>JAQPPZ010016678.1:4420000-9770000 GCA_028583015.1 Wollemia nobilis | reverse complement strand
TTTTATTTTTCTGCTTTTTAAAAGTGATATTAAAAGGAAAACATTTACTTTTGGATTTTAAAAAGCAGTGCATTTTTCATTTAGGCATTTATTTGTTTCATGTGGTTTGCATTTATGCATTCATGGTAGTTGCATAATCACATTTCATTTAAATTTCTGTTGTTTTTAAACATTTTCCATTTGTTGCATTTTGTGTGTTGTATGCATTTGAAAACAAAAAGCATTTTAGTTGCATTCTAGGGTAAGAAAGTGTATAAGTAATTGCACTCTTTTCTTTTGTCTTGTATTCCTCTGGATTGTGATAGATTACCTTTGTTCAAGTTTCCTCCTGCTGTTGGAACCACTTGCTAGTTCAGGGTAGAAGAGTTGGGCAAACCCTCCATTGTTGGAATAATTCATTGATTCAGGATGGATTTTAAGCGATGTACCCCAAATCTCTTTTGAGGACTTATACTTGACATTGGAATATCTAATCACAACTTCTAGTTGAATTCATTACAAAGAAAAAGTGTGATTTCTGTGCATTTTCTTCTTGTGTGTGAGAATCATAAAAAATAGGAAATCTTAAAAAGAATCACACACACGCATGTTTCATTTTAAACATCAGTAGTTGGATTTCATCACTAACTATTGATCAAGACCAGTGACGGTAGGCTTCATCTCCATCCGTTGGCTTGACCCCCTAGAACACCATAGCAACCTGTGGGTAGAATTTTTGGATTCCATCACCACGAAATATCTCATATGTATTTCATCCTAGGCATCCTGCATAGTTGTTTAGGTTTAGGATTTTTACATCTTAAACACACAAAACCAAAATAATAATAATAATAATAATAATAAATAAATAAGAAAAATTTGTTGCAGAAAACATAAGATTGAATTTTGTGAAATTTTCATATTTGCATTTCTTTCCTACACATTTCACACATTCCATGTTCAACATTGCATTTCACAAATTACATTTTACACATTACATTTTACACGCTACATTTCATATATTCCATGTTCAACACTGCATTTCACATATTCCATGTTAAACATTGCATTTTACACACTGCATTTCACACATTCTATGTTCAACACAGGATTTCACACATTCCATGTTAAACATTGCATTTCATACATTACATTTTACACATTGCATTTCACAAATTACATTTTATACATTACATTTTACACTCTACATTTCACATATTCCATGTCCAACACTGCATTTTACATATTCCATGTTAAACATTGCATTTTACACATTCTATGTTCAACACTGCATTTCACACATTCAATGTTAAACATTGCATTTCACACATTATATTTTACACATTGCATTTTCACATTGCGTTTCGAAAATTACATTTTACACACTGCATTTCACATATTCCATGTTCAACACTACATTTCACACATTACATTTTACACATTACATTTTACACACTGCATTTCATACATTTCATGTTAAACATTGTATTTCACACATTGCATTTCACACATTACATTCACACCAACATCATACACAAGTCCTCCAGGCAATATCATACACAAGTCCTCCGGGAAACATCATACACAAGTCCCCTGGGCAACACCCATCATTCCACACACTGAACAAGACGAGTTTTAACACAAAATATTCCCCATCCATCAACCCATCTTTCACTTGCTTCTTCCACAAGAGCAAGTTGAACCAACCGATGAACCACCACCTCCACTTCATTAATCAATCTCACCGACCAATTTTGTAATATATTTATATAAATTCAAATTAAAAAAAAAATCAAATTCAAATTAAAAAAAAAAAAAAATCATTGCATTGCATTTACATGGCTTTTTGTCTGTTGCATTTACAAGTGTTGCTTATTGTTGTCCAAGTTCTTGAGGTTCATTCGTCAAATCCAATCATATAGGCTTGCCAGTATAGGAGGAGTTGAAGAACCCGAGCCACTGAACATCATATAATTGAAAGTATTCTATGCTTAATGTGATATATATATGTATGTATACATGGCTATTACACAAGAACAACATTTCATTTCTTACATTGCATTTCATTTCATTTCTTACATTGCATTTCATTTCATTTGCATTGCACACATTTCATTTCACAAACTGCATTTCACACATTATATTCACACCATCATTTTCACACATTCCATTTCATATTAGGGGGTCATTTATTCAGTTTAGATAATAATTGATCTAATAAATATATGTTGCCTTAATCATGGGCACCTTCAAAGTCATTTCATTGCACCATTCCATAAAAGCCAAATTGTCATTTGCAAACCCTATGTCCATAATTCCTAGGTGTGTTCGGTCACTCAACCACTCCCAGTGTTTCTAGGAAACCTCTAATACATGTCGAGTTTTCTTTAGGACCAAGATACATCTTCACTAAGAAAATCTTGAGTTCTGGGAATTGACTCCAAACACTCTTGAGCCAAACACAATCACACATCTTAAAAACATCTTATGTCAAAGAGGGATGATACCATACTTGGGTTGAACCTCAAAGTGAAAAGGGTATTCCTTGCTTGTCCCATCATGCACATAGTCCAAAAATAAAAAACAGTGGTTTCACCACTATCACAATTACCAAATACAAAAGACAGAGTAGTAAGGATAGGGTACAATTCTCATCACACTTCGGTTGAGAATTTGATTCCCCAAAGCTCTAAATCTTTCATCACACACCACAGATCCTCAGGCTATAAGGATAGTACTATATTTCTAGTCAGACGGTTAGGTAGTCATCCCCAAAGCTTAGAGATCAGATTCTTGGACTATGAAGCTAAATCTCCATCGGAGCTATAGATGCTTAACGGGCAATGGAGTACGCTCATGCATGATGATACATCTCCCTTGAAGAGACCTCTGACTGCACATAAGAACAAGCTAGCTTCTTGGTCTCATCCATAACAGGTCACACCCAATTTACTCAGGATGGGTCAATGAAATCACTTGCACACACATTGGTTCTTGATTGCCTCGAGTCATTACCATGCTCTTGATTTGGTAAATGAATTCACTGCACACACATTTGGTCTTAAAGAAATTAGACAACCTTTAGTGAGTTTGTTTGATATCACTAGTATGTCCGAGTCTCTGCAAAATAGTCAGTTTTCTATATCAACATCCATATATTCTTTCATATCAACATCCATATCATTTCATGAGTCTTTCACCCCATATACCACCAAGTTTGGTGCCCTTGATTAAACAACAATTCTATAAATGGTCAAGAAAATTCTAAACTACGAATGATCACTAGAGCATTAATTCATCTGCATCCATACACATATGCATTCACATAAAAGCATAACATAAAATTAAAAGCCATATATATATATATATATATATATATATATATATATATATATATATATATATATATATATATAATTCGCATATGCAAATATCGCTAGAAAGTTCAAACAACATCACAACTTGGGGGTGTTCAAGGTATCACACCTTCAATCAGAAAAACATCAACACAACTTGGGGGTGCTCAAGGTATCATACCTTCCCCACCAATTCAACAAATAACTCAACCACAATCACATCACATCATTAATACATTAATTGCTAGGTTCAAAAGGTTGCATATTTTTGTCAAAGGTTGCATCCTTTGCCTTGCATTATCATCATCCACATTCCTTGAATTCAACATCATCAATTTCATTCATAATTTGCCAAGTACATTTACAAATACAAGTGAACCTTGTATTTAGTGGTTTATCCTATTAACCTGGTGATTGCAGCGACTGGTTATCCATCCAATCTGGTAGGATGGGTAGATCACCATAAGGACACTTACATTATCAAAAATCCCTTCTTTGTTGGGGCAAAAACAGACTCAATCATATTGCATTTTCAAAAACCTCTTTTTTCTATTGGGGCAAAAACAGAATCAATCATTACACCATTTGCTTTCATTGTATTTTTCCCAATCACAAACCTTCTTTTTTTCTGTTAGTGCAAAAATAGAATCAATCATTTACATTTTCAAGAACCCTTCATATGTTGGGGCAAAAACAAACTCAATCACTTGCATCCATACATTCAAAAACATAGCTTACCTCCACAAAATCACTCCACATTTCATCCATCAATGCATTTCTCATCATCACATCTTCATTTCAACATCATTTTCATCCATCAATCATTGCATTTGCACATTTTGCCAAGTCATATACAATTTCAAGTGAACCTTGTATCTAGTGGTCTATTCTATCTCCTTGGCGATTGCAACGATTTGCATCCATGCAATTAGCTAAGATGAGTAAATCACCATAAGGACACTTGGCCATATTTATCATCAACTATCTCATTGTTCAAAAACAATATCATTTTTTGGTTCTTCATCTTTTGAGTGAAACTACATCAAGACCAATTTGCTCAACAACTATCATTGATGGCCTTGTTCGTGGGGCCTAAAATACAGAAAAAATCATACATCATCATTTCTTTTACATTGACAGTCATCACAGAGACAGGTTATACCTAGGGTGATTTGTTACAATTGTGGGAATTATCCAACAATCACTAGATGACCTTCCAAAGTTGACTATTTTTATTTTATTGCATCTTCATCTTTGCATTTCAATGACACCAAACGATATTTTGTTCAACAACATGAAATCACCCCAAACTTGGGGTAACCAAAATTTGATTTTGAATTTCCACAATAGGATACATATTACATGATCATGGCATTTACACTTGGCAAAAGCCCCTTTCTCTGTTAGGGCAAAAACAAAATCAATCACTTGCATTTCACAACAACCCCCTTTTTATCGTTGGGGCAAAAACGACATCACATTTACATCATACATGTGTATTTCCACCAATTAATTACATTTTACATTGCATAACTTTGTCAATTGTCTTGTGAGATTCATTCTTCACTCATTCGCCAATTGAGGGGGTAAGCTACACAATAAAAATTCTTTTGTATTCAAGATCATCTTCGCATTACAATGAAAGAAAGTTGCTTCTACTTCAAACCAAACTATGTGTCTTGTATTTTTGCATCACATTGTGTTTCACACCACATGGTACAAAAAGGGGCATCTGTAGACACCAAAATCTAGCCATTCATCATTCATGCTCCAACCAATCACAATCATCCACCATTTATTTATATATATTTACTTATATTTATGTATAAATATTAATATTTTAATATTTTAATATTTTAATATATTTATATTTATATATTTATACAATATATTTAAATAAATCACAACCATCCATCCATGACTTAATATTGGCCACCCATTTATCATAATCCATGTCACTTGATCAATCTCAATCTCATCCCTTGATTATGTTTTAATATCGACTGTTCACTAAGTTTCCTTGAAACCCTAACATAGTAAAAGGTAAATTATAAATGTCACTTGCTTTTATGAGTGCAAGGGGGTTATACGAGAGCTTTTGACGAGAATTTCATAAGAAATCCATCTACACTCCACCCACCTTCTGCATCCTTTTCACTCACCCTAGCATCCCATCCATTCGCAAACCCTAGCCCCCTCACTGCAATATTTCTCCATCGTTGTTGTCATTCACATTCCTTGCATCCGTCGTCACCAACCTTGCGTGAACTAGATCTGGTTTTGCAATCCTCTCCTCAACCACCGAACACCCCCCAAAGTTTCTCGAGCACCCATCAAAGTTTATAGAGCACCTCTGGGCATTTTTGGTCAACATCGAGTGCCCTCGGGCATTTCTCGTTCAGATCTGCAGCCCTACGACCCTCGAGCGACCATCAGGGCATCTACGTAATCACTCTCTACATCAACGAAGAAGACAGAAACAACGTTATGACAAGGTAAAATCTTATTGTTCTTATTTCATGTTTTTATGCTTTTGTTCACAAATTTCATTGCAATACTAGGGTTTAGATACTTCATTGCAATATTGTCCTATTTAGATGAAGGACAATATTGAATCAACTTTGTAGCTATAAGTAATGCAACTAGGGAGTTTATGGAGAGTTTGCTCTTGGCTTAGGATGAATGTTGATGGCATGCCTAACACATGCAGGTTGAATGGGAAGTTGTGTTCCCAGTGGCAGATGGTAAGTAATGTGTAAGAACCTTCCATTCAGAGGAGGAAAACAACTGGAAAGCATTGCTAATACCCTATAGGCTGAGGCACAAAAGGAGGAATCCACCCAATGCGAGGCTCTCATTTGATTAGCTAGTTTGTGAGGCAATGGCTTACCAAGGCTACAATAATGTGATTGATCATCTGAGAGGATGATCAATCACATTGATACTAAGACATGGCCCAGACTCCTATAGGAGGCAATAGTAGGTAATTTTCCATAATGGACAAAAGCCTAACGGAGCAATGCCACATGAAGGCAAAACACCCACGGGTTGTAAACTTATTTTCTCAAAGAAGAAGCAATGATGGTATCTAAACAGTAAGCATCGACTAACTCTATGCCAACAACCATAGTAATATTAAGGATGCAAGCATTATCCAAAGTGATTGAGTGTAAAGCATCTGTAGATGGCTTTTCAAGTCCCCCATTAAATACCATGGCTCAACCCTAGAAAGGTGATGAAACCCACTAAGCTAGAGTAGTAGGGGTAGAAGGAATTTTCAATGGAGTGATGGAATGCATTGAGATCAAAAAGAACACCAATAGCGAAAGCACTTTGCTGGACCAAAACCAACACTTAAAAATGAAATCCAAGAACACAAATGGGATAAGAGACCCTAGTTTTCCTAGTATTAAACAATGGATACTAGGTGTTGTGTGTATTGACCTATGTAGTGTTGTAGCAAATGTGTTAAGCATCCCGCATAGGGAGTACGTTTACAAGAATGAAGCTCAAATGAATTTACTGGGGACTACACAAGCGGTGGAGCATGTGGTTTAATTCAATGCAAAGCAAGGAACCTTACCAAGGTTTGACATGCCATGAATCCTATTTAAAGAGTGGAATGTCTACAAGAACACGAACACAGGTGGTGCATGGCTGTTGTCAACTCATGCCATATGGTATTGGGTTACGTCCCGCAATGAGCACAACCCTTGTGTTTAGTCGCAATTATTTGGTTTGAAACTCTTAACATACCATCAATGATAAACCAAAATAAGATGAGAATGAGGTCAAGCCATCATGCCCCTTATGCCTTGGGTGACACATGCTACAATCATGAGGGCAAGCTAACCTACAAAACCCGACCTCAATTTGAATTACAGGTTGCAACTCACCTATATGAAGCAAGAATCACTAGTAATCATCGATCAACCATATGACGGTAAATTAGTTCTCAAGCCTTGGGAAACTCTTTTTAGTTCAAGGCCTTGATCAAGGCACCCTCAAAAAATAAAATAATATTTATTTTAAAGAGAGAGCTTCGTAGTTGGTTAGTTGTCATACTTCTCCGTGGTAGTCTTATTACTACTATAATAATGAACTAACCCTTATAAAAGTGGGGCTCTCTCACTCGACCTTTCTTATAATGGGAGAGAAAAAGGCTTTAAAATTAGAGAGGAACCTTTATGAAAAGTCTCAAGCACTTCAAAAATGAGATAAGATCGGTTGAAACAGGCTGGTTGGCCTTGAGTGAGATTGGGATGGGGGAGAGTGACTGCCTATCGGTTGATACAAACTGGTTATCTGTTGGGGTTTTCTTCCACAGGGTTTTCTTTTAGTTCCTAAAGGTTCACTGCTACCACTCAATCTTGTGTGTAGGGATCAATCAATCAGAGTTGGTAAAGTAAGGTAAGATCCAGCCTTTAGGAGTTTTGCAAATTAGAATGAGTTGATTCTTTGGTATATGGGGTCCATCTAGTAGATGAAGGAACTCGGCAAGGAGAATGGGTGCTTGTCGTAATAGATCATGCTAGCTGGTCTTGCTCCCATTTGTTAATAAATTTTGAGCCTCCTACCCAAATTTATTAACTATGTGGATAAAAAATGCTTTGGAAGTTTCGGCAATCCAGGGATTTCTGCAAGGGATTTTATTGTAAAATTATTTCAGTACACCCCTTTATTCTAAATTTTGATATTTAAATATGTGCGGGAATTCAGGTATTTTGTGGATAATTATGATAAATTCGAGCAGCGTGTAAAAGGAGATATGCAGGATGGATTTGAGGCTCCCCCCAAGGTCGAGGCTGGTCCATTCTTGCAAAGTAATATTTCAATATTTTCATATTCCAGTTGGAGGATTTATCCAAAGATGTTAAAATATTTAAAAGATTTTTACGGATGTCAAAAGGGCAGATATTTTCAGAAATGCAAATATCTGTTAAAGTCAAAGTTGAATATTTTGAGATATTTTCAAAAGGGCAGATATTTTCAGAAATGCAAATATCTGTTAAAGTCAAAGTTGGATATTTTGAGATATTTTCAAAAGGACAGATATTTTTAGAAATGTAAATATCTATTAAAGTCAGAGTTGGATATTTTGTAAAAGATCTCTCTATATTTTATTCTATCTTAAGAAAAGAAAAAAGGACTCTTGGAATTGCTCGTCTATAAAAGAGAATTCCTAACTCATTGTAAAAGGTTGTTGATTATCTTCCTACTTGCAGACCTCTGTAGAAAAAACTCAGGAATTAATACAAAATTTGTTGCAGCTGCACCTGCGTATTCTAACTGGAATTTCATTGCATGTGGCATTGGCCCTTGGTGTGATTTCATCTTACCTCTTGCATTGCTTCAGGACGTGTAAGCTTTTGTGTGATTTTCTTTGTGTTGATTAAGTGTGGATTTAATTGGCTACCAGGTTTAATTTGGTTTGGCATTTGCCAGTGTTTTGTGTATTTCAAGGCTGTATTAACTATTCTTATTTTGGTGTATCACCTCCCTTTCCCTATTTTCAGTTATTTGTTTTTCCTTCTCTCTCTTTTCCTCTGCAATTTTATGAGAACCAGCTCACTCTAGAGGTCTTCTTCTCTTAGGCAGTCTCACATAAGAGAAGAATTCCTATGTTAGTGGATGACAACAGGCACAAATGTTATCATACATTTTCAACCATTAAAACCTATCATAGATCATAGAGAAGTGGTAAGACTTTTAAAGGTTGTTTGATGGGGGTCGCTCACTCATGGGTGCAATCACCCTGTAGATGAGCTGGTTGGATTGTTAACAAGATACCTTTCCTATGTTTGAATGGATCTTTCTTTTTTGGGTTTTGGTATGATATTAAAAAGTTCAAATTCGAAAGAGCTTATAAATAAACAGGGCATGTTGATGGGCTCTAAATACAGGCATAATTTATAAGCTTTGACAGACACATTAGAGGAACATTTCCTCCTGTAAATTGATAGTCTTATTATAATAGACTCACTCGGTACAATATTTGATGCAGGCACCTCGTGGAACAATCCCCTCTCCTCCCCTCTAATAAATCAAACAAACCAAGCACCTTTTTTCGTATATAATAGACTTCTTCATGAGGTACCTCTGATATATGGAAGTCTCCCAAGATTATTGAACCTCTTAAAAAGGGCTCTTTGAAACTTCAAGCTCCCCATTTCAGTAATAATTATAAAGGCCCAGTTTTTTCCAAAATTGATTAGAGCATCTATTTGTTCTAGAATGAAATGTTCAACGAGGCGGCTCATAGTTTGGACCTGGGAATTATCCTCCAATATGGAGTACCGAAAAGGGGGGTACAATGGATCATATTTTGAATGTAGGTGTCAACCCCGCTCATACACTTAAGAGTTGGATGGCAAGGGATCTCAAAAGATTTTGTAAATGAAATGGTTGGGCCTTGTGCATAGAGATGATTTTTTTTTTGAATTGAAAATCAGCAACTATAATATTAAAATAAAAGAGTAAATACAAAATAGTCCAAAGGTAGAGTACTTGAAAAAATATCAAGACTAAGAGCCTACCAAACTACACAAAAGTCCTTAAAAGGACACTAAGTACATATATCACTAGTATTATACAAAGTATCATATTTCTTTTGAAACATATTTATACAATGTTGGAATAAGTTAAAATAAAAATCACCAAAGTGTTTGTATCCGTCCACAGTGTTGTTGTTCACACTATGATTATGCTCCTGGAAAGTTTGAAGAAAGTGTTTGAAAATATCCTTAAAGCAAAGCACGGACCTGGCAACTTGTAAAGAGATTTTGAAAATTGTGAGTCTCCTAAGAGACCCAATAAGAATCCTCTGATTATCCTAAAAAATGTCCAGATTTCTAGCCAACCAAATATACCATAAAACTTCAGTTGAAAGCAACAACCAAAAATTATTATAACACCTCTACATAGTAGGAATATAGCCAAACAATATATGCTGCCTGAAAACATTATCATTAATATTCTAGCCTGAAATATTAGAGCAAAATAATGACCAAATTTATTTAGCAAAAAATCAATCAAAAAAGATATGTTTGACAGGATCAGAAACTTTGCATGAAGTGCAACTCATTGGTGATTGAGGATATTTACATATAGGAAGCCTCTGAAGAAGTAATAACCAACGAAAACATGCCTTTTTAGGCTCAAGAAATCTAGACTAGATATGCTGCAAAATGCTATGCCCATGATTAGTGAAGACTTCCATAGACCAACTATTATCAATATGGAGTAAAATCTCATTAGTATCAGTGAGCAAATTATAAAGAATTTTTGGCTTGGTTTTGAACAATTGTGTGCCATCATGCCACTGAATCTTGTCATAAAAAGTTTGATCATCATCAATAAATATAGGACTGCTTAATTACAAAAACGAGGCTCGAAGTAAAGAGTATGTCATCCATTGAGAGCGAGGAATATCATACTGAATACTAAGAGACTCCCAAGATTTAAGACATCCATTTTCAATAATATCAGCAAATGATACAATGCCTTTATGCGCCCATTTTTTTGCAGAACAATCTTGAGTAACAACAAGCAACTTATTATTATGAGAAAGATTCCACCAGATATAACTATGCAAGAAGAAAGTATTTTGGGAATCAACAATAGATAGTAAACCTCTAACTTCTCCCAAGCCTTCCAAAGGCTCTTGAAAATTGCTGACCCAATTGGAACAACCGAAAACTTACCAAAAAGGATATCAATCATATGAAAATATTTCCAAGCATGAGCTTTTTTAGGAACAACCTTAGTAATATTATGCCTAAGAAGAACTTTCCATGGCTCATTGTCGTTAATACAATTCACTATCCACTTGATGGCTAAGGACATACCTTCAAAAACCAGATATTTCAACCCAAGGCCGCCAATATATTTATTAACAGTGCACCAATTCCACCTTACCTTATGATTTTTTATCTCTGTATTACCATCGGCCCATAAAACATTTCGTATATGTTTGAGAATATCATTAATTTGATATGAATAGAATGACCAAGCTGAAGCAAAATGGATAAAGAAAAAAGGATTTTTTGACAGACTTGAAATCTACCAGCAATAGATAACTGCTTATTATTCCATTTATTAAATTTATTAATAATCCTTTCTTTAACCCATAACCACATATCCTTAAGGCAAGGGTCAATGGAGAAAGGAATGCCAAGATAACGGATCTGTTTGTAGGGACCTCCCCACTGAATATCAAACTTGGATAACGAATTAGGAGCAACAAAATCCCAAGTAAGTAATATAGATTTCGACATAGCAATTTTAGCTCCTGAAGCATTGCAAAAGCAAGCAAGCTTTGAAAAAGGAAATCAAAATTTTCCTCAACCAGCTTAACAAAAACTGAGGTATCATCAACAACATGAATATTAATAAGTTCTTGATCATTAGGCAGAGTAATTCCTTGAATAGTAGGATTGATTGAGCTCTCTCTTAACAGATAATACAAGGCATCAATAGCAATAACAAACAAAGCAGGAGCTAAGGGACAACCTTGACGTATAGATCTCTGAAGCAAGATAGGATCAAAAAGAGATCCATTAACCTCAACAAAAGCAGTTGCATCAGTAAGAAGCACCTTAACCATTTTGTAAAACAGAGGAGGGAAGCCAAAGGCCTCAAGAACCATGAGAATATAGTTCCATTCAATTATATCATATGCCTTTTCAAAATCCAATAAAAGCATGCCTGCATTTTGTCTAGAGCATTTAGCCCAATACATGGCTTCCCAACTAGTGATCAAATTTTCCAAGATATATCTTCCTTTTATAAAACCTATTTGAGTTGAATTAATAAACTTAGGTAGACAATTTGCAACCCTCAAAGCCAAAATTTTTGCAAGGATTTTATATGAAACATTTAACAATGTTATTGGTCTCCAGTTTTTTACTAAATTTTTACCACCACCCTTAGGCAAAAGCCTTATGATATCAGTATTAATATTCCTACCCAAGGAACCATGAAGAATGGCCTCAGAGTAAACCTGATACAAATCATCACTGATCCAATGAACATTTTTCTTATAAAATTCTATAGGAAGCCCATCAGGCGCAAGGGCCTTGTCATTGTTAATAGAATGAATAGCCTTGTTGATTTCTTCTTTAGTAATTGGAGCATCTAAAACAAGAGCTTTCTGATCAGAAATTTTATGAGGAATAATAGAACACAATTTTCTATCATCAATTATAGCTTCGTTATCCTCAGAAGTGAACAAATATTTATAAAACTGATAGAAAATGCTTTTTATAGTGTCAAGATCACAGATCAAATCCTTTCAATTCCATATTACATCAATTTTCTCTATCATACCCCTATTTAAAGAAAAATTTGGAACCTTTATCTCCTAAATGGAGACAATTAAGTCTGGACTAAATTCTCTTACCCTAAATTATTTTCATCTACAATTATCTCAAATTATTCTTGATGGAAATGAGCTCTTCCTGCAAAGTAATGTTACTTGGATTGTTTTGCAGGTTAAATTCAAGAAAACATAGCCTTGACTACAAGGAATGTTCCAGATTTCTAGAATCTAAAGCTCGTTGTTTGCCTATTGTTTGGAAAATTTTCTTCCAACTTTGAACATTGAGGTTCCATCTATCAATAGCATTCCATGATTTGAACATCCAATGGTTAACTTCTCTTAAAGTAAAAACAACATCAATGCAATCTGTAGCCTCTAATAACGAAGTATTTAAATGAATTTTTCAAGAGGGTCAGTGATGATGCATAGGTTCACCTTGAAGTCTTATATGAGCTTGAATAGGATCATGGTTAGAGAAAACATTAGGTGTGATCATAACTCTATTACTATCTGAGATATGAGTAAACTGAAATAAAAAATTTGAAGCATAAAATCTATCCAGACGACAGTAAATTCGGTTTATCATTCTTTTGCATATTACACCAAGTATACCAAGGGCTATTATGATGAAATTTATGGCCTTCCAAAGGATCTATCAACTGAAAAAAGGATTTCATTCTCATCCAATGATGAAATTCATCACCTCTCCATTCTACATTCAAACCCCCACTTTTGTCATCCTGTAATTCAACAATATTAAAATCACCCCAATTAATCCATGGTATATTCGGAAGACTTAAAAATCATTGCCATTTTTTTTTTTTTTTTTTTTGACAACTAAGAGTTGTTTAACTTTTAAAATAGAGAGGCGCACGAAACATTCACACTCGAGAATTAAGGGGAGGAGAATTATTCAAGGTATCAATGTAATGAGAATATGCATGCTCAGCCTTGGTTGAAAGCTATACCTATGCCAATAAAAAGCGAGTGGTAGATTCGGCGGAGGAGAGAAGGTAGCCTCACAACAAAGCTATACTTATGCCAAAAAAAGCGAGTGGTAGATTCGGCGGGTAGCCTCACAACAGCCCCCCTACCTCTCTTCTACTGTGCCCGAAACTTCTCTCAAGAGGTAAACAAGAAGGAATCTACCGTTTCTTCAACAGCAATAGCAAAGGACTCTCATGTGGATTAACATACTGCGTGACTCACTCTGATCAATCGAATTATTATAAGGCCTCCAAAACTCTTCTCTATAATCTTGTGGGGTCGCTAGATACTTTGACTATTCACTATATAATAGTGCGTGAGAGACAAAGAGTGGGATTGACCCAGCCAACCCTTTATAATTTTAAGATGTCACGTTTGGGAATAGAGAGCCCATCTATCTCAATTCAAGAGCTCCATACCAATTGCCCTCTATTTTTAAAGGAGAGGCTTTCGGCTTCAAAAGGTAATAAAACGGGAAGCTAATGGATTGATAAATCGTCCTCCCCAATATCATTCTCCGGCTCCCTTTAAAATACTCGGGAACCTATAATCCTTATAGGTGTAATACAACTTTTATGGGGATCAGACATGCTTTTTTGAATGTTTACCCCGTTCTCTGCCAGTGAATTCGAATCAGCCGAGAAGAACTTTAATAGGCATTCAACCATACTGCTGAGTGACAGCCCACCAACAACTTCGTTATAGACAGAGAGCTCGCCCATCCAACACCGAGAACAACCACTACCCCTCTCTATTTTAAAGGTGTTGTAAAACTATTAAGCTTGCATTAATAGATAGAGCATGGTATCTGATCCTGTATGTTCCCCATGCCTTAAAATACAAATAATGAGGAGTCGCCTTTTATTGTATTAAGAGACAACCCTAAAAATATTGTACCATTCCTTCGATCCCCCTGAAAAAAGAGAGCGCTCGCCTTTTTATTTCAAGAGCCTCAAAGCTTTAAAGCTTTTCATTTTCTTATCTATCTCGGTTGAGGGAAAGGGATAAACACACAGAAGAGAGATGAATAAGAGTGGAGGGATTCAGAATGAAAAGGTCAGCATCAGATCCCATTCTTTTGAGTGGTGCGCCAGATTGCAGATAGTTTGAACCCTACCAACTGTACTGGTAGTTACTAAAAATCGTGATTGGAACCATTGCTTCTATATAAAAGAGAAAAGCACAGCACCAAACCTTTTAACAAATCTATTGTGCGCACCATGGAGCTTTGGTTTAGAGATTTTAAACTTTCCGATTAAACCTCATGGTTTTTTAAAGGAAAAATATTTTAAAGAGAGTTTTCCTCTCTATTTAAGAGAAAACGAAAGAGGTTGAGCTTGAAGAAATAAAGAGCCCCCACGTAGTATATTAAGGAAGAGCGATTCAAGGTTTACAAAAGAGTATAGGCAGCAGTATATATATCACTTCGAGTAACCTGGTTGTATAAAGGGAGAGGGAAATCATTAATCAACTCGTCAGGTCCTTAAAGAGCCCTTAGAGGGTTATTGAAGCTCTACCTCCCATTCCATGTAAGCGTTAGAGGCTTCTATTTAATATGTGGTCCTATAGATATGCCTAACATACCATAGATGCTATGTCTGATTGCGCTCATCCATGAAATAAAAACGGGGGCTATGATATTACAGGCTGGAATTGTTGCCATTCTAATCCCTTACAGGTTCTTCTTGCCATTTTAATCCGGTAGCCAAAGCCCGCCAGTATCATTCACCCGGCCAACTTTCAAAGGATTATATCTCAGATCCATTGCCCAACCTTAAGATAACGAGGGGCCAACAACCAACCTTTCGATGATCACACATTAAAATGAATAAATATTGAAAAAATGCCCCTGCATCTTTTCATTAAGGTGATGAGAACCCTCAGAAGTGTTCCAGCAACCGATAGGTCAATCTTCAAAGGGCCCTTTAATCATGGGGAATAGAGAGAGAAAAGAGTACATTATTTTTAATCGAGCTGTGTGTCTGGGACTCCCGCGTATAGAATCCATGATAATGACCCCCAGTGATATCGAGGGCTATCATGGGGAACTGCCGATAATTCCTAGTTTTCATCCGCTCATCTCCCTCTAACTACCTTATTAAAGGAGAGGCACATTGAATTTTAAGCTTTTCTTTTTTAAGGTTCACGCAGATTTTTGAAGGTAAGCATCTGCCGTCTATTTTAAAATGCGTGGAGGCAGCCATTCTTCTCTGTAAAAGCCCCTCTCCTAAACAGATTTGCTTAAAAGTTCTTATATTAGAGGCCCTTTCTTATCTTATGGCCCCTCTACCCTGTGGTATCTCCCAATGGAAGACGCAATGGATAGAATCCTTTAGAACTTGAAGCGACTGACTGAACGATCCGGCTAGAACCATTACGAACGTAAGAACAAAACCACAGAAAAACAAAGTCCTAATTATCAAGAACATACATGGCCGCCAAACCCAAGAAAGTATCCTTACCTTTAAAGGCTTGCTTCTCGCTAAAGACAGTGCTCTCAAAAGCTTTGTTTTGTCTTCTCTCGTTCTTAGAGAGGAGAAGATAGCCGGGTTTGGTTTTAAAATGGAAAGCTTTCCCCTCCCTTTATTAAACATAAACCAAAACAAAATCTCTCCTTAAAACAAAAGCTGGTTCTCTAGGTTTTTGTACTTCCGAGCTCTCTATTCTCCTCTTTAAAAAAACCCGGCTCTTCAGGGTTTTATGCTCTCCAGCTCCGAGTTGAGCTCTGGTTTTAGTACAAAGTCAAAGGCTCTTTATTCATACATAAAAATTCACAAGGTTAGGTGAATTAGTAAGTGTACATGTGGTTGATAAATTTATCAAGAACACTTATCAAGAAGAGACCTAGGTTCAAAAACAACACTTATCAAGAAGAGACCTAGGTTCAAACCTAGGTTCAAAAACAACACTTATCAAGAAGAGACCTAGGTATGCTCTAAATCCACGTCAAATCGTTGATGGCGGTATGAACCGTGTTGAGCTCTTTTTTTTAGTATAAAGTCAAAGGCTCTCTATTCATATATAAAAATTCACAAGGGCTAGGTGGATTAGTAAGTGCACATGTGGTTGGACACTTACCAAGAAGAGACCTAGGTTCAAACCTCGGGGAAGCCAACCTTTTGCAAATGTAGTAGTTTGCTTTGAATCCATGTTAGATCGTTGATGATGGTATGAACCCTGAGCGACCTATGGTCCCCATATCACGCCGAGTCAATGACAACAAGACGGGTAGATTTGTTGGGAGTAGTCCCTATGGTTTGAACCCTACGCTTGCCAGGTACTAAAAATAGTGGTTGTAACTAACTCTCCTATGTAATAGAAAAAAAAAAAACAAAAAAAATAATTTTTGTATAAAAGAAACTCTCATTTTCTTTTTTCCCCTATGAAAAGGGTTTTGTTTTAAAATAGAGAGGAGAAGAGAAGAGAGGCTAAAGGAGCACTTAAAGTTAAATTAAAAGTTTTTTTTTTTTGAATTAGGTTTGTGCGAGAAACTCCAACGACCAACATTTAGGGTTGGTTATCTTCATATCACAATGACCTCTCATTAGGGGGAGAGTTAAGCTTATCAATAGGGAATTTAACGCACAGACACACACCATGGTTTGAACCTTGGATTTTTGGAAAAAGAACCAAAGCCCAAACGATTGAGTAGCTCCCTAAGGACAAATATCTCAAATTTACAGAATAAATATTTTTTCTTATTGAGATGTTGAACCTCTAAATTCTCATAGATCCTATGGAAGCCAACCCTTTGCAAAGGTAGTAGTTTGCTCTGAATCCACGTCAAATCGTTAATGACGGTATGAACCCTGAGCGACCTATGGTCCCCATCTCACACCGAGTCAATGACAACAAGATGGGTAGGTTTGTTGGGAGTAGTCCCTATGGTTTGAACCCTGCGCTTGATAGGTACTAAAAATAGTGGTTGTAACTAACTCTCCCATGTAATAGAAAAAACAAAACAAAAAAAATAATTATTGTATAAAAGAAACTCTCATTTTCTTTTTTCCCCTATGAAAAGGGTTTTGTTTTAAAATAGAGAGGAGAAGAGAAGAGAGGCTAAAGGAACACTTACAGTTAAATTAAAAGTTTTTTTTTTTTTAAATTGGGTTTGTGCGAGAAACTCTAATGACCAACGTTTAGGGTTGGGTATCTTCATCTCACAATGACCTCTCATTATGGGGAGAGTTAAGCTTATCAATAGGGAATTTAATGCACAGACACACACCATGGTTTGAACCTTGGATTTTTGGAAGAAGAACCAAAGCCCAAACCGTTGAGTAGCTCCCTAAGGACAAATATCTCAAATTTACAAAATAAATATTTTTTCTTATTGAGATGTTGAACCTCTAAATTCTCATAGATCCTATAATTAATTCTAGAGTTTGTCTAATGATTTTTAAATATTATTTTATTTCTTTGAAAAAAATACTAAATAATTATGTATCATTTGTAGAGAAAGGCAGTTTTTAATAAGTTAGAGATCATTTCCCTCTCTCTGAAAATATAAAAGAAAGAGTCTGTGCACCAATATCAGCCATGAAAGGTCCAAGCCATAACAAATGAGAAGCTATACGACTCAACTCTAGCATAATCACTCTGATATAGCTAGCCCTTTTAGAAAATGTACTCAAACCTCTTAAATAAAATAAGGATCAATCTCTCTAGCACTCAAAATAGAGAATCCTTATTGCTTCTTTGCATATAGTAGCTAAATAATCCCATCGTGTTACATAGGGGATATATTAGACAATTGTTTAAAGCGGTTCTTAACAATTTAAAAATAAGCCATCCCTTTATGTAAATAACTAATATAGGTTCATAGTCAATAACATCTTCACCATCTAGAGTAACAGTAAGTCAAAGAACACCTTGCATTGAACCATCATGGACTCTGTCTCAATAGAAAGCATGATCATAATTTTCTTTCAATTTGTTTTAAAAATTAATTAGAACGAAATATCCTTAAATTAATAACCTCTTATAGCCTAGTGAGTTGAGGTGACAACCAACTAGACATTCAGGAGATTATGCTGGCTAAATCTTCGTCTCGAGGGTGAACATCTATTCAATCCTTGTCGTGTTATATATGTAAGACTAATCATGTTCATGCTTCCATTCAATATCGAGTTGTTTTATAGACGCATTAAAATAAAAAAGAGATTCGAGTCTCCATTGTTATTTGTTTGCTTCTTATCCTACTATTATAGGGGATAAGTGTCTATGGTCGTGATCTCAATTTGATAATACTTCTAGGTGAGTCTCCTTTATTTCTATCCCTCTATCTATAATTGAGCTCTTAAGCTTTGAATCTTAAGGATCGATTTGAGTCTCCATATTACTAGAGATGATGCTCCTCAATACCAACTCGATCGTGGGGTCTTGATCTAAAAAATTGTTCTTTTATAGTTGCTTAGTCTATATCTACTCAAGGAGTGGGGATGGTCCACCAGATTCATAGCCACACTTGAGTCCCACCTTGTTCTTCACATTGATTTTTGAATTTTATGATTAGTGCCTTTCCTCTTAGGATAAAAAGTGATTGATGAATGCTTTTTTGTTTTTTCAAGTGCTTTCTCTAGAGAGATCAGGCTATCCTTTTTCTTTCAAATAGTATCTTGAATGAATGAAGTTTCAATGCTTTCTCCTCACTCAAAAGGAAGGATTTTGGATGGATTCAAGAGGAAGGGGGAAAGGGGAAATAAGAGAGCAATAATGACTCCAGGAGAGTACAACTTTTCATTTTAGATTCTTATTCCCAAAAACCACATTACCAAACTCTCTTGGGATGAATGAGGGAGAGTGGTGAGACGTTGATAGGTTGTATTTACTACCTAGAAAGGATATGAACTATGGTTTGAGTACCATTCCCCTCAAAAGAAAAAAAGAGGACATGTGCCAATTAGTGGTTTTAAAAAGCCATCTTCTCCTCTCTAAAAAAATATAGATGAGGAGAAATTATAATAAGAAACTTCACTTCTTCTAAAGTAAAGAGAGATATAGGAACACATTTAAGACCTACCCTCTCTATTTTAAAAAGGATACAGACAAACCCATCTCTTTAAAATTAGAGAGGAATGTTATTTCTCTAGTTTATCTATCTATATATATATATATAAACCCTTAAAAAATAGAGAGGTTTTGGACCATAAAGCCTTTTTCAAGAATGTTATTTTTCTTGTTCATATGTATGGAAAAGTATCCCCTTCAAAAATAGAGATATTTGTTTTATGATAGAGGATATAAGAGATTCATTTCCAATATTTATTGGGAAAGGTAAGAGAAATCTATCTTCACCTCGATAAAGGATGGGCAATATTTAATGAGATATATGGCTTTTCTTCTATTGGACTATTTATGTTGCTTGCCCCTCGACTCCTGTATAGAATTGTCTAGATTTTGGGTGAGTAGACCATATTCAGAGAAAGTATTGATGAGAGGAATTAATACCTATAAGGTATTATAGAGTGGAAATTGTCTAATCATCTTCCCTCTCTATAATTTCCTTCCTTTGTATAGTTCACTTCTTAATTCATGTTAAGCCCAACTCTTTATTTCAAGCTCTCTATTTTAAAAATATTTTTGTTTTAAAATAGGAAAAAACCCCAAGGACCTCCAAAATGAGTATTTATTGAATATGGGTAAATCCCTCTCTACTTGTCTTAAATAACAATTAAATATAGGCTAATAAAAATCTCCTTTATATATACATAAATATCTTATAGCTACATAATCCTATGCATTCTAATATAGTAGGCATTGAACCTATTTACTAAGTCCTCCCTTTGGAATAGAGAGCATTTTATTTTAAAATAGATAGGGTTATAGTATTAACGACACCTTTTTTCTATAAGGGTCTCAATTATATGCTCTTTAAAACCAAGTCAAGTCTCTCTTTAATACTTGGTCGATTCATTTTATATACACATTAAAAACTAAAATCCAATTATAGATAGAGATGAGCTCTATATTTTAAAATAATTGAGTACATGCCTTATATATAAAGAGCCTCATTTTGAGATAAAATATCAACTATTGGATTCCTTTAGGATAGTGGGGCATTTAAGGAGGATCACTCTCCTCTATATTTTAAAAGGGCAAACAAGAAATGAGCTTTCCATCTATACGAGTGTGTAATGGGTTAATATTAAAAATATTGTAAATATCATTGCTCTTAAGGTTGTTTTCCATTGTCCCATTATCCTAAGTTTGTTTGGATCACTTGAAAATTTTAAAATTTTAAACTATTTTGAAAAAAAAAAGTCTCAAATAAGAATGTATTTTTATAGAGTAGAATGCATTTCAAAATTTAAGGAAAACTATAAAGGAATGAGCTTTCATCAATCATTCACTTATATCTGCTCTCTCTTTAAAAAAAGGTAGAAAGAAGATTTTTTTGGTCCTACATGTTGTGTGTTGAGTTGAATAATTAGAAAGCTTTTTGAATTTTCAAAAGTGTTCTTGTTTTTGTTTTTAAGAAGGGTCAAGAGGTCGGGATTGGATTTTGACCATGTCTCCTACGTCAGTAGTACATATGATGCAAGAAAATTTCACATATCAAGGTTGGAATGGGATGGAGTGTTTCATGCTCTCAACAATAAGGTGCTCATGGAAGATTAATGGCAAATTGAATGCCATGAACCTTTTAAATTTGGCATGAATCCAACCAATATTAGGATCCAATATATATATATATATATATATATATATATATATATATATATATATATATATATATATATATATATATATATATATGTTTGTCTATATAATAGGGAGATATATTAGGATTTGATCCAGTCGTAGGGGAAAATAGTCTCTCCTTATATAGGCCATGACCTCTATTCTATCCTAGCACTAGTTAAGGACGATGATCTGCTCAAATGTTTGCAGGTATTTCTTCAACCCATATTTCCTGTTAAACATTTATAAAATAGATACTAAATCATTTTTTAGGGTATATTGTTTTTGTGTATTTTTCCATTGGTGTAGGTTCAAATTTTTATATATTTTTCATTAAATTTATCATAAAAAAATTAACAAAGCTATTTGATGTAGAAAATGTGTGGTACAAAATCTTGGTAAATGAAGTGAATAGGAAAATGACATGAAGCTCAAATATATGAAATAAAGGAATGCACATAAAAATATAGCATAAAAATACTAAGTTGTGTTATTTCAAGGGTACACTTATTATCAAATTAAGAAAGTATTACATTTGTTGGCAAGTCAACTAAACCATATTCAACTTATCTGTTTATCAAATATATACTCTTCATTTTTTTTCCTATTAAATTTATTCTTTGGCTTCCTCAAACTACTATGTTTTCACAATCAACTCTTTAATATCATTTTATTAAGAGATAAAATCTCATTAAGCCAATTGCATTCTAAAATTTGAATTCTAGCAAGAGAAAGATCATCATTGAGATTGACTAAATTATCTACTACCTCGTTTCATTTTTTTTTATAGATATGCTCATATTTTCAATAAATTTACTTCAGCGATAGTTAATAAACATTAGCAATAATATTATGTTTCATTGAATCCTTATGTTCATTTTTTTTTATACCATTAATGATAATCTCTGAATCCCTCTCAATTGAAATATATTTTCATCATTTGTCAATTGAAATTTATATCCTTAAAAGAAGTGTCCTAGCCTTTGCATAGTTGTTAGTTTAATTTCCAAATTATTCTAAGTGAGGAGAATTTTACATTCATTATTTCAAAAAACACCACCTCCAACAACTTTTCCAAAACTTATTTTGAAAAACCTAGTTTTTGGACATTTTCATTTTGCTATAGTTTGAAGAAAGTCCTTTGTGTTAACTAAATTGGCACATATGACCCTTCCATGTATATTCAAATTCTGCAACTAAGAGGCTAGCATCTTTTTTTATGTAGTTGAGACTTATCACTATGAGCATTATGTCTATCAACATTCTACATAAGAGACAATAATATAGTTCTAAAGTTGGACAAGATTTCAAGATTTATTTTAAAAAAATGTATTATTTATTCAAAGCTATAAATTCTAACAAATAATGCCAAGACATATCCTCTATAGAATGCATAATACTTTATCTTTTAAATAATTAATCCAATGTTTTACTAACTCTTTCAATGTTGATTGAATTACCCAATATATTTTTATATTTTGAAAAACAATCCAAATGGTGTAAGCAAAGAGACAATAAAAAAGTAAATGATTTAATCATGCAAGGCACACCTGAAAGGTCAATGATATCTTCTTTGTAGACTATCTTATATAAAAATATTTCTTTGGGCTACGGACCAAAGTAATTTTGAGGCCTTAGGAAGGGCCTTTGGTGACCTAACATCCTTCTAAGGAAAATAATTAGGAGTAAGAAATTTTGGTTGTTCTAAATACTTATATCCCAACTTGACCTAGCTTCCACTATATTTTGATCAATTTCAAACCAAGTCATCTTTCACCATAAAAATAACCAAATAGAGCTCTTAAGACATATTTTAGAACTTATTTGCTATTCTTTTGAGTCCCTCTTCTTTAAATAGATTGCTAATAGAAATCTATGATCTAGAGTTGTTGCTCACATTAATATAATCATTGACCTTTGAACCTTTACAATCTAGACATGCTCGATGATATGGAGACAATGAGCGAGAATATATAGAATTAAAAATCAAACGTCGAGTATTCTTATTCATTACTTTTCAGTGTAAATATTACATGAATAGGCACAATTTAAACAGATGTGTATTTTTACATTATAACTTTTCCTAAAGTTATATTAATTAATAATTAATTATTAATTAAAATTTTTAAATTAAAATAATATTTAATGAAATATTAATTAAATTATAAATTAATTAATATCTAATTGAATGAGGAATCTTATTCCTCATCATTCCTCCCAACAATATGCAATGTGTTTAGAATAGGAGGATCAAATATCTTGAGGATGAGGAGGTGACCATGGGGGAGACCGATAATGTGGCACTAAGCACGTGAAGTAGGAATGTTATTCAGAGTATATAAACGGTACACTTATCCTATGAATCCAAATCCTACATAATGATGGATTTGATTTGGGGAATAATAGAAGCAACTATGCTAATATTGAAATTTGGTTGGACAAGGCTTCCCTCCAAGAATATGCGCCAAATTGTTATCAAGCTTAAAAAATATTTGCTAAATTGTTGTCAAGCTTCTAGTCTTCTAAGCCAGTAAAATAGGATACTCCTTGAAATGAAGCAATATCAAGAACATCATCTTCCACGACGTACACCAAAGGATGTGGAGGAGGATTTGCCCCACAAGTTGAAGGCACTTCATTAATAGTTCCAAAGAAAAATATTTGATAGACCCAATTGTGCTCTACTATCCACAATTGACTTTTATTATACCAATTTCGTTGTCCACAATGCTAAGATTTGGGGCTAATGGAGCGGGGTTGAAATCAACTTTAACATATTTCTTGGAGTCCTTAACACTAAGGGACTCATTCTAGTCTGTATAATTCATATTGGACATAGTCTTCACCATTTGGGCACATATTTCTTTAGCTAGAAGGGCCAGATATTTGGTCTGTTGTGTCATCTCCTCAAGCTTCATGATGTCTTGTCTAGGCAACATGGTGCTAGCCTCTTCCCTTGCAATATTTTTTCCCCTTGGTTTAATAATTTTCCTTCTCAATTTGATATTTTCATCCCCGTTATGTAATATTTCCCCATTTATTAATCAATAAATTAATTAATAATTTTATTTAATTAATTAATTATTATTTTTCTATATATTTGGTTAGTGTGATAAACCCCTACAACCCATGCTCAGGGCTTGGCATCCCCATCCCCCATGACCTCGCATAAGAGGGAGAGTTGAGATTATCAATAGGGACCAAACACAACCATACACACACCCACCCCCTCACACAATCGCCCACACCATAGTTTGAACCTTGGACCTCCCGAATGAAGAACACAAGATTATACTAAGAGGGGGTGAACAGTATAAGACCACTTTTTAATTTTTATTTCCCAATCAATATTATGCAATGTATCAATAAAAATATCAACAACATTAATCAAACCAATGCATAAATCACCACACATAATAGAGACACAAATTTAACATGGTTCACCCAATGTGGGCTACTCCACGGAGAAAATATTTCACTAAAATTTTCTCAACAAATATCTTGGGAAACCTTTCCCTATTACAATATTTATGGACCTCTATCCAAAGGAGACACCAATCCCCTAATCAAGTTCATATATCTCTATCCACAGGAGAACTCCTTCCCCTTTGCTCTGGCTGGTGATCTTCTAGAAGAACTGTTACCTCAACTACACTAGCTTATGGATCTTTATCGATTGAAGACTCCTATCCTCACTCAAAATACCTATCCTCACTACCCTAGCTAATGGATATCTATCCACTAGAGACTTTCATCCTCTATACTATGTCACCTCCAAAGCTAGCTCTCAGCTCTATCTCAAATATGTACTAAACATGATCCTTCAGTCTAGCACAAATTTGCTCAATCTCTATCCTTTGATCTGCACTAAACACAGTCCTTTGGTCTAGCACAAATATGCTCAATCTCTATCCTTAATTTTGCACTAAACATAGTCCTTCAGTATAGCACAAATTTTCTCAATCTCTATCCTCAATTCTGCACTAAAAATAGTCCTTCGATCTAGCACAAATCTGCTCAACCTCTATCCTCAAATATGTACTAAACACAGTCCTTCGATCTAGCACAAATATGCTAAATCTTTATCCTCAAATTTGCACTAAACATAGTCCTTCAGTCTAGCACAAATCTGTTCAATCTCTATCCTCAAGCCTTAACAAAGCTTAACTCAATCACAAATCAAATCTTCTAGATCTACCCCAAACCTTAACCCAAGGTTTAAACAAATTAGTCAATCAAATTTTCTCTCAAGTCTTCTCAAAGACTTGTCTCAAATTTGCCTTGTAAGCTTCCACAAAAACTCACACTAATATTTCCACAAGTCCTCTCTAGAACTTGTCCAATCTGCTCAACAAATCTTCACCAAGACTTACCTCAAATCTGCTCAACAAGTCCTCACTAGAATTTGTCCAATCTTCTCAACAAGTCTTCACCAAGACTTACCTCAAATCTACTCAACAAGTCCTCACTAGAACTTGTCCAATCTACTCAACAAGTCCTCACTAGAACTTGTCCAATATCACATAAACATATAGAGAATTATTAAAGACTCAATATGCTTCACACTCACAACAATGCTCAATCACTTTCAATCTCCCTTTTTACCATTGAAACATATAGATAATTATTAGAGACTCAATATGTTTCACACTCACAAACACTCAATCACTTTCACTCTTTCTTTTTACCACAAAAACATATAGATAATTGTTAGAGACTCAATATGTTTCACACTCACAAACACTCAATCACTTTCAACCTCTTTCTCAAATCAATTTAAGATATAGAACAATTTGTTTCACTGAATTAGAACTATCACTTCAACACTTCCACTTGACTAGGCTCAATCAACTCCACTCAATCAATCACTCAATAAATACTTCCTTGCTTACAAACCCTAGTATACGAAAATGAATCAATCACTCAATTATTTCCAACAAATTTTATCAAACAATCTCACATAACAATGATACTCATGATCTTGCACAAACTCTAGTTCAATATAGTTCTCAACTTCACATAACAATGATACTCATGTTCTTGCACAAACTCTAGTTCAAGATAGTTCTCAAATTCACATAACAATGATACTCATGTTCTTTCACAAACCCTAGTTCAAACATATGAAAGCTTACTCAATATTTCCAACAATGCTTATCAAACAAGATTTTTATCATCAAATCTTACTCAAAAAAACTTTAACAATCAAACTCAACAATGCTTACCAAAAAATCCTTTTCACTCCAACTTAGCATTCACAACATCTAATCCAACAATATTTTTCTCATAAGGAATATTTACCCATACCTTTTATTTTATGGAGATATGTCTTCAAAACCTATCTTAACCACAATCAAAATTTTATTTACCAACACTAGGGTTAGGTTACCACAACCTCTCTCAAGATCTCCACAAAATAATTTTCTCAAATATTATTTTCATGCAAAATAACAAATCATTTTGTATACCTTGTAATCTCCAAACTCACAATATTCAATTCAATAATCTCCAAACTCACAATATTCAATTCAATAATTTCATCATAACACTACACTTTAACAATACGTATAGTAAAGTCCTTATACACCTTATAATCTCCAAATTTAAAACAATATTCAAAAACCCTAAATCTCAAATAATAAAATAATTCACCTTACTACCTGATCACTCCTTAATCACTTTACAACATCAACCAAATTCCAGCAAGTAACTTCCTTCTTCACACAATAGTCAAATCCTGAAAATAAACATGCCCTTTTAATAATATCAAGACCTTAGGAAAATTAAATTTGACCAAAATAAATACCTCCTCATGCGCTGTTATGGGATTCGATCCCTGGTCAAATCATATGCGGTGCCTTAGTTGTGGCTCCCTAGCCGCGTGAGCTACAAGCTCACGTGGGAGTCAAATGCACCAACTGTGCTTTGACTCTCCTTCATGCATCAAGAGCCAAAAGGCTCTTCTCCACCGTCATCGACGAAGATCGAACACAAACCTTTGAAACACGTGCACGCCTTGGATTCATCATTGGGCCAATGCTGAAGAGATTGTCTTTTCTGCCTTTCACGCTTGGACTTTCATAATTTTCGGGAAACCAACCTTAGCTTATGCTCATAAATTATTTCACTTTCGTAGAGAGTTTGCATGCAAAATAATGTCCAAGACTTGCTTTGTTATGAGGCAAAGGCTATGGTATTTATACCATATGCCTCCCTCTCTCCCACGTCGGTGGATGGGGGAAAATCAATGACGTCGATGCTCCAAATAATAACAATTGCCCTTGTGGCCCTAACCTTAGGGTTAGCTTAATTAATTTATAAATTAACTTATAATTAAATTATAATTAATTTACAATTAACTTAATAACTTAAAAGTTAATTAAATTAATTTATAAATTAAATTATAATAAAACTATTAATTAATTAAATCTCTGGGTCTTGCACCTTTAATAATATAATAAATTATTATAATATTATTTTTCTTGGGCCTTTCTTTTGCCCTTTAAACCTCATATGACCACGTGGGAGGAAATTTTTTTTTGCACTTGATTACAGAACCTAAAACTGATGCTGCTCACTAAAACTGATGTACGCTGGTGCTAACTTCTTGACATCAATGACAAAAAAACCTGCTCATATTTTCAACACCGAAGAAGACCCAAAGTCCATTGCTTTGTCCCCCAGGACTAATTAATTTTAAATTAAATATTAATGTATTTTTTATTTGGTTAGAATGAGAAACCCCTACGACCAACGCATAGGGCTGAGCAATCTCCTCCCAACCATGACCCCTTGCAAGACCGAGAGCTATGCTTATTGATAGGAAATTAATAATATTAAATATATTTCTTCTAAATGTTATTGCTTCTTCATAAAGTTAATTTAATAATGCATGCTAATATAAGATTAAAATTTAATGTAACAGCCCTCCTAGCACAACTATTATTACATATGAATTGATGAGCTATACTTGCTTTATGTTCCTAAAATGTGGTATAGTTGATGGCTTTGGTGATTATAGGACCAGGTACACTCCTTTTGGAGGGCAGATAAAGGTCGATCGAAAAAGGTAAGATTGTATATGATGACGATGTAAAATATCACCATGACTCGTGAGTACATGAAAGCTCACACAAATTGCATTCATATGGGAACTTGCATTGTGTATATGTCTTATTTATTGGACTGTGTGCTATATATTCTATGTTTTTGAATAGATGAATAACTAAACCTTCAATGGTAAAGAAAGTACTAGACATGAGAGTTATTCTCTTCTAGCAAATGGAAACATCAAGTTACCAATAGAGAAGATGAATTGAAGGTATAAATCATTGTAACGATTTAAAAAATTATTTAATGTTTATTTTGAATTCATAAAATAATATAAGATTGAATAAATAAATAATAATAATAATAATTAAAATAAATAAGAAATCCAAATGGTGTTTTAACGGGCATAATGGATTTATGGTGGACATGGGCATGCAATTTCTCATGATTGTTTTTAACTTACCCTATGTTCTTAAGCGGAAAAAAAAAGGAAGTCCGTTGGGGCAGGGAGCATTTTTATATCTATTGTCTTGCATCTCGATGATATGGGTACCTAGCACCTTTGATGTCTAAGGCAAGCTGATTGGAAAAAGGAGTGAAAGGAAGTTGACAAGACCAAATAGAAAATTATCAGGTTGACTCTATCAAGATTAACATTGTAGATGCTTGGTTGTGTGAACTAGTTTAAATATATATATATATATATATATATATATTTTTTGTTTGGAATTGTTGAATTTATGTTAAACTAAATAACGGATCGCTTGTGACAAGTACTATCTTAGAGTGACTGAAAAGTTGCTTTCCAACTTAAAATTTAAGAAAACAAAATATGCGCATGCTTTCCGTACATCATGGGTGCATTTGAAAATACCTTCTATTTGATTATTTTATTAGTATTTCTTGTTATGGTCGGTCGTCCTGTTTCCTGTGTATTTGAAACAAATAAATATTTCCCTGGTATTCACATTATGTACGTGATTTACCTTATTATTTTTTATAAAACATTCAACTTGCCAGAGTCAAGTACGCCTTCATTATAAATATTTTATAAAAATAATATTTTTATTTATTCATTATAAATATTTTATAAAAATAATATTTTTATTTATAGTAGCAAAGTCCCGACCAAAAATGCCTTGGAACATTAATTAAAAAAGGGTGCAGGCAATTGATAAATGCCCACTGCACTATTATTATTTTCTCGGCTATATTATATTGATGAATTTACATTAAGTTTTCTTTATGAGCTGAATCCTTTTATTTTATAAGTAAGGAATGTTTCTTTTTATGGACTTCACCATTTGATTATATACTAAAATGGGGTGTGTCTCATAACTTTCCCTTGATACTTGTGTAATATGTAATTTAGCTTGGGTATTCGTATGCTTAGACGTGAGCTGCCATATTGGATTGGATGTAGAAAAGTAAATCGAGCATATGGTTATTTATCCCACGTTTGCTTAAAATTATGAGCTTCTTCATTGTTTTTGTTTTTGAATTTATATGGTGGAATGGGTGGCCACCATGAATCTTCCAGTTTTTTATAGTTGTTATAGTATTTTGCGTTGTTCGTCTCAGAAGCTGCCATGCAGTTCTTCACGTAGTCCGTCCCTATAACCTCTATGCTGCAATCATTATAAACCTTTTATATCGCTGAAAACACAAGGGACAAGTATTCAGTCCAATGAGGCCCAAGATTTGAACCTTGGACCTCCACCCCCTTACGGGGTTTGGTTGAACCAATTGGTCTACACCTCGAACCTTGAGCTTCATCATTGTTGGCTAGAAATTTCCTTTAATTATATTTTTTGTTGGATAATAAGGGGTTGTACTTGGGTCCCCCACCCTTGACAAATTACATCTCTCTTCTTTAGAGCTTAAGAGTTTACAAATAGATACACTTATCATCTCAATTGAGATGTTATAGCTAGAAACCTACATCATTTTACATAAAATGTTTGAATTATAATTTTCATTTTTTGGATCTTTTCAAATTTTTGTATGAATACAAATACTTCAAAATTTAGCATCTTTCTTGATATTTTTCTATAGTAGCCTTTACAATGCCAAAATTTCACTTCTACTATCTATGCCTTGCATCTTAGTAGAGTAATATTTCCAAGACATCGCACTATCATAGTCTGCTTTACCGAATCTAGATTGCTAGTTTCCTTCTTAAAACATAAGTGCAACCACAAAAATTATAATAAATAGTCTAAATGAAAACAAATTATTGTTATAAAATAAAACATATATGACTAATGAAACACATTAAAGAAAATCTTAAACATTAATTGGTTTAGGCAATTAACATTTTTTGTTAGCCTCCACTAAAATTTCTACTTCCTCTAACCATGGAAAAGAGAATTTAATTTCACAATCCTCAATCAAAACCCCTCTATTGGCTGACTTATCTGCACATTTGTTTCCTTCCCTTAATATATGTGTAAACTTGATTTCTTCAAACTGTTCTTGAATTTCCACAATTAACTCTTGTATGTTCCATGGAGCCTTTGCTTTCCTCAAAATTGTATTTATTACTATGAAAGAATCAACTTCCATCCAAAATCTATTCCATTTTATTTGTTTACATATTCTTAACCCTTCTAAAGTTGCCCAAGCTTAAATTAATTATTTGTCCTAAATATACTATTGAAAACATAATGAGACAAAATCTCTCCTCTATTATTTCTAATTATTACTCCTCCTCATCTTGGATTTCCTTTAGATGCTCCATCAAATTTCAATTTAATCCACTCCACATTTGGTGGTTTCCACTTTATATTCTTTGCCTTCTTTTTGCTTCTCTTGTACCCAACATCATAATTCCATTTAATGACTTGACTCCATCTATCAAGTCTCTATGCTTCCAAATTAGGGACTGGGTGAGTTGATAGGGTTGGTTTAGACTCCTCTACGACTAAATATATCTTCTTTTTTATTACCTTTAAATTGCTTTCCTTTCCTTTAAAAATTCTTCTATTCCTTTATAGCCATATAGTCCAAAGTATTGTCTCTTTTGAAATATCATATATTGTCTGTAAAGCCTCAATTTTATAAGTGCTCTGCCATTCCTTTAACCAATCTTCAATTCTACTATTCATCACCATGCATTTACCAAACATATTAAAAATCCATTACCATATATTCCAGACTATTGAGAAATGTCCCAAGATATGGTCTATACTATCCTCCTCATTATATAAAACACATTGAGAGGGTCCATGAAAACCCCTTTTCATAAGATTATCCCAAAATAAAATTCTTCTATGACCTACTAGCCAAACAAACAATTTAACTTTAGGAATGCTTGGCCAATCCCAAATATCTCTCCATATTCTAGTGACATTATTATTTTGTAGGTGTTGAACATTATATACACTTCTTGTTGTGTATTCTCCTAAGATATTCAAATCCCAAATAAATTTATCCTTGATTCCCCTCAGAATAATCATAGTTGTTATATTTCTACTCAATTGCCTCTTAGCATCAATATCTTGTAAAAAAATCTTCTTTCCATTTATATCTTCCTTCTCGATCCTTTTACAAAATGTTTGAAACCCTATCACCATATTTATATTGAAGCAATATCATCCAAGGTTTCAAAATTGGATCTAAATTGAGTGGTTTTCTATCACACCAAGTATCCATCAAAATAGAAGTTTTTTCTCCAGTTCCTACCACCCATATTAAACCTTTAATTATAAGATCAATAGATTTTTTTTAACCATTCTAAATAGCAAAACCATTTGGTAGAGAGAATGCAGTAAACATTAATCTTGGGTCATTGGGATCAACATAATTACTTAGAAGAATTCTTGCCCATTGTATTTGAATCTCTTTGTACAATCTCCAGATACCTTTTTCCCTAAGAGTTAAGTTTGCATATGTAAGAACTCTTAAACCAAGAGCTCCCCTAGTTTTGTAATCACACAACTTGCTCCATTTCACCAAAGGAAATTTCCTTTTATCATGTAAACCTGACCATAAAAAGGATCACATAATATAGATTAAACTTTTTTCAAATGATTTTGGCATAGAATACAATGACATATAATATGTTGGAATGGATTGTAAGACTAACTTAATTAACTACACTCTTCATGCTAATGATAACCATCTAACTTTCCAAGCTGGAAGTTTATTTTAAAATTTACTAATAACTGGATTCCATAAATCTATCCTCATTCTCCCCTCAAATAATTGCATCCCTAGATACGTTATTGGTAAATTTACCTCCTTCATTTGAAGCAACCTATAAATTCTTGCTTTGATATTAGTAGGAGTGTTAAGGAAGTGAATTTTGGATTTAGTCCTATTAATTTTTTGCCTTTAAGCTCTTTCATACTCTTTTAAAAATTTATTCAAAGCCTTGGCCTCATTTATCCTTACCCATAAAAAAATGATTGTATCATCTGTAAATTGTTGATGGGTGGTGTTATTGATGTTATTACTAACCTTAAGTCCACTTATAAGCCCATATTTGTAAGCCTTCTTTAAGTTCCTACTCAAAACTTCTACCTTAATAATGAACAAATAAGAAGATAGAGGATCTCCTTTTCTAAGACCTCTCTTGGCTTTAAAATATTCTATCACTAACCCATTGACCAACACTGAATAAGAAACTATAGAGACACAAGTTTTGATCCATCTAACCCATTTCTTTTCGAAACTAAACTTATCTAAAACTACAAAAAAAAATCCATTTAACCCTATCATAGGCTTTACTCATATCAAGTTTTAAGATCATAGCTTTCTCTTTTCTTGAAGCTATTTAATGTATAACTTCATGAGCTACTATGATCCTATCCAAAATTTGTCTCCCTTTCACAAATCCTCCTTGCTCTTCTGAAATAATTTTGTCTAATAGGCCTTAATCTATTCACCATCACTTTGGAAATAATATTAGATGCCATGTTACATAGGCTTATGGGTCTAAAAAAATAAAATAATTCAACATCCTTATTTTTTGGAATTAGAGTAATATATGTTGCATTTATTTTATAAGGTATGAATTGTTTTACCCTAGACTATTCCACTGCCACCAATAAAGAATCCTTTACTATATTCTAATCATATTGGTAAAAAGTTGCAGAGGGTCCATCTGGACCTAGGGATTGATGCAGGAGCATCCAACGAAAGGTAAAATACCCCGAAGTAGAAAAAATGTCACGATATCACGATATGTCAACAAAGAAGAAAAAGTGTCGCGATATCACGACATGTCGCATTTTCGTGACTAGAAGACGAAAGAAGGCGCAAGAGAGAAAAGTGTCGCGATATCATGACATGTCGTATTTTCACGACCAAAGGACGAGAGAAGGCGCCAAGGAGAAAAAGTGTCACGATATCACAACATGTCGCATTTTCATGACCAGAAGACGAGAGAAGGTGCAAGAGATAAAAGTGTCACGATATCGTGACATGTCGCATTTTCACGACCAAAGGATGAGAGAAGGCACAAGGGAGGAGAAGGCATTTTCGTGACTCAGGGAGAGAGAAGGCGTGGAGCAAAAATGTTGTAATTTCGTGACATGTCACGAAATTGTGATTGAAAGAAGACAAGAAAGGCCAGAGAAGAAAATTTCATGATTTTGCGACATGTCACGAAATCACGACTAGAGGAGCAAAAAGAAAGCAAGGAAGGAAACTGTCATGATTTCGTGACCCGAAACAGAGAGAAAGCGGAGAGAAAAGCTATCGCAATATCGTGACATGTCTCAATTTCGTGACCCAAAGAGGCGAGAAGGAAGCAAAAAGAAAGAATGTCGCAATATTGTCACATGTCATGATTTCACGACCTAAGAGGCAAGGAGGAGGCAAAAAGGAAAAATTTTGTGATATTGCGACATGTCGTTATTTCACGATCAAAAATGAGAAAGAAGAGCCGAAAAGGAAAGATGTCACGATATCGCGACCCGAAGAAGAGAAAGGCAGCGAGGAAGAAAAATGTCATGATATCACAACATACTGTTGGTTCATGATTTTAAAAGGTCCACGTTCCAATACGGTATTTCTCGAGGCGATCAAAGGCCTCATTAATGCATGATTTCTTACCCGGTAAGCTTGCTGAGCATGGCGGCCACTCGAATGCTACGCCCAAAGGTCAGAGACGTTCAGACGGCTCATCAATGCATTTTTCTATGGCTGACCCAATGGTAGTTGCTAGTTAGGGTAAAATATGTGAAGGTTCAGTCATGAAGGGGGGCTCCCCATCAAGTGCTAAAAAAAAAACTATGCCTACGAGCTATTGTAATTTGTTTTCGATGATAAATTAGAAGAGGGGATCTAGATTTTTGGTGGTGAATCTGGGCTCCCCATCAAGTGGTATCAGAGCGGGAGTTCCTGAGTGTGTGAGAAAATCGTCGATAGTGAGGCAGTTTGCACTAAGATCTATGGAAGAGCATAGGGTTCCTGAGTGTGTGAACATATCGTCGAAAGTAAGACAGTTTGCACCAGGATCTGTGGAAGGGTTGTAAGAGAAACAAGCATAATGCCTCCATGAAGAAACCATGGTGGTGGAAGAAATATGGTGCCAGCAGAAGATTTTAGAGCTTTGTAGAGGCAAATTTAGGCCCTGCAAGAGGAGCTGCACAGAGGGCTTGAACCTAGAGGAGAAGAAGGAAGTGAAGATGAAGTTGATGAAGAAGAGGACCAGTTTGAGAAAGAAGAAGAGGTTGTAGATCCTGCACAAGCCAGGTTATACAGAGCCATCTCCTAGATTGGAAAGAAACCAAATATGGAGGTTTTTGCATACTCTAGAAATCTAGATCCAGAGGAGTTGATTGATTGGATCAATGATATGGAGGAATATTTTAAGTATGAGGAGGTTGTAGATCCAGATTGGATCAAGTTTGTAAAAATGAAGTTGAAAGGCCATGCTAGCGTATGGTGGAAAGGAGTGCATCTAGAAAGAAATAGAGGAAAGGAAAAGATAACCATATGGGATCGAATGGTAGAGAAGTTGAAGAGGCATTTTATTTCTACAGAGTACGAATTGAATCTGCTAAGGAAAATGCAGAGTTTGAGATAGTCAAGCAAAACTTTCAAAGAATACACATAGGAGTTTTATAAGATCTCCATCAAAACTAGCCATTCAGAGGCTAACAAAGATAAGGTATCCCATTACATCAATGGTTTGAGAAACAATATTCAATAAGAGTTGAGTTTGGTTAGGGTGATCACCATTGAGGATGCTTAACAGTTTGCCCTCAAAGTCAAAGAGAAGCTGAACAGACAGTTTGAGGGTAAGCAAAGAGGAAGAGGTCATGGTGGAAGAACTGGTGGAAGAATAAATGGAGGATGAGATGAGAAGAAAGAAAAAGCTAGCAGTAGTCAGGATTAGAAGGGAGATAATGATTACAGTCCCTATGATCAGAACAATAGCTACCCAAGAGGAAGAGGTAGATCTGGATGTGGGTATGGAAGAGGAGGATTTTGTGGAACCTTTTTCCATTGTGGGGAAGAGGGACATCGGGCATATGAGTGTCCACAACACCAAGAAAGGACAAATAAGAGACCTAAGGGTCTTTCCAGAGCTGCTGTAGCAGATGAAGGTGTTGAATCAGAACATTCTAAGGAGGTAGAGAGAGAAGTTATGGTCACAAGGAGGACCCTATTGAATGAGAAGAAAGGATCAGACTAGAGGAGGAGCCTGTTTCGCATAAGGTGCAAAAGTTCGGTTAAGGTCTATAATATTATTATAGATAATGGTAGTACTAATAACTTGGTATCATAAGAAATGGTTACTAAGTTATAGTTAAATATGAGGATACACCCACATCCATATTGGATTGTGTGGTTACAAAAGGACCATAGGACTTTGGTCAGTGAGCAATGCTTGGTGAAATTTAATATTGGGAATTACATTGATGAGGTCCTGTGTGACATCCTACCTATGGATGCTTGCCATTTATTGTTGGGAAGGACATGGTAGTTTGATTGGTGTGTAGTGCATGATGGTCGTGCCAACACTTACTCAGTGACAAAGAATGGAGTGCGCCATAAGCTGAAGCCCTTGAAGGAGGCGGGCAAAAGGGTATGTAGCAGTGCTAGAATCTGTTTAGTTGAAGGGGGAAGATTTTTGGATAGTTTAAAGCATGAGAATATGTGCTATGCATTAATTCCTAGAGTTAGGAAGGAAGAATGCAAGGATACCCCTGTAGCAGTCTTAGGATTGTTAGAAGAATTTCCAGACATTACATCTAATAATGTGCCTGAGGGTTTACCACCAGTGAGGAAGATCAAGCCACTGAAAGAGATGGATGAAAAGAGTTTGCTGACAACAATGAGAGTGGAAGTTGTGGGGTTTGAAGAACTTAAGGGTTTGTACCCTACAGACCTAGATTTTACTGAAGCTTGGAGAGCTTGTACAGCCCCAATTAAAAAGAAGGTGACAGAATAGTATAGAAGTGAAGGTCACTTCTCAATCCACCCTAGTTGTCTGATGCAGGAGCATCCAACGAAAGGCAAAATACCACAAAGTAGAAAAAGTGTCGCGATATCGTGACATGTCGGCAAAGAAGAAAAAGTGTCGCGATATCGTGACATGTCACATTTTTGTGACCAAAAGACGAGAGAAGGCGCAAGAGAGAAAAGTGTCACGATATCGCAACATGTCGCATTTTCGCAACCAAAGGACGAGAGAAGGCACCAAGGAGAAAAAGTGTCACGATATCGTGACATGTCACATTTTTGCGACCAGAAGACAAGAGAAGGCGCAAGAGAGAAAAGTGTCACGATATCGCGACATGTCGCATTTTCATGACCAAAGGACAAGAGAAGGCATAAGGGAGGAGAAGTGTCATGATATCGCGACATGTCACGTTTTCACGACTCAGGAAGGAGAGATAAGGCACGGAGCAAAAATGTCATGATTTCATGACATGTCACGAAATCACAATCAAAAGAAGAGAGGGAAGGCCAAAGAAGAAAATGTCATGATTTCATGACATGTCACAAAATCACGACCGAAGGAGTAGAAAGAAAGCAAGGAAGGAAACTGTCATGATATCGCAACATGTCACGATTTCATGACCAAAAACAGAGAGAGAAAGCAAAGAGAAAAGCTGTCGCGATATATTGACATTTCTCGATTTTGCGACCCAAAGAGGCGAGAAGAAAGCAGAAAGGAAGAATGTCACGATATTGTGACATGTCATGATTTCGTGACCTGAGAGGAGATGAGGAGGTAGAAAGGAAAGATGTCATGTTATCGCGACATGTCATGATTTCACGATCGAAAAGGAGAAAGAAGATCCAGAAAGGAAATATGTCGCGATATCGCGACATGTCATGATATCATGACCCAAAGAAGAGAAAGGCAATGAGGAAGAAAAATGTTGCGATATCATGACATACTACTGGTTCACGATTCAAAAAGGCCCATGTTCTTAGATGGTGTTTCTCGAGGTGGTCAAAGGCCTCATTAATGCATGATTTCTTGTCTGATAAGCTTGTTGAGCATGGCGGCCACTCAAATGTTGTGCCTAGAGGTTAGAGACGTTCAGACGGCTCATCAATGCATGTTTCTACGGTTGACCTAGTGGCAGTTGCCAGTTAGGGAAAATATGTGAAGGTTCAGTCATGAAGGGGGGCTCCCCATCAAGTGCTCAAAAAAAACTACACCTACGGGCTAGTGTTGTAATTTATTTTTGGTGATAAAATAGAAGAGGGGATCTAGATTTTTGGTGGTGAATCTGGGATCCCCATTAGGGATTTATACTTATTAAAAGATAAAAGAGCTAAATAAACTTCTTCTAGAGTAATAGGCTCCATCAGTTCCCTACTGTATTTATTTATTATAACCAAAGGAACATCTTGAAGAAGTTTATCATTAAGAAATTTGATCTCCTATGAACATAATATATTTCGATAAAATAACTTTACCTCTTTTCTAATATCACTTTGATCTTCAATCAAACCCTTCTATAGATTTAATTCTACTAATTTTAGAAGATGATCTTTGTACTATAGCCATCCTATGAAAAAGCATTGTATTTTTATCTCTTTTTAATCATGTTTGTCTTGATTTTAATCTCCAAAATTTTTCTTCCTTACTCAAAATATTATGATATTCACTAAGCAACTCCCTTTACTCTAAGCATGGATTATTATCATCACCTTTTGTAATTTTGAAAGTTAATCTTTTACTTCTTTCTTCTAAAAAATATTTCCAAAGGTGTTCTTGTTCCATTATTTTAATATAGATGTCATAGCTTAAATTTGGTTTGGAAGAGCATACAACCCACCATTACCTAAAGAATTCCATGTTTGATTTATCATATCAATAAATTGAGGATGGTCTTCCCACATATGCTCATATATAAAATATGATGTTTTTTTAATTCACTTACCACCATTTTAACTCTTATTGGCCAGTGATCTAAACTAATCCTTGTTAAGGTATTAATTTTAGCACAAGTTCCTTCATCTATCCAATGATCTGAGAGAATGCATTCATCTAATTTTTCTGTTATTAGGTTTTGGTCTCTCCTATTTTGGTCCAAGTATAGTTATCTTCTTCAAAATCAACATTCCATAAATTATTGTTTTGAATAAAAGCTGATAAATATTTCATACTTTGGGTCAATTTCCTAATTCCTCCAAATTTTTCATCCATCTTGGTTATGGCATTAAAATGTCCAATGATCATGAATCTGGTTTCTTGGTATTTACTTCTCATAAAGGCTTCCCACTCCAATATTCTAATCTACCTGAATAAGTTGTAGGTCCATAAACATTGATAAGGATGAAACGAATACCTGCAAAGTTGTAAGTGACTAAATAGGCTATCCAATACCTAGTTTTATGAATGGTTACACAAGAGGTTATAGAAGGATTCCAACAAGTTAGAATTCCCCCTATCGCTCCTTTAGAATCCATTGCATCCCATTCACATCTTGCCTATACTACTTTCATAGTTTTTGAAACTTATTTTATCATTTTAGTTTCTTGGATACAAAGAATTTCAAGTTTATTACTTAAATATAGGTCCCTAATACACCTATGCTTTTATGGGGCATTAACACCCCTTATCTTTCATGAGATGATAATCATGTCTCATTAGGGGCTTTTGGCACCTCCTACGTATTACCAATATCATTTTGTTGTTTGGTAAAAAGAAGTTCAACCAACTTAGTTTGTGTTCCTTTCTCTATGTTTGCTCTTGTTTCCATGGATCTTGCTTGAAAATTTAAGGTTTTTCTTCTTTTTTCCTTGCCTATATCAGAAGTAGGTTTTATTATTCTATTCCTCAATAATATTTCACAATTTTGTCTTTCAACATTTTTATCCTCTCTTGGCTCTATTGTAGAAGCTTTTGACTTGTATTGCTTATTTTTTGGTATTTCCTTATTAATGGCAGAGGTATTAAATTCTAAAATTGCATTTTATTTACCAATTATTTTCTCTTGAATGGTGCATGGTACTTCAAGAGAGTCTTCAAAATCTCATGAGACTCATTCCTTAAGTTCATTGAGAATGTTCTTAAATTGGGATCATACTAAATAGATGGTTCCTTGCTAATATTTTGAAATTGTTGTACTGTGTCCTCTAAGTTTTGATCTATTTTTTTTTTATAGGCTAAAGCCTTAAAAGAGTTGGTATTTCTTCCAATATCTTTCCTTACTGATCTCCACTGTTTATTTTCTTGTATTTTTCTAGATCTATTTTTTGGAAGTTTAAAACCATCTTCATCCATAAACCATTTGTAAATTTCTCTTGCGATTTTCTACAAATTATTTTGTTGGGCTCTTCTTAGGGCATGATCTCTCAATATGCCCCACCTCATGACATCTTCTACATCTAAAAGATATGTTTTCATAATATAGTTTTGGTCCACATATTATCCCCATACTTAAGAATGATTGATTCTAGTAAAGCTTTACTTATATCAATCATGACCAATATTCGAGCATAAATAGCCAAAAATCCATATTTTGTTGTATTTGAAATCTCAAGGAATTCTCCTAGAGTGTTGCTTATTGCCTTGAAGGTATATATTTCCTAAAATTAAATGGGTAACCCAAACATCCTAACCCATACTGGTACTAGGGATAAATTTATATTTTTAGGTGAAAAGCCTTCATACCAGCGGGTAAAGAAGAGTCCTACTCTTACCATAAACCAAGGGCCCCCATTTAGGATTATTTCTGTTTATTCCCTAGAACAAAAAAATGGCTAGGAAGAAACCTTTGGAAAGAAATGATAAAATCACTCTTGGAGACTTCCAACTCCTATCAATCCATTTTCTCAAGGCTGAAGCCCCTGGTCAATAACCATTAAAAGACCTCAAATACATCATATTACATCAACCTTAAATTGCTCCATGGGTGATGTCCCATCTCTTGATATTTCCTTTGTGATGTTATTCTATTACAATTACACATCCATATATAGGATGGAATATGACTCTTCACATGGTGTTTCTTAACCTACACTCTTCCTACGAATCTTCATATTCCTATTCTAATGACACATGTACATAGGGAAAACTATGCACATTTACATTGCCAAAATATCATTGCACACTTGTGCATTTATTACATTGCATAGAGTAAATACTTGCATCCTAATCTAATACACTCTTTCCTAATCTATAGATGTACCCATGGTCGTACATTGTCATGTACCAAATAATGTAATATATTCCAACAATTATATGAGTTATTTTTGAAGTTATTTATGAGTTTTATATATTTAGAATATTACCATTATCTTATGTTTCATGTTGTAACTTTATTTTAGATATTGGGGTTATTTTATCTTTAGTATTCAGCTTCAAAATCTAATAGCCATATGACTTGTTGATGTCTTCCAATCATACTTTGCCACTTCAATGTGTCTTAATCTATTCAATTTTATAATTGGTGAATGGGGTTAAATACATAAAAAATTGTTTGAGGTGGTACACTAAAATGCCACGTCAATTGCCATGTTGATCAAGGTTACCATGTTAGCTAGAAGAACATCATGTTTCTCTCATCTTAAAAAAAGAGAGATTTGATCTTGTGCTAGCTAGAAGCTATCTTTTGTGCTAATTAGGATTCCATGTCTCTTAGTGAGAAAAAATACCAATACATCCTTTTGTTTTTTTAACTAAAATAGTCCATACAAAACCTTTGTCAATAAAATTTGAACAAATAAAGTCCTACTTCTAACACACTCTAGCTAGCCATTATAGTAGAATGTGGCTTTGAACATTGAACATAGGCCACTCCTTGAAGTTAGCATCTCATATGAAAAAACCTTAGTGAATTCAAAATAACACAAGTTTAAGTTTTGGACCTTGCACCTCCCCTACTCATGAACCAAGCATTTGCATCATTTATAATCCACCACACACATGTAATATATAAAACAATACCAAGAACATGATAAAATTGGTGATGACTATATGTTTTAGAAAAAAGGTTCCTCCTTGATTTGAACCAAATATGTACACCTTTCTATGTGCTTATACACACCAAGCTAGCTAAGTTAGCACTCCTCATAGACAAAATTAGATGTACCAGTTCACATATTTTTTATCTATAAAATGTTAGTAGAGAAAATAATAAGAACTTATGAATATTTTTTTTGAAAAAAATGAAAAAACTTGTATTAAAACAAAAGACAGTTACAAGAGGGAGAAAGGGCATCCCAACCAAGCGCAAAGAGACCAGAAGTACAAAGGGCGCGAAAACGCGACATGTCGCGAAAACGCGACATGTCACGAAATCGCGACACCAAACCAAACAACCGTCACGCCACAACAACCAGTCACGATAACGCGACATGTCGCGAAATCGTGACATGTCGCGATATCGCGACAAAAAGCGCCAAAGCCACAACACACGAAAAAAGTTGCAAAATCACGACAGCACAGCACCAAATCACCCAAACGCCAAAAGCGTCACGAAATCGCGATGAGAAATCCTGAAGGTACCTGCTCCCCGAAAATGTCGCGAAATCGCGACGAGGACCCCTTTGATCAGCAACTTTGAGAAAGTGTCGCGACATCGCGACGGCTTTTCCTTGGAGCCCCACTTGGCCGGAAGTGTAGCGAAATCGCGACAAGAAAACCAATGGGCGCCCCATCCGCAAAAGTGTCACGAAATCACGACATGTTCACCCCCAAGGTGCCCATTACCAAAACTAGTCGTGAAATCGCGACGTTTTTCCTGCAAGCAGTTTTTCTCCAGAACTGTAGCGAAATCGCTACAGGTTTGCCCCTTTGCTTCCTTTCCATAAACATGTCGCGAAATCGCGACAGGTTATCCATTGGGAGGCTTTTCACAAAAAAGGTCGCGATATCGCGACTGTTTTTCCACTTAACTAAATTTTGCTCAAAACATCTCAAAATCGCAACAAGTATGCCCCTTTGTGTCCTTTCCTCAAAAAAGGCACGAAATCACGACGAATTTTCCTTAGAGTAGCTTTTCACAAAAATTGTCGCGATATCGCAACGATTTTTCCCTTTCATGCAATTTTTCTCAAAGCGTCGCGATATCGCGACACTTTTCCTCCAGCAGCAAAACCAACCAAAAAGGTCACGACATCGCGACACCTTCTCATCAAAGACCGCGATGGCGCAACAAGTCACGAAATCGCTACAATTTTCCTCCCAAAGCCACAGCAACAAAAAGGGTAGCGAAATCGCTACAGTTATCCAGGATAGGTCACGACAGAGCAACATGTCGCGATAGAGCAACATGTCGCGACAGAGCAACATGTCACGAAATCACGACAGATTACCATACAGGGTCACGACGGTGCAATATGTCGCGATATCGCGACAGAAACTAACCTTAGTCATTTTTGAGCTCATGGATGCAGGGATCGTTCCAGACCACTCCGAATCTCTTCATCTATCATAGGCATATCACTGTGCAGCTGAACACCTACCTCTTTCTCAGCACCCATCTTCGCAAGGAAGTCAGCTACCGTGTTCAGATTTCTACTCACATACACAGGGATGACATCATCTAACTCCCTCCATAACTCCTTGATTTGAGATATCAACATCCGCAGTCTCCAGGCTTTTAAAGAGAAATTCTGCAAGCAATCTAGAGCGCCGATCAGGACTTGAGAATCAGATTCAAGAATTATCCTCCGGTAACCCTGCTTAATAGCCCAGATAGACGCTGACTTAATGGCCAAGGCTTCGGCTTCATTGTTCGTGGCTCGCCCAATCCTCGTAATTCCCGAGTAAAGAACCGCACTCGAGTGATCCCGACAAACAACACCAATTCCTGCGTTGCCCGGGTTGCCTTTTGCAGCCCCATCAGTATTGATCTTGATCCATCCTACAGGGGGAGGTTTCCATCATGATCTGCCTTGCCTCTCATGACCCTCAACCCCCTCTTCAGGATGCCCAAGAGTAGCCTGATTCTCTTCATTGACAAAAGTAGCAACAGTTTCTGTGACTTTGCTCCAGATGACCTGCCAAACATCGTCAATCGAGGAGAAAGTGTTTCTAAAGATCCGGGCATTTCTCTCCAACCAAACTTGCCACCAAATGAAGAGAAAGCATAACTGCCAGCCAGTTCAGAGAGCTATGGAATTGAACCTGCCCCATTTCCATTTTTCCCAAATATTGGTACGGTTGAGAACACCATTAGCCTGGAGTTTAAATTGAGAAAACCAGCGTTCCCTAATCTGATGAGTAAAAGGACACTCAAAAAACAAATGGTCTACAGTTTCCTCATGTTGGAGGCATAAAGCACATTGAGAGGGGCCATTGAAACCCCTACGTCTGAGATTGTCAAAGGCGAGAAGACCATTATGCATAAGTTGCCAAGCGAAGAAATTCACTTTCGGCCAACCCTTTGAATGCCAAATCCTTCTCCAATGCTGAACCGGAAAAGAGTGTGGGGGAGGCTCAGGGAGGATCTCTTCATATCCAGCCTTAACTGAGTAGACCCCAAGGCTTCCATAGCCCCAGGCTAATTCATCTTCCTCATCCTTCCCCATGAGGAACCTTTCTGACAAGATTTTTTGCAGGATAGGCGCCAACTCCGGAGAGACAGTAATTGGCCACTCCTCCCATCGCTTAAACTTTTTAAAATTATACCCCCCCAAATGACTGGTAAGAAGATAATTATCAATAAGGATCCAACCCTGGGCTTCTAATGCGGTCATGATAAGTTGTAGCTCAGGGAACATAACAATAATGGGCAGATGTTGGTCCCAAGAGTCAGTCCAGAAACGAGCCTTGTCTCCTTTCCCCACTTTCCAGAATAATTGATCTTTGATAATTTGGGACCCAAGCTTGAGAGTCTGCCACACTAAGGAACCAGGACCTTCCAAGGGAAAGCGACCCACCTCATTGGGATGAACATGCCCCAAATATTTACTGGAAAGAATTCTGCTGAAGAGAGAGGATGGCTGAGAAATCCACCTCCAATACAGTTTTCCAGCCAAAGCTTTGTTATTAAGCATAGAACTTCTCAAGCCCAGCCCTCCTTTATCCTTAGGCTGGGTAACTTTGTCCCATCCAACCAAGGCCCATTTTTTCTTCCCTTTTGCGCCTTCCCATAAAAATCTTCTAGCCATTTTGTCCAGCTCTTTCCAGATGGTATGAGGGGCAGCCAATATTGAGAATTTATAGATCGGCAAAGCCTGAATAACTGATTTCAAGAAGGTTAATCTACCCCCGTATCTTAGCCATTTATGGGCCCAATGATTCATTCTGTCTTTGATGCTCGCTAACAGGTTCTTCCAAATATCAATATTTAACTTTTTGAAATGAAGGGGAACGCCCAGGTAAACAATTGGAAGAGAAGTCCTTGTGAAGCCCAGGATCTCAATAACGCGCTCCTGAAGCCGTTGGTCAAGATTGAAAAAGACCACTTTGGACTTCCTGACATTTAGAACCTGATTTGAAGCCCTTAGGTAGAAATTCAAAGTATCTCTGATTCCTCTAGCTTCCCGAAGAGTGGCCGCACCAACCAGACCCGTATCATCCACAAATTGCAAGTGATTCAGAGTTTCCTCCCCAACTTTGATACCAGAAAGCAGACCTTGTTGCCTTCTCCTCAAAAACAGTCTGCCCAAACCTTCAGCCAAGAGAAGGAAGAGATAGGGAGAACAAGGGTCTCCCTGGCGGAGACCACGGGAGGCACCGAAAGGAAGCGAGGGAAGGCCCTTAATGAGAACATAAAAAGAGGGAGAAGAAACACAACTCATAACCCAATCAATCCATTCCTGAGAAAAGCCAAAGGCAGCCAACATTTTCGACAAGAAGCACCACTCCACCCGGTCATAAGCCTTGGACATATCCAGTTTGATGAACATTCCTTTGTTGCCCGAAGTTTGCATTGAATGGATGGCCTCCTGGGCCAAAACCACCCCATCCAAGATTTGTCTTCCCTCAACAAAGCCCCCCTGTTCAGGAGAAATGATGCTATGAAGAAGGGGTTTAAGCCTCTCAGCCATTATCTTAGTGATGATTTTGTAAATCACATTGCATAAAGCAATAGGCCTGAAATCAGAGATATGAGTCCCCGCTTCCCCTTTTGGAATTAAAGCAATGAAGGTGTGATTGATCGCCCTGAGCATTCTTCGATTGGATCCGGATTCCTCGATAATGACGCGAACATCCTCCTCCAAGGTTTCCCAGAAAGCTCGAAAAATTCAATAGGAAAGCCATCCGGACCAGGAGATTTTCCAAGTACTCATACCAAAGACCACATTTCTCTGTTCATCCCTTTCAATGGGTCTAAGCAGGGTCTGATTGTCCTCTTCAGATATAATAGGAGGAATAACATTAAGAACTTCGTTCTGAGCCTCAATATCTTGCTGCATACTTTCCTTAAAAAGTTTAGAAAAGTAATCGATAGCATGGGAGTGCATGTCGGGAATAGTATCGAAGACATTTCCATGTTCATATTTGAGAACTTCCATATTGTTCATCTGTCTCCTAGCACAAGCTGACCGATGAAAAAATTTGGTATTTCTGTCCCCCTCTAATAACCAAGTATTTCTAGCCCTCTGTTTCAAGTATAACTCCTCTTGGTTGTCAATGTCCTCAACCGCTTTACGCAGTTCATCATCTTCAGATTTGAGTTGCTCAGTAATTGATCCTTCCCTAAAAATTTTCTGAACCTCCTCCCATCTAGCCACCAAGGGGGCCCTTTGGGACTGGAAATCCGACTTGTTTCCTTTCCTCCACTGTTTCAATTGAATTTTGACAAATTGAAGCTGTTTATGAAATTTGAACATTGTTGTCCCAAAAGGTGGATGGCCTTATGTCCACCATTGAGAAATTTTCTGTCGAAGGTCCTCTTTTTGTAACCAAAAATTCTCAAATTTAAAAGGCCTATGGTGTTGTCCTCTCGAAGTCCCTCCCTCAAGCAAAATGGGAAAATGATCCGAAATAGGGCCCTCCAAAATCTGGAACTTAAAAGTCCATTTAACAAAAGCCTCCTCCGAGACCAAAAAGTGATCTAACTTGACCTTCCTGCTATGTGGCTCCTTTCTCTTGTTTGTCCAAGTGAAAAAAACACTAGGGCCTTGAACGTCCACTAGATTAAAGGCCTGAACTTGGGCAATCAGAAGCCGATCCCCTGGATCCAAAATAGGGGAGCCACCTTCCCGGTCCCGAACAGATAATTTTGCATTAAAATCCCCTATAATAATCTAGTCATAACACTCCTTGTATGCTCTCATGTTGTGAACAGCGTCCCATTGGAGCCTCTGGCCATCAAGATCTTGGGCCCCATAAAATTTGGTTATAAGGACCAGCTCAGAATTGAAGTTATTTCGAAGAGAGAAGTAAGTACACCCCTACAAGCTACATGTTCTAAAGCAGTCCGGACCGAGAGGGTTCCAAAGGGTAACAATTCCAACTGAAGCTCCTTGGGCAGCCACGTCCATATACCCAGCTCCCCGCCAGATTTTAGTAGCAGTTTTACTCATAATATCTAAAGACATTTTGGTCTCCTGAAGAAGCAAAAAGTCTGTTTTACGGTTTTCTAAGAGTCTTTGAATAGCAGATTGATGGGTTCTACTGTTTAAACCCCTAATATTCCAAGATTGAATAATCATTGAAAACCTTGAGAGCAGTAAGAATCAATGGTCCTCACCAATCCTCCATTGATTAGATTATCTCCTTGCGCTGTTAGTAGTTCCTTATTGGATTTTCTTCCCGCTCCTTGAGAGTTATTGTTTCTTGATCTCTTTTCCACACGGGAAATCCCTAAAGCGAGCCTTTCTCTGTTTTTATCTCGCATTTCCCATGGTAACATATTTTATAGCCGATTGTGTCTTGGGAGTGTATAACAAATGCCCCCGGATTCTCCGATTGTAGGTTCTCAGTGCGCACGATCCCTGTTCTACTACAGGAGTGAAGGAAGGAGAAACAAGAGGTGGAGTGTTGACATTCTCACCATTCCCAACCACTCCCTCCATAGATTGGTCCTCTAGATCCACTAATGACTTAAAAATTTCATACTGATTGTTTGGCTTGAGCTGTACCTGCTCCTTGCCATTTTTCTTTTTGTTTCTCTTTCGTTTCACCTGTTCAAAGCCATCCTGCTGAGCATCAGGACCTGGAGAATTGCTAGAGGGTTCATTGATCGGACTGGACTTACCCTCTCTAGGGCGGTTTGACATTCCACTCGGAGCCTCCATTTTTGTGCTCACTATGTTTGGGCAGAACCTTGCCAAATGTCCATGCTTATGGCATACTCGGCACCTGAAAGGTAGGGCCTCATAGTCTAACCTACTGGATCCAGGGTACTCCCGCAAGCTCAAGTTCCACCTCGACTGGTAGAGGTCGACTAATGTCCATCTCTACACATATTCTAGCAAAGACAGCCGTATTGCCCTCTATGGTATCTTTGGAGACTCCCAAAAATCTGCCTAGGGAATTACCTATTAGTTCCAACACCTGCTCACCCAAAAACTCCATCGGGAGAGCGTACAATCAGATCCAGACCGAGACAGCCGTGGGTTCGATGCGGGGGTCGAAACCCACTCTCCAGGGTTGGACAAATAACCCTGCTGGTCCGTGGTTTCTCTTTTCTGATTCAAATGCTCTGTTTCTATCTGCTAAAGAAGAGAAACTTATGATGAAATACCCATTGCTTATAGGCCATAAAGAGTACTCACCGTGTGGCTCCCAGTTCTGACGAACCCAGGTATGCAAAAAATTTAGTGTGGGCCGGATGCCCATGAATTTGCAGATCAAGTCGTGATTAGCTCGGTAGACGATTGTATCTTCGACCAGCATTGGTTCTATTACAATCTTAGGCCTGGAAGTAGATTGCGGGAGGCATCCATTAACGCGGTGAGCATTTGGGCCATTGGAAACAGTCTTGAGTATCGATTGAAAAGCATTCCGTTGAGCTCCGTCCGTGGAAGGCGAGGGATTATCTTTCAACTTCTCGGCATATGAGGTCTTTCTCCCAGCAGGAGAAACAGGAGGAGACCCCATCGGGCCCTCCCGGGACCACTAAATAACCTTCAGGCGAAAGCAGAAACAACCCCCCAAAGCCCTAGGCAAGATCTTCGGGCCAGAGTCCCTCGAGCAACACCAGACGCCGTCACAAAAAAATTTCCCACCAAAAAGCCAAATCGCCAGAGCCCCAGAAAACATTTGCTCCGGAAAACAAAAAAATTCACTTCAAGAACTTATGAATATTGCATTATATGATTAGGTATAATATAAAAAATATTTGGGTAACCATAGCCAAGATATTATCCCTTATGAATAGGGAGATCGTTACAACAAAGTAATGATCTCCTATTCTAAGGGATATGAGTAAATATCCCAAATAATGGAATATTACTCTAACACCCCCCCTTATTAAATTATTTGGGATAACATATATAACTCCCCCCTTAATATGAAGGAGAGAAAAATGAAAGATGCTCATGTGCTAGCTTTGGCTATGGCTCATGGCTCTAGCTCTGGATCTTTGTGTACCTCTGGATGATTATCTCTGGGTCTACTGCTGGATTTGCCTCTAGGTTTACCATAGGTTTTAAATTTTTTATAGAAGCCATACAACAATTATTTCATTTTGGTCCATTATGTGAGATCTGTCCATCCACAATCAATATGAACCTTGTTGGTCATTTTCACTTTGTATCAATAATTTTTTGAGGAGTTATTTGTACATCTACATGAGTCACAAGGATGTAGTTTCCAACACCTAGCTGCTACATGTGTTTTTCTACCACAATTACTACTACAATGCTTTGTAGGAGTTGTAGGAGATTTAGGTTTTTCAAACATACTCTTATTGGTACTTGCTTGTCCATAATAGCCAAGGTCTTCATTCTTTGACCTAAAATTTGGCATTATAGGAGTTTTAATGCCTTGACCATGTTTATCTAATCCTTTACCATTGAATTCCATTCTTTTCATCAGTTTGGATCCATTGCATTTGGTGTGTTTTTCAAAACACCCAAATTCTTCATCAACTTTACTAGTAACAATATTGCATTTGTCACAATCAATGAGATTATGAAACTCATTTTGAGGATGTTCAACTTTTAAGTCACTGGTGTTGCAAGAAAAATTTGTTCTTGTGATGAGATCACCTATGCTACAACTGATATCTACCATTATATAAATGAGGTTACCTATATCACAAAATATTGGCCATCCTAGGCTCAAGGTCACTTGTGTCACTACAAGCATTCGTCACCATGGGCTGAAGGTCACTTGTGTCACAACAAGCATCGACCATTAGGGGAAAGACCTGTGATTCCTCACTTATTTTCCTTTTCTTTTTATGTTGGGCAATGTCAAGTGAAACCAATGACATGTAGACTGTTCTTACAATGTTTATAGGGATTAGAGCACCATTTTTTTGAATATCTTCACAAGACTTAGAATCTCTAAGAATGGCTCGAACACCACTATGTAGTATAAAAAATTTGTCATCCTCATAAAAATCCATCCCTCCATCCTTGCCGAAAAGTGAGGACCTTTAACTGATTTGGATTTTTCATCAATTTGTTTTGGGGCATTATTTTTATTTGATTTGCCCATATTTTTAAGGTGTCGATCTCTACCGAAAATGCACCTTTTTACCATGTGATTTTGTAAAAAATATTATAAGGTGGATAAGGTGTCGGTCACTGCAGAAAATGCACCCTTACAAATTTCCTCCATTTTTGCAAATATGTTGTGATGGAAGAAATAATTTATCCTCCCAAGCACTGCAACTAAATTTTTTTTGCTTTACAAAACTTTACCTCCTAGGCAAATTGTCAAAAAATTCACCAAAAAATCCCCCCTTATTGCAAGTACTTCAAGAAAAAAATTGTTGTTATGAAGCCTAAAAAGAGGTTTACAATGGTGCCTCTGAGACAATTTTCAAATCTATCCCCCCTTGGCAATTTTCTCGAAATTCCATGCGGGATTTGAATCGCTGACCTCCTCCGCAACGTCTTAGTGCAAGTCGAGCAACCAAATCGACTACTTGAGCCTATGAAACAAAATAAGCCTAGCTTGTGTTTAAACCCTTGTATTTGTAAATTGCACACCTGAAGTCACCTACAACTCGAACGATTCTATACCAGAGAAAATCATCTTCAATTTTCTCCTACTAGACATGCACGCAGTGATCAAAAACACCATCCATAAAACATTGTGAATAGAGATCGAGGGTTTATCGTGCAAGAATAAGGGTAGCCTACACCAAAGATCGGGCTTGCTCTACAAATCTCACAATCATCACGATAGCTAGTTCATCGTGTGTCTCTAGCCAAAAAATTGACATAGGTAAAATCAAGATGTCATCCACAAAGATTTGACACAGTGAGTTCAACAATGGTGCTCGTGGTGCGTGAAAAATCATAAGTCAGTGTACTATAGTCAGATCCTTTTTTTATTTAAAATTTTTTGTCTACAGAGGATTATATAATTCACACCAAAGGTCGATCGAAATGTGTGCAAAAATATATCTGCAAATGCAAATTATATCTAAAAATTATGCATGCACATCTTTGCAAAGGTGGTTTGCCAATCAAAAATCACCATAGCAAGAATCATTTTAATGATGTAATTAAAAAATTAAGTGCGACTTTAATCCCACATCAGGGACATTTGCTTATATTTAGAAGCAACGGTTGGGATATGGAAAAAAAAATCGCTTTCCTTTATCCCACATTGGAGTAAAATAAAATGAAGTATTCACCCATGTTATCTTGATTTCCTTCAAGAAATCGTTGTCAGTCGTGTTATTGGAGTCCAAGTGTTAGATCTGGTTTTGCATCGAGTTCACCTATCAATGTATTAAGCAAACTCATGTCAGCACTATTAGTAGTGTCAGACTCAACTGTCCACCACGTGTCAATCTTCGTCTACATGTCGGTCAGTGTGTTAGGTTATTACCCTGCAACCACCACATTAGGTGTCAGTTTCATTTGAGTCATGATAGCTACGATTCTCGCCACGTCAACTCCATCGATCCACCATGCCATGTTAACACCACCAATCCACCATACCCTCCAACGTGTTAGTTTATCTATGCATCATCAGGTCACGACCCACCACAATCATGGCTCTCTTGAATTTGGATTATCGCATTTGCAATGCTTGAGTTAGGTCTAAAAAATCTATCAAATCTGTGGTCTATAGACTATCAACTTGTAGTCCAAGGTCCATATCTCATCCCGTAGTGTCTGAGTTAGGTCTAAAAATTTGTCAAATTTATAGTCTACACGTTGTTATCTTGTAGTTTAGGGTCTAGACATAGTGTCTATAACCCGTCCACATCACCTTTAGGTGTTTAAGTCAGGTTAGACTATGTGGTATTCACGTCATATCAAAATTTGATATATGATCATGTACTAGATGTTGTAGTCCACTAGATCATCGTACATGTCATGGTATAGATATGCAGTCTACCAAGCAGTCAACTCTAGATCCTTGAAGTTTACATCATTCAAGGTTTGTATCGATGTCAACCTGATTATTATGTATTCAAGGTTTTCCTCCCACAGGTCCATCATAGGGTGGTCAAAGTCTTTGATTGTGTCAAGGTCAGTTGCGTAGATCTACACTAGAGGAGAGTGCATTGGGTCATGGATAGGTTAAATCTTGACTTCAAGATACAAATCTGCAATTGGTGTTAGATCCAATTATCTTGAGCCTCCGAGTAGTTTTATTTCTCATCTTGTGGTCTACACAGGTAGTGTCAATATCCTTGTCAAGGTTTGCTAGATATACTGAGTTAGATCGGTTGATTCCACGTTCTTTGAGTCTGTTCGACACTCTTTGTAGAGTCTTCACTGATGCAAATCCAAGTCCAAGGGTTGTATCAGGTTCTTTGCAGATTACATATAGCAAGCAGTCATGCATTCAGACTCGTAGAGTCCTCAAGGATTGAGTTCACCCCAGATTAGAGTCCTTAGGGGTCGTGTTTGCCCTAGAGTATATCTAACAAGTCCTGGAATTTTGTGTCAAAAATGTGAGTGAGGAGGCCACCAATCCTGCTCTGATACCTATGTTAGTAGAACAAATAATAAAAGCTTACTAATATTGCATTATATAATTAGATATATGCAAAATATTTGGCTAACCATAGCCAATATATTATCCCTTATGAATAGGGAGATCGTTACAACAAAGTAAGGATATCCTATTCTAAGGGATAGGAGTAAATATCCCAAATAAGGGAATATTAATCTAATATAAAATAGTACCAAAATGGGTGTTAAAATGTGTGTGCATGCCTTTTTTCAAAAACTCAAATTAATAAAAATAGCATTAGGCCTTCATTTAATATTAGTTTGCAATTAGGAAGTCTAATGCAATTTTGAGTTGAATTTTTGAAAAAGGTAGAAGCAGGAAAGATGAAGAAAATAATCCTTTAGTAAGAGAGAAATTATGGATGAGAAATCATAGAAGCAAAAACCTATTATACTCCTTACTCTAATTGTTCTTATGATTTTTTGAAGGAATATTCCCCCTAAATCTTGGAAGAATAATCAAAGGCTTTGAATAATTTTTTTGCATGACCAAGTAATGTTTCTCTATATTTGCTCTCATACCATGTTGGAAATCATAATATTTTTCAAAAATTAATTGAAGCAATTTATTCACTCAAATATTATATAGAAGGCATAAAAGAACAAAATAAAGGAAAAGAGATACATAGATTAGTGGGCACTCATAGGCACAATAAATAATCATTTTGTTGTTTATAGATAAGAATCACTACATTCTAACAAAAAATGGAGTGGTGGGTGGTATTTATTCCAATACCAAAAACCCTAAGTACATGGACAAACTTGACCTAAGATGACACCACAAGAGGACATTATAAGTTTATAAAGTGGGTTAAACCATAACAAGGTTAGTTGTGGCCTATAGGTCTTACATAATAAAATATTATAATAAATTAAATATATTGTACAATGATTTCCCATTCATTAGCCTTATTCAATATTACAACATATAATATCAACGTTGGCCAATAATCAAATTAAATTTATTGAGAAAACCATTTTTATGAGACTCTAAAATTTCCTCATTATATGCAACCAAGTAAAATCTTTTTGCCTATTTTTTATGATTAATATAGATGTATGTTATGAACTAATCTGCAATTTATGATAATGTTAATGTTGAATGTAGTATACAAAGGAAATGTTTCATTGAGCTGCTCATAATGGTTTAATATATTCTTATGAGACTAATTACATGTTTTATTTCTACTTAAGGAATGAATCAAGCTATTGAAAAACTTATAGATTGTTTTTTAAAATTGGTTCTAACATAGGAACATCCTAGCAATCAAAGAAGTATGCTAAAAAAGTGCTCCAAAAATGATGATCTTTCTAGAGTATTTGTGCACTAGACAATCCAAAGAATTTGTATGCTAGATTCCTTATATACCCAATTCTCTTGTTAGAATACCTATGCACTAGAGTAATTTGAACATCAAAATAGCTATGCATAAGAGTAATCTAAGCACTAGTTATGCTCCAAAGTAAAATTGAGTGCCAAAATAGTTGAACATTGGACCTACTCTAGAACAACTATGCACATGGCATAACTAAAAAGGACAATAATAGAATTGTTTTATATATATAGCACCAAGATAATTGACCATGCATAGCATCAGGATTTGGACTGTTCACCCTACGTAGTATTAGACTATTGATCATGCATAGTGCTAGGATTGTCAACCCTATGTAGCACTAGAATAGTTTGATGCATGCATAACATGGAGATGAGCATCATACATGCAGAATATGATGGAGGTTTAAAAATCATTGTATCCAATTATCAATTATCATGCATTTTAAATATGATTTACCTCTTGTTGAAAAGATGTACATCTATTTGCTATATACAAGATGCAGTAGATAAAATGCCATGTGAGGATAGAAGCAAAAAGCTAAGTCAAAAAACACCTTTGAATTCAAATAACACCCATTGGTAGAAATCTTTCGATAAGTAGGTTGGTTAGGTTTCTTATGCAAGTTTTAAGGGAATACTAAATCACTAGCTATATATTTTTCCCTCATGCTCCAAAAGAACTCTACGACAATAGAAGGAGCCATCAAAAAGGTAAACCCTAAAATCTCTAGTATTTCATGTGAAAGGAGGACATTTGGAAATCTAGGTGTACCCTTTCCAAGATATTTAGGGAATTTAAAGAGAAGGGTGATAAAGAACCAAAATTTGAAATTAATAATACCCAATGTAAGGGGATAAAATACTCTAATTTAAAAGCACCATGGAGTAATGTAGCCATATGTGTTGAGAAGTACCTGATCTATGATGGTCATAATGGCATATTTTCAAGGTCTCACATCATAATATTGACTCATATTAGACATGGTACTAACAAACCAGAAGAAAGAATTAATCTACCCCTTCATTTGCATGTCATCTTGCATATGATGGCAAAAATAGTGCAATAAGGACATGGGTCTATGAGGCATCATTGCCTCATCCAATTGTTTTACAAACATCATTTTATTCAGAATGTTATAAATAAGAAGTCCTAGCAACATTTTCTTGGCCATTGGAGATTTCCACCATACCCAAGCAACATATTCAATAAATTGGATAAAGTTCTAGCAATAGGAGAAAGTGGTCTAGGACTACAAAAAATCTGAAGGATGCAAAATCCCTACACCAAAAAAGTCACACCTAGAAGGAGAAGATCTAATAGAGGTAGGAAAAAGCATAGTCAACTCACATAGGAGAAAAAGGATGTTCAAGCCATGGTGACTCCTAAGTCACTAAAATAGTAAGTTAGTAGTAGAAAAATGTCTTCCAACCACACAAACAAATCTAGGGATAGTACACAAAAATAGTATGGTATAAAAATAGAAACACAAAACTCTTAGAAATTATTGGTAGTAATGAAGAGGATGAAAAATGTTCTACACCCAAAAATAATGGAGTTACAAAGGAACAATGATAGTTGGGTATGATATAAAGGAGTACATGAATCACACATAGGAAAGTAGCTAATCTAGAGTAAGCACCAGAGATATATGGTACCAGAAGAAGGAAAATAAGAAGACTAGTGATAATTGGTAGCAATTATGAATGAGTTCCTAAATTTCTCACTAAGTCATAGGAGTTGCCGCAAGAGAATATACATATTTTTGTTGAAGCATAATAACCCTTGAAAACTCCACAAGAGGATGTCAACATTCTTGTTGACCAATAAATATCATCAAAGATGTGGCATCAGGATACCACTAAATGTGATGCAACACAAGAACATCCAAAGTTATATGAAGAATAGGATATATGTATTAAGGAAAACAAAGCTGATGCCCTAGAAAAATTGACAACACATGCAAGATCAATTATTTGATCACAACAACAATGGTTGCATGGATCCCAATTAGATCTATAAGAAAAAGAAAGGTAGATATTTAAAAAAAAAAAAAAATTTGTGTGCTAGATAATTTCTATTCCATAGTATCTATATAATATATTCCTTGTGCACTCGATTGTTTTTGCACCAGAATACCTATGCACTAGAGTACCTATGTGGTAGAGTAATCTGAGAATTGAAATAGTTGTGTGCTAGAGTAATCTGAGTATCTAAATAGTTGTACACCAAATTAATCTCAGTGCCAACTATACACAATGTAAATCTAAGTGTCAAAATAGCTAAATGTTGGACCTACTCCTGAAAATCCATGCATAGGGATTAACTAAAAAAGGAAATAATGGAATTGTTTAATATGTATAGTTCCAAGATTGTTGACCATGTGTAGGACTAGGATTTGGATTGTTGACCAATGTAGCACTAGCACTCTTGACCATGCATAGCGCTAGGATTGTTGATCTTGTATAGCACCATAATAGTATATAACACACATAGTGTGAAGTAACATGAGCTCTAGACACAATGAAGAAGAAGACATCAAAGGTTTCAAATATTATTACACCCAATTAGAAATTATAATGTATTTAAAAGATGATTTATATCTTGTTTAATGGATGCACAACTATATGTTTTATCCAATTAGATATGTAGTTGTATTATGTAGAAAAGTTAAATGTGCAGTATTACATTGATGATCTAGTAGATATAACCCTACCAAATCCTTTAGTAGATAAGATGCCTAATAATAAATAATACAGTTAGATGAACTCCATAATAAATTTGATGTAATTCAAAAGGAAATGGGTTGGATAGTGTAAGTTGAAAATATTTTTTAGGTTTTATTCTAAGCATAATCCTTTTATTTGTTCTTTGTATGAATCTAATTACTTAGATTAGTTTCTACTTTCAACTTGTTATTCCTTCCACTTAACCTTAGAGCAAGGACCCACTCTAATAGTATAGTGGAAGGGAATATTTAGGAGCAATTATAGGTTTTATTCTATAATTTATTTCCATCTTTCATTCCAACAACAAAGTGACATTTCTTTATTTTCAAGCATGAAATTCATTTTATTACAAGTGTGCATTCTATTTTAATTCATTTTATTGCAAGTGTGCACTCTATTTCAAATCAATTTATTTATTTCATTTCCTTGTAATGTAAAGTTTGTGTTTACTTTATTTTATTGCTGGTTTAAAAATTAATTTGTAATACTTTTTTACTATAGTGTGGATTTAGTTCATTTCATTAAGAGCTTATTTTATTATAAGAGTGTTTCAAATTTTGTTTCTATAAAAGGACTTTAGGAAATAGAATACCCAAATATACAATTCTTAGACCTCTAGTGCATACAACCTTAAGACATCACCCTGGATTAGTAATATTAAAATACAAGTATTAACAACACTAGTCAATTTTCATGTTAATTTCTTGATAAACAAAGAAGTTTCATTAAAAGAAAAAATGTATTAGTATTTTTCTAATGTCTTGGAGATAGGGAAAAGTTCTTAACTCTTCTTATCATAGTTACTGGGTACAAGAAATTTGATGAAATTTATGTTTCGTGTACCATATGTTCTATACCCACAATCTCACCCAAAACCTTTTTATAATTATGTGTAAGAAAATTATCAAAATTTAAGGAACATTATTATAAAGTCTAATAATTGAAATGTTTTCTCACTATCATATACACTAACCAATGATAAGAAAACTAACTTGCCCAAAAATTAAAAATATTAAATATGTTTTCCTTCCTTTCTAATTTATTTGTTATCCCTCATTTTTAATTTAGTTAAATAGATACAAGTTTATGAAAGTACTTTGTAATACAATATTTTAGTGTGTGGTAATACTATTGGGTGCCTATCAAGTGGTATTAACTCAACTAGTTAGATTATTCAATATTTAAGGAGGATACCAAGGTTCAAATCTTGCCAAGTGATAAATGGATAATATCCTAACTTTGTTGTAATACCATTATGTGGCGATGATGTAATACGGGTGGGGCCCATTTCAATCCCATATAATCAATTGAAAAAAATTACTATTGGGTGCCTACAAGCATCCACTTATTGTTTTTTTTATGTTGTTTATCTCTTTCTCTCTCCCTTCATTTTATTTATCAATGATATCTTTAATTCTCTCCCATATATTTTGGATATGATTGTGGTGAATCTATGCATCAAAATGCTTCTAAAAAGTATTATGAATTCTAGCATGGTATTAGAGAGAGATAAGAGCTACGTCACTCGACTATAGAAAGAGGTTTCTTTTGGTGATAAAAAATGTTACTTGAAATCACTTTGACCATATGCTTTAGTTCAAAAATTTAAATTTCTTAATTGACTTTGGTGCCAATTTTCCCCATCAAAATTGTGTTCTATTTTCGTGTCAAACTACACATTTTGAGTTTTTTTTTACACTCTTCTCTATCATCCAAATGGTAGGTACAAGGGAGTGGTGAGCATCCATAGTGATAGCACAATTTTTATGCCCCCTGCTATTCTATACCAGGTTATAGTTTCCATTATCATATTTTACACTAATTTCCCAAAACAAGTGGAATCAAACATTACCCAGTATTTCTTGACAAAAGAATACATAATGATAAATAAATATACAAAGTATAGTGGGGTTCTTGTTGACACAAATAACCTTACTAAAATGGAATTAAAATTACACTCCAACCAATATTTTAAAAATTTGGTATGAAGTGGTTATTATACCTAAATACATTATGCCTTTAGGTAAATGTTGCGAGATTGACCCTCAGGATTAAAATATTACAATTAATTATAAAGTTACCTTTTTCAACACTTATATAGGCCCAAAAGAAAAATATAATAAATACAAGTACAAATAGTCGATCATGCCCTTAATATAAACTTAACCACAACATATTCCAATAGCCCCCTTAAGCTATATGGAGGACATGAAGATAGACCCTTACTTTATATCCCCTTAAGGGACACTCTCCAACTCTAATAATTTCTTGCATGCACACAAAAGTGACCTCAGTCATGACCTTAATCAAGATATCTACTGCCTTCTTTAATGAAGGCACAAACACTAGATCTAGTATCCCACAAGCATGAATGCATATCACAAAGCACATCCATATATCTATGTGTTTTATCTATTTATGAAAACCTAGATTGTGGACAGACTATATACTGTTATGATTGTCACATTAAAGGGTTACCTAACATGCTTATTTGTATCCTTGGAAGCATAATATTTAGCCTCCATGGAGGATTAAGAAATAGTGGATTGGCATCTATAAAACCATGAAGCTAGGTTGTATCCCAAGTATAACACAAACCTTATGGTAGATCATTGGTCATCCAAGTCACATACCTAAGTAGCACCTGCAAAACCTATATCAAAATCATAGAGAAGCCAGCGGAGTAGTGAAAACTCATATGATAGATCTCTATAATATATCTAAAACTCATCTTAGCTACTAGATAGTGACTCTCCTAATTTGTTTGCATGTATTTGGAACAATAATGTAAAACAAAGCCTATATATGACCTAGTGTAAGTAATAAATAGAAGTCCTCTCGTAAGAGATCGATACAATGTGGTATAAACTAAATGTGTGGTACAATCAACCCAAAGTTTTAGGCCTAAGGAAAATGGAATCTAATCATGCTTACACTTATGCATCCTAAAATTCTAAATAATATCTAAAGCACACTTAGGTTTAGAAATGATGATGCTAAGATCTATCTGATTAGTCTAAATCCCAATAAAATAATGCATAATCCCTAAATTTATTATTTCAAATATGGAAAAAAAACATGATTTTGTATTATGGATCATGATAGAGGATCTCTAACTAATAAAAATATCATCAACATAAAACATAATCACCAAAGTTTCTCCATCCTAATGTTTTATGTAAACATCATATTTAGCATCACATTGCTAAAATCCACAATTGATGAAAAAGAAATGGATTTTCTCATGCATGAGGAGCTTGCTTAAGTCCATACAAGTACACATTCATATAGAAAACCACTAAAGAAAATTCCTTAAGCTCAAAACTAGGTGGTTGTTACATGTAGGTTTCCTCCTAAAGCTCCCCATATAGAAAGGCATTCTTCACATCCATCTAGTATACCTTCCATCCATAGAAGGAAGCAATGGAGATAATCATTATGATTGAGTGCATCATAACCATTAGTATAAAATTAGCAAAATATTCCATCTCCTCCTATGAAGATAACCCCTCAACAACAAGGTATGCATTATGCTTCTCTACCAAACCATACAATATATATTTGATCCTATAGACCCATTTGCTATCAAAAGTACTCTTTCATTCTAGAAGAGAGGTGAACTGCTAAGTCCTATTCATTATTAGTGCTTCATTCCCTACTAACATAGCATCTTCTCATTCTAACTTTCCCTTAGCCTAAGAGTATATGATAAGATCTTCATAATGTGTTATCTTTGAAAGCAATGCTCATGGGGCCTTTCAATGTCACTCAAGAGATAAAATAAGCTACACATCCTTCAAATGTGTATAACCCACTTGGGTGATGGATAAATAAAAGAATCATATGTATCCTATGATAAATCAACATCAAAAGCTAAAACTAAAGAAGCCAACTCATCACCACTCACCTCATTAGGCAAGACTAAAGCATTTTGAACTAATGTGTTCTCATCCTACCCTAATTATAGAGAAGAGAAATATTTCTCTAGTGTTTCCCATGAAGGGATTCAATTGATAGGTAAATAACAACCACTTGAGGAAGATGATGAAGAAGTTGAAAATGTTGTAATAGGAATAAAACCAAACAAAATATTATAGGAACCTATTGAATCTAGAATAGGTAAAGCATTAGAAGAATCAATATCTAAAATATTAGGTGATTGGGTGGAAGGATTATATAGAATAACCTCATCAAATATGACCTCTATTTAAATCAAAACCTTATGCATTTAATGATAATACATATGATATACCTTTGAGATATTAGAAAACCCCACAAAGATACACTTATGACACTTTGGGGTCTCCTTGTAAACATCCTTGGGTATATGAGCCCATGTTGAACATCCAAATATACTTAATAAGAAAACATCAAGTTTGATCCCCTATTAATCTCTCATGATGTATCATACCTTGGTAGGAACTTTATTGGATATGTATAGTACACAAGTAATAATGTCACCCCAAAAATTATGATCCATCCCTTTGATATGAATTATAAATCATGTCATGTCCACGATAACCCTTTTTAATTTTAACCACACCATTATATTTAGGATTATAGTAAATAGTCCTCTAGTATGAAATCCGTGACAAACCAAAAAATCATGAAAAACATAGCTAACATATTCACCACCTAGATCTATCCTTAAACATTAAATTATTCTATCTAGATAATTATTAATAAGGGCCTTGAAGGTATTAAACCTATCAAAAATATTATCCTTGGTGAAAATAATGTACAACCACATATATTAAGATATATTATCAACAAAATAAAGGAAATACCTATTCCCAGAGAGATATGGTGTACCCATAGTTCCAAAAAAATTACTATGTATGATCTTCAAGGAGTGAGATTCTCATCTTGTAACATATTTTTGGAAGGTCTTTGTATGATGCCATTCCAAAATACACCCTCACATGGAAGCCTAATAACCATTTGATGTTTACTCATGTATACCAAATAATCATAGCTAAGAGGCTTAAGCCTATGATGCCACTTTTTACTCTCATTATTAACATGTGCAACCATAGAAATATAGGTTAATCCTAAAAATAGGGGAAAAAAAAGTAGGTATTTCTCTCCACTTATACACATGGTTAGTCTCATCACAATAACTAGAAGAAATAATTTTAAACCCATTGCCTATATACTTAAGTACCCATTTATCAAGCTAGAAATCTACCATCTTATTTATATGAGTAATGTAATAAATAGATAAAATGTTAGGACCAATATTATAAATATAAAGTACCTCATAAAATTATGAAAATACAATGCTAATGGTTCCACTCCCTACAACCTACAATAAAGAATCATCTACAATCACAATGTATTCTCCTGCATGCATCTTGTTGTATCCCTAAATAAGGTGGTTATTCTTCATCATGTGCCAAGTTGACCTTGAATCTACGATGCACATATTAAAATTGGATGTCCAATATGTGGAATGAACCTCTAAATTAGTATACGATCTTTCTCCATAAAAATTTTTCTCACCATGTGCATAGAAGAGAACACCATTAACACCCCCTTTCATGTTACTTCCTTAAGTTTCTTAATCCATATTCTACCAAAATTTTCCTTGTGCCCTTAATTTTTATAAAATCACAAGTATAATTATTGAAAGGCTTATTGAGTTTCTTCTCATTCTATTTGGGATTTTATCATTTTTAACTTTAGCAATATATTATTTTGTGTAATACTGATCAAAATTAAAATTTCCCTTTTAAGTATTTATCCTAGCCTAATGGTGCAAAATGTACTTCAATACCTTGTCAATGGATAATGTAGAATAATATTGAAAGTACACATAAAGTATCTCAAAGACAATGATAACTATCTCATATGTTTCAAATAAATTATAAAAACAATATTGAGCAATTTAGTGTTCTTTTCCTTTTTCAACACTTCTTGTCATTCTATTATTTCCTTGGATAGTCCTCTTGTGATTTCCTAACAAGATTGATATACTTATCAATATTATCAAATGATTTCATGGGTAAGGTTTCTAGATCAACCTCTAATATACTAATTTGTATGGAATCAATTTGATCATATAGCCCTTGAAATTTCTCAAGCAATACTTTAGAATTTGTGGTGTTACTAACATAAGTGTCATGCACATTATCAATATGAATAGTAGTGACATCATAAGCCTCATCATTTTTGTCCCTATAGAGATATTTCATCTCTTTAGTATCTGTATCACAAGGATCATTCACATATTTTAGTAACACTTTACTTCAAAGAAAATATTCAATATTGATCTTTGAGGTAGCATAGCTAAAACCACTCAACAAGGGTACATGATGATTCATAACTATTATTCCAAAATTCTAAAATGTACATGTATTTATAAATAGAAAATACCACCAAATTAGAGAGCTTGAAAACTATTGGATTTGAAAAAAGGGATCAAAAGACTTTCATATGCAAAATTTATGGCCTCTAAAGGTTTTTTTCTAAAACCACAAAAAAATGCCTCCAGAAACTTTAGAATTTGTTTTTTTAATTTAATACTTTTATTGTATTAGAGACCGTCACATGCCACTAGGTGAGCAGCTAAGGGATTTCCAAGCATGTATTTATGGTGCAACACACCGAAACGTTGCATGATTCCACTTATCATGATTTTATTTGTTTTCTAATCTATGAACCATGCTATGCCACTTATCAATTTCTATTTCACTCTAAAATTTGTACATTGCCAAGTATGCTACTGACTGTGTGAGTTTTTTTATCAATTTTGATGATTTAATAGAATGTTATTGGCTAGACCTATATTTATATGCATTACATGGCATATGACTTACCACATCGATTGATGTATATATTTCCATGTTGACCTAATACAAACATGTCATATCAGCATTTGTGTTAGCCCTTTTGTCATGTAGCATGTCTTATTTTGAAACATATGCCACATCATCAATTAAGTTACAACATCCATAATTTATCCTATTGAATACCACATCATCTATACAAACTACCATGTGTCACCTCAAGATTTATGTTCCATTATCTAAGTCATAGATTCATGCTCTTGTTGCCAAGTCAAATATATAAAATACCATATTAGTCATATGGAATGTCATGTAAAATTCATATAGCTCTACCATGTAATCATAGCTAAAAAAAGGTGGTGCTACATCATCATAGGGTGCCACATAAATCATTATGTTATCATAGGGTTATATGTTAATGCTGCTAATATCGTCATCAAGTAAAATGGAATGACATGTGAGGATTTCAAACTTAGGACCTATTATGTCCTAGTGACTTAAAGGGTATATGGTAACAACATTCTAAGCACTAATATTGTGAGGTAAAGACTATTACTGCAAAATGTCTACCCTTTTGTGCTCTATGTAGGCATATATGATGTTGATGCAGGCACATACACATACAAATATTTGTGTCAAACAACTACTTAATGGATTATTCTCTAGAATATTATAGGGATATTCACTTTTAAAAGTTAAACTTTTGAAATGAGAAAAATAGTGGTTTGTTTAAAAAAAAAATAGAGTACCTAGAGGTAGAATGGATGGCCCACTAAAATTTTGTAAAGAATATAGAAATATTGATGCTTTATTTATATCTATTATAGTTTTTCTACATAACCATTTAGTTAAAGATAACCAATCAGACCATCCTCTCATACCTATGCAATAGAAAATTTGTTGGACCATTTTTACAACTATGTCAAGTGGCTCAAAGGCTTTTGGTAAGCATGAAAGCCTACCTATGACTTCTTTGGCACCAAGGGTCTGTCTAGAAAAAAAAACCCTATTTTCTTCTTTTGTCATAATATTCAAGCAACCTACGCTCTCATTTATGTTGCTATTAGAAAAAAAATGCCAAAATATAAAACACATTTTTATTGAAAAATCTATAAAAGACAAATGAGGTTTTTGAAAATCCTCAAAAAAACCCAATCCTAAAACTAGAGCATTTAATTGGTCATATTATTTAAAATAAAACAAGATGAGTTTTAATGAGAGGAAAAGGGGACATGTTAGTGAACATTTATCCTAAAGAAAATCTACGAATTCCAATGAGATCCTTATCATGTAAGTCCACCTAGGTTTTTATAAAAAAATATTTTTTATATTATGTTGTTCAAGCTTTAAAAAATATTCTTTTCTAGATTCGATAAAATGCCCTTGAGAGAAGTTGGAAAAAGAAACCCACCAATAAAAGTAATGAAGTAACAAAGATTCACAAACACTCTAGTACCATGTCATATTTCATAGTAGTTTCTAGAAATGAATGGAATAAAACATTATTTAATATTGCTTAACAAAAGAAATACATAGAGTGACAAATTACATAGTATAATGGGGTGTCCATAGAAAACAGTAATCTCACTAAAATGGAATTGAAATGCCACTCCTATTGATAGTTATAAATGTTGGTATGAAGGGGTATTTATACCCAATTACATGATACCTTTAGGTCAAAGTTGTGAGACCAACCCTTAGTAATAGACGATTACAAAAGGTACAAAAGCACCATTTTCAAGGTTTATATGGGCCCAAAGGGAAAATATAACAAATACAACTAAAAATAGTCAATCAAGGCCTCGAGGATATTAACCACCACATATGCCAATATTGATTTTCATATATATTTATTTTTTAAAACTTACATCATATTTTTGTGTATGCGGTGTGTGCCCTGCCAAGGTAGAGCAATCAATGGGCTAAGCCATCGTTTATCTCACAAAACCTATCTCTACCAAAGTAAGTGGAGTTTTATCTTTTGATTCTTTTCCACAAGCCCGTCTACATCTAAGAGACTAGTGTAACTGTAGGTGTGTTAGCTTTGAGGTCTCATGTCATAAGGTCAAACTCCAAGATAGATAGGTCTATGTACAAAATATTTTTTTGCAAGGGTGCTAGCCACAAGAAATATTGATGCTAGTGTACACACCCCCCTCAAAATTATAATAAATCAAGGATATCTTATAGGATTTCTCTAGTTATCATTGTAACATAACGGTTGAAGCACTTCCTTGTTAGTCATACATCTTTGGTTTGAATTCGGATAATTTATTGCATATTTATTCTTCAATCAAAAGATTTATCTTGTAGTTATTTACTCCTATATATTGCTAAGGTCTAATTCCATAGTGGTCAGGTTGCTTGTTTGGATATGTATGGTTAGTGGTTCAAATATTGCAAGCTTTTTTGGAGGCATCCACTTAATGGATGACATACACATAGTAAAGAAAGAATTGGTTCCCCCTCTAACTCTAGCAACAAAATTGGTACAGTGGTTTGTAATGTGCCCTATGGATCTAGGTCCCAAGGTCAAACTTCAATGCTAATCCCTTTTGTTCAAAGGTATGCTATAGTCAAGGCTTTCTCATTATATTTTATCCCTCTTGCTTTTAAGGAGTGCACATGACACATTGGTATATTTATTTATTTTCTAGAAAAAGGTTGTCATGTCAAGTCTTCTTGGATATGAACCTTTCTAATATAAACAGGATCCATGACCAACCATATATGTTCAATTTTCAAACTATGATTCATTAATAAAAAACATACAATAATAAATATTTTTTTAGACAAGTGTTAGCCATGAAATCTTCCAAGTAGCAATATATGATTTGGAATATTGTTTAAGGTATGGCATTAATTTTTTTTTTTTATTTCTACTGCTAACATTTCCAACCTTCCAAAATCCTTTCTTTCACACATAGAAGCATTTGGAATCTTTTTTTAAAATGCATATTTTTTGAGCTCCATGTAGTGGTGGTATAAATTTATAGATTTGTTATAATTCTATATTGACTTTTGTGTGAAATAGATTCTTTGGCATATGTTACTCATCTCAGCAGGTAAAATTATAGTACCTATCAATTTAAATGGTAGGATTACTTAGAATTAATAATATATGGATTATATTTAATGATGAAATAAAAGGTCTTAATGGTCATAAAATTGCTAAGAAGGAGGAAGCGCTTAGTCTCCTTTTCATGTTATTTGAACCATATGCACTTTTTCATATAATATAAATAATTGAACCTATTCAGGTATGGATAGTATTGAAAAATCTATAGAAAATTAATGCTAGCAAAGTTAATAGAATAGGGAAAGAACTCTCCAACCTTAAAGTTTTAGATTTTGGTAATGTTGAAGACTATATATCTTTCCTCAAATCCCTAAAATATGACTTAACTCTAATAGAAGGAAATTTAAAGGGTGATGAAGAGTATGTAAAATATATTACTTTCAATCTTATTCCATATTTTCCTATAATTGGTTTTGTTTTTTTTTTGGTTAATGGTATGACTATCAAGAATCCACAACCTATATTTCTTGAAGGATTTTTCAAAATTCTTGTTCATTACAAATTTTTCATGAAATATTGTGGATCTCTCTCATAAATAAGGTCATCCAAAGGAATTAAAATCAATGGACTTTAAGGCTCCATTACAAAAGAACAATTCAAATATTTCAAAATCAACCACATATGAGTATTGTAAAAGGGAAGGACACTCCATCAAAAGGAACATAACAAGATTGAAAAAGATAAAAATAAATTTCTTGAGATTTGTACATAAAATTTCTAAGGATGAATATGAATATGATAAATTAGAGGCTGACTAGAGCATCCATTGTGGTGGTGTCGTTACTTATAATAACTCCTCTCCCTAGTCCCTTAGATTATACAGGGGGTGTTGAATTATGTGTGATCTATTTTTATTAAGCCAAGGCTTAAAATGTGAAAACATACTTATGCACACTACTAATGTAGCCTATGGGCAAGTGTATATCTAAGCATATGGTCATTATTCATGTAAGCCTATGAGCTTCACCTATGTTATCATTTGGGCATCAGTTATGTAAGCCTATGGGCATATTTATGTAAGCCTACAAGCATTACATAGGTAAGCCTACAAGCATCATTGATGTAATATTATAGGCATATTTAGGTAAGCCTAAGGGCACCCTTCATGTATTCACTTTTACTCATACTTTTAAGTCAACGTCTATGGATAACCTTGATTAAAGGATGTAATATATTTGTTATATTGTAATTTAACCTCCAACTCAAATTACATCAAATTGGGGTTAATATAAAATTGGGGATTTGGTATCACTATAAATACCCACCAATAACTAATATAAAGTGTGATAAATACCCACTCCTTCCTTTAGTGTTATCTCTCTCTATGACACACACACATTTATCAATGTTATATTTAATCACTTTTACATTTTTTCTAGATATGATTATGGTGAATATATGTTTCGGAATGGTTTTGGAAAGTATTATGAATTCTAACAATTTTTTTCCCTATTGCTTTGATATTATAGGTTATTTATGGATCTAATCATATCAAATTTATTTTGTCACTTCTAAATATTTTCATTCAATCAAATCTCACAATGCTATGGTCAAAATATCATATATATTATTTGTTGCATCCCTTTTCCTACAACATTGTTTATATTAATTTAAATTAACTTGTTTAGTTGGGAGCTAGCTCATTAATATAAAGACTAGAAATTTACCTAGTTCTTATTTTTATGCAAACCTATAATTTTTCCAACCCATTAATCATATAAGATGATTTTATACATCAACAATAAGTAATTAAAATAAAACTAAGTGAAATTTATAACCCATACGATACCTCCAAAGTTGTTTCCATCCCTATGCAAAATTTGATATATATATATATCAACAATAAGTAATTAAAATAAAACTAAGTGAAATTTATAACCCATACGATACCTCCAAAGTTGTTTCCATCCCTATGCAAAATTTGATATATATATATATATATATATATATATATATATATAGAAAATAGAAGAACCTAAAATAAAATCCAAGAGGAGGACTGCCCAAACTGTCGAACTCGTTTCGGCCATATCTCACTCATCCGAACTCGGATTGAGCTGAAATTTTGAGGGTAGATGCCTGAAAAACCCTAGAACGTCTCCACCAATTTTCATATCATTTGGAGCAACACAGATCCTAGCGCATCCCTATGTGTGAACGATATATTTGGCAAGCGGCTATGCGAGGGTTTCATCTGGGTTGAGTGCAAGCAGCTCCAGAGGTTGGTTTTTAGGGCCTTCGGGCCCTAGCGGCCAATATTTTTGTGGTTTATGCTCAATATTTTAGCAAGAAATGTTGCAGGGGATACAAGATGGGTTAGAAATTTGTCTTTCAATAGATCATACTATGAACTTGAGTGACAACGGCTTCCAATTTGCTGCACAAAAGAAAAGTGAAAACCATACCTTTCCACGACATCTAGGGCAAGGATTAAAGAGATCACGAAACAAGTTTCAAGCAGTTGATCAAAAAATGGCTCATATCTCAAGTGAATCTGGTGCTAAGGTGCACCCACAAAATAATTCTACTGTGAAAACCCTTGTCAAGGGTAAGAATTTCAAAGACTCAGTCCCAAAAATGAATTTTAGGGATGCCCTTCATGGTGGACAGCCTCAGCCCAATGCTAATATCAATATTAGGGCTTCCCATAAACCTCTAAGAATGCCTAAGATTGATCCCAGGAAAACGGAGTCAGGATGTCTTAAAGCAGTTGATGGAACTCCTATTGTTAAGCTTGATATGGGTAACATTCAGACTGGCATTGAAGATTTGGAAAAAAGAGGACTAATTTGTCGGTTCGTGGGTTTTCGTCCGAGTCTATCTGCTTTCAAAGTCTGGGCTGCAAAAAGCTGGAAAACTAAAGGTGAGTTACAAATCTCTATTTATCCAAATGGTTATTTTCTTGTTTTATTTGCTAATAATGAAGATAGAGAGAAAACTTTTCAAGGGGGTCCTTGGTTTTTTGGAAGGGCAGGGCTTTTCATGAAGCCCTGGCATACTAAATTTAAATCCGAAGAAGAGATGCCTTCTATAGCTCCCGTGTGGGTTAGACTCTTTGGCCTCCCTATTGAATTTTGGAATCCTACTATTTTTTCTTCAATTGGAAACTCTTTAGGAACTTTTATGATGACTGCTGATTGTACTCAAAATTTTGAACATATTATTTATGCTCGGATTTGTGTTTTAATGGATTTTGACAAACCCCTACCTAAAAAGATCACATTACAATTTGGGGAAGACACTTGGGAGCAAGTAGTGGACTATGAGAACATTCCTTTTCGTTGTAGAATTTGCCATGAATATGGTCATTTGGCCAGTGCTTGCCCAAATAAAATTCCTGATCAAAAGAAAGAAGATATAAACTCAACGAGGTTTCCAAATACCTAAGAAGAAGAACACTCAAAAAAAACCAGTTATGAAGGATCAATCAAAGTCATTTGCTAATATGTTTGAAATCCTTTCCACAAATGATGTCCCAAGTGAGGAAGAGGAAATAATGGAAACTAAAATCTTAGAAACACAATTTAAATATGAAGGGAAGAACTCAGAGACAAACCAACAAATCAAAGGTTTTCAACAGAAAAAAAAGGAGAAAATTTACACAAGAAAAACAATATTTCAAATGTCAAAACTTCAAATAATGCAAGTCCCAATATAGACTCCATTGAACCATCTAGTAAAATTTTGGTTGTGTATGAGCATTCTTCAAGGTTAGAAGCCATCTCAGATTCAATTGGAATAAGTCAAGAAACAGGGAAAAAAAATTGAAGATGGATTCTAATCAAAAAGTAGGTCGCAAGACCAATCAATATCATATGGTAAAAGAAGGTGAAAAGCTTGTAGAGGAAGGTAAGATTAATGCCCTTCCCAACTTTTTTAGCCCTGGTATTAATGAAGATCATCACTTGGAATATTAGAGGACTCAAAGGGAGTCTTTCAAAACAAAATGAAATTAGAAGAATGATTCAGATAAATCATCCACATCTTGTTTTCCTTCAAGAAACAAAGATGTCAATGGAGGATATGGACTTAATTGCCAATAAAATTTGGCCAGCTAGAAAAGTGGTTTCCCTCAGTTCCCAAGGGACTTCGGGTGGCATTGCTTGTCTTTGGGACCCAAAAGAGGTAGTTATTCACCATATGGTTGGCAGTTGGGGTTTGTTGGCTATAGCTATTCAAAGTAGACATTCCAACCAGATTATGCTCTACATTACTGTTTATGCTCCGACTTCTTTGGAGGAAAAAAGAAGACAATGGAAGGATATTACTCATATTATCTCTCATTTTCCTAAAGCTTGGATCTTGATCGGAGGAGATTTCAATACCATCCTCTCTCTGGATGAGAAAAGGGGGGGAAATAGAAATTTGGACAAAAGCACTGACCTCATGAGCGAATATATTGCAAACCTCCATCTTGTGGATATCCAACCGAGATAATGGCCTTATGACTTGGTCTAACAGAAGGCAAGGCTTAGCTTGTATAATGGAGAGATTGGATAGGTTTTTGCTCTCTAAAAATTTCTTAATCCATGGTCACATTCCTAAAGTGAAGACTCTTAATAATGCTGGTTCGGATCATTGGCCAGTCATGGTGGAAATGTGGAAAACCAATGTGAGTTTCTCTCCTTTTCATTTTCAATTAATGTGGCTTAGAGACATTTCCTTCAGACCTCGTGTGCAACAATGGTGGAAGGAAGGTAAACCTAGGCATGGGACTAAGATGTTCTGTTTTGCCAAAAGACTGCAATACATTAAATCCAAAATCAAGACTTGGAACTGGAAAGAGTTTGGGGATGTTCATAAAAAAAAACATGAAGTTATTGCTCATCTTGAAAATTTGAATAAGAAAATCCGTTTAGATGGCCTCACAGAGAAGAGAAGTGCAGATGAAATTAAACTCACAACTCAGTTAGAGGAATGGGAAAAAAGAGAAGAAATCTTATGGAAGCAAAAATCTAGAATTCAATGGCTCAAAGAAGGAGATCGAAACACAAATTTCTTCCACAAATCTCTTCTAGCTCGAAGATCTCACAACTTTATTTCTTCCTTAAAATCAGATTCTGGAGATGTTGTTTATACTTGGGATGGCATGAACTCTATTGTTGTTGATTACTTTTCCAATATTTTTTCTGCTACTCCTCTTGACTCAGCTTCACAACAAAATGTTCTTCAAGCAATCCCTTCTCTTATCACTTCTGAGGAGAACTCTATTTTGATTGCTCCTGTTACTATCAATGAGCTTCAACAAGTAGTTTTTAAAATGCAAAAAAGGAAAACCCCAGGTCCCGATGGTTTTCCTATTGAGTTCTACCAAGAGTTCTGGGATATCCTTCATGTTGATTTATTAGAGGTGGTGGAAGAAGCCAGGAAAGCCAAAGAAATTTTGAAGGTTATCAATAAAACTTATATTACTCTTGTTCCAAAAGCTCAAGAGGTTGATCATATCTCAGCTTTTAGACCTATTGCTTTATGTAATGTTCTTCTCAAAATCATTACTAAAATCATGGCAGAAAGGTTGAAGCCTCTTTTGCATAAGATTATTTCCCCAGAGCAAGGGGGATATGTGGAAGGACATCAAATAGTAGATGAGATAGTTCTTGCTCAGGAAGCCATCCATTCCATGGATATGCAAAATTCTCCTTCCATGTTCATTCGGTTAGACTTATCCAAAGCTTATGACAGAGTGGATTGGCACTTCCTTATCAAAGTTTTGAGGCAATTTGGTTTCTCTAAGGATTGGATGGATTGGATTATGGGATGTATCTCTTCAGTTTCCTACTTAGTTCTTATCAATGGCAGGCCTTCTCAGTCTTTCCCAGCTTCCAGAGGTATTAGGCAAGGTGACCCGCTATCCCCTTATTTATTCATCATTCTTGTTGAATGCTTGGGTAGGACTATAACCAAAAAGAGGGAAAACAAAACCCTTGAGGGAGTTACCATTGCTCATGGAGCTAGACCTATCTCTCATCTTCAATTTGTGGATGACTCTACTCTTTTAGGTAAAGCTACAGTTAAGGAAGCTTCTAATATTAAGCAAATCATTAGCTATTTTTCTAAGGCTATTGGGCAGTTGATCAATGAAGACAAATCTAAAGTTATTTTCTTTCACCGCTCTCGCTAGACAGGAATCCATGGTCTTGGATAAATTAAGATATAAGAAGACCTCTCTTCCAATCACTTATTTAGGTATTCCCATAAATATTCAAAGGCAGAAAAATAAATATTGGAATTGGTTGTTGGACAAAGTCAAGAAGAAAATTGGAAAGTGGACCAACAAGTGGCTTTCTTCTAGGGGTAGAATCACCTTGGTAAAATCAGTCCTTCAAGCTATTCCTATTTATGTTTCTTCCGTTTTGAATATCCCAAAGGCTGTTCTTCGAGAATTGGATCAAATCAGTCATCGTTTCCTTTGGAGTGGTACTAAGGAGAAAAGAAAATGGGCCTTGGTGAAATGGGATACTTTATGTCTTCCTAAGAGTGAAGGGGGTTAGGATTCCGGTCTTCAATTAATAACAACAAAGCTTTAGCTACTAAATTATATTGGAGGATGTTGCATAACCCCAATGCTCTTTGGGCCAATAATCTTCGTGCTAAATATGCTGAGAACAAAAGTCCCGAAGACCTTGTTCGCTATCAACTTCCTACCAAAGGTTCTCCCATTTTAGCAGTTCTTAAGACTGGTGAGGATTTGATAAAGAAAAAATTATTTTGGATCATTCATAATGGTCAACATGCAAATTTTTGGACAGATTCTTGGGATGGTCACAAGCCTTTGATAACTCAGTTTCTCGATTGGAGGCCTTGGATGGAGGAGCTTCACCGAGCTAATTGGATAAAGGTGGCTAATTACTATCGGTACCATACTTGGTAATTCAAAGGTTGGTAGATATTGGATCCCTATTGAGGACTGGCCTATTCAAATCCCAGAAAGGCAAAGACAAGATATCCAAGGCATCCTTCATATGAGATCCCTCTCTTGGTCCCATGAAAAAGATTGTTTTGGATGGAACAACACTACTAAGGGTGAGTATTCAGTTGCTCAAGGTTATTTGACCTTATGCCATAATAATCCCAACCATTCTTCTGACATATTTTCTCAATTGTGGGCTCAAAAGCTCTGGCCTAAGGTGAGGTTCTTTAATTGGCTTTTATTGCATCGTAGGGTGCTTCTTGGTGAGCAACTTATGAAGCGTGGTTTTCATGGCCCTTTTAGATGTGAAATGTGTGAAGAGAATGTAGAAAATATCAACCATATTTTTATTGAGTGTACTTTAGCCTCTGAGCTATGGAGGAGAATGGCCACTTTACTTGGCTTACGAGTGGTCCAATTTTTTTACTTTTGAACAGCTTTGGAGGGATTGGCCTAATCAAGAGGGTGTTGATCATTTTATTAGGCAGATAGTTTGGATGGGTTCTACCATTCTTCTTTGGAATATTTGGAATGAAAGGAACAACCAAATTTTTAATCAAGATAGGAAGGATATTCACTATATTTGGCAAAATACCATAGCCAACTTAGTTGAATCAGTCCATCAACTCCTTAATCACCCCCAAAACTCCCACCAAAGATGGGATCAAGTGATGCAAAGATTGAAGATTAAACCTTCTAAGGGCAACCAACTTAAAGGGAATGTGAGTATTAGTAAGATGGATAGGACTAGAAATTGGCAACCTCCTCCTAAGGATTTTGGAAAAGTCAATACTTGATGGAGCCTCTAGAGGGAACCCTGGAAAAGCCAGTGTGGGAGGAATTGGTAGACTTTCAGATGGCTCCCTGGTTTTTACTTTTGCTGAGAATTTGGGTATTCTTTCCAATAACCTTGCTGAGGGGTATGGTATCCTCAGAGGCCTTCAGGAGGCTACTAAGGTTGGATGGGAAAAGGTGTTAGTTGAGTCCGACTCTCAACTTATGATTAATCTCTTGAAGACTCCTTCTAAGAATCATAAGGTGGATTGGAGAATAAAAAGAATTATTGAGAAGATTCAGTTAATCCGGATGGGATTTTTGAAAGTTGATTACAATCATGTGGTCGGAGATCAAAACAAGAGTGTTGATGCTTTAGCTAATTGGGCTTTGGACAAAGGTGATCTTACTTGTTATGGCCACCCTCCTATATGGTGGGCTTCTCAAATTAGGGAAGCTCTTCTTTCTATCATTTCTTTGGATGGCTCCAGCTCGAAGGTACCTAGTTTCTTCTTGTTTTTTTTTTTTGCTTCTCTTTGGTTCATTCAGTTTTTTTTAGTTCCCTAGCTCATTCTATTCTTTATTTTGTTTCCTCTGTTGATTCTTGCCTTAATAGTCTTCTGGTCTAGATAGGTCATTGTTTTGTTCATTTTTTTTTCTTTTTCTTTTTTTTTTTGTTTAGTTTTTTAAGGTGGGTGGGTTCTTTTGTTTTGTTTTGTTTTTGTGTTCTTTGTGTTGTTTTTTGTTGTTCTTGTGTTTTTGTTGTTTTTTTTTTTTTAATGTTTTTTGTTATTGTTCTTGTGTTTTTTTCGTTCTTGTTCTTGGGTTTCTCTTTGTTTGTGTTATTTCGTGTTTTTATGTGTGAGTGTTTTCTATGTTTTTTGTTTTTGTTTATTGTCTGTTGTTGGTTGTTTTTTATTTTTATTTTTATTTTATTTTTTTATTTTTTAGGTTTTGGTTGTGTTTATTTTTCATGTTTTTTTTGGGTTATGTCTTTGTAGTGTTCTGTTGTTTTTGTCTTGTTTGTGTTTTGTTATGTGGTTCTTGTGTTTTTCTATGTGGTTTGTGTTGTGGTTTCTTTTATCTTATTGTGCGTGTTTGGTTGTGCTTTTGTTTTTGACACACTCAAGGAGCATGTTTTTTATTTTATTTTATTATTTTTGTTGTTATTTACTTATTTTTAAATTGGTTTTGTGTGTTTGTTTGCTCCTTGAGTATGTCAAAGGTGGTAGGCCAGGTCCGAGTCCTGGGCATTTTTGGCGGAATGGATACCCCTGCCTCCTTGGGTCTTACCCGAAAGTGGCATCCCTTTTGGGATGTTTTCCACAAATAAAAAAAAATATATATATATATATATATATATAATATATAATAATATACATATTATATTAGGATTTAAATCATCCATCATATCTTAATATAATTATTGGTAAAGTGTGTCAAAACACCATACTTTAACTTGTTGATGGTTTAGACTATTTTAGAACTTTTTATATCATAATTTATTAGTAGGTACAAGATACATGACACTTTGAACTATGTCTCATTGATTTTTTAATAAATATGAAAAATAATCTTAGTGGAATGGAAGAGGCGACTAAAAGCTTGTCATTAACATTTATTGCTTCATGATTAGAATTTTTAACAAAATTGATTTGGATCTATGATAACATTTTAGATTTTAAATTAAATTTAAAGTTTTTTATTTACTTCTTAAAAGTTATTTTGGTTATATAATATAATATTTGATTTATTGTCTATTTATGTTTATCATTTTTATAATTAATTATTTTAAATTTAATCATAAATTACTTGTTTTAGACTAAATTCTTTATTTTTCTCATACAATAGATTCCTCAAATTTAATAAATAACAATCAAAGTAATTAAATAACAAAAGTATAATGTGATGGACATCATCTTCACTTAAAAATGAAAATACATACTTAATGGAGTGTCAAATGTCATGATAGTATATGTGAGATATTAAAATTTAATTATATGAACACTTGTTTAGGTTGGATTTTATTGTAAATTTATATTTATATAAAAAGAAACATAATTTTACTATGTAATTTTATCTTAAAGGGGTTGTACTCTGGGTCCCCCACCCTTAACAAATTACATCTCTCTTCTTTAGAGCTTGAGAGTTTACAAATAGATACACTTCTCATCTCAATTGAGATGCTATAGCTAGAAACCTACATCATTTTACATAAAATGTCTGAATTCTTGATTTTCATTTTTTGGATCTTTTCAAATCTCTGTATGAATACAATTACTCCAAAATTTAGCATCTTTCTTGACATTTTCCTATAGCAACCTTCACAATGCCAAAACTTCACCTCTACTATCTATGCCTTGCATCTTAGTAGAGTAATATTTCCAAAACATCGCACTAACATAGTCCACTTTACCAAATCTGGATTGCTAGTTTCCTTCCTGAAACACAAGTGCAACCACAAAAATTATAATAAATAGTCTAAATGAACACACATTATTGTTACAAAATAAAATAGATATTACCAATGGAAAACATTAAAGTAAATCTTAATCATTAATTGATTTAGGCAATCAACAATTTTTGTCAACTTCAACTAAACTTTCTACTTCCTCTAACCATGGAAAGGAGATGTTAACTTCACGATCCTCAATCAAAACCCCTCTATTGGCTAGCTTATCTACACATTTGTTTCCTTCCCTTAATATATGTGTAAACCTGATTTCTTCAAACTCTTTAGCAAGATCTTGAATTTCCACAATTATCTCTTGTATGTTCCATGGAGCCTTTGCTTTCCTCAAAATTGCATTTATTACTATGAGAGAATCACCTTCCATCCATACTCTATTCCATTTCATTTGTTTACATATTTTTAACCCTTCTAAAGTTGCCCAAGCTTCAACTTCATTATTTGTCTTAAATCCACAATTGAAAGCATAATGAGACAAAATATCTCCTCTATTATTTCTAATTATTCCTCCTCCTCCTTTGGTCTTGGGTTTCCTTTAGATGCTCCATCAAAATTCAATTTAACCCACTCCACATCTGGTGGTTTCCACTTTATATTCTTTACCTTATTTTTGCTTCTCTTGTACCCAACATCATAATTCCATTTAATGACTTGACTCCATCTATCAAGACTCTCTGCTTCCAAATTAGGGATTGGGTGAGTTGATAGGGTTGGTTTAGACTCCTCTATGGCTAAACATATCTTCTTTTTCATTACCTCTAAACTGCTTTCCTTTCCTTTAAATATTCTTCTATTCCTTTCTAGCCATATAGTCCAAAGTATTGTATCTTTTGATATATCCCATATTGTCTGTAAAGCCTCACTTTTATAAGTGCTCTACCATTGCTTTAACCAATCTTCAATTCTTCTATTCATCACCATGCATTTACCAAACATATTAAGAATCCATTGCCATAGATTCTAGACTATTGAGCAATGTCCCAAGAGATGGTCAATACTCTCCTCCTCCTTATTATAGAAAACACATTTAGAGGGGCCATGAAAACCCCTTTTCATAAGGTTATCCTAGGATAAAATTCTTCTATGACCTACTAGCCAAACAAACATTTTGACTTTAGGAATGCTTGGGCTATCCCAAATATCTCTCCAAATTCTAGTGATATTATTATTATGTTGGTGTTGAACATTATATCCACTTCTTGTTGTGTATTCTCCTGAGCTATTCAACTCCCAAATCAATTTATCCTTGGCACCCCTCGGAATAATTATAGTTGTTATCTTTCTACTCAATTGCCTCCTAGCATCAATGTCTTGTATACTTGTAAAAAAATCTTCTTTCCATTTGTATCTTCCTTCTCGATCCTTGTACAAAATGTTTGAAACCCTATCACCGTATTTGTCTTGAAGCAATCTCATCCAAGGTTTCAAAACTGGATCTAAATTGAGTGGTTTTTTATCACACCAAGTATCCATCCAAATAGAATTTTTTCTCTAGTTCCCACCACCCATATTAAACCTTTAATCATAATATCAATAGATTTTTTTAAACCATTCCAAAGAGCAGAACCATTTGGAAGAGAGAATGTAGTAAATATTAAACTTGGGTCATTGGGATCAACATACTTAGAAGAATTCTTGCCCATTGTCTTTGACTCTCTTTGTACAATCTCCAGATAACTTTTCCCCTAAGAGCTAAGTTTGCATCTGTAAGAGCTCTTAAACCAAGACCTCCCCTAGTTTTGTCATCACACAACTTGCTCCATTTCACCAAAGAAAATTTCCTTTTATCATGTAAACCTGACCATAAAAAGGATCGCATAATAAAGATTAAACTTTTTTCAACTGATTTTGGCATAGAATACAATGACATATAATATGTTGGAATGGCTTGTAAGACTGACTTAATTAATTGCACTCTTCTTGCTAATGATAACCATCTACCTTTCCAAGCTGGAAGTTTATTTTGAACTTTACTAATAACTGGATTCCATAAATCTATCCTCATTCTCCCCTCAAATAAAGGCATCCCTAGATAAGTTGTTGGTAAATTTACCTCCTCCATTTGAAGCAACCTATAAATTCTTGCTTTGATATTAGCAGGAGTGTTAAGAAAGTAAATTTTGGATTTAGTCCTATTAATTTTTTGCCCTGAAGCTCTTTCGTACTCTTTTAAAAATTTATTCAAAGCTCTGGCCTCATTTATCCTTGCCCTTCCAAAAAGGGTTGTATCATCTACAAACTGTTGATGGGTGATGTTATCGATGTTATTACTAACCTTAAGTCCACTTATAAACCCATATTTGTAAGCCTTCTTTAAGTTCCTACTCAAAACTTCTACCATAATAATGAACAAATAAGGAGATAGAGGATCTCCTTGTCTAAGGCCTCTCTTGGCTTTAAAATATTCTATCACTAACCCATTGACCAACACTGAATAAGAAACTGTAGAGACACAAGCTTTAATCCATCTAACCCATTTCTTCCCAAAACTAAACTTATCTAAAACTACAAAAATAAAATTCCATTTAACCCTATCATAGGCTTTACTCATATCAAGTTTTAAGATCATAGCTTTCTCTTTTCTTGAAGTTGTTGAATGTATAACTTCATGAGCTACTATGATCCCATCCAAAATTTGTCTCCCTTTCACAAAACCTCCTTGCTCTTCTGAAATGATTTTGTCTAACAATGGCCTTAATCTATTCACCATCACTTTGGAAATAATATTATAAGCCATATTACATAGGCTTATGGGTCTAAAAGAATCAAACAATTCAACATCCTTCTTTTTTGGAATTAGGGTAAGATAAGTTGCATTTATTTTATAAGGAATGTATTGTTTTACCCTAGATTGTTCCACTACCACCAATAAATAATCCTTCACTATATCCCAATTATGTTGGTAAAAAGTTGTAGAGAGCCCATCTGGACCAGGGATTTATCCTTATTAAAAGAGAAAAGAGCTAAATGAACTTCTTCTAGAGTAATAGGCTCCATCAGTTTCCTATTGTCTTCATTTGTTATAATTGAAGGAACATCTTGAAGAAGTTTATCATTAAGAACTTGGTCTCCTCTGAACCTAGAATATTTTGATAAAATGACTTAGCCTCTTTTCTAATTTCACTCGATCTTCAATCCAAATCCCTTCTATTGATTTAATTCTACTAATTCTAGAAGAAGATCTCTGTACTATAGCCATCCTATGAAAAAATTTGTATTTTTATCTCCTTCTTTAACCAAGTCTATCTTGATTTTAATCTCCAAAATTTCTCTTCCTTACTCAAAATATTATGATATTCACTAAGCAACTCCCTTTCCTCTGAGCTTGTATTATTTTCATCACCTTTTTGGAATTTTGAAAGTTTATCTTTTAGTTCTTCTTTCTTCTCAAAAATATTTCCAAAGGTGTTCTTGTTCCATTCTTTTAATCTAGATGTCATAGCTTTAATTTGGTTTGGAAGAGCATACAACCCACCATTACCTAAATAATTCCATGTTTGAGCTATCATATCAACAAATTGAGGATGGTCTTCCCACATCTGCTCATATTTAAAATATGATATTTTTTGAATTCATTAACCACCATTTTAACTCTTATTGGCTAGTGATCTGAACCAATCCTTGTTAAGGTATTAATTTTAGCACAAGTTCCTTCATCTAGCCAATGATCTGAGAGAATGCATCTATCTAATTTTTTTGCTATTAGGTTCTGGCCTCTCCTATTGTTGGTCCAAGTATAGTTGTCTTCTTCAAACTCAACTTCCCATAGATTGTTGTTTTGAATAAAAGCTGAGAAATATTTCATACTTTGGGTCAATTTCCTAATTCCCCAAATTTTTCATTCAACTTGGTAATGGCATTAAAATCTCCAATGATCATGAAATGGGTTTCTTGGTCTTTACTTCTCATAAAGGCTTCAATCCCACTCCAAAATTCTAATCTACTTGATTGAGTTGTAGGACCATACACATTGATAAGGATGAAGTGAATATCTACAAAGTAGCAAGTGACTAAAGAGGCTATCCAATGCCTAGTTTTATGAATGGTTACACAAGAGGTTCTAGAAGGATTCCAACAAGTTAGAATTCCCCCTTCTGCTCCTTCAGAATCCATAGCATCCCATTCACATCTTGCCCAAACTACTTTCATAGTTTTTGAAACTTCTTCTTTTGTCATTTTAGTTTCCTGGATACAGAGAATATCAGGTTTATTACTTAAACATAGGTCCCTAATACACCTATGCTTTGAGGGGGCATTAGCACCCCTTATATTCCATGAGATGATAATCATGTCTCATTAGGGGCTTTTGGCCCCTCTTGCGTATTACCAATATCATTTTGTTGTTTGGTAAAGAGAAGTTCAACCAACTTAGTTTGTGTTCCTTTCTCTATGTTAGCTCTTGCTTCCTTGGATCTTGCTTGATAATTTGAGGGTTTTCCTCTTTTTGCCTTGCCTATATCAGGAGTAGGTCTTATTATTCTATTCCTCAATATTCTTTCACAATTTTGTTTTTCAACATATTTATCCTCTCTTGCTCTATTATAGAAGCTTTTGACTTATCTTGCTCATTTTTTAGTATTTCCTTATTAATGGTAGAGGTATTAACTTCTAAAACTGTATTTTATTTACCAATTATTTTCTCTTGAATGGTGCATGGTACTTCAAGAGAGTCTTCAAAATCTGATGAAACACATTCCTTGGGTTCATCGAGAATGTTCTTCCTTAAATTAGGATCATATTGAATAGATGGTTCCTTGCTAATATGTTGAAATTGTTGTCCTGTGTCCTCTAAGTTTTGATCTACTTTTTCTTCATAGGCTAAAGCCTCAAAAGAATTGGAATTTCTTCTAGTATCCTTTCTTATTGGTCTCCACTGTTCATTTTCTTTTATTTTTCTAGATCTATTTTTTGGAAGTTGAAAACCATCTTTATCCATAACCATTTGTAAATTTCTCTTACGATTTTCTACAAATGATTATGTTGGGCTCTTCTTAGGGCATGATCTCTCAATATGCCCCACCTCATGACATATTCTACATCTAAAATATATGTTTTCATAATCTATAGTTTGGATCCACATCTTATCCCCATACTTAAGAATGATTGATTCTGGTAAAGCTTTACTTATATCAATCATGACCAATATTCGAGCATAAATAGCCAAAAATCCATCTTTTGTTGTATCTAAAATCTCAAGGAATTCTCCTAGAGTGTTGCCTATTGCCTTGAAGGTATCTATTTCCTAAAATTCAATGGGTAATCCAAACATCCTAACCTATACTGGTACTAGGGATAGATTTACATTTTTAGGTGAAAAGCCTTCATACCAATGGGTAAGGAAGAGCCCTGCTCTTCCCATAAACCAAGGACCCCCTTTTAGGATTCTTTCTCTTTCTTCCCTAGAACAAAAAATGGCTAGGAAGAAACCTTTGGGAAGAAATGATAGAATCACTCCTGGAGACTTCCAACTCCTATCAATCCATTTTCTCAAGGTTGAAGCCCCTGGCCAATACCCATTAAATTTACCAAAAACTACCCTATCTTGGAGCAATGAGGATCTCTCTGAGGTGCGCTCACTAACCTCTACCACTAGGGATGATTCTAAGGATTTAACTATAAATCGATCCATGGAAAGGAAACTAAAACTCAAAATCTAATGAAATTTATCTGAAAGTTCTATAACAAATATAATATTTGATAAAAACTTTATAAAATTTTCATGCACAATTTCTAAGATAAAGAAAGGGAAAAAGAACTTAGCTGAAAAATTCTTTGTCTAGATAGAATGTCTTGCCTCATTGAAGTCCTAGCCCTTCATTGCTCTTCCCATCATTCGAACCCTAGTTGGCAAATATTTGCAATTTTATTTTTGTGACTTGAAAAATTGTCACTGCCCTTGTTTCAAATGGTTGACTTCATAGGGTTGTATCTCCCTCAATATTGCTCAGATTTTTGCATATGACCACTCATTTTAAAGCTATTCAAATTCTGCACAAGTTGGTCCAAGAATCAATTGAATCGGATAACTCTTCATGAAGATATGGCTCCTAAAATATGAGATATTTTTTAGGAAAAACCCTAATCCTTCGCACTTTGCAATTTCATTTTTCATGATTTGAAAATTGTCACTGCCCTTGTTCTAAATGGTTGACTTCATAGGGTCGTATCTCCCTCAATATTTCTTGGATTTTTGCATATGACCACTCATTTTAAAGCTATTCAAATTCTGCACAAGTTGGTCCAAGAATCAATTGAATCGGATAACTCTTCGTGAAGATATGGCTCCTAAAATATGAGATATTTTTTAAGAAAAACCCTAATCCTTCGCACATTTGCAATTTTGTTTTTCACGATTTGAAAAATCATCACTGCCTTTGTTCCAAATGGTTGACTTCATAGGGTCGTATCTCCCTCAATATTGCTTAGATTTTTGCATATGACCACTCATTTTAAAGCTATTCAAATTCTGCACAAGTTGGTCCAAGAATCATCTGAATCGGATAACTCTTCGTAAAGATATGGCTCCTAAAATATGAGATATTTTTCAGGAAAAAACCTAATCCTTCACACTTTGCAATTTTGTTTTTATGATTTGAAAAATTCATCTTTTAAATGGTTGACTTCATGTTCTCCTCAATATTGATTTGATATGACCACTCATTTTAAAGCTATTCAAATTTCAAGTTGGTCCAAGAATTAGTTGAATCGAATAATTATTGTTAATATTATAAATTTGTATTAATATTAAAAATAAATAATTTAAAATAATTAAAAAAATAATTATAATTTTATAAAGAATGAATAAAATAAAAAATTAGAAAATAAATAGATGTAAAAATATAATGAGTGATAATAGATATGTAAATATAATATGTAGGTATAAAAGGGTTAAATATAGATGGGATAATTAAAAATGAAATTGAAATATAATTGAAAAAAAATAGAGATAGATATTGTAAAATATGGATATGATGCAAAGGATTAGGTTTTTTTTTAAATATCTCATCTTTTAGGAGCCATATCTTCATGAAGGGTTATCTGATTTAGTTGATTCTTGGACCAACTTGTGTAGAATTTGAATAGCTTTAAAATGAGTGGTCATATGAAAGAATCTAAGCAATATTGAGGGAGATACGACCCTATGAAGTCAACCATCTGGAACAAGGGTAGTGATAATTTTTCAAGTCATGAAAAATGAAATTGCAAATATTTGTCAGCTAGGGTTCGGATGATGGGAAGAGCAATGAAGGGCTAGGACTTTAGTGAGGCAAGACATTCTATCTAGACATAGAATTTTTAGCTAAGTTTTTTCCCTTCTTTATCTTAGAAATTTTGCATGCAAATTATTATAAAGTTTTTATCAAATATTATATTTGCTATAGGATATTCTAATAAATTTCAATAGATTTTGAGTTTTAGTTTCCTTTCCATGGATCGATTTATAGTTAAATCCTTAGAATCATCTCTAGTGGTAGAGGTTAGTGAGCGCACCTTAGAGAGATCCTCGTTGCTCCAAGATAGGGTAGTTTTTGGTAAATTTAATGGGTATTGGCTAAGGGCTTCAACCTTGAGAAAATGGATTGATAGGAGTTGGAAGTCTCTAGGAGTGATTCTATCATTTCTTCCCAAAGGTTTCTTCCTAGCCATTTTTTGTTCTAGGGAAGAAAGAGAAAAATCCTAAAAGGGGGTCCTTGGTTTATGGGAAGAGTAGGACTCTTCCTTACCCATTGGTATGAAGGCTTTTCACCTAAAAATGTAAATCTATCCCTAGTACTAGTCTAGGTTAGGATGTTTGGGTTACCCATTGAATTTTGGGAAATAGATACCTTCAAGGCAATAGGAAACACTCTAGGAGAATTCCTTGAGATTTTAGATACTATGAAAGATGGATTCTTGGCTATTTATGCTTGGATATTGGTCATGATTGATATAAGTAAAGCTTTACTAGAATCAATCATTCTTAAGTATGGGGATAAGATGTGGATCCAAACCATAGATTATGAAAACATATCTTTTAGATGTAGAATATGTCATGAGGTGGGGCATATTGAGAGATCATGCCCTAAGAAGAGCCCAACAGAATCATATGTAGAAAACCACAAGAGAAACTTACAAATGGTTATGGATGAAGATGGTTTTCAACTTCCAAAAAATAGATCTAGAAAAATGAAAGAAAATAAATAATGGAGACTAGTAAGGAAGGATATTGGAAGAAATACCAACTCTTTTGAGGCTTTAGCCTATGAAGAAAAAGTAGATCAAAACTTAGAGGACATAGTACAACAGTTTCAACATATTAACAAGGAACCATCTATTCAGTATGATCCTGATTTAAGGAAGAACATTCTCGATGAACCTAAGGAATGTGTCTCATCAGATTTTGAAGACTCTCTTGAAGTACCATGCACCATTCAGAGAAAAAAATTGGTAAAGAAAATGCAGTTTTAGAAGTTAATACCTCTACCATTAATAAGGAAATACTAGAAAATGAGTAGGACAAGTCAAAAGCTTCTGTAGTAGAGCTAGGAGAGGATAAATATGATGAAAAAAAATTGTGAAAGAATATTGAGGAATAGAATAATAAGACCTACTCCTGATATAGGCAAGGCAAAAAGAGGAAAACCCTCAAATTATCAAGCAAGATCCAGGGAAGCAAGAGCAAACATAGAGAAAGGAACACAAACTAAGTTGGTTGAACTTCTCTTTACCAAACAACAAAATGATATTGGTAATATGCAAGTGGGGCCAAAAGCCCCTAATGAGACATGATTATCATCTCATGGAATATAAGGGGTGCTAATGCCCCCTCAAAGCAGAGGTGTATTAGGGACCTATGTTTAAGTAATAAGCCTGATATTCTTTGTATCCAAGAAACTAAAATGACAAAAGAAGATTTCAAAAACTATGAAAGTAGTATGGGCAAGATGTGAATGGGATGCTATGGATTCTGAAGGAGCGATAGGGGAATTCTAACTTGTTGGAATCCTTCTAGAACCTCTTGTGTAACCATTCATAAAACTAGGCATTGGATAGCCTCTTTAGTCACTTGCTACTTTGCAGATATTTATTTCATCCTTATCAATGTCTATGGACCTACAACTCAGTCAGGTAGATTAGAAGTTTGGAGTGGGATTGAAGCCTTTATGAGAAGTAAAGACCAAGAAACCCGATTCATGATCATAGGAGATTTTAATGCCATAACCAAGTTGGATGAAAAATTTAGGGGAATTAGGAAATTAACCCAAAGTATGAGAGATTTCTCAGCTTTTATTCAAAATAATAATCTATGGGAGGTTGAGTTTGAAGAAGACAACTATACTTGGACCAACAATAGGAGAGGCCAGAACCTAATAGCAAAAAATTAGATAGATGCATACTCTCAGATCATTGGCTAGATGAAGGAACTTGTGCTAAAATTAATACCTTAACAAGGATTGGTTTAGATCATTGGCCAATAAGAGTTAAAATGGTGGTAAGTGAATTAAAAAATATCATATTTTAAATATGAGCAGATGTGGGAAGACCATCCTCAATTTGTTGATATGATAGCTCAAATATGGAATTCTTTAGGTAATGGTGGGTTGTATGCTCTTCCAAATCAAATTAAATCTATGACATCTAGATTAAAAGAATGGAACAAGAACACTTTTGGAAATATTTTTGAGAAGAAAGAAGAACTAAAAGATAAACTTTCAAAATTCTAAAAAGGTGATCATAATAATCCAAGCTCAGAGGAAAGGGAGTTGCTTAGTGAATATCATAATATTTTGAGTAAGGAAGAGAAATTTTGGAGATTAAAATCAAGATAGACTTGGTTAAAAGGAGATAAAAATACAAAGTTTTTTCATAGGATGGCTATAGTATAGAGATCAACATCCAGAATTAGTAGAATTAAATCAATAGAAGGGGTTTGGATTGAAGATCATAGTGAAATTAGAAAAGAGGTAAAGTATTTTTATCAAAATATTCTAGGATCATAGGAGACTGAAGTTCTTAATGATAAACTTCTTCAAGATGTTCCTTCAGTTATAATGAATGAAGACAATAGGAAATTGATGGAGCCTATTACTCTAGAAGAAGTTCATTTAGCTCTTTTCTCTTTTAATAAGGATAAATCCCTAGGTCTAGATGGGCTCTCTACAACTTTTTACCAACATAATTGGGATATAGTGAAGGATTCTTTATTGGTGGTAGTGGAATAGTCTAGGGTAAAATAATACATACCTTATAAAATAAATGCAACATATCTTACCCTAATTCCAAAAAATAAGGATGTTGAATTGTTTGATTCTTTTAGACCCATAAGCCTATGTAATATGGCATATAATATTATCTCCAAAGTGATGGTGAATCGATTAAGGCCATTGTTAGACAAAATTATTTCAGAAGAGCAAGGAGGATTTGTGAAAGGGAGACAAATTTTGGATGGGATCATAGTAGCTCATGAAGTTATACATTCAATAACTTCAAGAAAAGAGAAAGCAATGATCTTAAAACTTGATATGAGTAAAGCCTATGATAGGGTTAAATGAGATTTTCTTTTTGTAGTTTTAGAAAAGTTTAGATTTGGGAAGAAATGGGTTAGATGGATTAAATCTTGTGTCTCTACAATTTCTTATTCAGTGTTGGTCAATGGGTTAGTAATAAAATATTTTAAAGCCAAGAGAGGCCTTAGACAAGGAGATCCTCTATCTCCTTATTTGTTCATTATTATGGTAGAGGTTTTGAGTAGGAACTTAAAGAAGGCTTACAAATATGGGCTTATAAGTGGACTTAAGGTTAGTAATAACATCGACAACATCACCCATCAATAGTTTGTAGATGATACAACCCTTTTTGGAAGGGCAAGGATAAATGAGGCTAGAGCTTTGAATAAATTTTTAAAGGAATATGAAAGAGCATCAAGGCAAAAATTTAATAGGACAAAATCCAAAATTTACTTCCTTAACACTCCAGCTAATATCAAAGCAAGAATTTGTAGGTTACTTCAAATGGAGGAGGTAAATTTACCAGCAACTTATCTAGGGATGCCTTTATTTGAGGGGAGAATGAGGATAGAATTATGGAATCTAGTTATTAGTAAAGTTTAGAATAAACTTCCAGCTTGGAAAGGTAGATGGTTATCGTTAGCAGGAAGAGTGTAATTAATTAAGTCAATCTTACAAGCCATTCCAACATATTATATGTCATTGTATTCTATGCCAAAATTAGTTGAAAAAAGTTTAATCTATATTATGCGATCCTTTTTATGGTCAGGTTTACATGATAAAAGGAAATTTCCTTTGGTGAAATGGAGCAAGGTGTGTGATGATAAAACTAGGGGAGGTCTTGGTTTAAGAGTTCTTATAGATGCAAACTTAGCTCTTAGGGGAAAAGTAATCTGGAGATTGTACAAAGAGAGTCAAAGACAATGGGCAAGAATTCTTCTAAGTATGTTGATCCCAATGACCCAAGTTTAATATTTACTGCATTCTCTCTACCAAATGGTTCTGCTCTTTGGAATGGTTTAAAAAATCTATTGATCTTATGATTAAAGGTTTAAGATGGGTGGTGGGAACTAGAGAAAAATTTCTATTTGGATGGATACTTGGTGTGATAAAAAACCACTCAATTTAGATCCAATTTTGAAACCTTGGATGAGATTGCTTCAAGATAAATATGGTGATAGGGTTTCAAACATTTTGTACAAGGATCAGGAAGGAAGATACAAATGGAAAGAAGATTTTTTACAAGTATACAAGACATTGATGCTAGGAGGCAATTGAGTAGAAAGATAACAACTATGATTATTCCGAGGGGAGCCAAGGATAAATTGATTTGGGAGTTGAATAGCTCAGGAGAATACACAACAAGAAGTGGATATAATGTACAACACCAACAAAATAATAATATCACTAGAATATGGAGAGATATTTGGGATAGCCCAAGCATTCCTAAAGTCAAAATGTTTGTTTGGCTAGTAGGTCATAGAAGAATTTTATCCTGGGATAACCTTATGAAAAGGGGTTTTCATGGCCCCTCTCAATGTGTTCTTTGTAAAAAGGAGGAGGAGAGTATAGACCATCTCTTGGGACATTGCTCAATAGTCTGGAATCTATGGCAATGGATTCTTAATATGTTTGGTAAATGCATGGTGATGAATAGCAGAATTGAAGATTGGTTAAAGCAATGGTAGAGCACTTATAAAAGTGAGGCTTTATAGATAATATGGGATATATCAAAAGATACAATACTTTGGACTGTATGGCTAGAAAGGAATAGAAGAATATTTAAAGGAAAGGAAAGTAAGTTTAGAGGTAATGAAAAGGAAGATATGTTTAGCCATAGAGGAGTCTAAACCAACCCTATCAACTCACCCAGTCCCTAATCTGGAAGCAGAGAGCCTTGATAGATGGAGTCAAGTCATTAAATGGAATTATGATGTTGGGTACAAGAGAAGCAAAAAGAAGGCAAAGAATATAAAGTGGAAACCACTAGATGTGGAGTGGGTTAAATTGAATTTTGATGGAGCATCTAAAGGAAATCCAAGACCAACAGGAGGAGGAGGAATAATTAGAAATAATAGAGGAGAGATTTTGTCTCATTACGCTTTCAATAGTGGATTTAAGACAAATAATGAAGCTGAAGCTTGGGCGGCTTTAGAAGGGTTAAAAATATGCAAACAAATGAAATGGAATAGAGTATGGATGGAAGGTGATTCTCTCATAGTAATAAATGCAATTTTGAGGAAAGCAAAGGCTCCATGGAACATACAAGAGATAATTGTGGAAATTCAAGATCTTGCTAAAGAGTTTGAAGAAATCAGGTTTACACATACATTAAGGGAAGGAAACAAATGTGCAGATAGGCTAGCCAATAGAGGGGTTTTGATTGAGGATCATGAAGTTAAATTCTCCTTTCCATGGTTAGAGGAAGTAGTAAGTTTAGTTGAAGCTGACAAGAAAATGTTGATTGCCCGAATCAAATAATGATTAAGATTTACTTTAATGTTTTCCATTGGTAATATCTACTTTATTTTATAACAATAATGTGTTTTCATATAAACTATTTATTATAATATTACTAAATAAAATAATTTCACTTGAAGGAAGAAACTTTCATCTGCTCTCAATTAAAAAAAAAAAAAAACTAAATCATTCAATATAATGAACATTGAAAATTTGAATGGCTTTAAACTATGAAAAAGAAATTCTATCTACTTCCAATTGAGCAAACTCGGACTCGTTCGTTAGTCGACATTACCGTCAAAATACGGTGCTTTTTACTTAGACAAGGAAAGTTCAACCACAGCCAACGGTATCGACGTCATTAACTTAGATCTACTGTCAAATTAAGAAACAACCAAAGTCATGATTCAATATAATGAATATTGAAAACTTGAATGGCTTTAAATGATGAAAAAGAAATTCTATCTACTTCCGGTCGAGCAAATTCAGACTCGTTCATTAGTTGACATTACCGTCAAAATACCGGTGCTTTTCAGTTAGACAAGGAAAGTTCAGCCACCCTTACTCAAAAGCAAAACAAAGTCATTCGCCAACTGTATGGACATCACTAAAAAGGAACGTTCATCTCCTCTCAATTAAAAGAAGCCATAGTCACGAAAATTTGAATAAATGGATGAAAAGGAAATTCTATCTACTTTTCGGTTGAGCAAACTAGACTCGTTCAAAATACGGTGCTTTCAGTCAGACAAGGAAAGTTAGCTACCATCGCTCAAAAGCAAAGCAAAGTCATTCGCTAGTTTCAACCTTTTTTTTTTAATTTAATTTTATAAGATTTATTTTTATTATATTATAATTTTTTATGGTATTATAATAAAGTTTGGATATTATTTATTTTTATAAAATTTAAATTTTGATTTTCCTTTTAAATATTAAAAAATTTAACCAATTAAATCTAACAATATAAATATTAAATAGTTTAAAAAAACTTTACATTTTAACTTCTCATTTTGTTTTTGTTTAAAGTCATAATTAAATTTAATGGTTTTAGGTGATGAAAAATAAATTCTACTTACCTTCATTTGAGCAAACTTAGAGTCGTCCACTAGTCGACATCACCATGAAAATAGTGGTTTCCCTTATAGAAGGAAAGTTCAACCACCCTCACGGTACCAATATTGAATGGTTTAAAAAGAATTTTGAGCTACTATATTTTAAAGTTAAAAATTATTTAATAATAATAAATATAAATTAAAAAAATAATTATCTTTTTTCTAGAGAGTCGTGCATTAGCTGACATTACCGCGAAAATAGAGTGGTTTCACATAGAGAAGGAAAGTTCAGCCACCCTTACAAGAAAGCAAGCTCAAAGTCATTGATTCGCTAACACTACCAACTCCTCAATAAAACTTTCACCAACTTGATAAAGTTTTAGAATTAGTTGTTGAATAAACGCACAATAGTATTAATATATATATTTTTATATAAAAGTAAAAAATAAAAATATTTTTGGTTTGTTTAGGCAAAGATACTTTATTATGATGGCAAAATTTACTAGACTCTCTGAACAAAGATCCAGGTTTAATTATCAAATATTTAAAAAAATAAAAATGTATTAATAATTAGAAAATAAAAAATTTTGGTCTGTTTTCTTAACAGAGATCCAAGCTCAATTCATGGGAAGGGGGAGGCCCTTAATATGTTTTTGCTTTTCAACCTCTTCAAAAACATATAATTTAAATACTAAAAATTTAAAATTGGTTAATAATTAATTTTATATAAAAAATATTTTTAAATAAATTATATAGAATTAAAATAAATTTTATTTATAGTGTATTTTAATCATATAATATTACTACAACATTTTTAACAATTATAAAAAACATATAATTTACATATTAAAAATTTAAAATTTGTTATATATAAAAATATTTTTAAATTAAATTATATAAAATTAAAATAAATGTTTTTTTAATTTGGTTAGTGTGAGGAACCCTTACCACCAGCGCACACAGTTGAGACTCTCTTAACCACGATCCCTCATAAATCCAAGGGTTATGCTTATCAATAAAGAATTTACCAACACCCACCACACACCCACTCCCTCATAGACTCGCCCATGCCACGGTTTGAACCTTGGATCTCTCAAAGAAGAGCCAAATCCCTTACTGTTGCCTTGTTCCCCCTAGGACGAATTTAAATAGATTTCATTTATAGTATATTTTAATCATATAATATTAGTACGTCCCCAAGGTTAGGTTGATTGGTAAGATATTGGGCACTTACCAAGAGGAGACCTAGGTTCAAACATGAGGTACATGCCTAATCTAAGCAAAGGTAGTACTCTGAATTAAGTCCGTTGAGTGTGTACCAGCTTGATGACAACGATACCAATGAACCATTGGGGTCTTCCTCACTTCAGGTTATGTTTACCGAGGCTGTGATACAAGGGTTATAATGGTAACACCATGATTTGACGCTACGATCGAAGGCACCTTCTCAAAAAAAAGGTAAATAGTGATTTCTCTATGTATCCAAAATAAATCATATAATATTAATACATTTTTAACAATTATACATATTTAATCAATTTCAAAAATTTAATCACGAGTGTGGTCTACAATTATGTATCCCTATAATCACGAGTGTGGTCTACAATTATGTATCCCCGTAATCATGAGTGTGGTTTATAATTATGTAGACCTGTGAGTGTTAGGTTGATTGGTAAGATATTGGGCACTTACCAAGGGGAGACTTAGGTTCAAACATGAGGTACATGCCCAATCTAAGCAAAGGTAGTAGTCTGACTTAAGTCCGTTGAGTGTGTACCAGCTTTATGACAACGATACTAATGAACCATTGGGGTCTTCCTCACTTCATGTTACCATTGAGTGTGTACCAGCTTGATGACAGTGATACCAATGAACCATTGGGGTCTTCCTCACTTCAGGTTATGTTTACCGAGGCAGTGAGATAAGGGTTATAATTGTAACACCATGATTTGAAACTATGATTGAAGGCACCTTCTGACAAAAAAAAGAAGTAAATAGTGATTCCTCTATGTATCCAAAATAAATCATATAATATGAATACATTTTTAACAATTATACATGTATAATAAATTTCAAAAATTTAATCACGAGTGTGGTTTATAATTATGTATCCCCATAATCATGAGTTTGGTCTATAATTATGTATCCCTATGAGTGTGGTCTATCGACAAGGATGCCACATGCATTATCGATGATGTGACTCGGGTTCAATCTCCATAATAAATATATAAGAAATATTACTTAAAAAATATATTTATTTATAAATATTTAAAATTTATTATAAATAAATGTTTTTTGAAAAAAATTGAAAAACTTGTATTAAAACATTGATCAGTTACAATTGGGATAAGATACATCCCAGCCGAAAACCATGAAAGCACATGATTACAAGAGAAGAGGAAGATTTGCACTGGATCCAAATCTCTTGAACCAATACCAAGCTAGCTGAGAGAGTTGATAGGTCAGTTACAACAACTTATTGTGAAAACACGTAGCAAACACCAACTTCACCTCTGTCCGTGAAAAAGCTACAAGTCACGAAATCGTGACACAAGACACCTCTGACCGCAAAAAATTCAACTTGGCACAAAAACGCAACATGTCATGAAATCGCGACATGTCGTGAAATCGGAACAAAAATCTAGCAGTAGCCACAACAACGCAACACGTCGCGAAATCACGACAAAATTCCACCAGCGGCCGCAATGGCGTAACATGTCGCGAAATCGTGACAACTTTCCTCCCTTGGCCGCGACGGCGCAACATGTCACGAAATCGTGACAATTTTCCTCCCTTGGCTGCATCGGTGAAATATGTCACGAAATCATGACAACTTTCCCTCAGCAGCAGTGACGGCGCAACATGTCCCGAAATCGTGACAACTTTCCATCCTTGGCCGCGATGGCGCAACATGTTGCGAAATCGTGACAACTTCCCCACGACGGCAGCGACGGCGTAACATGTCGTGAAATCGCACCAGTTTTCCTCCAATGTCCACGATGGCGCAACAGGTCACGAAATCGCAACAAAAATCATACTTAGATTTTTTATTGATCATTTTTTTGAAGGATCTTTCAATGACAACTTTCCCACATCGGCCGCAATAGCGCAACATGTCGCGATATCGTGACAAATTTCCCTTGGTGGCAGCGACGGTGCAACATGTCGTGATATCGCAACCACTTTCCTCCCCTAGCAGCAACAGTGTCACGATATCGCGACAGTTTTCCTCCAATGGCCGCGATGGCGCAACAAGTCACGAAATCGCGACAAAAATTATACTTAGCTTTTTCATTGATAATTTTTCTTGAGGATATTTCAACGACAACTTCCCCTCGACGGCAGAAACGGCACAACATGTCATGAAATCGCGACAACTTTCCCACATCGGCCGCAATAGCACAACATGTCGCGATATCATGACAACTTTCCCTCGACGACAGCGACGGTGCAACATGTCACGATATCGTGACCACTTTCCTCCCTTGGCAGTGACGGTGCAACATGTCACGATATCGTGATAGTTTTCCTCCAATGGCCGCGATGGTGCAATAGGTCGCGAAATCGTGACAAAAATTATACTTAGCTTTTTCATTGATCATTTGTCTTTAGGATCTGTCAACGATAACTTCCCCTTGGTGGTAGCGACAGTGCAACATGTCATGAAATCATGACCACTTTCCCACATCGGTCGCAACAGCACAACATGTCACGATATCGCGACAACTTTCCTTTGACAGCATCGACGATGCAACATGTCACGATATTGTGACCACTTTCCTCCATTGGCTGCGACGGAGCAACATGTCATGAAATCACAATAGTTTTCCTCCATTGGCTGCAATAGCATAATAGGTCACAAAATCGTGACAAAAATCATACTTAGCTTTTTTATTGATCATTTGTCTAAAGGATCTTTCAACGACAACCATCGGCAACAGCGACGGCGCAACATGTTGCGATATTGCGACAACTTTCTCACATCGGTCGCAACAGTGCAACATGTCGCAATATTGTGACAACTTTCCCTCGACGATAGTGACGGGGCAACATGTCACGATATCACGACAACATTTCTCCAGCTGTCGTGACAACACAACATGTCACGATATCGTGACAGCTTTTCGCCAATGGCCACGATGGCGCAATAGGTCACAAAATCATGACAAAAACCATACTTAGATTTTTCAATGATCATTGTCTCAAGGATCTTTCAAGGCACTGCCTAATCACCTCATCTCCAATAGGCATGTAACTATGTAGCTGCACCCCTACCTATTTCACAGCACCCATCTTAGCCAGGAAATCGGCCGCTTTGTTGAAATCTCTGCTTACATATACGGGAATCACATCATCTAATTCCCTCCATAATTTCTTAATTTGAGAGACCAAAATCCTCAACCTCCAAGTGTTCAATGAAAATTTCCTCATGTAGTCTAGAGCTCCAACCAGAATTTGAGAATTAGATTCAAGAATAATCCTCCTATGACCCTGAGAAACTACCCAAATAGAGGCAGATTTGATAGCAAAGGCTTTTGCTTCATTATTTGTGGCTCTACCCAAACCCTGCAATTCCCAATGAAGCACTGATCCCTCATGATTTTGACAGATAACGCCAATACTGGCTCTACCCGAATTGCCATTTACAGCTCCATCAGTATTGATTTTAATCCAGCCTTCTGGGGGTGATTTCCAACTGATTCTGTTCTGTCCCTCTCTCTGGTCAACTCCCTTTACCATTGGTCTAGGAACAACCTGAGTTTCCTCTTTAGCATAGACGACAATAATTTTGGTGACTTTGCTCCAGATGACCTGCCAAACTCCATCTACCGAGGAAAAGGTTTCTCAAAAAATTCTAGCGTTTCTCTCCAACCACACTTGCCACCAAATGAATTTTAAACCAAGCTCCCACCCAATTTTAAGAGCTTTGGATGTAAATATACCCCGCTTCCATCTTTCCCAAATATTAGTCCGATTCATGTCACCATGAACCTGGATGTTATACTGAGAGAACCAGCGCTTCCAAATCTGACACGTGAAAGGGCACTCAAACATCAAGTGATCAGTTGTTTCTTCGTGCTTATGGCATAAAACACATTGAGAAGGGCCGATGATTCCTCTACATCTGAGATTGTCAAAAGTGAGAATACCATTGTGCATAAGCTGCCAAGCAAAAAAGTTTACTTTCGGCCACCCCTTAGAGTGCCAAATCTTTTGCCAATCTTCAAATGGAAAGAAATGGGGGGGAGGGTCTGGGAGGATCGTGTCATACCCATCCTTCACTATATAAACACCAAGGCTCCCATAGCCCCAAGCTAATTCATCCTCCTCGTCTCTCCCAGTAAGAAACCTTTCTGTCAAAATTTTGGATAAGATGGGTGCCAACTCCGGGGGATAGGAATTGGCCACTCCTCCAACCTCTTAAACTTCTTAAACCTATACTCCCCCAGTTGAGAAGTGTTGAAATAACTTTCAATATGGACCCAACCCATGATTTCTATGGCAAATTTTATTGGAAGTAACTCGGGGAACTCAACAATGATGGGTGGATACTGATCCCAGGAATCAGTCCAAAAACAAGCCTTCTCCCCTCTCCCCACTTTCCAAAATAGCTGATCTTTAATAACCTGAGCTCCTAGCTTGAGAGCCTGCCACACTAAGGATCCAGTACCACCCAGAGGGAAACGGCCCACCTCATTGGGATTAACTTGACCCAAATATTTACTCGTGAGAATTCTACTGAATAAGGAAGTTGGTTGGGAAATCCACCTCTAGTACAACTTTCCAGCCAAGGCTTGATTATTTAACTTGGATCCTCTTAGTCCCAGTCCACCTTTTACCTTAGGCTAAGTGATTTTATCCCAAACCACTGAGGCCCACTTTCTTTTTCCGTTAGCTCCTTCCCACAAAAACTTCCTAGCCATTCTGTCTAACTCTTTCCAAATTGTAAGCGGGGCAACCAGGATAGAAAATTTGTAGATTGGCATGGCTTGAATGACAGACTGTAAGAACTTTAATATACCACCATAAATTAACCACTTGTGAGACCAGTGATTAATTTTGTCCTTGATACACTCCAGCATATTCCTCCAAGTGTCTAATTTTAGCCTCTTGAAGTGCAAGGGGATACCCAAGTAAACCACAGGGAGAGAAGTCTTAGTGAATCCTAGGATTTCTAAAATTCTGTTCTAAAGCCTGTGCTCCAGATTAAAAAAGACCACTTTGGATTTCTTGTCGTTAATGACCTATTGAGTAGCCTTGAGATAGACATTAAGAGTATCTCTAATCGTTCTAGCTTCCCTGATGCTGGCTACTCCCATCAAACCAGTGTCATCCACAAACTACAGGTATGATACAACTTCATCCCCCACCCTAATACCCATTAATCTACCTTGCTATCTTCTCCTCATTAAAATTCTACCAAGACCTTCAGCCAGAATGAGAAAAAGATAAGGGGAACAGGGATCCCCCTGGTGCAGACCCCGAGAAGCTCCAAAAGGTTGTGAAGGAAGGCCCTTGATAAGCACAGAGTAAGTCAGAGAAGAGACATAGCTCATAATCCACTCAATCTAGCCCTGAGAAAAGCTGAAGGCTACCATCATTTTAGCCAGGAGGCTCCATTCAACCCTATCATAAGCCTTTGACATATCCAATTTAATGAACATCCCTTTATTACCAAAAGTGTGCATTGAATGGATTGCTTCCTGGGCCACAACCACCCCATCCAGAATCTGTCGTCCCTCAACAAAGCCTCCTTGCTCAGAGGAGATAATGTTGTGAAGAAAAGGTTTTAGGCGCTCAGCCATTACCTTTGTGAGTATTTTGTATACCACATTACATAAGGCAATAGGCCTATAATCTAAAATATGAACCCCCTCCTCCCCTTTTGGAATCAAGGTAATGAATGTGTGGTTTAGAGCTTTAAGCATTATCTTATTTTCTCTGGATTCTTCAACAACAGCCCTTACATCTTCCCCTAAGCAGTCCCAGAAAGCCTGAAAGAACTCAATAGGGAAGCCATCTAGACCAGGAGTTTTACCAGTGCTCATTCAAAAGACCACGATTTTCAATTCATCCCTATCAATGGGTTTAAGGAGGGCCTGATTTTCATCCTCCGAAATAATAGCAGGTATGACAGAAATAACTTCATTTTGGGCCTCTACATCTTGAACCACACTTTCCTTAAAAAGCTTTGAAAAATAATCCATAGCATGGGAGTGAATACTTGGAAGAGTATCAAAGGAATGACCGTTATCATATTGAAGGGCCTCCATATTATTCATCTATCTTCGAGCACAAGCAGTCCGATGAAAGAATTTTGTATTTCTATCCCCTTCTAATAACCAAGAAGTTCTTGCTCTTTGTTTCCAATAGATCTCCTCCTGGTTGTCAATGTCCTCAACTGCAAAACGCAAGGCATCATCCTCAACTTTGATTTGATCAGTTATTACTCCTTCTCTAAACTATTTTTGGACTTCATCCCAACGGGCCACCAATGGAGCTCTTTGGGTCTGGAAGTCAGATTTATTAGAACGCCTCCAATACTTCAACTGAGATTTGACATATTGAAGTTGTTTGTGGATTCTAAACATAGCTCTCCCATAAGCTGGGTGACCCTCTTCCCACCACTGTGGAATTTTCTCTCGAAGTTCTTATTTCTGAAGCCAGAAATTCTCAAATCTGAACGACTTGTGATGGATCCCCATCCTAGTCCCACTTTCCAACAGAATAGGACAGTGATCAAAAATAGGGCCTGCCAAAATCTGAAAATTGATATTCCATCTTACAAACACCTCCTTTGAAAGCAAAAAGCGATCAAGCTTCACCTTCCTACTATGGGGATCCTGCCTTTTATTAGTCCAAGTGAAGTTATTGCCAAGACATTTAATGTCCACTACGTGCAAAGCCTAGACTTGAGCAATCATGAACTGGTCCCTTGGATCCAAAAGAGGTGATCCCCATTCCTGGTATCTAGAAGATAATTTAGCGTTAAAGTCCCCCACTAAAACCCAGTCTATATCTTCCCTTGATGCTCGCATGTCATGCACCGCCTTCCACTACTGCCGCTAACCCTCTAGATTTTGAGAACCATAAAATTTAGTGACAAGAATGAATTCTGCAGAGACATTATTCCAAAACAGGGAAGTGAGAACACCCCTCCAGGTAAGGTGTTCAATTGCAAACCATTCCAAAGAGTTCCACAGAGTAACAATCCCCCCTGAGGCACCTTGGGCAGCCACATCCATATGACCAGCACCCCTCCAAATTTTGTTGACTGTTTTAGACATAAGATCCAAAGACATCTTGGTCTCTTGTAAAAGCAAAAAATTAGTATTGCTATGCTCTAATAATATTTGAACAACAAATTGATGGGTTCTGTTGTTTAAACCCCTCACATTCCAAGATTGTATAATCATGGGTTACCCTGGGAGCAGTAAGAGTCAATTGTCCTCACCAATCCTCCCATGATCAATTTGTCTCCCTAGGCTGCTAGTAGCTCCTTATTGGATCTTCTTCCAGCTCCCTGAGAATTACTATTTTTGGATCTTTTTTCTATCTGGGTTATCCCCAAAGATGGCCTTTCCCTGTTTTTATTTGCCATCCCCATGCAAACATCCTGAGAAACTGTCTGCTCCTGGTTATGGACTACTAAGGCACCAGAACACACTGGCTATGATACCTCAGAGGGATCAACTATCTACTGAATGACAGGAGAAGATGAGAGGGGGATTTGCCCAAGAACAATAGAGGATTCTCTGAAACCCTCCAAGCCCTCCATAGAGTGATCCTCATCATCAACCAATGACTTAAAAATCTCATACCTATTAGCAGGCCTGAGATTAGATTGCTCCTTTCCCTTCTATTTATTGGTCCATATTTTTTGTCTGGGTTGTTAAAAACCCTCTCTCTAGACTTCTTGGCCTTGACTGGTGCTAATAGGATCTTTATTGGGTGCAGCCTTATCCTCTTTAGGCAATTTGGCACTCCTGAGGAGGCCTCCATATTGGCATTCATATTAAGAGGATAGAAATGGGCCAAATGTCCATGCTTGTGGCAAACCCAACATCTAAATGGTAGGGCCTCATAGTCCAACTATTGAATCTAGGAAAGACCTGCCAGTTCAATTTCCAACTCTGCCAACAAAGGCTGGCTCAGATTCATCTCCACACATATGCGAGCATACACCGCCATGCTCCCTTCAATAGTGTCTTTGGCAACACCCAGATGTCTACCAATCGAATTGCCAATCATTGCCAGTACCTTCTCACCCTAGAATTCCATTGGGAGAGCGTATAATTGAATCCACACTGGGACAGCAGTAGGTTCAACACATGGATCGAAACCTACCCTCCAGGGTCGAACAAAAAGACCTATCGGGCCATGGTTTTTCCTCTCTGACTCAAAAGCCTTATTTCTATCGGCTAGAGCTGATAAGCTAACAATAAAATAACCATTACTAATAAACCACAATGAAAACTCACTGTCGGGTTCCCAGTTTTTGTGAATCCAAGAATACAGAAAGCTCAAGGAAGGGCGAATACCCATAAACTTGTAGATTAAATCATGTCTAGCTCTATAGAGGATAGACTCCTCCACCATGCTGGGATCAATGACAATTTTTGGCCTGGAATCGGCCAGCGATAAACAACCATTCACACGCCGTGCTGAAGACCTATTCCCAACAGTCGTGAAGAGCTTTCTATATGCCATATTTTGGGCTTCGACATTCTTCGGAGGAGAATCTTCTTTAAACAAATCAGCATAAGAGCTAGTACTTCCTAGAGGAGTCCCCATTGGACCCTCCTGGGGCACCGATCAAACCTTCAGAACCACCGTACCCCAAAGACACCTTTGCAAGCCAGCAGCAACCAAAAACTTTTCAAAAAACTAGAAACCCTAGTTCAGATTCAAAAATCACCAGAGCTCATTTTCTCGCTCGTAACCCTAGTTCAGATCAATTATAAATAAATGTTACTAACTCCAAATTTTAATAAATTTCCCTAAAGAAGGAGAATTAAAAAAAAAAATATTACTTTTCAAAAGAATCATCAATTTTGTGGCATGGTACACCACATATACACTTGTAAATGATTAACATCGCCTTACCATAGCAACTCAATTGTTCTTAGACATGGCGCACCACATATACAATATATCAAATTAAACATGAGTTCCATTGCAAATAAAATGATTGCCATCACCTTGCATAACAACTCAATTGTTCTTGAAAATGTTTTATTAGACCCTTTCTCCTAGGTTACCATGTTACTAACTCAAATGAAAATGTTTTATTATACCCTTTCTCCTAGGTTACTGTTGGTCACGAATCTGCCACAGGAAAGGATTTTTACAATTGCGCCCTAGACCCGGCCAACATTGAAAGGCTGGAAGCAAGAAATGGCTCCCAGACCAATCTCCAGAGTGGGCTGGTTCCCTCTACTATTCTAAAATTGGGTTTAAGATAGGGTTGCTGGAAAGAGATTTAAAAGGTTGCATAAAGAAATGGGAAATATGGCCACAGGCCGAAGTGATGGGATCGAAAAAACAACAGCAGGAAACTACAAACGCAACAACAGCAAGTAACATAAGAAATCAGCTTAATCTTCGCACAATCACATGCCGCAAATCCCTCCAAACCCACATTCCAGGAATCGTACCCTGACCGCAATATTTAAATCAAGTATGCAGAATTTAAATGTAATAGCAATGCAAGAGTACGAATGCTATTAGAAATGCAGAAAACGTAAAAGAAATTCATCCATGCAACGCTTGAAAAATTAGAAATTGATCCTTTTATTCCCGCAGATACAATTCCAGTTTCTAGCAGCAAGTTTTTCCAACCTTTGTAAATGAGAATTACATTGGTTTTTATAGAGGTCCGTCCTCTTTGCAGCATTAAATATTTAAAACCAACTTTCTTGTGATCCACAATTATATCTTGGAAATCAGGAACACGATCCCCTTAATCGCGGCCTCGAGGAAGCAAAAATTAAAGGCAATGAAACGTTCGCGGTTCTTCATTAAATTCATTTTTGACAATATGCATGAAACCGTTACGCCAATCCACGAACAACAACTTTGAACCAATAAATCCTTCAATTTTGGTGGCCTGGGCGCTTCTTCGACTTTAACCGCCTCGGAAATCCGCAAAATATTTAATTCGGGTCAATATTAAATCATCGAAAACCAAAAATATCTCCTCGGCCGTTCATACTGCACTTGGCGGGAAAACAGCTGCAGGTCGCGAAAACGCGACGGGTCGCGAAATCGCGACGGGTCGCGAAATCGCGACATATTTTTATGCCGTACGCTTCGCTGCTGAAGACCCGTGAAAACGGAACATGTAGCGATTTCGCTACATGTTTCCGTCGTTGGCTCCTCCCTGCGCTCTGCCTCGCGAAAACGGAACATGTAGCGATTTCGCTACATGTTTCTTCTCTCCGCACCAATCGCCATTTTCCGTCGCGATTCGCTGACATGTCAGCGACGCGCTGCAAGATTTTAACTTTGTGCCTCTGAAGCCGCCAGTGTCGCGATTCGCTGACATGTCAGCGAATCGCTGCAAGTTTTCGACTTAATGCTTTTGACGCCGACCGACCCGCGATTCCGGAACACGTCGCGATATCGCGACGGTTCCGCCCAACCTGCTCGCGTTGGATCGCGTTGGACCGCGATTCTCGCAACATGTCGCCGCATCGCCGCAGCTTTTTGACTTAACCATTTTTTGCTCAATTTTTCTCCTTTTTTCGCCCAAGCTGCATCAAAGCTGATATCAAAGGTCAGATTTCCAACAATACACTAATGCATTAATCAATGAGAATCAATGTGGCAAAAATGCCAACATTCTTGGCGGCTCACGGGGTATACAGCTCGCTGTATGCAAGAATCCAGGCCTTAGTCCATTGGGCACAGAGTCATATCCGAACAGAAGTCGGTCGCTGCAATACATGTTCTGCTGAAAAATTGAAACTGGAAGAACTCGCATATAACTGATTATGAAACGACTAATGGAACGCGATGATGGAGTGAGCTCTTGCGATTGCGCAAGCGGTGACTGCAATGGAGTGATGAAATGAAAATGAACGAAGTTATGGAGTGGGAATGGAACTAGGAAAGCTGTGAAATGAAATGAACTAGACTGCAAAATAAATGCATAAAAGACTGAACTTAGAGGAAAGGGATAAGAAGGGACGGGGAAAAATAGAAAAGGGAAAAAGAAACAACAGCTGTGGCTTATTTTGTTTTAATGCAGAAGAAAAAGAAGGAAGAAGATGAAGAAAGGAAAGAGAGGAAACGGGGAAGGGAAAAGAAGAAAGTGCTAGAAAGCCACCAAACTGTTGGGAGGAGAAAAACAAAGGAAAAACAAGCATCTACGGCTCGCAGGCAACAAGAGCCGAGATGAACAAATAAAAACAATACCACTTTTTTTTTTTTTCTTCTTTTTTTCTATTTTTTTTGTTTTTTTCAAAATACTATATACAATAATTCACGACATGATTGGCATGTCGCCACCAGACATCCAATCTCATAATGTTATCCGGTAAATCTGCAATGTCCCGACCCGTATCCGATCATACTTAAGTCGGTCCTTGAAATTGGGTCGGCTCCTTCCCTGAAGTTCTCCATGGTGCGAATAGGATGCAATGCGACAGATTATCCTTCTTACTAGTACCCACATGGAGGACTTCTTCAGGTACTGGATGTAGTGGTCGGAACCAACACCACCACTTTGCAGACTTTACTGGTCGTGGGCTGAGTACAGGCTCCTCTAACTCCTTGATGTGATCACAGGGCTCTTCAAGTGAGAAATCTGATTCTGGGATCTCCTCAGGCTCTGGAATTTGAACTTGTTCTTCTACTTGGCCCATCTCTTGATGAAAACTGCAAGCAACCATATTGTTCATTGCTCGGAAAAGTGCTTGCATGTTCCAATCCTTGACTTTGGACGAGATCTGTCCCTTGAACTCCACATGATCGCATCTCGTGTTTCTGCTCGAGATAAGGGATCCGGCATGAAAAGTACCGTGCGTGGTAGACAGGAGCAAGGAACCACCGGAGAAGGTAATGGAGTTTCTCCCCACGGTAACTTTCTTGATAAGAGCAACAATTGTTCTGCTCGCACTGCTTCCTCAAAGATTTTTGGGAACCGTTGTTCACCTGATTGCAGCAAAAAGAGACCTATGTCTGAATTAAAAGCTCGAACATAAAAGAGGTGGGCTTGGGTGGGTGATGGACGGATCTTCTCTCGGAATTCTCTTCCAACTTATCAAGAATCGGACATTGAAGTCCGTGATGCTTTCTTGAGGTGCTCTCTTGATGTACATGAAAAATTGGTAGAGATCCAAAGAACCGTAGAAAGGATCTTCATCAAATCTTTTGATCAGTGCTCCCGCTAGATCATCCCATGAGCTGATGCTTTGACATTTGAGCAGTCTGTACCACTGCAATGCTCTTCCTTCCAAAGACTGAACCAGAAGTCGGATCATGACATCTTCGTGTTCTATGACATGGATCATGGACAGAATAGCAATGTCTTCAACATGTGCCAGAGCCATGCCTTCGGTACCATCATATTTTGCCAGGTTCTTCAGGGCACCTTCGGGAATTTCATGCCGAACTTGGAGATTCATAGGGCCAGGATCATCCCATCTAGAAAAAACCCTCGCCTTTGTGGCAATGGTCTCATGGAATCACGGCCATCGCCATTAAGTCAGAGTCGCCATAAAGAACATTCTTTGAACTTTTTTTTTTTTTAAAACAAAAAAAGGCGTCCACGAACAGATCTTCAACTCAGCAAAGTCGCCAGATGAACTTACAAATCTCCGCTGTGAGGCCAAGACAGCTCATCAAATCTTGAGACCTCCGGGTGTTAAAAGCGTGCCAAAACTGTTGGCACCGGTGGGGTTATCACTTTGGAAAATTATGCGTATCCCACCGATTATGAATTCTTGGAGACAGAAACTTGTCTGTCCCACCGGGCGTGCCAAAAACTGTTGGTCACGAATCTGCCACAGGAAAGGATTTTTACAATTGCGCCCTAGACCCGGCCAACATTGAAAGGCTGGAAGCAAGAAATGGCTCCCAGACCAATCTCCAGAGTGGGCTGGTTCCCTCTACTATTCTAAAATTGGGTTTAAGATAGGGTTGCTGGAAAGAGATTTAAAAGGTTGCAGAAAGAAATGGGAAATATGGCCACAGGCCGAAGTGATGGGATCAGAAAAACAACAGCAGGAAACTACAAACGCAACAACAACAAGTAACATAAGAAATCAGCTTAATCTTCGCACAATCACATGCCGCAAATCCCTCCAAACCCACATTCCAGGAATCGTACCCTGACCGCAATATTTAAATCCAGTATGCAGAATTTAAATGTAATAGCAATGCAAGAGTACGAATGCTATTAGAAATGCAGAAAATAGAAAAGAAATTCATCCATGCAACGCTTGAAAAATTAGAAATTGATCCTTTTATTCCCGCAGATACAATTCCAGTTTCTAGCAGGAAGTTTTTCCAACCTTTGTAAATGAGAATTACATTGGTTTTTATAGAGGTCCGTCCTCTTTGCAACATTAAATATTTAAAACCAACTTTCTTGTGATCCACAATTATATCTTGGAAATCAGGAACACGATCCCCTTAATCGCGGCCTCGAGGAAGCAAAAATTAAATGCCATGAAACGTTCGCGGTTCTTCATTAAATTCGTTTTTTACAATATGCATGAAACCGTTACGCCAATCCACGAACAACAACTTTGAACCAATAAATCCTTCAATTTTGGTGGCCTGGGCGCTTCTTCGACTTTAACCGCCTCGGAAATCCGCAAAATATTTAATTCGGGTCAATATTAAATCATCGAAAACCAAAAATATCTCCTCGGCCGTTCATACTGCACTTGGCGGGAAAACAGTTACAGGTCGCGAAAACGCGACGGGTCGCGAAATCGCGACGGGTCACGAAATCGCGACATATTTTTATGCCGTACGCTTCGCTGCTGAAGACCCACGAAAACGGAACATGTAGCGATTTCGCTACATGTTTCCGTCGTTGGCTCCTCCCTGCGCTCCGCCTCGCGAAAACGGAACATGTAGCGATTTCGCTACATGTTTCTTCTCTCCGTACCAATCGCCATTTTCCGTCGCGATTCGCTGACATGTCAGCGACGCGCTGCAAGATTTTAACTTTGTGCCTCTGAAGCCGCTAGTGTCGCGATTCGCTGACATGTCAGCGAATCGCTGCAAGTTTTCGACTTAATGCTTTTGACGCCGACCGACCCGCGATTCCGGAACACGTCGCGATATCGCGACGGTTCCGCCCAACCTGCCTCGTTGGATCGCGTTGGACCGCGATTCTCGCAACATGTCGCCGCATCGCCGCAGCTTTTTGACTTAACCATTTTTTGCTCAATTTTTCTCCTTTTTTCGCCCAAGCTGCATCAAAGCTAATATCAAAGGTCAGATTTCCAACAATACACTAATGCATTAATCAATGAGAATCAATGTGGCAAAAATGCCAACAGTTACCATGTTACTAACTCATAATTTTGATAAATTTCTCTAAACTTTTTAAAAGAATCATCAATTTTGTGACATGGTGCACCACATATACAATATATCATATTAAACATGAGTTCAGTTGTAAATAAAATGATTACCATCGCCTTGCCATAGCAATTCAGTTGTTCTTCGACATGGTGCACCATATATACAATATATCGTATTAAACATGAATTCAGTTGCAAATAAAATAATTGCCATCACCTTGCCACAACAATTCAATTGTTCTTTGAAAATTTTTTATTACACCCTTTCTCTTACGTGTCTTATATAAAATTAAAATATTTAAAACATGAGATAAATAAAAGCAAAACTAATTAAGTTATAATATATTAAAATATTAGTAAATATATTTAAAGGATGATTAAGGGTGAGTGCGTAGTTTAGTTAGTGTGAGACGTAGTTCAGTTAATGTGAGATAGTCAATTGAAGAACATTATCCTTACAATGTAGATCCATGCAATTTTGGTTCAAATCACATTGGTTTACTATAAACTCTTTTAGTCTTGTAGGGCTAGGTGGATTGATAAGTGCTTGTTTGGTGAGATACTTATCAAGAAGACCTCCAAGTTCAAACCTTACCACTTATCAGGAAGACACCCAAGTTCATACCTTGGAACCAACCTGTTTGTAAAGGTAGTAGTCTGATCTAAATTCTCTAAGTGTGCATTAGACCCACGATGATGGAATGAATTCGAACGATCGATGGTCCCCTTTACTCTGGGCCAACAATATCGAGGTGGAATAGGTTTGGTGTATGGTTTGAACCTTGCAATTGTCAGTTACTAAAATAGTGTGGTTGTGACCAACTCTACTATATAACAAAAAAAATAATAATTAAAGGATGACTTATTAAGTGCACCTTGACCATCCTTCACTTTGGGTCAACAATATCAAGGTGGAATATGTTTGGTGTATGGTTTGAACCCTGCACTTGTTAGTTACTAAAAGTAGTGTGGTTGTGACCAACTTTACTATGTAACCAAAAAAAGTCATTAAAGGATGACTTATTAAATGCACCTTTTAGTCCTTGAGGGTATAGGAAAACAGTATATAATTTCATTATACCAACACTGATTAAATAATACAGCGTAGGCCCAGATTAGCTTAATGGTTGCTAACAACTTAACAACTAAATAATGTAATAATAACTAAGTAAATATACGCTAACATCCCCCCTTATTACATTATTTGGGTAATTATATAACTACTAGCTATGCTAACACCCCCCATACAACAATATTTGGGTAAAGTATATAACTGCCCCAACACAGTGAAAAAGAATATGAGAAATGAAAGAATGGTGGTTGATGCTTTGTCTTTAGCTCTGGCTTTGGCTCTAAGCATACCTCTGGAATTGTACCTCTGGGTCTATCTCAGGATCTGCCTGTGTATTTGCCTCTGGATCATTGCATTTGGATCTGCTTGTAGATTTGCCTCTGGAACTGTGTCTCTGGGTCTATCTTTAGGTCTGTCTTTGGGTCATTATCTCTAGGACTACCACTAGGTCTGTCACTGGATTTGCCTTGGGGTCTACCATAGGTTTTACCTTTTCGTTAGAAGCCATACAACATTTCTTTCATCACGGTCCATTGTGTGAAATATTTTCATCCACAATCAATATGAACCTTGTTGGTCATTTTCATTTTATGCCAACATCGTGAAGAAGAGTGATTAGTACATCCATTTTTAGTCACAAGGATGTAATCTCCAACACTTAGTTGCAACATGACCTGTTTTGCCACAATGATTACAACAATACTTTTTAGAAGATGTGGGAGATTTAGGATTTACAAATATGGTCTTACTGGTACTTGCTTGACCAGAATAGCCAAGGCCTTCATGATTTGCCCTGACATTTAGCATTATAGGAGTTTTAATGCCTTGTTCATTTTTACCTAATATCTCACCATTGAATCCCATCTTCTTCATCAGTTTGGATCCATATCCTTTGGTGTGTTTTTCAAAACACCCAATTTCATCATCTTCATCAATGTGTTTAACAATATGGCATTTGTCACTATTGATGAGATTATGGAGTTCTTTCTTAGGAGTTTCAGTTTTTAAGTCACTAGTGTCACAAGCACTAAGGAAAGGAAAAAAATGTTCAGATAGCTAACTAATAAAAGGGTTTTGATTGATGATAACAAAGTTAAATTCTCCTTTCCATGGTTAGAAGAAGTAGTAAGTTTAATTGAAACTAAAAAAAATTGATTGTATAAACCAATTAATTATTAAAATTTACTTTAATATTTTCCATTAATAATATCTACTTTATATTATAACAATAATATATTTTTATATAAACTATTTATTATAATATTACTAAATAAAATAAATTCACTTGAAGGAAGAAATTTTCATCTACTCTCAAATAAAAAAAACTAAATCATTCAATATAATGAACATTGAAAATTAAAATGGCTTTAAACTATGAAAAAGAAATTCTATCTACTTCCAATTGAGCAAACTCGGAGTCGTTCGTTAGTCGACATTACCGTCAAAATACGGTGCTTTTTATTTAGACAAGGAAAGTTCAACCACAGCCAACGGTATGGACGTCACTAACTTAGATCTACTCTCAATTAAGAAACAACCAAAGTTATGATTCAATATAATGAATATTGAAAACTTGAATGGTTTTAAATGATGAAAAAGAAATTCTATCTCCTTCCAGTCGAGCAAATTCAGACTCGTTCATTAGTTGACATTACCGTCAAAATACCGGTGCTTTTCAGTTAGACAAGGAAAGTTCAGCCACCCTTACTCAAAAGCAAAACAAAGTCATTCGCCAACTGTATGGACATCACTAAAAAGGAACGTTCATCTCCTCTCAATTAAAAGAAGCCATAGTCATGAAAATTTGAATAAATGGATGAAAAGGAAATTCTATCTACTTTTCGGTTGAGCAAACTAGACTCATTCAAAATACGGTGCTTTCAGTCAGACAAGGAAAGTTAGCTACCATCGCTCAAAAGCAAAGCAAAGTCATTCCCTAGTTTCAACCTTTTTTTAATTTAATTTTATAAAATTTATTTTTATTATATTATAATTTTTTAGTGGTATTATAATAAAGTTTGGATATTATGTATTTTTTTATAAAATTTAAATTTAAATTTAATTTAATTTTTTAAATATTAAAAAATTTAACCAATTAAATCTAACAATATAAATATTAAATAGTTTAAAAAAACTTTACATTTTAACTACTCTCATTTTTTTTTGTTTAAAGTCATAATTAAATTTAATGGTTTTAGGTGATGAAAAATAAATTCTACTTACTTTCACTTGAGCAAACTTAGAGTCGTCCACTAGTCGACATCACCATGAAAATAGTGGTTTCCCTTGGAGAAGGAAAGTTCAACCACCCTCACGGTACCAATATTGAATGGTTTAAAAAGAATTTTGAGCTACTCTATTTTAAAGTTAGAAATTAGTTAATAATAATAAATATAAATTAAAAAAATAATTATCTTTTTTCTAGAGAGTCGTGCATTAGCTGACATTACCGCGAAAATAGAGTGGTTTCACTTAGAGAAGGAAAGTTCAGCCATCCTTACAAGAAAGCAAGCTCATCCTTACAAGAAAGCAAGCTCAAAGTCATTGATTCACTAACACTACCAACTCCTCAATAAAACTTTCACCTACTTGATAAAGTTTTAGAATTAGTTGTTGAATAAACGTGCAATAGTATTAATATATATATTTTTATATAAAAGTAAAAAATAAAAAAAAAATTGGTTTGTTTAGGTAAAGATACTTTATTATGATGGCAAAATTTACTAGTTTCTCTGAACAAAGAACCAGGTTTAATTATCAAATATTTAAAAAAATAAAAATGTGTTAATAATTAGAAAATAAAAGATTTTGGTCTGTTCCTTAACAGAGATCCAAGCTCAATTCATGGGAAGGGGAGGCCCTTAATATGTTTTTGCTTTTCAACCTCTTCAAAAACATATAATTTAAATACTAAAAATTTAAAATTGGTTAATAATTAATTTTTTATAAAAAATATTTTTAAATAAATTATATAAAATTAAAATAAATTTGATTTATAGTGTATTTTAATCATATAATATTACTACAACATTTTTAACAATTATAAAAAACATATAATTTACATATTAAAAAAATAAAATTTGTTATATATTAAAATATTTTTAAATTAAATTATATAAAATTAAAATAAATGTTTTTTTAATTTGGTTAGTGTGAGGAACCCTTCCCACCAACGCACACAGTTGAGACTCTCTTAACCATGATCCCTCAATGCTTATCAATAAAGAATTTAACAAACACCCACCACACATCCACTCCCCACTCCCTCATAGATTCGCCCATGCCAAGGTTTGAACCTTGGATCTCTCAAAGAAGAGCCAAATCCCCAACTGTTGCCTTGTTCCCCATAAGACGAATTTAAATAGATTTTATTTATAGTATGTTTTAATAATATAATATTAGTACGTCCCCAAGGTTAGGTTGATTGGTAAGATATTGGGCACTTACCAAGAGGAGACCTAGGTTCAAACATGAGGTACATGCCCAATTTAAGCAAAGGTACTAGTCTGACTTAAGTCCGTTGGGTGTGTACCAAAATGACAGCGATACCAATGAACCATTGGGGTCTTCCTCACTTCAGGTTATGTTTACCGAGGTAGTGATATAAGGGTTATAATGGTAACACCATGATTTGACGCTACGATCGAAGGCACCTTCTCACAAAAAAAAGTAAATAGTGATTCCTCTATGTATCCAAAATAAATCATATAATATTAATACATTTTAACAATTATACATATATAATAAATTTCAAAAATTTAATCACGAGTGTGGTCTACAATTATGTATCCCCGTAATCATGAGTGTGGTCTATAATTATGTATCCCTGTGAGTGTTAGGTTGATTGGTAAGATATTGGGCACTTACCAAGAGGAGACCTAGGCTCAAACATGAGGTACATGCCCAATCTAAGCAAAGGTAGTAGTCTAACTTAAGTCCGTTGAGTGTGTACCAGCTTGATGAGATCGATACCAATGAACCATTGGGGTTTTCCTTACTTCAAGTTACCGTTGAGTGTGTACCAGCTTGATGATAGTGATACCAATGAACCATTGGGATCTTCCTCACTTCAGGTTAGGTTTAATAAGGCGGTGAGATAAGGGTTATAATGGTAACACCATTGATTTGATGTTACGATCGAAGGCACCTTCTGACCAAAAAAATAAAAAAATAAATAGTGATTCCCAAAATAAATCATATAATATTAATACATTTTTAACAATTATACATATATAATAAATTTAAAAAATTTAATCACGGGTGTGGTGGTCTACAATTATGTATCCCCATAATCATGAGTGTGGTCTATAATTATGTAGACTCGTGAGTGTGGTCTACCGACAAGGATGTCACTTGCATTATCGGTGATGTGACCCGGATTCAATCCTCATAATAAATATATAAAAAATATTACTTAAAAAATATATTTATTTATAAATATTTAAAATTTATTATAAATAAATGTTACTAACTCCAAATTTTAATAAATTTCTCTACAGAAGGAGAATTAAAAAAAAAAAAAAATCACTTTTCAAAAGAATCATCAATTTTGTGACATGGTACACCACATATACACTTGTAAACGATTAACATCGCCTTACCATAGCAACTCAATTGTTCTTAGACATGGCGCACCACATATACAATATATCATATTAAACATGAGTTCCGTTGCAAATAAAATGATTGCCATCACCTTGCATAACAACTCAATTGTTCTTGAAAATGTTTTATTATACCCTTTCTCCTAGGTTACCATGTTACTAACTCATAATTTTGATAAATTTCTCTAAAATTTTCAAAAGAATCATCAAATTTTGTGACATGGTGCACCACATATACAATATATCATATTAAACATGAGTTCAATTGTAAATAAAATGATTACCATCGCCTTGCCATAGCAATTCAATTGTTCTTCGACATGGTGCACCATATATACAATATATCATAATAAACATGAATTTAGTTGCAAATAAAATAATTGCCATCAACTTGCCACAACAATTCAGTCGTTCTTTGAAATTTTTTTATTATAGCCTTTCTCTTAGGTTTCTTATATAAAATTAAAATATTTAAAACATGAGATAAATAAAAGAAAAATCAATTAAGTTATAATATATTAAAATATTAGTAAATATAATTAAACGATGATTAAGGGTGAGACGTAGTTCAGTTAGTGTGAGATGGTCAATTGAAGAACATGATCCTTACGATGTAGATCCATGCAATTTTGGTTCAAATCACATTGTTTTACTATAAACCCTTTTAGTTTTGTAGGGCTAGGTGGATTGATAAGTGCTTGTTTGGTGAGACACTTATCAAGAAGACCTCCAAGTTCAAACCTTACCACTTATTAGGAAGACACCCAAGTTCATACCTCGGAACCAGACCGTTTATAAAGGTAGTAGTCTTATCTAAATTTTTTGAGTGTGTGTTAGACCCACGATGATGGAATGAATCCGAACGATCGATGGTCCCCTTTACTTTGGGTCAACGATATCGAGGTGGAATAGGTTTGGTGTATGGTTTGAACCTTGCACTTGTCAGTTACTAAAAATAGTGTGGTTGTGACCAACTCTACTATGTAACAAAAAAAAATAATTAAAGGATGACTTATTAAGTGCACCTTTACCACCCTTCACTTTGGGTCAACAATATCAAGGTGGAATATGTTTGGTGTATGGTTTGAACCCTGCACTTGTTAGTTACTAAAAATAGTGTGGTTGTGACCAACTTTACTATGTAACCAAAAAAAGTTATTAAATGATGACTTATTAAGTGCACATTTTAGTCCTTGAAGGTTATGTGGATTGGTAAGTGCTTGTTTTGCAAGACACTTATCAAGAAGACACCCAGGTTCAAAACTCGAGGTCAACCTATTTGTAAAAGTAATATTCTGATCTAAATCCTCTAAGTGTGCATTAGAATGACGATGATGGAATGAATTTGAATGATAGGTGGTCCCATTCACTCTGGATCAACAATTTTAAGGTGGAATAGCTTTGGTGGGAGTAGCCCCAATGGTTTGAACCCTACACTTGTCAATTACTAAAAATAGTGTGGTTGTGACAAAATATACTATAGTGTGGTTGTAAATCCTCTAAGTGTGCATTATATCGATGATGATGGAATGAATTTGAATGACCGATGGTCCCCTTCATTTCGGGTAAACAAGAAGACTAAGATCTGCCATAAAAACTTGTGTGTTAAACTCAAATTTTTATCCAATGGCATAATATCAACCAATTAGATTCCTCAAATTTAACAAAGGAGAACAAGTGTTTAATGTTTTAAGATGTGGAGTGGGTTAAATTTAATTTTCATGGAGCATCTAAAGGAACAATTAGAAATAATAGAGGATAGATATTGTCTCATTATGCCTTCAATAGTGAATTTAAGACAAATAATGAAATTGAAGCTTGGGCGGCTTTAAAAGGATTAAAAATATGTAAACATATAAAATGGAAATGTAAAGAAGAATTTGAATCCAAACTTGGAATAGTTGTTGTAATTTCCCACCTATTTAAAACCATTTACACACATTTTCCTTTGGTTAACTAGATATTGGCTTTTGCTAGTAATATTAAAATAAAGGCTTATTTTTTAAATGCTTTTTAGTCACTTGTTGCTTTTATTGTGAGTTTGTATATACTTGAAATTTGAAATTTATTGTCTTATTTATATTTAAGAGCATATATTTTAGAGCATCCTTTCAAACTTTTAAATTTAATAGAGCCCCTAGAAATAAGGATGAATTAGAGTCATTTTTGGTCATATTGAACAAAACAAAAAATTGAATATGCATTCCTTTTCCTAATAGAGATGCATATAAATTTTGTATTGGACTCTTATAACTATCGATTTTTAACCTTATGATTTTTTTATGTTTTTTTTTTATTTTTATATTTTTAAATCTCGGTGCATATGCATGTTTATATTTATTTTCTCTTTATATCTTACAAGGTTGATTTTCATTGTAGATTGACAGGTTTTATTTTTTCTTTTGAGGACCAAGAAATTGAGTTTGTACACATTACTAGTGTGGATATTTCATAGAAAAACCTTGTACGTACTACTAAGGTTTGAGTATATCTTCTCTCTTTTTAGTTGCCATTTCAATTTGCCATTGTTCTATTTGTATAGTTTTATTTTTATTTTTAAATTGTGGATGTTTTTTTAGAATATCTAAATTTACAATGGTTCTTGCTTATTACAGACATCACGCCAAGAAATATTGATCAAATACTTTATTATTCATGATGTTCAATAATTTCTATAGTGAGGGCTACCCATATTCTTCCTTTAAATTTGTCCTTCAAGCTCAAATGATATACTTTCATCCATTCAGTTGATTGGGTAAATATTTTCCATTCAATTATTGTTGTTAAGTGTTGTGCATTCTTGTTTGTTTTTTCTTTCTATTTCATTATATGCTAATATTTTGTTAAAAATATTATTGCAAGTTTCTAAAGTTGTTACTTAAACATTTTTCTAGCTCCACACTCCTTAATTTGAATTAAAAAAAATTCTTTTTGATGTTTTTTAGATCCCTCATAAAACATGATGGATGACATTTCTCACTCATCTATACCAAGCATCCAAAGCACTCCATTATACAATGGGTCCATGACTAAATTTGATAAGCAACTTCATACAATTGATGTTGTAAATTGCATATAGTTTCTTTCTAGAGGTAACTTATTATTTTATTTTAATTTTTTTTAAATTTATGCCTTTCATATTTAACATTTTGTTTGTCATTGTTGGATGACTTGTTTTACTCTTTGGTTGCAGCTAATTGAGCACATAAAAAACACCATATATTCAAATTTAGAGATCATGTATTGGCTATTGTGCACGTTGTACCTCACTTTACTTGTGGTCTCAAGACACAATATGGGATTCAATCCTAGTGTCATACAATATTTAGTTGCAAAGGAGGAGGATCTACATTAGTTGCATGAAGTAATAATGATGACTAATCACAATCATGAGATGTTTTTTTCCACTAAAGTTTCAAATTCTAGTAAATGATCTCCTAATGACACTAGAGGATGGATTTCTAAGAGTGTTTGCTTAGTAGGTGAATATTTAAGCTCACTATAACAAATGGTTGAAATTTTGAGAAGAATTTGAATACAAAATTGGAATGGTTTCTACAATTCCTTGCTTATATAAAATTGCTTGCACATATTTTAATTTGATGAACTAGCTATTGGCTTTTTCTAGTAAGATTTTAAAAATTCTCATTTATTTCTATGTATTATTAGTATCTTGTTGCTTTTAATGTACCTTTGTGAATATTTGAAATTTATGATTCATTGTCTCATTTATATTTCAAAAGAATCTCTTCTAGACCTACTATCAAACTTTTGAAATTAATAGAGCCTCTACAAGGAAGGATGAAGTAGAGTCTATTTTGATCATATTGAACAAGACAACACATTAACTATGCATTCCTTTTGTTCATAGAGAAAATATAAATTTATTAGTACTAGACTCTAGTAACTATTGATTTTTGACTTTATGCTTTGCTTGTTATTTTGATAATTATATTTTTTTTTCTTAAATTCTACACATGGGCATGTTTATATTTATTTTCCCTCTATTTTTTACAAGGTTGATTTACATTATAGATTGACATATTTTGTTTGTTGTTCTTTATAATCTAGAAATTGATTTCAAACACATTGTTGGTGTGGATATTTCATAGAAAATCCTTGTACTTGCTACTAAGGTTTGAATCTCCCTCCTCTCTTTATATCTGTCATTTTTTTAATTATTATTTAATTTATGTAGTTTCTTCCTCATTTTTTTTTCTAAAAGGAATTATGGACATTTGTTTTAGAATATATAACATAATTTACAATGGTTCCTATATATATTATATGTATCACATATGCCAAGGAATTTGGTCAAGTACTTCATCATTAATGATGGTTAACTATTCAATAATCCTCTATAGTCAAGGTCAACCATCGTCTTCCCTTTGATTTTCCCTTTAAGATCAATTAGTATATTTTCATTTATTTAGGTGATTGCCTAAATATTTTCCATTCAACTATTGTTGTTAAGCACCAAACATGTTTGCTTGTTTATTTTTATTTCTTTCTACTTTATTGTATCATAATATTTCTTAAAAAGTTCATAGCAAGCTTCTAATGTTGTTACTAAAACATTTTTCCAATTGTAGACTACTAAACTTGAATTAATAATTTCACTTGTTGATATTTTTTAGATCTATCATAAAAGGATGGATGGTTTATCTCACCTATCTATACCAAGCATTCGGAGTATCCCATTATATAATGGGCCCATTACTAAATCTTATAATGGCTTCATACTTTTGATGTTAAAAATTGTATATATGTCCTTTATAGAGGTAACTTATTATTTTATATTTATTTTAAAAAAAATTATATATTGTATTTTTTAGAATTTTATTTATCGTTATTGAATAACATTGTTTACTATTTTTTTGTAGCTGATTGAGCACATACGGGAATGCCATACATTTAAATTTGGAGAATGTGTATTGGCTAGTGTGTATATTGTACCACATTTTACTTGTGGTCTCAATATTGACATGGGATACAATCCCAATGTCATACAAACTTTGGCTACAAAAGAGGAGTATCTACGTTAGATGCATGAAGTAATGATGTCTAGCCATAATCATGAGATCATGCTTATTGATACTAAAGTTCCTAATGTAGTAAATGATCTCCTATAGACACTTAAGCATGAATATCTTAAAGTATTTTGCATAGTGAGTAAATATTTAAGCTTACTATAAAAAATAGTTGAAATGCATAGAAGCATTTGAATTTAAACTTGGAATAGTTGTTGTAACTCCTTACCTATTTAAAACCATTTATACACCTTTGTATTTGGTAGAGAGATTAAAAAAAAATCTCATTTGTTTTTATATATTACAAAATAACAATTTGGATAATAGTACAAAAAGCATATGTCTTTCAAAATATCAATTTGGATAATAGTAAAATGAGTAGAGGTCTATATATCCCATTCAAATGTCTTATTAAAGCATTATGAATTAATGAAAATGATTGTTTTTTGAAGGAGTTGCATAATAAGTGGCTAACTTTTGATCTTGTTATTGGTGCCACTTCATGAAGTGAGATTGTAAGATCTTTTTATTGGTGCCACTTTATGAAGTGAGATTGTAACATTACAAATGATTGATTGTGCTTATATGATAGGCCAAAAAAAGAGCCTACTTTATTTGAGTTGCTTTTTATGACCTTTTATATTTTGTTTAATATATTTTTCTTACATTAAAGTTCCTTTGAATATTGTCTCACGTCTGCCTTTGTTAAGAGTAAGTTTGATTAACCATAAAATGATGTTTGAGTATAATTGTGATATGATGCTTCTTGGCACAAAAGTTCCTAATTTTTGTAAATGATCTGCTAATAGCGCTAGAGCATGAATATCTTAAGTCTCTTTATATTATATGAATATGTAATCTCACTGTGGAAAATGGTTGAAATATAAAGAAGAATTTGAATCCAAACTTGGAATAGTTGTTGTAATTTCCCACCTATTTAAAACCATTTACACACTTTTTCCTTTGGCTAACTGGATATTGGCTTTTACTAGTAATATTAAAATATAACCTTATTTTTTAAATGCTTTTTAGTCACTTGTTGCTTTTATTGTGACTTTGTATATAATTGAAATTTGTAATTTATTGTCTTATTTATATTTAAGAGCATATCTTTTAGATCATCATTTCAAACTTTTAAATTTAATAGAGCCCCTAGAAAGAAGGATGAATTAGAGTCCTTTTTGGTCATAGTGAACAAAACAAAAAATTGAATATGCATTCCTTTTCCTAATAGAGATGCATATAAAGTTTGTATTGGACTCTTATAACTATCGATTTTTAACCTTATGATTTGCTTATGTTTTTGTTTTATTTTTATATTTTTAAATCTCCGTGCATATGCATGTTTATATTTATTTTCTCTTTATATCTTACAAGGTTGATTTTCATTGTAGATTGATAGGTTTTATTTTTTCTTTTGAGGACCAAGAAATTGAGTTTGTACACATTACTAGTGTGGATATTTCATAGAAAAACCTTGTACGTACTACTAAGGTTTGAGTATCTCTTCTCTCTTTTTAGTTGCCATTTCAATTTGTCATTGTTCTATTTGTATAGTTTTATTTTATTTTTTAAATTATGGATTTTTTTTTAGAATATCTAAATTTACAATGGTTCTTGCTTATTACAGACATCACGCCAAGAAATATTGATCAAATACTTTATTATTCATGATGTTCAATAATTTCTATAGTGAGGGCTACCCATATTCTTCCTTTAAATTTGTCCTTCAAGCTCAAATGATATACTTTCATTCATTCAGTTGATTGGGTAAATATTTTCCGTTCAATTATTGTTGTTAAGTGTTGTGCATTCTTGTTTGTTTTTTCTTTCTATTTCATTATATGCTAATATTTTGTTAAAAATATTATTGCAAGTTTCTAAAGTTGTTACTTAAACATTTTTCTAGCTCCACATTGCTTAATTTGAATTAAAAAAAATTATTTTTGATGTTTTTTAGATCCCTCATAAAACATGATGGATGGCATTTCTCACTCATCTATACCAAGCATCCAAAGCACCCCATTATACAATGGGTCTATGACTAAATTTGATAAGCAAATTCATACTATTGATGTTGTAAATTGCATATAGTTTCTTTCTAGAGGTAACTTATTATTTCATTTTAATTTTTTTAAAGTTATGCCTTTCATATTTAACATTTTTTTTGTCATTGTTGGATGACTTGTTTTACTCTTTGGTTGCGGCTAATTGATCACATAAAGAAACACCATGTATTCAAATTTAGAGAACATGTACTGGCTATTGTGCACATTGTACCTCACTTTACTTGTGGTCTCAAGACACAACATGAGATTCAATCCTAGTGTCATACAATATTTAGTTGCAAAGGAGGAGGATTTGCATTAGTTGCATGAATTAATAATCATGACTAATCACAATCATGAGATGTTTTTTTCCACTAAAGTTTCAAATTCTGGTAAATGATCTCCTAATGGCACTAGAGGATGGATTTCTTAGAGTGTTTGCTTAGTAGGTGAATATTTAAGCTCACTATAACAAATGGTTGAAATTTTGAGAAGAATTTGAATACAAAATTTGAATGGTTTCTACAATTCTTTGCTTATATAAAATTTCTTGCACATATTTTACTTTGATGAACTAGCTATTGGCTTTTTCTAGTGAGATTTTAAAAATTCTCATTTATTTCTATGTATTATTAGTCTCTTGTTGCTTTTAATGTACCTTTGTGAATATTTGAAATTTATGATTCATTGTCTCATTTATATTTCAAGAGAATCTCTTCTAGACCTACTATCAAACTTTTGAAATTAATAGAGCCTCTACAAGGAAGGATGAAGTAGAGTCTATTTTGATCATATTGAACAAGACAACACATTAACTATGCATTCCTTTTGTTCATAGAGAAAATATAAAGTTCTTAGTACTAGACTCTAGTAACTATTGATTTTTGACTTTATGCTTTGCTTGTTATTTTGATAATTATATTTTTTTTCTTAAATTATACACATGGGCATGTTTATATTTATTTTACCTCTATTTTTTACAAGGTTGATTTACATTATAGATTGACAAATTTTGTTTTTTGTTCTTTATAGTCTAGAAATTAATTTCAAACACGTTGTTGGTGTGGATATTTCATAGAAAATCCTTGTACTTGCTACTAAGGTTTGAATCTCCCTCCTCTCTTTATATCTGTCATTTTTTTATTATTATTTAATTTATGTAGTTTATTCTTCCTCATTTTTTTTTCTAAAAGGAACTATGGACATTTTTTTTAGAATATATAACTTAATTTACAATGGTTCTTATATATATTATAGGTATCACATATGCCAGGGAATTTGGTCAAGTAATTCATCATTAATTATGGTTAACTATTCAATAATCCTCTATAGTCAAGGTCAACCATCGTCTTCCCTTTGATTTTCCCTTTAAGATCAATTATTATATTTTCATTTATTTAGGTGATTGCCTAAATATTTTCCATTCAACTATTGTTGTTAAGCACTAAACATGTTTGCTTGTTTATTTTTATTTCTTTCTACTTTATTGTATCATAATATTTCTTAAAAAGTTTATAGCAAGCTTCTAATGTTGTTACTAAAACATTTTTCCAATTGTAGACTACTTAATTTGAATTAATAATTTCACTTGTTGATATTTTTAGATCTATCATAAAAAGGATGGATGGTTTATCTCACCTATCTACACCAAGCATTCAGAGTATCCCATTATATAATGAGCCCATTACTAAAGCTTATAAATGGCTTCATACTTTTGATGTTACAAATTGCATATAAGTCCTTTATAGAGGTAACTTATTATTTTATATTTATTTAAAATATATATATATATTGTATTTTTTAGAATTTTATTTATCGCTATTGAATAACATTGTTTACTATTTTGTTGTAGCTAATTGAGCACATAAGGGAATGCCATACATTTAAATTTGGAGAATGTGTATTGGCTAGTGTGTATATTGTACCATATTTTACTTGTCGTCTCAAGATTGACATGGGATACAATCCCAATGTCATACAAACTTTGGCTACAAAAGAGGACTATTTTGCATTAGATGCATGAAGTAATGAAATCTAGCCATAATCATGATATGATGCTTCTTGATACTAAAGTTCCTAATGTAGTAAATGATCTCCTATAGACACTTAAGCATGAATATCTTAAAGTATTTTGCCTAGTGGGTAAATATTTAAGCTTACTATAACAAATAGTTGAAATGCATAGAAGCATTTGAATTTAAACTTCGAATAGTTGTTGTAACTTCTCACCTATTTAAAACAATTTATAAACCTTTGTATTTGGTAGAGAGATTAAAAAAAAATCTCATTTGTTATTATGTATTATTAGTCTTTTGTTGCTTTCAATGTGCATTTGTGCATATTGGCCCTCTCTACTTTACCTTGTTGATGATGGCTTGTTATTCCTACCCCTTGGTTGGTTTTGATTTAGTGTTGTAGTTTAGTGCATTCTCATTCCCTATCTTAGCCTATTGTAATAGGTTTGGGGGCATAAAAACCCCTTCGTTTACTAATTCAAAAATATATATTTTAGGAGTATCTCTTCTAGAGCATACTATCAATTATTTTAAGTTAATATATGTTAGATTTTGATGCTAGGTACTTAATGAGAAATCAACCACAAGACATAAAATGAGCAATGCAATATTAAATATATGATAATGGCAATTTACTAAGAATGTACAACTCATAAGAAACTTCTATCACTAATCATACAACTACCATTAATGAAGGCTCATGAAAATAGTACAATTATATAAAATAGATATAGCATACTCTCCATATTACTTATATGCTCTACATTATATCTAGCATATCATCTACTACTCCTCTATCTTATGCTATCTACCTTATCTCCCATATTATCTATCAAAGGTCTATATATAATTATATGTGACTCTTGGTCTTCCACCTACCTATGACTCTTCATATTTCTATTCTAAATACTCATGTACACATGAAAAACTTGCACATTTACATCATCAAGTACTTTGCACATTCTAACAATATTTGTGTATTTATGTAGACACCAAAACAACACCATTTCGATTAAGTGATTACAAACATTGATCACATTGATATCACAGCTTTTAGGGCAGCCCTTAGAGGTCAAATAGTGGTCTTAACCACTCACACAGCAGTTTAAAAGATCAAAAAATGAGCAGAGCAAAGTCGGTCATTCTAGAGCCTTTAACAAACTTCTTAGCCTTCTTCAAAGCCTTCTTTAACCCAAGCCTTTTGTCAAAAACCAAGCCCTAGCCGAAGTGTCGCGATATCGCGACACTTTGGGCCCCGACCCAAGCGGGCCCAAAGTGTCGCGATATCGCGACACTTTGGGCCCCGACCAAGCGGGCCCAAAGTGTCGCGATATCGCGACACTTTGGGCCCCGACCAAAGCCGGCCCAAAGCGTCGCGATATCGCGACACTTTGGACCCCGAGCCAAAGCGGGCCCAAAGCGTCGCGATATCGCGACACTTTGGGCCCCGAGCCAAAGCCGGCCCAAAGCGTCGCGATATCGCGACACTTTGGGCCCCGAGCCAAAGCCGGCCCAAAGCGTCGCGATATCGCGACACTTTGGGCCCCGAGCCAAAGCCGGCCCAAAGCGTCGCGATATCGCGACACTTTGGGCCTCAAGCCGACACGTCACCAAAGTCAAAAGCATACATTCGACCATCCAAGGAACGACCGCCACGTGGCACCTCTACGTGTCCCTTCTCGAAGAGACCCCATGGCTCTGTAAAACGGTGGATTAAACGGCGAACATTAATGAGACAAGCGGTGTTAGCAGAATATCCGATCCGAGGCCACGCCTCATAACTGCGATCTGTCAGTGCGAGCCATGTCCCATAATGGCTCGATAAGGATCAAATTTGGGCGGCGCCTACGAATTTAGGGTTTTGAACATTAATGTTCTCAGAGGCCGAACCCTCTATAAAAAATCGGCTCGATACGTAATATAAAAGAGACTGCGAAGCATTTTGTTAACACAACGAAGTGCTGCTCATTTGGATATCCGACTGTATCAATCTAAGTTCACCTTCTTTACATCTAGAATCTCTCACAAATAGAGGTTGGTGGGTGATTCTTAGAAGAGTGAACCGGACTTTCACACCCGACAGGTGGATCACTGCATTCCACTAATTCGACGACAACACACAGCCTTAGATCTCGAGCCCATTCCTAGTGGATTGGCGTCGAGACTAAGTGTAAACCAAGGGTGGCCCGCTTGGGCAGCCCATGAACGTTTCTAGTTAATGCAATATATGTTGTTCTCTTTTGAAATACATTGCAAAAACTAACAGTATCGAAATAGCTTATTCTTTACGTTGTTCAAGTAAACTTTACGTTAGAATATATCGTGTCATACGTTATATGCTCGAATGCATCTTGCAATACGTTTTATCGAATATTGTCATGCAACACAATGAAGTGCTAACTTGCAGGCAACAGCATTAGAATCGGTTGATTATTTTAATGATTGTCCATGTCTCATGTATTGTGTTGTCTTCAAGTAGAATAAAAATAACAGTTTACGTTTTACATCCTCGGATATATGCCATTTCGAATGTATATTGTTCTCTGTTCTCGGCAAAAGTTGCGGTTTCACGAAGAGTTGTTTTATTCATGCATCTGATCTATCTTCATATGTATGCTAAAGTCAGAAGGTTCTGCCCTCTTATTACAGGTGCTACTAACGTTCTTCTCGTGTTTCGAATGCAGGGTAAGCGGCTGAACGCAAGATAGGCAACGGCTAACAAGACTCATTAAACATCAAGCGGTGGCAACACTACAGCCCGCCCATTTTACATGTGGGCATGCGGAAAGAAATTACTTGTTCATCTGTTGTAATAAAAAAATCAGACTATTGTAACCGAGTTGGAATTAATATAAAAAGGCGGTGCTCTTACCTTTTGATATGATTACATCCGTGTTATTACATGCATTAAACTAGTTCTGTTTTTATTGCATCTCGGTGTTTTATTTCCGAAATCTCATGCTTTCAGTGGCGATCACGGTGGGACCGGTTCCCATATTTTTAAAAATCACAAAAGTTAATTAAACTTGTTGTGTCTTGTGCTTAACAGGTACTTCTTTTTAGCCGGAGGTCGAAACGGCAATTTCGGGCGGAAAGGAGGTAACGATTCTAGCCGTCCATATCATTTTCTGTTGCGAAGTTTCGGGTTATTTCATTTACTGTCATTTTAATTTCTTTTAATTATTACAGTAAGGTAGAGAATTTTTTCTTAAAAATTTCTTGCTTTATTTTTTGTCTTCTTTTTCTTTTATTAATCTTTTTTTATTAAATAAGGTAGAAAAGTTTTTCTTAAAAAAATTTCTTGCTTTATTTAATTATGTAGTTATCTGCGTAATTATTCATCTAATAATTTAAAAAAAAAAAAAAAAAATTAAAGAAAGGTAGAAAATTTCTTTGCAATTTTTACTTGCTGTTTTCAGTTAGTATTATCTGTCTGGCATAGGGAAAGATTTCTTTTTCGGTTGCTTGTTTCAAATTTGCAAAGTAAAATGAATCCCACACACCACGTGGTACTTTAAACCAAGGCGTTGGTCGTAAAACCCCAACCCTTGAGCAAGACCAAAGGTGGATTCCATTATCACTTTGGCTTGAGATATTGCATCCATTACCTCGATCGCGATTGTTGCTAGACGTAAATCCTGACGAAAGCTGACCGAGTGTGCTTCGGGGTGATTCCCATGCACGCGAGGATAAGTCTTCTATGGTAGGTGTCATAAACAGAGCGATTCCCCTTCCGTACCGCCTATGTTCCACGTACCATCTGCTCTCACGTACCTATAGTCTCCCTCACGTAAGGGCGGGTATATAGAGAGGTTGGTATATCGGTCCGGCAATGGTATATTGAAGGGGCGACCATTTATGGGAGTCATATGAGCCAACATTATGCATTTAAACGTTCTTCCAAAATTGCAAACACAAAACAAAACATCAAAATGCACTAAACCAGTTTAGGACACACTATCAATCCTTAAAAGAGATAATCACGGTTTTGCGTATGTGTGTGTTCATTTCTGCTTGGTGTGCACAAAAAGACAAATCATCATAAACAAGATAAAATCTGCTTAGATAGTAGAGAAGCAACACAATGGTGTACACCCGTAGCCAAGCCCAATCAAGGGCGGACGCTGCAGAAGGTGCACAGAGGGAGGGCGCCAGTCGCCTTCGCTTTAACCCCAAGGATTTGGTCATACCACCTTGGCGGCCTGACACACAAGGTGGTCCCCTCCACACCTTAACAGATAAGGACTATGGGGGTACCCCTTCTAGGAGCACTCCTATTCAGCATAGCACTCAACACACATCCTCCCATGAGGGGTACATCCATAGGAGAGCTACCTTAGATGCTCGTTATGAGCGGTCACCGCGCGATGAAGCACTGAGTCAACCTAGGGTTCGACGAGAGGAACCACATGGTTACACTATCCCTCTTTCAACCCCTCCAGTTGTCAGGACTACGAGGACAAATTCGAGCACAAGGCTCCTCGAGCGAGGCCAAGCCAACTCCGTCCGCCAAATCGTGCTCACTTATGAAAGAGAGCATGAGGAAGATTCCTACCTTCCTCATAAACAATACACATCGCGGGCGCAATACGCCTTTGCACCTGCTAAATATCATGGTCACACTCTGAGGCCAGCGCCTCAGATAAATGCTGCCACCCCCATCAGAGAGAGACGGCCTCTAGAGATCTTGGATCACTACGACCAAGATAGATATGTCAGAGAGGCATCTAGGCCTTCTACACATGAGGCGACAAGACCAACTATCTTAGAGCCTGTCAAGCATTTCGCACGTCGGGTGCAACTCACGCAACTTGAGCTCGACCGACTACCATTAGAGAAACTGTACCATATTAACGAAGAGCGCCTTCAGCGCCAGAAGGATGAGTTGTTCCAACACACTATGCAGGAAAGGACTCCAACCCCTCACACACATAAGACAAAACATTATGAGAGGCACAAATCCGAACCTCTTGAGCAAAATAGGGTAGACCACATCGACCCGGCAATCGCCAGAAAAGTCATCCGCCAAGCTCAAATAACGCAGGTTGAACAAGGTCGTCGGGAGTTAGAAAACTTATACATGCAGCGCAAAGCGGATAAGTTGCGCTATAAACTACCCGAGAAGGCGCCAACCCCTTGCATCCAAAGAGCACAACAAGTATGAGGAGCACAACCCCCGAGTGCGAGACGAGTCTCTGCGACCTTATCAAGCATCACCCCCAATGCCTCCTAGACATGAGCAGGAGGCTACTCCTATAAACAATGACGAGTGCCTTCCTCGGGAACCCACTCAGGTTTATGGGCCACCCTTAGAAAGTCACCAAGAAGCCTCTGAGGAATCAAAGCAAAGAGAAGAGCTGGATGAACTGCCCTACCAAGACATGGGGGGTGCTATTCAGCTACCCCTCCATAGGTCCCCAGTTCCTCAACAAGAACCAATCAAAGAGGAGGAGCTCAAATCTCCCGATACATGCAAAGAGCTAGAGCACTTAGAGTCGGTAGAGACCAAGATTTTGGAGCTCCCAAGGCCCAACTTACATGAGGCTCTTTTCGAAGAGGATCAACCCTTGGTTGTAGGACTACCTGATGATGCAGTCCTCCATATCTCGGAATCTCCAGATCCTGATGAGCTATACACATTGTTCGAAGGTGAGGATGAAACAGAGATAGCTCAAAGCAATCACATACGACAGCATCGACATCCCGTAAATATCGATGAAGCATGTCAAATGATAAACATAATACTAGGGCATGAGTGGCGCATAGACCCAGCCCACCGACATCACATGTCCATCCCACTCCTTGGGGAAGGTCGCGAGCAACTTCCACCCAGAGATATCATAGCACCATCAGTGTCGAAGGCAGACCCTGTCTTCCTATCCGTGCATAAGGCCGATCCATTCGTGCCAATTCCTACAGAGCCAGATCCGGTGCACAAAGATTGTCAAGCTGGGGGTACCTCTATTCCCTGAAGAGCAAGTGGATTACACCAAATGCTCCAAAGGTGTTCATAAACCCTTTGGTCAAGCCCAAAAGCTCCAAGGATTATCGCAATCTCTTGGTCACCCCAAAAGCTCCAAGGATTATCGCAATCTCTTGGTCACCCCAAAAGCTCCATTTCTGGTCATCCAAAAGCTCCAAGGATTATCGCAATCTCTTGGTCACCCCAAAAGCTCCAAGGATTATCGCAATCTCTTGGTCACCCCAAAATCTCCAAGGATTATCGCAATCTCTTGGTCACCCCAAAAGCTCCAAGGATTATCGCAATCTCTTGGTCACCCCAAAAGCTCCAAGGATTCTTAAAATCGCTTGGTCAATCCCAAAATCTCCAAGGATTATCGCAATCGCTTGGTCACCCCAAAAGCTCCAAGGATTATCGCAATCTCTTGGTCACCCCAAAAGCTCCAAGGATTATCGCAATCTCTTGGTCACCCCAAAAGCTCCAAGGATTATCGCAATCTCTTGGTCACCCCAAAAGCTCCAAGGATTATCGCAATCGCTTGGTCACCCCAAAAGCTCCAAGGATTCTCGCAATCGCTTGGTCAATCCCCCAAAATGCTCCAAGGATTCTCGCAATCGCTTGGTCAATCCCCCAAAATGCTCCAAGGATTATCACAATCGCTTGGTCAATCCCCCAAAATGCTCCAAGGATTATCACAATCGCTTGGTCAATCCCAAAGGCTCCAAGGATTCTTGCAATCGCTTGGTCAATCCCAAAAGCTCCAAGGATTCTCACAATCGCTTGGTCAATCCCAAAACGCTCCAAGGATTTCCACAATCACTTGGTCAAAAATCATGAAAATTCAAAAACAACAAAAATCACCAAAAACAACAAAAATTTGCATCTCATTTCTAGGCATATTCAAATTCATCAATAGAGAGTTCTTCTCGCAATTCATCTTCATATTCACCAAAATCAATCCATCAAAAATACAAAAATACATAGCTGCATTCAAGCATTGCATCCATACATTGCATATTCATGGTCGTATAGGTCAAAGGCACCATAGGCTGTCATGGTTCTACTAGTCCATCTTGTTCCACACTGTTCCATCTTACAAAAACAGCAAAAACACCATGCACTTTACCACACCAGAGTCAGTGGTCTCTTAATGTATCAAGAGTTTTTCGTGATTCAGTCATCATTTTGCTCTTTAGCAATGAAATGTATCAAGTCAAACAGATTTTACGAAGGTAGAGTTACACTTGCAATACACCTTGTTACGTAACATCCCAACACAAATTAAAACACATCAAAAATTCCCGAGTTGTGTGAACGAAGGATGAAACCTGCACGATAATCCAGGTTACCATAAGCGAAATGGTTATCTTGCTCATCCCCCTGTGCGAATGACCCCAAGAATGCTGAGAGTTGGCAAAAGGACAAGCATCCTCCCTACCCAATTCCCTAAGAATCCCAAAGTTGCAAAACGTCAAAAATTTGCAAAATGTCAAAACTTCAAAATTTGACACCCTACAATGCACATCTCAAAAAGCACAAAGAATAGTGATTATCGTCACTCCATATCCAAATCCCTTGCTCAAGAGAAAAGAAAAATAAATCAAAATAAACAGTGATTATTATCACTATAACGAGCAAGTATCCCAATACAATTGAAGAAAAGAAGGGAGTTGACCTTGAATCCCTGGAACTCTCGACGATTCGACGAGTCATGAGGCAAGCCTCGATGCCGGTTTGGTTGATAGCCTATCGGTCACTTGGCGGTAAACTTCTCGCATGACGATATATCTATCACATTAACTTGTGTACGAGATCAATGTTTGCATGTGGATGAGCTAGCTTATGGTATCCTGGAGGACACCGCAGATTAATCTAACTACATACAACAAAGGAGTTAGTGGAGCTAATTAGGTGATCCTCGATACGAGTTCGGTTGAAAGCCCATCCGGCATCTGGCGGTATCCCGACAAATACCACATAAATGAACTCAATTGCACACACGGGGATGTGAAATAACTTGGTTAAAAACAAGTCCGATTCATACCTTGTTCAAAAGTCTTGTAAGATAAAGTACGAGTCATGGCTAGTAAGTTAAAGTTGTCTGAGTCTCAGAAAACCTTTGCTACATTTCTAAACCAATTGCACTACTTTTCATCCTTGCAATACCATCAAAAAATACAAAAAAAGAAACACCACATTTGTACATAGCAAAATAATGGAGTTCTAAAATAGTCTATGGTGCCATAACCAAATATCACCAAGTCCATACATCCATTTCATTTATGCATATCACATGCATTTGCATTCATCATGCATCCATCAAAATAAATCAACATACAACATTGGTAATTATCATACCATATGCATCCATCAATATAAAGTAGCATGCATCCATCAACATCAATCATTGTGCATAAAATCATGACATATACGTAAAGAAAGAAAATCAAAACAACAAAAACATCACAAAAATGCAACACAAAAAGAAGCAATAAGCATTTCCGGACACGAGTGCTCTTGCACTCAACCTCTTGGCATAGAAAATCGATGTCGGGGCTCAAATTCTCATTCTCCTACTTCCCTAAGAAGGCTATCATAGCTGGACCGCTCCACGGGAAGACGGGTTTTTGATGATTTCACCCCATTATGGCATCACCAAAAGGGTTAACACCCACCAAAAATAGGTCCAAATGTCGGGAAATTGCACGTGCTCAAATGGAAAAACATCTAAAGGCACCCTAACCTAAGTCATCTTGGGTCAAGCGACTCGTCGCTTTTCTCACGAAGGTCATTCCCTCATCGATTCGTCGCTTGAGGGGGTAGTCACACTTAGTCACCAATCAACAAGCACACACCCAATCAAGGCAATGACATGCATTCAAAGAATCATTGACAAAGACAATCACGCTCCTGCTTGGGGCAATAAACAAGCAATCATTAAACCGATCAAATACTTGGCATTCCTGAAGCATGAACACAAGGTTCCCCTGTGGATAAAAGGTTACGCCCTTTGCCTAATCATGACTGATCAATGTCCAAGCTCAAGTCACACCTCACCAAAATAGGTTAACACTTGAAATCAAATTCCTTAGCTCGTCAAAAGCAAGGATTCAAGAATGCATGCCCTTTCCATACTTGGGGCATTAAAAGTTGGTTAGGTTACCAAGAAACCCTAATCATTAGTGCTTTGGTCGTATATTTTTGCTCAGCACTGCGTCACCCGCAGCGCTTCCCAAAAAGGGGCATCTGTAGACACCAAAATAGCACCATTTCGATTAAGTGATTACAAACATTGATCACATTGATATCACAGCTTTTAGGGCAGCCCTTAGAGGTCAAATAGTGGTCTTAACCACTCACACAACAGTTTAAAAGATCGAAAAATGAGAAGAGCAAAGTCGGTCGTTCTAGAGCCTTTAACAAACTTCAAAGCCTTCTTAGCCTTCTTCAAAGCCTTCTTCAAGCCAAGCCTTTTGTCAAAAACCAAGCCCTGGCCGAAGTGTCGCGATATCGCGACACTTTGGGCCCCGACCAAAGCGGGCCCAAAGCGTCGCGATATCGCGACACTTTGGGCCCCGACCAAAGCGGGCCCAAAGCGTCGCGATATCGCGACACTTTGGGCCCCGATCCAAATCCGGCCCAAAGCGTCGCGATATCGCGACACTTTGGGCCCCGAGCCAAAGCCGGCCCAAAGCGTCGCGATATCGCGACACTTTGGGCCCCGAGCCAAAGTCGGCCCAATGACCGCCACGTGGCACCTCTACGTGTCCCTTCTCGAAGAGACCCCATGGCTCTGTAAAACGGCGGATTTTACAGCGGACATTAATGAGACAAGCGGTGTTAGCAAAATATCCGATCCGAGGCCACGCCTCATAACTGCGATCTGTCAGTGCGAGCCAGGTCCCATAATGGCCCGATAAGGATCAAATTTGGGCGGCGCCTGCGAATTTAGGGTTTTGAACATTAATGTTCTCAGAGGCCGAACCCTCTATAAAAAAACCGGCTCGATACGTAATAAGGACTACGAAGCATTTTGTTAACACAACGAAGTGCTGCTCATTTGGATATCCGACTGTATCAATCTAAGTTCACCTTCTTTACATCTAGAATCTCTCACAAATAGAGGTTGGTGGGTGATTCTTAGAAGAGTGAACCGGACTTTCACACCCGACAGTGGATCACTGCATTCCACTAATTCGACGACAACACACAGCCTTAGATCTCGAGCCCATTCCTAGTGGATTGGCATCGAGACTAAGTGTAAACCAGGGGTGGCCCGCTTGGGCAGCCCATGAACGTTTCTAGTTAATGCAATATATGTTGTTCTCTTTCGAAATACATTGCAAAAACTAACAGTATCGAAATAGCTTATTCTAGAATATATCGTGTCATACGTTATATGCTCGAATGCGTCTTGCAATACGTTTTATCGAATATTGTCATGCAACACAATGAAGTGCTAACTTGCAGGCAACAGCATTAGAATCGGTTGATTATTTTAATGATTGTCCATGTCTCATGTATTGTGTTGTCTTCAAGTAGAATAAAAATAACAGTTTATGTTTTACATCCTCGGATATATGCCATTTCGAATGTATACCGTTCTCTGTTCTCGGCAAAAGTTGCAGTTTCACGAAGAGTTGTTTTATTCATGCATCTGATCTATCTTCATATGTATGCTAAAGTCAGAAGGTTCTGCCCTCTGATTACGGTGCTACTAACGTTCTTCTCGTGTTTCTGAATGCAGGGTAAGTGGCTGAACGCAAGATAGGCAACGGCTAACAAGACTCATTAAACATCAAGCGGCGGCAACACTACAGCCCGCCCATTTTACATGTGGGCATGCGGAAAGAAATTACTGTTCATCTATTGTAATAAAAAAATCAGACTATTGTAACCGAGTTGGAATTAATATAAAAAGGCGGTGCTCTTACCTTTTGATATGATTACATCCGTGTTATTACATGCATTAAACTAGTTCTGTTTTTATTGCATCTCGGTGTTTTATTTCCGAAATCTCATGCTTTCAATTTATTACATTGCATAAAGTAAATACTCAAACCCTAATCTAAGACACACTTCTAATCTAAATATGTATCCAAGGTGGTACATGAGCATATACCAAATAATGTAATATATTCCAACACCCCTTGTATTACATTATTTAATTATTGGAGACTTTAGTCTTCAATATGGTCTTCATCCTGGTTCTAGCATTTGAGCTCTTCTTTTTTGCTTTCTTTATTTTACTTCTTGTTTGTATCCTAATCAAGTAAATAATTAGTATCTCCATAACATACTATTTTTACTAAAAGATATTTAAATTCATATTCATCTATAGCTTCTTTCGATTCCTAAATTTCTTGAACCTCTTGAACTAAGTGTCCTCTTTGTTTTTCTTCTCTATATTGTAGTTGTGGATGATTGTATTGATTCTAAGAAGTATATAGACACTAAAATTGTTGTTGATGCAAATTATATTGATTTTGATATTATCTTGGTTGGAATCATATATTTTATTGGCTTCCAAAATTTATTTGATTCCATTGATACTAATCTATTGGATTGAATCTACAATAATTGGTACTATTTTATTTATTTCTACATACTTGACAATATATATTATTCAATATTGATCTACCCTTTGAGAATGAAGTAATATTTTCTTGTGGATTATCTTTTGAGACTAAGACATTGTTAGTAATTTCACCTTTCATTAAATTTTCTACCTCATATTCTTGTAGTATATTGACTAACTCATCAAATGATGTATTGAAAGCATGAGATTTCAGAAATAAAACAGTATTGAGATGCAATATAAACAAACTAGCCTGATGCACGAAATAGGACAAACGTAATCAAATCAAGATAAAACATAAAGAGGAAACAGGAGCACAGCCCTTTTATATTAATTCCAAACTTGGTTACAATCCATCTCCTTCCCTTTTAGGGGCTAGGAGTGTTAGCATGTTTTTTATTACAATCGTGATCAATACGCCTCCTTTCGCATGCCCACATGCAAAATGGGCGGGCCAAAATGTTACCATCGCTGATGTTGACGAGTCCTTGCTTCTTGCTACTTCTCCTACAATCAAAGAAACAATGAAAATGTTAGTAGCACCTGTAACAAGAAGATATATTGTTTGACTTTAGAAATACATGCAAAAGACTGATTACATACGTGAATAAAATAACTCTACGCAACCTGCAACTCTGACAAAACTCAAAAAAATGTCACCAGAAGTTGCTGCCAGCAGAACAATCGATGAAACTGATCACTGTTACCTGCAAGTTAGTGAAGAACCAACAACGTAGAACGTAGAACGTAATGCAAGATGTCTTCGATAAATATCTTCTGAAATCTAAATTAGACGTAAAACGTAATGTAGTATATATTCGAATAGAAAGCGTAATGCATGATAAACATGCAATGACAGAATAAATTAATCATGCAACGAACAAAAATATGCGGGGTGCCCAAGCGGGCCGCCCCCGTTAGAACTTGATTACGGCGCCAATCCACTAAGGAAGGGCCCAGAATCTCTTAGGTTGAGTTGTTGACGAATTGATGGTTTACTGTGGTCCAATGTCGGGTCTGAAGGTTCGGATTCACCTTCTAGCAGCCACCAATAACCTCTCTTGCAAAAGAGATTACAGGTGTAGAAGAAATGAATCTAACAGGATGCAGTCGGGTGTTTGATTTTGGCAGCACTTCGTCGCTCGAAAATGTCTACCAGCATCCTTTTTGGGCGGGAAAGTCTACCATTTTATAGACCCATGGGGTCTCTTTGGAGGGGCACGCAGGGATGCCACGTGGCGGCCATGCCTTCCCAAAAGGGAGGAGACTCCTCCTTGACTTGGGCTTACATGACTGCCCTCGCAACATTATGCTAACTGCCAATCTGCCCACCTATGCACGCATGCACAACAGGTGGCAATAACTGACTGTCCTCGGTTGCCACTTGTCTAACATCTACTTTAAATCGTTTTAACAACACTTTTAAATGTTTTAATGTCTGCCTTTGATTGGTTGAATTCTGCCTTTGATTAGTTAAGTTCTGCCTCTGATTGGTTAAGTCCACCTTGGCGCGAAGATGGGAGTTTGTCGCAATATCGCGATGTCGTGATATCGTGACACTTTGGCCAAGGCTTTCTTTTGGGCCCGAAGTGTCGCGATATCACGACGTCGCAATATCGCAATTTTGTGATATCACGACACTTCGATCGAGGCTTTGTTTTGGGCCCGAAGTGTCACGATATCGTGACACTTAGGCCGAGGCTTTGTTTTGGGCCCAAAGTGTCACGATATTGTGACACTTTGATCGGGGCTTTTTTTGGGCCCGAAGTGTCGTGATATCGCGACACTTCGGTCGGGGCTTTTTTTGGGCCTGAAGTGTCACAATATCACGACACTTCGATCAAGGCTTTTTTTTGGGCCCAAAGTGTCACGATATCGCGACACTTTGTCCAGGGCTTTGTTTTGGGCCCGAAGTGTCACGACACTTCGACCGGGGATTTGTTTTGGGCCCGAAGTGTAGCAATATTGCGACACTTCGACTGGGGCTTTATTTTGGGCCCGAAGTGTCGCAATATCGCGACACTTTGGCTGAGGCTTTGTTTTGGGCCCGAAGTGTCGCGATATCGTGACACTTCGGCCAAGGCTTGCTTTTGATTAAGGCTTGCTTTTGATTAAGGCTTGTTAAAATGACCAACTTTGTTTTGTTTACTTTTCGACCTTCTAAACTGTTGTGTAAGTGGCTAGAACCACTGTTTGACCTTTGAGGGCTGCCCTAAAAGCTGTGTGTGTCAATGCGATCAGTGTTTATAGTCACATAATCGGATTGGTGCTGTTTTGGTGTCTACATGTATCTTTACTTAGAATTTGTAAATATGTGACTAAATGCTTGTATCTTTCTGGAAGTGCTCTTAGGATTTACTTGGACAAGAAATTTGTCTTCTACATTTTTTCCTAAGGTTAACAATTTTTCTTTTATATCTGCTATTTTTCTTAGAAATAGTTCTATACTCTCACCACTATTAAATTTTAGAGAATGGAATTGAGTTTGAAGATTCAAGATAGTGGTTTTATTCCTTCCTTAAAATATCTTGGCTAAAGTTTTCCAAGCTTCTGTAGAAGTTTTTGCTGAGCTAATGTATGGTCGTATTCCATTTGTAATTACAAATGTTATTATCATAAGTAATTTTGATTTGTCTTATTCATACTTTTGAATCCCTCCAACATCTGTAGTAGGTTTATTTTTTGCTCCTTTAGAAATATTCTAAATATATTAATTATCAATATTGATATCACATTGTTTTTCCATGAAGTGCACTTAGGTCCTTTAAGAAGTTGGGATTCTAAAAGAATGAATTTATTTGTTTCCATGATGATAATTGTAGACTACCTTATATCTTCCTAGTTTTGAGTATGTGATCAAATTTGATAAAATCTTTTCAATTCTCAAGTTTTGTAGGATCAAATATCTAGGTAGAATTCCTATTTGCTCCCTTGTATTTTGAATGTAAAATAGCTTTGGTGAAATACTTAGCTTTATAAGATTTCCTTTGAGTTGAATCCCTTTTATCTTTCTAATGTTCAACTTCAAGACAAGTACTTTATTTCTCTCTATTTATGAATAGAAAGCTAAAGGTAATTTTGATGCAATTTTTTTGATAAAATTTTATATCTTCAGGAAATTTTAAGTTGGATTCCTTATGTCCCTTCAATTTGAATAAGAGACTAATTCCAATGTTATTTTTCAACTTTCTAACAACTCTATGTTGTGCTTCCTATATCTTTCAATTTTCAATAATATAGTTTCTAAATTTCCAAAATTTATGTTGGTGATGAATTACTTATAACTCCTTAATTACAAATTTAGAAAAACAAAGATATTTAAAAATTTAATATTCCAATTTTAATGTAGAAAACATTATTCCTCCAAATCAAATTATTTGCAAATATTTCTATGCTTGAGTTTCAAATAAAGCAATTTCAAAAAGCTTTCAAATTAAATCCTCCTTACTTCAAAATTCTTTCAAATCATTCAATAAATCATCTAAGGTTGTAATTCATCAATTCACTTCCTTATATCTCCATTCATTTAATTAATCTTAAGCATAATAGATTAACTAAGCTTAAACTTAGTATTGATATACCTTATACCTCCTTGACATTTATGAAATGCAAATTGATTTAAATATTTTGTACCTTCTTAAAAATGGAGCGCTATGTATTTGGTTTACTTCTCATGTTATTGCAACTTGCATGCTATTTTAGGTATTATCTACATTTCAGTCTTCAATGCTAGACAATGTGTAGACACCAAAACAGCACCAATCCGATTATGTGACTACAAACACTGATCGCATTGACACACACAACCTTCAGGGCAGCCCTCAGAGGTCAAACAGTGGCCCTAGCCACTTACACAATAGTTTTGGAAGGTACCAATCCGGTTACATGACAGTGCTTTGGTTATTTCCCGTTTGCTTTCTTCGACCGTTTCGCCTTCCCTGGTGAGAAGGCCCAACTATCGAATGTATCCTCCAAGTCCGGCTCAAGCTTTTAACACTTAAGCAAATGCTACACTTAGGCAAATGCTGCCTATCACGATATTGCGACGGTCGCAATATCGCGACAGTCATGACCTCGCGCTATCATGATATCGCGACAGTCGCGACGTCGCACTGTCGCAATATCATGATAGTCGTGATATCGTGATAGTCCTAACGTTACACTGTCGTGATGTCACGACTGTCGCAATATCGCGATAGCTCCTACCACTGCGCCCTGTTTCCCTTTTGGTGTCGCGATATCGCGACGTCGCGATATCACGACAAAAACTTTGCATGTATGCCTGGGCAGACTTAAACCAATCAAAGGCAGATTTTAAGCATTTGAAAGCAAACATTAAACCATTAAAAGCAAACATTAAACCATTGAAAGCAAACATTAAACCATTAAAAGCAGACATTAAATGAGTGACAGCCGAAGATAGTCAATTATTGCCTCCTGCCATGCATGCGCGCGTAGGTGGGCAGATTGGCAGTTAGAGGACTGTCACAAAGGCAGTCATGTAAGCCCAAGTCAGGGAGGAGTCTCCTCCCTCTTGGGAAGGCATGGCCACCACGTGGCATCCCTGCGTGCCCTTCCAAAGAGACCCCATGGGTCTATAAAATGGTGGACTTTTCCCACCCAAAAAGGAGGACAAGTTGGTAGGCATTTTAAAGCAACGAAGTGCTGCCAAATTGAACACCCGATTGCATTCCTTTTTGATTCATCTCTTCTACATCCGTAATCTCTTTCGCAAGAGAGGTTATTGGGTGGCTATTGAAAGGGTGAATCTGGACCTTAGAACCCGACATTTGACCACAGTAATCCATCAATTCGCCGACAACTCAACCTAAGAGATTTTGGGCCCTTCCCTAGTGGATTGGCACCGAAATCAAGTTCCAACGGTGGGCGGCCCGCTCGGGCGCCCCGCACGCTCTTAGCTTCATTTTAATTTATTCCGTTATCACGTGTTTATCCTACGTTACACTCTATGCTATTTAGATAGTTTACAATTCGGATTTCAGAAGCCGCTTATCAAATATTATCATGTTTTTGTCGATTTTTGGTTCTTCACTAACTTGCAGGTAACAACGATCAGATTCATCGACTGTTTTGCTGGCAGCAGCCTTTTGGTGATGTTTTTGGGTCTCTGTCAGAGTTGCAGGTTGATTAGAGTTATTTTATTCACTGGTTTAATCAATATTTTGCACGTATTTCTTATTGATTTCTAAAGTCAAATGCTCTATCCTTTTGTTATAGGTGCTACTAACGCCTTTGTGTTTCTTTGATCGTAGGAGAAGCAGCAAGCAAGGATTCATCATCGTAAGCGGCGGCAACGCTTTGGCCCACCCATTTTAAATGTGGGCATGCGGAAGAGGGAAGACTAAGTCACGATTGTAATCCAAAAGCTCATTTAAACGCTCCTAACCCCTAAAAAGGAAGGATGCATCTTTGTAACCGAGGTTAAAAGAATTCAATAAAAGGGCTATGATTTCTCTAATTTCTTTTGTCTCTGTTCGATTGGCTTCTTTCATTTCATGCTTTGCACTCTTTAGGACTTAAGCGTTAGTTTGATTTTTGAATGCATCGAAGTAGTTTTCCTTTCAGAAACTTCTAGAATCTCATGCTTTCAGTGGCGATCACGGTGGGACGCTGTCCCCTTTTTCTTTTAAGATCTAGAAACTGATCAAAATCATTTTTCTTGCTTGTAGGTACCATATTTTGAACACTGACTGTTAATCGTTCCAGTCTGCGGCGATTACAGAACAGTAATTCGTCTTATCCAGGGACGAATGAGAATTCGTCTCACCCTAGAACGAATCCTGTTCTGTTAATCGTCTGACCCAGGGACGAATACAGACCTGTTCAGTTCTGGAGCAAAAGGTCAGAAGCAGCCGGTCCAGGCAGAGAAGAGGTAGGGATTTTTATAATCTCTGTTAAATTTTTTTGTTTTTGTTTCTGTTTCTTTTTTTGTTTTCAGTTTATCCTGCTTGCTTAGGGAAAGTTGTTTATGCTTGTTTCATTTTCATTAAATAAAATGAACCCATAAATGAGAATTCGTCTCACCCTAGAACGAATCCTGTTTGGCAATGGTATATTGAAGGGGCGACCATTTATGGGAGTCATATGAGCCAACATTCTGCATTTAAACGTTCTTCAAAACTTGCAAAAACAAAACAAAATATCAAAATGCACTAAACCAGTTTAGGACACACTATTAATCCTTAAAAGAGATAATCATTGTTTGTGTATGTGTGTGTTCATTTTTGCTTAGTGTAAACAAAAAGAAAAATCATCATAAACGAGATAAAAATCTGCTTAGCTAGTAGAGAAGCACCACAATGGTGTACACCCGTAGCCAAGCCCAATCAAGGGCGGACGCTACGAAAGGTGCACAAAGAGAGGGCGCTGGTCGCCTTCGCTTTAGCCCTGAGGACTTGGCCATACCGCCTTGGCGGTCTGGCCTACAAGAGAGTCCACATCAGGCCACATCAAGAAGGAATTATTGGGACCCTCCTCTATGGAGTTTGCCCATTCAACACAGCCCCTTTCGGGAAGAAGCTTTACATGTAGAACTCGATGTAAATAGAAAATTACCTTTTGAGGCTAGATCTGAGTGGCCACAGCGCGATGAAGTGCTAGAGAGGCACAGTGTCCATGAGGAGAGACAACATGAATACGGTACCTCTCCTTTGCCTCCCATTAGAATAGAAAGACAAAACCCAGAGCGCAGGGCTCTCCACACAGGGCGAGCTCACTCCGCCCGCCCCTTTCACACCCATGAAAGGGAGTACGAGGAAGACCATCGCATTCCTCGAGAACAACATACAGCATGGGAACCTTGCATTTCTGCACCTGCTAGATATCATGGTCACCCATCGAGGCCAGAGCCTCAAGTAAATGCCGCCTACCTCGATAGAGGGAAGCGACCCATTGAAATTTTAGATCATCAAGATCGAGGCAAACACATAGGAGAAACATTCAAACCTCCTGAGCAAAAGAGGGCGGACCAAATTGACCCGACAGTCACCAGACATGCCGCCCGCCAAGCCTGAATCATGCAGCTTGAGCAAGGTCATCAGGAGTTAGAGTACTTATACCGCCTTAATAAAGAGCGCATGCAGCGTGAAGCGGATGAGTTGCGCTATAAACTCCTTGAGAGGGTGCCAACCCCTCGCACCCAAAAAGCAGAACAATATGAGAGGCATAACCCTTTGGTGCAGGACAGGTCTCCGTGACCTCGTCAAGCTTTGCCTCCGAGACCTTATAGACCCGAGAGGGAGGCCACTCCCCGAAACAATGATGGATACCCTCGGCGGGGATTCACTCGGGGTCATAGGTCTCGCCCCAGAGACTCCTCAGGAAGTTCATGAGGAATATGAACCAGAAATAGAATGGGCCAAAATGCCCTATCAAGGCGGGAGGGCTGCCATTCGGCCACCCCCCCATAGGCCTCCAGTCTCCCATAACTCACAACGGGAGCAAACAAAAGAGGAAGAAATAAAATCTTCCGATGCATACAAAGCGCTATTAGAGCGTTTGGAGTCTGTGGAGACAAAAGCTTCTGGGCATCAAAATCCCACGTTACGTCAACTCCGCAGTCATCCAGTGCATCCCTCAGTGCCCACACCTCTTTACCCCGAACATTTCAAGTTGCCTCAATTGGCAGTCTTTAAAGGTGAAGAGGACGCACAAGAACATGTCACAAGATTCTTGAGCCAATGCTTCGACATTCAAGATAATGATGCATTGTTGCTTAGGACATTCATAACCACATTCGTAGGCCCTGCCTCGGATTGGTTCACACAGTTACCAAAACATAGCATAAACAACCTAGATCAATTAGTAGATGCATTTCTTGAACGCTTTGCCTTCAACACAAAGAAGAAGGCATCACTGAGTGATCTGGCCAGCCTCAGGCAATATGAGGAAGAGACAATGGCGGCATACGGGAATCGATGGAGGGCTTTGCTTTCTAAGCTACCCTACCTTCCCCCTATGTCTGACCTCACACAGATGTTTGCATGGAGTTGTCTAAAATCAATCTCTGGGCTATTGCTGCTATAGCAATACGCCATCCTAGAAGAAGCTTTGGCGCAAGCCAGAGTTATAGAAGAGATCAAAATAGGCGAGGGCGCAATCGCCAAGCCTAAAAAGAAAGAGTGGAACAAAACCACTAATACCGGGACTACGCAATCACAACCTGCTACGGTTAATCAAGTTGCGATAAATGTCCCCAAGCCTGTACAAGAAATACAGCCCCAAAAGGCTAATTATTAGGCAGTGCCTCCTAGTTATGAAAGAGATAATAAAAAACAGGAGCAAAATCAGCAGCGTCGCCCTAGGCGACAATTCACCCCTTATGCGGAGTCTAGGGACTCCCTATTTGACCGCTTGTCAGTGGCAAATTTAGTCACCCTTCTGGAAATCCAAACTGTAGATCCTAATGCTCCCAAGCCTAAGGGATACAGAGAGGAATTATATTGTAGATTCCATAGGCGAAGGGGACATGACCTGAATGGATGTTGGAAATTCAAGGGATTAATCCAAGATTTGATCGATAACAAAACATTGGCCATGGACAACCCCATAGCGCCAAATAATCAATAGATGGGGGTATTCAAGGACCCTTTGCCTACCCACGAGGCACAGGAAAAACCTCTTCAAGTCAATGAGGTGCGACAGAATCTTCCCATGCAAGGATTTGTGGGAATGATCAGCATAGTGACCAGGAACAAAAAGTACCCAGGAGTTGCCCCCGAGGTAGCTACAAGGGAAGTTCCAACAACGTCGCAGCCTCAACAACGCCCTGTGCAGTTGCCTCCGCCTAGACCCGAGGTCACGATACGGACCAAACTCACACAGAGTTTGCGGACCACATCGGCTAGGCTTTCCATTTACGAGCTTATTCAACAGTCAACACCCCATAGAGAAGCTCTCATGGAAATTCTGAAAGCCATCGAGTTACAGCCTCACGAAGCGGATTCTTTCAACAACTTCGTGGGACATGTGAAACGATGTACGGAGCCGGTCATTACCTTTAGAGAGGATGAAGTTAAAACAATATCGAATGACATGGCGAGATCCACCCCTGCACGTTATCGTGCGGGTCAACGGGATCCCGTACAAGAGAGTGTTGGTAGATACGGCTCGTCCGAGTAACATCATTACCACTACAGCATTAAAACATCTAAATCTTCAGCCTCTCATATCACGGCTTCCACATACACACTACGAGCATTCAACGATGCAATATGCTCGACAGTCGACACAATTGTTCTGCCTATCCAGGTAGGACAAAAGACAATACCTACATTGTGCCATGTGTTGGAAGGCGAGATGGCCTACAATATACTGCTAGGGCGGCCATGGATCAGGGACATGAAGTGTGTCCCTTCGATCGCTCACCAGTGTCTAAAGTATGCATTTGAAGGAGAAGTTCATGTAGTCCCGATGGACTTAGAACCCTTCAAGTATTGCAATGCGATGCAATTAATGCCTCAATCGACCCTCCCTTCAACGCATTTGGATTTCTAGTTAAATCCATCTAAACAGGGTCCAATATCGCAGGCACCACTGGTGACCAAAACATCAAAATCCCAACCAGGTGAGTCTTCATCATCTGCTCCTTCACTACCAATGCCACCTGTCATGGCTAAATAGAAGGACAAGGGAAAACAGATCCTGGAAGAGGCTCAGCCCCTAGAAGAGGGGTTGCCAACAATATCAACAGTATCAACAAAAGAAACACCTAGCACAATCGGAAGTCGAGACTCCTAACCCACCAAACATGGAATGGACTCAGGAAGGACTCCCGTTCCCTCCCTCCCAAGCATCAACAATTACTGTTGAAATGGCCAGTACAGGCCTGGGGGAGTATCTAGTGTAGAATGTTGTGGCAACACCCACATTAGAATCAGTACAGGACATGGGGAGACCTCGCCTTCCCATAGGAATAGTTGTTCCTCTAGGTTACCCACCAAACCAGACAAATTTTGTGTATGGGGGCCTTGATCATGGTCTTGAACCATGCAAGCAAAAGGACGAAGACGAAGAGCCTTTTGCTGAAAATATCAACTATCTGTCAAACCCGGACTTCGCTCTAAGATATCTCGGCCAATGCAATTGGCATGGATACGGAGCTAGGCGAGATATGAGCAAGGGATGCGTGTCCTTTGCCAACCAAGATATCGAGATGCCATATGATAAGTCGGGAGTAGGGTTCAACCACCCCTCGCCCTTAGACATCTTGGTAGAAAATATGCAAGGCCTAGAAATAGGCAACAAGGGTGGATTGGCATCAGATCCTTATGCCAACCCAAATACAGAATATACATTGGGAGATTACCTCCCATGGTCAACAAACACCCTTGGCAACATCAGTAATCCCTCTCCTTTGCTAGAGAGAGGTGAAATTTCGGACACTAATCCCCAAAGAGAACATAAACGGTGTCCGGACATCTTTTTGAAGTTGTTCCCCTTAGAGGTTCTAGTTGAGTCAATACAGTGTCAAGAGAATCAGGTCCCTCCACCAAGAGTGGAACAACCGCAATGGGACCAGATTAATTTGTTGGAACAAGGAGAACCCTCAACGTCGCAAATAGTTGCTGAAGAAAATGAACATTTTTGGATCTCCGAAAGTGATTCAGAAGATGAGACTGAGATGGACTATCTCAATCATGCGCGACGACACAATCGCCCTTTAACTCATGAAGATCTAATGGGACAATTAGGCATAAGGTTAGGGCATGAGTGGTATGTAGACCCAGCGGGGTGGGACCAAGTGTTGGATCCATGGCTCCAAATCTACGATGAGCATCGTCCACCCCGAGACCCTATCATGACATCAGTGTCGAGAGAAGACCCTGTCTTCCTATCAGCACATAGGGCAGATCCGTTCGTGCCCGTTCCCTTAGAACCAGATCCAGAGTATAGGGAGCATCCAGAATGTTCAAGGTATCATACCCACGGTAATGGAGACCAAATTCATTCCATCCACATGATCTCCATTGATTTGACCGCACCCATCCGCAATCCGGCCGATCCAACATGGTCATTGCATCTAGACACAGATGCCATCGACTGGGATCGCGTCAATTCACCTTTATCACCATCAGAGTACTGGCCTTTCGGTGAAATGCCTCATTTTACCCCAGGGACAACTCAAGATATTTTTCAAGCTGAAGAGGGACCCGAGGTTCCAAACGCAGATCTAAACTCAGCTAATGATATCCATTTGATCCCGACTCCACATCAGTTGGAGGACGGATCCCACATGTCAGTCGAGGAGACGACTGACGTAGATATCGGCACAGATCCAATGAATCCATAGATTCTCAAGCTAGGGGTAAGTCTTTCCCCCGAAGAGCAAGCCGACTACATTGCCCTTCTCAAAGAGAAGAAGGAGGTTTTTGCATGGTCATACAGGGATATGCCAGGACTAGACCCACAGCTAGTCACGCATAATTTAACGCTTGATCCGACAATCAAGCCCGTAAAGCAAAAACTACGTAAGATGCACCCAACAGTGGCCTTGATGGTCAAAGATGAATTGCAAAAGCTATTGGATGCACAGTTTGTCATCTGCGTGGATTATCCGCCATGGTTGTCCAACATGGTTCCCATCAAGAAGCCCGATGGGAGGATTCGCATATGCACCAATTTTTGAGATCTAAACAAAGCGAGTCCTAAGGATGATTTCCCCTTGCCGAGCATCGACGTGTTGGTAGACGCTACAGTAGGTCACGAAATGCTCTCCCTCATGGATGGTTTCTCAGGATACAATCAGATTCGTATCAATCCTGAAGACCAACTAAAAATGGCGTTCACAATGCCTTGGGGGACATTTTGTTATAAGGTCATGCCTTTTGGCCTTAAAAATGTTGGTGCCACCTACCAACGTGCCATGACGTACATCTTCCATGACTACATGCATAAAACTTTGGAAGATTACATGGATGATTTGTTAGCCAAGTCTCTTTTGCGCTCAAATCATATCGATGACTTAAGCAAGATCCTCGATCGCCTCATGGAGCATAAAGTTAGACTAAATCCCAAGAAGTGCGTATTTGGCGTCACATCTGGAAAACTCTTGGGTTTCATAGTCTCAAAGCGAGGAATCGAGGTGGACCCAAAGAAAGTCAAGGCAATCCTTGAAATGGTTCCCCCAACTACTATCAAGCAGCTCAGAAGTCTACAGGGAAAGGTCACGTCGATTAAACGCTTTATAGCGCAATTATCTGACAAGTGCCGACCCATGAACAAATTATTGCACAAGGGGGTTACATTTCATTGGGATGACGAGTGCCAGTCAGCCTTTGATGACATCAAACAATACCTGGCTTCGCCGCCAGTATTGGCACCACCTAGACCAGGAGTGTCGTTCTACTTATACATCTCAGCTACTGAGGTGGCACTGGGCGCCATGTTAGCCCAGAAGAATGAACTTCACAAGGAACAGGCTACTTACTATCTTAGCCGCACCCTGGTCAGTTATGAACTTAACTATGCATACGTTGAGAAACTCTGCTTGGCAGTGGTGTTTGCTACCAAAAAGCTACGCCACTACATGCTGAGCAACACTACGTATGTTGTGTCTAAGGAGAATCCATTGCGATACATGATGAGTCATACTTATCATAGTAGTCGCACGACAAAATGGATCATGTTGTTGACGGAATTTGACATAGAGTTTATTGGACAGAAATCTATCAAAGGACAAGTCATAGCCGATCAACTAGCAGAGGCTCCTCTTGAAGACGATCAGCCTCTAGTCATAGAACTACCCGATGATGGGGTCTTCCATGTCTCAGAATCGCCAGATTCTGATGAGCCTGAGTCACAGGCCGACATAACCCTATTCTTCGATGGTTCTAAATGTGAGCAAGGTGGTGGCACGGGAATTGTATTCTTCACACCGTAGGGTGCTCCAATGCCCCTGTCATTTAAATTAAACTTCCCGTGCACCAACAATAATGCAGAGTATGAAGCCTTGCTCATAGGTCTTCAGACAACAATCGCCATGAACATCAAATGACTGAACATCTTTGGTGATTCGTTGTTAATTGTCAATCAAGTCAAAGGGGTATATCAATGCAAATGCCCAGTCCTGCAGGCTTATAAAGCCCTTGTGGACAAATTCTTGGCAAAACTTGAGTGGTATGACATCGAGGCACTCCCTCGATCATCGAATCATTTTGCGGACACAATGGCCTCCTTGGGGTCACTAATTCTGCAAGACCTTTTCGGTGATATGACAACCATTCAAGTCAAAACCTTATCGCAATCCACGATGGAGCGTGCAAGCTCAGACTTGACGCCAGGGAATCCACATGATCCAGATTGAACCATCCTCGGATAAGTTCTCTCGAATCCAAGATCGTCTGAAATGCATGCCAATTGGGGGTCCTTGTTCTCCCCTACTCCCATTAATAGCAACACAACGCTATTCTTACAGGTTCTATCCCATTCAGCGTTCGCTAGGGATGAACTTCAAGAGGGATTGGTTGTTCATACTGTCGAGGTTTCTGATCAACAAGACTGGTATTTACCCATTAGAGACTACCTCAAGTTAGGTAATCTCCCGCTTGGATTGACTCATGCCGCAAAATGAGCACTCAAGCAGAAAGCGGCTAAGTATGTCTTGATAGGAGACATTTTGTATCATCGCAGCTATGAAGGAATCCTCCTTCGTTGCTTGGACCAACAAGAGTCCACTTGGGCGATCGCCCAAGCGCACGATGGTACATGTGGTGGCCACTTTAGTGGTATGGCCATCGCAAAGCGCATTCTTCGCATGGGCTATTATTGGCCATCTTTAGAGCGAGATTGTTGCACCTATGTCAAGAAGTGCATGAAGTGTCAACATCATGCCAATTTGATGCACGTACCTTCCCAGGCCTTGCAGACAATCCAGTCTGCTTGGCCATTTTCGTAGTGGGGCTTCGATCTAATTGGAAAGATCTCCCCTGCGTCGTCAGGCCATCACACGTTCATCATAATGGCCATAGAGTATTTTACCAAGTGGGTGGAAGCAGTTTCGCTTACCTCTACGACAGGACCCCGCATTGTGGAGTTCATTTTACATAACATCATATGTCATTTTGGTATTCCATCCAAAATAGTCTCGGATAATGGGACGCCTTTCAAGAACAAAGACGTGCGTGCTTTGACCACAAAGTACAAGATTCAGCACAGCTTTTTGACACCCTATTATCCGTAGGCGAATGGGCAAGCAGAGGCGTCAAACAAAATGCTAGTAGCCATCCTTAAAAAGACCATCGTAGATAGTCATAAGGATTGGCACATTCAAATCCCACTTGCCCTATGGGCCTATCGCACTAGCATTCGGACACCCACTGGGGCCACTCCGTTTTCACTCGTGTATGGCTCCGAGGCAGTCATGCCTCTAGAGTTGGAGATTCCTTCCCTGCGCATATCAATGTAGGAGTTCATCGATGATGACACTGCATGGTAGGCCCGGCTAGACCAGCTTACGTTGCTTGATGAACGACGCGTTAATGCTCTCGAGCATTTACGTATTTATCAAGAGCGACTTAAGAAAGCTTACAACATGAAAGTTCACCTCAGAGACTTTCGGGTTGGTGATTTGGTTTTGAAGGAAAACCAGCAGAATTCTAGTTTGCCGTCCCACCTAAGGGACAAGTTTGCGGCAAATTGGTTAGGTCCATATGTCATTGATAGCAAAATAGGACCCGGGACGTACCGGCTAGCTTCTCTTGATGGTATCAAGGAAACAGAACCCTTGAATATCAGTCATTTGCGACCATTTCATATCTAAGAGAGCCATATCCCAAAAATGCTCCAAGGATCCATAAAATCGCTTGGTCAATCCCAAAAATGCTCCAAGGACTCTATAATCGCTTGGTCAAATCCCAAAAATGCTCCAAGGATTCTATAATCGCTTGGTCAATCCCAAAAATGCTCCAAGGATTCTATAATCGCTTGGTCAAATCCCAAAAATGCTCCAAGGATCCCTAAAATCGCTTGGTCAATCCCAAAATGCTCCAAGGATTTCCACAATCGCTTGGTCAAAAATAAGAAAAGTTAAAATTCAAAAATCATCAAAAAAAAAAAAAAAATTTGCATCTCATTTCTAGGCATACTCAAATTCATCAATAGAGAGCTCTTCTCGCACCTCATCTTCATATTCACAAAAATCAATCCATCAAAAATACAAAAATACATAGCTGCATTAAAGCATTGCATCCATACATTGCATATTTGTGGTCGTACGGGTCAAAGGCACCATAGGCTGTAATTGCTCTGCTAGTCCATCTTGTTCCACATTGTTCCATTTTACAAAAACAACAAAAACACCATGCATTGCTTTTTACCACACTAGAGTCAGTGGTCTTTTAATGTATCAAGAGTTTTCGTGATTCGGTCATCATTTTGCTCTTTAGCTACGTAATGTACCGAGTCAGATAGATTTTACGAAGGTAGAGTTACACTTGAAATACGCCTTGTTACGTAACATCCCAACACAAATTAAAACACATAAAAATTCCCAAGTTGTGTGAACGAAAGATGAAACCTGCACAGTAATCCAGGTCACCATAAGTGAAACGGTTATCTTGCTCATCCCCCTGTGCGAATGGTTCCAGAATGCTGAGAATTGACAAAAGGACGAGCTCTTTCCTATCCATTCACCTTAATAAACAGTGGTTTTTACCACTACCAAATCCCAATCATAGTTGGTTCCCAAAGTTGTAAGGATTTGTACTACACGTCCCTGCAAAGGATGGGTAGTCATCCCCAAGACCCAAAAGGGATCAACGCCATTCACAAACAAAATTCCAACAAATCATCATCCTAACACTTTCCATTCACCTTTGGTCTCCAAGTTGTAAGGATTCGTACTATCCGCCCCTAACCAGGATGGGTAGTCATCCCCAAGGCCTAAAAGATCAATGCCCTTACTCCATAATCTCCATCACCCCCTTGGTTCCCAACGTCGTAAGGATTCATACTACACGTCCCTGCAAAGGATGCGTAGTCATCCCCAAGGCCACAAGGATCAAGGCCACTCACCAGCCCAAACTCACAATACTCAAAACACAAAATCAAATAACAATGGTTATCACCACTATTCAAAATCCTCGCTCAAAAAGAATTAATAGAAAATAAACAGTGATTTTCATCACTATATAGACGAGCAACTTTCTAAATCATTCAGCCAACAAATATCCTGAGCTTGAATCCCTGGAATTCTCAGCATTCGAAAACCATCTAGGTGATCCTCATTACAGGTCTGGTTGACAGCCTATCTGGCAATGGTGGTATCCTACCCGCATGACGATATGTCTGTCACATTCGCTTTGCATGTGTGCAGACCAATGTTTGCATAAGGATGAGCTAGCTTATGGTATCCTGGATAACACCGCAGATTAATCTAACTAAATACAACAAAGGAGTTAGTGGAGCTAATTAGGTGATCCTCGATACGAGTTCGGTTGAAAGCCCATCCGGCACTGGCGGTATCCCGACAAATACCACATAAATGAACTCAATTGCACACACAGGGATGTGAAATAGCTTGGTCAAAAACAAGTCCGATTCATACCTTGTTCAAAAGTCTTGTAAGATAAAGTACAGTCATGGCTAGTAAGTTAAAACCGTCTGAGTCTCAGAAAACCTTAGCTACATTTCTAAACCAAGCTGCGCTACTTTTCATCCTTACAATACCATCGAGAAAATACAAAAAAAAAAAAAACCACATGTATACATACAAAGTCATGCATCACAGCAATCGCCTAAAGACAAAATAACAGAGTTCTAAACAGTCTATGGTGCCATAGCCAAACATCACAAATTCTATTCATCCATTTCATTTCTGCATATCACATATAAATCAAAAACATTTGCATTCATCATAACATATGCATCCATCAAAATAAATCAACATACAACAATCGCATTTATCATACCATGTGCATACATCAATATAAAGTAGCATGCATCCATTAACATCAATCATTGTGCATAACATAAAATCATGACATATACACAAAGCAAGAAAATCAAAACAACAAAAACATCACAAAAATGCAACACAAAAACATAGCAATAAGCATTGCCGGACACAAGTGCTCTTGCACTTAACCTCTTGGCATAGAAAATCGATGTCGGGGCTCAAATTGTCACTCTCCTACTTCCCCAAGAAGGCTACCATAGCCGGACCGCTCCACGGGAAGACGGGTTTTCGACGATTTCACCCCATTATGGCATCACCAAAAGGGTTAACACCCACCAAAAATAGGTCCAAATGTCAAGAAATTGCACATGCTTAATGGTAAACCATCTAAAGGCACCCTTGCACAAGTCATCTTGGGTCAAGCGACTCGTCGCTTTTCTCATGAAGGTCATTCCCTCATCGATTCGTCGCTTGAGGGGGTAGTCACACTTAGTCACCAATCAACAAGCACACACCCAATCAAAGCAATGACATGCATTCAAAGAATCATTGACAAAGACAATCACGCTCCTGCTTGGGGCAGTAAACAAGCAGCAATCAAATTGATCAAACACTTGGCATTCCCGAAGCATGAACACAAGGTTCCCCTATGGACAAAAGGTTGCGCCCTTTGCCTAATCATGACTGATCAATGTCCAAGCTCAAGTCACACCTCACCAAAATAGGTTAACACTTGAAATCAAATTCCTTAGCTCGTCGAAGCAAGGATTCAAGAATGCATGCCCTTTCCATACTTGGGGCATCAAAAGTTGGTTAGGTTACCAAGAAACCCTAATCATTAGTGCTTTGGTTATCTATTTTTGCTCAACACTGCGTCACCCGTAGCGCTTCCCAAAAAGGGGCATCTATAGACACCAAAACAGCACCAATCCGATTATGTGACTACAAACACTGATCGCATTGACACACATAGCCTTCAGGGCAGCCCTCAGAGGTCAAACAGTGGCCCTAGCCACTTACACAACAATTTTGGAAGGTACCAATCCGGTTACATGACAGTGCTTTGATTATTTCTCGTTTGCTTTCTTCGACCGTTTCGCCTTCCCTGGTGAGAAGGCCCAACTATCGAATGTATCCTCCAAGTCCGGCTCAAGCTTTTAACACTTAAGCAAATGCTGCACTTAGGCAAATGTTGCCTGTTGTGATATCACGATGATCACGATATCGTGATAGCGCGACGTCACGACTGTCACGACGTCGCGACTATTGCGATATCGTGACGGTTGCAATATCGTGACAGTCGCGATGTCGCACTGTCATGATGTCATGACGGTCATGATATCGTGACAGTCATGACGTCACGCTATCACGATGTCACGACTATCACGATATCGTGATAGCTCCTACCACTACGCCCTGTTTCCCTTTTGGTGTCGCGATATCGCGACGTCGCGATATCGCGACAAAAACTTCGCATGTATGCCTGGGCAGACTTAAACCAATCAAAGGCAGATTTTAAGCATTTGAAAGCAAACATTAAACCATTAAAAGCAAACATTAAACCATTGAAAGCAAACATTAAACCATTAAAAGTGGACATTAAATGAGTGACAGTCGAAGACAGTCAATTATTGCCTCCTGTCGTGCATGCGCGCGTAGGTGGGCAGATTGGCAGTTAGAGGACTGTCACAAAGGCAGTCATGTAAGCCCAAGTCAGGGAGGAGTCTCCTCCCTCTTGGGAAGGCATGGCCGCCACGTGGCATCCCTGCGTGCCCTTCCAAAGAGACCCCATGGGTCTATAAAATGGTGGACTTTTCCCACCCAAAAGAGAGGACAAGTTGGCAGGCATTTTAAAGCAACGAAGTGCTGCCAAATTGAACACCCGATTGCATTCCTTTTCGATTCATCTCTTCTACATCCGTAATCTCTTTCGCAAGAGAGGTTATTGGGTGGCTATTGAAAGGGTGAATCCGGACCTTAGAACCCGACATTTGACCACATTAATCCATCAATTCGCCGACAACTCAACCTAAGAGATTTTGGGCCCTTCCCTAGTGGATTGGCGCCGAAATCAAGTTCCAACGGTGGGCGGCCCGCTCGGGCGCCCCGCATGCTCTTAGCTTCATTTTAATTTATTCTGTTATCACGTGTTTATCCTACGTTACACTCTATGCTGTTTAGATAGTAGGTAGAAGCCGCTTATCAAATATTATCATGTTTTTGTCGATTTTTGGTTCTTCACTAACTTGTAGGTAACAACGATCAGATTCATCGATTGTTTTGCTGGCAAGCCTTTTGGTGATGTTTTCGGGTCTCTGTCAGAGTTGCAGGTTGATTAGAGTTATTTTATTCACTGGTTTAATCAATCTTTTGCATGCATTTCTTATTGATTTCTAAAGTCAAACGCTCTATCCTTTTGTTACAGGTGCTACTAACGCCTTTGTGTTTCTTTGATCGCAGGAGAAGCAACAAGCAAGGATTCATCATCGTAAGCGGCGGCAACGCTTTGGCCCGCCCATTTTAAATGTGGGCATGCGGAAGAGGGAAGACTAAGTCACGATTGTAATCCAAAAGCTCATTTAAACGCTCCTAACCCCTAAAAAGGAAGGATGCATCTTTGTAACCGAGGTTAAAAGAATTCAATAAAAGGGCTGTGATTTCTCTAATTTCTTTTGTCTCTGTTCGATTGGCTTCTTTCATTTCATGCTTTGCACTCTTTAGGACTTAAGCGTTAGTTTGATTTTTGAATGCATCGAAGTAGTTTTCCTTTCAAAAACTTCCGGAATCTCATGCTTTCACAATTTTTTTTCACTGTATTTAATATTCTTCCTTGTATATGGTGCTCTCTTTTTGGACTTTGACTATTCTCCTAGTGCTTATAATACATTTTTTGATCATTGAATGTGCTTAATATGCACTTTGAAAATCGTTTGAGCTCCTCCAACCTATCAATATTCCTCTTGTTATGTATCACATGACAATATCTTCTTTAGGTATTTTCTTCTTGCTATGTTACTTCTGCCTAGTTTGGTGATGTTATGAAAATATGGTCATTACCTTTGAAAAGTGTCTTCCTTCCTCAAAGAGTGCTCATAGTTGGTTTGAAGCATTTTATTTCCCTCAATGGCCATTGATGCTCTGTTTCATCTGCATCGAGTGGTATCCAAGTTATTTTAAGTTCTTAACCAAAGTGAAAAATGGTGTCTATGCTCCTCTCAACACTTGCATTTGATTTTGTAACATCCTAGCTTTCTTTGGTGCTCAAACTTGCTTGCCCTTCCTTAATTCTCACAACATCTTTCACCACTTGATAGTTGTAACTTCCAACTCTCTTTCCTTCAATGTACTTTGTAACTCTCCAATGCTTGTTGGTGCTTCTTTGTTTCTAATGTTTGGTGGTGGATCTTCTCTATCAATGGTTGCTCCTCTTCTACTATGGTAGCTCCTCATTTGGTGGTGCTTCAATAGATCTTCCTTGGTGGCTTTCCCACCCCTTTTATTGATAGATTTTCAATGTTGTTCGACCACATATACAAGATTATTAACTTGGGTAAAATATTTGCTTTTAATTTATTTATCTCCTAAAATATTGCACCTTTATCCTTGCTTTAACTTTGTTCTTATAATGAATGAAAATTCATTTTTTTACATATTTTAATCCGATGTGAATGCTACCTTCTTCAATTTTTAGTGTCTTTACTTGGTATCTTTAGACACCTTGAGCACATTGTCTTTGATCACATTTTTAGAATTTCCTTAGACAATAATATTACCTCCTTCATTTACTTTAAGAATATTTCTTTTGTAGAATTTAATAGCTCTAATATGGTGATCTTATAACTTTAAAGTAAACTTATTTTAATGCTTAAATAATAAAATTTTGTAGAACCAAAGTGGTATACCTTTTGGACTCCTTTTGTAGCTAATATTATTGGTGATTTGATTCACCTTTTTTATGCTCCAAAATTGAAAATTGTAAAATTTACAGCTTGCCTTTCTACTTAATTATTGTCTCAAGCTTATCAATTTTACAAATTTCAATGCTATTTAAAAATCAGCTTCTATGCTATCGAAATATATTTATAATTTGTAGCAATTATCCTTCTTTAAATGTTGCCAAATCCTTATTTAATTTTTTGTCCAAAGCTCTCTCAAATCTACTCTAAATTTCCCCAAAAATGTAGCTCTCTTTTCTCCTAATGCTGCCATAAAATCTGATTTTGTGACTTCAATTTTCCTCCCGATTAGTTCTCTCAAACTCTGAAATTTGCACCTAATAGTGTTGTCCAAATGATACCCTCTTGCTATCCAAAATTCTACAATTTTTACAGCTTCAAATGCATTCAATTCCTAATTTTTTTTTTAATTCAAACGTGTCTCGAAATTCTCCAAAATGTAGCTCTAATATCGTCTCTTAATGCTGCTCAAATTTACAGCTTAAATCTCTTCAAATTTTTGCTTCCAAAATCTGATTTGTTCTCCTTATCTTGTTGAATAAACTTACAATATGTATTAATATATATATTTTTACATAAAAGTAAAAAATAAAAATATTTTTGGTTTGTTTAGGTAAAGATATTTTATTATGATGGCAAAATTTACTGAACTCTCTGAACAAAGATCTAGGTTTAATTATCAAATATTTAAAAAAATAAAAATGTGTTAATAATTAGAAAATATTTTTTTTTGGTTTGTTCCTTAACAGAGATCCAAGCTCAATTCATGGGAAGGAGGAGACCCTTAATATGTCTTTGCTTTTCAACCTCTTCGAAAACATAAAATTTAAATACCAAAAATTTAAAATTGGTTAATAATTAATTTTATATAAAAAATATTTTTAAATAAATTATATAGAATTAAAATAAATTTGATTTATAATGTATTTTAATCATATAATATCCAAAAATATTATCATTAATGAGTCTAGATGCAGGCCCCAAAGTACCCACACCACCCCTCTTCTCATCAATACTAGATACAGCATTAAAATATCCAGCCATAATCCAAGGATAGAATGGAACCAAGGCTCGAACACTTTGAATATGATTCCACAGCAGCACCTTCCCAACAAGATCCGAGGGGGCGTAAATGTTAGTGAACAAAACCACTTCTCCAGATTCATGGCAAGAAGCTATCATAGAAAGAGATGACTTATAAAGCTTTGAATTCCACTTTTTTGATGCTAATTCCTAAAAAGGAGGGTGCTAGCTCTTTTGATCAGTTTTGGCCTATTGCTCTCTGCAATGTGGTGTATAAAATTATTACTAAGCTGATTGCGGAGCATCTCAAGCCTTGGCTGGATAGAGTTGTTTCTGATGAGCAGGGTGGCTATGTGGCTGGTCGACAGATTCTGGATGGAGTGGCTATTGCTGCCGAGGCGATTTATTCTATGAGAACTTCTAAGAGTAAGTTTATGTTTATGAAGTTGGATATGGCGAAGGCTTATGACAGGGTGAAATGGTCTTTTCTTCACAAAATCCTCTTGGCCTTTGGATTTGATCCTTCTTGGATTGAGTGGATTATGAGTTGTATTACAACTCCCTCATATTCTATCCTAATTAATGGAAAGCCCTCTCCTTTGTTTCATGCTTCCCGGGGTCTTCGGTAGGGGGATCCTTTATCTCCATACTTGTTTATAATTATGGCTGAAGGTCTGGGTTGCTGGCTTAAATATCAGGTTCACCAGGGTCTTATTCATGGATGGAAATGGGAGAATAGTAGGCCAGCCATTTCCCATCTTCAGTTTGTTGATGACACTGCTCTCTTGGGTGTAGCCTCTATTTGTGAAGCAACCAACTTTAGACATGCTTTGGACTTGTATTTGGTTGTCTCTGGTCAGGATATTAATGAGCACAAGTCTATTATTTTATTTTTCAATACGAGATCCCAGGGTTCAAGCTAGAATTATTCAGATTCTCAGGTTTCAAGTTGGAACTCTTCCTCTTACATACTTGGGGATTCCCATTTCTGTTGGTCCTCTACCTAGGGCGGTTTGGACTAACATACTTGACAAATTTCGTAGTCGAGTTAATCATTGGACTCATAGATGGTTAAATTTTGCTGGTCGGGTTTTACTTTTGAAGTCAGTTTTTCAGGCTTTACCGGTGTATAGATGCCTTATTCAGATTGCTCCAACAAGTTTTCTTCATGACCTGGATTCTCTTTCTAGACAATTCCTATGGGCTGGCAATCTTGGTTCCTCAAAATGGAGTCTTGTTAAATGGGAGACTATTTGTCGACCAAGGCAAGCTGGGGGTTGGGTCTTCGTCTAAGCTCTCTTTCTGGGACTGCTTTGGCTGCTAAGCTGTATTGGCATTGGTGTAGTAATCAGGATCAAACATGGGCCAATATTATCTCCCACAAGTATCTTAGGGGAGTGGAAGGTTCAGAGATTCCTCGATACAACTTGACTGGTCGAGGATCATTTGTTTGGAATACTTTGAAAAAGGGAGCAGAGTTGGTTAAGCAGGGGTTATTCCGGATTTGTTATACTTGGGTCTCGGGCTCTTTTTTGGAAAGATTCTTGGGATGGCTTTGCTCCTCTTCTTAGCGAGTTTCCACATCTTCAAGATCTTTCTCAATGCTTTTGGGATGCTGGATGGTTGAAGGTGGCAGATTTCAAAACTGTTAAGTCCTTTAGTCATATGGTTAGTCTCCAATGGAAGGATCCTCGAGAATGGCCTGCTGGTGGCACTATGGATGCGAGGGCAGAGCTGGCCCGTATTCTCGCTAGTCGTCCCTGCTCTTCTCTACCTGGGGATGATGTGCTAGCATGGGGAAGAGATAATAGAGGGATATTTTCGGTTGCTTGGTTATTGTGTTTTGGATCGGCAGCGGTTTGGTGAGGAGGAGGTTTCGTGGTGGAAGCAAGTTTGGAATAAGTTTATTTGGCCGAAGTGTAGTTTTTATGGGTGGCAGGCTACTCATAATCGTTGTCTCACTTGGGATAATTTTCAAAAGCGTGGGTTTGCTGGCCCCTCTTTATGCTATAACTGTGGGAAGGCTGAAGAATTTGTTGGCATTTACTTCTCCAATGTGACTTTGTTAGACAAGTCTGGCATTATTGGTGGGGAGTATGGAATCACCCTTGTTCGCATGCTTCATCAATAGTTGATTTTTGGAGGAGTATGGGGCGGCCTCTGCGACGACTTTCTTTTTACAAGTTGGATGGAGTATTGGTCCTTCATGCATTTTTTGGCAGATTTGGCTTGAACAGAACCATTGGATTTTCCAAGGTAAGGAGTTAACTACTTCCCAGGTCTGGCAGAGGATTTTGCGAATGATCCAAGAAACTGTGTCTACAAAATGTCAGATTATTTCTCCCGTGGACCATGCGGAACGTCAGATCATGGAAATATTAGGCTTGATGGTTAATGGTCCTGGTCCTAATGTCTCTTGCAGACAGATGGGTCAGAAAAATCGGGTGCGGAGGGCTGGCAAATGGAATCCGCCTCCTCCGGTAGTGCTGAAAATTAATACGGATGGATCTTCCGGGGTAATCCGGGTAATGCTGGTATTGGTGGTGTGGGGCGGGATAGTAGTGGTACTATCCAATTTTTTTTCTCTTGCTTTAAGAGACATCATTCTAATAACTTCATGGAAGCACTCGCAATTTTATATGCTTTGGAGCAAGGGTATGCTTTGGGTTGGCATCGGATTGTTTGTGAATCTGATTCTCAGATTGTTATAAATTTGTTAAATTCTGGAGATAGTCTTCATGGTTGTTGGCGGTTGAGTTGGGTTGCTCGGAAAATTCTTAATATCTCTGCTCACTTGGACTTCATTTCTTTTGTGCATATTCCTCGGGAGTGGAATAGGGTAGCGGATTTGTTAGCTAAATGGGCTTCTGAGTTTCAGGATGGTTGGGATGTTCAAAATTGGTCTCAACTTTCTTCTGATTGCTCTCAATCTCTCTCTTCTTTATTGAGAGCTGATATGTCTGAATAGCTTCTGCTTTTTCTTTGTATCATGAATGTTTTGCTGAGTTAATAAATTTTTACCCTCTTTTACAAAAAAAAAAAAATCATATAATATTACAACAACATTTTTAACAATTATAAAAAACATATAATTTACATATTAAAAAATTAAAATTTGTTATATATAAAAATATTTTTAAATTAAATTTTATAAAATTAAAATAGATGTTTTTTTAATTTGGTTAGTGTGAGGAACCCTTACCACCAATGCACACAATTGAGACTCTCTTAACCATGATACCTCATAAAGCCAAGGGCTATGCTTATCAATAAAGAATTTAACAAACACCCCCCACACACCCACTCCCTCATAGACTCACCCATGCCATGGTTTGAACCTTGGATCTCTCAAAGAATAGCCAAATCCCCAACTATTGCCTTGTTCCCCTAGGAAAAATTTAAATAGATTTCATTTATAGTATATTTTAATCATATATAATATTAGTACGTCCCCAAGGTTAGGTTGATTGGTAAGATATTGGGCATTTACCAAGAGGAGACCTAGGTTCAAACATGAGTTACATGCCCAATCTAAGCAAAGGTAGTAGTCTAGTAGTGTGACTTAAGTCCGTTGAGTGTGTACCAGCTTGATGATAGCAATACCAATAAACCATTGGGGTCTTCCTCACTTCAGGTTATGTTTATCGACTTAAGTCCGTTGAGTGTGTACCAGCTTGATGATAGCGATACCAATAAACCATTGGGGTCTTCCTCACTTCAGGTTATGTTTATCGAGGCAGTGAGATAAGGGATATAATGGTAACACCATGATTTGACGCTACGATGGAAGGCACATTCTCACACAAAAAAAAGGTAAATAGTGATTCTTCTATGTATCCAAAATAAATCATATAATATTAATACATTTTTAACAATTATACATATATAATAAATTTCAAAAATTTAATCATGAGTGCGGTTTACAATTATGTATCCCCGTAATCATGAGTGTGGTCTATAATTATGTATCCCTGTGAGTGTTAGGTTGATTGGTAAGATATTGGGCACTTACCAAGAGGAGACCTAGGTTCAAACATGAGGTACATGCCCAATCTAAGCAAAGGTAGTAGTCTGACTTAAGTCCATTGAGTGTGTACCATCTTGATGACAATGATACCAATGAACCATTGGGGTCTTCCTCACTTCAGGTTACCATTGAGTGTGTACCAACTTGATGACAGTGATACCAATGAACCATTGGGGTCTTCCTCACTTCAAGTTATGTTTACGGAGGCAGTGAGATAAGGGTTATAATGATAACACCATAATTTGATGCTATGATTGAAGGCACCTTCTAACAAAAAAAAAAGTAAATAGTGATTCCTCTATGTATCCAAAATAAATCATATAATATTAATACATTTTTAACAATTATACATATATAATAAATTTCAAAAATTTAATCTATGGCAATGGATTTTTAATATGTTTGGTAAATACATGGTGATGAATAGCAGAATTGAAGATTGGTTAAAGCAATGAAAAAATACTTATAAAAGAGAGGTTTCATAGACTATATGGGATATATTAAAAGATACAATACTTTGGATTGTATGGCTAGAAAAAAATAGAAAAATATTTAAAGGAAAGGAAAGCAAGTTTAGAGGTAATGAAAAAGAAGATGTGTTTAGCCATAGAGGATTCTAAACCAACCCTATCAACTCACACAATCCCTAATATGGAAGCAAAGGATTTTGATAGATAGAGTCAAGTGATTAATGAAATTATGATGTTGGGTACAAAAAAACAAAAACATGGCAAATAATATAAAGAGAAAACCACAAGATGTGAAGTGGGTTAAATTTAATTTTGATGGAGAATCTAAAGGAAATCCAAGACCAGTAGGAGGAGGAACAATTAGAAATAATAGAAGAGAGATATCTCATTGTGCTTTCAATAGTGAATTTAAGACAAACAATGAAGTTGAAGCTTGGGTGGCTTTTAAAGGGTTAAATATATGCAAACATATAAAATGGAACAAAGTATGGATGGAAGGTGATTCTATCATAGTGATAAATGCAATTTTGAGGAAAGCAAAGGTTCCATGGAACATACAAGAGATAATTGTGGAAATTGAAGATCTTGCTAAAGAGTTTGAAGAAATGAGGTTTACACATACACTAAGGAAAGGAAAAATATGTGCAAATAGGCTAACTAATAAAGGGGTTTTGATTGATGATAACAAAGTTAAATTCTCCTTTCCATGGTTAAAAGAAGTAGTAAGTTTAATTGAAACTAAAAAAAATTGATTGTATGAACCAATTAATTATTAAAATTTACTTTAATATTTTTCATTAATAATATCTACTTTATATTATAACAATAATATATTTTTATATAAACTATTTATTATAATATTACTAAATAAAATAATTTCACTTGAAGAAACTTTCATCTGCTCTCAATTAAAAAAAAAAAACTAAATCATTCAATATAATGAACATTGAAAATTTGAATGGCTTTAAACTATGAAAAAGAAATTCTATCTACTTCCAATTGAGAAAACTCGGACTCGTTCGTTAGTCGACATTACCGTCAAAATACGGTGCTTTTTATTTAGACAAGGAAAGTTCAACCACAGCCAACGGTATCCACGTCACTAACTTAGATCTACTCTCGATTAAGAAACAACCAAAGTCATGATTCAATATAATGAATACTGAAAACTTGAATGGCTTTAAATGATGAAAAAAAAATTATATCTACTTCCAGTCGAGCAAATTCAGACTCGTTCATTAGTTGACATTACCGTCAAAATACCGGTGCTTTTCAGTTAGACAAGGAAAGTTCAGCCACCCTTACTCAAAAGCGAAACAAAGTCATTCGCCAACTGTATGGACATCACTAACCTAAAGGAACGTTCATCTCCTCTCAATTAAAAGAAGCCAAAGTCATGAAAATTTGAATAAATGGATGAAAAGGAAATTCTATCTACTTTTCGGTTGAGCAAACTAGACTCGTTCATTAGTGACATTGCCGTCAAAATACGGTGCTTTCAGTCAGACAAGGAAAGTTAGCTACCATCGCTCAAAAGCAAAGCAAAGTCATTCCCTAGTTTCAACCTTTTTTTAATTTTATTTTATAGAATTTATTTTTATTTTTATTATATTATAATTATTTAGTGATATTATAATAAAGTTTGAATATTATCTATTTTTTCATAAAATTTAAATTTAATTTTTTTTTTTAAATATTAAAAAAATAAACCAATTAAATCTAACAATATAAATATTAAATAGTTAAAAAAACTTTACTTTTTTTTTTTGGTGGTGGCCACAAGGGGTAAACAGACTGTGACCACGAGGGAACCATTACATAACATATCCGTAACATGTGAGGCGAGAGATTTGAACCTGGGCCTCTCAGCAACTAGAGAGGTTTAACTACCCACTTGCTCTCCAACTCCTCTACATTGACGGATAAAAAAAAAAAAAAAACTTTACATTTTAACTACTCTCATTTTTTTTTGTTTAAAGTCATAATTAAATTTAATGGTTTTAGGTGATGAAAAATAAATTCTACTTACTTTCATTTGAGCAAACTTAGAGTCGTCCACTAGTCGACATCACCATGAAAATAGTGGTTTCCCTTGGAGAAGGAAAGTTCAACCACCCTCACGGTACCAATATTGAATGGTTTAAAAAGAATTTTGAGCTACTCTATTTTAAAGTTAGAAATTAATTAATAATAATAAATATAAATTAAAAAAATAATTATCTTTTTCTAGAGAGTCGTGCATTAGCTGACATTACCGCGAAAATAGAGTGGTTTCACTTAGAGAAGGAAAGTTCAGCCACCCTTACAAGAAAGCAAGCTCAAAGTCATTGATTCACTAACACTACCAACTCCTCAATAAAACTTTCACCTACTTGATAAAGTTTTAGAATTAGTTGTTGAATAAACGTGCAATAGTATTAATATATATATTTTTATATAAAAGTAAAAAATAAAAATATTTTTGGTTTGTTTAGGTAAAGATATTTCATTATGATGGCAAAATTTACTAGACTCTTTGATCAAAGATTCAGGTTTAATTATCAAATATTTAAAAAAATAAAAATGTGTTAATAATTAGAAAATAATTTTTTTTGGTCTGTTCTGTTCTTTAACAGAGATCCAAGCTCAATTCATGGGAAGAGGGAGGCCCTTAATATATTTTTGTTTTTCAACCTCTTCAAAAACATATAATTTAAATATTAAAAATTTAAAATTGGTTAATAATTAATTTTATATAAAAAATATTTTTAAATAAATTATATAGAATTAAAATAAATTTGATTTATAGTGTATTTTAATCATATAATATTACTACAACATTTTTAACAATTATAAAAAACATATAATTTACATATTGAAAAATTAAAATTTGTTATATATAAAAATATTTTTAAATTAGTCCGTGGGTCTAGGTGGATTGGTAAGTTGGGGCGCTTACCTAGAGGAGATCTAGGTTCCAATCCCACGAGCTTGCCCATGCACAGACAGTAGCCTAGATCCGATTCCTCTGAGTGGTGCGCCAGATTGATGACGATGGTGCAACCCCTGTGCGTCCGGCGGTCCCCATCTCACGCCGGGTTACCATGTACCGAGACGATGGAAGTCCTGGAAGCCTTCGTAGATAGTTTGAACCCTACCAGTTGTGCTGGTAGTTACTAAAAATCGTGATTGTAACCATTGCTTCTATATACCAAAAAATATATATATATATTTTTAAATTAAATTATATAAAGTTAAAATAGATGTTTTTTTAATTTGGTTAGTGTAAGGAACCCTTACCACCAACGCACATAGTTGAGACTCTCTTAACCATGATCCCTCATAAATCCGAGGGCTATGCTTATCAATAAAGAATTTAACAAACACCCACCACACACCCACTCCCTCGTAGATTCGCCCATGCCAAGGTTTAAACTTTGGATCTCTCAAAGAAGAGCCAAATCTCCAATTGTTGCCTTGTTCCCCATAAGACAAATTTAAATAGATTTTATTTATAGTATGTTTTAATTATATAATATTAGTACGTCCCCAAGGTTAGGTTGATTGGGAAGATATTGGGCACTTACCAAGAGGAGACCTAGGTTCAAACATGAGGTACATGCCCAATCTAAGCAAAGGTACTAGTCTGACTTAAGTCGTTGAGTGTGTACCAACTTGATAAGTGATACCAATGAACCATTGGGGTCTTCCTCACTTCAGGTTATGTGTACCGAGGTAGTGAGATAAGGGTTATAATGGTAACACCATGATTTGACGCTACGATCGAAGGCACCTTCTCACAAAAAAAAGTAAATAGTGATTCCTCTATGTATCCAAAATAAATCATATAATATTAATACATTTTAACAATTATACATATATAATAAATTTCAAAAATTTAATCACGAGTGTGGTCTACAATTATGTAGACCCGTAATCATGAGTGTGGTCTATAATTATGTATCCCTGTGAGTGTTAGATTGATTGGTAAGATATTGGGCACTTACCAAGAGGAGACCTAGGCTCAAACATGAGGTACATGCCCAATCTAAGCAAAATCTAAGCAAAGGTAGTAGTCTGAATTAAGTCCATTGAGTGTGTACCAGCTTGATGACATCGATACCAATGAACCATTGGGGTTTTCCTCACTTTAAGTTACCGTTGAGTGTGTACCAACTTGATGACAATGATACCAATGAACCATTGGGATCTTCCTCACTTCAGGTTATGTTTAATGAGGCAGTGAGATAAGGGTTATAATGGTAACACCATTGATTTGACGGTATGATCGAAGGCACCTTCTGACCAAAAAAAAAGTAAATAGTGATTCCCAAAATAAATCATATAATATTAATACATTTTTAACAATTATACATATATAATAAATTTCAAAATTTTTATCACAGTGTGGTCTACATTTATGTATCCCCATAATCATGAGTGTGGTCTATAACTATGTATTCTTGTGACTATGGTCTACCGACAAGAACGCCACTTACATTATCGGTGATGTGACCCGGGTTCAATCCCTATAATAAATATATAAAAAATATTACTTAAAAAATATATTTATTTGTAAATATTTAAAATTTATTATAAATAAATGTTACTAACTCCAAATTTTAATAAATTTCTCTAAAGAAGGAGAATTAAAAAAAAAAAAATCACTTTTCAAAAGAATCATCGATTTTGTGAAATGGTACACCACATATACACTTGTAAATGATTAACATCGCCTTACCATAGACATGGCGCACCACATATACAATATATCATATTAAACATGAGTTCCGTTGCAAATAAAATGATTGCCATCACCTTGCATAACAACTCAATTGTTCTTGAAAATGTTTTAGTATACCCTTTCTCCTAGGTTACCATGTTACTAACTCATAATTTTGATAAATTTCTCTAAAATTTTGAAAAGAACCATCAGATTTTGTGACATGGTGCACCACATATACATTTATCATATTAAACATGAGTTCATTGTAAATAAAATGATTACCATCGCCTTGCCATAGCGATTCAATTGTTCTTCGACATGGTGCACCATATATACAATATATCATAATAAACATGAATTCAGTTGCAAATAAACTAATTGCCATCAACTTGCCACAACAATTCAATTGTTCTTTGAAATTTTTTTATTATACCCTTTCTCTTAGGTTTCTTATATAAAATTAAAATATTTAAAACATGAGATAAATAAAAGCAAAATCAATTAAGTTATAATATATTAAAATATTAGTAAATTTAATTAAAGGATGATTAAGGGTGAGTGCGTAGTTCAGTTAGTGTGGGATGGTCAATTGAAGAACATGATCCTTACGGTGTAGATCCATGCAATTTTGGTTCAAATCACATTGGTTTACTATAAACCCTTTTAGTCTTGTAGGGCTAGGTGGATTGATAAGTGCTTGTTTGGTGAGACACTTATTAAGAAAACCTCCAAGTTCAAACCTTACCACTTATTAGGAAGACACCCAAGTTCATACCTCGGAACCAGACCGTTTATAAAGGTAGTAGTCTTATCTAAATTCTCTGAGTGTGTGTTGGACCCACAATGATGGAATGAATCCGAACAATCGATGGTCCCCTTTACTTTGGGTCAACAATATCGAGGTGGAATAGGTTTGGTGTATGGTTTGAACCTTGCACTTGTCGCATTACTAAAAATAGTGTGGTTGTGACCAACTCTACTATGTAAAAAAATAATAATTAAAGGATGACTTATTAAGTGCACCTTTACCACCCTTCACTTTGGGTCAACAATATCAAGGTAGAATATGTTTGGTGTATGGTTTAAACCTGCACTTTTTAGTTACTAAAAATAGTGTGGTTGTGACCAACTTTACTATGTAACCAAAAAAAGTAATTAAATGATGACTTATTAAGTGCACCTTTTAGTCCTTGAGGGTTATGTGGATTGGTAAGTGCTTGTTTTGCAAGACACTTATCCAGTAGACACCTAGGTTCAAAAATCGAGGTCAACCTATTTGTAAAAGTAATATTCTGATCTAAATTCTCTAAGTGTGCATTAGAATGACGATGATGGAATGAATTTGAATGATAGGTGGTCCCATTCACTCTGGATCAACAATTTTAAGGTGGAATAGCTTTGGTGGGAGTAGCCCCAATGGTTTGAACCCTACACTTGTCAATTGCTAAAAATAGTGTGGTTGTGACCAAATATACTATAGTGTGGTTGTCAATCCTCTAAGTGTGCATCAGATCGACGATGATGGAATGAATTTGAATGACCGATGGTCCCCTTCACTCTGAGTAAACAAGAAGACTAAGATTTGCCATAAAAACTTGTGTTTTAAACTCAAATTTTTATCCAATGGCATAATATCAACCAATTAGATTCCTCAAATTTAACAAAGGAGAACAAGGGTTTAATGTTTTAAGATGTGGAGTGGGTTAAATTTAATTTTCATGGAGCATCTAAAGGAACAATTAGAAATAATAGAGGATAGATATTGTCTCATTATGCCTTCAATAGTGAATTTAAGACAAATAATGAAATTGAAGCTTGGGCGGCTTTAAAAGGATTAAAAATATGAAACATATGAAATGGAACAAAGTATGGATGGAAGGTGATTCTCTCATAGTGATAAATGTAATTTTGAGAAAAACAAGGGCTCCTTAGAACATAAGGAGATAATTATGAAAATCCAAGATCTTGCTAAAGAGTTTGAAGAAATGAGGTTTACACATACACTAAGGAAAGGAAAAAATCGTGGAGATAAGCTAGCCAATAAAAGGGTTTTGATTGTTGATGGTAAAGTTAAATTCTCCTTTCCCTGATTAAAAGAAGTAGTAAATTTAGTTGAAATTGACAAAAAAAAAATTGATTATATGAACCAATTAATCATTAAATTTTACTTTAATATTTTCCAATAAAAATATTTATTTTATATTGTAACAATATTATGTTTTCATATAAATTATTTATTATAATATTATTACATTAAAAAGATATCACTAACCACTTTCAACTACTTTCAATTAAAAAAAACAACCTAAATCATTCAATATAACACGAACATTGAAAATTCCAATGGCTTTAAGCGATGAAAAAGGAATTCTATCTACTTCTAGTTGAGCAAAGTCAGACTCGTTCGTTAGTCGACATTACCGTCAAATTCTATCTACTTCTAGTTAGTCGACATTACCGTCAAATTCTCTCTACTTCTAGTTGAGCAAACTCAGAGTCGTTCGTTAGTTGACATTCCCGTCAAAGTAGATAGAACTTTAAAAAAAAAAATCAACCAAAATCATAATTCAATATAATGAACATTGAAAACTTGAATGGCTTTAAATGATGAAAAAGAAATTCAATCTACTTTTAGTTGAGCAAACTCAGACTCGTTCATTAGTAGACATTACCGTCAAAATACGGTGCTTTCCCTTAGACAAGGAACGTTCAGCCACCCTCACTCAAAAGCAAAGTCAAACTCAGACTTGTTCATTAGTCGACATCGCCGACAAAATAGGGTGCTTTTTCAGTTAGGCAAGGAAAGTTCAGCCACCATTACTCAAAAGCAAAACAAAGTCATTCGCCAACCGTATGGACGTCACTAACCTAAAGGAACGTTCATCTACTCTCAATTAAAAGAAGCCAAAGTCATGGAAATTTGAATAAATGGATGAAAAGGAAATTCTATCTACTTTTCGGTTGAGCAAACTAGACTCGTTCATTAGTGACATTACCGTCAAAAATACGGTGCTTTCAGTTAGACAAGGAAAGTTCAGCCACCATCACTCAAAAGCAAAGGAATGTCATTGGCTACTTTTAATATTTTTTTAATTCGTTATATAAAATTGAAAAGGATTTTATTTTTATTATATCATAATTATTTAATTAGTTTAGATATTATATTTTTTTTTTATAAGATTTGAACTTTGATCTTCTTTTTTAATATTGAAGAATCTAACCAATTGAATTATTCCTCTTAATTCAATAATATTAATATTAAATAGTTTAAAAATAACTTTACTTTTAAATACTCTCATTTGAAAGCATTATTATTATTACCAATGGAAATTTTTTTAAAACATTATTATTAAAAGAAATCAAATGAGTCTTTTAAAACGTTGATTCAAATTCATTTTAATAAATTGAACTTTTTCAAATGAGAAATTTTTAAATTATTTTATAAAAGTTGAAATAGAGGTTTAAAGTTTGAATTTTGCATTGGTTAAGGGTTGTGCATCACATTTTAATATTAAGAATATGATAATTATAAATTAGGTAAATAACATCCTCGATAAAAAATCATCTAATGCATGTTAAAATATATTTTATGAATAAATAACATCTCGAAATCATTTAATGCATATTAAAAACTATTTTATCTTTTACATATATAAATAATATTCAATATTTAATTAATGATATTAATATGATTTCCTTTAATAATATTATAATGATTTAATGAATCAATAAAAAATGATTTCTATTTCTTTTGTAAATTTTTAGTAAAAATATTTAATAAAATTATGTAATTTAATCAAATGATGATAAAAGTTTTATTGACTAAATTCATCAACTTTTAAACATAAATTAAAATCTTAAAAATGTTGTAATAAACTCATACACTCTTTTCGCACCCAACCCCTGCCCGCACCAACATTATCAATTGGATTTTAGATACCCAATTCAGCTTTTTGGTAGGATGGAGATTTGAACCTGGGACCTCCCTTGGAGGATTGCCCTCTCCTCTCCAACTCACCTACAACACCTGGGTATAAACTCATACACTCTAAATATAATATAAATATGTTAAATTTAACATAATATTTATATTATTGGTTCACAAAAATATTAGTATAAAGACAAAGTTAATAGCAACACCCCACCTACTTGTAAGCACTTGGGTGCTACCAACTCACCTATACCTTTTGGGCTTAAAATGTTAAAATGTTAGGTAAAACAGGGTCTCATCCTTTACATCGAAGTTTGAATTTGAGTATTTTATCTTTAGTATTGAGGTTTAAAATTGGATTTCTTAGACGAAAACCTAAGAACTTACCATTACTCTATCCTTTAATATTTTTCTTTTACATCCATAGTTGTATTCATTCAATCCATTAATTTCTAAACATAAATTAAAATCTTAAAAATGGTATAATAACTTCATATACTTTAAATATAATATAAATATATTATATCTGAAATTAATATTTATATAATTAGTACAAAAATATTGATATAAATATAGTCAACAGTAGTACCCAGTACCCCATGATACCAAAAGACCTATATCTTTTGGGCTTAAAATGTTAAGTAAAACAGGATCTCATGTATTCTATAACTTGGGTTTCTTGGATGAAAACCTAAGAACTTACCTTACAGTATCCTTCTTGAAATATAAATATTATAATAAATATATTATTTTGAAAAGAGGTTTGGAACGGTTACTTTTTTCCTGCTATACTCTTTGCCAATGAGGTAGCAGGCTTAAAGGTGCAAGTTCTTGGTCCCACTTTGTGGGATTCCTCACCCCTATTAACATCGAGTTTAGGCATGTGTGTGGGGGGCTGATCCTCTTGCTTTCTAACCAATTAATGTGATGATGAAGTCTAGTGGTATATTTCATGATTGAAATTTTGTTCCATGTTAATACCTATCTATCTTGTTAGTGTAGTTTGTGTGTGTTTGTGAATAATCCCACATTAACTGAGTTGTGGGACTTGAGTGGTTTATAAACCCCAACGCTTGTCATACTCTTTACCAATGGGGTAACATGCTTAAAGGTGCAATTCCTTGGTCCCACTTTGTGGGATTCTTCACCCCTATTAACATCGAGTTTGGGTAGGGGGTTGACCATCTTGCTTTCTACCCTCTTGCTTTCTATCCGGTTTATGTGATGATGCAAATCTAGTGACTCTAGTGACATATTTAATACCTATTTTTACATCAATCTAGTGACTCTAGTGACATATTTAATACCTATTTTTACATCAATTTAATCTCATTGAACTATTTGGTGGTTTCTATATTTAAAACTTAATATTATAATATTATTATCTTATCAAATATATAATATAAATAAATAATTATAAGCTTATTGCATCATTAAGGGCTTTGGCCTCTATTTATAAAGTTCAAAGGTACAAGGTTCAAACCCCACTCAACATGAAATATGACTCCTTACATTTGTGTAAACTCATTAAAAAGTAGTTGCATTAACTCTTTTTTTAAAGTTAGCTTTCTTTTTTAATTAGGCTAACTTTAAAAATTTAAGACATGGTATATCCATGTGGAAATTAGAACAATTAAACAAAATCTTCTTTTATTATTTTAAATTATTATATAATCAAATCAACATTAACAATGATCAAATCAAACTTAAAAAAAATTAAAATAATTCTTAAAATCAAATCAAATGGCCATCTTTATTATTATACCGGAACTTATCAATATAATCTGTTACTTATTCTTTTATGTAAACATCACTATTATATTAAAAAAATATATTTTTTTAAATAAATATTTTAAAATTTTAAAATGACTACTATATTAAAAAACACGAACCCCAATACTCTTACAAAAAAATATCAAAACTTTCTCCGTGATTTACGCGCACTCCCTTTTCTATTAATCATGTTTGAAAAAATCATGGACATCTTTATCATCGTACCTAAACTTATCAACAGTACTCCCTTTTCCTTTTCTATTCGACGTGTTTGAAATATTCATCACCATCTTATCATAGTACTTAAACTTATCAACATATCTGTGACTTTTTCTTTCATGTAAACATGACTACTTTTTCTTTGCGCTCCCTTTTCTACTAATCATTTTTGAAAAATTAATGGCCATTTTTATTATTGTAACTAAACTTTGTAAACATGTTTATTAAAAATATTAATTATTATTTTTTATATAAATTTGATTAAATATGTGAGACTATTATATTGAAAAAAAAATATTCACTCTGATAATCTAAAAATGATTATTATTTTTATTAATATTTTTTTGATATATAGGAATGGAGAACTTTTTTTTTTGAACAAACTAGTCAAGCATTGTCTCCAATCTAACCATGCCACTATAACCCTCATTGCCATGTCGCCTTGCCCGTCATCAAACTGGCACACATTGACAAATCATGAAGTTTGAACTTAGGTATTCTATAACCCTCGTCTCCATATCGCTTCCACGGTCATCAAACTAGCACTCAATGGACCCACGTCATAAAGTTTGAACCTAGACCTCCTCATAAGTGCCCAACTTGTTACCAATCCACCTAACCTTTGCCAGGACTATTATTTTAAAAATAATTCTATATTAAAAAAAAAACCAATAATCTAAAAAGAAAAATCATCAAAACATTCGCCGTGTTTGACACGCACTCCCTTTTCTACTCGCCGTGTTTGACAATTTGTAGCCCGTCGAATACCGTGTAAAATTTTAATCCTTACAATTATCTTCGTTACTAGCCCTTCATTAAACCGTGATCACCCGGCTAAAGGCATTTGCTTCTATAAATAGCCTTTTACACGCTATGCATTTTCACTTCCATTCTCTCACCCTCCCTCTCCCGTATTATCGTCTTTGTTGCCCATTTCCGATTTGTCACTAAAATGGCCCTCGCTCTTCACAAACTCAGTGGAATGTTGTTTGTTCTCCTTTGCATTTGTGCAAGCCCCTGCCATGGCCTGCATAACTGCCATCACAAGGAATCCCAAGCCCTCCTCCTCTTCAAAGCCCGCCTCAACGATTCCCGTGGCACTCTCGATTCCTGGGTGAACGGAACTGACTGTTGCACGTGGCACGGCATATCCTGTGATCTCCACACCAACCACGTGCTCACACTTAATATTACCTCTGCTATGGACGGTGGTGTCATATCCGATAGCTTGTGCGATCTCCGTTCTCTCACACACTTGGAATTACGGGGCAATCAATTAACAGGTACTCTTCCTCTCTGTCTTGGAAATCTCTCTCATCTTCAATATCTTGATTTGGATTAATAATTTGAGTGGGACAATTCCCCCTACTATTTGTCTGCTTACCAATCTTACTTATCTTGATCTCTCTCGCAACCAACTCAATGGAAGTTTACCATCTTGTATAGGTAAACTTTCTTCTTTAAAGTCTCTTCTTCTTATCTTCAATCAATTGAGTGGAAGTATACCGTCTTCTCTAGGAAGTCTTTCGTCTCTAAATAGGCTTGATATCTGGTCCAATCAGTTCAGCGGTAACGTCCCAGATTCCTTGGGCAATCTCTCTTTACTCTCTTACTTAGATATTTCCTCTAACAAACTAAGTGGGACCCTTCCCTCCTCCCTTGCTCGGCTTTCCTCCCTCACTAGCCTCTATGCTGATAGCAATGTATTCAACGAAAGCATTCCTTCCTCAGCATTGCCATCTTCCATACAAGTTCTCTCCCTGTCCCTCGACAACAATCAAACAATTTCGGAAACTTTTTTCCATAACCTCACCAAATTAAAGCAATTGTATTTATCCAATTGTGTACTGAACATTAGCACCTCATGGATCCCCTCTTTTCAATTACACAGTCTGCACTTGATATCATGTAAGACTGACGGACAAATTCCACTCTGGATTTCAACCCAATACTCACTTGAGGAGTTGACATTGGCCAAGGACAACCTTGTTGGAGAAATTCCCTTTTGGCTATGGGATATTAGTCCATCCTTGCAATATATAAATCTTACAGCAAATTACTTAGAAGGCTGCCTTTTTACAAATACTTCAGCTTGGACGCAAATTATCTCCTTAGACTTGTCTAAGAATGCATTGAGTGGAGGCATTCCATCATTATGGTCTCCTAATATGACAATTTTAGTACTCAATGATAATTTGCTTACAGGTAACATTCCTCCCACCTTGGGCAATTTATCACGACTCCAAGTGTTAAGTCTAGCCAACAACAATTTAGATGGTGACATCCCATTCAACTTGGCCAATTGTGCTTCTCTTCAAATATTGAATTTGGCAAATAATAGTTTGCAGGGAAGAATACCTCACAACTTTGGTAAACTAAGCGAACTTTCTTCATTAGTTCTTCGAAAGAATAAGTTGGAAGGATCAATCCCTCATTCAGTAACAAATTGTACAAGGTTACAAGTTGTTGACTTTGGGCAAAACCTGTTTACAGGCCGGATTCCAAATTTGATTGGAAATCTTTCACTGTTAAGAGTATTGGTGATGAGGGAGAACAATTTGATAGGCAATATTCCTTTAGAAATTGGCCAACTAATGCAACTCCAAATCTTGGACCTTTCTTCCAATTGTATATCAGGTGTTATTCCACCCAACATTTTATATTTAAAAGCAATGGCTACACCAAGTCAAAATGACTTTGTGTTGTCAAACAGCTATGAAATAAGAGATTATTCTGGCATGGTATACCAATATGAGGATGAGTTGTATATAACTTCCAAAGGCACAGATCAACACTACCCTTATATTCTTTCCACCTTGACATCTATAGATCTTTCAAACAATCAATTGAGTGGAGAAATTCCCTTTGATTTTGGAATGTTGAAGGGCTTGAGGCTTCTCAATCTATCTATGAACAATCTCATGGGGTCTATTCCAAATAGTTTGGGAGCAATGACTCAACTTGAGTCACTTGACCTTTCTACAAATAGACTCTTTGGAAAAATCCCAATGGAGTTGGACTCTCTAGACTACTTGGGGACATTAAAATTGTCCAACAACAACCTTTCAGGCAATATACCCCAAGGGAAAAAGCTGAATACATTTGCAGAATCATCATATACAGGGAATCCAAATTTATGGGGTTGTCCCCTTCCAAAGAATTGCTCTTGGCCACAATTTGCTTCTCCTCCTCCCACATCTTCTAACAAACAAGAGAAAAGCATGGAAATTCCATGGTACGAGATTGTAGTGGGATTGTCATGGGGAGCAAGTTTTGGAGGCACATTGTCATTGCTTATAGTAAATAGGAGATGGAGGAACAAATACTTTCAAAAAGTTGATGTTGTTTTGAAGTTTTTGTTCCCTTGGCTCAACAATTGGACATTATGAAGAAAAATTTCTCCACTTCAGGTAAATACGAGGGGTTTTTAGAATCAATTTTTTATTTTGAAATTAGTATGCAAATTTATATTATATAGTTTGTGCTATTTTGTTATGATGTTAGCAATTTCAATATATATTTGGAAGTAGGGTTCAATGTTATCCTTTATTCTTTTGGTTTGGAATAAGCAACTACTTATATAGGTGTTTGGATAATCCATTGATATTGTAGGTAGACATACAATACAAGGTTACAACTATTCCTCTGCTCGTGGGCAAGTTTTCTTGCTAGGCATATCTTATAAGGTTGATGATATTCACTTCTTATATGATTGAGGTAGGATAAGTAATGCACATTGAGAAGCAAATTTGTGCATATCCTTATTCACTTATTTGAGAATTTTGTTTTGTATTATTGGATAAATCTATGGATTTTGTTATCTTCACTTATGTGGTTTTTGTAAATTTTACAAGTGTTTCCCAATCAAACTCCTATAAACAATTTCAAGTTATTCACAAATGCTATTTTGGTGGGAGAATTACTAGTTGTTTTTATAGAAAAATATTTGCACTATCATGGCACACTACTATGAGATGTTCTAACAAAATCCTATTATCTTTTATGATGAAATAACATCATAAGCAAATTTTAGAGCCAAACTAAAGAATTTAGAGTGTAGAAAGCACAGTGAAAGCTACCATTTAAGTGTCTTCCAAAATGTCAAATTGGATAATAGTAAAATGGGTAGAGGTCTATGTATCCCATTCATATGTCTTATGAAAGCATTGTGAAGTCATGATAGTGATTGTGTTTTGAAGGAGTTGCATGACAAGTGGTTGACTTTTGATCCTGTTATTGGTGCCACTTTAGGAAGTGAGATTGTAACTCTAAATATGATTGATTGTGCTTGTATGGGGGGCTAAACAAAGAGCCTACTTCACTTGAGTTGCTATCTATGGCCTTTTACATTTTGGATAATATATTTTTCTTACATTAAAGTTCCTTTGAATATTGTCTCATGTCTGCCTTCGTTAAGAGCAAGTTTGATCATAATGATGAAATGATGTTTGACTACAATGATGAGATGATGCTTCTTGGCACAAAAGTTCCTGATTCTGGTAAATGATCTCCTACTAGCACTAGAGCATGAATGTCTTAAGTCTCTTTTTATTAGATGAATATGTAAGCTGACTATAGCAAATGCTTGAAATGTAAAGAAGAATTTGAATCCAAACTTGGAATAGTTGTTGCAATTCCCCACATAGATTTTAAAACCTTTTACACACCTTTTCCTTTGGTGAACTAGATAATGGCTTTTGCTAGTAAGATTAAAATAAATTCTCATTTGTTTATATGTATTATTAGTCTCTTGTTGCTTTCAATGTGCCTTTGTGCATATTTGAAATTTGTGATTTATTGTCTTATTTATATTTCAAGAGCATCTCTTCTAGAGCATACTATCAAAATTTTAAAGTTAATAGAGCCCCTAGAAGGAAGGATGGAGTAGAGTCTATTTTGGTCATATTGAACAAAATAAAAAATTGAATATGCATTCCTTTTGCTAATAGAGAAGCATATAAAGTTCTTGGTATTGGACTCTAATAACTATTGATTTTTTACTTTATGCTTTATTGGTGGTTTTGATGTTTATGTTTTATTTTTATATTTTTAAATTTCCATGCATGTGTGTGTTTATATTTATTTTCTCTATGTATCTTACAAGGTTGATTTACATTGTAGATTGACGAGTTTTTGTTTGCTATTCTTTAGGACCAAGAAACTGATTTTGTACACATTGTTAGTGTGGATATTTCATAGAAAAGCCTTGTACCTACTACTAAGGTTTGAATATCTCTTCTCTCTTTGTAGTTGTCATTCCAATTTGTTATTGTTTTATTTATATAGTTTGTTCTTTTTTTTGTTTTCTAAGAAGAATTATGGATATTTTCTTAGAATATCTAAATTTACAATGGTTCTTACATATTACAGACATCACATATGCTAAGGAATATTGGTCAAGTACTTTAGTATTCATGATGTTAACAATCATCTTCTATAGTGAGGGTTAGCCATCTTCTTCCCTTTGATTTGCCCTTTAAGATCAATTGGTATACTTTCATCCATTCAGTTGATTGGCTAAAGATTTTCCATTCAACTATTATTGTTTAGCGTTGTACATGCTTGTTTGTTTTTTCTTTCTATTTCATTGTATCCTAATATTTTGTTAAAAAAATTATTGCAAGCTTCTAATGTTGTTACTTAAATGTTTTTCTAGCTCCACACTACTTAATTTGAACTAATGAATTTCTTTTTGATATTTCTTAGATCCTTCATAAAAAATGATGGATGGTATTTCTCGCCCATCTACACCAAGCATCTAGAGTGCCCCATTATACAATGGGTCCATTACTAAATTTGATAAGCAACTTCATACTATTGATGTTGTAAATTGCATATAGGTTCTTTCTAGAGGTAACTTATTATTTTATTTTTATTTTTAAAGTTATGTCTTTCATCTTTCTAACATTTTGTTTGTCATTGTTGGATGACATGCTTTACTCTTTGGTTGCAGCTGATTGAGCACATAGAGGAACACCATGCATTCAAATTTGGAGAATGTGTATTGGCTAGTGTGTATGTTGTGCCCTCTACTTGTGGTCTCAAGACCCAACATCGGATACAATCCTAATGTCATACAATATTTGGTTGCAAAGGAGGAGGATATGCATTAGATGCATGAAGTAATAATGATGTCTAATCACAATCATGAGATGATGCTTCTTGCCATTGAAGTTTCTAATTCTGGTAAATGATCTCCTAATGGCACTAGAGCATGAATTTCTTAGAGTGTTTGCTTAGTAGGTGAATATGTAAGCTCACTATAACAAATGGTTGAAATGTAGAGAAGAATTTGAATCCAAACTTGGAATAGTTGCTACAATTCCTTACCTATTTAAAATTACTTGCACATATTTACCTTTGGTGAACTAGTTATTGGCTTTTGCTAGTGAGATTAAAAAAATTCTCATTTATTTTTATGTATTATTAGTCTCTTGTTGCTTTTAATGTACCTTTGTGCATATTTGAAATTTATGATTTATTATCTCATTTATATTTCAAGAGCATCTCTTCTAAAGCTACTATCAAACTTTTGAAGTTAATAGAGCCTCTACAAGGAAGGATGAAGTAGAGTCTATTTTGGTCATATTGAACAAAACAAAGAATTAAATATGCATTCCTTTTGTTAATAGAGAAAGCATATAAAGTTCTTAGTATTGGACTCTAGTAACTATTGATTTTTGAATTTATGCTTTTCTTGTGATTTTGATGTTTATATCCTTATTTTTTTTTTTAAATTCTATACATGGGTGTGTTTATATTTATTTTACCTCTATTTCTTACAAGGTTGATTTACATTATAGATTGATAAATTTTGTTTGTTATTCTTTAGGATCAAGAAATTGATTTCAAACACATTGTTGGTGTGGATATTTCATAGAAAAGCCTTGTACTTGCTACTAAGGTTTGAATCTCCCTCCTCTCTTTGTAGTTGTCATTTTAATTATTATTATTTTATTTATGTAGTTTGTTCTTCCTCATTTTTGTTTTCTAAAAAGAATTATGGACATTTTCTTAGAATATCTAACTTAATTTACAATGGTTCCTACATATTATAGGTATCACATATGCTAGAGAAATTGGTCAAGTACTTCAACATTCATGATGGCTAACTAGTCAATCATCTTCTATAGTGAAGGTCAACCATCTTCTTCCCTTTGATTTTCCCTTTAAGATCAATTGGTATACTTTCATCCATTTAGTTGATTGGCTAAATATTTTCCATTCAACTATTGTTGTTAAGCACTAAACATGTTTGCTTGTTTATTTTTATTTCTTCCTATTTTATTGTATCCTAATATTTTGTTAAAAATTTTATCGCAAGCTTCTAATGTTGTTACTCAAACATTTTTCCAGCTCTAGACTACTTAATTTGAACTAATAAATTCACTTTTTGATATTTCTTAGATCCTTCATAAAAAGGATGGATGGTATTTCTCACCTATCTACACCAAGCATTTTGAGTATCCCATTATACAATGGGTCCATTACTAAATCTAATAAGCGGCTTCATACTATTGATGTTATAAATTGTATATAGGTCCTTTCTAGAGGTAACTTATTATTTTATTTTTAGTTTTTAAAAAGTTATATATCTTTTATATTTTTTAGAATTTTATTTGTCTTTGTTGGATGACATGATTTACTATTTGGTTGTAGCTGATTGAGCACATAGGGGAACACCACACATTCAAATTTGGAGAATGTGTATTGGCTAGTGTGTATGTTGTGCCCCATTTTACTTGTGGTCTCAAGATCCAACATGGGATACAATCCCAATGTCATACAAACTTTGGTTGCAAAGGAGGAGGATCTGCATTAGATGCATGAAGTAATGATGTCTAACCACAATCATGAGATGATGCTTCTTGACACTAAAGTTCCTAATTCTAGTAAATGATCTCCTACTAGCACTAGAGCATGAATCTCTTAAAGTGTTTTGCTTAGTAGGTGAATATGTAAGCTCACTATAACAAATGGTTGAAATGCAAAGAAGAATTTGAATCCAAACTTGGAATAGTTGTTGCAATTCCCCACCTATTTAAAATGCACATTTATACACATTTGTATTTTGTAGAGATATTAAAAAAATCTCATTTGTTATTATGTATTATTAGTCTCTTGTTGCTTTCAATGTGCCTTTGTGCATATTGGCCCTCTCTACTTTACCTTGTTGAGGATGGCTTGTTATTCCTACCCCTTGGTTGGTTTTGATTTAGTGTTGTAGTTTAGTGCATTCTCATTCCCTATCTCAGCCTATTGTAATAGGTTTGGGGGCCTTAAAACCCCTTCGTTTACCAAATAAAAAAATAATATTTTAGGAGCATCTCTTCTAGAGCATACTGTCAATTATTTTAAGTTAATATATGTTAGCTTTTGATGCTAGATACTTAATGAGAAATCAACCACAAGACATAAAATGAGCAATGCAATATTAAATATATGATAATGGCAATTTACTAAGCATGTACAACTCATAAGAAACTTCTATAACTACTCATAAAACTACCATTAATGAAGGCTCATGAAAATAGTACAATGATATAAAATAGAGATATCATACTCTCCATATTCCTTACATGCTCTACATTATATCTAGCATATCATCTACTACTCCTCTATCTTATGCTATCTACCTTATCTCCCATATTATCTATCAAAGGTCTATATATAATTATATGTGACTCTTGGTCTTCCACCTACCTGTGACTCTTCATATTTCTATTCTATAGACTCATGTACACATGAACAACATGCACATTTACATCATCAAGTACTTTGCACATTCTAACAATACTTGTGTATTTATTACATTGCATAAAGTAAATACTCAAACCCTAATCTAAGACACACTTCTAATCTAAATATGTATCCAAGGTGGTACATTAGCATATACCAAATAATGTAATATATTCCAACACCCCTTGTATTACATTATTTAATTATTGGAGACTTTAGTCTTCAATATGGTCTTCATCCTGGTTCTAGCATTTGAGCTCTTCTTTTTTGCTTTCTTCATTTTACTTCATGTTTGTATCCTAATCAAGTAAATAATTAGTATCTCCATAACATACTATTTTTGCTAAAAGATATTTAACTTCATATTCATCTATAGGTTCTTTCGATTCCTAAATTTCTTGAACCTCTTGAAATAAGTGTCCTCTTTGTTTTTCTTCTCTATATTGTAGTTGTGGATGATTGTATTGATTCTGAGAAGTATATAGACACTAAAATTGTTTTTGATGCAAATTATATTGATTTTGATATTATATTGGTTGGAATCACATATTTGATTGGATTCCAAAATTTATTTTATTCCCTTGATACTAATCTATTGGATTGAATCTACAATAATTGGTACTATTTTCTTTCTTTCTACATTCTTGAAAATATATATTATTCAATCTTGATCTACCCTTTGAGAATGAAGTAATATTTTCTTGTGGATTATCTTTTGAGACTAAGGTATTGTTAGTATTTTCACCTTTCACTAAATTTTCTACCTCATATTCTTGTAGTATATTGACTAACTCATAAAATTATGTATCTTTACTTAGAATTTGTAAATATGTGACTAAATGTTTGTATCTTTCTGGAAGTGCTCTTAGGATTACTTGGACAAGAAACTTGTCTTCTACATTTTTCCTAAGGTTAACAATTTTTCTTTTATATTTGCTATTTTTCTTAGAAATAGTTCTATAATCTCACCACTATTAAATTTTAGAGAATGGAATTGAGTTTGAAGATTCAAGATAGTGGTTTTATTCCTTCCTTAAAATATCTTGGCTAAATTTTTCCAAGCTTCTATAGAAGTTGTTGTTGAGCTAATGTATGGTTGTATTTCATCTATAATTGCAAATGTTATTATCATAAGTGATTTTGATTTATCTTATTCATACTTCTGAATCCCTCCAACATCTATAGTAGGTTTAGTTTTTTCTCCTTTAGCAGTATTCTAAATCTATTAACTATCAATATTGATATCACATTATTTTTCCATGAAGTGCACTTAGGCCCTTTAAGAATTTGGGATCCTAAAATAATGAATTTATTTGTTTCCATGTTGATAATTGTAGACTACCTTATATCTTCCTAGTTTTGAGTGTGTGATAAAATCTTTTCAATTCTCAAGTTTTGTAGGATCAAATCTCTAGGTAGAATTCCTATTTGCTCCCTTGTATTTTGAATGTAAAATAGCTTTGGTAAATTACTTAGCTTTATAATATTTCCTTTGAGTTGAATCCCTTTTATCTTTCTAATGTTCAACTTCAAGACAAGTACTTTATTTCTCCCTATTTATGAATCGAAAGCTAAAGGTAATTTTGATGCAATTTTTTTGATAGAATTTTATATCTTCAAGAACTTTTAAGTTGGATTCCTTATGTCCCTTCAATTTGAATAAGAGACTAATTCCAATGTTATTTTTCAACTTTCTAAAAACTCTATGTTGTGCTTCCTATATCTTTCGATTGTCAATAATATAGTTTCTAAATTTCAAAAATTTATGTTGGTGATCACTTACTTATAACTCCTTAATTAAAAATTTAGAAAAACAAAGATATTTAAAAATTTAATATTTCAATTTTAATGTAGAAAACCTTATTCCTCCAAGTCAAATTATTTGCAAATATTTCTATGCTCGAGTTTCAAATAAAGCAATTTCAAAAAGCTTTCAAATTAAATCCTCTTTACTTCAAAATTCTTTCAAATCATTCAATAAATCATCTAAGGTTGTAATTCATCAATTCACTTCCTTATATCTCCATTCATTTAATTAATCTTAAGCATAATAGATTTATATTAAACTTAGTATTGATATACCTTATACCTCCTTGACATTTATGAAATGCAAATTGATTTAAATATTTTGTACCTTCTTGAAAATGGAGCGCTATGTATTTGGTTTGCTTCTCCTGTGATTGCAACTTGCATGCTATTTTAGGCATTATCTACATTTCAGTCTTCAATGCTAGACAATGTATTTTCACTATATTTAATTTTCTTCCTTGTATATGGTGCTCTCTTTTTGGACTTTGACTGTTCTCCTAGTGGTTGTAATACATTTTTTGATCATTGAATGTGCTTAATATGCACAATGAAGATCGTTTGAGCTCCTCCAACCTATCAATATTTCTCTTGTCATGTACCACATGACAATATCTTATTTAGGTATTTTATTCTTGCTACATTACTTCTGCCTAGATTGGTGATGTTATGAAAATATGGTCTTTACCTTTGACAAGTGTCTTCCTTCCTCAAAGAGTTCTTATAGTTGGTTTGAAGCATTTTATTTCCCTCAATGACCTTTGATTCTTTTTTTCCTCTACACCGAGTGGTATCCAAGTTATTTCAAGTTCTTAACCAAAGTGACAAATGGTGGCTATGCTCCTCTCAACACTTGCATTTGATTTTATAACATCCTAGCTTTCTTTGGTGCTCAAACTTGCTTGTCCTTCCTTAATTCTCACAATATCTTTCACTACTTGATAGTTGTAACTTCCAACTCTTCTTTCCTCCAATGTACTTTGTAACTCTCCAATGCTTGTTGGTGCTTCTTTGTTTCTAATGCTTGGTGGTGGATCTTCTCCATCAATGGTTGCTCCTCTTCTACTATGGTGGCTCCTCCTTTGGTGGTGCTTCAATAGATCTTCCTTGGTGGCTTTTCCACCCCTTTTCTTGATATATTTTCAATGTTGTTTGACCACATATAAAAGATTATTAACTTGGGTAAAATATTTTCTTTTTAATTTATTTATCTCCTAAAATATTGCACCTTTATCCTTGCTTTAACTTTGTTCTTATCATGAATGAAAATTCATTTTTCTACATATTTTAATCCAATGTGAATGCTACCTTCTTCAATTTTTGGTGTCTTTACTTGGTATCTTTAGACACCTTGATCACGTTGTCCTTGAGCACATTTTTAGCCTTTCCTTAGAAAATAATACTGCCTCCTTTGTTGAATTTAAAAATATATCTTTTGTAGATTTTAATAGCTCTAATATGGTGATCTTATAACTTTAAATTAAACTTATTTTAATGCTTAAATAATAAAATTTTGTAGCACCAAAGTGGTATACCTTTTGGCCTCCTTTTGTAGCTAATATTCTTGGTGATTTGATTCACCTTTTTTCTGCTCCAAAATTTTAAAATTTACAGCTTGCCTTTCTACTTAATTACTGTCTCAAGCTTATCAATTTTACAAATTTCAATGCTATTTAAAAATCAGCTTCTATGCTATCCAAATATATTTATAATTTGTAGCAATTATTCTTCTTTAAATGCTTCCAAATCCTTATTTAATTTTTTGTCCAAAGCTCTCTTAAATCTACTCTAAATTTTTCCAAAAATGTAGCTCTCTTTTCTCCTAATGCTGCCATAAAATATGATTTTGTGACTTCAATTTTCCTCCCGATTAGTTATCTCAAACTCTGAAATTTTCACCTATTAGTGTTGTCCAAATGATGCCCTCTTGCTATCCAAAATTCTACAATTTTTATAGCTTCAAATGCATTCAATTCCTCCTTTGTTTTGTTATTAAAATGTGTCTCGAAATTCTCCAAAATGTAGCTCTAATATCATATCTTAATGCTGCTCAAATTTACAGCTTAAATATCTTCAAATTTTTGCTTCCAAAATCTGATTTGTTCTCCTTATCTTGTTGTCCAATAATCTCTTCTAACTTCTCTAAATTGTTGCTTTCTTTTTCTATCAAGCCTTCCTTTAATTGGCTATTCAAGGGTACTTCAAAATATGCACAAATATTCTCCAAATCATAGTTATATGTCACCTTCAATTTGTTGTCCTGTGGATCTTCAACTTCTACTGTAAAAATCAGCAATCTTCTCCTTCACAAATTAGCCTTCAAATTCTTTATGTCCATCTTCAACACTTTCAAATATGGTGGCCTCTTCCAGCTTCTTTCTCCTCCAATATTGTCTAATTTTGAATTCAAATTGGACCTATTTTTTGGCCTTTTCCTCAATAATATGAATGTCTTGATATCTTCAAAAGTCCTTTCCAAAGTTTTACAAACTTCTTTCCAAATCCTTATTCATTTTGGGCTTATTTTTGGATGGTGACAATTTTCCCAAAATTGTCTTATCAGGATCTTCTCCTTTCTTGCAATCTTCTACCTTGAGATTTCTTAAAATATTCTCCAATGGCCACTTATTTAACTTCTTTAATAATGCTTTTCTAGCCTTCTTATTTCTCCTTCCAAATTTGCTTGAGATCTCTTCTCTTAGATCTTTAAATTTTGCAACTCTTCAAGTCGACCTTTTCCTTAGTCTTTCTCTATCTTCTTTCTCTAATATTCTATCTTACAATTTTTGAAGTTCTTAAATGATATATCTTCTCTTGGATATCCTCTTTCTCCAATATTCAATAAGGTTTCTCTTGACCTCTTCTCAATCTTCAATAGAGTTGCTTTCTTCTTTTTTAAATCTACAATTTGCAGTCCTCAACATTTTATAGGAACCTCCTTCTTGGGTCTCCTCAATATTTTACCTTCAATATTCAATGGGGTCTTTTACTTGTAACTCCTTAATCTTCAATGTCTACTCTTTTGCTACAACAAAGAACTAATCCTTGCATGAGGAAAGCACATAGAATTTTAGGCAATCAAAGATAAAATTATTCTCTATTCGTTGTAGGAATCTTATCAACTTTTGAGAACTAATTTTCTACAACAACATATTTATATAGCCATAAGAAAATTCATATAAATATCTAGATCTCTAAAAAAAAGTAAACTTCACTAGTTATCCTTCAATATAGTGGAATGAGATTTATGTTGAGTCCTATTCTTCACGAGTTTTCCTACAACCTTGTGGAAAGAATCTAGCCAAAAAATAACTTTAAAATTTTTAAAAAGAAATATCCCTATATCCTCTCTATATATCTTGTGGCTTTCCCTATCTCCTATCAATATCCCTTGTGCTTTGATACCACTCTTAGCTTTTGATGCTAGATACTTAATGAGAAATCAACCACAAGATATAAAATTAGCATGCAATATTAAATATATGATAATGACAATATACTAAGCATGTAAAACTCATAAGAAACTTTTGTAACTACTCATATAACTACCATGAATAAAGGTGCATGAAAATAGTACAATGATATAAAATGGAGGGTCTCATATTTCATATTCCTTACATGCTCTACATTGTATCTAGCATATCATCTACTACTCTTTTACCTTATTCTATCTACCTTCTCTCCCATATTATTTATCAAAGGCCTATATATAATGAGATGTGATTCTTGGTCTTCCACCTACCTATGATTCTTCATATTTCTATTCTATGCACTCATGTATGCATGGATAACATGCACATTTACATCATCAAGGACTTTACAGATTCTAACAATACTTGTGAATTTATTACATTGCATAAAGAAAATATTCACACCTTAATCTAAGACACACTCCTAATCTAAATATGTACCCAAGGTGTTACATTATCATGTACCAAATAATGTAATATATTCCAACAATAGAGCCCCTATAAGGAAGAATAGAGCAAATATTATTTTGGTCATATTGAAAAAAAAATGGAGAATTTGAATACACAACCCTATTGGTAATAAATAAATATACAAAGTTCTTGTTATTAGACTCTAATAATTATTAGTTTCTAAATTTATGTTTTTCTTGTGAATTTTATGTTTATGTCTGTGTTTTTTTAATTTTTTTAATCTCTTTCTTTATGTTTATATATCCATTTTCCCTTTGTTTCATAAAAGGTTGATTTATATTGTGTATTGACATATTGTATTTGTTTCTTTAAGATAAACAACATGATTAGGTACACATTGTTATTGTGGATATTTCATACAAAAGCCTTGTACCTCCTATTAAGGTTTGAATTTTCCTCCTCTCTTTGGAGTTATCATTCCAAGTTATTGTTTTGCTTATGTAGTTTGTTCTTTTTCATTTTTGTCTTCTAAAATGAATTAAACATATTTTCTAAAATATATAAATTACAATGGTTCTTGCATGTTATAGGCCTCATATATGTGATTATGCTAGGGAAATTGGTCAAGTACCTTAACATCCATGATGCCTAACCAATCAATCATCTTCAATAGTAAGGATCAACCATCTCCTTCCCTTTGATTTTTTCTTTAAAATCAATGGGCATATTTTCATCCATTTTAGTTGATTGACTAGAGATTTTCTATTCAACTACTACTATTAAATTTTACCTACAATATGGTAGTATTTAAATCTATTCTATCAACATACCCACCCTATTTTCCCATAAATAGAATAACTTCCTAGTACCAAATGATAATTGTATGAGACCGAATCATTCTTTTGAGTCTTATTTTGTCTAAATACAAAAACTAAAGCACTCATGATATTGCTTTGATATTTTCACATCTATAGTGAAAGAGGATTGCATCATAGGCCTATAATGCACCATAATATTCAATGTAGTATGCTTTTGAGGATTAGCAGTGAAGACAAGGTTTGATACAAACTTGACTCAACTATTATTGGATATACATGCATCAAACTATTTGTCACGAATCAGCCTAATTAGATATTTTATGTGTACCCTAGACCCGGCCAATATTGAAAGGTTGAAGTAGAGAGATACCTTTTCAGACAATATCTAGATAGGGCTAGTTTTCGTAATAATCTAACAATTGGTATAAGCTTAGGGTAAAAAAAATATGGGAAATGATAGAAAGAAATGGAAAATATGGCTATGATCTAGAAACGTAAGGTGGGGATAAACTAGCAGCTAAAATTTAAATCAAGTTTTAATTAGCATGTAATCAAAAGAAAAGCATAGAAACCATTCACAGATTGCAGAGATAATTTCCAATGAACATTTCAACATTTAGTTCTCTATCAAGAATTAAATTCAAAAATGCAGAATTTAAATTTACCTAACAAAGATCATGAACCTAACAAAAATGAAAGGTAGAAAATAATTGCATACAACACTACTCCAAGAACCAAAAGCCAAATATATTTCAATTGATGTAGAAAAATCAAAGTGTTTTTGGCAGAATGTCTATCCTCCCTTTTTTACATCAAAATGCTTAGTATTTATAGAGGATTTTGGATTTGGAATTAAATACACATAAAAACAAAATGCTAGCTATTCAAAGACTAGCAACAGAGTAATTCTCTCCTCGACAGTAATAACGATCCAATCAAAACATTCTTCAAGAAGCAATGATCCCTCTTTCATGGAGAGTGCCTGGGAAATTAGTAGAAGTGGACGGTGGGAAAATAATTCCAAATATCGATGCAAAAATTAGGAGTTAAAGCATTAAATCTTGGTTGCCACTTTATCATCTTGTGCCTTGAAAATTTATCTTTGCTAGGAAGATCCAATGAAAATTAACTTTATTTTGAAAAAGAGCAAAATCAATGGACAGTGCCTTGGAAATGAACAAGATCACACAACTATCAGGAGCACAATATTTAATGTCGACAACTCTTCATTGGGAATTTTGGAAATATTAATTTTGTTACCTCTAGATTTCAATTCCATCAATTTCCAGCCCTTCTTGTAAAATATTTGCAACAATGGCACCTTCAGAAGTAACTTCGTTGAGAGTTGCGCTCAACCATGGAGTTTCGCCCTTCGTTCAGTTGTTTTCACCCTAAAATCATATTCTCTCAGGAATTTTTCCCCAAAATATTTTCTTGCTTGAATTAAGGGTAAAATATAGAATTTCACCCCCAAAGGAGGGCAAAAATAAATTTTGTTCCAAGTTGGTGCAACTTTGACTTTGATTTGCGCATGAAGATGCTTTTTCGGGACTTTCGCTCCAAAATGGGTGAAATCAATATTTTTTCTCAAAATGGGATTAAATTACCTTGGAAGGCACTTTTTTTAACTTTGCTTTGACTTTGACCGATGCAACCTTCACCCAAATTATGTCCACTCATCATTTGCACTCCCAAAACATCTTCAACTTCCAATTCACCCAAAATAGGGGTGAAAATCATTTTTTCCCCTTACTTGGGGTGAAAACGTCCTTGAGAAACTCCCATCCATTATTTTCACCCTAACATTAATTAAAATAGTAATTCACCCCAAAAAGGGTGAAATTACCTTGAATGCATAATTTTAGGCAAAAGTACTTAACTTGTCTTTTTCTTCACTTGTAAAATTTTGCCTTCACTTCAAACTGAGTGTTTTTCACTACCTTCGCTCACATTTGGGTGAAAATATCTTAATGCTATACTTCACCCAAAAAAAGGTGAAAATTATTTTTGTCCATTCCCTGGGGCAAAAATGCCTTTTATTTCTCTTTGGATTGCCAGAAAAAATAAAACTCCCTTATATTTCCTAACAAAATCAAACTCCTTCAACAAAACTATTATATTAAAATAACAAAGGCAAAGGACCAACAAAATAATTGCATCATTTATTTTTCACACTTCAAAATATAGTGTGGTAAAACTACCAACACTTTTGGTGACTCTCAAGGTATTCAACTCATCTTAATGCAATTAACCCTAGGCTTTCATCCGTTGGGCTCAGCTATCACCATTACTGGCTGCATCAAATGGTTCTTTTGATTCATCAGCCTATTATTTCTCTACCTCTACCCATTCCTATTCTTCTTTCTTTATGATAATCGCACTAGTAGTATCATATACTACAATCACCTCAGCCAAAGAATCTTCATCAAGCCTCAAAGGATACTAGAGTGAATCAATGATGAAGTGCAATGTCTGAACATGATCCAAATTGATATGATTGGCTCTTTGACTTAGCTCCAATAGGGATGATTCAATGTGGGTGAGCCTCTTCATGAATGCCAGTACATGTTCCTTTGTAATTGGCTTTGTCTAGCTATCGATATCTAAGGTATATTCTATAAAATTTCTCCAGGATGTACCCAACTCTTGCTTTGGCAAAATCTCCCCCTGATCATATATGAAGCTCAGAAACCCAACATCAGCTATAGACTCAAAATAAATGAGTAAAATGAAATGCTCATGTTTAAACATAGTAGCCAGCTTTCAACCCTCTCTAGCCAGCTCCAATATGGAAAAATAGTTGTGCAACATAATCCTGAAATTGGACCAAGCTCAATCCATCTTACTCATTGGTTTAATTATGAAGTTAGACTAAGCTAACACCTAAATATTTAGTGTCATCTCCAACTTGGGTTCCAACTGCTCCTTGACATATTTTAAATTTTGATCACTAAGGAAAATTACTATCTAGACCTCATGAATATACAATAAAACCAAGAGCACTTTTGCTACCATTGTTGCATAGTCTTTAGTCAATCGATAGCGAGCTTCCATGATTTTCTCCTTGGAGAAGCCCATGGATTCGGTGGACTTTCCAATGATATTATTCTACAAAGATTCTAATTGAGTGGTTATTGCTTGCACCTGCTGTTCAGCTTCCTTTCGTACCTTTTGATGTTCTTTTCTTACCTCCTCCAAGCCTTTCACCTTCTGTCACCAATGCTCTACCTCTGATCTCACTATCTCCTTTTGTGCCTTAATTTTTGCCATAGCTTCTTCCAATTCAACAATATTTACCTCGATCTCAAAAATTCTCTTTTTATAATGCTCACCATGCAGATAAAACAAGCTCATATCCACCTGAATATTTTCCATTTTCTTCATAGTATCAATATTTATCAAGTCCTTTATAATGACTTCATAAGCATAATCGCTTGGAGTCATTACTCCTTGGGGATTTTGTACTTGGGGGATCATTTTTATAGTGTGGGACTCCATAGCTTCAAGGTCAAAAGTGACCTTATTCAACATCTTTACTGGATCTTGAGCTTCTTTCCACTTATGAATTTTAAACCACTGTGATGAACTCTAGTGGGATTGAATTATTTTTGCTGTAATAGGATGCTCTGGCACAATCTCCATCTCTGGCTGTAGTAGCACCTATAATTTAAGAAATGGAATAGGGAAAAAATGAGCTTGTTGAGGGCTTGGTTCGGTAAGGGAAGTGGAAATAGGAATGGTTGGTAGAACAGAAGCGAGTGTGGGAATGGAAGCGAGGGGTTTGGCTACAGTTTACACCTACTCGAGAAGGAGCTTGTGTACTTATATATATGGTAGAAATTACCTAAATGGAGGAAGTAGGGAGTTAAAATGAATTGGATCCAAATGCAAAATAACTAAAAAAAAGGGAAATATAAGAAATGAGAACACAAGAAGAGGGAGAATTGGTGACTGGTGATTAAGATATGGAAAGTGAAATGGAAGTGGAAGGTATACCAAATAGGACTGATATGGAAGTGAAAATTGTAGAAAGTGGTGTGGTAGTCACAAAATACTCAAGAGCAAGGTAATATGGTAGAGAAAACATACCTTCAGGCTCTAACACCATTTGAGATGATGATGAGGGTAGTTGTGATATTGGTTATCCCTTGTATTTTTCATCATCTATATCCTTATCTAGATCTATAAATTCCATACGTTGGCAAAGAAACCAAAGGACAATTCTCTAAAATGTTAGCCTATGTGACTTCAAATACAATAGGAGAGTTTGCACTATATGAAGAGACTGCACCAATCCTTGGCTTCTTGAATATTTTTGGAAAAGGAAGGGTCTCATGCTTACTCCTCTTTTTTGGGGGGGCTACTCTTCCGATGATGGCTATTTATCTTCCTCCACAAGTGGTGCTTCCTCAACCATATATTTTTCCCCTTCAACCATGATCTCTTCACTATCAGAACTTTGAAATCTTCAAGGTACAATTTTAGCAAAAGAGATTGGTTGGTAACTGTCATAATATTCATCATACATGTCCAAAAATGCATCATCCATCACTAGGTCATAAGCTGACCCAATTTTTCCTTGGTGGGCCCTCATAACCCACTAGTTGGTGATTTTCTCCTTAGACCAAGTGGGCAACTGATCCTTCATTTTTCTAAATAGGCTCGAAGGAGGAATTTGGTGCTTGTATACTACAAGGTTATACTCAGCCTCCATCTCCCAAAAATCATGCCATGATGGAAGTGACATCATAATTTCAAAATGCCATTCAAGAGTCATACCCCTTAAGATTTTTTCTGTCACTCAATGATGAGCATCCGAAATGCTCATATTTTTGTATGAGTTTCTAACATTTTTGTGCAGTAGTATTATAAGATTTGTATATTTTTATAAAATATTATGTATATATTTAATGAAATTATGTGCATTGCCTAATTTGTGTGTGAAGTGTGTTTTGTGTAGATATTTATTGATTTTATCATCTTTTGCTTAGTCAAGGTCCTAAGAGGACCTGGCATGCTTTTACTTCAATGCATCTAAGGCATAAATGAGAAGGCGCCTTGATCTTAAAGTAGGTACCTTGGCCAATGGTACCTTGATCCTCAAGTAGGCACCTTGGTCAAGGATGCCTTTATTCACAAGTAGGTGCTTTGATCAAGGGTACCTTGATATTCAAGTAGGCACCTTGACCAAGGGTGCCTTGATCCTTAAGTAGGCACCTTGGTCAAGGGTGCCTTGATTCACAAGTAGGCACCTTGATCAAGGGCATCTTGATTTTCAATTAGGCGCCTTGACCAAGGGTGCCTTGATACTTAAGTAGGCACCTTGATCAAGGGTGCCTTGACTCACAAGTAGGTTCCTTGATCAAAGGTGCCTTGATCCTCAAGTAGGTGCCTTGATGTCATACGTCAAGGGCACCTTGATACTCAAGTAGGCACCTTGATACCATACATAAAGGGTACCTTGATTCTCAAGTAGGTGCCTTGACATCATACATCAAGGGTGCCTTGATCTTCAAGTAGGCACCTTGATGTTAAGCACCTTGACTTTATGACTGAAGGATACCTTTTTAACCATGGTAGAACTTTGAATCCATGTCATGCAGGATATCCTTGGAAAGTTATCGAATGCATGAGATATCTCAGTCACATTGGAGGAAACACACAACCACTTGATAAAGTAGAATACAGGCAACAGAGAGATTGAACCTGAAAATCTACTATCCCTAGAAAAAGATGAAAGTTGTTGACTATTTTTATCATGTGCCTATTATAGTAACTAAACTATCTTAGTTTAGGCTGTAACTAGATATTCCATTGTAATAGCATTGTACAAGAAGCTCTATGTGTATTATATAAACACACAGACTTCTATGAAAAAGTAGTAGGTGGCATATGTAAGAATTTATCATTGTTTATGTACTGTAGTATTATTAATAAAAGTTTACTCAAGAGTTCTTCCATTTGCGTTCTATCTTCGTAAATTAGTCAGGCAGAAACTGCTGGAGCCTGGTCCACTCCAAGCTAGTATTCCTCCCCTTATTTCTATTTCTTTCTAGACTCAGTCATTTATTTTTAGTGTGTTGTATGTTTATTTCTGCAAGTGTGATTTTATTATTTACCTTTATTTTTCAAGCACGATGTGGTGTGATTTATTTTTTCATAATTTAATTTATGCATGATTTAATTTATGTGTATGAACTAATGATATTTCACAAACACTCCCCCATTGATAGGCTTAGTGGACTCATATCAAAATGATGTTGTAGTTAGTCTTGAACGTGGTACTTCACAAGCTTACAAGTTCCCTAGTTTGATAATTTAAATGAAAGGGCTGTGACAAAAATATGACCATATTTAACCAGTGTTTTTGCCCCAATATTTTGGCATCATTTCCATAGAAGTGCCAATAATACATTAATTACAATACCTTAGACATTCCATCTGACTTTGCATGAGTCCATAGAGTAAAAGAGGACCCGAAGGTCATTTCATAAAGTAGAGCCCATAGGAAAAACCTAAGCCAACTGAAAATTCCAAAACTGATTTAGAGTCTCCTCAATCACAATCAACAGTGCACTGGAGTGAACAACCCATATTTGCACAAAGATCTTCCTAATCCTATCAATCGGGAAAAGAGCTGTCTATACAAAATATTTTGTTTAAAAGGACATTTTCCGAAGATGATTTGTTGTGTAAAGTCGTAGAGGATAAAACCATAACATCAGCTAACTTGTAGGCTCTCGTACAAAAATTTCAAAATGACCGAAAGGCTATAGAAACTACATTAGAGACTACATTTCCTAAAAAAATGGCTAAAGCGGAAGAGGCTTTGACTGGTTTTAGATTCTCGATAGAAGAAGGTGTAGGAGATACCAAAATGAAAAACATGTCCCTTACCCATCTTCCTACCTTCAAGGGATACCCAATAGAAGATCCTAACCTATTTTTAAAGTTCAATGTCTTGTGCAAGTTTGTAGATTACAAATCATATGCCCAGAAGTTAAATCTCTTCCCTTCAACATTGGATGACTCATACCTATGTTGGTTCATCATCTTGGGTAACAAATAGATCACCTCCTAGGAGGAAATAAAAAATATCTTCCTAGAGCAGTACCAAGATTTTGACAAAGTGTGAGACTCCAAGGAGGAGGTTCTGAGCATGGTGTAGAAGGAGGATGAATCCTTGGAGGAATACTGGAAAAGATTCAACTTTAATCTACAGAGATATCCCCATACGAAGCTAGGCAATAAGTCCCTCAGGAGTATTTTTTTTAGGATACTTAACAACGAGTCTCTCGAAGTGCTCAATATTATCTCTGGAGGTGACATTTACCAGCACCCAATGGTAGACATTCGACAACTATGTTGAAACTACTCATGAAGAAGAGGTAAACCAACCTCTATGACCATGAAGGCAACTACTTTAGTCACAAAGATAGATATAGGAAATATATTGAAGGATTTGAAGAGTGAAATGCTCTCCTCTCCAGCATTGTAGTTGGACACACTCCTACTAGAGTAAAATAAATAAGAGAACAAAGTTACGCCAACCTACTTCTATTTGAAATGCAAAGGAAAACACGCAAGGAATACGTGTCCAAAAAATAAAGTTAGGGTATGTTCTATTTATTAGTAGAACCATAAGACCTGATTGTGTCCATAGCTACCAAATATTAAGTAAGATGTTGAAGTCACCAAAGCTTACTTCATGGGTAATCGAAGGAACTGGAAAAATCCCCCTATGGAGAATATGCTAGTTGGAATGTTGCCCTATTGAGGAATACATTACATGTTGCAAGGGCAAGTCAAACCACATAATATGGTATGGTGGGAAATGTCACCTTAGATGAATGCACATCCAAGAGTCTCATTTTCCAACCAGCATCCATGGATTTCTTACCAACAATCTAGGAAGCAATGAAGAAATCATGGTTCGTGGAAATCAGCTCCATAGAACATAGTGCAAGCTCCACCATAACAAATCTTGTCAAATCTCCCTGTAGTGAGACCTACACAACTACCAACCCAACCAATAATCAATCTGAATAACAAGGCAAATTGGCCTGCATACCAACTGGAAGGAGAGATGTTTCCAATGTACAATATTATTTGTAATCCAATTCATCTTAGATCAAGTAGACATTTAGGAATAGATTTTACTCCCTTGATAAGAGAGGAGGAGAACGTAGAAGAATAACCTCTCATAGAGGAGGTTGAAGAATAATCGGTTGTTGAGAAACCAAAAGTTCCTTTTCCCAAGAGGTTACAAGAGAAAAAGAAGCCAATACAACCTAAGTTTGAGGAATTTGATGATTACCATCCCACTCTTTCAAGCCATCAGATATATTCCTATTTACACCAAGGTGATCAAAGACCGTTTTCTAAGGAGGCCAGGATGTAAGACAACCCAAACCATCAATGTAGTAGGGAATTTAACTGATTTAATGTTGGGAAATACATGCCACCCTAAATACATAGATCTATTAGTCTGGTTCTAATCATAAAAATAGGTGGTCACTTGTTGGCCAACCCTCTGGTTGATGGTGCAACCATCAACGTCATGCCAAAGGAAACTATGTAAAATCTAAGGCTCATAGATTTAAAACCCACTAATACTGTGTTGCAGCTAGCCGATAAGTCGATCGTAGCACCAAAAGGGATGCTAGAAGATAGCATTGTGACGATGGATGTATGGGAGTACCCAGCGGATTTCTTGGTCTTGAAGTCTAAATCAAGATTGGGTGGCTATCCACTCATCTTGGCGAGGCTATGGGTAGAAAAATTTGATGCCTACATAAGCTACCATGATGGATAGATGACCATTTCAAATAGTCAAAATATCAAAACGTTGACAATCTCTCCACCTACATAGTTTGTAGATATGTTGGGAGAGCCTGTGTGGGACAACCAAGATGAAGGGATATTTTCAATGCTAAAAATGGTGATGGCACTAAAGAAATTAGAGAAATAATTTGATGAGGATGACATCATTATGAGCTTCCTCTATGGAGAGTCCTCTCCTATTATTCCATAATCACCATTGGTCAGTGCCCAAGATCACCACATCAGGTAGATCAAAATAGAGCATGGAAGGACATTAAACATCTGCAGTGGGTTGAAAACCACATAGCTGACTAAATTAAATAAGGTTTTGACCAGGCATCAACAAGACTTTTTCTAGGACTATCATACATGAAAGGAATCAACCCAAAAATTTATACCCATAAAATTTATCTTTAAGAGCAAGCAACTCCAATTAGAAAGCCACAAAGGAGGATGAATCCTGCCATGAAGGAGATAATCAAAGTAAATTTATAGAATCTCGTATCAACAACATTTATCTATCCCATATCTAACATCAAATGGGTGTCGCCACTAGTAGTGGTTCCCAAGAAAAATAGGAAATGATGGATCTGTGTCGACAACAGGTCACTGAACAAGGCAATCAAGAAGGATCATTTTTTACTATCTTTTGTTGATCAGGTTCTGGATACACTTTCAAGAAGGAAGTAATTCTCCTTTATTGATGAGTTTAGCAGATATAACCAAATATAGATTGGAAAAGAGGACCAAAACAAAATTATGTTTCTTATCCTTGGAGGATGTTCACCTACAGAGTCCTACCCTTAGGTTTGTGTAACATACCAACCACATTTTAGAGGATGGTTTTGAGCATCTTCTCAGATATGATGGAGAAAGTAGTGGAGGTCTACATGGATAATTTTACCATTTACGATGATACCTTCGATGAAGTGATGACCAATTTGAAACGATACTCTAGCAGTGCAAAGAAAATAATTTATCCCTTAGCATAAAAAATACTTCATGATGATGTAGGAAGAAGTAGTGTTGGGACACCACATCTCATGAGAAGATATTAAGGTGCATAAAAATAAAATTTAAGTCATTAAGGATCTGCCTAGTCCTAAGACGTAGAGAGATGTGAGGATTTTTCTTGGCTTCACTAGATACTACAGGTGATTCATAGCTGACTTCAAAAAAATTGCTAAGCCCCTACACATACTGCTCTCCAAGGATATGAGTTTCTTCTAGATAAAATACTGTGAACGAGCCTTTCAAGTGTTAAAATAAAAGTTGATTACTACCTTAGTTTTGCAGGGCCCAAATTGGGTTGTTCCATTCCATATTTACTTTGACGTATCCAACAACATGATTAGGTTAGTCCTAGGACAGAAGGATGGTGAATAATTCTATGTCATCTATTATGTTAGTAAGAATTTAGCTGGATATTAGCTTGATTACACGATGATAGAGAAGGAATTCCTCATGATCGTTCATACCATCAACAAGTTTTGCCACTACATTACGGGTTACAAAGTTTTCATGTACATGAACCATGCAGTTATCCAATATTTAATGAGCAAACCCGTAATGAGCAATAGAATTATTATATGGATATTACTCCTATAGGAGTTCGATATCACCATCATGGATAAACCCAGTAGAGACAATGTAGTAGTAGACTTCTTGTCTATATTGATACCATTAGATCATGCAGTCGTAGAAGATAAGTTTTTGGATGAACATATTTTCTTCATCAATGAGTAGACACCATGGTATGTAGACATAGCCAATTACTTGGCCATCGATAGAACATCCCCTACTCTTTCACCCCAAGAGAAGCAAATAGTAATAGAAAAGAGCGCATCTTTCTCATGGATTGATGACCTCCTATTTAAAATAGGACCTGATCAAATTGTGAGAAGATGCATTGTTGAGCACAAATTTTTAGAAGTTCTCAAAGCTTGCCATAACGAACCATGTGGAGGACATTTTGCGGGAAGAAGGACTACATACAAAGTCCTACATGCTGGATATTATTGGCCTATTTTTTGGAAGGATACAACAAAATACACTAGTCAATGTGATGAGTGCCAAAGGATGGACAGGCCAACCACATGTTCACATTGAACCCTTCAACAAATAGGGGATGGACTTTGTGGGTCCAATCAACCCATCATTGGTTAGAAAGAGATACATTCTAGTTTGCACTAACTACATAACCAAATGGGTTGAAGTGCAGGTACTGAAGGATTCCAAAGAAGGAATGGTGGTAGAATTCCTATTTTCTCAAATTTTCATGAGGTTCAGGGTACCTAGAGAAATTACAATAGATTAGGGGCCTCAATTCACCTTCAAATTAATTCAGGAGTTAATGCAATAATATAGGATTCACACCCCCTACCATATATAGAAAAATGGACATGTAGAAGTGACCAACAGGGAGCTAGAGAATATCCTTACAAATATCGTGCAACAACACAAGAAATATTCAGTTGAGAGTGCCAGAGGTAGTATGGGTATACAAAACTACATGGAAGATAGCCATAGATTTTACTCCATTCAAATTGGTATACGGGAAGAGTGCGATGATGCCCATTAAGTTTAAAATCAAAACTCTTAGAACTATGATGGAATTGAACGTGATATTGGACGATGCACAAAAGGAGACGATTCGATAGCTAAATCAGTTGGATGAATATCAATTGGATTCCCTGCAAAGGATAGAATTCATACAAAGGAAAAGAAAATAGTTGTATGACCACCACATTAAGCTAAAGTAGTTCAAAGTAGGATACAAGGTGTTACTATATGATTTCAAATTCCAATAACAGAAGGATAATATGATGCAGAGGTGGATGGTGTTAGCATAGTATGCATGCTATTATCATTACATTATTTATTATGCATTAATTTTTGTCATGTGCTAAGTTGGTTGGGTATTTTTTCCAATGGATTGGTAGTTTATTACCTACCTCCAATGTACTTTAAATTGAACACCTCAATGCCAATTTAGTTGTTCACAATTTTCATGGTATCAGAGCAGTATTGTTCTTGGGCAATGTGAAAGGAATTTTTTTTCACTCCAACTTGTCTCCCAAACATGAGTAGGCAAGTCTCTGAAGCAGAGCTACGAGCCATTCAATGCGCACAAAGAATTTGGTTGAAGATATCTTAAGGAGACATCACTCTAAATTAGCATTGTGTGAAGTGGTGTTGTTCGAAGGAGTAGTTACTGCACGGATACATTTTAGATGGATACAATTTCTTTGGTGTTGCAATTTGCCTTCACGATTTCTCTAATATGAGATGCTTAAACCCTAAGAAGATGTAGTCACATGTATCTTACAGATCCTGAGATGACAGGAAACCCTAAGTGTTTAAGGTGAAATATCATCGGGAGATATTACCATGAAATATCATCATGAGATATTGCCATGAGATATCATCATGTTTTACTTATAAGATGAAATTCATGGGGAGGGCTCGTTATTGGAGGATCTATCCATAAAGCATATTTTTTTAAAATATTTGTTGTTGTCACACAATATAGGGCACCTCTTGCCTTAATATTTTCATCCACCAGCATGGTGGAATTGGTTTGATGATCTCGTGCTAATGCGGTTGCTAAGAAGACATGAGTTCCAATCACACAGAGTCATTTTTTTGGCTTCAAAATCTGAGAGTTAAAAGAATATAAGGCACATTGTGCCTTGTTCATCTCATCCACCAACCTAGTGGAGATGGTCAAGTGGCCAGTTTCTTAGGTGCTTGGAGGTAAAATTTTTGGGTTTTCAAGCCCACCGAATCCTCAAACATTCTTTTTGCACAATGGGAGATAAAGAAAGGTATTATATGATTTTTTTTTTGCAATATTTACAATTTTTTATTGTTGCAATTACAATCATTGATACAAGACATCACAAGTTAGTGGCATATTTTTTTTAAAACAAAAATGACCCAAGTTCTTTGTTTGGAGGGATAAGGAAACATTTTTTTTATTGCAATTAAAATATCCAAGCAAGAAAATAGGAGGGATAAACATATTTTGTTTCAATACTAGTGCATTTTTTTCCCATGGAGGGATAAGTAACTATTTGCACTTCATAAAACTTTGCAAGGGTACATCATTTTTTCTTCTCAGTCCTTGTTTATTTTGCAATAGAAAGGGGGGATAAAAAAAATTTCTTTTGCAAAATTCTAAGGCAAATGGGGGAAGAAAAATGTTTATTTACAAAAAACATTTGGATTTGAATATCATCATTGTAACAAAACTGGTATTGTAATAGGTACATTTTCGATGGAAATTGATACCTAAGTGTTTAAATTTGTGGGCACTTGTGATTGTTTTTTGCATCAAAATTTCATGTTTTCTTGCATTTCAATCATAAAGTAAAATATACAAAGCAAAGAAAATACCCCAAATTTTACACCTATTTGTGCAATTTATTACATAGGAGCGTTCGATATATACGGTACCTCTGGTCCACACTTATAGGTGATGTTGTCATGCTTGGACTACTGTATCTAATACCTAATATAGCTACAAAAATGACATCTAAGCTATTGTTCTCTATAAATCATTAGGGAGAAATAAGGAAAACTAGTTTTGATATTCACTCCATTTAATACCCTAATTCTTTATGATTGTTTGGCTTAAACTCCTCCAAATCATCAACCTTCTTCGAAAGGGTTTTGAGGTAGGTGCCATAAATTTGATTGAATTCCCTATAAATAAAGGGGGACCATTTGGTGTTATAAGGAACCTTCACAATGGCCATTGTTCACAAATATCTATCAGATTCACAATTGCTCAAGGGTTTTAATTTTGCAACATGGAGGACAAAGAAGAGAGCTATCCTTCAGGTTAAATATTTATGGTATGTAGTGTCTGGTACTACAAATTTTCCTACAATAGCAGTACCATATCAGGAGGTATTTGATAAGAAGGATAGAAGATGTATCATGTTTATTTTGCTTGCTACTATATATGAGGTCCAACATCATATCTATGATGCCAAATCTGGTAAAGAATATTGGGATGCTTTGATTACCATTTATGAAGGGAATAATCAGTCCACTATTCTAAACCTTCAAAATCAACCACATACACTCAGTAAGAAATATGGTGAGACAGTTGACCTATTCCTATGTAGAGTGACAGAATTGAAATTCAAATTGAATGCTATTGGAGAGATAGTGGTAGATACTCTCTTGAACTCAATAATCTTGAGAGCTTTTCCATAATACTAAAAAATGTTGATCACATCTCTAAATGTATTTGGAAGACAAGATACCTTTGTGGAATTGGTAAATTTACTTCAAACTGAGGAGGCAAATCAGTTTCAAAAATATGAAGTGCAAGAAAATGCCCTCTACTCCAAAAAAGGGGTTATGAAGCAAGGTAATTTTCTTAATGGAGGATCTTCATCAAAAGGAAAAGGGAAACAAACTCAACAAAAAATACAAGCAATATTGCAAAATTTGTGATATGAATAACCATGACACCAATAGGTGTTGGTTTAAGAATAAACAACACAGTGACCAAGATCACAAGAAAAGGGAAAAGAGAAATACAAACCACAAAAAAAGAATAAGCAACCCAAGGGGAATGTTGCTTATGTCGAATCTGACTCAAAATTATATTTTGAGTGAGAACACAAGGTGCTCATGACTCACATTTATTCTCAGCATAAGGATGAAGTGTGGCATATTTATTTCGATGCCATTAAACACATGACTAGTGATAGATCATGGTTTGAGACATTTGAGGCAAAGGAAGGCAAGCCAATGATAATAGATGATGATAAGACCTACTGAGTTTAGGGTGAATGTGATGTTTCCATAAGTCTTACAGATGGAAAATGTCATATTGAGAAGTTTCTCTATGTTCTTGGATTGGCCAACATTTTTTGTCCGTACCTCAGATCTTGGATAGAGATATGGATGTTGTTTTTAGTGTTGAGATGGGTAGAAAGAGATGTTTAATCACCAAAAAGGGAAAGCATATATCCATAGAATCATACAAGCATGGTTTGTTCATATTAGATGTTGTTTTTATGCCTCATGTTGCCATGGCGATAACCACAAAGGAGGCTACTTATTTTTGGCACAAGAGATATGGGAATCTGAGTTCAGGATATTTTCTTGAGTTGAGAAAATATAAGATGGTGAAAGGTCTTCCCAACATTTCATCCATGTTGCCAGTATGCTCAGATTGCTTAGCAGAGAAGAAACACCGAGTACCATTTAAGGTTAGCTCTTTAAGATCTAAGACACCTTTGGAGTTGGTACACATCAATCTATGTAGTCCTATGCCAAATAGCTATGGTGGAAAGAGGTATTTTCAGTTGTTTGTTGATTATTACTCACAAAATATGTGGGTTTTATTTCTACAATTGAAATCTTAGGCACTTTTGTACTTTCAGTAGTTCAAGAAGCTTGTTGAGAAGGATTCAGGATGTTCCATCAAAACCCTCCACTCATATCGAGGGGGGATATATCTCCAAGGAATTTTCATCATTTTTGAATGCACATGGGATTAAGATACAATTGACAATAGTCTATACTCCATAGCAAAATGGAGTTGCTGAATGGAGGAACCATTGCATTGTGGAAATGGTTTATTGTATGCTTAAAGAGGCATAAATTGAGCATGAGTATTGGGTAGAAGTAGTGAATACAACATTGTACCTCCTAAATAGAGCACCCACAAAATATATACAAGGCATGACTCCACAAGAAGCATGGAGTGGTAGGAAATCCTCCATTTTTCATATAAGGGTTTTTGGATGTAATGCATTCATGCACATACCAAAACAGAAAAGGAAGAAGTCAGATGAGAAAACCTTGCAATGTATTTTTCTTGTTTACAATGAGCATTCAAAGGGATATTGGTTGATATATCCTATGACCAAGAAAACACACATTAGTAGAGATGTGGTATTTGATGAAGCTTTCACATCAGATAACACATCTATAGATGTATACCTAGAGGAAGAGGAGCCTAAGAAAGAGACTCCACCCCCATAGAAAAAGGTTCCAAAATGGTAAATAGCACATTGAGAGATTTAAAGTTGACCTCACTTCCATATCTAACTCTAGATTGAACATGTACTTGTAGCATGACTCAGTAAATAACAGCAGAAGCATCAAATTCAGAGGTTGACGAGCTTTGCTAATAATTTTATGAATTGTCTATCGATGTAGAGGAATACAAAGAAGTATATATGGATGATGAAAGGGTTTATATATCTACATTATATGAGAATGAACCCACAATAGTTCAATATGCACTTAGTGAGCCTTATTGGAAAGATGCTATGGATGTTGAACATACATCTCTCATAAAAAATAACACATGGAAGCTAGTTAATATGCCTTCAGAAAAGAAGCCCATTGGTTGCAAATGGGTGTTCAAAGTAAATTATAAGGCAAATGGTACTATTGATAAGCATAAGACCCATCTTGTTGCAAAGGGCTATGCTAAAAAAGAAGGCATAGATTATGAAGAGACTGTTGCCCCTACTTCAAAAATGACTACCATTAGAGTACTTTGTGTCATGGCATCTCAATTTGGATGGAAGTTACATTAGATGGATGTAAAAAAGGCTTTCTTGAATGGTGACCTATAATAAGAAGTGTACATGACCCAACCAGAAGGATTTGTGGTTAAAGGGTAAGAACAAAAAGTTTGCAAGTTGGTCAAATCCTTGTATGGGCTAAAATAAGATCCACAAGCTTGGTACATCAAGATAGATTGTCACCTAGTGTAGCATGGATTCAAAATAAGTCATTTAGATTTAAATTTCTATATCAAGAACAATGGTTATGACATAGTGATTTTGGTACTATATATGTATGATCTGATAATAATTGGCAGTTTAGAGAACATGATTGATGCAGTGAAAGATGATTTGAAATAATATTTTGAAATGACAGATCTAGAACTTCTTCACTATTTTCTTGGTTTAGAAGTGACTCAAAACAAATTATATTAGAGTAACACAAAATAAGTATGCCAATACATTGGTATAAAAAGTTTGCATGACTGATTGTAAGCCTAAAGCAACTCCAATGGAGCCAGGGCTTAAGTTATCACAATATGATACATCTCCAAAGGTAGATGGTACTCTATATCACCAGTTGATTTGAAGTCTCATATATCTAACAAATACTAGGCCAAATCTTAGTTTTGCTATGGGTTATCTTTCAAGGTTCATGTAGGAACCTAAGGTGAGTCATTATAAAGCAGCAAAGAGAGTTATTCATTATGTTTGTGTTAGTACAGACTATGACCTAGAGTACAAGAGGAATGACAATTTCTTCTTACAAGGATACACAAACTCAAACTATGATGAATCCATTGATGATCGAAAATTGACTTCTAGATATATTTTGCATATATGATCTAGATCTATCTCTTGGCACAGTAAGAAGTAGGAGGTGGTTGCTTTATCTTATATAGAGGTATAATATCATGTAGCAAGTGGATTAGTCTCAAGATAATGTGGTGAAGTTGTATTCTTATAAATATGGGTCTTCCTAAGAATATGCCACTTCATTTTTTTACGATAATCAAGGTGTTTTTTTTACAAGAATCTGCCACTTTATATATATGATCTAGACCTATCTCTTGTCAAGAATTCAATTTTTCATGAGTGTACCAAACACATTGACACTCGATGTCATTTCATTCAATATGAAGTTCCAAAGTACAACATACAACTCCAATACATACCCACTAATGATTAGGTTGCAGGCATCTTTACTAAGGCACTTGCACTTGTCAAATTTGAATTGTTCCGCAATGCTCTTTGTATTTCAAAATAATGTAATAATGGGGGGATGTTAGGATAGTATGCATGCTATTTTAATTACATTATTTATTATACGCTAATATTTGTCATGCGCTAAATTGATTGGGTAGTTTTTCCAACATATTGATAGTTGATTACCTACCTCCAATGTACTTTAAGTTAAACACCTCAATGCCAATTTAGTTGTTCATGGTTTTAATATGGGACCATATGAGGGGATTGATTTGATCAAAAAAGGTGTTGTGCATGTCAAGACAATTGACAGTAGCAACACCATATTGACATTTAATGATCACCAGTTGTGTCCATATCACATGTCTGAAAATTTAATGATGGAGTCCAAGATAGGCATGGGGGAGACCCCATCTAATTGAAAATGTTTCAACTTCTCAGAAATACAGTGGACATAGGGTTGTCCACTTAAAATAGTTTAGTTCATAGTTTTTATATTTTTTTTGTGTTGCAAGTACAGTTCCCACATGCAAGCTATAGGTATCCTAAGATCCAGGGCCTAATAGGTATGGATTTTACCAAAATTCATTCTACTACTTTCTATTTTACTGTGTGTTTTTTAGGGATAGTGATTGCATGCAAGCTACAGGTATCCCAAGAGCCAAGGCCTAACAAGGAATGAATTGCACTAAACTATATATTTTTAGTTTTTCTTATTTTATTTTAGTGGTGAAATGGCTTGATTGCATGAAAATAGGTATCTTAGGAGACAAGGCCTAAGCCAGCTTAGCATCCATAAACCTACACATTTTTCTAATAATTAGAAATTTGACTGTTTCCATCTAGATGAGATAGTCCTAATCCAAGCATAGACATAGGCATTAATTCCCCACAAAGAAAAAAAGCACCCTCCTTCGTGTTTTGATGAAGCAGATATTAACGTAATGCAATGAAGAAACATTGGAGGACCTGATCAACCCTGCAACAATAGACATGTTAGCAACTTCTAACTTTTCAATAGTAATAAGGGTGCCTTACTCTACAAGTAGGCACCTTAATCAAGGGTGCCTTGCTCTACAAGTAGGCACCTTGGTCAAGGGCATCTTGTTGTACAAGTAGACGCCTTGATCAAGAGCACCTTACTCTACAAGTAGGCACCTTGGTCAAGGTTACCTTGTTCTACAAGTAGGCACCTTGATCAAGGGTGCCTTGGTCTACAAGTAGGCACCTTGATCAAAGGTCCTCAATACTCATAAATAGATGTTCTTGACTTATGTTGAAAAATTAAATTAAATTAAATTAAAAAATAAATGATGATGAATAAGTGATGAGGTACCTTGATGTCATACAATAGAGGCACCCTGATCATAAAAAAAAATGATGATGAATAAGTGACAAGGCGCCTTGATGCCATGCAGTAGAGGCACCTTGATCATAAAAAAAATACACGATGATGTACCTTGATCAAATATGCCTTGATCCACAAGTAGGCACCTTGGTTAGGGGTGCCTTACTCTATAGGTATGCACCTTGATCAAAGGTGCCTTTATCCACAAATAGGTACCTTGTTCTGGGTCACCTTACTCTACAAGTAGGCACCTTGATAAAGGGTACCTTACTCTACAATTAGGCACCTTGGTCAAGGGTGCCTTAGTCTACAAGTAGGCACCTTGGTCAAGGGTGTCTTTCTCTACAAGTAGGCACCATGGTCAAGTGTGCCTTACTCTACAAGTAAGAACCTTGATCAAAGGTACCTTGCTCCACAAGTAGGCACCTTGATGGCATGCATCAAGGGTGCCTTGATATGCAATTAGGTGCCTCAATATCATACATTTTAAATGTGTCTTGATCCAATATAAGCACCTAAATAATCTAACGAAATAAGGGAGCGACTGAAGCCATGTAATCACTTCACATGATAAAAAATTGAAGTCATCCAAAAATATTAAGGAATCATTGGGAAGGATTTATGTGCATTCCAAAGCTAACCAGAAAAGGATATATGCATCCTATCACCTGAACCAACCAGATCTCCATATTTTCAGCACGATATCTTGAGCAAATGGAGTTGTAGTACCCCAGATAATTTAATAAACCACATGGGAAATACGCCATCACCCTTATCAAGAACTACCAAATCGGTATGCTCTAGAATGTAAAAACAACCAATCAGGTATGTGCATGATTTTAGTTAAATATTTATATAATTTTTCATAACTAAATACTTCTTTGAAAACAATGTCATCACAAGAGTTTAGCCAATTTTATTGGTCCCCCATGTCCAATACGTCATACCAAAAATCAATTTGGATGGTGTATCCTATCAACCCTAATGTAAAATTAATTCACTGGGTAGGCACCTTGATCTATAAGAAGGTGCCTTTCTATGAAATAAGGGCATCAAACTAGTAAGGAAAAAAAGAGGAAAACAACTAAGAATTCACAATGGGAGGCCGATTAAAGAATCATGCACAAAAGAAAAGTGATCCTAGTAATATCAAAGGAATTTGTGGGGAAGTTCGATACTATTTTTAGGTGACTAGGTGGATGAATTATTACCTCCTGATCAGCTGAAACCAAGGCACTAAGGTGGTAAGGGAATTTTCTACCGCTATAAGAGGGGAGGTCACTTAGTTACATGGATTGGAAATCCTAGTCATGTTAGAGTACATTTTAATGGTTATCAACCTCCCCCTCACTAGAGAATACACTTACAAGGAAGGTAAGCCAACCCAATGCATAGAGCTACTTCTAGGGTAGAAGAAAATTTGATTCAAATCTATAGGACTACCAAAACAAAGACTCTTGGATAATTTGCAAAGGCTCTTCGATCAAGTGGTGATGTTCTTCACATGCACGGGTAAATAATCCTACTTGAATGCAAACCACATGTAGTTTTTGAACCATTTTATGCATGGGTGAAATATTAATGTGTCATTTTACCTAGCAAGTGCTCTGGAGGATGATGCTCACCGATATCAATGAGGGTAAGTTACTTCCCTAGCCCATAACAGGCTAATTACGGTCCTAATTTAGTATGTCAAGGAACACAGGGAGATCCTACCAATAGAAAGAGCCAAATATTATGGCATGCATATGTGGTCTACTACTGAAACAAAATAGGAGGATGAGTGGTAGATAGTCAAAGAAGCAACAAAAGAATGGCCCCAAACCTCCCAAGATACTACAGTTGAAGGGTAAATTTCTTTGCTTGATTCCTCATAGAATTATGTAGAGGATAGGCTGAATTCTTCCAACCCCAAACCAATGGCTTGTCGTATGGAGCACATAGGAAAAATAAAGCATCTATTATGATTATTTCTATTAAGTGAGGAAGAAGAGGGGGATACAGAGGTTGGGTTTGTGGCCCAAAAATTACAAAATTTGGCCTCTCAAAGTTCACCAAACCAAAAGACTTCAGAAATCTTACGAGGGCAGGTTGACTCAGTACTAGAAGAAGGCCATAATTGGTAGAGTGAATTTTTTGAAGCGTAGATGCTCTTCGAAGAATTTTTGGAGAGGGCTACAAGGAAGAAACAACAAAATGAAGTTGTCATATCTCATATATGGTAGAGGGTCTAACAAATCATTGAAGAGAATAAATAATTGAAGGCTAGGGTGGCAAAAAGAACAAATGCAGGTACCCAAACAGATTGGGAAATTAAATTTCCCACAAATTCTCTGACCTCTCTAGAGAGGTTAATTTCATCAGGGTAGTTTATTTTGGATGTAAGAATTGAGAGTATAGAAGCAATGAATTTCTCATCTGCCTCAGTAAGAGCAAGTGGGAAAGAACAGGGGAATTCTACATTTCAAATAGAATCCCCTATTATAGAAATCCTCGATGATGAGGATAATCAATTGAGAAATAGCCAGTGGCAAGACCATGAGTCCAACACTAAGGAGGAATCAGAAGAGTAACAGGTACCCACAATGGAAGGATAAATAGAGCAGTTGCCAAGAAATCAAGGAACATAGGAAGCAACTATAGATGACTCAATAGCAGAGGGGCAGAGACCTAAGCCCTATAATGATAAAGGAGAGGTAAATTTAGTGGAGGAAGAAGTCATCCTCACTTAGTCTGCCATAATACTGATTCTAGTGAGGTCCAAGAGGAAGGCACCTCAGACACCATAAAAGAGGGCCAAGTGCAAGGCCAAAGTTATGTTTGCAAGATCGATTGACCATTCATATGAAGAGTGGGCAGAAGGTATCAAGAGTTTTTCTAAGCAGAAGGAGAAGTTCAAAAGACTCCATGAATAATGTGAGGTAGCAAAGGTACCAAGAAAGCTTCCAAGAAGGCTGAAATAGGGCCTAGAATTTGCGTTGACCCTTCTACGAAAGATTATTTCTAGTGGATATACAGTTCATCCCATGGATGACCCTATAGAATGCAAAAATACATGGAGAGACATAGGATATTCAGGCTAGAAGCAAAGGCAGCTGCAATCAAAGAATAAAATGTAGGTCTTACCCTAGAAGATGCTTGCCTATTCAAATCCAGGGTGGTGAGATGACAGTGGGACAACTATGATATACCATTAGGAGAGTTACGACCTCAACATTCTAACCTATGGCATGAAGAAAAAGCTACATTCTAGAACGGAAAAACCACCATGGTTGCAATGCCCCACATAGGTGCTGGACCAAGTAGGATAGGGAAGTACAACCAGAAAAGTAGAAAGCCACCACAATATTGAGTGCCCCTCAACAAAAAAAAAAAATAGAATAAAGGAAAGGCTAAGTCTGCCCATTTAAATAATGTATAGAGGGATTAGGCCTACTAGAAGGGGGTGACTACTGGCTTCAGGTGCCACGAGGGCATGGTATATGTTAGGCATGGGAGGATTATGAGCATAAATAATGTTCATATTTTTATATGAGTTTCTAACAGTTTTGTGCAAAAATATTATAAGAGTTGTATATTTTTATGAAATATTATGTATATATTTAATGAAATTATGTGCATTACCTAATTTGTGTGTGAAGTGTGTTTTGTGTAGATATTTGCTGATTTTATTAGCTTTTTCTTAGTCAAGGTCCTAAGTGGACCTAACATGCTTCTGCTTCAATGAGTCTTAAGGCATAAATGGGACAGTGCTTTTATCTTCAAGTAGGCTTCTTGACCAAGTGCACATTGATCCTCAAGTAGACTCCTTGGTCAAGGGTGCCTTGATTCACAAGTAGGCACCTTTATCAAGGGCACCTTGATCTTCAAGTAGGCACCTTGACCAAGGGCACCTTGATCCTCAAGTAGGCACCTTGGTCAAGGGTACCTTGATTCATAAGTAGGCACCTTGATCAAGGGCACCTTGATCTTCAATTAGGCACCTTGACCAAGGGCACCTTGATCCTAGAGTAGGTGCCTTTGTCAAGGGTACCTTGATTCACAAGTAGGGGCCTTTTTCCTCAAGGAGGTGCCTTGACATTATACTTCAAGGGCACATTGACACCATACATCAAGGATACCTTGATCCTCAAGTAGGCACCTTGACGTCATACATCAACGACACCTTAATCTTCAAGTAGGTACCCTAATGTTAAGCACCTTGACTTTGTGACTGAAGGAGATCTTGTTGACCATGGTAGATATTTCACTCCACATCACACAAGATATCCTTATAAATATAATGAATACATGATATGTCCCAGCCACATTGGAGGAAACACACAACCACCTGATAAAGTAAAACACGGGAAACAGAGAGATTGAACCTGGAAATCTACTATCCCCAGAAAAAGATGAAATTTGTTGACTATTTTTATTACACACCTATTATAGTAACTAAACTATCTCAATTTAGGCTATAACCAGATCTTCCATTGTAACAATAGTGTACAAGAAGCTCTGTGTGTATTATATAAACACACAAACTTCTCTGAAAAAACAATAGGTGGCATATGTAAAAATTTATCATTGTTTTTGTATTTTAGTATTATTAATAAAAAATTTCTTGAGAGTTCTTCCATTCATGTTCTATCTCCGTAAATTAGCCAATAAAAAGTTGTTGGAGCCTGGGCCCACTCCAAGCTAGTATTCCTCCCCTTATTTCTATTGCTTTCTAGATTAGGTCATTTATTTTTAGTGTGTTGTATGCTTATTTATGCAAGTGTGATTTTATTGCTTTCCTTTATTTTTCAAGCACTATGTGGTGTGATTTAATTTTTCATAGTTTTATTTTTTCAACATTTTAATTGGTTTGGATGAACTAATGATATTTTGCAAACACTCCCCCAACAATAGGCTTAGTGGACTCATCTCAAAACAGTGTTGTAGTTAGTATTGAACATGGTACTTCACAAGCTTGCGAGTTCCTTGGTTTGACAATTTAAATGAAAGAGCTGTGATAGAAATAGGATCATATTTAACTAGTGTTTTTTCACCAACACTCAATATCTAATATGGGGTAGCAATGAAAACTTTTTTCTTTGATCAATGTCACGAAATGACCCAAAGGGTCGTATTTCCACCACTGAGGCAACTCCACCATACTAAGGTTGTAGATAGTTTTGGTAATCAACTTATTCTGGCCAACTTGGTCTACTTCAATATCACTGAAGTGAAATGGCATGATGCATGTAGTTTTCTTTCCTTGAACTATCCCATAAACATCATTTATGAAGTCATTTTGGTGAAAACTTCTAACACAAAAACGTGCTCTATAGTAAAATACAGAAGGAGAAATGACTTACCAGTGAAGCCAAAAATTTGTACCATGGTGCCTTTCATCAATAAGAAAATTTCACCTTTCTCCTTCGTGATGACCTCCTTCCTCATCACCCTTGGAACTCTCTCACATGTTCTAAAAATAAGTTCAAGGGCGAGGCCTAAAAATGTGCGATTAAAATTGTAAAATGACTCCTTCCTAGACAAGCTTGGAGTCCACAAATAAACTGGCAGCTTCATGTATGCCTCATCAACTTGCTTGATGGCTATGAAAGAAAAATGTTGATGCATGTGTAAGAATAAATACCAAGATAAAAAAGAAGTGTATCTAAATGATACTGCTCCTTCACTTTGCATCTTCTCTAATTGCATGTGCATCCTTCGAGCTACGTAATATACCCAATAAAATAAAATCAGATTTGTTCTTGCTCTCATTGTTGTTGGAGCATAAAATTCTACCTTTGAAATGTATTGTACTAGTGTCACTTGTCATTTGTGCACCATAGAGTTAATGGGAAGACCAAAAATCCAAGCTAACATAGAAAACAAGTCAAGACTTTTAAAATCTATCAATGGCTTTGGTAGAGTTGGCAGTTCTTCAAACTGTGGAGTTTTTATCATCTGATTCTCCATGAACTGGTGCAACATCATGATTTACTAGTATCTCTCCTCCTACTCCCTGAGATGTAACTTTTAAACACAACATCAGAAGGAGGTCTGACCCCGCAAGCGAATGCTTCTTGAACTACACTGGATGAAATGCTAAATAATTTATCTCCATTTGCCTTTTGAACAACTCTTGTGAGAGCATTATAAAATTTTGAAATTGCTATCACCAACTCTAGGTAAGTGTGGATAGGTGTACACAGGTACCAAAAAATATATGTATAGTATGCAATGGTGAGCATGCTTTCTGGCATCAAGCCTTATCGAACTATAATATCCACATCCTAGCATAATTTTTCCATGCCCTTGTTTGAAATAACATAGTCCCCAATCAGGGACATCGCATCATAATATGGGTCATGTTAGAGTTAAAGTGCACTATGCCTTCAACACATGACACTTGTCAAGTGAAACTGACAAGTGTCAAGGTGAAGGCATAGTGCACTTTAAATGTTAGGAGGGAAACTAAAAGAGATTAATTATTGATAAAAATAGGTTACAATATATAGGCATAAGCCTATATTCAACACATGACACTTGTCAAGTGAAACTGACAAGTGTCAAGGTGAAGGCATAGTGCACTTTAACTCTAACATTCCCCCTTAAAGTGCACTATCCTAACTAAAAAAAAAACAAAGCAAGTCAACATTAGGTAACATTCCCCCTTAATGTTGACTTCTCTAAAAAAATAACCTATCATCCTCTTTTATTTAGTCTAGGCTCGTGCTTTGTGCTCTTGGCTCTCCAACTGTGAATAATGCTAGATTCACTGTGTATACATCTCGGTCTGTTGCCTCAGGGTTAGCCAGTTCCACAGGTCTGTTGCCACTGGGTCAGCCGTCTAAGTGCCTCAGGGTCATCATGGGTGCCTCAGGGTCAGCCACTTCTAGGTCTGTTGCCTCTGCAAGTCATCCTTAGAGGATGTTGCCTCTCGTAGGTCATTGACTAGATTCACCATGAGTATGAAATCCCTCCTCATGGTGAACTCAATATAGAAGGTGTCGGTATCTGCCGAAAATGCACCTAATGAAAGGAAAAACAAGCCATAGAAGAGTGTCGGTCTCTGCCGAAAATGCACTCAATACATTAAAATGAGCCATAGATCAAAATAGGAGGAGAGAAGAAGAAAAAAATAGAATCTTCTGAAGTGTCTTCGTCTGTAGTCTTCAGAAGTAGATCCGAAAAAACATCGGATAGAGTCTAGGGTGTCTTTTTCTGTAGTCCCTAGTATAAGTGTCCTTATGGTGACCATGTCATCCCACCGAAATGCATGGGTAACCAGCCGCTGCATTCACCAAGTGTATAGACAAGATCACTAGTTACAAGGATCACAAATAAAATTACCTTGGGAGTGTCGGGTACAACCGAGAGTGCACTCCAAGGTAGAATAAACTTTGAGGCAAAAAAGCTCATTTGAAACAGCCTCAAAATTACAATTGGACACCACCAATGTGTCCGTCGCGGAAAACCGTTTCCAACGACTATAAATACCCCTATATTCCACCATCGAAGGGGCCTTCATCATAATGAAAAAAAAAAACAATATGTCTCTCCAAGGCAGCAACTAAAACATCGCACTGTGGTGGCATCGCTCTCTGGCGGAATAAAAAACATCATCAATATCTCCCTTGTGGAAATACATTAAAAAAAAATTACCAAAGGAGCAATATTATCGGCCAATAGGCATGGGCACTCTCCAAGTGTCATAAAGTGGTCTTCGCTTTGTTCATCGCGATCTCAGTTTCAACATGCAATTAGATCAATGTCACCGCCAAACCAGAGACAGAGATCATCACTGGTGCTCAACTCCATCTATCTCCACATCAATTAAATTTATGACAACAACTTTTTAAAAAAATCAAATGGGTGCTCATTTTAAATAATTAAACATCTCAACTTAGTTGCATGTTAGCCGGAGATAGGGATTGTGGGCATCGCGGCGAAAAACAGACAGGTGCAGTTGAGCGGGCGGCGAGGGTTCGAGTTTACGCTCCTGCTGCGTCGAGGAAGAGGAGGAAGCCGAGGGCAGAGCGGCAGCCGTCCAAATCCCCTTCCTGTACCATCGCCTCAACTTACATCGCAGGATTCGCCATTTTTTTTTGCCTCAATTAATCTCGGAAGCTGCCTGTCATACGATTTGGAAACGAAAGAGGGCAAATGACGCAGCATCGGCCTCCAGCATCTATCGGCCTCTTCACGGTCGTCCAGAATGCGCTTCTGTCACAGGTGCGGTGCCTATTGCAGGGCTGGTGAGATTGCTTCAAAGATGTCTAGAGCCCCAATTCGTACATCAAAATCCCTGAATTTAAGGGTTGCTTCCGCCTGCAGATGAAGCAGCGCGACCTCGCCCACGCGCTCGCCGCCTACCTCAAAGTTACTGCAGCAAAGCCCCTCCATCAACGGCGGTCTGCAAACCACTGGAAGTGCAGCACTTCTTTGAAGAAAAAACAAGCCCAAATAACTGTGACCTCCAATCTGTCTGGGAGGAAATAGCCTTGGCAATTACAGCGGCCATTGCAGCAGATGTTCCAGCCGCAACAGCCCATCCACCTCTGCCGCCTCCGCCATACAATCCCAGTGTTTTTCCCATTCAAACCTCATCTCTTCGATGGGAACGTTCTTCATTTTCGGTAGAAAAAAGTAGATAAAAACGCTCATGATAAACACGAGGCCGACAAATAGCAAGAAAATGCCGTATTTCAAGTGGCAAAGCATGGCAAGAAAAGACTGCGCAATGGCGGCCGTGAAGAAAATGCGAATGCAAGGAGGAAATCTCTGTCAGGACAATGGACGCTCAGTTTTACAGAGAACAGCTACGAAAGATAATCAAAAAGTGCATCAGTGTAGGAGTTCCCATGCCCTCCTAGTATTCGAGGTCGCGTCGCCGCTATTCGAGGTCGTGCCGCTCCGAAGCCTGCGAGGGGGCCAGAATAGCGCAGGGGCCGGACGGTCAACAGCTCCAATTCCTCGATGCAGCGCAGTTGCCTTGAGGTCCGCGGTTCGAATCAGAGCAGCGCCAAGGTCTGATGTTCGAATCCGAGCCCCACGTGGCCGTTGCCGTCGCCAACGACAACGAACGCCTTGAAGCGCGTGTGTTGCCCGACCCGCGTCTGGTTATATCTTAACATTCGTAAAAAACTGATTTCATGGAGAGCAGTGGCTGTGGGAGGTACAGCGATCTTCAGAATATGAGAGCAGCATGAATCGCTGCGTCTAAAAAAAGACTATGCAGGCAAATAACTTCGAACGTATCCAGCTGATGTTTTTGGAGCCGTCCCGTTATTTCACCTCCGTAAGCAATGGTTATGCCCTGCATCAATTTTTCCAGCTCCTCGTCATTTCCCACATCGAGAAAAAAAAATGCCTGGGAATGATTATGTTCTTCTTGTTATCCCAACGCTTAATGCCCACACCGCGTGGCTACCTCCATGGATCTGCAAACCCTTAAAAAACTAAAAAAATATATAAACTTTAAAAAATTTTACCATCTGGTTTCTGATCCATCAAATGATGGAGAGCATACTCCTGTAAAAACTTTTTAAAAAATGGGGGAGGGAGGATTTCCATGAGAGAAATCCCCCCTCAAGGGGTTTTCACAGGGCAGGAAGGCCCGCTCTGATACCAAAATGTTAGGAGGGAAACTAAAAGAGATTAATTATTGATAAAAATAGGTTATAATATATAGGCATAAGTCTATATTCAACACATGACACTTGTCAAGTGAAACTAACAAGTGTCAAGGTGAAGGCATAGTGCACTTTAACTCTACCCCAGTCGGAGGCAGGCCGGTTCTGAACGTACCGCCTCTCTGGGGTATTTCTCCCTTGTTTCGTCCCTTGCCGTCGTTAGGGTTTCCTGCAACAGACCGAGGCCCGAATTTCATCTACGTTTCCACTTTTTAGTCCTATGGCAGCGTAATTTGCTGTCGCCGCTGCCACAGAAAGTTTCCACAGTGGTTTTTACTGAATGTTTTCTGCAAAGTTATTCTGTAAAGGAGGGGGCCACCGACAAGCTACCAGACCGCATTCAACAGTGGCCCATATGGCGGTTGCTGCATCCCAGAAGGCAGAGCAACCGATGGCGTGGCCTATTCCTGGTGCTCCTCCACTGTTCCACATTATGTCCAAACCAAAAACACAACAAAAATAGGAGGGCCTAAGCGCAGACGTCAACGGGAAACACAGAGGAACTTTGGCCTGGCTGGCAGCGTATAGGTGGGGGGAGAGCGATAAAAAAATATCTGTCCTAACAGGAGAGAATCATCAGTATCTTTCATCCAACAGTAGCTGCTCTGGCACGTCGAGATCTGCTATGCTGTGCCAAGAATCATTGACGTCAGACCGAAAGCCTCCAGAATCCTCCTTCCATTGTTGTAAAGGTGAGAGCAGCAGCCGACGGTGGAAATGTTGTCTGCAAGGAGGCCTAGAACTGTGATTTCCCAGTAAATTCTGCATCGAATCCTCCACACCCAAATTCTCAGCGAGATGTAACGATGCATTGCAAGTCTCCGGCGTTGTTATTATTATTATTCCCGATTCATTATCATCCACTTCTCCCATGTCCTCCAATGTTTTTGCTACATTATTATTAGTGTTGGTTTTTTTTTTTTTTGGCGAGAACTAAATTTCACGGTGAATGGCAAAAAAATCAGTGAAGCGATGGTCGGCCTCCGCGATGCGCTTGCGGTTGTCGCTACCGCACTTGGCGAGAAGGCAGAGCTCATTTTCAATCACGATATTGGTGTCAAACAGAAGAGCGTGTGCTAGTAATGGAGGTACACGTGCTTGGAGGTCCATGCACGAAGCTGGTGGGGAAACGTTGGTGTGTTTGGAATGACGCCACAGTAGCTGAAGTTCCAGTTGTTTCAAAGTTAATGCCATCTGTTCTATTTTTTGGGCCGTTAATTGCTACACAGGTGATATATTTCATTGGAACTCTAATGGTCTATTGTGCGCTGATCTGTTCATTTCATTCGTATGTCGTAAAGTATGATAGAGTGTTGGCGTTCTAGCGATGAAAACCCCATTGTGATCCTGATGATGTGCATTCAACGTGTGATGGACTATGTCTATTTCTGCGCTGGAGACTGTTCGCCTGATGGTCGTGGTGGCTACAATGGGCAGCAAGCAGATCGTGGTGGCCAGAGGAAACATGTAGGACAGGTGGAGCGATCTGTTCAAAGAGCTCGCGACATGTACGACAACTGTGCGACATTTTTGCCACGTGGGAGGACCTCCGCTACTTCATCTGCACCATCCTAAACTTCGGCATGTTTGGGATGCCTATGGTGGGCCCATGGATTGTTTTTTGGGCTTCGCAGCATCTAAGATTTTTTTTTTTTTTTAAATGTTTAAATGTTTTGGGCTTAGCAGCATCAAAGCACAGGAGCATTCACAATTTTTAATGTATTTCCACATGAAAAGTGGAAGTGAAAATGGTTGACCATTTTATGTAACTTGTTTTTTATTCCGCCAGAGTGCGATGCCAGGAATCTTTTATTCCTGAGGTTTATTTTGCTGCCTAGAGAGGCATGCTGTTGTTTTTTCACATGTTGAAGGCCCAATTCAAATACAAGTATAGGGGTATTTATAGTCATTGGAAATGGTTTTCCACGACGGACACAATGGAGGTGTCATATTGTAATTTTGAGGCTATTTCAATTGAGTTTTTTAGCCTCAAAGTTTTTCTACCTTGGAGTGCACTTTCGGTTGTACCCGACACTCCCAAGGCTCTTATAAGTGAACCTAGTATCTAGTAGTTTCCCCTTTCTACTTGGCGGATGCAGCGGCTAGTTACCCATGCATTCCGGTAAGATGAGGTGACTACCATAAGGACACTTATTCTAGGGACTATAGACAAAGACATCCTAGACTCTATCCGAGGTTTTTTCGGATCTACTCTTGAAGACTACAGACGAAGACACTTCAAAAGATTCTTTTCTTTTCTTCTTCTCTCCTCCTATTTGGATCTATGGCTCATTTTATTGTATTGAGTGCATTTTCGGCAGAGACCGACACTCTTATATGGCTCGTTTTTCCTTTCATTAGGTGCATTTTCGGCAAAGACCGACACCTTCTAGATTGAGTTCACCACATGGTGAATCTAGTTAGTGACCTACGAGTGGCAACATCCTCTGAGGATGACCTGCAGTGGCAACAGACCCAGATGTGGCTGACCCTGAGGCACCCATGATGATCCTGAGGCACTTAGACGACTGACCCAGTGGTACAGACCCGTTGGAGTGGCTGACCCTGAGGCAACAGACCGAGATGTATACACAGTGGATCTAGCATTATTCATAGTTGGAGAGCCAAGCGTAAAGAGCACGAGCCTAGACCAAAGAAAAAGAGGATGATAGGTTATTTTTTAGAGAAGTCAACATTAAGGGGGAATGTTACCTAATGTTGACTTGCTTTGTTTTTTCTTTAGTTAGGATAGTGCACTTTAAGGAGGAATGTTAGAGTTAAAGTGCACTATGCCTTCAGTTTGACACTTGTCAGTTTCATTGACAAGTGTCATGTTCATCATATAGGCCTTCTGCCTATATATGTAACACTTTTTATCAATAAAATAATCCCCTTCATTTTTTTCACTCCTAACAGGTCAAGCTCTATATTTCCATTTTTTCTAGCTTTTTTGGCTTTCTTGCCTCCTTTTACTTTCTTTGGATCAACAAATTTCTTTCCCATATCCACACTTCAACAAATTTACTACAACAGTATGATAATTTTACAACAAAGCAACAACTCAGGAAAACTGAATGATAATCCAACAATGCTCTAGAAAAAATAATCTTAATCTTTCTTTACCTACAAGCTTCTGGTTCATTGTATTTATAATTTGTTCCCCCAACTACCCAATTTAATTCAAGTGACATACCTAAAAAATTTGGGCGAACGTGCTCTTTGGTTCTCATACTTGACATATTTTTTAACTACCAATAATTCCCTTGCACTATAAGTCTTCTTCAAAGTCCATGCTCAACTACTTTTTATCTTGGAGGGTGCAATTGAGGTATTTAACAAGTATTATTAGGAATGATAAATGCCACGTGTGAGTGATGGGCACTTTATGGGGTGAAAACTATTAATTTCACTACATTAAAATGCTAAAAACATATTTGGAGGATATTACCGGTAAAATTAGCTCGATCTCATGCTTTTAACTGTAGTTTACTTCGAAATTAGCCCGTGTCAGTAAAAAAATCTTTTTCGAGTGCACTTTTTTTGCCGAAATTGTCAACTGGGCAAAAATACTCATGCAACTAGCAGCTCCATTCAACTAGCTCTTCTAAAACATTCTTTTGTCCTTGCCTGGTGAAATTACATGCTTGCTAGCCCATTTTTGAAATAATTTATCTCTTTTTTCTTTTTATTTCGTCCCAAAAAAGCTCATTGTTAAAAGTAAGCTTTAACTGAGAGTGCTTTGCTTGAAAAAGCAAGGAGAAAATAATTTCACCCCCTTATTTGCCAAAAATAATCTTTTCAACTAGAGTTCTTGAAAAATCATTTGCTTTTTCCTTATTTTCTTGGATTTTCGCTCCGAAATCGTCTTTCAAGGGAGTTAAGGGGGATTTTGTCCCAAAATTAGAAATATACATGGTGAAAGTAATTTTTGGGCGAAAATAACCTCCCCTTCGTTTTCTTGCTTTTTCACTTTTTCCTCTTCTTTTATATTATTTTTTCTTTTTTTTTTATCTTCTTTTTTGGAAATTAAAAATAGGGGTGCTTTTAATAAAAAATCAAACCATTCAGCTAAAGAACACAAGCTTATACTGAGAGGATGGTGTTAATAGTATAAGATAAAACTTTTTACTTTTCTTTCCAAAGTAGTATTATCCAGTATTATCAGTTGCAATAATGAATCAATGTAAAGATAATCACACATATAAGAGTCACAGATTTAACATGGTTCATCCAATGTGGGCTACATCCATGGAGAAAAAATTTCTTATAAATTTTCTCAACAAATCTATTGGGAACCAATTCCCTATTACAATGTTTATGGGCACCAACCTAAAGGAGACACCAATCCCCTATGCTCAAGTTCATGGACCTCTATCCATAGGAGACACCAATCCCCTTTGCTTTGGTTTGTGGACCTCTATCTATAGGAAACACCAATCCCCTTTGATCTAGTTCATGGACCTCTATCCATAAGAGACACCAATACCCTTTGCTCTGGTTCGTGGACCTCTATCCATAAGAGACCTCAATCCCATTTGTTCTAATATAATTTAAGCCTTTACACAAGACTTTCTCAAGTCTACTCCAAAACCTACTCTCAACTCTACTCAAATCTGCTCCAAGCATACACACAAGGCTTGCTCAAATATACTTCAAGCCTACACATAAGGCTTTCTCTCAACTCTTCTCAAATCTACTCCAAGCCTACATACAAGGCTTGCTCAAATCTACTCCAAACCTACACACAAGGCTTGCTCACAACTCTGCTCAAATCTACTCCAATCCTACACATAAGGCTTGCTCATAAATCTACTTAAATCTACTACAAGCCTACACACAAGGCTTGCTCACAACTCTACTCAAGTCTGTTTCAAGCCTACACACAAGGCTTGCTTACAACTCTACTCAATTTTACTCCAATCCTACACACAAGGCTTTATCAAGTCTACTCCAAGCCTACTCACAAGGCTTGCTCAAATATGCTCATAGAACTACTCAAATTTACCTCAAACCTACTCACACAAACTTCTTGACACTACCTTAAACCTATTAATAAAACCTACTCATTCCATATCACAAAACCCTCTCAAACATTCCCAATTCTTGCATAGAAACCATTGCATATATCTTTCTCAAAAGTGCTTTCTTTGACTAAAGTAATTCATATATATTATACCCAAAATTATTTTTCTTCATGAACATATAGAGAATGATATGCATTACAAAAAATCAATATGTTCTTCTCACATTCATTAAGTCTATCGCTTTCACATGTCTCACATTTATTTGCATTCACAAGATAGCCCTAGTCTAGCACTTGATAAATTACCTTCTTATGTACTCCCAAAACCAGTTAAACCAATGCACAAGTTTGCTTAATAAAACTAGTCTATAATCCTTGCAAATTTGCTCTCAATATCAATCACAATAATGCACAAATTGTTTCACAAAAATTAGTCTACAACACTTGCAAATTTTCACTTCAATTTCAATCAAAGCAATCCACAATTATGTTCTCAACCATTTGCACTTTTTATTCCCAATATCATTCAATACTCATGCACAACTTGTTCTCAAAACCTAGCTCATATGTTTCCAATTTCAATCAAAGCAATGCACAATTACTCTCAACTTCAATCAATCACCAATGCACATCAAATCAATCCTTATAACTTCAACCAGATTTCAACAAAATGTTTTCCTCAAACAAAACCACCTTGAGAAGGAGTTAAATCACCATATCTCTAAAAATTGCCTTGATGAAGATTTGCAATCAAAATCTGTCACAAAATAGTTATATTTTCTTTTGCCATTTCAAAAATAGGTTACCAAATATCCTTTTCAAATCATCCACATTAAAACCCTTCTTAAAAATATATGCACAATAATACTTTATAACTCGTTTTTAGTCTCACAAAATAAAACTTGTAATAATGACTAAACCCTCAATGTTATTTTTCGATGATTTGCCAAAAATACAAATAGCAATGATCATAAATACACCTTATTTCTCCTTTTTTTAAAAATGCAAAATTACAAGTCATAATAATCACAAATACACCTTATTTTGCCTTTCTAAAAACATGCAAAATTACAAATCACAATAATCATAAATACACCTTATTTCTCCTTTCTAAAAATATTTAACAATTACAAGTAATAATAATCTCAAATATACCTTATAATATCTTCTCAAACCTCATTTTCTCCTATTAATGATTCTCTATAATCACAATACTTAAGACTTTTCAGAAAGACTCCTTATTCTAACACCACCAAAAACCATATAACAACTTTTAATACTATGCAAAAATTAAATCATTTAAATGAACACTTTATACCTCATCTCTCGTAATACACTTTATAAAAATTTAATACCTTTTATGTCGTAATTTGAACTCCTGCCCTTACACAAAGCAACACTTTCCCAAGTGCTCTACGACTAGTTGTGTTACCAGGTTGGTAGCACCAAAACGAGACCTGAAAGATATAATCCTATATATACCTCAATAAACTATGAAGTAACTCAATAAAACTATCATTGAGGGGACTCGACTCTCAAACCTCCTTTTTCATAACACTCACAAACAAAGCCAATGAGCAACTATACTACACTAGTAGGCGAGACTCAAAAGTGAATTCAAACTATTTATCTCAGGTTTTCACACATCAATAATTTTGCTACCTTCACTTGTATGTCGTTCACTTTATCAAAAAATATTTTTCTCAAAATAGTGCATGCAATGCTTAGATCCCAAAGGTAAATAAAACATCATGTATTTATATGCACTCCTTGGATTTTGACAACATCGACACTTTATGATTTGAAAAACTTCATTCGAATATTGGCACCATTTGTTTTGATTATAATATTTAAATTTTTAATTTAAATATTCTAAGCTTAACCCTTTTTTTTTAACTTTATAGTGATTTAAACCTTTAGTGGCCCAACCTTGACTTTATCTGTATAAACCTTTGTCCTTCCTTTGAAAAAACTTTTGACCTTCCTTTTATAAAACTTTGTTCTTAGGCCTTCTAAACATTTATTAAATCTTTTTGTGACAAACCTTCCAAATTTTATAATTATTAAATCTCTTTGTCCCAATCCTTTAAACCTTGGTGTCCTTCTCTTTATAAACCTTTGTCCTCAAGCCTCTTGAACCTTTATAGACTCTCTTTATAATATTTAAATATTATAATCCTTAAACATATTTGTCTTGCTTTCCATTGTCCAACCTTGTAAACTCATTATTATTGAAGAATTTTTACCTTGAATACCATGCTATTTTGACATCAATACTTTGACATCAATGACAACTCAATATATCCAACAATCTTCCCCTTTGTCATTGATGGTAACCCTTAAATAAATTTTATTTTACTACAACTGCATTCCCAAACTGCTCCCTCTGATAAGCTGCTCCCCCTTACTAAAATATCTCCCCCTCACTGAAATCTCTCCCCCTTTGACATCAATGGCAAAGGGCTCCTTTTGGAGCTAAAAATAAAATACTTAGCTCAATCCCCTCACCACCTCCTTTTCTTGAGGTGATTAATTTTGGGATAGGAGTAAAGCTACTCCCAAATTACAATGCTCTTCTTATTTTTCAATATTTTTCCAAACTTTTGAAGTCATACCTCTTTGAACATTTTGAGCATCCTTTTTCTTGCTTGTATTTGGAAGTTCCAAAAAAAAATTTCTACACCACTTTGCTCTATGCCAAAATTATTATAATTGTAACACCTGATGTTGCAGTCTTTGGAAAGTGCAAATGACTTGAAATTTCTCTTGGTGAAGCCATAATAATTCTTACCATGAACCTTGCAATGTATAGCTTTATGACCAAAATTATTGCAATTGATCCACATGAAGTTGTAGTCCTTGAAAGATGTAAATGACTTGAAATTTCTCTTGGTGAATCCATAATCATTTTTATCATGAACCCTGCAATGTATAGATTTATAACCAAAATTATTACATGAGAAACAATAAACTTAGAAGAAATATTCATCTTGCCTCGATCTCATGGTTCTTTCTTTGCTTTTCTTGTGATGGTCCCTATTCCTTGATGACTCTTTGTTTGCTTCATATTTGATACTATCACCTATCAACACATCGACATAGGTCTTAGGATTTTCTTTAAATACCTTCTTTGATGCTTCTATTTCTTTTGAGATTGACTCCTCTTCTTGTACCTCTTGACCTTCCTCATAACCAAGTGATGTTTTTATAAATGGAGATCTCTATGCTTTGATAATATCATTCAAGATTTTTGTGCTTTTCTCAAACCTGATATTTTGTTGTAGCTTTTCAACTTACTTATTTAGATAAATAACCTCATGTTTCAGTCTTTCACATTCCAAATATTTTGATTTTAATTGCTCAGCCATACCTTATTCAATTGTCCTTACCTCTTCAACTTTAAATTTTAAGTCAGTAAGATCTTGTAGAAGCTTTACCTTTGTTTTCTCATCCTCTTGTACTTGAGCCTTCAATTTTATGTTCTCCCTTTTCAACTTATCAAGTTCATTTTCTATATCATTTGTGGCTTCCTCTTCCTTTTATAAATCTTTATATTTTTATTGGTCTTCAACTACAGGATCATATTCTTTCTCTTCTTCTTGGTCTTTGACAACAGGAGCATCTTCATTCTCTTCTATGGCAAAAATTAGGATTTCTTATTTTTCACTATCTGAGAGGCTTTAATCACTACTACTAGAATCAATGCTTGCTTTTTCAACATAAAATATATTCTTCTTATGCTTGCCTTGACCATACCTATTTTTTTTTCATGATAGACTTTCCTTTTGTTATTTTTCTTGTATTCCTTTTCTTCTTAATTGCTACTATTTTTAGCTTGTGGATAATCATCTGCATAGTGACCAATGTTACCACAACTAAAATATTTATTTTTTCTTGGATCCTTATTATTTCTTCTCTCAAAGTTAGTCTCTTCTCCACTGCTTGATTCTTTACTTGATCCTAGTTCTTTATTCTTTGCCTCCTTTGAAGATTTGAATTTTGTATCTCTTTTTTATGTTTGATATTTTTGTATCCACATATTATAGGTTGTGAGCATCCCATGTAGCTCATCCATGCTCAAGAAAGCATAGTTAGTCCTATCAAATAATGGTTCCCTATTTGATGAAACCCTTTATTATGTGCCATGTGTGTTCTTGTAATATATTTATTCAAGTTCTTAGGCTTTCACAAAGGAACCCGCTCTAATACCAAATTGAAGAACACAAACTTATACTGGGAGGGGGTGAACAATATAATATAAGACTGTTTAATTTTCTTTCCAAAGTAGTATTATCCAATAATATTAATTACAATACTGAATCAATGCACAGATCATCACACACATAAGAGACACAGATTTAGCGTGGTTCACCCAATGTGGGCTACATCCATGGAGAAAATATTTCTTATAAATTTTCTCAATAAATATCTTGGGAACCAATTCTCTGTTAGAATGTTTATGGGCACCAACCCAAAGGAGACACCAATACCCTATGCTCAAGTTCATGGACCTCTATCCACAAGAGACACCAATATCCTTTGCTCTTGTTCATGGATTTCTATCCACAGGAGACACCAATCCCCTTTGCTTTTGTTCATGGACCTATATCCACAGGAGACACCAATACCTTTTGCTCTAGTTCTTGGACCTCTATCCATAGGATACCTCAATCCCCTTTGCTCTAATCTACTTGAAAACTTTACATAATACTTGCTCAAGTTTACTCTAAAACCTACGCTTAACTCTGCTCAAATCTTCTCCAAGCCTACACACAAGGCTTACTCAAATTTACTTCAAGCCCACACATAAGGCTTGCTCACAACTCTACTTAAATATACTCCAATCCTACACACAAGGCTTTCTCAAATCTACTCCAAGCCTACACACAAGGCTTGCTCACAACTATGCTCAAATCTACTCCAAGCCTACACACAAGGCTTGGTCACAACTCTACTCAAATATACTCCAAGCCTACACACAAGGCTTGCTCACAACTTCACTTAAGTCTGCTCCAAGCCTACATAGAAGGCTTGCTCACAACTTTGCTCAATTTTTCTCCAATCCTACACACAAGGCTTGCTCAAATATTCTCCAAGCCTACTCATAAGGCTTGATCAAATATCCTCATAAAAATACTCAAATTTACCTCAAACCTACTCACACAACCTGCTCAACTCTATCTCAAACCTAATCATAAAACCTACTTAATCCATATCACAAAACCTGCTCAAACATTTCCAATTCTTGCATAGAAACCATTGCATATATATTTTCCAAAATTTCTTTCTTTGACTAAATTAATTCAGACATATTCTACCTAGAATGTTTTTTTCATGAACATATAGAGAATGATATGCATTACAAACAATCAATATGTTCTTATCACATTTATTAAGTCTGTAACTTTCACATGTCTCACATTTATATGTATTCACAAGATATCTCTAGTCTAGCACTTGATAATTTACCTTCTTATGTACTCCCAAAAACAATCAAACCAATGCACAAGTTTGCTTCACAAAACTAGTCTATAATCCTTGTAAATTTACTCTCAATATCAATCACAATAATGCACAAATTTGTTTCACAAAAAATGGTCTATAACCCTTGCAAATTTTCACTTCAATTTCACTCAAAGCAATGCACAATTATGTTCTCAACCATTTTCACTTTTTATTCCCAATATCATTCAATACTCATGCACAACTTGTTCTCAAACCCTAGCTCATATATTTTTAGTTTCAATCAAAGCAATGCACAATTACTCTCAACTTAAATCAATCACTAATGCACATCAAATCAATCCATATACCTCCAACCATATTTCAATAAAATGTTTTCCTCAAACAAAACCACCTTGAGAAGGAGTTAAATCACCATACCTTTAAAAATTGCCTTGATGAAGATGTACCCTCAAAACTTGTCACAAAATAGTTTTATTTTCTTTTGCCACTTCAAAAAAGCTTAGCAAATCTCCTTTTCAAATTATCCACATTAAAACCGTTCTTAAAAATATATGCAAATTACTACTTTATAACTCCTTTTTAGTCTCACAAAATAAATCTTGTAATAATGACTAAACCCTCAATGTTCTTTTTCTATGATTTACCAAAAATACAAATAGCAATGATCATAAATACACCTTATTTCTCCTTTCTAAAAACATGTAAAATTACAAGTCACAATAATCACAAATACACCTTATTTATCCTTTCTAAAAATATGTAAAATTACAAATCACAATAATCATAAATACTACTTATTTCTCCTTTCTAAAAACATTCTACAATAAAAAATAATAATATTTTCAAATATTCCTTATAATATCTTCTCAAACCTTATTTCTCCTATTAATGATTCTCTATAATCACAATACTTATGACTTTTCATAAAGACCCCTTATTCTAACACCACCACAAACCTTATAACACCTTTTAATAATATGCAAAAATTAAATCATTTAAACCAACACTTTATACCTTATCTCTCCTAATACACTTTATATAAATTTAATACTTTTTTCTACCACAATTCGAACTCCTGCCCTCATGCAAAGCAAAGTTTTCCCAAGCACTCTACGAGCAACTATGCTACCATGGCTAGTAGCACCAAAAGGGGGGCTGCAAGATATAACCCTTTCTCTGGCTCAACAAATCATGAAGTAACTCATTTAAATCATTGTCGAGGGGACTTGAACCTTAAACCTACTTGTTGAGTGGTTTTTTCACCCAATTGTGAAAGTACACTCTCCCTTAGGATTTGGGTTCCAAATCCCCTCTTGAAAAGAAGTTAAAAAAACAACTTCTCCAAGGTCTCCGCTATATTAGCATTTGCATGTGTATTAGTAATCTCAAATAAAGATATTCAATTTAAATGCTTGGAACACCTTAGTGATTGCAAGTAACTGTAAACAAGGGGCAATGTTGGTTTATTTTACCATGAAACTTTAGTGATTGTTCATTGAACCAAAATATAGGAACTGTGAGTTGGCCCTCATATGACCACGATGTAGTGCCTTAATTCCTTTTATCATGAGAGTTTTAAGGTAGATTTTATCTTTTTTATTAAGTCCAAATATGGCTTCTTATCATGAAGATGAAGATAGCTTTCAATGTGATCGATAAACCATCCCTCTTTGGTGAAATAAGTTTTCACAAAGAGGCAATAATTTATGGCCTTAAATTAAGGGCTTTAAATGTCACTTTAACTTATCCCTCTTAGATGAAATCAAATTTTCATTAAGATGAACAATTAAGTGCTTTGAAGAAATGACCTTCAATGTAATATTCAAATTACCCCTCTTTCGTAAAATTAGAATTTTTATGAAGAAGGTAATTTTAGGCTCAAAAATGGAAATTTGTGAAATGCCATAAAACATAACTCCTTCAATGAAATTGGAACTTTCATGAAGGAAATTTCATCATAGGCTCATGAGTGCAAAACAGAACTGAAAAAATGAAATTTGACCTTAAAATGGAAATTTTCTATTTTCGGATTTTTAAAATCTGTAATAAAACAACAACTTCGATGAATTTTTAAAAATACTAAACAACTCCTAAAATGAAATTTTAAAGTGCGTATTGGAAGTCTGAAGTACAACCTACGCAATGGTGAAATTATTTTTGGATTTTGAAGTTTTTTCAATGTTTATTTTAATGCCTAAAAATTTAAAAAAAAATTAAAATTTTTGGAAAAATAAAATGCAGAAAAATGGAAATTGAAATGCAGAAAATGAAACACATGATACATTCAGTTTGATGCTATCCTATTCTGGCAAAACCGAATATGTGAGGTTTTCATTCATGCAACCTAACCTATTGGACTTGCAAAACAAGCACAATCCAGATAAGCTAAGTGTTGGCTTCTAGGGTTTTAAATGAGTTTTTCAGATTTAAACATTCGCATGAAGCAACCAAGAAACTTGCATAAAATCCATTTACAAGCCTAAAATCTAAAAAGGGAAAAAAATAAACATTTAGTCTTGCATGCAGAAAATAACTCCTCCTTTCTTGCCCATAAGATGCAACTTTCTGAAAAAACTATCTGCATTAAAATATTTCTTTGTACATCGAATAAATCTGGTTTCCTCAAAGAACCAGTCCAATGTGGAAGGAAAATATCCAGAAAAACCCAGTGCCAAGGCCTTGCCTTCATTCCCGCAATCTTCTCTGAAAAGTTTCCAACCCCCTTTTCTTCTCCTTCTCTCACAGATTTAAAGTTTTGCATCCTTTATTTTTATTCAAGTGCCTCTTCGTTTTCCAATATTTCCATTTTTTGTTCCATGTGTTTGTTGTTTCTTGGATTTTTGCCTTTGTTTTCTGTTTTCAATAGCCATGTAACTGCCATTAATTTAGATGAAAAACTTTCATGCTAATGAAAATTAATAAACCTTTTTTATAATGTTGCTTTCATTTCCTTTGACGACGCCTTTCGTACACATCCTTACCACACTTCATGGGGTCAATTTAAACATGGTTTTAATTAATATTTATCACCTCATTTGTTTCATTTTGCCTCACTCTAATGAGGCTCTTTATAGCATGTGGAACCATATCCAAACATACGTTGGACGTCGTGCCATTTATTTCCCCATATTTTTATTTTCTTTACATTACTTTGACCATGGGATCATTCCTCATGGGCCTCCTTTGTAACATTTGAAATGCCCTGTCCACTTCATTTGAGAAGTAATGATTTCCTAGGGCAATTAAAGATATTGTCTATGTTAGGTCCGCTCGTGATATCTAAACCTATCCACCCATTGCGGATCATTCCACATGGCATTTGGAAACCCTCTGCATCACACTCTTACCTTTCGCGCATGCTAGCGGCCATGTCATCACACTGTGAATGATTTTGTGTCTTCAACCACCATAGTACTAGGTTACATCCCTGACAATGCTACACCGTCGGTTGAAAATTTCATAAACTTTGACTACATGGGTATCCCTTTACATCCAACGTTGTTTTTGTCGATTATAAACTTGTACATAACACTAAAATCGAACCCCAAAATCTCTCATGGCTATCGTCCACACCTCACACCAAACGCCACTCAAATTCCCTCATTGGGAGATGTCACTGTACTTGTCGTCATCCATTATTGCCCAAAAATTTCTTGTTGCTCACCGTTCATGACGTTACTTTTGAAACCAATACGTTGTAAGGCTATCTTCTATCGGGCATCACCACTTGTAACCACGTCTTTCCACCGAATCCATGTTAAAACATCATCGTTTCAAACTATGTTCATCCATGTATGACATTGTTTACACTGTGGAAGAATGCCACTTCATCCAAGGCTACACAGGTGTCCACATCACCCCCAGCCTTCTTGTCACGTAGCTCACAATTCCTCATCACTTGCTCTCGACGTTGTTTTCCACCATGATCTCTTATCAGAGTCCCCATAAACATGTGCCTGGTCTGTATTGAATGCTGCTGTTACACCATGTTTGTCATGTATGCCATGTGGATTTCGTTGGCGTTGTACATATTGTAAATCTGTTGTGGTTATCATTCACCCACTCTACGTACATTCTCTGTCGATTGGATTGTCGAAACTCATGCTATAACCTTCCATTGCCAAATGAAATTAGGCTGTTCGATTGATGTCCTGTGGGATCTACATATGTTGTCTGAGTCGCTATCATTTTTCATTCTTTTCTATTGACTACATCATCGAAGTCGTTGAAGTGTATCCCATAGCGCCCTCATCTTGACTAGAATTTGACTACGTTGCTCGTAAAATGTGTTGGCTCCTATCTCCATCATAGGCCATGTGGGTGCAATCCTTTTCGGATGGCTTGGCCTTGCTGCTGCCTTGCTGGCCATAGTTGGCTACCGAATTGCTGGAGTAAGTGCACATATAAAAAATTAAAAATAGATCTTTTAAAATGAACATGAATCTTGTGACATAGCCTTTCAAAACAAACCAATAATAACATCTAAACACAAAGTAAGGCTTCTTATGATAAACAAAAAATAGCAATCTCATTTTACTTATTATATATATATATAGAAAAAAGTAAACATTTTATATTTATTTATTTCATTTGTTTTGTTTTGTTTTTTTTTTTTCATGTTTTACTTTAACTTTATAGAAATTACTTTATTTTAGGTCCCCAAACATGCAAACACCCAAATACCAAAAATAAAAAGGTGGGTCCCCAATTTTGGGGTACGTTGTGGAGCAACCACAACAAATGGCGACTCTGCTGGGAAATGCTCCTAAGCATTTCGGTGAGAACCCAACCTGAAAACCTTCAAAACTCAAACACAAGCATCAACAAAATATCCAAAGAATGAAACTAGATGAGAAATACATGAAGCATTAGAATTATTCAACGTCAACTCAATGTGTACGGTGTGATTCATTCCTTATCGTTTGAAATTGATCAACATTCCATCATCTGTTTCACTTATGATTCATGCATATGAGAAGTTATGGATGATTCTTGTAGGATTTAATGTATGGTGAAGATGCTAGAGATATAACAACCTACTTTGCAAAGGCTCAAACTTTCTAGTACCATGAACAAACATATTAAAACTGTCAAACCCTCTTAGGACCAAATATGTGTATACTGAATTAATTTACTAGATCCCAAAGTTGGTTATGTGTCACTACCATCTTGAACCCATGTGCAAGTGTAAGTGAAATCAGAGCTTTGGGGAATAGGATTCCCAACCTAAGCGAGATGGGAATTTAACCCTATCCTTACTACTCTGATCTGGAGTTCATTACCTCATCTTGAACAAAATGATTTAACTTGTTATGGATGAAACTGTCAGGCTAGCCTGTCCGTTTGAGCAGTCAGTGGTCTTGCTTTTAGACAAGACATGTTGCCACACATGAGCATACTCCACTGCCAGTCAGGCGTCTATAGCCCCGATGGAGATTAACCCCATAATCCAGGATTTGGCTTTACTTTTGATTTCTTGAACCTTGGGGATGACTACCCATCCTTGCAAGGGACATGTAGTACGATCCTTCCAATCCAATATTAATGATGAAATGAAAGTAGAATGAAAAATATTTGCTTTGGAATTTCAAGTTCTTGAGTGTAGATCGCGCTTTTAATTTCTTAAAGCGTGATGGAGGCAAAATAGAAGCTTTGGGGAATCGGATTCTCAACCTAAGCGAGATGAGAATTAGACCCTATCCTTACTACTCCATGAAGGTCAAATCAGAGCTTTGGGGAGTTGGATCCTCAACCTAAGTTCGATGGGGATTTAACCCTATCCTTACTACTCGATTTTAGGCTTTAAGCACTATGGGAGTGGTAAAAACCATTGTTTTAAGGATTATGTTGCATGATAGGACAGACACGAAATACTCCTTTCGCCTCACCTTTTCTTCCAAGTATGGTTTTGACCATTTTTCTCAAGATCCTCTTTAATATGTGTAGAACGTGTTTGGTTCAAGATAGTTCGGGCATCAGTTCCCAACCTTAGGATCCTTTTAATATATGTTATGTAATAACCCTAAGAGGATTCGACACCTTTTCAATGATTGTATTTGAAATGTAGATGCAACTGAGATGAAATGTATATGCAATGTGGAATGTAACATGAGATATGGATGAATGCATTGCTCTTTTTGAAATGCGGATGGAGTATACCACACCTTGCCATAATTTGCAAAAACTGACAACTTCATGCATCACAAGTTTCAAACGATATTCTTTAATGTGTTTGCGATACTCGTGGAGCTTTCTACAATACAATTCCAATGTTTCATATTCTCCTAGTCTTAGTCAACATTCATAAGGACATAAGCTGACATCTCGCTTTTTTTTTTTTTTTTTTTTTTTCAAGACAAACCAAAAGTGTCCAAAGGACCAACACACAAAACTTAAAACCAAACCCAAAATGCAATCCCAAAAATGAAACTTGAAAACACAAACCAAAACCAAAAACCAAAGTCTATATACAAATGTACAATATGGTACAATATGATGCACAGTTTGAACCGTCACTTCCCTGGATCCCAAACATGATTTGAGCATTCCAAAAGACATATAATGTGATACACATGCCAAATGTGGAAGGAATCAAACAAAAACAAGACTAGACCAAACAATGCAACCAACTTCAACTTTCCTCTCTCACCCCACCAATTAGATTTAGTTCCCTTAGTATTCTCATAGGTGAGATTCAAATTACCAAATTGATTAGACAATGGTTGATTTTCAATTCTTTCTTGTCTATTCTTTAAGGTGTAAATTTCATAATTCCATTCATGATTTAGAACTAGGCTTTCTTTATCCAAAATGAAATTTTGTAAGCAAGAGCCTATTTCTAAAAATTTCAAAGCCAATTCATTTTCCATGTTCTTAGGCCAATCAAAATTGTGCAACAATTTACAAGCATCTAGGATATTTACTAAATGGGGATCATTAGAAGTTTTTATCCTAGGTTCAAGAATTAATTGTTGATGAATTTGATTTAGCAATTTAAGTGCATCAAGCTCCTTTTCATTCATTAAAGTAATGTTATCAAAGGTGTGGTTAGAAATTAATCCTTGTTCTTCATTCACCTTCAATGGCATTTCATCATAAACATCATCCAAATTCAAAACATGGTCATGCAACTCTTCACCTATAGCTTGGATACTTGAACACAAAAGGTTAGATTCTACCTTTTGCACATTTTCATTTACCAAAACTTGGTGAGAAATCACAATTTCTTCATTTATTACCTGTTCATCAAGCATACCAAAATATGGCACCCAATTGAAAACATGTTCATCTTTCTCAATCCTCAAATTTTGTTGGTCAAAGTGTATGTCAAGTAATCTGTCTTGATGATCACTCATTTGAGTTGCTTCCAATTGATCAATCTCTTTGTCATTTGGTTCCAATTCCTTATTCACCATCCATGGCATCTCTTCATGTGAGATAGAAGTTTCAATATCTTGTATATCCAGTGGAATAGGATTTTCATCAATAGGGGTGTGAGAAAACAATACATCATCATATCTCCCCCAACCATTGTAAAAATTGTCATCCAGATTCGTGGAATGAAACTCCATGGTATTTGTGACATGATCTTTTGATTCATTCATCAATTCACTTTCTTCTTTGTCCTTGGTAGTAGGATCATTATAATCTTCCAAAATTTGATGAGATTTGAAACCCTCTTCCAAAACATCCTCAAATTGTACAGGAGTTGTAATATCTTCCTTTGAGTAGGCGATTATGTTGTCCTGTATATCAATTGGCACACAAGTTTCATTAGCGGTTTTGGAGTGAGTGTAGTCTTCCCACTTCTTCCAAGCATCATAATAATCATCTTCCAAAGTCAAGTGGTGACGTTCAACTACTTCTTCAACATCTTCCAATTCATCAATGTGTTTCTCATCAAATTCACCTTCACCTTCTTTAGATGGTTCAATAACTTTCAAAAGTGGGTTATTTCTTGAATTCAAATTTGTAAGACTATCATCGTCCAAATTAGTAACCCATGATTCAATTTTATCACAATTTGGAGGGTGAAGAATTTTTTGATCATTAGTTCCAAGCTTCTCATCGAGAGTGTCTTCCAAGAACAAGTGGTGAAATTCTATCATATCTTCAAATTCATTTATTGATTTTCTTCCAATTTCACTTTCAACCACTTCATTCAATTCTATGGTAGTTTTTGTCCTATCACCTATCTCAAACCTTGTTGAATTTAGGACCCCTTTATCCGAATAATCATGTATCTCTATGAATGAGATCATTTCTGCATAATCCTCACTGGTGGATGTTGGCTTAGCAATTTGCACCTCCTCTTGGACTACATCTAAGGTGGTTGTAACATTTGGACCTTCAAATTCATCCCCTTGATCATTTACCTTAGGTATCATTGGAGTGGAGGGTGCTATATTTAATGGTTGGTGTCGGTTGGCATCACTAACTCCAAAAGAACAATCTCTCATGTGAACATGTTGTGCCTTTTCTTCTTCCAAAACTTGTTCTACCTTTTCCAAGATCTCATAGATTGTCTCTAGAGACAGGTCATCCAAGTTTTTCTTTAAATATGTAACAAGTTTGGGGTGTATGGCTCCCATGTATACTTGAATAGCTTCCTCTTCTGATGTGTTAAAATTTTCCCACATTTGGGAGTGCAACTCATGAAATCTTCCATTGAATTGACTCAAGGATTCATTAGGCTCATTACGTATGGAGGTAAACTGATTTTTCAACATCTCTAAGTCAACCTGATTACCAAAATGATAAAGATAGGTTGCTTCTAGTTGTATCCAAGAAGTCCTAACCTCCATGGGTAGTTGGCCATACCAAAAGAATGGTCTATCATCCAAAATGTATGCAAATAACTTACAAGCCACCTCCTCATAGAAAATTTGGAATTGACATAATGTATTCTTGTAGACATACAATTTTTGCAAGTATCCTAGTGGCACCTCTTGATTAAAACATCGTAGAAACTCCAATAACATTTTAGGAATTTGATAGGGTATCCCATGCATAGACAAACCCTTATAATGATCCTCCATCGTAGATACCATTCTTTCTCTTAGAGATGCTACTTCAGCTCTTATATCGTATGTCGTCATTAGTAAAACTCAAAATATAACTTTAGAACCAAATCTGTTAGTCAAAATAAAAGAAGGAACCAGGACAAAGCAATATTCTAAAAATGTAATTTAGTTTCTGATTCACCAGATCGCATATGCGCAAGTGAAGAGCATACTCCTAGTGTTGTAGGCTTTCTGATTCACAAGATCGCATTACATGCAAGTGAAGAGCATAATACCGACAACAAATACATTTTAGACAAAATAATTCCTTACAAATAAGCATGAAATGACTAGCAAATATCAAACATGTAACGTATGAATAATCATGTTAGCATCAACCAAGAGATGTATCCATTAAAATCAAATGAAAGTAATTGCATGGAGACAACCTCGTTAGTCAAGACCAAAATTTTTCAAAATCAAATCAAAACACATTATTCCCGTATGAACAATCAAAAGCGTTAGAACAATGCATAGCAATTCATGTCCTCCTTTTAACACTACAAGGTTGTATTGTTAAAAGAGGGCTAAAGATAATAATCAATAGGGCATGAAATATTCAAAATTTAAATCCCTATAGCATTTAAATCACACTGAAATAAACCAATTCAGGCCCTCCTTCTAGCGCCAATATGTTGAGTGGTATTTTCACCCAATTGTGAAAGTACACTCTCCCTTAGGATTTGGGTTCCAAATCCCCTCTTGCAAAGAAGTTAAACAAACAACTTCTCCAAGGTCTCCGCTATATTTAGCATTTGCATATGTGTATTAGTAATCTCAAATAAAGATATTCAATTTAAATGCTTGGAACACCTTAGTGATTGCAAGTAACTGTAAACAAGGGGCAATGTTGGTTTATTTTACCATGAAACTTTAGTGATTGTTCATTGAACCAAAATAAAGCAAATGTGAGTTGGCCCTCATATGACCACGATGTAGTACCTTAATTCTTTTTATCTTGAGGGTTTTAAAATAGATTTTATCTTGCATTAAATCCAAATATGGCTTCTTATCATGAAGATGAAGATAGCTTTCAATGTGATCGATAAACTATCCCTCTTTGGTGAAATAGGTTTTCACAAAGAGGCAATAATTTATGGCCTTAAATTAAGGGCTTTAAATGTCACTTTAACTTATCCCTCTTAAATGAAATCAAATTTTCATTAAGATGAACAATTAAGTGCTTTGAAGAAATGACCTTCAATGTAATACTCAAATTACCCCTCTTTCGTAAAATTAGAATTTTTATGAAGAGAGGGCAATTTTAGGCCCAAAAATGGAAATTTGTGAAATGCCATAAAACATAACTCCTTCAATGAAATTGGAATTTTCATGAAGGGAATGTCATCATAGGCTCATGAGTGTAAAACAAAACTGAAAAAATGAAATTTGACCTTAAAATGGAAATTTTCTATTTTCGGATTTTTAAAATCTGTAATAAAACAACAACTTCGATGAATTTTTAAAAATACTAAACAACTCCAAAAATGAAATTTCAAAGTGCGTATTGGAAGTCTGAAGTATAACCTACGCAATGGTGAAATTATTTTTGGATTTTGAAAATTTTTAAATGTTTATTTTAATGCTTGAAAATTAAAAAAAAATTAAAATTTTTGGAAAAATAAAATGCAGAAAAATGAAAATTGAAATGCAGAAAATGAAACACATGATACATTCAGTTTGATGCTATCCTATTCCGGAAAAATCGAAGATGTGAGGTTTTCATGCATGCAACCTAACCTATTGGACTTGCAAAACAAGCACAATCCGGATAAGCTAAGTGTTGGCTTCTAGGGTTTTAAATGAGGTTTTCAGATTTAAACATTCGCATGAAGCAACCAAGAAACTTGCATAAACTCCATTTACAAGCCTAAAATCTGAAAAGGGAAAAAAAATAAACATTTAATCTTGCATGCAGAAAATGACTCCTCCTTTCTTGCCCATAAGATGCAACTTTCTGAAAAAACTATCTGCATTAAAATATTTCTTTGTACATGGCAGAAATCTGGTTTTCTCAAAGAACCAGTCCAATGTGGAAGGAAAATATCCAGAAAAACCCAATGCCAAGGCCTTGCCTTCATTCCTGCAATCTTCTCTGAAAAGTTTCCAACCCCCTTTTCTTCTCCTCTCGCAGATTTAAAGTTTTCCATCCTTTATTTTTATTCAAGCGCCTCTTCATTTTCCAATCTTTCCATTTTTTGTTCCGTGTGTTTGTTGTTTCTTGGATTTTTGCCTTTGTTTTCTGTTTTCAATCGCCATGTAACCACCATTAATTTAGATGAAAAAATTTCATGCTAATGAAAATTAATAAACCTTTTTTATAATGATGCTTTCATTTCCTTTGACGACGCCTTTCGTACACATCCTTACCCACACTGCATGGGGTCAATTTAAACATGGTTTTAATTAATATTTATCACCTCATTTGTCTCATTTTGCCTCACTCTAATGAGGCTCTTTATAGCATGTGGCACCATATCCAAACATATGTTGGACGTCGTGCCATTTATTTTCCCATATTTTTATTTTCTTTACATGCCTTTGACCATGGGATCATTCCTCATGGGCCTCCTTTGTAACGTTTGAAATGCCATGTCCACTTCATTTGAGAAGTAATGATTTCCTAGGCCAATTAAAGATATTGTCTATGTTAGGTTCACTCATGATAGCTAAACCTATCCACCCACTGCGGATCATTCCACATGGCATTTGGAAACCCTCTGCATCACACTCTTACCTGTCATGCATGCTAGCGGCCATGTCATCACACTGTGAATGATTTCGTGTCTTCAACCACCATAGTACTAGGTTACATCCCCGACAATGCTGCACCGTCGATTGAAAATTTCGTAAACTTTGACTACATGGGGATCCCTTTACATCCAACGTTGTTTTTGTCGATTATAAACTTGTACATAACACTAAAATCGAACCCCAAAATCTCTCATGGCTATCGTCCACACCTCACACCAAACGCAACTCAAATTCCCTCACTGGGAGATGTCACTGTACATGTCGTCATCCATTATTGCTCAAAAATTTCTTGCTGCTCACCGTTCATGATGTTACTGTTGAAACCAATACGTTGTAAGGTTGTCTTCTATCAGGCATCACCACTTGTAACCACGTCTTTCCACCGAGTCCATGTTAAAACATCATCGTTTCAAACTATGTTCATCCATGTATGACATTGTTTACACTGTGGAAGAATGCCACTTCATCCAAGGCTACACAGGTGTCCACATCACCCCGAGCCTTCTTGTCGCGTAGCTCACCATTCCTCATCACTTGCTCTCGACGTTGTTTTCCACCATGATCTCTTGTCGGAGTCCCCATAAACATATGTCTGGTCTGTATTGAATGCTGCTATTACGCCATGTTTGTCATGTATGCCATGTGGGTTTCGTTGGCGCTGTGCATACTGTAAATTTGTTGTGGTCATCATTCACCCACTCTGCGTACATTATTCGTCGATTGGATTGTCGAAACTCATGCTATAACCTTCCATTACCAAATGAAATTAGGTTGTCCAATTGATGTCCTGTGGGATCTACATATGTTGTCCGAGTCCCTATCATTTTTTGTTGTTTTGTGTCGACTGCATCATCGAATTCGCTGAAGTGTATCCCATAGCGCCCTCATCTTGACTAGAATTTGACTACGTTGCTCGTCAAATGTGCTGGCTCCTATCTCCATCGTAGGCCATGTGGGTGCAATCCTTGTCAGAAGGCTTTGCCTTGCTGCTGCCTTGCTGGTCATAGTTGGCTACCGAATTGCTGGAGTAATTGCACATATAATCAAATCAGATTTGCAAGAAATTGCTCAAATAGCCTTTTATTTCTAAGTCTCCGCCTCCGAAAATTACATTTAGAAGAAGTATTTATAGACTCAGGATAGACCCTGATCTTTTCAAAAATATCTTCTTCTCAAACCCTAAATCTTATCACCTCAAACTCTACTACCCGGGTTTTACAATATAAGGCCTTTTAAAATAGAGTTTTGATAAAACTTAACCATTCTGCAAATCTCATTGCAGTTACTTGCCATAAATGGAGAAGGCAGAATTTGATATTATTTGCATCCACTTGTAACTGTGTGTAAATGTCTTCATTAATTCCCCTGGGAAATTTGGATGAGTCACCACTTCTCTGACATTTCATCTTCGCAGAGCCATCTCTGAGTTGAAAATCTCTGCACGCCATTACTTCTGCCATAAATTTTCATTAAATGCGTCCATCGACAAATTTCGGTAACCGTGTGTAGATATTTTCATTTTTCGGTCAATTGTCGACATATTCCATTAAATGGGCAGCTGCTTAGTCACCGTAAAGTCTCTTTGCGGCCAGATCCGTAAAATCTGGATGAAACAACAATTCTCGGCATCTCAAATTTTAATGTGACGGTCCTCGATTAATCTGCGCTTAACTTTGTCTTTCTCGTCATTTCTTTCGTTAGTATGCAACTGCCAGATGGCTTTCTGCAAAAGACATGCAAGAATTAGTATTTTAATAATATTAAATCAAAACCTTAATTATTAAATCAAAACCCTAATGTTTATTACACGTCGGCTCTATTTATCTGACACGTGTCGCAAAAACCGCAACGCTCCGTACTTGCTTCCAGCTGTTTTCCATTTCGGCCTCTTTGTCTCTTCTGGCACAAAAACGCGACATGTCACGATTTTGTGACATGTCGCGAAATCGCGATGTTTCTAGCGCCTTGGCAGCTCTTCCTTTTACATGTCGTGAAATCGTGACATGTCACGATTTCGCGACATGTCATGAAATCGCGACCTTTTCCTGCGCCTAGCACCTTTCTGTCTTGCTTGTCGTGAAACCGCGACATGTCGCGATTTCACATGTCACAAAATTGTGACCTTTTCCTACACCTAGCACCTTTCTGCTTTGGCTGCCATGAAACCGTGACATGTCACGATTTCGTGACATGTCGTGAAATCATGACGCTTTCTGCCTTTGCTTCACTTTTGCCCCCATGGCCGTAAAGCGACATGTCACGATTTTGCGACATGTCACGAAATCGCGACCTTTCTGCCCTTTGCTTCCTTTTGCCTCCTGCTGCCGCAAAATCGTGACATGTCATGAAATCGTGACGCTTTCTGCCCTTTGCTTCCTTTTGCCTCCTATGCGAAACTGCGACATGTCACGATTTCGCGACATGTCACGAAATCGCGACGCTTTCTTCAAGTCTTGCATTCATCCAAAATGTGTCGCGATATCGCGACGTTTTTATCACTTGCTCTTTTCTTCCAAAATATGTCACGATTTCGCTACATTTTCATCAAGTTTGGCTTTCGACTCAAATCTGTCGCGATTTCGCGACCTTTCCATAAATGGAAAGTGTCGCGATATCGCGACCTTTCCAAAAATGGAAAGTGTCGCGATATCGCGACGTTTTCAGGACTTAGCCATTTTTTTAGAAACCCGTCGTGATTTCGTGACATTTCCAAAAATGGAAAGTGTCACGATTTCGTGACTTTTCCAAAAATGGAAGTGTCACGATTTCGTGACGCTCTCAGCCCTTAGCAAAATTTAGAAATTTTAGGTTGACTCTAATGAATTCATCTATCTGTATTCTGCATTTTTACATATCTGTGAAAGATCTTTTTACTCAGAATGTTTCTACCTTTTAAAGAAGTGAATTCTAACTTGAAATTAAAGTCAGATGCAAGACTACTTAGATACTTTGATATAGGCAAAACTTGAAGAAGAAGGAGGCAAGCAAAAATTTGGAATTAAAACCTGAAAAACATCAAGAGGGTCCTTACTGCAAAATGAAAGCTCAATATTTTCAAAGGATGGAAATTCATTTTTCAGTGGGGGTGTGTTGCTTCTCAACAAATGGCGATATCTGCGGGTAAAATAGTAGCATTATTTTAGAACCCAGGACTCTAGTTTCAAAACAACATAGACCATGTATCATGCCTTGCCACAAATATTCTTCAAAATAAATTGACTACTAACTGATAGTTGTTAAAATTTCCCAAGGACATACTAGGTTGAATCACTTAAGGAAGATTTCTGATGTGCAATTATAAGCGTATAAAACTTTCTTCAAGAATGACTGGGCCTTCGAATGTTGTACTCTGGATTGATCAACTTTTCTAGAAAGGGGAAACCGAGTTGTGAAAGGGGAAACCGAGTAGGGCTCTGTTTACTAGTTTAGCCTTTTACAGCCCCGACAGAGTTACTCTTTAGATTTACACGACCCTGATCCACAACTGTGAAGTAGTATCTACCACTTGGTAAAAGAAAACATCTTCTGAAGCCTTGGCTACCTCTTTCATTACATAACTTTTTCCTTCCCCTTTTTTTTTTTTTTATATAGGAAATAACAGAGTGCCAGTTTTATGTTGTCTTGCTCAACTTTCACCTTCTCTCTCTCTCCTTTGAAATATACCGAAATCTGAAAAGCCTTTAAAAAAAGAAGAACAATTTTTCTTTTAATATTTCATCAATCTGGAACTGCTTTAGCCTGGGTACTGATAGCCTCTATGGATACTCAAATAATTTCATGAATCATAGTCCCCTCTTATGACCAACTTTTCTTGGATTCCCTAGGAGTTTCTCCAGCCAAACAGTATAGCAATTTCTTTATAATTAAAATAACTATGGCAAGCAAGACACAAAATCCAATCATCTTTCTACTGTTGTTCTGAATAACAAAATAGTTCCACTGTTCAGTGTAAGCAGACTATCTCACAATTAGAATAATGAACACTGGATTTTGAACTCAGAACAAAACAAATTTAGAAGGCTGACTTTTTCTTTACTGCCCAGGCAAAACTTAAAAAATAGAATTTTAAAAGCTAAAGAAATTTGTACAGACCTCAAAGGATAAAACACAGAACTTTAAAATGAAATAAAATTGTACAGACCCCAAAGGAAAAACACAGACCTTTAAGATAAAATAAAATAAAATAAAATAACACTGTACAGACCCCAAAGGATAAAACACAGACTTTTAAAATAAAATAAAATATATAGACCCCAAAGGATAAAACATAGACCTTTAAAATAAAATAAAATAAAGTAGACCCCAAAGGGTAAAACACAGAACTTTAAAATAAAATAAAATAAAACTATAGACCCCAAAGGATAAAACACAGACCTTTAAAATAAAATAAAACTATACAGACCTTTTAAAATAAAATAAAATAAAATAAAACAAACTACTTTAAAGCTTATTTACAATGTATACACATGTTACAACTTCTTTGTGATTCATTCAAATGATATATTGGATGGAACAGCTGAGAAATAATGTTTTAGGTATTGACCGTTAACAGGGAGGTTCAAAAAATTACCATCAAGGTCCTGTAAACGAAATGCGTTATTACCCAGAATCTCAGCAATCTGGTATGGCCCTATCCATAGCGGCTGCAACTTTGTATGTTTACCCTTCTTTTCATGGGCCTTGTCCCATAGAAGCACCAGGTCTGCAAGTCTGAAAGCTTTCACTTTGGCTCTTTTGTCAAACCAGCGCTTGACGGTTTCTTGGTGCCGATTGAAATGTTCCAGGGCTTGGAGTCGTTCATCCTATAAATTAGTTAGATCCAAAACACGAGCCTCTGCATCTGCTTGATCCTCAAAATAGTCTAAAACAAATTGATAAGTAGGTAATTTCAGAGAGATGGGAACAATGGGCTGAGTACCATACAACAAAGCAAATGGGGAAGTCTTAAGAGCCACTTTATATCTTATCCGGTCAGCCCAAAGTGCATATTTCAATAATGTATGCCATTGTCTGGGTTTGTCCATTGCAGATTTCTTAATGGCATTCATTAAATTCTTATTCGTGGACTCAGCTAATCCATTACCTTGGGGATAATAGTTGGATGAAAATCTGATAACTATCCCCATCTGGTATGCCCATTCTGCAAACTCTAATGATTGGAAGGCTGGTCCATTATCGCACACCAAATTCAGAGGAACCCCAAACCTGGTTATGACATTTGACTCTAGAAATTCGATCACTTCATGAGCTGTACTTCTCATGGTGGCTACTGCTTCGACCCATCTTGTGTAGTAATCAGTAGCTATTAGAACATACTTATGCCCTACTGAAGAATTTGGGTTTATCACTCCCACAAAATCAAGTCCCCATTGCATAAAAGGTTTATTTATTACAACAAGCTGCAATGGTAGAGCTCGATTGGCCTCTTTGGATGCAAAAGTTTGGCACTGATGGCAAGTTCTCACATGTTGATGCGCATCTTTAAACAATGTAGGCCAATAATAGCCTGCTCTCAATATTTTATGCGTAGTGGCAGATCTTGAGGAATGCCCTGCCCCTAACTTTTCATGAAAACTGGACATCACCTCATTGACTTCACTCTGAGAAATGCATCTTAAGAAAATGCTAGCATAATTCTCTCTATACAAGTTGCCTCCTTTGAGGAGATAATGAGCAGACTTTCAGTTTTAGTGCTCTCCTTTGGGTTCTGTTCAAGTGAGATGGACAAATTCCAAATTGCAACAGATGAATAATATCTCCATACCAGTCATCGAATCCAGAATTCAACTGATTAATTTCTTCTTGCACAGGTATTTCGACAATGTGTCGAGACAAACCAAGTCCTCTGATTAATTTTGCAGGCCAAATTTCTAAGTCATATTCCTGCAGTCTTGTAACCCAATTACCCCTTAGTTCACCCAATTCGTCCTGGCTTAAAAGGTATTTAACTGCTGGGTCAGGAACTATAGCATGAACTCTGCTTCTTAGTATGTAGTGCCTGAACTGCTTAACTGCTCTCACCAAGGCATAGGCTTGTTTATCTAAGCGAGAATACTTTAGCTCAGCCCCCTTTAAATTGGTACTCTTGAAAGCAATTGGATGCTCCCCCGTTTCTCTTCGTTGGGTCAGAACTGTAGCAAGTGTGTGTTCAGAAGAAAAGGTGTACAAGTAAAAATCTGTATTGAAATCCGGGCTCACTAGAACTGGAGCTTGCTTGATGGCAGTCTTGATCTCTTGAAACGTTGTTTTAGCTTCCGTTGTCCAGACAATCTGAGCAGTTTCCTTTAGCATGTCATTCAGTGGCTTGACTATTTCTGCGAAGCCGGAGATGAACTTCCTGACAAAATTAATTTTTCCAAAGAAGGATCTCAACTCTTTCTTAGAGTTGGGAAAGGGTATGCCGAATATGGCCTCAACTCTGTCAGGATCCACGAAAATGCCATCTTTGGTGATCAAGTGCCCAAGGAGCTTTCCTTCCGTTACACCAAAAATGCACTTCTTCGGATTCAAAGAAATGCCGAACTCCCTGCATTTGTTGAACACAGACTCCAAGTGTTTTACATGGTCAAACCGAGATTTAGAGAAGACTGTTAAATCATCCATGTAAACAACAATACATTTACCCATAAGGCCCTTGAAGGCATGATCCATTGCACGTTGAAACGTGGCTCCGACATTTATTAATCCGAACGACATTCTTTTGTAGGCAAATGTTCCCCACTTGGTTGTGAAGGCAGTTTTCATCCTGTCTTCCTTTTCAACCAATATCTGATTATACCCTAAAAAACCGTCTAGGAAAGACATCATTTTCGAACCATTGACAATCTGTAACACCTCATCCATAGAAGGCAGAGGATAATTATCTTTCTCAGATGCCTTGTTCAAATTTCTAAAATCCACACACAAGCGGATCTCTCCATTTTTCTTTCTGACCGGCACCAAATTGGCCACCCAAGTAGAATGCCTAATGGGAAAAATAATGGCGGCACTCAATAATTTTTCTACCTCCTTCTGGATGAGGGGCTCTAGCAGAGCGTTGACATGCCTCTGTTTTTGCCGGAAAGGTTTGCAAAACTCTTTTAAAGGTATAATATGAGTGTAAACTTTCGGATCAAAAACCTTTAAGTCTTTGTAAGACCAGGCCATAACATCCTTGGACCTGTGAAGAAAATCAATCATACTTCTTTTTATTTTTGGGTCACAAGTTTTAGCCAACTTGAGGTGCTTGGGATCTTCTTCAGTCCCCACGTTCAAGTTCTCAGTCTCACTGTTTGTTATGCCCATAGAATCCTCAGAATTCACCTTTTGCTTGATTTGGTCAACATCAAAGAGCCGCTCCAGTTCTACCATCCCTTTTGGAATTCTGTTATCTTTCAACCTTATTATTCCCCTTTCATCGTCTAACTGCTCCAGTAGAGTATCCCTTTGTCCATCATCGATTATAGCATTTTCAAATGCTTTGGTACTCTGTAAAAAATTTATAATCTGCTGGTCATCAGAGAAAACCTGAAAATTATCCACATTATTTGGGACCGAGGGACAAGGGACTAACTCAATCGAGAACTTGTTCCATTTAAATTCTTCCAGTGGTTTCAAACTTGCGGCTGAAGAAGCCAAGACATCTGCACGTGAATTCTGCTCTCTAGGTATGTGTGTCAGATTAAAAGCATCAAAATCTTCTACAAGATCCCAAGCCCGGTGTTTGTATCCTTTTAAGTAGGATGCTTTGCATTGAAATTTACCTTTGACTTGATTAGCCACCAATTCTGAATCTGTAAAAACTTGAATATTTCTTACACCTCTGTCCAAAGCAAATTTCAAACCTAATACCAGTGCTTCGTATTTCGCTAAATTATTTGTACAAGGGAACTGTAGGCGATAAGACATAAAATATGTCTGATTCTCAGGCCCTTTAAGGACTGCCCCCGTACCAGAACCCTGTTTAGATTTAGCCCCATCCACATGAAGCGTCCAAACTTCATTACTATGAACAGGATGAGCTTTACTAAACTTCTCATTTTGTCCCGTTGTTAAATTATACACTCCAATATCTACATCAACAATATTTACAGTCTCATTTTCTGCATTATATTCAGTGATCGTATGTTTGTATCTGGGTTCTCTTTCAACCCTTAATTGGTTTGCCACTCCTTTCCACGGCAACCACATGTGTGAAAAGTCAGTTGCCAAATATCCATTCAAATATTTCGACCAATCCCTGCTCAAAAGCATCCCGTACCCCACAGGAATATCCACCACCTGAATTTCAATTCTGTGTTGTGCCCTTGGTTCAGATGCTAACTGGATATGGATATTCTGAAGTTCACCTACTACTTTAACCTCTGATTTGTCCAATTGGACAACTCTTCTTTCAGACTTCATTGGGGTCAAACCCAACTGTTGACAAATGGCCAAAGGCATAACATTAGCTGAAGCACCCGAATCTACCAGACAGTTGTGTAAGTTTTTCCCAAAAATACGAACAGTCAGTAGAAAAGGCGAAACTTCAGTCTTCTCCTTATACATGGCTACATTCGCATTTGCCATCTTCTTTCCCTTGTCCAAAGATTTTGTAGTAGGCCCAGAGTATGTTTTAATCAAGTTGTCCCTCTGTTCTGAAATTTGGGCCAACTCATGAAGAGTGATGTTGGCTTTGATCTTCTTCATGTCCTCCACTATGTTATATCCCTTATTGAGTGGAGGGACAAAAGCATCTGGTCCTCTCGGATTTCCTCCCTTGGGTGGAGATGGGTTATTGCTTGAAGATGGATCTGGAGGAACATTGTGAGAGTTGTCCGAAGGGGTAGATGTAGTGTTGGGCTCCGGATTTCTATTTCTTAGGTTGTAGTTGTCCCTCCTGTATTGTTGAAAAGCCTGCACCTCATCCATAGGCATTTCAACTACATTCTCAGATTCCTCCGAGAAAGTGAAAGAATCCAAGACCATAGCTGCACTGTGGCTGGATGAACTTGGGCCATCCGTATTTCTTTGATGTTCAGGAGAAATCAACTCCCCAGACAAAGCTTCAAAGGCGTTACAAAATTCCAAACAATCCAACTCCCCGTGCTGAGAAGTAGCATGAATCCTGCACCAGTTAGGCAAAGCCAAATCACAAATATTTACATCATGACCTTTACCTTTGTAATCCTTATTGGGTTCGTATGGGGGCCGAGTGAATCTGTTCTACTGATAGGAATACCTGTTTGAGTTCTCCCTAGTAGAAACCTGCCTTTTAAAACTCAAAAAATCATTAGCCAATTTTTGGACTATTTTTGACACTTCTTCAACTCTTGCATTATCAGCTTCTTTTCCTGGGTTCTGTACATTTTCAGCAGGTGTTACAGCCAATGGATTTCCTGTTGGTGGAGTCTGACACACTGGCAACATCATCTGATGTGGTATGGGGTTGAAAATAGGGGCAGCTTGTGTGACCAAAGGAATTTGATGAGTATTTAAAGGTTGGGGTCCCAACTGTCTTTCCAGAACCAAAGCTTCTTTGTAAGCCTCTGTTAAATTGGTAATAGAGGGATCTCTTTTCAAGAAAACAGAAGTCATTGGATCTAGAGAATTTCTAAAAATCTCTAATGCGAGGTCTGCATTTGGCACATAATAACCAGTGAGTCTACCATAAGCTTTCTAGAATCTGACATTGTAAGATCTGACAGATTCATTTATTTCTCTTTTAATACCAGAAAACTGTTGATATAGTACACTGGGATCTATTACCTCACCAAACTGTGACACAAAAACCTTTTCCAAGTCATTCCAACTGGTAATAGAATCGTTAGTGAGATTTAGAAACCAGTCGTAAGCTCCCTCCTGGAGAGTGAACGGGAACAATCTGCAAGCCACATCTTCATGCTGTACATTTAACAATTTTAGAGCATTCTTGAAAGCTACTAGATGTTCTTCCACTGTCCTAGTTCCATCATGCTTATATCTGGGAAGATATCTCTCAGGATTTCTGGGCAGGTCATGGGCTGCACCCGGGATATTTAAGGCAGTGGAGCCTAACCAATTTGCCATTATTACTGGATTGACAATGATATTCTCAGTTGCAGTTGGAGTAACTACAAGTGGTGATAAAACTATTTCAGACAAGGACCTGGCCCTTCTGAGGCTGCTTCTTCTGGGAGTTTCTAATTCAGGCACAAGGAGCTCTCCAGCTCTGGGGTGGGACCTTGTCACTCTATAATTAGAATCCAGCTTTTCACCAGCACTTACAACCTTACAATCCTTAACAGACTATGAACTTGAGGTCCTCTTTTCTAGCAATTTTAAATATTGGTGTTGAGTTCTCTTTGTTTAGGCAAAAACTCAAACAAACAAGTTTTAAAAGGCTGAGGAAGAGGGAAAAGGATTCAAAAGATAAAATACCAGACTCTGCACAGACAACTTACAATACTGAATGGAGTTCAGTGAGGCCCTCCTTCTAGCGCCAATTTTAAATGTTGGTTCGACTTTTATACACACCCTGTGAAGAATGAGCATAAAATACCGATAACACTTATACGGGATAAAATCCCACTCACTTTAGGATCTGGCTGGATATCCAAGGTGTGAGTTACAGAGTTGGGTCGAATGTCTATTCACTCTTTTCCACTTCTGGAATAGTTTCAAGTGGACTGTCTGTTACCTTACAACGGGCTCGGGACTTCAGTTCAATAATGTTCTTGGAGTTGGTTATCTTTGTGGATAATCAGATTTACAATCAGTTCTTTGATCTAGCTCTTTATACTTTAGCAGATTTAAATAAAAGACAAATTTAAAGAAAGATAAAAATGGATCATTTCACGGTGGAACAGAGAGAGTAGGGTAGGGCAGAAAGAGAAGTTTATCTAACTTAAACTGCAAAACCAAAACTGCCAATTTTTAGTTATACTGGTTAGCTTCACAATAGAACAAATCAAAGAAGAAAGTGTCCAGCTTTCTAAGATCACTTTCAACTAAGAGCATAAGACAAAGATGAAACAGGTCTAACAAAAAATTATAAATAGAAGGGAAGTCGGTTAAAATTGGTATCTTTCACCAGCAGCCTAGCTCGCACAGTGAGGACAGAGCAATTAGAACAGGCCTGAACCTTAAATCTGTAATTTTCCCTAACATACAATAAAGAAAATGAAGCCTAACAACATATCCAATCTTGGTAACACAGATCTACAACATAAATTAAATAAGCCTTAATGAAACGAAAACAAAAGAAGATGAACTTATCACAATCTGAAACAGATTAGGCTCCTGGCCATGCTATCACAGAAAAGAAAAATCACACCAACTCTAAGTCCAGAACAAAGCTTTTCAAATCAGATTTGCAAGAAATTGCTCAAATAGCCTTTTATTTCTAAGTCTCCGCCTCCGAAAATTACATTTAGAAGAAGTATTTATAGACTCAGGACAGACCCTGATCTTTTCAAAAATATCTTCTTCTCAAACCCTAAATCTTATCACCTCAAACTCTACTACCCGGGTTTTACAATATAAGGCCTTTTAAAATAGAGTTTTGATAAAACTTAACCATTCTGCAAATCTCATTGCAGTTACTTGCCATAAATGGAGAAGGCAGAATTTGATATTATTTGCATCCACCTGTAACTGTGTGTAAATGTCTTCATTAATTTCCCCGAGAAATTTGGATGAGTCACCACTTCTCTGACATTTCATCTCCGCAGAGCCATCTCTGAGTTGAAAATCTCTGCACGCCATTACTTCTGCCATAAATTTTCATTAAATGCGTCCATCGACAAATTTCGGTAACCGTGTGTAGATATTTTCATTTTTCGATCAATTGTCGACATATTCCATTAAATGGGCAGCTTCTTAGTCATCGTAAAGTCTCTTTGCGGCCAGATCCGTAAAATCTGGATGAAATAGCAATTCTCGGCATCTCAAATTTTAATGTGACGGTCCTCGATTAATCTGCGCTTAACTTTGTCTTTCTCGTCATTTCTTTCGTTAGTATGCAACTGCCAGATGGCTTTCTGCAAAAGACATGCAAGAATTAGTATTTTAATAATATTAAATCAAAACCTTAATTATTAAATCAAAACCCCAATGTTTATTACATGTCGGCTCTATTTATCTGACACGTGTCATGAAAACCGCAATGCTCCGTACTTGCTTCCAGCTTTTTTCATTTTGGCCTCTTTGTCTCTTCTGGCATGAAAACGACATGTCACGATTTTGTGACATGTCGCGAAATCACGACGTTTCCAGCACCTTGGCAGCTCTTCCTTTTACCTGCCGCGAAACCGCGACATGTCACGATTTCGCGACATGTCGCGAAATTGTGACCTTTTCCTATGCCTAGCACCTTTTTGTCTTTCTTGCCGCAAAATCGCGACATGTCACGATTTCGTGACATGTCGCGAAATCGCGACGCTTTCTTGCCTTAGCCACTTTTTCTTTCCTCCTGCGAAACCGCGACATGTCATGATTTCGTGACATGTCGCGAAATCGCGACCTTTTCCTCTGCCTTAGCACTTTTCTGCCCCCATGGCCGCAAAACCGCGAGGCCGCGAAACCACGACATGTCACGATTTCGCGACATGTCACGAAATCGTGACCTTTTTTGCCCTTTGCTTCCTCTTGCTTCCTACTGCCATGAAACTATGACATGTCGCGATTTCGTGACATGTCGCGAAATCGCGACGCTTTTTGCCCTTGCTTCCTTTTTGCCTCCTTCGTCGCGAAATCGTGACATGTCGTGATTTCGTGACATGTCACGAAATCGTGACGCTTTCTTCAAGTCTTGCATTCTTCCAAAATGTGTCGCGATATCACGATGTTTTTATCACTTGGTCTTTTCTTCCAAAATATGTCACGATTTCGCTACATTTTCATCAAGTTTGGCTTTCGACTCAAATCTGTCGCGATTTCGTGACCTTTCCATAAATGGAAAGTGTCGCGATATCACGACGTTTTCAGGACTTAGCCATTTTTTCAGAAACCCGTCGCGATTTCGCGACATTTCCAAAAATGGAAAGTGTCACGATTTCGCGACTTTTCCAAAAATGGAAAGTGTCACGATTTCGCGACGCTCTCAGCCCTTAGCAAAATTTTCAAAAATTGTAGGTTGACTCTAATGAATTCATCTATCTGTATTCTGCATTTTTACATATCCGTGAAAGATCTTTTTACTCATAAATGTTTCTACCTTTTAAAGAAGTGAATTCTAACTTGAAATTAAAGTCACATGCAAGACTACTTAGATACTTTGATATAGGCAAAACTTGAAGAAGAAGGAGGCAAGCAAAAATTTGGAATTAAAACCTGAAAAACATCAAGAGGGTCCTTACTGCAAAATGAAAGCTCAATATTTTCAAAGGATGGAAATTCATTTTTCAGTGGGGGTGTGTTGCTTCTCAACACAACCTATCACGAAATTGTGATGTTTTTCTGCTTTGGGCTATGCAGATGCAACCTATCGCAAAATCATGACATTTTTCTCTATCGTTGGGTTTTGTTGCACTTAGCCACGAAAATGTGACATGTCACGAAATCGTGACACTTTTCTCTTCTGCACCATCTTCTGCTTTCTATTGCGAAATCGTGACAATTTTTTGTTTCGTACCACTTGGCTACTTTTTGTCGTGAAATCATGACGCTTTTCTCTTTTAGGTTGTCTCACTGCTTTCTGTCGTGAAATCACGACGCTTTTCTTTTTCGTACCATCTCGCTGCTTGGAGCCGCAAAAACACGACCTGTCACGATTTTGCGACACTTTCTTTCAATTTGCTCCTTCCTCACTTTCTTGCAGCGAAAACCTGACATGTCGTGATATCACGACATTTTTGTCTCTGCCCTTCATCTTGTCTGCTTTCTATCATGAAATCGTGACACTTTTTCATTTGGCATCATCTCGTTGCTTTCTACCATGATTTCATGACAAGTCACGATATCGTGACATTTTTCATTTCATCTTTCTCTCTCCTCTATGAACCGCGATTTCATGACATGTCGTGATATCGTGACATTTTCTCTTCATGATGCATTCTGCTACTCCTAGCCATGAAAACGTGACCTATCGTCACGAAATCGTGACAATTTTCCATTTTGCTGCATTTTGTTACTCTTGGCTGCGAAAATGCGACATGTCACAAAATCGTGACACCTTTTTGTTCCACTGCATTTTGCTTGTTTGAGCCGCGAAAATGACCTGTCACGATATCGTGACACCTTTTCATTTTCGGCTATGACGGAGCAACATGTCGCGATATCGTGACAACTTTTCATTTTTGGCCGCGACGGAGCAACATGTCACGATATCGTGACAACTTTTCATTTTCGGCCGCGACGAAGCAACATGTCGCGATATCGCGACAACTTTTCATTTTCTAGTCACGACGGAGCAACATGTCGCGATATCGCGACAACTTTTCATTTTCTAGTCGCGACGGAGCAACATGTCGCGATATCGCGACACTTTTTCTCTTTTGTGAAATTTTGCTTTTTCCTTGATTTTTTTAGCATCTGGGTCACTGCGATCTTTTTTTTTTGAAAGCATGCAAAAAAGGTGGGTCCCCAATTTTGGGGTGTGTTGTGGATCAGCCACAACAAATGGCGACTCTACTATCAAATGCTCTTGAGCATTTTGGTGAGAACCCAACCTGAAATATATGAGCTTAGATACAAGCGTCAGCACATAATAGATAAACAAATACCGATAGATCAAAAATACATGAAACATCAGGATCATTAAGTATCAGCTCGGTGTGTGCAATGTGCTTTCATTCCCTATCACTTGAACTTGATCAGCATTCCATTGTTAGTTTCACTTATGATTTGTATGCAAGGCTATGAATGATTTGTGCAGGATTTGATGTATGATGAAGATGCTAGAGATATAACAACCTTGCTTTATAAAGGCTCAAACCTTCTAATATCATGAACAAACATATCAAAACTGTCAAACCCTCTTAGGGCCAAATAAATATATGTATACTGAATTAATTTATTAGATCCCAAAGTTGGTTATGTGTCACTACCATCTTGAACCCATGTGCAAGTGTAAGTGAAATCAGAGCTTTGGGGAATAGGATTCCCAACCTAAGCGAGATGGGAATTTAACCCTATCCTTACTATTTCGATTTGGAGTTCATTACCTCATCTTGAACAAAATGATTTAACCTATTATGGATGAAATGGTCGAGCTAGTCTATCCATATGAGCAATCAGTGGTCTTGCTTTTAGACAAGACATGTTGCCATGCATGAGCATACTTAACCCCATAATCCATGACTTGGCTTCCATTCATTCTCTTCTCTCTCTTTTTTTATTTCTTGGACCTTTGGGATGACTACCCATCCTTGCTAGGGACATGTAGTACGATCCCTCCAATCCAATATTAAGATGAAATGGAAAATATTATCTTTTATTTCTTGGACCTTTGGGATGACTACCCATCCTTTGCTAGGGACATGTAGTACGATCCTTCCAATCCAAGATGATAAAATGAAATATGGAACATATTAATTTTATTTTTGTTTCTTGGACTTTTGGGATGACTACCCATCCTTTGCAGAGGACATGTAGTACGATCCCTCCATCCAAGTTTTATGATTTAATGAAAGATGGAAGCTTTGGGGAATCGGATTCTCAACCTAGGTGAGATGAGAATTATGCCCTATCCTTACTACTCCATGTGGGTCAAATCAGAGCTTTGGGGAATTGGATCCTCAACCTAAGTTCGATGAGGATTTAATCCTATCCTTACTACTCTGGTTTTAGACTTTAAGCTTGATGGAAGTGGTAAAAACCACTGTTTTAAGGATTATGTTGCATGATAGGACAGACATGAAATATTCTTTTCACCTCACCTTTTCATCCAAGTATGGTTTTGACCATTTTGCTCAAGATTATTTTTAATGTGCATGGAATGTGCTTGGTTCAAGATAGTTTGGGCAGCAGTTCCCAACCTTAGGATCCTTTCTTATTTATGTTATAGCATAACCCTAAGAGGATTCGACACCTTCTCAATGATTGCACATGAAATGAACATGTACCTGAGATGACATGTATATGCAATGTGGAATGTGACATGAGATATGAATGCACTGCTTCTTTTGAAATGTGGATGGAATATATCATCTACTTTATCATAATGTGTAAAACTGACAACTTCATGCATTACAAGATTCAAACGATATTATTTAAGATGTTTGTGTTACTTGTGGAGCTTTCTACAACACAATTCCAATGTTTCATACTCTCCTGATCTTAGGCATAAGTTGACATCTCAAAAATTTTCCTTTTTATATATATATATATATATATAAAAACAAACTAAACATGTCAAATGAAATCAAACACACAACTTAAATCATGATTAAACTAACAATCCCAAAAATGAAACTTGAAAAACACAAACCCAAAACCAAAACCAAAATCTATATACAAATGTACAATATGGTACAAGATGAAGCAAAGCTTGGACTATCACTTTCCCGGATCCCAAACATGATTAGAACATTTCAGCAAAAATATAACGTGATGTGCATGCCAAATGTTGTAGGAACCTAAAAAAAACCATATTAGACCAAACAATGCAACCCATTTCAACTTTCCTCTCTCACCCCACCAATTAAATTTAGTTCCATTAGTATTCTCATAGGTGAGATTCAAATTTTCAAATTGACTAGACAATGATTGATATTCAATTTTATCTTGTCTATTCTTTAAATTGCAAGTTTCATCATTCCATTCATGATTTAGAAGTAGGCTTTCTTTATCCAAAATGAAACTTTGTAAGTAAGAGCCTATTTCTAAACATTTTAAAGCCAATTCATCTTCCAAGTTTGTAGGCCATTCAAACTTGTGTAACGATTTGCAAGCATCTAGGATATTTACTAAATTAGGATCATTAATAGTTTTTACCCTAGATTCAATTAGCAATTGTTGATGAATTTGATTTAACAATTCAAGTGCATCAACTTCTTTTCCATTCATTAAAACAATGTTATTAAAGGTGTGATTAAAAATTATACCTTGTTTTTCATTTACCTTTAACGACATTTCACCATAAACATCATTCAAATTCAAAACATGGTCATGCAAATTTTCACCTAAATCTTGGATGTTTGAACACAAAAGGTTAGACTCTACCTTTTGAACATTTTTGTTTACCAAAAATTGGTGAGAAATCACAATTTCTTCTTTTACCTCATGGTCTTCATACTCTTCATTGATTACTTGTTTATCAAACATACCAAAATTGGGCACCCAATTGAAAACATGCCCATCCTTTTCAACCCTCAAATGTTTTTGGTCAAAGTGTATGTCAAGTAATCTGTTTTGATGATCACTTATTCGAGTTGCTTCCAATTGATCAATCTCTTTGTCATTTGGTTCTAATTCTTTGTTCACTATCCATGGTATCTCTTCATGTGAGGTAGAAGTTTCAACATCCTGCATATCAAGTGAAATATGAGTTTCATCTATGGGGGTGTGAGAAAAGAATGCATTATCATATCTCCCCCAACCATTATAAAAATTATCTTCCAAATTTGTGGGATGAAGCTCCATGGTATTTGTGACATGATCTTTTGATTCATTCATCAATTCACTTTCTTCTTTGTCCTTGGTAATAGGATCATTATAATCTTCCAGAATTTGATGAGATTTGAAACTCTCTTCCAAAACGTCCTTGAATTGTATAGGAGTTGTAAAGTCTTCCTTTGAGTAGGCGATCATGTTGTCCTGTATATCAATTGGCACCCAAGTTTCATTAGTAGTTTTGGATTGAGTGTAGTCCTCCCACTTCTTCCAAGCATCATAATAATCATCTTTCAAAATCAAGTGGTGGCGTTCAACTACTTCTTCAACATCTTCCAATTCATCAATGTGTTTCTCATCAAATTCATCTTCACCTTCCTTAGATGGTTCAATTATTTCCAAAAGTGGGTCATTTCTTGAATTCAAATTTGTAAGGCCATCATAATCCAAATTAGTAACCCATGATTCAATTTTATCATAATTTGGAGGGTGAAGAATTTCTTGATCTTTAATTTTACACATCTCATCAATAGTGTCTTCCAAGAACAAGTGGTGAAACTCTATCATATCTTCAAATTCATTTATTGGTTTTTCTCCAATTTCACTTTCAACCACTTCATTTAATTCTATGGTGGGTTCCATCCTATCACATATTTCAAACATTGTTGAATTTAGAACCCCTTCATCCGAATAATCATGTATCTCTATGAATGAGATCATTTCTGCATAATCCTCACTAGCGGATGTTGGCTTAGCAATTTGCACCTCCTCGTGGACTACATCTAAGGTGGTTGTAAGATTTGGATATTCAAATTCATCCCCTTGATCATTTACCTTAGATATCATTGGAGTGGAGGGTGCTATATTTGATGGTTGGTGTAGGTTGGCATCAAAATAACAATCTCTCATATGAACATGTTGTGCCTTTTCTTCTTCAAGACCTTGTCATTCTATCTCTTCTAAGATCTCATGGATTTTCTCTAGAGACAAGCCACCCATTTTTTCCTCAATGAGTGAAGCAAGTGTGGGGTGTATGGCTCCCAAGTATACTTCTATGGCTTCCTCTTCTAATGTGTTAAAATTTTCCCACATTTGGGAGTGCAACTCATGAAATATTCCATTGAATTGACTCAAGGATTCATTAGGCTCCTTACATATGGAGGTAAACTAATTTTTCAAGATTTCTAAGTCAACCTGATTACCAAAATGGTAAAGATAGGTCTGCTTCTAGTTGTATCCAAGAAGTCCTAACCTCCATGGGTAGTTGGCTGTACCAAAAGAATGGTTTATCATCCAAAATGTATGCAAATAACTTACAAGCCACCTCCTCATAGAAAATCTGGAATTTACATAATGTATCCTTGTAGACATGCAGTTTTTGCAAGTATCCTAGTGGCACCTCTTGATTAAAACATCGTAAAAACTCCAATAACATTTTAGGAATTTGATAGGGTATCACATGTATAGACAAACCCTTATAATGGTCCTCCATTATAGATACCATTCTTTCTCTTAGAGACACTATTTCAGCTCTCAGGGATACAATTTGCTCCTCAAATGTTGCCATTAGTGAACTCAAAATGTAACTTTTAGAACCAAATCTGTTGAATATTCAACCTGCAATGTATAAAAAAATCAAGTTAGCATCAACTAAGAGATGTATTCATTAAAATCAAATGAAAAGTAATTGCATGAGACCAAAATTTTCAAAATTAAATCAAATCACATTATTTCTGTATGAACAATCAGAAAAGTGTTAGAATAATATACAGCATACCTGAATTGCTTAAAATAGAATAAAGTAAACCAATTCAGGTCGTCCTTTTAACAATCTGCTGAGTGTTAGAGGACTAAAGATAACAATAACGAAAATTTAAATTTAAATCACACTAAAATAAACCCGTTCGGCCCTCCTTCTAGCGCCAATCTGTTGAGTGGTATTTTCACCCGATTGTGAAAACACACTCTCCGATAGGATTTGGGTTCTAAATCCTCTCTTGCAAAGAAATCAAACAAATGACTTCTCCAAGGTCTCCGCTATATTAGCATTTTACATCTGTGTATTAATAATCTCAAATAAAGATATTCAATTAAAATGCTTGGAACACCTTAGTGGTTGCAAGTAACTAAAAACAAGGGGCAATGTTGGTTTATTTTACTATGAAACTTTAATGATTGTTCGTTGAACCCGAATAAAGCAAATGTGATCTAGCCCCTGTATGACCATGCTGTACCTTCAAAGTGGAAATTGATAAAATGCCATAAATGGTGGAACTATTTTTGGATTTTGAAGTTTTTTAATTTTTATTTTATTTTAATGCCTGAGAATTAAAATAAAGTTAAAATAAAGTGCAGAAAAAAGAAATAAAATGCAAAAGGAAAATCGAAAATGAAATTGCATTCAGTTTGATGCTATCCTGTTTCGACAAAACCGAAGATGTGAGGTTTCCATGCATGCAACCTAACCTATTGGACCTGCATGACATGCATAATCCCCATAGACTAAGTGCTAGTTCCTAGGGTACGAAATAAAGTTTAGATTTCAAATATTCGACTAATGTAACCCACAAAGGCGGTATTTAACATTATCTATAAATCCAAAATCTAAAAGAAAGTGAAAGAATAAACATTAAATCCATAGCATGCACAGAAGATCTCCTTCTTTCTTGCCAATGAGATGCAAATTTTTGAATACTTTTGCATTAAAAATATGTCATGTTACAATAGCAGAATGTCTGGTTTTCCAAACCAGTCTGTGGAAGAGAAACAGCTCAAACAGCAGGCCCAGAATAGCCTATCACCTTCAGCTCTGCAACCCTATTTGCAGTGGTTTTCGACCCTTGTACCAATCTATGCTTCTGCTTTTATACTTTCTGGCAATGCTCTCTGCTTCGCCCTGCGGCGCTTCGTTTCATTTCCCAGATTGCATCGTTTTGTATTCCCGTCTCATCATTGTCTTTGACTTTCTGTTCGATGTCTAAACGTTTGATCTTCTCTATGAACTGTAACACCTCTGTAGCCCTTACACTTTTATGCCACGTGTTCCGCGCTCTCTGCATGTTCCATAACTGCCCCTTGTAAATCATGACCAAAAATAGCATGTCGCGATATCGTGACATTTTTATGTATGTAGCTTAGCTTTTCTTCTTTCATCGCAAAAATGAGACATGTCGCGATATCGCGACATTTTCCTGTCAACAGCCTTGTCCGCCACCATGCACAACGAAAATGATACATGTCACGAAATCGCGACATTTTCCTATATCCCTTTCCTATCAAATCTGCAAAATCGTGACATTTTTATGCTATCGGTCGTGTGGGTGCAACCTGTCATGAAATCGCGACGTTTTTTTGCTTCGGGCTATGCAGATGCAACCTGTCACGAAATCGTGACGTTTTTCTCTATCGTTGGGTTTTGTTGCACTTAGCCGCGAAAATGCGACATGTCGCGAAATCGCGACACTTTTCTCTTTTGCACCATCTTCTGCTTTCTGTTGTGAAATCGCGACAATTTTTTGTTTCATACCACTTGGCTGCTTTCTATCGCGAAATCGTGACGCTTTTCTCTTTCAGGCTATCTCGCTGCTTTCTGTCATGAAATCATGATGCTTTTCTTTTTCGTACCATCTCGCTGCTTGGAGCCATGAAAACACGACCTGTCACGATTTCATGACACTTTCTTTCAATTTTCTCCTTCCTCACTTTCTTGCAGTGAAAACCTGACGTGTCGTGATATCACGACGTTTTTTTCTCTGCCCTTCATCTCGTCTACTTTCTATCGCGAAATCGTGACACTTTTTCATTTGGCATCATCTCGCTGCTTTCTACCACGATTTCATGACAAGTCGCGATATCGTGACATTTTTCATTTCATCTTTCTCTCTCCTCTATGAACCGCGATTTCACGACATGTCGCGATATCGTGACATTTTCTCTTCATGATGCATTCTGCTGCTCCTAGCCACAAAAATGCGACCTGTCGTGAAATCATGACAATTTTCCATTTTGTTGCATTTTGTTACTCTTGGCTGCAAAAACGTGACATGTCGTGAAATCGTGACACCTTTTTGTTCCACTGCATTTCGCTTGTTTGAGCCGCGAAAACGTGACATGTCGTGAAATCGTGACACCTTTTCATTTTTGGCCGCGACGGAGCAACATGTCGCGATATCGCGACAACTTTTCATTTTCGGCCGCGACGGAGCAACATGTCGCGATATCGTGACAACTTTTCATTTTCGGCCGCGACGGAGCAACATGTCGTGATATCGCGACAACTTTTCATTTTCTAGTCGCGACGGAGCAACATGTCGCGATATCATGACACTTTTTCTCTTTTGTGAAATTTTGCTTTTTCCTTGATTTTTTTAGCATCTGGGTCACTGCGATCTTTTTTTTTTTTTGAAAGCATGCAAAAAAGGTGGGTCCCCAATTTTGGGGTGTGTTGTGGATCAGCCACAACAGGTTTGTACTCGTCATTAGGCATTCGGGTAGCTTTGGTGCTACAATAGGATTTAGGCCTATATAACCAAAAGGAGAAGTGTTACAAATAAACTATCATATATGTTATTTGCCCCAATAGAAGGGTAAGCTTATGATAGTCTTTGACAATGATTCATAAGATGAAAATAATTTTGACAAGATCAGGGGATCTTATGTTGACTTTGATTATGATTTGATATTATGACTACCCCATCAGTCGACAAGTCGATAAGGGTAATGACAATAAATAAAGCGACAAGGTCGCTTGACCACTATGAATGATCTTGAACAAAGTAAGATTTAGAATTTGAATTTTTGGCAAGGCCTAATCATCTATGATTGTAATTGTTAATAGTAATTTCCTATTTCTATCCCATGGAGCATTCCATCCATGAAGACCTTCTTAGGGAATCTAAATGAAAGCAATACCTATTAGGCTTGTGTTGAATCATATTGTCGATGATATGTTGAAAATATCATAGGAGAATTACGATGAGTATCTCATTCCCTTGGATCAGTCCGGCCGATAGGGCCTTCTTAGAGATTGAAATGAAGCATACAATTCTACGATGATGAATTTACCTCAAATGTACTTATGGTAATTTACTCATCTTTTTGGATTGCATGGATTGCAAGTCACTGCAACCGCCAAGTGTATAGGGTAAATGGCTGAATATGAGGCACGTTTAGATTTTGATTTATTTGATTTTTTTGTTAATTTTAAATTGAATTTGTTTATTGGCTGGGAGGTGTGGTGTTCCAATAAAGGATTTTCATAGTGATGACCTCGGTTGAATGTACTTTGTAATCTCATCCAGTTATTTTGTTTTGCCTTATGATGACATTTTCCAATGTTGTTGTGCCTTGTTTGGCTCATTTTGCTTATTTTATATTTTTTGATGCAATTCTGGTCTTATGAACAATTTTATTTTGAAATTTTAAGGCTCTCCATGGTGGGAATTTGGAGCATTTATAGCAGATCACTGATCATGCTTGTCAATTATGGGCAATTTCCTTGACCGTGGCTCAAAGTTGTAGTCGCAAAACCTTAATTTGGGGACCGTGTTTGTCAGTCACGGGCTGACCCAAATTCAAAATATTTATATAATGTTAGCCTTTTGAAAAACTCATTATTTACCTAATCGTGAAAGTAAACTTGAGATCTCTGAGAGGTAAATAGTAAAATTTGACCCGGCATGCTGTCGAAAACTCAACCCATTCTGCATATTCCACACCGATGGCCGACCAGCCGGAGGCTTCGACTAATGGAGGAGCCAGTGCCTCCAAGGTAACTCAAAAACCAAGACCTCACTTGTAAATTACTAGATTAAAATTAACCACACTAAAAATGGGTTAACAAATCTCACTAAAATATCGGTAATGAACCTCACCCTAGTTAGGTTTAGCCTAGGTTAGTTTAGAGGGTGGGTTAAATATTTTTTTAGGTTTTATTTAGGGAGGACAAGTCCCAAAAATGGGCTCACTCCTTAGCCAGGGGTGGTAGCCGCAGCTCCCAATTGGCATATTGGGGGCCGCGGTTGTCAACCGTGGCAGGATTTAAATCCCAACGGTCATATTTTTGATCGTTACGTCGACCGCGATTAGGACCCGCTACGCACAAACTTTAGGAAAAAATTTCAAAGTTTTGAATTTTTTTGTGTTTTCTTGGCAATTAATGCCATTTCATACATTTTTGAAGTGCTCTTTTGATTTTTTTGAAATTTTTGATCATATTTTTAAATGTTTTTGTTTTTTGATGAGATTTTATGATTTGTTTGTTGTTTTTTTAGTTGTTTTTAATTTTTTTTCACTTTTACTTTATTTTTGATACTCAGGCCTTGACTAATAGAGCGAGGGAGACTGAGCTCTTTCGCAACCTGTGTCACACTCTTACTATCATAGAGCGGTCTTGGTTTACGATAGTGGGGTTTGGTTACATCTTGGACCTCCCCATGATCAGAGTTGACCAATCTTACTTGACTACTTTGGCCCATCATTGGGATGCACAGACTAACACATTTCACCTATCGCATCTTTTGCCTGCCTATTGATGGCAAGGCCATCACCTCCTCTCCTACCACAGTGAGGAAAGCTATTTTTTATGCTATCTTTGGCTAGCAAAGCCATAACACACAGGGTCGCATTGACCATGGAGGTGTCCACATCCAAGAGTGGTTCCAGGCTAGCTTCTTCTCATAGTGGGAGGCTGTGTTTATGCATTTGATCATTCAGATAGTCCTCCCAGACTCTTCAGGTGTGTAGTGTCCCTGGAACCTCCTAGCTAGGACCATAGAGGTGATGGTGCATTCGATCGAGTAACCTCTCATTTTGGCATGGGGAGCACTCTACTAGCACAGCTCTACCATGATTTGTAATATATCACATGCTACAATGGGGTGGGCATCGGCTACACCATCCTCCTACAAATTTTGTATTGGAAGCACATTATGATAGAGCACCCCATCAACTTGCTACTAGAGATCACTACCATTCCTACCAAGCGACAGTGCTACACAGTCTACTGGCCCTGGGAGTAGGAGGGCTTCAAGAGTAGGTCTCACGTAAGAGACCTAGATCATTACATTGGTTACTTTGTGCAGCTCCACCCTAAGAAGATACGGTGGTAACCCTACATGGACTATCCAACCTGGATAGAGGTATACAAATGCTTGCACCAGGTGCACAAATACAGGTGGGTCATCGATCAGAAGGTTGATATATGCAAGTACCACTTCTACTATCATGTCCTAAGGTAGTTTTGGATTCATAAGGATGTCCTAGATATGGCTACCATCTACAGATGCCTAGTCCTAGAGAGGGACCTAACCTAGTCCCATTTTACTCCATTGGGGGATGACGATGACAACTTCCAAGAGTCAAGCCTAGGAGATGCAGGTACTACTACAGACTATGATGGCTAGTGGTTAGACTTCCAGTGGCATGCAGAGGGTCCACTAGGCCAACCAGTTTATGGATTTATAGTAGAGGGCATAGAGGTGGATCCTCATGGGTACAGAACCCACCAGTGGAAAGAGGGCACATGGGGCATAGGGAGTCACTATAGAGGAGGACCCACATGTATAGACTGAGGATGAGTCCTTTGAAGAGGGTGAGGTGGCTCTGGAAAATGAGGTAGGTTAGTTGAGAGCACAAGTTGTCAATATCCAGAGCTAGGCGGGGAGAATCCGCACCCAGCTCCTACACAAGGATACTTCTATCACCACTCTAGAGGCGAAGTTGGCTCATGGTCAAAGGCAGTGGCATGGATACGAAGAGGAGAGGGCAACTCTCTAGGAATAGGTGACCACAACTGAGACTCAGATTAGTTAGCTCACTAGCGAGCATTATCTATCACAGGCATAGTTGAGTGCAGTGACCTATTGTGACATCATTCACAACGACCCCAAAATTGGGGACCCACCTTAATTTTATGATTTCGGGAATTTTTTTTATCTGATTTTGCTTGCATCAAGGTCTTGGAAAATTTGCTTTCACTTTGGAATTGTTGACATATTTGCATTTTGAAGGTTTGAATGTAGTTGCAATGCTTCAAAACTGAATATTTTGATTATTTGCATATTAATTGTATTATTTCAAATCAATTAATTTTATTAAAATCATTTTCAAAGGTTTAAATGAAATAATTTGATTAAGATCATTTTCAAAGGTTTAAATGATTACTTTTCATTTAAATAATTAAATTTTATTTTAGGGTTAACCATAAAATTAGTGCAAAATTGAAATTGACATATCTTGAGGCAAAGAAATGCATTTGATCTCATTCAAAACTTGGTAAAAGATACGGATTTTATCTTTCTAATGATACCAAAATTGCAAGATTCCAAATTTCAATTTCACCAAAAAAAAAAATAGCGGGTTAATTTAGCAATATGAGAACTTTGAAATACTTTTGAAAAAAAGGAAAGTTACGGGAAAGTAAATTTTGGTTTTGTTTTGATATTATGATTATTTTTTCATTATGCAGGTAATATAAGGGAAAGGGTTTGAAGAAGATTGTTATAAAATCCATTCCCAGTGATGAAACAGAATAACTAAACTTTTCAAATTATAAATAAATCATTGAGATTCATGGAAATGGTCGGACATTTTTATACAGATAAGGAGAGGAACAATTGGAAGGAAGCAAAGCTACACATTCATTGGAGGAAAATGGAGAAAGTCATTTGCAGAACAATGAAAATTAATTGTAAGATTTTATAAATTGTTTTAAGCATTTTGGATCCAGATTTGTGCACAGACTATATTTGGAATTAATAAAATGTTTATTACAATTTTTTTAATAGTTTGTATACCTTAGAATATTGCACCAATTCATTTGATTTCATTGTGTACACACTGGTGAACTTTGGATTGGTTTTAGAATTCTGTAGATGGAAATCTGATTTGTGTATTTTGTCCGATACATTAAGTAATTTCTAAAATCTAAAATCTTTTATTATATTTTTTATTATTTCATTCTGAAAATTATATATTATAACCTAGCATAATTTCATAAAGTAAAACTATATGGTTAGGTTATAAACTAAATTTATTATTCAAATATTACATCAATTAATATTTGAATTAATAAATTTAAGAAGGGATAAATGAATATTATTTTCCTCACCTTAATTTCATAAGGTTGAGGAACAAGAATTGATATCTCTAAAATTCAATTTGGATTTGATTTTTTAATATAGTTCTATTTATTTCAAAAGTCCAAATTTCAAATCAGAGATCATATTTATTCTTTTGAATATTTAATTTCATAAATATTTCAAAAGATAAATATTAAAAGCAAACCTAATTTATAAACTTTACTTTATCATAAAATCCAAATTTTATACATTAGTTTCATATTAAAATCTAAGATTTTATCGTATAACATGTTTTGGAACCTTATAAATTGGGAAAGACATTATTTCATTTATTCACTTCTTTTGGATTTGATTTATAATTTCATAAGGGAGTTTGAATAAATGATTGTTTTATCAAGTAAACATTTGGGAAGTGAGTTGATTATAAATTTATTATGTTCCAAAGGTTTATCAAGTTTATAAAATTTCCTTTACTTTGATTTTTATTAAAGTTAAATTGAAATTTAATACAAAATGCTAGATTCTTTTTATGCTAATTTCATTTAAAGCATTTTGAGACATTAAATTGAAGAGAGGAAATAAAATTTGGTATACTTTAACCTAATATCATAAAACAAATTTTATTTTGTTGAATTGATATCAAAGCATGTTATACATGATAAACTTGAAATCATTTACCATATACTTCAGTGTCAGTAGGTTTTTATCCTATGGCAGACATCAGGAGGCTACATACCCTCATGGAGGAGGGTAATGATCGGCACACAATGACTATATCCCGCAACGCCCAGCTAGAGGGCATCATCAGGTTGCTTGATGGACAGGTGCCAAAGAGGACCACTACCATAGGGACACACTAGACTAGGACTAGGGAGACAAGGCAATTGTTCGCTAGCTCCAATCATAGGATGCATAGGTTTGATAGGACTCATGGTACCAGATCATGGAGGAGCCACAAGGATGGTAGAGGTGACAATGGTGCCTCACAGACTGGGGGTATAGGCCCTATCTAGTACTGATTTTAGAGATGCTATTGTACCATTTTTTAGTGTAAGTTCGAGGACCTACACATATGTAGCCTACGGGAATTTTGATTGTACCCCACTATGATGTACATTTGACACACACACACACACACACACACACACACAATATATATATATATATATATATATATATATATATATGTGATATGACATTTCATCTCATGTGTAATTTATTTTTGGCATTTTATATTTTATGTTATGCACATGGATGCAATGCATATATTGATTAGATGCTATATGATATGATGTATGGATGGCATGCACTAAGTAGCTATGTGATAGATGATTAGATGTTACGAGTTATGTATACAGATGTACTACTTATGATGGATGTATTATGAATGCCAAATTTTTATGTTACATTCATATATACTTTGCTTCATTTGTATGCATTTAATTTATGTTGCTATGACATAATTTATGCCATATATGCACTGCATGTATTTCTTTGTTTCTTTGATAATGTGTTTGTAAAATGGACATGTATGCTTTAATCACTTAAAACATAATGTATGCAATATGATTTTTAATCAGTCTAATGGATGACACCACATAATGTATAACAATCATGGATTGTAGTTGCTTTATCTCTTTGTGAAAGATAGTACACCCATATGTGAGATGCAATTATTTATTGTTTTTTGTTCATAAGATTTTGTAAATTAAAAGAATATGGATAACATAGTTAGTGGTCATCTAAACATCATTTCTGACATCCATATGGTATCTAACATATATTACAAATAATTCTAATAAATAAACTCTCATAAAATAAATTGATGTTTTGATGATTGCATTTAAAATTGGTTGTTGCTACCCAGGTGTTGTAGGTGAGTTGGAGAGGAGAGGGCAATCCTCCAAGGGAGGTCCCAGGTTCAAATATCCACCCTACCAAAAAGCTAAATTGGGTATCTAAAATCCAATTGATAATGTTGGTGTGGGCAGGGGTCGGGTGCGACCCCCGGGTGACTTTGACGGTGTAGTACCCCCCTGTTCGTGGTCTCTCAGACCAAGGCGGATCCGCAAGGGGTTTTTCGCTAAAAAAAAAAAAAATTGGTTGTTGCTATTTGAGAATTTTTGAGGTTTTCCATGAGACTCAAACACCCTAGTTGACTGATCAAAATTTGTATACTAACCATACTAGACTTTTGAAACATAAGTCTTTCACTAGGATAGGCCCTAACTATCTGTTATCCCTGTGTGTGCAAATGAGTATATTTAGATAAGGTATAAGCATACCCCGATGTCAGGCAAGATTATTTCAGCCCATGTCTAAGATTTGGGGTCCACAAATGTTTATCTAATCATAGGTTTAGATTTTAGTTGGACTAGACCACTAGGCGATACAGGACACCTGAAGCTAGCTCTTCCACATTCAAACATTGATCTGCATAAAAGTGAGATGCTATTGTATCAGACATGTCATCATGCATAAGGTACAATAGTGTTGACAATTCTAGGGATTCAAGTTTGCTCCCTTCTTTTCTTCAATTTTTGGGATACTTGCTCATATAAAGTGAAAAAAATCACTATTTATTTTGTATATACTTTTTTTTTCTTTCTTTCTTTTATTTTTGTTTTCTTTTTCTTGAGCAAGGGATTTGATACTAATTTAACTTTCTTTGTACAATTTTGTCTTCATTTCACTTGATTTTCTGGGATTTACATTTGATAATTTTCTTCAGAAACTTCCTTTGGGGATTTTGCTTTGGAGAACTATTTATGGGATATCGATCTAGGATATCGATATTATGATATCAAAATGGGATATCAATCTGGAATGTCGATCTATGATATTGATCTAGGCTATCAATATGAAGGATTGATCTGGGATATCACTCTGGGATATTGCTCATTTTAATGTAAGCAAGGGATTCTGGGTAGGGAATAAACTTATCCTTTTGCCAATTTCCAACATTTTCCATATCGTCCGCACAGGGGGATAAGCGAGAATAACTCTTTTCACCTCAAGATACCTGGTCTTGCTTCGTGGTTTTCACCTTCCCCTAGTTCTTATTAGGATTGTTTAATTTGTTTATTAGTGATAGAATTATGATATGCTAAGGGCTATACTAACTAGATCTCAACTACAAAAACAAATCAAGCTTTATATCAAATCTTAAGAAGACCTCTAGGTATGGTTGAATGACTGAAAACCCTAGTATATTCTTCATAGCAACAATTGGGGTTGTGTTGAAAAACATAATTGCTCAAAAGGGTGATAAATGGATGAAAAATATAGTGCATAGATGCATGATTGAAACACAAACATTGTGTCATTTGTAATATTGTAAACTCAATTGATCCTAATGCAAGTGCGGTGAATGAATATGCCTAATGCAATACAAATGTGAAATGTATGTGGAAAATAAGATGTAAAAATACAATGCAATGATGCGAATGAAATGTAAATGTTTTTTATTTTTGATAATTTTCCAATTTTTTTATAGATTTTAGCATTTGGTTTGACCAAATAGCTTACATATGCCTTTGAAGCCTTTTGATTGGGATGACCAAAAGGGATTACAGGTGACTTTGGGGCCTTTTAGGATTGACTAAGTAGTTTTGAGAAACCCTTGGAGCCTTTTGGGATTGACCAAGTAGTTTTGAGAAACCCTTTAAGCTTTTTATGAATGAATAAAGGGCTTACAGATGCCTTTGGAGCTTTTTGGGATTGACCAAGCATTTTTAAGAAACCCTTGGAGCATTTTTGGGATTGACCAAGTAGTTTTGAGAAACCCTTAGAGCCTTTTTTGAATGACCAAAGGGCTTACAGATGACTTTGGAGCCTTTTGGGAATTTAGGCATAAAATGCTTTAAGATGAAGGATATTGAGAGGTTCGGGCTCTTCAACTCCTCCAAGCGATGTCAAGCGATATGTACCAGGTCAATCTTCTTTGAGATCATATAAGGACATAACTAGTTAGCCACAAATTTATCTCATATTTTTGGTGGTAAATTTGAGTTATGTTGGTTCTCTTTCAGCACAATATCACCAACCTCAAAGTCTCTCAAATGGACTTTTCTATTATAAACTCATTTTAAGTGCTCTTGATAAATGCGGAGGTGCTCAAGGGTATTCACGTGACATTCATAAAGAAGCAACAATTGATCTAGGTGAGCTTGTTGCACAATCTCATCATCTATGAACTCTTTCAATACAATGTGTAGTGTTGGAATCTCCAACTCTAAGGGCATAATGGCCTCAGTGTCATATACCAGTGAAAACAGAGTTTTCCCAATGGATATCCGAATACTAGTCTCGTACGCCCATAATACAAGGGGTAGCTAGATGTACCAATATTTGTGGTGCTCTTGTACCATATTTTTCAAAATGGAGCCCACTATCTTATTTAAAGCTTTAGCTTATCCATTTTCTTGTAGATAATATGGAGTTGCAAAACTATGTTTGATTCTATACTTAGACATTAAGGCTCTCATAGTTTTGTTCTTAAATAATGTTAAATTATCCAAAACTATCTTGGATGGTATCCCAAAATGACTTATGATATTGGTGATTATAAACTTAGCAATACGTATTCCAATTGTCGTTAAGGGAATAGATTCCACCCACTTAGTAAAATACTCAGTAGTCATGATAATAAAAGTATACCGGCCCAATGACGGAGGAGAGATATTACCAATGAGATCAAGTACCCATTGAGCAAATGACCAAGCCGCATGAATGGGTTGTAAGTCCTACGATGGCAAGTGTGTAATATTAGCATGATGTTGACATTTAACACATTTTCTAACATACACATTGCAATACTTCTCCATAGTGGGCCAATAATAACCCATGTGAAGGATGCGCTTGATGATAGCCATGCCATTGAAATGGCCACTGCACGTACCGTTGAGAGCTTGCAATATTTCCCAAGATAACTCTTGTGGATCAAGACAATGAAGGAGCACTCCATCGTAGCTTCTATAGTACAGGATGTCTACTAAAAAAACATGCTTTCTCACTTTCTATTTAAATGTTCATTTTGCAGCATGCGACAATCCTTGAGGTATTACACCAAGTCTAAGGAAGTCACATATCTGTGATTTCAAATTCTGATAAGCTTCGACCTTGACTGACAATACAACATGTTCCCCCTGTGGTTCAACATTGGCAAATGCAGACTAGGAAATAACCTTATGGTGAATGGTAGTACCACTCCCCGTTGGACCTTGTGAGATCAATGACCCCCAAGGTGCTCTCTTGAGAAAGTATCTAGCTCTATAGAACCACTCATGATTTGGTTCTATATGGATCATGTTGATTGACTCTTTGTTATCCAATGCTTCACGATGCACAACAGAATGTGAAAATGTTTTTACATGGATGGTAGTGAAATCGATAGATGGATTTTGAGGGATTAGAGATCCCAAATATGCCATTGTGTCTATAAATATATTGGATGAATGAGGGATTTTCTTGATGTCATACCATTCCAATTGAGCTAGATAAATGTCAACAAGATCCTTTTATGCTTTCAATATCGGACATTGACATTAAAATAGTCCCTTCACTTGGTTCACAATGAGAAGGGAATCACCAAATATATTTAACATTTTTATCTTCATGGTAGAAGCTGTTTGGAGACCCAAAATTAGGGCTTCATATTCATTATTAGTGCAAGGAAATTCTAACTTGAATGACAAGGGCATTGGAGCTTCTTGTGGTGTAAAAAATACTATTACTACACCACCCCCTTGCTCACACTTTGAATCATCAAAAACATGGTCATATCGGCTTTGTTATCCAGTTCCTTGAGTTTGAGTTCTTTTAATAAGGCAAAGACTACATCATCAGGAACCTCTATGGTGAGGGGTCTACTATTTTTGATAGGCACCTCAGCCAGTTGATCTGCTATGACTTGTCCCTTAATGGACTTTTGGCCTATGAATTCCAAATCAAATTATGTCAGTAGCATGATTCACTTTGTAGTACATGTATTATGATATGTCTTGCTCATCATGTACTGCAAAGGATTTTGTTTGGATATGACATATGTCGTATGACTCAACATATAGTGTCACAATTTATTTGTAGTGAACACTATTACTAAACACAACTTATTCACATATGCATATCCTAGCTCATAACTCACCAAGGTTTGACTAATATAATATATGGTCTACTCTTTGTCTTACACGTTCTTTTGGGCTAACATGGTTCCCAGTGCAAAGTCGGTTGTCAATATATATAGAAAAAATAGCACATCTAGCCTTGGTGGAGCTAGCATTTAATTTTAGTAAATGTTGCTCGATAGTCCTTGTCCCAATTGAATGGGACCCCTTGTGTAGCAATCAATTCATGGGTTGATATTTATCCGATAACTGTGTGATAAATCACTTTATAGATGCTACTTTTCCCTATAGGATTCTTAATTTCTTGTTGTTTGTGGGGGGACGTATTTCTAAAATAGCCTTGACCTTTGTTGGGTCAACTTTGATGCCTCATTTTGAAATGATGAATCCTAAGAGCTTTCCTAAAGTTATGCCAAATATGCACTTCTTAGGATTCAACCTAAAATTATGCTCTATTAGGCGATCAAAGACTTTCTTCAGGACCTCTGCATGCTCAGAATGCAATAATGACTTTTCCAACAAGTCATAAATGTAATCCTCTAGGATCTTATGCATATAGTCATGAAAAATATATTTCATGGCCCGCTGATATGTGGCACCAACATTCTTAAGGTCAAATGGCATAACTTTATAGCAAAATGTCCCCAATGGCATTATAAATATGGCTTTATATTGGTCTTTGGGCTTAATCCAAATTTGATTGTAACCAGAAAAACCATCCATTAACGAGAGCATTTCATAACCTATAGTTGTGTCTACAAGAGCATCGATATTCGACAACATAAATGAATCCTTTGGTGTTGCCTTATTTAGGTCTCTAAAATCTGTACAGATATGGATCCTTCCATCAGGTTTTGCTATAGGCACCATATTGGATACCCATTATGGATAGTCTATGGAGATAAAAAACTCTACATCCAACAACTTTTGCAATTTGTCCTTAACCATTAAGGCTATTGTTGGATGCATCTTCCTAAGTTTCTACTTGAAAGGCTTCCTTGATAGATCTAGCGAAAGGTTGTGAGTAACCAATTTTGGATCTAGATCTGGCATATCTTTGTAAGTACAAGCAAATAGATCAGGTCTCTCTCTCAGTAGATGGATGAGGTTGGCACGCTCATCAGGAGTCAAAGTCTCCCCAAATTTGACCTTCCTTAGATTGGTGGGATCATTACTGATATCCACTTTGAAGGTTTCCTCTATTGACATATGTGATCCCTCCTCAAGCTGATGAGGCATGGGGATCAAGTGGATGGCATCTGCTAAGTTTATAGGTTCCTCATTGGAAGCATCCTCAGCATGATAGATATCATGTGCATAGCCTACCACAAAATGGAAAGGTTGCAGCATTTCTTCATTAGGAAAGAAATCCTCAAGCTCTAGTGGTGAATCAACATGATTCTAATCAATAACATATATATTTAGAGGCAACAATTTGAGATGGATTGGTTGGATTATGGAGTGGAGTGTTCAAATCAATAGAGATCATGTTTATCGAATGAATCATGTCTCAAGAACCACGTGCAAGTGACTCAACCCTAGCAAAACTTCCATCCCCGAGATGTGGTTCTGGGGTATGGGGATCTTTGGATCCAGTCCATGAATGGACTGTTAGATGGGATCATTGGGCTCAAGGAGCTCCATGTACATCGATAGATCAAGAAACACCATATGATAAATCACATTAATATTTGATGGTCTCCTTCTAAGGCATAGATGGAGATTGATCTCTCTATACATCTCCTCAGCCGTGTATGGCATATTACGATGGCGTAAGTAGGGAGGTCATAAATAGGCTCTCTCCATCTTGTCCTCATCATCACTATCATAATACGAACACTCACCTCCACCTAATGGAATCGAGTGATGCTCTACATAAGGCCCCATGTAGGCTATCTCTTGATAGCCATCATCATTGTCGAGAGGCTCTTCACTCGTATTCATTGATTCCAAAGGTAAAATATGATGCAAGAGTGTGGGACCCAGATATGCCAACTCGATTTCATCCTCAGATTGTTCATTTTTTAATCATAACTCAGCATCATATGTTCTAGAATCATAGTCTGGTCCATCACTTTCGATGATGGATACTGCATGAACGCCCTCAAAAGAACCTTCTGATTCGGTACTCATAGTTGTGTCTAGATTCTAGAAATGCATACCAATTTTTTTAGTAGCTCCACAACTTTGATTTTCCAATTTTTCTCTTGGAAAGGATTTTGGTCTGGTTTCCACCAAGATGTTCGCATGATATCTCTTGGGTGGCTCCATAGTGACATAATCCACTAGTCGATTATCCCTCTAAAATGCAAAAGGATTAGGGTGATAAGGATTAAAGTCAAATTCACCCCCCAGACTGAGGTACTGGAGATCTAAATATGCCACAAGGATTTCATCCTATCCTCCATTGTAAAATCCCAACCCAAACCTATCAGTGGGTAACTGATACTGTGGTTCTATAGGCTTCTTATGCCCTTGCTTGAATAGTATAAAACTATAACCATACTAATGGTAAAGCTCAAAATATTGCATGGCATAGTCCAGGTTATAAATATAATGAACATTCATGGCAAATGGTTCATTATCATCCTCATCCATGGGTGTGGAATATGTAATCTAGTCTAGCCCTCCATAGATGAAGTTGGTTTCCATCCCTATGGGAAGGCAATGGGCTCGCGGTCGGGCCATGTCATGTGTAAAATGTCTCAAGAAAAATTGAAAAAAAGTGGGTTTCTTGTAAAATGTCACAAGAAAGATCGAGGAGGAGAGTACTCTTCCAAGGCATTTCTACAATATTGTAAAGAATGTGGGATAAAAATGCAATTCACCACTACCTATACTCCACAACAGAATGGTGTGGAAGAAAGAAAAAATCACACCATAGTAGAGATGGCCAGATTGATGCTTCAAACAAAGCATCTTAGTAACATGTATTGGGCTGATGCTGTCAAAACCAGTGTTTACATTCTAATTAGGAGTCCTACTTCTAGTTTGAAGGGGATTGTATCGACCCAAATTTTTTGTGCCCTTACCTTCAGGCTAAAGGATCCGTGCCCGGAAGGGGGATGCGAAAAGGATGAGACGATACCTCGGACTGAGAGGCCCTTTGAAGGTCGCGCCTCTCGGGGGAGGGGTATCAGGGTGAATTTTTGATGGATGGTGGGGTTCACCAGGAAACTTTGAGTGGCAGTTTCCATGCCTAGGTTGAGAATGGGTTTGATGTGTTCAATTTTATGCTTAATCATTCAAATTCCTAGGTTTGGCCAAATGAATCTAAGCTATTCTATATGCAAATGCTAGTTTATATGAATGCAAAAAGCATTAATGGATGTAAAACATAGAAAATATGCTAAATGAGACAAAACATACCTGATTTCGGATGTCTGATGAAGATTCTGAAGCTTGTAGAAGTCCAGATCATCTCGAATCTGACAGAATCATCTGAAATTACATAGAATCATCCAGATCATAGTCGATCATCTGAGATCAGATAGGATCATCGTCGATTTGATGAATTCATCAAGAATTCATTAGAAACCTGCAATCACAGAAATAGACACCAAAAACCAAAAATGCAATTGCAAAAGAAAGGGGAAATGATAGAAATGATAGTAAATTTGCTAAAATGATAACTCTAGATAATAGATTAAAGGAAATGCCTTATTTTAATGATTGATTTTAACTTTATCATGCATTTAAGCTAAATGAGGTGAACTCCAGGATGCAAAAATGAAATAAACCAAACTAATGCAAAACAAAATAAGGAATAAAGGATAAAAAATGCAAACTCAGGGCACTGATTGCCCCCAATCTTGACTGTAGTCGAAATCGCCTGCAATCGTACGAAATCATCTCGGATGTCGACAGGATCGTCCGAAATCATACAAGATCATCTGCGATGATCCGAGCTTGCTCCAGCTGAAAAATAGTAAGGTTCCTACAAGAAAACTTGAAAATGCACAAATGCAGACAATGATTCGAGGTGTTCTAATGCACGAAAAACTAAAGTTGCAGAGAAATTCAGCCAGGGGGAAAGTCAGGGAAAATCCTAAGTTTAAATAGGATTTAGGGAGAGGTTAGGAGGTTGGAGATCATCCCAATCTAGGAGATCTCCAATGGGGGAGTCTCTAACTACGTAGACACGCTTTCTGCCCAAGTTAGAGAAGCTGTTGAAATAGAAGCTAATTATGAAAAATCAGTTTTGGGACGAAATCGTCTGGACGTTCTGCTCTAGACGAATTCGTCCGATCTGAGACGATTTCATCTGATCGACGACGATATCATCCAACGGTCACAACAAATCCTAAAAATGGCATGAAAAACGAGGGGAGCGGTTGAACGGGTGGTTTCGGGGTTAAAATTCAAATTTTAATCTTTTACTAAGGTTTAACTACGCCAATTTTAGGGTGCTACATTTTGCCCCCTCTTTAGCAAATTTTTCGAAGAAAATGCGTTAAAGACGAGTTCTTCTCGCTTTACGAGAAAGCAAAAATTTATTCCAATTTTTAGACGATGATTCTAGGTCGAATCGTACGACTGCTTACTATGGTGCCCCCTCCGTGGTTTTACCCAAATCGAACGTTTGAGGTAAAAGCATGAAAAAGCAAAAATTTAAAATGTTGTTAATTGTTTTTAAATAAAATTAAGAAAAATAGGGTAAAACCCTAATTCATTTTTACTGTTCATTTTCTCTGGTTTTTAGAGCTCTGCAGACAAAATGGTTGAGACGGCGCACAGATCGACGGAGGTCCAGCACGGGCTACGGGTAAGGATCTAAACTTAGTGTAGCATGTTTTTAATTGAATTTATTTGATTTTTAGTTGAATTTTAATTGCTTTTTGGGCATCACGGCCATTTTTGGGCCGTCGACATCGTCGGGATGAAATCGTCCCGATTTCGTAGATCATCGATTTCGTCTGAGGGCAAAATCGATGATATAGGGGCGATCTCGTCCAATAAGGGACGATTCCCAAATTGTGAAATCGGAGACGATTTCATCCTACTAAGGATGAAATTACTGAATTTAGGATGATATCATCCAATATTGGATGATATCATCATTTTTATGAAATTAAACTTGTTTTAATTGCATTTAATTGATTTTAATAACTGTTTTATTAATGAATTTTATTGTTTTGTTGTTTATTTTGTAGAGGGGTTTGCTAAAGAGTCGAGAATGGAAGTACGAGGGTCTAAGGGATGACGTGGTCATGCTTGATCAGGTAGAGCGAGACCGACTAGCATAGGTTGGCTTGTAGCATGTGGTAGAGATGCCATAAATTTCTATAGACATGGGGCTACTGATAGCCCTAGCAGAGAGATGGTATCCGGGTTCATCTTGCTTTCGATTATCGATAGGGGAGATGGCTCCCACTTTGGAGGATGTATGGAGGATCTTGAGGATCCCCATACATGGACGGTTCATGGCCCCTATGGCTAATCAGGGCCAGGCTATGATGCGGTTATGCGGTGACCCTAGCTTCACCCTGGAGAAGGGCGGAGTGAACATCGAGTCACTAGGCAGATGCCTGGGGCATCTAGGTTGACTCAGGTTTTGGTAGGGGTGGTAGGTGGTCTTCTACTGTGCCACCAGAGTGGGTGCAGACTACCATGGCTCCTGACAGATGTGGTCTACGACATGAGAGACCATGGATATAGATTTGCTTGGGGGAGCTTTGTATTATGCCGACTGTATAGGATCCTTCATGGGGTCGTATACAAGGGCGGTCGATGTCTGGTTTTGACATCTCTACTACAGGTTTGGTGTTGGGAGCACATCATGGTGCGAAGGCCGGTAGGGCTTCCACTAGTAGGGGTTGACCGAGAGAGGCCTCAAGTTTTCTATTGGTGGCTCTAGAGAGGGTCACAACGTGGATAGATCTGCCGATGTCACGGAGGTTACTAGATGACCTCATCCCAGACTAGATCACCTGGAGGCCATGGAGAGAGCATCCAGGGTGGGGAGAGGATAGACAGGAGTTGGCTCACATCAGGTGAGTCTTTTGGCTGAGGATGGAGCGGGGAGAGGTAGAGCTCCACCGCTATGATCGAGTTTTGAGATAGTTCGGTCTATAATAGGGGATCCCTTCTCTCAGGGATTACGAGTACTTCCAGACTGTCTAGGATAATACCACACTGAGCGGGGCTCCAGACATGCAACGATTCTAGAGTCAAGATGTGGATGATGCCCCCATTCAGCTAGTGGATGGGGATGACGTTGGGGTTGCAATGGATATGATGCCTGGTACGTAGGCATCCACCCTCCTCGGATGATGAGGGCATAGGGTCCGATACATGCTATTGTGCATCGGATGGGGAGGCGGTGCCAAGCAGCCATTGAGGCAGCATGGGGTCATGGAGGGAGAGAGCAACGATGGTCTCCAGAGGAGAGATGACAGAGGAGGCCACAGGCTCAGTAGAGGCCACAGCAGGAGAGGAGGGAGGAGGGACTCCCTTCTCAGTAGAGAGAGAGGCCACCATCGCTCGATAAGGGCAAGGGTGTCGAGGTGGGGGAGAGCAACGAGGTGGTGACTCTCTAGGGGGAGGTTGTCCACCTCCAGGCTCAGGTGCAGACACTACAGGATGAGGCTACATGACTCAGGGCTCGGGGTGGGCGAGCACTCAGGATCTAGCATGGGCTATTGCCCAGATCACATTCTACTAGGCGCTATACTACCATGTGGTGCCAGCGAAGTAGAGGATACCACTACCAGCTCATATTGTAGAGCCTATCATGATGGGGTCATCGAGGACATCATCACGATCGACGTCCAGGACTCATGACACCACATGGACTTCGATGGGGCCACCTCCTCCACCTCAGGGTGGGAGAGGAGATGAGGCTGAGAGCTCGAGGGCTTCTCGAGGCTAGCCGCTCACTGCACTACAGACTGTATTATATTGTTATTATTATTTTGAGAGGATTGAGTATGCCGAGGTATAGATTGTGGCATACCAATCCAGTTTTGATATGATGTACATAATTTTGTTGATATATATATATGATATTTTTGATGATATGACTTGTGTATATGTTTGTATGATGCTTTAATGTTTTGAATTGTTGATTGATGATTCATGTAATTATGTCATTTGGAAATATTATAATTTTATGTCATGCTTTAAAATTTAAATGAAATAATCTGATGTAAACAAATTGGTTGTTTGTGGTATGATTTGATAAAAAATAAAAGGGACTTTTAACAATAATTTCAAAGGACATTGTCGTTGTTATATGACCATTTCATGGAGTCGTCGCTCGCTAGGTCGTCAAGCTAATCCCAGTATAGAAATATTGTTAAAAGTAAAAGAGTGCTTAAGAGACTGTCTTAAGGCTTTGTGTTGTGATGATGAAGAATGATGATGGTGATGATTTGTTTTCAGATTTCCATGAAAATATTATGCATGAAATATATTAAAAATGATTTTTGCTAGGCATAAATTCCTAAGTGTGATAAAATTTTTGAATAATTCCCTAGGAATTATACCATCATTGCAAAATTGAATGTTGACATAATGAAATGAAATAGAAATAGTGTTCATTCTTTTTAAAGCATAATTGTGTAACATAATGATTTAAGTCATATGTTTTTATGATTTAAATAAATGGGAAATAAAATTAGAACAATGGTTTGCGCTAGGCATAGAATTATAGGTATAGACTTATACCATCATCACGAAATCCAAAGAAGAAATTGATATAATAGTTTTATTGCATGGTTGATTTTTGATTTTTGAAATAAATAGAAAATATAAGATGAGGACTTGCGCTAGGCATAAAATTCCAATTTAAGTTTTGGAACTATACCATCGTCGCGAAAGTCAAAAATATATAAATGTGGTTTTATTGCATGTTTTGAAAGAAGTTTTGGATTTTGAAAAGAAATGTATGTAATTGTTGTAACATAAAACAGATGAAATCATTCTAGAAGATTTGCATAAATATTTTAAATTATCTCAAAGACAAAATTTAGATTTATAAGGAACCCCATGTGCATATGTGAGTTCATTGCCGATCTTGATCTATCATAATGATACAAAAATCTCTCAAATACAAATGTGTGTGCAATTGTATTGTTCATTTACCAATTTTGAGCAAGATAATTTGATACAAGTAATTTGAATTAACCAAATAAGTGTTCGTTGACCATGATTTATATGCATATAACCGTACCAGACTACTATGTAAGTCGGGTCATCAAGAGCTAGCTAATCCATAAGCAGACATAGGTCTGTACAAAAGAAGGTCGCTAATGTAACAGACATATCACCACGCTAGGAATTACCCAAGGCCAAGCGGGTTGGGCACAAACCACTTGTTATGGGGCTTACCTCACAGTTTTTGAATAATTGAGAATTCCAGGGATTCAAGCTCATTCACCCTTCTTTTCTTTTCAAGGGGTAGGGAAAAGGGATTTTATTGCTTTTGCTTTTTTTTCTTTCTTTCTTTTCTTTTCTTTTTTTCTCTTTTTCTTTTTCTTTTTGTATTTTTGCTTGATATTTGAGATAATGCTGAAATATTGTTGAGATAGTACAAAATGATACTGGAAATAATGCTTCTTTTTCTCATGATTTTGCTTGATTTTTCTTTTTCTTTTTCTTCCTATACTAGGGATACTTGCTCGGATTGGTTGTAGAGCAAGGGATTTTTATTCTGGGTAGGGGTGAGCTTGTCCTTTTGTCAATTCTCAAAGATTCTAGACCATGTGCATGATAGGATAGCAGGGGAAACTTTTCGCTCAAGAAACCACTTCTACTATGTAGCATCGTATTGAATTTGCAAATGAAATCATTTTAATGTGAAAAGATATACTTGGTTTAAGTAAATAACAAGATCAATTCTCTATGCTCAAAACTTTATTTAATTCAACTTGTGGACTTTGATATAAGAGAGATTAATAATCATACCAAATAAAATCAAGATATTTATTCATGTGAGTGTGAAAGTGAGGGATTCCAAATAAATGCTAATTTATCCAAAATAACTGAAAATATAAGTGCAATACTTCAAGAATTGACAAGTGCAAAAATAAATATATAAAATATTTTTGAAGATTTTGATGATTTTGATTTTTTTATATTTTGGTTTTAATTTATGAATTGAGAGAATAAATAATATTGCTGTTTTTTTTGAAATTTTTATATATTTTATTAAAAATGAAATAATATGCAAAATATATACAAATGATGAAATGACCAGATTTATGCATAATAGCGTTTAAGATGCATAATGTTCATGGGTTCTTTAAGATCTTTACCATCTAAGGTAGCTAATTTGTATGCTCCCGATCCAAATTTAGCAGTGATAATATATGGTCCAAGCCAGTTGGGCTCAAATTTACCTTTAAGGTCTTTAGTTGCATTAGTATTTTTTTGATTTTCTTTTAAGACAAGGTCACCGATCTCAAAGGATCGATGATGAACTTTCTTGAGGTATGCTCGTTTAAGCTTGTTTTGGTAGGCACGAAGATGCTCCAAAGCATTGATGCGCTTCTCATCTAGGAGTTCCAATTGACTAAGTCTACCAGCACGATATTCATCTCCTACTTCAGTATCTTGAAGTAGTAGAGCCAAAGAAGGAACTTCTAATTCAAAGGGAAAAATAGCTTCAGCGCCATAAACCAAAACAAAAGGTGAAGTGCCCGTGGGAGTGCGAACGCTAGTTCGATAAGCCCACAAAGCAGGATATAATTGGATGTGCCAATCTCGGCCAGATTTATTGACCAATATTTTAAGGATTTTAATTAATGTTTTATTAGATGCTTCTACTTGGCCATTACCCTGAGGATAATAGGGAGTGGACCAACGATGTTGAATTTTATATTTTTGACATAATTTCTTGACATCTTTATTTTTGAAACAAGTTCCATTATCCGAGATGAGATTTGCAGGAATTCCGAACCTACAAATAATTTGATTAAAAATAAATTTGGAAACTTGGGTTCCAGTGCAAGAAGCTAAGGGCATAGCTTCAACCCACTTCGTAAAATACTCAGTGGCGGTTATGATGAATTTGTGTCCATCAGATGACACAGGATTTATTTTTCCAATGATGTCTAAGCCCCATTTTGAAAAGGGCCAAGGAGATGAAATAGCCTGCAGTTCTTGTGCAGGGGCATGGACAAGGTCAGCGTGCTTCTGGCACTTGTCGCAATGGCGCACATAATCATGTGCATCATTCTCCATGGTGGGCCAAAAATATCCTATCCTAAGGAGCTTCTTAGCAATGGCGCTACCACTGAAGTGTCCCCCACAAGATCCATCATGGGCTTCACTCAAAGCTGATCTAGATTCTTCTAGATTCAAACATCTCAGTAGGATACCTTCAAAAGATCTCCTATATAATGTATTGCCAATTATTACGAAGCGACTTGCTCGTCTACGTAATAACCGACGTTGGTTTCTATTAAAACCTTCAGGGAAGGTCCCATTTTGAAGAAAATTAAATATATCAGTGTACCAAGGTTCAGGAGTAGTTTCGTTGATTAGAAACACATCCAAAGGTTCTAAGCATGATTTATTTGAAGCGGGTTCCTGGAGTCGACGAATAATGATGGTAGCATATTCGTCATCTAACTCCAAGGGCAAAAGAGATGCAGTTGCAGCCATAGCGTCAACCGCACGGTTGCTAGTTCTAGGAATAGCTTCCAAGGTAACTTGATCAAATAAAGATATTAATTGTAAAACATATGCTTTATATGGGCGCAATTTATCATCTCTGGTCTGATAAACATCATTGATTTGATTTATAACAAGTTGAGAATCACCAAAAACTAATAGATTTTTAATTTTTAGTGCCAAGGCAGCTCGTAATCCAAGGATTAGAGCCTCATATTCAGCAGTGTTATTAGTACAAGCAAACGTTAATTTAAAGGACAAAGGTATAATATGTTTTTGTGGAGATATTAAAATAATACCTGCACCAGCCCCACTCATGCATCGGGCTCCGTCAAAGTATAGGGACCATTGCTCTGGATGGTCTGCCTCTAGTTTAAGGCATTCATCAGGAAACTCAATGATGAGGGGATGGGTAGACTCTAAGGGTGCAGCAGCTAATTGATCTGCTATGATTTGACCCTTAATAGACTTTTGTCCTATAAACATGAGTTCAAACTCGCTTAGCGCAAGAACCCACTTCGTTGTGCGACCAGATAAATAAGGTCGACTCATGAGATACCGTAAGGGATCAGATTTAGCAATAACATACGTTTTTTGACTGAGCATATAATGGCATAGTTTCTGTGTAGAAAATATGACTGCTAGACATAACTTTTCTAATGTTGTGTAGCGGGTTTCATAACTGATTAAGGTTCTGCTAATATAATAATTAGCACGCTCTCTTTTCTCATCATCAAGTTGAGCTAACATAGCTCCTAAGGCAAAATCTGAAGCTAAAATATACAAGATAAATGGGCGATCAGGTCTAGGTGGTGAAAGCACAGGTGGGTTAAGAAGATATTGTTTGAGGAGTTCAAATGCTTCCTTACATTCATCATCCCAATGAAAAGGGACATCCTTCTTAAGAAGCTTAAGAAAGGGTCCTGTTTTATCCGCCAACTTATCGATGAAGCGACGGATAGCTTGAAGCTTACCTTGTAAACTTCGTAATTCAGATATATTTGTGGGTGCGGGCATATCAGTGATAGCCACAATCTTGAGAGGGTCAATTTTGATGCCACGTAAAGAAACTATAACCCCCAATAATTTATCGGACTTAACTCCGAATATACATTTGGTTGGATTTAATCGGATAAGATATTCCCTTAACCGATCAAATACTTTTCTCAAGTCATTTAGATGATCATCTTCGTTAATAGAATGAGCTATAATATCATCTACATAATCATGTAGTATATCATGCATCATATCATGAAAGATATAAGTCATGGCTCGTTGATATGTTGCACCTGCATTCTTTAAACCAAATGGCATCACTTTCCAACAAAAGGTCCCCCAAGGGGTAATAAAGGTTGTTTTAGCTTGATCTGATTATAGCCATAAAATCCATCCATTAAGGATATCATTCCACTCCCAACAGTAAAATCAATGATTTGATCCATGTTGGGAAGAGGAAAATCATCTTTAGGGCATGCAACATTAATATCTCTAAAGTCTGTGCAAACCCTAACTTTGGTAGCTTCTTTCTTAGTTACTTGGAACTACATTCGAGATCCATTCAGCATAATCAATGGCTTGTATAAAAATAACATTCAGGAGTTTTTCTAACTCCCCTTTGACTAGTAAGGCCACTTTAGGATGCATTTTTCTAAGTTTTTGTTTAACAGGTTTAGCATCCGGATGGACTACTAGGTGATGCATGACTACAGAAGGGTCTAAACCTGGCATATCTTCATATGTCCAAGCGAAGACATCTTCATATTCTTTAAGGAATGCAATGTATTTATCTTGTTTTTCTTGACTTAATTCTGATCCAATGTTGATTATGTGAGGATTATCCTCGGTTCCAATGTTAATTTTTATGACGTTTTCTACTTCCATGTGTAGATCTCTCTCAAAATTAGGTGGGGCGGGTGAAACGCCCAATTCTTGTAATTCTTCCAAGGTTAGCTTGGATAATTCATCTTGAGGAGTCGTGGCCTCAAGCTGGGCTATACTAGGTATAGAGCCATCAAAATAAAATTCGTTGTGTAATAATTCTTCAATGGAGACATCATGGAAGATATCTCCCTCCAACTCATCGTCGGATTCAGCAATCATCTCAGGGTAAGCTATGGATAGCATATTACATGTAAATGGCTTATTTTTTAGACACAAAGCATCACGTCCATCCAAATAATCTTGGTAACATATGAGTTGATCATCATCTTCAAATGGGAAGGGCTGACCCTTACTAGGAAATAGGCCCACACCACATCGGGCGGGCCACGGTTCTACCTCGAAAGGTTCTTTCATACCATCTTGGAAAGGTCCCAAACCTTTCCCTTTATATCCCAATTTAAGCATTATAGGTTTAGCTTTAATATACTCATTAGTAAAATAACATCGAGCATATCCATCATAATGAGTCTTGATGTTTCTGGGTATTCTTCCCTAGTCATATCCCTTATAAATAAAGGCACAACTCCCGACTTGGTAAATACTTCCCATAGGCTGTGGGAGGCCCAAGGTATGAGGAGATGGTGGCAAATTATTTAAAATAAGGGAATCTTGCATAGAAGCATTTGTTTTTTCTTATATAAGAATTTTAGATAAATCGGGTAAGAGCTCATCAGTAAGAGCGTAAGAGGTAGAAGGATCATTTCCTACATCTTTTGATGTGGAAAATATGCCTTTGGTAGATGTAGACAATGTAGAGGTGTCGATAGATGGGTCTATAGGTATGGAAATTATAGGAGTAGAACAAGAAGCATTGGTTGTGGGATTAGGATCTTTTCGAGGTCCTAATGTGGTTTGTTTAGAGGATGGTTGAGCTATATGTAAAGGTGGAATTGATGGAGAAGAAGTAGATGATGTTATGGGTGTGTGTTTCACACGTTTAGATGGAGAATGAGAATTAGGATGTGTGGATGACAGGGCAGGGCAAAATTGAACTCCAACAGGTTCTGCCAAAGCACACATATCAAAGGGTCTGGGATCACCATGAATGGTAACCAACTGATTTTTAAATTCGAATTTGACACATTGATGTAGAGTTGAGGGAACAGCTCGCATCGCGTTGATCCAAGGGTGACCCAAGAGTATATTGTATGATGCAGGGCAATGTACAATAAACACGGTCGTATCTAAGGTTCTTGGACCAACTTGCAATGGGATGGTGATAACTCCACACGTTTCTTGTGTTTCGTCATTGAAAGCTTTTATGATCATATCAGTTCTTTTCATTTCATCACTTCTAAACCCAAATATTTGGTAGAAGTCAAAAGTGCAAATGTTTAAAGATGAACCATTATCAATCAAGACTCGTTTGACTGCTACATCTCCTATTAGGGCAGTAATATATAAGGGGTTATCCTTATGTAAACTATGTTGTGGTATATCTCTATCCCGAAAGTCAATACAATCGACTTCTCGAGTTATTATAGTATTGGTCATGGCTTCAGGTTGAATGTCTTGTGGTACCATCATTTGGCTTAATGTGAGCATTAGTTCATCTCTATGTGTAGGAGAAGATCTTAAAAGGTCCAAAAGGGAAATTCGAGCTGTAATATTTGATAGTTGCTCATTAATATTATAAGGAGGTTTAGGTTGAACATTAGGTGCATGATTCCCTTTATTAGGAACTTTCAAAACAAATGGAGCTGATCCATCATTCTAAGTTTGATCTTGTTGAGAATTTTGAGCTTGTTGTCTAGTAACAGCTCCGATGGTACCCACAATATTATTTTGTGGATGATGAATAGGTCTTGGTCTAGCGTTTATAGCTTGTTCATTAGAAAGTAATTGATGAGAAGATGGTCTAGTAGTGACTCTTCTTGGAAATGGTTCTTCCGGAACCATAGAATTTGTGATAGGTTGAATAGTATCTGATTCATCTTCAGAACTATTCGATTGATTTGATGTGATTTCCATATCACTTTTAGTCTCGTATTCTGTATCACTAATATCAGATATCTGAATATTATGTAGAGGCCTGGTCGTGACCATGGATAAAGTTGTGTCAAAAATTTGTAGATCATGAGCAGGTAAATGTCCACTAATAGTCCCTACATATCGGGTAGGAGGGGGAACATTATGATGCTCAATTTGATTGGCCACCTCTTTACCATGCTTTGGTAAAGGATGTTGAAATATGTCTAATGATTGATTGGCATTCTGATTCTGATTTTGGGGGATGTTCTTTTGAGCATTATTAGGAGGATTTTGTTTAGGTTGGAAGGCTTGCACCTCCATCTCATTATTATCAATTAAGTCTTGTATTTTATGTTTTAATCTTTTACAAGAGTTGGTAGCGTGTCCAGGTCCTCTATGGAAATCACAGTGTAAATCAGCTCTGTATCCGGGTATAGTTGGATCAGGTTCCCGGATATTTGGTAATTGAATCAAACCTCTTTCTAATAATTGTGGTAGAATAGTTGATAGAGGTTGATTTAACCTAGTAAATTCTCGAGGAGGTTTATCAGGAGGTTTCAGTATAAATTTCTCCGTTGTCTTCGCAGCATTGACATTAGCAATATTTCTGCTATCAGTGACTCCATCACCCACAACTTGTTTATTCTTATATTGATTTCTGGATGTTTTCTCATCATCTTTCTTCTTAAGCTGACCTCTCCTAATGAGAGCATCTTCCACTCTTCGAGCTAAGTCTATAGCTTGATCGAAGGTGGTCAAGGTAGCAGTTGATAACTCATAGGATATTTGTTCTTGTAAATTATTAATAAAGATATCCAACATCTCTCTATAAGGTAACACAAAGTGCAATTTTCCTATCAACTGTCTCCACCGAGCTAGGAAATCAGCAAAACATTCATCTTTGTCTTGTTTTAAGTTGTACAAATATTTAATGGTCACATGCCTTTCGATGTAGGCACTAAATTGATGGACAAAAGACTCGGTTGTTTCTTCAAAATTCCTCAAAGAATGAGTGGGTAATTGATAGTACCACTCTAATGCCATTCCTCCTAAAATTTTTGGGAACATTTTTAGTAATAACAAGTCATCATGTGATATATCATGACATGCTATCCTAAACATACGAAGATGCTCTATGGGATCTTCGGTTCCTTTGTATATAGGTAGGAGAGGCATAGGAAAGTGTTTAGGATATGGTTGTGCTACGACTATAGGATCTAAAGGCTGACTACACATCTCTCGATAATTGTACGAGGGACGGTAGGGATCTATCTGGTCCATGCGGGAAACTAGTTGTTTCACCATGGCTTCAAGATTACTAGTTTGTCCACCATATTGGTTCGGTGGTACATGAGTATGGGATTTGTGAGCGTATGATGGCGTGACATAAGGATTAGATGCTATATTGCTATTATGTAAAGTGTTGGTAGGAAGGGTATTATGAAGAAGATTTGTAGCAGTATTATGTTGTATCCCAGATTGTTGGAAATTGATGTTTGGCTTTGTTTTGGGCTTTTGTTGATTTGAGGTATATTGATCAATAGTTTGGCAAAATAAAGTAGTGAATGAAGGTTTCTTTTGTGCGGGAATGATTTTAGGCTTAGTAACAGGTTCCTTAGGAGGTTGGGTAACCTGTTGTTTTTGCATGTTCTGGATTATAGCGGCCATATCCAAATTGGATGGTCCAGCTTGATCACTTTCTTGATCAACGAAGGACAAAGGATTAGTGCGTGTGTGATATACTTCTTCTAGGGTTGCTTGAGTGTCACTAATTTGATCCTTGTCCATATGGACTGCTCTATTAAGAGCACCAATATTATTATTGAGGAACTTCCAGAAATGTTCCATGTTCTCAAAAGTAACAGCTCCACTTGGAGACATTTTAGGGGATGAGGATCCTTCCTCTCTAACAGTTTCTTCTTGTTCATTTCCTACAACAAACTCTTCTTCTTGCTGGTCTAGAGTTCCTTCTTCCTGAGTTGGATCTTCAGGAAGGACATTTGGGTTATTTATTGTTTTTCCTAACCAATCTTCTTCTACTTCAGTTTGTTTTCCATTCCTAAGTCTAGTCATTGTGCTTAAACTTAGATTTCAGAAATATATATATATATATATATATATGCAACAAGTTTGAGAGGTATATATTTTAATTATATACCTACTATAATACTTAAAATAAAATGTTTTGATTTTGTTATATTTTTGTTTTGTTTTTGTTTTATGATTGTTTTTATGTTTTTATAATAATATTATAAAGATAACAAACAACATACTAAATGCAAGAAATAACAATAATAAAAGAAATGATTTAGTTTTCTATAAATAGTTTATGAATATCATTAATAGGATCAAGTTCATCAGGAGTCATGAAATGCTCCTCTTCAAATTGGAAATGTTCTTTCAAGAATTTGATAAAGTGTGCTATAGTGATATTATCTGTTTCGGACTCTGACTTGTAGAAATAAAGTTCATGGCAATACTCTCGATATAACACAGCTCTAGGAACTCTATTCCATCTCTTTCTATCTATAAGAATGACCTCTTGATCCTCTATACGAGATAGAAATTTATGTACTACAACTACATTCTCGAGGTATTCCTCAAAGGTGTACAATTCGGAAGACACAAGGGCTCTTTTATCAGCTAACCACCTATGGCAAGCTCTCTGAAGTTCATGGTACAAAGTCACCTGATCAGGATCCAGGATTCTATCTAGGACAAACCTCTTAATTTGCCTAAGTTCTATTGACCTAGATGAAATAATACCCAATCTCCTATCAAGTTCATCCCACAAAGGTTGGACTCTATCTGTTTGAGGTACTCTAAGCACAGAAGTAATTTCTATGGCTGCTAATTGATTTTCAACATTTATGGTGACAACTCATCTTTTATTATAATCTACCATCTAAATATGATGTGCAAACTTAACAGTTTTCTAATGATTCTAGATGCATTTATATTTATATATATATATATTTTTGTTTTTGTTTTCAAAAGGTTTTTAGTTTCACGTCGGGTTCACCAAAATGTATCGACCCAAATTTTTCGTGCCCTTACCTTCAGGCTAAAGGATCCATGCCCGAAAGGGGGATGCGAAAAGGATGAGACGATACCTCGGACTGAGAGGCCCTTTGAAGGTCGCGCCTCTCGGGGAGGGGTATCAGGGTGAATTTTTGATGGATGGTGGGGTTCACCAGGAAACTTTGAGTGGCAGTTTCCATGCCTAGGTTGAGAATGGGTTTGATGTGTTCATTTTTATACTTAATCATTCAATTCCTAGGTTTGGCCAAATGAATCTAAGCTATTCTATATGCAAATGCTAATTTATATGAATGCAAAAAGCATTAATGGATGTAAAATATAGAAAATATGCTAAATGAGACAGAATATACCTGATTTCGGATGTCTGATGAAGATTCTGAAGCTTGTAGAAGTCTAGATCGTCTCGAATCTGATAGAATCATCTGTAATTGTACAGAATCATCTAGATCATAGTAGATCATCTGAGATCAGACAGGATCATCGTCGACCTGACGAATTCATCAGACTTGTCAAAAACCTGCAATCATAGAAATAGATACCAAAAACCAAAAATGCAATTGCAAAAGAAAGGGGAAATGATAGAAATGATAGTATAAATGCTAGAATGACAACTCTAGATAATAATTAAAGGAAATGCATTATTTTAATGATTTATTTTAACTTTATCATGCATTTATGCTAAATGAGGTGAACTCCAGGATGCAAAAATGAAATAAACTAAATAAATGTAAAACAAAATAAGGAATAAAGGATAAAAAATGCAAACTCAGGGCACTGATTGCCCCCAATCTTGACTGCAGTCGAAATCGCCTGCAATCGTATGAAATCATCTCGGATGTCGACAGGATCGTCCAAAATCGTACAAGATCATCTGCGATGATCCGAGCTTGCTCCAGCTAAAAAATAGTAAGGTTCCTACAAGAAAACTTGAAAATGCACAAATGCAAACAATGATTCGAGGTGTTCTAATGCACGAAAAACTAAAGTTGCAGAGAAATTCAGCCAGGGGGAAAGTCAGGGAAAATCCTAAGTTTAAATAGGATTTAGGGAGAGGTTAGGAGGTTGGAGATCATCCCAATCTGGGAGATCTCCAATGGGGGAGTCTCTAACTACGCAGACACGCTTTTTGCCCAAGTTAGAGAAGTTGTTGAAACAGAAGCTAATTATGAAAAATTAGTTTTGGGACGAAATCGTCTGGACGTTCTGCTCCAGACGAATTCGTCCGATCTGAGACGATTTCGTCTGATCGACGACGATATCGTCCAACGGTCACAAAAAATCCTAAAAATGGCACGAAAAACAAGGGGAGCGGTTGAACGGGCGGTTTCGAGGGTTTTGGGGTTAAAATTCAAATTTTAATCTTTTTACTAAGGTTTAACTGTGCCAATTTTAGGGTGCTACGGGGATCACCCCTTACTAGGTGTGGTATGGCAAGAAGCCAAATATAAAACATTTTAGAGTTTTTGGTTCTTTAGCATATGCACACATCCATGAAGAAAAAAGAAAAAAGCTTGATCCCAAGATTGAAGCATGTATTTTTGTAGGATATTGTGAGTCTACCAAAGCCTATAGACTCTACAATCCGAAGACCCATAAAATTTTCCTTTCCAGGGATGTAATTTTTAATGAAGTGGGAGAATAGGGTCATCCAAAAAAATTTGTTGATGATGAATCCCATGATGCAGGTTCTTCTCAAATTCAGCAGGTGTCACCCAAGAAAGGCAAAGACACATCCCCTCCAAGCCCAAGCAGAAGTGGTACTTCTAGTACATCAAAAATTTCTCCAAGTCCTTCTCCACAATGATCAGTAAGTTCTTCACCGATGGATATTGATTCTACATCCAGAGGTAAGAGAACACTACAACATCATCCATCTTATTAGATGTTGGATAAAAAAATCAAAGAAGGTACACTAGAAGTCAAGCTAGTGAAATGAGTATAGTTTTGCAACGACTTGAAAATTTGCATTTTTATGGATATGATGACTCCCAATAGCCTAGGGGAGATGTAGTCATTTATGATTTATTGACTAGTGTATATCTAGAGCCTTCTAGCTATGATAAGGCTTGTACTCAGAAGATATGGCAGGAAGCCATGAAAGAGGAGATGACCTCTATAAAAAACAATGATATTTGGGAGCTTATAAAGCTTCCTAAAGGAAAGAAATGTGTTGGATGTAAATGGGTCTACAAGACCAAATTCAATGCTTATGGAAGCATTGAAAGACACAAGGCAAGACTGGTAGCAAAGGCTTCACATAGAATTATGGCATTGATTATGAGGAGACCTTTGATCCTGTAGACTAATCCATCCGAGCTACATTTGCAATCAGCTAAAATAATTCTTAGATATGTAAAGGGTACATGGAATTTTGGAATCCATTACCACAAATGTAAGGCTATCAAGTTAGTTGGCTTTAGTGATAGTGATTGGGGAAGCCATATAGATGATAGAAAATCTACATCAGGGAAATGTTTTAGTCTAGGGTCAGGACTAATTACATGGAGTTCCAAAAAGCACATTGTTGTAGCATTGTCATCTACTGAGGCTGAGTATATAGCCATCACATATGCTAGTACTCAAGACCTATGGTTGAGAAGAATCCTTGAAGAGATTGGAGAACAACATACGGGTTATACTAGATTATACTGTGATAACATCAGTGCCATTCAGTTGGCATATAATCCTATCCACCATAGTAGAACAAAATACTTTGATATGAAGTATCACTTCATCCGAGACATGGTGGAGCAAAAAATTGTTGAGCTTAAATATTGCAGCACTTTGGAGAACGTTGCAGGCATCTTCACCAAAGGCATGGCTAAAGCTCAATTTATAAAGATGAGAGATTGTCTTATCAGTCCTCTCAACTTTAAGGGGGAGAATGTTAGAGTTTAGCTTCTCGAAGGTGGCAATGTTGGCAAGGAATGTCGACAAAGGCATATTTAATATATTTCTATCTCCCTATCCCTTCTTCCTATCTTATTCCCCTTCTTCTCGCAACCTCCTTATCTCTTTTTTCTTCTCCTTTCATCTTGCATTCAGTTTCGCATGGTTGTTGTCACTTAGACTATATAATGTCTAAGGTATGATTTGATTTTTTAATTAATGAAAGGAATAGTCTTCTGGTTCATAGTCTCAATGAGCATCCAGTAAAAGGCTTGGAGAGCCTTACTAAAGAATTTTTATAAGAAGAAATCATTGGATAAATCCACTACCAAGGAGAAGCCCCTAATAGTGAAGGACTTGGGACAATTGTCACCATCCGACAACAAGTATAGTAGAATAAGAATTTGGCAAGGAATGCCAAATCCCAGAAGAAGAATCCAGTGAAAATCTCAAGATATTCATATTCTTGAAAATAATATTCTACTTGAAATCAAAATTTGACAAGAAGACTTGAATATAGGAGAAGCTCGCAAGACCTGAGATATTTGAATATTACCTCTCATAGCAAGAAGACATAATTTCAAAGATAACTTCTACAAATCTACAAGAAAATGAGGAGAACAAGCCACCAAATTCCAGGCTTATGAAAGAAATTTTGAGACCATATTTTGGTGAAGAAGGAGTTTTTTAGGACAATCTACAAAAAGAAGCAAGATCTACATCCTCCACAGAAGCAGAAGAAGAGCTACAAAAGCTTTCAAAAAATAATGCAACTATTGGTGCAAATAGATTCATTAATTGGATTACTTATTAGATTTATTAAAGCATCTTAATTTGGATTAATGTTTCAATAAGAAACATTGGATTACAGTCTTTAAAATGTGCAAAAAGAGAACAATTAATTTACACATTAGAAGTTGATTATATTATTGCATTACAACTATCTATCAGCTACCTATCATCTACTTTGAAAAGTAAAATAAGAATAATCCCTACAACTTTATTTGTAAGGAAATTGTAGAATAATTCCTAAAGATTCATTTCAAATTATTCTTGATTAGTTGTAGTAAATTTATTAAGTGCATTAATTGTGAGAGTTAATTGGAGTGATAAGGTGAAATTGTTAGTGCATTAAAAGTGAAATATTATTAGATTCATTTACACTATTATATTACTCTCAAAATATTATTGTTTGTGTTCTTGATAAAGGCACAAAATCAAAATTTGATAAAGTATCTAAAGATACTATTAGTGCACAAAAATATGCAACATTTAGTGGACAATAGAAGCCACCAAATCAGATCAATCCTCCAAGAATTAGATAAGAAAGTAGCCACCAAATATCAGCAAAGGAAGCCTCGAATCGAGATTTGGTGAGTCTCAAATTCAAAGCACAATAATGTCTCTACAAAGAAATAGTGCAAAAAAATACAGCAAAAAAGAGAGCTTCTATCTAGTGGTTACAAGCTTGGGTTCATTTGTAAAATATCCAAATAAAAATGGGAAGGTATAAAACCAAAGAGACAACCTCAAAACCCCCACATTGCATTCAAAATTATACTATAAAACTAGAAATCCAAACCTAAAAAAGGAGTGCAAAAGAAGGTGCAATAAAGACTATTTTATACATAAATATATTACATTGCATTGCACTATCCTAATCTGGTTTATACAAGAAAAGAAGGTAAATTTGAAGGTGTCTCAAAGGCACAACATTTGCTAGAAAAACTATTCGAAGGCATTCAAATTCTAGTGTATTTCCAAGCATAGAAAAATGAGCCACTATAAGGGCTCATACTCTCTCATCTTGGATGGTCAAACCTACAAAATATAAGATAAAAAACAAAGGGAGAAACAACGTTATATTCAAGAGCAACATTATCTACAAAAGGAGGACGTATAATAGGTGAGAAAAGAAGAATATTAAAGCACCATTGGAGTGTTTCAAACTCCACATCCTCATTGCTCAAAATCGATGCTCAAGCCTCCAAATCATCACTCCTCAACCCAGCTAGAAACAACCCACAAGCAAGAGCTATTGAATGAAATAGGATCTAGTAATTCTATAGGGTTTAAAGAACATCCAAAAAGGATACATTGAAGAATCAATAGAGAAGATGTCCACGCACAAGGAGGAAGTAAAATTTTCCACTTAAGGCAATACCCTAAAGCTCATCACACAAGAGCTCATATTCTTAATCAAAGGAGTTACAAGCTATAGGTTGGTGTAATCAGTATATGAGGAACACTTGTTTGAAGAGAAGACAAGCGCTCTATTGAAGGACATAACGTCCATATGTTACTCAAAGGGATAAATGAGTGTTCTATAGCACCTTCTACTCCTTAAGCGCTCAAGAAGAAAATAGACGTGTCACTTGGCACTTAACAAAATATTCTCCTCTATTTTAAGAGTGTCAATGACCAAGCATTCAGCAAGCAATTTATATCTAGGGTTTGCATGCATAGGTCTGAGTGGCAGCGTGGAAGCAAGGTGGAAGAGCCTTCAATGCTCTAGTCAAGGAAGGTCAAAGACATAGACTAAAGGCACCATATTTGGAATGTCAAATCCCACAAAGGTTCAAAGCAATTTTATTGGAGGGAACAACCAAAATAGCGATGTCTATATTGCAACCCTTGCACTAAAAAATTAGTGTCAATTATTCGATGATATAAGGTGAGGTTTATTCCCACTTTAATATGCTTTCATTTATTAGGGGTTATAAGGTTAAAATTATATAAATTTAACCATATTGAAAGTCATATCTCAAAGGGAATAATTTATCAAATCAATATAATATTTGCAATATTTTTTTTTTGATAAGTAAAATAGTTATAATTGCATACCAGGTTTTAAGGATCCCAAAACCTTAATACAAAACCAACGCTAGAGGTTGTATCATACTGATGGAACTACAGTTGAGGATTCTACTAAAGAGAGCCTTAAAGGAGGTTGTAGCCTCAGCCTCAAAGCTTGAAATAAATTTCCTTATAGACATAGGGTGAGGACGTAGCCTCCTACTTAGATCCATAAAAAAAAAGAGATAGGACTCAACTAACAAAATGCCCCACATAGGGTGGCCAAAGGCAAACTGACTAATAAAAGCCATAAAAAGCAAAACACAAAAAGGAAACAGAAGACAGAGAGGTGAGGAGATCAGTCCTCCACTTTGTGTTTGTTATCATACTTCCCTTCCTCTTCCTCATCTTCCTTGGGATCGTATTCCTTCGGTTCGACCTTCATAGCAGCCACACCCACATCAGCAGGTCCATCGCTCTCTTGATTCCCCTGACCGGCATAGAAAATCTTGTGGAGTCCTCCCTGTTATCCATGATACAGTTCATCATGCAGTTCATCATTACCATAGTAGAGGCAATAATTAAATCCTTGATATTATTGTTCTCCTCATGATCATATTTTATTTCGATCACATTACTCTTGGCGACCATGTTCTGGATTCTCACTGATTTTCTCACTGGTTCCTCTACATTGTCAAAAGTTATACTCTTCCTTGCTCTCATTTTGGGCATGGCTTCAATGGTCTTTTTATTTTTTCTGCTTGGTTCAAGTGCTCAGTAGAAGGTTTGGGTTTGGCAGGGCTTTCTGCAGTAGGGTTACACTTGGGGCTATTAGTCAGAATGTAAGTGTAAATAACTTTGAACATGCCTTGATGGCGAGGGATATTATGGCTCTTGTTGTCTCTCTAGGATGTAATGGAATGGTTCATGGAATTGAGAAGGAACAATGGAATACTCAGAGGGTTGATTTCATGGAATTAATTGACAAAATCCAGGTGGTAGGTTTTCAGAGACTTGTCAGGGTCATCCACACAAATAAACTCCATAATTGGCTTCATAACAACATTCCAAGGGATGGTAAAGTCGGTTCTAAAAATTCCAAGACTTTTGGACCTTTTGAATATTTTGTCATTTCCTTTGAAATGCTCTAATTCCACTTTCTAGTTATGCTTGTGGCGGTGAATGGATCGACCCTCAGGGCTGAGGTTGGTAATGTTGGCTAGCAGGTGGAGGTCAACCATAAAATTATGCCCATGGACAAATATGGCTCCATTATCCTAGGAATCAAGGAAAGTCATGGTAATATCAATATCATCCCTAGATAACATGTTTAGAAAGGGAAAAAAGCCTTTTTCTTGGAGGATATTATCATCCAGAATGTTAGACTCATAGGAGCTAGGTTCAATAAAGTCACTTGACATGGTGGGAATAATGGGAGGTTGGGTGGAGGACAGGGAAATGTGGTGTGGCGGTAGACGGTGATGGTGTTGGGTGGGTGAGAAAAGGATGGCAAGGGCAAAAAGGCTGAAGATTATAAAGGTGAAGGAGGGAGGGGTCTAGAAAGTGAGGAGGTGACAAGTAGTGGGAGAAGAAGGTTGGCACATAGAACGACCAACCAACAGGAGGGAGGCAAAAATGGAAGGTATAGGGACCAGGCGAGTGACTAGAGAGGAGGTCGAACAACAATTAAGAGGATTGGAGGAAAAAACCACAAACCTTCACATTCTTGGGTTGAGGAATATTGAGTTACAATGTTCCACGCATGTCTGGTAGTTAGAGGATGTGGCATGCTCCATGGATTTGAAGGAAAAAAACACCCACCACTACTTTCTTGGGTCGAGGAAACTTGGGACACGAGATTCCAAATGAGTAAGTTTCTTAGGTGAAGTGGCCTACTCACGGATGTGCCATGTACGCAGACTAAGGATGTGGAAATTTGTATCAGTATGACTTAGGAAAGTCAGATAGATGTTGGAATAATTCAGCCCATGAATCAAGGAATTTTACCTTTGAATCTACTGCCAATAGGTGAGGTTATTAGCATTCATCACGAATCTTTCATTGAAAGCCGTATTTCAGGATATTTGCAATATTAAACATAGGAGCAATAAGGATTTCTACAGGAAATTATTATTTAAAAATATTTGCAAATATTATTGTGGTCTAACTTTTCCAAATTTTGGTATTTATAAGGGTTACTACATCAAATTAATTTATTGGAAATTAGATTCACTACCATTAAATCCTAAAGGGATATTAAAAGAGGTTATTAAGGCTTTTTGCTAAGGTTGGAAATTTATAATAATCTTATCTCAAAATTTCATAAAAGGGATAAAATAAATCCAACATTAAAACCTCTTCAAAATTGGAAAAGTTCTTAGTTCAATAGGAGAAATAAGGGATAATAAAATTTGATTTTTGATATTTACAAAACTCTACAAAATCAACAAAAAATTGAACTACTTTTTACAAGAGCGCTATATTATATCCCAAAATCACTAGGGAGTCATAATATAGACTACAAAGAAAGTTCTATCTCATTTCTTCAATTCTAATTCTTCAAATGGAATAATGAATGTCATATAATGAATGTGAAATTTTCTCCAATAGGAACCAGTCTACAAAACATGAAAACATGTGGTATATTGACTCAAAAGCCATACATCATATTACAAGAAATATACAATGTTTTGACTATCTTGAAGGTGCTAAATGCTACAGACTAAGAATTGCAAATAGCTAAACTTATCACATACATGGATATGGATGTGTAACACCCAACAAATCATTTCCAAATCTTCTACTACAAAAAGTATTGTATGTTCCAAGATTAACATTCAATCTCATTTCTGTAAGAAAGTTAGTAGAAGACAACTATATGATCAAATTTACATATATGGATGGAATAAACACTTGTCTTATCATTAATCAAGGTAAAATAAAAGCAACGGGATCAATCCATAGACATACATATATCCTATACTCAATAGAAATTTCACAAGATATTGTGGTGTTTCAAAATGATGCTAACATATTTTCAAAGGAACAGGTTGAAGAAAATGAAGAACCAATACACCACAAAGGTAAGCATAGAATAATCAAGAATATGAGAGGATAATTACACCATGCTCTACTCAGTCATCAACAATCATAACCAAATGAAGATACTCGCAAAGAGAACAATAAATGTGGATCAATAGAAGACAAGGATGATGAAACTAAACAAGCCAAAGATTATTCAATGGAAGAAAATCCACATTGAAGACTAAATTCTTCAATACCCAAATAATGTAATATAGGGGATGTTAGAAATAGATTATATTACATCATTTGGGTCATGTAAATGTACCTTCCTAGGTACATACTTAGGACATTAGATTACTTTAGGGGGAAGTTACCTAGTTTCTTCATGTAATATAATAAATGCACAAGTGTCAATATGCAAGTTGTATATGTGTAATTTATCCCTTGCATAGCTAGGTAGAGTGTTGGCCAAGGAACGTATCTTCTTTTATAAAGGCCTCATTATAATGGCATGACATATAGCATAGGAAAGCATACCATAGTAGAGCATAGCATAGATACAGTCACCCATATAGGTGATGGATGCAATGTAGTCTGGTAGCATTATTCATGGAGTTTCAATTTCCTCCCTAGCTACATTGTACTCATTTCTATCATTTCCAATTATAGCATATTTTAGTCATCTTGTAGATTTACTTTTTTTTATATATTTTTTGCATCTTGTGATTGTTATCTCCCATTGCATACTACATAAAATGCTAATATAAAAGTAAACATGATTTAATTAATAAGGGTAAAATTGCAAGAGCTTGCTCTTGTTTATGTTGATAAGTTTCTTCATCAACAATTTCTATTGTCTCTACTTTAAAGATGCACCAAAGGTTCTTACTCTATAATAACCCAGTCACTTGGGTTTATCATATGTGATAAATTTACCCATTAAATTGAGTAATATAGTGTTAAATATTCATCTTACATATTTCATCTAACACTATAATAGGTCTTTGAATTGATGTCATCAAAGAGCATATAAAATGATGTGATTTGAAAAAGGGCTCAAGATGCTTTAGTATGTAAATTTTATAGCCTCCAAATTATTTTTGTAATAATCCTCAAGAAAATAAAAGTATTGACTCCTCAAACATTATATCATGTTCACCCAACCACAATTTGCTACTTGCAATGCCCTAATTTGCTAATTATTTCCACTTAAATTCTACCACTTGTTTTCCATTAGACACCAAGGTCAAATATGGAAATAAAACTTGTGGTATGATTCACCAAGAAAGTGTATATAACAAAAATATATTTTTATGATATGCTAGAGTGCTATGTTAGCCACCACATCAACCAAATATGAGAGGTCCTAATGGTGAAGATATTGTAAATCTAAAGAGGAGGTCTAGGGTTTAAATCCTATGGGGGTAGGGTTATACACCATGCTTTATTAACTAGAGTATGGATTGATAACCATAGATCAACATCATCCATGAGGATCATCACATATAGCCTATGGCCTTATGGATGTTAAAATATACTTTACCTTTTTTAATCTCTTTTTTACAAATGCACCAAAGGTAAAGTCATCAAGTTTTGAACTTGGATATTTTGCATGCAAGGCACCTTGGGCTTGCCAAAATGGCAGTGTACCCATTGTGACATCTAAGCAATCCCTTCCTAGTTATTCTAGGGGAAATCCTTGAGCCTTGAAGTAGGTTTGCCATAAAAATTGGGTAACAAAGGATGTAAGATTTGAACTTGAGACGTACTAAGTACTTCTCACACTTAGCATAACCAACCAAGCCAAATATGCCATGGTGACAAGGTTACCAACAACTCCATAGACAATGCCATCTAGCTTCATAATAATGTCTATGAGTCAAACACAAAAATGGATATGCTTTATAATTGAGACTTCACTTCCAAAAATCCAATGCATCATTTCTCTATCCAATTTTTCATGTCTTCAATATGGAATAGAGTAAAAGGATATCACACTTACCTTGTGACTTATTCCATCTTGTGTAAACATTAAATACAAACTCTAACTTGAACCCATTAAAAACAAATATGCAAGAACCTATACCATGCCCATATGGACATCACAATGTTGGCTTTAATTGGGTAGGTGCATGCATACTCTCACTAAATAAGGTTGTAACACATAGTAACATTCAAAAGGGGTGGTAATATTTCAAACAAACACAATGCTCATAATTTGAACTTGCATAGAAGTAAAATAAGGCACCTTGATTTCCTTCTTCTAACAAAGTGTCAAGATTTTAGGAGGAAAAACATGACTCTTACAACTTCTTTGCCTAAACACCATTACTCCCTTGAAGAAAGATTGATTGTATCTCCATAGAAGAGCAGATGCTCTTTCATATGTACTTTGATAACCTTGTTGGTTTTGTACATTATTTGAACATGATAAAAATGGATCAAATATGTTTTGATGATAACAAAGTAAAAATTGGAGTAGGCATATATTCTCCAAACTATGCGTGACTAATGATAAATCATGGACTAAAATATTTTCTTTATCCCTTATGCCAAAAACACTTATGAATCTCTAGAAATTAATTTGCATTAGAAAAATAAATTGGACCCTCTAATTTATCCTTTTGCATGACCAAGTAGCAGTGCTCCATATCCACTTTGTTATCATGTTATACTTCCCACTAATTTCTATAAATGAATGGAAATAATCCATTTACTCAAATCTTATATAAGAAGTTAAAGAGAAAAAAATAAAGGGTGATAAATACAAATGGATGGATTCCCTTGAGCATTAAAAATGACTCTAATATTCATGGATTAGATTTATAATACTATGATACAATGGATCAAGTGGTTAGGGATTATTTATACCAGTAACTAAATCCTAACAATAATAATTATATAATCAAATTAATCTAAGTTGACATAAAATAAAGGCTTTAGGTTAATTACAAGTTAGGATTATCCATGACAAGGTTGACCATGGCTTAGTATGCTATATATAAACAATAATAGTTACATTACATAATGATTGCCAATAGGCTTACACATGATTATATCATACAATGTCAACCTTAGCCTATAAAGTTAGATTTCAACTTTCAATACTAAGGTTGAGTGTAACCATATTACAAATCCAAGACAATATTCATGTTCTCTATGATATTTGACCTACTATTAACCTTAATATTTTTCCTAATTTGTTTGACATAAACAGTGGAGAGTGAGAAATTTCACATTGTAACCAAGGTTCCAACACCACAAGTGATCCTTTATATTGTTTACTTATTTTTATTATCATTTATAAACTAAGCGTTCTAAGAAAGAACCTCCTAAGAAGAGAGAGGTCCAAATATGAAGAAATAAAAAAGAAGAGTCTACTTTATGATAGCGGAACAACCAAATTTGATTAATCATGTCAAGTTTATATAGTACATTGCAGCTCTAAATAGGCCCGGAGGGTGTGGAACCACCCGAGGCCAAAATAGGGTTTGTTAGGAAAATAACAATACGCCCTAAAAATAAATAATGAAATATAATGCTAATTAGGATACGCTAACATCCCCCCTTATTACATTATTTAGATAATTTGAAGAACTACTAGCTATACTAACATCCCCCCTGATTACATCATTTGGCAATACAAAAAGAGCTATGAAACAATTCAAATTTGACACGTGCAAGTGCCTTAGTGAAAATGTCTGCAACTTGTGAATTGGTGGGAATGTATTGAAGCTAAATTCAGTGCTTCAGAATTTCGTCTCAAATGAAATGGCATTGTGTGTCAATGTGCTTTGTTCTTTCATGATGGACTGGATTCTTAACTAGGTTCAGAACACCCTAATTATTGCAAAACAACCACTGAGGCTCTCCTAGAGCATCTTGCACTGATGTAGGTTCAAGATCGTCTATTGAAGACATAAACACCTTATCATTATCAATATCCATATATTTTGTATCTCTCTCTAGATCTATAGAAAGTTCTTCAAAATATTGACACAGATCATCAACCCCAGTATTCTCTGTTGAAGCTTTCTCTTGTCGAGCCATGCTGCGAGTACGAGGCCTATCAAATGTCAAATATTGTAGAGTGCATAGCTTAGAGTCTTTGATTGTATTTTTATACCACTTTGGAATCTTCTTCTGAGGTGTTGAAGAAGATGAAGAAGAACCTCCAACCTTTGATGAAGAATATTTATCAACCTTAGTTTCCACAAGGTCTAGGTATACATCTGATGTGTTTTTTGATGTGAAAGCATCATCAAAAACTACATCTCTACTAATGTGTATCTTCTTGTTCAAGGGATCAATCAAATGATAACCCTTAGTGTGCTCATCATAGCCAAGGAGAATACACTTCAATGTCTTCTTATCTAGCTTCTTCCTTTTCTCTTTTGGTATGTGCATGAAAGCTTTACATCCAAAAATGTGTAGATGAGAAATGGAGGGTTTTCTACCACTCCATGCTTCTTGTGGAGTCATTCCTTGTAAAGCCTTTGTGGGTGCCCTATTCAACATATATACTATTGTGGTGATAGCTTCTTCCCAATATAGTTGCTCAAGACTAGCTCCTGTGAGCATGCAATGAACCATTTCCATGATGGAACAATTCCTCCTTTCAACAACTCCATTTTGCTGAGGAGTATAAGAAATAGTTAACTATCGTGTGATCCCATTTTCTTTCAAAAAATCAGAGAATTATTTAGAGGTGAACTCCCCCCCTCGATCTTATTGGAGGGTCTTTATAGAATTCCTTGACTCCTTTTCAACAGATTTCTTGAATTGCTGAAAAAAAGCCAAATGCTTCAAATTTCAGTTGAAGAAAGAATACCCACATCTCTCGTGAGTAATCATCCATGAATAATTGAAAATACCTCTTACCCCCACAAATTTTTGGAATTAAGGGACCGTACAGATCAGTGTGAACCAACTCCAGAGGTTTCATTGCTCTTGTAGAGCACTTTTCAAAAGGTACTCTATGCTGCTTTCCTGCCAAGCAGTCAGAGCAAACTGGTAAAGTGGTAGAAAGGGAAGGAAGACCCTTTACCATTTCATACTTACTTAACTCAAGTAAGTAACCAAAACTCAAATATCCATATATCTTGTGCCATAGGGAAGTTGCCTCCTTTGTATAGACTGTCATGGCTACATGTGGAGTAGAGATAGCATCTAATGCAAATAAGCCATGCTTATATGAAGCAGTTGCAATGATCTTACCCCTCTTGGTAATAGAACAACACTTCTTGCCTCCTTAAACACTAAATTTCACAACCATATCTTTGTCCAAAATTTGTGTGACTAACAAAAAATTGTTTGTCAATCCTGGAACATAGAGAACTTTGTTAATATGACACTTTCCATCAGGAAGAGTGACTAAAACAGTACCTTCTCCCTAAACCTTGTATGTTTTATCATCAACAATAGTGATAGGTTTGCCCTCTTTGGCCTCAAAAGACTCAAACCATGATTTGTCACCAGTCATGTGCTTACTGGATCCAGAATCAACATACCATATAGGATTCATCTGCTTGGACATTGTGGTAGTCATGAGAACTTTGTGGGCTCTCTCAAAATCCATGTCAGATTCTTCAACAACAACATTCACTTGTTGTTTGTTCTTTTGTGGTTTGTTTTGGCCTTTCTGTTTTGATTTTTTATTCTTATGCCAACATCTGTTTGTATCATGACCTTCTTTGTCATAGATCTTGCAATATCTCTTTTTCTATTGAGGTTTTTGAGTTTGTTTCCCTTTTGAATCCTTTTGTCAATTCCCTCCCTTCTAAAAATTACCCTTCTATTTTTGCCCTTTCCTGTTGATGTAGAGGACAGTGTTAGAAGAATCATCTCGCTGTAGTTAGTGTGCCTCCTCCTCTTGAAGCATATTAACCAATTCTACAAAAGTAAATTTCCATTATGATACCTGAAGGGAAGTGATCAACACCCGATAAGAATCAAGTAAAGCTCTCATTACAATTGAGGTAAGGAGCTTGTCATCAACTAGTTCTCCCAAAGAATTCAACTTTGCTTTCAATTCAGACACTCTGCAAAGAAAAAATTCAACTATCTCCTCCTGCTTCATGCTTAGACTGTGTAATTGAGATTGAAGAAATAGAATAGTGGAATCATTCTTTCCCTCATATATAGTATTAAGGGCATCCCACGCCTCTTTACTATTTTCACAGTCAACAATATGGGGTTGAACTTCATCAGACACAACAAGCAAAATGAGCACTTTTGCTTTGTTGTCTTTCTTGTCAAAGTATTTTTGAGCAGTAGATGGAGCTGTAGCACTAGCAGCAGATGAAGGTCTTATTTTTTCTTGATATACAACATCCCATAAGTCATCCATTGCTAGGATTTCCTTCATCTTGTTTTTCCATGGTGTGTAATTAGGACCTTTCAACAACTGATGAGAATCAGTCATTAATTTTGCAGACATGGTGAAGGTTCCTTATAACACCAATTGATCCCCCTTTCGATATACCTTTTGCTAGGTCGTTATATCATACAAAATACCCGCCCTTACGTGAGGGAAACTATAGGTATCTAGAAAGATAAAAAAAAATTACCCACCCTTACGTGAGGGAAACTATAGGTAATTTTTAGAGATCATACGATACGTGGTACTTAAGCAGTACTGAAAGGGAATAGTCTTGTTGATGGCACCTACCATAGAAAGTCTACAATCCTCATGCATGGGGCGTAACTTCCCCTAAAAAAAAATTATTTCATAACTGTCTTCAAGATTTATGCCTAAACACAAGAACTATTAGGGTAATGGATGGAGTAAAAAAAATGCAAAATGGCAAACTTATCTCTCCCCGATGATTTATAGAGAACAAGCTCAGACGTCGTTTTGGTAGCTATATTAAGTGGTGGATACAGTAGCGCAATCACAATAGCTTTACCTGTAAGTGCTAGCCAGAGGTATCACAAATACCGAATGCTGCAGTGCAATAAATTGCACAGATGGGTTTTAATTATTTTGGGGATTTAGGGAGTGAATTTGATTTTAAATTTTAATGTTATAGTGCAAAAAATCAAATATGCAACATACAACATAAAAAGTGCCCACAGAAATAAACCACTAGGTGTCGGGTGCTGCCAAAAATGCACCTTTACAATAAGCCAATTTGCCTTAAAAACGTACTCATCATCCCCCCCTTTTTCTTCAAGTTTTGAAAAAAAATGGTGCTTTAGAAAAAAAACACCTCCCCTTTACTTTGGCAAATATTCTAATTTAATGTAAGTTTCTAAATAATTTTAGTAATAATCTAATTAATAATAAAAATACTTTTGTTTTAAAAAAAAATCATAATTTAAAGAATATGAGTAATTTAAAAAAAAATGATTTTTTTTTTTAAAACAAAGAATATTAATATATTAATTAAAAAAAATACTAAAATTAATAAAGAAAAACTTAACAAAAAATTAAAATAAAAAAATTACCTCATTGGGGTCGATTCGAAGGGGTTTGAACCCCTGACCTCACGGGCACTAGCCTGGCGCTCCTGCCAGCTGGGCTAGCGTGCCCGATGAGAGGGAGAAGGGAAGATTTTCCCTTTCATCCCTTGTGACCCTCGCGGGGAGCAAAAAAAATTGTGGGACTTTAGTCCCACATTGCTCCCGCAGGGTGCATGAGGGGGGAATAAAAGGGAAGATTCCCCCCTTTATATGTGATTGCCTTCGGGCAATCACGACACCCCTTTTGTCGTGCCACACAGTAGGGGTCCAGTTCGCGTCGGGTCACATGGGGGCCCAGTCCAGTCCAACGTCTAGGTAAAGCTGCCACGTCAGTCCACATGGCGGTTCTATCCAGTCAGCATCGATCCAGTTAGCTGCCACACGTCATTCTAGGTGTCGATCTGACCTCGAGAAATATGTCGAGTCAGAACCAGTATGAATCGACCTCGATATCCATGCCCATGTCAAGTCAGGTCTAGCATCGGTCTAGTGTCAGTCAATCTGACCTTGAGAAATGTGTCGAGTCGAATCCAGTCTGGATCAACCTCAAGATCCATGTCTAGTCAACCATAGTCATCAAATCTCGAGATCTGTGCCCGATTAAGCCAGTCTAGCCGCCCTCATTTTGAATGTAGGTCTAGTTTTGATGCCTTGAGATGCATTCCCGAGCAGGTCTACCCTTGCTTCAGGAAACGTGTCCGCATCTACGTCGGTCTCCTATCAGATCTCGAAAAGCATGATGTCGAGGTCAAGGAATGCTACTAGCTCTAATACCATGATAGCGGAACAACCAAATTTGATTAATCATGTCAATTTTATATAGTACATTGCAGCTCTAAATAGGCCTGAAGGATGTGGAACCACCCGAGGCCAAAATAGGGTTTGTTAGGAAAATAACAATACGCCTTAAAAATAAATAATGAAATATAATGCTAATTAGGATACGCTAACACTTTAATGAAGATGTTGTGGTTTTTCTATAATTTGGTGGGTATTCCAAAGGTGATCCAAATAAATTTGTTGTATTATGAGATTTATCTCTTGGTCATGAGGTTGGGTTGGACGCTATTCTAGATAAGGGAGTTGAGATTCTAGATCTTCAAGGGGATCAGTTGCCTATTGCTCAATTTCTTTTATCCCCTCTTCAAGAGGCTCAAATTGAGGTGTTTTTGGTAGTACCTGCCCCTATTTTGTATAATGATAAGGTTGTTGCCCCTCTTGATAAGGAAAAATATGAAGCTATCATGAAGTCTCTTTGGGATGCAGAAGAGGGAGATATTTCTACAAATACTTTGGAAGCGAAAATAGAGGATGTCTAGTCTTCCTCAAATGAAGGTGGCTTTCAAGAAGTTCTAAACTTGCAAAATATGAAACTAAATAAGAAGATAGCTCAACAACAATAACTCTTTCCTCAATCAAAAATATCAAGCAAAAAGGAAAAGATTGGCTCTATGCGGTCCATCAAAAACACCAAAAAAATAATGAATCTAGATAGTGAGAGGAGGTCGAGAGACCAATAAAGTCTAAGGTGATCTTAAATAAAATGACTCAAGATGTGGCTAATGGATCCCAACCCATATTACCTTTGATTGGATGGAATGCTCTACAATACTCAAAGTAAGAAATATTATCTCATGAAATATTCAGGGTCTGCATACCTTGACTAAACAAAGAGTGCTAAAAGATGTTAGAAAAAGTTTCAATCCTTATATTATTTTCTTATGAGAAACTAATATGGATAATGAGGATTTTGATATATTATGGAGGTTTTTTTGGAAGGTGTACGAAGGTGTGAGTAGGGATGCTTGTGGTTCTTTCGGAGGGTTATGGATGCTTTGGAATCCCAATTCTATGTAGGTAAATCTTATTCATTAGTCTTATGTAGAAATGGAGCAAGAACATTTGTGCTTCTAAAAGAAATCTAAAAAAAAAATCTCCTTTTAAGCCCTATTGGGTGGTGGGCTAGTCTATGTTGTATCATGGTGTTATCTTTCTCTTTTATTCTCTTGGGTGGTTGTTGGGTTTTGGTTTTTGTTCTTTTGGCATTTGAGTTTGGCCTATGCTTAATTGGTCTTCTCTTTTTTTGCCTCCTCTAATGTAAAAGGTTTTGGGATCCTTCAAAACCCTATTTTTTTCATCAATAATCAATATATGAAGGTTTTTGCACTATTCTACCTACTCAAGAAATATAAATAAGAAGAATAAACATCTCTTCATACTACATGAATAAAGTTGTATACAAAATAATGGAACGAAGAGTTCATTATATAGGTTTTACAAAATGACTCTTGGTCTTTCTCAAGTGACACTTGGTCTAACTTACATGACACTTGGTATGAATACCAAATAATGGAATATATTCTAACACCCCCCTGTATTACATTATTTGGTATGAAATTTCCTTGAGTTGCATAAATGATCTCTAAATGTTTGAAACTTGTTTCTTCCAAGAGCTTTTGTAAAAATATTTGCCAATTGTTATTCTATAGGAATATGCTTCAAGATGATATGATGATTCTAAAAGTGATCTCTAATGAAATGGCATTGTGCTTCAAAATGTTTAGTTCTTTCATGTAAAATCATATTTTTGATAAAATTGAGTACTCTTTGATTATCACAAAATATTAAAGTTGGAGTTCATTTGATACCCATATCAGATAATATATATTGTACCACAATGCTTCACAAGTTGTATCTCTTGCTACCCAATATTCAGCTTCAGTAGATTATTGTTCCACTATATGTTATTTCTTAATGTGCCAAGATATAGGTCCTAACCCAAGATAAAAACATGTACCTTGAAGTAGACTTTCTATCATCAATAGAACCAGCATAATCTGAATTTGAGTAACCCTATAGATAAAAACTTTAACATTATTCATATAAGATAGTCCATAGTCAATAGTCTTCTTGAAATATTGCAATATTTCTTTTGTAGTTTTTCAATGACTTTATCTTGGTTCTTGCATGAATCGTGAAAGGTAATTTATAGCAAAAACTAAGTCAGGTCAGCTATTTGTTAAGTATAGAAGACTTCCAATTAATTAACGATACATTGTTGCTAAAACTAAAGGTTTTTCATCATTTTTTGATAAATTAATCCCTTGTTCCATAGGTGTATCTTTTGGATTACAATTCTTCATCTTTTATTTTTCAAGTAAGTCTTTTGCATATTTTGATTGATTAATTATAATATTGTCTTTATTTTGATGAATTTCTAGACCAAGATAATAATTCATCAGTCCTAGATCTGTCATTTCAAATGCCTTCTCAAGATCCTTTTTAATATCATTTATTAGTTTTTCAAAACTTCCAGTAATCACTATATCATCAACATATACTATAAGAATTAGTATATCATTTCCAATTTTCTTTGTATATAGGTTGGGATTGGATGTACTTTGTTTGAAGTTATGTTGTAATAAGTGATTATTGATTTTTATATTCCATGCTCTTGGAGCTTGCTTTAGATCATATAGGGATTTGTTTAATTTGCAAACCTTATATTCTTTTCCTTTAATAACAAATCCTTTTGGTTGTGACATATAGACTTCCTCTTCTAAGTCACCATTAAGAAAAACACTTTTTTATGTCCATTTTATGAAGTTTCCAACCCTGATGAGTTGCTAGAGCATAAATTTTTTTGATAGTAGTCATTCTAGCTATTGATGCAAATGTTTCTTCGTAGTCAATTCCCTCAGTTTGAGTATACCCTTTGGCTAGTAATCAAGCCTTGTATTTTTTCAAGTGTCTCATCTACTTTATACTTGATCTTGTAAATCCATTTGCAACCCTACTTTATACTTGATCTTGTAAATCCATTTGCAACCCATAATTTTCTTTCTTGGAGGTAATTCCACTAGATTCCATGTTTTATTCTTTTGAAGTGATGCATATTCAAATTCCATAGATGCCTTCCATTGTAGGTGATTTAGAACTTGATTGTTGATGTTGGCTTTATTGTAGTGCTTAGTAATCCTCTGTTTATTCTACTTTGACTACACGTTTGAGATCTAGTGGTAATGAGGATTGGTGTTTGTTCTAAATTTGATTCACTGAGTGTGTCTCTAAGCCATATTGGTTCTTTTATTTGAGGGATTGTGGATATTTATGTGTATTCACTATCTTCTTCTTGATATTCTAATTCTGTATCTTCATTTATCACATCTTCTTATGAGAAATCTAGAAATACTTTTGTATCATTATCTTGTTTTTCAGTTTTAATATTGATTTGTTCATCAAAAACTATATCTCGACTTAAGTATATCTTCTTTGTACGTGGATCTATTATTCCATACCCTTCAGATTCATCATCATGCCCAAAAAATATTCCTACCATAGTTTTATCATCTAGTTTTATCATTTTTTATTTTGGAATATGCATATAAGCTTTGCACCAAAAAATTCTTAGTTTTCCTATATTTGGTTTTTATCCTGACCATGCTCCTTCTGGTGTAATATAGCTAAGTATTCTTTTAGGTTATCTATTTTGTAAGTATATTTTTGTTTTAACTACCTCTGCCTAATATTGATGATCAAGACAAGCATCTTTTAACATACATCTCACCATTTCCATTATAGATATATTTCTTCTTTCTGCAATTATGTTTTGTTGTGGTGAATATGTTGTAGTGAGTTGTCTTTTAATTCCATTTTCTTCTAGAAAATAATAAAATTCCCTTGATACAAATTCACCTCCTCTATTTGAATGAAGAGTTTTGATAGTTTTTCCTAATTCTTTCTCAACTTGAAGTTTGAATTATTTAAAATGACTAAATGCTTTTGATTTATACTTCATGAAGTACACCCACATTTTCCTAGTGTGAACATCAAAAAATAATTGAAAATACTTATGTCCTCCAATGCTAGTGATATATATTGGTCCATGTAAATCTGTATATATTAATTATAATGGTTGTTGAGATCTATATTGATAATGTTCAAAAGGAATTCTATGTTGTTTTCCTGGTAGGCATTCTAGATAAATAGTAGATTCTAAGGATAGATTTGGTATTCATTCAACCATTTGATATCTGATCATTTCATTTAGGGAAGATACACTGGTATGTCCAAGCTATTTATGCCATATATCTGAAGCCTTAACTAAAAGAGTGGAATATGTAGTAGTATCTAGAACAAATAGACCATTATTATAGGAACCTGATGCTATATTCTTTCCTTATTTAATAATATCACAATGTTTTATTCCATTGGAAACTTTGAATTCTATAGTCATATTTTGATCCATGAGTTGAGAAATTAAAAGAAGATTTATGGTCAATCCTAGAACATAAATACATTGTTGATTATCCCTTTTCCATTTATTATATTAACTGGAACATTTCCTATCCCCTTTACTTCATAAGTCTTACTATCTTCTATAGCAATTGGTTTCTTATTTTTCTTTTGTAAAGAATCAAACAACTACTTGTTTCCAGTCATATGTTTGCTTGATCCTAAATCTATATACCAATGATCCATGGTTGTAAAATTTTCAACTTTCTAATGTGAGGATGTTTTCATTATGACTCCCTAGTTTTAAGTGTGTGATCAAATTTGCTAGGAGCTTTTCAATTTTTGTAAAATATATTCTAACTTGCAAGACTCGATGATTGGATTCCTTTTGTTCCTTTAATGGGTATATGAGACAAGTATAAGCAATATATTCCAACTCTTTTAAGCAATAAATGATTTTGCTTAATTGATCCTTAACTTTTAATTATTCAATTTTCTAAATTTCGATGATCTAAAGTTTGATATAGCACTCCTTATATCTCCCTAATTTTAAAATTTAGAAGTGATAATTTTTGCAAAAGAGTAATACTTTAATTTTTCCAAGGTATAAAACCTTATAACTCCTATTTAATTAATTTGTAAATATTATGATATTTGAATTTCAACTAGTGCACTTTTGAAATGTCACTTAAGGATATGAACTCCTTGTTTTGATTTGCTTTCTAATTCACTAAGGTTGGTATTTGCTTATATCTCCAATGCAAATGATAAATAAACTCAACCTTATCTAATGTGCCTTATAACTCCTTATACTTAAAGAAAGCAAATATTAAATCATATAAAACTATACCTTCTTGTAAGGTTGAATGTTGTGAGATGATTGGCTCTTGTTTTGACTCCTTTATCCAAGTTGGTAATTATATTTGATGGTCTGCAACATATGACCGTGAGCAATTAATGCTCTATGTTCAATGTATACCTTTTATGATGGTGTTCTTCCTTCCTTAAATGCACCTTGATCTCTCTATGCTCCTAATATACATGCTCTTCTATGCTAGGCTATTAATATGTCTTGTATCCCTTTAGAAAGTATACCAAGTGGCATTTATCTTGCTTAAGAACATATGTTACGTGATGTTGGGTAGTTACAACCTTTGGAGATGTTAAAATAGGTGCCACATACCTTATGTTATGCATTGGATGTTGAATTATAATTATTGATTCCTATTTGGAGCATTACTCCAACCTAGGTGCTCTTCTCCCTTAGCACAGATGTTACATAGATATGGATGCTTTTCTCCCTTAGTGCAAGTATTACATACGTAGCGATACATTATTTCTTTCTTTGTGCCAAGTGGCACAAGATACCTTACAATGATATGACAAGTGGAAGAACCTTTCCTTGCATGCAAGAACCTTACATTGAAGAACCTTTCTTCAATGTATTTGTTCCCTTGATGCTCTCTTAACACCTATTCTTGTCAACTTCATTTCCAAGTTTGTTTGGCTTCTTTGTGATAGCAAGGTGTGTGACAGCTCTTCTCCAATGTAGATGGTCGTTCGTGTTCTTCTATCACTTGGGTAACTATTGATATTCTCCTTTACACCTATATTTACTAGTTGTATGCATTATTTTCCAACTTGCACTATTGATGCTATGGCTTACCTTGCTATTCTCCTTCTTGTTACAGGTTTTCCACCGTGTGGTGTTGCTTCTGTGACTGTAGCACCAAAAATGGTGTCCTTTGACACCTTGAATGGTATTGAGCCCTTTAGATGGCTCTACTCCTTAGCACAGTAGCTTGTGCTTTATCCTTGACAATGGATGTCACTTATAGACCGAATTTGAGACTTTCCTAGTCTCCTTTTGTAGCTTTATTTCTAGACTGAGTATGGCAGCTTCCTTCACTAAGTTGTGGTCGTTATAGGCTCCTTTTGGTGGCTTATCTACACCAAGATATGTTGTAGGTTTCCTATGCTTAATGGTGTCTCTTGACACTCCAACTTAATCCTACTTGTGCACTAATTTTCCTCCTTAACTTAATACTTAATGCACTTTTAATAAATTTTAAGAGTAACTAGTATAATGCACTAGTAATTTCTCCTTATTGCTCTTTTTAATGAATTATTAAATTGATCAGCCTTCAAGACTTCAATGGTAATCTTAAAATCTCTAATATTTGATGGTTTCTTCTATCTCCTTTCTCCTTCTACCTCCTTGTCAAATTTTGACTTTGACCTTGGCCTATCTAGTGGCCTTCTTCTCAAGAATTCTCTTCCTTTTTGGGCTTGTTGTCAAATTACGAAAATTGTCCCAAATTTTTCTTTTAAGAGTTTCTCCTCCTTGCAATATTCTCCCTTAATCTTTCCTCAACCTTTCTTCAAGATCCTTCGTAGCTCTGATACCAATGAAGGTTTTTGCACTATTTTGCCTACTTAAGAAATATAAATAAGAATAAGTATCTTTTCATATTACATGAATAAAGTTGTACACAAAATAATGGAACTAAGATTCCATTATATAGGTTTTACAAAATGACTCTTGGTCTTCCTCAAGTGACACTTGGTCTAACTTACATGACACTTGGCATGAATACCAAATAATGGAATATATTCTAACAATGTATATAGTTTAATAAGTTCAAAAAGTTTAGAGGGGCAAGGTAATATTTGGAATCCCTTGATAGTATATTTGAAAATGAAAAAAGGAAATTAAATGCAATTTCAATCATGTATTAAAAACGTATTGACCTTAATCTAAGGGAGACATCGAATGGCATGATTTTAAGTGGTTAAAACATAGACTTTTAAGTTGGAAACCCAATTCAAATTTGCAAAGTAAAATATCCATTATAATAGAGAAATTGGGGAAATATTATCGTTAAATAGTCATGACATAATTAAATAGATTTTTTTTAATCTCATATAACCAATTTAAAAAATCTAGGGAATACCAAAACAATTTATTCTACTATCAAAATATATTTTTCTTCTTTTGAATCCAAGATTAGGAATGATGTTCTATCAAAAGTTGGATAAGACGAGGAATTTCAAGGTGAGTTTTTAAAAATATAACATTAATTATCATACAAAGACATAATAAAAGCTTTATGAGAAATATTTCAATGGATGGGCTACTAGATATATTTTTCCCTTTCCATCCTAACGAGGCTATAGCCACCATGGATTTCCTACAATTTTCTTTCATAAATAGTGGTATATGTGGAGCGTGATAATTTGGATGCTATTGATGAGGTTATACAAAAGAAATGATATGGATGCCAATTTTATTATGTTTGGAAGTTGGAATAATATTTTATAATTTTTTTCAATAATCCTTTGAAACATTATTTAAAATGTAATTTCAATCATTTATACAATTAGTTTGAAAAACATTCTAGGATGTCCCTTCAAGACACCCTAGTGATATGACATTAGGCTCTCATCTAGGATACCCAAGTTTGAGAAGGTGGTCCCAATTGTACCCCTAGGGAGGTCGCCCCAGTCGTACTTCACATTACTTAAAAAAAATTAAAAAAATAGAATGTATTCTCTCAAAGAAACAAGGAGGTTTTCTCCATGGTAAGCAAATTCTTGATGGTATAACCATTGCACAAGATGTCATACATTTTCTTCAATACATGAAAAATAAAGTTTGCTTGTAAAATTGGATATGAATAAAGCATATTATTTGCAAGAGTTCTCTACATGATATTCTCAAAAACTTTGGTTATACATTTTATTTAAAAGATGAAAAAATGAGGTATGCTTATAAAATTGGATATGAATAAAGCATATCATTTGCAAGAGTTCTCTACATAATATTCTCAAAAAAAATTGTTTTGATCAAGTCTTCTATGAATTAATTAGATGTTCTTACAATGCTCTAAAATCATATATTTTAGTTAATAAATTTCACATTGGATACTTCAAATCATCCCACAATATTTGTTAAGGTGATTAACTATTTTCTTATCTCTTTATTGTTCCTATATAATCATATGAAAGAGTTCTCTCAATAACAAAAGTGGAAAGCAAATTAAATAAATTGAGGCTATAACAAATAGTCCCTTTAATGTCATCTCTAATTTGTTGAGGACACTTTCTTTTAGGTCATTCCTTTGTTAGCAAGGCTATGGAATCTAAATCAATAATATTGTTCTATGAGAAAGTTGTTGGGTAGTTGATTAATAAAAAAAAAATCTAGGAATATTTATTAACATTTACAATGGAATTTATGAATATTTTAAGGTTTTAAGTTGAAAATTTTCTATCAAGGTAACTAGATATTCCCTTATCAAATAAAAGAGAAAAGGATCTTCTAGGATTCAATTTTTGATAGATTGAAATATTGCTTGATAGGTTAGAAACGTAAGTTCTTAACCACAATTAAATGAATACAACTCAAAAATATTGCAGTGTACTTTATCTCTCGATATTTGATGTCACTTTCAAGTTTACTATTATTAGTATGCATAGCATTCAAACTTGACAAAATTCAAAGAGATTTACTTTGAAAAGGAGGTATTAAAAAAATTTAGATTCTTTTTGCAAATAAGATAGGGTTTGAAAGGTAAATAATATTAGATGGTATATATATATATATGATTTTGACATTAGCAAATTTTGTTGGAGACTATTAAATGATCAAGGAAAGAGTTGGTAAAAAAATGACTTCAAAAATATATAGATAGTATAGATGTAGGAAAACTTTGAAGTAATGGGACCATGCCTGAAAGTTCAAAGATATGGAATTTCATATTAGAGAGTTTATTATTAATCAAGAAACATGTTAGGTGGTCAAACAACGAGGATAATAAATTTTTGGTTTAATGCTTGGTTGAAGTATTATTCTCTAAATTTTTATCCAATATGCTATTTGCTTGGACCTCTTTGGCTTGTATAGGTTTATAAGTCAAAATTATATTAATGTGAGTAATAATTTCAGACCTTGAATTTTTGCTAGCAATTTAGTTGAGGAAAGGACATCAAATAAATAATAAATAATCTCCAAAAGATGCTTCAAGAATTTTATTTTCCCATTTTTAATGAAAGGATTAGTTGTTTTAAAATCCATAAGATGGTGGGCACTTTTTCAAGTTAAGATATAAGGCTTAAAGTTATTAGAATTTATTGCTCTTAAGAATTTTCCTTGGAAGAATGTTTGGTCCCTTGAGGTCCACCTTAAGGCCTCAACATTCTTTTGATTAGTAGTTGAAATCAAAATTTCTATAGGTGATATTTGCAAAGAAGAGGATAACTTTGACCTTTTAGGTGTGCCTTGTGGAAGGAGTTAGAAACATTAGATCATCTACTTCTTCATTGTTCCTTTATTTCCACAAGTTGAAGATGCATTTTTCTCCCCCAAAAATGAATATATTAGGTTTAGACGAATTGATAGAATCTTAGATTAATTATCTAAAAGTTAAATAATTAATCATTTTATGGAGGTTTTGTCATGATATTTATTGGACTATATGGCTTGAAAGAAATAATAGAAATTTAAAAAGCAAATATTAAATTCATATCTAAGTATGGATTCTGGCAAAATAGTTATATTCATGGTGTTTAAAATGTAAATTCTTAGGTATGCAAAAAAAAAAAATATGTCAGTCTCTTGCTTATAGGATTTCAGTATACATATGCAAGGGTCTATATGCAAAAAAGGAACTAATACAAAGGATACATGTTGATTCATGGTAAAATGAAAATGTCTAGAGTTTAGGTCCATCAAACTCGGTTTTGAAGGTTCTTTTAAAGGAAACCTTGGAAAGTATGGTAGAGGTGATATTTTTTAGAATAATGAAGGAAATTTTCTCCTCACCTATATATATATATATATATATATATATATATATATATAATATATTTTCAACTGATGGGGATTCATAAGGGATTCATAAATTATTATTAATGTTGTCAAGAAATATGGATATAGGAATTGAAGCAATAATAAAATTATTTTTGATATCCATCAATTACTGATGCGGCAATATCCTAGAAATGTTGGCATATTTATAAACATGATAGAAAATGATTTAGACAATCATGATATTGACGTCTTACCAAAATTTAAATTTTATAAGGTGACTAGCTAGTGGAGATTCTATAACTTAAATTAAAATGACATCATAGATTTATTAGAAGAAATGTTAGTATTTTGAGGGAGAAAGAATATGTTTAATAGAATCACAAGCTAGATATGGACTAATTAACATAAAATTAGAAGTAATATTTTAATAACTTGATGAAAATGACCTATAATGGAAACCACATATAATTTGTAAAAAACAAGTTCAAACAAGTTAACTCCTTGGTACTCAAGGATCTCATAAACATAATCATTATGTTAAAAAACTTGATCTTCAAGAAAGAGGATATTAAAACTTGAAGGAGAATGAAAATATATATTATTTTTTCTTATAAGTTAATATATATATTCAATTGTCCCAAGGGAACAACAAAACTATTTGGGCTTTGGCTCTTCTTCGTGAGGTCCAAGGTTCAAACTGCGGTGTGGGCAAGTGTGTATGGGGGTGAATGTGTGTAAGGCTATGTGTTTTACCCCTTTTGATAAGCTTAGCTCTGACCCTTATGAGAGGTCATAGTTGGGATGGAAACGCCCAGCACTGAACATTGGTCGTAGAGGTTTCTCACACTAATCTAATAAAAAATATATATTTAATTTAATTGTAAAAGTTTCACAAATAATTCAAGAGAATCCACAAGCTAAAAGAAAAATTCCAACACATCAAAGTGGAAGGATCTAACCATTTAGTTCATGATTTTTGGAATCCTTTTGCATAATAATATACACATTTTTAATAACCAATCATTAGTCTCCAAAATGCATGTAATATTTTCATATTCTATGCAGAATCGAATCTTGGACAAGCTCTAATAGCTATTACATGGCTTTTATAGCCACCAAACATGAGTGCTTGTTGGTCAAGAATCCGCCTTAGGTATGGAATGTTTCATCCATGCGCCCTAGACCCGGCCAACATTGAAAGGCCGAAAGGAAGGAATGCCTCCCGTGCCAATCTCCAGAGAGGGTTGGTTCCCTTACTACTTTAAACTTGGGGATTTGAGATTAAGGAAACAGGAAAGAAATTATAAATGACTGAAAGGGATGGGAAATATGGCTTCAAGCCAGATGAACGGGGGTGATGAACAGGCAACACGATTACTTAGTTGCACTCTAAACCAATAGCACTTCACACAAAGAATATAACAGAAATTAAAACCAGATATTCTTATACATGCAATCTCCAGGATTATTCCAGCGTTCACCCTCAATCAGAAGCTAAATCCAGACATAGAATTATAGCCCTCAGACAAAGAAGCGAATTTAATAGAAATAAAGGATAGAAAACATACACATAAAAAGAAATCCAGAATTAGAGCCAAGGGTTCTTTGCATTCATAGCAGAGTTTAGGTACAACAGTTTTCTAGCAAAACGTCCATCCTTTTACATTGGAATTGCTAGTTTTTATAGAGGATTCCACCTCTGAGACATAAATGCCCAACCACAAAATGTCGTGGTGGCAGCAAATATTGGATTCTAGCACTCATCAGAAAGTAATGAGGCATGGCCTGAATTTGATGACTCGTTGAGAAGTAGTTGCATGGCTTCAATGCGACGACGTGATTCACCCGTAGCGCCACCTCCTCACTTGCTGGAACCGCCTCAACGGAAAATCGGATTCTGAGATCCTAGGGGATTGGATTTGGATGCTTCTCTGACCAACTGCATTTAAACGGGTGAAGGCACGCCTTCAAAACTCAATTTCGTCGTTGAGAAGCACTTCTGGGGAATTTTTGCTGAAGCAGGAGAGTTTGATTGAGAAAGAGGAGCTTCGTTGATGTGGGCCCCACTTACGTTTCGCCCATACAAGCTCTGAAAAGAGCTTGCGCTCTCAAGTGGGAGCGAAAAGGACTTGGGCCCCACTTATGTTTTGTTAGCCCTTCTCCAAAATGATTGCGCTCTCAAGTTGGGGTGAAAACACTTGATATTTTGCAATTTCTTAGGAGTGGTGCTAGCCTTGGGAAAATTCAAAGGTGCTTTCACCCTTCCTAGGCCTGAAATTGACTTGTGCTCTCAATTTAGGCGAAAAGGAATTGGGCCCCACTTGCATTTTTATCCAAAACTGGGTTGCGCCTTTGTGGAAAATTCAAAGGCGCTTTCACCCTATCAAACTCGAAATGGGATTGCGCTGGTAAGTTGGGGTGAAAAGGATTGGGCCCCACTTGCATTATTTTGTTGGTAGTGGAATTGCACTGATTTTTAGGAGCTTTCGCCCAAGCAAACTTCGAATTCGAGTTGCGCTCCTGAGTTGGGGTGAAAAACACTTGGGTCCCACTCAACTTCGGCCAACCTCTAGCCCGAAATGGGCTTGCGCTCCAAGTTGGGGTGAAAGCGCTTGGGCCCCACTTGTTTTTGTTGTTTTTAGCCCAAAATGGGCTTGCGCTCCACTCTTGCTCCAAAATCAAATTGCGCTTGCCAACTTAACTAGTTTCTATTGCCATTTTTGAGGCCGAAATGAGTTTTCAGCAGAAGCTTTGGAGCGAAACAACTCTCGCCTGTCAAAAGCCATGAATTTACTTGGACCCTACCATGAGAACTCGGAGAAAGACCTTGCATGATGAGTGAAAGGAAAGGATTGCATGCTTCCTTGAGCGCAACCAACAAATCTTGACAGCAAAACATGGAAAAGAAGGAATACATTCTGAAAAAGAAGAGTTTCAAGGAAGAAAAGATTACTACATAGCAAAATTTCTCACAAAAGAAAACAATGTGGCAGGGATGCCAACATCTCTGGCGGCTCGCGGGGGGATTGAGCTCACCTCAATGTGAAGATCCCAGGCCTTATCTATTGGGCTCAGAGTCATCATCACTCTCCTTTTCTGAATGCTCACTGCTGGTAGCAGACTCTTCCTCCAACTTCTCCCTTTCTCCTTCCTCTTCTTCTCTTTTGTGCTCATGGTCCCCTTCTTCTCCTTGGTCTCCTTCCTCTTCTCCTTGATCTTCATGCTGCTGGGAAGACTCCGATTGTGGGAGACGCTCATAGATGCGATCATAGGTTGCTTGAACCAGGGCCCAGGCATCTTCTTGGAGCAGAGCACGGTCTTGGAGCTCCCTAACCAGGTATCCAAAAGTCTCAAGCTGGTCTACGTCAGCGAAGTTAGCCCTCTGGCTGAGATCCACCAAACAAAATTCGATCCATGCGAACCTTGTCATTAATTGCATTACTTGGGCTTCTATAATAGGCTCACCCCAACTATCAATCTCCGAAGTATCGCCTTCAAAGGTATCCCAAACTGGGTTCAGTTCTTCCTTCATCAAAATAGCCTCTTCCTCGTCAGTGAAGCCAGGGAAACCGAGTTGCGCGAGAGCTTCAAAATACATCATAGAAATGCGCCTTTCCTGCTCGAACACTTCTAACAACCTTCTCGCCTCTCGGGCTCTTTCCACTTTTGCGAAGTAAGCCCGCAGTGTCACCTTTGTGGTTGCCCATGACCGAGCAAGTGGGCTCATAGGAGTAAGTTGGAGGTCCATTTTTTCTAAGGTTTGCACCTTCATAGCTAGTTCCAGCCATCGGTCTATGTCCTTTTCGACATCCTCCATGATAGGTCCGCCTTGAGTAACTGTGTGCTTGGCCTCCCAAATGAATGTGAGGATTGCTATTGCTTTTGACGCCCTAGCTCGAAAGTTAGCCAGGAAGTGACAACGAACCTCCTTAATGCGATCTTTTGTGAAGACCTCCGCTTGCACCACCTTCTCTGTCAACCGAGCTTGTAGTTCCTGGATCTGAGCATTCAAGGCTTGCACCTGGCTTTCCGCCTCTGTGTGTGCCTTGAGGTGATGTTCAGTTTCTTTTTTGTAATTACCCACCTCTTGCTCCAAGCTGGCCATGCGCTGCTGCAACTGTTCAGATTTGGATTGAGCCTCCTCGAGTTGTGCCCTCGTGTGCGCTAAGGTCTCCTCGAGCTCCACGTTTTTGGCCTCGACCTCGTAGAAGCGAGCTTTGTAGTGCTCCCCATGAAAATAGATGGAGCCCATTTCAACCTGGATATTCCCCATCTTCTCTGTTGCGTCGATTGTTCTTAAGTCTTCAACCGTATGATGATAGGAGTAATCCATTGGTGTCATCTCCTCCAGGGGCTTTTGAACTTTGGGCACCTTCTCCATCTTGTGGAGTTCCATCTTCTCCGGGTCGAACATAGCCCTTTTTTCCACCTTGGCTGGAGCTTGCACATTTTTTCTTTTCTGGCCCTTGAGCCAGCTTGAGGAACTCTGACGTGCTCGGTGTATGCTCTCAATAATCGGGCGCTCCTGTAGAACTTCTAGCTCCATTTCTAGTGGCTCCTGTACTCCAAAGAGTGGCGTGAAGGGGAAAAGAGCACGTTGGGGGTTTGCTTCGACGGATGGATCAAGAACAGATGGGGCAGCGACTATGGTGACTTTGGGAGATGCTGGGGTTTGGATAGCGATGATCGAGGCATTAGGATCTGGGAGTGGAATATCATAGGACACCGCTGCAACTGAGGAGGTGAGTGAGAGCAAAAATAGGCTTGGATTGGCGGCATCGACGGACGTAGTGACTGGATCGATAGAAACCTGAGGAGGGGTAGGGGTGGATGATGCGAGAAACACAAATGCGTTGGCGATAGACGCAAAGGAACTAAACGTCTGAGAGACAGGAGGGAATGATGAGGGGAGCAATGACTGGGATGCAGGGAAAGGCATGGCAGACATGGGGATGCCGAATGAAAGCTGGGTGGAAATGAGGGTTTCGACGTTGGAAGAGATAGTTGCTAGAGGCACAAAAGCAAGGGAAGGAGAAAGAGATAATGCACCTGCGGGCTCGGTGCTGCCAGAGCCGAAATGGTGAACTACTGTGTGATCGGGCTTGCTCTTCCTTCTTCTCTATCTGATGCTTCTAGGTCAATCAGCTCCACCTCTTGCCACTCTTGTTGTGTTGGAACAGGGACTTCAGGGACGCTTGCTTCCATGGTTGCCGACGTTGCAGAAGGGTTTGTGCTGAGAGATCGGGTTGCACCAGTCCGAGGCTTCTTTGCAACATGGGGAAGCGAAAGTGCTGCACCAACGCTCCTCTTCCTTGGAGTGACCTCTTCTTTAAGGGGCAGCTGCTCATCTTTCTCCGTGACAAGTGGATCTTGTTCAATCGGCTGCCCCTATTCTTCCACCGCATCTTCCACTCTGCTAGGGCTTTGAGTGCTTCGAGGCACGATATCAACAAATGAGATAGGTTGGTAAGTGTCAAAATTTGCATCATATATCATGGAGAAGTTCTCGTCCAACACAAGAAACTGTTCGGATGCCTCCTTTTTATTGTGGACCCTCATGATCCACCAGTTAGCAATTTTTTTGTCTGACCAGTCGGGCACTTTGTCCTTCATCGCCTGAAACACTTCCTCATCAGGCACATGCGCTGGGTTGTGCGCAGGGTCATATTCGGCCTCCATCATGTAGAAGTCGTGCCATGGGGGAAGTGACATCATCCTCTCCACGTGCCATTCTAGATCATGCCCTGAGGGGTTGTTGCGTTGTGCTTCAATATCTGGGCACGGATAGCTATGGAAACTTTTTGCTCCGATCATTTGCTTGAAAATGTCCAGTGGGTCATACCTCTAGCACTAGGGGAGCTCGATTAGGCCGAAATCGTACAATGTTACTGCAAGAAAATATTTTTTCCCAGTGAAAGGTGAAGCGCACGTGTGCGGCTTCCTTCTCCCGTGCCCATATGTATCATCAGCGAAGTCGCTTTGTCGGGCAACTTCGAGGGCGAATAGGTACTCCGTGGTGTAGTACGACAACAGGAAGGGTTTTCCAGTAAACCCATAAATCCTGACGACAAGGCCCTGCGTAAGTTGGAACACATCACCCAACTTCTTCTGCACTACCTCGTCTCTCATTTGCCTCGGCACTCATTCACAAATGCCATAGATGAGCTCCAGGGCTGGCCGAGAAACATCCTGTTGAAATTGTAGTAGGACTCACTTCTGGATAGACTTTGAGTCCATTGATAGACTGGGAGCGCCTTACCCTCTTTACTGGTGCGGTTCTTGGTGATGAAAACAAAATGGTTGTGCATGTGGTAGAACAGGTACCAAGCAAGGAAGGAGTAGATTCGGAATGACATCCTTTTCACTTTGTACATCACTCAACTGTATATGCATCTGCCGCGCCACCCATTCTGCCCAGTCGAAAAATACGTGCTGTCTCTGGCTTCATGGCGGCGGGAGAGTAGAATTCGCCATGCGAAATACACTCTGTGAGGGATACTTGCCACTTATACACCGTTGCGTCCATGGAGAGTCCCATAACCCATGCCAACATGGAGTATATGTCAGGATGCTTAAACATTTTCAAGGGTTTGGGTAGGTCTGGCAATACTCCGGGCATCGACTTCTCCAGTAACTACGTCTCCATGAACTGTCGCATTTGCGTTGTCGATGTGTATCTTTCGTTCTGCTCAGTATTGTTGATTTTTCTGATTATGTAGTCGATAGGGGGCTTTTCTCCACAAGCAAAAGCCTCCTGGACATCTTTGGCAGAGATGGCGAACAACTTGTCCCCTTTGGCATTTCGGACCGTCCTGGTCCGAGGGTCGTAGAACTTAGCAATTTCGCACACCAGCTTCGGGCAGTTATGCACAGGCGTGCACAGGTACCAATAGAGGTGAGAGTAGTAGGTGGTCATCCGCCTGCTTTCGATAGACACCTTTGTCATCATGACGTCCATAGTCTGGTGCAACTTCTCCACACTCTTGTTTGTGAGCATACAATCTCGGATTCTCCCCAGCCTGTCTTCGGGTGGTGGTGGCGCTACTTGTTTCTTTTCCTTTTTCTACTTCTTCGCGCCTTCCACCTTCTTTGAGGTCTTCTCCTTCTTGGGCTCGATGCTTTTCTTGCCCATTCTGACTATGTATTTGGCACAGGTGCTCACTTTGAAAAAGATAGTGTCTCGTTGTTGCTTAGTGCACTACGTTTTATCAGCAACCCTCTCTCTCTAAACTTTGGCAAGGCAAACAACGCTAATGAAAAACCCTCAACAATTTCTTTGGTTTCATTTGAGGTGCAATGATGGCCTTCTTATAGCATTGCAATTGACCCACCACCTTAATTACGCTTTGGGGTGGAGTAAATGCATGGAGGGATCATGGGCGAAGTGGGAGATCTCCTGTGCGTTAACCAGTGGTTGAGCGCTCCTCCCAATGATGGCCAACTACGTGGGCCGCAATCTTACTTGAAAGATGTGATGCACCGCTTTTTAATTTTCAAGGCATGATTTCATGCTCCAACGACCTTCTTCGGGGTGTGCGCTTGCTAAGCTTTGCTTCGAAATGTGTGCTCGTGGCATTGGAGAAAGTGAAACTTCCTTTCGCTCTAGCAAACGTTTTCATTTTTTTAAAGAGTCGAAATGGCTTTCGCTTAAAACGTCAAGCGAGAAACCCTTTCACCCATTTAATGCCCGAAATAGAAAAAGCATCATGTTTTAAAGCTTTTGTTAATTGTACACTCTTTCCTTGGAGCGAAAATCATCTCCTTTAATCCCTTGCCATGTGGCACTTGCACAAAAATAGATTGAAGGGCCATGATTTGAATTTCACCCATAAAGGAGAGCGAAAGCGCCTTTCGCTCAATAAAGCGCCCAAAATGTAGTTTGACCAGTCTTTGATGCTCGAAGAAAGAAAACGATTTTTAAGAGCACTTTTCTCTTCCTTCCCTGACATGTGGTGCTTAAAAGCATGGGCTCGTTGAAACTTCATGCTTTTGACTTTGAATTTTGGGTTGGCCCCACCTCGGTTTATAGCTTTCGCTCCTTAAGGCGTTGAAACATAGTTTCGCCCCTATGCAAGAGCGAAACTCCTCTTTGCCAAATGACAGGGCGCCTTTTATCCATTGTGAACTGCTTTGCCAGGCGACGCTTTAAAACAATGAATGAACTCCTTTGCTCAAAAGAAGAGCGAAAATGCTTTAGCTGGCTCTGGGCGCCTGAAACTGCTCTTTTCCTTGGAGCGCTAGAAAACACACAAACTAAACTAAAAAAGAACTTTTATTTAAACTCTTCCGCACCATTTCCCTGCCAACTCGATCCTCACCATAGCGAGGAGTTTGGCCAAAACTGCACTTCTGAGAGCGCGAAGGGAAGCGAAGAGACTTATACTCCGAGAGAAAAGATATATACATACAAACAAAGGAATAATTATGTACACAGTTGAGGAATCTTTATTACTACCCCTTACTGGTAGTATGCCTTCAGATGAAGGCCATTGATTGATATTGGAAGAGTGAACCCATCTAAATCTTGGAGAATGAAAGAGTTTACCTGATTAACCTCGAAAATTCGAAATGGACCCTCCTAGAATGCATCAAACTTGTCATGATTTCCTGGTTTAGATTTTCTCTCGTTCCATTTTAACACCAAGTCACCAATCTGGAAGGTTCGGTCGAAGGTTCTCTTGTCGAACCAATTTTTTGTGGTCTCGGCATGCTTCATAAAAGCTTCATAGGCCTTTTCTCTTTCTTCTTCCAATTGCAGCAATTGGGCCATCCTAACACTCATGGGATCAAACTCCTCATCTTCGCCATCTAACGACCGGAGAGACTGCAATGCGGGCAACTCAATGTGTGTGGGGAGAACTGCTTCCTTCCCATACACCAGGGAATATGGAGACGTCTTGATCGATTTCTTAATTGAGATGCGGTCAGCCCATAAGGCTAGGTCCAGGAGCAGATGCCAGCTCCGCTTGTTCCCTTCCAAGGTTCTCTTCAGGATCTTCAGTAAGTTTTTGTTCGTGGACTCCGCTAAACCATTCCCCTACGGGTAATAGTTAGATGAAGTCTTTAAGTAAATACCATACTTACTTGAATGCGCAGATTTTGGCACCGATGAAGTGGGTGCCATTGTCGGTTACGATTGCATCCGGTATCCCGAAGCGGGTTATCAGTCCTTCCAAGAAGGCAATGACTACATCCTGGTTAGCTTGCTTGGTTGGCATTGCTTTCGCCCACCGGGTAAAATAATTTGTAGTTGTTAGGATATACTTATGCCTCGCAGAGGAATTAGGATCTATCGCCCCAATGAAATCTAAGCCCCATTGCTGAAATGGAGCTTCGACTTGAATTGGGTGCAAAGGCAAAGAAGCATTCCTGCTCCGATCGACGTACCTCTGGCACTTATCACACTTTTGGCTGACCTCGAAGGCATCGACAAAAATAGTGGGCCAGTAATAGCCTACTTTAATGATTTTTAAGGCCATAGGCCTTCCTGTGAAATGTCCTCCTGACATCCCGGAATGGAACTCATCAAGGATCCTCTGTTTCTCTGTCCCCCTGACACACCTCAGGAGAACTCCATCTATATTCCTATGAAACAAACCATTCGACAACAATACATACCTGCAAGCTTGAAGCCTGAACCTTCTCCTCTGCGAAGCATTGAGGCGAGAAGGGCACCTTCTAGTATTGAAGTATTCGACAAGGTCCTCTATCCAATCCTTGCCATCTATAGACCGATTCGCAAGATCACTCTCTTGTGTTGGATCATCCCATTGGCATGCTATTACTTTGGATGCGACGCTCCTAGCAAGTTCTTGGCACAATGCTCGGCCGCGGACCAGTTTAGTGGGCCTGACTTCTATGTCAAATTCTTGGATCTTGGAGACCCATCCTGCTCTTTTATTACCCAGCTCACCTTGGATGATGAAGTTTCTGACGTCAAGGTGTACTACGTACACTATTGTCTTACTCTAGGAGATGAAATGGTGAAACTTCTTCAATGACCGCATCATTGCATGCACTTGCCTCTCTATGAAGTTATACTTCTCTTCATGTGGATGGATGACTTGGCTTAGGAATGCTATCGATCGTTCATCCCCATCCTCGTTCTTCTGAGTAAGGACAATTGCATAGCTCTCCGGTTCACCGATGACGTAAAGGATAAAGTCTTTGGAGTAATCGGGGTTCACTAGAATAGGGGCTTGAGCGATTCTCTCTTTGATTTCTCTGAATGCCCACTTCCTTTCCTCGATCCACTGAAACTCAACATCCTTCTTTAGGAGTTCGATCATTGGCTTTACCACCTGAGCGAAATCAGATATGAACTTCCTAACAAAATTGATCTGCCCGAAAAAGGATTGGAGGCCTTTCTTATTTGTTGGTAGAGGTAGCTTGAGGAGGGCTTTAGCCCTAGCAAGATCGACAACTAGTCCCTTCTCTGAGATTACATGGCCCAGGAGCTTACCTTCTTTCACCGCGAAAATGGACTTTTTCGGATTTATGGAAACTCCGAACTCTCGGCACTTCTCAAATACTTGACGCAAATGTAGACCGTGTTCTTCCCTTTTGTGGGAGAAAACAGTCATGTCATCTAAATAAATCACAATGATGCGATTCAGTAACTCACCGAAGGCTAAGTCCATCGCTCTTTGGAAAGTCGCTCCGATGTTTGAGAGGCCAAACGACATTCGTTGGTAGGCGAAAGTGCCCCACTTGGTGGTGAAAGCAGTTTTGTACTGATCCTCATCCTTCACCCAGATTTGATTGTATCCGGAGAAGCCATCTAGTAGAGAGAACCTCTGTGCTCCCACCACTACATGAAGAATTTGATCAATTTGGGGTAGCGGGTAGTGGTCCTTTAGAGATGCTTGATTGAGATTTTGAAAGTCAACGCACAAGCGGATGTCTCCATTCTTTTTTTGCATTGGGACCAAGTTCGCCACCCAAGAAGAGTGCTTGATAGGATAGATAATATTTGCCTCTAGCATCTTCAGGAGCTCAGCCTTCATCAACACTTCAATATTTGGGTTGACCGGCCTTTGTTTCTGTCTGAAAGGTTTGACCCCTTCCTGCAACTCGATTGTGTGTTGGAAGATGCTCTTATCATATCCTTTCAGGTCTCGATAACTCCAAGCGATAATATCTGGGTATTCCTTGCATAGGATCCTGATTTGCTCGATCTCTACCGACGTACAATCGGTTCCAACCTTGATCACTTTTTCGGGTTCTAGCTCCAGTTCCTTATATTCTCTCACGTCTACTTTGATCTTATGAGCAAGTGACCTGTCATCTTGATCAAATAGACTTTCAAGCGTGATCAAGCCCTTTGGGACGTGATTATTTTTCAACTGTATCAACCCCTCATACTCTTCTTCATCAAGGGTCCTATCTTCGATAGTGCTGGCTTCATTAATCAAAAAATTGATAATTTGCTCATCATTGTCGAACACCTGCCAATGAATATTCTTGTCCGGTACCGAAGGCCTGTAAATCACTCTTACCGTCTTCGGTTTCTGCATCATGTTTTTAGCCGGGGAGAATCTGGCTCCAATAGACGCCAAGACGTCAGCGTGCTTATTTCGCTCTCACGAAATAGCTTGGATATTCAGTGTTGTGAAAGATTCGAGCAGGTCCCATACCTTGTTGCGGTATACCTTCAGGTAATGTTGCTTTGCGACACACTTATTGGTGACTTGGTTGCATATTAACTCCGAATCTTCGAAGATCTGCAACTACTTGATTCCAAGTTTATCTGCTTTTCTTAACCCCAAGCACAGGGCTTCATACTCAACAACATTATTAGTACAGCTCCATGCGAGTCTGTAGGAGTAGGTTTTCTGCTTTCTCGAAGGAGAGATAAGGACAACTCCTACCCTAGTGCCATTCTTACATCGGCCCTGAAAGTGATCGAGTAGCACCCTATCTCTGATTCGATCATGGCATTGAAATCGCGCATGGAAAATTCATCTTCTATGCGGAGCTCGTCCAGGGCTTCTTCCATCAGCTCTACTCCTCCTTCCTCCACTTCCTCAATCAGATTGACTGAGTCCACTTGCTTCTCCGCATCTTGGATCCTTTCGATATGAAAGGTAGAGGGTTTCTCATTAAAAATTTTAATTCTCCTTCCTCTGAAGGGGATTTCCAGATGCGAATAATCCAGAGACAAATAGCCTCCTAGTTTGGTGGTGAATTCCCTTGATAGGCACATACTGAAATACGACTCTAAATCCACCACCACAACTTCTTGTATCATGGTGATTTACGGCATCTTATGCAACACGATCGGAATATCCTTGATCACCCCTACTATCTTGACCGGAGTTCCATCCAGTTGGAGCACTCCAGGACTACTCCTCGTGTACTCCATGCCCATAATCTCGCAAACAACCTTGGGCATCACAGTAGTAGTAGCGCCAGAGTCGATCATGCAATTATGCACAACCCACCCCTCCATCCTGAGGGATAGATAGAATGGTGATGGCCTGTTCTTCCCGGTGGCTGAGGTAGTCAATGTCTGAGTCAAGATAGTCTGAGTCGGCTTTTCCTTACCTTTAGCAGACTTCAACGATTCTTGCAATAGATCGACTTGGTCGGGTAGTTGAAGCGCATCAAAGAGGCTTACCTTAGCTAGAGTTTTCTTTAGTTCTTCAACAATGTTGTATGCTCTTGTACCAGACTCACCTCCCTCCTTCGTAGTCTCGTATCTGGTTCGATACTGTTGCATCGCTTCTACCCTCTGACGCTTGGTCAATGAGGGATACCTGAGCCTTTCTCTTGCCTGGTCCCTTGTCTCGGTTTGGGGTTGGGAGGGCGAAGCCTGTGGTTGAGGAACTCTCCCCCTAGCTCTCGGAGGTAAGAGATCCTTCAATAGGATGGGTTCCTCCGGCTTCGACACTTGGGCAGGCTCTTTTACTGGCGATGGCCCCTTCTCGCTCGGCACCTTGGAACTAGCAGGTACCTTTAATGGTTCCATTTGAACCGGATCAACTTCAATGGGTTTTTTACCTGTCCTCATAAGAACGAAAACCTGCTCGATAGGGGGAATCATAAAGTTGCGATCTACTTCCCTGATCATATTCACTTGCCCACCAGGAACGTTATCCGCAAGGGTCTGCACATAGTTCAAATGGACCATGCAAGTCTCCTCGTCGTGCGGGTCATTGCAGGTGGAGCACCAATAAGCTCTATCAGATGGACCAACTTCTTCATTATCTAACATCATCGTATTTCTCTCGGGAGCCCTACTAGTGGAAGCAACTTGTTCTCTAGTAATCGGGGGAGGAGGAGCGAATCTCCTTGGTTGGAAACTCTGATCATATTGCCTCCTTTTTAAGATGGTGATCTCATTCGCCATTGTCCTCATTGATGATCGCAGATCTTGCAATTCTTTGGCTTGGTCCGGATTTGTTTTCGGAGGTGCGGGTAATGGCAATGGTGCCAATGGTGCAGGTAATGCGGGATATGGGATAGGAGCTGGAAGTTGGGGAACAATGGGTGCTTGAAACTGTGAGGCGGGTACCATCTGGTTCTGAGAAGGATTGGGATTCCATGATTAAGTAGGGTACATTGGGGATGTAGGCAATGACTGAGAGGATGCACTAGGATATAAATTTTGAGGTAAGTCCAGAAAAATTGGCATAGTCATTTTCGGAGGTAACTTACCAATAGCGACTAAGTCGGCCTCAGATTTTTGTGCCTGAGCGTACAAGGCTAGGAAATGTGTTGACATTAGCGTGTCGGATGCTCATGCTGATGTCAGAATGGAAAGCCCTTAGGTAATAAAATGTTGCTTGCTCCGGGGTGGGCCGAAGGCCGTCAGTAACTCTCTGCCAGGTTCGAGCGAACCTGACATTAAAATCCGCTACCTCTTCTTGAGGGTGCCTCTGAATAGTGGTGAACTGGTGCAACAAGGAGAAAGGGTCCACTTGTTCATTGAAACCCCTTATCAATTGTTCCGCTAACTGGTCCCATGTAGCGATGGTACTGGGCGGTAGCGATCGGTACCAGTAGAGAAGCTTACCTCTGAGCGAGAGTACTAGCAGTCTTACCATGATGTCTTCTTCTATGATGTGGTGGATGGTTGCTAGTGCAGCGACATCTTGGACATGCTCGTAGGTTGTCTTTCCCGTACCGTCATACGTGGGCAAAGCCTTTAACGTTGCGGTTGGGACCTGGTTCTGAGCCTGTAGATTGAGCGGTCCCGAATGATTCTAGGTTGGAAACTGTCTGGGCGGAGCTTGCGCCATCTGGACCGGAGGGTTTGGTTGAGGGGGCAAGCTAGTTGCGGTGCTGGAAGGACTTGGAGTTTGTGAAACTATAACAACTACTTGCGAGGATGTCGTGACTAATGGGATAGTCGAGGGGACTACTCTAGGATGTTCTCCCAAAGCGTCGATGTTGAGCTCAAAGAACTCAACTGTATCTTCTGGATTTCTAGCCTTCGATCTTGTGATCATGAGGGGGAGGGCTTTTAACCGGCTTCAAGATTCGGAGGCTTCTGAGTTCAGCTGAGTCACCAGATGTTCTTACTTGACAACAAAAATATGAACATCAACTCTTAATACTGCTTGATGTGGAACGTTTGCATCCCACCGGGCATGCCAAAACTGTTGGTCAAGAATCCGCCTTAGGTATGGAATGTTTCATCCATGCGCCCTAGACCCGACCAACATTGAAAGGCCGAAAGGAAGGAATGCCTCCCATGCCAATCTCTAGAGAGGGTTGGTTCCCTTACTACTTTAAACTTGGGGATTTGAGATTAAGGAAATAGGAAAGAAATGATAAATGATTGAAAGGGATGGGAAATATGGCTTCAAGCCAGATGAACGGGGGTGATGAACAAGCAACACGATTACTTAGTTGCACTCTAAACCAATAGCACTTCACACAAAGAATATAATAGAAATTAAAACCAGATATTCTTATATATGCAATTTCCAGAATTATTCTAGCATTCACCCTCTATCAGAAGCTAAATCCAGACATAGAATTATAGCCCTCAAACAAAGAAGCGAATTTAATAGAAATAAAGGATAGAAAACATACACATAAAAAGAGATCCAGAATTAGAGCCAAGGATTCTTTGCATTCATAGTAGAGTTCAGGTACAACAGTTTTCTAGCAAAACGTCCATCATTTTACATTAGAATTGCTAGTTTTTATAGAGGATTCCACCTCTGAGACATAAATGCCCAACCACAAAACGTCGCGGTGGCAGCAAAGATTGGATTTCAGCACTCATCAAAAAGTAATGAAGCATGGCCTGAATTTGATGACTTGCTGAGAAGTAGTTGCATGGCTTCAATGTGATGACATGATTCACCCGTAGCGCCGTCTCCTCACTTGCTGGAACCGCCTCAATGGAAAATCGGATTCTGAGATCTTGGGGGATTGGATTTGGATGCTTCTCTGATCGACTGCATTTAAACGGGTGAAGGCGCACCTTCAAAACTCAATTTCATCGTTGAGAAGCACTTCTGGGGAATTTTTGCTGAAGCAGGAGAGTTTGACTGAGAAAGAGGAGCTTCGTTGATGTGGGCCCCACTTACGTTTTGCCCATACAAGCTCCGAAAAGAGCTTGCGCTCTCAAGTTGGGGCGAAAATGAATTGGGCCCCACTTATATTTCATCAAATGTTGGTTAGTAAAAGGCGCTTTCACCCTTTCTTGCTCCGAAATGGGCTTGCGCTCTCAAGTGGGGATGAAAAGGTCTGGCACTTGGTATTTCGGCTGTCTTGGGAGTGGCGCTGGCCTTAGGAAAATTCAAAGGCGCTTTCGCCCTTACTAGGCCCGAAATTGACTTGCGCTGCCAAATTGGGGTGAAAAGGAATCTGGGCCCCACCTGCATTTCTATCCGAAACTGGGTTGCACCTTTGTGGAAAAGTCAAAGGCGCTTTCACCCTATCAAACTCCGAAAAGGGATTGCACTGGTAAGTTGGGGTGAAAAGGACTGGGCCCCACTTGCATTCTTTTGTTTGAAGTGGAATTGCATTGATTTTTAGAAGGAGCTTTCGCCCAAGCAAACTCCAAATTCAAGTTGCGCTCTTGAGTTGGGGCGAAAAACACTTGGGCCCCACTCACCTTCGGCCAACCTCTAGCCCGAAATGGGCTTGCGCTCCAAGTTGGGGCGAAAGCGCTTGCGCTCCATTCTTGCTCCGAAATCAAATTGCGCTGGCCAACTTAACCAGTTTCTATTGCCATTTTGAGGCCGAAATGAGTGTTCAGCAGAAGCGCTGGAGCGAAACAACTCTCGCCTGTCAAAAGCCATGAATTTACTTGGACCCCGCCATGAGAACTTGGAGAAAGACCCTGCATGATGAGCGAAAGGAAAGGACTGCATGCTTCCTTGAGCGCAACCCACAAATGCTGACAACAAAACATGGAAAAGAAGGAATACATTCTGAAAAAGAAGAGTTTCAAGGAAGAGAAGATTACTACATAGCAGAATTTCTCACAAAAGAAAACAATGTGGCAGGGATGCCAACAGTGCTCACAATGGTAACCGGTAAGTTTTGTATGAATTGTGCCCTACAAAATCCCTTTGTGAAAATAACATTCTCAGGTAATAAAATAATATACTAAACTCCTATCGATTAATCTTCCATGGGTGCAATTAACATGGGAAATCCCACTGGCTTATTGTCGTGTGTGCTCTTTATGTTCCTTTCATAAAATAAAATATAGAAGCTCTTTGTATAACAAAATCTTTTCCTTTCATAAAATAAAATATAGAAGCTCTTTGTATAACAAAATCTTTTGTATTGCTTGTTGTCGCAATAGTATGTAAACTCATGTCACAACTGCAAGTCATAAAGCATCACCTTATATATTTTTATCATCTTTAAGTAATTTTATTTATCACAATATTTATTGACATTTACTATAATAGATAATTTTCCTGTTGCTTACAAATGTAGTTCTCTTTCCTTAGGGTAGGAACTAGAAGAAAGTCCTTCACTGCAGTTCCCTAGAAAAAATAGTTGCACTCAATGAAGGCCAAGCTATGACTTGGTATGTATCAATTCCTTCCAGACTATGATAGCTTGCAAATGTGCACAACAAAATATTGGGATATAAATGCAGTAATATAGCTCAATTAAGCTAAGCTAATTTCAGCAATTTCGATTTACAAGCATATTATGAGCATTCCCAAAGAAACATAGTTTAGCACAGTGGATTTGACATGCACAGAACATTCACACTATCCAATGACCAAGCATTCTACAAGTTCAATTAACTCAATAATTTATTTCAGTACTTTTTTTGAAGTTGCAAAAATTATGTTTACAGGGATGGAAAGCAAAGAATTTTCATTAATAGACGTCTATTCTGGTTTAGTATTTTACAAAACCCCAGAAAATGATTTGCTTTATTGTGGACACAGCTCCCAAACAACTGCAACAGGAGACACGGAATGGAGCCCTCAAAATGTTAAGGCTGTATGTAACTCCAAGCAAAGGTGTTAGAACATGTCCTTTAAAGTGAACAACACAAATTGGCACTGCTTCCACATCCATGAAGCCATGTTTCATGAATGTGAAGCCACACCAATTCATTTGAAGCATCAGACTGCAAATCAGAAGTTTAATATTTAGAAATTTGAAGATAACATCAAAATTTCTAAACCTTTCCACAAATGCATTTAAGAATTACCTTTTCTTTCAGTAAAGCAGTTGTTAGACAACACCGCCGTTCTTGTTCTGTAGTTTCAGTGAAAACACGATTATCAGAAGGGAGGATAGCAATAAATTAGACACTCATGGAAAAACTTACAGCAGTTTATTTGCTCTTATTATCTGATTTCTATAAAAGGTAAAAACGGAGAAAACTATTTGCAATAAATATATCAGCCAAGAAAGGTTGAACTGAACTTTTCACGGATGATGGAAATCAAACTTGTCAATCATATTTGGTATACTCTTACCAATCAGCTTCCACTTATCAAACTTTACAAGCCAAAAATCTGAGGCAATTTTCATCGGGTGAATCCTATCAATCCAAATTTGGAATCTCTTCCCTTTTTGGTCTCCATAACATTGTCTTAGAACATCAATGCCAGTGAAAATAATTTCTTCAACACCCCATTGATGCACCAAGCTACAATTAGCATCCTGCAATGCAGTTCTCAACTATGAGGTATGTACCTACATGGTATGTGTTGTGCATATATTACATCTCTCAAGATAAAATGATTCCTTAAGTTTCCTCCCAAAACAGAAATAATATCTAGAATTTCCTAGGATTGCATTTTTGAACTGTCTTTCTTTATTTGAGTGTTGTGTCTGTATTCACTCAACTGGGCTTGAGGGATTTTTCATTAAACATCTGAAAGGGAACATAAATAAAACTTTTCAATTTAATGAAAATACATGATGCCAGGCAGTTCACCATATGTACATGAATTGAATTTCTACCAGAAAAGTAATTCCTTGCATGTCTCCACCTAATAAAGAATTTAAGAATTTTTTATGGTTGGTATCATTTCCCAAGATTTTTGTTTAATTCTTTGTCCATATTCTGTATTTATTTGTTATATCAGAGAGAACTAGCTTTAGAGGTTTGAGCATCACACAGTCAAAATTTGCTAATGAAATGGAAAAACACCAAAGTTACATTAAAACTTGGGTCCAGATGGCCAAGATCTACTAGTAATTTCTGCAGATGTGGTTCATGAGCAAACAGTATTCTGAGCTTGATAGCTTAGAATAAGGTGGATGTGAGTGCTTACTATTTTACCAATCAGAAAAGTAATTCTATTATAACTTACAAGCACACTTTTCAGTCGCTGAAAAACCTCATCTGATTCTTCAACTTCTCCACGATGCCATTTCTCACACAACAGATGGAACTCCACAACCTCATGACCAAGTGAAAGTTTTTTAGGCCCAGTTTGAGATTGACCTTTAATGTCTCGAGGAGAAACACTGGGATCTAAACCGAAGTATTGCATGGCTTGGATGATTCCTCCAGCACATCTTTCACTTGCATGGATGACGTTGGGATTGTTCCTTGCATTTTCAGCATGCCACTGCAATAATTCTTCTTGTGAATTACTAACCTGCATTCAAAACCAAATCATGGACTTTTTAAACAATAATACCCACACTGAATGCTATGGTCTTAAACGTAAACAAGAGCAAAATGATTATCAAAATCTGGAAATTTGGATAAAATAAAATGTAGGTCATGATTGTAAGAATAAGCATACCATGACTCCATAGACATCTGCAACACTGAATAATTCAGCATCATTGCCAGAATCCCCACAGGCAAGAGTATTCAGAGGTGTTTTGCCTTCTAAGTTGAATTTTTTAAGCAAATAGGCTAAAGCCTGTCCTTTGCCAGCTCCTTGTGGAAGTATGTCCAGATCGATGCCACCACTATATATGAATTTGACATCCAGCTGTTGATATGTAAATTTACAAATTATAAAGCTTTTAAGTTATTTAAGCCATGGTTTTAGGTGAGACTGCCTGATTAGCATGAAAAAAGAACTATCTCTCCGAACTTCCAAACATGAAGAATTCCCAATGAAAGAAAATCTCTACACAAATATGCACTGCACTTTTGTTTTGTGTACCAACCCAGGTGATGTTAAAAGATGCTGAATCAGCATTAATCCTAGTTGTGAAAACAAAAAAAATAGAGTCTTAGAAGTTTTGCATATGCATTTAGCTCTTCATATCGTGCCTGTCGTTCTTCCAGTCATTTTGAAAGCATGTTGATCACTTCTGGAGCATGTTCCTTCTCCATATAAAACTAAAAGCTTACTTTGTGAGGTCGTTGCTCTGTTTCTACCTGCCATATTATCAAACTCAAATAAGCATTTATTATCATGAACAATGCTGCTGCAATTAAGAATGCATTCAGTCCATCTACATTGCCATTAAACTATGTAAAATTCCTTTTTCATAGAATGAAATTTTCTAAAATCTTGTAAATGCTTCTCATTCCACTTAACAATATCATTTTCCTGACTACTTTGTGGGACAAATACTTTACCTAAAACTTAAGATAAGGGATCTTAGAGGCCTCTTCGACCACAATGCCTCTGTCCCACCCTTGATTTAGCCATTCCTCCCAGCCTTTATCAGGGATCATTTTGTCTCCATATGTTATCTCCGTTCCTACTGACATTATGGTGATGTCAGGTGTGAGCAGAGGCTTCTCCTTTCTGAGATCTTTATAAGTGTTGGGGATCTTCCAGTAGAGAAAACCAGAAGGGAATCATGCCTGTAATCTGCTTCCCACAAGGCATCAAAGCGAAGCAAGGATGTGTTCTCTGGATCCTGGTGATCTACCTATTAAAAAGAAAATCATGGAATCCTATCAGTAGATTGTCTAATGGTCCTGAAATTTAATATCAAATTCTTTCAATTATCCAAACAAAGAGGACTCCAACAAACAAGTAGATGTCTCAAAAATAAATCTAACAGAGTTAAGTCTGGATTCATATCAAATTCACTAGCTTCATAGCTCATTTTGGCAAAACCAATAATGGTTCAAAAGCAAGTAGGAAACAAACTCCTCATACCATGATAATGTTTGAAGAACATAAAGTTACAGACTATATTATCCAAATTAAGCAACATGCCCTAATCTACTTGGCATTCCCTGTTAGTGGAGTTGGTTGCCTTGATAACAATAATTTGTGTAGAGTTTTTACAACTTTTATAGTAAAATATAGGCAATCCAACACAAAAGTGATAATAAAATTTAAAAAACATTAGGCTTGCTGTTTTATTTCTAACTCTAGATCTATAGTACAAAAGCTAGGATTCACCAATTCATTGTAGAGATTGTTAGCAGCTATCTGTTTGATTTCACTTCTAGAAGAGAGTTCAAATATCAAATAGGCAGTCCAATTCTAAATAGTAGCCATTGAAATTTCTAGATACAACATGCAAAGTTGTACTTGATTTTCTTGTGGTGCACTTTCATTGTTTCTCTAGTTAACAACAACAATATTATCAATAACAATTTGCTTACATGATGTCAAACTAGAATGTATTAGATAATATATTTGGTAACATTTTAATAAAAAACAACCAAAAATTGTTTCCCATAAATAAATGGAGAATAAGATCATAATAGATTCTTTTGTTTGAGAGATTTCACCCAACAATGTAGTAGAAGCACATGCTCTCTGGACTTGGCCATTAGATTCAACAAGACTTTATCTACGCATTGGAGATTCTATATTGCTAATTAATATGCTAAATTGTGAGGGCACACATGTAAGCATAAATATTTAAAATATATATAACTAAAATTCAAGCATTGCAATGACAAAGACTAAGGAAGATATCAAAATCCACCATGACTACCACAAAAATAGCATTAGCAAGACTACCAAGTTGATTTTTCATCTGTATGAATTTGATCAGTTTGTCCCAAATTTTCCCTGATAATTAGTTTCTGGGTTATTTGTGAATTTCTTCCCTAGGACACTTTTGGTAACATTGCAGGTAATAGGGTTTGCTCAACTGTAGTCATTATGCTTAACACTTCAAAGGCTAAGGTTCAAAATGTGTCATGCTTATGTTCATGTGATAAGATTTTTGGTGCAAATTGTAAACCAGAATTCAGTACCCTCTCTAGGTGATGCATAAAAGGGTTTTGTCAATTTAAAAAGAAAGGAAAAACCAAAACTCAAAAAGTAAGACATCCCAGTAGCAAGTTACTGTGGTAGGGGCAGCGGCTATGATCTCGATGGCAGGTTACTGTGGTAGAGTTCCTGTGGTAGGGGTGCAACGGCTACGATCTCGATGGCAGGTTACTTGGTAGGGTTCCTGTGGTAGGGGTGCAGTAGCTACGATCTCAGTGGCAGGTTACTATGGTAGGGTTCCTGTGGTAACGGCTACGATCTCGACGGTAGGTTATTGTGTTACGGGTGCAATGGCTAAATTCTCGACGACAAGATACTATGGTAGGGTTCCTGTGGTAGGGGTGCATCGGCTACGGTCTTGGCTACGGTTTGGTGGCAGGATACTGTGATAGGGTTCCTATGGTAGGGGAGTAGCAGCTATGGTCTCAATGGCAAGGTCAAAAGCATATTTTATATCAGGAAAGGAATGATGGAGGGTGTTGGTTCAGACTGCAAGTTGACTATCTTGAAGTTTATTGGGTACAGGTCAAGAGAGAGGAATCTGGTGGATTACACGGGTGCCTCGGTAAAAGACTCAGTTCCAGTTGAGGAGTGTCAGCGAAGACAGATTGACCCGGGGGATTTTTCAAATCCTGTTCTGGCAAGAGATGGAAAAAAACCCATCTGTGCTTGGAGGGGCCTCTTAGGGGGGTCAAACTAATGAAGGAAGTAGATCATGGAGGAGCGTAGTTCAAGGCCCTAAGACCTAGAAAGAAAAAATTGTTATTTTCCCCATTGAGGAGGGGGAAAGGGTTTGTCTGTGCCTCCCCCATTCTTTGGCTACGAGACTGATAGAGAAAAGATAGATAGCCTGGTTGGGAGATTTGTAGGACCAAGACTGGATATGGACTCCATAAGGAAATGGGTGCTAGAGAAATGGAAACCCATAAATCATCTAGAGGTGGTGGCAATGCCAAATGGCTTTGTGTTGTTTTCTTTTTGAAACCCTAAAGATCTAATGCATGTTATGCTCCGAGGACCTTGGTTTTTTGGTAGGAGGGGTCTGGCTCTCAAAAAAAGGGATTACACTTTTGACCCATACAAGGAAATCATACATACAACCCTTGTTTGGGTAAGACTACCAAGCTTACCGCTTGATTTTCGGGATACAGACATCTTGGCTAGCATTGCAAGGGCCATCGGTGCTCCCTGCCAAAGCAGGAACGAGATTGATTCACGCAAGGTTTTGTGTTAATGTTAACATGGGAAAACTGTTGTTATCCTAAATAAGGCTAGTCTCAGACATGAGAACGTGGGACCAATAAATCGAATAAAAAAATCCTCTAGTTTCATGTTCCATATGTAAGAAGTTTGGTCATACGAGGAAATATTGCCTTGAGGTTAAGACATTTGCAAAAGAATGGAGAGAAACGGATAATAGCTCCCAAAGAAAAGACAAAAGGAAGAAGTCTAAGAAACCCCTAAAGGAAAGAGGGGAAAGTTTAGGTTCTGAAAACTTTTAGAACAAATTCAATGTTTTAGAAGTGGACACAAACAACAATGTTGAACCTGACATGGAAAAACTAACGGAACCCTAGCTAGGTACAGATAAAAGAGTTCAAGATGAAAGTTCAGCAGATGATCATAAAGAAATATTAAAGCTAAGGAAAATTTTGAGCATAGGGATGCCCCTTTAGAACAAGGAGGTATGTCACAAACAAAGCAAAGGAAGCTACGCCAGATAAGTGAGTTCTAGAGACAACAGAAGGGAAGTGGGAATGAGGACCAAACAAGGGATAAAAAGTTATATGGCCAGAGGTTTAAAAGAGAAACAAAGGCAGAAAAAGTGAATTTGAACACAGTCAAGGATAAAGTACAATAGGAAGAAGCAATTCAATCCAAAGACAAATCTATAGAGGAAGATGTAGACAGGGGTGAGTACCTTCTTGGGACAAGGAAATGACAGGTTTTAAGAGAGGGAGGAATCGCAAAATTGACCACTAATCATGGTATTAACTATTAAGCTATATTGCGTATCACTAGGACGAGTAGCCAATGACTGGTGAGTCAAGATGGTTGTAGTCAGACAGGTAGACCTAGACGGTTAAGCCTAGATGGATGACTGATGACGGGTACCTGTCAAATGGATAGCCTTCTAGATGGGTAGCTCCAGACGGGTTGCTGCAAGTCTAGACGGGTCGGGCGCCAGTCAAGTAGTAGCAAGTCTAGACGGGTCGACCTAGATGGATAGGTCTAGACGGATGACTGCAGGTCCAAACGGATAGGCCTAGATAGGTCCTGGATGACACTTGCCCTACAATCGCGTATTTGCTCTACAAACCCTCAAACTTGCCCCCGAGCACTCCTTGCTGCAACTCTACACAACACATACAACATTGACAATACAAGCCTGTTTCCTACTTCATAGCATTCATAACCTGGATACTTGCAACACAAGACAGTACTCCTCACACACGGATCTGCACAACAGTAGAACACTTCTCATTGATGTATGGATTCATGGATAATAAAATGAGTAGGGAGGGTATTTATAGGATGGTCTTGGTGGTTATGGTAACCAACAAGGCTCCAACGTCCCCAACCATCTACTCGTTATAGCCTTAACTAAAACCGCTCAGAGCTAATCAGTCTATAACTAATCAGTCTAGAGCGTTACAATTAGTTTGTGCTTAACTAATTCAGCATTTTAGTGCAACTAATTAGTTTGTGACGGCTGATTTACACAAGTCTAGACGGGTCAGCCTAGACGGATAGGCCTAGACGGATGACTACAGGTCCATTTGGATAGGCCTAGATGGGTCTTGGACGACACTTGCCCTGCAATCGCATATTTGAAAGTCTAGACGGGTAGGCCTAGATGGATAGGCCTAGACGGATGACTGTAGGTCCAAACTGAAAGGCCTAGACGGGTCCTGGATGACACTTGCCCTGCAATCACGTATTTTCTTTGCAAACCCTCAAACTCGCCCTCGAGCACTCCTTCCTGCAACTCTACACAACACATACAACATTGACAATACAAGCCTGCTTCCTACTTCATAGAATTCGTAACTTGGATACCTACAACACAAGACAATACTCCTCACACATGGATCTGCACAACAGTAGAACACTTCTCATTGATGTATGGATTCATGGATAATTAAATGAGTATGGGGAATATTTATAGGATGGCCTTGGTGGTTGTGGTAACCAACCAGGCTCGAATGTCCCCAACCGTCTACTCGTTATAGCCTTAACTAAAACCGCTCAAAGCTAATCAGTCTATAACTAATCAGTCTGGAGCATTACAATCAGTCTGTGCTTAACTAATTCAGTGTTTTAGTGCAACTAATCAGTCCATACCCATTTGTGACGGCTGACTTACATACATCAAAACATATTGCAAAACATTATTTTATATCAAAATTCCAAAACATTATGTAGGCATTTTGTCAAACAGTTCTGAATATTCATTTCTTCTTAGAACTGCTATCTACATCTATCCTCCCCTTTGAAGTAGTCGATGTCCTCAACGACTTTTTGCATTGTCCTGTCGGAGTTTCAGCATCCTTTGGCTCAACAGCCTGGAGTCCTTCCAATTCCTGTACCGGAGCTTGAAGGCTTCTCGTTCATCACGAACTCGCTTGGCATAAGTGAAATACTTGGCCCATTCAACTCCTCTATTTTCCATTTCCTAGAGTTTGGACAACAACTCCGATTCACGTTGATTTAAGATTTCCTTTATCTGCTGTATTGTCAAGGTTGAGGAAGATGGTTCCCTATATGCAAGCTCCACATTGAGAGTTGCTTCGCGCTACTGTGATTGAATCAATTCATTACACAATGCCTCACGTTCCTTCTGCAAAGTGTCCTTACTCTGACTCTTTTGGGCCACTAATTCTGCGTTCTATTTCACAAGCAATTCCTTGGCTGCTTTTTGACGCAGCATTTCGGCCTCCATGGTTATAATTACTTGCTCCCTGTCCTTGAGTTGTTTCTCCTAGATATGTCGCAAAGCGTTATCCAACTATATAACATCTTCTACCAACTGTCATTCTTTTTCCTGCAATTCTGCCTTCGTCAGCTGCAGGTTTCTATCAAGATTTTGTCATGTCAGATTCAACTGCTTAATCTCCTCAGCTAGCCAACACAACAAGTGGGCTATGAAGTTAATTTGACTATACATCATAAGTAATTCGGGCACCAACTGCAATGTGGCCTTTGTTCAGTGGTGCGCTAGGAAGGAGGATTATTGCCATGGCCCATAACATACACCTGTGCTGGATTTAAATAGAGGGTAGGTGTCTTGTCTTGCAATTTCTCGACTCCCTCCATAGTCTTCAAGTACTCGGTAGGCAAGGTCCATGGCTATTCTTGGTAAATGCTAGAAATTTCTGCTCGCCAACCTCCCTTTCCAACCCATTTCACCAACTTGTCCAACTCTTCTTCTACCATCAATTGCCATTTCTTCCACTACCCTACACAAGCTACATCAAATTGCAATCGCAAGCTATCCATCACATGGGTCAATTTGGTAAAACATGCTACTGCTTGCTGATCAACGTGGGCACCCACGTTTGGTGGTCCTAGAAAGTTGAGCAATTCTAGCGTTATATGGTCCAACCATCTGTCCTCACTTTCCTCCTCTTCCCTAGTTTCAAGAGACTCCTTTCCATTTCTAAAAAGATCAATGGGCTTCTTAGTCAACTTCCCTTTTGCGATCATTGACTGTTCTACTGGTACCTGTGATTGGTTACTTTCTCCAGCTACCCTAACATCCTGCTGAGGTTCTTTAGTTTGTTGTGAGTCCTTTCCATGCACCGTTCTAGTCTCATGCTCTAGAGACACTTCCTCTTCCAATAAATCGAATGTTGTTGGGTTCCTTCCAACAAGTTTTTAGTGGCTTGCGGAATGAGTGGTTGTTCTTTATTTATCATACCTACTTCCACTTCTTTTGTGGTACTTATGTCTGTAAAATTTGCCTGTTGAATTTGCTACTGTCACTGCGAGCATATCCTCAAACAAGAAAGCCCATAGGGTGTTGGTAAAAGTTCTTGCAAACAGGGACTCTGGAGGTACTTCATGTGACTCCGCACGATCCCAAAATTGTGATTCTGCCAGATATTCTGTAGGCCCCACATATATAGCAGTACTGGGTCCCGATGGTACGTCCTGGAAAACAACAGGGATTGTAAAGTCCACCTCCGCAGTTTTGGTCCCCTAACTTTGTGACCTCATCTGTTGCTCGATTTTTCGAGCCATGGCTTGACTTTGTGCTATCTTCTCTGTTGTTTCCTCTACCACTGATTCCGGTGACGGTGATGGTGAGGGTGGATCAAATTTTCGCCTCTTCCTAGCCGGTTTTACTGCTTCCTGTGCAGGTGCAGTAACTTCCTTTGCTGGTAACATCTTCTCTTGTACTTGTGAGTTGTCTTCCAATGAAGTCTTACTGAACCGCTATTTTACTCTTTGCTTTTTCATTAGCGTACTACGCTTCACATGTGGTTTTGCATCCTTCCAATGCAAAATTATTGGCACTAACTCCAGTAATTCTTTGGGAGGATCCAATCCTGGAATCTGCACTCTTGCTTTTTGAATGCTGATTCTAGAAATAATCCGATGGCATGAATGACCATCAAAAAATTCTTGGTGGTCCTCATTAGGAAATTCTGAATTCGAAGTGCCAAGTAAGCTGTCCAATCATAGGCAACTCCCTTCTCGATCCCTTGCAGATACGGAATTAGCCATATTGGTAGATATGAGTTTCTTTGTTCTCCGGGCAGCCTAGCCATTAGCACATTCATGATGCACCTCAACCCTGTATTTTCCATTTGAGTCTGCTTTACTTAGCTACCATGTGTCGACAACAAGGCATCTACCTCTTCCTTCATCAGGATTGTGATACTCTAAATTATCTATGGGGTCTTCTTGGGGTCAAATCGTTCATTCAATACAAGTTATCCCTTTCTTGGTAATCCAAAAGTCCTTCGAAATGCCTCAGCTGAGAAATTTACCACTAGTTCTTTGTCTTCCACATGTACTTTGCTGACATGTTTTGCTATATCATACTTCAACAACATCTGCATTAGGTACTCCTTAAAGAAGTCTTTGTCGAAACTGGGGACCTGTAGAATGAAATGTACTCTAGCTGCCTTGATCTTTTGCTTAACTGGATCATCTACCGGTGCCTGTTCCCACCATTGCCGACAAAAATCTCCCTTCGCATGAATCCATGTAATCTCCTCAATTGGTACCTGACCCTTCTCGTGTTGTTGCACTTCTTTACTCTTCTTTTTCAGGTGTTGTTTCTTTTGCACGCCCTTGTTTACCCTGAGCCTTTCCTTGCTCTAGATTTGGCAGTTGTCCACGCATCACTCCTTCAATCTGGCCATGTTCCTGATGATGGCAGAGTCGTTATCCTACAACTGACTCCGGCAATTCTTCAATTCTTGGGGTTATTGGCATTCTACTTCCTCCAAGACGTTTGGGCTCATTGATCCGAATCTGGCCTGCTCTATGCTGGCTCATACTTCCGAACTCACAATAATCTCCTTGTCTGATGACACCTCCTACCTGATGGCTTCTCTGCCAAACATTTCCATCAGGACGACTCTCTATCAGATTGCTCCTATTAGGACAACTTTCTCTCCTGTCGGCTCGGCTTCAGACAACTCCTCCTCAGACGCCTTCAATCCTGACAGCCCCTTCTGCAAACGGCTGTAGTTCAGACAGCTACAGTCCAAACGCCTGCAATCTTAGACAACTGCAGTTCTAACAGCTGCAACCTCAGACGGGTGGTAGCTCAGACAACTACAGTCTCAAACAGCTACAGTTCAGATGGGTGTAGTTCAGACGGGTGGCAGCTTAGACGGTTGCAATCTCAAACGATTGTAGTTCAGATGGGTGACAACTTAGACGGGTATGCCTCCTCAGACGCCTCGAAATCTAGATGGCTCCTTTTGCAGACGGCTGCTCAGACGCCCACAGATCTGAGAATTATTTTTTCAGACGGCTAGAACGCGTCGTAGCCAAAACCGGATCGCACAATTTCTCCCTGCACTTCCTTTTGTCTGATTGCAAATCGAGAGACATAATAGCTTGCACTTGCACTATGAATTCTGAAAATTTTACGAAGCGTTCAATCTGCCAGATGAATTATGGCATCTAGATAGCTTTCGTCTTGGACAATTTCTTGGTGTGCCGGTAATTCTGCGTCACGTCCAACCTCATTCTCCTCAATGAATGCTTCCCTTGCACTTTGCCTGTGCACTATTGCCTGCGAATGCTCTAAACGGAATGAGCAATCCATTGCCCTAGCGTCCAATTTATAGACTTCGTTGTCGTCCATGCAACTACCTATTTAACTGCCACCTTCGTCCCTGACTTCCACATGTGCACCACCTCGCCACCTTTGCATGCAAATGTCGTCTTTTCCCTTATTTTGTCCTTTTTCTTATTTTTGTCTTTTTCTTTCTATTTTTATTTTTATTTTTATTTTTTTCAAAAATGCATTTTTTCTTTTCTTTCACTGTCGCCTAGTGAAGCGCATGGCAATGCCAATGCGGACTTCCAATGTTTCCGACAACACTTCCTCTTGTTGATAACTGCAAGTCCCTTGACTGCTGAAATCATCGTCGCCATACATTGCTTCAGTCTGTTGGCGATTCCGACAATTTCCTCGGCTTCGGGGAGTCCCCATCTGTGGTTGTTCTTCCTGCCTATCATTTCCAATCCGAATGATACACCACTCTGCATATCTTCTTCTATCGGACGACTTCTTCCTTTCATTGGCAGATGATGAAGTTCCCTTGAATCAGTCCAGCTACCAGCATCCTGACGTCTTCCCCTTCTAACATCACTCTGACTAATTTTGTCATCATCCGGACGGGTTCTGCCCTCTATAGGATGGATCAGTCCTACGTCGTCATCATCCAAACAGGTTTTGCCTTCTACAAGATGGATCAGTCCTAGGTAACCGTCATCTAGATGGGTTCTGCTATATTCTTGACTGATTTGTTCAGTCCTTCCGTCCTCTTGACGGATAATTATGTTGTCATCCATATAGTAGAACTCAGTTATGTTCTACTCTTGCTGGTTGTTTGTCCTTCCGACTGGATGGTGGTTTCCTCGTCGTCCAACATTCTGATGGATCCTTCCTGTGGCTTGCCTTCTGCCTCGAAGTCTATCTTCCTGTCTTCGGGCTTATGCTTCTTCTTGGCGTGCCTAATTTTGGGTTGGATTCCTTGGAGGTACTTGATCTCTATTTCTAAATCCATGTCTCCCTCGAGCCTGCTCAAATCGTCCTCTTCCCCTTTCTGGTCGAATGAAGCAGAGTTGCATTAAAATAAGACACATACAATCCACAGAAAGCAGAGCAAATGAAAATGAACTCAAGGTTTTTCTTGTATTCCTGTTCTGAGAATAGAGCTTACAGAGACCAACTGATTACAAATTCGAAATTCCCCCTCAAATACCTTGTTTTCCCTTTTCCCGCCTAGAACCATCTATTTCAAATTTGAATTTCGGGGGAAAACTTCCCGAGGTCATAATTCATCGCTCGTTGCTCGAAACGACTATTGGCGTATGTTTTCGGAAAGCTCTCGAAGGGGTTGGTGGCCCGATATTGTGTATAAACATAATACCGCCATATTTCAGCCCTTAAAAAGGCCTCTAAGGCCTTCAAAATTGGCCTCCAAGTTTTACTAGCAGGATTTTCACTAGTTTTGACAGGGTAGAAGACCTTAAAATTTACATATCTCCCAAACTGCTTAGGATATTGGGAAGATTCTTTCGACATTGGTTCTATTTCTCCATCCTCTAAGCAACTAAACAAACCTTAGAACAAAATAAAACAAATACAATTTTGGGGGATGCAAGACTTGGAAAATGTGACCCAAACCCAAGGGAGATCTCAACACCTTGAGGAGAGAGAGAAGACTTTGCTCAATGAATCTCACAATGTTTTGGCAAAGGAGGAAGTTTTCTAGAGGCAGAAATCCAGAGTGCTTTGGTTAAGAGAGGGGGACCGAAACACAAAGTTCTTCCACCTTTCCACTCTCAAACATAGAAGCTTGAACAAAATTAGGGAGATAAGATTAGAGAATGGTTCTGTTGCCACATTTTGCACGGGGTGCCATGTTTTTTATTTTTGTAAGAGAGCTGCTCTTTTCTTTCCCTCCTCCTCTCTTTCCCTTTCTTCATTTCTCCCTTTCTCCCTCTTCCCTGCAGTTTCATTCCTCCCTCTTCCCCTTGAGCCCCCTCAGTCAAGTTTCCAGAATGACAGCAGATTTCCCTGAAAATTTCTAAGTGTCAGGGCGCAACCCGACTTCGCAGCGAAGTCGGAGTGCGCCCTCCGGTTGGAGCGCAGCAGGAGATGCGAAGTGCGCAATGCGACAGAATCAGCAGAAAAATTGACTAAGTGTCCGGGCGCAACCCGACTTCGCAGCGAAGTCGGAGTGCGCCCTTCTTCCTGGGCGCACTTGGGAACAGTCTGGCAGAAAAATTGACTAAGTGTTGGGGCGCAACCCGACTTCGCAGCGAAGTCGGAGTGCGCCCCCTTGTCCGTGCGCAGTCCGAGCAGCGGTGGGAACCAGCCATCACCGGTGCGCAACCCGACTTCGCAGCGAAGTCGGGCTGCGCCCTTTGACCGGTGCGCAGTAGGGAAACAAGCCCAGAAAAATGACTAAGGCATGAAGGCCTCCCCAACTGCGCTGTTTTTCACCTGCGCAACCCGACAGCGCTCTGATCCTGGGCGAAGTTGGATAAACTGCCTTTCAAGGCAGACACGTGTCAAGCATCAGCATCCGACAAGTGTCCAACTTCGGGATCCGAGCCAAGACGTGACGGGAGCAAGGACAAGCATGGACCGCACTACCTACGCCAGCTGCCGCCTTTAAGGCTGATGTGAGTTTCCACCTGCCTCAGCTACCCGCATTCCTGCCGATGTGAAGTTCCACCCAACGCGCTGCCACGTAGCTGTACAGCTTTCAGGGAGACCATGCCGCAGGTACAGTCCTCGCCGACAGAAGTCAGCATCAGCAGCTCCTCGGCCGCTTTTGTCAGCCTTTGTTTGGTCTGGGACTTTGTGCCCATGAATGTAATCGGGGGGACTTGGGCTATAAATAGCCACCACATTTTCATTGTAAGGTGGTGGAAGGGGAATGTCCTGCTAGGGAACCATTGTAGCTGTGCGTCTGCTTCTTTATATAAGACATATACTTGGCTCTGTCTACTGCTTTTATCTTGTATGCTGCCTCTCCTTGTCATTTCTGCCTCATGTTTCTTGTATCATTGCTTGCTGTTGTACTGAACTCTGGACTCTGGCATTTGATGGTCAAGTATTCCTGGAATGCATAGATAGAGGATACATAGGATAGATGTTAGTAGCAGTTTCTATAGTTATGTTTTGTATTTATATTGTTGTTAGTAGTGGTGATTGATGCGTTGTCGTGCTGCTATTTCCCCCCACCCAACTCCAATCACATTTGGAATTTCTTTCTGCATTTTTATCTCTTTCCCTGCACTCTTATCTTAAACACAAAAACCCCACAGGAAGCCGGCCTTCTCCGGAGATTGGCACGGAAGGCATTCCTTCCTTCCGGCCTTTCAATCTGGTGGGCGAATCTGGGCGCATTATACAAAATCCTTTCCTCATGGCAGATTCGTAACCAACAGTTTCTGGCACGCCCGGTGGGACATGGAAGTTTCCCACCCCCAAACAGAATCGAAGCACGGGTGTTCGCTTCATTGCTGTTCAAAATCAGAGCACCTGGCGACTCTGCACGTACCTATTCTCTGAGTCCGTAAAGACCGGTCCTAACGCCTTCATGCAAACGAGAAGGTGGCGAGCAAGGAATCCGGGAAACCCGCCTGACTTTTACGAACTTGATATTGACGCTCCAGGCGAGCGCGTCAGGCTGGCTGATCACCAAGCTCGCGAAGAAGAAGCCGAGGCTGAAATTCAAGAAGAAGCCGAGGCTGAAATAGAAGAGGCCGAGGACGAAGAGCAATCTACATCCTCGGACGGTTCCGACACCGAGTACACCACCGGAGGAGAAGAAGACATGGCTGCCCAGCAGAATGATGATGATCTCTTCCCGGCGGTAGACTCCACGGGGCCCTTGGCCCTGGCCGGACAGCAAGCTGTGCCCCCTGCTGCCTTAAAATCCATCCCTACGTATGACGGCTACGGCAAGACGGCGTACGAGCACATCCAGGACATTCTTGCCCTGGCTGCATTGCACTCCATTACCGATGAAAGTGTGAAGACCCGTCTGCTGGCCCTTTCCCTGAGGGGAAAGCTTCTCTACTGGTGGAGATCACTGCCAGAGGGATCAATCACAGGGTGGCGCCAGCTCGCCGGTAGACTCGTGAAAGGATGCAACGAGTCTGCTGATCCCTCTTCTCTGCTGCATCAATTTCAAAGTATCCAGAGACACCCCCAAGAGGAGGTGTCTGACTTCAACATCAGGTTTGCAAGGTCCTGGAAACGGGTACCTCGCGAACTTCGGCCTTCAGCAGGTCAGGCTGCCCACTACTACCTGAGATCCTTCAACTCAGACATTTGCCTGCTGCTGAAGATCGCCAGAAAAGACTCGTTCCCGGCTCTGTACGAGGCTGCCCAGCAAGCTGAAATGGATATCATTTCCATTGGCAGACTCCCACACAGGGTGCAGGAGCCCATTTATCCCGACTTTCCCAGATCTCAGTACCCATCAGCTTCTGGAGGCGTGTCGTCCACTTCAGGGCAGCAACCCCAGCAGCAATGGAATCCGGCGCCGGTCGTGAATCCTTACGGCCCGCCGCAGATACATTATCCTCACCCGCCTCCTCCTCCTCCGCATTTTCCAGCACTTCCTGCTCCCCCGCAGTATGCACAATATTCCACTCCTCCTCCATTGGCTGCATTGCCTCCACCGGCACAGTTGCCGCCTCCTGATAATGACATTCAAAATAAAATCCTCCAGGAGGTACGGGCTTTGGCCTCAGGATATCACACCATGTCCAACGACATGACCATTCTAAAGAAGAAGCAGGCCCAGATGGACCTTGCTCCAAGAAGGCCGTATCCGCCCCCGGCACTGACAAAGGATAGAACTCCGGAGCAACAACTGCAGAGGCGTCCCCCTCCGAGGAATGCTGCCATAGAAGACCAACCTGGTACTTCTGACCAGGTCAACTGGTGCACTACGTGCAATGACCCGCATTCGGAGGATGACTGCACACTGCACCAACACTACCTCCAGACCTTGGCCGGCAGCGCCATAGAGGATGATGAACTCTACATGATCCTGGGCGACGAAGGCAACTTTGCCGTCCCAGAGGAAGATCCAGTGCCGCCGCCTGCCAAGGAAGATAAAAAATCTGCCGAAGCTGCCAAAGCCCTTGAAGGTATACGCCAGAAGAGATAAGGCGCAACCTGCTGGGCTGCCACCTTACAAGAGGCTGTGGCCTTACACAGCCCAGGAGAAAACTCCTCCAGCAAAGGCTCCCGTAGCCAAGCCTCCAGTAGCAAAAGCCCTTCCGGCTAAAGCTCCCGCTGCTCAGCCTCCAGCTGAAACCAAAGAACAAGCTCAGGAGAAGCTGAGATATCCGTCTCTGACCAAGAGACAGAGAGTTGAGGCCACTCAGCAGTACCGGACGAAGTATGAGCCGGCAAAAGAAGCGGAAGGAGCTAGCACCTCGGGCTACAGCATAGTAGACGAGCTGAAGAGAACTCCCGCTAGAATCAGCATGTATGATGCTCTTCTGCTCCCAGGCCAAGTGGATCTGCTGCAAGAATCTCTGAAGAACATAAAGAATGGCAAGCAGATACAGCCCGCTGTCCTGGTTCAACCTCTGACAGTCTCAGCCACTGGGAAGAACAGACCACCTCCCTTCTATCTGTCATTACGGATGCAAGGGTACATAGTACACAACTGCATGGTGGATTCTGGTGCTTCCACGACCGTCATGCCGAGAGCCGTCTGCGACGAGATCGGGATGGAGTACACAAGGAGCAGCCAAGGCGTGCTGCAACTAGACGACACCCCTGTCAAGACAGTCGGTGTCATTAAAGACATCCCTATTCGGCTGCACAAAGCTCTCGACATCGTGGTCATCCAAGAGGTCGTGGTGGTCGACTTGGAACCCTACTTCGGCATGTGTCTCTCCAGGGAGTTCACTGCGAAGCTGGGCGGGTACCTGTCTCTAGACTACTCACACATGGAAGTGCCCTTCAAAGGAAGGAGACTAAAAATCTTCAATGAGAAGCCTTCCACCTTCCTAGTAGAGAAGATACCCGGAGAAGAGTCGCAGGACTGCATGGTCCAGCTGACGGAGGAAGAACTGGTGACAGTGGACATGACGGAGCAAGCTCTTGAAGTGCTGCAGCTCGAAGATGAGTTCTCCTTGCGGGACTTCAACGCCGTAATCGAGACCGAGCAAGGCTGTTACACCATTGTACAGCCTGAGAGGCTTGACAAGTCAGCCAAGAGAGAAGTGGGACCTGCACCCGAAAAGCTGTGGAAGCTTTTCTTTGACGGCGCACGATGCAAAAATGGCGCTGGTGCAGGTGTACTTTTGGTTTCTCCAACCGGGATCCAGAAGGACTATACCTACAGGCTGGCCTGGAGTTGCACCAACAACGCGGCGGAGTACGAAGCCCTGTGCTTGGGTTTGCGAAAAGCGGAGAGGCTGGGGATTAAGCACCTGCAGATCTTTGGAGATTCAGAGCTGGTGTGCCACCAGGTTACGAACAAGTGCGCCTCCAAGAAGCACTATCTCAAGGCGTACCGTAATCGGGTGTGGGACCTGATGGAGTCGTTTGACTCGTTGAATGTCAAGGCGATATCGCGTGAGAAAAACAAACACGCTGACATTCTGGCGTCTGTTGGAGCCAGGTACGTTCCGGCTGATGACGTTGTCCAAAAGCCGAAGCCGGTTCGCACCATTTACAGGCCTTCTGTGCCTGATAAGGACACCCACTGGCAGGTGTTTGATTGTGACGAGGAGATCGTCACATTTTTGGTTAACGAAGCGTGTTCAATCGAAGGTAGAGACCCTGATGACGAGCAATATGAGGGGTTGATACAGTTAAAGAATAATCATGTCCCAAAAGGACTGATTACACTTGAGAGTCTATTTGATCAGAATGACAGAGCCATATCACATAGGATCAAAGTAGACCCGAAGCAGTATGCCGACCTGGAGCTTGAACCTGGTAAAACAATCAAGGTCGGGACAGACTGCACCTCAGAGGAACTTGAGCAGATCAGAGCATTATGCCAAGAGTTCCCTGACATAGTAGCCTGGTGCTACCAGGACTTGAAGGGGTATGACAGAGATATAATCCAGCATACCATTGAGCTAGAAGATGGCGCCAAGCCATTCCGACAGAAGCAGAGGGCCGTAAATCCGAAAATCGAGGCCATGATGAAAGCCGAGCTCCTGAAGATGTTGGAGGCCAAGATCATCTACCCCATCAAGCATTCATCCTGGGTTGCGAACTTGGTTCCCGTGAGGAAGAAGAACGGAGACATTCGTCTCTGCGTGGACTTCAGAAATCTGAATCAGGCCTCCCTCAAGGACCATTATCCGCTTCCCCAAATCGATCAGATTCTCCACATAGTTGCTGGAGCCCAGAGATTCTCCCTCTTAGATGGCTTTTCCGGCTACAACCAGATCTGGGTCAAGGATGAGGACCAGCACAAGACGGCGTTCACCACCAAATGGGGAACGTTCGCGTATCAACGCATGCCTTTCGGCTTATCCAATGCTGGCGCCACATTCCAAAGAGCCATGGACCTGGCCTTCCGAGAACTGCTCAACAAGGTCATTGTCATCTACCTCGATGACATGACTGTATTCTCTCACAGGAGAGAAGATCATGTTTCCCACCTACGGCAAATATTTGAGAGGTGTCGTGAATTCGGCATCTCCATAAACCCGAAGAAATCTGTCTTCGCGGTGAAAGAAGGTAAGCTGCTGGGACATGTCATCTCCGAGAAAGGCCTCGCCATTGACCCTGATAGAGCAGAAGCCCTCCTCCGATTGCCAGCTCCAGTTGACAAAAAGGGGCTGCAGTCCTTCTTCGGCCAAATTAATTTCGTGCGGAAGTTCATCCCGGACTTCGCACAGGTGATCAAGCCTATGGCCGAACTGCTGAAAAAGGATGCAGTTTACGAATGGACTGATGAGAGGGGTCAGGCCTTCGAGGAAATCAAGGCCCGAATTGCACAAGCTCCGGTGTTGATAAACCCGGACTACTCCAAGGACTTCATCCTGTACGCGGTGGGAGAACCGGAAAGTTACGCCGCAGTCCTGACACAGAAGGGAGACGATGGCGAAGAGCGCCCCATAGCGTTCTTGAGCCAAGTGATTCAGCCGCATGAGGAAAAGTACAACTTTATAGAGCGGCAGGTTCACGCGGTCATGAAATCTCTCCGGAAGTTCAGGCACTTTGTCTCCCAGAGCAGAACAACTGTCTTTGTGATTCACCCGGACGTTCGAAGCTTCATCATACAAGGAGAGCCGGGTCACAAGAGAGCAGGATGGATTGCCAAGATCCAGGAGTTTGACATCGAAGTGCGGCCAACCAAGCTTATCAGAGGCCGAGCCTTGTGTCAGGAGCTGGCCCGAAGCGCAGCAGCCGGGATATCCGCCTGTAAGTGGGAGGACCCAGCAACAAGCACCAACCTAGCCAACTCCTTATCGGAGGAAAGTGACTGGACAGATGACCTGGTGAAATACTTCTGCACCGGGAGATGTCCAGACCACTTGAACGCCTCACAAAGAAGGAGGTTTCGGCTAGGTGCACTAAAGTACACTCTTCGCCCCGAGGGGCTTTACTTCAAAAACATTGACGGCATCCTGTTGCGGTGCGTCAAGAAAGCAGACCAATCCAGGGTCCTCGGAGAATTTCATTCCGGGATGCCTGGGGGTCACCATTCCGCAAGGCCTACGGCCTTGAAAATAATCAGAGTTGGGTACTACTGGCCCACTCTCTTCACACACGCGCATGCGGTCTGTTCAAAATGTGATCAATGCCAGAGATTTGCTGGCCGAAACAGGAAAGCACCCCTGCCCCTTCAACCGATCCAAGCCGAGACTCCGTTCCAGCAATGGGGTCTGGACTTCATTGGGGTGATTACGCCTAACTCCTCTGCCGGGCACAAGTTTATTCTTACCGCCACCGACTACTTCACGCGGTGGGCAGAGGCGATCCCCACCAAGAACGCGGACCAAGAGACGGTCATCGGGTTCCTTGAGAGCCTCATTACCCGCTTCGGGGTCCCTGAGTCGATAGTGACGGACAATGGTCCGGGGTTCGCAGGCGCTGTACTCACGGAGTACACCGGCAAATATGGCATTTATCACAAAATGTCTTCCAATTACTACCCGCAGGGGAATGGCCTTGCCGAGTCCACCAACAAGAACCTGCTGAAGATCATCAGGAGGACAATAGAGAAGAACAAGAGGACTTGGCACTCGCTCCTGAACCGGGCGCTATGGGCGGATAGAATATCCTTCAAGAAGTCCATCAAAACATCCCCCTATGCGCTCGTCTACGGCAAGGAGGCAGTCTTGCCAACGCACATAGAAATTCCCGCTCTCTGGATGTTGGACGAAGAGAGAGGCAACGGGGATCCGGTAGATGACAGACTGTGCCAGCTCCTGCAGTTAGAGGAAGACAGAGAAAAAGCATACCAGGCCTTCACCAAGCACGCTGAAGCCACCCAAGGCTGGTTTGCAAAAGGAGCCACCGCCCGAGTTTTCAAAATCGGGGACCTGGTGCTAAAGTGGGACTCATTAAAGGCGAAGCCGGGCAACCACGGGAAATTTGATGCCCTCTGGGAGGGCCCTTACCAGATTGCCCGGGTAAATCAGTTCAACGCATTCGTGCTCCGGGATATGGAGGGTCAGCTCCTCCCTATTCCCGTCAATGGGTTCCACTTGAAAATTTACCGCTGCTGAAGGTGCCCAAATGGGCCCTTCCTTGTACAGATTTCCCTTCCGCATTTTCAGTTTTTAGAATGTAAATATTTTCAGCTTTCAGTTTTTCAGTTTTAAAAGAGCCCAAGTAAGACTTAAGGAAAACCCCGACTTCGCAGCGAAGTCGGGTGTCGCTCCCTGAATCGGGCGAAGTCCGGGAAAGGTCAGCTGAGAAGAGGGAAAAAATCGCCTAAGTATGGGTGCGCAACCCGACTTCGCAGCGAAGTCGGGCTGCGCACCATCCGGAGGGCGCAGTTGGGAAGCGGGAAGCAAGAAACGACGAAGTGTCAGTTCAGACTGCGCAACTTTTTGGAGCGAAGTCTGACTGCGCAGGCGAAATCCGGATGCGCCCAGTTTTCGGGCGAAGTCCGAGTGCGCCCTCATTTTTGGGCGCAGCCTGAATGACCCATCGCGAAAAGGAAACGAAAAATTCTAAGTGTTGGCCCTGGGCGCAGTTCGGCAATGCGAAGTTGGGATTGCGGACCTGAAATTCTGCCTTGAAAAGTGTGCCCAGATGGCGGCGATGACGTCAGCAACGGCACGACGTCCAGGGAGGTTTAATGATTGCACAGCTTTCAAGAAAGATAGCATTTAAAAAGCAAGGTGCATTTGGACCAACGGCTATCAGGGTGCGCTTTTCAAGAAAAATCCCATGCACAGCCACCAAAAATCATAACACCTCCACCAACTTCTATTTGGCCGACCTAACCCCTTCTTCGTGCCATTAATGCTGCTGTCATTGTCTAGAAAAGGGGGTCTGGCGCACCCAGAAAATTCAAATCGTGCAAACTGACTCTGTGACTGCGAAATCCAGTACTGACAACTCAGAAGCCGTAATTTCGTCCCTGCTGTTTCAGAAAACATGGATAAGGGTAAAGCGCCCGTACAGGCACAATCCAGCGAAGGGCGCGAAGCTGAGGAAACACCGGAGTCAAGCGCCCATGACAGCGAAACGCCGCAGGACCAGAAAAAGAAGACCCGGACAAAGAGAATTCAGCGTGGGCAGATTCCACCGCCGCCTGTCAACTACCTGTCAGGGTACAAGGACGGCTCATTCTCCATCAGCCTCTCCAAACTGCGGCTAAGCATCACAAAATGGGCTGACAAGGTTTCGCCCTCACACCATTTCGGGGCTGCATACAAGTCGAACCTGTATTGGTTCTTATGCCCTCCGGTTCACCGATGCCCGGAGCTGATCGACACAATTGTCAGATATTACAGACCAGCTGCCCGGCAAGTCTGCGACCACAGCGGAAAAGTGTTGTTCACCCTGTTCAGAGAGACCGTCCAGCCGGCCTTTGCTCCAGGGCTGCAGTACGACCCCAGCGCAATCGTCAGAAGGATAAATTTGGATGAGCAGACGGGGCGCTTTACGCAGACGAAGAGAATGAGGGAATTCCTCAACTCGGAGCTGAGGACTCCTCTGGCAGCTGGACAGTGGCCGACTGGCCCCATACCCCTGGAAAGATTTGAAAATAAATATATCTACATCATCCTGGCGTGGGTCCTCGGCTGCGACTCCGACAAGGTGGTACGGCCGTACCAGCTGGCGCTGGCAGAATGTCTCTTGTGCGGAGAATTTTACGACTCTACGGCACAGAAGAGCGGGAGGCGCCCGATTTTCTTTGACTGGGCGGACTGGCTGGCGTACGCCATTCACTCAAGCCTGGTTAGGCTGCAACAAAAACAGACAACTGAATTTCCGGTTCAGCTCATTCCTTGCCTGGTTGTGCCTGTACCACATGCACCACCGGATGCAAGTTCCGGACTTGAAAAGGGAGAATGAAAAGGGAGAGCCACTGCCAGTCTACGAGTGGACAGAGGACCTATACCGGAAAGGGTCTTATTACAAGTTCAACTTCAACTTTCTGGGTATGGTCATGTCAGTATTCAATGGTGGTGAAGGCTCTCGCCCACCAGAGGCCATGACGCTTAAGCTGATAAAATACAAGCACGGGGATACCTTCCGGCTGACGCAAGGGATTGTGGTCAGAATCTACGGATTCAAGGGCAAGCCGTTCCTGCTGCCCTACTTCTGCTCGGAGCATCAGTTCGGGATGGAAGTCGCGCGACAGATGGATTATGTCGAAGAAGAGTTCGGTCAGGGCAAGAAAAGGGGGCATATTTTTCAGTATCCAATTTGCTGGGCGAACATCAGACTGCAAGAGATAGGACAGCACGTCTATCTCGATGATGGGGGACGGAAAATCGCACTCACACAATTCCAAATTTTCATCTATTAATCTGGAAAATTCTACAGTAACAACCCGCAGGCTTTAACAGAAACTAGCACTCGGCTTAGTTTTCAACTACACTCTGCATGCAATCTTCCATCCACCACCCTAGCCTATTACAATGACTGGGTTTTTATAGAGGCCCCGACCCTCTGAAAAATCTTTCACGAAAATCGGAGCACAAAACCCGACCCATGGCTCCACTCCGCACGGCCCCTGTCACCGCCGTCTGACCGCCGCTTCCTGTCAGATTACTCTGCGCGACCCATCATTTTCGTTTCCCGTGCCTCTTGGTATTCGCCCGCTTTTACTGCACCTTGGTGCCACGTGTTGTCCCTGCTCTGCAACCGCCGCCTGACCTCTGTCATCTTCTTCTTCCAGCTGCACTGTAACAGCCTCTGCATCCACCGCTTGAATTTCATGAGCTGTCACTGTCACTCTGTCGCGGCCCCCGAAAATACAGTATGTTGTGATATCGCGACATCTTCTCCCTCTTGCTCTTCTTCTCTTCCTGTCCCGATTTCGCGACACCTTTTCTGCCACGATATCGCGACAGTTTTGCTTCCTCCCGTTCTCTTTCCTCCTTGGGTCGCGATATCAAGACATCTTTCTTATTCTGCCCTTCCTTTTCCTTTTTGGTCGCGATATCGTGACATTTCTCTTCCTCGTTCCTCTTCTCCACTTCGGGTCGCAAAATCGCGACCTGTCGCGATTTCGCGACATCTTTTCTTCCTGCTTCCTTCCGCTCCTTCGGGTCATGATTTCGCGACATGTCGCGAAATTGCGACATCTTCTCGTTCCGCCTTCTCTTTCTTCTTCGTGTCGCGAAACCGCGACATGTCGCGATATCGCGACTTCTTTGCCTTCTGCTCTCTTTCTCCTGCTTCTGTTGCGATATCGCGACATCTTTTCTTTCTGCCTCCTCTCGCTTCTTCCTGTCGCAAAATCGCGACATGTCGCGATATCGCGACATTTTCCCATTCTGCCTACTCTCTCTTCTTTGCGTCGCGAAATCGCGACATCTTCCTTCACTTCCTCCTTTCTTTTCCTTCGGGTCGCGAAATCACGACATTTCAACTCCCTTGCCTTCTCTTCTTCGGGTCGCGAAAACGCGACATGTCGCGAAATCGCGACATCTTCCTTCTCTGGCTCCTTCGCCTGCCTTTTGGTCGCGATAATGCGACATGTCGCGAAATCGCGACATCTTTCTTCCTTGGCTCCTTCTTCGCCTTCTGGTCGCGAAACTGCGACATGTCGCGAAATCGCGACATCTTCCTCCTCTGGCTTTCTCTCTCCTTGGCGGGTCGCGAAATCGCAACATCTTCTCCTCTGCGCCTTCTCTCTCTTCTGCGGGTCGCGAAACTGCGACATGTCGCGAAATCGCGACATCTTCCTCTTCCGCTCTTCATCCTGCCTTCGAGTCGCGAAATCGCGACATCTTAGCTTTCAGCTTTCTTCTTCTTCCTCGGGTCGCGAAACTGCGACATGTCGCGAAATCGCGACATCCTTGCCCTCCGTACTCTCCTGCTTTCGAATCTCGAAATCGTGACATCTTTGCTTGCAGCCTCCTCCTTCCTGACTTCTTTGCTCCACTTGTGTCGCGATATCGCGACACATTTTCTGTCGCGATATCGCGACAGCTTCTCCTCGCTGACTTCTCTGCTCCACTTGTGTCGCGATATCGCGACACATTTTCTGTCGCGATATCGCGACAGCTTCTCCCCTCAGGCTTCTCTCCGCCACTTGTGTCGCGATATCGCGACACATTTTATGTCGCGATATCGCGACAGCTTCTCCCCTCAGGCTTCTCTCCGCCACTTGTGTCGCGATATCGCGACACATTTTCTATCACGATATCGCGACAGCTTTCCCTTGCAAACACTTAGAAATTTTTGCCGATTCAAAGATGGCTCTCCTGCCACTGGATGCTCCTGCATCACTCGAGCAAGAGCTCACCGACATAGGTCTGATAATGCTGCCGCAGCGCTGGAAGTACGACCCACTTGGGATCCGGGGCAAGTTTACGCACATCTGCCCTCGAGCAGAAATTATGCAGGAAAGGTGCAACAAGTCTGGTGCAGACCTCGATTGGCGCATCGATCTGATGAAGTCATGGCCTCCGTGGCATGAATTCTACTGCGAAGAGGTGACATACGATCCTGAGCGGAACCCGGATCACCGGTTCGATTCTGCGGGATTCAAAAAACTCCTCACCAAGGTGGCAGGCCTCAACTGGCCAAAAGACAAAATCGTTGAATGCTGGAAGATGAGGTGTCGCACGCAACACGACAAATCCGTCAGAAGGAATTTGGCCGTTGATGATGAGTTTTCGGCCTTATATGACCAGCACGTTGACACGTGGCGGCCTTTCGAATTTCGAAGGTGCGTTCCCCGAGGCCCCAGAAAGCGGTATACAAGGAGGTCCCCCTCCCAACAGTTGCCCACTTCCGCAACTTCCAGCGCGACTCCATCGAGCAGTCAAGTGGGTCCAATGCAGCCTGCAGCTCCTAAAGCAGCGCCTGCAAGGGGGCAAATTTCAGAGAAGTCAACCCCTGAGGTGGCCCCTCCAGCTGAGAAAATGCCCGTGCTGCCAGCTAACAGACCGGCTGCGGAAGGCATTCTTCCAACCAAACCCCGGTACAAGTTTACCGTGGGAACTTCAGCGCCTGCCGCCCCAACCCTATCTTCTTCCTCCGGACCTGCCGCAGCGACAGAAGAGAAAAAGAGGAAGAGGGTTGAAAAGGCCAAGCCTAGGCCTAGAGAGTCGGCGCAGCAGCCAGCAGCGGCGCAGATAGAAGCGGCAGTGCTAGAGATTGTCTCCTTGGACAGCCCGAAACCAAAAGCAAAAGTGAGAACTGCAAGCGACCCTTCGGCAGCGGCTCAGGCGAAGCCCGCAGGTACGTCAACTGTCCTTTTTCCCCAAGTCACAGTCGGCCCCGCCTCAACGCCATCCTCCATCTCCCTGGGGCAAGCCGTAGTCGTGTCATCCTCTTCCCAAGCTACCAAACCGTCAAGCGGCCCTCATTCTTTTGACCAGTTTGCTCAGGACCCCAACGCCTTTCTGTCACTGAGTCAAACCCTAGAACCCTCACCCGCAGCCAGTACTGATGCTGCTCATTCTCTGCCACGCTCCTCACCCCAGCCGTGTGAAACCCTACCTGCACCATCCACTCAGCCGCCTGCTTCCCCTAGGACCCGGTCGCCCTCAAAAGCGGCCACTCCTTCTGGTATTCCTCCCGCTTCTCTGTTCGCAGGGAAAATGCCGCAGCAAGATCCGATGCTGGAGGACTTAAACTTCACGGGCGACCTGCAGTGCGCAGACGACCAGCCTTTGGCAGCAAGGGCATCAGGAGGCTCCGCTTCCTTTCTCCAAGGCGTCAAGCGAAGGAGAGGAGAAGAGATAGCTGCCCCGGTTAAGCGCACAAAGTTTGACCTAGACCGGAGAGTGCTGACAACTGAAAAGTTGGTCCCAAAAGTGAAGAAGCCTCTCCGAGAGATGACCGAGGCAGACTACGAGCTTCAGAGAAAGGAGAAAAGCTTCCATGACATAAACGAGGAATACGAAATTCGCGGTATTCGTCGTAGAACAGACAATCTCCTAGTAAAGCATCTCGAGACTCAAGAGGAGCTGTTCCAGCTGCAGAATAATGCAAGGCAGCTTGAGGAGGACTTGGCTAGGTCGATCGCATAGCTAGGGTCTGCGCAGCAGGAGATTGAAAAATTAAAAACCCAGCTGGCCGCCTCACAGCAGACTTCCGAGCAGATGTCACAGGAAAAGCAAGCAGCACTGGAGCAGGTTTCTCAGCTCCAAGATTCGTTGAAACAGGCGCAGTCGCAACTCGCAGAGAAAGCATCACAAGCGGCGGCCTTTTCTAAGAGCAAAGTCAAGGAGATGCGGGCTGGTCTGCTGAGGGAATGCAAATCCTGCATTTGTAAGTCCATATCGGTCCTGGATTTCGCATCCAGGATTGAAGAAGTTTCTGCCCAGGGAAAGCCTGTGGTAGAGGAGGCCGAACACCAGGCAGAGCAATGGCTCGACCTGGCTAAAAAACTTGAAGAGCATGAGCGCAATGGCCTCCAATATTCCCCAATGTCCCAATTCACCTCAGAGTGGGCAGATGCAAGGATTACCTTGCATGTTTACTTCAAAAAGGTAGAGAGTGTAAGGGCTGCCAGAAAGATGTTGAACGCATTAGAACATGAAAAGGACATCTGCCTGGCCCCCTTTCACACTCTGTCCGATCAAGGGTGCCCGAGCTTCGTCGAAAATGGCGAATTTCTCGCTATCGAACAGGTAAAGCAGAATTGGTTGTCTTTTGAGGCAGACACATCAGAGATTGATAGCATGACAGAGCCGATTCAGGAAGCTCAAGTCACCCAGATGGTGTCGAAATACTGTAAGATCAACGCCTCCTTCAAGGAGTTGGGAAAAAGGTATCTCACCATCGACCTGCTCGCGGTCGCTGCATTCCACGCAGCACTAGTAGAAATCAGCGACCTTCGACCCTTCCAAGCAGCAGTCTGGGACCAAGCCCAGGCTGCATACGAACGCATCAGCAAGGCAGAGGCTGACAGTGGAGACCACTTAGATCCAGAAGGTGAAACTGAGGAAACAGCTGCTGAAAATGAACCTAAAGAAGAGCAGTTGCCCCGAGGAAAACAGTCAGAGCAGTAGAAAGCAGGGGAAGGAAGTTCCTCTGCACCCAATGGATGAAGGCATGGTTCTTTGCGCCGAGGCGAGCTCGACACCCCGCGAGCCGCCAGGAATGTTGCCACATTTTGCATGGGGTGCCATGTTTTTGATTTTTGTAAGAGAGCTGCTCTTTTCTTTCCCTCCTCCCCTCTTTCCCTTTCTTCAGTTCTCCCTTTCACCGTCTTCCCTGCAGTTTCATTCCTCCCTCTTTCTCTTGAGCCCCCTCAGTCAAGTTTCCAGAATGACAGCAGTTTTCCCTGAAAATTTCTAAGCGTCAGGGCGCAACCCGACTTCGCAGCGAAGTCGGAGTGCGCCCTCCGGTTGGAGCGCAGTAGGAGATGCAAAGTGCGCAGTGCGACAGAATCAGCCAGAAAAAATGACCAAGTGTTCGGACACAATCCGAATTCGCAACGAAGTCGGAGTGCGCCCTTCTTTCTGGGCGCACTTGGGAACAGACTGGCAGTTCACCGGTGCGCAACCCGACTTCGCAGCGAAGTCGGAGTGTGCCCCCTTTCTAGGGCGCAATCCAAGCAGCAGTGGAGACCAACTTTCACCGGTGCGCAACCCGACTTCGCAGCGAAGTCGGAGTGTGCCCTTTGACCGGTGCGCAATAGGGAAACAAACCCAGAAAAACGACTAAGGCATGAAGGCCTCCCCAACTGCGTTGTTTTTCACTTGCGCAACCCGACAGCGCTCAGATCCTGGGCGAAGTTGGATAAACTGCCTTTCAAGGCAAACACGTGTCAAGCATCAGCATCCGACAAGTGTCCAACTTCGGGATCCGAGCCGAGACGTGCCGAGAGCAAGGACAAGCATGGGCCGCACTACTTATGCCAGTTGCCGCCTTTAAGGCTGATGAGAGGTTTCACCTGCCTCAGCTACCCGCATTTCTGCCGATGTGAAGTTCAACCCAACGCGCGGCCACGTAGCTGTACTGCTTTCAGGGAGGCCATGCTGCAGGTACAGTCCTCGCCGACAGAAGTAAGCATCAGCAGCTCCTGGGCCGCTTTTGTCAGCCTTTGTTTGGTCTGGGACTTTGTGCCCATGAATGTAACAGGGGGGGACTTGGTTTATAAATGGCCACCACATTTTCATTGTAAGGGGTGGAAGGGGAATGTCCTGCTAGGGAACCATTGTAGCTGTGCGTCTGCTTCTTTATATAAAACATATACTTGGCTCTGTCTACTGCTCTTATCTTGTATGCTGCCTCTCCTTGTCATTTCTGCCTCATGTTTCTTGTATCATTGCTTGTTGTTGTACTGAACTCTGGACTCTGGCATTTGATGGTCAAGTATTCTTGGAATGCATAGATAGAGGATACATAGGATAGATGTTAGTAGCAGTTTCTATGGTTATGTTTTGTATTTATATTGCTGCTAGTAGTGGTGATTGATGCGTTGTCGTGCTGCTATTTCCCCCACCCAACTCCAATCACATTTGGAATTTCTTTCTGCATTTTTATCTCTTTCCCTGCACTCTTATCTTAAACACAAAAACCCCATAAGAAGTCGGCCTTCTTGTTAAAGTTAAAGTGCACTATGCCTTCAGTTTGACACTTGTCAGTTTCATTGACAAGTGTTATGTTCATCATATAGGCCTTCTGCCTATATATGTAATACATTTTTATCAATAAAATAATCCCCTTCAAGTTTTCTCTCCTGACATTTGGTATCAGAGCAGGCTTTCCCTGCCCTGTGAAACCCTTGAGGGGGGATTTCCCTCATGGAAATCCTCCCTCCCCTATTTTTTTCCTATTTTTTTTATTTTTTACCGAGGGAGTATGCTCTCCATCATTTGATGGATCAGAAACCAGATGGTAAAAATTTAAAATTTAGGAAAAAAATTTCATCCTAGGACATGCATGTGTTTTCTTCTGCGCTGGGATTGCTCTCAGACTGCGGCGAATGGACCTCTTTTCTACTTTGGTGATGTATTTGTTGAATCTGCCATTGTTGCTCACCTTTCATCCACTCTGGCCACCAGCGCTCGTAATGGCCATTCGACTGTGCACCTGCTGCAACAGTCAGATTTTTTTGCAGAGCGCAGTTCGTTTGAAGCCTAATGTTTTTTTTTTTTTTTTCCACCTTGGGTTCCGAATCATGAAACCGAAGCTACTTTTTTAGATTGCGGTAACAACGGCGAAAACTTTGTGCAGACGCGCCAGATCACTTAAATGGTGTTAACGACACACAGAGCTTCAGTTCAAGAATGGCAGCAGCATAGGGTGCTGGCCCGCCCTCCTGGCAACCCCCAATACGCAGGTCGTGATCGCGGTGCCCGTCCCGCAGGCCACCAGATCCACTTCAGCGTGCCGCGGACGTTACCCTGGGCGGCGCCGTTGCTCACAGTTTACGATGATGGAAACATCCCAAATCTCTTCCAACGTGCAGATTGAAACTAAAATCATTACCGGAGGGCCACTTACCGGCGCTTTTGTTGATCAAAAACGTGCGCTTGTGAACTCTGTGGGTCTGGGTGGTCTGGGTGAGTGCGCCGGCCATGGCTGCTGTTCACGAGTTGCGAGGAGGTTAACTGCGCTCGGCTTGGAAGAGGTTGCAGGATGAACATATTTTAAGTGGTGGGAAGAAATGTTCGCAGCCCTGCTTCAGAAGTTGAAAAAGCTGAGACCGTCGATCTCTGTTATCAAGGAGAGGAAGCGTGATTGAAATGTCAGGGGATGCAGGCCGTCATGTTGGCGCTGATAGTTTGCGGTAAGGTGAGCAGCCGCGGAATCGATGTAGTGCTTCGGACGCAAGAAGACGGCGGTGATTCGTGCTGCTGGTGGTCTTTATGTTTGGGAATACCTGTAAGACGGTATTCGAATCAATCATATTTCTGTTCGTAATGCACCCGTTCTCTCATCGGCGGTTGTGGTGAAGTCAGAGGAGGCAGAAGCCCCAAGTTCGAGTCCATCCATGGTGACTGGCGCAGCTTCCATGACAGGATGTTCTGGTATGGGATACGGCGACGGGGCCATCCCGGCCAATCCTCGCAGACAGACGGCTCGCCACGCGTCGGAGACTACGTCAGCGTCATTAACGAACAGAAAATGCAGGCGCAAAAGTGGATTCTGTATGTTGGCGGTAGTTTTAATGTGATTATTGCTATGGTGCATGGAGGTGACGAGCTGTTGAAGTACTTGATCCAAAACAAATGGTTGATTTTTAGTGGATCGCCGCCGCTCGCCAGCTCGCGGCGATTGGTGACGTAACGGCGACGGGGACCGCAATGTTGATATTTGGCATACTTGGGCCAAATATGTTTGTTTATTGTTTTTTTTCCATGGGATATTTAAACATGGTAGGGACACCTTTTATTAAAACACATGGAATACTTATTTAAGAGTGGGAGGAGACCACTTTCTTGTATAAAGATTTTATTATGCCAATGTTTATGGCCGACAGTAAAACTTTATTGGCATGTTTTCCCTGCAAGGGAAAATTGAGAGACTGTTTTTTTTCCACCAGAGAGCGATGCCGCCATAGTGCGAGGTTTTAGTTGCTGTCTTGGAGAGGCATGTTGTTTTTCATTATGATGAAGGCCCCTTTGATGGTGAAATATAGGGGTATTTATAGTCGTTGGAAACGTTTTTCCGCGATGGACACAATGGTGGTGTCAAATTGTAATTTTGAGGCTGTTTCCAGTAAGTTTTTTAGCCTCAAAGTTTTTTCTACCTTGGAGTGCACTCTCGGTTGTACCCGACACTCCCAAGGTAATTTCATATGTGATCCTTGTACCTAGTGATCTTTTCTATACACTTGGCGAATGCAGCGGCTGGTTACCCATGCATTTCGGTGGGATGACATGGTCACCATAAGGACACTTATACTAGGGACTACAGACAAAGACACCCTAGACTCTATCCGAGGTTGTTTTCGGATCTACTTCTGAAGACTACAGACAAAGACACTTCAGAAGATTCTCTTCTTTTCTTCTTCTCTCCTCCTATTTTGATCTATGGCTCATTTTTATTGTATTGAGTGCATTTTCGGCAAAGACCGACACTCTTATATGGCTCGTTTTTCCTTTCATTAGGTGCATTTTTTGGTAGAGACCGACACCTTCTAGATTGAGTTCACCATGAGGAGGGATTTCATACTCATGGTGAATCTAGTTAGTGACCTACGAGTGGCAACATCCTCTGAGGATGACCTGCAGAGGCAACAGACCCAGATGTGGCTGACCCTGAGGCACCCATGATGACCCTGAGGCACTTAGACGGCTGACCCAGTGGCAACAGACCCGTGGAAGTGGCTGACCCTGAGGCAACAGACCGAGATGTATACACAGTGGATCTAGCATTATTCATAGTTGGAGAGCCAAGCGCAAAGAGCACGAGCCTAGACCAAATTGGAGAGCCAAGCGCAAAGAGCACGAGCCTAGACCAAAAAAAAGAGGATGATAGGTTATTTTTTTTAGAGAAGTCAACATTAAGGAGGAATGTTACTAATGTTGACTTGCTTTGTTTTTTCTTTAGTTAGGATAGTGCACTTTAAGGGGGAATGTTAAAGTTAAAGTGCACTATGCCTTCAGTTTGACACTTGTCAGTTTCATTGACAAGTGTTATGTTCATCATATAGGCCTTCTGCCTATATATGTAATACATTTTTATCAATAAAATAATCCCTTTAGTTTTCCCTCCTAACACTTCTCCGGAGATTGGCACGGAAGGCATCCCTTCCTTCCAGCCTTTCAATCTGGTGGGCGAATCTGGGCGCATCATACAAAATCCTTTCCTCATGGCAGATTCGTAACCAACAGCTTCCTTGATCCAAAGAGAAGATGAGATAAAAGATGTTGCCATTTCCTTTTTCAAAGATTTATTCAAATATAACTTTGTTGAAAATGTAGAAGTCTCTTGCTCTATTATGTCGAACATTCCCAAGCTGATTATAGCTGAGATGAATGACTTCTTAACACAACCCTTCTCAAATGATGAAATCAAAAAAGTTGTTTTCGAAATGCAACGGGATAAAGCTCCTGGCCCAAATGGTTTCCCTCTAGGTTGTTTTCAAGAATTTTGGCATATCGTTCAACAAGATATAGGTGAAGCTTTGAGGGAGTTCCAAGCTCATAACACCTTGCTAAAGGAATGGAACTCTACCTTTCTAGTCCTCATCCCAAAAAATCAAGGAGCTAATATGTTCAAGGACTTCAGGCCAATTAGTCTTTGTAACACGATCTACAAAATTCTTACAAGACCTTAGCCAATAGATTGAAGATCCTTCTCCCCAAGATTATTTCTCAAAGCCAAGGTGGGTTTGTGGCAAATAGACAAATTGTGGATGGTGTTATATACATTCGTGAAGTGTTGCATTCCATGGATCAAAGAGGGTCAACATGTATGCTTTTAAAGTTGGACATGAGTAAGGCCTACGATAGGGTGTCATGGGCCTTTTTGGATAAGGTCCTAGAATATTTTGGCTTCAACTCAGAATGGAGAAACTGGGTTACTCAGTGTATATCTACTCCTATGTTCTCAGTCATTGTGAATGGCCAGACGACAGGTTTCTTTCCCAATCAGAGAGGACTAAAGCAAAGGGACCCTCTCTCCCCTTACCTCTTCATTATAATCGCAGAGTGGTAGGGCCATTGACTCAGCTAAAAATTCGTCACAACCAGCAACAACAATAGAGTCGGTTACTCACCATAAATTTGTGGATGATACTATAAATGCAGGGGAGTATTCATTAAGAGAAGCCAGGAATATAAAGAAGGTGCTCCAGGAGTATGAACAAGCATCACATCAAAGAATCATTTAACAAGAGCAAATTGTTTTTTGTCAACACTCTAGCTTCTAGATAGAACAGAATTGCTAGGATCTTAGGTTGTGAAATTGCAGACTTTACCACTGTTTAAGGAAAGAGTTAGAGATGAATTATGGAATGCAGTGATAGAAAGATTTCAATGCAAATTAGCGGGGTGGAAGGGGGCTCTCCTATCTCAAGCTGGTAAAGTGTAGATCTTGAAATCTACTCTTCAGTCCTTACCAGTGTATTACCTCTCAATGTTTAAAATCCCCTCAAAATTTTCTAACATTCTTGAGAAAATTCAAAGACATTTCTTGTGGTCAGGGGTTGAGGAACATCAGAGACTTCCCCTAGTGGCTTGGAATAAAGTGTGTAGTCCTAAGAGAGAAGGAGGGTTGGGCATCAAGAGAATGCAGAACTTTAATGAAGCTCTTATGACCAAGCTTGGCTGGAGGTTAATCAAAGAAAGTGAAACATCCTGGGTCAATATCATCAAAGCTAAGTATTTAGAATCCTTCAACCCCTTCTTTAGATGTGAAAATCCACCTTCTAGTTCAACTTTCTGGAATGGATTAATTAAAACAAGGCCTCTGTTATTGAAAGGATTAAAATGGAAATTAGGGATCGACAATTCCATCTTGTTCTGGGAGGACACTTGGATAGCTGACAAGCCCCTTTGTGCTTGGAGGGAATGCAAGCAGATCATGGAACCCTTGAAGTTAAGATTTGGCATTTGGGTTAGTGATTATATAGAAGGAGAAGGGCTATTGAGAAGATGGAAAGATATCTCTATTCCTACCGCTGATCAGGAAACTCAGCACCAGGTATCTTTTGTCAAAAGACTTCTCCTCTCTTATTACATCCCTATAAGCCCCACTCAAGACACCCTCATTTGGGCCCCTACTTCAATAGGAGTTTACTCAGCTAGGTCAAGTTATCTACTAACAAGAGATGAAGACCTTCCAGAATTCCCAATCAATAGAGTTTGGATGAAAGACTTAACTCCTAAAGTTGCATTCTTTCTTTGGTTAGTCCTTCAAAACAGAATTTTAACAATCGACAATCTTAGAAGAAGAGGCTTCTGTTTTCCAAACATGTGTCCTTTGTGCAAAGCTGATGAAGAATCGATTTCACACCTCTTTATCCATTGTTCTTTCTCAAGGAAGGTTTTTCATTTGATGCTTCAAGCCTTTGAATGTTCTTGGGTGGCCCCTCAATCTATCCTTAGTTTTGTTGAACAATGGCATGCCCCCTTCAAAAGTTCCAGACTCACTTATTTATGGAATACATCCCTAGCTCATTTTTGTTGGGGTATCTGGTTGGAGCACAATAACAAGATTTTTAGAGACGGTTACAAGGATGAGAAATCTGTCTTTTTTAGAATTAAGAATGCGATACAGGAGAACTTGTCAATAAGTAAGCATGAGGAAGGGGCTGAGCAGGGAATAGAGAAAGAGATAGCTAATAATTGGAAATTAGAAGTAAATACCGGAGATGGCCACAAGTCGAGGGAGGACATATGAAAGAATACCAGATGGAAGAAACCTGAGGAGGGGTGGGCAAAACTTAACTTTGATGGGGCCTCTAAAGGCAACCTAGGAAAATCTGGGGGAGGTGGTGTGATAAGAAATTCAAAAGGAGAGATGATAGGAGCTTACTCAGAGAATTACGGGACCCAAACCAGTCATGTGGCTAAAGCTAAGGCGATGATAACCGATATAAAGCTCCTGGCTCAACTTGACATTCCTAAGATAGTAGTGGAGGGGGACTCCCTTAACATCATTAATTATTTGCTTGGAAAGGGAGAACCAAGATGGACCGTGGAAGGAATCATAAGGGATAGTAAAATACTGTTTCAATCTTTTCAAGAGGTGAAAATCATGCATACTTTTAGGGAAGGGAATAAAGTTGTTGATTATTTGGCTAATCTAGGAGTAAACAACTATGAAGGAGACATATGGGTGGACTCGTATCCACCTCATGTGCTTTCATATTTAGGCTTGGATAATCAATTCAGCTCTAGTAATGTGGAAATTCAACGAGAAGAGGATGAAGGACACTTGGGAGGAACTTAAGATATGTTAGCATAGTATATAGGCTTATTTATTACATTATTATAACGCTATGATATTGCGGACAGATGATATTGGGGGTAGTTTATTTTTCTGGTTCCCAACTGAATTGGTTGGAACGAACTTACATTGTATTACTTATTCCATCAAATGCAATATCGAGACTAATGCTTCTGAATTCCATTTTGGTATCAGAGCAAGAAGGAGGTTTTGGGCAATGTGGATTTTTTGTTGGACAATGTGATTTAATTTGGCATTCAGTCACTCCAATAATCGTCCTCTCCAATCCCTTGAGGAGCCTTCAGTCATCGATCAGAGCAAGCCATTTGCACGCCGTCTGAGGAGAGGAGTCGTCTGCACTTTGAGGAGAGGAGTCGTCTGCGCTGCGTAGCGCCTTGTACAGGTCTTGCGAGGGTGCGTTCATATGCGTATGCCTACACACGATTGGAGTGGAGTTCGTTGTTCATTTTGTTTGTATACAACAAATTAAAACCACTGACGGACATTATCGACATTGATGTCCTAAAGTTTTGCACCAAAAATTAAAACTTCGGCACAGTGATGTTCCCGACATAATTTTTTTATTTATTTATTTTCGGCCCTGACAAACTAACAGGCACATATTGCTTCTTCATTCCATCCACGCCTGTAGTGGATTTGGTCGGATCCGCACGCTAAGGACACAGGAGACGTCAGTTTGAATCTTTGCGGAGTCATAAGGGATTATTTTTTTATTTTCTTCGTCGCCCGCAGAGTTGGATAAGAAGAAGCATCTGCTTCTTGGTCTTGTCAGCAGTTGTGGCTGGACCGGTCGAAGGAGGTCCTTCAAGGCTTGGGCGGATGAAGGTCGGGGGTTCCAACCCCACCGACTCCCCAAATACTACTTTTTGCCAACAAGACACTTATTAAGGTATTTTTTTATATCAATACCTTATGTTTGTTTTTTTTTGCATAGTGGCACATTTTCAAAAACAAACAAAGACAAGTTTTATTTTGGAGGGATAAGGTATTTTTTTTGTTTTTCCAAAGCAAATTCTTTTTTGTTTTTCCAAAGCAAATTTCTTTTTGTTTGTTGCCACTCAATCCTAAAGCACAAAAACTCATATTTTTCCATGGAGGGATAAGCATATATAGTTTCTTTTTCCGTTTTGGAAGGGTATATCCCAATTTTTCATCCTTGTTTCTTTTGCAATCAAAAGGGGGGATCACAAGCATTTTTCTCTTGCAAATTTCTAAGACAAGGGGGGAAGAAAATTGTGGATTTGAAAAGAACATTTGGATTTGAATATCATTTTTGCAAACCAAAACCTCAAATATTTTGCAAAAATCATTGTAACAAAATTGGCATTGTAATAGGTGCATTTTCGGTGGAAACCGACACCTAAGTGTTTAAATTTGTGGGCACTTGTGGTTGTTTTTGCATTTAAATTTCCTGTTTTTTTGCATTTCAATCATAAGGTAAAATATACAAAGCAAAGAAAAGACCCCAAATTTTACACCTATTTGTGCAATTTATTGCACCGCAGTGTTCGGTATATACGGTACCTCTGGCCCACACTTACAGGTAATGTTGTCGTGCTTTGGGCTATTGTATCTAACGCCTAACATAGTTGCAACAATGACGTCTGAGCTATTGTTCTCTATAAATCGTCGGGGAGAAATAAGGAAAACCAGTTTTGATATTCACTCCATTTTATACCCTAATTCTTTCTGATTGTTTGGCTTAAACTCCTCCAACTCATCATCCTTTTTCGGAAGGGTTTTGAGGCAGGTGCCATCAATTTGATTGAATTCCCTTTCACGTACTCTTTGTAAGTATAAAGAAAGGGGGACCATTTGGTGTTATAAGGAACCTTCACAATGGCCATTGTTCACAAATATCTGTCAGATTCACAGTTGCTCAAAGGTTCTAATTTTGCACCATGGAAGACAAAGATGAGAGCTATCCTTCAGGTTGAAGATTTGTGGGATGTAGTGACTGGCACTACAAAACGTCCTACAACAACAGGACCAGATCAAGAGGCATTTGATAAGAAGGATAGAAGGTGTCTCATGTTTATTCTGCTTGCTACTACAGATGAGGTCCAACCTCATATTTGTGATGCCAAATCTGGTAAAGAAGCTTGGGATGATTTGATTACCATTTATGAAGGGAAGAATCAATCCACTATTCTTAACCTTCAAACTCAACTACATACACTCAAAATGAAATCTGGTGAGACAGTTGACTTGTTCCTATGCAGAGTGGCGGAATTGAAAGCCAAATTGAATGCTATGGGAGAGACAGTGGCAAATACTCTCTTGACCTCAGTCATCTTGAGAGCTTTGCCAGAATCCTACAAGGTGTTGATCACATCTCTAAATGTGTCTGGTAGACAAGTTACCTTTGTGGAATTGGTAAATTTGCTTCAAATTGAGGAGGCAAATCAGTTTCAGAAAGATGAAGTGCCAAATAATGCACTTTACTCCAAACAAGGGGGTAGGAAGCAAGGTAACTTTCAGAAGGGAGGATCTTCATCAAAAGGAAAAGGGAAACAACCTCAACAAAAAGAAAAGAAATATTGCAAAATCTGTGATATGGATAACCATGACACCAACAAGTGTTGGTTCAAGAATAAACAACCCAATGACCAAGATCACAAGAAAAATGGAAAGGGGAAATACAAACCATAGAAGAAGAATAAGCAACCCAAGGAAAATGTTGCTTATGAGGAATCAAACTCAGACTCTAAGAGAGCACACAAGGTGCTCATGACTCACACATCTTCTCAGTAGAAGGATGCAGTGTGGTATATTGATTCCGGTGCCAGTAAACACATGACTGGAGATAGATCGTGGTTTGAGACATTTGAGGCAAAGGAAGGCAAGCCAATGACAATAGCTGATGATAAGACCTACCGAGTCCAGGGTGAAGGAGATGTTTCCGTCACTCTTCCAGATGGCAAATGTCAGATTGAGAAGGTTCTCTATGTTCCTGGATTGGCAAACAATTTCTTGTCAGTCCCTCAGATCTTGGATAGAAACATGGATGTTGTTTTCAGTGTTGAGGATGGCAGAAAGAGATGTTTCATCACCAGAAAGGGAAAGCATGTAGCAACAGGTTCATACAAGCATGGCTTGTTTATCTTAGATGTCATTTCTACGCCTCATGTTGCCATGGTGGCAAACACAAAGGAGGCCACTTCTCTTTGGCACAAGAGATATGGGCATCTAAGTTCAGGATATTTGCTTGAGTTAAGCAAATATGAGATGGTGAAAGGCCTTCCCAACCTTTCATCCACATTGCCAGTATGCTCGGATTGCTTGGCAGGGAAGCAACATTGAGTACCGTTTGAGGTCAGCTCTTCACGAGCTAAGAAACCTTTGGAGTTGGTACACACCAATATGTGCGGTCCTATGCCAAACAACTATGGTGGAAAGAGGTATTTTCAGTTGTTTGTTGATGATTACTCACGGAAGATGTGGGTTTTCTTTCTATAATTGAAGTCAGAGGCATTTTTGTACTTTCAACAGTTCAAGAAGCATGTTGAGGAGTCCAGATGTTCCATAAAGACCCTCCGCTCAGATCGATGGGGAGAATATACCTCCAAGGAATTTTCATCATTTCTAAATGCACATGGGATTAAGAGAGTTGACAACAACCTATACTCCACAACAAAATGGAGTTGCTGAGAGGAGGAACCGTTCCATCATGGAAATGGTTCGTTGTATGCTTAAGGGGGCACATCTTGAGCATGAGTTTTGGGCAGAAGCAGTGAATACAACATCGTACCTCCTGAATAGAGCACCCACAAAAGCTCTACAGGGCATGACTCCACAAGAAGCATGGAGTGGTAGGAAACCCTCCATTTATCATCTATGGGTTTTTTGATGTAAGGCATTCATGCACATTCCAAAATAGAAGAGGAAGAAGTTAGATGAGAAAACATTGCAATGTATTTTTCTTGGTTACGATGAGCATTCAAAGGGATATCGGTTGATAGATCCTATGACCAAGAAAACACACATTAGTAGAGATGTGGTATTTGATGAAGCTTTCACATTAGATAACACATCTACAATTGTATACCTGGAGGAAGAGGAGCCTAAGAAAGAGACTCCAATCCCACAAAACAAGGTTCCAAAATGGTATACTAGCACATTGAGAGATTCAAAGTTGACTTCACTTCCAGATCTAACTCTAGATCGACCTTGTACTCGCAACATGACTCAGCAGATGAGAGCAGAGGCATCAACTTCAGAGGTTGACGAGCTTTGCCAACAGTTTGATGAACTATCTATAGATGCAAAGGAAGACAGAGAAGTAGATATGGATGATGAAAGGGTTTATATGTTAGCATTGGATGAGAATGAACCCACAACAGTTCAAGATGCACTTAGTGAGCCTCAGTGGAAGGCTGCTATGGATGCTGAACATACATCTCTCATGAAAAATAATACATGGAAGCTAGTTAATCTGCCTTTAGGAAAGAAGCCCATTGGCTGCAAATGGGTGTTCAAAGTGAAGTATAAGGCAGATGGTACTATTGATAAGCATAAGGCCCGTCTTGTTGCAAAGGGCTATGCTCAGAAAGAAGGCATAGATTATGAAGAGACTTTTGCCCCCACTGCAAAAATGACTACCATTCGAGTACTTTGTGCCATGGCAGCTCAGTTTGGGTGGAAGTTACATCAGATGGATGTAAAAAGTGCTTTCTTGAATGGTGACCTGCAAGAAGTGTACATGACCCAACCAGAAGGATTTGTGGTTGAAGGGCAAGAACAGAAAGTTTGCAAGTTGGTCAAATCCTTGTATGGGCTAAAACAAGCTCCACGAGCTTGGTACATCAAAATAGATAGTCACCTATTGCAGCATGGATTCAAAAGAAGTCCTTCAGATGCAAATCTCTATATCAAGAACAATGGTTCTGACATAGTGATTTTGGTACTCTATGTGGATGATCTGATCATTACTGGCAGTTCAGAGAACATGATTGATGCAGTGAAATATGATTTGAAACAATCTTTTGAAATGACAGATCTAGGACTTCTTCACTATTGTCTTGGTTTAGAAGTGACTCAGAAAAAGAATCATATCAGAGTAACACAAAAGAAGTATGCCAAGACATTGGTCGAAAAATATCGCATGACTGACTACAAGTCTAAAGCGACTCCAATGGAGCCAGGACTTAAGTTATCATGATATGATAAATCTCCACAGGTAGATGGTACTCTCTATCTCCAGCTGATTCGGAGTCTCAAATATTTGACGAACACCAGGCTAGATCTTAGTTTTGTTGTGGGTTATCTTTCACGGTTCATGCAGGAACCTAAGGTGAGTCATTGGAAAGCAACAAAGAGAGTTCTTCATTATGTCCGTGGTAGTACAGACTATGGCCTGGACTATAAGAAGAATGATCATTTCTTCTTACAGGGATACACGGACTCAGACTATGCCGGATCCATTGATGATCGAAAGTCGACTTCTGGATACATTTTCCATCTTGGATCTGGACCTGTCTCTTGGCACAGTAAGAAGCAGCAGGTGGTTGCTTTATCTTCTACAGAGGCAGAATATCATGCAGCAAGTGGAGCAATCTGCAAGATAATGTGGTTAAGTCGCATTCTTACAAACATGGGTCTTCCAAAGAATCTTCCACTTCATTTGTTTTGCGACAATCAAGGTGTTTTGAATCTTGTCAAGAATCCAATCTTTCATGAGCGTACCAAACACATTGACACTCGTTGTCATTTCATTCGAGATGAAGTTCCAAAGCACCACATACAGCTCCAGTACATTCCCACTGATGAGCAAGTTGCAAACATTTTCACTAAGGCACTTGCACGTGTCAAATTTGAATTGTTTTGCAATGCTCTTTGTATTTCCCAATAATATAATAAGGGGGGATGTTAGCATAGTATATAGGCTTATTTGTTACATTATTATAATGCTATGATATTGCGGACAAATGATATTGGGGGTAGTTTATTTTTCTGGTTCCCAACTGAATTGGTTGGAACGAACTTACATTGTATTACTTATTCCATCAAATGCAATATCGAGACTAATGCTTATGGATTCCATTTAGATAGTGGTTCAAATAAAGAAGAAGGATGAAGACATGGAAGTATATCTTGTCTAAAATGAAGCAAAACAAACAGGAACATCCAACCTTTTGATTTTGAATTGGTTTAGATAAAGAAGGATGAAGACATGGAATTTGTTGTTATCCTATCCAAAATGAAGCAGAGCAATCAGGATCATCCAACCTCTTGATTTTGAATATAAAGAAGAAGGATGAAGACATGGAAGTTGTTTTTATCCTATCCAAAATGAAGCAGAATAATCAGGATCATCCAACCTCTTGATTTGAATGTAGTTTCTCCGAGCTGTAACTTCCGTACTAGATTTTTAGCTGTTTCCTGTGCTGTTTTTATGTTGTATCTTCTGTCTAAATTTGTTGTAGGGCTTTTCTTTTCCACTTTGCTAAAGGGATTTGGTTCCTTGTATAAAGGGTTGGGGCCCTTTCAAAAACCCCTATTTTTCACCTCTAATCAAAAAAACAAGTAAGACATCCTACCTGAGATGCACCAAAACATAGCTCCAACATAGTAAGGCATCCTACAACCCAAAGCACATGTCAAAGATAGTGTGGTGTGACTAAAATGGGTCACATTTGTAAGATTTGCTCAACTTCAAATCCCTTAACCAAAAGTTAAACCCAACCATTTTTGGCTCACACCTGAGATGCAACCCTACTGGATGTGCAGGTATGGATCTAAAACACACATTTTCCTGAATTTGAGGCACACCTAGAGCAAGGCAGCACTCTGGTCCATTGACACTTAGTATGACCCATAATGCAGTCAAACCTTCCAATAAAAAATGTCAAAAAAAAAATAAAGAAAGAAAAAGGAAAGAAAAATAATGAGAAACAGAAAGGGAAAAGGAAAACTTAGTATTTGCTCCTCACATCTCCATGAAAAAATCTGCTGTGGCTCCTGCCTAATACATTTGCATGTCTCATATTTGAATTGTTTTTACTATTTTAGATTGTAATAAGTTTTGTGATGATCTTATGTTTCAACTTTTCAATCTTATTAGAATCAACCCCCATCTCCATGGTTTGTTCCTTCAAGACCCTTGCATCCTTTGTATCATGCACCCTTGTCCCTAAGCTTTGAGAATACGTATTGAGTGTCCTATACTTGCACCTTGCTCACCCCTGCATATGACCTTTTGGGTTGAAGCAGTGTTGCAAAAATCAGGAAAAAATATGTCATAATTGCAAAAGATGGACGTTCTTTGAACCTTGCTGATATATATCAGAAAACTCAGAAAAATATCAAATTTCATTTTCAAACCATATTAAATTCTGTTTTTTAAATTTCATTTTCCCAATTCATTGCCAATAAATTTACAATCCAATTTTTTCCTAGGCCCTGCCGATAAATTGCCAATCACTGATCACAATTTTTTCAATACTCTTGAATGAATTGCACTTGGGGCACTCTTAAAAATGTAAGACATTTTCATTATACCACAACCTTTATGGCATATGTTTCAGGCTATAGGATGCCTTGTGGAAAGCATATTTGAAATTGTGGCATATGTTTCAGGTTATGGGATGCCTTGTTGTGGTAAGTGTATTTGATCTTGGCCACTTTTGCAAATGCAATCCTTTTTCATTATATGCCTTGTTGTTAAAAGTGCATTTGAACTCGGGGCATATGTTTCAAATTATGGGATGTCTTATAATGGAAAGTGTATTCAAAATTGGACTACTCTTACAAATATAATCCTTTTTCACTATGCCAATGCTCTCATGACTTATGCTATGGGTTGCCTTATTGCAGTAGGAGATTTGAACATAAGCCACTGTAATGAATGTACATGTTTTCATTACACCACACTTCTTTGACATGTGTTTTAATATGAGAGGATTTGAACATGGACCACTAGTATGAATATAACCATTTTGTTACACAATAGATGTACTTTAAGTTATAGGCTGCCTTTATGTTGAGACAGTTTTTATGACTATACCTGTTTTCATTATTCCATGGTCTCTACATGTCCTTTATGTTAAGGCTGCTTGATTGTGATGACAGATTTAAACATAGACAAATTTTACTAATGCAACCCATGTTTACTACACTAAAACCTCTATGATGTATTTGAGTTATATGTCGGGGATTAAGAACATGAGCCACTCATGTGAATGCAATCATTTTCATTACACCAGGTCCTCTGTGACATTTGCTCTAGGTTATAGCCCACCTTATTGTAGGTAGGGAAACTGAATATGGGTCGCTCATACAAATGTAACCCATTTTCATTATGCCACGGCCTTTGTGACATGCACTTTGGGTAATAGGCCACTTTATTGTGGTTAAGGCATTTGAACTTGAACCACCTCAAGAATGTAAGCCATTTTCATTACACCATTTGTGACACATGCTCTGGATCATAAGCTGCCTTATTATGAACAAGGTGGTGATTTAAACAGAGGCCACTCTTATGAAAGTAACCTATTTTCATTATCCAAGAATCTTTGTGACATGTACTTTGGATTATGGAACTTGCAGTGAGGAGAATTGAACATGGGCCATGAATATAACCCATTTTCAATATGCCACAACCTGTATGACAGGCTGAGCAGGCCAGGCTGTGAAGGCTTTTGTACTTGAAATATGAGGTCTAAGGTTTGAATCTGAAGGGCATAGGAGATATGTATGTTTGTGGGGGTATAATACAATACAAGTGCCTCGTTCCATAGTGGACCCAGGAAAGTATGGAATGGTCTGATATGTACATGTGGAACTTAAAAAGTTATGTAACTCTGGATTATGGCCTGTGCTATTGTGGAGAGGAAATTTAAACATGGGCCACTTTCAAAGTGACCCCTTTTGAATATTTACTCTGGTTTATGAGTTAATAGGAGATTTGGACCTAACCGGCAATCCATGATGTTACCAATCTATCCCCTATCATTAGATCACATATATTTAGACGAAAAGACAATGTATATTACATAGATACTAATTTACGATTACCAGCTTATTAAAAAATATTTACTGATTATAAAAAAATGAATTATAGTTTCATTCTTCTCGGATAAACTTCCAGTCTCTTGGGCATTTAGTTTTCACCTTAATGCATTAGATTATAATCATTCTACTACGCACAAATAATTCCTCTCTGCTAGCAAATCCAATTTAATTTCCAAATGTCTCCTCTGGGTCTTGATTCAAATGCTCAACTCACTAAATGATCTCATATCACAACCAATAATAAAATTTGCAAAAATCCTCAAACCCAACAAATCCAAACGACTTAATGCTTCAACAAAAGGCCATTCACATATATAAATGATAAAAGTATATAACATTACAGTATAAGTTCAGAATTTCGAATTTAAAAAAATAAAAATGATACCATGGTTTGTCAAGGTCTGAAACGATCATCAGACGAGGAGATTCCTTCGATCCGTCCATATTCGCCTAGCTTCTTCAGATCCCACACATTTTTTTTTGTTTTACCTTTGTTCTTGTGGGCTGCTTTGGTGTTAATCTATTTGGGAATTTTAGTGTGGCATCCAGAGATTTTGTTGGATTTTTTTCCTGATCCCATAGCCCACGTGGCAGACAGTCATGCGAGGAGGATCCGTGACGAACAACGGCCAAGCTTATGCATGGCGTCACGCGAAAGGATATTGAAGTAACAATAGGAAAAAACAGTGGCGATATATTTCAAAAGTTAGCCGCCACATATATATATATATTCACACACTCACACCCAGGTGTTGTAGGTGAGTTGAAGAGGAGAGTGCACTCTTTCAAAGGAGGTTCCAAGTTCAAATCTCCACCCTACGAAAAAGTTAAATTAGGTATCTAAAATTCATCCAATTGATAATGTTAGTGCGGACAGGGGTCGAGTGCGACCCCGGGTGACTTTGACGGTGTAGTACCTCTTGTTCGTGATCTCTCAAACCAAAGCGGCTCCGCAAAAAGTTTTTCGCTTAAAATATATATATATATATATATATATATATTCTCACACATTCATCTGTGTTGGGTTTGTTTAATTATATAAAAATAAATATATACATTAAAAATAAGAGCATATATGGGGATTATTTTTTCTCTGATCCAAAAAGTTTTTATCATTATATTCTTTCATCAAATTTATATTATTATTTTTAATAATTCTATATAATTAATTTTTTTTAATGTTATTCAAATTTAAATTTTGATTAGACTACATCATCTATATATCAATTATATAGTATATTATTTTTAATTTTATTAATATATTTTTTTAAATTTTATTAGTGTATATTAAAAACATAGGATTACAAATAATAAAATTATATAAAAATTAAATATAATAATAATTGACAAGTTATAATTTTAAATTAAATATAATAATAATTGACAAGTTATAATTTTAAATTAAATATAATAAATGAAATTCAACCCACTTATTTGATTACCATAAAAAAAAAAAAATTTCATATATTTTTAATTTATTTAACAAAGGTGACGTTAAACCATTCAAAAAGGGAAATAGACTGAGAGGGAAAACAACCAAAATAACCTATGTGTAGGAGTTGTATAAAGAACTGTGGTTATAAACCATAAAATTTAATCTAATATTTTTTTTTTATTATATAGAAGAGCTGGTTACAGTTATTGTTTTTAGTAACTGGTATGTGCAGGGTTCAAATTACATGGGTTGCTTTCAATAGTTTATTTGTTTCGTTATTTTTCACTCGAGTGAGATGGGAGACCACGGGTTTTGTGTAAATCTAATATTTTTTTAAGTAACGTTGGCTTTTTGCTATTGATTTTCATGGTGATTTTTCTAGCTCGGTTTTGTGCTGTCATCGTAAATCTAATATTTTTTTTTAAGTAATGTTGACTTTTTGCTATTGATTTTCATGACGATTTTTTTTTTCAATCGATTATATGGGATTGAAAGAGGTTCACCTATATTATATGGTATTACAACAAAACTTGGATATTATACATGTATGGCTTGGCAAGATTTGAACCTTAGTCTTGGATTGAAAGAGGTCCACCTATATTACATGGTATTACAACAAAGCTTGGATATTATACATGTGTAGCTTGGCAAGATTTGAACCTTAGTCTTGGATATTATAAATGTATTGCTCGACAAGATTTGAATCTTGATTTCCTTTTTAAATGTTGAGGAATCTACTCGGTTGAGTTGATGCTACTTGATTTTTTCAATGGGTTTACACAAGTTTTTATGAGGGATCCCAGTCCCCTCGTACCGAGTGGGGTTTGAACCTTGGACCTCTCTAAAAAAGGCCAACGCCTTTACCACTGTAGTAAGATTACAGTTTAATTCTTTTACCTTTTTAATTTCTCTTTTTTTGTGTAAATTTTGTAATGATTTTATTAATAAAGTATAAACATAGTTATTTGGAATATCAAGGAAACCTCGCATTTTAAAATAAAATGCTTCTTATTATTAATTTTCTATAATATATAAAAGTTATAAATCATCTCTTTTTTTATTTTTTTAATTAATGGTTATAATAGTTCAATTTTTTCCCTATTTATAAAATATTATTTATGTTAATTTTTAAATATTTTTTAATTAACTATATAATATGAGATTAAATTGAATTGTTATTTTTATTTCAACTAATTAAATATTACACTAAATCAAATTTACTAAGTTTTTTTAAAGTTAAATATTTTAGTTTATTTGACTTCAACTTTATGATCGTTTTCTCAATGTAAGATGATTTAAAATTTTGTATCTTTGCAAAGTGAGCATATTGTTGAGGATAAGTTATTATAGAAATTGATATCAAATTTTAAAATATCATTTAATTTTAAAAATGATCTCATCTATATTACATCATCATGAGCATGTTATGAAGATATTCTAACAAACCACATAGTAATATGTTGAGGTTAAGGTATTATAGAATAGAAGGTTGTTAACATCCATGAGATCAAAAGCAACTTATGGGACACAAACTATCAATCTTATAGCTCTTCTTTAGGAGGTCTAAGGTTCAAACCGTGGTGTGGGCGAGTGTGTGAGGGGGTGGGTGTGTGGTGGCTTTGTGTTAAATTCCCTATTGATAATTATAGCTCTCGGCTTTACGAGAGGTCATGGTTGGGAGGAGACTGTTCAACCCTGTACATCGGTCATAGGGGTTTCTCACAATAACCAAATAAAAAACAAACAAACAAACTATCAATCTTAAATTATTTTTTCTTTCTACAACATGGATTTTTTTGCTATTGATTTTAACGATAAACCCTCCTATTTTTTCCTCTTCAAAAATTTCCTATAGGAAAATTATTGATAAAGTATTAGCATAGGTAACTTGAATTTTTTTTTTATTACATAGGAGAGTTGGTCACAACCACACTATTGTTAGTAACTGGCAAGCACAGGGTTCAAACTACCATGGCTGCTCCCACCAAACCTATTCCACCTCGTTATTGTTGACCCGATGTGAAGGGGACCACCGATCACTTAAGATTCGTACCATCATCATTGGTCTAGCACACACTCAGAGGATTTAGATCATACTACTACCTTTGCAAATAGGCTATCTTGAGGTTTGAACCTGGGTGTCTTCTTGGTAAGTACCTGGCCATACAAGCACTTACCAATCCAGGTAACTTGAATATTACTATATAGCTATAAAAATTAACAAAAAACTTTGAAAAATATTAAATAATGTCAACTAATTACAAAAATAGCTCTCACTTATATTACATCCTAAGAATGTTAACACAATATTTCAGCAAGCCACATAGTGGTATTTGGAAATTATGCATATATTACAAGGCTTGAGCTTGGGTCCTTACTTGAACCAATTACAAAAATAGGTCTCATCCATATTACAATATTAACATGTTATAACACTATTTTAACAATCCACATAGTTTGTCATTACTCTATCTACTACGAATACACATATTATGTGGGGCCTATAAAAAAATAAAATTAATCAATCAATTTTTTTCATATATATTATTAGACAAGTTTTAAAAAGCATGCTTCGATATTCTAAAATTTAGTTTCCAAAATTTAGTTTACAATTATGTCAAAAACTTCTTTAAATCTTTTATTTTTGTTACACATAGAAATCAACAACGATCTTCGTCATATTATCTGAAAGCTACCACTATAACCCTTGTACTACCTTGACAAACTTTTACTACAAATGAGACCCTCCCTATAAAAAGCAATGTTAGCATGTAAAACAGGAAACTTATATTAAAGCAAACCCACAATCAACAAGGCAGATGGGAAGGATAAGGTAGTCAATTTGAATATAAATCTAGAATGACAATCAGAATTCAAGTTGTTAAAAATTGAGATTTTTTCTTTTTCTTCTTATTTTAGATACCCTAGTAGAGGGTTAATTGTAGAGATCTAAGGACAAACCAATTGGGAAGGTAGAAAAATCATTTTTTTGAAGGCCCATTTGAATCCTTTTCTATTATATAAATGAGATTTTGGCTTAAAAACTAGTTTCTAAGGTGAGATCTTGTCTTGGAAACCAATTTCTAAGTTTGAGTCTTAAGAGGTTCCTACGAAGGCGTCTAAGGATTTTTCATTGTTAGGATAAAGTTTGGGTTTTTTAGGGTTGTGACATCAATTCCCATGAGTCTACTTCTATGCATCTTGTAGAAGCACCTCTTATACATGGAATTGGGAGTCACTAAAAGCAAGGTCCAAAATTGTTAATGTTTTACATATAGGATTTTTCTATGCTTAACTCGTTTAAAAACATTAGAATTCTCTCCTATTAGTAAGTAGTTTTATCTACCTCTACTTTGGATTGAAATAAGGCCAAATTTTCAATGTGATTCTGCATTGCTCAAGTAGACTAGATCTCTTTAGTTTTTGGTTGAATGGAACATTTGTTTTTCCTGATATATTGTTAAGAGTTCATGTCTAAGCCCCTCTTTTTGAATCTATTTGTTTAATTTTGTGGTTTTGTTTTTTTGTGTGGAGGTGCTTATGACCAGCTACATCCAAATGATAACATAACAAAATTATATTGGGATGTCATGTTATGGACTCCATATGGTTATGTGGAAAGCAAATGTAGACTTATATTACATAGATCCTACAATGACTAGGAAGAACGTTAGTTTTTTGGGTTTAAAGTATTTGTTAAAAATTATGAATTTGTTGAACATTGTGTGCAATAGGAGCCAGAGTGTGGAGAAATGGGAGAGGTAGCGGGAGAGGGGGTTGTTGGGTCTAATTTGATTGGAAAGGCTCTCTCCTACCACTTTTTGGAATTTGATTTTCTACCATAGCTTTGGCTAGGTTGGAGCCTACTGGAATAGGTGTTCTTTCAGATCCCTATTTCCTACAACATTTGGTTTGTCTCTACTAGAAGTCCTTTTCTTGGATTCCAACAAAGCTATTATTGTGATTTCTACTATGTTCGAGGTTTATTGCATATCTTTATTTTTATTAACATAAACCATTCACCAATATGCAGAAATATCAAATCATTCATCTACAATACATTATCGACAATAACAATCCATAAATGAGAGAGAGATAGATAATACCCTTAAGGTAGAGAAACACCAATAATACTCCTTAAGGAATGAATCACTCCACAAGTTCTCCCAAGATGAGAGGCCACTTAAGGAGGGCAAAGTCCCATAAGCCACTTTGTGGGCAACGACGATTACATAAGATTATTCTCCAATGATGATTACAATGACAAATATCTCTTCTTTATATACCCATATTCTTATTCTACTTTGGGGAGCCTACTACTAATATAATATTATATTATAATATTATAATACAATCAACCTTAGGTTATGTGTGGCCTATGCCAACCCTTATACAATATAATAATATATCCCCAATACAATATAATAATATATCCCCAAATATCTATTTCTAAGTACCCTACCATGCCACCCTCCTTACAAATGTTTCATCCTCGAAACATATGAAGAAACATGATAATATGATTTGCTAAGCAAAGTTAGCAACTGATACCAATCTCGATCATCCATCCATTCAAGTGAAACATGTTGATGCTAGTATGTCATTTTCTTACTTGAGTATCCAAATCTGCTTCATTGGATCCACGCTTCTGCTGCTGTATTTTGATGACTTGAATGATGGGTCCACTTGTTCCTTGATGCTGATGATCCACTCTGAAAACCAGGATTACTATGTTTTCTCTGCCAAATGCTGCCATAGTTGGTGCCCCTCTGATTCCATGTAGAACCATAATATTGTTGCCTTGAACCATGCCTCCAAGATTGTTGTCACTCATGGTGGTGTGGATGGTAATATGGTGCAACCTTAACTTGATGTTCTACCTTTTTTGACTTCTCAACATTTGGCTCCATTGTTTTAAATTACTCTACGCATTGTTCTTTCATGTTCTCTTTATTTGGTGTGTCCTTGTGCTCTTCTATAAAAGCTTTCTTAGACTCTGTTACTATTATTTCCATGGACTCCGTTGTTGCTACTTCTTCCATGGACTTTATTGTTGCTACTGCCTTCTTGGATTTTGTTTTCGGTTCTTCAATTTATTTCTCTACAATCACTTCTTGATTTTCTGCGGATCCTTGCTCCTTAAGCTGAGAAATATCCTGCATTGTTATCTTCTTTTTCTTGTTCCATAACTTCATAAACTTCTTTTTTCCACAACAAATCGAACTTCTCTCTGATACCACTTGGAAGGCAATGCCTTCCCTAGCCTCTATGATAATTATATTATTTTATACTCAGATGCACACAATGTATAACAATAATGTGATGTGTACAATCAATTGAATCTGAATGCAAGAATGGAAATTAAATCAACAACAATATAAATCTCTTGCCTCTTAAGGAGGGAAGATCCCCACTGCAATGGGCAATTTATAATGTGAATACGCAAATGAAGAATTGATGAAAGAAGATGAGATAATCCTATGCTTGGATAACTAACTATCTAAATATGAAATAAAATGATTTTAAATATAATAGCCGATGACTTATAATATTTGTATTGTAATAAGGTTCTTCTAGCTACCCTTTTGACTTAGGTGGGGAAGACTCCCATTTTTTCTTCTTAATCTTGAATGAATTTCTCTAGAAGCCCCTTGAATATTTTCACAGAGGTGCTCGGTTTGCTAGCATCATACCTTTCAGAGGTGTTGGACTTTAGGTCTTTTGTTCTAGCATCATGCCTTTTGGAGGTTCTAGGATTAAATTCTTTTGTTCAACCAAGGGCTAGGAGGACCCCTTGTCTTCCAATGAGGATGTATCTCTATCTTCTCAACTTGGGAAAATGGACCTTATGGTTGTGTGCATCCTCGAACCCTAGTTTTTTGGGAGGAGGTTCACCAGGGATCAAGAAGGTCCTCTATCTTCACTCAATGGTGTGCAACCACTTTCCCTGCCCAGGAGAGCATCTCTTATGGGAGCATGCATAATTGAGTCCTAGTTTATTGGGAGTACTACCAAATGCCAATAGGGCCTCCTGTCTACTAGTAGTGGAGCGCATTTTGAGAATATTGAAGATGCTCATAAAAGCTTTTCAAAAGAGAATTTTTTGGCTCTGATAGCATTGTTGATTCTCATGAGATCTCAAAGTGTTTCTTTGGCTTCAGATCTGGATGAATCCTCCTTGGATTACCTTAGATGGTCTAACATGGGGAGATCCCTCAAGGAGGGAGAAAATTTTCAAATTTTTAATTTTTTGATGTTTGCGCAAGATTTCCTTGCATAGGTAAGAATTTTTCAAATTTGAACTTTTTGTTTGAGCTGTATTTCTTTGCTTAGGAAAAAAAATTTAAAATTTGAATTTTTTTTCTTAAGTGGATTTTCCTCACCTAGGTACCTCTTTTGCAGGCCTCTATTCCAACTTGCTACTCTCCATGGGTCTTCTCTCTTAGTTTTTGTTCAAGGATCCTTTCTTATCCCCTTCTTTGTAAGGTTCAGGAACCCTTCCAAAATTCCTTTGATGGCTCAAATGTTTTCGTTGTGGACCACTTCGTGTGGACCCCTATTTTATTTTAGTCTCTTGTGTTGTTGGTGGTCCCTCGCTGCAAGCTTTATCACTTTGTAAGAGGTTCTAGAACCCTTTCAAAACCCCTTCCTTCGACTAATAAAAAAATTATGGATTTGTAATATAAATAAAAATTAAAAATTAAAAGGTAAAATTCTTTCTCATTATGTTTAATTTGGGGTTTGTGTGTTGATAGTAACATAGGAAAGTTTATTGTCAAGGAAAAATGTATACATCGAATACTTATAAGATCCAAATATCATATTTAAATTTGGGTATGTGGGTTGGAATAGTTGTTTATCATCATATGCATTATGTGCATTAAGCAATTACAGATGAGATAAATATTAAAAACATATGAGGTCATAAATTCATACTATCTTATTAAATACAAATTAGACAAACAAAGATCTAACATAAATCCCCAAAAAGAAAATACCATGATAGAATTTATTACTTAGGATTTATTGAAATCCCTCTCCTATGTATCATATCCCATGACTTATAGGGAATATTTACCATACAAAATAAATATTTATAGTTGGCAAAGAATATTCATAAGTGTGAAATGTTTTTTTACCTATACAAACATTTGTGAAAATATACAATTTTTAGTAGTACAAACATATTTATGTTCCTATGTGGAGTTTAGGATAGACTTGGCAAAACAAAAGAGGTGATCTAGTCAAATGATTGGTGCTCATGCAACACAAGAAGATTATTCTCATGTCAAGGGAAACATCTTCCATTATTGTTAAAAAGAATCAATCATTGTTGATTTGCTATCGGGAACTCATTACAATCAATAGATTACAAACTATTGCAAAGGTGGAGTTTATCATTCAAGTTTATTTCTAACTCAACATGGCTACGAGTCCACTCAAGCACTTAGTATGTTTTGATTTCTAAGTAGAGAACTCTGTTATATTTTTTGAAGGTTTTGCATTTGCTCAATTACATTCTATGTTTATGTAGGTATTTTGTAGACATCATTAGATGACAATTGCTTAAGGTGGTGTTGTAGCCATTGCACAACTAGCCCCAAATTTGGGGACCCACCTTAAAATTTTGGTTTTTAGGAATTTTGTGTCTTCTTCGAGTGATAATTTTGATAGATACCTATCTATAGGTATGCAAAGTGTTGTCCAAGGTTCATGTTGGGTAGTGTCTCCTTTCGTTTATGTTTCAGCTTTTAGTATGTCAAGTTAAATTGAAAGGTTTAATTTTTGGTTTTAAATTTTGAGTTTTAATGTTTTCTTCTTATTTTGATTTTTAATAGTTAAAATTGTTTTAAAAATTGATTGATCTATGTTTTAAATAAAGTTAAATAAAACAAAACATTATATATATATATATAGAGAGGGAGAAGGATAGAGAGAGAGGACGTTCGCAATGTTAATTTTTCCATCGTAAGAAGATTTAGGTTTATATTTCATTAATAATTCCTTTGAAGATTTAATTTAAATGTTATCAATGGAATCTAGTTTGAATTTAAGTGTAATGTTCATTTTTGGAAGGTTTAATTTAAATTTTATGAATAAAAGCTAATTTATGTCATTTGTTATGTACGTAGGTACTCATAATAGTTATCGGGCCAATGTCAGTGCGGGCCGCGGCCATCGGATGGTTAATGTGAGAAACAACAGTCTATTGGGAACTATGGATGCGGTATGTGGGCGTGCATATATGGACGTCGACACTCCTAGACAGATGACATGTCGACATGGTGGCAACACAGACAGGGATGCGAGTTAGCACGATGACCTGGAATGAAGTCTGATGATAGAATATTGGACTCGGTATGATGTATATGGTGACCTAGGTGTGCGAGGTCTTGATATTATGATGAACGATATTCAAAGAGGTTCGATTAATGATATATAGCAATGAAAACAGTGGACAGAAATTTCGAGGACCTAGACCTAGACACATGCAATGAATATAGTGTAGCTTCGATGGAAGTGACTCGGCCTATTGTCAGGCAACCTAGGACAATGCGAACACCTACTCAATGCGGTTTTCAAGGTATAGATAGGGCGACGATGACTACGTAAAGCCAATAGAGATGTGACGGACATAGGGACCTGGACCTAGGGCTCAACACATGGATTATAGGGAGCCAACGATGCAGATGCAGAGTGACGTGGAATCAATGCAGGTAACACATAGAGGCCACCAGGTAGTGACATGGCATAGGTAGCTCATTCGAACATGCTTGGCTAAAGAAGAGCATTAACCGAGAAGAAGCAGTTATTCACTATGCTACGCGACAAACTATAATTTTGATACGTTAATCAAAAGGAGGTAAAATATTGTCTAAGGAAATGTGGGATGTTTATAATGTTCTCCACCCCTCCATTTTGCACGTGCAATATTTGCACACATTTACATGTTACAGAATTAGCAAAAAGCAGATTTTGTTTAATCTAACGAGTCGAATGATGATCGTCATGGTTATATTTAAAATTTAGTAAATTAAAAAAAGGTCACGTCAAATGTGGCTGTTCTCTCATATCCATAGAATTCATCGGTGTCCCTACTAAGGTTATTTAAAAACGGGCAAAAGGTAGTTGTTATTGTGTCGAAGAGTTACAACCTGTTAACAAGGATTTCACAGTATAAATGTGGAGGTCAGGATAACACACGATGTTGCATGATGCCCAACACATAACCGATAGTCCACTATGGTACGTACAAGCTAAGGTATATTCGATCAGTTTATGGATATGCATAAGTGTAGATCTCCATTGTTGAAAAGAAACGTGGGAATGAAGATTTATTCATGATTACTGAAGGTTCCCTATAGCATGTGTTTGACGGAGTGGAGCGCAATGACAATGCACACTAAGTAAGGCTTTGAAATAAAGGTGGAAGTGATTATCCCAAGGTGTGACCGCATGTTTGTAACTTCAAATTTTTGAAATGAAAGATATTATTTATTTTTTGTGCTAAATGCAAATGTTTAAAAAATTTACACCTTGTTTACAAAATTGGAGAAGATATTTTTTCTAAATGTATTAGTGTTGTGACTGATCCACAACACACCCCAAAATTGGGGACCCACCTTTTTTGCATGCTTTCAAAGAAAATCTCAGTGACCCAGATGCTAAAAATCAAGAAAAAGGCAAAATTGCACAAGGATGAAAAAGTGTCGCGATATCGCGACATGTTGCTCCGTCGCGGCCGAAAATGAAAAAGTGTCGCGATATCGCGACATGTTGCTCCGTCGCGGTCCAGAGAGGAGAGAGAAAGATAGAATGGAAAATTGTCGCGAAATCGCGACATGTCACAAAATCGCGGGTCAAACCAGTCAAACAGGGCAAGGCACTAAAAGCGTCGCGATTTCGCGACAGAAAGCAACAAAGGGGCACGAAGCGGAAAAACGTCGCGATATCGCGACAAAAAACAGCAAAGGGGCACGAAGTGAAAAAACGTCGTGATATCGTGACAAAAAACGACAAAGGGGCACAAAGCGAAAAAACGTCGCAATTTCGTGACAGAAAGCAGCAAAGAGGCACGAAGCGGAAAAACGTCGCGATATCGCGACAGGTCGCGTTTTTGCGGCTCCAAAGCAGCGAAGTGGTATGGATGGAAAATATGTCACGATTTCGTGACATGTCGCATTTTCGCGGCCAAATACAGCAAGAGCAGCCCGAAATAGAAAGCGTAGCGATTTCGTGACGGAAAGCCGGCAAAGTGGTACGAAACAGAGAAGCGTAGCGATTTCGCGATAGAAAGCCGCAAGATAGTCCCAAGTGAAAAACGTCGCGATTTCGCGACAGGTTGCGGCCAAAGGCGTACCAAGTGAAAAATGTCGCGATTTCGTGACAGGTTGCGGCCAAAGGCGTACCAAGTGAAAAACGTCGCGATTTCGCGACAGGTTGCAGCCGAAGGCGTACAAATATGAAAAGCGTCGCGATTTCGCGACATGTCCCGTTTTCGCTGGGCATGAAGGCAGACAAGGTTGTTGGCAGAAAAACGTCACGATATCGCGACATGTCTCATTTTCGCTATGCAGGCAAAGGAACAGAGTTGCATGCAGAAAAACGTCGCGATATCGCGACATGCCATTTTTTGTCGCGATTTACATGGGGCCATTACAGAACATGCATAGGAAGCGCGAAACACGTGGCATACAGGTGTCAGGGTTACAGAAGCGTTACATGAAAACAAAAAATATCGAACGTTTCGACATCGAGCATGAATTCAAAGCAACGAAAAGGCGGGAATACGAAACGATGCATTCTGGGAGGTGAAACGAAGCGACGCAGGGCGAAACAGAGAGCCGCGCTAGACAGTATAAAATCAGAAGCGCAGATTGATACAGGGGTTGGAAATTGCTGCTAGCAGAGTTGCAGAGCCAAAGGCGACCAGCCATTCTGGGCCTGCTGTTGGAGCAATTTCCTTCACTTGTTCTGGATTTGTTAAACCTGGAACATTCTGTCATTGTAATTGATATATTATTTTAATACAAAAATACAGAGAGTTGGCATCTCATTGATAAGAAAGAAGGAGTCATTTTTGCATGCAAGATTTAATGTTTTATCTTTCCTTTTCAGATTTCTAGGCTTCTAGGTGGAGTTTAATGCAAGTGTTCTTGGTTGCTTCATGCGAAGGTCTAAATCTGAAATTACAAGTAAAAACCCTCGAAACCCGCACCTAGCTTATCTGGATTGTGCAAATTTGCAGGTTCAATAGGTTAGGTTGCATGCAAAAAACCTCATTATCTTCGGTTTTGTCAAATCGAGATGGTAGCACTCTGAGCGTAGTTTAATCCATTCTTTTTTGTATTATTTTCTTTTCTTTTCAATTCTTTATTTTACGTATTTTAATTACCTTCTTTAAAATAAGCAAATTGAAAATCTACCAGAGCCTGAAATCAAAATAGATTCATCTTTTAGATTAACTTACTATGAGTCCATTGTAATTCAAAATAAAATAAATCATCATGCCCCTTGTTAATGGTCACTTGCAACCATTAAGGTATTCCCAGCATTTAAGTTGAACAACAGCTTTGACATAAAAAGGGATAAAGTAACAGGAACCTTGGAGAAATTATCTGTGTAATTTCTTTGCAAGCAGAGGATTTGGGACTCGGATCCTACCGAAGAGTGTGCTTCCACAATTGGGTGAAAACACCACTCAACAGATTGGCGCTAGAAGGAGGGCCTGATTGGTTTACTTTATTTTGATTTTCATACATAAGTAATATCTTTTTGATTCGATTTTGAAATTATCTCTTAAATCTCACAAACGGCTAAACTGCAACATTTGTTTTTTTGTTGCAGGTTTTCTTGGAGATAACCGAGAGTTTCATCAGGCAGGCTGGACCCACCGCGTCGTATTGCGACTAGGTCCCAAACAACCGAGGAAACCATATTCCACGACCTTACACTCACTGGTACTCCCAAGAATAAAACCAAGCAAGTTGTAAGCTTACCAGTCACAAAAGACCTTTTTGCTCCAGGAACATCGAGTGGACCTACACCAGTAATATCAGTTGCCACTAGTGTACCTATTGTCAGTAATATTTCCACCGCTCTTGTAGGGTTGTCTTCATCGATTTTGAGTCAAATGGCTCAACCTCCAGCAACTCCTTGGTATGGAGCTAATAATATTCCTTTGAACATTGCAGGGGATATCCATGAAATCCCTAAGAACATAGAAATATTTTTGCCCAAATACAAACCAGATGGCCCAAGAATAGCAGAAGAACATATCCAAGCCTATAGGGATGTTTTAATAAGGCTGCAAGTCCAACATGAGGATGTGGCTTGCAGACTTTTCCCCATGAGCTTAGATCCAATAGCATATGAATGGTATATATGCTTGCCTACTGGTTCAATCACTTCATGGGCGCAAATGGAGAACGCCTTTGTTAATCAATTTAGGTCACCTTTGGATCCCGCGACCATCTACAATCAGTTTATTACATGCAAAAGGGGCCAGGGTGAACCTATCAGAACATTTAATCAAAAATTCCAAAAATGCTATAATAGAGCAGTTCGACATTTTGCCATAGATCCCGTAGTGGCCTTGCAAATATATTTTGGGGCATTGGATCCCATGACAACCATGTTTGCAAGACGAAATCCTCAAGTTACCACGCTCGCTCTAGCCTACAATGAAGCCATGACCATCGAGCAGCAAATGACACCACAGGGCTACGGATTTCCCCAGATGCCTATGATGGGACAATATGCTCCATATGGTCAAGCTCCCTTGGCAAATCAGATCATGGCACCGCAAATGCCAAGCATGAATGCCTTCCCATATCAACAACCGTATCCACCAGCACATGCGTATGCACCCATTCCAATCCAACCAATCACATCCATTCCACCTGTTCTCGCATTTTTGCAGAATAGTCAATCGACTATGCAAGGAACCAACCAAGTTAATTCTCAAGCTATAGTTCCTTTCCCAAATCCAACTCCGATTCAAAGTGTCAATCCATACGGGAATCAAATTCCTCAAAACCCGACCCAAATGTTGAATCAAGACCCCACCAATTATGCAAATCCAACGGGGGTTAACAACAATGTGATTCCATCGAAGGAGATTTATTCGGAGGTCGAAGAGCTCAAGAAAATAGTTCATAAACTGAGCAATGACATGGTTCAAAAACAGAAGTATGAATCCCATGCCCCTCACTCAAATCAAAATTTTAACAATAGAGGGAGACATTGGAACACAAAGCCAAACAATGGGGGAGTACCCGCCCCCATTGCTAATCAACTAGATACTTCACAGGACCTAGTCAATCCAATTCCCTTTTGAATCTTTCCGATTTGGCGTGGGAAAAGGGGTGTAGGTTGCACAACACAAAAGAACACAATGAGAGGAATTGTCCTGAAATTGCTAGATACACTCATTGTCTTCAGGCCCAAGTTGATGATTTGGAACTGGTATCAAATGAGGGTCCATCGCAACATCAAGATGATAACATTATGGTGGTGGAAACTTTATATCGTCAAGAAGGTGAGAGTGAGGAAGAAGAAGACGAAATTTTGGAACAGGAGGTGCAAGCTTTCCGAGAGTTTAGAAAGGGGAATCACGGATACCATTTGAGAAGTAAATCTAAAGCCCCTAAAACCTCATCAACACCTCCAAACAACTCTATTCTTCCTCCGGATACTAAGGCAGATAATAATCCTCCTCCTCCACTTAGAAGAGAAATGTCTAATGACGTGCAGAAGACAGAAAAATTCGAAAAACCAAACTATGACATAGTGGAGGATCTAAAGAAGTCCAAATCTAGCCTTTCGTTCTTGGACGCGGCTAGATTGCCTGGCCAAAAGGAGGCGTTGATAAAGGCTCCGAACTCACCCGATCAAATGTGGAAGGGAAAAGGAGTTGAGTCCCATCCGATTTTATGAAAGGAGAGACGGGATGTCCCGCCATTCTTATTGACTCTGAGAATTGCGGGTAAGAATTTGCATAACTGTTTGGTGGACACGGGTGCCACGAGCAACCTCATGCCTTCGGAGATATGTCAAATGCTAGGTCTGCAATCTGTTTCATCCAAATGCAATGTCTTGTAATTGGACCGATCAGAGGTAAATGTGGTAGGGACTCTATATGATGTCAAAATCCAATTAAACTCTAAACCTAGGGTCCAGAAAGTTGTCGACATTCTGGTTGTTAATATCCCAAGTAGATATGGAATGCTACTTGCAAGGGATTGGATGAAAACTCTGAATGGCTATTTTTCAACAGACTGCTCACATATGTGGCTACCCTGGAAAGGAATTGCAAATCAAATCGAGTGGAAAATGAACCGAGGCTTAAAGAAATCATAACAGAATTTAACAAGCCGAATGAAGTTCAGTTTTCTGAGCCAGAACTGGGGGTTTATGCACTTGATGTTGAGGAAGCTACTGAAGAGCCTAAAAAGGAAACATGTCATGGTGGCTCTTTTGAGGAAAATGATTGCACATGGTTGCTCAGGTTTGATGGATCCAAATCTAGACAGGGAGCAGGAGCTGGAGTCGAGCTCACTGGTCCAGGAGGTAAACCATTATTGGCTGCCTATAGATTGCAATTTCCTTGCACGAACAATGTGGCAGAATACGAAGCATTGATCTTTGGTTTACGTCTAGCATTGAGCAAGCAAGTTAAATGCTTGAAGGTATTGGGAGATTCTGAGCTAGTAGTCAAGCAGATCAAAGGACGAGATACATGTCGTGATAGGAGACTGAGCCTTTATAGAACTAGGGTTATGGACCTCATTGAGGAATTCATCGCATTCAATATAGCCCTTATTTCTAGAAAAGGAAACCGAATAGCAGACTCTCTTGCAGTCGCCGTGGGCATGTTAAATCCGGTTGACATAAAAAGGTGTAAAAAGTTTTCCATTGAATTAGTTCCTTGTCCATCAATACCCGATAATGTCAAGAATTTCCAGGTTTTTGAAAATGACAGACACATCTTCAAATTTGTCACGAACTCGGGTATTTTTGAAAATCAGGTGATTGATGAGGAGCAAAGGTGGCAAGATGAAACAGAAAACGAGAGTGAAACCGCATGTCAATCCAACAAAATACCTAAAGACGTGGTTTCATTGGAGAAAATGTTCGACATGGGATACAAGACCAGAAAAGGAAAAAGGGTCCCACTCCCCAAAGATGCATGTGATTCAATTAATCTAGGGAGTGCAGACAATCCAAAGGAAGTGTACATTGCAAAGGCATGTACAGCTGAAGAAAGGAGCAACATAATACAGGCATTGAAGCATTACATGGATTGCATTGCTTGGAATTACAATGAGCTGAAAACATACAACCAAGACATCATCACACATACCATCCCTCTAAAGCCGGACTCCAAGCCTTTTAGGCAAAGACAACGAGTTGTTAACCCGCTATTGGAGCCCCTAATAGAAAAGGAGGTCAAAATATTATTGGAAGCGAAGATCATATTTCCTGTTAGGCACTCAACCTGGGTTGCTAACCTCGTTCCAAGTAAGAAAAAAGAGTGGAGAGATTAGGCTGTGCATAGATTTTCGAAATCTTAATAAAGCCTCTCAAAAGGATAATTATCCATTGCCATCTATTGATGAAATTCTACAAACGGTAAATGGATCTGAAATGATGTCTTTTCTTGATGGGTATTCTGGATACAACCAAATTCTTATACATCCAAATGACAGGATGAAAATAGCCTTCACCACCAAGTGGGGGACATTTGCCTACAAGAGAATGTCGTTTGGACTGTTAAATGCTGGTGCAACATTTCAACATGCCATGGACTATGCATTCAAAGGGCTTATAGGCAAATGTATCATCGTGTATGTGGATGATATTCCAGTATTCTCAAAGAAGAGAGAAGACCATGTCAAATATTTGAAGAAAGTGCTTCAAAGATGCAGAGAACATGGAATTTCCTTAAATCCCAAAAAGTGCATTTTTGGAGTAACAGAAGGAAAATTGCTTGGTCACATCATTTCAAAAGAGGGCATATCCATCGACCCAGAAAGGATACAAGCTATCCAAAACTTGCCTCTCCCGGGTAGTAAAAAAGAATTGAGATCTTTCTTTGGGCAGGTTAATTTTGTGAGGAAGTTTATCTCAAGCTTTGCTGAGATAGCCAAACCTCTGAACAAGATGCTCAAGAAGGATGTAGATGTCAAATGGAACGAGGAAAGTAGGGTGGCCTTTCAGAACATCAAAGATGCCATTTCCAGAGCCCCTGTCCTCATAAGTCCAGACTATTCCAAACCTTTTTATATTTATGCTTTCGCATCAGAACACTCTTTTGCGAGTGTCTTGACCCAGAAAGGTGAGGATAGTGCAGAAAACCCCATAGCATTTTTAAGTGCCCCTCTAAAAGATGCTCAATTAAGGTATTCCATCCTTGATAAGCAGATGTACGCACTTTTTAAAACGATAAAAAAATTTAGACATTACATTGTGCATAGCAGAGTTATTGCCATCGTGCCTGACCCTGCTGTTAAGACCATGTTTTTACAAAACGAACTAGGTGAGAAAAGAGGGAAATGGATTTCCACCATCCAAGAATTTGATCTCGAAATCCAACCTATGAAACTAGTTTGAGGACAGGGATTGGTGAGGGCGATCGCTGAGAATAATCCGCAAATGACATGCCAATATTCAAATACAGAATACATTTCTAAGGATGACTGGTATGTTGACATTGTGCAATTTTTATTGAATGGTAAGTGTCCTTCTAATCTGAATTCAACTCAAAGAAGAGCTTTAAGGCTTAAGTCTGTCAATTATCTGATGAAATCTGGTGTTCTTTACAGGAAAAATCATGAAGGGATCTACCTGAGATGCCTGAACAAAGAAGAAGCTGCCAAGGTGTTGCAAGAATTTCATGGGAAACATGGAACTGGTCATGGTGCGGCAAATGCTACAGCGCATCAAATCCTGAGAGCAGGATACTACTGGCCCCACATTTTCAAAGATGCACATGCCCATGTACGATCTTGTCATATTTGTCAAGTGGCTGCCAATAGAGAAAGAAATGCAGCCATGCCATTACAACCTGTAGTTGAGATGAGACCATTTGCACAGTGGGGACTAGATTTCATTGGGGTTATTAACCCAAATTCTTCTGATTCTCATAAATTCATACTAACAGCTACAGATTACTGTACAAGGTGGACAAAAGCAATTCCTACTAAACATGCCACCACAGACGTTGTAATAAAATTCCTTGAGGACCACATTATAACAAGATTCGGAATGCCCGATTCTATTGTCAGTGACAATGGTAAAGCTTTTATTTCTACGCAATTTGCAGATTGGGCATATGACAACAAAGTGAGTTTAAAGTTTGCATCTAATTATTACCCTCAAGGAAATGGTTTGGCCGAATCTTCAAATAAAAATTTGTTGAACATCATTAAGAAATTGCTGGAAAAGAACCCTCGGGATTGGCACAGCCAATTAAAGTTTGCCCTTTGGGCAGATAGGACCAGAGTAAAAGAATCCATAGGGAATACTCCCTATCATTTGGTCTATGGGCAAGACCCGATATTTCCTGCAAATTTGAAGTTGCAAACCTTGCATTTCATACAAGAGTACTTGGGGATAGATGATCAAGTTGAAGCCAGGTTAAGTCATTTGTTGCACCTTGATGAAAAGAGGGAAGAAGCCATGAATCACATGAATAAACACCAGGAAGTTATCAAGAGATGGTTTGACAGAAGGGCTAAAATTAAGTCCTTCAGAATTTCAGATTTGGTATTACTATGGGACAAAAGACATGAGGAAAAAGGGAATCATCAAAAGTTTGATTGTCTTTGGTTAGGCCCCTATCAGATTTCAAAAATTCTCGGGAAAAATACCTTCAGGCTAAAAACTTTAGAGGGGAAGGATTTTATGTTACCGGTTAATGGGCAGATTTTAAAGCATTATTTTAGCCCTTAGGTTGTAAGAGTTTGATGTTATTCTTTTCGGTTTTGGTGGAGATTTTCAGATTTTGTTTTCATTGTTTAGGATTGTTAGTCTAGTTAGGATTTAGGTTGTGGGTTTGATTTCAATTGACATGTTTTGTTTTTATAAAAAAAAAAAAAAAAAAAGGGAAAGAAATAAAAATAATAAAAAATTGAGATGTCAACTTATGCTTAAGACTAGGAGAATATGAAATATTGGAATTGTCTTGTAAAAGCTCCACAAGTAACACAAACATTTTAAGTTATATCGTTTGAAACTTGTGATGCATGAAGTAGTCAGTTTTGTATGGCAAATAATTTCATCTGCAATTCAAAGATAATGCATTCATGTTACATCTCACTTTACATATACATTCCATCTTAGTTGCATATGCATCTTAGGTACAAATCATTAAAGTGTGTCAAATCCTCTTAGGGTTGTGTTATAACATAAATATAAAAAAAATCCTAAGGTTGGAAACTGAGTCTTGAGATGTCTAGAACCAAGCACATCTTATACACATTAAAAAGGATCTTGAGCAAAATGATCAAAACCTTGCTTGGAAGAAAAGGTTGGGCGAAAGAGGTTTTTCATGTCTATCCTATTATGCAACATGATCCTTAAAATAGTGGTTTTGACCACTTCCATAAAGCTTAAAGCCTAAAATCAAAGTAGTAAGGATAGGGCTAAATCCTCATCGAACTTAGGTTGAGGATCCAACTCCCCAAAGCTTTGATTTGACCCACATGGAGTAGTAAGGATAGGGCATAAATTCTCATCTCGCTTAGGTTGAGAATCTGATTCCCCAAAGCTCCTATGTCTCATTTCATGATAAATCTTGGATTGGAAGGATCGTACTACATGTCCCTAGCAAGGATGGGTAGTCATCCCCAAGGTCCAAGAAGTAAAAAATTAATTTTTCCCATCTCATCTTTATATTGGATTGGAAGGATCGTACTACTTGTCCTCTAGCAAGGATGGGTAGTCATCCCCAAGGTCCAAAGAAATGAAGATAAGTCTTGGATTATGGGGTTAAGTATGCCCATGCATGGCAACATGTCTTGTCTAAAAAACAAGACCACTGATTGTTCAAAGGGTTAGACTAGCATGACCATTTCTTCCATAATTGGTTAAATTATTTTGCTCAAAGTGAGGTAATGAATTCCAAATCAGAATAGTAAGGATAGGGTTAAACTCCCATCTCGGTTAGGTTGGGAGTCTGATTCCCCAAAGTTCTGATTTCACATTCACTTGCACATGGGTTCAAGATAGTAGGGACTCATAACCAACTTTGGGATATAATAAAGCAATTCATTAGTGGATCCTAAGAGGGTTTGGCAATCTTGAATGTTTGTGCATGATACTAGAAAGTTTAGGCCTTTACAAGAACAAAATCTCTAAGCATAGTTATCAGGTTACACAAATCATTCACAATCTCACATATGCATTCATGTAAAACTGACAACGGAATGTTGATCAATTTCAAACGATAGGGAATGAAATTCATTGCACACACCGAGCTAATACTTGATGATTCTGATGATTCATGTACTTCTGATCTTTGGGCATTTGTTTATATTGCTTATGTGCTAACACATGTTTTTGAGTTTATATACTTCCAGGTAAGGGTTCTCACTAAAATGCTCAAGAGCATTTGACAGTAGAGTCACCATTTGTTGTGACTGATCCACAACACACCCCAAAATTGGGGACCCACCTTTTTTGCATGCTTTCAAAGAAAATCTCAGTGACCCAGATGCTAAAAATCAAGAAAAAGGCAAAATTGCACAAGGATGAAAAAGTGTCGCGATATCGCGACATGTTGCTCCGTCGCGGCCGAAAATGAAAAAGTGTCACGATATCGCGACATGTTGCTCCGTCGCGGTCCAAGAGGAGAGAGAAATATAGAATGGAAAATTGTCGCGAAATCGCGACATGTCACAAAATCACGGGTCAAACCAGTCAAACAGGGCAAGGCACTAAAAGCGTCACGATTTCGTGACGAAGGAAAGGGGCACGAAGCGGAAAAATGTCGCGATATCGCGACAGAAAATAGCAAAGGGGCACGAAGCGAAAAAATGTCGCGATATCGTGACAAAAATAGAAAGGGGCAGGGAAACGTTGCGATTTGGAGAAAGAGCAAAGAGGCATGAAGCGGAAAAACGTCACGATATCGCGACAGGTCGCGTTTTCACGGCTCCAAAGCAGCGAAGTGGTATGGATGGAAAATATGTCACGATTTCACGACATGTCACGTTTTCGTGGCCAAATACAGCAAGAGCAGCCCGAAATAGAAAGCGTAGCGATTTCGTGACGGAAAGCCGGCAAAGCGGTACGGAACGGAGAAGCGTAGCGATTTCACGATAGAAAGCCGCAAGATAGCCCCAAGTGAAAAACGTCACGATTTCGCGACAGGTTGCGGCCAAAGGCGTACCAAGTGAAAAACGTCGCGATTTCGTGACAGGTTGTGGCCAAAGGCGTACCAAGTGAAAAGGCGTCGCGATTTCGCGACAGGTTGCGGCCGAAGGCGTATGGAGATGAAAAGCGTCACGATTTCGCGACATGTCGCGTTTTCGCTAGGCATGATGGCAGACAAGGCTGTTGGCCAAAAAACGTCACGATTTCATGCTACATGTCTCATTTTCACTGTGTAGGCAGAGGAACAAAGTTGCATGCAGAAAAACGTTGCGATTTACATGGGGCCATTATAGAACGTGCATAGGAATTGCGAAACACGTGGCATACAGGTGTCAGGGTTACAGAAGCGTTACATGAAAACAAAAAATATCGAACGTTTCGGCATCGAGCATGAATTCAAAGCAACGAAAAGGCGGGAATACGAAATGATGCATTCTGGGAGGTGAAACAAAGCGACGCAGGGTGAAACAGAGAGCCGCGCCAGATAGTATAAAATTAGAAGCGCAGATTGATACGGGGGTTGGAAATTGCTGCTAGCGAGTTGCAGAGCCAAAGGCGACCAACCATTCTGGGCCTGCTGTTGGAGCAATTTCCTTCACTTGTTCTGGATTTGTTAAACCTGGAACATTCTATCATTGTAACTGATATATTATTTTAATACAAAAATACAGAGAGTTGGCATCTCATTGATAAGAAAGGAGTCATTTTTGCATGCAAGATTTAATGTTTTATCTTTCCTTTTCAGATTTCTAGGCTTCTAGGTGGAGTTTAATGCAAGTGTTCTTGGTTGCTTCATGCGAAGGTCTAAATCTGAAATTACAGTAAAAACCCCAGAAACCCGCACCTAGCTTATCTGGATTGTGCGAATTTGCAGGTTCAATAGGTTAGGTTGCATGCAGAAAACCTCATTATCTTCGGTTTTGTCGAATCGAGATGGTAGCACTCTGAGCGTAGTTTAATCCATTCTTTTTTGTATTATTTTCTTTTCTTTTCAATTCTTTATTTTACGTATTTTAATTACCTTCTTTAAAATAAGCAAATTGAAAATCTACCAAAGCCTGAAATCAAAATAGATTCATCTTTTAGATTAACTTACTGTGAGTCCATTGTAATTCAAAATAAAATAAATCATCGTGCCCCTTGTTAATGGTCACTTGCAACCATTAAGGTATTCCCAGCATTTAAGTTGAACAACAACTTTGACATAAAAAGGGATAAAGTAACAGGAACCTTGGAGAAATTATCTGTGTAATTTCTTTGCAAGCAGAGGATTTGGGACTCGGATCCTACCGGAGAGTGTGTTTCCACAACTGGGTGAAAACACTACTCAACAATTAGGTTAATTGTCTATCTTTCCCTTCCATGTTTTTAGGTTTATAGATAGTGTTTAATGCAGTTTAAAGGTTGCACTATTGAATGTTTAAAAACATGGAATTTATTTATTTTTCCCTAGAAGCTTGCACCTAGTTTAGTTCGGATCGTGCGAATACAAATCCGACTAGATTAGCTTACATTCATAAATTCTCACATCTCCTATTTTGCAGGATAGGATAGCATTATACTGTTAGTAGTTTATCTTTTAATGTTTTTAGTATTTTTGCTAGCATTTTAGATTTTTATTTTATTTCTCTAACCTTCCCCTTTTCCAATTTTTAAAATTTTGCAACTAAAAAAAAAAAAAAAATTACAAAAAAATTAAAACTACAAAAATACATGCACGGGTCTCAAGAATAAGATTTAATGTTTTATTTGAAGCAATCTTGATCTAATTTTGAAGTAAATTTGAAATTCCTAAAAATTGTTTAAAGTGCAGTTTTTAAGAGAAATTTGGTAATTTTAAGTTTACATGATTTCACACTTTAGGCTTTGCATTTCGTTTTCAAGCAATAAATTAAATTCCCTTCATGAAAAATACAATTTCATTAAAGGGGGTAATTTATAAGGAATTCCAAAGGCTACTAGATTTTCAAAGCTAATAATGTAGATTATTTTGTTTTCATGCTCAAAGCAACATAAAATGAATCCACTCATCATTTCAGATTCACATTTAGAGATAAATTTTAATTTTCTATTTCATGCTCAGAGCAAGGTTTAAAGAAGATAAAACTTGTTTAAAATCTGCTTAACAAAATAAGATAAAATCTATTTAAAATACTTTAAGATAGAATGTACTTCAATGTACTTCAACTTTACATCGTGGTTATATGAGGGCCAATCACATCACATTTTCTTTCTTTTAAGTTTTATGAATAATCAATAGCATATCATAATAAAGTAATGCCAACACATGCCCATTGTTAATAGTTATTTGCAAATCACTAAGGTATTCCTAACACTTATTTGATACATCTTCACAATATTACAAGCACACATTAAGTAAAAGGAACCTTAGAGAAATTGATATTTCTTTGCAAGAGAGGGTTTCTTAATCAAAATCCTGATTGTGATGGAGATTTTGCAATTGGGTAAAATTATCAATCAACAAAATTAGCGCTAGAAGGAGGGCATGAATTGGTTTACTTTATTTCTATTGAAATGCTAAATTGTTCATTTTTATTTGAAATATTATTTGAAGGCATTGGTATTGACTAATGAGGTTTTGTTTACATGTGATCACTTTCATTGATTAAAAACAAATTGCTAATTGATGATGCATTAATGCTTACCTTTTGTAAATTGTAGAATATTCTTTAATGTCATGGTTTAATTGATGCATATCTTTTGGTTGATATACATGATGATTTATGTGTGAAAAATTTGAGGACTGTTAGTCATTTCATGCTTCTTTGCAAGATATATTTATTTGACTGACAAAATTGGTACCAAAATTCTATTCTTTAAGGTCCACTAATGGCATTGTTTACTCTAACCAAGGCAGTAATTATAACTTGGATAGTTTATTATTATAGCCATTTAAAAATGCCTACCCACCAAATCCTTGAAGGTGTAGAAAGATGTTTACCTTAGTTTAGGCATGATGTGGCCTCGATTGAGGAACATATTCAGAGATATAAGGAAATTTTAATTTATTTGTAAATTATGCATGGAGATGTTCCTTGTAGGTTGTTTTCATACACTTTGGATGAGGTTGCGTTGGATTGGTACATCCATTTACCTTTAAGTTCTATCACTTCTTGGGTTCAACTAGAAGCAAAATTTCTTAGTCACTTTGGAAAACTAGTTGATCCAGTTATGATACTAAATCAATTTTTCTCTCTTTGTAAAGAACCTAATGAATCCACGAGTCAATTCAATGATAGATTCCATAGGTTGTATACCGAAGTGGTGACAAATTACCTCATGTCAGAAGAAGAAGTCACACAAATATACATGGGATCCTTAGACCCCTTAACTTCTACATTTCTAGGGGGACTTCTTAAAGATTCATCCTTGCCTAGAGCCTATAGGGATACAGTGATTGTAGAACAATGGTGGATTTTGAAAGGGGTTGATGTGGGTCGATTATCATATAGGTTGGTTGATGATTTTGATTACTATGATTCAAAGATTCATTCAAGGGATTATCTTGAAATGAGGTATCCTTTTCAAGTAATGCTTCTTCCTCTAAGGCTAAATCCAATGCATGTTTATGATATTTGTAAAAGGTCCATACATGGTCAAAATATTTAAATATGAGGTTCCCATTTGGTCCCTGAAGAGGATCAAGATGATTATCAGCCTCTTCTTCTTCTATATTATGGTTTTCTCTCTCAATTTAATCATTCTCATGGAGAATCTCATCAAACCTAAGGAGTCTTTATCCATATCCAAGGCTGGAAGCCATTAGAAAAAGGAAAAATATAAGGAGAAGAACTAAGACCAAAGAAAAAAAACCTTTTAACACAAGAAAATTATCTCTTTAAATATTTAACACACAAATTAATGATCTTGATTAACATTTTACAAGGAATGAGGTGTTCACGTCAGGTTAACCAAATATGTAGAGGGGGAAAACCACCACACCACGTACAGTTCCCAAACAAGGTTGGATTGTACTCTACACTCGGGGGAAAACCACCCTAGAAGCTTGCACCTAGTTTAGTTCAGATCGTGCGAATACAACTCCGACTAGATTAGCTTACATTCATAAATTCTCACATCTCCTATTTTGTAGGATAGGGTAGCATTATACTATTAGTAGTTTATATTTTAATATTTTCAGCATTCTGGCTAGCATTTTAGATTTTTATTTTATTTCTCTAACCTTCCCCTTTTCCAATTTTTAAAATTTTGCAACTAAAATAAAAAAAAATTATAAAAAAATTAAAAATCCAAAAATAGATGCACGGGTCTCAAGAATAAGCTTTAATGTTTTATTTGAAGCAATTTCGATCTTATTTTGAAGCAAATTTGAAATTCCTAAAAATTGTTTAAAGTTCAGTTTTTAAAAGGAATTTTGTAATTTCAAGTTTACATGATTTCACACTTTAAGCTTTGCATTTCGTTTTCAAGCAATAAATTAACTTCCCTTCATGAAAATTACAATTTCATTAAAGGGGGGTAATTTATAAGGAATTCCAAAGGCTACTACATTTTCAAAGCTAATCATGTAGATTATTTTGTTTTCATGCTCAAAGCAACATAAAATGAATCCACTCATCATTTCAGATTCACATTTAGAGATAGATTTTAATCTTCTATTTCATGCTCAGAGCAATGTTTAAAGAAGATAAAACTTGTTTAAAATCTGCTTAACAAGATAAGATAAAATCTGTTTAAAATAATTTAAGATAGAATGTACTTAAGCATTATGGGCTGAACCATGGGGGTTGTGTTGTTATCTACACTCGGTGCTAGGGGAGGAAGGGTTCACTAGGAATAGTTTAAGAACTCGCTCCAAGTCCTCAGAATATTCAATAATTTTTGTTGTATTCAGTTTCAAGCAATCACATAAGTTTGACCTTTCTAGATCTATGTTATGAAAGATAAAAGACAATGAAGAAATACAGAATGCAAAAATACAAGAGCTAAACCTAGAATGATTCTTTCTTTGAATGCTTTCTAACCTAGGGTTTTAGATAAACAATATTTAAGCAAGGGCTCAAGAAAGAATGCACAAACATAATTAACCCTAGATGCACACTATATGTTGTTGTATTTTAATACCTAGAACTTAAGATATATTTTTATAAAATCAGATCTAGGGTTTACAACAAAAATATAAAGCACTCAAAAAATAGCCTAAAGACTAATCAGAACACTTAGCTTATCCGGAGGTTGATCCTTGCTTTTGCTTCCTCTTGTTCAATGATATCAATAATACCTGATCCTGCAAGATAACTTAGAAACACTTGAAAATAGAATTAGTGTTAGGGGGCCTGCTTAGGCTACTGTATAATAATGCTTGGAGGTGCAACAATTAAACCCCCTAGGTCCTTTAGATGACCTTTGAAAATATAAGAGGAAATTGACCTTTGGATATTTAATCATAAAACAATAATGCAACAAAGTAGAAATAGAAAACAAAATATGCCAATATGACCTAGATGCAGTTTAAGACCTAATCATGCAATTATCTTCAACAGGTTGTCTCTAGTTTGTATTTGGGTAAAATCATCCCTCACAGAGAGTGGGTGCGATGATGTAGTAACAAAATTTGCACCCCATTGAGATCAAGCATAATTTTTCTCCTATGTGCAGAAGACCCTAACTTTAGATCTGCAAAGTTGTGCCTCGATGACACCGAGTGCGATTTCATCTATGATGCAAGAAAAATAAAAGTAAATGCAAAATGAAGTGCATAAATGCAAAAATTTAAATAATAAACTTGATGGATGACGTAGAGGTAGATAGAAAGGGTGAGATATCCAGGTAGTTAATCTCTCCTCCCAGACTACATCACAGATCCACCAGATCAAACAATAATCATACCAATGCAGAAGATGACCAAATCCAAAATTTGCACTTTGGGTTTAGTTTGCAGAAGAGAAAAGGAAGCAAATAGAAAGTAACTCGTGAGCATGTTAGAATAACCAAACGTGTCTTAGAAATCATAAGAGCGTAAGATCAATTGTGTGTGTGTATGAGATTATCCCTCCTTTTATAGGTGAGATTAAAGGCAAAAAGAGTGGGAAAACCTCGAGAAAGCTAAACCAAACACACTAAAGATAAAAATTAGGATTTCTAGGGAAGAAACCCTAAAAACATGAAATTTCACCCCATCTCGATAGGTCACAACTTCGCTTTCACAAAATTGTGTCCCTTCTTGATCGAGCACGATCTCTCTTAGAAGGGAAAAAAAGGTAGGGCAAGGGGAAAGAGGTCCATCCCTTGCCTTGGGTAGGGGTTAGGAATATTCTGAAGGGCTCTAGGAATATTACCCACTAAAAGTGAGTCAATTTTCCATGTCTACACCTGTCTAATCCTCTCATCCTCAATAGCCATTCCACTGAACCCCTACCTCCTTCTTGGTACCTATCTTATAAAAGAAGTATACCACTTAATTCAGAGCTCTATCCACATAAATAAAAATCACATCATCTAATTTCCTCCATAATTTCTTACTTTGGGTGATAAGAATCCTCAACCTCCATGTCTCCAAATCAAAGTTCCTCATGCAATCTAGATCTGCTACCAAGATTTGAGAATTTGATTATATGGTTATCCTCAATCTTACTACTCAGATAGAAGTATATTTGATTGCTAAGGTTTCTACTTCATTTTTCATGACCCTATCCAAGCCCTACAATTTTTAATAGAGCACTGTCCGAAGATGATTCTTATACACCACTCCAATTCTAGTTTTACCTGGATTGCCTTTTGAAACTCCATCAGTATTAATTTTAATCGAACATTTTGAGGGAAGTTTACAACAAACTTTGTCTAGCCCCTTTTGCACTTTGGCTTCCTTATCCACTGTTCCTATATCAGCCTTAGTTTTCTCTTTAGAATACATTACCACTATTTTTGCGACTTTACTACAAATGACCTACCAAACGCCATCCAAGGATGAAAATATTCCTCTAAAAAGTTTTTCATTTCTCTTTAACTACACTTGCCATCAAATAAATTTTAATTCAAGATTCCACGTGATATGAAGAGCTTCAGATTTAAATCTATCCCTCTTCCATCTTTTCCAAATCAAATTTTATAAGCTAAAAACCATCGCTCCCAGATCTGGCGCATGAACAAGCACTCAAAAATCAAGTGGTCAAATATTTCTTCCTAGTCTTAGCCAACAAGAGCACCTATTTCCTCCTTTTAAATTTCTAATAAATTTCCATAACTTTAAAACCCAAGATTCCAAGAACTAACCACTTTTGGTTACAACATTAAAAGGATATTTGCATTAGATTCAAATATTCTAAATTGTATGTTTTCAATGACTATCCAAATTATCCAAACACTATATTTGTTGACCAACCTATCTAATTCTCTCATCCTTAATAGCCATGCCATTGTCCTACTTGTTGGATTTTTAGCCAGACTCAACCATAGGTCCTAATATCCAAGATCAGGTGTAAATAAAGTAAATTATATGAAGACTCAATCATAGAATAATATCAATGTCAATGAATATAATATTCATGAAAATATAACATCAATCAGCAATATAATAACAAAATTATTGATGAATCATATATACAAGTTTCTATAACAATTATCTTCAATGCTTGAATACAATACATGGAGCTTTGTCTCCATAATATAGCCTTACATGTAACCTTTCTATACTTTGACTATTGCTCTCCTCACATATTCGGGAGATGCATTTTTTTATTCTAAGACAAACCTCTTATGTCCCTTCATTTTATATCTTACCATTTGTATACATGACTTGAATTTCTATACACTTGCACACTTTAACATATGATACTTTCACACTCACATCTACGCACTTGCACACTTTAACATATGATACTTGCACACTCACACTCTACACTCTTGCACACTTTATTACATGACACTTGCACTCATAATACACATTGACACAAACTTTAGAGGAGATATAAATCTCACACTTTATCTAATAACTCACATACTAATATAATATTTACAATGGTACCATGGGGGTACATTCACTTCTACCAAATAATGTAATATTGTACAACATCCCCCTATATTACATTATTTTATTAGTGAAGACTTTTGACTTTGGTTTGCTTGGAATTTTGGCACTAACTTGTTCTCTTATTTCTTGTAGTATTTACACTTTCTTTATCTTTAGCTATCTTTATTTGGCTCTTTTTGATCTTCTTCTTTTGTTTCTTTTCTTTGTTCTTTTTCGTCCTTGTCTTGGTCATGTTATGCTATTTATTAGTGTTCTTTTTTTATTCTATAGTGGCATTAGTACCATTAGATTGTTTTTTATGATATTTTTTATCCTCTTCATAATAGTATTCAATTTGATTTTTGATTAGAATTCTTGTTGCAAGGGCTCTAATTATATTTTCTTCTTTAGCTTATTCTATTTATTGAATATGTTGAATTTCTTGGGTTAAATTACATTTTTTATTCTCTCCTCTTGGTTGTTATTATTGTCCATATTGGTATTGAGGTTGTTATTGCCTAGGCTGAAAAGTTTGAAAATGTCTATTCATTTGATTTCCTTGATTTAAATAATTATATCTACAAAATAAAATTTTGTACGTCCTTTTTTTTTTTTTTGCAAATGTGACAATATCTTTGTCTCCATTTAGGCTAAGACTGTGATGATGTTGCAATATTACTTGGTACATTTTCCTTAGATATCAAAACATTATTAGTCATTTTGTCTTTGAGTTAATTTTTTACCTCATACTATTGAAGAATATTAACTAATTCATCAAAGATGGTTGTCTTATTTAGCACTTGAAGTGAAGTGACTAAATGTTTGTAACTCTCTCGAAGTGCTCTTATTGTGACTTGGACAAGAAAATTATCTTTATTGATTCACCTAGAGTTAATAACTTAGCCTTTATATCTGCTATTATTTAGAGAAAGAGTTCTATATTCTCTCAATTATCAACATTTAATGAATATAATTGTGATTACAAATGTAAAATAGTTGTTTTGTTTTTCCTTCAAAATAGTTGATAAATTTACCCAAGCCACATTTGAAGTCTCTGCATCACTTATGTATGGCTGAATCCGATCGATTATCCCAAATGTAATCAATGTAAAGGCTTTAGCATAATCTTCTTCAAATTTATGTTTTCCTCTTTAATATTTTGTTTTTTTTTTCCATTCACTATTTCCTAAGTTTTTCTACAATGAAAATTGATTTTATTTTGTTTTTCCATGATGCAAAATTTAGTCCTTTCGAAAATTGATTCAAAAAGAAAATTTTTGCTATTTGACATATGGAACTCATCAAATTTATCAATTTCTTCATATCCTTCAAATTAATTCCTTTGGAGTAGAAATTATTATTCTCCAAATTTTAATTTAGGTAATTTTTTAATCAAATTTTAATCTTCCACCTTCAAATTTTAATCATCCATTCATGCAATCAATAATCAAATTAGCGATCTACTTATAACTCCCAAATTTCAAATTTAATTCAAATAATCAAATTAATAAATCCTTATCACTCCAATTTTTCAAAAATCCTTTCAATTTAATAATATGCCCATATAGCTCCAAAAATATTAATAATGTAGCCTTAATCAATAAATATTTAAATTTAACCTTATAACTCTAAGAATTTAGGCACAAAGTAAAAAAAACTCTTCTTACCTTTATTTGTGTTGCCAATATGAAGTTCTCCTATACCATGTATTTGTACTTTGTGTTAGGCTTCAAGAAATTAAACATATCTATACTCATGATCTCTGGTTAGAGTAATATTCTTGCTTGAACGTCCCTCTAATACATTCTCATGCATTGTGTCTTTGGTTGATTCTCCTTATATATTATTAGGTTGTTCTTAAGTGTTCACAAGTAGATACTCATTGTTCTCAGGTGGACTCTTGTACTTTCAAGTAATATGCAACGCTCTCAGGAATCTATGACTTCACTCTTAGGTGAATATAAAATGCTCTTAAACAACTATGACTTCACTCTCAGGAAGATATGACTATCTTATGGTTGCTCTCTTTTAGATTTTTTATCTTCCTCCTCAGGCTCTATCAATTCAGCTTAGGGTTCTCCCTCTTCTTTTTTTGCATTGTATTCTATGTATAAGATTCCAATAATTTTTGTGTTGGTTCCTTCAACGTTTGCTCTTTGAGCTCACCAAGATTGGATATTTTTATTGACTTATATATTCACCATGTATGTCCACTAGGCTTCAAGCTTCAACGTCCTCTTAGGTGTTCTTCAAGCTTACCAAGCTTGACTCTCACAATAGGATATGATAAATATTTCCATCAAACTTTGACATCCTTTTACTATGTATATGCCTACCAGGATTTAATATTGACATCCTTATAGGATGTTTACTCACAACAATTTATGTCAACAATTCTTACACAAAATATTTTTAATAGCAAAGTCAATATCCTCCAACAATTTAAATAAATGTAAAACAACAAGATTTTAGAATTCAAAATATATAATATCTCACCTTCAATAATCTGAAGTTTTCAAATCAATTTGAGCCACCAAATCATTTTTATATTCACTCTATTATGCTTCTTTTAGTAAATCTTCAAAATTTTAAATTCACATTCATACCAAAGTTTTCCTCTGATTCTAGATTTTCACTTTAATATTCTTCAAATATTCACACCAAAAACAAATTTGTTGCTAACTTTATAACTTGCAAATTCTTCTCACACAAAGTGAGGATTTATAAATTTTATAACATAATTCTCCAAACTTCTTACTTGGTTGAATGTAGCTCTGATACCACCTTTGGATTTTTATCCAGATTTAATCATAGGTCCCAATATCTTGGATAAAGTATAAATTAAATAAATTATATGAAGAATCAATCACAAAATAATATAAATGTCAATGAATATAATATTTATAAAAATAGAACAATATCAATCAACAACATACTCACAATATTATAGATGGATCAAATATACAAGTTTTGGCAATAGTGCAATAGTTAGGGCTTTGGCCTCTCTTTGGGAGGTCCAAGGTTCCAATTGTAACATGTGTGTGTGCAATTCCATGTGGTTCGATATTTGGTTCTTATGTACATCATGGAGATTCACTCGTTCCAAAATGATGGTGTATGTTGTGTGTGTTAACAAAAAACAAATACAAGTTTATGTGATAACTTTCTTCAATGCTTGACTACAATACATAGAGCTTTGTCTCCATAATATAACTTTACACATGACCTTTCAATAATTTGACTATTGCTCTCTTAACATATATAGGAGATGCATCCTTTACCATTCCACACATAAGATAAACCTCTCACGTCCCTTCACTTTATATCTTGCCACTTGTATACATGACTCTTGACTTTCTACATATTTGCACAATTTAACATATGGCACTTGCACACTCTCACACTCTACACAATTGTACACTTTATTACATGACACTTGCACTCATCCTACACATTGAAACATACTTTAGGGTAAATATAAATCACACACCTAATATAATAACCCACACACTAATATAATATTTACAATATTTACAATGGTACCATGGGATACATTAACTTCTACCAAATAATATAATATTCTCCAACACCAATGAACCCCTACCTCCTTCTCAGTACTCGTATTAGCTAGGAAGTCTATCACTTTATTTAGAGCTCTAACCACATAAATCATGATCACATCATCCAATTCCCTCCATAAATCTTTAATTTGAGTGACAAGAATCCTCAACCTTCATATCTTCAAAGCAAAGTTCCTCATGCAATCCAAAGCTCCTACCAAGATTTGCAAATTTAATTTGATTATCCTCCTATAAACTTGTCTTATTGCTTATATAGAAAAATATTTTATAGCCAAAGCTTATACTTTATTGTTCATGACATTTCCTAGGCTTTGTAGTTCCTAATAGAGCACTGTCCCGATATGATTCTTGTAGACCACTCCAATTCTAGATCTACATAGATTACCTTTTGTAGCTTCATCAATATTAATTTTAATTCAAACTTTTGAGGGTGTCTTACAACTAGCTCTATCATGTGCATCCTGCACTTCATCTTCATTCTCCATTATCCCTATATTAGCATGGGTTTCCTCTTTAGCATATAATACCATAGTTTTTGTGACTTTGCTCCAAATGACCTGCTCGATACCATCCAAGGATGAAAATATTTCTCTAAATTTTTTCATTTCTCTCCAAACACACTTACCACCAAATAAATTTTAATCCAATATTCCACTCGATACGAAGAGATTTAGATTTAAATATTTCCCTCTTCCACCTTTTCCTAAATATTAATCTAGTTCAGATCACCATTGGCTTGGATTTTATAAGATAAAAACCATCACTCCCAGATCTAGCATGTGAACGGACACTCAAACATCAAGTGGTCAAAATTTTCCTCATTTTTGTAGCATAAAACACATTGGGATGGGCTAATAACTCCCCTATGTCTTAGATTGTAAAAAATAAGAATTTCATTATGCATGAACTGCCAGGCAAAGAAGTTTACTTTTGGCCAACCCTTGGACTGCCAAATATTTCTCTATTCCTCAACCTATTATGCATGATAAGGAAGTTGTAGAAGGATATTTTCATATCCATCCTTCACTATGCAGACTCCATGGCTCCCATAGCCCTAAGATAATTCATCCTCCTCATATCTACTTGTGAGAAATATAATTGCCAAGATTTTAGTCATGACAAATATCAATTTTGGAGGAATTGGAATTGGCCACTCATTTAAATTCTTAAAATACTTAAATCTATAATCCCCTATGTTATTGGTGTAGAAATAACATTCAATATTGACCTAACCCCTACTTTCCATGGTTGTTTTTATTAGGTTGTAGTTCTAGGAATTCAAAAATGATTTGTGGGTGTTGATCCCATAAATCTATCAAAAAACATGCGTTCTCCCCTCTCCTACTTTTTGTTGGCAATTTTGGGTACTTTTAGTACATTACCTTTGCTCAAGTATATAAGTTGTCATTGATGTCAAGAAGCTTTTGAAGGAATTTGATTTGATGTCAAATAATTTGTTTTGATGAAGGTTACAACATGATAGTTTCAAAGGTCTTTTGCAAACCCCAAGATGACAGGTTCGAGAGAAAGAGCTCGCAAAGAAAAGGGTTGCAATTTCGTGACAATTTGCAAGAGGGATTGTACAGACGAAAAAGTGTCATGATTTCACGACAGGTTCGAGAGAAAGAGCTCGCAGTGAAAAAGTGTCACGATATCGCGACATGTCGAGTTTTCACGACCCAAAGAAAAGAAAAGCACTAAGGAGAAAAAGTGTCATGATATCGTGACATGTCAAGTTTTTATGACCCGAAGAAAAGAAAAGCGCTAAGGAGAAAAAGTGTCACGATATCACGACATGTCGGGTTTTCGCGACCCAAAGAACAGAAAAGAGCTAAGGAGGAAAAGTGTCGCGATATCGCAACATGTCGCATTTTCGCGACTTAAGCAGGAGAGAGAAAGCATGTTAGAAAAGTGTCACGATTTTGCGACAGGTTGCAAAGAATGCATACGGATGCAGAAAGTGTCGTGATTTCATGACAGGCAGAAAAGAAAGCAGACAGAAGCAGAAGTGTCACGATTTCATGACAAAAACTGAAAGCAGGTATTCTATAGGAGAAGTGTCATGATTTTGTGACAAAAGCAGAGAGGAAGGCTATGAAGATAGAAGTGTCATGATATTGTGATAGAAGTGAAGACGAAGTCTGTAGAGGCAGAAGTGTCATGATTTCATGACAAAAGCAGAAAGGAGGTCGACAAAGGGAGAAGTGTCATGATATCGTGACAAAAGCAAAGTTGATGCTGACAAAGACAGAAGTGTCGCGATATCGCGGCAAGAGCTTAGTTGAAGTCGAAAAAGGCTGAAGTGTCGCAATATCATGACAAAAGCCAAAAGAAAGTGTATGTTTGCAAAGGTGTCGTGATATTGCAACATGTTGTAGTTTCACGGCAAAAGCTACATAAGAGTTACAGAGGCAGTTGGAGCTGACAAAGATTAGGGTTTGCAGTCGGCAAAGTTTAGGGTTGTGTAGTCGACTAAAGATCAGGGTTACAGTCGACTAAGATTAAGGTTTTGATCTTGAAAGTGTTATTATAAAATGCAGGTTGTTTTGAAGAGTTGGTTGTGTTGTTAGTTGTGACATTCGTAGATAGAGCACAGAGTGAGAAGTTTGATCATCAAGAGCAGAGTGCAAAATTCAATCAAAGTGTGCAGAGTGAGCAAAGAGTCATGGTGAATTGTTCTAAGTGCGGCTATGATTACGTAGAGAGAGTAGAGGGTGAAGAGATCACAAAGGGTAAAGATGAATGCGAAGTGTTGCTGTATGAGGACAGAGGTGCACTGGTTCTTTGAGAAGAACCTGAGGACAGATTTGGCAAGTCTTTGAGAAGGCTTGTGTGCAAAGAATTGATTTGTTCAAGTGTTGGATAGATATGACAGATAGAGGAAGACTTGTACTAGACTGATTGACTGTGTTTGGTACAGGTTGCTGAGCTGCTGTGGACTTGATCATAGAAGACAGAGGTCTCTTAGGCTAAGCATTGAGGATAGGAGGTCTTTGGTGGAAAGGAGTTCCACATGTTGGCAAGAGGTAGAGGCAATTGATCTTCTGAGGGATCATTTCCAGAGCAGAGGGGAAGGTATCTCCTTTGAGCAGAGGCTCATAAATTTAGATTAGGGGAAGGTATCTCCTTTGAGTAGAGGCTCATAAATTTTGATTGGGGGAAGGTATCTCCTTTGGGCCGAGGCTCATAAACATTGTAATTGGGAAGGATTCCCAAAGAACTTTGAGATAAATTTTAGAGAAAAGTTTTGTGGATGTAGCCCAACCATTATGGGTGAACCACGTTAAAATTGGTGTCACTTTGTGGATGATATTGTGCATTGTTTTGATATTGCTTTGGGTATATTGCTTTATTGTTTTGAAGTATAAAGGAAAAAGTAAAAATAGATATTATACTGTTCACCCCCCCTCTCAGTATAAGATTGTGTTCTTCAATTGGCATCAGAGCAGGTGCCTTTGAAAAGTTTAACAGCTTGAAAAAAAAGCTAGTAAAGAACACAATGGATCATTCAAGTAGCAATGCAACACCTATTCTTGATGGGTCGGATTTTGGTCTTTGGAGTGCAATGATGAAGGTTCATCTAATGGCACTTGGTAATGAGGTATGGGAAGTGATTGAAGATGAGTAGACTATTCCTGTACATGGTCCTAATACTAAAGAAGAAAGGCTCCTACATCACAACAATTCAAAAGCAATGAATGCAATCCTGAAAGGCTTAGAGAAAGTAGATCTCACCAAAGTGATTCACCGCAAGACAACTAGTGAAATGTGGAAACAAGTTGAAGGTGGTTCATATAGGTGATACAAATGTTCGAAAGGCCAAGTTGAGACACTTCAAAGGTATGTTTGAACAACTCAAGATGAATGATGATGAAAATATTAGTGACTACATGCTTCGTATGGATGAGGTTGTTAACTCCATGAAAGACTTAGGTCTTGAGCTTGCTGAAAATGATGTTTGTGATAAGATTTTAAGATCTCTTCCTAATAGATTTAGTGAAAATATTTCTGCTATTGAGGAAGCTAAAGATTTGGATAAGTTGAAAAAGGATGAGCTCCATAGTATACTTGCAGCATTTGAGTTGAGAACTCAAGTGAAGGTTGATGTCAAGAAAGAGGTAGCTTTCAAGGCTACCAAGAAATCCAAGGGTAAACAACTTCAAGATAGTGACGAGTCTTCTAGTGATGAAGAGGCATATTACAGCAAGAAAGGCAAGTTCTCTAGAAAGCATAAAAGCGTAAAAAATATAAGATGTTTCAATTGTGGAAAGTTTGGTCATTATGCTACTGACTGTTCTGTTCCCAAGAATGAAAGTGATGAAGATAAATAGGATTCTATGAGCAAGGTTTCTGAAAAGCATAAGCATCACAGAAAGAACAAAGATGAGCACAACAATCAAGGAAAGAGGTATTATCACAAGCACAAGAAAATTTTCTATCTAGACAAAGCAAGTAAGTGTTCTAGTAGTGATAGTGAAAGTTCTTCAAGTGATAATGAAAATGAGATGTTGTTCATATCAGAAAAAGAGGAAGAATTGAAACATAGATTCATTATCATGAAATGTCTTAGATGTGGAAATTTTGGTCACCTTGAGGATGATTGTACAAATAATGATTTGGTTTCCAGATATGTATGAGGATTCTTCAGAAAACTATAAGGAAGATGCATGTATGGTTTTTGAAAAAGGTAGCACCTCTAGTGATAAGAAATCTAAAAAAGGCTTTGATGATTCAAAAAGCAAACAAATAAAGGATCTTGAAAGTGAACTTATTAGTGCTCTTAGTGCTTTGAAAAATGAAAGAAAGAAGAATGCTAGACTCAAGGATAAGTTAGATGAATGTTTTATGGAGAGAGATGATCTCATAGAAAATCTTGATTTCTCTATAGCTAAGACACAAGAACTCAAGGATGAGTTAGAGTCTAAGGTTCTTGAGTATAGTGAGTTAGAACAAAAAATGGTTTCTTTGAAAGAGGAAACTAAAGAGTACAAGGATAAGCTTTATAGGTTTCAAGATAGCTCCAAAAAGGTTAAGTCACTCATCAAATGTCAAAGAAAGACAACAGATAAAACAGGCCTTGGTTTTGTTAAGCCACACAAGGAACAAGTTGGAGAGTCTAGTAAGAGACTCCAAAAGGAAGAGAGTTCTGATGAGGAAAGTATTTCAGAAAAGGAGTCCTTGAATGATAAATGCACAAAAATAGAAAACATAATTCAAAATGAGAAGAAGAAGTTTTCAGAACCTAAGAGGTCAATTAAAGGAAAGTTTTAAGGTAGATGTTTTGCTTGTCACAGGTTTGGTCACATGGCTTCACATTGCATGGCTCAAGTGAAGAAGGTAAATGATAGTTTCAGAAGTGCTAGTTTCTTTCAAGGGTATTGCTACTCTTGTAAACATTTTGGGCACAAGGCAGTCTATTGCAAGGTAAATAATAGGAATAGGTTTGATCAAAACAGGTTTGGTCAGAACAGGTTTGGTCAGAATAGGTTTGGTCAGAACTGGTGGATTCAAAGATCAGGTTTACCTCAGAGAAACAACATCGTCAAGTGTTTCAAGTGCAACAATGAAGGTCACATAATCGGACAGAGTGTAGAGCTAAAATTCTAGAATACAGAACAGGAACAGTGGCATGATCAGGTCCAAGGATCAAGGCATGAACAAGAACAGGGATGAGAATAAGAACAAGAACAGTGACAAGAACAAGAATATGGGCAAAGAGTTCAAGAGAAGGCCCGAAAAGGAAGTTATAGACGCTGATGATGATCAGTGCCTAATGGGAGTTTTACTCCCACCCTAGAATTAATCACCTCATCAAGAGGTGGGGGAGGGGCTAAGATAAGAGGCTCATTCTTAGTCTCGAGCCCCAAAAGTGGCCCTTTGCCATTGATGACAAAGGGGGAGAGATATGAGTAAGGGGGAGAGCTTCAAAGTGAAGAGGAAAGCTTAAAGTCAGGGGGAGCAAAACTTCAAAGGAAGATTCTCAGTTGTGGGCACAGCTTGGTCGGCTTGTTAGCATAGTTGGTTTCAGTTTTGGTGCTTGAGAAGTGTTTTCAAGAAAGGTTTGCCATCAATGACAAAGGAGGAGATTGTTGGCAATTTTGGGTACTTTGGGTACATTGCCTTTGCTCAAGTATATAAGTTGTCATTGATGTCAAGAAGCTTTTGAAGGAATTTGATTTGATGTCAAATAATTTGTTTTGATGAAGGTTATGGCATGACAGTTTCAAAGGTCTTTTGCAAACCCCAAGCCGACAGGTTCGAGAGAAAGAGCTCGCAAAGAAAAGTGTCACGATTTCATGACAATTTGCAAGAGGGATTGTACGAACGAAAAAGTGTCACAATTTCACGACAGGTTCGAGAGAAAGAGCTCGCAGTGAAAAAGTGTCGCGATATCGCGACATGTCGGGTTTTCATGACCCAAAGAAAAGAAAAGCGCTAAGGAGAAAAAGTGTCGCGATATCGCGACATGTCGGGTTTTCATGACCCAAAGAAAAGAAAAGCGCTAAGGAGAAAAAGTGTCGCGATATCGCGACATGTTGGGTTTTCGCGACCCGAAGAACAAAAAAGAGATAAGGAGGAAAAGTGTCACGATTTCGTGATAAAAGTAGAGAGGAAGGCTATGAAGACAGAAGTGTCGCAATATTGCGACAAAAGTGAAGATGAAGTCTACAGAGGCAGAAGTGTCATGATTTCATGACAAAAGTAGAAATGAGGTCAACGAAGGGAGAAGTGTCACGATATCGCGACAAAAGCAAAGTTGATGCTGACAAAGACAGAAGTGTCGCGATATCATGACAAGAGCTTAGTTGAAGTCGACAAAGGCTGAAGTATCGTGATATCATGACAAAAGCCAAAAGAAAGTGTACGGTTGCAAAGTTGTCGTGATATCGTGACATGTTGTAGTTTCACGACAAAAGCTACAGAAGATTTACAGATGCAGTTGAAGCCAAAAAGTTAAATGTGAGCCGACAAAGATTAGGGTTTGTAGCCAATGAAGTTTAGGGTTGTGCAGCCAACTAAAGATCAGGGTTATAGCCGACTAAGATTAAGGTTTTGATCTTGAAAGTGTTATTATAAAAGGTAGGCTGTTTTGAAGAGTTGGTTGTGTTGTTAGTTGCGACGTTCATAGATAGAGCATAGAGTGAGAAGTTTGATCATCAAGAGTAGAGTGCAAAATTTGATCGAAGTGTGCAGAGTGAGTGAAGAGTCATGGTGAATTGTTCTAAGTGCGGTTGTGATTGTGCAGAGAGAGCAGAGGGTGAAGAGAGCACAAAGGGCAAAGACGAATGCAGAGTGCTGCTGTATGAGGATAGAGGTGCACTGGTTCTTTGAGAAGAACCTGAGGACAAATTTGGAAAGTCTTTGAGAAGGCTTGTGTCCAGAGGATTTATTTGTTCAAGTGTTGGATAGATCTAACAGATAGAGGAAGACTTGTACTAGATCGACTGACTGTGTTTGGTACAGGTTGCTAAGCTGCTATGGACGTGATCATAGAAGGCATAGGTCTCTTAGGCTAAGCATTGAGGACAGGAGGTCTTCGATGGAAAGGAGTTCCACATGTTGGCAAGAGGTAGAGGCAGTTGATCTTCTGAGGGATCATTTCCAGAGCAGAGGGGAAGGTATCTCCTTTGAGTAGAGGCTCATAAATTCAGATTGGGGGAAGGTATCTCCTTTGAGCAGAGGCTCATAAATTTTGATTTGGGGAAGGTATCTCCTTTGGGCCGAGGCTCATAAACATTGTAATTGGGAAGGGTTACCAAAGAACTTTGAGATAACTTTTAGAGAAAATTTTTGTGGACGTAGCCCAGCCATTCTGGGTGAACCACGTTAAAATTGGTGTCACTTTGTGGATGATATTGTGCATTGTTTTGATATTGCTTTGGGTATATTGCTTTACTGTTTTGAAGTATAAAGGAAAAAGTAAAAAGAGGTCTTATACTGTTCACCCCCCCCTCTCAGTATAAGCTTGTGTTCTTCACTTTTCAAAATAATCCATATTTTACTACATGAGATCCTAACTTTAGATTTGGTCACACTAGGGACCCATTACCATCCCAAGGGAAATGATTACAATGTCAAGAGTAAAGGTTCTAAATAATATATACACATCACCATCATTTTTAATTGAACAATATGTAATATTAAAATTTAATGTATTCATCAAAGTTAGGAAAAAAAAAGAAGCAAATCTATGAGAAAAATGAAAGAAATACCCATAATATATAGGCATGTCAACAAATGTTTTCAATCTCAATGCAAATAATTGCAATAAACAATAAATTTTACCATCAAACTATATATATATATATCTGTGTGTGTGTGTGTGTGTGTGTATTGGTTATATGGAATTGAAATGGGCCCTACTGTATTACATCATAACTACATAGTAGTATTGTAACTTAGAAAAATTATGCATGTATCATTCTTGGCAAGATTCAAACCTTGGTTTCTTCCTTGAATGTTGAGGAATTTAACTAATTGAACTCATGTAATTTGATAACAATACATGCTTATATTGATATTCTATATTATATTTTTTTGCTAGATAACAAGGGTTTGTACTTGGATCCCCCACCCTTGATAAATAACAACTCTTTTTTTTAAATCATGAGAGTTTACAAAGAGATTCAATTATCATCTCAATTGAGTTGCTATATCTAGAAACCTACATCATTTTACATAAAATATATAAATTCTTGATTTTCATTTTCTAGAAAATTTTAAATTTTATGTGTGAATACAAATATTCCATAATTTAGCATCCTTCTTGACATTCTCCTATAGCAACCTTCACAATACCAAAACTTCACTTGTACTATCTATGAATTACATCTTAATAGAGTAATATTTCCAAAACATTGCACTATCATAGCATGCTTTATTAGATCTGGATTGCTAGTTTCCTTCTTGAAACACAAGTACAACCACAAAAATTATAATAAATAGTTTATATGAAAACACATTAGTGTTATAAAATAAAGGAAATATTACCAATAGAAAATATTTTTTTGCTGGATAACAAGGGGTTGTACTCGGGTCCCCCACCCTTGAAAAATTACAACTCTCTTCTTTAGATCTTGAGATTTTACAAATAGATTCACTTCTCATCTCAATTGAGATGCTATAGCTAGAAACCTACATGATTTTACATGAAATTTTTCAATTATTGATTTTCATTTTCTAGATCTTTTCAAGTTTTTGTATGAATACAAATATTCCATAATTCAACATCCTTCTTGATATTTTTCTATAGTAGCCTTCACAATACCAAAATTTCATCTCTACTATATATGCATTGCATCTTAGTAGAGTAATATTTCCATAACATCACACTATCATAGTATAATTTACCAAATTTGGATTGATAGTTTCCTTCCTAAAACACAAGTGCAACCACAAAAATTATAGTTTATATGAAAACACATTAATGTTATAAAATAAAGTAGATATTACCAATGGAAAAAATTAAAGTTAATATTAATCATTATTTGATTCAGGCATTCAACATTTTCTTGTTAACTTGAACTAAACTTATTACTTCCTCTAACCATTGAAAAGAGAATTTAACTTCATGATCCTCAATTAAAACCCCTCTATTGGCTAGCCTATGTGCACATTTGTTTCCTTCAATTAATGTTTGTGTAAATTTGATTTCTTCAAAATCTTTAGCAAGGGCTTTAATTTCCATAATTATCTCTTGTATGTTCCATGGAGCCTTTGTTTTTCTCCAAATTGAATTTATTACTATGAGTGAGTTGCATTCCATCCATACTTTGTTCTATTTCATTTGTTTTCATATTTTTAACCCTTCCAAAGTTACCCAATATTTAGCTTCATTATTTATCTTAAATCCACTATTAAAAGTGTAATGAGACAAAATATCTCTATTATTTCTAATTATTCCTCCTTCTCTTGGTCATGGATTTCCTTTAGATGCTTTATCAAAATTCAGTTTAACCAACTCCACATCTAGTGGTTTCCACTTTATATTATTTTCCTTCTTTTTGTTTCTCCTATCCCCAACATCATGATTCTATTTGATGACTTAAGTCTATCTATCAAGGCTCTTTGCTTCCAGATTAGGGATTGGGTGAGTTGATAGGGTTGGTTTAGACTCCTCCATAAATAAATAAATATTCCTTTTCATTATATCTAATTATTTTCCTTTATTTTAAATATTCTTCTATTCCTTTCTAGCCATATAGTCCAAAGTATTGTAGCTTTTGATATATCCCAAATTATCTGTAAAGCATCACTTTTAAAAGTGATCTACCATTGCTTTAACCATTATTTAATTCTACTATTCATCACCATGCATTTATCAAACATATTAAGAATGTATTACCATAGGTTCTAAACTATTGAGTAATATCTCAAGAGATGGTCTACACTCTCCTCATTTTTACAAAGAACACATTGAGAGGGGCCATGAAAACCCCTTTTTCATAAAATTATTCTAGGATAAAATTCTTCTGTGATCTACTAGCCAAACAAATCTTTTAACTTTAGGAATTGTTGGAATATATTACATATTTGGGACATGCTAATGTACCACCTTGGATACATATTTAGATTAGGAAAGAGTGTCCTAGATTAGAGGTTTAGTATTTACTTTATGTAATGTAATAAATGTACAAGTATTATTAAAGTGTGCAAAGTATTTTGATATTGTAAATGTGTATAATAGTCCATGTGCACATGAGTCATAGAATAGGAAGGTGAAGAGTCTCTAGAATATTGAAGGCAAGGGTTCTCCATATGAAGAGTCACATTCCATTATATATGTATCTATGTGTGTATGCAAGATACAATGGATTGTAGTTTGAGTGTGTAAGTAATATGGGTACTTGAGATCTTGATTGAATAGAGATATAAATTTTGAGAGCATTTGTTAATGACATTTTTATGAGTTGTTGTTAAATTTATTTATGAGTTTTATACTTTCTGAATATTACCATTATTATATATTTTATTACAACTTTATTTTAGATCTTTTGGTTATTTTATCTTAAGTATTTAGCTTGAAAAGCTAATAATACTATCAAAGCCACATCAAGGTTTTGCCTTGCACAAGTTTTAAAGTTGCAAAGGAGATTTCCACTAGTTAAGTGGAGTTAAAGAAATTACCTATGGAAAAAAAAACTAGGGAAGTTTGAAGATTTACCTATTTCAAGAGCAAATTTAGAATATAATAAAATAAAAAGTCTTGAAGAAAGACATTGATATTAATGAGATTAAGAGACCTTAGAAGGAGATGCTAGTGGAAATTTTGATAAAGAAAAGAATATTCCAGATTTTTTTTTGGCTAGAGTCTTTCCATAGGGTTGAAGCAGAACTTGTGAAGACTAGGACTCAACATATATTTCTTTCCACTAGTTTTTTTAGAGTAACTAGTGAAGTTTATTGGTTTTAGAATTTTAAATTTTTAATGTATTTGGTTGCTACTATCTAAATTTTTGAGTTGCAACAAAAGAGTATACATTACAGATTAAGGAGTTTCAAGAAAGAGGTCTCATTGAATATTGAAGACTACAAATTGAAGTTTGAAGAGACCCAAGAAAGAGGTCACATTGAAGAACTTGTAAATTTGGAACATTCAATATTGAATATATAGAAGGACTAAGAAAATGTCCTATTGCATATTTGAGAACCAATATATTTTGGAGATCTAAGAAAAAAATCTCATTGCAAAATTTCCATAGTTGGAAGATTAGAGAGACCAAAGAAAAGTCTCAATGAATTTTTGAGAGAAGAGAATTGAGGAGCTACAGAATTAGAAGACCCAAGGAAAAGAGGTCTCAAGAGAATTTGGATAAAGAGAAGGCAAGAGAAATACTCATTGCAAAAATAAAGAAGTGGTCTTTGGAGGAGTTGTGAAGAAAACTAGAGGAAAAATATTGTAAGCAAGGAGAAGATTATGATAAGAATAATTTGGTATAATTGTTGCCATATAACAACAAGCCCAAAAGGAAGAAGGTTTTGGCAAAAAATATTTCCAAATTCTGGAGAAGATTTTTGAATATCTCAAGACATTCAAATTCTTGAGGAAGAGGACAGTGCAAGAGATCAAATTTGAAGTCAAAATTTGAAAAGGAGAATTGAAGAGGCCATAGTTTTGAGAAGTTCTAGGATATCCACAAAGTGTTTGGAGGCTGACTTGTAAAAGAGGATATTGCTGAATTTTCAAGGCAGAAGTTGAAAGGTCACAGGATAATAAATTGAAGAAAGCATAGAGCTACAATTTGGAGAATATTTGGGCATATTTTTAAGTGCCCTTGAATAATATATTGAAGGAGGACTTAACAATGAAAGAAGACAACAAAATGGAGGAGTTTGAAGGGATTTTTGGGCAACATTAGAAGGATAAAAGTGAACAAAATTTTAAAGGAGTTTCAAGAAATATTTGGAAGAGCTTTGGCCAGCATAGCATAGGATGAATTGGAAGTATTTGAAGGAGCATAATTACTACAAATTTGGGCAGCAAGAAGGTAGTTTTTGGGCGGTATTAATAGCTACAAATTTCTCAGTTCAAGAGAACAAATTTGGAGGAGATTTGAAGCCACAAAAATCAGATTTTGTGGATAGCATTAGAAGAAGGAAAAGAGCTACATTTTTGGAGAACTTCAAGGTAAATTTAAGAGAGTTTTTGTGTAGCAAGCAAGTTGGTATTTGAGAAGCAATAAGAGCTACAAAATTGATAAGTTCTAAGAAGCAAAGTGAAAGGAATTAAAGGTGCAAAATTTACAAGATCAAGATAGCAAAAGGGTGAATCAAATCACCAAGGAAATTAGCTACAAAAGGAGATAAAAAATGTATACAATATTTGTGCTACATAAGTTTATTATTTGAGCATTAGAACCAGTCTACATTAAGTATTTGAGAACACCATATTAGATTTATTAAATTATCGAGAAGGACATTGAAAAAGAGAGTCTTTAAGAAAAAGGAGTTAGTAGCATTTCCATCTTAAAATATGTAAAAACAAAACAACAAATATCAAAGTTAAAGCATACTTGAGAAGGAGAAATAATAAGGAAATAATATTAGTATTGAATGTTGCTTATTAGCTTATAAAAGTGTAAATTTATTGAAGTAAAAAGAAATTGAATGAGGGTATTTTTCTTAGCAAATAGAAGACCAAATAAGGGGTCAAAAAGTAGATCAGATTTAACCACCATGCAAGAAAATGTGAAAACATCAATTTGGAGTACTAAAGCACCATCATAGCTCAAGGAAGAGCCACCACCATTAAATTAAAGCCACCATAATCCAAGGAAGTGCCACTATTTCTCAAGGAAGAGCCACCACAACCTAAGGAAGAGCCACCACCAATAACATGAAGGAAAGCTATCAAGTTGAAATTCCAACATCATAGTTTAGTCCAAGGATCCCAAAAAAATGTAACCGAGATGTTTATGTAAAATATAATGAAGGACCGTATGTAGAGGAGATAGAACATTGAAAATTAGGGTAAACTCCAAGTGTTAAATATTGGAGGAAATATTACATGCAAAGGATATTGAAGGGATAGGTGTGAAGAAGACAAAGCAAGGTAAAATTGAATTTTGGGTGCCAAAATTGCACCAAGGCCAAAGGAGACATTGAATCTTAGTTGGAGGTGAGACACTTGTAAAGTGTAACACTCAAAGTATCATAATTTCATCAAACAAGGCTGAGTTACGTTACAAGTGCTTGAGGAGAACAAGGAAGAAAATTTGGAGTGTTAAAAGAGGTTGAGTGCCATGCGACACATGAGAAGTGGAAGGTCAAAGGATTGAGGTAGGTCAAACGTTCACAACTAGGAAGATAACATTATTCAAGATACCAAAGATAGCACACCATAAGAGACCTTATAGAGAATGCCACAAATAGGAGAGTGTGCAATAAAGCTCATTTATTGAAGGAGATACTCCACTTGGCTTATACAAGAGAGTCATTGAAGACACATATAGAATAGGAGTTGAAGAGTCAAACTAAAATACATCTGCATTATTTTCATTATAATAGCAGGATCAATGTATTAGAGAGAATTTATAAGGTTGAAAGTCAGTTGACCAATTTAGGAGGAGAGAGAGTAATCTTTCCAAGGTAGTCCAAAGTACAACAAAAACTCCATACATACAACATAGGAGGACTTCCAATTTGGTCAAACACTATTGACCAAGAGAATTACCGCATTCACGATTGGAGGTACTTCATTCCATTTAAATTTATTTTCTCAAGATCGGAGATATAAGGTTACATAAAATTATTAATTTCTATGGTGAAAGTAAATCTATTCATTTTTAAGGGATAAGAATTAATATTTGAAACCTTAGAAATCTAATTATTGCTATTTGAGACTTTTATGAAGATTTAAAATTTGGTTTGAAGAATTGAAGGAATTATTTGAAGTTTTGTAATTTTATTATTTGAATATATAAAACTAATTTTAATATTTGAAATTTGATTAGATTTTAGAAATAAGGTTTTCTACATCAAATTAAAATTATAAAATTTGCAAATATTATTTTATGGAATTTTTAAATTTCTAAATTTGGAGTTATAAGGAATTCTGAATAACACAAGCTTATACTGAGAGGGGGGGCTAAACAGTATAAGATCACTTTTTACTTTTTCTTTTAAATCAACTTTCAATTCAATATTATGCAGTGTATAGAAAGCAGTATCAATAGCAGTAATTAAAGCAATGCACAAAACATCATCCACAATAGAGACACAACAATTTATGTGGTTCACCCAATGCGGTCTACTCCACGGATAAAATATTTCACTAAATTTTATCAAGTCAAATTCTAGGAATACCTTTCTCGATTACAATGTTTATGGGCACCAACCCAAAGGAGACACCAATCCCCTAGTTCTGTTCTATCTGGTGATCCTCTAGAAAACCTCTGCCTCCTCTACCCTTAGCAAATGGAAATCTATCCACATAAGACACCTGTCTTCCCTACTCTGGCTGGAGACCTCTGTCCTCAAATCTATCACCTCCAAAGCTGGTCCTCGAAATTGCACTAAACACAGTCCTTAGATCTAACACAAATGTCCTCGATCTCTTTCTCTGATCTGCACCAAACACAATCCTTCGATCTGGCACAAATGTCCTTGTCCTATTTCTCTGGTCTGCACAAAAACATAGTCCTTCGCTCTTTTTACGCAATCACAGCTGCACTTGATCGAACTTCAACCTTTGCACCTCTACGCAATCACAGCAGCATCATCTTCGTGCACTCTACTTCCTTGCAATCTCTCTCACTTAGAAGATTTGAAATGCACTCTGTACACTGCTATCGAATTTTGCACTCTACTTCTCGACGATCGAACTTCTCCCCTGCACTCTATATGTGAACGTCACTCTTCGAATCCACACTTCGATCCATCCCTTAAATATCCAAACAGCCCTCCTATTATAGAAAAATTTTCATGAATAAAACTTTAGTCTTAGTCAGCTGTAACCCTTAACTTCGTCGGCTGCAAAACCCTAAACTGCGTCGACTCAAAATTAACTCTGTTGGCTTCAACCACCTCTATGGTTCTATAGCTTTTCTTGTGAAACTACAACATGTTGTGATATCGCGACACTTTTGCAACCGAACACTATCTTATGGCTTTTGTCGTGAAATCGTGACACTTTAGCCTTTGATGACTTTGACTAAGCTCTTGTCGTGATATCGCGACACTTCTGTCTTTGTCAACAACAACTCTGCTTTTGTCGCAAAATCGTGACACTTCTGCCTCTGCTGACGTCATCTTCACTTTTGTCATGAAATCATGACATTTCTCACTTTCTCAACCTCTTCTTGGCTTACACTAGCAAAAATAGAACATGTCATGAAATCGCAACACTTTCGCTGCCTTGAGCTTCTCTCTACCTTACACCCGCAAAACTGGAACATGTCATGAAATCACAACACTTTCGCTGCATTGATCTTCTCTCTGCCTTACACCCGTGAAACTAGAACATGTCACAAAATCATGATGCTTTTGCCTTCGAGCTCTTCCTTCTTGAATTCGTCATGAAATCATGATGCTTCTTCTGTTGAAGACTTGCTTACTGTCTTTGTTGCGAAATCATGACACTTTCTCCAACTGAATGCCGCCATCTCAAACTGTCACGAAATCATGACACTTTTTGCATCTGTACGACTTCTTTGCAGCCTATCACAAAATCATGATGCTTTTAGCTTTTGTACGTCTTCTTTGCAGCCTGTCGTGAAATCATGACGCTTCTCATTTCAAACTCTTCCCTTTGCTGCATGTCATGAAATTGCGAAGCTTCTCATTTCAACTTTTGTAGCATGTCGTGAAATTGTGACACTTTATCTTGCTACTTTCTCTCTCTTTGAACTTGTCACGAAATCGTGACAACTCACATTCTGGACTCTCTCTTCTGCATTATGTCGTGAAATCGTGACACTTTTTCTTTTGGACTCCTTCTCCTGCAACATGTCACGAAATCACGACACTTTTTCGTCCGTACAGTCTTTCTTGCAATATGTCACAAAATCATGACATTTCTGACTTCGAACATTCTCTCTCCTCTATGAGTCGCGAAACTACGACATGTCACGAAATTGTGACACTTTCCACCTTGCTCTCCTTCTCTGCCAACATGTCGTGAAATTGTGACAGTTTTTCCTGCTTCTTCTCTCTATTCCAACATGTCGCGAAATCGCGATAGTTTTGCCAGCTCTTTCTCTCTCCTCTAACATGTCACAAAATCATGACAGTCACGAAATCACGACAGTTTTTCCAGCACTTTCTCTCTTCTAACATGTCACAAAATCGCGACTATTTTTCTTGCCTACTGCATACTTTTTCTAACTTGTCTTTTTCTTTGATCTTTTGCAAAAGGGCTACTATGATCTTTTTGGAAACTCACTGTCCATGCTCTGAATAATCTGACATTAAATCAAATTCCTTCAAGAGATTCTTGACATCAATGACAACTTCTACACTTGAGTAAAGGCAATGTACCCAAGGTACCCAAAATTGCCAACAATCTCCCCCTTTGTCATTGATGGCAAACCTTTACTGAAAACACATCTTAATAGCCAAAAATAAAACCAACTATGCTAAAAATTGAGAATCTGCCTTTGAATTTTTGCTCCCTCTGACTTGAAACTCTTCTCTTCACTTGAAACTCTCCCCCTTACTCATATCTCTCCCCCTTTGTCATCAATGGCAAAGGGTCACCTTTGGGGCTCGGGACTAAGAATGAGCCTCTTAGCTTAGTCCCTCCCCCACATCCTGATGAGGTGATTAAAATAGGGGTGGGAGTAAAAATCCCATTAGGCACTGATCATCATCAGTGACTACAATTTCCTTGTCGGGCCTTATTTTGATTTCTCTGTCAATATTCTTGTTCTTGTTCCTGTCACTGTTCTTATCCATGCCTTGATCCTTGGACCTGTTCATACTATTGTTTCTATTCTTGTACCTTGGAAGTTCAGCTCTACACTATCTATCTATGTGACCTTCATTGTTGCACTTATAACAAGTAACAAAGTTATTTCTTTTAGGCATACCTGCTTTTTGAATCCACCAGTTTTGACCAAACCTATTCCTATTATTTGCCTTGCAATAAACTGCCTTGTGCCCAAACTGTTGACAAGAGTAGCAATACCATCAAAAGAAACTAGCACTTCTGAATTTGTCATTTACTTTCTTCACTTGAGCCATGCAATGTACAACCATGTGACCAAACCTATGACACGCAAAATATTTGCAGTGAAATTTTCTTTTATTCGACCTCTTGAGTCCCAAAAACTTCTTCTTCTCAATCTGAATTTTGTTTTCTATTTCTGTGCATCTATCACTCACGGACTCATGATCTAAAGTACTTTCTTTATTAGAATTCTCTTCCTTTTGGAATCTCTTGCTAGATTCCCCAACTTGTTCCTTGTGCGGCTTAACAAAACCAAGACCTGTTTTATCTGTTGGTTTTCTTTGACCTTTGATGAGAGACTTAACCCTTTTGGAGCTATCTTGAAACCTATACAGCTTATCCTTGTACTCTTTAGTTTCCACTTCCAAAGAAGCAATTTTCTGTTCCAAGTCACTATACTCAAGAATCCTAGACTCTAACTCGTCCTTGAGTTCTTGTGTCTTAGCCATAGAGAAGTCAAGACTTTCTGTAAGATCATCTCTCTCCATACAACATTCATCTAACTTATCCTTGAGTCTGGAATTCTTCTTTCTTTCCTTTTTCAAAGCACTAAGAGCATTAGTAAGTTCACTTTCAAGATCCTTTATTTGTTTGCTTTCTGAATCATCAGAGCCTTTTACAGATTTCTTATCACTAGAGGTGTTACCCTTTTAAAAAACCATAATCTTCCTTATAGTTTTTTGAAGCATCCTCATACATACTAGTAACCAATTCATTATTTGTGCAATCATCCTCAAGGTGACCAAAATTTCCACATCTAAAACATTTCATGATAATGAATCTATGTTTCGGTTCTTCCTCTTTTTCTGATATGAACATCTCATTTTCACTATCACTTGAAGAACTTTCACTATCACTACTAGAACACTTACTTGATTTGTCTAGGTAGAAACTCTTCTTGTGCTTGTGAGAATACCTCTTTTCGTGATTGCTATGCTCATCTTTGTTCTTCCTATGATGCTTGTACTTTTTAGAATCCTTGCTCTTAGAAACCTGTTTCTCTTCATCACTTTCATTCTTGGAAATAGTACAGTCAGTAGCATAATGACCAAAATTTCCACAATTGAAACATCTTATATTTTTCATGCTTTTGTGCTTTCTAGAGAACTTGCCTTTCTTGCTGTAATATGCCTCTTCATCACTAGAAGACTCATCACTCTCTTGAAGTCTGTTTACCCTTGGATTTCTTGGTAGCCTTGAAAGCTGCCTCTTTCTTGACATCAACCTTCACTTGAGTTCTCAACTCAAATGCTGCAAGTATACTATGGAGCTCATCCTTTTTCAACTTATCCAAATCTTTAGATTCCTCAATAGCAGAAATATTTTCACTAAATCTATTAGGAAGAGATCTTAAAATCTTATCACAAACATCATTTTCAGCAAGCTCAAGACCTAAGTCTTTCATGGAGTTAACAACCTCATCCATACGAAGCATGTAGTCACTAATATTTTCATCATAATTCATCTTGAGTTGTTCAAACATACCTTTGAAGTGTCTCAACTTGGCATTTATGACATTTGTATCACCTGTATGAACCACCTTCAACTGTTTCCACATTTCACTAGCTGTCTTGCAGTGAATCACTTTGGTGAGATCTGCTTTCTATAAGCCTTTCAGGATTGCATTCATTGCTTTTGAATTGCTATGATGTAGGAGCCTTTCTTCTTTAGTATTAGGACCATGTACAGGAATAGTGTACTCATCTTCAATCACTTCCCATACCTCATTACCAAGTGCCATTATATGAACCTTCATCCTTGCACTCCAAAGACCAAAATCTGACCCATCAAGAATAGGTGCTGCATTACCACTTGAATAATCCATTGTGTTCTTTGCTAGATTTTCCTTCAAGCTGTTAAAATTTTCGAAGGCACCCGCTCTGATATCAATTGAAGAACACAAGCTTATATTGAGAGGGGGGGGTGAATAGTATAAGATTGCTTTTTACTTTTTCTTTTAAATCAACTTTCAATTCAATATTATGCAGTGTATAGAAAGTAGTATCAATAGTAGTAATCAAAGCAATGCACAAAACATCATCCACAATAGAGACAGTAATTTACGTGGTTCACCCAATGCGGGCTACTCCATGGATAAAATATTTCACTAAATTTTATTAATTCAAATTCTGGGAATACCTTTCCCGATTACAATGTTTATGGGCACCAACCCAAAGGAGACACCAATCCCCTAGTTCTGTTCTATCTGGTGATCCTCTAGAAAACCTCTGCCTACTCTACCCTTAGAAAATGGAAATCTATCCACAGAAGACACATGTCTTCCCTGCTACGGCTGGAGACCTTTGTCCTCAACTCTATCACCTCCAAAGCTGGTACTCGAAATTGCACTAAACACAGTCCTTCGGTCTAACACAAATGTCCTTGATCTCTTTCTTTGATCTACACCAAACACAATCCTTCGGTCTGGCACAAATTTCCTTGTCCTCTTTCTCTAGTCTGCACAAAAACATAGTCCTTCGCTCTTTTTGCGCAATCACAGCTGCACTTGATTGAACTTCAACCTTTGCACCTCTATGCAATCATAGTAGCATTGTCTTCATGCACTCTACTTCCTTGCAATCTATCTCACTTAGAAGATTTGAAATGCACTATGTACACTGCTATCAAATTTTGCACTCTACTTCTCGGCGATCAAACTTCTCCCTTGCACTCTATCTGTGAACATCGCTCTTCGAATGCACACTTCGATCGATACCTCAACTCTCCAAACAACCCTCCTTTTATAGCAAAATTTTCATGAAGAAAAATTTAGTCTTAGTTGGCTATAACCCTTAACTTCGTCGACTGCAAAACCCTAAACTACGTCGACTCAAAATTAACTTTTTCGACTTCAATCGCCTTTGTGGTTTTGTAGCTTTTCTCGTGAAACTACAACATGTCGTTATATCGTGACACTTTTGCAACTGAACACTATCTTATGGCTTTTGTCATGAAATCGTGACACTTTAGCCTTTGACGACTTTGACTAAGCTCTTGTCATGATATCGTGACACTTCTGTCTTTGTTAGCAACAACTCTGCTTTTATCGTGAAATCGTGACACTTCTGCCCCTGATGACGTCATCTTCACTTTTGTCATGAAATCATGACATTTCTCACTTTCTCAACCTCTTCTCTGCTTGCACTAGCGAAAATGGAACATGTCACAAAATCGTGACACTTTTGCTGCCTTGAGCTTCTCTCTGCCTTACACCCATGAAACTGGAACATGTCGCAAAATCGTGACACTTTCACTGCCTTGAGCTTCTCTCTGCCTTACTCCCACAAAACTGGAACATGTCATGAAATCATGACGCTTTTGCCTTTGAGCTCTTCCTTCTTGAATTCGTCATGAAATCGTGATGCTTCTTCTGTTGAAGACTTGCTTACTGTCTCTGTTGCAAAATCGTGACACTTTCTCCAACTGAATGTCGTCATCTCAAACTGTCACAAAATCATGACACGTTTTGCATCCATAATCTTTCTCTTCAACCTGTCATGAAATCGTGACACTTTCTGCATTTGTACGACTTCTTTGCAGCCTGTCGTGAAATCACAACGCTTTCAGCTTTCGTACATCTTCTTTGCAGCTTGTTGCAAAATCATGACGCTTCTCATTTTAGACTCTTCCCTTTGCTGCATGTCGCAAAATCGTGATGCTTCTCATTTCAACTTCTGTAGCATGTCACAAAATCGTGACACTTTATCTTGCTACTTTCTCTCTCTTCGAACTTGTTGCGAAATCATGACAACTCACACTACGGACTCTCTTTTCTGCATTATGTCGTGAAATCGTGACACTTTTTCTTTTGGACTCCTTCTCTTGCAACATGTCACGAAATCATGACACTTTTTCATCCGTACAGTCTTTCTTGCAATATGTCACGAAATCATGACATTTCTGACTCCGAACATTCTCTCTCCTCTATGAGTCACGAAACTACGACATGTCACGAAATTGCGACACTTTCCACCTTGCTCTCCTTCTCTGCCAACATGTCACGAAATCGCGACAATTTTTCCTTCTTCTCTCTCTTCCAACATGTCACAAAATCATGATAGTTTTGCCAGCTCTTTCTCTCTCCTCTAACATGTCGCAAAATCATGACAATTTTACCAGCTCTTTCTCTCTCCTCATAATGTCACGAAATCACGACAGTTTTGCCAACACTTTCTCTCTTCTAACATGTCGTAAAATTGCGACTGTTTTTCTTGCTTGCTGCATACTTTTTCTAACTTGTATTTTTCTTTGATCTTTTGGAAAAGGGCTACTATGATCTTCTTGGAAACTCACTATCAATGCTCTGAATAATCTGACATTAAATCAAATTCCTTCAAGAGCTTCTTGACATCAATGAAAACTTCTACACTTGAGCAAAGGCAATGTACCCAAAATTGCCAACAAATTCAACACCAACATAGGGTTGAGAAATTTAGAATTAAAAGAAATTTTACTTTTCAGATTAGCTATTCATAAGGTAGTCAACCATTATTTTATACTAAGGATCTAAAAGTATGTCTACTCAAAAGGGTTCATTGAATAATGAATGGAGAATGAAATTAGAAAAAGAAGAGTAAAAGTTATAAAATATGGAATTAAAAATTTGGTTGAAAAGTCTAAAGAAAATTAGACTTAGTTTCAAGTTTTATTTATAAGGAAGCATTAGAAGAAAATTTTGAAATATTAGAATACTATCTACATGCAAGAATTTTTGAAGCAATTGACAACAACAAAGATAGTATTATGATTCCTTTAAACATTGCTAGTATAATATATATGGCACTACTTACAGTTAAATTTCACAAAAAGAAGAATCCTATAAGAAGAAAATAAAAGTGTATGAATCATTCTTAGAAAAAGTATTTCATTCTTCATGTAATATTAATGCTTCAAGTTCATCCAATTCAGGCCTATCATGATGCTATAAGTGAATGCTCAGAAGGTTTTGTACAAAAATAGATTTATGATATGAAAGACAAAGGTAAAAATAAAGTATTATTATAGGAATCAAATAATAAAGTGACATCCTATAAAATTTTATAGATTGATATTAATGATGAAGACAAGCAAGAAGAGAAAGCCTCTGATCAAGAAGGCATACAATGCAAAGTGAGTTAAGATATGAACATCCATATTGAAGACTGAAAGTCTTCAATAACCAAATAATGTAATACAAGGTTGTGTTGGAATATATTACATTATTTGGTACATGCTAATGTACCACCTTTGGTACATTTTTAGATTAGGAAAGAGTGTCCTAGATTAGAGGTTGAGTATTTACTTTATGCAATGTAATAAATGCACAAGTATTATTAAAGTGTACAAAGTATTTTGGTATTGTAAATGTGTATAATAGTCCATGTGAACATAAGCCATAGAATAGGAAGGTGAAGAGTATCTAGAAGAGTGAAGGCTAAGGGTGCTCCATATGAAAAGTCATATTCCTTTATATATTTATCTATGTGTGTAAGATGCAACAAATTGTAGTTTGAGTGTGTATGTAATATGGGTACTTGAGATCTTGATTCAATAGAGATACAATTTTTGAGAGATTTGTTAATGGTATTTTTATGAGTTGCTAAATTTATTTATGAGTTTCATACTTTCAAAATATTTCCACTATTATATATTTCATATTGCAACTTTGTTTTAGATATTATGGTTATTTTATCTTAAGTATTTAGCTTCAAAATCTAAAAAGAATGCTTGGACTATCCCAAATATCTCTCTATCTTATTGTGATATTTCTATTTTAATAGTGATTTACATTATATCCAGTTCTTGTTGTGTGTTCTCCTGATCTATTCAAATTCCAAATCAATTTATCCTTGGCTTCACTCAGAATAATCATAGTTGTTATCTTTCTACTCAATTTCCTCCTAACATCAATGTATTGTATACTTGTAAAAAAATTCTTTCCATTTGTATCTCCCTTCCTCATCCCTGTACAAAATGTTTGAAACCCTATCATCATATTTATATTGAAGTAATCTCATTCAAGGTTTCAAAATTGGATCTAGATTGAGTGGTTTTTTATCACATCAAGTATTCATCCAAATAGATTTTTTTTTCTCTAGTTCCAACCACCCATCTTAAAAATTTAATCACTTGATCAATAATTTTTTTTTAAACCATTCCAAATTGTAGAATCATTTGGTAAAGAGAAAGCAATAAATATTAAGCTTGGGTCATTGGGCTCAACATACTTAGAATAATTATTGCCCATTGTATTTGACTCTCTTTGTGCAATCTCTAGATTACTTTTACCCTACGAGCTAAGTTTGCATCTGTAAGAACTCGTAAACTAAGACCTCCCCTAGTTTTATCATCATACACCTTTCTCCATTTCACTAAAGGAAAATTATTTTTATCATGTAAACCTAACCATACAAAGATCACATAATAGAGATTAAACTTTTTTCTACTAATTTTGGCATAGTATACAATGACATATATTATGTTGGAATGGCCTGCAAGATTGACTTAATTAATTGCACTCTTCTTGCTAAAGATAACCATCTACCTTTTCGTGTTAGTAGTTTATTCTAAAATTTACTTATAACTGGATTTCATAATTCTATCCTCATTCTTACCTCAAATAAGGTCATCTCTAAATAAGTTATTGGCAAATTTGCCTCGTCCATTTGAAGTAACTTGTTGGTCATCAAATCTGCCTAGGAAAGGATTTGGATAGGTGTATGTGCCCTAGACCTAGACCAACATTGAAAGGCCGAAGGGAAGAGATGCCCCTCGTGCCAATCTCTAGAGAAAGGCCGACTCCTATGCTAAACTACTTTGGGGTTTTGAGATAAGGGTGCAGGAAAGAGATAAAAGGAGTTAGGGTTAGAGAAATAAAATAAAAAGGGGTAAGGGAAGAGAAATCTATGATTTAAAGTGGGAGAGAATAGGAAGCACGATCACTAACTGACAAACTGAATAGAAGCAAGGAACACCAAGAATAACCAAAAGAAACGTAACACTAACATTCCTATGTATCCTTCAAGCAAGTTTTAAGGTACAACCCTCGATCGCACACCGGATGCAGAGTTCAGCTTCTCGGTATACAAACAAAGGAAGAAAATAGAATTTGAACACATAAGGCAACATAAAAGAAATTCAATATGACATTTTTCCTCTCCTATGTATCCTTCAGGCAAGTTTCAAGGTACGACCCCCGATCGCACACCGGATGCAGAGTTCAACTTCTCGATATACAAACGAAGGAAGATAATAGAATTCAAACACATAAGGCAACATAAAAGAGAGAAATTGAGCCCAAATATCTTTAGTATTAATTGAAGGACATCAAGTTACAGCATCTTTCTTAGCAGATAGTTCCCCATGAACTTCTACACTACAATGCCTGGGTTTTTATAGAGGACCCGACCCTCTGAATCATTATTACATAGGATGGTGAAGTATACTCTTGAGATCTGAGAAGTCGGCTCCTTGCAGCCCTCAAGACTAAGCTTTCAAATCCATTACTAGAACTGGCAACTGTGACCGAGTCAACCATAGAAATATGCATTGATGAATCGCCCGAGTATCCTTGGTGCAATGCTTGAGTGGCTGCCATACTCGGTGGACTCTCCTTCAGGGACTAATACTTTGCTTCTAATTGCCAAAAAGAGGAATGAGCTTATTGGGCAAGAAATAATGTATTTATGAGGTGTTTGACTATCTCAGGAAAATACCCAGCTTGAAGCGTGTGCCCATCGTAAAAAAATAACATGTCACGATATCGCGACATTTCTATGTCTTCAGCTTGGTTCTTCTTCTTGCATCGCAAAAATATGACATGTCGCGACATCGCGACATTTCTATGTCCTTGCCCTCTTTTGTTGCTTTCGGCCGCGAAAATGCAACATGTCGCGATATCGCGACACTTTTCCTCTTTTGGTCACGAGGATGCAACATGTCGCGATATCGTGACACTTTTCTTCTTTTGGTCTTTATCCTCGCCTTGAGCCATGAAAATGCGACATGTCGCGATATCGCGACACTTTTCTTTCTTGCTCCTTCTTCTCGCTTTGAGCCATGAAAATGCGACATGTCGCGATATCGTGACACCTTTTCCTCCTTTGGTCACGAGAATGCAACATGTCACGATATCATGCGCTTTTCTTCATTTGGTCTTCCTCCTCGCTTTCGGTTGTGATAATGCAACATGTCATGATATCGCGACACTTTTTCTTGCTTGCTCTGCCTTCTTGCTTTGAGCCACAAAAATGCAACATGTCGCGATATCGCAACACTTTTCCTCCTTTGGCTTTCTCCTCGCTTTCGATCGCGATATTGCGACATGTCGCGATATCGTGACACTTTTTACTCTTGCTTCTTCTTCTCGCTTTCGATCATGATATTGCGACATGTCGTGATATCGCGACACTTTTCTTGCTTGCTCTGCCTCCTTGCCTTGAGCTATGAAAATGTGACATGTCGCAATATCATGACACTTTTCTTGCTTGCTCTACCTCCTTGCCTTGAGCCACGAAAACGCAACATGTCGCGATATCGTGACACTTTTTATTTCTTTTTACGAAGCTATCTTCTTTGGATTGTTTGTCAGTGAAGCTCTTCTTCTTCATTTTATGTACAAGGGGGTGGCATTGAAAGCCAAAATTGTCTACAACACTTACAAATACTTTCAAGCAACAAAAAAAAACACTTTACAAAGAGAAATTTTTTGATTTTTTTCTACCCCTCTGTGCAATGTGACAAAATTGTCAACATTCTTGGCGGCTCGCGAGGCATTTAGCTAGTCTGAATGTAGAGATCCCAGGCCTTTATCCATTGGGCAACAGAGTCATTCTCATTGTCTTCTTCTATGACTATCCACTGACAACATTTTTTTTTGTTTGTGCCTAAGCTCCTAAGCAACACTTAGCACCTTCGACACTTATTTACTAGCCGGGCTATTTATAGTATTTACACAAAATTTTGTGACATGATTGGCATGCCGCTACCATAAACCCAACTTTGGGTGCCTATCCGATGAACCTGCAATGTTCGGACCAGATCTGATTGAACTTCAGTTGATCTTTGAAGTCCGGTTGGCTTCTTCTCGAAGTTGTCCATGTTGCGAACAGGGAGCAACACGGTGAATTGTCGCTCCTGCCAGTACCCGTACTGTTGATGAAAGATGTGGCGAAGAATTTCATCGCATGAGGGGCCTCTTGGGGTACTGGTTGTGGTGATGGTTGGAACCAATACCAACATACTAAAGAATCTACTAATTGCGGGCTGGGTACAGGTTCTTCCATCCTCCTAAAGGATTAACAGGGCTCCTCTGAAAAAGAGTAATCTTCTAGGATCTCTTCAGGTTCATATTGATGAGATATGCTTAATAGGTCCTGGCTGAATACTTGCATGCCATCCACTGGGATACAAAAAGGGTGCAAAAATGTGCCCTCTTTGTTCTCAAGTTCTACCACTTGAGACTGCTCCTCTCCTTGGCCCATCTCCTGATGGAGACTACAAGCAACCATATTGTTCATTGGTGGATCATGGCTTGCACATTCCCATTGTTGGACTTGGATGAAACCCGCCTCTCGAGCTTCAAATGACTGCATCTCAGATCTCTGCTCAATAAGAGGAGTCTGCCATGATGGACTCTGTGCAGGATAGACAGGAGCAAAAATTATCGGGTAGGGTGATGGGGCTGAAGAAGATGGTTGTCCCTTCTCGGGTCGAGCATGTACTTTTAAGGGAGCCATCTGAGTAGCATCCACTTCAATTGCCTTCTTTCCTCCTCTAGTAAGCACTGCAATCGACTCTTCTTTACCAATCGCCAGGTTTTGACTCATTTTCCTGATGACGTTGACTTGACCGCCATGACTACTGCTTGCCAGCATTTGTGCATAGTGTTGGTGCAGCATGCAGGTATTCTCTTCATGCGGATCATTGCATGTGGAGCACCAATATACACACTCGAGAGTGCTCGAAGCTTCATCAATCACAACATTTCTTGTCGAAGCCTCCCCTTGCTGGACTGCTTGGTCTTTGGTAAGCGCAGGCGTAGGATAAGACCTTCTTGGTAGAAATTCTTGTTGTGCTTGCTTCTTCTTTACAATGGTCATGTCGTTGGACAACGTCTGAACTGTGGAGTTTAGAGACTGCAACTCTTGCAAAATCTTAGCTTGTATATCATCGACTTTTGGAACGAGTGGCAACGAAGCCATGGTCGGTATTGGAGGTAGGGTGGGATGTTGAGGTGGTGCTGGTAGTACAGGGAATGCCGAAGTGACAGTGGGCTACGGAGTTGAAAATGTGGGAAAATGAATTTGTGGAGCGGTGACTTGAGACACAATAGGATTCGGGTTCCAAGGTGAGATCGGGAGTGTAGAGGTTGTAGAGATCTACGAAGTGGTTGTGCTTGCATACTGGGATTGAGGAAATTCGAGAAGTATGGGCATCGACATCCTTTGGGGAAGCTTGCCTACATCTATCAAATCCATTTCTGCCTTCTTGGCTAACTCATACAACTGGGGAAAAGTATTGATGTTAGAATATCTTACCATGATATTGATATCAGGGTTGAAAGCCCGAAGGAAATAGTATGCTATAGCTTTGTCGGTTGGCCAAAATCCAACTGGTACTCTCTGCCAGGTTCGAGCGAACCTAACATTGAAGTCTGTGATCTCTTCTTATGGATGTCTTTGTATTGAAGTGAACTAATGTAGGAGAGAGATAGGATCGGAGGACTCATTGAAGTTTCCCATCAGCTGCCTGGCTAACTGGTCCCATCCCGTAATAGCACCGGGCGGTAAAGATCTATACCAGTAGAGGAGTTTTCCTCTAAGGGACAGAACCAGAAGCTTTACCATAACTTGTTCCTCTGTGATGTCGTAGATCACCGCTAGAGAGATTATGTCCTTGATGTGCTCCAGAGTAGTCTTCCCAGTTTCGTCGAACGTTGGGATGTTCTTTGTTGCAGCAGGCGGTACTTGCCCTTGTCCCGCTAGATTTAGTGGTGACAAAGAATCCCATGATGGGAACGTCCTGGGTGGTGGTTGCTGCTGCATTTGCTATTGTTGTTGCTATTGCTATCCAGGTGAACATACTTTTCTTCGCTTGTGAGGTCAAGGCTGCTCACCAAACCTTGATTCCTCTGGGATGTCTTCTTTCAGCTTAAAAAATGTGCCTACGATCAAGAAATTTGGATCTTCAGCTCAGTCAGAGTCGCCAGGTGATTTTGCTAGATGGAGGCAAGCCAAAGATTCACCAACTCGGGCTTCCTTAAAACATGGAGACTTTTGCCATGAAGGCACAGGTTTAGGTACTGGTCTCTATGACTTAGAGATTTTTGGGTTGAACAGAGTCGCCAGATGCTAAGAGTCTTTCGGTAATGAGAGCATCGGTTCTCACTACCACTAGTCAGGTGAGACTGACCGGGTCACACCGAGAACTGGTTAGAACTATTGGCCCCGGTGAAGATGGATTTTGCGTTTAAAATATGGGACCTTGACTGGTTATGGATCTTTTTGAGATAAACACAGTTGGTCCCATCGGGCGTGCCAAAAACTGTTGGTCATCAAATCTGCCTAGGAAAGGATTTGGGTAGGTGTATGCGCCCTAGACCTGGACCAACATTGAAAGGCCGAAGGGAAGAGATGCCCCTCATGCCAATCTCTGGAGAAAGGCCGGCTCCTATGCTAAACTACTTTGGGGTTTTGAGATAAGGGTGCAGGAAAGAGATAAAAGGAGTTAGGGTTAGAGAAATAAATAAAAAGGGGTAAGGGAAGAGAGATTGGTGATTTAAAGTGGGAGAGAATAGGAAGCACGATCACTAACTGACAACTTGAATAGAAGCAAGGAACACCAAGAATAAATGAAAGAAACATAACATTAACCTTCCTATGTATCCTTCAGGCAAGTTTCAAGGTACAACCCTCGATCGCACACCGGATGTAGAGTTCAGCTTCTCGGTATACAAACAAAGGAAGACAAAAGAATTCAAACACAGAAGGCAGCATAAAAGAAAGTCAATATGACGTTTTTCCTCTCCTATGTATCCTTCAGCGAGTTTCAAGGTACGACCCTCGATCACACAACGGATGCAGAGTTCAACTTTCTCGATATACAAACGAAGGAAGATAAAAGAATCAAGCATAGAAGGTAGCATAAAAGAGAGAAATTGAGCCCAAAGCTCTTTAGTATTAATCGTAGGACATCAAGTTACAACAGCTTTCTTAGCAGATAGTTCCCCCCAACTTCTACATTACAATGCCTAGGTTTTTATAGAGGACCCGACCCTTTGAGTCATAATTACATAGAATGGTGAAGTATACTCTTGAGATCTAAGAAGTCGGCTCCTCGTGGCCCTCGAGACTGAGCTTTCAAATCCATTACCAAAATGGCAACTGTGACCGGGTCAACCATGGAAATATGCATTGATGAGCCGCCTGAGTATCCTTGGTCTCTGGGTGCAATGCTCGAGTGGCCGCCATGCTCGTCGGACTCTCCTTCAGGGACTGATACTTCGCTTCCAATTGCCAAAAATGAGCAGCGAGCTTATTGGGCAAGAAAGAATGCATTTATGAGGCACTTGATTGTCTCGGGAAAATACCCGGCTTGAAGCGCATGCCCATCGTGAAAAAGCAACATGTCGCGATATCACGACATTTCTATGTCTTCAGCTTGGTTCTTCTTCTTGCATCGCGAAAATACGACATGTCGTGACATCGCGACATTTCTATGTCCTTGCCCTCTTTTGTTGCTTTCGGCCATGAAAACACAACATATCGCGATATCGCGACACTTTTCCTCTTTTTGTCATGAGGATGCAACATGTCACAATATCGTGACACTTTTCTTCTTTTGGTCTTTATCCTCGCCTTAAGCCACAAAAATGTGGCATGTCGCGATATCACGACACTTTTCTTTCATGCACCATGTCGCGATATCGCGATATCGCGACACAGTCAAAATGCGACATGTCGCGACACTTTTCCTCATTTGTTCGCGAGAATGCAACATGTTTTCTTCATTTGGTCTTCCTCCTCGCTTTCGACTGTGATAATGCAACATGTCATGATATCACGACACTTTTTCTTGCTTGATCTGCCTTCTTGCTCTAAGATACGAAAATATGACATGTCGCGATATCGTGACACTTTTCCTCCTTTGGCTTTCTCCTCACTTTCGACCGCGATATTGCGACATGTCGCGATATCGTGACACTTTTTCCTCTTGCTTCTTCTTCTCGCTTTTAGTCGCGATATTGCAACATGTCGCGATATCATGACACTTTTCTTATTTGCTCTGCCTCCTTGCCTTGATCCATGAAAACATGACATGTCACGATATCGTGACACTTTTCTTGCTTGCTCTGCCTCCTTGCCTTGAGCCACGAAAACGTGACATGTCACGATATCGCGACACTTTTTATTTCTTTTGGTGGAGCTATCTTCTTTGGCTTGTTTGGCAGTGAAGCTCTTTCTTCTTCATTTGATGTACAAGGGGATGGCATGGAAAGCCAAAATTGCTGCAACACTTACAAAAACTTTCGAAGCAACAAAAAAAACACTTTACAAAGAGAAATTTTTTGATTTTTTTCTACCCCTCTGTGCAATGTGACAAAATTGTCAATAGTAACCTACAAAATTTAGCATTGAATTTAGCTAGTGTGTTTAGGAACTTTGTTTAGATTTTGTCCTATTAAATTTTTGCCCTGATACTATTTCATATTCCTTCAATATGTTATTCAAAGCTCTGGCCTCATTTATCCTCGCCATTCCAAAAAGGGTTGTATCATCTAAAAATTGTTGGTGGGTGATGTTGTCAATTTTATTACTTGCCTTTAGTCCACTTATAAGCCCATATTTTTTAGCCTTCTGTAAGTTCATACCCAAAATATCTATCATAATAATGAACAAATCAGATGATAGAAGATCTCCTTATCTAAGGCCTCTCTTGGATTTTAAAAATTCTATTACTAATCCATTGACCAACACTGAATATGAAACTGTAGAGACACAAGCTTTAATCTATATAACCCATTTCTTCCAAAATCTAAACTTTTCTAATACTACAAAAATAAAATCCCATTTACTCCTATTATAGGCTTTACTCATATCAAGTTTTAAGGTCATTGCTTTCTCTTTTATTGAAGCTTCTGAATGTATAATTTCATGAGCTACTATGATCCCATATAGAACCTGTCTTCCTTCCACAAATCCTCCTTGCTCTTCTAAAATAATTTTTTCTAAAAATGGAATTAATCAATTTTCCATCACTTTGGAGATAATATTATATACCATATTACATAGGATTATGGGTTTAAATGAATCAAATAAATCAACATTCTTATTTTTTAGAATTAGGTTAATATGTGTTCCATTTATTTTATAAGGTATGCGTTTTTTTACCCTATATTGCTCCATTTCCACCAATAAAGAATCCTTCACTATATCCCAATTATGTTTGGTAAAATTCTAAAGAGAACCCATCTAGACCTGGGGATTTATCATTATTAAAAGAGAAAAGAGCTAAATGAACTTCTTCTAGAGTACTAGGATCCATCGATTTCCTATTGTCTTCATTTGTTATACTTAAAGGTACATCTTGAAAAAGTTTATCATTAATAACTTCATACTCCTCCGTGTTGGAATATATTACATTATTTGGTACATGCTAATGTACCACCTTGGGTACATCTTTATATCAGGAGTGTATCTTATATTAGGATGTGAGTATTTACTTTATGCAATGTAATAAATACACAAGTATTATTATAATGTGTAAAGTATTCAATAATGTAAATGTGCATAATAGTCCATGTGTACATGAGTCCATTAAATAGGAAAGTGAAGAGTCATAGGAATATAAAAGGCCAAGAGTCACATCCCATTATATATTGGTCTTTGCATGAGCATATGAGACATACAATGTAGAGAAGAAGTAGAGAATATGGTAAAGATACAATGTAAAGAATGTGTGAGGTATGGGTAGTTTGAGATCTCCATTCTTTATCAAAATACTATTTTTGTGAGCTTTTATTAATGGTAGTTTTATGAGTTATTGTAGAAGTTTTTAATGAGTTTTATATGTTTAGAATATTGTCATTATCTTACATTTAATATAGCATGCTTATTTTAGATCTTGTGATTATTTTCATTAAGTATTTAGCATCAAAAGCTAACAATGGTATAAAAGCCACAAGGGAGATTGATAGGAGATAGGGAGAGCCACAATAGAGATTGAAATGAGATAGGAAGATCTAATTTAAAAAAAATTAAAGTTGCTTTTTATCTAGAGTCTTTCCATAGGGTTGCAGGAAGACTCATGAAGACTAGGACTCAACAAATATTGCTTTTCACTAGATTGAAGGATAACAAGTGAAGTTTATTGATTTTTTGAGATCTAGATATTTAGGTGTATTTTATTATTGTTGTATAAGTTTTGTTGTAGAAAATTAGTTCTCAAAAGTTGAGAAGATTTCTACAATAGATAGAGAATAATTTTATCTTTGATTGCTTGAAAGTCTATGTGCTTTTCTTGTGCAGGTATTAGTTTTTGAGCTGCAGCAAAAGAGTAGATATTGAAGATTGAGGGGATCCAAGAAAGAGATCTCGTAGATTATTGAATATTGAAGATTGAGGAGAACTAAGAAGGAGGTCCTAATAGAATATTGAAGACTAAAAATTTTAGATTGAATAAAGAAGAAAGAAGTCAAAGAATCTCTATTGAAGATTGAGAAGGAGGAGACCCGAGAGAAGAGGCCCCCATTGTATATTTGAGAAAGGAGATAGGAGATTTAAGAAAGAAGATAGAGGAGGACTAATAAAAGGTCAAATTGAAAAGTTACAAAATTTTAAGACCTAAGAGAAGAGGTCTCAAGAAAATTTGGAAGGATAAATAAGAAGGCTAGATAAGCCCTATTGAAGAAGTTGAAGAAGTGACCATTGGAGGAGATTTTAAGAAATATTGATGTAGAATATTGCAAACAGGAGAAGATACTGAAAATAAAAATTTGGGACAATTATCACCATACAAAAACAAGCCCAAAAGGAAGAAGGATTTGGCAAAAAGTTTGATAAATTTTGAAAAGGAATTTTGAAGACCTTAAGACATTAAGATTCTTGAGGAAGAGACTAGTGAAAGTGGTTAGATTTGAAGATAAAATTTAATGAGAGCTAATGAGGAGAAAGGATATAGATGAGGCTATCGATTTGAGAAATTTGAAGATAACTATTAAAAGTTTGAAGGCTGATTTGTAGAGAAGATTGCTACTTTTTGTGATAAAAGTTGAAGGTTCATAGGTGTTGGAATATATTATATTATTTGGTACATGCTAATGTACCACCATGGGTAAATATTTATATTAGGAGTGTGTCTTAGATTAGGGTTTGAGTATTTACTTTATGCAATGCAATAAATGCACAAGTATTGTGCAAAGTAGTTAATGATATAAATGTGCATGTTGTCCATGTGTACATGATTCAATAGAATAGGAAGATGAATATTCATGGGAAGGTGAAAGGCCAAGAGTCATATATAATTATATATAAGCTTTTGCATAGAGATAGATTGTGTGAGAGGGAGAATATAGGAGACTATTGCAAAGGAATAGTTGAAATATAATGTAGAGCACGTAGGAAATATGGAGAGTTTGAGACCTCTATTTTATATCAATGAATTGTTTTCCTGAGTTTTCATTAATGGTAGTTTTATGAGTTATTGTGAAATTTTCTTATGATATTTACATTATTAGTATATTGTCATTATCTTATATTTAATATTGTGTGCTCATTTTATTCCCCGTGGTTGCATTTCATTAAATATATAACATCAAAATCTAACAATGGTATTAGAGCCACAAGAGAGATTGAGAGGAGATAGTGAAATATCATTTTTAGAATTTTTAAAAATTGCTTTCTGGCTAGTCTTTTCATATAATTGTAGGAAAACTCATGAAGACTAGGACTCAACAAAGATCTCTTTCCACTAGATTGAAGGATAACTAGTGAAGTTTATTGATTTTTAGAGATATAGAGATTTATATTAATTTGGTTACTTCTATCTAAGTTTTTTTTATAAAAAATAATTCTTAGAAGTTGAGAAATTTCTTATAATGGATAGAGAATAATTTCATCTTCGATTTCTTGAAAGCCTATGTGCTTTCCTCATGCAAGGATTAGTTATTTTCTATAGAAAAAGTAGACATTGAATATTAAGGAGGTCCAAGAAAGTAGACCCCATTAGAGATTGGAGGAAGAAGATTGAAGAGACCCAAGGAGGATATCCCCATTCAAGCTTGAATATTGAAGACTCCAAATTAACAACTTTATTACAAATTGAGGAGGAGACCCAAGAAAAAGGTCCCATTGAACAACTTCCAAATTTGGAAGATTGAATATTGAAGATAGATGAATACTAGGAATTTCCTATTGAATATTTGAGAAGCTACAAAATTTGAAGACCCAAGAGAAGGTCTCAAGCAAACTTGGAAGGATAAATAAGAAGGCTAGAGAAGCCCTATTGAAGAAATTGAAGAAGTGACCATTGGAGGATATTTGAAGAAAGCTCAAGTTAGAATATTACAAGAAGGATTAGCTCTTAAAAAGAATAATTTGGGAAAATTATCACCATTCGACAACAAGCCCAAAAGGAAAAAGGATTTGGCAAGAAGTTTGCCAAATTTTGGAAATAATTCTTGAAGACCTCAAGAAATTCAGATTATTGAGAAAGAGGTCAACAAATATGTTAGATTTGAAGTCAAAATTCAACAAGAAAATTAGAGGATCAAGAAGCCAGAAGATGCCACTATATTTTAAAGTTTTGAAGACAACCATAAAGTATTTTAAGGCTGATTTGTGAAGGAGAAGATTGCTGATTTTTGTAGTAGAAGTTGAAGAGTCACAGGAAAATAATTAGAAGGTGACATAGAGCTGTGATTTGGAGAATATTTGGGCAGATTTTGAAGTGCCCTTGAACAACCAATTGTAGGAAGTTTTGACAAAAATTAAAGGCATCAATTTGTAGAAGTTAGAAGAGATTTTCAGACAGTAAGATAAAGGAGGAGAAATCACAATTTTGGAGCAGCAAATTAAGAGATTTGGACTGCAAAATTGGGCAGCATTAGAAGAAGAAAAGATAGTTGTACTTTGGAGAATTTTTGGGGAATATTTGAAAGAGTTTTGGAAATGAAAACAAAGGAGGAATTGGCTGAATTTGAATCTGAAAATTTGCAGATTTTTGGACAGCAAGAGGACAGCATTTTGGGCAGCACTAATAGCTGAAAATTTCAGAGTTCGAGAGAATGAATTTGAAGGAGAATTGAAGCCATAAAAGTCAGATTTTGGGCAGTAAATTAAAGGCTAAAAGGAAGGAAATTTGGGCAGAAATTAGAGCTGCAAAATTTATAAGTTTGAGGCAGAAATTGGGTAGAAAGGAGAGCTGAAAATATTACAAACTTAAGACATCATGCAAGCTGATTTTGGGTAGAAAGCTAAGGCTGAAAATTTGAAGGTATAGAAATGTAAGTTCAAGTAGCAAGAAATAAGAGGAGACAAACTACAAAATACAACCAAAGAGGTTTGGAATTAGGTTCTTAAAAGAGTATTTTAGTTTTATGAAAAGTGTTGGAAATATTGAGCATATCAAGTTGTCATTGATGTCAAAGGGTTGATGTCAAAGAGAGCATGTAATTCAATCCAAAAATATTCTTCTAAGGTTGGATAGTTATGCAAGGCAAGGAATATCTCAAAGCAAAGAAAATTGGTAAAAAACAAAGGTTTATAATATTTATTTTAAATATTATAAAGAAGGACAAAGAGGTTTAATAATGGGATAGAGTTCTAAAAGTGGACAAAGGTTTAAAATAAAGTAAGGTTTAAATGTTAATGAGAAGGCAAAGGTTTAAAATGGAAGGCCAAAGGATAATATTATAATATTATTTAATATTATAATAAAAAAACCGAGGTGTTGTAGGTGAGTTGGAGAGGAGAGGGCAATCCTCCAAGGGAGGTCCCAGGTTCAAATCTCCACCCTACCAAAAAGCTGAATTGGGTATCCAAAATCCAATTGATAATATTGGTGTGGGCAGGGTCAGGTGCGAACCCCGGGTGACTTTGACAGTGTAGAACCCCTTGTTCATGGTCTCTCAGACCAAGGAGGCTCTGTTGAGCAAGGTGCAGTGACAATATTGTCATTGTTGTCAACACGGTCAGATAGATCGGTTGATGCAGTGGACAGGAGTTCAGAGGTTATTCAGAGTATGTACGGTGATGTTAAATGCTTATGAGGATGTTTTTGATGTTTGGGTGAAGTTGTTACAGGTTGTTTGTGCAAAGTTGAAAAAATCGTCATGTTGTGGCTGCTCCACAACGTACCCCAAAATTGGGGACCCACCTTTTTGCATATTTTCCAAGAAGACCGAAGTGGCCCATATGCTAAAGATCAAAGAAAAAGCAAAACACCACAAAGAAAAAAAGTGTCGCGATATCGCGACATGTTGCATTTTCACGGCCAAAAGAGAAGAGAAAAAGCAAGGAGAAAAAGTGTCGCGATATCGCGACATGTTGCATTTTCACGGCCAAAAGAGAAGAGAAAAAGCAAGGAGAAAAAGTGTCGCGATATCGCGACATGTTGCATTTTTGTGGCCAAAAGAGAAGAGAAAGAACAAGAAAGAAAAAGTGTCGCGATATCGCGACATGTTGCATTTCGCGGCCAAAAGAGAAGAGAAAGAACAAGAAAGAAAAAGTGTCGCGATATCGCGACATGTTGCATTTTGCCAAAAAGAGAAAGAACAAGAAAAAAAGTGTGATATCGACATGTTGCATTTTCGCGGTCCAAAGCAAAGAGAAAGAGCAAGGAGAAAAAGTGTCGCGATATCGCGACATGTTGCATTTTGGTCCAAAGCAAAGAGAAAGAGCAAGAAGAAAAAGTGTCACGATATCGTGACATGTAGCATTTGACTCAAAAAGGGCAGGGGCAGAGAAACAAAAGTGTCACGATATCGCGACATGTTGCATTTTTGTGACTCAAAAAGGGCAGCAGACAGAGAAACAAAAGTGTCACGATATCGCGACATGTTGCATTTTTGCCAAAGGAACAAAGTAGTTGACAGTGCGTCTGATATTAGTGATGAACACCAGGATAGTGAAACTGAAGACTGCATAGTGACGTGGACCTATAAGGAATAAATCGAAGATTGAATAAGGTAATTTGTCACATAAGGACAAAATTCAATGAATAAGACAAAACGTTACATAAGGAATATTTAATGATTTGAAATCATCTAAGATGGTCGTTACACATGGAAAGAAGCGGACGCATGCCCATGTGGAGAAAAGGAAATGAAGGGCCACAAAATAGAAATGAAAAGCCTTTTTGGAAACCAAAACACATGCATGCACAAGGGAAGGAGAAAATGAACAGTCATGGAAGGAGAAAATGAACAGTCATGGAAGGAGAAACAAATTTTTTTAGAGGTTTTAAATACGCCATTCAAAGAGGCCATAAGATAGTTGGTGCTCCTTTCTATTGGTGCAGATAAATTAGGGGTTGGTGCTCCTTTCTGTTGGTGCAGATAAATCAGGGGTTGGTGCTCCTTCCAGTGGGTGCTGGTAAATTGATTGTAAAGTTGGTGCTTTGCAAAGGCTGGATTTGGATGGGAGTCCAAACAGTCATTTTGAGGATGTAGCCAAATCGGTGAACCTCGGTACATCTTGTGTTGTGTGATGTTCTCTTGTTATACTTGCTTTATTTGGTTTCAAGTTTTCATTGTTTCGGCTTTAAGAGTTGAAGATTTAAGTTTTAAAAGAGCTACACTGATTCACCCCCCTCTCGAGTGTCATTGTGAGACTAACAATTGGTATCAGAGCGAGGTTCTTGAACAAGCTTAACCGGCTAGGGTGATCTTGGAAGTGACACAATGGCAGGTGGTGAAGGCTTCTCATCAAACAAAGCACCATTGTTTGACGGAACTAATTACGCATTTTGGAGACTCGGGATGCAGACATATCTTTGTGCTTTGGGATACGACATTTGGGATTCAGTAGATAGTGGATACACAATACCCACCACTTCTCCAACCGATGTTGCCGATAAGAAACTATTTGAGAATGACTCAAAAGCAAAGAATGCTATCATGTGCGGATTAGTGGACAGTGAACTGGTAAAGATTATGAGTTGTAAAATGGCAAAAGAAATATGGGACAAACTGAGGAGCATTCATGAAGGAGACGTTAAGATCAAGGAGGCCAAGTTACAAACACATCGAGCTCAGTTCAAAGTATTAAATATGAATGACGATGAGAACATAGAGGCATATATGCTAAGAGTTAATGAAGTCATTAATGCGATTAGAGGACTCGACGAGGAAATCAAAGATTCTGTCATCGTGAAAAAGGTATTAAGATCTCTTCCCCAAAGATTTGATTCTAAAGTTTCAGCTATAGAAGAAGCTAAAGATCTAAATTCTTTTAGTATGGATGAGATGCATGGTTCTTTGATTGCATATGAGATGAGAATAGGAAAATCTAAACCCATAGACAGAGAAGCTGCTTTTAAAGCCCATAAAAATATGAAAGCAAAACAAGAATCCGAGGAAGAAGAGACATCGAGATGAAATGGAAGCAAACTTTGTTCGAAAACTAAAAAGGGGAAAAGGAAAATACTAGAGGAAAGTTACCGTTTAAATGTTTCAATTGTGGAGGCATTGGGCATTTTGCAGCTAAATGTCCACTTAATGAGAAGAACAAAAGTGATGAAGGATCGCACCAAGAAAGAAGTGACTGGAAGAAAAAAACAAATTTCAGAAAAGGCAACTTCAAGAAGAAAAGTTTCATCTCCAAGAATGTCAGTTCATCAGAAGACAGCTGCGGTGAGGATTCTGAAAAGGAAACAGGTGAAGCTCTTTTCATGGCACTCAAAGAAGAAAAAATAGAAAAAGAACGAGGAATGTGATGAAGAAGAAATTGATGCAGAAGTAAATTTGGAAGAGGAACTAATTGCAGCTCTGGATGAATTGAAGATAGAAAGAAAAAAGAATAAGAAAATTTCAAGAAAGCTTGAGGATGCAAATGAAATCATAACCAGTTTGAAAGTACAGATAGAAGAATCCAAGAAAATATCTGAAGATCTCGAAGTGCAAATAACCATGAAAATAGATTATTGCAGCAAGCTAGAAGAAGAGACTTGTTGGTTTAAGGATGCGAGATAGAAGAGATGAATCGTAAAATTAGTTGTTATCACAAACGTGAAGAAAGTTCTATGAAGTTGGATAAGATCATAAATAACCAAAAGACTACAGACATCAAATTTGGTTTGGGCTTTGATGAAGGAGAATCATCAAATGGATCAAAGGCCATAAATGAAGAATTCATAAAGAATGAAGATAAGAAACGAGGTTGATCAAGAAAAATTGACTCATGCAAAAGAAAGCAATAATGCAAGGCACGAAAGGAGAATTGACAATGATGGATTCACCAATGTCACACATCAAAGAAGAAGAAGATTTATGGCTCCTACGACAACATGGCAAAGACCATCACCCAGGTTCAATCATCTCTTTTCTGGTTACTATTTTAAATGCAATGGTTATGGACATAAGATTTCAGATTGCAAGTATAATGTAGGACCAAGGAATTTTACCAGTAGAAATGTTTTTTCACCTTTGATGGATTATGCAGTAGAATGTTATAACTATCATAATTTTGGGCACATTGCAAGAAATTGTCGAAGTACATTTGCATCAAATCAATTTCAGGGAAGAAAATTTCAACCAAATGGAATGAGACAAAATAGAAAATTTCTCGAAAAACATGCACAAGCTACTGAAAAAGAAAAGTCAAAACAAGAGCCCAAAACTGTAATCAAACCAGAGTGGAAAGAAAAAGAGCGATCTAAGGAAGAAAAGGAATCCATGATCGTACAAACAACATTTAAAGCACAGAATAAATCTGCACCATGGATACTTGATAGTGGATGCTCCAGTCATATGACAGGTGACAAACAAAAATTTGAGAAGTTACAACAATATGAAGGTGGTTCAATAAAATTTGGAAATAATGATGGAGCTAAGATAGTTGGCAAAGGTTCAGTTAAGATCAGTGATGGAAAAATCAAGTCAAAAGAAGTCTTGTTTGTGGTTGGTCTGAAGCATAACTTGTTGAGCGTAAGTCAGATTTGTGATAGAGGTCATGAAGTGATTTTTAAGAAGCAGGGTTGTGAAGTCGAGAAAAGCAAATAGTGGAAAGTTGATAGCAACTGGATCGAGGACATCTGGCAACCTGTACACTCTCTCAGAGACTTCAGAAGGAGCTTGCTTGATTGGACAGGAAGAAGAAAATTGGTTGTGGCACAAGAGGCTCGGTCATATCAGTTTTGACAATCTAGTAAAAATCAGCTCAAAAAAGGTAGTGAGAGATATTCCCACCATTGGAAAACCATCAAATAGCATTTGTGCTTCATGCCAAAAGGGGAAGCAAACTAGAGTCTCATTTAAAACAAAAGAGTACTACACAAGCAAACCTTTGGAACTAATACATACTGATTTATGTGGACCCATGAGAACGCAAAGCATAAATGGTGACAAATATTTTATGTTGTGTATAGATGACTATTCCAGGATGACATGGGTACTATTTTTGAAGCATAAATCAGAAGCTTTTGAGATGTTCAAGGTTTTCAAAAACCAAGTTGAGAATCAAACAGGAAAAATGATTAAATGTTTAAGATCAGATAGAGGAGGAGAGTTCATTTCAGAGGATTTTACAGAGTACTGTGAAAAATATGGTATTAGGAGACAGTTTTCAGCAGCCAGGACACCTCAGCAGAATGGTGTGGTAGAAAGAAAGAACAGGACAGTGCAGGAAATGGCACGGACTATGTTGACTGAGAGCAAAGTAGCAGACAAATTTTGGAAAGAGGCAGTCCATACTGCGGTATACATCCAAAATAGGTGCATGTTGAGGACGCATGAAAGCAAAACTCCTTATGAGTTGTGGTTCGGTAAAAAGGCAACAGTAAGATACTTTAAAGTTTTTGGCAGCAAGTGTTACATCAAAAGAACTGAAGAAAACCTTGGTAAGTTTGAAGATAGAGCGGATGAAGGTATTTTTCTTGGCTATTCGTCAAAAAGCAAAGCTTACAAATGCTACAACAAGAGGCTAAGGAAAATTGTGGATAGTGCCGATGTTAAAGTTGATGAAGGTAGGGAACGAGTAATTAGCTATGAAGAGAACTACCCAATTTATGAAGAGGTTATTGAAGGAGATGAGGAAAAGGAAATGAAAAAGAAACAAAAAATTGACTCAGATGATTCAAACAGTGATTCAGAAGTGGAAGAAAATAAGAAATTCAAAACAGGCAGCTGGCAGAAAGATCATCCTAGAGAGCAAATAATTGGAGACCCCACAGTTGGTGTTCAGACAAGAAGAAGAGTAGTAAGTAACTACTCTCTATTATCCAACATTGAGCCCAAAAATGTTGCTGACGCAAGCAAAGATGAAAGTTGGATGAAGGCAATAAATGAAGAATTAGATCAGATCGAGAAAAACAAAACTTGGGAGTTAGTACCAAGACCTGCAAATAAAAATATAATCGGTACTAAATGGGTCTTTCGAAACAAATTGAATGAAGACGGACAGGTAGTCAGGAATAAAGCAAGATTGGTATGTAAAGGCTATGCACAAGTTGAAGGTATTGACTTTGAGGAAACCTTTGCACCTATGGCTAGACTAGAGGCAATTAGAATGTTTCTGGCTTTAGCAGTTTACAAGAATTTCAAAGTTTATCAAATGGATGTGAAATCAGCATTTTTGAATGGGAAACTTGAAGAAGAGGTTTATATTGAGCAGCCAGATGGTTTCCAACTTGGTGATGATCCCAACTTGGTTTGCAAGTTGAAGAAAGCATTATATGGCTTAAAACAGGCACCTCGAGCATGGTATGCAAGGCTAGACAACTATCTTACTCAACAAGGGTTCAAGAAAGGTATGGTGGATAGTAATTTGTATGTCAAAATAGAAAATGGCCATCTTATTGTTCTTGTTGTATACGTAGATGATATCATATTTGGCAGCAGCAAAGATGAGTCATGTAAAGATTTAGCAAATAAGATGCAAAAAGAATTTGAAATGTCAATGATTGGTGAACTTTCGTATTTCCTCGGGTTGCAAGTTAATCAAAATGAGAAGGGCATATTTATTTCTCAAATTAAATATGTGAAAGAGATGCTAAAAAAGTTCACAATGGAGGATTGTAAGCCAGTTAGCACTCCCATGATGACAGGTTGCAAGTTGAGCAAGGATGACAAATCTCCACATGTTGATCAAACCATGTACAGATCTATGATTGGGAGCTTACTGTACTTGACAGCTACTAGACCAGATATTTTGCAGGCAGTATGCATGGTAGCACGATTTCAGGCTAGTCCCAAGGAGACTCATGTGACAATAGTGAAGAGGATTCTTCGGTACCTCAAGGGTACTATGGAGTATGGGTTATGGTATCCGAAAGGTAAGGACTTCACCCTTATTGCGTATTCAGATGCAGATTGGGCAGGATGTGTAGATGACAGAAAGAGTACCAGTGGAGGTGCATTCTATCTTGGAGACAGGTTGGTCGCGTGGCACAGTAAGAAACAAGAGTCAGTCTCCTTATCCATAGTAGAGGCAGAATATATTGCAGCGACAACGTGTTGTACGTAGGTATTATGGATGAAACAAACCCTGAAAGATCTTGGTATTAACTTCAGTGAGCCAATTTCAGTTAAGTGTGATAACACCAGTGCCATTAACATCTCAAAGAATCCGGTTATGCATTCTCGCACAAAACATATTGCTATCCGGTATCACTTTTTGAAGGAGAAAGTTGCGGAAGGTGAGGTTAAGTTGGATTTTGTTCCAACAACAGAGCAAGTAGCGGATATCTTCACAAAACCGTTGCCCAAGGAAGTCTTTGAGTACCTTCGCAATAAATTGGGAGTGGTCACGCTTCCCAAGAATTGACTAGCTATCGGGACCACATTCTCAGGGGGAGCATTTGTGTATTTGTTTATCTTTTTGCTCATGTTTGTGATTTTTGCTAAGTGTAATAATTTTTCTTGAGAATGTTGTGCATGGACTCAGGGGGAGTTTGCAGTAGCCCTTTGGTATTGTTGTCAAAGGGGAGAAGAGTTACAAGAAATTGCACGTGTGTTGCCAACAATTCCAAAGGGGGAGATTGTTGAGCAAGGTGCAGTGATAGTATTGTCATTGTTGTCAACACAGTCAGATAGATCGGTTGATGCAGTGGACAGGAGTTCAGAGGTTATTCAGAGTATGTACAGTGATGTTAAATGCTTATGAGGATGTTTTTGATGTTTGGGTGAAGTTGTTACAGGTTGTTTGTGCAAAGTTGAAAAAATCGTCATGTTGTGGCTGCTCCACAACGTACCCCAAAATTGGGGACCCACCTTTTTGCATATTTTCCAAGAAGACCGAAGTGGCCCATATGCTAAAGATCAAAGAAAAAGCAAAGAGAAAAAAGTGTCGCGATATCGCGACATGTTGCATTTTCGTGGCCAAAAGAAAGAGAAAAAGCAAGAAGAAAAAAGTGTCGTGATATCGTGACATGTTGCATTTTCAGGCCAAAAGAGAAGAGAAAGAACAAGAAAGAAAAAGTGTCGTGATATCGCGACATGTTGCATTTTCATGGCCAAAAGAGAAGAGAAAGAACAAGAAAGAAAAAGTGTCGCGATATCGCGACATGTTGCATTTTCTGGCAAAAATAAAAGAGAAAGAACAAGAAAGAAAAAGTGTCATGATATCGCGACATGTTGCATTTTGGGTCCAAAGAAGAGAAAGAGCAAGGAGAAAAAAGTGTCGCGATATCGCGACATGTTGCATTTTCGTGGTCCAAAGCAAAGAGAAAGAGCAAGAAGGAAAAAGTGTCGTGATATCGTGACATGTAGCATTTTCGTGACTCAAAAAGGGCAGGCAGGCAGAGAAACAAAAGTGTCATGATATCGCGACATGTTGCATTTTTGTGACTCAAAAAGGGTAGGCAGGCAGAGAAACAAAAGTGTCGCGATATCGCGACATGTTGCATTTTTGCCAAAGGAACAGAGTAGTTGACAGTGCGTCTGATATTAGTGATGAACACCAGGATAGTGAAACTAAAGACTGCATAGTGACGTGGACCTATAAGGAATAAATCGAAGATTGAATAAGGTAATTTGTCACATAAGGACAAAATTCAATGAATAAGACAAAACGTTACATAAGGAATCTTTAATGATTTGAAATCATCTAAGATGGTCGTTACACATGGAAAGAAGCGGACGCATGCCCATGTGGAGAAAAGGAAACGAAGGGCCACAAAATAGAAATGAAAAGCCTTTTTGGAAACCAAAACACATGCATGCACAAGGGAAGGAGAAAATGAACAGTCATGGAAGGAGAAAATGAATAGTCATGGAAGGAGAAAATGAATAGTCATGGAAGGAGAAACAAATTTTTTTAGAGGTTTTAAATACGCCATTCAAAGAGGCCATAAGATGTTGGTGCTCCTTTCTATTGGTGCAGATAAATTAGGGGTTGGTGCTCCTTTCTGTTGGTGCAGATAAATCAGGGGTTGGTGCTCCTTCCAGTGGGTGTTGGTAAATTGATTGTAAAGTTGGTGCTTTGCAAAGGCTGGATTTGGATGGGAGTCCAAACAGTCATTTTGAGGATGTAGCCAAATCGGTGAACCTCGGTACATCTTGTGTTGTGTGATGTTCTCTTGTTATACTTGCTTTATTTGGTTTCAAGTTTTCATTGTTTCGGCTTTAAGAGTTGAAGATTTAAGTTTTAAAAGAGCTACACTGATTCACCCCCCTCTCGGTGTCATTGTGAGACTAACAAGATCCACAAGGGGTTTTTCACTTAAAATATATATATATATATATATATATATATATATATATATATATATATAATAAATATTTAAAAAGGTTTATGTTATAATATCTAAATTAAATGAGGGTGATTATGAGCTGGTGCATCAAGATGAGATGTGTTGCTAGGGTTAGGTTGACCGATGGCGAGTGAAACCCTTTTTTTTTAATCTTCATCGAGGGAGAAATAGAGAAGATGTAGTTTGGGAGGAGGAAATGAAACGAGCACGTATGAAAGTGGGACCAAGGATGGAACGAGTGGATAGATAAATGGGAATGGGGCCCAAAAAAGCCCAACTTTGTGGCTTCATATGATGGGAATGATGTTTTTTGGGGGAAAGAACCCATGGATAAAATAGTGGTGGGAAATAGGAAATCCCAAGCTACATCATTTGCACAAAATCTCAAGGGAAGGCCCAAACTCTCCTCAATGGCATCATGCACATTCTTCCTTGATGGATGCGATGTAATCCTGTCAAAAGAAGTCATGGCTGGGTACATTTCCCTTGATTCCTTTTCCCTAGTTAGGAAGTTTATAGAGGGAAGGCCTGATATGGAGGCTATCCGATGATGGGCAATAATGAAATGGAAAACCAAGGACTTTTTGGAATTGTTTTCTATGTCAAGAGGCTTCTTCATGATTCAGCTCAATATTCAAGAGAACGTGAATCACATTCTATCTGAGGGTCCATGGTTCTTCGGGAGAAGGAGCTTATTCCTCCACAAGTGGGGCATGGATTTTTATCCTAAAACTGATAGCATCAACTCTACTCCCATCTGGGTCTATCTCCCAAATTTACCCTCTCACTTTTGGCATGAGGATGTTCTACAAGGGATAGCCTAAGTTATTGGGGAGCTTGTCACTATTGACCCTACCATGAGGGCTCGGTCGAGAATGACACATACTAGTATCTATGTTAATGTAAATTTAGAATCCTAACTTCTAACCCATATGAACTTGATTTATGGGTCATACCACTGATGCCAAGTGGTGGAGTATGAGAAAAAACCCTCCTTTTATACTGAGTGCCACACCTAGGGGCACCTTCGAAGCCAGTGTTAGAAATTGGGGCTTGTTCTGAATGATCACCAGGAGATGCAACACCCACATAAAGGAGAGGTTCAAATAATGAGAGCTAAATATGGTCCATGTGATGAGCCCAAAGGCAAGAAACCTACTCCCCCATATTCGAATGGCAATAAGAATAAGGCAAGTTCCCTGTTTGCTTTTTCTAATAGGTTCAATTTATTCAATAATTTAGATCTCAATGCAAATGATGATAATGAAGAGATTCCCAGAGAATAATTCTTTAGCTCAAATCACCTTGACCAATCCTTTGAGAAGGCAAACCCTCCCCTAAAACCTCCTCATTATTCTCTTGATCTGTGTCATCCTCATCGACCATGGCACTTGTTCCCCAACCCCCTCAGATCAATCCCCCACCACCATCTAATCCCACACCTAGATCCCCCCATCCCACAACAGGTCTGGCTATTCTCATCTCCCACCCGACCCCCATGGTGATGAGGTTGAGAGCCTTGAGTTGTCTTGTGATTCTCCTAAAGCATGGAGTCCTAAATAGACTAGAAGTTTTAAAAAATCTCTAATTAATGTTGAAAGTGACAAAAATAAAGGTAGACCCTTTGCTGTGGAGCAAAGAAACAGAGATATAGCGGAAGACATAGCCAATTGCATCCAATGAACTCTCTTTAAGGAATTGGGAATTTCCAATAGAGAAGAATCAAAGAGATCCAAACGTCCTGCACAACAAGGCAAAGGAGGCAATGTTGGCAATTTTGGGTACCTTGAGTACATTGCCATTGCTCAAGTGTTGATGTTGTCATTAATGTCAAGAAGCGGAAGGGTTTTTGTGAAAACCAAGGCAGGAAAAATAAAAGGTTTTATTTAAAACCATGGGCAACAGATTTGAAATGGGTTTTTCTTAAAACCCAAGTTGGCTTTTCGTTTCGTTGAAAAAAGGTGCCCCGGTGATGAAGACATTTAATTTTAAATATTTAGTTTAAATTTTATTTATTTAAAATTTAAATTAAAATTTTAAATTAAATTAAAAGTGCCGACGTGTTAATCAATGCATCATAGTGCATATAAAATAAGGCAATCAAATTCATTAAGGAAGTGTGGTATGGATTTTCATCATTAAGCGCAATCGATTCGATTTCGAAAGGGAGAAGAGGGTTAAGCATTTCGTTCGATCAACGACGGAAGGGAATAAACAAAAGCAGCAGTGGAAGTATTTCCATGTGGTGGCTAGCCCAACCGGTCGTGAGGCTAGCGCTAGAGCATTAGTGAAAGGAAGATCTTGTGTTCGAGTCTCGCGGATGCTTTTTGCAGAGCAAGATAAAGTGAAACACATTTTCGACGAAGAGAAGGTATAAGAAATATGTGGGCAAGATTCTTTCCAAGCGGGTGGCTAGCCTAGCTGGTCGCCAGGATAGCGCTGAGGCGTTGGCAGGAAGAGAGTCACGGGTTCAAACCTCGTGATCGCCGTTTTGCTAGATAAAAAGACAGGCTGTTCGGTTAAGCACATTTGCAAGCGGAGAAGAAATTTTTCCAAGGTATGAGGACTTAATTTTTATTAGAAAATGTTAAAAGGTTATATGGTACGGGAGATATAAGGTTTGCTTTTGAAAATGTATAAATTGTATGGTGTATGATGTGGGAGGCATAAGGGTTTGGTATTACTATTTGCATAATTAAATATTGGGAGTTATAAGGGTTATGTGTATTTGTTTTAATTTGATTAAAACTTGGAATCTATAATATGTTATTTATGGAAAAGAATAAGGAAATCTATGCATGAGGTGTCTTGAAGAAAATTAATGTTATTTATCTTTGAAGATTGGAAAAAGAGAAATTAGTGATATTTGAACCATGTTTTGAAGAGGTCATTCTCCATCAAAGAAAAAAGTATGAGCAAAATCTTCCTTGGTTGAGTTGTTTGATTGGTTTTATTGAAAATTAAGTTTGGAGTGAAAAGGTATTCAACTAGGGTTCCTTTGGTTGGGTGTAAATCCTATTTTCTGGTTTGTTGAAGACTACTTATGCATTGTTATCCTTGATGAGAGTTTTCGTGAATGCATAATTCTGGTTTGAGGTAGTGGAAGCATTGTTGTATCGCTCCAAATTTTTTGCATCCCTACCTTCAGGATATAGGATCCGTGCCCGGAAGGAGGATGGGAAAAGGATGGCGCAGTACCTCGGACTGAGAGGACTTTGCAAAGGTCCCGCCTCTCAAGGGAGGTGCATTTTGATAATTTTTCGATGGATGGTGGGTTCACCAAGAAACATTTAGCGACAGTTTCCACGCCTAGGTTTTGGAATGTGTTTTAATGTGTTCATTTTTAACCTTAAGCATTCATCCTAGGTTTGGCCGAATGAAACTAGATTAATCTATATGAAAATGCAAGTTCAATGAATACAGAAAACAGATTTAAAAGCAGAAAATAGAGAATTTATAGGATGCAAATGAAGAATACCTGATCCGGATGTCTGAAGAAGATTTTGATGTTTGAAGCAGTCTGGATCGTCTGGAATTCGATGAAATCGCCTGTAATCTGACAGAATCGTCTGATACTGACAGAATCGTCTGAAATCTGACGAATTCGTCAGACGAATTTGTCAAAGACCTGTAAGACAAAAAACAGATGCAAAATACAAGAAGTCCTACTGTGCAAACATAGGAAAATTATACCAAATAGTAGTACGAATACTGAACAATATTTAAGAACATAAATTTAAGCAAATTACTGTACTTTAATGGCAAAATATGATATTAGTATGCAATATAGGCTAAATGGGTGAACTCCAAATGCAAAATAATATAAAAACCGAATAAATGATCTAATTTGTAGCATAAAATGACAGGGAAAAAGATGAGAAAAGCAAACTTTAGGCACTGATTGCCTCGATGTGGACTGCAGTCGAGATCGTCTCGCATCAGTACGAAATCGCCTCGAATTTGACAGGATCACCTCCGATCTGGATAGGTTCGTCGATGATGATGGGTGCTGGCTCCGGTTGAAAAATAATGATGTACCTACAACAAAATTAGTATGGGACTAATGCAAATGCAAGATCAGGATGTTTTAACGCAGAGGGAGTCAATTTACAGATAATTTTAGCCAGGGGTTGGGGAGGGAAAATCCTAGAGATTAAATAGGCTTAGGGGAGTTATTGGGAGGTTAGAGATCATCCCAATTTGAGAGATCTCCAATGGGGGGAGGGTCCCAATGGCGCAGACACGCTTCTGCCTAGATTGGAGACCCGTTGGAACAGATTCCAACTTTGCAAATTTGGTTTTGCGACAAGATCGTCTGGACGTCTTAGTCCAGACAAAATCGTCCAATATGGGGCGATATAGTCTGATTGGCGATGATATTGTCAAACGGTCAAAACAACCTCTAAAATTGACGTGGAAAAAGGGGACACGGAATACCCGACGGTTAACAGGCGGTTTGGGAGGTTAAATTTGAATTTGAAATTATTTACTAAGGTGAATATAATTTTTATAATTTTACTGCGCCAATTTTAGGGTGCTACATTTTTCCCCCTCTTTAGTGAATTTTTAGAAGAAAATGCGTTAAAGATGAGTTCTTCTTGATCTATGAGAAAGAAAAAAATTATACCCATTTTTAGGCGACGATTCTTGGTCGAATCGTACGACAGCTTACTATGGTGCCCCCTCTGTGTTTTTACCCAAATCAAACGTTTGAGGTAAAAACGCAGAAAAGCAAAAATATTTTTGAATTATTTTGAATAAAATTAAGAAAAATAGGGGTAAACCCTAATTCATTGTTACTGTACATTTTTACTGTTTATTTTTACTATTTTTAGAGCTCTAAAGCAAAAAATGGTGGAGACGACGCACAGATCAGCAGAGGTCCGGCGTGGTCTACGGGTAAGGGTCTAGACTCAACTTAGACTGATTTAATTTGAATTTACATGCTTTGTAGGTATATTTTTAGGTGAATTTTGAGCATCGCGGCCGTTTTTGGCCGTCGATGTCGACGGGATGAAATCATCTCGGTTTCGATGAAATCATCTCAATTTCATCAATTTTGCCCAAGGGCGAAATTGGCGAAAGGGGGACGATTTCGTCAATTTAGAGACGATTTCGACAAGCGAAATCGGAGACGATTATGCTCAAATTTGGGACGATATCGTCTAATAGTGGGTGATATCATCAATTACATGAAATTGATCTTTAAGTTGCATTATTAATTACTAGAATTGTTATTAATGATTGTTTATTGTTTTGTTGTTTATGTTGCAGAGAGGTTTGCTAAAGAGCAGAGAATGGAAGTATGGAGGATTAAGAGATGACTTGGATGCTTTAACACAGGCAGAGCGAGATCTGCTGGCACAGGCTGGCTTGCAGCATGTGGTGGAGATGCCACAAGTGTCCACAGATATGGGGCTTCTAACAACCCTAGCAGAGAGATGGTATCCGAGGTCTTCTTGTTTTCGGCTACTGACAAGGGAGATGGCTCCCACACTAAAGGATGTATGGAGGATTTTGAGAATCCCTATACAAGGGTGGATGATCACTCCTATGGCCAATCAGGGCCATGCTATGGGACGGCTATGCGGTGACCCAAGCTTCGTCCTAGAGAAGGGTGAAGTTAATATCGAGGCACTGCGCCAGATGCCTGGGGCATCTAGACTCACACGGGTGCTAGCTGGAGTGGTTGGTGGACTTTTGCTGTGCCACCAAAGTGGGTGCATGGTGCCATGGATGCTCGTAGATGTGATCTATGATATGCAGGATCATGGGTACAGGTTTTGCTATGGCAATTTTGTGCTATGTCGATTGTACAGGATCCTGTATGGGGTCGTGTACAAGGGCGGTCGATGTCTGGTGATGACATCGCTCCTACAGGTTTGGTGTTGGGAGCACATTATAGTGCGGAGGCCGGTAGGGCTTCCACTGATAGGGATAGACGAGGAGAGGCCCCGAGTCTTCTACTGGTGGCTCCGGAGAGGGTCCCAACGGCGGATCGACCTATCGATGTCCCGGAGGCTACTGGATGACTTGGTCCTGGACCAGATCACCTGGAGACCATGGAGAGGGCACCCAGGGTGGGCCGAGGATGGACAGGAGCTGGCTTGCATCAGGCGAGTCTGTTGGCTATGGATGGAGAGAGGAGAGGTGGAGCTCCACCGCTATGATCAAGTTTTGAGACAGTTTGGTCTACAGTAGGGGATCCCATCTCTAAGGGATTACGAGTTTTCCCAGACTATCTGGGATAACACCACAGTTAGCGGGGCTCCTAACATGCAGCGCTTTTGGAGCCAGGACACGGACGATGCCCCCATCCAGCTAGTGGATGGGGATGACGTAGGGGTAGCCGATGGCTACGATGCCTGGTATGCAGGCATCCGCCCTCCTCGAATGACGAGGGCATAGGGTTCGATCCATGTGGTTGTGCATCGGATAGGGAGGCGATGCTAGGCAGCGATAGAGGCGGCCCAGGGTCACGACGGGAGGGAGCAAAGGAGGCCACAGGCACAAGAGAGGCCGCAACAGTGGGAGAGGAGGGAGGAGAGACCCCCATCTCCACAGAGAGAGAGACCACCATCGCCCGATAAGGGCAAGGGTGTGGACACTAGGGAGAGCAGCGAGACAACGACTCTTTGAGCTGAGGTTGCCCGCTTGCGGGCTCAGGTGCAGACACTACAGGAGGAGGCTACATGAATCAGAGCTCGGGGTGAAGGAGCGAGCACTCAAGATTTAGCATGTGCTATCACCTAGATCACTTTCTATCAGGCTCTATACTACCAGGCAGTGCCAACGGAGTAGAGGGTGCCATTACCAGCACACATTGCAGAGCCTATCGTGATGGGGTCATCTAGGACATCATCACGATCTACATCCCAAACTCACGGCACCACACGGACTGTGATGGGGCCACCTCCTCCACCTCAGGGGGGGGAGGAGATGAGGCTGAGAGATCGAGGGGCTCTTGAGACACTACATAGAGGGTATTTGATTGAGTATGCTAAGATATAGATTGTGGCATACCAGTCTAGCTGATGTGATGTACATATATTTATGATATATATAGGAGATATTTTTGATCATATGACTTATGTTTTGAGTATGTTTATGATGCTTTTGTGTTTGATTGATTGATTTGATAATTCATGTAATTATGTCGTTAAAAAATATTATAATTGGAATGTCATGCTATAAAATTTTAAATGAAATAATCTGATGTAAAAAATTGATTGTTTGTGATGAGATGAAATAAAAGATAAAAAGAGACTTCTAACAAAATTTCAAAGGACATTGTCGCTATTATAGACCATTTCATGGAGTCGCTGCTCACTCGGTCATCAAGCTAATCCCATTTATAGAAATATTGTTAAAAGTAAAAGAGTGCTTAAGAGACTGTCTTAAGACTTTGGTGCAATAGTGCAAATGATGATGATGATGGTTTGTTTTCAAATTTTCATAAAAATAATATGCATGAAATAATTTAAAATGATTTTTGCTAGGCATAAATTCCTAAGTGTGATAAGATTTTTGAATAATTCTTTAGGAATTATACCATCATTACAAAGTTGAAGGTTGACATAATGACAAAAAATAGTGAAAAAAAATGGGTTTGCTTTTGAAAAGGCATAATTTGTGTAACATAAAATGAAGTCATATGGTTTTTATGATTTTTTGATAAATGGGGAATAAAAATTGTTACAATGGTTTGCACTAGGCATAGAATATGTAGGTATAGACTTATACCATCATCGCGAAAATCCAAAAAAAAAAAAAATAGTTTTATTGCAAGGTTGATTTTTGATGAACAGAAAATATGAAAAGGAGGGCTTGCGCTAGGCATTCAATTCCAATTTTGGTTTTGAAACTATACCATCGTCGCGAAAGTCAATCAGATATATATGTATATGTTTTGATTGTATAGTTTGAAAGAAATTTTTGATTTTTTTGTTATATAGTTGTCTTTGTGATAAACAACTATACTTGATTTATTCCAAACAAGTTGCAAAAATAATATTTCAAATTATTTTAAAGACAAAATTTAGATTTATAAGGAATCCCATGTGCATATGTGAATTCAGTTCCGATCTTGATTTATCATAATGATATACAAAATCTCTCAAATACAAATGTGTGTGCAATTGCTATGTTCATTTACCAGTTTTGAGCAAGATACTATGATACAAGTGATTTGAAGAAACCAAATAAGTGTTCATTAACCATGATGTAGATGCATATAACCATATTAGACTACTATGTAGGTCAAATTATCAAGAGCTAGCTAATCCATAAGCAGACATAGGTCTGTACAAAAGAAGGTCGCTAATGTGACAGACATATCGCCACGCTAGGAGTTACCCAAGGCCAAGCAGAGTTGGGCACAAACCACCTGTTATGGGGCTTACCTTACAGTTTTCGAATAATTGAGAATTCCAGGGATTCAAGCTCATCAACCCTTCTTTTCTTTTCAAAGGGTAGGGAAAGGGATTTTATTGCTTTTGCTTTCTGCTTTCTTTTGCTTTTCTTTTGAAATTTTCTTCTTTTTCTTTTTGTATTTTTTTCTTGATTTTTGAGATAATGCTTGAAATATTGCTGTGATGATTTAAAATAACTTTTTTATTTTTCTCTTTTTCTTGAACTTTGCTTTTTTTTTTTTGTTCTATACTAGGGATACTTGCTCAGATTAGCTGTAGAGTAAGGGATTTTTATTCTGGGTAGGGGTGAGCTTGTCCTTTTGCCAATTCTCAAAGATTCTAGACCATGTGCATGATAGGATAACAGGGGAAACTTTTCACTCAAGAAATCACTTCTACTATGTAGCAAAACATGGAAATTACAAATATAATCATTTTATTGTGAAAGATGTGCTTGGTTTAAGTAAATAACAAGATCAATTCTCTATGCTCAAACTTTATATAATTTGAATTTTGTGGACTTTGATATAAGAGAGATTAGTAATCATGCCAAATAAAATCAAGATATTTATTTTTGTAAGTGTGCAAGTGAGGGATTCCAAATAAATGCTAATTTATCTAGAATAATTGAAACATATAACTGCAATAATTGTAAGAAAATATATAAGAAATTTTTGAGAATGTTTGACTCTCTCTTTCTTCATTATTTTGTTTTGGGTTTCGAAAGAGTCAAGCATATTGTTGTTTTTATCATTATTTTTGTTTTGATTTTTGTTTGTGAAAAACAAAAGCTAACAAGTGCCATAAATAAATGCAACAAATAGTTTTGAAAATTTTGGTGATTATGAATGTTTTTGATGTTTTTGGATTTTTATATTTTATAAATTAAAAAAAAAACAAGATAATGGTTTTGAAATATGCAAAATAAATATGTATGTACAAGAATGAAATAATCACATTTTATGCATAGTAACGTTTAAGATGTAAAATATTCATGGGTTCTTGAAGTTCTTTACCATCTAAGGTAGATAATTTGTATGCCCCTGATTCAAATTTAGCAGTAATGATGTATGGTCCAAGCCAGTTGGGCTCAAATTTACCTTTAAGGTCCTTAGTTGCATTAGTATTTTTTTGAAGATTTTGATTTTTTTTTTTTTTTGTATTTTGATTTTAATTTATGAATTGAAATTGGTGGTATATACAAAATGATCTATATACACTATACAAGGTTATTTGAGTATAGCATGTCTAAGGTTGCTTCAAAATCAACGGAGGTTTTGAAGGATAATCTGGTTGAGGTGAAGGTAAGAATAGAAGGTGATGAATAAAAGGTAGTGATAACAAAAGCTTTGTTATAATGTAGAATAATGTAGAAAAATATTTGACTTTTATATGTGTAAAATTGATCACGTTACAAAATAAAATGTAAGAAGGATAAGAAAGTTCTTCATTCTATATTCCAAGTTTTGATAAGATGGAGAAAGTATATGTGAAAGATATGCATGAATGTTATTTTGTAAACAAGGATGATCATATATGAATGAAGAAAAGTGATGGATAGAAGATAATTGTGACAATAGAGAATGTATAAAACTTGATGTTTCAATCGTTAAATATTCTTCAAATGGTTTTGGGTCACCCTGTATGGTAACAATTTTATTTGCAAGTTCAAACTTCAAAAATTGGTGAAGAGTGGAAGGGAAAACCCTCATCGTATGAATCCAAGGACTCTGGAGAAATAGGTTGTAAGGTGAAGGACAATATCCTACATATAATAAAATATCCAGGATCTTGGATCCAATATTAAAGGGAAGAATTGTAGTATCTTGAGCTTCTTGAATTTAATTGTTAAAAGATTTTATAAGAACATTTGATTTATTAATATCTTCTTCCTTTAATTTGAGTTTTTGGAATAATTGATGAGTGCATAAATTAAGAGAGGAGTCATTATCTACCATGATAGTTCTAACAAGTGTTTCTTTACTAGATTTGATAATGTAAAGATAGGAGTCTTCTTGTGGAGTAGAGGAAGGAATATCCTCATCATAGAATGAAATAGGGTTAACCTCAAGAGGGTTTACACCATTAGTTATGATTTTAGAGAAAATATGATGAGGAACAAATTGTTGGCTAGGTATTTTGAACAAAATTTCCTTGTGATAAATTTGTAATACTTCTAAAAGGAATATCTTTGTTTTAGAATTAATCACTTGTTTTTGTCTATCAAAGTAGATTTCAGATTGAGATTTTAATTCTAAGGATGAGCTTTCTATGTTTACATTCCATTTTGTATCATTCTCTAGAGCCAAAGATAGTTTTGAAGGTTGGTCAAATGAGGAATCCATATCTTGAATATCAGATTGGGTTGATTGAATTTGAGGTTGCTCATTTATAGTTTTTGTTACAATATTAATAATATCATCATGATGGGACACATTAACATGCAATATTTGATTGGTCTCTTGTTGTTGATAATTGAATAGGGGTTCTTGGGAGATCCCCATGTCTTGATTGATTATTAGTGTTTGTTGTGTAGGAGTTTGATTGTTTACTGGATATTTATAATCAGTTGTAGATTGTAATTCCTTGATATTAAAAAGATTCTTATCAATCAAATCTTGAATTGCACATCTTAAATCTTTACAATTTTGTGTCATATGTCCATCTACTCTATGATATTCACAATGTAGCTCAGGTTTAAACCAATCTATTGTGGTATCAGGTTGTCTTATGGAAGGGAGTTCAATCTTATTTGTGTCAAGTAAATACTTGAGAATTATATCCATTGGTTGATTGAGCTTAGTAAATTTACGTGATGAATATTTTTGAGAGGTTTTTGATATGTGACTTAGAAATTTCATCATAAAAGGGCCTAATGGTTTCTCACCTCTATTTTCTTTATTATGGGTTGAATGATGATAGGAATATTGCGAAGTAGGAGGTGAGTGTATGGTAGAATTGGAAGAATAAGTATTTTCTTGTTGAAATGGATGTGTTGTATTGAAAAGGTGGAGGAGGATTATATGTGGGTTGATAGACATAATATGGATATATGGGAGAATAGATAATATCATTATGAAGAGGATTGGAAAAGGGATTGTTTTGTTGGGTTATGGATGAAAAATAAGAAGAGTGTGATGGAGGTGATGTTGAATAGGGATGAGGTTGGTCATAATCAACAAATGTATTTGGCGGAATTCTTCCAACATTACTGATAGGATCATATTGATTTGAGTAAAAACTCATGGTTTCTTTAGTACTTCTAAAAGTAATATTTAATATTTACTATTTGGAATTGAATCTAAAACATATAAACTTGAAATGATGATTTTTTTTCTTTTGTTTGGCTTTTATATTTTTTGTTTTTGTTTTCAAAAGGTTATGATGCATTCATGTCAAGTTCACCAAAATGTATCGCTCCAAATTTTTTGCATCCCTACCTTCAGGCTATAGGATCCGTTCCCGGAAGGAGGATGGGAAAAGGATGGCGTGGTACCTCGGACTGAGAGGACTTTGCGAAGGTCCCGCCTCTCAAGGGAGGTGCATTTTGATGATTTTTCAATGGATGGTGGGTTCACCAGGAAAAATTTAGCGGCAGTTTCCACGCCTAGGTTTTGGAATGTGTTTTAATGTGTTCATTTTTAACCTTAAGCATTCATCCTAGGTTTGGCCGAATGAAACTAGATTAATCTATATGAAAATGCAAGTTCAATGAATACAGAAAATAGATTTAAAAGCAGAAAATAGAGAATTTATAGGATGCAAATGAAGAATACCTGATTCGGATGTCTGAAGAAGATTCTGACGTTTGAAGCAGTATGGATCGTCTGGAATTCGACGAAATTGCCTGTAATCTGACAGAATCGTCTGATACTGACATAATCGTCTGAAATTTGATGAATTTGTCAGACGAATTCATCAGAGACCTGCAAGACAGAAAATAGATGCAAAATACAAGAAGTCCTATTGTGCAAACAGAGGCAAATTATACCAAATAGTAGTATGAATACTGAACAATATTTAAGAATAGAAATTCAAGTAAATTACTATACTTTAATGGCAAAATATGATCTTAGTATGCAATCTAGGCTAAATGGGTGAACTCCAAATGCAAAATAATATAAAAACCGAATAAATGATCTAATTTGTAGCATAAAATGATAGGGAAAAAGATGAGAAAAGCAAACTTTAGGCACTGATTGCCTCGATGTGGACTGCAGTCGAGATCGTCTCGCATCAGTACGAAATCACCTCGAATTTGATAGGATCGCCTTCGATCTGGACAGGTTCATCGACGACGATGGGTGCTAGCTCCGATTGAAAAATAATGATGTACCTGCAACAAAATTAGTATGGGACTAATGCAAATAAAAGATCAGGATGTTTTAATGCAGAGGGAGTCAATTTACAGATAATTTTAGCCAGGGGTTGGGGAGGGAAAATCCTAGAGATTAAATAGGCTTAGGGGAGTTGTTGGGAGGTTGGAGATCATCCCAATTTGGGAGATCTCCAATGGGGGGAGGGTCCCAACGACGCAGACACGCTTCTGCCCAGATTTGAGACCCGTTGGAACAGATTCCAACTTTGCAAATTCGGTTTTACGACAAGATCGTTTGGACGTCCTAGTCCAGACGAAATCGTCCAATATGGGGCGATATAGTCTGATCGGCGACGATATCGTCAAACGATCAAAACAACCTCTAAAATTAGTGTGGAAAAAGGGGAAACAGAATACCCGGTGGTTGACGGGCGATTTGGGAGGTTAAATTTGAATTTGAAATTATTTACTAAGGTGAATATAATTTTTATAATTTTACTGCGCCAATTTTAGGGTGCTACAATTGTGCACTAGGGTTTATGTTTGTAAGTCTTGTTACTTGCATTGAGATGGTGAAACCCTTAGTTGGCTGTTTTGATATTGATGGATGAGTTGCTTCCATAGTGGTTGTGTTGATGAAGTTAGTGCTTTACTTGATACATGATATTGGGCTTACTCCATTGAGTTGATTTGAACAAGTTATTCTTTGCATTTGGTGATATTGTGTTGGTGGCTATTTTGTTCAAATATATTTGGAGGGAAAAGGATTTCTACTTGTTTCCTTTTCTTGTGATGATTGGTTGAATGCTTCAAGGTTGATGTTGAGTTGAATGATGTCTTTGAGCATTGTTGTTGAAGCCCTAATTGGTTGAGAAAAGATATTGGTTGTTGGAAAGAACATGAGTATCATTGTTATATGAGATATTGCATGGTTGGCAATTGTTGGGTTGTGTTTCATGTTCTTGAGAAAAGCATATTACATCTATCTTATTCTTATGAGATTTGAGATTGAGTTGAGATTGATATTGGGAGTTAAGTATAGAACATATTGAGTCTCTAACAATTCTCTTTATGCTTCTATGAGGTTGATGAATCATATTGAGTCTCTAACAATTCTCTTTATGCTTCTATGAGGTTGATGAATCATATTGAGTCTCTAACAATTCTCTTTATGCTTCTATGAGGATTGATGAATCACATTGGGTCTCTAACCATTCTCTTTGTGGGTTCATGCCAAGCAAGTTTTTCTTGATGAACTTGTGAGCAGGTTTTGGAAAGGTTTCGTTGGGGACTTGTGAGCAGGTTTTGGACAAGTTCCGTTGGGGACTTGTGAGCAGGTTTTGGACAGGTTTCGTTGGGGACTTGTGAGCAGATTTGGACAGGTCCTAGCAGAAGACTTGTGAAGCTGAGTTTGATAGTTATTTCAGAGAACTTGAGGACAAAGGTGCATTGGTTCTATGAGAAGAACCTGAGGACAAATTTGTACCATACCGAAGGACTGTGTTTGGTGCAGATTAAAGACAGAGGAAGAGGACATTTGTGCTAGACCGAAGGACTGTGTTTAGTGCAAATTCAAGGATTAGCTTTGAGGTGATAGAGTTGAGGACAAAGGTCTCCAGCCAAAGCAGGGAAGACAGGTGTCTTCTATGGATAGAGTTCCATTTGCTAAGGGCAGTGGAGGCAGAGGTCTTCTAGAGGATCACCAGCCAGAGCAGAGCTAGGGGAAGGTATCTCCTTTGAGTAGAGGCTCATAAATTCATATTGGGGGAAGGTATCTCCTTTGGGCCGAGGCTCATAAACATTGTAATTGGGAAGGATTCCCAAAGGACTTTGATATAACTTTTAGAGAAAATTTTTATCCATGGAGTAGCCCACCTTGGGTGAACCACGTAAATTATTGTGTCACTTTGTGGATGGTTTTGTGCATTGCTTTGATATTGCTTTGGATATATTGCTTTACTATTTTGAAGTATAAAGGAAAAAGTAAAAAGTGGTCTTATACTGTTCACCCCCCCCTCTCAGTATAAGCTTGTGTTCTTCAGGCAAAAAATTCTCCAAGAGTTCCAAATGAGAATCCTTTCTTGGAATGAGAGAGGATTAAATGGAGCAGCGAAATAGAGACTCACTTCTTCGATACAAAAGGATTCAAATCCTACAATATTTCTAATTCAAGAAACCAAATTAGGCATGCAGTCCTCACCTAAAGTTGCCAAAATTATATGGAGAAAATGTGAATTTTCCTTCAGTCCTACCTTTGGAACTTTTGGAGGACTCCTCTACCTTTGGGACCCAACCAAGGTGGAAGGGAAAGCGATTTTTGGCAAAGGACGAATCTTCAACATATATTTTCATGATTATATTACTAAGCACTCTTGGGTATTGATGAATGTTTCTTGGGTATTGATGAATGTTTATACCCTAAATATTCCTTAGGATAGGCTGAACCTTTAGAATACTCTCACTCAGATTCATGAGGCTTTCAATAATATCCCTTGGATCCTTGCCAAGGATTTCAATGCTCCGGTATATCCCTCTGAGAAAAAGGAGGGAAAAATTTCACTCCCAGGATCATGAGGGACTTTAGAAATTTTTTGGATGCAAATAATTTAATGGATGTGCAGCTAAGGGGATCTCATTTTACATGGAGTAATATAAGGGTAGGGGGTTATCTCATTTAAGAAAGGCTCAACCATTTTTTTCTTTCTCAGGATGCGCTACTTCTATTTGGAGATGCTAGTTTACAGGCCCTGCCAAAGATTGGGTCTGATCACAACCCCCTAATTTCTAAAACTACCAATAAACCTCCTTCCAAAACTCCCTTTCATTTTGAGACAATGTGTACCCAGCACCTTGACATTAAAGCACACATTGCTGAGTGGTGTGGAGAGAGCTTCTCAGGATCTGTCACTAACCAAGTTACTCAGAATTTATGATCAATAAAAGTCAAATTGAAGGTATGGAATAAAGAAATTTTTGGAAATATCTTTGAAAAAAAGCAGATCATCAGGGACAGACTCCAATTAATTGAAAATTAGTTTCAACATGGTCAAGGGGATGCCAGTTTGAGAGCTAAATAAAAATGTCTACTTTTAGATTTCCATAACATATTGGAGAAGGAAGAGATGTTTTCGCATCAAAAATTGATACAATTATGGATGAAAGAAAGATATTCTAACTCAAAGTTTTTTAACATATCAATGATCAAACACAAAGGGGCAAACAAGATAAAGGACCTAATAAAAAATGATGACACATTCACTTCCAATATTCACAAAATTTGTGACAAAGTTGTTCTTCACTTTGATTCCCTCCTAGGGTCCTGACCTCCCCATTCTGCCCAAGCCATATATTCCCTCCTCATGCACATTCCAAGAATTATCACTGATAGCATGAATGCCTTTTTGCTAAGTACTTTAAGTTCTGAGGAGATCCACTAGGCCCTCTTCTCCAAGCAACCAGATAAAGCCATAGGCCCTGATGGATTCTCCCCAAGGTTATTCCAAGCCTTTTGGGAAATCATCAGCCCCGACCTTTGCCAAGCCATCAAAAAAATGTAGAGATCCAAAGTCATTTCTAGAGATGTGAATTCTACTTTTCTTGCCATCATCCCTAAAGGCACCAATTCCAAATCCTTGTCTTATTATCATCCCATAAGCCTCTGTAATATTATCTACAAAATATTTTCAAAGGCTATAACCAAAAGATTAAAAGACATTCTCCCATCCTTGATTGATCACTTCCAAGGAAGCTCGGTTAAAGGTCAAAATATTGTGTATGGGGTTATACCCATTCTCAAACTTATCCACTTAGCCCACAAGTCCAAAAAATTAGCTTTCTTCCTAAAGCTTGACATGAACAAGGCCTTTGAAAAAGTGGATAGGGAGGTTTTTTCCAAAGTTCTCTAGAATTTTGGGTTCCATGACAACCGGGTTCATCTGATTATGCAATGCATCTCAAATTCTTTGATTTCTATGCTTGTGAATGGATCTGCTACAGGGTACTTCCCTAGCACCAGAGGCCTGAGACAAGGGGATCTACTATCCCTCATCCTCTTCATTATTCTTGCTGAGAGCCCTAGAAGAGCCATAAAAGCTGCCTTCTCAATGGGTTTGATTATTGGCATCAAATCTGCATCCAATCTCCAACCCTCAACTCACCAAAAATTTGTGGATGACACTCTATTGGCAACTGATGCATCTGTTTTAGAGGCAAGAGTAATAAAAACTATCCTCAACCTATATGAGGAAGCCGTAGGGAAAAAAATCAACTTCACCAAGAGTAATATTTATTTCATTAATACCCCAGTGCCTCGCCAAGTCAAAATTATGAACATTCTAGGATGTTCTACTGTAGCGTTTCCAACTTCTTATCTAGGCCTCCCAATATTTTAGGAGAATCCTACCAAGATGATGTGGAATAATGTTATTGAGATATTTCATAAGAAACTGGTAGGGTGGAAGGATGCCCTTCTTTCTCAAGCGGGTAAATCTACCCTGGTCATGTCAGTGCTTCAAAGCATTCTTGTGTATTTTTTATCAGTTTTCAAAATCCCTACAATAGTTGGGACCATGATTGAACAAATCTAAAAATGCTTCCTATGGGCTAGAGATGACAATAAAAAAAGTTCCACCTAGTGCCTGGGATAAATTATGCTCTCCAAAATTCAAAGGTGGGATTGGTTTTCGAAGAATAAACAAAATGAATCAAGCCCTTTTAGCTAAGAAGGCTTGGAAAGTTTTCATTAATGAAAATTTGGAATGGATTTCAATCATTAGAAGAAAATATTTGCAACATCACTTCTTCAGAGATGAAGAAATCCCCCAAATAGGGTCTCATTTTTATGGTCTATCATCCAAACCAGACCCCTGCTCCAAAGAGGAACCAAATGACAACTTGAAGATGGAAGATTCATTTATTTCTAGCATGAACCATGGGCCAGGGATGATCCCCTTATCAAAGACCCAAAATTCACTGCTATCAAAATTCTAACTGATCACAGGTTTGACCCAAGAGTTATTGACTTCATTGTGTAAGATTAGGACCATCCTAAGTGGAAGCAACTTCATTTTAGAATAAGCAATGCAATCATTGAAAAAGCTATCACCTCTTTGCAGGTAAATTTTAGAGCAAACGTCATCCCTAGGGCTCAAAATAAGGACAAACCCTTTTGGAAAGGTACTAACGATGGCTCCTTTTTGATCAAGTTTACCTTTTTCTTGCTAGATTTCCCAAAATATCAAAAAAATAGCTAGGTTGCCACAGTTGTCGTTAAGAGAATTTATCTCAAACATATCATCCCGAAAGTCACTCATTTCTCTTGGTTAGATTTCCAAACTAGAATTATCACTACAGGAAACATGATCAAGAGGGGTGTAATAGTTCCCAACATATGCTAGTTGTGCTTACAGGCATGGGAATCCACTCAACGAGTGTCCCTTTGCCTACAATGCTTTCTCAACTCTGGCTAATATGTTTCAGGTCAAGTGGGTATGGCCCTAGTCAATTGTTGACCTCTTTACCTAGTGGCCCCAAGTGTTTCTTAATCCTAGAATAAAATTCCTATGGGAAGCATTGATGCACCATACCCTATGGTAAATTTTGCTTAAGCACAATAGCAAAATCTTCAACAACCATTCCAGGGACCCAAAAGTAGTGGCTAACAAAGCTTTATGCTTTGCCATTGAAAATGTAAATTTGGTCCCTTATCTAAACACCCCAGTGTCTGTATTAGAAGCTTCCTTATTAAAATACCTTGGCATATATTTCGAGTGCACAAGATACCATACCCAAACTAGCTGTAGGTCCACCGTCAAGTGGACCCCTCCCCATCCAAGGTGGCTCAAGGTAAATTTCAATGGATTGTCCAAAGACAACCCTAGATATGCTTGGGCAGGGGGAGTCATTCGGGACCATAAGGACAAATCATCAGAGCCTTCATTGAAAACATGGGAGTTTAGTCCAAAAATTATGCCAAAGCTCATGCCCTCTAAAGGAGCCTTGAAATCAGCAAAGGTCTAACTAACCCAATGATATTCGAAGGGGATTCCCTAAATGTGGTCAACCATGTTAAGAATAACTCCAAGACTGGGTGGAATATTCAAAGTATCATTTAGGAGAGTCAATCCATCCTCAGGAAATACTCACTCAACATAGTCTAGCATGTTTCTAGAGAGGCCAATGTGGTGGCATATTTACTAGCTAATAGAGTAGCCAATCAAAACGATATCACTATATGGGAAGACTCTTTCCATCAAGACATCATAGATGCTGCTAAAAATGATGTTGAGCACAATTCCAAATAATATCAACCATCATTTCAAAGGTATTTTTATCAAAACCAATGGTGTTCATTTTAACACCATGGTTATTTGTTTTCCTTCCCATTTAGTCATTGTATTTTGAAATATCGAGTGTACCTCTTTCCACGCAGGTCAATTAGATTGTGGTAAAGCTATCGTTAAAGAGCTCTAGGAACTCCCGACTATCCTCAATGTACTCCTTGCAAAGGGTCAGAATGTTGACACCAAAAAAGAGGATGAGTATGATTCTCAATAGGACTGGGATTGGGATAGTTGGCACTTGGTTTGCCAATGTTTTTTTTTGAATTACATAATGGTGCTATTTTCCCATTTTAGGGTTTCTAGTCTATGGGTTTGTTTTAATTTTCTAGTTTAGTTTTCATAGATAGTTTGTATTAGGATTTTATATACTGTTGGTTGTGCTCATGTACATCCCTATGATGTTGGGATGCTTCAAATTTTGTACTATTGGCATTCTAAATGCCCCATGTAATAGGGATTGGGTCCCTTCAACCTGAAAATTAATTGAAATATTTTACCTACAAAAAAATAATAATATTTAAATTAAATATTATAACCCAACCCAAAGGCACCAAAAGTTTCATTTCAAACAAAAGGGTTAAAGTTGTGCTGACGTTTGAAGACCATGTGAAGCATATATATACACCTTGTTTTATTTCCATATTGGCAATGTTATGTAATGCAAGATTTATTTTGATATATTTTGTGGTGATTATTGTGAACGACAGTGAAAAATATTTCAGCCAATTATAAAAAGGGTGTGCAAAGTAATTGAAGATTAAACTTTTACGTGCGCTTGGGTTTTTCCACCTGCTAGGGTAGCCAGTTGGCTATGTGGATTGTGTGAGCGTTAACAGGAGAAAGATCACAGGGTCAAAACCCCTAGACGTCATTTTGTGTGTTGAGTTTTTTAGATTGAACGATCAGGACAAAGATATATTTGGTGGGTGCTCCCTTTGGTTCCAATCGCCATGGTAGCATAGTTGGTCAGGGTGCTCATGATAGCACTATGTTGGAGAGGTCCATGGGTCGAAACTCGTCGGGTGTGTTTTTTCTTGGCTTTTAATGACAGTTGATGATTTTTGGGAGATACACTAAGGTTGCTTGGTGTTGATGATAGTTAATGAGATTTGAAGCACACCAATGCCTTGAGCAAGGTAAGGAAATTTTTTTTTTGATTATATTTTAAAGTTATGAGTTATAATGTGTACTTCATGATTATTATATTATGTGTATGGTGAGTTGAAAATTAGGGTGTATTGTTCAATGATTATAAGTTAGGAGTTATAAGGTGTACTTAATGATTATTATATTATGTGTATTGTGAGTTGAAATTTTAAGGTTATAAAAGATTCTTTTTGAAAGATTAAAGAGGAGAAATAAGGTATTATTTTCTAGATTTATTGTGGAAATTTTGGAAAGATTTGAGTGAATGATTTTTCTATCTGTGCTAGGATTTGAAAATCACTAACCAGATTTTTGAAGGATAAAAAAGAAAATTATTTTGAGATTGATTTTGAAGGCACATCATCATCAAAGCAGTTTTAGAGGTATGGTGTTTTTGATTCCTTTCTAAAGGTTGATATTTGTTTGAAGGAAATATTTGTGATATCATATGGTGGAGGTATAAGGATTGATTTTATGAGCATTAGTGATTGATTGAAGTTGAGAGTATTTTTGCATCGCTTTGATTAAGATTGGAAATATACAAGCTAGATTTTGAGAAAAAAGTGTGCATCATTATTGAATAAAATTGGAAACATATGTACTAGGGTTTGAGAACAAATTTGTGCATTATTATTGAATAAAATTGAAAATATAATAGCAAGGGTTTAAGAGCAAATTGGTGCATTATCTTTGAGTGATATTGGGAATAAATTTGCAAGGGTTATAGACCAATATTGTAAAGCAAATATATGCATTTATTTTGAGAGGATTTGTGAATGCATGTGCAAGTATAATATATCATATTTGTGAAGCAAATTTATGCATCTTCATGATTGATTTTGGGAATAGATGAAAAAGACAAACTTCTACATTATGATTGGTTTTGGAGTGAAGGTGCAAATCAGCAATTACCAGGTCAGTTTTCAAGTGCTAGACTAGAGCTACCTTTAAAATAAAATAAATGTGAGACGTGAAAGCGACAAACTTAATGAATATGAAGAACATATTGAGAATTTGTTAGTGCATATCATTCTCTATATGTTCAAGAGGTTAAGTGAATTATGGGTAGAATATATCTAAACTAATTTAGTTGAAGAAAACATATTGAAGATTAGATAAAGCACTCGATGACATCATTATATAGATGAACATTGTTTGTATGAAATATTTGGGAAAAATAAGAGCATTATTTGTATGCAATATTTGGGAAAGTTATGAGTAGGTTTGAGCAACGTTATGAGCAGGTTTGAGCAAAGTTATGAAAAGGTTTGAGCAGAGTTGTGAGCAATTTTTGGTGTAGAATTATGAGCAAAATTGAGCAAGCCTGATGTGTAGGCTTGGAGAAGATTTAAGCAAGCCTTGTGTGTAGGATTGAAGCAGATTTGAGAAGATTTTATAGCAAATTTTGATGAGAAAATTTGAGTAATCCTGGTGTGTAATCTTGGAGCATATTTAATCAAGCCTTGTGTGTAGGCTTGAAGTAGATTTGAGTAGAGTTGATAGTAGGTTTTGATGAGCAGATTTGAGAAATCCTTATGTGTAGGCTTGGAGTATATTTGAGCAGGTCTTTGTGAGCAATTTTGAACAAGCCTTGTGTGTATACTTGAAGCAGATTTGAGCATGTTTTTATGAGCATATTTGAGCAAGCCTTGTATGTAGGCTTGGAGTAGATTTGAGCAGGTTTTTGGTGACCATATTTGAGCAAGCCTTTTGTGTAGGTTGGAGCAATTATGAGCAAGCTTTGGAGTGAATCAAAGAAAATGGTATTGGTGTCTCCTATGGATAGAGGTCCACAAACCAGAGCAAAGGGGATTGGTGTCTCCTGTGGATAAGGGTCCATGAAATAGAGCAAAGGAGATTGGTGTCTTCTATGGATAAAGGTCCACAAAACTTGAAGTAGAGGGGATTGGTGTCTTCTATGGAGTGGTTTCCACAAAACCAAAGCTGAGGGTATTGGTGTCTCCTGTGGAGTGGTGTCCATGAACTTGATATGGGATTGGTGTCTCCTTTGGGTTGGTGCCCATAAACATTGTAATAGGGAATTGGTTCCCAAGAGATTTTTTGAGAAAATTTATAAGAAATATTTTCTCATTGGATGTAGCCCACATTGGGTTAACCATGTTAAATCTGTGTATCTTATGTGTGTGATGATATGTGCATTGTTTCATTATTGCAATTGATGATATTGGATAATACTACTTTGGAAAGAAAAGTAAAAAGTTTTATCTTATACTATTCACCCCCCTCTCAGTATAAGCTTGTGTTCTTCAAAAATATGATTTAATATAAGTTCATTTGGAGAGTTCAAATCAAGAGAAGGAAGAATTCTAAATTTATTATCTCCTAGTTAAAGAAGGCTTTTTAGAAGCTTGCAAATTAGTATAATATTATATCATAAAGGAGTTGGTTCATTTTAAGTTTAAAATCAGGAAAATAAGTTTTCTATTCTATTAATATAGCAAGTATTAGAAAGCTACGGATATTCAAATATAAAGAGGAGCACTCAAAATATTGTGCTCAATACACAGTTTTGAAATACAAGTCTTCAAAAATTATTTTGATTGTTTCAAAACCTACAAAATACATCAACACAATATAGAGTTAAAAGTTTCTCAAAAAGGAGAAATAAGGGAAAAATAATATTGATAGCGAATATCATTTTACAATATTGCAAAAGGAAGATCTATTGGAATAATAGGATATAGAATAAGGGTCCAATATAGAGCAAGATTCAAAGTATCAAAATAAACTAAGGAGTAGTGAAGAAGCTTCTCTCTAATTGAGCAAAGAAAAGAGAACACAAGAATATTGAAAGTACAACTATTCCATCCTAGGTGTGGAAATAACAAACCTTATTAGAGCTTGAAGAGAAACTACCAAGAAGTAGTTGTAGAAAGTGGAGCAAAAGGAACACCACCAAGGATGAAGAACAGAGATCTATGTACAAGGAAAAACCACCAAAGTGCCACCATAAGGAACACTTGGAAGCTTAAGTATCATTGCAATTGAATCAAAAGCTATTTACCTTTAGCCATTGAAGAGTTACTTAATGGAATATGAAAATAATAGAGTAACATAGCCTCTACAATCAAGTAGTGCTAGGGTAAGCAAAAATATCAAGAAATCATTTGACTAATTATTGAAACATTTTGGAAGGAGTGCCATCATTGGAGGATGGGAAAGAAATAATTTTCTAGGTGAAAAGAATCAAATTTATAATGCCCAGGTTGAGGAGCATTATTTAGAAGCATGTGAAGAATCCTTGTACCATATATCATTGCATAAGGAGGAGTGCCAACCATCATGCAAGTGAGGTGAATCATCTTCTTACATGTATTGATTGCATGGAGTAAGACCAAACTTAGCATATTCAAGAAATGCCAAAGAAAATTTTGAATGAGTGTTGTAGAAAAGGAGAGTTTCAAGGAAGGAATAAACATCAAGGTGAAGATCAACCACCACTAATTGTGATTAGCACATGCCATTATAGAGAGTAACGTAGACATCAAAATAATACGAATCATCATGCAAAGATATTGAGCACCATGTGGCACATGAGAAGAGGAACATTAAAGAAGCCCAATCGTTTCTTGATTGCATATTAAACCCATTGTTGGTCAAATAAGAATAGGGGGATACATTTAAGACTAAGTTTAATGAGCATCAAGAAGCATTAAATGCATTGCAGTCAAATAAGAGCGTAGATAAAGCACATGTTGCAGAGTCACAAGAAGGAAGTCGAAGTTTGAAGTGGTATATTAAAGGAGGTATGAAATATTTAAATTGATTTATAACCTTTGCAAAAATTAAAGGAGGTATAAGGCATATTATTGACATTAAATATTAATTACTCTTTTATAATTAAGGTTATTTGAATAAATGGAGTTTTAAGGTAATGAATTATTGAATAAAAATCTTAGAATATTTATTGAATGATACATAATATTTTTGAAGCAAGGGGAATTTACTTGAAAGCATTTGAAATTACTTTATCCTATTTGAAATTCAAATTGCATAGAAATATTTGCAAATAGTTTAACTTGGATAAATAAGGATTTCCACATTGAAATTGAAATATTGAATTTAAAAATACATTAGTTTTCTAAATTTCCAATTAGGGAGTTATAAGGAGTTCAACACCAATTTAGATTTTTGAAATTTAGAAACTATATTATTGAAAATTGAAATATATCACAACATAGAATTATTTAAAAGTTGGAAATTACATTTGGTATTAGTCTCTTGATCAAATTAACAAGACATAAGGAATCCAACTTAAATCTCTTGAAAATAGAGAATCTCATCAAAATTATTTTTTTAGCTTTTTATTCAAAAATTGGGAGGCAACAGGAATTCAACTCAATGGTAACTTAGAAAGCTAAGTATTATATCAAGGCCATATTATATTAAAGCATTAGGGAGATATAGGGTATTCTACAAAATTTGATAATTGAAAAGATATTATCAAATTTGATCATATTCTTAAAATACTATAGTCATAAGGTAGTGAACCTCAACGGTTTTTGAAAGTTAAAATATTCTATCAAAAACTATTCTCAATATAAAAAAATTACGAGCAAAAAGGATGTCTACTCCAAAGAGTTCATTGAATAATGAAATGAAAAATGAAATTAGGCAAGAAAAAGTAAAAGTTATAAAATATGGAATAAAAAATTTGATTGAAAAATCTAAAGGAAAGTTAGACTAAATTTTATGTTTCATCTATAAGGAAGATACAGAAGAAAATTTTGAAACATTAGAATACTATCTACATGCAAGAATGTATGAAGCAATTGATAATGATAAATATAGTGTTATGATTCCTTTGAATGTTACTAGTATAATATATATGGCATTACTTACACTTAAACATTTCAAAGAGAAGAACTTGAAACAAAAGGAGTTGATTGAATCTCTCAAGAAGAAAGAAAAAGTGGATGAATCATTTTTAGAAAAAGTATTTCATTCTTCATGTAATATTTATGCTTCAAGTACATATAATTTAGAATCTTACCATGATGCTATAAGTGAATGCTAAAAGGTTCTATGCTAAAGAAGACTTTTAATATGAAGGACAAAAGAAAAGATAATATTTTTGCAAGAATATAATGACAACGTGATATCTCCTAAAAGCATAAATATGAAGACCATATTGAAGAATACAATTTTTAATAGTCAACTACTATAATACAGGGGGGTGTTGGAATTTATTACATTATTTGGTGTAGACACCAAATCCTAGCCACTTGTCTTCCATGGATCATCCAATCACAAATTTCCATTATTTATTTATATCTATATTTAAATATAAATATTTTATATATTTATATATAAATATATTTTAGTCATTCATCACATCTCAATCTCAACCATCCATCTAACTTGATCCATGTCACATATCAATGCACAATCTTAGCCCTTCATCATGATTTAATCTCAACAACCCATTGGTGTCATCGAAACCCTAACATGTTCAAGGTATGATTATAAAATATCATTCACTTTTGTGAATGAGGGTTGAGCGGTCAAGTAAGTGGTTAAGTATTTGAGTGGTTAGTTAAACAATTAAGCAATCAAGTGGTTAAGCAATACATCGAGTTTGAAAGCCCTTGTGTCCATCACCACCCAAAACCTTAGAATTTTTCTAGAATCCTTCCTCCCTGCCATTGTTGTATATTCCATTGTTCATCGCCAAAACCTCTACAAAATAGATATGGTTTTGCAGTACACCTCTATGAAAACCCTGAACACTATCGAGCATTTCCTAAACACTATTGAGCATTCTAGGAACATGTAGGGCATTCCCAACCCTTCTATAATACTCCAGGGTGTTTCCTAGCCTTCGGTTTAATGCCAACAAACCCTTGAACACTCATGATCATTCATCCACCATAAAATAATAGAAGCATAAGCATGGATCAGAAACACATGTATATTCTTTGATAAGGTAAAAGGTATCATTGCATCACAACTTACATTTTTTATACTTAGCTTATATTTCATTATTGCAGCACTTAGGGTTTGTAAATTAATTTCACAGATCTCACATAGTGGATCCCTTGCATATGCTACTGACTTGTTTGGTGTTGTTGATCTATTTGCAAGTACAATAACTATATTCTTTATGGTTGTTTTTAGCTAGGGTGGTCCCGTAGGGATACTAAAGCCCACCCACAACTTGTTTGGAGTGAAGACAAGTTTGAAGATACCAACATTCATTTTAAGCAAGGGTTTTTAATCCCTCATATTGTAATATTGTATCAAAATCAATAAAGTGTATTGTAACCCCAAATTTGGGATAAATTCATTGTACAATATGGAGATCTAGGCTCCCTGAGTTCTATAATTCTTTCATTTTATGCAATAATATGTTATTTGCTTTGATATGTTGTCGTATTAGTGTTGTTCATTTTTTACTTTACAAAATGTAAATCATGGTGGGACCCCAAAAGGGTTTCAAATTTTAATTTACCTTGTCATTTATGTTTTCTGTTTCTATTGTAGGTTTCAGAAATTTGTTAGCGCAAAAATCACAAGATCTAGGGTTAGAGTTTCTGGAAGTAGCAAGGTTTGATCTATGAATGTGTGGATGCCATATAGTGTTTGGGGGATGCCACACTGCATCCACATAGATGTTCCAGAATATTTGTGGGTTTTGATAGAGAAAACTATGGGTTTTGACAAAGAAAATTATGGGTTTCACTAGAGAAAATTGTGAGATTCTGCGTCACTTTTGCAGAGTTGAAGAAAAACACGTAGGACTTCTGGTAAGTTCTATTTAAACTTTGCTTACACTTTTTTATTTTTTAAAATGGAAGTAAAATAAAAGAAATATCTATTTCTTGTTTAAAAAACAACATTTTGCATTGATAGGCATTTTAGGCATTTATCAATATTTTCATAATCATATAGAATTGCACATAGTAATAAATATGCATTTGTGCATTCATATTAGCTACACTAAAAATTCATTGCACTAGATTCAATTTTTTGGCTATCTTTTATGGTGTTTTTACTTTCTTTCCTGAATGTTGTTTGCAATAAATCAAAAAAAGCATAATAGTTGCACTTTAGGCTAAAGTTTTTCACTTTCTATCCTTCTAAGCTAGAAAAATTCATTGGTATTCAAGTATCTCCCACTATTGAAAACACATTGCTAATTCAGAGTGGAAGAAGAACTAGGCGAACCCTCAAATCACTTGCTGATTCAGGGTGGATCTCAAGAGGTGTACCCTATATTCTTTGAAAGGGCTTGGTATTGGTGTTCTTGGTAACTAATTCTTTTGAGTAAAATAGGGTCTATTTTTAGTGTGAAATCCATAGATAACATAAACATAAAACTAATCACACATGACTACACGCTTCACTTTAAACATCAGTGAGTTGGAATTCATCACCAACCACTGATCGAGATTAGCGATGGTGGGATTCATCTCCATATGCTATCTCGCCCCATAGACACCTTCGCAGCCTGTAGGTGATGTTTTTTGATTTCATCACTAGAAAAATTCCTACTTTCCATCCACCTTAGGGAACCACCTTGCATAGTAGTCTAGGATTAGGCACATCAAAACACATAAACAAAAAAAAAAAACATTGTTGCAAGACATAGGATTCAATTGTTTGCTTTATTATGTGTGCTTTTATTGTCATTGCACCTTTCCACACACATCCTCACATCCACTACCCCTACTTTCTCATAGCTTATGGTATTGATAAAAAAGCAAGCCAAATCTATGAATCAAGGACCAACCTCATCCATGAAGTGATCCACTTCTTCCTTAGCTTCTTTTGTGGCTAACCCAACCAATCTAGCATAGAAAAACCATTTTTTCTTGTTTGTATAACCCTCATAAATAATATTCACTTTGAATGCTGAGGTGATGCACAGAGCCATTCACACCTCTATCCCAAAAACAAAACCATCAACACCCACTGATACCCACATCACATACATAGACATGTACAAAGTTGGGGCTTACTTAAGAACAACCAATCCTATTTTAGAATGACTTAACATCCCATATGAAAAAGTTTCCTCTTCTCAGTTGGGACTTGCTCATGCACATCACAACAGTTTTAGCCAAGTCTACACCAAACCTCTTTTTGAGGCATCATTCACACCTTCACACCAAATTCATCAACCATAATGTAGCCAAATCACCTCCATCCCATATACCTACACCACCACTTATTCCAACCCACTCTATGAAGCACAAGTCAATGCTGCTTCACATATTCCATCCACCATTCCTTCCACCACCCCTCATTCAGTTGTGATCCTTTTCACAGCTTACCCTCTGTTAACCTCCACCAACATTGCCAACATTATTACCTCATCCACATCCACTTCCATCGCAACTACACCATCTGATTTAGAAATTGCCATAGAACAAGCATGGCAACACCTCAACCAACTACTCATGAGATAAAAAGACACTCATTCTTACCCCCAATAATAATCCGAAATAGTATGTTTTAAATCCCATTCCATTCCAAGCTAATATACTTTCTTTACCCTTGATCCATCTTGGGTAGCATAATCTTCTCAGGTTGCCATAACCACGCCTCCATTCACCCGCACCAACAACACTCAAATTCTCCAAACCTCATCCCAATTTCACCATCATCAATAATTCCACCATCAATCCCAATCATGCAACCAACAACATCAAATACCCTTCAATTCATAAAGCCATAAACATCACATTTCATCACAAAAATTCATCACTTCACACACCCCACCTCCACACAATCATCAAATAATGCAGGGCTTTCATACACACATGGAATATCCTAAAATGCAAGCCATGCAATAGCAAATTGGTAACTTGATGATGCATACTCCTGGTATGATATGCCAAAAACCTACACTAAGATAGCTGATCAATCAATCTATTCATTCTTCGGTACCATCACCACCCTATCTTATAGATTTTACACTACCAAAGTTTGATAAGTTCAAAGGGACTAAGGACCCTAGAGAGGACATGCTTTTGGATTCAATATCAAGATGCTTTGATGCTCAAATTTTTTCCTTAGACACTAGGGGGAGGTGCTTTAGATTGGTATAGTCATCTATCACACCATAACATTTACACATTTGAGAAATTGAGAAATAAATATTTGGAAATATTTTTCCTCAATGTTCATAAGAAAACAACATTGACTGACTTGTACAACATTAGACAATTCAAAGAAGAGTCAGTCTATGATTTTTAAAATTGTTGGAGGGCAATTATCACTAAGTTGCCATTTTCCCTACCAATGGAAGAATTGACCCAAATTTTTGCAAGGAGTTTCCTAAAACCCATCTCCTTATTATTGCAACTACAACAATATAGAACATTTGATGAAGCTCTTGCCTAGGCTTGTGTAATCAAAGAGATCAAAATACAAGAGGGTGAGATAAAACCAAAGAAGAAAGAATGCAAAACAATGGCCAATCAAAATAAAATTACTCTGGCCAATAAAAACCAAGTCAAGTAAATCAAATGGTATTGAGTAAGCTGATAATAACTCAATAACAACAACCAATGCAACAACAATTGTAACAAGTGTACTATCAAGTAGTTCCCCCACCCCAAAAACTTCATAACACAACGTAAACTATGGAAAATCACCAAAATCAATAGTATGTTTGACAAAATTGCACCTACACATCCTTTCCTGAATCATATGCATCCATATTCCACAGGTTGTATGACACAAATGCACTTATTTTACCTAAATTTAAACTAGATGATCCAACAAAATGTGGCAAAGGTTATAGGGAATATTTGTTTTGCCCTTACCATTGAAAGAATGGGAACCATTAACAACTACTTCACATTCAAAGACATTGTGCAAGACCTAATAGACCTATGGGACATCAAGTTTGATAGTCCCTTGGCATAGAAAAATTAAAACCTTGGCATTTACTAGATGCCACTTCCTCATCATGAGGAACAACAACAAACAATAGGGGACCAAACACTATGACTCCCCCTAACCAAGTTAATTATGTTCAACAATACCAAGGTTTTGTGGGGGCTATTCATGTAGTCACCCAGGGTCAAAGAAGCACCAATTGATAAAGTTAACAAAAACGTGCAATTGAACCTCCAATGGCACCACAAGCAAGTGTGTCTCTATAACCTACCAATTCATCATCACCCATCCATTTTACCACCAATTCATCCCAACCAATCTACCTTCCAAATCATCTATCCCATACCATTCACTTTCCAAGTCATCGACAAATATCCATCATCTCCTTGAGTAGTTGGCTAACAACTAGCCTTAAAATAGCTTCAAACAAACTATCTATCTATGAGCTAATACAACAATATCCCCCACACTACGAGACATTAATAAAAAATTTAAATTCTATTGAAATCCAATTCAAAGACACTATTGCCTTTAACAATTTTATGAGGAGTATTTGAATGTGTATGGAACCTTCCATCACATTCTATGATTTTTAAATTAAATCAATTTCATCAAAATCACAAGACCCTCCATTACACATTATAGCTCAAGTAGATAGGAAGCCACTTAAATGAAATTGATTGACACTGGATCCTCTATCAACATCATCACCACATCCACCCTTCAACATCTCAATATTCGACCCTCACACATAACTAAATTCACATTCACCTTGAAAGCATTTAACGATGCTCTTTGTTCCATAGTTGACACTGTAGTGTTACCCATAGAACTGGGGGTAAAAATATTGCATATCATATTCGACATCTTAGAGGAGTCCATGGATTACAATGTACTGCTTGGATACCCTTGTATTAGATAGATGATATGTGTCCCTTCCATACTGCATCAATGCTTACAATATGTACATGAGGGACAGATCCATTGCATACCAGTAGATATCAAACCATTTAAGTACTACAGCTTCATTTTGAATCCCTACGAATCCACACTTCTATCCATATACATATTCTTAAACCCATCAACCACATCATCCACTACTTCTTCATCCAAAGCTCCTATTATTGAGGATCTCCCCATCACTACCCCACATCAAACTTCCACTTCCACACCCACACTCTCATCATAGTCAGCTACATGTACATGTGGTCAAACCCAATCTAAACCATTCACATCATCAAAATCAACATCACCCATTATCACCACATTATCATCATCACCCATCCAAACTATACCCACTACCATTCTATCCTCATCAGCATCATCAACCATTATTCAAATACCTTAGCCAAATCCATCCTCATCCACACCAATAGATGTCTCACAAGTCAATTTAATAGAATGTGATATAACATTTCATCATACATACCTCCCACTACTTGATTCACAAGTCATCCATGAGCCTTCCACCTGCACATCCACTCCATCCACTTCAAAATCCTCATAAGTTGCAGTCCACATCGCTAATCCTAACATTGGTGAATACATGGTCCAAGATGTCATAGTTACACTGCCAAGAATCCAAACTATTAGGAATTATGGTCATCCATGTGACCCACCCTTATCTATAAGAGCAGTGTACAACATGGGTTCAACACCTAATCAAATCAATTTTATGTATGGGGGACTGATTCTTCCTCTAATCCACCTTTCCTAGATGAACCCAAACAACCATCCTATGCCAATCTTGAAAGCATCATCATGTTTTACATCACAATACTTTCATAGGTTTAATTTGTAAGGTTATGACCTAGGATGATATGAATAGGGCATGGATTAAATCATCGAGCCTCAGTATCAAGAAATGCATGACCATTCAAGATTTGGATAACACTCACCATACATCTATTTATCTTTCGAGTGAGCCTTTAAATGACTCCATCTAGATCACGAAGAGGATAAAAATCATAACGATGACTTTGAGGAGGAGTTTTGTGAAGAATAAAATGTCATATCAGTATCTTCTGATGAATCCAAAGAGAAATCGGTCCTAGTAATTCCATTCACTAAATATGATGAGTGTTATATTAGAATATTTTCAACTCATCAGTCCATATTTAATTTTCTCCTTCCATAGGAGCGAGCTAAACCAACTCATGAAACACCACCACCACATCATCCTTTTTAGTGAAACAACATTTCAAAATATAGGACTGATATCTATCCCACTCCTTGTAGGGAAAGCCCACAAGACAAGCCACACTGAAGTGCTCCTAGCTCCAACACTACAATAGTGTACTTCAACCCAACCCATTCCACCCTCACCTCATCATCTCATACAACTCCAGATATGTCTATGTTAGTAGTGTAGGTGCTCATGCGTATACCTAAGGCTCATCGATCATATCGTACACCAACCTAATTATGTTCCATGGGAATCAATAGCTAGTGTTGTTAGGCACCAATATGTTGGCCAAAAAAAACATGATTAAGGTAGGCAATGCCTCCAATTGCTTCACCGCATACATGGTCAAATACCTTATCCCTCCACCCATCACACTCACATCCCTCCATCCATATCCAAAAATTTACCTCAACTCATGATCCTTATCATGCCCAACTTGGACATGCAACCCCTCCACTAGTACTTAGAAGATATGGTATACATCTTCCAGTATCACTATCACCTTCCCTGTTGGGAGTTGGAAGGTCCCCCTATTCGAATCCCACATATTCACTAAGGTAGAGAGGTACCTGTTGGTCATCAAATCCGCACAGGAAAGGACTTTCGGTGGGTTTGCGCGCCCTGGACCTGCGACCAACATTGAAAGGCCGAAGGGAAGAGATGCCCCTCGTGCCGATCTCCGGAGAAAGGCCGGCTCCTATACTAATCTACTTTTGGGGTTTGAGATAAGAGTGCAGGAAAGAGATAAAAGGAGTAAGGGTTAGAGAAAGAAATAAAAAGGAGTAAGGGTTAGAAGATTGATGATTCAAGGTGGGGAAGAACAGGAAGCACGATCACTCACTAATAACTCGAATAGCAGCAAAGAACACCAAGAATAGAAAGAAGGAAACGCAGTGCCGACCTTCCTATGTATCCTCCGGACGGGTTCGCAAGGGTTCTCCTTTCTCTCTCATTGGAATTCAGGGTTCAGAGTAACAACGATTAAGACGAGGGAATAACAGAAACCTCGATCCACCAGGCAGCATAAAAGAAAGCAACAAGGACGTTTTTCCTCTCCTATGTATCCTTCAGGGCAAATTTTAGGGGTACCATCCCCAATCGCACATCGGATTCAGGATTCAGAGTCTCAGTATACGAATGCAGACAGACAAAAGAATTAAGCACAGAAGGCAGCATAAAAGAGAGAAATGGAGCACAAAAGATCTTTAGTATTAGACGCAGGACATCAAGTTACAGCAACTTTCTAGCAGAAAGTTCCCCCCTTTTTACATTGCAAAGCCTGGGTTTTTATAGAGGACCCGACCCTCTGAGTCATTATTACAAAAATGGCGGAGTACACCCTCGGGCCTTGAGAAATCGGCTCCTCGCGGCTGCTGCGACTGAGTTTTCAAATCGGTTGCCGAAACTGGCAATCGTGACCGGGTCAACCATGGAAATATTCATTTAATGCGCCGCCCGAGTGTCCCTGGCTTCTGGATGCTGTGCTTGAGTGATCGTTACGCCCGTCGGTTTTTACTTCGAGGACTGTTACGTCCCTTTCGTTTGCCAAGAATGGTCAGCGGGTTTATCGGGCAAGAAAGGAGGTATTTATAAGGGGCCTTCGATCACCTTGGGAAGCTGCCCGCCTTGGAACGTGGGCCCGAAAGTGCTTCGCTACATATCCGCCTCGCCAAAGCCTTGGGCCGAAGTAGTTTCTCCTTGATTTGTTCTTCGCAAAATAATGCTTCGCAGAAACTACTTCGGGGATGTTGACTGCCGAGCGGGTTTCATCTTTGAAATGAGGCTCTTTATCCTTTTGCTGGCAAAACTGCTTTGGCTGAAAATGTTTCGGCCCGATTCTCTTTCAAAACTATGGTTCGAGGAATATCCTCCCGAGGCATTTCTCTATTTCTGACACATTGTCATTTTGCTTCGGGCACCACTGCTTCGGGTGAAAACTGGCCGAAGTAGGTGTTGGAAATACTTCGGGCCCGAAGTAGTTTCCTTACCTTAGCTGATTTTGGATTATGCTCTCCTCCTTCGACGAAGTCGTTTGGATGCTGCTTCGCAAAACTTCCGCCTGAAGCGGCTGCTGAAAATGCTTCGGGTGCGAAGCGTTATCTTTGTATTTTCTTCGACGAAAATACTTCGCAAGGTTTTCGCCCGAAGTGGTGATTTGAAGTGCTTCGGGCCCGAAGCTCTTTTCACATTCTCCTTCTTTTCTTTCGGCGAAGCTATTTTCCTCGGCTTGTTTGGTAGCGAAGCTCTTTCTTCTTCATTTGGGGAGAGTCAAAATTGTTGTAACTTTAAATAAGAGAAAAACTTTCAACAAAGAAATATTATACAAAAATTCTACTATTCTTCTACCCCTTGCATAACGTGACAAAAAGTGTCAACATTCTTGGCGGCTCGCGGGGTGACGAGCTCGTCTCGACGGAAGAACCCTTAGCTTTTATCCATTGGGCTATGGAGTCACTGGTCTCCCCCGGATCCTGCTTCTGCGGCTTGTCCCTCTTCTTGTTCCTCGTCTCCTCCTTCTTCTCCTTCTTCTTCTTCCTCTTCCTCTGGCGTGGCTTCTGGCTGGGGCGATGGTTCGAGGCGATCACGGATGCGCTTCATCATTTTTCGGACATGAGTCCAGGCACTCTTTTGGAATGGTTCTTGATCCTGTAATGCCTTAACCAAAATGCGAAACCGATCAATCTGCCCGATGTCAGCATGTTTGGCCCTGACGAATAAATCGTTTAGGCATGCTACCATCTTGCAGTACCTCAAAATGAAGTCGGTTATCTGCCCTTCTGAGATCGGCTCCGCCCACTCGTCTATCTCCGAGACATCGCCCTCGAATTGGAGCCAGACTGGTTTGAGGTCATCTTTAGTCAGAAGGTTCCCGTCATCGTCTGTGAAACTCGAGAAACCCAAGGAGGAGAGATCCTAAAAATAATTCATCGAGGCGCGCTGCTCATTTTCAAAAATGTCTTGGAGCCTTCTCGCCTTCTGAGCTTTTCGCACCTTAGAGAAAAAGGCGCGAACCGTGGCCTGGGCTGTGGACCAATCTCTAGCCGTCCGAGTCATTGCAGTGACCTGCAAGTCCTGATATTTCGCATTCTGGACATCGAAGGCTAATTTGAGCCGATGCCTGGCTTTCTGCGTGACTTCATCAATGATTGGCCCTCCTTCAAAAATAGCGAGCTGTGCTTCGGTGACGAAGGTCAGTATCGTGAGGGCGCTGGAACACCGAGACCTAAAATTCTTGAGCAAATGGGCACGAATCTCCTTAATTCTGGCCCTGTCGAACACCGTCAGGTCTTCCTTCTCGCACAGCTGGGCCTGCATTTGTGCAACCCTGTCTTCCAGCTCCTTGGCCTTTAGACTGCCCTCGGTCTGTTTCTGTGCTTGGCTCTCGGCTGTAGACTGGAGCTGTTGAACCTGCTGCTTCAGGGCGCGTGTTTCCTTTTTCATGGCCTTGCACTGCTCCTCGGCCTCTGCCAACTTGGAGCGGACCCTCGCCAAATCTTCTTCTAGCTTAACATTGGCGGCCTCGGCCTCAATCCTGCGCTGGTTGGCGATAACTGCATGAGCCCTAAAGGTCTCAATTCGGACATGCATGGATGCCGATTCATTGTCTACATTCAGATGCACCAGGTCCTTAGGTGTTTCCTGGTAATCATAGTCCGCTGGAGTCATTTCATCCAGGGGTTTCTGCACCTTAGGGACCTTCTTGATCTTGTGCATCTTCCCGGCTTTCAAATCAAACACGGCGCATTTTTCAACTTGAGCCGTCGCTCGCCCTCTTTTCTTTCTCGCCTCCTTCAAGATTTTGTCGGTATTCTGCCGAGCTTGGAGCAGCTTCTCGGCAAGGGGGCGTTCCTTGATCAAAGACATCTCTGATTCAAACAAGGCTGGGTCACCAGCCAAAGGAGTGAACAAATATAGGGAATGGATGGGGGATGTCTCGCCAGAAGGTCCGACGGTGGGTGTAGCGGGCATTTCGGCAATGGCGGCCACATCATGCGAGATGAGGGATTGGATGGTGGGGCTTGGTGTTGAAGCGATACCTCCGCTTCTGCTAAAGATCAAGGGGGTGGCAGCGCGAGTGGGCGAAGTGACTTCAATGGACTTATCCCGACCGGGATCGTGGGATGGACTTGGACTAGTCACGGGTGACGTGTGATGGGGCGATGGGCTACGTAGGGGAGACTGGTGGGAACTCTCGACCGTGGCCACAGGGGGCATGGGTGAGTCTTGAGCAAGGGGTGGAGAATGCGTACCTGAGTGCCCTCCTGGCATTGTGGTAGTGGTGGCTTCTGGTGCAGCCGCATCTTGTTCTTCTTCTGCTTCGACATCCTCAACCTCCATGGTTTCTGCCTCGACGTCCCCTTCGGATTGGAGGAGTTCCTCCACATTGATGACATTGATATCCGGGACGGTTGCGGCGCTTGGCGGCGTGGCACTCTCAATAATTGCTTCGGATGGACCCGATGTAGGTCGCCTAGTGGAAGGGCTTGGAAACCCTGTGCGAGGGCGCTTTGGATGGCTTGGAGGCACTTGCACTGATTCTGGCTTCTTTCTCTTTGTCCTCACCAGCGGTTGTTCAGACTCTTCGAAACTCGTGTCTTGGCCTCCTACAGGTACTGGAGGTGGTCTCTGTGGCGTGGCTTTGGCCTTTTTCCCTTTCTTTGGCTCCGAAGTAGTTTCCTTTCTCTTTGGGCTTTCGCCCGAGCCTGGGATAGCTGGAGGAATGAGGTCGGCGAAGGACAGAGGCTTCCATGTCCCGGCATTGGCCTCATAGACCGCTATGAAGTCTTTGTCAAATGACAAAAGACCGTAAGAATTTGTCTTCCAGTGATGGACCCTCATTATCCACCACTCTCTTAATTGGGCCACGTCCCAATCTTTCGTTGCTTCCTTCAAATCATCTTTTGCCTTCTTCCAGAAGGTAGAGTTGGGGCTCGGGAGAGGGTGTCGAACTGGGTCATATGCGACCTCCATCGGGTAGAATTCATGCCAGGGAGGTAGCGTTTCCATTTTCTCCAAATGCCACTCCAGATCCCTCCCGTTGGGATTGTTCCTCTGCTCCACAATTTTTGGATAGGGGCAAGCGTGGAAGCTCTTGAATCGAAGATGGTCCCTCATTACCCCCAAGGGGTCATAGAGCCATTGCTGAGGAAGCTGGACTAGGCCAAAATTGGCGAGTTTCTCCTCCAAGAAAACATTTTGTTTGAGGGCAAACACCTCGATAACTCCCATTTTGAAAGGGAAATCGCAGGTGTGAGCCCACTTTCGTCCATGGCCATAAATGGCGTTTGTTGCATCGCTCTACCGAGCGACCTCCAATGCGAACTGGTATTCGGAGGGATAGACTGGCAGAAGGAAAGGCTTCCCTGTGAAGCCGAATATGCGAATTACAAGCCCTTGTGTCAGCTGAAAAATGTCTCCCCTCCTCTCTTGTACTACTTTGTCCCTTAGGAGGAGGGGAACCCGAGGGGAAGACCCTGTTAGCATGTGCATTGCGGGTCCCAAAAATTGTTGGTTGAAAGAATAATAGGACTCCGTCTTCAATAGGAGAGGGGTCCACTGGTATACAGGCAGAGGATTTCCATCCTCGCCGCTTGCCGTAATAGCAACATAAGGGAAACTTCTATGTACATGAAAGAAAAATAACCAAACAAGAAGAGAACAGGGCGAAAAGTACTTATTTGTCCCAGGATTCTTCATGCTGGCGAGCCGCGTATGTAGGGTCCTGGCCACCCATTCTGCCCAGTCAAAAAATACTGGGTTGGTGCTTGGCCTCGAAGCATCAGGGGCATAAAATTCCCCTCTGGAAATACACTCGGCCAAAGATACCTGCCACGGGTGCACCAAAGCGTCAGTAGATAGGCCTGCCACCCATGCAATGATGGAGAAGATGTCGGCATTTTTGAAGGCCTCCAAGGGTAGGGGCATCTGGGGCAATTTGCCCGAAGGGAGCCCACTTTTGAGGCTCTGCTGCAAAAAATTGATTATGTAGTTGGAGGACGCGAACCTCTCCATCTGTTCGCTAAGAATAACGTTGCGAACCGTATACCCCTTAGGAGGGCCCTGCTGTGGCGCAAAGGCTGCCTGGACATCTTCCTTCAGAATGGAGAATAGCTTGTGACCGGAGGCGTCTACCACTTGCCTGGAGGAGGGCTGATAGTTCCGCGCGATGGCATCAATCAGCTCAGGGCAATGATGTGTGGGGGGCGTCAGATACCAGTATATCTGGGAGTAGTAAGCGGCAGCTCTTCTGTTGTCTGCCGAGAGCCTGCTTTTCATGAACTCAATGGTGCTCCTGAGTTCAGCCACGCTCCTCGATAGCTTGGTGTCTCTGATCCTATCCCACCTGTCGATTGGTGGTTCTTCAGGCTGCTCATCCCCAGAATCCTCTCTTTCTTCCATGATTTGTTTCTCGGGGCGGCGGCTAACATCAACCTTCTTTGGCCCTTTGTCATGGCCCTTTGCCTTTTGGTGCTCGGGGCGTCACTTCTGGTTCCTTCCCCTTTTCCTTAGAGTTCTTCTTCCCCATAGTGCTAGGGGTGATGGAGAAAACAATGCGGAGGGCTTCGGGATTGGAGGCTTCGAAGCGCAAGATAGGAGAGTTTGAAGGCTAGTAGCGAAGTTTGCATGAATTATCGGGCAAATAGCTTCGTTACTGCTGGAGCCTACGTTATATAGCCGTAGAAGGCAACCACCAGTATTTATGGCACTTGCCATAATTAACTTCGCGTTGCTTCGTCCAATTCGCCGCATGGTGGAGTTGTACACAGGGCTGTGTGTTGTGATGATTGCGGCTCGCTTTGGAAGCGTGACCCTCTGCCACTTTGTACCCGAGCATGAACTTTTCTCCTAACCGAATCCCTAAAGGACGTACCCACCACCTTTTCATTTAACTCGCCTGCTTTGGATGCTTTTGAAGGCGGTTGTCGACACGTTCCCCTAGGCACGTTTTAAATGCCCCCGCCTTTTCCGTTGTTGGGTTGGTGAAACCGAAGTCAGAGTTGAAGTGCTTCGGGGCGAACCCTTGGTGCGAGCTGTTTCTTTTACGCTTCGGGCCCGAAGTGACTTCCTTCGTAGGAGAAGGTTCCCGAAGTGCTTTTCAACTTGAGAAGTGGTCCGTCGATTCTCCTTCGAAAACTGCTTCGCTTGGACTCCCCTCGGTGGAGCGCCTCTCATACCTTGGTCTGAATTTTGTTCGGCCGACGGGCTTCGCTGCGAGCTATTTCCCATTGGCTACTTCGCACGCTCAGCGCCCGAGCTTCTCTTTTTTTTTTTTTTTGGTTGGAGTTGCCGAAGTAAAACTTGACCTGAACTTCCTAGCAACACCTTATTTGTCAGCCGAACTATTTACAGTATTTACACAATTCTCTCGCGGCATAATCGGCATGCCGCCACCATGGACTCAGCTTCGGGTAATTATCCGGTGAACCTGCAGTGACCCGACCAGATCAGATTGAACTTCAGTTGATATTTGAAATCCGATTGGCCTCTTCCCGAAGTTCTCCATGCTGCAAACAGGAAGTAATGCAGTAGGTTGTCACTCCTGCCAGTACCCGCGCTGCTGATGAAGGATGTGGCGAAGAAGTTCGCCATGCGAGGACCTCCTTGGGGTACTGGTTGTAGTGATGGCTGGAACCAGAATACCGAAGAGTCTAGTAACTGTGGGCTGGGTACAGGTTCTTCCATCTTCTTGATGCTGTAATAGGGCTCCTCCGGCAAAGAGCAAACTTCTATGATCTTCTCAGGTTCAGCCTCTTGAGGTAAGCCTGATGGATTCTGGCTGAACACCTGCGTGCCATGCTCTGGATACAAAAAGGGTGCAAAAATGTCCCCTCTTCGTTCTCAGGCGCTACCACTTGAGCTTGTTTCTCTTCTTGGCCCGTCCTCTGATGGAGATTGCAAGCACCCATATTGTTCATCGTCGGGGCAAAGCTTGCAAATTGCCATGGTTGGACTTGGATGGGATCTGCCTCTCGAGCTCCACATGACTGCATCTCAAGCTTCTGCTCAGTATGAGGAGTCTGCCATGAAGAATATTGCGTTGGGCAGACAGGAGAAGCGATTATCGGAGAAAGTGATGGGGCTCCTCCCCACTGCCACTTTCTCGATAGAAACTGCTCCGCTCGTACTGCTTCCTCAAAAATCTGAGGGAATCTTTGTTCGCTTGATCGCAGCAAGAGGAGGCCTATGTCCGGGTGAAAAGCCCGAACATAGTAGAGGTGGGCTTGGGCGGGCGTTGGTTGAATCTCCCCTGGAACTTTCTTCCAAGTTCTGGAGAATCGGACATTGAAGTCCGTGACGCTCTCCAAGGGTGTTTTCTTGATGGTGGAGAAGTACGTCAGAAGTTGGAAGGGATCCTGAGAGCCATCAAATGTTTCGAATAGTGCTCCCGCCAAGTCATCCCATGAACAGACGCTTTTAGACCCGAGCAGCCTATACCACCACAGCGCCTTTCCTTCCAGAGATGCAGCCAAAAGTCGGACCATGACATCTTCGTGGATTATGTCGTAGAGGAACGCTAAAGCAGCAACAGCTTCAAGGTGTTCTCGGGCCATTCCCGTAGTGCCATCATATATTGTTAATGCCTTCAAGGCGATCTCGGGAATCTTGTGGTAGCTTTGAAGATTCAAGGGGCCTCGGTCATCCCAGCTGGGAAAACTTACCCCTGCCATTATAGCAGTGGTCTGCAGAGATCACGGTTATCGCCGCTAAATCGAGTCGCCAGATGAACATTCTTTCTCTCGCTTGTGAGGTCAAGGCTGCTCACCGAACCTTGATTCCTCCGGGGATATCTTCTTTCAGATTTGAAAGGCGCCTACGACCAGGAAATCTGGATCTTTGAGTCGCCAGGTGATTTTATCGGATGAAGACAGGCCAGAGATTCACCGAACTCGGACCTTCTTAAGACACGGGGAGTCCTGGTTACGAAAACCAGGTTTAGGCATTGGTCTTCATGACTTCAGAGATTCTCGGGTAAAACAGAGTCGCCAGATGCTAAGAGTCTTTCGGTAATGAGGGCATCGATTCTCACTACTACTCAGAAGATGAGACTGACCGGATCTCACCGGGAACTTGTTAGAACTACTGGCTCCGATGAAGACGGGCTAGAAATTTTCTCAAATATGGGACCTTAGGTCCCACCAGGCGTGCCAAAAACTGTTGGTCATCAAATCCGCACAGGAAAGGACTTTCGGTGGGTTTGCATGCCCTGGACCTACGACCAACATTGAAAGGCCGAAGGGAAGAGATGCCCCTCGTGCCGATCTCCAGAGAAAGGCCGGCTCCTATACTAATCTACTTTTGGGGTTTGAGACAAGAGTGCAGGAAAGAGATAAAAGGAGTAAGGGTTAGAGAAAGAAATAAAAAGAGTAAGGGTTAGAAGATTGATGATTCAAGGTGGGGAAGAACAGGAAGCACGATCACTCACTAATAACTCGAATAGCAGCAAAGAACACCAAGAATAGACAAAGGAAACACAGTGCCGACCTCCCTATGTATCCTCTGGACGGGTTCGCAGGGTTCTCCTCTCTCTCTCGCCGGAATTCAGGGTTCAGAGTAACAACGATTAAGACGAGGGAATAACAGAAACCTCGATCCACCAGGCAGCATAAAAGAAAGCAACAGGGACATTTTTCCTCTCCTATGTATCCTTCAGGGCGAATTTTAGGGGTTCAGTCCCCAATCGCACACCGGATTCAGGATTCAGAGTCTCAGTATACGAATGAGAAAAGACAAAAGAATTAAGCACAGAAGGCAACATAAAAGAGAGAAATGGAGCACAAAAGATCTTTAGTATTAGACGCGAGGACATCAAGTTACAGCAGCTTTCTAGCAGAAAGTTCCCCCCTTTTTACATTGCAAAGTCTGGGTTTTTATAGAGGACCCGACCCTCTGAGTCATTATTACAAAAATGGCGGAGTACACCCTCGGGCCCTGAGAAATCGGCTCCTCGCGACTGCTGCGATCGAGTTTTCAAATCGGTTGCCAAAACTGGCAACTGTGACCGGGTCAACCATGGAAATATTCATTTAATGCGCCACCCGAGTGTCCCCGGCTTCTGGATGCTGTGCTTGAGTGATCGTTACGCCCGTCGTGTTTTACTTCGAGGACTATTACGTCCCTTTCGTTTGCCAAGAATGGTCAGCGGGTTTATCGGGCAAGAAAGGAGGTATTTATAAGGGGCCTTCGATCACCTTGGGAAGCTGCCCGCCTTGGAACGTGGGCCCAAAAGTGCTTCGCTACATATCCGCCTCGCCAAAGCCTTGGGCCGAAGTAGTTTCTCCTTGATTTGTTCTTCGCAAAATAATGCTTCGTAGAAACTACTTCGGGGATGTTGACTGCCGAGCGGGTTTCATCTTTGAAATGAGGCTCTTTATCCTTTTGCTGGCAAAACTGCTTCGGCTGAAAATGTTTCGGCCCGATTCTCTTTCAAAACTACGGTTCGGGGAATATCCTCCCGAGGCATTTCTCTGTTTCTGACACATTGTCATTTTGCTTCGGGCACCACTGCTTCGGGTGAAAACTGGCCGAAGTAGGTGTCGGAAATACTTCGGGCCCGAAGTAGTTTCCTTACCTTAGCTGATTTGGATTATGCTCTCCTCCTTCGGCGAAGTCGTTTGGATGTTCGCTTCGCAAGACTCCCGCCCGAAGCGGCTGCTGAAAATGCTTCGGGTGCGAAGCGTTATCTTTGTATTTTCTTCGACGAAAATACTTCGCAAGGTTTTCGCCCGAAGTGGTGATTTGAAGTGCTTCGGGCCCGAAGCTCTTTTCACATTCTCCTTCTTTTATTTCGATGAAGCTATTTTCCTCGGCTTGTTTGGTAGCGAAGCTCTTTCTTCTTCATTTGGGGAGAGTCAAAATTGCTGTAACTTTAAATAAGAGAAAAACTTTCAACAAAGAAATATTATACAAAAATTCTACTATTCTTCTACCCCTTACATAACGTGACAAAAAGTGTCAACAGTACCCCTCATTAGCCCTCACCACCTCTATCTGGGAACATCCCACCAACCCCATTTGCTCCAAATTATCCCAATGGGCCTTCTACAAGGTATTTCTCATCCCTGGTATGATAGGTCAGAATCAGTGTTGAGCCTCCAAGATCATCAACTACAACACAACACATCAGCAAATACATTACTAGAACATTCATTGCATAACATAAAAAACATTACAAAAATCCAAACAAGAGTCCCAAGAGCACTTACCTCAGCCACCTGTGCCTCCACACCTACTGTTGCATCCACTCCCTCCATTGCCATCACTTTACACCTCAACACTCCACTCACTCACTCACTCTCCTTCAGACATTGCTTCTCAAACCTTCAAACATAAGAATGAATCTAAATGCACCCCTATAGACCTCTTATAGTTGATTTTGTCACACTCAAATGCTCCAAGTCATTTTGAGGTGCACTTAAAAACCTCCCAATGTTTGTAGGGTGGTGGATGCCCTCCCACGTCTATGCCTACCATGGATTTTGGTCGGTGTCTAATTATAGAATGCTGTAGAAGGACTCCAAAAGCTTCAAAATGTAGCAAAACCTCCACAATATCATTCTAAAATTCATCCATGCATACATTTCATCATCACATCATGTTTTGTGAAAGCACAAACTATTTTGGATGCTTAATTTTTGTTTATGATCAAAAGTCGCAAAAATACCTAAATCACATACAAACACCTCAAAACGGTTCAAAATTTTACAAAACTACCACATTCATCATCCCAATAATTCATCACACCATTTCATCATATTTTATGATAACATGGATTGATTTGGGTGGTTAAATTTTATTTGCGACCAAAAGGCACAAAATTGTCCAAAATTGCTTCAAACATTCTATAACAATTCTAAATTTTCTAAAAACATATAATTCACTCATAAATGCATTTTTATTCATACATAATCATCCACAATCATCAAATTCATTCATAATTGTATTTTCATTCAACATTTTTCAATTCCACTCACATGTCCAACTGAACCTCGTATCTAGTGATCTACTCTATTCCCCTAACAGTTGCAACGATTGGCTATCCATACAATTTAGTAGGATGGGTAGATCACCATAAGGATGCTTGTCCATATCATCATCTAACATCCTCTTGTTTAAAAAAAACATATTTTTGGTCCCTCATTTTTTGAGTGAGACTCTGCTTAGAATAATCTGCTTAAAAACTATCATTGATGCCCTTTTTCGTGGGGTCCCTAACACGGATAACTATTACTACATAATTCCATTTAACATGCAAGAATTGTGCATAGTTACTATGAATTTCTCTCCTAGCAGTCACTCGATCTTAGGATGATTGGTTCCTAATGTTCTGTATTATCATCATTTTGCATTTAAATGATGCCAATAGGCATGTTTTCAACAACACAGAATCACCTCAAAATTGGGGTAACCTAATTTGATTTTATTTTACCACAGTGGGATAAATCATTTACATCATTCATATCATCCATATTGAAAAAAATCCCTTTTATGTTAGGGCTTGTTGAGTGGTGTTTTCACCCAGTTGTGAAAGCACACTCTCCAGTAGGATTTGAGTCCCAAAATCCTCTGCTTGCAAAGAAATTACATAGATAATTTCTCCAAGGTTCCTTTTTCATTAGCCCTCTTTATACCAATGATGTTGTTCAATTTAAATACTGGGAATACCTTAGTGTTGCAAGTGAATGTTAACAAGGGGCACTATGGTTTATTTTAATTTGAAAATGCAATGGACTCAAAGTGAATAAATCTAAGATATGAATACATTCGTTCTCGAGCTTTGATGGATTTTTAGTTATTTATTTGAATGACAGTGATTAAAGGGCAAAAACAATAAAATAAAGAACTAAAAAAAAAAATGCAAAGAAGATGAACTAAACTACATCCAGAATGCTACCATCTCGATTAGACAAAACCGAAGATAATGAGGTTTTCTGCATGCAACCTAACCTAGTGAATCTACAAATTCACACAATCCAGATAAGCTAGGTGCGGGTTTCTGGGGTTTTCGTTGCAATTTTAGATTTAGACATTCGCATGAAGCAACCAAGAAAACTTGCATTAAACTTCACCTAGAAGCCGAGAAATCTGAAAGGGAAAGGTAAAACATTAAATCTCGCATGTAAAAATGACTCCTTTCTTATCAATGAGATGCCAACTCTCTGTATTTCTGTATTAAAATGATATATCAGTTACAATGACAGAATGTTCCAGGTTTAACAAATCCAGAACAAGTGAAGGAAATTGCTCCAATAGCAGGCCCAGAATGGCTTGTCGCCCTTGGCTCTGCAACACTGCTGGCAGCAATTTCCCACCCCTGTATCAGTTTGTGCCTCTGATTTTATGTTAGAATATTTAGAATATTTTATATTACATTAATTAAAGTTAATAGCATTATAGGAGTGGTGTGTAGTTTGCTAGAAATCAGTTTATGAACCACCCAACTTGATTGAAACTGCCTCAACGGAGTTTATGTAATTCTTATATATTTTCCAGGAATACAAAGAGCAAACTAATGATCCAGTTTCTAATATGGCATCAGAGCATTGAATGATTTTTTGGGCAATGTGAATTTGGTTATGGGCAATGTGCTTACTCCATTACTAGATTCATTCTTGCATTCTTCAAGGAATCTTGACGCTGAAGACTGCAACGACTCCGGCGCCGACTTCATCGAAGCCTCCTTTCTGACTTCATAATTCCGTCCCCGTCGCTCGACAAATTATTGGTCATATACAGCGGGGACTGTAGGAGTCCCATGAAGTTTTTGGCAAAGAGCCCCAGGACGACGGAGGACGTCGACAAGCTCCTGCATTCCGACAACCTAATCGTGGCCGGCCCTGCCATTCTTCGGTGCGAACGACATTGGCATTACTTCAGGCCGTCGGAGCATCATGTACGGCAGGGATCCATCACCAAATGCGCTGCTGCTGCTTCTACTATGAATGTTATGAATCTGGCGAAGCAGGATGAATACCTCCATAATTCTGCAACTGAAAAAGAAGAAAAGCTCGTGCGATTAAGCTGCTGCTGCTGACGGTCACCACCCTTTGCGTGACAATTTTTTTTTTCGTAGGCTGCGCACAGTTCGGCCGAGATCCGCGCAGTGGCCGATCACAGTTCGGCCGAGATCCGCAGTGGCAATCAAATTCAAACATTCATTCGGCCGTGAAGATTGAACGAAAATTGATAGAATTGGAGCACCGGAGGTTGAAGTGGCCATGACGGACATTGGGTAATACGACCTTGCTTCATAAAATTTCATTTAATTTTTCTTACAAAAGTGCACGCATTTTTTTTTCCATTGCCATTGTTGTACGTGGAGGTCAAGAACGTTACTGTGCCATGAAAACACATGCACCACAGTGGCCGCGATGGTTCTGCTGGTGAGTGCTTAAGTCTTTTGCCACGGGGAGGTTGGGGTTTCAAACCCCTTCGAGTTGCTGACAAGATGACGCCCGAGGAGGGCATTTTGACGCCCCGTCGATCCTGTTGATGCCTCGAGGGCCCGGTGATGCCCAAGGAGGGCATTTTGACGCCCCGAGGGTCTTGTTGATGCTTTGTCAAGCATTTTGACGCCCCAAGAAGTTTTGGTGACACATTTGTTTTTTGTTGTCATTACTTTTAAGACATGTAAATTGCTTATTTTGCCCTCACTTCTTACAAGATAGAGGGGGGAATTCAAATTTTTCAAACCCTCAGAAAAAGACTTAGATAGCAACTCAAAGGTGCATTTTCGATTTTACTCGACACCTTCTTTTGTCAAATTTGGGTGCATTTTTGGTTGAACCCGACACCTATGTGAGAAGCATTTTGTGAGCATGCTTGTTTGATTATTGCATTTTTTTCTGCAATTAAAAATCATCTACATCAAAGCATCCACTACTTCTCTCAGCACATGTTGCATAGGTTCTCCAAAAGTAGTTATCTCTTTGCACAGGGATCTTCATTGATCATCTACTTGATGTTCTCTCACCAACACTAATTTTCTCCTAGTTTTGTTTTTTGACTTAATTACCTCCAACTGATTATTCTTCTTTCGAAGATTCTCAAGCGGTGTCATTAACATCTCTTTGAGTGAATTTTTTACCCCCATTGCTATTGTGTTTAGGCGTAAATCTTTATGAAAGTCTTGGACTCCAAAGTGTTTAGGGGAAGTTACGCCCCACGCATGCGGATTCCTGTCTTTCTAAGGTAGGTGCCATCAACAAAGCAATCCTTTTCGATCATTGCCTATGTTCCACGTACCATTCTGATCTTCATAATACCTATAGTCTCCCTCATGTAAGGGCGGGTATTGTTTTGATTCAGTTCAGGTATAACTGGCCTGGCAATGGTATATCGAAAAGGGGACCATTTGGTGCTATAAGGAACCCTAAACAATGGCTACAAGTGCACAAGTATCTTTCAGATGCCCAATTGCTCAAAGGCACCAATTTTGTGCCATGGAAGCATAAAATGAAAGCCATTCTTCAAGTCAAAAAATTATGGGATGTCGTCGGTGGCACTACCTCTCGTCCCACCACAGCAGGGACAGATCAAGATACATTTGATGATCAGGACAGGAAAGGCCTTATGTTTTTGTTACTTGCCATAACAGATGAGGTTCAACCTCATATTTGTGATGCCACGACCAGTAAAGATGCTTGGGCAACATTGATTACTATGTATGAAGGAAAGAATAATTCCACTATCCTTCACCTACAAACCCAGCTTCACAATCTCAATATGAATTCAGGGGAAACTGTTGAATTGTTTCTCTGCAAAGTGGCAGAATTGAAAGCTAAACTCAATACTATGGGAAAACCCATAGATGATGATCTTTTGACATCTGTTATTTTGAGGGCACTCCCACCATCTTACAAAAGTTTTATCACTTCACTCAATGTTTATGGCAGAAAATTAACTTTTGTTGAATTGGTTAATTTGCTTCAAACTGAAGAAGCCAATCAAGTACAGAAAGATGAGGAACTTGCCATCGCTCTTTCCACCCATCAAAAGGGTCACAAGCAAGGACAGTTGCAGAAGGGAGGGTCTTCTTCCAAAGGCAAATGCAAGCCCAATCTCCAGTGAGATAAATATTGCAAGATCTGTGATATGAACAATCATGATACCAACAGGTGTTGGTTCAAAAACAAACAACAAAATGATCCCTCACAAAATAAGAAAGGCAAGGGGAAGCAGAAATATCCCCAGCATCGCAAACAACAAAAGGGTCATGTTGCTTATGTAGATTCCCATTCAGATGATTCTAATTCATCTTCAGATAATGACTTCGAAAGAGCACACAAGGTGCTCATGACCCATACTGCCTCTTCCAAATCCGATGTTGTATGGTATATTGATTCTGGAGCAAGCAAACATATGACTAGGAACAAGTCCTGGTTTCAAACCTTTCACGCCAAAGAAGGCAAACCTGTCACTATTGTAGACAATAAGGTCTATCAAGTACAAGGTGAAGGGGATGTTACGATCCACACTCCCTAATGGTGACTGTGCCATAGAGAAAGTTCTCTATGTTCCTGGCCTTGCCAACAATCTATTATCTATTCCACAGATGCTAGATCGAAATATGGATGTTGTTTTTCAAGTTGAAAAAGGAAAAAAGAGATGTTTCATCAGTCACCAAGGTCACAACATTGCCACTGGCTCCTACAAACATGGATTATTCATCTTGGATACAGTTTCTACATCCCATACTGCCCTCATTGCCACTACAATAGAAGCTACTTCCTTATGGCATAAAATATACGGGCACCTCAGTTTTGGGTATTTACTCGAATTAAGCAAATATGACATGGTCAAAGGGCTTCCTCAGCTTTCATACGTTCTCCCAGTGTGCTCAGATTGTCTAGCAGGGAAACAACATCGAGTTCCATTTGAGACAAGTTCTTCTCGCTCGAAAAAACCCTTGGAATTAATCCACGCAGATCTGTGCGGTCCTTTCCCAACCAGTCATGGTGGAAAGAGGTATTTTTAGCTATTTGTTGATGACTACTCCCGCAAAATATGGGTCTTCTTCCTTGCACTCAAGTCAAAAGCTCTTCTCTACTTTCGTCAGTTCAAGAGACAAGTTGAGAAGGAAACGAGTTGTTCCATCAAAACCCTCCGCTCAGATCGAGGGGGGGAATACACTTCCAAGGAATTTTCAGCATTTTTGGAAAAACATGGGATCAAGAGACAACTCACTACAGCATATACACCACAGCAAAATGGAGTTGCAGAAAGAAAAAATCGCTCCATAGTAGAAATGAGTCGGTGTATGTTAAAAGGAGCAAACTTAGAAAAACAATACCGAGCGTAAGCAGTAAACACAACATCTTACCTACTAAATAGAGCACCTACAAGGGCTCTACAAGGAAAAACTCCACAAGAAGCCCGGAGTGGTAAGAAACCTTCAATTTCTCATCTAAAAGTTTTTGGATGCCAAGCTTTTATGCATATTCCTAAACGAGAAAAGAAGGAAACTAGATGAGAAAACTCAAAAATGTATATTTCTTGGTTATGATGAGTATTCAAAAGGATATCGGTTGATTGATCCTATAACCAAGAAAACACACATCAGCAGAGATGTAGTATTTGATGAAACTTTCACATCAAATAACACACTTGTATACCTTAAGGAAGATGAACCTAAGAAAGAAGCAACACCTCCTCAGAAGAAAGTTCCTAAATGGTATACTAGTACATTGAAAGATTCAAAATTGACATCACTTCCAGATCTAACTCTAGATCGACCCGCTACTCGCAGTATGACTCAACACAAAAGAGCAGATGATGCAACATCAGTAACAGATGTTGATGACCTTTGTCAACATTTTGATGATTTATCTGTGAATGTAGAAGAAGATGAGGATATAGATATGGAAGATGAAAAAGTCTATTTGACAATACTAGATGAAAAAGAACCCACATCAGTCTCAGATGCACTCAAGAAAGATCAATGGAAAACTGCTATGGATGCAGAACATACATCTCTAATGAAAAATCAAACTTGGAAGTTAGTGAATTTGCCTTCGGAAAGAAACCCATTGGTTGCAAATGGGTATTCAAGATCAAATATAAGGCAAATGGTGCAATAGATAAATATAAAGCCCGACTTGTTGCAAAGGGCTATGCACAAAGAGAAGGCATAGACTATGAAGAGACATTTGCTCCTACCGCTAAAATGACCACTATTCGAGTTCTGTGTGCAATGGCAGCTCAATTTGGTTGGCAGCTACATCAGATGGATGTAAAGAGTGCTTTCTTAAATGGTGACCTACAAGAAGAAGTCTATATGACTCAACCTAAAGGTTTTGTAGTTCAAGGGCAAGAACATAAAGTCTGTAAGCTGATCAAATCTCTATATGGACTTAAACAAGCTCCTCGAGCTTGGTATATCAAAATTGATAGTCACCTAGTGCAACATGGGTTTAGAAGAAGTCCTGCAGATCCCAATCTATATATCAAGAACAATGGTTCTAACATAGTAATTCTAGTACTATATGTGGATGATCTGATCATAACAGGTAGTTCAGAGAGTATGATCAAAACAGTAAAGAAAGATCTCAATACCTCTTTTGAAATGATAGATCTTGGACTTCTCCACTATTGTCTTGGTCTAGAAGTAACTCAATACAAGCATTGCATACAAGTTACTCAAAAGAAATATGCCAAGACTCTAATTGATAAGTATCGGATGACTGACTGCAAACCCAAAGCCACACCAATGGAAGCAAGACTTAAGTTATCCCGATTCGATGAATCTCCTAAAATAGATAGTACTCTCTATCGTCAGCTGATTGGGAGTCTCATCTATCTCACAAACACCAAGCCAGATCTTAGTTTTGTCGTGGGTTATCTTTCACGATTCATGCAAGATCCTAAAGTTAGCCACTGGAAAGCAGCAAAAAGAGTTCTTCACTATGTCCGTGGTACGACATATATCGGTCTGGAATACAAAAAGAACAACAAGTTCTATCTTCAAGGGTACACGGACTCTGATTATGCTGGATCCATAGATGACCGAAAATCAACTGCAGGTTATGTTTTTCACCTTGGATCTGGTCCTGTCTCTTGGCATAGCAAGAAGCAACATGTTGTTGCTATTTCTTCTACTGAGGCAGAATATCGAGTAGCTAGTGGAGCAGTCTGCGATATCATATGGTTACGTCGCATCCTCACAAATATGGGCCTTCCAAAGAAACTTCCTTTACATTTATTTTGCGACAATCAAGGTGTTATGAATCTTGTCAAGAATCCTATCTTTCATGATCGCACCAAACACATTGACACTAGGTGTCATTTCATTCGAGATGAGATTCCAAAGCATCATATCCAGCTCCACTACATTCCCACAGATGAGCAAATAGCGGACATCTTCACCAAAGCGCTTGCTCGAGTCAAATTTGAATTGTTACGCAATGCTATGTGTAGTCAACATCAATGTAATAAGGGGGGATGTTAGAATATTTAGCATATTTTATATTACATTAATTAAAGTTAATAGCATTATAGGAGTGGTGCGTAGTTTGCTAGAAATCAGTTTATGAACCACCCAACTTGATTGAAACTGCCTCAACGGAGTTTATGTAATTCTTATATATTTTCCAGGAATACGAAGAGCAAACTAATGATTCAGTTTCTAATATTTTATACATTTATGATACGGCTCTCTGTTTCACCCTGCGGTGCTTCGTTTCACCTCCCAGAATGCATCGCTTTGTATTCCTGCCTTTTTGTTGCTTTTGAATTTATGTTCGATGCCAAAACATTTGATATTTTCTATTGACATGTAACGCTTCTATAACCCTGACACCTGTATGCCACGTGTTTTGTGCTTCCTCTGCATGTTTTGTAATGGCCCCATGTAAATCATGATGTTTTTATGCATGTAGCTTTGCTCCTTTACTTTCACCGTGAAAACGCGACATGTCGCGATATCACGACATTTTCCTGCCAGCAGCCTTGCCAATGCAACCTGTCGCGTAATCGCGATGTTTTTCTGTTTCGAGCTGTGAGGGTGCAACCTGTCGTGAAATCACGATGTTTTTCATCTCCATAAACCTCGGCTACTTCCTGTCGTGAAATTGCGATGCTTTTCATCTCCGTACGCCTCGGCTGCTTCCTGTTGCGAAATCATGACGCTTTTTCATTTGGAGCTATCTTGCGGCTTTCTGTCGCGAAATCGCGACGCTTTTTCACTTGGAGCTATCTTGCAGATTTTTGTCTTGAAATCGCGACACTTTTTTCATTTGGAGCTATCTTGCGGCTTTCTGTCGTGAAATCATGACACTTTTTCGTTCCGTACCACTTTGCCAGCTTTTTGTCGTGAAATCGCGATGCTTTTCTATTTCGGACCCCTTTGCTGCTTCTTGTCGCGATATCACGACGTTTTTCTGCTTCGTTCCCCTTTGCTGCTTTTTGTCGCGAAATCGCGACGCTTTTAGTGCCTTGCCCTGTTTGACTATTTTGACCGCGATTTTGTGACATGTCGCGATTTCGCAACAATTTTCCATTCTGTATTTCTCTCTCCTCTCTGGACCGCGACGGAGCAACATGTCACGATATCATGACACTTTTTCATTTTCGGCCACGACGGAGCAACATGTCACGATATCATGACACTTTTTCATTTTTGGCCATGACGGAGCAACATGTTGCGATATCGCGACACTTTTTCATTTTCGGCCACGACGGAGCAACATGTCGCGATATCACGACACTTTTTCATTTTTGTGCAATTTTGCCTTTTTCTTGATTTTTAGCATCTGGGTCACTGAGATTTTCTTTGAAAGCATGCAAAAAAGGTGGGTCCCCAATTTTGGGGTGTGTTGTGGATCATCCACAACAAATGGTGACTCTGCTGTCAAATGCTCTTGAGCATTTTAGTGAGAACCCTACCTGGAAGTATATAAACTTGAAAACATGTGTTAGCACATAATAAATATAAACAAATGCCCAAAGATCAGAAGTACATGAATCATCAAAATAATCAAGTATTAGCTCGGTGTGTGCAATGTATTTCGTTCCCTATCATTTGAAATTGATCAACATTCCATTATCAGTTTTAAATGAATGCATATGTGAGATTGTGAATGATTTGTGTAACCTGATAACTATGCTTAGAGATTTTGCTCTTGTAAAGGCCTAAACTTTCCAGTATCATGCACAAACATTCAAAATTACCAAACCCTCTTAGGATCCACTAATGAATTGCTTTATTATATCCCAAAGTTGGTTATGAGTCCCTACTATCTTGAACCCATGTGCAAGTGAACATGAAATCAGAACTTTGGAGAATCAGACTCCCAACCTAACCGAGATGGGAGTTTAACCCTATCTTTACTATTCTGATTTGGAATTCATTACCTCACTTTGAGCAAAATAATTTAACCAATTATGAAAGAAATGGTCATGCTAGTCTAACCCTTTGAACAATCAGTGGTCTTGTTTTTTAGACAAGACATGTTGCCATGCATGGGCATACCTAACCCCATAATCCAAGACTTACCTTCATTTATTTGGACCTTGGGGATGACTACCCATCCTTTGTAGAGGACAAGTAGTACGATCCTTCCAATCCAATATAAATATGAGATGGGAAAAATTAATTTTTTTACTTCTTGGACCTTGGGGATGACTACCCATCCTTGCTAGGGACATGTAGTATGATCCTTCCAATCCAAGCTTTGGATAAAAATGGAAAATATTAATTTTATTGCTTAGACCTTGGGGATGACTACCCATCCTTTGCAGAGGACAAGTAGTACGATCCTTCCAATCCAATATTTATTATGAAATGAGACATAGGAGCTTTGGGGAATCAGATTCTCAACCTAAGCGAGATGAGAATTTATGCCATATCCTTACTACTCCATGTAGGTCAAATCAAAGATTTGGGGAGTTGGATCCTCAACCTAAGTTTGATGAGGATTTAGCCCTATCCTTACTACTCTGATTTTAGGCTTTAAGCTTTATGGAAGTGGTCAAAACCACTATTTTAAGGATCATGTTGCATAATAGGATAGACATGAAATACTTATTTCGCCCAACCTTTTCTTCCAAGCAAGGTTTTGATCATTTTTCTCAAGATCCTTTTTAATGTGTATAAGATGTGCTTAGTTCTAGATATCACAAGACTCAGTTTCCAACCTTAGGATTTTTTTCACATTTATGTTATAGCACAACCCTAAGAGGATTTGACACACTTTAATGATTTGTACCTAAGATGCATATGCAACTAAGATGGAATGTATATGTAAAGTGAGATGTAACATGAATGCATTATCTCTTGAATTGCAGATGAAATATTTGCCATACAAAACTGACTACTTCATGCATCACAAGTTTCAAACGATATAACTTAAAATGTTTGTGTTACTTGTGGAGCTTTTACAAGACAATTCCAATATTTCATATTCTCCTAGTCTTAAGCATAAGTTGACATCTCAATTTTTATTTTTTATTTTTTTATTTTTATAAAAACAAACAAAGCATGTCAATTGAAATCACACCCACAACCTAAATCCTAACTAGACTAACAATCCTAAACAATGAAAACAAAATATGAAAAACCCCACCAAAACCGAAAAGAATAACATCAATCTCTTACGACCTAAGGACTAAAATAATGCTTTAAAACACGTCCATTAACCGGTAACATCAAATCCTTCCCTTCTAAAGTTTTTAGCCTGAAGGTATTTTTCTCGAGAATTTCTGAAATTTGATAAGGGCCTAACCAAAGACAATCAAATTTTTGATGATTCCATTTTTCCTCATGTCTTTTATCCCATAGTAATACCAAATCTGAAATTCTGAAGGACTTAATTTTAGCCCTTCTGTCAAACCATATTTTGATAACCTCCTGGTGTTTATTCATGTGACTCATGGCTTCTTCCCTCTTTTCATCAAGGTGTAGCAAATGACTTAACTTGGCTTCAACTTGATCCTCTGTCCCCAAGTACTCTTGTATGAAATGCAAGGTTTGCAACTTCAAGTTTGCAAGAAATATCGGGTCTTGCCCATAGACCAAATGATAGGGAGTATTCCATATGGATTCTTTTACTATGGTCCTATCTGCCCAAAGGGAAAACTTTAACTGGCTGTGCCAATCCCGAGGGTTCTTTTCCAGAAATTTCTTAATGATATTCAACAAATTTTTATTTGAAGATTCGGCCAAACCATTTCCTTGAGGGTAATAATTAGATGCAAATTTTAAGCCCACTTTGTTGTCATATGCCCAATCTACAAATTGCGTAGAAATAAAAGCTTTACCATTGTCACTGACAATAGAATCGGGCATTCCGAATCTTGTTATAATGTGGTCCTCAAGGAATCTTATTACAACGTCTATGGTGGCATGTTTTGTAGGAATTGCTTCTGTCCACCTTGTACAGTAATCTGTAGCTGTTAGTATGAATTTATGGGAATCAGAAGAATTTGGGTTAATAACCCCAATGAAATCTAGTCCCCATTGTGCAAATGGTCTCATTTCAACTACAGGTTGTAATGGCATGGCTGCATTTCTTTCTCTATTGGCGGCCACTTGAAAAATGTGACATGATCGTACATGGGCATGTGCATCTTTGAAAATGTGGGGCCAGTAGTATCCTACTCTCAGGATTTGATGCGCTGTAGCGTTTGCTGTACCATGACCAGTTCCATATTTCTTGTGAAATTCCTGCAACACCTTGGCAAATTCTTCTTTATTCAGGCATCTCAAGTAGATCCCTTCATGATTTTTCCTGTAAAGAACACCAAATTTCATCAGATAATTGACAGACTTAAGCCTTAAAGCCCTTCTTTGGTTTGAATTCATATTAGAAGGACACTTACCATTCAATAAAAATTGCACAATGTCAACATACCAGTCATCCTTAGAAATGTATTCTGTATTTGAATATTGGCATGTCATTTGCGGATTATTCTCAGCGATCGCCTTCACTAGTCCCTGTCCTCGAACTAGTTTCATAGGTTGGATTTCAAGATCAATTTATTCGATGGTGGAAATCCATTTCCCTATTTTCTCACCTAGTTCATTCTGTAAAAACATGGTCTTAACAGCAAGGTCAGGCACAATGGCAATAACTTTGCTGTGCACAATGTAATGTCTAAATTTTTTTACCATTTTAAAAAGTGCGTACATCTGCTTATCAAGGATGGAATACCTTAATTGAACATATTTTAAAGGGGCACTTAAAAATGCTATGGGGTTTTTTGCACTATCCCCACCTTTCTGGGTCAAGACACTCACAAAAGAGTGTTCTGATGCGAAAGCATAAATATAGAAAGGCTTAGAATAGTCTGGACTTATGAGGGTAGGGGCTCTGGAAATGGCATCTTTGATGTTCTGAAAGGCCACCCTACTATGCTCGTTCCATCTCACATATACATCATTTTTGAGCATCTTGTTCAGAGGCTTGGCTATCTCAACAAAGCTTGAGATAAACTTCCTCACAAAATTAACCTGCCCAAAGAAAGATCCCAATTCTTTTTTACTACCCGAAAGTTTTGGATAGCTTGTATCATTTCTGGGTCGATGGATATGCCCTCTTTTGAAATGATGTGACCAAGAAATTTTCCTTTTGTTACTCCAAAAATGCACTTTTTGGGATTTAAGAAAATCCCATGTTCTCTGCATCTTTGAAGCACTTTCTTCAAATCTTTGACATGGTCTTCTCTTTTCTTTGAGAATATCGAAATATCATCCACATACACAATGATACATTTGCCTATAAGCCCTTTGAATGCATAGTCCATGGCGCATTGAAATGTTGCACCAGCATTTAACAATCCAAACGACATTCTTTTGTAGGCAAATGTCCCCCACTTGGTGGTGAAGGTCTGTTTTCATCCTGTCATTTGGATGTATAAGAATTTGGTTGTATCCAGAATACCCATCAAGAAAAGACATCATTTTAGATCCATTTACCGTTTGTAGAATTTCATCAATGGATGGCAATGGATAATTATCCTTTTGAGAGGCTTTATTAAGATTTTGAAAATCTATACACAGCCTAATCTCTCCACTCTTTTTTCTTACTGGAATGAGGTTAGCAACCCAGGTTGAGTGCCTAATAGGAAAAATGATCTTCACTTCCAATAATATTTTGACCTCCTTTTCTATTAAGGGCTCCAATAGTGGGTTAACAACTCACTGTCTTTGCCTAAAAGGCTTGGAGTCCGGATTTAGAGGGATGGTATGTGTGATGATGTCTTGGTTGTATGTTTTCAGCTCATTGTAATTCCAAGCAATGCAATCCATGTAATGCTTCAATGCTTGTATTATGTTGTTCCTTTCTTCATCTGTACATGCCTTTGCAATGTACACTTCATGTGGATTGTCTGCACTCCCTAGATTAATTGAATCACATGCATCTTTGGGGAGTGGGACCATTTTTCTTTTTCTGGTCTTGTATCCCATGTTGAACATTTTCTCCAATGAAACCACGTCTTTAGATATTTTGTTGGATTGACATGCAGTTTCACTCTCGTTTTCTATTTCTTATTGCCATATTTGCTCCTCATCAATCACCTGTTTTTCAAAAATACCCGAGTTTGTGACAAATTTGAATGTGTCTGTCATTTTCAAAAACCTGGAAATTCTTGACATTATCAGGTATTGATGGACCAGGAACCAATTCAATGGAGAACTTTTTACACCTTTTTATGTCAACTAGATTTAACATGCCTGCGACGACTACAAGAGAGTCTGCTATTTGGTTTCCTTTTCTAGAAATAAGGGCTATATTGAATGCGTCAAATTCCTCAATGAGGTCCATAACCCTAGTTCTATAAAGGCTTAGTCTCCTATCACGACATGTATACTGTCCTTTAATCTGCTTGACAACTAGTTCAAAATCTCCCAATACTTTCAAGCATTTAACTTGTTTGCTCAATGCTAGACGTAAACCAAATATCAGTGCTTCGTATTCTGCCACATTGTTCATGCAAGGAAATTGCAATCTATAAGTAGCCAATAATGGTTTACCTCCTGGACCAGTGAGCTCGACTCCAGCTCCTACTCCCTGTCTAGATTTGGATCCATCAAACCTGAGCAACCATGTGAAATCATTTTCCTCAAAAGAGCCACCATGACATGTTTCCTTTTTAGGCTCTTCACTAGCTTCCTCAACATCAAGTGCATAAACCCCCAGATCTAGCTCAGAAAACTGAACTTCATTTGGCTTGTTAAATTCTGTTATGATTTCTTCAAGCCTCGATTCATTTTCCACTCTGATTTGATTTGCAATTCCTTTCCAGGGTAGCCACATATGTGAGCAATCTGTTGAAAAATAACCATTCAAAGTTTTCATCCAATCCCTTGCAAGTAGCATTCCATATCTACTTGGAATATTAACAACCAGAATGTCGACAACCTACTAGACCCTGGGTTCAGAATTTAATTGAATTTTGACATCATATAGGGTCCCTACCACATTTACCTCCGATCGGTCCAATTGCAAGACCTTGCATTTGGATGAAACAAGTTGTAGACCTAGCATTTGACATATCTCTCGAAGGCATGAGGTTGCTCGTAGCACCCGTGTCCACCAAACAGTTATGCAAATTCTTACCCGCAATTCTCAGAGTCAATAAGAATGGCGGGACATTCCGTCTCTCTTTTCATAAAATTAGATGGGACTCAACTCCTTTTCCCTTCCACATTTGATTAGGTGAGTTTAGAGCCTTTATCAACGCCTCCTTTTGGCCAGGCAATCTAGCCACGTCTAAGAATGAAAGGCTAGATTTGGACTTCTTTAGATCCTCCACTATGTCATAGTTTGGTTTTTCGAATTTGACTGTCTTCTGCGCGTCATTAGACATTTCTCTTCTAAGTGGAGGAGGATTATTATCTGCCTTAGTATCCGGAGGAAGAATAGAGTTGTTTGGTGGTGTTGATGAGGTTTTAGGGGCTTTAGATTTACTTCTCAAATGGTATCCGTGATTCCCCTTTCTAAAATCTCAAAAAGCTTGCACCTCCTGTTCCAAATTTTTGTCTTCTTCTTCCTCACTCTCACATTATTGATGATACAAAGTTTCCACCACCATAATGTTATCATCCTGATGTTGCGACATACCCTCATTTGACACCAGTTCCAAATCATCAACTTGGGCCTGGAGACAATGAGTGTATCTAGAAATTTTAGGACAATTCCTCTCATTGTGCTCTTTTGTGTTGTGCAACCTACACCCCTTTTCCCACGCCAAATCAGAAAGATTCAAAAGGGAGCTGGATTGACTAGGTCCTGCAGAAGTATCTAGTTGATTGGCAATGGGGGCGGGTACTCCCCCATTGTTTGGCTGTGTTCCAATGTCTCCCTCTATTGTTAAAATTTTGATTTGAGTGAGGGGCATGGGATTCATACTTCTATTTTTGAACCATGTCATTGCTCAGTTTATGAACTATCTTCTTGAGCTCTTCGACCTCCGAATAAATCTCCTTCGGTGGCCCTACATTGTTGTTAACTCCCGTTGGGTTTGCATAATTGGTGGGGTCTTGATTCAGCATTTGGGTCAGGTTTTGAGGAATTTGATTCATGTATGGATTGACACTTTGAATTGGAGTTGGATTTGGGAAAGGAACTATAGCCTGAGCATTAACTTGGCTGGTTCCTTGCATAGTCGATTGATTATTTTGCAAAAATGCGAGAAAAGGTGGAATGGCTGTGATTGGTTGGATTGGAATGGGTGCATAGGCAGGTGCTGGTGGATACGGTTGTTGATATGGGAAGGCATTCATGCTTGGCATTTGCAGTGCCATGATATTATTTGCCAAGGGAGCTTGACCATATGGAGCATATTGTCCCATCATAGGCATCTGGGGAAATCCATAGCCCTGTGGTGTCATTTGTTGCTCGATGGTCATGGCTTCATTATAGGCTAGAGCAAGCATGGTTACTTGAGGATTTTGTCTTGCAAACATGGCTGTCATGGGATCCAATGCCCCAAAATATATTTGCAAGGCCACTGCGAGAACTATGGCAAAGTGTTGAACTGCCCTATTATAGCATTTTTGGAATTTTTGATTAAATGTTCTGATTGGTTCACCTTGGCCCCTTTTGCATGTAATAAACTGATTGTAGATGGTTACGGGATCCAAAGGTGACCTAAACTGATTAACAAAGGCATTCTCCATTTGCGCCCATGAAGTGATTGAACCAGTAAGCAAGCATATATACCATTCATAAGCTACTGGATCTAGGCTCATGGGAAAAATCCTGCAAGCCACATCCTCATGTTGGACTTGCAACCTTATTAAAACATCCCTATAAGCTTGGATATGCTCTTCTGCCGTTCTTGGGCCATCTGGTTTATATTTGGGCAAGAATATTTCTATGTTCTTAGGGATTTCATGGATATCCCCTACAATATTCAAGGGGATATTATTAGCTCCATACTAAGGAGCTGCTGGAGGTTGAGCCATTTGACCCAAAATTGATTAGGACAACCCTACAAGAGCGGTGGAAATGGTACTTACAATAGGTGCACTAGTGGCAATTGATACCACTGGTGTAGGTCCGCTCGAGGTTCCTAAAGAAAAAAGATCTTTTGTGATCGGTAGGTTTACAACTTGCTTGGTTTTGTTCTTGGGAGTACCAGTGAGTGTAAGGTCATGGAATATGGTTTCCCCAGTTGTTTGGGACCTAGTCGCAATACGACGCGGTGGGTCCAGCCTGCCTGATGAAACTCTCGATTATCACTAAGAAAACCTGCAACATAAAAACAAATGCTGTAGTTTAGCCGTTTGTGAGATTTAAGAGATAATTTCAAAATCGAATAAAAAAGATATTACTTATGTATGAAAATCAAAATAAAGTAAACCAATCAGGCCCTCCTTCTAGCGCCAATCTATTGAGTGGTGTTTTCACCCAGTTGTGAAAGCACACTCTCCGATAGGATCTGAGTCCCAAAATCCTCTGCTTGCAAAGAAATTACATAGATAATTTCTCCAAGGTTCCTTTTTCATTAGCCCTTTTTATACCAATGATGCTGTTCAATTTAAATACTGGGAATACCTTAGTGTTGCAAGTGAATGTTAACAAGGGGCACTATGGTTTATTTTAATTTGAAAATACAATGGACTCAAAGTGAATAAATCTAAGAGATGAACACATTGGTTCTCGAGCTTTGATGGATTTTCAATTATTTATTTGAATGATAGTGATTAAAGGGCAAAAACAATAAAATAAAGAACTAAAAAAAAAAATGCAAAGAAGACGAACTAAACTACGTCCAGAATGCTACCATCTCGATTAGACAAAATCAAAGATAATGAGGTTTTCTGCATGCAACCTAACCTAGTGAATCTGTAAATTCGCACAATCTAGATAAGCTAGGTGCGGGTTTCTGGGGTTTTCGTTGCAATTTTAGATTTAGACATTTGCATGAAGCAACAAAGAACACTTGCATTAAACTTCACCTAGAAGCCTAGAAATCTGAAAGGGAAAGGTAAAAAATTCGTTCTCAAGCGTTGATGGATTTTCAATTATTTATTTGAATGACAGTGATTAAAGGGCAAAAACAATAAAATAAAGAACTAAAAAAAAATGCAAAGAAGACGAACTAAACTACGTCCAGAATGCTACCATCTCGATTAGACAAAACCGAAGATAATGAGGTTTTCTACATGCAACCTAACCTAGTGAATCTGCAAATTCGCACAATCTAGATAAGCTAGGTGCGGGTTTCTGGGGTTTTCGTTGCAATTTTAGATTTAGACATTCGCATGAAGCAACCAAGAACACTTGCATTAAACTTCACCTAGAAGCCTAGAAATCTGAAAGGGAAAGGTAAAACATTAAATCTCGCATGCAAAAATGACTCCTTTCTTATCAATGAGATGCCAACTCTCTGTATTTCTATATTAAAATGATATATCAGTTACAATGAAAGAATGTTCCAGGTTTAACAAATCCAGAAAAAGTGAAGGAAATTGCTCCAATAGCAGGCCCAGAATGGCTTGTTGCCCTTGGCTCTGCAACATTGCTAGCAGCAATTTCCCACCCCTGTATCAGTCCGTGCCTCTGATTTTATACATTTTTGATGCGGCTCTCTGTTTCGCCCTATGACGCTTCGTTTCACCTCCAAAAATGCATCGCTTCGTATTCTCGCCTTTTCATTGCTTTTGAATTTATGTTCGATGCTCGAAACATTCAATATTTTCTATTGACATGTAACGCTTCTATAACCCTGACACTTGTATGCCACGTGTTTCATGCTTCCTCTACATGTTCTGTAATGGCCCCATGTAAATCGTGACATTTTTATGCATGCAGCTTTGCTCCTTTACTTTCATCGTGAAAACGTGATATGTCGTGATATCGTGACATTTTCCTGCCAGTAGCCTTGCCAATGCAACCTATCACAAAATCGCGATGTTTTTCTGTTTCGAGCTATGAGGGTGCAACCTGTCGTGAAATCACGATGTTTTTCATCTCTGTATGCCTCGGCTGCTTCCTGTAATGAAATCTCGATGCTTTTCATCTCCGTATGCCTCGGCTACTTCCTGTCATGAAATTGCGACGCTTTTTCATTTGGAGCTATCTTGTGGCTTTCTGTCGCGAAATCGTGATGCTTTTTCACTTGGAGCTATCTTGCGGATTTTTGTCGCGAAATCACGATGCTTTTTTCACTTGGAGCTATCTTGCAGCTTTCTGTCATGAAATCGTGATGCTTTTCCATTTCGTACCACTTGTCTAGCTTTTCGTCGTGAAATCACGACGCTTTTCTATTTCGAGCCCCTTTGCTACTTCCTGTCGCGATATCATGAATTTTTTTGCTTTGTGCCCCTTTGCTGCTTTTTGTCACGAAATCGTGACGCTTTTAGTGCCTTGCCCTATTTGACTATTTTGACTGTGATTTTGTGACATGTCGTGATTTCGCGACAATTTTCCATTCTATATTTCTCTCTCCTCTTTGGACCGCGACGGAGCAACATGTCACGATATCGCAACACTTTTTCATTTTTGGCCGCGACGGAGCAACATGTCACGATATCGCGACACTTTTTCATTTTTGGCCACGATGGAGCAACATGTCGCGATATCGTGACACTTTTTCATTTTCGGCCGTGACGGAGCAACATGTCGCGATATCGCGACACTTTCATTTTTGTGCAATTTTGCCTTTTTATTGATTTTTAGCATCTGGGTCACTGAGATTTTCTTTGAAAGCATGCAAAAAAGGTGGGTCCCCAATTTTGGGGTGTGTTGTGGATCAGCCACAACAGGGCAAAAATAAAATAAATCATTGCACTTTTTATAATCACTGCATATTCATCATCCCCATTTTCAATTTCTTTTTTGTTGGGACAAAAATAGAATCAATCGTTGCACTTAAAACAATCCCATGCACTATATTATTCATTTACATCATTCATATCATCCTAATTTTTGTCAATTGGCTTGTAAGATTCATTCTTCACTCATTCTCCAATTGAGGGGGTAAGCTACATCTATAATTTATGTCTCCAAGATCTTCTTGTGCTCCAAGGAAAAGAAGCTGCTTCACCAAACTATGTGTCTCTAGTTTTTGTACTGCATTGCATTTCATGCAATGTAATACAAAAAAGGGCATCTATAGACACCAAAATATAGCCACTTATCTTCGATGCATAATCCAATCACAACCATCCATTATTTATTTATATATATGTATATTTATTTATATTTATATTTAAATATAAATATTATATATATATAAATAAATCTCAGTTGTTCATCACATCTCAATCTCAACCATTCATCTATCTTGATCTGCCTCACATATCAACATACAATCTTAGCCCTTCATCATGATTTAATCTCGAGTACCCATTGGTATCTTAAAAACCCTAACATGTTAAAGGTAAGACTCTAAAAGATCATTCACTTTTGTGAGGGTTGAGTGAAAAGTTAAGTGATTAAGTGTTTGAGCAATCAATTAAGCAATTAAGCAATCCATCAAGTTTGAAATCCCTTGAATCCATCACCATCCAAAACCCTAGTGTTTCACTACCATCCTCCCTCCTTGTCGTCATCATATCTTCCATTGTCCATCATAAAAACCTCTATGAACCATATCTTGTTCTGTAGTACACCTCCCCAAAATACCTAAATATTATTGAGTGTTTCTTGAACACTATTGAGCATTCTAGGAACACTTTAGGGTGTTCAAAACCCTTCCAGAATGCTCCAAGGGATTTCCTAACCTCAGGTTTGCCACCGACAAACCCTCAAATACTCGCGTGCGATCGTGTACCATAATATCGTAAAAGTAGAAGCGTGGATAAAAAACATAGGTATATTATTTGACAAGGTAAAAGGTATTATTGCATCAAAACTTAAGTTTTTTTGTACTTAACTTATATTTCATTATTGCAACACTTAGGGTTTATAGATTTTTCATAGAGGGTCTTACATGGTGGAGCCATATGCTACTGACTTGTTTGGTGTTGTTGATATGTTTATAGGTACAAGAACTATATTATTGATGGTTGTTGCAACTAAGGTGGTGCCTTAGGGATACTAAAGCCCACCCACAAGTTTTTTGAAGTGAAGACAAGTTTGAAGACACCAACATTCATTTTATACAAGGGTTTTTAAACCCTCACATTGTAATATTGTATCAAAAGCAATAAAGTGTATTGTAACCCTATATTTGTAGTAAATCCATTGTACAAATTGGGGTTCCAGGATCCTTGAGTTCTATATTAATAAAATATTTTATTTTGTGTAATACGATATTATTTGCTTTGATATGTTGTCATATTTGTGTTGCTCATTTTTTACTTTACATTTAGTACATGCTAATGTACCACCATGGGTACATCTTTATATTAGGAGTGTGTCTTATATTAGGGTTTTAGTATTTACTTTATGCAATATAGTAAATGAACAAGTGATGGGGAGCCAAACTTGATCAATACCACTTGATGGAGATCCAAACTTGCTCAAACCAATTCTTATTCAAAAAATTGGTAAGATTACCTCGCAAACCCTCATTTTGTGGCTATATAGCCAAAAAAAACCCTAAAAACTGAAATGAGTCGGATGGGGCCCAAAATTGGGGTGCACATCCCTCTTACAATAGAAAATCCAAAAATAAAATTTTCAGTCCTAACTCTAAATACATTAGGAGATATTAACCTTCGAACAACTCAAAAAGCATAAAAAATTAGGTAAGTAATTTTAAAACCTAATTTCGGGGCACTAGATGATGAAATTTGGCCCCAAAAACTAGATTTTTTGAACAAATAGGACTCTAGGAAGTCGTATTTGTTTAGAACTCTCCCAAATAGCTCCTTGTCAAATTTCACATCAATCGGAGCTACGGTTGAGAAGTTATGGCCCCAACAATTTCATTGGATGCTCCTGCATTAGACACCCGGGGTGGATTGAGAAGTGACCTTCACTTCTGTACTGTTAGAGGAAAACCCAGGTGGTCAACCTCTATTTTGGACAACCAAGTTGTATCTTCTACAGGTCTACATTCTAAATACTGCCTGTTCCTGGTATTTTTGCCTTCTCGAGTGTCTAGTATTTCCTTTATCTCATATGTGGCTGGAGTAGACATTGGAATACTCAACAAATCTGTACTTGGTGTCTCACTACTGCCTCATTCATGGTATTCTACCAAGTCTAAAATATTAAAAATAGGTGATATATTCAGCTCACTTGGCAGTTCCACTTCATAGGCATTTCTTGAATCTCTTTTACCTATGATCCTGCATGGTCCAAACCTCTTCATCTTCAGCTTGTTGTAGGTTTTGCTAGGAAACCTTTCCTTTCTCAAATGAACCATGACCTCATATCCCACTTGGAACTCCTTGAAAAACCTCTTTTGATCTATTTTGGCCTTGTACTAAGTATTCATATTACTAATATGTTGTTGTACCTCTTCATGTAAACTCTTTATGTGCTCTACAAAATCTTCAGCCTCAACACTGCTCTTTTCTCCTTTACCCATTGTTCTCAACTCAAAAGCATTCCTTGGGTTGTTCCCATACACAATATGGAATGGTGATTTACTAGTACTTCTATTGATAGAATTGTTGTAAGCAAATTCTTCCTGTGGCAAAATCAAATCCCATCCCTTGGGCTTATCTCCTACCAGGCATCTTAGAAGATTACCCAAAATTTTGTTCACCAACTTTGTTTGTCCATCAGTCTACGGGTGGTATGCAGAACTGAACTTCAAATCCATTTTTAGCTTCTTCCACAAAGTCCTTCAGAAATAACCCATAAATTTGGTATCTCTATCAGATACTATACTCTTGGGTAGACCATGAAGGCGTGCCACCTCCTTGAAAAACAAACCTGCAACATGAACTGCATCATTCATTTTCTGACATGGAATAAAATGAGCCATCTTCAAAAACTTGTCAACCACAACAAAAATGGAGTCATTCCCTCGTTGTTTCCTTGGTAGGCCAAGAACAAAATCCATACTGATGTCCTCCCATGGTCTCTCCGATACAGGTAATGGATGATACAATCCTATATTCTGTCTCACTCCCTTAGCCATCTGACACACTCCGCAACCCTGCACAAATTTCTTCACATCCTGCTGTAACTGTGGCCAATGGTAGTTTTCACTAACAAGAGCAATGGTCTTATCTCAACCAAAATGTCCAGCTAGTCCTCCACTATGCTTCTCATTTATCAAATTCTCCCTCATTGAACTTATAGGAATGCACAATTGGTTCCTTCTGAATAGCATCCCATATTGGATTATAAAATCCAACCACTTAGTTCTATCCAAAGTAGTAGGAGACAAACATGCCTTCCAAGCCTCTGCAAAATCTGGATCCTCTGGATACAAACTCTTGAGTTCTTCAAACACATCGACTTCCACTTTCATCTTTATCAACAAATTTTGCCTTCTACTCAAGGAATATGCAACTCTATTAGACTTCCCACTCCTATGCTTCAAAACAAAGGTATAACTCTGTAGGAATTCAACCCACTTCAAATGTCTCTGATTAAGTTTTCCCTAACTATTAATATACTGCAAAGCTTGATGATCAGTATATAAAACAAACTCTTTTGCTAACAAATAGTGTATCCATTTCTTAAGAGCTTGAACTATAGCATAAAATTCCTGATCATAAACAGAATATTTCTTCCTAGCATCATTTAACTTCTCACTAAAATATGCAACAGGTTTACCTTCCTGACTCAACACAGCTCCAATGACACTGCCACTAGCATCACAATCAGCCTGAAATACTTTATTAAAATCCGAAAGTACCAAAATGGGTTGTTCTGTCACCTTATTTTTCAACATCTCAAAAATTGCACCTACCTTTATAGTCCACTTAAACTCCTTATCCCCTCTCATGGTTTTTGTCAGGGGTGCACAAATACTGCTATAGTTTCTAATGAACTTTCTGTAGAAACTTGCAAGACTGTAGAATTATCTTACCTCCGTTATGTTCCTTGGATTAGGCCACTCAATGATAGCCTTCACCTTCTCTGGATCCATTTTTAGACCCTCATATGAGATGACAAATCCCAGATACACCAACTCCTTCTTCACAAAACTGCACTTCTTCAAATTAATCAGCAACTACTCCTCCCTCAGCTTTTCAAAAACTATTCGAACTTGCATCAAATGCTTTTCCAATGTCTTACTAAAAATTAGAATATCATCCAGATAAACAATAACAAACTTCTCTAGGAATTATCTCAACACCTCATTCATCAGCCTCATGAATGTACTAGGTGCATTGGTTAAACCAAACGGCATAACCAACCACTCATACAAACCCTCTTTGGTTTTGAAGGCTGTCTTCCACTCATAACCCTCTCTGATGTGAATCTGATGATACCCACTCTTTAAATCAATCTTTGTGAAGTATTTAGCTCCACTCAAATAGTCCATTATATCATCCATTCTAGGTAATGGAAATCTATACTTAATGGTAATATTATTTATGGCTTTGGAATCAGTACACATTATCCATTCTCCATCCTTCTTCAGTGCTAGTACTGTAGGTACTGCACAAGGGCTCAAATTCTCTCTAATCAACCCCTTCCTCAATAACTCTTGAACCTGTCTGTTCAAATCTTCACTCTCCATGGGAGACATTCTATGGGCTGCCTTATTGGGTAAACTAGCTCCTAGAATCAAATCAATTTTATGGCTAATCTTTCTCACTAGTGGCAAACCCTCAGGCACATTATCTGACACAATATCAGGAAAATCTTCTAACAGACTTTCAACCTCTACTAGAATATCCATACATTGCTCCTTCTTAACAGTAGGAATTAATGCATAACACATAGAATCCCTCTTCAGGCCATCCAAAATTTTTCTACCATCTACCAAATAGATTCTAGCACTATTGCATACCTTTTCATCCACTTCCTTAAATGGCTTCAACTTGTGATGCACTCCATATTTTGTCAGAGAGTAAGTATTTGCATGTCCATCATGCACCGCACGTCTGTCAAATTGCCATGGCCTCCCCAACAACAAATGGCAAGCATCCATACGCAAAACATCATACAAAACCTCATCTTGATAATTTCCAATATGAAATTTAACTAAACATTGCTCACTGACTAATGCTCTATGATATTTCTGCAACCATGCAATCCGATATGGATGCGGATGCTTCCTCTTCTCCAATTTCAACTTAGCAACCATTTCTCTTGAAACTAAATTATTTGTGCTACCATTATCTATGATAACATTACAGACGTTACCTGCACATTTTCATCTTGTGTGAAATAAGCTCTTCCTCTGATCCACATATTTCCTTCCATTCATCAATGCTCTTCTTGTCATCAACACTTCTCCTCATTCTGCTTCTTCAGAATGTTCTGATTCAGCACCTTCATCTGCTATAGGAGCTCTGGCATGACACTCAGGTCTCTTATTCATTCTCTCTTGGTGTTGGGGACACTCATATGCCTGATGTCCCTCTTATCCACAATGGAAATAGGCTCCACTAAATCCTCCTCTTCCATACCCACGTCCAGAACTACCTCTTCCTCTTTGGTAACCATTGTTCTGATCACGAGGGTGGTAGGTATTCTCCTCTTTTTGATCCTGGTTATTACTTGTTTAACCAGTCTTCTTCTGATATTCATATTTTCCTCCACTGGTTCTTCCACTAGTTCTTCCACCATGACCCTTTCTTCCTCACTCTCTTCTCATAACCCTTCCACAGATCCTGGTGCAAACTACCTCACTTTCGACGATCTGCTCACACACTCAGGAACCCTAAGCTCTGATACCACTTGATGGAGAGCCAAACTTGCTCAATACCACTTGATGGAGATCCAAACTTGCTCAAACCAATTCTCATTCAAAAACTTGGTAAGATTACCTCACAAACCCTCATTCTGTGGCTATATAGCCAAAAAAAACCCTAAAAAATGAAATGAGTTGGATGGGGCCCAAAATTGGGGTGGGAATCCCTATTACAATAGACAAGCCAAAAATAAAGTTTCCAGTCCTAACTCTAAATACATTAGGAGATATTAACCTCCAAACAACTCAAAAAGCATAAAAAACTAGGTAAGTAATTTTAAAACCTAATTTTGGGGCACTAGATGATGGAATTTGGCCTCGAAAACTGGATTTTTTGGACAAATAGGACTCTAAAGAGTTGTATTTGTTTAGAACTCTCCCAACTAGCTCCCTATAAAATTTCACATCAATCAGAGCTACGGTTGAGAAGTTATGGCCCCGACAATTTTGTTGGATGCTCCTGCATCAAGTATCATGCAAAGTAGTTAATAATGTAAATATGCATGTTTTCCATGTGTACATGAGTCAATAGAATAGGAATATGAAGAGTCATGGGAAGGTGAAAGTCCAAGAGTCATATCTAATTATATATAAGACTTTGTATAGGGATAGAGTGTGAGAGAGAGAATATATGATACTATTGTAGAGTAGTTAAGATACAATGTATAGGATGTAGGAAATATGGAGAGTTTGAGACCTCCATTTTATATCAATGTATTATTTTCGTGAGCTTTCATTAATGGAATTTTTATGAGTTATTGTAGAATTTTCTTATGATATTTATATGCTTAGTATATTGTCATTATCTTATATTTAACACTGCATGCTAGTCCCTATGGTTGCATTTCATTAAATATATAACATCAAAAGCTAACAACAAAACAAAAAATTGAAGGTGAGATAGAGTTGAAAATTGAAGAAGATTTGTGTAGATTTTGAATTGTCCTTGAATAGCCAATTGAAGGAAGTATTGACAATAAACTAATGTAGTGGATTTGAGGAGTTAGAGACTATTTAAATGTAGCAAAATAGAGGAGAAGAAGGTAAAATTTTAGAGCAACAAATTAAGCGATTTGGACTGCAAAATTGGGCAGCATTAGAGGGAGATAGTAGAGCTATGATTTGAAGAGTTGTGAGAATATTTGAGAGAGTTTTTGTATAGCAAGAAGGTAGTACTTAGAGCTACAAAAATTAGAGAAGTTGAAGAGGAATAAAGACTGATTTTAGCATTCTATAATTGATGATTAACAAGGAGAAAGAGAAGATTTAAATAGTATACTTTGAAGAGGAGAGAAGTTGATTTTGGGGCATAAAATTAAAATGTAGTGAAGCTACAAAATTTGTAAATTTGAGACAAAAAAATGTGAATCAATTCACCAAGGAGACTAGCTTCAAAAAGGAGGTCAAAGAGGTTTGTAATATTGGTGCTATAAAATTTAATTATTCAAACATTAAAATTAGATAATTATAAAGTTTTTGAAAGCACCATATTGGAGTTATTTAAGGCAACAAAATATAAGTTAAGCTAAGTATCTCCAAGCCAAGGAAGGAGGCATCATTATCATCTTAGAATCTACAAAAAAACATAAAAATAAAGATTGGATTTAAAACTTGCTTGAAAGGGAGTGATAAGAAGAAGTAGCATATGTTGTTTTTATAATTAAAGCATAGATTTTTTATAAGTCTTATTGAGTAAGAGAAAGAGATCTAATAGTGATCAAAGGCAAGGTAGGTTTAAGGTGTCTAAAGACACCAAGAGGAGTGCTAAGAATTGTAAAATCTATTAGTGAAGACAAGTCACCAAAGGAGTGGAAAAACCACCATAGTGGAGAAGCACCACCGTATTGAAGGACGAGCTACTATAGTGAAGAAGAGCCATCATATTGAAGAAGAAGCCAACGTAGTGAAGAAGGGCCACCACATTGGATAGAGAAAGAAATGTAAAACAAGAAGAAAAACATCATCAAAAAGAGATTTTAAGCACCATAGGAGGCATAACTATTCAAGAGAAGTTAAGATGTTATAGAGTAGATCTTGAGAACTAGAAACTGAGGAGCCACCAAATTTGAGAGCAAGCATTGTTACAATTTTTTTTGAAAAGCATCAAAACTGTAGGTCATTTGGAGTGAATCATTGAAAGAAATCCAAACGCCATTAGAAGGAATTTTCTATTACAATGGAAAGAAGACGTTGAGTGCTGAAGGGCTGAAGTTTTGAAGCATTGGAGGCAAATATTTGAAGTTGATACCAAGTGTAGAGAAGAAGCAAAGCATTACCAAGTGAATAAAAGAAGAGGAGCATTACAAAGAGGAGGAAAACATGTTACGTGGAGAAGTGCCAATAATTTGATCTAACTATCATATGGAAATGATAGAATGCATTTATAAAGAAATGAATAATTAATTTGCCAAGTATCACAATATAGAAGGAAGCTATAAGCAATTGTAGGAAAGTGAAACATCTATTTGTATCCATAAGTGCATGAAGGATAAGTCATACAAGTGCATTGGTGAAAGAAGAGAGTGGTGCAAGTTAATAAAGTGCTATACGTTGGTGGTTAGAGAAGCTAGCAATCATGCAGAGGAGAGTCAGAGTCTTGAATACTAAATTTAATGAGTGCCATACACATGAAGGAGCACTAAAAACATTGGAGAGAGAGAAAATGTTTAGAAGTTTATTTTAGAGTGCAGGTTGCAAATTTGAGAAGTAACACGAGAAGCAAGCCAAAAACCTAGCACACCATATTCAAGGAGGTACATGAAATATTTTAAATTAATTTACTTTTTTGAAAGTTTTTGGAGACAAGCAATATTGTTACCAAGGTTAAGATTAATTAATCTATTAAGCTTGAGATTAATTGAATGAATGGAGGTATAAGGTAATGAATTGATAAGTTATAACCTTAGAAGACATTGAATTATTTGGAAGACATTTGAAGTAAGGAAAATATAATTTGAAAGTTTTTGAAACTACTTTACTTCAAATTCAAGCATAGAAATACTTGCAAATAATTTGAATTGGACGAATAAGGATTTCTACATAAAAAAAGGAATATTAAAGTTGTAAATGTCTTTGCTTTCTAAATTTATAATTAAGGAGTTATAAGGAATTCAACACCAACTTAGGTTCTTGAAATTTAGAAACAATATTATTGAAAATTGAAAGATATAAGAAACACAACATAGAGTTGTTGGAAAGTTGAAAAAATACATCGGTATTAGTCTCTTGTTCAAATTAACGAGGCATAAGGAATATAACTTAAAGTTATTGAAAGTAGAGAATCTTATCAAAATTGAAATTGCATCAAAATTATCTTTAGCTTTCCACTCATACTTAGGGAGACAAAAGAGATTCAACTTAAACAAAAACTTAGAAAGCTAAGTATCTTATCAAAACCATATTATATTAAAACACTAGGGAGATATAAGGTATTCTACAAGTGTTATCATGGCAACAAATAAATTTTTTCTTTCTGAATCCCAAATTATTAAAGGACCCCAAATTATTAAAGGACCTAATTGCACTTCATGGAAAAATATGAGGTCAATATTGATAGTTAAAAAGCTTTAGGATATTGTTAAAGGAGCAAAAAACTAAACCTACTGAAGATTCTAGAGAGATTCAAAAGCATGAATAAGATGAAGCAAAAGCACTTATGATAATAACATTTGCAACTATAGATGATATACAACCATACCTTAGTTTACCAACAATTTCTACAGAAGCTTGGAATACTTTATCCAATATATTTGAAGAAAAGAATAAAGCCACTATCTTGAGTTTTTAAACCCAATTGCATTCTCTAAAATTCAGAAGTGGTGAAAGTATAGAATTATTTCCAAGAAAAGTGGTAGACATAAAAGAAAAATTGTTAACCTTAGGGGAAAATATTGAAGATAAGTTTCTTGTTCAAGTAATACTAAGAGCACTTCTAGTCACATCTTTACAAATTCTAAGTAAAGATACATTATTTGATGAGTTAGTAAATATACTACAAGAATATGAAGTAGAAAATTTAGTGAAAGATGAAATGACTAGCAATGCCTTAGTATTAAAAGATAATCCACAAGAAAATATTGCTTCATTCATAAGGGGTAGATCAAAATGGAATAATAGATATTTTCAAGTATGCAAAAATAGAGGACATAGTACAAATTATTGTAGATTCAATCCAAGAAATCAGTATGAAGGGAATTGATTTTTTTTTGGAATCCAATCAAATAGGTCATTTCAACTAGGACAATATCAAAATCAATATAATTCACATCAATAAAAATTTGAGCATCCATATACTTATTAAAATTAATACAATCAACCTCAACTACAATATAGAGAAGGAAAACAGAAGGGACACTTAGTTCAAGAGATTCAAGAAATTTAAGAATGGAAGAACCTAGAGAAGAACATGAAGTTAAAGCTCTTTCAACAAAAATAGTATTTTATGAAGATACAAATTATTTACTTGATCAGGATACAAACAGGGAGCAAAATGAATAAAGCAAAAAGGAAGAGCTCAAGTTCCAAAACTAGGATGAAGATCATTTTGAATACTAAAGTCTTCAATAACAAAATAATGTAATACAGGGGGTGTTGGAGTATATTACATTATTTGGTACATGCTAATGTACCAACTTGGGTATATCTTTAGATTAGGAGTGTGAGTTAGATTAGGGTGTGATTATTTACTTTATGAAATATAATAAATGGACAAGTATTATGGTAGGAATCTAAGCCCTATCGAGCTTCACCAATGGGACAGTTTGGATTTGGATGCAGAAATAAACCTAAAACTAAGAGAATCACCTTTGCACTGGAGAGAGACCCTTCCAATGGATACACAATATGTGTTTATTCTTTATTATTCATCGACGAGGAGTTCTATGCCTCCCTCCTAGTATTTATATTAACCTAGGGCTATGTTAATTAAGGGATGCAACTATTCAAATTATAATAATATAATAATTAATGAAATAATACTAACTAATAATGTTAGGATGGAGGATCCTAACATGCCACCCTCCTTAAAAAGAGCTTTATCCTCAAAGCTCAAATGGAGGAGCTTCATCCTTTTTTTACAAGATGCATTTGCTCATGTTCTTGCACAACTTTAATATCTTATTTTTGTAAGCACACATATTAGAAAGGGAGAATAGTTAGTGGTGTATTACCAAGAAGAATAGGAGGAGAAAAACTACGGTGGGGGGCAAACCTTGGGGTTATTTAAACTCTTTAGAATGATGTATGAAGAGTGGGGGTAACACACCCACAACTTTCTAATGGTCCTTGGAAGAGGTAACGAAAAATGAGAGTGTAGCCACCTTTATACCTTATTTTTAGATAGGGTTTACTAGGTGGGAATAACACACTATTTGTGAGAAATTTGTGGGTAGTCGTTTGAGAGTGGAGTGCTCTCCTGCATTGGTCACTTCGTGTATGTCTACCTTATCTTTTCCTGGGACATAGATCACTCTGTGTATATTAACCGTATTATCATCATGGTAGTGATCAGGTATATTGATTAGTGCTTGCTCCTGGTTCTCATTTTATATATCTTCCTTATCTTGCTCATCTTCCTCAGCTTCCTTATCTTCCTTATCTTCCTCATATTCCTCATATTTCTCATCTTCAGTTTTATATTTAGGTGTATCTGTAACTACTTCTACCTCAATCACTTTTTATTCATTGAAGGAACTACAAGGAATAGTTGCATCCAAAATATATAGTTTAGGTGTAATACATTGATTATTGCATACAAATTTCTCATCGCAATGAAAACAAAAACCTTTTTCTCGTCGTTCCTTCATTTTTGTAGGGTTAATACATTTAATGGGTAAGAGTTGGGTAATTTTTGGGGTGGTGTAATCCATTTATGTAATCGTTTTTTGGAATTTATGTCTAAATTTACCAAAAGTTGTCGCAAAATCGTTGTGAAAAGTCATCAACAATTTTTTGCTGAAAAATCATCATCAAGAATTGTGTAAAAATCGTCAACAATTTTCTTGTAAAAATCATTGAAAAAGTTGTTAAAAAATTTGTTGGCGAAATTTACGAAAAATTATCATCAATTCTTTGTTAAAAATTTCGTCACCAAGTTCTTTGTCCAAAATTCTCGTCGTCATTTTTCTCAGGACTGCCCAAACTACCAAACTCGTTTCGGCCATATCTCACTCATCCGGACTCGGATTGAGCTAAAATTTTGAGGGTAGATGCCTGAAAAACCCTAGAATGTCTCCACCAATTTTCATATCATTTGGAGCAACACATATCCTAGCACATCCCTATGTGTGAACGAGATATTTGGCAAGCGGCTATGCGAGGGTTTCATCTGGGTTGAGTGCAAGCAGCTCCGAGAGGTTGGTTTTTAGGGCCTTCGGGCCCCTAGAGGACAATATTTTTGTGGTTTATGCTCAATATTTTAGCAATAAATGTTGCGGGGATCCAATATGGGTTAGAAATTTATCTTTCAACAGATCATACTGTGAACTTGAGTGACAACGGCTTCCAATTTTCTGCACAAAAGAAAAGTGAAAACCATACCTTTCCACGATGTCTAGGGCAAGGATTAAAGAGATCACGAAACAAGTTTCAAGCAGTTGATCAAAAAATGGCTCATATCTCAAGTGAATCTGGTGCTAAGGTGCACCCACAAAATAATTCTATCGTGAAAACCCCTATCAAGGGTAAGAATTTCGAAGACTCGGTCCCAAAAATGAATTTTAGGGATGCCCTTCATGGTGGACAGCCTCAACCCAATGCTAATATCAATCTTAGGGCTTCCCATAAACCTCTAAGAATGCCTAAGATTGATCCCGAGGAAAATGGAGTCAGGATGTCTTAAAGCAGCTGATGGAACTCCTATTGTTAAGCTTGATATGGGTAACATTCAGTTCGGCATTGAAGATTTGGAAAAAAGAGGACTAATTTGTCGGTTCATGGGTTTTCATCCGAGTCTATCTACTTTCAAAGTCTGGGCTACAAAAAGTTGGAAAACTAAAGGTGAGTTACAAATCTCTATTTATCCAAATGGTTATTTTCTTGTTTTATTTGCTAATAATGAAGATAGAGAGAAAACTTTTCAAGGGGGTCCTTGGTTTTTTGGAAGGGCAGGGCTTTTCATGAAGCCCCGGCATACTAAATTTAAAGCCGAAGAAGAGATGCCTTCTATAGCTCCCGTGTGGGTTAGACTCTTTGGCCTCCCTATTGAATTTTGGAATCCTACTATTTTTTCTTCAATTGGAAACTCTTTAGGAACTTTTATGATGACTCGCTGATTGTACTCAAAATTTTGAACATATTATTTATGCTCGGATTTGTGTTTTAATGGATTTTGACAAACCCCTACCTAAAAATATCACATTACAATTTGGGGAAGACACTTGGGAGCAAGTAGTGGACTATGAGAACATTCCTTTTCGTTGTAGAATTTGCCATGAATATGGTCATTTGGCCAGTGCTTGCCCAAATAAAATTCCTGATCAAAAGAAAGAAGATATAAACTCAACGAGGTTTCCAAATACCTAAGAAGAAGAACACTCAGAAAAAACTAGTTATGAAGGATCAATCAAAGTCATCTGCTAATATGTTTGAAATCCTTTCCACAAATGATGTCCCAAGTGAGGAAGAGGAAATAATGGAAACTGAAATCTTAGAAACACAATTTAAATATGAAGGGAAGAACTCAGAGACAAACCAACAAATCAAAGGTTTTCAACTAAAAAAAAAGGAGAAAATTTACACAAGAAAAACAATCTTTCAAATGTCAAAACTTCAAATAATGCAGGTCCCAATATAGACTCCGTTGAACCATCTAGTAAAATTTTGGTCGTGTATGAGCATTCTTCAAGGTTAGAAGCCATCTCAGATTCAATTGGAATAAGTCAAGAAATAGGGAAAAAAAATTGAAGATGGATTCTAATAAAAAAGTAGGTCGCAAGACCAATCAATATCATATGGTAAAAGAAGGTGAAAAGCTTGTAGAGGAAGGTAAGATTAATGCCCTTCCCAAATTTTTTAGCCCTGGTATTAATGAAGATCATCACTTGGAATATTAGAGGACTCAAAGGGAGTCTTTCAAAACAAAATGAAATTAGAAGAATGATTCAGATAAATCATCCACATCTTGTTTTCCTTCAAGAAACAAAGATGTCAATGGAGGATATGGACTCAATTGCCAGTAAAATTTGGCCAGCTGGAAAAGTGGTTTCCCTCAGTTCCCAAGGACTTCGGTGGCATTGCTTGTCTTTGGGACCCAAAAGAGGTAGTTATTCACCATATGGTTGGCAGTTGGGGTTTGTTGGCTATAGCTATTCAAAGTAGACATTCCAACCAGATTATGCTCTGCATTATTGTTTATGCTCCGACTTCTTTGGAGGAAAAAAGAAGATAGTGGAAGGATATTACTCATATTATCTCTCATTTTCCTGAAGCTTGGATCTTGATCGGAGGAGATTTCAATACCATCCTCTCTCTGGATGAGAAAAGGAGGGGAAATAGAAATTTGGACAAAAGCACTGACCTCATGAGCGAATATATTGCAAACCTCCATCTTGTGGATATCCAACTGAGATAATGGCCTTATGACTTGGTCTAACAGAAGGCAAGGCTTAGCTTGTATAATGGAGAGATTGGATAGGTTTTTGCTCTCTAAAAATTTCTTAATCCATGGTCACATTCCTAAAGTGAAGACTCTTAATAATGCTGGTTCGGATCATTGGCCGATCATGGTGGAAATGTGGAAAACCAATGTGAGTTTCTCTCCTTTTCGTTTTCAATTAATGTGGCTTAGAGACATTTCCTTCAGACCTCATGTGCAACAATGGTGGAAGGAAGGTAAACCTAGGCATGGGACTAAGATGTTCTATTTTGCCAAAAGACTGCAATACATTAAATCCAAAATCAAGACTTGGAACTGGAAAGAGTTTGGGGATGTTCATAAAAAAAACATGAAGTTATTGCTCATATTGAAAATTTGAATAAGAAAATCCGTTTAGATGGCCTCACAGAGAAGAGAAGTGCGCAGATGAAATTAAACTCACAACTCAGTTAGAGGAATGGGAAAAAAGAGAAGAAATCTTATGGAAGCAAAAATCTAGAATTCAATGGCTCAAAGAAGGAGATCGAAACACAAATTTCTTCCACAAATATCTTCTAGCTCGAAGATCTCACAACTTTATTTCTTCCTTAAAATCAGATTCTGGAGATGTTGTTTATACTTGGGATGGCATGAACTCTATTGTTGTTGATTACTTTTCCAATATTTTTGCTGCTACTCCTCTTGACTCAACTTCACAACAAAATGTTCTTCAAGCAATCCCTTCTCTTATCACTTCTGAGGAGAACTCTATTTTGACTGCTCCTGTTACTATCAATGAGCTTCAACAAGTAGTTTTTAAAATGCAAAAAGGGAAAACCCCAGGTCCTGATGGTTTTCCCATTGAGTTCTACCAAGAGTTCTGGGATATCCTTCATGTTGATTTATTAGAGGTGGTGGAAGAAGCCAGGAAAGCCAAAGAAATTTTGAAGGTTATCAATAAAACTTATATTACTCTTGTTCCAAAAGCTCAAGAGGTTGATCATATCTCAACTTTTAGACCTATTGCTTTATGTAATGTTCTTCTCAAAATCATTACTAAAATCATGGCAGAAAGGTTGAAGCCTCTTTTGCATAAGATTATTTCCCCAGAGCAAGGGGGTTTATGTGGAAGGACGTCAAATAGTAGATGAGATAGTTCTTGCTCAGGAAGCCATCCATTCCATGGATATGCAAAAATCTCCTTCCATGTTCATTCGGTTAGACTTATCCAAAGCTTATGACAGAGTGGATTGGCACTTCCTTATCAAAGTTTTGAGGCAATTTGGTTTCTCTAAGGATTGGATGGATTGGATTATGGGATGTATCTCTTCAGTTTCCTACTTAGTTCTTATCAATGGCAGGCCTTCTCAGTCATTCCCAGCTTCCAGAGGTATTAGGCAAGGTGACCCGCTATCCCCTTATTTATTCATCATTCTTTCTGAATGCTTGGGTAGGACTATAACCAAAAAGAGGGAAAACAAAACCCTTGAGGGAGTTACCATTGCTCATGGAGCTAGACCTATCTCTCATATTCAATTTGTGGATGACTCTACTCTTTTAGGTAAAGCTACGAGTTAAGGAAGCTTCTAATATTAAGCAAATCATTAGCTATTTTTCTAAGGCTACTGGGCAGTTGATCAATGAAGACAAATCTAAAGTTATTTTCTTTCACTGCTCTACTAGACAGGAATCCATGGTCTTGGATAAATTAAGATATAAGAAGACCTCCCTTCCAATCACTTATTTAGGTATTCCCATAAATATTCAAAGGCAAAAAAATAAATATTGGAATTGGTTGTTGGACAAAGTCAAGAAGAAAATTGGAAAGTGGACCAACAAGTGGCTTTCTTCTAGGGGTAGAATCACCTTGGTAAAATCAGTCCTTCAAGCTATTCCTATTTATGTTTCTTCCATTTTGAATATCCCAAAGGTTGTTCTTCGAGAATTGGATCAAATCAGTCATCGTTTCCTTTGGAGTGGTACTAAGGAGAAAAGAAAATGGGCCTTGGTGAAATGGGATACTTTATGTCTTCCTAAGAGTGAAGGGGGGTTAGGATTCCGGTCTTCTATTAATAACAACAAAGCTTTAGTCTGCTAAATTATATTGGAGGATGTTGCATAACCCCAATGCTCTTTGGGCCAATAATCTCCGTGCTAAATATGTTGAGAACAAAAGTCCTGAAGACCTTGTTCGCTATCAACTTCCTACCAAAGGTTCTCCCATTTTAGCAGTTCTTAAGACTCGGTGAGGATTTGATAAAGAAAAAATTATTTTGGATCATTCATAATGGTCAACAGGCAAATTTTTGGACAGATTCTTGGGATGGTCACAAGCCTTTGATAACTCGGTTTCCCGATTGGAGGCCTTGGATGGAGGAGCTTCACCGAGCTAATTGGATAAAGGTGGCTAATTACTATCGCTACCATACTGGTAATTCAAAGGTTGGTAGATATTGGATCCCTATTGAGGACTGGCCTATTCAAATCCCAGAAAGGCAAAGACAAGATATCCAAGGCATCCTTCATATGAGATCCCTCTCTTGGTCCCATGAAAAAAATTGTTTTGGATGGAACAACACTACTAAGGGTGAGTATTCAGTTGCTCAAGGTTATTTGACCTTATGCCATAATAATCCCAACCATTCTTCTGACATATTTTCTCGATTGTGGGCTCAAAATCTCCGGCCTAAGGTGAGGTTCTTTAATTGGCTTTTATTGCATCGTAGGGTGCTTACTGGTGAGCAACTTATGAAGCATGGTTTTCATGGCCCTTTTAGATGTGAAATGTGTGAAGAGAATGTAGAAAATCTCAACCATATTTTTATTGAGTGTACTTTAGCCTCTGAGCTATGGAGGAGAATGGCCACTTTACTTGGCTTATAGTGGTCCAATTTTTTTACTTTTGAACAGCTTTGGAGGGATTGGCCTAATCAAGAGGGTGTTGATCATTTTATTAGGCAGTTAGTTTGGATGGGTTCTACCATTCTTCTTTGGAATATTTGGAATGAAAGGAACAACCAAATTTTTAATCAAGATAGGAAGGATATTCACTATATTTGGCAAAAGACCATAGCCAACTTAGTTGAATCAGTCCATCAACTCCTTAATCACCCCCAAAACTCCCACCAAATATGGGATCAAGTGATGCAAATATTGAAGATTAAATCTTCTAAGGGCAACCAACTTAAAGGGAATGTGAGTATTAGTAAGATGGATAGGACTAGAAATTGGCAACCTCCTCCTAAGGATTTTGGAAAAGTCAATACTGATGGAGCCTCTAGAGGGAACCCCGGAAAAGTCCAAGTGTGGGAGGAATTGGTAGACTTTCGGATGGCTCCCTGGTTTTTACTTTTGCTGAGAATTTGGGTATTCTTTCCAATAACCTTGCTGAGGGGTATGGTATCCTCAGAGGCTACTAAGGTTGGATGGGAAAAGGTGTTAGTTGAGTCTGACTCTCAACTTATGATTAATCTCTTGAAGACTCCTTCTAAGAATCATAAGGTGGATTGGAGAATAAAAAGAATTATTGAGAAGATTCAATTAATCCGGATGGGATTTTTGAAAGTTGATTACAATCATGTGGTCAGAGATCAAAACAAGAGTGCTGATGCTTTAGCTAATTGGGCTTTGGACAAAGGTGATCTTACTTGTTATGGCCACCCTCCTATATGGTGGGCTTCTCAAATTAGGGAAGCTCTTCTTTCTATCATTTCTTTGGATGGCTCCAGCTTCGAAGGTACCTAGTTTCTTCTTGCTTTTTTTTTTTTGCTTCTCTTTGGTTCATTCAGTTTTTTTTAGTTCCCTAGCTCATTCTATTCTTTATTTTGTTTCCTCTGTTGATTCTTGCCTTAATAGTCTTCTGGTCTAGATAGGTCATTGTTATGTTCAATTTTTTTTTCTTTCTTTTTTTTTTGTTTTTTTGTTTAGTTTTTTAAGGTGGGTGGGTTTTTTTTGTTTTGTTTTGTTTTTGTGTTCTTTGTGTTGTTTTTTGTTGTTCATGTGTTTTTTTTTTGTTATTTTTTTATGTTTTTTGTTATTGTTCTTGTGTTTTTTTCTTTCTTGTTCTTGGGTTTCTCTTTGTTTGTGTTAATTCGTGTTTTTATGTGTGAGTGTTTTCTATGTTTTTTGTTTTTGTTTATTGTCTGTTGTTGGTTGTTTTTTATTTTTATTTTTATTTTATTTTATTTTTTAATTTTTTAGGTTTTGGTTGTGTTTATTTTTCATGTTTTTTTTGGGTTATGTCTTTGTAGTGTTCTGTTGTTTTTGTCTTGTTTGTGTTTTGTTATGTGGTTCTTGTGTTTTTCTATGTGGTTTGTGTTGTGGTTTCTTTTATCTTATTGTGCGTGTTTGGTTGTGCTTTTGTTTTTGACACACTCAAGGAGCATGTTTTTTATTTTATTTTATTATTTTTGTTGTTATTTACTTATTTTTAAATTGGTTTTGTGTGTTTGTTTGCTCCTTGAGTATGTCAAAGGTGGTAGGCCAGGTCCGAGTCCTGGGCATTTTTGGCGGAATGGATACCCCTGCCTCCTTGGGTCTTACCCGAAAGTGGCATCCCTTTTGGGATGTTTTCCACAAATAAAAAAAAAAAAATTCTCGTCGTCAACTTTTTGTCGACAAAATTTGTTTTCAAATTTTTCTTTTATCTCTAATTCTTTGTAATTGGCACAAATTTAATCAAAATATCAATTTATTGACAAAATTTGAAAAATATTGCAATATTTTTGTCAATAATTTATAAAATTTGCAAAAACTGGTTTCTTTTCAAAATTTTGTTTCAAATTTTGTGGACCTACGGTCCTTTTTTTTTTTTACTTCAAATTTTTGAATTCTAGCGGTTTAATGGCTATGAGGAAATCGATAGGTGAATTTGAATTCTAGTGGGCTCAATGACTACGAGGCAATAAACAAGCTGCATAGGAAGCAGAACGATGATAGGGAGTGGCGGTGAATCTTAGGCACTAAGGGAAAATGATGGATGATTTGGGCATGTAGAACGAGGGATAATGGGTGAGCTAGATGCATAGAATAAGGCAGAGTGAAAGGATAGCACAAGGAGAGATATAGAGCATGTAAGTATCGAGTATGAGGTAGAATAGGGGTGAGTGGATAATTATTAGGTACAAGGGCGACACGGAGCAACTAGACACACAAGAAAAAACATGAGCGATGACAACAAGGGTGGTTGGGCATGCAAGGCAAGGTGGAACGATGCAAGGGCTTAGTAGGCATGAAGGACATGTAAAACAAATCAACAAAGGGGTGAGGAGGTGGCTTAGATCACACTATAGCATGATCAAAGTCATGATTGACAAATTGCACTTATTTCCCTTTAATTGCTTGTTATCCCCAATTTATAAAAAATGTGGGACAATTATTTTATTTTAAAATCTTATCTATTGCTTTCACCAACGTCGAAAAGGTCGAGTCACTGTTAAATTAGTTGTCGATGCCAAAAACTTATTATTATATTTTATAAAATTTATAATATAAGGTCAATATTATAAAATATCATCGGATTTGTTTGAAGTGTCATCAAAAAATGTTCCACCGTCTGATCTGTGTATTTTTTTGCTGTTTGCGATGGAATTTTTCTCTATTTTGATAGATTGGATCTGATATAAACCTCAAAAACTTTTTTATATGCAGAGAAATCCATTGAATGTCTTCAGCAACCAGATTTCGATGTATTATGCCAGTAACCAGATGACATTAGTTGTATTTCTTGAGATTTTAATTGACTACCTATTTTGATAAGAGATTTGCCTTGCCAAAAATCTTTTGAAGCTGTAGCTACCAAACAATTGTTGCTGATGAATTTTTTTCATAGTGTTTCAGATGAATTATGAGTGAAAAAATTGTTGATGTTTTACACAAACATAATGAAAAACTATTTTGAGGGCAGCGAAAAGAACAACGAGTGGTATGTAGAAATGAGTGTTCTGATACAAGATGGTAGGACTCTAAGTCCTAGCAAGCTTCACCAATGGGACAACTTAGATTTGGATGCAGAAATAAACCTAAAACTAAGAGAATCACCTTTGCACTAGAGAGAGACCCTTCCAATGGATACACAATATGTGTTTATTCTTTATTATTCATTGATGAGGAGTTCTATGCCTCCCTCCTAGTATTTATATTAACCTAGGGCTACGTTAATGAAGGGATGTGACTATTCACATTATAATAATATAATAATTAATGAAATAATACTAACTAATAATGTTAGGATGGAGGATCCTAACATATTATTAGAATGTGCAAAGTATTCAATAATGTAAATATGCATAATAGTCCATGTGCACATGAGTCCATAGAATAGGAAAGAAAAAATTCACAGAAATATAGAAGGCCAAGAGTCATGAGTCCATAGAATAGGAAAGAAAAAAGTCACAGAAAGATAGAAGGCCAAGAGTCACATCCCATTATATATTGGTCTTTGTGTGAGCATATTAGATATACAATGTAGAGAAGAAGTAGAGGATAAGTTAGATACAATGTAGAGCATGTATGAAGTATGGAGAGTTTGAGATTTCCATTCTATATTAAAATATTATTTTCGTAAGATTTTGTTAATGGTAGTTTTATAATTTATTATAGAAGTTATTAATGAGTTTTATATGTTTAGAATATTGTCATTATCTTATATTTGATATAGCATGCTTATTTAGATCTTGTGGTTGTTTTTCATAAAGTATTTAGCATCAAAATCTAACGCTCTGATCCTAGAATTTTTTGGAAAAAATACCTTACCTCTTTTCTAGTTTCCCTCTAGTATTCCATCCAAACCTCTTCTATTGTTATAGTTCTACTAATTCTGGATGTTGATCTCTGTACTATAGCCACCATATGAAAAAATTTAGTATTTTTATCTCCTTTTAACCAAGTCTATCTTGATTTTAATTTTCAAAATCTCTCTTCCTTACTCAAAATATTATGATATTCACTAAGCAACTCCCTTTCCTTTGAGCTTGGATTATTATGATCACCTTTTTGGATTTTTGAAAGTTTATAATATTTCCAAAAGCGTTCATGTTCCATTATTTTAATCTATATGTCATTGATTTAATTTATTTTGGAAGAGCATACACCCATCGTTTCCTGAAGAATTCCATGTTTTTGCTATCATATCAACAAAATGAGGATTGTCTTCCAACATATCTTCATATTTAAAATATGATTTGTTTTAATTCACTTACCATCATTTTAACTCTTATTGGATAGTGATTTGAACCAATTCTTGATAAAGTATTAATTTTAGCACAAGTTCCTTCATTTAGACAATGATTTGAGAGTGTGCATCTATATAATTTTTTTGCTATTAGGTTTTGGCCTCTCATATTTTTGGTTCATGTATAGTTGTCTTCTTCAAACTCAACCTCCAATAGATTATTGTTTTGAATAAAAACTAAGAAATCTCTTATACTTTGAGTTAGTTTTCTATTTTATCCATATTTTCATCTAGCTCAGTTATGGCATTAAAATATCCTATGATCATGAATAAATTATCTTGGTATTTACTTCTCATAAAGGTTTCAATCCGACTCCAAAATTCTAATCTACCTGACTGAATTATAGGTCCATAGACATTAATAAGGATAAAATGAATATTTGCAAAGTAGCATGTGACTAAAGAGGTGGTCCAATGCCTAAATTTATGAATGGTTACATAGGAGGTTCTAGAAGTATTTCAACAAGTTAAAATTCCCCCTACTTCTCCTTTAGAATATATAACAACATCACATTCACATATCATACATACTACTTTCGTAGTATTTGAAACTTATTTTACCATTTTATTTTCCTAAATACAGAGAATATCGGGTTTATTACTTATAGAAAGGTCCCTAATACACCTTTGCTTTGAGGAGGTATTAGCACCCCTTATATTCCATGAGATGATAATCATGTCTCATTAGGGGCTATTGACCCTGCTTATAAGTTACCAATATCATTTCATTGTTTGGTAAAGAGAAGTTCAACCAACTTAGTTTGTGTTCCTTTCTCTATGTTTGCTCTTGCTTCCCTAGATCTTGCTTGATAATTTGAGGGTTTCTCTCTTTTTGCATTGCTTGTATTAGGAGTAGGTCTTATTATTCTATTCCTAAATATTCTTTCACAAATTTATTTTCCATCATATTTATCCTCTCCTAGCTCTACTACAAAAGCTTTTGGCTTGTCCTGCTCATTTTTTTGGTATTTCCTTATTAATGGCAGGGGTATTAACTTTTAAAACTGTATTTTCTTTACTATTTTTTTTCTCTTGAATGGTACTTCAAGAGATTCTTAAAAATATTATGAGACACATTCCTTAGGTTCATCGAGAATGTTCATCCCTAAATCAGGACCATACTGAATAAATGATTCCTTGTTAATATGTTGAACCTAATGTACTATGTCCTCTAAGTTTTGATCTACTTTTTCTTCATAGGCTAAAGCCTCAAAAGAGTTGGTATGTATTCCAATATCCTTTCTTTCTGGTCTCCACTATTTATTTAGTTTTATTTTTCTAGATCTATTTTTTAGATGTTGAAAACCATCTTCATCCATAGCCATTTGTAACTTTCTCTTGTGGTTTTCTACATAATATTTTGTCGGGATCTTATTAGGGCATGATCTCTCAATATGTACTACATCATGATATATTCTACATCTAAAATATATGTTTTCATAATCTATGGTTTGGATCCACATCATATCACCATACTTAAGAATGATTGGTTATGGTAAAGCTTTACTTATATCAATCATGACTAGTATTTGAGCATAAATAGCCAAGAATCCATATTTCATAGGATATTAAATCTTAAGGAATTTTCTTAGAGTATTTCCTATAGCCTTAAAGGTATCTATTTTCCAAAATTCAATGAGTAACCCACCCAGACTGGTACTAGGGATAAATTTACATTTTTATGTGAAAAACCTTCATACTAGCGAGTAAGGAATAATGTTGCTCTCCCCATAAACCAAGGACCCCCTTTTATGATTCTATATATTTCTTCCCTATAACAAAAAATGACTAATAATAAACCTTTGGGAAGAAAGGATAGAATCACTCTTGGATACGTCCAACTCTTATCAATCTTTTTTCTCAAGGCTGAAGCCCTTAGCCAATACAAATTAAATTTACCAAAAAACACCCTATCTTGGAGTAATGAGGATATCTTTGTGGTGCACTCACTAAAATCTACCACTAAATATGATTCTAATAATTGATCCATGGAGAGGAAACTAAAACTCAAAATCTAATGAAATTTATTACAATGTCCTATAATAAAAATAATATTTGATAAAAAATTAAAATATTTCGCATGCAAAATTTCTAACATAAAGAAGAAAAAAAGTAACTTAGCTAAAACATTATGTTTAGATAGAATGTCTTACCTCTCTAAAGTCCTAGCCTTTCATTGCTCCTCTCATCATTTGAACCCTAGCTAACAAATATTTGCAATTTTATTTTTTATAACTTTAAAAATTATCACCACCCTTATTTCAAGTAGCTAACTTCATAGATTCCCTCAATATTGTCCAGATTCCTTCATATGACTATCATCTTAAATCTATTCAAATTTTGCACAAGTTGATCCAAAAATTAGCTAAATTGGACAAAGCTTCACAAAGATATGGATCCTAAAATATGAGACATTTTTTTCAAAAAAAAAACCTATTCCTTCATGAAGAAATTCAACCTTACCAATGGAAAACATTAAATTAAAACTTAATCATTATTTGATTTAGACAATCAACATTTTCTTGTCATCTTCAACTAAACTTACTACTTCCTCTAACCAAGGAAAAGATGATTTAACTTCATGATCCTCAATTGAAACCCTTTTATTGGATAACTTATCTGCACATTTGTTTCCTTCCCCTAATGTATATGTAAACCTGATTTCTTCAAACTTTATAGCAAGGTCTTGAATTTCCACAATTATCTCTTGTATATTCCATCGAGCTTTTATTTTTCTCAAAACTGCATTTATTACTATGAGTGAATCACCTTCCATCCATATTTTGTTCTATTTCATTTCTTTGCATATTTTTAACCCTTCCAAAGTCGCCCAAGCTTTAGCTTCATTATTTTTCTTAAATCCATTATTAAAAGTGTAGTGAGACAAAATCTCTCTAATATTTATATTTGTTCCATTTCATTTCTTTACGTATTTTTAACCCTTTCAAAGCTACCCAAACTTTAGTTTTATTATTTTTCTTAAATCCACTGTTAAAAGTGTAATGAGACAAAATATCTCTAATATTTCTAATTATTCTTCCTCTTGGTCCTGGATTTCCTTTAGATGCTCCATTAAAATTCAATTTGACCAACTCCACATTGGTGGTTTCCACTTTATATTCTTTGCCTTCTTTTTGTTTATCATGTCTCCAACATCATAATTCCCTTTTGATGACTTGATTCTATCTATCAAGGCTCTTTGCTTCTAGATTAAGAATTAGGAAAGTTTATAGGGTTGGTTTAAACTCCTCTATGACTAAATAAATCTTCCTTTTTATTATCTCTAAACTACTTTCCTTTCATTTAATTCCCTTTTGATGACTTGACTCTCTCTATTAAGGTTCTTTGCCTCAAGATTAAGGATTAGGAAAGTTTATAGGGTTGGTTTAAACTCCTCTATGGCTAAATAAATCTTCCTTTTTATTATCTCTAAACTATTTTTCTTTCATTTAAATATTCATCTATTCCTTTTTAACATAATAAAGATTAAACTTTTTCTATTAAATTTAAAAAGTATAAAAAAAATATAATATAAAAAAAATGTATCTCCATAAGAACAATATCAAAAGATTCTTGTTTCCTACAAATCATAAGCACAAGCATCTACACAACGTCAATAAATCAGCCATGTGCATGCCACTGGTCGAATTATTATCACATTGATAAATCAGCCATGTGCATGCTACTCCATCACAATAGTAGCAATGCAAATAGGATGTAAAAGTTTTTTTTATAGTAATACTTCTTATCTACATTCATCATGAGACTGAACTTGGGTCACATTATCAATAATGCAAGTAGTGTCCTTATCGGTAAATCACATATTAACTTATTTGCCTTTGTTGTAAGCTTAAAGGTGAATGACAATTCATCGCTAGGTAAAACTTTTAGAAGGTAAGAAAAAGAAAAGTTCAAAAGACATGAATGACATATGAAATGGTATATGCCCTTCCCCTTGAAGGTCAAATCTGTTCTATAGATCGGGATGTCTTAACCCTTCCCCTTAAGGTCAAATCTGTTCTATAGATCGGGATGTCTTAACAGAGATAACTAGTTGCATGGTAATATCAATTAAAAACAATTTCTTATGTGAGGGATATACTCTAGCTTGCATGAGTGACATACGACAGAAATTTTACACACCTAACATTCCCGTCCACAAACATCGACGTTGCAACTTGCAAGTTGGGTCCCATGCGATTGTTTATGGAGTTTCTACGCACGCATTGCACGCATGCATTTATTATGTCGGGGTTTTATGGGGGAGCAAGAAGAAGAGGAATGGTTGGCGGAAAAACATGAATTTTTTAGCCTGTACCTTCAAAAAAAGGAAAAAATTTGAAGAAGAGTAATAGTTGGCGGAAAAACATGAATTTTACAGCCTGTACCTTCAAAAAGGAAATTTGTTTTTAGTTTTTCCTCCCTAACTAAATGAGTGAGGTTTGATTAGAGCGTTTTGATTTAAGAGTTTTTAAGGCAAAGGCTAAGAATTTTTAAAGTATTGATTATTATTAGAATAAAAATAAAAACTAATATTAATATTATGTTATCTTTTTAGTGTTACTCGCATTATTAGTAATGTGATTCGGTATATATTTTTATTTTTTGCATGAAACTTTCTAAATTTTGTTTAATTGCATAAAAAATCAAAGCTGTTCGATGAAACTTTCCAAATTTTGTTGGTAAGCATTAAAGAGTGCAGCGCTTAGAATTTCAGTGTCTGGAATTGTATTGGCGAAGAGGAAAAAATGGTTAAGAGTTTGGATGGAGGCGGGGTAGGAAGAAGAAGAGGCGCAGAGGAGAAGCGGACGCGCTTGACACGCAGAAGCAGAACCCCATATGACCGACGGCATGCTCCACCCACAAATCCACAAATAACAACAATGGCAGCAGTTGGCTGTCGAGGATTGTGGATTCGGCCTCGCTTATTATCACCAAGGGGTTTTCCTCCCTTTGCTGGAAACGCCCGTGGAAGCCAACTCCGACGCAAACTTACGTGAAATTAAAGAGGGTCAGAGATGGCGTGAAGATTGGAAAACTACAAGATATTTTTTATCAATTTGGTGGGCATGAAAAAAAAGAGGGTCAGATGGCGTGAAGAGAGGAAAAAGGCGAGGGAAGAAAAAGACAACCGTTTGTGGGGTGCTACCTTGTTTTACAATGATGTAAGTTGATACTTAAGCTTTTGGGTTTACTAATGTTTTTCTTTTTTTTCTTTTTGGTATTGATAAAAAATAGAGCTGAAGGCTTCAAAAAAGATGTATTATCTCACTAAAATAAACAAACTTGGGTTAAACCTGTTGATGGAGAACCTGAAATAATATTCTTCGACCATCCTTTTACATGGCTGATGCAGTGCTCAATGCTAAAGAAACTGCTGACAATAATGTAATTTAGTGTGTTTTTGCTTTGCACTGCCCTCTTTATCTTTTTATCTACTGGCTTCATTATCAGTTCTTATAATCTCTTCCAACTCAATGAGAGCATATGACTAGACCTTGAAATTCTCAGATTTAACTGCCATATTCACCATTTTATCAATAACTTTGTTTTTTTTTATGAATATGTTTAACTAATGTTCTCTTCATATATGTATATTTATTTATTTATTTTGAATTTTGCATGTTGTGTTCTTTTCACTATAAGGGGCATATTTTGCAGGTTTGTGACAATGGTGGCTCTACTCCATCAGATATAACAAAAGCATTTATGGGTGTGCCGTCTCACATAACGCCATCATCTACCTTAGCTTTGCAACATAGACCTTTCAGAGATGAAAGTACAACAAATAGACTATTTGGAGATGAACGCAATCCAAATAGACGAAATGTTTGCCAACTTGTTTGTGACAATGGTGGCTCTACTCCATCAGATATAGCAAAATCATTTATGGGTGTGTCGTCTCACAGGAAACCATAATCTACCTTAACTTTGCGGGATAGACCTTTTAGAGATGAAAGTACAAGACAAAATGTTTACCAACTTGTGCCTAGAAAGCCAGAAGGTTGGGTGTTTGGGAATGGGCAAGTAGAAGATAGAAAGAAAATCCCATATGATAGATTCAAGAGCCCTCAATCTGCAAGGAATAAACTTTTGGGTGTTAATTGTACTCCCTATAGCAGAAATCCTCATCAGCAGGCTTGTGCTAAGGTAACCTGTGGTATTTCGCTTGTGTTTGTGGTATTGCCATACTATTTGTTAGTAGGGTAGAAGGATTAAAGGTGCAAGTCCTTGGTCCCACTTTGTGGGATTCCTCACCCCTATTAACAGAGTTTGGGCATGTGTGTGGGGGATGACCCTCTTGCTTTCTAACCGATTAATGTGATAATGCAAGTCTAGTGGCATATTCCTAATGTAAATCTAGCTACAAGATGTCAAAACAAAATACCTCCCATTATATAAAAACTGTGGTAAATAAAAATAATATGTAAAACCGTACATTTACATAAAAACTACAATAAATGGAAATAATTAGTAAAACCCTCCATTCACATAAAAACTACAGCACATGGAAATAAAACAATAAATACTTTCTTTTCTCATTCCTGGATTCACTTCCCATTCTCCAAAATATTACAATCCATCATATAGCAACCGAAAACCAAAGAAACCCTAAAACGTTTTTTTTTCTAAAAACTGTTAAAAATAGATCTTTTTTCAAAAAACTGCTAAAAATAGAAATGAGTCAGATTACACCCAAATTTGGTGCACACATCCCTATTACAATAAAAAACCTTAATTTAAAATATTAGGCCTCAAATTAAGATATAACAAAAGATAATAAAATTCTAACATCCAAAAAAACCCAAAAAACCCTAGAACCTATTCTAAAAGCAAATTTTGGAACACTAGATGTCAGAGTTAGGTTCTGAAAACATGATTTTTAGAGGGAGAGGAAAATAAGAGATTAGCCTTATGCAGAACACACACGCAGAACCACTTGTTAAATTTCAAGGCAAATGGACGTACGGTTCACAAGTTATGGCTCCGACAAGGTGCATCATTCTCCTCTCATGAAAAAGAACTTAGCTCCTACGAGTTCAGTTGAATTGAAATATTGTAGCTTTTGGTTATCAATTTCCTTTAGCTCTGACTCCGAAACCCAAGTTTTATCTGACTGTGGTAATACTTCCCACTGAACCAGGAATCTATTGTAGCTCCCATGTCTGGTGGTGATCGCATTCTTATCGAGCACCTATGCAACTCTATATTTTTTCTTCTTAGACATCTGTCATGCCCAAGTTATTGTCTCCTATAATTAACCATCCTCGATAGTACCAAGATAGTGAAATAAATCAAAAACATTAAAAACGGGTGAAATATCAAATTTATCTTTATAGGCATTATCATTGATCTTCTTCAAAATCTTGCATGGCCCAATTTTTTTAAGTTTTAGTTTGTTATACGCCCCCTTAGGAAATATTTCTTTCCTAAGATGAACCATGACCATATCACCCTCTTTAAACACTTTCACCCTTCTGTGTGCATTACTACTCTACAAGTTTTCCCTCACGGACTCTTGCACTTTTTGGATATGTTCAGCAAATGCTTCTGCATCATCACTAACTTGTTCCCCAATTGGTAACTCAACCAAATGTAATACATATTTAGGATTTTGACCATAAATAATTTTAAAAGGAGATTTACCTATCGACCTGTTCACTGAACTGTTGTATGCAAATTCATTTTGCGACAAGGCTAAATCCCATTATTTTAGTTTTTCTCCAACTATGCATCGTAAGAGGTTTCCCAAGCTTCTATTCACTACCTCGGTTTTCCTATCGATCTGTGGGTGGTAAGCACTACTAAAATACAACCTGGTGTTCAAATTTTTCCACATTGTCATCCAAAAGTGACTCAAGAACTTAGTATCCCGATCATAAGTAATAGTCTTTGGAACACCATGTAACCACATAATCTCATCAAAGAATAAGACTGTAGTCCTAGTTGCATCATTAAATTTCTATCAAGCAATGAAATGCACCATTTTTGAAAAGCTATCTACCACAACAAAAACTAAATCCTTACCCCTCTGTGTCTTGGGCAACCCCAACACGAAATCCATACTTAGATTGGTCCATGGTCCTGTAGGAACTGGTAGTGGCATATACAACCTTGTATTTTGTGCATGGACCTTAGCCATTTGACATACTCTGCATCTAGAGACAAACATGATTATGTCTCTCTTCATTTTTGGTCTATAGTACTTCTCCTCTACAAGGGTGGTAGTTTTGGCTACTCCAAAATGGTGAGCAAAACCCCCACTATGTAATTCCCTCAAGATGTTCTCTCTCATAGAGCCATTGGTAATGCATAATCGATTACCCTTAAACAAGTAATCATTCTGTCAAAAATACTCTTCAAAAATAGTATGGGACTCACCCTCTATCGCACTTTTACACTGTTGCACAATATTTCCAAAATCTGCTTCAGATTCATACAGATATTTAATCCCCTCAAATCCTACCACTTCATTCTCCATAGTGATCAACACCATGACTCTCCTACTCAATCCATCAACAACCTTATTTTGTTTACCTAACTTGTGCTTCAGGATATATGTATATTGTCGCAAAAAAGAAACCCATTTGGCATGCCTACTATTTAACTTTTTTTACGAGTTGACATACCTCAATGCTTCATGATTAGTAAACAACACAAACTCATTTGAGAGTAAGTAGTGCCTCCAATGTTTCAATGCTTGCACAATTGCATAAAATTCCACATCATATGTAGAATAATTATTTCTTGCATCATTCAGCTTCTCACTAAAAATGCTATAGGTCGGCCCTTTTGACTTAAGACACCACCAATTCCAAAAAATGAGGCATCACAATCAACCTCAAACACCTTACTAAAATATGGTAACACTAGAACAGGGTCTTCTTACACCTTCTTCTTCAAGATTTCAAAACTCTTTGTTGCTGCCATAGCCCATACAAACTCTTTCCCCTTCATGCACTCAATTATAGGGGCATCTATACTACTGAAGTTCCTAATGAACTTTATGTAAAAGGTAGCTAGGCCATGAAAACTCCTTACTTATGTTATAGTTTGTGGAAGAGGTCATTCAAGAATCACCTGCACTTTCTCTTCATCCATCCTCATGCCATATCTTGAGATTACAAATCCTAAAAACACTAAACTATCATGAAGAAATCTATATTTCTTTAGATTGATATACAATTTCTCCTTCCTAAGCACGTCTAACACTAATTTTAGGTGTAACAAATGGTCCTCTTCACTTTTACTATAAGTCAAAATATCGTCAAAATACACAACCACAAAATTACCATTATATTTTTGTAGTACTCTGTTCATCAACCACATAAATGTATTGGGTGCATTAGACAACCAAAATGGCATCACCATCCACTCGTGCAACCCATATTTTATCTTAAAAGATGTCTTCTATTCATCCCCTTCTCTAATTCTGATCTGGTAGTAGCCACTCCGTAGATAAATTTTACTAAAGTATTTAGCTCCAACCAATCCATCCATCATGTCATCCACTCTCGACATAGGATACATATATTTTATTATGATCTTGTTTATGGCTCTACTATCCACACACATCCACCAGTCACCATATTTCTTTGGGGTCAACAATGCTGGAGTCACACATGGACTCATACTCTCCTTCTTTCTTTATCAACTCTGTCACTTGCCTACTCAAATCTGCATTCTATGTTGGATTCAACCGATAAGTTGCCTGATCTGAGAGCGCTAATCCTAGAATCAAATCCATATGATGCTGGATATCCCTCTTTGGTGGTAGCCCATCCAGTAAATCCTCTGGTGTGACATCTTTATATTCACTTAGCAACTTAGCTGCTACTGTAGGCATAACCACTTCCTTTGTTTCTAGCTTCCTAGTTGTTAAGGCATAACATAAGCTAGCATCCTTGATCTCTACAAGGAACTCCTTCATCGTCAAAAAGCTCTCACTCGGCCCATCCTCCTTTAGAGGTACAAGAACTACCTTTACACCATCCTTCCATAATGTGTAAGTATTATTTCTCCCATTATGGTTAGTATCCCTGTCATACTGCCAAGGTCTTCCCAACAGAATGTGACATGCATCCATAGGGATCACATCACACCACACTTCATCCTTGTAAGTGCTCCCAATTGAAAATTTAATTAAACACCTCTGATATATTGTTACCTCATTCCCCTTATTAACCTATGAGATGCGATATGGATAAGGATGCTTTTCACATTCTAGGTTCATTTTATCAACCATGACATTTGACACCATATTCTCATAGCTACCACCATCAATGACAATGTTACATACCTTCCCTCTTGATGTACACCTTGTTCGAAAGATGTTCATTTGTAGCCTAGAATCATCACCATCTATGGTCTACCCCTTCGCTTTGCTCTACACCTTCTATTTCTTAGGAATAATTAGCGTCCTCCTTATCATAAGTGCTTCCCCCATGTCAGCAACAACTTCATCCTCATCCTGCTCTTCCATCTCAACTAGATTGACCATTCCTTGTCCTCCTTGACCCATTTATTAGAAATCACATTCGGGACACTCAAATGCTCTGTGCCTCTCCTCACCACATCCATAACAGGTATACGACCTTCTTGGATCATTCTCATTTTGTCCACCACTGTAACCTCTACCTCGTTGGTATCCTCTTCCTCTCAGATTCTACCCATATTCTTCTTGTTTAGCAGGTATTAAGGATTCTCCCTTGAGAAAATTAGATCCACTTTGACCCCGACCTAAAGAGGGTGTGAATCCCTTCTTACCTCTTCTATTAATCCTTTTCAATTTCTCCTTTGCCTTGAGGGCCATTTGATATGCATCCTCCATTGTAAGAGTGCGATGCATGATCATTTCATCTTGGAAATAAAAACTTAGGCCATTTACATACCTAGAAACCCTCTAGTCCTCCATATCATTGTGTGCTCCACTCGAATGGATAGCTTGTAAAATTCATTAGTATAGTTCTCAATGCTTTGATCCTTCTGTCGAAGATTCTGAAATCTACGAAATAGGGTTTGGGAGTAGTCTATAGGTATAAATCTTTCCTGTAACTTTTTTTTCATCTTTATCCAATACCTAATATTTTCCTTTCCATTTCTCTATCGTGTAGTCTATAAATGATCCCACCAAATCAATGCATGTCCCTTCAACTTTGTGCATGCAAGCTTAACCTTCTTCTCTTTAGCAAGGTTACTCCATTCAAAATATTTTTCTAGGCTATTGATCCAATCGATCAACTCTTTTGGTTTTAACCCATCAACATACTCGGGAACCTCGATCTTGATCCCATATCGATTCCCCTTAAGCCTCTCTAGAACTTGTATCAGTCAATTTTCAAAATCGTACCCTTCTTCCTTTGGGCCCTATAGTTCTGCTTCTACGTGGACCTTAGATCCACGTTCCTTAGATACATTTTCATCATCATATCCTTGATCTGCATGCACCCTGGGATGTCTCTCTCCCATGCGATCAATCACACTAGTCAGTCATGCTATTTTTGCATTCAGATCCTCAATCTGCCTATTCATCTGGGCATATATTCTAGGCGTCATCTTCCCTTCACAAGCGAGATCATACCTGCTCTGATACCAAATGATGTAAATCCAGCTACAAGAGGTCAAAAAAAATACCTCCGATTACATAAAAAACTACGATAAATAAAAATAATATGTAAAACCCTCCATTTACATAAAAATACAATAAATGAAAATAATCAGTAAAACCCTCCATTCACATAAAAACTACAGTACATGGAAATAAAATAATAAATAATTTATTTTCTCATTCCTGGATTCACTTCCCTTTCTCTAAAATATTACAATCCATCATATAGCAACCGAAAACCAAAGAAACCCCAAAAAAATTCTAAAATGTTTTTTTTCTAAAAACTGCTAAAAATAGATATTTTTTCTAAAAACTGCTAAAAATAGAAATGAGTCGGATTGCACCCAAATTTGGTGCACACATTTCTATTACAATAATGAACCTTAATCTAAAATATTAGGCCTCAAATTAAGGTATAACAATGGATAATAAAATTCTAACATCCAAAAAAACCCAAAAAACCCTAGAACCTATTCTAAAAGATAATTTTGGGATACTAAATGTCGGAGTTAGGTCCCGAAAACATAATTTTTGGAGGGTGAGGCAAATCAAAGATTAACTTCATGTAGAACATGCATGGAACCATTTGTTAAATTTCAAGGCAAACGGGCATACGGTTCACAAGTTATGGTTCCGACAAGGTGCATCAATTCCATGATTGAAATACCTATCTATCTTGTTAGTGTGGTTTATGTGTGTGTTTGTGAATACCTATCTATCTTGGAATACCTATATATCTCTTTGCCAATGGCATAGCAGACTTAAAGGTGCAAGTCTTTGGTCCCACTTTGTGGGATTCCTCACCTCTATTAACATCAAGTTTGGGCATGTGTGTGGGAAGTTGATCCTCTTACTTACCTATCTATCTATCATGTGTATTTCTTAATTGTAAATATTCAAGTGGAACACTCAATATTTTGGTCTATTTTTGGTAGGGCCATGACTAGATTTTTTGTGCTTGCAGTATATAGGTGAGGGATCACAAGTAAGCACACCAGCATCTAGGTGGACACCAATACAATCTCCACTTACAGGTGGACGACAGGTGATATTTGAAGTTTGATTGAAAGCAATTATTGTTTCATAAAATTTTACTTATTTTTAATTGATTTTAGCACATGCAAATGCTATTGACCTTATTGGGGGTTATTTACATGCCAAGATTTACCATGCAGATGTTGAAGAGGAGCTATCTGTTAGAAGATGGTTTCACATCAGTAAGTCCAATAAGGAGGACCCGACAAAAGTGCACATTTTGCATCCCGTTTAGGAAATCTTATCCATTATGTTCAAACAATAATCAACCAACTTCTATGCAATTCCCAGGAAATGATCCTGGGCCAAATGCATTGGTAGCAGCTTTCAAGAAACTTATGGAAAACGAGAAACACAATAATATTCCTTCGGCAGTTCAATCCCAAGAAGAACCAAATAAGTTGAGTGCAAGCCTTGTATATGTGCCCAAAAAATCAAGTGAGACAGCTCGGAAAATTTTGGAGCATCTGGATCGAATGGTGGTTTCTCCCAAAGAAATGTCTGTTGAGGCACAACTGGCAATTGCAAGGGTGAAGTCCCCTACCCCGTTGAGCATTGGCATGCTTAATGGACATGCACACAAAAGTACAGAGACTGTAGATGTAAATCACTTTCTTAATATGCATGCTTCTAGGTCCTCTTCTTTTCAGGAAAATAACCAGTCAGGTGCTCAAGGGCCCTCTGTTTCTGAGAAAAAACATGAAGGTAAGGGCAAATCTCCTCCGTTTAATTCTTTACCAACTAGTGGGAAGGCACCTACATCTCATACTAGAGATGTAGTTCACCAGAGTAATGATGTAAGTTCTTCAAAGGTGGGCAACAAATTGCAAGTCTTAGATGATGCTGTTCTAGAGAAGAATAAAGGTTTTAGGATGAGTGCACTTGAGGTATGTTGTCTTTTGGTTGATTTTTATGCCACAGGAGTCTGATAATGAGAGCCATGTAAGCAGCAATGCTACAATCGAAGGCTAAAAATGTTTGGAGGTTGATGAGGGCCATCTAAGCATAAATGCTACAATATGTGACTCTATTTAGTAGATATGAAAACTTCTAAATTTATTATTGTAGTTTTGTAGGTCTAATATATATATATATATATATTTTATATATATATATATATATATTATAAAATTTGAAATTTTTAGTAGGAATTATAGTAGATATGAAAACTTCAAAATTTATTATTGTATTTTTGTAGGTCTATTGTATATATAAAATGATTGTCTTTATTTGATTTTTTTAATGCAATTTTTTAATAGGAATTATATTTTATATTAGAAGTTTAATTATTTAAGAGTTATTTTAATAAAACATAACAAAAATAAAACTCTTAAAAAATAAGATTATTTAATAAATCAAGGATTAACATAATATATCTTATTATTGAGATAATGTTAATAATTTTAATAGAGGTATTGCAAACAATCAATTTTGAATTTTATTTTAATTTTATAAAATTTGTTAAAAAAATAAAACATAAAACATAACAAAAATAAAACTTGTAAAAAATAAGATTATTTAATAAATCAAGGATTAATATAAATTATTGAGACAAACCAATAATTTATATTGGTTTGTTAACCAATTTAGGACCTACATTGAAATACATGTCACTATTAAGGATTTATATCACTTAAAACAAGGAAAAATGAGAGCTTTGCTGAATTCCTAGCCAAATGGAGGCAACTGCTTGGAAAATTACATTTTGCTTTACCTCACCAAGAGATGTTGGAAATTTTTATTGGCAATTTACAAGAACAACTATATTATGAGCTTGCTACAGCTACAGTAACCTCTTTTGATCAAGATATAGACTTAGAAAGGAGGGTAGAAGATGCTCTTATTAGAAGATGATAGTTCAAGGAAAAGGATGAAGATAAATCTTCTAAAAATCAATATAAAAATAAACAAGTAGTAGGTGACGGAGTTATAGATAGTAGAAACACCCCAAACATCAATACTACTGAAGCCATTAAAAAGTTTGTGTTAAATATTCCTAATAAAACTCCAAGAGAATTCACAAGATTGAATCAACCCTTAAATATGATTTTACCTCAATTATTAAAACAAGGTTTAATACGATTTCTAGAAATTCAACAACCAAATACCACTGCAACTGTGTATAGGGCTGATTTACATTGCAAATTTCATCAAGTGGATGAATATTCAACTAATTCTTGTGAACAATTGAAATGTATGACACAAGATCTAATTGATAAAGGTAAAATGGAAGTAGAAAAAATTCCTTCCAACAATAACCCTCCAAATAACACCCAAAAACAACAAACTCAAAGTGCTAATCAAACTTTAGAAATATTCCAACATCCTTTACCCAATGATGGTAAAGAGGTTGTGAATTAATTAGAACATCATAATATTCCTCCCCCAAATCAGTATGTAGGAACAATTAGAAATTTCTTACCACATCAAAATCTACAAACTTCATATGTGCCTACTCAATCTGCAGTTACAATCATGCCCATACAATATTTTCAATCTTCATCTTCATAAGATACAAGAAGTGACACAGAAAGTAAAATGGACATTACTTCAAATAATTCAAATAGTTTTGAAGACGAATTAGATCCAATTCTTCTCATCACAGATTTATTAGTTCTAGAATAACCATTCCCTAGAAGAATGACTACTTATCCTTCATCTCAAAAAACACTTTTAATGGAACAAATACTAAATGCTATACCACACTTTAATTACTTACAAAATAATAATATTGTGGGCACTATTGGAGCTATCACTAGACAACAAGCACAAAACCAAAATTCTCAATCACAAACTCAAACCCAAAATGAGAAATCACCTCCATTTGTATTAAGAGCACCAAAAAAAGGAAATAATATATCAAACCCACAATAAAAATCTCCTTATTAAATTAATGAACAATTAGCAAATATGACAACTATAATTTATCTTTTGGATCTTCTAAGAACTTCATCTATACATAGATAATAGTTAGTGAATTTGCTCATGTTCTTGCACAACTTTAATGTCTTCTTTCCGTAAGAAGGGATATTAGGAAGGGAGAATAGTTAGTGATGGATTGCAAATAAGAAGGGGAGGAGCAGAATGACGGTGGGGGGCAACCCTTGGGGTCATTTATACTCTTTAGAATGATTTATGAAGATTGGGGGTAACACGTCCACAACTTTCTGGTGTTCCTTGGAAGAGGTAACCGAAAATGAGTGTGTAGCCACCTTTCTACCTTGTTTTTGGATAGGTTTACTATGTGGGAATAACACACTATTTGTGAGAAATTTTTGGGTAGTCATTTGAGAGTGGAGTGCTCTCATACATTTGTAACTTTGTGTCTACCTTGTATTTTTCTGGGACATCGATCACTTCATGTATATTGATCGTATTATCATCATGGCGATGATCAGGTATTTTGGGTAGTGCTTGCTCATGGTTCTCATTTTCCACATCTTCCTCATCTTGCTCATCTTCCTCAACTTCCTCATATTTCTTATCTTCCTCATATTCCTCATATTTAGTTTTATCTTTAGGTGTATCCGTAACTACTTCTACCTCAATCACATTTTCTTCATTGAAGGAACTACAAGGAATAATTGCATCCAAAATATATAGTTTGGGTGTAATACATTAATGATTGCATACAAATTTCTCATTACAGTTAAAAATAAAACCTTTTTCTCATCATGCCTTTATTTCTGTGGGGTTAATACATTTAATGGGTAAGGGTTCGGTAAGTTTTGGGGTGGTGTAAGTCATTTATGTAGTCGTTGTTTGGAACTTGTGTCTAAATTTGCCAAACGTTGTCACAAAATCGTTGTGAAAAGTCATCAAATTTTTTTTTGCTACAAAAAATCATCGTCAAGAATTGTGTAAAAATCACCGAAAAAGTTGTTAAACAATTCGTTGGTGAAATTTACAAAAAAGCATCATCAATTGTTTGTTAAAAAATTCGTCACCAAGTTCTCTGTCCAAAATTCTCATTGTCAAAGTTTCGTCGACAAATTTTTTTTTTGATTTTATCTCTAATTCTTTGTAATTAGAAAAAATTTAATCAAAATTTCAATTTATTGATAAAATTTGAAAAATATTGCAATATCATAGTCAAAATGAGGTGTAATTAGAGATAGTGACTCAAGATATGAAGAGGGGATTCAAATATTTTACATATGGTACTAGTTATATTAGTAGATGACCTTACTATACACATTGATTTTAGATGTCTTGCTTGGGATATGAGTCGACATGTAGTACAATGGGGATGGGGGGAGGTGATGGTGATGATATAGGATGATCAAGTTGTATTTTCCTAGAGACTAGTAAAATTGGCATGTTTATACTACTCACTTCATCACATAGTATATATGAAGGGATTTACTTTGGCATGTTGTATACTACTTTATGTCTAGGAAGGTGCCTATTATTTTTTTATTTCTAGGAAGGGGGATATATGAATAGAACGTGCCTATTACTTTTTTATGGGAATAGTATTTTGATATGAGATGAAGAGCATAATTCAAGAGATGGATAATAGTTGTGAGGAGGGTAGTGAATGATATTTGTCTAGATATGATTATATGGTAGCCTTATCAACTACACCTAAAATATATTGATGATGGATATTAGCCAACTTTAGTACTATGGGTTAGATGGTAATTGAGGGTAAATGGAGATCAAGAGTTACATCATTTGGACCAAGTTATTAGATAGTTTATTAAGATATAGGATATTCTTGAGGGTTAGTGTAGTTTAGGAGAGCCCATTAAGAGAGAGGGTTCAAAAAAATTTCTAATCTAGATATTTATGTAGAGGGGGATATAGATGATATTATTATTTTAGGTATAGGATAAGATAATCTTATTATGGTAAAGGGATACCTATTTTTGTATAATATTATTCATCCTCGATGAGTTATAGTATTGAGAGAGAAAACACAAATGCCATTTGAGTAGTAAAATTGAATGCTATGGAGGCACCTATAGGAAGCATGGAGAAGGCAAAAATATAGTTGAGTAACTATAGTAATACCACCACTTCATATGCTACAACAATTAGAGAATGCAAAAAAAATGAGGTAGGGAGTAATATGTCACCTCATTCTAGGTCTAAGGGAGATGAAAGGGGTAGTAGGTTACATCCTATTAAGAGAGAGAGAGAGAGAGAGAGAGAGAGAGAGAGAGAGAGAGAGAGAGAGAGAGAGAGAGAAGGGGGGAGAGAGAGAGAGAGAGTTATTACAATGGATAGTAAATCTACAGATAAAGAGAGCCAACCTAGAAGGATACCTGATGAGATAGGAGGTAATAATTTATGCAAAGGAGGAGAGGGATAATATTATGGATTAGATATAGATGGATCATGAATTATTGTACATGGAGAGATATAGGTAAATTTTCAAGTTTTATGATATATCACAACATTATAGGGATAGATGGTTAATCATGTGTGGGAAAGAAAGCAATGGAAATATAAGATGATAGCGCTATGGTGGAGTATTTAGAATATGACTACCAATAATAATGTTACAGTAGGATGGGGTTCACTAGAGAGGGATATGGTGCACATACTATTTGATAAACTATTATAGTTATAGGTATAGCTAGATAAACCCTAGAGTCAATTAGTCACCCATATGGGAATTTAGTCACATGAAGAGAGAGTCAATTTTAGTGTATAAGAATTTAGATAAAGGATATAGAGATCTATTACTGATAAAGTAGGATTTATAAATCATGCGCTAAGACCTATATGTCAAGATAAAGTGAACAATGTACTATAAGATGTATATCATGTAGTGGTACCTATAAATCTATGGCTTTATCTACCCATGGATATGTGGACCCATACATACTCAATATTAGTGATATGGGACTCCTAATTATTAGTGAGGATGCCACTACCAAGTACATGACCATAAAATATAGGTTTCTAAAGTTAAGAAGTATAGGCATTGTACCTATTTTTATATACCCTTTGAGATGTATCATTTTTGCTATATTATTATAATGCAACAATTGAAATATGTATTGGTATTTATTATTTATGTGATCAAAATGGTGTACAAACTTATTGTATATGAATTGGTTTGTGATGACTAATGATTATTTGTAAACATGTATAGATGATGATATTACTTTAATAGATTAGATATTGGGTATCTTGTGTTTAGATGGATTGGTTTCCCATGATTGTAGCTTTATAATTGTCAATATAAAGTTAAATAAGTTGTTATGACTGGTAATATTTATGTATAAAATAATAAGATATTTTGTGTGATTGACCTTTAAGTAGAAATTTAACGATATTTTTTTAATATTTAAGCATAAATTTCCCTAATATTTTCCATATTTAAAAAAATAATCCCAATTGATGTAAAAGGAACAATGATAAATAAAATGTTTTGATGTTTCTAGATCCATCTCACATAAGATACACTTGAGATATCTATGTTATCCTATAATAATCTTGATTTATATGGCTATACAAGAAATTTTGAGGCCTTAGGGATATCCTCTATTGAGTAAATATTCATCCAAGGGAAATCATTACAAGTAAAAAATATTTACTTCTCTAATACTCATTTCCAACTTTTTCGACTATCTACCATATCTTTGTAGATTCTAAACCAACTCATATTTTATGTAAAAATAGACAAATAAAACCCTTTAATCATATTTAAAGCTTATCTATTATTATTTTGATATCATCTCCTTCAACCATGTTACTAATAAAATCCATAATCTAGAGTTGTTGATTATATTAATATAGTCTTTGATATTTGGACCTTTATAAGCTAGACATGCTCATGACAATGGTTACCATTTTGAATCGAACATAAGATTATAAAGGCTTCAACAAATAATCAATTGAAGAAATTATACAATCCCTATATTGATTGATCATCTAATATGTTCCCTAAAAAATTGTAAACTATCTTATATCATGTGTCATGTTGGAAATCCTATAGGTAGGAATTTTTATTGAATAATTTCACAACATCAAGAAAATTGAGATTTTTTGAAGTAACACTTTCTACCAAATTATTTCGTTGATTCTGAGATAATATCTAGACATATTTTTTCCCTAAGTCCAATTACATAAGTTAGTAATTTTTCAAGCCTTCCTTCCTAATATCATTTCCTTTGTAAACCCTATCCACTTTCAATGACAAAATAGTTTTTTAATCCTTTCTAAAGAAAATTTATTTGAATTTTATAAATTAAGAATGCTATAACTAATAGCAATATTAAAAATGACTTCACATAAATATAAATGGATTGCAATATAGTATTTATGAATTGTAGCCTTCCATTGATGATTAAGAACTTACATTTCCAACCTACCAAGCAAGATTTTATTCTACCCAAAAGCAATTCCCAAATCTTCTTATTTCCTTTATGAGACACAATTTCCTTAGTATGTTGATGGAAATTGTTCAATTTTAATCTCTAAATCCTATATTCTATAGCATTATTCAATAGTATAACAACCCTATAACAACATGATATGGATGATTTAAACTCCATGTATTCATTGATTTGGGTGATGGGCCAAAAATAAAAGAATCATCAACAACTTGACAATGAGATTTAGGGGGACCATCTATTGTAATATAAATACTTTAGATTTATCCTTCAAATTTTACCTTTGAAAAATCCCTCCCTAATGACTCAATAAAAAATATAAATAGACATGGAGATAATGGATCACCTTGGTGGATTTCATAGGATGACTCAAAATATTAAGTAGGGAATACATTGATCTAAAGAATTTTTGGAATGTTATAATAACATTTAATATATTTACACCAAATTTTATCAAAACTAATCTTTTTGAGAATATCATGTAGAAAATCTAGCAATCCCTATAATATGATTTTTTCATATCTAATTTCATAATCAATGTTAGAATTTTTGTGGAATGAAGAGAATGTATGACTTTCCATACATTGTATACCATCAATAATTTATTTACCATGTAAAACTATCTTTCTTCTCTAAGATAACACAATCTAGAATGATTATTAGCCATTTTACAATAATTATTTAAATAGTCTTATAAATCATATTACAAAGGCTTGATATATATGATTTACTAAAATATTTTATCTTGTATTTTCTAAAATTTTATACCTATTTCCAATATTAAAAGTGGCATAATATAAATAAGAATAAATTATAATATACTCTTTATGAGTTATAGCTTTTAGATGTGGTTAAGAACTTACATTTCCAACCTATCAAACAAGATTTAATTCTATCTAAAATTATTTCACAAAGCTCCTTCCTCTTTCCATTATAAGGCAAATGAATACCCTAATATATTGGTGGAAAATTTCTAAATTTAAACCCTAAAATGCCCATAAGAATATATTGTAAATATAATATAGTGTTAATAAAAATGATCATAAATTTGTATGTACTAATAAATTGTCTAGCAACCTTCTTATTTCATGGTAATAAAATTAAAATCCATAGAATTACTAAATAGGATATGACACTAAAAGTATCATCAACAAATATGATATGATATTTGGAAGGGCTATTTGTTGTAGCCTAGATACGTTTGATATTTCCTTTCAATTTTACCTTTAATAAATACCTTTCTCATACCCACATAATAATAATAAATAGATAATAATATATATGATCACCCTAGTACAATATTTAGGATGGCTCACAGTATCTCTCATGGGGTCCATTTATGAAAATATAATATTTTGTAGTTCTATAACAACATATAATCCTTTCATCTCAACCTTGATCAAAACTAATCATTTTGATAATATCATATATAAAATTCTAATAAACCCTATTATATGATTGGTTCTTATATAATTTCATAAGCATCCCTAGATTTGTGTAGAATGAAGATAATGTATGGACTCATATGCATGATTAAACAATTTATAATTTATTTACCTTAAATAAAACCATATTATTCCTGATATAATACTATCTAGAATGTTTATCATTCTAATTGTCATAATATGTGAAACAATATGATAAATAATATTACAAAGGCTTATTAGACAAAAATTATCAAAATATTTTGTCTCATATTTCTTGGAAACCAATGTAATAAATGTGGAATTGAACTCACTTATTACAACCTTCCTTTTTAGGCATGTTCAATTATAGCCCACGTATTACTCTTTATTAAATCCTAACATATTTGAAATACAACTAATTGAAATCCATGTGGCCAATTCCTTATAAGAATAGAAATAGAAAACTACCTCATGTAACTCCTCCATATATATCTTCTTCATCAATCTTACATTTTTTTCCTATGTGATATTTTACAAGCATTATCTTTGGAATCCTTATATTTCCCATTACTTGATCAAAATATCTTTCAAATAATTAATTACTTCCATATATCTTCTTCTTCCTTAGTATTTCTTCCATACATATTTAAATTATTTCTCCTCTGTTGGCCATATCTCCCTATATTTTTAGAACCAATATGAATCTTCCTTTTTCATTTAATTATGATAATAATAAAAAACATCCTCCACTATTAGATCAAACTTTGAATCTTTGAAAAGCTTGGCCAATATTTGTATAACTTACATATATTTTTTATATTATACCCAATCCTTTATATTTAATAGACATTTATGGTGTAATATTTGCTATCAAGATAGGGTTTTCCATTTAGTTTCACTTCATCGTATCCCTTAGTAAGGCATACATACTTCTAACTATAAAATTTTTACTTTAAATTATGATTTTCAAAGATAACTCTTTTGTTATACTATATAGAGTTTTTTTTCACAAGAATCCTTTAGTTTTTAAATTTCCCTTAAAATATGGAACAAAAAGTGACACTTATTCTTACTCACACTCACAACTAGAATAAGAAAATTTGAGACTTAACTTATGCTCAAAACAAGATAAATAATTAAATTTAATTAGTAATTAAACTATTATTAATTTATTTATAAATATCATTATATTAAATGTTAGTAATAAATTAAAAAATATTTATATACATTAAACATATTTGTATCTTATTTTTTACACTTTTACTTTTATTTTTACAATTTTAATAATTTACATATGGCTTCTATTGGGGTCACTCTCATAAAAAATAGAAAAATATTACATGTACTATTAGGTCAAGTAAATTATATCCAACATGCCTTTTTCTTCCTTTCTTTTTCTATCAAATATATTCAACAACTTCCTCAAAGTGCTTTGTTTCCACAATTAGCTTCCCACATCCATTTTTTGATAGCATTAATAATGTGTGAATCTTACACAATTGAAATTTGTTTCTATCATTTTTCTATTGCAATTTTAATCACTTTAAGAATTTTGCTAGCCTCTACATAGTTGTTAATTGAAGTTCTATTTGATTTAAGTAAATTGGGATAATTTAACCTTCATTATATCAAATAATACTACCTCCATTAATTTTTCCTATATTCTTTTAGAAGCATCATCAAAATTAATTTTGATAAACCAAATTTCTATAAATTTCTATTTTACCCTAGATCAAAGTAGTTCCTTTGGTTTAATTCCATTATCATAAATGACACTTCAATGTATGTTCAAATTTTGTAACGAAGTTGTGACCACTTTTTTTTTTTACATTTGAGACTTCCCATGGTGAACATCATGTACATAAACATTCTGCAAAACAATAATATGGTTCTAAACTTGGGCATGATTTTGAGATTTATTTTTAAAAATCCTATAATTCCCTTCAAGCCATAAATTCCAATAAATAATGGCACCACTAATCATCCATAGAACAAATAATGCTTTAGCCTTGAAATAATTAATCCAAAATTTCATCAACTATTTTAATGTGGATGGAGATATCTAATATATTTTCATATTTAAAAAAAGTAACCCTAAATGGTCTAATTTTCTTAAGTCTTTCTCACACAAGGCACATTTGAAAGATCCAAAATTTCATCAACTCTCTCCTATAAGAATATTACTTTAAGATGCTAACCAAAGTAATTTTGAGGACTTAGAGAGAGCCTTTAGTGACCAAACATTCTTACAAGAAAAAGCTTTAGGAATAGGAATGTTTAATTACTCCACTTCCTGACATCCTAGTTTAACCATGTATTAATCAATTTTTGAAATATTCCAAATAAACTAAGGCTTTTGTGTAAAATTATCAAATAAAACTCTTATATAATATTTTGAAGGTCATTTATAATTTATTTGAGTCCCTCTCCATCATTAAGTTGTTGCTCATACTAATATATTCTTTGACCTTTGGTCATTTACAAGCTAGGCATTCTTAATCCAATGGTTGTCATTTTATTTGAATATATGAGGATAAGACTTCAACCAAATATCAGACAAAAAATACACAATTCCCATCATTAACTAACCATATAATATGTCTATATATCAATTACAAACAATCTAATATGAAGTTCCATATTGATGAACCTTTAGGAAGGATTCTTTTCCTAAATAATTTCATTACATCAAGAAAAGCTATATATTTTTTATGTAATATTTTTTCCCATTTATTTTCTTTAACTTTGCATAATCTCCATCCAAGCATTTACACTAAGGCCAAACACATAAGTCCACAATTCCATAATCCTACTCCTCCAATATTCTTTCCTTTATAAACCTTATCCTACTTATATAGAGAAAACCTAAATTTTTTATTGCATCAAGTCCCTTTGAATTTTATCAAGTTTTGATGTTATACCTAATCACAATTTTGAAGGTGATATCATATAGATAGGGATGGATTATAATATAGTCTTTATGAGTTATAGAATTTATATACGATTAAGAACATACTTTCCAGCATTCCAAATAGGCTTTCATTCTATCTAAACAAGAGACCAACAAATCATTTTTACTTCTATTGTGAGAAAATGAAATACCAAAGTAGGTTGATGAAACACTTTTTATTTTAATCCTTATATTGTGTAGTATTAACATACTTTCAAGTAGTCTTCTCAGAGTATGATAATATTGATTTAAACTCCATAGCCTTACTAATGGAGGGATGACCCAAAAGGAAAGTGTCATCAAAAAATTGGATATTATATTCAAAGGGGCCATTTTATTAGAATAATAAAGGTCTAATATACCAAGGGAACTAAAACAATAAATATTAGAGTACATCTAATCTATCAAAATTCTAAATATGAGTGTTGCTTATTTTTAATTAATAGTAGAACCTCTAATATAAACAAATATGAATATATAGAATGATATGCGAAAGACACATGGTAAGCTACATAATAGCATGCAACAACTTAGATAGGAGATGGTTTCAAGAATAGGCCATATGTATAAAAGATTTAAAAATATGGACAAAGGTATGAATTCTATTGAAGATAGCATGCAAAAATTGACCACAAAAAAAATACTTCAAGTTTCACGAGTTCTCTAGGTAGTTAAATATCAATATGAGATCCTAATGAATTTCATAATATATAATTATTTATATAAAAAAACATCCAAAATCAACATTATGACGTACATAACTAGTCATTCAGGACAAATAATTGAATTGATGTACCTAAATTTAGTGGAAAAGATATTAAAAATTTATTAAAGAGATTACAAGTAACCTAGGTATTGTAGGCGATTTGGAGAGGAGAGGGCGATCCTCTAAGGGAGGTCCCAGGTTCGAATCTCCACCCTACCAAAAATTTGAATTGGATACCTAAAATCCAATTGATAATGTTGGTGCGGTAGGGTTGGGTGCAACTCCTAGGTGACTTTGATGGTGTAGAATCCCCTACAAGGGATTTTTCGCTTAAAAAAAATATAAGTATTTAAAAATTACCTTGTCTTAGATCCTATGATCATTGATGATGATGTGTATCATATATTAATTTTGAATGAATATCATGAAAGTGGTATACCTAAATGAATAAAAATATGTAAGGGATTACATAAGCATGGTTAGGATTCCTTAAATATTTCAAAAAAATATTTCAATTAGCCATATTTTGAGTATTTAAATAAATTGGCATAGACAGGACAATAAAGGTCAGTGGAAGAATGCACCTCAAAATTAGATTTATTATCAATGTTAGTAGCTAATATAATAGACAATCAATTAGTTAAATATTGTGTTGGTGGCTTGAAACTTTTCATAAGAAATAAGCTTCATCTTAGAATTGATTCAATTCTATAATTACCCATCAAGCTAGCTTGAAAGTATAAAAATGATATTTTCAAAAAATATATTCAAAACACATGGTTTCAAACTTACAATGAATTAAGAAATGAAAATTCAATAGAAATAACAATATATAAACCTTCACATTAATAAAACCTTAATTACAAGAAATATTATCCAAACTTAGGGATAGGGTTATGCGTAAGGGGTCGGCCCCAAAATATATTTATAAAAACTTGGCGAATCAATTTCGAAATCCAGGCTAATAGTGTCAAAATGCATGTATAAGGTTCACTATTATTAAAAGTAATGCTGTAAATTTAAACTTAAAATGGCCTAATTATTATAAAATTGGGGCAAATTGATCCCAAAAAAATTTGCACCCAAAACGTTTTGGCTAATGGACCCTGGTCAAGGGTCCCAAATATTAGCCAATTCCAAATTTTAAAAATCCTAATTCTAGATAATTTGGTGATAAATAGCCACTATGCATAACATTGCTAACTAAAGAAAGAGCCTCCTAAGCTACCAAAATGTAAATTTTCTAAATAACTTTATAATTATGAAGGAAGGGACCCTAGAGAGTAAAATTGGGATACATGCACAATTAGCAATCAATATATATTCAAGGAAAAAGCAACTCCACTAGAACAAATTAAACATGTATTCTTTATAGCTACATTTACAAGAGTCCAATACTTAGAAACTTTGAAAATATAAGGGTATATTAAAAACCAACAAGTTATGGTCTAAATTGATTCAATAAGAAAGCATAATTTATTGATTTAGCCATTGCAAGGTGATTTTCTTTATTTCTATACCCAACAAAGCATTCTATATAGCAATTATATGAAGTAACCACCCACCTAAAATGCTAGAAAAAAGATCATAAAATAAACCTAAGTAGGAATGATCATAAATACCAAGATAGCTTCTAGGTTAGTTATGTATAAGTATAGTTTCATATATAAAAATACTATTGGGAAACAATATTCAATTTCATTTATTGAAAAAATGCTAGATGAACATGGTGCCATGTATTTTTCTATGTTAGACTTAATATTATGATAATGCCAAATTCAAATCAAGATAGAAGATATTCTAGAAATAAAATGAATAACTCATAAAGACCACTATGAGTTCAAGATGATGTAATTTGGATTGACCAATGTGCCTACTACCTTTCAAGCTACTATGAGTAAATAACTTCCACTATTATCTCTGAAAGTATGGTCTATTAATCTTTGATGATATTCTTATATTCTTAAAAATAGAAGATTATCAAAGACATATGAATGAGTTGTCTACAACAAAGTTTATGCAAAAAAAAATACTAAGTGTGGATATGGAAGGTCAAAACTTGAATGTTTGGACCACATCGTAACATATGATGGTATTAAATTTGATCCAACAACAATTAAATCAATAATGGAATCGTTTAAAACTTTTGATAAACATTTTAAAGTTTACTCTTTTATTTTGTCTGCTTTTATGTCAATCATATAAAGTTATTTAAAACATTGTTATAGTAATTTTTATGTCCTTTTGATGGATTTGATAAAGGTAAGTGTTATATCTCTTTGATTTTTTTATACATGTTTACTTTTTTAGGAAATTAATTCATGTGAATTATCATAGTAGAATATGTTATTGAAAATAACTTTAAATTTCATTTTAAAATAATAAAATTTACTTTTAATATTTAACTTAGTTAATATTATTCTAAAAAATCTTTTTTGCATCTTACACATTTTAGTATTTAACCAACCAATATTATTGTTAAAGAATTCAAATTTAAAGCTGATTATTGACAATATCTATATTAAAAATATTAATATTATTTCATTAATCATAAAATATACTATGCTATACTTTATTTATTAAAAAAAAGAATTATCCGCAAATGTAGAGGAGTTTGAGAGCAAGTGGGTAGTTAAAACTCTTAGGCCTAGGTTCAAATATCTCCCATCACATGTTGTGGATATGTTGTATATCAAAGGTTCCTCATCAAAAAAAAAGAAAGAATTTTGTAAAATTTTTATTTTTTGTTATGTTTTATTTTAACTATGTAACTATGACCTAATTTACGTATCACTTTTTCACTCAAATTAACAATGGAATAAAGTTTTGCATTATTATTCTCACTTGTTTATATATTGGAGTCTTTGAATGAATAAAGGATGTCACTATCTATTTTATTAAATAAATTTAATAATTTATTTTAGTATTTTATTTTTTAATTTCAAGTATCTTCATGTAAAAATAGAATTTTATTGATACAATTAAATTCTAACATATTTTAACATCAATTATTATTATTATTATTTTTTATTGGTAAAAGGGGTTTTGAAATGGTTTTGAATCCCTTTTACAAAAAAGAGAAAAATATTTAAAATAAATGTCGACATAGGAAATCACACTCAGAATAGGATGACCCTAGCACATCCATCACCAAAAAAGAGGAATATGGTAGAAGAGAAACATAAATATAAGAAACAACAACCATCTAGAGGATCCTTATTTGAGACTTCTTTACCTTATATTTTTCATCAAAATGAGAGTAGGTCAAAATCTGAGTCTTCTTTTTTAATGTCACCATGAACATTATCAAGACTAGAGCCCAAGGAAAAAGCAACCAGGGTTTCAAATTGGGCTTTCTCCTTGTTCAACTAGGCCTTATACATTGTCATCTCTTTATCCTAGGTCTTCTCCTTACTTCCCTTTCCAATCCGGGTCTTCATCTAGACCTTCTAATTGTTTTAGGGATTTTATTTTTTGATTAGAGGTCGGTGTTCCTTATGGTATTTCTCTTGGGAAATCTAGGCCCTCTTCTGGGCTATGATGTTAAAAGACTAAGCCTCTCTTTAGAACATCACTTTGCTAGTCAAATATTGTTTAATAGAATCTGAAGCCACTTCAAGGGAATGTGAGCACTCTTTAAGTTACCCCTACTCAACTAGCGGATCAAGGGACACTAAGCACATAGCTTTAGCTTGATTTCATACTCAATAGGTTGCATTCTATTACCAAAATCTAAAAGAAGATCAATTGAAAATGGTAGTTATGATTCAAGGTTGACATTTATGCACATTCTTCATAAGCCATTTTAACATCAATTGTAACTATACCTTAAAATATATTAAATTGTGTAATCTAATGTTTATAGATCTAAACATGTTTCTCAAACGACAAGTCATTGAAATAAAAGCAACGCAATTTAACTCATCTTTGGAGACAAGAGGACACCCTTTCGTTTAAATTTATAATTAAGGTAAAATTAATATTTTTTATAATAACCAATTTTATTATGAAATAAAGTTTAAAAAATCCAAATTTTAATCTTGTTAATATATGTATATATATTAAAGTAATATTATAATATTATAAAAATACAATCAAAATATAATAAAAAAAATCTTATTAAATTTCATATAACTTTTAATTTTTTTTTAAAGCCTATATTGATAATATAAACATGATTTTGATTATAATGAAGGGTGAACCATTAGTCATGTTTTAAATATAATAAAATTTCAAACCATTCCCTTCTTAAGGGATATGGGTCCTCATAGTCTGTTTCATTTATAGAATACAAATTGTATTAGTTCATATTTTTAATAAATTTTTATTTTGAAAAGAGTAAAGAAGCATCTTGTCCATTGTTAGAACTTTCAGGCTGAAAATGGAAAAGAACTAGTAGAAGAAAACTATATAGAATACTCAGTTTTTACTAACTCTGCATGGGTTTAGTATATTTTATGCTTTCTCTGGTGTCCCCTGAGTGGGTCCCTTGCTCTATTTAGCTTACTACTATTCTATCCATGCTTATGTTTCTAGTTTTGGGGATCAGTTAAAACCCATTTATTATAAACTATTCTACCTACAAGAAAAAAACTATATAGAATACAACTATATACGATAAAAAATACTCCAACCTTATTTATTTTCAATGTACTCATTTATTTTCTATATAAATAACTATGCATGCCACCATTGTTGTATCTTCCTAATGATTTTGAAGGAAATATTACAGTAGGATAAAATAAGTCAAATAGGTTGACCTCGGTAAAATAGAATGATATGGCCAAGACACGAAGTTCTAGCTGAATTATTTTCAAATGATATGATAAATTATTGATTAAGTAATGTAATTCCTTCCTTGAAGGAGAGTATAGCGAGAAATTGACCTATGCTTCAAAATTCTATCAAAATTGTGTTAAATATTGCATAATTGTTACTATATCAAATCAATGAGAAAATTATATTTCACTTTAGATGGACTTTGACCACCTATGAAACATATTGAACAATTACATGCTCCACATGCTCCATAGATAGATTTCCTTTACACCAAGGTTACCATATTGGAAGACTTCCATATCTCGTAATTTCATTTTTATTGGAAAATTAAACCATATTTAACACCTTCTGACCGATTTTATCTTTTGCATCAATCATTAGATTTTGTTGTACTTACATTTATTACTAGTAGCTTGTGATTTAACTGTAGTTGTTCGAGAATTTTTTGGCATTATATATACATTTAATGCATGTTATATTATCGGTGAGACTTTATCGCCTTTCTCTCCTACCCCAAATCTATATATATGAGTCCTCACTATTAGTTTGAGAGTGGAAGAGAAGTAGTGGAAGAGAAGATAGATAGTGGGGATAATTCGAAGGAGGAAGACTTTGAATAGCAGAGCAAGGAGGCGAAGTTGTAGCTTTCATAGACTCCTATTTGATTTTATCCTACAATAGCACAGTATGACTTGCAGATATTTGTGTAAATATTCTAAAAAAAGAAGTGTCAATGTAAGATTTTACTTAACATTATAAAATTATAGTCATAGTTAGATTGATTTTTGTTAATATAATATGTTTGTGTTTTTAATCTTACGTGTGATATAAATTATTGCTCATTTGAATTCCCACTCATTCCAGGGTAAAAAACCCTTTGGTAGTTCCAAAATAGAGTTGGGTGGAATTTTTATTTATTCATAGTGAAACTTTAGAGTTGGGAAAATAATTTGATTAATCATGTCAAGCGGATATTAGAAAATCCTCACCCAAATTCCATTTTTCATCATTGGCCCACTTCTTGGGTGGAACTTTAAAAAGTTCTTTTAGCTGGATATTGGGTCAAAATCTTACCCTCTCTATAAATTGAAAACTCCACCTGATGTTCTTCTTTCCTACCAAGTTTGATTACTCTTGCCATGAATTAGTTTCATCCACCTGCTTGAAATCTTTCATCGTGGTCTTTTACTCTTATCTACCCATAATCCTTTTAAATTGGTATCAAATCTAGCACCTACTCGTGGAAGATAAGAAGCAATGGCCTCTAACAATAATTTATTGTAGTTATAGATCCCATGGTTCAATGACAAAACCTATGATAATTAGAGCATTTAGATGAAGATTCTATTTGAGTCCCAAGAGCTATGGGACCTGATGGATAATGACTATCTAGAACTAGAAGATATAGTAGCATTGAGTTCTCTCTCCCAAATCGAGTCAAATTTTTTGAAGGATAATTGGAATATGGACTATAATACATTATTCTACATAATGTAGATAGTTAAGGAGATCATAGTTTTAAGAATAGTAATAGTAACCAAATCAAAGGAGGCCTAGGAAATTTAAGCCAGTTCCTTCCAGGGTTCTAACAAAATGAATTTGGTCAGGTTATAGATGTTGATAAGTGATTTCAAGAACTTGTAGATGAGTGAGTTAGAGTCCATGAGCGACTTATTTACTTGGACTATGGGTATCATCAACCAGATAAGGTTGAGTGGTGAGAACATTGAGAACAAGATAATAGTAAAGAATATACTAAGGAGACTACCATCTAGTTTCAACTCAGTGGTGATCATGATTGAATAATCAAGGGATTTTACAACCCTCTTAGTAGATGAACTCATGGTTTCTCTACAAACACATGAGCATAGGCTAAATCGATCATCTCATTCCTCATTAGAGCATGTATTTAAGATGCAGGTCTCACTAGTCTACCTCAAGTTCTCGAGGAGGAAGAGGACAAAGCAATAGATCCAAGAGTAGAAGAGGCTAGAAGAGAGGAGGAAGGTCAAAATCTAATGAAGAAGAGACCAACTACAACTTCCATCAAGAAGGAGGAAGAGACGATGGTAGAAATCACCAAAGTGGATCAAATTAAATGTGTGACAAATCCAAGATCTAGTGTTATTGCTACAAGAAGCTTAGTAACTTTAGTTATAAGTGTATAAAGAAGTTGGCAAAGGATAATAAGTAGCAAGCCCACTACACAAATGAAAATGATAATGTAGAGTGTCGATATATATGTGGAAATTTATTGTTAACTTGTAGTATAGAAGAAGAGAGCTAGAAGAATACCTCATATCTTGATTGTGTGTGTAGTAACCACATGTTTGGGTGTTCTCATAGTTGGATGAAACCATTAAATCTTAGGTGAATATGGGGAACAACAGCAAGGTACCTACCATAGACAAATGGAAGATCATTATCTACACCAAGCAAGATGAAAGTAAGCACATTACTGATGTGTATTGTGTGCCTGGGTTGAAACATAATTTGCTAAGCGTCAGATAACTTGTGCAAGGGGGGCACACTACGTAGTTTAAGAATAGAGTATACATCATTAGAAACAAAGAGAAGGTGCTCATATAAAATGTGGTCATGACAAAGAACAAGATATTTCCCCTATAGATTCAAAAATTACTATGGCTTTTATTTAGTGTAGTTGTGAAATATGCTACATGGTTGTGGCATCTCAAATATGGTCACCTGAGTTTTAGTGGGTTGAACCTGTTGCTCAAGAAACAAATGGTGAAGGGTTTACACCTTATAGAGAACCTAAATCAAGCATGTGGAGGTTTTCTAGTTGGAAAGAAACACAAGGATGTTTTCCCTACTAGATAGTCATGGAGAGCTTCATAGCCACTAGAGCTAGTGTATTTCGATATTTGCGGCCCAATGCAAACCAACACATTTGCTGGTAACATGTACTTCATAAGTTTTATAGATTATTACAGTTGTAGAACATGGGTATATGCCATCAAGCAAAAGTTAGAATCTTTCAAAAAAATCAAGGAGTTCAAGGATTTGGATGAAAAACAAAGTGGCTATTACATAAAGACTCTCAGAACATATGGAGGAAGTGAATACATCTCCAATGAATTCCATAATTTTTGCAAAGCAAATGGAATTCGAAGGTAGTTTACAACTAGATATACACCACATTATAATGGTATTGTAGAGAGGAATAAAAAAACAATAATGGATATGGCACAAAGTATGCTAAAAGTAAAAAAAATTCCACATGAGTTCTGGGTAGAAGTTGTATGTTGTGTAGTTTATCTACTAACTAAGTGTCCGAAAAAGAGTGTGAAGGATAAGATTACTTAGGAAGCCTAGAGTAACCATAAGTCAAGTGTTTCTCACTTAAGATTTTTTAGGTGCATAGCATATGCAAATGTTCTAGATGAGAAGAGAAAGAAACTAAACAATAAGACATAAAAATACATCTTCACTGGTTATGGTGAAGATTCGAAGGCTTATAGGTTGTATAACCCTGTTACAAAGAAGTTGATTATAATATGAGATGTTAAGTTCCTGGACTATGAAGCATGGAATTGGAAATTCAAGACTGGTTAGGCAGAACTAGCAATTATTGAGTCTGAGGAGTTGGAAGAAAATTGGATGCACCCACCTGTAGCTTCAAGTAGTAGTACCAATTCCAGTAGCAACACTACCTCATCATCATAGTCACCTCCACTTGCAACAAGGATCTCCAACTTGAAAATACCAGCAAAGACAAGGAGCTTGCAAGATATTTATGAGGTAACTAGAAATAAAATTGAAGAAACTAAACATTCTAATTTTGGAGCTTGCAAGATCTTTATGAGGTAACTAGAAATAAAATTGAAGAAGCTAAACATTCTGATTTTGCTTTATTTTCTGAGTGTGATCCAATTTCATTTGAATAAGTAATTCAGAATAAAAAATGAGTGAAATCAATGGATGAGATAGAATCCATAGAGAAAAATTAGACATGGCAATTAAAGGATCTTCCAGTAGGCAAGAAGACCATTGGAGTAAAATGGGTATATAAAACCAAGTTAAATTCTTAAGGTGATGTTGATTGGCATAAGGCAATACAAGTGGCAAAAGACTATAAGAAAAATTTAGGGATTGACTATCATGAGGTGTATGCACATATAGAGAGAATTGACACAGTCAGAATGATTCTGGCATTGGAAGCACAAAAAACCTGGAATATTTACTAGAAGGATTTCAAGTATGTCTTCCTTAATGAAGTATTGGAATAAGAGGTATACATAGACTAGCCATATGACTATGAGCTATAAGGGCAAGAAGGCAAGATCCTAAAATTAAATAAAGCCTTGTATGGGTTGAATCAAGCAGCCATGGCTTGGTACAGTTGGATTGACGCATACTTTTAGGAGAATGGGTTCATCAAATGCCCATATGAGCACATCCTCTACATTAATATAAATGTATAACGGAATATGATAATAGTATGCTTATACGTAGATAGTTTGATTTATACTAGAAATAGAAATATTCTATTTGAGAATTTTAGAAATACCATGAAGAAGAAGTTCAAGATGATGAACCTACCCCTAGGTGATAAAAAATCAATAGGCAAATACAAAACAACACCATACAAAAAAAAAAAAAATTTACCTACCCCTAGGTGATCAAAAATCAACATAAAAATACAAAAATAAAAAAATTAACAAACAAAATAAAATAAAATGTGTTCATTACCAACCCCACTTAGTTTAAAAAAAAAAAACAAACGAAAAATACAAAGAAACATACAAAAAAACCAATAAAATAACCTAAACTAAAAGGCAAGATCACCTACCTCGAAATAGTGGCCACCACCTTCTGCTCTGAGCCATCACCAACACCACCGCCATCGATGTCTTCCCAAATCTCAATCCCACTCATCTCACTCAAAAAATCAAACACAGATGACTGGAAGACAAATGAGAATGACTAGGAAACTAGCCTATAAATAACTGAGAAATATGGCAAAAATGCACACCCACATTTTCTAGGGCACACGAAAACACAAAACTGCGGTTCTCAAAATAAAACGTAGACCTATGGTTCACAAGTGGAAACCACAGGTCTACGGTTTTAGAAGAAATAAACCACAAAAATGTGGTTCTCAAGAAAAAAAACATGGTAACTTTCATACCAATGATCAATGCAGACAATCCAAGGTAGAAGTGATGCCTACTCCATGAGGTTACAAAACACGGTAACTTACAACCACATCAAATTGCTAATAGTCACTAAGATAGGTGCCTAGGATGATTGGTTTGAAATCTTCAATACTTGCATGTCAACAAACCCAAGGTAATCAGCAAACAAAGGTCCTAAAAATTGGGGCAACCAAAATAAAATAAAAAAAACAACAAAAAATGTCAATTGGCTATTGGGTCTCATTCGTTACCCACACACCAATTGAGGGGGTAAGCAATAAAAAAAAAAATTAATTTACAATAATCATTCAGTCTGGCCATACCAAAGATAGTTGAGTCCATCCACCAAATAAAAGTTGAGTGTCATTAGTTTTTGTGCCGCATTGTGTTGTACACAATGTGGTACAAAAAGGGGAAACTATTCCAACACCTTCAAAGTCACATTTATCACCCCCAAGTGTTGCATAATTAATTATATGCCTAAGTTCTAACTTAGGAATATAAAATCCTGCACATTATCCTATTTTTCAAATTGATTAAATCTAAAAAATCACCCTAGGATACCCTACTTGCCCATTGGACATGTGTCCTAGACACTTCACCCAACATCTTTGCCACATATCACCCACTCTTGTCCCCCTTGTCTTTGCACATGGGACAGATTCCCAACACCCATGCCACATCTCATCCATTTTTGTCTCCCTTGTCCCTTCACATAGGACAGAATCCCACATTTCACTCCACCTATAGCCACATCACCCTAGTTAAGTGAGGCACACTAAATGACTCACTGTAACTACCCCTTCCACCTGGTAGTCTAGATTTTCCACTTGGCAAGTTGGGCTTGCCACCTCCCATTTCCCTCCAAAATCCCAAGAGGCCTATAAAGACACCATGTTTCCACCAAGAAAGGGGTCTGAATTTTCATACCAACATGTTGTCGAAATCGACCTAGATATAATAAGAAATTGCAAGCACAAGCATTATTTCGTACCACTGGTTTGAATCCCAAGGAAATCTATTTTTCAATTGAAATTGCTCGTCCACTGTTCCATAGTTGAAAACATGCATCCATAGTTTCACAACCGTAGATCCACGGTTTCCAATCTACCACTGCGCATCCACGGTTCCATAGTCCTGAGAACAAAACTTACACAGAGCAGAGATTAGTATAATAGTTAATTGCAAGGCCATTATTTCATGATTTATCTCTTTTATCTGCTTCTCATTCTGTAACAAAAATAACTGAACACAAATAGAGACACAGAAAGAGATGTAGATTTCCAAAATTCTTCTTTAATGCTTCTTTGGCTATTTTGAGGTTGGTGATCTTGCCTTTTAGTTTAGGTTCCTTTATTGGTTGTTTTGTATGTTTCTTTGTATATATATATATATTTTTAACTAAGTGGGGCTGGTAATGAACACATTTTATTTTCTTTTGTTTGTTTGTTTATTTTTTAGATTTTGTTTTGTGTTGTTTTTGTTTTTGCCTGATTATTTTTTATCACCTAGGGGTAGGTGAAAGATTTTTTTTTAGAGTGCGATTGATTATTCAATATGTTTAGTTTTTATTTAGCTAATATATCTCATTGCTTTTGTGTTTCAGGTGAGGCTACTTGATGTCCGACATAGATGGCCTCACACTATTCACAAAGTGCGTAAGGCCATTTCTGACGATGATTGGACTTTCTTAGAGACCATTGGCCTTGATGGTTGTGGGTGGTTAGGAACCGTTTGAGTTGATGAAGAGCTATTGTCAATGCTAGTTGAGCATTGGGATACTGATAGAGGGACATTTTAGCTTCCTACGGGGAAGCTTACTATCACCCTTGAGGATATTTACTAGATTTTTCGTGTTCTTGTTGAGGGTCCTACTGTCTATGTTGGCATCAACAGGAAGGAGGCTTTGTTCCCTAAATTTGGTGAGCTTTGGTATGTAGACTACAATAGGGGTGGGAATGCATACCTGGATTTATTTATTACTGGTATTTTGGGAGCAGTTCCTACTTTTTTGATGTATAAATTGAGGAACATATTATTGCCTAATTCTATGGGATCGAGGATCCCATGGAACTAGGTACCTGTTGTCTTAGGGTTGATATTTGATCCTCGATAGTTGGCATGGGTTCCCGCTCTCTTATGTCACATTTATAGCGAGTTGTACAAGGTTAAGAGGCATGGGCAAAAGGCCTTAGGTTGTAGATTGGTGCTCCAAATATAGTATTGGGAGCATATCATTATGGAGTGGTAAGTTGGTCTACTTTGTACCTGTGATGCCACCTCTCCTCATGCTTACATGTGGCTTCTTAGTGAGGAGCTCAGTCATCCCGTGGTGGGGGCTTAAGAGTACAGAGATATTCTTAGCACACTTTCTAGAGATTTTATGAGTTGGAATTCTTAGAGAGGCATGGATTGGGTTACTAATGTGGTTGATATTCATCATATCATATGAGGTTGATGGGTTGTCGATGCCCATATTAGGGAGATGGAATATGTTCAGTTTAGTCAGGTGCAGCTTTAGTTTGGTTTGGTCCAGGGTGTGCTGGATGCACTTGTGACCTATAGGCGACAAGGAGATGAACTGGGGTTGCCTGTTGTTCCTAATTTTTGGAGGGTTGATGACCCTACTGATGATTTTGACCTTGAGCTTCCTAACTTGGATGATGTGGGTACCACTCCCGAGTATGAGGTATGGTTCACCTCTCAACATCCTTGGACGTTGATCATAGTTGTTGATGATGATGGAAGTGGTGACAATGTGGAGGTAGGAGGATGGGTTCCTTGGTCAGTGAAGCATCGATGAGGTAGCACTTTGAGGACTGAGATGGCTATGGATGTGCAGTAGCTCGAGGAGACTTCCAACGATGGGGTTAGAAAGGGGGATGCCCCTCCTTTATGGAAAGAGGAGTGGGGTATTCTCCAGGCTAAGCAAGACAGTCTATAGTTGGAGGTGGCTCACCTGAAGGGCGTGTTGGCCTTATGTCAAAGCAAGGTGACTCGCTTATTGGCTGATATGGATGTACTATGAGATGGACCTAGTAGAGATGCTATCACTACTAGGGATGTAGACATTGCTAGGCTTAGGGGTAAGGTTTCTTGACTTGAGGGAAATCTTACTCACTTACAGTCAGGTTCTGGTGGAGGGAACACTGTAGCTATTGTTGCTACTCTACAGGTGAAGATATCTCAGAGGGTTTCACGTTAGGGTGTATATTTGAGGACCCTGCATAAGCAAACTACTTTTATTGAGATATTTGATAACATATTGCATGAGCGGTACATATCATTGCATGTTCCTCCTTCATCGTCAGTGGCTACTACTAGTCGAGGGACCAAAATGAGCCACAAGAGTCACCGATAGACTAGGTCACATGCTGCTTCATCTGCCCAGGGTTATCGAAGAGATCTTGTTGGCACCAGCTAGTGTGCCTATTGTCATTCTTTTTGTATTTTGTGGTGTATCAATTTTGTTATAAGCCTTGTTGCTCTGATGTATACAGCCTATGAGCATTTTGTACTATGAGACCTTCAAATATATATATATATATATTGCAAATCCTTTTATTGTAGCTACATGCTTATGATTTGTTTATTGTGATGCAAATGTATTGAAATTTTATGATAAAAGTTTTTATGATTTGGTGTATGCAATATATGTAAAAGTTTTTTTTTTTTAGCCATGTATATATATATATATATATATATATATATATATTGCAAATCCTTTCATGCATAAAATGTCTTTAGATGCATTATGTTTAATGGCTTAGTTTCCAACTTCCCTTCTAAGTTGGTAATTCTATACGTTTCAGGTACCAAATTTTGTTTTACAATATATTGACCTAACCAATTAGCTGTAAATTTATCTCTCAAGTGTGGCAATGCATTGATATTTTGTTGATTTTCTTTGATCACAAGGTCCCCTACTTGAAATTCACGAAGATGGACTTTTGCCTTGTAAGCATGTTTTATTATGTCTTGATACACTCGCAAATGTTGTAAGGCATTGATGTGTTTTTCATCAATAAGTTTTAATTGGTCAAGACATGCTTGCCTAGTTGTGTCATCATCCATGAACTCCTGCAATGTTGTTCATAATGAGGGTATCTCGAGCTCAAATGTTAATATATCTTCAGCACCATAAACTAGTGAAAATGGTGTTGCTCCCGTTGGAGTTCTAATGCTTGTTCTGTAATCCCATAGTGCTAAAGGAAGTTGAGTATGCCAATCTCTATGATATTATTTGACCAGTTTCTTGAGAATCGATACCATTGTTTTTTTGGTTGCTTCAACTTTCCCATTTGCTTGTGGGTAATAAGGTGTTGAAAAACTGTGTTGGATATTGAATTTGTTGCATAAGGATCTAACATCCTTGTTCTAAAATAAATTACCATTATCAAAGATGATCTTAGAGAGTATTCCAAAATGATAGATAATATATTAAAGTATGAACTCCGTTGTTCAATTTCCAGTCATAGTGGTCATCAGAATTGGCTAAACCTATTTTGTGAAGTATTTAGTAGCAGTTATGATGAATTTATGTTGTCCTGAAGAAGCAGGCGGTATTTCACCAATTAAATAAAGGCCCCATTATGAGAATGGCCAAAGAATTTGAATGGATTGTAAATATTATGATGGTACATGAGTTAAATTGGCATTATATTAGCACTTTTGGCATTTCTTGACATATTGACAACAATCAATCTCCATGGTTGGCCAATAGTAACCTATGCGTAATATTCTCTTTGCAATGGTCATTCCACTGAAATGACCACCATAAGTACGATCATGGGCTTCTGTTATAGCTTGTTCTACTTCAATTGGGCCTAGACATCATAATAATATTCCATCATACCCTCGTTTATACAACACATCCCCCAAGAGAGTGAACCAAGTTGCTTTTTGTTTGAATGTTCTTTTTGTAGTTCGTGACATTTCTATTGGGATTGTTCCAGATTTGAGAAAATCTATTATATCATCAAGGTGAGACTTGTACACTTCAGCATGTATTAAACAAACTTTCTTCTCACCTATATATTATTCTCTTTGAATTGATGATTTGGACACTATTGTTATAATTAGTGATTGCATATCTCCATGTTCGTTCTTCAGGATGAGGGATCCCAAAGAAGCCATTGCATCCACAAATCTATTTTCTGAATGGGGTAAGTTACTAATTTCATACTAGTAGAACGTTTCTAACAACATTATTGTTACTTCATGATATTGCTTTAAAACTGGTTCTTTACATTTGTATTCTCCTTTTACTTGGCAGAAAACTAGTTGGGAATCATCAAAAATACTTAGTCTTTTTATGTCCATTGCTATAGTTGATTGAAGACCTAATATTAAGGCTTCATACTCTGCATTATTGTTAGTGCACGTGAAGTTAAGTTTGAATGATAAGGGAATTGGCATTCCTTCAGGTGTATAAAACACTTCTCCCATGCCTTGTCCTTTCTCACACTTAGATCCATCAAAGAACATTTTCATGTCTGCTTCATCCTCAGCGGAAACTAACTCTTCTTGTTTTGTTACAGAGAATATTGAATCATATGGAAGCTCAATTATTAGTGGCTTATCATTATGTAAAGGAGCTTTATCTAATTGATCAACTTTCATACCAATGATCAATGCAGACAACCCAAGGTAGAAGTGACACCTACTCCGTGAGGTTACAAAACACTGTAACTTACAACCACATCAAATTGCATAATGGAATTGCTAACAGTCACTAGGACAAACACCTAGAATGATTGGTTCATAGGATGATTGGTTTGAGATCTTCAATACTTGCATGTCAACAAACCGAAGGTAATCAGCAAACAAAGGTCCTAAAAATTGGGGCAACCAAAATAAAAATAAAAAAACAAAAACTATCAATTGGCTATTGGGTCTCATTCGTTACCCACACACCAATTGAGGGGGTAAGCAATAAACAAAAATTTTAATTTACAATAACTATTTATTCTAGCCATACCAAAGATAGTTGAGGTCGTCCACCAAGTAAAAGCTAAGTGTCATTATTTTTTATGCCGCATTGTGTTGTACACAATGTGGTACAAAAAGGGGCAACTAGTCCAACACCTTCAAAGTCACATTTATCACCCCACCACCAAGTGTTGCATAATTAATTACATACCTAAGTTCTAACTTAGGAATATAAAATCTTGCACATTATATTTGTCAAATAGATTAAATCTAAAAAATCACCCTAGGATACCCTACTTGCCCATTGTACATGTGTCCTAGACACTTTACCCAACATATTTACCACATATCACCCACTCTTGTCCCCCTTTGTATTTGCACATGGGACAGATTCCCAACACCCATGCCACATCTCATCCATTTTTGTCTCCCTTGTTCCTTCATATATGATGGAATCCCACATTTCACTCCATCTGTAGCTACATCACCCTAGTTAAGTGAGGCGCACTAAATGACTCACTGTAACTACCCCTTCCACCTGGTAGTCTAGAGTTTCCACTTGGCAAGTTGGGTTTGCCACCTCCCATTTCCATCCAAAACCCCAAGAGGCCTGTAAAGACACCATGTTTCCACCAAGAAAGGGGGCTGAATTTGCATACCGACATGCTACCAAAATCGACCTAGATCCAATAATAAATTGCAAGCACAACCATTATTCCGTACCATTGGTTTGAATCCCGAGGCAATATATTTTTCAACTAAAACTGCTTGTCCATGGTTCCACAGTCAATGCATGTCCACGGTTTCACAACCGCAGATCCACGATTTCCAATCTACCATTTTGCATCCACAGTTCTATAGTCCCGAGAACAGAAACTTACATAGAGCAGAGATTAGTATAATAGTTAATTGCAAGGCCATTATTTCATGATTTATCTCTGTTATTTGCTTCTCATTCTGTAACAAAAATAACTGAACACGAATAGAGACACACAGAAAGCGATGTAGATTGCCAAAATGCTTATTTAATGCTTCATTGGCTATTTCTAGGCAGGTGATCTTGCCTTTTAGTTTAGGTTTCTTTATTGGTTGTTTTGTATGTTTCTTTGTATTTTTTGTTTTTTTGTTTTAACTAAGTGGGGCTGGTAATGAACACATTTTATTTTTTATTTTTAGATTTTGTTTTGTGGTGTTTTTGTTTTTTCTTGATGATTTCTGATCACCTATGGGTAGGTGAAAGCTTTTTTTTTAGAGTGTGGTTGATTATTCAAGATGTTTAGTTTTTATTTAGCTAATATATCTCATTGCTTTTTGTGTTTCAGGTGAAGCTACTTGATGTCTGGCATAGATGGCCTCACACTATTCACAAAGTGCATAAGGCCCTTTCTGACGATGATTAGACTTTCTTAGAGAACATTGGCCTTGATGTTTGTGGGCGGTTAGGAACCGTTCGAGCTGATGAAGAGCTGCTTTCGATGCTAGTTGAGCATTGGGATACTGATAGGGGGACGTTTCAACTTCCTATGAGGAAGCTTACTATCACCCTCGAGGATATTTACCAGATTTTTCATTTTCTTGTCGAGGGTCCTACTATCTGTTTTGGTCTCAACAGAAGGAGGCTTTGTTCTCTATATTTGGTGAGCTTTGGTATATAGACTACAACAGGGGTGGGAATGCATACCTAGATTTATTTATTACTAGCAGTTTGGGAGCATTTCCTACTTTTTTATGTATAAATTGAGCAACATATTATTGCCTAATTCTATGGGATCGAGGATCCCGTGGAACTAGGTACCTATTTTCTTAGTGTTGATATTTGATCCTCGACGGTTGGCGTGGGCTCCTGCACTCTTATGTCATATGTATAGTGAGTTGTACGAGGTTAAGAGGCAGGGGCAGAAGGCCTTAGGTTGTAGCTTAGTGCTCCAAATATGGTCTTGGGAGCATATCATTGTGAGGCGGTAAGTTGGTCTACCTTGTACCTATGATGCCACCTCTCCTCACACTTATAGGTGGCTTCTCAGTGAGGAGCTCAATCATCTCGTGGTGGGGGATTAAGAGTACAAAGATATTCTTAGCACACTTTCTAGAGATTTTATGAGTTGGCAGTCTTAGAGGGGCATGGATTGGGTGACTAATGTGGTTGAGATTCATCGGATCAGATGAGGTCGATGGGTTGTCGATGCCCATCTCAGGGAGATGGAATATGTTCAGTTCATTCGGGTGCAATGTCAGTTTGGTTTGGTCCAGGGTGTGCTGGATGTGCTTGCGACCTATAGGCGATGGGGAGATGAACTAGGGTTGCCTGTTATTCCTAATTTTTGGAGGGTTTGTGACCCTACTAAAGATTTTAACCTTGAGCTTCCTAACTTGGATGACATGGGTACCACTCCCGAGTATGAGGTATGGTTCACCTCTCAACGTCCTTTGATGTCGAGCATAGTTGTTGATGATGATGGAAGTGGTGACAAGGTGGAGGTAGGAGGATGGGTTCCTTGGTCGGTGAAGCATCGACGAGGTAGCGCTTCGAGGGCTGAGATGGCTATGGATGTGCAGTAGCCTGAGGAGACTTGCAATGATGGGGTTAGAGTGGGGGATGCCCCTCCTTTATAGATAGAGGTGGAGTGGGGTATTATCCAGGCTAAGCAAGATAGTCTATAGTTGGAGGTGGCTCACCTGAAGGGCAATTTGGCCTTATGTCAAAGTGAGGTGACTTGCTTATAGGCTAATATGGATGGACTACGGGGTGGACCTAGTAGTGATGCTATAACTACTAAGGATGCAGAGATTTCTAGGCTTGGGGGTGAGGTTTATTGACTTGAGGGAAAGCTTACTCGCTTACATTCAGGTTTTGGTGGAGGGAAAACCATAGCTATTGTTACCACTCTATAGGCGAAGATATATTAGAGGGTTGCTTGTTAGGGTGTATATTTGAGGACCCTGCATAAGCAAACTACTTATATTGAGATGTTTGAGAACATATTGCATGAGCGGAAGATCTCGCTACTTGTTCCTCATTCATCGTTAGTGGCTACTACTAGTCGAGGGACCGAGACGAGCCACAGGAGTCACCAACGGAGTAGGTCACATGCTGCTTCATCTACCCAGGGTTATCGGAGAGATCTTGTTGGCACCAACTAGTGTGCCTATTGTCATTCTTTTTGAATTTTATGGTGTCTCAATTTTCTTATGAGCCTTGTTGCTCTGATGTATACAGCCTATGAGCATTTTGTACTATGAGACCTCCATATATATATATATATATATATATATATATATATATATATATACATGGCTTTTGTATTTTTGTTTATTGATGTAAATGCCATCAAATATACATGTGTTTGCTCTATGATGATTTATGGTTTTCATTTGATGTTTTTGCATTTATTGTGTCAATTATTGATGCAAACTAATATGGAATATGCAGTTTAATTATTTTTTTATGCAAACTATATGATTGAATGCATGGTGTTCATGTGATCTTTTTATAGCTCAGAATATCATTGACCATTACTTGTTCATTGTTGCAATTGGGGGTATCCAACTTGATGACTTTATGTGGGTGATGTATGATGTAGATATGTATGTGATTATGGAAGAATATATGGATGTTGGTATGGAAGATGTTTTTTTTTTTTTATTATTGTTAATAGTGGAATATTTTCAAAGACTCAAATAGGCTAGTGATATCAACAAACTTACTTGACTATTGTCTAATTTTCTCTACGACCAAGGTGTGTGCAAGTGAATTTTATTTATAAATCTTCAGCATTGAAATGACCCTAAGAAATCAAGAACCAGTGTATGTGAATGTGAATTTCATTAACCCATTATGAGTAAATTGGATGTGACCTGTTATGGGATTTACCAAGTAGCTAGCTTGTCCGTATGTACGGTCAGAGGTCTCCCTTTTAGGAGAAGACATGTCTCCCTACATGAGTATACTCCACTACCAGTCAAGAGCTCCGGTGGAGGCTCACTCCATAGTACAATGATATGATCTTTAGGCTTTGGGGATGATTGCATAACTTTTTTAGGGGAATGTAGTATGATTATTTCAGCTTTAGGGATATATGGTGTCCACGTGGATTTAATTTTTTATAGAGTTTTTGGCAATCAGATTCTCAACTGAAGTGTGGTGAGAACGTGATCCTATCCTTACTATTCTATATTTTGTTTATATTTGGAGAGGAATTGTGATAGTGGTGAAAACCACTATTTTTTATTTTTGGACTATGTTGTGTGATAGGACAAGCGAGGAATATTATATTTTCACTTCAAGGTGCTACCCAAGTTGTTTTTATCCTTTTCTTACTCAAAATATTTTTAAGATGTGAAGAAGTGTGTTTGGTGCAATATTGTTTGAGGTCAGTCACCGACACTCAAGACATTTTTAATGTGAGGAAAGTGCTTTGGTCCTAAAGAAAATTGGACATTTTTTTTTTTAAAGTTGGCTTTACACTAGACATGGTTGAGTGACTGAAATTTTGATTTTATGACATAGGAACAACATATATGGGTGTAAAGTTTGGTGAATTGCATAAATGCCTTAGTTGAGTACCCCCAATTCTTGGAACTTATTTTTCTTTGGTCATATCATCACCACTACAAAATATCATTGAACATGGGATGGGATGGATGCAATTATATCTATCTATCTATCTATCTATCTATCTATCTATCTATATATATATATATATATATATATATATATATATATATATATATATATATATATATATATATATATATATATATATATATATATATTTATTTTTAGCTACATGCTTATGATTTGTTTATTGCGATGCAAATGTATTGAATTTTTATGATAAAATTTTTTATGATTTGGTGTATGCAATATATGTAAAAGTTTTTTTTTTTTTTAGCCACATATATATATATATATATATTGCAAATCGTTTCATGCATAAAATGCCTTTAGGTGCATTATGTTTAATGGCTCAGTTTCCAACTTCCCTTCTAAGTTGGCAATTCTATACGTTTCGGGTCCCAATTTTTGCTTTACAATATATGGACCTAACCAATTAGCTGTAAATTTATCTCTCAAGTGCGGCAATGCATTCGTATTTTGTTGATTTTCTTTGATCACAAGGTCTCCTACTTGAAATTCATGAAGATGGAATTTTGCCTTGTAAACATGTTTGATTCTGTCTTGATACAGTCGCAAATGTTCTAAGGCATTGATGTGTTTTTTATCAATAAGTGTTAATTGGTCAAGATGTGCTTGCCTGGTTGTGTCATCATCCATGAACTCCTACAATGCTATTCATAAGGAGGGTATCTCGAGCTCAAATGGTAATATAGCTTTAGCACCATAAACTAGTGAAAATGGTGTTGCTCCCATTGGAGTTCTGATGCTTGTTTTGTAATCCCATAGTGCTAAAGGAAGTTGAGTATGCCAATATCTATGATATTCTTTGACCAGTTTCTTGAGAATGGATACCATTGTTTTTTTGGTTGCTTCAACTTTCCCATTTGCTTGTGGGTAATAAGGTGTTGAAAAACTGTGTTGGATATTGAATTTGTTGCATAAGGCTCTAACATCCTTGTTCTTAAATAAATTGTCATTATCAGAGATGATATTAGAGGGTATTCCAAAACGACAGATAATATATTGAAGTATGAACTCTGTTGTTCAATGTTTAGTCGTAGTGGTCATCAGAATTGGCTAAACCCATTTTGTGAAGTATTCAATAGCAGTTATGATAAATTTATGTTGTCTTGAAGAAGCAGGTGATATTTTACCAATTAAATCAATGTCCCATTATGAGAATGGCCAAATACTTTGAATGGATTGTAAATCTTATGATGGTACATGAGTTAAATTGGCATTATATTGGCACTTTTGGCATTTCTTGACATATTGACAACAATCAATCTCCATGGTTGGCCAATAGTAACCTATGTGTAATATTATCTTTGCAATGGTCATTCCACTGAAATGACCACCACAAGTACCATTATGGGATTCTTTTATAGCTCGTTCTACTTCAATTGGATCTAGACATCGTAATAATATTCCATCATACCCTCATTTATACAACACATCCCCCAAGAGAATGAACCAAGCTGCTTTTTTTTTAATGTTCTTTTTTTAGTTCGTGACATTTCTATTGGGATTTTTCCAGATTTGAGAAAATCTCTTATATCATCAAGGTGAGACTTGTACACTTCAGCATGTATTAAACAAACTTTCTTCTCACCTATATATTATTCTCTTTGAATTGATGATTTGGACACTGTTGTTATGATTAGTGATTGCATATCTCCATGTTCGTTCTTAGGGATGAGGAATCCCAAACAAGCCATTGCATCCACAAATTTGTTTGTCGAATGGGGTAAGTTACTAATTTCATACCAGTAGAACGTTTCTAACAACTTTTTTGTTACTTCATGATATTGCTTTAAAACTGGTCCTTTACATTGGTATTCTCATTTTACTTGGCAGACAAGTAGTTGGGAATCATCAAAAATACTTAGTCTTTTTATGCCCATTGCTATAGTTGATTGAAAACCTAATATTAAGGCTTCATACTCTGCATTATTGTTAGTGCACATGAATTCGAGTTTGAATGATAAGGGAATTGGCATTCCTTTAGGTGTATAAAACACGACTCCCACACCTTGTCCTTTCTCACACTTAGATCCATCAAAGAACATTTTCATGTCTGCTTCATCCTTAGCGAAAACTAACTCTTCCTATTTTGTTACAGAGAATATTGAATCATATGTAAGCTCAATTATTGGTGGCTTATCATTATGTAAAGGATCTTCAGCTAATTGATCAACTATCACTTGCCTTTTTATTGATTTTTTACTTACTAATTCAACATTGAATTTTGTTAAAAGTATTATACATTTGGTTGTATAGGTGTTATTGTAAGTGTGAGTCATCATGTATCGTAGAGGGTTTTATCTAGTGATGACATAAGTAGTGTTGCTTAGCATATATTGTCTAATTTTCTTAGTGGAAAAAGCCACTGCTAAACACAACTTTTTAACATAAACATATCTTGTTTCGTAACTTACCAATGTTCAACTAATATAGTAAATTGCTTGCTCCTAATAATTTTCATTCTTTTGTGCAAGCATCGTCCCTAGTGCAAAAGTTGTTGCAAAAATGTATAGGTAAAAAGGGACTTGTTGTGGTTCATCCACAACACACCCCAGAAGTGGGGACCCACCTTTGTTTTTGCAGGTTTTAGGGAAGATCTCAAAGACCCGGATGCTAAAAATGAAGAAAAGAAGAAAAATGCCTAAGTGTTGAAAGGGTCACGAAATCGCGACATGTCGCGATATCGCGACATGTCGCGAAATCGCGACCTGTCTCTCCATCGCTACGAGTTGCCGAGAGGAAGCACAAGGTTGAAAGTGGTAGCGAATCGCTACCACTTCGTGAAGCGGAGGCTCGAAAGAAAAGTGGTAGCGAATCGCTACCACTTCGTGAAGCGGAGGCTCGAAGGAAAAGTGGTAGCGAATCGCTACCACTTCGTGAAGTGGAGGCTCGAAGGAAAAGTGGTAGCGAATCGCTACCACTTCGTGAAGCAGAGGCTCGAAGGAAAAGTGGTAGCGAATCGCTACCACTTCGTGAAGCAAAGGCTCGAGAACAAAGTGGTAGCGATATCGCTACCACTTCATCGAAGGAAGGCTCGAAACCAAAGTGGTAGCGATATCGCTACCACTTCATCGAAGGAAGGCTCGAACCAAAGTGGTAGCGATATCGCTACCACTTTTTGAAAGGAAGGCTCGAACCAAAGTGGTAGCGATATCGCTACCACTTTTTTAAAAAGAAGGCAAAGCAAAGTCGGTAGCGATATCGCTACAACGAGCTACTGCGGGCGTACGGACCAAGAACATGTCGCGATATCGCGACATGTCACGATTTCGCGACATGTCGCGTTATCGCGGCTAGGAAACGGAAGAGGCCAAATGCAAATTCTGTCGGGATTTCCACGGGAAAGCGTTACGAAAGGTGCAGGAGACGCAGGACACGTGGCAAAAATGACAGAACCAGAGTAACGTTTCATAACAACAGTTACTGGCCGCAGATCGAGCGTTACGATTGCACGCAAAGGTTAGAATACCAAAAGGCGGGAATTGAAGCGAAGGGTCCCGGGAGTCGAAACGAAGCGCCATGGAGCAGCCGAGAACGCGCGACATAAAGGTTAAATAGCAGAAATGTAGATGGATACAGGGGCCGGAGACTGTAACAAAAAAAGCATTACTTATTGAAATAAAGGATTTTTCTTTGGTAACACGACTTTTGTGTGTAAAATCAAAAGGAGATCGAAGCCAAAACTATTGTTTTATCATCAATCTTTCCGTTGCATCATTTTGTCTTGTATCTATTTCGTTTACGCCATGGGATGGGTTACGATAGGTGAATGGTAGAATGATGCAGTTATATTCTTTTCCTTAGAGTCTTGCATCTGACCTGATTAGATTGTGTGTTAGTACAGATCTGATCGGTTGGGTTGTTTTGGGGATTTCATCTCTTAACTTGGGATTTTGCAGGGAGGAGATCGTGAACCATTTTAATATCCTTCATTATTTTCCAGCTGATTCAAAATAACAGTTTCTATTTTATTCCTTGATATGCTTAATTTCATGTCATAGACTAACACCGAAATAACGTAACTATTGAATAGAGATAAAACGAACAGGTTAACCTTAGAATAAATTGTGAATATTAGAACATCAAAAGGATTTTTGTTTATTTTTGATTAATCAAACAAGTCAAGATTATAAAGTTCATTGAGAATCAACAAAGGCCCCTTGTTAACAGCTATCTATAGGATTTTGAGTTATTCTGGGATATATCAGTTGCATGTATTAAATTGAATTCATTTTTATATACGTAAAAGCTGTTTCACAAAGAAACTTGGAGAAATAATAAAAGGAAGGAAAATAAAATAAATTATTTCTTTGCAAGAAAGAGTCTTTTGTTCGAGACTCTAAGTTGCGTGTTATTATTTGTAATATGACAAATTAACACTCAACATTTTGGCGCTAGAAGGAGGGCCTTCTGTATTGCTTTGCAATTTTGATTTGTTCTAACAATTAACGTGGGTAGTTTTGTTTCCACCTATTGTGCTTGCAGGTGTAACACCAGACATTTTATCTGGCAGCAGAGTTGAGAAATCTTTTAGAGTCCTAGAGTTTCCAAGCTGGCCCAACCTGAGTACATTGCTACTAGGTCTAAAACCACAGGGGAAACTATCTTCCAAAGCCTTTCTCCCACTGCTAGGAGGCCGAAAAACAAAACATTAGAAGTCAAAATACCACCCAAAATACTTGAGTTAGGGATTTCTTTGGACTCAAGTACCTCTAGTGGGCCTGAACCCTTAAGTTTAGGTGGGATAGTAACACCAGCTTGTATCTCGTCTCCACAGCTCCAGGAGTTCCAATTGTTCCCACATGGTTGACACCTTTGAATAACATGGCCCAACAACAACAACAACAACAACCACCGCCCTTTGGTATGGTGCTCGTAGTTCCCCTTTAGATATTCCCGGGCAGTCCACGACTTGCCTAGAAACATTGAAAGGGGATTACCCAAATTCATTCATGATGGTCCAACAACAGCAGAAGATCATGTCCAAATCTATAAAGATTACATGTTTAGGCAGGGGGTTACTCACGAGGATGTTGCCTGTCGAGTTTTCCCCGCTAGTCTAGACCACATTGCTAACGAATGGTATCGAAATTTGCCAGCAGGGTCCATAACTTCATGGGCCCAGCCTAGAAACCGCGTTCATAGGTCAATTCGGATAGCTTAGTAGATCCCTCCATGACATACAATTTCTTCGTATCTTGCAAAAGACAAACCAATGAACCCATTCGAATGTTCAATCGTAGATTTCAAAAGCTATATACGAATGTGACTCGTCACTTTGCGGTAGACCCTGCAATTGCCTTGCAGCTATACTTCGGAGCCTTAGATCCTTTAACATCTTTGTTGACTAGAAGGAACCCTCAGGTTACAACCCTTCCTTTGGCTTATGCAGAAACAATGACTCTCGAACAACAGATGAACCTGCCAGGCGCAGGATTGTCTCAATTGACTGGGATGGGACAATATGGCCCATACAGCCAATTTGCCATGATGAACCAGGTAGTAGCACCACAGGCTCCGATGTTGAACAACTTCCAAACACCCACCCAAGTTACGCCATTGTCAAGTTATCCGAATGCCACTGTTCAAACACAGAGTTTGATTCAAAATAACTCGATGGGTTTGCATGGGTTCGGTATGGGCAATAATCTGTTGACCATGTCGGGGTTTGCTCCAATTAACACGCCAAGCTCAACGACTTATCCAACAATCACTCCCATTCAAAGTGTGAATCCAGGATGGAATCCACCCGCCCAAACTCAAGCCATTCAAAATGGGAATCCAGGATGGAATCCACCCGCCCAAACTCAAGCCATTCAAAATGGGAATCCAGGATGGAATCCACCTGCCCAAACCCAAGCCATTGTACCCACCCGTAGGTGGCTAATGCAGCCAACACAACCGGACTCCGCAATTGCAGTGCCTCAACCACAAGGGTCCGAAGCAGCCATAGAAAACATGAAAGAAACGTTGGCCAAGGTGTTAGTAAAAGTGGGGAATGTCAATAAAAAAGTTGATCATGCCATGGGCCATAACCGACCTCACAATCATAGAGGAAAAGGAATGTATAACACGCAGCCTAACAACGGGCGGGTACCCAATCCCGTTGCCAACCAGGTAGACATTTCGGAAGACTGTGGAGATGCAGGATCTTGTGATAATGATTGCCCGCACTGTGGCCACGTGAAACCGGAGTCTATGCTAACGGAGGTCATACATTCCCATGAAAGTGAAGAAGAGGAGGATGTAGAATTTTTTGGAAGCGAAGATGAAGAAGCTTTGGAAGTTCATGCAAACAAACGTTTTGGGAAAGCAAATCACAAATATTACACTAGGAGTTCTAAAGAGCCCAAAACTTCCTCCGCTCCTCCTAATAATCAATTACTCCCTCCCTGACCCTAAAGGAGATGTCAATCCCCCTCCTCCATCGAAGGTCGAAAAGTCTAAGATGATGCAAAACTTGCCAAATCCAGAAAAGCTCACTTACGATTTGGTGGAAGATATGAAGAAGAATAGGGCCAATGTATCGATGTATGACATGGCCCGATTATTAGGCCAAGAAGTGAGTTCACCAAAAGGATTAAATCCATTCGCACAAGTTCATGAAGCTAAAAGTGCCGAGTCCCAAGTGGTTGTACAAAAAGAAAAACGAGATATACCTCCCTTTTTGGTAACCATTAGAATTGCAGGTAAAAACTTGCACAATTGTTTAATAGACTCGAGGGCCTCGGCTACTATCATGCCCTTAGAAATCTAGAAAATATTGGGACTTACACCAAAGCCTTCTAGGAGCAGGGTGGTGCAGTTGGACAGGTCAACCATGGAGGCAGTGGGAGAGCTGGGTGATGTGCATATTCAAGTCAATTCGAACCCGTAGTTCAACAACGCATAGACATATTGGTGCTCGATATTCCTATCAAATATGGCATGGTATTGGGAAGAGATTGGAGTAAGAACCTAAACGGTTACATTGTGACAGACTCTTCACACATGTGGCTGCCTTGGAGGGGAGTGGCCAATCAAATTCGAATTGAAAGTGAACCCCGACTCAAAGAGATGATCACAGATTACAACAAGCCGAACGAGATCCAATACATTGAAGCTGAGTTGGGAGCATACTGTTTGGACATAGAAGCACTCAAAAATACCCATGATGAAAGGATGGGGCACAACTTTACTGAAGGACATCAAGACATTTGGACCTTGAGATTTGATGGATCCAGGTCCAGACAAGGAGCAGGAGCCGGTGTTGAATTGTCATGTTCGGACCAGGAGCCTATATTCGCTGCATACAGACTACAGTTCCCTGCCACCAACAATATGGCAGAATATGAGGCTTTGATTCTTGGACTACAGCTGGCCATTCGGAAGAAAATTAAATATATCAAAGTCCTTGGTGATTCGGAACTGGTGGTGAAACAAGTGAGGGGACAATACATATGCAAGGACAGGCGGCTCAGGCTTTACCGAACTAGGGTCAGAGATTTAATAGATGAGTTTGACGCCTTTAACATTTCTCTGATCTCGAGAAAGGGCAATCGTCTGGCAGACTCCCTAGCTGTAGCAGCGAGTATGTTGAAGCCAGTGGACCATAAGAAATGCAAGAAGTTCTCTATAGAGTTGGTCCCGTGTCCCTCGATACCAGATAATGTTACGAACTTCCAAGTATTTGATAGTGACAGGCACATATTTCATTTTGTCACTAATTCTGGTATATTTGAAAAGCAATACATAGATGAAGAAGAAAGGGACGTAGAGGAGGTAGTTTCGAAAGATAAAAATCCTGTAAAAAACAACAGGATGCCTGATGAGATAGCTTCATTAGAAAAAATCTTTGATATCGGATGCAAACCAAGAAAAGGTAAAAGGGTTCCATCTCCGGGAGAGGCCTCGTGATTTGGTTAACATTGGAAGTGCAGAAAATCCCCGGGAGGTATTCATAGCAAAAGCATGTACCAAGCAGGAGAAGGATTCCATAGCAAATGCATTAAAAGAATACATAGATTGCATTGCTTGGAGTTATAAGGAGTTGAAAACCTATGATCAAAATGTCATAATGCACACGATTCCACTGAAGCCATAGTCCAAGCCCTTCAGGCAAAGACAAAGGCGAGTTAATCCATTATTAGAACCCTTGATAGAGAAAGAGGTGAAGCGATTGTTAGAAGCTAAGATCATCTTTCCCGTTAGGCATTCCACGTGGGTTGCTAACCTAGTCCCCGTGAGGAAAAAGAGTGGAGAAATAAGGTTGTGCATTGATTTCAGAAATCTCAATAAGGCATCCCAAAAGGACAACTACCCGTTACCCACCATCGATGAAATACTCCAAAAGGTAAACGGGTCGGAGATGATGTCATTCCTCGGATGGTTATTCGGGATATAATCAGGTCCTTATCCATCCTAGTGATAGGATGAAGACTGCTTTTACGACAAAATGGGGCACCTTTGCATACAGTGAGAATGCCCTTCGGACTATTGAACGCAGGTGCCACTTTCCAACGAGCTATGGATTTTGCTTTTAAAGGGCTTATTGGTAAGTGCATCATTGTTTACGTCGATGACATTCCTGTATTTTCTAAGAACATAGAAAACCATGTCAGGGATCTTAAGAAAGTCTTTCAAAGATGCAGGGAACATGGTATATCTCTCAACCCAAAGAAGTGCATCTTCGGGGTAACAGAAGGAAAACTGTTGGGGCATATAATATCTAAGGATGGAATTTCCATTGACCCTGAGAGAATAGAAGCCATACAGCAAATTCCTCGTCCCAATAGCAAGAAGGGGTTGAGATCATTTTTCGGAAAGATCAATTTTGTCTAAAAATTTATCGCAGATTTTGCAGAGATAGCAAGACCTTTGAACGACATGCTAAAGAAAGAGGTCCAGATCATTTGGACAGATGAAAGGATAGAGGCTTTTGATAATATCAAGGATGCGATTTCTAAAGCCCCGATTTTGGTGAGTCCCGATTATACGAAGCCTTTCTATATCTACACATTTGCTTCAGATCACTCCTTTGCGAGTGTTTTAACTCATAAGAGTGAAGGCAGCATTGAAAATCCCATTGCTTTCCTGAGTAGTCCTCTCAAAGATGCGAAACTGAGATATTCTACCCTAGACAAGCAAATGTATGCGCTGGTTAAGACTGTAAAAAATTCAGGCACTACATAGTCCACAATAGGGTCTTTGCTATCGTCCCGCATCCTCGCCGTCAAAGCCATGTTCGTTCATAATGAATTAGGTGAGAAGCGTGGTAAGTGGGTTTCAACTTTGCAGGAATTTGATCTGGAGATTCAATCGATGAAGATAGTGCGGGGGCAAGGGTTAGCTAAGGCAATCGCAGAACAGGATCTCGCAATTCCTTGTCAACATTATGAAGTCGCTGATGTAACTAAGGAGGAGTGGTATGCAGATGTGGTGTACTATCTACTAAATGGTAGGTGTCCATCATTTTTGAATGCTACTCAACGCAGAGCCTTGCGTTTGAAGGTTGCTAATTTTCTAGTTAGATCTGGCACATTATACAGAAAGAACCATGAAGGTATTTACCTTCGTTGCGTTGATCAAGAGGAGGCAGTGCGAATACTCGAAGAGTTTCATGGTAAACATGGGACAGGGCATGGGTCCGCTAATGCCACAGCCCATCAAATCCTCAGAGCCGGTTATTATTGGCCTCAACTATTCAAGGATGCCCATTCTCATGTGAGGTCATGTCACATATGTCAAACTGCAGCCAATAGAGATAGAAACGCTTCCATGCCTTTACAGTCCGTAATCGAGTCCAGACCTTTCGCGCAATGGGGCCTGGATTTTATTGGGATTATCAGCCCCAATTCCTCCGATGCTCACAAATATATTCCGACGGCTACGGACTATTGCACGAGATGGACCGAAGCTATCCCCACAAAGAATGCTACTGCAGAGGTGGTCATTAAATTTTTAGAAGATAACATTGTCACTAGATTCGGGATGCCTAACTCCATCGTAAGTGATAATGGTTCGGCCTTTTCCTCTCTAGAGTTTGCTAATTGGGCATTTGATAACAGCGTGAGTTTAAAGTTCTCCTCCAATTATTACCCTCAAGGTAACGGATTGGCCGAGTCATCCAATAAGAATCTGTTGACTCGTCATAAAAAAATTGTTGGAAAGGAATCCGCGGGACCGGCACAATAAGCTTAAGTTGGCCCTTTGGGCTGACAGAATCGGAGTCAAAGAAGCAATAGGGACATCTCCTTACCATCTGGGTTTATGGACAAGATCCCATTTTTCCCGCAAATCTCGGATTACAAACGCCGCACTTCATGAAAGATTATTTTGGAACTAATGATAAACTTGAGTCTAGACTAACGCAATTAATGCGCTTGGATGAAAAAAGGGATGAAGCTATGCTTCATTTTAGTAAACACCAAGACATTGTAAAAATATGGTTTGACAAAAGGTCTAAGGCCAAGGCGTTTAAAATTTCAGATTTAGTGTCGTTATGGGACAAAAGACATGAGAAGAAGGGGGAACATGATAAATTTGATTACCTTTGGTTAGGTCCCTACCAGATTTCAGAGATCCTAGGGGAAAATAGTTTTAGACTAAAAACCTTGGATGGAAAGGATTTGGCACTACCTATCAATGGGTTGCACTTGAAGCATTACTTTCAAGCATGAGGTAGTTGGGCTTTGTATTATATGTAATAACGCTGTAATTTCTTGCTTTCATTTTTCATGTTTAGGTGTGTATTATTCTTTTTTTTGACATGTCTAAGCTTTGTATTAATGTTGTGATCTGTTTCTTTGTGTGCAGATTTGATACTTAAGTGTGTGTTTCAGGAGATATCTAGTTTTGTGTCAATGCTGTAATTTAGTTTTTTGATGTGCATATTTGATATGTTAGTATGTATTCATTTTTGTTTCAGGTTTTTCTTGTATTAATGTTGGGTTTTTGCGTTTGTGTGCAGGTTGGACATTTAGGCGGTGGTGTTCCTTTGATTTCCTTTTCATTGCCTTATAAAAAAAAAAAAAAGGGGGAATAAAAGCTAGATGTTGAACACATGCCTAAGATTGGGAGAATATGAAACATTGGAATCATGTTGTAAAAGCTCCACATGTAATACAAACAGTTAATTTAGATCATTTGAAGCTTGTGATGCATGAAAAAGTCAGTTTTGCATGACAAATCATCTCATTTGCAATTCAAGAAATAATGCATTCATGTTCCATCTCACTTTTCATACATTTCACCGTAGTGGCATATGCATCTTAGGTGCAATTCATTTGAGTATGTTGAATCCTCTTAGGGTTATGTTATAACATAAATCTAAGTAAATCCTAAGGTTGGAAACTGAGTCTTGAAGTATCTAGGACCAAGCACGTTTCATACATTAAAAGGGATCTTGAGCAAAATGATCAAAACCTAACTTGGAGGAAAAGGTTGGGCGAAAATGGTTTTCATGTCTATCCTATTATGCAACATGATCCTAAAAATAGTGGTTTTGACCACTTCCATAGAGCTTAAAGCCTAAAATCATAGTAGTAAGGATAGGGTTAAATTCTCATCTCGGTTGGTTGAGAATCTAATTCCCCAAAGCTTTGATTGGACCCACATGGAGTAGTAAGGATAGGGCATAAATTCTCATCTCGGTTGGTTGAGAATCCGATTCCCCAAAGCTCTTATGTTTCATTTCGTATTAAGTCTTAGATTGTAAGGATCGTACTATTTGTCCTCTGCAAAGGATGGGTAGTCATCCCCAAGGTCTAAGTAACAAGATTAATATTTTCCATTTACATTTAAAATCTTGGGTTGTAAGGATCGTACTATTTGTCCCTAACCAGGATGGGTAGTCATCCCCAAGGTCCAAGAAGTAAAATAAATAAATTTTTCCCATCTCATCCTTATATTGGATTGTAAGGATCGTACTACTTGTCCTCTCGCAAGGGATGGGTAGTCATCCCCAAGGTCCAAAGAAATGAAGATAAGTTTTGGATTATGGGGTTAGATAGGCCCATGCATGGCATCATGTCTTGCCTAAAAAATAAGACCACCGATTGTCTAGAGGGTTAGACTAGCATGACCATTTCTTCCATAATTGGTTTAGTTATTTTGCTCAAAGTGAGGTAAAGAATTCTAAATCAGAATAGTAAGGATAGGGTTAAACTCTCATCTCGGTTGGTTGGGAGTCTGATTCCCCAAAGTTCTGATTTCACATCCACTTGCACATGGGTTCAAGATAGTAGGGACTCATAACCAACTTTGGGATATAATGAACCGTTCACTAGTGGATCCTAAGAGGGTTTGGCAGTCTTGAATGTTTGCACATAATACTACAAGAGTGACTATACATTTTCTCATGGCATATTCAGTAGGATACGCAAATCATTCACAATTTCGCATATGCATTCATGCAAAACCGATGATGGAATGTGGATCAAATTCAAATGATAAGGAAAGGAATTCATTGCACACACCGAGCTAGTACTTGATGATTCCGATAATTCATGTACTTCTGATTTTGGGCATTAGTTATATTGATTATGGGCTAACCCATGTTTTCAAATTTGTGATTTGTGTTAGGTTGGTTCTTACTAAAATGCTCAAGAGCATTTGACAAACAGAGTCACCATTTGTTGTGGTTCATCCACAACACACCCTAGAAGTGGGGACCCACCTTTGTTTTTGCAGGTTTTAGGGAAGATCTCAAAGACCCGGATGCTAAAAATGAAGAAAAGAAGAAAAATGCCTAAGTGTTGAAAGGGTCGCGAAATCGCGACATGTCGCGATATCGCGACATGTCGCGAAATCGTGACCTGTCTCTCCATCGCTACGAGTTGCCGAGAGGAAGCACAAGGTTGAAAGTGGTAGCGAATCGCTACCACTTCGTGAAGTGGAGGCTCGAAAGAAAAGTGGTAGCGAATCGCTACCACTTCGTGAAGTGGAGGCTCGAAGGAAAAGTGGTAGCGAATCGCTACCACTTCGTGAAGCGGAGGCTCGAAGGAAAAGTGGTAGCGAATCGCTACCACTTCGTGAAGCGGAGGCTCGAAGGAAAAGTGGTAGCGAATCGCTACCACTTCGTGAAGCAAAGGCTCGAGAACAAAGTGGTAGCGATATCGCTACCACTTCATCGAAGGAAGGCTCGAAACCAAAGTGGTAGCGATATCGCTACCACTTCATCGAAGGAAGGCTCGAACCAAAGTGGTAGCGATATCGCTACCACTTTTTGAAAGGAAGGCTCGAACCAAAGTGGTAGCGATATCGCTACCACTTTTTTAAAAAGAAGGCAAAGCAAAGTCGGTAGCGATATCGCTACAACGAGCTACTGTGGGCGTACGGACCAAGAACATGTCACGATATCGCGACATGTCACGATTTCGCGACATGTCGCGTTATCGCGGCTAGGAAACGGAAGAGGCCAAATGCAAATTCTGCCGGGATTTCCATGGGAAAGCGTTACGAAAGGTGCAGGAGACGCAGGACACGTGGCAGAAATGATAGAACCAGAGTAACGTTTCATAACAACAGTTACTGGCCACAGATCGAGCGTTACGATTGCACGCAAAGGTTAGAATACCAAAAGGCGGGAATTGAAGCGAAGGGTCCCGGGAGTCGAAACGAAGCGTCATGGAGCAGCCGAGAACGCGCGACAGAAAGGTTAAATAGCAGAAATGTAGATGGATACAGGGGCTGGAGACTGTAACAAAAAAAGCATTACTTATTGAAATAAAGGATTTTTCTTTGGTAACACGACTTTTGTGTGTAAAATCAAAAGGAGATCGAAGCCAAAACTATTGTTTTACTATCAATCTTTCCGTTGCATCATTTTGTCTTGTATCTATTTCGTTTACGCCATGGGATGGGTTACGATAGGTGAATGGTAGAATGATGCAGTTATATTCTTTTCCTTAGAGTCTTGCATCTGATCTGATTAGATTGTGTGTTAGTACAGATCTGATCGGTTGGGTTGTTTTGGGGATTTCATCTCTTAACTTGGGATTTTGCAGGGAGGAGATCGTGAACCATTTTAATATCCTTCATTATTTTCCAACTGATTCAAAATAACAGTTTTTGTTTTATTCCTTGATATGCTTAATTTCATGTCAGAGACTAACATCGAAATAACAGAACTATTGAATAGAGATAAAACGAACAGGTTAACCTTAGAATAAATTGTGAATATTAGAACATCAAAAGGATTTTTGTTTATTTTTGATTAATCAAACAAGTCAAGATTATAAAGTTCATTGAGAATCAACAAAGGCCCCTTGTTAACAGCTATCTGCAGGATTTGAGTTATTCTGGGATATATCAGTTGCATGTATTAAATTGAAATTCATTTTTATATACGTAAAAGTTGTTTCACAAAGAAACTTGGAGAAATAATAAAAGGAAGGAAAATAAAATAAATTATTTCTTTGCAAGAAAGAGTCTTTTGTTCGAGACTCTAAGTTGCATGTTATTATTTGTAATATGACAAATCAACACTCAACAGGACTCCTATTCGATGTGGTGTAAGAACTGGTGGTGAAGCTAGATACTTCTTTATGTCATAAAATACCTCTTGACATTCATTTGTCCAAGAGAATGTCACCCCCTTTTGTAGCAAGCGATTGAAAGGCCTGCATTTATCTGATATTTATGCAATGAATCATTGAATATATTGGATCTTTCCTTGTAAGCTATGCAACTATTTCAAGTTCTTGGAAGGTGGCATCTCTCTTATAGCTTTTATCTTACCTGGGTCCACTTCAATACCTATTTTGGAGATAATGAATCCTAGAAGCTTTCTTGATGTGACACCAAATACACACTTCTTAGGGTTTAACCTTACTTTATGTTCTAGAAATTGATAGAAAAATTTTTCTAGGACTTCAATGTGCTCAAGATGTGTTTTTTATTTAGCAATCAAGTCATCTACATAATCCTCAATGATTTTATGCATATAGTCATGAAATATGTATGTCATAGCACGTTGATATGTAGCTCCTACATTCTTAAGCCCAAAAGGCATAACTCTATAATAGAATGTACCCCAAGGTGTTGTAAATGTTGTCTTGTGTTGGTCTTCGGGATTAATTTGAATTTGGTTGAATCTCGAGAAACCATCCATTAAGGAAAGTATTTCATGACCAGCACAGGAGTCTACTAGTTGATCAATATTGGGCAAAGAAAAATCATCCTTTGGACATGCTTTGTTTAAATATCGAAAATCAGTGCATACGTGTATCCCTCCATTCGGTTTGCAAACATGTACCATATTTGAGAGCCATTTTAGATAATCAATTGGGACTATGAAATTTACATCCAATAACTTTTGTAGCTCTTCTTTCACAAGTAATGAAACTGTTGGATGAGTTTTCCTAAGCTTTTGCTTAAAATGATTTAGCATATGATGCTAAAGTAAGGTTGTGGAATACCAACTCGAGGTCTAATCCAAGCATGTCTCTATATGACCATGTGAACACTTATTTATTTATTATAAACACGTTGATCATGCATTCTTTTTCTTCTACGGATCAATATTTTACAATTTTGACAATGTGGGGATTGTCCGCATCTAGGCTAAGGTTCACATCTATAGATTCTTTAATTAGCATGTGAGATCCTTCCTCTAGTTTATGTGGAGTTGGGATGAGGTGGATATCATCTACCACATTTTTAAAAATTTGGCTTCTCCTTCTATTCTAGTTTGAAAAACTAAGTTTTTTTTTGATGAAGATTATTATGGAATATACATATTTGAATCATGTAGCAAATCTTTCAATAGGATAAATTTAGTAATGGATGGTGGATGTGAGATCCTTTCTATATCAATGAGGCTAGTGCCAACATGAATCAGATTTACCAAATTGTATGGATTGCGAAGTGGGGTGAGCAAGTCAACATAAATCATATTGACTTGATGGAAATAAGTTGGCTATAATTTTAGAGATGATGACTCATTCTCCATAGGTTGCAACTAACCTAGTGTGTGTGTTTGGTGGTGTTGCAGGAGTAGCCAAGGTGGTGGAGGAGGTTTTGGTTCAGGACTCTCATGCTTTTTGCTTAGATGAAAGAGAGTTTGGTCTATTGGAAACTTCTTTTGGTACCAGTCATATCTTTGAATAAATTCTGCATACACCACTTCCTCTTGAGGATCTTTTGCTGCCTAGTTAAGCCCTTCATGATGTGCCTCTTGTCGAAGTATTTCCCTAGCTTGCATTTCACACATATGATTAAGAAATATCATTTTTGTCTCATATTCATAATCATTGTCACTTATCCAGAAGTTTTTAGCATTGGTATGAGGTCCTATAATGAGTTACGTGTAATTTGGCCTAAGGTCGGCCATCTTTGTTGGATCTTCGTATTCTAGTCCTTGATGTAGGGCTTGCTCTATGAAAGCTCCAAATACATAAGGGTAAAAATTGTAGATTAGATACTCACCATCTATATCATCATCCTCACCATTTAATTCATCCTCTTCGTCACTTCCTTCTTCTCCTTATTCACACCCAATGTCAAGTTCTTGGAATACTTGACCTAGAGAAGAGCTTGTGATGGAAGGTCTATAACCTAGACCAGAGCGGTCATTTGGCTCTCTATATTCTAGCTCAATAGTGCGATGAGGACCTTTTTCATTGTCGTCCAAGTCCATATCCTTGTCAATTAACCCTTTGAAAATATCTCATTGGAAAATTTGGATTAGATAAATAATCAATGTCTTCATTAAACTCTTTTAAAGGGGGATCCTCTGAAGGAGATGGATCAGATGAAGAATTGACTCCCCCATATATGAAATGGATTGAATTTTATGGGGGACCCATTCTGTATATCTCACCTATGGTTAAAGGTGGGTCATGCAATCGATCATAATATTTGACTGACTCAATATGTGGTGTAATTGTTACACTTTCAATAATATACTCGTCAATGTCGGGGTTGGCGAGATGTACTGCAACTCTAGAAGGTTGGGATACTGATGGCTCAGTGAATGAAGATGGTTCTTCTAAGCTAGATTGCGGATCTAATTGTGGTGGTGGATTTTCTCTAATAGGTGGACCTATTTGTGAGACTACGAATTGTGATGTTTGTTATTTGCTAATGGATGTAGTGGGTTGTGTTGTGAATGTGAATGGTGTTTGTGTATTTGGCAGTGTGGTAGTTGAAGTTGGTGGTTGGTTGGTAGGATGGTTAGGTTTTATTGGAAAATGATATGCAGTGTTTGAATTTTGAATTGAGTTAATACATTTTAATGCAAAAGTTGGATCAACTATGGACAATTCTTCTTGGATGGGGATTTTTGATGAGGTGTTGCTAGGTGGAATGGTCCTGATGTTGAGTGGCTGGATGGATAGGTGTGTTGATGGAATAAAAGGCTCATACAGATTTGAAATTAAGTTGCAGTAATTGAAATGTTATGTGTAAACTGGAATATAATGTACTTAACCTTCATGTACATAGTTTAAATATTATTGCAATTTTGAAGGTACACACTTCATTTCCCTAATTCAAGGGTATCCAAGCAATATATTATATTGCATTTCTCCTTCCAATATGTGGAAGAGAACATGTATTATTTTCACCCCCACGGTGACATGGAGAACAACATTTTCCACAATTGAACATAAATTTTCATTAAAATCCCTAAGAGTGAAGGCGGATGTTGTGATGTGTGATGATGGGATGTTGATTTTCATTGTAGGTGTGGTGATGAGGTTGATGGAGGAACCAGTATCAATAAGAACTCTCTTGTATGGCTTCCTGTCAATGTGAGCTACTATGTGCAATGGTGGATCAGGTGAATCTGCCAAAAAATTACTTTTCCTCGAAGTCATAAAATGCTATCGAGGGTTCCATGATCTTTTGTACACTTCCTACAAAGGAATTGAATGCATTAGGGACTTTTGTCTGTACTTGGATAGACTTTAATATTTCCATAAATGCTTCCCTATGGGGTGGTGACTGTTGTATTAAATCGTAAATTGATAGTTTTATTGAAGCCATTTTTAAACTTTGGGTTAACCGACTGCTTAAGGTGACAACTGGGTGATTATGAAAAGGTGAGGGTGGAATGGTTGGTCCCATCTGTATGGGCACATTTATGGGTTATGTTTCTGTAACCTGAGTCATGTGATTTACTTGTTTCTATCCATGGGTAACTATACTGATAGCCCCTACAAAACCTTGTGGTAGTTGAGACACATAATTAACCTAATTGGGAGGAATTGTAGAAGTTGATGCTCCCATCGACTGTTGATTTGCATCGTGATGTGGCAAAGGTATCTAATATATACCTAAGTTTTGATTATTATGGGCTAATGGGTTTTCAACTTTGATCGTACCTGCTTCCAATAAATCTTTCACAATACCTTTGAAACCATGAGAACCTTCGATGTCATGTCCTCTTTGTTTATGAAAAATACAAAACATGTGCTCTTTGTAGCCTTTTGTATTTGGTTTGTTAGGATCCTTAGGTTTCATCTCTGGCAACGTAAAGAGTTTTGCCACATACAAATTTTAAAAATTTTATGAATATGGCTCTTGTACTGGTGTGTAATTTCCTTTTTTCTTAAAATGATGTTGTTGCCTTTCTGCAGGTTGTGTCTAATTATGTGCTTATTGTGGGGTGGAACCACTTGATAGTTCAATTGTTGCAATTTCTTTTGTTGTTGGGGTTGTTGGATTTGTTCTTGGGTTGGTTGATTTAACTATGGTTGTCCCCAGACTATCTAGTTAACCTTCAGGGTCTTGGATGGACAATGGTTATTCCCTATTTGATTCTTATTGTTCCACTCTTTTTTCTTAGGCTTTATCTCATCTTTGTGAATTTTTATCTCTTATATGACCTTCACTTGGGCAAGTGCCTCGTTGAATGTTCTATACTATTGTAGTTGTAATAATGAAGAGATGGGTCTAGTGCAACTCTTTGTGAACATTCATGTTATATCTGACATAGGGAGGGAAAATGGTAGCTCGATCATGATTGCCCTCCATAAATTGCCAAATTCATGGATTGAATCATCATCATATTGTTTCAAATAAATTAAATAAGTCAATGTGTTTTACTTTCTGACATTTAGGGCAAATATTTCCAATAACTGGTCCGCTAGTTGCTCAAAAGTAAATACACTTTGATGTGGTAGGTGGTTGTACCAATATTGGGCTTCTCCCCCTAATGTTTGAGGAAGTGTGTATAACATGAGTGCATCATTGCTCTTGATTATGAAGCATGCATTTATAAATCTAGTTACATGTTCATGGGGATCCTCTTCTCCCTTAAATTTAATCTTGGGTATCTAAAAATTCTCTGGATATGGTGACTCAGGCACCGAAGCATGAATAGGATGATTGAGTAGTTGCCTTAAAGTCAGATTTTGGTATTGCAAACCTGGAGTTTGCATGGCAAGATTATCAATCTAACTCTGTAAGAACTAGCACTTAGGGTCATTCATCGAACTAACACTTGAGTGTACTTGATGTTACTGGTAATGGGGTGGATTGTATGTAAGCTATGGGTGATAAGGTGTGGTTGGATGAAATGTGTTATGGTAAGGATGTTGATGGGGGTTATGATACAGATAGGGTTATGGAGGTATGATGGTATGCTGACCTACTGTATTAGCATATAGATGTAAAGGTTGATTATGAACCATAGTGGTATATGGAGGGCGTGTTAACCAAGATGGATCTTGAATAAAGGCATTAGTTTGGTAAGATGTAGGTGGAAAATTGTGTTCGATCCCTTGAAAATGTTGGTTAGGATCAAGATTTATGCTGCGGTTAGCATTATCTAAGATCATTTGTTGCAGTTGCAAGAAATATTACTACATAGCAATTGCATTTGATGTAGGGACCACCACATGTGATGTGGTAGGTTGGTCTGGTTGTGAGGCAACCATGGTAGTGGAAGTGAGTGGGAGGTAAGTAGCAAAGGTTATTACCACTGAATGTAGTATAGTATGAGATGTGGAACCTATGAGGATAGTTGGTGGAGTGGATGTTGGGGCTTGCAAAACAATAGGGATTGCTTCATACAAGGGATTGGTGGACATGGTTATTTGTTGAGTCAATGTGAGGTGTGGTTGATTGGATGGTAATGGTTGGTTAGCTAGTGCTACAGTAGCCAACTAAAATAGGGGATTTGTGAAGAATTGTTCTGACTACTATGGGTGAGTGAAGGTAGACTCTTGTTGTGATGGTGGTATGACATGGGAAGGGATGAAGAGTGGTGGCAATGATGGGAAGACCATTACAGCAGCATTCAAGTAAATTCTAACAGTATCCATGTCCAACATGGTGACATGACTATCCATTACTATAGGAGGTTCACTCTTAGGTGTCTCAGGTATGGCTATGTGAATGGCCCTATTCATGATGTCTATGTCTATATTAGGGGCAGTACTAGAGGTCCCTACATTAAGGCTTTGGGACACAGATAGGGGCATGCTTACTTGTCCTACCACCGAAGTATTAGGAATATTTCTAGACTGATATGCCATGGGGGAATACCATTGACTTTGACTTAGCACTAACTTCTTAGCCTAACTAGAAGTCACTACTATACGCTACTATGTGATAAAATGTCAAGTGCACCTATGTATCCTATGTAAATAAAATTATAATACAATGTAATACAACACACAAAGCAAAAAAACATACTAAGTTTTTGGTCTTAGATTTTCACTAGTTTTGTTTATATATATATATATATATATATTATTTATATTTTTCAAATTGTTTAAAAATGAAAATATGTGTGCTCAATGTTTTACCCTAAATGAATCTTAGATTTCACCTATATACTTGTAGCTCGACAACCTGACTATGAACTCCAGGTTGCGTAAACCCCCCAAAGTGTGGTAGTGAAATTCCACACTCGGGCAAGGAGCACAGGTCCTACCGGTCCTCACCCAATCTCACTTGGTCAACGTCATACTCTCCAAATAGAAATATATGCAAATTTTCCAAGCTACGATGGTTCTTAGAGCTGGCCTTGACCAAAAATTAGGGTACAATTTTGGTGGTTCAATGATGAAATCCAAACCCGATGGTGATGAAATCTAATCATTTTCTAATGTTTATGTGAGTGTGTGGTGGTTTTTTTTTATTACTGTGGTATCCAATATTATCATGCAATTTTGTTTCAATGCCTAAATGAAAAAAAATAGAAAACAAAGGACGTCAAACAGTAGATCAAGGGTGAAAGTGCCAACTTTAGGTACAATCCAATTAGGTTCTGATTAACAGGGCTAACCACAGGTGAGCGGTTAGTTCTGGTAAACCACGAATGCATTGTTTTCCAACTGCACGTCTAAATTTGGTATATCCGAACCATGGATGAGTGGGTCCTTTCTGTCAACAAAAATAGACTGGGCTTTTATAGACCCGAACCTGAAAAAATTTCAAGTTATTTGTAACCTGACAGATGTAAAGATAATTTTTTTTCTATTCATGCAAATACATTTTTTTTTTATGAACTCTATCTTGAGACCTACATGCAAACAAATGGCAAACGTGACTGACCTTCTAATTTACCCTAAGTGCAATTCTAATAACATAATTCAAATAAATAAGCAAAGAAGAAATAAAAATCAAAGGGTATGGACTTGTGATCCTATCACTCCTCATCCCAGTTGTCAACTACCTGGCCGCATTTCCATAGACAACAACCACACGTATGTGTTTCTTTAGAATAAAAACCGTGCTTCTATGTTTTCTTAGGACAGGAACCATACAAACATGTTTCCATGGGATGTAAACCGCATAGTTGTGTTTTCATAGTGAATAGATCAAGCACAGGGTTATTCAAATTTATCGACATAGGATCGAATCTACATGCGCTTCGAACTTCCAAAACCTGTAGGTACAGAATAGAGATCAATAAATAATTTAAAATACAAGGTAAAACAAAATGGAACCTTTAGGGGGTCCCATCATGATCACCATTTTCTATAACAAAAATAACTAAATACAAATAGAGACACACAAAAAGAGAAGTGGGTTGTGAAAATGCTTCTTTGTATTAATAGTGATACATTTTTTATAAAAATAGTTGAAATTTCCCAAGTGTGTTGGGGACAATGTTACAATGCTTATTTTCTCTCTAAAATACAATGCTTCTGATGAAAGAGGGGAGATCCTTCAACTCTTTCACAAGATATGGTGTTCTTCATTCTCTTGTCACAACTTCAAGGGGTGAGTGGGCTTTGGTATCCAATGTGAGGACCACTCCAGCTTCAACAACTTCTCAATGAACCTGTTACCTACACACATTCAACCAACAAATAGATCAGTAGCACCTATCACAATCAAGAAATAAATCTAATGCTACACATAAACCCTAAGTTGATGCAAATGAGAAGCAGATAACAAAAATAAATCATGAAATAACGGCCTTGCAATTAACTATTATACTAATCTCTGCTCTGTGTAAGTTTTTATTCTCGAGGATTGTGGAACCGTGGATGCATGGTGGTGGACTAGAAACCATGGATCTATGGTTGTGAAACCATGAATCTACGATTGTAAAACCACGGACACACATTTTTGAATATGGAACCATGGATGGGTGATTTTGGCTAAAAAATAGATTGCCTTAGGATTTGAACCAACGATGTGGAATAATACTCGTGCTCACAATTTCTCGTTGGATCTAGATCAATTTTGAAAGCCTTTCGGTATGTAAATTCAGACCCCTTTCTTGGTGGAAACATGGTGTCTTTAAAGGCCTTTTGGATTTTTGGAGGGAAATGGGAGGTGGCAAGCCCAACTTTCCAAGTGGTAACTCTAGACTACTAGGTGAAAGGAGTAGTTACAGTGAGTCATTTAGTATGCCTCACTTAACTAGGGTGATGTGGATGCAGGTGGAGTGAAATGTGGGATTCTATCCTATCTGAAGGGACAAGGAAGACAAAAATGGATGAGATGTGGCATGGGTGTTGGGAATCTATCCCATGTGAAAAGACAAAGGGGGACAAGAGTGGGTGAGATATGACAAATATGTTGGGTGAAGTGTCCAGGATACATGTCCAATGGGCAAGTAGGGTATCCTAAGGTGATTTTTCAGATTTAATCAATTTGAAAAATAGGATAATGTGTAGGATTTTATATTCCTAAGTTAGAACTTAGGCATATAATTAATTATGCAACACTTGGTGGTGGGGTGATAAATGTGACTTTGAAGGTGTTGGATTTTGGTGTCTATATAGAATTTTAGAAATACCATGAAGAAGGAGTTCGAGATGATGAAGCTAGGCCTAATGAAGTATTTTCATGGCATTGTTGTTACTCAATTTGTGGATGGTATCTTCATTTCTTAGGGTAAGTATACATAATATATCTTGAAGAGGTTTAATATGGAGGAAAACAAACCTACCATAACACTAGTTGCAATAGGCCTAAATTTAAGGGAAAATGATTGCGATAGCAATGTTGATCCAACATTCTACAAAAGACTCATTGGAAGTCTCATGTATTTGATAGCAACTAGACCAGATTTAATATTTATAGTGAGTTTGATTAGTAGATTTATGGAAACACCAAAGAACACTCACTTGAAGGTAGGGAAAATAATTTTACAGTATGTCAATGGGATCAAAAACCATGGAATTTTCTATGTAAGAAAAGACCAACTTGAACTTATTGGCTACACATATAGCGATTGGGATGGTAATATAGATGATCGGAACACCACTTCTGGTTATTCTTTCCACCTTGGATTGGGTGCAACTTAATGGTCATCAAATATGCAATCAATTATTGCATTATCAAATACTAAGGCAAAGTATGTTACCGCCACTTTAGCCACATTCAAGGCAATTTGGCTTAGAAAAATTTTAATCCAGCTAGATCATCAACTTGAAGGAGCCACAAATATATTTTGTGATAATAATTCCACCATAGCACTGTCAAAGAACCTAGTATTTTATGGCAAGACCAAGCATTTCAACATCTGGTTCTATTTCATCTGGATAACTGGTAAAATATAACAAAATTGAGTTATTATTTTGTAGGTCCAAAGAGCAAGTTGCAGATATTTTCAAAAAACCTTTGAAGGAGGCGAAATTTAACAAATTGTGGGAAATTCTCGATATAAAAGCTTTCTTGAAATTTTGTTTAAATGAGGATGTCAAAAAATTAAACCATATTTGACATATTTTTGATATATTTCATCTTCTCCATCAATCACCAGATTTTGTTGTACTCGTATTTATTACTAGTAGCTCATGATTTTATTGTAATTGTTCAAGAATATTTTATAATTATATGTGCATTTAATGCATGTTAGATTGTTGGTGAGCCTTTATCATCTGTCCCTCCTACCTCGAATCTATATATATGATTCCCTAATATTTGTTTAAGAGTTGAAGAGAAGTAGCAGAAGAGGATATAGACAAAGGAGATAATTCAAAGGAGGAAGACTTCGAAGAGTAGAGAAAGGATATGAAGATACAAATTTCATAGACTCATAATTGAGTTTATCCTACAATAGCATAATCTAGCTTAAAAATAATTGTGTAAAGCTTGTAAATAAAGAAGTGTTGGTGTAAGATTTTATTTAGCATTGTAAAAATGTAGTCACAGTTAGATTGACTAATCCCACCAGGAGAATATTAGAAAATACCCACCCAATTTCCATTTGTTATATTCTACCCACTCCTCAGGAAGGTTTTTTTAGAAGAGTGTCTGGGAAGAAGAGTGTTTGGGCATATGTAATGTCAAGTCCCACCCACTTCTTCGATGACACTTTACAAATTTCTTTCGGGTGGACAGTAGGTCAAAACCCCACCCGCTCAGTAAATTGAAAACTCCACTCAGTGTTGTTCCACCTTCCACCCAAAATATCCCACCAATTTTTATTACTCCCATCGTGACTTATGTTTCATCCTCTCACCTCAAAGCATTCATCGTGGTATCGTAATCCTATCTACCTGCCATCCTTTCAATTTTCATGGTCAACATATAGTGAATGTAGAATTTTTTTACACCAAGATTATCAAGCTGGAAGACTTACTTCACCCTCAATTTCATTTTCATGGTCAAAATTTGGTAAATATTAGATTGGTGGAACCATTACATGAAGATGTCTATTTTCCTTGTTGTGTTACACAAGATTGAAAAGTCTGTCAAACGTGTGTGTCAAAGACTACATTATTGGTACTAAAAGAATGAGAAAATTAAATTTATCTTTAGATGGACTTTGACCACATATAAAAATATATCAAACAATTACATGCTCCATAGGTAGATTTTATTTACACCAAGATTATCAAGTTGGTAGATTTACATGTCTACTAATTTTATTTTCATGGTCAACATTTGGTTCATGTAGATTCTTTACACCAATATTATCATGTTGGAATACTTACATGGCCTCTAGTTTCATTTTCATGATCAAAATTTGGTGAATGTTGAATTTATGGAACTCTTACACAGAGACGTCCATTTTTTATTTAAAAAAATTGAAAATATTCCTATCATTTTTATCACCTATATATGTCAAGTCTTTTATTGTTTTGGGTTCCAACACAGATTGAGTAGAGATGGAGTGAAGAATGTGTGCATGTTGGTTTACAAAATTATCTAATTAAATTCAAGAAATATCAGTGGCTAGCTGAGATTAAGTAATACAATAATTAAGAGATTGATAAACCTATTTTTGAGATATTAGTGTAAATATAATCATAAAATAGAAGGAAAAATAATATGCACATACAATGAATACAAATATTTATCCTAGAAACCCTTGACCAGAAAAACCAGTAGAAAACAAGAGTCACTTCTCTTGCTTCTCTTATTTATTATTCATATGCAAATTTTGGTGCATATCCTTATACCCTTTTACAAAGAAGTTACAATATATATAGACATATCACAACTCCCATAAATAATTCCGTTGGCTAAATTAAAACAACCCAAAAAATAAGACGATGGGCTAAAACCACCCATGCATGATAGTTTAAGGATACTACCCATAAATAAGACCATGGGCTATCTATGCACGTTAATTTAAGGATATTACCCTAAAATAAGGCCATAGGCTACCCATGCATATTAATTTAAGGAGACTATCCCAAAATAAGACTTCCACTATTTTTTTTGCAATTTATTCAAAGGATACAATACACCCAATAATCTCACACTTGTTGAATACTTTGCAATGGGACCGATACAAAAAACACAAATTCAATTTTTTGGTCCAACTAAGCCCATTGTCTCCCTACACCAAAAAAATCTTCTCAGTACTCATAGGCTTAGTTAATGAATCTGAAATATTTTTTTGAGTATCAATTTTTTCTAATGAGACCTTGTCTTCAACCATGTCTCTAATAAAATGGTACTGTACTACAATATGGTTTTTCTTAGAATGATAATAAGGGTTATTTGCAAAATACATTATAATTTTAAAATCACAATTTATCCTTAAAACTCTTTATAGTAACCCAACATTAGTGCATAGCATTTGTAACTATACAACTTCCTTACTTGCATGAGTTGTTGGTATGTACTTCGCTTTTGTAGTTGAAAGCACCACTACAACTTACCTCTTGCTCATCCAACTAATTGCTCCACCAAACAAGTGAAATACATAACCAATTGTGGATCTTTGATGATTAATATCTCCAACCAAATTTACATCAACAAAACCTTGTACATTCAATACTTTATTTGGATGAAGTCTTCCTTGATAGCAGACTGCATAACCTATTATGTCATGCAAGAATATAAAAACTTTTTTTACAATAGTCTAATGTTCTTTTCTTGGATTTTACATATATCTCCTTATAACTCCCACTACATGTCCAATGTTTGGTCCGGTACATACCATGACATACATCAAACTACCAATAGCACTTGCATAAGGAACACAAGATATTTTCTCTTCCTCTTCTTGTATCTTTGGACATTTTTTTGTAGATAAATTTACACCCAAAGGAATGAGAGTCTTTACTAGTTTACAATCATGCATATTAAATATCTTTAATATTATCTCAATATATTTTATCTGATTAAACCAGAGTGTAGTATTTTACCCATCCCTCTTAATCTACATGACCAAGATGAAATTTGCAGGACCAAGATCCTTCATATCAAACTAAGATGACAACTAAGGCTTAAAATTTTGGATTTCTCTATTATTTCCAATTAACAACATATCATCAACATATAATACCACAATAATAAAGTGATCACCAACATGTTTGATGTACACACAATGATCAACTTTACTTCATAAAAAACCAAGTCCCAATACATAAGTATCAAACTTTTGATACCACATCCTAGGTGATTGTTTTAGACCATACAAAGATTTCTTCAACCTACATACAAAGTCTTCATTTTATTTTAATATAAAACCTTCTAGTTGATACATATAGATTTCTTCTTTGAGATCTCCATGTAGGAATTTTGTCTTCACATCCATTTTCTCTACTTCTATATCAAATGAAATAACAATAGATAAAATAAATTCAATAGAATTTAGTTTAGCAATAGGGGAGATAACCTCATCAAAATCAATTCCTTATACTTGGAAATATCCCTTTGCTACCAATCAAGCTTTGTACTTCTTGAATTTACCTTTTGAATTAAACATTTTCTTGAAGAACCATTTGCTATCAATTGGTTTTCTTCTAGTAGGCAACATCATCAAGTCCCATGTATTATTCTTATCTAAATATTTTATCTCATCATACATGGTATTCCTCCAAAATTTACCATCCTTTGCATTATTTTCCTCCTTAACAATTCTAATATCATCATTATTAATAGATAAAACTAAAGTAGATTGAATATTATCTGAACTATACCTTTTTCGTTTTCTTCTTTCTCGAGTTGATTTTCTCAAGACTGGAGTTTGAGGATATAGTTCATCATCTTCTATTGAGTCAAATTGTTCATCCATGAAATCAAACTACACATTTTTGGGTTCTTCCTCTCTTGGTTGTTCTTCCTACTTGGGAGCAATTTTAAATTCTCTAAAAATTACATCTTTTCTACAAAGATCTATCTTAGTTTTTGGGTTTCAATGTTTGTAGCCTCTTACTCCATATTTATAACCAATAAATATACACTTATTTGATTTATTATCTAGATTACTCTTTTTTATTTATTTGAATAATGTACATACATATCACAACTAAAAAATATAATATGTTCAATAGAGGGTTTCTTACCAGTCCATACCTCATATGGAGTTTTATCAACCAATGTTGATGTAGGTGATTGATTTACCAAGTAACATGCAATATCCACAACCTCTGCCCAAAATTCCTATGCTAACCCTACACCATTGAGCATACTCCTTACCATTTTTATAAATGGTTTATTCATTATTTTTGCAACTCCATTTTTTGAGGAGTGTATGGAGTTGTATTTCTTTTTTCTATTCCACATTGCTTAAAAAACTTAAATTCATTGCTATAAAACTCTTCTACATTATCTGTCTTCAACACCTTTATCTTCTTCTCAGACTATTTTTTTATAGGAGCCTTAAACTCTTTGAACTATGTGAAGACATCAAATTTTTTTTGGAGGAAAAATATCCATGCATAACTTGAAAATTTATCTATAAATGAAACATAGTACAATTATTTTCCAAGTGATGGAACATGCACAGGTCCAAACAAATCACTATGTCTCATCTCCAAAATTTATTTTGCTCTTGTAGCACCATTACTCCTAGAACCATCCTATAGGTAACCTTTTCAAATACTATTTACACACCTGCATCACTCATTTTACTCACAAATATCAAGTTTTTACCCAATCCTAGAATATACAAAATACCAGTGAGGGTTTTAACCCTTCCATATTTTAGTAAAATTTTGACCCTTCCACATCCCATGATTCTAGTTTTCGAGTCATCTCCTCAGAATACATCATCTCTGTTATACTCTTCACAAAAACATTTTTTATGAGTCATATGAAAAGAAACCCTTGAGTCAATCAACCATGCATCATGATCTAATTGTGTGCTTGAATATGCCAAGTATACATCTCCTTATTCTATTGAGGTATTTTCTACTATGGAATAAACATCATTAGATCTCTTATTTCTATCAATATTTTTGGATCTACAACTTTTCTTCAGATACCCAACTTTATCACATATCTAGCATCTTTAAATAAATTTTCTAGGATATTTAGATCCCCCTCTTGACTTTGATCTATCATGAAAGTTATTCTTATTTTTATCTTGGAAATGACCCCTTACAAACAAGGCATCCTTGGATGGGTCCTCCATGTATTTTTATCCCATTTATTTTGATAATAAGGATGCAACCACACTTTCAATCCTCAAAGTAGTTGTAGTAGTGCTCTCAATAATCACAACTAGATTATCCCATGGATCTGAAAAAGAACATAACAAAGTAATATGCTTATATTCTTTAGTTAGTTTAATAATAATAGAGGCTAATTGACATACCACAATATTAAAATCATTGAGATGTTCTACCACAAAATTCCCATCATTCATCTGAATGAGATACTTCTTTTGAATAATTATTTTGTTTACTAAGGAGTTTGACTAATATAAATCCCCTAACTTCTCCCATAGCTCCTTAGCACTATTTTCATTAGAGATACTGATCAACATTGAATCTACAATGCACAATATAATAGTGAACTTTGCCTTTCTATATAGCTTCTCCCAATATTCGTGTGTCATAGCCACAAGTTTTTTTCCTAACACAACAACCTATTAATATCTATCCACAAGCAAATATTTCATCTTTATATTATATAATTTAAAGCTCTTGCTATTAAAAATTTTCATCTTGGTCCTTGTATTACTACCCATTTTATATCACACTAAATTCACATGCACAAAACTCCCACTAAATTTTTTTTTTATTGCAGATCCAATATACCCTTGCTCTTCTCAAACCAAGTTAAACCCTTACAAAAAATGCATCCCCCTTTAGCCAAGTGCAAACATAATCATAAAATAGAAGTAAAAATAATATGCACATACAATGAACATGAATATTAATCCTAGAAATACTTGATTAGAAAAACCAATAAAAAATTAGAATCCTCTTGCTATTCTTCTTTATTTTTCATATGCATATTCTCATGCATATCCTAATGCCCTTTTACAAAGTAGTTACAATATATAGACATTCCACATCTCCCAAAAAATAAGTCCAATGAGTTAAAATAGGACAACCCAAAAATAAGACCATGGGCTAAAACCACCCATGCATGCTAATTTAAGAAGACTACCCACAAATAAAACCTTGGAATATCCATGCATGTTAATTTAAAAGGACTGCCCCAAAATAAGCCCTACTATTTTTTTTAATCCATGCAAAAGATACAACGCATCCAACAAACAATCCCTTTTCTAACTTTGAATAAATTTGATTTATATATATTCTTTAATTTTCTCTTCTTTTTTCCCCTAGTCAAGTTAAATTTAAAGAATAATTTGTTTCCATTCTTGCAACTGCCTATGTAAATTACATTCTAGATGATAGTTTGAATAAATATGCAATCACTTATTCAATTTCTTATCTCATATGATTTCAACCAAATGTATGGAGGAATTTCAAGATACAAAAGTCAGTTCATTGCAATATTTATATTTATAGAATTTGTACAGTCACTGATGTAGAGTGATCATCGATGTAGGCCACCAGCTGATAAGTACATTATTTGTGATGGTTGAGATACTTGAAGTCCATTTAGAATAAAATTTGGAATATGCATTTCTTTAAATCGACAGGTAATATACAATATACAATTTCATGGACAATGCTTGAATTTCCTCTACTTCTTGTGTAATTTTTACCTTTGTGATTCCACTGTCATTTAAACTGTATTTGCATTATATTTGATGTGTATGTGATTCCACTGTGGATTTTTTTCTAATAGATCTGGTTTATTGTATAAACACCGAATTGGAGTTTTCCCCATCTTGATTGGTTTAAAATATTCAAATTGGTATCATAGAAATACTTCAATAGGCTGGGGGAGATGTTTGGTGTTAAATTTTTTATGAAATATAGTTTAAAGGAGGGTGTTAGAAAATTAAATCATATTTGACACCTCTAAAAAATTGATCCACTGTACCATTTGCTAGATCTTGATTCATTCAAATTAATTACTGGTAGTTGAAACTGTCAGTCAAATTGGAAGGAAACTCTAATTTTAAGTTAATTGGATGTCATAGAAGTTGGTGGAGTTTTCCTACCTCATCCTTGAATCCCTATCTATATATTTCTTTTAGGGTTCTATTTTATGAGGTTTGGAAGAAAATCAGAGAGTGTAGCAGCATGGAAGTGCAGAGTGACAGAAGGCTAGAGAATCCAAGAGTAGAGTAGAAGTAGAAATACTTGTTCGAAGTTGAACCCAAAGTCTTCAAAAACTCTATATGATTGTACATTGCATATTTGCAGCCCAATCGATGTATTTCCAATTCAAAGTATGTGGATGTATTTCTGGTATTAAGTGTAGCACCCTAAAATTGGCACGGTTAAAACATTAATAAAAAGATAAAATATAAAAATTTGAATTTCAACCATAAACTACTTGTTAAACCACATTTTACCCACTTTCCTTGTTTTTCGTGCCATTTTTAGGATTTGTTTTGACCGTTGGACGATATCATCGTAGATTAGATGAAATCGTCCCCAATCTGACGAATTTGTCTGGAACAGAACGTCTAGACAATTTCGTCCCAAAACCGAATTTTCATAATTAGCTTCTGTTTCAATAGCCTCTCCAACTCGGGTAGAAACATGTCTGCGTAGTTGGAGATTTCCCTGTTGGAGATCTCCCAGATTGGGATGATCCCCAACCTCCCAAACCTCTTTCTAATCCTATATAAACTAGGATTTTTCTAGTTTATCCCCCTACCCCCTACCTAATTCTTGCTGATTTTCCCTGAATCCCCAACCCCTTTGTTGACAGGATTTCATTGCAGAGTTAGCTCCTTATACCCTCGCATTATTGCTTGCATTTTGGTATTTTTGCATTTTTTATTACAGGAATTCTATTGTTTTTCAGTCGAAGCTAGCTTGGATCGTCGTAGACGATCTCGGACGATTTTGGATGATTTCATACGATTGGAGGTGATCCTAACTATAGTCCAAATTGAAGGCAGTACGAGTTTAGAGTTTGCATTTTCTTAAGCTTTTCTGCATTTTTCATATCATATCTACTGCACTGTTTAAGTTATTATGTTTTATGCATCTTGGAGTTCACCTCATTTAACATAATTGCATGATAAAGTTAAAATCAATCATTAAATATAATGCATTTCCTTATTTATCACTAGAATCTATTATTTAGGCATGTTTGCTATTATTTCTACCATTACCCCTTACTTCTGTATTTGCATATTTGGTATTTTGCATCTATTTCTGTGATTGCAAGTTTCTGACGAATTCGTCAGATTTCAGATGATTCTGTCTGATTTCAGATGACCTTTTGTGATTTCGGACAATCCTGAGAAATATCAGACGATAATGTACAAACTAAGATGATCTAAACTACTACAAGACTCAGAATCTCCATCAGACATCTGGGATTAGGTATGATACCTTCTAGTTAGCATATTCTCTATAACTTGCATCTATTTTTGTTTTTTGTATTCATTGAAATTAGCATCGGCATATAGAATATTTTAGATTCATATCGGCCAAACCTAGGAGTTGAATGATCAAGCATAAAAATGAACACATCAAACACACTCTCAACATAGGTGTGGAAATTGCCATTCAAAAGTTTCCTGGTGAACCCACCATCCGTCGAAAATTCACCCTTATACACCTCCCCCGAGGTGGGACCTTCAAAGGACCTCTCAGTCTGAGGTATTATCCCATCCTTTTCACATCCCCCTTTCGGGAACGGATCCTATAGCCTGAAGGTAAGGGTGCAAAAAATTTAGAGAGATACATTTTTGTGAACCCGACGTGAAACAAAAACCTTTTGAAAACAAAAACTTTTAAAAAATAAAAAAATAAAAAAAATAAAAACACAAATGCATTTAGACTTAAGAAAATTTGCATGTCATGTTTAGATGGTAGACTATAATAAAAGACGAGCTGTCACCATTAATGTTGAAAATCAATTAGCAGCTATAGAGATTACTTCTGTGCTTAGAGTACCTCAAACAAATAGGGTTCAACCTTTGTGGGACGAACTTGATAGGAGATTAGATCTCATTTCATCTAGAGCAATCAAACTTAGGAAAATCAAGAGGTTTGTCCTAGATAGAATCTTGGATCCCGATCAAGTAATTTTGTATCATGAACTTTAGAGAGCTTTCCATAGGTGGTTAGCAGATAAAAGATCCCTTGTGTCTTCTGAGTTGTATACCTTTGAGGAATACCTTGAGAATGCAGTTGTAGTACATCAATTTCTAGCTCATATAGAGGACCAAGAAGCTGATATTATGGATAGAAAAATATGGAATAGAGTTCCCATAGCTGTGTTATATCGAGAGTATTGCCATGAGATTTATTTTTACAAAATAGAATCTAAAATAGATAATATCACCATAGCACACTTTGTTGACTTCTTGAAAAACAATTTCTAATTTGAAGAAGAGCACTTTATGACTCCTGATGAACTTGATCCTATCAATGATATCTATAAACTATTTATAGAAAACTAAGCTATTATTTTATTTTTATTTCTTGTACTTAGTGTGCTGTTTATTGTCTTTATAAACAAAAACACAATAAAATCATAAAAATAATAAAAAAATCAAAACATTTTCTTTTAAGTATTATAATAGGTATATAATTAAAATATATACCTCCCAAGATCTGTTGCAAATATATTAATATATATTTGCTAAAACCTAAATTTAGACACAATGACTAGACTCAGGAATGAAAAACAAATTGAAGTAGAAGAGGATTGGTTAAGAAAAACCAATAAACCAGATGCCCTTCTTGAAGACCCAATTCAAGAAGAAGTAACCTTAAACCAACAAGAAGAAGAATTTGTGGACGCAAATGAACAAAAAAAAATGATAGAGAGGAAGGATCCTCATCTCCTAAAATAACTCCAAACAGAGCTATTACTTTTGAGAACATGGACCATTTTTGGAAATTTCTCAATAATAATATTGGCACCCTTAATAGAGCAGTTCATATGGATAAAGATAAAATTAGTGACACTCAAGCAACCCTAGAAGATATATATCACACACGCACTAATCCTTTGTCCTTTGTTGATCAAGAGAGTGATCAAGATGGACCGTCCAATTTGGACATGGCTACTATAATCCAAAACATGCAACAACAACAGGCTACCCAACCACCTAGAGTGCCTATTACTAAGCCAAGGGTTATCCCCACATAAAAGAAACCTTCATTCACTACTCTATTTCACCAAGCTATTGATCAATATACCTCAAATCAACAAAAGCTTAAAACAAAACCAAATACTAATTTTCAACAATCTGGGATACAACATAATGCTACAACAAATCTTCTTCATAATACTCTTCCTACCAACCATTTGCACAATAGTAATATAGCATATAATCCTTATGTCCCGCCTTCCTACGGTCATAAAACCCATACCCATTTACCACCAAACCAATATGGTGGACAAACTGGTAATTTGGAATCCATGGTGAAATAGTTAGTCTGTTGCATGGACCAAATAGATCCCTACCGTCCCTCATACAATTATCACAAGATGTGTAGTTAACCTCTAGATCCTATAGTTGTAGCACAACCATATCCCAAACACTTTCCTATGCCTATCCTACCTATATATAAAGGAACCGAAGATCCCATAGAGCATCTTCGTATGTTTAGGATAACATGTCATGACATATCACATGATGATTTGCTATTACTAAAAATGTTCTCGAAAAGCTTAGGGGGAATGGCATTGGAATGGTACTATCAACTACCCACTCATTCCTTAAGAAATTTTGAAGAGACCGCTGAGTCTTGTGTGCATCAATTTAGTGCCTATATCGAAATGCGTGTAACCATTAAATATTTGTACAACCTAAAACAAGACAAAGATGAGTGTTTTGCTAACTTCTTAGCTTGATGGAGATAGTTGATAGGAAAATTACACTTTGTGTTACCTTATCGGGAAATGTTGGATATTTTTATCAATAATTTACAAGAACAACTATCCTATGAATTATCAACTACTACCTTGACCACCTTCGATCAATCTATAGAATTAGCTCGAAGGGTGGAAGATGCTCTCATTAGAAGAGGTCAGCTCAAAAAGAAAGATGATGAGAAAACATCCATAAATCAATATAAAAATAAACAAGTTGTGGGTGACGGAGTCACTGATAGTAGAAACATTACTAATGTTAACACTACAAAAACAACAGAGAAGTTTATATTGAAACCTCCTGATAAACCACCCCAAGAATTTACTAGGTTAAATCAACCTTTATCAACCATTCTCCCCCAATTACTAGAATGAGGCTTGATCCAATTACTAGCTATCCGGGAACCTGATACAACTGTAGCACCCTAAAATTGGCACAGTAAAATTATAATAATTACATTCACCTTAGTAAATAATTTAAAATTCAAATTTAACCTCCCAAACCGCCCGTTAATCGTCGGGTAATCCGTTTCCCCCTTTTCCATGCCATTTTTAGAGGTTGTTTTGACCGTTTGATGATATCGTTGTCGATCAAACGATATCGCCCCAGATATGATGATTTCATCTGGGCTAGGACGTCCAGACGATCTTGTCACAAAATTGATTTTGCAAAATTAGCTTCTGTTCCAACGGGTCTCCAATCCGGGTAGAAGCGTGTCTGCACCGTTAAGGACCCTCCCTCGTTGGAGATCTCCCAAATTGGGATGATCTCCAACCTCCTAACTACTCCCCTAAGCCTATTTAATCCTAAGCTATCCCATTAGCACCCCCCTAGCTGAAATTCTCTAAAATTTAACGCCATCTACGTTGAACCATCCCAATTTTTCATTTGCACTGGTCCCATACCAATTTTGTTGCAGGTACATCACTATTTTTCAGTCGGAGCCAGCACACATCGTCGTCGACGAACCTGTTCAGATCAAAGGTGAACCTGTCGAATCCGAGGCGATTTCATACTGATGCATGAAGATCTCGACTGCAGTCCATATTGAGGCAATTAGTGCCTGAAGTTTGCATTTCTCAACCTTTTCTCTGCTGTTTTATTTTGCAAATTAGATAGTTTATTCAGTGTTTATGTTATTTTGCATTTGGAGTTCACCCATTTAGCTTAGATTGCATACTAAGATCATGATTTGTCATTAGAATATCATAATTTTCTTGAATTTCTATTCATAACTATTACTCAGTATTCATACAGTTATTTGGTGTTGTTTCCCTTTGTTAGCATAGTAGTATTCGTTGTATTTTGTATCTGTTTTTCTGCTTGCAGGTCTCTGACGAATTTGTCAGATCTCAGATGATTCTGTCAGATCTCAGATGATTCTATCAAATTCCAGATGATCCTGACTGCTTCAAACATTAGAATCATCACCAGAAATCCGGATCAGGTATTCCTCATTTGTATTACTGTAAATTCTCTGTTTTATGTCTTTAAATCTATTTTCTGTACTCATTGAATTTGCATTTTCATGTAGATTAATCTAGATTCATTTGGCCAAACCTAGGATATGAATGCTTAAAGTTAAAATGAACACATTAAAACACATTACAAACCTACGCGTGGAAACTGCCATTAAATGTTTCCTGGTGAACCCACCATCCGTCGAAAAATCATCAAAATACACCTCCCTTGAGAGGCGGGACCTTCACAAAGTCCTCTCAGTCCGAGGTACCGCGACATCCTTTTCCCATCCTCCTTTCGGGCATGGATCCAATAGCCTGAAGGTAAGGATGCAAAAAATTTGGAGCGATACACCAACCATACCCGGATACAGAGTTGATTTATATTGTGATTTTCATAGAGGACCTGGACACGCTACCAACTCTTGTAAAATATTAAAACATAAAATACAAGATCTAATTGATAATAATGAGATGGAGATGCAAGCCTTTCAACCTAAACAAAATCCTTCTAATAACGCTCAAAAGAACATTCCCCAAAATTAGAATCAGAATGCCAATCAATCATTGGACATATTTCAACATCCTTTACCAAAACACGGTAAAGAGGTGGCCAATCAAATTGAGCATCACAATGTTCCTCCTCCTACCCGATATGTAGGGACTATTAGTGGACAATTACCTGTTCATGATCCTCAAATATTTGACACAACTTTATCCATAGTTATGACCAAACCTCTACATAATATTCGGATACTTGATCTTAGTGACACTGAATATGATACTGAAAGTGACATGGAAATCACCTCAAATCAATCGAATAGTTTTGAAGATGAATCATATCCTATTCAACCTATCACCAGTTCTATGGTTCCAGAAGAACCATTTTCTCAAAGAGTCACTACTAGACCATATTCTCATCAAATAGTTTCTAATGAACAAGCCATAAATGCTAGACCAAGACCTATTCATCAATTGCAAAATAATATTATAGGAACCATCGGAGCCATTACCAGACAACAGGCTCAAACCTCTCAATAGGATCAAACTTAGAACGATGGATCAGCCCCATTTGTTTTGAAAAATCCCAACAAATGGAATTATGCATCTAATGTTCAACCAAACCTCCTTACAATATTAATGAACAATTATCCAATACTACAGCTAGAATTTCCCTTTTGGACCTGTTAAGATCTTCTCCTACCCATAGGGATGAATTAATGCTTACATTAATCCAAATGATGGTACCACAAAATATTCAACCTGAAGCCATGTCCAATACTATCATCACTCGAGAAGTTGATTGTATTGACTTTCGAGATAAAGATATCCCGCAACATAGTTTACATAAGGATAACCCCTTATATATTACTACCCTAATTGGATATGTAGCTGTTAAACGAGTCTTGATTGATAATGGTTCATCTTTAAACATCTGCACTTTTGACTTCTACCAACAATTTGGGTTTAGAAGTGACAAAATGAAAAGAACTGATATGATTATCAAAGCCTTCAATGACGAGACACAAGAAACGTGTGGAGTCATTACTATACCCTTGCAAGTTGGTCCTAGAACCCTAGATATGACTGTGTTTATTGTACATTGCCCTGCATCATACAATATAATTTTGGGTCACCCTTGGATCAATGCGATGCGAGCGGTTCCCTCCACTTTACATCAGTGTGTTAAATTCGAATTTAAAAACTAGTTGGTTACCATTCAAGGTGATCCTAGACCCTTTGATATGTGTGCTTTGGCAGAACCTATTGGAGTTCAATTTTGCCCTGCCTTGTCATCCACACATCCTAATTCTTATCATCCATCCAAACATGTGAAACACACACCCATAACATCATCTACTCTTTCAACTACACCTATACATATAGCTCAACCATCTTCTGAACAATCCACATTAGGACCTCGAAAATATCCTAAAAATACACCTAATGCTTCCTGGTTTACTCCTATATCTTCCATACCTCTAGATTCATCCATCAATATCCCTATGACATCTACATCCACTACAGGCATCCTTTCTACATCTTATGATGTAGGAAATGTCCCTTCTACCTCATGCTCTTACTGATGAGCTCTTACCCGATTTATCTACAATTCTTATATCTGAGGAAGCCAACACTGCCATGCAAACTTCCCTCCTTTTAAATAAACTCCCACCTTCTCCTCGCACCTTGGGCCTCCCACATCCTATGGGAAGTATCTACCAAGTTGGGAGTTGTGCTTTTATTTATAAAGGACATGATTGGGGAAGAATACCCAAAAAAATTAAGACACATTGTGATGGATATGCTATATGCTATTTTGCTAATGATTATCTTCAAGCTAAGCCCATATTGCTTAAAATGGGATATAAAGGGAAAGGTTTGGGACCTTTACAAAATGGTATGAAAGAAAATTTTGAGGTAGAACCGTGGCCTGCCCACTGTGGTGTGGGCCTATCTTCTAGTAAAGGTCAGCCCTTTCCATTTGAGGATGATTACCGTCTCGTATGTTATCAAGATTATCTAGATAAACAAGATTATTTGTGTCTAAAGAATAATTCTTTTACCTACAATATGCTATCCATAGCCTACCCTGAAATGATTGCCGAATTCGATGACAAGTTGGAGGAATTGTTACATAATGAATTTTATTTTGATGGCTCTATACCTAGTATAGCCCAGCTTGAGGCCTCGACTCCTCAAAACGAAATATCCAAGATAACCTTGGAAGAATTATAAGAATTGGGTGTTTCATCCGCCCCACCTAATTTTGAGAGAAATTTACATATGGAAGTTGAAAACGTTATAAAAATTAACATTGGAACCGAACATAACCCTCACATAATCAATATTGGATCAGAATTAAGTCAAGAAAAACAAGATAAATACATTTCATTTCTTAAATACTATGAATATGTCTTTGCTTGGACATATGAAGACATGCCAGGTTTGGACCCTTACGTAGTTATGCATCATCTAGTAGTCCATCCAGATGCTAAACCCGTTAAACAGAAACTTAGAAAAATGCATCCTAAAGTGGCCTTACTAGTCAAAGGAGAACTAGAAAAACTGTTGAAAGTCATTTTTATACAATCCATTGATTATGCCAAATGGATCTCAAATGTAGTTCCAATAAATAAGAAAGAAGCCACTAAAGTTAGGGTTTGCACCGATTTTAGAGACATTAATGTAGCATGCCCTAAAGATGATTTTCCTCTTCCCAAAATGGATCAGATCATTGAATTTACTGCTAGAAGTGGAATGATATCCTTAATGGATGGATTTTATGGTTATAATCAGATCAGGATAGCCCCTGAAGTTCAGGCCAAAACAACCTTTATTACCCCTTGGGGAACCTTTTGTTGGAAAGTGATGCCATTGGCTTAAAGAATGCAGGTGCAACCTATCAACGAGCTATGACTTATATTTTTCATGATATGATGCATGATATCCTACATGATTATGTAGATGATATCATAGCTCATTCCATCAAAGAAGATGATAATTTAAATGACTTAAGGAAAGTATTTGATCGGTTAAGAGAATATCTTATCCGAATAAATCCTGCTAAATGCATATTCGAAGTTAAGTCCGATAAATTATTAGGGATTATAGTTTCTTTACGTGGCATTGAAATTGACCCTCTCAATATCTCGGCTATCATAGATATGCCCACACCCACAAATATATCAGAATTACGAAGTTTACAAGGTAAGCTTCAAGCTATTCGCCGCTTCATCGACAAGTTGGCAGACAAAACTAGACCCTTTCTTAAGCTTCTTAAGAAATATGTCTCTTTTCATTGGGACGACGAATGCCAAGCAACATTTGAAATCCTTAAGAAATATCTCCTCAAACCTCCAGTGCTTTCCCCACCTAGATCTGATCATCCTTTTATCTTCTACATTTCTGCTTCTGATTCTACCTTAGGAGCTATGTTAGCTCAACTTGACAATGAGAAGAAAAAACATGCTAATTATTACATTAGAAGAACCTTAATTAGTTATGAAACTCGTTATACCATATTAGAGAAATTATTTCTAGCAGTCGTATTTTCTACACAGAAACTATGACAATATATGCTCAGTCAGAAAACGTATGTTATTGCCAAATTCAACTCTTTGCAATATCTCATAAGTCAACCATATTTATCTGGTCGCATAGCCAAGTGGGTTCTTGTGCTAAGTGAATTTGAACTCACCTTCATAGGACATAAATCTATTAAAGGTCAAATCATAGCAGATCAATTAGCTGTTGCACCCTTAGAATCTACTCATCCCCTCATCATTGAGTTTCCTAATGAATGCCTTAAACTAGAGGTAGACCATTCAGAGCAATGGTCCCTATACTTTTATGGAGCCCGATGCATGAGTGGGGATGGTGTGGGTATTATTTTAATATCTCCACAAAAACATCTTATACCTCTATCCTTTAAATTAACATTTGCTTGCACCAATAACACTGCTGAATATGAAGCTCTTATCCTTGGATTACAAGCTACCTTGGCATTGAAAATTAAAAGTTTATTGGTTTTCGCTAACTCCCAACTTGTCATAAATCAAATCAATGATGTTTATCAGACTAGAGATGATAAATTACACCCATATAAAGCATATGTTTTGCAGTTGTTATCCTTTTTTGATAAAGTTACTTTGGAAGCTATTCCTCGAACTAGCAATCGTGCGGCTGATGCTATGGCTACAGTTGCATCTCTTTTACCCTTGGAGTTAGACGACGAATATGCTACCATCATTATTCGTCGACTCTAGCAACCAGCTTCAAGCAAATCATGTTTAGAACCTTCGTATGTGTTTCTCATCAATGAAACAACTCCTGAACCATGGTATACTGATAAATTTTAATTTTTTGCAGAAAGGAACCTTCCCTCATGGTTGTACTAGCAACCAGCGTAGGTTATTACGTAGACAAGCAAGTTGCTTTGTGATTATTAGTAACACCTTGTACAGAAGATCTTTTGAAGTCATCTTACTGAGATGTTTGAATCTAGAAGAATCTAGATCAGCTTTGAATGAAGTCCACAATGGAACTTGTGGAGGACATTTTAGTGGTAGCGTCATTGCTAAGAAACTCCTTCGGATAGGATATTTTTGGCCTACCATGGAAACTGATGCACATAATTATGTGCGACATTACAACAAGTGCCAGAAACACGCTGAATTTGTCCATGCGCCTACACAAGAACTACAGGCTATTTCATCTCCTTGGCCCTTTTCAAAATGGGACCTAGACATCATTGGAAAATTCAACCCTGTGTCATCCGATGGACACAAATTCATCATAACCACCATCGAGTATTTCACGAAGTGGGTTGAAGCTATGCCATTAGCTTCTTGCACTAGAACACAAGTTTCCAAGTTTATTTTTAATCAAATTATTTGTAGGTTTGGAATTCTTGCCAATCTCATTTTTGATAATGGAACTTGTTTCAAAAATAAAGATGTCAAGAAATTATGTCAAAAATATAAAATTCAACATCGCTGGTCCACTCCCTATTATCCTTAGGGTAATGGTCAAGCAAAAGCATCTAATAAAACCTTAATCAAAATTCTCAAAAAATTGGTCAATAAAACTGGTCGAGATTGGCACATTCAGTTATATCCTTCTTTGTGGGCCTATCAAACTAGTGTTCGAACCCCACTGGAACATCACCTTTTGTCTTGGTTTATGGTGCTGAAGCTATTTTTCCCTTTGAACTCGAAGTTACTTCTTTAGCTCTACTACTTCAAGATACTGAAGTAAGTGATCAATATCGTGCTGGCAGATTTAGTCAGCTAGAACTTCTAGATGAAAAGCGCGTCAATGCTTTGGAGCATCTTTGTGCCTACCAAAACAAGCTTAAGAGAGCATATCTTAAGAAATTTCATCCTCGATCCTTTGAGATCCGTGACCTTGTCTTAAAAGAAAATTAAAAAAATACTAATGCAACTAAAAACCTTAAAGGTAAATTTGAGCCCAACTGGCTTGGACCATATGTCATCACTGCTAAATTTGGATCAGGAGTATACAAATTATCTACCTTGGATGGTAAAGAACTTAAATAACCTATGAAAATTATGCATCTTAAACGTTATTATGCATAAAAATTGGTCATTTCATCATTGTATATATTTGTTTAAAACATTTCAAAAAACAAATATCTTGTATTTCTTTCAATTCATAAACATCAAAAACATTCAAAATCATCAAACTCTTCAAAAACGTCTTTTATTTTTGTACCTCTCAATTTTTGAAGTATTGCAGTTATATTTTCAGTTATTTTGGATAAATTAGCATTTATTAGGAATCCCACACTTTCACATTCACATGAATAAATATCTTGATTTTATTTGTTATGATTATTCATCTCTCTTATATCAAAGTCCATAGTTGAATTAAATAAAGTTTTGAGCATAGAGAACTGATCTTGTTATTTATTTGAACTAAGTATATCTTTTCACATTAAAATGAGTTCATTGCAAATTCGGTATGATGCTACATAGTAGAAATGGTTTCTTGAGCAAAAAGTTTCCCCTGCTATCCTATCATGCACATGGTCTAGAATCTTTGAGAATTGAAAAAAGGACAAGCTCACCCCTACCCAGAATAAAAATACCTTGCTCTACAGCTAATCCGAGCAAGTATCCCTAGCATAGAAAGAAAAGAAAAGTTCAAGAAAAAGAGAAAAAGAAAAAGGTTATTTGTATCATCACAACAATATTTCAGCATTATCTCAAATATCAAGCAAAAATACAAAAGTACAAAAAAAAAGAGAAAATAAAGAGAAACGCAAAATCAAAATGCAATAAAAACTTTTCCCTACCCCTTGAAAAGAAAAAAAGGGTGAATGAGCTTGAATCCCTGGAATTCTCAATTGTTCGAAAACTATGAGGTAAGCCCCATAACAGGTGGTTTGTGCCCAACCCACTTGGCCTTGGGTAAATCCTAGCGTGGCGATATGTCTGTCACATTAGTGACATTTTGTACAGACCTATGTCAACTTATGGATTAGCTAGCTCTTGATAAACCTAACTTACATAGTAGTCTGGTACGGTTACATGCATATAAATCATGGTCAATGAACATTCATTTGGTCAAGGCAAATTACTTGTATCAAATTATCTTGCTCAAAATTGGTGAATAAACAATACAATCGCACACACATTTGTATTTGAGAGATTTTGTATCATTATGATAAATCAAGATCGGTAATGAATTCACATTTGCACATGACGATTCCTTATAAATCTACATTTCTCTTTGAGATAATTTAAAATATTTATGTAACTCTTTTCGGAATAATTTTATCATTTTATTTCAGAATTCTTTTTTTCTATAAGAGCAATTACATACATCTTCTCACAAAATCTTAAAAATAACTTCAAACAAAATTTTCATATTATTATTATTTTTTATTTTTCAAAGGTCAAAAATTCATCTTGCAATAAAACCAACAATTTATTTTCTTCTTTGGATTTTGTGATGATGGTATAAGTCTATACCTATAATTCTATGCCTAGCACAAACCATTGTTCTAATTTTATTTTCCATTTATTTTAAAACAAATTCATCAAAACATATGACTTGCATCATTATGTTACACAATTATGCTTTACAAACAAACAAACACCTATTCTATTTCATGACATTATGTTCAAAATTCAATATTGCAACCATGGCATAAATTATAAGGGATTGTTCAAAATTTTATCACACTTAGGAATTTATGCCTAGCAAAATCATATTTTCATATTTCATGCATAATTTTTTATGAAAATTTGAAAACAAATCATCAAACCATCATTATCTCCATCATTACAACACAAAGTCTTAAGACAATCTCTTAAGCACTCTTTTACTTTTAACAATATTTCTATACTGGGATTAGCTTGACGATCGAGTGAGCGGCGACTCCATGAAATGGTCTATAATAGCAACAATGTCCTTTGAAATTATTGTTAGAAGTCCCTTTTATTTTTTATCAAATCACACCACAACAACCAATTGTTTACATCAGATTATTTCATTTAAAATATTATAGCATGACATCAAAATTATAATATTTCAAACACGACATAATTACATGAATCCTCAATCCAATAAGCAAATAATTCAAACATTAAAGCATCATAAAAACATATGAACAAGTCATATAATCAGAAACAAGATCATATATATCCAAAAATTATATACATCATATCAAAAATGGATTGGTATGCCACAATCTATACTCCGGCATACTCAATCCTCTCAACAATCTCTACAAAATCTATAGTCCATAGACACCTAGCCTCGAGAAGCCCTCAAGCTCTCAGCATCATCTCCTCCCCCACCCTAACGTGGAGAAGGTGGTCCCATAGAGTCCCGGGCTGTATCTCGAGTCCTCGTCGTCGATCGTGAGGATGTCCTCGACAATCTCATCATGATTGGCTCTGCAATAGAGGTTGGCAGTGGTACCCTCTGGTTCTTCAAAACCATGTGATAGTATAACCTCTGGTAGAATGTGGTCTGAGCAATAGACCATGATAGATCATCCCTTATCACCCCTCCGCCCTGAGCTCTAAGCCGTGTAGCATCATCTTGCAATGTCTGCACCTGAGCCTGGAGGTGGGCAACCTCAGCTCGGAGAGCCGCTGTCTCATTGCTATCCCTTGTGTCAACACCCTTGCACTTATCAGGTGATGGTGGTCTCTCCCCTTGATGTGAAGGGAGCATCTCCTCCATTTCCTCTATGTCTCATGGCCTCTATGGAGCTCGTGCCATCCTCTAGTGTCTCTCCTATGGGATTTGTCGCTACTCTCTCCCCCTACAACCCGCACTACCTCAATAGCAGCCTACCGTTGCCTCCCCATCTGGTGCACCACAGCGTGTACTGGACCCTACGTCCTCGTCATTCAAGGAGGGTGGATGCCTACGTACCAGGAATCATAGCCATCCGCAACCCCAGCATCATCACCATCCACTAGCTGGATGGGGGCATCGTCCGTGTCTTGACTCTAGAATCATTGCATATCTAGAGCCCCGCTTAGTGTAGTATTATCCCGAATAGTCTAGGAGTACTCATAATCCCTAAGAGAAGGGATCCCCTACTGTAGACTAAAATATCACAATACTCAGTCATAGCGGTGGAGCTCTACCTCTCCTCGCTCCATCTTTAGCCAATAGACTCGCCTAATGCGAGCCAGCTCTTGCCCATCCTTTGCCCACCTGGGGTGCTCTTGCCATGGCCTCTAGGTGATCTGGTCTGGGATGAGGTCATATAGCAACCTTCATGACATTGGCAGATCTATCTGTCGCTGTGAACCCTACTATAACCACCAATAGAAAACCTGGAGGCCTCTCCCGATCAACTCCTATCAATGGGAGCCCTACCGACCTCCGCATCGCAATGTGCTCCCAGCACTAAACCTGTAGCAGTGATGTCAAGACCAGACATCGACCTCCTTTGTATACGACCCCATGCAGGATCCTATACAAGTGAAAAAGAACAAAGCTTCCCCATGCAAATATGTACCCGTGGTCTCTCATGTCATAGAATATGTCTGAGAGCACCCACAGTAGTCTGCATCTGCTCTGGTGGCACAGTAGTAAGCCACCGATAACTCCTACCAAAACTTGAGTCAGTCTAGATGCCCCAGGCATCTGCCTCAGAGACTCGATGTTCACTCCACCCTTCTCTAGGGTGAAGCTCGGGTCTCCAGTCAGTCTCATCATTGCCTGACCTTGATTGGCCCTAGGCATCATCAACCATCCCTGTATGGGGATCCTCATGATCCTCCATATGTCCTCTAGAGTGGGAGCCATCTCCCCTGTCGATAACTGGAAGTAGGATGACCTCGAATACCACCTCTCTACTAGGGCTGTCAGTATCCCTATGTCAGTTGATACTTATGGCATCTCTGCCACATGTTGTGGACCGACCTATCTAAGTCAGTCACGCTCTGCCTGGTCAAGCATGGCTATGTCATCTCTTAGCCCACCATATTTCCATTCCTAGATCTTTAGTAATCTCTTATGCAAAATAGACAATAAAACAACAAAATCATTAATAACTCAATCATTCAAATTAAACAATTTAAAATAAAGTTTAAAATGATATCGTCCACCATTGGATGATATCGTCACCAATTGGGAAAAATCGTCCTTTGTGAGGACAACATCGTCTCTGATTTTGCAACTTGGGAATCACCCCTTGTTGGACGAAATCACCCCTAATTCACCGATTTCATCGTCAGATGAAATCGACGCTCTAGGGACGATTTCGACGAAATTGGGATGATTTTGTCCCAACAACGTCGACGGCCTAAAAATGGCCACGATGCCCCAAACAATCAAATTTAAATCAAAACAACTTGCACAAAGTTACATTAAACCTAATCTACTAGGATTAGATCCTTACCCGTAGCCCGCGTCGGACCTCTGTCGCTCTGTGTGCTATCTCCACCATTTTTTCTCTGCAGAACTCTAGAACAGTAAAAGTGAATAGTACAAATGAATTAGGGTTTTTCCCTATTTTCTTTAATTTATTTAAAAATCAGCATTTTAAAATTTTAATTTTTGCTTTTTCGCATTTTTACCTCAAACGTTCGATTTGGGTAAAAACACGGAGGGGGCACCATAGTCAACATTCGTACGATTCGACCAAGAATCGTCGTCTAAAAATTGAGTATATTTTTGCTTTCTCGTAAAATGGGAAAAAACTCGTCTTTAACACATTTTCCTCGAAAAATTCACTAAAGAGGGGGCAAAATGTAGCACCCTAAAATTGGCACGGTTAAAACATTAGTAAAAAGATAAAATATTAAAATTTTAATTTCAACCCCAAACTGCTCGTTAAACCGCATTTTACCCGCTTTCCTCGTTTTTCGTGCCATTTTTAGGATTTGTTTTGACCGTTGGACGATATCGTCGTAGATTAGACAAAATCATCCTCGATATGATGAATTCATCTGGAATAGAACATCCAGACGATTTCATCCCAAAACCAAATTTTCATAATTAGCTTCTGTTTCAACAACCTCTCCAACTTGGGCAAAAGTGTGTCTGCGCAGTTGGAGATTTCCTTGTTGGAGATCTCCCAGATTGGGATGATCCCCAACCTCCCAAACCTCTTTCTAATCCTATATAAACTAGGATTTTTCTAGTTTATCCCCCCTGCCTCCCTGCCTAATTCTTGTTGATTTTCCCTGAATCCCCAACCCCTTTGTTGACAGGATTTCATTGCAGAGTTAGCTCCTTATACCCTCGCATTATTTCTTGCATTTTGGTATTTTTTGCATTTTTTATTGTAGGAATTCTACTGTTTTTTAGTCAAAGCTAGCTTGGATCGTCGCAAACGATTTCGGACGATTTTGTACGATTGGAGGCGATCCTGACTATAGTCCAGACTGAGGGCAGTCCGAGTTTAGAGTTTGCATTTTCTTAAGCTTTTATGCATTTTTCATATCATATCTCTGCATTGTTTAAGTTATTATGTTTTATGCATCTTGGAGTTCACCTCATTTAACATAATTGCATGATAAAGTTAAAATCAATCATTAAATCTACTACATTTCCTTATTTATCACTAGAATCTATTATTTAGGCATGTTTTCTGTTATTTCTACCATTACCCCTTGCTTCTGTATTTGCATATTTGGTATTTTGCATTTGTTTCTATGATTGCAGGTTTCTAACAAATTCGTATGACGAATTCATCAGATTTTAGACAATTCTGTTTGATTTCAGAAGACCTTATGTGATTTGGGATGATCCCGAGAAATATCAGATGATAATGTACAAACTAAGATGATCTGAACTGCTACAAGATTCAGAATCTCCATCAGACATCCGGGATCAGGTATGATACCTTCTGGTTAACATATTCTCTGTAATTTGCATCTATTTTTGTTTTTTGTATTCATTGAAATTAGCATTGGCATATAGAATAGTTTAGATTCATATCGGCCAAACCTAGGAGTTGAATGATCAAGCATAAAAATGAACACATCAAACACACTCTCAACCTATGCATGGAAACTACCATTCAAAATTTTCCTATGAACCCACCATCCGTCAAAAATTCACCCTATACACCTCCCCCAAGAGGCAGGACCTTCAAAGGGCCTCTCAGTCTGAGGTATTGTCCCATACTTTTCACATCCCCATTCCGGGCACAGATCCTATAGCCTGAAGGTAAGGGTACGAAAAATTTGGAGTGATACATTAAGCAATAAACTATTACTTGCATATATTTTGTACTCTGTGTGTTGTTTAATAACTTAGCAAAGTTAGTGTTAATATTTCCTTCATTTTGCATTAAAACCCTAAGTTGTCCCTTGCAAATTAAAACAACTTTGATTTTGCTCCATTTCTTTGTATTTTCTAGCGAAATAGGAAATATCTAACTTATATCATATGCTTTGGACTTATAATAGTTTGCATTATTTCTCCAATCTACATCCGCAATAGCCTAACTCCATTCCACCACACTTTACTTGTGTTTGGCAGCGGATTGCAATCCGCTCATTTTCATTTGTATTTAGGAGCGGATTGCATTCCACACTCCATACTTTGATAAAAATTGTAGATTCCTACTCCACATTATTTTTGCATTGATAGTGACATCATCCACATTCTTGTGCAAATTTTGAATCTGAACCCTTTTTCATGTTGACCCAAACTAATTCCATTCCACTACCCTCAATGTATTAAGACACATGGATTAGAGTCCGATCTTCCCTCCATGATTCTATTTGCAGAATACAACTACAGATTTATAATTCACTCCTTGCTGTGTAGACTAACTTGTGGAACTCAATCCGCACTTGGTCTTTTGTTTTAATCATGGATTGAAATCTGAAATTTCTCTACGGATTTGATTCTGCTTTCACATTATAGCTCTTAGTTATGTTAATGTGATAATGGGTTGGATGTTTTTAGTTTGATTGGGAGTTGTTTATTTATATTTTTAATAGTATATTTTCCATAAATGGGTAAAACCAAAACTTGTGAATACGATATTGGTGGCTTCGTGATAATATGTTAGACTGTAGTTTTACTTGTAACAAGAAAGCAAGGATTGAGGAAGTAAATAAATTATATCTCTTCTATATCAGTGAGTCTAATTTGATGAACACTACATTATTGTATTGTTAGCTGCTTTGTAATATTGGATTGTGTATTTGATGTGTTTTTTTTCCTGCATGAAATAGTAGAATGCCATATAGTAGTAGATATTGTATGCTTATATTTAATAAGAGTCGTTTGATACCAAACAATGAAAGCTAAATCATTGGTGGACATTGTTGTGACGAGGGAAGAGTTTTGGATGGAATATTCTATAAATTGACCAAGCTCGGGTGGAAATTGACCAAATTGGGAAATAATTGTAAATCTTGGTGGAAATGCTAGTTGTTATTCTTGGGGGTTATGAATAGAATTATATTTAAATATGCTATGTTTCCATCACTAAATAGGATTTTCATTAACAAATGATTTTTCAAGGATTTCAACGTATGTGCCTTTATGCTAGAGTTATATATTAAACTTTAGTACAAAAACCATTTTTGGATTGGGCATCATTGTTGAAACAATTTATGAGAAAGTTAAATTTGAAATACTTCTCTATTTTTATTAAACCTCCATCAAGTAGTTCTAAAATTCTTACCATTATTCATCAATAATGATGGTAGAATCTATACATCATAGAGGTGGAATAGCCTTGAAACATCCAATTTCGGTGATTACACGTTGGTAAACCCTACGACTCAAGAATGACCACTTCTTGATGAAATGAGTCAAGACAAGTAGGAGAAGAGGGGTGATATGGGATTTTTCCTCTAGGTATTTCCCCAATAAGTACAGTGATAGGTCCTTGCATCATTTTTACTAATAAGGGACTAGTACAGCTAAAAAACTAGTCTAATACACAATGATTGGTATGGGATAATGTTAGGATCCTGCATCCTAACATTAATAGTTAATATTATTAAGTCTATGAGGCTAGGTCGATTGGTAAGCTGGGGTACTTACCGAGAGGAGACCTAGGTTCCAATATCATGAGCATGGATATGCATAACCAATAGTATGATTTGAATCCTTTACGTGTTATTCTCGATTGACAATGGTGGTCCATTCCCTACATGTCCAACAATCCCCATCTCCTATCACATGTTGAACTAGACTAACGATGACAGTATGAACCCTATGCATTCGATGGTCCCCATCTCACACTGAGTTACCATCAACAAGACAAATGGGTTTTTTGGATGTAATCATTGATGGTTGGAACCCTACCTTGGCAGTTACTACAAATTGTGATTGTACCCAATTCACCTATGTACCAAAAATAAAATAGTTAATATTATTAATTCATTAATTATTATATTATTAATTACTAATGTGAATAGTCACGTCCCTTCATCCATGTAGCTCTAGGGTAGATATAAATATTAGGGTTTGACATTATCATAATGAATAGAATGAAAAATAATATATTTGTTTATTACATACATTGGAAGGGCCTTCCTACCAGTGAAACCATGATTCTTTTAAAACTGTGATGCATTTTATTGAAATTCTAACATCTTCAATTATTTTTATTGTAAAACCACAAGTTAGAATCAAGGATCACAACATCTAGTATCAGATCCACTTACGATCTACGTATGCAAGGGAGTTTTCTTCTTGAAATTTTCCTCTTCATTCCATCCAAAACTTGCATGGGTGTGATTGAAGTTTAAATGAAATCAAGCCACTTCCTGCAAAATTTTGTTTGTATAGGCCTCCCACCATCATAGAATTTCATTGTGAATAAAACTATGACCTGCTTACTTAAGCCCTTAATAGCTAATTGATCATGTTCCATTCAACTCAATTGCCAAACTAAGAAGACTCTCACCTTACCTACCATTTTGACACGACAACATTGGAGAGAAAATATGTCAACACGGAGATAATTCAACCATCAACTTTACTATAGGTTTTTCGGTGAGTTGTGAGTCATTATAGCGATCATGAAATTATTCCCTCCTATGCATGAAAACCTGCTCAAATATAACCGATATCTTGATGAATTGAAGACATTGCAAACTGAAGATATTTTGATTCCATCATAAATTCTATTGTGAGCATGCTTCCTATTTGGTGGCTCACGATAAACACAGAAATAGGTGATTTGAGCAGTATAAATTACAATAAAAAAACTCTAAAAGTAACCTTCAATCATCAAGAGCCACGTGAAAATTAGTCAGATTTTATAAAGTTTTTTTTAGTTAATAATTCACGGAATAGTCACGCATTATGAAAATTTTAAAATTGTGCAAATTTAAAATTCCCACATTGTGGGTGTGTTTTTCCTTTAGTGATTTATAAGGCACAACCCGCACATAAGAAATCAACCACTTGTGATCATCCCTCCCTTGCTTGCATGTAGCTCATATTGTTTTTGTCCCACCTATCACTTGTCGTTGTCTCATTGCATGTGCCCTATCACTAACTTTGTCTTGTCTATCACATTGACTTTGTCCTACTACCCTATCACTTACTCTATCATGTTTACCACTGAATCTATTATCCATACTATTTCATTTCGTTGTGTGACTTAGATCCCATTGGTCATTGTCATACCCACTATCCACCTTGTTGTTCCTTGTCGCCTTACTATCATCGTGATCTCCTACCTCATACCCCTCACTTGTCCATATGTACCCATGCTACCACTTTCACCTCTATCCATGTGTGCCCTCACATCTCCACTTCGTCTTCACACTCTCCCACCTACCTAGCTCATGTTGCCTTCCCTCTCTATCCATGTGTACCTAATCATTGTAATTCGAATTGAAGCTTGTGCTCCACTGTCCATTGGAAGTTCCAAAAAAAATTGCTTAACCAAATTTTTAGGTAATTAAATTTTTATTTACTTTCAGCCAAAATTCAAAAATTGAAACACCAAATTTGTGAAGAAAAAGTGATGCATATGAAACACAAAATTTTTGATGAAAATTCACTCATAAAATTGATAACAAAGACTTGACAATAAATTTTCAATGACAAAAAAATTGCAGCAAATCTTTTCTACAAAATTTTGATGATGAGTTTTCTGCAAAAAAATTGATGATGAGTTTTACAATAAATTGTTGACAAGAATTTGTCGACAACTTTTACAAAAAAAAATTAACAACTTTTAACAACTTTTGTTGATGACTTTTTATGATAATTTTGTGATGATTTTCAGCACTTTTTTGTAACTTCTTTTCACCAAATTACCATGCAAATGGTCAACGAAATAATATCTCATGATCCCAACCTACTTTTGCTACTGAATATCACCACCTATGTCAAATCACATTAGTGTGTGCATATAAATTTTAGTTCAAGGATATCACCAATCACATCATAGGTTTGGATGAATCATTTCTTAGAAGCTTCTTCATCAGTTAATTTAAATAAGAAATTAGAATGGATGTAATGATGTCCACTCCCCGATATTAAAAAAGATGTCATCATAGTTTTATCAGTGTTACCATTATCCTTCTTCTAGGGTTTGATGAGGAAAAACTACTCTGCTAGTGTTTGATGAAGAAAAATTGCTTTGTGGGGATGGTAACAGCTTTCGGAGGTCTAAATAATTGGAGGAACGCCATGATGGCATCGGGTCCGGCACAGAGAGTGCATGCTCATGATTTTTTTCATCTAAAAATTACTGGAAGGAACATGATTTTCTAGTGCATGTCGGGAATCGCTTGTTAAAGAACAATGGATGTTTGGAATGATGTGAAACCAGGCCAGTTCTAGTGGTTCAACTAGACTCAGTGGCAGAAGATGTAGAGTATCTAACCAAACATGCCCTATTTGGCAAGTTTTTGGGCATCCAAATTTCTCTCCCCTTTGTGGATGCTTGGGTCATGAAGACCTGGAATCCTGAAGGTGATGTGGAGGTGATGCTGAGTGCGAACAACTATTTTATGGTGGTTTTCTCTTGTATTGCAAATCATAAAAAAACATTTAAAGGGGGTCCTTATTTCTATAACCAAGTGAGACTATTTATAAAACCCTGGAATATGGGTTTCAAACAATCATAGGAGCAGTCATAATGGGTTCCAGTATGGGTGCGACTTCCATGGTTCTTGTTGGAATTCTAGAGAACTGATATCTTACATAAGATTACCCTTCTACTTGGGAATCCGGTTGGACCATCACAACAAATAATGGATAAAAAGGTAATCTCTTTTGCTCGTATTTGTGTTGAAATTAACTTAAACAATCATATTCTAGATTCTATTGAAATACAATTTGGATCAACTACATGGGTTCAAAAACTTGACTATGAAGCTCTTCCATTTCATTGCTGGATTTGCCGTGAATATGGCCACCTGCAAAGAAAATGCCCTAAGTTTTTCTCACTTGTGGCTTCAAATCATGGGCCCTCTCGGTATGGACAAATTTTGGATAAAGGAAAAGCCCCGATAAATGAAATAAGGAAGTTTTTGTTTTAGTAAAAGCCCGAAACAAAGGATGAAGGGCAAAAAAAGACCTTAAGGATAGCCAACTAGATGCTCTACTCAACCATTTTGAAATATTAGATGATCTTGATCAGTGCATGGAGATACCTAAAACGTCGCTACCTTATGCAAATATAACAAGGCTGAATCAAAAGTCTCTTCTTTAGGGGAACTTAAGGAATTAGATCTAGGGGGTTTAAATAAAGAACAAAGGGCTTTGGATATGAGTATAGGGGACATGGTTGGGTCTAGCCTTATAAGGGAAACTATTTTGGAAAGTGTTGCAGATTTAGTTATGCCCTCTCCTACTCAGGAATTGATGCAGTCATCATTGGACTGCAAAACTCCTACGGTGTTGGGATTGTAGCAAAAAATAATTAAAAAAAATTGGATAAGAATATGAAGGTGGGTCGAAAGAAGGACTAGGATAAAATTAAGTTAATGGGGGAGACTTTGGTGGAGTCAGGCTTGGTGAGAACATTGGACTCCCATTTTTATAACCCCCAAAAATGATTATCCTCTCATGGAATGTAAGGGGTTTGAACAACATCCCTAGATAAAAAGTTGTTCATGATTTGGTTCATGTGCATTCTATGGATGTGGTGTTTATTCAGGAGACTAAATTGGATATTTGATATTATGTTCAATATTGCTCCCAAGTTGTGGAGAAGGGGGCAATGCCAGTGTATTGATGCATGTGGATATGCTAGTGGCATCACTTGTTTATGGGATTCGATTAAGATATCTCCTCTTAATTGTATTTCCAGCAGATGGTCTATTTCAATGGTCGGGCATGATAATGAATCTGGTGAAACCATCCTACTTACAAATGTGTATGCTCCTATTGATTACAATGGTAAAGTGAGTTTGTGGGAGCACATTTACTTTGTGATAAGTTTGGTTTCCCTGTACCCATGGATTTTGGCTGGAGACTTCAACTCTATCACTTGTCTAGAGGAGAAACATGGTAGGGTGGACCATCTCGAGCCTTTTTGTTCTGTCTTTAGTGCTCATATATAGGCTAAACTTAGTTGACATCAAGCTAGATAATGGGATATTTACTTGGAACAATAGAAGATGTGGGGAATCTTCCATATCAGAGAGACTAGATAGGTTTTTGATATCCAATTATTGGATGGGTAATAATATAAGTGTTAGTTCTATGATTTTGGAGGGTAGGGGATCTAATAATTGGCCTATAAAAATATCTACTTTGGAGTTAGGGCTAAAAAATAATCCCTCCTTTAAGTTTCAACTTATGTGGCTTCGTGATCCTAAGCTTCATGATTTCATGCGAGGTCGGTGGTCCACGGGAAAACCTCCTCATCGCACTGCTATGTATTCCTTTATGAAGCAACTACAATTTATAAAACATAAATTGAAGAGATGGAATAGATTGAATTTTGGGAACCTTTCCTTGGCTAAGATGGCAGCTCTTAGGAGGAAGGAAGAAGCTTCAAGGAAGATTAGAGATCGGGGATTCATGAAAGAGTTTTTTATTGAGGAATCTAAGGCTGTGAAAGACCTTCCTGAATGGGAACTAAGGGAAGAATTTTTTTGGAAATAAAAATCTTGAGTAGATTGGCTTCAGGAAGGGGATAGGAACACAACCTTCTTTTATAACTTAGTTAAGGCTCACCGTAATGGTAACCTGATTACCTCTCTTGTGAATTCTCAAGGTGCCCTGCTCTCTTCTTTTAGGGATATTTCAGAAGAGACTAAGAGGTATTTTTCCTCTCTCTTCAAGGAGGACTCCCTATCATATGATGAGAATGAAAATATTATTCTAAATTGTATTCCAACAATTTTTTCTAGAGATATGAATGAGCACTTGATGGGTCCAATTTCCATTTAGGAGTTGGAAAATGTTGTATTCAAGATGAAAAAAGGAAAATCCCCAGGTCCATATGGATTCTCGATATATTTTTATCAGGATTTTTGGGATTTAATAAAATTTGATATTTTGGAGGTGGTCCATGAGTCCCAAAAGAACAAACAGATGCTAAGTCCCCTAAATGCTACCTTTGTGGTGCTTATACCCAAAAAAGAGAGCAAATTCCTTGGATATGTTCAAGCCTATTGCTCTCTACAATTTTGTGTATAATATCATCACAAAAATTATTGTTGAGAGGTTGAATATATGGTTGACCAAAATCATCTCTAAGGAGCAAGGAGGGTTTGTTGTTGGTTGACAAATCTTGGATGGGGTTGTTATTTCTATAGAAGCTATTCACTCGATGGAAACTTCTAAGGAGAAAACTATGTACAATAAGTTGGGCATGGCCAAAGCCTATGATCAGGTCAGATGGTCCTTTAATCAAAAAGTTCTTGCTAATTTTGGATTTTAGGAGGAATGGATTAGATGTGTGATGAGTTGTGTTTCTTCTTCCTCATTCTCTGTTCTTGTTAATAATGAGCCATCGGAGCTATTTGAGGCCTCAAGGGGATTGAGGCAAGGAGATCCTTTATCTCCTTATTTGTTTATCATTATGATGAAAGGGTTGGAAAGATTGCTCAAATCTCAAGTCATGCAGGGTCTCATTCAGGGGTGGAAGTGGGATAATAGTTTGCCACCTCTTTCCCAATTTTAATTTGTTGATGATACTACTTTTTTGGGAGTTTCCACTATTAGATAAGCTAGAAATATTAGACAGTATCTTGACATATATCTTGGTGCTTTTGGACAGTTGATTAATGAGAACAAGTCTTCTATTTTCTTCTTCAATACCCCTCCTCTTATTCAAGCTAGGATTGCTTGCATTATAAGATTCTAGGTTGGGACTCCCCCTTCATTTATCTTGGTATTCCAATTTCATCTCATCCTCTACCTAGATATTCTTTGTAGTCTATGCTTGATAATTTTAGAAGTAAGGTGAATCACTAGACTTTCAGATGGCTATCCACTACAGGTAGAGTGTTGCTTTTAAAATTTGTTGTTCAAGCTTTACCCATTTATAGATGTTCTGTACAAATAGCTCCCTCTCACTTCATCAAGGACATGGATGCTTTGTCAAGACAATTTTTATGGTCTATAAAACTTGATCAATCTAAATGGAGTTTGGTTAGGTGGGATTCTATATGTAGGCCGATGCAAGAGGGAGGCCTTGGGTTGCGACAGACAGCTCTTTTTGGGCAGGCTTTGGCTGCAAAAATTTATTGAAGATGGTGTACCTCTCAAGATCAGATTTGGGCTAAACTATTATCTTGTAAATACTTGAGACATATTTTTGAGGCTGAGATCCCTAGAGTCAGCTTGGTTGGGAAAGGTTTAGTTATCTGAGACACTCTGAAAAGAGGAGCTAATTTAATCAAGCAGGGTTTGTTCTAGATTTGCAATCAGGGATCAAATGCTCTTTTTTGGGAGGATTCTTGGGATGGTCACCCTCCTATCTTGAATAAATATCCTAGGTTACATCCCCTAATAATTTTTTTCTTGGAACCAGGTTGGTCTTGTGTGGAGGACTTTAAAAAACTCTAGTCTTTTGGAAATATGGAGATGTACAGGTTGAAAGATCCGCAAGAATGGCCCCAGGGGGGACTGGCCAAGGATAGAGATGTGCTTACTCTTATTATTATGGGGAGGCCTTGTTATTCATTGAGGGGTAAAGATATTCTAGCTTGGAACCCTGATCCTAAGGGAACCTACTCGATAGCATGGTTATTAGTCTCTTGATAAGCAAAAGTATGGGAGTCTTCCTGTCACTTGGTGGAAAAAGGTGTGGAACAAATTTGTCTGGCCAAAATGTAACTTATTTCTCTAGTTGGTAGATCATAATAAATGCCTCACTTGGGATAATGTGAGGAAGAGGGGATTATAGGGTCCCTCTTTTTATATCCTTTGCAGTAAGAATGAGGATGACTCTTCTGATTTATTTTTCCAATGCTCCTTTGCCAGAGAAATTTGTCACCATTGGTGGAGCACTTGGAACCATCCATGTTTTCATGTGATGTCCCTGGTGGAGTTTTGGAGTAGTCTGGGAAAACCTCAGGACAAGTCCCCCTTCCTTCGTATGGCTTGGAATTTGGGCCCTTCTTGCATCATGTGGCAAATTTGGCTCGAACAAAATTGACACATATTTTAGGGCAGTTATTTGGTTGTTCAATAGATATGACAAAGAATCTTGTATATGGTTTAGGAAACCATCCATAGTAAATGTGATGTGGACCCTCTTTTGGATTCTAGGGAGGAGAAGGTACAACAATCCCTTGGTCTCTTTGGGGATGTTGTGAACTCTTTTAGCCCTAGCAGGGTTCCTCAGCTTAGCAAGAAGGTTAAGAGAGATGGTAGGTGGAGGCCACCCCCTAGAGGAGTTTTAAAAATTAATACTAATGGATCATCCAGGGGTAATCCTTGACATGTTGGCATTGGTGGTGTTGGGAGAGATTCTATTGGTGGTGTCAGTTTTTTATTTTCCATTTATAAAGGTGTTCACTCCAACAATTTTATAGAAGCTCTTGCAATTCTTGAGGCCTTGCGAAGGGGGTTTTATCTTGGATGGCATAGGATTATCTATGATTCTGAATATCAAATTGTGGTTAATATTTTAAACAGTAAAAGGGTGGAGGATTTTAATTGGTAGTTGGCCTCTATAGCTATTCATATTCTCAGAATGAGTGAAGAGTTCAAATTTATATCCTTTGTGTACATTCCAAGGGAATGGAATGTGGTTGCTGATTACCTGTCCAAAAGGGCTTCTGAGCTGTTGGATCCTTTGAGTATCGATAATTGGGAGAGTCTCCTATCTGGGGACTCTCAACGCCCGTGGGAGTTGATCCACAAGGATGTACAGACTTAATGTGGTTTGTTCTTGTTGTCTTTTTTTAGTGTCATTCTAGTCTAGTGGTTTTAGCCTGTTTGGTTATTTATTTGAGTCCTGGTTGGAAGCTCAATTGTACCCTATAATCTAGACTTTTATCAATAAATTTTTACCCCTGTATTTAAAAAAATGATGTCCACTCCTCATACCTTGTAGGAAGCCATTGGATTAGCTTTGTTAGCTAAAGATAAATTCAATGTTCAACATCGATACAGGGAGCAACCTATTGACAAATCGACATTCACACACACTATCCCCAAACCTAAATCCTTCCTAGTTAAGTTCCTTAGCCTACAAAAAATAGAGGAGCAGCGAGAAAAAGACTTCTTCTATACTTATGATGAGCAATTTGGGTCCCATCATCATTGCACTAAACAAATATTATATTTACTAAATGTATATGATCCTTGTCCCTCCATAGGGGGAAAAGATAAGGTAGATCTATATATTTTTAATGTAGTTGATCCTTATCACTCCATAGAGATAGAAGGTGAGGTAGATGTGCAAAATGTGACCAAAGCACCTAATCATGACAATGAAGACAATGAGGTCAATGTATAAGAAGTGATTGATACCCCAAGAAAATATGAGGTAGACATACAAGAAGTGACTGATGAAGGCTATACATACACCCTAAAAATCCTACACAGAAGTTCCTCACAAATAGTGAGTTCTCACCACATGGTAAAACCTATCCGAAAACAAGGTAGAAAGGTGACTACACACTCATTTTTTGTTGACTATCCTAGGGAACAACAGAAATATATAAAAGTGTTACCACCACTTTTGATGCATGTTTTTGAAGTGTTTGAGGAACCCCAAAATTTGCCCCTCCACCATCATCACAATCCTACTATTCTTCATAAAAATCCTCCACTAACGTTTTCACCCTCAAGATATCCCTACCTTTGGAAAAGTAACATTAAACTTGTGCAAGAACTTATTCAAATACTACTTGGAAAGAGCCTCATCAATTTCAACAACAAATTTCATAGTCCCAGCTTTGAAGAAAAAGCTTCTTTCGAAAGGGGTGGCATCTTAGGATCCTCAATCATAACATTAATAGTTAATATTATTAATTCATTAATTATTATTTTATTAATTACTAACATGAATAGTCATGTCCCTTCATCCATGTAGCTCTAGGGTAGATATAAATATTAGGGTTTGACATTATCATAAGGCATCCATGAAAAAGAATATATTTTTTTATTAAATACATTGGAGGGACCTTCCTACCAGTGAAACCATGATTCTTTTAAAACTATGATTCATTTTATTGAAATTCTAACATCTTCCATTATTTTCATTGTAAAACCACAAGTTAGAATCAAGGATCCTAACAAATAATCTATCGTGAGTCATAAATGGTTAAGTTATACCAATTATAGATTTAGGGTGATGACATAGCATTGGATAAATCCAGGTGAATGGCCAATCAACTAGACACTAGGCATATATACTAACCCCCTTGCATACTACGACTAGAACAAGTTGGTCCATTTAGGGTAAGTATCATCATGTTAAGGGATTGGAAGAGTATGCATCCACCCTCTAGGTGTTATGAGCCCCAGAGGATAATCCCAACCGTGGATCTAAACTCATTCCAAACCAAGAATATGATAAATGAGAAGATAGCCATGCAAAATTACACCTTCCATGGGATTTGGTAAATCTTGTCCACTTGGTAGACTATATTTAGTAGTTCTAGTTACCAAAAGTGGTATGATATACCTTGTACTAAATATAAAGTTGGATTATCAAAATATTTAACTTAGAAAGTTTTTATTTAGGGTGAGTTATGATGATAACCTAGGGACAAAGTTTACCTTGTGAATCGATGAACCAAATTGAGTGGTACAACCATGTGAGTAGACTTGGGTTGTTACATGTCGTATCAGAGCCTATAATATCCTTATGTTATAGGACTTTATATGTTTTTTTCATAAATATAAGCCAAATAATTAACATAGTTATATTTCCAATAGGTGAAATGGTGCAACGTTTAGGAGGTGGATCATCTAGGAATCCCACATAAGCTAGGTAGGAATATTCCACCATAAGACTTCAAATAGAACCACAAATAGGGGCTAGAAAATATGGACCCCGAAAAGAGAGGTAAATAATACAATTTAATGAACCTCCAAAAAATGAATTTATCATGTAGGATGAAATTTGACAAAAGTAGTCCAATTGCGCCAAGTACAAATGGAGCAACAAAAAGAATAAATGGAAGACTCTACTTTATTGATTGAACTATATCAACTTCAAATAGACCAAATATCATCATTAATGAAGTTACTAGTAAGCAAGATAGAGATTCAACAAGAAATAATAAAATATTTTATAGATCAAAATGGTAATATAAATAAATAAACTAAGAAAATAAACAAGCACAAGAAAAGAACAAAATCCAATAAAAATAGTGCAAGATTTATGAAATAGAAAAAATAACAGAATAAAAGGTTTAAGGGAGGTGATAGAGCCAAGTTTAAGAATAGAACCAGAATTTGATTTTAAAACAACAAGGACAATAGGGCTTCTATAACTAGTTTTTATGTTTGCGTTGGTCCCCACTTTGTAAAAAAGTGCCCTTAGAGAGCTGATAGCAAAAATGTACTAGAGAAATCTAACCATCAAGTCCTTGCAGTGATAGGCAGTATTATGCTCAATGAGTGTGTTACTCATTTTCTCTTGAATTGTAAAATCTATGATAGAAATGAGTGCATTTTAATTGATAGTGGATCTACTGATAGTTTCATTTCTACTAGCTTCGTGAGGGACATACCAAAAAAACCTATATTTTTAGTAAAAAAATGGAAGCTAGAGTATGGGTTAGTGTAGACTTATTTAGTTGACCAATGCTTATTTGACCCTCAAATTACCTTACCTCAATGTAAAATTAATTGGCATCTATATGTAGCTCCCATGCATACCTTTGATATTATTCTTAGCATAGATTGGCTTAAATCCCATAAAGTCATCCTAAATTTTGAATATAGGTGGATAGAGTTCACAGATGAATCTAATTAGTGCATTAGGAATCATTGCGACCATGGTTCTTTTAGACCATATTTACTGATAGCTATGCAAGTGAAGAAAGTAATAAGGAAGAAAGGAGATATTTATGTGGTCAAGATGAATAGAAAGGAAGAAATCAATGCTAATTTAGACCTCCTCCAAAAGTATCCCATCCTGAGTGAGTTTAAAAATATTTTCCCTAAAGACCTACCAAGTCTACCTCCCCAATGAGAATTTGATTTCTCAATAGAATTATTTCTTGGAGTTGCACCAATTTCTAGGTCACCTTATCATATGACCCCTATTGAGTTATAGGATCTCAAGACACAACTTCAAGACCTATTAGAAAATAGTTTATCAAGTCCAGTGTGTTAACATGGGGTGCTCAAGTTCTCTTTGTCAAGAAGAAATATGGATCCTTGAGGTTGTGCATAGTCTATCGAATTCTCAACAAGGTTACTGTCAAAAATAGGTATTCATTGCCTAGAATAGATGATATTTTTATCAATTGAAAGGAGCTACTATATTTTAAAAAATTTACCTCGGATTAGGGTATTCTCAACTAAGAATATCTGAGTAAGATACACATAAGACTTATTTTAGAACAAGGTATGGACATTATGATTTCATGGTCCTACCTTTTGGATTGACTAATTCCCTAGTTGCTTTCATGAACCTTATGAAAAACATATTTCGAGAGCAGCTAAATCATTTTGTGCTTATATTATTTGATGAAATACTAATCTATTCTCGAAACAAAGAAGAGCACAACCAGCATATGTAAATTATACTTGAGACCCTCAAGAGAAATCAATTATATAGGAAACTATCAAAATGTGAATTTGCACTCCTTAGGTATAATATTTGGAGCATATAGTCTTTGTAGAAGGAATTATTGTTGATCCTACAAAAATCGAAGCTATTATTAACTGGTGTGCGCCCACTAATGTTACTGAAGTAAGAAGTTTTATGGGAATGGCAACATATTATAGGTATTTTGTAAGAGGTTTTTTAAGAATTTCTCAACCACATAACAAATATTCAAAGAAATAGGAAGGATTTCAAGTGGACTAGATAGTGTGAAGAAGCTTTTTAAATTATAAAGGAAATATTAACCATTGCACCAATTATTAAGTTACCTAATACTTCTAATAAATTCATTGTGTGCACCGATGCATATATTAAGGGATTAGGAGTCCTTACCTAAGAGGATGTGGTCATTTCCTATGAATCACAAAAACTTATGAGGTATGAACTAAAGTATGTTATTCGTGATCTAGAGTTAAAAATAGTCATGCATACCCTTAATATTTGGAGATATTGTCTACTTGGAAAAACTTTTGAGCTCAAAACATGCCACCAAATTTTAAAGTATATTTTTACTCTACCATTGTTGAATGCCAGACAACATCATTGGATGGAGTTTCTTGCAGAGTATGATTTTGGTATCGAATGTTTCAAGGGTACAAAGAACAAGATAGTATATTTCTTGAGCATGAAATGGAATATCACTACAAAGACATAATTTCATTATGATTTGATGGACCGGATTAAATAATTAAAATGGTGGGATGATTTTTGTAAGAAAAATCAAGCTCAAATTGAGCAAAAACCTGATAGGAACACAAGTTTTATACTTAGGGATGGTTTGATATACTTTAGAGATAGAATATTTGTTCTAAATTTGGGTGGATTGAGAGATACTATCCTAAAGGACACACATAATACTCCTTACTCCACACATCTAGGTGGGGTGAAAATATGGAAGAATTTGATGAAGGTAGTTTATTGGTTAGGAATAAAGAAGGCTATTAATAATTTTGTGGCTAGGTGTTTGGAGTGTTAAAATGTCAAAGCAAAATATTTGCATCTAGCAGGTTTATTATGCCCTCATAACATTCCCACATAGAAATGGCTTGTTGTCTCAATAGCTTTGTGGTGGGATTACCTAAGACTAGATTTCGACATGATGCAATATTGGTTGTAGTTGAAAAATTAACCAAGGTTGCACATTTCATATCGAGGAATATACAAGATGATGCACCTACCACTGCAAATAAGCTTATTAGGGAGATGGTGTGACTAAATAGATTTTCAAAAGTTATAATCTCAAATAGGAATTCTCATTTAACATCATAATTTTAGAAATATTACATCAAACTTTGGATACTAAGCTTAATATCAGATTTTCTTATCACCCCAATATATGGATAAACGTAAAAGGTGAATCATGTCCTTGAGGATATATTGTAAATGTATTGTATGGACCAATATACCAAATGGAAAGACTATATGTACCTAGTTGAGTTTACATACAATAATTACTATTATGCTTCAATAGGTATGGCCCTATTTGAAACCATGTAAGGGATAGAGTGCATGACTCCTCTATCTTGGGATAATCTAGAGTATCAAGTAGTGATCGAGTTGAATACTATAAAGAATATGGAGGAACAATTAATAGGAATTCACCAAAAGCTCAAAGAGTTCATGGATCACCAAAAGAGCTATGCAAACGAATATCAAGAGAATTCATTGCAGGATACAAAGTTCTATTGAGGGTGAAACCTAAAAATAGTTCTATTAAGTCATCCGAACTTGACTCTATATATAGGACCATTTCAAATTATAGGTAAAATAAGTCCTATTACCTATAGAGTTGATCTACCACCTAGTTTGTCAAAAATCCATGATATCTTCCATGTGTTCCTCCTTTGGATAAATATTACTGACCCTTCTCTTATTTGGAATGTTTCTAACTTGCAAATGTCAAACCCACTAAATATTGAGGTCTATGAAGTTAGGATACATGGTTTCAAGACCAAGAGCATGAGGAGGAGAAACATTGATCAATGCCATGTCCAATGGGATCAATACTTAGAAATGCTAGATGGAAGAATGTGGTTGATATAAAGAAACAATTTTCTTTCCTCTTTGAATGAACATGACCATTTTTAATTACTATGTGAACTTATGGATGTATATGTAATATAAGTGGATGTATATTTGGACTATTGTGTATAGTTTTTTTTGAGAATATATTTTGGTTAATGTAAGGATCTATGGTTGAATGTAAATATGAAACCTTGTGTGGAGTTGATAGTATAAACATATTTCAATTATTGAATAATTTATGTATTATTTAATTAATGTTAGGATGTAGGATCCTAATATTTCAATATGAAGAGCTTGACGAGGAGAAATATTGATCAGTGTCATATCCAATGGAATCAATACTTAGATAGAAATGTCAGATGGGAGAATGTGGCTGATATAAATAAATTATTTTCTTTCTTGTTTGAGTGAAAATGAACATTTTTAGTTACTATGTGGACTTATGGATGTATATGTAATATATGTGGATGTATTGGACTACTGTGTACAGTTGTTTTTGAGAATATGATTTGGTTAATGTAAGAATCTATGGTTGAATGTAAACATGAAATGTTGTGTGGATTTGATTGTATAAGCATATTTCAATTATTGAATAATTCATGTGTGGACATATATATATTGATGAATTATTGAATGAATATATATGTTTTGGATGTATAAATTAAAACACAAGAACTATATTTATTTCTAGTTGGTGAGGATGTAACAACCCTCCTAGCACCACTAATTATTATAGATAAATTGGTGAACTATAATTGTTTTATTCCTAGAAGGTGGTACTATTTTTTTTGGAAGACTTTTCACAACCACCAGCATAATAGATTTTCTAGAATACTTTGGAAGGCCCTCAATAAATTCCATTGAAATATTAGTTCATGTTTTTATAGGAATAAGAAGAGGTTGAAGAAGTCCTGAAGTACCCACGGTCTCCCCTTTATGTCACTGTAAAACTTAACATTTGATAACAAATTTTTTGATATCATTTTTCATTTCATCCCAATAAAAATATCAAGCCACCCTCTTTTAAGTTTCCATAAACCTAGAGTGCCCTGCTGCAAGAGTAGCATGTAATTCATGGAGTATATCTAGCCAATATGAAGAGGTACGAGGTAGTATAATATGGCCCTTAAACTAAAGAATTCCATTTATCTAAGTAAAGTGAGGCTTACTATTGGGATCTTGTTGGAGTTACTAAATTAATACTTGTGTTGAACTATCACTAAGCCATTCTTGTGTTACCTTATTTATCCATTGTGGAACAGGTGAAGAGAGTGCTTGTAATTGTGGCAAATCTTAAAATTTACCTAAAAGGGCATCAATGACTACATTATCCTTCTCTTTATGATATAAAATCTCATAATCATACCCTAATAGTTTAGTGACCCATTTTTGTTGCTTTGGGATGGAGATACGTTGTTCCAAGAAGTATTTCAAACTATAATAATTCATAAAAATAATTAAATATTTACCAAGGACATACAGATGCTAACATTGGATGGCATGAATGATGGATAAAATCTTTTTCTCATATATTGATCGGGCCAATTTTCATCCTAAAAGTGTCTTGATAGTGAAAGCCAAGGGTCTACCTTCTTGCATGAGAACAACACCAATTTCCAATTTGGAAGCATCACTTTTGATCACAAAGATCTTGGAGAAATCTGGCATGGCCAATACAGGGGTGGAACACATGGCTTCCTTCAATATGTGAAAAGCATCATCAGCATTTGAGGACCAAATAAAGGCATTATTTTTAAGTAAAGTTGTCAATGGGGCTGCAATCTTGCCATAATCTATTACAAACTTATGGTAATACCCAATCAATCCAAAAAATCCATGCAAGCCTTTTAATGATTTTGGGAGAGGCCAATTCTACATATCTTCAATTTTATGGGGATCCACCTTAACCCTATATTTTGAAATGATATGTCCCATATACTCAATCTCCTTCTGCCCAAAAGAACATTTTGAGCATTTGGCATATAATTGGTTTTCACCCAATATTTGCAAGGTTTGTTCCAAGTGAACCAAATGGTCCTCCCAAGTCTTGCTATAAACCAAAATATCATCAAATAAAAACAAAATAAATTTCCTAATATAAGGGTAAAATACCTAGTTCATCAAGCTTTGGAATGTTGAAGGAGCATTGGTAAAGCCAAAAGGCTTGACCATAAATTTATAATGTCCCTCATGGGTTTGTAAATTTGTTTTAGGAATACTATCTTATTTGACTCTAATTTTATGATACCATGATCGTAGATCCAACTTTGAAAAATAATTAGCACCATGAAGCTCATCCAACAACTCATCAATAACATGAATTGGGAATTTGTCCTTGATTGTGAGCTTGTTGAGGGTACAAAAATTGATACACAGATGCCATAACCCATGCTTATTATGAACCAAAAATACTAGAGAATAATAAGGGCTAAAACTTGGTCAAATGACACCTACCTTCAATAGTTCTTGCACAATTTTCTCAATTTTAGTTTTTTGTAAGTAGGGATATTGATAAGGCTGAATATTTGGTGGTTGATTCCTAGGAAGAAGTTGTATAGCATGATCGTGACTATGGTGGGGAGGTAACCCTTTTGGTTCTTCAAATACTCAAAAATGACATGTTAGAAGTTGTTGTAACTCTTCTACTTCATCTTGTTCTGTCCTTGTTGATTGAATGGAAAATAATTATATGACCATTCCCTTACCTCATTTTTGAATGCATTTTTCTATACGATGAGAACTCACTATTTGTGAGGAACCTACTTTGAGTCCTTTTAAAGTGTATTTCTAGCCTTCAATTGTGAATTGAATCCATAATGTTGAAAAAACCCATTATATTAGCTGAAGTGTTTACAACCACTGAGCTCCCAGGACAACGTCACAACCACCAAATGGAAGTGCATGCATGTTATTTTTTAGGTTGTAGTCACCCATGGTGAGTTTGAAATTTTTGTACCTCCTCTTATAGGTAATATATCCCCCATTACCAATCATCACCTCAAAACTATTGCAAGGTTGTATATAGCAATTAGCCTATTTCACCACACGTGGGTCAATGAAATTATGTGTACTTTCGGAGTCAATGAGCACAATGAGGTTTTATCATTTAAAGTATCCTCAAAATTTCATAGTTTATGGAGAAAAAAATATGGCAAGAGTATTGAAAGAATTTTTTTTGGTATCCTCATTTCTATTATCAGGCATATCTATCACTACTTCCACTTATATCTTATCTTCTTCCTCCATTAAGTTACAAGGATCAGTTGCATTCAATAAATATAATTTTTTGTAGTGCATCTGTAATTTGGCACATATATCTCATCACAATTATAGCATATGTACTTTTTCTATCATTATTTCATTTTCTCATTGCTGAGATGCTTAATTTGCAAGTTTCGATTAAGTTTTGGGGAAGTGTGAGTAATTTCTGATTTTTCAATAGGTGGCTTTTCCTATCAATGTTGAACATTAAATTTATATTTTTCTAACTTAGATAATCCAATGGCCTCCATCATGGTGATGGGATTGAACATTTGTACTTCCACGAGAATTTCTTCTTTCAACCCACTGATGAAGCAACTTTTGAAAAATGATGCATCTAAACCTATTGTACAATTTGTGAGATTCTTAAATTGAGCCTAGCATTCATGAACTGAAGTATTTTAATATAATTTTGTGAGATCTCCTGTGAAGTCTTTGAAATTACTTGGGAAAAATCAGACCAATATATTCTTCATAAATTCATCCCAAGTAGGAGTGCCATTAGTATTTTCATACCATTGGTACCATTGGATATCATCATGATCAAGGTGGAATGATGTAATACAAAATTTGTGTACCTCAAAATCTTGGTTTAGTGAGAAGTATTGTTTCACCCAATAGACCTAACTGGTGGGATATCTTCCCTAAAATTTGTGGAAATACAACTTAGTTCTTCATGGAAGAATGTATAATTGTTGACCCCCAAGGAGTGTCTGATGCATGGAGCCTCCAACTGGTCCTGAATATTGTGGAGAACCAAAAACTTTAGTGTTTTATACTGATTAGCCATAGACGATTGTGCAATTTGTTGTACTTGTGCTAAATTTTGGGTCAAACAGTCCTATTTAGCATTTAATCCATCTATCCTTGGCTTTATATCCTAAAAAGAGTCTTAAGATTAACTTGCAAAAGTAGATCATTGATCTATAAAATATCAAAATCCAAATTTTCTAAAATAGGGTCTTGAGATCATCTGCTCTCGACCATCTTTATAATTTTAAACAATAAAAAAGTTATTTGTGTGATAAAAATTTGTTTTGTAGCTTTGTCGACGGTGAAAACTATGTGAATTTTCCAATGTTCAAATCTCAAATTTTGAACCAACGACTAATTCAAATATCAAATTTGGAATCATCAGTTAATTTTCTAGTTGAGCATTGACATGCAATTGCTAGTTTTCTATCCAAACATGGACACAACGACTAATTTTCTAGCCGAACACGAACACACAATGGAAATTTTGCTAGCCAAACATGGACACAGATGATACAGACGTTGAAAAGGATTGAGACACTCATATTTATGAAGACATGAAGCATAAAGGCACTGATGAATAACTCGAGAAACATCAAGGTGACCAAACACTAACACATAAAATACTAGATGATGGTGAAAGACACATACATAGACACAAATTCATGATAAGAAGGGAATTGGCACATGAAACATGATACAGATACACATAACATGAGGTGGACTTTAAGAGGTGGATTTGGAAAGGCAGTTTTATAGGGCTTTGGAAGTCATGGGTGTGTGATACAGGTGAGCAAATGTGACTACCAGAAGGTGGTCAAGCCTTATTATATGAAGAACCAAATATAAAGTCCCTTTCAATCTCTACACGACCAAGGTTGTGTAATTGATCAAAATAAATTATAATTATATTCTACACACAATACGAAAATTGGTATCCCAAACTCAATATTATGGAGATCTCCACGTATCAACTTTTGATTTGTATGGTTTTAGGTCCGAAGTTTTAACCTTAGTAGAATTTTATTAATTTTTTATTACCCAAAGTCTTTCATGATCAATTTATTGATGCTAGTAATCAAAAATTAATTTATGGATTTATTATTCAAGTTCCTGAATCTGCAGATTAATTTGAAGCTGCATCGATTAGAAAAGTTTTATCATAGAGAAATCTTGTTAGTTGTCAAACCTCTCCTGGGAAAAATATTTACTTTCTCATTGAATTGAGTCTGTGCATCGCATGTAAGGTCTTCGGCTGCCTGTGCTTTCATGGTGAAACAATTTGTGTTATACTTTTGTATACCTTGTTGTACATGCCATGCTTGTTATGGTGTAAAATAAAGTTTTGGATAACTTATAGATGACAAAATTTTTCTTTGTTTTCTCTACTATGTACATTCTTTGTTGAGTATTTGGACTGCAAAGTAACCTGATGACTACAATTTTTAGGGTCACCTGCTAATTTAAGAATAGATGTTTGGGCTATGAATTTACCATGATCATCCAAACTATTTTTATTGGTGCAGACTGTCACTCTCGAACGCTTTAGTATAAATAGAAAAATTTATTTGAGGCTCTTATATTTTTAGTATCAAATTTTAGGTATCAAATATCTCTTGGAATGTGCACAATTCTAGGTCATCGCTTTGATACCAAATGTTAGAATCTTGTTGTTCTAATATAAATTTAATAAATTTATTGATAAAGAATCACTGAAATGTAAGAAGTTGATCAAGAATAGCAAGCCACTTTGAGGGGGCTTCCTTATGAAAATTAATTAATAAAATATTATTCTTCTTGATGATTTGGGTGCTTGTTCATACATAAATTTACATCTACCCTAATACTATGTTGGTGAAGATGTGACGGTTCATGATATGAATTAATATGATAATTAATTACATGATTAATCATAATAAATAATTAATGTTAGGATGTAGGATCCTAATATTTCAGGATGAAGAGCTTGATGAGGATAAATATTGATCAATGTCATGTCCAATGGAATTACAACTCGGATAGAAAATTCATATGGAAGAATGTGGCTAATATAAAGAAATAATTTTATTTCCTATTTGAGTGAACATGAAAATTTTTAATTACTATGTGGACTTATGGATGTATATGTAATATATGTGGATGTATATTTGGACTATTGTGTAGAGTTATTTTTGAGAATATGTTTTTGTTAATATAAGGATCTATGGTTGAATGTAAATATAAAATATTGTGTAGATTTGATTGTATAAACATGTTTGAATTATTGAATTATTTATGTGTAGACATATATATTGATGAATTCTTGAATGAATATATATGTTTTGGATGTACGAACATGCATTAAAACACAAGAACTATATTTATTTCTAGTGGGGAAGGATGTAACAACCCTCCTAGCACCACTAATGATTATAAATGAATTGGTGAACTATACTTGTTTTATTCCTAGAATATCGTATTGTCGATGGCTATTCTCCATGCAAGACCAAGTAAATTATTTCAGTCAATAGGATATGGTCAACAAAAAAAGGTAATTAGGATATGATGGTGGTGTGAAATATCACCACGACTCGTTATTACATGTAAGATCACACAATTTGCATTCATATAGATGCATTTTGTATGTTAGACATGCATGTAGTGTATACCTTGTGTACTGGACTATATGTTATATATTTTATTCTTTGAATGAATGAGTACCTCCAATTCCAATGAAAGTGCTAAGGTGTGGGAGCCAATTTATTCTAGAAAATAAAGGCTTCAAGATTCCAATAGGGAAGGAAATTTGGAGGTATAAACTATTGTGGTGATTTAGAAAATTATTTTTGGTATTAGAGCTTAGCTAGTTTTTGGACATGAGTGAAATTGATTTTGTGGTTCTTGGACAAGTTCATTGAAGAAAAACTTTATTTGTTGTTGCTTGAGTCTAATTGCCAACATCAACAACTCATTACCTATTCTAGAATTTATTGGGTAAGATTATGATTATTACAGCATAAATATGAGACCATTATTAATTTAAAAATATATTTGAGAGGTAATAGGGAGTGGTTACAAAGAACCACTAGATTGGAACACATTACAAGGGAATGATAGGACAAAAAAAAGTAAAACAAACAAGAAGACTTCATTATCCCTATACCAAATCTAGTTTGTTCTTGGCAAGAGTTTATTTCCATGTATTACTACTGCTACATCAGCCAAGGAAGCTTGGATATCTCTTCAAGAGTGTTACCAAGGAAATGAACAAGTGAGAATGGTTAAGAGGCTGAAAGAGTTTGAGAATCTATAGATGAAAGAGGATGAAATGTTGGAAATATTGAGCATATTTAGTTGTAAATGATGTCAAAGGATTGATGTCAAGAGTTGTCATTGATGTCAAAATGTTGCATGGTATTCAAGGCAGAAATATTTTTTAAGGCAAGGAAAATTCTTGTAAAGAAAAGGTTTATAATATTTATTTTAAATATTATAAAGAAGAAAAAAGAGGTTAAATATTTAATTGGAACAAAGTGGATGGGGCCAAAGGATTAAAATAGAACACAATATTTAAATAATTAAATGAGAAGTCCAAGGATTAAAAGAGAAGGTAAGCCAAAGGTTTAAAAGGAAAAGAAATATTTAAAAGAGAAGACAAGGCCAAGGTTTAAAAGAAAATAATTATAATATTTAAATATTATATTTAAATATTATAATGAAAATATTTGTAAATGCTTGAAGCAAAATTTTTTATGGAGGACAAAGTTTTTAAGGCAAAAGTTATAATATTTAAATCTTTAGATTTAAATTATTATAATATCAAGAAGGTTAAAAAGACAAGGCACCAAAAAATAATTTAGAGCAAAGGAAATTTGAAAAACCCATGTGCATCGATTTTATTGAAGATAAAGGCTAAAATATACAAATACACCACCAAAATCAATTGGAAGACTATTGTTTTGAGTGAAATATATGATTTCTCCTTATGCGCTAAAATTGGTGAATTGCAAAAGGAAGAGGACACAGATTTTGGTGAAACAATGATCTAAGTATAAAGGTGAAGTACTGCAATATTTATCCTAACTAGGTGGATAGCCTAGTTGGTCACTGAGCTAGCACTAAGGTACTGGAAACAAGAAGGTCGCAAGATCAAATTTGGCGGGTCTTGTTTTGCTTGGAAGCAAGGAGAAAATATTTTTATTGAAAGGGAAGACCATCAAGTAATTGTGCTACGTGGAGGTGACTACCCACTAGGGTTGCCCAAATGGATTTCTAGCTAGCACTAGGGCACCGTGAGGTAGGAGGTCATAGGGTCAAATTCGGCAAGAGTTGTTTTTCACAAGATGAGAAAGGAAAATGTTGTGCTTGTTATCTGAAAAGTAAAATCATGTGCCTGGTGAAAGGTATGAATAAAGTTTTCATAAAAAAAAATTATTAAAGGAAAATAGTTCGCTATGCATGTTGAATATAAAGGGGGTAAAATACTTTGTATTGAATTTGATTTAAAGGGAGTCATAAGGTGTAATAAGGATTATTATTTAATATTGTGATTTTTGCATGAGGTAATTAGACATAAGGTTATTTGGGTTTTATTTTAAAGTTGTGACATTGCATCTTTAGATATGAGAGATAAGGTGTGTTTATGATTATTATGATCTGTAATTTTTGCATGTTCTAGAAAGGAGAAATAAGGTGTATTTGTGACTATTATTGTTTGTATTTTTGGCACATATTAGAAAAGGAAATTTGAGGGTTTAGTCATGATTACAAGATTTATTTTGTGAGACTAACATAAGTTATCAAGTATTATTTTCAAGGATTATTATGCACATATTTTGAGAAGTGTTTTAATGTGGATAATTTGAAATAGAAATTTGCTAACCTATTTTTGAAGTGGCAAAATAAAAGAAAATTATTTTAAGATAGGTTTTGAGAAGTCAATACACATAGAAGATTATAATGAAGACAACCTTAGAGGTATGTTTATTTGATTCCTCTCTCAAGGTCGTTTTGTTTAAGAAAATTATTTTTGATATCATATGATGGAGATATAAGGATTGATTTGATGTACATTAGTGATTAATTTAAGTTGATAGTATTTGTGCATTGCCTTGATTGAAATTGGAAATATATGAGCTACGGTATGAGAGAACGTTGTGCATGAGTATTGAATGATATTGGGAATAAAAGTGCAATTGTTTGAGAACATAATTATGCATTGCTTTGAGTGAAATTGAAGTGGAAATGTGCAAGGGTTATAAACCAGTTTTGTGAAGAAAATTTGTGCTTAACTATTTGAGAATAAATTTGCAAGGGTTATAGAATAATTTTGTGAAAAAAAATTATGCATTACTGTGATTAATATTGAGAATAAATTTGCAAGTGTTATAGATCAGTTTTGTGAAGCAAACTTGTGCATAAATTTGATTGGTTTTTGAAGTACATAAGAAGGTCAATTATCAAGTGCTAGACTAGAGCTATATTGTGAATGAAAATAAATGTGAGACATTTGAAAGTGTAGACTTAATGAATATGAGAAGAACATATTTATTGTTTGTAATGCATATCATTCTTTATATGTTTATGAAGAAAAATAATTCTAGGTAGAACATGTTTGAATTACTTTAGTCAAAGAAAGTACTTGGGAAATATATATGAAATTGTTTATATGTAAGAATTGGAAATATTTAAGCAACATCTATGAGCATATTTGAGCAAACCTTGTGAGAAGGTTTGGAGTAGATTTGAGAAGGTTTTATTATTTGGTGTGAGCAAGCCTTGTGAGTAGGATTGGAGCATATTTGAGAAGGTTTTGTGAGCTATATTGAGCATGTTTTATGAGTAGTTTTGAGAAATAATTTTAGCAAATTTTATGAAGCAAATTTGAGCAAGCCTTATGATTAGGCTTGGATCATATTTTAGTAGTTTTGAGAAATTATTTGAGTAGGTTTTTTGATCTATATTGAGCTATATTTATGATTAGGTTTGAGAGTGATAGTGAGTAGATTTGAGTAGTTTTGGTGAGCATATTTGAGAAAGATTTTTGAGCAATTTTGGGGTAGATTTGAGTATATTTGAGAGCATGTTTTGGAGAATATTTGATAAAGTATTATGTAAAGGCTTGGATAATATTAGAGTAGAGGGATTGAGGTCTCCTATGGATAGAGGTCCACAAACTAGAGAAAAGGGGATTAGTGTCTCCTATGGATATAAGTCCACAAAAAAATGCAAAGGGGATTGGTGTATCCTATGGATATTTGTCCATGAACTTGAGCATAGGGGTTTGGTGTCTCCTTTGAGTTGGTTCCCATAAACATTATAATAGGGAATTGGTTCCTAAGAGATTTTCTGAGAAAATTTATATAAAATATTTTCTTCGTGGACATAACCCACATTGGGTGAACTATGTTAAATTTGTGTCTCTTATGTATGTGATGATATGTGTATTGTTTCATATTGCAATTGAAAACATTGGATAATACTACTTTGTAAATAAAAGTAAAAAGTTGTATCTTATATTGTTCACCACCTCTTAGTATAATATTGTGTTCTTCATGAAATTATGGGTGATTATTGTGTTATACTGAAGGATGTGGTGAACAAGATAGCCAGCCTTGGGGAGAACTTGAATAAGAAGGTAGTTGTGAATAAGGTATTGATATATATTACTACTAAATGATATCATGTTCCAATAAGTTTTAGGAGATTAAATATTTGTCTACACTTGAATTTGATTACCTAGTTGGTTATCTTATATCACATGAGGAAAGACTAAGAGAAACTAGTAAAGAAAATGAAGAAAATGTTTTTAATTTTAAATTAAAAAATTCTAAGCATGATGAATCTAGTTCAAGCACAAATAAAGAACCATATGGAAGATGAATAAATTAGAATTACTCAAGAGGTAGAGGATGAAGATGAAGAGGACAAGGAAGAACTAATCAAAGAAGAATTGAATGCTAAAATTTTCATTAAATGGGCCATATTGCATGATATTGTAGAATGAAGACCACAAATGGAGATATAAGATCTCACTATGTATGTGAGGATGAAGTTGCACAAGGTAATTTATTTTTTACTAGTGACATGGCTAAAAAAACTAGTCAAGAAGTTTGGTATCTAGATTTTGGTTGTTCTAACCACATGATTAGAAAGAAAGAGGTATTTTTTGATGTGAATGAGACTTTCGAGATCAAGATCATCCTTGGGAATAATAATACTTTTGATATTGTTATAAAAGTCACCATGGAGGTTAGCACCAAAGAAGGTACAAAGAAAATTTATGATATCTATTATTCTCCCAATTTGAAGAATAATTTATTGTGTTGGATAGATTGTAGAAAATAACTATAATGTTGTGTTTGATAATAGTTAATGTATCATTTATGATAAGAATTATAGGAAGTGTGTGGTCACTAATTTTTCTATGTCAAAGGACCAAATGTTTTCTTTGAATTTTGGATGAAGTATGAACATGGGACACATGGCACTTGAAGATAAGAATTGGATTTGGCATCTCAAATTTGGACACTTGAAATTTAGAAGTACAAAATTTATATATTCACAAGGTATGGTAAATGGACTACCTAAGGTTAGAAAGCACAAGGATGTGTGTGAATCATGTGTGATTGGAAAGCATACAAGGAAGGAGTTTCCAAAAGTAAAAATATGGTAGGCCTCACACCTACTCCAACTTGTACATTCTGATATTTGTGGACCTATACAAACATAAATGTTAGGTAAGTCTTCCTATTTTTGTCTTGTAGACACCAAAATAGCACCAATCCGATTATGTGATTGCAAACACTGATCGCTTTGACAAACACAGCCCCTAGGGCAGCCCTCAGAGGTTAAACAGTGGTCTTAACCACTTTCATAGCAATTTTGTAAGGTCAAGAAGCAATTTGGCACACTTGGAAACTTTGCCCAGTACTCGTCTCACCCCGGGACGAATTCAAAATAGAATCCGTCCCACCCCAGGACGAATTCTAAATCCGTCCCTGGGTGGGACGAATTCCAAGCTTAACGGGCAAAAAGGCAAATGGTGCCAAGTGGCAGCCCAGAACAATCAGTTAAGGGCTCCTACCTTGCACGCATGTGTAAGTGGACAGAGGGGCCGTTAGAGGACTGTTACAAAAAGCATTTATCAAATTTCAAGTCAATGGAAGACTCCCCTCCCTCATGGGAAGACAAAGGTGCCACATGGCGCCTATGGCCAACACTTGGCTTTTGTGCTTCCCTCCCAAAAGAGACCCCTTGGGTCTATAAAAGGTGGGACTTTTCTCACCCAAAATAGACAGGTTGAAGGAGTGTTCAAGCAACGAAGTGCTGCCAAATTGAAGACTCACTTGCATCCCCCCTTTGTTCACCTTCCTACATCCACCAATCTCTTTTGCAAGGGAGGTTGTTGGGTGGCCTTTGGAAGCTCGAACCTTACTCAAATCCGACGCATGGACATCTGAACCTACCAATTCGCCGACCCCCAATCCTAAAAGGTTTTGGGCCCATCCTTGGTGGATTGGCTCCAAAATCGAGGGCCAACGGTGGGAGGCCCACTTGGGCACCCCCGCACCCCCAAGTTCTAATTTTAGTTTTTGAGCACTTTAGATTATTTTTTAGATTGCATTCTACATTAGTAGGTCTGATTAGTCTATAATTGCAATTTTGTAGCTTTTGGTCAGAGTTTAGGGTGTTTTGTATTGCTTTGTCGTTTCGCTAACTTGCAGGTGTCAAGGTCAAATTCCCGAGGGTGGAGGCCAAATTGGGAAAATCCGACCATCTGGGTCGTCCCAAAATGACCCCAATTACCTAACCCCCCTGGTTGCAGGAGTTTTGCGAGGTCCCGGGATCCGACATTGGAGCAGCGGCGAGTCGGTTTCTCCTACTCGGAAGAATTCGTCCCACCCGAGGACGAATTACGGTCAGAATTCGTCCTGCCGAGGGACGAATTCTAGTTTAAGGTGGATTGTCCAGGTGCCTCAGTGGCAGTGGCATTTTGGTAACTTTCCTTACCTTCTGTCAGGTTTTTGAGCAATTTGGATTCACTGTTTTCATTGTTTCAGGCAAATATTCGTATGCATATTTTGTTAGTTTTAGAGAGAGAATGCTTTTCATTTGCAGCAGGTGCTACTAACGTATTGATCATTTCTTTGTTCGCAGGAGAAGCAGCAGAGGCGAAGAACTCATCGACATCAGCGACGACATCATCTTGGCCCGCCCATTGCAATCGTGGGCACGTGGAAGGAGGAATCATTCAGTGATTGTAATCAAACCCTATTTGCGCTCCTAGCCCCTGAAAAGGGAGGAGGAATTATTATAACAGAGATCGAAGGAAATTAATGAAAGGGCTGTGTTTTCTTTATCTGATTGTGTCTCTTCCAATGTGTCTCTTTTCCGTTTCATGCAATTTACATTCCTAGGACTTAAGCGTGCTTAATTTTGAATGCAATTGCACTTGGTGTTTCCTTTGACCGGAATCTCGTGCTTTCACGTACATTCATTGATTATTTTTCAAAGATATTTTGGATGTATTTTTTAAAATATAATAATGAAGCTTTTGGTATGTTCAAGACTTTCAAATCATTGGTTGAGAATGAAAGTGGACATAAAATAAAGAGTTTGAGAACTGATTATGGAGGATATTTTTGTTTAAAAGAGTTTAATAAGTTTTACAAAAATTATGACATCAAGAGGTAGCTTACTAAAACTTATACACCATAAAAAAATGGAGCAGCTAGGAGAAAAAATAGAACCATTGTAAAAATGAAAAGAACCATGCTATAAAACAAAAGGTTTAAGCAATTCTTATTGGTCTTATGCAATTTATACAATAATATGCATTCTCAATATATGCTCCACAAGAGCACTACACAAGAAGACTCAACATGAAGCATGGTATGGCATAAAACCCATTGTAATTCATTTGAGAGTTTTTGGTTGTCTTGCATATGCACATGTGAAATATAAAGTAAGAAATAAGTTGAACCCCATAAGTGAGCCATGCATTCTTGTGGGATATTTTGAAATAAGTAAGGCATATAGACTATATAATATAATATCACACAAGTTTGTAGTCTCTAGAGATGTAATTTTTTATGAAGGGGGAGTGTATAATCATAAAAAATCTATAGAAACAATCTATGATATTGAATAATATATTACAATTGAGGGACAACTTTCAAAATTTCCTTCTACTTATTTAAGCCCATATAGCAGTCCATCAACAAATTCAACGGAGACTATACCAAGTTCAACCACAAGCAGCTCATCTACAAGTCCCACCATGAATATAAATAATGGAAAGAGACCAACCAAAGAACATCCAACCAACCAAATTATGGACAAGAAGTTTCAACTGAGGTTAACAAGAAGCCAATTACAAGATTTGGACCAAGTTATTTCAAGATTGGAAAATCTTAAAATGTATGATGATGATGAAGAAGAATGAAAAGGTGAGTTGGTGAATTATGCTCTATTTTCTAAAGCTAATATGGAACCTTCATATTTTGATGTAAGCAATGAAAGAAGAAATTTAGTCCATTGAAAAAATGATACTTGGAAACATGTGGAATTACCCACGGACAAGAAGATTGTTGGACCAAAGTGGATATACACAAAAAAATTTAATAGTGATGGAAACATATAAAGATACAAAGAAAAAATAGTTACAAAAGGATTCACTCAAAGATATGTTATGGATTATGAAGAGATATTTGTCTATATTGCAATACAAGAGATAATCTATATGGTTCTTTCATTGGCAACACATAAATAGTGGAAATTTTATCACATGGATGTGGAAAGTGTATTATTGAATGGTTACCTAGATGAGGAGATTTATGTTTATAAACCTCAAGTATTTGAAGTGGAAGGAAAAGAAAATTATGTTTACAAATTTAAGAAAACATTATATAGATTAAAACAAGCACCTAGAGCATGGTAATCAATAATTGATGGGTATTTCAAATATTGTGGTTTCAAGAAAAGAATGACCTCGCACTCTATTTCAAGAATGAAGGCGATGATATTCTTCTTGTGTACCTATATGTTGATAATTTTATCTACATGGGAAGTAGTTCAAATATGATGAATGATTTTAAGCATGCTATGATAAAGAAATTTGATATAAAGGATTTAGAAATTATGCAATACTTTATTGGTGTGGACTTACATCGAGGTGATGGAAAATGTTTAAGAAATATGAAATGGAAAATTGCAAACCAATTTGGTAACATGTGGCACATGGAAAATGTTTTTGTAGATATGATCGAGAAGATAACTTTGATGAAAAATTGTTTAGAAGCATTGTTGGGAGCTTAATGTTATTTACTACAACAAGACCTATTATTGTATTTGTGGTTTCACTTGTATCAAGGTACATGAATGAACCTTCACAAAACCACATGAGTGTAGCCAAGAGAATATTGAGGCATGTTAAAGGAACCTTGAATTTTGAAATACATTATGATGTTATCAACAAAATGGATCTTATTGGATACAATGACGCAGGTTGGGCAAGTTGCTTCAATGATAGAAAATCAACTTCTAGAAATTACTTTTCACATGGTTCAGGAGTGATAATGTGGAACTCGATGAAAGTATTGTTTCTTTCTCTTATATAGGAGTAGAATATGTCATAGCTACTACAATAGGTACAAAAGCACTTTTGTTGAGAAAGGTACTTGAAGAGATTGGTGAAGTTAAAAATAATCCAACAAAAATTATTTGTAACAATACAAGTGCAATCAAGATTGCAAGAAACCTATTTCATCATAGTAAAACTGAACATATTGATTTGAATATTTATTTCATAAGATACATGGTGGAAAATAAGGTTATATATTTGAAATATTGTAGCACCAAACAACAACTTGCAGACATGTTTACCAAAGGTGTCAGTAAAGAATATTTTTTTATATTGAGAGATAAACTTGTCTCACCACTCAAAATCAGGGGGAGTGTGTGGGAGATTTATTCTAACTAATAAAAAGACAAAACCAAAGGTTCTACCATGAATTTGAAGAATTCCAAAAGTTTCTATAGGCCTTGAAGAGTCATTGTGACTATTGAACTTCCAAAATGTGAAATGAAGGGTTGTAACATAATGTTTTCTCTTGTATATGTACAATAGTGTAAAATGGCTATATAATAACATGGATAAAGTATTTTAATACTTATAAGTTCATTTACAATGAAAAATAACATTCTATTCCATTCATTTGTGAAATACATGCTTGTTGTTCCTGATTTCCTAAAACATGCAGTCAACTTGCAGAGCTTATAAATTTTGGTTTACAACTTCATTTTGTACATGTGATACACCATTAGAATTTTTATTGTGTAGAATCTACTCATAAAATTTTATTGAATTCTAAATAGTTTTTATCACTCAAATTTTGACTATCCTACTACTACAATTTTTGTTGAATTTTTGTTGTATTTTTGTTGCACTTTTTTGTTCCTCGATTTTTGATAAAATACTTCATAAAATTCCATTAAAATTGGGAGTGTTCATATTTGTCTTATGTATCATATTTGTCTTATGTATCATGTTTGAGATTTTCCAAATTAATTATTGCTCCGGTTCTTCTCCTTACTCTTCCTCTTGAGATTTTGCATGATCAATTTTCTCCTCTTTACTATCACTAATCTCCTTAAGATGAATGCATCTTCTTTGGGTAGTCTCAATTTCATCTAACCTAGAAATAGTTCTTGTTAGTATTTTTACTATTTTTACTAGTTAGGGTACCAATTCATGTAATCTTCCCATTTTTATTACATAATCTTCTTCTATTACATATTGTAACCCTACTATAATAATAAAATGATGAGGACAAAAAGTGCAAGTAGATTCAAATGATATTGAAGTATTTGTGATGGCACCCATTTTTGTATGATAACCTTTTATCATATGATTGATCTATTCTATGGCAAGCCCAAATTATACATCAATCTTCCTTCATTTGTACAGTGATCTAATTGTATGGTGTGTAGGTCTAATTATACAACAACTCATGATAGAAATATTTCGTAAATAAGATGACAATTCTCCACAATGACCTTACTTGACATGGTAGTTCTATTATTTATTTGAGTAACCAAACCCTAATCTCCTTGAACTACAAAGCAACCTTGTATGGTGATATTACTTGAATTTGAAAGATGTTTCAATCCTCCATCCAACTACACATAATTATTTTAAAATTTAATAATTTTATTTATAAAGAGTATCCTTGAAAAATTATGAATATTAATCACATGTTCACTTCATTGGCAAAGATTTATTTTTCCCATTCATACTGTGGCTTCTAAAATAATGACTAGTGGTTCCTCACCCGCAACCCACATTACATCTAAAGTGAACAACTACAACAATATACATCATTCATAATTCACACAAGTGCGCACATAAAGGATATAATGAACTATAATATAATTATCTTGAGGATGCTTGCAAACTACAAATATTATTAATATTATTGCGTTATGACATGAAAACCCCTCAACTATGTCATAGCTAGGTATAAATATTTATCTCTATCAACACCTTCTATGATTTTTTTATTCCTTTTTTTCTTCCCTTAAGATATACTCTATTATCTTGTTTTCCTTGGTATCCATTCTACTTCCTCATGTTCTCTCATCCCCCTTTGCCTCATTTTTATTTTCTTTCATTATAAAATTTTGGTGGTTTTTGAAATGGTTTGATACCTCCCATTAATTCAAAATGATACATGTAGATGTAAGGTGCAAACCCATTTCATACACAATAAAATTAATGAAAATTCATAGTATTTTAATGGACTTTCCTACTCACCTTCTCAAGGATTTATTAAACAGTCAAAGTGTGTGAGAAAGTAAAGGCATGGAGCTAAGATAGTTTGTTTAAATATGGAATTTTTTGTTGAAATTGTAGTGAAGTGTAGTATTAAGTGAATAAGAACATTCTTCCAGCATACAAAGTATAAATTATATAAATACACTACAAGCTATCAATAAAAGTGCATACAAAAGGTGCATAATTATTAGGTATTTTCTCTAGCAATTTAATTTAAAAAATTGACAATGAAACCATAGATTATATATATAAGAATTCACTCAGATACATGAATATTTCTTATCCCATACCTAGTCTTGGAGATGGTGTTGGTTTGGGTGGTACAAACCTCCTTCATCTCTTCAAATGTTGTTCTTGTTTGGCTATGGCTTCATCCTTGTCTAACTCATCCAAAGATTCATTTATGAGTGATATCTTATTGAACCTTTGTTTTGACCTTGGCTACTTATTTGGAGTAATCTCCTTCTATTGAGGTTTCACATTGATCCACCTCAATACTATTGGTTTCAGGTCAGGTAGGTCTCTAGGAGGATCCAATCTAGGTATTTCCATGCTTTCCTGGTATTAATCATAAAAAAATAATCCTATAACATGGAATACTATTGAAATTTTCTTTATTGTATGCATGACAAAATTTTGAGTGTTGATAAGTAGGTTGCCCAATCGTAGGCTATACAGTTTTATATACCTTGTAGGTATGGTATCATCTAGATAGGCAATTTTGAGGCTCTTTTTTCATCGGATAATATTTCCATGAGCACATTCATTATGCACTATAGTTTGACATCCTTCAGCTGATTTGGCTTAATGCCTCAACTTCTATGTGTCATCAATGTCTCCATTTCCTCCTTCCTTAGATCAATGACACTCTGGACAAATTATCGACTTTGCTTAGAATCCACCCCTTCTTTGACTATTTATTGGCCCCTTTTTGCTTCAAATGCCTCGTCCGGTGTTTTTTGTTTCTTCTTTTGTTGTGTGGATTTAAGTTTACAACATTTGTAACAAGTATTCCTTGAAGAATTCCTTTTCAAAATTTGGTACTTGTAGTATGAAACTCATTCTTACCTTCTTCATATTTTGTTGAGTCTCCTTTTGTGTTCGACCTGCGCCTAATGTATTTGAGGGTTTAGGATAAAGTAACCACTGATTGCTTTTTATTCATCTAAATTACTACCTCTCCAAATAGTTTGAACAAATCGTGGATCTTCCCTTTCCAAATCTCAACACAACTCACAAAACCTTTAGAATATACTAAATTTTCCTTGGAAGATATATAGCTAAAGTTCCATGCATGTGTCCAAGATCCTCTTCATGCCAATGTTCCTTCATAATGGACATATATCTCCTACTCCCACTACTGATATCAGGTCTAGATAGACCACTATATACATAAAACTACCAACATCGCTAGCATAAGGAACATGATGCATTTCTTCAATTTCCTCATTTATTTTAGGACAATGTTCATTTATTTTAGCATTTTTTATAATTTTTATTAGAAATGTTTGGACCTTTTATTATGTAAATGTTTGCTCTAAGAAAATAAACACGTCTATTGTATTATTAGTCAATTTGATTGATATCCTCCTTTTGGCATCCCCTTTCTAATGCTTGTAGTACAAGGCGTAAAACAAGTTCATATAGTAAGGGACCAATAACCACCACCAAGTTCGTTCAAAAATTGCTACAAATCATAGTAGTAAATATCTAGCTACCGAGGATTATATGGCCACCTTCTCTTAATAGCTAAGATTTCATGGAGAAGTGAAAAACATTTCAAAATGTAGTTGTATTGGATGGGTTGATTTGCTTTATGTGCACTCCCAATTTATTGACTGTAAAAGTTCATTTTAGTTTGAGTTTATATGACCACCTTCTCTTAATAGGTAAGCTTTCGCGGAGAAGTGCAAAACATTTCAAATATAATTGTATTGGATGGATTGATTTGCTTTATGTGCACTCCCAATTTATTGACTATAAATGTTCATTTTAGTTTGAGTTTTATTTTGACTTTGAAAATAACAAAACTATTCCTCCAATTATAAATTTTTATCAACTTAAAATTCTATTAACCTACTTTATTTATATGTGAACATTAGTCTGATTTATTTTTCTCTCAAAAATAATTATATTAAACTAATTAAAAATAAATATTTCTTAATTTCATTTTACTTAAAAAATATTTAATTATAAAATTTTATTAATTAGTAAAAATATTCATCTAATTACAATTTTTTATTATATACAAAATAATTATAAAAAAATTATATTATAAACAAAAATTTTACCCTTCTCGATATAATTATAAGAATGGAACCAAAAGAAAATATTGCCGTACACAGTTTCTTTCTTAATATAAGAAGAAGTGGAACCACAAAAAGTATTGTCAGACACGGTTTCCTTCTGCCTAAGAGAGGAGAGGAAAATAATGTGGGACCCTGTAATTAGGTCAATTGGGTCGACTTTTCACTTCAACACGCTTCAAAATGAAAGCTGACAAATTTGTTGGGATATTGCAGTGTATAGGTATTTTTTAAATGTTGCTTTTTCATTAAAGCACAGTATGTGGGTAGATACACCTTCTTAAATAGAACATTTATAGTTTGAGTTTTATTTTAACTTTGAAAACAACAAAACTATTCCCTCAATTATAAATTTTTATAAACTTATAATTCTATTAACCTACTTTATTTATATGAAAAAATTAATTTGATTTATTTTTCTCTAAAAATTAATTATATTAAACTAATTCAAAATAAATATTTTTTAATTTCATTTTACTTTAAAAAATCTTTAATTGTAAAATTTTACTAATTAATAAAAAAATATTCATTTAATTACAAATTTTTATTATATACAAAATAATTATAAAAAAATTATATTATAAACAAAAAAAATTTATCCTCCTCGATATAATTATAAGAATGGAACCAAAAGAAAATATTGCCGTACACGGTTTCTTAATATAATAAGAAGGAACCACAAAAAGTATTGTCAGACACGGTTTCCGCCTGCCTAAGAGAGGAGAGGAAAATAATGTGGGACCCTGTAATTAGGTCAATTACTTGTGGGTCGACTTTTCACTTCAACACGCTTCAAAATGAAAGCTGACAAATTTGTTGGGATATTGCAGTGTATAGTTTTTTTTTTTAAATGTTGCTTTTCATTAAAGCACAATGGATGGATACACCTTCGGTAAGGTCCTTAATATTTATTATATAGTATATTGGCAACATATTACAAACGGGTGGATAAAATCCCTAATATTTATTATATAGCATATCCGCAACATATGAGAGGGAAAGATTTGAACCTCAAGCCTCTTCAACATAAAAGTTACAACTCCCTTACATGGAAGGATAATGTATAATTTTAAGTTTTTATTTCAAAAATCTGAGATTGAGATTTTTTTTTCAAGTTTTATGTTTTAAGTTGCTGGGTTTTATGTTTTGAAGTGCAAGTAGACAGGTTTGATTCTCTCAGAAAAGTGGGACCTATTGAATTAATTTTTATCTATAAAACATTTCTACTTAAAAAAAACTAACAAAACTTGATTGCCACATTGGACAACTGTCTTTCTGGTGCCAACCACAAAAACCGGGAGAGATTTCATTTATTCGTCAATGTCCTACTAGACAAAGAGAAAGAGATTTCAATCCCAACGCGAAAAAAAAAGAACAAACAAGCAAAGCTAGCATAACTTGATTGTCACGTTGGACAACGGTCTTTCTGGTGCCAACCAGGTAAAGAGGGTGAGATTTCATTTATTCGTCGATGTCCCACTAGACAAAGAGAAACAGGTTCCGTTTAAAATAAATGATCTAGAAAGCCACAAAAGCCATTGGGAACCATTATTTCAACATTGGTAATACCTTCAAGTAGGTAACCTGAGTATCTAGAAGGAAACTTCCTAGAATTTCAACTGGGCTTTCCTACTCATATTCATTAGTATATTAATAAAAATGGATACCAACAATTAGATTTAGAATATATTAATAAAGCCAATAATTGTCACATTGGACACCGTTCTTCCTGGTGCCAACCAGGAAAAGAGGGAGCGATTTCATTTATTCTTCAATGTCCCACTAGACAGAGGTTTCATTAAAATAAATGATATAGAAAGCCACAGAAGCCATTGAGAATCATTATTTCAACATTGGTAATACATTCAAGTAGGGTAACCTGCGTATGTAGAAGGAAATTTCCTAGAATTTTAAATGGGATTTCCCACTCACGTTCAGTATTGTATTAATAAAGATGGATGGCAACAATTAGATTTAGAATATATATTAAAAGATTTTGATTTGACATGTTCCGCGTTGGATTATACTATTAAAACCAGCACGTCTCTTGCTGTAAGTAAATATTAGACTAGAAATATTGAATTAATTGTAACGCGGCCTCTATAGAGGCGGCGTTCTTCGTAACTGTCAACCGTGTAAGAAACTTAAGATATAAGGTTGAGAATTTCTCTTTTCTTAACTGCAGAAGAGCCATGGAATGCACCATGTGTGGAGATGTTGGCTTTCAAAATTTTTTGTTTCAATGCAGGAAATGCCTATGCCGATTTCAGCACCAGTAGGCCAACAATCCCTTTGTCTTTTTTTTTTGCATTTTTATAAGAGCAATTCATAAAAGGTTTCATGGATTTGAAAATTGTCCAGATATAATGTGGCCTGTATTCATTTTAGTCCATCAATTGATAATATGCACTTTTGCTATCTCAGATATTGCAGCAAAGCTTATTTTGAGAATGTACCCGCTGGTAGCTGTGAATTGTGTGACTGGTGTTACACTATTCAACAAGAGGAAGGAGGTTCTCACACTGAGCTTGTCAGACATGCTAAAAGTATGAGGAAAATTAGAAATACGTGTGTTGGGATTGGAAAGCATTTGCCTTTCAATGGCAGAGTTAAAAGAAGACTCAGAAAAGTTTGTGTTGAGAATGAACAGGTGCCCAAAGTGCTGAAACAGAAGAAGTGCGAGTTATACGGCAAAAGAAGAGTTAGGAGGAAATATAAGCTTCTTGATGAAATTGCCAGTTGATTGCGAAGGATTTCAACACAGATGAGCTATTTTCCTAGCTCTCGATTTCTTTGATAACAGGCTGTTCAATCAACTGCCAGATAAAATTCTAAAGGCCAAAAGGCTTATGATTTTTGCCAAACTTAATCTCATGACCTTTTCAATACAAACGAAAATCATAGTTTGTATTTTGGAACGCACAATCTAAGAACTCGCTTATAAATTTTTTATGGTTTCATGATCTTGTGTGTTCGAGTAGATACTCAGTTCGACCTCTTTTTTGCGTATGAATATATCATCTGAAGCTTTCTATTTATTTTTATTAAGATCGAGTATCATTTTATTTTTAAACAGGTCCTACCCACTATTGATTCCAGATGAAATTTCATTAAGGCTTCACCACCTGTTGTTTTATTTTATTTGGAGCAGGTCTAAAACTATTCTTACATTTTTAGCAGCAGTTTCCTCACAGAAAATTTAGATTTGTTCACATTATGATGCAGCGGTAGTGTGGGGTTATCCGTCTTCAACAGCAAATGGATGGCAAAACAGCTTCTGACGGCAAGATTCATTTATGACGGCAACCTAACCTTCTTTCAAGTCGGCACCCTTGGACGGCAGCTCTCCCGTCAGTGAGTTTATGACGGCATCCACGCAGACGGCGAAATGCCTGACGGCCAAATCCGTCCACGACGGCAGTCTCTGGCTATGACGCCTAGCCCTCATTATAACAGCAAGCAGGCGGTCGACACTCCACAACTATGTCGGAGTTCTGGTTGCTTCAGGTCGGTAATCTTATGTCGGTGCTTCCTTCGTCTATGTCTACAGCCACCAGTCCTCGTGAGCATCCATACCAGCACCTTCTTCCTTCAACCCTGACGGCCCATTCAAAGACGACGTTAACTTCGTCGGCAGGTTCTTAGACGACGAGTGTCAGTCGGCGGTGTCCGGACTGCGACGACCTGTAAACCACGTCGATGGCTTACAAGCACAATTATCTTGAACACAAGGAAGATTTAAACAAAACGATTCTAATGTGTTAAGGGAAATCCATATCTTTATTGATCATTGGCGTAGATGTGTTTACTAAGCATGCAGATCTTTCACAGACAGGTATCTACTTCCTCTACGTCTAATGTTCTCTTCTCTTCTCTCCTCTTATCATCATCATCAGTTTGTAATTTTTCTCTTCTCTATTTATAAGTGCAAGAACAATGAGTCTTTAATTACTCTCGATAGTTGAATTTCTAGTTTTTTCTTAAAAACAATGATTGTTGAGCTATTTCCAATGGTTGAAATGCCAGTTCCTGCGTTAAACACTTTTATTTGATCTTCTACATAGAACTTTTACCTGTTGCATCACTTGTCTGATCGCTAGGTCGATGATCCTGCATCGTATTCACTTGGTAACAAAAATGTTTTATGAATACTACGGAAATCCTCAATGGACACTTTACACTTGGCAATCTCAAAATCTTTAATCACATTGCTACATCAACATCCTGGTTATTCTATTGAACCAGGTACTTTTGATATGCCTTGTCTCTTGTCCTTCTTGCCACTTTAAAACCTATGATTGCTTCAATTTCATCTATTTCGTTCTTTGAATTTTTTTTTATCTATTTCTCTACTAAAATATCAATTGCATGATCTTTATCCTCACCTCTAGGTTGATCATAGTATGGATACAAGTCGGGTACATTAAATATTGGTGAAATGTCAATGCCCTCTCAATTTCATATGCATTGATGGCAAACTTCTTCAAGACCTTACAAGGTCCAATCTTTTCCAACTGAGTTTGTTATAATTGCCTTTGGAAAACTTTTTCTTCTGCAAATATGTCAAAACCAAATCTCCAACCTGGAATTCCTATGTTCAATGGTTGAGGTCAGCACATTACTCGTATTTTATGATATTCTTTTCTAACTTAGCCTTCATTTAATGATGTAAGTATTGCATATATTTGGCAAGGTCCTTTGCCAAAGCATTAGGTTTTTACAATTTACCTATGCTTTGCAACTTGTCTACTCCTCTAGGACAAGTTCCATATGCAAATTCTGCCTACGCCAATACAATACAACTTTGGCTTCTTACCAACTAGACATTGCAAGAAATTCCCAAGGCTTCTATTCACTACTTTGGTTTATCCATATATTTATGGGTGATAAGCTAAACTAAAGCTCAATTTGATACCCAACTTCTTCTGCAAGGTATACCAAAAGTGGCTTGCAAGCTTTGCATCCTTATCTGTCACAATGCTTTTTGGAGAACCATGTAATCTTACAACTTCTTGAAAGAATAAATCAAAAATATGAGTAGAATTATTTATTTCTTGCAAGCTATAAAATGTGCCAACTTCAAGAATATATCAACAAAAATAAAAATAGAGTCATTACCCTTTTGTATCCTCCACAACCCAAGAACAAAATCCATGCTCACATCTACCCATGCTGACAATAGTTTATACAACCCGAAATTTTGAATTATTCCCTTTACATATTGAAAAACTTAATAATATTGCATATATCTTCTAACATTTGTATTCATTCCAAGGTAATTGTAACTTGCAAAAAGTTATCCCATCATTTTATCTACTCCGCAATGTCCAACTAGTCCTCCACTATGTTTCTCTCTTGTCAGGTTTTCCCTCATGGAACTTCACGGTATGCACAACTGTTGTCCCTTGAATAATAATCCCTTTTGAAGAAAAAAGTCTAGCCACAATGTTCTATATCCTATAGTAGGTTTATTATAAGCCTCCCAAGCTTCCTTGAAGTCTAAAGCATCAACACAAAGCTCCTTCATAGTATCAAAACCAATGACTTCATTTTGTATCAAGTTCACCAACATATTTCTTCTACTGAAGACATTAGCCACTTACTTTGAGTGGAAAATTTTATGCTTCATGACAAATTAATATCCCTACAAAAAATTCACTTCAGATGCCTTTGATAGTTGTTAATAGACTACAAAGCATGATTATATGTGAATAAAATAAACTTTTTTAGAAATAAAAAATACTTCCATTTCTTTAAGGCTTGAACAATGGCATAAAACTCTTTGTCATAGACTAAGTATTTTCTTTTTGCCTCACTTATATTCTCACTAAAATGGGCTTAATATTTTAGATAAAGCCTTATCTTATCGCCTTTCCACTTGCATCACAATCCACCTAAAATACCTTGTTCAAATCTAGTAAAGCTAGAATGATTTGTTTTGTTATCTTCTCATCAATATTTTGAAACTTATTTTTGCTATAGTTATCCACTTAAACTCATGCTTTCCTCCATTCATTTTTTTTTATAATTGTAGCACACATTCGACTAATTTTTTTGATAAAATATCTATAAAAATATGCTAAACCATGGAATATCATGGCCTCAAACATACTTCTTGGAAATAGACAAATCACAATGTTGTTTACCTTCTCAAGGACCATCTGTAACCTCTCTTGGGAAATCATAAAATTCAAGTACATCAATTCTTCTTTCACAAAGTACATTTCTTCAAGTTGACTAGTAACTTTTCTTCTTTTAGTCATTATAAGACCAATATTAGAATTTCCAAATAGTCTTCCTTTCTCTTACTAAACATAAAAATATCATCTAAATAGACAACCAAAAATATATTGGGTTAATTTGTCAATCTAAATGGTATAACTATCCACTTATACAATTTATCATTTATCTTGAATGTAATTTTCCACTCATCTAATTTACTAATTTGAATTTGATGATAGCCACTCTTCAAATATATCTTTATGAAGTACCTTGATCCACTCAAAAAATCCATCAAAACATATATATGTGGCAATGGGATTCGATATTTTACAGTTATCTTATTGATAGCCCTTAAGTCTATACACGTGTTATTCTCTACCCTTCTTTGGTGGAAGTACAACTAGCCCTAGACATGGACTTAAGCTTTCCATAATCAATCCATTGTCCAATAACTCCGTATGTTTATGTATTCATTCTCCATTGAAATTAATCTATATGTTGTCCTATTGGTACCTTATCTATGACAATTCATTAGGTAATTCTTCTAATGAAATTTCTATACACTCTATTAAATTCTTCACCTTACTCCTTGTCTACTATCCCATCCTTTGTGGTTTTATTTTTAAAGTAAAAACATTCCTTCTTCTTCTTCATCTACTTTAAAATCTATTTTTCTTGAATTTAAACATATTTTAGGACCATTGTCCTCTCTTTCATCCTTTTTCTTCAATGGGCTCAATGGTGTAGGTGTTTTTCCAACCATCATGTATTTTCCTCCTATCAAATTGCCAAGGTCTTCCCAACAACACATGATAAACGTTATAGACCTAATATCACACAAGACATCATACTTGCAAGATACAATTTAGAAATCCACCTTGCACTTTTCACTAATATATGGTTCCACTTTTGTAATCAAAATACATTGTATAAATTAGGGTCTTATATCACCTTCAACCCTAATTTTTTTACCATCTTGGTGGATACTAAGTTATCTAGACTTCCACTATCTATAAAGATCTTGAGATACCTTCAAATTTACATGTTTTAAAAATATTTCTCCTTTGAATAGGATCACATTTCCCTTTCTCAAACTTCAATAGTACACTTTTCATCATGAGATATTCTCCTTGTTCTAGATCTTTTGTATGTCTTTTTGAAGCAATAATTTTTCTTTTACTTGTACAATATGGTTCATAGCCTCTTTTACCTTATTGCTACTTCATCGTGTGGTTGTATATTCAAATATATAATAACCATATTGTATAAATATATAATACCTTCTAAAGAATATTGTATTCCTTCCTCAACCTTAACCACCTAGGCCTCATGGGGAGTCTCCACATCCTCGAGTGTTTTGACTAAAATTACTATGAGGAGTACTGGTTTCTCCTTTCTATTTCTATTTTCCTCTTTCATTGCTTGGTTTTCCTCATCTACATGATAATTGTACTCTTCCTCTCTAATTATTTTTTTACCTCTATAAAAACATCTCCTCTATCCTTTAGGCGTCTTCTACCATACTTATATTTATAATACTGGATTTATTTTAGATGAACAAATATAGTCCATTATTGTACTTCAACACTCTCTCTTCATTGTCTTCTACATGATTGACTCGAATGGTTAGACTATATATTTCCTCTGTATAATCCTTTACATTCATATTTTTTAAGCTGTAAAAAATCCTAAAAAAACCCAATTAATAGTTTGATAAAAGGAATTTGGCTTTTAGTTTGGTGACCATTTTCTCCTATGTCTTGATCCTTTCCTTTTTTTTATTTATATTTTAGTTTGAACATGGTCCCACCATAAGGATGTATGTCATTTTATCTTCATGTAGGTAAATTTCACTCTTATGGGGTCTTCAGGGTCTTCTATTGATTTAAAATAAAAATACTTTTCCATTTTGGTAATCTAGTCTATGAGCTCCTCTAGATTCAAGCTTTGATTATAGGATAGAATTTCTATATTTGGATTTTGGCCCATATTAGAAATTACCCATATCAATCACTCCTCATTTTGATCCTTTAACTCTTCATCTCGAGCTTTTGCATGACAAGTCTCCTCTTCTTAACTATCACTAATCTCCTCAAGAGGAATGCCTCTCCTTTAAACAATTTTAATTTCATCAAGTTAGATGGTAATTACCCTTAGCATATCAGATATGTGTTGGACATTTTGAGTCCTCTAAGTCAAAGTTGTCATTGATATCACCTGATAGAGTTATCACTCATATCAAGGAATTTGACAAGAAATAAAGTCATCCAAGGTTGTCACTATCATCCAAGAAAAAACTTCAACAGTGCAAAAGTGAAAGGAAAAAAGGATCCATAATATTTTAATATTATTGGGAGCACAATTTAAGCGATTGATTCATAAAATTCCAAGATGGGTTATTGCCAAGGTTAAAAAGGAGGTGTTATAATTATTCATAATTTTTTTAAATTCACAAGGAATTTAAATTTTATAAATAATATTCGTTACACAAAGGTTGTGCGTTAAGAAAAGGTTCCAAAGTTTAATTAAACTAAAACCTAAGGTTGGTCTAATTTAATTTATAATATTTCAATTTAAATTTAAATTTAAATATATTATAAATTAATAAACCAAGCCAACATCGAATTAAATCGATGCGCCGACGTGATTGCATGGAATACAAAGGCATTATATATAATGCCCTAAAAGGCATTAATCAATTTTATCCTTGCTAATTCATTTTGGAGTGCATGTGAATTAAGGTTCGTGTTTTAAAAGACTTTATGAATTGTGAAAGGGTTGAAGCAAGGAATGTTTGACTTGTGGAGCACATAGGCTAGCTTAGCCTAGCGGTGCGTTGGCTTGGTGAGACACAGGAGGTCCCGCGTTCGATTTGCTTGGAGGTTGCTTGAAAGGTCAAAGCACTCAAAGCACATTTTGATTATTTTGAAAGGCACAATTTCGTGAGGTTGTTGATGCAGTTCATGCCTTCTTAGGCACGTGTGGGTGAATGGCCTAACGGTGGCTTGGCCATGGTTAAGGCATTGGGAAGGAATATGTTGGGGGATTGAATCCCTTGCCTTACCTCTCAAAGGGATTCTCTGAGAGGCAAGGCAAGTTAATTTTTATATTTTAATTTTTATTAAATAGCCTTAAGGGAGAAATAAGGGTTATGTTATGCCCTAGAAAATTGAGATATTTTTTATGGTTTTATTTTTGGAAGGGTAGCATATTATATATTGTTGGAAAGAATTTTTCAAGGGCTATTTGATTAAATTGCTTAGAAGGAGAAATGAAGTGTGTGTAAAGGGATAGATCTATTTTTGTAAAGGGGTTCATAAGTTAGTTTGATTTATTCTTTTTCAAAGGGAATTATTTCTTTCATGAGAGGACATGGTAAATTTTATTGAGTAGGAGTAATAAGGTGTTATTGGGATATTATTTTTATTGTTGTGATATTACTCAAGTCCTCTAACCTCTTTGTGATTAAAAATGAAATATTTGAAGGTGTGTTGAGTTTGAAATTTTTTTATTAAAAAAACTAATAAAACTTGATTGCCACATTGGACAACTATCTTTCTAGTGCCAACCACAAAAATAGGGAGAGATTTCATTTATTCGTCAATGTCCTAATAGACAAAGAGAAAAAGATTTCTATCCCAACAAAAAAAAAAAAACAAACAAGCAAAGCTAGCATAACTTGATTGTCACATTGGACAACGGTCTTTCTGGTGCCAACTAGGAAAAAAGGGTGAGATTTCATATATTCGTTGATGTCCCACTAGACAGAGAGAAACATGTTTCATTTAAAATAAATGATCTAGAAAGCCATAAAAGCAAGGTTCCATGATCCTGGGGGATGAGGGGACGGGGGGACAGGGGGACAGGTTTCTGAGGATGATGGGGGACGGTAGGCTGATTTTAGGGGACAGCTCGGGGACGGTTGGGGGGACGGCTAGTATAATACTATAAAAATTGATTTTTTTTAGAAATTTAGAATAATCTACACATTCAAAATTCTACACCCAACAAAAATGATATTTCATATTACTAATCAATTATGTAAGTGTAGCCATTCATATTCAGATTAGTTACTAACACATAAGTGCAGCCATTCATATTGAGATTAGTTACTAACACATAAGTGCAGCCATAATGAGTCATTTAACATTTTCATATTCATATTAGTTACTAATATGCAGCCATTTAATTGTTTCAAGTTCAAAAACTATAACTTGAAGGTTCAGCCAAGGATATCAAGTGCAAAAAATGTTCAAACTGTCATCATTTTAAGTAATAATAGTCATCATTTTTTCAGCCACCAATGTTCAAACAAAGACTGTCATTTTTAAAAAATTTCAGTCACTAACTATCACTAACTGTTCAAATTTTCAATCACTATACCAAAAGAATTGATATTTTTTAAATAAACCTCCTTTTAGTCTTGTAATGATGGCAATATAGCATAATTCCAAAGACCCTTACCATTTTTTAAGTTAATTTTTTTTTTTCCCCTTGGGTGAGGATGCCCAGTCGTGGGGGATGGCTGGGCCCCATGGGGGATGCTCAGACTGTCCTTAGGGACGGCTGGGCATCCCTAGGGATGGTCGGGACCCATGGGGGACACTCAAACCATCCCCGAGGATGCCCAGTCGTCCCCGGGGATGGTCTAAGCGTCCCCCATGGGGCCTAGCCATCCCCGGGGATGGCTGGGTGTCCCTAGGGATGCCCCAAAAATGGGGACATCCTAGGGATGGGAGGCCATAGGCCTCAACCATCCCGGGGATGTTTCCCAGCTGTCCCCCAAAAAAGGGGATGGGGGGAAACGTCCCTCTTGCCGTCCCCCCATGCTGGGCGACGTAGGAAACGGGGGGATGCGTCCCCTAGGGGGGGGGACACGTCCCCATGGAACACTGCATAAAAGCCATTGGGAACCATTATTTCAACATTGGTAATACATTCAAGTAGGTAACCTGAGTATGTAGAAGGAAAATTCCTAGAATTTCAACTAGGCTTTCCTACTCATATTCAGTATTGTATTAATAAATATGGATACCAACAACTAGATTTAGAATATATTAATAAATCCAATAATTGTCACATTGGACACCATTATTTCTGGTGCCAAACATGAAAAGAGGTTTCACTGATATAGAAAGCCATAAAATCCATTGAAAACAATTATTTCAACATTGGTAATACATTCAAGTAGGGTAACCTGCGTATGTAGAAGGAAATTTCCTAGAATTTTAAATGGGCTTTCGACTTTCCTAATCACATTTAGTATTGTATTAATAAATATGGGTGGAAACAATTAGATTTAGAATATATTAAAATATTTTGATTTGACATGTTCTGCATTGGATTATACTATAAAAACCAGCATGTCTTTCACTATAAGTAAAAATTACACTAGAAATATTGAATTAATTGTAACATGGCCTCTATAGAGGTGGCGTTCTTCATAACTGTCAGCCGTGTAAGAAGCTTAAGATATAAGGTTAAGGATTTATTTTTTCTTAACTACAGAAGAGCCTATTATACTCAATAAGACCTTTAAAAATAGAGTCCAAGTCTTCCTTTAAAATGGACAAACTCTAAATTAACTTTATAAAAAATAGATAAAGCTAATTAATAATGGTGACTAATAAATAGCTCTTGATGAGCCACAAAATTTCTCATTTTTTGTACTTATTTTCCCATAATGTGCAGCATATATTCTTGTAGATATAAATTTTTTGTGGAAATTATATAAATAATTAACCGTTTATTTTACATGTTTTCTAATATTTATCTTTAAGTGTAATTTATGTAGATTTAATGGAAATTGTTGCATTTTGGCATGATTTCATTGAGGTCCCACTCGAACCTGTTAGAATTTCACAATAATAGATATGCAAAGTATTACACAAAAATATGAAGAGAAGAGTGGAACTAATTGATTTACCTCTAGGATCAACTTTGTATAAATAGCAGAGTTGATCATTGAGAACCGTTGGATTACAACAACTCATCAGACCTGATGAAGACACCACTAAGAGTTCTCCTGACACATGGAGGAGTGGAAACTCAAGAAGACACCACTGAGAGTTCTCCTGACACATGGAGGAGTGGAAACTCAAGTGTCTATCCTAGTGGAACTTAAGAGAATATTCACTTATTCTAACACCCCCCCAAAATGAGTCCCGACAACAAGGCCTGATTAGGTACTCATGTACAATATAGATAGTTGGTGGAAAAAACCCCTATGGGGAAAAACCAACTATCACCCCTTTGTTTTGAAGTGATGGTAAAAAACCTAGTGGGAAAATCCATCAATCAAAAAGCAAAGAGGTATGAAAGAGGCTTGTCTTCGGATGGTGAAGATTGTCCTCTTTAACAAATAAAAGATGAGTCCTGGCAACAAGGCTTGATTAGGTACTCATGTACAATATAGATAGTTGGTGGAAAAAACCCCTGTGGGAAAAAATCAACTATCACCCCTTTGTTTTGAAGTGATGGTAAAAACCCAGTGGGAAAAGCCATCAATCAAAAACAAATAAGTATGAAAGAGGCTTATCTTCGGATGGCAAAGATTGTCCTCCTATACAAAGACATGATGAGTCCCGGTAAGAAGACCTGATGAGGCACTCATTTATAATATAGTGAGAGGTGGAAGACCTCTTTGTCAATGTAGTTGTAATACTCCAAGTTTTTCTCGTAATTGAAGGTAACATGAAGAATAAATTGACTTGGTGAAGATGTATGCAATTTGTGCCTTAGTTGGAATATATTCCAAGTGTATGTCCCCACTCTAAATATGTTGTTGAATGAAGTTCTCATACATAATATGAGTCCCGAAACTAAGGCTTGATAAGGTACTAATGTAAAATAGAGATGGTATAGCCACAAATATGAGTCTCGATAGTAAGATCTGATAAGGTACTCATTTACAACATGTGATAAAAATAATAAATATCATTAAAGAAAAGTCCCCTAAAACCAAAGTGAAGATAGGATGGAGATAGAACCACAAAAATCACATGGGTAGTCCAAAAATGACTCCACAAGCATGAGTATGTGGTTTCCACCTATATGAGTACAATGGGTTGATAACTAGGTCCAAACCTTGTGGACAAATAGTAAAATTAGGGTAATGGTAGAAAATTTCAATGGCAAACCACATGCTAGAATAGAAGAATAAGGAAGATGTGCATGGAGGATTGAGAGGAAGGAATATGTCCTCTTCAACCCCCTCTTTAGGAAAAATTCCATTAAGAAGCCTGCAATGGACCCATTAGATGTCTCAAAAACATAGAGACTTGTTGCAGAAAAGAATTCATACTCCCAGACTGGTGCTCGTGAACCATGAAATCAAAGTGTCTCATAAAAATAATTCTTACTAGAAAAATCCCTTGGAACCAAAGTGTCTCACAAAAATAATGTGAAGATAGGATGGATAAAGAACCACAAAAACTGTAAGGGATGTCCAAATTGACTCCGCAAGCATAAGTAGTGGTATCCACCTATATGACACAATGGGTTGTATAACAAGGTCCAAAAAATGGACAACCAGCAAAACAAGGGCACCAATGCTAGGAGTGTCGGGTTCAACCGAGAGTGCACTCCATGATACAATAATTTTTAAAAAACATCATTGAAAAAAGTCTTGAAACTAAAAAATAGACACCACCATTGTGTCTGTCTCATAAAAACCTTTCGACTATAAATACCCCTCCATTAACTTCAAATGAGAAATTGAAGTGAAAATGAGAGATTTGGTTGACCAAAAAATATTTTTTTTTGAGTTTTAATAATTTTTTAGTTAATGTTTATAGGAATTGCCAATGTAAAGATCCTATAAAACAATAAAATAAAAATATATTTGTTTTGATATAAATGAGGGTGGGCATGAAGTTAGTGAATATCTTCTTATACTTTTTAGAGATTTTATAAACAATATATACCTCTAAAAATTAAAGGCTACTATAAAGAAAGCTAGAAGAATACACCCTCCCTAAAAGATAAAACAAAAAAGGAATTTAATTATTAGGTTACAAATGACGCTTTTCTCTTAGCCCTTTGAAAGAAAGAGATTTAAAATTTTGGGTTCCCATGAGTGAAAGTTATGAGGGATGAGGGGCTGAATTGAATTCATCTTAACACAAGAGAGATATTGAAGTTTTAAATTACCAATACTCCCCCCTTAAATCTTCAATTATGGAAAATTTTAGGTTTATGAAAACTTTTATATATATTTATAACCTTAAAAAATTTGTTAAGATTTAATTTAAAATAGATTTAACAATAACACCCTTAGAGTATAAATTCATAAGAAAAGGTGAGAAAAGCTCTTTCTTAAAATAGTTAGTTCGAATATATTATTAAACTAAATGTTAAGAAAGAGTAAAAAATTAATTTCAAAGGAAAAAAGTAACTTCTTGTGAAAATTATTATTTTAACAATAACAATATATTTAGAAGATGTTTTAAGGAAGATAGCTTTTCTCAAATTTTGATAAACAAGATAGGTGAGAAAAGTAATTAGAGAGTGAATGTTTAAATAATGAAAAAACTAAAAATTTTAATGATGACTGTTAGATTAAAATATATTTCCCTTAATGCATAAGCAAAATGATAGAAGTTTTTCTTTATAGCAAGATAAATTATAATTTAAATTTAAGTTTAAGAATACTTTTAATCTCAAGCAAATTAATAAAATAAATAAATATCTTTGCATTCAAAATATTCGAAAGGAAAGAAATTTAAAAAATATTTTCCTTAAGACTATATGCAAAGAAGAAAAAAGGTAAATAAAATGCAGAGAGACGAGATGCAAAAGATGCAAAGACAAGAAGACTCCCCTCCCCGAACTGCGATCGGTGCTTAAAAAAACACCCGAACACCCCCCCAATAAAAAAAATTATTATAAATTTTACAATAGGGTGTCACGATTTGAAGAAAGCCAAAATTAATTAAGGCTTCTTAAAAGGATACAAAGGTGTTTCTTCGAAACACAAGGTTTTGATAGAAACTTTTACCTAAAATAAGAAATGAGCAGAATGAAGAAATATTGCAGATGATAAAAAAATAGGTGACACTCCAGCTTTCTTGTATAAAACGTTATGCTCGACAGAAATAAAGGAAGCAATATTGATAACAGGAAATTAAAATATATTAATTAAAAAATATATTTATTTTAGGAGCATAGGGATGTGCCCAATGGGCACTGTCTCTAGACGAACAACGAAACCTGCACAAAATTATTAGGGCATTGTCTCCAAATGAACAGTGAAACCTGCACAAAGGGATTAGGCGTTGTCTTGGATAAAGAGAGATAGCTGAACACAAAATTTTAAATGATTTTTTTTTGTGGTTGAAGAGCACTGCCAACAAAACCTGCACAAAGGGATTAGGCATTGTCTCGGATAAAGAGAGATAACTAAAACCAGCGAACCTGCATAATACGTTAGAGGAGCTGCTACCGTATGGGCAGAGGAAGAGTGTTGCCAGTGAGACCTGCACAAAGGGATTAGGCACTATATCTGGATAAAGAGAGATAGCCAAAAAAAATTCCCTTTAATGTGTCGAATGGGTAGAAGTAAGAGCACCAGACAATATGACTAAAAGGAATTACAAACTTTTGGCTTGAAACAACAAGCAGCGAAAAGCAAAAAAATAGGAAACTTGGAGAGAGGAAACCATCGTGAGGGAGGCCACCAAGCTAACGTTGCAGAATATGTTCCTCCTTCTTCTTCTTTCTATTCTGGTAGGTGGTTTTCTTCTTTGTAGTTTTTCTTCATCTCTCCAACAGGTTTATTTAGAGGATATATTGTACATGAGTAGCTTATCAAACCTTGTTATTAGGACTCATACTTGTGGATATGCCACTTGTTTTGGTTTTATTGTTTTTTAACTACCTCCTAAGTCCAACTTAAGGAAGGTGTTAGTATATCCTAGTACCACTTAAGGAGGGGTGTTAAAATAATAAATTATATCCTAATTTGTTACTAGGATAAGTTTTATTGCTTAGATCAATCAGTTAGTTATGATCTAATGGATCAAATTGTAAGCAATTTCTATTTAAGCAAGGTTATTTCAAGTTAATAACATCAATTATTCTACTTTTCTAACATCACCATGGCCTAATTTTGGCCTTGGTGTGATATAAAGAGTCACATAGAAATGTGACAATTAAGGAAGTTGTGGGCACTAGTGCAACAAGGGAAAAAGTAAAGGGCTAAGTGCCAATTCAAAATGAATAGTCAGTCTAAGGGGTGATAGAACATGCAAAAATAGTCCCTGCATCTCAACCTGCAAGAACTGTAGGGGAAGCAGGACATACCTCATACCTTGATCTTTCCTAAATTTGAGAGGAAGTAGGGTAGGCTCTATCTCCTTTTGCACCTCAATTAGAATATGAGGTAGAGTATGATTTTATGTCTATCTCCACTAGAATACGAAGCAGAAGAATGAAGGCATTAAGGGTTGTGATTCAAACTCACATACAACTTATTATTGCTCAAAAAAATATTTACAATTTATAGAGCTTGATCTAACAGACCATAGCTCAACATAGGCGATTTGCACAAATTACGTAACAACATACAAGATTAGAAGATACTCATCTTCATCCTTCATTCTCTCTAACAATACTAACATAATCCTAAAACATAGTTACGTAGGAAAAATATTAACAATATCTAACATTCTCCCCCTTAAAGTTGAGAGGACTAAAAAGACAGTCTCTAAGCTTTATATATTGAGCTTTAGCAACTCCTTTGGTGAATATATCTGCTATGTTATTCAAAGTGTTACAATTTTGTAGCTCAACCACCTGTTTCTCCACCATGTCTCAAATAAAGTGATACTTCATATCGAAGTGCTTTGACCTTTTGTGGTGGATAGGATTATGTGCCAATTGAATGACACTCATATTGTCATAATATAATCTGGTAGGACCACTTTACCTCTCTCCTATTTCTTCAAGAACTTTTCTCAACCATAAAGCATGGGTACTAACATTTGTGATTGTTATGTACTCAATTTCAATAGATGATAATGCTACAATAGTCTACTTTTTGGAACTCCATGTAATTAGTCCTGATCCAAGACTAAAATAATTCCTTGAAGTAGATTTTCTATCATCTATAATGCTGCCCCAATAACTATCACTAAAGCCAACTAATTTTACAGAATGACATTTGTGGTAATGGATCCCAAAATCTAATGTACCCTTTACATATTTCAAAATTCTTTTAGTTGCTTGTAGATGAATTTCATATGGATAAGCCATATACCTTGAAACAAGAGAAACTACATATTGAATATATGACCTTGTGTTGGTGAGAAAAATTAGACTTCCAACCATACTCCTATAAGTGGTCATGTCAATTTTTGGTGCTCCATATTCTTTGCTCAATTGGATCCCATGACCTGTTGGAGTTGCAACAGACTTGCATTGCTCCATAGCAAATTTCTTTATCATATCTTGAGCATATTTGTGTTGATATATGAATATACCTTTTTATGTTTGATATACTTCCATGCCTAGGAAATAATGCATCAATCCTAGATCTTTCATTTCAAATTCTTTCATCATGGATTTTTTGAACTCCTTATTCATATTAGCACTACTACCCATGAATATTAGATCATCCACATATAAACATACAATGAGAATATATTTACCTTATTTCATGTAGTAGAGAGTAGGTTCACTTTTGATCCTGGTAAACCCATACCTTTGAAAGTAGCCATAAATGCATGAGTACCATGCCCTTGGTGCTTTCTTGAGGCCATATAATTCCTTCTTCAGTTTGTATACAAGGTTCTCCTTACCTTGTTCTTCTAAACCTTGAGGATTTTGCACAAAAACCTCTTCATTCAAGTACCCATTAAGAAAGGCACTTTTAACATCCATGTGTTGAATTTTCCACCCTTTGTGGATAGCCAAATTAAGTACTAGTCGGATGGTCTCCTATCTAGCAACAGCAGCAAAGGTCTCCTCATAGTCAATTCCATACTTCTGAGTAAACCCTTTTTCTACTAGCCTTGAATTGTGTCTTTAAATGCTCCCATAAGCATTGAACTTGGTCTTGTAGACCCATTTACATACAACACATTTCTTACCTTTAGGAAGCTCCACTAGCTCCCAAGTATCATTCTTTTTTATAGAGGTCATTTTCTATTTCATGGCATGTTTTCATACATCATAAGTGCATGATTTTTCATAACTAGATGGCTCTAGCTCTACACTAGTTACTAAAGTATAGTTTACAACATCTCCCTTAGGTTCTTGGGAGTCATCATCACCATACATATGCAAATTTTTAAGTCTTTTCAAAACTGCATTCATTTCACTAGCTTGGCTTCTAGTGTATATTTTTTGGAAATTCTTATCCAAAATTTGAAAAGAAGGATGGTGATGAAGTTTTATCTTACCTCTTGATGGAGAATCAATATATATTGGTGAATAACTTACTGATATTTATGTAGAAGGACTTGGGGTAGCATCAGTTGTACTTGAAGTAGTACTCATACTTGGGCTTGGAGGAGGAGTTCCTTTGCTATTTTTGGGCTGCACTTGTTGTACTTGAGAGAAAATTCCATCTTGATCATCATAAACAAAAAAAATTGATGAATCCATTATCCCGCTTCATCAAAAATTACATCTCTTGAGATTATAATTTTGTGTGATTTTGGATTGTAGAGCCTATATGCCTTTGAATTTTCACAATACCCAATGAAAATACATGCTTGACTTTTTGGATCAAGTTTCTTTCTTATCTCATCAGGAATGTGAGCATATGCAAGACAACCAAAAACTTTAAAGTGTTTTACATTTGTATTTTTTCCATACCATCCTTCATAAGGAGTTATCCCATATAAACTAGATGTAGGACTTCTATTCAAAATGTAAAGACTTGTTCTAACTGCATCAGCCCAATACATGTTACCTAGCTTCTTTGTTTGAATAATTGATCTTGCCATTTCTACAATAGTTCGGTTCTTCCTCTCAGCCACACCATTTTTTTATGGGGTGTAGGCAGTGGTGAATTGCCTTTTGATCCCACAATATTTATAATATTTTAGAAATGTATTTGATGAATAATCCCCTTATCTATCAGTCCTAAGACTTTTTACAACATATTCACTGTGATTCTCTACATTATTTTTCAAATCCTTAAAACATTCAAAAGCTTCATCTTTGGTTTTTACCAACACATCCTAGAGTAATCATCAATGAATGTAAGGAAGTAATAATTGTTACCCATGCTTTTGGTATTCATTGGACCAAATATGTCTGAATGTACCAATTGTAGTGGATACCTTGGTCTTCATGATTGTCCTCATGGAAACTTTGTTCTTGAGTACTTTCTCAAAGCACATCCTTCACATACCTCCTTGTGCTCTTCAACTTTTGGTAATCCACACACCATAGCTTGAGAAATCAACAACTTCAACCTTTCAAATTTAAAATGACCATATATCAAGTGCCAAAGCACACTTGGAATTTCTATGGCTACATTAGCAAGTTGGGCACTCCTTGTTCCCCAAACTTAAGAGGAAATAACCTATTCTTTGTCATAGGTACTTGTGTAACAACTCTATTACAATTTTTTTTGTCAAAAAATACACATTTTCTATCTTCACAAACAATATTATAGTTCTTTTCCATTATTTATCCAACACTAAGCAAATTATGTTGGAGTTTAGGGGTGTAATAGATGTTATTTACCTTCTTTGTGCCTTGTTTTGTTGGAACCTCCATGGCTTCCATTCCTTCAACTTGTAGTACCTTGTCATATCCTAATTTGATCTTTGACTTATTGGTGGAATCCATTATAGCAAAAAAATCTTCTTTGCCACTCATATGATTTGAGCAACCAATATCCAAAATCTAAGTTTCATTAAGATTTTGATCTAATTTTCCATATGTTAGGAATGAATTTGAAGAATTTACTTCTTCTTATCCATAGTTTCCATAGTTATTACCTCTTCATTCTTGAGAAGTCTTAGACCAACAATATCTAGCAAAGTGACCAACCTTGCCATAATTGTAACAAGATTTATTTGATTTATCACCTCGTCTTCCTTGATTGCCACCTCTTGATCTACCTCTTCCTCTTCCTTTCCTCTCCTTTGAATTCTTCCTTATCCTCTTCCTTGTTCTCTTCGTTTTCCATTGCCATAATTCTCACCTTCCTTGGATGAGAATGCTTTGTCATCACCTCCAAAACTTGTTTATGTAGCACCCTAGAGTCTTTCTTCATGAGACATAAAAGAACCAATTAGTGCATCAAATGTTAGAGTAGACAAATTTTTAGATTCTTCAATAATTATAGAAATATGGTTCCAATTACGAAGAAGTGTTCTCAACACCTTCTTCACAACCACTTCATATTTTATGTCTTCTCCAGGTGTCACTATTTTGTTGACAACTACTTTAACTCTCACACAATAATCACCAAATTTTTCATATTCCTACATTCTAAGATTCTCAAAATATTTCTTCAAGGTTTGAAGCCTCACTTGCTTCACTTGATCGCTCCATTGATAGCTATATTTCAAGGCTTTCCATGCATCTTGGGTAGATGAACAAGAATCAATCCTTGGAAAGATGCTTTTCTCCAAAGTTTCTTGGAGATGGTAGAGAGAAAAAGAGTTCTTCTTTTGGGCATCCTTCTTAGCAATTTTATCAGCTACACTTAAGGTTGTCCAATATATAGGTTCTGCATAGCCATATTTGACTATGTCCCACAAACCTTTTCCTATGAGTAAAGTCTTTATTTTGATTGACTAATACTCATAATCCAGCCCATTAAACTCATTAATGGGTAGGTTGTTATTAGTTGCCATTTTTACAAGTGAAAAACAAAACTAGTGACTCTATTTTCAACAAAATGGCAGCGATATAATAGATTAAAAAATAGTTCAAATCAAACCAAAATATAATGCCAAAATTCTCCTTCTTTGACACCTACAATATGCTACTTTAAAAAAATTTCTACCAGATCTCTCTCTTGTCTCAAAAATCTATCTCAACAAGCTATCATTGCTATAGTAATATTTATGCTTGTTTTTTTTTAGCTTATGTTGTGTGCTCATAATTTCTCTAGGTAGAAGTAGATTCAAATAAGCTGGAAAAAATTGGATCAACGTCTATTTGATTCAACCTTACCACAAATGTCACCTTCAACACAATATTCTACACTTTCACATGATGTCCATCACGCAATAAAACTACAGTTTCACACAACCCTTTATGCTAGCATGGATTAATTTTTTTCGGATCACATGACCTTTTTACACACAATAAGCTCCTGTGATATCCTATCAATGCACAGTAAGCTCCTATGATCTCCTACGATCACTATGATCACCTGCAATCACTGTCACATCACCCATGGTGTAACTTATTCAAAACCAAAGGAGTTCCCACACAATTTTAATTTTTTTTAGTGGTGCTTTGGAAGGCCCTTCCACATGATTGGAAGTGAGAAATAAACTCACACTAAAATTGCACTAGGGTAAAATATGGTCTTTCGAATCAAGACAAAGATGTTACATCCCCTTATTTTGACTAGGGTGCTACACGATCTATGCCATACAATTTCTCTCTCCACGCATGACATTCATGTGTTTGAAACATATCCTATCGGTCTTCATTTTTCATGTCTTCACCATTGTATCAATCGTGCATCCTTCATGCACCTTCAACCAATTATATTAAGGATATCGTAGTTTCACCATGATCTCACCTCTTCTCAAAATGCTTCATTGAATTCAAATTGAAACTGTTCCATGAATCAAGATCGCAGTGTTCATTATCTCCAACCAATTGTTTGTTGTCTTCAATACAGTGAATGAAACAAACTCACACTCTTAACAACCTTCCTCCAGTAATCATCTTGGATTGAACTCACAAAATTATGGAAAATCCTAAAATGATGGGAGTATTTACCTTATGCTTTGATACCAGATGTGATTCAAACTCACATACAACTTATTATTGATCAGAAAAATATTTACAATTTATAGAGCATAATCTAATAGGCCATAGTTCAACATACGCAATTTGTACAAATTATGTAACAACATACCAGATTAGAATATACTCATCTTCATCCTTCATTATCTATAAAAATACTAACATAACCCTAAAACATAGTTACGTAGGAAAACTATTAACAATATCCAACAAGGGTGGTTTCAAGCTCATCCGACGAGGAGATACCAATCAATGAGCTCAACAAGGAAGAGTACATGGCCCACATTTTATAGGATATTTCCAGTGGACCAACTCCTCAATAGGAGGTGGCCATGGAATATGTACCATCACAAGGCCAAGAAAAGGATTTGTAACAATAGTTATAGGTCTTAAGAGAGCAGGATTCCACTTGGGAAGCCAAATTTAAAGAAGAACGGACCTTGTTCAAGGAGTCTTAAAGGAGGCTACATTAAAAATGTATGAATTATATTAAAAAATTCAATAACTATAGAGAAAATTGTAGCTATAGTGTGAATTAGGAGGAGACGAATAGCTGGCTAGAGTTGACATAGCAGTGCAGACTAATGGGGCAACAAAGGTGCTCCCTACTGAGACAAAAATAGAATAGGGAGATGTTGCTACAATGGAAGTAGAGAAGCCCTATTCTACATCACCCTCTATAGAACAGGTAATTCAGGAGGATGAGGTTGAAGTTGAGGAACCTCAAAATGTAGAACAACCTACAAAGGAGGGAGATAAGGAATAAAAAGAGATGGATGTCGAAGAGTCTCAAATTTTAGGTAAAAAATGAGAGACAGAGCACTCTCCAATTGATGTAGGGGTTAAACAACCTCAAGAGGAAGAAGCAGTCCCTGTTGTGCAGCAAGTTACTGTAAAGGAAAAAGAAGCTTAGTAGCCTGAATCCCTTGTACCACAGGAGGCTCAACAGCCTAAATCCCTTGTGCCTCAAGAAATAGAGGTTGCACCAACACACTCTGGGATACAACATATCAATATGAGATCAAAATAAAAAGCCATAAGGTCATCTTAGTGATGACCTAGAACTAGAGTGAGAGTTTTCGAGTTGAAGGCATTAGGCATTAAATCTGATAAGGAATTAGATATGGATTTTGATGAAGAATGGGAAGTAGCAAAGAATTTGTTTGCTGCCCAAAAATAAAATTTTGAAGAGATCAAGGAGGAAATTAAGGTATACAAGAAGAAATAGAAGAAGGCCTCCAAAAAAGCCCTCAAAGAATCAAAAAATAATGCCAAGAAGCAATTTGGAAAGCCTCATAGGAAAATTCTAGTTGCTCAACCTGAGTAATTCTAGTATTTATATGGGTCAGAGGATGGAAAACCTTCAAGGAGGCATATTTTAAAAGGATAGTATTTCTAGGCCTTGTGCAGCAGGAAGATCTTGCATCAAGTAGTAGAACTCCCCCTATGGAAAAGAAAGAGGTCCAAGATGAACCTGAGCTTGACCCAATAGGGGTAGATTTACCCACAACCAGGGTTGCTAAGGAATCAAGAATCCCATTTGGCAATAAATAATCAGTGCATGTGGGTGAAAATTTACCACCTCACCATGAGTATTGGAAAATGGCTGAGCCTGCATTCTAGAAGGATGCCACTAGTTTCTCTGGTTATTACCTAAAAATTGATAAGGGTAAGGTGACCTAGACCAGAGAACCTCCCAAGAAGAGAGTAATGTTAATTGAACCACTTCAACGCAGCAAATTCTAGAAGTAACAGGTTCAGGATACAGTCACTCCCAAGGCATCAAAGGGGTGAAAGCCTTGAGATAAATAAAAATCCAAGGTCGATAAGAAGAAGAGAATACAAACCAACAAGGCTTATTGGGATGAAGTGAATAAAATTTGTAATTACTAGTTCAAAGTGGCATAGGGACGTGTTAGCTCTTAAGGATGGGGAGATGATGAGCCACATAATTACTCATTTTTTGTACTCTTTTCCCCATAATGTGTGATATATATTCTTGTAGATATAAATATTTTATGGAAAATATATAAATAATTAACAGTTTATTTTGCATGTTTTCTAATATTTGTATTTAAATGTAATTTGTGTAGATTTAAAGGAAATTATTTCATCTTGGCATGATTTTGTTGAGGTCCCACTCAGACCTGGCACTTTCAATTTAATGAAGAAAAAATATTTGTGGAATATCGATAAAGAGGTACAAAGTCAGGTGCCCAAATTCCTTTGAAGCACCTAACTTCTATTCAAAACTTAATTTTTAGGCACCTGATTTCCATTAGATGTCTGCTTCCCATTATACGATAGAAGGTACATGCTTCCCATTGTATGGCATAAGGTGTCTACTTCTCGACTTCTTCAACCATGGTGCCTGATTTCCATTAAACGTCAAACTTCAGCATGGCTTTGCTCGATTCCTCTAATCAAGCAAACAATTGTAAAAACAAACCATTTTTTAATTTGTCTTGAAAATTGTAATAGGGTTGGCCGCATACCTTATAAGTATGGAGGTACCCCTGTAAAATACCCCCCAAAATTTCTTGTAATTTTCCTCTACTATAGTTGTTAATAAAATCTATGCACATTTTCCTATAAAACATCTTCTAAAAGCATTCGATGATCATTTTACCTTAGGCAGAACATACTGGAAGCATGGGCCCACTTACAATATATTTCTTCCTTATTTCCCCTATTTTCTGCATTTATGTTAATAGATTAATTTGTTTACTTGTTATTTCTTTGTTTTCTATGATTTCCAGCAAGGTAGTCATTTAGATTTTACATATTTTTTAATCCCATTTTCTTAGACTTAGCATGAGATTATTGGTTTAAATATAAACTTCAAAGAATAAAAAATACCCCCCAAACCATAATCCAAAGGACTCATCTCTGAAGAAGAAATTACAAGCATAGATTTTGTATGGTTGCTCACAAGACTATGAGCTACCCCAGGTTGATAATTAAATGGAGGTAATTAGTTGAACCATAGAAAAACTAGCCAATATTTTTCCCAACAACTCTATCAAAATAGACAGAGTTAGGTAGTATCTCTAATACTGGTGTTGGATTTTAAAGCCTTACTACCACAAAATATCACAAGTCCTAATATAAAATAGCCATAATACTAAAGGTTAAAATAATCTTATAATGAGTAGAATAATATATGAGCAAATTAATATGTGTATCAAGACCTACATAATAAAATAAATAATATTTGTTTATATACTAAAATATGAATGTAAATGGCGTATGTCATTCATGAACTATGCAAAGAAAACTTACAATATTAATTGCTCAAAATATTGTATATAACCTTTATTATTGTTCTTCTTATGATCAAATAATGATATATGAATATCAAATCTTATTTTCTCATGGAAAATTATCTCCATTATATAGCCATAGTAATGTGACTGTGTAAATATTGACTATTACTCTCCATATGCCAAGTCTCATGACTCTTGGTTTATCATCTTTCCACTTGCATACTACATGGATAGATGATTCTACAATAATTGCATACATCTACATGATTTTTACACTTCTACATGCACTCCTAATCAAGGACACTTGTACACATCCTCACATTACATATTTGCACTCTTACATACAAGAAACGTGTGCACATTCTCTCTTACATGACACTTGTGTGTTTGTTGCACATTGCACTCTTACATGACACTTGCATTTTTTACACATTGAAACTTACATAAAATGGAAATATAAATCACACTTTTAACTATAGACTCAAACCTAATCCATTACATGTTTATGAATGTATCATGAAGTTACCATGGGGGTACATTAGCATGTGCTAAATAATGTAATATACCTCAATAAATGATAAATCAATAGTCTAATAATCAAGAATGCTAATCAATCTCCCCTATCACTACCTCTAGTAAAGGCCCAATCTAATTAGGGCACCTCTAATAGGGATATAGAGGATATTCCAAACATCTTCTAGAGTCATTGTCATCTCCCCTTTAGGAAGTTACATTGCACTAGTCTCTAAGTGCCACCACTATGCTAGTGTTATCAGCAAAGCGTTATCAAATGACACCTTAAGTATATTATCTATGTAAAATAGGCCTATGAATATCAATAGATCACCATCTTCCAATGGTCGTACACAATCCAAGGACCATGGACATGTCTCTTGGGTCACTAGGCCTTCAAAACAACTTGCAAATGCAAAATATTGTAAATAATTAGTCACCATCCAAGAACATAAAAAACTAAACTAAATCATAAATAAGCATAATCATTTTTAAACATCACCATTAGAAAGAGATCAAAAAATTATTTCTAAAAGTATAAACATGACCATATTTTATTATTATTTTTGGCACTAAAAATATGATGAAATTTTTAAACTGGATGATCCTAACAAAAACTTTGTTAAAAGTAAAATATACTCCATGGTTAAAAAGTACTCAAAAAATATTGTCCAATGAGTATAAATACCCCTATTCCCTCAACTAGATGTAAAAGTTTCATATGATCATGAAAGCATTGTATGGTCATAAAAACATCATATGGTCACAAAAATATCATATGATAGTGAATTCATTGTACAACCATAAAAATAGTGTATGTCCTTGACTTCATTGCATGGTTGCAAAGCCATCCTACAAATGTAAAAACATCATACAACCACAAATTCAGCATACATCCATGAATTCATTATACAACCATTTTGCACATGAAATCAACATGATTTCAAAAAAGTATGGAAGCACAATTTTCAATACTATACCTCTATCTTCCCTTTCTTGGTGGACCACACGTCCTCCACCCAATATCTCAAATATCTTCCCTATTCATCACTCTCAAAAATCCTACCTTGAAATACTTATAATATCCCCATATCCCTCTTTCTCTTTATCTCCCTTTATTCATAGCACAAATTAGGGAAAATGAGCATCTCACCACATTTTTATATCCTCCCCCAACCTTTTCCCACAAAAATCCTAATTCAAAGTTAATTCAATCAAATTAAACTTAAATTTACATTCACAAATTCAAAATTAAATCCAAATAAATTTAAATATCAAAATTTAAAACCTTAGATAACATGTCAATCACCTTGCAAAATTTGAATTTCCATAGCTCGCTAACTACTCACCTTGATAACTTGATAGGACATACCCAAGCATAGCCACACAAATATTAACAGATAACACATCTTTTGCAGCACATCATAATTAATGAACTTGTCAACCAACATCATAAAATTGGTCACTTTGTTTGTAAAATTGGGAATGGATACTTTTAAAGCATTCATATCACAATCAACATCTCAAAATGAGGTAAATGTAAACACCCAAAATTTCTCCTTAGATTGATAACTTAACATGTCACCCATAGCATCCTTGACCAATTTGACCAAAAAATATTTCTAAACTTGATTTTGAGGCAAAAGGTATCATCGACTTTGAATTTTACAAAACTTGATCAAATCAAATCTAAATTTCACAAAATTGGTACCATTCGCAAGCTCTCAGAATAAGATTTTTTGAAAGTATAAACATGACCATTTATACTGCTCACAATGATTTCATAACCATATGACGAATTTGAATTTAAATTATAAAATTGACCTCTTACAATGAATTTGACCCCCTAACTTTGACCTTCTCAAAACTAGGGTAAATCAACTCCAAATTTCATAGACTTGGCACCATTGAAAATATTCAGAAATAAGATTTCCAACGAGTATAGGCAACACCTATTTTGACACCCATAACATTTTTGTGGATCCATAATGAATTTGCCATGATGATTTTGTAGAGCCACGATAATTTCTCAAAGTCATCGACAAAACTCTAGTTTTGGTGGTGCAACTCCCCATAACTACTAGTTCCATCAATTTTTGCATTTGATTGGCTCAAAAATTGTGTAACGTACCTAAAATACCAAATAGATATAGTTAACTCCTCAATCCACCTCCAATAAACACATGCAACTACCACTCAAGGGAAGTTATCTCTCTATCGTTCCATGCAACTTCCAATTAGGGGCACTTGATTGCTCATTTCACCTACTAATTACCTCTTATGGCTACCAATCAAGGCAGTTAACTGCATGAATCACCAAGCGAACTCAAATTTTCACTAGACCCATTAGACACCTCGCCTCCTTGGATTGCACACATTAAATTTTCCTCCTATACACCCCTAGTGGAGATTCTGAAGTAATATTTTTGTGAAAAAAGGGACCCTTGGAGTCCCAAGCTAGTTACAAACATACACATTTTTCACACTCATTTTATGCAGGCACTTTTTGACGATCAAGCAGAATTAAAATTTTAGTAGTAGAATTTCTAGGGTATATTTTTTTAAGGATTTATAAAGACGGATTAGAATTAGATTTTGGAGGTATCCTTGCATTATGTTGTCAAACTTTTTGGTGTAAGATTTTGCGTTGGACCTTTCTACTTTGAACTTGGTTTCTTCTCCTAGTTTTTCCTTTCCATTTACATTTTACATTTTCATTCTTATAATTTTGTGTTTAGGCAACCATAATTTCTTTTTATTTAAATCCTTGAGTGGTAATTTTGGGGTTTGATCCTTGTATCACGCTAGTCTACTATTCCAAATCATACGGATAAATCCCAAACTACTAATCCCTATTTTTTGTTTCTTTATATTTTCAATGTATATTTTTTGTTTTTGTAGGTTTTTGGTAAATTTGTAGGTTTGTGATGATATTGTAGGGCTTTTCTATTTTTATTTTGTAGGTTTATGATGATTTTGCATCTATACAACATTTGTGTACTTGTATGATGCTTTTGAAGCTATACAACATTTTTGTAGCATTTCTACAACTATACAGTATTTTTGCTAATGTACTACATTTTTGTGGTTTGATCTATTTTTTGCATAGTTCTAGAGAACACATCTAAAATTTCAACTTTTGCCATACATTTCGGCCTTAAATAGGTAAACTTTGTCTCATTCTTATTTTTTAAAGTTTTTTATTAAAACAAAAAGGTATAAAGAAATTCAAATTCTATATTTTAGAATTCTGATCTATAAATAATAGTCCTCTAAAGAAGGATTTTAGGTAATAGTTCTTCGATTTTGCATCCTTAAGTTTGTTTATAATATTATTCACACAAGTATCATTTAATTAATCATCATAATTAAAATATGTATCTTTTAGCCTATTGATTTTTGGAAAGAGGGAAAAATAGAGTATCTCATTCTATGTAGTTTTATATTACTTGTTGTATATATTTTATAGCATCTTAAAAGGATTTCAATCAAGGAACTTAGGATATTCACTAAAATTCAAGGAAACACCTCCTCTTTAATTTAGGCATAAAATTTGAAAATGAATTTAGTCCTTTGGACATAGAGTAAATCTTGTTTTCCTACATTCTTCTTCCACCTCTACTTAAAGAAAAAATAAAAGGTTTACTTTGTTGCTTAACTTTAGGATTAGTTTTCATCAAAACTAAAAATCATGTTGAATATAGTGTCTTGTTTAAATGCATAAATGTGTGTTGTATTTTATTTCATTTTGATAATATATTTTGTCAAAAAGAATTAACACTTAAAGAGAGAACAAAGAACTCATTTTTGCCTAGTATTTCATTTCTTGGTCTTTTTCGTTTAGGCATCTGAATTGAATTTGCATGTACATATGCATTAGGTTAATTTTGTTTGGATGCATTATGTAATGTCCCACCCTCTTTGTAACTTTGAAAATTTACTACCTATGAATTTGCTTTGTTTTTTAGATTGATATTTTTTATTTTTTGATATTTTGTGCCTTTGTTTGGTTTTTGCTTGCAATTGAGAAATAAAGAAAATGCTGGATAGGAAATGAAAAGACACAAAATAAGGAAATTCTGAAATTTATTCTCATAAAAGACTAGGAGGGTTTCAGAAGTACATAGAGATGGTCATGAGACCCAACAAGCTGCAATATACACTGCCCAAAAGCAAAAACCTCTCTGAAAGTAAAACTAGTGAAACCGAGACCCTGTGCCACTATGCTGGAACAATCAAGAATGGTACAGACTGCAAAAATCAGGTGTGTATAATAGTAAGGTCTGCAACACACAACTCAACATCAAATTCTTCAGGCTCAGACAAAACCTGGTGTGAAATCTCCAGCACCTAGTTGCCCGAATTACCCTATCGACTCCAAAGAAAGCAAAAGAAGCACTTGGGGTTTTGGGTAAACCCCAAAATGGTACAAACCAAAAAAAATAGTTGTAGAAGTTGTATGCACAAAAATAAATAACATATCTGAACACAAAACACCCCTTTTCCTTGCAATCCTCAAACACCCAAAAGCTCAAATCACACTATCGTCTCTAAAGAAAGCTACAGGCACAAACCCGGGTCTTGAAAAACCCACAAAATGTACAGCCCAACAAGGAATAGATTGAAAAAAAAAAAAAAAAAAAAAAACCCCCCCTTCTCTCTCCCCTCCACAAAAAACAAAAAAATTTAGGGGGGGTGCTTTCTCTTTTGGGGCCCGGGAACCCTTTTGGGGGGTACCTCTGTAACCACCTAGGAGTGATATTTCACACTTGAAGATGATGTTCTTCAAGAGGGTTTTCATCCTCAAGAAGCTTGAAACCCTTTGATAGGCCAATCTCCAAATTTCAGACAAAATGTGCATACCAGAATCCCAAAAATGAAGAAAAAGCAACTTTTATATCTTCCTCCAAAAACCCATGCCACTTTTGGCCTCATTAACTTAAATTTAATGTAATTTCATTTTCAAACTCTTTTTCCCTAAAAAATGGGCACCCAAAAACATGTTATATCAATTGGCCCTTTTTAAAAACAACCTTATGTCCTCGTTAGGCCCAAAAAGCACATTTAATAAACAATTAAAGTTAAATATTAAATTTAACTTTACGATAACTCACCCTCACAAAAAATATTAATATTTTGGTCCTCACCTAACAAGATCACCAACCGAGGATAGAAATGGATACCCATTTGGAGGACGCTTCAAACCCAACACCCGTTTCGCAAGATTCCAAAGTGAACCGACTTACTAAAAATAGTAAGGTTCAAAACATCCCAAAATCACCCCAAGACCTAACAACTGGCAACAAGAAACATCTCCAAGCATCGAACACACCCCCAATGGGCTCCCACACACTCCCATTAGCCTACGAGAACCCGAGAGTAGGCTAATCCTGCACACAACTACTGACTGGCTAGAGAGGGGACATTACAGTCCGCCCTCCCCAAGATTGCTTGCCCTCAAGCAATATGACCTATCTGCCTGGATCCCAAATGGATCTAAAAAGTATCCCACGATGGAGACACCACCATAAACAATCATCATCGATACTGGCATCACTGTCCACTCCTATCACCATACTGATGCAACTGAACCAGACCACTCTGTCAACCTCCAACAACAAACTGAGAAATGATCCATCACTGAGATTAAAATGAATCCTAGTGTCCCAAAAAATCCTCTGGAAAATACCATCACTCCTATGTTGTACCATACTGATCACCACAATGAAAACATAGTGCCTGAACTGCACTAATCTCGACTGCAATGCCATGAAATGAGCTTCCTTCAGGCTAGAACTAAAATACCTGTCAGAGCTAAAAAGAAATAACTCTTGCCAAGTCATCTTAGCAAGAATATCACCAGAAATCCCACTGCTAGTCACCCTCATGGGCAAGAGGAAAAGCAATCTACTCATCAGGAGAATGAAATTCTCCACATCTCTCATCATGAAGTCCCCATAGCAATGCAGGAAAGACTCAGTCAAGAGGCCATCATTAGAAGCAACAACAATACCCATCCTAAAAATGACTCTGCAATCAAGAGCTAATACCCTCTCAATGGCACTAAACCTCCTAGTGTCTATTGAGCAATCCCAAGCACACCAACCAACTGTAATCATCAAGGCATCATCTAAAAATATAAGTGCCAACAATACAAAAAATTAGCAGTAATCATCAATCACCCAAGTAGAGAAATAGACTATCTGCTCAATACCCCAAAGGTTTCCCATAGACTGTTGGTAAGAACTCTGCAATGGATCAAGGGCTAACTGACCATCGTCTGATGTCACAATACTCAACACAAAAATGTTGGGGCAGCAACTAACACAAAGAAATACTCCTGTATACACAAGAGATATGCGTGTGGAAAATACTAACAAGTACTCCTAAAAAAGCCCTACAAGTAGAGCATCCAAAATCTACAAAGACTCAAAACTCTTCTCAAAACACTGTTCACCCAAATCTCTGACCCTTGGCACCAAGTCCTGCACATCAACATTAATCTTGTTGTCCCTACCATGAGTGCTAGTAACATCTCCATAATTAAGTGCATGAACACACAACCAAAAATGAAACTGAGAAACCAGCCCAGACATCCTCTCAACCCCTCTGGTATAACTCGGTTGTCCCCAGTTACTACTACCATCTACAATCATCAAGACACCCTCTAATAGAAAATCTACTAACACCATGAGAAGTCTGTGATAATCATCATGCCACCATGTGGGATATAAAAATAACTGCACGATTCCTGGAGAATCATCCACACCCTGCTGCCTACTAGCCATGAATGAATACCAATCTATCTGCTCATATCTGGATGTCACTAAGCTCAATACCAGAAGGTGAGGGCAGCAACTAGATCTGAAATTAACCATCCCTGTAATGCATCTGCCATCAAAATTTGAGAACACACAAAGTCTCCCAATGTCCAAACATTTCGATTCAGCAGCAAGCAAAAGGGCATCATTACATGATATTTCATTCATGAGCAAAAAGTGACTGCAATAAAACACTCTGGAAACCCAAATTCTCATCCAAAACTGAATTGGGTTAGCAGCAACAATCATTAAAAGACAAATTCCAACCTTACCATGCATCATAGAGCTCCAAGAATGAATAGAACTATAGTTGTCCAAATCTGAAAATGTCACCTCATGGTCTGATTTTTTGAAAATCAGCGTACCACAAGTAACACCACTACTGCAAATCTGAAATATATCACCTAAAGTGCAAAATCCAAACACATCCAAAACTGAAATTACTTCAAAATAGTCACCAACTCCGCCAGTCTCTAGTTCTTGTTCAAAATATCTCTCCAATCCACTTGCATGTTCACAAATGGATTCATGAGGTGGTTGCTCACAAAGGGGACAACAACGTACTTCTTGTTCATTTGTTCAACAACCTCCCATGGTTTACCTCTCCTATCATCTTTGATGCCAAGAAACTCATACAAGTGATTCTGGGTGTAGGAACTTTCCTCCCAAGAAGCTCTGTCACACTGAAACTGCTCCATACCAATCAACATATGGATGTCATCATTAGTGGATTTAGGAAAGTGTGTAGATCCCACACAAGGCCTCTCCACCTCAATAGCCCCTGCATCAGGATAGAACTCCTCTCCTTGTGGTGAGTCCACAAGGTCCACCATCATGCCATAATGCTCTGAATCATCATGATCATCATAAGGAAGCAAACCAACATCGTGCATCTCAAAGAGTGGATTGTCCAAGGATGACTCAGTATCCATCTCAAACAATGGATTGTCAAACAACTAAAAAATACCAGTATCCTCTTGCTCAACCCAATCTACCTGCTGATCCAAAATTGCATTTCCAAAGTTCTTGGGACATTGAACTAAATCAAAGTCCTCTTGTATGTTGTCAAGTTCTTCTATCACTCATCCAATCTCCTTAGCTCTTTCTTCATTTTCTTGTTCTCTAATTTTTATGACAGCAGCAAGTTTCCTTTCTGTTTCATACAATGTCACATGTGCATCTGACAGTGAGCCTCTAGTAGACTTAAGCTCAAGATTGAGCTTATCAACTTCGTCCTCTCTACCCTTAAATGCATCAAGGGTCTCTTCAGCAAGCTTGATGAAATGATCCCTGTCTGAAAGAATATTCATGAAATCTGATTTCATAGTTTCCAAGGCTACTTTAACTATCTGCAGATCAGCAATAGGGGTAATTCCTTCAACACCATTTTTCCTCCTCTCAACTTGAGCCTTCCAACAAAGTTCTTCAATGAATTTATGGGTGTTATCAAAATGGGTTAAGGCTGCAATAATTGAGTCTTCACTAACCCTCGAATAAAAATCAGATTTATGCATAAAATTTTCTGATTTATTTACCTGATTATCCCCTTCAAAATCATCATCTGCTAAAGCTCCCTCTTCGCATATTATTTGCTCCAAAGATAGATCATCACTTTGGGTAAGAGAAATTTCATCCCAAAGTGATCCTTTGCCATAATTTGGGGCTGCAACACCTGGATCCCAAGGGATTAAGTGCTGATCACTTAATTCTGACTCAACATGAAAATTATGCTCATCATGCAAGTCTGTCACTGTACATAAATCATCCTGCAATGAAGTGAAACCATCTTGAATACATACCTCCAAAGGTTCGGTTTGAAGACCAAACCCGAATCCACCTGTGCTAACCTCACTGGATAGTGATAAAGAAATGTTACTATATGCAATTTTGAAAACTTCATCATCACTACCACCAACATGCACTAAATCTGAAATTGCATTTGTGTTCTCATCATTATGAACTGAATGCTTATCTGCATCATACTCAATATGCTTAACATCTGAATAAGCATTGGCGAACTCATCGGGATAGAAGGCAACAACACTCTCATCATGCTCTTTTCCAACAAGAGTGTTAGTGATCTCAACCATATTAACATCACTAACATCAATTCCACTAGTCTCATCAAAGCAACTATCAATCTTAGGGTCTTCAATAACTTGTTTCACAATCACATCCAATGTTGCTATTTTAATGTCTTCATCATGCGCAACTTCATCATTTGTAGGTGCATGCATGCCAATAGAATTAATTTGAGATTCAACCATACATACCTCATGTGATGAAATCTTGTTGTAGCTCTAAAATTTTTGCACTCATTTCCTTCAGGCTAATGGATTCGTGCCTTGAAGGGAAATGGGAAAATAATAGATCTACACCTCAAAGGATAGGCACTTGAGGTCATTCTCTCTTTGATTATTTTTTGACGAATTGGGTGGGTTCACCAAGAAACATTTATTATGGCAGTTTTCATGCTTAGGTTGGGGGTTTGTTTGATGTGTTCTTTTTTATTTTGCTCACAATCACTTAGTTTGGCTAAATGTAATATTCTACACTATATGCAATTGTGATGTCAAAGAATACAACACACAACAAATTACAAAAGGTGAATAAATGCAGTGCTTAGTTATAAAAGAAAATAAATGATCTTACTCGATTTGGATGTTTGATGTAGAGTCTATTTTCTTACTGTAAGTAAGATCAGATGTTGCAAGGTGATATCAAACATTTGATCTAATATCGGTAAGTCCAATCTGATATCTTCAGGTCCGATCTGATCAAAAACCTATAGTTTCACAAATTGATAGCAAAAAAAAAAAATTACATCGTTATATGAACTTAACTAAGCATGAGTTAGATAGTATGATATTGTTACGTGTAAAGTTTGAGAAGAAACAATGTAATTCTATGCTTATGAATGCAAAATGATAGAATGAAATGATAGGAATGGTGAACACCGGATATGATAAATGAAATTAATGCTTATATGAGATGATAAATAATAATTATAATATTATAAATGTAAAATAAATAATGATAGATGCAAATAGAAGCCTAAAGTTATCCCTAGGTGGTCTACATATAAGATTAGATGTAATAGAGTAGGATAAGAACTTTCCAGTGACATCGAATGTCTGATATCAGATCATATCCATGGATGTACAGTTTTGAACCTTCAAACCTGCAAAACTTAAATGAAAATAACAAGAACAAAATGCAAAGGAATACGAGATTGATTAAGAACTAGCAAATGTATTAGAGAGTCATGGGAAATCCATGGAGGGATGGCTGGATTAAATAGGCCAGGTTAGTTAGGGGGGTTAGGCTAAAAACATATGGAGTTGTAACTTCTTCCAATCTAGAGGATATTGGTTGATCCAATATCGTAACCTCCATGTCATTATGCAGGTAAGGACAAAATAGGTTGCAAAAAAATTAATCATTTTGTTGTTTTGGGTGTTTCTATTTTTGGACGAGATCGAACATCTGATTTCACACATTTAAGTCTGATCTTGGATCAAACTTTTGATATCGTTCAAATAGAGTCGATATCATCAGGAGGTTAAAAACTAACTTAATGTGGGTGCAAAGATCGAGGCAAGAGGTTAGGAAGTGATTTTAATTAATTTTTTGAATTTTTTTGACTTAGGGTAGACTGATGTGGGTCAATTTTAACCTATTACATTTTACCCCATCTTTAGGGCATTTTTTTTAAAAAATGTGTTAAAGAAAAGATGGCATGCTTTACGAGAAAGAAAAAATTTATTGCAAAAATTATTAAGGTTTGAATTTTTACTATAAGTTATATTAGGTATGATACCCCTTCGAGTTTTTATGCCAAATTTTGCATTTGGTGGAAAACTTAAAATTTCTAAATTGAGGGTAAAATGAATAAAATAGAAAAGATAGGGTAAAACCTAATTCATTTTCTATTTCACTATTGTTGGACTTTTGCTCTAGGGAGAAGATGGTGGAGGTCACACATCGAGTAGATGAGGTGCGAGCGAGGGAGGGGAGCATAAGGGTAAGTATCTTACACCTATTTAGCTTAGGAATTTCATGTTTTAGCATTTAATTTATTTAAAATTTAGATTTTTAGGGCACAACTATCATCGTGCAACCATTTTTGCAATATCAAATCGATTCAACAACATCAATCATATTTTTATGATATCAAACTTTTTGATATCTTCAAAATAGATCCAATATTGTCAGTATCGGGTAAATTTTTGTGATATCAAAGAGTACAGTATCATCAAAATAGGTCCGATATCGAACAATTAGGTCTGATATTGTAGATTTAGATACGATATTGAAATTTAGGTCTGATATTAAAATTTTAAGTGTGATTACTAACTTTAATTTTTTTTGTTTTTATTTTGTTAACAGAGATTAGTTTTGAAGAATAGGGAATGGAGATACGACATTCTCCAATAATACTTGAGTGCACTCTCAGATGGAGAGAGAGCTACTCTATAGGCTATAGGATTGAGGCATTTGGTAGAGATCCCATAAATACTAGTAGATTTGAGACGTCTGATGGCTTTGGCTGAGAGGTGGTATCCAGGATCATCTTGTTTTCATCTATCGACAAGGGAGATGGCCCCTACTCTAGAGGATGTATGGAGGATACTTAGAGTACCTATCAGAGGCATTTTCATAGCTCCATATGGTAATAAGGGCCAGGCAATGCAAATATTATCTAGGGGTCTGAGCTTCATACTGAAGAAGATTAGAGTCAGCATTAAGAAACTTGGCTAGACAACTAGGGTTTCTATATTGATAGTGATACTTAGCGATACAGTGGTGGGGTTATTATTGTGTCATCTCAATGGTTTCCACTTACCATGGACTCTGGTAGAGGTTGTCTATGAAATGAGGGATTAGAGAGTGTGATTTTCTTGTGGTCCTTATAAATTGTGTCAACTATACAGGACTCTTCATAGGGTGGTGTATGGAATGAGTAAGGCCTTGGTACTTACCTCTTTTCTACATGTATGGTGTTGGAAGCACATGGTAATTAGGAGACCTATAGGGTTACCTTTTACAAGGGTAGAGGATGAGAGACCCTAGGTGTTTTATTGGCACTTGCATAGAGGGTACCATGGGCATATTAGCCTCGATGTAGCGAGGAGGTTGATAGATAAGCTGATTGTTGAGGTTATTTTATGGAGACCCTAGAGAGAGATCCTAGGGTAGGGAGAGGATGGTTTTGAGTTGGCTTACATGAGGTGAGTGATTTTGTTGTAGATGTACTAGGGGGAGGTGGAGCTACACCACATAGACTGGGTTCTACAATAGTTTGGGTTGTAGTAGGACATTCCTAGGACTAGGGATGTCACATTTTACAAGGTGACTCAGGATGTTACCACAGTGATAGGTGCTCCTAACATGGCATAGTTTATATATTCATAGCCAGATGATGTTGTGGTAGCTACAGTAGATGGGGATGATGTAGAGGTGACTACTAGATATCCATAGTGGTATGCTAGCATTCAACCTGCATGGATCACCAGTCCAAGGAATACGATGTAGCAGGTAGTTGAGCAGGTCATCTAACAGTGATGCCCAACTAGCCAATTGTAGTAGCACAAGCCACAAGTACCCCTAGGAAAGAGGGGCCTTGTACTAGGGGAGGTCACCAGATCCATATGAGGTGGTAGAGTACCTAGGATGGGGGAGAGATCTAGGGGAGCTAGGGAGGAGAGGAGAGTATATCCTTAGTAGAAGGGGACACCTGACTCACTCAGGAAGGGTGCAATGATAGAGGAGGGAGAGAGTAGTGAGATGACAACTCTAAAGGTGAAGAATGTGAGTCTGAAGACTCATGTTTAGACTCTAAAAATATAGGATGTGATTTTGAAGACCAAGATTTAGACTCTAGAGATAGAGCTCACATAGGCATAGGCTCAGGTGGCTCAGGGAGCTAGGGTTCCTACTTCAATATCTTCCAAGTCAACTTGATCAGTAAGGATTGGTTCAAGGTATGAGCTATTTTGGGTTGTCAAGTGGGCAACTTTCTATAAGGCTTTGTACTTTGTAGTAGTGCCTACAGATCATAGGTATTCATGTCTCAAGGTGTTTGAGCCTTCCAATAGCTCAAGATTAGTGTCTCGCTGGACATCTAGGACAACTACTACTATCGGGGCGATAGGATTTCGACCATCATGACCCCCTGGTGGGGATGACGATGCTCAGAGCTCTAGGGCTTCTAGAGGGTGATATATGTATATAGTTTTTTGTATTATATCCCTTAGTGACTGAGTATGCCAATTTTGTAGATTGTGGCATACCAGTCCAACCTCATTTTGTACACATATTTTGAGATATATATATATATATATATATATATATATTGATATTTATTTTTTTATGTAACTTTGTGTGATTTATTTGTATGATTTATTGCATTTGCTTATAATGTTTAAATTTCTTGTAATCATGCATTAATGTTTTGATCATGCTTAACATAAAAGAAAATGATTTTATTTTTGTAAAGTGTGTTTTTGAAAAATATATTTTTTGTGTGATAATAAAATTGATGGATTAACAATGAACCTCAAAGAATATTGTGTTTTTATATGACTGTTGGTGGATATCAATGCTTGCTAGATCATGGAGCAGATCCAATTTTGAGGAAGGTTTGTATTGCTAATAATAAGAAAGTTTGTAGGGCTCAAGAGTGACCTTGAGGCTTATGATGATGAAAGGAGATGTCAATTTTAAAAGAAATTGATTTTGAGAAAATAGGTTGATAAATATTGTATTTGTGTGTAATATAAAGTGATTTAAGAATGAAAAATTGGGAAGGACGATTTACGCTAGGCATAGAATTCCTAGTGTGAAATTTAAGGGAAAATAATTACTAGGAATTATACCATCATCGCGAAGTCAAAATGCAATGCATGATTATATATGATTTTGAAAATGCAAGTTGTATTTTGAAAATAAATCATTGTATCACATGTTGGAAAATTTTGAAGATAATATATATATATATATATATATATATATATATATATATATATTTTATATATATATATATATATATATATATATATATATATATATATATATATATTTTTTTATGTAGGTGCTAAAATGAAGTGATTTGTGGGGATTAATGCAAGTGGTTACAAACTGATGTTTTCTAGAAAAAAATAAAGAAATATTTTAAATTATTTCAAGGACAAAGTCAAATTTATCAAGAACCAGTGTGTGATGTGTGAGTTCATTATCCATATTTATTGTCATAATGATACAAAATCTCTCAAGGATCAAATGTGTCTGGTTTTTGAGGTTAATTTACCAATTTTGAGTAAGGTAATGATATAGGCCAAATTTTATGAATCAATGTGTGTGCAAGTGAAAGATTCATTAACCATGATTTTGTGCATGTAATTGTACTAAAGTACTATGTAAGTCAAATCATCAAAATATAGCTAATCCACAAGTGGATATTAGTCTATACAAAAAAAGGTTGCTAATATGATAGACATATCACCACGCGTAAGGATACCGCCATTGCCAAGTCGGCTTGATGCCACTAAACCTGTAATGAGGATCACCCCATGGTGTTTGAATAACTGAGGAATTCCAAGGATTCAAGCTCATTACCCCCTTCTTTTATTTTGATTTCCTAGAGTAGGTATTCTTGTTCATTTTTGAACAAGGGTATTTTATCGATTTTTGTAGTAAAACTACTTTTTCTTTTCTTTTTCTCTTTTTCTTTCCTTTTTATTTGCATTTTCTTTTTGTTTTTATTTTTCGGGATACTTGCTCAGATTAGACAAGGAGCAAGGGATTTTATTCAGGTAGGGGGAGCTTGTCCTTTTGCCAATTCTCAATATTCTAAACCATTGGAATAATAGGATAGAAAGGGAAAGTTTTCACTTAAGGAACTAAGACTACTATGTAGTATCATTTTTCGAATTTGCAAAAATTATTTTAAGATGTAAAAATGTGTTCTTTGTTCAAGAAGTAACAAGGCAAGTTCCCAGAACTCAAAATTTTATTTAGTGAGGTAATAGTGATTTTGGTTCAAGAGATATTTATAATCAAATTGACAAAATCAAAATTTAGTAAATATGTAAATTAAGTGATTGGTTCAAGATAAATTTTGAGTTTTATCCAAAAGAAAATAAAATATAACTTGAATTTTGGAGAACAACAAAAAATGATGCAAAATAATAACTTAACAATAATTTGAAATATTTTTAGAAATTTTTCATGTTTTCCTGTTTTTTTTTGTTGTTTTGATAATTTTATGAATATATGATAGTTTCAAATTGAATAATGAGGAATTTATTTACAATTATATACAGAAATAGAAATTTGTATTTATGCATAATATATTTTCAGATGCATCATGTTCATTGACTCTTTGAGATATTTTCCATCCAAAGTAGCCAAGTGATATGCACCTGATCCAAATTTAGCAGTAATGACAAATGGTCCAAGTCAATGAGGTTGAAATTTACCTTTAAGATATTTTCTAGAATTAGTATTTTTTTGGTTTTCCTTAAGTACTAAAACACCAACTTCAAAAGATTGATTGTGAACTTTATTTGCATATGATTCTTTAAATTTATCTTGGTAAGCACAAAGATCCTCTAGAGAATTGATGTGATTCTCATTTAGAAGCTCCAATTGACTTAGTCTACCAACATGATATTCATCCCCTACTTCGACATATTGAAGTAGAATATCTAGAGAAGGAACTTCTAACTCAAATGGAAAAACTGCTTCAACACCATAGACCAAGACAAGATGTGAATCACCCGTAGGAGCACAAAGACTGGTTCGATAGGCCCACAAGGTGAGATATAATTGCATATGTCAATCACGGCCTGATTTATTAACCAATATTTTTAAAATATTAATTAAGGTTTTATTAGAAGCTTTAGCTTGGAAATTTTCTTGTGGATAGTATGGAGTGGACCATTGATGTTGAATCTTATATTTTTGACAAAGTTTTTTAATGTTTTTGTTCTTAAAGCATGTTCCATTTTCAGATATGAGAGTTGATGGAATACCAAATTTACAAATAATTTGATTAAAAATAAATTTAGATACTTGGACTTTTGTACAAGAATCTAATGGTATAGCTTATACCCATTTTGTAAAATACTTTGTTGTTGTTACGATGAATTTATGGCCATTTGAAGATATAGGATTAATTTTACAAATGATGTCTAGGTCCCATTTAAAAAAATGCCAAGGAGAGGATATGGCTTGAATTTTATGTGCAAGAATGTGAACAAGGTCTACATGTCTTTGATATTTGTCATAATGATGCACATAAGCATTGACATATTTTTCCATGGAAGACCAAAAGTACCCTATTTGTAGGATATTTTTAGCAATTGCACCTCCACTAAAATGGCCTCCACAAGATCCATCATGGGCTTCACTCAATGCTTTCTTAGACTCTTATAAATTGAGGTATCTAATAAGGATACCTTCAAAAGACATTTTATATAGGGTATTGCTAATAATTACAAAGCGAACAACTTGCTTATGTAATAATCTATGTTGGTTTCTATCTAATACTTATGGAAAGGTCCCTTTTTGGATAAATTTAAATATTTCTATATACCAAGGTTTTGGAGTTATTTCATTAATTAAAAACACATCTAATGGTTCTATATAACACTTAGATGAAGCTGGCTCTTGGATTTGATAAATAATAATTGTAGCATATTCATCATCCAACTCCAAAGGCAATAAAGAGGCAACAAAAACCATGGAATCTGCAACATGGTTTCTAGTACGAGGGATAGCCTCCAAAGTTACTTTCTCAAATAAAGAAATAAGTTTTAGAACATAATCTTTATAGGGATAAATTTTCTCATCTCGTGTCTGATAAAAATTATTAATTCAATTTATTACAAGTTGAGAATATCCAAAGACTAATAAAACTTTGATTTTAGAGCTAAATCCACTCATAACCCAAGGATTAAAGGTTCATACTCTACAGTATTATTAGTGCAAGAAAATTGAATTTTAAATGACAAAGGAATAAGGTGTTTTTGTGGAGATATTAATATAAAACCTGCACCTGCACCACTCATACACCTAGCTCCATTAAAAAACAAGGACCAGGATTCAGAAAGATCCTCTTCTAAGTTAAGACATTCATCAGGAAATTTAATGGTTATAGGATGAGTAGATTCAAGAGATGCGACAACAAATTGATCAGCTATAATTTGGCCTTTGATAGATTTTTGGTCAATAAATGTGATTTCAAACTCACATAGAGCAAGAACCCATTTAGTTATGCATCCTGATAAATAAGGTCTACTCATCAAATACCTTAATGGATCAGATTTAGAAATAACAAATGTATTTTTACTCAACATATAGTGGCATAATTTTTGTGTTGAAAACACAACCACCAAACAAAGCTTCTCTACATGTGTATAGCAAGTTTCATATCTTATTATTGTTCTACTTATATAATAGGTGGCTTGATTTTTCTTATCATCATAAATTTGAGACAACATTGCTCGAAGTGCAAGCTCAGAAGCAAAAATATACAAAATAAATGGAAATTTTGGTTTAGAAAGAACAAGTACTGAAGGGGCAAGCAGATATTGCTTAAGTTCTTCAAATGCTTCTTGGCATTTATTTTCCCATTAAAATGGGGTTTTTTCTTAAGTATATTAAGAAAAGTTCAGGTTTTATCTGCCAATTTATAAATAAAGCAATGAATAGACTGAAGTTTACCTTGTAGACTCCTTAATTTTGATATATTTTTGGATGGCGGTATATCAAGGATAGCTTTAATTTTTAGGGGATATATCTAAATGCCCTGCATAGAAATAATAACTCCTAAAAAATTTCTAGATTTAACTCCAAATACACATTTGTTTGGTTTTAGGCGAATCTTATATTCCCTTAGTCTATCAAACACTTTTCTTAATGATATGATCTTCTTATGTAGTTGAGTGAGCTATGATATCATCTACATAATCATGCAGAATATTATACATCAGATCATGAAATATGAATTGAATAACTCTTTGATATGTTGCACCTACGTTATTTAAACCAAAGGGCATTACTTTCCAATATAAAGTTCCCTAAGGTGTAATGAAAGCAATCTTGGGTTGGTCTTCAAGAGCTATTCATATTTTGTTGTATCCTAAAAAACCATCCATAAGGGATAACATCCCATTCCCAACCATAAAATATATAATATGATCCGTATTTGGGAGAGGAAAATCATCCTTATGGAATGCAACATTAATATCTATAAAATCAGTACATACTCTAATTTTAGTGGTATATTTCTTGGTTAATGGAACAACATTTGGTATCTAATCAGCATAATCAATTGCTTGAATAAAGTCAACATCCAAAATTTTTTGTAACTCATATTTGACTAATAATTCTACTTTGGGATGCATTTTTCTAAGTTTTTGTTTAACAAGTTTTGCATTTGGGTGCACCACTAAATGGTGCATGACCACAAAAAAATATAGGCTAGGCATATCGATGTACGTCCAAGTAAATACATCAACATATTATGTGAGAAATACAATGTGTTGATTTTGTCTCTCTTCACTTAATTCAGTTTCAATTTTAACCAAGTGAAGGTTGGTTTTAGTCCCAATATTGACTTGTATCACATCTTCTACTACAATGTTTAAATCCCTTTCAAAATTGGGAGTAGCGGGTGAGACACCCATTTCTTGTAATTATTCTAAGGTTAACTTAGCTAATTCTTCTTGTGGGGTAGTTGTTTGAATGTTGGCTATGCATGGTATAGACCCATCAAAGAAAAATCCATTTCTAATTTTTTTTTCCAGAGAAATATTATGAAAAACATCCCCTTCTAAATACTCATTTGGGAAAGCAATCATTTTATGATATGCTATTTATAACATGTTACAATAATGTATCCTTTTACTTGTTTTAAAATATTCTTGATGTGCCCAAGACTCTTGATATGTTATTAGTTGATCATCATCATAAAATGGGAAAGGTTGAGTTTTTGTAGGGATATAACCTATACCACATCGAGAAGGCCATTCCTCTTTTTCTAAAGGTTTATGTATACCATTTTTGATAGGTCACAAACCTCTACCTTTATAACCCATGTTACACATCATTTATTTTGACTTCACATATCCATGGGAAAAAATATCATCAAGCAAACCCATATTGATCAAGAGTAAAGATCATTTTAATATTAATCTTACCAATATCATACCCTGCATAGATAAAGGTGTAACTCCCTATATGATAGATACTTCCCAGATTTCATAGTAAGCCCATAATTCTAGGGGATGACGACAATTAGGATAATACAAGGGAGTCTTATGTAGCAAAATTAGTATGTTATGAAGTTGTAAGTATTGTAGATAATTTTGCTAAAACTTCATATGAAAGAGGATATGAAGTAGAAGGATAATCTATTTTAGTTTTAGGTTTAGAAGATGTGGTTTTGGTTTGTGAAGAAATATTTTTATAGTAATAGGGTTTGTTGAAGACATAGCAGGACAAAATGGGACTCCTATCAGTTCTACCATAGCACACATGTCAAATGGTATAGGATCACCATAGATAATTACCAATTGATTTTTAAAATCAAATTTTACATATTGATGTAGAGTTGAAGGTACTTCTCTCATTGCATTAATCCAATTTTGACCTACAATAATGTTGTATGATGCAATGTAAGATACAACAAACATGGTCGTATCTAAAATTATTGGACCAAATTGCAATGGAATTGACAATACTCCACAAGTTTCTTGGGTTTCATCATTAAAATCTTTGATAATCATTTTAGTTCTTTTTAGACCTTCATTTCTAAATCTAAACCTTTGAAAAAAATCATATGTGCATATATTTATTGATGATCCATTTTCAATTAAGACTCTTTTGACACCTACATCCCCAACTAATGTTGTAATGTATAAAGGATTATCTCTATACATGCTTTGAGGAGGAATGTCCTTATCCTGAAAGTCTATATAATTCATCCCATGAGAAATTATAGTATTAACCGCAGCATCAGGTTCTATATCTTGAGGTACCATCATTTTGCTTAAGGTACTCATTAATTCATTTGTATGTATAGATGAAGTTCTTAGAAGATCCAAAAGAGAAATTATAGTTGTGATATTTGCTAATTGTTCATTAATATCATAAGGAGATTTTTATTGTGTGTTTGATACATTATTTCCTTTTGTTGGTGCTCTTAATACAAATGGAGGTGATTTCTCATTTTGGATTTGAGTTTGTGATTGAGAATTTTGGTTTTGTTTTGTAGTGCCCACAATATTATTATTTTGTAAGTAATTAAAGTGTGGTCTAGCATTTATTGTTTGTTCTATTTAAAGTGTTTGTTGAGATGAAATATGAGTATTCATTCTTCTAGGGAATGGTTCTTCTAGAACTAATAAATATATGATAGGAAGAATTGGATCTGATTCATCTTCAAAACTATTTGAATTATTTGAAGTAATGTCCATTTCACTTTCTATTTCACTTATTGTATCTTTTCAAGATGAAGATTAAAAATATTGTATGGGCCTAATTGTAACTGCATATTGAGTAGGCACATATGAAGTTTGTAGATTTTGATGTGGTAAGAAATTTCTAATTGTTTCTACATACCAAGTTGGGGGAGGAACATTATGATTTTTTAATTCATTCACAACCTCTTTACCATGGTTGGGTAAAGAATGTTGTAAGATGTCTAAAGTTTGATTAGCATTTTGAACTTGTTATTTTTGGATGTTATTTGCAGGGTTATTATTGGAAGGGAATCTTTCTACTTCCATTTTACCTTTATCAATTAGATATTGTATCATATGTTTCAATTGTTCATAGGAATTAGTTGAATGTACGTCCATTTGATGAAATTTGCAATGTAAATCATCCCTATATCCAGCTGCAGTGGTATCTGGTTGTCGAATTTCTAGAAATCATAATAAACCTTGTTCCAATAATTGAGGTAAAATTAGAGTTAAGGTTGATTCGATCTTGTGAATTCTCTTGGAGTTTTATCAGGAATATTTAACACAAACTTTTTTATGGCTTTGGTAGTATTTATGTTTGGTATTTTTCTACTATCTGTAACTCCATCACCTACTACTTGTTTATTTTTATATTGATTTTTAGAAGATTTATCTTCATATTTTTTCTTGAACTATCATATTCTAACAAGAGCATCTTCTACCCTCATTGCTAAGTCTATAGCTTGATCAAAAGAGGTTACTGTAGTTGTAGCAAGCTCATAAGATAGTTTTTCTTGTAAATTACCAATGAAAATTTCTGACATCTCTCGATGAGGTAAAGCAAAATGTAATTTTCCTAAAAGTTACCTCCATTTGGCTAGGAATTCAGCAAAGCTATCATATTTGCCTTGTTTTAAGTTATATAAATCCTTAATAGTGACATGTATTTCTATGTAAGCACTAAATTGGTGAACAAATATTTTTATTGTCTCTTCAAAGTTTCTCAAAGAATTGGTTGGTAATTGATAATACCATTCTAAGGCCATGCTTTCAAGACTTTCAGACAACATTTTTAGTAACAAGTCATCATAGAAAATATCATGACAGGCTATCCTAAACATGTGAAGATGCTTAATAAGATATTCAGTTCCTTTATATATCGAGAGGACTGGCATAGGGAACTATTTGGGGTAAGGTTGATCAACAACAATAGGATCCAAAGGTTGAATACGCATTTATCTATAACTGTGAGCGATGGTAAGGGTCTATCTTATCTAGACGTGAAGCTAATTGTTTGATTATAGCTTCAATTCCTTGTGTTTGCTCACTAAATTGATTTTTTGGTATCATACTATTATGTCTTTGAGGGTATGGTTGTGTTGTCATATAAGGATTTCCAATAGAAATACTATTATGTAAAGTATTCGTAGGAGGGGTATTATGAAGTTTATATGGAATTGCATTTTGTTGAATTTTCTTTTGATAATGACTAGTATTTTGTATCTTCTTAGATGCTTGTTGATTAGGAGCTTGAGAAGAAGAAGAATGTTGTTTTTATTTGGAATTTGATTGTGTTGTTGGTTTTTTACTGTTCAAATCTATGTTTTGATTGGTTTTTTGAGATGGACCATCTTGATCTTGATTTGTTCTATTTATGTATGTCATTGGATTCGCATTCAATCAGATATTAGTTTCTATAGCGATCTCTATTGAATAATATCCCATTGAGAGTAAATGCTCTATTTCCAACACATGATTGATTTGACCTATATTACTTTTTAAAAATTCAACAAAATGTTGGATAGATTTAAAACTAACATTGCCTTGGGAATCTATAAATGTTTGTTAGGATCTTCTTCTTCTTCCCCTTCTCCATTATCATCCTCACTTTGTTCTATGAGTTTATCATCTTCAATAATTACCCTATCATCAAGGTTTTCTTGATCTGATTCATCAGATTCTATTTGTTTACCATTTCTCAAGATTCTAGGCATTTTATTTTAGGATGTTTTGTTTCAAGCCAAAAACAATATATAATATATATTTACAATATTTATATAGGTATATATATAACATATATACCCAGGAAATTTAAAACATATATATATGTTTTAAATTTCCTAGGTATATATGTTATATATATACCTATATAAATATTGTAAATATATATTATATTTTGTTTTTTGTTTTTTTTTGTGTTTTTTATTTTGAAAACAAAGCAAAAAATAAGAATTATAATATTTTAGATATTATACCTTGAAATAGTTTATAAATATCATTGATAGGCTCAAGTTCTTCAAGTGACATATAATGCTCTTCTTCAAATTGAAAGTTTGCTTTTTTTGACAAAACAAGCTATGGTAATGCTATCAATTTCTAAATATATTTTGTGACAATACTCACTAAAATGGACTACCCTAGGAGTTTTGTGATATCTTCTTTTTTTTCTAAGACTATCTCCTGATCATCTATGTGTGCTAGAAATATGTGTACTATTATAGAATTTTCAAGATAATCTTCAAACGTGTACACAGATGAAGAAATACTTGCTCTCTTATCTGCTAACCATCTCTCACATGACATTTGAATATCAAAGTAGTGAGAAGAGTTATCAGGCTCCAAGATTCTAGCTATGTCAAATCTCTTAATTTAGCTAAGTCTTGGTGTGTTGTCTTTTATAATGTCTAGTCTCTTAAAAAGTTTAATCCACTATTCTTGAGATGGAATACTAGAGTTTTCGACTACTAGGGATATTTACTATGTATATAATAATGCTCTAACATCTATGATTGCAGCTTTTCCTATGTTGAAATATAACATCTAAGAAATAAAGCTAAAGTATGCAAGTTTGACTAATGATATTTTTGTTTTGTTATATATATATGTTTGTATAAATTAGAAAGATGCCTATGATATTCACATTGGGTTCACCAAAGAATATAGCTCTAAAACTTTTACACTCTTGTCCTTCGAGCTAATGGATCCGCACCTCGAAGGGGAATGGGAAAATAATAGGTCTACACCTCAGAGGAGAGGCACTTGAGGTCGTACCATTTTTGGTGATTTTTTGATGAATTGGGTAAGTTCACTAGGAAATATTTTTTATGGAAGTTTCTACGCCTAGGTTGGGGATTTGTTTGATGTGTTCTTTTTACTTTACTCACAATCACCTAGTTTGGCCAAATGCAACTATTCTAAACTATATGCAATTATGATTTCAATGAATATAACACACAACAAATTACAAATTATGAATAAATGTAGTGCTTAGTTATAAAAAAATATATATGATCTTACTCAATCCAGATGTTTGATGTAGAGTCTATTTGCTTTTCGTAATTGAGATCAAATGTTGTAGGGTGATATTGGACATCTGATATGATATCAGCAAGTCCAATCTGATATCATCAAGTGTGATCTAATTAGAAACCTGTAGCTTCATAGATTCATAGAAAAAATAGAAATTTGTAGCATGATATGAACTTAACTAAGCATGAGTTAGATAGTACGATATTATTACATGTAAAGTTTGAGAAGAAGAAATGTAATTCTATGCTTATGAATGCAAAATGATAGAATGAAATGATAGGAATGGTGAACGCCAGATATGATAAATGAAAGTAATTCTTATATGAGATGATAAATAACAATTATAATATTATAAATGTCAAATAAAGAATTATAGATACAAAAAAAAACCTAAAGTTACCCCCACATGGTCTGTAAACAATATCGGATGTAACAAAGTAGGATTGGGTGCTTTCAAGTGATATCGGGTGTTCAATATAATATCATATCCATTGATGCACAATTTTAGACCTCTGAACCTGCAAAACTTGAATGAAAATAACAAGAACAAAATGCAAAATAATTCCAGATTGATTAAGAACTAGCCAAGGAATTAGATAGTTAGGGAAAATCTAGGGATGGATGGCTGGATTAAATAGGCTAGGTAAGTTAGAGGATTGGGCTAAAAATAGATGGAGTTGTAACTTCTCCCAATCTGGAGGATATCTATTGATCCAATATCGTAACCTCTGTGTTGTTAGATAGGTAAGTACAAAATAGGTTACAACAAAATTTGTCATTTTATTATTTTGGGTGTTTCTATTTTTGGATGAGATCGAACATACGTTTCACATATTTAAGTCTGATCTTGAATCAGACTTTAGATATCGGTAAAATAGAGTCGATAACTTAATACGAGCATGAAAATTGAGGCAGGAAGTTAGGAGGTGGTTTTAATTAATTTTTTTGAATTTTTTTTTATTTAGGGTAGATTGATGTGAGTCAATTTTAACCTATTACACTTGTCTTCATGAAAAACTTCTATTTTGGGTTCTTCTTATGTATGCTCATCATTGACCAAGAAATATTACAACTGCTTCTCACACTATTTTACCCATCCATGAACATTAGTATAAGCAATCCATTCTTACAGTTTGTATGCTCGTCATTGACCAAGAAATATTGCAATTGCTCCTCACACTATTTGGCTCATCCATGAACAGTAATAGAAGCAATCCATTATTACCTCCTTTGCTCAAATTTATCTCCTCCATCCTTAATATCAATCCATATCTATCTCAAAAACTCATCGAAATACCATACTACTTTTAGGTCCTCTAGAAAAATTACATATTCTTGTCAATATTTTGTTATATTACGTTTGTCTTCCTAATACTCAAGCTGAATTTTCCAATACTCACGACAAAAACTAGTCCTATCACCGAGTGGCTCCATGAATGTGAAAAATAATCTATGTATCTTGGTAGTGTTAAACCTAGCTCTGATACTATGTAATGTCTCATCCCCTTTGTAACTTTAAAATTTTATTGACTATGAATTTGCTTTGTTTTTTAGATTGATATTTTTTACTTTTTGATATTTTTTATCTTTGTTTTGTTTTTGCTTGCAATTGAGAAATAAAAAAAATGTTGGATAGGAAATGAAAAAACACAAAATAAGTAAATTCTGAAATTTATTCTCATAAAATACTAGGATGGTTTTAGAAGTACATAGAGATGGGCATGAGATCCAAAAAGCTACAATATACACTACCTAAAAGCAGAAATCTCTCCAAAAGCAAAACCTGTGAAACCGAAACCCTGTACCACTATGTTGGAATAGTCAAAATGGTATGGACTACACAAATCAGGTGTGTACAGTAGTAATATCTACAGTACACAACTCAACATCAAATTATTCAAGCTCAAACAAAACCTAATGTGAAATCTCCAACACCCAGTTACCCGAATTACCCTACCAACTCCAAAGAAAGCAAAAGAAGCATTTTTTGGGTAAACCCTAGAATGGTACGACACAATAAAAATCAGTTGTAGAAGCTACTGCATAAAAATAAATAATAAATTTGAATACAAAACACCCATTTTATTTGCAATCCTCAAACACCCAGAAGCTCAAATCGTACTATTGTCTCCAAAGAAAGCTACAGGCACAAACTTGGGTCTTAAAAAACCCATAAAATATATGACCCAACAAGGAATAGACTAAAAAATCTGCTACAAAAAGGAAAATAATAAATCTGAAGTAAACACACCCTTCCCTTTTGTACACAATACAAAAATCAAACCAAAATATTTACATGCAGCTCTGAATATGATGGCAACCTCTTTATGAAGCTATACCACTATAACCACCCAAGAGTGATATTTCACACTCGAATATGATTTTCTTCAAGAGTTTTTTCATCTTCAAGAAGCTTGAAACCCTTTGACAAGCCAATCTCAAAATTTCAAACAAAATGTGCATACCCTAATCCCCAAAAATGAAGAAAAAGCAGCTTTTATATCTTCCTCCAAAAACACATGCCACTTTTGGCCTCATTAACTTAAATTTAATGTAATTTCATTTTCAAACTCTTTTTCCCTAAAAAAATGGGCACCCAAAAACATGTTATATCAATTGGTAATTTTTAAAAATAACCTTGTCTTTATTAGGCCCAAAAAACACATTTAATAAACAATTATAGTTAAATATTAAATTTAACTTTACAATAACTCACCATCACAAAAAATATTAATATTTGGTCCTCACCTAACAAGATCACCAACCGAGGATAGAAATGGATACCCATTTGGAGGACTCTTCAAACCCAGCACCCGTTTCACAAGATTATGAAGTAACCACCCAAGAGTGATGATTTTCTTCAAGAGTTTTTTCATCTTCAAGAAGCTTGAAACCCTTTGACAAGCCAATCTCCAAATTTTAAACAAAATGTGCATACCCTAATCCTTATAAATGAATAAAAAGCAGCTTTTATATCTTCCTCCAAAAACCCATGCCACTTTTGGCCTCATCAACTTAAATTTAATGTAATTTCATTTTCAAATTATTTTTCCCTAAAAAAATGGGCACCCAAAAACATGTTATATCAATTGGTCATTTTTAAAAATAACCTTATGTCTTTTTTAGGCCCAAAAAACACATTTAATAAACAATTAAATTTAAATTTACAATAACTCACCAAAAAAATATTAATATTTTTGTCCTCATCTAACAAGATCACCAACTGAGGGTAGAAATGGATACCCATTTGAAGGACACTTCAAACCCAGCACTTGTTTCGCAAGATTCCAAAGTGAACCAACTAAATAAAAATAGTAAGGTTCAAAACATCCCAAAATCACCCCAAGGCCTAACAATTGGTAACAAGAAACATCTCCAAACATCAAACACACCGTCAATGGGCTCCCACACACTCTTATGTACGAGAACCAGAGAGTAGGCTAATCTTTCATACAACTATTGACTGGATAGAGAGAGGATACTACACATTATTCATTTCCTTGGGTTTTTTTTGAAATAAAAGAAAATAAATATCTTGACTCATAAGTCTTAAAACTAGTGTCAAAATCAAACATTGCATATAGGACTTTGTTTCCTACACTATTTGTCTTCATCTCTATTTGCATTAGCATTTTGTGCATTTAGACAATTAGGTTATAAAGAAAACCTTAGGTGTTTTACAAAATTAACACACTCAACTAGATCTAGAGAAATAAAAAATACCCTTGGTGAACCCATAAACACTCTTTCTTCACCAAAGACAATAGCTTAGAAATGAATAATCGATGGGCAAGGAGTAGTGCCTTCCCTTTTGTGTCCCTATTTTGGTACCCCATAATAATGCTTCAATTAACTTTGACCATTATAAAAATAATAATTATGTTTCTTTTAGAATATATGGAGGATTCCATATAGTTTAATTGAATTTGATGTATTTTGATTTATCTTACATTTTGGAGGATTATATACATTGGAAAAATAATCAAAACTTTATTTCATTTTCTCACTCACCCTCCATGTATACTACACATATTCCCACATAAACCACCATTCCAAAATTTTCCCTCTTATATACCCACCCACATTTGTAAACCTCATAAAAGTTGAATTGTATATATAAGCACTATTCATATTTAGAATTTTGATAGACTAGATATCGTCTAATAATTTTAATTTTAGCTCCTTTGTTAGCTTTAAATATTTCTTATTATATTAATGGAGACTTCTTTGGATGAAAATATACTAGTATTTTTTAACATTATATGTGTGTTTAGTAATATTAATATACTCTAATAGTTGTTGTTCTAGGTCCTTTGGTAGTATCAAGTTTGTTATTATATATACTTCAAGTTTGACAGGTTCTCTAGCTACACAAATATCAAGGTGATATCCTAATTATTATATTCCTCAATATGTAACTATTTATATAGATTAACAACCAATAAACATTATAATGTACAAAACTTGTCATTCAAGAAAACTAATGAATTTGATGTACCTAAATTTAATGGGAAAAATCAATTAAAAACCTATTGAATGGAATACAAGTATTTAAAATTATCTTGAGCTAAATGTTATGAGCATTGATGATAATGTTCTTAAAGTATCATCCATCCATTTTGAAGGAAGAGCATGAAAGTGGTATACATGAGTGCATGAAAAGATGCAAACAGAATACATAAACATGGTTAGAATTCCTTGTATATATATTTTTTTAAAGTGAAAAACCCCTTGCGGGGCTGCCTTGGTCTGAGAGACCATGAACAGGGGGTTCTACACCATCAAAGTCACTTGGGACTTGCACCCAACCCTACCTGCACCAACATTATCAATTGGATTTTGGATACCCAATTTAGCATTTTTGTAGGGTGGAGATTTGAACCTGGGACCTCTCTTGGAGGATTTCGCTCTCCTATCCAACTCACATACAACACCTGGGTGAATTACTTGTATATTTCAATAAATGATTCAAATGATCAAAAACTAATTGTTGTAATAAATTGGCTTGGATACAATATTAAATATTAGTGGATTAGAGTTATTATAGATACTAGTAACTAATATAGTAGACAATCAATTTGTTCAATAATATGTGGGTGGATTAAAACTCACTATAGGATATAATATTCAAGTTAGAAATTATTTGATCCTACCATTAGTCATCAAGCTAGCTCTAAAGCAAGAAAATAAGATTTTCAAAAAGAGTCAAAACATATGGTTTCAAAAGTGTAATAGTTTAAGAAATAAAAATTCAATAGAAATAAGAATATAAAAACCTTCACATTAATAAAACCGTAATTACAAGAAATATTATCCAAACACACAAAATAAAGATGCCCCTAAACTACCAAACCCTAAAGATTTTAAAAAACTTTGTAATTGTAAAGGAAGGTACCCTAGAGAGTAAGATTGGGATACAAGTACTATTAGTAATGAATCTGTATCTAAGGGAAAAGGAAGCCTCCACTACAACAAAATAAATTTATAATATTCACAACTGCATTAACAAGAGTTCAATACGCAAAAATTTCACATTAATAAAACCTTAATTACAAGAAATATTATCCAAACACACAAAATAAAGATCCCCCTAAACTACCAAACTTTAAATATTCTAAAAAACTTTGTAATTGTAAAGGAAGGAACCCTAGAGAGTAAGATTGGGATAAAAGTACTATTAGTAATAAAGATGTATTATCTAAGGGAAAAGTGAGCCTCCACTACAACAAAATAAACTTATAATATTCACAACTACATTAGCAAGAGTTCAATATGCACAAACCTTCAAAATACGAGGGTAAATTAAAAACCAAACAGTTATGGGCTAAATTGATTAAAGAGATATGCATAATTTTATTGATTTAGCCACTAAAAGGTGACTCAATTTATTTCTATACCAACAAAGAAATTGATATGGAAATTCCAAGAAGTAACCACCTAACATGCCAACCAAAATGTCATAAAGTGAAGCTAAGTATGAGACATTAGGTATTTATAATCTAAATACAACCAAAATGCGATAAAGTGAAACTAAGTATGAAATATTAGCTAAAGATAATTATAATATCGATATATAGGTAAAATATTTATAAACAATTATAAATTCCTGATAAAATTACAATTGAGAATCAATTTTCTATTTCACTTATTGCAAAAATGCTAGATAAACAACATAGTGATGTGCATTTCACTAAGTTAGACATAAGACTAAGATATTACTAAATTCAAATCAAGATAGAAGATATTCTAGAAAATTATCTAGAACTCATAATGCCATTATGATTTGAAAGTGATGACATTTAGATTGACCAATGTGCCTACCACATTTAAGCTACTGTGAATAAAAAACTTTCACCATTATTTATGAAAATTTGGTCTATTAATCCTTAACCATATTCTTATGTTTAAAAAAATTGAAGATTATCTAAAGCATATAGATGAGTTTTTTATAACACATTTTATGCAAAACAATCCAAGTGCAATTATGGAATATCAAAACTTGAATATTTGGGTTACATCATATCAAAATATGGAGTTAAATTCAATCCTACCAAAATTAAATCAATAATGAAATGGCTTAAACCTTTGACAAATATTTTAAAGGTTATTCTTCTATTTTGCTTTATTTTATGTCAACCACATAAAATTTTTCAAAACAATTTTTTATTAATATTTTATATGGGATTTGATATAGGTAAGTGTTATATCACTTTGATATTTTGTATATGTTAATTTTTTTTTTTTTTTTAGTAATACTTTTTGTACACATCCACCATGGGGATGTTAACTTTAAAAAAACTTGTAATTAATGTAATTTATCATAAAGAATATGTTATTGAAAATGACTTTTAAATTCCATTTTAAAAGAATAAATTTTATTTTTAAACCTTAACTTTGTTATTATTATCCATAAAATGTTTGTTACATTATAAAAGTTTCAGTATTTAATCAACCAAATATTATTAAAATAAATAAATAAATTCAAAATTGATTATTGACAATACCTCTATTAAAATTATTAACATTATTTCAATGAAAGCACGAGGATACGGAAACAAAAAGGAATATGTTGAATACGATGCGTCTAAAACCAAACTTAACGCCAAAAGCCTATGTATTGAAAGAATGCATAAAAAGGAAAGAACATGAGCGAATCGACACAAGATAAAAGCAATATGGAATAGGGTCCTCTTTATTGATGTGCTTTCAAAGTCGTGTTACAATACGTCTCCTTCCTTTTTAGGGGATAGGAGCGTTAAATATGTTTCTTGATCACATCCATGATAGCAATCCTTCTTCCGCGTGCCCACATGTAAGATGGGCGGACCAAAACATCACCACCGCTTGTGTATATGATTTTTCACTCCTTCCTGCTCTTCTGATGTCGAAAACCTACGTTCAAAGAAACAGAAAATATTAGTAGCACCTGCAGATAGAATAAAGCATGTATTTCCCAAGGCCTACTGTCAGTATATGCATGAAAATATTAAAACGATAATCAAATGACCTCGGATCGACCTAAAATTTTGACAGAAGCATAAATATGTTACCAGGAAGCCACTGCAAAAAGAATAGTCTAGAAATTCCTCACATATTTGTATTCGCTCCAGGGTGGGACGAATAAGCTTGCAATAACTTGTCAAAAAGCACCCTCTTCAATGTCCTACCTAGGAAGCTCCAAATGACCTGCAAAGTTGGGGTTAGCTAATTGGGGGTGTTTTGGGAAGACCCAGATGGTCAGATTTCTCCAATTTGGCCTCTATCACCCAGATTTTGCTGGTGCCATCTGCAAGTTAGTAAAGGCGGGAAATGATAAAAACTTGGTCAAAATTGCTCAGAATGAAATGAAATTTAAACTACAACCTATTTAATAGATCTAGAATAAGATGCAAAAGAAAAATTAGAGAAATCTATCATAGATTTCTAATCATCCCGGGGTGGGGCGAATAGGACTGTGACAGTTTGGGGGGCACCCCGGGCAGAACGCCCACCGTTTGGGACACTTTTTGGCACCAATCCACTTGGGATGGGTCCAAAACTTCTTATGGGGTGTTGTCGACAAATTTTGTGGAATATTGTGGCCAAAAATCAGGTTTTGGGTCCGGATTCGTGCTTCCAATAATCACCCAATAACCTCCCTTTCGAATGAGAGATTAAGGATGTGAAAGGCACAAATCGCAAGTAGGTATGTAAATTGGCAGCACTTCGTTGCTCAAATGCTCCTTCTCTGTATATCTTTTGGGTGAGAAAACTCACCAATTTATAGACCTAGGGTCTCTTTGTTTGAATTGCGCATGCGAGGGCGCCACTTGAGTTAATTGTCCTATTTTTAGAGAAAAGATAATTCCCTAATTTAGAATCTCCTTGCATGAGGTCTCTAAAATAAAGACATGCATGACGAAGTCTCTCTTCTTGATTAAAAGCTATTCCTCACAATTGCATGGCCTGAAGCCTCAGTTAACTGGTGGACTTGTCGAGGTTTGACTTTTTGCTAGTCAAACTTGCTATTCGCCTCACCCTGGGGCGAATGTTGCTATTCGTCCCTGGGTGGGACGAATGCCAGTTTGTATTCATCCCTGGGTGGGACGAGCAGAGAGCAAGGTGCCAAAAAGGTGCCAAATTGACCTCTGACCTCCAAACTACTTTTGGGAGTGGTTAGGACCACTGTTTAACCTCTAGGGGCTGCCCTAGGGGTTGTGTGTGTCAATGCGATCAGCGCTTGTTGTCACATAATCGGATTGGTGTTGTTTTGGTGTCTACAGATGCCCCTTTTTGGGAAGCATTATGCAAGGCGCAACACCGAGCAAAAATAGATAACCAAAGCACTAATGATTAGGGTTTCTCAAGTAACCTAACCAACTCTTGATGCCCCAAGTATGGAAAGGGCACGCATTCTTGAATCCTTGCTTCTGACGAGCTAAGGAACTTAATTCAAGTGTTAACCTTTTTCAGTGAGGTGTTACTTGAGCTTGGACATTGATCAGTCATGAATAGGCAAAGGGCGCAACCTTTTGTCTAGTGGGAACCTTGAGTTCATGATTCATGAATGCCAAGTGTTTGATCAGCTTGTGATAATTGCTTGTTTGCTGCCCCAAGCAAGGGCATGATTGTCTTTGTCAATGATCCTTTGAATGCATGTCATTTCCTTGATTGGGTATGTTTTTGTTGATTGGTGACTAAGTGTGACTACCCCCTCAAGCGACGAATCGATGAGGGAATGACCGACATGAGAAAAGTGATGAGTCACTTGACCCAAGATGACTTAGGTAAGGGTGCCTTCAGTTGTTTACCATTGAATGCGAAAGCAGTTTCTGAACATTCTGACCTATTTTTGGTGGGTGTGAACCCTTTTTGTGACGCATTTTGGAGCTAAAATTGTCAAAAATTCGTCCTCCCGTGGAGCGGTCCGGCTATGGTAGCCTTCTTAGGGAGTAGGATAGTGACAATTTGTAACCCCAACATCTATTTTGGATGCCAAGAATGTCAGGCACAAAGGCGCCTTCGTTCGACAATGTTATTGCTATTTTTGGTTGGGTTTTGACCCTTTTGGTGATGTCGTTTGGGGATGAAATTCTCAAAAATCCGTCTTCCCGTGGAGCGGTCCGGCTATGGTAGCCTTCTTAGGGAATAGGATAGTGAGGATTTGTGACCTCGACATCTATTTTGCATGCTCAAAATGTCAAGTGCAAAAGCACTCTTATCGGACACTTTTAGGGCTTGTTTTGGTGCATTTTTTGCTGTTTTTGAAATTTTTGCTCTGTATTCATCCCTGGGTGGGATGAATTCCTATTTAGTATTCATCCTAGGGTGGGACGAGTGCTAACTAGAGTGCTCATCCTAGGGGGGACGAGTACAGGCTCAAAAAGCCTATTTAAAGGCCAAAACTGAGTTTTGGGCTCATTTGCATTTGTTTTTCTTGGCGATTTGGAGCTCTGAGGAGGAGGAGGTCAATTCTGAAGCGAAGCGCTGCCGAATTGTTCTTGCGACCATGAGTTCACACACCGGATCGAGCGGCGGAGCCGAAGCGATACTAATGAGTGCCCTTCCTCTTTATTGTTTTGTGTTGCAATTTGAAAAACGCAAGTTGTTTATTTCTTGTGTTTTTGTTTATTTTGTTGTTTAAGTTTTAAAAATGAAACCCTAGTCTATCAAAATTAACACTTAGTTTAAAACTTAGTATAACCCTAGTCAAACAAAGATCAAAATTTAGTTGAAAATTGAGCTAAAAAACTTAGTTTAGAACATAACTTAAAACCTCGCTTAACCCGAATTGAACCAAGATCAAAACTTAGGTTAGAAACGTAGGGTAAAACTAAGCATAAAACGTAGATTGAACCCTAGTTATTTGTTGTTTTTGTGTTTTTAATTTTCTAGTTTAGAGTTAAAAACCCTAGGTCTAGAAAAATATTTTGTGAATGTTTTGTGTTTGTTTTTTAATTGAGGTTAGAGTTAAAAACCCTAGAATGACCAAATGATTGTTTTTATTTTTTTTGTTGTTAATTTATCGATTAGAGTTAAAAACCCTAGATCTAACAAATTAGTTTTGAATTTTTTTTTTTTAATTTAAAAATGATTTTTGAATTTTTTTGTTGAATTTATCGGTTAGAGTTAAAAACCCTAGATCGAAAATTAGTTATTTTTTAAAAATTTGAATGTTATGTTTTTGGTTATACATTTTGATGCATTGTTGTATATTCATGTTATTGTTGTACATTTTTTCATTGTTTTAATGTTTTTATGTTGTTTTCTTTTGCAGTTGTGAAGAGCCGATGCCGGGTGCCTATTTTTATTGAAGCACGTGGTGCTGACTTTGGCTGACTGGACTGGCTTGACGCCCTTGGGCTCAAGCAGGTGACTCGACTGGAGCGATGGTCGGGGATCGGGCCTATCTGATGGCCCTGATCAACCTGTGGGATCCCCGGACCAACACCTTCCATCTCCCAATAGGGGAGATGATGGTGACCTTGGAGGATGTCTATCGGATTCTTCGGATTCCAATAGATGGATTATCGATCTGGATGACATCGTAGGATCGGAGGAACAATATTGATACCTATTTTGGGCATGGGGAGGAGTTGGGTGTGGAGAGCCCCGTGGAGAGGGCAGAGGCGACTCGCCAGATTGGTGGCATACTGGTTCGATGGTGGCTAGAGAGGGGTGTGTTGGGAGTGAGGCACGCATTACTCATGGGCCTCATTTCCAACATGCTGCTCCCTGACTCTTCGGGTGTGAGGTTCCCATGGAACCTGCTAGAGGTGGTGTTTAGGTTGGTGGAGTGTCCGATAGATGCATCGATGATTATGATATGGGGATAGACTCTACTGGCATAGCTCTATGATGAGTTGTACGAGGTCCACTATCGAAAGCGGAAGGGGATTAGTTGTAGCTACTTGTTGCAGTGTTGGGCTTGGCAGCACATAGCAGTGGAGAGGCCGATGGGGCTGCCCTGGATGACTCAGGGGGAGATGATAGACCGAGAGATCGGATATGAGGGTACTATGGTGGAGGTCGAAGGAGCAGGGATAGAGTCGATGATGGGCAGGTGTCGTAGGGCACTATGTCGATGCCTTCGCTCGGCTTACTCTGGGGAGGTGTTCTAGCGACCCTATCGGGATGTCTACCTGGCCTCGAGGCTCGGAGAGTGGCTTCGATGGGTACGAAGGGGGCGATGGTTGATTGGGGGCATGGGACTCGAGCAGGAGTTCTTCCCATATGGTCGGGTGACATGATAGTTTGGGGTGCGCAGGGGATGCTTGGTGAGCCCATGGTCTATCGACATCGAGGGGATGAGAGGACTCTAGACTGGCTAGTCATTGCACCACTTGGTGAGGATTCAGATACAGCTATTGATGTCCTAGATGTGGATGACGTCGGGGTTACTATCGAGTATGAGTAGTGGTGGACTCTACGATGATGGCGAGGTGAGGGGCCTCTAGGCGGGTGTAGGGGATGAGGGTAAGAGGCACAGATGAGGGTTGGGGTGTTCCGCGTCCGATGATGCAGACTTGGTGGAGGTTGAGGATGTTGGAGGGGAGTTGGGGTGTCGGATCAGCCGGAGATGCAGGACGTCCTAGTAGCATGGGAGCCAGAGGGGTTGTCCAGAATTCGAGGCCTCAGGAGGTCTCGGAGGATGTGGAGGCAAGGCATGGCTTGAGATAGCACGATTGGAGGACCTATTGTGGAGACAAGATGAGGAGTTGGGAGAGGCTTTGTAGGAGAGGGATCTCCTATGGACTGTGGTAGAGCGGAGAGAATGCATGGGTGATGTACCATCGATAGGATGGGGATATCGATGTTGCATGGGAGAGGGATCTCTTATGGGTGTAGAAGATATAGTGCTATATTGGATGGATATGGAGGGAGAGATTATCCACCTTGGTGGGTGGATACCTGAGCCCCCTAGAGGTGGCTCTTCATGTCGGATGAGAGAGAATGATACGAGCAGCCATCATCTCGTCGCAGTGGCTAGATGAGGGAGGCACTAGTGGGCGTGATGCAGGGGCGAGCAGTAGTCACCCTGAGAGGTCCCATAGGACCCACACCATGGGGGGTAGTTCTCGTCGCATCGATCCTACGTGATCATGGTGGCCGACGCCCTAGGCTTGGGGTTTTTGAGTTTTTGGCTTTTGTTGCGGGGTCAGAGGACCGGTTCATTGTAGCCTATGGGCATTTTTGATGATATATATATAGATGACTCTTTTTTGGTGTTTATGCACTTTTCATGGTTTGTTTTTATGTACATGTATTTACATTGATGTATGCATATGCTATTATGAATGCGATGTTTCTAATTTATATGATGTATGCATATGGAATGAATGAAATGAGTTGTTGATAACTTGTCGATGGCACCATAGACTATGCAAGATTTGATTGACTTGTTGTACTAATGGGATGACTTTGTGGAATGACTTTGCATGTGAAAATTTTGTTTTTGTATTTTGCATATTTTTTGATGGTGATGTATGGAATGAAATGTACCAGTTGTTTTAAAATGTAGTTAAGCTTTTCTGAGATTCAGATATTTTAACTAACTAGCCAAGATTGTACATTTATCTCGCAAGACTTTTGAACAAGGTATAAATCTGACTTGAATTTAACCAAGTTATTTCACATCCTTGTGTGTGCAATTGAGTTCGTTTATGTGGTATTTGTCGAGATACCGCCAGTGCTGGATAGGCTATCAACCAAACCTGTACTGAGGATCACCTAATTAGCTCCACTAACTCCATTGTTGTATTTAGTAAGATTAATCCATGGGACAATCTAAGGTACCATAAGCTAGCTCATCCACATGCAAACATTGGTCTGTGCACACGCAAAGCTAATGTGATAGACATATCGTCATGCATTTAGGATACCGCCATTGCCAGGTAGGCTGTCCACCAAACCCGTAATGAGGATCACCTAGATGGTTTTTGAATGCTGAGAATTCTAGGGATTCAAGTTCAGGCTTGTTATTTGCTCAATGGTTTAGGATACTTGCTCGTATACATAGTGATGAAAATCATTATTTATTTTTCTTCTTGTTTTTCTTTTTGAGCAAGGATTTTGAATAGTGGTGATAACCACTGTTATTTGATTTTGTATTTTGAACTTTGTAAGGTTGAGCTTGTGAATGACATTGATCCTGTTGGCCTTGGGGATGACTACCCATCTTGTTCAGGGACGTGTAGTATGAATCCTTATGACTTTGGGAACCAAGGGGATGATGGAGATTATGAAGTAAGGGCATTGATATTTTAGGCCTTGGGGATGACTACCCATCCTGTTCAGGGACGTGTAGTACGAATCCTTACAACTTTGAGACCAAAGGTGAGTGGAGATGGTTGTGATGATGGCTTGTTGGAATTTTGTTTTTGAATGGCATTGATCCTTTGAGGTCTTGGGGATGACTACCCATCCTTGGCAGGGACGTGTAGTACGAATCCTTACAACTTTGGGGACCAATGGTGATTGGGATTGGTAGTGGTGAAAACCACTATTTATTAGGGGGAATTGATGGGGAAGAGCTCATCCTTTTGTCAATTCTCAGCATTCTTGAACCATTCGCACAGGGGGATGAATAGGCTAATCTTTCACCTATGGTACCCTAGACTGCTTTGTAGGTTTCTCTTGCATTCACACAACTTAGGAATTATTTTATGTGTTTTAACTTGTGTAGGGATGTTACGTAACAAGGCGTGATCCAAGTAAAACTTTCCCTTGTAAAATCCGTTTAACTTTGTACAATTTTTGGCTAGAAATTTAAAGACAGTTGAATGACGAAAACCCTATATACATTAGGAGACAACTGACTAATGCTAAAAAATGGTGATGGTGTTATTCTGGATGTATGCATTTATGAAAATGGATTTGATGTGGAAAATGATGGAATTGCCAAGTAATGATAGTCTATGGTGCTTTTGACTTGTATGACCTAGCAAATATGCAATGTATGGATGCGATGCCTAATGCAACCTATATTTTTGTATTTTGATTTTTATGAGTATGCATGGAATTGAAATGCAATTTTTTTGTTATTTTTGATGATTTTATTGTTTTTGTTGTTTTTGAATATTTATTTTGACCAAGCGGTTATGGTAACCCTTGGAGCTTTTGGTGTTTGACCAAAGGGTTTATGGATACCTTTGGAGCATTTTTGGGGTTGACCAAGTGATTGTGAGAATCCTTGGAGCTTTTGGGTTGACCAAAGGGTTTATAGATACCTTTGGGGCATTTTGGGTTGACCAAGCGATTGTGAGAATCCTTGGAGCTTTTGGGTTGACCAAAGGGTTTATAGATACTTTGGGTTGACCAAAGGGTTTATAGATACCTTTGGGGCATTTTGGGTTGACCAAGCGATTGTGAGAATCCTTGGAGCTTTTGGTTGGACTATGGCTCTCTAGATGTGGAATGGCCTCAAATGACTGATGTTCAAGGGTTCTGTTTCCTTGATTCCTTCAAGAGAGGCAAGCCGGTATGTTCCAGGTCCTATTCTACTATCAATCACATAAGGACCTAACCAGTTTGCCATGAACTTGTCCCTTAGATGGGATGACAAATTAGAATTCTGTTGGTTCTCTTTCAAGACCAAGTCACCAACCTAAAATTCCCTTAGGTGGACCTTCATGTTGTATGCTTTCTTAAGTCGCTCTTGATAGATACGCAAATGCTCGAGAGCATTGACGCATCGTTCATCGAGCAACGTCAGTTGGTCTAACCGGGCCTACCATGTAGTGTCATCATCGATGAACTCTTGCATTGAAATGCGTAGGGAAGGGATTTCCAACTCAAGAGGCATGACTGCCTCGGAGCCATACACCAATGAAAATGGAGTTGCCCTAGTGGGCATCCGAATGCTAGTGCGATAAGCCCATAGGGCAAGCGGGATCTGAATGTGCCAATCCTTATGATTGTCTACGACGGTCTTTTTGAGGATGGCGACTAGCATTTTGTTCGACGCCTCTGCTTGCCCATTTGCTTGCGGATAATAGGGTGTTGAAAAACTATGCTGAATTTTGTACTTTGTGGTCAAAGCATGCACATATTTGTTCTTGAATGACGTCCCATTATCTGACAGGATCTTGGATGGAATACCAAAATGACATATGATGTTATGCAAAATAAACTCCGCAATGCGGGATCCAGTCGTAGAGGTTAGCGGAATTGCTTCCACCCACTTGGTAAAGTACTCTGTGGCCGTTATGATGAACGTGTGATGACCAGATGATGTAGGGGAGATCTTTCCGATTAGATCGAAGCCCCACTAAAAAATGCCAAGCCGATTGGATCGGCTGCAAGGCCTGAGAAGGTACATGTGTCAAATTAGCATGGTGTTGACACTTCATGCACTTCTTTACATATGCACAACAATCTCGCTCTAAATATGGCCAATAATAGCCCATGCGAAGAATGCGCTTTGCGATGGCCATACCACTGAAGTGGCCACCACATGTACCATCGTGTGCTTGGGTGATCGCCCAAGCGGACTCTTGCTGGTCCAAGCAACGGAGGAGGATTCCTTCATAGCTCCGATGATACAAAATGTCTCCTAACAAGACATGTTTTGCCGCTTTCTATTTAAATGATATTTTCGTGGCTTGTGTCAATCCAAGTGGGAGGTTACCTAGCTTGAGGTAATCCCTAATGGGTGTGTACCAATCCTGCTGATCAGAAACCTCGATAGTATGAACGACCAATCCCTCTTGAAGTTCATCCCTAGCAAAAGCTGAGCGGGAAAGAACTTGTAAAAATAGCGTTGTGTTGCTATTAAGAGGGGTCAGGGAGAACAAGGACCCCCAGTTGGCTCGAGTCAGACAATCATGGATTCGAGAGAACCTATCCTGAGATGGTTCAATCTGGATCAGGTGGATTCTTGGTGTTAGGTCAGAGCTTGCACGCTCCATCATGGATTGCGATAATGTTTTAACCTGAATGGTTGTCATTTCACCAGAAGGGTCTTGCGGGATTAGTGACCCCAAGGAGGCCATAGTATCCACAAAATGATTCGATGATCGAGGGAGTGCCTCGATGTCATACCATTCAAGTTGTGCTAAGAATTTGTCCACAAGGGCTTTGTAGGCCTGTAGAACTGGACATTTACATTGGAATATCCCCTTTACTTGATTGACAATTAACAATGAATCACCAAAGATGTTTAAACATTTAATGTTCATGGTGATTGTTGTCTGAAGACCTATGAGCAAGGCTTCGTATTCTGCATTGTTGTTGGTGCACGGGAAGTCTAATTTAAATGACAGAGGCATTGGAGCCCCTTGTGGAGTGAAGAATACAATTCCCATGCCACCTCCTTGCTCACATTTAGAACCATCAAAGAATAAGGTCATGTCAGCCTGTGACTCAGGCTCATCAAAATCTGGCGATTCTAAAACATGAAAAACCCCATCATCCGGTAGTTCTATGGTCAGAGGCTGATCATCTTCAAGAGGAGCCTCTGCCAGTTGATCGGCGATGACTTGACCTTTTATGGATTTCTATCCAATGAATTCTATGTCAAACTCCATCAACAACATGATCCATTTCGCCGTGCGGCTACTATGATAAGTATGACTCATCATGTATCACAATGGATTCTCCTTAGACACAACATACGTCGTATTGCTGAGCATGTAGTGGCATAGCTTTTTGGTAGCAAACACCACTGCCAAGCAGAGCTTCTCAACGTATGCATAGTTAAGTTCATAACTGACCAGGGTGCGGCTAAGATAGTAAGTAGCCTGTTCTTTGTGTAGTTCATTTTTTTGGGATAGCATGGCGCCCAGTGCCACCTCAGTAGTTGAGATGTATAAGTAGAATGACACTCCTGGTCTAGGTGGTGCCAATACTGGTGGTGAAGCCAAGTATTGTTTAATGTCATCAAAGGTGACTGGCACTCGTCATCCTAGTGAAATGTGACCCCCTTATGCAATAATTTATTCATGGGTCGGCACTTGTCAGATAACTGCGCTATGAAGCGCTTGATCGACGTGACCTTTCCCTGTAGACTCTTGAGCTGCTTGATGGTAGTTGGGGGAAGCATTTCAAGGATTGCCTTGACTTTGTGTGGGTCTACCTCGATTCCTCATTTAGAGACTATGTAACCCAAGAGCTTTCCAGATGTGATGCCAAATACGCACTTCTTGGGGTTTAGTCTGACTTTATGCTCCATGAGGCGATCGAGGATCTTGCTTAAGTCATCGAGATGATCTGGGCACAAAAGAGATTTGGCCAACAAATCATCCATGTAATCCTCCAAAGTTTTGTGCATGTAATCATGGAAGATGTACGTCATGGCACGTTGGTAGGTGGCGCCAACATTTTTAAGGCCAAAAGGCATGACCTTATAGCAAAATGTCCCCCAAGGCATTGTGAATGCCATTTTTAGTTGGTCCTCGGGATTGATACGAATTTGATTGTATCCCGAGAAACCATCCATGAGGGAAAGCATTTCGTGGCCCACTGTAGCGTCTACCAATGCGTCGATGCTCGACAAGGGAAAATCATCCTTAGGACTCGCTTTATTTAGATCTCAAAAATTGGTGCATATGTGAATCCTCCCATCGGGCTTCTTGACGGGAACCATGTTAGACAACCATGGCGGGTAATCCACGCAGATGACAAACTATGCATCCAACAACTTTTGTAGCTCATCTTTGACCATTAAGGCCACTGTTGGGTGCATCTTACGTAGTTTTTGCTTTACTGGCTTGACTGTCGGATCAAGCGTTAGATTATGCGTGACTAGCTATGGGTCTAGTCCCGGCATGTCTTTGTATGACCATGCAAAAACCTCCTTCTTCTCTTTGAGAAGGGCAATGTAGTCGGCTTGCTCTTCGGGGGATAGACTTACCCCCAGCTTGATGATTTGCAAATTCACTGGATCTGAGCCGATGTCTACGTCAGTCGTCTCCTCGACCGACATGTGGGATCCGTCCTCCAACTGGTGTGGAGTTGGGATCAAGTGGATATCGTTTGCTGAATTTAGATCATCGTTTGGAACATCAGGTTCCTCTTCGGCATGGAAGACATCCTGAGTCTATCCTGGGGTGAAATGGAACATTCCTCCGCAAGGCCAGTACTCTGATGGGGATGGCGGTGTGTCAGCATGATCCCAGTCGATAGCATCTAGGTCTAGATACAATGACCATGTCGGGTCGGTTGGATCATGGATGGGGGCGGTTAGATCAATGGAGATCATGTTGATGAAATGATTGTGGTCTCCATTACCGTGGGTGTTGTAACTCGGACATCCTAGATGATCTTTGTGCTCCGGATCTGGCTCTGTGGGTACTGGCACAAATGGATCGGCCCTATGCATGGATACGAAGACAGGGTCCACCCTAGGCACTGATGGTTTGATAGGGTCTCCAGGTGGAAGATGCTCTCTGTGTACCTAGAGTGGCGGGTGCAGTAATTGCTATAACTACACTTGGTTTAGGTGCCACCTATGCCTTGGCCCTATGTGTAAGTGTTCAAACATGTCATCTATGTCCAAGGGATATTGTTGTTGCATCTATCACATGTGGTTGAGATAGGCCATCTCGGTTTCATCTTCGTAATCACTGTCAGAGATCCAAAGGCCTTCGTTGGCTCCAACAGTGGTTTGCGACATATGAGGCTCATCTTGTTCGAGCAAATTAATGTGGTCCCATCGAGGTTGTTCCGCTCTCTATGGGGGGACCTGATTCTCTTGAGGTGGCATATGCTCAAATGGAGCATCCAAAGGGAACATTGTCAGGAAGCTCTCCCGATCATCATCCATGGGATATACTTGTGAATGATTGCTATCAGACTCGAAAGGATCCCAAGGTGCTACCTCGTACTCTGACTCATCCTCTGAAGACCCTTCTTGGTCTTGTCCATATCCCTCTTGTGGGTGAGTCCTTGAATTTTCTCCCTGTTCGATCGAAGGGAAAGGGTTGTTATGGTCAACAAGGTTGGTTGTTAGCAATGGGAGATAATCTCCCAATGTATAGTTTGTGTTAGGATTGGCATATGGATCTGATGCCAACCCATCCTTGTTGCCTATCCCTAGGCCTTGCATGTTCTCCACCAAGATGTCTAGGGGCAAGGGGTGGTTGAACCCTACTCCTGACTTGTCATACGACATTTGATATCTCGGTTGGCAAAGAACATGCACTCCTTGCTCATACCTACCCAACCCATATCCATGCCAATTGCATTGGCCAAGATATCTTAAAGCAAAATCAGGGTTGGATAGATAGTTGACGTCCTCCGCAAAGGGCTCTTCATCTTCATCTTCTTGCATACAAATTTCAACGCCATTATCCAGGCCCCCATAAACAAAGTTTGTCTGATTGGGTGGGTAGCCTAAAGGAACCATAGAGCCGATGGGGAGTCGAGGCCTCCCCATGTCCTGCATGGACTCAAGTGTGGGCATTGCTACAATGTTCCTCACTAGATACTCCCCCAGGCCCGTGCTGGCCATTTCAACGGTGACCGTTGGCGGTTGAGGGGGAGCGAATGGGAGTCCTTCCTGAGTCCACTCCATGTGGGGCGAACTAGGCATCTCGACTTCCATTCTGCTAGGCATCTCTTCTGTCGAGATGGTTGAGACTAGAGGTGGTTCCTCTTCTAGGGGTTTCTTTCCCTTGTCCTTGGATGTGGCCACCGTAGGTGGCATCGTTGTTGAAGGACTAGCGGAGGAAGATGGACCCGACTGAGGACTCGATGGATTAATCAATGGAGATGCCTACGGAATCGGACCCTGTTGAGATGGATTCAACTGAAAATCCAAATGTGTTGATGGAAGAGTCGATTGCGGCATGAATTGCACTGTATTGCAGTATTTGAAGGGCTCCAAGTCTGTCGGGACTACATGCACCTATCCTTCAAATGTATACTTTAGGCACTGATGAGCTATTGAAGGGACACACTTCATGTCCCTAATCCAAGGCCGGCCCAACAAGATATTATAAGCCATCTCACCTTCCAAGATGTGGCACAATGTATGAATAGTCTTTTGTCCCACTTGGATAGGTAGGACAATTGTGCCAACTATCGAGCAGATTGCATCATTGAATGCTCGCAGTGTATAAGTGGAGGCCACGATGTGAGATGCTGGCAACTTCAAATGTTTCAGTGCTGCTGTAGTGATGATATTACTGGATGAGCCAGTGTCCACCAACACCCTCTTATACGGAATCCCGTTGACCCATGCAATAACGTGCAGGGGTGGATCCACCACATCACCAGTCACTATTTTCAATTCATCTTCTCTAAAGGTGATGACTGGTTCTGTACATTGTTTTACATGTCCCACAAAGTTGTTGAAAGAGTTCGCTTCATGGGGCTGCAGCTCGATGGCCTTTAAAATCTCCATTAGAGCCTCTCGATGGGGCGTTGATTGTTGAATGAGCTCGTATATGGAGAGCCTAGCCGACGTGGTCCTTAGACTTTGGGTAAGTCTAGTTCGAATCGTGGCCATTGGTCTAGGTGGGGGAAGTTGCGTAGGGTGTTGTTGAGTTTGTGACATCGATGGAACCTCTCTTGTGGCTGTCGCGGGTGCAGCTCCTGGGTACTTCTTGTTCCTAGTCACTATGCTTATCATCCCCACATATCCCTGCATAGGGCAATTCTGTTGCACCTCATTGACTTGAAGAGGTTTTGCCTGTGCCTCATGGGTAGGCAAGGGGTCTCTGAATACTCCCATATGTTGGTTGTTTGGTGCTACGGGGTTGTCCACCGCCAATGTCTTGTTGTCGATTAGGTCTTGTACCAAACCTTTGAACTTCCAACATGCATTAAGATCATGTCCCTTACGCCTGTGGAACCTATAGTACAAGTCCTCTCGGTACCCCTTAGGCTTCGGTGCATTGGGGTCTATAGTTTGAATCTCTGGAAGGTTGATCAAGTTCGCCATTGACAAGCGGTCAAACAGAGAGTCCCTGGACTCTGTGTAAGGAGTAAATTGTCGCCTAGGGTGATGCTGCTGATTTTGTTCCTGCCTTTGGTTTTCTCTCTCATAGTTGTTAGGAGGCACCACCTGATAGTTAGCCTTTTGAGGTTGTGTTGCTTGTGCAGGCTTAGGGACGTTGATAGCAACCTGATTAACCATAGCGGGTTTCGGTTGCGTGGTCCCTATTTTAGTGTTCTTGGTCCATTCTTTCTTCTTAGGTTTGGCGATCTCACCATCCTGTATCTTAATCTCCTCAATGATTCTGGCTTGCGCTAGAGCTTCCTCTAAACTGGCATATTGTTGTAGCTGCAATAGCATGGAGATCGATCTCAAATAACTTTTTGAGAACATTTGGGTCAGATCTGACATGGGAGGGAGGTAAGGCAGCTTTGAAAGCAACGTCCTCCATCGGTTCCCGTATGCCACCATGGTTTCTTCCTCATACTTCCTGAGGCTAGCTAGGTCACTTAATGATGCCTTTTTCTTAGTGTTGAAGGTGAAGCATTCGAGGAACGCGTCCACTAGCTGATCCAAGTTATTGATGCTATGTTTCGGTAATTGGGTGAACCAATCCGAGGTAGGGCCTACGAATGTGGTTATAAATGTTCTTAATAACAAAGCATCATTGTCCTGAATACCAAAGCACTAGCTCAGGAATCTAGTCACATGCTCTTGGGCATCCTCCTCCCCTCTAAAGAGTGCCAACTAGGGTAGTTTAAAGTGTTTCGGGTATGGAGGTGTCGACACTGATGGATGCACAGGATGACTACGGAGTTGGCGTAAAGTGGGATTTTGGGGCCTAGAAGTCTTGATCTCCATAGACTCTAAGCGCTCTAGCAGCGCTTTATATGCATCAGAGGATTTAATTTCTTCCTCCTTAGTTTGCTCCCGTTGTGGGTTGCGGGGAACTTGAGGCCTATTGAGAGGTAGCTGGATAGCACCCCTCTTGCCTTGGTAGAGCATTTCAGCCCACTCTTCTTCTTGTTCATACTCCTCATAGGCTTCTTGAGGAGTGCTTGGTTGAGACCTATACACATGGGTGGGTGCCCGTGGAGGGTGCCCATCATTGTTTCGGGGAGTGGCCTCCCGCTCAGGTCTAGGAGGTCTCGGAGGCAATACTTGATAAGGTCACGTGGACCTGTCTCGTACCAAGGGGTTATGCCTCTCATACACTTCTACTTTATGCACACGAGGGATTGGAACCTTCGTAGGCACATTGTTATGAAGCAATTCGGTTGTCTGACGTTGAATGCGCTCTTTGCTAAGGTGACAAAGATGCTCTAACTATTGTTGATCTTGCCTAAGCTACGTGATTTGCGCTTGGCGGGTGGCATGTCTGGAAAATGCCAAGTCAATTTGTTCTATCGTCTCTTGTTTAGGAAGCCTAGATGCCTCTCCTACATGTCTATCTCGGTCGTGGTGATCCGAGACCCCTATGGGTTGCTTTCCTCTATCGAGGTTAGCTGCATTAACCCGAGGCTGTAGCCTCAATGGGTGATCTTGATACATGGCAGGTGTGGAGGTACATCACTCCCATGTTGTGTACTACTCTTGAGGAATGTGGTAATCTTCCTCATCCTCTCTTTCATATGCATGCAAGGTGCGGGCATAATTGTCTTGCCCTGTCTGGAAAGCTTGATACTCTAGATTTGGTCTAGTGTTTCTAACAGTAATCTGGGGTAGAGGAGGGATGAAGAAATCATGTGGCCCCTCCTTCTGGACCCTCTGTTGTTCTAACACTTCATCACTAGGCCACTCATAACGAGCATCTAAGGGAGGTCTCCTGTCTATGTTGAGTGCTACGTGTAGGTTCTCTTCTTGAAAGGACCTATGCTGAGTGGGGGTGCCCCTCAAAGAGGTGCCTCTATAGTCCTATTCTGTTATGGCATGATGTGGACTATCTTGTGTGTCAGGCCACCAAGGCGGGATGACCAAGTCCTCAGGACTATATCGGAGGTGACTTGTCCCCCTTGGTGCACTTTCTGCAGCGCTTGCCCGTGATTGGGCTCGGCTACGAGTGTACACCATGGTGATGCTTACCTAAAGATGAGTAGATTTTTATCTTTTTTAGGATTTCTTATGCTACACTAAATAGGAAATATCACACACACAAACAATGATTATCTCGTTTAACGATTAAAAGTGTGCCCTAAACCTGGTTCAGTGTGTTTTTGATGTTCGTTTTGAAAGTTTGTGGAAAGAACATTTAAATGCAAAATGATGGCTCTTATGACTCCCAAAAAATGGTCGCCCCTTCGATATACCATTGCCAGACCGATATACCAACCTCTCTATATACCCGCCCTTACGTGAGGGAAACTATTGGTACGTGAGAGCAGATGGTACGTGGAACATAGGCGGTACGGAAGGGGGATCACTCTGTTTATGACACCTACCATAGAAGACTTATCCTCATGCACTGGGAATCACCCCAACTACACTTGGTCAGCTTTCATCAGGATTTACGTCTAGCAACAGTCACGATCGGGGTAATGTATGCAGTATCTCAAGCCAAGGTGGTGATGAAATCCACCGTTGGTCTTGCTCAAGGGTTGGGGTTTTACGACCAACTCCTTGTTGTTTTAACTTACCACGTGGTGTGTGGGGTTCTTTTTAAGTTGCATAAATGAAGCAAACAAGCATTCAAACTCTCCTATGCAAGAAAATAACTAGAGAACAAATAGAAAAATTTTGATAGAAGGTGTTTAAGACCTCTACCTCTTCTCTGCCCAAATCGGATGTCTCTGAATTTCTGCTCTAAAATAGTCCAGCGTTGGAAAACTTGGTACCTGTAAGCAAAAACAAGCAACTTTAATCAAAAGTTTAATCTTAAAAATCAAGGGATAGAGGTCCCACCGTGATCGCCACTGAAAGCACGAGGATATGGAAACAAAAAGGAATATGTTGAATACGATGCGTCTAAAACCAAACTTAACGCTAAAAGCCTATGTATTGAAAGAATGCATAAAAGGAAAGAACATGAGCGAATCGACACAAGATAAAAGCAATATGGAATAGGGTCCTCTTTATTGATGTGCTTTCAAATTCATGTTACAATACGTCTCCTTCCTTTTTAGGGGATAGGAGCGTTAAATATGTTTTTGATCACATCCATGATAGCAATCCTTCTTCCGCGTGCCCACATGTAATATGGGCGGACCAAAATGTCATCATCACTTGTGTATATGATTTTTCACTCCTTCCTGCTCTTCTGATGTTGAAAACCTACGTTCAAAGAAATATAAAATATTAGTAGCACCTGTAGATAGAATAAAGCATGTATTTCCCAAGGCCTACTGTCAGTATATGCATGAAAATATTAAAATGATAATCAAATGACCTCGGATTGACCTAAAATTTTAATAGAAGCATAAATATGTTACTAGGAAGACCACTGCAAAAAGAATAGTCTAGAAATTCCTCACATATTTGTATTCGCTCTAGGGTGGGACGAATAGACCTGCAATAATTTGTCAGAAAGCACCCTCTTCAATGTCCTATTTAGGAAGCTCCAAATGACCTACAAAGTTGGGGTTAGCTAATTGGGGGTGTTTTGGGAAGACCCAGATGGTCATATTTCTCCAATTTGGCCTCTATCACCCAGATTTTTATGGTGCCATCTACAAGTTAGTAAAGGCGGGAAATGATAAAAACCTGGTCAAAATTGCTCAGAATGAAATGAAATTTAAACTACAACCTATTTAACATATCTAGAATAATATGCAAAAGAAAAATTAGAGAAATCTATCACATATTTCTAATCATCCCGGGGTGGGGCGAATAGGACTGTGATAGTTTGGGGGCACCCGGGGTAGAACGCCCACCGTTTGGGACACTGTTTCGGCACCAATCCACTTGGGATGGGTCCAAAACTTCTTATGGGGTGTTGTCGACAAATTTTGTGGAATATTGTGGCCAAAAATCGGGTTTTGGGTCCGGATTCGTGCTTCCAATAATCACCCAATAACCTCCCTTTCGAATGAGAGATTAAGGATGTGAAAGGCACAAATCGCAAGTAGGTATGTAAATTGGCAGCACTTCGTTGCTCAAATGCTCCTTCTCTGTATATCTTTTGGGTGAGAAAACTCACCAATTTATAGACCTAGGGTCTCTCTGTTTGAATTGCGCATGCGAGGGCGCCACTTGAGTTAATTGTCCTATTTTCAGAGAAAAGCTAATTCCCTGATTTAGAATCTCCTTGCATGAGGTCTCTAAAATAAAGACATGCATGACAGAAGTCTCTCTCCTTGATTAAAAGCTATTCCTCACAATTGCATGGCCTGAAGCCTCAGTTAACTGGCGGACTTGCCGAGGTTTGACTTTTTTCCAGTCAAACTTGCTATTCGCCTCACCCTAGGGCGAATGCTGCTATTCGTCCCTGGGTGGGACGAATGCCAGTTTGTATTCATCCCTGGGTGGGACGAGCAGAGAGCAAGGTGCCAAAAAGGTGCCAAATTGACCTCTGACCTCCAAAACTACTTTTGGGAGTGGTTAGGACCACTGTTTAACCTCTAGGGGCTGCCCTAGGGGCTGTGTGTGTCAATGCGATCGGCGCTTGTTGTCACATAATCGGATTGGTGCTGTTTTGGTGTCTACACTCAATAATAAAATATATTATATTAATGCTTTATTTATTAAATAATATTATTTTTAAGAGTTTTATTTTTGTTATATTTTATTAAATTAACTCTTAAACAATTAAACTTATAATATAAAATATAATTCCTACTAAAAATTGCTTTAAAAAAAAAATTAAATAAAGACAGAATCATTTTATATATACAGTAGACCTACAAAACTACAATAATAAATTTAGAAGTTTTCATATCTACTATAATTCTTACTAAATAAAAATTGCATTAAAAAACATTTTCAAATTATATATATATATAATCGACCTACAAAACTAAAACAATAAATTTAGAAGTTTTCATATCTACTAAATAGAGTCACATATTGTAGCATTTATGCTTACATGGTCCTCATCAATCTCCAAACATTTTTATCCTTCGATTGTAGCATTTTCGCTTACATGGCTTGGCTCTCATCATCAGACTCCTGTGGCATAAATGTTCAAAGATAATTAGAAAAATGTTCGACAACTAGCAACTTTTGGATTGCCATAATCAACCAAAAGACAACATACCTCAAGTATACTCATCCTAAAACCTTATTCTTCTCTGTAACAGTAACATCATCATCTAAGACTTGTAATTTGTTGCTCACCTTTGAAGAACTTACATCATTACTCTAGTGAACTACATCTCTAGTATGAGATGTAGGTGCTTCCCCACTATTTGGCAAAGAATTGAACGGAGGAGATTTGTCGTTACCTTCACGTTTTTGCTCAGAAACAGAGGGTCCTTGAGCACCTGACTGGTTATTTTCCTGAAAAGAAGAGGACCTAGAAGCATGCATATTAAGAGAGTGATTTACATCTATAGTCTTTGTACTTTTGCGTGCACGTCCATTAAGCATGCCAATGCTCAATGGGGTAGAGGACTTCACCATTGCCAGTTGTGCCTTAGCAGACATTTCTTTGGTAAAAACCACCATTCCATCCAGATGCTCCAAGATTTTTCAAGCTGTCTCACCTGATTTTTGGGGCACATATACAAGGCTTGCACTCAACTTATTTGGTTCTTCTTGGGATTGAACTGCCGAAGGAATATTATTTTGTTTCTCGTTTTCCATAAGTTCTCTGACAGCTTCTACCAATGCATTTGGCCCAGGATCATTTCTTGGGAATTGCATAGAAGTTGGTTGATTATTGTTTGAACATAATGGATCAAATTTCCTAAACGGGGTGCAAAATGTGCACTTTTGTCGGGTCCTCCTTATTGGACCTACTGATGTGAAACCATCATCTAACAGATAGCTCCTCCTCTTCAACATCTGCATGGTAAATCTTGGCATGCAAATAACCCCCAATAAGGTCAATAGCATTTGCATGTGCTAAAATCAATTAAAAATAAGTAAAATTTTATGAAACAAGAATTGTTTCAATCAAACTTCAAATATCACCTGTCGTCCACCTGTAAGTGGAGATTGTATTGGTGTCCACCTAGATGCTGGTGTGCTTACTTGTGATCCCTCACCTATATACTGCAAGCACAACAAGCACAAAAAGGCTAGTCATGGCCCTACCAAAAACAAACCAAAATATTAAGAATTCCACTTGCATATCTACAATTTAGAAATACACATTAAGAATTTCACTTGCATATGCCTCCCACACACATGCCCAAACTCGATGTTAATAGGGGTGAGGAATCTCAAAACGTGGGATCAAATACTTGCACCTTTAAGCCTGCTACCCCATTGGCAAAGAGTATGGCAAGTTTTAGGGTTTATAAACCACTCAAATCCCACAACATAGTTAATGTGGGATTATTCACAAACACACACATACAAAATACACTAACAAGATAGATAGGTATTCCAATCATAGAATATGCCACTAGACTTGCATTATCACATTAACCGGTTAGAAAGCAAGAGGATTATCCCCCACACATCCCCAAACTCGATATTAGTAGGGTGAGGAATCCCACAAAGTGAGACCAAGAACTTGCACCTTTAAGTCTGCTACCCTATTAGCAAAGAGTATGACAATACCACAAACACAAGCGAAATACCACAGGTTACCTTAGCACAAGCCTGCTGATGAGGATTTCTGCTATACAGGGTACAATTAACACCCAAAAGTTTGTTCCTTGCAAATTGACAGGTTACCTTAGCACAAGCCTGCTGATGAGGATTTCTGCTATAGGGGGTACAATTGACACCCAAAAGTTTGTTCCTTGCAGATTGAGGGCTCTTGAATCTATCATATGGGGTCTTTTTTCTATCTTCTACCAGTCCATTCCCAAACACCCAACCTTCGGGCTTTCTAGGCACAAGTTGGTAAAATTTTTGTCTATTTATAGTGTGTTCATGTCGAAATAGTCTATATGTTGTACTTTCATATCTAAAAGGTTTATCCTGCAAAGCTAAGGTAGATGATGTTCTGTACGACGACACACCCATAAATGCTTTTACTATATCTGATGGAGTAGAGCCACCATTGTCACAAACAAGTTGGTAAACATTTTGTCTATTTGAATTGCGTTCATCTCCAAATAGTCTATTTGTTGTACTTTCATCTCTGAAAGGTCTATGTTGCAAAGCTAAGGTAGATGATGGTGTTCTATGAGACAGCACACCCATAAATGCTTTTGTTATATCTAATGGAGTAGAGCCACCATTGTCACAAACCTGCAAAATATGCCCCTTACAATGAAAAGTAAGAACACAACATGCAAAATTCAGAAAATAAATAAAAAAATATACATATATGAAGAGAACATTAGTAAACCCAAAAGAAAGTGAAGTTAAACATATTTATAAAAAGGGAAACAAAGCTGTCGATAAAATGGTGATTTCAAGGTCTAGTCATATACCTTCATAGAGTTGGAAGAGATTATAAGAATTGATAATGAAGCCATCAGATAAAGAGGGGGCGAGCAAAGCAAAAGCATACTAAATTACATTATTGTCAACAAATTTATTAGTTATGTAAAGCATTGAGCCATGTAGAAGGGTAGCAGAAGTAATATTATTTCAAGCTTCTCCATCAAAAGATTTAGCCCAAGTTTGTTTGTTTTACTAAGATAAGGTTATCTTACATTTCTCTTGTTTCTTTCTTTATATCTTTTAAGCTCTGTGTAAAATATGAAGACCCTTCATCCCCAATTTTTATTAATACAAAAAAACAAACATTAGTAAACCCAAAAGCTAAAGTATCAACTTACATCATTGTAAAACAAAGTAGCATCCCACAAACGGTTGTCTTTTTTTTCCCTCACATTTTCCCTCTCTTCACGCCATATTTGAGCCTCCTTTTTTTCATGTCCACCAAATTGATAAGAAATATCTTGTATTTTTCCAATCTTCACACCATCTCTAAGCCTCTCTCTGAGCCTCTTTTCTTTTCACATAAGTTTGCATCGGAGTTGGCTTCCGCGTTGGCTTCCACGGGCATTTCTGTTAGAAATATTAATCCTGATTTCATGCCTCCACCAAACTGCGCTTCGAACTTTGGCGAAGCCGGACTGCGCTCCGAAATTTTGGTGAAGCAAGACTACGCTTCGAACTTGGGCGAAGCCGGACTGCGCTCGCGCAGTCGGGGATCCCGACAAAATACTTGACGTCGCACGTGCCTTCTGACAGATGTGACGTCTGACAGATCCGATCGCCGCATAAGTTAATGCCAGTTCGGCGATTGGTCAGAAACCCTAGTTCAGGGTCTGTCAGAACCTGTCAGAGGATAACCTCTATCTTCCTCTCCCCGTGGCTATATAAGGCAGTTCGGGTCTTCAGACAAAGTAGAGGAGAGTGGGGGAAATTTGGAGAAACAGGCAAGAGAAAAGTAGTCATTCGTAGAGCAGCAGACGAGATCGTTTCAGTGAGCAGTGTAGCTCATCTGTTTAATGTCCGAGCAGCAGACTCGACATTTGTTTTCCCTCTCAGTTTATCCTGCAGCTTTAGTCTGCAGATGTTAGTTTTTCCTCAGTTGAGGACTTTTGTAACCCTCGTCTTATAAGAATAAAATTTGTTGTTGTTTAAGGCATCTGTAGGGTTTGCGGTTATCTTTGTCTGCATAAAATCTGTTGTTGTCTGTACAATCGCCTCAGAGCATTTTTTTCGTGTTCTATAAGTTTGAACTCAGATCCCAAACATTGCATTCAGATTCGGTGTTTCTCTCCTCCCGTACAGTTCTTGCCAAGCCAAGAAAACCATCGCTGTAGCCGCGCAAGCCTCCGGACAACAAAAGTTTGCAAGGCAAAAATTTGCCTAAGTCTGGAGCTGTCCACCCGATTGCACAGCGAAGTCGGACTTCGTTGCCTTTGACCAATGCAATTGGGTTGACTCCCCGACTTAGCAATTTTTTCATGCGCAACCTGATTGTGCACATTTTTCATGTGCAACCCGATTGCGCAAGTTTTACTTGCGTAACCCGATTGTGCAATAGTCGAGAGCGTAGCCCGACATCGGTTGCACAACTTGACTTCGAGCCCTCCCTTCGCCTTCGCTCTCATACGATAAAATAAAATAAAACTTCAAATTGGTATCAGAGCTACTGATCCCTTGATGTGGAGACCGAAGCAGAATGGCTTCCAGTAGCAACAACTTGTAGTTGTAGATCCCGCGCTTCAATGGGAAGAATTACGATTACTGGAGCATCTAGATGAAGATCCTGTTTGGATCTCAGGAGTTATGGGAGTTAGTCGAGAATGGCTACCCAGAATCGACAGATGCAGCAGCACTGGCCGCCCTCTCTCAAGCAGACAAGGACCTGTTGAAAGAGAACATGAAGAAGGACCAGAAGGCCCTCTTCTACATCATGCAAGCGGTCGAGGAGTCCATCTTCCCGTGGATCGCATCAGCCACCAAGGCGAAGCAGGCCTGGGAGATTCTGGCCAGCTCGTACCAGGGCACCAATAAGGTAAAGTTGGTGAAGCTGCAGATGCTCAGGAGGGAGTTTGAAAATCTGTAGATGAGTGAGTCTGAGTCCATGAGTGATTTCTTCACCCGGATGATGGACATTATCAACCAGATGCGGTTGAATGGAGAAATTATGCAGAGCTAGAGAATCATGGAGAAAATTCTCAGAAGTCTGCCTGCCAAGTTTGACTCGGTTGTGATAGCAATCGAAGAGTCGAGGGATCTGACAACCCTCTCGATAGACGAGCTCATGGGTTCATTGCAGACACATGAACAGAGGCTGAGCCATTCATCTCAGACCTCTCTAGAGCAAGCATTCAAGGCTCAGGTCTCATTTCGAGACAACGGTAGACAAGATTCCCACCATGGCGCCTCTAGTTCTCATGGAGCAAGAGGCAGAGGCAGGCGTGGGAAAGGCAACAAGCAAGGAGGACGGTCAAACCCTAGCGAAGGAGAGACCAACTATAATTTCCATCAGCAAGGTGGAAGAGGCAGCTCAAAAAATTAGCAAGCTGGATCTGGTCAGAAGAAGGACATGTCAAAGGTCCAGTGCTATTTCTGCAAGAAGTTCGGCCATTACATCTCATAGTGCAGAAAATGGATGGCCAAGGAGAACCAATAGCAAGCCCATTACACGGATGAAATCAAAAATGCGGTAGGAGGAAACGTGTTGTTGACTTGCAACATTGAGGAGGAGTGCCAGAAGAATGTCTGGTATTTAGACAATGGGTGCAGCAACCACATGACGGGGAACAAGGAGATGTTCTCCCAACTGGATGAAATAGTCCAGTCTGAGGTGAATATGGGGAACAACAACAAGGTTCCCATAATGGGGAAAGGAAAGATCCTCATCCGCACTAGGCATGATGAATGAAAGTAGATCTGTGATGTCTACTATGTGCCTGGCCTGAAGCACAACCTACTGAGCATTGGACAACTCGTGCAGAAGGGACATACGATCCAGTTCAAAGATGGAGCTTGCACCATCAGAGACAAGTCGCATGGGCAGATTGCTACCGTGTCCATGACGAAGAATAAAATGTTTCCACTACAGATTCAGAATGAATCATTGATGTCTCTGAGTGTAGTTGTGAAAGATGCTACCTGGTTGTGGCATCTCAGATTTGGTCACCTGAACTTCAGTGGCCTGAATCAACTACACAAGAAGCAGATGGTGAAGGGTTTACCCTTGATAGAGCAACAAAATCAAGTTTGTGAGGGCTGCTTAGTCGACAAACAACATAGGGATTCGTTCCCTTCGATCAGTCTTGGAGAGCATCACAACCACTGGAGCTGGTGCACTCAGACATTTATGGTCCGATGCAGACCAACACGTTTGTCGACAACAAATACTTCTTAACATTCATAGATGACTTCAACCGAAAGACTTGGATCTATGCCATCAAGCTGAAGTCAGAAGCATTTGCCAGATTCAAGGAGTTCAAGGCTCTGGTGGAGAAATAGAGCGGATATCAGATCAAGACTCTCAGGATAGATGGCGGAGGTGAATACATCTCCAATGAATTCCATAACTACTACAAGCAACATGAAATTCGAAGGCAGTTCACTGCCAGATACACGCCACAGCAGAACGACGTAGCTGAGAGGAAGAACCGGACCATCATGGAGATGGCACGAAGCATGATGAAGGCGAAGGGATTGCCGCATGAATTTTGGGCAGAGGCTGTAACATGTGCAGTCTACCTGCTGAACAGATGTCCCACCAAAAGCGTGAAGGACAAAATCCCTCAGGAGGCCTGGAGCGGTGTGAAGCCAAGTGTGGCTCACTTGCGTGTGTTCGGGTGCATTGCATATGCACATGTTCCAGAAGAGAAGCGGTAGAAGTTGGATGATAGAGCTGAGAAGTGCATTTTCATAGGGTACAGTGAGCAGGCGAAGGCATATAGGTTGTACAACCCTATGATGAAGAAGCTCATCATCAGCCGTGATGTGAAGTTTCTTGAAGATGAAGCCTGGAACTGGAAGTCGAAGACTGGCCGATCAGAGCCAGCAGTAGTAGAGTCTGTTGACTTGGAAGAAGGAAGTGTGCAGCCACCTGCAACCTCCAGCAGTAGTAGCAGTGCCAGTAGTAGCACAACCACTCCATCTCGGTCACCTCCATGTGCAAGTAGAATCCAGAACCTGGTGACGCCAACGAAGACAAGGAGCTTGCAAGAAATCTATGAGGCAACCCAAACCCATGTAGATGAAGAGTACTCTGACTTTGCATTCTTTACTGAAGTTGATCCAGTAGAGTTCGAAGATGCAAGTCAAAATCAAAAGTGGGTGCAGGCTATGGACGAGGAGATTGAAGCCATTGAAAAGAATGATACATGGCAACTGACAGATCTTCCAGTAGGGAAGAAGACCATTGGGGTCAAGTGGGTGTATAAGACAAAGTTCAACGCCCAAGGAGACGTTGACAAGCATAAGGCCAGACTGGTGGCAAAGGGCTACAAGCAAAAGTCAGGCATCGATTACCATGAGGTTTATGCGCCTGTAGCCCGACTTGACACAGTCAAGATGATCCTGGCATTGGCAGCCCAACAGGGTTGGAAGATGTACCAGATGGATGTCAAGTCAGCCTTCCTCAATGGAGTGTTGGAGGAAGAGGTCTACATAGACCAGCCACCAGGTTACAAAATTGAAGGCCAGGAGGGCAAAGTCCTGAAGCTAAAGAAGGCCCTGTATGGTTTGAAGCAGGCACCTCGGGCTTGGTACAACCGGATTGACAGTTATTTTCAGGAAAATGGGTTTGTAAAATGCCCATATGAGCACACCCTGTACATGAAGACAAATGATGTAGGTGAGCTCATAATCGTCTGCCTGTATGTGGACGATTTAATTTACACTGGCAACAACACAACACTGTTTGCCCAGTTTAGAACAGCCATGAAGAAGGAGTTCGAGATGACGGACTTAGGGCTGATGAAGTATTTTCTCGGCATTGAAGTTGACCAATCGATAGATGGCATCTTCATTTCTCAGGGCAAGTATGCGAAGGATGTCTTGAAGTGGTTCAAGATGGAGGACAACAAACCTGCCATCACACTTGTAGCCACAGGTTTGAAGTTGAGCAAGCTGGATTCAAGGAGGAATGTAGATCCAACATTGTTCAAGAGGCTAGTTGGCAGTCTGATGTATTTGACTACAACTCGGCCAGATCTGATGTTCGGAGTCAGTCTGATCAGCCATTTTATGGAGACTCTGAAGGACACGCATTGGCAAGCAGGCAAGAGGATCTTGCGCTATGTCAATGGGATGTGAAACAATGGCCTATTTTATGCCAGATAGGACCAGTTGGAACTGGTGGGCTTCATAGACAGTGACTAGGCTGGTAGCACCGACGATCGAAAGAGCACCTCCGGGTATGCTTTCCATCTCGGATCAGGGGCAGTCTCATGGGCATCCAAGAAGCAACCCATCATTGCATTGTCCACAGCTGAAGTAGAATATGTCACCGCCACGTCAGCCGCATGCCAGGCAGTTTGGCTACGAAGAGTTCTGAGTGAACTGAACTATCCTCCGAAAGGCGCGACAATAATTTTTTGTGATAACAATTCGGCCATTGCACTATCAAAGGATCCCATGTTCCATGGCCGAATGAAGCACATCGATATTCGTTATCACTTCATCAGAGAGTTGGTGAAGTCTCGAAGAAATTCAACTATAGTTTTGCAGATCCAAGGAGCAGTTGGCAGATATTTTCATGAAGCCTTTGAAGGAGGAAGACTTCAGTAGATTGCGAGAGCAGCTTGGAGTCAAAGCGCTCATGAAATCAGGTTTAAAGGAGGGTGTTAGAAATATTAATCCTGATTTCATGCCTCCGCCAAACTGCGCTTCGAACTTGGGCGAAGCCGGACTGCGCTCGCGCAGTCGGGGATCTCGACAAAATTTTTGACTTGACGTCGCACGTGCCTTCTGATAGATGTGACGTCTGATAGATCCGATCACCGTATAAGTTAATGCCAGTTCGATGATTGGTCAAAAACCCTAGTTTAGGGTCTGTCAGAACCTGTCAGAGGATAACCTCTATCTTCCTCTCCCCGCGGCTATATAAGGTAGTTCGGGTCTTCAGACAAGTAGAGGAGAGTGGGGAAATTTGGAGAAACAGGCAAGAGAAAAGTAGTCATTCGTAGAGTAGCAGACGAGATCGTTTTAGTGAGTAGTGTAGCTCATCTGTTTAATGTCCGAGCAGTAGACTCGACATTTGTTTTCCCTCTCAGTTTATCCTGCAGCTTTAGTCTGCAGATGTTAGTTTTTCCTCAGTTGAGGACTTTTGTAACCCTCATCTTATAAGAATAAAATTTGTTGTTGTTTAAGGCATCTGTAGGGTTTGCGGTTATCTTTGTCTGCATAAAATCTGTTGTTGTCTGTACAATCGCCTCAGAGCATTTTCTTCGTGTTCTATAAGTTTGAGCTCAGATCCCAAACATTGCATTCAGATTCGGTGTTTCTCTCCTCCCGTACAGTTCTTGCCAAGCCAAGCAAACCATCGCTGTAGCCGCGCAAGCCTCCGGACAGCAAAAGTTTGCAAGGCAAAAATTTGCCTAAGTCTGGAGCTGTCCACCCGACTGCGCAGCGAAGTCGGACTTCGCTGCCTTTGACCAGCGCAGTCGGGCGTTGACCAGCCGCTCCCCAAAAATTTGCCTAAGTCTGGAGCTGTCCACCCGACTGCGCAGCGAAGTCGGACTTCGCTGCCTTTGACCAGCACAGTCGGGCGTTGACCAGCCGCTCCCCGACTTAGCACTTTCTTCCGTGCGCAGCCCGATTGCGCACATTTTTCGTGCACAACCTGCGCACATAAACCCTTGCGCAACCCGACTTCGGGCCCTCCCTTCGCTTTACGCTCCCGCTGACGGCGACGACGAAAATAAAACTTCAGTTTCCAGCAAAGGGAGGAAAACCCCTTGGTGATAATAAACGAGGCCGAATCCACAATCCTCGACAGCCAACTGCTGCCATTGTTATTATTTGTGGGTGGAGCATTCCGTCGGTCATATGGGGTTCTGCTTCTGCGTGTCAAGCGCTTTCGCTTCCCCCGTGTGCCTCCTCTTCCTCTTCCTACCCCGCCTCCATCCAAACTCTTAACCATTTTTTCCTCTTCGCCAATACAATTCCAGACACCGAAATTCTAAGCGCTGCACTCTTTAATGCTTACCAACAAAATTTGGAAAGTTTCATCAAACAGCTTTGATTCTTTATCCAATTAAACAAAATTTGGAAAGTTTCATCAAACAGTTTTGATTCTTTCATTCAATTAAACAAAATTTGGAAAGTTTCATCAAACAACTTTGATTCTTTGATGCAATTAAACAAAATTTGGAAAGTTTCATCAAACAGCTTTGATTCTTTATGCAATTAAACAAAATTTGAACAGTTTCATCAAACAGCTTTGATTCTTTCATGCAATTAAACAAAATTTGGAAAGTTTCATCAAACAGCTTTGATTCTTCCGTTTGTAGATTGAAGAGGTCGTGCATTTTTTTCATATTCCTGCAAAACCACAAATAACATAATATTAGTTTTTATTTTTATTCCAATAATAATAATAAATATTTTAAAAATTCTTAGCCTTTGCCTTAAAAACTCTTAAATCAAAACGCTGCAATCAAACTTCACTCATTTTTTGTTAGGCAGGAAAAACTAAAAACAAATTTCCTTTTTGAAGGTAAAATTCATGTTTTCCCGACAACTATTACACTTCTTCAATTTTTTTTTTTTTTTTTAAGGTACAGGCTGTAAAATTCATGTTTTTCCGCCAACTGTTACTCTTCTTCAAATTTCCTTGCTGTAAAATTCATGTTTTTTCAACAACTATTCAATTCAATCCTTGTGATGGATGTATATAAGAAATATTAAAAATATTAAAAAAATGTTAGGTGTATAAAATTTCTGTCGTATGTCAGACATGCAAGCTAGAGTATATCCCTCACATAAGAAATTGTGGCATATACCATTTCATATGCCAGTTAACTTTATCCCGTAAATATGGTTTAGTGGTAAATGTGACCTAGATTATAGTAAATGTGTATAAAAGTATTACTATTAAAAAAAACTTTGCCATCCTATTTTGCATTGGAGGAGCATGCACATGGGTGATGTATTTATCAATGTGTTAATAAATCGACGAGTGGCATGCACATAGCTGATTTATTAATGTTGTGTAGATGCTTGTGTTTATGATTTGTGGGAAACAAGAATCTTTTGATTTTGCTTTTATGAGATACATTCCTTTTGATATTATATTTTCTTGTATACCAAAATTAATAGAAAAAAGTTTAATCTTTACTGTGTAATATAGGCGTTGAAATCAAGTGGAAGGAAAAAATACTCATTGCTCAGATAAGGACTAGCTCTCATAGGCTTAGATGTGAAACAGGGAGATGGACAACGCCCAAAGAACAATGGGAAGAAAAGATATGTACTCTATGCAACACAGGGGCAGTAGAGATAGAGGAACACTTCATTTATAAATGCCCGAGTTTTTCAGATATCCGTGACAAATACAAAGAAACACTTGGAAACGAGTTTATTACAAATTTATTTGAAGACAGGAAAATAAAAAAAGTTGGAGAATTGCTAACACAAATCAACAGAGAAGAAACAACCTTCTCAAAGATATTAAAGATCATATGATATGATTTGAGTAATTGTACTTCCATATTTGAGGTCCCATAGACCATATTTGGGTCTCGTGGACGTAATTAAAATATTTCATTCATTCAATAAAGGAATAGGAAAATATTTAAATGAAAGAAAAATAGTCTAGAGATAATGAAAAGGAAGATTTATTTAATCTTAGAAGAGTTTAAATTAACTTTATAGAATTTCTTAATCTGTAATTCGGAGGCAAAGAGCTTTGATAGATAGAGTCAAGTCATCAAAAGGGAATTATGATATTGGAGATACAAGAAACAGAAAGAAGGCAAAGAATATAAAGTGTAAACCAACAGATGTGGAGTTGGTCAAATTAAATTTTAATGAAGCATCTAAAGGAAATCTAGGACCAAGAGGAGGAGGAATAATTAGAAATATAGAGATATTTTGTCTCATTACACTTTTAATAGTGGATTTAAGAAAAATAATAAAGCTAAATCTTGGGCAGCTTTGGAAGGGTTAAAAATACACAAAGAAATGAAATGAAACAAATAGAAATATTAGAAATATTTTATCTCATTATACTTTTAATAGTGGATTTAAGAAAAATAATGAAGCTAAAGAAATGAAATGGAACAAAATATGGATAGAAAGTGATTCACTCATAGTAATAAATGCAATTTTGAGAAAAATAAAAGCTTGATGGAATATACAAGAGATAATTATGGAATTTCAAGACCTTGTTATAAAGTTTGAAGAAATCGGGTTTACACATACATTAAGGGAAGGAAACAAATGTGAAGATAAGCTAGCCAGTAAAAGGGTTTCAATTGAGGATCATGAGGTTAAATTATCTTTTCCTTAGAGGAAGTAGTAAGTTTTGATGAAGATGACAAGAAAATGTTGATTGTCTAAATCAAATAATGATTAAATTTTACTTTAATGTTTTCCATTGGTAAGGTTGAATTTCTTCACGAAGGATTATTTTTTGACAAAAATGTCTCATCTTTTAGGAGCCATATCTTTGTGAACCTTTATCCAATTCAGCTAATTTTTGGATCAACTTGTGCAAAATTTGAATAGATTTAATATGATAGTCATATGAAGGAATCTGAGCAATATTGAAGGAATTATGACCCTATGAAGTTAGCTATTCGAAATAAGGGTGGTGATAATTTTTATAGTCATAAAAAACAAAATTGTAAATATTTGTTAGCTAGGGTTCAGATGATGGGAGGAGAAATGAAAGACTAGGACTTTATAGAGGTAATAGATTCTATCTAAACATAATATTTTACCTAAGTTTCTTTTTTCCTTCTTTATCTTAGAAATTTTGCATTTGAATTATTTTAATTTTTTATCAAATATTATTTTTACTATAGGGCGTTCTAATAAATTTCATTAGATTTTGAGTTTTAGTTTCCTCTTGATGGATCAAATTCTTAGAATTATTTTTAGTGGTAAAGGTTAGTGAGTACACCACAAACAGGTCCTCATTACTCCAAGATAGGGCATTTTTTGGTAAATTTAATGGGTATTGGCTAAGGGCTTCAGTCTTGAGAAAAAATATTGGTAAGAGTTGGAAGTCTCCAAGAGTGATTCCATCCTTTCTTCCCAAAGGTTTATTCTTAGTTTTTTTTTTTTATAGGAAAAGAAGAGATAGAATCCTAAAAGGGGGTCCTTGGTTTATGAGAAGAGCAAGACTATTCCTTACCTGCTACTATGAAGGCTTTTCACCTCAAAATGTAAATCTATCCTTAGTACCAGTTTGGGTTAGCATTTATGGGTTACCCATTAATTTTTTGAAAATAGATACCTTTAAGGCTATAGGAAACACTCTAGGATAATTCCTTAAGATTTAATATCCTACGAAAGATGGATTCTTGGCTATTTATGCTCAAATACTGGTCATGATTGATATAAGTAAAGCTTTACTATAACCAATAATTCTTAAGTATAGTGATAATATGTGGATCCAAACCATAGATTATGAAAACATATCATTTATATGTATAATATATCATGAGGTAGGACATATTAAGAGATCATGCCCTAATAAGAGCCTGACAAAATGTTATGTATAAAACCACAAGAGAAAGTTACAAATGGCTATGGATGAAGATGGTTTTCAACATCTAAAAAATAGATCTAGAAAAATGAAAGAAAATAAATAGTGGAGACTAGGAAGAAAAGATATTGGTAGACATACCAACTCTTTTGGGGCTTTAGCCTATGAAGAAAAGGTAGATGAAAACTTAGAGGACTTAGTACATTAGGTTCAACATATTAAAAAGGAATCATTTATTCAGTATGATCCTGATTTAGGGATGAACATTCTCGATGAACCTAAGGAATTTGTCTCATCATATTTTGAAGAATCTCTTGAAGTACCATTTAGGAGAAAAAATTAGTAAAGAAATTGTAGTTTTAAAAGTTAATACCCTTGTCATTAATAAGGAAATACCAAAAAAATGAGCAGGACAAGCCAAAAGCTTTTGTAGTAGAGCTAGGAGAGGATAAATCTGATGGGAAATAAATTTGTAAAAGAATATCGAGGAATAGAATAATAAGACCTACTCCTGATACAAGCAAAGCAAAAAGAGAAAAACCCTTAAATTATCAAGCAAGATCTAGGGAAGCAAGATCAAACATAGAGAAAGGAACACAAACTAATTTGGTTGAACTTCTCTTTCCCAAACAATGAAATGATATTAGTAATTTATAATCGGGTCCAATAGCCCCTAATGAGACATGATTATCATCTCATGGAATATAAGGGGTGCTAATACCTCCTCAAAGCAAAGGTATATTTTGAAAATTTATTTAAGTAATAAACCTGATATTCTCTGTATTTAGGAAACTAAAATGGTAAAATAAGTTTCAAATACTATGAAAGTAGTATGGGCAATATGTGAATGTGATGTTGTTTATTCTAAAGGAGTAGTATGGGGAATTCTAACTTGTTGGAATCCTTCTAGAACCTCCTATGTAACCATTCATAAATATAGGCATTGGATAGCCTCTTTAGTCACATGCTACTTTACAAATATTCATTTCATCCTTATCAATGTCTATGGACCTATAATTCAGTCAGGTAGATTAGAATTCTGGAGTAGGATTGAAGACTTTATGAGAAGTCAAGACCAAGATACTTTATTCAAGATCATACGATATTTTAATGCCATAATTGAGCTAAATGAAAAATATGGAGAATATAGGAAACTAACCCAAAGTATGGTGAGATTTCTTAGTTTTTATTCAAAACAATAATCTATTGGAGGTTGAGTTTGAAGAAGATAACTATACATGGACCAAAAATCGTAGAGGCCAAAACATAATAGCAAAAAAAATATATCGATGCATACTCTCAAATAATTGGCTACATGAAGGAACTTGTGCTAAAATTAATATCTTATCAAGGATTGGTTCAAATCACCAGCCAATAAGAGTTAAAATAATGGTAAGTGAATTTTAAAAAATCATATTTTAAATATGAACAGATGTTGGAAGACCATCCTCTTTTCGTTGATATAATAGCAAAAACATGGAATTCTTTAGGAAACAATGGGTTATATGCTCTTCCAAAACAAATTAAATCAATGACATCTAGATTAAAAGAATGGAACATGAACACTTTTGGAAATGTTTTTGAGAAGAAAAATAAAACTAAAAGATAAACTTTAAAAATTCTAAAAAGGTGATCATAATAGTCCAAGCTCAGAGGAAAGGGAGTTGCTTAGTGAATATCATAATATTTTGAGTAAGGAAGAGATATTTTGGATATTAAAATCAGGATAGACTTGGTTAAAATAAGCATATAAAAATACTAAATTTTTTCATATGATGGCTATAGTACAGAGATCAACATCCAAAATTAGAACTATATCAATAGAAGAGGTTTGGATTGAATACTAGAGGGGAATTAGAAAATAGGTAAGGTCTTTTTTCCAAAATATTCTAGGATCATAGTGTTAGCTTTTGATGCTAAATACTTTATGGAAAACAACCACAAGATCTAAAATAAGCATGCTATATCAAATATAATATACTGAAAATATTCTAAACATATAAAACTCATGAATAACTTCTATAATAAATTAGAAAACTACCATTAATAAAATCTCATGAAAATAATATTTTAATATAGAATGGAGATCTCAAAATCTCCATACTTCATACATGCTCTACATTGTATCTAACTTATCCTCTACTTCTTCTCTACATTGTATATCTAATATGCTCACACAAAATCCAATATACAATGGGATGTGACTCTTGGTCTTCTATCTTTCTATGACTCTTTGCTTTCCTATTCTATGGAATCATGTGCACATGGACTATTATACACATTTACATTATTGAATACTTTACACATTCTAATAATATGTTAGGATACTCTATCCTAACATTACTAGTTAGTATTATTTCATTAATTATTATATTATTATAATGTGAATAGTTGCATACATTTATTAACATAGCCCTAGGTTAATATAAATACTAGAAGGGAAGCATAAAACTCTTCATCAATGAATAATAAAGAATAAACACATATTGTGTATCCATTGGAAGGGTCTCTCTCTAGTGCAAAGGTGATTCTCTTAGTTTTAGGTTTATTTCTACATCCAAATCCAAATTGTCCCATTGGTGAAGCTCACTAGGACTGAGTCCTACCATATGGTATCATAGAACTCATTCCTGCATACCACTCATTGTTATTTCCACTACCTTCAAAATGATTTTTCATTCCATTCATGTAAAATATCAATAATTTTTTTTCACTCATAATTCATCCAAAATACTATGAAAAAAATTCATCAAGGACAATCATTCAGCAATTACAACTTAAAAATATTTTTGGCAAGGTAGATCTCTTATAAAAATAGGTAGTCAATTAAAATCTCAAAAAATACAACTAACGTCATCTGGTTACTGATGTAATACATCGAAATCTGGTTGCTGAAGACATTCAAGGGATTTCTCTACATATAAAAGAGTTTTTGAGGTTTAAATCAGATCCAATCTATCAAAATAGAGAAAACTTCCATTGTAAACAAAAAAAAATACACAAATCAGACGATGGAATGTTTTTCGATGACACTTCAAACAAATCCGACGATACTTTATAAGATTGACCTTATATTATAAATTTTATAAAATATAATATTAATTTTTCAGTACCAGCAACTAATTTAATGGTGACTTGGCCTGTTTGAAGCTGGTGAAAGCAATAGACAAGATTTTAAAATAAAAGAATTGTCCCACATTTGTTACGAATTAGGGATAACAAGCAATTAAAATAAAATAAGTGCATTTTGTCTATCGTGACTTTGATCATTCTATAGCCCTTATGTGCATGATCGAAGCCACCCCCTCACTCCCTTGTCACTCTATTTCATGTGTCCTTCACACCTACTGACCCCTTGTATTGTTCAACTTTGCCGATCCCCCATTTTTGTCACTACTCATTTTTATCTTGTGTGTCTAGTCGCTCTACCTCATCCTTGTGCCTAATCGCTGCCCACTCATCCCTATTTTACCTTTCATTCAATCCTTACATGCTCCATATTGCTCCTTGTGCCATCCCTATGCTTTGCCTCATTCTACGCACCCAACTCACGCATCGTCCCTCGTTCTATGCACCCAACTCACCCATTGTTCACCCTTAGTGACTAAGATTCACCACCACTCCCTGTCACCACTCCACTTCCTACGTAGCTTGTCAATTACCTCATAGTCGTTGAACCGCTAGAATTCAAAAATTTGAAGTAAAAAAAAATAACCATAGGTCCACAAAATTTTGAAAAGAAAACCCAATTTTTGCAAATTTTATAAATTATTGACAAAAATAGATATACAAAGGATCCTCTATACACCCTCCAAAGTGATCATCTTATTCCATGTAGAAATCTAAAAGGTACTCACCTCTAAGTACCATCTCTCTACTAGTTCTATTAAAAATACATGGAAAACTCACCTTAGGAATATGGGCTACATCATATAGCCCCACTACAACTGGTAAAGGATAGTTCCCCTTTCCAAAACTCCTGGGATGGTCTATAGTTATTATCATCACTTATTTTAACACTAAAATAATTAGATGGCCTTGCACCTATATATAATATTAAAATAATCTATTGACTAAACAAGATAAGGAGATATTTTTTCTACATAAAAGCATTATACAAACACAAAAAATGAAAATAATATTAGGATTGTATGAAAGTATCACACAATTATGAAAGCACTATATGATGACATCAACACCATTATTATGGAAAAGTACATATAATGATGTCAACATGACATAAGCATCATATAACAACAAAATAATCGTGCAATGATATCAACACCCTATGGATATGAAGGAATTATATAATGGCATCAATGTCATATGAATTCAAAACACTTCTATGTTAATGTTAGCATTTCACAAAAAATAATTATATGATACAAATATATTCTTCAAAAAATATTTTTCAGGGGCATGAGCATTAAAATAAATACTTTCTACTAAACAACACATCTAAAATCTATTAAATAGCTAAAACTAGAAAAAAATATAGGATCATATTCGCTTATTATAGCCATTCCATATCCTCCTAGCTCTTCCACTTGAATATCCTTGGCACATTGTCTAGGTTATATTTCTTGGAACATTACCACACTATCCTCCCTTGTGAACTCTCTTCATATTCTTGTGCAATAAAAATCAAGATTCCTTCCTCATTCCCCTCCTTTTATACCCCTTTTCAACTCTTTCACTTCCTTTTGCCATTCAAAATCTCCTTTTCAACCTTTTTCTTGCAAATTCCCTTTTTATCCATTTTCTCCTCCTTTTCCCCCTTTCACTTATTTTCCCTCCAAAACAAGCTTTTATAAAAAATGCATATTTTTTAGAGACATTTTTTTTATCACATTTAATCTTGTACAAATCATAACACTTTTGAGTTTTATTTTTCCATTACAATTTTTGCTTTTGAAACTTGATGGCACATGCCAAGGAATAACTATATTTAATACATTAAACCTTAATCAAACTTACAAACTTCACCATAGGAAAATAGGTACCCTATTTGTATTATAACAATAGGTCATATATGGTGGTTTTTGATGCATTTATTTACAATAAATGCATAAAAAAGGGATAAATGTAGACATCCAATTTTATATACCAATTCTATCATTGATAAATCATTAAGCAAAATTGACCCTTTTGTACATAAAATTGGGGTAAGGAGTAGCCTAACATTTGAGGATCACAAAACTTTTTCAAATATTCATAAACCCTTATAAAAGTGATATTGTTGGAAATGGATCAAAAGGAGATTTCCAAAAACTATAAATGTGCCTATAGTTGTTCAAGGTTTGATACCCCAAAATAAGTCGAGACCTTGTAGAATTTTATATGACACATTTTTCACTAACAAAATTATATTCAAGAATTTCATACTACAACTACCAAAACTAATTTTTTTATAGTTGGATTGGCTATCATAGCTAGATCTTCATAAACATCACCTCATCAACTAAAATAATGCACATTTTGATGGAATATCAACTCTTAATCAGGTGAATCAAACTTCCAATCACACCATGCAACTACCAATCACACTTGTTAACTCCTGAATAATACCGGGAAACTAATGGATAACCTCCTATAACTATTGTAAATTTGTCATCTCATCTTATTGCACTCTCTACCATGAGTTTCAAATGGATCCTCCAAGAAGGCTTGGGGGAAGTCATGGACCATGAATCTTATATTTCATGTATATATTGCTGAAATTACCTATTGATGCTTGTGTTTGAAGAACTATCTAGACTCCTTGAGATACCAAATAATATTTCCATCATTTCTATTCGATAATTTTATAGATTATACAAAAGAAGCATCCTCAAAAGCATTGGATAAGTATGATGCACAATATATTCATAGAAAATAAAGGGATATTTATGAATATTTGTTGTGAACTTCTCTTCATCTATTTTAGCATTTGAATATTTTATTTAATAATCACTCTTGATCATTTGCATGCTTTTACTTAACCATTATTTCAGTTATCAAGTGTAAAAGGAACATGAATTTGATCCCTCTATGAAGGAAACTCATTATTCTTGGAGATGTCAAATAAATCCCTTCATCCTGGTCATCATTTCTATTTATTTTTTCTTATAGACTCTATATTTTTTAGCTGTATATTGAAAGCATCGTAGACCTACAAAAGTGTCAAATGGAAAACCATCATAGTACAATAATTTTATCTTGAGAATTAAACTATTATAGTGTGGTGCTTCTATTTTAAGGGTAAAACCATTATGGTATAGTGCTTCTATCATCTGGATGAAACCATGACAATATGATGCTTATGTTCTAAAATCATATTAGGTGTAAATTTCTCTTATTTTGCTATATTCACATTTTATATTGGTAGGAGCACCTTCCTTTTAGTTGTTCTATAATTATTTAAGCAATTTTTGTATATTTTTATAGAAGGGTAAAAGTTATATTCTTTTGTTATAAAATCACCATTAGGGTGGTTATATGCTTTAATTGTTGTGTTAGATCTAAAAAATAAGGTATAATTATTAGTACCTTAGAGTAATTTAGCTACTTTTCAATATTTTATTTTGTTTTGCAATGAAAATTCACAAGACAGGAAGTAGGAACTTCTTGGAGGAGCAGCAGGCAGGAGTGGAGGCAGGAATGGAGCAAAGCGGGAGCAGAGGTAGGTGCAATTTTTGCAAACATGTTTTTCATTCTGTTGGAGGTGGGAAACAGGGTTTCCAAACCCCTGGAAGCTGTGAGGCTCAAGGAGGGAACAAGCAAGGTTCTAAAGCAACTGAGGAAGAGCAGGTGGACAGTGACAAGGACACTGAGGGTTTTAAAAAATTAGAGGGACACGAACCCCCTGATATTATTTTTGATAAGAAGGCCCACATCAAGAATTCTGAGGGCAATAAGTCTTTTGCACAAGCCCTTAAAGGTGGCAATAGGGTTTCCTTACATTCTTTACCACCTCTCACTCCCAATGGGCAGAAGGTATCCGTGCCTGAAAGCGTAATGGCAGACTTTATATCGATGGAAAATTTTTCTCTGGTAGGCAAATTCATAGGGGGCAGGCCGGATATTGAAACGATTCGACGATGGGCATCCTTGAAGTGGAAGACTTCTGGACACATGGAGATTATTGCATTATCAAGGGGGTTTTTTGCGGTACGCCTTAACAATAGTGAAGATGCTAGTCGTATTCTAACAGGAGGACCTTGGTTCTTGGGCCGAAGAAGTCTTTTTCTTAGGAGATGGGCTGAGGATTTTGACCCAGAAAAGTAGAGCATAAACTTTGCCCCCATTTGGGTCCGTCTCCCAAATCTCCCGTTTCATTGGTGGCATGAGTATTTTCTTCAGGGTATTGCCAAGACCATAGGGGAATTGGTGGCCATTGATAATCCAACCCTTGCACGCACCATAATGACGCATGCTAGGATTTGTGTAAATGCAAACCTAGAATCTGAGCTTCCTACTCATGTGGAGTTAGAATATGGAAATAAAACAAGATTACAGGTCATCGAATATGAAAATAGACAGACATTTTGCTCTGACTGTAATATTCAAGGCCATCTCAAAGGACAATGCTCTTTTTGAGAAGCCAACAAACCCTTCCTAGGAATAATGATTCCAAGCGGCAGTCTTTCATAAATAATGGCAAATACACAGGAATGTACAAGGTTAAAGATCCAAATGTTGAAAAGGCAAAGGCCTCTCGGTTTGGGACAAATGGAGAATGAGGTCGAGCTTCACATGGACAATGGTAAGGACAAGCAAATTGCTACATCACAAACCGACCAACAAAAGGTATGCTCTCCTTTCGAGAATCTAAATAAATTTAACATTTTGGCTGAAAACCAAATAATTACGAGAGGAAAATCAGAATGAAGGGTCTAATGTTGAGGATATAATTCTTGGTCTCCCCGCTACCTTGACTCCCCAACCAAATCTGGACCTTCCAATCCTCCTCCTGTTGGCCATAAAGAATGCCCTAATGATGAGTCCTTTTCTGTCCGAGAAAGAGAAAAAGTGCTTTCAGAGTTAATCAGCCCTTCCAAGCGACATTTTTCACCTTTTTCTTTGTCCCAATCCAGAGAAGGGGTTTCCAGTACCGTTATCCAACAGGTTACCCAAACCAAATTTAGCCCGAAACAGACTAGAAGCTCAATGAAATCCCCCATGATTGATCGTGGAGGTGAGAAAAAAAGGGAAGAAAGTCAAATGCCCAGTAATGGAAAGAAGAGGTCCAAGATGAGATAGCTAATGGAATTCAGACTACTCTGTTTCCACCAACTGGAAATCTTCCCTTTGAAGAAAACAAAATTCTTAAGCCCCCTCAAGTCCAAGGCAGGGGAAGAGGAAAAAAACTTTAAAAGTTCCAAATGAAGATCATATCCTGGAATGTAAGGGGGCTCAATGGCCTTCCTAAACAATGGTTAGTCAAATATTTAAGAAGAGATTTTGATCCCACTATTCTTATTTTGCAAGAAACTAAAGTCGATGAAGTTTTGTCTAGAAAAATTGCCCTCAATATCTGGAAAAATGGAGAAGCAATTTTTTGCAAAGCCAATGGAACCTCAGGTGGTCTTCTTTGTATCTGGAATCCAGGGAAGGTGGAAGGCAAGGTTATTCAATTGGGGGAAAGGGTAATGAGCATTATTTTTAAGGATAAGGTTAATGACCTTTCTTGGATATTAACAAATGTGTACGCCCCTAATTCTATATCTGGGAGAGCTGATATATGGAATTTACTCGACTCATTTCAAGGAAGCTTTTCAGGATATCCCATGGATAGTGGCGGGGGACTTTAATACCCCTCTTTACCCCTCTGATAAAAAAGGGGGAGTAGGAATTCCAATAAGAAGTATGGAGGACTTTCAAGATTTCATCAACAACAACAATTTATTGGATGTCAAATTAAAAAATGCTAAATTTACTTGGAGCAATAGGAGGTTTGGAAATCAACTTATAATGGAAAAGCTTGATAGGTTTTTTTTGTCACAGGAAGCAATACAATCTTTTGGGGATGCAAATCTGTTGTCCTTGCCTCGCATTGGGTCTGACCACAACCCGATTTTACTTGAAATTGAAGAGACTCCAAAATTCAAAAGGCCTTTTAGGTTTGAATCTATGTGGATGCACCACCCTGATCTCAGAGACAAAATTTCTCAGTGGTGGCAGCATTCTTGTCAGGGCAGGCCTTCATTCAGATTAGCACAGAAACTTAAAGTGGTGAAAGAAAATCTAAGGATCTGGAATAAGGAAATTTTTGGAAATATTTTTGAAAACAAGAAAGCCATCTCTGAAAGGTTATCAACCATTGAGAAAAAACTTGAAGAGGGATTGCCAGACCCTTCCCTACAAGCAGATGAAAAGAAATCCCTTGCCGAGTACCATAATGTTTTAGCTCATGAGGAGACTTTTTGGCGGCAAAAGTCTAGAGCTACCTGGCTAAAAGAAGGTGATGCCAATACAAGATTTTTTCATGCATCTACCTTAAGGAACAGAAGCCACAATAGAATTAAAGAACTTGTTAGAGATGATGGATCACTCCTTTCTAGTCCTAATGAAATCAGAAATGAAGCAGCTTTCCTATTTTCGTAATCTTTTAGGAGAAGAACATTTCAGCTTCGCCTTAGCTTCGTAATCAATGCTTTACCATATTCCTCATTTAATTTTTGATGACTTGAATGGGAAGTTAATTAAGCCTTTCACGGATGAAGAAATCAAAGAGGCCCTCTTCTCAATGAACCCCGATAAATCTCTAGGTCCGGACGGGTTTTCACCTCGTTTTTTCAGGCTTTTTGGGATATTGTAGGTTTTGATGTATGTGCTACTATCAAGGAATTTCAGTCCACAAAGCATATTCCAAGAAGTTTTAACTCCACTTTTATTGCTTTAATCCCAAAGATTCCTACTCCTAGATCTATGATGGATTTTAGACCTATTAGCCTTTGTAATGTTGTTTATAAAATTTTGACCAAGGCAATTGCAAATAGAATGAGGAAGATCCTTCCTATGTTTATTGATGTTTGTCAAGGCAGTTCAGTCCCTGGAAGGTCCATCCTTGATGGGGTCATAACAGTTCATGAAGCCCTCCATTCGGTAGTCCAGACTAAAAAACCTGCTTTTGCTCTCAAGTCGGATATGAACAAGGCTTATGACCGCATAAACCGGAGTTTTGTCTCTGCCATTCTTCAGAAATTTGGTTTTCATCATGAATGGATCAAGCTTTTGGAAGGATGTTTTATGAAACCTTGGTTTTCAGTCCTTGTTAATGGTGCTCCTACTGGATACTTTCAAAGTAAAAGGGGCCTAAGGCAAGGTGACCCTATCTCTCCCATGTTGTTTATCATTGTGGTCGAAGCCCTTGGGAGGACAATCAAAGCCGCCTGTAATATTGGTCTTATTTCAGAATTAAAGCATCATCACAAACACAGCAGTTACACATGAACAGCTTTGTGGATGATACTTTGTTGTTAACTCTTGCATCGCTTTTTGAGGCTAAGGTCATAAAACATATTCTAGAGCTATATGAGGATGTCATGGGCAAAAGGTAAATTTTTCAAAGAGTAAAATTTATTTCTTTAACACTCCCATTCGTGAGGCAGATTAAGATTGCTAGGATTCTTGGATGCTCAGTGTCTACTCTTCCATCCACATACCTAGGCCTTCCTTTATTTACAAGCAGAGCTACTGATTCCATGTGGACTAATGTAATTGAAAGAATTCAGAGGAAGCTGGCTGGATGGAAAGGGAATTTGTTATCTCAAGTCGGCAAGGCATTTCTCACCAAGTTTTCCATTCAAAGCATCCCCTGTCTACTTTCTCTCTATTTTTAAAGCTCCTACAAGTGTCTACACTAAAATTGAACAGATCCGGAAGAGGTTCCTATGGACCGGTTCCGAATCTAAGCAGCGCTTTCACTTGGTGTCCTGGGATAGGGTTTGCAAACCAAGGGAGTTTGGAGGTATTGGGCTAAGGAGAATACAACATTTAAACATGGCCCTCCTGGCCAAACAAGCATGGCGTCTTTTGACAAATGCAAATGCAGTAATGGATTACTATAATCGAAGAAAGTATTTGCAAGAAATTGAATTCTTAAGTTATTCCTTTCCTCCCGGGGGATCAATTTTTTGGAAATCAATCCTTCAAACTAAAAACTTGCTAAGCAAAGGGCTACGTTGGAAACCGGGAAATGGAAGAAACATTGATTTTTGGGACCACAAATGGTTAAAGGACTATCCCCTCTCTGCAGATCCCATCATTTCAACCCTTAGAGCTTGGACAATTGAAGTTTTTGGTACCAAAGTTGCAGATTTTATTACTTTGTCAAACAATAGAAGGGTATGGAAGCCAATAATGAATAATGATCTACCAGGGGCATCAATAACATCGGAGAATGAATTAAAACAGTCTTTACTCCCTTCCTGGCATTCTTGAGGACCAGCTTATCTGGGAAGCTTCAGACAATGGGGAATTTTCTGTCAAGACTGCTTATCTGATGCTTATTGATAATGATGAACCTACTTTCCCTCACTTGGAAGTTTGGCCCAAAAGCATTGTTCCGAAGGTTGGGTTTTTTGCATGGCTGGCCATCCAAAATAAGATCCTCACCATGGATAACTTAATAAAAAGAGGTGTGATTGTTGTTAATAGGTGTTATCTTTGTATGTCTGAGTGGGAGTCTATTGATCATTTGTTTCTGTATTGTAATTTTTTCGTCTCAATCTTGTTAGGTCTATTACAAGTGTTTCATATTTATTGGGTCCATCCTCAATCCATTTTTGACTTATTTGTCAAGTGGCCTTCCCCATTTTTGAATAGGCGTCTTAGGTATATGTGGAAGATCTGCCTTCATCACTACTTGTGGCAGATATGGTTGGAAAGGAATCGTCGGGCCTTCTTGGATAAGGTTTCTCAGTCATCCTCTGTCCTGTCAAAAATTTTAGCATATGCTAATGAGAATACTTGTTTAGTGCCTGCAGCATCTAGACCTCCAAATCCTTTTGAAGCTTCATTAGGCCAATCATTAAACTTACCTCTCACTGATGGCCTCAATCATCCTCAAGTCTGTCCTAGAACCATGATCACATGGACCCCACCCCCCCTAGGGTGGATTAAGTTAAATTTTGATGGGGCATCTAGGGGCAACCCGTGTGAAGTCAGGTCGGTGGCTTACTTAGAGACCACAAGGGTGAGGTGCTTGTAGCTTTTGCAGAACATCTTGGAGCTCAAACTAATAATGTGGTCGAAGCAAGGGCAGTTTGGAGGAGCCTCAAGGTGGCAGAGAATTATCCAGGAAACTGTTGGTGGAAGGTGATTCTCTTATTATTATAAATCTTCTAAAGAACACTAAGAGAGCTCCTTGGAGATTTGATGACTACATCCATGAAGCAAGGGCTCTAATTCATGACCGACCTGAGGCCATAATTTTGCATACCTTCCGGGAAGCAAACATGGCAGCTGATAGGCTGGCAAATGAAGGCATTGTAGCAGAAAATTTGATCACGTGGACTGAAAATCTTCCTCATGCAGTCTCAATGGTGATAGATAATGAAAAACTTTAGATTGGAAGGCTCAAAGTGGATCAATGACAGAAAATGGGGGCATTTTTAAAAAAAAAAAATTTGAACCTTATAATGGATTTTGTCATATTTGTTTTTTTTGTTCATGTGACTAGTGTTTTTTGCAATGGTGGGGCACTGATATAGGTTTTTTATCTACAAATTCATGCATGGGAAAAATCTGCTTTGGCCTCAAGTATTTCCCAAGGTGTGTTTGGATTCGATGTCGCAAAAAGGCCCTAGCAAGAAATAACAAAGTGTTGGAGATCCCTGACAATGAGGCACCAGACCCCACCATAATAGTCTTGGAGAAGATGACAATTTCATCATCCTCCAACAAGTATCAACCAGCTTGAAGAGTCCGTCTGGCCTCATCGGTGCAGTTGCTGATTTGTGTGATTCCTTAAATCTTCTGCTTTATAGCCAGCAGCTCAGTGGGCACAAGGAGTCAAAGGCAAAATCTAAATATGATGGCAAGAACGATGATAAGAAGTTAGATGAGGACTACAAGGAAGACTGCTTGGCCTCTTGGCTGTCCATTCTATGGGATGTTTTTTTTTTTTTTTTTTTTTTTTGACCATATTCTATTATTTTTATATGGGCACAAGCTACTCTGCATGGTGCTTGCATGATTAGTTTTTGTCTTTGTTAGTTCTTTTTTGCGTCTTTCTTTTCCGATGGCCATAATATTAGGCTTCCATAGTTTAGTTTGGCTGTATTCTAATGGAAGAGTAGGTCTTGGCCATTTTTGTTGTCAGTTTAAACTTTTAGGGCTTGGCCTTTGTCCAGTTGGTCAGTGGACCCTATTTTGTAAAATGGTTTTGGGTCAACCAGTTAAAACCCGGTGTTAATTATAATATTCTCTTACTTACCAAAAAAAAAAAAAATTCACAAGACAGAATAAGATATTGGCTTCTTTTGTGAAAACATAATAGGGATAAAATTTTCATTTTTTTTTAGCATCTTAGGCACATGTGGCTACATTTTAGGATAATCTATTTGTTTGCATGTCCTCTTGAATCCTTATTTAAAATAAATAAATTTTATTACTTGTTTTATAATTATTAAAACACAAAAAATATAACATAGCTGATAACTTGTATTCTTACACTTTGTCTTCACTTGCATCTTGCATTCTATCATCAAGTTTTGCATTTAGGATAGGATTAGGACCTTCAAACCTGAGGTGTATGTGTTAAATTAATCAATAAAACTAGATTCTTAGCCTTCACTAACGCTTCCGTAATCTTGAGTGTGATCTCATGAAAAATAGGAACTCACATTCATGAGGCTATCCCAACTTGTTTACGACCATAGGTGGTAACACAATAACTTAATTATAAATATATCTCTTAATAGGATTCTAATCAAAACTCTTTAAAAAAATATATAATAAGTTAAATTATTACCATTTAATAAATTAAAAATAATATTAATACTTGTAATATAATATTTTAAATTTTAATTAATAACTTATTAATGGCATTTTCACGTTAAAATTGTATTGTATTGAAAATCATAAAAAGTAGCCAATGAGAATACATGGCACTTCTATTAATCTTGATATGGAAAGAAAAATTTAAAATATTATGTTGTACATATATAGACCATAAATATATTTATAGACATAGATATCTTAGTGAAGCTTCTAAAATCTATAAATTATTCTCTTTGATAGGAAACAAAACAAGATTCAATTTCAAGGGTGTAACTGAATAATTCAAAAAATAGAGTGTAATTTCAATAGATATGATTGAAAATAGAATTTAATTTACATATGAAATGAATTTTCTCCATTAACAAATTTTCTAGTTTCAAACCTTGAATAAATACAGTAAAGTCCTAAATAAAATATTCTTCTATACTATCATTAGGTCAACCACCTTATTTTTTCCATTCATGGTCTCTATTTTCCACTTTACAAAGTAAAACTCACAAATTGACAAAGGAGTTTACTTGAAATTAAAATTAGTAATAAATATGTGAGGCTATAAATTTATTTTTGAGAATGTAGCATTTATCCATCAATGATAGAAATTTGGTTGTCCAAGTAGAAAGTCTCCTTTGTTCCTTACTTAGGATCCAATCCCACATGACCTTCGAGGAAGAATTAATCCTAAAGGGATCCATAAATATCTAATGATAAAAATAAGTGTAAAAACCTTTTAATCAAGTGGGGAATAGGTATAGGACTAGTTATCAAAGAGCATAATTAATTTAATATTTTATCACTAATTTGTTTTTGAAAAATAATATGAAAAAACTTGTATTAAAACAAAAATCATTTACAAGTTGGGATGAGACTTCTCCTAGCATTGAACAAATAGAACACATATTTACAACATTAAAAGAAGATTTGCATTGGATCCAAATCCCTTAAACCATATTTATACAATCGTTGTTCACCTGTTTACAACTATTAAAGAAGATATACATTGGAGCACAAATCTCCTAAACCATATTTCTAGAATGGTTATACAAATTAGCTAATCATTGGATTTTCTCACCAACTTGCCTAATCATCTCATCCTTAATAGCCATGTCACTGTGCCACTAAACCCCTACCTCCTTCTTAATGCTCATATTAGTCAAGAATTTTGCCACTTTATTTAGATCTCTACTCACATAAATTGGAATTACATCATCTAATTCCCTTCATAATTCCTTAATTTGAGTGATAAGAATCCTCAACGTCCATATCTTCAAATAAAATTTCCTCATGCAATATAGAGCTCCAACCATTATTTGAGAATCTAATTCTAGGATTATCCTCCTATAACCTTGTTTTACTACCCAAATAGAAGCATATTTGATAGCTAAGGCTTCCGCTTCATTGTTTGTGGCTCTTCCCAAGCCTTGCAGTTCTCAATAGAGCATTTGTTCATATTATTTGGGCAAGATCAAGCTCAATACCCATATTTGTGGTAAACTTTGTATTTGAATGTCAATGCCTTATAATTTAGTTGTTGAATCCAAGATAGTCCTATAAGTTTGAGTTTAACCTCTACTAAAAAAGGTTGGCTAAGATCCATTTCCAGACATAATATTACATAAAAAGGTGTGTTTCCTTCCATTGTGCCTTTGGAAACACCTAAATGTCTTCCAAGGGAATTGTTGATAATTTCCAATACCTGTTCACTCCAAAAATCCATTGGAAGTGCATACAAATATATCCAAACAGGGACAATAGTGGATTCCATTTGAGGATCGAATCCCACTCTTCAGGGTTGAACAAATAATCCTATTGGACCATGATTTCTCTTTTCTCATTTGAAAGCCTTATTTATATTAGTGAATTAAGAAAAACTAACAATAAAATATCCATTGCTAATAAACCACAAAGAATACTCACCAAGAGGATCCTAGTTTTGCCAGACCCAAGAATGCAAAAAAATTAGGGTAGGGCGAATACCCATGAATTTACAGATCAAATCATAATTGGTTCTATATAAAACTATTTCTTCGACCATGCTTTTATCAATGACAATATTTGGCCTTGATTCTGATTATGGAAAGAATCCATTAACTCGTTGATATATCGATCTATTTCTAGCAATCGTAAAGAGAATTTTTAGTGTAGTTTTTTTTTCTTCTTCAGTCGTTGATGGAGATTTATCCTGTAACAAATATGCAAAAGAACTATGTCTCTTTAAAAGAGGATATGGATGTGTCCCCATTGGACCCTCCTGGGGAAAAAATCTTGTCTTCAAATCTAAAGTAAGCATAAATCTCTTCGGCTACCCAATTCGTTCCAATAATTATCAAAAAAACATTTTTTATCACTAATTTTGGAACAAAAAATATCATAATTTAGTTGGAGTATATCTCGTTGTTTTTACCTCCTCTTAATAGTTATGAAGAAATAATAAAGAATCATGGAAAAGTAGGATTTGATCACAACTTTTTGATTGGGGATGGTAATCTATTTAAGGACTTCTCTAGAGTAGTCTCCAAAAGTTATCCTAAGATATCACCACTAATCATATATAAGAGAGGGCAATAGGATAACCCTAGTGAATTGAGCACTAGAGGAAGATAGTATAGGATAAGCCCTCAATAACCACAAGTCTATTTGAAGAAAACTAAAATAGAAGCAAGATGTGAGAGAAGAAATTATTATCAAACTCTAGCCAAGAAAGCAACGTTCGTATGTATCTCTAGCTAATATGGTCATATCCATTGTCAAAACAAATATTTGGTAGAATGACATCATAATTAGAGTCCTTGTCCCATTGGAAAGTTTCCCAATCTATAGACACCAAAACAGCACCAATCCGATTATGTGACTGCAAACACTGATCGCTTTGACAAACACAGCCCCCAGGGTAGCCCTCAGATGTTAAACAGTGGTCTTAACAACTTTCATAGCAATTTTGTAAGGTCAAGAAGCAATTTGGCACACTTGGACACTTTGCCCGATATTCGTCTCACCCGGGGACAAATTCAAAATAGAATTCGTCCCACCCCGAGACTGAATTCAGATCCAGATCCATGGGTGGGACGAATTCTAAGATTAACGGGCAAAAAGGCAAATGGTGCCAAGTGGCAGCCCAGAACAGTCAGTTAATGACTCTTGCCTTGCACGCGTGTGTAGGTGGACAGAGGGGCCGTTAGAAGACTATCACAAAAGGCATTTATCAAAGCTCAAGTCAATGGAGGACTCCCCTCCCTCATGGGAAGACAAGACTGCCACATGGCGCCTATGGCCAACACATGGCATTTGTGCTTCCCTCCCAAAAGAGACCCCATGGGTCTATAAAAGGTGGGACTTTTCTCACCCAAAATAGACAGGTTGAAGGAGTTTACAAGCAACGAAGTGCTGCCGAATTGAAGACCCACTTGCATCCCTCTTGGTTCACCTTCCCACATCCACCAATCTCTTTTGCAAGGGAGGTTGTTGGGTGGCCTTTGGAATCTCGAACCTCACCCAAATCCGATGCATGGACGCCTGAACCAACCAATTCACCGACCCCCCAATCCTAAGAGGTTTTGGGCCCATCCCTGGTGGATTGGCTCCAAAATCAAGTGCCAACGGTGGGAGGCCCACTTGGGCACCCCGCACCTCCCAAGTCCTATTTTTAGTTTTTGAGCATTTTAGATTATTTTTTAGATTGCATTTTGTGTTATTAGGTTTGATTAATCCATAGCTGCAATTTTGTAACTTTTGGTCGGATTCTAGGATGTTTTGTATTGCTTTGTCGTTTCGCTAACTTGCAAGTGTCAAGGTCAAATTCTTGAGGGTGGAGGCCAAATTGGGAAAATACGACCATCTGGGTCGTCCCAAAATGGCCCCAATTACATAACCCCCCTATTTGCAGGCGTTTTACAGGTCTCAGGATCCAACATTGGAGCAGCAGCAGGTTGGTTTCTTCAACACGAAGAATTCGTCCCACCCGGGGACGAATTACGATCAAAATTCGTCCCGCCCGGGGACAAATTTCGGTTGAAGGTGGATTGGCCACCGCCTCGATGGCGATGGCCTTCACGGTAACTTTTCTTACCTTCCGTCAAGTTTTGAAGCAATTTGGATTCACTTGTATTCATCATGTTTCAGGCAAATATTTACATGCATATTTCGTTAGTTTTAGAGAGCAAACGCTTTTCATTTGCAGCAGGTGCTACTGACGTCTTGGTCATTTCTTTGTTCACAGGAGAAGCAGCAGAGGTGAAGAACTCATCGACATCAGCGACGGTATCATCTTGGCCCGCCCATTGCAATCGTGGGCACGCGGAAAGAGGAATCATTCAGTGATTGTAATCAAACTCTATTTGCGCTCCTAGCCCCTGAAAAGGGAGGAGACATCATTGTAACAGAGATCAAGGGATATTAATGAAAGGGCTATGTTTTATCTATTTGATTGTGTCTCTTCCAATGTGTTTCTTTTCCATTTCATGCAATTTACATTTCTAGGACTTAAGCGTACTTAATTTTGAATGCAATCGCACTTGGTGTTTCCTTTGCCCGGAATCTCGTGCTTTCAGTGGTGATCACGGTGGGACATGTTCCCTGGTTTTTAAAATCACAGAAACTGATTAAATTTTTGTGTTTGTGCTTGAAAGGTACATCTTTTTTTTGTTGCAGACTGCTATTCGTCTCTGACAGGGACGAATTATTTTCTGCAATTCATCTGACCCTGAGATGAATTCAAATTCGTCTCTGGGAGGGACGAATTCTATTCGCAATTCGTCTCCCGGAGGGACGAATTCTTGTCTACGAATTTTCAGAGCAGAAATTCAGAAGCAACTGGAGCAGGCGAGAGAAGAGGTAGGGATTTTTATCATCTCTGTTAAATTTTCTGTTTCTATTTTTGTTTCTTTAATTGTTTTCATTTAATCTTGCATTGCATTAGGAAAAGTCATGTATGCTAGTTTCATTTTTGTTGAATAAAATGAATCCCACACACATCACGAAATAATTTTAAACCAAGGATCTGGTCGTAAGACCCCAGCCCTTGATCAAGACCATTGGTGGATTTCATCACCACCTTGGCTTGATTTGCATCCATTTCCTGATTGTCAACTGTTGTTAGGCGTAAATCCTGATGAAGACAGACCAAGTGTAGCTGGGGTGATTCCCATGCACACGAGGATAAGTTTTCTATGGTAGGTGCCATTAATAGGACAATACCCCTTTCGTACCGCCTACGTACCATGTACCTCCTGCTCTCACGTACCTATAGTCTCCCTCTCGTAAGGGCGGGTATATAGAGAGGTTGGTATATCGGCCTGGCTGGTATATTGAAGGGGCGACCTTTTTGGAGTTATAAGAGCCTACATGATGCATTTAAACGTTCTAAAAAACCTACAAAAACTAAACAAAACACCAAAATGCACTAAACCAGTTTAGGACACACCAAGAATTCTTAAAATAGATAATCACGGTTTTGTGAATGTGTGTGTTTAATTCTGCTTAGTGTAGAAAAAAAAAAAAAATCATAAAAACGAGATAAAAACTTATTTAGATAGCATAGAAGCACCGCAATGGTGTACACCCGCAGTCAAGCCCAATCAAGGGCAGAAGCTCCGGAAGGTACACAAAAAGCAGGCACAAGTCACCTTCACTTCAGTCCTGAGGATTTGGTCATACCGCCTTATAGGTCAAACCTACAAAAGAATCCAATTTAGAATCCTCGGTGGGGTATGCCTATTCAAAACAGCCCCTTTCGGGAAGATGCCTTACATGTAGACCTTGACATAAATAGAGATCACCTCTTGAAGGTAGGCATGAGTGGCCACCGTGCGATGAAGCGCTAAACAGGCACACCGTCCATTTGGAGGGGCAATGTGGATATGGCGTCCCTTCTTTACCTATCATCAGAACAGAGAGACTAAATCCGGAGCGCAGGGCTCCTTACATAGGGCGACCTAACTCCGCCCAACCCATTTACACCCGTGAAAGGGAGTATGAGGAAAGCCATCGCATTCCTCGAGGGCAACAAACAATGCGGGAACCTTGCATTTTTGCACCAGCAGGATATCATGATCACCCCTTGAGGCCAGAACCTCGAGCACATATCGCCTACCTCGACAGAGGGAAGCGACCCCTTGAGATTTTAGAGCATCAAAACCAAGGTAAACCCATAGGAGGAACATTTGAACCTTCTGAACAAAATAGGGTAGATCAAATTGACTCGGCTGTCGCTAGATATACCATTCGTCAAGCCCAAATCATGCGGCTTAAACAAAGTCAGCAAGAGATAGAGTATCAATACCGCTTGGATAAAGAACGCATGCAACGCGAAGCGGATGAGTTACACTATGAAATACCTGAGAGGGGGCCAACCCATCACATCCAAAGATCTGAATAGTATGAGAGGCGTAATCCGCTAGTGCAGGACAGGTCTCCATGACCTCGTCAAGCTCTGCCTCCAAGACCCCATAGATTCGAGAGGGAGGCAAATCCCCGAAACCATGATGGGTACCTTCAGCAAGAGCTTGATCAGGGTCACAAGTTTCGCCCAGAGACTCCTCAAGAATTTTATGAGGAGTATGAACCAGAAGAGGAGTATATTGAAACTCCCCATCAAGGCAGGAAGGATGCCATTCGGCCACCCCTCCATAGGCCTCCAGTTTACCGTAACTTGCAACAAGAGCGAACAAGAGAGGAAGAAATAAAATCTTCCGATGCATACCAAGCGCTATTGGAGCGTTTGGAGTCTATGGAGAAAAAAGCTGCTGGGCATCAAAAATCCACATTACGTCTACTTCGCAATAATTCGGTGCATCCCTCAGTGCCTACACCTCTTTACCTCGAACACTTCAAGTTGCCTCAATTGGCAGTTTTTAAAGGTGAAGAGGACGCACGAGAACATGTTACACGATTTCTAAGCCAATGCTTCGGCATTCAAGATAATGACGCATTATTGCTTGGAACATTCATAACCACATTTGTAGGCCCTGCCTCGGATTGGTTCACACAACTGCCCAAACACAGCATAAGCAGCTTAGATCATCTAGTAGATGCGTTTCTTGAATATTTCGCCTTCAACACAAGGAAGAAGGCATCACTTAGTGATCTTGCTAGCCTTAAACAATTTGAGGAGGAAACAATGGCAGCGTACGAGAACCGATGGAGAGCTTTGCTTTCTAAGTTACCCTACCGTCCTCCCATGTCGGACCTCACGCAAATGTTCGCAAAAAGTTGCTTAAAATCAATCTCCGGTCTATTGTTCTTGCGACAATACGACAACTTAGAAGAAGCTTTGGCGCAAGCCAGAGTCATAGAAGAGATTAAGATAGGCGAAGGCGCAATTGCCAAGCCTAAGAAGAAAGAGTGGAATAAAACCACTAAAACTAGGACAACGCAACCACAACATGCTACAGTCAACCAAGTTGCGATAAATGTCCCCGCGCCTGTGCAAGAAACGCAGCCTCAAAAGGCTAACTACCAAGCAGTGCCTCCTGCTTACGAAAGAGATAACAAAATACAGGAGGAGTATCAGCAGTGTTGCCCTAGGCGAGTATGCAGAGTCTAGGGACTCCTTATTTGACCGCTTGTCAACGGAAAATTTAGTTACTCTGCCAGAAATCCAAATTTTTGACCCTAACGTTCCCAAGCCTAGGGGGTATAGGGAAGAATTGTATTGCAAATTCCATAGGCGCAGGGGACATGACCTAAATGGGTGTTGGAAATTCAAAGAACTAGTCCAGGATTTGATCGATAATAGAACATTGGTCGTGGACAACCCCATCGCACCAAACAACCAACAAATGGGGGTATTCAAGGACCCCTTGCCTGCCCACGAGGCACAGACAAAACCGCTCCAAATTAACAAGGTGCGACAAGATCTTCCCGCGCAAGGATTTGTGGGAATGATTAGCATTGTAACAAGGAACATAAAATACCCAACAGTTGCCCCCGAGGTAGCTGTGAGGGAAGTTCTGTCGACATCGCAGCCTCAACAACACCCAACGTAGTTACCTCCGCCTAGACCTGAGGTCACGATACAAACCAAACTCACGCAGAGTTTGCGGACCACGTCGGCTAGGCTGTCCATCTACGAGCTTATTCAACAATCAGCTCCCCATAGATAATCTCTTATGGACATTTTAAAAGCCATTGAAGTACAACCCCACGAAGAAAATTCTTTCAACGCCTTCGTGGGACATGTAAAACAATGTACGGAGCCTGTCATTACATTCAAAGAAGACGAGGTCAAAACGATATCAAATGACATGCCGGATCCACCCCTGCACGTTATTGCACGGGTCAATGGGATCCCATACAAGAGAGTGCTGATAGATATTGACTCGTCCAGTAACATTATAACCACTGCAGCATTGAAACATTTAAAACTGCCAGCCTCTCACATCACAGCTTCCACGTACACACTACGAGCTTTTAACGATGCAATTTTCTCGACGATCGGCACGGTTGTTCCGCCTATACAGGTAGGAAAAAAGTCAATACCCATCTTTGTGCCATGTTCGGAAGGTGAAATGGCTTATAATATACTTGCTAGGGCGGCCTTGGATCGGGGGACATGAAGTGTGTCCCCTCGATCGCACACCAGTGCTTGAAGTATGCCTATGAAGGGCAAATACATGTAATCCCAATGGACTTAGAGCCCTTCAAATATTGCAATGCGGTACAATTCATACCTCAATCGACCCTCCCATCAACGCATTTGGATTTTCAATTGAATCCATCTAAACAGGGACCGACACCGCAAGTACCATTGGTGGCCAACAAGTCAAAATCCCAGCCAGGTGAGACTTCATCATTGGCTCCTTCATCATCAACGCCACCTATCGTGGCCCAACAGAAAGACAAGGGAAAGAAAATCATGGAAGAGGTTAAGCCTCTAGAAGAGGGGTTGCCCACGATTTCAATGATATCAACAGAGGAAACACCCAACATAACACAAACCAAGACTCCTGAACAACCAAACATGGAATGGACTCAGGAAGGACTACCGTTTCCTCCTACCCAATCATCAACAATCACTGTTGAAATGGCCAGTACAAGGCCTGGGAGAATACTTAGTGCAAAATTTTGTGGCAACCCCCACATTGGAGTCAGTACAAGACATGGGAAGACCTCACCTTCCCATTGGAACAATCGTCCCTCTAGGCTACCCACCGAACCAAACGAATTTTGTGTATGGGGGCCTTGATCATGGTTCTGAACCATGCGAACAAAAGGAAACAGATGAAGAGACTTTTGTCGAAAACATCAATTATTTGTCGAACCCAAAATTTGCCCTAAAATATCTCGAACAATGCAATTGGCATGGGTATGGGCTAGGCAGATATGAGCAAGGGATGCGGATCCTTTGCAAACCAAGATATCAGATGCCATATGACAAGTCAGGGGTAGGGTTCAACCATCCCCTACCATTAGACATCTTGGTTGAAAATATGCAAGGCCTAGAAATAGGCAACAAGGGGGGATTGGCACAAGACCCGTACGCCAATCCAAACACGAGAATACACCTTAGGGGATTATCTCCCATGGTCTACAAACACCCCTGGAAACAACAATAATCCCTCTCCTTTGCTAGAGAGAGGTGAAAGTTCAGAGAGCAATCCTCAAAGAGAACAACAACGGCTTTCGGACATTTTTCTGAAGCTATTTCCCCTAGAGGTCCCAGAAAAAATAACATAGTCTCAAAAGAATCAGGTCCCTCCACTAAGAGTGGAACAACTGCAATGGGACCAGATTAATTCACTGGAACAGGAAGAGTCCTCAATGTCGCAAGCAACAGATGCTGAAGAGGATGAACAATTTTGGATCTATGAAAGTGATTCAGAAGACGAAACTAAAATGGACTATCTCAGACATGCGTGACAACATCATCGCGCTCTAACTCATGAAGATCTAATGGGACAAATGGGTATACGGTTGGGACATGAATGGCACGTAGAAACAACGAGGTGGGACCAAGTGTTAGGCCTATGGTTCCAAATTCAAGATGAGCATCGTCCACCTCGAGATCCCATCAGGACAGCAGTACCGAGGGAAGACCCCGCCTTACTTTTCACACATAGATATGAATTTGCACCTAGATAGGATCCATTCGTGCCTGTTCCCGTAGAGCCAGATCTAGAGTATAGGGAACAGCTAAAAGAATCAAGTCATCACACCCATGGTTCTAGAGAAAAAATTCATTCCATCCACATGATCTCCATTGATTTGACCACACCCATCCGCAATCCGACCAATCCATCACGGTCATTGCATCTAAAAATGGATGCCATTGACTGGGATCGCGTCAATTCACCATTGTCACCATCAGAGTACTGGCCTTTTGGTGAAATGCTTCATTTTACCCCAAGGACAACTCAAGATATTTTTCAGGATGAAGAGGGACCCGAGGTCCCAAACGCAGATCTTAACTTAGCTGATGATATCCATTTAATCCCAACTCCACATCAGTTGGAGGACGGATCTCACATGTCAGTCGAAGAGACGACTGACGTAGACATCGGCACAGATCCAATGAATCCACGGATTCTCAAGCTGGGGGTAAGCCTTTCCCCCGAGGAGCAAGCCGATTACATTGCCCTTCTTAAAGAAAAGAAGGAGGTTTTTGCATGGTCGTACAAAGATATGCCAAGACTAGACCCACAACTAGTCATGCACAACTTAACGCTTGATCCGAAAATCAAGCCTGTAAAGCAAAAACTAAGAAAAATGCACCCAACTGTGGCCTTGATGGTCAAAGACGAATTGCAAAAGTCTGTTGGATGCACAATTTGTCATCTGTGTGGATTATCCGCCATGGTTGTCCAACATGGTTCCCGTCAAGAAGCCCGACGGGAGGATTCGCATATGCACCGACTTTCGAGACCTAAACAAAGTGAGTCCTAAGGATGATTTCCCCTTGCCAAGCATCGACGCATTGGTAGATGCTACAGTAGGTCACGAAATGCTCTCCCTAATGGACGGTTTCTCAGGATACAATCAAATTCGTATCAATCCTGAAGACCAATTCTCAAAACGGCATTCACAACGCCTTGGGGGACATTTTGTTATAAGGTCATGCCTTTTGGCCTTAAAAACACTGGCGCTACATACCAACGTGCTATGACTTATATCTTCCACGATTACATGCACAAAAATTTGGAAGATTACATGGATGATTTGTTAGCCAAGTCTCTCTTGCGCTCAGATCATCTCGGTGACTTAAGCAAGATTCTCGATCGCCTCATAGAGCATAAGGTCAGACTAAATCCCAAGAAGTGCGTGTTCGGCGTCACATTTGGAAAACTATTGGGTTTTATAGTCTCCAAGAGAGGCATCGAAGTGGACCCAAACAAAGTCAAGGCAATCCTTGAAATGGCTCCCCCAACCACTATCAAGTAGCTCAGAAGTCTGCAAGGAAAGGTCGCGTCGATTAAACGCTTCATAGCGCAATTATCTGACAAATGCCGACCAATGAACAAACTATTGCACAAGGGGGTTACATTTCATTGGGATGACGAGTGCCAGTCAGCATTTGATGAAATCAAACAATACTTGGCTTCGCCGCCGTATTGGCACCGCCTAGACCAGGTGTGCCGTTCTACTTATACATCTCGGCTATCGAGGTGGCATCAGGCGCAATGCTAGCCCAGAAGAATGAACTTCACAAAGAACAGAGCTACTTACTATCTTAGTCGCACCCCGGTCGGGTTACAAACTTAACTATGCATACGTTGAGAAACTGCGCAGCGAGTGGTGTTTGCTACCAAAAGGCTACGCCACTACATGCTGAGCAACACTACGTATGTTGTGTCTAAGGAGAATCCATTGCGATACATGATGAGTCATACTTATCATAGTAGTCGCACGATGAAATGGATCATGTTGTTGACGGAATTTGACATTGAGTTTATTGGGAAAAAATCTATAAAAGGACAAGTCATAGCCGATCAACTAGCAGAGGCTCCTCTTGAAGACGATCAGCCTCTAGTCATAGAACTACATGATGATGAGGTCTTCCATGTCTCAGAATCGCCAGATTCTGAAGAGCCTGAGTCTCAGTCGACATAACCTTATTTTTTGATGGTTCTAAATGAGAGCAAGGTGGTGGCGCAGGAATTGTATTCTTCACACCGCAGGGCACTCCAATGCCCCTGTCATTTAAATTAAACTTCCAATGCACCAACAACAATGCAGAATATGAAGCCTTGCTCCTAGGTCTTTAGACAACAATCGCCATGAACATCAAAAGATTGAACATCTTTGGTGATTCGTTGTTAATCGTCAATCAAGTCAAGGGGGTATATCAATGCAAATGTCCAGTTCTGAAGGCCTATAAAGCCCTCGTGGATAAATTCCTGGAAAAACTTGAGTGGTATGACATCGAGGCACTCCCTCGATCATCGAATCATTTTGCGGACACAATGGCCTCCTTAGGGTCACTAATCCCGCAAGACCTTTCCGGTGATATAACAACCATTCAGGTCAAAACCTTATCGCAACCCGTGATGGAGCGCGCAAGCTCAGACTTGATGCCAGGAATCCACATGATCCATATCGAACCATCTTTGGATAAGTTCTTTCGAATTCGAGACTATTTGAAACACGCCAACTGGGGGTCTTTGTTCTCCCCCACTCCCATTAATAGCAACACAACGCTATTTTTACAAGTTCTCTCCCAATCAGCATTTGTTAGGGAAGAACTCCAAAAGGGATTGGCTGTTCAAACTGTCGAGGTATCCGATCAATGAGGATCGGTATTTACCCATAAGAGACTACCTCAAGTTAGGTAATCTACCCTTTGGATTGACGCAAGCCGCAAAACGAACATTCAAACAGAAAGCGGCAAAATATGTCTTGATAGGAGACATTTTGTATCATCGCAGCTACGACGGGATTCTTCTTCGTTGTTTGGACCAGAAAGAGTCCACTTGGGCAGTCACCCAAGCGCATGACGGTACATGTGGCGGCCACTTCAGTGGTATGGCCATTGCAAAGCGCATTCTTCGCATGGGCTATTATTGGCCATCTTTAGAGCGAGATTGTTGCGCGTATGTCAAGAGGTGTGTAAAATGTCAACATCATGCCAATTTAATGCACGCACCTTCCCAGGCCCTACGAGACGATCCAGTATGCTTGGCAATTTTTGCGGTGGGGCCTCGATCTAATCGGAAAGATCTCCCCTGCGTCGTCGAGCCGTCACACGTTTATCATAACGGCCACGAGAATATTTTACCAAATGGGTGGAAGCAATTCTGTTAACCTCTACGACAGGACCCTGCATTACGAAGTTCATTTTGCATTACATCATATGTCGTTTTGGTATTCCATCCAAAATAATCTTGGATAATGGGCCATCATTCAAGAACAAAGACGTGCGTGCTTTAACCACAAAGTACAAAATTCAGCATGGCTTTTCAACACCCTATTATCCGCAAGCAAATGGGCAAGCAGAGGCGTCAAACAAAATGCTAGTCGCCATCCTCAAAAAGACCGTCGCAGATAGTCATAAGGATTGGCACATACAAATCCCACTTGCCCTTTGGGCTTATCGCACTAGCATTCGAACGCCCACTGGGGCAACTTTGTTTTCACTAGTGTATGGCTCAGAGGCAGTAATGCCTCTCGAGTTGGAAATTCCTTCCCTCCGCATATCAATGCAAGAATTCATCGATGATGAAACTGCACGGTAGGCCCGGTTAGACCAACTTACATTGCTTGATGAAAGACGCGTTAATGCTCTCGAGCACTTACGTATCTATCAAGAGCAGCTTAAGAGAGCTTACAACATGAAATTTCACCTAAGAGACTTTCGGGTTGGTGATTTGGTTCTGAAGGAAAACCAACAAAACTCTAATTTGCCGTCCCATATGAGAGACAAATTCGTGGCAAATTGGCTAGGTCCTTATGTCATTGATAGCAAACACTTGGCATTTCGTGAAACATGAACACAAGGTTCCTTCATTAGTTCTTTGGTTATCTATTTTTGCTCAGCACTGTGTCACCCGCAGCGCTTCCCAAAAAGGGGCATCTGTAGACACCAAAACAACACCAATCCGATTATGTGACTGCAAACACTGATCGCTTTGAAAAACACAGCCCCCAGGGCAGCCCTCGAGAGGTTAAACGGTGGTCTTAACCACTTTCATAGCAATTTTGTAAGGTCAAGAAGCAATTTGGCACACTTGGACACTTTGCCCAGTATTCGTCTCACCCAGGGACGAATTCAAAATAGAATCCGTCCCACCCCAGGATGAATTCTGAATCCGTCCCTGGGTGGGACGAATTCTAAGCTTAACGGGCAAAAAGGCAAATGGTGCCAAGTGGCAGCCCAGAACAGTCAGTTAATGACTCTGCCTTGCACGCGTGTGTAGGTGGACGAGAGGGCCGTTAGAAGACTGTCACAAAAGGCATTTATCAAAGCTCAAGTCAATGGAGGACTCCCCTCCCTCATGGGAAGACAAGACTGCCACATGGTGCCTATGGCCAACACATGGCATTTGTGCTTCCCTCCCAAAAGAGACCCCATGGGTCTATAAAAGGTGGGACTTTTCTCACCCAAAATAGATAGGTTGAAGGAGTTTTCAAGCAACGAAGTGCTGCCGAATTGAAGACCCACTTGCATCCCTCTTGGTTCACCTTCCCACATCCACCAATCTCTTTTGCAAGGGAGGTTGTTGGGTGGCCTTTGGAAGCTCGAACCTTACCCAAATCCAACGCATGGACACCTGAACCAACCAATTCGCCGACCCCCCAATCCTAAGAGGTTTTGGGCCCATCCCTGGTGGATTGGCTCCAAAATCAAGTGCCAACGGTGGGAGGCCCACTTGGGCACCCCCGCACCTCCCAAGTCCTATTTTTAGTTTTTGAGAATTTTAGATCATTTTTTAGATTGCATTTTGTGTTATTAGGTTTGATTAATCCATAGCTGCAATTTTGTAACTTTTGGTCAGATTCTAGGATGTTTTGTATTGCTTTGTCATTTCGCTAACTTGCAGGTGTCAAGGTCAAATTCCCGAGGGTGGAGGCCAAATTGGGAAAATCCGACCATCTGGGTCGTCCCAAAATGGCCCCAATTACATAACCCCCCTATTTTCAGGCATTTTGCAGGTCTCAAGATCCGACATTGGAGCAGCAGTAGGTTGGTTTCTTCAACACAGAAGAATTCGTCCCACCCGGGGACGAATTACGATCGAGATTCGTCCTGCCCGGGGACGAATTCTAGTTGAAGGTGGATTGGCCGGTTGCCTCGGTGGCGGTGGCCTTACGGTAACTTTTCTTACCTTCTGTCAAGTTTTGAAGCAATTTGGATTCACTTGTATTCACTTGTTTCGGGCAAATATTTACATGCATATTTCGTTAGTTTTAGAGAGCAAACACTTTTCATTTGCAGCAGGTGCTACTGACGTCTTGGTCATTTCTTTGTTTGTAGGAGAAGCAGCAGAGGTGAAGAACTCATTGACATCAGCGGTGGCATCATCTTGGCCCGCCCATTGCAATCATGGGCACACGAAAAGAGGAATCATTCAGTGATTGTAATCAAACTCTATTTGCGCTCCTAGCCCCTGAAAAGGGAGGAGACATCATTGTAACAGAGATCAAGGGATATTAATGAAAGGGTTGTGTTTTCTCTATTTGATTGTGTCTCTTCCAATGTGTTTCTTTTCCATTTCATGCAATTTAAATTTCTAGGACTTAAGCGTACTTAATTTTGAATGCAATCGCACTTGGTGTTTCCTTTGCCTGGAATCTCGTGCTTTCAGTCCAAAAAGGGCTAACACCCATCAAAAATAGGTCCAAATGTTGGATAAATTTCACACGCTTAACGGTAAACCCTCTAAAGGCATCCCTGCACAAGTCATCTTGGGTCAAGTGACTCTTCGCTTCTCTCACGAAGGTCATTCCCTCATCGATTCGTCACTTAAGGGGGTAGTCACACTTAGTCACCAATCAACAATCACACACCCAATTAAGGAAAATGACATGCATTCAAAGAATCATTGAAAAAGACAATCACGCTCCTACTTGGGCAATAAACAAGCAACAATCAAATCAATCAAACACTTGGCATTTCGTGAATCATGAACACAAGGTTCCCCACTGAGGATAAAAATGCCCTTCACTTGGTCATGGTGATCAATGTCTAAGTTCAAGTCACACCTCACCAAAACAGGTTAATACTTGAAATCAAATTCCTTAGCTCATCGAAAGCAAGGATTCAAGAATGCATGCCCTTTCCATACTTGGGGCATCAAAAGTTGGTTAGGTTACCAAGAAACCCTAATCATTAGTGCTTTGGTTATCTATTTTTGCTCGACCCTGCGTCACCCGTAGCGCTTCCCAAAAAGGGGCATCTGTAGACACCAAAATAGCACCATTCCAATTATGTGACTGCAAACACTGATCGCTTTGACAAACACAGCCCCCAGGGCAGCCCTCAGAGGTTAAACAGTGGTCTTAACCACTTTCATAGCAATTTTTTAAGGTCAAGAAGCAATTTGGCACACTTGGACACTTTGCCCAGTATTCGTCTCACCCAGGGACAAATTCAAAATAGAATCCGTCCCACCCCAGGATGAATTCTGAATCCGTCCCCTGGGTGGGATGAATTCTAAGCTTAACGGGCAAAAAGGCAAATGGTGCCAAGTGGCAGCCCGGAACAGTCAGTTAATGACTCCTGCCTTGCACGCGTGTGTAGGTGGAGAGAGGGGCCATTAGAAGACTGTCACAAAAGGCATTTATCAAAGCTCAAGTCAATGGAGGACTCCCCTCCCTCATGGGAAGACAATACTGCCACATGGCACCTATGGCCAACACATGGCATTTGTGCTTCCCTCCCAAAAGAGACCCCATGGGTCTATAAAATGTGGGAATTTTCTCACCCAAAATAGACAGGTTGAAGGAGTTTTCAAGCAACGAAGTGCTGCCGAATTGAAGACCCACTTGCATCCCTCTTGGTTCACCTTCCCACATCCACCAATCTCTTTTGCAAGGGAGGTTGTTGGGTGGCCTTTGGAAGCTCGAACCTTACCCAAATCCGACGCATGGACACCTGAACCAACCAATTCGCCGACCCCCCAATCCTAAGAGGTTTTGGGCCCATCCCTAGTGGATTGGCTCCAAAATCAAGTGCCAACGGTGGGAGGCCCACTTGGGCACCCCGCACCTCCCAAGTCCTATTTTTAGTTTTTGAGAATTTTAGATTATTTTTTAGATTGCATTTTGTGTTATTAGGTTTTATTAATCCATAGCTACAATTTTGTAACTTTTGGTCGAATTCTAGGATGTTTTGTATTGCTTTGTCGTTTCGCTAACTTGCAGGTGTCAAGGTCAAATTCCCGAGGGTGGAGGCCAAATTGGGAAAATCCGACCATCTGGGTCGTCCCAAAATGGCCCCAATTACATAACCCCCCTGTTTGCAAGCATTTTTCAGGTCTCGGGATCCGACATTGGAGCAACAGCAGGTCGATTTCTTCAACACAGAAGAATTCGTCCCACCCAGGGACGAATTACGGTCGAGATTCGTCTCGCCCGGGGACGAATTCCAGTTGAAGGTGGATTGGCCAGCTGCCTTAGTGACAGTGGCCTTCTGGTAACTTTTCTTACCTTCTGTCAAGTTTTGAAGCAATTTGGATTCATTGTATTCACTGTTTCAGGCAAATATTTACATGCATATTTCGTTAGTTTTAGAGAGCAAATGCTTTTCATTTGCAGCAGGTGATACTGACGTCTTGGTCATTTCTTTGTTCACAGGAGAAGCAGTAGAGGTGAAGAACTCATCGACATCAACGACGGCATCATCTTGGCCCGCCCATTGCAATCGTGGGCACGCGGAAAGAGGAATCATTCAGTGATTGTAATCAAACTCTATTTGCGCTCCTAGCCCCTGAAAAGGGAGGAGACATCATTGTAATAGAGATCAAGGGATATTAATGAAAGGGCTGTGTTTTCTCTATTTGATTGTGTCTCTTCCAATGTGTTTCTTTTCCATTTCATGCAATTTACATTTCTAGGACTTAAGCGTACTTAATTTTGAATGCAATCGCACTTGGTGTTTCCTTTGCCCGGAATCTCGTGCTTTCACAAGCTAGCATCAAGTTGTCAATAATAAACCTTTCTTTGAGGAACTTGTTCTTGTCTAACAATTTTAGATATCATAAGACTAAACTTCAGGGTAAAATCCATAGCAATAATTTTGTATGCAACATTAAGCAAGATGATAGGTTTCCCAAAAAATATCGATATAGGATATTTTCCTCTTAAAATATGTTTAATCATGTCCTAGTTGATCAAGGTACCAACTGAGCTAGAGGTAATGGTTTTATAATAGAAAACATAGAGGTTTAACCAATCAGGGGACACAACATCTAATAAAATTCCATAGGAAGACCATAAAGACCTAGGGATTTAGCATTTTTTATACAATAAATAAGCTTCCATAGAAATGTTAATATGAGGTTAACATTATTTCTATCACATATTTCAAGAGGTATTTTTATAGGATAAAATCCTTAATGTAGTTCTCCAAGATGAGGAGTAGATCATTGAGAGGATCAAAAGTAAATATATACTAGAAGAGGCTCTAGAAGATTTAATAATTTCAAGGTGATTGATCTTGAGATTCGTCAAGAAATCCTTGATGGAAATGATGCTCTTAGATTTTTGTGTGTGCTTGAGTAATATTGTTGGTATTTTTGCCACATTCAAATTTTACCAAAATTTTACCTAAGTATGAAATGAGTTTCACTAGTGAAATCATCTTCTGGCAATTTTTCTAGTGAAATCATCTTCTCGTAGTTTTGCCAACAAAATTATCTTCTGGTAGTTTCACCAGCAAAATTATTTTTTGGTAGTTTTTCTAGTGAAATTATCTTCTAGGTAGTTTCACCCCTATTTGTAGAAAATTTTATTTTTGCCCCATCTCTTGGTGAAGTCCCCTCTTAGGAGAAAGAGCAAATATCTCATCAAAAACCCATTTTTAGATAACAAATATAGCAAAATTAATTTTTAGGTGAGCTCCATTTTCGATAGCGAAGGCCCGTTCTAGGTTAAGTCATGGTGAGGAGGCATGTTTGGGTGAAAATCCAAATGAAAATGAGTGAAAATTAGTGAAATACCTTTGAGGTGAGATTCTCATCAAAATTCTATTTTATGTTCACAACCCGATGGAATTTCATTTTTACCAATATTTTCAGCAAAATTGCTTTTCACCCTAATTCTTTGGCAAAATTCATCTTTGTCATTTCCTCTAGGCAAAATCCTTTTCGAGGGCAATTTCAATGTAGATAATTTTTAGAAAAGATTAAGTATTGGTGAATTTAATTTTTGGGGCAAAGAAATTAACATTTCTAGAATTATTGTTGAAGGATTGTCGAAATTAAATGTTGTGTTCTTGACGCTGGTGTGATCTTGTTGATTTTGAGGTACCGTCCATTGTGGTGGATGTTCATTTTTTAGGTACCATCATGGAGATTAAAATTTTATCGATGATTCTTGCTAAGTCCTGATATGCCAAATGATGGAATTTTGTTTTACTTCCCAATGTACCACCGGATTGGTTAGTTGCTATTTTCTAGGAGAAAATTATTGTTGTTTAGTCTTTGATTGACCAGGATTTTATTTAATGAGCATTTAATTCTAGAGGTAAAATCCTCTATAAATACAATGAAACTTGATGTAAAAAAGAGGGGAACATTTTGCTGAAAAAATTTTGAATTTTAATTTTGTACTTCAATTGAAATACTTGACATTGGTTTCTAGATCAATTGTTTATGTGATTGCTTTCTTCCTATAATTTATGTTATATTCATACCTTTGTTAAATAAATTGAATTCTACATTTAAATTTAATTGTTGATGAAGAGTGAATGTTGAAATGTTAATTGAAAGTCATGTGTAATTTGTGATTAGTTCCTATGTTCTTTCTATTAAATACTGGTTAAAACTAGACTTAGTTATTTAGTTTTTATTTCATCCCCACTCTATTTTTCTGGATTACAACCATATTTCTATCTATTTTTGTTAATTTATCTTCCTAATATTTATACCGATCTTTAGATTAGTAAGGGAACCAACCCTCTCCGGAGATTGGCCCGAAGGACATCTCTTTCCTTTGTGATTTCAATGTTGGCTTGGTCTAGAGCGCATATTTTTATACTTAGGCAGATTTATGACCAAAAAATACAATTAAAAACTTAGAGCCTTTGTCCCTATGTTCAATTCAATTTTGTCTAGATCAAATCCAAATGCTTGAGCTTCTACAACATCAAAGTGGTGAAGCTCTTATTCATCCTTAGCATAATGAGACTAGGATTCCAATTTATCATATAACATAAATTTTAGAAAGTAAAAAAAAATCTTAAATTGTTATTGTGCTATAATTATAAGTAGATTTTAATGTGTTAACATAGTAATCATTTGGAGTTATTCAATATATAAAAAAAATATTCAAAACATATTTTTTTAGTTTTTTGATAACTTAAAGTGGCACAATATTCTCTAGTATGGTTCCTTTCCCATAGCAATTTGATTAGAAAAGATTGATGATTGACATACTCTATAATTATATATATTTATTAGAAATAAATTTCCTAGTTCCTATTATATAATTTGTTAGAGAAGACTTTCCTAGTCCCTTGTTCAAGGAAGAAAGTATATAATGATTTATAAATCAACTTACTAATTTCCCTCACAAGGGGTCATATACCATCATTTTTATACAAAAATTTAGGCATGAAACTCAATACCTTTTTCAAAACATAAATTATTGTCTAATCTAAGTAATTATAATGGTTGACATTGATAAAAATGTTGATCACAATATTTTCTCAAATAATTAAGCATGCATGGGGTAAATCCTAACATTTAGTTTATCAAAGAAGATATTTGTGGTCACTTATATGTGCATACATTCCTTGGGAAGTTTTTTATGTTAGGTAATGGAGCCAAATTGATAACAATAAATTAATTAAATATTATTGGCAGGGTTCCAAGGCCATTATTGTTGGTGGAGTTCCAAGGCCATTAATTATTGATGGGCAACATTCAACAATAAGAACATGAACGGGGTTCCAAGAAGTAGCATTAAATATTTAATTACAATTAAATATTTAATTACCATTAAATATTTAATTATCGATAAATATTAAAAAAATACTATTGTAATAATTCTATGTATTTGAGTATCTTGTTTATGGGAAATATATAGGATTATGTATCTCTTGTAGAGAGACAAGGAAGCTTGGTGTAGAGCTTGATGCAAGGGTGTTTGCATGTTGAATTACTATTAAAGTAATTATGTGGAGATGTTGGTTTTTTGAAGAGGAATTTGCAGTTGGTTGTTTTGTAGGATTACTCCCTTCAAATATTGTATTGGTAATAATACAAAGATTGATTATTTCTCTATGGAGTAGGGTACACTGCTCGAACCACATAAATCTTGTGTCTCATTCGTGTGATTTTTTTTTTGCACTGCTTAACTAAAGTTTAAACTGTTTTTCATTACTGTTGTTATAATTTTTTTTATTCCATAGATGGTAATTCCTAAAAAATTGTATCAGAATGATCTTGTTGGAAAAGGGAACTCGTAGGAGAGTTTTCTATTCAAGTGGGAGAAATGGAAGAAAGTTTGAAGTTTAAACTGGAGAAGTTTATTGGATAAAACTTTGGTATGTGGAAAACCAAAGTGGAGGATTATATGTATCAGAAGGATAATCTGTACTTGGATCTAAAATAGAAGATTGATGGTCAACCTGATTTGATGTATGATGAGGAATTGGATTTGATAGATAGAAGGGCACTAGGGTTGATCCAGTTGAGCCTAGCTAATTATGTTGCATACAACATCAAGAAGAAAAAGACCACCAAAGGAGCCATGGATACACTAGCTAAGTTATATGAAAAACCCTTAGCTTCAAATAAAATTTTCTTGATTAGAAAGTTATTTACTATGAAATTGCAAGAGGATGGATCTATCCAAGAACACCTTAACGAGTTTTATGCTGTTATGGGATTTTTTTTTATTCCATAGATTGTGTATTGTCTATACATGGTGAATTCCTAACAAATGGTATCATAGCGATCTTGTTGGAAAATGGCACTCACAAGAGAGTTTTCTGTTCGAGTGGGAGAAATGGAAGAAAGTTTGAAGTTTAAGCTAGAGAATTTTACTAGATAAAACTTTGGTATGTGGAAAACCAAAGTGGACGATTATCTGTATTATAAGGATAATCTGTACTTGGATCTAAAAGGGAAGACTAATGGTCAACATCATTTGATGTATGATGAGGAATGGGATATGATAGACATAAGGACACTAGGGGTGACCCGATTGAGCCTAGCTAATTCTGTTGCATACAACATAGAGAAGGGAAAGACCACCAAAGGAGACATGGATATACTAGCTAAGTTGTATGAAAAACTCTTAGCTTTAAATAATTTTTTCTTGATTAGAAAGTTATTTACTATGAAATTGCAAGAGGATAGATCTATCCAAGAACACATTAACGAGTTTTATGCTATTATGGGTTCTTTAAAATTTGGAGGGCATGATTTTAATGATGAGGTTATGGCTTTAGGGTTTCTTTGTTCACTACTAGACTCGTGGGGTAGCATTGTAATGGCAATGAGTAATTATGTGACTGGATCTAGAAAGTTGGTATTTGATGATGTGGTTAACATAATCCTCAATGAGGATATGAGGAGAAAAACCTCAGGGAAGGCTTAATAATTTGGAGTAGCATTATCTACATAAAGTAGAGGTAAAAAAATAGAAAAAGGAAAAGGTCAATCTAGATGAAAAAGTTAGAATAGAGGAAAATCAAAGGGTAGATCTAAAAGCAGAGACAAAAGCAAGATTGATTGCTGGCATTGTGGGAGAGTGGATACTTCAAGAGGGAGTGCAAATACAGAAATAAGAATGAGGATAGTAATGGAAATGATGCTCAAGAGGTAAATATTATAGGTGTAATTTATCAGGATGCCCTTATTATTGCAATAAATTGCACAAGTGAGTATTGGGTTATGGACTCTGGAGCTTCTTATCGTGTCACTTCTCATAGGGAGTACTTTTTTTATTATACTCCAGGTCATTATGGAGAGGTTTTGTTGGGCAATAACTATCCATGTGATATTGTGGGTATTGGCACGGTGAATGTAAAGTTGCCAAATGGAAATATTTGGGTGCTTAAAAATATTAGGCACATTCCTGATCTGAAGAGGAACCTAATTTCAGCCAGTGGACTTTATTTGGAGGGATGCAACACTACTTTCAAAAATCGATAATGGAGAGTGACAAAGGGTTCAATGATGATTGTAAAAGGTGAGTTGATTGGAACTTTGTATTTATTGTAGAACTCATATTATTGTAAATTTAACTATGCTACTCAGGATGATGCGAAAGTATGGCATTTGCGGTTGGGTCATATGAGTGAGAAAGGGATGAAAATCCTTCACTCCAAAAAATTGTTGCCAAAAATCAAGGATGTTGATTTGGATTTCTGTGAAGGTTGTGTATACAGGAAACAAAAAGGGTAAGATTCTGAAGGTTGGTCCAAAAAGAAAGAAAGAGAAATTAGAGTTAGTTCACTCGAATGTGTGGGGTCCCTCACCAGTACTTTCTCTTGAGGTCTACTCTTATTATGTTACCTTAATTGATGATTTCAGTAGGAAGATATGGACCTACACAATCAAGCATAAGTCTAATTTTTTTGACATTTTTTAGAAGTGGATAGAATTAGTGGAGATTGAGGCAGGTAAGAAAGTTAAATGACTTAAATTTGACAATGGTGGTGAATATTGCAACAAGGATTTTGAGGACTATTGCACAAATGAAAGAATTAGGAGAATCAAGACTACTCCTGGGACACCACAGGATAATGGAGTCTCGAAGATGATGAACATAACTATAATGGATCATTCCAGAGCCATGATATTGCATGCAGGGTTGTCATTGTTCTATTGGGCTAGTGTAGTTGATACAATAGTTTATTTGATAAACAAAGGACCTTGTAGTGCATTGGATGGAGGCATTCTAGAGGAGACTTGGAAAGGTAAACCTATAAATTACTCTTTCCTTAGATTTTTTCATTGTGAGGATTTTTCCCACATAGATAAAGAAAATAGGAGTAAGCTTGATGCAAAGTCTAAAAAGTGCTATTTTCTTGGTTATGGTGTGGATGATATCAAATATAGGCTATGGGATAACATTGGTTGGAAAGTTATCAGGAGTAGAGATGTGATTTTCAATGAGGATAGGTTGTACAAGGATAGGCACATAAAGATTGAAGAGGATGCACTGGAGTTTGTTGACTTGGATGAAATCCTAGAGCATGGTGTAAAAAGACAACCTCTTGTTCAGATTGATGAACCTTGTGCTCATGAGGAAGAGTAAGATGAGCAAGAAATTACAGTTAGTATACCATCACCCCCATCACGATTAATACCAAAATGTTGGAGATCTACTCGGGTAAGAAGAGCACCAAATAAGTATTCTCCTTATTTGTATTACATTCTATACATTGATGCAGGTGATCCTGAATGTTTTCATGAGGCTTTGTAATTGGAAACTAAGAGCAAGTGGGAGCATGCTATGACAGATGAGATGGAATCATTGAATCAAAACCAAACTTAGGATTTGGTTGAGCTTCCCAAGGCCAAAGGAGTATTGTATTACAAATGGGTGTATAGGATGAAGGACGAAGTTGAAGGAAACAAGAGATACAAAGAAATACTTGTTGTGAAAGGATTTGCATGGAGAAAAGATATTGACTAAAATGATATTTTCTCACCTATAGTAAAAATAACTTCAATTCGAACTATTTTGAGTATAGTTGTAGTAGAAGATATTCATATTGAACAATTAGATGTGAAGACATAATTTCTTCATGGGGATTTGGAGGAGGAGATCTACATGCACCAACAAGAGGGGTTTGAGGTCAAAGGCAAGAAGAGTCTTGTGTGTAAACTAAAAAATAGCTTATACAGTTTGAAGCAAGCTCCAAGGCAATGGTATCTCAAGTTTGACAGTTTCATGATTGAGCATAATTTTACTAGGAGCCAGAGTGACCATTGTGTTTATTTATGGGCTACAAAAAATGGTAAATTCCTTATCCTCTTATTGTATGTTGATGATATGCTTGTGGTAGGATCCAATATGTAGGATATTAAGAAATTGAAAAGGGAGTTGGCAAGTAAATTTGTCGTGAAGGATTTGGGTGAGGCCAAACAAATCCTTGGCATGAGAATCACTAGAGACAGGAAGGAGAAAACACTGAATTTGTCTTAGGAGAATTATGTGGAAAAGGTGCTTAAGAGGTTCAATATGCATGATGCAAAACCAGTAGCCCAACCTCTTGCAAAGCACTTTAAGCTCTCAAAGAAGCTATGTCTCAAGAAAAAGGAGGAGGAATAGTACATGAAGAAGGTACCCTATGCTTCAATAGTTGGGAGTTTGATGTACGCTATGGTGTGTACAAGACCGGACATTGCCCAAGTAGTGGGAGTTATGAGCCAGTATATGAGTAATCCAAGTAAATCTCACTAGAAAGTAGTAAAATGGATACTCAGGTATTTGAAAGGGACTTCAAAATTCTATTTGAATTTTGGAGGTTCCAAAGTTGAGTTATAGGGCTATGTGTATTTAGATATGGTAGGTGATTTGGATGGTGGAAGGAGCACTACTAGGTATGTATTCATAGTTGAAGGTACACCAGTGAGTGGGATATCCAAGCTACAATGTGTTGTAGCTCTTTCTACTACGGAGGCTGAGTATGTAGCCATCACAGAAGGTACCAAAGAGTTCATATGGCTTCAAATGTTGATTAAGGAGTTTGGTCAGGAGCAAGAAGATGGGACACTTTGTACTGACAACCAAAGTATCATTCGTTTAGCTAATAAATTTTCTTTTCACTCACGTACAAAGCACATTCAATTGAGGTATTGCTTCATTCGATCAGTAATGGAGGATGGCTTGGTAAAGATGGGTAAGATTCACATTTCCCAAAATTTTGTTGATATTCTTACTAAAATTGTAACCAGGTAGAAGTTGAGCTTTTACTCTACTTCGGTTGGCCTTAAGGAGTAAGGTCATGTTATGAGAAACTTTCAGTCCTAGGATGCAGGGATGTTGCATCAATCTTATCTCTGAGTGGGAGATTGTTAGCTAATGGAGACAAATTGATAACAAGAAATTAATTAAATATTATTGGCAAGGTTCCAAGGCCATTAATTATTTATGGGTAATGTTCAATAATAGGAACATGAATGGGGTTCCAAGAGGCAACATTAAATATTTAATTAGCATTAAATATTTAATTACCATTAAATATTTAATTACCATTAAATATTTAATTGTCAGTAAATATTTAAAAAAACTATAATAATTCTATGTATTTGAGTATCTTGTTTATGGGAAATATATAGGATTATGTATCTCTTGTAGAGAGACAAAGAAGCTTGGTGTAGAGCTTGATGCAAGGGTGTTGTTGGCAATTTTGGGTACCTTGGGTACATTGCCCTTGCTCAAGTGTTGATGTTGTCATTGATGTCAAAGAGCGGAAGGGTTTTTGTGAAAACCAAGGCAGACTAAATTATAGGTTTTGTTTAAATCCATGGTCAGCAGTTTTGAAATGGGTTTTTCTTAAAACCCAAGTTAGCTCTTCGTTTTGTTGAAAAAGGTGCTCCGATGATGAAGATATTTAATTTTAAATATCCAATTTAAATTTTATTTATTTATTTAAAATTTAAATTAATATTTTAAAATTAAATTAAAGCTGTTCACCGGCTTGTTTTCAAATCCGACGTTGCTAGGGTTTTGCAACGGATCAATTAGGGTTTCCTGTTGACAAAGCAAGGTTTGGCAGTCGACAATTTATAGGGTTTTGCAGCCAACATTCTTAAGGTTACATCCGACGGATTTTAGGGTTTGGAAGCTGACAAATTCTAGGGTTTCTCAGTCGACGTTCTTCTAGGGTTTGTTCCTAAAATTTCTTCTATAAAAGGAGGGCTTCTTCGAGTTTGAGATATGGGGTGTTAAGATAAAGTGCAAATGCGAGCATAGTGTTTGTGAAAGTGAATTTCGTGTTGAGCAGAGAGCAAGTCATTTCGATTCAGAATGAGAGCGAAGTGATAGTTCTTTGGAGTTGCAATAAGGTGTGCGTTGCGATGAGATAATGTGCGAAGAGCGAGTAGAGTGACTTGTGCGAAGATAAGAGTGCGATGTGCAGAAGTTGTGTTCTAAGTCTGAAGTGATAGTGCATAGTTTACAAAAGTGATTGATCATCTGAATGCAGTAGAGAGTGCAAAGAAGTACAAAGAAGAGGTGGAATAGTGCGACTCATTTTGCGCAGAAGCAGCAGAATGCAAAAAAATAGCAGACCATGAAAATTGAGGTGAAAGTTTTATTCTGTAATTTTTATTATTGTCTTCCAAGTTGTTGCTTGGATTAAGGGGTTGGTGCCTCTTTCCAGTAGGTGCTAGTAAAATAGGAGTTGGTGCTCCATTATGTTGAAGCAGAGATAAAGTTAAGGGGTTGCTACTCCTTCCAGTTGGTGCTGGTAAAGGATTATGTAAAGTTGTAGCTTTGCATTGACTGGATTTGGATGGTAGTCCAAGTAGTCATTTTTGAGGAGTAGCCACATTGGTGAACCTCATTAAATTGCCTTGTTATGTGTGATGCTTTCTTGATGCATTTAGTATTCTTTTCATCTGCTTTAAACTGCTGCTGGTTCTAAAATCATATGTTTTAGAAATTTTTAAAGAACACACTGATTCACCCCCCCTCTCAGTGTCATTGTGTTTATAACAATTAGTATCAGAGCAAGGTTCCCAATTTTGGCTAAATCAGTCAGGGTTGATCTTGGATTAGTACACAATGGCTAAGAAGAATAGATCCTCATCCAAAAAGGCATCCCAGCCAGTTTCAGTTCCTATGGTTGAGAAAATTGAACCAAAAATGGTAGAAGGAATGAACTCTGAAGTTGAAGAAGTTGAGGCTGAAGTTGATTTAGAGGGTGAGCTAGTGTCTACCCTTACGGAATGGGAATCGGAGAAAAAGAAGAATGAAAAATTGTCAAGGAAACTTAAGGATGCAAACAACATTATTGCCAATTTAAAAATACAGACTGAAGAATACAAGAAAATGTCCCGAAGATCTGGAAATACAGGTATCCATGAAGATAGACCACTGCAGCAAATTGGAAGAAGAAAATGTGAGTCTTCAAATACAGATACAAGGGCTGGATCGAAAAATCAACTGTCATGTAAAATGTGAAGAAATATCGATGAAATTGGACAAAATTCTGAGCGATCAAAGATCCACAGGTATCAAATTTGGTCTTGGATTTTCTAAAGGAGAATCATCAACTGGACCAAAAGCAAGCAATGTTGAAAGTGAAAAGAACAAAGACAAGAATCAGGAAAAAGAAAGATATAATGCCAGACCTGAAATAGCAGCTGACAATGATGGCTTTACTAAGGTCACACATCAAAAGAATAGAAGATCCAAGGCTTTAGCAACAACCTTGCCAAGACCATCTTTCAGGTTTAATCATTATTTCTATGGTTTTTGTTTCAAGTGTAATGTTTATGGACATAAAATTGTTGACTGCAAATACAACGTAGGTCCAAGAAGTTTCACTAGTAGAAATGTGTTTGCTCCTCTAATGAGTTATGCAGTAGAGTGTTTTAAGTGTCACAACTTTGGTCATATTTCCAGAAATTGTCGTAGTATGTCTGTTTCATATCAACCTCATGAAAGCAGATTTCAACCGTATAGAGCAAAACAAAATAGAATTTATACTGAAGGATATGTGCAAAATTCTAAAAAGGGGAAGTCACAGCTAGAACCCAATACCACAGTTAAAACAGAATGGAAAAAAAAGAACAGCTCAGGAAAGAACAAGATTCTTTAATAGTGCAAACAGCTTTTAGAGCTTAGAATAAACATGTTCCTTGGATTCTTGATAGTGGTTGCTCAAGTCATATGACAGGTGACAAACAAAAATTTGAAAATATACAAAAGTATGAGGGTGGTTCTATAAAATTTGGCAACAATGACGGAGCCAAAATAATAGGTAAAGGAACGGTCAAAATTAGTGAAGGAAAGATCAAGTCAGAGGAAGTTTTATATGTGGATGGTTTGAAACATAATCTATTGAGTGTGAGTCAAATCTGTGACAAAGGACATGAAGTAGTTTTCAAGAAGCATGGTTGTGAATTCAGAAAAATAAATAGCAGGAAATTAATAGCAACCGGCTCAAGGACGTCTGGCAATCTGTACACACTCTCAGAGTTTTCAGAAGGTATGTGATTCATGGGACAAGAAGAAGAGAACTGGTTGTGGCATAAGAGGCTTGGACACATAAGTTTTGATAATCTAGTAAGAATTAGCGCTAAACAAGCAGTGAGAGATATTCCAATCATTAAAAAATGTACAAATAGTATGTGTGCTTCATGTCAAAAGGGTAAATAGACCAGAGTTTTGTTTAAAACAAAAGAACATCACACTAACAGGCTTGGTCAAAACAGGTTTAGTCAGAACTGGCTTAGTCAGAACATGTGGATTCAAAGAATAGGTATGCCTAAAAGAAACAACACTATTACTTGTTATAAGTGCAACAATAAAAGTCACACTGTCAGACAGTGCAGAGTTGAAATTCTAGGATATAGGAACAGGAACAGTGGCATGATCAGGTCTAAGGATCAGAACAATGACAGGAACAAGAATATGGTCAAAGAGTTCAAGAGAAGACCTAGCAAGGAAGTTATAGACGTTGATGTTGATTAGTGCCTAATGGGAGTTTTACTCCCACCCCAGAATTAATCACCTCATCAGGAGGTGGGGGAGGGGCTAAGATAAGAGGCTCATTCTTAGTTTCGAGCCCTAAAGGTGGCCCTTTGCCATTCATGACAAAGGGGGAGAGATATGAGTAAGGGGGAGAGCTTCAAGTGAAGAGGAAAGCTTCAAGTCAGGGGGAGCAAAACTTCAAAGAGATTGATTTCAGTTTTGGCTCTTGAAGATGTGTTTTTAGTAAAGGGTTGCCATCAATGACAAAGGGGGAGATTGTTGGCAATTTTGGGTACCTTGGATACATTGCCCTTGCTCAAGTGTTGATGTTGTCATTGATGTCAAAGAGCAGAAGGGTTTTTGTGAAAACCAAGGCAGAATAAATTATAGGTTTTGTTTAAATCCATGGTCAGTAGTTTTGAAATGGGTTTTTATTAAAACCCAAGTTAGCTCTTCGTTTTGTTGAAAAAGGTGCTCCGATGATGAAGATATTTAATTTTAAATATCCAGTTTAAATTTTATTTATTTATTTAAAATTTAAATTAATATTTTAAAATTAAATTAAAGCTGTTCACCGGCTTGTTTTCAAAGCCGACGTTGCTAGGGTTTTGCAACGGATAAATTAGGGTTTCCTACTAACAAAGCAAGGTTTGGCAGCCGACAATTTCTAGGGTTTTGCAGTCGACATTCTTAGGGTTACAGCCGACGGATTTTAGGGTTTGGCAGCTGACAAATTCTAGGGTTTCTCAGTCGATGTTATTCTAGGGTTTGTTCCTAAAATTTATTTTATAAAAGGATGGCTTCTTCGAGTTTGAGATATGGGGTGTTAAGATAAAATGCAAATGCGGGCATAGTGTTTGTGAAAGTGAAGTTCGTGTTGAGCAGAGAGCAAGTTGTTTCGATTCAGAATGAGAGCAAAGTGATAGTTATTTGGAGTTGCAGTAAGGTGTGCGTTGCGATGAGATAATGTGCGAAGAGCGAGTAGAGTGACTTGTGCGAAGATAAGAGTGCGATGTGCAGAAGTTGTGTTCTAAGTCTGAAGTGACAGTGCATAGTTTACAAAAGTGATTGATCATCTGAATGCAGTAGAGAGTGCAAAGAAGTACAGAGAAGAGATGGAATAGTGCGACTCATTTTGCGCAGAAGTAGCAAAATGCAAAAAAATAGCAGATCATGAAAATTGAGGTGAAAGTTTTATTCTGTTATTTTTATTATTGTCTTCCAAGTTGTTGCTTGGATTAAGGGGTTGGTGCTCCTTCCAGTTGGTGCTGTTAAAGGATTATGTAAAGTTGTAGCTTTGCATTGATTGGATTTGGATGGTAGTCCAAGAAGTCTTTTTGAGGAGTAGCCACATTGGTGAACCTCGTTAAATTGCCTTGTTATATGTGATTCTTTCTTGATACATTTAGTATTATTTTCATCTGCTTTAAATTGCTCTGGTTCTAAAATCATATGTTTTAGAAATTTTTAAAGAACACACTGATTCACCCCCCCTCTCAGTGTCATTGTGTTTATAACATGTGTTTGCATGTTGAATTATTGTTAATGTAATTGTGTGGAGATGTTGATGTTTTGAAGAAGAATTTGTAGCTGGTTGTGTTGCAGGATTACTCCCTTTAGATATTGTATTGGTAATAATACAAGGACTGATTGTTTCTCTATGGAGTAGGGTACACTGCCCGAACCACGTAAATCTTGTGTCTCATTTGTGTGATTGTTTTTTTGCACTGCTTAACTAAAGTTTAAACTATTTTTCATTGTCGTTGTTATAATTTGTTTTTCTTCCATAGATTGTGTATTGTTTGTAAATGGTGAATTCCTAACAAGTTAAATGCATATGAACATAACCAACTCATATTGGACCTATTTTAGATTTTAGGATTGGCTTGGAGTATTGTTATAAAAATGTTTTTTGGAGTTGGAATAACTAATATCAAAAAACACATTCATGATATCACAACTCAATGCTAATAGAAGAAAAAAACCATGGGCTATAAATCACTCAAACAAGATTGATATGGTATTAATCTGAAATAAAATTCCATAGTAGAAATATGCCACTCTAGAAATACTAGCTTGCAATGCATCACAAACACTCATCTAAAAGATAAAAGTGATGTAGAAATATAAAAGAAAATTTTTTAATCTGCATAAATGATTAAATTAGATAAATGAGACTAAAGGTGTGGAACAAATTTTAACAACATGAAGAGTAATATAATCATATTCATATTGCTAAAACTATAAAAACCACAAGAGGATATCACTTAATATAATTGATGAGCATTCAATAAATACACGTATTCATCCACCTACATTAGTATACGTGTATTCAACTATCAATTTAAGTGATATCACTCCAATAATATACATGTATTCAACTATCAACATAACTCCAATAATGTCTAAGACTATTATTTAGAGAATAGTCCAAACTAAAAATACTAAGTGATAAGATTTTTTTATATGGATGCACATTATTCATTTGAAGATTCAACTATGATGAACTATTATTAAATCCAATTAAAGTTAATAATATGAGTTGATGAGAATACCTATATATGTGTATGCATTATGTTTATCTATGTTTATGATGACTTAGTATTTTTAAATATGTTGTACTAGCATAGCAACAATATGTGTTATAAACATCTTGGTATTATCCTCATCACCTAAATTTGTTTATTTATTTTTTTTTTTTGGCGGGCCGGGGTGGGGGGGGCCGCATGACCGCTAATACTAGACAAAGGGGGAAAAAATAAGGTTTTCAACAAATTTACCTTAGATTGTCTTTGAAGAGTTTATCTTTTAAGTACAACCGTCTCTCAAAGGAAAATAGACATACAACTTCGATAAATAAAAATAAAAACAAATAGTAGATAATAATACATTTCAAAATGTCAATATAAATAGGATAGTGATATCTGAAATAACCCTTATTTTTTACTTTATAGAGTGTTCGTTATGCTATGTTCGATCTCCATGAGGAATATGATAGTTAGTATTAAATGTTGAGAGTGTTATACCTAATATACTCTACAAAACCTAGGATATGGTGGTGTAGAGGACAACTACCCAAACTAGCATGTGGCTATTGAAAGTTATTCTCTAGAGTTGTACAACAATAAGAAAACAATGCATCCTATGGAAGCAAGTAAACTCATTTACATATCATCAGCAAATGCAAACATATAATATGAAAACCGTTAACTTTCATCGTGTTTTAGTTTAATTGTCAGGTTCCACTAAAAACTAAACATACAAGAAAGAGACTAATTTCTATAATAGATAACAGTATTATGATATTGTTGTTTTTGTTTTGTTATTACCTATAAAAAGTTTGGGAAAAAAATAAAACAATATTTGGAACTAGACATGGCATTAAGGTTCGCACCATATTTTCTTTACGATGGAACATAGCACTAGCTCGACTGCTAGATCTCTAATAATGAAAACACTATAATGATTTTTAGCTTACAGCAAATTAATCGAGAAATAGAAGTAGAATGACCACGAAAATATAGGTGAAAAAGAGAAAAACTGAATGGAAAAGTTAGAACAATTAAATGTTTGTCGCAGTCTACATATAGCTTATTTTTCCATCGTTTGGAAATATGGATTTTGTTTTATTATCCATGAGTTATTCTCGCCATGAATTGCACGAAAGCTGAGGAATTTCACACATTATCTAAGAATTTGGATATACCTATCAATTCGAAGTTATGCATAATCAGACTTTTATTCTAAACAGACTTTCAGTCTCTAGGCCAGCATAAATATTGTACTTAACAGTCGACGGTCTACAACAATCCACGATCGCCCTACAGCACTGTCTTTCAGTTACTGGTATGACTCTACGAATTATATAGATAGCGCAGTCCACGGTCTTTGGGATATTTGAATGGATTCATATAAGACAAGAAATTAAGGATTATGGGAATCTAATAGATAGGCGGTTACAAGGAATTAAATAATTCTTCAAAGCTTAGTGACGGAAGAAATGTGTCAGAAATTTTAAAAATTTATAAATCAAATGTTCGTATTATGTTAAAAGCGGCTCCATCAAAAATCAAATATAGAAAGCACAAACCGAGTTTAGGCATAAGGATGTCGAAAACATATCGCCACATTCATATCCATTGCAATCAAATTGGATTTCATTGAGAAGCTTATATCGCCTCCTTACCCTTCTTTCACTGCATAACTCAGATTCCTTTAGCTTCTTCAGCTTATTGGTATCTGTTTATTATCAGAATGACATTTTCTCAAATTTCTCTTCACTTTGCCATTCGATTCCATGCATTTTCCAAATTCAGAACATTGATTGCTGATTCTCCTGGTGCCTTTAGTATGTCTGTTAAGCTCGGTATTAGAAGCCTGCTGCTCAATAATAATGTAGCACCAATCACAGACCTCACTCATAGTCTCGGTTGATACATTCTCATAATATGCCCTGCTGCAATACCTGAGGAGAAAGAGTACATGATGAGTAAGAAAAATAGGCCATGTATGCCACAATTCTCAAACAACATTTCTTCCAATGTCACAATAAACTACATGAAACTTGTGCATTTTATATTGTAGAAAGAAAAGAGACTTAGAAAAGGAACTGTTGGCCTACTGGGAAACGGCACAAACATTTTTTTGCATTGAAATAGATAATTCTGGAAACCAACATCCCCACACATGGTGCATTTTGAAGTTTGAATTTCAATCGGAAGCGCAGAACGAAGGCCCCGAAGTCGGGCTTCGCGGGAAGAATTTTCGGAGTCGGACAGCGCTCCCGAAGTCGGGCGTCGTGGGAAGAATTCTCGAAGTCGGACAGTGTTCCCGAGGTCGGGTGTCGCGGGGAAAATTTCTGAAGTCGGTCGGCGCTGCCCCAACGGGTACTTCGCGAAAAGTGGCTAAGTACTTTGCCGTCCGACAACGTAAGTTATATGCCCCGAAGTCGGGCCCCGCAAGGGTTTCCACCCGAAGTTGGGCGGCAGCCTGACACTTAGCCAAAATTGGTTAAGTAAATGCACACTCCAAATACAGTATTTCCGGGATTCCTAAGGCTGTCAGGTAAAGACTAATTTTACGATATCAACACCAATGTGCAGAGAAATAAGAAAAACAGAGGCACAAACGAAATTAAATCAAAACCTTGCAGAATGCCGAAACAAAGGCAAAGATATATTTGTCTAATAGAAAATGGGTTATAGAGATCCTCAACCGAGGATTTTACAAACTTCTGCAGACGAAAGACTGCAGGATAAACTGACAAAACTAAACTGCCGAGACTGTTGCTCGGAGTTGATCCAGGTGAGTGACTCTGCTCACTGAGCTGCTTTCATCAATTGCTCTGCACTGATGCTCGCTTCTTCAGAATCCCCCGCTGCCCTCCAAGTTGCTGCTCTTCGAGTGCTCTTCTCACCTCTCTGCATCTCATACCATGTCGACTGAAAACTGGGGTTTTTATAGGAAGGGAGGATGAGCCATTCAACAACCCCCGCACGAACAAAATAACCAATCACCAACCTCGCACGTGGGAAGTAATGGCTGACATGACAAGGAACACATGCGGCATTAAGTCGAAACATTTGCCAAGACGCCCAACTTCGCGAGCGCAGTCCGGCATCGCCCAAGTTTGGAGCGTAGTTGGGTGGACATCATGAAATCAGGATTAATTTTTCTAACACCCTCCTTTAAGCCTGATTTCACGAGGGCTTTGACTCCAAGTTGCTGTCGCAATCTGCTGAAGTCCTCCTCCTTCAAAGGCTTCGTGAAAATGTCTGCCAACTGCTCCTTAGATCTACAAAACTACAGCTGAATTTCCTTGAAATTCACCAACTCTCTGATGTAGTGATAATGGATGTCAATGTGCTTAGTCCGGCCATGGAACACGAGATCCTTTGACAATGCAATGGTCGAATTGTTATCACAAAAAACTGTTGTCGTGCCTTTCGGAGGATAGTTCAGTTCACCTAGAACTCTTTGCAGCCAAACTGCCTGGCATGCGGCTGATGTGGCGGTGACATACTCTACTTCGGTAGTGGACAACGCAATGATAGGTTGCTTCTTGGATGCCCATGAGACTTCTCCTAATCCGAGATGGAATGCATACCCAGAGGTGCTCTTCCGATTGTCGATGCTCCCAGCCCAGTCTTTATCTGTGTATCCCACTAGTTCTAACTGGTCCTGTCTGTTGTAAAATAGGCCATGGTTCTGCATCCCATTGACATAGCATAGGATTCTCTTGCCTGCTTGTCAAGTGCGTGTCCTTCGGAGTCTCCATAAAATGACTGATCAGACTGACTCCGAACATCAGATCTTGCCGAGTTGCAATCAAATACATCAGACGACCAACTAGTCCTCTTGAACAAAGTTGGATCGATATTTCTTCTAGAGTCCAACTTGCTCAGCTTCAAACCTATGGCAACATGTGTGATGTCAGGTTTGTTGTCCTCCATCTTGAACCGCTTTAGGAAATCCTTCACATACTTGCCCTGAGAAATGAAGATGCCATTTGCCGATTGGTCAACTTCAATGCCTAAGAAATATTTCATCAGCCCTAAGTCCATCATCTCGAACTCCTTTTTCATGGTTATTCTAAACTAGGCAAATAGTGTTGTGTTGCTACCAATGTAAATCAAATTGTCCATATACAGGCAGACGATAATGAGATCTCCTACTTCATTTGTCTTTATGTATAGGGTGTGCTCATATGGGAATTTGATAAACCCATTCTCCTAAAAATAACTGTCAATATGGTTGTACCAAGCCTGGGGCGCCTGCTTCAAACCATACAGGGCCTTCTTAAGCTTCAGGACTTTACCCTCCTGGCCTTCAATCTCATACCTTGGTGGCTGGTCTATGTAGACCTCTTCCTCCAACACTCCGTTGAGGAAGGTTGACTTGACGTCCATCTGGTACACCTTCCAACCCTGTTGGGCTGCCAATGCCAGGATCATCCTCACTGTGTCAAGTCGGGCTATAGGCGCATATACCTCATGGTAATCAATGCTTGACTTCTTCTTGTAGCCCTTCGCCACCAATATGGCCTTATGCCTGTCAACTTCTCCTTGGGTGTTAAACTTCGTATTATACACCCATTTGACCCCAATGGTCTTCTTCCTTGCTGGAATATTTATCAATTGCCATGTATCATTCTTCTCAATGGCTTCAATCTCCTCATCCATCACCTTCACCCACTTCTGATTTTGACTTGCATCTTCGAAATCCACTGGATGAACCTCAATGAATAATGCAAAGTCAAAGTATTCCTCATCCTGATGAGTTCGGGTTGCCTCATAAATTTCTTGCAAGCTCTTTGTCTTCGCTGGCATCACCAGGTTTTGGATTTTTCTTGCATGTGGGGGTGATCGAGATGGTGAGGCTGTGCTACTGTTGGCACCGTTGCTGCTGCTTGAGGCTACAGGTGGCTGCACACTACCCTCCTCCAAGTCAACAGACTCAACGACTGCTAGCTCTGACTGGCCAGTCTCCGATTTCTAGTTCCAGGCATCATCTTCCAAGAACTTCACATCACGACTGATGATGAGCTTCTTTGTCACAGGGTTGTACAACCTATACGCCTTCGCCTGCTCGTTGTATCCTATGAAGATACACTTCTCAGCTCTGTCATCCAGCTTCTACCACTTCTCCTCTGGAACATGTGCATAAGAAATGCATCCGAACACACGTAAGTGAGCCACACTTGGCTTCTCACCACTCCATACCTCCTAAGGGATTTTTTCCTTCACACTTTTGATGGGACATCTATTCAGCAGATAAACTACACATGTTACAGCCTCTGCCCAAAACTCGTGCAGTAATCCCTTTGCCTTCATCATGTTGTGTGCCATCTCCATGATGGTCCGATTCTTCCTCTCAACTATGTCGTTATATTGTGGCGTGTATCTGGCAGTGAGTTGCCTCCAAATTTTGTGTTGCTTGCAGAAGTTGTGGAATTCATTGGAGATGTATTCACCTCCGCCATATGTCCTGAGAGTCTTGATTTGATATCCACTTTGTTTCTCCACCAGAGCCTTGAAATCCTTGAATCTGGAAAATGCTTTTGACTTCAGCTTGATGGCATAGACCCAGGTCTTTTGGCTGAAGTCATCAATAAAAGTCAGGAAATACTTGTTGCCAACAAACATGCTGGTCTGCATCGGACCGCAGATGTCTGAGTGCACCAGCTCCAATGGCTGAGATGCTCTCCAATACTAATCGGAAGGGAATGAATCCCTATGTTGCTTGCCGACTAAGCAACCCTCACAAATCTGATTTTTGCTACTCTATCAGGGGTAAACCCTTCACCATATGCTTCTTGTGCAGCAGATTCAGGCCATTGAAACTCAAGTGATCTAACCTGAGATGCCACAACCAGGTAGCATCCTTCACAACTGCACTCAGAGACATCAACGATTCATTTTGAATCTACAGCGAAAACATTTTGTTTTTCGTCATGGACACCATAGCAACCTTCCCATGTTACTTCTCTTTGATGGTGCATACTCCATCATTGAACTGGATCGTATGCCCCTTCTGCATGAGTTGTCCTACGCTCAGTAGATTGTGCTTCAGACCAGGTACATAGTAGACGTCACATATCTACTTCCGTCCATCATGCCTGGTGCGGATGAGGATCTTTCCTTTCCCCATCACGAGAACTTTGTTGTTGTTCTCTATCTTCACCTCAGACTAGACTGTTTCATCCAGTTGTGATAACATTTCCTTGTTTCCCATCATATGATTGCTACACTCGCTATCCAAATACCAGACATTCTTCTGGCACTCCTCGATATTGCAATTTAGCAACACGTTTCCTCCTACCACATTTTTGGCTTCATCCGTGTAATGGGCCTGTTATTGGTTCTCCTTGGCCATCTGTTTTCTGCACTGTGAGATGTAATGGCCAAACTTCTTGCAATAGTAGCACTGGACCTTTGACATGTCTTTTTTTTTACCAGATCTAGCATGCTAGTTTTTTGCACCGCCTCTTCCTCCTTGCTGATGGAAGTTATAGTTTTTCTCTCCCTCACTAGGGTTTGACAACCCTCTTGATTTGTTGCCTTTCCCACGCTTGCCTCTGTCTCTTACTCCTTGAGAACTAGAGGTGCCTTGGTGGGAGTCTTGTGTGCCATTGTCTCGAAATGAGACCCAAACCTTGAATGCCTGCTCTAAAGAGGTTTGAGGCGAATGACTCAACCTCTATTCATGTGTTTGCAATGAACCCATGAGCTCATCTGTCGACAGGGTTGTAAGATCCCTCGACTCCTCTATCGCAATCACGACAAAGTCAAATTTTGGAGTTAAACTTCTGAGAATATTTTCCATGATTCTATGGCTCTGCATAATTTCTCCGTTCAATCGCATCTGGTTGATGATATCTATTGTCTGAGTGAAGAAGTTGCTCATTGACTCAGACTCACTCATCTATGGATTTTCAAACTCCCTCTTGAGCATCTACAGTTTTACCAACTTCACCGTTTTGGTGCCCTGGTATGAACTGGCCAAAATCTCCCAGGCCTACTTTGCTTTGGTGGCCGATGCAATCCGCGAAAGGATGGTCTCCTTGACCGCTTGCATAATGTAGAAGAGGGCCTTTTGGTCCTTCTTCATGTTCTCCTTCAATAGGTCCTTGTCTGCTTGGGAGAGGGCGGCCAGTGTTGTTGCATCTATCGGTTCTGGGTGATTCCCAACTAACTCCCACAGCTCCTGAGATCCGAACATGATCTTCATCTGAATGCTCCAGTAATCATAATTCTTGTCGTCAAAGCACGGGATATGCAACTACAATGAATGGTTGCTATCGGAAGCCATTCTGCTTTGGTCTCCCTGTCAAGGGCACTGAGGCTCTGATACCAATTTGAAGTTTGAATTTTGATCGCCGCGAGTGCAGAACGAAGGCCCCGAAGGTGGGCTTCGTGAGAAGAATTCCCGAAGTCGGGCGGCACTCCCGATCGGGTGTTGCGAGAATAATTCCCGAAGTCGAGCGACACTCCCAAAGACGGGCGTTGCGGGGAGAATTCCCGAAGTCGAGCGGCGCTCTCGAAGTCGGGCATCATGGGGAGAATTCCCGAAGTTGGGCGGCGTTGTGCCAACGGGGACTTAGCCAAAAATGGCTAAGTACTTTGCCATCCAACAACACAAGTTATATGCCCCGAAGTCGGGCTGCGCAAGGGTTTCCACCCGAAGTTGGGTGACAGCCTGACACTTAGCCAAAATTGGCTAAGTAAATGCGCACTCGAAATACAGTATTGTCGGGCTTCCTGGGGCTGTCAGGCAAAGACTAATTTTACGAAATCAACACCAATGTGCAGAGAAATAAGAAAAACAGAGGCGCAGACGAAATTAAATCAAAACCCTGCAGAATGCCGGAACAAAGGCAAAGATATATTTGTCTAATAGAAAATGGTTTACAGAGATCCTCAACCGAGGATTTTACAAACTTCTGTAGACGAAAGACTGCACGATAAACTGACAAAACTAAACTCCTGAGACTGTTGCTTGGAGTTGATCCAGGTGAGTGACTCTGCTCACTGAGGTGATTTCATCAATTTCTCTGCACTGATGCTCACTTCTTTAGAATCTCCCGCTGCCCTTCAATCTGCTGCTCTTCGAGTGCTCTTCTCATCTCTCTGCATCTCATACCATGTCGACTGAAAACTGGGGTTTTTATAGGAAGGGAGGATGAGCCATTCAACAACCCCTACACAAACAAAATAACCAATCACCAACCTCGCACGCGGGAAGTAATGGCTGACATGACAAGGAACACGTGCGGCGTTAAGTCAGAACATTTGCCGGGACGCCCAACTTCGCGAACGTAATCCGGCGTCGTCCAAGTTCAGAGCACAGTTGGGCGGACGTCGTGAAATTGGGATTAATTTTCCTAACACATTCCATCTCTCCTCTTCTGTACTAAGGCTGTGCTGAACACAAAAGAACAAAAGATATGACATATAAAGGTGAGAAAAGTAACAGGAATCTTTTCATATCCGAGCAAACCGAGTGATAAGCAAAAACTGACGTGTTCGTGAAGGCAACGCAAGGAATCCTTGAATTCAACCTTCACCAAATATTGACCATGGAAACGAAGTTGGAGGCTATGTGAATCTTCCACCTGTATGTTGAAGCTACTTGATAAACTTGGTGTAACGAATTTGCGTTGTGGGAGCATGTCGTTGTTTGTTATGTTTTGTAGGTGGTCAAAGTCCATCTGGAGATTGTTCGAGATAAATATATTTTTCTCATTGATTTAGTAGAATAGTTCGTCTTTGACGACTTTTCAGGCACGCGAAATGGAATAGGGAAATGATAAGGTAAGTAGGTAGAAGTTTTCAAGAATGGACGAATATATCGCTGTATTTTTCTTATAGGAAGGAACCCTGTTACTTTAATCAACAATATAGCGTATCATTTAAGAATAATTTAGCCAGACCTTCCTAGTTCCTTAGAATAATTCAGCCAGACATTCTTTGGTAGGTTCTCTTGAAAAATAATCAGTTTCCTGTGTTTGTAGTTGATGGTTTTTTAATGTTGGTGATTTTTTAAAAGTTTTGGGCACTAATAGGAGTAATTGGAATATAATTAGTTTCCTGTTTTTGCTTTTAATAGTTTTGGAATGTTGGTGATTATTATAAAGTTCTGGGCACTAATACAAGGAGTAATTAAAAGATGTTAGTCATTCTAGAATTTATGGTTACTTGAAGTATATATAAATTGTAATTGTACAAACATTATATGCAATGAATACTTTTAGTTCTTCCTGAAAATTCCAATGTCTCTGTGTTCATTTTTTTTTCTTTTCTTTTATGGTATGAGAGTCATGCGTGTTGTTTGACAGGGCCTTGTGACTTTGAACATTGACTGTTTAAAAGCTGCACGACTGAGTTCCTTGGCTGTGCTATGTGAAAATAATCATTTTGTTGTTGTGGTGATTTCAATAGTGTGAGGGTGAAGTTTATATGTTTAAATGTTAGCTTATGCAAATCCTGTGACATGAAGTCAACTTTTGAATCTGAGGTTTAATGGATGTCAATTAAAATTTAGGCAAAATATGTATAAAAGGTTAATATCCAAGCATGTGAAATATTTATTAAGAATTATTAAAGATCATAGTGTTAGAGATGTTATAGTTGGTAAAAGTCATGGTATTAAATAATGTCTCATGTAATAAGTCATGTGTAAGTCATGTGTAGAAGAGATTTAATTATAATTGTAAGTGATTACATTCAGAAAAATAAGGATTTATCTTAGTAAATATGTGTTGTATTTGAGGTGCATGATTGGTGGTATTAATACTCCTCGTTATTTTGTTAAGGTTGAAAAATTCCAAAGGCTACAAAAATAAGTGTTCACATCACTTTACTAAATAACAAAGGCAAGGAGAAAGTAGGCCAAGATGCACGTCAAAGCTCAAAACTATGTCACATCAAATGAAGTTCTTTATTTCCAAAATTGCTTTTGACGTTTGATATGAACAAAGCATATCATAGCATTTATTAAAATATGTTAGTGCATGCCTTCCAAGAATTTATGGTTACTTCAAGTATATATAATTTGTCATTGGACAAATATTGTATGCAATAAATACTTTCAGTTCTTCCTCAAAAATTCAATTTTTGTATGTTCATGTTTTTTTTGTTCTTTATGGTATGAGAGTCATGGGTGTTGTTTTATGAGTCCTTTTGACTTAGAATATTGATTTTTTAAGAGTTGTGTAATTGAGTTCCTTGGTTGTGCTATGTGAAAATAATCATTTTGTTGTTGTGGTGATGTCAATAGTATGAGGGTGAAGTTTATATGTTCAAATGTTAGCTTATCGAAATCAATGTGACATGAAGTCAACTTTTGAATTTTAGTTTTAATGGGTATCAATTAAATTTAGGTAAAAATATATATATAAGAGACCAATATCCAAGCATGTGAAAGATCTATTAAGAATCATTAAATATCATATAATAATGCTAATGTTGAGATACAATAGTTGGTAAAATTCACGGTGTTAAATGGAGTTTCATGTAATAAGTCATGGGTAGGAGAGATTTGGTTATAATTATGAGTGACTACATTGAGAAAAATAAGGATTTATCTTAGCAAATACGTGTTGTATTTTAGGTGCATGATTGGTGATACCTAACACCCCTCGGATGAGAAATTCCAAAAGCTAAGAAAATTATTATTCACATCACTTAACTAAATAGGAAAGGCAAGGAGAAAATAGATCAAGATGCAAGCCAAAGCTCAAAATTGTGTCACAACAAATTTAGTTCTTTATTTCATAAGTTATTCCTAAAATTGGATATGAACAAAGCATACCATAGGATTTAATGAAGTTTTCTATATAATGTTACTTATTGAACATGATGTTCTTAATTTAAATCAAAATATTCAGTTACTAAATATTAAAATATATAATTAAATCCAAAATTTTAATAAGTTATATGTGACAATAATTAGAGGCCACTCTCATTAAAATACTCAATTTTTTATTTTTTAAGATTAAAAATAGAGAGGATTTTAATACGATCCTACAACCACTAAAAATATGGCCACAAGGGCTGAGGAAAATAAAACAAAACCTTAGAAGAATGTCATGAGGCAGATAAAAATAACAACAAGCACCCAACCCTCAAGGCACCTAAGAAGGGAGAACTAAGATAGTTCTACACCAACTTATCCAAACCCTGAGTTGCAAAAGTAGATAAACACAAAACATATTTAGTTTGATCCAGAGTTGACTTCAATGAGCTCCAAACATAACGTTGATTAATATCAATTAGTTTTAAATAATGAAAAATTGAATGTTTAAACTCCTCAGAAGCATCCAAAGTATAAAATTCCTCCATAGATTTCTCACGGATGCAATCCTAAGGAAGAACATCAAAATCTAGGAGACCAGAGAGATGGGGAAAATTGTCACTTTCTCCACCTTTACAATGCAACCGCTTTGATATACATCATCCTCCAACAGTGACATAACACGAGGGCTTCAGGTTTGGTTCCACAGTGTCTTCCACAATCACTTTAGGTGGTAGGTCAAATTTGACAGTGGGACCCAACAAAGGAGCAATGACTTCCTCATCCGAGGCCTTCCCCAAAACTCCTTTGGAAGAGACTTGAATATTTCTGGAGACCTTCCCAGAACCAGAGCCAAAGGTAAAGGAATAAATGTCTTCACTACAATCAAAATTCATCCCAAAGACCAAACGAGAGCCACCACCGAGAGAGCAAGGGGACTCCACCAACACCTTGGTACCACCAGCCAAGGGACTAGAAATATCTACAAAAGGCTTGAGAAAATCATTAGCATTTAAACCACATTTAGATGCAGCCTGTTCAAAAACTAGTAATGCCAAGCCTTGGTGTATAGGGGCTTGACCATGACCACCTTGAAAATTCAAGAAGGATTTCTTCATGGAATGGAAAAGAAATAAAGGAATATTCATACAAGCTTTGCATCTCAAATGATTTAAAAACATAGCATGAAAAATCCTAATAATTTCATAAGAAGGGTCAAGGGTAAAATAGTCCATAATAACCCTAGCAACATGATTCTAGAGAGGACATAGGTTCGTAATGCTAAAACCATTCTAGATCCTAGGAAAAAATTCCTCCTTGTCTAAAAAAAGACTAATATCCTGCAACAGAGAATGTCTATCATTATTGAGATAGGCTCCATCTAGCACCAGGCTGGTAGTCTTGCCGATGAGATCCACCATAACCTAAAAGTACCAAGAGCCAACACTGACCCAACTATCATTGCATGAAGAAATTATCAAGTTAGTGAGCATCAGACTATGACCATGAAACTTCTGGATACAGTCCAAAAGACCCCCATCCGCCAGGATAGCCATAACTTCCTCATCAAAGGAAATAGACACAGGCTCAAGATGAGGTTTACTCAATTTAAGTTTGGTTGGATAGATCTTTGCTTTACCCATACTTACAACACACTGGATAAAATCAGTCACAAAACATATGGGAAAATATTGAACAATAACACTCCCAACAACAAGAAAAATACAATGAGAGATAGTCTACTAAAATATTATACTAATTAAACTAATTAAACCATATCAATATTGATATTTTATCAAATATATTCTCCATTTTCTTTGCAATCAAATACATTATTCATCCTACTAAAATTACTATGTTCTCATAATTAGCTCTTTAACATCATTTTCATTATGAGATAAAATTTCACTTTGCCAATTGCCTTTCAAAATTTCAATCTCACCAAAACATAGATCAAGAATAAAATTGGATATATTTTATACCATCCAATTTCTTCTCTATAGAAATGCTCACATTTTCAAAAGATTTCCTCCAACAGTAGTTGATAAACATTAATAATAATGTTACTATTAATTAATTTTCTAAATCCATCTTTATTGACAATATTAATGATAATTTATTAATACCTTATGATTGCAATATATTTTCATCCTTTATCAATTGTAAATTTGACGAATGTAATAAGTGCCCTAGCTTCTACAAGGTTAGCTAAAGTTTCATATAATTTTAAGTGGGAATACTTTTTCCTTCATTATTTTGAAAAACACCGCCTTCTCTAGACCTTTCTTGATTTTATTTGAAAGAGCAATCAAAATTAATTTTGATAAAACAAATCTTGAGATATTTCTATTTTATCATAGATCAAAGCAAATCCTTTGTGTTAATGCCATTGTGATAGATGACACTTCCATGTCTATTCAAATAATTAAAAAAGTAGGGTAACACCTCCTTCTCCACACTTGAAAATTCCTATCATTAGCACAATGTCTATAAAAATTCTACAAGAGAGGAAATAATATGATTTCAAATGTTGTCATGACTTTAATATTTATTTTAAAAATTATGGTGTTCCTTTCAAGCCATAAATTATAACAAGTAATGGTAGGACTAGTCCTCAGTGTTAATGGAAGAAGAAAAGCAATAAACACTATGTAGAATGGATTTTCACCAAATAATTTATCATATTTTGCCACTATCTGTAGCCCAATTCTAAATCATCTATATTTATGCTTTATGGCATGTATTAGTTTAAAGATACTTTTGGTGTTTCACCTTCTACTATATATTTTCAACTGTTATTGTATCTTTTCACCTTCTCTACTTTTTATGGGTGATATTAGAATCCAATCTCACATGATATGACATCATCATTCATCCCTTAATTATTACATAACATCAAATAATATAATAATTACATGATAAAAAATAATTAAATAAAATCTAATACCTTTCTTTATTATATTATTATTTTTATATATCATTATCCATCATGATTTTAGGGGTGGGTACATTTGTTTATGCTTTAGCTCTTGCTCTCCTAGCTCTAGCTTTGGTTATGGATCTACTAGCTTTAGATTTACACAATATCCACTATGTGTGCCTCTTTGTGTTAGTCTCTATGTCTACCTCTAGGTCATTGCCTCTTGGTCACCTTTGGGTCATAATCACCTTTGGCCTCTAGATATTCCTTCAGGTCACTACCTATATGAAATTATGATTGATTATATTTTTTAAATATTTTTTGTCTCAAAATACTCCACATAATATTTTAATAAATATCTTCCAAGCATTGCTTGGGTCATATTCTTTTCATATTGAAATTATTTATCTCTAAATTTTAAAGACTGCTTTTCTCCATGGGTAAATTTATAGTATATCTTTCTCAAACGCTAAAATTCATCTTCTTCTATAGAAACTATTCAAAATTTCTTTTGCTTAGTATCATTTTAACACATTCATCCATCCACAGTTCATATATTGGTCACTTTCTCTTTATGCCAACACTTCCTTTTGGAGTGATTACTACCCCCATAAATTTGACAAGGATGTAGATTCCAACACCTAGTTGTCACATGTTTTGATCTTCTATAATGACTATAACAACTCATCCTAAAAAAAATTACATATGATTATTTTTTCATAAATTTAGTGTTAGTTACCTACTTGAACATTATTTTCATCTTTTGCATAGATATCCCTTTTTATAAACTTAGTTTCATCACTTCCTATTGGACCATAATAACAAAGACCTTAATTATTATCCTTATACCTTATAGTATGGGTAGTTTCACACCTTGCCCATGTCTTCCCAAACATGTACCATTGTATGCTATTTTTCTCATTAAATTTAACCAAACTCTTTAATCTCCTTTTCAAACCATCCTATTATTTCATGACCACTTTGATTTCTATCACCATGAATATTCAACTACTTACTTTCCTCATTTCTACTATGTTTTATACCACTATAATAAATAATATTCAAATTCCATACATCATCATCATAATATCCTTCAATATAGTCTAAAAAATCATTGTCATATTTAGCTTTTACAATATGGTCTTTGTCATGGGCATTGCAACCAATTTCTATAAAATATTTTCTCTCATTAACGATCTTCAAATCATAGGTATCACAAGTGATATATTCCCTTTGAAGAAGATCACATGTATCACAACAACTATCTACCATCATGGGATTCAAATCACTAGTATCACAACAAAACATTATCCTTTAGAGAAGATCACTTGTGTCACAACAAACATCTTTCACTATGGTATTATCTTTCAACTTTTCAATTATTTCTATTTACTTTCTACATTATACCTCAAGGATGTCAAGGGTGAATAGTAATACGCACATTCTTCTCACTACACCGATTAATATTACCACACCATTTTAAAAGTATTCTTCTTTAACATTTTTGAGTATAACCTATCAGTAAGACCTTACTTTTGAAAATATTTTATCTTTACTATCCTTTTATGACACATACTTTTAAATTTTACCTTGTTTCTTGGATTATTTATAATCTCCTTTATTTCTTGGTTTTAACACTTCCTTGTCCATGAGGAATTTATGTGTTGTTTCACCCCATTTTCACAAGTTAGTTGTAGTTCATCCTGAGTAATATACCCTTTCTATTGTGGAATTTGTTGATATTTCCATGTACTTGTTTCCCTTATTGATGTTATGATTACACCTATTTATTTCCTTGAGGAATTAATTTTTACAAGTACAAAACTTAGTGTTATGTCCATTCTTAAAAATATGAAAATACCTCCTTTTTCATTGAGGCTAATTTTATGATGAAGATAGGGCAAAAGGATCCTTTGAAACTTTTTGAGTTTTTTTTTATGGATGTAAGGGAATTATTGGATAACTCATGTCCCAACTATATTTCTACTTAATAAAGTTGAAGAATATTTACTAATTATCCAAATGACACACTTTAATTTGATATGTGGAGAGATGCTATCAATGTTCTACATAAATTAGAAAGTTTTCTAACTACAAATGATACTGAGAGTTTATATTCCAACTTTTCTCCCATAATTTTCAACCTTAACTTCATGTTTATAATTATTTATAGGGATACTCTCACCATATTTTACCCTTAATGTATGTAGTTATGACTAAAGATATAGGAATATACCTTCATTACTTCTTTCAAATATTGCATAAAGCTTATCCCATGCATATTTTGATATTTTTGCTCTTGTTATATATGGTTGTATTTCATCAGTAATTCTAAATGTGATGAGCATAAGTTCTCTTGCATTTATTTCATCACATTTTTTCCTAACTATAGTTTCCTAAAGATGAGTTTCATCACCAATAAGTATATCCAAGAGATTTTTTATCATTAGTATTGTTGTCATTGTTGTGTTCCATAGTGTTAAATTTTGACCCTTTAATAACAAAGATTATGTGAGAAAGAATTTTTATGTAGGTATGGTTAAGTTTCATTATGTATCCTAAAATAGCTTCCTTTTCAATATATTATCATTCACATATATTGATATTTTTGATATACCTACCATTCCTATATACCCATAAGTATATGGAAGAAGCTAGTCCTCATTATATACATGGTTGTACATAAGAGAGACCTTAAGGTACACACAAAATATAAATACATGGTACCAAGGTAGTACTAAAGGATGTTTTCTATCAATGTCACTTGTTTAAAGAGAAATCAACATATATGGGTGTAACTTCTCTATATACTAGGATTTTGTTTTTAAATTTCAAGATTAACATCTAACTATAGTAATCTATAGGCTAATAAATAGAGTGAAATAAAATATCATAAAAATATATTTCTATTTCTTCTTGGTGATTTATAGATTCGGTACCAGGAATTACAGTTACAATCATATTAGGTATTAAACACATTAAATTTATATTGCAGTATTACCTGTAAATATAATTCAAAGGTATTACTTATATTGAACACTACAATTATGTAAAACACATATTTTAATTTTCATATCCAAAATTATTGTTGATATAATTTATTGAAAAGGTATCAATAAATCGTTGACACTACAATTTATTGATACAATTTTTGTATCTATCTTTTTACAAAAACTACTATCCCCTTAAAAAATATATTCACTATAGTCTATTATATTTTTGTTGTAAATAAACTATAGGTATCTACAAATTGATATGTGTTAACTCTTTGGGTTGTAAAAATGACTTCAAATTTTCTTTAAAAAACACCATCAATGAGAGTTGAACTTGAGACACTCTATTAAATAATTTTAATCCTACTTGCAAAGACCAACATTCTCACTATTTACTTTATGATTTTAAAATGGAAATGAAAGAATTAAAATACCATCTTCTGGACATATCTCAATTATGAAATAAAATGCTTCATTACAAATGAAAATTGAGAGGTTTGAAATTGTGACTGCTTAGTCCAACATAGACAAGTCTCAATCACTAATCATCATGGAAATATCATTATGTCACTACATATTTCAAACTCTTTTACTTCAAGCTCTAGTAATAGCTATATGAATTTGATGACACTTCACTTAGGTACCAAGTAGGTTTCTTGCCATGCCACTTGTCATCAAATGACTCCTTTTATAATCTAAGAACTAAATCAACAACATTTTTTATGCCTAGCAATTCATAGCAATCCATATGTAAATCTTCTTCATAGCAACCATTTGTTTTTAATGTTTACTAACTACACTAACACAATTATTCTTCCATACTAGTATTTTATTAATAAGAGCATAAGAGAAGAAGGGGTGGCTATTCATTATTATGAAGGGAAACATGTGGGGAGTGGTGGAGGGGGTGGCGTTGAATAAGGTTTGATAATTTAAGAAATGAAGAGGTGTTTAAGCATAAAAAAATGAAACATAAAAATGGAGGGTTTAATAATTAAGACAAGAATTAAATGTGAATCATAGATATATAGAGAGAATAATAGAAAGACAAATGAAAAGAGGATGTTTTCTCTCTATTAATAATGAAATTAAATTTTGTGTAATTTAATTATTAATATAAAGTAAGAAAGAGAGTTGGACTAAATAATTAGAAAAATCCTAATGAATTTTGGGAAATCAAATGTATCTTTTTGGAAGAGATATTTAAAAAAAAAAAAATCTCTAGAAAAAATTTAAAAATTTACTTTTAGGGTACCAAATATCTTTGCTAATTTCCACTAGTACTGGAATCATAGCATGCTCTGATACCATTTGTTACAATACCACCTAAATATTTAATATGCACAATAATACATCAATATTGAATTATTATTAACAATATGCAAAAAATAATAATTCAAATTCAAATGTTATGAATGATATTAAAATAATAATTTTGAGAATAAATTAATGAAAAAGCAAATCCACAACCACTCGAAGAAGGCAAAGTCTAATACCCACTTTGATAAGGTGAAGTCTCTTATGCACATGTAGGCAATTTAAATCTAAATTATTTAATAATAAAAAATAATAAAAAATTAGTTCTATTTATAAATGAAATTAATAATAACGTAACTCTAATGCTAAAGGACTGACTAACTAAATTTATGGCTTGAGATAATAAAAAATTAGTCAACATGGCTATATTGGGACTGTTACAATGAAGAACTTAAGTGTGCACAAATATTTTAATAGAAAAACAAAATTACAATGAGCCATGGTGGGGTGAAAGAGGCATGCAATCTCAACCTTCTCCAAATGGACTTAGAAAAATATAAGAAAATACTAATATAAAATATTACATAAATTCTCAAGGGTTTAAAGAATTGATATTTGTATTAAGAATTTTTGGACAAAACTTATTAAGTGCTTGGATGGTTGGCCTCACCCAATCACATCACCTTTCAATAGAAAAAATTATCCTTCCATATTTTTGTGGGTCCCTCTCTTAGTATTTCCCTCACTTTTGGGTGGTGTCCTTATTATGGCCTCTAGCCCTAACAAGCTAATAATTGATACTAGCATCATTTATGTGGACACATATGCAAATAGTCCTTCTTAAGTGACCAACAAAGTTCTTACCTAAAGTAGCTTACAAAGTAAACCCTTTTCTCATGATGTTGTTGTCCTTATTCCTATGTTCGATACTGCATGCAATTGCTTTGAGAATTATACCTTAGTCGGTTATAATAATAATAATAATAATAATAATAATAATAATATATTTAATTAAGGATTTATTTCTTTAGCTTCATTTGCATATGACAGGAGTATTTAAGAATCATAGGTGGATGAGTTGATCCTATGCATAGAGGTGTTGGGCATTGGTACTACAATGTTCTTTGTGCATTTTATATCAAATAATAACAACATATGAAATTAGTTTCATAAGTTATTTTATACTTATGCGTTATTATAATCCAAAAAATAATTTTATAATAATTATCTAATCCAAGCTGGCTTAAAAAAGAGTCTAATACAAACTTACTATATTAATACATAAAATAACTTCTTAAACAATGTGTAACGCATGAGAACAACTTATATCTGGTTTAATAAACATAGTATTTAGAGTTTTTGCCTCATTTAAAACAATGTAGCACCATTCAAATAGATCATAAATATAGTTAAAGTTATGATCAACACAACTACAAATTTAAAATTATTAGTAATGCAATAAGCATTTCTTATATTGACATAAATAATTGTTAAAAATATCTTACCACACCACCAGACATTACACAACTTTCATAAATTATTACATTCAATAACAAAGAAAAAAATTATTTAAATATATTGAATTTCACCACACACCAGTATATAAAAATTAAGGTGCAATTAAAAAATAATGATAATAATGCTACCCAATAACTAGGAGGTTATGCGACTGGATCCCGTCTCAATTGCTGCCCTCTGCTATTCGGCAACACATAAGGAAATGTTCAGGTTTGGATCATGTTCTTTCTCCCCTTTACTTTTTCAATTTCATTGGCCTTTCTCGATCGTATCATAGGCACCATCTCCTTAACTTGCCCAGTCGTTGACGTCCACTTCACTCCACTACCCTCCCACTCCACAACAGTGAGTGCGTCGATAAATTCCAGTCAACCGCCCGGCCGTCGAGCGTCGGCCCGCCACTGCGACCTACCTCCTCACTCATTCTATATTTAAAAAATTATTATGTGAGGGATCGGGTTTTATACTTTTATTTTTATATTCACTCATTCTATATTTAAAAAATTAATATGTGAGGCGTTTTAAAATTTTATTTTTATTTATATATACCTCACATTCAAATGAAACTTAAGTTGATTCATTAAAATATTTAGGACTTCAATTCCTTCCTATTAAAAACTTAAACCTTCCTTATAAAATACCGGGCGTCATCGAATTGATATAGAGTCGTCATAGCGTTTGAGAGCCAGAACCACAAATTTCTTCAAGATTTGAGCACAAAAACCTATGGATGGTGATAGGGGAATCTGCAGTGATGACTTGGAGGTGACCATTCTCCAATTGTGGGTCAACGTTCGTTGGCGAGTTTGGCAAACAATGAATACTTTGTTTAACACAAGAGGCATCGGAGAGTCCTTTTTGGGCAATTCGTGAGTCGGGTGTGATTCCATCCTGGCGCTCCGTGTAGACTCCAACTGGTAGTTGAATCAGCCAAAGCCTTATATCTACTCCTCCACGCCCATCATATCTACTTGACCGACCATTCCACTCGCCTGCTCCCGACCTCTCCACTCATTTTATAGTTTAAAAAAAAAAAAAAAACACCTAATAGATGTGCACTCTTCGTATGCACTTTTATTGAGAGGTTATAATGCTACCTGGGTTACCTTAAATTTGAAGCAATTATACAATTTATACTGGATGAATGCTATTCTAAAACTGCACTCCAATGGTGTTAGAAATTAAACCATATTTCACACCTTATATATCTTTGATATATTTTATCTTTCAAATCCGATTTCAAAGTGTAGGCAGTTATTATCAACAGTTCAGTTGCAGTTGTTCGACGATTGGATAAAAATCCTAGTTTTGAATTCAATATGTATCAGAAGACTGGTAAGCCTTTCCCTCCAATATTTGACTATATATGTCAATGATTATTTTTCTAACAGAAGAGCAGAGAAGTCGAAAGCAGAGCAGTGCAGTAGAAGTCTAGAGCAAATCCAGAAGTTGAAGTCGTGACCTTAAGAAACTTCTCTATGAATGTACACTGCATATTTCTATCTTGTAGTTCTGTGAATGTATTTCCAACACTTGTATGTGGATGTATTTCCAAATCTTAGGAATATATAATATTTTTATGCATTTCTATCTCTATGTAATATTTTGCATGATAGTCAACCAACTTAGCAAAGTTAGGTTTTATTACTTCTATCTTGTTGACTAGCATGCTATATCCCGTTGAATAACCTTTGTAATATTTCGCAGTTTAGAACATGTTCCATCCCACTCAGCATCCCTTGTAATATCTAGTGATGTAGAACATTATTATTTATTTTATGTTGTGGCCCGTTCTACATGCATGTGATTTGAAAATTGCGGTATAGAACACATTCTTAATGTTTGCTTCATTCCATGGATTTATCTTGTGATTAAGTCCGCAACATTCTTCTGCTCTAACCCACGATAATTTCCATGTTGTGTCCTATGGGATATCTCCCGTGTTCTTGCCCTCTCGTGCTACTCCTAGTAATTTGTGCATGCGATATAGAATCACAGGCTAGAACATTGTATGCTCCAGCCCATGACAATCCTTTGTTCTACTCCACATCAAATATTTGTTGCTTCCTGCAGACTTCAAGGCATCTATATTTTGTTGCATGGAGCATACTTTATAATTTGACATGGCTCGTGATTGTTCCAATCCACTCACAACATGCAAAGAAAATTTATTTTTAAAATTTCAAATTGGTATCAAAGCTAGCACCGATTTGTAGAAGATAAGAAGTAATGGCTTCTAGTGGCAATTTTTTGTAGTTGTAAATCTCATGGTTTAATGAAAATAACTTTGATTACTGGAGTATCTAGATGAAGATCTTATTTGGGTCTCAGGAGCTATGGCACCTAGTGTAGAACAATTACCCATATCCAGTAGATGCAACAACATTGAGCACTCTCTCCCAAGTGGAGTTACACTTGTTGAAGGAGAATTAGAAGAAGGACTAGAAAAAATTATCTTACATAATGCAAGCAGTTGAGGAAACTATTTTCTCTAGAATTGCAGCAGCAACCAAATCGAAGGAGGTATGGGAAATTTTTATCTAGCCCCTTTTAGGGCACCAATAAAGTGAAGTTGATGAAGTTGCATATGTTGAGAAGAGAGTTCAAAAATTTGTAGATGAGTGAGTTAGAGTCCATGAGCAACTTCTTATCTTGGACAATGGGCATCATCAACTAGATGATAGTGAATGACAAAAGTATTGAGAACCAGAGAATAGTGGAGAAGATATAGAGGAGCTTACCAGTAAAGTTTGACTCAGTTGTGATTGTGATTGAACAATCAAGGGATTTAATAAGCCTCTCAGTGGATGAAGTCATGGGTTCTCTACAAACACATGAGCAAAGGTTGAGTTGGTCATCTCAGTCCTCATTAGAGCAAGTGTTTAAGATGCAGGTCTCATTTTGAGACAACAACAGAAGAGAATAATCCCACCAAAGTACCTCAAGTTCTCAAGGAGGAAGATGATATAATAACCGAGGCAAGTGTGGAAGAGGCCATAAGCAAGGAAGAAGGTCAAACTCTAGTGAAAGAGAGACCAACTACAACTTCCATCAAGCAGGAGGAATATACAATGAAAAAAATCAACAAGGAGGATCAAATTAGAGGTATGATAAATCAAATATCCAATGCTATTACTGCAAAAAAATTGGTCATTATAGTTATGAGTGTAGAAAGAAGTTGGTCAAGAATAATAAGTAGCAATCCCACTATACAAATGAAAATGATAATGCAAAATATAGAGATATTTGTGGGGATCTATTGTTAAATTGTAGTACTAAGGAGGAGAGCCAGAAGAACACCTGGTATCTCAATAGTTGGTGCAACAACCACATATCTGGGACCAGAAAAATGTTCTCACAATTAGATGAAACCATAAAATTTGAGGTGAATATGGGGAACAATAGTAAGGTACCTATCAAGGGTAATGGGAATATCATAATATTTACCAAGCAAGGTGAAAGGAAAAAACATCTATGATGTGTATTATGTGCATGGGTTGAAACATAACTTGCTAAGCATTGGATAACTTGTGCAGAAGGGGTACACTGTACAATTTAAAAATGGACCCTGTATTATCTGAGAGAAAGAGAAAGAGCTCATTGTAACTGTGTCCATGACAAAGAACAAGTTGTTTCCTCTACAAATTCAAAATGAATGGTTGTTGTCATTTAGTGTAGTTTTGAAATATGCTACATGATTATGGCATCTCAGATTCGGTCACCTGAGTTTCAATGGCCTAAACCTGCTACACAAGAATAAAATGGTGAAGGATTTACCCCTTATAGAGCAACCCAATCAAGCATGTGAAGGTTGTCTAGTTGACAAGCAACATAGGGATGTGTTCCCTATAGGACAATCATGGGGAGCTTCAGAACCATTAGAGCTAGTGCATTTAGATATGTATGGTCCTATGCAAATCAACATATTTAATGGGAACAAGTATTTCTTGACTTTTATAGATAATTTCAGTCGAATGACATGGGTATATCCCATCAAGTAAAATTTAGAAGCTTTTAGCAAATTTAGGGATTTCAAAGATTTGGTTGAAAAACAAAGCAACTACTAGGTGAAGACTCTCAGAATTGATTGAGGAGGTGAATACATATCCAATGAATTCCATAATTTTTGTAAAGAAAATGGAATTCAAAGACAGTTCACAACCAGATACACACCATAGTAGAACGATTTTACAGATAGGAAGAAAAAAAATAATGGAGATGGCATGAAGTTTGCTAAAGGCAAAGGTATTGCCACTTGAGTTCTAGGTAGAAGCTACAATTTGTGTAGATTATCTGCTAAATAGGTTTCCCACAAAGAGTGTGAAGGATAAAATTCCTTAGGAAGCATGAAGCAACCAGAAGTTGAGTGTTGCCCATTTAAGAATTTTTGGGTGCATAGCATATGCACACATCCTAGATGAAAAGAGAAAGGAACTAGATGACAAATCAAATAAATCTATCTTCATTGGTTATAGCGAAGAATTGAAGGCTTACAGGTTGTATAATCCTATAACAAATAAGTTGATTATTAGCCATGATGTGAAGTTCATGGAATATGAATCTTAGAATTGGAAATCCAATACTGGTTAGAAAGAGCCAACAATCATTGAGTCCAAGGACTCAGATGAAAATAGAGTGCATCACCCTGTAGCTTCAAGCAGTAACACTGGTGCTAGTAGCAACACTAACTCATCATCATGGTCACCTCCACTTGCAAGTAAAATCTCCAAATTGAAGACACCATCAAAGATAAAGTGCTTGCAAGATATACGAGGTAACTAGAAATAAAATTGATGAAGTATAACATTCTAATTTTGCTTTATTTTCTTAGTGTGATCCAATTTCATTTGAATATGTAATTTAAAATAGAACATGGGTGAAAGCTATGGATGATGAGATAGAATCCATAGAGAAGAATCAAACCTAGAAATTAATGGATCTTCTAGCAGGTAAGAAGACCATTGGAGTAAAATGGGTATATAAAACTAATTTTAATACCCAAGGTGAAGTTGATAGACATAATGCTATACTGGTTGTGAAAGGCTACAAGAAAAAGTGAAGGATTGACTATCATGAAGTATATGCACCTGTAGCAAGACTTGACATAGTCAAAATGATTTTAGCATTAGCAGCCCAGAGGGGTTGGAATGTTTACCAGATGGATGTCAAGTCTGCCTTCCTCAATAGAGTGTTGAAAGAATAGGTCTACATAGACAATCCACCTAACTATGAGCTGGAAGGGCAAGAAGGTAAGATTTTGAAATTGAATAAAGCTATGTATGGATTAAAGGAAACACCTAGAGCTTGGTATAGCCACATTGATGCTTAATTTTAGGAGAATGGTTTCATCAAATGCCCATATGAGCACAATTTGTACATAAATAAAAATGCATAGAGGGAGATTATTATTATTTGCTTGTATGTAGATGATTTTATTTATACTGGCAATAACAATATACTATTAAAGCATTTTAGACATGCCATGAAGAAGGAGTTTGAGATGATATATTCAGGCTTGATGAAATTTTTTCTTGGCATTGAAGTTGACCAATCTACGAATGGTATCTTCATATCTCAAGGTGAGTATGCATTATATGTATTTAAGAGGTTCAAAATGGAGGACAATAAACCAAAAATTACGTCAATCACCATAGGCCTAAAGTTAAGCAAAAAATATTGTAGCAGCAATATTGATTCAACTTTCTAAAAAATGTTATTTAGAAGTTTGATGTATTTAACAACAACCAGATCCAACCTGATGTTTGTAGTGAGTTTAATTAATAAATTTATGAAGATACCCAAGAACACTAACTTACACGTAGGGAAAATAATTTTACATGTCAATAGGACCAGGAACCACGAAACTTTTTATGTAAGAAAAGACCAATGTGAGCTTATTGGCTACACAAAATGTGATTGGACTAGCAATATAGATGATAGGAAGAGAACTTCTAATTTTGCATTCCATATTGGATTAGGTATAGTTTCATGGTCATAAAATAAGCAACCAATTATTGCATAATCTATAGCTGAATCAAAGTATGTTACCGCCACTTTGACCACATGCCAAGCAGTATGGCTACGCAAAATTTTATGTGAGATCAATCATCACTAGGAAGGGGCAAAAACGATATATTGTGACAATAATTCAACCATAGCACTGTAAAATTTATCCAGTGTTTCATGGTAGGAGCAAGCACATAGACATACACTACCACTTCATCCAAGATGCTGGTAAAATTTAATGAAATTGTATTATTTTGCAGGTCCAAATACAAGTTGTAGATATCTTCACAAAACCTTTGAATGAGGAAGATTTTAAAATATTGAGGGAAATGCTAGGTGTCAAAGTATTTGTGAAATATTGTTTAAAGGAGGATGTTAGAAATTAAACCATATTTCACACCTAATAGATCTCTGATAGATCTTATCTTCCAAATCTGATCATCATATTTTAAAGTGTGTGCAGTTATTATCGACAGTTGCAGTTGTTCAAAAATTGGATAGAAATCCTAGTTTTGAATTCAATGCATGTTAGAAGGTTGGTAAGACTTTCCCTATAGTATATAGCTATATATGTTGATGATTATATTTCTAACAGAATGGTAGAGTAGCAGAAGAATAGCAGAAAAGCCGAGAGCAGAGCAGTGCAACAGAAGCATGGAGTAAAACTAGGAGTTGAAGTCGTAGCCTTTAGAAACTCCTCTATTAATGTACACTGCATATTTCTATCTTGCAGTTCTGTGGATGTATTTCCAAATCTTGGAAATATATAATACTTTTATGCATCTATGTCTCTGTGTAATATTTTGCATGATAGTCAACCAACATAGGAAATTTAGGTTTTATTACTTCTATACTTTTGACTGACGTACTCTATCCCGCTGAATAACCTTTGTAATATTTCGTAGTTTAGAACATGGTCTATCCCATTTAGCATCCCTTATAATATCTAGTGGTGTAAAATATTATTATTTATTTTATGTTGTATCCCGCTTGACTAAAATCTCAGAAGGCATGCATGAAATTTGCAAATCATGACATAGAATATATTTCTAATGTTTGATCCATCCCATGGATTTATTTTGTGATTAAGTCCACAACATTCTTCTACACTACCCCACCACGATTTAAGTGTTGTATCCCATGGGATATCTCCCGTATTCTAGCCCACTCCTGTTACTCATAGTAATTCATGCATGTCATATGCGGTCTAGAACATCACATGCTCTAGCCCATGATAATCCTTTATTCCGCTTTGCATCAAATATATATTGTTGCCCACAGAATTCAAGGCTTATATATTCCATGACATGGAGCATACTTTATAATTTGATGCGACCCATGGCTGCTCCAGTCCACTCACATAGTGCAAATATAAATTATTTAAAAAATTTCAAATGTAAGTTCAACAAAAACTGCATGTTCATACAAAATATTGCAGCCCTATGCTTTGAGTTTCTTAAGTAGTTTGACTACTAAAAACGTTATTGGAAGATTAGGAGCAAACTCCATTGAAACACTATGAAGCTTCGTTAATTTTCTTTTGTGTGAAATTGGTTTACACATTACAAAAACATCATTCATTTTAAGTTCAACGAAAATCCCCTTTGTGGGCTACAACATTGACTGAGCTTCCCGAAAGACCACTGTTCAATTAAATGTGACATTCAAGTTTATCAGTTTTCCTTTGTACAAGTGGAAAATGGGGACCTTGAATTGACGAACGAAAGTGGTTGACTGATTACAGGCTAGAAGAATATTTTAGTTGGGACTTTTCTATATTTGTTAAAGACTTGAAATAGGAAAATTATGAAAGCTTTTGAAATGCACGGGAGTGGAATTGTGCTCTCTCCAGTCTGGAGCGTATGTTGCATGTTTCAATACACCTTTGGTTACACTAAAACATTAACGTATTGGAGTGGAGAATGTCAGTGGATCATAAAAATTAATGAGTGGCTTTGTTGCTGCACAAATAATGGAGAAAAATAGGAATCCACTTAATCATACAAATAAGCCTAAGAAGATTAAATTCATGGAGCGAGGAGCGGAATAAAGAAAAACATACTCTATTGGACTTAACATGAAAAATATAGCAGATTGGAAATCCGCTCAACTTAATTGCTGGAACAGACACTTAGGCTAAGAAATAGTAGAATTGAGCATGAAGCTCATAAAGGTAATACGCCATCGGATTGGAGCCAAATCAATATGCCGTGGATTTAAATATATTATAATACACAGATTTGAGCAAAGGTAAAGTTTAGGATCACACCAAATATTAAGAAAAAAAAATTAAAGGATAAAACTTTATGATATAAATGACTCATGTTCTATTTCGCTCAAAAATGCAAAGGATGTGAGTGGGAGGAAGCAAGTTCCCATACGCTAGGTTTAGCAAAGAAACTTGAGTGGGATACAATATGAATAGGAAATGACAAAATCTAACCTTGCTAAGATAGTTTTATCTTCAACTAGACAACATGTAGAAGGTAAAAATACAAGGAATATTATTTATTGCTTAAAACAAAAAATACATCCACATACATTAAATTGGAAATACATCCACACTCATCTGCAACTGAACTAGTTTGCAGGATAAACCTTGTTTTTTTGCTACACTTCTCTGCTCTACTGCTCCTTATTTACGTTGTTGTGTTCTTCTTCTACTCTCTACCCTTTTTCTCTCAGGGTCTCATCGAATTATATAGCCAAAGAAGGGAAAGGATTACCAACCTTTTGACATACATTAAATTCAAAAGTAGGGTTTCTATCCAATCGTCGAACAACTTGAAAATTGCAATTGTCAATAATAATTTTTCCTACTACAAAATGTGATGGATAGATTTGGATAATAAGATCTGTTAGAGATATATCAGATGTGAAATCAAGTTTAATTTCTAACATCCTCTTTTAAACGATATTTTACAAAGACTTTTACACTTAGATTTTTCCTCAATCTATTAAAATCCTCCTCCTTCAAAACTTTTGTGAAGATATCCGTAACTTGGCCTTTGGACCTACAAAACAATAACATAATGTCATTAATTTTTACTAGCTTCTTTATGAAGTGGTAGTGGATATCGATGTGATTGCTCCTACCATGAAACATTGGATCCTTTGACAATTTTATGGTGGAATTATTGTCACATAAAATTATTGTTGCCCCTTCCTGGTGATGATTGATCTCACCCAAGATTATTCACAACCATACTTCCTGGAATGCAACTGAAGTGGTGGCAACATACTCTACCTCAACAATAGATAAAGCAACAATTGGTTGCTTATTTAATGGCCATGAAATTACACCTAAAATAATATGGAATGCATAAACAGATGTGCTCTTCCTGTCATCTATGCTGCTAGCCCAATCACTATATATGTAGCTAACAAGATCAAGTTGGTATTGCCTTGCATAAACAATTCCATGGTTCCTAGTCCTATTGCCATAATGTAAAATTATCTTTCCTGCCTACAAGTGAGTATTTTTTGATGCTTCCATAAATCTACTAATCAGACTCACTAAAAATATTAAATATGGTCTAGTTGCTATCAAATACATGAGACTTCCAACTAACCTCTTGTAGAAAGTTGGATCAATATTGCTACTACAATATTTCTTGCTCAATTTTAAGCCTATTGCAATCGGTGTGATTGTTGGTTTATTGTCCTCCATTCTTAATATATTTAAGAAATCTCCTACATACTTGCCTTGAGATATGAATATACCATCCATAGATTGGTAAAATTCAATGCAAAAAATACTTCATCAGACCTAAATATGTCATCTTGATGAAGATACCATCCATAGATTGGTAAAATTCAATGCAAAAAATACTTCATCAGACCTAAATATGTCATCTCAAAATCCTTCTTCATGGCATATTTAAACTACTCAAATAGCCTATTATTGTTTCCAGTATACATCAGATTGTCTACATACAAGTAGACAATTATCATCTCCCCCTTTGCATTTGTCTTCATATACAGAGTGTGCTCATATGGACATTTGATGAACCCATTATCCTAAAAGTAAGCATTAATTCTACTATACCAAGCCATGGGTGCTTGCTTCAATCCATACTGAGCTTTCTTTAGTTTTAGTACCTTGCCTTCTTTCCCTTCTAACTCATAGTCAGGTGGCTGGTCTATGTAGTCCTCTTCTTGGAACACTCCATTGAGGAAGGTAGACTTGACATCCATCTGGCAAACATTCCAACCCTTGTTATCTACTAATGTCATAATCATTTATACTATGTCAAGTCTCTCTATAGGTGCATATATTTCATGATAGTCAATCCCTAAATTCTCCTTGTAGCCTTTTACCACCAATATCGCCTTGTGCATGTCTACTTCTCCTTGGGCATTAAACTTAGTTTTATATACCCACTTCGCACCAATGGTCTTCTTCCCTACTGGAAGATCCATTAACTGCCATTTCTGGTTCTTCTCTATTGATTATATCTCACCATCCATTGCTTTTATCCATTTTCTATTCTTAACAACATATTCAAATGAAATTGGATCACACCCATAAAATAAAGCAAAGTCACAATATTTTGTTTCTTCAATTTCATTCCTAGTTACCTCATAAATATATTGCAAGCTCCTTATCTTTGATGGTATCTTCAAGTTGGAGATCATTGTTACAAATGGATGTGACTGTGATGATGAGGTTGTGCTACCACTTCCACCACTGTTGTTGCTTGAAGCTACTGGATGATGCACCTTGTTTTCCTCTAAGTTCTTAGACTTAATAACTATTGGCTCTTGTTGACCAGTCTTTGATTTCCAATTCCATGCTTTATACTCCAGAAACTTCACATCTCTCCTGATGATCAACTTATTTGTTATAGGATTATACAACCTGTAAGCCTTTTATTCTTCACTATAACCAATGAATATATATTTCTTTGCCTTGTCATCTAGCTTCTTTCTCTTCTCATCTAGGATGTGTGCATATGCTATGCACCCAAAAACTCTTAAGTGAGCAACACTTGGCTTATGGTTTCTCCATACCTCTTGAGGAATTTTGTCCTTCACACTCTTTGTGGGACATCTATTCAATAGATAAATTGCATGAGCTACAAATTCTATCGAGAACTCATGTGGCAATCCCTTTAACTTCAACGTACTTCATGTCATTTCCATAATGGTTTTGTTCTTCCTCTTTGCAACACCATTCTGTTGTGGCGTGTATTTTGTAGTGAACTACATTCGAATTCCATTCACCTTGCAAAAATTATGGGATTCATTGGAGATGTATTCATCTTCTTCATTTTTTCTAAGAGTCTTTACATAATAGCCACTTTGTTTTTCAACCAGAGAATTGAACTCTTGAATTTGGAAAATGCTTATAATTTTGTATTAATGGGATATATCCATGTATTTCGAATGTAGTCATCAAAAAAAAAATTGAAGTATTTATTATCGGTAAATGTGTTGGTCTGCATAGAACCCAAAATATTTGAATGCACCAGCTCCAATGGTTGTGAAGCTCTCCATGATTTTCCTATAGGGAATGCATCCCTGTGCTACTTACCGACTAAAAAACCTTCACAAACTTGATTTGGTTGCTCTATGAGAGGTAAACCCTTCACCATTTAATTCTTGTATAGTAGGTTCAGGCAACTAAAACTCAGGTGACCAAATTTGATATGCCATAGCTAGGTAGCATATTTCACAACTACACTCAATGACAACAACAATTCATTTTGAATCTGTAGGGAAATCAACTTGTTATTTATCATGAATACTATTGCAATTTTCCCATGCTCTTTGTCTCTGATGGTACAAATTCCATATTTAAATTGAATAGTGTGCCCCTTATGCACAAGCTATCTAACACTCAACAAATTGTGCTTCAACCTAGGCATATAATAGACATCTTGTATTTGCTTCCTTTCACCTTGCCTGGTGTGGATGATGATTTTTCCTTTCTCCATGATAGGTACCTTGTTGTTGTTCTCCATATTCACCTCAGAATTGATTGTTTCATCAAGTTATGAGAACATATCTTTGTTCCCAAAAATATGGTTTCTACACGCACTATGGAATTACCAAATATTTTTTTGGCTCTCCTCCTCAGTATTGCAAATTAATAGCATATTCCCACAAGCATCTCTACAATGTACATTTTAATTTTCATTTTAATTTGTGTATTGGGCTTGCTGCTTATTATCCTTGACCATATTATTTCTACATTCATAGCTATAATGACCAAAATTCTTGCAGTAATAGCATTAGATTTTTTATTTATCATACCTCTGACTAGATCCTCCTTATTGATTTCTATCATTACCTCTTCCTCCTACTTGATGGAAGTTGTAGTTGTTCTCTCCTTCATTGGAGTTTGAACTTCCTCCTCACTTATGATCTCTTCCTCCTTGAGAGCTTGAGGTGCCTTTGTGGGATTCATCTCTTCTATTATTGTCTCGGAATGAGATCTACATTTTGAATGCTTGCTCCAATGAGGATTGAGATGATCTACTCAGCCTCTACTCATGTGTTTGTAGAGAACCCATGAGCTCATGCATAGAGAGGGTTTTCAAATCCCTCGATTCTTCAATTACATACACAAATGTGTCAAAAATTATTGGTAGGCTCCTCAGTATCTTCTCCACAATCCTCTGGTTCTCCATATTTTTCCCATTCAACCTCATCTGGTTGATGATACCCATTGTTCAAGTAAATATGTTTCTCATGGACTCTGACTCGCTCATCTACAGATTTTCAAATTCTCTTCTTAGCATCTATAACCTCACCAACTTCACCTTTTTGGTACCCTGGAAGGAACTGGAAAGGATTTTCCATACCTATTTTGCTTTGGTTGCTACGATTCTCAGAAAATTTATTTTCTCGTCTTCCTGCATTATGTAGAATAATACCTTTTGGTCCTTCTTCCAATTATTCTTTAGCAAAAATGATTCCACTTGGAAGATAGCACTCAATGTTATCACATATGTTGGTTCTGCATAACCATTCTTGACCAAGTCCCATAGCTCCTGATACCCAAATAGGATATCCATTTGGATTCTCTAATATTCATAATTTTTACCACTAAAATGTGGGATCTACAACTACAAAGGATTGCTACTAGAAGCTATTGCTTCTTATCTTCCATAAAACAGGTGCTAGCTTTACTAATAATTTGAATTTTTTTAACACACATGGGAGTGGAATCGCGCTCTCTTCGATCTGGAGCATATGTTGTATGTTTCAATCCACCTTTGGTTACACTAAAACATTAGAGTATTGGAGTGGATAATGTCAGTGGATAACAAAAATTAATGAGTGGATTTGTTTTTGTGCAAATAACGAAGCGAAATAGGAATCCACTTAATTATACAAATAATCCCGAGTGGATTAAATCCACGAAGCAAGGAGTGGAATAAAGCAAAACCTAGTCTGCTAGACTTAACATGAAAAAGATAGTAGATTGGATATCCGCTCAACTTATTTGTTGGCATACACACATAGGCTAAGAAATATCAGAATGAAGCATGAATCTCACAAAGGGATAAAGCCAGCGGATTGGAGCCAAATCAATATGTTGTGGATTTAAATACGTTATAAATCCACAAATTTGAGAAAATTAATGTTTTGGATTGCACAAAATATCAAGCCAAAAAAAATTAAAGGACAAAAATTTATGATATAAATGACTTATGTTCTATTCCACTCAAAAATGGAAAGGATGAGAATAAGGGATATTATTTCGGTAATTCCTAGATTATGTTATCAAGGTCATCGTAAAGGACTACACAAAATTTCAAACTTGTTTTGATCATATCTCACTCATACGGACTCGTGTTTACCTAAAATTTTGAGGGTAGATGCCTGGAATAACCTAGAATATCTCCACAAATATTTAGATCATTTTGACCAACACAAATCCTAGCTCATCCATATGTGTGAATGAGAGTTTTGGCAAGCAGTTGTACAAGGGTTTCATCTAGGTTGAGTGCAAGCAGCTATAGATATTGGTTTTTACGGCCTTCGGGTCCTAGAAGCCAATATGTTTGTGGTTTATACTCAATATTTTAGTAGGATATGTTGCAAGGGATCCAATATGGGTTAGAAATTTATCTTTCAATATATCATGTTGTGAACATGAGTGACAACGGCTTCCAATTTGCTACACAAAAGAAAAGTGAAAACCATACCTTTCCATGGCAACTAGGTCAAGGATTAAATATATCATGAAACAAGTTTCAAGTAGTTGATAAAAAAATGACTCAGATCTCAAGTGAATTTGGTGCTAAGGTGGTAGAGATCACATTACATAAGCAACATCGAACAAATGATACACAAGTGTTTCTCCTTTGAACAACTCAGACAATCAAATATTCTTAATTTTATGCCAAAAATGAGGATACAAAAGAAAAATCCCTTTTACAATTTTGAAAATTCCCTCAAATACCATGTTTTCCTATTCTCGCCTAAAACCATCTATTTCAAATTTGAAATTTGGGGCAACTTGTCAAGTTCATAACTTCACGCTCATTGACCCGATTGACTATTACAACACATTTTTGAAAACAACATGAAATGAGCTAAGCGGGGTGACCTTGGCTCTTTTTTCCAAGGCTCGCATCTAGCCGAAAATCCTCAAATTCAACCTCTAAGACCTTCAAAAATCTTTTGCAAGTTCAACTAGTTTTACTAGTTTAACAAAACTAAACAATTACAATTTCTTTTGTGCGATGCCAGATCACTCTAACACCACTGGATGATCTTGCATCAGACACCTACGGTAATTTTGATAAGTGACCTTCACTTCTCTATTTTTGGAAGAAAACCATGGCATTCAACCTCAACCATCGACAACCAAGTTGAATCTTCAACAGGTTTGCCCTTCCACTTAACCAGATATTCTGCTTACTACCTATTTATGGTACTTTTTTCGATGTGGGTATCCAATATCTCTTCTATATATTTTGTCTCTGGAGTAGATACTGGAATATTCCACAATTTTGCTACTTTTTCCTCACCATTGTCTCCTTCATGGTATTCTGCAAAATTTGAAATGTTAAAAATAGGTGATATGTTAACCCCACTTGGCAATTCCACTTCATATGCATTGCCTGAATCCTATTTTTCTATGATTATACATGGTCCAAAATTCTTCATTTTCATCTTGTTATAGGTTTTAGCAGGCAACCTTTCTTTTATCAGATGGACCATAATTTCATCTCCCACTTCAAATTCCTTAAACCGTCGCTTATGGTCTGCCATTATCTTGTACTGAGTATTCATCTTAGTAATATGCTTCTTCAGTTCTTCATACAAGCTCTTAAGATGTTATACAAAGTCATCAACCTTAGCACAGTTCTTTTCCCCTTTGTCCATCTTTCTCAACTTAGAAGTATTCCTTGGGCTACTCCCATACACAATCTGGAATGGAGATTTATTAGTACTTCTATTGACAAAATTATTGTATGTAAATTTTTTCTGTGGTAAAACCAAGTCCCAACCCTTGGTATTATCTCCTACCAAGAATCTGAGTAGATTACCCAAACTCCTGTTCACCACCTCCATTTGCCCATCAGTCTGTGGGTGGTATGCAGAACTAAATTTTAGATCTGTATTCAATTTCTTCCATAGGGTCCTCCAAAAATACCTAAAAAACTTTGTATCTCTATTGGAAAAAATACTCTTTGGTAGACCATGAAGTCGTACCACCTCTTTGAAAAAAAAACCTACAACATGAACTGCATCATTGGTTTTCTAGAAAGGAATAAAATGTGCATATTTGAAAACCTGTCAACCACTACAAATATAGAGTAATTCCCTCTCTGTGTCCTTAGTAGACCAAGAACAAAATCCATGCTGATGTCCTCCCATGGTCTCTCTGGTACAGGTAATGGATGATATAATCCAGTGTTCTATATCACACCCTTGGCCATCTGACATACTCTGCTACTTTGCACAAATCTCTTCACATATTTCTACAACTGTGGCCAATAGTAGTTCTCACTAATGAGGGTAATGGTCTTATCCCGACCAAAGTGTCCAGCCAACCCTACACTGTGGTTCTCCTTGACTAGATTCTTCCTCATTTAACTCCTTAGAATGCATAATTGATTTCCTCTAAAAACATTCCATCTTGGATCAAAAAATCCAACCACTTAGTCCCCTATCCAAAGTAACAGGTGCTAAGCAAGCCCTCTAAGCCTCTACAAAATCAAGATCTTCAGGGTACAAACCCTTAAGTTCGTCAAACCCTACAACTTCCACCTTCATTTCTGTCAACAAACACTTCCTTCTACTTAAGGCATCTGCAACTCTATTTGAATTTTTGCTCCTGTGCTTCAACACAAATTTTTAACTCTGTAGAAACTCAACCCACTTCAAGTGCCTCTGATTTAGCTTCCCTTGGATATTAATATACTGTAAGGCCTGATGATCAGTATATAGATCAAACTCTTTTGGCAACAAATAATACATCCACTTCTTTAGAGCCTGAACTATAGCATAATACTATTGATCATAAACTAAATACTTCTTCCTAGCATCATTGAGTTTCTCACTAAAATAAGCAACAGGTTTACCTTCTTGTCTCAATACAGCTCCTATGACACTATCACTAGCATCACAATCTAACTAAAATACCTTATTAAAATTTGGAAGTGCCAAAACAAGTTGCTATATGACCTTATTCTAGGTTGAGTGCAAGCAACTATAGATATTGGTTTTTAAGGCCTTCGGGACCTAGAAGCCAATATGTTTGTGGTTTATACTCAATATTTTAGTAGGATATGTTGCAAGGGATCCAATATGGGTTAGAAATTTATCTTTCAATAGATCATGCTGTGAACATAAGTGACAACGGCTTCCAATTTGCTACACAAAAGAAAATTGAAAACCATACCTTTCCATGGCAACTAAGTCAAGGATTAAATATATCACGAAACAAGTTTCAAGTAGTTGATAAAAAAATGACTCAGATATCAAGTGAATTTGGTGCTAAGGTGGTAGAGATCACATTACATAAGCAACATCAAACAAATGATACACAAGTGTTTCTCCTTTGAACAACTCAGAGAATCAAATATTCTTAATTTTATGCCAAAAATGAGGATACAAAAGAAAAATCCCTTTTATAATTTTGAAAATTCCCTCAAATACCATGTTTTCTCCTTTTCTCGCCTAAAACCATCTATTTCAAATTTGAAATTTGGGGCAACTTGTCAAGGTCGTAACTTCACGCTCGTTGACCCGATTGACTATTACAACATATTTTTGAAAACAACATGAAATGAGCTAAGTGGGGTGACCTTGGCTCTTTTTTCCAAGGCTCACATCTATCCGAAAATCCTCAAATTCGACCTCTAAGACCTTCAAAAATCTTTTGCAAGTTCAACTAGTTTTACTAGTTTTACAAAACTAAACAATTACAATTTTTTTTGTGCGATTCCAGATCACTCTGACACCACTAGATGCTCCTGCATCAAACACCTACGGTAATTTTGATAAGTGACCTTCACTTCTCTATTGTTGGAAGAAAACCATGGCATTCAACCTCAACCTTCGACAACCAAGATGAATCTTCAACAGGTTTGCCCTTCCACTTAACCAGATATTCTGCTTACTACCTATTTTTGGTACTTTTTTTGATGCGGGTATCCAATATCTCTTCTATATCTTCTGTCTCTGGAGTAGATACCGGAATATTCCACAATTCTACTACTTTTTCCTCACCATTGTATCCTTCATGGTATTCTGCAAAATCTGAAATGTTAAAAATAGGTGATATGTTAAGCCCACTTGGTAATTCCACTTCATATGCATTGCCTGAATCCCATTTTTCTATGATTCTACATGGTCCAAAATTCTTCATTTTCATCTTGTTATAGGTTTTAGCAGGAAACCTTTCTTTTATCAAATGGACCATAACTTCATCTCCCACTTCAAATTCCTTAAACTGTCGCTTATGGTCTACCATTATCTTGTACTGAGTATTCATATTAGTAATATGCTTCTTCACTTCTTCATGTAAGCTCTTAATATGCTATACAAATTCATCAACCTTAGCACAGTTCTTTTCCCCTTTGTCCATATTTCTCAACTTATAAGTATTCCTTGGGCTGCTCCCATACACAATCTGGAATGGAGATTTATTAGTACTTCTATTGACAAAATTATTGTATGTAATTTTTTTTTGTGGTAAAACCAAGTCCCAACCCTTAGTCTTATCTCCTACCAAGAATCTGAGTAGATTACCCAAACTCCTGTTCACCACATCCATTTACCCATCAGTCTGCGAGTGGTATGCAGAACTAAATTTTAGATCTTTATTAAATTTCTTCCATAGGGTCCTCCAAAAATACCAAAAAAAATTTGTATCTCTATTGGAAAAAATACTCTTTGGTAGACCATGAAGTCATACCACCTCTTTGAAAAAAAAACCTACAACATGAACTGCATCATTGGTTTTCTAGAAAGGAATAAAATGTGCCATATTTGAAAACCTGTCAACCACTACAAATATAGAGTAATTCCCCCTCTGTGTCCTTAGTAGGCCAAGAATAAAATCCATGCTAATGTCCTCCCATGGACTCTCTGGTACAGGTAATGGATGATATAATCCAGTGTTCTATATCACACCCTTGGCCATCTGACATACTCTGCTACTTTGCACAAATATCTTCACATATTTTTGAAACTGTGGCCAATAGTAGTTCTCACTAATGAGGGTAATGGTATTATCTTGACCAAAGTGTCCAACAAACCCTCCACTGTGGTTCTCCTTGACTATATTCTCCCTCATTTAACTCAGAATGCATAATTGATTTCCTCTAAAAAACATTCCATCTTGGATCAAAAAATCCAACCACTTAGTCCCCTATCCAAAGTAATAGGTGCCAAGCAAGCCCTCTAAGCCTCTACAAAATCAAGATCTTTAGGGTACAAACCCTTAAGTTCATCAAACCCTACAACTTCCACCTTCATTTCTGTCAACAAACACTTCCTTCTACTTAAGGCATCTGCAACTCTATTTGAATTTTTGCTCCTGTGCTTCAACACAAATGTATAACTTTGTAGAAACTCAACCCACTTCAAGTGCCTCTGATTTAGCTTCCCTTCGCTATCAATATACTATAAGGCCTGATGATCAGTATATAGAACAAACTCTTTTGGCAACAAATAATACCTCCACTTATTTAGATCCTGAACTATAGCATAAAACTATTGATCATAAACTAAATACTTCTTCCTAGCATCATTGAGTTTCTCACTAAAATAAGCAACAAGTTTACCTTCTTGACTCAATACAGCTCCTATGACATTATCACTAGCATCACAATCTACCTAAAATACCTTATTAAAATTTGGAAGTGCTAAAACAAGTTGCTATATGACCTTATTCTTCAACATATCAAAGCTCTTATCTGCTCCTAAGGTCCACTTAAATTCTTTCATATCCCCTCTCATTGTTTTTGTAAGGGGTGCACAAATACTGCTAAAATTTCTAATGAATATTTTGTAAAAATTTGCTAGACCATGAAATGATCTTACCTTGATTATGTTCCTTGGATTAGGCCATTCAATGATAGCCCTCACATTTTTTGGGTCCATTTTTAGACCTTCGACTAAGATGACAAATCCTAGATACACTAACTCCTTAAAAAAACTATACTTCTTCAAATTAATTAGCAACTGCTCCTCCCTCAACTTCTCAAAAACCCTTTCGATATGCATTAGGTGCTCTTCTAAGGTCTTGCTAAAAATTAAAATTTCATCCAAATAGACAATGTCAAATTTTACTAAAAAATTCTTCAATACCTCATTCATCAGCCGCATGAATGTGCTTGGTGCATTGGTTAGCCCAAATGGCATGACCAACCACTCATACAAACCCTTTCTGGTCTTGAAGACTATCTTCCACTCATCTCCTTCTCTGACATGAATCTGATGGTACCCACTCTTCAGGTAAATCTTTGTGAAGTACTTGGCTCCACTCAAATAGTCCATAATGTCATCCATCCTTGGCAATAGGAATCTATATTTTATGGTGATCTTGTTAATATCTCGAGAGTCTATACACATTCTCCACTCTCCATATTTATTTGGTTCTAGTATTGCAGGTACTGCACATGGACTCATGCTCTCCCAAATTAGTCCCTTTTTTAGAAACTCTTGGACTTGCATGTTTAGCTACTAACTTTCTACAAGAGTCATTCTATGGGCTGCCTTATTGGGTAAACTAGATCCTGGTACCAAATCTATATGGTGACTGATCTTCCTCACTAGTGGAAAACCCTCAAGCACATTATCTAATATAATATCTAGAAATTCTTCTAACAGACCTGAGACTTCCACTGGGGTATCTTTGCATTCTTCTTCCCTAACTATAGGAATTAATGCATAGCACATATGCTCATGCTTCAAACCATCTAAAAACATTCTACCTTCACCTAAATATATTCTGGCACTGCTACATACCTTTTCAACCATCTCTTTCAGGGGCTTCATATTATGGCGCACTCCATTCTTTATCAGGAAGTAAGTGTTGGCACGACCATCATGCACTGCACATCGATCAAACTGCCATGGCCTTCCCAATACCAAATGATAAGCATCCATAGGCATGATGTCACACATGACATCATCATGGTAATTCCAAGTATTAAATTTTATCAAGCATTGCTCACTGACCAAAGCCCTATGGTCCTTATACAACCATGCAATCCGATATGGATGCGGGTGTCTCTTCCTCTCTAATTACAATTTGGTAACCATTCCTTCTAAAACTAGGTTATATGTGCTACCATTATCTATGATAATATTACAGACCTTATCTACACATTTACACCTTGTGTGAAATAAGCTCTTCCTCTGATCTCTATATCTCTCCTCATTCAGCAAGGCTCTCCTTGTGATCAACACTTCTCCTCTTTCTACTTCTTCAAAGTGCTCAGACTCATCATATTCATCAACAATAGTAGCTCAGGCATTACCATAGGGTATCTTATTTTTCCTCTCTTCCTGTTGTGGAAACTCGTATGCTCGATGTCCTTCTTCCCCAAAGTGGAAATAGGTTCCATGAAATCCTCCTCTTCTAAACCCTCGTCCAGACCTTCCTCTTCCTCTCAGGTAACCCTTGTAAGCATTATCTCCATTTTGGTACTGACTACTGTTGACTTCTTCATTCTTCTTATGATCTTCATTTCGTACTCCATTTGTTCTTCCACCAGTTCTTCCACCATGATCTCTTCCTATTTGCTTGCTCTTAAACATTTTATTCAGCTTCTCTTCAACCCTCAGGGCAAACTGGTAAGCATCCTCTATGGTGGTCACCCTGACCAGACTTAACTCCTCTTGAATACTTGCTCGTAACTCATTAATATAATGGGCTACCTTCTCCTTGTTGGCCTTAGAATGGCCCATTCAAATTAAAATTTTATAAAACTCCTATGTGTATTCTTTGACAGACTTACTTGAATGCCTCAAGCCTTGCATTTTCTTTAGCATATCCCACTCGTAGTCAGTTGGAATGAATTGCCTCTTCAACTTCTCCAAATGCTCCCATTTTGTTATACTTTCTTTTTCTCTTATTTTTTTGTCTAGCTGCACACCCTTCCACCATATGCTGGCATGACCCTTTAGCTTGGTCTTAGAAAAATTGACCCTATCAGGATCTTCAACCTCCTCATACTCAAATTATTTTTACAAATCATTGATCTAGTCAATCAACTCTTATGGATCAAGATTTCCAAAATACGTAGAAACCTCCATATTCGGTCTCTTTCCAATCTGATATATGGCTCTTTATAACCTAGCTTGTGCAGGATCTACAACCTCTTCTTCTTCCTTGAAATGGTCCTCTTCTTCTTCAACTTCATCTTCACTGCCATATTCTCTCCTTGGATCAAACCCTCTATATAGCTCCTCTTGCAAACCCTGAACTTGCCTCTACAAAGCTCTGAAATCTTCTTTTGGCAACATATTTATCTCGCCACCATAGTTTCTTTATGGAGGCATTCTGCTCACTTATCTAACAAAACCTAACCATAGATCCTGGTATAAAATACCTCACGTCCGATGATATTTTTACACACTCAGGAACTCCTACTATGATACCACTTGGTAGAGATCACATTACACAAGAAACACTGAACAAATGATACACAAGTGTTTCTCCTTTGAAAAACTCATATAATCAAATATTTCCTTACTTTCATTCCAAAATTGAGGATACAAAAGAAAAATCCCTTTGACAATTTTGAAAATTCCCTCAAATACCTTGTTTTCCCCTTTTCTCGCCTAAAACCATCTATTTCAAATTTGAAATTTGGGGGCAACTTGTCGAGATCGTAACTTTTCACTCATTGAACCGATTGACTATTACAACATATTTTTAGAAATGACATGAAACGAGCTAAGCAATACAAACCTTGGATCTTCGTGCCAAGGCTCGCATCTAGGTGTCTAGCCAAAAGTCCTCAAATTTGACCTTTAAGACCTTCAAATATCTCTTGCAAGTTAAACTAGTTTTACTAGTTTTACAAAATTAAACAATTACAATTTTTTTTCGGATGATGCAAGATTACTCTTACACCATTGGATGCTCTTGCATCATAAGGTGCATCCGCAAGATAATTCTACTATGAGAAACCCTATCAAGGGTAAGAATTTTGAAGACCTCCCAAAAATGAATTTTAGGGATGCCCTCCATGGTGGATAGCCTCAAACCAATGTTAATAATAATCTTAGGGCTTCTCATAAACCTCTAAGAATACCTAATATTAATCCCAGTAAAATGGAGTCATGATGTCTTAAAGCAGTTGATGGAACTCCTATTGTTAAACTTGATATGGGTAATATTCAAACTGGCATTGAAGATTTGGAAATAAGAGGACTAATTTGTCGGTTTGTGGGTTTTCATCCAAGCCTATTTGCTTTCAAAGTTTGGGCTAAAAAAATTTGGAAAACTAAAGGTGAGTTACAAATATCTATTTATCCAAATGGTTATTTTCTTGTTTTATTTTCTAATAATGAATATAGATAGAAAATATTTCAAGGGGTCCTTGGTTTTTTGGAAGGGTAGGGCTTTTCATGAAGCCTTGGCATACTAAATTTAAATCCGAAGAAGATATGTCTTCTATAGCTCCCGTGTGGGTTAGAATCTTTGGCCTCCCTATTGAATTTTGGAATCCTACTATTTTTTCTTCAATTGGAAACTCTTTAGGAACTTTTATGATGATTGCTGATTGTACTCAAAATTTTGAACATATTATTTATGCTTGGATTTGTGTTTTAATGGATTTTGACAAACCCCTACCTAAAAATATCACTTTACAATTTGGGGAAGACACTTGGGAGCAAGTAGTGGACTATGAGAACATTCATTTTCATTGTAGAATTTACCATGAATATGGTCATTTGGCTAGTTCTTGCCCAAATAAAATTCTAGATCAAAAGAAAGAAGATATAAACTCAGTAGGTTTCCAAATGCCTAAGAAGAAGAACACTTAGAAAAAACCAGTTATGAAGTATCAATCAAAGTCCCCTCTGGTAATATGTTTGAAATCCTTTCCACAAATGATGTCCCAAGTGAGGAAGAGGAAATAATGGAAACAAAAATTTTAGAAACATAATTTAAATATGAAGGGAATAACTTAGAGATAAACCAACAAATCAAAGGTTTTCAATAGAAAAAATAGAAGAGAAAATTTACACAAGAAAAATAGTATTTTAAATGTCAAAACTTCAAATAATATAGGTCCCAATATAGACTCTTGAACCCTTTAGTAAAATTTTGGTTGTGTACGAGTATTCTTCAAGGTTAGAAGCCATCTCAGATTCAATTGGAGTAAGTAAAAAAACAGAGAAAAAAACAATTGAATATGGATTCTAATAAAAAATCAGGTTGCAAGACCAATCAATATCATATGGTAAAATAAGGTGAAAAGCTTGTAGTAAGATTAATGCCTTTCCCAACTTTTTTATCCCTGGTGTTAATGAATATCATCACTTGGAATATTAGAGGACTCAAAGGGAGTATTTCAAAACAAAATGAAATTAGAAGAATGATTCAGATAAATCATCCACATCTTGTTTTCCTTCAAGAAATGAAGATGTCAATGGAGGATATGGACTCAATTGTCAGTAAAATTTGGCTAGCTAGAAAAGTGGTTTCCATCAGTTCCCAGGGGACTTCTGGGGGCATTGCTTGTTTTTGGGACCCAAAAGAGGTAGTTATTCACCATATGGTTGGAAATTGGGGTTTATTGGCTATAGCTATTTAAAGTAGACATTCCAACCAAATTATGTTGTGCATTACTATTTATGCTCTGACTGCTTTGGAAGAAAAAATAAGACAATGGAAGGATATAACTCATATTATCTCTCATTTTATTGAATCTTGGATCTTGATCGAAGGATATTTCAATACCATCCTCTCTCTATATGATAAAATGGGGGGAAATAGAAATTTGGACAAAAGAACTGACCTCATGAGTGAATATATTGCAAACCTTCATCTTGTGGACATCCAACCAGATAATGGCCTTACGACTTGGTCTAACAGAAGGTAAGACTTAGCTTGTATAATGGAGATATTGGATAGGTTTTTGGTATCTAAAAATTTCTTAATCCATGGTCACATTCCTAAAGAGAATACTCTTAATGATTTTGGTTCGAATCACTGGCCAGTCATGGTGGAAATGTGGAAACCAATGTGAGTTTCTCTCCTTTTCATTTTCAATTAATGTGGCACAAAGATAGTTCCTTTAGACCTCATGTGCAACAATGGTGAAAGGAAGGTAAGCCTAGACATGGGACTAATATGTTCTATTTTGCCAAAATACTGCAATGTATTAAATCCAAAATCGAGAATTGGAACTGGAAAGTGTTTGGGGATTTTCATAACATGAAGTTATTGCTCATCTTGAAAATTTGAATAAGAAAATATGTTTAGATGGCCTCACAGAGAATAGAAGTGCAAATGAAATTATAGGAATGGGAAAAAAGAGAAGAAATATTATGGAAGAAAAAATCTAGAATTCAATGGCTCAAAGAAGGATATCAAAACACAAATTTCTTCCACAAATATCTTCTAGCTCGAAGATCTCACAACTTTATTTCTTCTCTAAAATCAGATTCTGGAGATGTTGTCTATACATGGGATGGCATGAAATTTATTGTTGTTGATAACTTTTCCAATCTTTTTGCTGCTATTCCTCTTGACTCAGATTCTCAACAAAATGTTCTTCAAGAAATCCTTTCTCTTATTTCTTCTGAGGAGAACTCTATTTTAAATGCTCTTGTTACTATCAATGAGCTTCAACAGGTAGTTTTAAAAATGCAAAAAGGGATAACCCCAAGTCCTGACAATTTTCCCATTGAGTTCTACCAAGAGTTCTGGGATATCCTTCATGCTAATTTATTAAAGGTGGTGGAAGAAGCTAGGAAATCCAAAGAAATTTTGAAGTTTATCAATAAAACTTATATTATTCTTGTTTCAAAAGCTCAATAGGTTGATCATATCTTAGCTTTTAGACCTATTGCTTTATGTAATGTTCTTATCAAAATCATGGCAGAAAGGCATAAGATTATTTCCCCTGAGAAAGAGGGTTATGTGGAAGGGCATTAAATTGTATATGAGATAGTTCTTGCTTAGGAAGCCATCCATTCCATGCATATGCAAAAATCTCCTTCCATGTTCATTCGATTAGTCTTATCCAAAGCTTATGACATAGTAGATTGGCACTTCCTTATCAAAGATTTGAGGCAATTTTTTTTTCTCTAAGGATTGTATGGATTGGATTGTGGGATGTATCTCTTAAGTTTTCTACTTAGTTCTTATTAATTGTCAGCCTTCTCAGTCATTCCCAGCTTCCATAGGTATTAAGCAAGGTGAACCGCTATCCCCTTATTTATTCATCATTCTTGTTGAATGCTTGGGTAGGACTATAACCAAAAGAGGAAAAACAAAATCCTTGAGGTAATTACCATTGCTCATGGAGCTAGACCTATATCTCATATTCAATTTGTGGATGACTCTACTCTTTTATGTAAAGCTACAATTAAGGAAGCTTCTAATATTAAGTAAATAATTAGTTGTTTTCTCAGGATACTAGGCAATTGATCAATGAAGATAAATCTAAAGTTATTTTATTTCATTGTTCTACCAAACACGAATCCATGGTCTTGGATAAATTAAGGTATAATAAGACCTCCCTTCCAATCACTTACTTAGGTATTCCCATCAATATTCAAAGGCAGAAAAATAAATATTGGAATTGGTTGTTGGACAAAGTTAAGAAAAATTTGGGAATTGGACCAACAAGTGGCTTTCTTCTAGGGGTAGAATCACCTTGGTAAAATCAATCCTTCAAGCTATTCCTATTTATGTATCTTATTTTTTAAATATCCCAAAGGTTGTTCTTTGAGAACTGGATCAAATCAATCATTTATTCCTTTGGAGTGCTACTAAGGAGAAAAGAAAATGGGCCTTGGTGAAATGCGACACTTTATGTCTTCCTAAGAATGAAGGGGGGTTAGGATTTCATTCTTCTATTAATAAAAACAAATATTTAGCTACTAAATTATATTTGAGGATTTTGCATAACCCCAATGCTCTTTGGGAAAATAATCTTCATGCTAAATATGATGAGAACAAAAGTTCTGAAGACCTTACTTGCTATCAACTTCATACCAAAGGTTCTCATATTTTAGCAGTTCTTAATATTTGTGAGGATTTGGTAAAGAAAAAATTATTTTGGATCATTCATAATGGTCAACAGGTAAATTTTTGGATATATTCTTGGGATGGTCACAAGCCTTTGATAACTCAGTTTCCCGATTGGAGACCTTGGATGGAGGAGCTTCACTGAGCTAACTGGATAAAGATGGCTAATTACTGTCAATACCATACTGGTAATTCAAAGGTTGGTAGATATTGGATCCCTATTGAGTACTGGCCTATTCAAATCCCATAAAGGTAAAGACAAGATATCCAAGGCATCCTTCATATGAGATCTCTCTCTTGGTCCCATGAAAAATATATTTTTGGATAGAACAACACTACTAAGGGTGAGTATTCAGTTGCTCAAGGTTATTTGACCTTATTCCATAATAATCCCAACCAATCTTCTAACATATTTTCTCAGTTGTGGGTTCAAAAGCTTTGGCCTAAGGTGAGGTTCTTTACTTGGATTTTATTGCATCATAGGGTGCTTATGGGTGACCAAATTATGAAGCATGGTTTTCATAGCCCTTTTAGATGTGAAATATGTGAAGAAAATGTAGAAAATCTCAGCCATATTTTATTGAGTGTACTTTAGCCTCTGGGCTATGGAGGAGAAGGGCCACTTTACTTGGCTTACATTTGTCTAATTTTTTTACTTTTTAATAGCTTTGGAGGGATTGGCTTAATAAAGAGGGTGTTGATCATTTTATTACGCAGTTAGTTTGGATGGGTTCTACCATTCTTCTTTGGAATATCTAGAATGAAATGAATAGCCAAATTTTTAATCAAGATAGGAAGGATATTCACTATATTTGGAAAAATACCATAGCCAAATTAGTTGAATAGATCCATCAACTCATTAATCACCCCCAAAAATCCCACCAAGTATGGGATAAAGTGATACAAATATTGAAGATTAAATCTTCTAAGGGCAACCAAATTAAAGAAAATGTGAGTATTTGTAATATGGATAGGACAAGAAATTGGCAACCTCCTTTTAAGGATTTTGGAATATTCAATACTGATGGATCCTCTAGAGGGAACCTTGGAAAATCCAGTGCGGGAGGAATTGGTAGACTTTCAGATGGCTCCATGGTTTTTACTTTTGCTAAGAATTTGGGTATTCTTTCAAATAACCTTGCTGAGGGATATGGTATCCTCAGAGGACTTCAAGAGGCTACTAAGTTTGGATGGGAACATGTGTTAGTTGAGTCTGAATCTCAACTCATGATTAATCTTTTGAAGACTCCTTCTAAGAATCATAAGGTTGATTTGAGAAAAAAGAGAATTATTGAGAAGATTCAATTAATCCAGATGGGATTTTTGAAAGTTGATTATAATCATGTGGTAAGAGATCAAAACAAGAGTCTTGATGCTTTAGCTAATTGGGCTTTGGACAATGGTGATCTTACTTGTTGTGGCCACCCTCCTTGATGGTGGGCTTCAAAAATAAGGGAAGCTATCATTTATTTGGATGGCTCTAGTTCTAAAGGTACCTAGTTTCTTCTTGCTTTATTTTTGCTTCTCTTTTATTTGATCAGGTTATTTTAGTTCCCTAGCTCTTTCTCTTATTTATTTTGTTTCCTTTGTTGATTCTTATCTTAATAGTCTTTTGGTCTAGAAAGGTCATTGTTATGTTCATTTTTTTTTGTTTAGTTTTTTAAGGTGTGTGTTCTTTTGTTTTGTTTTATTTTTGTCTTATTTGTATTTTTTTTTGTTGTTCTTGTGTTTTTGTTGTTTCACATTTTTTTTTTTTTTAATTTCTGTTCTTGTGTTTTTGTCATTGTTGTTCTTGTGTTTTTGTTTGTTTGTTTTAATTCATGTTTTCTATGTTTTTTGTTTTTGTTTATTGTCTATTGTTGGTTGTTTTTTATTTTTATTTATTTTATTTTATCTTTTATTTTTTAGTGTTTGGTTGTTTTTTATTTTTATTATTTTTTATTTTTTAGGGTTTGGTTGTGTTTATTTTTTAGTTTTTTTTTGGTTGTCTTTGTAGTGTTCTGTTGTTTTTGTCATGTTTGTGTTTTGTTATGTTGTTCTTGTATTTTTTCTATGTGGTTCATGTTGTGGTTTTTTTTATCTTATTGTGTGTGTGTTTGGTTGTGCTTTTTTTTTTACACACTCAAGGAGCATGTTTTTTACTTTATTTTATTATTTTTAATGTTATTTATTTATTTTTATTTTTTAAATGGTTTTGTGTGTTTGTTTTCTCTTTGATTATGTCAAAGGTGGTAGCCCAGGTCCGAGTCCTAGGTGTTTTTAACGAAAATGATACCCCTGCATCCTTGGGTCTTACCCAATAGTGGCATCCCTTCTAGGATTTTTTCCAAAAAAAATATGCAAACGATGTGACCGATAGGGAACAAGTTCTCATCCAATGGGTTTAGCAAAGAAACTTGAGTGGGATACAATACGAATAGCAAATGATAAAATCTAAACTTGCTAAGTTAGTTTTATCTTCAAACATACAATACACAGAAGGCAAAAATGCAGGGGATATTATTTATTCCTTAAAACCGAAAATACATCCACATACATTAAATTGGAAATACATCCACACTCATCTGCAAATGAACCAGTTTGCAAGATAAAGTATGGCTTCTGCTATTGATATATGCTTTGTTTCTCCTTCTTATTCTTTATTTTTTTGTGTTCTTCTTCTATTCTTTGCTCTTTTTCTCTCGGGGTCTCATCGACTTATATAACTAGAGGGAAAGGCTTCCCAACATTTTGACATACATTAAATTTAAAATTAGGGTTTCTATCCAATTGTCGAACAACCTGACAATTGCAATTGTTGGTAGTAATACACCTACTACAAAATATGATGAACGAATTTGGATGATAATATCTATTAGAGATATATCAGATGTGAATTCATGTTTAATTTCTAACATTAGAAAAATTTAAATATTTATTTATTATTCTTTCTTCTCGTTAGGTGTTCATCGATTTTTGTTGTCATGGCGTAGGTATCCAAATTTTTTTAATGGACAGGATTCATTTCATTTGTAAATTTAATTTATTTACAATCATGCACTTTGATTATTGGAGGATTAAATCCGTCTCCTTTAAAATTGAATCTTGGTAATAGTTTTTGTTTCCTATGATAAAGCACATTTTTCTATTTGCAAGTTTCACAAAGAGATCCATGACTATAGATAAATTTACTATTATACAATTTAGTATTTTTTAAAAAATTATTTGTATTAAAAGTTATAGGAATGATACGGATCCTTGTTGGTTACTAATTATAATTTTTAATACTATACAATTTTAAAGTAAAAATATCAATAATAAATTTTAATTAAAATTCAAAATATTATTATATAAAATATTGTACACATTATTAGGAATTCTTAGATTTGAGATTTTTATTAAGATAATTTTAGCAAAAACCTACAATTTTTGTGTGGGTCTTCTTCTAAGAAATTTGCTTGTCTTTGAGTGATTTCTTTGTTATCACCTCCATCCCTAACAAGCTAATAATTGATGCTAGTATCACTGGTATGGATGCATGTGCAAATGATGTCTCTCAAGAAACCAGGAAAGTTCATATTGAAAGTAATTCACAAGGTAAGCTCTCTCTTGCATTTGATATTGTTATCCTCATTCCTATGTTTGATACTACATGCAAGTGTCTTGAGAATTATACTCCAGTTATGTATTTTATGGGTAAAATCGCACCAAAAAGTTTTTTGAAACGTTGACTCAATTCTACCTTGATCCATCATGGGGTCTAGTTATGAGCTATTCAATATCTTACAAAATATTTATTCATGTTCTACTTTGTTTAAGTGAAGCATGTTGATGTTATTTATCAACATGGCCCATAGTATGGTCGTAACTCCCTTCTTGTTTTTACCTTCGAAACCAGGATTTCATCATTTATGACATCCCTTGGTAAAGTTATTTGTTTCAAGAAAAAATAATTCTTTGCAGCTCACCCACAAAAAAAGGTTTGTGTTACAATAGACATATTCAAGGATATCAAGAATACCATTGATATCCATATTGGTTCCTAATGCATATCTTATATGGTTTTATATGTGAATCTTCCTAATACATAATTTATATTTCAATCCTATAAGCATAAGATCAATGATTGAATTATAGCTATATGGAGAGTTAAACTAACTTCAAATCCTAATAATACAACCATTATTTACTCCAAAAATGGGGATGGACAACTATGGGCAACCAAATAAATACCTACAAAAATAATTCCATAAATCTACACTAGTTGAGGCTCATATAAAAGTTTTAAGCCAATCTCCCAGAAAGTAAGTTTCTCTACTACAAACTTCAAGAAGTAATCTCAAATAAGTACTTAGGCCTTATTACATTAGAACTAATTAGGATGCTAATGTAATCTCTTCTCAAGTGGTCACTCAAATAAGTTCTCCTCTATCATTTCTTACAAAAAATTGTAGGTGCTCACATAGCCCAAGCAACATTGAGGAGGATGACAAGTTTACATTTAGCAAATTCCTATATTTCACACCAACTATGTAGTTGGGAATTTATAGGCCTGAATAGGAGTCTATGCAAACACAAAATGACTATGGAGTTTTGGTTGAGCTTGATAGTGAGGATATGTTGCTTGATCAACATATTTATTTACATTTCTTTCATTGAATATTAAGGGTTTACTAGAATCCAAAAGGAAGAATATCCTATAGGAAACTCAATAGAGGTATATCAATCTTGATACTCTTTTTTATAGATATTAAAGATATTATTTTTCTCCTTTCATATTGTTGTATCATGGTCAACCATGTTTTCTCATAGCAATAATGATCCAATATAGGGTAGAGTTGTCATCCTTGTATCCACTAGATGGTATCCATATTTAGTTGACCATGGATGTGACCATACTTACCAATAATTATGGTTAATTTTCAATATTAATAATTATTCATTTGGGATTATTAATGTTCATGTCTCCATCGATATTGTTGAATGATCTCACCTCTATAATTGAATTGTAGTTACACTATATATTGGATATTGTGAAAATATTTTAATATGTTTTAATATGTGTTAGACAAATGTGGTAACCTCTCAATACAGTGGACAATTGATGAAATGGCTACACAGTACTACATCTATAGTAACTTAAGTTTTCTAACCCCAATACTAGCTACTATAATTTTATTTCCATATAGTACACATGTAATAACATGTAGTATAACATAGAAAGAAGTCTATAATGACTTGACAAATCCATTCTAACAAGTTAACCCATTTTCTCCTTCACCAACTATTTTTTCTATTAGTGGAGCCCATGTTGGATATTGTCCTCTTTGATCAATTTTCCAACTATTTTTACATTGAATGGTTAAGTGGCACCACTAAGAAGGAGAAATATAAAATTTTATTAAACACATCATTGCTCACACATACACTTAAATTGGCTCACATCCAATATATCTATAATCTTGAACCTTACCTATTCAATGTGATTGGTTGGATCTATTTGTGGAACAATGCAATAAAACATACATCATAAAATTTTTATATTTATAGATTCTAGCTAGCACTTATATACCATAACTCCTATAATGCTACCACATCAAAGGTAAATCAATCTATATCTAATCTAGAAACTTTACCATTCTCACCCACTCTACAATTGTAAGAAGCCAAGCTTTGTGAGTAGAAACAAATTGTTAACTATCACACACATTCCTTAAGGTCTATTCAAGGCTATTCTCACTAGATCATGGTTGGAGACCAATTTTTTAAAGAAATATTTTGATCTTTGCAAGCTTCTTATTTCACCCAAAATATTAAATTAGTTTGGTAAGGTCAACATATTTTCCATGATATTTTACAAGATTTTGTTTAACATTATCAATAGTTTTTAAAGACCCAAACTCCTTTGATTGACTAAGATATTGCTCTACAATAATGTACAAAAGTGGTCCTCTATAGGCTATCCACTTCATAGAAAGCCTTATATTTTTAATTGCTTGCTAAATATGAACTATGTGAAGTCTTCTTCTCCATGGACTATGATAAAGCCCATGGTTATGAAGGATTCCCCTATAAATTTTGTAAATCCTTTTGGAATACTATCAAGAAAGATTTGTTATAGGTTTATTTGGATTCATTTCATACTAATACATTAATAAATATCATCAAAAAATATAATATTAAATTCATACTTTAAATCAATGATCCATAGGAATTTTGGAATTTGATGCCTATTATTTTCTAGGATATTTCAAATAAAATTATTGCTAAGGCTTTGGGGTTTTATCTATAAAAACTATGTATCCTATTTGTTTATCCTAAAAAGAAAGGATTCATCAAAAGCAACTATATTCTAGATAATATAATTTCTCTATTTGACGGTATGAAATTGGCTTGAACCTCTCAACAAAAATCCCCAATTTTAAAAACTAATTTTACCAATTATATTGAGTGGAAATTCATCATTGCAATATTATAAAAATTAGGCTTTGAACCAACCTTAATTCACTCTATCAAGGTAATTTTTACAAATTTTATTGCTTTTTTGACTATAAAAGAGAAAAAATCATCTCCCTTTGGTCTTTTTTGTTCTATTTATCAAGGTTGTCCACTTGGTCCAACATTTCAAGTCTCAATTGTTGATGTATTTGGGTATTCACTTGCCCACATAATTTCTAAAGGTATTGTTAAGGTTATCTCCATTCCATACAATACTCAATAGCTAGTTAATAACCACTTCATATATGAATTCTTCTTAACTTTATTGGAGTTAGAAACTAGAATCAAATATGTATTATAATGGTTGGACACATTTTGTTTGGCACTTGGTCTACCACTCAATGGTAAAAGACACAATGCGATTATAAATTCTTCTTACCTAATCCATCCTAGCTTAATATATTTGGTTTGAAATTGACTAACCATATTGAAATTCTTAGGTTTCTTCGAATATTGTTTACCTTTAACTCTTCTTTCTCTACAGTTTGGTAATTTGTAATTGCAAGAGTTGAGATGTTACAACAATGGATTTCAAAGCCACTATATTTAGAAATAAAAATCCAAATTTTCTCCAAAGTTCTTGCTACAACACATTTGTACTACACATATTTCTAGTCTTCCTCCAAATATTCCTCCCAAAATATTGAAAAACTTCTTAGAGACTTTTTATGGGTTTCCTAAAAATAAGAGAAAGACTTTTTTCATGTTTTCTAGGGATTTTGTTGTATCCCATTTGATTCAAGAGGTTTTGTACTCTTGCACATTTATCACCAAGTACTTTGCCTCTATCCAAAATGGGATATTTTATCCCTAGAAATAAATGGAGCCTAGAAAGTTTTGATTTGTCATTGCATTATTTCAGAAAATATATATTCTTGGCATGAAATCCCCCTAGATGGATGAGTTGCACCCTCAAGATCTTGACCAATATTGGATGACACAAAATTAGGGGTCTTCGATTCAACAATTGGAGGAGACCAACTCCTATGATTCTAGCTAAACTCATTAAAATGGGGAGTGTAAACTAATGTAAGGAATGCATAAAGTTATAAGCTAAGCTAAAAGTTGTGTGGATTTCACAACATCAACAGACACAAAGTATTAAAGTGTCACACTTTGAATTGAACTAAAATACCTATATTGGAATGATTTTATCTTGAGCTTGCATTTTGATGTTTTTCTATTGCAAATTTTCTTCCAATTTATGAATTTTATCATCCTTATATTGTAATTGTTATTCAATGGAAGATTTATCTATTATGAAATTGAGAACTTGAATTTAATTCTTAAGACTAACATTTTCAATATTTTATTTATTTAGATTTTGGTCCAAAGATTCAATCTTTTTCATTGTAGCCACAAGTTTTATATATATCTGGTTCCTTTGGAGGAATAGTGTATCTAATACAATGAGAAGGATCCAAAGTATATCACTCTTGAGGATCTTAGAAATATCATACCTCTACATCTTGATATGATAATCTTATACTATCATATCTACAACTAGCTTCTTAACTTCTGGATATACAACCATCTTGACCCATTCTCTAGTAATTGGATCGACTTCATCATACATCTAGGTGGTTGCATTCTTTGTACCATATTTTGGCTCTTATTGCTCTACCCATTTTTTAATATTTATCTCAATTTTTTGAATCACAAAAAGGTTTCAAACAATGGATGCTAAAAAGTAGGGGAAGGTGTGATGGCATATTGGAAAGGTAAGAAAATCATGGAGAGGGAATTTAATGATACAATGGTGGTATTTATAGGGGTTTGTATATATAAATATTTTGGGGCTATTTGGTTTTCCTATGCATGGGAGGTGGTGTTTGTTCTCAGTCGTATATTATACAAGGGAGTGTCCTTATCAATAGGGGTAGATGGTAGGGGTGGCTGATCAAATAAAGGTTATGCATAACGACTATTTATCGCCAAATTGGCTAAAATTAGGATTTTTTAAATTTGGAATTGGATAATATTTGGGACCCTTGACTAGGGCCCATTAGCCAAAAACATTTGGGTGTAAATTTATTTTTTGGTCGATTCACCCCAAATTTATAATAGTTTGGCCATTTTAAGTTTAAATTTCCAACATTACCTCTAATAATAGTGAACCTTATACATGTGTTTGGACACTATTCACTTGGATTTTGAAACTGATTCACAAAATTTTTATAAATACATTTTGGGCCCGACACCTTATGCATAACCCTAGCTCAATTGGAGGTTGTATAGCTCGTACAAAAATTTCAACCAAAGTGGAAGGAGAGGGAGATATACCTAATCCTCTAAATTCTAGCATCAGATATTGGACTATTGCATGAAATATTACAATATGTATTTCAATCCTAAGAACTTTTTATTCTAATTGTTATCTTTTGGTCATTCTTGTTATCTCCTTCTTCCCATTACTTGGATGATTTTTTTGTTTTTCTTTAGGTCTCTTGTGATGAGTGTGTTGTTGGTAATTGGTATTTTTCAAGCTTGCTATAGTGACTACTTTACATGTGAATGTTACTAACTAAGCTATTTCAACTTTTGCAACCTTCCGTATTGGATCTCCTTCACTAGATTCTAATGCAATGTCATTTGCTTGAATGGTTTTAGGAACACTATTTTTTTGGGCTTGGGTTCTTTGAAATATTTATAAAGTAAGGTCCTATGAGCTTACATCCTCTTGTTAAGCATCATAACAACCAAGGAACTCATTTATGTGGGAGTCTATTGAGGAATTTATTCTTCTTCTTTTTCTTCTTCTTCATATGCCTCTATTTTTGGATATCTCAATATCATTAATTTTGGATATACTTATCCCTTGTGGTCGTCCATCCAATATTTATATTTATCTCAAAATATATTTTCAAATAGCTTTTCAAAGGTACATGGAAGGCTTTATTTTGCTTTTCATTTTCACAATGTGAGATCCACTGTTCTTTAATCTTGGTATGACTACAATGTTCTTTACTTATCCATTGGTCTTTATTTATAGTCAGGTCATAAACCCAATTGAACTCATCACATTTAATCCATGGAGGTCACTCTTGCAGCTCATTGACATTAAGTTTTAGGTCTTGGTATTCATCATTGCTTTTGAACTACCCAATTTCTATCCATGGAATATCAAACATTAGTGCCCTATTATTTAGTTTTACCAATTTGGTTTTAAATATACCCTCTATATCATAACACCATATGTGTAGTAAGATTTACAATTGAAGGGTATTAAGCTTCTCATTTAAAATTTTAACTTTACCTCTTATTGTGATGGCTATATCTTTAAATATAAATGGGTAGTGATGAGTGTAGAATTTCTTGTCTTCGAATCCCATATTTTCATCTACCTTATATAATTTCCTACATAGATTGATGTCAAAAACCCAATCTATGATGTATTATGGGATCAAATAAGCAGTTATTGGAAATTCATATACTCTAATGATAGTGTTTTCCAACAAAAAATACCGATTCCTCAATTGGTTATTCTTATCTCTTAGATTATATATAGCTTCAAAGTTGAGGTAACAAATTTGACCATAGATGGATGCTAATGTAGATCGTAGAAGTATTCTATTAAAATATAGGTATGAAGAGGCTTCCTTAACATCTATAGTCTATTTGACTATAGAGTGATATTTCTCATTATCTCTAGTACAAGTAATGTAGTATTGTGTAATTTTGAAGGCATATAGAAAATAAATAGCCACACTAAATAGGACAAGTAACAAAATTTCTCATTTTCTTTTATCTTAAGAACAAATAGTTGAATCCATGTATTGTAGGTGATTTGGGGAGGGTAGTAAAATCCTCTAAGGTGTTAGAATTTTCCAAGAGTAGAACTACAAATCATTACATTATTTAAAGGAATAAAATAGAACTGATTGATTTATTCCATGGATCAACTATGTATAAATAACAAAGTTGATCATTAAGAGTCGTTGGATTATAACAACTCATCCAATCTGATTTAGACTATATTGAGAGTTCACTTGACTCGTGGAGGAGTGGAAAATCAAGTATGTCTATCCTAGAATAACTTAAGATAATAATTACTTATTCTAACACCCCCCTTAAGTGATACTAAGGGTGTATAATACAAATGAGTTCCCAAAAATAGGGCCTAATGAGGTACTTATTTTCAATAAGTAGATGGTGAAAAAACCTCTTGGGAAAAACCATCTATCAATAAAATAAAGATAGAGGCATGTTTTCAGATGATGAAGATTGTCCTCATGAAAAAATATTCTAACACCCCCCCTTAAGTGATACTAGGGGTGTATGATACAAATGAGTCCCAAAAATAGGGCTTGATGAGGTACTCATTTACAATATATAGATTGTGAAACAACCTCTTGGGAAAAACCATCTGTTAGTAAAATAAATATAGAGGTATGTCTTCAGATGGCGAAGATTGTCCTCATGAAAAAAAATTAATAATGAGTCTTGACAACTTAGCCTGATGAGGTACTCACGAAAAATTAATACTTTAGGAGAGATGATAAAAAAACCACATGGGAAAAAACCATCCTCCAAATAATACAACAATAATAATAAAGGAGAGGTGAAAGACTTATGTTGTTTTAATGCAACTGTTTTACTCCAAGTTTCTCTCGCAACTAAATGTAACACAGAGAAGGAAATGACTTGGTGAAGACGTTTGCTATTTGATTTTTAGTGGGAATATAGTCCAAGTATATTTCCCTTATTTGAATATGCTTCTGAATGAATTGCATGTGAATAAATGTGCTTGGTGCACTGATGCTCAATTGGATTGCGTACAATATGAATTGTTCTTTGATTGTCACACCAAAGAGTAATAGGTTTTTCATGTTAAAAATAAATTTCTCTTAGTATTTGATGAAGCCAAAGAGCTTCCTGACTTTCCAAAACTACTGCCCTATATTTTGCCTCTATAGATGATAAGGCCACTACCTATTATTTTTTGTATAACCAAGCAATTGGTGAAGAACCAATACGAAAGACATAGCCATAAGATGAACATTTATCTTCTACTAAACTTGCCCAATCAAAATTCATGTAACCAATGATATACATGGATTTTACCTCATATAAGAGCCCAAAGTGAGGAGTTCCTTGAAAGTAGTGGAGGATTCTTTTTGCTTCTTGCCAATGACTAAAATGAGGTTGATGTGAGAATATGGATATCAAGCCAACAACATATGAGATATTTGGGTGAGTATGAGTAAGGTATAATAGACTCCCTACAAGCTAATGGTATAGAGTTGCATCACATAGGGGGGGATGTGCAGGAAGTACTTAGAGTGAATCCAGACTAAAATTGTGTAGGAGAAGGTTTGCAATCTATCATCTTAAACCTTTGAAGAAGGTCTAGAGTGTATTTTTGTTGACAAAATGAAATTCCTGCATATTTTGATTTATTTTAATCCCAAATTTTGTTTTTGATTAAGGAAGAGAATTCATTCTCCATGGCATTGTCCCATTATTTAATATGAGTTGCTTCTTTTAAGGATTTAGGATCTATGGAAATGGATTGACAAACAAGACCACTTCCTAAGGAGTTACCTAATATGGATGATGGAAAATTTTGGATGTAAGGAGTAGCTTCTTTAACAATGGTGTTGACCAATTTTGGCATAGTGGAAGGAGTAGTAGGAGTGGCAATATTTTGAGTTGGAGTTATAGGTTCCTCATATTGATCATTAATCTCTAAAGCTAGTTCTTCATTATATTGAGGCTCTAACATTGGAGAAAGCTCAAGATAATCAATGGTGGAAGAGGATGTTTGAGTATCTTTATGAGGGAATGTTTCATAAAATTGGACATTCCTATGAAAAATACCTCATGAGTTGTGGTATCAAGGAGCATGTATGCTTTCATTTCCTCACAATAACAAAAAACTATGAGCCTTTTGCTTTTCTTATCTAGAGCCTTCCTTTTCTTCTTTGGGATATGCACCCAAGTAGTACATCAAAAAAATTTGAAGAAAGATACATCAGGTTTTGAGCCAATCCATGCTTCCTAAGGAGTCAAAAAGCCAAGAGATTTATGAGATGTGTAGTTTTGAATATAGTTTACACAGTTAATTGCTTCTGCCAAAAAAACTTTTGGAAGATCTCTTGAGTGGAGCATACAGTTTACCATTTCCTTTAGAGTTCTATTTTTGCTCTTTGCAGTGCCATTTTGCTACGGATTATGGGAGAAGGAATGCTGATGAATTATGCCATGACTTGATAGGAAAATTGAGAACTCATTACTAAAGTATTCCCCCCCATTATTTGTATGATTTTTCTTTATTTGCAAGAGGCCTAATTTTAAAATAATGCTTTGAATATTTTGAAGTGGGATAGAACATAACTTTTTTTTTTTAGGAAGTAGACCCAAGTTCTTCTAGAAAAATCATCAATGAAGGTTAGAGCATATTTTTCTCTTTTGAATGAAGGCTCTGGGATGACCATAAATTCACTATGGATTAACTCTAGAGGGGATGAGGATTTTAGAGAACCACTTAGGTGGAAAGGATCTTGATGTTGCTTTCCAAGAGCACATCCAGGATATACTTCATAAATATAAGAGACTTGAGGTAATTCTATTACCATTTAATGGTTGTTCAATTCCTTTAGGTAGTTATAACTGATATAATCAAACCTTTCATGCCAAATTTTGCTTTCAAGATCTCCATGTGCACAAAAAAGGAGGCCCCTTATAAATTTTGTAATCCTTGGAAGTGAAATAGGTGAGTGTTGTGATCAATATCTCCTTTGGCTATGAGATAGTTTGGGTCTTGAAAGTCTATTATCTCAACTCTTGTTGGTGAGAAGAGAAATTATTTTCCCTTTTCAGAAGTACACATATGATAGACAAAGAGGATATTTGTTGCAATGTTTGGGACATAGAGAACATTATTGATAGAACCATCATAAATATATATGTCACATTTTCCTTTGATCGAGATAAAGGATCAATCACCAACTTCTATGAAACATGTTGAACTTGAGGCTATTGAAGTGAATGACTCATCTGAGATAGTCATGTGATGAGTTGCTCTAGAATCAAGAACCCAGTATTTTGATGAAGTTTTTATGGTATTTCCTTGAACATTTAGGGCTTTTCCTATCTTCTTCTTAGTGTCTATATTTTGATCCTTCATTGCTGCCTCTAGTTGTAATATTTTCCAGCATTTGTTTACATAATGACCATTCTTTTTGCAGTGAGTACAAGTTATGGGATTCCTTTCTTTATTTTTGATTTTTTCTTTAGTGGATGCTACTAAGTCTTTTGAGGAAGAGGAAGAGATCTCTTACTTTGCAAGTTTGGTTTCTTATCTAGTTAGCCTATCATAAAATTCCTCTAATGAGGGCATTTTAAAACTTGCACCAAAAGCATATTTTGTAGATAGAAAGTCAAAAATATTGTTGAAGTTTTCAAAAGATAATACTGTTAATTCTGAATCTAGCTACATTGACCTTATTTTATCTACTTTTCCAAACAGGTTCTTTAGTTTTTTCCAAATTTCATATGGAGTTTTACAATCGGTAATGTGAAACCATAAACTTTCATTTATATTGGTGCTTATAATACCCATTTTTTCATACATCTTCCCTTTATGAACAAAAATTTCATATTCTTTTTCAAATTCAGGTTGCTTCTCTTCTAGAAGGTGTGTGAACCCTTTTTGAGAAATGAGATTTAATATTTTAGGTTTCCATGTATGATAGTTGTGAGGGGTGAGTGGATAAATTGTATTCATTGTATTCATTTTGCCAAAGAAAATTTAAGTGAACCAATAATTCCCCCCTTTAATTTCAATTATATTATTTAGAGAATGCAATGGATTTTATAAATATGGAAACAAAAGCCTTTAAGAAATACCAAGCTCCTCAAATTACCCGTCCTAACGAGAGGGAAACTATAAGTAAATGAGGAGTTTTGATAAATCTAAATAGGCCAATTTTATAATGCCATGCCTATATATCTTTTTTTCTCAATTACTCATCCTTACGTGAGGGAAACTATAAGTAAAGAGGAGAATTGATACTTGGAACATAGGCTTTTAATCATCCATATCTTAATATCAGATTCGTAATAACCTACCCTTACGTGAGGGAAACTGTAAGTTATTAGAATTCCAATACTAGGAAGATAGGTGATTAATAATTTTTTAATGATCTTGTCAAAGTTATTAAATTTTTTATTAAGTAACAATATTGAAGGGTTAAATTTTTTTTATTAAAAATTTAACTTAAAATAAATATCATATTAATTAAAAAAGGAATATTTTCTTAATAAAAGGATCCTTTGAAGTTGCTCCTCCATCTTTAACTTAACTAGTAATTATATCAAAACAAATGTAATTAGGTTTTAATATTAATTATATTAAAGAACATAGTAATAGGAATAATATCAAAATAAAAATTATAGAGGCAATCACCAAAAACAACAACCAACCCTCCCTATGAAGCTTTTACAATAGGTGCTAAATATTGCACCTAAACCCCCCTCAATTTTTTTTTTTTTATTGAGATTACAATTTTATCCTTTTGATTTCTTATAGTAGCCAAGGAAAGGCACTAAAAGAAAAGGATATAACAATTTTTTGAGGGTTACACATTTATACAATGAGCATAATTATTATTCTCACTCGAGAAAAATTTGAAACCCTAAGATTTGAAAATTAAAGTAAATATAAAATTATTTACCAAGGATTTTAGAAAAGAGACGTCACGAGAGAAAAGGCAGCGAGGTAAGCTTTTAAAGCCTTGAAAGGCTATGAAATTTTTTGTACCAAGGAATGATTAGCTCAAAACCAAAAAAAATATTAAAATTTATACCTAATTTAATGAGATACTTCATAAGAGACATCAAGGGGTAGCGAGGAATATTTGAAAGCTTCAAAGGCTTCGAACTCGTAGGGGGTTGGTGCACACAAAATATGTTAGGGAGGTGCACCACAATCCTAGTTGTTGCTGAAGATGATAAGGAGGTACACCAAAAGACCAGTTGCTATTGAAGACTTTTGGTTTTGGTGCACACGAGAGATGTCAGGGATGGCGCTATGCATGGAGGCTCTTGAAAAGATGTCAGTGATTACACCACTTGCTGCAGAAGACATCAAGGTTTGGTCCACATGAAAGATTTCAGGGATGGTGCTATGCTAAGAGGATCTCAAAAAGACATCAGCGAATGCACCACCATCTTTGAAAGTGCAACAAATGCTGCGAAAGACCTTAGTGAAGGCACCACACCATATACTATCAATCTTAATACTCTATATTGAAGAACCAATATGCAAACATAGGTAAATAAAATTATTTCAAGTATTTGTAGAGGAGAATAATATTTTAAGAACTGACTTGATGATTATATATAAAAACAATCAAAACTCTTCTTTAAAGCGTTGAAGGACGAAAAATAGGAGAAGCTTCGAGATAACTTGAGATGGAAAATCTAATCTTTTAATCATTAATATTTAACTAGGAAATTCCCATTGAGAATATGAAAGTCTCATACGTTGCACGCCATATAAAATCGTTGGCAAAGATACCACGTCTTATAAACAATTAATGGAATTTTGTGCTTTTTTAAAAAATAACCAAATTTCCACTTAATTTGGACACAAGAAACATAGCATTTATTTTTTAAATATTTCATGAAGTTAAAATATTTTCCAACATAAAAAAAACCAACAATTTAATTGATCACCAAATACGATGTCTTTTTAACTTTGTCTCCACTATAGAACAAAACACAAAAATGGCTAAAAAGGAGCCAAAGCAAGCATGCATTCACAAATTAATGTTGTCATTGATGGTTATAAGGAGCCAAGAAAGCAAACTTTCATTAGAAGAGAGTAGAAAAAATAGACATACAAGGAGAACAATAAAAAATGGAAGGCTATTATAAATTTCAAAATTTATATATTTTCCAGTGTAAGAGTAGAAATTTTAATATTTTTTGAAAAAAATTGAAGAGAATATTTGCATAATATGGTAAAATAAATCTCAAAAAACTATTTATATATTACCATAAAAATATTTATCTAAAATAATTGCAGATATAAAATGAGCAATCTATAATAGATATAGAAACCTCTTTCTCTTTTAAAAAAAATAAAAGCTAAGAGATGATGAACCAATTCGTGAAACTACCTTCAAGATAGAATGCCTAGCGGAATCTATACTACTTTGGTACCATGTTAGAATTTACCAAGAGTAGAACTACAAAGTATTACAATATTTGAAGGAACAAAATAGAATTGATTTATTTATTCCATGGATCAACTTTGTATAAATAGCAAAGTTGATCATTGAGAACCATTGGATTACAACAACTCATCAAATCTGATATAGACTATACTGAGAGTTCACCTGACTCATGGAGGAGTGGAAACTCAAGTATGTCTATCCTAGTAGAACTTAAGATAATAATTACTTATTCTAACATAAGGGAGGGCCCTAGTTCAAATATTCACCCTACCATATGCATAACGTGTGCTAAATTTCTAGTTGATCATGCTAGTGCGGTTAGGGTGAGGTGTAAATTGGGTGAATTTTGACGGTGTAAAACCTCTAAGTCATGGTTTATCAAACCAAGTCATCCTTGCAAGGGGTGTTTTTCTAAATTCAAAAAAATAAAAAGTAGTTGATTATGGATTTGACAACATAGAAAGTCAACCCAGTCAAATAATATAGGGTTACTAGCACACAAACCATCATAGCTATGCACAATAGTGAGTACAGAAGGAAGGAAGATTTGATAATCATACACATATGCATCAGAATATAACCCTGGAGTGATAACTAACATGGAAAAGACTATTTTTATTATGTTATTTAAAAATTTTAAACTTTATATGGGATTTTGGAAAATCCTTTAGGATTTATCCTATATGCTTAGCCAACCTAGTTTTAAAAGCATATTTTCTTTAAAAAATCCTTTGTTCGTCTATGTTAATAAGCTTAGGTCTAGTACTTGGTTATTATCCTATCACAAAATATATTATAATTCCCTCTGGTGTAATGGTAAATAGTATCCTCTTTCTCATGTCATAGATCATTGCCATTTCTAGGTAATAATTTTTAGCAATTGCTTTGACAAACTCAGGGTAGAGGTGGACAAACCTAGGCATGTATTTGTACAAGAAAATATTATAAGGAGCAGACTCTAGTTTTCTAAATGGTTTTCTCATTCCTCTTACCTTTGATCCTTCTCTAAATATCTTCAATTTTAACTTTATTAGGATTATAGGGTAATGGATATCAACCACTCGATCTTGCAACTCTTTAGTAGTCTTCATAAATTTATTTCCTCTCTTACCTCAAACTATTTTGCACAAATAAAATCCTTCTATAGAAATTGATAAAGGAAATTATGCAACTTTCCTCTCATGGAGATTTTTTCAATAATTATATAATATTTTGTTCCATGGACTATTAAATATTGTAATGTACATTGCTATTTTTTGGTCCTATTTATATAGCAAGAATTGCTTGTAAGGAATAACCATTACTACTTTAATGTTGAGGATTGCACATGCTCAATTTTTCTAACCAAATAATTTCTTATAATTAAAAATTCATGTAAGAATTTGTGACACACATCCCTTTTCAATATTGCCATGCTTTTGGACAATGATATTGCTAAGAATTGAAAATTTGGTGGCTTCTAGGAATAATCCTTATCCAATCAGCTTCCACTATTATAAAATGCTACAACCAATATTGGCACTATGGAATTATTTACATGTGTTGATATTTACATATATACACATCATCGACACACTCTTCTATGCATACTGCTTGTTGTGGTTGATCCACAATACACCCCAAAATTGGGGACCCACATTTTTTGCATGCTTTCCAAAGAAAACTATAGTGGCCCAGATGCAAAAGATCAAAGGAAAATAGCAAAAAATGAAAAAGTGTCGCGATATCGCGGCATGTTGCTCTGTCGCGGCCGAAAATGAAAAAGTGTCACGATATAGCGACATGTTGCTCCGTCACGACCAAAAATGAAAAAGTGTCATGATATCGTGACATGTTGCTCCATCGCGGCTAGAGAAGGTGTCGCGATTTCGTGACATGTCACGTTTTTGCGGTTAAGAGCAGTAGAATGCATCATGAAGAGAAAATGTCGCGATATCGTGACATGTTGTGAAATCGCGGGTCATAGAAGAGAGAGAAAGACAAAGTGGAAAATGTCACGATATCGCAACATGTCATGTTTTCATGGCTCAGACAAGCCAAAGTGTATGGAATGAAAAGTTGTCACGATATCGCGACATGTCGCCATTTCATGACCTAAAGACGAGATAAAGGGCGAATATGAAAAGTGTCGCGATTTCGTGACAGAAAGCAGCAAGACATGCCAAATGAAAAAGTGTTGCGATTTCATGACAGAAAGCAGCCAAAGTGGTACGAAGTGAAAAGGTGTCGCAATTTCACAACAAAAAGCAGTGAGATGATGCCGAATGAAAAAGTGTCATGATTTCATGACAGAAAGTAGCGAGATGATGCCAAATGAAAAAGTGTCATGATTTCACGACCGAAAGTAGATGAGATGAAGGGCAGAGACAAAAACGTCGTGATATTGCGACATGTTGCGTTTTCGCGACCAAAAGCAGCCAAAATGAACGTAGAATGAAAACATCGCGATATTGCGAATGGTTGCATTTTTGTGGCTCCAAACAACAAGATGATATGGAAGATAAAAGTGTCACAATTTTGCGACAGAAAGCAATGAATGTGTACAGAATGAAAGGGTGTTGCGATTTCATGACAGGAAACAGCAATATGGTACGAAATGTAAAAGCGTCATGATTTTGTGATAGGTAATGTTTTCGCAGCCAGGTACAATAAAACAAAGAAAAATGAAAAGGTGTCACGATTTCGTGATAGGTTGCATCCTCAAAGCCCAAAAGAGAAAAATGTCACGATTTCGTGACAGGTTGCATCCTCAAGGCCCGAAAGAGAAAAACGTCATGATTTTGTGACAGGTTGCATCCTCGAGGCCCGAAAGAGAAAAACATCACGATTTCGCGACAAGTTGCAGCGAGACAGACCGAAATAGAAAAACGTCATGATTTCATGATAGGTTGCATTTGCGCGGCCCGTTGATAGAAAGTTGTCGCAATTTTGTGACATGTCTTATTTTCGCTGTGCATGAAGGCTGACAAGGCTACATACAAGAAAATGTCATGATTTCGCGACATGTCTCATTTTCGCTGTGCGTGGTGGCGGACAAGGCTGTTGGCCGAAAAACGTCATGATTTCATGACATGTCTTGTTTTTGCAGTGTAGGTAGAGGAACAAAGCTACAGTTAGAAAGCATCGTGATATTGCGGCATGTCTCATTTTCACGATATAGGTAGAAGAGCAAAGCTGTATATAGAAAAACGTCATGATATCGCGACATGCTATTTTTGGTCATGATTTATAGGGAGCCATTATGGAACATGCAGAAAAGCGTGGAACACGTGGCACGAAGATGTCAGGACTATGGTGTAACGTTTCAGGGCTAGCAGTTTCATTCATAGAGAATATCAAACATTCGACATACGTGTAGAAAGCCAAAGACAATGAAGGGGCAAGGAATATGAAACGATGCAATCAAGGAAATGAAACGAAGCATCGTAGAGAGAAATAGAGAACTGCACCAAAAATTTAAAAGAAAAAGCATAGGATAGGTACAAGGGTCAGAAACTGCTACGAGCAGAGTTGTAGTGCCGAAGGCGAGAAGCCATTCTGGGCCTGCTTGGGAGTGTTTTTCTTCCCCTTTTTCTAGTTTTGAGAAAACTAGAGATTCTGTTATTGTAAAATGATTAATTTTTAATACAGAAAATTTAGAGAGTTGCATCTCATTGGCAAGAAAGAAGGAGTTATTTTCTGCATGCAAGATTGAATGTTTATCTCTCCCCTTTCAAATTTTTAGACTTATAGGTGAAGTTTAATGCAAGTTATCTTGGTTGCTTCAAGCGAATGTCTAAATCTAAAAATCGTAATTAAAACCCTAGGGATCAACACTTAATTTATCTGGATTGTGCATGTTCTGCAGGTTCAATAAGTTAGGTTGAATGCATGGAAACCTCATTAGCTTCGATTTTGTCAAAATAGGATTGCATCACCCTGAATGCATTTCATTTTTATTTTACATTTTATTTTCATTTTTTTTGCATTTTATTTTATTTCCAGACATTAAAATAAAAATAAAAAAACTAAAAATTCCAAATTCAGAAAATAGAAAATTTCCATTTCAAGGCCAGAGTTTCATTTTTCAGTTTTGTTTTTCATTCATGAGTAGATGATGAAATTCCCTTCATAAAACTCCAATTTCATTGAAGGGGTTATGTTTTATGACATTTCATCAATTTCCATTTTGAAGTTACAGTATAGTCATAAAGGGATCAAATCACATTTGCTTTATTCGGGTTCAACAAACAATCATTACAGTTTCACAGTAAAATAAACCAACATTGCCCCTTGTTTTCAGTTACTTGCAACCACTAAGGTGTTCCACGAATTTTAATTGAATATCTTCATTTGAGATCATTAATACATAGATGTAAAATGCTAATATAGAGGAACCTTGGAGAAATTGTTTATTAAATTTCTTTGCAAGAGAGGATTTAGAACCCAAATCCTATCGGAGAGTGTGTTTTCACAATCGGGTGAAAATACCCCTCGATAGATTGGCGCTAGGAGGGCATGTTTTGGGTTTATTTTAGTGTGATTTAAATTTAAATTTTTGTATGCTTTAGTCCTCTAACACTCAGCAGATTGTTAAAAGTACGACCTGAATTGGTTTACTTTATTCTATTTTAAGCAATTTAGGTATGTTGTATATTATTCTAACACTTTTCTGATTGTTCATACAGAAATAATGTGATTTGATTTAACTTTGAAAATTTTGGTCTCATGCAATTACTTTTCATTTGATTTTAATGAATACATCTCTTAGTTAATGCTAACTTGATTTTTTTTTAATACATTGTGAAAGCACGAGATTTCGGATGAAAGAAACACTAATTGTGATGTATTCAAAATCAAACACGCTTAAGTCCTAAAATGTAAAATGCATGAAACGAAAGAGACGAAGTGAAATGAGATACAAGAAATTAGAGAAATCACAACCCTTTTATTTAACTCTCTTGATCTCGGTTACAAAGACGTCTCCTCCCTTTTTAGGGGCTAGGAGCGTTAAATGAATTTGGTTACAATCAAGACTTGATGTTCTTCCTTCCACGTGCCCATATTTGAAATGGGTGGGCCAAAACATTGCCGTCGCTAGTGTTGATGAGTCCTTAACCTTCACTGCTCCTCCTGTGATCAAAGAAACAACAAAGATGTTAGTAGCACCTGCTGCAAATAAGAAACATTTTTTCTCTAAAATTAATGAAAAATGCATGTAAAAGATTAGCCAAATCGATAAATAAGATGATTCCAAATAACCTGCAAACTCGACAGAGACCAGAAAACATTACCAGAGGGCCGCTGCCATCGAAATAGTCGGCCAATTCGCATTAAACTACAATTCATCCCCAGGCAGGAAGAATTCTACTGTAATTCATCCTCGGGTAGGAAAAATCCGACTATAATTCATCCTTGGGTAGGACGAATTCGACTGTGATTCAAAACCAAAATGATTCCGTCCAAATGTCATGCCTCGGGGTGTCCAAAGTACCTGCAAGCATGGGGGTTAACTAATTGGGGGCATTTTGGGATGACCCAGATGGTCGGATTCTCCCAATTTGACCTCCATCAGTGGGAATTTGGCGTCGCTACCTGCAAGTTAGTGGGACAACAAAAGCGATGAGAACATGATGAAATCTGATCAAAACATTGTGAGATTGAATACATAAACTATCTAATCAACAGAGAATAAAATGAAAAATGAACAAATGATAGAAAAATGAATTAGGATGAAACTCAAAAAGGTGCGGGGCGCCCAAGTGGGCCGCCCACCGTTGGCACTTGATTTTGGCACCAATCCACTTGGGATGGGCCCAAAATCTCTTAGGATGGGGTTGTTAGCAAATTGGTGGATTAAAGTTGCAAAATGTCGGGTTTTTGGGTCCAAATTCACACTTCCAATAGCCACCCAATAACCTCTCTTGTGAAAGAGATTAAGGATGTGGAAAATGCAAATCAAAAGGGTAAAGGCATGGTATCAAATCGGCAACACTTCGTTGCTTGAAAATGCCTCCTCCTTCTTTTGGGTGGGAAAAGTCCACCATTTTATAGACCTAGGGGGTCTCTTTGGAGAGACATGCATAAGCGCCATGTGGTGGTCATAGGTGCCATGTGGCGATCATGTCTTCTCATGAGAGAGGAAGGTCCTCCATGACTTGGGCTTTCATGAATGCCCTTGTGACAGTCCTCTAACGGCCCATCTACCCACCTACATGCATGTGTGAAGCAAGAGTCATCAATTGACTATCTTTGGCTACCACTTGGCACCATTCTTCTTTTTGCCCGTTAAACCTGGAATTCATCCTAACCAAAGACGAATTAAGAATTCGTCTCTGGGTGAGACGAATCCAAGTTTGAATTCATCCCTAGGTGAGATGAATACTGAGCAAAGTGCCTGAATGTGCCAAATTGCCTTTTGACCTTACAAAATTGCTATAGAAGTGGTTAGGACCACTATTTAACCTCTGAGGGCTGCCTTGGGGTCTATGTGTGTCAAAGCGATCAATGTTTGCAATCACATAATCAAATTGGTGCTGTTTTGGTGTCTACAGATGCCCCTTTTTGAGATGCGCTGTGCATGGCATAGTGCGGAGCAAAAATAGATAACCAAAGCACTAATTATTAGGGTTTCTTGGTAACCTAACCAACTCTTGATGCCCCAAGTATGGAAATGGCATGCATTCTTGAATCCTTGCTTCTGACGAGCAAAGGCACTCAGTTTCAAGTATTAACCTATTTTGGTGAGGTGTGACTTGAGCTTGGACATTGATCAGTCATGAATAGGCAAAGGGCGCAACCTTTTGTCCATGGGGGAACCTTGTGTTCATGATTCACAAAATGCCAAGTGTTTGATCAATTTGTGATTGTTGCTTGTTTATTGCCCCAAGTAGGAGCGTAATTGTCTTTGTCAATGATTCTTTGAATGCATGTCATTGCCTTGATTGGGTGTGTTTGTTGATTGGTGACTAAGTGTGACTACCCCCTCAAGCGACGAATCGATGATGGAATGACCTTTGTGAGAAAAGCAACGAGTCATTTGACCCAAGATGACTTGTGCAAGGGTGCCTTAAGATGTTTTTCGTTTAAAGCTTAAGCAATTTTTTCAACATTTAGACCTGTTTTTAGTGGGTGGTGACCCTTTTTGTGATGCCATAATGGGGTGAAAGTGTCAAAAGTCCATCTTCCCATGGAGCGGTCCAGCTATGGTAGCCTTCTTGGGGAAGTAGGAGAGTGACAATTTGAGCCCCGACATCGATTTTCTATGCCAAGAGGTTAAGTGCAAGAGCACTTGTGTCCGGCAATGCTTATTGTTGTTTGTTTGTGTTGCATTTTTTCTTTGTTTTTTTTGTTATTTTTATTGTATTTGGTGGTTTGTTGTTTTATTGTTTTTGAGTGGGTTTTGACCCAGTTTGGGACATCGTTTGGGGGTGAAATTGTCGACAATCCATCTTCCCGTGGAGCGGTCCGGCTATGGTAGCCTTCTTAGGGAGTAGGATAACAACAATGTAGACCCCGACATCAGTTTTGCTATGCCAAGAGGTTAGGTGCAAGAGCACTCTTGTCTGGCAGTGTTTATTGTTGTTTGTTTGTGTTGCATTTTTTTTGTTTTTGTTGTTTTGTTGTTTTGTTGTTCTGTTGTTTTGATTTTTTTTTTTTTTTTTGTGACACCATTTGGGGATTAAATTATCAAAAATCCGTTCTCCCGTGGAGCGGTCCGGCTATGGTAGCCTTCTTCAAGAGTAGGATAGTGATAATTTGTGACCCCGACGTCGGTTTTGTATGCCATTGAATGTCAGGCGCAAAGGTGCCTTTGTTCGATAATTTTATTGTTTGTCGTCTGTGGATATTTGTTGTTTTTGTTGTTTTGATTTTTTTGCTTTGTGTATATGTCATTATTTTATGTTATGCACAATGATTGATGTTGATGGATGCATGCTTATGTTAATGGATGTATATGGTATGATAAATGCAAAAAAAAAATTGATGTATATGTGATATGCAAAATGTAATGGATGAAATGAATTTGTGTTGTTTGGTTAGGGCACCATAGACTGTTTAGGACTTTGTGATTTTGTTTTTATGCGATTGTTGTGGTGAATAACTTTGTATGTATACATGTGATGATTTTTTTTTTGATGGTATTGTAAGGATGAAAAGTAGCGCAGTTGGTTTAGAAATGTAGCTAGGGTTTTCTAAGACTCAGATAGTTTTAACTCACTAGCCATGACTGTACTTTATCTTACAAGACTTTTGGACAAGGTATGAATTGGACTTGTTTTTGACCAAGCTATTTCACATCCCTATGTGTGTAATTTTATGTGGTATTTGTCAGGATACTACCAGTGCCAGGTGGGCTTTCAACCGAACCTGTACTGAGGATCACCTAATTAGCTCCACTAACTCCTTTGTTGTATTTAGTCAGATTAATCTACGATGTTATCCAGGATACCATACGCTAGCTCATCCTCATGCAAACATTGGTCTGCACATACACAAAGCGAATATGACAGACATATCGTCATGCGGGTAGGATACCACCATTACCAGATAGGTCATCAACCAAACCTGTAATGAGGATCACCTAGATGGTTTTCGAATGCTGAGAATTCCAAAGATTCAAGTTTAGGTTATTTATTGTCCGAATTATTTCGGAGACTTGCTCGTCTATATAGTGATGCAAATCACTGTTTATTTTTCTATTTATTTTGAGCAAGGATTTTGAATAGTGGTGATAACCACTGTTACTTGATTTTGTATTTTGAGCGATGTGAGTTTGAGCTTGTGAATGACCTTGATCCTATTGGCCTTGGGGATGACTATCCATCCTGGTTAGGGGTGGATAGTACAAATCCTTAAGACTTGGAGACCAAAGGTGAATGGAAAGGGTTAGGATGATGATTTGTTGGAATTTTGTTCATGAATGGCGTTGATACTTTTAGGTCTTGGGGATGACTACCCATCCTTGGCAGGGACGTGTAGTACGAATCCTTACAACTTTGGGAACCAACTATGATTGGGATTTGGTAGTGGTAAAAACCACTGTTTATTAAGGTGAATGGATAGAGAAGAGCTCGTCCTTTTGTCCATTCTCAGCATTCTAGAACCATTCACACAAGGGGATGAGCAAGATAACTGTTTCATCTTTATGGTGACCTGGATTACTATGCAGGTTTCATCTTTCGTTCACACAACTTGGGAATTTTTATGTGTTGTAATTTGTGTTGGGATGCTACGGAACAAGGCATATTTCAAGTGTAACTCTACCTTCATAAAATATGTCTGACTCGATACATTACATGGCTAAAGAGCAAAATGATGACTGAATTACAAAAACTCTTGATACATTATAATACCACTGACTCTATTATGGTAAACAACAGTAAATGGTGTTTGTTTGTTGTTTTGTAAAATGGAAAAGTGTGGAACAAGATGGACTTAGCAGAATAATTACAGTCTATGGTGCCTTTGATCTTTATGACCACAAATATGCAATGTATGGGTGCGATGCTTAATGCAGCGATGTATTTTTTGTATTTTTGATGGATTGATTTTTGTGAATATGAAGATGAGATGTGAGAAGTGCTTTTTAATGAATTTGAGCATGCCTAGAAATGAGATGCAAATTTTTGTTATTTTTGATGATTTTTGGATTGTTTTGAGTTTCTGACCAAGCGATTGTGAGACTCCTTGGAGCATTTTGGGGTTGACCAAGCGATTTTAGGGATCCTTGGAGCATTTTGGGATTGACCAAGCAATTTTTGGAGATCCTTGGAGCATTTTGGGGATTGACCAAGCGATTATAGAATCCTTGGAGCATTGGGATTGACCAAGCAATTTTTGGAGATCCTTGGAGCATTTTGGGGATTGACCAAGTGATTATAGAATCCTTGGAGCATTTTTGGGATTGACCAAGCGATTGCGAGAATCCTTGGAGCATTTTGGGATTGACCAAGCGATTGCGATAATCCTTGGAGCGTTTTGGGATGACCAAGTGATTGCGATAATCCTTGGGGATTTTGGGTTTGACCAAGCGATTGCGATAATCCTTGGAGCCTTTGGGATGACCAAGCGATTGTGATAATCCTTGGAGATTTTGGGGTGACCAAGCGATTGCGATAATCCTTGGAGCTTTTGGGGTGACCAAGCGATTGCGATAATCCTTGGAGTGTTTTGGGATGACCAAGCGATTGCGATAATCCTTGGAGATTTTTGGGTTTTGACCAAGCGATTGCGATAATCCTTGGAGCTTTTGGGGTGACCAAGTGATTGCGATAATCCTTGGAGCATTTTTGGGATTGACCAAGTGATTGCGAGAATCCTTGGAGCTTTTTGGGTTTTGACCAAGCGATTGCAATAATCCTTGGAGCTTTTGGGGTGACCAAGTGATTGTGATAATCCTTGGAGCTTTTGGGGTGACCAAGTGATTGTGATAATCCTTGGAGCATTTTGGAATGACCAAGCAATTGCGATAATCCTTGGAGATTTTTGGGTTTTGACCAAGCAATTGCGATAATCCTTGGAGCTTTTGGGGTGACCAAGTGATTGCGATAATCCTTGGAGCATTTTTTGGGATTGACCAAGCGATTGCGAGAATCCTTGGAGCTTTTTGGGTTTTGACCAAGCAATTGCGATAATCCTTGGAGCTTTTGTGGTGACCAAGTGATTGCAATAATCCTTGGAGATTTTGGGGTGACCAAGTTATCGTGATAATCCTTGAAGCTTTTGGGTTTTGATCAAGTGATTGCGATAATCCTTGGAGATTTTGGCTTGCTCTTCAGGGGATAGAGGTACCCCCAGCTTGATGGTCTTTGTGCTCCAGATCTGGATCTAGAGGTATTGGCATGAATGGATCGGCCCTATGCACGGATAGGAGGACAGGGTCTACCCTCAGTATTGATGTTGCTATGAGGTCTCTAGGCGGAAGTTGATATTTGTGTGATGTAACACTTGGTCCCACTGCGGTGGGTTAACGCGCCACTCATGCCCTAGTATTATGTTTAGTTGTTGAATTGCTTCATTGATATTTATGGGATGTCAATGTTGTCGTATGTGATTGTTGTGGGCTATCTCTGTATTATCCTCACCTTCGGCCAGTGAGTACAGCTCATTAGAATCTGGAGATTCTAATACATGGAGTACTGCATCATCAGGTAGCCCTACGATTAAAGTTTGATCCTCTTCAAAAGGATCCTCATGTAAGTTGGGCCTTAGGAGCTCCAAAATCTTGGTCTCTACCGACTCTAAGTGCTCTAGCACTTTGCATGTATCGGGAGATTTGAGCTCCTCCTCTTTGGTTGGTTCTTGTTGAGGAACTTGGGGCCTATGGAGGGGTGGCCAGATAACACCCCCCATGCCTTGGATTTCCTCCCACTCTTCTTCTCGCTCTGATTCCTTAGAGGCTTCTTGATGAATTTCTAAGGGTGGCCCATAAACTTGAGTGGGTTCCTGAGGAAGGCACCCGTCATTGGTTATAGGAGTAGCCTCCCGCTCATGTCTAGGAGGCATCGGGGGTGGTGCTCGATAAGGTCGTAGAGACTTGTCTCGCACCTAGGGGTTGTGCCTCTCATAATTTTTTGTCTTATGCGTGTGAGGGGTTGGAGTCTTCTCCTGCATAGTGTGTTGGAACAACTCATCCTTCTGGTGGTGGAGGTGCTCTTTATTTAAAAGATACCATTGCTCTAACTATTTTCATTCTAGCTCAAGTTGTCTGAGTTGCGCTCGGTGTGCGATATGCTCGGAATATTCTAACATAGTTGGTCTTGTTTTCTCATGTCTAGAAGGGCCAGATGCCTCTCCGACATATCTATCTCGGTAATAGTGATCCAAGATCTCTATAGGCCACCTCCCTCTATTGGGGGTAGCGACATTCCCTCGGGGCTTTGGCCTCAGTGAGTGGTCCTGATAGATAGTAGGTGTGGAGGCGTATTGCTCTCGCACTGTATATTGCTCTCGAGGAAGGTAGGGGTCTTCCTCATGCTTTCTTTCATAGGTGAAAAAAGGACGGACAGAGTTGGATCGCCTTGCCTAAAGAGCCTTGTGCTCTGGATGAACCTTGCGCTCTGGATTTTTTCCTTGTCCTGACAACTAGAGGGGGTGAATGAGGGATAGTGTAATCATGTGGTTCCTTTCGTTGAACCCTATGTTGACTAAGCGCTTCATCGTGCGGTGATCGCTCATAGCAAGCATCTAAGGGAGCTCTCCTACAAATGTACCTGATGCAGGAGCATCCAACAACACCTACAGCAGAAGCATCCAGTTATGGGAGAGCCACTTCTAAAGAGTCAGCTCGAGAAGAAGAAGAAGAAGGCAAGAAATTTTTTTCTAAGGCAGAGGAAGAAGAACGTCGCGATTTCATGATGTGTCATGAAATCGCGATAAAAAAATGCAAAGGAGGTGTAGTGGGAAAAATGTCACGATTTCACATGTCAGTTAAAGCGGGTGATTACCCAGAAGCACAGAAAACGATGAGGATGGTTCACGTAGAGTGATTCGATGGAAGCGGCGGTGACAGAGGCCATGCAGAGTGGTGCCATAAATCAGGTTGGTGTCCCAGTTTTTACGTCTTTGTAATTAATCGAGTTGGTGAACCCATTTTCGAAGAAATTTTTAGAGGATCGGGGCCTCTATAAAAACCTAGTTTTTTGTAATAGTCGGGTGGTGGATCGGAGAACGCACTTAGAGCGTAGAAGTGAGAAGAGAAGACCAAGCCCAATGCTGGTCATTGTAAAATCCTACGGGCTATTTATTTCTGCATGTATTTTCCATATTTTTTAATGAAAAAGTAGGGTTTGAAGAAGTGTATTTTTCGGTCCCCCATCAGTGGTATCAGAGCTAGAGATTCTGAGTGTGTAAACAGACCACCGACCATGAGGCAATTTGCGCTAGGATCTATGGTAGGGTTCTAAGAAAGAGAGAGAGTTAAGACCCCGAAGTGTTTTAGCAGATCGTCGACTGTGAGGCAGCTACACCAGATCGATCAAAGCTTTGTAAGAAAAGCTAGGAAAGATGCATTCCCAAAGATGTCGGGACAATAAAAATGACATGATGAGAATAGAAGAGTTTGAAGCTTTGTAGCGACAATTTAAAGCCCTGCAAGAGGAATGGCTCGGGATAAAATTATGGGAGCAAGAGGAGCGACGTAAAAGGCAGGAAGAGAGACAGAGAAAGAAAGATGTTGGAGTGCATCAGAAGCTGAAGCTGAAGAAGGTTGCATGCAAAGAAGAGTGCAGCAATGTCGGGATCTTCTTGGAAGAAGGCAAATTTTTTTCTAGGAAAGAGGAGTTGAAGCTGGCTGCAGAGGCAGAAGCATGTTTGGAGGTGTTGCAGGAGGCAGCAACCAGACCATTTAGAAGTGAAGATCACTTCTCCACTTACCTTGGGTGTTTGATGCAGGAGCATCCAGCAGCACCTGCAGCAGAAGAATCCAGTTGTGGGAGAGCCACTTCTGAAGAGTCGGCTTGGGAAGAAGAAGAAGAAGGCAAGAAATTTTTTTCTAAGGCAGAGGAAGAAGAACGTCACGATTTTGCGACGTGTCACGAAATCATGACAAAAAAATGCAAAGGAGGTGTAGTGGGAAAAATGTCATGATTTCACATGTCACAAAATTGCGACATGTTGCAAAATCATGACATGTCATGGAATCGCAACAACAGAGTGATGGCAAAGCAAAGGCAATGGAGAGGACACGATTTTGTGACATGTCATGAAATCATAACTGTCACGAAATTGCAACAATGGAGCAACGACAAAATGGAGGTAGGAGCTAGCAAGAGTAACGAAATTGTGACGTCGCAAAATCACGACGTCGTAAGGAGGCTAAGGTAGGAGTGGGCAGCAAGAGTGAAATCACGATGTCATGATTTTGTGACATCATGAAATCGTGACGTCATTTGGAGACTGAGGCGAAGCGACGATTTTGTCGCGATATCGTGACATCGCAACATCATGATATCGTGGCATCTTTTGAAGATTAAGGCAGGGTGGCAGCTTTGTCATGATATCATGACGTCGCGATATCGTGACAACATTTGAAAAGTGGGCAAGCAGTGAGAGTTGGTCATGATATCGCGACATGTTGCGATATCACGACCAAAATGAGAAAAGAGCGCAGAGGAGCAGAAACGTCGTGATATCGCGACATGTCGCGATATCGTGACATGTCGCGATATCGTGGCAGAGAGAGAAGAAGGTGCAGGAAGAGAAAGAGGTGGCGAGAACCACGACAAGTGGTATTTTCGAAGGTTGTCAAGGACGACACATGGCATAATGTGCAGTTAAAGTGAGTGATTACCCAAAAGCATAGAAAATGACGAGGATGGGTCACACAGAGTGATCCGATGGAAGCGGCTATGACAGAGGCCATGCGAAGTGGTGCCATAAATTAGGTTGGTGTCCCGGTTTTCATGTCTTTGTAATTAATCAGGTTGGTGAACCCATTTTCGAAGAATGTTTTCAGAGGATCGGGGCCTCTATAAAAACCCAGTTTTCTGTAATAGTCAAGCAATGGATCGGAGAACGCACTTAGAGCGTAGAAGTGAGAAGAGAATACCAAGCCCAACACTGGTCATTGTAAAAGCCTACGGGATGTTTATTTCTGCATGTATTTTTTAGATTTCTTAATGTAAAAGTAAGGTTTGAAGAAGTGTGTTTTTCGGTCCCCCGTCAATGGTATCAGAGCTAAAGATTCTGAGTGTGTAAACAAACCGCTGACCGTGAGGTAGTTTGTGCTAGGATCTGTGGTAGGGTTCTGAGAAAGAGAGAGAGTTAAGACTCCAGAGTGTTTTAGCAGATCACTGACTGTGAGGCAGCTACACCGGATTGATCAAATCTTTGTAAGAAAAGTAAGGAAAGATGCATTCCCAAAGAAGTCGAGACAATAAAAATGACATGATGACAATAGAAAAGTTCGAAGCTTTACAACGACAATTTAAATCCCTGTAAGAGGAATGGCTCGAGATAAAATTATGGGAGCAAGAGGAGCGACGTAAAATGCGGGAAGAGAGACAGAGAAAGAAAGATGCCAGAGTGTATCATAAGCTGAAGCTAAAGAAAGTTGCATGCAAAGAAGAGTGTAGCAGTGCCGAGATCTGCCTGGAAGAAGGCAAAATTTTTTCTGGGAAAGAGGAGGAGTTGAAGCCGGCAACAGAGGCAAAAGTGTGTCTGGAGGTGTTGCAGGAGGCAACAACCAGACCATTTAGAAGTGAAGATCACTTCTCCACTTATCTCGGGTGTCTGATGCAGGAGCTTACAGCAGCACCTACAGCAGAAGCATCCAGTTGCGGGAGAGCCACTTCGAAGAGTCAGCTCAGGAAGAAGAAGAAGAAGGCAAGAAATTTTTTTCTAAGGTAGAGGAAGAAGAACATCGCAATTTCACGATGTGTCGTGAAATCGCAAAACAAAAATGCAAAGGAAGCATAGTGGGAAAAATGTCACGATTTCGTGACATGTCGCGAAATTGCGACATGTTGCAAAATCACGACAGTGGAGCGGTGGCAAAGCAAAGGCAATGGAGAGGTCACAATTTTGTGACATGTCACAAAATCGTGACTGTCACGAAATTGTGACAGCAGAGCAGCGACAAAACGGAGGCAGGAGTTGGCAAGAGTAGCGAAATCACGACATCGTGATTTCATGATGTCGAAAAATTGTGATGTAGCAAGAAGGCCAAGGCGGGAGTGGGTAGCAGGAGTGAAATCGAGACGTCACGATTTCATGACGTCGCAAAATCGTGACGTCATTTGGAGATCGAGGTGAAGCGGTGGTTTTGTCATGATATTACGATGTCATGATATCGTAGCATCTTTTGAAGATTAAGGTAGGGTGGTAGCTTTATCGTAATATTATGACATCACGATATCGCGATGTCACGATATCATGACAACATTTGAAAAGTGGGCAAGCAGCAAGAGTTGGTCGCGATATCACGACCAAAATGAGAAAAGAGCGCAGGGAGGCAGAAACGTCGCGATATCGTGACATGTCACGATATCGCGACGAAGAGAGAAGAAGGCACGGGAAGAGAAAGAGATGGCAGGAAGAGTGACAGGCAATATTTTTGAAGGTTGTCAAGGATGACACATGGCACAAGGTGCAGTTAAGGCGGGTGATTACCCAGAAGCATAGGAAACGATGAGGATGGGTCACGCAGAGTGATCCGATGGAAGCGACGGTGACAGAGGCCGTGCGGAGTGGTGCCATAAATCAGGTTGGTGTCCTGATTTTCATGTCTTTGTAATTAATCGGGTTGGTGAACCCATTTTCGAAGAATGTTTTCAGAGGATTGGGGCCTCTATAAAAACCCAGTTTTTTGTAATAGTCGAGCGGTGGATCGAAGAACGCACTTAGAGCGTAGAAGTGAGAAGAGAAGACCAAGCCCAGCGCTGGTCATTGTAAAAGCCTGCGGGCTATTTATTTTTGCATGTATTTTCCAGATTTGTTAATGAAAAAGTAGGGTTTGAAGAAGTGTGTTTTTCGGTCCCCTGTCAATGGTATCAGATCTAGAGATTCTGAGTACGTAAACAGACCGCCAACCATGAGGCAGTTTGTGCCAGGATCTGTGATAGGGTTCTAAGAAAGAGAGAGTTAAGACCCCAGAGTGTTTTGGTAGATCGTCGACTGTGAGGTAGCTACACCGGATTGGTCAAAGCTTTATAAGAAAAGCAAGGAAAGATGCATTCTCGAAGAAGCCAAGACAATAAAAATGACATGATGACAATAGAAGAGTTTGAAGCTTTGCAATGGCAATTTAAAGCCCTATAAGAGGAATGGCTCGAGATAAAATTATGGGAGCAAGAGGAGCAACATAAAAGGCGAGAAGAGAGATGGAGAAAGAAAGATGTCGGAGTGCATTAGAAGCTGAAGCTGAAGAAGGTTGCATGCAAAGAAGAGTGCAACAGTGTCGGGATCTGCTTGGAAGAAGGTAGAATTTTTTTTGGGAAAGAGGAGTTGAAGCTGGTTATAGAGGCAGAAGCGTGTCTGGAGGTGTTGTAGGAGGCAGCAACCAGACCATGTAGAAGTGAAGATCACTTCTCCACTTACCCCGGGTGTCTGATGTAGGAGCATCCAGTAGCACCTACAACAGAAGCATCTAGTTGCAGGAGAGCCACTTCTGAAGAGTCAACTCGGGAAGAAGAAGAAGAAGGCAAGAAATTTTTTTCTAAGGCAGAGGAAGAAGAACGTCACGATTTCGTGATGTGTCACAAAATTGTGACAGAAAAATGCAAAGGAGGTGCAGTTGGAAAAATATCACAACATTGGAGCAGTGGCAAAGCAAAGGCAACAGAGAGGTCGCGATTTCATGACATGTCATGAAATTGTGACTGTCACGAAATCATGACAGCGAAGCAACGAAAAAATGGAAGCAGGAGCTGGCAAGAGTAGCAAAATCATGACGTCACGATTTTGTGATGTCGCAAAATCATAACATTGCAAGGAGGCTAAGGCGGGAGTGGGTAGCAGGGAGCGAAATCGCGACGTCACGATTTTGTGACGTCACAAAATCATGATGTCATTTGGAGACCGAGGCGAAGTGATAGTTTTGTCATGATATCACGACGTCATGATATCATGACATCATGATATCATGGCATCTTTTGAATATTAAGGTAGGGTGGCAGCTTTGTCATAATATCACGACGTCACGATATCGCGACGTCGCGATATCGCGACAACATTTGAAAAGCGGGCAAGCAGCGAGAGTTGGTCGCGATATCCCGACATGTCGCGATATCATGACCAAAATGAGAAAAGAGCATAGAGGAGAAAAATTGTCATGATATCACAACATGTCGTGATATCGTAGCAGAGAGAGAAGAAGGCCTGGGAAGAGAAAGAGATGGTGGGAACTGCGATAGGCGATATTTTTGAAGGTTGTCAAGGATGACACATGGCGCAATGTGCAGTTAAAGTGGGTGATTACCCAGAAGCACAAAAAATGACGAGGATGGGTCATGCAGAGTGATCCGATGGAAGCGACGATGACAGAGGCCGTGCAGAGTGGTGCCATAAATCAGGTTGGTGTCCCGATTTTCACGTCTTTGTAATTAATCGGGTTGGTGAACCCATTTTCGAAGAATGTTTTCAGAGGATTGGGGCCTCTATAAAAACCCATTTTTTTGTAATAGTCGGGCGATGGATCGTAGAACGCACTTAGAGCGTAGAAGTGAGAAGAGAAGACCAAGCCCAGCGCTGGTCATTGTAAAAGCCTGCGGGCTATTTATTTATGCATATATTTTCCAGATTTGTTAATGAAAAAGTAGGGTTTGAAGAAGTGTGTTTTTCGATCCCCCATCAGTACCCCTCATGGAAGGGTGTGTGCTGAGTGCTATGCTGAACATGAGTGCTCCTAGAAGGGGTGCCCCTATAGTCCCTATCTGTTAAGGTGTGGAGGGGATTGCCTTATGTGTCAGGTCGCCAAGGTGGTATGACTAAATCCTTGGGACTGTAACGGAGGTGACTCATGTCTCCTTGGACATTCTTTGTAGCTTCTTCCTGTGAGTGGGCTTGGCTACGGGTGAACACCATTGTGTTGCCTCTCTACAAAGTGCGTAGATGCTTTCTAAAAAAAAACCCTAAAATTGAAATGAGTCATATGGGGCCCAAAATTGGGGTGCACATCCTTCTTACCATAGATAAGACAAAAATGAAGTTTCAAGTCCTAAATCTAAATACATTAGGAGATATTTACCTTCGAACAGCTCAAAAAGAGTAAAAAATTAGGTTATCAAATTTAAAACCTAATTTCGAAGCACTAGATGATGGAATTTGGCCTCGAAAATTGAATTTTTTGGACAAATAGAATCCCAAGGAATTATATTTGTTTAAAATTATCCCAACTAGCTCCCTGTAAAATTTCAAGTCAATCAGAGCTATGGTTGAGAAGTTATGGCCCCAACAAGATGCATTAAAATTTAGGGAAAAATATAAGATTTCCCATATTTTGTTGGATGATCCTGCATCACTTATGGGAACCTTTGGGGTGCTCTTGGGTTGACCAAAGGGTTCATGGACACCTTTGGGGCCTTTTGCGGATGACCAAGCGATTGCGGGAATCCTTGGAGCTTTTTGGAGCGAGTGACAAAATGCATAGATTTTTATCTTTTGCTTATGATTTTTCTAATTTTTTTTGTTACACTAAGCAGAAATGAACACACGCATACATAAATGGTGATTATCTCTTTTAAAGATTAATGGTGTATCCTAAACTAGTTTTAGTGTGTTTTGATGATTTTGTTTTGTTTTTGAAAGTTTTTGAAGAACGTTTAAATGTAGTATGTAGGCTCATATGACTCCCATAGATGGTCGCCCCTTCAATATACCAACCAGGCCGATATACCAACCTCTCTATATACCCGCCCTTACGAGAGGGAGACTATAGGTACGTGAGAGCAGATGGTACGTGGTACGTAGACGGTATGGAAGGGGGATTGTCCTGTTAATGACACCTACCATAGAAGACTTATCCTCACACACTGGGAATCACCCCAGTGACACTTAGTCAGCTTTCATCAGGATTTACGCCTAACAACAGTGACAATCGGGGAAATGGATGCAAAATCAAGCCAAGGTGGTGATGAAATCCACTAATGGTCTTGATCAAGGGTTGGGGTTTTATGACCAGCTCCTTGGTTTAAAGATGTTGTGTGAAGTGTGTGTGACTCTTTTTATTTGAAAAATGAAACATGCAGAAGCAACTACTTTCCCTAAGAAAGCAAAATTGATAGAAAATAGAAACAGAAAAGCAAAAATGACAGGAATAGTTTTAAAACCCTTACCTTTCTCTGCCTAAACCTACTATTTTTTATCTTCGGCTCTGAAAATTCACAGACAAAAATCCATCCCTTGGTGAGACAAATTATAGAACATAATTCATCTCTCCCAGAGATGAATTAAAATTTGTCTCAGGGTCAGATGAATTGCAGTAAAGTAATCACCACAAGCAAAGACAAATAACAGTTAGAAGTTGAAAAAGGTACCTGTCAAGCACAAAACACAAAAATCTGATCAGTTTCTTGATCTTAAAACTAGGGGGTTGTGTCCCACCGTGATCGCCACTGAAAGCACGATATTCTGGATGAAAGAAACACTAATTGTGATGTATTCAAAATCAAACACGCTTAAGTCCTAAAATGTAAAATGCATGAAACAAAAGAGACAAAGTGAAATGAGATACAAGAAATTAGAGAAATCATAGCCCTTTTATTTAACTCTCTTGATCTCGGTTACAAAGATGTCTCCTCCATTTTTAGGGGCTAGGAGCGTTAAATGAATTTGGTTACAATCAAGACTTGATGTTCTTCCTTTCGCATGCCCACATTTGAAATGGGCAGGCCAAAACGTTGCCGTCGAGTCCTTAACCTTCGCTGCTCCTCCTGCGATCAAAGAAACAACAAAGATGTTAGTAGCACCTGCTGCAAATAAGAAACATTTGTTCTCTAAAATTAATGAAAAATGCATGTAAAATATTAGCCAAATCGATAAATAAGATGATTCCAAATAACCTGCAAACTCGACAGAGACCAGAAAACATTACCAGAGGGCCGCTGCCATCAAAACAGTTGGCCAATTCATAGTAAACTACAATTTTTCCCCAGGCAGGATGAATTCTACTATAATTTGTCTTTGGGTAGGACGAATCCGACTGTAATTCGTCCTCGGGTAGGACGAATTCGATTGTGATTCAAAACCAAAATTATGTCATCCAAATGTCGTGCCTCGGGGTGTCCAAAGTACCTGCAAGCATGGGGGTTAACTAATTGGGGGCATTTTGGGATGACCCAGATGGTCGGATTCTCCCAATTTGACCTCCATCAGTGGGAATTTGGCATTGCTACCTGCAAGTTAGTGGGACAACAAAAGCGATGAGAACATGATGAAATCTGATCAAAACATTGTGAGATTGAATACATAAACTATCCAATCAGCAGAGAATAAAATGAAAGATGAACAAATGATAGAAAAATGAATTAGGATGAAACTCAAAAAGGTGTGGGGCGCCCAAGCGGGCCACCCACCATTGGCACTTGATTTTGGCACCAATCCACTTGGGATGGGCCCAAAATATCTTAGGATGGGGTTGTCAGCAAATTGGTGGATTAAAGTGGCCAAATGTCAAGTTTTTGGGTCTGAATTCACACTTCCAATAGCCACCCAATAACCTCTCTTGCGAAAGAGATTAAGGATGTGGAAAATGCAAATCAAAAGGGTAAAGGCATGGTATCAAATCGACAACACTTCGTTGCTTGAAAATGCCTCCTCCTTCTTCTTTTGGGTGGGAAAATTCCACCATTTTATAGATGCAGGAGGTCTCTTTGGAGAGACATGCATAAGCGCCATGTGGTGGTCATAGGTGCCATGTGGCGATCATGTCTTCTCATGAGAGAGGAAGGTCCTCCATGACTTGGGCTTTCATGAATGCCCTTGTGACAGTCCTCTAATGGCCCATCTACCCACCTACATGCACGTGCGAAGCAAGAGTCATCAATTGACTGTCTTTGGCTGCCACTTGGCATCATTCTTCTTTTTGCCCATTAAACCTAGAATTCGTCCTGACCAAAGATGAATTAAGAATTCATCTCTGGGTGAGACGAATCCAAGTTTTAATTTGTCCTTGGGTGAGACGAATACTGAGCAAAGTGCCTGAATGTGCCAAATTGCCTTTTGACCTTACAAAATTGCTATAGAAGTGGTTAGGACCACTGTTTAACCTCTGGCGGCTGCCCTGGGGGCTGTGTGTGTCAAAGCGATCAGTGTTTGCAGTCACATAATCGGATTGGTGCTGTTTTGGTGTCTACACATTGTAGGTTGAATATTCAACAGATTTGGTTCTAAAATTACATTTTAAGTTTCACTAATGGCAACACTTGAGGAGCAAATGGTATCCCTGAGAGCTGAAATAGTGTTTCTAAGAGAGAGAATGGTATCTATGATGGAGGACCATTATAAGGGTTTGTCTATACACGTGATACCCTATCAAATTCCTACAATGTTATTGGATTTTTTACGGTGTTTTAATCAAGAGGTGCCACTAGGATACTTGCAAAAACTGCATTTCTACAAGAATACATTATGTCAATTCCAGGTGTTCTATGATGAGGTAGCTTGTAAGTTATTTGCATATATTTTGGATGATAAACCATTCTTTTGGTACAGCCAACTACCCATGGAGGTTATGACTTCTTGGATACAACTAGAAGTAGCCTATCTTTACCATTTTGGTAATCAAGTTGACTTAGAAATCCTAAAAAATTAGTTTACCTCCATATGTAAGGAGCCTAATGAATCCTTGAGTCAATTCAATGGAAGATTTCATGAGTTGCACTCCAAAATGTGGGAAAATTTTAACACATTAGAAGAGAAAGCCATGGAAGTATACCTAGGAGCCATACACCCCACACTTGCTTCACTCATTGAGGAAAAAATGGGTGGCTTGTCTCTAGAGAAAATCCATGAGATCTTGGAAGAGATAGAATGACAAGGTCTTGAAGAAGAAAAGGCACAACATGTTCACATGAGAGATTGTTCTTTTGATGTCAACCTACACCAACCATCAAACATAACACCCTCCACTCCAATGATACCCAAGGTGAATGATCAAGGGGATGAATTTGAATATCCAAATTTTACGACCACCTTAGATGTAGTCCAAGGGGAGGTGCAAAGTGCTAAACCAACATCTGTTGATGAAGATTATGCAAAAATGATCTCATTCATAGAGATACATGATTATTCGGATGAAGGGGTTCTAAATTCAACAATGTTTGATATATGTGATAGAATGGAACCCACCATAGAAGTGAATGGAATGGTTGAGAGTGAAATTGGAAGAAAACCAATAAATGAATTCGAAGACATGATAGAGTTTCATCACTTGTTCTCGGAAGATACTATTGATGAGATGAGTAAAGCTAACGATCAAGAAATTCTTCACCCTCAAAATTATGAAAAAATTGAATCATGGATTACTAATTTGGACGATGATAACCTTACAAATTTGAATTCAAGAAACGACCCACTTTTGGAAATAATTGAACCATCTAAGGAAGGTGAAGATGAATTTGATGAGAAACATATTAATGAATTGGAATATGTTGAAGAAGTAGTTGAAAGTCACCACTTGATTTTGAAAGATGATTATTATGATGCTTGGAAGAAGTGGGAAGACTTCATTCTTTCCAAAACTACTAATGAAACTTGTGTGCCAATTGATATACAGGACAACATAATCGCCTACTCAAAGGAAGACTCTACAACTCCTGTACAATTTGAGGATGTTTTGGAAGAGAGTTTCAAATCTCATAAAATTTTGGAAGATTATAATGATCCTATTACCAAGGACAAGGAAGAAAAATAATTGACAAATGAATCAAGAGATCATGTCACAAATACCATGGAGTTTCATCCCACAAATTTGGAAGATAATTTTTATAATGGTTTGGGGAGATATGATAATGCATTCTTTTCTCACACCCCCATAGATGAAACTCATATTTCACTTCATATGCAGGATGTTGAAACTTCTACCTCACATGAAGAGATACCATGGATAGTGAACAAAGAATTAGAACCAAATGACAAAGAGATTGATCAATTGGAAGCCACTCAAATGAAGGATCATCAAGATGAGTCATGGGACATACACTTTGACCAAAAACATTGGAGGATTGAAAAGGATGGGCATGTTTTCAATTGGGTGCCCAATTTTGGTATGTTTGATAAACAAGTAATCAATGAAGAGTATGAAGACCATGAGGTAAAAGAGGGAATTGCAAATCCCCATCAAATTTTGGTAAATAAAAATGTTCAAAAGTTAGAATCTAACCTTTTATGTTCAAGTATCCAAAATTTGGGTGAAAATTTGCATGACCATGTTTTGAATTTGAATGATGTTTATGGTGAAATGTCATTAAAGGTAAATGAAAAACAAGGTATGATTTCTAATCACACCTTTGATAACATGGTTTTAATGAATGAAAAAGAAGTTGATGCACTTGAATTGTTAAATGAAATTCATCAACAATTACTAATTGAATCTAGGGTAAAGACTTTTAATGATCCTAATTTGGTAAATATCCTAGATGCTTGCAAAATGTTACACAAATTTGATTGGCCTACAAATTTGGAAAATGATTTGGCTTTAAATTTTTTATAAATAGGCTCTTGCTTACAAAGTCTCATTTTGGATAAAGAGAGCCTACTTCTAAATCATGAATGGAATGATGAAACTTGCACTTTAAAGAATAGACAAGATAAAATTGAATATCATTTATTGTCTAATCATTTTAGTAATTTTATGCTCACCTATGATAATACTAATGGAACTGAATTTAATTGGTGGGGTGAGAGAGGAAAGTTGAAGTGGGTTGCATTGTTTGGTCTAGTCTTGTTTTTTTTTGGATTCCCACAAAATTTGGCATGCATATCACGTTATATTTTTTTTGAAATGTTCTAATCATGTTTGGGATCCAGGAAAGTGATAATCCAATCTTTGCATCATCTTGTATTATATTTGTATATAGATTTTGGTTTTTGGTTTTGGGTTTGTGTTTTCAAGTTTCCTTTTTGGGGATTACTATTTTGGTTTGGATTTAAAGTTGTGTGTTGGTCCTATGGACATGTTTGGTTTTTATAAAAAAAAAAAAAATTGAGATGTCAACTTATGCCTAAAATCAGGAGAATATGAAACATTCGAATTGTGTTGTAGAAAGCTCCACAAGTAACACACACATTTTAAATAATATCGTTTGAATATTGTGATGCATGAAGTTGTCAGTTTTGCACATTATGGTAAAATAGATGATATATTCCAAAAGAAGCAGTGCATTCATATCTCATGTCATATTCCACATTGCATATACATGTCATCTCAGTTACATTTTCATTCCATGGGCAATCATTGAAAAGGTGTCGAATCCTCTTAGGATTATTACATAACATATATTAAAAGGATCCTAAGGTTGGGAACTGCTGCCCAAACTATCTTGAACCAAGCACATTCCATGCACATTAAAAAGCATATCGAGCAAAATGGTCAAAATCATACTTGGATGAAAAGTCGAGGTGAAAAGAGTATTTCATGTCTATCCTATTATGCAACATGATCCTTAAAATAGTGGTTTTTACCACTTCCATAAAGCTTAAAGCCTAAAATCATAGTAGTAAGGATAGGGTTAAATCCTCATCGAACTTAGGTTGAGGATCCAACTCCCCAAAGCTCTAATTTGACCTATATGGAGTAGTAAGGATAGGGCATAATTCTCATCTCGCCTAGGTTGATAATTTGATTCCCCAAAGCTCCTATGTCTCACTTCATCATAAAGCTTGGATTGGAAGGATAGTACTACATGTCCTCTGCAAAGTATGGGTAGTCATCCCAAAGGTCCAAGTAATAAAATTAACTAATATTTCCCATTTTGTCTTAATATTGGATTGGAAGGATCGTACTACATGTCCCTAGCAAGGATGGGTAGTCATCCCCAAGGTCCAAGAAGTAAAATATTAATATTTCCCATTTCACCTCAATATTGGATTGGAAGGATCTTACTACATGTCCCTAGCAAGGATGGGTAGTCATACCAAAGGACCAAGAAATAAAATAAAAAGAATGAATGAAGCCAAACCAGGGATTATGGGGTTAAGTATGCTCATGCATGGCAACATGTCTTGTCTAAAAGCAAGACCACTGATTGCTCATATGGATAGACTAGCAAGACTACTAATTTCATCCATAACAGGTTAAATTATTTTGTTCAAGATGAGGTAATGAACTCCAAATAAGAATAGTAAGGATAGGGTTAAATTCCCATCTCGCTTAGGTTAGGAATCCTATTCCCCAAAGTTCTTATTTCACTCACACTTGCACATGGGTTCAAGATGATAGTGACACATAACCAACTTTGGGATCTAGTAAATTAATTTAGTATACATATATTTGATCCTAAGAGGGTTTGACAACTTTAATATGTTTGTTCATGACATTAGAATGTTTGAGCCTTTGTAAAGCAGGTTGTTATATCTCTAACATCTTCATCATACATCAAATCCTGCACAAATCATTCATAGCCTTGCATACAAATCATAGGTGAAACTGACAATAGAAGGTTGATCAAGTTCAAGCGATAGGGAATGAAACACATTGCACACACAGAGCTAATACTTAATGATTTTGATGTTTCATGTATTTCTGATCTGTTGGTATTTGTTTATCTTTTATGTACTGACACCGGTATCTAAGCTTGTACATTTTAGGTTGGGTTCTCATAAAAATTCTCAGGAGCATTTGACAAAGAGAGTCACCATTTGTTGTGGCTGATCCACAACACACCCAAAAATTGGGGACCCACCTTTTTTGCATGCTTTCCAAAGAAAACTGCAGTGGCCTAGATGCAAAAGATCAAAGGAAAATAGCAAAAAATGAAAAAGTGTCACGGCATCACGACATGTTGCTCCGTTGTGGATTAAAATGAAAAAGTGTCATGATATCACAACATGTTGCTTTGTCGTGACCGAAAATGAAAAAGTGTCATGATATCGCGACATGTTGCTCCATCGCGGCTAGAGAAGGTGTCGCAATTTCGCGACATGTCGCGTTTTCGCAGTTAAGAGCAACAAAATGCATCATGAAGAGAAAATGTCACGATATCACGACGTGTTGTGAAATCACTGGTGATAGAAGAGAGAGAAATACAAAGTGGAAAATATCGCGATATCACATGTCACGTTTTCACAGCTCAAACAAGCCAAAGTGTACGAAATGAAAAGTTGTCACGATATCACGACATGTCACCATTTTGTGACCTGAAGACGAGATGAAGGGCGAATATGAAAAGTGTCACGATTTCACAACAGAAAGCAGCAAGACATGCCAAATGAAAAAGTGTTGCAATTTCATGATAGAAAGCAGCCAAAGTGGTATGGAGTGAAAAGGTGTCACGATTTCACGATAGAAAGCAGTGAGATGATGCCGAACGAAAAAGTGTCACGATTTCATGACAGAAAGCAGCGAGATGATGCCAAATGAAAAAGTGTCACGATTTCATGACCGAGACAAAAACATCGTGATATCACGACATGTCACGTTTTCATGACCAAGAGCAGCCAAAATGAACATAGAAGAAAAACGTCGCAATATTGCGACTGGTTGCATTTTCGCAGCTCCAAACAGCAAGATGGTACGGAAGAGAAAAGCGTCACAATTTCATGACAGAAAGTAGCGAATGTGTATGAACTGAAAGGGTGTCACGATTTCGTGACAGGAAACAACAAGATGGTACGAAAGAGAAAAGCGTCACGATTTCACGATAGAAAGCAGCGAATGTGTACGGAATGAAAGGGTATCATGATTTCATGATAGGAAACAACAAGATGGTATGAAATGTAAAAGCATAACGATTTTGTGAGATGTCACGTTTTCGCGGCCAGGTATAGCAAACCACAACAAAATGAAAAGGCATCACGATTTCACAATAGGTTGCATCCTTAAGGCCCGAAAGAGAAAAATGTCACGATTTCGTGAAAGGTTGCATCCTCAAGGCCCGAAAGAGAAAAACATCACAATTTTGTGATAGGTTGCATCCTCGAGGCCTGAAAGATAAAAATGTCGTGATTTCACGACAAGTTGCAATGAGACAGCCCAAAATAGAAAAACGTTGCGATTTTGTGACAGGTTGCATTTGCACGTCCCGTTGACAGAAAATTGTCACGATTTCGTGACATGTCTTATTTTCGCTGTGCATGAAGGCTGACAAGGCTGCATACAGGAAAATGTCATGATTTCACGACATGTCTCATTTTCGCTATGCATGGTGGCGGACAAGGCTGTTGGTCAAAAAATGTCATGATTTCATGACATGTCTTGTTTTCGCAGTGCAGGTAGAGGAACAAAGCTGTAGTTAGAAAGCATCGCGATATCGTGAAATGTCTCATTTTTACGATATAGGTAGAAGAGCAAAGCTGCATGCAAAAAAACATCATGATATCACGACATGCTATTTTTGGTCACGATTTACAAGGATCCATTATGGAACATGCAAAAAAGCACGGAACATGTGGCACGAAGATGTTAGGACTATGGTGTAACGCTTCAGGGCTAGCAGTTACATTTCACGAAGAAGATCAAACGTTTGACATACGTGCAAAAAGCCAAAGACAACAAAGGGGCGAGGAATACAAAATGATGCAATATGGGAAATGAAATGAAGTGCCACAGAGCAAAACAGAGAACTGCACTAGAACTTTAAAAGCAGAAGCACAGGACAAGTACGGGGGTCAAAAACCGTTGCGAGCAGAGTTGCAGTGCCGAAGGCGAGAAGCCATTCTGGGCCTACTTGGGAGTGTTTTTCTTCCCCTTTTTTTGGTTTTGAGAAAACTAGAGATTCTGTTATTGTAAAATGATTAATTTTTAATACAAAAAATTCAGAGAGTTGCATCTCATTGGCAAGAAAGAAGGAGTTATTTTCTGCATGCAATATTGAATGTTTATCTCTCCCCTTTCAGATTTTTAGACTTATAGGTGAAGTTTAATGCAAGTTATCTTGGTTGCTTCAAGCGAATGTCTAAATCTGAAAACCGTAATTAAAACCCTAGGGATCAACACTTAATTTATCTGGATTGTGCATGTTCTGCAGGTTCAATAAGTTAGGTTGCATGCATGGAAACATCATTAGCTTCGGTTTTGTTAGAATAGGATTGCATCACCCTGAATGCACTTCATTTTTCTTTTGCATTTTATTTTCATTTTTTCTGCATTTTATTTTATTTCCAAGAATTAAAATAAAAATAAAAAAACTAAAAATTCCAAAGTCAAAAAATAGAAAATTTCCATTTCAAGGCTAGAGTTTCATTTTTCAGTTTTGTTTTTCATTCATGAGCAGATGATGAAATTCCCTTCATAAAATTTCAATTTCATTGAAGGGGTTATGTTTTATGACATTTCATCAATTTCCATTTTGAAGTTACAGTATAGTCATAAAGGGATCAAATCACATTTGCTTTATTTGGGTTCAATGAACAATTATTAAAGTTTCACAGTAAAATAAACCAAAATTGCCCCTTGTTTTCAATTACTTGCAACCACTAAGGTGTTCCAAGCATTTTAATTGAATATCTTCATTTGAGATCATTAATACACAGATGTAAAATGCTAATATAGTGGAACCTTGGAGAAATTGTTTATTAAATTTCTTTGCAAGAGAGGATTTAGAACCCAAATCCTATCGAAGAGTGTGTTTTCACAATCAGGTGAAAATACCACTCAACACTGCTTTAAATACTAGTCATTCATAAAAACTAACAAAATATGACCATCTATATCTTGAAGCTCATATGCATTTAATTATTTTATTTCTAAGATTAGATATGGACCAGACCACAATGGCTCCAACTTCTAATTCTTGCTCATTTTTTCTCATTCTAAGTCTCATTTGAGCACTAGGGCACTATCTTGAATGATTTTAATGATGACATATTGTCAAAAAATCTTTTAATAGCTACTTGATTCTAGAAAATATTATTGTAGGCATTTTCTCTTTTTTCCTCCAACATCAAAAATTTCTACCATTCTTATTTCAATTAGCTTAGTATTATCTAACTCTAATTGGTTTTATGAACTTAAATATAAGCAACACAAAATGAATCAATGATACAAATTATTTTCCATAAAATAGAGGATAAGATGTGGTCTTCAAAGTCTTCTTTATTGTGATTATGTCTATCCACAGTAGTTGGTTTAACATTAAATACTAACTCTTTTCATTGTAACCAAAATTCCACTTAATTATTATTTGTGGACTATACTAATCCTTTGCCCTAAGGATAATAATTAGATGCCAACTTCTTGTATATAACATATCTTCTTAAAAAATCCATGAGCATAGTCCCTTTGAATGCTTTGATATTATTATACACTATTGTAGCAAGGATCCTAAATTTGTTGATCAATATTTCAAAAAATTTATGATGATGCCTTGATTTGCATGTCTAGTTGCCTCTGCTTTAGACCATCTAGTGAAATAATATATTGTTAATATAAATTTATGTTTGGTAAAATAATTTGGATTGATCATGCCAATAAAGCACATCCCTCATTATTGAAAGGGTTATTCTACAATAACTGGTTGGAGGGGCATTGTCAGATTCTTACTTCTACAAATGTATATCTGATATTTATTCTAGACATTAGCAATTTTGGAAGCATAAAAAATAGTGTAGGCCACTAATTGAAGAACATGTGCTTATACTCAGAGGGGGGTGAACAATATACAATAAAACTTTTTGCTTTTTAATCCAAATAATAGCATCAACATTATTAAAGTAGTAAACATCACACAAAGCATCACACACATGAGAGACATGATTTTTACGTGGTTCACCCAATGATGGCTACTTCCACGGAGAAAATATTTCTTATAAATTTTTCTCAAATAAATTCTCTTGGGAATCCTTTCCCTACAATGTTTATGGACCTCTATCCAAAGGAGATGTTGATCCCCTAAATCAAGTTCATGGATCTCTATCCATAGGAGAACTCCTTCTCCTCTACTCTGGTTGGTGCTCCTCTAGAAGACTACTACCTCCACTACACTGGCTTGTGGATCTCTCTCCACTGAAGACTCTTGTCCCCACTCAGAAGACCTATCCTCACTACCCTGGCTGATGGATCTCTATCCACTGGAGACTACTATCCTCTCTTCTCTGTCACCTCCAAATCTCTATCTCAAATCTGCACTAAACTTAGTCCTTCGGTCTAGCACAAATCTACTCAATCTCTATCTCTGGTCTAGCACAAACCTGTCCTCAAATCTGCACCAAACTCTGCTCCACAAGTCCACATAGAACTTGCTCAAATCTGCTCAACAAGTCCACACAGAACTTGCTCAAATATGCTCAACAAGTCCACACAGAACTTGCTCAAATCTGCTCAACAAGTCCACACAGAACTTGCTCAAATATGCTCAACAAGTCCACACAGAACTTGTCCAATCTCATAGAAACATAAAGAGAATTGTTAGAGACTCAATATGTTCTACACTTATCACAATGCTCAATTACTTTCTCAACTCAATTCAGAATATAGAATAGTTTGTTTTTATGGAACTTGAACAATCACTTCACACATCCACTTGACTAGGCTCAATCAACTCTACTCAACCAATCACTCAATGAAACACCCCTTTCTCACAAACCCTAGTCCAAGCATATGAACACTTCACTCAAAATATTTCCAACAATGCTCAACAACAAATCTCACATAACAATGATACTCATGTTCTTTTCAAACCCTAGTTCAAGTTCTTTGCACAACAACTCACTTCAACAACAATGCTTATAAAAATAACCTAACTCAAGTTTTTCACACAATCAATGGCTTCAACAACAATGCTTATAAAACAAGGTTTTAATAACAACTCTTTATTCCAGAAAACCTTGAAGCATTAACTCAACACACTCAATAGGAAACCCTAATCAAGTCCTTTTCACTCCAAACTTATTTTCCAGAAAACCAATCAATCAACTCAACTATGGAAGAATGTGCTCATACCTTTTTATTGATGATGAAGGGATCTCATAAATCTGTCACAACCACAAACACTTCTATGCCAAGCTCAAAGAGGTTAGAAGATAAATCTTTCTCACAATATAATGTAAATACTCAATTACACCTTATCACTCCACCTTTCAAAAACAACCATCAACATACATAAAATATTTATCCAATAACACCTTATAAACTCCCAACTAAAAATAAATTCAACATCCACCAAAATAACTCAAAACCTCTTTAATCAAATTTAATGGCAAAAAGAACTTTGGCAAAAATCAAATCCACTTTCCTTATAACTCCAATAACATAAATCACTTCTCAATAAAACAATCTTTCATAAACCCTTTTATCTCCAAATAACACAAATCAATTATGAATAAAATAACCTTTCATAAACCCTTATTACTCCAAATAACACAAATCAATTACCAATAAAATAATCCTTCACAAACCCTTATAACTCCAAATAACCCCTTAGAAAACTTTAGGCAATATAAAATTTTAATCAAAAATTACCTTTGCCACTAGTGGGATTTGAACCCACAATCTCTGCCTCCACGAGCGCTCTAGCCATGGACTTGACCACCACATGCGCTAGATGCACATTTGAAACTCCATGAGCACCTCGTGCTCTTTCTTCCACACCTGGTGCTCAAACCGAATGTGAACCAAAAGCTTTCCCCTTGGCGCTCAAGTCGAACACGCCAATTAACATCCATGTGAATCGATCATGGACTCTTCCACTCCCAATGCTCTCACAAAATGCATTGTACCAATGGACCACCATGTCCAATGTGGGTCAGACCTTACACTCACCCTTTTCATCTTCTTCCTAGTGCTAATAAGACAAATGAACTCTTTGTCTTCTTCCTCAACGTTCAACGATTGCACGAATTTCTTTTAGCTTGGTCGCATGAAAATTAATTCGAAGAGGGATAACTTTTGAATGCCTCTTGGCATATTATTTATACATGAATTCACCATATGGCTTAGACATCGGTGCTCCATTTAATTTGATGATGTCGATGCATTTTAAAACCTTTTATAATTTATAAATTATTTAAATTCTAATAGAATTTAAATTTTATAAATTATATTTATAAACCTTTGACTTTAATAAAATTAAAGTCTTCCTTGGGATAAAATTTAAACCTTCAAATTGTACTCCACTGATTTTATTATTCTGCCATCATGGTTTTAATAAGAACCTTAATTCTGCCATCAGGATGTTTAACAAAAACCCTTGTAGAATAATATTTTAATAACCTTTTTCTTCAACTCTTCACATTGCTCCTGGTGTTAATGATGGTGTACTCCATGGTATTAATGACAACTTCATGTGTTCACTTTGGCATCAATGACAACTTCTCACTTTGACATCAATGACAACTGAATGAGCTCAAAATGTCCAACAATCTCCCCTTTGTCATTGATGGTAACCCAATTTCCTTTTACCAAAAACTTGACCTTTCCTTTGTTCTGCTCCCCTGGGACATTGCTCCCCCTAGCTCAATGCTCTCTCCTCTTTTCTCAAATACCAAATATCTCCCCCTTTGACATCAATGGCAAAGGGTCACCTTTGGGGCTCGGGGCTAAGAATGAGCCTCTTAGCTTAGCCCCTCCCCCACCTTCTTTTGAGGTGGTTAATTCTGGGGTGGGAGTCTCACTCCCAATTTTCCTCGTAGATACTCAAAATTTTCCTTGGAAAGTGGTTTAGTGAAAATATCTGCTATCTATTCCTTTGTGGTAACATATTCTAACCTGACCTATTTATCTGTCACATGTTCTCTCAGAAAATGGTACTTAATCGGAATGTGCTTTGTCCTGGAGTGCATTACTGGATTTTTTGAAATACTTATAGCACTTGTATTATCACATAGTATGGGAATAGGATGATCATGCTTTATCTTGAAGTCTTCTAGAGTTCTCTTCATCCATAACACCTGTGTACAACTGGCTACTACTGCAATGTATTCTGCTTCCATTGTAGATAAAGATACTGAAACCTGCTTCTTACTTAACCAAGAGACTAAGCAGTCTCCAAGAAAGAATGCTCCTCCACTTGTGCTTTTTCTGTCATCAATGTTGTCGGCCCAATCTGCATCTGTATAAGTTGTCAGTGTGAAACTATCACTTTTGGGATACCAAAGCCCAAAATCCATAGTCCCTTTTAGATACCTAAAAATTCTTTTTACTGCTGCCACATGTGTTTCCTTAGGTGCTGCCTGAAACCTTGCCACTAATCCCACTGATTGTACAATGTCTGGTCTTGTAGCTGTAACATACAATAAACTGCCAATCATAGATCTGTATAATCTCTGATCTGCCTCTGGAGATTCATCATCCTTACTCAACTTGCACCCTGTGACCATGGGGGTACTTACCGGTTTACAATATTCTAACCTGAATTTCTTTAACATTTCTTTTATATACTTGGCTTGTGAGAGAAACACTCCTCTTTCTGATTGTGAAATCTGAAGTCCAAGAAAGAAGGAAAATTCACCAAGCATAGACATCTCAAATTCATTTTGCATGTTCTTAGAAAATTCTTTACACATTTTATCATTGTTTCCCCCAAATATTATGTCATCAACATAAACAACCACTATTAGTAGATCACTCCCTTCATTTTTGATATATAAATTACTGTATGCTATTCCTTTTCTGAAACCTTGTTCCTGAAGATACTTATCCAATCTTGAGTACCATGCTCTCGGAGCCTACTTTAAACCATACAATGCCTTTTTCAATCTGCATACATGATCTGGTTTATCTGCTAGTATGAATCCCTCTGGTTGTTCAATATAAACTTCTTCTTCTAGAACACCATTTAGAAATGTTGACTTGACATCCATCTGATATACCTTGAAGTTCTTGAAACTTGAGAAAGCTAAAAATATCCTTATAGCTTCAAGCCATGCAACTGGAGCAAATGTCTCATCAAATTCAATTCCTTCTACCTGTGCATAACCTTTGCATACTAACCTTGCTTTATTTCTGACCACTTGTCCATATTCATTTAACTTGTTTCTGAATACCCATTTTGTGTCGATCACATTTTTGTCCTTTGGTCATGGAACAAGTTCCCAAGTTTTGCTTTTCTCTATCTGATCTAATTCCTCATCCATTGCCTTAATCCAAAATTTATCCTCACTTTCCTGAGTGAAGTCTTTTGGCTCAATCTTAGATAGCAAAGAAAAATTTGCTTGTTGAGATGGTTTTATTATTCTTCTCCTTGTCTATCTTTCATCTGGATTCTCGATGATCTGCTCTTTTGGATGATGTTTCTGTACATACCTGGATGGAGTTTTGGGAAGAAGTCTTTGTGTTTCTTCTTCTTCTTTATCTTATTCCTCACAAAATTCTTCTTGACAACATCCATCTTCTTGATACACAATTTGTTGAACTGGTTCTCTTGAATCTATCTTCTCATCAATTGTCACATTCATACTTTCCACCATAGTGCGTGTTCTTTTATTGAAGCATCTGTAGGCTTTACTCCTTGTGGAATAACCAAGAAAAATTCCCTCATCACATCTTGGATCAAACTTGCCTAAGTTTTGATCTTCCCGTCTTATGTAACATTTGCTTCCAAAAATTTTGAAGTGTTTTACAATGGCAGGTCTTCCTTTCCAAAGCTCATATGGAGTCTTGTGATGATTTACCCTCATTTGAGCCCTAGTGATTATGTATACTGTTGTGTTTACAGCTTCTCTCCAAAAACCATATGATAGCTTAGATTCATTTAACATAGCTCTAGCCATGTTTTCAATAGTCCTATTTTTCCTTTCAACTACCCCATTTTGTTGAGGAGTTCTTGTTGCTGAGTACTCTCTCTTGATCCCATGTTGTTCACAAAACTCTACAAATTCATTTGAAGTAAATTCTCCTCCTCTATCAGATCTCAGAAACTTAATCCTTTTTCCAGTTTCATTTTCAATCAATTCCTTAAATGCTTTGAATTTTTCAAAGGCCTTTGACTTCTCTTTTAGGAAGGCCACCCAAACCATTCTGGAATAATCATCTATAAATAGTATAAAGTAGCTATCCCCCTGAATACTTTGTGTTCTGGTAGGACCACATAGATCAGTATGTATTAGGCTCAATGGCTCAGATGACATATATCCTTTTGACTTAAAGGTTGTCCTAGTTTGCTTTCCATGTTGACAGGGTGCACATATTATGTTTTGAGGTCTTCTTATTTTGGGTAAATCTTTGACCGCCTGTTTATTGCTTATGTTGACTATGTTGTCAAAATTCAAGTGACCCAATATTCTATGCCATAGCCAACTCTCATATTCTTGTGATAGAAAGCACTTTTCCCCTTTGATCTCATTGAGCATGTATAAATTGTTTGGGGTTCTTCTTGCATTGGCAATGATTTTTCTAGTTTTTGATTTTCTTATCTCACATCTATCTGGATGGAAAGTAACCATGTACCCTTGATCACAAAGTTGACTTATACTCAGTAGGTTGTGTTTTAACCCTTTAACATACAATACATTTTCTATTTTTGTTTTCCCATTATCTAAACTTAGAGTTCCTCTTCCACCAATCCTTGTTGATCCATTATCACCGAAACTTACAGATCCTCTATTTGTTTCTTTTAGTACAATAAATTTGTCTTTGTCTCCTATCATGTGACTAGAGCAACCACTATCAAGATACCATTGTTCTTCTTTATCCTGAGCATGAAGGGTTGTTTGAACTAACATTGATCTAGCCTTAACATTTTCCCTTTCATCTTTCCTAGTTGTTGAAATTGCTTTTCTAGACTCAGGGAACTATCATTTTACACCATCTAGCCTTGTGCCCAAAATTATTGCATTTGTAACATATAATATCATCATCCATGAGAGGTGCAAAGGAATTGAAATTTCTATTGACATTGTTTCTTGCATAGTGTACAACTCTATGACCATATTTATTACAAGAAAAGTAATGACCATGGAAGAAATTATGTAACCTATTTGGATGTCTTGGAGTTTGTGGTGAAGTAATATTCCTCTTGTGATTAACTCTTATCCAGGGTTCTCCTTTGCTTTCTTCCTTGTTTGAGGTTTCTGCTTTTTGAAGACTTGATTCCTCTTTCTGTTTCTCATATTCTGCATCTTGTAGTACCTTGGTCCTTTCAACTTCATTCCTTAGGTGGACAACTTCTGCTTCCAATATTTCACATTCTGTTTCCCTGGCTCTCAATAGATCTGTCATGTCTTACTCAATCTTCTTTCCTTCTTCCACCCTAATCTTGAGTTCTATGAGATTTTGTATAAGTTCCATCCTTGCTTCTTCATCTTCTTGAACTTGTTCCTTCAAGCTTGAATTCTTCTCTCTAAGTCTTTCCAATTTTTTGAGAGTAGCAAATAATTCTTCTTTTATGTCAAACATAGTCTCTTCTTCATTTTTTGAAGTCATGTGTGCTACTGATGGATCCTCCTCCAAGTTGTTAGTCTTTTCATGGAGGGACCCACTCTGATACCAATTGAAGAACATGTGCTTATACTGAGAGGGGGGTGAACAGTATACAATAAAACTTTTTGCTTTTTAATCCAAATAATAGCATCAACATTATTAAAGTAGTAAACATCACACAAATCATCACACACATGAGAGACATGATTTTTATGTGGTTCACCCAATGATGGCTACTTCCATGGAGAAAATATTTCTTATAATTTTTTCTCAAATAAATTCTCTTGGGAATCCTTTCCCTACAATGTTTATGGACCTCTGTCCAAAGGAGATGTTGATCCCCTAAATCAAGTTCATGGATCTCTATCCATAGGAGAACTCCTTCTCCTCTGCTCTGGTTGGTGCTCCTCTAGAAGACTACTACCTCCACTACACTGGCTTGTGGATCTCTCTCCACTGAAGACTCTTGTCCCCACTCAGAAGACCTATCCTCACTACCCTGGCTGATGGATCTCTATCCATTAGAGACTACTATCCTCTCTGCTCTGTCACCTCCAAAGATCTATCTCAAATATATACTAAACTTAGTCCTTCGGTCTAGCACAAATCTTCTCAATCTCTATCTCTGGTCTAGCACAAACCTATCCTCAAATCTGCACCAAACTCTCCACAAGTCCACATATAACTTGCTCAAATCTTCTCAACAAGTCCACATAGAACTTGCTCAAATCTGCTCAACAAGTCCACACAAATAAAAATTAGACACAGAACTTGCTCAAATCTGCTCAACAAGTCCACATAGAACTTGCTCAAATATGCTCAACAAGTCCACACAGAACTTGCTCAAATCTGCTCAACAAGTCCACACAAAACTTGTCCAATCTCATAGAAACATAAAGAGAATTGTTAGAGACTCAATATGTTCTACACTTATCACAATGCTCAATTACTTTCTCAACTCAATTCAGAATATAGAATAGTTTGTTTTATGGAACTTGAACAATCACTTCACACATCCACTTGACTAGGCTCAATCAACTCTACTCAACCAATCACTCAATGAAACACCCCTTTCTCACAAACCCTAGTCCAAGCATATGAACACTTCACTCAAAATATTTCCAATAATGCTCAACAACAAATCTCACATAACAATGATACTCATGTTCTTTTCAAACCCTAGTTCAAGTTCTTTGCACAACAACTCACTTCAACAACAATGCTTATAAAGCAATGATACTCTAACCCTCACTCAAGTTTTTCACACAATCAATGGCTTCAACAACAATGCTTATAAAACAAGGTTTTAATAACAACTCTTTATTCCAGAAAACCTTGAAGCATTAACTCAACACACTCAATAGGAAACCCTAATCAAGTCCTTTTCACTCCAAACTTATTTTCCAGAAAACCAATCAATCAACTCAACTATGGAAGAATGTGCTCATACCTTTTTATTGATGATGAAGGGATCTCATAAATCTGTCACAACCACAAACACTTCTATGCCAAGCTCAAAGAGGTTAGAAGATAAATCTTTCTCACAATATAATGTAAATACTCAATTACACCTTATCACTCCACCTTTCAAAAACAACCATCAACATACATAAAATATTTATCCAATAACACCTTATAAACTCCCAACTAAAAATAAATTCAACATCCACCAAAATAACTCAAAACCTCTTTAATAAAATTTAATGGCAAAAATAACTTTGGCAAAAATCAAATCCACTTTCCTTATAACTCCAATAACATAAATCACTTCTCAATAAAACAATCTTTCATAAACTCTTTTAACTCCAAATAACACAAATCAATTATGAATAAAATAACCTTTCATAAACCCTTATTACTCCAAATAACACAAATCAATTACCAATAAAATAATCCTTCACAAACCCTTATAACTCCAAATAACCCCTTAGAAAACTTTAGGCAATATAAAATTTTAATAATCAAAAATTACCTTTGCCACTAGTGGGATTCGAACCCACAATCTCTGCCTCCGCGAGCGCTCTAGCCATGGACTTGACCACCGCGTGTGCTAGACGCACATTTGAAACTCCATGAGCACCTCATGCTCTTTCTTCCACACCTAGCGCTCAAACCGAACGTGAACCAAAAGCTTTCCCCTTGGCGCTCAAGATGAACACGCCAATTAACGTCCACGTGAATCGATCGTGGACTCTTCCACTCCCAATGCTCTCACGAAATGCGTTGTACCAATGGACCACCATGTCCAATGTGGGTCAGACCTTATGCTCACCCTTTTCATCTTCTTCCTAGTGCTAATAAGACAAACAAACTCTTTGTCTTCTTCCTCAACGTTCAACGATTGCACGAATTTCTTTTAGCTTGGTCGCATGAAAATTAATTCGAAGAGGGATAACTTTTGAATACCTCTTGGCATATTATTTATACATGAATTCACCATATGGCTTAGACGTCGGCGCTCCATTTAATTCGATGATGTCGATGCATTTTAAAACCTTTTATAATTTATAAATTATTTAAATTCTAATAGAATTTAAATTTTATAAATTATATTTATAAACCTTTGACTTTAATAAAATTAAAGTCTTCCTTGGGATAAAATTTAAACCTTCAAATTGTACTCCACTGATTTGATTATTCTGCCATCATGGTTTTAATAAGAACCTTAATTCTGCCATCAAGATGTTTAACAAAAACCCTTGTAGAATAATATTTTAATAACCTTTTTCTTCAACTCTTCGCATTGCTCCTGGTGTTAATGATGGTGTACTCCATGGTATTAATGACAACTTCATGTGTTCACTTTGGCATCAATGACAACTTCTCACTTTGACATCAATGACAACTGAATGAGCTCAAAATGTCCAACACTAATACCTAAACCTAAGAATCTTAACCATTATGGTTTGACCAAAATAGTGTCCTCCTAATAAGATAGCATTAAATTCCTTCAATATTTCATCTACCTTATTCAATTGTACACATCTCAAAAACACACCATCAATTTAATTTTTATATAATATGACATTAGTAATAGATTAGTTCAAATATTATAATTTATACCTACACCTTTGAGGGTGTAAAACCATTTTTACACTTACCAGTCTCAAAAAAATAAACCAAATGATTTATAAATGTGTTTCTTTCTATTCGGACCTCTTTCAATTGATGTTCTTACTTTTTTTCAATAAAAAAATTGGAGTTCTGGTGTTATAGATTCACCAATTCTTCGCATGGTTCTCCTTATCTATATAATTTAGTCAATTTTATATTTATATCATACTCTTGTATCTTTATAATAAAATTGGCTTGTTTTTATCTCTCCTTGCACTATGGATTTTTAGACATCTGAGTGCACAACATACTCCAATGTTATGTTTTGAGAAATGTAATTATTTAGCTTTTAGAGAGATCTCATTAGAGTAAAAATATATTTTTCTATGAAATTATAGTGTTCTTCATGATCATGTAGAGTTTTTATTAGAAACACTATAGGCCACTCATTGTGATCCTTGTATTTTGAAGTGAGCATGGACATGTAGCTTTCTTCTGCTCCAAATACATAGAGAATGAAGTATTTCTTATAATTAGGGTTTACTAATACTAAGGCTCTGGTAATGTCTTCCTTTATGCTCATGAAAGTCTCCCTTCTAGGTTTTGTTCATGTGAAGTTGACCTAGTTTTTTAGCATTTTGATCATACGCTTTACTATCTAAACAAAGTCAAACACCAATTTTTGAATAAAATTAATCAACCCAAAGAATTACTATAAGTCTTCTTTATTTTGAGACAAATGAAACATTGATATTTATTTTACTCTATTTGGATCAATAGCTAGACCTTCCTTTGATACTACAAAACCCAACAATCTCCCTTCATGGACAACAAATATTGGCTTTCTTAGGTTGAGTGATACCTTGAATTCTCTGTATTTCTAAAAAACTAGTCTAATATGATCAAAATGCTTTTCCTTTTAATGAGAAAATATTGTCATATCTTCCAGATAGATCAATGTAAATTTCTTCATAAATTTACCAAAATCTAGGTCCATAGCCCTTTGGAAGATAGCTTCGATATTAGACAAGCCAAATAACATTCTTTGATATGAAAATATTCCCCATTTGGTCATGATCACAATTTTGTGCTGATCCTCATCTCAAATCCATACTTGATTAAAACTTGAAAATCCATCCAATAATAAAAATATTTCTATCTTGATAACAAAATGCAAGATTTAATCGATCTGGAGCAAAGGGTAGTGATATTTAATGGATGCTTTATTTATGTTTTTAAAATCTACATAGAGGTGAATATGTCCATTATTTTCTTGACTAGTACTAGATTGGCCACCCACATAGAATGTTTGATTGAGGAAATGATATTTGTATTGAGCAGTTTTATAAATTCTTGTTTCATTAATGCTTCTTCTTTTATTATTTATTGGCTTTTAATTTTTTTAGAATGGATTTACATTAGGTAATAATTTTATAGTGTGTTTAATGGCCTCTTTACTATATACTTTTAAATCATAATAGCTCTAGGCAATGATGTCACTAAATTATTTGCAGCTGCTAAAATTCTTCTTTAGAGAATTGTACTCCAATATTTAAATTCTTTTTGAGCTCCAATATAATATCTCTAAACACCTATTCATTTATTTTCATATTTTTGCTATTTTGCCAGTCACTACTATCAAACAAATTCTTGAGGGTGATTAGTCCCTTATATTAGCTTTTGATACAATATCCAAAGGATATAATAATCATGAGATGCAAAATAATATTAATGAAAGTAAATCTGCCAAAAATTTGAGATATGAAATAAACATAAATGATATATAAATGAATATGATGTAGCTATGGAGGAAATGAGCACTCCATCAATATAGTTACTGGACTACATTGAATCCATCACCAATGGATGCTGATCCACACAGAACTAAACTAACTACTAAGAACCTTGAGCTATTGTGTCACCAACACTCCTCTCTTGCTTCTATAGTAACAATGATGCCATCCTTATAGAGGCAAAATAGGATACTTGTCCAACACTCTATCTAGATGTATAAGTGACACCTTGCATATTTACAACTTGCACATGGACACTTGTGCATTTATTACATTGCATGAAATAACTAGATAAATTTCTCCTAAAGTATTCTAATGTCCTAAGTATGTACCTTTGAAGATACATTTATATGACTCAAATGATGGAATATAAACCATTTGTAACACCCTTTGTATTACATTATTTAGGTATTGAAGACTTTTAGTATTCAATATGGATCTTCATCTTCTTCTTGAGCTTTGGCTTGATTGGTGCAGACTTGATTTGGTTCTTTCCTTGTTGCTTCAGTCTTCATGTCATGGCTTCTTGTCTCTTTCTATTCTTTGTTCCTTTATGTCAGGTGTCTTTGATGGACCATTGTCTTCATGATAGTGCAAGTCTTAAGTGGATCTATATTGACCCTTCTGCCTTCCTTTGTTCCTTTGTAAGACCTATTTCTATAAGTATCAACCTTGAGTTCAGTGTTAACAAATCCATCTAGAGTAAGTTCCTGAATATAATAGTTTATTATTTGAAGTAATATTCTTTCATAGTCTTTAAAATATTTGTATTTGAGTTTATAGGAGAAATATGAGTGATTTGTTCCATCACAATATTTGCAAGGATGAAAACTCCAAAAATTATTTTTTTCATGACCATATTGATTGCAATGAGGGCACAATAAGGATGATCTAGCAATTTTGTAGTTTATCTTAGGAATATCATGTTTATCTATCTCCTTGATAAGACCTTCCAACCATATGTGTATGATTGAAGCTATTCCATATTTTTCTTTTTCTATAAATGCTTGATGATCATTTTTGTTTTAGTTTTTTATCATTATATTCATTATATGAATCATCATAGCTATTGATTTTAGAACTTAATTTGCATTTTATTGTTTCTTCCTTTTCTTTGTCCTTTACATCATTGTAATCCATCAGGTTTTTAATCCATATTGGTATTTTCCTTATTCCATTTAACATTCTAGTAGCCATAAGTATAACCTAAATTTTTGGAATAGAGTAGTCTACTTCGTAGCTCTCTATATGCCAACCTTGATTGAAGCATATAATCTTGATTTGATGAAACCTTTAGATTTGTAGGCTTCAATATGTCTCCCTAGTAATGAGAGTATGAAAACCTAATTGTAGATTTTAAATAAAGCTTATATCTTCCCAACTTGATTACCTTTCATCAAGTTTTGTAAAATTCCAACTCTTTAATGTTTTTGGAGTATGATATAGTGCTTTTTTTAAATATAAAGTTCAATTTTATGATTGATTTTGTACATTCAAAAAATAATTTATCTAGCACTTTATTTCTCCTAATTGAACTAAGTACTTTTCCAAATTTTAAAGAGGTTTTAATGTTGGAATCCTTTCATCTTTTTAAAAAAAAATTAAAGACAAGTAAAAAATATAATTTCTAACTTTAATAAATATTTAATAACCTATTTTATGATCCTTAGGATTCAATTTATAATTTCCAAAGACCTAATTTTATGTTGTAATCCTTATCACTCCAAAGTTTGGAAAAACAGAAAATTAATATTATTTGCAAAAATATCAAAGAAATTAATCCAAGTTGAATTCCTTATTTCTTCTAGGTTGAGATGCAAATATTATTTTAATTTTGTAAGTTGTATCCTATAGTTTTTATTTAACTAAACTAAATTTTATACCTTATTTTATGACCCTTATATCTCCAAAGTTGAAAGAAATAATATGATGGGATTCCACCCTTACATTTTTCATTTTAGACTCCCCACTCTTTGGTGCTCCCTTTGACTGAATATAATATTAATGATATGGTTATATTGGGCACTAGAATCAATGGAGGTAGATGTATTTAATTTCAAAGTATATACGGTACTTAATATAGAGGATTTGTCCTTCCAATAACCTATAGTCTTAAATTCTCCTTCTTCCACACTATGCTAACTAGATTTGACTACATTTTTGCTCACTCTTTGCTTAATATAACATTCAAACTTCAAGAACTTTTATTGGAGGAGTAAACTTTATTTTATGATGCGTGTGAAATCCATTACATATGTGTGACCTTCTATGCAACTATTTCTTGTTTTTGGTCACTATGTAACGCTTGCTCCTTTGTGTGGAACTTATGGATAACAAGTGTCACCGGTCTACTCATCCATTGAGAATCGTAGCTTCTAGTAGAACTTAAGAGATAATGCTTCTAGTGAGTCAAATATTATAGTAATTATTGAGAGTCGAATCTTCTAGTAAAATTTTGAGAGTCAAATATTCTTAGTAACACTTGATAATTAGAACGTAGTTCAAATACTTGGGTATTTGAGAGGTAACATTCTTGTAACACTTGTTATTGGAAGATATATACCAAGTGGCATTCAATATCTCTGCATGTGTACTGTAATGTCTTCCAAGGAGATTATAACTCAGGTATTTTAGTTTACCATTCCTTTTATTTGCTATATTTATTGAGTAGAAAACAACCTTTTTTTTTGTAGGTGGATTGATGAGGCGTTGAGTAGCAAATTTGATGCTTTGTTTCATGGATGATCTTCACCAAGATAGTTGTGCATTTTCCTTTAATGCTTCCCATCTATTGAAACTTGTACGTCCTTGTAGAGTAGATTTTGTTCGTTTATCCTTGGTAGAGATAGATGCTTTTTAGATTTTTTTCATGTTGTTGTCTGCCTTACATTGGTAGGAGTAGATGCCCCTTTTTTTTGCAATGTATGTGCTATTTGTTCCAATATCCTATCCATCTCACATGGTTGTCTATCTCATGTTGTTAATGTCTCACGTGGTTGTCCATCTCATGTTGCTATCTATATTACATGGCTATCCATCTCACATTACTATCCATTAGTGAATTTGCACTCATTTACATAGCTTTGATGATGGCATTTTGTGGGATTTATTTTGTAGCTTTGTACATCCAAGGTGTGCTCTCTGAGTGGCTTCTATAGCTTGGAAAAAAGGAGTGCTTATATTGGTTTCCTTTCCTGTTGATATTGTGTCTTTTGGATACACGTCCAAATCTGCTTCTGGGACTGTAAAAATCAATATTTAAATGGTGCAATATAATGTACTATAGGTTGTACATTAGCCTCCTTTTACACTCCTATTTTTTATATATATTTTTGGTTTCATGGCAGATTTATCTTCCTATAAAGCAAGGGTTTTGAGGTTGTATTTTATGAGTAGACACCTTCCATTTTTTCTTGGACACTTTTATATTGAATCCAATATTTAGACAATAATATATAGAAGCTTTTAATTTATGCAATTTTATGCATTTTATTTTCATGCATTAACTGTTGTAATGCTTTAGATATGAGACTCACAAGTCTCAATGAAGCTTCTATTTCTATTTTAGGTTCTTCTCCATGTTTTGGAGGATTCTAACATTTTTTTAGTGGCTTATTATGGCCACTATAATTTTTAGATTTTAGTTCTTAAATAGTGTATTTAGACACTTGATACTAATTAGATTTTATGTCCTTCAATAACACAAAAGCTAATTTTCTTTTGAGAGTAGTGTACTAGTGTGTAATTTAATATACCCTTTTTCAATGCACTAAGAATTTCATCTTATCACTCCAATTTAACTCTCAAGATAATGCACTATAATTAATATAACACAACTATTCAAGAATAACCTAAAATGAATCTTTAGAAGTTATTTTTCAAATTCACTACAGCTAATATTGTAGGACTTGTTTTTTTTTTCTATTTTCTAAGTAGATGATAGGTATTTGATATATATCATTATGAAATATAATCAAATCCTAAATAATATGTAAATGAAACTAAAAATTAAGCTCTTTCTATTTGCACTTTTGATGACCATAATCTACTTTTCTCAACTTTAATCTAGATAAGGTGCTCAAATGCATCTTAATTAATGACTTAGTTAGCACTAGTAGTTGCATACATTTTTAATATTTGGTAGATCCTTCTTTCTCTTTAGGAGAGAATGTAGATTTTGGTCACTAATATCACCAAGTTGCTACTTGGTGTAGGGTTTTACAACTCTCTAGAGATTGTTCTTGAACAACCATTTCTTCACCAAAATGAGCTTAGGATTGATGGTTTGTTATCCTCTTGTAATATTCTCCTTCTGTTGTAGATTTGGAGAAGTCTCTATCTCCGAAGGAGTGCCTTATTGCTATGAGAGGTAATATTCAAATATCCTAGATTTGATGAGCTTATTCTATATTCAAGTCTTCTTATCAAATTTTAACTTCAAGCAAGATATTACTCAAAAGATTCTAAATATATTGAGGTCGTTCACTGGATTATTCTTCTACAATTTTGCTACTCCTTACCAAATTATCATTCTCTTGGGATTGTTGTTATATGGCGATAATTGTTCCAAGCTCTTCACTATCAAGGGATTCTCCTTGGTAGTGGATTTCTCTAGTGATATCTCCTTTGATGATTTCTTTAGTAAGGCTTTCCTAGCCTTTTTCTATATGCTCAATGAGACCTTTTTGAGGTCTTTGATCTTGCAACTTCTGATTCACTTGAGACCTATTCAACCTTCTACTCCTGGAAGTGTTGGTGATGTGATCTGCTCCTGGATATTTGATGCTGGTACTTCTGTATTTGATTAGGAAACTCCTAGTCCTTCTTCTAATTTTGGAAGTTCTTCAATGAGATATTCTCCTAATCTCCTTTGATTTAGGTGTTGAATTGATTCTAAAGAAGATACCTTTTGTGGATGCTCCACAACTAGCCCCAAAGAATTGGGGACCCATGTTTTGCTTTGATTTTTAAAGGAAATATTGGTTGGGTTTGTAGTTGATAGAGGTCTTCCACGAATATCATATATGTTCTTCGCATGAAAACCTTAGTGTTCAATTGATTTTCCCAAGACATTATATTGAGATGATAGTGGTTGTTTGAGACACTTTAGTTCTTCAAATCACGTGCATGTTTCCTTCGGTTTGCATATTTTGGAGTTATGTTTGATTTTATTACTGGTTCCATAGGGCCTTCTTCTTGAAGGTTGCAATGCGAGTATATCTTTTTGACTAGGAGTTGCTTTTGCCTCATTTATAATGGTTGGAAACTGGTTTGAAAATTGGATTGCAGGTTTATGAGCCATGGCTACTCTGGATCTGTTTTAGGTTGTTTTCCTTCCATTTGGACTGGTTTTCGTAGAAAACCAAAAATTCTACTTTTGTGATATGAATATATATTTTTTAATACAGAAAATTTTAGAAATTTGGATTTCGTTTGTCAAGACAAGAGGAGAAAATTTTTTACATGCTGGATTTTCATGTCTTATTTTTCTATTTTCAGATTTCAAATTTATAGATAATGTTAATGCCATTTTTTTGGGTTACATTAGGCGAATATTTGGAATCTGAAATTTATTGTTTGACCTTAGGAGCTAACACCTGTTTTATTTCAATTCTGTGAATACATGTTGAAATATAATGGGTTGCATGTAAGAGTTTCTCACAACTTCGGTTTTGCAGGATGGGATGCCATCAAACTAATAATGCTTTGCATGGTTTTTGTTTTCAGCATTCAATTTGATTTTGAATTTTATTTTTTGTTTTCTAAATTTAGGCATTAAAATTAAAATTAAAAAAAAAAATCAAAATTTAAAAATAATTGCATGGCTGCCTAGAATGATCATCAATTTTCAATACACAATAGATTCGGGTTCATTCCGATGTCATTTCTATTTTATATTAATTTTCGAAAACAGTTGCTTTTCAAGGGTTTTATAATTTCAGAAATTCATTTTTTATTAATTTTGGAGGTAAATCAGATTTTAAAATTTTGCATGTTCGTGCATAAGCCTATGATGACATTCCTTCATGAAAAGTTCAATTTCATTGAAGGGGTTAGCATTTCACAAATTACCATTTCTGGAGCAATAAATGCACCTTTTTCTTCATGAAAATTCTGATTTCATTGAAGGGAGGTAATTTTTATATGTTATACTAAAAGGTTGTTTTAAAGCATTAAATTATTTTTCTTTATGAAAATCATTTCATAAAAGAGGGATAATTAAATGACATTCTAAAGTCCTTACTTCAAGACAATAGATTATCATCTCTTTGTGAAAATCAATTTCACCAAAGAGGAATAGTTTATTAAGAATATTAAAGGCTATACTAATATTCATGATAAGTAGCTACATTTGGATCCTATTCATCATTTCATATTCACATTCATAGATAGATTTAATCTTTATTTACATATTTAAAAGTAGGATTTAATGCAAGATAGAACTTGATTAAAATCCACTTAAGAAGGGTAGATAAAATCTACTTTAAAATCCTCAATATAAAAGGAATTAAGGTACTACATCGTGGTCATATGAGGGCAAAATCACATTTGTTTTATTTTGGTTCAATGAACAATCATTAAATTAGCATGGTAAAATAAACCAACATTACCTCTTGTTTACAGTTACTTGCAATCACTAAAGTGTTCCTAGCATTTAAATTGATACATATTTATTTGAGATTACTAATACACATATGCAAGAGGGGATTTGGAATACAAATTCTAAGGGAGAGTGTATTTTTACAATTGGGTGAAATTAACACTCAACATTTTGGCGCTAGGAGGGCATGAATTGGTGTTGTTTTATTTATGATTTTAAATGCTATAGGGATTTACATTTTGGAATATTTCATGCCCTATGATTATTATCTTTAGATCTAATTTAACTCACAACATTGTAGTGATAAAATGAGGACATGAATTTCTATGCATTGTTCTAACGCTTTTGGATTGTTCATATAGGAATAATGTGATTTGATATACTTTTGAAAGTTTTGAATTGCTAAATATTTCAAGTTCATTTGATTAGCATCTTTGGCTTCCTCTAACAATCATACTTTGTAGAGCTAGGAGGATTTGGATCTATTTATTTTATTACCATTTAGATGCTAAATTTTTCATGTTACTTGAAAGATTTATTTTCAAAGCATTGGTCTTGACTAACGAGTTTTTGTTTCCATATGATTACTTTCATTTAATTCTAAAATTCTCTATTTTCAATGATGCATTGATGCTAACATGTTACAAATATGAGATTATTCTTAAATTTTATGTTTTAATGGATACATATCTCTTGGTTGATGCTAAAATGATGATTCATATGTTACATGTTTGAATTTGTTAGTTATTTCATGCTTCTTTGTAAGAAATATTTATTTGACTAACAAATTGGTTTTGAAGTTATCCTTTGAGTTTCACTAATGGCTACAAATACTAGAAAGTGGTATGGGGTACATGGTAATCCTTTGAACATTAGTGGAGATGCTCATGACTTACCCAAGAGTATAGAGAAACTTTTTCCCAAGTTTAGGCACAATGGCACAACCTTAGCCGATGAGCACATTCAATCCTATGTGGATATCCTAGTTATATGGAATGTTCAACATGAGGATGTGGCATGTAGATTGTTTTCTAGGACCCTATATGAGGTAGCATATGATTGGTACATCAATTTACCAACTAGTTCTATTACATCTTGGGCCCAATTGGAAAATGCTTTTATCAATCAATTTAGGTTATCCATTGATCCTCTCACGATTTATCAACAATTTACTTCTTGCAATAGGGAACCTAATGATCCAGTGAGAATTTTCAACATTATATTTTGAAATATCTATGCAATATTAATTTATCCCTATACTATTGAGGAGAGCGGTGCTCTTCAAATATACTTTGGGATTTTGGATCCATTATTTTCCATCTTCATTAAGACAAATCCTTTGGTCACTAATCTTGCATCGAAATACATAGAATCTATAATTGTAGATCAAAAACTAAGGCCATAAGGTTATGTGATGGCACAATAAACTATGCTAGGACAACTAGGGGCTTGCAATAAAACCTCGGTAGAAAATCAAGCATGGGCACAATAGAATATGATATCAAATGTTTTTCCCCACAATCAAGTTTACCCTACCATACCCACTTATTCTACCACATCCACTTATACGAGTACATCTATCCATCCAACTATTTCACAATTAGAGGATCATGTGGTCACTGATAGACCTATTGCAACAAATGTTTGAGCTTTGTCTATTGATATAAATCCAACTAATCTTACTACTTCCACCACTCAACCCAAGAATCTTGTATCAAAAGTAAAAGAGCAAAAGAAGGTGGTTAAGAATTTAAATGGATATGTGGTTCCATCGCAAAAATGAGCACATCAATGTATGCATCCAAATCATCCTAGGAAGAAAATTCATAACACTAATATTAATGATATTTCATGTTATGATCCTTCAGGTGATAGAAGATATTTTGATGTAACTTATGTCGAAGTAAATGCCTATTCAGAATGTCTTGAAGAACATGAAGATTTTCGATAATAAATTCTATGGATGGGTAATAAGAATTTGGAGTTAAATGATCACCATTTTGTTTTGGAAATAAAATATCTAGAATCATTACCCATAAATAAGGATTTGGATGAACAAACCTATGAGGATATGATTTGGTCATATGTACTCACAAAGGAAGATTGGAGTGACTATATGGGATGAGATGTAAAAACTGATCCCATTATAGAAGCTCCTAAGTCATCAAAAGTGGTTGAAAGTGAACTTGAAATAAAATCAATAAATGAATTTGAAGACATAACCGAATTTCACAACTTGTTCTCGAAAGATATTTCAAATGACATTGTTGAAACTGATGGCCAAGAAAATATACGCCTTCTAAATTGTAATAAAATTGAATCATGGGTTACAAATTTGGGTTATGATAGCCTTACAAATTTGAATTGAACAAATAACCCACTTTTGGAAATAATTGAACCATATAAGGAGGGTGAAGATGGATTGGATGAGAAACATGTTGATGAATCAGAAGAGGATGAAGAAGTAATTGAGCCTCACAACTTGATTTTGGAAGATTATTACTATGATGCTTGGAATAAATGGGAAGAATATGCTCGTTCTAAATATTCTAATGAATTTTTTGTTCTAATTGATATGCAGGATAATACAATTGCTTCCTCACATGAGGATATTATAAATCCTGTACAATTTGAGAAAGTTTTGGAAGAAGGATTTGAATCTCACCAAATTTTGGAAAGTGACAAGGATTTTATAACCATAGAAAAAGAAGTAAAATCATTTGCTTTAGATTCATTTAAGATAAAATAAATTTAAAATCTTGATCCACTTGTTCTACAATTTCTATGCCATTTCAAAATGAGGAAATTACCTCAATGGTTTGGGTTTGATATAACCGATGATCTATTTGAAATCTCACGTTATCTAAAACAACCCAAGTGATTGATCATGGATATGTGTTAGTTGACCCATCCCTAGATACACAAGACCTATGGTTTGAAAAGGATGGATGTATTTTAAATTGGGTGTCTAATTTTGGTGTCTTTAATAAATAGGTTTTCGATGATGATGACAGTCATGAAGAAAAGGTAAAATATCACCCTTTGCGTTCTATTGTTTGAATTTTAGATGATGGTTTTCTTAATTACTTGTTGGATTCAAATGCTATCAATAATTAAATGCCATTTGTGGTGGATAAATAATTTGACCTAATTTCTCATAACACCACTATTGATATGGTTTTATTGAATAAAAATGAAGTTGGTATGCTTGAAGTTTTAAATCAAGTTCATAATCAATTAGTAACAAAATCTAGGATAAGAACTTATGATGATGCTCATTTAATAAATATCCTAGACTCTTGCAAGTAGTTACATGAATTTGATTGGTCTATAGATTTGAAAAGGGATTTGGCTTTAAAATTTGTAGAAATAAGTTCCTATTTGTAAGATCTCACATCTAAAAATGAGAGCTTATTTCTACACCATGAATCGAAGTGCGAAATAGAAATATTAAATAATAGACATAAAATAATTGAAGATCAATTATTGTCTAATCAATTGGATAATTTGAAACTCCACCATAGGGTTATTAACATAACTATATCAAATTGGTATGGTGAGAGAGACAAGTTGAAGTTTATTTATTTATTTGGTCTAATCTTGTTTCTATTTAATTCTCACAATGTCTGGAATGTGCATCATGTTATATGTCTTTGGAAGTTTTCTATTCATGTTTGGGATCCAGGGAAGTGATAGTCCAAGATTTGCATCATATTGTATCATATTATACATTTGTATATAGTTTTGGTTTCCATGTTTTTGTTTTGGGTTTGCATTTTTTTTTGGTTTTAAGTTTTGTGTGTTGGTCCTTTGGAACCTTTTGTTTATTTTGTATCCTCATGAATGTTGAATAAGATAAGGAGAATATGAAACATTGGAATTGTATTACAGAAGGCTCCACAAGTACCACAAACATAAAAAAATTTAGTTTAAAATTTGTGATGCATTTAGTTTTGCAAATTAGGGCGAAATATTTTGCATGCTTCATCTCATTCATCTATATTTCATGGTACAATTCACATTGCATAAATATTGCATCTCACTTACATCTATGTTTCAGATACAATCACCAAAAAACATGTCAAGTTCTCTTAGGATCATTGCACAATATCCACTAAGAAGATCTTGTGATCGGGAACTGATGCCAAAGTTGTACGAAACACAATTTGCACATATTTAAAATATTTTGGGTAAAATGGTCAAAACCATCATGGGAGAAAATGTGAGGTGAAAAGAGTCATTCTTGTCGGTCCTATAATGCAACATAGTCCATAAAACAATGGTTTTCACCACTTCCACAATACTTGAAACTCAAAATTAGAGTAGTAAAGATAGGGTCAAATTCTCATCATACTTAGGTTAAGAATCCAATTCCCCAAAGATCTGAACACTGATTACATCACTCACCACTGACTATTGGATTGTAAGGATCATACTACATGTCCCCTCAGAAGGATGGGTAGTCATATTGAAGATTCAAGAAATCAACAACAAAATCATGGACTATGGGGCTAACCTCCATCGGGGCTATAGATGCTTGATTGGTAGTGGAGTATGCTCATGTGTGGTGACATTTCTCATTTAAAAATGAGACCTCTAACCACTTAAATGGATAGGCTAGCCTCATAGCTTCATCCATAACAGGTTTAACCATTTTAGTCAAGATGAGGTAATAAACTCAGATCAGAGTAGTAAGGATGGGGTCAAATTCTCATCGCACTTAGGTTGAGAATATGATTCCCCAAAAATCTGAGTTCATTTTCATACACTATTTTAGGATGGTAGTGGTTTATAACTAAGCTCTTGATCTGGTAAATGAATTCACTACACACACTTTGGTCCTAAGAGGGTTAGATAGTTTTAATGTGCTTGTTTATGGTATGGGAAGGATTGAATATCTACAAAATAGGCCATTCATATTATAGCATCTTGTCCTATAAGAATCATCCATACCATATCACATGCATACATCATAAAGACATAAACACCCATGGGAAACTGACGATGGAATGTTGAATGGTTTCAAATGATAAGGAATGAATCACTTTACACACACTGAGCTGATGCTGAATGATTCTGATGATTCATGTTTATTTTTGTATATTGTCATTCCTTTGTATGTTTGGTAATGTTTATAATTGTAATATTCTTTGGTATGTTTTCAGAGTTTGGGGTTTGTACCAAAATGCTAGGAGTATTTCCCAGAAGATTCGTCATTTGTTGTGGTTGCTCCACAACTAGCCCCAAAGAATTGGGGACCCACTTTTAACTTTGAGTTTGAAAGGAAATATTGCTTGGGTTGGTAGTTTATAGAGGTCTTCCACAAATATCGTATATGTTCTTCATATGCAAACCTTAGTGTTCGATTGATTTTCCCAAGGCATTGTATTGCGATGATAGTGGTGGTTTGAGACACTTTAGTTCTTCTATCGTTGTCTGCGCATGTTTCTTTCAGTTTGCATATTTGGGAGTTATGTTTGATTTGAGTACTAGTTCCATAGGGCCTTATCCTTCAAGGTTGCAATGCGAGTATATCTTCTTGACTAGAAGTTATTTTTGCCTCCTTTAGATTGGTTGGAAACTGGTTTGAAAACGGGATTGCAGGTTTATGAGCCATGGCTACTCTGGATCCTTTTTAGGCTGTTTTCCTTCCATTTGGACTGGTTTTCGAAGAAAACCAAAAATTCTGCTTTTGTGATATGAATATGTTTTTTAATGCAGAAACTTTCAAAAATTTGGATTTCGTTTGTCAAGATAGGAGGAGAAAATTTTCTGCATGCTAGATTTTCATGTCTTATTTTTTTGTTTTCAGATTTTGAATTTATAGATAATGTTAATGCCATTTTTTTTGGGTTACATTAGGCGAATATTTGGAATCTGAAATTTATTGTTTGACCTTAGGAGCTAGCACCTGTTTTATTTCGATTGTGTGAATGCAGGTTGAAATATAATGGGTTGCATGTAAGAGTTTCTCACAGCTTCGGTTTTGCAGGATGGGATGCCATCAAATTAATAATTCTTTGCATGGTTTTTGTTTTTAGCATTTAATTTGATTTCGGATTTTATTTTTCTGTTTTCTAACCCTGCATTTTACATTTTTTTTAAAACTTTAGGCATTAAAATAAAAATTTAAAAAATTTCAAAATTTAAAAATAATTGCATGGCTGCCTAGAATGGTCATCAATCTTCAATACGCAACAGATTCGGGCTCATTCCTATGTCATTTCTATTTTATATTAATTTTTGAAAACTATTGTTTTTCAAGGGTTTCACAATTGGGTGAAATGAACACTCAATAATACCCTTCCTAATTATTTTGTAGGAAGTTTCCCAACTCACTAAATCTTCTTTCACTGCAATAAATATGTGAATACTAAAATATTAATCTACTTCTGAATAAAATATTCCTTTTGAATTTCATTTCAAGGTCAAGGATTTTGTGGCCCTTTTTAGTACTAAGGCTATTTTGGTCTTTTCAATATCAAGGCCTATGTGGCCTTTCCAATATCAAGGCTTCTGTGGCCTTTTCAGTATGAAGGCTTAGATGGCCTTTTAAATATAAAGACTTTTTTGGATTCTACTTCAAGGCTTCTATGGCATTTTTGTATCTGGCTTATATGGCCTATTCTTCAAGGCTACTATGGCCTTTTTGTATCAATATTCTATGGCCTTTTATTCTAGGATACTATGGCCTTTTCATATCAAAATTATCTAGCCTATTCTTCAAGGCTACTATGGATTTTCAATATGTAATGAATATCTTCAATCTCCTAGCTTCACCATGCTTTTTCTTTAGAAGTCTTATTATGTAGTGTTCTTCTCCTACACAAGAAACCAAACTCTGTACTATAAGGTCACATCAAACTTTGGGCATTAAAGTTGAAGTCTCCTATATTTCTTTCATAGGAGGAGTACCAATCCTCTAAGAATTAGTTATCTATAACAAAAGAAACTTTAGAAAATAGTTAGAAAATTCTAGATATCTTGGATCTTCACTAGATGCTCTGTCAATCTAGTGAATTGAATGTTGAGTCCTAGTCTTCATGATTTTTCCTGTAACTTTATCGAAAGACTCAAATCAAATGTAATCTTAATATTTTTTTGGGACCGATATATCCTTCAATCCTCACTTGTGACTCTTCCTAATTCTATCACCTAGATTCTTCTGAGAACTTTTTATAGTTACTGGTCCAATGGTGTGTCAGGTTGACAAAACACTTAAGCTCAATAATGATGGTTATATTCCTGTAGACTTGCACATACTCAATCTGCCATATCTCTGACACCACTATTAGCTTTTGATACAATGTCCAAAGGAGATAATAATCATGAGATACAAAATAATATTAATGAAAGTAAATATATAGAAGACTAAGATATGCAATAAAAATAAATGATATATAAATGAATACAATGTAGTTATGGAGGAAATGAGAACTTCATCAATATAACTATTGGACTACATTCCATCCATCACCAATGGATGGTGATCTGCACAAAACTGAACTAAATACTAAAAACCCTAAGATATTGTGTCATTGACACTCCTCTCTTGCTTCTATACTAACAATGAGGCCATCCTTATATAGGTAAAATGTTATACATGGCCAACACTCTATCTAGTTGTACAAGTGATACCTTGCACATTTACAACTTGCACATGGACACTTGTGTATTTATTACATTGCATGAAGTAACTAGATAACTTATTCCTAAAGTAATCTAATGTCCTAAGTTGTACCTTTGAAAATACATTTACATGACCCAAATGATGGAATATAAACTATTTCTAACACCTTAATAATATGATTATTTTTTAGTTGAATCAATTCATCCTCATTTATATTCTATACCATATCATCAGTTGCATTTGTGCAACTCATTTTCTAAATTAATAAGTACTCTATTTTTTTGCCATTGTCAAATAGTTGCTCAAAAGACTCTTTATCTAGCACATATGACCTAAATTTCAATTTGATAGATCTTGAGCCTTTTATTAAATCAAAGGCTAGATAAAAATTGGTTTCATGGGAATCCAATGCATCAATTTACACATTTTGCTCTCTAGAAATTGATTTTCTATTTAGTGTATCAAATATTTTGAATAGATCTCAAACTCTATTTTGATAAGATTTTAGATAATGTTGCTTATTGTTGCTTTTTTGTTGTTTTATTTACCACTATCTTAGAATCTTCATGAAACATTAATACCTTGATTCCCATATTCTCTACCTCTTTTAGTCCAATAAATAACACCTCATACTCTAATACATTATTGGTATAAATTTAGGTCAATCGATATGATAACCTTTTAGTTCCTTTATATGGTTAAGCCAATGCAATCCTTGCTCTGGTGCCATTTTTACACCTAGCTCCATGAAATTAGAGCTTTCATATCTCAGTTTACTAGAGATATTTATTTATGGTGGTTGGAAGTTTTTTCTTTTCTAGCTTCACAATGAATAAATACCATTTCCTATTTCAATCATAACATTGAATTCTTTAAGTGATAATTGATATGCAATATAAAGCTCATCTATGATCTCTTCTATTGGATCAATTTATTCAGTAATCATGTTGATAATATTATCTTTCTCTTTAGCTTTTCCTATAAGGTAAGTGCATGGATTTTTAGCAAATATGTTTACCTTCCTACCCTTGATAGGAATTTCCATGTGTGAATAATCCAACGATAGATATTTATCAATTTTTTTGTGAATTTATAGGAAACACACATAGCAATGTAAGGTTCTACGTCTGCCATGACCACTTCTTGTATGAATATTATTTGAGGTATCTTATGTAATACCATGTGTATGTCCTTGATCACCATAATAATGTTTTCTAGGGTTTCATTCAACTAAAAAATTATATTACTGGAACAGGTGTACTTCATGCCCATTGTTTTGCATATGGTTTTTGGTATAATTGTCATTGCTACTTTGAAATTCACCATGCATTTATCTACAACTTTTTTTTCCATATACAAGGACATATAGAATGGGGGTGACCTACTTTTTTCTACTCTTGGAGTATATTTACCTTGTGCTAGATTGAGTTTCAACTGATATTGGTTATTAGAATTAATGGATTTCAATGATGCCCAAAGTAGGTCAATTTTATTTAGAATCATAAAAGCATCGTACATGCTTACTTTAGATAGTGTTTTCTTTAGCTTATCTATGATATTGAAGCTTGGATATTCTAGTTGCATCTTCTCTCCTTTATTTGACTCATTGATTTTTTTTCAATATTCTTATGTTTCTTGAATTATTTATCACTTAGAAATGGAAGTATACTAGAGATTGTTTCTAGCCTACTCTTGAGTCTCAAATTATTTTTATTGAATTAGTTTATGTTATTATTTCAAAGGATCTAGTGGAAACTTATCTATCTCCTACATAGGTTGAGGTACTTTCATTTTTGGTTGTTTTGTGTATGGGGATAGAACCTGAAATGTGTCTAGATTCATAGGATCTAATTGCAATGGTTACATTATATATCTGATTAGGACTACAATCGACTCTTCTCCTTGCACCATCAAATTATGATCTACTTCCCATAAAATATTAACCTAGATATTTTGAGATATTTTTCCTTTTTAACTATCATTTTTTGCATCTGAGTTTGATGAAGCATTCATGTAATTTCACCATGTGGATAATTACAATTTGAGAGGTAAATGTCATCACATACATCCACAAGGTGGTCTAGTCCAAGCCATTTAGTCATTTTGTCAAGCCAATTGTATAGAAAATTATATATAGTAGATTACAATAGCAATTTCAACACCAAATGAAGTCCTCATGGCAAATAATGTGAATATGGGATCATATAAAGTTATCCAAAAGATTTCTGAGAGGTGTGGAGAACAAAAATATATATATAGATGCAAATTAAGCCAAGGTAGATAGTAAAGCAACAAGTAGAAGACTATTAGGTAACAAAATTGCTAAGGAATTGGATCCAACAATACAAAGTGAGAAACATGAAATTTAGATAAGTAAGAAAGTTAGATAGATATATGAGAAGCTAATATCATAAGGGGAACAATAAAAATCTAACATCCAGTAGAAGGAGCAAAAACAAAGCATGTGGAGGCTTCAACATCCAACTCCCAACATTGAAGAAAAAATCAATAGAATGAAGCTATTCAGATAGATAATAATGATTTAGCGAGGAATCTTAAAATGTTTGACATAGTATAAAGCAATAGCTAAGGAAAAAATATTCTAATGTGTTAGACCTGGCAATGAGGCAAAGGGTACAAGAATAAAATATAGCTAGATAGATAAAAATGAAAATATAATCAAAGGCATAGATGATATCTGATATAGGAATCCTTCAATAAGAAAATCTACTAAATAATACGACCAAATATCCATTTCTCAAACATCCAAAAAACTAAAATGAAGGCCAAAAGTAAAATACATCTACGGTAGAGGACCCAACACTAATACATTAATGATTAAACAAAGAGATCTAACATCTGGCATAGATAACTACAACTCTCAATATTTTTAGACAATGATGTCATCAAAGGAGAAAATAAAACCCAACACCCAACATGAAGAAAGGACAAAGAAAAATACTCATCCAAGACAAACGACCTGATAGTAAGCAAAATACTTTCTTGTTTCCAACCTCTATATGAATCAGTAGGAGTTTGCATTTCAGTCAACCAATAGGTATCATTACTAGAAGAATATCTCAATGGTCAAAGCCTTCTCCATCACACATATACCATTTCTAAATTATCTAAGCATAATATAAAGGAGTGGACCATCATCAGGTGGTTGTAATCCAATTATGAAGTGCAATAGCCAACCCTAATGAAATTTACATCACACACATTAGCAAAGTATATTTGAATCAGTTAAGTATAGCTAACTTGAGTGTGATAACCACACCCCACACCTATTCTACTAGGCCTACAATATTCTCTATACATAATCATGACTAGATAATTGAATGTATTGTAAAATATATATATACTTGAATGCAAGTCATTTTAATGGTTAGCTCTTTGATTTTTATAATTGCATAGTTGTATGATTGAGGCTATATATATTTTCAATGAATATTGGATTTTTGTCTAGCCTCTTGCTCAATTATTTTTTAAAACATGTATGTATGTATCACTGAGTCATTAAACATTTATGTTAAAGCTATGAATGCATGATTTTATTATAATTATTCTGCCTTTTAGATTTCTCCCTGGATATATTGTTCTATTTCTAGAATGACTTAATAATACTCAAGACTTCCTTATGATTAGTTATTTTAAACATAATGAAATTAAGTTGATTTTTTAGGTAGTTTAGTCTAAATTCAGATTATGAGACACCTTGCACTATGTCTCTTGATGTTTCTAAATCCATACCACTTTCATCTTAGCCTTCTAACCCTTTCTATTCCTTACTTTAGCCTACAAACCCATATTAGTTAGATTAGTGAGGATGAAAGAATTTGATATTATTTGAATATTGAATTAGAGGTCCCTATTTTTAGGGCATCCAATCTTGGTTGGGATCTTGAGGGTGCAACTCATCCACTTAGGTGGATTTCATATCAAGATATTTTTGGCATGCTTGGTGAGACACGGATTCTATAATCACCTAACTAGGTAGTATTTGTTTGATAAAAACATGTAGAAGAAGGGGTTTTTGAAGGACCCAAACCATTTACAAGAATATTTTGATAAGGATCCCCAAAATTGAATATGACCAAAATATAGGTTGTCTCCCTAAGGATAACAAAACCTACAATTGACATATCTAGGTTACAAAACTGACAACCAAAAAAGAACCCACCAAAAAATAGAATTTAAACTAGGTGCACACCCACCCAAAAAAAATGGCACTACCATTCAATGATAAGAAACTATAGAGAAATTGGGCACCTAGATTTGAAAAAGCAAATTGAAAATCTTACCCATAAGAAAAACCCACCCAATAGGGAGAGGAAATCCAAACAGGATTTTGGGAGGAACCCAAAACCTTACACAGGGTTTTAAAAGGAACCCCAAACCTTGGAAAACTAGACCAAGCAAAAATACTTCTACATAGAGCTAAAACCTCCCACCAAAGAGCAAGAGAACAAATCTTCTAACTAGAAGAACTATTAAATAATCAAATGACACCTAAAAAATTAGTCAGGAAGCACCAATAGGGAAAACATTAAGAGAAAATATACTTGGAATGTATCAAAACTTAGAAAGTGACCCATGAAAATATGGGTCAAAGAGCAAACTTCAACCACAAAAATAAGCAAGCTCAATGATTCCCTCTAGAAATATGTAGGACCAAAAAAACTATAGAACCTTGGACAAAAAAAACTCTTTAAACCTATATCATTCAATGAAGTAAATAGAGACCCTATACAATGGGAAAACCAAACCAATACAATAACCTCTAGATAAGGAAGAACTAGTTAGGAAAGCTAAAAAATCCCTACACCAAGTTGTAAATTCCTACCAAGTAGTGAGAAAATAGAACAACCAACCAAAATACCAACACAATAGGTAGACGACATCAATAGAAGCTACCAAGAAGTACCAAACCCCACCTTGTGGCTAAATAAATATAGGTTGGAGCCCAAACACCTAGCCACCACTTAGTCTAGCCATCCATCCAACAACAAGGCTAGCAACTAAGGTTCCTTTAGCTACCTTACCTAATAACCAACCCTGTAACTATGGTCCCTTTAGCAAACCCAACCTTTCACCTAGCAAACCAATGTGTAGCTATGGATAAAATATCCATCCAAGAAACCTAACACCCTAGAATTACCAAAACTAGCAAACATCCCAATGATGCATCTAGCCTTTGTAGTTCCATCAACCCCAACATTTTACCCATACCCCCAACTATTGTTCCCTTATCTTGCCTAGCTTTCCACCTAAGATACCAACATGCAATAGAGGGGATACCTACCAAAATAGATCTCTAGCTATAGGGGAATCCAATAGGTTGTAGGGATTTCATTCTAAAATTATAGGCATGTGGTGCATAGCACTATGTAGGCCCTCTTAGGCACTCTTAAACCCTTTAATTAAACATTTTTTAAGAAAAAATATTCTCCATATCTCCTAGGGGCTAGTAATTTCTATTTGATGAGGCTTACCCCATCTAGGTGTACCCATCAGGCTAGTTAGAGTTTTTTTTTGAATCCAGTGCAAGCCACTAGTCTTGAAACATCGACCTCATTTAGAGTATTTGGGGAACTTGAAAATGAGGTACCTAGTGTAGATAAACAATTTTTAAGGAAAACCATTCCTCGTATCCCTTGGGGGATAGGAAATTCCATTCCATGGGGCCTATCCCATCCATGTGTATCCCTTAGGCTAGTCAAGATTGTTTTTGTAGCTGACATAGGCCACCGAGCTTCAACCCTAGATCTCATTTGGAGGATTAGAAAACTTTCCAGTGAGGAAGCTGATGTAGATACATGAATAGGTAGCATTGCTTTGAGATATAATTATTTTGGCATAACTAATGGAACATGAGTTTCTTGCTTGAAAAAACCATCTACCTAGAATGCTACCAAGACCTTTTTGGTATGATCGATGGGACATGATTGTACACATCTAGTTTCAATGATTGGAAGGATTCAATATTTTGATAAATTATCTTGATCATGCATGTGAATAATGTATATTCACCTAAATAATTTATTGAAGTATAAGAATCTAAAAGAAGTGGAGACTTTGTTGGAAGAGAGACTCAAAATCAAATGGAGAAGGTACAAAAAAGAAAAGGTAATGTACTACACATAAATTAGATGATACTACAAGCACACCAATAAGAGTCTTAAATTCATGGTTGGACAAATTTTTCTAGCCTAAAATAGTATTAGGAAACTCAACCTACCAATTCTCCATGAAATTCCCTAGACTTATTTATAAATATTGTGTACTTTTGATGGTAATGATAAAACTTCATTTGACCATTGTCAAGATGTCTTAGCTTTGTCTATGTTTTGGAACATATTATTTGAAGACATTATGATGAGACTTATCACTCAATACATATGGAGAAAAGTTTTGTAGTGGTATATGTCTTTAGAACACAATAATATAAGGACATGGATATACCTAGTTGAACCATTAATATCGTATTACGATGATATGAGAAATCTTCTTTTACAACTCAATCAATTCTTCTTACTTCAAATATTGCCTTAGGAATATATTACATATTTCAATACTAGATTCAAGAGAATTTGGAATAGTATTCCTCAAGGAATTAGGTCTTCACATGCTCAAGTATACACAAACTATTTCCACCATTTTAGTTTAGATATAAGCATCTTGATTCAATAGTTTATTAGAAAAAAACTCCTCAAATATTTTAGATAGCTATCTAGGAGGAAAGCATACTTATATTAGTAGGAGCGATGCCACATAAATTCATTAAATTTAATTTCATGTTTCCTTTCCCATACTTAATTACTAAATAAATATCAATCCTATCTACCCCTACCCATGAAATGAATGATGTTATAATTAAAACTAGGGAATCGTAGGAAATTCATGAGCTGAGAACTATGCTTTAGTGTCTAGCTACTAAAATCAATATGATGAGTCAACATAAAATCATGAATGGTTATCCTTCTTAGATTGATATTCAAGGAAAATAACCCTTACGCAATCAAGCCATGCACATTTAGGAGAAGAACACCAAGTATTTACAAATAACCCACAACCAAAGATATACAAAAACATACAATTGTAAAAATGAGGAATCTAAAATTTTAAAGGAATCCATGGGTTTGGTAAAGGAACCAAATTTGATCTTGGTATTATATGATTGCTCTCTATCAACAAAGGTACAACATGGAAAGTATATCAAAGATAAAAATATGTAATGCAAGAGTCATCTAAAGGAGATATATTGAGTAAAGTATCATGTTCCCAAAATAGGTATCTGGAATTAGAAGATGTAAAATTCTATGGAAAATCTTGTAATACATAAGGTTTATGCCAATATGTCCAAATAAAATAAGCTTATTGTATATTATATTATCTATCCATTTAAAATAATAGTGGAAGGATGCAGTCAATCTATAGGGAATCAAAGAAAAAAGTGATAAAAATATCACATGAATCTGAAAATTATGCTTTAAAGGAAGGAATTTTAAAGGATTTTTTTTGTTTTTGGATAGGTTTATTTGGTAAAAGCATCCCTAAATTTTTTAATGGTGGGTACCATGGCTTTACTAGAATATAAACCAGTATATAGGAAATCATTCTTGAGTATGATGAAGGTTGGTCCTCCTCTGTGTTATTTGTTAGTATGTTTGAAAGGATATATGTTACATAAGTGCTTAATAGATCATGAAGTTGAGGTTACTATAATATTGAAGGTAATAAATCATACTATGAGCATAAAATATACTAACATGGAGCATCAGGTTATCCAATTTAAGAATATGTAATTCAAATAAGTAGGGATAGCTAAAAAGTCTCTAGTGATACTACAAAGAATGCCAAATCTAGCAATAGTTCAAGATATCATGGTTATAGAGGTGCCTCTAATATTTGGAATGGGTTTGTCAATTTTGTTTTTAAAGAAAATAGGTGGACATATGTGATGATATGGTGGGCATATAATGGAATTTTGTAATAATAAGTTAGTCTAAATTTATACCAAGAACATCAAATCTTTTCACATGTAGAGACATGAATAATACACGATAAAATAATCTCAAGAGATTCGTAAGTTGGCCAAAATGGAGATAATTGATTGGATAGAGCCCTAGGAAAGTTCAACTTGCAATGGATCAAATTTTAGAGATATCAACCTCATACAAATATTAAGCTCAAAAAATAAATATAATATGATATTTAGTTGCGATGATTTGTAATTTCAAGCTAGGGGTAGATTACAACAAATATTCCTAAAATATCTAGGAAATAAAATAGAAGATTGACTATTGATAAGAGAAAATTTTGTACTACACAACCAATCAAAAATATTTGAGTTCATTGAGAAACCTAATTTTTCAATTAATGATTTGGTGCATAGGGAAATGTATATAGAAATTCTCATTTATGACCCATGTCATCAATAATAGCTTCCACCCAGGATCCCATCCATTTCTTTTCAAGAACGCTTGAATCTAGATCCAAGCTCAAAGTCAAATGTGTGGTATATTCCCAACCAAATTGGTTGTGCTCCCTAAGATGAATGCGATAGAGAGAAATGTAAGTTTGGCATCATATGGTATGGTAACTATAGATTCAAATGTAATATCTAATGTTTGAATATAGCTAGCATGACACTTTCATACCATAATTTTTTGTATATAGGTTGGAAAGTAAATAAAATTTTTACAATAGTAGAAAATAATAATTAAGGGGATAGTAAGAGAAATTCAAAATCATAAATATCATATCACATGATAAAAATAATCGTGGGATGTCATGATAAACATTACTTCTCAAAATCTAGAGATAATCAAGAAAAATACTAAGAGGGTTGACAACCTAAGCCAGATTATGACTTCCTCATAATAAAATTCCTATATAAGGGTGCAAATCCTTTGTCTTCTTATCATATTTTCTATAAAAACTATCAAGAGATGGTAATAAGAGAAAGAATAAAGCATAGGCTAGAATCAAAATAACTCAAGGATATATTGCATTATTTTTCCTTGCTTTCATTTGAGCCCTTTTTCTAGAGAAAAATGAATCCCTAGGACATGGACCAAATGATAGGAAGGGAAGAAAATATAATCCCAAAATAATCTAGAATAAAGGTAAGAAAAGAGGCATCTTTTTCCTCAAGTCATCTAACATACCATCATAGGCCTTTTCTATATATGCATATTCTCCTCATAAGCCTTATCTCACCTCTCAAAGCACAATGGTAAATACCTTCCATACACCATCGTTCTTCCTCTTGTAACCAATGAGTATTTTTAACATTTTATAGCTAAAAATTCCCCTACCTATACTCTCTTGACTCCATAGCCCAATGGAAAGGAGAGCCCAAGCCATATTTCAAAAATAATTATAGTTGTTTCATACAACTATGGTAGCATGTAAAATTGGTGCTTGTAGTATACTTATGATGAAAACAGGTGACAAATACCATCAACATGATATCACAAAACAAATTGGCCTTTGTAAGCTAAATATGTATGGCACTTGGCAACAAGTTTGAAAAGGTAAATATTATGTTGATTGATACCCATATGTTGTGATAAAAAGGTGATGAAAGTAAAAATATGCTACATTAATAAAAATACCATAGCTTAGATATTTGATTGGATGAATAAAAGAATAAGTAAAGAAACTAGGATGGTTGTACGGGTAGCCAGATATGAGAAATCGGTGACAACTCTATAAAATCAATTAATTCAAAGATCCACTTGTCACTAACTTCAATAAAGGGTTGTTTGGATTTGTGATAAGAATTACAATGGAGGAATGAGAACTCTTGTAGTTCTATACTATTCACCTAAGGTAGTTTATGTGAGTGAACATTCACCTAAAGCTACAAATATAGATCTAAAATAATGTTTAGCTATAGTGGGATATGCTCATAGAGTTTTAAATTTTTTAGAAGGTGCCTACATATAAATAACTTTGATTTATTTCCTCTCTATTTTCTTACCAATATCTACTTCCTCTTCCTATATATTATTTATGTATTTTCACATAATTCATAATTCTTAACATGTTTGCCTGAAAATCTCATCAGAAGCTCTACTATTTTAATATATTTCACTACCCCTTATTCTATTGCTTCTTGTATCTCCCTCCTATTTTAAAGTAGCCTTCACACTTCCAAGCATATTCCATCACACTTCCATTCCAAACATCAATTTCTATCTCTACTCTAAAACTATTTTATTTTTAATAACCATAAGACTCACCCATTCCCATAACCCTTGCTATAAAAACCCAATTCTAATCACCTGGTTGTACCACAAAACAAGCCAAGAATTTTCTCAAGGAATTTTATTTTTCCATTTAAGTTAATTGTTAAAATCTAAGAGTGCTTTCATGTTCATAGCTATTATGTTTCACCCAATGAATTTTACACATCTAATTTTAATTAGTATAAACATATCATATCACTTTTAGGTTTCAAAACTACTGTAGAAAATGACCCAAGTGGATGAGATTGGTCAAATATCATAAAATAAGCCATTATGTGGAATTGATTTGCATCATTTAATGTCCTCTTGTTCTAGCATGAGGGTTAAACCATGGTTAGGGTTATCCTCTAGGGCCCATAACACCTAGAGGATGGACACATACTTCCCCATCCCTTATCATACTGAACCTTCGAGTAACTGGTTGACTTGTTCTAATATGTGTATGTAATGGGTTTAGCATACATATACCCAGTGTCTAGCTAATTATCGACTACCTAGAGTTACTTAGAGCCATGTCAATACACTAACATTAGACTTGATCACGCATAACCATTATGACTCATGATCGTTTGTTCCATAACAAACATCATGGTTGATGTAGCTAAGTCAAATTAATATGGGACTTATCACAGTACTACCTAGGTAGCAACCTAGAGGTGGCATACCATATCACCCCTCATTACCAGTTCTAACCAAGACACTTGTTCCAACCAATTCTATTAGTCTATGGTTGGTCTCGACACTCATTGGGTGCATACCCACACCTCAATGGAATTGGGTGTTCATACTTAATTTTATTTCACAAGAATTCTATTATCCATTCCTCATCCTGGTATTGGTCAAGGATTTAGGTTTGTTTATAATATTTCCAGCCAACTAAGTCAGATTCCAAAAATACTCTTTTCATCAACTCTTCATACTAAACTAAGTTTTAGTAGATCACGTTAATATAATTCTTTTCATAGAATCATGGAGATATAGTTGATGGTTTTATAGTGGTTGAACCCTAAATCTGGTGTAATGTGATACTCTTAATTTTGAAGTGTCTTATAAGAGTATTCTATATAAACAATTTCTAGCTTTAATTGTATTCACAACACTTAGGTATACAAATAAATAAATCTTATTTCAAAGGTTCTCTTTTCCACATTTCTTTGAAAACTTAGCAATAATCATACTTAATAGTTTGTTATAACAATTGCACCTTTTCAATACAAATATGATAAATTCATGATTAGCCACACATAGTTTGACTATTTATCTCATGCATAAGTAATAGTACGATATTATGATTTATCAAAGTCCCTACATTTTTATTATAATACAACAATAAGCACAATCCTAAAGTCTACTAACATAGACACATATACCCAATTTTAGAGTTTACTAATTATCAACTTAATTTTAACAACCACATAATTTTAAACTCTCCTAGGTTATTTACCAATTTGGTTAACACATGGGGATATCAGGCATTGCAATTTAGATGATATCTAAACCAAAAGGCTCTTCGAATTACATAGATAATTAATAATACATTATTTAATTGACAAGATAAATTCTTCTTTTCAGTTAAGTTAATGTTCTAAACCATCCATTAACCACTATGACTGGGAATAACAATATTTCATTAGAAAATCGTAAGCCTTCCACTTGTATCACATCTAGACCTCATATATACGTTTACCCAATGTTTTCTAATAATTAAATAATTTTTATGTTGATTATAAAAGTACCAGAGTTGAGTATCCCTCAGAGATTACAAATGATTTCACTAAAGTTCATTTTAGGATTACTCTATAATATAGATAATTTTCTATTTGCATATTAATGATTCAAACACATCCACATATGCATTTTATTTATAACTATAACAAAATTATATTTGGTTTAAAATACTAACTTGAAATAACACCATTTAATGACAAGCATTATCTTAACTTCACAAAACTACATTATACAACAATATTTAGACAATATTTCGGATACTACCATAACATCAAATTTAAATCATGTAGTACAGACAACCTCACATTCACAAAATTATCACTAACTAAAAATCATATCTTTAAGGAATTTTCAAGGATTAAGATACTCATTTCAATAAACATATGAGTCTACAATGATATACATTGAATACTTCATGACACATCAAATTTTCATTATCGCAACTACATGCATGACAGGTTCAATACCAATGAATATTCTCACCAATATTATAAAATAAAATTCTTTGCTAAATGATCAAGAGTAAATTGAAACATCCACAAACATATTTAATAAGGACTTTATCATTGCTTGAAAATAAAACACAATATAACATTTTGCTACAACAAAGACCATAAAAACAAGTTCATTATTAACATAATTTTAAGTAATAATGTAGTCCTATAAAACATTTGATACTTCAGTTCAAGTACAACCATTATTCTTGTTCATTATAAATTTCAATAATTTTTAGGTTTCCCATTTCGTGTGAATCTATAGACCAATTAGCCAAACCAATGACATGCAGCCCTTGCATCGCGAACAATGATGAGATTGAACAAAATTCCAATCCCATGTTTTATAAATATTTATGAGAGATCACATTTTGGCTCATATGGTAATATGTATGCAATATAATATAACATGCAATATCTTATCCATTCATAATGCTTTCTTTTCACTTAACTAGGAATACATAGCATACCAATAAAATATTTCACAAATTACAATCATTTATAAACGATAGTATTTAATATTGAAGTTTTAATTTTGCATACTCAGTCACAAAATGTAAAAACATAAACTTCAGTCACAGAATATGCCAAACTTCAATATTTAGTAGATCGGTCATCTACAAATTGGAAACATCCAAAACATAATTGGGATTAAATATGTGCTTCCTAAATATGGACACATGAAAGACATTATAGATTTTGGATAAGCTTGGCATTAGAGCAAAATGCAATAGGGATTATCTTACCCATAATTTTGAATGGACCAACATATCTTGGGTCAATTTTGGATGATTTTATGGAACTTTTAATTTTTTGCACCCTTAAGAACACTCTATCTCCCATAGAGTATTCCCTTGGTTTTATTTTGAGGTCAGTGTAGCTCATTTAGTGGTCTACAACCTCCTTCAAATTCTGTTGAATTCTTCTCAATTTATCTTACATTTCTTTTATAGCTTTTGATCTGATCACTAATCAATCTTCTAGATTATCCCAACACAAGGGAGTCTTGGATATTCTTCCAATATTCAAAAGGTGCCATACCTAGTGATGCATGATAATTTTTATTATATACAAACTCAACTAGGTATAAATATTTTCCCATTTTTTATGATGATCCATACAATACATTCTCAGCATATCCTCTAATACATGATTCACCCACTCAATATACCCATCTATATCAGGGTGATAGGTGGAACTAATATTCAATTTGATTTCCAATGCTTCATGCAATGCCTACCAAAATTAAAAGATAAAGTGAGAATCTATGTAAAAGATTATGAATTTTGGAAATTTGTGTAGTCTTACCACTTTCCTGGTGAACTTACTCGCTATAGCAGGTGCATCATATTGCACATTACTAGGTATAAAATATGCAACCTTGGTTAACTTATCCACAAAAACCAAGATTACATCATGCCTAAATCCTATTTTGTACAAGCCCATTATAAGTTCCATTGAAACCATTTATTATTTATGTGCAGGTATATCATATGGGTATAGTTTACCTATTGCATGCAAATGTTTTACTTTAACTTTTTGGAACTCCAGGAACCTAGACACATAGGTCATGATGTCCCTTTTTATCCCTAGTCAATAGTAGACCTTTCTCAAGTTTTTACGCATCTTTGATCCACTAGGATGAACGAAATAAGGAGTGTTGTGTGCCTCCTTAAGGAATATTTTTCTCAATCCACCTGTGTTTGGAACTACCAAATTATTACTATAATATATCAAGTCATCCTTATATATAACGCATGTATCCTTTCCAAGTGCTTGCTCAATTTGAGTATTACATGAGCAGCAAAATTCATTTTCCTGTTGTAGTATCTTTAATTTGATCTATCAAATCATACACATCCATTAATATATACACATCCTCAAGGTACAATTATTCTTCTTAACAAATACGATAAGAGCTCCCCATGGAAACACACTAGATTAATTGCACCATGATCACAATGAATTCTAATACTTTGATTAGACTCATTTATAAACTCTACCCATATTTTCTCAAAATTCAAAAGAGCTTTGCAATATTGTAACCATTCAACACCAAGAATAATGTAAAAAGCATGTAAAGATCCCACATACAAATACCATCTAGTTCTATCCTAAGGTAAAATAATATGAGGATCAAATAGGTATTAGTTCACTTGATAAGTTTACCCTAACCCATACTCCACCTTACAACCATTAGCTAAAATCTAGGAATTTCAGGTATGTACCTCACTCATCTAGTGGAAATAAAGCTATCAATTGATTTTTATCAAAACATTTGCCATTTAATAAGAAATGAGTAACTTGACCATAAATTACGAGACTACTTATCCTCATAAATATCCTATGAATGGCTTCTTCTAGAAATTTTTGATGAAGATCAACTCTGTGGAGGTACTTGTTGGCATAATGACATCCTTGGCATATATAACATACACTTCGAGGAGCTATATTTACTTTTTTATTATTCTCGTTCCTGACATGTGGCTCAGTTTCCCTTGCCTTCTACTAATTTGTTGGTCTTTGATCATATATTTTAGAAAACTCTTTTCCATCCCTCCTGAACTTATTCTCTTGAAAATTAGATCTATTTTTACCTCCCTAACTATTTTTATATCATCCCTTAGGTTTCTTGATTTGCTCTTTTTCCCATTTTATAATCCCAACACTTTTCTATTTTCTAAGCTCATATTTTATATTTTTCAAATAGCTTTTCATAATTAAAATTTGCTTTTTTGGTGTCTTGATTTACTTCTTATTTTCATGCTAAATCCCAAAATAATTTTTTAAACCTTCATCTCTTTGTTACTTTCATATTGAGATGCATATTTTAGCAGTTGAATATATTTTTGGTGATAATATCGCACTAACATAGTTTCTTGCCATAAATTAGTAAAGTCCCAAAACATTTCCACATAATATTGCTTGGTTAGGAATCTATTCCTGAATTCCTTAATGAAATCCTCCCACTTGAGATTTGTAGCTTCAATATCATGTACTTTCTGATAGGACTTCCACCAATATAGGGCTACTTCAATCATGTTCATAATTGCCAATACAGTTTTAGATTCATATGATAAAATTATTAGGGAAAAGTATGATTTTAGTTCACTTAGCCAATTCTTTGCTGCATCACCATCACCTTTCCCATTAAAATTTGATATTACAACCTTCTTTAGGTTTGTAGCCATCTCTACACTTATTCTCGCCCTACCAGTATTGGATCCTGCAAGTTCATTAGGTGGTCTCTCTGTCCTACCTCTTCCAATTCCTCTTCCCCTGGCCAAGTCTTCTATGACCTTCTGCTATTGAAAAATATACTCTTGTTGTTGTTCCATGTGATTTTTTTGTTGTACTTTTTCTTCTCTTTTTTGGTCCATATGTGTTTGTAATATTTGCACAACATTTGCAAGGTTTCCTTCCTCTCTACCAGGATCATTTGGTGGAGGTTCATTCAACCATTTCATCCTCCACTCCTGTTTGGAACCTTCTCCCCTTATTCCTGTCCTTGGTCCCCTTATAGGTCTATTTATGGCTTCTTCCTCCTTGCCTCACGTAGGATTTATTGAAGACCCACCACAAAATATTCGTGCCATTTGACCTATAGGTGAAAGAAGTAAGTTAATAGGTTTACATTGATCTAGACAAAAATATTTAATTAGAGTCTAAAACTTAAGATATTTTTTGCTATGATACCACATGTAACAACCTAATTCTACTCACTTGGTTGTACCACAAAACAAGACAAGCATTTTCTCAAGGATTTTTTTCCACTTAAGTTCGTTAAACTCTAAAATTTCTTTCATGTTCACAACCATTATGTTTCACCCAATGAATTTTACACATATAGTTTGAATTAGTATAGGCATATCATACAACTTTTGGATTTCAAGACTACTATAGATAGCCACCCAAGTGGATGAGATTGGCTAGGCTAAATTCTATAAAAAGACCCATGACTTGCCTCATTTAAAATTTACTTGTAACATCATGAGGCTCAAACAACAGTTGCAGTTATCCTCTAGGGTCCATAACACCTAGAGGGTGGATGCATACTTACCCATCCCTTATCATACTAAACCTTCGATAAAACGATTAATTTGATCCAATATTTCTATGTAAGAGGGTTAGGGTACATATACCTAGTGTCTAGCTGATTGTCCACTACCTAGAGTCAGCTAAAGCCATGTCAATACCCTAACCTTGGACTTGATCACACATGCCCATTATGACTCATGATCATTTATCCCATACCAAACATCATGGATGATCTAGCTAAGTCAAATGAACATGGGATTTATCACATTACTACCTAAGAAACAACCTGGAGGTGGCATCCCATACCGTCTATCGTTAGCAGTTCTAACCAAGTTACTTGTCCCCACCAATTTTGTTAGACTATGGTTTCTCTTGAGACTCATTGTTCACACACTCGTACCTCAATGGCATTGGGTTTTCATATTTAATTTTCGTTCATGATAATTATTTTATCCATTTATCATATATGCATTGATCAAGTAGTTATATTGACTAAGTCAGATTCTTGAAAGATTATTTTCATAAACTCTTCTTACTAAACTAAATTTTAGTAGATCAAGTCAGTATAATGTTTTTCACATAATTATGGAGATATAGTTGATGGTTTGATAGTGGTTTAATCCTAAATCTTTTGTAGTGTGATACTTTTAATTCTAAAGTGTCTTATAAAATTATTCTATATAACCAATTTCTAGCTTTAATTATATTACTGACACTTATGTATACAAACAAATAACTCTTCTTCCAAATATTCTCTTTTCCACAATTTTTTGAAAACTTACCAACAATCATACTTAATAATATATTTTAACATTTGCACCTTTCCAATACAAATCTAAGAAAGTCATGAATAGCCACACATGCTTTGACTATTTATCTCATCCGTAATTAATAATCAAATATTCTGATTTATATAAGTCCCTACCTTTTTATTATAATACAATAGTAAGCACAATCCTATAGTCTGCTAGCAGAGACACATATACCCAATTTCAGAATTTACTAATTATTAGCTTAATTTTAACAACCACATAATTTTAAACTCTTTTAGGTTATTTACCAATTTTGTTAAGAAATGGGGACATCGGGCATTGTAATTTAGATGATATTTAAACCAAAGGGATCTTAAAATTAAACAAATATTTAATAATACATTCTTTAATTGACAAGCTACAATTCTTATTTTTTTTTTTTGGTAAGTAAGAGAATATTATAATTAACACCGGGTTTTAACCGGTTGACCCAAAACCATTTTACAAAATAGGGTCCACTGACCAACTGGACAAAGGCCAAGCCCTAAAAGTTTAAACTGACAACAAAAATGGCCAAGACCTACTCTTCCATTAGAATACAACCAAACTAAACTATGGAAGCCTAATATTATGGCCATCATAAAAGAAAGACGCAAAAAAGAACTAACAAAGACAAAAACTAATCATGCAAGCACCATGCAGAGTAGCTTGTGCCCATATAAAAATAATAGAATATGGTCAAAAAAAAAAAAAAACATCCCATAGAATGGACAGCCAAGAGGCCAAGCAGTCTTCCTTGTAGTCCTCATCTAACTTCTTATCATCGTTCTTGCCATCATATTTAGATTTTGCCTTTGACTCCTTGTGCCCCTGGAACTGGCCGGCTATAAAACGAAGATTTAAGGAATCACACAAATCAACAACTGCACCGATGAGGCCGGACGTACTCTTCAATCGGTTGATACCGTTGGAGGTCGATGAAATTGTCATCTTCTCCAAGACTATTATGGTGGGGTCTGGTGCCTCATTGTCATGGATCTCCAACACTTTGTTATTTCTTGCTAGGGCCTTTTTGCGACATCGAATCCAAACACACCTTGGGAAATACTTGAGGCCAAAGCAGATTTTTCCCATGCATGAATTTGTAGATAAAAAACCTATATCAGTGCCCCACCAGCTGCAAAAAACACTAGTCACATGAACAAAAAAACAAATATGACAAAATCCATTATAAGGTTCAAATTTTTTTTTTAAAAAATGCCCCCATTTTCTCGTCATTGATCCACTTTGAGCCTTCCAATCTAAAGTTTTTCATTATCTATCACCATTGAGACCGCATGAGGAAGATTTTCAGTCCACGTGATCAAATTTTCTGCTACAATGCCTTCATTTGCCGACCTATCACTGCCATGTTTGCTTCCCGAAAGGTATGCAAAATTATGGCCTCAGGTCGGTCATGAATTAGAGCCCTTGCTTCATGGATGTAGTCATCAAATCTCCAAGGAGCTCTCTTAGTGTTCTTTAGAAGATTTATAATAATAAGAGAATCACCTTCCACCAACAGTTTCCCCGGATAATTCTCTCGCCACCTTGAGGCTCCTCCAAACCGCCCTTGCTTCACCCACATTGTTAGTTTGAGCTCCAAGATGTTCTCGCAAAAGCTACAAGCACCTCACCCTTGTGGTCTCTAAGTAAGCCACCACCCTGCCTTCACCCAGGTTTCCCCTAGTCGCCCCATCAAAATTTAACTTAATCCACCCTAGGGGGGTGGGGTCCATGTGATCATGGTTCTAGGACAGACTTGAGGATGATTGAGGCCATCATTGAGAGGTAAGTTTAATGACCGGCCTAATGAAGCTTCAAAAGGATTTGGAGGTCTAGATGCCTGCAGCACTAAACAAGTATTCTCATTAGCATATGCTAAAATTTTTGACAGACAGAGGATGACTGAGAAACCTTATCCAAGAAGGCCCGACGATTCCTTTCCAACCATATCTGCCACAAGTAGTGATGAAGGCAGATCTTCCACATATACCTAAGACGCCTATTCAAAAATGGGGAAGGCCACTGGACAAATAAGTCAAAAATGGACTCAGGATGGACCCAATAAATATGAAACACTTGTAACAGACCTAACAAGATTGAGACAGTAAAAATTACAATACGTAAAACAAATGATCAATAGACTCCCACTCGTACATACAAAGATAACACCTATTAACAACAATCACACCTCTTTTTATTAAGTTATCCATGGTGAGGATCTTATTTTGGATGGCCAACCATGCAAAAAACCCAACCTTCGGAACAATGCTTTTGGGCCAAACTTCCAAGTGAGGGAAAGTAGGTTCATCATTATCAATAAGCATCAGATAAGCAGACTTGACAGAAAATTCCCCATTGTCCGAAGCTTCCCGTATAAGCCGGTCCTCAAGCATGCCATAAGGGAGTAAAGACTGCTTTAATTCATTCTCCAAAGATTATTGATGCCCCCGGTAGATCATTATTCATTATTGGCTTCCATACCCTTCTATTGTTTGACAAAGTAATAAAATCTGCAACTTTGGTACCAAAAACTTCAATTGTCCAAGCTCTAAGGGTTGAAATGATGGGGTCTCGCAGAGAGGGGATAGTCCTTTAACCATTTGTGGTCCCAAAAATCAATGTTTCTTCCATTTCCCAGCTTCCAACGTAGCCCTTTGCTTAGCAAGTTTTTAGTTTGAAGGATTGATTTCCAAAAAATTGATCCCCCGGGAGGAAAGGAATAACTTAAGAATTCAATTTCTTGCAAATACTTTCTTCTGATTATAGTAATCCATTCTGCATTTGCATTTGTCAAAAGACGCCATGCTTGTTTGGCCAGGAGGGCCATGTTTAAATGTTGTATTCTCCTTAGCCCAATACCTCCAAACTCCCTTGGTTTGCAAACCCTATCCCAGGACACCAAGTGAAAGCGCTGCTTAGATTCGGAACCAGCCCATAGGAACCTCTTCCGGATCTCGTTCAATTTTAGTGTAGACACTTGTAGGAGCTTTAAAAATAGAGAGAAAGTAGACAGGGATGCTTTGAATGGAAAATTTGGTGAGAACCGCCTTGCCAGCTTGAGATAACAAATTCCCTTTCCATCCAACCAACTTCCTCTCGAATTATTTCAATTACATTAGTCCACATGGAATCGTAGGCTCGCTCGTAAATAAAGGAAGGCCTAGGTATGTGGATGGAAGAGTAGACACCGAGCATCCAAGAATCCTAGCAATCTTAATCGCCTCCGAATGGGAGTGTTAAAGAAATAAATTTTACTCTTTGAAAAATTTACCTTTTGCCCCGCAAAGATCCTCATATAGCTCTAGAATATGTTTTATGACCTTAGCCTCAAAAACCGATGCAAGAGTTAACAACAAAGTATCATCCACAAACCTGCTCATGTGTAACTCGCTCGTGTTTGTGATGATGCTTTAATTCCCGAAATAAGACCAATATTACAGTAGACTTTGATTGTCCTCCCAAGGGCTTCAACCACAATGATAAACAACATGGGAGAGATAGGGTCACCTTGCCTTAGGCCCCTTTTACTTTGAAAGTATCCAACAGGAGCACCATTAACAAGGATCGAAAACCAAGGTTTCATAAAACATCCTTCCAAAAGCTTGATCCATTCATGATGAAAACCAAATTTCTGAAGAATGGCAGAGACAAAACTCCACTTTATGCGGTCATAAGCCTTGTTCATATCCAGCTTTGAGAGCAAAAGCAGTGTTTTTAGTCCGGACTACCGAATGGAGGGCTTCATGAACCGTTATGACCCCATCAAGGATGGACCTTCCAGGGACTGAACCGCCTTGACAAACATCAATAAACATAGGAAGGATCTTCCTCATTCTATTTGCAATTGCCTTGGTCAAAATTTTATAAACAACATTACAAAGGCTAATAGGTCTAAAATCCATCATAGATCTAGGAGTAGGAATCTTTGGGATTAAAGCAATAAAAGTGGAGTTAAAACTTCTTGGAATATGCTTTGTGGACTGAAATTCCTTGATAGTAGCACATACATCAAAACCTACAATATCCCAAAAAGCCTGAAAAAACGAGGTGAAAACCCGTCTGGACCTGGAGATTTATCAGGGTTCATTGAGAAGAGGGCCTCTTTGATTTCTTCATCCGTGAAAGGCTTAATTAACTTCCCATTCAAGTCATCAAAAATTAAATGAGGAATATGGTAAAGCATTGATTCTGAAGCTAAGGCAGAACTGAAATGTTCTTCTCCTAAAAGATTCCGAAAATAGGAAACCGCTTCATTTCTCGATTTCATTAGGACTAGAAAGGAGTGATCCATCATCTCTAACAAGTTCTTTAATTCTATTGTGGCTTCTGTTCCTTAAGGTAGATGCATGAAAAAATCTTGTATTGGCATCACCTTCTTTTAGCCAGGTAGCTCTAGACTTTTGCCGCCAAAAAGTCTCCTCGCAGGCTAGAACATTATGGTACTCAGCAAGGGATTTCTTTTCATCTGCCTGTAGGGAAGGGTCTGGCAATCCCTCTTCAAGTTTTTTCTCAATGGTTGATAACCTTTCAGAGATGGCTTTCTTGTTTTCAAAAATATTTCCAAAAATTTCCTTATTCCGCATCCTTAGATTTTCTTTCACCACTTTAAGTTTCTGTGCTAATCCGAATGAAGGCCTCGCTCCGACAAGAATGCCGCCACCACCGAGAAATTCTGTCTCCGAGATCGTGGTGGTGCATCCACATAGATTCAAACCTAAAAGGCCTTTTGAATTTTGGAGTCTCTTCAACTTCAAGTAAAATCGGGTTGTGGTCGACCCAATGCGAGGCAAGGACAACAGATTTGCATCCCCAAAAGATTGTATTGCTTCCTGTGACAAAAAAACCTATCAAGCTTTTCCATTATAAGTTGATTTCCAAACCTCCTATTGCTCCAAGTAAATTTAGCATTTTTTAATTTGACATCCAATAAATTGTTGTTGTTGATGAAATCTTGAAAGTCCTCCATACTTCTTGCTGGAATTCCTACTCCCCCTTTTTTATCATAGGGGTAAAGAGGGGTATTAAAGTCCCCCGCCACTATCCATGGGATATCCCGAAAAGCTTCCTTGAAATGACTGAGTAAATTCCATATATCAGCTCTCCCATATATAGAATTAGGGGCGTACACATTTGTTAATATCCAAGAAAGGTCATTAACCTTATCCTTAAAAATAATGCTCATTACCCTTTCCCCCAATTGAATAACCTTGCCTTCCACCTTCCCTCGGATTCCGTATACAAAGAAGACCACCTGAGGTTCCATTGGCTTTGCAAAAAATTGCTTCTCCATTTTTCCATATATTGAGGGCAATTTTTCTAGACAAAACTTCATCGACTTTAGTTTCTTGCAAAATAAGAATAGTGGGATCAAAATCTCTTCTTAAATATTTGACTAACCGCTGTTTAGGAAGGCCATTGAGCCCCCTTACATTCCAGGATATGATCTTCATTTGGAACTTTTAAAGTTTTTTTCCTCTTCCCCAGCCTTGGACTTGAGGGGGCTTAAGAATTTTGTTTTCTTCAAAGGGAAGATTTCCAGCTTGGTGGAAACAGAGTAGTCCGAATTCCATTAGCTATCTCATCTTGGACCTCTTCTTTCCATTGCCGGGCATTTGACTTTCTTCCCTTTTTTTTCTCACCTCCACAGACAATCATGGGGGATTTCATTGAGCTTCTAGTCCTGCTTCTGGCTAAATTTGGTTTGGGTGACCTCGTTGGATAACAAGATCGGAAACCCCTTCTCTCGGATTGGGACAAAGACAAAGGTGAAAAATGTCGCTTGGAAGGGCTGATTAACTTCGAAAGCACTTTTTCTCTTTCTCGGATAGAAAAGGACTCATCATTAGGGCATTCTTTATGGCCAACAGGAGGAGGATTGGAAGGTCCAGATTTGGTTGGGGAGTCAAGGTAAGCATGGAGACCAAGAATTATATCCTCAACATTAGACCCTTCATTCTGATTTTCCTCTCGTAATTATTTGGTTTTCAGCCAAAATGTTAAATTTATTTAGATTCTCGAAAGGAGAGCATACCTTTTGTTGGTCAGCTTTGTGATGTAGCAATTTGCTTGTCCTTACCATTGTCCATGTGAAGCTCAGCCTCATTCTCCATTTGTCCCAAACCAGAGGCCTTTGCCTTTTCAACATTTGGATCTTTAACCCCGTACATTCCTGTGTATTTGCCATTATTTCTGAAAGACTGCCGCTTGGAATCATTATTCCTAGGAAGGGTTTGTCGAGCTTCTCAAAAAAGAGCATTGTCCTTTGAGATGGCCTTGAATATTACAATCGGAGCAAAATGCTGGTCTATTTTCATATTCGATGACCTCGTAATCTTGTTATATTTCCATATTCTAACTCCACATGAGTAGGAAGCTCAGATTCTAGGTTTGCATTTACACAAATCCTAGCATGCGTCATTCTGGTGCGTGCAAGGGTTGGATTATCAATGGCCACCAATTCCCCTATGGTCTTGGCAATACCCTGAAGAAAATACTCATGCCACCAATGAAACGGGAGATTTGGGAGACGGACCCAAATGGGGGCAAAGTTTATGCTCTGCTTTTCTGGGTCAAAATCCTCAGCCCATCTCCTAAGAAAAAGACTTCTTCGGCCCAAGAACCAAGGTCCTCCCCGTTAGAATACGACTAGCATCTTCACTATTGTTAAGGCGTACCGCAAAAACCCCCTTGATAATGCAATAATCTCCATGTGTCCATAAGTCTTCCACTTCAAGGATGCCCATCGTCGAATCGTTTCAATATCCGGCCCGCCCCCTATGAATTTGCCTACCTGAGAAAAATTTTCCATCGATATAAAGTCCGCCATTACGCTTTCGTGCACGGATACCTTCTCGCCCATTGGGAGTGAGAGGTGGTAAAGAATGTAAGGAAACCCTATTGCCACCTTTAAGGGCCTGTGCAAAAGACTTATTGCCCTCAAAATTCTTGATGTGGGCCTTCTTATCAAAAATAATATCATGGGGTTCGTGTCCCTCTAATTTTTTAAAACCCTCGTTGTCCTTGTCACCGTCCACCCGCTTCTTCCTCGCCTGTTTCGTAACCTTGCTTGTTCCCTCCTTGAGCCTCACAGCCTTCCAGGGGTTTGGAAACCCCTGTTTCCCACCTCCAACAGAATGAAAAACATGTTTGCAAAAATTGCACCTGCCTCTGCTCCCGCTTTGCTCCATTCCTGCCTCCGCTCCTGCCTGCTCCTCCTGTTCAAGAAAGAATCTCAAGGGAATTGTTAGTTAAGTTAATGATCTAAAATATCCATTAACCACTACAATAGGTAATAACAATATTTCATTAGGAAATCAAAAACCTTTAACTTGTCTCATGTATAGAGATCATATATACATTTTCCCAATATTTTCTAACAATTAAATAATTTTTATGTTCATTATAAAAGCACCATAGTTGTGTATCACTCACAAATAATAAATTAATTCACTAAAGTTCATTTGAGGATTACTTTATAATATAGATAATTTTCTATTTGCATATTACTGATTCAAACACATCCACATATGTTTTTTAATTAAAATTATAACAAAATAAGATCTGGTTTAACATATAGACTGGAAAGAGCGCCATTTAATGATAAGCATTATCTTAACTTCAAAAAACTACATCATACAACAATATTTAGATAATATTTTGGATGCTGCCATAACATCAAATTTAAATCATGTAGTATAGACAACCTCACGTTATCCAAATTATCACTAACTAAAAATCATAGCTTTGAGGAATTTTCAAGAATTAAGATACTCATTTCAATAAATAGATGAGTCAACAATGATATACATTGAATACATCATGACACCAATTTTCCATTATCGCAACTACATGCATGACATGTTCAATACCAATGAACATTCTCACTAATTTTAGAAAGGAATGTTCTCTACTACATTATTGAGTAAAATGAACCCTCTGCAAACATATTTAATAACGACTTTATCATTGCCTCAACATAAAACACAACATAACATTTTGTTATAGTAAATACCATAAAAATAAGCTCATTCTTGATATTTATTTTATGTAATAATGTAGTCCTATAAAACATTTGATACTTCAGTTCAAGTACAACCATTCTTGTTGTTCATTATAACTTTCAATAATTTTAAGTTTCCCATTCCACGTGAATTGATAGTTTGATCGGCCAAATCAACGACATGCATCCCTCACATCTCGAATAGTGATGAGATTCAACAAAATTTCAATGCCATGTTTTACAAGTCTTTGAAAAGGGATCATGTTTTGGCTTATATGGCAATATGCATGCAATCTACTATAACATACAATCTCTTATCCATTTAGAATGCTTTCTTTCCACTCAACAAGGATGACATAGCATACCGATGAAATATTTCACAGATTACAATAATTTATAAACTATAGCATTTAATACAAAAGTTTTAATTTTGCATACTCATTCATAGAATGCAATAAGGACAACAATATACTTCTAATTACAAATTTTATTTACAACACAAATAATAAACAGAGGTAGTTCTAGCATGTTATCATTCTAATTTTTCTTTTAAACCCAATACCAATCATCATGAAACCAACAATAGTATTCCATTTCTAATGTAGAAAAGAGAACACAACATGCCTGTAAAATGGTATTTGTAGAAGTAATTTCACAACTTGAGCTCCTAATCGTCTATGCTCACTTCATATATCAAGATAAAAAATATATAAAAATAAAAACATCATCTAATTTATTTCTTTTTTCAATATTTTCCCCTCTAGTCATGCCTTTGAGTGCAACAATGACATGTGGTCATCTCATCCCCTTAATAATTTTCTTTTTTTATTATTTTTTGCAAGTATGGAAGGAGTTAACATAATTATTACAGCTACTTTCCACATTCAAAGCACTCCATGTATCATTTTCCTTGTCCAATAATCAATGAAATCATAAATAATACTCTATCAATATACTCATTTAAATACTATTATTACATTTTACCAAATTAAACATGTTTAACATATATTTATGATTTATTTATTTTACTTTATATTTATTATTTTCAATATTATTACAAAACTTGCAATCAATTTTAATTCACAAAATATAGAACAAGAAAAGACTCTTATTTATTTGGAACTTTCATTTCCCACAAGAATATATGCATACATTATTTTTAGTCAAAAAATAAAAATATATTTAAAATAAGGCAATTTAAACCACTCACAATGCATCTATATGCTTATGCATTTATGTGAGCTTCCATGTGCTCAAAGCTAAATCATTACTTCTCTTTGTTGAAGGCATATACTTGGTCCTACATACACAATGGACATCAGCAATACCATGCTCTATAGAAAAATGCAAATGTAATTTATTAATTAATCTATAATCCATGTTCATGCAAGGAGGTTCTTTACATCCTTCCCCACCAGAAACAAACATAGTTCCTGTATTTTCATGGCATAAGCAACCAAATAAGATATTTTTAAATTAAAAATTTTGTATATGACATCATATTACTTTATCAACCCTCATTGAATCATGAAGACTTCAAATTTCCACACACAATTAAACCACTTAACATGTCATTTTACATTTCAACCAATGTTCATGCATAACCAAAACATACGTTATCATAGAAAAAAAGCTACTCTACTCAGTAACTCAAAACAAATACAAGCTACTTTACTCAGTATCCAATCATACATGCATATACATACATAAATCTATATCTATCTATATATCTATATATCTATCTATCTATCTATCTATATATCTATCTATCTATATACATCATTAACCATATAAAATGTTTTAAAAATTATATGTCTACTCCAATAGATAAGAAAATTGTTGTTGCATATCTACCACATTCTCCCACACAGTATTTATATCCAAATGGAGGTCCCATTGGATTCAAAATTGCTCTATGTTTCTCTTCCTCGGGTTTTTGGTTCAAAACCAAGTACGTGAACAAACCAAACTTCAATTTTTCGTAGATCGATCATCTGCAAATTAGAAATATCCAAAACATGAGTGGGATTAGATATGTACTTCCTAAAGAGGGACACATGGAAGACATTATGGATTTTGGATAAGCTTGGTGGTAGAGCAAAATGCAATAGGGCTTATCTTACCCACAATTTCAAATGGACCAACATATCTTGGATCAATTTTGGAATATTTTATGGAAATTTTATATAGTTTCACCCTTAAGAACACTTTGTCTCCCATAAAGTATTCCATAGGTATTATCTTGAGGTCTATGTAGATATTTTAGTGGTCTATAGCCTCCTTCAAATTTTTCTAAATTCTTTTCAATTGATCTTGCATTTATTTTATATTTTTTTATCTGATCACTACCCAATCTTCTGAATTATCCCAAGATAAGATATTCCTACATCTTCTTCTATATAGGGATTCAAAAGGTGTCATACCTAGTGATGCCTAATAACTGTTATTGTATGTAAACTCAACTAGGTATAAATATTCTTCCCATTTTGTATATTGACCCATACAATACATTCTCAACATATGATCTAATACTTTATTCACCCTCTCAGTTTACAAATCCGTCTCAGGATAATAGCCAAAACTAACATTCAATTTGGTTACCAATGCTTCATGCAATACCTACCAAAATTTATTGGTAAGGCAATAATCTCTATCAAATATTCTGAGTTATAGAAATCTATTTAGTCTTACCACTTCCCTGTTGAACTTGCTGACTATAGTAGGTGCATCATCTTACACATTATTAGATGTAAAATGTGCAACCTTTGTTAACTTATCCACAACCACCAGGATTGCATCATGTCTAAATATTATTTTAGGCAAGTCCACTATAAATTCCATTGAAACCACCTACTATTTCTACACAGGTATATCATATGGGTACAATTTACCTACTGGATATAAATGTTTTACTTGCACTTTCTAGCACTCCAAGAACCTAGCCACATAGTCCATGATATCTATTTTCATTCATATCCAATAGTAGGCCTTTCTTAAGTTTTTGTGCATATTTTCCCCCCTATGATGCATCGAATGAGGAGTGTTGTGTGCCTCATTAAGGATTGTTTCTCTCAATCCACCTATGTTTGTAACTACCAACCTCTTCCTATAATACAAGTTATATTTATATATAAATCATGTATCCTTTCCAAGTTCTTGGTCAATTTGGGTATTACATGAGTGGCAAAATTCATATTTTTGTTGTAAATCTCTAATTCGATCTAAAAAATCATAATGACATGTTTTCATTGTAGCAACCCGTCTTCTCCTACTCAAAGCATCAAAAAAAAATTTCTCTTTACTGTTAATATACTCAATGCCAAAATCATACTCAACTAGAAACTCCATCTAGCATCATTGCCTAACATTCAATAAGGGTAGAGTAAACATGCATCTTAAAATATGGTGATCTTTCTTCAGTTCAAACTATTTACCCAACAAATATTGCCTCTAGATCCTAAGGGTATGTTTCACAACTACCAAATCCAAGTCATGAGTGGCATAAATTACCTCATACCTCTTATTTTTTCTTGATTCAAAGGTAATTAACACATTATATTGGGTTAAAATTCCTCGTAATCCTTCAATTGATGCATCAGTACACACTATAAAATTATTATTAGGATAAGGTAATTGTATATTTGGTGTGGTTTTCAACCTTTCTCTTAGAATTTTGAAAGCCTCTTCACACTCCTCTATCCATTTAAAGGCTTTAATTTTCATTTTAAGGTTTGTAATTAGTTGGTAAATTCTAGAGAAACCTCTAACACATCACCTATAATATACTGTAATTCCAATAAAAATTTGTACCTTAGTCAAATTAGTAGGTACATGCCAATCAAAAATTGCTTCTATTTTATTAGGATTGACAACCCCATCAACAGAGACAATATGTCCTAAATACTGTACTTGTGGAGTGTAGAATTCACATTATGATAGCTTTCCATATAATTTATTATTTCTAAGAATATCAATTATAGTTCTCATATGTTGATCATATTCCCCCTTATTATTGGAATAGATAAATATATTATCAAGAAACATGACCACAAAAATGTCCAATTGCTCTATAAAAATGCTATTCATGAATGGATTTAGGGCATTAGTTAGCCCAAACGGTAGGACTACAAACTCAAATTGTCTATACCTAATTCAAAAAGTTGTTTTAGAAGTACCTTCTTATTGTATCCTTAACTAATTATAACCAAACCTTTGGTCAATATTTGATAATTTGGTTGCTCCTTTTAGCTGATCAAATAGATCATCAATTCTAGGTAATGAGTACCTATTTTTTATGGTAACCTTATTTGACATATGATAATCTATACATGATGCAGGACTGCCCAAACTTCTAAAAAATGTTTTGGCCATATCTCACTCATCCGAACTCGGATTGAGCTAAAATTTTGAGGGTAGATGCCTGAAAAACCCTAGAACGTCTCCACCAATTTTCATATCATTTGGAGCAACACAGATCCTAGCGCATCCCTATGTGTGAATGATATATTTGGCAAGCGACTATGCGAGGGTTTCATATGGGTTGAGTGCAAGCAGCTCCAGAGGTTGGTTTTTAGGGCCTTCGGGCCCTAGCGGCCAATATTTTTGTGGTTTATGCTCAATATTTTAGTAGGAAATGTTGTAGGGGATACAATATGGGTTAGAAATTTGTCTTTCAACAGATCATACTGTGAACTTGAGTGACAACGACTTCCAATTTGCTGCACAAAAGAAAAGTGAAAACCATACCTTTCCACGGTGTCTAGGGCAAGGATTAAAGAGATCACAAAACAAGTTTCAAGCAGTTGATCAAAAAATGGCTCATATCTCAAGTGAATCTGGTGCTAAGGTGCACCCACAAAATAATTCTACTGTGAAAACCCCTATCAAGGGTAAGAATTTTGAAGACTCGGTCCCAAAAATGAATTTTAGGGATGCCCTTCTTGGTGGACAGACTCATCCCAATGCTAATATCAATATTAGGGCTTCCCATAAACCTCTAAGAATGCCTAAGATTGATCCCAGGAAAATAGATTCAGGATGTCTTAAAGCAGCTGATGGAACTCCTATTGTTAAGCTTGATATGGGTAACATTTAGACTGGCATTGAAGATTTGGAAAAAAGAGGACTAATTTGTCGGTTCATGGGTTTTCATCCGAGTCTATCTGCTTTCAAAGTATGGGCTACAAAAATATGGAAAACTAAAGGTGAGTTACAAATATCTATTTATCCAAATGGTTATTTTCTTGTTTTATTTGCTAATAATGAAGATAGAGAGAAAAATTTTCAAGGGGGTCCTTGGTTTTTTGGAAGGGCAGGGCTTTTCATGAAGCCCTGGCATACTAAATTTAAATCCGAAGAAGAGATGCCTTCTATAGCTCCCGTGTGGGTTAGACTCTTTGGCCTCCCTATTGAATTTTGGAATCCTACTATTTTTTCTTCAATTGGAAACTCTTTAGGAACTTTTATGATGACTACTGATTGTACTCAAAATTTTGAACATATTATTTATGCTCGGATTTGTGTTTTAATGGATTTTGACAAACCCCTACCTAAAAATATCACATTACAATTTGGGGAAGACACTTGGGAGCAAGTAGTGGACTATGAGAACATTCCTTTTCATTGTAGAATTTGCCATGAATATGGTCATTTGGCCAGTGCTTGCCCAAATAAAATTCTTGATCAAAAGAAAGAAGATATAAACTCAGTAGGTTTCCAAATACCTAAGAAGAAGAACACTAAAAAAAACCAGTTATGAAGGATCAATCAAAGTCATCTGCTAATATGTTTGAAATCCTTTCCACAAATGATGTCCCAAGTGAGGAAGAGGAAATAATGGAAACTGAAATCTTAGAAACACAATTTAAATATGAAGGGAAGAACTCAGAGACAAACCAACAAATCAAAGGTTTTCAACGAAAAAAAGGGAGAAAATTTACACAAGAAAAACAATATTTCAAATGTCAAAACTTCAAATAATGCAGGTCCCAATATAGACTCCGTTGAACCATCTAGTAAAATTTTGGTTGTGTACGAGCATTCTTCAAGGTTAGAAGCCATCTCAGATTCAATTGGAATAAGTCAAGAAACATGGAAAAAAAAATTGAAGATGGATTCTAATAAAAAAGTAGGTCATAAGACCAATCAATATCATATGGTAAAAGAAGGTGAAAAGCTTGTAGAGGAAGGTAATATTAATGCCCTTCCCAACTTTTTTAGCCCTGGTATTAATGAAGATCATCACTTGGAATATTAGAGGACTCAAAGGGAGTCTTTCAAAACAAAATGAAATTAGAAGAATGATTCAGATAAATCATCCACATCTTGTTTTCCTTCAAGAAACAAAGATGTCAATGGAGGATATGGACTTAATTTCCAGTAAAATTTGGCCAGCTGGAAAAGTGGTTTCCCTCAGTTCCCAAGGGACTTCGGGTGGCATTGCTTGTCTTTGGGACCCAAAAGAGGTAGTTATTCACCATATGGTTGGCAGTTGGGGTTTGTTGGCTATAGCTATTCAAAGTAGACATTCCAACCAGATTATGCTCTGCATTATCGTTTATGCTCCGACTTCTTTGGAGGAAAATAGAAGACAGTGGAAGGATATTACTCATATTATCTCTCATTTTCCTAAATCTTGGATCTTGATCGGAGGAGATTTCAATACCATCCTCTCTCTGGATGAGAAAATGGGGGGAAATAGAAATTTGGACAAAAGCACTGACCTCATGAGCGAATATATTGCAAACCTCCATCTTGTGGATATCCAACTAGATAATGGCCTTATGACTTGGTCTAACGAAGGCAAGGCTTAGCTTGTATAATGGAGAGATTGGATAGGTTTTTGCTCTCTGAAAATTTCTTAATCCATGGTCACATTCCTAAAGTGAAGACTCTTAATAATGCTGGTTCGGATCATTGGCCAGTCATGGTGGAAATGTGGAAAACCAATGTGAGTTTCTCTCCTTTTCGTTTTCAATTAATGTGGCTTAGAGACATTTCCTTTAGACCTCGTGTGCAACAATGGTGGAAGGAAGGTAAACCTAGGCATGGGACTAAGATGTTCTATTTTTCCAAAAGACTACAATACATTAAATCCAAAATCAAGACTTGGAACTGGAAAGAGTTTGGGGATGTTCATAAAAAAAACATGAAGTTATTGCTCATCTTGAAAATTTGAATAAGAAAATCCATTTAGATGGCCTCACAGAGAAGAGAAGTGCAGATGAAATTAAACTCACAACTCAGTTAGAGGAATGGGAAAAAAGAGAAGAAATCTTATGGAAGCAAAAATCTAGAATTCAATGGCTCAAAGAAGGAGATCGAAACACAAATTTCTTCCACAAATATCTTCTAGCTCAAAGATCTCACAACTTTATTTCTTCCTTAAAATCAGATTCTGGAGATGTTGTTTATACTTGGGATGGCATGAACTCTATTGTTGTTGATTACTTTTCCAATATTTTTGCTGCTACTCCTCTTGACTCAACTTCTCAACATAATGTTCTTCAAGCAATCCCTTCTCTTATCACTTCTGAGGAGAACTCTATTTTGACTTGCTCCTGTTACTATCAATGAGCTTCAACAAGTAGTTTTTAAAATGCAAAAAGGGAAAACCCCAGGTCCCGATGGTTTTCCTATTGAGTTCTACCAAGAGTTCTGGGATATCCTTCATGTTGATTTATTAGAGGTGGTGGAAGAAGCCAGGAAAGCCAAAGAAATTTTGAAGGTTATCAATAAAACTTATATTACTCTTGTTCCAAAAGCTCAAGAGGTTGATCATATCTCAGCTTTTAGACCTATTGCTTTATGTAATGTTCTTCTCAAAATCATTACTAAAATCATGGCAGAAAGGTTGAAGCCTCTTTTGCATAAGATTATTTCCCCGAGCAAGGGGGTTATGTGGAAGGACGTCAAATAGTAGATGAGATAGTTCTTTCTCAGGAAGCCATCCATTCCATGGATATGCAAAATTCTCCTTCCATGTTCATTCGGTTAGACTTATCCAAAGCTTATGACAGAGTGGATTGGCACTTCCTTATCAAAGTTTTGAGGCAATTTGGTTTCTCTAAGGATTGGATGGATTGGATTATGGGATGTATCTCTTCAGTTTCCTACTTAGTTCTTATCAATGGCAGGCCTTCTCAGTATTTCCCAGCTTCCAGAGGTATTAGGCAAGGTGACCCACTATCCCCTTATTTATTCATCATTCTTGCTGAATGCTTGGGTAGGACTATAACCAAAAAGAGGGAAAACAAAACCCTTGAGGGAGTTACCATTGCTCATGGAGCTAGACCTATCTCTCATATTCAATTTGTGGATGACTCTACTCTTTTAGGTAAAGCTACAGTTAAGGAAGCTTCTAATATTAAGCAAATCATTAGCTATTTTTCTAAGGCTATTGGGCAGTTGATCAATGAAGACAAATCTAAAGTTATTTTCTTTCACTACTCTGCTAGACAGGAATCCATGGTCTTGGATAAATTAAGATATAAGAAGACCTCTCTTCCAATCACTTATTTAGGTATTCCCATAAATATTCAAAGGTAGAAAAATAAAGATTGGAATTGGTTGTTGGACAAAGTCAAGAAGAAAATTGGAAAGTGGACCAACAAGTGGCTTTCTTCTGGGGTAGAATCACCTTGGTAAAATCAGTCCTTCAAGCTATTCCTATTTATGTTTCTTCCGTTTTGAATATCCCAAAGGCTGTTCTTCGAGAATTGGATCAAATCAGTCATCGTTTCCTTTGGAGTGGTACTAAGGAGAAAAGAAAATGGGCCTTGGTGAAATGGGATACTTTATGTCTTCCTAAGAGTGAAGGGGGGTTAGGATTCTGGTCTTCAATTAATAACAACAAAGCTTTAGCTTCTAAATTATATTGGAGGATGTTGCATAACCCCAATGCTCTTTGGGCCAATAATCTTCGTGCTAAATATGCTGAGAACAAAAGTCCTGAAGACCTTGTTCGCTATCAACTTCCTACCAAAGGTTCTCCCATTTTAGTAGTTCTTAAGACTAGTGAGGATTTGATAAAGAAAAATTTATTTTGGATCATTCATAATGGTCAACATGCAAATTTTTGGACAGATTCTTGGGATGGTCACAAGCCTTTGATAACTCAGTTTCCCGATTGGAGGCCTTGGATGGAGGAGCTTCACCGAGCTAATTGGATAAAGGTGGCTAATTACTGTCGGTACCATACTGGTAATTCAAATGTTGGTAGATATTGGATCCCTATTGAGGACTGGCCTATTCAAATCCCAGAAAGGCAAAGACAAGATATCCAAGGCATCCTTCATATGAGATCCCTCTCTTGGTCCCATGAAAAAGATTGTTTTGGATGGAACAACACTACTAAGGGTGAGTATTCAGTTGCTCAAGGTTATTTGACCTTATGCCATAATAATCCCAACCATTCTTCTGACATATTTTCTTGATTGTGGGCTCAAAAGCTCTAGCCTAAGGTGAGGTTCTTTAATTGGCTTTTATTGCATCGTAGGGTGCTTACTGGTGAGCAACTTATGAAGCGTGGTTTTCATGGCCCTTTTAGATGTGAAATGTGTGAAGAGAATGTAGAAAATATCAACCATATTTTTATTGAGTGTACTTTAGCCTCTGAGCTATGGAGGAGAATGGCCACTTTACTTGGCTTACAAGTGGTCCAATTTTTTTACTTTTGAACAGCTTTGGAGGGATTGGCCTAATCAAGAGGGTGTTGATCATTTTATTAGGCAGCTTAGTTTGGATGGGTTCTACCATTCTTCTTTGGAATATTTGGAATGAAAGGAACAGCCAAATTTTTAATCAAGATAGGAAGGATATTCACTATATTTGGCAAAAGACCATAGCCAACTTAGTTGAATCAGTCCATCAACTCCTTAATCACCCCCAAAACTCCCACCAAAGATGGGATCAAGTGATGCAAAGATTGAAGATTAAACCTTCTAAGGGCAACCAACTTAAAGGGAATGTGAGTATTAGTAAGATGGATAGGACTAGAAATTGGCAACCTCCTCCTAAGGATTTTGGAAAAGTCAATACTGATGGAGCCTCTAGAGGGAAACCCTGGAAAAGCCAGTGTGGGAGGAATTGGTAGACTTTCAGATGGCTCCCTGGTTTTTACTTTTGCTGAGAATTTGGGTATTCTTTCCAATAACCTTGCTGAGGGGTATGGTATCCTCAGAGGTCTTCAGGAGGCTACTAAGGTTGGATGGGAAAAGGTGTTAGTTGAGTCTGACTCTCAACTTATGATTAATCTCTTGAAGACTCCTTCTAAGAATCATAAGGTGGATTGGAGAATAAAAATAATTATTGAGAAGATTCAGTTAATCCAGATGGGATTTTTGAAAGTTGATTACAATCATGTGGTTAGAGATCAAAACAAGAGTTCTGATGCTTTAGCTAATTGGGCTTTGGACAAAGGTGATCTTACTTGTTATGGCCACCCTCCTATATGGTGGGCTTCTCAAATTAGGGAAGCTCTTCTTTCTATCATTTCTTTGGATGGCTCCAGTTCTGAAGGTACCTAGTTTCTTCTTGTTCTTTTTTTTTTTGCTTCTCTTTGGTTCATTCAGTTTTTTTTTAGTTCCCTAGCTCATTCTATTCTTTATTTTGTTTCCTCTGTTGATTCTTGCCTTAATAGTATTTTGGTCTAGATAGGTCATTGTTTTGTTCATTTTTTTTCTTTTTTCTTTTTTGGTTTTTTTGTTTAGTTTTTTAAGGTGGGTGGTTTCTTTTGTTTTGTTTTTTTTTTGTGTTCTTTGTGTTGTTTTTTGTTGTTTTTTTTGTTGTTCTTGTTTTTTTTTTATGTTTTTTGTTATTGTTCTTGTGTTTTTTTCGTTCTTGTTCTTGGGTTTCTCTTTGTTTGTGTTATTTCGTGTTTTTATGTGTGAGTGTTTTCTATGTATTTTGTTTTTGTTTATTGTCTATTGTTGGTTGTTTTTTATTTTTATTTTTTTTAATTTTTTAGGTTTTGGTTGTGTTTATTTTTCATGTTTTTTTGGGTTATGTCTTTGTAGTGTTCTGTTGTTTTTGTCTTGTTTGTGTTTTGTTATGTGGTTCTTGTGTTTTTCTATGTGGTTTGTGTTGTGGTTTCTTTTATCTTATTGTGCGTGTTTGGTTGTGCTTTTGTTTTTGACACACTCAAGGAGCATGTTTTTTATTTTATTTTATTATTTTTGTTGTTATTTACTTATTTTTAAATTGGTTTTGTGTGTTTGTTTGCTCCTTGAGTATGTCAAAGGTGGTAGGCCAGGTCCGAGTCCTGGGCATTTTTGGTGGAATGGATACCCCTGCCTCCTTGGGTCTTACTCGAAAGTGGCATCCCTTTTGGGATGTTTTCCACAAATAAAAAAATTATAATCTATACACATCCTCAAGGTACTGTATTTCTTCTTACAAATAAGATATGATCTCACCATGGAAATACACTAGGATTTATTAACCCTTTTTCCAAAAAATCTTGAAGTTGCATATTGAGCTCTTGTAGCTCAATAGAAGTCATTCTATATGGTGCCCTTGCAATTGGGGTAGCTGCATATAACAACTCAATAGAAAAATCAAATTCTCTTTGAGGAGGTAACCCTGGAAGTTCCTCTAGAAACACATCCTTTAATTCTCACAATACATGATGCCTTTAGAAGAGGCTACATTCCACTTCAGTCTCCTATTGCTTATTCATTTTAAGTATAAAAAGCATTTCCTTCTTCCTAATGACTTTAATTATTTATATTTTAGATAATAAATATGGCTTAATTCCACCATTATCACAATGAATTCTAATCCTTTGAATAGACTCATCCATAAACTCAATCCATATTTTCTCCAAATTCAAAAGATATTTACAAGATTTTAACCAGTTAACAACGAGAATGATATCAAAGAAATGTAAAGGTGCTACATACAAATACCATCTAATTTTTCCTTGAAAAAAAATGATATGAGGGTAAAATAGGCATTAGTTCACTTGATAAGTTTACCCTAACACATACTCCACCTTCCAAACATTAGCTAAAACCTTGGCCTTTCAGGTATTTCTCTCACTATTCTAGTGGAAATAAAGTTATCATTTAATCCACTACCTATAAAAATATGCACATATTTATCAAAAACATTTCTCTTTAATTATAAAGGAGTAAATTGACCATCAAGTATGGGACTACCTATCACTGCAAATATCCTATTAGTGGCTTCTTATAGATATTTTTTATCAAGATCAACTCTGTGGGGGCACTAGTTGGCATGATGATATCCTTGGCATATATAGAATCTACTTGGAGGATATTTGTTTCCTTTGTTATTATTCTCTTTCTTGACCTATGGCTTAGTTTCATTTGCCTTCTCTTTATTTACTGATCTCTAATCATGTCTTTTGGAAAACTCTTTGTCATCCATCCTAAACTTATTGCCCTAAAAAACTAGCTCTATTTCTACCTCTCTGCCTATTTTTATCTCCTCTCTTAGGTTTATTGATTTGATTTTTTTACCATTTCATAAACCCAACACTTTTCTACTTTCTAAGCCTATATTTTTCCTTTTTAGATATAATTTGATAACAAAAATATGTTTTTTTGATCCCTTGTTTTGCTTTTTCTTTTCATGCTAAATAAAAAGCAGTAGGAATATCTACAAGGTTGTGCATATTCACCACTGTCATGGTTTTGGGATGCAATCCCAAAATGAGATTTTGAACCTTCATCTCTACATTACTTTCATATTGAGATGCATATTTTAGCAGGTGAATATACTTTTGGTGATAATCTCATGTTGACATAGTTTCTTGCCATAGATTAGTAAATTTCTCAAATTTTTCCACATAATATTGCTTGGTTAGGAATCTAATCCTGAATTATTTAACAAAATCCTCCTACTTGAGGTCTACATCTTCAATGTCATGTCCTTTATTATAGGATTTCCACCAATATATGGCTACTTCAATCATGTTTATAACTGCCATTGTAGTATTTTATTCATATGATAAAACTATCAGGGAAAAATATGACTCTATTTCACTTAACCAGTTCTCTATTACATCATCATCACCTTTCCCATTAAAAATAGATATTACAAAATTAATTAGCTTCCTGTCCAATTCTACACTCACTCTCACCCTACCACTACTGGATCCTACAGGTTCATTAGGTGGTACCTCTACCCTACGTCCTCTAGTTCCTCTTCCCCTAGCCAATTCTTCTATGATATTTTGCTATTGAACAATTAACTCCTATTTTGGACCATGTGATTTTTTTGGGGGCCATTTCTACCCTTTGTTACTCGGTATGAGTTTGTAATAGTTGCAAAAATTTTGCAAGGTTTCCTTCCTCTCTTCTAGGATCATTTGGTGGAGGTTCATTCAATCATTTCATCCTTCTCTCCCATTGGGTACCTTCTCCAGTTATTCCTATCCTTGGTCCCCTTATAATTCGATGGCTTCTTCCTCCCTACCTCCCATAGGATTTCTTGAAGATCCACTTTGCAACATCCATGCCATTTGATCTATAGGTGAAACAAGTAAGTTAATAGATTTACATTGATCTATACAAAAATATTTTTATTAGAGTCTACAACTTAAGAACTCTTCTGCTTTGATACCACATGTAACAACCCATTTCTACTCACTTGGTTGTAATGCAAAATAATCCAAGCATTTTTTGAGGGATATTTTTGTTTAAGTTTATTGTTAAACTCTAAGAGTGATTTTATATTCACAGTCATTATGTTTTCACCCAATAAGTTTTACACATCTAGTTTTAATTAGTATAGGCATAGCATACCAATTTTAGGTTTCAAGACTACTGCAGACAACCACCCAAGTGGATGAGATTGGCGAAATCTCATAAAATAAGACATTATGTGGAATTGAATTACCTCATTTAACATACTCTTATTTTTTTATAAGGTTCAAACCATGACTGGGATTATCTTCTAGGATCCATAACACCTAGAGGGTGGATGCATACCTCCCCATCCCTTATCATACTGAACCTTCGACAAATCGATCAAATTATTCCAATATGTGTATGTAAGGGGGTTAGCGTACATATACCCAATGTCTACCTCATTATCTACTATCTAGTGTCAGCTAGAGCCATGTCAATACCCTAACCTTTTCCTGATCACACATACACATTATGACTCATGATCGTTTATCCCATACCAAACATCTTGGATGATCTAGCTAACTTATCATAGTACTACCCAGGCAATAACCTATAGGTGGCATCCGATACCACCCCTCATTACTAGTTCTAACCAAGTCACTTGTTTTGACCAATTCTGTTAGACTATGGTTTCTCTCAAGACTCATTGTGTGCATACCCACACCTCAACAACATTGGGTGTTCATATTTAATTTCCTTTCATACGAATTCTATTATCCATTCCTCATATTGGTATTGTATCGCTCCAAATTTTTCGCATCCCTACCTTCAGGCTATTGGATCCGCGCCCGGAAGGAGGATGGGAAAAGGATGATGCGGTACCTCGGACGAGAGGACTTTGCGAAGGTCCCGCCTCTCAAGGGAGGTGCATTTTGGTGATTTTTCGATGGATGGTGGGTTCACCAGGAAACATTTGGCGGCAGTTTCCACGCCTAGGTTTTGGGAATGAGTTTTGATGAGTTCGTTTTATTTTTAAACATTCATCCTAGGTTTGGCCGAATGATTCTAACTTAAACTACATGAAAATGCAATTTAAATGAATACAGAAAATAGAAAAGAAAGCAAAAACAGAGAATTTGCAGGAGGCCAATGAAGATTACCTGATCCGGAAGTCTGATGAAGTTTCTGATTACTTGTAGCAGTCTGGATCGTCTGCAATTCAACAAAATCGCCTTCAATTTGATAAAATCGTCTAAACTGACAGGATCGTCTGCAATCTGACGAATTCGTCAGACGAATTCATCAGAGACCTGCAAAACAAGCAAACAGATGCGAAATACAAGAAATTCTATTTTGTAAACAGGGGCAAACTATATGAAAAAGTAATGAGTATTGAACAATATACAAGAACAGAAAGTAAATGCAAATCACCGTGTTTAGATAGCAGAATCATGATCTTAATATGCAAACTAGACAAAATGGGTGAACTCCGGATGCAATATAGTATAAAAACTGAATAGACAATCTAATTTATAGCATAAAATGACAGAGAAAAGAGAAAGAAGAGCAAACTCCGTGCACTTGATTGCCTCGATGTGTGCTGCAGTCGAAATCGTCTCGCATCATAACGAGATCGTCCCGAATTTGACGAGATCGCCTCCGATCTTGACAGGTTCGTCGACTGCGATAGGTGCTGGCTCCGGCTGAAAACCAGTGGTGTACCTGCAATAAAATTAATATAGGACTAGTGCAAGAGCAAATTTGAAGTGTTTTAGCGCATAGGGAGTTGATTTACATAAAAATTCAGCCAGGGGTTGGGGAGGGAAAAGTCTTAGAGTTAAATAGGCATAGGATAGTTGTTGGGAGGTTGGAGATCATCCCAATTTGGGAGATCTCCAACGGGGGAAGGGTCCCAACGGCGCAGACACGCTTCTGCCCGGATTGGAGACCCGTTGGAACGGATTCCAACTATGCAAATTCAGTTTTGCGACAAAATCGTCTGGACGTTCTAGTCCAGACGAAATCGTCAAATCTGGGGCGATATCGTCTGATCGGAGACGATATCGTCAAACGGTCAAAACAACTACTAAAAATGGCACGAAAAAAGAGGAAACGGGTTTCTCGACGGTTAACGGGCGGTTTGGGAGGTTAAATTTGAATTTAAATTTATTTACTAAGGTGAATGTAATTATTCCAATTTTACTGCGCCAATTTTAGGGTGCTACATTTTGCCCCCTCTTTAGCGAATTTTCCGAAGAAAATGCGTTAAAGATGAGTTCTTCTCGATCTACGAGAAAGCAAAAAATTATTCCCATTTTTAGGCGACGATTCTTGGTCGAATCGTACGACAGCTTACTATGGTGCCCCCTCCGTGTTTTTACCCAAATCGAACGTTTGAGGTAAAAACGCGAAAAAGCAAAAATTATTTGTGAATTATTTTGAATAAAATTAAGAAAAATAGGGTAAAACCCTAATTCATTGTTACTGTTCATTTTACTAGTTTTTAGAGCTCTGAGCAAAAATGGTAGAGACAGCGCACATATCTTGCAGAGGTCCGCCGCGGTCTACGGGTAAGGGTTTAAACTTAGTTTAGATTGATTTAATTTGAATTTACATGCTTTGTAAATGAATTTTAGGATGAATTTTGAGCATCGCGGCCATTTTTGGCCATCGACGTCGTCCGGACGAAATCGTCCCTAGTTCGACGAAATCGTCTCAAGTTCGTCAATTTCGCCCAAGGGCGAAATCGACGAAAAAGGGACGATTTCATCAAATTAGAGACGATTTCGACACGCGAAATCGGAGACGATTTTGCTCAAATTTCGGACGATATCGTCCAATAGTGGGCGATATCATCAATTGCAAAAATTTGATCTTTAAGTGGCATTATTGATTACTAAAATTGTTATTAATGATTGTTTGTTGTTTTGATTGTTTATGCTTGCAGAGAGGATTACTAAAGAGCAGAGAGTGGAAATACGACGGATTGAGAGACGACTTGGCCGCTCTCACCCAGGCAGAGCGGGATCTGCTGGCACAGGCCGGCTTGCAGCATGTGGCAGAGATGCCACAGGTTTCTACTGACATGGGGCTACTGACAGCCCTAGCAGAGAGGTGGTACCCGGGCTCTTCATGCTTCCGGTTACCAACAGGGGAGATGACTCCCACACTAGAGGATGTATGGAGGATTCTTAGAATCCCCATACAAGGGAGGATGATCACACCTACGGCCAATCAGGGCCACGCGATGGGACGACTCTGCGGTGACCCGAGCTTCACCCTGGAGAAGGGCGGAGTGAACATCGAGGCACTGCGCCAGATGCCTGGGGCATCTACACTGACACGAGTTTTGGCTGGGGTGGTTGGTGGACTTCTGCTGTGCCACCAGAGCGGATGCAGGGTACCATGGATGCTGGCAGATGTGATCTACGACATGCGCGACCATGGCTACAGATTTTCTTGGGGCAGCTTTGTTCTATGCCGATTGTACAGGATCCTTTACGGGGTCGTGTACAAGGGCGGGCGATGTCTGGTCATGACATCGCTCCTACAGGTTTGGTGCTGGGAGCACATTGCGATGCGGAGGCCGGTAGGGCTTCCACTGACAGGGGTTGACGGGGAGAGGCCCCGAGTCTTCTACTGGTGGCTCCGGAGAGGGGCACACGACGGATCGACCTGCCGGTGTCCCGGAGACTACTGGATGATTTGGTCCTGCACCGCATCACCCGGAGGCCATGGAGGCAGGATCCAGGGTGGGCAGAGGACGCACAGGAGCTGGCTCGCATCGAGGGAGTCTGCTGGCTAGGATGGAGAGGGGAGAGGTGGAGCTCCACCGCTACGACCGAGTTTTGCGATAGTTCGGTCTACAGTAGGGGATCCCATCTCTCAGGGATTATGAGTTTTCTCGGACTGTCCGGGATAACACCACAGTTAGCGGGGCTCCAGATATGCAACGATTCTAGAGTCAGGACGCGGACGATGCCCCCATTCAGCCAGTGGATGGGGACGACGCAGGGGTAGCCGATGGCTACGATGCCTGGTACGTAGGCATCCGCCCTCCTCGGATGACGAGGGCTCAGGGACCGATCCACGCAGTTGTGCATCGGATAGGGAGGCGACACCAGGCGATGGTAGAGGCAGCCCGGGTCACGGCAGAGGAGAGCAGAGGAGGCCACAGGCACAGGAGAGGCCATGACAGAGGGAGAGGGAGAGGAGGGAGGCGAGACCCCCATCTCCACAGAGGCCACCATCGCCTGATAAGGGCAAGGGTGTGGACATTGGAGAGAGTAGCGAGATGGCTACTCTCCGGGCAGAGAGAGATCATCTACGAGCTCAGGTGCAGACGTTACAGGATGCAGCTGCACAGCACCAGGCTGAGGTGTCGCAGCTACGAGACGAGAATGCTCGTCTCAGGGCACGAGGCGGAGGGGTGAGCACTCAGGAGCTGATGCGGTCGGTTTCTCAGACCGCATTCTATCAGGCTCTATACTACCAGGCGGTGCCAGAGGGCCAGAGGATACAGGTGCCACCTGCCATAGCAGATCCTATCAGGACAGGGTCGACGAGGAGCTCATCCCGGTCGACGACGAGGACTCGCAGTACCACACATACTGCGATGGGACCACCTCGTCCTCCGCAGGGCGGGGGAGGAGATGAGGCCGAGAGCTCTAGAGGCTCTCGAGGCTAGAGGGCGGGATACCGCCACTGATATTGTATTATACTTGTATTGATAGAGGATTGAGTATGCCGAGGTACAGATTGTGGCATACCAATCCAGCTTTGATGATGTATATATGTTGATATATATAGATGAGATATTTTTGATCATATGACTTGTCTTATGTGATGCTTATGATGCTTTTTATGTTTGATTGATTGATTGATTTGATTGATGTAATGATTTTATTGATGATTCATGTAATTATGTCATTTTGGAAAATATTATAACTTGGATGTCATGCTATAAATATTTTAAATGAAATAATCTGATGTAACAAATTGATTGGTTGTAATGAAATGTGATAAAAATAAAAAGAGATTTCTAACAATAATTTCAAAGGACATTGTCGCTATTATAGACCATTTCATGGAGTCGCCGCTCACTCGGTCGTCAAGCTAGTCCCAGGATAGAAATATTGTTAAAAGAAAAGAGTGCTTAAGAGACTGTCTTAAGACTTTGTTGTGATGATGCAAATGATGATGATGATGGTTTGCTTTCAGATTTCCATGAAAATATTATGCATGAAATATTGTAAAATGATTTTTGCTAGGCATAAATTCCTAAGTGTGATAAAATTTGTTGAATAATTCCTTAAGAATTATACCATCATTGCAAAATGCAAAGGTTGACATAATGACATGAAATAATAAAAATGTGTTTGCTTTTGAAAAGCATAATTTGTGTAAAATGAAGTCATATGTTTTGTATGATCTTTGATAAATTGGGAAATAAAATTGTTACAATGGTTTGCGCTAGGCATAGAATATGTAGGTATAGACTTATACCATCATCGCGAAGATCAAAGAAAGGATAGTTTTATTGCATGATTGATTTTTGATGAACAGAAAATATGATAATGAGGACTTGCGCTAAGCATAAAATTCCAATTTTGGTTTTGAAACTATACCATCGTTGCGAAAGTCGATAAGATATATATGATATGTTTTGATTGAAAAATTTTTGATTTTTTCTATTATATAGTTGTCTTTGTGGTAAATAATTGTACTTGGTTTATTCCAAACAAGTTTGCAAAAATAATATTTCAAAGTATTTTGAAGACAAAAAGTTAGATTTATAAGGAATCCCATGTGCATAAGTGAATTCATTGCCAATCTTGATTTATCATAATGATAGACAAAATCTCTCAAATACAAATGTGTGTGCAATTGCATTGTTCATTTACCAGTTTTGAGCAAGATACTATGATACAAGTGATTTGAAGAAACCAAATAAGTGTTCATTAACCATGATGTAGATGCATATAACCATACTAGGCTACTATGTAGATCGGATTATCAAGAGCTAGCTAATCCATAAGCAGACATAGGTTCGTACAAAAGAAGGTCGCTAATGTGACGTACATATCGCCACGCTAGGAGTTACCCAAGGCCAAGCAGTGTTGGGCACAAACCACCTGCTATGGGGCTTACCTCACGCTTTTCGAATAATTGAGAATTCCAAGGATTCAAGCTCATTCACCCTTCTTTTCTTTTCAAAGGGTAGGGAAAGGGATTTTATTGCTCTTCTTGCTTTCTTTTGAACTTTGCTTATTTTTCTTTTTGTATTTCTTTTGCTTGATAATTCTTGGAACATTGCCGACATAACATTTTTCTTTTCTCTTTTTCTTGAATTTTTCTTTTCTTTTTCTTTTTCTAGGGATACTTGCTCAGATTAGTTGTAGAGCAAGGGATTTTTATTCTGGGTAGGGGTGAGCTTGTCCTTTTGCCAATTCTCAAAGATTCTAGACCATGTGCATGATAGGATAGCAAGGGAAACTTTTCACTCAAGAAATCAGTTCTACTATGTAGCAAAACATGGAAATTACAAATATAATCATTTTATTGTGAAAAGATGTGCTTGGTTTAAGTAAATAACAAGATCAATTCTCTATGCTCAAACTTTATTTAATTGAATTTTGTGAACTTTGATATAAGAGAGATTAGTAATCATGCCAGATAAAATCAAGATATTTATTGTTGTGAGTGTGCAAGTGAGGGATGCCAAATAAATGCTAATTTTATCCAAAATAAGTTGAAACATATAATTGCAATAATTGTAAGAAAATAATGATTTTGAGAAAGTTTTGAGAATGTTGACTCTCTCTTTCTTCTGTATATTGTTTTGGTTTCGAAAGAGTCAAGCATATAGCTGTTTTTGGATTTTTATGTTGATTTTTGTTTTGGAGCAAAAGGAACTTTAACAAGTGCTTTAAATAAATGCAATAAATATTTTTGAAGATTTTTGAAGATTTTATGAATGTTTTTGAGGTTTTTGAATAAATTGAAAGAAATACAAGATAATGATTTTGAACAAATATATACATGGATGAAATGACCAAATTTATGCATAATAACGTTTGAGATGTAAAATATTCATGGGTTCTTTAAGTTCTTTACCATCTAAGGTAGATAATTTATATGCTCCCGATTCAAATTTTGCAAGTAATGATGTATGGTCCGAGCCAGCTTGGGCTCAAATTTACCTTTAAGTTCCTTAGTTGCATTTGTATTTTTTTGAAGATTTTGAGGATTTTGATTTTTTTGTATTTTGATTTTAATTTATGAATTGAAATTGGTGGTATATACAAGATGATCTATATACACTATACAAGGTTTATTTGAGTATAGCATGTCTAAGGTTGCTTCAAAATCAAAGGAGGTTTTGAAGGATAATCTGGTTGAGGTGAAGGTAAGAATAGAAGGTGATGAATAAAAGGTAGTGATAACAAAAGCTTTGTTATAATGTAGAATAATGTAGAAAAAGATTTGACTTTTATATGTGGAAAATTGATCATATTACAAAATAAAATGTCAGAAATATAAAAAAGTTCTTCATTCTTATTATTATATTCCAAATCTTGATAAGATGGAGAAAGTATATGTGAAAGATATGCATGGATGTTATTTGGTAAACAAGGATGATCATATATGGATGAAGAAAAGTGATGGATAGAAGATAATTGTGATAATAGAGAATGTATAGAACTTGATGTTTCAACCATTAAATATTCTTCAAATGGTGTTGGGTCACCATGTATGGTAACAATTTTATTTGCAATTTCAAACTTCAAACATTGGTGAAGAGTGGAAGGGACAACCCTCATCGTATGAATCCAAGGACTCTGGAGAAGTAGGTTGTAAGGTGAAGGACAATATCCTACATAGAATAAAGTATCCAGGATCTTGGATCCAATATTAAGGGGAAGAATTATAGTACCTTGAGCTTCTTGAATTTCATTGTTAAAAGATTTTATAATAACATTTGATTCATTAATATCTTCTTCCTTTAATTTGAGTTTTTGGAATAATTGATAAGTGCATAAATTAAGAGAGGAGTCATTATCTACCATGATAGTTTTAACAGGTGTTTCTTTACTAGATCCGATAATGTAAAGATAGGAGTCTTCTTGTGGAGTAGAGGAAGGAATATCCTCATCATAGAATGAAATATGGTTAACCTCAAGAGGGTTTACACCATTAATTATGTTCTTAGAGAAAATATGATGAGGAACAAATTGTTGGCTAGGTATTTTGAACAAAATTTCCTTATGAGAAATTTGTAATACTTCTAAAAGGGATATCTTTGCTTGAGGATTAATCACTTGTTGTTGGTTATCAAAGTGGATTTCAGATTGAGATTTTGATTCTAAAGATGAGCTTTCTATGCTTACATTCCATTTTGGATCATTCTCTAGAGCCAAAGATAGTTTTGAAGGTTGGTCAAATGAGGAATCCATATCTTGAATATCGGATTGAGTTGATTGAACTTGAGGTTGCTCATTTGTAGTTTTTGTTACAATATTAATAATATCATCATGATGGGACACATTAACATGCAATATTTGATTGGTTTCTTGTTGTTGATAATTGAATAGTAGGGTTCTTGGGAGATCCCCATGTCTTGATTGATTATTGGTATTTGTTGTGTAGGAGTTTGATAGTTTACTCGGAGATTTATAATCAGTTGTAGATTGTAATTCCTTTATATTAAAAAGATCCTTATCAATCAAATCTTGAATTGCACATCTTAAATCTTTACAATTTTGTGTCATATGTCCATCTACTCTATGATATTCACAATGTAGCTCAGGTTTAAACCAATCTGATGTGGTATCAAGTTGTCTTATGGAAGGAAGTTCAATCTTATTTGTGTCAAGTAAATACTTGAGAATTATATCCATTGGTTGATTGAGCTTAGTAAATTTACGTGATGAAGGTTTTTGAGAGGTTTTTGATAAATGCCTTAGGAATTTCGTCATAAAAGGACCTAATGGTTTCTCACCTCTACTTTCTTTATTATGGGTAGAATGATGATAGGAAGATTGCGATGTAGGAGGTGAGTGCATGGTAGAATTGGAAGAATAAGTATTTTCTTGTTGAAATGGATGTGTTGTATTGAAAGAAGAGTATTGAAAAGGTGGTGGAGGATTATATGTGGATTGATAGACATAATATGGATATATGGGAGAATAGATAATATCATTATGAAGAGGATTGGCAAAGGGATTGTTTTGTTGGGTTATGGATGAAAAATAAGAAGAGTGTGATGGAGGTGATGTTGAATAGGGATGAGGTTGATCATAATCAACAAATGTATTTAGCTGAATTCTTCCAACATTACTAATGGGCTCATATTGATTTGAGTAAAAACTCATGGTTTCTTTAGTACTTCTAAAAGTAATATTTAGCATCTACTATTTAGAATTGAATCTAAAACATATAAACTTGAAATGATGATTTTGTTTTTGTTTTTCTTGTATACATATATATTTTTTTGTTTTTGTTTTCAAAAGGTTATGATGCATTCACGTCGGGTTCACCAAAATGTATCGCTCCAAATTTTTCGCATCCCTACCTTCAGGCTATTGGATCCGCGCCCGAAGGAGGATGGGAAAAGGATGATGCGGTACCTCGGACGAGAGGACTTTGCGAAGGTCCCGCCTCTCAAGGGAGGTGCATTTTGGTGATTTTTCGATGGATGGTGGGTTCACCAGGAAACATTTGGCGGCGCTTTCCACGCCTAGGTTTTGGGAATGAGTTTTGATGAGTTCGTTTTATTTTTAAACATTCATCCTAGGTTTGGCCGAATGATTCTAACTTAAACTACATGAAAATGCAATTTAAATGAATACAGCAAACAGAAAAGAAAGCAAAAATAGAGAATTTGCAGGAGGCCAATGAAGATTACCTGATCCGGAAGTCTGATGAAGTTTCTGATTACTTGTAGCAGTCTGGATCGTCTGCAATTCAACAGAATCGCCTTCAATTTGATAAAATCATCTAAACTGACAGGATCGTCTGCAATCTGACGAATTCGTCAGACGAATTCATCAGAGACCTGCAAAACAGCAAATAGATGCGAAATACAAGAAATTCTATTTTGTAAACAGGGGCAAACTATATGAAAAAGTAATATGAGTATTGAACAATATACAAGAACAAAAGTAAATGCAAATCACTGTGTTTAGATAGCAGAATATGATCTTAATATGCAAACTAGACAAAATGGGTGAACTCCGGATGCAATATAGTATAAAAACTGAATAGACAATCTAATTTATAGCATAAAATGACAGAGAAAAGAGAAAGAAGAGCAAACTCCAGGCACTGATTGCCTCGATGTGTGCTGCAATCGAAATCGTCTCGCATCATAACGAGATCGTCCCGAATTTGATGAGATCGCCTCCGATCTTGACAGGTTCGTCGACTACGATAGGTGCTGGCTCCGGCTGAAAACCAGTGGTGTACCTGCAATAAAATTAATATAGGACTAGTGCAAGAGCAAATTTGAAGTGTTTTAGCGCATAGGGAGTTGATTTACATAAAAATTCAGCCAGGGGTTGGGGAGGGAAAAGTCTTAGAGTTAAATAGGCTTAGGGAAAGTTGTTGGGAGGTTGGAGATCTTCCCAATTTGGGAGATCTCCAACGGGGGAAGGGTCCCAACGACGCATACACGCTTCTGCCCGGATTGGAGACCCGTTGGAACGGATTCCAACTATGCAAATTCAGTTTTGCGACAAAATCGTCTGGACGTTCTAGTCCAGACGAAATCGTCAAATCTGGGGCGATATCGTCTGATCGGAGACGATATCGTCAAACGGTCAAAACAACTGCTAAAAATGGCACGAAAAAAGAGGAAACGGGTTTCTCGACGGTTAACGGGCGGTTTGGGAGGTTAAATTTGAATTTAAATTTATTTACTAAGGTGAATGTAATTATTCCAATTTTACTATGCCAATTTTAGGGTGCTATAGGTATTAATCAAGAAGTTATATTATTTTATAAGATTTCCAACTAACTAAGTCAGATTCCCGAAAGACTCTTTTCATCAACTCTTCATACTAAACTAAGTTTTAGTAGATCAAGTCAAAATAATGATTTTTATAAAATCATGGAGATATAGTTGATGGTTTAATAGTGGTTGAACCCTAAATCTATTGTAGTGTGGTACTCTTAATCTATAAGTGTGTCATAAATGTATTTAATATAACCAATTTCTAGATCTAATTGTATTCCCAACACTTATATATACAAATAAATAAATATTCTTTCAAAACTTTTCTTTTCCATAATTTTTTTAAAACTTAGCAACAATCATACTTAATAGAATGTTATAATATTTGCACCTTTCCAAAAAAAAATATATTAAAGTCATGATTAGCCACACACGGTTTGACTATTTATCTCATCTGTAAGTAACCGTTAGACATTCTAAATTATCTAAGTCCCTACCTTTTTATTATAATACAACAATAAGCGCAATCCTATAGTCTACTACCAGAGATGCATATATCCAATTTTAAAGTTTACTAATTATTAGCTTAATTTTAGTAACCATATAATTTTAAACTCTCCTAGGTTATTTACCAAATTAGTTAACACATGGGGATGTCGGGCATAGCAATTTAGATGATATTTAAACCAAAGGGATATTCGAATTACACAAAGATTTAATAATACATTCTTTAATTGATAAGCTATATTTCTTCTTTTTAGTTTAGTTAATTCTCTAAACCCTCCATTAACCACTACGATCGATAATAACAATATTTCATTGGGAACTCATAAACCTTCCATTTGTCTCATGTATATATTTTGTATATATATTTACCCAATATTTCCTAACAATTAAATAATTTTTATGTTGATTGTAAAAGCACTAGAGTTGTGTATCGCTCACATATAACAAATGACTTCACTAATTTTTATTTGAGGATTACTCTATAATCTAGATAATTTTATATTTATATAATATTGATTCAAACACATCCACATATGTGTTTTACTTATATACATATCAAAATGGGATTTTTTTTAACATATAGACTAGAAAGAGCACCCTTTAATGACATGCCATTATCTTACCTTCACAAAACTACATCATACAATAATATTTAGATGATATTTCAAATACAAACATAAAATCAAATTTAAATCATGCAGTATAGGTAACCTCATATTTTCCAAATTATCACTAACTAAAGAGAATATCTTTGAGGATTTTTTAGGAATTAATATACTCATTTCAATAAAAATATATGAATCAACAATGATATACATTGAATACATCATGACACATCGATTGTCTATTATCTCAACTACATGCATTACATTTTCAATACCAATGAACATTCTCACTAATGTTACACAGGAAAATTCTCTTCTAAATTATCAAGAGTAAATTGAACCCTTCACAAATATATTTAATAAGGAATTTATCGTTGCCTCAAAATAAAACACAACATACCATTTTGCTACAGTGAATACCATAAAAACAAGCTCATTCTTGATATTCTTTTAAGTAATAATGTAGTCCTATAAAACATTTGATACTTTAATTCAAGGATAGGCATTCTTGCTATTCATTATAACTTTCAATAATTTTAAAGTCTCTCATTCTGCGTGAATCGGTAGCCTAGTTGATCAAACCAACAACGTGCAACCCTTGCATCACGAACAATGATGAGATTGAATAAAATTTCAACACCATGTTTTACAAGTCTCTAATGAGGGATCAAATTTTGTATCATATGGAAATATGTATGCAATATACTATAACATGCAATCTCTTATCCATTCAAAATATTTTCTTTCCACTCAACTAGGAAGAGATAGCATACTAATAAAATATTTCATAGACTGTAATCGTTTATAAACTATATTATTTAATATCGAAGTTTTCATTTTGCATACTTAGTCACAGAATGCAATAAGGACAAAAATATACTTCTCATTACTAATTTTATTTCCAACACAAACAACAAATAAAGTTAGTTCCAGTATGTTATCATTCTAGTTTTTCTTTTAAACCCAATACCAAGCATCACGAAACCAACAATAACATTCCATTTCTAATGCTGAAAAGAGAACACAACAAGCCTATAAAATAAATTTTGCAGTATTAATTTCATAAATTGAGGTCCTAATCATCTATGCCTACTTCATATCTCATCCAAAAACAAATATAAAAAGAAAAACATCATCTACTTTTTTTTTTCCCCTAATCATGCCTCCGAGTACAACAATGACATGTTGTCATCCCCTCCCCTTAATAATTTGTTTTTTTCATTTTTTGCAAGTATGGAAGGAGTTAAACATAATTATTACAACTACTTGCCACAACCAAAGCACTCCATGCATCATTTTCCTTGTCCACTAATCAATGAAATTATAAATAATACTCTATCAATATACTCATTTAAATACTATTATTACCTTTTACCAAATTAAATTAAGTTTAATATATATTTATAATTTATCCCTTTTAATTTATATTTATTATTTTCAACATTTTATTAGCAAACCTGCAATCAATTTCAATTCATAAAATATAGAACAAGAAAAGACTTCCATGCCTTTGGCACTTTCGTTACCCAAAAGAATATATACATACATTATTTTTCATCTATCAATAAACAAATATTTAAAATAAGGTAATGTAAACCACTCACAATGCACCTACATGCTATGCATTTAAGTGAGCTTCCATGTGCTCACGATCTCAATCATCACTTCTCTCTTACCTTTTCTATTGACCAATCCTACATATCAAAGGCGTATACCTAGTCCTGGATACATAATGGACATCAAAAACACCATGCTCTATAGGAAAAGACAAATGCAATTTATTAATTAATATATAATCCATGTTTGTGTGAGGAGGATAATTACACTCACTCTCAATAAACTTATCTTCTAGTTCCATTTCCTTTCAAATTTTTCATCCTCCCATACATAAGGCTTACTAGTTGTTCAATTTTACAAGAAAAAATCCCTAGAAGTCACCAATAATGTAGGTAATCTCATTATCTACATCCACAAGGTGGTCTAGTATGATCCATATAGTCATTTTGTCAAGGCAATAGTATACCAAAGGATATGCAATAGTTTAAGAGAGCATTTTCAACACCAAATGAATCCCTTATGTAAAATGTCATAACGAAATAATAATATAAAGCTAGCAAAAATATTGTAGAGATGTGTAGAGTATAAATGTATGGCTATATTGAAGAACACAAGCTTATACTGAGAGGGGGGGGGGTGAACAGTATAAGACCTCTTTTTAATTTTTCTTTTATACTTCAAAACAGTAAAGCAATATACCCAAAGCAATATCAAAGCAATGCACAATATCATCCACAAAGTGACACCAATTTTAACATGGTTCACCTAGAATGGCTGGGCTACATCCATAAAACTTTTCTCTAAAAGTTATCTCAAAGTTCTTTGTGAATCCTTCCCAATTACAATGTTTATGAGCCTCGACCCAAAGGAGATACCTTCCCCAAATCAGTATTTATGAGCCTTTGCTCAAAGGAGATACATTCCCCTCATCTAAATTTATGAGCCTCTACTCAAAGGAGATACTTTCCCCTCAATCTAAATTTATGAGCCTCTGCTCAAAGGAGATACCTTCCCCTCTACTCTGGAAATGATCCCTCAGAAGATCAATTGCCTCTACCTCTTGCTAGCACATGGAACTCCTTTCCACCGAAGACCTCCTGTCCTCAATGCTTAGCCTAAGAGACCTCTGCCTTCTATGATCATGTCCACAACAGCTCAACAACCTGTATCAAACACAGTCAGTCGGTCTAGTACAAGTCTTCCTTTGTTTGTCAGATCTGTCCAACACTTGAACAAATCAACCCTCTACACATAAGCCTTCTCAAAGACTTGCCAAATATTTCCTTATGTTCTTCTCAAAGAACTAGTGCTCCTCTGTCCTCAAGTTCTCTGATAGAACTATCAAACTCAGCTCACAAGTCCTTTGCTAGGACCTATCCAAATTTGCTCACAAGTCCCCACCGGAACCTATCCAAAACTGCTCACAAGTCCCCACCGGAACCTGTCCAAAACCTGCTCACAAGTCCCCACCGGAACCTGTCCAAAACCTGCTCACAAGTCCCCATCAGAACCTGTCTAAAAACTCGCTCACAAGTCCCCACCGAAACCTATCCAAAACCTCAGCAAGCTCACCAAGAAAAACTTTCTTAGTAGGAAATCACAAGGTGAATTTTTAGAGACCCAATGTGATTTTTCAAACTCATAGAAGCATAAAGAGAATTGTTAGAGACTCAATATGTTCTATACTCAACTCCCAATCTCAAAACTCAACTCAAATCAACTCAACTCAAACTCAATCTCAAATCTGAAAACTCAACTCAAACTCAATCTCAAATCTGAAAAAACTCAACTCAAACTTAATCTCAAATATGAAAACTCAACTCAAACTCAATATCAAATCTAAAAAAATCAACTCAAACTCAATATCAAATCTGAAAACTCAACTCAATATCTGAAATGGATAGGATAGAATGGTTTCTTTCAAGAACATGAAACTCCAACAATTGCCAACTATGCAAAGAATCACATAACAATGATACACATGTTCTTTTCACCATCAATTAGGACTTCAACAACAATGATCATAAAATAAGGTTCAATCAACACCATTCAGCTCAAAACACAACCTTGAAGCATTTCACAATCAATATCAGAAAAGGAAACAAGTAGAAATCCTTTTCTCTCCGATATTGTTTGAACAAAATGCATCCACCAACTCAACTCATAATAACACACACAACTTTTCAAATCATCAACAAAGGAGTAAGCCCAACACTTTAACCAAGTAAAGAATAGCTTGATTATTACCAATTTAATGAAAGCAAATATCAATCTCAAAGCTGCCCACTTAAGGTTTCACAACTTCACACAAGAAGCAATTGACCTTAAAACATCATGCTTTCATTTCCATAAACAACCAAAAGCACTCTCAACATTACAAGAAATATTTAACCCTTATACACCTTATTTCTCCCTTATAGTCTTATCACAAATAAAATTTATCTCTCATAAGAATGCAATAAGAAATTTCAAAAACATCTTCAAAAAGAATCTTTTATCAAAATACAAACAAGCTTTACACTCCTTATAACTCCTAAGCTATTTTTCCCTCTAACAACTTCCTCCATCTGCAAAAACACTTAGCAAAAATTAATTTTGAAAATACCTTAGCCACATCAAAAATCGCTATGGAGAAATTTGCGCATGAATTCTAACACCACCCACTGCGTCCACTTCACGACGAAAAACCCTTTTGCGATATTCGAACATGGAACCTCCCGTTCGGGTAGCGTGCCAACAACATAGCCACTACCGGTGTGCCAAAGGCACCCGATGAGGTTTAAACCTCACGCTGTTAACCTTGATCCTTCTGGGCCAGGGATAAAATGAAACCACAGTCCCTTCCTTTCCTCTACCATGACACAATGACAATAAACTTTACGATGAATTCATCAAACGACGAGTGCAGACAAACGAACAACGGATCCACGAAAATCGATGAAGACAGATGAATTTACAACGAGCAACTCCTTTTGAAATTCAGATGGGATATATCTTTTTTTTCGTCGAGGGATATTTATATGCAATTTACCATAAGCTCTTTGACGTCAACGAGGAGTTTAACACGTCGGTGGAGGTCTTGGCTAGCGCCCACAATGTTAAAACATTTGCGCCATGGATTAGGAGAACCCATTGCAAATAATAATTTATTTATTTAAAGATAATTAAATTGAACCTTAACAAGGTTTTTAATTATTTAAATAAATACTTCCTCCTGGACCCAAATGCATTAAACCAATGCATCCACCTGTAATCTCTAAAACTGCCAACTTGGGGTTTGCAAAAGACCTTTGAAACTGTTAAGCTGTAACCTTCATCAAAACAAATTATTTGACATCAAATAAAATTCCTTCAAGAGCTTATTGACATCAATGACAACTTATACACTTGAGAAAATGCAATGTACCCAAAGTACCCAAAATTGTCAACAATCTCCCCCTTTGTCATTGATGGCAAACTTTTACTAAAAAAACTTCTCAAGAGCCAAAACTGAAACCAACTATGCTAACAACTGAGAAACTGTGCCCACAACTGAGAATATTCCTTTGAAGTTTTGCTCCCCCTGACTTGAATCTTTCCTCTTCAATTTGAAGCTCTCCCCCTTACTCATATCTCTCCCCCTTTTTCATCAATGGCAAAGGGCCACCTTTGGGGCTCGGGACTAAGAATGAGCCTCTTAGCTTAGTCCCTCCCCCACCTCCTAATGAGGTGATTAATTCTGGGGTGGAAGTAAAAATCTCATTAGGCACTAATCATCATCAGCATCTATAACTTCCTTGTCAAGCCTTCTCTTGAACTCTTTGTCCATATTATTGTTCTTGTTCTCATCCCTGTTCTTGTCCATGTCTTGATCCTTGGACCTGATCATGCCACTGTTCCTGTTCCTGTATTTTGGAATTTCATCTCTACACTATCTGATTATGTGAACTTCATTGTTGCACTTGAAACACTTGATGATGTTGTTTCTCTGAGGTAAACCTAATCTTTGAATCCACCTATTCTGACCAAACCTATTCTAGCCAAACCTGTTCTGACAAAACCTATTTTGATCAAACCTATTCATGTTATTTACCTTGCAATAGACTGCCTAGTGCCCAAACTATTTACAAGAGTAGCAATACCCTTGAAAGAAACTAGCACTTCCAAAATTGTCATTTACCTTCTTCACTTGATCCATGCAATGTGAAGCCATGTGACCAAACCTGTGACAGACAAAACATATGCCTTGAAATTTTCCTTTATTTGACATCTTGGGTCCTAAAAACTTCTTCTCATTCTGAATTTTGTTTTCTATTTCTGTGTATCTATCATTCAAGGACTCCTTTTTTGAAGTACTTTCCTCATCAGAACTCTCTTCCTTTTGGAGTCTCTTACTAGACTCTCTAACTTGTTCCTTGTGTGGCTTAACAAAACCAAGGCCTATTTTATCTGTTGTTTTTCTTTGACCTTTGATGAGTGACTTAACCTTTTTGGAGCTATCTTGAAACATGTAAAGCTTATCCTTGTACTCTTTAGTTTCCACTTTCAAAGAAGCCATTTTTTGTTCTAACTCACTATACTCAAGAACCTTAGACTCTAACTCATCCTTGAGTTCTTGTGTCTTAGCTATAGAGAAGTCAAGACTTTCTATAAGATCATCTCTCTCCATACAACATTCATCTAACTTATCCTTGAGTCTAGAATTCTTATTTCTTTCCTTTTTCAAAGCACTAAGAGCACTAATAAGTTCACTTTCAAGATCCTTTATTTGATTGCCTTTTGAATCATCAAAGACTTTTTCAGATTTCTTATCACTAGAGGTGCTACCCTTTTCAAAAACCATACATGCATCTTCCTTATATTTTTCTGAAGCATCCTCATACATACTAGAAACCAAATCATTATTTATGCAATCATCCTCAAGGTGACCAAAATTTCCACATCTAAGACATTTCATGATAATGAATCTATGTTTCGGTTCTTCCTCTTATTTTGATATGAACAACATTTCATTTTCATTATCACTTGAAGAACTTTCACTATCACTACTAGAACACTTACTTGCTTTGTCTAGGTAGAAACTCTTCTTGTGCTTGTGAGAATACCTCTTTCCTTGATTGTTGTGCTCATATTTGATCTTCCTGTGATGCTTGTGCTTTTCAGAATCCTTGCTCTTAGAATCCTATTTATCTTCATCACTTTATTTCTTGGGAACAGTACAGTTAGTAGCATAATGACCAAAATTTCCACAATTGAAACATCTTATATTTTTCATACTTTTGTGTTTTCTAGAGAACTTGCCTTTCTTGCTGTAATATGCCTCTTCATCACTAGAAGACTCATCACTATCTTGAAGATGTTTACCCTTGGATTCCTTGGTAGCCTTGAAAGTCGCCTCTTTCTTGACATCAACCTTCACTTGAGTTCTCAACTCAAATGTTGTAAGTATACTATGGAGCTCATCCTTTTTCAACTTATCCAAATCTTTAGCTTCCTCAATAGCAAAATATTTTCACTAAATCTATTAGGAAAAGATATTAAAATCTTATCACAAACATCATTTTCAGCAAGCTCAAGACCTAAGTCTTTCATGGAGTTAACAACCTCATCCATACGAAGCATGTAGTCACTAATATTTTCATCATAATTCATATTGAGTTGTTCAAACATACCTTTGAAGTGTCTTAACTTGGCTTTTCTGACATTTGTATCACCTGTATGAACCACCTTCAACTGTTTCCACATTTCACTAGCTGTCTTGCAGTGAATCACTTTGGTGAGATATTCTTTCTGTAAGCCTTTTAGGATTGCATTCATTGCTTTTGAATTGCTATGATGTAGAAGCCTTTCTTCTTTAGTATTAGGACCATGTACAGGAATAGTGTACTCATCTTCAATCACTTCCCATACCTCATTACCAAGTGCCATTATATGAACCTTCATCCTTGCACTCCAAAGACCAAAATCTAACCCATCAAGAATAGGTGCTATATTGCCACTTGAATGATCCATTGTGTTCTTTACTAGCTTTTCCTTCAAGCTGTTAAAATTTTCGAAGGCACCCGCTCTGATACCAATTGAAGAACACAAGTTTATACTGAGAGGGGGGGGTGAATAGTATAAGACCTCTTTTACTTTTTCCTTTATACTTCAAAATAGTAAATAAATATACCCAAAGCAATATCAAAGCAATGCACAATATCATCCATAAAGTGACACCAATTTTAACGTGGTTCACCTAGAATGGCTGGGCTACGTCCACAAAAATTTTCTCTAAAATTTATCTCAAAGTTCTTTGGTAATCCTTCCCAATTACAATGTTTATGAGCCTCGGACCAAAGGAGATACCTTCCCCCAATTAGAATTTATGATCCTCTCCTCAAAGGAGATACCTTCCCCTCTATCTAAATTTATGAACCTCTACTCAAAGGAGATACCTTCCCCTCAATCTAAATTTATGAGTCTTTGCTCAAAGGAGATACCTTCCCCTCTGCTCTGTAAATGATCCCTCAGAAGATCAACTGCCTCTACCTCTTGCTAGCACATGGAACTCCTTTCCATCGAAGACCTCCTGTCCTCAATGCTTAGCCTAAGATACCTCTGCCTTCTATGATCACATCCATAGCAGCTCAGCAACCTGTACCAAACTGACTCAGTCGGTATAGTACAAGTCTTCCTCTGTCTGTTAGATCTGTCCAACACTTGAAAAAATCAATCCTCTACACACAATCCTTCTCAAAGACTTGCCAAATCTGTCCTCAGGTTCTTCTCAAAGAACTAGTGCTCCTCTATCCTCAAGTTCTTTGATAGAACTATCAAACTCAGCTCACAAGTCCTCTGCTAGGACCTATCCAAATCTGCTCACAAGTCCCCATCGAAACCTGTCTGAAACTGCTCACAAGTCCCCATCGAAACCTGTCCAAAACCTGCTCACAAGTCCCCACCGGAACCTATCCAAAACCTGCTCACAAGTCCCCACCGAAACCTGTCCAAAAACTGCTCACAAGTCCCCACCGAAACCTATCCAAAACCTCAGCAAGCTCACCAAGAAAAACTTTCTTAGTAGGAAATCACAAGGTGAATTTTTAGAGACCCAATGTGATTTTTCAAACTCATAGAAGCATAAAGAGAATTGTTAGAGACTCAATATGTTCTATACTCAACTCCCAATCTCAAAACTCAACTCAAATCAACTCAGCTCAAACTCAATCTCAAATCTGAAAACTCAACTCAAACTCAATCTCAAATCTGAAAAACTCAACTCAAACTTAATCTCAAATCTGAAAACTCAACTCAAACTCAATATCAAATCTGAAAAACTCAACTCAAACTCAATATCAAATCTGAAAACTCAACTCAATATCTGAAATGGATAGGATAGAATGGTTTCTTTCAAGAACATGAAACTCCAACAATTGCCAACTATGCAAAGAATCACATAACAATGATACTCATGTTCTTTTCACCATCAATTAGGACTTCAACAATAATGCTCATAAAATAAGGTTCAATCAACACCATTCAGCTCAAAACACAACCTTGAAGCATTTCACAATCAATATCAGAAAATGAAACAAGTAGAACTCCTTTTCTCTCCAATATTGTTTGAACAAAAAGCATCCACCAACTCAACTCATAATAGCACACACAACTTTTCAAATCATCAACAAAGGAGTAAGCCCAACACTTTAACCAAGTAAAGAATAGCTTGATTATTACCAATTTAATGAAAGCAAATATCAATCTCAAAGCTGCCCACTTAAGGTTTCACAACTTCACACAAGAAGCAATTGACCTTAAAACATCATGCTTTCATTTCCATAAACAACCAAAAGCACTCTCAACATTACAAGAAAGATTTAACCCTTATACACCTTATTTCTCCCTTATAGTCTTATCACAAATAAAATTTATCTCTCATAAGAATGCAATAAGAAATTTCAAAAACATCTTCAAAAATAATCTTTTATCAAAATACAAACAAGCTTTACACTCCTTATAACTCCTAAGCTATTTTTCCCTCTAACAACTTCCTCCATCTGCAAAAACACTTAGCAAAAATTAATTTTGAAAATACCTTAGCCACATAAAAAATTGCTATGGAGAAATTTGCGCATGAATTCTAACACCACCAACTGCGTCCACTTCACGACGAAAAACCCTTTTGCGATATTCGAACATGGAACCTCCCGTTCGGGTAGCGCGCCAACAACCTAGCCACTACCGGTGTGCCAAAGGCACCCTATGAGGTTTAAACCTCACGCTGTTAACCTTGATCCTTCTGGGCCAAGGATAAAATGAAACCACAGTCCCTTCCTTTCCTCTACCATGAAATGATGACAATAAACTTTACGATGAATTCATCAAACGACGAGTGCAGACAAACGAACAACGAATCCACGAAAATCGATGAAGACAGATGAATTTACAACGAGCAACTCCTTTTGAAATTTAGATGGGATATATCTTTTTTTTCGTCGAGGGAGATTTATATGCAATTTACCATAAGATCTTTGAAATTTGTGATGAGTTTAACACATCGGCGGAGGTCTTGGCTAGCGCCCACAATGTTAAAACATTTGCGCCATGAATTAGGAGAACCCGTTGCAAATAATAATTTATTTATTTAAAGATAATTAAATGGAACCTTAAAAAGGTTTTTAATTATTTAAATAAATACTTCCTCCTGGATCCAAATGCATTAAACCAATGCATCCACCTATAATCTCTAAATCTGCCAACTTGGGGTTTGCAAAAGACCTTTGAAACTGTCATGTCGTAACCTTCATCAAAACAAATTATTTGACATCAAATCAAATTCCTTCAAGAGCTTCTTGACATCAATGACAACTTATACACTTGAGCAAAGGCAATGTACCCAAAGTACCCAAAATTGCCAACATATATGTAAAGTAGGCCAAGGCAAATAGAAAAACAAAAATCAAAATTCTATTGTATAGCAAAATTGCCAAGGAATTATCCAACTATAGAAAGTGAAAAATATAAAATTTTGCTAAGTCAAAAATTTGATCGAATATTTGAGAAGTTGATGTCAATAGAAGGACAATAAAAATTCAATATTTGATAGGAGCAAAAGCAAAGGATGTGAAGAAGCTGTTATTCACATCCAACAATGAAAAAAATAAATAGAATGAAGTTAGTCATATGGATAATAATTATGATGTCATCAAGGAAACATAAATATCTATGACAATATAAAGCAATGCATAAGAAAAAATATTCTAAGGTATTGGACCCAATAATGAGGTAAAATGGAAAAGAATAAAAGGTATTCGGATAGATAAAAATGAAAATATAATCAAAGGCATAGAGAATATCTGATATTTTCTTCATTGCATCATAGACTGCATCTAGAGCATAGTGGCATATTTTATTCTATGATTGTTGTATTTTTTTTTGTTGTATTTTAATATATTTTCTTTTTTTGAATGTTTAATTTCTGTTTTTAATTATCAAAACTCAACTAAAAGGACCTAAGGGGCTTGACTGCTGCAACTCCAAGCATTGTTGTACATTGGCCTAAGAAAACCCCCTAATGCTAATCCTATTTTCATGTGTTTTTTGAGTTATCTTGCAAGAAAATATATTATTGATAGCATTGGACAAAGGTATAAAAGAAAGGATAAATAACCGAATAAGCTAAGTATTTTGATTAGTCTTTAGGTTGTTTTTTGAGTGCTTTTATTTTTGTTGTAAAACCTAGATCCAATTTTATAGAAATATATTTTGACTTTGAGGCATTTGAAATATAAACAAAATATAGTGTTTACTTAGGGTTAATTATGTTTGTGTAATATTTCTTGAGCCCTTGCTTAAATGTTTTCTATTTAAAACCCTAGGTTAAAAAAGCATTCAAAGGAAGCATCATTCTAGGGTTAGCCTTTTTATTCTTGCATTTTTATATTTTTGCATTTGTAGACACCAAAAAAACACCTATTTGAGTATGTGATTGCAAGCACTGATCACATTGATGCACACAGCCCCAAGGGCAACCCCTAGAGGTTAAACAGTGGTCCTAACAACTCTCACAACAGTTTTGGGAAGGTCAGGAGTCAATTTGGCACCTTCAGGCACTCTGCTCTATACTCATTCCACCCAAGGATGATTACAAATTGGTATTTTCCCCACCCAGGTACGATTAGCAGTATTCGCTTCAGGGTGGGGCAAATAGAAGGTTTGATGGGCAGAAAGTCAAATCTTGATAAATGGTAGCTCAGATCTACCACTTAATTCTTCCTTCATTGCATGGGAGTGTGAGTGAGTGTTTTCGAGCGTTAGTGGCAGTTATAGGGGCAGTCATGAAGCCCCTAATTAGGGAGGAATCTTCCCTCCACTGGAAAGGCATGATTGCCAAGCGGTGCCTCTGCATGATCATCCAAAGAGACCTTTAGGTCTATAAATTGGTGATTTTTCTCACCATAATATATAAATGGAAGGAGAATTTTGAGCAATGAAGTGCTGTCACTTTAATTCCACACACACACCTTTTGATTTGTGCCTTTCGCATCCTTGATCTCTTTTGGAAGATCTCTTTCGCAATGAAGTGCGGTTATTGGAAGCACAAATCTGGAACCAAAACTCAAAATTTGGCCATAAAATACTGCCAAATTTTTTGACAACACCCCACAAGAAATTTTGGACCCATCCCAAGTGGATTGGTCCCAAAATCAGGCCCCAAATGATGGGCGTCCTACCCCCAAGAACCCCCCATACTGCTGCAATTCTAATCGTCCCGCCCTGAAGTGCTTAGAAATATATGGTAGATTTCCCTTATATTATTTTTTCATTCAAATATATGTTTCTTAGATAGGTTTTCATTTAAATTTCACATTGTTTTGATCAATTTTGATCATGTTTCTATCATTTCTCACCTTTACTAACATGCAGGTAGCATCATCAAATTCCTGGTGATAGAGGCCAAATTGGGAAAATATGACCTTTTGGGTCTTCTTAAAATGTCCCCAATTATCTAAACCCAACTTTATAGGTGATTTGGAACTTCCAAGATATGACATTTGGGACAGTGCCTTTTGACATTTTGTTGCAGGTCTATTCGTCCTGCCCTGGAGTGAATACAAATATATGATTAATTTCATGACTATTCCATTTGCAATGTTTTCCTTGTGATGTTTTTATGCCCCTATCAAATTTTTAGTTCATTTGGATCTATGCTAGTTATCGTTTTATTTACATATTTATTGCACTAATTGAAGGCGTGGGGATTGCATGTTTTATTTTATCTATAGGTGCTACTGATTGTTTTCTATTTCCTTGAATGTAGGATATAGAAATTGGAGGAGCAGCAAGGAGTCAAAATTCATATACACAAGTTGCGGCGATGTTTTGGTCCGCCCATCTTACATGTGGGCATGCAGAAGAAGGATGGCTATCCATGGATGTGACAAGAAACATATTTAACGCTCGTATCCCTTAAAATGGAAGGATACGTATTGTAACACGACTTTAAAATAATATTAATAAATAGGGTTGTATTCCATATTGCTTTTATCTCCTGTAAATTTGTTTATGTTCTTTCCTTTCATGCAATTTTCAATACATAGGCTTTTAGCGTTAAGTTTGGTTTTACACGCATTGTACTTGGCATTTTCCTTTTTTGTTTTCGTATCCTTGTGCTTTCAGTGGAGATCACGGTGGGACAATTGTGCCATATTTTGTAAGGTGATATGGCCTATAACATCTTGTTGGGTCGGCCATGGATCAGGGACATGAAGTGTGTCCCTTCGATAGCTCATCAGTGCTTGAAGTATACATTTGAAGGGGAGGTGCATGTAGTACCAGCAAACTTAGAACCCTTCAAGTATTGCAATGCAGTGCAGCTGATGTCACAATCAACCCTTTCATCAACGCATTTGGATTTTTAGTTGAATCCATCTAAATAGGGTCCGATTTCGTAGGCATCCCCGTTGACAAGCCCATCAAAACCATACTCGGGTCCATCTTCATTGATTGGTCCTTCACCAATGATGCCACCTACGGTGGCCACATAGAAGGAAAAAGGGAAGAAACCCCTGGAAGAGGCACCACCATTAGTATCAACTATCTCTACTAAGGAGATGCCTAGTAGGATGGAAGTCAAAGCTCCTAGTTCACTCGACATGGAGTGGACTTCGAAAGAACTTCCATTCCCTCCCCCTCAATCACCAACAATCACCGTTGAAATGTCCAATATGGGTCTAGGGGAGTATATGGTGTGGAATATTGTAGCAACACCCGCACTAGAGTCCATGCAGGACATGGGAAGATCTCGTCTCTCCATTGGTACTATTGTTCCTCTAGGCTACCCGTCGAACCAGACAAACTTTGTGTATGGGGGCCTTGATCATGGTATTGAACCATACATGCAAGAGGACGAAGATGAAGAGCCCTTTGCAGAAGATGTCAACAATTTATCCAACCCAAAATTTTCTTTGAGATACCTTGGCCAATGCAATTGGCATGGATATGGGTTAGGTAGATACGAGCAAGGAGTGCTTGTTCTTTTCCAACCGAGATATCAGATGCCATATGACAAGTCAGGAGGAGGGTTCAACCACCCCCTACCCATGGACATCTTGGTAGAGAAGATGCAAGGCCTGGGGATAGCCAACAAGGGTGGATTGGTATTAGATCCCTATGCCAATCCTAATACAACATATACATTGGAGGATTATCTCCCATGGTCAACCACAAACCTTGTTAACCTCAACAACACTTTCCCTTCACTTGAGAGAGGATAAAGTTAGAGAGCTCACCTCCAAAGGGGATATAGACAAGGTCAGTAAGGATCTTCTGAAGATGAGTCAGAATATGAGGTAGCACCATGGGATCCCTTTGAATTAGATAACAATCACTCACAAGTGACCCCCATGGATGATTATAAGGAAAGCCTCTTGGCAATGTTCCCTTTGGTGGCTCCCATCGAGCAAGTACCACCACAAGACAATAAGGTCCCACTATAGAGAGCGAAACAACCCCAATGGGTCCAGATCAATTTGCTCGAGCAAGATGAGCCTCTAATGTCATGAACAGTTGTTAGATCCAATGAAGGCCTTTGGATCTTCGACAGTGATTATGAAGATGAAACTGAGATGGCCTATCTCAATCATATGCGATAGCAAAAATACCCCTTGGAGATTAATGACATATTTGAACAACTAAACATAGTGTCAGGGCATGAGTGGTACATAGACCTAGCATAGTGGGACCAAGTGTTGAATCTGCCACTTTGGGCATACAGAGAACACCTTTTGCCCAGATACCCTATAGCAACACCAGTGCCGAGGGAAAACCCTATATTTCTATCCACACATAGGGTCAATACATTCGTGCCTATACCTCTAGAGCTAGGTCCGAAGCACAGATAACATACAGAATGTTCGAGTCATCACACCCATGGTAATGGAGACCAAAATCATTTCATCAACATGCTCTCCATTGACTTAACCGCCCCCATCTACAATTCGACCGATCCAACATAGTCATTATATCTAGACATAGATGCCATAGACTAGGATCATGTCAATTCACCACCATCCCCATCATAGTACTAGCATTTCAATGAAATGCTCCATTTCACCCTAGAGCCAACTCAGGATATCTTCCATGCTGAGGAGGAACCTAAGGTTCCCAACACATATTTGAACTCAAAAAATGATATACACTTAATCCCAACTCCACACCAGTTTGAGGACAAGTCCCACATGTCAGTCAAGGAGACGACTGACATAGACATCGTCTTGGATCCAATGAATCCATCTATTATCAAGTTGGGGGTAAGATTATCTCTCGAAGAGAAAGCAGAATACATTACCCCTCTCAAAGAAAAGAATGAGGTTTTTGCATGGTCCTACAAAGACATGATGGGGCTAGATCCATAGCTAGTCATGCATAACCTAACGCTTGATCCGACAATCAAGCCCGTTAAGCAAAAACTATGTAAGATGCACCCAACAATGGCCTTGATGGTCAAATATGAATTGCAAAAGTTGTTGGATGCACAGTTTGTCATCTACGTGGATTACCCACCATGGCTGTCCAACATGGTGCCCGTCAAGAAGCCTGATAGGAGGATTCGCATATGCACTAATTTTTGAGATCTAAACAAAGTGAGTCCTAAGGATGATTTCCCCTTGCCAAGCATCGATGCATTGGTAGACGCTAAAGCAGGTCACAAAATGCTATCCCTCATGGATGGTTTCTCAGGATACAATCATATTTGTATCAATCCCGAGGACCAACTAAAAATGGCGTTCACAACACCTTGGGGGACATTTTGTTATAATGTCATGCCCTTTGGCCTTAAAAATGCTGGTGCCACCTACCAACTGTAGACACCAAAACAACACCAATCCGATTATGTGACTGCAAACACTGATCGCTTTGACAAACACAGCCCCCAGGGCAGCCCTCAGAGGTCAAACGGTGGTCCTAACCACTTTCATAGCAATTTTGTAAGGTCAGGAAGCAATTTGGCACATTTAGACACTTTGCTCGCTATTCGTCTCACCCGGGGACGAATACTAACTGAATCGTCTCACCCGGGGACGAATTCTGAAATCGTCTCACCCGGGGACGAATTCCAAGTTTAACGGGCAAAAAGAAGAATGGTGCCAAGTGGCAGCCCGGGACGATCGGTTGATGACTCTGCCTCGCACACGTGTGTGGGTGGATAGATAGGCCGTTAGAGAGACTGTCACAAGGGCGATTATGAGAGCCCAAGTCAATGGAGGACTCCCCTCCCTCATGGGAAGACATGACTGCCACATGGCACCTATGACCAACACATGGCATTTGTGCTTCCCTCTCAAAAGAGACCCCATGGGTCTATAAAAGGTGGGACTTTTCTCACCCAAAAAGAGAGGTTGAAGGAGATTTCAAGCAACGAAGTGTTGCCGAGTTGAAGACCCACTTGCATCCCTTTTGGTTCACCTTCTCGCATCCACCAATCTCTCTTGCAAGGGAGGTTGTTGGGTGGCTTTTGGAAGCTTGAACCTGACCCAAATCCAACACATGGACACCTGAACCAACCAATTCGCCGACCCCTCAATCCTAAGAGGTTTTGGGCCCATCCCTAGTGGATTGGCACCGAAATCAAGTGCCAACGGTGGGAGGCCCACTTGGGCACCCCCGCACTTTCTAAGTTTTAGAGCATTCTAGATTACTTTTTTAGGTTGCATTTTGTGTTATCATGTTTGGTTAACTCATAGCTACAAGTTCATAACTTTTGATCAGATTCTAGTATGTTTTGTGTCGCTTTGTTGTTTCACTAACTTGCAGGTGGCGAGATCAAATTCCCGAGGGTAGAGGCCAAATTGGGAGAATCCGACCATCTGGGTCATCCCAAAATGGCCCCAATTACATAACCCCTTTGTTTGCAGGCATTTTGCAGGTCTCGGGAATCGACATTGGAGCAGCAGCGAGTCGTCTTCTTCAACACGGAAGAATTCGTCCCACCCAGGGACGAATTGCAGTCGAAATTCGTCCTGCCCAGGGACGAATTCTAGTTGAAGGCAGATTGGCCAGCTGTCTCAGTGGCAATGGCCTTACGGTAACTTTTTCTATCTTCTGTCAAGATTTCAAGCCATTTGGACTCACTGTATTTACCGTTTCAGGCAAATGTTTACATGCATATTTCGTTAATTTTAGAGAACGAACACTTTCCATTTGCGGCAGGTGCTACTGACATCTTGGTTGTTTCTTTGTTCGTAGGAGAAGCAACAGAGGTGAAGAACTCATCGACATCAGCGGCGGCATCATCTTGGCCCGTCCATTTCAATCGTGGGCACGCGGAAAGAGGAACATTAAGTGATTGTAATCAAATTCTTTTAGCGCTCCTAGCCCCTGAAAAGGGAGGAGGCGTCATTGTAACAGAGATCAAGAAATTTTAATGAAAGGGTTGTGTTTTCTCCATTCGCTTGTATCTCATTTTAATGCGTCTCTTTCGTTTCATGCATTTTACATTTCTAGGACTTAAGCGCATTTGATTTTGAATGCATCGCAATTAGTGTTTCCTTCGCCCGAAATCTCGTGCTTTCAGTGGCGATCACGGTGGGACCCTGTTCCCTGGTGTTTAAAATCATAGAAACTGATTAAATTTTTGTGTTTTGTGCTTGACAGGTACATTTTTTTTGTTGCATACTGCTATTCGTCTCTAGCAGGGACGAATTCTGTTCTGCAATTCGTCTGACCCTGGGACGAATTCAAATTCGTCTCTGGGAGGGACGAATTCTGTTCTGTAATTCGTCTCACCAAGGGACGAATTTCTATCTGCAACTTTTCAGAACAGAAATTCAGAAGCAATCGGAGCAGGCAGAGAAGAGGTAGGGATTTTTATAATCTTTGTTAAATTTTTTGTTTCTATTTCTGTTTCTTTGATTGTTTTCATTTTATCCTGCATTGCTTAGGGAAAGTCATTTATGCTTGTTTCATTTTCGTTAAATAAAATGAATCCCACACACTTCACGCAATAATTTTAAACCAAGGAGCTGGTCGTAAGACCCCAGCCCTTGAGCAAGACCAACGGTGGGTTCATCACCACCTTGGCTTAGCTTTGCATCCATTTCCCGATTGTCAAGCTATTGTTAGGCGTAAATCCTGACGAAAGCCGACCGAGTGTCGCTGGGGTGATTCCCATGCGCGCGAGGATAAGTTTTCTATGGTAGGTGCCATTAACAGGACAATCCCCCTTCCGTACCGCCTACGTACCACGTACCTTCTACTCTCACGTACCTATAGTCTCCCTCTCGTAAGGGCGGGTATATAGAGAGGTTGGTATATCGGCCTGGTTGGTATATTGAAGGGGCTACCATTTTGGGAGTTATATGAGCCTTCATAATGCATTTAAACGTTCTTCAAAACCTACAAAAACAAAACAAAACATCAAAATGCACTAAACCAGTTTAGGGCACACCGATAATCCTTAAAAGAGATAATCACGGTTTGCGCATGTGTGTGTTTATTTATGCTTAGTGTAGACAAAAAAAAAAAAAATCATCATAAACAAGATAAAAATCTGTTTAGATAGCATAGAAGCACCGCAATGGTGTACACCCATAGCCAAGCCCAATCAAGGGCAGAAGCTCCAGAAGGTACACAAGAAGCAGGCACGAATCGCCTTCGCTTCAGTCCCGAGGATTTGGTCATACCGCCTTATCGGTCTAACCTACAAAAGAATCCAATTCAGAATCCTCGGTGGGGTATGCCTATTCAAAGCAGCCCCTTTCGAGAGGATGCCTTACATGTAGACCTTGAGGTAAATAGAGAATCGCCCTCTCAGGTTAGACATGAGTGGCCACGGTGCGACGAAGCGCTAGACAGGCAAACCATCCATTTGGAGGGACAACGTGGATATGGTATCCCTTCTTTACCTCACATCAGAACAGAGAGACAAAATCTAGAGCGTAGGGTTCTTTACACAAAATGACCTAACTCCGCCTGTCCCCTTCACACCTATGAGAGGGAGCGCGAGGAAGATCATCGCATTCCTCAAAGACAACAACATACAACACGGGAACCTTGCGCTTCCACACCAGCTGGACATCATGATCACCCCTTGAGGCCAGAACCTCGAGTACAGGCCGCCTACCTCGATAGAGGGAAGCGACCCCTTGAAGTTGTAGATCATCAAAATCAAGGCAAACACATAGGAGGAACATTCGAACCTCCTGAGAAAAATAGGGTAGACCAAATTGACCCGATAGTCGCCCAACATGCCACCCATCAAGCCCAAATCATGCGGCTTAAACAAAGTCATCAGGAGATAGAGTATCAACACCGCTTGGATAGAGAGCGCATGCAACGCGAAGCGGATGAGCTACGCTATAAACTACCGAGAGGGAGCCAACCCCTCGCATTCAAAGAGCCGAACAATATGTGAGACATAATCCGTTGGTGCGGGACGGGTCTCCACGACCTCGTCAAGCTTTGCCTCCAAGACCTCATGGATTCGAGAGGGAGGCAACTCCCCGAAACAATGATGGGTACCTTCTGCGAGGGCTTGATCGGGGTCATAGGTTTCGCCCGAAGACTCCTCAAGAATTTTATGAGGAGTATGAACCAGAAGAGGAATATGTTGAAAGTCCCCATCAAGGCGGGGAGGGATGCCATTCGGCCACCCCTCCATAGGCCTCCAGTTTATCATAACTTACAACGAGAGAGAACAAGAGAGGAAGAAATAAAATCTTCCGATGCATACCAAGCGCTATTGGAGCGTTTGGAGTCTATGGAAACAAAAGCTGTTGGGCATCAAAAACCCACATTACGTCAACTCCACAGTAATCCGGTGCATCCCTCAGTGCCTACACCTCTTTACCCCGAGCACTTCAAGTTGCCTCAATTGGCAGTTTTTAAAGGTGAAGAGGACGCACAAGAACACGTTACAAGATTTTTAAGCCAATGCTTCGGCATCCAAGATAATGACGCATTGTTGCTTAGAACATTCATAACCACATTCGCAGGCCCTGCCTCGGATTGGTTCACACAACTACCCAAACACAGCATAAGCAACTTAGATCAATTAGTAGATGCGTTTCTTGAACGCTTTGCCTTCAACACAAGGAAGAAGGCATCACTGAGTGATCTGGCGAGCCTCAAACAATTTGAGGAGGAAACAATGGTAGCATATGGGAATCGATGGAGAGCTTTGCTTTCTAAGTTACCCTACCGTCCTCCTATGTCTGATCTCACGTAGATGTTCGCAAAAAGTTGCTTAAAATCAATCTACGGTCTATTGTTGCTGCGGCAATACGATAGCTTAGAAGAAGCTTTGGCGCAAGCCAGAGTCATAGAAGAGATTAAAATAGGTGAAGGCGCAATCGCTAAGCCTAAAAAGAAAGAGTGGAATAAAACCACTAAAACCGGGACAACGCAACCACAACACGCTGCAGTCAACCAAGTTGCGATAAATGTTCCCGCGCCTGTGCAAGAAACGCAGCCCCAAAAGGCTAATTACCAGGCAGTGCCTCCTGCTTATGAAAGAGATAATAGAAGACAGGAGCAAAATTACCCGCGTCGCCCTAGACGACATTTCACCCCATATGCGGAGTCTAGGGATTCCTTATTTGACCGCTTGTCGGCGGCAAATTTAGTCACTCTGCCAGAAATTCAAACTATAGACCCTAACATTCCCAAGCCTAGGGGGTACGAGAGAAGAATTGTATTGTAGATTCCATAGGCGCAGAGGACATGACTTGAATGGGTTTTGGAAATTCAAAGAACTAGTCCAGGATTTGATCGACAACAGAACATTGGTCGTGGACAACCCCATCGCGCCAAACAACCAACAAATGGGGGTATTCAAGGACCCCTTGCCTACCCACGAGGCACAGACAAAACCACTCCAGATTAACGAGGTGCGACAGGATCTTCCCACGCAGGGATTTGTGGGAATGATTAGCATAGTAACAAGGAACAGAAGGTACCCAGCAGTTGCCCCCGAGGTAGCTACGAGGGAAGTTCCGACAACATCGCAGCCTCAACAACGCCCAACGCAGTTGCCTCCGCCTAGACCCGAGGTCACAATACGAACCAAACTCACGCAGAGTTTGCGGACCACATCGGCTAGGTCTGTCCATTTACGAGCTTATTCAACAGTCGGCACCCCATAGGGAAGCTCTTATGGACATTTTAAAAGCCATTGAATTACAGCCCCACGAAGCAAATTCTTTCAACAACTTCGTAGGACATGTGAAACGATGTACGGAGCCGGTCATCACATTCAGAGAAGATGAGGTCAAAACGATATCGAATGACATGGCAGATCCACCCCTACACGTTATCGCGCGGGTCAACGGGATTCCGTACAAGAGAGTGTTGATAGATACTGGCTCATCCAGTAACATCATTACCACTGCAGCCTTAAAACATTTGAAGTTGCCAGCCTCTCACATCACGGCCTCCACGTACACACTGTGAGCTTTCAACGATGCAATATGCTCGACAGTCGGCACAGTTGTTCTGCCTATCCAGGTAGGACAAAAGACAATACCTACATTGTGCCATGTGCTGGAAGGCGAAATGGCTTATAATATACTGCTAGGGCGGCCTTGGATCAGGGACATGAAGTGTGTCCCTTCGATCGCCCACCAATGCTTAAAGTATGCTTATGAGGGAGAAATACATGTAGTCCCAATGGACTTAGAGCCCTTCAAGTATTGCAATGCGGTACAATTCATGCCTCAATCGACCCTCCCTTCAACGCATTTGGATTTTCAATTAAATCCATCTAAATAGGGTCCGATACCGCGAGCACCACTGGTGGCCAACAAGGCAAAATCCCGACCGGGTGAGACCTCATCACCTGCTCCTTCATCATCAACGCCACCTATCATGGCCCAACAGAAGGACAAGGGAAAACAGATCGTGGAAGAGGTTAAACCCTTGGAAGAAAGGTTGCCCACAATCTCAATGGTATCAACGGAGAAAACACCCAGCACAAAAGAAACTAAGACTCCTGAAACACCAAACATGGAATGGAGTCAAGAAGGACTACCATTTCCTCCCACCCAATCATCAACAATCACTATTGAAATGGCCAGTATGGGCTTGGGGGAATATTTGGTACAAAATGTTGTGGCGACGCCAACATTGGAGTCAGTACAAGACATGGGAAGACCTCGCCTTCCCATAGGGACAATTGTTCCTCTAGGCTACCCTCCAAACCGGACAAATTTCGTGTATGGGGGCCTTGATCATGGTCTTGAACCATGCCAACAAAAGGAAGCAGACGAAGAGCCTTTTGTTGAAAACATCAACTATCTGTCAAACCCAGATTTTGCCCTAAAATATCTCGGCCAATGCAATTGGCATGGATACGGGCTAGGAAGATATGAGCAAGGGATGCGGATCCTTTGCCAACCAAGATATCAGATGCCATATGACAAGTCAGGGGTAGGGTTCAACCATCCCCTGCCATTAGACATCTTGGTTGAAAATATGCAAGGCCTAGAAATAGGCAACAAGGGGGGATTGGCATTAGACCCTTATGCCAATCCAAATACAAAATACACATTGGGAGACTACCTCCCATGGTCAACAAACACCCCTGGAAATAGCAGTAATCCCTCTCCTTTGCTAGAGAGAGGCGAAAGTTCGGACAGTGGTCCTCAAAGAGAAAACCAACGACTACCGGACATCTTTCTGAAGTTGTTCCCCTTAGAGATTCTAGACGAAACAACACAGCATCAAGAGAATCAGGTCCCTCCACCAAGAGTGGAACAACCACAATGGGACCAGATTAACTTGCTGGAACAAGGAGGATCCTCAATGCCGCAAGCAACAGTTGCTGAAGAGGATGAACATTTTTGGGTCTTCGAAAGTGATTCAGAAGATGAGACTAAAATGGACTATCTCAGACATGCGCGATGACATCACCATGCTTTAACCCATGAAGATCTAATGGGACAGATGGGCATACGGTTAGGGCATGAATGGTGGGTAGACCCTGCAAGGTGGGACCAAGTATTGGATCCATGGCTCCAAATTCAAGATGAGCATCGTCCACCTCGAGATCCCATCATGACACCAGTGCCGAGAAAAGACCCTGCCATCCTTTTCACAAATAGGGACGAATTCGCACCTAGGGAAGATCCATTCATGCCCATTCCCGTAGAGCCAGATCCAGAGTATAGGGAGCATCTAAAAGAATCGAGCTATCACACTCGCGGTTTTGGAGACAAAATTCATTCCATCCACATGATCTCCATTGATTTGACCGCACCCATCCGCAATCTGGCCGATCCAACACGGTCATTGCATCTAGACATAGATGCCATCGACTGGGATCACATCAATTCACCTTTATCACCATCAGAGTACTGGCCTTTCGGTGAAATGCCTCATTTGACCCCAAGGACAACTCAAGAAATTTTTTAGGCTGAAGAGGGACCCAAGGTTCCAAACGCAGATTTAAACTCAGCCAATGATATCCATTTGATCCCGACTCCACATCAGTTGGAGGAAGGATCCCACATGTCAGTCGAAGAAACGACTGACGTAGAAATCGGCTTAGACCCAATGAATCCATAGATTATCAAAATGGGGGTAAGTCTTTCCCCCGAAGAGCAAGCCAATTACATTACCCTTCTCAAAGCGAAGAAGGAGGTTTTTGGCTTGAAATCTTGACAGAAGACAGAAAAAGTTACCAGAAGGCCATTGCCACTGAGACAGCTGGCCAATCTGCCTTCAACTAGAATTCGTCCCTGGGCTGGCCAATCTGCCTTTTATAGACCCATGGGGTCTCTTTTGAGAGGGAAGCACAAATGCCATGTGTTGGTCATAGGTGCCATGTGGCAGTCATGTCTTCCCATGAGGGAGGGGAGTCCTCCATTGACTTGGGCTCTCATAATCGCCCTTGTGACAGTATTCTAACGACCTATCTATCCACCCACACACGTGTGCGAGGCAAGAGTCATCAACTGACTGTCCTGGGCTGCCACTTGGCACCATTCTTCTTTTTGCCCGTTAAACTTGGAATTCGTCCCTAGGTGAGATGATTTTAGAATTCGTCCTTGGGTGAGACGAATTCCAGTTAGTATTTGTCCCTGGGTGAGACGAATACTGAGCAAAGTTTCTAAATGTGCCAAATTGCTTCCTGACCTTACAAAATTGCTATGAAAGTGGTTAGGACCACTGTTTGACCTCTGAGGGCTGCCCTGGGGCTGTGTTTGTCAAAGCGATCAGTGTTTACAGTCACATAATCAGATTGGTGCTGTTTTGGTGTCTACAGATGCCCCTTTTTGGGATGCGCTGTGCATGGCACAACGTCGAGCAAAAATAGATAACCAAAGCACTAATGATTAGGGTTTCTTGGTAACCTAACCAAATTTTGATGCCCCAAGCATGGAAAGGGCATGCATTCTTGAATCCTTGCTTCTGACGAGCTAAGGAGTTTGATTTCAAGTGTTAACCTATTTTGGTGAGGTGTGACTTGAACTTAGACATTGATCAGTCATGAATAGGCGAAGGGCGTTTTATCCACGGTGGGAACCTTGTGTTCATGATTCATGAAATGCCAAGTGTTTGATTGATTTGATTTTTGCTTGTTTACTGCCCCAAGCAGGAGCGTGATTGTCTTTGTCAATGATTCTTTGAATGCATGTTGTTTTCCTTAATTGGGTGTGTGATTTTTGATTGGTGACTAAGTGTGACTACCCCCTCAAGCGACGAATCGATGAGGGAATGAACTTCGTGAGCAAAGCGACGAGTCGCTTGACCCAAGATGACTTGTGCAAGGGTGCCTTTAGATGGTTTACTGTTAAGCATGTGCAATTTTTCCAACATTTGGACCTATTTTTGGTGGGTGTTAACCCTTTTGGTGATGCCGTAATGAGGTGAAATCATCGAAAATATAACTTCCCGTGGAGCGGTCCGGCTATTATAGCCTTCTTGGGGAAGTAGGAGAGCGATAATTTGAACCCCGACATCAATTTTGTTTGCCCAGAGGTTAAGTGCAAGAGCACTTGTGTCCGACAATGTTTATTGCTGTTTGTTTTTGTTGAATTTTGTACTGTTTTTGTTATTTTTTGTGACGCGTTTGGAGATGCAATTGTCAAAAATCCGTCTTCCGTGGAGCGGTCCGGCTATGGTAGCCTTCTTAGGGAGTATGATAGTGAAAATTTGTGACTCCAATGTCTATTTGCCATGCCAAGAGTTTAAGTGCAAGAGCACTTGTGTCTGACAATGTTTATTGCTTTTTGTGTTGTTTTGATTTTCTTGTTGTTTTTGAGTGGGCTTTGACCCTTTTGTGACGTCGTTTGGGGATGAAATTGTCAAAAATCCATCTTCCCGTGGAGTGGTATGGCTATGGTAGCCTTCTTAGGGAGTAGGATAGTGATAATTTGTGACCCTGATGTCGATTTGCCATGCCAAGAGTTTAAGTGCAAGAGCACTTGTGTCTGGCAATGTTTATTGCTTTTTGTTTTTGTGTTGCATTTATTTGTTGTTTTTGTTGTTTTGATTTTCTTTGATCTTGTGCATGATGGTTGATGAATATGGATGTATGCGTGTTTATTTATTTTTATGGATTCAGATGTTATGATGAATGCAAGTGTTTTTGATTTTTTATGTGATTGCAAAGTGAATGAATGGAATTTTTTGATGATTGGTTATGGCACCATAGGCTGTTTAAGATGCTTTTTATTGTTATGGTGTATGACTCTTGTATGGATATGTGGTTTTCTATTTTTGTATTTTTTGATGGTATTATAAGGATGATAAGCAGCGTAGATGGTTTAGGAATGTATGTAAGGTTTTTTTTGAGATTCAGACAGTTTTAACTCACTATCCATGACTGTACTTTATCTTACAAGACTTTTGGACAAGGTATGAATCAGACTTGTTTTTGACCAAGTTATTTTACATCCCTGTGTGTGCAATTGAGTTCATTTAGTGGTATTTGTTAGGATACTGCCAGTTCCAGATGGGCTTTCAACCGAACCTGTACTGAGGATCACCTAATTAGCTCTACAAATTTCTTTGTTGTATGTACTAAGTTTAATCTGTGATGTAATCCAGGATGCCATAAGCTAGCTCATCCGCATGCAAACATTGATCTGTACGCAAGTTAATGTGACAGATATATCGTCATGCAGGAGGTTCACTCACATTACCGATAGGCTATCAACCAAATTGGTACTGAAGCTTGCCTTATGACCTATAGAATGCTGAGAGTTCCAGGGATTCAAGGTCAACTCCCTTATTTTCTTCAATTGTATTGGGATACTTGCTCATTTGTAGTGATGAGATCACTGTTTATTTTGATTTGTTTTTCTTTCGAGCAAGGGACTGGGGATATGGAGTGACGAAAATCACTGTTTTTTTTTCTTTTGATGTGTGCACTAAAGGTTGTCAAATTTTGGAGTTTTGACATTTTGCAAATTTTTGGTGTTTTGCAACTATTGAGAACTTTAGGGATTCTTAGGGAATTGGGTAGGGAGGATGCTTGTCCTTTTTCAAAATCTTAGCATTCTAGGGGTCATTCACACAGGGGGATGATCAAGATAACCGTTTCGCTTGTGGTGACCTAGATTACTTTGCAGGTTTCATCTTTCGTTCACACAACTCAAGAATTGTTTTATGTGTTTTAATTTGTGTTGGGATGTTACGTAACAAGGTGTATTTCAATTATGACTCTACCTTCATAAAATCTGTCTAACTTGATACATTACATGGCTAAAGATCAAAATGATGACTGAATCACGAAAGCTTTGGATACATTAAAAGACCACTGACTGTAGTGTGGTAAAAGTTATGCATGGTGTTTTTGTTGTTTTTGTAAAATGGAACTATGCGGAACAAGATGGACTAGCATAGCAATTGCAGCCTATGGTGCCTTTGACCTATACAACCACAAATATGTAATGTATGGATGCAATGCTTAATGCAACTACATATTTTTGTACTTTTGATGGATTGATTTTGTGAATGTGAATATGCGGTGCTAGAGGAACTCTCTATTGATGAATTTGACCAAGCGATTGCAATAATCGTTGGAGCTTTTTAGGTTTGACCAAGTGATTGCGATAATCCTTGGAGATTTTTGGTGTGACCAAGTGATTGTGATAATCCTTGGAGCTTTTTGGGTTTTGCCCAAGTTATTGCGATAATCCTTGGAGCTTTTTGTTTTGACCAAGTGATTGCGATAATCCTTGGAGCTTTTGGATTGACCAAGTGATTGTGATAATCCTTGGAGCTTTTTGTGGTGACCAAGTGATTGCGATAATCCCTGGAGCTTTTTGTTTTGATCAAGTGATTGCGATAATCCTTGGAGCTTTTGGATTGACCAAGTGATTGTGATAATCCTTGGAGCTTTTTGTGGTGACCAAGTGATTGCGATAATCCTTGGAGCTTTTTGTTTTGACCAAGTGATTGCGATAATCATTGGAGCTTTTGGATTGACCAAGTGATTGCGATAATCCTTGGAGCTTTTGGATTGACCAAGTGATTGTGATAATCCTTGGAGCTTTTGGATTGACCAAGTTATTGTGATAATCCTTGGAGCTTTTTGAGGATATGGCTTTCTTAGATGTGGAATGGTCGCAAATGACTGATATTCAAGGGTTCTATTTCCTTGATACCATCAAGAGAAGCTAGCCGGTATGTCTCGGGTCCTATTATGCTATCAATGACATATGGACCTAACCAATTTGCCATGAATTTGTCCCTCATGTGGGACGACAAATTAGAGTTTTGTTGGTTTTCCTTCAGAACCAAATCACCAACCCGAAAGTCTCTTAGGTGAACTTTCATGTTGTATGCTTTCTTAAGCCGCTCTTGATAGATACGTAAGTGCTCGAGAGCATTAACGCATCATTCGTCAAGCAACGTAAGTTGGTCTAACCGGGCCTGCCGCGCAGTGTTATCATCGATGAACTCCTGCATTGATATGCGAAGGGAAGGAATTTCCAACTCGAGAGGCATTATTGCCTCTGAGCCATACACGAGCGAAAACGGAGTTGCCCCAGTGGGCGTCCGAATGCTAGTGCGATAAGCCCAAAGGGCAAGTGGGATTTGTATGTGCCAATCCTTATGACTGTCTGCGACTGTATTTTTAAGGATGATGAGTAGTGTTTTATTTGATGCCTCTGCTTGCCCGTTTTCTTGCGGATAATAGGGCGTTGAAAAGTTGTGCTGAATTTTGTACTTTATGGTCAAAGCACGCACGTATTTGTTCTTGAATGATGGCCCATTATCCGATATTATTTTGGATGGAATACCAAAACGACATATGATGTTATGCAAGATGAACTCCACAATGCGGGGTCCTTTCGTTGAGGTTAACGGAATTGCTTCCACCCATTTGGTAAAATACTTTGTGGCCGTTATGATAAACGTGTGATGGCCTAACAATGCAGGGGAGATATTTTCGATTAGATCGAGGCCCCACTGCAAAAATGGCCAAGCATACTGGACTGTTTGTAGGGCCTGGGAAGGTACGTGCATCAAATTGGCATGATGTTGACATTTCACGCACTTCTTGACATATTCGCAACAATCTCTCTCTAAAGATGGCCAATAATAGCCCATGCAAAGAATGCGGTTTGCGATGGCCATACCACTAAAGTGACCACCACATGTACCGTCATGCGCTTGGGCGATTGCCCAAGTGGACTCTTGCTAGTCCAAACAACGAAGAAGAATTCTGTCATAACTGCGACAATACAAAATGTCTCCTATCAAGACATACTTAGCCGCTTTCTACTTGAATGTTCGTTTTGTGGCGTGCGTCAATCCAAAGGGAAGATTACCTAACTTGAGGTAGTCTCTTATGGGTAAATACCAGTCTTGTTGATTAGAAACCTCGACAGTATGAACAACCAATCCCTTTCGAAGTTCTTCCCTAACAAATGCTGAATGGGATAGAACTTGTAAGAATAGTGTTGTGTTGCTATTAATGGGAGTGGGGGAGAACAAGGACCCCCAGTTGGCACGTTTTAGATGATCTCGAATTCGAAAGAACTTATCCGAGGATGGTTCAATCTGGATCATGTGGATTCCTGGCGTCAAGTCTGAGCTTGCGTGCTCTATCACGGATTACGATAAGGTTTTGACTTTAATAGTTGTCATATCACCGGAAAGGTCTTGCGGGATTAGTGACCCCAAAGAGGCCATTGTGTCCGCAAAATGATTCGATGATCGAGGGAGTGCATCGATGTCATACCACTCAAGTTTTGCCAGGAATTTGTCCACGAGGGCTTTATAGGCCTTCAGAACTAGGCATTTGCATTGATATACCCCTTTGACTTGATTGACTATTAACAGCGAATCACCAAAGATATTCAATCGTTTTATGTTCATGGTGATTGCTGTTTGAAGACCTAGGAGCAAGGCTTCATATTCTACATTATTGTTGGTGCACTGGAAGTTTAATTTAAATGACAGGGGCATTGGAGCACCCTGCGGTGTGAAGAATACAATTCCTGTGCCACCACCTTGCTCGCATTTAGAACCATCGAAGAACAGGGTTATGTCGGCTCGTGACTCAAGCTCATCAGAATCTGGCGATTCTTAGACATGGAAGACCCCATCATCGGGTAGTTCTATGACCAGAGGCTGATCGTCTTCAAGAGGAGCCTCTGCTAGTTGATCGGCTATGACTTGTCCTTTGATAGATTTTTGTCCGATGAATTCAATGTCAAATTTCGTCAACAACATGATCCATTTCGTCATGCGACTACTATGATAAGTACAACAGGTTGAAGGAGATTTCAAGCAACGAAGTGCTGTCGAGTTGAAAACCCACTTGCATCCCTTTTGGTTCACCTTCTCGCATCCACAAATCTCTCTTGCAAGGGAGGTTGTTGGGTGGCTTTTGGAAGCTTGAACCTGACCCAAATCCAACACATGGACACCTGAACCAACCAATTCGCCGACCCCTCAATCCTAATAGGTTTTGGGCCCATCCCTAGTGGATGGGCGCCGGAATCAAGTGCCAACAGTGGGAGGCCCACTTGGGCACCCCCGCACCTTCTAAGTTTTAGAGCATTCTAGATTACTTTTTTAGGTTGCATTTTGTGTTATCATGTTTGGTTAACTCATAGCTACAAGTTCATAACTTTTGATCAGATTCTAGTATGTTTTGTGTCGCTTTGTTGTTTCACTAACTTGCAGGTGGCGAGATCAAATTACCGAAGGTAGAGGCCAAATTGGGAGAATCCGACCATCTGGGTCGTCCCAAAATGGCCCCAATTACATAACCCCTTTGTTTGCAGGCATTTTGCAGGTCTTGAGAATGGACATTGGAGCAGCAGCAGGTCGGCTTCTTCAACACAGAAGAATTCGTCCCACCCAGGGACGAATTGCGATCAAAATTGGTCCCGCCCGGGGACGAATTCCAGCTTGAAGGTAGATTGGCCAGCTGTCTCGATGGCAATGGCCTTCTGGTAACTTTTTTCGTCTTCTGTCAAGATTTCAAGCCATTTGGACTCACTGTATTTACCGTTTCAGGCAAATGTTTACATGCATATTTCGTTAATTTTAGAGAACGAACACTTTCCATTTGCGGCAGGTGCTACTGACATCTTGGTTGTTTCTTTGTTCATAGGAGAAGCAGCAGAGGTGAAGAACTCATCGACATCAGTGGCGGCATCATCTTGGCCCATCCATTTCAATCGTGGGCACACGAAAAGAGGAACATTAAGTGATTGTAATCAAATTCTTTTAGCGCTCCTAGCCCCTGAAAAGGGAGGAGACGTCATTGTAACAGAGATCAAGAAAGTTTAATGAAAGGGCTGTGTTTTCTCCATTCGCTTGTATCTCTTTTTAATGCGTCTCTTTCGTTTCATGCATTTTACATTTCTAGGACTTAAGCGCATTTTATTTTGAATGCATCGCAATTAGTGTTTCCTTCGCCCGAAATCTCGTGCTTTCACCAACGTGCCATGACATACATCTTCCATGATTATATACATAAAACTTTGGAATATTACATGGATGATTTGTTGACCAAATCTCTTTTGCACCCAGATCATCTCGATGACTTAATCAAGACCCTCGATTTCCTCATGGAACATAAAGTCAGAATGAATCCCAAGAAGTGTGTATTTAGCATCACATCTGGAAAAATCTTGGGTTTCATAGTCTCAAAACGAGGCATTGAGGTGGACCCAAACAAATTCAAGGCAATCCTTGAAATGCTCCCCCCAACTACCATTAAGCCACTCAAAAGCCTACAGGGAAAGGTCACGTCAATTAAGCACTTCATAGCACATCTATCTGACAAGTGTCGATCCATGAACAAATTATTGCATAAGGGTGTAGCATTTCACTAGGATGACGAGTTCCAGTCAGCCTTTGATGACATTAAATAATACTTGGCTTTGCCACCAATATTGGCACCACCTAGACCAGGAGTGCCATTCTACTTATACATCTCAGCTATTGAGGTGGCACTAGGTGCCATGTTAGCCCAAAAGAATGAACTTCACAAAGAATAGGCTACTTATTATCTTAGCCCCCTGGTCAGTTATGAACTTAACTATGCATACGTTGAGAAGCTCTGCCTGGCAGTTGTGTTTGCTACCAAAAAGTTACGCCATTACATGCTGAGCAACACGACATATATTGTGTCTAAGAATAATCCATTGCGATACATGATGAGTTGCACTTATCATAGTTGTCGCATGATGAAATGGATCATGTTGTTGATGGAGTTTGACATAGAGTTTATTGGACAGAAATCCATCAAAGGTCAAGTCATAGCCGATCAACTAGTAGAGGCTCCCCTCGAAGACGATCAGCCTTTGGTCATAGAACTACCCGATGATGGGGTCTTCCATGTCTCAGAATCACCAGATTCTAGCCCAAGTCACAGGCCGACATAACCCTATTTTTTAATGGTTCTAAATGTGAGCAATGGGGTGGTGCGAGAATTGTATTCTTCACACCGCAAGTAGATCCAATTTCTCTGTCATTTAAATTAGACTTCCCGTGCACCAACAACAATGCAAAATACGAAGCCTTGCTCATAGGTCTTTAGACAACAATCACCATGAACATCAAACGATTAAACATCTTAGGTGATTCGCTGTTAATTTTCAACCAAGTTAAAGGGGTATTCCAGTGTAAATGCCCAGTTCTGCAGGCCTACAAAGCCCTTGTGGACAAATTCCTGGTAAAGCTTGAATAGTATGACATCGAGGCACTCCCTCGGTCATCGAATAATTTTGCTTTAAATTGCTATAGATTTTTTTGATTTTTTTATTCTTAGAAACACAAAGAAATTTAGAGCAACTAGTTAAAAAATTAACTAGAATGGTACTTAATAGATGCACTATAAATGATAACAATAAATACATCTTATTGCTCCACTAATTTCTCAAATATGCTCTTAACAATTCCACTACAACCTTTCAAATATAATATGTAAATTTCACTACAAACATAGTTGTAGGATCTAGTCTTCTTTTTCAAGATATAAGATAGGTAGTTGATAGATAGTTGTAATTTTGTAATCTAATTAACTCCAAATTAATGTGCAAATGAACCATAAAAAGAAATTTCCTTTTTGCACTTCTTTGAAGTTTTCTAATGCAATCTTCTTTTTTGTAATTTCCAATCTAACATAAGTTGCTTTAACAAATCTATTGAGTAATCTGGATAATAAATTTACTTGCACAAATAATTGCTTAACTTTTTGATAGTTTTTGAAGAGAATGTAGATCAATCTTGTTGCTCTCTGCAATTTTTTAGATTTTTCAAGTTGCTTCTCCTTAACCAAAAAAAATCTTGAATTTCCTTTCACAAGCCTGGGATTTTGTGATTTGACCTTCTCCTTTTTGTTTTGGATTCAAAGGAATATTAAGCCAATCCTCAAGTCTCTTATCTTTCAAACAATTCTTTTGTATTTGAGTCTTCTTGTCAAAGTTTGACTTTAGTCAAGATCTTCTTCTTCTCAAGACTTTAAATGTCTTGAGGTCTTCTGTATCTTCTTTGGAACTCCTTGCCAATTCTTCTTCTCTTATTTGGGCTTGTTTTTAGATGACAAAAAATATCCCAGGTATTTCCCTTATGACAAAGTTTTTCCTTGATGGAGAATTTTTCCAATGGCTTATTCTATAAACCCTTTTGATGATATTGCTTCAGCAAAAAGGCTCCACAAGCCTTTTTCCTTGATATCTCTCCTAGGTCTTCAATTCTATAGTTGCTTTGGTTTTTCTTGAGGCCTTCTTCAACTTTTGGAATTGAGATCTCCTTCATAGATCTCTTTATTCTACTACTTCTGGATTTGAATAGGACTCTCCTAGTCCTTCTTGTCTTTCCAATAATGGAAGTTTCTTCAATGAGATATTCACCTAATATCTTCACTTTCAAGTTTGCTTCAAGTTTTGTATGATTCTGAAGGAAACAATCTTCCTAAATTTCTTATAGAAATATTTTCCAACTAACTGGATCTCCTTTTCCTGCAACAAATGATTAGTACTAAAATCTAAATATGCTTCTAGATTATGTACTCTCTATTGGATTATTTTTCAATATCAAGGCTTTTATGGCCTTTTTCATATTAAGGATTCTATGGCCCTTTATTTTATATCAAGGCTTATATAGCCTTATTTATATTAAGGCTTATGTGGCCTTTTTTATATCAAGGCTTCTATGGCCTTTTATTTCTTATCAAGGCTTCTATGGCCTTTTATTAGATCAAGGATTCTATGACCTTTTCCACTATGAAGTTGAATTTATTGATAGATATATTCAATCTATAGACTTCACTATGACTCTTTCTTGTAGAGTCTCTTTTGTAGTATTCTTCTTTTACAACAACTAATCTCAACACTATGAAGGGACTCCGAACTTCAGGTAACAAAGTTGAAATATAATAGCTTTCTATTGTAGGAGGTGTCCCAACAATCTGAGAGTTAGTTACATGTAGTAAGAAGAATCTTCAGGCAATAGCTACTATGTTCTAGATATCTTGGACGATATTCACTATATGATCTTTCAATCTAGAGGATTGAATTTTGAATCTTGGTCTTCATGAGTTTTCCTGTAACTCTGTGGAGAGACTAGTTAAATTTAATCTCATTTTTTTTAAAACTAATATTTCTTTTATTCCTCACTTGTGACTCTCCCTAATTCTACCACCTAGACTCTTTTGAGAGTTTTTTATAGTGATTGGTCTAATGGCGCATCAAGTTGATAAAACACTTAGAATCAATAATAATGGTGGTATTCCTATTGACCTAATATGACTAGATCTATCATGGATCTAATACCACTATTAGATTTTGAGGTAGATTGCAATGAGAGATGGCAATCACAAGATGTAGAAATAAAAGAAATTAAATTCACAAGATTCTAAAAATATACTATAAATAGAAATAACAAAAATGAATACAATATTGGTATGGAGGAAATGTACACTCCATGCAATGCTATAGAACCATAATGTGCTCCATCACTAATGGATTCACCCACTACTAATACTACCTAAAGAATTTCTTATCAAACTCTTACAATGAGGACCTCTTATAATGGAACATAAATTCCTTGGCCAACACTCTACCTAGCTATGCAAGGGACATCTTGCACATTTACAACTTGCACATTAACACTTGTACATTTATTCCATTACATGATGTAACTAGATAAATTTCCACTAAAGTAATCTAATATCTTAAGTATGTATCAAGGATGGTGTATTTACATGATCTAAATGATGTAATAGACTTTACCTCTAACAAGTTATTTATTAGATTCAAAAATTTTAGATTCAACAAGATACCAAGGTCTATAGAAAGGCCTCAAAGATAGGCCAGGTATAATTTTATACACCAATATAATTAGTAATACTTTTTCTAGCTTTCCACCAGATTTCAAGTCCTAGCTAATTTTACTTTTTCTATTTATAGACACAACATAAGGAGATTGGGCATACACATACTTTCTCTAAAAACTAGCTAGTAAAGGAAACTTAGAGGCTTTAATTTATAGAAGTAAATATTCTTAGACAAACAAAACAACTAAATCTAGAAGCAAGAAAATGTTTTCTCAATGCTTAATAAGCACCTACATTAGGATAAAATCCTCTTATAGGATTAAGTGCAAGTTTTGACTGCTTAATTGGGGGAATTACTTGGGCTATTACCCCTAAAATAATTCTAATGAGTATTGCAGGAACATGAGAGAAACTAGCTTGAGTGTATCACTAGTAAAAAGGGTCAATATTACCACGTCTTATTCTTAGTTAATACCCTAAGAGTCTATAGAAAGATCTGTTATTTGGTGGTAAACTTATGGCCGGTTTCTTAGTAATTATTCTTTCATTGAATATTGTTGGTATTCAAAGAGTGATACTTGATTAGATAACCTTTTTGGTTGGTGAGATTTTAGGGTCTATTTCAATGCTACAATTTCCAAATAAGCATTAAATGACCATCAACAACAACTTCATGATGAGCATGAAGTTAGGAAAGGAAATGTTAGATATAAGAAGGTAATTGCAAGATAAGGAAGTAGCAAGCATAATAGACTCTAGTTGTAGAGAAACATAGTTGGAGATATAAAATTGAATCATTGCATGATTGAATCTTCTATATCATAGCATAAGAACCTAAATCTACAACATGAAAGTAGAAACCTAGACAAGGATAATAGAACATGGGTAGAGTTTTTGAAGTAGATGAAAGATAAGAGGAAAATTAAAAATAATGACTATTGATCACCTCTAAAATAGAGGGAGTAATATTTTTAACATCCTTAACAAATTCAACGAAAGAGCATAGACCAAATTTAGTAAAACTCTTATAGGAACATTCATAGGTAAGACCAATAGTAGATAAGATAAGGAAGTGGGTGGCTAATCACTAGAAATTTAAAGGTCATGTGAAATTCTCCTATTTGAATTTTTTTCTTTTTTCTTTTAAATGAAGAAGATTACAAAAGGGCTCTTCTAGAAGGCCCATGGTTTATGGGTAGATCAAGCCTTTATCTCAATAAGTTGGCTCTTGGATCTAACCTTAACACAAAAAATATAGAAATGGCCCTAGTATGGGATTGAATACCTAATTTACCTTTAGAAATTTTTGAGAAGGATGTCTTTTAAAGTATAGTAAACTCCTTTGGGAACTTTCTCACTGTGGATTTTATCACCAAAGAAAGAAAATAGGTATTAGTTGATAGGTTTTTTTTTTTATGGTTGAATCTAAAAAAAATTTACAAAAGATTAAAGATAAGGAGTATGTAATAAAATAATGATTTATTATAATAACCTCATTAGCTAAAAATTATATTTAAAAAAAAAACATCTAGCAAGGAATTATCTAAATAGATAAACAAGGAATAACAAATAAAATCTTAGTAAGATGGAATAAGGCAAAAAGGTCTAATATGGAAGAAAAAAGTGTAAATGTTTGATAAGGGTAAATATTTTCACAAATAGTATATTGAGGAGAGGAGGGAGCTAGAACATAATATGGAATAAGTAAAAAAATATGGTATTGATGAAGTTGAGGAAAAATCATAGAATAAAATGGATATGGAAGGATATGAAATTGTGATTCTAATAAAGGAACCTAATATGATAGAAATATTAGATGCTCCACAAGGATAAGGTCTCCACTGCCATGAGATGAGAAGATTTACAAGGAGGAAGAGAATATGGATCTAAGGGAGGAAATAGAGAAAGAAATGCTAGGAGATATGGAGGCCCATGAAGATTAAAATTCAAAAGTTGTGCCATGTATACATAATCAAGAAGAAGTGGCTCTAGGATATTCAAGGAAAGTACCAAACCTTAGTAGATCGAGGAAATCTAAGAAGTGTCAAGGTGTAGGAGTAGAGGAAGGAAAAAGGGTGGGCATACCATATTTGAATGAAAAATGCTTAAAGTTAACTATAAAGGATTAGAAATATGGAAAGCAAACAACCATATTCTTGAGTGGGTAGAAGCCTACTACAAGAATTAAAATAAGAACTTCATATCTTGGAATGTTAGGGGAATGAATTACCCTAACAAATATAGATTGGTGAGGTCCATGTTGAAGGACCATCAACTTAAAATAGTATTAATGTAAGAAACTAAATTATCTTGGGCAAGGTGGGAGAGTATTCAAACAGGAATATGCAAAAATGGTAAGAGCAATTATGAGCAATCTAGAGGATATTCAAGAACATTTTTGACTATGTAGAATTATGAACTTTAGGATGGATAAGTAATCTCTCAATGTGTAATTCAATTGTTAGTTCTATTCTCAATCAAATATTCAATGTCATCTTTCCTTGTTACAAATATCAATTCTCCAAATGTGAGTTGATTAAGAAAGAAGTTTTGAAAAAAGATAGAACAAATAGGAAAGTATATTAAGGGGTTATGATTAATAGTAGTAGAACATTTCAACACTCCATTAATACCAAGTGATAAGAAAGGAGGATCCTAGGGATTCACTAAGAGTATGGAGGACCTTAGGAAGTTTATATCAACATCAAGCATTTGTGATGTTTATTTGAGTAGCAATGCATTCACATGGACTAATAGGAGGTTAAGGGAGGACTTGATCCAGGTGATATTGGATAGGTTTTTTCTATCCTTAGAGTGGTTTGAGAAACATTTTGAGTATACTTTGGCACCATTCCCAAGAATAATATTATATCGTAGCCCTCTTATCTTTTGATGTAATATGAATAAGTAAAAAAACAACTTCGAATTTGAACTCATGTGGTTACATAACCTAAGAATTTATTAGGAAATGGAAATATGTTGGATGCATCCAATCCAAGGACCCAGGATGCATGTGGTTGCTAGGAAATTAAAATTTGTAAAGAGGGAATTAAAATAGTGTAACAAGGAGGTCTTTGAAACATCTTCTTACAAAGGGAGCGATTAACACAAAAATTGAGTCAAATTGATGAGGAAATTAGTAGAAATTGGATGAAACTAATTCTTTTTAATAGAGAAAATTTCTCTAGATAGAATTACATACAATGATTTCAAGGGATGAAACATATTGGATATAAAATTTAGGGACCCAATAATTAATGAACGGAGATAAAAACACAAGATAATTTTATGTCTCTATCATAAGACATAAAAGTGTAGCAAGGATATCTAAAATTCAAAAGGATAATGGAGAAATAATAAGAGATGAAGACCAAATTAGATAAGGGGATGTGGACTTCTATAGAGTGTTTCTAATAAATGATAGGGAGGATGATCAAGAAGCTATGGAGGAATTAATTTGACATGTCCCTAGGATTCTAAATATAGATATGAATGATGAAATTTTTGAGTGAGGAGGAGTTTGGAAAATTATTCTTTTTATTGGGAAAAGATAAAGCTCTAGGCCTAATGGATTTCAAGTGGGTTTCTTCCAAGCTTTCTAACACATAGTGAGAGAGGATGTAGTATCAACAATAAGATAATCACACCATTCAAGAAAAGTGTTTAAAGAATACAATAATACTCTCCTAGTTCTTATTCGAAAGAAACCTAGGTTGAAGGGATTTAAAGACATTAGGCCAATTGATTTATTTAATCCTATTTATTAGATAATATCAAAGTTGATTGCATCAATAGTAAATTCTATTCTCCTAGATATCATTTTAGAGTAGCAATGGGGCTTTGTGAAATTTAGGTAAATTTTGGATGGAGTAATAACACTAAATGAGACCATTTATTTAGTTAACATAATAAAAAAGGATGGAATGGTGTTAAATATTAACATGAATAAATCCTATGATTAGGTCTCATGGTATTTCCTAGATAGATTCCTAGAGAACTTTGGATTAAAAAAAAATTGGAGAACATGGATGAATAATTTCTATGGAGGAGTAAAATTCTTAATTATAATGAACAATTCTTCAACTAAATTCCTTGGAAGCAACAAGGGTTTAAGGCAAGGGGATCCTTTGTCATTGTATCTGTTGATAATAATATTAGAAGTGTTGGAAAGGTGTAGAAAATTTGACAACAACATTAAGCGGGTTGAAATAATTTATATTCATAGAATGTATTAGTCACCAAAAATTTGTGGATGACACACTTTTGTTGGGGATGCCCTCAATAGACAAGACAAATAAAATGAGGAGGATACTAAATATCTATGAAAAAGCATACCAAAAAATGATAAACATGGACAAGAGTAAGGTGTTTTTTATAAAAATGGTAGATAATTGAAAAATATGAATAGGAATGGAGCTTAGATGTATATTTTCATCTCTCCCTTATACTTACTTGGGTATGCCAATGTTCATTAGAGAATGCAAGAATCATATGTTGAATGTGTTGATTGATAAGATATAGGGTAAATTAGATGCATTGAAAGATAATTTTCTAAGTCAGGTAGGTAATATATAGCTTCTTAAAATTACCCTCTAATAACTCCATGTATATTTATTATCATTGTTTTAATTGCATTCAGAGTAGCTAATACAATATAAAGTATTAAAAAAAATTCATATGGTCAGGAATAGAGGAAAAGAACATAATTCTATTAGTAGCTTGGGATAAAGTATGAAAGGATCAATCAAGTGGAGTACTTGGGTTTAGAAGAATAAGGGATCTGAATAAGGCCATGGCAAAAATTTGGGATGTAGGTTAGTGAAGGTAGGTTAGTGAAGGAAGGGTGTGCCTTATGTACAAAAATTCTAACAGACAAATACCTTGACAACCAAGATGATAGTAAATTTTTGACCACACTAGATCCCTATCAAGGATCTTTATTATGGAACCACATAAAAAAGAATCGATATATTCTTTGGAAATACACAAAATTGATAATTTAGAATGGTAGGTCTATCCACTTTTTAATGATGCATGGATAGAGAAGTACCCACTAGTGAAGAATGAGGTGCTAGTAAGTATTAGAATAGAGCCATAAAATATTATGTGAAAATAATGGGTGATTATTTGGCAATAGGAGGAGAGGTAATATGGAAGAAGCTAAAAGTTCATAATCAATATGAGGAAGAGCTCAAAATACTAACAAATAAATTAAAATTGTATTACATAATCCCCATTTGGTTGAGGATGCAATAGTATGCAGAGCTACTCAAGAAGGGTTTATCACTATTACATTAACCTATGATTAGTTACATATGGATTTTGAGGGGAGGATATTTCAATGGGATAAATTAAAGGGAAGGAGAGCCATTCCAAAGTTAGCAATATTCCATTGGTTGACAACACAAAATGAGACATTAACAATAGATAACCTTCATAATAAGGGTTTCCAACTCCCTAATAGATGTTACATTTGTGAAGATCCTGAGCAATAAGTGATTCACATATTCTTAGAATCTAATTACTCCCTCAAAATATTGTATGAAATAATGGAGAAGATGGGAATTCATGCAGGTGATACCTAATAATATAGAAGGATGGATAGAATAGTGGTAAAATCCTCTTAAAAACCCAAATATTGAATAATATTTAGAATCATATTCCATTTCATTAAGCATGGGGAGTTTTGTTGGAGAGAAATAAAATGATATTTAAAGAGGAGAAGATACCAGTATCCAATAATAGAGAACACATCATAGCATCCATAGTGGAGAATATTCAAATGATGAATATGCATAAGAGTATAGAATCATTGATTGGAACCTAAGTCTAGTTGAGGGGAATGTAAATTCCCAACAAAGCCTAAGGAGCTTGATCAAATGGTAATCTCTAATACAAGTATGGATGAAACTAAATTGTGATGGGGCTTTCAAAGGAAATTTAGGGAAGGTTGGAAGAGGAGTAGTGCTAACGGATAACCATGAAATGGTGATTAGAGCTATAAGTGAGTAATTGCAAATAATGACTATTCATTATTTGCAAGAGCTAGAGCAGTGTTATCACAAGTAAAAACGGTAGTTAATTTAGGGGCTAAGAGATTGATAATTGAGGGATACTCATTAAATATTATTAATTACCTTAAAAAAATATCAATGGAGAGGTAGAGAGAAGTAGAAATAATAATAGATACACTAAGATACCTAAATACATTATATGAATTTCCTATGGTACATGTTTATAGAGAAGGAAATGGGGTGGTCAACTAGCTAGCCAACTAGGGAGTTCTTAGAGAGGAAGATAAAATATGGATACCACCATATAGTATACATCCAAATGTCCTCCATTTAGTGGAAAATGAGGGAGAACATTTAGAAAGTCGATCCAAGGGGTGAAAAAGATCCTATGTTCAAACCATAATAAGTTATTTTTCTGAGATAATGGAATTTCATGATACAAGGTCATTCTCTTTAGATATTGTCAAGATTTGTTATCTTGGAGTTATATGAATTTTGGGATATTTTTCTGATGATGGTTCTATTTTTTAATATCAACATATGGATATGGACCATTTTTATAGAGTCCTATGCATTTGTTTGTTGAGGTATACTTTTTTGAAGAGATATGAACTTGTGTATGGGCTTCATATTTTGGAAATCTATGGGATAAGGTACTGCAGATTCAAAATTTAAAATATTTATGGGCCTTCCTATTGTGGAAATCATTCTTTAAATATGTGTGGACTTGTGAATTTTTGGAAGCATAATGAATCCTCAAGAGAGAAGGGTTCTATTTTTTGAAAATCCATGGAACTATGTGGGGGATTCATTTTCTAAATATCTATGGACTTATTTATTGAGAGTTCTATATTTCAAAGCTTATGAATGTAATAATATTGGAGTATAGCATATCTAATGATCTAATAGAATGAATGTACTAATTTTTTGGTAGTTTTTATGTAGCTAGAATAAAAGGAATATATGTGGGATGTTGTTCTTAGAATGTATATGAGTTTTTGTAAAAGGGTGTGGGTCATTTCAAAAACCTTTATTTTACCCCAATTAAAAAAATTATAAAATTTAGAATACTGGTAAAATATTATTTTACAACATCTATTCAAATAATTATTTTATATGGTTTTCATGTTGAAGTCTTCACCAACCAAAAGGGGCATGAAAATTTACATGATATTTTATGAACTAATTTTACTAGAAAAATAAGGACTAAATTTCAAACTTCAAATCCTATGATTTATCAAAGATAATAATAGCTCCCCCCTGCCACACACGCAAAGCATATGGATAGAATAAGTTATTACAACCAATTATTAACAATAAAATACAAAATGAATCAAAAGGATAAGAAACTAATAAAAAGGGTAAAGTTCAAGTGGAAAATAAGATATTGTAAATGTAATATCAATTCAAAGATCAAGAAAAAAAGACCAAATCATCTCTAAAATATATTCAATACAAAAAGTTATATTATCCAAATTCATTCAATTTAGAATATGTTTTTATGATCTTAAAATTGAAACAAAAGAATAGAAAAAATATTAGTTGAGAAAAGCATCCCTATTTACTTTAATTCAGAAGAGTGTCTCTATGTACTTTGCAAGTAAGTATTTGGGAATGTGGAACATATAATATGAAAACATATATTCTTGGAATACATAAAAAGTTATTTGTGGATTAATTTTGTATTAATAGTGAAGTGAATCACAACTACATTTTAACAAAAAGAGAGATAAACATATTTATATGACCTTTTATTTATTTTTGGTTTTGTTTTTTTTTGGTTTTGTTTTGTAGGTTTTATAATATATTTCTTGACCAAAATTAAATTCTTCAATTCATTCCCTCAAGTATCATTATATGACTTTTTTAATTAAATATATAACATATGAGAATTGTGTTAGTTCAAGAAAAAGAAATACACATTCTATTACATCAATAGTGCATGTTTAATACAAATATTAGTTATAATAAGTTGTAATAGATCAAGAACAAGATGTAAGTAATGAAATCTAGCATGAGGTATAATAAAATAATATAATAATTACCTAAAATTAAATCAAGTATAAATTTCTAGCATCCCTCCTTATTACATTATTTCTTATACAAAGAGAGTTGCCAAATAATTCAAATGTAATAAATGCAAATATATTTTAGTCTAGTTTGCTAGTGATCCATCTTCTCTCTCATGTAGCAAAAGTATGAAATAGGAATCCTAGTTATTTAGCCTTGTCTTGGCTAGGTTCCATAATCATGATCTATGTCACAAGTGATCTTGCTATTTTGGTTGATATGGTAGTCCTTGTCAAATATGACCTTGCTCTTTTATCTGATGTCATGGTCCTTATCATAGGTGACCTTGCTCTTTTCATCGATAGCCATCCCTGGCCTCAAGGTGGCTCACTTGCTTTCACTTTATTCAAGAAATTTAAGTCACAAATATGTCATGGACTTGTTGTTATTGTTATTTGTTCTCCTTTAGATTTGATCTAGAACCTCATCTAGAAGAATAATGTTTTTGGTAACCAATGTTTGAATCATCACCTCTTTGAAGGGTAATTTTACCCTTTATATTTTTCAAGAGTTGTTATATTTTTTTATTGTTGTTGCTTTGTTGAGGCTTCTCTTTATTATCATTAATTCCATCCCTATTATTCTTATCCATGCATTTCACATTACGATAATTCCTTCCAAGTCTCACCAACATGGAAGCCTTAGTACGGTTTCTAATGTCCTTAGCTATGACCATCAACACAACATAAAGAGTTGAATCCATGATATTTGAACAAGAAATCCCATCCCTAGATGTCTCATTACAATTAGAGTCCTTCAATATTTTGAAATTTTAAAGCCATCAACATCCTCTAGATCTCTTCTAGAAAGTGTTGCAAGGCTTCCACCATCATGAAAATAAGGTGATGGTGGTTGAAGCCTCTAGAGAAGTTATACTACTTGGTGAAGCCTAAGGTCCTTCCTTTTTATCCCTCTTGAGCACCTTGTCTTGTACAACATACACATAAAGGTGTTGGGGATTCTGTCCCCCCATGAAAAAGATATTATTTTTGTAGAAAGTAAATGATTTTTTTAAACCTACTTTTTCTATGAACCAACAACATAACATAACCTGTGTAGTATAGTTTTTTTATTTTTTTTGGTAATATTAAGTAATGGGGATTTTGACCAGGAATCCCCCAAACCTGTTACAACAACTCCACAAGGGATACACACACTCATCCCATCACACACTCACCCACACCACAGTTTGAACCTTGGACCTCCTGAAGAAGAGCCAAAGCCCAAACTTGCACCTCCAGGTGCAACCTATACAATATAGCTTTGATAGCAATTTTAGTTCAAGTAAAAGAACTACACATTCTATTACTTTAATATTAAACATTTAATACACCAAATTTATTAAAAAATATTGTAATAGATAAATATCAAGATATACTAATGTTATTTTAACATTAAATATTTAATATATCAAATTACTTACAAGAAGTTGTAACCAATGAAGATCAAAATATATCTAAGATACATTCCATCATATAACTTACACTTAACCTATATTAAAATATAATAAAAAATATATAATAATTATATAATATTAAATAAATTAATAATTTTCTAACAAATTCAAGATAAAAATATTTAAAAAAAAAAATTAATCAAAAATTTATATAATAAAAAGTTAAAACTAATACAAATATATTATTATATTATTCATAGAATTAAAATTTATTATTCAGTTAGTTGATGCATGTAACCATGATTCTAAGTTTAAATGAGAGACACATATTAATATTCAAAATTTAGATCGAGAAACTCAAAAAAAATATTATGATAATTGTGACGTACAACTTTTTATATATAAAAACGATACATCCCGATATTAATATACCTATACTTTTAAACTTTCAAACGGCTTCCTAATTCTTAATACCTTTGATTTTACTTTTAATTTTGAATTTATCTTTAAAATCTAAGTAGATCTGTCTAGAAGAGTTTTTACACCCATGGACCTAATCTATATCCGAATGTCCAGTGTATCTGTCACGTATTTATATCTTTCCCGAATTCCTACGTAAAGTCAAATAATCAAAATTTTCTTAACCTAAACCCCAACAATGTTCAAACATTCTGTCCCATATTTATAACTTTCCTACCTAAACTCAAATATTCAAATATTTCTCTACCTAAGACCAACTATTTTTTAGTATTACTCGGACACAGGGCGGGGACATTAACATTGGAAGCCGATTTTCTTTGTAATCTTGCACCAACTTGTCCAAATCTTGGTGCCGGCCCCAATCGGCAAGAGAAACTGCCAGTCTGTGTTAGGAGAAGACAAAACGATTTATGGGTGATGATAATATCAATTCATTTGTGGGTGCTGCTTGTATTATACTACAAGCACCGAAACTGTTTCTGTGTTGGCTAATCGGCAGGACCGACCAAATACTAGCAAAGGGAGATGGGGCTTCTCAATACAGTATTAGGGATTTCTGGTTTTGGGATTGGTAATCCAATTGGACTGCTCATTGGTTACTTCATGTTCATATATTTTGAATCCAACGATGTTAACGTCGGTGCCCTGATTGAGCACTACTCTTTGGATGTCATAATACTTGTACTTATAAGTATTATGAATTTATATAAACACATCCTATTATGAATCTACTTGAGTTTCTATAAGCAATGTACTATTTATGGATGTCCAAATTAAGAAGGCCTTCATGCATTGATTTCTCCGCATGGATTGATAACTCAACCTATGGCAAAGAATACTGGCTTCTTAAATTGATTATTGATTTTTTATCTACCTGGTAATTCTTTTGTGTGTGTAAAGCAGTGCTTTAGATGCATGTATTGATTTGGGTTTTTATAAGGGTTGTTTTTCATCCACCAATGTCTGCAGTTCTAGCAAAATCGACCGGTTTGTTATTCTGGCATTGGCATTCTTATTAATAAATATGTCCTGATTGTTTAAAACAATTATTTGGGTGTGAGAGAGTCATCGTAATGTATATGTGATATAACGAATCATTAGATGGACATATATGTATATTGATTTTTGTCGTTATTCCTCATAAAATTGATATGTGCGGTTTCTTTTCCAGACAAGAGGATTGTTGAACGGATATTGGCATTTGATAACTTTGGTAACCTGGGCATTGGCTTTTGGTAGTTTCGGTATGAGTTTACAGGTATTGGCATGTGGTAATTTTGGTATTACGGGTATTGGATAGTTTTGTTTTTTGGGCATTGGTATTTGGCAGTTCTGGTATTAATTTGTAGGATTGTTTCAATAATTTCAAAATTCTATTTTGCTTCACGTTTGTGCGTATTGATATCTGGACGATTGTATAAGTTAATGCAATCTAGTATGCATTGAATTCGGTTTCTTGTAGGATGGTTTCTCATCTATCATGCCTTGTTACTTCGGGGTTTTAGTATTCTGCTTGTTGTCGTTTTGATTTTAACTGTAATAAAATTTTGTTTTTTCTTCTTTTAATTAGTAAATATTATAAACAAGCTCATTTACGTATATACCTTAATTATTATTGTTTGAATTTGGATTTCGTAAAAGAGCTTAAAGCCTCGACACTGTTCTCAAGACTAAATGTTACATTTAAATATAATATTTATTTTAATTATAAATTATAGTATGATTTAAAAATTCAGTTACAATATTTTATCTAAGTAATAAAACTGTCGCATTTTTTGTGGAGCCAAGAAATGTGTGATGTGAAAAATTAAAAAATAAAATAAAAATGATATTTTCGTCAAAATTTAGAAAATGTGAAAAACCAAGAGGGGAATGCTACTTTTTCACAACGAGAGAAGAGAGGGGAATGCTACTTTTTAAAAGTTTGCTCTCTGCATTGAAACTTTTCAAGGGGTAACCAACCATTAAGAAAGTGATTTCTACAAGAATGTGATGGATTTAATTTAATCCCCTACTTTTAAAACTTATGTTTGCCAAAGATAGCATTTCTCTATTCTTACTTATTTTTAGGGTTTTGTGTTTTGTTTAGCTTTTTAATATTACTTTGGTAGGTTGTTTTAGTATGTTTTTTGGTTTTTGATAATAATAAATTATTATTATTTTTATTTTATTTTAAATATATTGTTTTTATAAATTAAATTATTTTTTAATATTTTTTAAAATTTAGATAAACAAGTTTTTATTAATTTTTAATTTTCAATTGTGATATAAATGAAAATATCAATATCATGTTTTTTATAAGGGTTGTTTTTCATCCACCAATGTCTCCAGTTCTAGCAAAATCGACCGGTTTGTTATTCTGGAATCATTTTATTCTTCGTCATGGACATTGTAGCAATCTTCCCATGCGACTTGTCTCTGATGGTGCAAGCTCCGTATTTGAACTGGATCGTATGTCCCTTCTGCATGAGTTGTCCAACGCTCAGCAGGTTGTGCTTCAGGCCAGGCACATAGTAGACATCACAGATCTGCTTTCGTTCGTCGTGCCTAGTGCGGATGAGGATCTTTCCTTTCCCCATTACGGGAACCTTGTTGTTGTTCCCCATATTCACCTCAGACTAGACTGTTTCATCCAGTTGGGAGAACATCTCCTTGTTCCCCATCATGTGGTTGTTGCACCCACTATCTAAATACCAGACATTCTTCTGGCACTCTTCCTCAATGTTGCAAGTCAACAACACATTTCCTCCTATCGCATTTTTGGTTTCATCCATGTAATGGGCTTGCTGTTGGTTCTCCTTGGCCATCCGTTTTCTGCACTGTGAGATGTAATGGCCGAACTTCTTGCAGAAATAGCACTGGACCTTTGACATGTCCTTCTGACCAGATCCAGCTTGCTGATTTTTTGAACTGCCTCTTCCACCTTGCTGATGGAAATTACAGTTGGTCTCTCCTTCACTAGGGTTTGACCTTCCTCCTTGCTTGTTGCCTTTCCCACGCCTACCTTTGCCTCTTCCTCCATGAGAACTAGAGGCGCCATGGTGGGAATCTTGTCTGTCGCTGTCTCGAAATGAGACCTGAGCCCTGAATGCTTGCTCTAGAGAGGTCTGAGATGAACGACTCAGCCTCTATTCATGTGTCTGCAATGAACCCATGAGCTTGTCTGTCGAGAGGGTTGTCAGATCTCTCGACTCTTCGATTGCTATCACAACCGAGTCAAACTTAGCAGGTAGACTTCTGAGAATTTTCTCCATGATTCTCTGGCTCTACACATTTTCTCCGTTCAACCGCATCTGGTTGATAATGTCCGTCGTCCGGGTGAAGAAATCACTCATGGACTCGGACTCACTCATCTGCAGATTTTCAAACTCCCTCCTGAGCATCTACAGCTTCACCAACTTTACCTTATTGGTGCCCTGGTACGAGCTGGCCAGAATCTCCCAGGCCTGCTTCGCCTTGGTGGTTGATGCGATCCATGGGAAGATGGACTCCTCGATCGCTTGCATGATGTAGAAGAGGGCCTTCTGGTCCTTCTTCGTGTTCTCTTTCAACAGGTCCTTGTCTACTTGAGAGAGGGCGGCCAGTGTTGCTGCATCTACCGGTTCTGGGTAGCCATTCTCGACTAACTCCCATAGCTCCTGAGATCCGAACAGGATCTTCATCTGGATGCTCCAATAATCGTAATTTTTCCCGTTGAAGCACGGGATCTGCAACTGCAAGTTGTTGCTACTGGAAGCCATTCTGCTTCGATCTCCGCATCAAGGGATCAGTAGCTCTGATACCAATTTGAAGAAATTTTAATTTCAATTTTCTTTTGCCGAAGTCTGGGAGGGAGCGAGGCGCGAACTGTGAAGGGCGAAGTAGGGAGGGCCGAAAGTCGGACTGCGTAGCCGAAGTCGAGGTGCGCTTCCAACTATTGCGAAGTCGGGTTGCGCACGAACCGAAGTGCGAAGTCGAGAAGTGCGAAGTCCAAAGTGCGAAGTTGAGAAGTGCAAAGTCTAAAGTGCAAAGTCGATAAGTGAAAAGTACAAAGTGCGAAGTCAGGAAGTGCGAAGTCTAAAGTGCGAAGTTGGGAAGACAACTCCAGACTTAGCCAAATTTCTTGGTCAAAGCCAGTGAAGCCCGACTTCGCAGCGAAGTTGGGAAGACAGCTCCAGACTTAGCCAAATTTTGGCCTTGCAAAATTTTGGCCTTGGAAACTTTTCTGTCTAGAGGCTTGCACGGCTGCGACGTTGGTTTGCCTGGCTTGGCAAGAACTGTACGGAAGAGAGAAACACCGGATCTGAGTGCAATGTTTCAGATCTGAGCTCTAACTTATAGAACCCGAACGAAATCGCTCTGAGGTGATTTGTACAGAGAACAACAGACTTTAGCACATAGAAATAACTGCAAACCCTACAGATGCCTTAAACAACAACAAACTTTATTCATATAAAATGAGGGTTACAAAAGTCCTCAACTGAGGAAAACTAACATCTGCAGACTAAAGCTACAGGATAAACTGAGACGAAAAACAAATGTCGAGTCGGTTGCTCGGACATTAAATAGATGAGCCACACTGCTCACTGAAATGCTCTCCTCTCTTTCTCTGCTCTCTTCTCCACTCTTCCTCTTTTCTCTTCTAAAAACCTGAACTGCCTTATATAGCCGTGGGGAGAGGAAGATAGGGTTTGTCCTCTGACAGGTTCTGACAGACCCTCAACTAGGGTTTCTGACCAATCATCGAACTGGCATTAAATCATCGAACTGGCATTAACTTCTATGGTGATCGGATCTGTCAGACGTCACATCTGTTAGAGGGTAGGTGCGACGTCATGTCAAACTTTTGTCGGGATCCCTGACTACGCGAGCGCAGTCCGGCTGAGGCATGAAATCTGGGTTAATATTTCTAACACCCTCCTTTAAACCTGATTTCATGAGCGCTTTGACTCCAAGCTGCTCTCGTAATCTGCTGAAGTCTTCCTCCTTCAAAGGCTTCATGAAAATATCTGCCAACTGCTCCTTGGATCTACAAAATTGTAGTTGAATTTCTCTGGACTTCACCAACTCTCTGATGAAGTGATAACGAATATCGATGTGCTTCGTCCGGCCATGGAACACGGGATCCTTTGATAGTGCGATGGCCGAATTGTTATCATAGAAAATTATTGTCGCGCCTTCTAGAGGATAGTTTAGTTCACTCAGAACTCTTCGTAGCCAAACTGCCTGGCATGCGGCTGATGTGGCGGTGACATATTCTGCTTCGGCTATGGACAACGCAACGATGGGTTGCTTCTTGGATGCCCATGAGATTGCCCCTGATCCGAGATGGAAAGCATACCCGGAGGTGCTCTTTCGATCGTCGGTGCTGCCAGCCCAGTCACTGTCTGTGAAGCCCACCAGTTCCAACTGGTCCTGTCTGGCATAAAATAGGCCATTGTTTCGCATCCCATTGACATAGCGCAAGATCCTCTTGCCTGCTTGCCAGTGCGTGTCCTTCGGAGTCTCCATGAAATGGCTGATCAGACTGACTTCGAACATCAGATCTGGCCGAGTTGCAGTCAAATACATCAGACTGCCAACTAGCCTCTTGAACAGGGTTGGATCTACATTCCTCCCTGAATCCAGCTTGCTCAGCTTCAAACCTGTGGCTACAGGTGTGATGGCAGGTTTGTTGTCCTCCATCTTGAACCGCTTTAGGACATCCTTCGCATACTTGCCCTGAGAAATGAAGATGCCATCTATCGATTGGTCAACTTCAATGCCGAGAAAATACTTCATCAGCCCTAAGTCCGTCATCTCGAACTCCTTCTTCATGGCTGTTCTAAACTGGTCGAACAGGACATTGTTGTTGCCAGTATAAATCAAATCGTCCACATACAAGTAGATGATAATGAGCTCACCTACTTCATTTGTCTTCATGTATAGGGTGTGCTCATATGGGCATTTTACAAACCCATTTTGCTAAAAATAACTATCAATCTAGCTGTACCAAGCCCGGGCGCCTACTTCAAACCGTACAGGGCCTTTTTTAGCTTTAGGACTTTGCCCTCCTGGCCTTCAATTTCGTAACCTGGTGGCTGGTCTATGTAGACCTCTTCCTCCAACACTCCGTTGAGGAAGGCTGACTTGACATCCATCTGGTACATCTTCCAACCTTGTTGGGCTGCCAATGCCAGGATCATCCTGACTGTGTCAAGTCGGGCTACAGGCGCATATACCTCATGGTAATCGATGCCTGACTTCTGCTTGTAACCCTTCGCCACCAGTCTGGCTTTATGCTTGTCAACGTCTCCTTGGGCGTTGAACTTTGTCTTATACACCCACTTGACCCCAATGGTCTTCTTCCCTACTGGAAGATCTGTCAGTTGCCATGTATCATTCTTTTCAATGGCTTTAATCTCCTCGTCCATCGCCTGCACCCACTTCTGATTCTGACTTGCGTCTTCGAACTCTACTGGATCAACTTCAGTAAAGAATGCAAAGTCAGAGTACTCTTCATCTACATGGGTTTGGGTTGCCTCGTAGATTTCTTGCAAGCTCCTTGTCTTCGTTGGCGTCACCAGGTTTTGGATTCTACTTGCACATGGAGGCGACCGAGATGGAGTGGTTGTGCTACTACTGGCACCACTGCTGCTATTGGAAGTTGCAGGTGGCTGCACACTTCCTTCTTCCAAGTCAATAGACTGTACTACTACTGGCTCTGACTGGCCAGTCTCTGACTTCCAGTTCCAGGCTTCATCTTCAAGAAATTTCACATCACGGCTGATGATGAGCTTCTTCGTCATAGGGTTGTACAACCTATATGCCTTCGCCTGCTCACTGTACCCTATGAAAATGCACTTCTCAGCTCTATCATCCAACTTCTACCGCTTCTCTTCTGGAACATGTGCATATGCAATGCACCCGAACACACGCAAGTGAGCCACACTTGGCTTCACACCGCTCAAGGCCTCTTGAGGGATTTTGTCCTTCACGCTTTTGGTGGGACATCTGTTCAGCAGGTAGACTGCACATGTTACAGCCTCTGCCCAAAATTCATGCGGTAATCCCTTCGCCTTCATCATGCTTCGTGCCATCTCCATGATGGTCCGGTTCTTCCTCTCAGCTACGCCGTTCTGCTATGGCGTGTATCTGGCAGTGAACTGCCTTCGAATTCCGTGCTGCTTGCAGTAGTTATGGAATTCATTGGAGATGTATTCACCTCCACCATCTGTCCTGAGAGTCTTGATCTGATATCCGCTCTATTTCTCCACCAGAGCCTTGAACTCCTTGAATCTGGCAAATGCTTCTGACTTCAGCTTGATGGCATAGATCCAAGTCTTCCGACTGAAGTCATCTATGAACGTTAAGAAGTATTTGTTATCGACAAACGTGTTGGTCTGCATCGGACCGCAAATGTCTGAGTGCACCAGCTCTAGTGGCTGTGATGCTCTCCAAGACTGACCGAAAGGGAATGAATCCCTATGTTGTTTGTCGACTAAGCAGCCCTCACAAACTTGATTTTGCTGCTCTATCAGGGGTAAACCCTTCACCATCTGCTTCTTGTGCAGTTGATTCAGGCCACTGAAGTTCAAGTGACCAAATCTGAGATGCCACAACCCAGGTAGCATCTTTCACAACTACACTCAGAGACATCAATGATTCATTTTGCGAAAACATTTTATTCTTCATCATGGACACTGTAGCAATCTGCCCATGCGACTTGTCTCTGATGGTGCAAGCTCCATATTTGAACTGGACCGTATGTCCCTTCTGCACGAGCTGTCCAACGCTCAGCAGGTTGTGCTTCAGGCCAGGCACATAGTAGACATCACAGATCTGCTTTCGTTCATCGTGCCTGGTGCGGATGAGGATCTTTCCTTTCCCCATTATGGGAACCTTGTTGTTGTTCCCCATCTTCACCTCAGACTGGACTATTTCATCCAGTTGGGAGAACATCTCCTTGTTCCCCGTCATGTGGTTGCTGCACCCACTGTCTAAATACCAGACATTCTTCTGGCACTCTTCCTCAATGTTGCAAGTCAACAACACATTTCCTCCTACCGCATTTTTGGTTTCATCCGTGTAATGGGCTTGCTGTTGGTTCTCCTTGGCCATCCATTTTCTGCACTATGAGATGTAATGGCCAAACTTCTTGCAAAAATAGCACTGGACCTTTGACATGTCCTTCTAACCAGATCCAGCTTGCTGATTTTTTGAACTGCCTCTTCCACCTTGCTGATGGAAATTACAGTTGGTCTCTCCTTCGCTAGGGTTTGACCTTCCTCCTTGCTTGTTGCCTTTCCCATGCCTGCCTTTGCCTCTTCCTCCATGAGAACTAGAGGCGCCATGGTGGGAATCTTGTCTATCGTTGTCTCGAAATGAGACCTGAGCCTTGAATGCTTGCTCCAGAGAGGTCTGAGATGAATGGCTCAGCCTCTGTTCATGTGTCTGCAACGAACCCATGAGCTCGTCTATCGAGAGGGTTGTCAGATCTCTCGACTCTTTGATTGCTATCACAACCGAGTCAAACTTGGCAGGTAGACTTCTGAGAATTTTCTCCATGATTCTCTGGCTCTGCACATTTTCTCCGTTCAACCGCATCTGGTTGATAATGTCCATCGTCCGGGTGAAGAAATCACTCATGGACTCGGACTCACTCATCTACAGATTTTCAAACTCCCTCCTGAGCATCTGTAGCTTCACCAACTTTACCTTATTGGTGCCCTGGTACGAGCTGGCCAGAATCTCCCAGGCCTGCTTCGCTTTGGTGGCTGATGCGATCCGTGGGAAGATGGACTCCTCGATCGCTTGCATGATGTAGAAGAGGGCCTTCTGGTCCTTCTTCGTGTTCTCTTTCAATAGGTCCTTGTCTGCTTGAGAGAGGGCGGCCAGTGCTGCTACATCTGTCGATTCTGGGTAGCCGTTCTCGACTAACTCCCACAGCTCCTGAGATCCGAACAGGATCTTCATCTGGATGCTCCAGTAATCGTAATTTTTCCCATTGAAGCATGGGATCTGCAACTGCAAGTTGTTGCTACTGGAAGCCATTCTACTTCGGTCTCCGCGTCAAGGGATCAGTAGCTCTGATACCAATTTGAAGAAATTTTAATTTCAATTTTCTTTTGCCAAATTCGGGAGGGAGCGAAGTGCGAACTGCGAAGGGTGAAGTAGGGAGGGCCCGAAGTCGGACTGCGCAACCGAAGTCGAGGTGCACTTCCAACTATTGCAAAGTCGGGTTGCACACGGACCGAAGTGCAAAGTCGGGAAGTGCGAAGTCCGAAGTGCAAAGTCGAGAAGTGCGAAGTTTGAAGTGCGAAGTCAGGAAACACGAATTCTGAAGTACAAATTTGAGAAGTGCGAAGTCGAAGTCGGGAAGACAGCTCCAGACTTAGCCAAATTTCTTGGTCAAAGGTGCGAAGTCGGGTTGCGCTGGTCAAAGGCAGCGAAGTCCGACTTCGCAGCGAAGTTGGGAAGACAGCTCCAGACTTAGCCAAATTTTGGCCTTGGAAACTTTTCTTGTCCGGAGGCTTGCACGGCTGCGACGTTGGTTTGCCTGGCTTGGCAAGAACTGTACGGAAGAGAGAAACACCGGATCTGAGTGCAATGTTTCAGATCTGAGCTCTAACTTATAGAACCCAAACGAAATCGCTCTGAGGCGATTTGTACAGAGAACAACAGACTTTAGCACATAGAAATAACTGCAAACCCTACAGATGCCTTAAACAACAACAAACTTTATTCATATAAAATGAGGGTTACAAAAGTCCTCAACTGAGGAAAACTAACATCTGCAGACTAAAGCTGCAGGATAAACTGAGATGGAAAACAAATGTCGAGTCGGCTGCTCGAACATTAAACAGATGAGCCACACTGCTCACTGAAACACTCTCCTCTCTTTCTCTGCTCTCTTCTCCACTCTTCCTCTTTTCTCTTCTGAAAACCTAAACTGCCTTATATAGCCATGGGGAGAGGAAGATAGGGTTTGTCCTCTGATAGGTTCTGACAGACCCTCAACTAGGGTTTTTGACCAATCGCCGAACTGGCATTAAATCGTCGAACTGGCATTAACTTCTGCGATGATCGGATCTATCAAACGTCACATCTGTCAGAGGGTAGGTGCGACGTCATGTCAAACTTTTGTCGAGATCCCCGACTGCGCGAGCGCAGTCCGGCTGAGGCATGAAATTTGGGTTAACAAATGTGTATATTGATTTTTGTTGTTATTCCTCATAAATTGATACGTGCGGTTTCTTTTCCAGACAAGAGGATTGTTAAACGGATATTGGCATTTGATAGATTTGGTAACCTGGGCATTGGCTTTTAGTAGTTTCGGTATTGGAATTTGGTAATTTTGGTATTAAGGGTATTCGATAGTTTTTTTTTTTGGGCATTGGTATTTGGCAGTTTTGATATCAATGTGTAGGATTGTTTCAATAATTTCAAATTTCTATTTTGCTTCATGTTTGTGAAAGAAAAAGATTTCAAATCACAATTTTTAGTTTGCGTCAAAATTGCTTTGGCAATTTCTTCTCTGCAAGAGAGTATCGGAGGTAAAACTCCCGAAGCATCTACTTCGGGGGGGAAAGCAGCCGAAGTATTTCTACTTCGGGAAGTTGGGTGCTTCGGGAGGAGGTTCGATGGGAATGCTCCCGAACTAAAATGCTTCGGCAATTTTTACTTCGAGGAGGAACTTCGGGGAAGTTTCCAGCGAGGGAAAAAACTTCAACAAGGGAGAGAGGTTTGGGAGAATTTCTAGCGAGAGGGAGTTTCGGGGGAGGAGACTTCTGAAGTAAATTTACTTTAGGGAAGATACTCCCGAAATTGGTACTTCGGGGCAAAAACCTGCCGAAGCAAATCTACTTTGGGGAATGTCTTTCGAAGTGACTTCTTCGGACGGGAGGGCTGCGAAGTTCGGCAGCCTGCGACAACTTCGGAGAAATAGAATGCCGCAATGTGCTTCGGCACAAACAACAAACCTAACTCCTTTCTGGATCAAATGGGTGTATCGCCTCTTCGGGCAAACCCTAGCTGATTGATGTCTGCAGACAAAATCAACACACCGAGGCACATACAAGTACGCAGAGACCCAAATAAATAGAATAAGTATTTATATATTCAAATAAATGTCGGATTACAAAAGCTTCCCTCTGAAGCGAATACAATCTTCTGCAAGTAACGATTTTGCAGGATAAACACAAGACTTGGATGGGAGACTGCTACTCCACTCTCCGGCTGCTCTGCCTTTCTGCTGCTCTGTTCCTCTCTTCTCTATGCTCTTCCTCATACTACTAAATGACAAAATTTCCCTAGTATTTATAGGTGGTGAATAAGGACAAAAATGCGGGATAATCTCACCAACCTGTTGATAAAAATTAAATGCCAAAGTGGCTTTTCGACCAACTGTCGGACGACCCCAGCTACTCGCACGCTTGGACAGTTAATGTCCCGATTTGCATGCCTGCATTCCTCTTCGAATGTTTTCTCGCTTTGGAGGGCAACTTGTTCTTACTTCACGGTGAAATGCTTTCAACGACCGAGTCAAATTTGCTTCGGGCCGAAACGTCTTTCGGGGGTTGCCAAAATGTCCTTCGTGTCGAAGCATTTTTCGAAGGTGTTTCGGAAGTGCTTCATGCTGAATCTCCTTTGGGAATGAAGTTAATTTAATTTTTCTAACACCCTACTTTAAATAAAACTTCACACGTTCTCTGATGCCCAGCATATCTCACAATCTAGCAAAGTCCTCCTCCTTCAAGGGCTTCGTGAAGATGTCAGCCAGCTGCTCCTTCGACCTACAGAACTGCAACTGTACTTCGTCAAATTTTACCAGCTCTCTGATGAAATGATACCGGATGTCTATGTGCTTTGTCCAACCATGGAAGACTGGGTACTTCGAGAGTACGATGGCAAAGTTATTGTCGCAAAATATTGTTTTTGCTACTTTTGGTAGATGCTGTAGTTCACTCAGAACTCTTCTCAGCCAGACTTCCTGGCAGGCTGCTGAGGTGGTAGCAACATACTCTGCCTCTGCTATAGATAGAGCCACAATTGGCTACTTCTTCGAGGACCAAGAGATGAATTTGAATCCTAAATGGAAGGCATTCACCGAAGTGCTCTTCCTGTCATCTACGCTACCAGCCCAATCGCTGTCGGTGTAGCCAATTAACTCTAGCTGGTCCTTTCTGGCATAGTGGAGTCCATGGTTCCTTGTGCCATTGACATATCACAGGATTCTCTTGCCTGCTTGCCAGTGAGTGTCTTTGGGTGACTCCATGAACCGACTGATTAAACTCACGACATACATCAAATCTAGCCTGGTTGCAGTCAAGTACATCAGGCTTCCAACTAAACTTTTATAGAGAGTTGGGTCAACACTTTTGCTATTGTCAGTCTTGCTCAGCTTGATGTCAGTGGCTGCCAAAGTGATGGCAGGCTTGCTATTCTCCATCTTAAAATGCTTCAGGACATCCTTTGCATACTTGCCCTGAGAAATGAAGATGCCATGTGCTGATTGGACAACTTCAATGTCGAGAAAATATTTCATCAGCCCCATGTCCGTCATTTCGAACTCCTTCTTCATGGCTATTCTGAACTGTGCAAATAGGCTGCTGCTATTGCCAGTATAAATCAGATCGTCCACATACAAGCAGACGATTATCAACTCCCCTGCTTCATTTATTTTCAGGTACAAGGAGTGCTCATATGGGCATTTCTAAAACCCATTCTCCTGAAAATAGTCGTCAATCCGGTTGTACCATGCCCGAGGTGCTTGCTTCAACCCATACAGGGCCTTCTTTAGCTTTAGGACCTTGTCTTCTTGCCCTTGTATTTCATAACCGGGTGGCTGGTCTATGTAGACCTCTTCTTCCAACACTCCATTCAGGAAGGCAGACTTGACATCCATCTGGTACACACTCCAGCCTTTCTGAGCTGCTAGTCCCAGAATCATTTTGACTGTGTCAAGTCGGGCTACAGGTGCGTACACCTCATGATAGTCAACTCTTGACTTCTGCTTGTAGCCTTTCGCCACTAATCGAGCCTTATGCCTGTCAACTTCTCCTTGGGCATTGAACTTTGTCTTATACACCCACTTGACCCCAATGGTCTTCTTTCTTGTTGGAAGATCTGTCAGTTGCCAAGTCTCATTCTTTTCAATGGCTGCTATCTCCTCATCCATTGCTTTCACCCATGTGCGATTCTGACTTGCCTCTTCAAACTCCACTGGATCACACTCCGTAAATAGTGCAAAGTCAAAATATTCTTCATCCATCTGATTATGGGTTACCTCATAAATATCTTGCAAGCTTCGAGTCTTCGCAGGTGTTCTCAGATTTTGAATTCTGCTTGCAAGTGAAGGTGATCGGGATGATGAGGTTGTGCTACTACTGGCACCACTGATGCTGCTTGAAGGCACAGGTGGCTGCACACTGTCTTCCTCCAAGTTTACAGGTTCAGCAACTACTGGTTTAGGCTGACCAGTCTCTGATTTCTAGTTCCAGGCTTCATCCTCCAGGAACTTCACATCTCGGTTGATGACAAGTTTCTTTGTCACAGGATTGTACAACCTGTATGCCTTTGCTAGTTTGTTGTATCCTATGAAAATGCATCTTTCAGCTTTGTCATCCAGCTTCTGCCTTTTCTCATCTGGAACATGTGCATATGCTATGCACCCGAAAACTCGCAAATGAGCCACACTTGGCTTCAGATTGCTTCAGGCTTCCTCTAGAATTTTGTCTCTCACACTCTTGGTGGGACATCGGTTCAGCAGATAAACTACACAACTTACAGCTTCTTCCCAGAACTCATGTGGCAAACTTTTTGCCTTCAGCATGCTCTGTGCCATCTCCATGATTGTTTTTTTCTTCCTTTCAGCTACACCATTCTGCAAATTCCATGTTGCCTGCGAATTCCATGTTGCTTGTAGAAGTTGTGGAATTCGTTGGAGATGTATTCTCCACCTTCATCAGTTCTGAGAGTCTTGAAAAAATACCCACTCTATTTCTCAACCAGAGCCTTGAACTCCTTGAACTTTCCAAATGCCTCTGACTTCAACTTGATGGGATAAATCTAGGTCTTCCGGCTGAAGTCATCAATGAAAGTCAGGAATAATTTGTTGTCGGCATATGAGGTGGTCTGCATGGGACCACAAATGTCTGAGTGCACCAGCTCCAATGGTCGTGATGCTCTCCAAGACTGTCCTACAAGGAATGCATCCCTGTGCTGCTTGTCGACTAGGCAACCTTCACAAACTTGGTTTGGTTGCTCAATAAGGGGTAAACCCTTCACCATCTGCTTCTTGTGCAACAATTTTAGGCCACTGAAACTCAGGTGACCAAATCTGAGATGCCACAACCAGGTAGCATCCTTCACAACTGCACTCAGAGACATCAAAGATTCATTCTGAATCTGTAGTGGAAACATTTTATTTTTCGTCATGGACACTGTTGCGATTTGTCCATGGACTTTGTCTCTGATTGAACAAACATCATCTTTGAACTGAACAGTGTGTCCATTTTGCACAAGCTGTCCAACACTTAGCAGATTGTGCTTCAACCCAAGCACATAATAAACATTACGAATTGTTTTTCTTTCACCGTGTTGGGTGCGGATGGAGATTTTTCCTTTCCCCATCATGGGAACTTTGCTATTGTTCCCCATCTTGACTTCAGATTGGACTGTTTCATCCAACTGTGAGAACATCTCCCTGTTCCCAGTCATGTGGTTGCTGCACCCACTGTCAAGATACCATATATTCTTCTTGCTCTCCTCCTCAACACTGCAAGTCAGCAACATGTTTCCTCCTGCTGCATTTTTGGCTTCCTTCGTATAATGGGCTTGCTGCTAATTCTCGTTCGCCATCTTCTTCTTGCACTGTGAGGCATAATGGCCGAACTTATTGCAGTAGTAGCATTGGACCTTTGACATGTCCTTCTTCTTCTGAGAGCTTCCTTGCAGATTTTTGTCAGTGCCTCTTCCTCCATGCTGATGAAAGTTGTAGCTAGGCTCACTGTCATGAGGGTTTGATCTCCCTCCTTGCTTGTTACTTCTCCCATGCCTGTTTCTGCCTCTTCCACCTTGAGAACTAGAAGCGCTGTGGTGGGAGTCTTGTCTGCCGCTGTCTCGGACTGAGACTTTTGCTTTGAAAGCTTGCTCCAAAGAGGACTGAGTTGAGTGGCTCAGCCTCTGCTCATGTGTCTGTAGGGAACCCATGAGTTCATCCATCGAGAGGATTGTCAAATCCCTTGACTCCTCAATTGCGATTACCACAGATTCAAACTTCGTTGGCAGACTTCGTAGAATTTTCTCCACGATCCTTTGATTCTGCATAATTTCACCATTCAACCGCATCTGGTTGATGACATCTGTCGTTCGGGTGAAGAAGTCGCTCATTGACTCTGACTCGCTCATCTGCAGGTTCTCGAACTACCTTCTGAGCATCTACAATTTTACCAACTTGACTTTGTTGGTGCCCTGGTATGAACTTGCCAGAATTTCCCAGGCCTGCTTTGCCTTGGTGGCTGATGCGATTCGTGAGAAGATGGTCTCCTCAACCGCTTGCATGATATAAAACAGGGCTTTCTGATCTTTCTTCCGATTCTCCTTCAGAAGATCTTTGTCGGCTTGGGAGAGGGTGGCCTATGCTGCTACATCTATCGGCTCCGGGTATCCATTCTCGACCAAGTCCCACAAATCTTGAGACCCGAAGAGGATCTTCATATGGATGCTCCAGTAGTCGTAGTTCTTGCCATTAAATCATGGGATCTGCAACTACAGGGAACTCTTTCTAGAATCCATGATTCTATCTCCGCATCACGACAACAATGGCTCTGATACCAATTTGAAAGAAAAAGATTTCAAATCACGATTTTTAATTCGCGTCAAAATTGCTTCGGCAATTTCTTCTCTGCGAGAGAGTCTCGGAGGTAAAACTCCCGAAGCATCTACTTCGGGGGGAAAGCAGCTGAAGTATTTCTACTTCGAGAAGTTGGGTGCTTCGGGAGGAGGTTCGACGGGGATGCTCCCGAACTAAAATGCTTCGGCAATTTTTACTTTGGGGAGGAACTTCGGGGAAGTTTCCAGCGAGGGAAAAAACTTCGATGAGGGAGAGAGGTTCGGGAGAATTTCCAGCGAGAGGGAGTTTCGGGGGAGGAGACTTCCGAAGTAAATTTACTTTGGGGAAGATACTCCCGAAATTGGTACTTCGGGGCAAAAACCTGCCGAAGCAAATCTACTTCGGGGAATGTCTTCCGAAGTGACTTCTTCGGATGGGAGGGCTGCGAAGTTCGGCAGCCTGCGGCAACTTCGGAGAAACAGAATGCCGCAATGTGCTTTGGCACAAACAACAAACCTAACTCCTTTCTGGATCAAACGGGTGTATCACCTCTTCGGGAAAACCCTAGCTGATTGATGTCTGCAGACAAAATCAACACACCGAGGCACATACAAGTACACAGAGACCCAAATAAATAGAATAAGTATTTATATATTCAAATAAATGCCGGATTACAAAAGCTTCCTACTGAAGCGAATACAATCTTCTGCAAGTAAAGATTTTGCAGGATAAACACAAGACTTGGATGGGAGACTGCTGCTCCACTCTCCGGCTGCTCTACCTTTCTGCTGCTCTGCTCCTCTCTTCTCTACGCTCTTCCTCATACTACTAAATGACAAAATGGCCCCGGTATTTATAGGTGGGGAATGAGGACAAAAGGCGGGATAATCTCACCAACCCGCTGACAGAAATTAAATGCCGAAGTGGCTTTCCGACCAACTGTCGGACGACCCCAGCTACTCGCACGCTTGGACAGTTAATGTCCCGATTTGCGCGCCTGCATTCCGCTTCGGCTGTTTTCTGCTTCGGAGGGCAACTTGTTCTTACTTCGCGGCGAAATGCTTTCAACGGCCGAGTCAAATTTGCTTCGGGCCAAAACGTGTTTCGGGGGCTGCCAAAATGTCCTTCGCGCCGAAGCATTTTCCGAAGGTGTTTCGGAAGTGCTTCGCGCCGAATCTCCTTTGGGCGTGAAGTTAGATTTAATTTTTCTAACAGTTTGTGCGTATTGATATCTGAACGAGTGTATAAATTAATACAATCTAGTATGCATTGAATTCGGTTTCTTGTAGGATGGTTTCTCATCTATCATGCCTTGTTACTTCGGGGTTTTAGTATTCTGCTTGTTGTCGTATTGATTTTAACTGTAATAAATTTTTTTTTTTTTTTTTTAAATTAGTAAATATTATAAACAAGCTCATTTACGTATATACCTTCATTAATATTGTTTGAATTTGGATTTCGTGCTTAAAGCCTTGACACTGTTCTCAAGACTAAATAAATGTTACATTTAAATATAATATTTATTTTAATTATAAATTATGGTAGGGTTTAAAAATACAATTACAATATTTTATCTAAGTAATAAAACTGTCGCATTTTTTGTGCAGCCAAGAAATGTGTGATGTGAAAAGTTAAAAAATAAATAAAAATGATATTTTCGTTAAAATTTAGTTGGACAGGCAAAATGTGAAAAACAAAGAGGGGAATGCTACTTTTTCACAACAAGAAAAGAGGGGAATGCTACTTTTTAAAACTTTGCTCTCTGCATTGAAACTTTCAAGGTGTAACCAACCGTTAAGAAAGTGATTTCTACAAGAATGTGATGGATTTAATCCCCTACTTTTAACACTTATGTTTGCCAAAGATAGCATTTCTCTATTCTTACTTATTTTTAGGGTTTTGTGTTTTGTTTAGCTTTATGTTTTTTGGTTTTTGATAATAATAAATTAATCTTTTTATTTTTATTTTAAATATATTGTTTTTATAAATTAAATTACTTTTTCAAAATTTTAAAAAATTTAGATAAACAAGTTTTTATTAATTTATAATTTTTTAATTGTGATATAAATTAAAATATTAATACCATGTAGATTAATTAAAGAGCCAGTTGATAGTTAAAACTCTCTAATTGAAATCGAGAAACGCTAGGTTCAAATCTCAACTGCCGATATACTATACACATAAAATATATATATATATCAACAAATTGGAATTTTATAGGACTATTTGGCACCCATATAAAGAATCAAGAATACCATCGTTTTGATACCATTAGTTATCTACCTCGCATCCTCCATTTGAAGCACATTCTTCCTTGTCTTTTTCTTTGAACGAACAAATTGTAGATTTCACTCTTGCTATTGTCCTTTGTATGTGGATTAAAAATAAAAATGAAGAGACTTTATGATTTTTTTTCCCTTCTTTATTTATATAACGAAGATTTGCGCAAGTTATTCTTTTGCATATCATTCATCATCATAACACACTCTACCTGCTTTAATCAAGCCGACATTTTCCATTATTTTCAGTCACACCACATTCATATACTTTGTTAAATTATCCCTATAAACAACGTTTATGACACTACACATTAGATATGTGACATTATTTTAATTCATCTTCTTTTGTTTCTTTCATAAATGTTAAGAATCCCACCACCAATGACACTTCGCATTGGAATATCTTCCTCTATGCTACTTAGACATGTTCTTTTGAGAAATATTGTAGAATACTTTTAAACTGCCTCCTAATTCAAGTTACCTTTGATTTTACCTTTACCTTTACTTTTGAATTTCTTTAAAATCCAAGTAAATCTATCTAGAGTATTTATCTAGTACCAGAATCCTAATCTACTTTGAGAGCCGAATGTCCAATGTATCTGTCACGTATTTATATCTTTCCCGAATTCCTACGTAAAATCCAATACTCAAATTTTTCCTAACCTTTACCCCAACAATGTTCAAACATATAGTCTCATATTTATATCTTTCCTACCGAAACTCAAATATTCAAATATTTATCTACCTAAGACCAAGTATTTTTTTTTTTTTCTGAGGAATTTTTTATATATAACATATCCGCAATATGTGAGGGGAAAGATTTGAACCTGGGCCTCTCAATAACTGGAAAGTTTTAACTACCTACTTGCTCTCCAACTCTTCTACATGAGCGGATAAGACCAAGTATTTTTATTAATATTGACCGGCTTGTTATTCTGGCATAGGCATTCTTATTAATATTGATGTCTTGATTGTTTCAGCAATTATTTGGGTGTGAGAGAGTCATCATAATGTATGTGTAATATAACGAATCATTAGATGCACATATGTGTATATTGATTTTTGTCGTTACTCCTCATAAATTGATATGTGAGGTTTCTTTTCCAGACAATAGGATTCTTAAACGGGTATTGGCATTTGATAGCTTTGGTAACCTGGTCATTGGCTTTTGGTAGTTTCGGTGTAAGTTTATAGGTATTGGCATTTGATAGTTTTGGTTTCTTGAGAGCGTTCGATAATTTTTGGTTTTTGGGCATTGGTGTTTGGCAGTTCTATTTTGTTTAACGTTTGTGATATCTGGATGATTGTATAAGTTAGTACAATATAGTATGCATTGAATACGGTTTTCTTTTAGATGGTTTGTCATCTATCATGCCTTGATACTTCGGGGTTTTATTATTCTGTTTCTTGCATTATTGATTTTAACTGTAATTAAATGTTTTTTCTTATTTAATTAATAAATATTATAAACAAGTTCATTTACGTATATACCTTCATTATTGTGGTTTTAGTATTCTGTTTTATTTATTGATTTTAACTTTAATTAAATATATATTTTTTAATGATAAATATTATAAACAAGTTAATTTTCGTATATATCTTCATTATTATTTGGATTTGATAAAAGAGTTTAAAGCCTTGACACTGTTCTCAACACTAAATTAAATGTTACATTTGTTACAAAAATGAACCAGATTTGACACCTTTTAATAGAATTTATGTTCTGTATCATTCATCGAATCTTGATATATTCGAATTAATTACCAGTAGTTTAGGATTAGATTGCAGTTGTGCGGCATGTTATCCTACGCTGTATTTTTGGCATTTATTGTGTCATATTGTTGGTGAGTTTTGCCGCTTTTGCCCTCCAACTCCAGCTATATACATTTGAGTGGGTGGTATTTTGCACAGAGAGAGGAAGACAGATAGAACATAGAGACAGAGGAGAAGAAAATCCAAAGAGAACTGAAGCTGCACTCTTCAGGCACTGCTGTGTGTGTTTATCTTGCAATAGCGAAGTCTAAGTTGCAAACATATGCAACTTTCTGAGTAAGAAGCTTCTGGTCAAAGACTTTAAATATGTCTCTATAAAACTACGACATTAGTCCATTTTGATCAATATATAAAATATCTTACGTATTTGAGCATCAGTTTAAATCCTTGTCGCCTTGTTTCATTTCTGAATGTTGATGCAAGTAATAGCCGAAAGGTATATTCAGATTATTTCCTCTTTGTGTTTCTTTGTGTTGTTAAAAATCCTTGGGTCTTTACATAAATTGTGGCTCTGCACATTATGGGGCATAAGATGCAACATTGAGTCTAGATAAATTATTGGGAAGTTAAAATATTAGGTGTGAAATCACGACATTAAAAAGATCACAATTTCGCAACCACTTTTCCTTCTAAGACATTTGGTCCTCTCTTCCTCCAAAATTAAGGAGTCAGGATATCGCAATATTTTTGGCTCCTTACCTGTTGCTGGTCACGATATTGCATCTTTATCTCTTTGAAAAACCTGTTGACCAAGTTGACTAGTGAAAAGTGGAAAATCTTTGGTCATGATTTCATGCCCTTTTTGGGACCATGCTGCCAATATTACAAAAGAGTCTGGATATTTTTACCACATTTAGAATATTTTTTGTTTTCGTCAACTCTTAAGATATTTTAAAATTTGAGTAAGTAGTGAATTGTTGCTCCTTTCAATTTGGTAATCAGATCTAGCATCTACCCGTTGAAGATAAGAAGCAATGGCTTATGGAGATAATTCCTTACAGTTACAGATCCCACAGAACCCAAAAATGCACCAGTATTGGCCGCTCTATCCAAAGCAGATTCAGATTTGTTGAAGAGAATTAGAACAAGGATTATAAGACATTATTTTATATAATGCAGGCAGTTGAAGAGACCATTTTCCCAAGAATTATAGTAGCAACAAAATCAAAGGAGGTATAGGAAATCTTAGCAATCTCCTACTAGGGCATCAACAAAGTGAAGCTTGTGAAGTTGCAGATGGTGAGATATAAGTTCAAAAATCTCCAGATGAGTGAATTAGATTACATGAGCGATTTCTTTATCCGGACTATGGGTATCATCAACCAAATGAGGTTGAATGGAGAGAATGTTGAGAACTAGAGGATAGTGAAAAAATTCTTAGAAGCCTACCATAATTTTCTTCTCAGTTGTGATAACGATTGAAGAGTCAATGGACTTGAAAATACTCTCTATTTATGAAATTATGGGTTCTATGCAAACACATGAGTAGAGACATAACAGATCATCTTAGTCCTCATTGGAGAAAACCTTCAAAATGTATGTCTCATTTAGAGACAACAACATAAGATATGAATCCCACCAGAATGCCTCAAGTTCTCAAGGAAGAAGATGATAGAGCAACAGAGGAAAACGTCGAAGAGGCCACAAGAGAGGAGGAAGGTCAAACTCCAATGAAGGAGAGACTAGCTACAATTTTCAGCAAGCTGAAGGAAGAGGAAATGGTAGAAATAAGTGAGGATCAAATAAGAGGTATGATAAATCCAAGATCCAATGTTATTACTACAAGAAATTGGCCATTTTAGTTATGAGTGTAGAAAGAAGTCGACCAAGGATAACAAACAACAAGCCCACTATACAAATGAAAATGAAAATACATAAAGTAGAGATGTATGTGGGAATATGTTGTTAACTTGTAGTACTGATGAAGAGAGCCAAAGGAATACTTGGTATCTCGATAGTGGGTGCAGTAACCACATGTCTAGGAATAGAGAAATATTCTCATAATTTGATGAAACCATAAAATATGAGGTGATGGGGAATACAAACAAGGTACCTATCATGGGCAAAGAAAATATTATTATCCGCACCAAGCATGATGAAAGAAAGAACATTCCAAGTGTGTATTATGTACCTAGACTAAAACTTAATTTGCTAAGTGTTGGATATCTTGTGTAGAAGGGGCACGCTATGTAGTTTAAAAATAGATCTTGTCTCATTCAGGATAAAGAGAATGGGATTATAGCAAATGTGTCCATGAAAAAGAACAAAATGTTTTCCCTACAAATTCAAAATGAATTGTTGCTTTCATTTAGTGCAATTGTGAAAGATGCTACTTGATTGTGGCATCTCAGATTCGATCACCTGAGCTTCAGTGGTCTAAATCTATTACACAAGAAACAAATGGTGAAGGGTTCACTCATCATAGTGCAACCAAATTAAGTTTGTGAAGGTTGTCTAGTTGGAAAGCAACACAAGGATGCATTCCTTACAGGATGATCTTGGAGAGCTTCACAATCATTGGAGTTGATACATTTAGATATGTGCGGTCCTATGCAAACCAACATATTTACCAACAATAAATACTTCCTAAATTTCATAGATGATTTTAGCTAAAGAACATGGGTATATCCCATTAAACAAAAGTCTGAATATTTCATCAAATTTAAGGAGTTCAAGGGTTTGGTTGAAAAACAAAATGGCTATTATATGAAGACTCTCAGAACAGATGAAGGAGGGGAGTACATATCCAATGAATTCCATAATTTTTGCAAATAAAATAGAATTAGAAAGTAGTTCACAACGAGATACACACCACAAAAAAATGGTGTTGGAAAGAGGAAGAACATAATCATAATGGAGATGGCATAAAGTATGTTAAAGGCAAAAACTTTACTACATGAGTTTTGGGTAGAAGTTGTATGTTGTGCAGTTTATCTGCTAAAAAAATGGCCCACCAAGAGTGTGAAGAAAAAATTCCTCAAGAAGCATGGAGCAACTAGAAATCGAGTGTTGCTCATTTAAGAGTTTTCGGGTGCATAGCATATGCACATATTCCAGATGAGAAGAGAAAAAATATTGATGATAAAGTAGAAAAAATCCATATTCACTAGGTATAGTGAAGAATCAAAGGCTTATAATTTGTATAACCCTATCAAAAAGAAACTGATTATAAGCCATGATGTGAAGTTCCTGGAATATGAAGCATAAAACTAGAAATCCAAGACTGGTCAAAGCCAACAATTATTAAATCTGAGGATTTATAAGAAGATAGAGTGCATCCACATGTAGCCTCAAGCAACACTATTAGTGCTAGCAACAATACTGCTTCATCATCACAATCACCTCCACTTGCAAGAATAATCTCCAATCTGAAGACCCCATCAAAGATAAGGAGCTTGTAAGAAACATATGAGGTAACTAGAACTAAAACAAAGGAAGAACATTTTGATTTTGCTTTATTTTTTGAGTGTGATCCAATTACATTTGAAGAAGCAATTCAAAATAAAAAGTGGATAAAAACTATGGATGATGAGATAGAAGCCATAGAGAAAAATCAGACCTAGAAATTAATGGATCTTCTAGTATGTAAGAAGACTATTGGAGTGAAATGGGTATATAAAACTATGTTTAATGCCAAAGGTGAAGTTGAAAGGTATAAGGTTATATTAGTTATAAAATTTTAAAGCAAAATTTAGGGTTTGACTATCATGAAGTATATGCACCTGTAGTAAGACTTGACACAGTTAGAATGATTTCGGCATTGGCATCCTAGAAAGGATGGAATGTTTACCAAATGGATGTTAATTCTACCTTCCTGAATGGAGTTTTGGATTAAAAGGTCTACATAGACCATCCACCTAACTATGAGCTGGAAGGGAAATAAGGCAAGGTCCTAAAATTAAAGAAATCCTTGTATGGCTTGAAATAAGAACACTGGGTTTTGTTTAGCCAGATTGATGTGAGGGTGGGAGTGGGTAGTAACAATTGCACTCCCATATGAAAACACTCTCTATATGAAGATAAATGTATAGGGTAAGATGATGATATTATTCTTTTATGTAGATGATTTGATTTATACTGGAAATAGCAATGTGTTATTTGAACAATTCATAAAATCCATGAAGGAGTTCAAAATGACAGACTTAGAGCTAATGAAATATTTTCTTGGTATTGAAGATACTTAATATATGGATGGTATATTCATATATCAAGGTAAGTATGCAAAGGATATCTTGAAGAGGTTTAAGATGGAGGATAGCAAACCTGCTATCATACTGGTTGCAACATGCCTAAAATTGAGCAAAATTGATTGTAGCAACAATGCTAATCCAACTTTCAATAAAATATTAGTTGGAAATCTCATATATTTGACTACAACTAGACTAGACTTGATGTTTACAATGAGTTAAATATGCAGGTTTATCGAGTCACCAAAAGACACTCATTGGCAAGTAGACAAAATGATTCTACATTATGTCAATGGGACCAAAAACCATGGAATCCACTATGCAAGAAAATAATAGCTTGAACTTGTTGGCTACATAGATAGCAATTGGTTTGGTAGTATATATAATAGGAAGTGTTAGAATTTCACAATAATAGATATGCAAATAATTACACAATATATGAAGAGAAGAGTGGAATTGATTGATTTATTCTAAGGATCAACTCTATATAAATAGCAGTGTTAGAATTTCACAATAATAGATATGTGAAGCATTATACAAAATATGAAGAGAAGAATGGAACTGATTGATTTATTCCAAGTATCAACTCTATATAAATAGTAGAGTTGATCATTGAGAGACATTGGATTACAACTCATCAAACCTGATGAAGACACCATTGAGAGTTATCCTAACACATGGAGAAGTGGAAACTCAAGTATCTATCTTAGTAGAACTTAAGAGAATATTCACTTATCCTAACACCCCCCCTTAAGTGATACTAGGGGATATTTTTATAAATGAGTTCCGAAAACAAGATCTGATTAGGTACTCATATACAATATAGATAGTTGGTGGAAAAAAACCCTATGGGGAAAAACCAACTATCACCTCTTTGTTTTGAAGTGACGGTAAAAACCTAGTAGGAAAATCCATCAATAAAAACCAAATAAGTATGAAAAATGCTTGTCTTCGTATGGCAAAGATTGTCTTCTTATACAGAAGAATGATGAGTCCTGACAACAAAGCCTGATGAGGTACTCTTTTACAATATAATGAGAGGTGGAAGACCTATGTTTCAAAGTAGTTGTAATACTCCAAGTTTTTCTCATAAGTAAAACTAACGCGAAGAAGGAAATGAATTGGTGAAGATGTCTACAATTTGATTCTCTGTCGAAATATAGTCCAACTTTATATCCCCATTCTAAATATGTTTCCTGATGAAGTGCATGTGTTTATCAATGTGTTTGGTGTGTTGATGCTCAACTGGATTGCATGCAATATGAATTGTGCTCTGATTGTCACACCAAAGAGTTATAGGCTCTTTATGGAAGAAACCAAATTATTTTAAAATTTGACAAAGCCAAAGAGCTTCCTGACTGGCTAAAATTGCTACTCTGTATTCTTCCTCTATAGAAGATAATGCTACTACTTGTTGTTTCTTGCATAACTGAGCTATTGGCGAATAACCAAGGGAAAAAACATAGCCAAAGGTTGAACATATATCATCTAATGATACTGCCCAATCTGAATATGTATAGCCAATGATATGCATGGAGTCTCCCTTATAGATGATCCCAAAGTGCGTAGTGCTCTGCAAATAGCAAAGAATTCTTTTAGCTGCTTTCCAATGACTAAAATGAAGGTAATGAAAGAATCTAGATATGAGCCCAACAACATATGATATATCTGGGCAAGTATAAGTAAGGTATAACAGACTTCCTACAAGTTGATGGTATAGAGTTGCATCACATAGAGGGGATGAGAAGGAAGTACTGAGGTGAATGCTAGATTGAAAAGGGGTAGTAGATGAAAGCACGAGATTCCAGGCAGAGGGAGCACTAATTATGCAACATAAGACGAAATGTAACGCTTTAATCCTATGCACAAAAACGAAGAAAGGAGACAATTTGAAAATGAAAGAAAAGATGTAAAGAAATCACAGCCCTCTTTATTCAAATATCTTATCCTCGGTTACATAGACGTCTCCTCCCTTTTTGGGGGCTAGGAGCGTTAAATTCGTATTTGTTACAATATGTGACTTAGTCTTCCTCTTTTCGCATGCCCACGTTTGAATGGACGGGCCAAGACGATGTCGTCGCTTACGCTGATGAGTCCTTACCTCTGCTGCTCCTCCTGCGAACAAAGAAACAATGAATATGTCAGTAGCACCTGCTGCAAGTGAAAAGTGTTCATTCTCCTAAAATCATCAAAATATGCATGCAAACATTTATATAAACAGTAAAGAAAATGATTCTAAACAGCCTAAAAACTTGACAGAAGACAGAAAATGTTACCAGAAGGCCATTGCCACTGAGACAGCTGGCCAATATACTTTCAACTGGAAATCATCCCTGGGTAGGACGATTTTTGACTGTAAATCGTCCCTGGGTGGGACGATTTCTTCTGTGTTGCTACTTTCAACTGGAAATCATCCCTGGGCAGGACGATTTCTGACTGTAAATCGTCCTTGGGTGGGACGATTTCTTCTATGTTGGGGAAGCCGAACTGACATGCTCCAATGTCAACTCTCGAGGTCTCCAAAACACCTGCAGATAGGGGGTTATGTAATTGGGGCCATTTTGGGATGACCCAGATGGTCGGATTCTCCAAATTTGGCCTCTACCCTCGGGAATTTGATATCGCCTCCTGCAAGTTAGTGAAACTACAAAACGACACAAAACATACTAGAATCTGATCAAAGGTTACAAAATTGCAGCTATGAATTCACCAAACAGGAAACACAATATGCAGCATGAGAAAACACACTAGAATGCTTCTGAAATAAAACTTAAGAAAAGTGCGGGGATGCCCAAGTGGGCCTCCCACCGTTGGCACTTGATTTCGGCACCAATCCACTAAGGATGGGCCCAAAACCTCTTAGGGTTGGGGGGTCGGCGAATTGGTTGGTTCAGGTGTCCATGTGTTGGATTTGGGTCAGGTTCAAGCTTCCAAAAGCCACCCAACAACCTCCCTTGCAAAAGAGATTGGTGGATGTGGGAAGGTGAACCAAAAGGGATGCAAGTGGGTCTTCAACTCGGTAGCACTTCGTTGCTTGAAAACTCCTTCAACCTGTCCGTCTTGGGTGAGAAAAGTCTCACCTTTTATAGACCCAAGGGGTCTCTTTTGGGAGGGAAGCACAAATGCCATGTGTTGGTCATAGGCGCCATGTGGCAGTCTTGTCTTCCCATGAGGGAGGGGAGTCCTCCGTTGACTTGGGCTTTCATAACTACCCTTGTGACAGTCCTCAAACGGCCTATTTTCCCACTCACACACGCGTGCGAGGCAGGAGTCATCAACTGACTGTTCTGGGCTGCCACTTGGCGCCATTTGTCTTTTTTACAGTTAAGCTTAGAATTCATCCCACCCAAGGACGGATTCATAATTCGTCCTGGGGTGGGACGGATTCTATTTTGAATTCGTCCCTGGGTGAGACGAATACTGGGCAAAGTGTCCAAGTGTGCCAAATTGCTTCTTGACCTTAAAAAATTGCTATGAAAGTGGTTAAGACCACTTTTTAACCTCTGAGGGCTTTCCTGGGGGCTGTGTTTGTCAAAGCGATCAGTGTTTGCAGTCACATAATCAGATTGGTGCTGTTTTGGTGTCTACAGTAGAAGGTTTGCAATCTATCATTTTAAAATTTTGAAGGAGATGTAGGGTGTACTTTTGTTGACACAAGGTAATTCATGCATTTGTTTGACTTATTTGAATCCCAAGCAAGTTACGAGCTAGACCTAGATCAACCATTTCAATTTTTTTAGAGAGGGAGTCTTTTATAGTCTGAATGTGAGTGAAGTTACTACCAGTGAGAATAAGATCATCAACATAAAGAACAAAAATGATGATATTGCCTTTATTTCTCCAAATGTAATTTGTGTGATCAGACTCACAATGAGAAAATCTTGTTGAAAGAAGGAAGGAGTCCATATTTTCATACCAAGATCTAGAGGCTTTTTTGAGGCCATAGAGAGATTTTTTAAGCCTACAAACAAGAGAGGAGTCTTGAGTGAAACTAGTGGGTTGTTTCGTGAATATTTCCTCATTTAAATATCCATCTAGGAAAGCATTTTTTACATCCATTTGATAGACTGGCCACTTATGGGAAGCATCCAGAGCAAGAACCAATCTAACAGAATCCATTTTAGCAACTAGAGCAAAGGTTTTTGCATAATAAATACCCTATATTTGAGAAAAATATTTGGCTACAAGACAAACCTTGTGTTTATCTATTTCTCCATTAGGTCCATATTTGGTTTTATAGATCCATTTACAACGAACTAATTTCCTTCCTTTAGGTAAGGGAACTAAATCCCAAGTCTCATTTTTTATCAAGGAAGAAAATTTGTTTTCCATGGAATCATCCCATTCTTTTATACCTAAGGCTTATTTGAAGGATTGAGGATCAGAGTAAATAGACTAACATACAAGACTAGTGCCTATGGTTTGGATGATCTTCTTGAAGGAATATTTTGAATGTAAGAAGTAACTTCTTTAACAATGGTGCGGGCACATTTTGGGATAAAGGAAGGATTTGAAGGAGTTGAAAGACATTAATATGGAGTTACAAGTTCCTCATCTTGATTATCAATAACCAAGTTAACTTCAAGAGTTAGCTCTTCATAATATTGAGGTTCTACTATAGGATAAGGCTCAATGGAGGAAGAGGGCTTTTGAGGATATTTTTGAGGGAATGTTTCATCAAAATGGATATTCCTTTGAAATAAGACCTCATGAGTTGAGGGATCAAGAAGCATGTATGCTTTTAATTCTTCAAAATAACCGATAAAGATGAGTTTTCTACTTTTCTTATCAAGAGCCTTCCTTTTCTTCTTTGCTGTGTGAGCCCAAGCAATACACCCAAAAATATTGAATTAGGAAACATTTGGTTTTAATCCATTCCATGCTTCTTCAGGAGTTAAATTGTCAAGAACTTTATGAGGTGTGCTATTTTGAATATAATTTGTACAGTTAATAGCTTCTGCCTAAAAAACTTTTGGAAGATCTCTTGAATGGATCATACAATTAGCCATCTCTTTTAATGTCTAGTTTTTCCTTTCTGCAATACCATTTAGTTGAGGATTATGAGAGACAGAATGCTGATGAATGATCCCATGTTTGGATAAAAAGTGGATAACTCATTACTATAGTATTCCTCCCCATTATCAGTGCGAATATTCTTGATTTTGCAAGATGCCTGATTTTTAACAAAGGCTTTAAAAACATTAAAGTGGGATATAACTTCATTCTTATATTTTAGGAAGTAGACCCAAGATCTTCTAGGGAAATCATCAATAAAGGTTAGAGCATACTTTACTATTTTAAAATATGGTTCAGGAAAGGTCATTAAGTCACTATGGATTAAATCTAGAGGGGAAGAGGCCTTTTGATAACTACTTGGGTGGAAAGTATTTTGATGTTGCTTTCCAAGAGCACATCAAGGACAAAATACATCACTAGAAGAGACTTGAGGTAATCCTATAACCATATCATGGGTGCTCAAATACTTTAGGTAGTTGTAACTAAGATGACCAAACCTTTCATGCCATATTTTACTTTCAAGATCAATATGAACCACAAAACAGGAGGCTATAGATTTTGAAAACCTTTGAAGTGAAAAATACGAGATTTGTGATCAATATTCCCTTTGGCTATAAGATGTTTGGGATCTTGAAAATATCTTATCTCAACTGCTGTTCGGGAGAAGAGAACAATTTTCCCCTTTCTAGATGTACAAATTTGGTATACGGAGAGGAGATTAGTGGCAATGTTTAGAACATAGGGAACATTGTTAATAGAGCCAAATTCAATGGTTATATTCCTTTTTCCTTTGACAAGGATAAAGGAAGAGTCACCTACTTCTATGCTACAATTAGAACTAGAGGAGATAGAAGAAAAATACTTATCTAAAGTAGTCATGTGATGAGTAGCTCTAGAATATAGGACCCATAAATTAGAGGTGTTTCCTTGAACATTAAGTTCTTTTCCTATTTTCTTTTTATTTTCTATATTTTGATCTTTTATAGCTGCATCTAGTTACTATAATCTTTTCCAACATTTTTTAGCAAATTGACCATTCTTTTTGTAGTGAGTACATGTTAAGGGGGTCTTTTCCTTTTTCCTAAATTTTTCTTTAGAATAAGTGGAGGCTATTAACGATTTAGAAAATTAAGAAGAACAAGAAGATATTTCATATATAACAAGCTTAGTTTCTTCCCTAGTTAATCTATCACAAAATTATTCTATAGAAGGCATTTTAAAGGTTGCACCTAGAGAATATTTGGTAGATATAAATGTGGTAGAAAATATTTTAAAAACACCATTTAGCTTAGAAAGGATTAGATAAATGTATTCTTATTCATTCTTAGTCTTCCCACTACCTTCGTATTGAGTGAGGACTTTTTTTTTTTTTTACTTTTTGTGGGGCTGGCGGGGTCTGGGGGCGCGGCAGGGGGTGTGTGGGCTGTGGCGCCACGGGGTCGCGCGCCGGCCACCCCCCGCCGCCCTGACCATTTGGATTTGGGTTTCTGTTTTGGCTTTTGTGGGGGGTGGGGGTTTTGTGTGTTCGTGACCTTTCGGGGGGGGCCTCCTCCTCTCCCCTTCTCCTCCACACCCCGGGGGGTGGACTTATTTGAACTTAGTGAGCAATTCAACAATACTACTAAAATATTTAGGAGACAAAGATGTGAGTTCAGCTTCTAATTGCATTGATCTCATCCGATCTACTTTCTCAAACAAAGTCTTCAGTTTCTCCCAACTTTCATAAGGATTTTTGCAATCTTTAATATGAAATCACAAACTTTCATGAACATTAGAGCTTATAATATCCATAGTTTCATGTATTTTTCCTTTATGAACAAAGATTTCATATTCTTTATCAAATTCTGGTTGTTTTTCTTCTAGCAAATGAGTAAGACCTTTTCAAGAGATAAGATTTAAAATTTTAGGTTTCCAAGTGTGAAATTTATGAGGGGTGAGAGGTTCAATTGAATTCATCATTTTAACACAAAAGAAAAATTTGAAGTTTTAATTTACCAAAATATCCCCCCTTAGAACTTCAAATTTATGCAATTTAGAGGGAAAGAATGAAGTTGTTCAATATATAACAACTCAATATACCCACCCTAACTAGAGGGAAACTATAAGTATAATGAGGTTTTAATATTGTTTGCTTAAAGAAATTCCAAGTCCTTTTAGTTCCTCTCAATACCCGCCCTAACTTGAGGGAAACTATAAGTATGGAGAAGAAGTTTAAAGTAAGTTAGGATTGAAATGCAAAGATATCAACCAGAATTAAATATGGATAACTCAATACTCACCCTTACTAGAGGGAAACTATAAGTAAGAGAGATATTCAATTTGTAGTAAGGTTGATACAAAAAAAATATATGTCAGGCCTTTATACCAATAGTCTCAAAAAACTCACCCTTACTTGAGAGAAATTGTAAGTTTTAGAGACAGTGATACATGGAACATAGGAAAATATATTTTGAGGGAAAACTTTATTAGAATTTAGAAAAAAATAGAGATTTATTTTAACAAAGGTTTTTAATTATAGAAGTTTACAATTTCTAAAAAAATACCAACAATGTGACATTTATAAAGATTAATGAAAAATATTAATTAAAAAAATGAAGAGGTGTAGAGTTATCTTCTTAATGAAATATAAATAAATATATTATAAACAAATACTTTTAAAATTATATTTTTAAAAAGAATATTCAAACCCCTTAAAATATTCTAATTGCAATATTTTATAAAAAAATTATGAATATTGGTGATGCTTTTTTTGTGAGTAACTTTTCTATGAAAAATTAAAGGAAATATCAACAATTATATCCTTATAATTATGACTTAATTTAAAGCAAGTAAAAACTATAGAAGAAGATAGGCAAAAAAAGAAATGCAACCCCCCTTTGAAACACAGATGTGCAATTACTTGCATGCAACCCCCCCAAAGAATTATTTTATTATAATGGTTACAATAGGGTCTCACGTTTGAAGAGAGCCATAAAATAAATAATGGCTTCTAAAAAAGGAGACAAAGGTGTTTCTTCGAAACACAAGGATTCGAAAGAAACCTAATAACCTAAATAAAAGATATGAGGAGGAATATAAGAAAAAAATTACAAACTCTCGGTCTCAAAAAGGATAGGCGAAGAGCCCTTTTAAATTTCCCTGCACTTTTAAATTGGAAGACGTAACTTTGACCTTTGTAAGTGACAACAGAGTAGAGAAGACATTTGAATGAAGACGATGAGGCATCCACAATGATATTTTCTATTACCTACACAATCTGGAATCATCTAGAGTAGAGGACATGACCGAGAGGGAAAAATGATCTTAACCTGTAGAAGAAAATGTTAAATAAAAAATATATTATAACATGCCAACGACGCTTGCACAAAATGTTAATGCCTATGTAGAAATCATTAATTAAAAGGAATCATTGCCTCCTGATAATAGGATGATAAATATATAAAATATATATTCTATTTTGGAGCAGAGGATGTCGTCGAGAGAAGAGGACACATATGGGCAGATGGAAGAGTTCTTTGGTTTGTGATGCTTGAAAATGCACCTGTGGAATTTTTAAAATTAAAAATATATTTTCCTTAGATGAACCAGCAAAACTTGCATAAAACCTAACTTAAAATACATCGACTCTGCAAAAAATATAAATGGGAAAAGGAACCAGTGACCCCTACGAAAACTATCAAAAAAATATGAAAAAACAAATATTTAGCATGAGCAATATGATATTGAGTTTTAAAAAAAAACTGAATAGCAAGTCTTGGCACTTTAAAACTTTGCAGGGAGAGGATATTTAAAGACCGACAAAGAGAGAGCGTCGGGGGAATTGAAAAAAATAAATCTTTGAATAATATTCTAAACTTCAATATAGGAACAACAAAAACAATGACAATGGAGAGACGTTGCGAACGGTGCCAAGGACCAAGGAGTCGTGTCACAAAGCATCTAGAGAGAACGTCGCGAGCGCCGAGTTGAAACGGGAATGAGGAGACTCGTTGTCCTGAGGATCGAATAAAATCTCAAAGCATTTAAAAAACCACTACTTACCAATATAACCATATTTGCGCTAAAAAATTAAGCGAAAATGTAAACGATATTTCTATTTCTAGTGGGCCGAAAAGAGACTGTTTAGATGAATATTGAAGAGAGGGAAAAAGTATTTAAAAATTTAAGAGGCTCTTCTTTTTTAACATGGGCTAGAATAGCGCCATGCACACAGGGTAAACCTTGTGTTTAAATAAAAATAAGAGCTATTTTTTTTTAAAGAAATTTTTCTCAAGCACAAATTCAACACATATTTGATTAAAAAAATATTGCAACATATATTTAAAAAAAATAAATATGTTAAAATATTAAACTATGGATAAAAGGTGACTACTGTAAACTTTGAAGTAAGATAGCCAAAGAAAATTATCCAAAGTAAATGAATCAGATCCTAGAACCTTCACGATAAAATACTAGCAAAATCTATCCATCTCTGGTACCATGTTAAAATTTCACAATAATAGATATGCAAAGCATTACACAAAATATGAAGATAAGAGTGAAACTGATTGATTTATTCTAAGGATCAACTCTATATAAATAACATAGTTGATCATTGAGAGTCGTTGGATTACAACTCATCAAACCTGATGAAGACACCATTGAGAGTTCTCCTGACACATGGAGAAGTGGAAACTCAAGTGTCTATCCTAGTGGAACTTAAGAGAATATTCACTTATTCTAACAACAAAAACATTTTAGGATATGCATTCTATCTTGGATTGGGTGTAGTTTCATTGTCATCAGAGAAGCAACCAATTGTTGCACTATCAATTGTTGAGGTAGAGTATGTTGTTGCCACTTCAACCGCATGCCAAGAAGTTTGACTCAGATAACTTTTGGGGGATCTCAATCATCCACCAGGAGGGCAACAAATGTATTTTGTGACAACAATTTAGCCATAGCACTATCAAAGGATCCAGTGTTTCATGGTAGGACCAAGCATATTGACATCCGGTACCATTTCATCAGAGAACTGGTGAAATATAACAAAATTGAATTACTTGTTTTGTAGGTCAAAAGAGTAGGTTGCAAATATTTTCACAAAACCTTTGAAGGAGGAAGACTTCAAACAGGTTGAGGGAAATGCTTAGTATGAAAGTTTTTATAAATTTTGGTTTAAATGAGGGTGTTATAAAATTAAACCAGATTTGACACCTTCTAACATAATTTATCTTCCTCATCATTCATCAGATCCTAATATATTAGAATTAATTACCAGTAGTTCACGATTAGATTGTAGTTGTGCGACAATTCATCCGACACCATATTTTTATATTTATTGTGTATCAAATTGTTGGTGGGCTTTTCCCGCTTTTACCCTCCAACTCCAGCTATATATATTTGAGTTGCTGACATTTTGCAGAGAGAGAAGACATAGATAGGACATAGATATAGAGGAGAAAAAAATTCGAAGAGAACTTCGAAGAATAGGTAACTAAAACCGTAGTCTTCATACACTCCCGTATGTGTTTATCCTGCAATTGTGTGTGATTATCAATAGTGAAGTCTAGGTCGTAGATGTATGCAAGTTTATGAGTAAGAAGCTTCTGGTAAAAGACTTTATACAAGTTTCTATAAAACTGTGGCATTGATTTTTTTTTATCAATATATAAAATATTTTATGTATTTGAGCATCAGGTTAAATCCTTGTTGTCGTGTTTTATTTCTGAATATTGATGCAAGTAATAGCCAAATGATATATTCAGATTATTTCCTCTTTGTCTTTCTTCGTATATTTATAAATCCTTGTGTCTTTACATAAATTGTGGTTCTATATGGAGCATAATATGCAACATTGAATCTAGACAAATTATTGAGAAGTTAAAATATTAAGTGCAAAATCGCGACATTAGAAAAGGCGTGATTTCACGACCATTTTCCCTTCTAAGATATTTGGTCTTCTCTTCCTCGCAAATTTAAGGAATCGCGATATCGCAATAGTTTTGGCTTCTTGACCAGTAAAACTCTGTCCTTTTTGTTGGTCACGATATTGCGTCGTTCTCTTTGAAAAACCTGTTGACCAAGCTGACTAGCTAAAAGTTAGAAAAATACTGGTCACAATTTTATACCGTTTTTGGGACCACGCTGCCAATACTGTGAAAGAGTCACGATATCACGCCCTTTTCCCACACGTAAGAATTTTTTTGTTTTCTCAACTTCCGAGATATTCTAAAATCTGAGTAAGCAGTGAACCGCAGCTCCTTTCAACATTTAAATATAATAATTATTTTAATTATAAATTATTGTTTAAAAAATGATTATAATATTTTATCTAAGTAATAAAACTGTCCCGTTATTTAGGGAGCCGAAAATATGTGATTTGAAAAGTTACACAAAAAGTCATTGATTTGTCATTATTTTTCATTAAATTTTAGTTGGATATAGGCAAGATGTGAAAAAATGAGTTTAGAGGGGAATGCTATTTTTTAGAACTTTTTTCTATCTGCATTAAACTTTCAAGAAGTAACCAAACATTAAGAAAGGGATTTCTACAAGAATGTGATGGACTTAATTCCCTACTGTTTAAGATTTCATATGTTCGCCTACAATTTCAAAGATAGCATTTCTCTATGTTTACTTATTTTTAGGGTTATGTGTTTTGTTTTCTCTCTTCATCTAGGCTAGCTTTTTAATATTACTTTAGTATGTTATATTTATTGGTTTTTTTATGATTAATAGTAAATTATTTTTCTGGTTTTTTAGTTTTTCTTTTAAATATATGTTTTTATGATTTAAATTATCTTTAAATTTTTTGGTTTTAGTTTAGAGCTCTGTAAAATTTAGGTAATGTAGTTTTTATCAAGTTATAATTTTTTTAATTGTGGTAGAAATGAATATATAAACATGTGTTAATTTAGAATTTTATAAGACTATTTGCCACCTATGTATATGAATTTTTAATAAAACAAATTACACACTTCAACACTTTCCATGATCTGAATTGAAGGATCAGGATATTATCATTTTGATAGTTATCCACCTAATATTCTCCATTTGAACTATAGTCTTCCTTGAATTTTCTTTGAACAAATTGTTGGTTTCACTCTTGCTCTTGTCCTTTATATTTAGATTAGAAATAAAAATAAAGAGACTTTATAGTCCAATTCTTGGCTTGGAATCCCTTATGACTCTTTTTTGTCTCTATTTATATGATTATTTTCACAAATTATTTTGCATGTCACTCATCCATCATAACACACTCTAAGTAAATTTTTTTGGAATCAAGTTGACACTGTCCATTATTTTTAGAGTCATGTCACATTCATATACTTTGTTATATTATCCTATAGATAATATTTATGACACCACAGATTGGACGTGCGACATAATGTTTAATTCATCTTCTTTTGTTTCTTTCATAATTGTTAAGAATCCCACCACCAATGATGCTTCCTATTGGAATATCTTCCTCTATGCTACTTACACATGTTGTGTGTTTTATAAAGCAAAGAGGTATTCCATATCAAATTTTCTTTCTTTTGAGAAATATTGTAGAATTTCTCTCTCTTATTTGGAGTTATTGCATCTTGTTCATTATTCATTATCAAAATAATTAAATATGCACAACATCTCCTTATAGAGAGCACATATAACAATGTTGTTGCTTTGTCAAACTTGTTCTCTAAATCATGTTCATTCTTCTTGTCATTCTCATCCTTTGAATTACTCTCCTTCTTTAAGTGACTAAATTTTCAATTCCAATATTTGAATGAGATATTTGAATTGCTTTCCAACTTTATGGTTCACTCTAGAGTCTCCTTGTACAATATAGATAGGCATATTTTAATATTATCCCTCTATATACCAAGAATTCAATAAATAAACCATATTTTCTTTTTTCATATGAAGGTTTAATTCCTTGGTGGTTGACCAATGTCTTTAACCTCTTATATTATCAAATAAGCTTTGTATCATATTGTTTTATGCCATAGTTTTTTAGATTCGATAACAACATACATTATTTCTTAAAGGTGCCTTCTAGTTGCTTACATGTTTGGTACTTTTCATCTTACAATTTTGCATTCTAGTCTATTACAATTATATACAATGCCACAAGGAATAAAATCCTCCAACATATATCATTTATTTATCCATTGGAATTACATGTTATAATTCATATATATATATATATATATATATATATATATATATATATATATATATATATATATATATATATATATATATATATATATATATATATATGTTTCATTAGGTCTTTTATTTCACCACCATAAAATATAGGAGACCTATGCATCACCTAAATACTACCCATTGTTGTAACAAGTTGATTTAGTATAAGCAATAATTGCTTTCATGTTGGACTCTTATCATGTGGACCATCAAATACACCATAGTGCAGTTTTTCTTATTTTAGATTCTCATCACATGAACTATAGAATACTTACTCTATAGGCACTTGTTAGATTGTCATCTTGTTTATTGTAAAGTTTACCAAATCATTGTTGATCTAGTCATACGCTCTATATTGCGAACTATTGGGTATAGCAACATAATGTTTTTCTTATGTTGAATTCTTGTTTAATGTGATGATGGACTTATAAAATTATAGCTTATCCAATGCTATACTCTCTGTATTGTCCCTTTTTAAGAAATAGTAAACCTTACTATGAAAATGCAGAAATTAAGTACAACAAGGAAATAACTCAGAAATTGCTCATAAAATAACACAAGTATGAGGAGAAATCAAACAGTATCATATATTAAATATTGTCAAACCAATACAACAGATCCCCAAGGCTGAACAGATGCAAAATCTCTTCAAAAATGACCCCAAATACAAGCGTAGGGTTTGGGGCTGCCAACAGATATGAAACACATGACACAAATGCTCCCAAAAATACCACAAACTCCTCACGGATGCCTCTTTTTTTTGTATTTTTTATATTTTAGGGCAATAACACCTATAATGATATTGCCAAGACCCCAACCATGCACCTCCAATGCACTATGGGAATGAACAAGACTTGCAATCTCAACTCATGGAACCTCTAGGGTTTCAATATTCAATTCTGATATCAACGTAACATACCCAAAATGGGACGTATCACTCCCTTATATAGGGTGAGGTTCTAATTTGGAGTTTACATCTCCCAACCCTAAAATCACTTAAAGTGCCTTATTACAACATAAAAACATAAAACATAAATAAACACAACTTAAGTTATGTCTCCTAGTCACATGAACCCCTTTTTCACTTTTATAATTAAGTGTATGAGACATTTACAAAAATATTTATTTTTGGGACATTACAAGTCCACCCTCCTCAAATTGCTTGTCCTCAAACAAAGTCAAAGCTAGATCATCTAAAATTTCTGCACCTTCCCAAGTAGCATCCTCCATAGGCAAGTTCTTCCACTTCACAAGATATTATTTGACAGTCCTACTCCTAAGCTTTCTCTCCCTTGTCTCAAGGATCAATTCAGGTTCAAGAATGATCTTTCCTTCATCATCAAGGGGTGGAAAATATGAATATGGCTGAATGTGTTGGCCCAAGGCCTTCTTCAAACAAGAAACATGGAAGACATTATGTATTTTACTTCCACTTGGAAGTTCCAAAGCATATGCAACCTGTCCAACCTTACTCAACACCTTGTAAGGTCCATAAAATTTGGGTTTGAGTTTTTCTACTCCACTTCTTTTCAATGTAGACATTTGTAGGGCTGCAACCTAACATAAACCAAGTCTCCCACCTCAAATGAGTGCTCACTATGCTGCTGATTTGCATACTTCTTCTACTGATTTTGTGCTGTAAGAATATTGTCCTTCAAAGAATTAAGAATATCTTGATTTTCTACTGCAAAGTCTCTAGATTTTTGGACCCTTGAATCACCAAAAATTAGATCTAAAAAGTGTGGGGCATCATAACCATAAAGTGCCTTGAATGGAGACATTTTTATGGACATATGATAAGTAGAATTGTAGCAATATTCACCAAGGTGCAACCATTTAACCCATGCCTTTTTTTGACCTGAAACATAATTTCTCAAATATCTTTCAAGCCATTTGTTAACAATTTTAGTTTGCCCATCAGTTTGGGGATGGTAGCTAGTACTAGAAGTCAATTTAGTACCACAGCTTAAACAATTCTTGCCAAAACATGCTCAAAAATTTGTTGTCCTTATCACTCACAATGGATTTAGGCAAACCGTGCAATCTAAAAACTTCTTTAAAAAACAAATCAGCAACTTGTATGATTGTACAAGTTGAAATGGCATAGAAATGAGCAAATTTTGTCAATCTATCAACAACAACAAATATGCAATCCTTCATGTATACCTTGGGCAAACCAGTAATGAAGTCCATGGAGATACTTTCCCATTTCTGATTGGGAATAGGAAGTGGCTGAAGTAAACCAGCTGCAAATTCATGTTCCCACTTGTTTTCTTGGTAAATAACACATTTTTGAACATACAAGAAGACATCCCTTTTCAAACCCTTCCAATAGAATCTTTCTCTAACCTGTTTGTAAGTCTTGTAGAAACCTGGATGGCCTACAAGTGGAGCATCATGCATGGTTGTAATTAAATCTTGTTTCAGCTTTGATTCAGGTACTAAAAACACTCTTCCCTTGCTAAAAATTAGTCCTTCTTTATGGCTGAAACTATCATCTTCAACTTGCCCATTTATTAGTTTAGAAAAAAAATCATTCTTTACATATTCAACCATAATTTTCATCTTCCAATCAACAAAAATAATGGAAAGAGAATGAAAAGTAGGGTGCCTAGAAAGTGATCAGGAGCATCCAGTGACATCTGATGCAGAAGCATCCAGTGGAAGAAGAGCCATTTTCAAGAAATTGGCTAAGGAAGATGTCACGATTTCACGACATGTCACAAAATCACGACCAAAAGATGAGAGAGAAATAGAAGGAGGCAAACTATCGCTATATCACAACAGAAAAAGTGTCGTGATATCGCGACACAAAGTGGAAGGAGAAGCCAGCAGATAAAACTGTCGTGATATCGTGATAGAAAAAGTGTCACGATATCGTGACACAAAGTAGAGAGAGAAGCAGCGGACGAAAGATGTCACGATATCGCGACATGTCACGTTATCGTGACCCGCAAATGAAAGAGACGGTGAGAATGAAAACTGTCGTGATATCACGACAGAAAGAATGTCGCGATATTGCAACACCAAAAGGAGAGAGATGGCATAGACGAGGAGATGTCATGATTTTGTGACATGTCACAGTTTCACGACCCGTAGAGGAGAGAGAAGGCACGGAAGAGAGGATGTCACGATTTCATGATATGTCACAGTTTCACGACCCGTAGAGGAGAGAGAAAGTGTGGAAGAGAGGATGTCGTGATTTCATGACATGCCATAGTTTTGTGACCCGTAGAGGAGAGAGAAGGCGCATTGGAGAAGATGTCACGATTTCACAATATGTCGCATTTTCATGACCAAAAGATGATGAAGCAACCGAAGGATAAAGATGTAATTTTGTGACATGTTGCATGTTCGCAACCAAAAGGTGAGTGCAGGAGCCAAAGGAGAAGATGTCATGATTTTGTGACATGTCGCATTTTCACGACCTGAAGAAGCGAGAAGAAGCAGAGAGGAAAAGATGTCACGATCTTGTGACATGTCGCATTTTTGTAGCTAGAAGGGAAGAGAAAGTGGATGAAGAGAAAAGTGACGCAATATCGCGACACGTCGCGATTTTGTGACCTAAAGAGAAAAGGGAGAACAAGGAAGCTAAAATTTCGCGATATCGTGACATGTCATGATATCGCGACCAGTAGAGAAAAGGACGAGCAAGAGGGAGAAGATGTCGCGATATCATGACATGCTACATTTTTGGGAGGCCGTTACAGAACGAGGTCAGTGGGCGACACATGGCAGCACAAAACAACATGTGGCACCAAGGTGTAGTGGAAACAGGCGTAGACCAGAAGTGAACGGGATTGGATGACAGTTATAGGATGCCATTGTGAAATGCAGTTATGAAAGCGACAAAGACGAACAGTCATGGAAAAAATGAAATGAAGGGCCATCAGTTGGAAGACCAAGAGTCACACCAGAGATTATAAAAGGGTAGGTAGAAGGCGTGCAGAGGGGTCGAAATACAATTATAGGTAGAGGTTGCAGTTGCGAGGCCAGAGGGCCATCTTGACCCTGCTTGCATTATTTTTCTTCCAGATAGGAGGTTAATGGCTGCGACCATTGTTCTATAATTTGATTATAGACAATAGAGGGTTGGGGGCCTCTATAAAAACCCAACGAAGGTCTGTAGTTGTGATTGTAGATGAAAAAGAGTTGGGGGCCTTTATAAAAACCTAGCGAAGGTCTATAATTATGACGATAGATGACAGAGGGTCGGGGGCCTCTATAAAAACCCAGCGAAGGTCTGTAATTGTTATTGTAGATGACAGAGGGTCGGGGGCCTCTATAAAAACCCAATGAATGTAATGAGAGAGCATGGAGATCCAGAGATTGCATATTGAATGTAACTACGCCTGCGGGCTAGTCTGTGTAACATAAATTTGAAATTGTTGAATGAAAATATGAGTTTTATTGGTTGCAATTTTTGGTTCCCCATCAAGTGGTATAAGAGTGGGAGATTCTGAGCATGCAAACAGATGCACCAAACATGAGGCAGTTTGCACCAGGATCTGTGGAAGAGTGGTGAGAAGACAGAAAGGTTGACTAGAGAGAGTTTGAGTCCCTGTGCAGAAGAAGACGACAGAATAGTGTGGAAGTGAAGGTCACTTCTCCATCAACCCTGGGTGTCTGATGCAAGAGCATCCAGTGACATCTGATATAGAAGCATCCAGTGGAAGAAGAACCATTTTTGAGAAATTGGCTAAGGAAGGAAGATGTTGCTATTTCGCGACATGTCATGAAATCACGACCAAAAGAGGAGAGAGAAAGAGAAGGAGGCAAACTATCGTGATATCATGACAGAAAAAGTGTCATGATATCACGACACGAAGTGGAAGGAGAGGCCAGCAGATAAAACTATCATGATATCATGACAAAAAAAGTGTCATGATATTGTGACACAAAGTAGAGAGAGAAGCAACAGACAAAAGATGTCGCGATATCGTGACATGTCGCATTATCATGACCCATAGAGGAAAGAGACGGTGAGAATGAAAACTGTCATGATATTGCGATAGAAAGAGTGTCGCGATATCACGACACCAAAAGGAGAGAGATGGCATAGATGAGGAGATTTCATGATTTCATGACATGTCACAGTTTCGTGACCCGTAGAGGAGAGAGAAGGCATGGAAGAGAGGATGTCATGATTTCATGACATGTCATAGTTTCGCGACCCACAAAGGAGAGAGAAAGCACGAAAGAGAGGATGTCACGATTTCATGACATGTCATAATTTTGTGACCCATAGAGGAGAGAGAAGGCGCATTGGAGAAGATGTCACGATTTCATGACATGTTGTATTTTTGCAACCAGAAGACGATGAAGCAGCCGAAGGATAAAGATGTCGTGATTTTGCGACATGTCACATGTTTGTGACCAAGAGGCGAGCGAAAGAGCCGAAGGAGAAGATGTCACGATTTCGCAACATGTCACATTTTCATGACCCGAAGAAGTGAGAGGAAGTAGAGAGGAAAAGATGTCATGATTTTGTGACATGTCGCATTTTCGTGACCTGAAGAAGCGAGAGGAAGTAGAGAGGAAAATATGTCGCCATTTTGCAACATGTCACATTTTTGTGGCTAGAAGGGAAGAGAAAGTGGATGAAGAGAAAAGTATTGTGATATCACGACACGTCGCAATTTCGTGACCTAAAGAGAAAGGGGAGAACAAGGAAGCTAAAATGTCACAATATCGTGACATGTCGTGATATCACGACTAGCAGAGAAAATGATGAGCAAGAGGGAGAATATGTCACAATATCGTGACATGCTACATTTTTAGGAGGCCATTATAAAACAAGGTCGGTGGGCGACACATGGCAGCACAGAACAACACGTGGCACCAAGGTGTAGTGGAAACAGGCACAGACCAGTAGTGAATGGGAGTGGACGACAGTTATAGGATGCCATTACGAAATGCAATTATGGAACTGACAAAGATGAATAGTCATGGTGGAAATGAAATGAAGGGCCATCAGTTGGAATACTGAGAGTCAGACCAGAGATTATAAAAGGGCAGGCAGAAGGCGTGTAGAGGGGTCAAAATATAGTTTCAAGTAGAGGTTGCAGTTGCGAGGCCAAAGGGCCATCCTGGCCCTGCTTGCGTTGTTTTTCTTCTAGACGGGAGGTTAATGGATGTGGCCATTGTTTTGTAATTTGATTACAGACAATAGAGGGTCGAGGACCTCTATAAAAACCCAACGAAGGTCTATAATTGTGATTACAGATGACAAAGGTTTGGGGGCCTCTATAAAAACCCATCGAAGGTCTGTAATTGTGATTGCATATGACAGAGGGTCGGGGGCCTCTATAAAAACCCAATGAAGGTCTGTAATTGTGATTGCAGATGACAGAGGGTCGAGGGCCTCTATAAAAACCTAGTGAATGTAACTATGCTTGGATGAGCATGGAGAGCCAGAGATTGCATATTGAATGTAACTACGCCTGCGGGCTAGTCTGTGTAACATAAATTCAAAATTGTTGAATGAAAATCTGAGTTTTATTGGTTGCAATTTTTGGTTCCCCATCAGAAAGTGCATCAGCAACTGAATTCTTCTTACCCTTTACAAACTCAAATTCAAAATCATATGATTGCAACTTTTTTACCCATTTCTGCTATCTTTCATTCAGTTCAACTTGTCCCAATAAGTATTTCAAATTGTTATGATCAGTTTTGACCATAAACTTGCCACACACTAAGTATTGCTTGAATCTGGTCAAGGCATGCATGATAGCTAGCATCTCTTTATCATAGATGCTGAAATTTTTCTCCACATTTGATAGCTTTCTACTCTCATAAGCAATGGGGCGTCCTTGTTGCATAAGTACAACTCCAACTCCAACACCTTAAGATATTTTTGTAGTAAACCTTGAATTTGAGGATGATAGGTGGCTGATTTTTTCCCTTATGAACTGAAAATTACAGCTGCCCACTCAACGTCCTTATGCCTTATCATATTCTCCATTATTTTGTATGAAACCTCCAAAATTTTGCAAGAATATTTTAACCCATTTTCCTTGATTCCTTGCAACACCACATATTTCCCTTAAAGCACAAATTTCAGTTCTAATTTTTGATAATTAGTAACGTAATCACCAAGTGAATACAACCATTGCACACCCAAAACCATATGTGGAATACCTCCTAAGGGAAAAACAAATTATTGCTCATCTACTTCCATGTTGCCAAAATTAACCTTTATGTTTCTTACCACTTTGTTGCATGTGATAAGATCACCATTGCCAATAGCAACATTAAAACCAGGAATGATAGTTGTAGGAAGATTATTTCGAGTGGTAAACTTCTCATCAACAAAATTGTAAGTAGAACCACCATCTATTAAAACAATAACCTTTTCATCAAAAGATCTACCTGGTACCTTAATAGTGTGAAACTGATTCAACCCACTTAAAGTGGCTAGGGAACATTTAGGAACTTCCTCATACTCCCTTTGTGCTTCCTCTTCCAAGGGTGTCTCATCTGCCTCATAAAAATTAGGATTATCAAAATCAAAATCAAAATGTATTTCAATGATTTTCATACCTCCTTCTTTGTATTTATGACCCCTTTGCCAAGGATACTTACAAATGAAACACTTGTTTTGTTTCCTTAGCTCATATTTCTCTTCTTGTGTTAAGCATGGGCCATTTGGGGGCTTATTAGGTGGCTGAAAACCATATCTGAAACCTTCTCCATGCATGGGATTCCTGCCATAAAAATTTCTCTCATTTTTACCTTGTTGCGTGAGATTTCCTTGCTGCACATACTACTATCCAAAAACTATTTATTTGGCTGCAAAAGGTGGTCTAGCAGGTGGATTATGTGCAAAATATTTCTATATAGGAGGTAAAATAGATTTTAAGCTTAAAGCTCTCTTAATGGCATCTTCAAGAGTGGTTGGTTCAAAATCTTTAACTAATCCTTTCACGAGTTCCAACAAACCATCCATAAAAAGAAAAATTACCCTCTTGGGTGAAATATTTTGTACCTGAACTGAAAGTTGTTCAAACTCCTCCACATAGACATGAATGGATGAAGTTTGCTTCAAAGTGGCAAGCTCCTTGAAATACTCTTCCACATTCCTCATTTTAAACCTGTTCAAAACCTTGGTACAAAATTCATCAAATGTATCAATATCACCATGCCCTTGGGTTACTAACCCATGATGCCACCATGAGTAAGCACTACCCTCAAGGTGGAGTGTAGCAATATGAACTGCATCAGCTTCAGAAATAGGCTCCAAGGTAAAATAAGTTTGCAATTTTTGAAGCCATGCCCTAGCTGTAAGACTATCTTGACCATAAAATGAGGGAATGGTCGCATTTTGATGCAAAAAGGGCTTTTTTTTCTCTTTTTTAGCCTCAAAAATAGATTTACCCATAATATTCATATATTTATCAAAAGAAATTGCTGCCCTAAAACCCTCAGATTTTTTACTATAAGCAACAAACCATTCATCTAATTCATCAGTTACCTCATTTTCCTCCCGTGGAGTTGGTGGAACAAGGAACATAGGCTTGGATGACCTAGGCAAGGGAGTGTGTGAGTTAGATGATGACTCATGCCCATTTTTGTTGCCTCCCATTTCTCCTTCCCTCCTTGTGCCATTTGGGTTGCCCAAAGCTGCCCTCAATTCTTTTTTATTTATCTATTGTAAAGACACCATTCTTTGCAGCATGTCAAGTAGGGCATTGAATTTTTGCTCGGTCCTATCAACTGGCCTTTGGGGCTCCTCAACCTCTTCCCTATTTGACATTTCCAAAGCGAGTCTTTTTCTCCTAGTAAAATACTGATGAATAGGAGGACAATGCATAAAACCCTATCAAGCCCTAAAAATATGGAAATCTGAAATTCTAAAAATTTTGAACACCAAAAAAAAAATTTGAAACCACAGAACTGCAAATTGGTCAAAAGGGTATCCAAATCTGTAATTTTTATTTTCTAAAAAAAATCCCTAAAAATCTGTGAATCCCCTAAAAATCCATGATTTTCACTAGGGCACAACTTTTCACCACAAAACACACTTATCACCATAAATAAGTAAAAAAATACTAAAAATGCTAAAACAAACCACAGGCTGGCAAGATTCTAGCTCTGATACCACTTGTAATGTCCCTTTTTAAGAAACATCAAACCCTTACTACGAAAATGTAAAAATTAAGTACAGCAAGGAAATAACTCAGAAATTGCTCATAAAATAACACAATTATGAGGAGATATCAGCCAGTATCATATATTAAATATTGCCAAACCAATACACCAGCTCCCCAAGGCTGAATAGATGCAAAAAATCCTCAAAAATGACCCCAAATACAAGCGTAGGGTTTGGGGCTGCCAACAGATCTGAAACACATGACACAAATGCTTCCAAAAATGCCATGAACTCCTCACGGATGCCTCTTTTTTTTTTGATATTTTAGGGCAATAACACCTGTAATGATATTTCCAAGACTCCAACCATGCACCTCAAATGCACTATGGGAATGAGAAAGACCTGCAATCTCAACTCATGGAACCTCTAGGGTTTCAATATTCAATTTTGATATCAACATAACATACCCAAAATGGGACGTCTCACTCCCTTATATAGGGTGAGGTTATAATTTGGAGTTGACATCTCCCAACCCTAAAATCACTTAAAGTGCCTTATTACAACATAAAAACATAAAACATAAATAAACACAACTTAAGTTATGTCTCCTAGTCACATGAACCCCTTTTTCACTTTTACAATTAAGTGTAGGAGACATTTACAAAAATATTTATGTTTGGAACATTACACTCTCATCTTGTGCATTGCCATATTCAAGATGTTCCTTAATCGTGTCTAATATCTATTCTTTCTAAATATTTTCAATATTATCAAATTTACCTTTAGTTCTCCCTATTGTGACATTAATGAAGAAACCTACATATGTTTCTATTTGAATATTTTATTTTCTCTCATAAAAGTGATATTTAAAGTGATAAATACATAGTTGGACTGCTATGCTTTCTAATAATTCTTTGGTCCTCTCATCATCATCATTGGTTATGTACTAGAACAAGATGCTCATCACAACTATGTCACAAAATTCAACCCAGTTTTGTATAATCAATGATCCCAAAATACTGTATTTCCAACTTGGTATATGCAATGATGACAAAATATAGCTTATCAAAGTATTCTAGTCATGCCAAAGAGATAAAATATAATATACTATAATATAATTCCATAATACACAAATAAATATACATAACTATAAGAATTTATAGATACATGTAAATACACAACACACAATATGTATTCTTTAATTCCAATTATTCACACTATATCGGGTTTGAGCAATTATAAAACATATAAATCACACATCTCCATATCAACTAACATATACAATGGATTTATATTACCAACATCATAATTTATAGATGCATATAGCATACATATAGATATAACAAGAGTAGGTAGGAAATTGACAACTAGACAACTATGTTCTGAATACCGCACATAAATTAAATACTAAAGTACCCCAATTTATACAAACAAAAGTTATCATAACTACATATAAAGTGATATTATGTGTTGAAAAAACATAAATAACATACTCTATAATGGGACATATTACATGACTATATACAACTCAATCAATGTGTTTGTGATATTGAATATTATATTTACACTCATACTAACGTGGGTGTCTATGCGTTCATGCCCCAATTCATTTTACTACATACATCAAAAGTGTATTATAGGTCATCACCACTAGTTAATTATTACACTTTTCAATTAGTTTCCTATAAATTATTTATGTGACAATAAGGTAGTACTTAAAAGAGTCTGGTTCAATTATTTAAAATACATCAACATAAAAAAGAGCAAGGTGGAGAAAATGAATACTCATTTTTTAGAGCTTTTTCTATCTGCATTAAACTTTCAAGAAGTAACCAAACATTAAGAAAGGGATTTCTACAAGAATGTGATGGACTTAATTCCCTACTGTTTAAGATTTCATATGTTCGCCTACAATTTCAAAGATAGCATTTCTCTATGTTTACTTATTTTTAGGGTTATGTGTTTTGTTTTCTCTCTTCATCTAGGCTAGCTTTTTAATATTACTTTAGTATGTTATATTTATTGGTTTTTTTATGATTAATAGTAAATTATTTCTTTGGTTTTTTAGTTTTTCTTTTAAATATATGTTTTTATGATTTAAATTATCTTTAAATTTTTTGGTTTTAGTTTAGAGCTCTGTAAAATTTAGGTAATGTAGTTTTTATCAAGTTATAATTTTTTTAATTGTGGTAGAAATGAATATATAAACATGTGTTAATTTAGAATTTTATAGGGTTATTTGCCACCTATGTATATGAATTTTTAATAAAACAAATTACACACTTCAACACTTTCCATGATCTGAATTGACGGATCAAGGATATTATCATTTTGATAGCTATCCACCTAATATTTTCCATTTGAACTATAGTCTTCCTTGAATTTTCTTTGAACAAATTGTTGGTTTCACTCTTGCTCTTGTCCTTTATATTTAGATTAGAAATAAAAATAAAGAGACTTTATAGTCCAATTCTTGGCTTGGAATACCTAATGACTCTTTTTTGTCTCTATTTATATGATTATTTTCACAAATTATTTTGCATGTCACTCATCAATCATAACACACTCTAAGTAATTTTTTTTGGAATCAAGTTGACACTGTCCATTATTTTTAGAGTCATGTCACATTGATATACTTTGTTATATTATCCTATAGATAATATTTATGACACCACATATTGGACGTGCGACATAATGTTTAATTCATCTTCTTTTGTTTCTTTCATAATTGTTAAGAATCCCACCACCAATGATGCTTCCCATTGGAACATCTTCCTCTATGCTACTTACACATGTTGTGTGTTTTATAAAGCAAAGAGGTATTCCATATCAAATTTTCTTTCTTTTGAGAAATATTGTAGAATTTCTCTCTCTTCTTTGGAGTTATTGCATCTTGTTCATTATTCATTATCAAAATAATTAAATATGCACAACATCTCCTTATAGAGAGCACTTATAACAATGTTGTTGCTTTGTCACACTTGTTCTCTAAATCATGTTCATTCTTCTTGTCATTCTCATCCTTTGAATTACTCTCCTTCTTTAAGTGACTAAATTTTCAATTCCAATATTTGAATGAGATATTTGAATTGCTTTCCAACTTTATGGTTCACTCTAGAGTCTCCTTGTACAATATAGATAGGCATATTTTAATATTATCCCTCTATATACCAAGAATTCAATAAATAAACCATATTTTCTTTTTTCATATGAAGGTTTAATTTCTTGTTGGTTGACCAATGTCTTTAACCTCTTATATTATCAAATAAGCTTTGTATCATATTGTTTTATGCCATAGTTTTTTAGATTCAATAACAACATACATTATTTCTTAAAGGTGCCTTCTAGTTGCTTACATGTTTGGTACTTGTCATCTTACAATTTTGCATTCTAGTCTATTACAATTATATACAATGCCACAAGGAATAAACTCCTCCAACATATATCATTTATTTATCCATTGGAATTACATGTTATAATCCCTATATATATATATATATATATATATATATATATATATATATATATATATATATATATGTTTCATTAGGTCTTTTATTTCACCACCATAAAATATAGGAGACCTATGCATCACTTAAATACTACCCATTGTTGTAACAAGTTGATTTAGTATAAGCAATAATTGCTTTCATGTTGGACTCTTATCATGTGGACCATAAAATACACCATAGTGTAGTTTTTCTTATTTTAGATTCTCATCACATGAACTATAGAATACTTACTTTATAGTCACTTGTTAGATTGTCATCTTGTTTATTGTAAAGTTTACCAAATCATTGTTGATCTAGTCATACGCTCTATATTGCGAACTATTGGGTATAGCAACATAATGTTTTTCTTATGTTGAATTCTTGTTTAATGTGATGATGGACTTATAAAATTATAGCTTATCCAATGCTATACTCTCTGTAATGTCCCTTTTTAATAAATAGTAAACCCTTACTATGAAAATGCAGAAATTAAGTATAGCAAGGAAATAACTTAGAAATTGCTCATAAAATAACACAAGTATGAGGATAAATCAACCAGTATCATATATTAAATATTGTCAAACCAATACAACAGCTCCCCAAGGCTGAACAGATGCAAAAACTCTTCACAAATGACCCCAAATACAAGCGTAGGGTTTGGGGTTACCAACAGATATGAAACACATGACACAAATGCTCCCAAAAATACCATGAACTCCTCATGGATGCCTCTTTTTTTGTATTTTTGATATTTTAGGGCAATAACACCTGCAATGATGTTGCCAAGACCCCAACCATGCACCTCCAATGCACTATGGGAATGAACAAGACCTGCAATCTCAACTCATGGAACCTCTAAGGTTTCAATATTCAATTTTGATATCAACATAACATACCCAAAATGGGACGTCTCACTCCCTTATATAGGGTGAGGTTCTAATTTGGAGTTGACATATCCCAACCCTAAAATCACTTAAAGTGTCTTATTACAACATAAAAACATAAAACATAAATAAACACAACTTAAGTTATGTCTCCTAGTCACATGAACCCCTTTTTCACTTTTATAATTAAGTGTAGGAGACATTTACAAAAATATTTATTTTTGGGACATTACAAGTCCACCCTCCTCAAATTTCTTGTCCTCAAACAAAGTCAAATCTAGATCATCTAAAATTTCTGCACCTTCCCAAGTAGCATCCTCCATAGGCAAGTCCTTCCACTTCACAAGATATTATTTGACAGTCCTACTCCTAAGCTTTCTCTCCCTTGTCTCAAGGATCAATTCAGGTTCAAGAATGAGCTTTCCTTCATCATCAAGGGGTGGCAAATATGAATATGGCTGAATATGTTGGCCCAAGGCCTTCTTCAAACAAGAAACATGGAAGACATTATGTATTTTACTTCCACTTGGAAGTTCCAAAGCATATGCAACCAGTCCAACCTTACTCAACACCTTGTAAGGTCCATAAAATTTGGGTTTGAGTTGTTCTGCTCCACTTCTTTTCAATGTAGACATTTTTAGGGATGCAACCTAACATAAACCAAGTCTCCCACCTCAAATGAGTGCTCACTATGCTGCTAATCTACATACTTCTTCTGTTGGTTTTGTGCTGTAATAATATTGTCCTTCAAAGCATTAAGAATATCTTGATTTTCTGCTGCAAAGTCTCTAGCTTTTTGGACTGTTGAATCACCAAAAATCAGATCTAAAAAGTGTGGTGCATCATAACCATAAAGTGCCTTGAATGGAGATATTTTTATGGACATATGATAAGTAGAATTGTAGCAATATTCACCAAGGTACAACCATTTAACCCATGCCTTTTGTTGACCTGAAACATAATTTCTCAAATATCCTTCAATCCATTTGTTAACAATTTTAGTTTGCCCATAAGTTTGGGGATGGTAGCTAATACTAGGTGTTAATTTAGTACCACAGCTTAAACAATTCTTGCCAAAACATGCTCAAAAATGTGTTGTCCCTATCACTCACAATGGATTTAGGCAAACCGTGCAATCTAAAAACTTCTTTAAAAAACAAATCAGCAACTTGTATGGTTGTACAAGTTGAAATGGCATAGAAATGAGCAATTTTTTTCAATCTATCAACAACAACAAATATGCAATCCTTCATGTATACCTTGGGCAAACTAGTAATGAAGTCCATGGAGATACTTTCCCATTTCTGATTGGGAATAGGAAGTGGCTGAAGTAAACCAGCTACAAATTCATGTTCCCCCTTGTTTTCTTGGTAAATAACACATTCCTGAACATACAAGAAGACATCCCTTTTCAAACCCTTCCAATAGAATCTTTCTCTAACCTGTTTGTAAGTCTTGTAGAAACCTAGATGGCCTACAAGTGGAGCATCATGCATGGTTGTAATTAAATCTTGTTTTAGCTTTGATTCAGGTACTAAAAACACTCTTCCATTGCTAAAAATTAGTCCTTCTTTATGGTTGAACCTATCATCTTCAACTTGCCCATTTATCAGTTTAGAAAAAAAATCATTCTTTACATATTCAACCATAATTTTCACCTTCGAATCAACATAAATAATGGAAAGAGAATGAAAAGTAGGGTGCCTAGAAAGTGATGTAGGAGCATCCAGTGACATCTGATGCAGAAGCATCCAGTGGAAGAAGAGCCATTTTTGAGAAATTGGCTAAGGAAGGAAGATGTCACGATTTCACGACATGTCACGAAATCGTGACCAAAATAGGAGAGAGAAAGAGGAGGCAAACTATCGTGATATCACGACAGAAAAAGTGTCGTGATACCACGACACAAAGTGGAAGGAGAGGCCAGCAGATAAAACTATCATGATATTGTGATAGAAAAAGTGTCACGATATCGCGACACAAATTAGAGAGAGAAGCATCGAACGGAAGATGTCGCGATATCACGACATGTCACGTTATCACGACCCACAAATGAAAGAGATGGCAAGAATAAAAATTATCATGATATCACGATAGAAAGAGTTTCACGATATTGCAACACCAAAAGGAGAGAGATGGCGCAAATGAGGAGATGTCACGATTTTGTGACATGTCACAGTTTTGCGACCCGCAGAGGAGAGAGAAGGCACGAAAGAGAGGATGTCATGATTTTGTGACATGTCATAGTTTCATGACCCATAGAGGAGAGAGAAGGCATGGAAGAGAGGATGTCACAATTTCATGACATGTCATAGTTTCGTGACCCATAGAGGAGAGAGAAGGCACATTGGAGAAGATGTCACGATTTCACGTCATGTCACATTTTTGCGACCAGAAGACAATGAAGAAACCGAAGGATAAAGATGTAATTTTGTGACATGTCGCATGTTCACGACCAAGAGGCGAGCGAAGGAGCCAGAGGAGAAAATGTCACAATTTTGTGACATGTTGCATTTTTGCCACCCGAAGAAGCGAGAGGAAGCAGAGAGGAAAAGATGTCACGATTTCACGACATGTCACATTTTTGCAACTAGAAGAGAAGAGAAAGTGGATGAAGAGAAAAGTGATGCAATATCATGACACGTCATGATTTCATGACCTGAAGAGAAAGGGGAGAACAAGGAAGCTGAAATGTCATGATATCGCAACATGTCGCGATATCACGACCAGTAGAGAAAAGGATGAGAAAAAGGGAGAAGATGTCACGATATCGTGACATGCTACATTTTTAGGAGGTCGTTATAGAATGAGGTCATTGGGTGACACATGGTAGCACAGAAAAACACGTGGCACCAAGGTGCAGTGGAAATAGGCATAGACCAGCAGTGAATAGGAGTGGCGGAAGTTACAGGATGCCATTGCGAAATGCAATTATGGAACCGACAAAGACGAATAGTCATGGCAAAAATGAAATGAAGGGCCATCAGTTGGAAGATCGAGAGTCGCACTAGAGATTATAAAAGGGCAGGCAGAAGGCGTGTAGAGGGGTCAAAAAATAGTTGTAGGCAGATGTTGTAGTTGCGAGGCCAAAGGGCCATCCTGGCCCTGCTTGCATTGTTTTTCTTCTAGACAGGAGGTTAATGGCTGCGACCATTGTTCTATAATTTTATTATAGACAATAGAGGGTTGGGGGCCTCTATAAAAACCCAGCGAAGGTCTATAGTTGTGATTGTAGATGATAGAGGGTTGGGGGCCTCTATAAAAACCCAACGAAGGTCTGTAATTGTGATTGCAGATGATAGAGGGTCGGGGGCCTCTATAAAAACCCAGCGAAGGTCTGTAATTGTGATTGCAGATGATAGAGGGTTAGGGGCCTCTATAAAAACCTAGTGATTGTAATGAGAGAGCATGAAGAGCCAGGGATTGCATAGTGAATGTAACTACACCTGCAAGCTAGTCTGTGTAACATAAATTTGAAATTGTTGAATGAAAATTTGAGTTTTATTCATTGCAAATTTTTGGTTCCCCATCAAGTGGTATTAGAGCGGGAGATTCTGAGCGTGCAAATAGATGTGTCAAACATAAGGCAGTTTGCATCAGGATCTATGGAAGAGTGGTGAGAATATAGAAAGGTTGACTAGAGAGAGTTCGAGTCCCTATGTAGAAGAAGGCAACAAAATAGTGTAGAAGTGAAGGTCACTTCTCTATACAATGACATCTGATGCAGAAACATCCAGTGGAAGAAAAACCATTTTTGAGAAATTGGCTAAGGAAGGAAGATGTCACGATTTCGCGACATGTCATGAAATCACGACCAAAATAGGAGAGAAAAAGAGGAGGCAAAATATCGCGATATCACGATAGAAAAAGTGTCACGATATCGTGACACAAAGTGGAAGGAGAGGCCAGCAGATAAAACTATCATGATATCATGATAGAAAGTGTCGTGATATCGCAACACAAAGTAGAGAGAGAAGCAGCGAACGGAAGATGTCGTGATATCATGACATGTCACGTTATCGCGACCCGCAGATGAAAGAGACAACGAGAATGAAAATTGTCGCGATATCACAACAGAAAGAGTGTCACGATATCATGACACCAAAAGGAGAGAGATGACACAGATGAGGAGATATCATAATTTCATGACATGTCACAGTTTCACGACCCGTAAAGGAGAGAGAAGGCACGGAAGAGAGGATGTCATAATTTTGTGACATTTCATAGTTTTGTGACCCATAGAGGAGAGAGAAAGTGTAGAAGAGAGGATGTCACGATTTCATGATATGTCATAGTTTCATGACCCACAGAGGAGAGAGAAGGCGCATTGGAGAAGATGTCACGATTTTGTGACATGTCGCATTTTTGCGACTAGAAGACGACGAAGCAGCCGAAGGATAAAGATGTGATTTTGTGACATGTCGCATGTTCACGACCAAGAGGCAAGTGAAGGATCCAAAGGAGAAGATGTCACGATTTTGTGACATGTCACATTTTTGTGACCCGAAGAAGCGAGAGGAAGTAGAGAGGAAAAGATGTCGCGATTTCGTGACATGTCACATTTTTTCGACACGAAGAAGCGAGAGGAAGTAAAGAGGAAAAGATGTCATGATTTCGTGACATGTCACATTTTTGCGGCTATAAGGGAAGAGAAATTGGATGAAGAGAAAAGTGTCGTTATATCGTGACACATTGCGATTTCATGACCTAAAGAGAAAGGGGAGAACAAGGAAGCTAAAATGTCGTGATATCGCGACATGTCATGATATCACGACCAATAGAGAAAAGGATGAGCAAGAGGGAGAAGATGTCATGATATCGTGACATGCTACATTTTTGGGAGGCCATTACAGAATGAGGTCAGTGAGTGACACATGGCAGCATAGAACAACACGTGGCACCAAGGTGCAGTGGAAACAGGCACAGACCAGTAGTGAACGGGAGTGGACGGTAGTTACAGGGTGTCGTTGTGAAATGTAGTTATGGAACCGACGAAGATGAATAGTCATGGTGGAAATGAAGCGAAGGGCCATCAGTTGGAAGATCGAGAGTCACACCAAAGATTATAAAAGGGCAGGCAGAAGACATGTAAAGGGTTCAAAATATAGTTGCAAGCAGAGGTTGCAGTTGCGAGGCCAAAGGGTCATCCTTTCTTGTGTTGTTTTTCTTCCAGACAAGAGGTTAATGGCTGTGGCCATTTTTCTATAATTGTGATTGCAAATTATAGAGGTTCAGGGGCCTCTATAAAAACCCATCAAAGGTCTATAATTGTGATTGCAGATGACAGAGGGTCGGGGGCCTCTATAAAAACCCAGTGAAGGTCTATAATTGTTATTGCAGATGACAGAGGGTCGAGGGCCTCTATAAAAACCCAATGAATGTAATGAGAGAGCATGGAGAGCCAAGGATTGCATAGTGAATGTAACTACGCCTGTGAACTAGTCTGTGTAACATAAATTCAAAATTTTTGAATGAAAATCTGAGTTTTATTCGTTGCAAATTTTTGGTTCCCCATCAGAAAGTGCATTAGCAGCTGAATTCTTCTTACCCTTTACAAACTCAATTTCAAAATCATATGATTGCAACTTTTTTACCCATTTCTACTATATTTCATTTAGTTCAACTTGTCCCAATAAGTATTTCAAACTGTTATGATCAGTTTTGACCATAAAATTGCCACACACTAAGTATTGCTTGAATTTGGTCAAGGCATGCATGATAGCTAGCATCTCTTTATCATAGATGCTGAACGTTTTCTCCACATTTAAGAACTTTCTACTCTCATAAGCAATGGGGCGTCCTTTTTGCATAAGTACAACTCCAACTCTAACACCTTAAGATATTTTTGTAGTAAACTTTGAATTTGAGGATGATAGGTGGCTGATATTTCCCTTCTGAACTAAAAATTACAGCTACCCACTCAACGTCCTTATGCCTTATCATCTTCTCCATTATTTTGTATGAAACCTCCAAAATTTTGCAAGAATATTTTAACCCATTTTCCTTGATTCCTTGCAACACCACATATTTCCCTTAAAGCACAAATTTCAGTTCTAATTTCTGATAATTAGTAACATAATCACCAAGTTAATACAACCATTGCACACCCAAAACCATATGTGGAATACCTCCTAATGGAAAAACAAAGAATTACTCATCTACTTCCATGTTGCCAAAATTAACCTTTATGTTTCTTACCACTTTGTTGCATGTGATAAGATAACCATTGCCAATAGCAACATTAAAACCAGGAATGATAGTTGTAGGAAGATTCTTTCTAGTGGTAAACTTCTCATCAACAAAATTGTAAGTAGCACCACCATCTATTAAAACAATAACCTTTTCATCAAAAGATCTACCTGGTACCTTAATAGTGTGAAACTAATTCAACCCACTTAAAGTGGCTAGGGAACCTTTAGGAACTTCCTCATACTCCCTTTGTGCTTCCTCTTCCAAGGGTGTCTCATCTGCCTCATAAAATTTAGGATTATCAAAATTAGAATCAGAATGTAATTCAATGATTTTCATTCCTCCTTTGTATTTATGACCTCTTTGCCAAGGATACTTACAAATGAAACACTTGTTTTGTTTCCTTAGCTCATCTTTCTCTTCTTGTGTTAAGCGTGGGCCATTTGGGGGCTTATTAGGTGGCTGAAAACCATATCTAAAACCTTCTCCATGCATGGGATTCCTGCCATAAAAATTTCTCTCATTTTTACCTTGTTGCGTGAGGTTTCCTTGCTGCCCATACTACTGTCCAAAAACTATTTTTTTGGCTGCAAAAGGTGGTCTAGCAGGTGGATTATGTGCAAAATATTTCTATCTAGGAGGTAAAATAGATTTTAAGCTTAAAGCTCTCTTAATGGCATCTTCAAGAGTAGCTGGTTCAAAAGCTTTAACTAATCCTTTCACGGGTTCCAACAAACCATCCATAAAAAAAAAAATTACCCTCTTGGGTGAAATATTTTGTACCTGAACTGAAAGTTGTTCAAACTCCTCCACATAGACATGAATGGATGAATTTTGCTTCAAAGTGGCAAGCTCCTTGAAATACTCTTCCACATTCCTCATTTCAAACCTGTTCAAAATCTTGGTACAAAATTCATCAAATGTATCAATATCACCATGCCCTTGGGTTACTAACCCATGATGCCACCATAAGTAAGCACTACCCTCAAGGTGGAGTGTAGCAATATGAACTACATCAGCTTTAGAAATAGGCTCAAAGGTAAAATAAGTCTACAATTTTTGAAGCCATGCCCTAGCTGTAAGACTATCTTGACCATAAAATGAGGGAATGGTCACCTTTTGATGCAAAAAGGGCTTCTTTTTCTCTTTTTTAGCCTCAAAAATAGATTTACCCTCAGATTTATCAAAAGAAATTGCTGCCCTAAAACCCTTAGATTTATTACTATAAGCAGCAAACCATTCATCTAATTCATCAGTTACCTCATTTTCCTCCCATTGATGTGGTGGAACAAGGAACATAGGCTTGAACAGCCTAGGCAAGGGAGTGTGTGAGTTAGATGATGACTCATGCCCATTGTTGTTACCTCCCATTTCTCCTTCCCTCCTTGTGGCATTTGGGTTGCCCAAAGCTGCCCTCAATTCTTGTTGATTTATCTATTGTAAGGACACCATTCTTTGCAGCATGTCAAGTAGGGCATTGAATTTTTGCTTAGTCCTATCAACTGGCCTTTGGGTCTCCTCAACCTCTTCCCTATTTGGCATTTCCAAAGCGAGACTTTTTCTCCTAGTAAAATACTGATGAACAGGAGGACGATGCATAAAACCCTATCAAACCCTAAAAATATGGAAATCTAAAATTCTAAAAATTCTGACCACCAAAAAAAAATTTTGAAACCACAAAACTGCAAATTGGTCAAAAGGGTATCCAAATCTGCATTTTTTTATTTTCTGAAAAAAATCCCTAAAAATCTACGAATCCCCTAAAAATCCATGATTTTCACTAGGGCACAACTTTTCACCACAAAAACACACTTATCACCATGAATAACTAAAAAAACACTAAAAATGCTGAAACTAACCACAGGCTGGAAAGATTCCAGCTCTGATACCACTTGTAATGTCCCTTTTTAAGAAACGTCAAACCCCTACTACGAAAATGTAGAAATTAAGTACAGCAAGGAAATAACTCAAAAATTGCTCATAAAATAACACAATTATGAGGAGAAATCATCCAGTATCATATATTAAATATTGCCAAACCAATACAACAGCTCCCCAAGGCTGAATAGATGCAAAAAATCCTCAAAAATGACCCCAAATACAAGTGTAGGGTTTGGGGCTGCCAACAGATCTGAAACACATGACAAAAATACTCCCAAAAATGCCACGAACTCCTCACGGATGCCTCTTTTTTTTTTATATATTTTAGGGCAATAACACCTGTAATGATATTGCCAAGACCCCAACCATGCACCTCAAATGCACTATAGGAATGAGCAAGACCTACAATCTCAACTCATGGAACCTCTAGGGTTTCAATATTCAATTCTGATATCAACATAACATACCCAAAATGGAACGTCTCACTCCCTTATATAGGGTGAGGTTATAATTTGGAGTTGACATCTCCCAACCCTAAAATCACTTAAAGTGCCTTATTACAACATAAAAACATAAAACATAAATAAACACAACTTAAGTTATGTCTCCTAGTCACATGAACCCCTTTTTCACCTTTATAATTAAGTGTAGGAGACATTTACAAAAATATTTATTTTTGGAACATTACACTCTCATCTTGTGCATTGCCATATTCAAGACGTTCCTTAATCATGTCTAATATCTATTCTTTCTAAATATTTTCAATATTATCAAATTTACTTTTAGTTCTCCCTATTGTGACATTAATGAAGAATCCTACATATGTTTCTATTTGAAGATTTTATTTTCTCTCATAAAAGTGATATTTAAAGTGATAAATACATAGTTGGACTGCTATGCTTTCTAATAATTCTTTGGTCCTCTCATCATCATCATTGGTTATGTACTAGAACAAGATGCTTATCACAACTATGTCACAAACTTCAACCCAGTTTTGTATAATCAATGATCCCAATACACTGTATTTCTAACTTGGTATATGCAATGATGACAAAATATAGCTTATCAAAGTATTCTAGTCATGCCAAATAGATAAAATATAATATACTATAATATAATTCCATAATACACAAATAAATATACATAACTATAAGAATTTATAGATACGTGTAAATACACAACACACAATATGTATTCTTTAATTCCAATTATTCACACTATATCGGGTTTGGGCAATTATAAAACATATAAATCACACATCTCCATATCAACTAACATATACAATGGATTTATATTACCAACATCATAATTTATAGATGCATATAGCATACATATAGATATAACAAGAGTAGGTAGGAAATTGACAACTAGACAACTATGTTCTGAATACCGCACATAAATTAAATACTAAAGTACCCCAATTTATACAAACAAAAGTTATCATAACTACATATAAAGTGATATTATGTGTTGAAAAAACATAAATAACATACTCTATAATGGGACATATTACATGACTATATACAACTCAATCAATGTGTTTGTGATATTGAATATTATATTTACACTCATACTAACATGGGTGTCTATGCATTCATGCTCCAATTCATTTTACTACATACATAAAAAGTGTATTATAGGTCATCACCACTAGTTAATTATTTCACTTTTCAATTAGTTTCCTAGAAATTATTTATGTGACATGAGGTAGTACTTAAAAGAGCCTAGTTCAATTATTTAAAATACATCAACATTTAAAGAGCAAGGTGGAGAAAATGAATACTCATTTTTATTCATAAATCTTTAGTCAAGAGAAGTAAATTTAACTCAACAAGGAATTTTTCTTGTAATCCAACTACCAAATATTCTAGAAACTTTTATCTAATTAATATCCTTGAAAGCTCAAGAATAAATTTTATAATGTTCTAAAGAGACCTTAAAAAACTATTTTAAAAATTACATCATTTCATTGTTTATAAGGATTGAAAAGAGGAGTAAGTACAAAATTCATCATATTGATTGCATGTTGATATGAAATATAAGACATACTTACAACCATCACAAGGTAATACTAGGCATCATCTCAATTAACATATTTATTTCTATTAAAATACTTAAATGGCATTCATAAAGCATAAAGGAATACTAAGTCTATTGTTTAACTTCTTCAAACAAAAAAAAAAAAGAAAATATAACATGAGGAATTAAAAGCATAATGTAGAATCTTATTAGGTGCTTTGAACATTTAAATTATCCTACAAGCTATGATCAAGTGCTTAATGAAGGGAATAAATTGAGTGTATGTTCTTTATTTTACAATACTATATCTTGGTTCAGCTATACGTATATTCTTTTTGACATGAAATATAATTCCCATCAAACCCTCTACGAAATTTCATAAGGTGATTGATAAAAATGAATACTATAATTTAATTAAATTCTCTTCGTACTAACAATGATCCAAGCATCTATATCCCTTAACACCAAAACCTAGAGGCTTTAGCTAGTCAATAGGGATTTTGCAAAATAGTCTTTATTGTATGCCTAAATTATAGGAACAACTATTCACAAGAACCACCACTAGCTTGTGTCCACCAAAAGTTACCCCCTTCAACCATAAGTTCCACCTACATAGTTGGTTTGAACAATAATTCTCATTCATATTTTCATAAGTAGCATCATCACCTATAGTCATGATCACTAGTTAGTTATAGCATCAATGCCAAATAACATTACTATTTATTTCATCCACCAATAATTTCCAACCAAAGTACCAACATGTAATCGATACATGAATTACCTTCTTCTCTTGATGATGTCTATTCACAATTTACTACCTAAACTATGAGATAAATATGATGTTCAAGAACCTAAAATCAACTAAAAAAGCATAAAAAATATGCAAAAACTTACTTTCTACCATGTAAATATAACTTGTTCTATCTCACATCCTTATCAGGAAATAATCCAATCCACTACATCTCTTTCCAAGGACTTTTCTATGCTTGGCTACATAATGCAATAATGATCTAAAGTTACCTAAATAATTATTAACAACCCTCCTCGCACGGTTAATTAAAGAGAGTAATATATATATATACTTACCTTTTTTTGTGAAACAAGGTATTGCTACAACTTCTGTGAGTGGACGATAGTTACAACATGACAACAAAAGCAAGAAAGTCAATGGAAAATATAAAATGGGAAGTGATGATTCATCTTGTGAGCACATGGAAACTTGCATTTTCATATCATTTAGGTGTATTGTAAATTGCATCTTTGCATGAGTTACATTGGTTTGAATATTACTTGTTGGAAAAGAGTGGGAATTTTTTATGGTAGCGACGATGATGGGAGCCACTAGTTAGGAAAGACATGTGTTGCTTGCTTGTTGACACATGTGTTTGTATGTCTAATATTTGGAATGCTTTATTTTTTATTTTTAAATAAAGCTTTTGTGATTAAAGGTGGCAATGAGTATGTTTTAATCGTAGGAACCACATTTGAATTGTTTGATTAAAGCTTTAAAATTATTTACCTTTAAAATTTCATAATTTTAAGAAAATGTAATATTATAAAGAAATATGAAATATAGAGAAAGATAGTTATTTTATCTTTTATTTTAAAGAAAAAAAAAGAACAGAAACATTATGCAATTGTATAATGGTTTGTTATGTATTGTGTTACATTTTGTACTAAATAAGTTTGTTGATTAAATGATTAAGTATAAGTAAGTGAGGCCTCCCATGCATAGTCATGCTGGTGGGTGATGTGCATTGAACGGTGGCTGAAACTCCCTCCATGCAGAAACTTGTGAAGATTTCCAATCTTGCTTTGCTTGAAGGATGTACAAAATAGTTCATAATATTTTGGTTGATGTTTTGTTTTATAATACTAAAAATAATGATGATAATCGATAACTCAAAAATATGGTTAAATATTTGTGCTAATCGATAACTCAAAAATATGGTTAAATATTTGTGCTGGTGGGATGCACCTCCCTTATTATTAATGGATAAGGTAAAATGGTAGAAATGGTGGAAAAACCCATGATAGAATGTTAAAATCATGAGGTTGAGGGTAATGGAGAGGGAAATTTGGCACAATGGAGGGAATAAGAAGAAAACATCTTACCCAGTTTAGGGGAGAACATTTCTAGGAAGAATAGAAGGAAGGACGAACATACGATGGAGCTTGGGGAGAAGAACATTGGCATCTGTGATAGCACATGAATAGAAAAAAGAGGATAAAAAATAGTTAACTTTACCGATTAGGAAGCGTGGAACATAGGTTGGTAATTCTAAAATATCCACTATGCTCGAGATGTTCGTAATTCTTCCTTTATGGGTGACTATTTTTACTAATGTGTGATAATGAAACCGTCAGTGCATTTTTACTATGATTTATGAAGGGATATGTTATTTTTATTATGATAAGAAGTGTTTGTTTGGATAAATTGCTATGTTGTTATATTTATTTGTACTGAGAATAATATAATGCTAGAAAGAGTTATTTGTTTTTGTACGATTCCATTTTATTTAAGTATACATTTTTTTGTAGATGTTACCATGACACTATGAGTGTATTCACATTTTTAAAAGGAAATAAAGGAAAAAATTTAAGACTTCTTGCTTCCTGTGGTACCTAAAAACAATTGTAGCTATTATGGATAAGTAATGTAAAAATTTTATTTGAGGTAAATGGGTAGTCTATTTTTACTTTATAGATGAAAGAAATTCGAAATTCTTGTGCTGGTCTTGAGTAAGGAGATTAGTGAAGCTCGAATTTGTTTCTGTAAAAATTTAGAAATACTTGTGTGCATGTTAGTTGTATGATCATACCATTAGTTGTATATGATCCCTGGTGGTGTTGCATGGCTACTGGATTGAGTTATGGACAACAAGAGAGCAGTAGATGTTGTGATGAAGCTATGTACTCAAGTTGATCGTTGTGAATTCATGTTTGAAGGTTGGAATCCATAACTTGTTCGAAGAGTCTTTTACCAAAAATCAAAATAGTAACTACTTGTGAATTAAAGTTTACCTGCCAAAATTCTGTAGATGCCCAACACTCTATAGTAATAGAGCTCATTGTAATGGATGAAATAATCTATAAATGGAAGTTAGTTATAAAAATGAGAGAAAAGTGAATCTTTTCTTTGGAAGAAAAGTAAATTTAGGGGCAAATACCTCTTGTATTTTATTTAAAAGAATCATGTTGTGTATTGAGACATGATGTAAACCATGCTAGAGATGTTTATATGTTTATGTTTTGAAAGACATGTTATTAATATAAATCAATACATTTTGTTTTTCGAACTTCTTTTAAGTTTTGCTTTATGAAGTCATATTTAATTATCAAACTAAATCACTATGGTTTCATTTTGTTGTTCATTTGAAGAGCTTCAAAAATCATTTGGACTTAATTAAGAGTAATTAATGTTACCAAGTAGATATAGGTTTCCAGAGAATGATGTCTAAATATTTTCACAATGGTCTGGTTAATGACGTGAATGGGAGGCAACTAGAAGATTACCTTGCATATTCTTTTTATAAAAAAGAAACAATTGACCATAGAAAATAATGTGAGAGACTGAGTGAGTTAACTATCTGTACCTAATAGTTAGTAAAAAAAAATAGGCTTTAGTTTTAAGTATGCTTTGCTAAGTATGGGAGAGTTAAACCAAAAAGAGAGCAAGCATGATCAAAGTTCTTTAGAGCCATATTTAATGAAACTTGCATTTGATTATAGTGTAAATCTAAACTTTACAGTGTAATAGTTACATGTTTAAATAATGATTATTTGGTTCTAAATAGAAAACCACATTAAAGTGTTTTTTACCTTTATTCTTTCTAGACTATTTTGTTAAAAGAAATAATTACCTCCTCAAGTTAATTTATATGCTTATTTTGGTAAAGGCATGTTAAAATGTAAACCATGAGTTTCTTAGGAAGCCTTGATCCAATATTAACTTAGAAATAATATAGAGAAGTTGGGGTGTGAGTATGCACACAACAAGTTTTGGAGCAACTGACGACTGATGGAATTGGTCAATAGAATACTTGGTTAGGTCAAAACAAAAAAGTGGTATGCGATATTTTTTCTAGGTTGTATCAAAAGAGCACTATGATGAATACCATACTTGTCAAACTTTCATAGATTGGCCATAGGGTTTGGAATAGGATAAATCTCTTTGAGTTGCGATGGTGTTGTGTGATGAAGTCCAAGGTAAGGGAATTGACATGGCACTAATTGTCTTCAAGATAAGGGAAACACCAATTATTCAATAAGGAATAAATACACTAATCCCTACCACACTGAGTTCAAACAAGTTAATTATATTATCTAAGGTAAAGTGTATGAAGGTAAGAGATAATAAGCATTCACCTATAGGTGTTATCGGCCCTAGAGGATAACCCTCACTGTGGTATAGTCCTCATACTAGAATGTGTGGATGATAAATGAGAAAAATCATTACCACTAAATGGCATGTTCACAGGATTTAGCTGATATCGTCCACTTGGGTTATTGGCTATAGTAGTCTTGAACCCAAAAGTGGTATGTTGTACCTATGCTATATTGTTTTTAAATGCGAATAAGAATCAATGGATGATCCCTAATGTGGATAATTTAAAATTGAACTTGTTAAGGTAAGAAAACACCTTAGAAAGAGTAGTAAAACCTTTTTTTTTTAATATTTATATTTCTTACTATTCTTTTTATTGCAACCAGGTGAGTAGCTAGACTTGGGTTGTTACATATGGTATTAGAGTAGAAATGATTCTAAGTTGTAGAACTCTGTATGTGAAATAAAATAGTTGATAATAACTACTATACTACCTCTTTCAATTATAGGATAAATGGTACGAATGTTGCAAATGTGGGTCCTCGAGAAATCCTATGGGAGGCGAGGAGGAGGAAATAATTGAAAGACATATAAGAGGACCACAAACAAATTTAAGGAAGAAATGTCCTCAACATGGAAGAAGACAAAAAATGGTTAATGAGATTCCTCTGAATGAAACTAATTAGGAAGTAGGGAACCTTGTGAATATGATTCAGTTGTTGCAAAAAAAAATGGAAAATCAAAGGTAAGAGATGACCCAATAAAAAACTCACATGGCCCAACAACAAGAATTCATTGTCTAAGAACAATGGATCATAGAAGACCTAGCTAGAGAAAGAGAAACTAGATTGGATAGGATAGTGGAAGTGCCAAGGGAACCTGAGAGATCTAGTTCTGAAAGGGCAAGGGTGAGTAAGGAATTAGATAGAAATATAAAAAAATTTGTAATATCCAAGTAAAAACTAATTAAAAACTAATTAAGTGAACTAAAAACTAATTAAGTGAACTAGAGTCCTACTTTTCTCTAGTGGTTCTATCATCTAAATCAAAAACTGCCTTGGCAGTTATGAATATGATTGAAATAGCCCTGGACTGGTGGAAATCATATAAGAAAGATCATGAGGTAGAAGTTGTTGACCTCAAATGGGAGGAGTTCATCAAGGAATTTAGACATAGATTCTTAACAAGGCAATATTATGTGGAAAAGTTTGGGGAATTCTCAAATTTAAGACAAGAAAGCATATCAATTCAATAATATCACAAAAAGTTCATACAACTACAAGAGTATGCATCCCAATATGTATGTAATGAGGAAATACAAACTTAAAAATTTATCCTGGGATTGCATCCTAGGATCATGATGGTGGTAAATATGCATAATCCTATAAATTTACCTACTGAATTTTATTTAGCAAGGAAAAAGGAAGCTAATAAAAAAGCAATAAAGATGTATTTTAATTACAAAAAGCTATCTTAAAAAGGAAAAATATGAACTTAGGAAATGAAAAGTGTTGGTTTTATGAAATAGAAAAAGAGACATAATAAGAAACCCAAATGAGGAGATCAAAATAAGCAAGATGGCATAAATAAATTATATTACCAAGGTGGTAAATACAAGAAGGATGTTAAAGATTTTTCTAAAAGATAGGACCAAAAACTATTAGGTCAAGGAAGGGATATGGAAACTACATCCATGCATAGAAATGAAAACAACAATAGAGGCAATAGATCTCCACAAAGTGGATGCTATGTATGTAAAGAATCTCATTATGCCAATAAATGCTTCCTAAGAGCTGACATACCACCAAAATCCCTAGAGGAGGCTAGCCACATGATTTATGCAGCCATAGGTAGTTCTAAACTTAGTGGTCAAATTATTCCTTTATTATTTTTTTTATTTTTTATTTTGAACATGGTGGAATCAATAGTCACCACAAATCTGGACAGGTTGTCCAACTTTTATGGCTGCCATAGTATTCTATGTTATCCGCCCAAGAAGCCGCCACATAGATCTTCATGCAGTCCACCCTATAACTGCCATGCCACAATCATTTTAAACCTTGTACGCTGCTGAAAGCACCAAGAAAGGGACAAGCATTCAGTCTGGTGAAACTATTCCTTTATTATTAAATGGTAAAATTTTAGATAAAAATGTGCAAATTTTGATTGATAGTGGGTCAAATGATAACTTTATATCATGTAGATTAATGAGGGATTCACCTGTTAGATCTAGATTCTTGTCTAATGGTTGGAAGGTATATTATGGATCAGGGTAAACTCATCATGTTAACTAGTGTCTATTTTGTTCCCGCATTTCCTTACCACAAGGAAAGATCAATTGACATCTATATGTGGTGCCTTTGCATGCATTTAATATAATCATAGGAGTTGATTGGTTAAAAGTGCACAAGGCTATTTTAAAATTTGAAGAGAGATGGGTGGAATATGTGGATGAATCTAATCAAAGGATTAAAATTAATTGTGGGTGAAGGGAAGTGAAACCACATCTGTATACAATGCAGATTAGAAATATTATTAGAAAGAAGGGTATGGTCCTCATAATTAATATGAATAGAAGAGAAGAGTCTAAACATGAGTCTGACCTCTTCCAGAAACACTTGGTGTTGGATGCATTAAAATATGTATTCCCTGAGGAACTTTAGATATTACCTCTTTAGAGAGAATTTTACCTTTCAATTGAGTCGTTACCAAGTGCAGAACTAAATATCACCGTATAGGATTACTCCTATAGAGCTACAAGAGCTTAAAATACAACTTCAAGATTTTCTTGAGAATGGGTTAATCAAACCTAGTGTGTCACCCTAGGGAGCTTCTATCATGCTTGTTAAAAATAAAAATAGTACCAGGGTTATGCATAAGGGGTAGTACCAAAAGAGTAATTATAAAATCAGGACGAATCTAGGGGAATAGTGTATAAACTTTGGGGTGAATTTTTCAAAATTTTGTAAAGAATTTATCAAAATATGGTGATTTTTTTATTTTTTTGGAAAATAATTATAAAAAAATTAATGGCAAGTTGTAGAATGTGAGTGGTATATGGTGAGTGGTATATGGTGAGTGATAGAAGGTGAGTGGTAGAAGGTGAGTGGTAGATGATGAGTAGCATATAGTGAGTGGCAGAAGACGAGTAGCAAAAGGCAAGTGGTAGATGGTGACTGGTAGATGGCAACTAGTAGATGGTGACTGACATAAGGCAACTAGTAGAAGGCAACTTGCAGAAGGCAACTAGTAGATGGTGAATGGAATATGGCAATCGACATAAGGTGAGTGGTAGATGGCAAGTGACAGATGGTGACCAACAAACGATGAGTAGCAAATGGTGACTAGAAAATTGTGATTGGTAGATGGTAACTAGTAGATTGTGAGTGGCAGACAGTGACTAGAAGATAGCAATTGGCAAATGGTGAGTGGTATATGGTGACTAGCAAACAGTGAGTGGCAGATGGCGACTACCAGATGACAACTAGAAAATAGCCACTGCCAAAGAGGGTCAATAAGAAGCTGCCACATGTCATCTCCTCTACCACGTGTCATGCATCTATTACCTTCCGCAATGCATACTTCTATAAATAGATATGCAGGATTATTTTTTACCTTTCCCACTACATTTTCCAGACCTATTTAAGATTTTTTTTAGCATTTTAAGAGCATTTTCCACAATGATTTCAGAGTTTTTTTTTTATGCTTTTCAAAGCATTTTCAAAGGGTTTTGGTAGCATTTTTGGAGGGTTTTGGCAACATTTTTAGAGGGTTTTTGTTGTATTTTAAGATTATTTTTAGAGTGTTTTCTAGGGCATTTAGAGCGTTTTCCTAGATGTTTTAGAGCATTTTCCTACATGTTTTTGAAAATTGCTAGATCTTCCTCTCCTCTGCCTTCCAAAATGAATTTCAATAGCTTGAACTACCCCAACATCAAGAACATTTTCAGAATTCATAGAAGAGATTCAGGATGGCTTTACACCTTTGGACTTGTTGGTGTAATGAAGATGTCATAGTTGAACATTAACATTCTGTTGATGCAACGAATCATTAGTTGTTACAACCATGACGTATCCACAATTATGATTAAAGTGGATGACAAGGATATTGTATTTTTTGTTAAACTCTTGGATGTGCATCGACTAATAGGGCTGCCATGTTCAGATGGTGTACTTGTGAACAACCAGGACATCTTGAACGAAGATGGAAAATCAATGCTAGAATAAAAATATGTTATTAATTTATATAATTTGAAAAGTATATTTTTAAAAGTTAGTTTTTATTTATTTTAAATTTTGATGTATTGTAGTTTTCATTTTCTAATATTGTTCTCATTTTTGTACTTTTTGTTTTCTAATAATGTTCTCTCTTTTTTCATCTAATTCTTCTAATTCCAAAAGGGCCTTAAACATTTCCAACGTTGGAGACAAATTTCTTTATGCTCGCATTAAATTTTTCTAGGTAAGGCTTATTTTTTAGGGATGACCTATAGAAATGTCTTTTTGGGCACTGTCTTTATTTATTCGATGTATTGGTGGTGGAATATTTGATTGGTCCACCCACATTTCTAACTGCCTAAAATAGGACATTTTGAGTGCCCAAAAAATGTAATATTCATATACAGTGACAACCAACAACTTTATTATTTGTCTTATTCATGAAGCTTACTTCAATATTAACCAAAGAAATCCTCCCACTGCATTGCACCCAATTCTGTTGGCTATTGTCATGACTAAGAATGAAATATAGGTAAAATTATTTTTTGGAATATCTTTGTTTTCTTTTTTAAATGAAAATTGTTATTTTCTAATTTTGTTTTGAAAACAGAGAAGAGCATATCAATCTTCTAGTAAAATGAATTATTGTAGTTAGGATTCAAGAAGTGTTTGCTAATTCTGACATGCAGTCGCAATCATCACTAGTAACTCCTTCCAAACATGCGAGGTCTCATGGTGATCAGATTCAGCATACAACTACGGATCCTGTTACTTCTAGAAGTGTTGCAATTGACATAAAAGAAGTTACCTCCAACCCATAAGGTAACCTTATTATTCAAAAGTACAATTTTAAATGATGTATGTTGATGATTTGAAATTATGTTTAGTTTGATGTATTTTAAATATTTTTTAGAGAAAGGGCAAATGGTTGCATCATCAACAACTGCAGAGTCTAATTCTGGTATGTTTGGTTAAAATTAATATATTTTTATGATATTATTATTTACACAAGATTTAATTTATATTTTCATGTGAAATTTTGTAGATGCACTTGTTAGATTCAAAATATTGAAAAAATGATGCCTCCATTGTCTGCCCAACCGAAAACACAACAACATCCATCAACACAACAAGTTCATGTTCGTCCGATGCAGGTACCACCAATGATGAACCAATCCTGCATACGTGGAAAAATATTCATCACACTGCCACCTCATGATACAAGAAGTATTTTCGAGACACACAGTGTTTCTCATTCTAATTTTTATGTTTTTCCAATTTTAACCCTATATTCTCAAATGTTGAGAGTGTGTCTCAAATACCCTAAGGAAATATAGATGATGATTTTATTTATTAGGATATGAATCCTGAAAATTTCCCATTAAAAGCAAGTGATATGCTTTAGGATGAGGGTAATGATGAATAAGAGAATGTTGAAGTAGATGTCATTGGAGTTTCCTCTTCCCCTTCCTATCAAGTCATCACCCATCATCAAACAGATGATGATAAAGTAGACTTTTTAGAAAACATTTTATTAGCTAATAGATGTAAACCTACAATTCATAATAGTCTTCTTGTTGATATTGATAAATTGAAATAATGGGAATATCAGGCCAAGGTTTTGATGAGAGAAATAAATGACTGATATAAGAAATTTTCAAAGAGAAAAGTTAGTTTTAAAGGTTGAGAATGAGCCCCAAAAGCTCGATGCTTTGCTACATAAACCTGAATTTAGCACTGTGGAGGCCAAGCCTACATACATTGATGAAGTTCTGGCTATTGTTATGAATTGTTTGGAATACCTCAATATCGAGGCCTAGGCATATTTCAATGAATGGGCACTAGATCAAAAGAAAGTAGCAGTTGTAGAAACTACAAGATTTACTGCTGATGTAAGTTTTACATCTAATTAAAAATCATTTTTTTCTTAGATAAGTTTTGTTTATAAATATTAAACTTTTTCACTTGTATTTTGTAGTTTATTTTGCAGAACTTAAGTCAAAAATTCAGTGCCATTAAAACGTTTATCAAGACTACAAAAATTAGTGTTAATAATTCTATTTAAGTCAAGAAAATATTACAATACACTCGTAGAGAAAACAATTGGCTGAAGAAGTTTATCAAAGATAAGGTCTTGGATGTGGAGGTTGTATTGGAAGAAAATGAGAAAGACTTGAATGCACCATTTAAAAAATATCCAGTTAAGGAAGAAGGTTTATTGTTATCAGGGACCAACACTAGAACTAAAAGTTTGGTTAGGGTTGGTGCATTGGAAGCCAATGATATTGAGATAGATGTCACTGGAACTTTTGCGACCATGCAGAAAGAATAGAAGTTTGTTATTTTTTATTTGAGTAGAAACAAAAAATGTTGCATATATATTTTGTTAATTGTAAAAGAATGGTATATTTTTTAAATCAATGAAAGAACAATTTCCAAAATATTTGTATTATCTTTTTGAAATTTTATTTTAAATATTGTTTTTTTTTTATTAATTGTGTTGATGCATTAAGTAATTTTGAATTATGTGGATGTAATAAAATGTTCTTTTATGTTTTACAAAATAATTTGAAATTACTAAAAATGCATAACAAATATTTACTTTGTCATAAATGGTTTATACAATACAAATTTACTAAAAATTTTAAAACTTTAGATTAATAGTTCCATAACAAGGCCTATGTAAAATGATATACAAAATATCCAATAACACATTTATGATAAAAAAATATAATGCATTTTTCTAATCAACATATGTATAATCGGAGCCTCAGATTGATATCCTAGTAGCTATTGTAAATTCTAGAGGCTGAGATAGGGTTTCTGGAGCTAGGGAAAAACTAGGGCATCAGTTGGGTAGCTGAAGAGATTTCTGGTTATTGTGGATTTGAAGACAAGATTACTGTCCTAGGAGGGTCCAATGGGGACACATCTGGATCCTCTTCTAGAGATACATATTTCTTTTGTAGATTTTTTAAAGGATAAATCTCCATCAAAGACTGAAGAAGCACAAAAAATTTCATTAAAAATGCTCTTTATGGCTGCTGGAAATAGATCAACATCTCAACGAGTTAATGGATGCTTGCCACAGTCAGAATCAAGTCCAAATATTGTCATTGAGCAAAGGATGGTTGAAGAAACAATTTTATATAGATCCAATCATGATTTGATTTGTAAATTCATGGGTATTTGCCCTACCCTAAATTTTTTGCATTCCTAGGTCCGACAAAACTGGGAGCCTCTTGGTGAGTATTCTTTATGGTTTATTAGCAATGGATATTTTATTGTTAGTTTTTATTCACTGGTCGATAGAAATAGGGCTTTCAAATCAGAAAAGAGGAATCATGGTCTGGTAGGATTATTTGTTCAACCCTGGAGAGTGGGATTTGATCCTCAAATTGAACCCATTGTTGTCTCGATTTGGATCCATTTTTATGCACTTCCAATGGAGTTTTGGAGCAAGCAGGTATTGGAAATTATCGATAATTCCCTTGGAAGACATTTGGGTGTATCAAAAGACACAATAGAAGGAAACATAGTTGTTTATGCAAGATTATGTGTGGAAATGGATCTTAGCCAGCCTCTACTGGCAGATGTGGAACTTGAACTTGTAGGACTATCTTGGATTCAACAGCTGGATTATGAGGCATTGCCCTTTAGATGCAAAATTTTCCACAAATATGGGCATTTGGCTCGATCTTGCCCAAATAATATGAACACAAAAATGGAGGCTCCTCTAGGAATGTCAAATATTCTTAAGGATGGTAAGTCAACAATAAAAAAATAACCAACCAATATTTCTTAGGGTAAAGAAGCACAGAGAGATGGTTTTGAACAGCCCAAAAGAAGGAGAAGGCAAAAGAAAAAAGATGGTAAAGAGCAAACCCAACTCAAGCCCTCCAATAGGTATGAGATATTTAAGACACTAATGGACCAAGAAGAACAATTCATGGAAGGAGTGGATGGGAATAATGAAAATAATAACATCCATGTTCAAGCTCCTCTTTCATCTCCCCCCGTCATAGAGCAGGTAATTGAGTACAGTGAGTTACCACAGTCAGAGAGTGTAGGGGCATTGATAGTGCATAACCAAGAGCATCCAATAATTAAGGATTTCAGCATGGGAATAGCAAAAAAGAATAGATAAATTTCAACTTTAGGGATAAATCAGGTGGAAAAGAGATAAAAAAATAGCAACTCTCAAGGAGTGGGTAGAAAATCAAATAAGGAATTGATAGCAGTTCAAGGAGACAATGATCACTAGAGGATCAGTGAGACCAATATATTCTTACTACTCTCAAGGTAATCAATGATTATACAATCATGGAATGTTAGGGGTTTAAATAGTAGAACCCATCAATCTGTTGTTCGAAGACTCTTAGAAAAATGTAAAACAAATTTTTTGCTTATCCAGGAGACAAAAATGTCATTAGATCTTATGTGCAAAATAGTTAACAGAATTTGGAGGGGTGTTGGTCATATGGAAGTGGTTTCCCAAGGTTCCTCAAGGGGGATAGTTACTCTTTGGAAATCTCTTGAATGGATTGCAATAGAACATATAGCTTGGAGGGGTGTTCTCACATCACATTTTAGAAATAATGTCACAGCTGAACATGTTTTAATCACAAATTTTTATGGGGCTCAAAACCTTGATGGTCAGATGCATCAATGGAAAGTTGTGCATAACATGAGAGTGTCAAGGGAATATTTACACTAGATTATTGCTAGCGATTTTAAGGCTAAATTATCCTCTAGAGATCAGGAAGGGGGAACCCCAATTTTGGACCCAGGGGATCGACTTATGATTGCCCAAGTCCAAGCATTACACTTGGTGGATATTAAATGCCCTAGAACCAACTATACTTGGACTAATAAGAGGAGGAAGCCACATAGCAGGAAGGTGAAGTTAGACTATTTTTTGGTTTTAGAGGAGGCATTTGTAAAATGGAATATAAATTTTCAAATTTTGGAGGGTCCAGTTTCAGATCACTTCCCCATTTTTTTGGAAGGAGGGATCAAGACAGTGCAGCATCACAAACCATTTAAATTTGAAAAAATTTGGTTACAAAAAGAGGAACTTCGAAATAAAATTCCATAGTGGTGGGAAGAAGGTCGCCCAGCATATGGGACAACAATGTTTAGATTCCACAAACAACTTCATTATGTCAAAGATCAACTGAAACAATGGAGGCGAGCTAACAAGACAGACTTCCAAGTCCAAAGAGCTCCATTGGTGGCCAAATGGGATGAGGTTCAAAAACACTTTAGGGAAGGAACAATTACAGAGCAACTCAAAGAAGAGGATGATGCATTGCATAAAGCGGTTGAGGACATTGACAACCAAGAGGAGACCTACTGGAAACAGAGAGCAAGAACCACTTGGTTATTAGAAGGTGATAAAAATACCAAATTTTTCCATTGGACTGCTTGTGCTAGGAGATAGATGAACAACATGGAAGCTCTTCAAGATGAGAATGGACACTCCTTTGATACACTTCCAAGTATACATTTCCATTCAATGGATTATTTTTCTAAACTATTTAAGGAAAGTATGGTGCAATATGAAGAGGCTCAAAGAGATGTTATTGTTGTCATACCCTCTATTATCTTTGAAGAAGAAAATCAGACCCTACTTAAACCCATTGATAGAGAGGAACTGAAGAATGTAGTCTTTGGAATGAGCACCGAAAAAACTCCAGGTCCAGATGGCTTTCCAATTGAGTTTTTTCATGCCTTTTGGGATAACTTGGAGGAGGATGTAATGGCTATTATAGAGGAGTCCAAAGGTAGTAAAATAATGCTTAAAGCATTAAATCATACTTTCATTACCTTAATTCCAAAAGGGGAGGAGGGGGTACATATTTCATATTATAGACCTATTGCCTTATGCAATTTCATATATAAAATAATCACAAAGGTAATGGCTAAGCGGCTAAAACCTCTTCTACATAACATTATCTCCTCAGAGCAAGGGGGTTTTGTAGAGGGTAGGCATATATTGGATGGTGTGGTTCTATCTCAGGAGGCAATCCATTCAATGCAAACATCTGGTAATAGAGGAATGTTCATAAAATTAGATATTTCAAAGGCTTATGATAGGATGGAGTGGAGCTTCTTGTCAAATATGATGGTAGCCTTTGGTTTCTCTCAGGATTGGGTAGAATGGGTCATGAGTTGTGTTTCTATTTTGACATACTCAGTGTTAATCAAGGGTCTTCCCTCACAACCGTTTGGAGCTTCTCGAGACCTTCGTCAAGGAGATCCTTGCTCTCCCTATATTTTTCTCATATTGGCTGAAGTACTAGGTATACTTATCTTGAGGAGAAGACAACAAGGTTTGCTAACAGGTATCAAGGTGGGTGAGGAAGTTTTGACTCACCTACAATTTGTGGATGACACAGGATTGGTGGGAGTGGCTAGCTTCAAGGAAGCAAGAATGATTAGAGATACACTTAATGTCTACCTTAGGGATACAAACTAAGTCATCAATGATAAAAAATCCAAAGTGGTCTTTTTCAATCTTGATCAAAGGCTTCAGGACAGATTTTTAGAGATCTTGGGATTCACAAGGACTTATCTCCTAGTGGTATACTTGGGGGTCCCTTTGCATTTTAAAAAACTAAAAATAGATATCTAGAGGAATCTTTTGGATTGTATCAAGGATAGAATTAATCATTGGTCTCACAAATGGTTAAGCTATGGGGGTAGATTAACTTTTTTACATTCAGTCATTCAGGCCATGCCAATTTATAAATTTTCTATCCTTGCTGCCCCACATACTATATGGAAAGAGTTGGACAAGATGGCTAGAAAATTTTTATGGGAAGGAGTAAAAGGAGAGATGGGCCTTAGTAGGTTGGGACAAAGTAAGCCAGCACAAGGTAAAAGGAGGTTTGGGACTGAGAAGATCAAAGTTAAATAATAAAGCTTTGGCTTGAAAGCTTTACTAGAGGTGGATTTCCCAACCAACTTCTTTATTCAGTAGAATCTTAACTAGTAAATATTTGGTACATGTAAACCCATATGAGGTGGGTCATTTCCCTTTGGATGGTAATGGATCCTTAGTGTGGCAGGCTATCAAGTTAGGATCTCAGGTAGTAAAATATGGATTATTTTGGAATGTGGGGAGAGGGGAGAAGGCATGATTTTGGATAGATTCATGGGATCAATACCCACCTATCATTATTGAATTTTCTGAATTGCAACCAATAAAAATAGCCATAGAAATCAAGGGATGGGTCCAAATTGAAAGTTATTTAAACACTAGTCATCTAGGAGATTATAAGTTTAAGCAGTTTAAGAAGTTGGATGAGTGGCCAATTTCAATCCCTCCGAATTTGAAACCCATCATGACTAAAATCTTGGTAGAAATATTTCTCACAGGTAGAGACGAGGAGGATGAATTATCTTGGGTCTATGGGAGACTTTGTGTCTACACAGTGAAGGACGGATATGATAAGATCCTTTCAGAGCCTCCTCCTCATACATATCAGGTGGAGGATTGGAGAAAGATTTGGCAGTCCAAGGGTTGGCCGAAAGTAAACTTTTTTGCCTGGCAGTTCACGCATAATGGAATTCTTACTTTTGATAAACTTAGATGTAAGGGAATCATCAGTCCATATCAATGTGTTTTATGCTACAAGAGTGAGGAAACAGCTGATCACTTGATGTTTGAGTGCCCATTCATGCGCCAAATTTGGGAGAGATGGTTTTTATATTATAAAATTCAAGTTAATGGTGATTTAAATCGGATTAATATTTGGGAAATATGGAAGAGGGGTAGATTTAAATCTAAAGCTCTTTGTATTGGTTGGGATCTTGGATTAAAATTTATTTGGTGGCAAGTGTGGTTGGAGAGAAATGCTAGAATTTTTAGAGAAACTTTTTCTTCTTTAGATGGAGTTTGGCAGGTCATTTGGAGAAAAGTCATAGAAACTGTGGTAGTCTATGCTAAAGAGGAAAATCAGGTTGTTAATGGAGCAATGAAAAAGGAATTTGAAGTGCAAGAGAGACAGGACAGAGCTAGTTGTAAACCACCCCCAGAAGGTTGGATTAAAATTAATATTGATGGAGTTGCAAAAGGCAATCCGGGTAGAGCTGGAATTGGAGTGGTTTGCCGAAATCATGTTGGAATAGTGCTCTATTGGGAACTACAAGGCTTGGAAAGAGCCACAAACAATGAAGTAGAAGCCTTAGCTATCAAATCTGCTTCTATTTTGGTGTAAAACAAGGCCATAGGAGGATAATACTAGAATCAGATTCTCAAATAATGGTTGGAGCTCTAGATTGCATGAGGAACTTTGCTTTGAAAACATGGAGGTTGAGGATTATTGTCACTCAAATTAAGGAATTATGGATGGAATTAGATGATGTGATTCCAGTTTATGTGAGTAGAGATATAAATAAAGTGGCAGACTTCCTAGCTAAGATGGGTACTGAGAAGGAGGTAGGGGTTCAGTGGCATAGTGACATGGTTGTTGAGGATGAGGTGATTAGGAAGGGTGTTGAAATGGTAGCAGATCGAGACAGCCTGAAGACAGTAAGAGCCACCTAAGGTAAAGGCGCCCAGAGGAACCAACTAGAAGAATTAAATTTTTTGCATGTTATCCAAGAATACCGAAGAGGCCCATGAGCTAAAGAACAAAGAAAAAGCAAAACACCACAAGGAGGAAGGTGTCACGATTTTGTGACATGTTGCAACATTGCGGCTAGCTAAGAAGAAGTGTCATGATATCATGACATGTTGCATCATCATGGCCAAAGCAAGAAAGGTGTCATGATATCATGACATGTTGCATCATTGAGGCCAAAGGAGGAAAGGTGTCGTGATATCGTGACATGTTGCATCGTCATGGCCAAAGGAGAAAAAGTGTCGCGATATCGTGACATGTTGCATCGTCATGGCCAAAAGAGAAAAATTGTCACGATATCGTGACATTTTGCAATATCACGGCCAAAGGAGGAAAAGGTGTCACGATATCATGATAGGATGCATCGTCACGGCCGAAGGAGAGAATGTGTCGTGATATCGTGACATGTTGCAACATCACTACCAGAAGAGAAGAAGTGTTGTGATATTGCAACACGTTGCATCGTCGTGGCCAAAGGAGGAAAGGTGTCATGATATCATGACATGTTGCATTGTCGAGGCCAAAGGAGAAAAGATGTCGCGATATCACGACATGTTGCATTGTCGTGGCCAAAGGAGAAAAAGTGTCATGATATCGCGACATGTTGCTTCATCATGGCCAAAAGAGAAAAAGTGTCACGATATCGTGACATGTTGCTTCATCATGGCCAAGAGAGAAAAAGTGTCACGATATCATGACATGTTGCATCGTCATGGACAAGAGAGAAAAAGTGTTACGATATCACGACATGTTGCATCATCGTGGCCAAAGGAGAAAAATGTCGTGATATCGCAACATGTTGCATCATCTTGGCCAAAGGAGAAAAAGTGTCGTGATATCGCGACATGTTGCATTGTCACAACCAAAAGAGAAAAAGTGTCGCGATATTGCGACATGTTTCATCGTCGCGACCAAAAGAGAAAGTGTCGTGATATCACGACATGTTGCATCATTGCGACCAAAGGAGGAAAAGGTGTCACGATATCGTGGCATGTTGCAACATCACGGCCAAAGGAGAAAAAGTGTCACGATATCACGACATGTTGCATTGCCATGGCCAATGGAGGAAAAAGTGTCACGATATCATGACATGTTGCATTGTCACGGCCAAAGAGAAAAAGTATCATGATATTGTGACATGTTACATCATCGCGGCAAAAAGAGAAAAAGTGTCGTGATATCTTGACATGTTGCATCATCCTAGAAAAATAAGGAAAAAGTGTCGCGATATCGCGACATGTTGCAACGTTGCGGCCAAAAGAGGAAAAAGTGTTGCAATATCACGACATGTTGCATTTTCATGGCCAAAAGAGAAAAGTGTCACGATATCGCAACATGTTGCATTTTCACGACCAAAGGAGAAGAAGGAAAAAGTGTCGCGATATCACGACAAGTTGCATCAATAGACCAAACCGATCCCCCTAGCAACATCTCACATTGTGCAAACATTGAAACTTGTAGGATCGTGCCTTAAGCCAATGGGGAAGGAGTCTCTACATTCTTGAATCTCTGATTCACCAACTCCACTGTTAGCTAGGTATTGGTTTAAGAGATTTGGCTCCAATGCAAATCTTCTTTTACTATTGTAAACTTGTGTTCTCTCTGACTAAGGCTAGGAAAAGTCTCATCCCAACTTGTAAATGATCTTTGTTTTAATACAAGTTTTTTCAAAATTTTCAAAAAAAAAAACATATGTATAATCAAATTGAAAGCACGAGATTCCGGAAACAAAAAGGAAAAACTAAACAAAATTGCATTAAAAGGAAAGAACACAAATGAATGAACATAAGATATAAAAGCAATATAAACTATAGCCCTTTTTATTGATATTCTTTTCAATTCGTGTTACAATACGTCTCCTTCCTTTTTAGGGGATAGGAGCGTTAGATATTGATCTCTACAATTTGCTTCAGAATTCCTCTTCCGCATGCCCACGTTTGGAATGGGCGGGCCAAATGTTGCCGCCGCTTGCGTTGGTAAGGTAGACTCCTCGCCGCTCCTCTAATGCTGCAACTCTGCACTCAAAGAAACAAACAAGAAAGTCAGTAGCACCTGTGTATGAAGCATAAAAGATGAATCTAACGATGGTTGAAATGAATCTAAATGAAAGACTTGACAAAAGCATAAACATGAAACTAAAAGAAATACCACGATTATGAAAGCACAAATCGCCAGTGAGTGAACTAGCAGCACTTCGTCGCTCAAAATGCTCCTTCTCTGTATATCCTTTTTTGGGTGAGAAAACTCACCGTTTTTATAGACCCAAGGGGTCTTTTTGAATTAACATGCAAAAGTGTTTCTTTGCATGAATGCTTTTGTTTGTGAAGAGAAGACTTCTTCTTGATCAAGGGCTTCTTAACTGCCTCTGTGCATGTCTTTGCATGTTTTAGAAAAACTCATTTGCACGCCCATGCAATGAAGGGATAGCTAAGTGGCAAATCTAAGTTGTCTTAACAGAACTCACTCGCACTCCTATGCCATGCAAAAAAAGCCAAGTGGCAGATGTGTGTTGTTAAAAGAACTCACTCGCACTCCTATGTCATGCATGAAAAGCTAAGTGGCAGATGTGTGTTGTTAAAAGAACTCACTCGCACTCCTATGTCATGCAGGGAAAGCTAAGTGACAGTTCTGAGTTGTTATATGCCGAGATTTGACTTTTTGCAAGTCAAACTCTACAATCGTCCCACCCCGAAGCGAGCGCCGGTAATCGTCCCTGGGTGACACGAGTATCAGTCAGCACTCGTCCCTATGAAGGACGAGTATCCATCAGTCAGCACTCGTCCCTAAGAGTGACGAGTGCCAGTAAGCACTCGTTCCTAAGAAAGACGAGTAAAATTATTACTCGTCCCTGGGTGGGACGAATAAGAAATAATGTGTCCAAAAGGTGCCAAATTGGTTTCTGACTTACAAAAACTGCTGTGTGAGTGGTTAGAACCACTGTTTAACCTCCGAGGGCTGCCCTGGGGGCTGTGTGTGTTGGTGCGATCAGTGCTTGTCGTCACATAATCGGATTGGTGCTGTTTTGGTGTCTACAGATGCCCCTTTTTGGGAAGCGTTATGCAAGGCGCAGCGCTGAGCAAAAATATAACCAAAGCACTAATGATTAGGGTTTCTCAGTAACCTAACCAACTCTTGATGCCCCAAGTATGGAAAGGGCACGCATTCTTGAATCCTTGCTTCTGACGAGCTAAGGAACTTAAGTCAAGCATTAACCTGGTTCGGTGAGGTATTACTTGAACTTAGACATTGATCAATCATGAATAGGCAAAGGGCGCAACCTTTTGTTGTGGGAACCTTGAGTTCATGATTCACGAATGCCAAGTATATGATTAGTTTGTGATGATTGCTTGTTTGCTGCCCCAAGCAGGGGCGCGATTGTCTTTTGCAATGATCCTTTGAATGCGTGTCTTTTCCAAGACTAGGTATAATGTTGTTGATTGGCAACTAAGTGTGACTACCCCCTCAAGCGACGAATCGATGAGGGAATGACTGACATGAGAAAAGCGACGAGTCGCTTGACCCAAGATGACGTGTGCAAGGGTGCCTTTAGATGGTTTACCGCTAAGCATGCTCGAGCAGTTCCCCGACTGTTTTGACCTATTTTTGATTTTGTTGGCATTTGTCATGTTTATGTTTGGTTTTGTTGTGTTTTTTTTTTTTTTTTTTTTTTTTAATCGTCCCGGGGTGAGACGAGTGACAGGATTGTACTCGTCCCGGGGTGAGACGAGTGGCAGGATTGTACTCGTCCCGGGGTAAGACGAGTGCATCTCCGAAGGTACTCGTCCCGGGGTGGGACGAGCGCGCCGAAAAGCGCTCGTCCCGGTAAAGGACGAGTACCAGCTGACAAAAACTATAAATATGCGAAAATGACGGATTTGGCTCATTTGCACTGTTCAGCGATTGCGATTTGGAGCTCTGGGAGGAGGAGGTAGATTTCTGACGCGAAGCGCTGCCGGATCATCCAACCACCATGAGTGCACAGACCGGGTCGTCGAGCGGCGGAGCCGAGGCGAGACCAGTAAGTGCACTATCTCTTCGATTGTCAATTTGAAAAATGCAAAGTTGTTTTTATGGTGTTTTTCTTGTGTTTAAACATGAAACCCTAATTAATTAAAGTAAAAGGTAAATGAATGACACCGAATGAAACATGGATGCAAACCTGATGAAAACTTAGATGGAAAACTATAGGATAAACCCAAAATGAAACTTAGAGTAACACTTTAGGGTAACCATGGTTAGAAAAATGTTTTTCTATGTGAATGGTAAAACTTAGGTCGAAACCATAGGTAAACCATGCCCATATTTTTGTGTTATGTTTATGAAATTAAAAAAATGGAAAATGAATGAATTTGTTTTTTTATTGAAATGGTAAACTTAGGTCGAAACCGTAGGTAAACCATGTCGATTTTTTTTTTTTTTTTGATGAAATTAAAGATGAATTTTTTTGGTTGAAATGGTAAACTTAGATAAAACCGTAGGTAAACCATGTCAAATTTTTGTCATTTTTGAATGAAAAATTGATGAATTTTTTTTTTTTTTTTTGTTGAAATGGTGAACTTAGGTAAACCGTAGGTAAACCATGTCAAATTTGTTGTCATTTTTGTTTGATGAATTATGATGGGGATGAATTTTTTGTTTTGAAATGGTAAACTTAGGTAAAACCGTAGGTAAACCATGTCAAATTTTTATTGATTTTGATGAAATTAAAGATGCAAAATGGATGAATTTTTTGTTTTGAAATGGTAAACTTAGGTAAACCGTAGGTAAACCATGTCAAATTTGTTGTGTTTTTAAATGAAAAATTGATGAATTGTTTTTGTTTTGAAATGGTAAACTTAGGTAAACCGTAGGTAAACCATGTCAAATTTTTATTGATTTTGATGAAATTAAAGATGCAAAATGGATGAATTTTTTGTTTTGAAATGGTAAACTTAGGAAAAACCGTAGGTAAACCATGGCAAATTTTTGGTGTTTTTGATGATGAAATGAAAAATTGATGATTTTTTTTTTTTTGATGTACATGTGAATGAAAAATAGTACGGTATAGTTATGCATTTTTGTACATGTAATGGTGATATGATGCATGTTTTTGATGTTTGTTGTTTTTGTTTTTTTTTTTTGTGATGTGCAGGTGGTGAAGAGTCGACATCGAGTACCGACCATTTTTTCTAATGCCCGCGAGGCGTTGACTGATGATGATTGGGAGTGGCTTGATGCCCTAGGGCTCAAGCATGTGGCTCGGTTGGATGCAGTTGTGGCAGATCGGGCGTATATTACCGCATTGATTGGCCTGTGGGATGCTCGTACGAACACCTTCCATCTTCCTACAGGGGAGATGACAGTCACCCTAGAGGACGTGTATCGGATTCTTCGGATTCCAATAGACGGGGTTCCCATTCGGACGACACCACGGAGCCAGAGGACGGCGGTACTGACGCGATACTTTGGACATGGAGGGGATGGGGATGGGATGACCTCGTTGGAGAGGGCAGAGCTGGATTGTCAGATTGGGGGGATACTGGTACGATGGTGGTACGCGAGGGGAGTGTTGGGAGTGAGGCATGCAGTACTCATGAGCCTCATTTCCAACATGCTCTTGCCAGATTCGTCAGGAGCGAGGTTCCCATGGAACCTAGTGGAGGTAGTATGGCAGTTAGTGGATTTCCCGATGACAGAGCCGGTTATCATGAGGTGGGGCCAGACGCTTTTGGCGCAGTTATATGATGAGTTGTACGAGGTCCGCTGTCGGAGGCGGAAGGGGTTGGGGTGCAGTTTCTTGTTGCAGTGCTGGGCATGGCAGCACATAGCCATAGAGCGACCACGAGGGTTGCCCTGGACTACCCGAGCGGAGATGGTGGACAGGGATATTGGGTATGGTGCTTTATGGTACCGATCAGAGGAGCGGGGGCATAGTCGACGGTTCGCGGGAGACGTGGACCATTACAGAGATGCACTAGCACGACTGACTCCCAGAGATGTGATATGGAGGCCATATCGGGATTGTCCCGCATGGCCAGAGGCAGATGAGTGGCTTCGACGGGTCCGGAGGGGGAGATGGGTGATTGGGCGGCATGGGACAGAGCAGGAGTACTTCCACTACCTCCGAGTGACGCGACAGTTTGGGGTACGCCAGGGATTGCCTGGGGAGCCCGTAACCTACCGGCGTCGGGGTGATGAGAGGACCCTAGCTGCGCCGATCCTCGAGCCACTAGGGGAGGAGTCAGATGCTGTGTTGGACATCCCGGATGTTGATGACGTCGGCGTGACAGCCGAATATCAGGAGTGGTGGACGCTACGGCAGTGGCGAGGGGAGGGGCCCTTGGGAGGAGAGGAGGCAACGGGAGGCGGAGAGGGTGCAGAGGCACCAGGAGAGGGTTGGGGAGCACCTGCAGATGTAGAGATGGTAGAGGTGGCAGAGGTGGGAGATGACTTTGGGGAGGAGGAGCAGCCCGAGATGCAGGAGGCGTCAGAGCCGGCTGGCTCGGGGGAGACAGAGGCAGGGTTGCGCGCTGAGGTAGCGCGTTTGACGGGATTGTTGCAGAAGATGACACAGGAGAGGGATCGCCTGCGGTCACAGTTGGCAGAGCGGGAGAGCGCAGGGGCTGCGTCTCGCCAGCAGGGTGGTGATACGGATGCTGTACGGGAGAGGGATCTCCTACGGGTGCAGCTAGCACAGCGTGATGACGCCATTGCGTATTACCGTAGGCGGGAGGCCGAGTGGAGGCTACGGGAGGCAGACTTGAGACGACGAGAGGAAGCGTGGGGGCGGCATCGGTCAGAGATGGAGGCTGAGATTCTCCGCCTGGGTGGGCGAATACCAGAGCCTCCGACCAGTGGCTCGTCGCACAGGACGAGAGACAGCGGGACGGAGCAGTCGGCATCATCCCGACGCAGGCGGCGAGAGGAGGGCAGTGCGAGTGGTCGGGATGCAGGGGCGAGCAGTCGCCCTGAGAGATCTCAGAGAATAGATACCATGGGGGGTAGCTCTCGTCGCACCGATCCTACGTGATCATGGTGGCCGACGCCCTAGGCTGGGGGTTTTGGGAGTTTGGATGATGGGAGGGAGGTCTGAGGACCAGTTTTGTAGCCTGCGGGCAATTTTGTTGTGATATATATACAGATGATTCTGTTTGGTGTGTATCTTTTTTTTTTTTTGCATGATTTATGTTTATGTACATGTTTTTACATTGATGTATGCATATGCTAATATGAATGTGATGATGCTAATTGATATGATGTATGCATATGGAATGGATGATATGTCGATGCACCATAGACTGTACAAAATTGGAGTGGCTTGTTATAGTAATAAGATAACTTTGTGGAATGCTTGTACATATGAAAACTTTGTTTTTGTATTTTGTCTATTGTTTTATGGTGATGTATGGAATGAAATGTATCGGTTGTTTGAAAATGTAGTTAAGCTTTTCCGAAATGCGAGATATTTTTAACTAACTAACCAAGACCGTTCGTTTATCTCACAAGACTTCTGAACAAGGTCTAAATTTGACTTGAATTTAACCAAGTTATTTCACATCCCTGTGTGTGCAATTGAGTTCATTTATGTGTTATTCATCAGGATACCGCCAGTGCCAGATGGGCTTTCAACCGAACCTGTACTGAGGATCACCTAATTAGCTCCACGAACTCCTTTATTGTATTTAGTCAGATTTGTCTGCGATGTTATCTAGGATACCGTAAGCTAGCTCATCCACATGCAAACATTGATCTGTACACAAGTTAATGTGATAGATATATCGTCATGCGAGAGGTTTACCACCAATAACCAATAGGCTATCAACCAAATCGGTATTGAAGCTTGCCTCATGACCTGTCGAAATGCTGAGAATTCCAGGGATTCAAGGTCGACTCCCTTCTTTTCTTCAAGGGTATTGGGATACTTGCTCTTTGATAGTGATAAAATGATAGTACTCGTCTTGTTTTTTTTTTTTTTTTTTTTGAGCAAGGGATTTGAATATAGAGTGATGATAATCACTATTATTTGTGTCTTTTGATGTGTGCACTGTAGGATGTCAAATTTTAGTGCTTTGACGTTTTGCAAATATTTGATGGTTTTGCAACTTTTGAGAACTTGGGATTCATGGGGAATTGGGTAGGGAGGAAGCTTGTCCTTTTGCCAATTCTCAGCATTTCTAGGGTCATTCGCACAGGGGGATAAGCAAGATAGCCGTTTCACTTATGGTAACCAGGATTACGGTGCAGGTTTCATCTTTCGTCTACACAACTTAGGAATTATTTTATGTGTGTTAATATGTGTTGGGATGCTACGTAACAAGGTGTGATCCAAGTAAAACTTTCCCATGTAAAATCTGCTTAATTGTGTACAGTTCTTGGCTAGAAATTTAAAGACATCTGAATGACGAAAACCCTATATACATTAGGCGACACCGATGATGCTAAAAATAAAAGGGTGATATGCTGGATGTAGGTGTTTATGAAAATAGATCTAAGGTGGAAATGAGGGAATTGCCAAATAATGACAGCCTATGGTGCTTTTGACTTATATGACCTAGCGGAGTATGCAATGTATGTATGCAATGCGGAATGCAAACTATACTTTTGTATTTTGATTGTTATGAGAATGCATGGAATGGAAATGCAAATGTTTTTTTTTTTTTTTTGAGAATGCATGGAATTGAAATGCGATTGTTTTTGTGATTTTGATTTTTATGTTGTTTTTGTTGATTTTTGAATATTTATGTTGACCAAGCAATTATGGTAACGCTTGGAGCTTTTAGGTTGACCAAGTGATTGTGGGAATCCTTGGAGCTTTTGGGTTGACCAAGCGATTGTGGTAATCCTTGGAGCTTTTTGTTGGACTATGGCTCTCTAGCTGTGGAATGACCTCAAATGAATGATATTCAAGGGTTCTGTTTCCTTGATTCCTTCAAGAGAGGCAAGCCGGTATGTTCCAGGTCCTATTCTACTATCAATGATGTAAGGACCTAACCAGTTTGCTGCAAACTTATCCCGAAGATGGGAGGGCAAATTAGAATTCTGCTGGTTCTCTTTTAAGACCAAATCACCAACCTGAAATTCCCTGAAGTGGACTTTCATGTTGTATGCTTTCTTAAGTCGCTCTTGATAGATACGCAAATGCTCGAGAGCATTAACGCGTCGTTCGTCAAGCAACGTCAGTTGATCTAACCGGGCTCGCCGTGCGGTGTCATCATCGATGAACTCTTGCATTGAAATGCACAGGGAAGGAATTTCCAACTCAAAAGGCATGACTGCCTCGGAGCCATACACCAACGAAAATGGAGTTGCCCCAGTGGGCGTCCGAATGCTGGTGCGATAAGCCCATAGGGCAAGCGGGATCTGAATGTGCCAATCTTTATGATTATCTGCAACTGTCTTTTTAAGAATGGCGACTAGCGTTTTGTTTGACGCCTCTGCTTGCCCATTTGCCTGCGGATAATAGGGTGTTGAAAAGCTATGCTGAATCTTGTACTTTGTGGTCAAAGCACGCACATCTTTATTCTTGAATGGTGTCCCATTATCCGAGACTATTTTGGATGGAATACCAAAACGACATATGATGTTATGCAAAATAAACTCCGCAATGCGAGCTCCAGTCGTAGTGGTCAGCGGAATTGCTTCCACCCATTTGGTAAAGTACTCAGTGGCCGTTAAAATGAACGTGTGACGACCCGACGACGCAGGGGAGATCTTTCCAATTAGATCAAAGCCCCACTGCGAAAAAGGCCAAACCGATTGAATCGACTGTAAGGCCTGAGAAGGTACGTGTGTCAAATTAGCATGATGCTGACACTTCACACACTTCTTCACATATGCGCAACAATCTCGCTCTAAGGATGGCCAATAATAACCCATGCGAAGAATGCGCTTTGCGATGGCCATACCGCTGAAGTGGCCACCACATGTACCATCGTGAGCTTGGGTGATCGCCCAAGCGGACTCTTGCCGGTCCAAACAACGAAGGAGGATTCCTTCATAATTTCGACGATACAAAATGTCTCCTACCAAGACATGCTTTGCCGCTTTTTGTTTGAATGATCTTTTCGCGGCTTGGGTCAATCCAAGTGGGAGATTACCTAGCTTGAGGTAATCCCGAATGGGTGTATACCAGTCTTGCTGATCAGAAACCTCGATAGTATGAACGGCCAATCCCTTTTGAAGTTTATCCCGAACAAAAGCTGAACAGGAAAGAACTTGTAAAAACAACGTGGTGTTGCTAGCAAGAGGGGCCGGGGAGAACAAGGACCCCCAGTTGGCTTTAATCAAACAATCTCGAATTCGAGAGAACTTATCCGGAGATGGTTCAATCTGGATCATGTGGATTTCTAGCGTCGAATCAGAGCTTGCACGCTCCATCGCAGATTGCGATAATGTTTTAACCTGAATGGTTGTCATTTCACCAGAAGGGTCTTGCGGAATAAGTGACCCCAAGGAGGCCATAGTATCCGCAAAATGATTTGATGATCGAGGGAGTGCCTCGATGTCATACCATTCAAATTGTGCCAAGAATTTATCCACAAGGGTTTTATAAGACTTCAAAACTGGACATTTACATTGGTATATCCCTTTTACTTGGTTGACAATTAACAGCGAATCACCAAAGATGTTCAATCGTTTAATGTTCATGGTGATTGCTGTCTGAAGACCTATGAGCAAGGCTTCGTATTCTGCATTGTTATTGGTTAGCGGGAAGTCTAATTTAAATGACAAGGGCATTGGAGCACCTTGTGGAGTGAAGAATACAATTCCCGCACCACCCCCTTGCTCACATTTAGAACCATCGAAGAAAAGGGTTATGTCAGCCTGGGACTCAGGCTCATCAGAATCTGGCGACTCTAAAACATGGAAGACCCCATCATCAGGTAGTTCAAAAGTCAGAGGCTGATCGTCTTCAAGAGGAGCCTCGGCTAGTTGATCGGCAATGACTTGACCTTTTATAGATTTCTGTCCAATGAACTCTATGTCAAACTCCGTCAACAACATGATCCATTTCGCCGTGCGGCTACTATGATAAGTACGACTCATCATGTATCGCAATGGATTCTCCTTAGACACAACATACGTCTTATTACTAAGCATGTAGTGGCGTAGCTTTTTGGTAGCAAACACCACCTGCCAAGCAGAGTTTTTCAACATATGCATAGTTAAGTTCATAACCGACCGGGGTGCGGCTAAGATAGTATGTAGCCTCGTTCTCCCGTGAAGTTCATTTTTCCGGGACAGCATGGCGCCCGATGCCACCTCGATGGTCGAGATGTATAAATAGAACGGCACTCCTGGTCCTGGTGGTGCCAGTACTTGGTGGCGAAGCCAAGTACTGTTTAATGTCGTCAAAGGCTGACTGGCACTCGTCATCCCAATGAAATGTGACCCCTTTATGCAATAATTTATTCATGGGTCGGCATTTGTCAGATAACTGCGCTATGAAGCGCTTGATCGACGCAACCTTTCCCTGCAGACTCTCGAGCCGCTTGATGGTGGTTGGGGGACGCATTTCAAGGATTGCCTTGACTTTGTTTGGATCAACCTCAATTCCTCGTTTGGAGACTATGAAACCCAAGAGCTTTCCAGAGGTGACGCCAAAGACGCACTTCTTGGGGTTTAGTCTGACTTTATGCTCAATGAGGCGATCAAGGACCTTACTCAAGTCACCGATGTGATCTGGGCGCAAAAGAGATTTGGCCAACAAATCATCCATGTAATCTTCCAAAATTTTGTGCATGTAATCGTGAAAGATGTATGTCATGGCACGTTGGTAGGTAGCTCCGGCATTTTTAAGGCCAAAAGGCATGACCTTATAACAAAATGTCCCCCAAGGCGTTGTGAATGCCGTTTTTAGCTGGTCCTCAGGATTAATACGAATCTGATTGTATCCTGAGAAACCATCCATAAGGGAAAGCATTTCGTGGCCTACTGTAGCGTCTACCAACGCGTCGATGCTCGGCAAAGGAAAATCATCCTTAGGACTCGCTTTGTTAAGATCTCAAAAATCAGTGCATATGCGAATCCTCCCGTCGGGTTTCTTGACAGGAACCATGTTAGACAACCATGGTGGATAATCCACACAGATGACAAACTGGGCATCCAACAACTTTTGTAACTCATCTTTTACCATTAAGGCTACTGTTGGATGCATCTTGCGTAGTTTTTGCTTTACTGGCTTGATTGTCGGATCAAGCGTTAAATTGTGCGTGACTAGTCGTGGGTCTAGTCCCGGCATATCTTTGTATGACCATGCAAAAACCTCCTTCTTTTCCTTAAGAAGGGCAACATAATCGGCTCGCTCTTCAGGGGAAAGACTTACTCCCAACTTGAGAATCCGTGGATTCATTGGATCTGTGCCGATGTCTACATCAGTCGTTGCTTCAACTGACATATGGGATCCGTCTTCCAACTGGTGTGGAATGGGGATCAGATGGATATCATTTGCTGAATTAAGATCATCATTTGGAACATCAAGTTCCTCCTCAGCATGAAAGACATCCTGAGTCTGTCTTGGAGTGAAATGAAACATCCCACCGCAAGGCCAATACTCTGATGGAGATGGTGGTGTGTCAGTGCGATCCCAATCAATAGCTTCTATGTCTAGATGCAATAATCGTGTTGGATTGGCTGGATCATGGATGGGGGCGGTCAAGTCAATGGAGACCATGTTAATGAAATGATTGTAATCTCCATTACCGCAAATGTGACAACTCTGATATTCTGGATGTTCGTGGTGCTTTGGATCTGGCTCTGTGGGCACTGGCACAAAGGGATCAGCCCTATACGCAGTCCTGCAAACAGGGTCTGCCCTAGGCACTGATGAGTTGATAGGGTCTCTAGGCGGAAGATGTTCGTTGTATGCCTGGAGTGGGGGGTGCAGTAATTGCTATAACTGCGCCAGGGTGAAATGCCTCCTAGGTCTTGGATCTATGTGTAAGTGTTCCAACCTGTCATCTATGTCTAAAGGATCTTGCAACCTATGCTCACTAGGATCATTCAATGGGAACATCCTCAGGAAGCTTTCCTGATCATCATTCATTTGATATTCATGCGAATGATCGTCCTCCGACTCATTTTCAGAAGACCCTTCGTGGTCTTGTCCATCTTCCCCTTGTGGGTGAGTCCATGAGGTTTCTCCTTGTTCAGCCGTAGGGAAAGGGTTGTTGAGGTCAACAAGGTTATTTTTGTGCAATGGGAAATAGTCCCCCCAGTGTATAAGTCGTATTTGGATTGGCATATGGATCCGATGCCAACCCATCCTTGTTGCCTATCCCTAGGCCTTGCATGTTTTCGACCAAGATGTCGAGGGGCAAAGGGTGGTTAAACCCTACTCCTGACTTGTCATAAGGCATTTGGTATCTTGGTTGACACAAAACACGCATTCCTTGTTCATACCGGCCTAACTCGTATCCATGCCAATTGCATTGGCTAAGATAACGTAATGCGAAGTCTGGGTTAGCCAGATAGTTGACATCTTCCATAAAGGGATCTTCATCTTCTTCTTCTTTTCGGGAAGGTTCAATGCCATGATCCAGGCCCCCAAAAATAAAATTTGTCTGATTAGGTGGGTAGCCTAAAGGAACCACGGAGCCTATGGGGAGTCGAGGTCTTCCCATGTCTTGCATAGACTGAAGTGTGGGCGTTGCAACAACATTTCGCACTATGTACTCCCCCATGCCCGTGTTAGACATCTCAACAGTAATCATTGGCGATTGAGGGGAAGTGAATGGGAGTTCTCCTTGAGTCCACTCCATGTGGGGTGCACTAGGCGTCTCAACTTCCATTCGATTAGGCGTCTCTCCTGTAGAGATGTTGGAGACTAGAGGTGGTTCCGCTTCCAGGGGCTTCTTTCCTTTGTCCGTTGGTGTGGCCATCGTAGGTGGCGTCGTTGTGGGAGGACTGGATGAAGAAGATGATCCCGCATGAGAACTTGATTGAGTTGGCAAGGGAGATTCTTGCTTAGTCGAACCCCGTTTAGATGGATTTAACTGGAAATCCACGTGCGTTGAAGGAAGGGTCGACTGCGGCATGATTTGCACTGAATTGCAGTACTTAAAAGGTTCCAAATCTGCAGGGACCACGTGCACTTGTCCTTCAAATGTATATTTCAAACATTGATGAGCAATTGAAGGGACACACTTCATATCCCGGATCCAAGGCCGTCCAAGCAAGATATTGTAAGCCATTTCCCCTTCTAAAATGTGGCACAACGTAGGAATGATCTTTTGTCCCACTTGTATGGGCAGGACAATTGTGCCAACTGTCGAGCATATCGTATCATTAAATGCTCGAAGGGTATAAGTGGAAGGTGCAATGTGAGAGGCTGGTAGTTTCAGATGTTTCAGTGCAGCGGTTGTAATAAGGTTACTGGAAGAACCAGTATCTATCAACACCCGTTTGTACGGAGTCCCGTTGACCCGCGCAATAACGTGCAGGGGCGGATCCGGTACATCTCCAGTCACCGTTTTTAGCTCATCTTCCCTAAAGGTAATAACTGGTTCAGTACACTCGTTTAACATGCCCCACAAAATTGTTGAACGAATCCGCTTCGTGGGGTTGCAACTCAATTGCCTTTAATATCTCCATAAGAGCTTCCCGATGGGGCGCTGATTGTTGAATAAGCTCATAAATGGAGAGCCTAGCCGATGTGGTCCGTAGACTTTGAGTAAGTCTAGATCGAATCGTGACCACTGGTCTAGGTGGGGGCAACTGTGTAGGATTCGGTTGATGTTGTGACGTGGATGAAGCTTCCCTAGTGGTTGTCACGGGGACAACTCCTGGGTGTCTCTTGTTTCTTGTCACAATACTTATCATTCCAACATACCCGTCCATGGGGTAACTCTGTTGCACTTCATTGACATGCAAAGGTTTTGTTTGTGCATCATGTGTGGGTAAAGGATCTTTGAAAACACCCATTTGTTGGTTGTTGGGTGCGATGGGGTTATCCACTACCAATGTGTGATTATCAATAAGATCTTGCACTAAACCTTTAAACGTCCAACGAGACATTAAGGTCATGCCCTCTCCTCTCGATGGAATCTACGGAAAAGATCCTCTCTGTAGCCCTTAGACTTCGGCGCATTAGGATCGATTGTTGGAATATCTGGCAGATTAATCAAGTTTGCCGCTGACAAACGGTCAAACAAGGAATCCCTAGACTCAGTGTATGGAGTAAATTGTCGCTTAGGGCGACGCTGCTGATTTTGATCCTATTTTTTGTTATCTTTCTCATAATTAGTATGAGGCACCGCCTGATAATTAGCCTTTGAAGGTCGTGTTGCTTGGGCGAGCGTAGGGGCATTAATAGCAACTTGATTGACCGCGACGGGTTTCTGTTGCGTATTCCCTGTTTTGGTGCTCTTGTTCCACTCTTTTTTCTTAGGCTTGGCAATTTTGCCATCCCGTATCTTGATCTCTTCGATACGTCTAGCTTGCGCCGCAGCTTCTTCTAAAGTGGCGTATTGCTCGCAGTCTGCAATAGCACAGAGATCGATCGCAAACAACTCTTTGCGAACATTTGAGTTAGGTCGGACATAGGAGGGAGATAGGACAACTTTGAAAGCACCGTCCTCCACCGATTCCCATATGCGACCATGGACTCTTCCTCATACTGTTTGAGGCTAGCTAGATCACTGAGTGACGCCTTTTTCTTTGTATTGAAAGCAAAACGTTCTAGGAACGCGTCCACTAGTTGATCCAAATTGTAGATGCTATGCTTTGGTAGATGGGTAAACCAATCCGAGGCAGATCCTGCAAAGGTGGTTATGAATGTTCTCAATAGCAATGCATCATTGTCTTGTATACCAAAGCACTGACTCAAAAATCGAGTCACATGTTCTTGAGCATCCTCATCCCCTTTAAAGAGTGCCAACTGGGGCAGCTTGAAATGTTCAGGGTATGGAGGTGCTGGCACTGATGGATGTATTGGATGACTACGGAGTTGGCGCAAGGTAGGCTTTTGAGGCCCACCAGTCTTAAGTTCCATATTCTCCAAGCGTTCTAACAACACTTTGTAGGCATCGGAGGATATAATTTCCTCCTCCTTAGCTTGTTCCCGTTGTGGGTTGCGGGAAACTTGAGGCCTTTGAATGACTAAATGGTTAGCATTCCTTCCGCCTTGATAGGGTGTTTCAACCCGCTCTTCTTCTTGGTAATAATCCTCATAATCTTCGTGAGGAGTGTTTGGCCTAGGCCTATAAATATGGATGGGCGCCCGTGGAGGATACCCATCATGGTCACGGGGAATGGCCTCCCGCTCAGGTCTAAAAGGTCTTGGAGGCAATGCTTGCTGAAGTCGTGGAGACCTATCTCGCCCTAGAGGGTTGTGCCTCACATACATCTCAGAGTGTTGTGCACGAGGGATCGGGGCCCTCTCACGTGCATGGTTGTGAAACCTTTCAGCAGTCTGACGCTGAATACGCTCTTGATCAAGGTGACACAAATGTTCTAATTCCTGTTGTTCTTGCTTAAGCCGCATGATTTGCGCTTGGCGGGCGGCTAGTTGTGTAAATGCCAAGTTACTTTGTGCTGTTGTCTCTTGTTTGATAGGCCGAGATGTCTCTCCTACATATCTATTTCGATCATAGTACTCTGAGACCCCTACATGTTGCTTCCTCTCTGTCGAGGTTGGCCGCATTAACTTGAAACTCGGGTCTCAATAAGCGATCTCGGATATAATGCGAGTGCAGACGTGCATCTTTTTGGTACTGGACACTGGATTGGAGGGATGTAGTGATCCTCCTCTCTTTGTCTGTGATATGCATAAAAGGTGCGGGCAGAATTGCCTTGCTCTGTCGGGAGGACTTGTTGTTCTGGATGTGGTCTACTATTTTCGACATTAATTGGGGGTAAATTAGGAACCACAACATTATGTAATTCTTCATTTTGGACCCGTTGTTGTTCCATAGCATTACACAATGTTTCATCACTAGGCCATCCATAATGAACTTCAAAGGGAGGCTTCGTGCTTAGACCAGGTGGTATATATACGTTATTTTCCTGAAAAGATTCTTGTTGCTCATGAGTTTCCTTTAGAGAAGGGGTTCTAAAGTCTCGTCTATTGAAGGCCTGATTTGGAGAGCCACTCCTTGAGACACCTCTAGAACCTTGTTCTATGACTGTATGGGTTGGAGTGCCCCGCCATGATGGGGCTCTAGAACCATGTTCTGCATGATGTGAACTAATTGTTGTATCCCGCCGGTGAGGCGGAATGACTAAGTCTTCAAGGCTATATCGGAGACGATTTGTCTCTCTTGGTGCATGTTCCACAGCTTCTGCCCGTGATTGGGCTTGGCTACGAGTATTCACCATGGTAATGCTATCCTAAAAATGCAAAAATTCTTTTTATGATTTTTTTTTTTTTTTTTTTTTTTGTCTAAAACAGAAAATAGCATACACACTCACAAGCAATGCTTATCTCTTTTAAAGATTAATAGTGTGCCCTAGATCTGGTTTAGTGTGTTTTTTGTTGTTTGTTTTGTTTTTGAAAATTTTTGTGAAACGTTTAAATGCAAGTATGAAGGCTCTTATAACTCCCAAAAAATGGTCGCCCCTTCAATATACCAGCCAAGCCGATATACCAACCTCTCTATATACCCGCCCTTACGAGAGGGAGACTATAAGTACGTGAGAGCAGATGGTACGTGGTACGTAGGCAGTACGGAAGGGGGATTGTCCTGTTAATGGCACCTACCATAGAAGACTTATCCTCGCGCGCATGGGAATCACCCCAGCAGCACTCGGTCAGCTTTCGTCAGGATTTACGCCTAACAACAATTGACAATCGGGGAATGGATGCAAAGCTAAGCCAAGGTGGTGATGAACCCACCGTTGGTCTTGCTCAAGGGTTGGGGTCTTACGACCAACGCCTTGGTTTAAAATGTAACGTGATGTGTGGGGTTCGTTTTAATTTTGCGAAATTGAAACAAGCAAACGAAAAGAAATCTTTCCCTAAGCCATTCAAACTGAAAACCAAAAAACAAAAAAAAAAAAAAATAGAAATTTGACAGAAGCTGTAAAAACCCCTACCTCTTCTCTGCCTAATCGGAAATTTCTGATTTGCTCTGAAAATTTGCACAGATCTATAATCGTCCCTGGGTGGAGCGAATAACAGACCGTAATCGTCCCAGGGTGGAACGAATAATTTATTCGTCCCGGGGTGAGACGAGTAACAATTCTGTAATCGTCACTTGCAGAGACGAATAACAGTCCGATTGTTGAAAAACAGGTACCTGTAAAAAAACAAGCAATTTTTAGATCAGTAATTTAACCTAAACAAAAACAGAGGACAGAAGTCCCACCGTGATCGCCATTGAAAGCACGAGATTCCGGAAACAAAAAGGAAAAACTAAACAAAATTGCATTAAAAGGAAAGAACACAAATGAATGAACACAAGATATAAAAGCAATATAAACTATAGCCCTTTTTATTGATATTCTTTTCAATTCGTGTTACAATACGTCTCCTTCCTTTTTAGGGGATAGGAGCGTTAGATATTGATCTCTACAATTTGCTTCAGAATTCCTCTTCCGCATGCCCACGTTTGGAATGGGCGGGCCAAATGTTGCCGCCGCTTGCGTTGGTAAGGTAGACTCCTCGCCGCTCCTCTAATGCTGCAACTCTGCACTCAAAGAAACAAACAAGAAAGTCAGTAGCACCTGTGTATGAAACATAAAATATGAATCTAACGATGGTTGAAATGAATCTAAATGAAATACTTGACAAAAGCATAAACATGAAACTAAAAGAAATACCACGATTATGAAAGCACAAATCGCCAATGAGTGAACTAGCAGCACTTCGTCGCTCAAAATGCTCCTTCTCTGTATATCCTTTTTTGGGTGAGAAAACTCACCGTTTTTATAGACCCAAGGGGTCTTTTTGAATTAACATGCAAAAGTGTTTCTTTGCATGAATGCTTTTGTTTGTGAAGAGAAGACTTCTTCTTGATCAAGGGCTTCTTAACTGCCTCTGTGCATGTCTTTGCATGTTTTAGAAAAACTCATTTGCACGCCCATGCAATGAAGGGATAGCTAAGTGGCAAATCTAAGTTGTCTTAACAGAACTCACTCGCACTCCTATGCCATGCAAAAAAAGCTAAGTGGCAGATGTGTGTTGTTAAAAGAACTCACTCGCACTCCTATGTCATGCAGGGAAAGCTAAGTGACAGATGTGTGTTGTTAAAAGAACTCACTCGCACTCCTATGTCATGAGGAAAGCTAAGTGACAGTTCTGAGTTGTTATATGCCGAGATTTGACTTTTTGCAAGTCAAACTCTACAATCGTCCCACCCCGAAGCGAGCGCCGGTAATCGTCCCTGGGTGACACGAGTATCAGTCAGCACTCGTCCCTAAGAAGGACGAGTATCCATCAGTCAGCACTCGTCCCTATGAGAGACGAGTGCCAGTAAGCACTCGTCCCTAAGAAAGACGAGTAAAATTATTACTCGTCCCTGGGTGGGACGAATAAGAAATAATGTGTCCAAAAGGTGCCAAATTGGTTTCTGACTTGCAAAAACTGCTGTGTGAGTGGTTAGAACCACTGTTTAACCTCCGAGGGCTGCCCTGGGGGCTGTGTGTGTTGGTGCGATCAGTGCTTGTCGTCACATAATCGGATTGGTGCTGTTTTGGTGTCTACACAAATAATCCAATTTCATTCAAATATACATAATCAAATCAGAGAGCTTTCTAATATCATATTATATTATTAATGACATAAAAATTTTACAGAGTATCCAATGGCATTTATAATATCATATTATATGATTAATGACATCAGAATTGTACAGAGTATCCAATGGAATCCTTTATTTATAATGCTGAAATCAAATAAAATAAAATGAAAGCATCCATGCATCATAATGCTAGAAGCTAGAACATACTCTTTTCAGATTGTATAAAATCATTTGCATTCATACCCAAATTTTCTATCATCATAATCTGATTAGTGTTACCATCATCCTCATCATCCTTAGTATTCATTACAACTCTTCTCTCTACCATAGATTTCTAGTATGATAAATCTCTTTCATAAGGGAACTTTGCCACCTCATAGGACGACACATATACTCTAAAATATTTTTCTAAACTTTTGTCCAACGTATTTCGAACTTTAGATTTTACATATGATAATGCACTGAATACCATTTCATCTTCCACAGATACTAAAACCATTATTTGACATAATTCATATGAATAAAAATATTCACTCATAGTATGTTGTAAGATACAATTGGGATGTAATTTTCTTCACCAAAATGAAATAGAACCTGTTTCATGATGGTTTGAGAGTTTTGAAACTTGAGAATACCTTGTTACAAAATAGTTTGATTGTTTCATCAAAATATATTTGTTGATAATGCCATTCATTTCAATACCATTAACTACCACACGTTTACTGAAATGGCTAGCAAGAATGCCCATGTATTTGAGAAATAAACCATTTATAATCTGGTATTCATTCCAAGGATCCCAAAACATCAGATTAACCACACCTATAGCTTCAAGAAATTCATATCTTTCAAAATATTCTCTTATTTATTTTGTCAATAATTCTACTATTTGTTTCATTTTAATTTTTTTATCGTGTACAACTACATGAAATATATTGTAGGTTATGGGAATTTACTCAACTTCATTTATATCTATATCAATTCACTGACCAAAATAATATAAAGGTATTTCCTTTTCATGGACATTAATACATAAATGATCGTTTATATTGAACTTCAAAAAGTTGTGAGGATCATTCACATTTGTTAATGCTCTCCAAATCTCAAACATGGTATCCATAAAACTTTGACTAGATGCATACATCATATCAATATGCATGCAAATTTGTTTTTTCCCCCTCATAAAATCGACAATATAAATCAATATTTCTAATGAAATTTTGATCAAAGAATTCATTTCTTCCAAAATTTGGAAGAATACCACACAATGTGAGAATTGTTTCAAAGTAACTCATTCAAAATAGTAAATATTTAGCCTTATAAATTACCCTATGATTTGCATACATAGACCCTATAAAGGATTGATATTATTTGAAAACTCTAAATACCAGTTGATACATTGAAATCCACCTAGTATCTACATATTTTAATAGTTTTTTACCTTTAGTAACTCCTAGTGTAAACTATTGAAACTATGAAAATATTTTTGGAATGCACAAAAAATAATCATGAATTTCATGTACAATCTCTTCCACTCTTGCAACATTTGTAAATGTATCCACAATTTTGTATGCAATATTCATTCTGTGAGAAATGCAATGAATAGGGATAAAATATGGGCTAACAAATATTTGCAGTCTAATACAAAGACCATTCCTATGTCCTTGCATTGTAGAAACACCATCAACTTTGACACATATTAACTTAGTGGCTATTTCCATTTCATTCATTCATGCTACTTCCTTTAAACTAGTTACAACAATATTTTAAATGTTTTTTTCCACCATCTTCTATAGTTCAAGTCAATGAGGTTGCCTTAAATGATTTTCCAATGTGTAAAAATGCATGCAAATCCAATATGTGTTATCAACAACAGTCACCTCATCAATTGAAAATGAAATGAATTTACGCTTTTTAACTTTCTATTTGAGGTCATCCTACTCAACCAATGAGAGACATTTTATCATTTACCAACCACTTCGATCTAACCAAATAGAATTGGGTAAGTTCTACACATCAACTAGTTGAAATAGATATTTATAATCAATGAAATGAGACATAGGTCTACCCTTTTTAAGAATAGTGAATACAATAGCAAATTGTAAACTTTTTGAAGCTAAAGTTAACTTATTCATTTTTTGAAATTGGGATTGAATTGTTGCACCTTTATCAACCAAAATTTTCTTTTGTTTCATTTCTTTATCATATTATTGCCCATATCTTAAATGTGTGTACTCTGATGCATCCTTCTACCTATAATTTTTTGGTATTGGTCGATCACCTTCTTTTTTTTATATAAACCTTTTCACAATGTTTTTCTACTATATATTTATTAACTTGCAATCTATGATCCTTTTCATGTTTCCAACTGTAAATTATGCATCTCAATTCTATTATTTCCTCACTACTAATATTTGGTAGCACGGGATCAATAAATGGAAATTATGATATCCAATCAAGCTGAAATGATATGTTAATTGTCCACCAAGATAACCTTACACATTTATGTTTTTAGAAGAAGATTCTTTGAAAGTAGGGACTGCATATGAATTATTATTTTATTTTCCACTTGGTGTGTTAGATTCAGGAATCTCTTCATGTTGTTGTTCCATTTGAATAATAATATTTTCATTTGTGGACTTTCATTAATGTGGATATGTGGAAGTGGAGGTATATCAGGGTCAACAGTGTTTTCTGTAGAGATAATACTAGTGTCAATAGTAGAGACATTATCATTATGTCATTTAAAAGCATACCTTCTATTAAAAATATAGATTAACCATAGACAAATCCATCAACCAAAAAGCACACTTATTTGTTGATGAAGATATTATATATAAAATTAACAATGTATAAAAATTAATTGGTTAGTAAGTAAAGGTGTTCATACCTTCAGTTTGTGCAGATGTTGATGGCTGAATGGATTTCAAAATATTATGAAAGTATTTGAGGATACTCCTTTTATTGAAATACTGGCCTCCCTTATTTCCACTACCAGTAGGTGAAATTTTACCTATATGAACAAAATAGTAACATGAACAATGAAAATAATTTTTAAAAATGAAAATAACTGGTAAAAAGGAGAACTACTACTAGAGACAATAGAATATCTATCCCAAGTAGTGTTGAACATGAAAAAAATTCTAAAAAATAAATATATGTCCCAAGCAATATATCCCAAGCAATACCCAAAAATAGGAAAACCTCCTTATTGAGTTTCCATGAATAAAATATTAAAAAATAAAAATTAATGGTAAAAGAAACTTATCGATAAATGGTGATCCCTATATTTCAATAAGCTATTATTAGTTGCCTTAAGCTAGTCTCCTTCTTCCAGTTACCTTTTACTAGTTACATTATGTTAGTCACATTATGTTGGTCATCTTATGCCAGTCACCTTTCACCAGTCACCTTCAACTAGTTGCATTATACCAGTCTCCTTATGCTAGTCACCTTTCACCAATCACCTTATGTCAATCACCTTCTTCCAATTGTCTTCTGCCAGTCATCGTATGCTAGTCATCTTTTTCCAGTCACCTTTTGCCAGTCACCTTCTTCTCATCACCTTTTACCAATTGCATTTTTTCAGTCATCTTATGCAAGTCACATTTCATCAGTCGCCTTCTACCAATTACCTTCTTCCAATCACCTTCTATCAGTCGCATTCTATCAGTCATATTTTATCTATGTTGTGTTAGTAGTCTGCTTTGTATCGCTCGCTATCCAAAAAAATTAATTTTGTAATTGTATGAGAATATATTTTAGGGTTATCTATATATAATGGGGTACAAGGGGTGAATTGGGTGGGATATTTTTTTAAATAAATTTAAGGCAAAAATTATATGGGAAACCTTATGATAATGGGGTGAATTTACCCTAAAAAAAAAATGATCTCAAAACTTTTGGGTGAACGGGCTGACCTCTATGGTCCCAAAATTCGCAAAATTAAAATTGTGAAAATCTAAATATTTGTGATAAATTATGGAATTCACCCTTGTGCATAACCATGGACGGTACCTTAAGGATGTGCATAGACTATCGAATTTTGAATAAGGTTACTATCAAAAATAGGTACTTGTTACCAAGGATTGATGATTTATTTGATCAATTAAGAGAAGTAGCCATATTTCGTAAAATAGATTTGAGATCTAGATATCATCTGCTAAGAATTTGGAAGTAGGATACTTCTAAAATAAAATTTAGAACAAGGTATGAACATTTTGAGTTTACAGTCTTACATTTTGGGCTAACCAATGCCCAGTCATGTTCATGAACCTCATGAACATTATTTTCAGAGAACAAATAGATAAGTTTGTACACATATTTTTGGATGACATTTTGGTTTATTCTAAAAGTAAGGAATAACATGATTAGGATTTGAGAATAGTGCTTGAGATTCTTAGAAAGAATCAATTATATGGAAATTTGACAAAGTGTGAGTTTTATAATCGACAAGTGCAATATCTTGGGCATATTGTCTCTACTAAAGGAATTACAATAGACCCAAAAAAACTAAAGTAATAATTGATTGGCTAGTACCTACTAATATTATAGAGGTATAATTTTTTAGGGGAATTGTAGGATATTATAAGCGAATCATCAGAGGTTTTTCAAGAATTGCTCAACCCATTACAAACCTTAAGAGAAAAATGAAAGGCTTTAGGTGGACAGAGTAGTGTGAAGAGGCTTTTTGTGTTTTGAAATAAAGTTTGACAACTACACCAATCTTGTAATTACCTGATCATATTAATCAATTTATAGTTTGTACAGATGCATCAATCAAAGGGTTAAGTGGTATTTTAACCCAAGATGATGTGGTTATTGCTTATGAGTCCAGGAAACTTAAGAGGCATGAAGTAAATTATGCCACTAATGATTTAGAGTTGATAGTTGTAGTGCATGCCCTAAAAATTTGGTGATATTATCTACTAGGAAAATAATTTGAGTTAAATATAGACCATCAAAGTCTGAAGTATATATTTACCCAACACTTATTAAATGCTAGACAATGACATTGGATACAATTCTTAGTAGAGTACAATTTTGGAATTGAGTACATGAAGGGTAAGGATAATAAGGTCATTGATGCTCTGAGCAGAAGAGGGCATATTACCGCAATGACAAAATATCAATATGATCCATTAGATAAAATTAAAATATGGTAAGAAAATGATGATTTTTTCCAATCATGTATTGGTCAATATGGAAAAAAAATAGATAAAGATACATAATATGTTTTCAAAGATGATTTTATTTATTTTAGTAATAGGTTGGTGGTACCCAACCTTGGATAATTGAGGGAAACAGTCCTTAGGGAGGTGCATAACACTACCTATTCATCAATCTAGGAGGGGTAAAGATGCATGAGAATCTATAGGAAGCATATTTTTGACATATTATGAAAAAATATATTACAAATTATGTGGCCAAATGCTTGGAATGCCAAAAGGTGAAAGCATAATACTTGCATCCAGCTGGAAAACTATACTCACATGAGATACCCACACAAAAGTGACAAGTAATATCAATGTATTTTATAGTAGGATTGACAAAAACAAGGTTCAAGCATGATGAAATTTTGGTAATTGTGGATAAATTAACTAAGGTCACACATTTTATACCAGACAATATGCAATACAATGCAACCATTGTAGTGAGCAAGTTTTCCATGGAAGTGGTAATACTGCACAGTTTTCTAGAAGTTATAATATTTGATAGAGATTCTCGTTTCACTTCTAAATTTTGGCAAGTACTGCATTTAGCATTAGTAACCAAACTGAATATCAGTACTACTTATCACCCAAAAATGGATGGATATATTGAAAGGGTGAATCAAGTACTTGAGGATATGTTAAGAATGTTTTGCATAGGTAAACATACAAAGTGGGAGGGCTATTTACACCTACTAAAATTTACATAGAACAATAGTTAACATGCATCACTAGGTATGACATATTTTGAAGGCTTTTATGGGGGAAGGTGCAAATTTCCTTATCTTAGGATAATCTAGGGGATCAGGTAGATATTGGCCCAAAAATGGTAAAAGATATGGAAGAGAAATTGAAAAGAATTCAATAGAAGCTGAAAGAGTTCGCAGATCGCCAGAAGAGCTATGTGGATCTCAAAAGAGCACCAAGGGAATACTCAGTGGGAGACCAAGTATTCTTAATGGTGAAGCCAACTAAAAGTTAAATAAATATTCTAAGCTTGACTCTATATACATTGGTCCATTTGAGATCATAGATAAGATAAGACCTATCACGTACAAATTAGCTTCACCACCAATATTATCCAAGATACATAATATCTTTCATATGTCATCCTTTAGAAAATACATATTTGATCATACTCATGTTTTAGATGTTTCCAATATGTAGATGACCGATCCATTAAATATTGATGTGTGACCTATTTGCCTGCTTGATTTTTAAACCAAGAATCTAATAAAATGAAGCATAGAGCAATTTCAGGTCCAATGAGACCACTACTTAGGCCAAAATGCTACATGGGAATATGTGGTAGATATGCAGTGATAATTTCCTTAATTGTTTAATTAGATGAAGACTTTATCATAATTTTTTTATAAATTTGTGATATGTGTATAGAACGTATTATTTGAGTTACTGGGTAGAGTAGCCTATAAATGTTTTGGTATTGTGATGACATATTTTTTGGATCATGATGGATATGTGTATTTTATTTCATTATGACATAATCTATGATGTGATTTTATGATGACAAATGTGATGGCAATACTTTGAGTTCAAATGGAAAAGTGAATTTGATTGAGTATTTTTTTTAAATCATTCAAAACATTTTATTTTAATCTACTTAACTTTAAACACAGGGACTATGTTTGTTACTAGTGTGGTAGGATGTAACGCCCCTCCTTGCAAGATTAATGAAAGAGAATAAAATATATATATATATAGTTACATTTTCTTGTGAAACAGGAAACTACTAACAACCTCTGTGAGTGTAGGATAGTTGCAATATGACAATGAAAGGAAGAAATTCAGTGGAAAATATAAAAGGTAAAGTGATGATTCGGCTCACGAGCACATGGAAAATCATATTTGCATATCGCTTAGGTGCATTGTAAATTGCATATTTGCGTGAGCTAAAATGGTTTGAATATTTCTTGTTGGCAAAGAATTAGAATGACTTATGGTGGAGATGATGATGGGAGCCACTAGTTTGAAAAGATGTGTTCCTTTTTTTTGAGATATGTGTGTGCATGTCTAATATTTGGAATGATTTATTGTTTTAAAAAAATAAAGCTTGTGTGATTAAAGGTGGAAATGAAGAAATTTAAATCTTAGGAACCACCTTTGAGTTGCTTGAGTAAAGATTTGAAAATATTTACCTTTACACTTTCATGATTTAAGAAAAGGTGATCCTATAAAGAAATAGGAAATATACAGCAAGATAAATATTTTATCTTTTGTTTTAAAGAAAAAAGAATAAGAGAAACATTGTGCAATTGTATAATGGTTTGTTATGTATTATTTTATGTTTCATACTAAAGAACTATGTTGACTAAATAATAAAGTATAAGTAAGTGAGGCGTCAGCATAGTCATGATTTCAGGTGATGTGTGTTGAACAACGACCAAAACTCCCTCCACGTAGAACCTTGTGCACATTTCTAACATTGCTTTTATTGAAGGATGTACAAAATAGTTCATAATATTTTGGTTGTTATTTTGTTTTATAATATGAAAAAGAAGTATGATAATGAGTAACTCAAAAATATGGTTAAATATTTGTGTTGGTGGGACACACTTATTTAGTTATTAATGGATAAGGTGAAATGTTGGGAATAGTGGAAAAACCCATGATAGAATGTTAAGAGAATGAAGTTGAGGGTAATGGAGACATAAATATGGCATGATAGAGGGAATAAAAAGAAAACAATTTACTGAGTTTAGGGGAGAACATTTTTTAGGATAATAGGAGGAAATATGAATAGAATATGGAGCGTGGGGGAAGGAAAAAATTTGCATCTATGACAGCATGTGAGAAGAACAAAGAGGATACAGAACAGTGAACTTTTCTAGTTGGAAAGGATTAAAGAACACAAGCTTATACTAAGAGGGGGGGTGAACTATATAAGACCACTTTTTACTTTTCTTCTCAAAACCAATATTATGAAGTGTATAGATAGCAATATCAATAGCAAATATTACAACAATGCACAAAAGACCACAAACAATAGAGATAAAGATTTAACATGGTTCACCCAATGTGGGCTGCCTCCATAGAGAAAATATTTCTTCTAAATATTTATCAAATTATCTCTTGGGAATCCTTCCCAAATTACAATGTTTATGGACCTTAGTCCAAATGATATGTTGATACCCTAATATATTCCACAGGAGAACTCTTTCCCTTTCTACTTTAGCTAATGATTTTCTAGAAGACCCCATCTCTATGTTGCAATAATTGGTGGATCTATCTCCACTTGAAGACTTCTCACTCAGATCTTATCTTCAATTGTCCTAGCTACTAGATCTCTATCCACTGAGACTCTATCCTCTATACTCTATCACCTCCAAAGGTCTATCTCAATATTTTACCAAACACATTTAAGTTGGTCTAGCATAGTTCTTCTCAATATCTTGCACTACATATAGTACAGTCATTCTAGTACAATTATGCTCAAGAGGTTCACTCAAAACCTACTCAAATATGCTTGACAGGTTCACCCAAAAACCTATCTAAATCTTCTCAATAGGTTCACACAAAAACCTATCTAAATATACTCAATAGGTTCACACAAAACCTATCTAAATCTGCTCAACAAATCCTCTCTAGGACTTGTTGAAATTTGATCAATAAGACCTCTCTTGGACTTGCTCAAAGCTGTATAATAATTCCTCTCTTGGACTTGCTCAAATATTCTCAATAAGTCCTCTCTTGTACTTGCTCAAATTTATTTAGTAAGCTTTAACAAAATCTTAACTCAAAACAGTCCACAAGCCTTCTCAAAGACTTGTCTCAAATCTACTTAACAAGCTCACACAAAACTTGTTCAATATCATAGAATCATAAAGAGAATTTTTAAATACTCAATATGTTCTAAGCTCAAAGTACAATCAATATCTCAATTCAATCTCATAGAAGCATAAAGAGAATTTTTAGAGACTCTATATGTTCTATACTCAAATCACAATCTCAACTCAATAGAAATATAAAGAGAATTGTTAGAGACTCAATATGTCCTATTCTTAAATCTCAATATCAACTCAAATCAATCTCATAGAAGCAAAAGAGAATTGTTAGAGACTCTATATGTTTTATACTCAAATCCCAATATCAACTCAATAGAAGCATAAAGAGAATTGTTAGAGACTCAATATGTCCTATTCTTCAATATCAATCTCAAATCAAACCAGAATATAGAATAGTTTGTTTTATGGAACTTGAACAACCATTTCACACATCCACTTGACTAGGATTAACCAACTCAACTCAACCAATCACATCAAGGAACAACCCTTTCTCACAAACCCTAGTTCAATCATGTATCAACCAACTCAAAATGTTTCCAACAATGCTTTATCTCAAGTCTCACATAACAATGATACTCATGTTCTTTTCTAGATAATGTTCAATTTCATTTCATCATCAATGAGCTTCAACAACAATGCTAATAAAAAAAGGATTAAATACAACTCACAAATCAAAAAACCTTGAAGCATTCAACCAACCATCTTCACAAAGGAGACTACAATTAATCCTTTTCACTCCAATGATATTTCATAAATCAACCACCACAAACAATCAATAGGATAATGTTCCCATACCTTTTTTTATGCCAATAAGTTTTCCACAAAATTTGCCACACTTAATCACAACTTTCCTTTTCAATATTAATAAGGGTTAGTGGTATTTTAAATAATCATAATAAAAGCATAACTTAATTTACACCCTTTTCACTCCAACTTCATAAACACATCCACCAAAGTCTATTTTAATAAAAACCCTTATTGAAAATAACCCATAATAAATCTCTCAATATCACTTTAACAACTTCTTTTTTCTCCTAAAATAAATTCTCCATTTCCATCAAAATAAAAAATAAATCAAATATGTTTTTGCAATAATAATCACAAACCTAATGATAAATTTTAATTCCCATTAAATACCTTATAACTCTAAACTTTAGGGCTAATAAAAATTATTAAAGGCTAAACTTTAGGGCTAATAAATTTTAATTCTCTCAAGGAGATTCGAACCCCTGTCTGCCACACACCACGAGCATCTTAGCCATGGCTAAGATTTCAACTGAGCCAAAGCAATCATTGGAAAAGCAAAGGTCAAAAAGACCTTTAATATTCCTCTGCCTACCGCAAAGGAAAAAGTGCCAAAGTGCTTCCCACACACTATCGTCAAGGGGATTCAATCCCTGATATTTGCATTGCCCACAGTCTTAGCAAAATTGATATGCTAATTCGCCACGACTCATACCATTTTTGAGATTTCTAAATCATTGCACTTTCTTCTCTACTTCCTTTTCAACAATTTGTACGAGCTCTTTCGAATTCCAACGCAATTAACACACGAGAGCAAGGATGATTATTTGGTTTAATTTCCATCCCTTTATATAGTTTTTAATAACACTTTTCATTATGACGTCGGCGATAAAATTTTCATTTAAATTTGAATTTAAATTTTAAATAACTAAAATTTAAACCAAACATTAAAACTCAAATAACTCCATCATTGGGGCACCGTTTTCGATGAAACAAAAGCCCAATGTGGGTTTTAAGAAAAACCCAGATTAAATTTGTTTTCCATGGTTTTAAATAAAACCTTTTATATTCCCTACCTTGGTTTTCACAAAAACCCTTCATAGATCCTTTTGACATTTATTGCTCTATTTACACCAATGACAACATTTCAGCTTAGGGACTCAAAATGTCCAACATTCTCCCCCTTTGTCATTGATGGCAACCGAAGTCCTTTTACTGAATACTGAAACTCTTTTATGCTCCCCTTAGGGCTTTGATCCCCCTAGATCAATGCTCTCTTAGATATCAAATCTCTCCTCATATCCAAAAACTCTCCCCACAATACACAAATCTCTCCCCCTTTGACATCAATGGAAAAGGTTCACCTTTAGGGCTCATGGCTAATAATTAATCCTCTTAGTTTAGCCCCTCCCCCACATCCACATGAGGTGGTTAATTTTGGGGTGGGAGTATTTATACTCACTAAAAGCAATATGCTTTACCTTTGTCTTGTTTTTATTCTTTTTTTTTTTGCTAAATTCTCTCACTGTTTCTTTCTAAGTCATCATCCCTGTTCTTGTTCCTGTTCTTGTTTTCATCCATGTCCATGTTATTGTACCTGTTCTTTTTCACGTTCTTGTTTTCATCCATGTTCCTATTCTTGTACCTATTCTTGTTCTCATTCTTTTCTGAGTCTCTTTTCTTTTCTGAGTCTATATTCCTGTTCATCTTCTTGTTTCTGTTCATGTTCCTATTCCTGTTTCTATTCATATTCTTGTTCATGTTCATGTTCATATTCATGTTCCTATTCATGTTCATATTATTATTCTTGTTCATACCTATTTTTGTAATATTTTCTCTACACCATATTGCTATGTGACCATAATTATTGTACTTATAACACTTATTGTTATTATTCTTTGGATGTGTAATAGTATTAGGGTTTCTCCTAGTGAAGCCATATCCTCTTCTATCATGAATCTTGTAATTTATTGCCTTATGATCAAAATAATTACATGAATAACAATATCCTTGGAAAATTTGTTCTCTTCCATATACCTGTCTTTCATGTATCATGCACTGTGAAGCCATGTGCCCAAACCTGTGATATGAGAAGCATCTCCTATTGAAGCTTCCTTGCCTAGACCTCATTGGTCTTCTGTTATAATTATTGTTTCATTTGTATCTTCTTTGCCCATTTTTCCTATTGTACCCACTGCAATCTGACTCTTTTTGATAATTTTCACTTTCACTTACATCTGAGAATCCCTCTTCTAAAATATCTTCTTCTGATGTTGTTTCTTATTATTCAAGACTTGAAGTAGACTTTACTTTTTCCTATTTCTTTTCAAAACCTAGACCTGTTGAACATGATGTTCTTTTTTGTCCATGAATGAACTTATCCAAGTTATTAGAGCTATTTGTGAAACTATTCATCTTGATCTTGGAGTCCTATAAATATTTTTTAGAGTAGCCACTTCTTGTGCTAACTTCTCACATTCCAAGATTTTTGCTTCTAACTTTTCTCTGAACTTACTTGCCTTGGCCTTTGACTTATCTAAGTCCTCTATGAGCAATAATATTTTTTCATAATATTATTTAAACTAACTTTCAATCCTAGAGTGTTGCTTTCTTACCTTCTTCACTGTGTCAAGATCATAGATAAGTTCACCTTTGAGATCATAACCATTCTTTGTTGAGGAGTCCTCTATTTGTTTGCCTTTGTCCATATCATTTTTCTCTTTTGACTTACTTTCTATAGGATCACTCAATTATTTATCTTCTAAAGACATTAGAAGATTCTCATTTGATCTATCAAGTGCATCTTCAAAATCATCATCACTAAAACTATAACCATCTCTTGTGCAATCATCTTCAAGGTGTCCAAATTTACCACATCTAAAATACTTGAGAATAACTACAGTCTTTTTCTTAACTTGATATTTTTCCTTAACCATGAACAAGACTTCATCTCTATCATTATCTGAAAATCTAGCATCGCTATCAATTTGGTACTTACTTGGATTATTCGCATAATAGCTTCTCTTTTGCCTTTAGAAAAAATTCTTCCCTTGTTTTTTTTGTCCATCCCTATTTTTCTTATAATACCTATAATTTCAGATTCCCTATACCTGTGATCCTATTTTTCTTCATCATTGTTGATCTTTGGCTCTTTGCATTTTGTTGTAAAATATCCAAACTTGCCACAATTAAAGCATTTAACATATCTCATATCTATTGGTCTTTGACCCTTTATCTCTTATACCATAGTTTGCTTCTTCATCACTAGAAGATTCATTGCTTGATTATGTCTTCTTACCCTTTTTCTTACTATCCACTTTGAATGCAGCTTATTCTAGAGGAATATGATCTTTTGTTATTATCTCAAAATTTGTAAGCATACCAAGCAAAGAATTTATTGTTATATTATCACTATCAATTGATGTTTCTATGGCAAAAAAAATTTCACTATACCTTTTTGGAAGAGTCCTTAATATCTTATTGCAAGCATCAGATTCATCAATCTTCATTCCAAGAACTTTCATCTCATGTATAAGTTCATAAACCTTGTTGAGATAGTCACAAATGCTTTCATCATCCCTCATTCTTAGATTCTCAAATTTTTCTTTGAGATTTCTGATCTTTGCTTTCTTGAAACTTTTATCTCCTTCATATATGATATGCAAGAGTTCCTACATATCTTTTGTTGTTTTGCATTCCATAACCTTAATAGATTATGACCTACGTAATCCTCTTATAAATGCATTCATAGCTCTTGAATTTGCATGCATGAGAAACCTACATTCCTTATCTGTAGGAGGATTAATTTTTGAATTGTACCCAAATTCCATTGCATCCCAAACTTCATTGCCAAGTGCCATCAGGTGAAATATCATCAGCACACACCAATATAGGAAGTCACTTCCATCAAATACTGGTATTGTATTATTGAATATCTCATTATTTTGGTCCTTTTTATCCATTGTGTTATTAGACCGCTTTTAATTCAAGTTTTCAAACTCTTCTGAAGGAACCTGCTCTGATACCAATTGAAGAACACAAGCTTATACTGAGATGGGGGGTGAATAGTATAAGACCACTTTTTACTTTTCTTCTCAAATTAGTATTATGTAGTGTATAGATAGTAGTATCAATAGCAGTTATCAAAGAAATGTACAAAACACCACACACAACAGAGACACATATTTAACGTGGTTCACCCAATGTGGGATACCTCCACAAAGAAAATGTTTCTTCTAAATATTTCTCAAATTATCTCTTGGGAATCCTTCCCAAATTACAATTTTTATGGACCTTGGCCCAAAGGAGATGTTGATCCCCTAATCTCAAGTTTGTGTATCTCTTCCATAGGATAACTCTTTCCCCTTCTGCTCTAGCTAGTGATCTTCTAGAAGACTCTATCTCTAAGCTACACTGACTAGTGGATCTCTTTCCACTTGAATACTTCTCACTTAGATCTTGTCTTCAATTGTCCTGGTTGCTAGATCTCTATCCACTAAGACTTTGTCCTCTATACTCTTTCACCTCCAAAGATCAGTCTCAATACTATACCAAACACAGTTCAGTTGATCTAGCATAGTTATGCTCAATCTCTTGCACTAAACATAGTACAATTAGTATAGTATAATTTTTCTGAATAGGTTCACTCATAACCTACTCAAATATGCTCAACAGGTTCACCCAAAAACCTATCTAAATCTGCTCAATAGGTTCACACAAAAACCTGTCTAAATCTGCTCAATAGGTTCACACAAAACCTATATAAATCTGCTAAACAAATCATCTCTAGGACTTGCTCAAATATTCTCAATAAGACCTCTCTTGGACTTGATCAAATCTATTCAATAAGTCCTGTCTTGGACTTGCTTAAATATACTCAATAATTCCTCTCTTGGACTTGCTCAAATATTTCTAGCAAGATTTCACAAAATCTTAACTCAAAACAGTCCACAAGCCTTGTCAAAGACTTGTCTCAAATCTTCTTAACAAGCTCACACAAAACTTATTCAATATCATAGAATAATAAAGAGAATTGTTAGAGACTTAATATATTCTAAGCTCAAACTACAATCAATATCTCAATTCAATCTCACAGAAGCATAAAGAGAATTTTTAGAGAATCTTTATGTTCTATACTCAAATCCCAATCTCAACACAATAGAAACATAAAAAGAATTGTTAGAGATTCAATATGTCCTATTATTAAATCTCAATCTCAACTCAATTCAATATCATAGAAGCATAAAGAAAATTGTTAGAGACTCTATATGTTCTATACTCAAATCCCAATCTCAACTCAATAGAATCATAAAGAGAATTTTTAGAGACTCAATATGTCTTATTCTTCAATATCAATCTCAACTCAAATCAGAATATAGAATAGTTTGTTTTATGGAACTTGAACAACCATTTCACACATCCACTTGACTAGGCTTAACCAACTCAACTCAACCAATCACATCAAGGAACAACCCTTTCTCACAAACCCTAGTTCAAGCATGTATCAACCAACTCAAAATATTTCCGACCATGCTTTATCTCAAGTCTCACATAAAAATGATACTCATGTTCTTTTCTATATAATGTTCAATTTCATTTCATCATCAATGGGCTTCAACAACAATGCTAATGAAACAATGTTTAAATACAACTCACAAATCAGAAAACCTTGAAGCATTCAACCAACCATCTTCACAAAGGAAACTTCAATTAGTCATTTTCACTCCAATGATATTATAGAAAACAACCACCACAAACAATCAATAGGAGAATGTTCCCATACCTTTTTTATTCCAATAAGTTGTCCACAAAATTTGCCACACTTAATCACAACTTTCATTTTTAATATTAATAAGGGTTAGTGGTCTTTTAAATAATCACAATAAAAACATAACTTAATTTACACATTTATCGCTCAATTGACATCAATGACAACATTTCATCTTAGGGACTAAAAATCTCCAACAGTGTGGAATACAGGTTGGTAATTTTGAAAGCTCCATTGTGCTAGAGATTTTCATAATGCTTCCTTTATGTGTGACTATTTTTGTTGGTATGTGATAATGAAATCGTTGGTGTATTTGTACTATGATTTATGAAGGGATATGTTATTTTGATTATGAGAAGAAGTGTTTGTTTTGACTCACTATCATGTTATTTTGTATTAGAAGGTAGTGGAGTTCTTATAGGTTACTTATTACTTGAAATCATTGTATGTTTGGATAAATTGCTATGATGTTGTATGGATTTGTACGTAGAACAGTATAATTCTAGGAATATTTGTTTGTTGTTATATGATTACATGTTATTTAAGTACAAAAATGTTGGTAGATGATGCCATGACGCTGTGAGCATATTTATATTTTTAAAAGGAAAGAAAGAAAACAATTTAAGACTTATTTCTTCCTTTGGTACCTGAAAACAACTATAGTTGTTATGGATAAGTAATGTGAAAACTTTACCTGAGGTGAATGGGTAGTCTGTTTTTCTTTTAAAAATTAAACAAATTAGAAATATTTTGATGGTCTTGAGTAAGGAGATTAGTGAAGCTCAAATATGTTTCTGTGAAAAATTATAAATGCTTATGTGCATGTTAGTTGTATTATCATACCATGAGATGTATTTGATCCCTAGAAGCATTGCATGGCTACCAGAGTGAGTTATGGATTGTAAAAGAGTGATAAAAATTGTGATGAATCTATGTACTCAAGTTGTTGATCATGAATTCGTGTTTAGATGCGGTAATCCATAACTTGATCAAAGAGTCTTTTACTGAAAAATCAAAATAGTAACTACTTGTGAATTGAAGTCTACCTTCTAGAAGTTTGAGTAAATTCCCAAAACTCTGTAGTAATAGAACTCATTGTAATGGACATAATAATCTATAAATGGAAGTCAGTTCTAAAAATTGGAGAGAAGTGAATATCTTCCTTGGAAGAAAAGAAAATTTATGGGCAAATCCCTCTTGTATTTTATTTAAAGGATTCTTGTTGTGTATTTAGACATGATGCAAACCATACAAGAGTTGTTTATATATTTATTTTCTGAAAGACATGTTATTAATATAAATCAATACATTTTGTTTTCTAAATTTCTTTTAAGTTTTGCTTTATGAAGTCATATTTATTTATCAAACTAAATCACTATGGTTTCATTTTATTGTTTATTAGAAGATCTTCAAAAACTAGTTGGACTTAATTAGGAGTAATTAATGTTACCAAGTAGATATAGGTTGTCATAGAATATTGTCTAAATATTTTCAAAAGGGTCCGGTTAATGATGCCATGAATGCGAGGCAAACAGAAGATCACCCTACATGTTCTTTTAAAAAATATATTTTTAGTGTAGCAAATAATATGTGAGAGATTTATCGAGTTAACTATATATACCTATTAGTTATTAAAAAAAGTAGATTTTAGTTGGAAGTCTACTTTTCTAAGTACAGAAGAGTTAAACCAGAAAGAGAGAAAGCATGATAAAAGTTCTCTAGAGCCATATTTAATGAAGCCTGCATTTGATTAAAGTATAAATATAAACTTTAGAGTGACAGTGCTTCCATGTTAAAATAATGATGATTGAGTTCTAAATAGCAAACCACCTTAAAGTATTTTTCACCTTTATTCTTTCTAGATTGTTTTATTTAAAACAAAAATTTACCTACTCAAGTTAATTTATATGCTTGTTTTGGAAAAGGTATCCTAAAAGATAAACCATGATTTTCTTAGGAAACCTTGACCCAAGATTAACTTAGATATCATCTAGAGAATTTTGGGTGTGATTATGCACACATGTTTTGGGGTAGCTAACGACTGATGGAATTGCTCAATAAGAGACTTGGTCTAGTTAGAAAAAAAAATGGTATGGGACAAATTTTCCAGATTGTACCCAGAAAGCACTATGATAAATACCATACTCGTCCAACTTCGCTAAATTGTCCACAAGGTTTGGTATGGGACAAATCTCTATGAGTTGTGATGGTATTATGTAATTAATTCCAAGGTCAGGGAATTGACATGGTGCTAACTATCTTTGAGACAAGGTAAATACTAGTTAATCTAATGGGGGGGAATAAACTGCTCAACTCAATCAGATTCAATATTCTACTTTGATCACAGAAAAACAAATTACAACACTAGCCTACAGGCGTAGTTTTTTTTTTCTTTCTTGTTCTCCCCACTCTTTCTTCTTGGCTCACCACCAGCTTCTATTACAATCTCTGGGTTTTTTTCGAGGTCCCGACCCTCTAGGCCATTAATGACCCACCTAGAAGAATACATCCTCTAAATATCAAAATTCGGCTCTTCCTCGCCTTTGTGACTGAAACTTCACATATTTTACCCTAATTGGCAACTTCCACCAGGTCAATCATAGAAACACGCATTGATGAGCTGTTTGAACGTATCTGACCTTTGGACACAACATTCAAGTGGCTGCCATGCTCAACAAGCTTACCGGGCAAGAAATCATGCTTTAATGAGGCCTTTGACCACCTCGAGAAACACCATCTGGGAACATGTGCTTTTTTGAATCATGAACCAACAATATGTCGCAATATCGTGACATGTCACGATATCACAACAATTTTCTTCCTCGCTTTCTTTCTCTTCTTTGGGTCGTGATATCGCGACATGTCATGATATCGTGACATCTTTCCTTTTTGGCTCTTCCTTCTCATTTTCGATCGTGAAATCACGACATATCGCAATATCGCGACATCTTTCCTTTCTGCCTCCTCCTCGCCTCTCAGGTCACAAAATCACAACATGTCACGATATCGTGACATTTTTCCCTTTTGCTTCCTCCTCGCCTCTAGGGTCACGAAATCGCGACATGTTGCGATATCGCGACATCTTTGCTCTCTGCTTTCTCTCTCTATTTTGGGTCGCGAAATTGCGACATGTCACGATATCGCAATAGTTTCCTTCCTTGCTTTCTTTTTGCTCCTTCGGTCGCTATTTTGCGACATGTCATGAAATCGCAACATTTTCTTCTCTGGCCTTTCCTGTCTTCTTTCGGTCGCGATTTCATGACATGTCACGATTTTGTGATATTTTTCTTCGGACACCCTCTCTCCCCTGTTTCGGTCACAATTTCGTGACATGTCACGAAATCATGATATTTTTGCTCCGCACCTTCTCTCTCCTTCCAGAGTCACGAAAATGTGACATGTCATGATATTGCGACACTTTTCTCTCTTGCGCATTCTATCGACTTTTGGTCGCGATAATGCGACATGTCGCGATATCGTGACATTTTTCTCTCTTGCACCTTCTCTCATCCTCCTATCGCAAAAATGTGACATGTCACGATATCGTGACACTTTTCTCTCTTGGGCCTTCTCTCGTCTTCTGGTCGCAAAAATGTGACATGTTGCGATATCGCGACACTTTTTCTTCTTTGTCGACATGTCACGATATCGCGACATTTTTTTTTCTACTTTGCGGTATTTTGCCTTTCGTTGGATTCTCCTGCATCATAATCACTATGGCATAAATATGCTAACCACTTCCACATTGAGTTTAAACAAGTTGACTAGATAATCAAAGGTACAGTGTGCAAAGGTAAGGAATAATAATCATTTACCTCTAGGTGTTATGGGAACTAGAGGATAAACATCATCGTGGTATGGTCCTCATGTTGGAATATGTTGACAATAAATGAGAAAAAATGTTACCACTGAATGGCATGTTCATAGGATTTAGATGATCTCGTTCACTTCAAAGACTGGCTGCAGTAGTCTTGAACCCAAAATTGGTATGTTGTGCCTGTCCTATATTGTTTGTAAATGTGAATAAGAATCAATGGATGATCCCTAATGTTGATAATTAAAATTTAACTTGTTAAAGTAGAAAAACATCTTAGATAAAGTAGTAAAATTATTTTTAAAAAATATATTTGTTTCTAACTATTCTTTTTACTGGGCAACCAGGTGAGTAGCTAGACCTGGGTTGTTACAAAGAAGATGTTCAAGTTATGTGGAATATTGCATGAATATAGGCTATAGAAATGGAAATATTGGCTTATACGCCTTTAATATACCTTCCTTTGAATGCGATATGATATTAATGATGAATGGCATCAAAACATTGTACTTTGTCATGTCATTATTGGATAAAGTATTGAAGAAACAATGTATGTTGAAGTATTGATCCTTTAGTAAATTCTTTGTCCTTCTATTACAACTCAATTATATCCAAAATGTATATTATTTTTAAAATAAAAAACCTTCAAAGTATAAGTGAACTTTAACAATTATACTTTTGAAGGTAATATTGGCACTAAAGTAGTCAAAAATTGGCTAGATCAATTGTAGTTGTACAATGTGTTCAAAATTTCTAAGATGATGGTATCAACATTGAAATTTTGAGATTCTATACATATTAGGAACTAATGAGAGGCATACTTCACCCAATACAAAAATAAAATACAAGCATCAACAAAATTGATTTAATACTTACCTAGGCTGATTTATGTGAGTGGCATCAAAGATAAATACTATTTTATTGAAAAAATTGATGAAATGTATCTTTAGTAACAATAAATATGCTAGGGAAATAACTAGTCAATTAAGTATCACACTACCATTTTTCTCAATATTATAATAAATTTCGGTATACAAGAAGTTACAAGGCATAATATCCTCATGTATTAAAATGAATTATTCTAGTGTAAATTGAGATGGACTTCTTGAACATATCCACCCTTACCACATAATATATATGATTGAGATTTAATATTTTTCAAAGTAAAGATGATAAAAGGTGCAAGAGATACCCAATTTTTGATGGAACATGTATAGAATAACCCATCAAACAAGCAGTTCCCTTTCCACAAGACTTGATTTCACAATCAATATGAGAGTCACACAAATGAGCTAGTTCTAAATAAATGCACTAGAAATGGATGGAATTCCAAATGTTTACATTGCCACAACACATATTGGAAAAGGATCCAAACAAAAATAATTATCTTTTTTCCTCATAGATGTCGAAGGAAGAGCTCTATATTTTATTATGGAAGAGCCTAGGTCATATTATAATCATAATTGTTTTACTAGTACTATCAAATACTAGGGGTAGTACCTACTACTGACATTCCCACAATAAACACCAATTTGTGTCAAAAGGTGATCAATCACATTAATATATTTTTTATTCTTACAATATTGAGCATTCATGTTTTTTCTATGATGGACATCATGCTAGTTTGATTTATTTTTTATCTCTCATATAGATATACAATAAAAATTTATACAAATCCACTAAAATTTATTTATTGTAATAGGTAGCATCAATCAACATAGATCCTTTTGTCCTAACTATAGGTGTCATGACCCACCCTTGGCAGACTTTGAACTTGATGAATTTTGTTTAGCTAAGATGTTTTGTTTCAAGGAACAATTGACATGTTATGCTTTATTTCTACAAGTATGGATGGTTTGTAGGAAATAAAATATTTTAATGAAGAAATGCTTGATAATTAATGGATCATTGCTTCAAGAAAGTGTTTTTATGAAAGAATATGATGTTGCTAATAGACTGTGTGCTTGTGTAGAAGAATAGGTTTCTTATGGGTAGAGAAATAATAAACCACTGAGAATAGGAATGCATGGGATAAAATATGTGATGGGTTATTTTGTCAAAATATTTGGGGAAGCAACATGGATGAATGCTTCACCCTTGATGATGATGATTTTCATAGTTTGCACATGATAAAGAAATTCTAGACTTATGATTGCTTGCATGATTTTATGATATTTGCATTATGAATGAAATGTTAAGGATAAGATCTTGGATATATGTTATATGCATGACTTCATTGCTTTCCCTAAAGAAATAAATAGTTATAAAAGATATATTTTACTTGGTAATACCACCTTGAAAGTGAATGATGTGTAAGTATAATCTAGTAGCTAGGTGTTAATGGAACATAAGTGTTCTTGTGATAATGCCTTGCATATTGGAATTGGATGATAAATAAACCCATCGTGGTTATAGTAGAATGACGTGGAATTTATGAAGCAGTGATCCTTGAAGACGACATGGAAATTTTTTTGAAAAAGCTAGGGACAGTTGATGGAGGATGAGAACTTTCTGCACATGATAGAAGGAAGATTTTTCTTTAGGGGTGTGATGTTTTGGTTGGAAAGAGGTGAGAATGAACAATGGAGAATGCTTGGGCTGAAAAAATAGAAGGAATACTTGAGAATGTGCATGGATTAGTGAGATATTTTTTGGATGTAAAGGTAAATACATCTTGTATCTGCTATGCAAAATCTAAAGCTATTATTTTTATCTTCCGATATGTGTAGTTGAAAAATTATTGCATGGTATAATCCATTCAATTTGATAAGTTCTCTAGGGTTCTTGTATATGAAGCCATAGATCATTGATGAATATCGTAGAAACTCTTGGAGTGTAGAATGACTTGATGTAGAGTTCATTAATATTTTCTTATAGATGAATGTAGATTCACCAGTAGTACCTCAGATGAATAACCTCCTTTCCTTGGATGAGAATGACGACTGATTTCCTGTCAGTTATTAATTGGAATTACACTTCAGACATACCTTTTGTGGGATGCTTAGTTAAGGATAGTGTGAATTTTGTAAATACTTGTGGGTAACCATTATGAGATGTAGAGAATGCTAGAGAGATTATTTATGAATATATTAAGTGTGTTTGTGTGGGATCTTCATTTCTATTTTATTGGAGTAGCATTTCAAGGAATATGGTTACTTGTAAAGTTTGGTTGAAATGTATGTTTACATATTATATGGATATTTTGATATACGAATTGATAAATTAAGGAATAAATATGAAATTGATGTGAGAAATCGATTGAAAAATTATGAGAAATTGATGTTATTTCATTGTTTTGATTGTTGTTTGTATATCAACTTAAAAATCCATAGATTTTGTTTGAAGTCCTTGGATTGATGACTGATCCTAATGAAATAATTATATCAAGTGTGATTAGCGTGATTGCTTAAATTAGATGATATTTAAAGTATTTTTGAGTCTCTATTTTATGGAATGACTTTGGAATGGATAAAACATAAATGAATATGTTTTAGAATTCTCTTGCGTGTGAATTGATTTACATTGTAAGTGTGCAAAATATCTTGCTTCTTGGAAATGTTGTTGTGTGCAATTGGAAAGCATAAAAGAGGGAAAAATTCACATTTGAATGTCACATGAATTTTATTGGATTCATCTTTAATACCCAGTAGATGGAAATCAATATTTTTTATTGTTTTATCTACAGATATTATGGAGGAAGTGAACGATGAATATTGTACATGGCTATTGGGACCTTAAGAAGACTAATTGACACTACAATGGTGATGCTATAGAAGCTAGGCTTATCCAAATATTATGACTAGATATCACATTCGAATTTAGTCTATTGTATTAAAAATATTTATATTTGATTGTGTAATTATGAATTCATTCTCTATAAATAAGTGAGACTATTGTTTATGTGAATGAACGCCTATCAGATAGAGTAGTGACTCTTGTATTTTGTTATGAGATTTGCAATTTATAAATGTGGATAAATTCCAATCTCAATTATCTTGAGTTACGCCTTATTATCATATTATTATTATATAGCTTTATTTCTGTGATATTGTTTAATCTATGTGAGTTGTGATGAATTAATGTATGGTTTTCATTCAGTTGTGAGTGGGACTCAATGGACTATTCACTCAAGGAAAAAAATTAGTTTAGTTAAGTCTCTTTGTGTTAAACTAAAGTGTTGTTATTGTAAGGACCTCCAAATTGGCTTGGGGAGTCAGGTAACATAATGGACTATCCATACCTATTATTTAAATCAAAATGTGTAACTCCACTTTTATTGATGATCGAAGCAAATGTAGGAGTAATCTAATCATTGTAATCGAATCTTGTGACAACAAGGCTCTACATAATAGTAGGGTAGTTTCATTTTACGACTCTTTCACCTTTCAGGTTTATGTCCTTTGACCTTCTTAAAGGAGCAAAAACATTATCTTAATAGATTCCAAAGTGTGGTTAGCATGTCTAGGGCATAGGAGGTTTTTCGTGTTAACTTCATCAAAGGATGAGTTATTGGGGATGCTAAATAAAGACTTGGTGCTAAATGAACCCACACAGATGGACTTGTGTGGTTGTGCGTGGATTAGTATTTTACTTTTTTATGGACTAAAAATTGAGTAACCTTTTGAAGGATCGTAAAGTAATTTCCTTTTGAATGAATGAAAGGAGCAACCTTATCGATGGAACAAAGAGGGACAACCCTTTCGACAGATTGAAAGGAGTAGAATAGTTACTAGAGTCTAGAGAAAGTTAACTTGAGTTGGGTATTTCCTTTAGTGATTAGGAAATACTTGTAGAAATATAATGATATGGTCCTTGATATTGGTTTCCATAATTATTTATGATAGTGTTGTAGTCAAAATTTAAAAAAAAATGGTCTTCTTGGTTTCACTATAATCTAGTTGAGGGGCCAGTTTTAGGCTCAAGATTTGTTAGAGTTAATTATATGTTAAAAAAAAATATCTCAAATTTAAAGGATAGAAGAATCATGAGGGGTTGCGACAATAGGAACTCCCGCCTTCATAATAATTTCTCCTAATTATGTTACTACTATATACTACAAGTTTTATCTAGCCAGCAGTGGTTCTATCTAGAGATCAATATGAAATTTATCACTAGGATCATCCATTCATAATTACCAACACTCACATTTTTACCTCTAGTATATCCCAATCCTTTAAGTTTCTAATTCCACTAGAATTGAGTGTTAAAACTAGCACTTATTGGATCTACCATTTACACTATTTGTAGCTACCAAAGGTTATTTGTATAATTATCAATTGATTCAAAAAATAATTCCAAACACCATTAGCACTAAATTCATCCATTAACAATTATCAAATTAGGCTCCAATATAAGACAATTTTCTAGGTCTAGTAAGGTTAGGAAAAAAGAAACAAAAGAGAGACCAAACACCTCCAGCCTCTCACTCTCCACCTTCACAGTAGATGAAAGACATTATACACCTTCTAATGATGTCTTTCCAAATTATACTACCTAAATCATAATAAAAACATAATGTTTGAATATCTCCAATCAAGGAAATACACATTGGGAATATATTCCATATCATTCCTCCACAAGGATATGACTTGTAGGATGTCACATTCATTATTATTAAAGTAACCTATGTAACCTTATTTATTTTTAAATATTTTATCATTTCTTATTTCATCTATTTATTGTGTTTTATTGTATATTTTCTTATATAACTAGAACATGCCTTCCATTCTTGATCATTCAAAGTAAAATTCTACCAAAATGATAACATTGAATAGATAGGTTAGAAGTGGATCAAATCTACCTGTTGGACTTGAAGGAGAACTTATAGTAATAGTAAATCAATAATGAATTGAAATTGATAGTACAAATGTAAGACTATATATCATATAAGTTTGAAGTAAGAGTATACTCATAGGAAAAGTCACTTCATTCAAAATTCAAACACTAATTAAAATTTCATGTTAACATTATTAATATAAACAACAAGAATCAGCCATTGTGCTTTAGGGAAAATATAATATTGAAGAGGAAATTTATATGTCTATAGCATCATACAATACATAATTTACAAATGCAATGAAGACCATATTCCCTAGTAAACATATCATCCAAAATTAATCACCTCAAACATACCAATGAAGAGGAAATATGAATGATGTAATAGAAGGTGATATTTTATTTCAAAAGCATGTGTATATGTCAAATAAAAAATCCTAACTTCAATGCCAATTAACTATCAAACAAGAAAAAAGTAATATTCCTATATGTAGTAAAGGAAGTCATTATCCAAATAAAAAATCATGTATAAGGATTTATTTTTTACATAGTTGAATACAATATGAAAGCAAATAGAACAATAGTGATGCAATAATCTATATGCTTTAGAAAATCTTAAGAACAAAACTAATGGTTTCCTAGCAATTCATGTTAATACACAATTATAGTTCCAATTCTCTATTTAGTTGTACATTCATGAAGAAATAAAGAAGCTATCATCTATTAGAGTATATGATAATTATACATCCCAAAAAAATAAAATAGATGTAGTATCTCAAAACCATAATAATAATTATCATATGACTAAGGAAATGGATCCAATATAGTTACACACATTATTTGCATATGCAAAATAAAAATAAGAGAGTTAGACATAACTATTGCTTAACTAATCCATGTCATTGGAGCCTAAAGGCATCGCATAGAGGATATTTGTAACTCAATGAATCTACATAACGTGTATTGTATTTACGTGATAGTACAAATAATAATGAACACTTTCTCACATAACATGCTATTAGATTTAAAAGAAAAAAATTAAATAATGGGCTTTGATCAAGAAATATAAAAAGTAAAAGCTATTAAAACTCATGGAAATTTATATTTATAGATAGTGCAAATGTAAATGAATGACATAGTTCAGGGAAATTATGTGTCCAAGTTTGTATTAATACCAAGACTTATACTATAGGTTGTAGGCGTTGGGTTGAAATAGACATTTAGGATTATTATGAAGCAATGAGTTTTCCTAATATTAATTGCTATCACTAAAGAATTTTAAAACATACTCCTTTATTCCTAAATATATGCCATCTACATGGAATACTATATTGTAAATAAAATGAATTGAAAAATCCAATAATTTCTATTAAAGTAGATATGACACAAATTTCCATGACTAAAAAACAATTATATTGAGTCAAGAGGTAAAATTATACATATCTTCCTATCGTATTAGGTATCTTAATAGATAACATTGTATATTGATAGATAGTGTCTTTAATAAGATGGTATTCTAAGTTGGTTTTTTGGTTCTTGGAGCTTATTTAAGCAATGAAATTGATGCTTGAATAGACTTAGGACTTGGACACTAGTGTCCTAATGGATTTGTATGGGAATTTGGTGTAATTTTCTATGTGAAGGCATGATTTTTCTTGGTTGTATGCCAAGGAATGATATTATATTATGATGTCTATGTGATAGTACTTGTCTTTGCAATAACATCTATTGGATCTTGATGTTAATTATCATGCAAATTTGAACAATCCTTGCACTGCTCGAATCAAATATTAATTAAATAAAATAACAAATAATAAATGCAAGTTCCCTTTAAAAAATCATCATACAATCATGCAATAAGAAGTTTAATTTTTGATAAAACATCCTTGTTATTAAAATTTTAAAATTTTATAAACCAATTCCCTTCTAGAAATATTCATCTACATTCCTTCCTTTTTTAAATCAAGCACATTCATTATCCTTTTCATCACTTCTATATTGAAGATTAGAAAACAAGGTAGTATTTGCATTTATATAGATGGAATAAGTTGTATTGTTGCCTTTATTCTTTGAAAGTGATAATAGGATTAAAAAAAACTTATTTTCTTTTACAATCTTAGGCAAGGAATACAAAAAGGCATATAGAACATATTTTACGCTAAGTTGCATATGTGTCTATTGACCCCTCATTTTTAAAAGAAAAGAGAATCTTTATTTTCTTGCACTCATTAAAAAGTGAAAGGACATTTAGGCTTAGATCTTGTTTGTTGCATAAATTTGGCTTCATAGTATCCTTAATATCTTATACTAAGTGCTAATAGAAAAGGTTTTATTTTGTTTCACTACTTGAGAAAGAAAGATATGCTTTTATTTTATTTGCATTCATTGAAAATTAAAAGTGTACATTAGATCTAGGTATTTTTTTCGAATGAATCTTGTTTCTATTATCACATCACAATTAAATTCCCCTTGTATCTTAGATTTTGTATAAACACTTTAGGTGTCTATTGAAAGAACTCACAAAATATAGATATAGGGTGAATCTATAAAATATTTTTGGTGAATCCATTCTCTTAAAAAACCAAAAAACTCAAGGGCATAGGCATTTGTCTTTGATTCAAGGTGTGGTAGTGGGATCCCCATTTTCTATATCATAGTCTTTAATGAATCGAATGTAAATACCACATGGTTCAATATTTCTAACCATCATTTTCATTAATTCAAGGTAACAATAAATCATAATTTTAATTAAGATTGACTGAACATGTTTTCTTATATTTGATCACATTAATAAATATAACAAGAACCTAACCAAAGGTTGTATCTACTAGGATAAGATTAATGAACCCTTGATTAAAATATAGTAAATACCTTGGAGCTAGCCCTCTAGACAAGTATAAAATTATGGGCTAAAATGATTCATAATAAGAGATATTTTATTACCTCTCATGTATAGATATTGGGTCGTGTATCATGGTGTGACAATCCTTAGTATAGTTCTCTTTAAATATCTCAAGGTCTACCCTCATGTATTACCATGTATATTAAGGGGACCAAGCTTACTCCAATGCACCAATAGGTATTTCATGAAAGTGGGTATATCAATTAGTTAAAGTGTATTACAAAGCTCCCTAAGGTATATATATTAGATTAAGTACTTAGAGTGAAGAAGTCAATATAACAATTTTGAAACACTCTTATCATTCTTATTTAATTAATACTTGAAGAAACTAATAAAATTTAATCTCGCCTTCTTAAATCTATGGTTGGAACTCTTTATCTTATCCATAATATTACACATCAGTTTACTAAAAATCTAATTGTTTACCATAATTACTTTAGGTCCTGTCAGTCAAAAAGTGACTAACTACAAAAAACAGTTGATGCATTTTTTTTGCATATTTTCAAAGAAGACCGAAGTAGCCCATATGCTAAAGAACAAAGAAAAAGCAAAATACACAAAGGAAGAAAAGTGTCGTGATCTCGCGACATGTCGAGTTTTCATGGTGAAAATAGCAAAGAGGAAAAGCAGAGGAAAAAGTCACGATTTCATGATGTTGCCCATTTTCGCCAAGTCCATCAATAAAAGGGTAGAAGTCAGGGAGAATGTCACGATTTTGTGACATGGCTTATTTTTGCCAGAAGAATAGAAAAACTGCTAAAGAGACTAAAAGTGTCATGATTTTGTGACATGTACCTTTTTCGTGACATGTCCCTTTTTCGTGGCCAAAAGCAACAAGAGAGAGCTAAGGAGGTGGAAGTGTCACGATTTCACAACATGGTCAATTTTTGTGGTGCAAAAAGAAGAATCAGGCTGAAGACATAGAAATATCACGATTTCGTGACATGTTGCATTTTCGCGACTCAAAAAGGGTAGACAAACATAGAAACAAGAGTGTCACGATTTCATGACATGTCTAGTTTTCGCTAAAGAAAAAAGTAAATAAGGCTTCACAAAGGTAGAATGTCATGATTTCGTGACATACACGCTGTAGAGAAATAGAGTATATTTTTGGCAACTGGGGCATGCACTGACATCATGTGCTGATTTTTGAAGAATGGTCAGTTGATTATAACATGGCAGGTCCACTAGATGATTCCAGAATAATAACCTCATCTGAATTTAGATAAAAGGAAATCTATCTAATCTACAAGAAATCCGTTGTATATTCTTAGAAACTATAGATAATTACTTGTAATTGATTGAGGAAATTAAATGTACATAGTAGAAGATACTCTTTTTAGGGTATAAATAGGAGTGAGTCGATCATGAAAAACGTCAGCTCTTGGACATTTACAGACTTGATGTACATGTTACTATATTATAAGCAATAAGAGATATTCTTCCTCTGGCTTTTGAAATTCTGTATTTGTGTGTATGTATCTGGTTTTTAACTTTTATTCATTTTAAGTTTTATAATGTATCTGTTCTGAAATCTGAACTGTGCATGTATAAACCTTATCTCTAGAGTTGAATATTAAAGATATTTACATGTATTTAGATGAACATTTAAAATTGCACTCAAGAATTCATGTTTTCTATAGGAAGATATAAAGAAAATCTAAAGATAGTAATCTGCATCATCATTTTTTAGTTGTTGTCTAATATGTACCGTGAGAAAATTTCTAGCTTCGGCTATATTTCCCTTATCTCTTGTTTCCATTTCCTCTAAAAAACTCAAAGGAACCAGCCTTATCTGGATATTAGATAGATGATCTCAAGCAAGGTTTGTCTATTCAATGTTGGCAAAGTCTAAGGTGCAACACTATTAACCGAAGGCAGATTTTGTTCCAATAGTTTTTGGAATGCTCGGTGGGACTAGTAAATCCCATAGTATTATATAAGTTTTGGTGTTTTACTTTAGAGCCTTTTTTTTTTAAATCTCAAGAAAAAACTACCTGGCTACTCCATTGCAATAAAATTTAGACCATAAAAGAAAGACCTTGTCTAAATTCTTTTGGTTATATAGCCATATGATAACCATATACCGAGCTAGAAACTCTGAAGAACCCATTGAGTTCTTTGAGATACATCTTGAAAGCCTAAAGGCACACCCTATGCTAGCCGCAGGATCAAATCCACCTGGCACCATTAGCACCTCTTTAACACCCATTGTAGGAGCATCTGCAAGTAATCCTATAGTAGTTGTAACTCCTTTAGCAACCATGGCCGCTGCCACTATCTCAGCACATCTTGTGTGGAATCAAACTGGTCCTTTGAACTTGGGAGCATAAAACCAAATTCCACAAGCTGCACTAAAAGCATTTCTAACTTTTGACAAAATAGGCAAAACAACAGATGAGAACTTTTTAGATGTATCATCGCTAGAATTTGTTTACAATATCACTTAGGAAGATGTAATGGTCAAATTGCTGGTTATATCTTTAAAAGGAAAGATGCTCTATTGGTACAGAGTGCTTCCCATTGGATCCATTACTTCTTGGGTAGTTCTTGCTAACCTTCTGGTTGATGAATTTAATATACATGCGGATCCTTTCACATTATTGAATCAATTCACTGTCATTGAGAGGCATCCACAAGAATAAATCCAAGATTTCAACATCAGATTTACCAGAACTCATGATAGAGTACCTCAGGGCATAAAACCCATGGAAGAACAAGCTATATGATATTATTTAAGGGATTTTGATTCAGATCTCAGTATGATAATAAGGCAATCCCGTGTAACCACTTTTCTTGAGATCTATCTAGAGGCAGCAAAGGGCAAAGCTGATCTCATCGCTACAAAGAAATATCCATCAAAGAGTCTATTGCCAATTGTACCAAAACTTTCCCAAGCATCAATTTCTAAACTGCCTGTACTCACATCAATGCAGGCTCTCCCATCTATAGCCGCACTTCCTACACTCCTTGCATTACCAGCCCCACCCCTTACATTAGCTCCACCGAATAACCAATACACGACCATAATTGATACAATGAAAAAAATGTCAAATGAAATGGCATCCATGAAAAAGAGGGAAGCTAAACGAAATCTCTAAGCAAGAATATTTCCACAGATACAAAAATATGGTGCTTCAACGAGTGGTAGAGGGCAATATAGAAAAATTTTGTGTATGTGAATGAGACAGGAGATAATGGAGAACACACTAATTCTTATTACTGGTGTACCACTTGCAATGATCCTCATGGAGAAGATTTATGCATGATCCATCAACATCATGTGTAAGTAGTTATTAATGAGAGATCCAAAGAAACCGGCAAGGGACAAGTGAACATAATCAAAGAAGTCCACCACAATTTGGCAATGCCATCCGTGGAACAAGTCTCAGTCCTAACAAGATCAGGAAAAAAGTCATTACAAGTCGACCCTAAGGAACTCCAACCACTAAGTTTTCCTCTTTCCCCTAGGGTGACTCCGTAGAAAAACCAGTCTAATGAGAAAGGAAGTTCTGACCCTCCTCAGAATTCTGTGACTACACCAAGAAAAGAATTTCCTCCTAGAAAAGGGATCGAGACTCAAGAGAAAGTGAAGGAAAGACTTAGATTTCCTTCATTGACAAAAATATAAAGAACAGAAGCCACACAGGTCTATAGAGATAGATATGACGCATCAACCAGTGGAAAGGAGAAAAGTGTTGAGGTATCCCCAACTGCAACCCTTTCGTTCAACATTGCAAAAGAAATGAAGAGGACTCCTTCCAAAATAAGCATGTATGATGCACTATAAATTCCTGGTCAGATTGACCTCCTCCAAGAATCCCTAAATTTAAAAAATGATACCTCCTTATCAAATGTTATACAAGCAAATTTTATGCCAACCTCTGGGAAAAATAGACCACCCCCATTCTATCTATCTTTACAAATGGAGGAGTGGATAGTTCATAGTTGCATGATTGATTCAGGGGCCATAACTACGGTGATGTTGAAAGTTGTATGTAACATAATGGGGATGGAATATACTCGGAGTCATCATGGTGTGTTGCAATTAGATGGTACTCCAGTAAAATATATTAGGGTGATCAAAGACATCCCTATTCAACTCTAAAGAATACCAGAAGTAGTCATCATACAAGAGGTAGTCGATGTAGACTTAGAACCATATTTTGGTATGTGTTTATCGAGATAGTTCATGGCCAAAATGTATGGTTATCTATCTCTATATTATTCTCATTTGGAGGTACCTTTCAAAGTTAAAAGAGTCAAGATCTACAATGAAAAACCATCTACTTTTCATGTAGAAATACTGGAGGAAACAACCACCATCAACATGATGTCTGAGGAATTGGAAAATATTGATTTAATGGAAGAAACCCTGGAGGAACTCCAATCTGAGGATCAATTTTCAATGAAGAACTTCAATGCTATGGTAGAGACAAAAATGGGAAGCTATTCCATTGAGAAACCAAAAAAGCTCCTTGTTGCTATCCCTAAAACAAGTGATTCGGCCAACCAGTTATGGAAATTGTACTTTGATGGGTCAAGGTGCAAAAATGGAGCAAGAGATGGAATTGTTCTGATTTCACCTACTGGAAAATAAAAAGTCTTTTCATATAGGTTGACATGGAGTTGCACCAATAACATAGCTGAATACGAAGTTTTGTGTTTGGGACTTAGGAAAGCTAAAAATCTGGGTGCAAAAAAGCTACTGATCTATGGAGATTCAGAGCTGATTATTAAACAGGTTACTGGTAAATGCATTTGTAAGCAACATTAACTAAGGGCTTACAAAAACAAAGTGTTGGATCTATTGGAAAATTTCGAAGCACTAAACATGAAATCCATTTCCAGAGAGAAGAACACACATGTAGACCTGTTAGTGTCAGTCGGATCCAATTTTTGCCCAGTCAGTAATGTTATTCAGAAGTCTAAAACATACAGACTTATATGCAGGCCTTATGTGCCCGACAAGGACATTTTTTGCTAAGTATTTGAGAACGATGAGCAGATCCTGGATTTTCTGATTCATGAGATGAATTGCTCTATATATAGAGCGTTACAAGAATAGGACGAAGAGAGCCTTATTCAACTAAAAAATAATCATATCCCTAGGGTACTGATCACCCTAGAGAGCCTTTTCGACAATAGCAACAGAGTTGTAGGTCGAAGGATCAAGGTAGATGAACACCGGTATAAAGAAGTAGAACTAGAATCGGGAAATATGATCAAAGTAGGGACCGATTATAGAAAATTAGAACTAGAGAAAATAAAATGGTTATGTAAAGAGTATCTGGATATAATAGCCTAGACTTATAGTGATCTAAAAATGTACAGGAAAGAGGTCATTCAACATACCATCGAACTAGAGGAAGGAGCTAAACCTTTTAGGTAGAAGTAGAGGCCTGTGAATCCTAAAATTGAAGCCTTAATGAAATAGGAGTTGTTAAAACTCCTACAGGCTAAGATAGTATACCCAATCAAGCACTCTACCTGGGTGGCAAATTTGGTCCCAGTCCACAAGAAAAATAGAGAAATAAGACTATGCGTCAATTTTAGAAATTTGAACAAAGCCTCTTTAAAAGATCACTATCCTTTACCCCATATTGACCCAATCCTTCATACTGTGGCAGGGGAAGAATGGTTTTCTCTATTAGATGGCTTCTTTGGTTACAATCAAGTTTGGGTGAGAAATGAAGATCAATATAAGATCGCATTCACCACTAAGTGGGGAACATTTGCATACCAAAGGATGCCATTTGGATTATCTAACGCAGGAGCAAATTTTAAAAAATCCATGGACGTAGCTTTTGGGGAGCTTGCAAATAAAATTATTGTCATCTATTTATATGACATGACTGTGTTTTCTCACAACAAAAAAGACCATGCCACTCATCTGTGGCAAGTATTTGAGAAATGTAGAGAATTTGGAATATCATTGAATCCTAAAAAGGAATACTCCTTGGGCATGTTATTTCTAAATCTGGGATTTCAATTGACCCTGATAGAGTGAAGGCACTTCTTGAGTTGTCGCTTCTAGTTAACAAGAAAGGTTTTTAGTCCTTCTTTGGGCAAATAAATTTCGTCAAAAAATTCATTGTAGACTTTTCCCATACAGTTAAACCAATGACTAAATTATTGAAAAAGGATATTTCTTTCAAATGGACAAAGCCAACGAAAGAAGCTTTCTAAAAAATTCTAGAAGCCATCGGTCAAGCTCTTGTGCTAGTTAACCCTGATTATTCCTGAGGTTTCATACTATATGTTGTCGGAGAACAATATAGTTATGCTATAGTTCTCACTCAGAAAGGAGTGGATGATGAAGAAAGACCCATAGCCTTTCTAAGTTCCACCATGCACAAACACGAGGAAAGGTACAACTTCATAGAAAAACAAGTATATGCAATTATGAAATCCTTGAATAAGCTAAAACACTTCTTATCCCAAAGTCGGATGATGGTTTATGTTATTCATCCTAATGTAAGGAACTTCATAATTCAAGGAGAATTGGGTGAAAAAAGAGTTGGATGGGTGACTCGCATCGAAGTAGAAATACATCCTACTAAAATAGTTAAAGGGAGAGCTTTGTGCCAAGAATTGGCCAAGAAAGCTACAAGTGGATATTGGGAGAGCCACCCCATCATGACAAACACTGAGCAACATCAAGACAGAGTAAGTTCAGGTTGGATTGATGACTTTGTGAGGTACTTTCAGACTGGGTCATGACCTGAAGATATGAATGCTTCCCAAAGAAGGAGATTTAGAACCCAAGCATTAAAATATACCTTTCGAATAGAAGGGTTGTATAGGGTTAATATCAATGGTGTATTGTTGAAATGCATTCCTAATAATGAAAAGAAGAAAGTGTTAGATGAATTTCATGGGGGTCTCTCAAGGGGACATTATGCAGGCCAAACCACATCTTTGAAGATCCTTAGAGCTGGATGTTATTGGCCTTCCATCTTCCTAGATGCATACAAAGTGACCCAGAGGTGTGAACAGTGTCAGAGGTATGTGGGGAGGAATAGGAATGTGCCTATTCCCTTAAAAGCTATTCAAGTCGAGGAATCATTCTAGCAGTGGGGGTTGGATTTCATAGGTATAATAGAGCCAAATTCATCATCTGGACACAAATACATTCTCATTTCCATGGAATACTTCACTAAGTGGGTAGAAGAAGTACCCACAAAGAAATCTAATTTGGAAGTGGTGATAGAATTTGTCAAGAGTATAATCACAAGGTTTTGCATACCTGACTCTTTGACTACAGAAAATGGATCTCCTTTCACTAGTGCAAAGATGATCGAATTTTCCAGTCGATATGGAATTTACCTAAAGACTTCCTCTAATTATTATCCACAAGGTAATGGATTAGCCGAGTCTACTAATAATAATATTTTAAGAATCTTGAAAAGAACATTAGAGGATAATAAAAAGAACTGGCACTTACTCCTAAATCAAGCCTTGTGGGCCGATAGAATTTCAATCAAGAAATCAATCAATACATCACCATATGCTTTGGTTTATGGCAAAGAGGCTGTTTTGCCAATTCATATGGAGATACCCATGTTGAAATTGCTAAACCAAGTTAATGAAGATGAATGCCATCCAATGGATGCCCGACTGATGCAACTTCTGTAGCTAGAAGAGTCTAGGGAACAGGCCTACAATCATCATCAAAAACATATGTTGAAAACATTTGGGTGGTTAAATAAGAAAACCACTTTTAGGAAATTCAAAATAGGTGACCTAGTGTTAAAATGGAACGTCAAGAAAGCAAAACCAGGACATCATGACAAGTTTGACACATTCTGGGAGGGGCCATTTGAAATTATTTTAGAAAAGCAATTCAATGCCTTCCAATTAAAAGATCAATATGGATGGGTTCTACCCATCACGGTGAATGCATTTCACCTAAAATTATATTTCCAGTAAAAGGTACAGATCACCATTATATGTATAGTATATTATAAGTTTTGATTTTTGTAAATATTCCTTTTTTGTGACCTAATAAGAATCGTTTTTTAGGACTATCAGAGTCTGAAATTTTGAATAAAATCTGGAGGGAAAAGTCTGTCCTTGTTATTTTGCATTTTTAAATATGGAGTTGTCGCGTGGTCCCCTGAGAGTCGGCAAGAGGGAATGAGTAAAATAATATTTTGAAATATGTTATGTGTGCTTCTTGAAATATTTCTAAAGATCCACTGCCGAATATTTCTAAGCAACCACATGCTCGGGGTTCAATGGAAGAAGATAATTAATCTGTCAGGTAGCATCTTTTTCGGCATGGGATAATTCCCAGTACTCAAGTGGGTTTTTAGTGAGCCAACAAGAATTTTTAGGAGTTTCCTAAGGAAGGTGGCTAGAACGGAAACCAAAGAAATATGGAGGAATCAAATCAAACAACCGTCATTTAATGCATTAATTTTGGATGTCCTCTCAAGCTACATAAAATTAAATTCAAGGATTTGGAAAGGCATTTCACCATTTGCAAACTTGCTAAAACTCTTGAAGAAGAAAAATAAGTGAGGAACTATCTCTGTAATGCTTGAAAAGCCAAAACCAGCAACTTTTATACCACCACACTATAGCATAGTGATGAAGGAGTTGTGAAGCAATCAGAAGAAGTTCAAAGTCTGTGTACCTGATAATTCATAATGGCCCCTAATAAGGCGAAGAAAAAGGTAGCATCTACCTCATCACCCCTAACTACTTCGATAGTAAAAATAAGGGAGGAGAACAGTGCCAGTTTTATTGATAGAGACTCTCGAATTGCAGATACAATAATAACATGGAAGGACCCGACGAAGATTCGGAGCAATATAAAGAATCGGGTAGTGATTGGGGTTTCTGTGTCTTCTCCTTCAACGTTTGCATACCATTCTTTCTTGTACTAGTATGTATATATTCCTATTCATCCCTACCCATAATTGGTAAGGGCAATTGCAAATTTCTATGATGAAAAGGAGAGAAAGGTTAGAGATTTTTTAGGGAAGGTTATGTTTCTCTGTCCAAAGATGCTTTTGTTTCTTCTTTTGCTGCGGGCCATGTCCCTTTCTTAGAACCTAATAATTTTGACCCCTTATAACAAGTTTTGGCTTGTCCAAAAAGGTGAAGGGGTTCCTAGCCACTTAGATAAAATATCTTCTAGAAGGGGTAAATCCACCAAAACCCCCAACTGACATGGTAGCTTTTAAAAATCCTGAACTATATTCCATCTTGGCCATGATTGCTGGACTAAAAAATGATGAAAAGGTTCAGAAGTGGCAGGTGGCTATAGTAGAATGTTTTTTGAACCCTAGAATGTACGATTCAACTGTTATGAGCAGGAGTGTGAAACCTATTTTCTTTGACTGGCCTGAGTTTTTAAGTGCAAAAATTCATGAGGGTTTGGCGGCATTGAAGGCTGGAACCTAGTTTTCATTTAGATACACTTCATATTTGGTGTGGTTATTCCTTTACTTTATGTCTCAAGAGTTAGCTTTCATTTTAAAAAATGATAAGAATGAGAGGGAAGAAATCTTACCAGTGTATGAATGGACCAATGTGTTATACAAATCCGAGTCATATTATGATTTCAATAGGGAATTTTTGGGCCCTGCGCTAAAAATCATGTATGGAAAAATAACAATATTGACCCCCAAATCGGAAAGGTATTGCAAACCAAGTTTGCAGAGGAGGGGGATTGGTTTATTCTAACACAAGGAGTATGCATCAGATTGTATGGGTTTATAGACAAACCCTTTTTACTTCCTCATTATGTGACTAACAAAGTCTTTGCCTTAGAATATGTTAGGCAAATAGAAAGCATTAATGTCAAATTCGGGACTGGAATTGGGAAAATCGGTACCTGTAATATGCCTTTTAGTTTTGAAGGAATTACTATTTCAAGAAAGGGGCAAAATGAACAGATAGCAGAGTATTTGAGAAAATTGGGGCTTATTGAGATTTCGCAAAGATGGAAATATGATCCCATGAACAGATTTGCTAAGAGACAATCCATTTTGAATAAAAAATAGATTAAATAATTTCATGTTAAAGTCAGAGATCATGTTGAATAAAATAGAAATAACACAGAAGATGAACCCCTAGAGTGGCACATAGAAAAAATGGAGCCTTTGCCTCCTTGGCATGATTTTTATGAAGTAATTGTTTAGTTTGACCCAAAAAATATAAAATCTCATAAATTGACGAAGGGTAAAATCACCAGGATTCAGAAGAATATGCCAAGTTGGGATGTGGCTAAAATTTGGGAATGGTAGGTAATGAGAGTCCAAAAAAATTTGATTTCATCAAGATGCCCCACCAAAAATGAGAATCTGTTCGAACCTCGGTATAATGAAAACCATGACTCCTAGGGAGGAAGTTTCCCTGTTAGAATCCCTCCAAGCATAGGAGGTAATCATTCTTCTACTTTTGATGTATCTCAGCAACCTGAAGTATCCCAGCCACCTGAGGAATCCCAGAAGCCCAAAGCTGGTAAAGGAAAAGAAACTACAGAGGCTCAAAATCTTCCCCTTGTTCAGACCAAACCTAGGACATCTAGGAAAAGATCAATAGAAGAGGTTTTTATTGAAGAGCAAGGAAATACTTATAGTTCAAATGCTGACCAAATGATGTTGAAAATGGGTTATGATGGAAAAGGGTTGGGCAAAGAAGGATAGGGGAGAGTTGAACCTATTCTAGTAACAAAAAGAGAGAAGCGTCTAGCACTTGTGGCAGATACTCTGACATCAATACATCATTCCTCAAGAATTGTAAAATTCATTCCACCTCCAGACTCAGGTACAAAATCTGATGAACCCATAGCAGAAAGAATGAGAAAATTGAAAATTATGGCTGATAGAAGAAAAGACAAGAATATTATTCAAAATTCTTCTAGTGATCAAGAGCCTCAAGATACAAAAGACAACTCAGGGAAAAGGACTCAAGAAGGTGAACAAGACCATATGAATGAATAAAACACTGATGCAGATGCTCAAGAAGTTGAGCATGAAAATTCATAGGAGGAAGTCTCACACGGCCCACCCATTTCGGCTCAAGAGAGCCAAAATAGTGAAAATAAAAAACAAATTTTGGTTAAAAAAGAAATCCTAACGGTAGGACAGTAGCAGGAGAAATAGATTATAAACTTGGATGAAAGTGATGAGGGAAATAAAACTCCTGATAAATACAAAGCGCAGAGTGAAGAAATGATCGTCAGTGAACATGAAAAAGAATAAGAACACCAACAACAAATCCAACCGAAAACAGGTATGTTTTCTTTACTTTCTTCTTCTCATTCTCCTACTCATTCCCATTGTAATTCTCCCTCCTTTTATAAAATCAACAAAAGTATAATGTTCTTGCCAAAAAATTACCTTGTTCTCCCAAAAATGGTAACATATTCCTAGAATCTGCTAAATGTTGGATTTGTAGTTGCTCTCATTCCTTTTCTCCCCAACATTGACATCCTGACGGCTGGAGTTACAACTTCTCAAGGGACTGAGTCACACTCCACCATGGCCAAGATTGAAAATCTAAATAAAGTAAGAAGGAATGCTTTAGATTGGTGGACTTCACATTCAATTGAGGATTCTAAAGCACTGGCTATTGTAAGAGAAATTATTACTTTAGACCTAGCTAGTATGCAGAGGAAGAAGTTGAAGTTAACTCCTATTACTAAGAAATCAAAGGGAGAAATGACTGTGGAAGATTACCAAGTAGAAGATATAAATGAAGATATATATCAACTGCCTATGCAAGATGAGTGGGTGAAAGCCCAAGCACATTTTGGGACCATATACTTACAGGGAGGACATTATCAAGAAATGTTTTTAAAGGAAAAGGAGAAGATGAAGGAATTAGAGACTGTGGTGAAAGAACAAAAAATAGCAGAGAAGGCTCTCTGAAAGCTAAAAAATGGAAGGGTAAATTCAGTGTTGCTGCCAGTGAAGTGCTAAAATATAAATAAAAGTTTAGTGTGGTAGAATATCAGATTCAGGCATTGAATACACAGATACAGTAGCTACAACAACAGTTGGTAGAACAACAAAACGCTCCTTCCAGATTTTCAAAGGATAAAGTAAATAAAATGAGGAAAGAATTGTTAAAATATTTGTTATCTTTAGTATTAAAGGCTAGACCTTTATTATTGTATTTAGCTAAAGTAAAGGAAACTACTGAAGTAGTAAAACAAGAATTTGGAGCTACCGAAGCATTTTTATTGAAAAGAGAAGATGCAGCTACTAAAATTTAGATTTTATCAGAAAAGATGCCAAGAAGCATGGAAGCCAAGCTCAGAAGTGAAGCCTAGTCTCAAGCTAATGTTGGCAATTTTGGGTACTTTGGGTACCTTGCCTTTGCTCAAGTGTATAAGTTGTCATTGATGTCAAGAAGCTCTTGAAGGAATTTGATTTGATGTCAAATAATTTGTTTTGATGAAGGTTACGGCATGACAGTTTCAAAGGTCTTTTGTAAACCCCAAGTTGGAAGGTTTAAATATTACAGGTGGATGCATTAGTTTAATGCATTTGGGTCCAGGAGGAAGTATTTATTTAAATAATTAAAAACCTTGTTAAGGTTCCCTTTAATTATTTTTAAATAAATATTAAATTATTGTTTGCAATGGGTTCTCCTAACCCATGGTGCTATGTTTTAAGATTGTGGGTGCTAGCCAAGACCTCCGCCAACGTGTTAAACTCCTTGCCGACATCAAGATATTATGGTAAAAATGCATATAAATCTCCCTCGATGAAAATCAAGAATTATTCCATCTGCATTTTGAAAAGAGTTGCTTGCTATGAATTCGTGATCTGCTGTTTGATTTCTTCCTCGCTATGATTTTGTGATCCGTTGTTCGAATTTCTTCTCTGATTGTGTCTTCGCCATTTTCGTAAACCCGTCGTTCGATTGTGTCTTTGCCATTTTCATGAATTCACTATTCATTTTTTTTGTACACGTCGTTTGTCGTAAATCCATTGTAAGGTTTTTGTCTTCATGTTCACGTCAAAAGAAATGGAGGCACTATTGTTTTATTTAATCCCTAGCATAGAAGGAACAAGGCTAACAACGTGAGGTTTAAACCTCATCGGGCACCTTTGGTGCACCGGTAGTGGCTAGACTATTGGTGCGCTACCCGAATGGGAGGTTCCGCATTCTAATAACGCAAAAGGGTTTTTCATCGTGAAGTGGACACAGCGGGTGTTGTTAGAATTCATGCACAATTTCTCCATAGCGTTATTTTTGATGTTGGCCAAGGTATTTTTGAAATTAATTTTTGCTAAGTGTATTTTGCGGATGGAGGAAGTTTATTAGAGGGAAAAACAGCTTAGGAGTTATAAGGAGTTTAAAGCTTGTTTTATTTTGATAAAATATTCTTTTGAAGGTGTTGTTTGAAATATCTTATTGCATTCTTATGAGAGATAAATTTTATTTTTGATAAGACTATAAATGAGAAATAAGGTGTATAAGGGATAAATTTTTCTTGTAATGTTGAGAGTGCTTTTGGTTGATTATGGAAATGAAAGCATTATGTTTTAAGGTTAAAATTGCTTCTTGTGTGAAGTTGTGAAACCTTAAGTGGGCAGCTTTGAGATTGACATTTGATTTCATTAAATTGGTAATAATCAAGCTATTCTTTACTTGGTTAAAGTGTTGGGCTTACTCCTTTGTTGATGATTTGAAAAGTTGTTTTGTGCTATTGTGATTTGAGTTGGTGGATGCTTTTTGTTCAAACAATATTGGAGAGAAAAGGAGTTCTACTTGTTTCCTTTTCTGATGTTGATTGTGAAATGCTTCAAAGTTGTGTTTTGAGTTGAATGGTGTTGATTGAACCTTGTTTGATGAGCATTGTTTTTGAATCCCTAATTGATGGTGAAAAGAACATGAGTATCATTGTTATGTGATTCTTTGCATAGTTGGCAATTGTTGGGGTTTCATGTTTTTGAAAGAAAGCATTATATCCTATCCATTTCAGATATTGATTTGAGTTTTCAGATTTGAGATTGAATTTGAGCTGAGTTGATTTGAGTTGAGTTTCAAGATTGGGAGTTGAGTATAGAACATATTGAGTCTCTAACAATTATCTTTATGCTTCTATGAGTTTGACAAATCACATTGGGTCTCTAACAATTCACCTTGTGATTTCCTACTAAGAAAGTTTGTTTTCTTGGTGAGCTTGCTGAGTTTTGGACAGGTTTCGATGGGGACTTGTGAGCAGTCTTAGACAGGTTTCGGTGGGGACTTGTGAGAAGTTTTGGACAGGTTCCGATGGGGACTTGTGAGCAGATTTGGACAAGTCCTAGTAGAGGACTTGTGAGCTAATTTTGATAGTTCTATCAAAGAACTTTAGGACAGAGGTGCACTGGTTCTTTGGGAAGAACCTGAGGACAGATTTGGCAAGTCTTTGAGAAGGCTTGTGTGCAGAGGATTGATTTGTTCAAGCGTTGGACAGATATGATAGCCAGAGGAAGACTTGTACTAGATTGACTGACTGTGTTTGGTATAGGTTGCTGAGCTATTGTGGACATGATCATAGAAGGCAGAGGTCTCTTGGGCTAAGCATTAAGGACAGGAGGTCTTCGGTGGAAAGGAGTTCCATGTACTAGCAAGAGGTAGAGGCAGTTGATCTTTTGAGGGATCATTTCCAGAGCAGAGGGGAAGGTATCTCCTTTGAGCAGAGGCTCATAAATTCTGATTAGGGGAAGGTATCTCCTTTGGGCCGAGGTTCATAAATATTGTAATTGGGAAGGATTCCCAAAGAAATTTGAGATAACTTTTAGAGAAAATTTTTGTGGACGTAGCCCAGCTATTTTGGGTGAACCACGTTAAAATTGGTGTCACTTTTTGGATGATATTGTGCATTGCTTTGATATTGCTTTGGGTATATTGCTTTACTATTTTGAGGTATAAATGAAAAAGTAAAAAGAGGTCTTATACTGTTCACCCCCCCATCTCAGTATAAGCTTGTGTTCTTCAGCTAAAATAGCAGCAAAGAACTTCTTTAGAAAGTTTAAATTGATAGCACAGGGAAATAAGTTTTTGCAGGAGCTTGAAGATGAAGCAAAAGGGTTGCTCCAAAACCTTGATTTGGCTATCCATAATGGGCTTCCTTACCTCTGGGATGATGGTTCAAAAGTGTTGAAGGAAGAGGTCCTTTAAGCATCAATAAAATCTTTTGTTGAGGATGAAACAAACATAGATGGCTAGCAGGAACCTATAGAAGAAACACAGGTCATGGAGATGATCCAGAGGCTGACACAGATTAAAGCCTATTTACAAGAACTAATTTTAAGGCAAAATATCATTTCTTATGATAAAGTGGAGGAGTTGCAATATGTATATCAACTTTTCATTGATTCTTTTGATTTAGAAGATGAAGACTAGAACCGAGTTTGCAAAACTTATCAAGAGGTAATTACAACAATGGACAAAATCAGAAGATCTAAACATCAGGGTTAGAAACTAGCAACCAGAGCTAGGACCAGCTCTCAGATTTGAATATTTTGTTCCTCAAAAAAAATTTAAGTCACTAAGTGGTAGAAAAACGTTTTGATAAGGTAAAGATCACTTATATTCCAAAGTGCATTCTTTTTCTTTTATCTTTGCTTTTTCACTTGAAATTTTACTTTTCGTAACTATGTTGGTGACTCTATTTCCCAATGGATAAAGGCCTGGTTTATATTTATTTTTGTGAGCAAAAAATCCCTCGGAAGGTGCCAAGAATGTTAGTCAAAAATTGACTAACTACAAAAAATGGCTCATGCACCTTTTTTGCATATTTTCAAAGAAGACCGAAGTAGCCCATATGCTAAAGAACAAAGAAAAAGCAAAATACACAAAGGAAGAAAAGTGTCGCGATCTCACGACATGTCAAGTTTTTATGGTGAAAAATAGCAAAGAGGGAAAGCAGAGGAACAAGTCGCGATTTTGTGACGTTGCTCATTTTCGCAAAGTCCATCAATAAAAGGGTAGAAGTCAGGGAGAATGTCACGATTTTGCGACATGGCTTATTTTCGCTAGAAGAATAGTAAAACTGCTAAAGATACTAAAAGTGTCACGATTTTGTGACATGTACCTTTTTCATGACATGTCCCTTTTTCATGGCCAAAAGCAACAAGAGAGAGCTAAGGAGGCGGAAGTGTCACGATTTCGTGACATGGTCAATTTTTGCGGTGCAAAAAGAAGAATCAGGCTAAAGACATAGAAATGTCGTGATTTCATGACATGTTGCATTTTCATGACTCAAGAAGGGCAAACAAGCAGAGAAACAAGAGTGTCACGATTTCGCAACATGTCTAGTTTTTGCTAAATAAAAAAGTAAATAAGGCTTCACAAAGGTAGAATGTCACGATTTCATGACATACACGCTGTAGAGAAATAGAGTATATTTTTGGCAACTCGAGCATGCACTGACATCATGTGCTGATTTTTGAAGAATGGTCAGTTGATTATAACATGGCAAGTCCACTGGATGATTACAAAATAACAGGCTCATTTGAATTTAGCCAGAAGGAAATCTATCTAATCTACGAGAAATCCATTTTATATTCTTAGAAACTATAGATAATTACTTTTAATTGATTGAGAAAATTAAATTTACATAGTAGAAGATACTATTTTTAGGGTATAAATAGGAGTGAGTCAATCATGAAAAATGTCAGCTCTTGGACGTTTACAGACTTGATGTACATGTTACTATATTACAAGCAATAAGAGATACTCTTCCTCTGGCTTTTGAAATTCTGTATGCGAGTGTATGTATCTAGTTTTTAACTTTTATTCATTTTAAGTTTTATAATATATCTGTTCTGAAATCTAAACTGTGAATGTATAAACCTTATCTCTAGATTTGAATATTAAAGATATTTACATGTATTTAGACGAACATTTAAAATCACACTCAGGAATTCATGTTTTCTATAGGAAGATATAAAGAAACTCTGAATATAGTAATCTGCATCATCATTTTTTAGTTGTTGTCTAATATGTATTGTGAGAAAAGTTCTAGCTTCGGATATATTTTCCTTATATCTTGTTTCCCTTTCCTCTAAAAAACTCGAAGGAACCAGCCTTCTCTAGATATTAGATAGATGATCTCAAGCAACGTCTGTCTATTCAATGTTGGCAAAGTCTAAGGTGCAACACTATTAACCGAAGGCAAATTTTGTTCCAACAGGTCCAAGGGTACTAAGTGGCATTTTAAAATCACATATTTTAAGAAGAAGAGGATGATGCTCCTCCATCATGGACCCTCTCCCCTATTCACTCTTAAAAATGAGAGGTAGTTTTTAAACATATGGATCATTTAGATACATTTCTAAATGTAAATAATAAATTCATGTAACCTTTTTGATGGTAGATGAAGATCCCTTAACAATGTTTAGTACAAAAGGGTATCTTTTAGACCTTATATAGCAACCAATATCCAACCCTACAAAGTGACCTATCTGATGGGTCTTTGTACGTTGACCTTAATGCATCTAAAATTAATTGCATCAACTAAAATACTCTTATATTTATAATATTTGTATAATGTGGGGTTCCAATTCTCTATAATGTTTGGGACATTAGTTGTCCTTGTCCTTTATTCTTAGGATCAATAATAATTGCCCTATACCTCAACCAACAAATACCAATAAAATACAACATATTAATATCCCCCCTAGTGCATTGATCCTTACAATCATACTTACCTCTAGCATTTTTTCAAAACACCTTAATTTCAATATCTCATCCCCATATCTTCAAATGCTCATCCTACCAATCCATTTCTCCCAAGTTTCTTGGGAGAAAGTAATATAAATTAATATTATATACCAATTCCTCCAAAATACCAAACTCACTCATGTGTTAGTTTAGAACCTCATTTGATCATACCTCAAGCTCCATAAATCTACCTTACCCCATAAATTTAAACACAAATGCTAAGCAAAAGAAATTAAAAAACAAAACTCTAGGTTTGAGTTATAGGTCATCTCTCTCCAAGGTGTATTAGTCAGCTATAAGTATACCTATAAACACTTCTATTTTGAACCTTTAAACCCTCTTTTATCTAGTTTATCTTATTCTTATAATTGTAAGAGCCCTACTTTTCAACTATATATTAGAGAGGGAGACCCAACCAAGTATCTTATACTCTTCCAAGTTTCCTACCATGGCATTTACTATAATGAGGCACTTTTCCTTAATTTATTCCAAATAATTATTTATAGTTCTACCTTAAAGTAGTGTTTTTTTATACCATTAAACTTGACTAAAATGTTTATGAGCTTTTTAAGGTGTGTCTCCAACATGTTGTCACATACATGGAAGAAAAGTGTATGGTTAATAGCCTTTATAAACTCAAACAATATAAGGGTTAAGATTTTATAGAATTCTTAACCAAATGGTGGGATCTTATATGGAAAATATAGTGCATTTTCCCCCTTTGTACCTCATACATATATTTATATGTAATATACAAGATCATTTGTCTTACCCATTATAAAAAACTTGCATTACCTCTTTCAAAGATATAGTCACCTTAGCTAAACAAGTAGAGGTTACCCTTACATGTAAAGGACAAGTAAAGGGTAAGAAAGAGGAAAAAAAATTACCCTCCTCTAATAATAAAGGAAATATATAAAAATAAGCATGTTGTGTGTGATTATTTAGTTGATTCCCACTTTTTTAACAATGTGAAAAGTAGTAATGCTGACATAGTTACTACATTACAAAAGTTGATCCTACAAAAAGACCAAAAAACACTTAAGAGAAAGTTCAGTAGATTAAATCAATCTCTAGATGATATCCTCAAACAATTATTGGTAGCTAAAATGATAGATTTATCACCTATAATTTCACTCCCTTGGTTTAAGGGTGACAAACAATGTGCCTTCCATCACACAAATAACCACCATACCAACAAGTGTAAGAACCTTATGCACCTTATACAATATTTTATTGATGATGACTATATTATATAGTTGGTGATTATAAATAAACATTATCCTCTAACCAAGATATGGTTACATTTAGGAATCCTTTACCCAATCATGAACAAAAAACCACCAATAATGTACAATATAGAAATGTACCTCCACCCAATCAAAACATGATAGGAATGATTTGTTTATGTTGTCACAAGACAATAGCACAAAGACAAAGGTCAATCATTAAACCCATTCTATAATCATCCTTTTGTCCTATGATCTAAATATGTTCCTTATTATGAAGTACCATCCCTAGTCTTATGATTTTAAGGTAAATCCAAAAGAGTCTTTGATTTTCAACAAGTTTAAGACACCCCCTCAAATACTTCCCTACTTGATTTATAAAAAAACATCACTAACCCATAAAGAAATCCTTTTTAAACTATTAAGTGAACAAAATGTTCTATATTATCTTAGTCCTACTGATCATACTAAGGTGGTAGGATCCATCGATGTAATACATGTTATTATCCCTCATAAATATGATGCTCTTCCTTATTCTATACTTGGGAAACTTGCCTTATATATCACATGCAATATCAATGAGATTTTTATTAAATGAATTTACATTGATAATATCTCTACCTTGAATATGTGTAACCTTAAATTTATTTAGCTACAAAGATAATATCTAGTGAAATCCAACATTGCTATCAAGGCTCATGATAATGAGGAATCTGAGTCTATTGGGATTATATTCCTCCCCTTGAAAGTGGTATCTTGCATACTTAACACCCTATTGTATGTTTCGCGTTGTGATATAAACTATAAAATACTCTTAGGATGACCTTGTATTTGTTCTTACATAAATGCTTCTCATCATTTTATCAATGATGGCCTAAAACCTTTATCTAATTATTAATCCACTAAGATAAAATCTAAATAATATTCCATTAATAATAATGATAATGAATTTGGAGCATGTAATTGTTGTGGAGTTTTCCTGCTTACCCTTAAAAGATATATCACATCATGGGGAAATCTTAAAATCATAACTAGCACTATGGATTCTGGCTGATCCACCTCATTAACTTGGGAATAGACTACCTTAGATAGCTCTAAACCGACCAGGTTGGGTAATAAAACCCCAAGCAGTGGGTTATTTTACTAATGCTCTATCGTGCACATGCCCACTAAGCCAGACAAAATGTTATCACTTCATTGTTTTGATATTTTTAGTGATCGAACCTATCAATATTAAGTCCTATAAAACCCAGACCAGTGCCTTATCCATTATAGAGTCGTAGTAGGTTGATAAATGACCTTAGAAAATATAATAGAAAGAAGAACTAGTTAGTTTTACTCCATTCAAATGATGTAATGTAAATAAAATAATTAAACTAGTGATAGAAGGCATTATTTATGGATTCTGATTGTATTAATACATAAATAATCTAACACAAGACATTCATACAAAAATATTCCAAGGGAAGAGTCGAGATTTTCATTAATAAAATATGCACATAGAATAGATCAGCAAAGTGCTTGATCCTCATATTCCATTTTATTATAGTAAACCCTCGGTTTGAATATTTAGAACAAGGGATATCTCCTCTCTATCCTGATTGCAATGATGTAAGAGTCCTCAAATCTGGTGCATTCCATAGGAAATAATCATAGTGAACAACGCACCTCAACAGTCCCTGGTGAATGACAAGAGAAAGGGCGATAAGACACATAGAAAAGAGATACAAGGGAAAATGTGACTCAAAAAATAGACAAATCTATACCTGGATTTTCTCTCTCAGAGGTTCGATAAGAAAAATGTTGTTGTGGTGTTCTCCTCTGTATAGTGCAGGTTGGTCGATTGTTGTAATCATTTTTTCTACTGTAAAAATATTGTTGTACCCAAACTCAAGATGCATTCAAAAATGGGTATTTAGCCCATGTTACCTTTCATGTAGATGGTGGTTATGCATCCCCAATGGTACTACCTTGTGTTGGTGGCTGCAGTCCTCCTAGTGCATGTGTCGCAGTGGCAATGGGCCCCACTCTTACCTTGTGATTTTGAATGGCTTGGTTAATGAATTACCAAGCCTCATTGTGAAAGGTCAAGGAGAAAAGCAGTAGGTTTAAATATTGCATGGCCTTAATTATATAGTCTTTGGCCCACTACACACTATTATTGGTAAATTTGCATAGGCGGTCTACCATCTCCACTAAATCTATGAAGTGCTTAGACAGCCTGTCACTAGATTCTAACTTGAAATCTTGGATTCTTTGAAACACAAAATCTTTAATGTTGGAGCCCATAAAAAGTCCTCAATAGAGAGGTTGTAGTCGGTAAATTCATTTTTGGCCTCATACTCAGACTCTGCCACCTCTCCGTTCCATTGGAGCCAATTCTGCTCATTTTGCAAGAACAATGAGACCTTGATGTATTATTATATGAAGAAGCATAGGGAGTCATCTAAAAAAGTGGTCATTAGTCCAAAAATAGGCATGTAGTCCTCTTGAAACCTTTTATAGATTGGCATAATTGCATCTATTCTCTATATCCCTTGCTACAAGTTATTTTGGATGAGGGCTACTACATGCCTCATAGCATATATGTCTATCATAATGGACTCCAAATCCCCCATATTTGCTTGGATATTCTCCTTCATCTCTTGTTTAATTTCATCTACTAACCCGATTTGGACACTAGTCTGCACAGTGGAAGGAGTGGGAATTCTCATTTTATCAACTTCTTCCTAAAGCTACTTGACCTTGAGCTATAATAGCCCCACTTCCGTAGCCTTAGCTTTCAATTCTTCAAGTTCTTTCTCTATTGCTTCTTCCACCTATGCTTGAGAGGCCATATGGGATTTCATAATTTCAATAGGTGCAACAAATGCTTTTTTGACACCCTTACTCACATCAATAGTGGCCTCTTTCATGCTAGGTGGAAAAGGGATCTCGAAGGTAGCAACAAATGTGTTAGTGGCTATTTTCCCGGTTGTCTCCTTGTGCTGACTATCTCATTGCTAGGAGATCTTTGCTCTTCTATATCTTGGATATGATCCTCCTCATCAGCTATAAACTAGAAGGTTTCAGTGACCCTTGTCATTGTAAAACTCTCCACTCCTTTATCTGAGGATTTAGTCCTAGCCTTTTTTTGAGTAGGGTACTGCATGGGGCTTTGCACATTGTAGCCTCTCAAAATATTAGGTAGTCCCCCAGCTTGAGTTATTTTTTTCATCACCTTGGGTTGTACTCAACGTTATTATTGATTTATCACCAAGGTGGTAAAATACAGTTAACATTGACTTTCTGCCAATTGACCTTGCTCCTATGGGTTTATCAAAGTTAGTTTCGATGATGTGGTAGTCTTCTGAGCTACACCAATGGAAAAATCCTTCCATTTTCAAGTGGTAATGGTGGAACTAGAAGAATAAGGAAGTTTGGCCTACTCATCAACTATATTCATCATGACCTTGAAGAGGTTAGAGTCTTGTTGAGTGATTTGAAGAGTGGGGTCTTTGAATTCTTCTGGAGGGACCACCGAGACTAGTGGGGCCATATTATCCACTAGCAAGTTTTAGTGCAATTTTAGTTGAGTACTATAATCACCAACAACCTCAAATTCATTGTAAGGCCTCTTATCCTTGGGCATCCTCCATACCGAGTCTAAAGTCTGGTTGTTCCTAAAAGCTTGTTGCATCGCATCTTCAAAATCGTCTCCACTATGTGTGATTTCCAAAAGGGCCAACTTGCCAGTAACTTCTTTTTTGTTATGGCCATTTGGGTCATAGGCCCTCCAAGCAATCTTTGGGAAATAGTAGGTTTCCATGTTCTAGATAGCCTGTATCATGGCAAAGTGGCCAAGATAGGTGTAAGGGCCCATTGTGTAGGAATGTGCAACCACTTCACTGGTTCATTCTTCCTTATATTTTTTATCTCTACCTCTTCGGCCATCTGTCGAATGATCTCCAAGATGGAAATGGAAGTTGGGTAGTGGAATAGTAGCAATTTCAAGGGGATTTTTTATCCATATATCTTAATATAGAAAACTTCTTCCACATAGAAGTAGTATCCTGCTTTATCCTTGTGTATTAAATCTCTAACTCCTATCCCAATTTTGTCTAGGAAGTTTATACATAATCGAAAGTGCACTCCTATGAGGACCTTCTTGAATAAGGTCGTATAACTAGAACATCCCACCTAGATGCACAACAGTTGATCTTGTATAGTTGGTACATTCAATCCTCGTAATTGGGCCACTAAGGCTTTGTCCAATTGTGCTAAAAAAAATGAATAAAATAAGAGTAATAAGAAAAAGGAGTCATATTCCTCTTCTCGGCCAATATAGCTTCCTGCAAAAATCATAGTTCTTCATCCAACTTGTCACTGATAATATCCTCCCATCGGTAAAGAGGAGTTTTGTCCATTTTATTGCATTTGAGGATTAAAAAAATCACCTTCTTAATTATTGGATCAAAGTCCTTCTCCCCTAATGCTATATTGATCATGTCGATGTAATCTTGCACCCAAGGATGGAGCAAGAACTTTTTGATGAGGAAATATACTAGCTTCATCTTCCCTCTCTTCAACAGTTTCTAAGGGAACGTAGTGTTCATCATATAATTGGCCTGGAGGGCTAGTGTCTTAAAATCCACCACCCTAGAAAGTGGTGGCTAGACCAAAAACTTGTCAAATTATATCAGCCAACACTTGGGCCACTATTTGACCTTTGAAATTGTGAATGGTGCACTCTTTGGAGTTGTAAGAGACTGCAAGCCATACCAACAGATTAGAGGAATGGTACACCATCAAACAAGTTAACCCGCCCAGGTTCGTACTCCACTTGTTGCACACAGGAGTTGGCTTAGTGCTATCTCGGTAAGCCCATGTGTAGAGGTCCCTTAGGAGCATCGAGTGATGTTGGTTATCTTCTTCTATGGGATAGAACGCATAAATGGTGAACGCCTATACCTCTTTTTGTTTCTCCTTAGTGATATCTCTACTCATATCAGGTAATTCTTCGAGCACCTTATGGTTCTGCACCCTCCTTGGCTTCCTACCGATGGGCCATGTCCCAATTTTTCTACCAATTATCTATTGGATAATTGATGTCTCAAGGGCCAAAGAGCTGGTAGATGCCATCTTTTTTGAATTTTATTTCTTGACTGTAATTATCTTCTCTACCTAAGATTGTGTTTTCCTTTGTGTTCTCTGCACTTCACTCTGTGCTCGACATCATCGATGTATGATTCTACATGCGTATATGGTACAAACCAAGGCCTCCACCTTCCTTTTAAAACATGTGCATTAAATACGGTAGATGGTACATGCACTTTTTTCTTTCTAGGAGCTTTGGGATTGATCAGGCACACCACACCAATTACCACCTTATCAAACATATGGGGTGAATTATAGCCACAGATAATAGTTGGGATACATGGTGGTTTAGGATTGGCAATGGCAGGATGTAGGTAGGTATGCGCTCGCTCGAGGTGCATTAGTTTTAATTTTAGCATGTGCACTCCATTTGGGAGTGGGATGTATGACTTTCAAGGTGGATGCATAGGGTTGTACACCCGCTTGAATTTTGTGCACTCCAAGGGAGTGGAGTGCACTCAACTTAATGGGGAACACAGGTTGTGTACCCTTATAGACCTTGTGCACTCCACCGTAGTGGAGCACACAACTAGAAGATGGGCACACAACCTTGTGCACCCAACATGGACACTTGTATGCCTCAAAGTGAGGGGTGCACCAACTCAGGATGGGGCAGACAGCCTTTTGCACCCTGATGGAGGTTATGCGCTCCACTTCAAGAGTGGAGTGCATTAGTTGTAGGAGGAGCGCATGACTTGTGTGCTCCAGGGGATTGTATGCGCTCCATTAGAATGGAGCACAAATCGAGCTTTAGGGTATGCATGGGAATGCACACCCTTATGGTCTATTGTATGCTCTATTACAATGGAGTGCATGACTTCTTTGAGGTGTATGGGCTCTGCACCCTTCATGGTCTTGTGTGTGCTCTACTCCTTTGGAGTGCATAGGGTATTGCACGCTTCATTCATTTGGAGCATGCAGGGCACACGACCTTGTGCACACCAAAGGGGCGATGCACACTCTGCTTCTTTGGATTGTGTGGGGTGATGCATGATCCATTCCTTTGGAGCACGTAGGGTGCACGACATTATGTACCCCAAAGGGGTGATGCGCGCTTCGTTCCTTTGGGTCACATGGGGTGCATGACCTTGTGCACTCCAAAGGACTATTGTGTGCTCCACATTCCTATGGACTACACTAGATTTTGGTGGGACGCATTACCTTCTACACCCCTAAGGGATATTGTGCACCCCATTCCCCAATGGGGCACACAGGCTGGAGGCAGGCACATGACCTTGGTTTGGTGTGCACATCCTTTGTTCCCAGGTGACTTTTAGTGCACTCCATTACAATGGAGTGCATAAGGCTATTTCAAGATGTACCACCTTGTGTTTCCCAAGGACAAGTGTGAATCTAGCTCCCAAAAAATGGCTAGATTTTTGGGAGTCAACAGTAATCAATCCAAAACACATGATGAGAATCAATCTAAAATTCAAAATATTAATAATTTTAATCTCAATAATCAACAAGATGAACTACTAGTAGTGGACCTATCCATATTACCTCATTCACTCTTGATCTTAGAGTTACCATCTAAAAAAGAAAATGTGATAGAAATAGGGAGTTATTCCTTTGTTTGTGGAAGAACTACTATTGAGGAAAGAATCCATGGTAATAATTCATGTCAAATTGAGTAACAATAGGCTTTCTGCTACTTGTCAAACCTCTATCATATACCTAAACAAATCCTCTCTAACTTTGGCTATCATGAAAATGGTCTAGGACCCCACAAACAAGGTGTTAAATAATCCCTATGCTTGAGACTTATCTAGGTCATTTAGTATTATATTATATCTCTAGTCATAAAAAATATGTATCATTTTATCCTCACATGATAATATCGATGATTTTAACATTTGATTCCTTGAATATCAAAACAAGGCTATTCTAACACAAGGGCTATATTAGGTCACAAGGAATATACAAAACCTTATCCTTTCTATATATTTGACCTATTCCTATTTTTGAAATCCCTTGGTTAAACACCCTAAATATTATTCACCCTAAACTCATAAATGGCCATCAAAAAGATCCCCATAATCCCTTTGAAGATATTTCTTTTGATCGATATACTTTAAAAAATAACACAACATTATCTCAAGTGGATCACACTATCCTTTCTGAATCAATTAAAAATACATTATCAATGTCCAACATAAATGATTGTGAGGTGGAATACATACCCAACAATCCTACTCAACATAGTTCTTATGATTGTGCTTGTTAAGAAAACTCCTCTAATAGAGGGTCCCTTTCACAAATAAATATTATTGATAGCTCATGGACACCCAGTTTTTAATAATTCATTTTAGATCCTATGGAACTCAATAGTATAGAATTGTTAATTTCTCATCCATAATTAGAATATGAGTCTGACATATTAATTAAAAAAATAATCGGTATCAACATTGTCTCTCAAGACAATCCTAAAATTATCACATTGAGAAAAGTTCTAACACATGAAGAATGTGAAGAATATACTAAACTCTAAACTAAATTTTGTGATATTTTTATATATTCTTATGTTTACATGATGAGGTTAAATCCATCCTTTATAGTACATCATTTAATTTTTAAACTTGATGCCATAATAGCAAAACAAAAATTAAGAAAGAGATGCCCTAAATTTACCTTAATCATTAAAGAGGAGCTTCAAAAGATCTTAGAGGTCAAATTTATTAAAGCAATCAATTATTGTAATTGGATATGTAATGGAGTTCTTGTAGACAAAAATGAAGGTAATGTGTGAGTCTGCACTAACTTTAGGGACATCAACAAGACATGTCCTAAATACAAATCTCATTTATCAAAATTATATAACATTGTCAACTTTAGCATGAGAAATGGAATGCTATCTTTAATTCATGGATTTTCTAGATATTATCAAACTTTATTTTCTCTAGAAGGTCAATCTATGACCACCATCATCACTCATTGGGGGATATTTTATTACCAATTTATGCCCTTGGACTATTAGTAGGCTATGACATATATATTTCATGATATGATGAATGATACCATTGAAGATTATGTTGATGATATTATCAGTGATAAGGATGTAAACGTAAACGTTCATCTAACATGGGATTATATATAGCCCATGGGATATGAATACTTGTGTTTACATCCTTATCATTAAATGAGAGTGTTTGTCTCACATGGGCTTCTAGATAGCCCATGTAAGATGAATACTCATGTTTACATCTTTATCAATAAGGTAGTCTTGAAAATAATAAAATTACTTTTGATATCTAAGATGAATATTTGAATGATCAAAGAAATTTAATGGTTGTTTGAATGCTTCCAAATGTGTATTTGGATTAACATCAAGAAAATTGCTAGGATTTATTATCTCATGATATGGTATTCAAGTGGATCTTAATAAGATATTGACCATCAGTAATATGACACCCCCAAAGACATTTAATCAACTCCAAGCTTTAGAAAAAATGCAAGCCATTATAATATTAATTTCTCAACTAACTAATAAATGCAAACATTTTTTTAAACTTCTAACAAAATAAATTAAATTAAAATTGGATGATGAGTGTCAAAAGGAATTTTTTTTTTATAAATAGGAATCTTTATATTGCTTGTAGGGTTTTTAAGGATCCCTTAACCTGATTATAAAAATAGCATTATAGCTATACAATGGTAAAGGATAAAATTCTAACCCTTAACAGGGATTTGACTGAAAAAAACCATATATGAGGATGCAGACTTAGACTTGAAAACTTAAATATTATAACTAAATCCAAAGAGTGAGGGCGTAGCCTCATGCTTGAGGACTCTAACAAAAAAGTTAAGAACTTGAAACAAAAAAATATAGCTGAATATGTAAGGGATTCCATGCAGGGAAGGCAAGAAACCGAAACCTATCATATAATTTGAAATAAAATAGGCTCCATGCAGGGTAGCCGTATGAATAGCAGAACAAGATAAGATGAAATCAGTCCTCAGTCGAGCTTTTTTCATATTCCTTAGTATCATTCTTCTCGGTGTCCTGGGGCTCATCTTCCTTAGGTTAAATCTTCACAGTAACATTAACTACTTCAAAATATCCATCAACTTCCTTGCTAGTCTGGCCAACATAGAACAGTTTCTAAAGTCCTTCCCTGATGTCTATGTGGAATTAACCATCACAGTCATCATATCCATGGTGGAGGAAATGATGAGGCAAGCCAACTACCTCATGCAAGGACATGCATCATGACAATATGCAGGCTTTGGAAAAATACCTTTGTCATGAAAATAAATGGGCATTTGTCTAGAAAATCTTAAGGGGAAAGGTGCATTTCTTGGCTTTCTTGGAGTAATAAATATTGAGGATCGTGAATCCAGCTCAACATGACCATTAGCCAAGGTGGAATCCTCCATACTTTACCATGTCTACATGCTGTAAAGACTGGGTAATAATTTTAGATTGAGTTTATGCAGTGGGTTGGTAATTAGAAAAGTGAGGCCCATAGGAAGTGGGCTTCTGGAACCGAATTTTGTATGAATGTTTGAAAATTTGAGGTGCTTTGAACATCTTCATGCTTTCAGCATTGAAAACTGCATTTTATGACCTGCAAAGGTTGGACAAATAGTGGCAATAAATGACAAAGACATTAGTGTGCATTCCAACAAAAATGACCCAATGAGAGAAAACCAAACGACGAAAGGTGATAAGACTAAGGTGGTGAACGAATGAAGGTAGTGGAGGATGATGTGAGCATACAAGTGGGGGTTCAAACGATGGGGAATGGGGGTAATAGAAAAATGCAGGTGGATACTTAGATGGTGATTATTAAAAAGGATGCAGAAGGATACGTGAATGATGACATACCAAAATAATGGGGTAGCCTACCACTTACCATGATGAGTGGGAATGATCACGTGGAGTGTGATAATTCCCTAAAAAACTAGTGGCATTAAAAATGAGGATAACCTTGGTCATCCTGGGGAAGGACCTCCTACTAAGGAAGGTTAATTTGATGTCTCTCTTGATCTGCAATGGCCTAAACTTCCTCTGGGATGTCAATATACCAAGTCTAGGAATTCATTATGTTGACCCCAATGTTAGCTAACTTGTCAGAGACCCTGTTGGATTCTCTTAAGGTATGCTAAAATATGAATTCTTGTATTTTGAGGATGAAGGTCCTTACTTCCTCAATATAATATTTGAATCTCCAAGAAGGTTTATAATTTCTATGTTTCAGGTAATTGATAGTGTTGAGGGATTCACCTTCAACTATCATTTTGGTGGTAAGGTTCTTAGAAAGGCATAAACCTCTTCACATGCTTTTGGCTTTAGCAACATGGTTAGTCTGTTCATCTAGCCCTTCAAAAAAGGCAAGGATGATATCTCCTTGATGATTTCTTAGAAAACCTCCAGCCCTAGCCTTTCCTAGATTACCTTTTGTTGCTCCATAAAAATTAAGTTTGTACCATCCCAACGGAGGGGGAGTCCAAAATGACTCAAGATGGATGTTGGAAGGAGGTGGAAATCCTCTAAAGATAGATCCAACTCTTTACCAATATTAGATTTGGAATTTAAGGTTGTCTTGGAAGAGGGGGGAATGAGGAAAGAATTTTTCAAATCAAAGTCCAATATTTTAGAAGAAATAATATTGGGTACCTTAGGCTTAAGGGAGAACACTCTATTATTTCTTTCAAGCCAGACTTGCCAGAGGAAATGGTGGAGGGAAATCTTCCATAAAAAATTGAGGCGGGGGTCGTGGAAATGGGAAGGCCAATGGATGAAAATGTCTCCTATGGAGCAGGGTTTAACCCACTGGATATGGAAGGAATGGAAAATAGAATCAATAATGGAAGAGGGAAAAGTATAATGGAGGAAGTGGTGATACGTGGATTCCCAAGCATTATGGCAGAGATAGAATCTATTGGGTATGGATATGCCTTTTTTTATGAGATTATAAATGGTAAGGATTTTCTCTTGGATATCAAGCCATGAAAAGAAAGAAATATTATGGATGAGATGCTTGATCCAAACATGATCAAAGGGTAACAAAATATCTTCGTTATCAAGGAGGAGATAGGCCGATTTGATAGAGAATTCTCCACTTTCAGCAAATGAGCTAATAAAAAGTATTAGTTGAGGGAATGGTAGTAGAAGAAAGGAGATAGTTCAACAGGTTAGATTCAAAAGGAAATGTAGGAATAGAAATGGAAATCAAATTGGGATCCCTGCTCTAAGTGTTAAGGGAATCAAAAACCTTATGTCCTATCCTAACATCAGTAAAATATTTGAGTTTTGACAAAACAAGATCATTTAGGAGGGGTTCTTGAGTGATCCATTTGTCATTCTAGAAATTAATGTTTCGTCCATATACCATTTTCTACATTATTCCTTTTTTTATGAGGGGCTTAGTGCTAATTATGGAATTCTAGAAAGCTGACCCCCTTTTTGGAATATCCTCACTAAGAAAATTGCCATCTTGAAGATACTTCCTTTTGGAAATGGAAATCCACTCATTTCTATCTCTTGATACCAATCTCCAAGATTGCTTGGCAATCAAAGGAGTGTTTAGGGAATGAATCCTTCTTAGTCCTATTCCTTATTTGTATTTGGGTTTGCAAACCTCATCCCAGGCTACAAGGTGGATTCTTTGTTTGTTTTTAGCTCCAATCCATAGAAAAATTTCTAAATTTGCTCGATCCTTAATGAAACTATAGTTGGAGCCTTGAAAATATATAAGTAGATAGGGATACTTTTAAGAACAACATTAGTTAGAGTATATTTAGCTATTTGGGATAAAATGTTTCCTTTCCATACTACAAGCCCTTTTTGAATACACTCTATAACATTATTCCATAGAAATTGTAGGTTGCCCATAGAAAAGAGGCAGACCAAGATAAGTGGTTGGGAGGTCAACTATAGAGAATTATAGGATCCTTGCAATATTGATCTATCTTTTCATAGGAGTATTTAGGAAGTACAATTTTCTTTTATTGAAGTTAACTTTTTGACCAACAATTGCTTCATAAATCTGAAGGATGAATTTGATTACTTTAGCTTCAAAAACATATGTGCTAGTCGATAGGATGGTGTCATCCACAAATTGTTGGTGAGATACTAGAGTAGTCTGGGAGGAGGCCGAAATCCCTAATAGGAATCCAGTTCTACATGCAGCCTGAATGGTCCTACCTAGAGCTTCAGCTATGATAATGAATAATAAAGGATAAATGGGATCTCCCTGCCTAAGATCTCTGCTACTCTTAAAATAACCTACTGGGAAGCCATTAATGAGAATGGAAAACCAAGGGGAGGATATACAATTTTTTATGAGGTCAACCCATTCGGGATGGAATCCAAACTTGTGCAAGATAGATAAGAGGAATTTATAGTTAACTCTATCATAATTTTTATTCATATCAAGCTTGAGGACACAGGTAGGCTTTTTAGTCTTAGAAGCAGTATGGAGGACTTCATGGATGGAAATGACTCCATCAAGTATAAATCTACCATGAACAGAGCTTCCTTGTCAAGGGTCAATAATGGTGGGAAAGAAGGTTTTCATTCTAGTGGCCATGATTTTGGTGAGAAATTTATAGATGACATTGCAAAGACTAATGGCCCTGTAGTCAGCTAAGGACTTGGCGGCCAAATTTTTAGGAATGAGGGCAATGAAGGTGGAGTTGTATCCTTGTGAAATAATTTTGGAGGATTGAAGATATTTGATGGCCAAGAAGACATAAGGACCAATGATATCTCATAAAATTTGAAAAAAGTGAGGGGGAAAACCATCTGGTCTGAGGGCTTTGTCAGGATTCATGGAAAAAAGGGCAGATTTGATTTCTTCATCCTAAAAAGGGGTAATGAGAGAGGAATTGAGTATATATGGAATGGATTTAGGAGATATGTGATGGAGTAAAGCATATTGGGCTCAGGATGAGCAAGAATTATCATCCTCTAGCATGTTACTGAAGTAAGAGCTAGATTCATTCTTGATTTCCTCGAGATCAACTGTGATATTGCCATCACCTTTAGTCAGTTCCTTGATGCGGTTTTTGGTTCTATTTATTAGGGTGGCCACATGAAAAAATTTAGTATTATATTCTCCTTCTTTGATCCAAAGAGCTCTATATTTTTGATGCTAATAAGTTTCTTTGCAAGCAAGGACATTGTGGTACTCAGAAAGGATCTGTTTCTCTTCATCCTTGATATGGACATCTGCCGCCCCATTTTAAATTTTGGACTCAATATATTCAAGTATTTCTTTGAGATATTGTTTTTTGGTAAAAATATTACAAAAAACTTCTTTATTCTAAATTTTTAGGTCTTCTTTGAGGGTTTTAAGCTTTTGAGCCAATTTTAAGGAAGGATGTCCTTGGAAGTCTTGTTGCCAGCAATGAGAAACTCTTTTTTTTAGATCTGGGTGGTGTAGCCACATAGCCTCAAATTTGAACAGACTTTTGTAGGGGTTAGATTTGTCAATGTCTAGGATGAGAGGATTATGATCTAATCCAATTTTGGGGAAAGGATATAGAACAACATCACCAAAGACCTGAAAAACTTCCTGGGAAAGGAAAAACATGTCTAATTTGACATGGATATGTTGTGTCCCAACTCTTGTATTGCTCCAAGTATATTTAACCTTTTTGAGATTTAAGTCCATTAGACTATTTACATTGACAAAATTGTTAAACTCCTCCATGATTTTAGCTGGGGTCTCAAATCATCCTTTTTTATCTGAGGGATAAAGAGGGGTGTTAAAATATCATGCCATAATACAGGGAATGTTTTGAAATAAATCTTTCATACTAGTCAGGGTTTCCCACAACTGAGCTCTCCCAGTAATGGTGTTTGGAGCATAGACATTGGTAAGGATCCAAGAAGAATTATTGTTTACATCATGAAAGATAATGCTTAAAAGCCTATCACTAGAATTAAGAAGATGACCTTCAACCTTCTACTTATCCCATAGGCACATGAGACCTCCATAAGTTCCTCTAGCAACACTGACAAATACTCCTACATTTTTCCATATTGATTTAGCTACTGAAGCAAATCTATTGGCATCAATTTTTGTTTCTTGCATAAAAATGATGGAATGTTTGATGTCTTTCCTCATAGACTTAACAAGTCTTTTTTTGTCTGCCCCATTGAGGCCTCTCACATTCCATGAAATAATCCTCATTTAGAATATTTGGGGGCTTTCTTGCCTCCTCTCCCATTATGGTGAGGGGGTTTGGAGATTTTACTCTCTTCCTTAAGTTGAGACGTAATATTAGGAAAATGGGTTTTTTGAATTTCATTTGCAATATCATCTATTGTTTGGGAATTCTAGATTTCCTCTTTGGAAGGCCTCCCTCTTTTATTTTCACTATAAAAATCAATGGGGGATTTGGTAGTACTTATGTTTTGCTTAGGACTGAACTTATAGGGAATGGTTTATTTCAAAACAGGGCTCTGAGACCTAATAGCCTAATTAAAGCTAGGAGATATTATTTTCTCCATAGGATTATTATTGGAGATAGTTGCACTTTCATCCTGAGGGATGTGAGATGGTCCAGACTTGAACGAGGTATTAACAAAACTGAGGTCAATGTTTAGATCAGGAGGGATTTGAAGATCTAAGTAGGATTCATGATCAGCTTGGGATTTTGGATTCCTCTTTCTGATTGGACTTGAATGACACAGGTATTTGATTATAAGCAATAACTTCTTTTTGAGAATCCTTAGGAGGATTTTTAAGAGTATAGGAAATTAGGGAATTTTATTGTAGCAACTTATGAGATTTATTTAAGATATTAAATCTGTTGGAAGTTATGAAAGAGCTTGATGTTGCTCTAGGTTTACCATTTCCTTACCTTTGAGAGATTGAGGCCCTTCTTGAGATTTAGGAAGCTTTTGTTGTTGTTGGTAACTTTTATTTGTCTGACTTTATTGTTGCCATTTCTTTTAGGTTTTGGGAAAACCACTATTGAGTGGGTTTTTACTACATCTGTATTGTTCTATGTTGGCCCCACTAGGTTGGGGCACTCATGCATCTTACTTATGCCCTTTCTCCAAGTTAGACTAAGCTTTGAGGATAGGGTACTGGGACCTCAGGTGTCCCTGGGTATGGCATTCCATGCAAAAATTAGGTTTGTTTTCATACTCAAAGGGCTACTTTTTGCAGAAAGAATTATGGATAATATTGACATAAGTAGGTAATTATGATGCTAGGTTGGCATTAATGTAGATCCTAGCCACATTAATTCACTTGTGAGCTCTAATGACTAGATCTATGGCAAGGATATCTTCTATGACATTCATGATGGATAGGAAGATATCATCATGTCAGTAGTGTAAAGGGAGGTTGGGGATACGAATCCATATAGGCGCATAGTTTATGTCCTGAGTATCAGGATTAAAATCTAGGTCCCATTTCATTAGGAATAAACTTTTGCGACCTAAAAACTAGGGGCCATCGGTGAGGATGTGTTTTGTGTCTTTGTTGCTACTCAATCTAATAGTAAAGAAACCTCTAGATAAGACAACCAGTTCCATGTCTCCTACGGTTTTCCATTTGGTGATAGCCCACCTATGAATGGTTTTGATATCAGGTCTTCCTCCAACAAACTTTCCAACCAAAGCATAGTGTTCCATAGCTAGGTAGCTATTGGCAATACTTTCAGGGATGTTAATATTTTGATCGTCAGGAGCGATTGCAGTTCTAGGAGGCTTAAAGGTACATAATCCATCAGTGGATAGGATATTAGCATAAGATAATACCTTGGTAATACCACTAGTGGGACCCTTAACGGTTAAGGGAGGGACCCCAATTTTGGGAGGTTAATCTTCCCAAAATATGGTTGAATCATCTGTATCTCCTTTATCATCAGAGCTCTCATTCTTGTCATTTTTGGTGTCCTTGGTCCCTAACTTCCTTCCATCCTTACTGTTGTTACCCTCCTTGGTACTTGTATTTATTTTTGATCCAATCCTCCCTCCTTCTCCTTCTCCTTCCCTCATTATTTACTCTAGCTCTATCACTTCTTGGGCTGAACTAGAAGCAAGATTTCTCAGGAAAAAAATTTACTTTTGACAATACGATAATGTCAAAAGGATTTTTATGGTCTAGAGACATAGCTTTTATCTCCACCTATCCTTGTTCTATGTAATCCAATTAATCCTTTTACTGGTATACATCATAGCAACTATCAATGCCCCATGTCCTATGTTAGAACAATATGATGATCAACATATGGAAATGGATATCTATTATGTTAGTAGAATCTTAGTTAGTTGTGAAGGGTATTACACACCTTTAGAAAACTCTACCTTGTAGTTTTATTTAGTTACCAAAGGTTGAGAGATTATATGTTAAGCCACAAAATCTATCTCATAGCTAGAGTAGATCCCTTGAGGTGCCTCATGTCTAAACCTTTCCTTTCTGTCTAGACAACCAAATATGTAATGGCCCTTAATGAAGTTAACCAAGAATTAAGAAAAAGTCAATAAAATTATGAATGATAGATGAACAACAAGTAGTAGTCTAGTAGCAACTTTACACACTTGTCACCTTATAGAATTTCTAGATAAAATAATATGTAGCACCAAAATAACCTAAATTGGTTATTAGACCCTATACTTTGATGGTGTAAGTTGTTTCAAAGGATCTAGGGAAGAAGTAATCTTGGTATCACCACAAGAAGCTATTATTAGTCTATCCTTCAAACTTTAGTTCTTATGTACTAATAATACATTTTAATATGAAGCCCTTATCCTTGGACTTCATGTATCCTTAGCTCTAAAGGTAATTACTCTCTCTATTTATAGGTATTCTTAGCTTGTAATTATTCAAATTAAAGGAGTTTATCAAACTAAAGATGATAAGCTTAGACTGTATAAATACATTGTTGATAAATTGATGGTTAATTTTGATAAAAATGTCATATATATGTTCACTCATTCTATCAATTATCAATTCCCTTGGAACTAGAGGATTATAAAGCCAAAATAATTATTAAACAAATAAAACAACCCATAAATTTACAATAGAGTCAAAATCCTTTAAAAATAATTCTCAATGAACAAACATGTCTTTCTAAACCTTGGTACAAGGACATATTTGCCTTCCTTAAGGATGTCACTATACCAAAATTATAACTTATAATGAGCAAAATAATCTAAGACATTGATTCTATTGATTCATAATCATTTGAAATATTTTGTACAAATGATCTTTTGATGACATGATTCTCAATTGTCTATACTTTCATGAAGTAAAGACAGTCATTCAATGTTTCCATGAGGGAACATGCAATGACCACTTTAATGGGAACACCATCATCAAGAAATATATTTGATTAGGATATTACTATCCCTCTTTGAATATAGACTCTTGCAGCTATATCCACAAATGTGATAAGCTCCAAAACCATGAAAACTTTATCCATGCTTTGTCTCAAGACCTAAAATCATTGGCTTTTCCCTAGCCCTCCTCTACTTGGGACCTCGATATCATTAGGAACATAAGTCTTCCATCATTGAATGGACACAAGTTTATTATCATTAAAATAGAATACTTTACAAAATGGGTATAGGCTATGCCTTTGTACTCCCACAATCAGATTCAAATGCCAAACCTTATTCTCAATTAGATTCTATCTCAATATGATATTCCCAACATGTTAGTTTATAACAATACAATACTTTTTAAGAATAAGTATAACATTAAACTTTGTGTGAAATTAAAAATTCAACATAATTGGTCAACACCTTAATATCCACAAGGCAATTGCAAGGTTGAAGCATCTAATAATATTTTAGTGAAAACAATAGAGAAACTCATTGGCATGAAAAGTTGGGGTTGGCATCTCTATTTATACCTTACCTTTTGGGCCTATTATACTAGTGCTTATAATCCAAATAGTCACATATCCTATGCATTTATATATGGGACCAAGGATATCATTCCCTTCCAATTTTACTTATGAATCATCTTAAATGATTCCTCTATCAATAGTGAATATTGCAATACTTACCTTATTTCATTAGAGCTATAATTAGATCCACACCATGAAACACCTATAGGTATATCATTAATGGCTAATGAGAGCCTATGGAAAAATTTTATGACCCCATTTATTTGAAGTTGATAATCTATTTCTTAAATAAAACTGGAAGAACAACAATTCTAAATAGGAGATTAAAGACAAATTTGAACCAAAATAGCTAGGTCCATTTATAGTGATCACAAAGAACATCAATTCTAAAGAGGAGATTAAAGATACATTTGAACCAAAATAGCTAGGTCCATATATAGTGATCACAAAGTATAGGTTAAGATCATAGCATCTGGATACATTTTATGGGAAAGAGCTAAAAGAACCAAAGAATATAATGCACCTAAAAAGATAATATGTCTAATCAATATCATCTTGTACCATTTTATATACATCAGTATACATCATTTATTTATGCCTATTTGTATGCATCATTGCATACCTACATTGTTGCTTTATGCATATTGAGTCATGAAATTAATAAAAATGCAATGATGATCCTCATTAGCATAATTTGCATATGCATACACTTACACTAGGTCAGTAATGCTAGTGAAAATCTTCTTATCTTTCGACTACTTATCACATTACCTTTATTGCACACATGATTGCATGCTTGCATATTCTTGGCTACATGATGTATATTGAATCCGAGAATATTAAAAATGTAATTATAACCCATTTAGCATGGTTATCATATGTATTGCACTTGAACTATATAAATGATGCTAGTGAATCTCCTCCATGAGTCCATTGGCTTGCCTGATGTGTTTTTTCACTTATATATTATTTTATCACTCAATTTATTTTTGTCTAACCCTCATCATATCTTGTCCAATTCATCGAAAAAATCTTGAAATTCTTGGAGTGCATGTAATATTGGTCCCCCCTTTCCTTGTAAGTATACTTAATATTGAAGAAATAATGTTACATATAATTACCTAGACCCCATAAGTAGTAGCTTCCAAATAACAATTCATTTTTTTTGCATTCACCTTGATAACTTTTTGTGTCTTAAATCAAGAGAATTATTGTTATGCCATGATGATATTATTCAAGATTATTTATCCTCCTACGAAGGATGCTCGTGGCAACGCTTCCTACACAAAGTCTCCAAGTGACAAAGGGAAAAATATTTCTCACTCAGCGGTTGGCTCCAATGAGGTTAGTCTTTTTGCTCTTGCTAATCAATTTCAAATTCTAAGATATTTAGATCTTGAGGTGGATGTCGATGATACCTTTAATCTTGATCCTCCTCTAAATTTATCCTTGGATCTAATGCAAGTCCAACAAGATTTTTAACCCCAGGTTGTTAATCCCCCATATCCTGATGTCTTTAATGTATACCAGCCCCTAGTCGATGATGTCTCCATCCCTTCTTCCTTTTTTGAGCCTTCTAGCCCTGTGGTTCAAAAAATTCCTACCAACAATTTCAGCCCCAAAATTACTAGAAGCCAAAAGAGATCTCCTATTGATTGTGGAATGGAAAAAAAAAGAGGAAGGCCCTCTAGTTCTAACCAATGGAAGCAAGGAGTAAATGATGATATTGCTAATGGAGTACAAAAGACCCTATTTTCCACTGGTATTAACATATCCAAGGATGAACCAAAGAGCACCAAACTTCCCCCACCATCTGGAAGGGGAGGCAAAAGAACTTCAAAATATTCCAAATGAAGATCCTCTCATGGAATGTGAGAGGCCTTAATGGTTTAGCCAAACAAAGGTTAGCCAAATCATTAAGGAAAGAAATCAGACCTACAATTTTTGTGATCCAAGAAACCAAGGTTTGTGAACCCCTTGATAAAAAGATATGTAATCATATGGAAGAATTGTGAATCCATTTCTTGTAATGTGAAAGGTGCGTCAGGAGGCCTTTTGTGTCTTTGGAACCCAAATATCATGGATGGAATTCTCATCCATTCTATTGATGAAATGATGAGCATTATTTTTTTCAACAAATACAACAATTCACCTTGGGTTATTACTAATATATATGCTCCCAATTCCATTTATGGGAGATCTCATTTATGGGGTAATTTATCCTTTGTCAAAAGTGCCTTTCCAAATCTTCCTTGGATCCTCGTAGGTAAATTTAATATACCTTTGTTTCCTTATGATAAAAAATGTGGTGTTGGCTCCTTTTCCAAAAGTATGGAGGATTTTCAGGATTTTATAAGTGAACATAATTTAATGGATGTAACTCTGAAAGGAAATCAATTTACTTGATCAAATGAAATGTGTGGACCTCAAATCATCCAAGTCAATCTTGATAGGGTCGTATTTTCTTAGGAAGCTATTGATAGTTGTGGGGATGCTATTCTTCAATACCTAACCAGAATTGGATTTGATCATAGTCATTCTTCTAGACACAAAAAATCCAAAAATCTTCAAAATTCCTTTTAGATTTGAAGCTATGTGGATGCTACATCCTAACTTCAGAGAAATGATCATTCAATTATGGCAATATGATATCCAAGGAGCTCCTTCCTATGTTTTGGCTCAAAAATTGAAGAATATTATGGAAAATATAAAAATATGGAACATAGACATCTTTGGAAATCTTTTCCAGAACAAAAAAGATATTATGAACAAGCTTGCCATAATAGAAAAAGAGAGCCAGGAAACAGGAAAATTTTCTACTAATATGTGAAGTAAAGAGAGGGACTTACTCACCCAATATCACAATATCCTTCAATGTGAAGAAATATTTTGGAGACAAAAATCTCGTGACATTTGGCTCAAAAAAGGAGACTCCAACACTAAATTCTTTCATGTCTCCACTATGAGACACCGAAGCAATAACAGGATCAAAGAAATTCACAGTCAGGATGGAAGGACCATTAATGACATAAAGGAAATCAGAACTAAAGGGATAGCTCACTTCATGCAATTACTCTAGGAGGAAAGCAGACCTAATTTGTTGGCAGGAAAAAACTTCTTCCTTAAATTTATTCCTCATATTATTTCTAATGATATCAACAACAAACTTATAGTTGTCATGTCTGATGAGGAAATCAAAGATGCCTTATTTTCCATGAAATTTGACAAAGCACCTGATCCAAATGGGCTTTATCCAAGATTTTTTCAAGTCTTCTAGGACATTGTTGGTAAGGATGTTTGCAAAGCCATTAGAGAAATCCAAGGTTCTAAAGTCATCCCTAGAGGCTTCAATTCCACATTTATTGCACTTATACCAAAGATTCCAAATACCTCTAATTTCAATGATTTTAGGCCTATTAGCCTCTGTAATGTCATTTACAAGATATTAAGGAAATCCATCACTATTCACATGAGAGAGTTTATGTGTTTAATCATAAACTAGTTTCAAGGAAGTTCTATCAGAGGAAGGTCGATCTTGGATGGTATCATTTCAGTCCATGAAGCAATCCACTCCATATCCATCAACAAAAATTTGCTTTCTTTATAAAACTTGATATGAACAAATATTATGACAAACTTAGCTGGGATTTCCTTCTCGCCATCCTGCATAAGTTTGGATTTCATTCTGAATGGATTTCCTTAATCAAAGGATGCATTTATTCAACTTGGTTTTTTGTCCTCATTAATGGATCACCTGCAGGTTATTTCAAGAGTAGTAGAGGATTAAGGCAAGGGGATCCTTTGTCCCCTCTCCTTTTCATTATTGTTGTAGAGGCTCTTGGAAGATCAATATTGGTAGCAAAAGATGCAGGTTTAATTTTTGGACTATAGGTTACCTCTCAGTGCAATCCCATTACTCATCAATAATTTGTTGATGATACCATGTTGTCCACCTTTACCTCTGTTAATGAAGCAAAAATCATCAAGTGTATCCTTCTCCTGTATGAGGAAGTTGCTATCCAAAGGATAAATTTTCATAAAAGAAAACTGTATTTCCTTAATACTCCTCTCAAAAGATAGAATATGATTGCCAACATACTTGAATGTTCCATAGCTAATTTGCCTTCCTCCTACCTAGGCTTACCTCTCTTTATTGGGAGTGCCAAAGAAAGCTTATGGGACAATGTAATTGAGAGACTCCAAAAAAAGTTGTCCACTTGGAGAGGTAATATTCTGTCCCAAGTGGGTAAAATCACCCTCACCATGGCCTACCTCCAAAGTATTCTTGTCTACTTCCTTTCTTTCTTCAAATCTCCTGAAAGTGTTTACCAAAAAATTGAAAAAATTCAAAAGCACTTTCTTTGGACATGATCAGAAAACAAACACAAATTTCATTTAGGTGCTTGGTACAAATTTTGTAAACCCATATATCAAGGAGGTTTAGGATTCAAAAGGATATATCTTCTCAAAATCTCCCTCCTTGCCAAGCAATCCTGGAGGATTATTTCCAATTAAAATGTTGACTGGGTCAAGATCATGAGAAGGAAGTATCTACAGACCTTTGAATTTCTCCATGGAGAGGTCCCCTCTAATGGGTCTATTTTTTGGAAATCCATCTATGAAGCTCGATCCCTTCTACAAAAAGGACTTCGATGGAAAATTGGGAATGGCAAATTCATCTTCTTCTGGGAAGACAAGTGGATTGGAGATAGTCCTCTTATTCAAATTCCTATGTTTCAAAGAATAATAAACATAACCAAACATTCATTTGGTCCTTTAGTTGCTAATTTCATATCCTATATCAATGGTATCATGTGTTGGAAAAGACTTGATGTCCTAAACCATGAAGAAGAAATCTCTTGTTTGCAAGCTCAATTATCTTCCATAAAAATTCTAGTTGGTGATCTTAAGGATCAACCTATTTGGGAACCTACTGATTCTAGAGAATTTTTTGTCAAATCACCTTATTTGCTTTCTCTCAACAACATTGAAAATCCTATTCCTTTTAAGTTGGTTTGGACCAAATACTTGATTCCCAAAATTGCCTCCTTTTCTTGGATGTACATCCAAGATCGTATCCTTACTACCGAAAACTTAATCAAAAGGAGCATTCCTCTTCCTAATAGATGTTATCTTTGCCTTTCTGATTGGGAATCTACTTCTCACATTTTCTTGTTTTGTATTTTTTCAAGAATGGTGATAAGCAAGATTTTTATTAATTTCTAGTTGGTTTGGGCTCAACCACCTTCCATCGTCGAGCTATTCCATTAGTGGCCCAATCCTTTCAAGAACCCACTGCCCAAAGGACTTTTGAGATTATGCCTACAACATTACCTATGGCAAATTTGGCTTGAATGCAATAGAATAATTTTTTAACAAAAAGCCTTACATGCTAATATCATTGCCCATAAAGTTATCCTATATGCCAAGGAGAATGTCCATGTTGCACATTTTGATCCTTTTCCTTGCTCTCATTTTGAGAAATCCATCCTCAATTCATGAAATATCTTCCTTGATACATCAAGGCCTATTAATCCTTCATCTTTGAGGACCAACATTAAGTGGCATCCTCCTACGGTTGGTTGGGTCAAGATTAACTTTGATGGATCAACTAATGAAATCTTGGAAATGTTGGAGCTGGAGGAATTCTACGTGATCATTCTGGTAATTCTATTTTTTCTTTTTTTGAACCTTTGGGCTTCCTTTCCAATCATTCCACCAAAGCCAAAGCTATTTGGAGAGGCCTCAAATTCATTAAAATTATTCTAGGGAAAATTATTGTGGAAGGAAACTCTCTAAATGTCATCAACTATTTAAAAACTTCAAAACCTAGCAGCTGGAGAACTAGAACAATTATGGAAGAAAGCAAACAAATCCTTGGTTGGCAACATAACACCATTGTTCAACATGCCTTTAGAGAGGCTAACTCTGTTGTTGATAGATTGGTAGATATTGGAGCTAACACCCAAGGACTGCTAACGTGGATTGATACTCTTCCTCATGAGGTGGTAAAGCTTGTCAGAAGTGATCAAAATAATGGTAATCATGTTGAATCTTGAAAATTTCATTCAATTCATTGCCCAACATTCTGCCTTCCACATGAAGCATTGGTTTCATGTCATAATTCCTTTGTTATCCCTTTCTCCAAGGAATATGCCTTACTTTGAAATTTTGATTCGTGACCCATTGTGTTTTGATTTTATATTACCCATTTATGCATGTGCCTATTTCTTGATAACCGATTCCTTTTGGAATCCCAAGGTAAAGTCCAACATGTTTTTTAATCATACTTCCCCCGTGTGTTTTGATATTCATAATTTTGTTTCATCAAGAACCATCTTCCACCATCTAGCCATTTCCATTGTCCCAAGAATTTATTGGGAGAACATCCCAATCCTTTCTGTATCTTGTGCCAAAATATATTTTTGGTTTCATTTTATGAACATCTTCGATGGTCAAAATTTTATTTTGAAGTTGGTTTTCCCAACTATCTATCACAAGATTCGATGCCTGGAAATCCACCTTGTTATCTGCCCTAGCCAATCTCATTCATTCAGTCAATTTTTTCCCTTTTCAATGCATCCTCTCTGGCATTTTTGCAAAACTCAGAGTTGCAACAATGCTTTCCTTTTTATGAAACTTGGAATGATCTGCTCACCTATCAGTGTGTTGATTATTTGCATGTCCTGTTTATCCCTAGCCATTTTATTTTTTCTCCTTCTTGCTATTTTTTGTCCACAACCATGAAAGAAGGAAAGCCTATCTTCACTGAGCCTGAGGTGTTCGAACTTGAATCCATAGTCAAAGACATGTGGAAGGACAAAGGAGCATTGATTGATTTTTTCAAGTTATTTTCTAGTGTTGATGAGAAGGTGACAAAATCCTTTACTGAGTCCTGGAACAAGGGCCTAGTTACTATTCACGATGTGCAATTTTAAATTTATATCGAGTTGCTAGTAGACTTGACAGGACAACCTATGGATGACAAGGTGATAAGAAGGAATAAAAATAACTAGGAACAAGGGATGACGCACTTTGAGAAATCCTCGATGATCCACAAGATGGTCAAGAAAGGTAACATTCCCATCCCAGATACTAATGAAGAAAATTTGTCCTCAACTCCTAGTCCTACAATGTTTAGACCCAAGAGGAAGGAGAAAAGTGACAAACCTCTTCTTGATTTCAATGTCAGAAAAAATGTCAAGGTTGAGAATACACTTGTTAGACATTTCTAGAGGCTCAAGCTTAAATAAATTTCTAAAACCCCTCCTTCCACATCTGTTAAACCCACAAAGGATCAGTCCAATTTTCTTGATATTATGGAGAAATATCTTGACAAACTTGTAGTCCAAGGAACCTCTACCACAATTTATCATTTGGAAACTACACATATGGCCTTAGGTAAAGCAATTTTAAGGCTAAAGTATCAGTGCCAAGCTCCCAGTGTCCTATTCTTCTATGATATATTCAAGGACATTCCTACCTTTTTCATTGTTGAGGGTCCCTCTGATGCCAAGGGTGATGGAAAATATGAGGACATGGTGGAGATCGCAAAGGAAGTGTGTATTGATGTTCTGAAGGATGTTCCTAAGGATGCCCCGAAGGATGAAGCAAAGGATACCATGTTGGAAACAACTACCGCTTCTCCTATGCTTACTAATGTTCCTCTCTAAGCGAGGATAGGGTTCCACCTGTTGCTATCTCCGTTTCATTCATTCGGTCTGAAGATTTTGGTCTTGTTGTGTTCTGCAGGCTGTAGGCCTATTTATTTTTATTCCTTTCTATTCGAGGTTGGCTTCTTTTTGTTGTAGCAGGATTTATACCTCTTCATTGTGTTCCTTTTAGGTTTCCTCTTGGGTTCCTCTTCTTATTTCGCTAATGTACAAGGCATTGGAAAACCTTTCAAATGCCCTCTTTTGATAAATAAAATTTTTAATTTACCAAAAAAAAAATTATTCAAGATTATTTTCTGCTTTGTATTAGATATTTGAGCTAATGGTTATCCTAGTCTTCCCTCCTCTAATATTGTCTTGTATATTTACTTAAAAAATCTACCATAATTCTAGCATGACCATAGTTAGAAGTGCATTGCATTTACACTAGGTATCAAAGGTAGAAAATCCTCATCATAATTTCATTCTTATGTACTTTAGGATATAGGGAGGAGCTAATTATTTTTCATTTCAATATTGGGTATGTTTATAAGATCTTTGCATATCTACCATGCACTAGAAGGACAAAATCTTAACTTCTCCTTCTAGGTTCTAAAATACAATATGTTCTAACAAGAAATTAGAAATTTTACAAATATCCTATCACTTTACCTTATTCTCATATTTTCCCTTGAGATGAATCACTAAGATGTGGGGATGATCCTTTGTATGTTAGCTTATTCACACATTACATGCATACTAGGAATCTGAGTTAGCAATTCCTCTCCTAAATTTTCCTCTTTATTCATCACTTGTGATTAAGAAATAGGGTTGTTTTTAATCATTGACTAGTTGAATACTGATAAGTGCTTAACATTGGTTAAAAGTAATCCATAGTTCTCAATGGGTATATGCATACATGCTATCATCAAAATCCTTTATACATGTCATACATAATGGAGAAATTTAAGGCATCTACTAGGATGCCAAGTATAATCTCTTCTTTCTTGTATTCTTTCTCCACAATCTTGTTTCCAGATGATGTTTACCTCTATGAGACATAAAAATGAATGACACTAATCTCCAAACTCTTCTTATCACCGTAGCCTCTTTGCCTAAAACCTCTTATATGTGTTTTATAGGTGATGTATTAAACATACCATATTTACTCATGGGTATATATAAAGGTTTGAAGTGACCAATCTTAAATTTATAATCTACCTCAATTGATTCATTCCCATCTACCTTACTAACCTAATAGGAAATGACCTAGTTTAGTTTCTTTCCTTGTAGGATGACAAAGCACTAGGAATAATAATCATAAACTATCATTTACTTATTTGTTAGTGTTGTCATTTCTAATTTTACCTATAACACAACCATACCTCTTATTTAAGCGATATATTAAGTTGCAAGTAAGAGCTTGAGGTGTGGCTTAATTAGGGGTCTCAAAGAGTTTTTACAAGGTTGTATCCTTGTTAATATGTGATATTTAAGGTTCTAGTTGCTCAACAATGGAAAAAAAGTAAACAAACTCATTAAAGAAAAATAAAATGGGGTTATGCACCAAGATATCAGCTAAGATCTTCCTATAAAATTAGACTTGAATGTTGTGTGCCAACGATCAACACTTAATCTCATTAATATAGTAAAGTATAATAAATTTCTACCAGTTATGTGCATGCATAAGAAGGTAGGTCCTATAGGAGAGTGAATCTAGTAAGTGAATCAACCCAAAAATAGATGTATGTCCTTCACACACATATAAAATCTAATATTTAGGCAAAATATCACAAACACATACACATACACAACAACAAGTCTATAGAAAAATACTAAAAAATAGATAGTTGATCCCATTATTATATATATATATATATGTGTGTGTGTGTGTGTGTGTATATATATATATATATATACATACATATACACATATATATACATATATATATATACATATATATACATACATATACACACACACACACACACATATATATATATATATATATATGTGTGTGTGTGTGTGTATATGTATGTATATATATGTAGATATATATATCTATGTATATATATATATATATACATATATATATATATATATACATATATACATATATATATATATCTATATATATATACATACATATACACATATATATACATATCTATCTATCTATATATATATATATATATATATATATATATATATATATATATATAATGCAAATAAAATCTCACAAATATTGTGCTAAAAGTTTGAGTTCAACATTACCTACAAATGTTATAAATAAAAGGAAAGGAAAGACAAACCATATCTATTTTTATAGAGATAAATGAAAGGAAATCCTACAAATGCATACAACTACAAATTTGTTGATCCTTTACAAAGCTAAGACTACCGCTCTTTGTAGATTACATCAGAAGAATTTCCCTCTAAAATTATTTTAAATTAGATTTGACAATCCCATCTAATTTTCCTAGGAAATTTGATCACTGAATAGTATACTTATCTAATCATAACAACTGATTAGCATGGGATTATTAGGGCCATACTTCATATTGAATAAATATTTGGGATGATAGCTAAGGGAACCCAGACTAGGTGGGTGCAGGAGATCTATTTAGAAATGCTAATAAGGAAATCCTGCTTGCCTTCATTGAACATTTGGGTCATCAAACGAACCACTTTGTTGAAGCATAGACACTCTTTCAAGGTGCTTCTATGCTGGATATGATCAACTGTAGGAAATGTATTATCAAGGGATATTCCCTAAATATAATAAATATATTTAAAGGCAACCACACCCCATATTGGATGGTTTCAAACTTTATTTGGGAAGCCTAGAGATAGATCCAAAGTCTTGAAGAGGTTTAAATTTACCATCATTTTAGAGAAGGTAACAAGGTCACTGATATTCTCACAAATCGTAGTCTCCAAATTCAAAATATCTAGGTTTGTATAACTTCCTTGAGGAATTTAGCAGAGTGGATAATAATTGTAGATAGTGGTAAGATTACTTTTTGTCTCAATCTTTGAATCGACGGTGCTTTGGTTTTTAGTTTCTCAAGGGGGAAATCCCACCATTTTTTAAATTTAATTTTTTTTGTGATTGACATCATTTATCTTGTGGTTAGATGGAGGAATATATCTTTGCTATATGGTCAGCCTTTCCAGTTTAGAGGTAGTGTTCTTGATCCATGACTAAGGTGGGGTATTAGTGGTTCTTTTTTTAAGGGAAGTTAGAAGGATTACAAGTGTGTGGAGTTATTTTTTGAGATTCTTCTTTAGGTGTTAGGAGGATAGGATAGGATGGTGTTGGGGGTATTTCTCATGTGATCAAATATCATGTGTGTTGAGTTGGAAGGAGGTCAGACCATCATTGGGTCTTCTCAAAATATTTGCCTCACCAATAGAGCCTTCAATAATCAAGACTTGAGATCTTAGGTTCAGTTGTGAATCGGGTTGGCTGGTGGTGTTGTTTTCAACCTTGGTAGCTTCTCAAAACCTTTGTTTGCTCTAAAAGGTTCTATTTTATCTATGTGGGAGTCCTAAGTGATGTGGTGGTAGGTAGAAGGTAATCCTATTTTTTATTCTTCATCCAAAGCTGGTAGTCATGTGTGGGCTTGTTTTTTTTCCATATCATTAATAAGGAGAGTTCACATGTGGATCTGGTTGGAAAAATAAATAGGCATAATAGTTAGATTACCAAGTAACTGTAATGTCCCCTTTTTTATGCAGTTAGGTGCAAAGCAGATTAGCCTATACATGAGCTCCCATAGGCTAAGTCGGATGGAGGGGAGCCATTGAAGATATCAAAATCTTTGTTAGTACCTAGAGAGCTATTGATTGATGGTCGTTTGGGCTCATTCAAATATTTCTTTGATCAAAGTTATTATTTTTAGCCATGTCTATTTTTAGGGTTTCAATGGACAACAGACAGTGCAGTGTTATTTTTCAATGAAATGGGTGTCCAAAACCATTCGTGGATTTCAATTCAGATGGGCAGAGGTTGGAAATTTTAATGTTCGAAGATAAAATTAAAAAAGTGATTATTTAATTTAATTTTGTAAAGTAAGTGACTTTATTTTATTATAAAATCATTTTATACTTAAAAGGGGCCTTTTTAAGTGACGACTTAAAAAGTCATTAAGCCTAGGCATAAGGATGTGAATAAATTAAGGAGAAATAAGGTGGAATTAAAAATTGATAAAATTATATTTTCCCACCCTAAAAGTGACCTAACCCTAAGTTGACCTATGGAGGAGATAAAAGGAGGATTTGAGTTCATTTGGAAGATGCAAAGATTTCTATTTTTTCTCTCTGGTTTTTTGGAGGACTCTCTGGTAGAGCCATTTACAGATATTTTGGAGCTTGTGAGAGATGACAACCTCTTACAGGGACATTGGCTTCAGGGTTGCAAGATTACCCTCAGGTCAATCTAGGAATTTCCACATAGGGATTACAGTTGGACTTTAGTTTTAAAAACTTATGGAGTTGGATTACCACACAGGGTCATTCAGAGACAATACAGGGAATATTTGGAGCTGGGACACCACACAATATTCACATCAGAAGGGTTGAACCTTCATCATCATTTATAGAGTACGAAGAAGCTAGGGTTTCATCAGCATTTGAGGTATTTGCATTGTAATTTGTGCCCTAGTTTTAATATAAGAATAAAGCAATATTTTTGAGAATTTTGGATTGCTCTGTGTTTGTGATTTTGTATATTAAAAATTCATGAAAAAGGTTAAGAATTGGCAAACCCCTAGAGAACTAGATAGGGAGGGTTATTACAGTGGTATCAAAGTTGGTTTTTTTTGCCAGCCTGTTGGGTAGTTCGAAGACAAATTTCTGGTTTATCAAGATTGTGAAAGTTGTAGAAATTTGAGGATTTGTGTTCACAAGCAACATTTGGAGAAATTTCAAAATTTTTACAGCGTAGATAATTTCAAGAATTTTTTTTAGAGACATCGATTAAATTTGCAAAATATATATTCAGAGTGTTGTGCAGTTTGATTTAAGGGCTATTTGCTGGCATTATTATTATTGGGAGTCCATGTGAATTTTCCTTTGCTGTCGTCAAAGTTGGATTTTTTTACAAAGAGCCGATGATTATTTTTTAGGTGTCGTGTCTCCCTTTGAAATGGTCATGCAGTAGTGAGATTATGCAAGTTTAGAGTTGGATTTCAGATTTCACATAACAACATTTGTCCTTGGCATCGTATATTTCATTACAACATTCAGGAGCCTCAAATGTTATTTTTTTGGCAGAAGCTCATTCAACGACATGGATATTAAGGATTATTAATTAATGATGAAGAGAGGGATTTTGTGGATTGTTTACGAAATAGAGCAACGCCAGTTGAAGGAAACATAACGACATCACAATTTTCATTCATACAGCTAATTGTCATGAGATAAATTGAGAATATTTATCATATAAATTCCTTGAGCATCCATTTCCAACAATTGATAGAGTTATGTAATCTCAGGATTGAAGCTACGGATCTCTGAAATTAGATGTATCATTCAACACCCTCAAATCATAGGTAAACATTGTTACCGCTCCAATATAATTTAGACTTTGCCTCCTTGTATATTTGCATATAAATTTCATTATTTGATAAAAATGTCCATTGTTCTGGTATTATGTATGAAATAAATAATTATATGAGTTGATAGTCAAATGCTTAAGCAAATATCCGAACCTTACTGCTGCAATATAATAAAACCTTGAATAGTAAGGGAAGTATTTAGGAAAAATCTCTATAAGAGATCAGAATTTTTGGAAACAATAGAACAAATTTTACAGATCACCATTAGCAACAAACTGTTTGAAAAATTGAATCTGAGTGCGAGATTGCATGTGTTGGGTTAAATCCAGTAGGGGATATTACAGTTAAGGCTTGTGATCAGTTCAGAGTGCAGAGATGAATAGTAAAATAATATATTGCCCGCGTTCAGGGATGTACAGGCAGTTTCCTACTTTCCTTCTGAAGGTGCCTGTGAGGTTACTTGATGATGAGCTCAGTGTGAAAATTGAAAAAGCTCTGAATGAATTTAAGCAAAATTTTATGGCATAACAAAAAAATCTAACAACTTTGTTAGAACATCCTGAGTGGTTTAGACCACACTCATCAACTGAAGTAAAATCTAGAACAGATGAGCTTGTTGCCCCAGAAAGGTTGAAAAAGTAGTTGACAGAAAAGAAAGTTGATTCTTATAGTTCACAGGTTGCAAGTCTTCCATGAATCAACAAGAATCGGCTTAGGAAAGAGCAATGTTGTTTCACATGTCAAGAGGCTTGGACTCTTGGTCACATCTATGGAAACAACAAACACAATGACTTTTTGTAGCCAAATCAAGTTGAGGACAGTAGTGAAGTTGAGACCCTTGAGTTTGGAAAAAATGCCTTTTTGTAGGAATCATGCATAACAGGGAACCAAGATTTTAGTGATGATGAAAAAGATAGAACAACAGTTTTGGAAATGCATTCAGAACAATGCAGTGAGGATTGTGAGATTTTTGATATGAGGTATGATGAATCTCCTAGCATCGGTTCATTAATGCATGTTGATGTTTTTCATGATGAAGTTTCTATAAACCCCAAATTTGATGAAAGAATAAATGTTGTTGAGGATGAGTCTCAGCTGAAATCTAAAGTAGACAAAATCAATAGGTTTTTGGAAGGAGATTTTTCCAATGTGATGGAGACTATTACATATTTAAAAGATGAAGCTACAATTGATGATGTTTTTCCTCTTGAGCAGAGTGCTGGCCTAGAAAATGAACCTAAGACTATTATAGTTTTGGGAAGTTGAGATGAATTTCCTTTTGAAATAGTTGCTGCCCAAACTTCAAAACATGAAATATGCAAAGTGGATAACATAGAAGAAGCTGATTTATGAGTCAAGATTTACAAGGCAAATTAGAAAATTTATTACATGAAGCTGATTTTTATCAAATGCTTAGTGAAGATAAGATTGGTGCTGCCTTTACACATTTTGATAACACCTACAAGGTCATTGAAAAACTTTTTTGGAAGGCTCAAATTGAGAAAAGACAGAAGGTTTTTGAAGGAGTAACCTCTATTGTTGAGTTGTAGAAAGTCGCAGAAGCTTTAGAAAATTTGAAATCAGGTTTCTTGGAGTTACTTACAGACAAAGATCATTCCATCAAGCTTGCAAAAAGGACTCTTATTACATTGAAGGAAAAAGAAGACAAACATGATTTTTCATATCATAACATAGTTGAGGTTGTTGCTGATTTTAAATCATCTTATGATGATATTTCATCTCACCAGGATAGCCATGAAAATTCAATGCATGATGAGTCTAGTGCTGATTTACAAAATTTGAAGGCAGCCTTAGAAACTATGAAGTCAAACTTCATGAGCACTCTTGCAGATAGAGATCACTATGCCAAGATTTTTGAAGAGACCCCTAGTGCATACAAGAGCAAATAACAAGTTAGTCAGCTAACTGAAGAGCTTTAGTAGACTAGAAGATCTTTGTCAAAAGCTCGTATTTCATTGCATGAGACAGAGTTGAAACTCAATTTTGTTTTAGAATCCACTGAACAACTGAATTAGTAGAGAGCCAGGGAGATTGGGTAGATTATTGTCGAACTAGATTGCATTCAGGAGGACTATAACTTAACACATTGTCCCATGAGATTAGATTACACAATTTCGGATCAGTGGATTGGTTGTGATAAGCATGAGAGTGATAATAATTTCTCATGGACTAACAATCCGTTGTATGAGATGGATCATGATACATATTTTGATAATCCTCTTTTTGATATGAAGAGTGTTGATTCATTTCCTGTGATAGATCATGAGGATACATTGTTTGAGATAGGGTGTCTATTTCGACATGAGTCTGAGAGTGATTTCATGAGCATTTTCTAGCCTAATCATGATGATCGGGGATTGAGTTATCTTACCCAGGATCGTATGCTTGCATTGATGAGCATCGAGGGTGATGGTAGGAGCTTTATATGGGTGATAGTTGATCATGGGTATGAGAGATATGTCGTTGTTCACTTTTTGGGCAGCCATAACATTTACTTGATGGAGGTTGGTTAGCAATTTGGTTGGCATTACATGGAGTATCTTACTTCTTATTTGAACATAGTGCCCTCTCAAGGGGTCAGTTTAATCCATGAAAATGCAGAGATAGGCCTGGTTGAGTCACCTATGTATGAGATGTTACTTGGCACAGGGTGTAGTCATAATGGGCATACCAGTTTTAATGGTGAGGCTAAGCTTCCTATTGAGTTGCCAGAGTGGAGTGTGGTTGATCTTTCAAGAATTATACAGATACATTTACACCCTACTTGGTTGAGTATGATGAGGGACATCATATTTCTAGAGGATATTACATTGACTGCAGTAGATTGGGCTACATGGGATTATCTGGGAGATTCCAGGAGTGTGAACGTCGAGTTGAGCTAGTTAGGTGATGACTATGGAGGCACTTCTAGCATTGTTTTTGCAGTAATCTATGACGTTGTTTCCTTTGGTATGTCATGGTACATGATATTACATCTCAACTCAGACAGACATTTCAGTGCCATACTGGAGAGAGATTTCATCATGCTATTACAGTTGAGACTTCTGCCACTTAACTATGTTAGAGGGGTAGTGATGATCAGAGTGGCGCATCGTCAGCGTGGTGGTTCCTTTTTGAGGTTGCTATGGGATCCAGGGGATTTGATGTGATATCAATCGGGATGTAGCATCTAATTGGAGTATGTATACGTATTGCTTGAGGAAAAGCAATCTTTGGGAAGGGCGCTACGCAGTTAGGTGCAAAGCAAATTAGCCTATACACAAGCTCCCATAGGCTAAGTCAGATGGAGGGGAGCCATTGGATATATCAAAATCTTTGTCAGTACCTAGAGAGCTATTGATTGATGGTCGTTTGGGCTCATTCAAATATTTTTTTGATCAAAGTTATTATTTTTAGCCATGTTCATTTTTAGGGTTTCAGTGGACAACAAACAGTGCAGTGTTATTCTTCAGTGAAATGGGTGTCCAAAACCATTTACGGATTTCAATTTGGATGGGCAGAGGTTGGAAATTTTAATTTTCGAAGATAAAATTAAAAAAGTGATTATTTAATTTAATTTTGTAAAGTCAGTGACTTTATTTTATTATAAAATCATTTTATACTTAAAAGGGGCCATTTTAAGTGATAACTTAAAAAGTCATTAAGCCTAGGCATAAGGATGTGAATAAATTAAGGAGAAATAAGGTGGAATTAAAAATTGATAAAATTATATTTGCCCACCCTAAAAGTGACCTAACCCTAAGTTGACTTATGGAGGAGATAAAAGGAGGATTTGAGTTCATTTGGAAGATGCGAAGATTTCTATTTTTTCTCTCTGGTTTTTTGGAGGACTCTCTGGCAGAGCCATTTACAAAGATTCTAGAGCTTGTGAGAGATGACAACCTCTTACAGGGACATTGGCTTCGGGGTTGCATGATTACCCTTAGGTCAATCTAGGCATTTTCACACAAGGATTGTAGTTGGAATTCAGTTTTAAAAACTTATGGAGTTGGGTTACCACACAAGGTCATTCAAAGATTATACAGGGAATATTTGGAGCTGGGACACCACACAGTATTCACATTAGAAGGGTTGAGCCTTCATCATCATTTATAGAGTATGAAGAAGCTAGGGTTTCATTAGCATTTGAGGTATTTGCATTGTAATTTGTGGCCTAGTTTTAATATAAGAATAAAGCAATATTTTTCAGAATTTTGGATTGCTCTATGTTTGTGATTTTGTATATTAAAAATTCACGAAAAAGGTTAAGAATTGGCAAACCCCTAGAGAACTAGATAGGGAGGGTTATTACAATAACTTAGTTATTTTCATCTTGAAGGTTGGGTGGGATAGTAGAAAGGTAATTATTCCACATTTAATCACCTACACAGTGTTAGGTAGAGTGTCATAATAGCTGCTTTGATATTGGAGCCATAATATCTCACTATGGATGAGGAGGTTCATAAAATTTTGAAAAATGGAATGTGCTCTAATGCCTTCTAAAAGTTAATGGTCATCATCAAGATATGGCCAAGCATAATTCTTACTCAAGGTGTGAAGGAATGGTGAGAGTGGGGCCAATTGAATTTGAGATAAACATCCCCCTGATCACTGAGGTAATAGGTTGGCAGTGGATGGTATGGTTCATAATAGGGAGAAGCATTATTTGATGAAGGAGGTGCAAGTGTTTCTATATAGTGAATAAGAGCTCATCAAGATCCAAAACTAGTTTCTATGTAACTCTCTTAAGACCCCTTAGGACCGTGTAGCATTCGTAATCATGCAATATTTTACCTTAGATGACAATTTGGAAGTTTTGATGTGCTACCATTTTATGATGTTGAATCACCTATGCTATAAGAAAATAATGAATATTACATCGTTTCTGTTTCAATCCTTTTCAAATATGATTTTGAAAGTAAAGAAGTGAGTGGCCTCGAAATCGTTGCACCAAGGGTTTCTCAAGTTAATTTTTGATTATGTACTGAAGAAAAGGGGCTTTTATGGGGATAATATTCTTAATTCTCTCATTAATTTTCCAATTCCTATGATACGTTATTCAACATACTCAATTTTTGAGGACTCTGAGTCCTCATTCTAGGAGGTAATGGAAGACACTATGATTATACCAATTTTGGTGGATTTCATGGATTCTGCACCAAGAGGTCCTAGTGGAAGTGATGAGGAAACCAGGCATACAAATATGCTGGTGGCAAAGTGAGTGAATACTGGTAAGAACCATCTATTTGTAGAAAATTCTAACTCAAAGTATTTTCCTCCCTCAGCTAAAAAATAAAATTTATTTTGGAAAGTGGGTGGTGCTATGCAGTTTTTAAATCTTGGCTCCCAATCTAGTGGTTATAATCCAAAGGCCCTCAACTCAATTATCCTCAAACTATAGTGTTCGATGATCGACTCTATGCAAGTGTCAATCTCTTGCACTAAATAAGTTCTAGCCCTCATGGAATGGCAAGTTCCTAGTGGTAACACCACCAAGGGAGAGAATGAAATTGGCCCCAACGGGTCTCTATTTTGAGGTGGATTCTCTAGTTTTGTTCCTATTTTAGGGCCTGCAAGCCTTCTTATATTTTCTATTGGTCTGGTTTGCATACCTTTTGTGGTTTCTATTCTATATTTCTAGTCTATGTGCCCACTCAAATTTGATGTATTTGTCTTGACCTACATGCTTGCTGGTTTTCCCTACATGGGATGTAGATATCATGTTTCTATCCTGGGCTTGGGTTGGTTTTGCTATTTGCAATTATCAGCTTTGTTGAGTGATAATTTTACCCAATAGAAAAACCACTGTTACAGTTAGTATTTTTATTAGAAAACCCTTTTCTTGCAAAGAAATAAATCTTTCTACAAGGTTCCTTTTACTTAATGTGTATATGTATGCTTATGCAAATGTGTCAAATAATTCCTAGATTACCTTAGTGATTTGTAAGAAAATGTTAACAAGGGGCATGTGTTGGTATTACTTTTCTATGCTATGCTATTGATTGTTCGTGAAACTTAAAAAAAAAATAGGAAATGTAATTATGGGCCCTCATATGACCATAGTGTAAACTGATTTAATTCATTTTATATTGAAGCATTTTAGATACATTTTATCTTCTTTTGTTAAGTGGATTTTAAACAAGTTTTATCTTATCTAAACCTTGCTTTGAGCATGAAACAAGACATTAAAATATATCTCTAAAATGTGAATCTGAAGCAATAAGTGGATTTATTTTATCCTTCTTTGAGCATGAAAAGAAAATAAATCTCCATGACTAACTATGAAATGTAATAGCCTTTTAAATGCCATATAAATAACCCCTTTTAATTAAATTGTAATTTTCATAAAGGGAATTTAATTTATTGCTTGAAAACAAAATGTAAATCTTGAAATGTGAAATCATGTAAAGCCTTAAAGTTACAAAATTCCTCTTAAAAACTGAACTTTAAATATTTTTTAGGAATTTTGAATTTCCTTCAAAATAAAATAAAAATTGCTCTAAATGAAACTTTAAAGCTTATTCTTGGAATTTGTGCTTCTCTTTTTTGGATTTTAATATTTTTTATTTTTTATAATTTATTTGCAGGATGTAAATAAATGAAAAAGAGTAAGGTTAAAAAAGCAAAATAAAATAAACTAAAATAAGTTACTCTAATTCTAAAATTCCACACAGACCTTGCAAACATTAGTATCTTGCATAAAACCATCATTAAGTTGACCCATTTTCATGCAATCAAGCATTCAATGAGGTGCAATATTCTAAAGAAAAGGTGTAATATATTAGAAATAACATGATGTAGGAGTGTCCAACAATGTAAGAGTGATCTTGCATCTCCTAAAATTATATTTGTTCTATCACTTCCAAAGCTTGTTCTCAATTTTATCTCAAATATATACCAAACCTCATTAAAAGGTTAGCTCAACATTGTTTCAATTACTTTTTGTATCTTCTCAACAATTTCCCAAGCCTTAATACAAAGATTAATAAAATCAACAACCGAACATGCTCTTAACTCTACTTAGATATAATCCAAGCCTTAACAAAAAGCTTGAACAAATCATCAATCAACTCTGCTTAGATCTGCCCTAAGCCTTAATAAAAAGCTTGAAAAAATCATCAATCAACTCTTTTCTCAATGTTGTTTCAATTCTTCACAAGAATTTCTCAAATCTGCCTTCAAGCCTTCTCAAATACTTGCTCAAAATTTTTTCTCAAGTTGCTTACAAAACCTACTCAAATAAATCCAAAACTTGCATACAATACACAACTTAAATATCTTTCAGAAAGCTTACTTCACATAGATATATTATACTCAAAAAAATTTTAACCTTTGGAACATATAGAGAATGATATGCACTTGCAAATAGCTCAATATGTTCTAATCAATCATTAAGTTTATTTTTTTTACATGTCACACTTTTATTTCTCTTAAAGATAGATATAGTATAGCACATGACACATATCTTCTTGACTTACACACTTGTTGTCACAAATATTATTTCTAATGTTTGTACATTCACTTTGTACATTTCTTACTTTTCCATTTTAGCAAGGTGTTCCATAAACTCATATTCAATGGCATACCATTTTATGATAGTTCAAGAATTGCAAGATCTTCAAATAAGATAGAAGTTTTAGCATCCTGCCTATCAAGGGAAATAGACATTTTATTAGTAGGAATGTGAGAAAACAATGATTTCCCATATCTTCCCCAACCATTATAATAATCATTTTCTAAAAGAAAGGGATGAAATTATTTTGTGCTTTTTGCATAATATTTAGATTCATCTATTGATTCCTCCTTAAATTCACTTTCAACCCCTTGTGGCATGTTAATGGTTTCTTTAATGAGATCAATTATTGTATTCAAATTTCTATAATTATCCCAATCCTCCCTTGTAAATAATGATTCTAAGCCTTTTATTTCTATCTAGACATTATTTGGAACATGTTGGCTTTCTTGATCATCTGCTTTATCCTCTTCATTGAATCCTATATAAGGTCATGAACTATCACATATTTCAATGCTAGTTAGATTTAGGACTCCTCCATTGTTTGAATACTCATGCATTTCTAAAAATGAACCAATCCCTATATTTTGATAGGCCTATTCACAACAATCCTCATTGGTGGATATTGGCTTTAAAATTTCCACCTCCTCTTAGACGATATATAAGGTGGTTTTAACATTTGGATATTCAACTTTATCCCATTGATTGATAAAATTAGATGTAATTCGATTCAAGGGTGCTATATTGGATGGTTGGTATTGGTTGGAATCCATAACTCCTAAAGAAAAATTCATCATGGGATAAGGTGGTGCCTCAACCTGATCCATTGGTGGTATTTGATTATGAGCCTTAGGGTTGAGCAATGATAATCGACCCACATCCATACCTTTCAAAATACACCATTGTTCTACTATTATTGCTTCACTATAGACTCTAGGCAAGGATGGATCTTTAAGAATTATCCTTATAAATGTATAAGGGGTCTAAGGCTTCCATGTATATTTGAATGGATTCTTCTTACAAAATGATGTAATGTGTACCCATCTCAATATACAACCCATGAAACCTTTCATTAAATTGGCTCAAGGACTCATTAGGTTCTTTACAAATAGAGATAAAATAATTTAATAGCATATCCGATTCAACCAATTTTCCAAAATGTTTGAGAAATGTTGCTTTTAGTTGAACTTAAAAGGTAATAGAACCTGCAGGTAAAATGATATATCAATTATAAGAAAATTCATCTAATATGGATGAAACATCCTACAAACAACATCTTCAAGCGTAATTTGCAAATGAATTAAAATGTTCTTGTATGCCTAAATTTATTCCTTAGCCGCTTCCATTCCATCATGCCTAAAATGAGGTAAATAACACATAAGATCTATAGGCACATGATGTGAATCCCCAGGAATATTTAAAGTATTTCCTGTCATCATTAGAGTAAACATTGCCATCATTGGACCTTTAATATAACTTTAGTACCAATTTTATTAGTCAAAGAAAAATATATTGCAAATATTGTGTGAAATGACTAACAATTTTCAAATAGTTAAATGAATAAATCATCATGTTCATCCATTGTAATGCATGAATTAAACCATAGAAATAAATAACATTCTCCAATTTGTAAAATTTTAGCATCAATGCATCATCAATTAAAATACTTTTCAATCAATGAAAGTGATCACATGTAAACAAAACCTCATTAGTCAAGACTAATACCTTCTAAATAATATTTCAAATAAAAATGAATAATTTATCATTTCATATCAATAAAATGACCAATTCAGGACCTCCTTCTAGCACCAAAATATTATGTGATAATTTTACCCAATTGCAATACCACGCTCAGTTAGGTTTTTTATTAGAAAACCCTCTCTTGCAAATAAATAAACATTTCTCCAAGGTTCCTTTTACTTAATGTGTTCATATATGCTTATTAAAATGTGTCAAATAAGTACTAGAATACCTAAGTGATTTACAACCAACTATTAACAAGGGGCCTATGTTGGTATTACTTTGCTATGCTATGCTATTGATTGTTCATGAAACTTAAAATGAACAGAAAATGTAAATGTGATTGACCCTCATATGACCACGATGTAAAGTGATTTAATTCATTTTATCTTGAAGATTTCTAGATATTTTATCTTCTTTTGTTAAGCGGATTCTAAACAAGTTTTATCTTCTTTAAAATTTTCTTTGAGCATGAAATAAAATATTAAAATCTATCTCTAAAATGTAAATTTGAAACGATGACTGGATTCAGTTTATCCTACTTTGAGCATCAAAAGAAAACAAATATGCATGACTAACTTTAAAATGTAATAGCCTTTGAAATGCCATATAAATTACCCCTCCCCCCCTTTAATGAAATTGTAATTTCATAAACGAAATTTAATTTATTTCTTGAAAATGAAATGTAAAGCTTGAAATGTGAAATCATGTAAAGCTTTGAAGTTACAAAATACCTTTTAAAAACTGAACATTAAATAATTTTTAGAAATTTCGAATTTCCTTCAAAATAAAATTAGAACTGCTCTAAATGAAACTTTAAAGATTATTATTGGAATCCATGCTTCTCTTTTTTGGATTATATCTTTTTCAATTTTTTTATTTTATTTGCACAATTTAAAAAAAGGAAAAAGAGTAAGGTTAGAAAAATAAAAATAAAATAAACTAAAATAAGTTACTCTGATTTTGAAATTCCACACATGCCTTGGAAACATTAGTATACTACATCAAAATATCATTAAGTTAACCCATATTCACGCAATAAAACATTAAATGAGGTGTAATATTCTAAGGAAAAAGTGCAATATATTATAAATAAACGTGATGTAGGAGAATCCAACGGTGTAAGAGTGATCTTGCATCACCAAAAATTGTATTTTTTTTTTTTTTATAAAGTTTAATTAGTTTTTTAGATGATGGAGAAATAGACCCGAAATTGAAAGAATTATCCCAATATCCTAAGCGGTTTGGGAGATATGTAAATTTTAAGGTCTCCTACCTTGTCAAAACTAGTAAAAATCTTGCTAGTAAAACTTGGAGGTCAATTTTGAAGGCCTTAGAGGCCTTTTTAAGGGCTGAAATATGGTGGTATATGTGTAAACTTACATAGTACTACGTCGCAAACACCTCCAAGAGATTTCTAAAAACATGCACGAATAGTCATTTCGAGCAACGAGCAATGAGTTATGACCTCGGGAAGTTTGCCCCCGAAATTCAAATTTCAAATAGATTGTTCTAGGTGGGAAAAAGGAAAACAGGGTATTTGGGGGGGAATTTCAGATTTGTATGGTATTGGTATCTGTAAGCTCCATTCTCCTCATCAAGTAATACATGGAAATTACTACATTTCATTGTTCTCTGTGGTTTTTGTGTGTGTAGTTGATCTCAGTGTTGATTCATAATGGATAAGTCTACCATTAACATGCATAAAAACTTACTGCATTTCCAATACATTAGCAATAGAAATATTTTCAACATTAAACACATATGTAGAATACCATACCCTAAATTGGCATCCAATGGTGAAATGATCCAGTCCAACAGTGTGGGAGGAGAAATCTTCAGGAAAACCCAGTTCCAAAGCTCTACTTTCACATCTGCAATTCTACCCAAAATTTTTCCAGCCTTTGTAACTTGGTCTAACATTGTATTTAATATTTCCAGCCTCTGTAACATACAATCCACTATTAAATAAATTATGTTAACGCTAACTAATTGCAGTTATAAAACTGTATATACTTGAATGTAAGTCATTCTAGTGGTTAACCCTTTAGAATTTACAATTACATGGTTGTATGATTGAAGTTATACATCTTTTGAATGAAGACTGGATTAATGTCTGGTCTCTTGCTAAATTATTTATAAAATATGTATGTATACCAATTGAGTGATTAAGCATTTCTATTAAAGCTATGAATGAATAATTCAATTATTTTTATTTTGCTTTTTCTATTTATCCCTAGATTTACTATTAATTAGTTTTGGAATTCTTGATAATGCTTAGAGTTAATTATGATTATTTTTTTTATTATTAGGAAAGTAAGCTAGTTTTTTATGTAGTTTAGTTTAATTAAAATTATGAGAATCTCATAGACTATATCTCTTGATGTTGCTAAAACCACATCATTTTTAGATTAGCTTCTAATAATTTGCATTTATTCCTTTAGTTTACAACCTCATTTTTAGTTAGATTATCTAGAACCATAGAATCCAACCTACTATGGAGGTTGAATCAAAGACCCTTGTTTTGAGCCAACCAATCTTGGTCGAGGTCTTGAGGGTGCAACTCATCCAATTAGGAATATTTTAGACCAAGAGTTTTTTGATATGCTTAGTGGGGCCTAGATCTCACAATCATATGATTAAGTAGAACCATGGTGATAGTTTTTGTTAATATATTGAAATCCAAACACCTAACAAATTCAATAGAATAATATTTTAAAGCAACCCAACTGCTAAGTGACTAGCAAGTGTATTCTCACATGAGCAACAACTAAGATACTAGAGGAGATAGTATTATTTATAGAATTACCTCATTTAGTATTCAAAAAATATAAATCCACATTATATCCTAAACCACCATCTTCTATAAGCCCTATAATATGCTAGGGATCTACACAATTCACATCTCCAACATCAGTCCACTCAACTAGATTTGAATAAATGGCTCAAAATCAGCGTTCATAAAATTTCCCAAATTGAAATAAGATAGGACCACTAAATTTGGTTAATCTAAATCTCATTCCTCCTATATCTCTTATGGATTTTCCAACATATGATGGTACTAGAAAAACAACCTATGAGCACAACCAATATATAGCCTCATTGACCATAATTCATAATAGTCATGATGAAAATGTTATGATAAGGTTGTTAATCATATCATTGAAAGGAAAGGTACTTTATTAGTATCTTCAAGATGGTTAAATTAACTCATGGGATCAAATTCATGCTAGACTTGTGAAAGAATTAAATTATGAATGAGGTAGTAATGGAATTTAATATAAGATTTAGTACAATGGAAAAGAGTGCCACAAGAATTTAGGTCAATTTATGCCCAACCACTATACTACTATTTACATGCCTTTAACTCAAATCTAGGTTTTATGATATGACAATATAATATGTTGACATTTCCAAAAATATATCAAGTAGTTGTAGTAGCAAAAAGTACTCTAACAGCTATAGGTAGACTTCCTCCAAGGAATGTCATGCCAATATTCCTAAAATTCTTGTAGCTAGAGCATTAGAAACATACACCAATTATAATCATTCATTTTATAAATCTAGCTCTGAATCCTACACCTAGATTCCCAACACTACTAGACCTAGAATTACCTACATCACTTACCATACATGAATTACTAACTCTTGAGCCTCAAACTACTATTATGAATAATATTATGACAACATTGAAAAATATCACTAATAATATTACCACCGTGAAGAGGAGAGAAGTTGAGAGAAATTTTCAACCTTTAATATTTTTGTACATGATAAAAGAGAAAGAAGCTTGGACTACCCTCCTTATATGATATTTGATAAATGTGTCATAAATATCTTAAATAGTTGTTAAATAGTCTTAAAATGGGGAATCTCTTTTCTGCTTTTGCCCTCCTAGAAATTCTAGAGGTAAGCCTAATGCAATGTATAATAAATAGGAATAAAGTCCTCCTACCTACACATTAGAAGTATATTACTATTGTTCAACATGAAATGACCCACATGGTAAAAGCACAAGCATGCTTCATCAACATCATATGTAGAAGATTGTAGTTGAGAAGGTAGAGAGAGCACAAAACTATTAGATAAATATGTTATGGGAAAAATTCTAGAATCTAAAAGTACAAGAAAGGTTATGCATAGAAGTTAATTATCATTAATTAACATATATTTAGATTTTGAAAATTTGGATTGGATAATATAGGGACCCTTGACCAGGGTCCATTAGCTCAAACTTTCTAGGTGCAATTTTTTTTGGGTCAGAGCACCCCAATTTTATAATAATTTGACCCTTTTAAGTTTAAATCACCAATGCTACCTAGATAATAGTGGAACTTTTCACCTTGAAATTATAAAGAATTTTATTTACACTAACAAAATTGCCTATTATACCTCTAGTATATGTACTTCATGCAAGAGGGATACTCGTACATAGTTAATATTAATTCTTCTTAAGATGAAAAGTAGCAATAATGGATGCCCATTAGTAGTAATATATGACCCATAACAAGAATAGAAGATAGACAAGAGGTAGAAGCAATAGAAAACTAACAAACAATAGTAGGAATAGGAAATATTTTTAATTTATACAAGTTTTTTCAAATAATATTGTAAATTTCCTGCCTGAATTACATAAGCAAAGTCAAAAATGTCATTGCCCAACATGTGTATCGAAAAGAAAACCGGGCATCTGACCTCTTATAAAATCTAGGGGTGTAGCAATAATCTCTTAAGACATGGCATGACAAAATCCCTCCAAATATTGTATCTCATGCTAATAAATATGGGAGTCTATTGTTGTAATCTAAGTTTGTGGTATAATCCTTATGAATGTATTGCCAATACGGTACCCATTGATCCCTTGGCATGTTTTTATTGTTGTTGGTCTCAATGGACTTCATGTATCAATGGCACACCCACTAGAAGTGTTACCATTCTATATTTAAGTGAGAGGAGAAATATGAGTGATTTGTTCCATCACAATATTTGCATGGATGGAAACTCCAACAACTAGTCTTTTCATGGCTATATTGATAGCAATGAGTGCACAATAGAAATGATCTAACCATTTTGTAATATATCTTAGAAATATCATATTTTTCTATTTCCTTGATAAGACCTTATAACCATATATGCACAAGTGAATCTATTCCTTTTTGAATAAAAACTTGTTGATCAACCTTTTCCTATTTTTGGTCTTTAGATTCACTGAATGAATATTTCTTCACATAATTGTTGATTTTAGACCTTATTTTGTATTATATTGTTTATTCCTTTTATTTGTCCTTTTCATCATTGTAGTTCATCAGGTTTTTGATCCATATTGGTATTTTTCTTATTCCACTACTAAGAGTGTTGCTTAGCATGTTAGTAGTCATTTTTATAACTTGATTTCTTTGAGATAGAGTAGTCTACCTTATATCTACTTGTATATGATACCTTATTGAAGTATATAAGCTTGATTTGATAAACCCTTTACTAATACTTAGGTTCGTAGACTTTGTTATGTCTCCCTAGTAATGAGAATGTGAACACCTAATTTTAGGTTTTGAAGAAAGCTTATATCTTCCCAACTTGATAATATTTGATAGATATTATTACTATAAATTTATGTAGAATACCTTATAACTCCCTAATGATTTTAGAGTATGATATAGTATTTTTGTGAAGTATAGTGCAATTTTAGTTGATTTTTTACAGTTTTTGTAAAGATCAAAAATCAACTTTTCTAACACCTTATTACTTCTTTTGAACTAATCACTTTTAAATTTTGAAGAGGTTTTAATGTTGGATTTCTTTTGTCCCTTTTGAGAAATTTTGAGATAATAAAATTATAAACTTCCAACCTTAACAAAAACATATTAATAACCCCTTTTGTAACCCTTAGGATTTTATTCAAGTGTTTCTAATTTCCAATAACCTAGTTTGATATTGTAACCCTTATCACTCCCAAAATTAGAAAATTAGAAAATTAATAATATTTAAAAAACACAAGATTATACTGAGAGGGGGTTGAATAGTATAAGACCACTTTTTATTTTTCTTTCCAATCAATATTATGTAATGTATAGATATAAATATCAACAATAGTAATAAAATAAATGCACAAATCACCACACACAATAGAGACACCAATTTAACGTGGTTCACCCAATGTGGGCTACTCCATGGAGAAAATATTTCACTAAAATTTTCTCAACCTATCTCTTAGGAATCCTTTCCTTATTAAAATTTGTATTGACCTCTATCCAAAGGATACACCAATCCCTTAATCAATTTTTTGGATCTCTTTCCATAGGAGACCTCTTTCTCATTAGCTCTGACTGGTGATCTTTTAGAAGAACTGTTGCCTTCACTGCACTGGCTAATGGATCTCTATCCTCTAAAGACTCCTATCCCCACTCAGAAGAGCTGTCCTAACTGTATTGGCTAATATATCTCTATCCACTGGATATTATCATCCTCTATACTATATCACCTCTAAATCTTGCTCTCAACTATGTCTCAAATCTATACTAAACACAATCCTTCAAGAACAAACCTAATCAATCACTGTCTCTGGTCTGACACAAACCTATCCTCAAATTTACACTAAAAATAATCCTTTGGTATAGAACAAATTTATCGTCAATATCTATCTCAAGCCTTAACACAAAGCTTAACTTAATGATAAATCAACTCTGCTAGACCTGCCCCAAAACTTAACTCAAGGTTTGAAAAATAAATCAATCTACTCTGCTCACAATTCTTCTCAAATACTTGTCTTAAATCTACCTTGAAAGATTCCACAAAAGCTCACACTAATCTGTTCACAAGTCCTCTCAAGAACTTGTCCAATTTTCTCAAAAATATCTATCCTAAAACTTTGTATTGTAATCTTCCACAAAATCTCACACAAATTTTTCCATAATTTCTTTTTAGAACTTGTCCAATATGGTCAATAATCTATGTCCTCAAATTGTGTATTGTAAGCTTCCAAAAAAACTGACACAAATATGTCCACAATTATTCTCTAATACTTGCTCAAATCTGCTCAACAATGCCTTAGTAGAACTTATCCAATCTCACGGAAACATATAAAGAATTGTTAGAGACTCAATATGCTTCACATTCACTACAATGCTCAATCACTTTCAGTCTCTTTTTTTTATCATAGAAACATATAGAGAATTGTTAGAGACTCAATATGTTTCTCATTCACTACAATGCGCAATCACTTTCAATCTTTTTTTTTTTTTATCACAGAAACATATAGAGAATTGTTAAAGACTCAATATGTTTCTCATTCACTACAATGCACAATAACTTTGAATCTCTTTTTTTTTTATCATAGAAAAATATAGATAATTGTTAGAGACTCAATATGTTTCATACTTACAAACACTCAATCTCTTTCTCAAATCAATTTGGAATATAGAACAATTTTTTCACAAAAATTGAATTATCACTTCAAAACAACTACTTGACTAGGCTCAATCACAACTCTACTCAACCAATCACCCAATGAAATAAGCCTTTCTCACAAACCCTAGTCCAATAATATGAACACTCACTTATTTCCAACAATGCTTGTCAAACAATCTCACATAATAATGATACTCATAATATTTGCAAACCCTATTTCAAGTTCTTCACTTAATCAATCACTTCAACAACAATGCTTATTAAACAAGGTTTTATCAACAAATCTTATTCCATAAAAACCCTCAACAATCAACTCAACAATGCTCATCAAACAAGGTTTTATCAACAACTCTTATTTCATAAAACCCTTTTCACTCCAACTTAGCATTCACAACATTCAACAATCACTCACTAGGAAGATATGCCTATACATTTTGTTTGATGTGGAAGTACCCTTAAAAACCTATCTCAAACACAATTTTCTTCTTTACCAATTTCAATGGCTAGATGACAAAATTCCACACTAATTAAAAATAAAATTATAATTAATTTAAGTAACTTTTTAAAGTTAATTAAATTAAGTAATAAATTAATTTATAATAAAATTATATTAATTAATTTATAATTAATTTATAATTAATTTAAATTTCCTTTTTAATATTATAATAAAATATTATAATATTATTTTCTTGGGCCTCTTCTTTGTGTTTTAGACCACATTTGACTACTTGGAACCATATCTAACCAACTGAAGATGGATTCTTCTTTTTGCACTGACTATAGAATTGCTTCCCTTTGCACTGCTCATCAAAACTGAAACCAATGACCATTCACTCTTGACATCAATGACAACTCATCTACTCAAAATATCCAACAATATTTGCAAAATAATAAAGAATTTAATCCCAAGTAGAATTCCTTATTTCTGCTAAGTTAAGTTGCAAATATTATTTCAATTTGATAAGTTATCCATTATGTTTTTTTGCTTTCAAAATATAAGATTTGACCTTAGCTTATAGCCCTTATATCTCCCTAATGTGAAAGCAATAATAAATGGTATTTAAATCTTACCTTTGAATGTTGTATCACCACATTGTTCAACACCTTTTTCAGCTGAATATAACACTTCAATGCCCTCCTTTGGAGCTAGAAACAATGCTTGTGCTTTGGAATTCCCTATAATGATGGAACATAGGTTCTACAAATATGGATAGGTTTGAACTTCAAGACCAAGAGATTTTAATGCTTCCTCTTCCTTCATTCCATGTTGCACTTTGCTATGCTTTGACTATATTTTCCTATGCTTAATTGCTTTGGACTTGAGCACATTTTTATGGAAGAAAGATCTTGAACTTTGTGATAAGTGTCACATCCATTATGTATGAGCACTCCACCTTTCTTAACGTATCGTTTTACTTCTTTAACACTTCTTGGAGACTTTTTAATGTATGAGTACTCGTGTGGGCACTTGTGTGAAGCTTGTGGAAGATAACAAATGTCACCACTTCCTTGATATTCCCTTAAAACCTACTTGAGGTTGATTGAGTATTGAGAGATGAAATGGTGCCTTAGAAATTTTATGCCAAGTGGAATTCAATCTCTCCACATGAATTCCTTTCCTATAATTCTTCCAAGGAGAATATTATAACTCCTTTTGTATGCCTTTCCTTATCATGCTTTATTTCTTGGACAACAAGCAATATTTTCTTTTGTAGGTATCGATGAAGTGCTATGGAGCTTCAAATGGCAATTTTGGTTCTTCCTTTTGTGGATGATCTTCTCCAAGTTTAAGACCTTGAATGTAGCACTTTTTTCTCGTTATCTTCTATACCTTCAATGTGTTGATTCCTATGCTTCTTTGTAGTGTAGACAACCTCTTGTTATGTTGTCCATCCCACATTGGTAGAAGTATATTTTGATGCGTCCTCTTTGTATATGAGCACTTTTTTTGCCTAAATAAATGTAGCTTGATAATAGCCTTATGAGGGCTTTGATTTTACAGGTTCATCCATCCAAGATATATGAAGAGTGAGCCCTTTGAGTGGATCCTTTTACTATGAAAGAAGAATGTTAACGTTCAACCTTCATTGGATGACTTACCCTATAGATATTGTACCTTTTAAGGCACCTTCAAATATGATCTCTTCTTGTGTATTGTAGAAGTGTAATAGCATGTAACCTTATATGTATATAAAACCTTTTTATTAAACCTTTTATTGCACTCTTTTTTAGGTATAAAATTCTGGTTTTGTAGCATATTGTTGAATGCAAATATAGGGGTTTTGAGGATGTCTCTTTGGATAGACTTCTTACCATTTTTTCTTAGATACTTTAATGATAAATCCAAGCCCTTAATGATGTATATAGAAGCTTATTTGTAGCTGTAATTTTCTGACCTTTGTACCATTCAATTAATCTTGTAATGCTTTGGATTTGAGACTCATCAAGTCCCAATATTTGAAGATTATTTTTTTACCTTTAGTTAGTTACTATTTGGATTGTACTAACCTATTTTGGTCGCTTCCCTTGGACACTATGTGTTGCATATTTCTATGCTTTAATAGTGTCGTTAGACACTTGATTCAAATGAGATTTTGTGCCCTTATCAAGTACACCAAACTAATCCTTTTGAGAGCAATAGAATAGTGCAAATGAACCTAATAATATTTTTTTAATGCAATAAAAATTTCACCTTATCACTCCAATAATCTCTCAAGATAATGCACTTAATCAATTTACTGCAACTAATCAAGAATAATTTGAAATGAACCTTCAATAATTATTCTACAATTTCACTACAATCAATATTGTAGGACTTAGTCTTATTTTTATTTTTCCAAAGTAGATGATAGGTAGTTAATAGATGTAATACTAAAATCTAATCAACTCCTCATTAATGTGCAACTGAACCTTAAAAAAAAAAATTCTCTTTTTTCACTTTTTGAATACTATAATCCAAATTTTCTTCTTCTTACGACTTTAATATAATTTAAGGTGCTATACCAAGTCTGATAAGTAATCCAATTAACAAGTTTATTTGCACCAAACATTTTTTTTATTTTTAAATGCTCTATAGTTATTTTACCCCTTCTGTATAGGATGTGAATCTTGGTATCTAAGATCACCAAGTTGTTATTTTGAGTAGGATATTACAGCTTTTTGTAGACTATCCTGATCAACTCTTTCTTCACCAAAACATGATCTTAAACTTTCTTTCATGAGCCTATGATTTGGTGGATTGTTCTCCTCTTGTGGTATCCTCCTTATACTATATATTTGGAGAAGTCTTTGTCTCTGAAGCAATGCCTTATTGTTGTGATAGATAATATTCAAATATCCTAGATTTGGTGATCTTATTCTGTATTCAATTCTTCTTGTCAAATTCTGACTTCAAGCAGGATCTTCTTATAAATATTCTAAATTTAATGGGATCTTCACTAGATTATTCTTCTAGGATTTAGTTCTCCTTGCAAAATTCTTCTTCTCAGATTTGTCACTCTTGGCCAAATTATTGTTCTTAAATTTGGCACTCCTTCCCAAATTCTCCTTCTCTTGGGCTTGTTGTCAGACAGTGATAATTTTTCCAAGTCTTTAACTATCAGGAGCTTCTCCTTGGTAGTGGATTTATCCAATGATTTCTCCTTTGATGATTTCTTCAGTAAGGATCTCCTAGCCTTTTACTAAATGCTTGTTGAGACATTCCCAATGTATTTCGTCTTGCATCTTTTGTCTGTCTTCCTTGAGACCCTCTCTTCAACATTCTACTCCTAGAATTTTTGGTGGTGATATATTCTTTTGGAAATATAATTCCACTACTTCTTAATGCGAGTAGGAATTTCCTAGTCCTTCTTCTTCTTCTAAGATTAGAATTTCTTCAATGAAATCTTCTCTTGATCTCTTCATTTTTACTTTAGATGCTAAGTTGATTCCAAAGAAGATACTCTTCCCAAATTTATTGTAGGAAGTTTCCCAACTCACTGAATCTTCTTTCCCTGCAATAAAAATATTAGTACTAAAATATTAATCTGCTTCTAAATCAGATATTTTTTTCAAATTCTTCTTCAAGATGATGGTTTCTAGAGCCTTTTTTAGTATTCAAGCTTTTGTGGCCTTTTCAATATCAAGGCTTCTGTGGTATTTTTATTATCAAGACTTCTATGGCATTTTAATATCAAGGATTCTATGGCCTTTTCAGTATCAAGGCTTATGTGGCCTTTTCAATATCAAGGCTTAAATGGCCTTTTTAGTATCAAGGCTTCTATGGCCCTTTTAGTATCAAGGCTTCTGTGGTTTTTCTAGTATGAAGACTTCTATGGATTCTTCTTCAAGGCTTCTATGGCATTTTCTTCAAGGTTTCTATGGCATTTTTTGTATCAAGGCTTATATATCTTGTTCTTCAAATGTGAAGTTATTCAATCCAACAATGGACATCTTCTATCTCTTGAATTTACCACAACTCTTCACCAGAAGTCTTATTCCATATTAATCTTCTCTTGCACAAGGAACTAATCTCTACACTACGAAGGCACGTCGACCTTTGGGAAACAAAATTGGAGTCTCATAACTTTTTATTATAGGAGGAGTCCCAATCCTCTAAGAATTAATTTTCTACAATAAAAGAAACTTTAGGCAATAGTTAGCAAATTCCAAATATCCTAGATGATCTTCACTAGATGATTTATCAATCTAGTGGATTGAATACTGAGACCTAGTATTTACAAGTTTTTGTTGTACTCTATGGAAAAGACTGTAGTCAAATGTAATCTCATATTTCTGGAACTAAGATCTCTTTCAGTCCTCACTTGGGCTTTCCCTAATTCTACTACCTAGAATATTCTTAGATTTTTTGATAGTGGTTGGTCTAGCAATGCATCAGGTTGACAAAAAAATTAGGCTCAATAATAATGGTGGTTTTCTTATTGACCTACTATGGCTAGATCTACCATAACTCTGATACCACTGTTAGTTTTTTATGTAACGAGCATTGGGAGATAGTAATCACAAGATGCATAATAATATGAAAGAAAGTAAATCTTGTAGATGACTAAAATATGTTGTAAATAGAAATGACATAAAAAAATACATTGTAGCTATGGAGCAAATGAACACTCCACTAATAAATCTATTGAACTACATTACACTGATCACCAATGGATGGTGATCTATATATAACTGTACTATACTCTAAGCTATACTATATGACAATGTCCCATGACTCTATATATGTATTATAATAAGGTCTTTCTAATATAGGAAAATAGGTTCCTTGGCCAACAACCTAGCTAGCTATTCAAGGTACAACTTGCACATATAAAGCTTACACATTGAAACTTGTGCATTTATTACATTGCATGAAGTAACTAGATAACTTACCCATAAAGTAATATAATTTCCTAAGTATGTTCCTTGGAATATACATTTACATGATCCAAATTATGTAATATACTCTATTTCTAACACTAGATTCCCTTATTTGTCCTTACACTGCTGCTATGGCTATCGTTAAGCCTAACACCCTTTCCCTTGAAGTTGATGTTGAAGAGATCCTAGAAAGTCATGACTTTCTAACATGCTTGAGAATGCCATTATGTACTTTTGTTCAACATGGACCATTATCCAACAAGATCGTAAAACGATAAACTCCTTCAAAGATGTGAATGTCAATACTATTAGTCTTCCAAACCTGATTGAATAGGTTTACTAGTTTTCTATGTTTTTTAGGTTGGATGTTTTTGTTCCCAAGTTAATCCCTAGTTGTCATTCTATTTGGGTTTACCCTATCTTCCTTTGGTGTTCTATTGTTTGTGGAGCATCCTTCTCTGTGTTGTTAGTTTAGCTTCTGTGTTTCATTAAGATAATCCTTTGTGCTCTGGATTATCTCTTCTCTCCTAGTTTTTAAATATTTTGGGATCCTTTCAAAACTCTTTTTTTACCAATAAAAACAATATATTGTAAATTTCTTATGTTTTATATTTTTTGGTTGGAAAATGGGCAATTCACCTCTACATGATTTTGGATACTATTTTCCTAGATTTCAAAATTGATTCACCTCATTTTTATAAATAGATTTTTGGGCTGACCCCTTATGCATAACCTTGAGGGTAATAATAAGAACTAATTTCAATGTTGACACAATCAAGAAATTGAGGATAATGTCAATATAAATAGTTAAGAAATTAATCCAATAGAGGAAATCATAGATAAGTTGCAAACTAAAAATCTATTTTCATTAAAAAATATTAATGCTATGTCTGAAATAGGAACTCCCACCTAATCTATATTAAACATAAAAAAGGAAACTTCTTTAGCAAAATAAAAAATACATATCTATAAAATTGATGGAAACTCTACTTTGATGGATCTAGGTGTAAGAATAGCATTGAAGTAGGCATCCTGCTAGTTTTACCATCTAGAGAAGTTAAAGTATTTTCATATAGGCTGAATTATAGTTGTACCAAAAATGCAATAGATTATGAAGCACTATGTATTGGGCTCAAAAAAGAAAATAATATGATAATCAAGCTATTGATAATCTATGGAGATTCTAAATTGATAGTAACTCAAGTAATAGAAAATTCAACAACATGCAACATTATCTAAAAGCTTACCGAAATAAAGTCTAGGACTTATTCAAAAGAGTTTACACATTGAATATAAAAGCAATTCCTAGAGAACTGAATATGCAAGTTGATGCATTAGTCTCATGTATCCAACTTCTATATAGCCTTTGATTTAAGGAAAAACTTAAGATCTATCAAACTGACATTTAGGTCATCTATGCTAGATAATCAAACTAGGATTCTGGTAGATATTTGACAAAGATAGATGAGTGGTAAATTTCTTAATTTATAAGTATTGCATAAATTAATTTAAAGACATAAGTTAGAATGAATTTTTCTAGATAAAAATAATAATATTCCTAAGGTACTAGTCACCCTCAAGAACATATTCGATAGCAATGATCGATCAATTGATCAAAATATGAATATTGATGAGTAGGAGTTTATAGAATTTCAACTAGAGCTTGAAAGGAATATTGAAGAACACAAGCTTATACTGAGATGGGGGGGTGAACAGTACATGACAACTTTTTAACTTTTTCCTTTTACTTCAGAAAGCAATGCAATGAACCAATAGCAAAATCAAAGCAATAATCAAACCAGTGTACAAGTCATCACACAATTGAGACACCAATATAACGTGGTTCACCCAAGGTGGGCTATTCCACAGAGAAAATATTTCACTAAATTTTCTCAATCAAATCCTTTGGGAATCCTTCCCAATTACAATGTTTATGGACTTCTGTCCAAAGGAGAATCCTTCCCCTAATCAAAAATTTATGAGCCTCCTACACAAAGGATATTTCCTGTCCCCCAAATAAGTATTTATGAGCCTCCCACCCAAAGGAAATGTCATATCCCCCAAATATCTAGAAATGATACTTCAGAAGATCACTACCTCTTCTGCTACTAGCAGGTGGAACTCCTTTCCATAGAAGACATCCTTTCCTCCTTGCTCTAGCTCTAGATACTTTTGTCCTCATTGATCACCTCCATAGCTGCTCATCAAAACATGTACTAAACACAGTCAGTTGGTCCAGCACAAGTCCTCTCAAACTCTGTCACAAAACTGCACCAAAATTAGTCCTCTAGTACAACACAAATCTGATATCAAATCTCTATTAGATCTGTCCCAATCTTAAGCCAAGATCTTGAACAAATCAATCACAACTGCTCACAAGTCTTCACCAAGACATCATCAAATTTATCCATAAGTTATTCAACAAGAACCTGTCCAAATTAGTCCACAAGTTCTCCACAAGAACCTGTCCAAATCAGTCCACAATTTCTCCACAAGAACATGTCCAAATCAGTCCTAGCAAGCTCACTAAGAACTTGCCCAAATCAGCTCAAGCAAATTTACCAAGAAACTTGCCCAATGTGAACACACACAGAGAATTTTTAGAGATCCAATGTGTTTCATCCAATCATGTCAAATCAATCTCATAGAAGCATAAAGAGAATTTTTAGAGACTCAATATGTTCTATCCTTCAACTCTCAATATCAACTCAAATCAATCTCATAGAAGTAGTATAATTTCACAAGATCTTGAACCACAACCCAAAAATTGCCAATAATGCAATATCAAGGAATCAACTCCTCCAACATAGAACCATAACTTGCTATCAAACCCTAGCCAAGTTAGTTTTCAAGAACTCAAAGCAATCTCTATCTAAGCATCAAAAATGGGTTCAAGATATTTCCAACTTCTCTCGAATGGGAATGCTCAAGTTAACCACACAACCATGTTTATCAAGAAAAGTATAACTTGATAAAATTAAATCTCAAAGAAGCAAGCCCAACTCATGTATCAAGTAAAACATAAATTGATCAAGTCAATCTCAATGGAAGCAATCTCAAAACCAAACTCTCAACAACCAAACAACTCAATTAGGGTTTGAACAACTTGTAGCAATGTCATACGCTTCTCACAAAAAAACCCTAAAGGAAACTTCAAATGCTTCCACTCTCATAAACCATAATTATGCAATAACTCATAAACTCATCATGATCTCATAATGCATAATCAATACTTCCACTTTTAAAAAATAAGATCCACTCCAAATAAGGAAACTTAATTTAATCCTTTTCACTCCAAACTTATTTTCAGAAAACCAACAATCAATAATAACCATGGAAGAATGTGCCCATACCTTTACTTTGATGAATAAGAAGAACTCAAAATATGTCACAACACTAACTCTCAATTTTCCACAAATTAGAGTTAGCAACAATGGAATAATGCACAATGATAAGAGTCCTAATAACACCCTATCACTTCAACTCATAAATAATAAAAACTCACAAATATACACATCAAAAATATTCCTTTACACCTTATAACTCCTACTTAATATATCACAAAATAACTTCAACCTCAAAAAATTACAAGAGAATATCCACTCAATAACTCCAAAGGCTATCTAACCCCAATATGACATTAAGCACAATTATTCCTTAAACCCTTATAACTCCTAAAATACATTTACTTCTAAATGCATTTACCACATAAACATTAAGCATCAATAATAACAATATCAAAGCAATATTTCTATTTAACCTTACCAACAATAATTGCCAAGTCAAATCAAATATTCCACACTATCAACAAAAGATCTACCTTGGCTAAAAATCAATTATCCAACCTTAGGAGAAGTGTGAAGACACAAAAATAAGTTCCAAAGTGTTTCCTCCTCCAAAATTGTGGCCCAAAGAAATCGTTGTACCACGTGCACAATAACCTCGCCCAAGAAAAAACTAAAACATGCCTATCACGAATCGAACTCGACACCTCTGCTTAGCGAGCGCATTTGATCTACTGCCTCCACCGTTGGAGCATAAGTTCCCAACAAAACTCTCAAGTGCTACTCATAATTTTACCTTCCCTTTGCTCAAAAAAGATAACTAGAATTTCCTTCCTCACAAGTGCACGAAATCTGAATTTAATACAGACATAATTTGTCTTCCTCACTGCGCATGAAATTAAAATTTAACATAGACCAGATTTGTCTTCCTCACTGGCGCACAAAATCAGAAATTAACATAGAGTAAAATGAGACTCAAAAATCATAGCACAATCCAAAATCAAAGGTCACAGAGCAATACGAATTCATAGGTAATCGTGCAAATCGAAGGTACTTAAAACCTTAGGAAATAATGCCCTTTAATAGTCTTTCATCCCATTCAAATTAACGTGGATGCTGCTTTAAAACATTATATTTTTCATCCCTTGCAAGTTGACGTTGACGAGGTAAGTCTTTTACACGAGTGCTTTAGAAACCCTTTCAATAATAATTATTAAATTAATAATTATTAATTTATTAATAATAAACTTAACTTAAAACCTTTTCAAAGGTTTGAGTTAATTTATTTATTAATAATCAAAATGGACTTTTAAGGTTTTTCAAAAAGAAAAACCCTTTCATTAAGCCAATATGGTTTTAATAAAACCCCTTAATGAGTCCAAATGGTTTTAATAAAAACCTTTAACCTTGTCACCATGGTTTTAATAAAAACCCTAAAACAAACATCATGGAGCTTTCAAGATATTTTTGGCACCAAAATATTTTTGAAATCAACACAAATTCCTTTTGACATCAACACAAACTCATTTTGACATCAACACAAACTCCTTTTGACATCAATGAAAACTCACAAACATGAAGCTAGGCAACATACCCAAAATTGCCAACAATTTCCCCCTTTGTCATTGATGGTAAACCACTACTGAAAGCACTGCCAACTGTCAAAATTGAAACCAACTGAAAACCATCCTCTGAAGCTTTGATCTCCCTAACTCAAGGCTCTCCCCCTTACTCAAATATCTTCCCCCTTTGTCATCAATGGCAAACGGTTACCTTTGGGGCTCAAGGATAATAACGAGCCTCTTAGCTTAGCCCCTCCCCAACCTCTTATTGAGGTGATTAATTTTGGGGTGGGAGTAAAACTCCCATTAGGAACTGATAATCATCAGTGTCCATAGCTGCCTTTCCATGATTTTTCCTGATATCCTTGTCCATGTTCCTATTCCTGTTCTTGTTCATATCCTTGTTATTTTTTCTGTTCAAAACCCTATTATTGTTCATGTTCTAATCCTTGTTTCTGTCCAAGCCATTATTCCTATTCCTATAATTATTCTTGTTCTTGCCATTATTCATGTTCCTATTCATAGCCCTGAACCTGTACCTTGGAACTTATGCTCTACACCATTTGGATGTATGTTCTTCATTATTGCACTTATAACATTTGACAATGTTATTCCTTTGAGATGTATCTATTTTTTGAATCCTTTCTATTGGACCAAACCTGTTCCTATTTTTAACCCTACAATTGATTGCCTTGTGCCCAAACTGATTACAAGAGTTGCAATACCCTTGAAATAAATTACCATTTCTGAAATTTCCATTAACCTGTCTTGCTTGAGCCCTGCACTGTGAAGCCATGTGTCCAAACCTATCACATGCAAAACATATTCCATTGAAATTTACTTTCTTTGAACTCATAGGTCCTATAGTATCTCTCCCCTTATGTTGATTCCTATTTTTTGATTCTATGCTATCTGAATTACCATATGAAAACTTACTCTCCAAAGTACTCTCTTCATATGAACCATCTTCTTCTTGGGAGCTCATACTAGATTCCTCAACCTGTTCCTTTTGTTTCTTTCCAAAACCAAGACCTGTTTTATTTGTTGTCCTTCTTTGATCCTTGATGATTGACTTTACCTTCTTAGAACTTTCTTCAAACCTGTAAATCTTCTCCTTGTACTCTTTAGTTTCCTTTTTCAAGGAAGCTACTTCATTTTTTAACTCTTTACACTCAAGATACCTAGCTTCCAACTCTTCTTTGAGTTCTCGTGTCTTTGCTATAGAGATATCAAGATTCCCTATAAGCTCATCTCTTTCATAATGACATTCATAAAACCTATAAATGATTCTAGCATATTTATTTCTTCCTTTCTTTAACACATCAAGAGCATTAACAAGTTCAACCTCAAGATCTACTTCTCCCTTTTCTGAAACATCCTCCATTTGTTTACCTTTTGAAACATAAATATCATTTTTTGATTTCTTACCACTAGAGGTGCTACCTTCATGTAAAGCCATAAGAATATCTTACTCATAATTTTTTGAAGCATCCTCATACATAGTATTACCATAATTCAAACCATCATTTGTACAATCATCCTCAAGGTGACCAAAATTTCCACATCTAAAGCACTTAAGCACAACAAATCTATTCCTCTTTTATTTTCCTTCCTTTTATGTTAGAAACAACATATCATTTCTATCATCACTTGACAAACTTCCATCATCACTACTAGAACACTTACTTGCTTTGTCTATGTAGAAAATTTTATTGTGTTTTTGGAAGTACCTCTTCCCTTGACTATTTTTCTCATTTCTATTCTTCCTTTGATACTTGTGCTTCTAAGATTACCTATGCTTATAATCATTTTTTTCTTCATCACAATCATCCTTGGGTTTTGAGTAGTTAGTAGCATAATGACCAAACTTTCCACAATTGAATTATTTAACAGATTTCATACCTTTATACTTTCTTGAGAACTTGCCTTTCCTACTATAGTTTGCTTCTTCATCACTAGAAGAATCATCATTGTCTTCTTGTTGTTTACCCTTGGACTTCTTGGTAGCTTTGAAAGTTAACTCCTTCTTAGGATCAGGTACCACCTTAGTTCTTAACTCAAAATTTGTAAGTATACTATGAATCTCATCCTTTTTCAATTTATCCAAATCCTTGGCTTCCTCAATAGCTGAAATATTTTCACTAAATCTATTTGTAAGAGACCTCACAATTTTATCACAAACATCATTTTCAACAAGCTCAAGACCTATTTCCTTCATGGAATTAACAATATCATCCATACGAAGCATATAGTCACTAATATTTACTTCATCATTCATCTTTAGTTGTTCAAACATACCTTTGTAATATCTCAATTTTGCTTTTCTAATATTTGCATCACCTGTATGAACCACTTGTAATTGATCCCACATTTCCTTTGTTGTATTACAATGAATCACCTTTGTAAGATCTGCCTTTTGTAGACCTTTCAGAATTGCATTCATTGCCCTTGGATTACTGTGATGTATAAGTTTCTCATCTTTAGTAGTAGGAGTGAGCTTTGGAATAGTGTACCCAAACTCAACTGCTTCCCAAATTTCATTTCCAAGATCCATTAGATGAACCTTCATCTTTATGCTCCATAGACCAAAATTTGTCCCATCAAGAATAGGTGCTGAATTACCACTTGTAAAATCCATTGTGTTATTTTCAAGCTTTTCCTTCAAGTTGTGAAAATATTCTGAAGGAACATGCTCTGATACCAATTGAACAACACAAGCTTATACTGAGAGGGGGGTGAATAGTATAAGACCACTTTTAAACTTTTTTCTTTTACTTCAAAAAGTAATGGAATGAACCAATAGTAAAATCAAAGTAGTAATCAAACTAGTGTACAAGTCATCACACAATTGAGACACTAATATAACGTGGTTCACCCAAGGTGGGCTACTCCACAGAAAAAATATTTCACTAAATTTTCTCAATAAAATCCTTGTGGAATCCTTTCCAATTACAATGTTTATGGACTTCCTATCCAAAGGAGAATCCTTCCCCTAATCAAATATTTATGAGCCTCCTGCCCAAAGGATATGTCCTATCCCCCAAAGAAGTATTTATGAGCCTCATGCCCAAATGAGATGTCCTATCCCCCAAAGCTCTAGAAATGATACTTTAGAAGATCACTACCTCTTCTACCGCTAGAAGGTCGAACTCCTTTCCATAGAAGGTGTCATTTCCTCCTTGCTCTAGCTCTAAAGACTTCTATCCTCACTGATCATCTCCACAACTACTCATAAAAACTTATACTAAACACAATTAGTCAGTCCAGTACAAGTCCTCTCAAACTCTATCACAAATCTACACCAAAATTAGTCCCCTGTTCGAACACAAATTTGCTCTCAAATATTTGTCAGATCTATCCCAAGCTTAAGATAAAATCTTTAAAAAATCAATCACAACTACTCACAAGTCTCAAACAAGACTTCATCAAATCTATCCACAAGTTCTTCAATAAGAACCTATCCAAATAAGTCCACAAGTTCTCCATAAGAACCTATCCAAATCAGTCCACAAGTTCTCCACAAGAACCTGTCCAAATCAATCCTAGGAAGCTCACCAAGAACTTGCCCAAATCAGCTCAAGCATGTTTACCAAGAAACTTGTCCAATGTGAACACACAAAGAGAATTATTAGAGACCCAATGTGTTTCATCCAATCATATCAAATCAATATCATATAAGCATAAAGAGAATTGTTAGAGACTCAATATGTTCTATCCTTCAACTCTCAATATCAACTCAAATCAATCTCATAGAAGTAGTATACTTTCACAAGATCTTGAACCACAATCCAACAATTTCCAATAATGCAATATCAAGAAATCAAGTCCTCCAACATAGAACCATAACTTGCTATCAAACCCTAGCCAAGTTAGTTTTCAAGAACTCAAAGCAATCTCTCTCTAAGCATCAAAAATGGGTTCAATATATTTCTAACTTCTCTCAAATGGGAATGCTCAACTTAACCACACAACCAAGTTTATCAAGAAAAGTATAATTTGATAAAACCAAATCTCAAAGAAGCAAGCCCAACTCATGTATCAAGTAAAGCATAACTTAATCAACTCAATCTCAATGGAAGCAATATCAAAACCAAAATCTCAACAACCAAACAACTCAATTAGGGTTTCAACAACTTATAGCAATGGCATACGCTTCTCACTCAAAAACCCTAAAGCAAAATTCAAATGCTTCCACTCTCATAAACCATAATTATGCAATAACTCATAAACTCATCATGATCTCATAATGCATAATCAATACTTCCACTTTTAGAAAATAAGATCCACTCCAAATAAGGAAACTTAATTTAATCCTTTTCACACCAAACTTATTTTCAAAAAACAATAAATAAATAATAACCATGGAATAATGTGCCCATACCTTTACTTTGATGAAGAAGAAAAACTCAAAATCTATCACAACACTAACTCTCAATTTACCACAAATTAGAGTTAGCAACAATGGAATAATGCACAATGATAAGAGTCATAATAACACCTTATCACTCCAACTCATCAATAATAAAAACTCACAAATATACATATCAACAATATTCCTTTACATCTTATAACTCCTACTTAATATATCACAAAATAACTTCAACCTCAAAAAATAATTACAAGAGAATATCCACTCAATAACTCCAAAGGCTATCTAACCCCAATATGACATTAAGCACAATTATTCCTTAAACCCTTATAACTCCTAAATTACATTTAATTCTAAATCCATTTACCACATAAACATTAAGCATCAATAATAACAATGTCAAATCAATATTTTTATTTAACCTTATACCTGCATCCAATTACCAACAATAATTGCCAAGTCAAATCAAACATTCCATATTATCAACAAAAGATCTACCTTGGCCAAAAATAAATTCCCCAACCTTAGGAGAAGTGTGAATACACCAACATAAGTGCTAAAGTGCTTCCCCCTCCAAGCTCATGGCCCAAAGAAACCATTGTACCACATGCACAATAACCACGACCAAGAAAAAACTAAAACATGTCTATCACAAATCAAACTCGACATCTCTGCTTAGTGAGCGCCTTCACTCCACTACCTCCACCATTGGAGCACAAGTGCCCGACAAAAATCTCAAGTGCTACTCATCGTTTTACCTTCTCTTTGATTTCAAAAGATATGAAGAATACAAGCTTATACTGAGAGGGGGGTGAATAGTATAAGACCGCTTTCTACTTTTTATTTTGATTCAACTTGCAGTTCAATATTATGTAGTGAATATATAACGAGTATCAAAAATAGAAATCAAAGCAATGCACAGAATATCATCCACAATAGAGACACAACAATTTACGTGGTTCACCCAACGCGGGCTACTCCACGGATAAAATTTTTACTAAATTTTATCACCTCAAATTCTAGGAAACATGTCCCGATTACAAAGTTTATGGGCACCAACCCAAAGGAGATACCTTCCCCTAGCTCTGCTCAATCTGGTGATCCTCTAGAAGACCTCTGCCTCTGCAGCCCTTAGCAAGTGGAACTCTATCCACAGAAGACACCTGTCTTCCCTGCTCTGGCTGGAGACCTCTGTCCTCAACTCTATCACCGCACAGTCGGTCCTCTTATCTGCACCAAAACATAGTCCTTCGATCTGGCACTATTGTCCTCAAACTTGCACCTCTATGCAATTACAACACTCGATCAAATATCCACTTATGCACCTCTATGCAAACACAACAACAATGTCTTCGCACACTCTGCTCTTCGACGATCGAACTTCTCCCTGCACTCTGCTTCTATGAAAGTCACACTTTGAACGCACACTTTGATCGATGATCAAACTCTTCAAACAGCCCTCCTTTTATACTCAGAATCTCAAGATTAGAACCTTGATCTTAGTCAGCTGCACATCCCTAAAACAATGTCGATGCAAAACCCTACACTGCATCGGCCCAAATTTAACTCTGTCGGCTCCACTGCCTCCCTGTAGCTATCCCTGCGAAACTACAACATGTCATGATATCGTGACATTTTTACAGTCGTACACCTTCTATAGCCTACTATCGTGAAATCGTGACACCTTGGCCTTTGTCGACTTCCTTTGTGCTTCTGTCATGAAATCGTGACACCTTTGCCTCTTGCTGACGTCATCTCACTTCTGTCGTGAAATCATGACACTTTAGTCTTCATGGCCTTCCTCTACTTTTGTCATGAAATCATGACACATCTGCTTCTGACGTCATCTCACTTTCATGAAATCGTGATGCTTTCCTTAACTCTTTTCTAAGAACATGTCAGAAATCATGACGCTTTCCTTGAGCTCTTCCTTCTTCAATTCATCATGAAATCGTGACGCTTCTTCTTTAAGACTTGCTAACTATTTCTGTCATGAAATCATGACACTTTCTCCAACTAAGTGCCACTCAACTTGTCGTGAAATCATGACACTTTCTGCATTCGTATAACTTCTTTGTAGCTGTCGTGAAATCATGACGCTTCTCCTTTAGACTCTTCCCTTTCTGTATGTCATGAAATCGCGATAGTTCTCCTTCAATTTAGCATGTCAAAAATGTGAATTCTTACCTTGGAACTTTGCATCATGTCATGAAATCATGACATTTTGAATACTTTCTCTCTCTTCGATCTTGTCATGAAATCACGATATCACTTGGACTCTCTCTTCGCACAATGTCGTGAAATCGTGACACTTTTCGTCCGTACAACTTCCTTTGCAGAGTGTCATGAAATCGTGACACTTTTCTTTCTCTGCCTTCCTGCCTTTTTGAGTCACGAAAATGCGACATGTCATGAAATCGTGACACTTTCCTTTCTCTCTTCTTAATTTTCTCTCTGTCTTCCAGCATGTCATGAAATCATGACAGTTTTGCCAAAACTTTCTCTCTCCTCAAACATGTCATGAAATCGTGACAGTTTTGCCAGCACTTTCTCTCTCCTGAAACATGTCATGAAATCGCGACAGTTTTTCCAGCCGCCTGCATACTTTTTCTTACTTGTCTTTTTCTTGATCTTTTGCAATTGGGCTACTCTGATCTTCTTGGAAACTCATTGTCCATACTGAAACCTTCATCAAGACACATTCTTTGACATCAAACCAAATTGCTTCAAGAACTTCTTGACATCAATGACAACATCTACACTTAGAGCAAAGGCAATGTACCCAAGGTACCCAAAATTGCCAACAATCTCCCCCTTTGTCATTGATGGCAAACCTTTACTAAAAGTACATCTTCAAGAGCCAAAACTGAAAGCAATTGATCCAACAACTGAGAATCTGCCTTTGAAGTTTTGCTCCCCCTGACTTGAAGCTCTCTTCTTCACTATGAAGCTCTCCCCCTTACTCATATCTCTCCCCCTTTGTCATCAATGGCAAAGGGTCACCTTTGGGGCTCGGGACTAAGAATGAGCCTCTTAGCTTAGTCCCTCCCCCACCTCCTGATGAGGTGATTAATTCTAGGGTGGGAGTACAACTCCCAATTTCTCCCTTAGATACTCAAACGTATCTCTTGGAAGAGGTTTTGTGAAGATATCTGCAATCTGCTCTTTAGTAGACACATATTCTACCTTGACTTGCTTATCTTGCACTTTCTCCCTTAGAAAGTGATACTTGATGGAAATATGCTTTGTCCTTGAGTGCATTACCGGATTTTTGGAAATACTTATGGCACTAGTATTATCACAAAATATGGAGATGGGTTGTTCATGCTTGACTTTGAAATCCTCCAAGGTGGTTTTCATCCATAGAACTTGAGTACACCCAACCACTGTTGCTATGTATTCAGCTTCTGTCAGTAGATAAGGAAACTGAAGGTTGTTTCTTACTTAGCCAAGAAACTAAACTCTTTCCCAGAAAGAATGCTCCACCACTGGTGCTTTTCCTGTCATCATTACTGCCTGCCCAATCTGCATCTGTATAGGCTGTGAGAGTGAAATCATCACCTTTGGGATACCAAAGCCCAAAGTCCATAGTGCCCTTCAGATATCTGAATATTCTTTTAACTGCTATAACATGAGAATCTTTCGGAGCTGCCTAAAATCTGGCTACTAATCCAACAGCCTGCATGATATCTGGTCTGGTAGCTGTAACATATAATAAACTGCCAATCATTGATCTGTACAACCTCTGATCTGCCGCTGGAGATTCATCATCTTTACTCATCTTGCACCCTGTAGTCATTGGAGTACATAGAGGTTTGTTGTCCATCATCCCAAATTTTTTTAACATTTCTTTGATATATTTTCCTTGAGAGAGAAATATACCGTCTTTTGATTGAGCAATCTGAAGACCCAAAAAGAATGACAGCTCTCCAATCATAGACATCTCAAATTCCTTCTGCATGGTGTTAGCAAAATCTTTGCACATCTGGGTATTATTTCCCCCAAAAATGATATCATCAACATAGACAACTACAATCAGCATATCATTACCTTTATCCTTAATATACAAATTGCTATCTGCCATACCTTTCCTGAAACCTTGCTCATGAAGGTACTGTCCAAGTCTTGAGTACCAAGCCCTAGGTGCTTGCTTTAACCCATACAAGGCCTTTTTCAGTTTACACACATAGTCCGATTGATCTGAGAGAGACACGCCTTCTGGCTGTTCTACGTAGACTTCTTCATCCAAAACTCCATTTAAAAAGGCTGATTTCACATCCATTTGATACACCTTGAATGCTTTGAAGCTTGAAAGGGCCAAAAACATTCTGATGGCTTCGAGACGAGCAACAGGAGCGAACGTCTCTTCGAAATCAACACCTTCTACTTGAGCATAACCTTTGCAAACCAACCTGGCTTTGTTTCTGACAATCTTTCCATCCTCATTGAGTTTATTTCTGAATATCCATTTTGTGCCAATGACATTCTTGTCCTTAGGTCTTGGAACTAAATCCCAAGTTTCACTTTTCTCTATTTGATTTAGCTCTTCATCCATTGCTTTTACCCAAAATTTATCTGCACATGCTTCACTGAAATCTTTTGGCTCAATCTGAGATAATAATGAAATATTTGTAGAATCGTGTGACGGAATGACTCTTCTTCTAGTTTGTCTGCTGTTTGGATCACCAATGATCAAATCTTTGGGATGATGTTTCTGAACATATCGTGATGGAGTTTTGGGAAGCAGCTGTTGTTTTTCCTCTTCTTCATCTGAAACCTCTCTGAATTCTTCTTGACAGATTTCATCACTGATTTCCTTGACAGGTTCTCTTATCCCTGTCTTTTCATCAACTGTTACATTTATGCTCTCTACGACTGTATGCGTTCTTTTGTTGAAGCATCTATAAGCCTTGCTTCTACTGGAATAACCAAGAAAAATTCCCTCATCACACCTAGGATCAAACTTACCCAAATTCTGATCTTCCCTTCTGATGAAGCACTTACTCCCAAACACTTTGAAATGTTTTACTGTAGCTGGTCTTCCTTTCCACAACTCATAAGGAGTTTTATGATGATTTACTCTAAGTTGGGCCCTGGTGATAATGTAGACTGCTATACTGACTGCCTCTTTCCAGAAACCATCTGAAAGTTTTGACTCATTTAACATAGCTCTAGCCATATTTTCAATAGTTCTATTTTTTCTTTCAACTACTCCATTTTGTTGAGGAGTTCTTGCTTCTGAATATTCTCTTTTAATTCCCTGTTGCTCACAGTATTCCACAAATTCATTAGAGGTGAACTCTCCTCCTCTGTCCGATCTTAAGCATTTGATTCTCTTTTCGGTCTCATTTTCAATCATTTCTTTGAAAGCTTTAAATTTTTCAAAAGCTTCAGATTTTTCTTTGAGAAAGGTAACCCAAGTCATTCTAGAATAATCATCTATAAACAACATGAAGTAGCTTTCTCCCTGAATGCTCTGAGTTCTAGTGGGGCCACATAAATCGGTATGAATGAGATCTAATGGTTTTGAAGAAGTATACCCTTTTGATTTAAAACTGGTTCTGGTCTGTTTTCCATGTTGACAAGGACCGCAAATGGTGTTATGGGGCCTTTTTATTTTGGGCAAGTCTCTAACTGCTTCCTTGTTACTAATGTTGACAAGATTATCAAAGCTCAAATGCCCCAATATTTTATGCCATAACCAACTCTCATCTTCTTGAGTTAGAAAACACTTTTCCTTTTTTATCTCACTTAGCATGTAAAGATTGTTTGGAGTCCTTGTAGCACTAGCAATGAGTTTTCCATTTTTTTCTTTACGAATCTCACATCTATCCGAAAAGAAAGATACTATGTGTCCTTGATCACAAAGTTGACTCACACTTAGAAGATTATGTCTTAGACCTTCTACATAAAGCACATTTTCAGTTTTAGATTTCCCATCCAAGCTAAGAGTCCCTTTACCACAGATTTTAGCAGACCTGTTATCTCCAAAACTAATTGTTCCTCTGTTTGTGTTTTTTAAGACCAGAAACTTTTCCTTTTCACCAGTCATATGTTTTGAACAACCACTATCAAGATACCATTTCTCTACTTTGTCTTGAGCATGAAAAGCAGTTTGAACTATCATTGACTTAGACTTGATCTCATTTCTCTTTTTAGTGAACTTAAGGCTAGGTCTATCCAAACTGCACATCCTTGCTATATGCCCAACATTCTTGCATTTGTAACACATGACATTTTTATCCATAAGAGGTGCAAAAGAGTTAACATTTTCCTTACTATGGCTATTCACGGATTTAATGCAATGTATAGCTTTGTGACCAAATTTCTTGCAAGAAAAATAGTAGCCATGGAAAGTATTATGTAACTTGTTTTGATGCCTTGGATGATTGTTCTTCTTGTGACCAACTGGAATCCATCGTTCTTCAGGCTGAAGATTGATCTTGCTGTCTCTTCTTCCTGTCATGATGCTTGAGAACAGAACTCTCTTCCCTGAAATTCTTAAAGCCCAGAAGAATTCACTTTAGAGATCGAACTTAACCTCTTCATCCTTTTCTGAAATTGTATGTTCTTCTGAAAGATCCTTCTCCAAGCTGTTAGGCTTTTTCTGGAGAGACCCGCTCTGATACCAATTGAAGAACACAAGCTTATACTGAGAGGGGGGGTGAACAGTATAAGACCGCTTTCTACTTTTTCTTTCGATTCAACTTGCAGTTCAATATTATGTAGTGAATATATAACAGTATCAAAAATAGAAATCAAAGCAATGCACAGAATATCATCCACAATAGAGACACAACAATTTACGTGGTTCACCCAACGCGGGCTACTCCACGGATAAAATTTTTACTAAATTTTATCACCTCAAATTCTAGGAAACATGTCCCGATTACAAAGTTTATGGGCACCAACCCAAAGGAGATACCTTCCCCTAGCTCTGCTCAATCTGGTGATCCTCTAGAAGACCTCTGCCTCTGCAGCCCTTAGCAAGTGGAACTCTATCCATAGAAGACACCTGTCTTCCTTGCTCTAGCTGGAGACCTCTGTCCTCAACTCTATCACCGCACAATCGGTCCTCTTATCTGCACCAAAACATAGTCCTTCGATCTGGCACTATTGTCCTCGAACTTGCACCTCTGTGCAATTACAGCACTCGATCAAATATCCACTTATGCACCTCTGTGCAAACACAGCAGCAATGTCTTCGCACACTCTGCTCTTCGACGATCGAACTTCTCCCTGCACTCTGCTTCTATGAAAGTCGCACTTCGAACGCACACTTCGATCGATGCCCAAACTATTCAAACAGCCCTCCTTTTATACGTAACAATCTCAATATTATAACCTTGATCTTAGTCGGTTGCACATCCCTAAAACTACGTCGGCTGCAAAACCCTACATTGCGTCGGCCCAGATTTAACTCTGTCGGCTCCACTGCCTCCTTGTAGCTTTTGGTGCAAAACTTCAACATGTCACGATATCATGACATTTTTATATTCGTACACCTTCTATAGCCTACTATCATGAAATCGTGACACCTTGGCCTTTGTCGACTTCCTTTGTGCTTCTATCGTGAAATCGTGACACCTTTGCCTCTTGCTGATGTCATCTCACTTCTATCATGAAATCATGACACTTTAGTCTTCATGGCCTTCCTCTTAGCTTTTGTCATGAAATCGTGACACATCTGCTTCTGACGTCATCTGCAACTCTGTCATGAAATCATGATGCTTTGTCCTTAACTCTTTTCCATATGCCTAAAGGAACATGTCACAAAATCATGATGCTTTCGCCTTCGAGCTCTTCCTTCTTCAATTCATCATGAAATCATGACGCTTCTTCTGTTTAAGACTTGCTAACTATTTTTGTCGTGAAATCATGACACTTTCTCCAACTACAAGCTGCCAACTCAACCTGTCGTGAAATCGTGACACTTTCTGCATCCGTACAACTTCTTTGTAGCCTGTCATAAAATCATGATGCTTCTCCTTTCAGACTCTTCCCTTTGCTTTGCATGTCACGAAATCATGACAGTTCTCTCTTCAAGCTTTTCAGCATGTCGCAAAATCGTGACTGTTCTCACTTGGAACTTTGCAGCATGTCACGAAATCATGACACTTTCTGAATCACTTTCTCTCTCTTCGATCTTGTCATGAAATCATGACAGCTCACACTGCGGACTCTCTCTTCAGCATCATGTCACGAAATCGTGACACTTTTTCGTCCGTACAACCTCCTTTGCAGAATGTCACGAAATCGTGACACTTTTCTTTCTCTGCCTTCCTGCACTTTTCGAGTCACGAAAATGCGACATGTCACGAAATCGTGACACTTTCCATCTTGCTCTTCTTCTCTGCCAACATGTCATGAAATCGTGATAGTTTTGCCTGCTTCGTCTCTTTCTTCCAGCATGTCATGAAATCGTGACAGTTTTGCCAGAACTTTCTCTCTCCTCAAACATGTCACGAAATCATGACAGTTTTGCCAACGCTTTCTCTCTCCTGAAACATGTCGCGAAATCGCGACAGTTTTTCCAGCCGTCTGCATACTTTTTCTTACTTGTCTTTTTCTTGATCTTTTGCAACTGGGCTACTCGATCTTCTTGGAAACTCACTTGTCCATCTTGAAACCTTCATCAAGACACATTCTTTGACATCAAACCAAATTGCTTCAAGACCTTCTTGACATCAATGACAACATCTACACTTAGAGCAAAGGCAATGTACCCAAGGTACCCAAAATTGCCAACAAGATAACCAAAATTTCCTTCCTCACAGGCGCACGAAATCCAAATTTAAAACATACCAGATTTGTCTTCCTCAGTGCGCATGAAATCAAAATTAACACAGGCCATATTTGTCTTCCTCACTAGCGCACAAAATAAAAAATTAACACAAAGTAAAATGAGACTCAAAAATCATAGCGTAACCCAAATTCAAAGGTAATCGCGCAAATCGAAGCTACTTAAAACCTTAGGAAATAATTTCCTTTAATAGTCTTTCGTCCCATGCAAATTGATGTCGGTGCTCCTTTCAAACATTGCGTTTTTCATCCCATGCAAGTTGACATCGGAGAGGTAAGTCTTTTACATGAGCACCCCTAATGGTTTAGAAACCCTTTCAATAATAATTATTAAATTAATAATAATTATTTTATTAATAATAAACTTATCTTAAAACATTTTCAAAGGTTTGAGTTAATTTATTTATAAATAATCAAAATGGACTTTTATGGTTTTTTCAAGGAGCAAAACCTTTTCATTTAGCTAGGATGGTTTTAATAAAAACCCTTAATGAGTCTAGATGGTTTTAAGAAAAACATTTAACCTTGTCACCATGGTTTTAATAAAAACCCTTAAACAAACATCATGGAACTTTCAAGATCTTTTTGGCACCAAACTGTTTTTGACATTAGCACAAATTCCTTTTGACATCAACACAAACTCTTTTTAACATCAACACAAACTCCTTTTGACATCAATGACAACTCACAAACATGAAGCTAGGAAACATACCTAAAATTGCCAACAAATATAACGGTTGGTGTATGATGTTATGAAGAAGAAGTTCAACAATTTTAAATTCTATGTAGAAAATACTATGACATCATTGCTTGGAGCTACTATGACTTAAACATATATTGTAAAGAGACTATATAACATACCATAGAATTATTACCCAATACCAAACCATTTCAGCTATTGGATATTGATGTTTACCAAGAAAAAAATAAATCCAAAATTCTTCCATGAATTTTAAGAAGCCCAAAAGTTTCTATAGCCCTTGAAGAGTCACTATGACTTTTGGACTTCTAGAATCTAAAATGAAGAGTTGTAACATAATTTTCTATCTTGTAAATATACAATAGTGTAAAATAGCTATAGAAGAACGTGGAAAAAGTATTTTAATACTTTTGAGTTCATTTGGAATGAAAAATAACATTTTATTCCATTCATTTTGTGAAATACATTCTTTTTGTCCTTGATTTTTTGAAACCTAAAGTCAACTTGCAGAGCTTATAATTTTTTTATAACTCTATTTTATGTGTGTCATACACTGTTGTGAATTTTATTTTGAGTAGAATCTACTCATAAAATTTCATCAAATTTTGAGTATTTTTGGCCCTTCAAATTTTAACTATCCTGGTGCTACAATTTTTGTTGCTATATTTTTTGTTGCACTTATCATTCCTTAGTTTTGGGTCAAATATTTCATTTGGTATCAAATATTTGGCTAATTTTTGGGATTGATTGAACTTGGGTTTGTCATTCTTGGAAAAGTCCATTGAAGAAATACTTCATTTTTGTTGCTCGAGTCTAATGGAAAACTTCAACAACTCATTACCCATTCCAAAATTTAATGGGTAAGATTATGATTATTGTAGCATAAATATGAGGGTATTTTTAATTGGCAAAGATATTTTGGAGGTAGTAGAGAGTGGTTATGAAGAACCACCTAATTGAAACACAATACAATAAAATGATAGGACAACAAAAAGGGAAAAAAAGAAGAAGAATTTATTAGTCCTCTACCATATTTGGTCTACTCTTGAAAAGAGTTTACTTCCATGTATTGATGCTGCTACATTATCCATAAAGGCTTAGAATTCTCTTCGATAGGTTTACCAAGGTCAAATTGAACAATTTCTAATGGTAAATTTTCAAACTATGAATAAATGGTTTGAAAATATACAAATTAAAGAGGTTGAAAGTGTGGATGGTTATTGTGTTAGAGTTAAGAATGTGGTGAACAATATGGCCACCTTTGGAGAGACCTTGAAAAAGGTGGTAGTTGTTAAAAAGGTACTAATATCCCTTACACCTAAATGGAACCATGTTGCAATAATTTTTGGGGAGAGTAAATTTTATTCTAAACTTGAATGTGATTGTCTGGTTGGTTCTCTTATGTCACATGAGGAAATACTATTTGAAACTAGTAAATAAAATAAGGAGATGCTTTAATTTATAAATTAAAAACTTTTGATAATTATGAAGTTGGTCAAAGCACAAGTAAACAAGCATATGTAAGAGGTAGAGGAGGAAGATAAATGTTGCTACTGGGAGAGGATAAGAAAGAGCTGATAAAGAAATAGTTGAATGCTACAATTGTCATAGAATGGGCTATATTGCACAATATTACAATGTTAAGACCAAAAATAGAGATAGAAGATCTCACTATGTATGTGAGGATGAAGCTGCATAAGTAATTTACTTTTAACTAGTGTCATGAATGAAAGAAACTCATCAATAATTTTTATATCTAGATTCTAGTTTTTCTAACCACACGGCTGGAGAGAAAGAGGTATTTGCTAGTATGAATGAGAATTTCAAGACCAATATCATTCTTGGGAATAATTATTCTTTGGATGTGGCTAAAAAACACACCATGAAGGTTAGCACTAACTAAGGTAGAAATAAAATTTATTATATCTACTATGCTACTAATTTGAAGAATATTTTGTTAAGTGTTGGACAACTTGTAGAAAATAAATATAATGTTGTGTTTGATAATAATGAATGTATCATTTATGATAAGAATAATAGGAGCTGTGTCATCACCAATGTCCCTATGTATAATAATTGTATCTTTTCTTTGCATTTTGGATGGAGTATGAACATGGCACACATGTCACTTGAAGATAGGAATTGGTTTTGGCATATTAGATTTGGACACTTGAATTTTAAAAGTCTAGATTTTTTGTCTTCACAAGACATGGTAAATGGAATACCTAAGGTTTGAGAGCATAAGGGTGTGTGTGAAGCATGTGTGATTGTAAATCATTCAAGAAAATATTTTGTAAATAAAAAGCATGGAGGGCATCATACCCACTCAAACATGGAGGGCCTCATACCAATAATAAAAATAAAGAAAATAGAATACTCAAAGCACATACAAACAACCAAATGATGAGCAAGAACTTTCAAAGGAGGTTAACAATAATACAATTGCAAGAGTTAGATCAAGTTGTTTCAAAATTAAAAACACTTAAAATGTATGGTGATGATGAAGAAGAAAAAAAAGGTGAGTTGGTGAATTATGATCTAGTTTATGAAGTTGATTTGAAACCTTCATGTTATGAATATTTTTATTCTAATGATATTTGGGTGCAAGCAATGAAAGAATAAATTTAGTCCATTAAATAAAATGACACTTGGAAACTAGTGGAATTGCCCAAGGACAGGAAAATTGTTAGATTTAAGTGGGTCTACAAAACAAATTTTAACACTGATGGAAGCATAGAAAGATACAAATCAAGGGTGGTTGCAAAATTATTCACTCAAATATATGGTGTGGATTATGAAGAATAATTTCCCCTATTACAAGATAAGAGACAATCTGGATTATTTTTCATTGGTAGCCCATAAATAGTGGAAATTTTATCATATGGATGTGAAAAGTGTATTCTTGAATGGTTATATAGATGAGAAGGTTTATGTTCAACAACCTCACGGCTTTGAAGTGGAAGGAATGATAAACAATTTTTATAAAATAAATATATCATTGTATGGACTGAAGAAAACACCTAGAGAATGGGACTCAAGAATTGATGGGTACTTCCAAGATTGTCGTTTCAAGAAAAGTAGAATTACCCCACATTCTATTTCATGAGTGAAGGTTATGATATTCTTCTTGTGTGCATATATGTTGATGATTTTATCTACATGGAAATTTTTTCAATTATAATGAATGATTTTAAGTATACTATGATGAAGGAATTTAATAGAAAATATTTAGGACTGATGCAACACTTTCTTAAGTACATCAAGGTGATGGAACATTTGTCATTTGTTAATCAAAATATGCAAAGGATATATTGAAGAAATATGGTATGGAAAATTGTAAACTAGTTTGGACACCTATGGTACATGGAAAAGTGTTATGTAGATATTATGGAGAAGATAAAGTTAATGAAAAAATGTGTAGAAACATTATTGAGAGCTTAATGTTACTACAAAAAGGCCTAATATTGCTTTTCCATTTTTTCTTTTACCAAGCTACATGAATGAATCTTCATAAAACGACATGAGAGAAGCCAAGAAAATCTTGAGGTATGTCAAATGAACCTTTAATTTTGGCATACATTATGATGCTAACAATAAAATGGAGCTTGTTGGATACAGTGAATGAAAGTGGGGAAGTTGATTGGATGATAGAAAATAAACTTATGAAAAAAAAATTTCACTTTGTTCAAGAGATATAATATGGATATCAAAGAAGCAAAGTACTATTGTTCTATATTATACAAAGGCTAAATATGTTGTAGCTACTAAAGCAAGTACAAAATAATTTTGGTTGATAATTATACTTGAAGAGATTGGTGAAGTTCAAAATAATCCAACAATTAGACAACACAAGTGCAATCAAGATTGCAAAAAAATCTAGTCCATCATAGTAAAACTATATATATTGACTTGAAGATTCATTTCATAAGAGACATGATGGAAAGGAATGTTATAGATTTGAAATATTACAACATAAATCAATAACATGCAACCCTATTTACCAAAGGTGTCAGGAAATAATAATTTTTATATTGAGATACAAAATTGTTTCATCACTTTGTTGCAAGGGGGAGTATGTTGGAGATTGATGTTGAAAAATAAAAAGACAAAGTCAAAACTTATTCAAAATTTTTGAATAAACCCAAAATATTCTATAGTCCTTGAAGAGTCAATATGACTATTGGACTTTCAGATTTTGAAATGAAGGGTTGTAACATCATTTTCTCTATTGTAAATTTACACTAGTGTAAAATAGCTATATAAGAACATGGAAAAAGTATTTTAATCCTTTTGAGTTAATTTGGAATGAATAATAACATTCTATTCCATTAATTTTGTGAAATACATGCTTGTTGTCCTTGATTTTCTAAAACCTACAATCAACTTGTAGAGCTTATAACTTTTGTTTTACAAATCCATTTTGCGCATGTCATACACCGTTGGAAATTTTATTTTTTGTAGAGTATACTCACACAATTTAATAAACTTATAAGTAGTTTTAGCCCCTCAAATTTTGACTATGTCACTAATGCAATTGGTTGCTACAATTTTTGTTGTTGCATTTTTTGTTGTGTTTTTTGTTACACTTTTTTCTCCTCAATTTTGGGTTAAACACTTCATCAACAAAAGTAAAGGCCAATAAATCTAAAAGTAGAAGTATTGATGAAATAGTAATTTCTAAAGTTGTTGAATGCAAAATGCATATACCAATCAAACATTCAACATGGGTAGCCACTTTGGTCCTAGTTTAAAAAAGAATGGAGATATCCACTTTTGTGTGAATTTTAGGAACCTAAATAAAGCCTCTTTAAAGGTTTATTATCCTTTATCTAGATTGATCATATCCTGCATATAATTATCAATGAAGAAAGGATATTTATTATTGGATGGATTTTAGGTTTCAATCAGGTTTGGATTATAGATGAGGTCCCGAGGATCAACATAAGACTACATTCACAACCAAATGGGGAACATTTGCTTATCAAAGAATACCTTTTAGATTATCCAATGTTAGAGTTAATTTCCAAAGGGCTATGGATTTAGCTTTTGGTGAACTTGTAAATTTTTTTATACTAATCTATCTTGATGATATGATAGTATTCTCTCATCAAAAGGAGAAGCATTTTGAGCATCTCAAACTAGTTTTTCAAAAATATAGAGAATTCAAGGTATCACTCAATCCAAAAAATAAATCTTCACTATCCATGAAGAGAATTTGATAGGTCATATAGTATCAAAGGAATGTTTAGCTATTGATACAAATAAAATTAATCTATAATAACACTACCTCAAAATAAAAAAGGTTTATGGTCATTTTTAGGAAAATCAACTTCATCTAAAAATGTGTATCTCACTTTGCTTAGATAGTAAAGCCTATAGTGGAAATACTAAAAAAGTAGATAAGTTTCACTTGGATAGAAGATAGAAGGGAGGATTTAATGCGCATGAAGGAATATATTACTAGAGCCATGGTATTAGCTAAACCTAACTATAGGAAATACTTCATTATTTATGTATTTAGAATAGAAGAAAGTTATGTAGTCATGCTCACTCAGAAAGACAAATCATAATTAGTGACCCATAGCTTTTGTAAGCCAAACTCTACATGATCATGAAGAAAGTTATAATTTTATAGAAAAATAAGTATTTTTTTGATAAATTCATTCAAGAAACTGAAACCATGCATTTCTCAAGGTAGAACACTTGTGTATGTTGTACACATAGATGTCTAGAGCTTCATAGTACAAGGATAATTGGGTAAAACCTGACCTGGTTGGATCAAAAAGATACATGAATATGACATAGATATTAAGCCAACTGAGTTTGCCAAAGGAAGAGCAATATGTGAAAAAATGGAAAATTTAGTAGTGTTTAACTACCATTTGTTAGTTGAACAAGAAGAACATCAACTAGAAGAGGCCCAAATAGAGAAAAATACTAGAATAAACTAGATAAGTCATTTTTGAGACTGGTAAATGTCCAGATGGGTTCACAACCTCTCAAAGGCATAGGTGTATATGGTAAGATTTGAAATACATGTTGCACTAGAAATATTTTTATGGTGTGTTGTTGAGATATGTGTAGGTAGATAAGGCAAAGGATATACTAAAGTAATTTCACACTGGTTTCTTAGGGGGATACTATACTAGATAAACTATAACTTCTAAAATTATTAAAGTTGGATATTATTGACCTACATTATTTTTTTATGCTTTTAAAAATGCTAATACCTATGAAAGTTTTAGATTTATTGGTAAAATCAAGAATCTAGAAATACCTCTACAATCAATTATTGTAAAAGAATCCTTTCAACAATGCGGGTTAGACAAAAAGAGCTAGGGTTTAGCATAGTAATGGTAGGAGTATGGTCTGATTGAGATGGACTAGAGGAATGCTACGATGACATTGAGCCCATCATAGAGCGTGTATGCTAGTGATGAATTTTTATCTAAAAATGATTGGAAGAAATAGGATTTCCTAATGCATGTCAAAAATCATTTGTTAAAGAACAATGGATGTTTGGAATGATGTGAAGCTAGGCTAGTTATGGTGGTTCAACCAAACTCAGTGATAGAATATGTGGAATATATAACCAAGAATGCACTTATTGGTAAATTTATGGGTATCTGAATTTCTCTTCCCTTTGTGGAGTCTTGGGTTAGGAAGACTTGGAACTTTGACGATAATGTGGAGGTGATGTTGAGTGTGAATAGCTATTTTATGGTGGTTTTCTCTTGTCTTATGGATCATAAAATAACATTAGAAGGGGCTACCTATTTATGTAACCAATCTAGACTCTTTCTTAAATATTGGCATGTGGGTTTCAACACATCATAGGAGTGGTCATCGTGGGTTCTAGTGTAGGTTTGGCTCCTATGGATCTCATTGGAATTCTAGAGAAATGACATCTTGCATATGATTGATCTTCTTCTTGGGAATATAGTTGGACCATCACAAAAGACAGTGGAGAAAAATGTAATTTCTATTTCTTGTATTTGTGTTTAAATTGATTTAAACAATCATATTCCATATTCTGTTGAAATACAATTTGGATAATCTACATGGGTTCAACAACTTGACTATGAAGCTATTTCATTTTGTTTTTGTATCTATCATAGATATGACCACCTGCAAAGAAATATCCTAAGTTTATCCTACTTATGGCTTCAAATATTGGGCCCTATTGATCTGCGTAAAATTTGGATAAATAAAAATCCCTAATAAAGGAAGGGGATTAGGATAAGGAAGGCTTTGCTCTTATAAAATCCTAAAATAGAGGAACAAGGGTAAAAGTAGCCCTTAAGGATAGCCACCCATATGATCTGCTTAACTATTTTGAGATATTTGATGATCTTGATCAGTGCATGGAGTTACCTAAAATGTCGCTACCCTAAGCATATATAACAAGATTGAATCATATGTCTCTTCTTGAGGTGGAGCCTAAGGAATTAGATCTAGTCAGTTTAAATGAAGAACAAATGGATTTGGATTTGAGTATAGGTGATATGGTTGGATCTAGCCTTGGAAGGAAAAATATTTTGGAAAGTGGCACATATATAGTTGTGCTCTCTCCTACTCAAGCACTAACGTGGTTATCCTTGGACTACAAAACTCCTACATTTCTAGGATTGTAGCAGAAAACAATTAAAAAAGGTACTTCAAATAATAATATGAAGGTGGGTCGAAAGAAAGACCAAGATAAAATTAAGTTAATGGGAGAGACTTTGGTGGAGTCAGGATTGGTGAGAACATTGGACTCCCATTTTTCTCATTCCTAGAAATGATTATCATCTCATGGAATGTAAGGGGGTTGAACAACATCTTCAAACAAAAATATGTTCATGATTTGATTCATGTACATTCTCTAGATGTGGTTTTTATTCAGGAGACTAAATTGGCTAATAATAGTATGTTCAATATTACTCTCAAGTTGTGGATGAGGGATCAATTCCAGTGTATTGGCTCATGTGGATATGCTGGTGGCATTGCTTGTTTATGGGATATGGTTAAGATCTCTCCTCTTACTTGGATTTCTAGCAGATGTTCTATTTCGATGATCAGGCATGATAATGAATCTAGTGAAACCATCCTACTTATAAATATGTATGATCCTATTGATTACAATGGTAAAATAAATTTGTGGGAGAACATTGGCTTTGTGAGAAGTTTGGCTCCCCTATACCCATGGATTTTTGTTGGAGATTTCAATTCCATCACTTGTATGGAGGATAAATGTGACGGATTTGATCATCTCGAGCCTTTTATTCTATATTTAGTGCTCACATTCAGGCCCTGAATTCAGTTGATATCAATCTAGATAATGGGATATTTACTTGGCACAATAGAATATGTGGGGAAGAGTCCATATTAGAGAGACTGGATAGTTTTTGATCTCTAGTTTTTGGATTGGTAATAACAAAAGCTCTAGTTTTGTGATTCTGGAGGGTAGAGGATCTAATCAGTGGCCTATCAAACTCTCTACTCTTTATTTTTGCCTAAAGAAGAATCCTTCCTTTAAGTTTCAACTGATGTGGCTTTGGGATCCTAATATTAATGATTTTATGTGAGGCTGGTGGACCAATGGCAAACCTTCTCATGACACTACTATGTATTCCTTTCTGAAGTGGCCACATTTTTCTAAGTATAAAATGAAGAGGTGGAATAGTCTAAATTTTGGGAACCTTTCCTTGGCTAAGTTGGAAACTATTAAGAAGGTGGAATAAGCTTCAAAGAAGATTAGAGATAATGGACTCATGGAGGAGCTTCTCTTTGAGGAATCTAAGGCTACGAAAGAACTTTCTAAATGGGAGTTGAAGGAAGATTTTTTTGGAAAAAAAAAGCTCGAGTGGATTGGATTTAGGAAGGGGATAGGAACATGACCTTATTTTTTAACATAGTTAAGGTTCACCGTAATGGTAACCTGATTTCATATCTAGTGAATTCTTAGGGTTCCCTTCTCTATTATTTCATGGAGATATTCAGAAGATACTAGGAGTTATTTTTCCTCTCTTCAAGAAGGACTTCCTCTCATATGATGAGTATGAAAAGATTATTCTAAATTGTATTCCCTTGATTATTTCTAGAGATATGAATGAGAATTTGATGGACCCAATTTCCCTTTAGGATTTGGAAAATGTTGTATTCAATATGAAAAATGGGAAATCCCTAGGCCCACATGGATTCTCGATTGAGTTTTATCAAGAGTTTTTGGAGTTAACCAAATTTGATCTTATGGAGGTGGTCCATGAGTCCCAAAAGAATAAACATATGCTAAGGGCCCTAAATGCTACCTTTGTGGTGCTTATTCCCAAAAAATAGGAAGCGAATTCTCTGGATATGTTCAGGCCTATTTCTCTTTGCAATGTTGTATATAAGGTCATTACAAAAATTATTATTGAAAGGTTGAAGATATGGTTGAGAAAAATCATCTCTCAGGAGCAAGGTGGGTTTGTTGTTGTTCGGTAAATCTTGGATGGGTTTGTTATTACTATGAAAGCTATTCACTCGATGGAAACTTATAAGGAGAAATCTATGTTCATTAAGTTGGAAATGGATAAAGCCTATGACCGGGTCAAATGGTTATTGTTTTGGAAATTTCTTTCTACTTTTGTCTTTAATGAGGAATGGATTGGATGGGTTATGAGTTGTGTTTCTTCTTCCTTGTTATCTATTGTTGTTAATAATGAGTCATCAAAACTATTTGAGGCCTCAAGGGGATTAAAGCAAGGAGATCATCTATCTCATTATTTGTTTATCATCATGGCAAAAGGTTTGGGAAGACTACTCAAGTCTCAAGTTAGGTATGGTCTCATTCAGGGTTGGAAGTGGGATAGTAGTTTGCTACCTCTTTCCCACATTCAATTTTTTGATGATACAACTTTGCTGGGAGTTGCCACTTGAAAGCATGTCTACGGAAGCAATGGCATATCGGGTGCGTTGCAAACAAAAGCAAATGTAATGCTAAGTCCTACGAATGAACAAAGGACTAAAGTGCATGAGAAGGGAAAGCGAGTGAAATGAAATGAGATGTAAATCAAAAGTAAATTGCAGCCTCTTTTATTAATTTTTCTTGTGATCAAGTTACAATATGTCTCCCCCCATTTCAGGAGCTCAGAGAATTAGATATGGTTTTGTTACACCAACAAATGGTACGCTTCCCTTCGAGATCTTCCGCGTGCCCACATTTGAAATGGACGGGCCAAACGTCACCGCCACTAGCATGAATACATCTATAGTTCCTTTCTGCTCCTCCGATGTCAATATCCTACATTCAGAGAAATAGCAAACGATTAATAGCACTTGTGGATGGAGGGAAACATGCAATCCCCAAGGCCTCTGGTTAATGCATGCATGAAATAATTAAAATGGTAATAAAAACATGTCAGAATAAGATGAAATTTAGATAGAAGCATGCAAACACCATCATGAACACACTGCAAAAATAATTGTCGAGAAATCTATTGTAGATTTCTAATTGCTTCGGGGTGGGACGATTAGGACTGTCATAAAACGTCAAAAAGCAACCTCCTAAATGTCCCATCCAGAGGCCTCCAAAAACACCTGCAAAGTTGGGGTTAGGCAAAATAGGGCATTTTGAGATGACCTAGAAGGTCAGATTTTATAGATTTGGCCCCAATTGCCCTCTATCTGAAGATGCTCCCTGTATGTTAGTAAAAGCGAAAAACAATGAAAACATAATCAAAACTCATCATAATGGCATGAAATTTCAATGGAAGCATATATGAATGACATTAAATAAGATGCAAAATAAATAGTGAAGAAATATACTACAGATTTCTAATCACTTCAGGGTGGGGCGATTAGGACTGCAACAATGTGAGAGGCACCTGGGGGCAGGACTCCCGTCATTTGGGGCTTGGTTTTGACACCAATCCACTGGGGATGGGTTCAAAACCTCATAGGGGGTTGTGTCAAAAAATTGGGTGGGGTATTGTGGCCAAATGTTTGGGTTTTGGGTCCAGATTGTGCTTCCAATGTTCACCCAATAACCTCCCTTCCAAAATAGAGATCAAGGATGTAAGAAGCACAAGTGAGGGGTGAGGATGTAGTTCGACAGCACTCCATTGCTCCAAATGCTCTTGCTCTGTTCCTTTTTAGGGTGAGAAGACACCATTTTATAGAACTGAAGGTATACTTTGAATGTGCATGTAGGGGCACCACTTGGCCATCATGCCTTCCTAGGGGAAAGAAGATTCCTCCCTGATTAAGGGCTCCATGACTGCCTCTATGACTGCCTCTTTGAGCTCAAAAATGTTCACTCGTACTCCCATGCATTGAAGGTGGAGTTGAGTGGTGTATCTGAGCTATCATTTGTCAAGGTTTGACCTTTTGCCCGTCAAACCTGCTATTCACCCCACCCTAGAGCGATTGCTGCTAATCATTCCAAGGTGGGGCGAATAGCATTCTATTTGCCCCAGGGTGGAAAGAGTAAGGATCAGGGTGCTTGAAAGGTACCAAATTGACCTCTGACTTTCCAAAACTACTTTGGGAGTGGTTAGGACCACTTTTTAACCTCTGGTGGCTACCCTAGGGGCTATGTATGCCAATTCGGTCAGTGCTTGTATCCACATGATCAGATTGGTGTTGTTTTAGTGTCTATAGATGCCCCTTTTTGGGATGCACTGTGCATGGCACAATACTAAGCAAAAATAGATAACCAAAGCACTTAATTATTAGGGTTTCTCAGTGACCTAACAAAATTTTGATGCCCCAAGCATGGAAATGGCATGCATTCTTGAATCATTGCTTCTAACAAGCTAAGGAGCTTAACTCAAGTGTTAACCTTTTTCGATGAGGAACAACTTGATCTTGGACATTGTTCAGTCATGAATAGGCAAAGGGCGCAACCTTTTGTCTGTGGGAAACTTGAGTCCATGATTCTAAGATGCCAAGTGTTTGATTATCTTATGATTATTGCTTGTTTTTTGCCCCAAGCAGGAGCGTGATTGTCTTTGTCAATGATTCTTTGAATGCATGTCATTTCCTTGATTGGGTGTGTATTTGTTGGTTGGTGACTAAGTGTGACTACCCCCTCAAGCGACGAATCGATGAGGAAATGATCTACATGAGAAAAGTGATGAGTCACTTGACCCAAGATGACTTTGTAAGGGTGCCTTTAGTTTTTTTTCATTGAATGCTTATGCAGTTTCCCAACAATCTGACCTATTTTTGGTGTGTTTTATCCCTTTTTGTGACACATTTTTAGGGATGAAATTGTCAAAAATCCATCCTCCTGTGGAGTAGTACAGCTATGGTAGCCTTATTAGGGAGTAGTATAGTGATAATTTATGACCCCAATGTCATTTTTGGATGCCATGAAGTGCAGGCACAAAGGCACCTTTGTTCGGCAATTTTATTACTATTTTTGGGTGGGTTTTGACCCTTTTTGTGACACCTTTTAGGGATGAAATTGCTGAAAATTCGTCCTCTCGTGGAGTGGTCTGGCTATGGTAGTCTTCTTAGGGAGTAGGATAGTGGCAATTTGTGATCCTAACTTCGGTTTTGTATGCTAAGAATCATAGGCACAAAGGTGCCTTTGGTCGATAATTTTATTGTTGTTTTTGGTGCATTTTGGATGCAGTTTTGGTTGTTTTTGATTTTCTTGCTCTGTAATCATCCCAAGGTGGTACAAATACCAGTTTTGTAATCATACTAGGGTGGGATGAGTGCTAACTAGAATGCTCATTCTAGGGTGGAATGATTACAGGCCTAAGAGCCTATTTAAGGGCCAAAACTAGGTTTTGAGCTCATTTGCAATTGCTTTTTCTGGCGATTTGGAGTTGTGAGGAGGAGTTCTAGTTTTCGACGCAGAGCTCTGCCAAATTTTCATGGACACCATGAGTTCACGGACCGGATATTCGAGTGGCAGAGCTGAGGCAATACCGGTAGGTGCTCCTTCTCTTTATTTTGTTTGTTTTTATTTTATAGTTCAAAAACGTAATTAATTTATTTTGTATTTCATTTTGCCATTTAAACTAAGATCAAAAATCTAGTTTAATTGTTTTGTATTTGTATTTTGTGTGGCGTTGTTTAAACTAAGATCAAAACCCTAGTTTTTAAAAAATTGATTTTATTTTGTTTTCTATTTTTATCAGTTTAAACTAAGGTTAAAAACCCTAGGTTAAAATTTTTGTTTTTGCTTTGTTTTTTTTTTTTTTTTAGTTTAAACTAATGTTAAAAACCCTAGGTTAAAAGTTTTGTTTTTATTTTGTTTTTTGTATTAAGTTTAAACTAGAGTTAAAAACCCTAGGTTAAAAATTTGTTTTTGTTTTGTGTTGTTTATTGATTTTGTTTGAATGTTTGTACTGTACAGTTTGTTAATGTTGTTGTAAAGTTTTTTTTTTTAATGTTTTTGTTGTAAGTTTGTATACATTGTTGTATATTTGTTTTAGTGCTGTACATTTTTTTTGTTTTTTGTTGTCATGTTTTAATGTTTTTGTGTTGTTTAGTTTAAACTATAGTTAAAAACCCTAGGTTAAAATTTTTGTTTTATTTTGCATTGTTTATTGATTTTTTTTGAATTTTTGTACTGTACATTTTATTAATGTTATACAATTTTTTAAATATTTTTGTACAGTTTGTATACATTGTTGTATATTTGTTTTAGTGTTGTACAGTTTTTTTTTTCTTTTTTTTTTGTTGTCATGTTTTAATGTTTTTGTGTTGTTTTGTTTTGCAGGTAGTGAAGAGTCGGTACCGTCAGCCGACGGTATTCTTTGACGCATAGAATATGCTAATTATGGCATACTGGGATTAGCTTGATGCCCTTGGGCTTAAGCAGGTGACTCGGTTGGAGCCTGTGGTGGGGGATCGGGCATATATGACTGCCCTGATCAATTTTTGGGATCCTCACACCAACACCTTTCATCTCCCAATAGGGGAGATGACAATGACTCTGGAGGACGTTTATCAAATTCTATGGATTTTGATAGATGGGCTGCCCATTCGGATGACTCATCATGATCAAAGAATGACGGTGTTGACACGATGCTTTAGGCATGTGATGGAGATGGGGGTGGATGGTGTGGTGGAGAGGGCAGAGGGGGACTGCCTGATTGGTAGGATTATGGTGTGATGGTGGTTTGAGAAGGGCGTGTTGGGGGTGAGGCACACATTTCTTATGACCCTCATCTCCAACATGTTGCTTCCCGACTCCTTAGGTGTGAGGTTCCCTGGGAACCTGCTTGAGGTAGTGTTTATACTGGTGGAGTGTTCGATAGTAGCACGCCTAATTATGAGGTGGGGTCAGATGCTACTAGCATAGCTGTATGATGAACTGTACAAGGTCCACTATCTAAGGTGGAAGGGGATTGGGTGTAGCTACCTATTGTAGTGTTGGGGATGGTAGTACATAGCTGTGGAGCAGCCTCAGGGGTTGCCTTGGACCACTCGGGGAGAGATGGTGGACAAAGATATTGGCTATGCTGCCCTATGGCAGAGGTCCAAGGAGTAGGGGCAGAGTTGGTGGTGGGCAGGTGCCATGGGGCACTATGCTAATGCCTTATCGTTTCTTGCTCTAGGGGAGGTATTCTAGCAGCCATACCAAGACTGTCTAGCTTGGCCTGAGGCTGGAGAGTGGCTTCGATGAGTGCATAGGGGGATATGGTTGATCAAGCAACATAGACATAGCAGGAGTACTTCTCGTACATCTGGGTGACTTGACAGTTTGGGGTGCACTAGGGATTACCTGGTGAGCCCTTGATCTATCGACATTGGGGCGATGAGAGGACTCTAGCCTAGCAAATTATTGAGCTGCTGGACAAGGAGTCAGATGTAATTATTGATATCCCTAACATGGACAACATCGGGGTGACTATCGAGTATGACCAATGGTGGATGATGTGGCGATGGTGGGGTGAGGGGCCTTTAGGAGGTCCAGATGCAGTAGCAACAATAGGTGGTGGGGGTGTAGATGCACTAGTGGAGGGTTGGGGGGCTCCACTCAATGATGCAAATATGGTGGAGGTAGATGACCTCACTGGGGATGATGTAGGGGTTTCAAAGTAGCCAGATACATAGGACGTCCTGGCATAGTGGGTGCCAGAGGAGCACGCCGTCCCAAAGATGCCCATGCTTCAGGCAATCTTGCGGGATATGGAAGCTAGGTTTCACATTGAGATAGCACGATTGGAGGAGCTACTGCGTAGACAGGATGAGGAGCATAGTACTAAGAGGGATCTCCTGTAGGCTCAGTTGGCATAGTGGGATGAAGTATTGGTTGCATACCACTGACGATATGTAGAGTGGGATCGGTTTCGGGTGGAGTTGGAGGCTAATATTATTTGCCTCGGTGGACAGTTACCTAAGCTCACTAGAGGTGGATCTTCGCATCGAATGAGAGATAGTGATACTGAGCAGTCTGATTCCTCTCATTTTAGGCTAGTGGGTGAGGGTAGTGCTAGTGAACGTGATGCACGGGCTGGCAGCAGCTATCCTGAGAGGTCCCATAGGACCCACACCATTGGGGGTAGTTCCAGTCGCACCTATCCTGTGTGATCATGGTGGCCGACTCCCTAGGCCTGGGGTTTTTGAGTTTTTGATTTTTTTGTGAGGTTAGAGGACCATTTTATTGTAGCCTAAGGGCATTTTGACTCGATATATACATGAATTTATTTTTGGATTATTCCCTTGTTATGGTTTATTGTTACTTTTATGCATATTTATTTATGTTGATGTATGCATATGTTATCATGAATGTGACTATTTCTAATTATATGATGTATGCATATGGAATGGATGGAATGCTTTTTTGGTATGCAGGTGGTGGCACCATGGAGTGTAAAAGATTTACTGGCTTTTTGTACTATGTGATTGCTTTGTGGGATGACTTTTTCATGTAATATTTGGTTTTTTTTTTCTTGTGTTGTATTTTTTGATGGTGATGTAAGTAATGAAATGTACCAGTTGTTTTTAGAATGTAGTTACAGTGTTTCTGAGGCTCAAATATTTTAACTAACTAATCAAGACTGTACATTATTCTAACAAGAATTTTGACCAAGGTACAAATCACACTTGAGTTTGACCAAGTTATTTCACATCCCCGTGTGTGCGATTGAGTTCCTTTATGTGGTATTCATCAGGATACCGCCAGTGCCAGATAGGCTATCAACCAAACATGTACTGAGGATCACCCAATTAGCTCCACTAACTCCTTTGTTGTATTTAGTAAGATTAATCCATGGGGTAATCTCAGATACCATAAGCTAGCTCATCCACATGCAAACATTGGTCTACCCACACACAAAGCTAATGTGATAGACATGATGAGCAAGGTGCAACCAAAGTATTGTCATTGTTGTCAACATAATCAGGTTGATCAGTTGATGCAATGGATAGGAGTTGATTGATGAGCAAGGTGATGGACAAGAGTTGATTGATGAGCAAGGTGCAACCAAAGTATTATCATTGTTGTCAACACAGATAGAGGATCGGTTGATGCAATGGACAGGAGCACAAAAGTCATTAAATAGATCGGTTGATGAAGTGAACAAGAGTATAGAGGTCTGTCATAGCATGTATAGTGAATTTCCAAGAAGATAAAAGTGGCCCAGATTCAAAGGATCAAAGAAAAAGACAAGTAAGAAAACTATCGCGATATCGTGACATGTTTTCTGTCATGATTTCATGACATCTCGAAGGAGAGAGAAAATGCTGTCAAAATTGTCACGATTTCACGACATATCAGAGGAGAGAGAAAATGCTGGCAAAACTGTCATGATTTTGTGACATATCGAAGGAGAGAGAAAATGCTGGCAAAACTATCACGATTTCGCGACATGTTTCATTTTCACAGTTCAAAGCAAAGAGAAAGAGGAGAGAGAAAAATATGTCGCGATTTTGTGACATGTTTAGAAAGCGCAAGGAAAACTGTCACGATTTTGTGACATGTTGGACGAAAGAGAAAGTGCAAAGAAAACTGTCGTGATTTTGCGACATGTTTAGAGAGAAGGCGCAAGCAAAGAAAACTTTCACAATTTTGCGACATGTTCGGAGAGAAGGCACAAACAAAGAAAACTGTCACGATTTCGTGACATGTTTGGGGAGAAGGAGCTCGTAAAGAAAAGTGTCACGATTTCGTGACAATCTACAAGAGAGGCAGTATGGACGAAAATGTGTCATGATTGCATGACATGTTTGAGAGAAAGAGCTTGCAAGGAAAGGTGTCATGATTTTATGACAATTTACAAGAAGGATGGTACGAACAAAAAAGTGTCACAATTTCATGACAATCTGCAAGAGAGGCAGTACGGACGAAAACGTGTCATGATTTTGTGACATGTTTGAGAGAAAGAGCTTGTAAGGAAAAGTGTCATGATTTTGTGACAATTTGCAAGAAGGATGGTACGGACGAAAAAGTGTCACAATTTTGTGACAGGTTCGAAGAGAAAGCACCAAGGAGAAAAAGTGTCACGATTTCGCGACATATTGCAAGAGGAAGAGCTCGAGAGAAAAAGTGTCACGATTTTGTGACATGTCGAGTTTTGCGGCCCGAAGGGAAGAATAGCACCAAGGAGAAAAAGATGTCATGATTTCGTGACATGTCAGGTTTTTGCTAGTACAAGAAAAGTAGAGTGCAAGGAAGTGAAAGATGTTGTGATTTCATGACATGTCAGGTTTTCGCTGGGTTTTGCAGAGAATAGTGTACAGAAGAGAAAGATGTCACGATTTTGTGACATGTTCCGTTTTCGTTGGTTGAAGCCAAGAAGAGTAGTGAGGAGGTGTAAGTGTCATGATTTCGTGACATGTCTTGTTTTCGCTTGTTGAAGCCAAGAAGAGTAGCGAGGAGGTGTAAGCATCACGATTTTGCGACATGTCTTGTTTTTGCGGGTAGAATGCGAGAAGAATGCAAAGAAACAGAAGTGTCACGATTTCATGACGGGTCACTACAGCACGCTAACTGATAGTTAACTGGAGTAGAACAACAGTTAAAGGGGCAGTTGTAGAGGAAAAGTAGGTAGCCAAAATAAGAAGAGTTAACTGGAGTTAGTACGATAGTTACAAGTGCAGTGACAGATAGAAATCATGTAGCTTTTTTTAAGAACGGTCGAAGAAGGAGAAATCGAACAGTCGCATAAGTAGAATCAAAAAATGCATGCATGCATAGAAAGGAATTCGAACAGTCATGACTAAGAAGACGAATAGTCATGGTAGAGGTATATATTGCATGTAACATGTTTGAAAAAATGCCCATTCTATATATACAAAAGGAGTTACATAAAGAAGCAGTTATAGTTGACAAGTGGCAAAAGAGAATGTTAACAGACTGCATGTGGGATTACAAAAGTGATAGAAGAAGAGAAGTCTCTATGAGAAAAAGGGTTATAAAAGGACAATCGCACAGAGAATCAGGTTGCTGCAAAAAGTGAAAAATAGTGTCACCGTATAGAGGGAAAGTGCTACCGAAAGAGGGTTAGAAGAGTGATGTTGTAAGAGAGCGATAGTGTTGCTCAAACCAGAATAAAAGTACTACAAGAAGTGTGCTAGAAGAATGCTATAAGAGAGTGTTAAGCAGAGCCGTGAGAGCTATAAGAGTGCAATAAGAAGTGCAGTAAAAGGGTTGTAAGAGGGCCACCAAAGTGTAGTAAGAAGAGCCATAGGTATGTGTTGTGTGAACTGTGGGCAATGTTGAGTGAGCAATAGACCAGTCAGGGTATTGTAATAGTGAAGGCATTTATATGTCAATATTCAAATTTTAGAATTGAAGTCCAAGTTGGTGCTTGGAATTAGGGGTTGGTGCTCCTTCCAGTTGGTGCTGGTAAATCAAGGGTTGGTGCTCCTTCCAGTTGGTGCTGGTAAATTGATTGTAAAGTTGTTGCTTTGCAAAGGCTGGATTTGGATGGAAGTCCAAACAGTCTATTTGTGAGGAGTAGCCAAAACTGGTGAACCTTGATACATCTTGTGTTGTGTGTGATGCTCTATTGTGATATTTGCTTTATGTGGTTTTAAGCTTTCATTGTTTTGGCTTTAAGAGTTAAATTTTTAAGTTATATAGAGCCACACTTATTCACCCCCCCTCTCAGTGTCATTGTGAGACTAACAATTGGTATCAGAGCGAAGTTCCCAGTTCAGGCTAAATTAGTCAGGGGTGATCTTGGATTAGTACACAATGGGTAAGAAGAATAGATCCTCCTCTAAAAAGGCATCTCAGCCAGTTTTAGTTCATGTGGAAGAGAAAACTGAACTAGAGAAGGTAGAAGAAGTGGATTTTGAAGTATGCAATGAAAACCTAGAGATTGAAGTAGATCTAGAAGGTGAGTTGATAGCCGCACTTGAAGAGTTGAGTATAGAAAAGAAAAAGAACAAAAGAATGTCCAAGAAGTTAGAAGAATATGGGGATGAGATTGAAGATCTCTTCCTACAAGTTCAAAAGGCCAAGAAATCAGAAGAAGCCTTGAAGACACATTTGGATGATGAGGATTATGTATGCAACACAAGTGAAGAGGAATCTAACAATTTTATTGTTGATCTAAAGCTGCAAGTAGAACAGTACAAAAAGATTGAAGATATTCTCAGGTCTCAAATCAATGAGAAAGAGACTGTTTGCTACCAACAAGAAGAAGAGATTGTTTCATTGAAGAAACAACTAGAAGAGGCCAATATAAATCTCAAATATGAGAAGAGCACAGAGTTGCTAGATAAAATGATAAAGCAACAAAGAAGCTCCACGGCTAAGCTTGGTCTTGGATTTGAAGCTGAACAACCCTCGTCTTCCAAATATGCAAAAAAAGGAAAGTTCACAGTTGAAGGATCAAAGCGAGAAAAGTCTGAAGCTGAACAACCCTCATCTTCCAAATATGCAGAGAAGAAGAAGTTCAAGGTTGAAGCTAAATCTTCAAAAGGAAGAAAGCATCAAAGAAGATCTACAACAAAGAAACCACAACAAAATATGTTCTCTCACTCTCACTCTTTTAATAATAATGCTTTTAATGGCTATTGTTCTAAATGCAACTGCTATGGTCACAAGGCAATTTATTGTGGACTAAACAATAGATCAAAAAGTTATGCTAATAAAAACACATATGCTTTCCTGAGTGAACACCCTATGCAATGTTTTAAATGTAATGGCCATGGGCACATAGCAAGGTGTTTTCCAAGTACTTTTGTATCCAATCTAAGGCAAGACCATAGATTTCATCATACACACAGAATGCAATACATACAGGGAATAAAACATGTGCAATGTTTTAAATGCAATGGTCAAGGGCACATAGCAAGGTTCTGTCCAAGCACTTCTGTATCTAATCTAAGGCAAAACCCTAGATTTCTTCAAACACAAAGAGGGCAACATAGACAAGGAACATATCATGTGCATAAAATAAAAGAAAATAATCATCCATCAAGAATGCACAAGAGACAACCCCGCAAGAGAAATGTTCAAGTTCACGAACAGGGGCAAAATAGGGATGTTGTTGAAAAATCCAAGCCCATGTTCAGGAAAGTCTGGAGAAAGGCAGAAGAAAGGAAATTGTGTCTCCTTGGACTGAAGGAGGCTACTCCACCATTTCTCTAAGCAACTCCAGGTGGCACATCCTTAGGGGGAGCAATATTAAAGTTTTATTTTAAATGCTCCTATGTATTTGTCTGGGTATCTAAGGATGAAAGACCAGCAGTCGGAAATTGTTGTATAGTTGTCAAAGTTTTTGTCGGTTTATGTAGTGGACTGTGGAAGTACCATGAAGGGTTGTGATTAAATTGAGAGCTATCACCCTTGGTAGTTTTGATATTTGTCATTGTTATACTATTGATGATTCTTCTGCCACTGTTCAAAATTACGGATCATAACAGTTTAGATTTTTTGGTTTAATGAAAGAATGCGTGCGTGCCCTAGCTGCGTACTTGTGTTTTGATGCAATAGCTAATAGGAATTATATGAGATAGAACATGCAACAAAGAGATGCCAGAGTCAAAGCAAACGGTGGCACTTGCACCCAGTTGGTCAAGAGTGCCAAGTGGCACATGCAAGGCAGAGATGTTGAAAGAATAACACCCAGGTGGTGAAGCACCTAGGAGGACAAGATGCCTATGCACCTAAGAAGGTCTTGCATTATTTGAGGAATGTGAGATATTTCTTGAGGAAGCAGAATACCAAGAGTTGATGACTACGTGCATATTGAGGTTCCAACACTAGAGGTATCAGGTTGAAGAACTATTCTCTTCTTCCTCAAACAAAGGTATGGGCAACTTCTTCCATTTATATTGTTGATGGTGTATTTTTTGAAATTGAGTTTGGAGGTAAAAGGTTGTCTACTAGGTATTCTTGTTGGTGTAAATCCCAGTTTCTTGATATTGAAGATTGTTTATGCATTAAAATCATTGATGAGTTTTCTTTGGGTGGATGCATAATTCTTGTTGAGGAAGAGGAAGCATTTTGCACTAGGGTTTATGTTAGTAAGTCTTGCTACTTGCATTGAGATGGTGAAACCGTTAGTTGGCTGTTCTGAGATTAATATGAGATTGATATTGGGAGTTAAGTATAGAACATATTGAGTCTCTAACAATTTTCTTTATGCTTCTATGAGGTTGATGAATCACATTGGGTCTTTAACAATTCTCTTTGTGGGTTCATGCTAAGCAAGTATTTTTTGATGAACTTGTGAGCTGATTTGGACAGGTTCTAGTGAGGACTTGTGAGCTACTTTAGACAAGTTCTATGTGAGCTTGTTAAATAGGTTCTTAGTGAGCCTATGAAAGATTACAGAGGGTTGAGGCTCAGAAGATAGTGTGAAATGAAGTGGTCACATATTCCCAAGAATAGGTTAATAATTGACTAGCCATCGGGATCAAATTCTCAGGGGGAGAATTTATGCTTTTGTTTTTCTTATTGCTCATATTTATGATTTTTGCTAATAGTAATAATTTTTTCCTGAGAATGTTGTGCATGGACTCAGGGGGAGTTTGCAGCCACCCTTTGGTATTATTGTCAAATGGGGAGAAGAATTACAGGTAATTGCACACAATTACGTGTGTTGCCAACAATTCCAAAGGGGGAGATTGATGAGCAAGGTGCAACCAAAGTATTGTCATTGTTGTCAACATAGTCAGGTTGATCAGTTGATGCAATGGATAGGAGTTGATTGATGAGCAAGGTGATGGACAGGAGTTGATTGATGAGCAAGGTGTAGCCAAAGTATTGTTATTGTTGTCAACACAAACAAAGGATCGGTTGATGCAATGGATAGGAGCACAAAATTCATTAGATAGATCGGTTGATGAAGTGAACAAGAGTACAAAGGTCTGTCAAAGCATGTACAGTGAATTTCCAAGAAGACAGAAGTGGCCCAGATTCAAAGGATCAAAGAAAAATACAAGTAAGAAAATTGTCACGATATCGTGACATGTTTTCTGTCATGATTTCGCGACGTCTTGGAGGAGAGAGAAAATGTTGTCAAAATTGTCGTGATTTCATGACATATCGAAGGAGAGAGAAAATGCTAGCAAAACTGTCACAATTTTGTGACATATCAGAGGAGAGAGAAAATGCTAGCAAAACTATCATGATTTCATGACATGTTTCATTTTCACGGTCCAAAGCAAAGAGAAAGAGGAGAGAGAAAAAGATGTCATGATTTTGTGACATGTTTAAAAAGCGCAAGGAAAACTGTCATGATTTTGTGACATGTTGGACGAAAGAGAAAGCACAAAGAAAACTGTCATGATTTTGCAACATGTTTGGAGAGAAGCCGCAAGCAAAGAAAACTATCGTGATTTCGTGACATGTTCGGAGAGAAGGCGCAAGCAAAGAAAATTGTCACGATTTCATGACATGTTCGGGGAGAAGGAGCTCGTAAAGAAAAGTGTCATGATTTCATGACAATCTACAAGAGAGGCAGTACGGACAAAAATGTGTTGCGATTTCATGACATGTTTGAGAGAAAGAGCTTGCAAGGAAAAGTGTCACGATTTCGTGACAATTTGCAAGAAGGATGGTATGGAAAAAAAAGTTTCATGATTTCACAATAATCTGCAAGAGAGGCAGTACGGACGAAAATGTGTCACGATTTCATGACATGTTTGAGAGAAAGAGCTTGCAAGGAAAAGTGTCACGATTTCATGACAATTTGTAAGAAGTATGGTACAGACAAAAAAGTGTCACGATTTCGTGATAGGTTCGAAGAGAAAGCGCCAAGGAGAAAAAGTGTCACGATTTCGTGACATATTGCAAGAGGAAGATCTTGAGAGAAAAAGTGTCACGATTTCATGACATGTCGAGTTTTCGCGGCCTGAAGAGAAGAATAGCGCCAAGGAGAAAAAGATGTCACGATTTCATGACATGTCAGGTTTTCGCTAGTGCAAGCAGAGTAGACTGCAAGGAAGCGAAAGATGTCGCGATTTCATGACATGTCAGGTTTTTGCTGGGGTTTGCAGAGAATAGTGTACGAAAGAGAAAGATTTCATGATTTTGTGATATGTTTCATTTTCACAGGCAAAAGGCAGAAGAAGGCATAAGGCAGCGAATGTGTCGTGATTTCACGACATGTCAGGTTTTCGTTGGGGTTTGCGGAGAATAGTGTACGAAAGAGAAAGATGTCATGATTTTGTGACATGTTCTATTTTCGCTGGTTGAAGCCAAGAAGAGTAGCGAGGAGGCGTAAGTGTCATGATTTCATGACATGTCTTGTTTTCACTTGTTGAAGCCAAGAAGAGTAGCGAGGAGGCGTAAGTGTCGCAATTTCATGACATGTCTTATTTTTGTGGGTAGAAGGCGAGAAGAGTGCAAAGAAACATAAGTGTCATGATTTCGTGACGGGTCGCTATAGCACACTAACTGATAGTTAACTAGAGTAGAATGACAATTAAAGGGGCAGTTGTAGAGGAAAAGCAGGTAGCCAAAATAAGAAGAGTTAACTGGAGTTAGTGCGACAGTTACAAGTGCAGTGACAGATAGAAATCATGCAACTTTTTTTAAGAATGGTCGAAGAAGGAGAAATCGAACAGTCGCATAAGTAGAATCAAAAAATGCATGCATGCATAGAAAAAAATTCGAATAGTCATGACCAAGAAGATGAACAGTCATGGTAGAGGTATATGTTGCATGTAACATGTTCAACAAAATGCCCATTCTATATATACAAAAGGAGTTACATAAAGAAGCAGTTACAGTTGACAAGTGGCAAAAGAGAATGTTAATAGACTGCATGCGAGATTACAAAAGTGATAGAAGACAAGAAGTCTCTATGAGAAAAAGGGTTATAAAAGGACAGTCACACAGAGAATCAGGTTGCTACAAAAAGTGAAAAATAGTGCCACCGTATAGAGGGAAAGTGCTGCCAAAAGAGGGTTAGAAGAGTGTTGTTGAAAGAGAGCGATAGTGCTGCTCAAACCAGAATAAAAGTACTACAAGAAGTGGGTTGGAAGAATGCTGTAAGAGAGTGTTAAGTAGAGCCGTGAGAGCTGTAAGAGTGCAGTAAGAAGTGCAGCAAGAGGGCTATAAGAGGGCTGCCAAAGTGCAGTAAGCAGAGCCATAGGTATGTGTTGTGTGAACTGTGGGCAATGTTGAGTGAGCAATAGACTAGTTAGGGTCTTGTAATAGTGAAGGTATTTATATGTCAATATTAGAATTTCAAAATTGAAGTCCAAGTTTGTGCTTGGAATTAGGGGTTGGTGCTCCTTCCAGTTGGTGCTGGTAAATCAGGGGTTGGTGCTCCTTCCAGTTGGTGTTGGTAAATTGATTGTAAAGTTGTTGCTTTACAAAGGCTAGATTTGGATGGAAGTCCAAATAGTATATTTGTGAGGAGTAGCCAAAACTGGTGAACCTCGATACATCTTATGTTGTGTGTGATGCTCTATTGTGATATTTTATTTATGTGGTTTTAAGCTTTCATTGTTTTGGCTTTAAGAGTTAAACTTTTAAGTTATATAGAGCCACACTGATTCACCCCCACCTCTCAGTGTCATTGTGAGACTAACAATGTACTGCCAGTGCCAGATAGGCTGTCAACCAAACATGTACTGAGGATCACCCAATTAGCTCCACTAACTCCTTTGTTGTATTTAGTAAGATTAATCCACAGGGTGATCTCGGATACCATAAGCTAGCTCATCCACATGCAAACATTGGTCTACCCACACGCAAAGCTAATGTGATAGACATATCGTCATGCATTTAGGATACCACCATTGCTAGGTAGGATGTCCACCAAACTCGTAATGAGGATCGCCTAGATGGTTTTCAAATGCCGAATTCCAGGGATTCAAGCTCAGGCATTTTTTGATTGCTCAACTGGTTAGTATACGTGATCTCATGCATAGTGATGAAAATCACTGTTTATTTTTCTTTTTTTGTTTTTTTTGTTCTTGAGTAAGGGGTTTGAGTAGTGGTGATAACCACTGTTATTATTATTTCCAAGTTCAGCACATGGGTTTTGGCTTGTGAACGACATTGATCCTTTTGGCCTTGGGTATGACTACCCATCCTGGTCAGGGACATGTAGTACAAATCCTTACGACTTTGGGAATCAAAGGTGGTTGGGAATTTGTCTTATGAATGACATTGATATTTTAGGCCTTAGGGATGACTACCCATCCTTGTCAAGGACATGTAGTATGAATCCTTACAACTTTGGGAATCAAAAGTGGTTGTGAATTTGGATTATGAATGGCATTGATCTTTTAGGCCTTGGGGATGACTACCCATCCTTTTCAGGGGCATGTAGTACGAATCCTTACGACTTTGGGGATCAAAGGTTTCTTGTGGATTTTTGACAGTGGTGAAAACCACTATTTATTATGGGGAATTGAATAGGGAAGAGCTTGTCCTTTTGTCAATTCTCAGCATTCTTGAACCATTCACATAGGGGGATGAGCAGGATAACCTTTTCACTTAAGGTACCTTAGACCACTTTGTAGGTTTCGTCTTTCATCCACACAACTTAGGAATTTTTATGTGTTTTTAAGCTTGTTTTGGGATGTGATGTAACAAGGCAAGATCCAAGTAAAAATCTACCTTGTAAAAATTGGTCTGACTTCATACAACATTTGACTAGAAATCTAAAGACAGTTGAATGCCGAAAACCCTAACTACATTAGGATACAATTGACTATGATATGGTGAAAATGCACATGGCGCTATTCTTTGATGGATTATTTCCAAACTGGATGAATGTGGAAAATGATGGAATTGTCGAGTAATTACATTCTATGGTGCATTTGACCTGTATGACCAACAAATATGCAATGCATGTTTGTGATGCCTAATGCAGTTGATTTCTTTTATTTTTTGTGTTTTTATTTTTAAGAATGTGCATGAAAATGAGATGCAATTTTTTTTGTTATTTTTGATTATCTTTTGTTTTGTTTTCTTTTCTGAATATTTGTTTTTGACCAAGCGATTGTGGGAACCCTTGGAGCTTTTGGTTTGAACAAAGGGTTTATGGATACCTTTGGGGTGTTTTGGGGTTGACCAAGCGATTGTGGGAATCCTTGGGGTTTTTGGTTTGACCAAAGGGTTTATGGATACCTTTGGGGCATTTTTGGGGTTGACCAAGAGATTGTGGGAATCCTTGGAGCTTTTTGGTTTGACCAAAGGGTTTATGGACACCTTTGGGGCATTTTTTTGGGGTTGACCAAGCGATTGTGGGAATCCTTGGAGATTTTTGGTTTGACCAAAGGGTTTATGGGTACCTTTGGGGCATTTTGGGGTGGGCTATGGCTCTTTTAAATGTGGAATGGCCTCAAATGACTGATGTTCAAGGGTTCTAGTTCCTTGATTCCATAAAGAGAGGTAAGTCGGTATGTTCCAGGTTCTATTTTACTGTCGATGACATAAGGACCTAACAAATTTGCTGTGAACTTGTCCCTTAAATGGGGTGACAAGTTAGAATTTTTTGGTTCTCTTTTAAGACCAAGTCACCAACCTAAAAGTCCCTCAGGTGAACTTTCATGTTGTATGCTTTCTTAAGTCGCTCTTGATAGATACATAAATGCTCGAGAGCATTAACACATCATTCGTCAAGCAATGTAAGATGGTCTAACTGGGCCTACCATGTAGTGTCATCATCGATGAACTCTTGCATTGATATGCGTAGGGAAGGTATTTCCAACTCGAGAGGCATGACTACCTCGGAGCCATACACTAGCAAAAATGGAGTTGCCCCAATGGGCGTCCGAATGCTAGTGCGATAAGCCCACAAAGCAAGCGATATTTGAATGTGCCAATCCTTATGATTGTCTATGACCATATTTTTAAGGATGGCAACTAGAATTTTGTTTGATGCCTCTGCTTGTCCATTCACCTATGGATAATAAGGTGTCAAAAAATTGTGCTAAATTTTGTACTTTGTTGTTAAAGAACGCACGTCTTTGTTCTTAAATGACGTCCCATTATCCGAGATGATTTTGGATGGAATAACAAAATTACATATGATTTTATGTAAAATAAACTCCGTAATGCGGGTCCCAGTTGTAGAGGTAAGCGGAATTGCTTCCACCCACTTGGTGAAGTACTCTATGGTCATTATGATAAACGTGTGACAACCTGACGATGCAGGGGAGATATTTTCGATTAGATCTAAGCCCCACTATGAAAATGGCCAAGCCGATTGGATCGGTTGCAAGGCCTGAGAAGGTACATGTGTTAAATTAGCATGGTGTTGACATTTCATGCACTTCCTTACATACACGCAATAATATCGCTCTAAATATGTCCAATAATAGCCCATGTGAAGGATGCACTTTGCGATGGCCATACCACTAAAGTGGCCACCACATGTACCATCGTGTGCTTGGGTGATCGCCCAAGCGGACTCCTGCTGGTCCAAGCAACGAAGGAGGATCCCTTCGTAGCTTCGACGGTACAAAATGTCTCCTAGCAAGACATGTTTTGCCACTTTCTATTTGAATGATCTTTTTGCGACGTGCGTCAATCCAAGTGGGAGGTTACCTAGCTTGAGGTAGTCTCTTATGGGTGTGTACCAATCCTGCTGATCAAAAACCTCGATGGTATGAACTACAAATCCCTCTTGAAGTTCCTCCCTAGCAAAATTTGAGCTGGAAAAAACTTGTAAAAATAGCATTGTGTTGCTATCAAGGGGAATAGGGGAGAACAAGGACCCCTAGTTGGCATGATTCAAGCTATTGTGGATTTGAGCGAACCTATCCTGAGATGGTTCAATCTAGATCAGGTGGATTCCTGGTGTTATGTCAGAGCTTGCATGCTCCATCATGGATTGCGATAGTGTTTTGACTTGAATGGTTGTTATCTCACCAGAAGGGTCTTGTGGTATTAGTGACCCCAAGGAGGCCATAGTGTCCGCAAAATGATTCGATGATCGAGGGAGTGCCTCGATGTCGTACCATTCAACTTTTTCTAGGAATTTATCCACCAGGGATTTGTATGCCTGTAGAACTAGGCATTTACATTGGAATACCCCTTTCACTTGGTTGACGATTAACAACGAATCACCAAAGATGTTCAAGCATTTGATGTTCATGGTGATTGCTATCTAAAGACCTATGAGCAAGTCTTTGTATTCAACATTGTTATTGGTGCACGAGAAATCAAGTTTAAATGATAGAGGCCATGGATCCCCTTGCGGTGTGAAGAATATGATTCCCGCACCACCCCCTTGCTCACATTTAGAACCATCAAAGAATAATGTTATGTCGGCCTATGACTCAGGCTCATCAAAATCTGGCGATTCTAAGACATGGAAGACCCCATCATTGAGTAGTTCTACGGTTAGAGGTTGATCATCTTCGAGAGGAGCCTCTACTAGTTTATCGACATTGAATTGACCTTTGATGGACTTCTGTCCAATGAATTTGATGTCAAACTTCATCAACAACATGATCCATTTGGCCGTGCGGCTACTATGATAAGTACAACTCATCATGTACCGCAATGGATTCTCCTTAGACACAACATACATCATATTGCTCAACATGTAGTGGCATAGCTTTTTGGTGGCAAATACCATTGCTAAGCATAGCTTCTTGACATATGCATAGTTAAGTTCATAACTAACCAGGGTGCGACTAAGATAGTAAGTAGTCTGTTCTTTATGTAGTTCATTTTTTTGGGCTAGCATGGCACGTAGTGCCACCTCAGTAGTTGAGATGTACAAATAGAATGACACTCCTAGTCTAGGTGGTGCCAATACTGGCGGTGAAGCCAAGTATTGTTTAATGTCATCAAAGGCTGACTGGCACTCGTCATCCCAGTGAAATGGCACTCGTCATCCCAGTGAAATACTACCCCCTTGTGTAATAATTTATTCATGAGTCGGAACTTGTCAGATAACTATGCTATGAAGCACTTGATCAACGTGACCTTACCTTGCAAGCTTCTAAGCTACTTGATGGTGGTTGGGGGGAGTATTTCAAGGATTGCCTTGAATTTATTTGGATCTACCTCGATGACTCACTTTGAGACTATGAAACCTAAGAGTTTTCTAGATGTGATGTCAAATACACACTTCTTAGGGTTTAGTCTGACTTTGTGTTCAATGAGGTGATCAAGGATCTTGCTTAGGTCATCAAGATGATTTGGGCGTAAAAGAGATTTGGCCAACAAATCATCCATATAATCTTCCAAATTTTTATGCATGTGATCATGGAAGATGTATGTCATAGCACTTTGGTAGGTGGTGCCAGCATTTTTAAGGCCAAAGGGCATGACCTTATAACAAAATGTCCCCCAAGGCATCGTGAATGCCATTTTGAGTTGATCATCAGGATTGAATTTGATTGTATCTCGAGAAACCATCCATGAGGAAAAACATTTTGTGGCCTGCTGTAGCATCTACCAATGCATCAATGCTAGGCAAGGGGAAATCATCCTTGGGACTCACTTTGTTTATATCTTGAAAATAAAAGCATATGCGAATCCTCCCATCAATATTCTTTATGAGTACCATGTTGGATAGCCATGGTGGGTAATCCATGCAGATGACAAACTATGCATCCAACAGCTTTTGTAGCTCATATTTTACCATTAAGGCTACTGTTGGGTGCATCTTATGTAGTTTTTTCTTGACTGGATTGACTATCGGATCAAGCATTAGATTATGTGTGACTAGCTGCAGGTCTAGCCCCAACATGTCTTTGTAAGACCATGCAAAAACATCCTTCTCTTTGAGAAGGGCAATGTAATTGGCTTGCTCTTCAAGGGATAAACTTACCCCCAGCTTGATGATTTATGAATTCATTGGATCAGAGTCAATGTCCATGTTAGTCGTCTCTTCGAATGACATGTGGGACCCATACTTCAACTGGTGTGGAGTTGGGGTCAGGTGGATATCATTTGCTAAATTTAGATCTAATTTTGGAACGTTAGGTTCCTCTTTAGCATGGAAGATATCCTGAGTTGGTCCTAGGGTGAAATGAAGCATCTCACCACAAGGCCAGTACTCTGATGGGTATGGTGGTGAGTTAGCGTGATCCCAGTCTATGGTATCTAGGTTTAGATACAATGGTCATCTAGATTGACTAGATTGCAGATGAGGGCGGTTAAGTCAATGGAGATCATGTTGATGAAGTGAATTTGGTCTCCATTATCACACGGGTGGTGAGTCAAACATACTTGGTGATATTTGTGCTCTAGATCTGGCTCTGTGGGTATTGGCACAAACGGATCGGCCCTATGTGCAGATAACAGGATAGGGTCTGCCCTTGGCACTGATGGCTCTATAGGGTCTCTGGGTGGAAGGTGATCTCTATATGCCTGAAGTGGTAGGTGCAACACTTGGTCTAATTGTGCCTGGTTCAAATGCCACCTTTGGCTTGGCCCCATGTTTAGCTATTCAACCATGTTGTCAATGTCCATGGGGTATTCTCATTATTGCTATCGCATGTGGTTGAGATATGCCATATCAGTCTCATATTCATAATTGCTATCAGATATCTATAGGCTTTCATTGGCTTTGACAACTATTTGTGGCATGTGAGGCTTGCTCTATTTGAGCAAGTTGATTTTGTCCCATCGAGGTTTTTTCGATATCTACGAGAGGACCTAATTCTCTTGAGGTGGCATTTGCTTGATTGCAACATTGAAGGGGAACATTATCATGAAGTTATCCTAATAGTCATTGAGGGGCATCACTTACGAGTGATTACTATCAAACTCGAAAGGGTCCCAAGGTGCTACCTCATACTCTGAATCATCTTCTGAAGATCTTTCTTGGCATTGTTTATATCCCTCTTGGAGGCAAGTTCTTAAACTTTCCCCTTTCTCGATCGAAGAGGAGTTGTTGAGGCCCACAAGGTTGGTTATTAGCAATGGGAGATAATCCCCCAATGTGTATGTTGTGTTAGGATTGGCATATGGATCTTGTGCCAACCCATCCTTGTTGCCTAGCCCTAGGCCTTGCATGTTCTCTACCAAGATGTCAAGGTGAATAGGGTGGTTGAACCCTACTCCTGATTTGTCGTATGGCATCTGATACCTTGGTTGACAAAGAACGTGCACCCCTTGTTCATATCTGCCTAACCCATATCCATGCCAATTACATTGGCCAAGGTATTTCAAAGCGAAGTATGGGTTGGACAGATAGTTGACATTCTCAGCAAAGGATTCTTCATTCTCTTCCTCTTGCACGTAAGGTTCCGTGCCATTGTCGAGGCCCCCATTTACAAAATTTGTTTGATTTGGTGGGTAGCCCAAAGGGACAATAGTGCCGATGGGGAGGCGAGGTCTCCCCATGTCCTGCATGGACTCAAGCGTGTGTGTTGATACAATGTTACACACTAGATACTCCCCCAAGCCCATATTGGCCATCTCAATGATGATCATTGGCGGTTGAGGGGGAGGGAATGGGAGTTCTTCATGGGTCCACTCCATGTAGGGTGAACTAGGCATCTTGACTTCCATTCGTTAGGGCACATCTTCAGTAGAGATGGTTGAGACCAATGGCGATGCATCTTCCAAGGGCTTCTTCTCGTTGTCCTTCGGTGTGGCCACTGTAGGTGACATCATTGGTGAAGGACCAGATGATGAAGATGGACCCGACTAGGGATTTGAGGGACTTAACAGCATGGATGTATGCAAAATTAGACCTTGTTTGTATGAATTCAACTAAAAGTCCAAATGTGTCAATGGAAGGGTCGATTTTGGCATCAACTATACTGCATTGCAATACTTTAAGGGCTCTAAGTCTATCGAGACTACATGCACTTGCCCTTCATATGTGTACTTTAGGCATTGATGGGCTATCGAAGGGACACACTTCATGTCCCTGATCCAAGGCCGGCCCAACAAGATGTTATAGGCCATCTCACCTTCTAGGATGTGGCACAATGTAGGAATAGTCTTTTGTCCCACTTGGATGGGCAGGATAATTGTGCCAACCATCGAGCATATCACATCATTGAATTATTGAAGAGTATAGGTGGAGGCCACAATGTGAGATGCTGGAAACTTGAGGTGTTTCAATGCCATTGTTGTGATTATATTGTTGGATGATCCAGTGTCCACCAACACCCTCTTAAACGGAATACCATTTACCTATGCAATTATGTGCAGGGGTGGATCCACCATATCATCAGTCAATGATTTCAATTCATCTTCTCTAAATGTGATGACTAGTTTTGTACATCATTTTACATGTCCCACAAATTTTTTGAAAGAGTTTGCTTCGTGGGGCTGTAGCTCGATGGATTTAAGTATCTCCATTAGAGCCTCCCGATGGGGTGGTTATTGTTGTATGAGCTCGTAGATGGAGAGCCTAGCCGACGTGGTCCTTAAACTTTGGGTAAGTTTATTCTGAATTGTGGCCTTTGGTCTAGGTAGAGGAGGTTGCGTAGGGTGTTGTTGAGGTTGTGATGTTGATGGAACTTCTCCCGTAGCTACAGCAGGGGCAGCTGTGCTTGGATACCTCTTGTTTCATGTCACTATGCTTATCATCCCTACATACCCCTACATGGGGCAATTTTGTGTCACCTCATTGACTTGAAGAGTCTTTGCCTGCACATCATGGGCAGGTAGGGGGTCTTTGAAGACCTCCATTTGTTGGTTGTTTGGTGCTACAGGATTATCCACCGCTAGCATTTTGTTGTCTATTAGGTCTTGCACTAAGCTTTTGAACTTAAAACACATGTAAATATCATGTCCTTTCTGTCGGTGGAATCTACACTACAAGTATTCCATATAGCCCTTGGGTTTTGGCACATTGGGCTCTACAGGTCGACTTTCTGGAAGGTTTATCAAGTTTGTCATGGAAAAACGGTCAAACAAGGAGTCTTTAGATTCTGTGAAGAGTGTGAATTGTCACCTAGGGTGACACTGCTAATTTTGCTCTTGCCTACGATTTTATTTCTCATAGCTATCAAGAGGAACTGCCTGATAATCAGCCTTTGGGGGTTGTGTCGTCTGTGCAGGCTTTGGTATGTTTATGGCAAATTGATTGACTACAACGGGTTTTGGTTGCGTAACCCCAGTTTTGGCATTTTTGGGCCACTCTTTCTTGCGTGGCTTGGCAATCTCGCCATCCTATATCTTGATCTCCTCAATGATTCTAGCTTACGCTAGAGCTTCCTTGAGAGTGGCGTATTACTGTAGCTACAATAGAATGAAGATCGATCTTAGGCAACTTTTCAAGAACATTTGGGTCATATCGACCATGGGAGGGAGGTAAGGAAGCTTTGAAAGCAACATTCTCCACCGATTTCCATAGGCCACCATGGTCTCCTCCTCATACTATCTGAGGATAGCTAGGTCACTTAACGATGCCTTCTTCTTGGTGTTGAAAGAAAATCGTTCAAGGAATGCATCCACTAGTTGGTCCAGGTTGCTGATGCTATGCTTCGTCAACTGGGTAAACCAATTCTAGGTAGGGCTTGCAAACGTGGTTATAAATGTTCGTAGAAGCAAAGCATCATTGTCCTGAATGCCAAAGCATTGGCTTAGGAATCTTGTCACATGTTCTTGGGCATCCTCTTCCCCTATAAATATTACCAATTGAGGCATTTTGAAGTGTTCACAGTATGGGGGTGCCGATACTGAAGGATGCATCGGGTGACTGCGGAGCTGGCATGAAGTGGGCTTTTGGGGCCCTGAAGTCTTGGTTTCCACAAAATCTAAGTGCTCTAGCAGTGCTTTGTATGCATCAGAATATTTGATCTCTTCCACCTTGGTTAGTTCCCATTATGAATTACGGGGAACTTGAGGCCTATGGAGGGGCAACTGGGTAGCACCCCCCCTACCTTGGTAGGGCATTTCAGCCTGCTCTTCTTCTTTCTCAAATTCCTCATAGGCTTCTTGAGGGTGCCTATGGAGGGTGCCCTATAAACATGGGTGGGTGCCCACGGAGGGTGCCCATCATTGGCTCTAGGGGTGGTCTCCCGCTCAGGTCTAGGAGGTCTTGGAGGCAACACTTGATAAGGTCATGGAGACCTGTCTCGCAAAAAGAGGTTGTGCCTCTCATACAACTCTATCCTATGCATGTGAGGGGTTGGGACCCTCTCAGGTATAGTGTTCTGGAGTAACTCATCTGTCTGACACTGAATGCGCTCTTTGCTAAGGCGATACAGGTGCTCTAACTATTGTCGGTCTTGCTCGAGCTACATGATTTGCACTTGGTGGGTGGCATGTTTGGAAAATTCCAAGTCAATTTGTTTTGCTGTTTTGAGTCTAGGATGCATAGATGCCTCCCCTACACATCTATCTTGGTCATGGTGACCTGAGATCTCTATAGGTCGCTTCCCTCTGTCGAGGTTAGCGACATTCACCTGAGGCTCTGGCATCAGTAAGTGATCCTGATAAATAGTAGGCATGGAAGCACATTGTTCCCATGCTGTGTATTGCTCTTGAGGAATGTAGTTTTTTTCCTTGTGCTCCCTTTCATAAATGTGAAAGGGGCGGGCAGAGTTGGCTCGCCCTGTCTGAAGAGCCTTGTGCTCTAGATTTGGCCTATTATTTCTAACAGTAATAAGAGGTAGAGGAGGGATGATGTAATCATGGGAGATTGTGGGTTTGAGTCCCACCATGATCACCACTGAAAGCATGTCTATGTAAGCAATTGCATACCGGGTGTGATGCAAACAAAAGCAAATGTAACGCTAGGTCCTATGAATGAACAAAGGACTAAAGTGCATGAGAAGGGAAAGCGAGCAAAATGAAATGAGATGTAAAGAAAAATGTAGCCTCTTTTATTAATTTTGCTTGTGATTAGGTTAAAATACGTCTCCCCCCCTTTCAGGAGCTCGGAGCATTAGATATGGTTTTGTTACACCAACGGATGGTATGCTTCCCTTCGGGATCTTCCGTGTGCCCACATTTGAAATGGGTGGGCCAAACATTGCCATCGCTGGCATGAATGCATCTATAGTTCCTTATTTCCCCTTCAGTGTTGAGATCCTACATTCAGAGAAATAGCAAACGATTAATGCATGCATGAAATAATGCAAACGGTAATCAAAACATGTAATAATAAGATGAAATTTGGATAGAAGCATGCAAAAACCATCATGAACACACTGCAAAATAATAGTAGGGAAATATGCAATCCCCAAGGCCTCCAATTAATGCATGCATGAAATAATGAAAACGGTAATCAAAACATGTAATAATAAGATGAAATTTGGATAGAAGCATGCAAAAACCATCATGAACACACTGCAAAATAATAGTAGAGAAATATGCTTTAGATTTCTAATTGCTTTGGTGTGGGACGATTAGGACTGTCACAAAAATGTTAGAAAGCAACCTCATAAATGTCCCATCCATAGGCCTCCAAAACACCTAAAAAGTTGGGGTTAGGTAAAATAGGGCATTTTGAGATGACCCAGAAGGTTGGATTTTATAGATTCAGCCCAATCACCCTATATCTGAAGATGATCCCTATATGTTAGTGAAAGCAAAAAACAATGAAAACACAGTCAAAATTCATCAGTGGCATGAAATTTGAATGGAAGAATATATGAATGACATAAAATAATATGCAAAATAAATAGTGAAGAAATATACTACATATTTCTAATCACTCTAGGGTGGGGTGATTAGGATTGCAGCAGTGCAGGGGGCACCCAGGGGCAGGACGCCCACCGTTTGGGGATTGGTTTTGACACCAATCCACTTGAGATGGGTCAAAAACCTCCTAGGGGGTTGTGTCAAAAAATTGGGTGGGGTATTGTGGCCAAATGTTTGGGTTTTGGGTCCAAATTGTGCTTCCAATGTTCACCCAATAACCTCCCTTCCAAAAGAGAGATCAAGGATGTAAGAAGCACAAGTGAGGGGTGAGGATGTAATTCGGTAACACTCCATTGCTACAAATGCTCTTGCTCTATTCATTTTTAGGGTGAGAAGACTCACAATTTTATAGACCTGAGGGTCTACTTTGAATGTGCATGCAGGGGTGCCACTTGGCCATCATGCCTTCCTAGGGGAGAGAAGATTACTCCTTGATTAAGGGCTCCATGACTGCCTCTTTGAGCTCAAAAATGCTCACTCACACTCCCATGCATTGAAGGTGGAGTTGAGTGGCAGATTTGAGCTACCATTTGTCAAGGTTTGATCTTTTTCCCATTAATCGTCCCAGGGTGGGGCGAATAGCATTCTATTCACCCTAGGGTGGAACGAGTAAGGAGCAGGGTGTTTGAAAGGTGCCAATTTGTCCTATGACCTTCCAAAACTGCTTTGGGAGTGGTTAGGACCTGTTTTGGTTGCTCCACAACGTACCCAAAAATTGGGGACCCACCTTTTTGCATGTGTTCCAAGAAGACCGAAGTGGCCCATAGGCTAAAGATCAAAGAAAAAAAAAGCAAAACACCACAAGGAGAAAAAGTGTCATGATATCGCAACATGTTGCACTGTCACGGCCAAAAGAGAAAAAGTGTCACGATATCGTGACATGTTGCATCGTCGTGGCCAAAAGACAAAAAGTGTCATGATATTGCGACATGTTGCATTGTCACGGCCAAAAAGAGAAAAAGTGTCGCGATATCATGACATGTTGCATTGTCACGGCCAAAAAGAGAAAAAGTGTCGTGATATCGTGACATGTTGCACTATCACGGCAAAGAAAGAAAAAGTGTCACGATATCGTGACATGTTGCATCGTCGTGGCCAAAATAGGAGAAAGAAAAAGTGTCGCGATATCGCGACATGTTGCATTTTCGCGGCCAAATGAGAAGAGAAAGAACTAGAAAGAAAAGTGTCGCGATATCATGACATGTTACATTTTTACGGCTAAAAGCAACAAAAGAGAGCAAGGAGGAAAAAGTGTCGCGATATCGCGACATGTTCCATTTTCGCCAAGGTAACGGACCTTCATAGTGACGTGGACATAAGGACAAAATCCAATGAATAAGACAAAGCATTACATAAGGAATATTTAATGATTTGAAATCATTTATGATGGTTGTTACACATGGAAGGAAACGGATGCAAGCCCATGTGGGGAAAAGGAAACGTTATTTTGAAATCAAACGAAAAGTGAAGCCAAAACACATGCATGCATAGGGAAGGTGAAGCGAACAGCCATTGGAAAATGAAATGAACCATCATGGAAGGAGAAACAATGTTTTCAGAAGTTTAAATACGCCATTCAAAGAGGCCAGAAGGGGTTGGAAGTTGCTGCGAGCAGAGTTGCAGATTTGAAGGTGAGAGGGCCATTCTGGACCTGTTTGAGTTATTTTTCTTCCATGGACTGGTTTGGGAAAACCAGAAATTATGCTATTGTAAAATGACACATTTTTAATGCAAAAGTTTTCAAAAATTTGCATCTTGTGGGCAAGAAAGAAGGAGATTCTCTTTGCATGCTATGGATTTAATGTCTATTTCTTTTCTCTTTTTTAGATTTTGAGTTTGTAGATGGAGTTAATGCAAGTTTTCTTGGTTGCTTCATGTGAATGCTTGAACCTGAAATTTATTTTAAACCCTAGGAACCAACACTTAGTCTATGGGGATTGTGCTTGTTTTGCAAGTCCAATAGGTTAGGTTGCATGCATGGAGACCTCACATCTTTGGTTTTGTCGAAATAGGATAGCATCATACTGAATGCATTTTATTTTCATTTTTCTGCATTTCATTTTTATTTTTTGCATTTTATTTTTTTTAGAAATTTTAACTTATTTTAAATTTTCAGGCATTAAAATAAACATTTAAAAATTTCAAAAAAAAAATAACAATGAACAATCACTAAAGTTTCATGGTGAAATAAACCAAAATTTCCCCTTGTTTATAGTTACTTGCAATCACTAAAGTGTTCCAAGCATTTAAATTGAATATCTTTATTTGAGATTACTAATACACATATGCAAATGCTAATACAATGGAGACCTTGGAGAATTTGTTTGTTTAAATTCTTTACAAGAGGGGATTTGGAACCCAAATCCTAAAGGAGAGTGTACTTTCACAACTGGGTGAAAATACCACTCAATAGATTGGTTCTAGAAGGAGGGCCTGAATTGTTTTATTTCAGAGTGATTTAAATGCTATAGGGATTTAAATTTTGAATATTTCATGCCCTATTGATTATTATATTTAGCCCTCTTTTAACAATACAACCTTGTAGTGTTAAAAGGAGGACATGAATTGCTATGCATTGTTCTAATGCTTTTGATTGTTCATACAAGAATAATGTGTTTTGATTTGATTTTGAAAAATATTGGTCTTGACTAACGAGGTTGTCTCCATGCAATTACTTTCATTTGATTTTAAGGGATACATATCTTGGTTGATGCTAACATGATTATTAATATGCTACATGTTTGATATTTTCTAGTCAATTTCATGCTTATTTGTAAGGAATTATTTTTTTTCTAAAATGTATTTGTTGTCGGTATTATGCTCTTCACTTGCATGTAATGCGATCTTGTGAATCAGAAAGCCTACAACACTAGGAATATGCTATTCACTTGCGCATATGCGATCTGGTGAATTAGAAACTTACATTTTTAGAATACTGCTTTGTCATGGTTCCTTCTTTCATTCATGACTAACAAATTGATTTTGAAGTTATTCTTTGAATTTCATTAATTACAGGATTTTCTGTGTGTCACAGGTTTTCTTTAAGGTATTGAGAGTTTTGTTATGTTTTGTAGGGTAGTTTCATTTACAAGCTGGACCCACCGCATCGCATCGCAACTAGGTCCAAAACAACCGAGGAAACCATATTCCAAAGCCTTTCACTCACTCATTGGAATCCAACGAATAAAACTAAGAAAATTGTGATCCTGCCAGATATCCTTGTTACAGAAGATCCTTCTGTTTCAGATGCATCTAGCAGACTTGCACCGGTGGTGTCATTTTCCACTAGTGTATGAATTATCAGTACCATTTCCACGGTTCTTGTATGGTTATCATCATCGATTTTGAATCAAATGGCCCAACCTCCACCAGCTCCTTGGTACGGAGCCCATAACATTCCTTTGAATATTGCAGGGGATATTCACGAGATCCCTAATAATATAGAGATATTTTTGCCCAAATACAAAATAGATGGCCCAAGGACTGCAGAAGAACATATTCAGGCCTATAGGGATTTTTTGATCAGATTGCAAGTTCAACATGAAGATGTGGCTTTTAGACTCTTCCCCATGAGCCTAGACCAAGTGGCCTACGAATGGTATATTTGCTTACCTACTGGTTCCATTATGTCATGGATGCAAATGGAGGATGCTTTTGTCAACCAATTCAGGTCACCATTAGATCCCACAATCATCTATAATCAGTTCATTACATGCAAAATAGGCCAGGGTGAGCCAATCCAAAATTTTAATCAGAGATTTTAGAAGTGCTATAATAGAGAAATTCGACATTTTGCCATTGATCCCACAATAGCTTTGCAAATATATTTTGGGGCATTGGATCCTATGACGACAATGTTTGCAAGGCAAAATCCTCAAGTTACCATGCTTGCTCTAGCCTACAATGAAGCTATGACCATTGAACAACAAATGACACCACAAGGTTATGGGTTTTCCCAGATGCCTATGGTAGGACAATATGGTCCATATGGTCAATATCCTATGATGAATAAGATCATGGCACCACAAATATTAGGCATAAATGCTTTGCCTTATCAACAACCATATTCACCAACACCCACTTACGCACCCATTCCAATTCAACCAATCACATCCATTTCCCCCATTCCTTCATTCTTGCAAAATAGTCAATAGACTATGTAAGGAGCTAGTCCGATTAATTCTAAGGCTATAGTTCCTTTCCCCAATTCAATTTTGATTCAAAGTGTGAATCCCTATGCAAATCAAGCGGCTCAAAATCCAAATCAAATGTTAAGTCAAGATATCACCAATTATGCAAATCCTATTGGAACTAGCAATAACATAGCTCAACCAAAAGATATTTATTCAGAGGTTGAAGAACTCAAAAAGATAGTTCACAAATTGAGTAATGATTTGGTTCAAAAACATAAGTATGAATCCCATGCCCCTCACCCAAATCAAAATTTCAACAATAGAGGGAGACAGTGGAATATGAATCTAAACAATGGGGGTGTGCCTTCCCCTATTGCTAATCAGATAGATACTTCTCAGAGACCAAGTCACTCTAGTTCCATTCTTAATATTTCTGATTTTGCATGGGAAAATGGGTGTAGATTGCATAATACAAAAGAGCATAATGAAAGGAATTGTCCCAAAATTGCTAGGTATACCCATTGTCTCCAAGTGGATGATTTGGAAATTATGCCAAATAAGGGCCCACCCCAACAACAACAAGGAGAGGACAACATTTTGGTGGTGGAAACTCTATATCGTCAAGAGAGTGAGAATGAGGAAGGTGAAGATGAATGGGGTGAGAAACATGTTGATGAATCAGAAGATGAAGAAGTACTTGAGCGTCACGACTTGAACTTGGAGGATGATTACTATGATTCGTGGAAGAAATGGGAAGAATATTATCAATATAAATCTTCTAATAAACTTTTTGTGTCAATTAATATGCAAGAAAACTCAATTGCTTCCTCACATAGGGATACTATAAATACTATACAATTTGAGAAAGTTTTGGAAGAGGAATTTGAATCTCATCAAATTTTGGAACATGATAAGGATTCTACAACCATGAATCAAGAAAGAGAGTCATTTGCTTTAGATTCCTTTGGAGGAAAAGAAATTGAAAATCTTGATCCACTTACTTGTGCTACAATGATTATGCCATTTCAAAATGAGAAAATTACAAAACCTAAATCATTTGGGTTTGATATCATTGATGATCCAATTGAAAATCTCACGTTACCCAAAAAAACCCAAGTGATTGATCATGGAAATGTGTTAGTTAACCCACCCCTAGATAGACAAGACTTATGGTTTGAAAGGGATGGACATATTTTCAATTGGGTACCTAAGTTTGGTGCCTTTGATAAACAAGTCATGGAGAAAGAACAAGTGCTACATGATGATGAATGTCATGAGAGAAAAGAGGAATTTTCAAATCCTCTTCAAGTAAGGTCAAATGAAAACATGCCAAAGGTAAAATCTCACCTTTTTGGTTTCATCATGCAAAATTCGAATGAAGGTTTGCCTAATGAATGGTTTGATTTAAATATTATTAATGTTATGGCTTTATTGAATGAAAATGAAAGCTTATTTCTACACCATGAATCAAAGTGTAGAATGGACATCTTAAAGAATAGACATAAAGGAATTGAATATCAATCATTGTCTAATCAATTTGAAAACTTGAAACTCCACCATAGGATTATTAATGAAACTAAATCAAATTGGTATGGTGAGAGGGGCAAGTGGGAGTTTGTTTATTTGTTTGGTTTGATCTTGTTTTTGTTGGATTCCTACAAAACTTGGTATGCGCATCACGTCATACATATTTTAAAGAATCCCAATCAGGTTTGGGATCCGGGAAAATGATAATCCAAACTTTTGCACCATCTTGCATTATATTGTACATTTGTATATAGACTTTGTTTTTTGGTTTTAGTTTATGTTTTCAAGTTTCATTTTTGGGATTGCATTTTGATTTTGGGTTTTAATTTTGTGTGTTGGTCCTTTGGAAACTTTTTTTTTTGTCAGCTTATGTCCTTATGAATGTTGACTAAGACTAGGAGAATATGAAACATCGGAATTGTATTGCAGAAAGCTCCACGAATATCGCAAACACATTAAGGAATATTGTTTGGAAATTGTGATGCATGATATTGTCATTTTTACACATTATGGTAAAGTAGGTGATATATTCCATCTGCATTTCAAAAATAGCAATGCATTCATCCATTCTCATGTTACATTCGACATTGCATATACATTTCATCTCCATTTCATATACAATCATTGAAAAGGTGTCGAATCCTCTTAGGGTTATTATATAACATATATCAAAAAGATCCTAAGGCTGGGAACTGATGCCTGAACTATCTTGAACCAAGCACGTTCTTCACATATTAAAGGGGATCTTGAGCAAAATGGTCAAAACCATACTTGGAAGAAAAGGTGAGGTGAAAAGAGTATTTCGTGTCTGTCCTATCATGCAACATAATCCTTAAATAGTGGTTTTTACCACTCCCATAGAGCTTAAAGCCTAAAATCAGAGTAGTAAGGATAGGGTTAAATCCCCATTGAACTTAGGTTGAGGATCCAACTCCCCAAAGCTCTGATTTGACCTTCATGGAGTAGTAAGGATAGGGTCTAATTCTCATCTTGCTTAGGTTGAGAATTTGATTCCCAAAAGCTTCTATTTTGCCCATTCAAGAACTTGAAATTCCAAAGAAAATATTTTTCATTTCTTTATTAATATTGGATTGGAAGGATCGTACTACATGTCCCTTGCAAGGATGGGTAGTCATCCCCAAGGTCCAAGAAATCAAAAGTAAATCCAAACCATGGATTATGGGGTTAATCTCCACTAGGGCTATAGACGTCTGGCTGGCAGTGGAGTATGCTCATGCGTGGCAACACGTCTTGTCTAAAAGCAAGACCACTGACTGCTCAAACGGATGGGCTAGCTTGATAGTTTCATCCATAATAGGTTAAATCATTTTTCTCAAGATGAGGTAATGAACTCCAGATCAGAGTAGTAAGGATAGGGCTAAATTCCCATATTTCTTAGGTTGGGAATCCTATTCCCCAAAGCTCTGATTTCACTTACACTTGCACATGGGTTCAAGATGGTAGTGACACATAACCAAATTTGGGATATAGTAAATTAGTTCAGTATACATATATTTGGTCCTAAGAGGGTTTGACAGTTTTAATATGTTTGTTCATGATAGTAGAAAGTTTGATTCTTTGCAAAGCAGGTTGTTATATCTCTAACATAGTTGTCTTACATCAAATCCTGCACAAATCATTCATAGCCTTGCATACGAATCATAAGTGAAACTGACAATGGAAATTTGAACGAGTTTCAAATGATAGGGAATGAAGCACATTGCACACACCGAGCTGATGCTTAATAATTCTAATGCTTCATGTATTTCTCGTCTAGTTTTATTCTTAGGATATTTGTTGACACTTGTATTTGAGTCTGTGTGTTTTCAGGTTGAGTTCTCACCGAAATGCTCGGGAGAATTTTCCAACAGAGTCACAATTTTTTGTGGTTGCTCCACAACGTACACCAAAATTGGGGATCCACCTTTTTGCATGTGTTCCAAGAAGACCGAAGTGGCCCATAGGCTAAATATCAAAGAAAAAAAAGTAAAACACCACAAGGAGAAAAAGTGTTGCGATATCGTGACATGTTGCACTATCACGGATAAAAGAGAAAAAGTGTCACGATATCGCAACATGTTGCATTGTCGCATCCAAAAAGAGAAAAAGTGTCACGATATTGCGACATGTTGCATTGTCACGGCCAAAAAGAGAAAAAGTGTCGCGATATCACGACATGTTGCACTGTTGCGGCCAAGAAAGAAAAAGTGTCATGATATCGTGACATGTTGCATCATCGCGGCCAAATTAGGAGAAAGAAAAAGTGTCACGATATCATGACATGTTGTATTTTTACGGCCAAATGAGAAGAGAAATAACTAGAAAGAAAAGTTTCACGATATCAAGACATGTTATATTTTCATGGCTAAAAGCAACAAAAGAGAGCAAGGAGGCAAAAGTGTTGTGATATCGCGACATGTTCCATTTTCGCCAAGGTAACGGACCTGCATAGTGACGTGGACATAAGGACAAAATCCAATGAATAAGACAAAGCATTACATAAGGAATATTTAATGATTTGAAATAATTTAAGATGGTTGTTACACACGGAAGGAAACGGACACAAGCCCATGTGGGGAAAAGGAAATGTTCTTTCAAAATAAAATGAAAAGTGAAGCCAAAACACATGCATGCACAGGGAAGGTGAAACGAACAGCCATTGGAAAATGAAACAAACCATCATGGAAGGAGAAACAATGTTTTCAGAAGTTTAAATATGTCATTCAAAGAGGCTAGAAGGGGTTGGAAATTACTACGAGTAGAGTTACAGATTTGAAGGCGAGAGGGTCATTCTAGACCTGTTTGAGTTGTTTTTCTTCCATGGACTGGTTTGGGAAAACCAAAAATTTTGCTATTATAAAATGACACATTTTTAATGCAGAAGTTTTGAAAATTTTGCATCTTGTGGGAAAGAAAGAAGGAGATTCTCTTTGCATGCTATGGATTTAATGTCTATTTCTTTTCTCTTTTTCAGATTTCGAGTTTGTAGATGGAGTTAATGCAAGTTTTCTTGGTTGCTTCATGTGAATGCTTGAACCTAAAATTTATTTTAAACCCTAGGAACCAACACATAGTATATGGGGATTGTGTTTGTTTTGTAAGTCAAATAGTTTAGGTTGCATGCATGGAGACCTCACATCTTTGGTTTTGTCGAAATAGGATAGCATCATACTGAATGCATTTTATTTTCAGTTTTTTGCATTTCATTTTCATTTTTTGTATTTTATTTTTTTCAGAAATTTTAACTTATTTTAAATTTTTAGGCATTAAAATAAACATTTAAAATTTTTCAAAATCCAAAAAAAAACAACGAAAAATCACTAAATTTTCATGGTGAAATAAACCAACATTACCCCTTATTTACAGTTACTTGCAATCACTAAGGTGTTCCAAGCATTTAAATTGAATATATTTATTTGAGATTACTAATACACATATGCAAATGTTAATACAGTGAAGACCTTGGAGAAGCTGTTTGTTAACTTCTTTGCAAGAGGGGATTTGGAACCCAAATCCTAAAGGAGAGTGTACTTTCACAACTAGGTGAAAATACCACTCAACAGAACCACTGTTTAACATCTGGGGGCTGCCCTAGGGGTTATGTATGCCAATTTGGTCAGTGCTTGTATCCACATGATCATATTGGTGCTATTTTGGTGTCTACACCACTACTAGGGAAGCTGACAACATTAGACGATATCTTGACATATATCTTGGTGCTTTTGTGTAGTTGATTAAGTAGCACAAGACTTATATTTTCTTCTTCAAAACCCCTAATCTTATTCAAACCAGAATTGCTAGAATGATAAGATTCCAGGTCAAGAATCCCCCCTTCATTTATCTTGGTATTCCAATTTCATCTAATCCTCTACCTAGATCTTCTTGCTAGTCTATGCTTGATAAGTTTAGAGGGAAGGTGAATCAATGGACCATTATATGGCTATCCTTTGCAAGTAGAGTGTTGCTTTTAAAATATTTTGTTCAAGATTTATCCATTTATAGGTGCTTTTGCAAACAATCCCCTCCCATTTTATCAAGGACATGGATGCTTTTTCAAGACAATTTTTGTGGTTTGGAAAAATTTCTCAATCTAAATAGAGTTTGGTTAGGTAGGATTCTATTTGTAGGCAAGTTCAAGAGGGGGGCCTTGGGTTACAATAGGAAGCTCTTTCTGGGTAGGCTTTCACTGTGAAACTCTACTGGATATGGTGTACTTCTCAATATCATATTTGGGCTAAAATATTATCTTGTAAGTACTTGAGAGGTATTTATGAGACGAAGATCCCTAGAGTCAACTTCGTTAGAAAATATTTTGTTATCTGGGATATTTTGAAAAGAGGGACTAAGTTAATTAAGAAGAGTTTTTTTGGATTTGCAATAGGGGATCAAATGCTTTTTTCTAGGAGTATTCTTGGGATTGCCACACTCCTATCTTGAGTCAATATCCTAGGTTACATTCCTTAAGAATTTATTATTTGAAAGCGGGTTTGTCTCATGTGGAGGAAATTAAAATAATCCATACTTTTGGTAATTTGTATATGTACAAGTGGAAATATCTACATGAATGGCCCCAAGGGAGATTGACTGAGGATAGAGATGTGCTTGCTCTTATTATTGCAAGGAGACCTTGCTCTTCACTAAGAGGTAAAGATTTTTTGGCTTGGAACCCTGATCCCAAGGGAACCTACTCTGTAGCCTATGGTTATTAGGTTCCTAATATGCAAAATTTTGGGAGCCTCCCTATCACATGGTGGAAGAAGGTGTGGAACAAATTTTATTGTCCTAAATATAACTTCTTTCTCTAGTTGGTTGCTCATAATAAATACCTCACTTGGGATAATTTGAGGAAGAGGGGATTTCAAGGTCCCCTAATTTTGTGCCCTTTGTGGTAATAATGAGGATGATTCTTATCATTTATTTTTTCAATGCTCCCTTACTAGATACATTTGGTACCATTGGTGGAGTTTCTAGAACCATCCTTATTTTCATGTGCTCTCCCTGGTGGAGTTTCAGAGCAGTTTAGGCAGACCTTCGTCCAATGTCCCCTTCATCCATGTGGCTTGGAATTTGAGCCCTTCATGTATCATCTGACAGATTTGGCTTGAACAAAACCATCACATATTTTAGGGTAGACATTTGGTTGTTCAAAATATCTTGCAAAATATCTTGTGTGGTTTAGGAAACTACCCATAGCAAATGTGATGTGGATCCCATTTTGGACTCTAGGGAGGAGAAGTTATGATAGGCCCTTGGTCTCTTTAGGGGTGATGCATACTCTTATCACCCTAGTAGGGTTCCCTAGCTCAAAAATAAAGTTTTGATATATGGTAGGTGGAGGCTACCCCTCGACGGAGTTTAAAAAAAATATATTGATGGGTCAATCGAGGGCAATCCTAGACATGCTAGAATTGGCGGTGTTGGGAGAGACTCTACTAGCATGCTCAAATTTTTATTTTCCATTTATAAATGTGTTCACTCCAATAATTTTATGGAAGCTCTTATGATTCTTTAGGCCTTGTAGAGGGGTTCTCTCTTGGCTAGTGCAGGAGAATCTACACGTTTGAATCTCAAATTTTGGTTAAAATTTTAAACAATAAAATGTTGGGGGATGTTAATTGGTATTTGGTGTTTGTGGCCATTTGGATTCTTAGAATTAGTGAAGAGTTCAAATTTATCTCCTTTTTTCACATACCAAGGAATGGAATGAGGCTATTCATTATTTGGCCAAAAGTGCTTCTAAGCTTTTGGATCCTTGGATTATGGATAACTGGGAGAGTCTCTCAGCTGGGGACTCTTAGTTCCTTTGGGAGTTGATCCACAAATATGTCTATACTTAATGTGGTTTTTTCTTGTTTTCTTTAGGTTTCAACCCTTTCTAGTGGTTTTAGCCTATTTTGTTGTTTATTTGAGTCCTAGTTAGGGGCTTCATTGTACTTTGTAATCTTGTATTCTTATCAATAAATTTTTACCCCTTTATTTAAAAAACAAAAATGGGGGTTAGACGTTATTGGGATGATCAACCCAAATTAATATTGAAAGTAATTGATTATTTCACTAGGTGGTCTAAAGTAGAGGAAACCAAGCATGTAGGTCAAGATATTTTTATAGAATTTCTAGAATGATTGATCACTAGGTTTGGGGTCCCTCTTAATTTGCAAAACCCATAAAATTTACATGATTTTATAATAATATATTTTCATTGTACTTAAACCCCCTTAGCCACTAGTCACCATGCAACCACCCATTAAACATAATTCTAAGGCCACCTCACCCTAGTATATCCTTTGACTAGCCTAGCTTCCACATAAGCTTGGTGTACTCTAGCCCAACCCATGGTAAACCTAACCCATGGTCAACTCTACCCAAACCTAGCCTACTCTAGCATAACCCATGGTAAACCTAACTCATGGTCAATCAAACTGATGTTCAACTCGACCCTATCCTAGCTTCCACCTAAGCCTAGCCTCCTATAGTCTAACCAATGGTCAAACCTACCCTAATATTAGGCTCTGCCTCACCATTGGTAAACCTTAAACATAGGTTGAACCTAACTATGGTCAATATTAACCCTTTCTTCACACATATTCCCATGTGCATTGTACTCTACAAATGAATTTTGAAGACTTTATTACTTAAGGTAATCAAGGCATTGAAAGCATGTATGTGTCATCCTCCACTAGAAAATAATGATAATACTTCCATATCCCATGCATTTATGAGGTATGGCTCACCCATGACCATTTATTGCATGTGGATGTGTAATGACTTCTCTTACCATAACCCATTTATGAGGTATGGCACACCATTCTACCTTAGGGGACACCTCATAGGACACCTCAATCCACTTAATCCTTAGCCAAGTCTATAAATAGAAAGCCATTTTCACCATTTGAAAGGATAACACATTTGGAATCTCCGTCACATTCAACCCAACCTTCATCATCAATCACTATGGATGCTACCATGTTCTTATTGACATCCCTTTTTTATTTTGTAAGATACTCTCAACTATAGGTTTAGAAAGTGACTCGACTTGGACAAGAGCTCTAGAAGTACCAGAAGAACCTTTCTAGAAAAATAAATCTTTGAATAACACTTATAGAGCTAACCATATAGATAGGTATGATCCTCAAGAATGGACCTAGGGGTATGATTGCATTTAGAGACTAGTTGCATATAACAACATAACAACAAGCCATTAGGCTTAACTAGAACTAATTTTCTAATTTCTAGTCATTTTTAGCATTGTAATTATGTATTAGACTAGTTTATTTGAGTCTTTTGTCTATTATCACAAGTGTTCTAATTTAAATAGGTCCCCAAATGTTACTAAATATTTTTTTAGGGTTTTGCATGTTTAGAGGATATATGCGACTAAAAATGGCCCATGTGTAGTAAGTCCACTCCCCTTGAGGTGACCATAGAAGACCTTTGTTGTTATTTACCAGTTAATTGAAAGAGGGCTTCCATATTGGAAGGCCCATATTGTAGCCCACTGAGTGCTTTTGTAAAAAGTGACATATTTTGTAACTAATTCTTTCCTCATTAGTATAAAAAACAAGTTTTCCAAGATCACATTTTGGCGATCATGATGGGACCTAAACCCATCACCTTTTGTGCTTTTTTTTGCATTTTTTCCATCCCACTTATATTTGTTGTCTTTTTTTGTATTATAGGTACCAAAAAATAAATATAGAACCCCCTCAAAACATTAAAACACACCTTAGGTCTAAGGTAGAAGTATTTTTTCATCTACGATCCATAACCATATGTAATGGTATAGTCATTTTTTTTTAAGCGAAAAACCCCTTGCAGAGCCGCCTTGGTCTGAGAGACCACAAACAGGGGGTTCTACACCGTCAAAGTCACCCGGGAGTCGCACCCTACCCTGCCCGCACCAACATTATAAATTGGATTTTGGATACCCAATTTGAATTTTTAGTAGGGTGGAGATTTGAACCTAGGACCTCTCTTGGAGGATTTTCCTCTCCTCTCCAACTCACCTACAACACCTGGGTAATGGTATAGTCAACTTGACAACAAGGACCCATACAATAAAAATATAGACACCAAGAACCAACACCCTAGAACCTATCAAGCATTATAAACAACATCCCAACAACTTAGTGCCATAGGTAAACACTTATAGCACTATGGGAGGTGGTAAATTTTAAGAAGCCCATGAATGCATGTGTTTTGAAGGCTATCAACTAAATGAATCCCCTGTGTCAAGTTCATTTCTAACCTATATGCTATCAAAATAAACCACTTTTTTCTATCCTCCTAGTTTGATTGAAGATGGTGGAATGACTATCTCTTGCAAGCCATGCAACCTAAATAGTTGTCTTATCACCTAATCCCTTCCTTTGACTTGTCTCCTCAACTTAACGAGAAGTGGGACATTCATCTCTCCAAACAACAATGATTTTTTTATTTTCAATTTATGGAAAGTACCAATTATTTTCAATGGGATTTTAATATTTTATTAGAGATGCCTTTAGTGTAAAATCCCCTATTATTAGTACCCAGTAAAGCTCAACTTAATCAAACCCTTATGTGTTGCTTGTGGACAAGTGAAGTCTATCAAACACTTATTTTGGTTTTGTTATTCTATAAAAGGAAACTAAAAAGAATTTATTGTTATTCTCTCACCCTTCTTCACTTGTGTTAACTAGAAAACTTACCTCTTTTTTTTCTTGGCTAATTTTGATCCTTATAATATAAATTATTACTTTTTGAGAGTCATTGTTATTCTATTTATTTAGAAAATAGGTGTACATTTTGTTTAATTGGAAGGCTTCACCCCTTTAGCTAGGCATAGCTCCCTCATGTATGACATCCCATTGCAAGTGAATATGATTCACAATGAGAAGTAGGTTCTTGGATACCTCATCAAGAAGGTCTATGATAAGCTAATATTTATGTAGTTCAATGAGGAACACACAATGAAGGAAGTGCTACCTCAGTGTTTATTTCATGTTAACAAGATGTCTCTTATGGAGGAGTGGTATCATGATTTTCTATTCACTAAGGTGGTCATCTGGAAATTGAATTTGGCATAATTTTTATTAGATATTTATATGGAGAGTTGCTCATAATATATTGGCTATTGTTTTGCCTAACAAACTCTCTTGATATTCTTATGTTTTTATGTATTAATAGTTATAATGTATGACAAAATATTGTCTTGAGGAATCTATTCGGGTTGTATCCTAAAATGGTCCATTTTATTTATAGCCTTAAATACTTTGTATCTTTACTACCTTTTGATCCATAAAAAATTAAAAACAATTTAATTTAAAAAATCTAAAAACTTTTTAATTGTATATGTTAAACCTTTTAAAGTTAGTTTTAAAAATTACTATAGAATCTTATAAAGTAAACCTGAATACATAATTTCTCTCTAAAACATTTGCTGCCCACATAAGTATTGAATCCTTAGCCCTATTATCCTTTTGTTATGTACAATGGTGTTTGGGATGGTCATGCATGAAAATAAAAATTACTGAGGTCCATTCCAAAAATATGAGAATTATTTGGTACTTAAGGGTTTTGTATCTAGTGTATGTCATAAAAATTTCTAATATTTATTTTAGAATACACTATATCCTTATGTAAATACATAGACCATATTCATTCTATATTATAGAAGACTTAGTAGAGGTTACTTTTTATCTTTTTAATATTATATATATAAAAAATATATTTTAAATCCGTTAATTGTTTGTTTTAAGATCATTTTACAAACTTCTTGAAATATAAAAAATCATAAAGATTGTTTTCAATATAATTTAGTTATGCAAATCAATAACTATAGCTATAGTTCATAGGATAGCTATATTTGAGAGGTTATAGTAATTTATGTTATCTGAATGGGTGAACTATGTTTAATGTTACATGCATTTGGTGTGATGGAGGAAGTGCACTTATAAATCTATATAAAAGCCTATTGTAATGTGAACAAATTTAAAATTTGTATGAGAAAATTGCTGCTTAAAATGAAACCAATTAATGAAATGAAGGCATAATTGTAAACTTTCTCTAAATAAAATAAAACAATAAATAAAGGTGATGAATAAGGGATAAGTATGATTTGCTTTCATTGCTAAGCCCATGGAATATGTGATGACAAATAAGATGGACACCATTCCACATGAAGTTTGTATTTGTTGGAATAATATGCTAATATTCTTTAAGAAAAAGTACTCGATGGATTAACACCTACTAGAAGCATTAGTCATTAGATAGACTTCATATCTTAAGCAACTTTCCAAACAAAGTAGCTTATAGGATGACACCCATGGAGAATGAAGAGATGAAGATACATGTCCAAGATCTATTGGACAAGGGTATTACTAGAGATAGCTTGATACCATGTGTAGTACCAGCAATAATAGCACCTAAGAAAGGAGGATAATGGTGTATGTGCATAGGATAGTGATAAATCAATATGGTTATAATAAAATTTAGGTTTCTATTACCTCATATGGATGAATTGATGGATTTTTTGAGTGTATTAGAATACTTCATAGATATTAATTTTAAGAGTGGTTATCACAAAATTAAAATTAGAGAAGGATATGAGTGGAAGACTAAATTTAATGCCAAAGAAGGATTGCATAAATCGCTAGTTATGTCATTTGGGTTGACAAATGCACCCAATAATTTTATGAGGTTGATGAATGATGTCTTGAATCCTTTTATTGGTATATTTAATATGGTTTACTTAGATGATATTTTAGTGTTTAACAAGATGAAGGAAGAACACCTAAGATATTTGAGGTTAGTTTTATAAATTTTGGAGGAATAATTGCTCATCATTTTGAAGCAATGTAGTTGTAATAATAGATTGTTATACCTGAGTTTAATTATATGTAATTATGGTTTGTATATGGATCCATAAAATATGAAAGCTATTATGGAGTGGCAGTCACCAAAGAGCATGTTTTTAGCTAAAAAATTATATATTTTGATAAGCTTTTATATAAATTTCATAAGAAATTATAGTGAAATCTATGCTCCAGTAATGAAAATTATGAAGGTAGGTAGGAATGAATTTAAAAGGATGAGGAGTGGAAATGGGATTTCAAGAATTGAAAGAGAAATTCATGGACCAACTAGTTTTGGTACTACCATACTTTAACAAGGTTTTCCAAGTAGATTGTAACACTAGTGAGATAGCCATTTGAAGATTTTTGAGCTACCAAGGAAGGCTTATTACCTATTTAAGTGAGAATATAAATAAAACCAAGAAGAAATATTCAAGTTATGATTAGGAGTTCTATACCATCATGCAAATACTAAAGAAGTGGAGGCATTATCTATTACCAAAAGAATTTTTGTTGTAGATAGATCACCATGATTTATAGTTCATAAATAGTCAAGGTAAATTAAACCATCTATTTATGAAATGGATGGAGTATATCCAAAGTGACTCATTTTTTTGAAGCATAAAAGAAGAAGTTTAAATAGTATAGTTGATGCCTTGAGTAGAAGAAGTTTGTTGATAAACACAATGAACATTGAAGTGGCAGATTTTGATGTTATAAAAGAGCTTTTTGATGATGATTTGGACTTCAAATAAGCTTGGAAAATTTTCAATGACCCTACTATAGGAGGTAGGACACCAATGCTATATTTAATCCAAGAAGGTTTATTTTTCAAGGGATGTTAATTACCTACACTACAAGGTTCAATGAAGAAGGACCTAATGAGAGAAAATCATAATGAAGGACTAGGTGGACATTTTGGAATAAATAAAACTTCGAAAAAACTTTATGTAAGTTATTATAGGCCAATAGTGAGAAAATATTTATGAAAACTTGTAAAGTCTATCAATATGCTAAAGATCTAGAACACTGGGTTGTATCAACCATTATTAATACTACAAATTCTATCGTAAGATATCAGTATGGAATTTATCCTTATATTATCTAAAAAATGGGAATAATTCAATTTTTGTTGTTGATATATTTTTGAAGATGGGTCATCTCATACCTTGTAGGGAAAACTACTGATGCTACTCATATTACTAATTTATCCTTTTGAGAGGTTATAAAACCACATGGTTTACTGAGAAGCATTGTATTGAATAAATATGGAATTTTTGTAGGTCATTATTTATGTACATTATCATTGGGTATAAAATTGAATTTTAGTTCAACTTATTGCCTAAAAGGTGATGGACAAACCAAAATTATGAAAAAAAGCCTTAGGAATTTACTACAATGTCTAGTTGACAAGAAAACAACATTATGGGATGCCATATTTGCATAGGTAATTTTTTATATAACAATTTATTAAGCAAATTTACAACCAATAATTCATTTAAATTTTGTATAAAACTCATACAATAGGAGTTGATTAGTTGTAGAGTACAATATATTTGTAAAGACCTAGTGCTACAACAAAGAACTTTGTTTATTACATTATAAATTTACACCAAGAAGTGAAGACCAATTTATAAATGAGTGCTATGAAATACAATAAACATGCTGATATAAAGTGTTGAATACAATATTTTGAAGAGGAATATTTAGTTTTGGCACATTTTCAAAAAGAAATATTTTTGAAAGGCATATAAAACAAGCTTAATCAGAAAAAGATTAGACCTTGTAGAGTCTTGAAGAAGTTTGTAGCTAATTATTTTAAATTAAACTTCCAAAAAGAGTATACATCTCATAAAATTTTAATGTGGTGATTTGAATCCATATTACAACCAATCCCAAAATAATATTTGAATATGTCACAAATAAGTTTCTAATAGATGATTGAGTAGTGCATTTGCTGGAAAAGGAATGAGATGAAATAGAGGTAGTGATAGACTCAAGATTGACCAAAAGAACAATAATCAAAATATATTATGAATATCTAGTTAAATGTAAGAACCATGCAATTGACATAGCAACATGGAAAAATGATTTTGAGATTGCTAACCATGGCATTTTAGTTACAAATATTGAAAAATATTCATGAGCTTCCCTCATGAAATATTTCCTCTTACCAGAAGAGTATTATGCATGAGAATTGAATATAAATACCAATATGAATGAGCCATTTTGATAAAATAATAATTTTATTTGTAACTACCAACCTCATGTATATAAAATAATGATAAAATGAAGAGGAAATGGTGGGTAATATACAAATAAGACCAAGAGGGAAGGACTTGTAGGATATAATAAAAAGAGTGCAAATAATATGAAGGATGAAGGAAAATATTTTGGATGTACAATCATTTATAATTTAGTATTTTCTTCTATGTGCATGTTTGAATGATAAATAAAATATGCCATTAGAATTATATTCTATAGTCTACTTAGATAAGTGTGTTTAGAGTTGGAGGTGAGGATAAATTTTGTAGTAGTTTGAGTGAAGACTTTTTTCAAGAGGAAGTGGCTAGAAATTTGTTCGAAAAGAATGGTATTGGACGTATAAAATATTTTCGACACATAACTCAATTAATATCATTTTCTAGGAACCATATAGCAACATAATGAATAGCATGTGTCATCCTTGGAGCATGTTGTGGCAAGTGTAGTCTTGGAAAATATCATGTTGAACACCATCAATCAAGGTGCCATCCAATATGTGTCATATTGGAAGTGCAATCAAAAGGAAAGTTGTTAGATAAAAGGATGTGGTCATTGAAGAACATAAGATTATACTGAGAGGGGGGTGAACAATATAAGATAACTTTTTCTTTTATTTCCCAATTAATATTATGCAATGTATAGATAGCAATATCAAAAAAAATAATCAAAGCAATGCATAAATCACCACACACAATACAAACACCAATTTTATGTGGTTCACCCAATGGGGGCTAATCCACAGAGAAAATATTTTACTAAAATTTCCTCAGTAAATATCTTGGGAATCCTTTCCCTATTACAATGTTTATGGACCTCTGTCCAAAGGAGACACTAATACCCTAATCAAGTTCATGGATCTATATCTATAGGATAACTCCTTGCTCCTCTTACTATGATTGGTGATCTTCTAGAAGAACTGGTGTACCCACTACTTTGGCTAATATATTTCTATCCATACCTATCCTAACTACCCTAGATTATGGATCTCTATCCACTAGATACTGGTATCCTCTATACTCTATCACCTTCAAAGCTCTATCTCAAATTTGCACTAAACACAGTGTTTTGCTCTAGCATAAATTTGCTCAAACTCTATATCTGGTCTAGCACAAACCTATCCTTAAATATACACCAAACTATGTCCTCAAATATGAACTAAATACAATACTTTGGTCTAGCATAAATATATCCTCAGTCTCTATCCTGTGATCTACACTAAACATAATCCTTCGATCTAGCACAAATATTTCCTCAATATCTATTCTCTGATCTATACTAAACATAGTACTTCGGTCTAGCATAAATATGTACTCACTCCCTATCCTAAAGCCTTAACATAAAGCTTGAATCAATCTCAAATCAACTCTGTTAGATCTGCCCCAAACCTTAACTCAAGGTTTGAACAAATCAATCAATCAACTCTACTCACAAGTATTCTCAAAGACTTATCTCAAATATTCCTTGTAAGATTCCACAAAATCTCACACTAATATATCCACAAGTACTCTCTAGAACTTGTCCAATATACTATCAATAATTCCTCACTAGAACTTGTCCAAATATGCTCTCAATTTGTATTGTAAGCTTCCACAAAATCTCACACAAATCTATCCACAAATCTTCTCTAAGACTTGCCTCAAATCTGCTCAACATGTCCACACTAGAACTTATCCAATCTCATGGAAACATAAAGATAATTGTTAGAGACTCAATATGATTTACATTAATCACAATGCTCAATCACTTTCAATCACTATTTTAGAAACATATAGATAATTTTTAGATACTCAATATGCTTCACATTCACCTCAATGCTCAATCACTATCACTTACTATTTTTAGAAACATATAGAGAATTTTTAGATTCTCAATATGATTCACACTTACAATGCTCAATTACTTTCAATCACTCTTTTGGAAACATAAAGAGATTTTTTAGAGACTCAATATGCTTCACACTCACAAACTCTTAATCACTTTTAATATTTATTTTATTATATAAACATATAGAGAATTGTTAGAGACTCAATATGTTTCACACTCATCAACACTCAACCTCTTTCTCAAATCAATTCAGAATATAGAACAATTTGTTTCATATAACTTGAACTATCACTTCACACATCCACTTGAATATTCCCAACCAACTCTACTCAACCAATCACTCAATGAGATAATCCTTGCTTACAAAACCTAGTCCAAGCATATGAACACTCACTCAAATATTTTCAACAATGCTCATAAACCAATCTCACATAACAATGATACTCGTGATCATTTCAAACCATATTTCAAGTTCTTCACTCAATCAATAACTTCAACAACAAAGCTTATAAAACAATATTCACATAACAATGATACTCATAATATTTGCAAACCCTAGTTCAAGTTCTTCACTCAATCAATAACTTCAACAACAATGCTTATAAAACCAGGTTTTATAAGCAACTCTCAATTTTATAACTCAACAATTCTTACCAAATCAATCCTTTTCACTCCAACTTTGCATTCACAACTTTCAACAATAACTCACTAGGAATAATATACCTATACTTTTTATTTGATGTAGAAGTGACCTTAGAAAAGCTATCTCAATCACAATTTTCTCTTTTGCCAATCTCAATAGTTAGATGATAAAATATCACACTAACTTGCTCACAAAATAATTTTTAATTACAAAAATAATCAAACTTAATTACACCTTATTTCTCTTTCTTAAAATAATATTCAACAACACAAATATTCAATCAAAACACTTCTTCCAAAACTCTAACTAATCAAAAGAACCTCTTATCATTTTAATTTCATCATAACTCTTTTCAGAAATATATCTAAAAAATAATCCAAACTCTACTTATGACTCCCTACTTAATATTGTACTAATTAAATAAATCACTTTATAAAATAATGTAATAAATCAATTTCCAAATTTTCTAAGGTAAAACAAATTTACCCTAGCCAAAATAACCTGACAACACTTAGGTTAATATCATAACCTAACTTCCACCTTATTCCTCCTAAGACCTTAGCAATATGCAAATATAATTTCTAACTTTCACCTTATTCCTCCTAAGACCTTAACACATGCAAATTAAAATTTTTAAGAACTTTATTACCCTTTTTCACAATCCGTGAGGCTCAAACTTGCACCACTCTCTTCATAGCACCTTGGTCGTGGCTTCCACGCCGTGTGAGCCACATGCTCCTTTGACGCCTTAAAGTGCAATATGTTCTTTGACCTCATCATGAACCTCAAGAGCCTTTGGCTCTTCCTTCGATGTGACATCCACTACCACACTTGGAATTCAGAGGTGCTTGATTAAATTTTTCATGAGCTTCGAATATTTTGGATGCACACCTTTTTAATCAAATGCCAAACTTTTTTTTGGATAAGGTATAAATACCTTATGCTCTCTTTAGCATGCACATCGGTGGAGGATAATGCGTTGGGAGTCGGCGCTAACATTTTTCCTTGTTAATATTTTAATTTATAATTATTTAAATTCTATAGAATTTAAATATTATAAATTTAATATTTGACATCATCTTTGGGATTTATTAAAAATTAAATCCGCCTTAGGTTTTTAGAAAAACCTTTTTAATTCGCCCACCTATGGTTTTAATAAAACCTTTTATTTTGTCCAACCATAGTTTTAATAAAAAATATTTTATTTTACCCAACCATGGTTTTAATAAAACCCTTTTACATAATATTTAAAAATAAATATTATGAAGTTTATTTTGCCATCAATATTTTGCATTACTCATTTTGACCTTTTGACATCAATGACAATTTATCCTTGACATCAATGACAACTTTGACTCAAAATGTCCAAAAATATCCCCCTTTGTCATTGATGGCAACCCAATAACTTTTTACCATTTTCTTGACCTTTTCATTTTACTCTCCCTGGCAAATTGTGTAGGCAAAAAGTCCACCTCCCAGAAGAAGAGAACATGATAAAAAAAGATTTGCTCAATTTTTATAGTTTTGACATAAGTGACAGTTTGTCCAAGTTTTGTAAACTATACAGGTAGGGAAAAACCATACAACTAGATGGAAAAATTGTACAAAGTAGCATCAAATCATACAGGGTGCATTGAAATTCATCCAAATGCATGGGAAATGTAATTTCATAGTGAAATGGTGCATAGATTTGCTAACTAAGATGTTAGACTAAGTAAAAGGTTAAATTAATGAATTTAGTTGTACATGGGTAGTTTTAAATAACTAATTGCCTCAAGAACCACTTTAGAATAACATGGTCAACATTATATAAGGCCCCATTTTCAAATTTATAGGTCTGATTGCTATGATATAGGATGGAGTACTTGTTGGTTGTAATAGCTAACTTACATCTGAGTTATTGCAAGAGATTGATAGAATAACCTTGTTGTAATGACATTTATACTATAATGGAATGGAAATACATCATTACATGTTTTTTATGATCCTGACAATGATTATAGATGATCTATGATGGAATATTGATGTATGTGTACTTTCTAGTTATTGTTTTAGCTTAGTTTTATGCATTATTGCAACTCCTTGATAGAGGTTAGCACTGGTGGAACCTGAGGAATGATATTTGAGTATAGTAATGTGTATAATAATGTTATAAGACCTACTATATGATTTATATATGTAATCAGTTGAATGGAATCTCTCCCAAGCTCTGTTGTAATGTTTGGCACAAACCAGAGAATGGATTAATTGGCATAGTAAAACCCGAGAAAACATCCCTAAGAGAGTTTGAGGCATTAGAGAATATTATTTGGCACCTGAATGTACCTTCAGTTTCCATCGATTGTACACCAGAGTCTATAGAAATCATACAAAGTTGAATTATCTGATTTGGCAAACTAAACTATAGGGATCGACTTAACCAATTTGATAGTTTGAGGAAATTGACTTAAAACATTACAAAACTGTGTATGACAACTTCCAAAATTGAATCTGTTAGTTTGGATGAGTGCAAAAGCATATAATCCATACCACTATATGATTTTTAACCATATAGTGTGAGAGTTTGACATTTGTACCAGCTATTTAACTATCACAAAGGGTAGTTCGAAGGACTGTACAGTGGTATGATTTGGTAATCGAGTTGGAAATTGTCTATTGATCATTCTTGGTCCTAGAATATCATCTCCCCATCTGGGAATACTACACCCCTATGATATATCTAGCACCGTTGCCTTATCGAATCTAGCATCTTTGTTAAAATGGGTCAAATTGATGAAGTATGGATACTATAACTAGAGGTGAATGACATACACGAGTGCACAAAACCATGGGAGATGGGAAGCACAAGAAAACATTCCAATAAGAAGGAGCACAAGGACTACTCAAAGAGAAAAAAAAAGTAACTCAGACCAGAGTACTTAAGAACAAAAAATAGAGCAAGTTTAGACATTTGAAGAATGAGACTTTAAGGCGTTGTTGATAGAGACAGAAGATGAGGAAGTAGAACCACCAAATGTGGAGGTAAGTTTTGACATAGGAAAAGTGCAAGATGATGGAGAGTGGATGGTGACACTTGAGAAAGCGGTAGAAGGGTTGCAAGGGAGTGTATATTATGGGAGTCAGGCACCAGAGCAATAGGATGCAAGGTCTTAGAAGGAATACCAAGACCATATCCCTCACATCAGTGAAGGAGTTCACCATGTGAAGATGCACGAGAGTTTGGTCACCGAGTTGTAGGACATAATAAGATACCTCAAATTGACACTTTTAACGACAATGGAATTAAGACACCCCCAAGGAGGAATCGGTCAAATATTCCATGAGACACCTCAAGTGAGAGTGAGGATTCTCCTAATATGGCTAATAGGGTAGCTAAGCAGAGATGTCCACCATTTTCAAGTGAGAGTACGAAAGACCCCACACATCACATAGGAAATTGCATAACTATTTGGAGAGAAAATGGAGTGGATAGAACAAAGGATTGGGTAATTCTATTTCTTGCTATATTGAGGGGATTGGTAATTGACTGGTATTTAAAGAGGGAAAATACTGTAGATTTTTAGACTTGAAACTAGATAAAGGAGAAGCTCATTGAGAAATTTCGACCTTTAAAATATGATGGAGACATTGTTATAGAAATTTGTGTGACAAAAAAAAAATCTGATGATGATGTGAAGTCCTATAACCACAGACTAAAGTAATTAGTCGATAAGATGCATATGCCTTTGGTAGACATTCTAGTAAAGTGGTGGTTTGTATATGGATTACTTCCAAAATATAATAAAAAGATGAAGGCAGTACCATTAGAAACATATGAAGAGGCACTCAGGCATGCAAATAATTTTGAGAGTGAATCAAAATAAACATATACATGAATTCTATATCATCCCAAGTCGAATGATTAGAATAGTGGATAAGACAACACTCTACAAAGGACAATAGCATCATTTTGCAATGAGTTTGATAAGATGATAAAATAACAAAAGATCAAACCTAATAGAAACGACATGTGGTGCACAGAATGTAAGATGAAAGGCCATATAAATGTGAAGTATCTGAGGAATAACTACTACAACTGAAATTAAATTATCAAACCTGTTGGAAGCTATTCCAACATTGCAAAAAGCAATTGTGGAAGAAATACAACTGCATAAAGTGATGGAAGTGTAAAGCCAACTGATTAAGGAGATGGAGCAAAAGGATCAATTCATGGATCCAACTGTATTAATGATTGATATGGGAAAGAAACTTGCATTAGTTCATATGGAGATCCTAGGGCATAAATTGATACAAGTTATTATGGATGGAGGATCCAACATTGATGTTCTATCTGAAATAACATGGCTAGAAATAGGCACTCCATATCTATGGGAATTGAGCTTCTAATTATATGGTGTTGATCAGAATGGCATAAAGACAAAGGGAGTCTTTATCGTACAATAAGTGATGATAGTTGACCAAGAATTTATCTTGGATTTCATTGTGATTACTATGTAGAAACCTGCATATGATGATCTCTTGAGGAGAGGTTGGCTATGAGTAGCCAAAGTTAATCATAATTGGAAGAAGAAGTAGATCACTTTTAAGAAGAGACAACATAAATATATGATTAATCTAGCTAATCAAAAAAATAATGAGGATGTATCTACGATGGATGAATAAAAAAATTCCTCAAGAGACGAAGAGCATGAACCTAATGGAGAAGTAATGTTCTACCTAGATGAATATAGAAAATGAGGCTAGATATGATAGTGGACTCCTTAATTGGTAAATGGAGGAGTTTAAAATGTTTTAGCCCAACTGCCTCTGTATTAAATCACAGGAGATCAAGGAAAAGCAAGACAAACTAAAAGTTAGCCAAGAACCTAATAAAGAAGCATAAGAGAAATGGACATTTTCAAAAAGTTTTGCAAAGTATATAGTAGGCGATGCAAAAATTGATACAAGGCCAACACAACCAAATATTGTATAGAAAGCTACAAGTGAACCAGAAAATATCAAATATGAAGGACCTTGAATAGTGGACATCAATCTAGGAACAAAGGAGGAACCTAGGATGATTCATTGTGACAACGATTGGAATCCTATACTAAAAGTGGTAGATTTTAAGATATTCTTAGAATATAAGGATGTCTTTGCATGGAAATATAAGGACATAAAAATAGTACCACCAGAATTGTGTGTCCACAAGATTATGCTAATGCCTGGAGCTCAACCTATAAGAAGGAGACCGTATAGAATGAACCCAAAGTATTTTTCATTAGTGAATACATAGATAGAAAAGATGCTAGAAGCAGGAATCACCTTTAGGGTGATGACCAAAAAATGGATCTCACCTATAGTGATCACCTTGAAAAAGCAAGTAGACAAGATTAGAATATGTGTGGACTTTAGGAGTATCAACACTATAACTATTAAGGATCCCTTCCCTATTCCATTCATAGATTCTATCTTAGAAGAAGTTGTAGGACACAATATCTATTCATTTTTGGATGGGTTCTCAGAATACAATCAAATTAGTATAGCTGAGGAGGATAATCTGAAGACCACATTCATTGTAGAGAATGACATCTATGCATACAATCAGATGCCATTTGGGCTCTGTAATGCCCTAGCTACATTCCAGCGTATCATACTGTACATATTTGATCAGTTGGTAATAGAGAATTTTAAAGTATTTTTAGATGATTGGTCCATTTATGGGAAGATCAAGGAACATATTCCTACCCTCAGTGAATGTATGAGTAGGTGCAAAAATACATAGATATCATTAAATCTAAGGAAATGCTTTCTGATGGTATCGTATGGAAAATTGTTAGGACACATTGTGTGTAGTGAAGAATTGAAAACATATACTTATAAGATCCATGTGATATTGCACATGGAAGACCCATTTGATGTGAGTTCACTCAAAATATTACTTGGATCAACATGGTACTATCGAAGGTTTATCAAGAATTATGCACATGTATCCTACACATTAGATTCTTTGATGAAAAAATATTCCTTTTATATGGATGGAGGAGGACCAAGGATCCTTCGAGGAGCTAAAGGCTAAGCTTGTGAGTAGTCCAATTTTGGTGTTTCCAAAATGGAATAAGGAATTCCATGTTCATATTGATGCTTCCAATTTTGCAATTGGATGTTCTTTAGCACAAGAAGTATAGTTTAGGCTATATTAGCCTATTTTCTTTGCTAGTCGCATGTTTCAAGGCCAGGGAGGAAAGGCCAGGGAGGAATTCTAGTGCAATAGAAAGAGAAGCTTTGGGAATCGTATATGCAGTTCAAAATTTTAGGCATTACCTATTGTCAAATACCTTTGCCTTCTATGTCAATCACCAACCCTTGTTGTACTTGATAAATAAGTTGATGATACAAGGATGAGTCAACAAGAGGCTCATCACCCTTCAGGAGTTTGTATTCTGAGTAGTGGTGAGACCTAGTAAGAAGCATGTGATTGCAAACCAATTTTATTGGATACAATCAAGGGAACTTGCACGAATAAGAGTTGCTAATGAATTTACAGATGCACAACTATTCTACATTAATGTTTTTCCATCATGATACAAGTTGGTTGGCCAATATCTATCCATATGAGAGTTGCCATAAGAAATAACGACAATCGAGAAGAATAAAGTAATAATGAAGTCAAAACCCTTCTAGATAATAGCAGGATTACTATATAAAATAGGAAGTGATGGTATCTTAGGAATATGTGTGATGGAGGAAGAAGTCAAAGTGGCATTGAAATAGGCTCACATAGGCTTAGCAGGAGGGCATATGGGACCATATGTGACTGCTAGGAAGGTACTACTAGTAGGGCTATGGTGGCCCATATTGTATAATAATATGAAGGAGCATGTGAAAGCATGCAAAACTTGCCAAAGAGTAGGAAAGCTAGTAAAGAAGGACTTTATGCCCTTACACCCATCACAAAAATAAGAGTTATTTTAATTATGGGGATTGGACTTCGTAGGTCCATTAAAGATATCTCAATGGAGGAAGTGTAGATACATCGTACTAGCAATAGAATAACTGATGAAATGGGTAGAAGCAAGAGCATTACCTAATAACTCGACGAAGAGCACAACAAGATTCTTGTACGAATAGATAATCACAAGGTTTGGTATTCTGCTACAAATAACAAGTGATAAAGGAGGACACTTTGTTAATGATATTATCAAGATGCTGACAACAGAGTTTAGGATTTTACACTTATTATCTAGTCCATACTATCCTAGAGTGAATGGACAGGCATAATCAACAAATAAAGTCTTATATCTACTTTGTATAAAACCTATGGAATAGAGGGATAAGATTGGGAGGAAAGGCTATCGTTAATTTTATGGGCATATAGAACAACTTTTAAACCTACAATGGAACATACACCTTTAAAATTAATGTATGGATAGAAAGCAGTGGTGCTAGTAAAATTCTTGATACCAAGTTTGAGAGTCACTGTAGAGCATCGCTTGGGTGATCAAGAAATTTTGGAAGAATGACTGACAACATTGATAAAGTTAGAAGAACAAAGAGTTATGGCATAATGGGTGATTGAGATAGATAAAAAAATATGGAAGGCATGGCATGATAAATATTTAAGGAAGTTGGAAATTAGTCTGAGTGACTTAGTTCTAAATTTTAATGGAAAGAGGGAATCAAGCCAGGCAAGTTGAAGATGTTATGGCTTGGTCCTTATAAAGTAGTGAAAGTAATGAATAATGGAGCAGTCAAGTTGCAAAACCTGAATGGGACATAGGTGCCCTACTCAAAGTTGAAGCCTTACAAGGTATAGTGTTTATTCATTACTTCAAATGAACTTGAACGACGAAGATGAGCGGAAGCTCAATATGAAGCTTAGAGCGAGCCAAATCCACAATAGGAAGATCCTAACATAGGACTCGCATACTTATTTGCAAAATAGGAGGAAATGTGACCAACTATAGAATGCCAATAGTTGGTACCTCAGCTTAGAGAAAGAAGAAGATTACAAGTACATGTCAAATTTATTGATGGAACTAAAAGAATTGAAGAAGAAGACGAGGAACGGATTCCCCCAAGTGGAAGATAACATCAGGAGATCGTACTATTACCTATAAATAGGGGAAAGTAGGAAGAAGCAACCCTAGTAAATAGAAATAGGAGGTATCCTCAGGTAGAATGAAGAGAACTATCCCAAAAAATGGAAGGTCGAAGAAGGATATGGATAACAATATGATATGAAGATAGAGTGGACACATTTGAAATGGAGGTTCTAGAGGGAGAATGGAATGAGACCATTGATCATGAATTGGCTGGACTTACCCCATTGGCTCAGATAGGGCTGTTACAAAAATGAATGCGATTACAAAACCAAAAATTGCAAGAAGAATATCAAATGTTGAGAGGTCATAATACAATCTTAAGAGAGCAAATCATCCAAGAATTGGATGTCCCGATACATAGGTTGGAGGAACAAAGGGTAGCTAGGATACAATATGTTGAAAGGTAACTAGAAGAGGTTGAAGGATTAACTCTGAGAAGTGGTGGAGAAAATGATGGCATAAGAACAAGCTCACAAATACCACCGAGTGATCCACCTATGATATGAAGATACAGAGATGCTGTAGCGAGATATTGAAGAGGTGAATACAACACCCAAACCACAAGGTAATACACTACTATATTTGATAGACTCCAGTAGTGAAGGTATGGCTTGGCTCATAATGGAACCTAGCACAAGAAGTAGTGATGAAGATAATTATCTAGGAAACCCTCAGGACCCTCAAGGTAACCATGATTCCCTAGCACGTACAATGATACAATGATGAATAGAGAGAACACAGGGACATAAAACTAATATTGAACCACAAGATTATATAATAGCCTATCGATAGTTATGAAGACAAAGGAGACAAGTATGAAGATTTAAGATAAGGATGAATTTGCCAATCAATTTTTTAGAGTAGAGAGAAGAGAATAAGACTCATTCAAGTTATAAGATAGACTTTTATGATGCCTATAGAGAAGTTTTGGCAACATCATCACCATAAAGAAAATTGTAAGAAAGAAGATGGAAACGTCACCTAGCACGTGCAGATCGAAGAATAAAAGCATTGTGATAACTATCACCAAGTACAAGAAGAAGTAGAAGTCCACTAGCCAACATTGATTTGGTAGAGATAACTTCTGATATCCGAACAATGGGAGGAAGAAACAAAGAAAGACCCATAATATTTTAGCCAGGAAGGGGGGGAGGTATTCAACTACAAAATGAACAAAGAGAAGGTGATGTTACAATTATAGGAGTAAGAGGGTAAGGAATATTCCCACCCTATACTCCTAGATGGATAGAAGATACACCCTTAGCTTATCTGAACTCGACAAGGAATCTATAGGGATTACCAAGAATTAGGGGTATCTTACCAAATTCTGTAAGTTAATATACATGGGGAAAACCATTTCAACGAGGTATGGGTTGTAGAGGATTACTCCAGAGAAGGGAAGAATCACCATTTTCTCAAAGAAACCCAATTCCAAGAGGAATAGGATGGGGAGACACTTACATAGAAGAAGCCTTACTAGTAGGGGAAGAGTACAATTTGTAGATGAAAGAAACCAGGGACAACTAAGAACTAGATTGCCTAGTCTAGAGCTAGAATTGATCTGAGGGAATAGGCAAAGAAGTCACTCAAATTATAGTAGATTAGTAAGTACACCGCTACCAAGATACCAATAATCTATGTGGCAAGGGGAAAGGACACTAGGTGAGGATACTCTAACTTGCAATTGTACAATTCCAAATTGTACACACGGAAGAGGAAGGCCAATAAAAACAGTAACACCACAAGTTGAGGTGGATAGGCCTAGGGAACAATTACCGATAGGTGACACAACCACTTTGAACATTAGAGTTGAAATTCAATAGAAGAATTTTATGGGATGGTACAAGTGAATGTCACTGTACGATTGCCAAGAAGGTAAGTGCAAATAGATTAGGATTGAAAGAAAAAGAGAAAAAGAAAAAAAAATATTAAAAGAAAAAAGAAAGAAAAGAAAAACCAAGTACCTTAATTTTGAAAATCCCTCAGGACGCAATTAAGAAGGAAGTGCTTGAAAATCAAAAACGACAACCTCTTTAGAAAGAGAAAAATTAAAAATTTCTCTAAGTATAAAGATTGTATAAGTAAGAATTGAGGATGAAATCACACGAGTTAGGAGATCATACAAGTAAAATCAACACAAAGGTATGTGAAATTGTACAATATGACATGTTGTATGATTTGGATCCTACATTGTACGATGTTTGCCAGGTTGTACGATTTCCAACTACACATTTAATGTGGCATGTGCAGAAAAAAGTAGTGGTTGGAGGAAAAAGCAAAGGAAAAAGAATTTTTTTCAAAAAACTTGTTGAGTTGTCAATCATCCATGAAATATGGAAGATAAATGTGTAAAGTGGCACAATTTAGGGTTTAGTTAGGGTTTTCAAAATTCTTTAAATAGAAGGCAAAATTGAAAATTTCATTAAATTGTACAAGTGAGAATTCAATTTTTTTAGGAGGACGAAGGTGGAAAGCATGTAGTTGAACAGAGAAGACCATATGGGCAGCCAATTTCATCAAAAATCTAGATTTAGATGAACCCATTTTAATTAGCACCAAGGAGTACTTTTAATTTTTAGATAAATAAACCCAAAGAAGGAACGTAAGAGGAAATTAGGGTTTTGCTCCATAAAAGAGAAAAATTCAAAGTTCAATAGGAAATACAAAGATTATATGGCAGAAAACATCCAAGTATGAACCCAAAGGTGTAAAATGAAAGATTAGGGTTCGGGGAAGTGAGAAATTATAATCAGATGGTGGAAATTGCAAGGAAAGTGAACATTTAAAAGAGCTGGAAAAAGTAAAGAACAGAAGGTGAAGTCTATACAGCCATCAAAAGTACAACCAAAATTCATCAAGTGGAAATAAATTGCACCAGAGATGGAGGAATTGGAAAATTGCTCTCGAGAAAGACTAAAAAGGAGGAACAGGACAATCCATAAAATGGGTTGGTGAAATATTCAACAAAGGGGGTAAAAATTTTAAAATTTTCACAACCTAGGGTTTGAAAAATCATACTGTATGATTTTTGGGGAAGAATGTATGATTTCAAAGGAAGATAGCATAGTTCAGGGTGATTTTCAGGCCATTTCGGGTAATTTTTAGCAAATCATACGAAATCATATGGTGGCATATGGATTCCAAAGGAGAGGGTAGTAAAAAAGCAATATCGTATAGATTACTATCGTACTATATGATTTTAGGTTGTAGATGTTCAATTTGAAGAAGATACGACGATTTGAAGACTAACGGGCTAAAAGTCAAACTATGGGAAAAAAGAGTAGTGTACGATCTAGAAGTATCTAGTGAAGGTAAGAACCATACAAGGGTACAAATAACCATACATTGTACAATTTATAGCAAGTCGTACAATTTTTGGTACACTTATGTTTGTAGAAATGGTGATGTTTGGATGTTAAGTTAATCGGCGAGATGGTAGAGGAATGATCTCAACATAAGAGTTTGGACACCGATTAAGGTGGATTGTAGCCAATAGGGTGGAGAGGTCACTAGGTCCATTGAAAAAGAGAGAAGCATACCCACAACAAAAACAAGAGCGGTAGTTTCAATCCCGTGATTGGTGTGGTAATCATCCTTAGAGTAGAGGAGGATATAGGCCATAGAGGGGGCATAGACATTGGCGGGCTAATTTGAGAAGAACACCTCAAAGGCATCAAGAGGAGAGAATGGAACAAGAAATAACATGATAGAGGGAAATGAGGAGTGAAGTTCACCTACCAGATCAGGAGGAGCATCTAAGCAGTGGACATGAAGAGGGCCAGGTTGAAGTCACAAATATTACATTTGTGCAACATGGAGCCGATACATGTAGGAAGTGGTGGAGTGATGGTAGAAATAAGAATCATCCATGGAGGAAAACATTCAAGGATGCTAGTGTAGTAGTTATTTTACAAGTTCCACCATTATACAAGTCCTTACATAACTATCTATTATAGATAGTTTAGGTGTATAACCCTACAACCAGAACAACCTATGTCAATGTGGGCAAGAGGTCAGTGAAAGTGGATATTTCAGTAGAGAAATTTCAAAAGGCATTTGGCTTGCCATAATATGGTATAGAGGTACTAAATATATTGGTAGATCTAATAGAGGCATACTACCTCATCACTACACTTACCACTATCACATCACTGACTATGACAAAGATCTCAGGTGCAGTAACACATGAAATCAAACAGATCTAGTTGAAAGGATACCATTGACCGTGTGCTATGAATAAAATAATGGATTGACTGAAAGGAGATATAAGGACCATAGAAATGCTAGTGTGGATGGCATAGTATGTAGAAGGTATCACCAAGGTAATTCAGTATGATTGGGGTACCTATATAGAAAGAAAAATGCATGAGGTACTGACAAAGAGGCCGAAGAACTTTGGAATGACTTTCCATGCCATTGGATTGTTATTAAACACAATCATAGAAGTAGAGATCCAATTTCTAGGTCTGAAACCACATTGAGAAATTAGGGGAGGACAATAGACGATATTAAGATTGGCTAAGTTAGTACCAATACCAAAAGAGACCCCAAAGAAATATCGAATGAGGAGCGAGCAATAGACCCATAGAGCTCAAGAGGATACTACTCCGAAGGAAGATGATGATGTACATAATCATAGAAAAATGTCTATATGGTTGGAATAGAAGCTTGAACAGAAAGCTTCTAGGCAATGGTAGCAAGAGTAGCCGTCTATTCAAGAAAGGGAGAAGAGGCAAAGAAGCCCAATACAGATACAAACAAGGAGGCAACATGAAATAATGGTGAGTAAACCAATTCCAAAAGTATGAGAGGAGCCTACACCATAGGTACACCAACAAGAAAGAGAACAATCAGATTTAGAAGATATGGAATTGGACGAGTTATGTTGGATGGAGGCAAAAATAATAGTGAAATATCTACAAATATTTCAACAATTTGAGTAGATGGATGCTTCCAATTTTTTTAAAGTATTCAAGGTAGGACAAGAAGAAATAGCCACTACTCAGGAGGAAATGGGAGTAAGAGTAGACACTGTGGAGGAATATTCCAAGAAAAATCCTTGTTACAAGTTCGTGAGAGGAGGCTCAAGTAAGAGAGATGCACCATAAAATACTGAGGCATAAAAAAAAAGGACTTGTTGTTGAGCAGGTCACAACAATGAACATTCAGCAGGATCAGGAGGAAGAAGTGATAGAAGAACAACAAGTGGGAAATATAGAACAAGAAGTAGCCTAGGAGAATATAGAAGAACAACAGGTGGGGCTTATAGAATAGAAGGAATCCCAAGAACAAGTTGAAAAGTAACAATCTCAATAGGAGGTTGTAAATATAGAAGATAGTGAGGAGGAGAATATCGTAATGTAGTCTCCACCTCGAGAAAATATATACACTCAGAGAGCACTTTAGGAGCTTGGAGGAAGCTCTAGCTACCACATGTATGAGGAATATGTAAGAAATTCTATAAAGGAAGTACTACGAAGGATCCAATCCAGTTATCTTTTGGAAATACCTTGGTTTGACAGAATTGGAACTGAGAAGGAGGCACATGGAATAGAAGATAATGTGGAACACTTATTTTCATAGTTAGGCCATGTTATTAATAGTGCCATATTGGAATTTTATATTGGCCATGTAGGAGAATTGAATTTGTGGGAAGAACAAGTGTCTCTCAAGTTAGAAAAGATAACAGAATGGGTGAATAGTGCAAAGCATACAAGGAGAATTGTAGACATTCATGCACAACATCCATGGAGGTTTCCCAGGGAAGAGGTAACAACAATTTTGGGAAGAGAGGACTCACTATAAGGGGTGAGAACAAATTATAGAAAATATCCAAGGATGTACTTGGATAAAGTCAATCATCCGACCTGTCCCGCAAATACTACATAGTTGGAGTATAAGAGGGTTGCTACTAGATTGGCTATCACCCTGAGACTATCACATAGATAGGTAGCAACCATCAAGGTGATATCCAATCTAGTAGCAACCCTCTTATACTCCAACTCTACAGTATTTGTGGGACAGGTTGGATGATTGACTCTATCCAAGTACATCCTTGGATCTTTCCTATAATTTGTTCTCACCCCTTCTAGCAAGTCCTCTCTTCCCAAAATTGTTGTTACCTCTTCCTTGGGCAACATCCATGGATGTTGTGCGTGAATGTCTACAATTCTCCTTGTATTCTCTGCACTATTCACCCATTTTGTTATATTTACTAACTCAAGAGACACTTGTTCTTCCCACAACTTCAATTATCCTACATGGCCAATATAAAATTCTAATCTGTCACTATTAATAACATGGCCTAACTTCAAAAAAAAGTGTTAAGTAGAATGAGTCATCAAGGACACCGACCAAAGTAAATGGGAGGGCAGATTTAGGAAACAAATCCACATCCTAGAAGAAGAGAAAGTGATCAAAAAGGTTTTGCTCAATTTTGACAGTTTTGACATAAGTGACAATTTGTCCAAGTTTTGTAAACCATTAAGGTAGGATCAAATTGTACAACTAGATGGAAAAACCATACAAAGAAGTAGTAAATCATACATGGTGCACTGAAACTTATCCAAATGCATGGGAAATATAATTTCATAGTGAAATGACACATATATTTGCTAACCAAGGTGTTAGACTTAGTAAAGGTCAAATTAATGAATTCAGTTGTACATGGGCAGTTGTAAATAACTAATTGCCTCAGGAACCACTTTGGAAAAACCTGGGCAATGTTATATAAGGTCCTATTTTCAAATTTATATGTTTGGTTGCTACGAGATTGGATAGAGTACTTTTTCATTGTAATAGCTAACTTACATCTAAGTTATTGCAAGATATTGACAGAATAACCTTGTTGTAATGAAATTTATGCTACAATAGAATAGAAATATGTCATTACACATTGTGTACAATCCTGGAAATGATGATTGATGATCTATGATAGAATCTTGATGTATGTGTTCTTTCTGGTTATTGTTTTAGCTTAGTTTTATGTATTGTTGCAACTCCTTGACAAAGGTTAGCACTGGTGGAACCTAAGGAATGTTCTATGAGCATAGTAATGTGGAGAATGATGTTATGAACCCTACTATATGATTTTTATATGTAATTAATTGAATGGAATCTCTCCCAATCTTTGTTGTAATGTTTGGTATAACCCGGATAATGGATTGATTGACATAGTAAAAAATTACAAAACATCCCTTAGAGATATTAAGGCATTAGAGCATAGGATTTTACACCTGACTATATTGTCAGTTTTCGTCGATCGTAAACCAGAGTTCGTATAAATCATACAAAGTTGACTTACCCGATTTGGAAAACTGAACTATAGGGATAGACTTACCTGATTTGGCAGTTTGAGGAAATCGAATTGAAACCTTACAAAACTATGTATGACAACTTCAAAAACTAAATCTCTTAGTTTAGCTAAGTGTAAAAATGTACAATACATGCCATTGTATGATTTGTAACCATACAATATGAGATTTTGACATCCATACAAGCTATTTAAATATCGTAAAGGGTAGTTCAAAGGACTGTACGGTGGTACAATTTGGTAACCAAGTTGGAAATTTTCTATTGATCATTCCTGGTCCTAGAATATCATATCCCCACCCAGGAATACTACACCTCTATGCTACAAACTTCTCCCCTTTACTAAATATTTTCCTTCAAACATAGATCTCTCCTCCTTACTCAAATATCTCCTCCTTTGACATCAATGGCAAAGGGTCACATTTGGGGCTTGGGACTAAGAATGAGTCTCTTAGCTTAGCCCCTCCATCACATCCTCTTGAGGTGGTTAATTCTGGGGTGGGAGTATTTCTACTCCTAGCAAGCACTGGTCTTTACCTTTGTCATTTTTCCTTCTCATTTGATCCTTTTGATTCATTTTATTTTTCCTATTCATGTCCATGTTCCTGCTCCTATTTATGTCCATGTCCATGTTATTTTTTCTCTTCATGTCCATATTCATATTTCTATTCTTATTCATGCTTGATTCTAGAGTGTTTTCTCTACACCACTTTATTGTATGTCCTTAATTATTACACCTATAACACTTAATGTTATTATTTCTTGGAGCTGCAAATATCTTAATATTTATCCTTGTGAATCCATATCCTTGTTTGTCATGAACCCTACAATTCATTGCCTTATGAACAAACTGTTACACGAGTAGCAATACCCATGAAAATATTATCTACTTTTGAAGTTCCCTTATTCCTATCTTTTATGTGACCTGCATTATGAAGCCTTGTGCCCAAATATGTGACATGAGAAACATCTTCCATTGAAGTTTCCTTGTCTTGACCTCATTGGTCTCTTAGTCTCTCTTAACCTATTCTGATTGCTATTCCATATATTTATTCTTTGTGCATTGTTCCTTTTATTTTTGAACTTTATGTTCTTCAACTCATCCTTAGAAGCCTCACTTTCTCTTACATTTTCTTCTTCTGAAGTTTCTTCTTCTTTAGAACTTGAGGTTGATTCTTCTTATTCTTTATTTTGAGCCTGTTCAAAACCAAGACCTATTTTGTTTGTTGACCTTATTTGTAACTTGATCATCTTATCCAAATTATTTGAACTCTTTCCAAACTTGTGTAGCTTATCCTTGGACTTTTCGAACTCTTCCCTTAGTAGATTTACTTCTTGTTCTAACTTTTCACATTCTAAGACCTTTACTTCTAGCTTATCCTTGAACTTATTTGTCTTAGCCATTTAATTTTTTAGATCCTCTATAAGATTTCCTCTTTCTTCATCACATTCTTGAAATTGAATCTCAAGTTGGGAGTTTTGATTTCTTACCTTCTTTAAAGTTTTAAGAGCATAAATAAGTTCTCCCTCAAGATCAAATCCTCCTTTTTCTGATTCTTCCTCTATTTATTTACCTTTATCAACATCTTCATTTTATTTTGACTTGTCTTCTATAGGATCATCTTCTTCTTATAGTGCCATTAGAATATTCTCTTCTGGTCCTTCAAGTGCATCCTTATATTCATCATCACTAAAATTGAAACCATTCATTGTACAACTATCTTCAAGATGTCCAAAATTACCACGTATAAAACACTTGAGAATTATTGGTTACCTTTTCTTGATTTTTTTTTATTCAATTATAAATAGGACTTCATCATTATCATTATCTAAAAAACTATTATCACTATCACTTGACTACTTACTTGCCTTGTCTGCATAGTAGCTCCTCTTTTGTATTTGAAAGAAATTATTTCCTTGTCTACCTTTTCCATCATTGCCTTTCTTTTGGTACCTATATTTTTTGGATTCCCTATTCCTGTTATCCTAGTTTTCTTCATCATTATTACTTTTAGCTTCTTGAAAATCAGTTGCATAGTGACCATACTTTCCAAAATTGAAACATCTAACATATTTTGCATCTTTAAATATTATTGAATCCTTATTCCTTCTACCATAATTAGCTTCTTCCTGATTGGATGACTCATTTCTCGATTTTGACTTCTTACCCTTTGTCTTCTTAATTGCTTTGAAGGCTGCTTCTTTTTTAATATTAGCTTTCTCTTTTATTCTTAACTCCAATACTATGAGAATACCAAGTAACATATTTCTTGTCAAATAATCACCATCTTTTGATTCTTCTATAGAAGAAATATTTTCACTAAATATTTTTGGAAGAGATCTTAAGACCTTATCAAAAACATCTAATTCTTCAATATTAAGTCCAAGTCCTTACATGGTATTAACAAATTCACCTACCTGAAGTAGATAAGTACTAATGTTTTCCTCATACTTAATTCTTAATTCTTCAAATTTCCCTTTGAGATTTTGTATCTTTACCTTTTTGACACTTTTATCTCCTTCATATATGCTTTGCAACTTATCCCATATTCCTTTTGCATATTTACAATGCATAAATTTTATTGATTCTATTCTATGCAAACCTCTCAAAATAACATTCATTGCTTTTGAATTGTCATTTTGTAGAAGCATACCTTTATTATCTGTAGGTGGATCAACTGGTGTTATGTATCCATTTTCAACTGCTTCCCAAATTTCATTGCCAAGTGTCATTAGGTGAATATTTATTCTCATACTCCAAAATATATAATCACTTCCATAAAATATTGATGTTGAATTATTTGAGGACACATTATTAGAATCCATTGTGTTCTTGAAAATTTTTTCTTCGAACTGTTAAACTCTTTCGAATGAACCCAATATGATACCAATTGAAGAATACAAGCTTATACTAAGAGGGGAGGTGAACAATATAAGACCACTTTTTTATTTTCTTTTCCAATCAATATTATGCAATGTATAGATAGAAATATCAACAACATAAATCAAAGTAATGCAAAAATCACCATACACAATAGAGACACCAATTTTATGTGGTTCACCTAATGTGGGTTACTCCATGGAGAAAATATTTTACTTAAATTTTTTCAATAAATCTCTTGGAAATCCTTTCCCTATTACAATTTTTATGGACCTCTGTCCAAAGGAGACACCAATACCCTAATAAATTTTATAGATCTCTATCCATAGGAGAACTCCTTTATCCTCTTGCTCTGATTGGTGATCTTCTAGAAAAAACTATTGTCTACACTGATATGGCTAATGGATATCTATCCACTGAAGACACTTGTCCTCATTGCCTTGGCTTATGGATATCTATCCACTAGAGACTACCATAATATATACTTTATCATCTTCAAATATTTGTCTCAAATCTGCACTAAACATAGTCCTTCGATCTAGCACAAATATTCTCAATATCTATCTCTAGTATGGCACAAACCTATCCTTAAATTTGCACAAAACTCTATCCTCAAATTTGTACTAAACATAGTCCTTTGGTCTAGTACAAATTTATCCTCAATATCTATCCTATAATCTACACTAAACATAGTCCTTCAGTTTAGCATAAATCTTTCCTTAATCACTATTATCTAATCTACACTAAACATAGTCCTTCGGTCTAGCAAAAATATATCCTCACTCTCTGTCCTCAAGCCTTAACACAAAGCGTGAATCAATCTCAAATCAACTCTGTTAGATCTTCCTCAAACCTTAACTCAATTTTTGAACAAATTAATCTATCAAATCTACTCATAAGTCTTCTCAAAGACTTGTCTCAAATTTGCATTGTAATATTCTACAAAAACTCACACTAATCTATCCACAAGTCCTATCTAGAACTTGTCCAATATTATCTCAATAAATCCTCAGTAGAACTTGTCCAAATATACTCTCAATATGTATTGTAAGCTTCCAAAAAGGCTCACACAAATCTGTCCACAAGTCTTATCTAAGACTTGCCTCAAATATGCTCAACAAGTCCACATTAGAACTTGTCCATTCTCATGGAAACATAAAGAGAATTGTTAGAGACTCAATGTGCTTCACATTCATCACAATGCTCAATAACTTTCAATCACTCTTTTAGAAATATATATAGAATTATTAGAGACTCAATATGCTTCACATTCACCTCAATGCTCAATCACTTTCACTTACTCTTTTTAGAAACATATAGAGAATTGTTAGAGACTCAATATGCTTCACACTTACAATGCTCAATTACTTTCAATCACTCTTTTGGAAACATATAGATAATTTTTAGAGACTCAATATGCTTCACACTCACAAACTCTCAATCACTTTCAATATTTATTTTATTACAAAAACATATAGAGAATTGTTAGAGACTCAATATGTTTCACACTCATCAACACTCAACCTCTTTCTCAAATCAATTCAAAATATAGAACATTTGTTTTCATAGAACTTGAACTATCACTTCACACATCCACTTGAGTAGGCTCAACCAATTCTACTCAACTAATCACTCAATGAAATAATCCTTTCTTACAAACCCTAGTCCAAGCATATGAACACTCACTCAAATGTTTCCAACAATGTTCATCAACCAATATCACATAACAATGATACTAATGATATTTTCAAATCCTAGTTCAAGTTCTTAACTCAATCAATCACTTCAACAACAAATATTATAAAAAAATCTTCACATAACAATGACACTCATGATATTTGCAAACCATAGTTCAAGTTCTTTACTCAATTAATCACTTCAACAAAAATGCTTATAAAACCAGGTTTTATCAGCCACTCTCAATTTAAAATAACCTTGAAGCATTAATTCAAAACAAACTCAACAATGCTTACCAATCAATCCTTTTCACTCCAATTTTGCATTCACAACTTTCAAAAATTACTCACTAGGAATAATATGCCCATTCCTTTTATTTTATGTAGAAGTGACATTAGAAAACCTGTCTCAATCACAATTTTCTCTTTTGTGAATCTTAATAATTTTTTTTTTGAAAAATTTGAAAAAACTTGTATTAAAACAAAGATCAATTACAATATGGGAAGAGACTCTTCCCAGCCGAATTCAAAGAGAACACAAGCTTACAACAGAATAAGAAGACTTGCAATGGAGCCAAATCTCCTAAATCAATAACTAGCTAGCAGGGGATCGGCATGGAAAGATGATGCAACTTGTCATGAAAACGTGACATGTCGTGATATCGTGACACCTTTTCTCCTTTGGCCATGAAAAAGCAACATGTCATGATATCGCGACACCTTTTCTCTCTTGGCCACAAAAAAGCAACATGTCGTGATATCGCAACACCTTTTCTTCGATGGCCGCAAAAAAGCAACATGTCATGATATCGTGGCAAATTTCCTCTAGCGACCGCGACGGCACATGCCACGATATCGCGACAACTTTCCACCAACGACCGCGACGACGCAACATGTTGCGAAATCATGACAACTTTCCTCCAGCGACCATGATGGTGCAACATGTCACGATATCACAACAACTTTCCTCTAGCGGCCACAACGACACAACATGTCACGATATCATGACAACTTTCCTCTAGCGACCGTAACGACGCAACATGTCATGATATCGTGACAACTTTCTTCCAGCGACGGCAACGGTGCAACATGTCATGAAATCACAACTTTCCTCTAGCGACTGCAATGGTGCAACATGTGATATTGCGACAACTTTTCTCCAGCGACCGTGACGGTGCAACATGTCATGATATCATGACAACTTTCCTCTAGCAACCACGATGGCACAACATGTCATGATATCATGACAACTTTCCACCAGTGACCGTGATAGCGCAACATGTCGTGAAATCGTGACAACTTTCCAACGATGCAACATGTCACGATATCGCAACAACTTTCCACCAGCGACCGCGACGGCACAACATGTCACGATATCATGACAACTTTCCTCCAGCAATCGTGACAGATGCAACATGTCATGATATCGTGACAAATTTCCTCCAGTGGCCATGATGGTGCAACACATCGTGATATCATGACAACTTTCCTCCAGTGGCCACAATGACGCAACATGTCACGATATCATAACAACTTTCCTCCAGAGACCGTGATGGCACAACATGTCGTGATATCATGACAACTTTCCTTAAGATACCGCGATGGTGCAACATGTCACGATATCGTGACAACAATCCTCCAGAGACTGCAACGACACAACATGTCGCGATATCATGACAACTTCCCTCCCTTTGCTTTTTCTTTGATCATTGTTCAAAGACCTTTCTAGACCCTGCCTGATCACCTCATCCTCAATAGCCATGTCACTGTGAAGCTAAACTCCTGCCTCCTCAGCACCCATCTTAGCCATGAAGTCAGCCGCGTTGTTTAAATCTCGACTCACATAAACTGGAATCACATAATCTAATTCCTTCCATAATTCCTTAATTTGAGTGACAAGAATCCTTAACCTCCATGCTTTCAAAGCAAAGTTTCTCATGCAATCAAGAGCTCTAACCATTATTTGAGAGTCTGATTCAATAATGATCCTCCTGTGGCCCTATTTCACTACCCAAATACAAGGAGATTTGATAGCTATGGCTTCTAATTCATTGTTTGTGGCTCTTCCCAAGCCTTGCATTTCCCAATATAGCATTGATCCATCATGATTCTGACAAACCACTCCAATTCTAGCACTACCCTAAATGCCCTTTGCAGCTCTGTCAGTATTAATTTTAATATAGCCTTCTGGTGGTGGTTTCCAACTAGCTCTATCCTATCCCTCTTGCTCTTCAACTCCCTCTTCCATTGGCCCAGTAACAACCTGAGTTTCCTCTATAGCATAGATAGCAACAGTTTCTGTAACTTTGCTCCAGATGATCTGCCAAAATCCATCTAAAAAGGAAAAAAATTCTCTAAAAATTCTCGCATTTATCTCCAACCACACTTGCCACCAAATGAAGTTTAGTCCAAGCTCCCAACCAATTTGAAGAGCTTTACATTTAAATCTACCACTCTTCCATGTTTTCCAGATATTAGTCTGATTCAAGTCACCATTAACTTGAATTTTATAGCAAGAAATCCAATGCTTCCAAATCTGACACGTGAAAGGGCACTCAAACATCAAGTGATCAACTGTTTCCTCATTCTTGTAGCATAAAACACATTGAGATGGAATGATGATTCCTCTACATCTGAGATTGTCAAAAGAGAGAATTCCATTGTGCATAAACTACTAGGCAAAAAAGTTTACTTTCGGCCAGCCCTTGGAGTGGAAAATATTTTTCCAATCCTCAATCGGGAATGAATGGGGGGGAGGCTCTAGGAGGATCTTCTCATATCCGTCCTTCACTGTATAGACACCAAGGCTCCCATAGCCCCAAGCTAATTGATCCTCCTCGTATCTACCTGTGAGAAATCTTTCTGACAATATTTTAGTCATGATGGGTGCCAACTCCAGAGGGATTGAAATTGGCCACTCCTCCAGCTTCTTAAACTTCTTAAACTTATACTCCCCCAGCTGACTAGTGATGAAATAACTGTCAATGTGAACCCATCCTTTGGTTTCTATGGAAGTTTTTATTGGTTGTAATTCAAGAAATTCAACAATGATGGGTGGGTACTGATCCCAAGAGTCTTTCTGGAAATGAGCCTTCTCCCCTCTCACCACTTTCCAAAATAATCGATATTTAACCACCTGAGATCCTATCACATAACAATGATACTAATGATATTTTCAAATCCTAGTTCAAGTTCTTAACTCAATCAATCACTTCAACAACAAATATTATAAAAAAATCTTCACATAACAATGACACTCATGATATTTGCAAACCATAGTTCAAGTTCTTTACTCAATTAATCACTTCAACAAAAATGCTTATAAAACCAGGTTTTATCAACAACTCTCAATTTAAAATAACCTTGAAGCATTAATTCAAAACAAACTCAACAATGCTTACCAATCAATCCTTTTCACTCCAATTTTGCATTCACAACTTTCAAAAGTTACTCACTAGGAATAATATGCCCATTCCTTTTATTTGATGTAGAAGTGACCTTAGAAAATCTATCTCAATCACAATTTTCTCTTTTACGAATCTCAATAATTAGATTATAAAATATCACACTAAATTTCTCACAAAATAATTTTTTATTTAAAAAATAATCAAACTTAATTACACCTTATTTCTCATTCTTAAAATAATATCCAACAACACAAATCTTCAATAAAAGCACTTCCAAAAATCTAACTCATCAAAAGAACCTCTTATCATTTTAATTTCATAATAACCCTTTTAAGAAATATATCTAAAAACTAATACAATCTCTACTTATGACTCCTGTTGAGTGAATATTTTGTCCTATAACAAAACGACCACGCAACTAAAGTCTCAAATCAAAAACTCTTTCTTGCAAAGAAAATTTGTTATTTTAATTTCTCCAAGGTTCTTTTGAACAAGCATTCATATGCATATAACCAATTAAGACTTAATGCAAATAAATGAATGTAACCTAGAATAACTTAAATCCTGCAAGTAACTGTTAACAAGGGGCATTTAATGATTAACAACAAACTTTGTAACCCTAATCTGTTAAAATAACCAACCGTGTAAAAAAAGAAAGAGGAAAAGAAAATCCTTTTTTTCTTTTATGCTCTTGAAATTAATGAAACCCACCCGAAAATAAATTAGTAACCTCTTTTATCTTTTGGCTTAAAGAAAGATTTCAAATGAGAAAATGCGTGGTATAAGCCACTTCATTTTAAGCTCCATGCCTTTAACATGAGGTTCATTTTATCATTAACTGGTTCATTTTATCTTTTATTTAACTGTTCTACTATTTCTATGTTAGATTTTGGAGTTAGTAAAATTGAAAACGTATTCTGGAATGCACCAGAATCCGAAATGCCAATCTTTGAATAAAAAATGTGAAAATAAATTAGAACCTAAAACAGAAATATTCTTTATGAGAATCAGCTGGAAAAACTAAAATAGGACATTAATTTGGTTAGCAATCTCCTCCCTGCAAAACCCCAAGTTATGAGATGAAGCTCTAAAACAACCTGACCTAACAGACCTGCAATAAAACACAGTCGAATCAGATCAGATGCAAGACTCTAAGGAAATAAATAATTGCAACATTCTATCATTCACCTATCGTAACCCATATTATGGTGTAAATGAATAGATACAAGAAAGAATAATGCAAGGGAAATATCTACAGAGATAACAGTAGTCTTAGCCTTCAATCTCCTTTTGGTTTCACACACAAAAGTTACTCTTGCCAAATAAAATATTTTTTATTCACAAAAATAATGCTTTTCTTCTTACAATTTCCCACCCCTGTATCTACATTCATTTTTTCTTTTAAACTTTCTGTTGCGGCTCTTGGTTTCACTCTGTGACGCTTCGTTTCATTTCCCAGACTACTTCATTTCATTTTCCCGCTTCTTTGCTATTTTGACCTTTTGCTCGAGCCTGAAATGTTTGGTCTTCTCTACTAACTGTAACTATCGATCTGAAGCGTTATCATGACCCTCATGCCTTTGTGCCACGCGTTCAACACTTTTCTGCACGTTCTGTAATGGCCCCATGTAAATCACGATGTTTTTACGCATGTAGCTTTGCTCCTTTGCTTTCACCGTGAAAACGTGACATGTCGCGATATCACGACATTTTCCTGCCAACAGCCTTGCCAATGCAACCTATCATGAAATCACGACATTTTTTTGTTTTGGGCCATTTTGCTGCAACCTATCGTGAAATCATGATGCTTTTCTCTTTTGGGCCATTTTGCTGCAACCTGTCGCGAAATCGCGACGCTTTTCTGTTTCGGGCCATCTCACTGCAACCTGTCATGAAATCATGACCATTTTCTCTTTCGGGCCATCTCGTTGCAACCTGTTGTGAAATCGTGACCATTTTCTGCAACCTATCGCGAAATCGTGACGCTTTTTCGTTTCAAGCTGTCCAACTGCTTTATGTCGTGAAATCGTGACACTTTTTAATTCTGGGCTGTCCAGCTGATTTATGTCATGAAATCACGACACTTTTTCATTCTGTACAACTGTGGCTACTTTCTGTCGTGAAATCATGACGCTTTTCTCTTTCGGGCTATGCGTATGCAAACCTGTCGTGAAATCGCGATGTTTTTTCTCTTTCGTACCATTTGGCTGTTTGGAGCCGTGAAAATGCGACATGTCGCAATATCGCGACACTTTTTCATTTCTGCCAGCGACAGAGCAACATGTCGCGATATCGTGACACTTTTTTGTTTTGGCAGCGACAGAGCGACATGTTGTGATATCGCGACAATTTTCGGTCACGACAGAGCGACATGTCGCGATATCGTGACAACTTTTCTCCTTAGTGAATTTTTTTGCCTTTTTCTTTGATTTTTTTAGCATCTGGGTCACTATTTTCTTCTTTGAAAGCATGCAAAAAGGTGGGCCCCCAATTTTGGGGTGTGTTGTGGATTAGCCACAACTCCCTACTTAATATTGCATTAATTAAATAAATCACTTTATAATATAATGCAATAAATCAATTTTCAATTTTTCTAAGGTAAAAAAAATTTACCCTAGCCAAAATAACCTTTCAACACTTAGGTTAAAATCATAAACTAACTTCCACCTTATTCCTCCTAAGACCTTAGCAATATGCAAATATAATTTCTAAATTTCACCTCATTCCTCATAATACCTTAACACATGCAAATTAAAATAATTTCAAAAACTTTATTACCCTTTTTTTGTAATCCATGAGGCTCAAACTTGCACCACTCTCTCCACAGTGCCTTGGTCATGGCTTCCACGTTGTGTGAGCCACATGCTCCTTTGATACCTTAAAGCGCAATACACACTTTTACCTCCTCATGATCCTCAAGAGCCTTTGGCTCTTCCTTCAACACGACGTCTCCTACCACACTTGCAATTCAGAGGTGCTTGATTAAATTTGGCAGGAGCTTCAAATATTTTGGATGCACACCTTTTTAATCGAATGCTAAACTTTGGTTTGCCTAAGGTATAAATACCGTATGCCCTATTTACCATGCATGTTGGCGGAGGATAATGAATTGGGATTCGACACTAACATTTGTCTTGTTAATATTTTAATTTATAATTATTTAAATTCAATAGAATTTAAATATTATAAATTTAATATTTTACATCCTCTTTGGGCTTTATTAAAAATTAAAGCCTCCTTAGGTTTTTATAAAAACCTTTTTAATTTGCCCACCTATGGTTTTAATAAAACCTTTTATTTTGCCCAACCATGGTTTTAATAAAAAACCTTTTATTTTGCCCAACCATGGTTTTAATAAAAACCTTTTACATAATATTTAAAAATAAATATTATGAAGCTTATTTTGTCATCAACATTTTGCATTACAAATTTTGACCTTTTGACATTAATGACAACTTTGAATCAAAATGTCCACCAGTCATGGAAGGTGTCACAAAGTGGATTCATCTGAAGGACATCATTAGAGTGGAAAATCATATAAAAAAGGAGATTTCTTGAGACTACCATATGGAGGCAAAGTGAAAATTAAGGGAATACTACCTTGATAACTTTGAAGTGGATGGCTAGGAATTTGTCATCTTGTCATCTTGGAGGTTGTTATCTTACAACGTATTGTAATTTGCTACCACAAGAAGTGTCATATTTTTGTCTCAAATATTTCCATCACAATAGATTTTTATCTTGTCATCTAATGCATGCAAATTAGTATAAAATTAAGTCTTACACAATGTGCGTTAGTGGACTATGAATCCTTGTTTCTAGGGAGGCCATTATTTAGTTGACTGCATCAAGAATGACAAAATAATATTATCAGTGAAATTGACTAATAAGACTACATAAGTGTTTGTTTTGTTAGAGCAAACCTCTATATAATAACATGTCAAAATACCCTTCATGAAAATAATTTTATAAGACTAAGCATAAAAAGTGAGATGCTTCTATGTTTCAATATATGAGAGCACGAAAAGCTTTCTAATTTATTCCTTCCTAGAATTATGATGTGGTGCCTCAATTCTAAGTTATTGTAACTATATCCTCATTTGACATTATGGAATCCTTAAGCCATGATTCTAATGTTGTTGTACATATGTTAGGTCTCCACATAAAAATCATCTTAATACTCAATAATGGAATAATAAAAATTATTATAACTTAAATGAATTTTTTATAGATATCATCCTTGGTTGCACCCTACAATTTTTATTAATGGCCTAGAACATTTCTAATAACTACCCGCTTAGTATATTTTTTTGTAATTGCCACTTGTTCTCGTGCTTTATCAATGCTTGACCTTAAATACAAGTAAAATAATGGTTAAGAAAAAGTGCAGATGAGAAAATAAGACACATTCATAACATAGTGGAACTCTTTATATATTCTTTTTTTTTTTTTAACAAGGCATATGCTGCATGTTTAAGCATATTATGTTCTCATACTTGATTGTTTATACTATTTGCATGTTGTTGAGCAGCTATTTTCTTAATGACATAAGAGGTTTTATTTCTTATGAGTATTTTTTGCTTTATAAATGTTGTATCCATTATTTTATGCTTATCTATATCTACTTTATATTAAGTTAAATATATGGATTCATAGATATATTTATGATATTAGATAGATCTCACCTAGTTTTAGCTCATATGATCTCCTAAAATGCTTTCAAAAACATTTGGAAACTAATTAAAAAACATGTTAGGTTGGATTTTTACTATTACCAACTTGAATATTTGTTCAAATTAAAACACACTTTATGAAACATGATAGTTGAGAAATGGTTTAATAGTCTATCAATGGTGAAAATAGAATAAATATCTTACATTTAAATATATAATTTTTAGCTTATCCCACAATACTTGTTACACACTTATTTTTTTCCATATTGTATTCATAATGCTATTAATTAAAAACTACCTATCCTACTCAAATGTTGAGGTGGAGATGTGAAGTTAAAATAATTTTTTTTCTAAATTGGAGGTTGGCTAACACATGCACCTCGCAGTCATGGCAGCCATGGAAAATCATGGGTATCATCACCTTGCTGCTCATTTCAAGGAAATCATGGCCCAATGTTGATAAGCTCTCTTTTAGTAAGTTCTTGAAATATATTGGTAATTCAAATAGAGTAGGTTTTCCATGGTGTGCTTCTCACGTAGTGATTTGCTGTGTAGGTGGCATTCATATTGTGATCCAGTGTAATTTATTTAGAACCTACCTTTATCATTGTGCAAATACATTGGAATCCTTCCTTATCAGGCTAGGTGGAGAGATTCATGAGAACTTATGAAAGGTATTTGTAAGGGTGTTTTGCTATTAAAATTCCTAGAAGATTTCATTTATACATTCAAACATCACTATTTCTAGTGGAGGCTTGTCAAGTGACAGAAAGAGAATAAAAGTTAAGTGGGTGTCTGTGAGGATATTTTAAATCTTTGTTAGAATGGAAACCTTTGATTTGGAGCCTAATTCCTTGATAATTCATTAGGATGTAAGGTAGATATTAAAGAAATAGAATATCCTTCAATATTTCCTAAAATGTTTGGACCACCATAGGGAGATGGCCAAACACTTGGCCTACTCATGTTAGAATGAGGTGGTTAGGATTGGGAATGTGGAGTTTGAGATTAATATTCCTCTGATTGCAGAGGTAACTGAATTAGTAGCAGATGGGTGTGTGCACAACCACAAAAAGTACTCCCTGGTAAAGGAGGTTTAGTTATTTCTAGGGAAGGAGGAGGAATTAGTTAAGTCTCAGAATACCTTGAAGCGAAACTCTTTGAATACCCCATGGGATCATGTGAATTTGGTTATAATGTAGTATTTTACCCTCTATGAGAACCAAAAGATAGTGCACAACTATCATTTTATGTTCTTCAACCACCTTCATCATAAGAGAACAATAAATATTCCATCATTCCTATTCCAAGATCTGGCTAAATCGATTAGTCAAGTGAAAAATAAGGGGCTCCAGATCCAATTCATCTAGGTCTCCTAAAAAAGATACTTGACTTTGTGGTCAAAGCCAAAGGTTTGGATGGAGAAGGTATTTTTAATTATTTGAATAGGGTTCCTCCTCCCATGTTGGACTATCCTAATTCATCAAATTCTAGAGATCCAAATTCTATAAGCCAAGATGTTATGGATACTACTCCACTAGAAAATGTGGTGATGAGGGTGGTCGATTCTCTTCAAAAAGGCTTTGATGATAGTGAATAAGGGACACGAATATCCAAAATATGGGTTGCCAAGGTGTCAAACCTTGGGAAATCCCCAATGATTATTGATGAATCAGACTCCAAAGAGTATTTACCACCTTCCAATAAGTCAAAACTTACTCCTGGTATGGGAAGTAGGAGAAAGGTGTCGGTCCCTTGACTCCAAAATGGTGATTTGACCCCTAAATCTATTAAAGGGAATATATTGAAGCTTTATATACCTCTCATAAATTCATTACAAACAACAATATCGTGTTCGGAAGAGATCCTCACCCTAATGGGTTGGCAGACTTGGGAGATTAATGAGCAAAAGGTCCTAATGGGTTCGCAAACTTGGGATATTAATGAGTAGAATACTGAGAATGAGGCAGGAGCAAGTGGCACCAAATAGTGACTTTCATGGTTGGGGTTCCGGTTTCTCTTTGTTTTTCGTGTATGTTTTGGTTAGTAGTTTGTTATTTTGTCTCTAAACCTACTTGCATATTTTGATGTTTTTATGTCTTCTTCTCTTTCTGTGGGTGTTCTTTGGAGTTGGTTGGTTTCAAGGCTTGTAAGTGTTTGGGTTATATATTTTTGTTATCACCTTCATATGGGTGATCACTAGATTTTTCTAGTATGAGGTTTGGTGATCCTTTCAAAACTCCTTCATCCATTTAATAAAAAAACAATTAAAAATAAATCATCTTGAAGAGGGCTATTCTTATAAATCATATTCAAGAATAAATCATCTTGAAGAGGGCTATCTAGGTTGTGATTGTGTTCACTTCTATAACCTCCTACGTAAGGTTCCCCACTTACAAGAACCCATTTTGAACTTTTTAGATTTTGAGATTATTGGGAAGTACATAGATTTTGTGATCAATATGGAATCTTCTCCTCTGACTATTAACTATGTAGTATTCTAGAACCATAACCCTCTTATAGTGCATAACATCAACATTCCAGTCTTTTTAAGATGGATCGATACTAAAGTGTTGGGTTAATGTTATTCCTGACTAAGGACTTCATCTTACAACGAGTGAGTTCGGACAAACTTCTTACACAGTTTCTGACAGAGTTTGACTGATAAAAAATCTATGGAACGGTGGGAAGCAATGTCCATTGAAATACTACGAAGCTTCATTAATTTTCTTCTTTAAGTTCAAAGAAAATCCCTCTTTCTGGTACAACATTGACTGAACTGCCCCAAAGACCTCTTTGCAATACAATGTGGCAATGCCTTAAAAAATCCCTACCTTAAAGCGACAGTTTGTAATTTTTCACTTGTACAGGTGGAAAATGGGGACCTTGAATTGACGATGGTTGACCTAATTAGAGCATAGAAGAATATTTTAGTTGGGACTTTACTGTATTCATTAAAGGCTTGACATTGGAAAATTACACTCGAGAGCAAATTTCAAATATTTTTTCATCTTTCTTTCATCAGCAATTTCAACTGTCATGACGTGGGTATTTACATTTTGTTAAGGGAAAGGATTTATTTCATTTTGATTATTGAAGGATAAAGTTGCCCCTATTAAATTCAATCTTGTGATGGGTTTTTGTTTCTTATGACACACAAACATTTTATGTATTTCTAGAGATCTTAGAGAGATTTACAATCTATATACATGGCCTATAATATATTAAAATTTTCCTTTTTGGTGAGATTAATAGGAGACATTTTATGTATTTGCAGATATCTATATCGATAGACAGATTGACCATCTATATATAGAATATAACATTTAAAATATAAAAAATAAATTCCTAAGGCTTATATAGAGTTGGATACTTTTTTTTTATAACATTTTATATTAGTCAATTTTAAAGTGAAAATATTCATAATAAGTTTTTATTAAAATTTATAATATTGTTATATTTATAATATTATAAAATTTTTAATGGTAATAAATTAAAATTTAAAATATTATTATATTTATAATATTATTAAATTGTTAAATGGTAAGAAATTGACTTGTTAATTTTTTTATTTTTAAATTTTTTTTGGTTAAAATTTTGTTATTATGATGTCATTATACTATCATGATATTAAAAATGTGAACCCTTTCAATCTAATACAAATATTTTAAAATCATAATAATATTAAATTAATTATTTTAAATATTATAATATTTTAAATATAAAAAAATTACTAATAGATTATTTAATATAGTTTATGTAAAATTTAAAAAATATATATTTTAAATTAATATGGAAATATAACGTATATTAAAATTGAAGTTAGTTTTATTGTTTGTTAGAGGGAGAGGGAGAGGGATGGTGAGAGGGAGAGGAAGTGGTTTGAGTGTCCTGTGGTGTTTTGTTTTAATTGAGATTGGGGTTAATTTGGATTCTCTAAATTTTACTGATCGTTTAAATTTGATGGATCTTTTGGATTCTATATTGTTGGAAAGAAGGGTTATTTAAAGGTAAAGTTGTTGTGGTTGGGTGGTTTGTCACAATTGGTTGAATAAGTGTAGCTGGTTGTGTTATAGTGGGAAGGGTATTTTCTTTATTGGGAGAGACCATTTCCTAAAGCATTATTTTTGTTTTTGTTTTTATTGTACCATGTTTTTCAAGGTTTTTCTTTATGGTTTTCTTGAGTATAAAATGTGACCTGGGTTGGTTTGGTTATTGTTTGTTGTAGATTGAGTAGTTATAGTTAGATGAGATTTCATGATTGGATAGATAGATGTGGTAGGATGTGTTGTAGTGGAAGGGGTTTCTTTTGCATTGGGAGAGACCATCCACTATAGTAATATTGTGGTCTTGTCCTTGTTTTTTCTTTTCATGTACACAATTTTTTGGGGTTTCTCTTTTTGGTTTTCTTGGAGAGAAAACCTATCCAAGGTCCTTCAATGGTTTTAGTAGACTCATGGCTTGGATCCATTGGGTCTCAGTGTGATTCCAATCCTAGTCAATATTAGATAACATGATTCTACATCAGTATTTTATTTCTATTGGTCCTAGCTATGCTTCACCTATAATTGAGGATTAGTGTCCGTGAATTTTCTCAAGTCCTTGTAGACTTTGTTCATCGAGGTTTTTGTGTTGTGCAGGAACATGATTCAAATGAGTATTTTTTTTTTTGTTACATAGGAGAGTTGGTAACAGCCACTATTTTTAGTAACTAGCCAGCGCAAGGTTCAAACCACAGGGACTACAACCACCAAACCTATCTATCTCGTTAATTGTTGACCCGACGTGAGATGGGGACATTCGATCACTTGGGGTTCCTACCATCATCATCAGTCTGGTGCACACTCAAAGGATTCAGAATAGACTACTACCTTTACAAACTGGCATCGCCAAGGTTTGAACCTAGGTCTCTTCTCAACAAGTGCCCATCCCAACTAGCAGTTACCAATCTACCTAGCCCTTGGGGCTTAAATTTTTTATATGACGATGCAAATATTGAGTGTTGTGCCAAGTGATTTCTTTACTCAGATTAATGGGTACTTGGTGAACATGATCTAAATGTTGAGTGTTGTGCCAATTGATTTCTTTACTCATATTAAAGGGTTCTCAATGAACACGATCTAAATGTTGAGTGTTGTGTCAAGTGATTTATTTACTCATATTAATGGATGCTCTCAATTATTTTGACTCTTATCAAGTTATTGCATGAGAAAAGTCCAGCTATGTTTTAGGTTTTCTTCCTTGGATATCCATTGCAAGACCTTAATACCTAAAGTGGCTCTAGATATTCGATTTTTGGAACCTAGCTAGAGAAGTGCTTAAGGATTTCTAGATGGCTCCACTCATTTGAGGTGTCATCCTCATGAGGTATGGGGTATGCCTACATGGTTATCCCATTGAAATGATATTTTTGCTAGTGTGTTGAGATGCTAAGTGAAAGTCTAGGTGGATTCTCGTATCACCCCACTAGACTATGTTCATGCCTTTTGGAGCTCTTATATAGTATCTTCTATTTTTTAACCTACTAGAAAAATATCTATGGACTTGAGCTATTGGTTTGGTGCAATCATACTCTTTAGAAATTGTTGACCTAATATTGTGAAGAATGAATCTATGAGCCTCCTATAGGACATCACATCTAGAAACAAGGTTCCTGTCTTGGCAATAATTTTTAATTTATGAAATTTGAAATGTGATTTCCTCATTTATTTTGGGCCAAAATTAAATCTTCCCTCTCTTGATCCTGTTATTCAAAATTCTCTTGGATGAATCCTTGCTTTGAAAGAGATCCTTCTTTTTGGATCTCTTGCTCTCCGAGATCCTCTTTTTCTTGTCATGGTGCCTTGGGGTGTTTGTTTTTTTCCTCTAGAGGTCAATCCTATTGGTGCTTCGTTGATCCTATTATTCAAATTTCTCTTGGATAAATCTTTTCTTTGAGAGAGATCTACATTTTTTGATCTGTTTTTCTCTCAGATCCTCTTTCTTTTGGTATGGTGCCTTGGGGTGTTTGGTTTTTTTCCCCGAGAGGTAGTCCTATTGGTATTTCACTTTGGTTTTTCATTGAAAATATTTGTGGCTTTGTAAAAGGTTTGGGACCATCACAAAAATATTTCTTCCACCTAATCAATAAAATGTAATTGATGTATGCTTGCACATCAAGAATAAACTGAAGATCTAATTGAATAAATGAAATTTTATATGACTAAATAAAAAAATAATAAATGTGAAATATTGGTGTAAAAATATTTGTAAAATATTTTGAGACATTTCAAAAACAATGATTTTACCCAATAAATATATATATAATTGTACTAACTGATAACCATGTCCACCAATTTTCTTTAATATTAAATTAAAAAAATATTTATTATAGTTAAATATTATATTATCTCAATAGTATGAAATAAATTGAAATTGTAGTGGTTATCCATACCAAACAATTTCACCTATAGGCTTTATATTTTTACCAACTTACTACATTTCATAAGTATTCTAGTGTAGCTAACTTAAAAAGTAGCTTTGTGAGAGGATTTTGTTTTTTTTTCCTATCAACATCGAGTTTAGGCATATGTGTGGGAGCTGGCCCTTTTTCTTTCTAACCGATTAATGTGATGATGCAAGTTTAGTGGCATATTCTAGAATTGGAATTCCCTTCCACGTTAATATTTATCTATGTATCAATTTACTTCATTTTACACAAATATTTTCTTTTAATTTACTTCATTTTACACAAATATTTTCTTTTAAAAAGTATGTGGAGGCTCTATTTGATAGATATTAAATTTTTTAAAGTTATTATTGTAGTTTGTAGGACTACCAATTTTATTTACATATACGAGGATGATTTTTTAATGTAGTTTTCCTTTCTCAATTTTTTAGAGTTATAATTTTATTATGGATTTTATTTTAGGGTATGGATACTAAAATACTAATAAAAATTATATTTTATATTAAAATATATTTTTCAAAAATTAAATTTAAGTAGCAACAATAAAAATAAGATAACTCACAACAATAAGGTTAAAAATCTCAATACTATGTATTCTTTTATGCTCTACTCTTTCAAAGGGCAATCAAGTAATAAGAAAAATATATTTTTTTAATATTTAATTAATTTATTAATAAATATAATATTTTTAAAAATATTTTAGTCATATTTTTAAATTATACATTTAACTAGGCATCATTCAATAAATATTTAATTTATAAAAAAACTAGATTTAAAAGAAATCTCACATTCTCCTTTAGTCTTTTCCACTCCTTTTACATATTAACAACTTAGTTATGCAATGCTACCCCTTATTTAATATTATAGCAAGAATAACATAATTCACTATGAGCTGATAAATTCTCATAATATACAAGGGATTTGTGTTTAGATCTGTTGTATTTTCTTCGAGCTCCACACACAATGAGCATAACTATTAAGTATAAATGTATATAGGCTAGGCACAAGTTTAATAGGTCTATAACCTTTATGGACTTTAGTAAGGGTTATTGTTACGAGATTATTTCAGTTTGTAGTTTATTTTGCATGTAAAAGAATGGGGACCCTTTTAAAACCCTCCTTTATTTAATAATCAAATAAAAATATCAAAGACAAATCATACTATTATTATTTATTTATTTATTTATTTATTATATATAATACTATTTAAATTACAAAATACTATGGTCCTTGGTCCCATTATGTGGGATTCCTCACCCCTATTAACATTGAGTTTGGGCATGTATGTGGGGAGCTCACCTTCTTGCTTTCTAACCGGTTAATGTGATGTTGTAAGTCTAGTGGCATATTACATGATTGAAATTTTGTTTCACATTAATACCCATCTATCTTGTTAGTGTAGTTTGTGTGTGTGTATGTGTGTGTTTGTGAATAATTCCACATTAACTGTGTTGTGGAACTTGAGTAGTTTATAAACCCAAACACTTATCATACTCTTTACCAATGGGGTTGCATGCTTAAAGGTGCAAGTACTTGGTCCCACTATGTGGGATTTCTCACCCCTATTAACATCGGCATGTGTGCAGGGATCTCTCCCTAGTGGTATATTTCATGATTGGAATTTCATTCTATGTTAATACCCATCTATCTTGTTAGTGTAGTTTGTGGGTGTGTGTTTGTGAATAATCCCACATTAACTATGTTGTGGGACTTGAGTGGTTTTAAAACCCCAAAAATTACCATACTCTTTTCTAATGGGATAGTAGTCTTAAAGTTGCAAGTCTTTGGTTCCACTATTTGGGATTCCTCATCCCTATTAGCATAGAGTTTGGGCATGTGTGTGGAGAGCTGGCCCTCTTGCTTTCTAACTGGTTAATGTGATTTTGAAATTTTAGTGACATATTCCATGATTAGAATTTCATTCCATGTTAATACCCATTTACCTATTTATGGGAAACTAGTCATACCCATTTATCTATTTATGGGAAACTAGTCATAAAAAATGAAAAGGAAAACACTATTTCTTTAACAAAAACATATGTTTTTGGAAGTATATGTCTGAAACTTTTTACGTTTCATGGACAATATTTATTTATTACATATATAAAATTCATTAATATTGAATTTATAATTTTATTTCAAGTATGTAGGATTTTAAATCAAGGATGTTTCTATTATTTTAAATAATTACTCATGGTTTTTAAATAACTTTTGATAGTCATTTTATTTATTACATATATAAAATTCATTAATATTGAATTTATAATTTTATTTCAAGTATGTAGGAAGCTATTTTAAATCAAGGATGTTTCTATTATTTTAAATAATTACTCATGGTTTTAAAATAACTTTTGATAGTCATTCTAGATGTTTCTTGTTGATCCTCTATTACTTTTGGTAATCACAACCTAGTCTATGTATTTTTTATAAGCCATGAGAAAAGTAAAAATAATGGATACACATTCTTCAACATTATTATTGGAATAAGGTATTGTTCACATCAAGTCTGCTATGGAGTATAGCCCATACTCTACTTCTTTCTATTTTTAGAATGTTGCTCAAACCAAGATGGTAAATCATATTTTAGTCCATATTCTATGAGTACACCACAACAAGAAAATGTAGGATTCCTATATACACATTGTCAATACAATTGTATAGGAAGGCAACGCATAGTTCTATTTGATATTCTCCACTTAAAATTTGTTATGAATAATATTTTACTTACTTATCCATAGAATTATAAGTTCCATAAATATATGGAAAAAAAATCATCCATTGTATAAAATTTAGCCAACATGCATACCAAATTTTAAGAAAATAATATTTTATCATTTTTTAGAATTTAATAGTGAAATTTTCATTCATTTAAGTAAATAATTCTATATTTAAATTAAGCTAATTTGATATTATTCCTATACTACAATATAAAAATAAAGTCTCTCTACATTTAACATAGATATTTAAAATCAATATTACCTCCAAAATATCATTAGCATTACTAATATATGAGTGATATTTCATTCAGAAGATGCTTTGAACATGTATTTTAGGGATATTTTTATTCTCAATATATTTTTGCAAATTCTCTATTTCATTCCTCTAAGGATACAATACTTAATGTTTTTTTATTAGGGTAAAAACATGATTTTGAAAGGGCCTAAACCATTTTACAAGAAAATCCTTCTTACTAAAGGTAACATAAGTCAAGTAATACCTCCTAACACATAAACCCAAAGAATTCTACTCACCTAGAAAAAACTTGACAAACCCTAGCTTTTATTCATGTGGAAAAATAAATATAAAAAAGCTTGGCTCTAATTCTTGTGGAGAAGCTATTTAAAAAAATACTGGTTTTGATTTATGTGGATAAGTAGACCGAAAAAATCTTGGCTCTAATTCTTGTGGAGAAATAGACCCAAAATATCCTAATTCTAATTCTCAACTCATTGGATGTAATGAAATTGACACCTATGGCTGACCACCACCAACAAATGCACAATATTTTCTTCTAAAAGGTATCATTTTCTTGCTTTAATCCCTATGGAGAAACAAACCTAGAAAACATTGGCTCTAATTCCTATGGAGAAGCAAATTCATAAAAACCTTGGCTATAACTATCAACTCTATAGATGTAATGAAATAAATACATATGGTTGAGCATCATAAAATATATGGGATCACCCTCTATAACTTGTTATCCCTTTTTTCTAATCACTATGGAGAAACAAATGGTAAGGACTATGTATTTTCTAGAAGTTGCTCTTTATGAACAAATATGAAAATATCCAGATGGATCTCCCTTGGGATATCCACCTTTTATACTTCTATTATAGTGCTCCCCTATTGGTTAACATGTTTAATACCATATTTTCTTCCCTATGTATATGGACTATATCCACCTCAACAAAGGTTTGGAGAGAATTTTTAATATCTTGAAAAATATTACTTATTTGTCAATTTATCTTTACTTCTTAATTAAGATAATTACTAATATTAAGATAATATCCTTCCAGTACTAAATTTATAACTCTCAAGTCTCTTGTTAGTTATACCCCTATCAATAGAGCTCAATATTCTACTTGGAGGTTTGTGGTGATTTCTAAATATTCACATATTGTACCCTTTATCCTTCCTTGATAACCTTGAACAATAGCATTTACGCCCACCTTTTATGGGTTCCCTTTTGAGGTCCCATAAATATTAATATTCATCCATCCTTCTTGAGGTAGAAGCCATTTATTATCGACCCGATAAATTTTGAGCACCATCCAAGCTACCAACTAGATCTATGTTCTATGTTTTGCTCAATCTGCCCTCATCTCCTATTTCATGTTTTCTCAAAAAAATTATTATATTCACATTTTTTTCAATTTATCATATAATAATCTATACATTTGTTCATATTGTTATGTTTTCCTCAAATATTCTTCTATTCCTTTCTAGCCATATTCCCTAAGCATAATGGAAAATAATTATATTCCAAATTTGATTGAGCCTGGCACTGATGAAATGCTTATTTCATTGTTCTAACCAAGCTAGCATGGTATTTGGTAAATCCCACACTACCCCCACATTATTTATTAGTGTCTGTAGTATATTAAATGAGTAGTAACATTCTAGGAAGATATGTTGAACCAAGTCCTTTCTCTACTCATAGAGGTAACATCTATTTGGGTAGTGAATTCCTCCTACACAGTGTCTATAGTTATTCTGTGTAGCTAGCCATAAGAAGAGATTTTCTTTGGAAATTAATTTATTTCCCAATATTCGATTCCATATAAAACCATATTCTATAGCTAGATCAATCAAGTTATGAGCTAACTTGACATTAAATTTAGCATCTTGGGTGGCTCCCCACATCAATGAATCTTGTTGAATGAATGAACGTCTATAATATTATCTATATTTTGCTTTTAGCTTACTCAATGCTTCACTATTCTCTTTGTTTATATTTAACTCTTTTCATCATAGGCAACCTTCTACCATCATTGTATAGTTACTTACTAACCCACCATATCTTGGTTCTACATCCTCCTGTAGTCTATGCATCTCCTCATCCATGGTTAGTGGTCTACTATCTAACCATGCATCCTCTCAAAATATTATGGATTTATCATACCCTACTTTCCATTTTACTCCCTTTCATAATAACACCCTTGCCTTCACAATATTATTCCATAATTAAGACCCACAACATGAATCATGTATAGTAAGCAATCTAACATCTTTTATACTATATAAATATTTTTCCTTCAATATTTTAGCCCATGTTGACTGTCCCTTCTTTATAACTCTCTATCCTACCTTTGTAGCCAATGCAAGGTTGATATTTCTAACTTTTAAAAAACACAATCATCCTTATATATTTGGTTTACTTACCTTCTCCCATAATATTACAGGTAAGATATTTATTTCTTTTGAACTAGTCTATAGATTTTTTTTTTAATTCCTTCCATAGTATTAATCACTTTGAAAGGTTTTTTAAAATTTCATAGCTGATATATTGGGATGGGTTTCAATGTACTCTTCACCAATTGTATTTTTACAACTTGGGTAAGTAAAATCCGTTTGTATCCTACCATCTTATTTTAAAATTTATCTATTAAACCATTCTATAATGGTTGTTTATAGTCTTTTGTAAACATTGACATCCCCAAATATGTAGAGGATGGGATTGAAATTAAGTAACCAATATAAGTAGCTATTATTATTTTTTATATATATAGTAGTGATTATGAATAAAACCCCCCTATTTTACATATTATTTTTTAATAGTATGCACTTTCATACAGATCTAAAATCATTATAAACTCACTAGCTGTAGACACCAAAACAGCACCAACCCGATTATGTGACTGCAAACACTGATCGCTTTGACAAACATAGCCCCCAGGGCAGCCCTCAGAGGTTAAATAGTGGTATTAACCACTTTCATAGCAATTTTGTAAGGTCAAGAAGCAATTTGGCACACTTAGACACTTTTCCCAGTATTCGTCTCACCCAGGGACGAATTCAAAATAGAATCCGTCCCACCCCAGGACGAATTTTGAATCCGTCCCTGGGTGGGACGAATTCTAAGCTTAACGGGCAAAAAGACAAATGGTGCCAAGTGGCAGCCCAGAACAGTCAGTTAATGACTCCTGCCTTGCACACGTGTGTAGGTGGACAGAGGGGGACATTAGAAGACTGTCACAAAAGGCATTTATCAAAGCTCAAGTCAATGGAGGACTCCCCTCCCTCATGGGAAGACAAGACTGCCACATGGCGCCTATGACCAACACATGGCATTTGTGCTTCCCTCCCAAAAGAGACCCCTTGGGTCTATAAAAGGTGGGACTTTTCTCACCCAAAAGAGATAGGTTGAAGGAGTTTTCAAGCAACGAAGTGTTGTCGAGTTGAAGACCCACTTGCATCCCTTTTGGTTCACCTTCCCACATCCACAAATCTCTTTTGCAAGGGAGGTTATTGGGTGGCCTTTGGAAGCTCGAACCTGACCCAAATCCAACACATGGACACCTGAACAAACCAATTCGCCGACCCCCCAATCCTAAGAGGTTTTGGGCCCATCCCTGGTGGATTGGATCCAAAATCAAGTGCCAACGGTGGGAGGCCCACTTGGGCACCCCCGCACCTCCCAAGTCCTATTTTAAGTTTTAGAGCATTTTAGATTACTTTTCAGATTGCATTTTGTGTTATTAGGTTTGATTAACCCATAGCTACAATTTTGTAACTTTTGGTCAGATTCTAGTATGTTTTGTGTCGCTTTGTCGTTTCGTTGACTTGCAGGTGTTGAGGTCAAATTCTTGAGGGTGGAGGCCAAATTGGGAGAATCCGACCATCTGGGTCGTCCCAAAATGGCCCCAATTACATAACCCCCTTGTTTGCAGGCGTTTTGCAGGTCTTGGGATCTGACATTGGAGCAGCAGCAGGTCGGTTTCTTCAACACAGAAGAATTCGTCCCACCCAGGGACGAATTGCAGTCGAAGTCGTCCGCCCAAGGACAAATTCCGCTTGAAGGTAGATTGGCCAGCTGTCTCAGTGGCAGTGGCCTTCCGGTAACTTTTCTTATCTTCTGTCAAGTTTTGAAGCCATTTGGACTCACTGTAATTACTGTTTCAGGAAAATGTTTACATGCATATTTCGTTAGTTTTAGAGAACAAACACTTTTCATTTGTGGCAGATGCTACTGACATCTTGGTTGTTTCTTTGTTCGCAGGAGAAGCGACGGAGGTTAAGAACTCATCGACATCAGCGACGACATCATCTTGGCCTGCCCATTGCAATCGTGGGCACGCGAAAGGAGGAAGACTAAGTCACACATTGTAACAAAGACAAATTTAACGCTCCTAGCCCCTAAAAAGGGAGGAGACGTCTATGTAATCGAGGATAAGATATTTGAATAAAGAGGGCTGTGATTTCTTTACATCTTTTCTTTCCTTTCCAAATTGTATCTTTCCTTTGTTTTGGTGCATAAGTTTAAAGCGTTACATTTCATCTTACATTGCATAATTAGTGTTTCCTTTCCCCAGAATCTCGTGCTTTTAGTGGTGATCACGGTGGGACTCCGTTCCCTGGTTTTTGAAATCATAGAAAACTGATCAAAGTTTTGTGTTTGTGCTTGACAGGTACATTTTTTTTATTGCAGACTGCTATTCGTCTCTGACAGGGACAAATTCTTTTTTGAATTCGTCTGACCCTGGGACGAATTCAAATTCGTCTCTGGGAGGGACGAATTCTGTTCTACAATTCGTCTCCCAGCGGGATGAATTCCTGCCCGCAGATTTCCAGAGCAGAAATTTAGAGACAACAAGAGCAGGCAGAGAAGAGGTAGAGATTTTCATGATCTCTGTTATATTTTTTTGTTTTTGTTTCTGTTCCTTTGATTGTTTTCATCTTGTCTTGCATTGCATAAGAAAAGTCATGTATGCTTGTTTCATTTTTGTTGAATAAAACGAATCCCACACACATCACGAAACAATTTTAAACCAAGGAGCTGGTCGTAAGACCCTAGCCCTTGATCAAGACCATTGGTTGATGTTTACACAATGACACTGAGAGGGAGGGGGTGAATCAGTGTAGCTATTAAATTTTTATATCTACAACATTTAATATGAAATAAAGAGAACAAAAAAAACTTGAACAAGAGAGCAAACCACAACACTCAATATAACGAGGTTCACCAATTTGGCTACTCCTCAAAAATGACTGCTTGGACTCCAATCCAAATCCAGTCTTTGCAAAATCAATTTTACAAACACTTTACCAGCACCAACTGGAAGGAGCACCAACCCCTGTAATTTTTTGTTGCAACAGATGGAGCACCAACTCCTAGTACCAAGCACCAACTTGGACTGCAATTCTGATAAATTTAGAATGACATAAAAATGTCTTCACTTTATGCACGACCCTGACTGGTCTGCAATTAACTCAACTCTGCACACTCTCACGGCTCTGCTTATTTTTCTCTTGATTCTTTTCTAACTCTCCTTTTACAACAATTTCTCTCTAACAGCAACAACATCTTCTCTGTACGATTATTCTTTTATAACCTTTCAATCCTGCATGCAATCGAATCACATACTCTGACTGTTCGAATCCATGCAATACGGCTGTTCGGTTCCATGCACTTCGACTGTTCGAAACCCTGCAATACGTCTTTTGGAAACCATGCAATACGGCAATTTTGTTTCATGTACTTTGACTGTTCGATTTCTTCGAATACGGCTTTTCGAATGCTTTTTTGAAACTCCATATATGATTCTTCGAAAGCTTTTCGATTCTCCATGTTCGGCTTTTCTGTATACTTCAAATACGTCTGTTAGAATGCCTGCAAATTCGACCTTTCGAATGCTTTTATTATCCTTCAAATTCGGCTTTTCGAATGCGTTTCAATTTTGCATGTTTGGCTGTTGCATTGCATGTCCAACACCTGTCAACGATTAACTGTCTGTCTGACTTCAGTTACTTTTTACGTAACTGGCTGCATGATTTTCCTGTCGGCTTTTTCGACACGTGTCACCTTGCATGTTCCTACGGGTTTTACATGCCAGACTGTTACCTGTCGCGATATCGCGACACTTTTGACTTATGCTGACGTCACCCTGAAGGTTGTCGCGAAATCGTGACCATTTTGGCCTTGAAAGCTTTTCCCCTGCTCATGTCGCGATATCGCGACACTTAGAACTTTTGCTGACGTCATCCTTCAGCATGTCACGAAATCACGACCCGTTTTGGTCTCTTGGAAGCTTTCCCGCATCTTGTCGCGATATCGCGACACTTTGAGCTTTTCGACGTCATCCTCAATCTTTGTCGCGAAATCGCGACGCTTTCGGCTTCCAGACTTTCCTTTCATCTGTCGGAAATCGCGACACTTTCCCCGCCTCACTCCCGCTCATTCTTGTCGCGAAATCACGATGCTTCGCTTCGTGCGCTCTTTGCTCCATGCGGTGCGAAATCGCTACAACTTTGTGCCTTGTGCTTTTACCTTGCCTCTTTTCATGAAATTTTGACTTGTAATATCAATGTTGCATCTTTCAGATCTACACTTTTGACTAGTAGCGAAATCGCTACACCTTAGTTTCCCTTTGTTCCAACATGTAGCGCCATCGCTACACCTTAGTTTCTCTTTGTTTCAACCTGTGCGAAATCGCTACACCTTAGTTTCTCCTTGTTTCAACATGTAGCGAAATCGCTACACCTTAGTTTCTCCTTGTTTCAACATGTAGCGAAATCGCTACACCTTAGTTCCATGTATTTTCATCATGCAGCGATATCGCTACACCTTTGTTTCCTTTCATTTCAACATGTAGCGATATCGCTACACCTTTGTTTCCTTCTCTGCCGGCATGTCACGAAATCGTGACGGTTTTGCTCGCATCTTCTCTCTCCTCGACCATGTCGCGAAATCGCGACAATTTGGCGTGCATTTTCTCTCTCCTACTTTTTGTCGCGATATCGCGACACTTTTCTCTCTCCTCAGCGAAAACTTGACATGTCACGAAATCGCGACATTTTCGGCTGCGCCTTCTCTCTCCTCGACCATGTCGCGAAATCGCGACAGAAAACATGTCGCGATATCGCGACAGTTTTCTTCCTTGTCTCTTTTTGCCAGTTTTTGAATGCGGGTCACTACGTTTTCCTTGAAACTTTCTGCACTTGATCTGACTAACCTCTGAACTGCATCAACTGCATCAATCGATTGTGTTGACAACAATGACAATACTTTTGCAATTCTTTTGCTGCACCTTGCTCAACAATCTCCCCCTTTGGAATTGTTGGCAACACACTGCAACCTCAACACACTGCAACCTTGCTTAATTTCTTCTCCCCCTTTGCCAATAATACCAAAGGGCTACTGTAGACTCCCCACGAGTCTATGCACAACATTCTCAGACTTAAAAAGTTTGAATGCTCCCCCTGAGAATGTGTTTCCCATAGCTAGTCAGTGCTTGGGTGGTGTGACTACTCCCAACTTCTTCCGAAGGTATTCAAATACTTCCTTAGGCAAAGGTTTTGTGAATATATCAGCTACTTGCTCTGTAGTTGGAACAAAATCCAATTTAACCTCTCCTTCTGCAACTTTATCCTTCAAGAAATGATATCGGATTGCAATGTGTTTGGTTCTTGAATGCATTACTGGATTCTTGGATATGTTGATAGCACTAGTGTTATCACATTTAATTGAAATTGGTTCATTGAAATGAATACCAAGATCTTTCAACGTTTGTCTCATCCATAATATCTGAGTACAACATGTTGTTGCTGCAATGTATTCTGCCTCTGCGGTGGATAGAGATACTGATTCTTGTTTCTTGCTGTGCCATGCTACCAGACTGTCACCAAGATAAAATGCTCCTCCACTTGTGCTCTTTCATCATCAATACATCCTGCCCAATCTGCATCAGAATATGCAATCAAAGTGAAATATTTACCTTTTGGGTACCACAACCCATAATCCATAGTGCCCTTGAGATATCTGAAAATCCTCTTTACAGCTGTTACATGAGTTTCTTTGGGACTGGCCTGAAATCTTGCAACCATACATACTGCTTGTAATATATCTGGTCTAGTGGCTGTTAAATACAGCAGGCTTCCAATCATAGACCTGTACATTGTTTGATCTACATCTGGGGATTTATCATCCTTGCTCAACTTGCGACCTGTTGTCATGGGAGTCTTGACCGGTTTCTTGTCTTCCATTGTGAACTTTTTCAGCATTTCTTTTACATATTTAACTTGAGAAATAAAAATGCCTTTTTCATTTTGATTGACCTGCAATCCTAAGAAATAAGAAAGTTCACCAATCATTGACATCTCAAATTCTTTTTTCATTTTAATTGATATGTCTTTGCAGTATTCATCCATGTTGTTGCCAAATATTATGTCATCTACATAAACAACAAGAACAATAAGATGACCCTTCTCTGTTTTGACATATAAGTTGCTATCCACCAAACCTTTCTTAAACCCTTGTTTAATTAGATAATTATCCAGCCTTGCATACCATGCTATGGGTGCCTGTTTTAATCCATATAAAGCTTTCTTTAACCTGCAAACAAAATCTGGATTTTCACCAAGTTGGAAGCCATCGGGTTGTTCAATATAAACCTCTTCTTCCAGTTTTCCATTCAAAAATGCTGATTTTACATCCATTTGATATACTTTGAAGTTTTTATGAACTGCTAATGCCAGAAACATTTCGATTGCCTCTAGTCTAGCTACCGGTGCAAAAGTTTCTTCAAAATCAATGCCTTCAACTTTGAGCATAGCCTTTACATACCAATCTTGCCTTATTTACGACAACTTGCCCATCTTCATTCAATTTATTTCTAAAAACCCATTTAGTACCAATTATGTTTTTATTTGTTGGTCTAGGTACTAATTCCCAGGTATTGTTTTTCTCTATCTGATCTAGTTCTTCATTGATTGCCTTCATCCAACTTTCATCAGTGCTTGCTTCAGCAACATTTTTAGGTTCAATACTAGATAACAGAGAATAGTTCCTCACTTCTTTGTTCTTCTTGTTTGAATACCATCTGTGGGATCCCCAATAATCTGTTCACTTGGATGATTTTTCTGCCAGTTGCCTGTTTTAAATTTCCTGTTTTCTTCTTCTTCAGATTCAGTTTTTACACTATCTGGATCAATTTTCTGATTCTTCTCTGTTTCTTTTTCATCATCACCTTCAATGACTTCTTCATACATAGGGTAGTTTTCTTGATAAGTAGTTTCTTGTTCTCTACCTTCATCAACTTTTACATCAGCACTTTCAACAATTTTCTTCAACTTCTTGTTGTAACATGTGTATGCCTTGCTTTTTGTTGAGTAACCGAGAAAGATACCTTCATCAGCTCTATCTTCAAATTTACCAAGGTTATCTTCAGTCCGTTTTATGTAGCACTTGCTGCCAAATACTTTGAAATGTCTTGCTGTTGCCTTTCTGCCAAACCACAACTCATAAGTTGTTTTGCTTTCATGTGGTCTCGGCATGCACCTGTTTTGAATGTAAGCTGCAGTATGAGCTACCTCTTTCCAAAATCATCGGCTATTTTGTTTTCTACCGACATTGTCCTTGCCATTTCCTGCACTTGTTCTATTCTTCCTTTCTACAACACCATTATGCTGAGGTGTTCTTGTTGCTGAAAACTATCTTCTTATCCCATGTTTTTGACAGTATTCTGCAAATTCTTCGGAGATAAACTCTCCTCCCCTGTCTGATCTTAGGCATTTAATTCTTTTTCCTGATTGATTTTCAACAAGATTTTTGAAGGTTTTAAACATTTCAAAGGCTTCTGACTTGAGTTTCAAAAATAGTACCCATGTCATTCTTGAGTAGTCATCTATACACAGCATAAAATATTTGTGTCCATTTATGCTTTCGGTTCTCATGGGTCCACATAGATCGGTGTGAATTAGTTCTAATGGCTTGCTAGTGAAGTATTCTTTTGCTTTGAAAGTGGCTCTGGTTTGTTTTCCCTTTTGGCATGACTCACGGATGCTATTTACAGGTTTGCCAATGTTTGGTATGTCTCTAACTGCTCTTTTTGAGCTGATTTTTGCCAGATTGTCAAAACTAATATGCCCAAGCCTCTTGTGCCATAGCCAGTTTTCATCTTTCTGTCCCATCAAGCATGTTCCTTACGCAGTTTACGAAAGTGTATACTGATTTCTTGAAGTTCTCGGTCCGGTGGCTATTAACTTTCCATTTTTTGTCTTTCTTACTTCACAACCCTCCTTCTTGAAGATTACATCATGACCTCTGTCACATATTTGACTTACACTTAGCAAGTTATGCTTGAGGCCAATTACAAACAAGACTTCTTTTGATTTTATATTGCCATCACCGATCTTGGTGATCCCTTTCCAACAATCTTTGCTCCATCATTATTTCCAAATTTCACAGAACCACCTTCATAATTCTGTAAATTCTCAAACTTTTGCTTGTCACTTGTCATGTGGTTGGAACAACCACTATCAAGTATCCAAGGTGCTGATTTGTTCTGAGCTTTAAAATCAGTCTGGACAATCAAAGATTCCTTTTCTTTCCATTCTGGTTTGATAGCAGATTTTGCTACTTGTTTTGCCTTTGTTCTTTCATTAGCATGTGCCTTTTTTACAGGAAATTTCTGGTTTTGTTTCAACCCACTTAGCTGAGATTTTCTGCCCTGATAATTATTTGATGAAAAAGTGCTTCTACAGTTTCTAGCAATATGTCCAAAATTATGACAATTATAACATTCAACTGCATAATTCATTAAAGGAGAAAAAACATTTCTGTTGGTAAAATTCCTTTGAGATACATTATGCCTGCAATCTGAAATTTTATGGCCATAAGCATTGCATTTAAAACAATAACCGAGAAAATGCATGATTAAACCTGGGTGCCGGTCTTTGCCAGTTTGAAGTAGGAGCCATGACTCTTCTCCTCCTCGGATGTGTGACTTTTGTGAATCCATCTTTGTCGGTATTCTTCTTGAATACGGCATTATTGTTTTCTTTTGCATTATTTTGTTTTTTCTGGTTCAACCTTGATCTTTTCTTCTTTCTTTGTGGGTTCTATATTCAAGTTCTTTGAATCCTTTGAAGATTCTCCTTCATCAAAGCCTAAACCAAATTTGATGCCAGAAGGCCTTTGGTTATTTAACATTTTATCCAGCTTTACAGTACTTTCTTCAAACTTATGAAAACAGTTCAATTTTCTATTCATCTCCTCTAACTGCATCCTTAACTTAAGGATGTCTTCCTCTAGCTTGCTTGCATTCAACTGTCTTTACAGTTAATTGTTCATCAAGAACTTCAGACATTTTCTTGAATTCCTCTGTCTGTATTTTCAGATTGTTTATTATGTCTGTGGCATTCTCTAATTTCTTTGAAAAAATTTTATTCTTCTTCCTTTCTGCACTCAACTCTTCAAGTGCAGCAACCAATTCTCCTTCCAAATACACTTCAACTTCATCCTTGGAATTTTCATCACCTTCCTGATTTTCCTCTGTTCTTTCTTCTTCAAGTGCCATGAACAGAGCTTCACCTCCTTCTTCTTGAGACTCCTCATCTGTGCTTTCTTTAGAACTGCTGACATTCTTGGTTATGAAGCTTTTCTTCTTGAAGTTATTCTTTCCGAAATTTTGTTTCTTCTTCCAGTCACCTTTTTCTTGGTGTGACCCTTCACCATTTTTGGTTCTCTCCTGCATTGGACATTTGGCTGCAAAATGACCGACTCCTCCACAATTGAAGCATTTAAAAGGTAGCTTCCCTCTATATTTTCCTTTTCCTTTTGTGAGTTTTCGAACAAAATTGGCTTCGTTTCATCCGGTGTTCCTTCATCCTCGGATTCATGTTCGGCTTTTACATTCTTGTGTGCTTTAAAAGCTGCTTCTCTGTCTGTAGACTTGGTTTGTCCTATTCTCATTTCATATCCTGTCGAGGGAACCATGCAACTCATCCATCCTTGAAGTTGTTTAGATCTTTTGCCTCTTCTATTGCAGAGACTTTGGAGTTAAATCTTTTGTGAAGTGTTCCGAGAACCTTTTTCACCACAACTGCATCATCAATTTCTTCACCAAGTCCTCTGATTGCATTAATAATTTCGTTGACTCTCAGCATATAAATTTCTATGTTTTCATCTTCCTTCATTTGCAGTGCTTCAAACTGTGCTCGATGAGTTTGCAGTTTTGCTTCCTTAATCTTCTTGTCTCCTTCATGGATGCTCTTCGATTTATCCCACATGTCCTTTGCTGATTTACAACTCATGACTCTTATCGGTTCACTCGTCAACAAGCCCACACATTATGGCATTCTTAGCTTTGGAGTTGTTTTCAAATTTCTTTTTCTCGGTAGTGTCTGTTGGAGGGGTAGTGGGTCCTTGTGTATCCACTATCTATGAGAATCCCAAATATCGTATCCCAATGCACTCGAGATATGTTTGCATTACGAGTTTCGAGAAGGTGTAATTTGTTCCATCAAATAAGGGAGCTTTGTTGGATGAAAATCCTTCACCACCTGCCATTGTTTCTTCCAAGATCTCCTTAGCTGATTAAGCTTGTACAAGGAACACTGTGCTCGATACCAATTGATGTTTACACAATGACACTTGAGAGGGGGGTGAATCGGTGTAGCTATTAAATTTTTATATCTACGACATTTAATATGAAATAAAGAGAACAAAAAAAACTTGAACAAGAGAGCAAACCACAACACTCAATATAACGAGGTTCACCAATTTGGCTACTCCTCAAAAATGACTGCTTGGACTCCAATCCAAATCCAGTCTTTGCAAAATCAATTTTACAAACACTTTACCAGCACCAACTGGAAGGAGCACCAACCCCTGTAATTTTTTGCTGCAACAGATGGAGCACCAACTCCTAGTACCAAGCACCAACTTGGACTGCAATTCTGATAAATTTAGAATGACATAAAAATGTCTTCACTTTATGCACGACCCTGACTGGTCTGCAATTAACTCAACTCTGCACACTCTCACGGCTCTGCTTATTTTTCTCTTGATTCTTTTCTAACTCTCCTTTTACAGCAATTTCTCTCTAACAGCAGCAACATCTTCTCTGTACGATTATTCTTTTATAACCTTTCAATCCTGCATGCAATCGAATCACATACTCTGACTGTTCGAATCCATGCAATACGGTTGTTCGGTTCCATGCACTTCGACTGTTCGAAACCCTGCAATACGTCTTTTGGAAACCATGCAATACGGCAATTTTGTTTCATGTACTTTGACTGTTCGATTTCTTCGAATACGGCTTTTCGAATGCTTTTTCGAAACTCCATATATGATTCTTCGAAAGCTTTTCGATTCTCCATGTTCGGCTTTTCTGTATGCTTCAAATACGTCTGTTAGAATGCCTGCAAATTCGACCTTTCGAATGCTTTTATTATCCTTCAAATTTGGCTTTTTGAATGCGTTTCAATTTTGCATGTTTGGCTGTTGCATTGCATGTCCAACACCTGTCAACGATTAACTGTCTGTCTGACTTCAGTTACTTTTTACGTAACTGGCTGCATGATTTTCCTGTCGGCTTTTTCGACACGTGTCACCTTGCATGTTCCTGCGGGTTTTACATGCCAGACTATTACCTGTCGCGATATCGCGACACTTTTGACTTATGTTGACATCACCCTGAAGGTTGGCCTTGAAAGCTTTTCCCTCGCTCATGTCACGATATCGTGACACTTAGAACTTTTGCTGATGTCATCCTTCAGCATGTCACGAAATCGTGACCGTTTTGGCTCTTGGAAGCTTTCCCTGCATCTTGTCGCGATATCGCGACACTTTGAGCTTTTGCTGACGTCATCCTCAATGCTGTCGTGAAATCGTGACGCTTCTGGCTTCCAGTAGCTTTCCTTTCATCTGTCGCGAAATCGCGACACTTTGCTCTTCGTACGTCTCCTTGCCACTCGTGCATGTCCGAATCGCGCGCTTCGGCTCTTCGACGTCATCATCCTTCTTATCATGAAATCGTGACGCTTTCGGCTCTTGCTGACGTCATCAATCTTCTTGTCGTGAAATCGCGACGCTTCTGGCTTACGTACGCTCTTTGCTCCATGCAGTAGCGAAATCGCTACAACTTTGTGCCTTGTGCTTTTACCTTGCCTCTTTTCATGAAATTTTGACTTGTAATATCATTCTTGCATCTTTCAGATCTACACTTTTGACTAGTAGCGAAATCGCTACACCTTAGTTTCCCTTTGTTCCAACATGTAGCGCCATCGCTACACCTTAGTTTCTCTTTGTTTCAACCTGTAGCGAAATCGCTACACCTTAGTTTCTCCTTGTTTCAACATGTAGCGAAATCGCTACACCTTAGTTTCTCCTTGTTTCAACATGTAGCGAAATCGCTACACCTTAGTTCCATGTATTTTCATCATGCAGCGATATCGCTACACCTTTGTTTCCTTTCATTTCAACATGTAGCGATATCGCTACACCTTTGTTTCCTTCTCTGCCAGCATGTCGCGAAATCACGACAGTTTTGCTCGCATCTTCTCTCTCCTCGACCATGTCGCGAAATCGCGACAATTTGGCGTGCATTTTCTCTCTCCTACTTTTTGTCGCGATATCGCGACACATTTTCTCTCTCCTCAGCGAAAACTTGACATGTCACGAAATCGCGACATTTTCGGCTACGCCTTCTCTCTCCTCGACCATGTCGCGAAATCGCGACAAAAAACATGTCGCGATATCGCGACGGTTTTCTTCCTTGTCTCTTTTTTCCAGTTTCTGAATACGGGTCACTTACGTTTTCCTTGAAACTTTTTGCACTTGATCTGACTGACCTCTGAACTGCATCAACTGCATCAATCTGACTGTGTTGACAACAATGACAATAATTTTGCAATTCTTTTGCTGCACCTTGCTCAAGATTGGTGGATTTCATCACCACCTTGGCTTACTTTGCATCCATTTCCCGATTGTCAACTGTTGTTAGGCGTAAATCCTGACGAAGACAGACCGAGTGTCGCTGGGGTGATTCCCATGCACGCGAGGATAAGTTTTCTATGGTAGGTGCCATTAACAAGACAATCCCCCTTCCATACCGCCTACATACCACGTACCTTCTGCTCTCACGTACCTATAGTCTCCCTCTCGTAAGGGCGGGTATATAGAGAGGTTGGTATATCGGCTTGGTTGGTATATTGAAGGGGCTACCATTTTGGGAGTTATATGAGCCGTCATAATGCATTTAAATGATCTTCAAAACCTACAAAAACAAAACAAAACATCAAAATGCACTAAACCAGTTTAGGACACACCATTTAATCCTTAAAAGAGATAATCACGATTTTGTGAATGTGTGTGCTTAATTCTGCTTAGTGTAGACAAAAAAAAAATCATAAACAAGATAAAAACTTATTTAGATAGCATAGAAGCACCGCAATGGTGTACACCCGCAGTCAAGCCCAATCAAGGTCAGAAGCTCTGGAAGGTACACAAAAAGCAGGCACAAGTCGCCTTCACTTAAGTCCTGAGGATTTGGTCATACCGCCTTATAGGTCTAACCTACAAAAGAATCCAATTCAGAATTCTCGGTGGGGTATGCCTATTCAAAGCAGCCCCTTTCGGGAAGATGCCTTACATGTAGACCTTGACATAAATAGAGAATCACCTCTTGAAGTTAGGCATGAGTGGCCACCGCGCGATGAAGCACTAGACAGGCACACCGTCCATTTGGAGGGGCAACATGGATATGACATCCCTTCTTTACCTATCATCAGAATAGAGAGACCAAATCCGGAGCGCACGGCTCCTTACATAGGGCGACCTAACTCCGCCCACCCCCTTTACACCCGTGAAAGGGAGTACGAGGAAAGCCATCGCATTCCTCGAGGGAAACAAACAATGCGGGAACCTTGCATTTCCGCACCAGTAGGATATCATGATCACCCATTGAGGCCAGAACCTCGAGCACATACCGCCTACCTCGACAGAGGGAAGCGACCCCTTGAGATTTTAGAGCATCAAAACCGAGGTAAACCCATAGGAGGAACATTTGAACCTTCTAAACAAAATAGGGTAGACCAAATTGACCCAGTTGTCGCCAGATATACCGCCCGTCAAGCCCAAATCATGTGGCTTAAACAATGTCATCAGAAGATAGAGTATCGACACCACTTGGATAGAAAGCGCATGCAACGCGAAGCGGATGAGTTACGCTATGAAATACCTGAGAGGGGACCAACCCCTCACATCCAAAAAATTGAACAATATGAGAGGTGTAATCCGTTGGTGCAGGACAGGTCTCCACGACCTCGTCAAGCTCTGCCTCCAAGACCTCATAGATTCGAGAGGGAGGCAACTCCCCGAAACAATGATGGGTACCTTCAGCAAGAGCTTGATCAGGGTCATAGGTTTTGCCCAAAGACTCCTCAAGAATTTTACGAAGAGTATGAACCGGAAGAGGAATATGTTGAAACTCCCCATCAAGGCAGGAAGGATGCCATTCGGCCACCCCTCCATAGGACTCCAGTTTACGTAACTTGCAACAAGAGCGAACAAGAGAGGAAGAAATAAAATCTTTCGATGCATACCAAGCGCTATTGGAGCATTTGGAGTCTGTGGAGACAAAAGCTACTGGGCATCAAAAACCCACATTACGTCTACTCCACAATAATCCGGTGCATCCCTCAGTGCCTACACCTCTTTACCCCGAACACTTCAAGTTGCCTCAATTGGCAGTTTTTAAAGGTGAAGAGGACGCACAGGAACATGTTACACGATTTCTAAGCCAATGCTTCGGCATCCAATATAATGACGCATTATTGCTTAGAACATTCATAACCACATTCGCAGGCCCTGCCTCGGATTGGTTCACACAACTACCCAAACACAACATAAGCAGCTTAGATCAGCTAGTAGATGCGTTTCTTGAACGTTTCACCTTCAACACAAGGAAGAAGGCATCACTTAGTGATCTTGCTAGCCTTAAAAAATTTGAGGAGGAAACAATGGCAGCATACGAGAACCGATGGAGAGCTTTGCTTTCTAAGTTACCCTACCGTCCTCCCATGTCGGACCTCACGCAAATGTTCGCAAAAAGTTGCTTAAAATCAATCTCTGGTCTATTGTTACTGCGACAATATGACAGCTTAGAAGAAGCTTTGGCGCAAGCCAGAGTCATAGAAGAGATTAAGATAGGCGAAGGCACAATTGCCAAGCCTAAGAAGAAAGAGTGGAATAAAACCATTAAAACTGGGACAACGCAACCACAACACGCTGCAGTCAACCAAGTTGCGATAAATGTTCCCGTGCCTGTGCAAGAAACGTAGCCTCAAAAGGCTAACTACCAGGCAATGCCTCCTGCTTACGAAAGAGATAACAGAAGACAAAAGTAGTATCAGCAGCGTCGCCCTAGGCGATAATTCACCCCGTATGCGGAGTCTAGGGACTCCTTATTTAGTTACTCTGCCAGAAATCCAAATTTTTGACCCTAACATTCCCAAGCCTAGGGGGTATAGGGAGGAATTGTATTGCATATTCCATAGGCGCAGAGGACATGACCTAAATGGGTGCTGGAAATTCAAAGAACTAGTCCAGGATTTGATCGATAACAGAACATTGGTCGTGGAAAACCCCATCGCACCAAACAACCAACAAATGGGGGTATTCAAGGACCCCTTGCCTACCCACGAGGCATAGACAAAACCACTCCAGATTAATGAGGTGCGACAAGATCTTCCCACGCAAGGATTTGTGGGAATGATTAGCATTGTAACAAGGAACAGAAGATACCCAGCAGTTGCCCCCGAGGTAGCTACGAGGGAAGTTCCGTCGACATCACAGCCTCAACAACGAACAACGCAGTTACCTCCGCCTAGACCTGAGGTCACGATACGAACCAAAATCACGCAGAGTTTGTGGACCACGTCGGCTAGGCTATCCATCTACGAGCTTATTCAACAATCAGCTCCCCATAGAGAAGCTCTTATGGACATTTTAAAAGCCATTGAAGTACAACCCCACGAAGAAAATTCTTTCAATGCCTTCGTGGGACATGTGAAACAATGTACAAAGCCTGTCATCACATTCAGAGAAGACGAGGTCAAAATGATATCAAATGACATGTAGGATCCACCCCTACACGTTATCGCGCAGGTTAATGGGATCCCGTACAAGAGAGTGCTGATAGATACTGGCTCGTCCAGTAACATTATAACCACTGCAATGTTGAAACATTTAAAACTGCCAGCCTCTCACATCACCGCTTCCACGTACACACTGTGAGCTTTTAACGATGTAATTTGCTCGACAGTCGGCATGGTTGTTCTACCTATCCAGGTAGGACAAAAGTCAATACCCACACTGTGCCATGTGCTGGAAGGCGAAATGGCTTATAATATACTGCTAGGGCGGCCTTGGATCAGGGACATGAAGTGTGTCCCCTCGATCGCACACCAGTGCTTGAAGTATGCCTATGAAGGGCAAATACATGTAGTCCCAATGGACTTAGAGCCCTTCAAGTATTGCAATGCGGTACAATTCATACCTCAATCGACCCTCCCATCAACGCATTTGGATTTTCAATTAAATCCATCTAAACAGGGTCCAATACCGCAGGCACCACCGGTGGCCAAGGCAAAATCCCAGCCAGGTGAGACTTCATCACCTACTCCTTCATCATCAACGCCACCTACCGTGGCCCAACAGAAGGACAAGGGAAAGCAAATCATGGAAGAGGTTAAGCCTCTAGAAAATGGGTTGCCCATGATTTCAACGATATCAACAGAGGAAACACCCAACACAACACAAACCAAGACTCCTGAACAACCAAACATAGAATGGAATCAGGAAGGACTACTATTTCTTCCTACCCAATCATCAACAATCACTGTTGAGATGGCCAGTACAGGCCTAGGGGAGTACTTAGTGCAAAACGTTGTGGCAACCCCCACATTGGAGTTAGTGCAGGACATGGGAAGACCTCGCCTTCCCATAGGGACAATTGTTCCACTAGGCTACCCTCCCAACCAAAAAAATTTTGTGTATGGGGGCCTTGATCATGGTTCTGAACCATGCGAACAAAAGGAAACAGATGAAGAGCCTTTTGTCGAAAACATCAATTATCTATCGAACCCAAAATTTTCCCTAAAATATCTCGAACAATGTAATTGGCATGGGTATGGGCTAGGCAGATATGAGCAAGGAATGCGGATCATTTTCCAACCAAGATATCAAATGCCATATGACAAGTCAGGGGTAGGGTTCAACCATCCCCTGCCATTAGACATCTTGGTTGAAAATATGCAAGGCCTAGAAATAGGCAACAAGGGGGGATTGGCACAAGACCCGTACGCCAATCCAAACATAGAATACACATTAGGGGATTATCTCCCATGGTCTAAAAACACCCCTGGAAATAGCAATAATCCCTCTCCTTTGCTAGAGAGAGGTGAAAGTTCAGAGAGAAATCCTCAAAGAGAACAACAACGGCTTCCAGACATTTTTCTGAAACTATTCCCCTTAGAGGTTCCAGATGAAATAACACAGTCTCAAAAGAATTAGGTCCCTCCACTAAGAGTGGAACAACCGCAATGGGACCAGATTAATTCACTAGAACAGGAAGAGTCCTCAACATCACAAGCAATAGATGCTGAAGAGGATGAACAATTTTGGATCTATGAAAGCGATTCAGAAGACGAAACTGAAATGGACTATCTCAGACATGCGCGACGACATCACCGCGCTCTAACTCATGAAGATCTAATGGGACAAATGGGTATACGATTAGGACATGAATGGCACGTAGACCCAGCGAGGTGGGACCAAGTGTTAGGCCTATGGCTCCAAATTCAAGATGAGCATCGTCCACCTCAAGATCCCATCATGACAGCAGTGCCAAGGGAAGACCCCGCCTTCCTTTTCACACATAGAGATGAATTTGCACCTAGAGAGGATCCATTCGTGCCCGTTCCCATAGAGCCAGATCCAGAGTATAGGGAACATCTAAAAGAATCAAGTCATCACACCTGTGGTTCTGGAGACCAAATTCATTCCATCCATAATCCGACCGATCCATCACAGTCATTGCATCTAGACATGGATGCCATAGACTGGGATCACGTCAATTCACCATTGTCACCATCAGAGTACTGGCCTTTCGGTGAAATGCTTCATTTTACCCAAAGAACAACTCAGGATATCTTTCAAGCTGAAGAGGGACCCGAGGTTCCAAACGTAGATCTTAACTCAGCTGATGATATTCATTTAATCCCAACTCCACATCAGTTGGAGGACGGATCCCACATGTCAGTCGAGGAGATGACTGACGTAGACATCGGCATAGATCCAATGAATCCATGGATTCTCAAGCTGGGGGTAAGCCTTTCCCCCGAAGAGCAAGCCGAATATATTGCCCTTCTCAAAGAGAAGAAGGAAGTTTTTGCATGGTCGTACAAAGATATGCCAGGACTAGACCCGTAGCTAGTCATGCACAACTTAACGCTTGATCCAAAAATCAAGCCTGTAAAGCAAAAACTAAGAAATATGCACCCAACAGTGGCCTTGATGGTCAAAGATGAATTGCAAAAGCTGTTGGATGCACAATTTGTCATCTGCATGGATTATCCGCCATGGTTGTCCAACATGGTTCCCGTCAAGAAGCCCGATGGGAGGATTCGCATATGCACCGACTTTCGAGACCTAAACAAAGCGAGTCCTAAGGATGATTTCCCCTTGCCAAGCATCGACGCATTGGTAGACACTATAGCAGGTCACAAAATGCTCTCCTTGATGGACGATTTCTCAGGATACAATCAAATTTGTATCAATCCTAAAGACCAACTCAAAACGACATTCACAACGCCTTGGGGGACATTTTGCTATAAGGTCATGCCTTTTGGCCTTAAAAATGCTGGCGCTACATACCAACGTGCTATGACTTATATCTTCCACGATTACATGCACAAAACTTTGGAAGATTACATGGATGATTTATTAGCCAAGTCTCTCTTGCGCTTAGATCATCTCGGTGACTTAAGCAAGATTCTCGATCGCCTCATAGAGCATAAGGTCAGACTGAATCCCAAGAAGTGCGTGTTCGGCGTCACATCTGGAAAACTCTTGGGTTTTATAGTCTCAAAGAGAGGCATCGAAGTGGACCCAAACAAAGTCAAGGAAATCCTTGAAATGGCTCCCCCAACCACTATCAAGTAGCTCAGAAGTCTGCAAGGAAAGGTCGCGTCGATTAAACGCTTCATAGCGCAACTATCTGAAAAATACCGACCCATGAACAAATTATTGCACAAGGGGGTCACATTTCATTGGGATGACGAGTGCCAGTCAGACTTTGACGAAATCAAATAGTACTTGGCTTCACCGCCAGTATTGGCACCACCTAGACCAGGTGTGCCGTTCTACTTATACATCTCGGCTATCGAGGTGGCATCGGGCGCAATGCTAGCCCGAAGAATGAACTTCACAAAGAATAGGCTACTTACTATCTTAGCCGTACCACGGTCGATTACTGAACTTAACTATGCATACATTGAAAAACTCTGCTTGGCAGTGGTGTTTGCTACCAAAAGGCTACGCCACTACATGCTGAGCAACACTACGTATGTTGTGTCTAAGGAGAATCCATTGCAATACATGATGAGTTGTACTTATCATAGTAGTCGCACGGCGAAATGGATCATGTTGTTGACGGAATTTGACATTGAGTTTATTGGGCAAAAATCTATAAAAGGACAAGTCATAGCCGATCAACTAGCAGAGGCTCCTCTTGAAGACGATCAGCCTCTAGTCATAGAACTACCCGATGATGGGGTCTTCCATGTCTTAGAATCACCAGATTCTGAAGAGCCTGAGTCTCAGGCCGACATAACCTTATTTTTCGATGGTTCTAAATGCGAGCAAGGTGGTGGCACAGGAATTGTATTCTTCACATCGCAGGGCGCTCCAATGCCCCTGTCATTTAAATTAAATTTCCAGTGCACCAACAACAATGCAGAATATGAAGCCTTGCTCCTAGGTCTTCAAACAACAATCGCCATGAACATCAAAAGACTGAACATCTTTGGCGATTCGCTGTTAATCGTCAATCAAGTCAAAGGGGTATATCAATGCAAATGCACAGTTCTAAAGGCCTATAAAGCCCTCGTGGATAAATTCCTAGTAAAACTTGAGTGGTATGACATCGAGGCACTCCATCGATCATCGAATCATTTTGCGGACACAATGGCCTCCTTGGGGTCACTAATCCCACAAGACCTTTCTGGTGATATAACAACCATTCAGGTCAAAACCTTATTGCAACCCACGATGGAGCGCGCAAGCTCAGACTTGATGCCAAGAGTCCACATGATCCAGATCGAACCATCTACGGATAAGTTCTTTCGAATTCGAGACTGTTTGAAACATGCCAACTGGGGGTCTTTATTTTCCCCCACTCCCATTAATAGCAACACAACGCTATTCTTACAAGTTCTATCCCATTCAGCATTTGTTAGGGAAGAACTTCAAAAGGGATTGGCTGTTCATACTATCGAGGTTTCTGATCAACAAGACTGGTATTAACCCATAAGAGATTACCTAAAATTAGGTAATCTTCCCTTTGGATTGACGCACGTCGCAAAACGAACATTCAAGCAAAAAGCGGCTAAGTATGTCTTGATAGGAGACATTTTGTATCGTCGAAGCTATGACGGAATTCTTCTTCGTTGTTTGGACCAGCAAGAGTCCACTTGGGCAATCACCCAAGCGCATGACGGTACGTGTGGCGGCCACTTCAGTGGTATGGCCATTGCAAAGTGCATTCTTCGCATGGGCTATTATTGGCCATCTTTAGAGCGAGATTGTTGCGAGTATGTCAAGAAGTGCGTAAAGTGTCAACATCATGCCAATTTGATGCACGCACCTTCCCGAGCCCTACAGACAGTCCGATCGCTTGGCCATTTTTGCGAGTGGGGCCTCGATCTAATCGGAAAGATCTCCCCTGCATCGTCAGGCCGTCACACGTTTATCATAACGGCCACGGAATATTTTACCAAATGGGTGGAAGCAATTCCGTTAACCTCTATGACAGGACCTCGCATTGCGGAGTTCATTTTGCATTACATCATATGTCATTTTGGTATTCCATCCAAAATAATCTTGGATAATGGGCCATCATTCAAGAACAAAGACGTGCGTGCTTTAACCACAAAGTACAAAATTCAGCACAACTTTTCAACACCCTATTATCCGCAAGCAAATGGGCAAGCAGAGGCGTCAAACAAAACGCTAGTCGCCATCCTTAAAAAGACCGTCGCAGACAGTCATAAGGATTGGCACATAAAAATCCCACTTGCCCTTTGGGCTTATCGCACTAGCATTCGGACGCCCACTGGGGCAACTTCATTTTCACTAGTGTATGGCTCAGAGGCAGTAATGCCTCTCGAGTTGGAAATTCCTTCCTTGCGCATATCAATGCAGGAGTTCATCGATGATAACACTGCACGGTAGGCCCGATTAGACCAGCTTACGTTGCTTGACGAACGATGCGTTAATGCTCTCGAGCACTTACGTATCTATCAAGAGCGGCTTAAGAGAGCTTACAACATGAAAGTTCACCTAAGAGACTTTCGGGTTGGTGATTTGGTTCTGAAGGAAAACCAACAAAACTCTAATTTGCCATCCCATATGAGGGACAAATTCATGGCAAATTGGTTAGGTCCTTATGTCATTGATAGCAAAATAGGACCGAGAACGTACAGGCTAGCTTCTCTTGATGGTATCAAAGAAACAGAACCCTTGAATATCAGTCATTTGCGACCATTTCATATCTAAGAAAGCCTATACCAAAAAAAAAAAATAAATAAATAAATAAAAATAAAAAATAAAAAAAAAGCTCCAAGGATTAACGCAATCTCTTGGTCAACCCAAAAAGCTCCAAGGATTATCGCAATATCTTGGTCACTCCAAAAGCTCCAAGGATTATCACAATCTCTTGGTCAACCCAAAAAGCTCCAAGGATTATCGCAATCTCTTGGTCACTCCAAAAGCTCCAAGGATTATCGCAATCTCTTGGTCACCAAAAAGCTCCAAAGATTATCGCAATCTCTTGGTCACGAAAAAGCTCCAAGGATTATCGCAATCTCTTGGTAAATACAAAAAGCTCCAAGGATTAACGCAATCTCTTGGTCAACCCAAAAAGCTCCAACGATTATCGCAATCGCTTGGTTAAAAATAAAAAATAAAAAAAAAACTCCAAGGATTAACGCAATCTCTTGGTCAACCCAAAAAGCTCCAAGGATTATCGCAATCTCTTGGTCACTCCAAAAGCTCCAAGGATTATCGCAATCTCTTTGTCAACCCAAAAATCTCCAAGGATTATTGCAATCTCTTGGTCACTCCAAAAGCTCCAAGGATTATCGCAATCTCTTGGTCACCAAAAAGCTCCAAAGATTATCGCAATCTCTTGGTCACCAAAAAGCTCCAAGGATTATCGCAATCTCTTGGTAAATACAAAAAGATCCAAGGATTATCGCAATCTCTTGGTCAACCCAAAAAGCTCCAACGATTATCGCAATCGCTTGGTTAAAAAAAAAAAAAAAGCTCCAAGGATTAACGTAATCTCTTGGTCAACCCAAAAAGCTCCAAGGATTATCGCAATCTCTTGGTCACTCCAAAAGCTCCAAGGATTATCGCAATCTCTTGGTCAACCCAAAAAGCTCCAAGGATTATCGCAATCTCTTGGTCACTCCAAAAGCTCCAAGGATTATCGCAATCTCTTGGTCACCAAAAAGCTCCAAAGATTATCGCAATCTCTTGGTCACCAAAAAGCTCCAAGGATTATCGCAATCTCTTGGTAAATACAAAAAGCTCCAAGGATTATCGCAATCTCTTGGTCAACCCAAAAATCTCCAACGATTATCGCAATCGCTTGGTCAAAAATAAAAAATAAAAAAAAAGCTCCAAGGATTAACGCAATCTCTTGGTCAACCCAAAAAGTTCCAAGGATTATTGCAATCTCTTGGTCACTCCAAAATCTCCAAGGATTATCGCAATCTCTTGGTCAACCCAAAAAGCTCCAAGGATTATTGCAATCTCTTGGTCACTCCAAAAATCTCCAAAGATTATCGCAATCTCTTGGTCACCAAAAAGCTCCAAGGATTATCGCAATCTCTTGGTAAATACAAAAAGATCCATGGATTATCGCAATCTCTTGGTCAACCCAAAAAGCTCCAACGATTATCGCAATCGCTTGGTCAAAAAAAAAAAAATATATATATATATATATATATATAATAAAGAAATTCAAAAAACAAAACAACAGAAATCATCAAAAACGACAAACATTTGCATCTCAATTCTCATGTTACAAAAACAACAAAAACACCAAGCATAACTTTTACCACACTAGAGTCAGTGGTCTGGGAATGTACCAAGACTTTCAGTAATTCAGTCATCATTTTCCTCTTTAGCCATGTAGTGTATCAAGTCGAACAGATTTTACGAAGGTAGAGTCATACTTGAAATACACCTTGTTACGTAACATCCCAACACAAATCAAAACACTAAAATTCCCAAATTGTGTGAACGAAAGACAAAACCTGCAAAATAATCTAGGTCACCACAAGAGAAACGGTTATCTTGCTCATCCCCCTGTGCGAATGACCCCTAGAATGCTGAGAGTTGGCAAAAGGACAAGCATCCTCCCTACCCAATTCCCTAAGAATCCCTAAAGTTCTCAATAGTTGCAAAACACAAAAAATTTGCAAAATGTCAAAACTCAAAAATTTGACAAACTACAGTGTATACATCAAAAGGCACAAACAATAGTGATTTTGGTCACTCCATAACCCCAATCCCTTGCTCGAAAGAAAAACAAATCAAAATAAACAGTGATCTCATCACTACAATGAGCAAGTATCCCAATACAATTGAAGAAAAGAAGGGAGTTGACCTTGAATCCCTAGAACTCTCAGCATTCTATAGGTCATAAGGCAAGCTTCAGTACCAATTTGGTTGATAGCCTATCGGTAACAGAAGTAAACCTCCCGCATGACGATATATCTATCGCATTAACTTGTGTACAGATCAATGTTTGCATGTGGATGAGCTAGCTTATGGCATCCTGGATTACACCACAGATTAATCTTAGTACATACAACAAAGGAATTCGTGGAGCTAATTAGGTGATCCTCAGTACAGGTTCGGTTGAAAGCCCATCTGGCATTGGCGGTATCCTAACAAATACCACTAAATGAACTCAATTGCACACACAGGGATATGAAATAACTGGGTCAAAAACAAGTCTGATTCATACTTTGGTCAAAAAGTCTTGTAAGATAAAGTACAGTCATGGATGGTGAGTTAAAACTGACTGAATCTCAGAAAATCTTACATTCATCCCAAAACCATCTACGCTACTTATCATCTTTATGATACCATCAGAAAATACAAAAAAAGAAAAACCATGTAAATAAAGAGCTTCTTAAACAATAATAGTGCAATCATCACAAATGTCATTCATCCATTTCACCTCGCATATCACATAGACATCAAAAACATATACATTTATCATAACATCTGCATTCATAAAAATAAATAAACATGCATAACAAAAAAAATCAAATCATCACATGTACAAAACCAAAAATAAAACAGGCATATATATATATATATATATTGTCAAAAAGATGCCCGCAGGCTACAAAACCGGTCCTCAAACCCCACAATCATATCCAAGAACCCAACCTAAGGCGTCGACCACCATGATCATGCAAGATCGGTGCAACGGGAACTACCCCCCGTGGTGTGGGTCCTATGGGACCCTACAGGGCGGCTACTACTAGCCCCCGCATCATGCCTGCTACCTCCCCCTCATCTAATCGCCTGCAACGAGATGATGTTGACTGCTTAGTCAAACTATCCCTCGTCCGTCGATAAGATCTACTGATCGAAGGCTCGGGAAGCCGCCCGCCAAGGCGGATGACCTCCCTCTCCAAGTCTATCCGGTATAAACACCACTCTGCCTCTCGTCGATGATAGATAGACAATGCATCATCGCACTACACCAAAACTCTATCACGCTCTGCAAATTGAGCCCGCAGAAGATCTCTATCCAGATCCCACATCCGTAGTAGCTCTGATAGTCATGCAACCTCAACGCCTACATCCAACCCCACCTCCTCTGTATCTGCCGGATGCATAGGACTCGCAGGGACAATAGCTTGCTCAGGCTCCAACTGCGCCTCCACATCCTGCATGTCCGGTCGCTCCGAAACACCCAGGCCCACATCCTCATCTCCCACATCCACCATATCTGCATCATCCAATGGCCCCCCCCAATCACCCCCTGCTGCCTCAGCATCCTCCACTACCGCCTCCGCGCCTCCCAGTGGCCCCTCTCCTCTCTAGCACCGCAATACCCACCATGAGTCATACTCAATGGTAGTACCGACATCATCCACATCCGGGACCTCAATCATTGCATCCGACTCCTCGCCCAATGGCACGGTGATCGGTGGCTCCAAATCCCTCTCGTCTCCCCGACGTCGATAGACTATGGGCTCACCAGGAAACCCCTGGCACACCCCAAACTATCGTGTAACTCGGTGGTACAAAAAGAACTCATGCTCCGTCCCGTGTCGCCCAGTCAACCATCGCTCCCTCCGTACCCATCGGAGCCACTCTCCAGCCTCAGGCCAAGCTGGACAGTCCCGATAGGGACGCCAAAACACCTCCCCTGGAGTGAGCCAAGAAAAGGCATCAGTGTAGTGCTCAATGGCACCTGCCCATCGCCGACTCTGCCCCTGCTCCGTAGACCGTCGCCACAAAACTATGTAACCAATATCCTCATCCTCCATCGGCGCCCAAGTCGTCCAAGGTAACACGGAAGGCCTCTCAATAGCTATGTGCTGCCAACCCCAGCACTGCAACAAAAAACTACAACTGACACCCTTTCGCTGTCGATAGCGGACCCCGTACAGCTCCCCGTAGAGCTGTGCCAACAAAGTCTGTCCCCATCTCAGAATCAACGGTGCCTCTATCGGGAACTCTGCCAACTGCCACACCAAATCCAGCAAGTTCCACGAGAACCTCGCACCTGACGAATCAGGGAGAAGAATGTTAGAAATGAGGCCCATCAAGAATGCATGCCTCACTCCTAACACCCCCCTCTCCGTCCACCAGCTAACAAAAATCCCGCCAGCCTGGAAATCCGCCTCGGTTGTCTCCACTGGGTCTTGCTACACCCAGCTGCCCCCCATGCCCAAAGCATCTCGTAAGTATAGCAGTATGCTGATCAAATGGAGATGTCCTAATAGGCAGACCATCTATCGGAATCCAAAGTAATCGATAGACGTCCTCAAGAGTCACAGTCATCTCCCCTGTCGGGAGGTGGAAAGTATTGGTCCGTGGATCCCAAAGCTTGATCAGGGCTGTCAGATAGGCCTGATCCGAAACCACAGGCTCCAGTCGAGCCACCTGCTTGAGCCCAAGGGCATCAAGCCATCCCCAGTCATCATCGGTCAATGCCAACCGCGCCTCAGTAAATGCAGCGGGTACACGGTACCGGCTCCTAACAACCTGCAAAAAAAAAAAAAAAAAATAGGTCAAATTTTAAGTTCTAGGGTTTCTAACCTTAAATGTTAAACAAAAACATCACAAAAAAAATATTAAAGTTTTGAAAAGCGTCAACACAAAAACAATGCATTAAATTAAAGCAAAATAAACTCTAGGGTCACTTATAGGTCTCGCCTTGGCTCCGCCGCTCGAACCAGTTTGTGCACTCATGATGGCAGAGAGAATTCTAGCAACGCTTCGCTTCGCAGAATTACCTCCTCCTCCCAGAGCTCCAAAATAGCAAGAAAAAAATGACACAAATGAGCCCAAAATCAAGTTTTGGCCATTAAATAGGCCTTTTGCACTGGAATTCATCCTTGAGTGGGACGAGCACTCTGATTAGCGCTCGTCCCACCCAGGGACGAATTCTCCAGCTGGAATTCGTCCCACCCAGGGACGAATTCAGGCCAGCACAAAAAAAAAATCAACAAAAATGACTAAAAATGCACTAAAAACAGACAATAAAATTGCCCGACAGGATTGCAACTACACCTGACAACAAGGGCATACAAAATCGACATTGGAGTCACAAATTGTCACTATCATACTCCCTAAGAAGGCTACAATAGCCGGACCACTCCACGAGAAGACTGATTTTAGACAATTTCATCCCCAAACGACATCACCAAAAGGGTCAAAGCCCACTCAAAAATAGTACAAAATTCAACAAAAATACAGAAAAACATTGCCAGACATAAGTGCTCTTGCACTTAACCTCTAGGCAAAGAAAATTGATTTCGAGGTCCAAATTATCGCTCTCCTACTTCCCCAAGAAGGCTACAATAGCCGGACCGCTCCACGGGAAGTTAGATTTTCGATGATTTCACCTCATTACGACATCACCAAAAGGGTTAACACCCACCAAAAATAGGTCCAAATGTTGGAAAAATTGCACAAGCTTAACGGTAAACCCTTTAAGGCACACCTGCACAAGTCATCTTGGGTCAAGCGACTCGTCGCTTCTCTCACGAAGGTCATTCCCTCATCGATTCGTCGCTTGAGGGGGTAGTCACACTTAGTCACCAACCAACAATCACACACCCAATTTAGGAAAACGACATGCATTCAAAGAATCATTGACAAAGACAATCACGCTCCTGCTTGGGGCAGTAAACAAGCAACAATCAAATCAATCAAACACTTGGCATTTCGTGAATCATGAACACAAGGTTCCCCTTGAGGATAAAAATGCCCTTTGCCTATTCATGACTGATCAATGTCTAAGTTCAAGTCACACCTCAACAAAATAGGTTAATACTTGAAATCAAATTCCTTAGCTTGTCAGAAGCAAGGATTCAAGAATGCATGCCCTTTCCATACTTGGGGCATCAAAAGTTGATTAGGTTACCAAGAAACCCTAATCATTAGTGCTTTGGTTATCTATTTTTTCTCAGCACTGCGTCACCCGTAGTGCTTCCCAAAAAGGGGCATCTATAGACACCAAAATAGCACCAACCCGATTATGTGACTGCAAACACTGATCGCTTTGAAAAACACAACCCCCAGGGCAGCCCTCAGAGGTTAAACAGTGGTCTTAACCACTTTCATAGCAATTTTGTAAGGTCAAGAAGCAATTTGGCACAATTAGACACTTTGCCCAGTATTCGTCTCACCCAGGGACGAATTCAAAATAGAATCCGTCCCACCCCAGGACGAATTTTGAATCCGTCCCTAGGTGGGACGAATTCTAAGCTTAACGGGCAAAAATACAAATGGTGCCAAGTGGCAGCCCAGAACAGTCAGTTAATGACTCCTGCCTTGCACGTGTGTGTAGGTGGACAGAGGGGGCCGTTAGAAGACTGTCACAAAAGGCATTTATCAAAGCTCAAGTCAATGGAGGACTCCCCTCCCTCATGGGAAGACAAGACTGCCACATGGTGCCTATGACCAACACATGGCATTTGTGCTTCCCTCCCAAAAGAGACCCCTTGGGTCTATAAAAGGTGGGACTTTTCTCACCCAAAAGAGACAAAGTTGAAGGAGTTTTCAAGCAACGAAGTGTCTGCCGAGTTGAAGACCCACTTGCATCCCTTTTGGTTCACCTTCCCACATCCACCAATCTCTTTTGCAAGGGAGGTTGTTGGGTGGCCTTTGGAAGCTCGAATCTGACCCAAATCCAACACATGGACACCTGAACCAACCAATTCGCCGACCCCCCAATCCTAAGAGGTTTTGGGCCCATCCCTGGTGGATTGGCTCCAAAATCAAGTGCCAACGGTGGGAGGCCCACTTGGGCACCCCCGCACCTCCAAAGTCCTATTTTATGTTTTAGAGCAGTTTAGATTACTTTTCAGATTGCATTTTGTGTTATTAGGTTTGATTAACCCATAGCTGCAATTTTGTAACTTTTGGTCAGATTCTAGTATGTTTTGTGTCGCTTTGTCGTTTCGCTGACTTGCAGGTTTCGAGGTCAAATTCCTGAGGGTGGAGGCCAAATTGGGAGAATCCGACCATCTGGGTAGTCCCAAAATGGCCCCAATTACATAACCCCCCTGTTTGCAGGCATTTTGTAGGTCTCGGGATGTGACATTGGAGCAACAGCAGGTCGGTTTCTTCAACACAGAAGAATTCGTCCCACCCAGGGACGAATTGCAGTCAAAATTCGTCCTGCCCAGGGATGAATTCCAGTTAAAGGTAGATTGGCTAGCTGTATCAGTGGCAGTGGCCTTCTGGTAACTTTTCTTATCTTCTGTCAAGTTTTGAAGCCATTTGGACTCACTGTAATTACTATTTCAAGCAAATGTTTACATGCATATTTCGTTAGTTTTAGAGAACAAACACTTTTCATTTGCGGCAGATGCTACTGACATCTTGGTTGTTTCTTTGTTCGTAGGAGAATCAGCGAAGGTTAAGAACTCATCGACATCAGCGACGACATCATCTTGGCCCGCCCATTGCAATCGTGGGACGAGCTCCAAAATAGCAAGAAAAAAATGACACAAATGAGCCCAAAATCAAGTTTTGGCCATTAAATAGGCCTTTTGCACTGGAATTCATCCTTGAGTTGGACGAGCGCTCTGATTAGCGCTCGTCCCACCCAGGGACGAATTCTCCAGCTGGAATTCATCCCACCCAGGGACGAATTCAGGCCAGCACAAAAAAAATCAACAAAAATGACTAAAAATGCACTAAAAACAGACAATAAAATTGCCCGACAGGATTGCAATTGCACCTGACAACAAGGGCATACAAAATCGACATTGGAGTCACAAATTGTCACTATCATACTCCCTAAGAAGGCTACAATAGCCGGACCACTCCACGGGAAGACGGATTTTAGACAATTTCATCCCCAAACGACATCACCAAAAGGGTCAAAGCCCACTCAAAAACAGTACAAAATTCAACAAAAATACAGAAAAACATTGCTAGACATAAGTGCTCTTGCACTTAACCTCTAGGCAAAGAAAATTGATGTCGAGGTCCAAATTATTGCTCTCCTACTTCCCCAAGAAGGCTACAATAGCCGGACCGCTCCACAGGAAGTTAGATTTTTGAAGATTTCACCTCATTACGACATCACCAAAAGGGTTAACACCCACCAAAAAAAGGTCCAAATGTTGGAAAAATTGCACAAGCTTAACGGTAAACCCTTTAAGGCACACCTGCACAAGTCATCTTGGGTCAAGCGACTCGTCGCTTCTCTCACGAAGGTCATTCCCTCATCGATTCGTCGCTTGAGGGGGTAGTCACACTTAGTCACCAACCAACAATCACACACCCAATTTAGGAAAACGACATGCATTCAAAGAATCATTGAAAAAGACAATCACGCTCCTGCTTGGGGCAGTAAACAAGCAACAATCAAATCAATCAAACACTTGGCATTTCGTGAATCATGAACACAAGGTTCCCCCTGAGGATAAAAATGCCCTTTGCCTATTCATGACTGATCAATGTCTAAGTTCAAGTCACACCTCAACAAAACAGGTTAATACTTGAAATGAAATTCTTTAGCTTGTCAGAAGCAAGGATTCAAGAATGCATGCCCTTTCCATACTTGGGGCATCAAAAGTTGGTTACGTTACCAAGAAACCCTAATCATTAGTGCTTTGGTTATCTATTTTTGCTCAGCACTGCGTCACCCGTCGTGCTTCCCAAAAAGGGGCATCTATAGACACCAAAACAGCACCAACCCGATTATGTGACTGCAAACACTGATCGCTTTGACAAACACAGCCCCTAGGGCAGCCCTCAGAGGTTAAACAGTGGTCTTAACCACTTTCATAGCAATTTTGTAAGGTCAAGAAGCAATTTGGCACAATTAGACACTTTACCCAATATTTGTCTCACCCAGGGACGAATTCAAAATAGAATCCGTCCCACCCCAGGACGAATTCTGAATCCGTCCCTAGGTGGGACAAATTCTAAGCTTAACGGGCAAAAATACAAATGGTGCTAAGTGGCAGCCCAGAACAGTCAGTTAATGACTCTTGCCTTGCACGCGTGTGTAGGTGGACAGAGGGGGCCGTTAGAAGACTGTCACAAAAGGCATTTATCAAAGATCAAGTCAATGGAGGACTCCCCTCCCTCATGGGAAGACAAGACTGCCACATGGCGCCTATGACCAACACATGGCATTTGTGCTTCCCTCCCAAAAGAGACCCCTTGGGTCTATAAAAGGTGGGACTTTTCTCACCCAAAAGAGACAGGTTGAAGGAGTTTTCAAGCAACGAAGTGCTACCGAGTTGAAGACCCATTTGCATCCCTTTTTGTTCACCTTCCCACATCCATCAATCTCTTTTGCAAGGGAGGTTGTTGGGTGGCCTTTGGAAGCTCGAATCTGACCCAAATCCAACACATGGACACCTGAACCAACCAATTCACCGACCCCCCAATCCTAAGTGGTTTTGGGCCCATCCCTGGTGGATTGGCTCCAAAATCAAGTGCCAACGGTGGGAGGCCTACTTGGGCACCCCCGCACCTCCCAAGTCCTATTTTAAGTTTTAGAGCATTTTAGATTACTTTTCAGATTGCATTTTGTGTTATTAGGTTTGATTAACCCATAGCTGTAATTTTGTAACTTTTGGTCAGATTCTAGTATGTTGTGTGTCGCTTTGTCATTTCGCTGACTTGCAGGTGTCGAGGTCAAATTCCCGAGGGTGGAGGCCAAATTGGGAGAATCCGACCATCTGGGTCGTCCCAAAATGGCCCCAATTACATAACTCCCCTATTTGCAGGCATTTTGTAGGTCTCGGGATGCGACATTGGAGTAGCAGCAGGTCGGTTTCTTCAACACAGAAGAATTTGTCCCACCCAGGGACGAATTGCAATCAAAATTCATCCTTCCCAGGGATGAATTCCAGTTAAAGGTAGATTGGCCAGCTGTCTCAGTGGCAGTGGCCTTCTGGTAACTTTTCTTATCTTCTGTCAAGTTTTGAAGCCATTTGGACTCACTGTAATTACTGTTTCAGGCAAATGTTTACATGCATATTTCGTTAGTTTTAGAGAACAAACACTTTTCATTTGCGGCAGATGCTACTGACATCTTGGTTGTTTCTTTGTTCGTAGGAGAAGCAGCGGAGGTTAAGAACTCATCGACATCAGCGACGACATCATCTTGGCCCGCCCATTGCAATCGTGGGCACGTAGAAGGAGGAAGACTAAGTCACACATTGTAACAAAGACAAATTTAATGCTCCTAGCCCCTAAAAAGGGAGGAGACGTCTATGTAACCGAGGATAAGATATTTGAATAAAGAGGGCTGTGATTTCTTTACATCTTTTCTTTCCTTTCCAAATTGTCTCTTTCCTTTGTTTTGGTGCATAAGGTTAAAGTGTTACATTTCGTATTACATTGCATAATTAGTGTTTCCTTTGCCCGAAATCTCGTGCTTTCACTAGCTTCTACCATTGTTGATTTCCCTAGTACAATTATGTCATGCATAATTATTGGTGACTTAAACCTTCTAGGTTTTAAGTTGGATTCAAACCATGAAGTATTTTTTAATCCTTCACTACTCCTATAGTTCTCCCTAAACCCTTAACCACTATTATGAATAACTATAGTGATATGGAATTTTCTTTACTTAATCCCTTGCTACTTCTAAAAAAAACAACTAGAGAATTATTTACAAGTACTCAGAATTAAATCCTTTGTAAAAATTGCCTATCCATATTATCCATTGTTATCTAAACCCAAACATGAATAAGACATTATCTTGAAAACTTTAGGACACTCTATCATAGGCCTTATTCATATGAAGTTTAGATATCATACCTTTCCTATCACCAGCCTTTATAGAATGTAAAGTTTCATGGAGAGTTATTACTCTATCCAAAATTTACTCCCCTTTTACAAAATCCCCTTATTGTTTTGAGATAATAGTTGGGAGTATAAATTTAAGCCTCAAAGCTATTATTTTTATATTATTTTATAGATTGCATTGCAAAGGCTTATAGGCCTATAATCCTTAATATATTTTGGTATTGAATTATTAGGGATTAAGAATAATAATCTATTATTGTACTCCTTTAAAAATTTCCTTGTATGGTGTGGCTCCTTGACTACCTCAATAACATCCTTATTAATAATATCCTAGAATATTTAGAAAAAAACAACTCAAAAACCATCAATATCTAGCACTTTGGTCTTACCAAGGGAGAAAATTGCTTCTCTCACTTCTTCCTCACTAATATCCTTAATCATCTATTCATTTATTTCCATTATGATCAACCTTGGTATATGCTAAATTATCTCCTCAACTACATATTGGTCTTCTACAATATATTATGACAGTAGTGTTTGGAAAAAATATACTGGTTGTTATCTAATTTCTATTTCTTTCCTTATGAATTTGACCATATTTTTTTATGTATCTCCATTATTCTAGATAAACTTTTATGCTTTAAATTTAAGACATGGAATAACTTTGTGTTCTTATCACCTTATTCTAGCCAATGATTTCTTAATTTTTATTTTCAATAAGTCTCCTCTCTCGCTACAATGGTGTGCTATTATGAATTTAGTTTATTTTACCTCCTATTGATCCATTCCACTCTTATTGATATATTCTTCTAACTTACTCAGTTCTCTTCTAATAAGTTCCTTTTATTTAAAATATATTTCCAAATACCTATTTCTTTTAGCTCGTTACCTCATTCAACACAATATTCAATCTACTTACCACAATGTACATTTTATATCTATGTACTAGTATATCCCACCACATTTCCACTTCCTTTAAAATAGCAGGGTGGCCACATATATTTAAATTTAAATGGGGGTATCTTTTATATAATTGAACATTTATATAATCGAACATTAATTGCATTAATACAAAACAGAAAGTAACAATCTATATAGAAGGAAGAGTATGAAAAAAAAAAAAAAAAAAACTGATTGAAAAGCATTAATGAAAAATAAGGAACAATTTAATGTTTGTTGCTACATATGGTAATGGAAGGTTTGCATACGTTTCCTTCGTTACAAACAAGGATTTTGTTTAATTAAGTAACATGCTAAGGTTAAGGTTTTTGCAAAGCCCATGCAAGTGGACATTACGAAGGATCCATGTCCAGGCGTCAAAGCAATCAAGGGTTTAAGTTATATAGGATACGTTTTGCTTTCCTTACCGCAACATGGACATTACAGTTGTCGTATTGCAAAGAACGTTTGACATAATGGCGAAGACAATAGCAGCATGAACAATATTCCTCACATTTAATTCCATTTTCCTTTCATTTATTTATTTATTTTATTTTTTAACTTAGCATTACTTTGAGTTATTCTTGGCATGAATTACACAAGAAGCCGAGGAATTTCAAGCATTATCCATGAATTTGTATATTGCATATTATCCATCAATTCTAAGCAATGCATATTCAAACTTTTATTCTAAACAGACTTCTGAAGAATTTAAATTTTTTTTTTTAAACACGCCGAAGTCTGCACGGCGCTGTTCGGACAGCGCAGTGCGCAAGTCGGGGGCCCGACGGACTTCGCCAAAACTAGGGCGAAGTGCGAACGTCGGCCACGCCGACGGACTTCGCCCGAACTAGGGCGAAGTTCGAACTTCGGCCGCGCCGACGGACTTCGCCCGAAATTGGGCGAAGTGCGCACTTCGGCCGCGCCGACGGACTTCGCCCGAAATTGGGCGAAGTGCGCACTTCGGCTGCGCAGCCGGACTTCGCCCAAACTTGGGCGAAGTGCGCACTCGAGGCGCGACGGACTTCGCCGAAACCGGGCGAGATTCGCACTCGGCCGCAGCGGACTTCGCCCGAACGGGCGAAGTTCGCACTTCGCGGCTACGACGGACTTCGCCCGAAATTTGGGCGAAGTTCGAACTCGCGGTCGCGACGGACTTCGCCCGAATTTGGGCGAAGTTCGAACTCGGGCAGCCAACGAACCGTGCAGGGTGAAGAGGGGACTGAGGCCAACTTCGGACTTCTCGTGCACTCGAGCTGCTCCAGTCTTAGCCGCAAACTTCGGAAGCAAACTTGGAAAGCCGCTTTAGACTTGTTCTTCTTCCGCGGCTGCCGCTGGGTTTGCCTGGCTTGGCAACACCTGTATGAGAAGAGAGAGACGCCGGAACAGAGAGCAACAAACTGCAAACCCTAAAAGATGCCGGAAACAAACAGAAAACTTTATTTATATTAAACGGGGGTTACAAAGTTCCTCAACCGAGGAAATTACAGTCATCTGCAGGCTGCACTGCAAGATAAGTTAAACAGACAAAATGTCGAGTCGGCTGCTCAGACATTAATCAGCTGAGTCAAACTGCTCGCTGAGATACTTTTCTTTGCCTCTGCTCCTTCTTGCTCCTTCTCTTTTTCTTTCTCTTTTGCTTCTTAAATCTGAAATACCCGAGATGCCTTATATAGCCGCGGGAAGAGGAGGATTGGGGTTTGTCCTCTGACAGGTCCTGACAAGCCCTCAACTAGGGTTTCTGACCAATCGCCGCACAAGCGTCACATCTGTCAGAGGGTAGGTGCGACGTCATGTCAACCCTTTGCCGGGATCTCGGACTGCGGCAGCGCAGTCCGACTTCGCCCATGTCTGGAGCGCAATCCGGTTTCGCCCAAGGTTCGGAGCGCAGTTGGGCACATGCGTGAAATCTGGGTTAATTTTTCTAACACCCTCCTTTAAGCCTGATTTCACGAGCGCTTTGACTCCAAGTTGCTCTCGCAATTTGTTGAAGTCTTCCTCCTTCAAAGGCTTCGTGAAGATGTCAGCCAATCGCTCCTTGGACCTGCAAAATTGCAGTTGTACTTCGCCAAATTTCACCAGCTCTCTGATGAAATGATACGGGATGTCTATGTGCTTCGTCCGGCCATGGAACACAGGATCCTTTGAGAGTGCAATGGCCGAATTGTTATCACAAAAAATTGTTGTCGCACCATCCGAAGGAATGTTCAGTTCACTCAGAACTCTTCGCAGCCAAACTGCCTGGCATGCGGCTGATGTGGCGGGGACATATTCTGCTTCGGCTGTGGACAACGCAACGATGGGTTGTTTCTTGGACGCCCATGAGATCGCCTCCGATCCGAGATGGAAAGCATACCCGGAGGTGCTCTTTCGATCGTCGGCATCGCCAGCCCGAGCCATCGTCCGTGAAGCCCACTAGCTCCAACTGGTCTTAACTAGCGTAAAATAGGCCATGGTTTCGTGTCCCGTTGACATAGCGCAAGATCCTCTTGCCTGCTTGCCAGTGCGTGTCTTTCGGAGTCTCCATGAAACGGCTGATCAGACTGACTCCGAACATCAGATCTGGCCGAGTTGCAGTCAAATACATCAGACTACCAACTAGCCTCTTGAACAGGGTTGGGTCGACATTCCTCCCTGTATCCAACTTGCTCAGCTTCAAACCGTACAGGGCCTTCTTCAGCTTTAGGACTTTGCCCTCCTGGCCTTCAAATTCGTAACCTGGTGGCTGGTCTATGTAGACCTCTTCCTCCAACACTCCGTTGAGGAAGGCCGACTTGACATCCATCCGGTACATCTTCCAACCTTGTTGGGCTGCCAATGCCGGGATCATCCCGATCGTGTCAAGTCGGGATACAAGCACATATACCTCATGGTAATCGATACCTAACTTTTACTTGTAACCCTTCGCCACCAATCTGGCTTTATGCTTGTCAACGTCTCCTTGGGCGTTGAACTTTGTCTTATACACCCACTTGACCCCAATGGTCTTCTTCCCTGCTGGAAGATCAGTCAGCTGCCATGTTGCATTCTTTTCAATGGCTGCTATCTCTTCATCCATCGCCTGCACCCACTTCTGATTCTGACTTGCATCTTCGAACTCTACTGGATCAACTTCAGTAAAGAATGCAAATTCAGAGTGCTCTTCATCTATGTGGGTTCGGGTTGCCTCGTAAATGTCTTGCAAGCTCCGAGTCTTCGCAGGTGTCCTCAGGTTTTGAATTCTGCTTACAAGTGGAGGCGACTGTGATGGAGTGGCTGTGCTACTGCTGGCACCGTTGTTGCTGCTAGAAGTTGCTGGTGGCTGCACACTTCCTTCTTCCAAGTCAACAGACTAAACTTTTGCTGGCTTTAACTGGCCAGTCTCAGACTTCCCGTTCCAGGATTGATCTTCAAGAAATTTCACATCACGGCTGATGATGAGATTCTTCGTCACAGGGTTGTACAGCCTATATGCCTTCGCTCGCTCACCGTACCTCGTGAAAATGCACTTCTCTCGCTCGATCATCCAACTTCGCCGCTTCTCTTCGGAACATTTGCATATGCTATGCACCCGAACACACGCAAGTGAGCCACACTTGGCTTCACTCCGCTCTAGGCCTCCCGAGGGATTTTGTCCTTCACGCTTTTGGTGGGACATCTGTTCAGCAAGTAGACTGCACATGTTACGACCTCTGCCCAAAATTCATGTGACAATCCCTTCGCCTTCATCATGCTTCGCGCCATTTCCATGATGGTTCGGTTCTTCCTCTCAGCTACGCCATTCTGCTGTGGCGTGTATCTGGCAGTGAACTGCCTTCGAATTCCATGCTGCTTGCAAAAGTTGTGGAATTCATTGGAGATGTACTCTCCACCTCCATCAGTTCTGAGAGTCTTCACATAATAACCGCTCTGTTTCTCCACCAGAGCCTTGAACTCCTTGAATCTGGCAAATGCCTCTGACTTCAGCTTGATGGCATAAATCCAAGTCTTCCGGCCGAAGTCATCAATGAATGTCAAGAAGTATTTGTTGCCGGAAAACGTGGTGGTCTGCATCGGACCGCAAATGTCTGAGTGCACCAGCTCCAATGGCCGTGATGCTCTCCAAGACTGTCCTACAGGGAATGCATCCCTATGCTGCTTGCCGACTAGGCAACCTTCACACACTTGGTTTGGTTGCTCTATCAGGGGTAGACCCTTCACCATTCGCATTCTGTGCAGTTGATTCAGGCCACTAAAGCTCAGGTGACCGAATCTGAGATGCCACAGCCAGGTAGCATCTTTCTCAATTGCACTCAGAGACATCAATGATTCATTCTGAATCTGCAGCGGAAACATTTTGTTTTTCGTCATGGACATAGTTGCAATTTGTCCATGGACTTTGTATCTGATGGAACAGACACCGTCTTTAAACAGTACAGTGTGCCCCTTTTGCACAAGCTGTCCAACACTTAACAGATTGTGCTTCAACCCAGGCACATAAAAAACATCTTGAATTATTTTTCTTTCACCGTGTCGGGTGCGGATGAGGATCTTGCCTTTCCCCATCACAGGAACTTTGTTGTTGTTCCTCATCTTGACTTCGGACCGGACTATTTCATCCAGTTGTGAGAACATCTCTCTGTTCCCAGTCATGTGGTTGCTCGCAACCACCGTCAAGATACCGGATGTTTTTCTTGCTCTCCTCTTCAATACCGCAAGTCAACAAGACATTACCTCCTGCCGCATTTTCGGGTTCCTCCGTATAATGGGCTTGCTGCTGATTCTCGTTCGCAATCTTCTTCTTGCATTGTGAGGCATAATGGCCGAACTTACTGCAGTAGTAGCATTGGACCTTTGACATGTCCTTCTTCTGCTGAGAGCTTCCTTGCTGATTTCTGCCAGTGCCTCTTCCTCCTTGTTGATGAAAGTTGCAACTTGGCTCAGCGTCATGAGGGTTTGATCTCCCTCCTTGCTTGTTACTTCTCCCACGCCTACTTCTGCCTCTCCCTCCTTGAGAACTAGAAGCGCTGTGGTGGGAGTCTTGTCTGCCTCTGTCTCGGACTGAGGCTTGAGCCCGAAACGCTTGCTCTAGAGAGGTCTGAGATGAACGGCTCAGCCTCTGTTCATGGGTCTGCAATGAACCCATGAGTTCGTCTCGTCGAGAGGGTTGTCGGATCCCTCGACTCTTCGATTGCTATCACAACCGAGTCGAACTTCGCAGGCAAACTTCTGAGAATCTTCTCCACGATTCTCTGGCTCTGGACATTTTCTCCATTCAACCGCATCTGGTTGATAATGTCAGTCGTTCGGGTGAAGAAGTCGCTTATCGACTCGGACTCGCTCATCTGCAGGTTCTCAAACTGTCTCCTGAGAATCTGCAGTTTCACCAACTTCACTTTGTTGGTGCCCTGATACGAACTTGCTAGGGTTTCCCAGGCCTGCTTGGCCTTGGTGGTCGATGCAATCCGCGGGAAGATGGTCTCCTCAACCGCTTGCATGATGTAGAAGAGGGCCTTCCGGTCCTTCTTCTTGTGCTCTTTCAACGGATCCTTGTCCGCCCGAGAGAGGGCGGCGGTGTTGCTGCATCTGTCGGTTCTGAGTAGCCGTTTTCGACCAACTCCCACAGCGCCTGAGATACGAACAGGATCTTCATTTGGATGCTCCAATGAATCGTAGTTCTTGCCGTTAAATCGCGGGATCTGCAACTGCAACGAAGTTTCTCTCGGAAGCCATGCTTCTATCTCCGTGTCACGACACTATCAGCTCTGATACCAATTTGAAGAATTTAAATTTTTTTTTTTTAAACACGCCGAAGTCTGCACGGCGCTGTTCGGACAGCGCAGTGCGCAAGTCGGGGGCCCGACGGACTTCGCCCAAACTAGGGCGAAGTGCGAACGTCGGCCACGCCGACGGACTTCGCCCGAACTAGGGCGAAGTTCGAACTTCGGCCGCGTCGACGGACTTCACCCGAAATTGGGCGAAGTGCGCACTTCGGCCGCGTCGACGGACTTCGCCCGAAATTGGGCGAAGTGCGCACTTCGGTCGCGCCGACGGACTTCGCCCAAACTTGGGCGAAGTGCGCACTCGGGCCGCACGGACTTCGCCCGAAGCCGGCGAGTTCGCACTCGAGCTGACGGACTTCGCCGAAGCCGGGCAAGTTCGCACTTCGCGGCTGCGACGGACTTCGCCCGAAATTTGGGCGAAGTTCGAACTTCGCAGCTGCGACGGACTTCGCCCGAAATTTGGGCGAAGTTCGAACTTCGGGCAGCCAACGAACTGTGCAGGGTGAAGAGGGGACTGAGGCCAACTTCGGACTTCTCGTGCACTCGAGCTGCTCCAGTCTTAGCCGCAAACTTCGGAAGCAAACTTGGAAAGCCGCTTTAGACTTGTTCTTCTTCCGCGGCTGCCGCTGGGTTTGCCTGGCTTGGCAACACCCGTATGAGAAGAGAGAGACGCCGAAACAGAGAGCAACAAACTGCAAACCCTAAAAGATGCCGGAAACAAACAACAAACTTTATTTATATTAAGCGGGGGTTTACAAGTTCCTCAACCGAGGAAATTACAATCATCTGCAGGCTGTGCTGCAGGATAAGTTAAACAGACAAAATGTCGAGTCGGCTGCTCAGACATTAATCAGCTGAGTCAAACTGCTCGCTGAGATACTTTTCTTTGCCTCTGCTCCTTCTTGCTCCTTCTCTTTTTCTTTCTCTTTTGCTTCTTAAATCTGAAATACCCGAGATGCCTTATATAGCCGCGGGAAGAGGAGGATTGGGGTTTGTCCTCTGACAGGTCCTGACAAGCCCTCAACTAGGGTTTCTGACCAATCGCCGCACAAGCGTCACATCTGTCAGAGGGTAGGTGCGACGTCATGTCAGCCCTTTGCCGGGATCTCGGACTGCGGCAGCGCAGTCCGACTTCGCCCATGTCTGGAGCGCAATCCGGTTTCGCCCAAGGTTCGGAGCGCAGTTGGGCACATGCGTGAAATCTGGGTTAATTTTTCTAACAACTTCAAGTATCTCAATCTCCACGAATAATGTACTTATCAGCTGGCGGTCTACGGGTATCTACGATCGCCCTACATCACTGATTGTACGAATTTTATAAATATAAATAGCGCGGTGAACTGACTTTTGGATCGTGTAAATCATCCAAACATTTGGTAGAAATCGTATAAGAGGAAAAATTGAAAGAGTGATTGACTGTAATTTAGATAGGCAGTTGCAAGCATAGAATTAAAAAATTCTACAAAATATAAGTTAACGAGGGAAGAAAAAGGGATATGTATACATATATCAATTTTATTTAAGAATTAGAAAAGGGATTGTTGACCTACTGATAGTAATACATAAATTTTAAGTGATAGTAAGTATAATAGATAATATAATTGAAAATAATATAGTATAATAACAAAAGTTCTGATATATTGATATAATTGAAAATAATTAATTCAAAATAAAACTTAAATGATATATCACATGTCCATATCTAAATGCTTGTTGTAACCCAAAACAACAAAAGATTTGTCATATAGAGGTGATAAAAACGATAGGAATCCTTTCATATTTTTTTCAGCAAAAATGGACGTCTCCGTGTAAGAGTTCATTCAATCCAACATTCGCCAAATGTTGACCATGAAAACGAAATTGGGGGCCATTTTAGTCTTCCAACTTGATAATCTTGGTGTAAACAAAATCAACATTCACCAAATGCTAACCAAGTAAACGAAATTGGGGCATGTAAGTCTAACCAAGTAAACGAAATTGGGGCATGTAAGTCTGCCAAGTTGATAAACTCGGTGTAAAGAAAATGTGTCAGTGGAGCATGTAATTGCTCAATATGTTTTGAAGGTGGTCAAAGTCCATCTCAAGATAAATATCATTTTCTCATTGATTTGATTTAATACCAATACTGCAGTCTTTGACACACAAGTTTGACAAACTGTTCAACCTTGTGAAACACGACAGGGTTTCACAACAGGGAAATGGAAGTCTCCGTGTAAGGGTTCCATCAATTCAACATTCACCAAATGTTGACCATGAAAACGAAATTGGGTGCCATGCAAGTTTTCCAATTTGGTAATCTTGATGTAAACAAAATCTACATTCACCAACTGTTGACAATAAAAACGAAATGCGGGACCATGTTAGTCTTCCAACTTGATAACCTTGGTGTAAAAGAAAAATATAATTGCTCGATATATTTTGTAGGTGGTCAAAGTCCATCTATATATATATTTTCTCATTGATTTGATTTATTACCAATAATGCAGTCTTTGACACAAGTTATACAGAATTTCCAAGTTTGTGAAACACAACAGGGATATGATAGGGCAACTACATAGAAGTCGCTATGAAGCATGGACGAATTTATAGCTGTGTTTTCGTTAGAGGAAGGAACCACGTTACTTAATAAACAATTTAGGGTATCATTTGAAAATAATTCAGCCAGACCTTCGCATTTTCTTGGCCATAATCTTCTCTTTTGCCGAGGTCAATCGACTTGACTTATTTTGTCCTAGTGGTCCTATTGTAATCTTTCCAGCGAAATGACGTGGAAGATAACAACGATGATGACATCTATTGGTCCTATTGTAATCTTTCCAACGAAATCATGTGGAAGATGACAACGATGATGACATGTATAATTTATTTATATAAAAGCAATTGAGTAACGTTGAAAATAAATAAGATTCGAGTCTTCTGTACCATATATAGTTGTATTTTATATAGTTTTCACTCTGATAGTTCTTTTCCATTTTCAACCTGAATGTTTTAAAACGAGCAAGATGCTTCTTTACTCTTTCCCAAGTGAACAAATCATTAAAAAAATAAATTAATAAAAATTTTATTTAAAAAACAAAGGAATTATGAGAATCCATCTCCTTAAAGAAGGCAATGGTTGACTTTTATTATATTTAAAACATGAATAGTGGTTCACCTTTTTGTATAAGCAAAGGCCTTTCTATATAATCCATATATTTAAAAAAATAAAATTTATATGGTTAGATTATCCTATTATTTGGTACTATTGAGTATTATTGTAAATATTTAGATTAGATTATGTTTAATATTTGTATCAATAATAGGTGTAAGTTATTAAGAGTGTTTATGTGTCATGACTGAAAGTTATCAAGTGTGCAAGTGTGAGTGAAAGATGTCAAGTGTCTAAGTGTGAGATTGTCTACAAATGATTTTATACTTTGGGAATTTAGACCTATAATATCATTGGATCCATTTGCTACCAATGGTATCAGAACCACTCTAGCTAGCCCTATCCATGGTGGAGAGAGAGGAAGAGTGATAATATTAAAGGAGAAAAATGCAAGATTAAGATATTGAAGAGTTGTTTCTAGAAGAGAGTTTGTAGGTGGATCAGAGGAATATTGATCATAGAAGGATGAGTATGAAACTAGATATCTGAATTTGGACATGTAAAGAAGACTAAAGGAAGAAGATTACTAAAGGAAGAAGAAGATTACAGGATGAAGAAGGTTGAAGGAGGAAGACGATTTTTAGAGGTGAATGGAAAATATTGGAGAGAGGAAAATATTTAAGTGGGAATAAGGAAACTAAAGGAACAAGAAGGTTCAAGCAGGGAGAAAACAAGGTTAGAGAAGAAGGTTTGCTAGGACATATTTGTGAAATATCATTTGCTAGAAATGGTATGGATGAAGTATCAAGAGTACCTTGGCCTATGTGACATAATGTGAAGCAATAAAAAGGATGTACATTGATTGATAGTAGTAGAGTGAAGCAATTTTAGATTGCAGTAGAAGGAGACAAACACAATAAAAAATGATACTTTTAAGGAGGGAGGATCCAAAAGCTAAAATGAAATATTGAAAAACACACGGACTAGAAGGATCCTACAATTAAATAAAATCCTAGACCTAAAAGTATAGTGAGATTAATTTTGGAGAAATACTAAGAACCTAAGTGTAACAACCCAAGCCTACTCTCCTGGTTGTACCACAAAATCAAGCCAAGCAAAAAATCAAAGTAATTTTTTTCTAAAGTTTATTGTTTTCAAACTAAAAAGTGCTTTAATGTTTATAGTATTTATGTTACATGCAATGAATATTTAACATAAATTTTTAATCAATACGAGCATATCAAACCACTTTTGGGTTTCAATATTGCTGCAGATAGCCACCCAAATGAATGAGATTGACCAAATCCCGTAAAGGTGCCATTTTATTGATTTGACTTATCCAATTTATTGTCCTATTATTCTATAATGAGGGTCGTACCATAGATGGGGTTATACTCTAGGGCCCATAACACCTAGAGGGTGAATGCATACTTCCCCATCCCTTATCATATTGAACCTTCGACTAACAAATCGACTTGTTGCAATATTTGTATGTAAGGGGATTAAAATACATATGCCTATTTTCTAGCTATCTATCCATTATCTCTAGAACCAACTAGAGCCATGTCAATACCCTGACCTTGGTCTTGATCTCATTATCCATTGTGACTCATAATGGTTATCCCATACCAAACATCATGGTAGAATGAGCTTATTTGTCATACTTGATTCCTATAACCGAATGGTACAAGGACTTATCACTTGTACTCCTAGGCAACAACCCAAAGGTGACATCTCATACTGACCCTCATTACAGTTTTTGACTATGTCACTTAATTTGACCTATTATTTCAGAAAAATAGTTACTCTCAAGAGTCGTTGTGTGCATACCTGCATCTCAATACCATTGGGTGTTTGAATGATTGCTTTCCATAAGGAATTCATAGATTCTTTCCTCTTTATTATTTCAGGAAGAAAGGATAATGGTTCTTTTACAAGATTAAGTTTATTCCATTTCCTAAAACTATTCACATAAAATAAAAGGTTTAATGAGAGATTGTTTAAGTTGCAAGTTGAAAAGGATTTATGTCAAAGTTTCCTTTATTAATCCTCGTATTAAACCAGATTTTTTCTTTAAGTTTACATTCACTTGACTTCCACAGTTCAAAATTTTGGCATAACATGCCCTTCAATACAATTACTGTTATATAAAAAAGAGTTACCACAAAGTTGGTAATTCTAACCTATGCTAACCAAAAAGTACTATTTTACTGACACTCCAATTAAAACTAATATTTATCATTAATTAAAGGTTAATGTAAACCAATATAAATATATTTTTCAAAATATCCCATAGTCTAGAATGCAATTAAAAATAGAGAGAATCCTACGATTTATAGTTTTTTTTTTTTAACTCTAATATTATATATCTTTTATAACAAATATTAATTGCTTCATATAAATGTATTAAACCAGTCATTCTTTATCATCATTGTATTGGTAATTCATGATGGTGACACTTTGATTTTGATCATTTACAATGTTATGGCTTTTTTCATAAAGAAGTGATTTAGAAAAGTACATTATCACACATGTTTACATATCCCAAAAATTTTTTTTACCATAATGACATAGGGTGATTCAACAATATAAGTGATATTCAATAAAGGTATAATTTCAAGCAAATTCTAGATTTCAATCATTTAAGAATGATTTTTCTTCTAGTTTAAAATATCGCTTAGAGTATATACAAGGTTTTGCTACCATTCCAATCATTTAAAATGCTTCCAAACACACATGCGATGAGGATAATTGACCTCTTAACAAGGATTCTAATATATTTTAAACAAATCAAAAGACATCTTTCGCAAAGAGTTCATCATCTACATTCAAATAGAATTTTTAAAGGTAAACATTCAGAAATATGATAATGGTTGTGCCCTTTATTTAATATTAAAGAAGAATATCACCAATTACACATAATTAAAAATTAACACCTACAACTTATACAAAATACGCTCTTAAGCAACAATAAATTATATTTCCAGGACTCTCTTATACAAATGAGGAACACAGTACTCATTTATAAGTACACAAGCTGAAATACCTAGCATATATTTAACACCCCTAACACAACTCTCTTATTTCATAGAGTTATCAAAATAAATAAGTTTTACATAGAAGTTTGCTGCGAGAAGACTCCATTCTCTATTGTATAATAGTTTGACTCACATTTTAACTTTACGTTTTATAGTGAATAGGAAAGCTTAAAACTTCCATGTATATCAATTGAAGTGGTCTAGAGGCTTAAATAATGAACATTACTAAACTGCACCCACATAGAATCCTATTGTTGGTCTATCAACATTGTACTGGTAAACTCCTTGCTCAAGTAAAACCTTCGTCACCCAAGACATCACCCAGGGCCATAAGTAATATATTATAGGGGATAAAATAAAACCTTAATATTATATGTATGCATTCTATATGCTTTCAATCAACACAAACATGGGTTTCACAATACTATTTCTAAATATATTTTATCCATTCCACATACAAACCCAATTAAAACACGTAACAAAGCATGTAATTTTTTTACCTGTAATACCATTCACAATATTCTATTGTAGCACTATTATAGTATAAGAATTAAACATGCAAGTTGAGGAAGAAAATTAGTTATGTGACAGAATGTTCCAAATGAGTCTTACACTTATTCTGTATGGCTTCACTCACATATTTCAGAACATTAATACAAGTCTTACTAGATTTTCATTTCTGGTTCTTTGACATAACATGCATCCAAAAATAAAACATAATATTACAATAAAAGTAAGCAATAGTTTTTCTACAGTAAACTAAATGTCTTACTGAAAGCAATAATTTGTTTATCCCATATCTAATTCTTCACAAATGACCATTTCCAATCATAAATCTAGTAATACCATTCAAGAAACAAAGAAGAGTATACAAATTCACACAACTATCAATTTAACATTCAAGTTTACATGTAACCATGTCAGGTCCAAATAGTAGATGCATGTCAAATCATCACAATCAGCTATCCAAGATTACAAATAATTCATTTGACATATCAAATTCAATCATGCAATCCATTTGGCTAACACACTCTATTCTTTTAAAATAAATAAAATAAGAAAGCGAATATGACATGAATAATTATGTTACTGGATAAATTGCTTATCACTTCCAAATTCAACTTTCTATAAAATCACAACACACTTTTACCAATACTTTTTAACATTCCTTTCACCCACACCTTGACCTTCCCCCTCACTTTTATTTTTCATGCAATTCAATAGATAAGGAAACATTTTTCCCTTCAACAGAACTCCTTTTCTTTTCCTTGCCAAGACTCAAACAAGATTTAAGAGCAATCATAAAACTTTCATCTTATCATCACTCCAACATCCACCACTATTAATTTTTAAAATGTAGAAAAGGATGTCTAATTAGAGTGGTAAAATCTATACTATCTATATAGATCATTATTATTTTTTATGATATTATTTATTATATTATTTTCATAATAAAAATTTTAAACTAGCACTAAGCATTTCCAAACACTAATTGGTTCCCATGATTGAAGCACTTTCAGCGCCATCATAATCAATATGTATTTACCATCAAACATATTTTAAGAGCAAACTACACATAATTAAATCATTCATGATGCCCTATATGATATGAACTTGCATGAGTTTTCATGTACTCACAGGCCAAATTATCATTTCCCTCTTACCTTTTCTATCATCCAAATTTATCTGTCAAAGGCATATACCTAGTCCTGCATACACAATGACTATCAATAGTACCACATTCTCTAGGAAAATGTAAATATAATAACCATATATTCTATAATCAAAATTCCTGTGAGGAGGGTCGTGACATCCTCCCCCACTAGAAATAAACATAGTCCCTTTGTTTCATGCATGGTTAGAGAAATTTAAAACATACTCATTTACATATGCATTCATATAACCATCAATAAAATTTCTTTCACAAATCATACATCATGTAATTACATACATTCATAACTCTTTAGTAACTCAAACTTGTTTGCATAATCCACTCACATGATGGTTCATAATATATTAAACCACATATTCATACATAAGTCAAAAATTACACAAAGCTACTCTACTTAGTAGTCTAATCACACATCCATATATACATATACATCATCAATCCATATAAAATATTTTAAAATGTTTATATCTACTCAAACATATAAGGAAACTACTACTACATATATACCATGTTCTTTCGCATGGTATTTCTATTCGAGTAGAGGTCCCATTGGACCCAATATTGCTCTATGTTCCTCTTTCTTAGGTTCTTGGTCATATAACCAAGTATACGAATAGGCTGAAATTCAATCTCTAGTAGATCGATCATTTATAAATTAGAAATATCCAAAAAGTGAGTAGGGTTAGAAATGTACTTCCTAAGGGGGGACACATGGAAGAAATTATGGATTTTGGATAATCTTGGCAATAGAGTAAGTTTGTATGCAATAGGACTTATATTACCCACAATTTCAAATGGACCCACATTTCTTGGGTTAAGTTTGGAATATTTTATAGAACTCTTAGTTGGTTTCACCCTTAAAAATATTCTATGTCCCACAAAATATTCTCTCGATGTTCTTTTGAGGTTAGTGTAGCTCTTTTGGCGATCTAAAACCTTCTCAAGCTTTTGTTGAATTCATTTTAGTTGATCTTCCATTTCTTTTATAGTTTCTGGTTTGATCACTAATCGATCCTTCGGATTACCTCATGACAAGGGAGTCCTACATATTATTCCATATAGGGCTTCAACAGGTGCCATACCTAGTGATGCATGATAACTGTTATTGTGTGTAAAATTGACTAGGTAAAGGTTATATTCCCATTTAGTATGTTGATCCATACCATACATTCACCCTCTCAATCTATCCATATGGTTTAGGGTGATAGGATAAAATGATATTTAGTTTAGTACTTGATATTATGACTTCAAGGAATTGGTGCAGTCATACCATTTCTATGGAAAACTTGTTTGCTATTGCAAATGCATCATTTTCTACATTACCGTGTATGAAATGGGAAAACTTGGTTAAATTATCCACAACTACCAAGATTACATCATGCCTAAACCTTGTTTTAGGTAAAACAACTCTAAAGTCCATTAAAACCACCTACCATTTTTGTGTAGGTATATCATGTGGGTACAATCTACCTGTCAGATGTAAATATTCTACTTTCACTTTCTAGTACTCCAAGCACCTGGTCACATAATCAGTGATGTCCTTTTTCATACCCATACAATAGTAGGATTTTCTCAAGTTCTTATCCATATTTTCCCCTCTAGGATGCACCGAATAAAGAGTATTATGTGCATCCTTAAGGATTGTTTCTTCAAATCCACCCATATTTGAAACGACCAATTTGTTATTATAATACAAGTCATATCTATATACAAAATATGTATCCTTTCCAATTTCTTCCTCAAATTGAGCATTACATGACTGGCAAAATTCATCTTTTGTTGCATGTCTAATACAATCTAACAAATCATAATGACAATTTTCATTGTAGCAATGTACCTTCTTCTGCTCAATGCATCAACAACCTTGATTTCCTTACCCTTAATATACTCAATGCCAAAATCATACTCAACTAGAAACTACATCCATCATCATTGCCTAAAATCTAGCAAGGGTTGAGTAAATATATATGTTAAAATCTGGTGATTTGTCTTTAGTTCAAATGGTTTTCCCAATAAATAGTGCCTCCAAATCTTAAGGGTATGTATGACAACTACCATTTGTACATCATGAGTGGCATAATTAACCTCATGTCTCTTAATTTTCCTTTAATAACCGTACCATATTGGGCAAAAATACCTCCTAATCCTTCAATTAATGCATCAGTACACACTATAAACTTATTATTAGGATAGTGCAGTTGTCAACCTTTATTTCAAAATTTGAAAAGTCTCTTCACACTGCTCTATTCATTTAAAGTCTTTACCTTTTCTTTTAATGTTTGTAATAGGTTGGGTGATTCTCGAGAAACCTCTAACAAATTGCCTATAATATCCTACAATCCCCATTAAAATTTGTACCTCAGTCATGTTAGTAGGTGCAAGCCAAACAACAATTACTTTTATTTTCTTGGGATCAACTACAATCCCCTCAGTAGAGATAATATGTCCCTAATACTATACTTGTGGAGTATAGAATTTACACTTTGATAGATTTCTATATAATTGATTCTTTCTAATAAAATCAAGTATAGTTCTCATATGTTGATCATGTTCTTCCTTGTTTTTGAATAGATCAATATGTCATTAAAAAACATGAGCACAAAGCAAATCAACTACTCTTTAAAACTTCTATTCATGAGATTCATGAGTGCATATGGGGTTTTAGTTATACCAAAAGGTAGGACGATAAGCTCAAAATGTCCATACCTCGTCCCAAAAGTGGCCTTAGAAGTGTCTTCTTCTTGAATCCTTAACTAATGGTTATCTAATATTAGATCAATCTTCAAGAATATGGTTTCTCCTTTTATATTATCGAAGATATAATCTATTCAAGGTAATAACACCTATTTTTTATGGTCACCTCATTCAACATCTGGTAGTCTATGCACATTCTCAAGGTAACATATTTCTTAACAAAAAAGAAAGCAGCTCCCCATGGTGACTCACTGGGATTGATTAGTATTTTCTCCATAAAATCCTAAAGTTACATCTTGAGCTCTTGTAGCTCAATAGGAGTTATCCTATATAGTTCCCTTGCAATGGGTGCAGCTCTAGGTAACAACTCAATAGAAAAATCAAATTCTCTAGGAGGAGGTAACTCTTGAAGGTCCTCCAAAAATACTTCCTTTCAGTCTCCCAAAACATGATGCTTTTGAAAGAGGTCATATTCCACTTCAATATCCTCTTTCTTATTCATTTTAACTACATAAAAAATTCCCCTCTTCCTAATGGTTTTATTTATCTAAATTGTAGTTAGTAAAAGGGGCTTAATTTCACCACAATAACAATGAATTCTAATCATTTTATTAGACTCACCCATAAACTCCAGCTATATTTCTTTAAAGTTTAAAATAGTATTATGGGCTTTTAACCAATCAACACCAAGAATAATGTCAAATGCATGTAAAGGTGCCACATAAAAATTCCATTTGGCTCTACCTTGAGGTAAAATGATGTGAGGGTTAAATAGACATTGTTTTACATGATAATTCTACCCTAACCCATACTCCACTTTCCAACCATTATCCATAAATCCAATTCTTTTAGGTATGTCTCTGAGTAATCTGGTGGAAATAAAGCTATCAGTCGATCCACTATCTATTAAAATATAGATCCTTATCATAAATTTCACCATTTAACAAGAAATTATTAAGTTGACCATCAAGTATGGGACTACCTATTATCATAAATATATTTTGGGTGGCTTCTTATAGAGTTTTTTTGTGAAGATCAGCTCTATGGAGGGTATTTTTTGGCATCATGGGCTCTGTGGCATACATAAAAACCACTTGAAAGAGATTTGCTTCTCCTATTATTATTCTTGTTCCTACCTTGAGGCACAGTTTCCCTAGTCTTATCCTAATTTTCTAGTATTTGATCATATATTTTAGGAAACCCTTTACCATACCTCCTAAAATTACTTCCTTGAAAGCTAGTTCTATTTCTACATCCCTATCTATTATGATCTCCTCCTTTCAATTTTTTATTTTGTTCTTTTTCACATTTTATAAACCCAACACTCTTCCATTTATTGAGTTCATATTTTTTCTTTTTAGATAACGTTTGATAGTTAAAGTATACCTTTCTAGTCTCTTTTTTTGCTTCCACTTTTCATGCTAAATCAAAATAAATAGGAAGATCTACAGGGTTGTTCATATTAACCACCATCCTGATATTGGGATGCAATCCCAAAATGAATTTCTAAACTTTCTTCTCTTCATTACTCTTATACTAGGTTGCATACTTAATAATTTGAATATAGTTTTGATGGTATTCTCTAATTGACATAGATTCTTGTTGCATACTAGTAAATTCCCCAATTTTTTCCACATAATATTGCTTAGTCAAGAATCTATTCCTAAATTCCTTAACAAAATCCTCCCATTTGAGGTCTGTAGCTTCAATATCCTACCATTTCTTAAATATATTCCACCAATATAGGGCCCTTCAACCATGTTCATTATAGCCAAAGCAGTTTTAGATTTTGATGACAAAATCACCAAGAAAAATTATAACTCTAGTTCGTTCAACCAATTCTCCATTACATCACCATCACATTTTACATTAAACTTGGATATTGCAACATTATTTAGGTTTTTGGCCAACTACACACTCAGTTTGGCCCTACCAACACTGGATCTTGTAGTGATGCAAAAATTTATTATCATTAACATAAATCATTCACCATTTTGCAGAAATATCAAATCATTCATCCACACATAATTATCCATAATAAAAATCCACAATTGAGAGAGAGATAGATAATAACCTTAAGGTAGGGAAACAACAATAATAATCCTTAAGGAAGGAATAATTCCACAATATCTCCCAATATGAGAGAGCCACTTAAGGAGGGAAAATTCCCATAAGCCACTTCATGGGTAAAGATGATTACTTTGGGGAGTCTACTACTAATATAATATTATATTATAATATAATATAACATTATAATACAATAAAACATGGGTTGTGTTTGGCCCATGCCAACCCTTATACAATGTAATAATATATCTCCAAATATCTATTCTTAGGTACCCTAACATGCCACCCTCCTTACAAATATTTCATCCTTGAAACATGTGAAGAAATAAGATAATATGATTTGCTAAGCAATTTAACAACTGGTACAAATATCGATCATCCATCCATCCAAGTGAAATGCATTGATGTTGGTATACCATTTTGTTACTTCAGTATCCAAATCTACTTTGTTGGCTCCATGCTTATGCTACTGTATTTTGATAACTTGAATGATGGATCCACTTGTTTCGTGATGTTTATGAACTACTATGAAAACCAGGATCACTATGTTTTATCTTCCAAAAATAGCCATAATTGGTGCCTTTTTGATTCCATGTAGAACCAAAATAATGTTACCTTGAGCCATGCCTCCAAGATTGTTACCGCTCATGGTGGTGTGGAATACGATATGGTGCAACTTTAGCTTGATGTTCTACCTTTTTTTACTCTTCAAAATTTGGCTCCATTGTTTTAGATTCTTCTACATATTATTATTTCATGTTTCCCTTGTTTGGTGTATCATTGTTCTCTTCTATAAAAACTTCCTTGGAATCTACTACTATTATTTCCATGAACTCAATTGTCATTACTTCTTCCATGGAATCTATTGTTGCTACTACCTTCTTGGATTCTATTTTAGGTTCTTCTATGTGTTCTTCAATTTTTTTCTCTACAACCACTTCTTATTTTTTCTTGGATCCTTGCTCCTTAAGCTAAGAAATATCATGCAATGTTATCTTATTTTTCATGTACCATAACTTCATAAACTTCTTTTGCACATTAATGTTAACAATACCCAAAGAATCTAAGCAAGTATAACCAAGAACAATATCCTCAACACCCATCTCAATAGCATGAAAATTTTAATTTAAAACATATTTATCAATGGTGATCTTTAAATATTCAAAAAATTGAACATTCTCACCATCCAACTATATGTCCTTAATTTTTGTTGCTTGAACTTGCAACCTTTTAGCCAAATAAATATAAATAAAATTATATTTGCTACTAGGGTCAATGTAAATAATAACCTGTACCTTTTGAATTCTTTCATGGACTTGCAAAATAGACTTCTTGGATCCAAAAAAATAATTTTGTCCATTTTTAATTTATCGTTTACCAAAGGTATTGTTTCCAGTATTTGCATACTGATGTTTTTTTTATCTTCTACCACTTTGAAATTTCCAAGCTTTATTTTTACTTATTTTTTTTTTCTTTTTGAAGCATGTTTATTTCTTGTTCATATCCTTTGATGGTGATCTGCAAACTAGCTATCCTTTTATATGGGTCCCATTTACTAAAGAATGCATGCCTCATTTCCTCCCAATTGAAGTTAGATTTATTAGAACTATTATACCAAGAGAGAGCTGCTCCTCTAAGATAGCGAGGAAGAAGTTGATTCCAAGTAAAATAATAATGATTAATATATGAGTCTCTAAATAGTTTCCACCACTCTCTAATATCAACATCATCTTCTTCAAAAAATAATTGTATCTTCATAAGTTCACATCTCAAGATAATGTAATTCTAGGGTTTCATTAAAATATATATCATGCCCCAATGCAAAATAGGGTTTTATAAAAATATATATCTCTCCACTGATTTGATGATAAAATTCTATTTAAAGCATTAGATCTACATTTTTTATTTTAAATAAATTAAACTGCAACTGATTTGATTACCTGAACTAACAAATTTCATATTTTGAAAAAAATTATGAATTGAAAATTCGTCACTACCCTTTTTCTGGATGGTTGACTTCAAAATATTGTATATCCCTCAATACTACTTAGATTCCTTTATATGACCACTCATTTTAAAGCTCTTCAAATTCTGCACAAAATGATCCAAGAATCATCTAAATAAAATAAACGTTGATAGAGATATGGCTCCTAAAATATGAGATGTTTTTTCAAAAAAAAAAAAATACCCTCATGCAACTTAGGGTTTTATGAGCTAGGGTTTCATAGAAATATATCTCCCCATTTATTTGAAGCTAAAATTCCACATAGACAACTAGATTTGTAATTTTTATTCCAATAAAATAAATTGTAACTGATTTGCTTACCTGAGTCGACAAATTTCATTTTCCAAAAAAATTATGACTTGAAAATTCATCATTATCCTTGTTCCAGATGACTGACTTCAAAAGGTCATATCTCCCTCAATACTGCTTGGATTCCTTAAAATGATCACTCATTTTAAATCTCTTCAAATGCTACACAAATTGATATAAGAATTTCTTGCATTAGATAAACTTTCGTAGAGATATGGCTCCTAAAAGATGACCTATTTTTTCAAAAAAATTGCCCTAATTCTGCAATTCCAAAAAAATCCCCACTTCACCAAAATCATTGCTCTTATACCACTTGATGTACAACTTTATTATCATTATTAAAACTCATTCACCATTATGCAAAAATATTAAATCATTCATCCACAAATAATTATCCATAATAACAATCCAGAAATGAGAGAGATAGATAATATCATTAAGGTATGGAAACACCAATAATAATCCTTAAGGAAGGAATCACTCCACAATATCTCCCAAGATGAGAGAGCCACTTAAGGAGGGCAAAGTCCCATAAGCCACTTCGTGGTCAAACGATGATTACAATGACAAATATCTCTTATTTTTATATCCATATTCTTATTCTAATTTGGGGAGCCTACTACTAATATAATATAATATTATATTACAATCTACCTTGGGTTTTGTGTGGCCCATGCCAACTCTTATACAATATAATAATGTATTCTTAAATATTTATTTCTAGGTACCCTAACATGTAGGTTCACAAGGTGCTCCCTATATCCTACCTCCTCCAACCTCCCTACCCCTAACCAAGTATTCTATGAATTTTTGTTGTTGAAGCAACTGTAATTATTGGGCCATGTGATTTTTTTGTTGGGTCATTTATTCTATTTGTTGCTCCATATGGGTCTGTAATAGTTGCACAAATTTTGCAAGGTTTCCTTTCTCCCTATCAGGCTCATTTGGTGGAGGTTCATTTAATCATTTCATTATTCTTTCTCATTGAGGACCTTCCTTTCTTATTCATATTCTTGGTCCTCTTATAGGTCTTTTAGTGTCTTATTCCTACCTTCCTCCTATATTATTTCTTGAAGATCCACCTCACAACATGTGCAGCATTTAACCTGTATGGAAAAGAAGGAAGTTAATTAGTTGGTTTAAATTTATCTAAAAAAATATTTATTCATAGTCCTACAACTTAAGGATCTATTTGTTTCTGATACCACATGTAACAACACAGGCCTACTCACTTGGTTGTACCACAAAATCAAGCCAAGAAAAAACTTAGAGTAATTTTAGTTTCTAAAGTTTATTGTTTTTAATTTTAAAAGTGCTTTAATGTTCATAGTAGTTATGTTACACCCAATGAATTTTTAACATAAATTTTTAATTAGTACAAGCATATCAAACTTTTGGGTTTCAAGACTATTGTAAACAACCACCCAAGTGGATGAGATTGGCCAAATTCGATAAAGGTACCATTTTATAAATTTGACTTATCTCGTTTATCTTCCTCTTGTTCCAGTATTAGGGTTAAATCATGACTAGGGTTATCCTCTATGGTTCCATAACACCTAGAGGGTGGATGCATACTTCCCCATCCCTTATCATACTAAACCTTCAACTAATCGATCGACTTGTTCTAATAATTGTATGTAAGGGGGTTAGCGTACATATACCTAATGTCTAGCTATCTATCCATTATCTCTAGAACCAACTAGAGCCATGTCAATACCTTGACCTTGGTCTTGTTCTCATTGTTCATTGTGACTCATGATGATTATCCCATACCAAATATCTTGGTAGAAGGAGCTTATTTTTTATACTTATTTCCTATAGTTGAATGGTACAAGGACTTATTGTAGACACCAAGATAGCACCAATCCTATTAAGTGACAACAAGTGTTGATCGCATTGACACAAACAGCCCCAAGGGCAGCCCCCAGAGGTTAAAAAGTGGTCCTAACCACTTTCAAAAGAAATTTTAGAGGTCATAGGTCAGTTTGGCACCTTTTTGGCACCTTGCTCTCTGCTCGTTCCACCCCGGGATGAATACAAACTGGCATTAGTCCCACCCACGGATGAATATCAGCATTCGCCCCAGGGTGAGGCGAATAGAAAGTTTGACTGGAAAAAAGTCAAACCTCGGTAACTATGCCAGTTAACTGAGGCTTCAGGCCATGAAATTGTGAGGAATAGCTTTTATTCAAGAAGAAATACTTTAGTGATGAATGTATTTATTTTAGAAACCTCATGCAAGAAGCTTTTTAATCAGGGAGTTAGCTTTTCTCTAAAAATAGGACAGTTAACTCAAGAGGCGACCTCGCATGCGCAATTCAAACAAGGAGACCCTAAGGTCTATAAATTGGGGAGTTTTCCTACCCAAAATAGATACATAGAAGAAGCATTTGAGCAATGAAGTGCTACTAATTTGCATACCTACTTGCGATTTGTGTTTTTACATCCTTAATCTCTCATTCGAAATGGAGGTTATTGGGTGACTATTGGAAGCACAAATCCTGACCCAAAACCTAATTTTTGGCCACATTTATCCACCAAATTTGTCGACAACACCCCATAACCAGTTTTGGACCCATCCCAAGTGGATTGGTGCTGAAACAATGCCTCAATTGGTGGGCGTCTTGCCCCCGAGCGCTCCCCAAACTATCACAGTGCTAATCGCCCCACCCCGATATGATTAGAAATTTGTGATATATTTCTTTGTTTTTTATTTTGCATTGGATTCTAGATAGGTTAAATAGGTTACAGTTCAAATTTCATCACATTTTGATTATTTTTGACTAGGTTATTGCTATTTCCCGCTTTCACTAACTTGTAGATGCCATATTCAAAATCTAGGTTCTAGAGGCAAAATTGGAGAAATATGAGAATTTGGGTCTTCCCAAAACTCCCCCAATTAGCTAACCCCAAGTTTGAAATTCTTTTGTAGTTTCCTAAGTAGGACATTGAATAGGGTGCTTTCTGGCCAATTCTCATAGTCCTATTCGTCCCACCTTGAAGCGAGTACAGATCTGTGAGGAATTTTCAGACTGTTCTTTTTGCAATGGTCTTATGATGATATTTTTATGCTTCTATAAAATTTTTAGGTCAATCAGAGTTTATTTGATAGTCATTTTATTATTTTCATGCATTTACTGACAATAGGCCTTGGGAAATACATGCTTTATTCCGTCCGCTGGTGCTACTAATATTTTCTATTTCTTTGAATGCATGTTTCTGATAGTATAGGAGCAGGAAATAGCAAAGAATCACATACAATAGTGGTGGCAACGTTTTGGTTCGTCCATATTACAGGTGGGCATGCGGAAGAAGGATTGTTAGCCATGGATCTTGTGACAAGAAACACATTTGACTCTCCTATCCCCTAAAAAGGAAGGAGACATATTGTAACACAATTTGTAAAGTGTATCAATAAAAGAGATTACCATATTTCTATTTCTTTTATATTTTGTCAATTTGCATATGTTCTTTCTTGTTCTTTATTGTGGCATATTCCTTTTTGTTTATGTATCCTCGTGCTTTCAGTGGTGATCACGGTGGGAGTCATAAGAGCCCTCATTTTTGCATTTAAACATTCTTTCACACAGATTTCAAAACAACATCATAACACACTAAAACCAGATTTTAGGGCACACTTTTAAATATTTAAATGAGATAACCACTGCATTGATTGTGTGTTTCTTTTCTATTTAAGTGTAGCATAAAAAAACCTTAAAGAGATCAAATCTATTCATCTTTAGGAGCACATCACTATGGTGTTCACTCGTAGCCGAGCCCGATCACAGGCAAGCGCTCTGAAAGTGCACCAAGGGGGACAAGTCACCTATGATATAGTCTTGAGGACCTGGTCATCCCGCCTTGGCGGTTTGGCCCACAAGAGAGTCCACATCATGCCATAACAAAACAAGACTATATAGGCACCTCTTTGAGGGGCACCCCTACTCACCATAGGTCCTTCCAAGAAGAGAACCTATATGTAGCACTTAATGTAGACAGGCGACCTCCCTTAGAAACCCATTATGGGTGGCCTAGCGATGAAGTGCTAGAGCAACAGAGGGTCCAGATGGAGGGGCCACAGGATTTCATCCTCCCTCCTCTACCTCGCATTGCTGTTAGGAACACTAGACAGTGTCCAGAGTATCAAACTTTCCAGGCAGGGCAAGACAATTTGGCCTGCACCTTTTATGCATATGAAAGAGAGGACGAGGACAATTACCACATTCCTCAAGAGTAGTACACAGCGTGGAAGCAATGTACCTCCACACCTACCCTGTATCAAGATAACCCATTGAGGCTACAACCTCAAGTTAATGCAGCCAACCTTGACAGAGGGAAGAAGCCCATAGAGGTCTCGGATCACCACGACCGAGGTAGACATATAGGAGAGACATCTAGGCTTCCAAAAAAAGAGACGATGAAACAAAGTGACTTGGCGTTTGCCAAGCAGGCTGCCCGCCAAGCGCAAATAATGTAGCTTAGGCAAGATCAAGAACAATTAGAGCATCTTTGTCGGCTTAACAAAGAGCGCATTCAGCGCTAGACAGCCGAGTTGCTTCATAACAATGTGCCTGCGAAGGTTCCAAACCCTCGCACGCACAAAGTAGATGTGTATGAGAGGCATAACCCTTTGATATGAGAGAGGTCCATGTGACCTTATCAAGTATTGCCTCTAATACCTCCCAAACCTGAGCGAGAGGCAACTCCCTGAAACAATGATGGACACCCTCCGTGGGCACCTACCCATATGCATAGGACTCGGCTAGCCACTCCTCAAGAAGCTTATGAGGAATATGAACAAGAAGAAGAGAGAGCCAAAACGCTCTATCAAGGCAGAGGGGGTGCTACCTAGCCACTTCTCAATAGGCCTCAAGCTCCCTACAATCCACAATGGGAGCAAACTAAGGAGGACGAGATTAAATCCTCTGATGCATATAAAGTGTTGTTAGAGTGCTTAGAGTCTATGGAGATCAAGACTTCTGGGCCCCAAAATCCCACTTTATGCCAACTCTGTATTCATCCTGTGCATCCGTCAGTGCCGAGACCTCCATACCCAAAATACTTTAAGTTTCCCTAGTTGGCACTCTTTAGAGGGGAGGAGGATGCCCAAGAGCATGTGACCAGGTTTTTAAGCCAGTGTTTTGGTATTCAAGATAACGATGCTTTGTTGTTGAGAACATTTATAACCACATTCGTAGGCCCTGCCTTAGATTGGTTCATCCAATTACCAAAACATAGCATCTATAATTTAGATCAGTTGGTGGACACGTTCCTCAAATGCTTCGCCTTCAACACTCAAAAAAAGGCATCATTGAGTGACCTAGCTAGCCTCAAGAAGTATGAGGAAGAGACCATGGTTGCATACGGGAACCGATGGAGGACATTTCTCTCGAAGTTGTCTTACCTCCCTCCCATGTTATATTTGACCCAAATGTTCTCGAAAAGCTGTTTGAGATCAATCTCCATGCTATTGCAGCTACAGCAATATGCCAATTTAGAGGAAGCTCTGGCGCAAGCCAGGGCCATTGAGGAGATTAAGATATAATATGGCAAGATCGCCAAACCTAAAAAGAAATAATGGACAAAGAACACTAAACCAGGGACCACGCAACCGAAACCTGCTATGGTTAATCAGGTTGCCATCAATACCCCTAAGCCTACACAAGTAACGTAGCCTCAAAAGTCTAATTATTAGGTGGTCCCTCCCAAAAACTATGAGAGAGAAAATCAAAGGCAGGAGAAAAATAAGTAGCGTCGCCCTAGGCGACAATTTACTCCTTATACAGATTCCAGGGATTCTTTGTTTGACCGCTTGTCAACGGTGAATTTGATCAACCTTGGCAATGCACCAAAGCCTAAAGGGTATAGAGAAGACTTGTACTGTGGGTTCCACAGGCGTAAAGGACATGATATTAATGAATGTTGGAAGTTCAAAGGTTTAGTACAAGACCTCATTGACAATAAGACATTAGTGGTAGAAAACCCTATAGCGCCAAACAATCAACATATGGGAGTATTCAGAGACCCCTTTCCTCCCCATGAGGCATTGGCAAAACCCCTTCAGGTTAATGAGGTGCAATAGAATTTCCCTATGCAAGGATATGTGGGGATGATAAGCATCGTGACTAGGAACAAGAAGTACCCAATAGCTACTCCCGCGTTAGCCACAAGAGAGGTTCCATCAACATCACAAGCTCAAAAACACCCTATGCAACTTCCCCCGTCGAGGCTAGTGACCATGATTCAAACTAGACTTACCCAAAGTCTAAGGACCACATCGGCGAGGCTCTCCATATATGAGCTAATTCAACAATCAACACCCCATCGGGAGGCTCTCATGGAGATTTTAAAAGCTATCGAGCTGCCACCCCACGAAGCAAACTCGTTCAAAAATTTTGTGGGGCATGTAAAACAGTGTACAGAACCAGTCATCACCTTTAGAGAAGATGAACTGAAAACACTGACTGGTGATGTGGTGGATCCACCCCTGCACGTTATCACGTGGGTCAAAGGGATTTTGTATAAGAGAGTGTTGGTGGACATTGGCTCGTCTAGTAATATCATCACTATAGCAGATCTGAAGCATTTGAAGTTGCCAGCATCTCATATAGTGGCTTCCACTTACACACTACGAGCATTCAACGATGCAATTTGCTCGACAGTTGGCACGATTGTCTTACCTATCCAAGTAGGACAAAAGACCATTCATACATTGTGCCATATCTTGGAAGGCGAGATGGCTTATAATATCCTACTAGGCCGGCCTTGGATTCGGGACATGAAGTGTGTCCCTTCAATCATGCATCAGTGCCTAAAGTACACATTTTAAGGGTAGGTGCATGTAGTCCTGGTGGACTTGGAGCCTTTCAAATATTGCAATATAGTGCAAATCATGCCGCAATCAACCCTTCCGTCAACACATTTGGATTTCCAGTTGAATCCATCTCAACAGGGTCTGATTCCATAGGCATCTCCAATGATTAATCCATCGAGTCCTTAGTCGGGTCCATATTATTTTGCCAATCCTTCCACAACGATGCCACCTACAGTGGCCACATCCAAAGACAAGGGAAAGCAACCCTTAGAAGAAGAACCACCTCTAGTCTTGACCATATCGACAGAAGAGATTCCTAGTAGAATGGAAGTCGAGACGCCTAGTTCACCCCACATGGAGTGGACTCAGGAAGGACTCCCATTCGCTTCCCCTCAACTGCAAATGGTCACCGTTGAAATGGCTAGAACGGGTCTAGGGGAGTATCTAGTGAGGAAAATTGTAGCAATGCCCACACTCAAGTCTATGTAGGATATGGGGCGACCTCGACTCCCCATCGGCTCAGTGGTTCCTTTAGTCTACCCACCCAATCAAACAAACTTTGTTTATGGGGGCCTGGATCACGGTGTTGATATTCATATGCAAGAAGATGAAGACAAAGAGCCCTTTGTTGAGGATGTCAACTATCTATCCAACCCTAATTTCACTTTAAGGTGTCTAGGCCAATGCAATTGGCATGGATATGGGTTGGGTAGGTATGAGCAAGGAGTGCGTGTTCTTTGCCAACCGAGATATCAAATGCCATATGACAAGTTAGGAGTAGGGTTTAACCACCCCTTGCCCCTAGACATCTTGGTGGAAAACATGCAAGGCCTAGGGATAGGCAACAAGGATGGGTTGGCATCAGGTCTATATGCCAATCCTAATACAAACTATACATTGGGAGATTATCTCCCATTGCTAACAACCAACCTTGTTGACCATAACAACCCTTTCCCTTCGACCGAACAAGGAGAATATTCAAGGACTCACCCACAAGGGGTATATGGAAAAGACCAAGAAGGGTCTTCCAAAAATGAGTTAGAGTACAATCATTCGTAAGAATATTCCATGAATGATGATCAGGAAAGCTTCTTGAAAATGTTCCCATTGGCTGTTCCATTTGAGCATGTGCCACTTCAAGACAATCTGGTCCCCCCGTAGAGAGCGGAACAACCTAGATGGGACCACATAAATTTTCTCAAACAAGGTGAGCCTCATGTGTTGCAAGCAACTGTTGGAGTCAACGAAGGTCTTTGGATATCTGACAATGATTACGAAGATAAAACTGGGATGGCCTATCTCAACCATATGTGACAGATGCAACAATGATACCCTTTGGACATAGATGACATGTTTGAACATTTGCACATAGGTCCAAGGCATAGGTGGCACCTCAACCTGGCACAGTTATAACAATTACTGCACCCACCACTCTAGATACACAAAGAGCATCTTCCACCTGGAGACCCTATCAAACCATAAGTGCCTAGGGCGGACCCTGTCTTTGTCTTCGCACATAGGGCTGATCTATTTGTGCTAGTGCCCATAGATCCAGATCCGATGCACATAGATTATCTAGGATGTCTGAGCAGTCATACCTACGGTAATGGAGACCACAATCATTTCATCAATATGATCTCCATTGACCTAATCGCCCCCATCCATGATCCAGCCGACCCGACATGGTCATTGTATCTAGATTTAGATGCTATTGTCTAGGATCACGCTAACACACCACCATCCCCATCAGAGTACTAGCCTTGCAGAGGAATGTTCCATTTCACCCCAGGACAGACTCAAGATTTCTTCCATGCTGAAGAGGAACCTGACATTCTGAACGATGATCTAAATTTAGGAAACAATATTCATTTGATCCCAAATCCACACCAGTTGGAGGATGGATCCCACATGTCAATCGAGAAGATGACTGATGTAGACATCGGTGCAAATCCAGTGAATTTGCAAATCATCAAGCTAGGGGTAAGTCTATCCCCTGAAGAGCAAGCCGACTACATTGCCCTTCTCAAAGATAAGAAGGAGGTTTTTGCATGGTCCTACAAAGACATGTCGGGACTAGACCCGCAACTAGTCATGCATAATCTAACGCTTGATCCGAAAATTAAGACAGTAAAGCAAAAACTACATAAGATGCACCCAAAAGTAGCCCTAATGGTCAAACACGAGCTACAAAAGCTATTGGATGCATAGTTTGTCATCTGCATGGATTATCCACCATGGTTGTCTAACATGGTTCCCATCAAGAAGCCCGATGGGAGGATTCGCATATGCACCGATTTTAAATATCTCAATAAAGTGATTCCTAAGGATGATTTTCCCTTGCCAAGCATCGATGCATTGGTAGAGGCTACAGCGGGCCACGAAATACTTTCCCTTATGGATGGTTTCTCAGGATACAATAAAATTCGTATCAATATTGAGGACCAACTAAAAACGGAATTCATAATGCCTTGGGGGACATTTTGCTATAAGTTCATGCCTTTTGGCCTTAAAAATGCCGGTGCCACCTACCAACTTGTCATGACGTACATATTCCATGATTACATGCACCAAATTTTGGAGGATTACATGGATGATTTGTTGGCCAAATCTCTTTTGCGCCTAGATCATCTCGATGATTTAAGCAAGATCCTTGTTCACCTCATGGAGCATAAGGTCAGACTAAACCCCAAGAAGTGCGTCTTTGGCATCACATCTAGAAAGCTTTTGGGTTACATAGTCTCTAAACGAGGGATCGAGGTAGACCCACACAAAGTCAAGGTAATCCTTGAAATGCTTCCCCCAACTACCATCAAGCAGCTTAGGAGTCTGCAGGGAAAGGTCACATCAATCAAGCACTTCATAGCGCAGCTATCTAACAAGTGCCGACCCATGAATAAATTATTGCATAAGGGGGTCACATTTCATTGGGATGACGAGTGCCAGTCAACCTTTGACAACATTAAATAGTACTTGGCTTCGCCTCTAGTATTGGCACCACCTAGACTAGGAGTGTCGTTCTATTTATACATCTCAACCACTGAGGTGGCGTTAGGCACCATGTTGTCCCAGAAAAAAGAACTTCACAAAGAACATGCTACATACTATCTTAGCCGCACCCTGGTTAGTTATGAACTTAACTATGCATACGTTAAGAAGCTCTGCTTGGCAGTGGTGTTTTCTATGAAAAAGCTATGCCACTACATGCTCAGTCATACAACGTATGCTGTGTCTAAGGAGAATCCATTGTGATACATGATGAGTTGTACTTATCATAGTAGCCGCATGGCAAAATAGATCATGTTGTTGATGGAGTTTGACATAGAATTCATTGGATAAAAATCCATAAAAGGTCAAGTCATCACCAATCAACTGGCAGAGGCTCCTCTTGAAGATGATCAACCTTTGACTGTAGAATTACCAGACGATGGGATTTTTCATGGTTCAGAATTGCCAGATTTTGATGAGCCTAAGTCACAGGCTGACATGACCCTATTGTTCAATGGTTCTAAATGTGAGCAAGGAGGTGGCACGGGAATTGTATTCTTCACTCCGCAAGGGGCTCCGATGCCTCTATCATTTAAATTAAACTTTTCGTGCACCAACAACAATGCAGAATATGAAGATTTGCTCATAGGTCTTCAGACAAAAATCACCATGAACATTAAACGTTTAAACATATTTGGTGATTCATTGTTAATTGTCAATCAATTCAAGGGGATATTCCAATGTAGATGTCCAGTTCTACAGGCCTATAAAGCCCTTGTGGACAAATTCTTGGCACAAATTGAATGGTATGATATCGAGGCACTTCCTCGATCATCAAATCATTTTATGGATACCATGGCCTCCTTGGGGTCCTTAATACCGTAAGAACTTTCTGGTGAAATGACAACCATTCAGGTTAAAACATTATCGCAATTTGTGATGGAGCGTGCAAGCTCTGATATAACACCAGGAGTCCACTTGATCCAGATTGAACCATCTTAGGATAGGTTCTCTTGAATTCATGATTGTTTGAATCGAGCCAACTAGGGGTCCTTGTTCTCCCCGACCCCTCTTAATAGCAACACAATGCTATTTTTACAATTTCTTTCCCGCTCAGCTTTTTCTAGGGATGAACTTCAAGAGGGATTGGCCGTTCATACCATCGAGGTTTCTGATCGACAGGATTGGTACACACCCATTCAATATTACCTCAAGCTAGGTAACATCCCACTTGGATTGACACAAGATACAAAAATATCATTTAAATAGAAAGTGGCAAAACATGTCTTATTAGGAGACGTTTTGTATTGTCGAAGCTATGAAGGAATCCTCCTTCGTTGCTTGGACTAGAAATATTCTACTTGGGCGATCACCCAAGCACACGATGGTACATGTGGTGGCCACTTCAGCGGTATGGCCATCGCAAAGTGCATTCTTTGCATGGGCTATTATTGGCCATCTTTAGAGCGAGATTGTTGCACATATGTCAAGAAGTGCATGAAGTGTCAACACCATGCTAATTTAACACATGTACCTTCTCAGGCCTTGCAATCGATCCAATCGATTTGGCATTTTTCATAGTGGGGCTTCGATCTAATCGAAAAAATCTCCCCTACGTCGTCAGGTCATCACACATTCATCATAATGGCCATAGAGTACTTCACCAAGTGGGTGGAAGCAATTCCGCTAACCTCTATGACTGGATCCCGCATTGCGGAGTTTATTTTGCATAACATCATATGTCATTTTGGTATTCCATCCAAGATCCTATCAGATAATGGGACACCATTCAAGAATAAATATGTGCATGCTTTGACCACAAAGTACAAAATTCAGCACATTTTTTCAACACATTATTATCCGTAGGCAAATGGGCAAGCCGAGGCATAAAAAAAATGCTAGTCGCCATTCTCAAAAAGATAGTCATCGACAATCATAAGGATTGGCACATTCAGATCCTGCTTGCCCTATGGGATTATCGCACAAGCATCCGGATGCCCACTAGGGCAACTCCATTTTCATTGGTGTATGGCTCCGAGGCAGTCATGCCTCTTGAGTTGGAAATCCCTTCCCTGTGCATTTCAATGCAAGAGTTCATCGATGATGACACTACATGGCAAGCCCGATTAGACCAACTGACATTGCTCGATGAACGACATGTTAATTCTCTTGAGCATTTGCGTATCTATCAAGAGCGACTTAAGAAAGCATACAACATGAAGGTCCACCTAAGGGAATTTCAGGTTGGTGACTTGGTCTTAAAAGAGAACCAACAGAATTCTAATTTGCCATCCCATATATGAGACAAGTTCATGGCAAATTGGTTATGTCCTTATGTCATTGATAGTAGAATAGGACCTAGAACATACCGGCTTGCCTCTCTTGAAGGAATCAAGAAAACAGAACCCTTGAACATCAGTCATTTAAGGCCATTCCACATCTAGAGAGCCAAAGTCCATCCAAAAGCTCCAAGGATTCTCACAATATCTTGGTCAACCCCAAATGCCCCAAAGGTATCTATAAACCCTTTGGTCAACCCAAAAGCTCCAAGGATTCTCACAATCACTTGGTCAACCCCAAATGCCCCAAATGTATCTATAAACCCTTTGGTCAACCCAAAAGCTCCAAGGATTCTCATAATCGCTTGGTCAACCCCAAATGCCCCAAAGGTATCTATAAACCCTTTGGTCAACCCAAAAGCTCCAAGGATTCTCATAATCGCTTGGTCAACCCTAAATGCCCCAAAGGTATCTATAAACCCTTTGGTCAACCCAAAATCCCCAAGGATTTCCGTAATCTCTTGGTCAAACCAAAAGCTCCAAGTGTTACCATAACTGCTTGGTCAACATAAATTTTCAAAAACAAACAAAAACAATAAAATCATCAAAATCACAAAAAAAAAAATTGCATTTCAATTTCCTACATACTCATAAACATAAAAAATAAACAAAAAATATTGCACTTTAATTCCATGCATACTGGTAAAAATCAAAATACAAAAATACAGGTTGCATTAGGCATCACATCCATACATTACATCGTTGTTGGTCATATAAGTCAAAAGCACCATAGACTATCATTCCTTGGCAATTCCATCAATTTCCATATCAAATCCATTTTCTAAACACATACATCCAGAATAACACCATCACCATTTTTTAGCAAAGTTAGTTGTCTCCTAATGTATATAGGGTTTTCGTCATTCAGCTGTCTTTAACTTTTTAGCCAAAAACTGTACATAGTTAAATAGATTTTACATAGGAAAGTTTTACTTGGATCATGCCTTGTTATGTAGCATCCCAACACAAATTAATACACATAAACTAATTCCTAAGTTGTGTGAACACAAGAGAAACATACAAAGCAGTCTAGGGTACCATCGGTGAAAGATTAACCTATTCATCCCCTTGTGCAAATGGTTCTAGAATGTTGAGAATTGACAAAAGGATGAGCTCTTCCCCATCAATTCCACCTTAATAAACAGTGGTTTTCACCACTCCCACACATACCAATCATATTTGGTCCCCAAATTTGTAAGGATTTGTACTACATGTCCCCGCCAAGGATGGGTAGTCGTCTCCAAGACCTAAAAGGATCAACGCCAGTCAACAACAAAATTCCAAAAAACCATCATCACAACCATCTCCACTCACTTTTGGTCTCAAAGTTGTAAGGATTCATAGTACATGTCCCTACTAAGGATGGGTAGTCATGCCCAAGGCCTAAAAGATCAATTCCCTTACTTCATAATATCTATCATCCCCCTTGGTTCCCAAAGTTGTAAGGATTCGTACTACACATCCTTGAACATGATGGGTAGTCATCCCCAAGGCCAACAGGATCAAGGCCATTTATAAGCTCAAACTTACAAATCTCAAAATACAAAATCAAATAACAGTGGTTATCACCACTATTCAAAATCCTTGCTCAAAAAGAAAAACAAAGCGAAAAATAAACAGTGATTTTCATCATTATGTACATGAGCAAGTATCCTATACCATTGAGCCAACAAACAACATGAACTTGAATCCCTGGAATTCTTAGCATTCAAAAACCATCTAGGTGATCCTCATTACGAGTTTGGTGGACAACCTACCTAGCAATGGTGGTATCCTACCCGCATGACGATATGTCTGTCACATTAGCTTTGCATGTGTGCAAATCAATGTTTGCATGTGGATGAGCTAGCTTATGGTACCTTAGATTGTCATGTGAATTAATCTTACTAAATACAACAATGGAGTTAGTGGAGCTAATTAGGTGATCCTCAGTACAGGTTTGGTTGATAGCCTATCTGGCACTGGTGGTATCCTAAAAAATACCACATAAACGAATTCAATTGCACACACAGGGATGTGAAATAACTTGGTTAACTGCAAGTTAGATTTATACATTGTTCAAAAGTATTGAGAGATAAATGTACAGTCTTGGCTATTTAGTTAAAATATCTGCATCTCAGCAAAGCTTAACTATATTTTAAAACAACTGTCACATTTCATTCCATACATCACCATCAAAAAAATATATGCAAAAATATAAAAAAAAAAATTTCACATGCAAAGTCATTTCACAAAGTCATCCCACTAGTACAGCAAGTCAGTCAAATCTTGTACAGTCTATGGTGCATCGACAAGTCATCAACAAATCATTTCATTCATTCCATATGCATACATCATACAAATTAGAAACATCGCATTAATAATAGCATTTGCATACATCAATATAAATACCTGTACATAAAAACAAACCATGAAAAAGTGCATAAACACCAAAAAGAGTCATCTGTATATATATCATCACAAAAATTCCCGCAGGCTACAATGAACTAGTCCTCTGACCCCATCACAAAAATCTAAAAACTCAAATACCCCCAAGCCTAGGGTGTTGGCCACCATGATCACGTAGGATCGATGCGATGGGAACTACCCCCTGCAGTGTGGGTCCTATGGGACCTCTAAGGGTGACTGCTGCTTGCCCATGCATCATGCCCACTAGTGCCTCCCTCAATTAGATGCCTGCGATGGGATGATGTTGACTGCTCAGTCCTACTGTCTCTCATCCGATAAGATGAGCCACCTCTAGGAGGCTCAGGTATTCATCCACAAATTCTGATAATCTCTCCCTCCATCTCTAGCCGATGTCACCACCAATCTAACTCCTGTCAGCCCCATTCTGCCTCCTGTAAACCCCACTCTACCTCTCATCGATGGTAGTAGGCTACTACATCATCACACTATGCTAGTGAAAGCACGAGATTCCGGTCAAAAGAAACACCAAGTGCAATTGCATTCAAAGTTAAGCACGCCTAAGTCCTAGGAATGTACATTACATGAAACGAAAAGAGACATGTTGTAAGAGACACAATCAGATAAAGAAAAACAGCCCTTTCATTAATTTCTTTCGATCTCTGTTACAATAATGCCTCCTCCCTTTTCAGGGGCTAGGAGCGCAAATAGGGTTTGATTACAATCGCTGAATGGTTCCTCCTTCCGCGTGCCCACGATTGCACTGGGCGGGCTAAGATGATGTCGTCGTTGATGTTGATGGGTTCTTCGTCTCTGTTGCTTCTCCTGCAAACAAAGAAATGATCAAGACGTTAGTAGCACCTGCTGCAAATGAAAAGCATTCTCTCTCTAAAACTAACAAAATATGCATACGAATATTTGCCTGAAACCATGAAAACAGTGAATCCAAATTGCTTCAAAATCGACAGAAGGTAAGAACGAGTCACCGGAAAGCCATCGCCACTGAGGCAGCTGGCCAATTCACCTTAAACTGGAATTCGTCCCTGGGCAGGACGAATTCTGACTGTAATTCGTCCCTGGGTGGGACGAATTCTTCTGAATAGGAGAAATCGACCTGCTGCTGCTCCAATGTCGGATCCCGGGACCTGTAAAACTCTTGCAAACAGGGGGTTAGGTAATTGGGGCCATTTTGGGACGACCCAGATGGTCGGATTTTCCCAATTTGGCCTCCTCCCTCGGGAATTTAACCTTGACACCTGCAAATTAGCGAAACGATAAAGCAATACAAAACACCCTAAACTCTGACCAAAAGCTACAAAATTGCAATTATAGACTAATCAAACCTAGTAACACAGAATGCAATCTAAAAATTAATCTAAAGTGCTCAAAAACTGAAATTAGAACTTGGGGGTGCGGGGGTGCCCAAGTGGGCCTCCCACCGTTGGCCCTCGATTTTGGAGCCAATCCACCAAGGATGGGCCCAAAACCTTTTAGGATTGGGGGTCGGCGAATTGGTAGGTTCAGATGTCCATGCGTCGGATTTGAGTAAGGTTCGAGCTTCCAAAGGCCACCCAACAACCTCCCTTGCAAAAGAGATTGATGGATGTAGGAAGGTGAACAAAAGGGGATGCAAATGAGTCTTCGATTCGGCAGCACTTCGTTGCTTGAACACTCCTTCCACCTGCTTATTTTGGGTGAGAAAAGTCCCACATTTTATAGACCCAAGGGGTCTCTTTTGGGAGGGAAGCACAAAAGCCAAGTGTTGGCCATGGGCGCCATGTGGCAGTCTTGTCTTCCCATGAGGGAGGGGAGTCTTCCCTTGACTTGAACTTTGATAAATGCTTCTTGTAACAGTCCTCCAACGGCCCCTCTGTCCACTTACACATGCGTGCAAGGTAGGAGCCCTTAACTGACTGTTCTGGGCTGCCACTTGGCACCATTTGCCTTTTTTCCCGTTAAGCTTAGAATTCATCCCACCCAGGGACGGATTCAGAATTCGTCCTGGGGTGGGACGGATTCTATTTTTAATTCGTCCCTGGGTGAGACGAATACTGGGCAAAGTGTCCAAGTGTGCCAAATTGCTTCTTGACCTCACAAAATTGCTATGAAAGTGGTTAAGACCACTGTTTAACCTCTGAGGGCTGCCCTGGGGGCTGTGTTAGTCAAAGCGATCAGTGTTTGCAGTCACATAATCGGATTGGTGCTTGTTTTGGTGTCTACAGATGCCCCTTTTTGGGAAGCGCTGCGGGTGACGCAATGCTTAGCAAAAATAGATAACCAAAGCACTAATGATTAGGGTTTCTTGGTAACCTAACCAACTTTTGATGCCCCAAGTATGGAAAGGGCATGCATTCTTGAATCCTTGCTTCTGATGAGCTAAGGAATTTGATTTAAAGTATTAACTTGTTTTGGTGAGGTGTGACTTGAACTTGGACATTGATCAGTCATGAACAAGTGAAGGGCATTTTTATCCTCAGGGGGAACCTTGTGTTCATGATTCACGAAATGCCAAGTGTTTGATTGATTTGATTGTTGCTTGTTTACTGCCCCAAGCAAGAGCGTGATTGTCTTTGTCAATGATTCTTTGAATGCATGTCGTTTTCCTTAATTGGGTGTGTGATTGTTGATTGGTGACTAAGTGTGACTACCCCCTCAAGCGACGAATCGATGAGGGAATGACCTTCGTGAGAGAAGCGACGAGTCGCTTGACCCAAGATGACTTGTGCAAGGTTTGCCTTTAGAGGATTTATCGTTAAGCGTGTGCAATTTTTCCAACATATGGACCTATTTTTGGTGGGTGTTAGCCCTTTTGGTGACGTCATAATGAGGTGAAATCGTCGAAAACCTATTTCCCGTGGAGCAGCCCGGCTATGATAGCCTTTTTGAGGAACTAGGAGAGCGATAATTTGGACCTCGACATCGATTTTATTTGCCTAGAGGTTAAGTGCATGAGCACTTATGCCTGGCAATGTTTTTGTTGTGTTTTTGTTGAATTTTGTACTGTTTTTGTTGTTTTTTGTGACACCATTTGGTGATTGAATTGTGGGAAATCCGTCCTCCCGTGGAGTGGTCCGGCTTTGGTAGCCTTCTTCGGGAGTAGGATAGTGACAATGCAAACCCCGACATCAATTTTTCTATGCCAAGAGGTTAAGTGCAAGAGCACTTGTGTCTGGCAATGTTTATTGCTTGTTTTGTGTTGCCTTTTTTTGTTGTTTTGTTGTTTTTGTGACCTCATTTTGGGATTTAATTTTCAAAATTTGTCTTCCCCTGGAGTGGTCCGGCTATGGTAGCCTTCTTAGGGAGTAGGATATTGATAATTTGTGACCACGATGTCGATTTTGTATGCCCATGTTGTCAGTTGCATTTGCAGTCCTGTCAGGCAGTTTTATTGTCTGTTTTTAGTGCATTTTTAGTCATTTTTCTTGATTTTTTTTGTGCTGGCCTGAATTCGTCCTTGGGTGGGACGAATTCCAGCTAGAGAATTCATCCCTGGGTGGTACGAGCACTAATCAGAGCGCTCGTCCCAGTCAAGGATGAATTTCAGTGCAAAAGGCCTATTTAAGGGCCAAAACTTGATTTTGGGCTCATTTGTGTCATTTTTTTCTTGCGATTTTGGAGCTCTGGGAGGAGGAGGTAATTACGCGAAGCGAAGCGCTATTGGAATTCTCTCTGCCATCATGAGTGCACAAACTGGTTCCAGCGGCGGAGCCGAGGCGAGTCCTGTAAGTGACCCTAGGGCTGATTTTGCTTTAACTGAATGCATTGTTTTTGTGTTGCGCTTTTCAAAACTTTAAGATTTTTTGTTATGTTTTTTGTTTAAAAACTAAGGTTAGAAACCCTAGAATTGAAAATTTTATTTTTATTTTATTTATTATTATTATTATTATTATTATTATTATTATTATTTTGCTTGCAGGTTGTTAGGAGCCGGTACCGTGTACCTGCTGCCTTTACTGAGGCGCGATTGGCCTTGACTGATGACGACTGGGAATGGCTTGATGCCCTTGGGCTCAAGCAGGTGGCTCGACTGGAGCTTGTGGTTTCGGATCAGGCCTATCTGAAGGCCCTGATCAAGCTTTGGGATCCGAGGACCAATACTTTCCATCTCCCGATAGGGGAGATGATCGTGACTCTTGAGGACGTCTATCGGTTGCTTCGGATTCCGATAGATGGTCTGCCTATTAGGACATCACTGTTCGATCAGCGGACTGCTATACTCACAAGATGTTTTGGGCATGGGGGGGAGCTAGGTGTAGCAGACCCAGTGGAGACAGCCGAGGTGGATTTCCAGGGCTGGCGGGATTTTGGTTGGCTGGTGGAAGGAGAGGGGGGTGTTAGGAGTGAGGCACGCATTCTTGATGGGCCTCATTTCTAACATTCTTCTCCCTGATTCGTCAGGCACGAGGTTCCCGTGGAACCTACTGGATTTGGTGTGGCAGTTGGCAGAGTGCCCGGTAGAGGCACCGTTGATCTCGAGATGGGGACGAGACTTTGTTGGCACGGCTTTACGGAGAGGCTGTACGGGGTCCGTCGTCGACAGCGAAAGGGTGTCAGTTGTAGCTTTTTATTGCAGTGCTGGGGTTGGCAGCACATAGCTGTTGAGACGCCTACCGGGTTACCGTGGAGGATGATGAGATTGGTTATGCAGCGTTGTGGCGACGGTCTGCGGAGCAGGGGCAGAGTCGGTGATGGGCAGGTGCATTTGAGCACTACATTGATGCCTTTTTGCGGCTCACTCTAGGGGAGGTGTTTTGGCGTCCCTATCGGGACTGTCCAGCCTGGCCTGAGGCTGGAGAGTGGCTCCGACGGGTACGGAGGGAGCGATGGTTGACTGGGTGGCACGGGACGGAGCATGAGTTCTTTCCGTACCACCGGGTTACATGATAGTTTGGGGTGCGCCAGGGGTTGCCTGGTGAACCCTTAGGCTATCGACATTGGGGAGATGAGAGGGATCTGGAGCCACCTGTCCTCGTGCCATTGGGTGAGGAGTCGGATGCTGTTATTGAGGTGTTGGATGTGGATGACGTAGGTACTACCACTGAGTATGACTCATGGTGGGTTTTGCGGCGCTGGAGAGGTGAGGGTCCTCTGGGAGGTGCGGAGGCGAAAGTGGAGGATGCTGAGGTGGTAGGGGGTGATTGGGGAGGGCCGTTAGATGATGCAGACATGGTGGATTTTGGAGATGAGGATGTGGATTTGGGTGTTTCGGAGCAGCCGGACATGCAGGATGTGGAGGAGCAGTTGGAGCCTGGGTAGGCTATTGTCCCCGAGAGTCCTATGCGTCCGACAGATACGGAGGGGGTGGGGTCGGATGTAGGCGATGAGGTCGCGTGGCTTACAGAGCTGCTACGGATGCGGTATCTAGAGAGGGATCTTCTGCGGGTTTAGTTGGCAGAGCGGGATAGCGTTTTGGTGCAGCGCGATGATGCCTTGTCTATCTATCATCGGCGGGAGGCAGAGTGGTGTCTATACCGGATAGACTTGGATAGGGAGGTCATCCGCCTTGGCGGGCGGCTCCCTGAGCCTTCTATCAGCAGATCTTCTCGACGGACGAGGGATAGTCCGAGCGAGCGATCGGCATCATCTCACCGCAGGCGGTTGGATGAGGGGGTGGTAGTAGGCATGATGCGGGGGCTAGCGATAGCCGCCTGCGAGGTCCCGTAGGACCCACACCATGGGGGGTAGTTCCCGTCGCACCGATCCTGCGTGATCATGGTGGCCGACGCCTTAGGTTGGGTTTTGGATATGATTGCGGGGTCTGAGGACCTGTTTTTGTAGCCTGCGGGCATCTTTTTTTTGACGATATATATATATATACCGATTTTATTTTTGGATTTGTACATGTGATGATGTGATTGATTTTTGTTATGCATGTTTATTTGTTTGATGGATGCAGATGAATTGAATTGTTTTAGATGCCTATGTGATATGCAAAATGGATGAATGCTATTTTTATTTATCTGGTTTTTCTTTGTTGTTTTTGTATTTTCTGATGGTATCATAAGAATGATAAGTAGGGCAGATGGTTTTCGGGATGAGTGTAAGATTTTCTGAGATTCAGACAGTTTTAACTCACTATCCATGACTGTACTTTATCTTACAAGACTTTTGAACAAGGTATGAATCAAACTTGTTTTTGACCGAGCTATTTCACATCCCTGTGTGTGCAATTGAGTTCATTTAGTGGTATTTGTTAGGATACCGCCAGTTCCAGATGGGCTTTCAACCGAACCTGTACTGAGGATCACCTAATTAGCTCCACAAATTCCTTTGTTATATGTACTAAGATTAATCTGCGTTGTAATCCAGGCTGCCATTAGCTAGCTCATCCACATGCAAACATTGATTTGTACACAAGTTAATGTGACAGATATATCGTCATGCGGGAGGTTTACTTCTGTTACCGAGTTGGTATTGAAGCTTGCCTTATGACCTACAGAATGTTGAGAGTTCCAGGGATTCAAGGTCAACTCCCTTCTTTTTTTCAATTGTATTGGGATACTTGCTCTTTTGTAGTGATAAGATCACTGTTTATTTTTATTGATTTTTATTTTGAGCAAGGGATTGGGGATATGGAGTGACGAAAATCACTGTTGTTTGTGCTTTTTGATGTGTGCACTATATTTTGTCAAATTTTTGAGTTTTGACATTTTGCAAATTTTTGTGTTTTGTAACTATTGAGAACTTTTGGGATTCTTAGGGAATTGGGTAGGGAGGAAGCTTGTCCTTTTGCCAACTCTCAGCATTCTGGGGTCATTCGCACAGGGGGATGAGCAAGATAACCGTTTCGCTTGTGGTGACCTAGATTATTTTGCAGGTTTCATCTTTCGTTCACACAATTTTGGGAATTTTAGTGTTTTAATTTGTGTTGGGATGTTACGTAACAAGGTGTATTTCAAGTATGACTCTACCTTTATAAAATCCGTTCAACTTGGTACACTACATGGCTAAAGAGGAAAATGATGACTGAATTACTGAAACTCCTAGTACGTTCCCAGACCACTGACTGTAGTATGGTAAGATTTATGCATGGTGTTTTTGTTGATTTTGATGAATTCAAGTATGCCTAGAATTGAGATGCAAATCTTTGTTGATTTTGTTGATTTTTGTTGTTCTGTTTTTGTTGAATTTATTGATTTGTTTGACCAAGAGATTGTGATAATCCTTGGAGCTTTTTGGGTTGACCAAGAGATTGCGATAATCCTTGGAGCTTTTTGGGTGACCAAGAGATTGCGATAATCCTTGGAGCTTTTTGGGTGACCAAGAGATTGCGATAATCCTTGGAGCTTTTTGGGTTGACCAAGAGATTGCGATAATCCTTGGAGCTTTTTGGGTGACCAAGAGATTGCGATAATCCTTGGAGCTTTTTGGGTGACCAAGAGATTGCGATAATCCTTGGAGCTTTTTGGGTGACCAAGAGATTGCGATAATCCTTGGAGCTTTTTGTTTTTTTGTTTTTGTTGAATTTTTTTTATTTTATTTTTTATTTTTTATTTTTTTTGGTACATGGCTGTCTTAGATATGAAATGGTCGTAAATGACTGATATTCAAGGGTTCTGTTTCCTTGATACCGTCAAGAGAAGCTAGCCTGTACGTTCCTGGTCCTATTTTGCTATCAATGACATACGGACCTAACCAATTTGCCACAAATTTGTCCCTCATATGGGATGGCAAATTAGAGTTTTGTTGGTTTTCCTTCAGAACCAGATCACCAACCCGAAAGTCTCTTAGGTGAACTTTCATGTTGTAAGCTCTCTTAAGCCGCTCTTGATAGATACGTAAGTGCTCGAGAGCATTAACGCGTCTTTCATCAAGCAACGTAAGCTGGTCTAACCGGGCCTGTCGCGCAGTGTCATCATCGATGAATTCCCGCATTGATATGCGGAGGGAAGGAATTTCCAACTCGAGAGGCATTACTGCCTCTGAGCCATACACTAGTGAAAACGGAGTTGCCCCAATGGGCATCCGAATGCTAGTGCGATAGGCCCAAAGGGCAAGTGGGATTTGTATGTGCCAATCCTTATGACTGTCTGCGACGGTCTTTTTAAGGATGGCGACTAGCATTTTGTTTGACGCCTCTGCTTGCCCATTTGCTTGCGGATAATAGGGTGTTGAAAAGCTGTGCTGAATTTTGTACTTTGTGGTTAAAGCACGCACGTCTTTGTTCTTGAATGATGGCCCATTATCCGAGATTATTTTGGATGGAATACCAAAATGACATATGATGTAATGCAAAATGAACTCCGCAATGCGGGGTCCTGTCGTAGAGGTTAACGGAATTGCTTCCACCCATTTGGTAAAATATTCGTGGCCGTTATGATAAACGTGTGACGGCTTGACGATGCAGGGGAGATCTTTCCAATTAGATCGAGGCCCCACTACGAAAATGGCCAAGCAGACTGGACTGTCTGTAGGGCCTGGGAAGGTGCGTGCATCAGATTGGCATGATGTTGACATTTCACACACCTCTTGACATATGCGCAGCAATATCGCTCTAAAGATGGCCAATAATAGCCCATGCGAAGAATGCACTTTGCAATGGCCATACCACTAAAGTGGCCGCCACATGTACCGTCATGCGCTTGGGTGACTGCCCAAGTGGACTCTTGCTGGTCCAAGCAACGAAGAAGAATTTCGTCGTAGCTGCGACGATACAAAATGTCTCCTATCAAGACATATTTTTCCGCCTTTTGTTTGAATGTTTGTTTTACGGCTTGCGTCAATCCAAAGGGTAGATTACCTAACTTGAGGTAATCTCTTATGGGTAAATACCAGTCCTGTTGATCAGATATCTCGACGGTTTGAACAGCCAATCCCTTTTGGAGTTCTTCCCTAACAAATGCTGATTGGGATAAAACTTGTAATAATAGCGTTGTGTTGCTATTAATGGGAATGGGGGAGAACAAAGACCCCCAGTTGGCGTGTTTCAAATAGTCTCGAATTCGAAAGAACTTATCCGAAGATGGTTCGATCTGGATCATGTGGATTCCTGGCATCAAGTCTGAGCTTGCGCGCTCCATCGCGGGTTGCGATAAGGTTTTGACCTGAATGGTTGTTATATCACCGGAAAGGTCTTGCGAGATTAGTGACCCCAAGGAGGCCATTGTGTCCGCAAAATGATTCGATGATCGAGGGAGTGCCTCGATGTCATACCACTCAAATTTTGCTAGGAATTTATCCACGAGGTCTTTATAGGCCTTCAGAACTGGGCATTTGCATTGATATACCCCTTTGACTTGATTGACGATTAATAGCGAATCGCCAAAGATGTTCAGTCTTTTGATGTTCATGGCGATTGCTGTCTGAATACCTAGGAGCAAGGCTTCATATTCTACATTGTTGTTGGTGCACTGGAAGTTTAATTTAAATGACAGGGGCATTGGAGCGCCCTGCGAGTGTGAAGAATACAATTCTGCGCCACCACCTTGCTCGCATTTAGAACCATCGAAAAATAAGGTTATGTCGGCTCGAGACTCGGGCTCTTCAGAATCTGGTGATTCTGAGACATGGAAGACCTCATCATCGGGTAGTTCTATGACCAGAGGCTGATCGTCTTCAAGAGGAGCCTCTACTAGTTGATCGGCTATGACTTGTCCTTTTATAGATTTTTGTCCAATAAACTCAATGTCAAATTCCATCAACAACATGATCCATTTCGTCGTGCGGCTACTATGATAAGTACGACTCATCATGTATCGCAATGGATTCTCCTTAGACACAACATACGTTGTGTTGCTCAGCATGTAGTGGCGTAGCCTTTTGGTGGCAAACACCACTACCAAGCAGAGTTTCTCAACGTATGTGCGTGTTCGGCGTCACATCTGGAAAACTCTTGGGTTTTATAGTCTCCAAAAGAGGCATCGAAGTGGACCCAAACAAAGTCAAGGCAATCCTTGAAATGGCTCCCCCAACCACTATCAAGCAGATCAGAAGTCTGCAAGGAAAGGTCGCTTCGATTAAACGCTTCATAGCGCAATTATCTGACAAATGTCGACCAATGAACAAATTATTGCACAAAGGGGTCACATTTCATTGGGATGACGAGTGCCAGTCAGCCTTTGACGAAATCAAACAATACTTGGCTTCGTCGCCAGTATTGGCACCGCCTAGACCAGGTGTGCTTGTTCTACTTATACATCTCAGCTATCGAGGTGGCACCGGGTGCAATGCTAGCCCGAAGAATGAACTTCACAAAGAACGAGGCTACTTACTATCTTAGCCGCACCCTGGTCAGTTACGAACTTAACTATGCATACGTTGAGAAACTCTGCTTGGCAGTGGTGTTTGCCAACAAAAGGCTACGCCACTACATGCTGAGCAACACAAAGTATGTTGTGTCTAAGGAGAATCCATTGCGATACATGATGAGTCGTACTTATCATAGTAGCCGCACGGTCAAAGGAAACACCAAGTGCAATTGCATTCAAAGTTAAGCACGCCTAAGTCCTAGAAATATGAATTACATGAAACGGAAAAGAGACATGTTGTAAGAGACGCAATCAGATAAAGAAAAACAACCCTTTCATTAATTTCTTTTGATCTCTGTTACACTAATGCCTCCTCCCTTTTCAGGGGCTAGGAGCGCAAATAGGGTTTGATTACAATCGCTGAATGGTTCCTCCTTTCGCGTGCCCACGATTGCACTGGGCGGGCCGAGATGATGCCGCCGCTGATGTTGATGGGTTCTTCACCTCTGCTGCTTCTCCTGCGAACAAATAAATGATCAAGACGTTAGTAGCACCTGTTGCAAATTAAAAGCATTCTTTCTCTAAAACTAAAAAAATATGCATACGAATATTTGCCTAAAACTGTGAAAACAGTGAATCCAAATTGCTTCAAAACATGACAAAAGGTAAGAAAAGTTACCAGAAGGCCACTGCCACTGAGGCAGCTGGCCAATCCACCTTAAACTGGAATTCGTCCCTGGGCAGGACGAATTCTGACTGTAATTCATCCCTGGGTGGGACGAATTATTCTAAGTAGGAGAAACCGACCTGCTGCTGCTCCAATGTCGGATCCCGAGACCTGCAAAACTCCTGCAAACAGAGGGGGTTAGGTAATTGGGGCCATTTTGGGACGACCCATATGGTCGGATTTTGCCAATTTGGCCTCCACCTTCGGTAATTTAACCTTGACACCTGCAAGTTAGCGAAACGATAAAGCAATACAAAACACCCTAAACTCTTACCAAAAGCTACAAAATTGCAATTATAGACTAATCAGACCTAGTAACACAGAATGCAATCTAAAAATTAATCTAAAGTGCTCAAAAACTGAAATTAGAATTTGGGGGTGCGGGTTTAGGGTTTAGGGTTTAGGGTTTAGGGTGGTAGTTTTGCAGATGACAAATTGTGCATCCAACAACTTTTGTAATTCGTCTTTGACCATCAAGGCCACTGTTGGGTGCATCTTTCTTAGTTTTTGCTTTACTGGCTTGATTTTCGGATCAAGCATTAAATTGTGCATGACTAGCTGCGGGTCTAGTCCTGGCATATCTTTGTATGACCATGCAAAAACCTCCTTATTTTCTTTAAGAAGGGCAATGTAATCGGCTTGCTCTTCGGGGGAAAGGCTTACCCCCAGCTTGAGAATCCTTGGATTCATTGGATCTATGTCGATGTCTACGTCAGTCGTCTCTTCGACTGACATGTGAGATCCGTCCTCCAACTGATGTGGAGTTGGGATTAAATGGATATCATCAGCTGAGTTAAGATCTGCGTTGGGGACCTCGGGTCCCTCTTCAGCTTGAAAAATATCTTGAGTTGTCCTTGGGGTAAAATGAAGCATTTCACCGAAAGGCCAGTACTCTGATGGTGACAATGGTGAGTTGACGCGATCCCAGTCAATGGCATCCGTGTTTAGATGTAATGACTGTGATGGATCGGTCGGATTGCGGATGGGTGTGGTCAAATCAATGGAGATCATGTGGATGGAATGAATTTGGTCTCCAGAACCATGGGTGTGACGACTTGATTCTTTTAGATGTTCCCTATACTCTGGATCTGGCTCTACGGGAACAGGCACGAATGGATCCTCCCTAGGTGCAACTTCGTCTCTATGTGCGGAAAGGAAGGCGGGGTCTTCCCTTGGTACTGTTGTCCTGATGGGATCTTGAGGTGGACGATGCTCAACTTGAATTTGGAGCCATAGGCCAAGCACTTGGTCCCACCTCGTTGGGTCTAAGTGCCATTCATGTCCCAACCGTATACCCATTTGTCCCATTAGATCTTCATGGGTTAGAGCGCGGTGATGTCGTCGCGCATGTCTGAGATAGTCCATCTCAGTCTCGTCTTCTGAATCGCTTTCATAGATCCAAAATTGCTCATCCTCTTCAGCATCTGTTGCTTCCGACATTGAGGATTCTTCTTGTTCCAGTGAATTAATCTGATCCCATTGCGGTTGTTCCACTCTTAGTGGAGGGACCTGATTCTTTTGAGACTGCGTTATTTCGTCTGGAACCTCTAAGGGGAACAATTTCAAAAAAATATCTGGAAGCCGTTGTTGTTATTTTCGAGGACTGCTCTCTGAACTTTCACCTCTCTCTAGCAAAGGAGAGGGATTATTGTTGTTACCAGGGGTGTTTGTAGACCATGGGAGATAATCCCCCAATGTGTATTTTGTGTTTGGATTGGCGTATGGGTCTTGTGCCAATCCCCCCCTGTTGCCTATTTCTAGGCCTTGCATGTTTTCAACCAAGATGTCTAATGGCAGGGGATGGTTGAACCCTACCCCCGACTTGTCGTATGGCATCTGATATCTTGGTTGACAAAGGATCCGCATCCCTTGCTCGTATCCGCCTAGCCCATACCCATGCCAATTGCATTGTTCGAGATATTTTAGGGCAAATTCTGGGTTTGACAGATAATTGATGTTTTCGACAAAAGGTTCTTCATCTGTTTCCTTTTGTTTGCATGGTTCAGAACCATGATCAAGGCCCCCATACACAAAATTCGTTTGGTTCGGTGGGTAGCCTAAAGGGACGATTGTTCCAATGGGAAGGCGAGGTCTTCCCATGTCTTGTACTGACTCCAGTGTGGGGGTTGCCATAACATTTTGCACTATGTACTCTCCCAGGCCTGTCTTGGCCATCTCAACGATGATTGTTGATGATTGGGTAGGAGGAAACGGTAGTCCTTCCTGAGTCCATTCCATGTTTGGTTGTTCAGGAATCTTGGTTTCCGTTGCGTTGGGCGCTTCCTCTATTGATATTGCTGAGATAATGGGCAACCCCTCTTCTAGAGGCTTAACCTCCTCCATGATTTGCTTTCCCTTGTCCTTCCGTTGGGCCATGATAGGTGGCGGCGATGATGAAGGAGCCAATGATGACGTCTCACCTGGCCGGGATTTTGCCTTATTGGCCACCAGTGGTGCCTGCGGTATCGGACCCTGTTTAGATGGATTTAATTGAAAATCCAAATGCGTTGATGGTAGGGTCGATTGAGGTATGAATTGTACCACATTGCAATACTTGAAGGGCTCTAAGTCCATTGGGACTACATGTATTTGCCCTTCATAGGCATACTTCAAGCACTGGTGTGCGATCGAGGGGACACACTTCATGTCCCTGATCCAAGGCCGCCCTAGCAGTATGTTATAAGCCATTTCGCCTTCCAACACATGGCACAGTGTGGGTATTGAATTTTGTCCTACCTATATAGGCAGAACAACCGTGCCGACTGTCGAGAAAATTGCATCATTAAAAGCTCACAGTGTGTACGTGGAAGCTGTGATGTGAGAGGCTGGCAGTTTTAAATGCTTTAACGTAGCAGTGGTTATAATGTTACTGGACGAGCCAGTATCTATCAGCACTCTCTTGTACGGGATCCTGTTGACCCGCATGATAACGTGCAGGGGTGGATCCGGCATGTCATTCGATATTGTTTTGACCTCATTTTATTTGAATGTAATGACAGGCTCCGTACATTGTTTCACATGTCCCACGAAAGCGTTGAAAGAATTAGCTTCGTGGGGTTGTACTTCAATGGCTTTTAAGATGTCCATAAGAGCTTCTCTATGTGGAGATGATTGTTGAATAAGCTCGTAGATGGACAGCCTAGTTGACGTGGTTCGCAAAATCTGCGTGAGTTTGGTTCTTATCGTGACCTCAGGTCTAGGCGGAGGCAACTGCATTGGGCGTTGTTGAGGCTGCGATGTCGACGGAACTTCCCTCACAGGTACCTCGGGGGCAACTGCTGGGTATTTTCTGTTCCTTGTTACAATGCTAATCATTCCCACAAATCCTTGTGCGGGAAGATCTTGTCGCACCTCGTTTATTTGGATCGGTTTTGTCTGCGCCTCGTGGGCAGGAAAGGGGTCCTTGAATGCCCCCATTTGTTGGTTGTTAGGTGCGATGGGGTTGTCCACGACCAATGTTCGATTGTCGATCAAATCCTGGACTAGTTCTTTGAATTTCTAGCACCCATTTAGGTCATGTCCTCTGTGTCTATGAAATCTGCAATACAATTCCTCCCTATACCCCCTAGGCTTAGGAACGCTAGGGTCAAAAATTTGGATTTCTGGCAGAGTAACTAGATTCGCCGCTGACAAGCGGTCAAATAAGGAGTCCCTAGACTCCGCATACGGGGTGAATTGTCACCTAGGGCGACGCTGCTGATACTGTTCTTGTCTCCTGTTATCTCTTTCGTAAGCAGGAGGCACTGCCTGGTAGTTAGCCTTTTGAGGCTACGTTTCTTGCACAGGCGCTGGGACATTTATCGCAACTTGGTTGATTGCAGCGTGTTGTGGTTGCATTGTCCCAGTTTTAGTGGTTTTATTCCACTCTTTCTTCTTAGGCTTGGCAATTGCGCCTTCGCCTATCTTAATCTCTTCTATGACTCTGGCTTGCGCCAAAGCTTCTTCTAAGTTGTCGTATTGTCGTAGCAACAATAGACCGAGAGATTGATTTTAAACAACTTTTCATGAACATTTGCGTGAGGTCCGACATGGGAGGACGGTAGGGTAACTTAGAAAGCAAAGCTCTCCATCGGTTCCCGTACGCTGCCATTGTTTCCTCCTCAAATTGTTTAAGGCTAGCAAGATCACTAAGTGATGCCTTCTTCCTTGTGTTGAAGGCGAAGCATTCAAGAAACGCATCTACTAGCTGATCTAAGCTGCTTATGCTGTGTTTGGGCAGCTGTGTGAACCAATCCGAGGCGGGGCCTGCGAATGTGGTTATGAATGTTCTAAGCAATAACGCGTCATTATCTTGAATGCCGAAGCATTGGCTTAGAAACCGTATAACATGTTCTCGTGCGTCCTCTTCACCTTTAAAAACTGCCAATTGAGGCAACTTAAAGTGTTCGGGGTAAAGAGGTGTAGGCATTGAGGGATGCACCGGATTATTGCGGAGTAGACGTAATGTGGGTTTTTGATGCCCAGCAACTTTTGTCTCCACCGACTCTAAACGCTCCAATAGCGCTTGGTATGCATCGGAAGATTTTATTTCTTCCTCTCTTGTTCGCTCTTGTTGCAAGTTACGGTAAACTGGAGGCCTACGGAGGGGTGGCCGAATGGCATCCTTCCTGCCTTGATGGGGAGTTTCGATATACTCCTATTCTGGTTCATACTCCTCGTAAAATTCTTGAGGAGTCTCAGGGCGAAACCTATGACCCTGATCAAGTTCTTGCTGAAGGTACCCGTCATTGTTTCGAGGAGTTGCCTCCCTTTCAAATCTATGGGGTCTTGGAGGCAGAGTTTGACGAGGTCGTGGAGACCTGTCTTGCGCCAACGGATTACGCCTCTCATACTGTTCAGCTCTTTGGATGCGAGGGGTTGGCCCCCTCTCAGGTATTTCATAGCATAACTCATTCGCCGCGTTGCATGCGTTATTTATCCAAGCGGTATTGATACTCTATCTCTTGCTGACTTTGTTTAAGCCGCATGATTTGGGCTTGACGGGTGGTATATCTGGCGACAGTCGGATCAATTTGTTCTACCCTATTTTGTTTAGGAGGTTCAAATGTTCCTCCTATGGGTCTACCTTGATTTTGATGCTCTAAGGTTTCAATGGGTCGCTTCCCTCTGTCGAGGTAAGTGGTATGTGCTCGAGGTTCTGGCCTCAAGGGGTGATCATGATATCCTGCTGGTGCGGAAATGCAAGGTTCCCGCATTGTTTGTTGCTCTCGAGGAATGTGATGGTTTTCCTCGTACTCCCTTTCATGAGTGTAAATGGGATGGGCGGAGTTAGGTCGCCCTATGTAAGGAGCCCTGCGCTCCGGATTTGGTCTCTCTGTTCTGATGATAGGTAAAGAAGGGACGCCATATCCATGTTGCCCCTCTAAATGGACAGTGTGTCTGTTTACCGCTTCATTGCACGGTGGCCACTCATGCCTACCTTCAAGAGGTGATTCTCTATTTATGTCAAGGTCTACATGTAAGGCATCTTCCCGAAAGGGGCTGCTTTGAATAGGCATACCCCACCGAGGATTCTGAATTGGATTCTTTTGTAGGTTAGACCGATAAGGCGGTATAACCAAATCCTCAGGACTGAAGTGAAGGCAACTTGTGCCTGCTTTTTGTGTACCTCTCGGAGCTTCTGCCCTTGATTGGGCTTGACTACGGGTGTACACCATTGCGGTGCTTCTATGCTATCTAAATAAGTTTTTATCTCGTTTTATGATTTTCTCTTTTTTTTTGTCTACACTAAGCAGAATTAAACACACACATTCACAAGACCATGATTATCTCTTTTAAGGATTCTTGGTGTGCCCTAGACTGGTTTAGTGCATTTTGATGTTTTGTTTTGTTTTTGTAGATTTTGTAGAACATTTAAATGCATCATGTAGGCTCTTATAACTCCAAAAAGGTCGCCCCTTCAATATACCAGCCAGGCCGATATACCAACCTCTCTATATACCCGCCCTTACGAGAGGGAGACTATAGGTACGTGAGAGCAAAAGGTACGTGGTACATAGGCGGTACGAAAGGGGGATTGTATTGTTAATGACACCTACCATAGAAAACTTATCCTCGTGCGCATGGGAATCACCCCAGCTACGCTCGGTCTGTCTTCGTCAGGATTTACGCCTAACAACAGTTGACAATCGGGAAATGGATGCAAATCAAGCCAAGGCGGTGATTAAATCCACCAATGGTCTTGATCAAGGGTTGGGGTCTTAAGACCAGCTCCTTGGTTTAAAGTTGTCTCGTGATGTGTGTGGGATTCGTTTTATCCAACAAAATGAAACTAGCATACATGACTTTTCCTAATGCAATGCAATATTAAATGAAAACAATTAACGAAATAGAAACAGAAATAGAAAAATATAACAGAGATCATGAAAATCCCTACCTCTTCTCTGCCTGCTCCTGTTGTCTCTGAATTTCTGCTCTGAAAATCCGCAGACAGGAATTCGTCCCTCAGGGAGACGAATTGCGAAACGAATTCGTCCCATCCAGAGATGAATTTGAATTTGTCTCAGGGTCAGACGAATTGCAGAAAAGGATTCGTCCCTGTCAGAGACGAATAGCAGTCTGCAACAAAAAAGTGTACCTGTCAAGCACAAACACAAAAATTTAATCAGTTTTCTGTGATTTCAAAAACCAGGGAACAGGGTCCCACCGTGATCGCCACTGAAAGCACGAGATTCCGGTCAAAAGAAACACCAAGTGCAATTGCATTCAAAGTTAAGCACGCCTAAGTCCTAGGAATGTACATTACATGAAACGAAAAGAGACATGTTGTAAGAGACGCAATCAGATAAAGAAAAACAGCCCTTTCATTAATTTCTTTCGATCTCTGTTACAATAATGCCTCCTCCCTTTTCAGGGGCTAGGAGCGCAAATAGGGTTTGATTACAATCGTTGAATGGTTCCTCCTTCCGCGTGCCCACGATTGCACTGGGCGGGCTAAGATGATGCCGCCGCTGATGTTGATGGGTTCTTCGCCTCTGTTTCTTCTCCTGCAAACAAATAAATTATCAAGACGTTAGTAGCACCTGCTGCAAATGAAAAGCATTCTCTCTCTAAAACTAACAAAATATGCATACGAATATTTGCCTGAAACCATGAAAATAGTGAATCCAAATTGCTTCAAAATCTGACAAAAGGTAAGAACAGTCACCAGAAGGCCACTGCCACTGAGGCAGCTGGAAAATTCACCTTAAACTGGAATTCGTCCACAGGCGGGACGATTCGAACTGTAATTCGTCCCTGGGTGGGACGAATTCTTCTGAATAGGAGAAATCGACCTGCTGCTGCTCCAATGTCGGATCCCGGGACCTGCAAAACTCTTGCAAATAGGGGGGTTAGGTAATTGGGGCCATTTTGGGACGACCCAGATGGTCGGATTTTCCCAATTTGACCTCCTCCCTCGGGAATTTAACCTTGACACCTACAAGTTAGCGAAATGATAAAGCAATACAAAACACCCTAAACTCTGACCAAAAGCTACAAAATTGCAATTATAGACTAATCAGACCTAGTAACACAGAATGCAATCTAAAAATGAATCTAAACTACTCAAAAACTGAAATTAGAACTTGGGGGTGCCCAAGCGGGCCTCCCACCGTTGGCCCTCGATGTTGGAGCCAATCCACCAAGGATGGGCCCAAAACCTTTTAGGATTGGGGGTCGGCGAATTGGTAGGTTCAGATGTCCATGCGTCGGATTTGAGTAAGGTTCGAGCTTCCAAAGGCCACCCAACAACCTCCCTTGCAAAAGAGATTGATGGATGTAGGAAGGTGAACAAAAGGGGATGCAAATGAGTCTTCGATTCGGCAGCACTTCGTTGCTTGAACACTCCTTCCACTTGCTTATTTTGGGTGAGAAAAGTCCCACCTTTTATAGACCCAAGGGGTCTCTTTTGGGAGGGAAGCACAAAAGCCAAGTGTTGGCCATGGGTGCCATGTGGCAGTCTTGTCTTCCCATGAGGGAGGGGAGTCTTCCCTTGACTTGAACTTTGATAAATGCTTCTTGTAACAGTCCTCCAAAGGCCCCTCTGTCCACTTACACATGCGTGCAAGGTAGGAGCCCTTAACTGACTGTTCTGGGCTGCCACTTGGCACCATTTGCATTTTTGCCCGTTAAGCTTAGAATTCATCCCACCCAGGGACGGATTCAGAATTCGTCCTGGGGTGGGACGAATTCTATTTTTAATTCATCCCTGGGTGAGACGAATACTGGGCAAAGTGTCCAAGTGTGCCAAATTGCTTCTTGACCTCACAAAATTGCTATGAAAGTGGTTAAGACCACTGTTTAACCTCTGAGGGCTGCCCTGGGGGCTGTGTTAGTCAAAGTGATCAGTGTTTGCAGTCACATAATCGGATTGGTGCTGTTTTGGTGTCTACAGCTAGCTGTGCCTGTAGAAGATCCCTCTCCCATGTAGCATCAGTATCCCCCTCCTACCAATGAGACATAGCCCATGCATTCTCCTACTCTACCAACTACGTTCGCAAGAGATATCTCTCCTGCAAAGCCTCTCCTAGCTTCCCATCTCACCTTCATAGCAGGTCCTCCAATCATGCTATCTCAACGCTGTGTCTTGCCTCCACATCCTTTGAACTTTCCTGAGGCATAGGCAAATTCGGGACATCAGCCTGCTCTGGCTCCCACTGATCCGGGATGTCCTGCATCTCTAGCTGGTCTAGTACCCCAAAATCCCTACCAACATCCTCAACATTGACCATGTCTTCATCATCACATGGAGCACCCCAACCCTCATCTGGTACCTCTATACCCTCATCTCCTACTTCTACTGTTGCACCCCCTAGAGGCCCCTCGCCTCGCCATCACCATAGAGTCCACCATTGCTCATACTCAGTAGTCATCCCGATGTCATCCACATTAGGGACGTTAATAACCGTATCTGAATCCTAGCTAAGTGGTGCGACAACTGGCAAGTATAGAGTCCTCTCATCCCCCCAATGTCGATAGACCATGGGCTCACCAGGAATTCATTGGCACACCCCGAACTGTCGGGTCACTTGGCCATATGGGAAGAACTCCTACTCTATCTCGTGTCGTCCAATCAGCCACCACATCCTCCATACCCATCAAAGCCACTCTTCAGCCTTAGGCCAGGTTGGACAGTCCCGATAGGGGTGCTAGAACACCTCTCTAGTAGTAATTCGAGCAAAGGCATCGGCATAGTGCCCTATGACACCTGCCCATTGTCGGCTGTTTCTCTACTCCTCTGACCTTCACCATAGTACCCCGTATCCAATCTCTCGATCTGCCATCTCTGCCCGCATCGTCCAGGGCAGCCTTGTCGGCCTCTCCACTACTATGTGCTGCCATGCCCAACACTACAAAAAGTAGTTGCAACCAATCCCCTTCTGCTTTCGATAGTGGACCTCGTACAACTCATCATAGAGCTATGCCAGTAGCATCTGTCCCCATCTCATAATCATTGAAGTATCTATCGGACACTCCACCAACCTGAATACCACCTCTAGAAGGTTCCACAGGAACCTCACACTAGAAGAGTCAGGGAGTAGCATGTTGGAAATGAGGCTCATGAGTAATGCATGCCTCATTCCCAACACACCCCTCTCTAGCCACCATTGCACTAGTATGCCACCAATATGGCAATCAATATTCGCCCTCTCCACGAGGCTCTCCACACCCAACTCCTTTCCATGTCTGAAACAACGTATCAATACCGCTATCCTCCAAGCTCATGGCGTTGTCTGGATCGACAGTCCGTCTATTGGAATTCGTAGAATCCGATAGACATCCTCCAAGGTCACCGTTATCTCCCCTATTGGGATATGGAAGGTATTAGTTCGAGGATCCCATAGATTGATCAAGGCCATAACATTGGCCCGATCCTCGACTACCGGCTCTAGTCGAGTCACCTGCTTGAGCCTAAGGGCATCAAGCCAGTCCTAGTCAGCCAAGGCTAGCACCGCACGTGCTTCAATAAAAACAGTAGGCACCCGGTACCAACTCTTCACAACCTGCAAAAGAAACCAACACAAAAACATTAAAAACAACAAAAAGTTGTACAACCCTAACATGTATATACAATAATGCATTAAAACTGTACAGCCAAAAACAAAGCAAAAATTCAATAAAATTATTTGTCAGTCCTAGGGTTTCTAATCCTAACTGATAAATTCAAAAACACAACAAAAATTCAAAAAAATTAATTTGTCAGACCTAAGGTTTTTAACTTTAACTGATTAATTAAACAAAAAAAACACTTACAAAATTTAAAAAATTAATTTGTCAGTCCTAGGGTTTCTAATCCTAACTGATAAACTCAAAAACACAACAAAAATTCAAAAAATTAATTTGTCAGACCTAAGGTTTTTAAATTTAACTGATTAATTAAACAAAAAAACACAACAGTCAACTAGGGTTCACACTACACTTTTCGCTTAGTTTTACCTTATGTTTTTTACCTTACAGTTTATCTTTTGGTTTCATTCAGGTTCAACATAGTTTTAAAGTTCTATTCTAAACTAATTTTCTAAGTTCAGTTTTCAACTAAAATTTTGATCTGTGTTTAACTAGGGTGAAATTAAGTTTTCACTTAAGTGTTCCTAGACTAGGGTTTTCATTTTCAAACCATAAACAAACAACAACAAAAAAACAAAAAAAAAACATAAGAAATAAGCAAAATGTGATTTTCCAATTGCAACAAAAAGTGATACAGAGGACAAGTACTCACTGGTATCGCTTCGGCTTCGTCGCTCGATCCAGTATGAGAAATCATGGTCATAGGAAAAGTTTGGCAGTGCTTCGCTTCGCAGAATTGACCTCCTCCTCCTCAGAGCTCCAAATCACCCAGAAAAACAAATGCAAATAAGCCCAAAACTTAGTTTTGGCCTTTAAAAAGGCTTTTTGAGCTTGTATTCATTCCCCCTTGGGACGAGCACTCTGGTTAGTGCTTGTCCCTCCCTGGGATGAATACTAAATAGGAATTTGTCCCACCCTGGGATGAATACAGAGTAGAAATTTCAAAAACAGCAAAAAATGCACAAAAATGCACCCAAAAAAAGCAATAAAAGTATCCGATGAGAGTGCTTTTGCACTTGACATTCCGTGCACGCAAAATAGATATCAGGGTCACAAATCCTCACTATCTTACTCCCTAAGAATGCTACCATAGTCGGACCGCTCCACAGGAAGCCGAATTTTCAAGAATTTCATCCCCAAACGATGTCACCAAAACGGGTCAAAACCCATCCAAAAATAACAATAACATTGCCGAACGAAGGCGTTTTTGCACCTGAAATTCTTGGCATCCAAAAAAGGCATTGGGGTTACAAATTTTCACTATCCTACTCCCTAAGAAGGCTACCATAGTAGCATCGCTCCATGGGAGGATGAATTTTTGTCAATTTTAGCTCCAAATTGCATCACAAAAAGGGTTAAAACCCACCAAAAATAGGTCAGAATGTTCAAAAAATGCTTTTGTATTCAATGGTAAACAACTGAAGGCACCCTTACCTAAGTCATCTTGGGTCAAGTGAATCATCGCTTTTCTCATGTCGATCATTCCATCATCGATTCATCGCTTGAGGGGTTGTCACACTTAGTTGCCAATCAACAACAATATACCCAATCATGGAAATGACACACATTCAAAGGATCATTGACAAAGACAATCGTGCCCTTGCTTGGGGCAACAAATAAGCAATTATTACAAGCTGATCAAACACTTGGCATTCATGAATCATGAACTCAAGGTTCCCACAGACAAAAGGTTGCGCCCTTTGCCTATTCATGACTGATCAATGTCCAAGTTCAAGTAATACCTCACCGAACTAGGTTAATACTTGATTTAAGTTCCTTAGCTCGTTAGAAGCAAGGATTCAAGAATGCATGCCCTTTCCATACTTGGGGCATCAAGAGTTGGTTAGGTTACTGAGAAACCCTAATCATTAATGCTTTGGTTATCTATTTTTGTTCAGCACTGTGCCTTGCACAACACTTCCCAAAAAGGGGCATCTGTAGACACCAAAATAGCACCAATCTGATTAAGTGACAACAAGCGCTGATCGCATTGACACAACCAGCCCTAAGGGCAGCCCCCAGAGGTTAAACAGTGGTCCTAACAACTTCCAAAAGTAGTTTTAGAGGTCATAGGTCAATTTGGCACCTTGCTCTCTGCTCGTCCCACCCAGGGACGAATATCAGCATTCGCCCCAGTGTGAGGTGAATAGAAAGTTTGACTGGAAAAAAGTCAAACCTCGGTAACTCCACCAGTTAACTAAGGCTTTAGGTCATGCAATTGCGAGGAATAGATTTTATTCAAGAAGAAATACTTCAATGATGAATGTCTTTATTTTAGAAATCTCATGCAAGAAGCTTTTTAATCAGGGAGTTAGCTTTTCTCTGAAAATAGGACAGTTAACTCAAGAGGAGCCCTCGCATGCACAATTCAAACAAGGAGACCCTAAGGTCTATAAATTGGGGAGTTTTCCCACCCAAAAGAGATACATAGAAGGAGCATTTGAGCAATGAAGTACTGCCAATTTACATACCTACTTGCGATTTGTGCTTTTACATCCTTAATCTCTCATTCGAAAGGGAGGTTATTGGGTGACTATTGGAAGCACGAATCTGGACCCAAAACCTTATTTTTTGCCACAACTATCCACCAAATTTGTTGAAAACACCCCATAACTAGTTTTGGACCCATACCAAGTGGATTTGTGTCAAAACAATTCCTCAATCGGTGGGTGTCCTACCCTCGGGCGCTCCCCAAACTATCACAGTGCTAAACGCCCCACCCCAGGATGATTAGAAATTTGTGATACATTTCTTTGTTTTTTATTTTGCATTTGATTCTAGATAGGTTAAATAGGTTACAGTTCAAATTTCATTACATTCTGATCATTTTTGACCAGGTTATTGCTATTTCTTGCTTTCACTAACTTGCAGATGCCATATTCAAAATCTAGGTTCTATAGGTAAAATTGGAGAAATCTGAGCATTTGTGTCTTCCCAAAATTCCCCCAGTTAGCTAAACCCAAGTTTACAAGTATTTTGGAGCTTCCTAAGTAGGACATTGAATAGGGTGCTTTTTGGCCAATTCTCACAGTCCTATTTGTCCCACCCTGGAGCGAGTATAGATCTGTGAGGAATTTTTAGACAGTTCTTTTTACAATGGTCTTCTAATGATATTTTTATGCTTCTGTAAAATTTTTAGGTCAATCAGTGTTTATTTGATAGTCGTTTTATTATTTTCATGCATTTACTAATAGTAGGCCTTGGGAAATACATGCTTTATTCTGTCTGCAGGTGCTACTAATATTTTAAGTTTCTTTGAACATAGGTTTCCAACAGCAGAGAAGCAGGAAAGAGCAAATAATCACATACAAAAATGGCGACGACGTTTTGGTCCGCCCATCTTACATGTGGGCATGCGGAAGAAGGATTGTTAGCCATGGATCTTGTGACAATAAACACATTTGACTCTCCTATTCCCTAAAAAGGAAGGAGACGTATTGTAACACAATTTGTAAATCGTATCAATAAAAGAGATTACCATATTTCTATTGCTTTTATCTTGTGTCCATTTGTATATGTTCTTTCTTGTTCTTTATTGTGGCATATTCCTTTTTGTTTCCGTATCCTCGTGTTTTCACTTATCACTTATAATCCTAGGCAACAACCTAGAGGTGGTATCCCATACCACCCTTCGTTTATTTTTCTAACTAGGTCACTTATTCCAACCTATTTTATCAAAAAAATAGTTGCTCTCAAAACTCATTGTGTGCATACCCACAAATTAAAGCCATTAAGAGTGTTAGAATGATTCCTTTCCATGAGGAATTCACATATTATTTATCCTTCATACTTTCAGGTAAGGCTAATGGTTCATTTACAAGTTTAAGTTATCCCATTTTCCAAAATTACTCACATAAAATGAAATGTTTAATTAGGGATTATTTAAGGTACAACTTGACAAGGATTTATACCAAAGTTTGCTTTATTAATAATCATCTTAAACCAGGTATTTTCCTTAAGTTTACAATCTCTTGACTTCTACGGTTCTAAAATTTGGTATAACATTCCATTTAATACAATTACTATTATATAAAAATAGAGATACCACTAATATGGTAATTCTAACCTACACTGACCAAAAAGTACTATTCTGCTGACACTCTAATTAAAAATAATATTTATCATTAAATAAAGGTTAATGTAAACCAATCTAAAAATATTTTTGAAAATCTCCCATAGTCTAGAATGCAGTTGCGAACAAAGAGAGAATCCTATGGTTTGTAGTTTTTTTTTTAAACTCTAATATTATATATCTTCCATAACAACTATTAGTTTCACCATGCTAATAATTTAAACCGGTATTTCTTTATAATCGTTGTCTTAGTAACTCATGACGGCGATGCTTAGGTTTTGATCATTTACAATGTTATGGATTTTATAATTTGGGAGTGATACAAAAAAAGCACATTATCACATATGTTTACATATCCCCAAAATTCCATTTACCAAAATGACATAGGGTGATTCAACAACATAAGTGTTATTCAACAAAGGTATAATTTTGGGCAAGTTATAGAGTTTAATAATTTAAGAATGATTTTACTTCCAATTTAAAATAGCACTTGGAGTACCTACAAGGGTTTGCTACCCTTCAAACAAATTTAATTTGCTTCCAAACACACATGCTACGAGGATAATTGACCTGTTAACAAGGATTATGACAAATTCTAAACAAATATATTTTTTAAAGGTAAATATTCAGAGATATGATAATGTTTGTGCCCTTCATTAAAATAATATTAAAGAAGAATACCACCAATTACACATCATTAAAAAGTAACACCTACGACTTATACCAAATACACTCTTAGACAATAGTAACTTACATTTCCAGGACTCTCTTATACAAATGTGGAATAAATTACTCATTTTTAAGTACAAAAAGTCCCTAACATATATAACACCCCTAACACGAATCTCTTATTTTATAGAGTTATTAGAATAAATAAGTTTTACATAGAATTTTATTGCTCGAAAATTGCATTCTTTTCTCTCCAATAGTTTGACTCACATTCCAACTGTAGGCTTTACAGTGAATAGGAAATCTTAAAAACTTTGGGTATATCAATTGAAGTGGTCACGAGGCTTAATAAACATTGTCAAACTATAACCACATAAAATCCAATTGTTGGTTTGTCAATATTATGTTGGTAAATTCCTTCCTCAAGTAAAACCTCCATCACACAAGCCATCACCCAGGGACATAATTAATATATTTTAGGGGATCGAGTACAACCTTAATATTGTATGTATGTATTGTATATGCTTCCAATCAATACAAACACAAGTTTCACAATATTATTTCTAAATATATTTTATCCATTCTGCATACAAACCTAATTCAAACACTTAAAAAAGCATGTAAGTTTTCCCACTGTAATACCATTCACAATATTCTATTATAGCACTATTATAGTATAAGAATTAAACATGCAAGTTAAGGAAGAAAAATAGTTATGTGACAGAAAGTTAGAAATGAGCCTTACACTTATTTAGTATGGATTCACTCACATCTTTCAGCACATTAACACAAGTCTAGTCTTATTTTCATTTTTGGTTCTTTGACATAACATACATCCGATGATAAACATAATCTTACAACATAAGTAAGCAATGGTTTTTCTACAACAAACTAAATGCCTTACTAAAGTCAAAAATTTGTTTATCCCATATCTAATGCTTCACAAATGATCATTTCTAGTCATAAAGCTAGTAACACCATTCAAGAAACAAAGAAGAGTATATATATTCACACAGCTATCAATTTAACATTCAAGTTTACATGCAACCATGTTAGGTCCAAATAGAAAATGCACTTCAAATAATCATAGCCAGCTATCCATGATTACAGATAATTCATTTGACATACCAAATTCAATCATGCAATCCATTCGGCTAACACAATCCATTTTTTCTAAAAGAAATCAAATAAACAAGAAAATCTAACCTGGCAAATTCAACTTTCTACACAAGCACAACACGCTTTTCCCAACCTTTTTCAACACTTCTTTCACCCACACCTCGATCTTCCCCCTATCTTTTCTTGTTCATGCAATTCAATAGATAAGGTGAAATTTTCCCCTTCAACAAAACTCCTTTTTTTTGTTTCCATGACTCAATGGATGTTTAAGAGCAATCATAAAACTTTCATGTTATCATCACTCCATCATATGCCACTATTCGTTTTAAACATGTAGAAAATAATGTATAATTAGATTGGTAAAAGCTATGTTATCTATATAGATTGTTATAATTATTAGTATTATTTTATAATATTATTTATTATATTATTTTCATAATAAGCTTTCAAAACTAGTACTAAACATTTCTAAACATCAATTCGCTCCCATGCTCGAAGCACTTTCACCACCATCATAATCAATATGCATTTGCCATCAAACATATATCCAAAGCAAAACACACATTATATAATCATTCATGATGCCTTATATGATATGCACTTGTATAATTTTTTATGTACTCACAAGTTGAATCATCACTTCCCTCTTACCTTTTCTATTGATCAAATCTATCCTTCAAAAGTATATATCTAGTCCTGCATACACAATTACTATCAGTAGTACCACATTTTCTAGGAAAAGGTAAATATAATAATCATATATTCTATAATCAAAAGTTGTGCGAGGAGGGTCATGACACTGAGCATAGATATATTTTAGAGGATCATCAAGAGAATCAACCTACATTAGAAATTCCATAATGTAATGATTGTAATAGATCTTGGAACACGAATATTTTGCATAACATTTTAGACATTGTTCTAAATTAAGTTGATTTGGTACGTGGCACCATAGTCAAGGTAAGGATTTAATGTTTTAAAATAATTAAAGATGACACACACTAATTATTTATTCATGCAAATGATTATTTATTCAAATACATGGGGGGTATACAATTTTATTAATGAAAAGGGTTATATTTGGTAGCTAAAATGAATATTTAAAAAGGAATGCATTAATCTCAAAGTTATAAGAAAATGAAATCATCTATTTGAATTTAAAACTTTATTAAAAAAGGGAAGGAATTAATTGAGAGGAAATGAAATGAAAGAAAAGTGAGTTTTTATAATATTTAAAATTAGTATTGAAATTTTAAAGGAGAATTTGTAAAATTGTGAAACTAAAACTTGTTGAGCAAGGTGCACCGACAGTATTGTCATTGTTGTCAACACAGTTAGATAGATCAATTGATGCAGTGGACAAGATTTCAAAGGTTATTCAGAGTATGTACAGTGATGTTAAATGCTTATGAGGATGTTTTTGATGTTTGGGTGAAGTTGTTATAGGTTGTTTGTGCAAATTTGTAAAAGTTGAAAAAATCATCAAAAAGTTGTCAAAGCAGAAAAATAGTCAAAAAGTTGCAAAAGTTGCCACAGGCACAGTTGGATAGGATGGATTAGTTTGGAACATGCTAGCATGTCAGGAAATAGTCCATAGCAAAATTGGAGATGTCAGCACAATGTTTGGAGTGATCGGTGGTGTTTCCAGTATCTTGGCAGATGATTTGGCAAGTGGTTGTATAGGCTGAAAAAGTGTAGGTTTTGTCAGAAGCACTGTGAACAAACCGTAAGGATTTACGTAGCAAAATTTAAACTAGATGTGTTCGTTATCTTCAATAATATTTTTTCCAAATTTCAATGAAAATAGAGAAACGAGACGAATTTTACAAGCGTTGCAAGACTATCACAAAAAAACTTTTTTTTGAAAAAGTGTGTCAGTAGCAGTTTTTGTGGAAGTGGTACAGGCGAACCGTAAGGATATCGGCAGTGATTTTTGGTTTGGACATAGTCAGTGTTGTAAATATTCGATGTTTCATATTTCATAGAAAACAGAGTTACGAGGTGAGAGTTATGATTTTTGCAAAAACGTTATAGGTCTCTTTTATGTCAATTTGTGCCACTTGGGCAAAATCCTTTAGTTGGCCGTTTCGACCTTGAAGAGTCACCAGAGTTTCAGTTTCAATGTTGTTACACCTTCAAGGCATAAAATAGATCATATTTTATTTTTTCTTTGAGTTGTCACGTGGCTCCGAAGTATGAGAACGAGTAAGGTGTCAATTCTTTGCATGTGATGTGTTTGACAAAATGCCTTCTCAATATAAAAAAAGGGAGTTATATTATTTTAAGTGGTTTCATTAAATAAAGATCTTTGGAGAAAGTGAAAAGTGAAAAGGAATGCAAGTGTGTGCATTTAAGTTAGAAGTGTTTTATTGAAGAGTGTGATTTTATTTTGTGCGGAGAGAAGAGTGTGTGGAAAAAAAAAAATAATGAAAATCCGTGTTTTTGGGAAAAAGGTGAAAAAAGTCACTTTAGTATTTTGGGCATAACTTTCTCATACAATATTAGTTTTGGCTGAAATTTTGAGAGGAGGTCATAGATAGATTTCTGCATAATATCGAGAAAGCGTTTAGCAATTGATAGAACGACCTAAGAGAACAATCAATTTTTTTTGAGAAGAGAAGATTTATATATGACATTTCATTATCAATATCAAAATCAACTGGGTGCTTGGTAGAGGGGTTGGTGCTCATTTATATTGGTGTAGATAAATTAGGGGTTTGTTTTCCTTTCTATTGGTGTAGATAAATCAGGGGTTGGTGCTCCTTTCTATTGGTGCAAATAAATCAGGGGTTGGTGCTCCTTCTAGTGGGTGCTAGTAAATTGATTGTAAATTTGGTGCTTTGCAAAGGCTAGATTTGGATGGGAGTCCAAACAGTCATTTTTATGATGTAGCCAAATCGGTGAACCTTGATACATCTTGTGTTGTGTGATGTTCTCTTGTTATACTTTTTTTATTTGGTTTCAAGTTCTCATTGTTTCGACTTTAAGAATTGAAGATTTAAGTTTTAAAAGAGCTACACTGGTTCACCCCCCTCTCAGTGTCCTTGTGAGACTAATAATTGGTGCCAGAGCGAGGTTCTTGAACAAGCTTAACCGGCTAGGGTGATATTTGAAGTGACACAATGGCGGGTGGTGAAGGCTTCTCATCAAACAAAGCACTATTGTTTAATAGAAAAAATTACGCATTTTGGAGACTCAGGATGTAGACATATCTTTGTGCTTTGGGATACGACATTTGGGATTTAGTAGATAGTGGATACACAATACCCACCACTTCTCCAACTAATGTTGTTGATAAGAAACTATTTGAGAATGACTCAAAAGCAAAGAATGCTATCATGTGCAGATTAGTGGATAGTGAACTGGTAAAAATTATGAGTTGTAAAATGACAAAAGAAATATGGGACAAATTGAGGAGCATTCATGAAGGAGACGTTAAGATCAAGGAGGCCAAGTTACAAACACATCGAGCTCAGTTCAAAGTATTAAAGATGAATGACAATGAGAACATAGAGGCATATATGATGAGAGTTAATGAAGTCATTAATGTGATTAGAGGACTCGGCGAGGAAATAAAATATTTTGTCATCGTGAAAAAGGTATTAAGATCTCTTTCCCAAATATTTGATTCTAAATTTTTAGCTATAGAAGAAGCTATATATCTAAATTCTTTTAGTATGAATGAGATGCATGGTTCTTTGACTGCATATAAGATGAGAATAGGAAAATATAAACCCACAGATAGAGAAGCTACTTTTAAAGCACATACAAATATGAAAGCAAAATAAGAATCTGAAGAAGAAGAGACATCAAATGAAATGAAAGCAAACTTTGTTCGAAAACTATAAAGGAGAAAAGAAAAATACAGAGGAAAGTTACCGTTTAAATGTTTCAATTGTGGAGGCATTGGACATTTTGTAGCTAAATGTCCACTTAATGAGAAGAATAAAAGTGATGAAGGATCGCACCAAGAAAGAAGTGACTAGAAGAAAAAAACAAATTTCAGAAAATGCAACTTCAAGAAGAAAAGTTTCATCTCCAAGAATGTCAGTTCATCATAAGACAGCTCCGGTGAGGATTCTGAAAAGGAAACAGGTGAAGCTCTTTTCATGGCACTCAAAGAAGAAAAAACAAAAAAATAACAGGAATGTGATGAAGAAAAAATTGATGCAGAAGTAAATTTGGAAGAGGAACTAATTGCAGCTCTGGATGAATTGAAGATAGAAAGAAAAAATAATAAGAAAATTTCAAGAAAGCTTGAGGATGCAAATGAAATCATAACCAGTTTGAAAGTACAGATAGAAGAATCCAAAAAAATATCTAAATATCTTGAAGTGCAAATAACCATGAAAATAGATTATTGCAGCAAGCTAGAAGAAGATATTGTTGGTTTAAGGATGCAGATAGAAGAGATGAATCATAGAATTAGTTTTTATCACAAACATGAAGAAAGTTCTATGAAGCTAGATAAGATCATAAATAACCAAAAGACTACATGCATCAAATTTGGTTTGGGCTTTGACAAAGGAGAATCATCAAATTGATCAAAGGCCATAAATGAAGAATCCATAAAGAATGAAGATAATAAATAGGTTGATCAAGAAAAATTAACTCATGCAAAAGAAAAAAATAATGCAAGGCATGAAAGGAGAATTGGCAATGATGTATTCACAAATGTCACACATCAAAGAAGAAGAATATTTATGGCTCCTACGACAACATGGCAAAGACCATCACCCAGGTTCAATCATCTCTTTTCTTGTTACTATTTTAAATGCAATAGTTATGGACATAAGATTTTAGATTGCAAGTATAATGTAGGACCAAGGAATTTTACCAATAGAAATGTTTTTTCACCTTTGATGGATTATATAGTAGAATGTTATAACTGTCATAATTTTGGGCACATTGCAAGAAATTGTCGAAGTACCTTTGCATCAAATCAATTTCAAGGAAGAAAATTTCAACCAAACGGAATGATACAAAATAGAAAATTTCTCGAAAAACATGCACAAGCTACTGAAAAGAAAATTCAAAATAAGAGCCCAAAACTGTAATCAAACCAGAGTGGAAATAAAAAGAGCAATCTAAGGAAGAAAGGGAATCCCTGATCGTAAAAACAACATTTAAATGAAAAAATAAATTTGCACCATGGATACTTGATAGTGGATGATCCAGTCATATGACAGGTGACAAACAAAAATTTGAGAAGTTACAGTAATACAAAGGTGGTTCAGTAAAATTTGGAAATAATGATGGAGCTAAGATAGTTGGTGAAGGTTTAGATAAGATCAGTGATGTAAAAATCAAGTCAAAAGAAGTCTTGTTTGTGGTTGGTCTGAAGCATAACTTGTTGAGCGTAAGTCAAATTTGTGATAGAGGTCATGAAGTGATTTTTAAGTAGGGTTGTGAAGTCAGAAAAGCAAATAGTGGAAAGTTGATAGCAATTGGACCGAGGACATCTGGAAACCTATACACTCTATCAGAGACTTCAGAAGGAGCTTGCTTGATTGGATAGGAAGAAGAAAATTGGTTGTGGCACAAGAGGCTCGATCATATCATTTTTGACAATCTAGTAAAAATCAGCTCAAAAAAGGCAGTGAGAGATATTCCCACCATTGGAAAACCATCAAATATCATTTGTGCTTCATGCCAAAATGGGAAGCAAACTAGAGTCTCATTTAAAACAAAAGAGTACTACACAAGCAAACCTTTGGAACTAATACATACTGATTTATGTGGACCCATGAGAACGCAAAGCATAAATGACGACAAATATTTTATGTTGTGTATAGATGACTATTCCAGGATGACATGGGTACTATTTTTGAAGCATAAATCAGAAGCTTTTGAGATGTTCACGGTTTTCAAAAACCAAGTTGAGAATCAAACAAAAAAAGGATTAAATGTTTAGGATCATATAGAGGAGGAGAGTTCATTTCAAAGGATTTTAGAGTATTGTGAAAAATATGGTATTAGGAGACAGTTTTCAGCAGCTAGGACACCTCATCAAAATGGTGTGGTAGAAAGAAAGAATAGGATAGTGCAAGAAATGGCATGGACTATGTTGATTGAGAGAAAAGTAGCAGACGGATTTTGGAAAGAGGAAGTCCATACTACGGTATACATCCAAAATAGGTGCATGTTGAGGATACATGAAATAAAAACTCCTTATGAGTTTTGGTTCGGTAAAAAGGCAACAACAAGATACTTTAAAGTTTTTGGCAGCAAGTGTTACATCAAAAGAATTGAAAAAAACCTTGGTAAGTTTGAAGATAGAGCAGATGAAGGTATTTTACTTGGCTATTCGTCAAAAATCAAAGCTTACAAATGCTACAAAAAGAGGCTAAGGAAAATTGTGGATAGTTCCGATGTTAAAGTTGATGAAGGTAGGGAACGATTAATTAGCTATAAAGAGACCTAACCAATTTATGAAGAGGTTATTGAAGAAGATGAGGAAAATGAAATGAAAAAGAAACAAAAAATTGACTCAGATGATTCAAATAGTGATTCAGAAGTGGAAAAAAATAAGAAATTCAAAATAGGTAGCTGGTAGAAAGATCATCTTAGAGAGCAAATAATTGGAGACCCCACAGTTGGTGTTCAAACAAGAAGAAGAGTAGTAAGTAACTACTCTCTATTATCCAGCATTGAGCCTAAAAATGTTGTTGATGCAAGCAAAGATGAAATTTGGATGAAGGCAATAAATGAAGAATTAGATCAGATCAAGAAAAACAAAACTTGGGAGTTAGTACCAAGACCTGCAAATAAAAATGTAATCGGTACTAAATGGGTCTCTCAAAATAAATTGAATGAATATGGACATGTAGTCAGGAATAAAGCAATATTGGTATGTAAAGGCTATGCACAAGTTGAAGGTATTGACTTTGAGGAAACCTTTGCACCTATGGCTAGACTAGAGGGAATTATAATGTTTCTGGCTTTAGCAGTTTATCAAATGGATGTGAAATCAGCATTTTTTAATGGGAAACTTGAAGAAGAGGTTTATATTGAGCAGCCATATGGTTTCCAACTTGGTGATGATCCCAAAATAGTTTGCAAGTTGAAGAAAGCATTATATGGCTTAAAATAGGCACCCCGAGCATGGTATGCAAGGCTAGACAACTATCTTACTCAACAAGGGTTCAATAAAGGTATGGTGGATAGTAATTTGTATTTCAAAACAAAAAATGGCCTTCTTATTGTTCTTGTTGTATACGTAGATGATATCATATTTGGCAGTAGCAAAGATGAGTCGTGTAAATATTTAGTAAATAAGATGCAAAAAGAATTTGAAATGTCAATTATTGGTGAAATTTTATGTTTCCTCAGGTTGCAAGTTAGTCAAAATGAGAAGGGCATATTTATTTCTCAAATTAAATATGTGAAAGAGATGCTAAAAAAGTTCACAATTGAGGATTCTAATCCAGTTAGCACTCCCATGAAGACAGGTTGCAAGTTGAGCAAGGATGAAAAATCTCCACATGTTGATCAAACCATGTACATATCTATGATTGGGATCTTCATCGTACTTGACGACTACCGAACCGAGATATTTTGTAGGAAGTATGCATGGTAGCACGATTTCAGGCTAGTCCCAAGGAGGCTCATATGACAGCAGTGAAGAGGATTCTTCGGTACCTCAAGGGTACTATGGATTATGGGTTATGGTATCTGAAAGGTAAGGACTTCACCCTTATTATGTATTTAGATGTGGATTGGGCAGAATGTTTAGATGATAGAAAGAATACCAGTGGAGGTGCATTCTATCTTGGAGACAGGTTGGTCGCATGGCACAATAAGAAAAAAGAGTCAGTATCCTTATCCATTGTAGAGGAAAAATATATTACAACGACAACGTGTTGTACACAGGTATTATGGATGAAACAAACCCTAAAATATCTTGGTATTAACTTCAGTGAGCCAATTTTAGTTAAGTGTGATAACACCAATGCCATTAACATCTCAAAGAATTCGGTTATGCATTCTCGCACAAAACATATTCCTATCTTATATCACTTTTTGAAGGAGAAAGTTACGGAAGGTGAGGTTAAGTTGGATTTTGTTCCAACAACAGAGCAAGTAGCGGATATCTTCACAAAACTATTGCCCAAGGAAGTCTTTGAGTACCTTCACAATAAATTGAGAGTGGTCATGTTTCCCAAGAATTGACTAGCTATCGGGACCACATTCTCAGGGGGAGCATTTGTGTATTTGTTTATATTTTTGCTCATGTTTGTGATTTTTTCTAAGTGTAATAATTTTTGCCTAAGAATGTTGTGCATGGACTCAGAGGGAGTTTGCAGCAACCCTTTGGTATTGTTGTCAAATGGGAAGAAGAGTTATAGGAAATTGCACGTGTGTTTCCAACAATTCCAAAGGGGGAGATTGTTGAGCAACGTGCAACGACAATATTGTCATTGTTGTCAACATAGTCAGATAGATCGATTGATGCAGTGGGAAAGAGTTAAAAGGTTATTCAGAGTATGTACAGTGATGTTAAATTCTTATGAGCGTGTCTTTGATGTTTGGGTGAAGTTGTTACAGGTTGTTTGTGCAAATTTGCAAAATTTGAAAAAATCATTAGAAAGTTGTCAAAGCAACAAAATAGTCAAAAAGTTGCAAAAGTTTCCACAAGCACATTTGGATAGGATAGATCAGTTTGGAACATGCCTACATGTCAGGAAATAGTCCATAACAGCATTGGATATGTCAGCACAGCGTTTGGAGTGATCGGTGGTGTTTCTGGTATCTTGGCGGATGATTTGGCAAGTGGTTGTACACACTGAAAAAGTGCAGGTTTTGTCAGAAGCACTACGAAAAAACCATAAGGATTTATGTAGCAAAATTTGAAATGGAGGTGGTTGTTATCTTCAAGAACATGTGTTTCAAATTTCAACGAAAACGGAGAAACGATGCGAATTATACAAGTTTTGTAAGACTGTCACAAAAATGCTCTTTTTTGAAAAAGTGTGTTAGTAGCAGTTTTTGTGGAAGTGGTACAGGAAAACCATAAGGATTTAGGTAGTGAGTTTTTGTTTGGACATATTTAGTGTTGTAAAGATTCTACGTTTCAAATTTTAGAGAAAACCAAGTTACGAGGTGAGAGTTATGATTTTTGCAAAAACATTATAGGTCTCTTTTATGTCAATTTGTGCCACTTGGGAAAAATCCTTTAGTTGGCCGTTTCGACCTTGAAGAGTCGCTAGAGTTTTAGTTTCAGTGTTTTTACACCTTAAAGGCATCAAATAGATCATATTTTGTTTTTGGTTTGAGTTGTCACATGGCTCCAAAGTATGAGAACGAGTAAGGTGTCAATTCTTTGCATGTGACGTGTTTGACGAAAGGCCTTCTCAATATAAAAAAAGGGACTTATATTATTTTAAGCAGTTTCATTAAATAAATATCTTTGGAGAAAGTGAAAAGTCAAAAGGAATGCAAGTGTGTGCATTTAAGTTATAAGTGTTTTATTGAAGAGTGTGATGTTATTTTGTGCGAAGAGAAGAGTGTGTGGAGAAAAATAAAGAGTGAAAATCTATGTTTTTGGGAAAAAGGTGAAAAATGTCACTTTATTATTTTGGGCATAACTTTCTCATACGATATCATTTTTTGCTAAAATTTTGAGAGGAGATCATAGATAGATTTCTACAAAATACCCAGAAAGCGTTTAGCAATTGATAGAATGATCTAAGAGAACGATCAATTTTTTAATGAGAAGAGAAGATTCATATATGTCATTTTATTATCAATATCAAAATCAAGTGGGTGCTTGGTAGAGGGGTTGGTGCTCCTTCTAGTGGGTGCTGGTAAATTGATTGTAAATTTGGTGCTTTGCAAAGGCTAGATTTGTATGGGAGTCCAAATAGTCATTTTGAATATGTAGCCAAATTGGTTAACCTCGGTACATCTTGTGTTGTGTGATGTTCTCTTGTTATACTTGCTTTATTTGGTTTCAAGTTTTCATTGTTTCGGATTTAAGAGTTGAAGATTTAAGTTTTAAAAGAGCTACACTGATTCACCCCCCTCTTAGTGTCATTGTGAGACTAACAAAACTTTGGAAGGTATAGGAAGAAATTTGAAAATTTGATTTTTAATTTGAGAAAATTTTGAAACTAAAATTTAGGAGTTATAAAAAGAGGGAAAGTGAATTTGAAGAATTAAATATTGATTGATTGATTTGAAGAAAACAAGAATATTATGAAATTGTGATTGAAAGATAATTCTTTATAAAATAATCATGGAATAAATTAATCAAATTGGATCTTTAGCCAATACGGAATTTTTTTTGAAGAAAACAAAACACTGTACACAATGTATCTTAGAGAATATTGGAAAACAAAAAAATGTAATTTTAGAAAGATCTTACAAAAAAAATTGAAAGAGGCTAAAGATAAATAGTTTCTAACAGTTGAATATTTTTTTTTGAAAAATAATTTGAAAAAACTTGTATTAAAATAAAGATTATTTACAAGTTGGGATGAGACTTTTCCCAACCTTAGACAAAGAGAAAACATGTTTAAAATAGTAAAATAAGATTTGCATTGGAGCCAAATCTCGTAAACCATATTTCTACAATGATTGTTCACCCGTTTACAACTATAAAAGAAGATCTACATTGAAGCACAAATATCCTATACAATATTTTTGGAAAGGTTACCCAAATTAGATAAGAACTGGATTTGCTCACCAACCTGCCTAATCATCTCATCTTCAATAGCCATGTCACTATGCCACTAAACCCCTACTCCTTCTCAGTGCCCATCTTAGCCAAGAAGTCTGCCACTTTATTTAGATTTCTACTCACATAAAATGGAATCACATAATCTAATTCCCTCCATAATTCCTTAATTTAAGTGACAAGAATCCTCGACCTCCATGTTTTCAAAGCAAAGTTCCTCATTTAATCTAGAGCTCCAACCATTATTTGAGAATATGATTCTAGGATTGTCCTCCTATGACCTTGTTTTACTACCCAAATAGAAGCATATTTGATAGCTAAGGCTTTTGCTTCATTGTTTGTATCTATTCCCAAACCTTGTAATTCCCAATAGAGCACTATTCCAACATGATTCCAGTAGACCACTCCAATTCCAACTCTACCCATATTGCCTTTTGTAGCTCCATCAATATTAATTTCAATCCAACCTTCTAGGGCTGGTTTCCAACTAGCTCTGTCCTGCCCCTCTTGCACTTCAACTTCCTTCTCCATTGCCCCAATAACAACCTAAGTTTCCTCTTTAGCATAGACTGCCACAATTTTTGTGACTTTGCTCCAAATGACCTACCAAACTCCATCTAAAGAAGAAAAAGTTTCTCTAAAAATTCTAGCATTTCTCTCCAACCACACATGCCACCAAATAAAGTTTCAACAGTTGAATATTATCTAAGCAAAAATTTATTGAAGCAAGTGAAGACTCCAAAAATACTATTGTAGATGCTAAAATCATGTAAATCGGATAAGACTACCAAGGAACCACTCTTATAGACATTATATGGCCCCATTGGGCAACCCTCAAGGGTTAATTAGGGGTCCTAACCACTTTTGGGAAGGTTTACCCCACATTTAGGAGGTCTTAGGCCATTTAGCCATGGTCATCCCACCCTAGGACCACCACAGTTTATGGTCATTCCACCCAGGGATGACCATAAGCAACTATCCCTAGGTGGGATGACCATGGTCCAAAACCCCCAAAAATTCATGGGCGGGACAAATGGTAATCAATTTTTGCTATTTATTCCACCCAATAACTCATGACATATTGGGAGGCTATCATGGCCATTAGGGGTTGCAAATTGAAGGTCCAAATGGGAATCCTTATCCACCCTATACATGGCAAAGGCATTGTGAAATGGCAACACCTGCCTTGTATGCCTAAACTTACCCCTTTACCTCCTTTTGCACTCTTAGGCTATAAATTGGATTATTTACACTCAATTTCAAAGAGAGAACTTTGCAAGCATTGACCAAGAAGTGCTATTGAGATTTTCTCTCACCTTTTTCCCTTGTATTTACCCTTGGAAACCTCGTCAATCGAAGGCATTTTCAAGGCATCCCCAAATATGCTCATCCTTTTCAAAACCTATCAATTCATATGAGTTAATTCACCAGGATTTGATGGCAATACCCCTAAGAGGAGTCTAGACCAGATCCAAGTGGAACTGGTGGTAAAAACCACCATATTTTGTGGTCATCCCCATATAGGACGGTTAATAGTCCTAATTGGAACTCTCAGGAATGGCCATTAATTGGTCCACAATTTTGAACCAATTTTAGTGTAGATCAATTTTGTAGCATTATATTAGCATCATACTCAATTTTTGTGAAGTTTGGAGTGCTTTTAAATTGTTAATTAGGGTTTTTTGTGATTATAGTCCTAATTGGCATTCTCAGGGACGTTTTGTGGCTGCTCCACAACTCATCCCAAAATTGGGGACTTAGATTATAATTTCTGTGTTTGGGTGTTTTTGTTTCATTTTGAGTGTCTAGTGGGTTTGTTGTATTTTTATGTTGTGATTTTTATGGTTAATTTGTTGTCAACATTTTTTTGATGATTTTTATTATCAATTTGTTGCTGAAATTTTTTATAATTAATTTTTTGTCAGCAACTTTTTGATGATTTTTATTGTGAATTTGTTGCTAATGATTTTTATTGTTAGTTTGTTGTCAACAACTTTTTGACAATTTTTATTGTTAATTTGTTGCTGACAATTTTATATTTTTAATTTGTTGTCGACAACTTTTTGATGATTTTTATTGTCAATTTGTTGCTAACGATTTTTATTGTTAGTTTGTTGTCAGAATTTTTTTGATAATTTTTATCGTGAATTTGTTGCTGATGATTTTTATTGTTAATTTGTTGTCACCAACTTTTTTTTGATGAATTTTATTGTCAATTTGTTGCTAACATTTTATTGTCAGTTTGTTGTGATGTTTATAATTCAAACTTTAGCATTTATTTAGTTCATGTCTTAATAAAATAATGTATATAAATCAAAATAAAAAAAATTGAAATAAAATTATATATATACATTAATATAAAAAAAAAAATAATGAAAATAATAAAACATTGAAGATAAAATATAAATAAAATAAAATAATTTAGAAAGCAAAACAAAATTAGTGCCACGCGGTACATAAGCCTTTCCTTGTTATTTTAAGGTAAAGGAGATTTCTACTCTATAAAGTAAAGCTAATCGTATTGTTTTTAATGTTTTCGATTGATTTATAAAGTAGTTTCGAGTTTATTTATTTAGTGAGTATTTTATGAGATAAAGTATTCACTAATCCAATGTATATTTATGTGACCAGGGAAGCATCAACAGGAAGTGACGAAGCCCGAACGGTGATGTGGCTCGTGGAGCATTGCGACATTAGTAGCAAACATGGTAGTGCAACGATAAAGGACTAGTGGATGGTGATTACCACATTAGGACATGGTGGAGTCAGTGGTGCTTCACCAAAACAAAGATATGGTAGAAGAAATCTTCACAAGGTGGCATCAATAGGATTCATAATGCATAAGAGGGATGCAGTCTTCAGTGGAACACCTCCGCAGGAGTATAATTCACACCAACAGTGACCAGAAGACATGATTGGACAGTGAAACCCAAGGTTGAGTCCACACAGTGCAGGGATTTGATAGTATCCTTTAGAAGATGTGGCCATATGGGATTAAAAATCTGGTAAATACTGCAGCAGTGACGGTATTACCAAACCAGCAAAAAATTGGAGAAGATTGGGGTAACGTCAAATACTATCATAAAATCATGATGATGTTTAAGCCCTACTGAATATAGTATGAAGATCATTTTATTTCTCTTGGGGACAGTTCAAATTGATGGTTTTCCATCAGCTTATGGATGTGAAGCATGCATGAACAGTGTTGTGCAAAGATACGGCCCGAAGAAACGAGTGGGTCCAGGAAGACATGGACTGTGAGATGAGAAACAACTCTGATGCTATGGCAACCACTATAACATCTTGAACGATTATTGAGGACACACGTTGATGAGGTGGCGATATGCTCACGATGATAGGGCATCACATTTGACAAGATGAAGATCGAAAAACGGATCCCAAGAACTACAACACGACAAAATTAGATGTCGATGTGGACTAGAGGGACTTAATGGCGCACCAAATGATAGAATTATGGGGTAAATTCATGACTGATTCACTTAAAGCCAAGTGGCTACGCAATCAAGGGCATGATTGGAGTCATTATTGATATGGTTCCGGTTGTGGGTCATAGCAACTCTCATCATCGTGTTTTTCATCGGAGGGAATGGATAGCCCATGGGGATTCAACATAGATCAAAGTCGTGGATGACCTAACCCTAGTAGTGATTGCTGAAACCAAACCTAGATTATGGTGGATCACGACAACAATTCAAGGTAATGGTCACGAAAGAAGTCTTATACATGCATGATGCATGATTTCGAATGTGAGACTAAGATGCTGATTCAATGATTATATCATGGTTTATTACGAATAAACATGGAGAGTGCCCAAAAGGCTAAAATATAAGACATGGCAGGCAACACCGACAGTGATAATGCACTGGAGAGGTTTTGGTGATCGAACGTAGTGATTTCAAACTAGAGGTGATGCAGGGTGAACAACAAATCGACAGCGAGTGTTTACATAACACCGAGGGTATTGGTGATGATTTAGGCAAATTGAATGAGCCAGCTTGGATGGTGATCTCGTAGCTAAAGATAGAGACCCAACATATTTCAAGGTGGATAGTGAGTCGGTAGACGTGAAGGGATGTGGCAATCGTGACAATTCAGACATCTTTAGTGACTACATGAGCGTGGTGACACGGTGAACCCACTAGAGCTGAGACAACGATATTGTAGCGGTGATGACATTGTAGAGGAGCGTGTTTTAGACACCATAAGGTATGGATAGAATGCTATGACAGACTGTGGGAAGCATAGTAGGTAATATGACATAGTGGTCATACAGTTTGGATACGCAACAATCAACATTGGACATCAAAATTCGTCACACTTTCATAATGGCAAGTTGTTGAGATGGGGTTTAGCGGTTTAAGTATTTTGAGAATAAGGTGGATGCTTCTAAAATTTCTTGCGATGTCAATGGAAGCACAGTGTGTGAAGTGGCCGAACGATTGCGATAACTATATCGGAGGATGCAAATGAATGACCTACTTGACGGTGTATTACACGGTGCTACCATCGTTGGGCAATGTGGTAGTAGGAACGTACGGTGGTCAGATGAGTTTTACCGCCATGATTTCATTTACTTCTCAAGGAAGAGTGATTATTTTTTTATAAAGCGGCAACCATGGTATGAAAGGGGTTTCACCGGAGGTCTTGCACTGGTTTTGAATGACGCATCCCCAAACAATTCAACTACCGCCATGAGGGTATATTTCATGATGTGGAGGTAGCCGTTGGAGATGACAACCGGATAAATGGTATTCTCTCGGTTCCAATTTGTAGGGGACTGGTAGATGTCAGAGAAAACATGATTTTGGACATGGAGCGTCAAGTGAATAAACAAGCAGCCGTAATAGATATTCGATGTTTACCACAAAATAGGTCAATAAGGCTCAGACGCTGGCATGGATAAATGAAAGGGGAATCCATGCTTGAAAAATAGTCATAGGATGATTAAGGAGTGTCAGAGTTGAATTACCACCACGACAGGTCGGAGGCATCATGTGGGAATATTTCCGCGTCGAGGACATTCGAATGACCGAGCCGCCCATGTGGTGGTGGATACTCTTAGTGTATTCAAAATTAATTGAAACGTATGCTTCATTTAGGTAAATGTTAAATTTAACTATTGTTTCGTTTGGAGTGTTATGGAGGTTTCCCAATTGGCATTATAACATGATGCATCATAACGATGAAAATACGTTACCAAAGGAATAGAGGCAATGATTATGAAATTGCCCATTTCACCAATTACTTAAAAGCAAATATTTTGAAATGAAGAGGAATACAAAAATGAAGGGTCAAGAGATGTTACAAAGCAAAAAAACAAGATTTCATGGAGCCAAAACAGGGAATGAAAACCAAATGTAGAGAAGGCAAAACGAAAGGGGAATTTAAGATTTTAAATATCCCATCGAAGGATTATGGAGGGGTTGGATCTTTTAGGACCAGGTTGGATTTTTTCAGAGGCTTGATGTTGAGGGGAATTTAGAGATTTTAAATATCTCATCGAAGGATTATGGAGGGGTTGGATCTTTTAGGACCTGGTTGGATTTTTTCAGAAGCTAGATGTTGCTGGAATGGGAATGTATACATAAATATGTTTTCTTTTTTGTTTATTTTGATGCAAATGTTGCAGGATTTCTGCACCTTGTGAGCAAAATAAGAGAGTCATTTCTAGTTATTTCAATTTTAATGTCCATCTTTCTGTTCTATGCTTTTTTGGATTTATAAGCAATATTTAATGCATTTCATGGTTGCATTATTGAATATCAAAAAACAAAATATTTATATTTTTCCTTAGAGTCTTGCACCTAATTTATTTCGAGATGCACAAATGCAGTTTCTAAGTTGGGTTACATTCAGAAAGCTCTCACATCTCAAATTTCGTAGGATAGGATTGTATGAAACTGCTAACGGTTGTTTTCAGGTTTTTTTGCATTTATTTCCATTTCTAGATTTTATTTTTTATTTTTCTCTTTTCTTTTGTAGATTTTTTTAACTTTGAGGATTAAAATAAAATTAAAAAAGTTTAAATGATAAAAATAAATGCATGGGTGTGAAGAATGAGCTACAATATTTCATCCGAATCAAATTCAAACTCATTTCGAAGCCATTTTGATTTTATAAAAATTGTTGAAAATCACTATTGTATAAAGATTTTTATAATCTTGAAATTTTATTTTTTCACATTTTGAAAGCAAATTAGATTTTTTTCAGCTTTACATTTTTATATGCAAACATAAATCAACTTCCCTTTATGAAAATTGCAATTTCATTAAAGGGGGTTGATTTTTATGGCATTCCATAAGATATCATTTTTTGAGCAATAAATTCACCTCTCTTTGTGAAATTTTTTATTTCCTCAAAGAGAGGTAATTTATACCACAACAAGGAAATAGGTCAACAAGGCTCAGACGTAGGTTCTAGCATGGATAAACAAAAGGGGAATCCATGCTTGAAAAATAGTCATAGGATGATTAAAGGAGCATCATAGTTGAATTACCACCACGACAGGTCATAGGCATCGTGTGGGAATATTTCCAAAGTCGAGGGCATCTGAATGATCGAGCTGCCCATGTGGTGGTAGATACTCTTACTGTATTGAAAATTAATTGAAATGGATGCTTCATTTAGGCAAATGTCAAATTTAATTATTGTTTCATTTCGAGTGTTAAGGAGGTTTGCCAATTGGCATTATAACATGATGCATCATATTGATGAAAAGACGTTACGAAAGGAATAGACGAAATGATTATGAAATCACCCATTTCACCAATTACTTTAAAGCAAATATTTTGAAATGAAGAGGAATACAAAAATGAAGGGTCAAGAGATGTTACAAAGCAAAAAAAACAAGATTTCATGGAGCCAAAACAGGGAATGAAAACCAAATGTAGAGAAGGTGAAACAAAAGGGGAATTTAGAGATTTTAAATATCCCATCAAAGGATTATGGAGGGGTTGGATCTTTTAGGACCTGGTTGGATCCTTTTGGAGGCTAGATGTTCTTGGAATGGGAATACATAAATATGTTTTTCTTTGTTTATTTTAATGCAAATATTGCAAGATTTCTACAGCTTGTGAGCAAAATAAGAGTCATTTCTAGTTGTTTCAATTTTAATGTCGATATTTCTGTTCTATGCTTTTTTGGATTTATAAGCAATATTTAATGCATTTCATGGTTGCATTGTTAAATATAAAAAAATTAAATATTTATATTTTTCCTTAGAGTCTTGCACCTAATTTATTTTGAGATGTGCAAATGCAGTTTCAGTTAAGTTGGGTTACATTCAGAAAGCTCTCACATCTCAAATTTTGTAGGATAGGATTGTATGAGACTACTAATGGTTGTTTTCTAGCTTTTTTGCATTTATTTCCATTTCCATATTTTATTTTTTATTTTTTTCTTTTCTTTTGTGTAATTTTTTAACTTTGAGGATTAAAATAAAAATAAAAAATTTAAATGATAAAAAAAAATGCATGGGTGTGAATAATGAGCTACAATATTTCATCCAAATCAAATTTAAACTCATTTCGAAGCCATTTTTATTTTATAAAAATTTATGAAAATCACTATTTTATAAGGATTTTTATAATCTTGAAATTTTATTTTTTCACAGTTTGAAAGCAAATTAGATTTTTTTCAGCTTTACATTTTTATATGCAATCATAAATCAACTTCCCTTTATGAAAATTGCAATTTCATTAAAGGGGGTTTATTTTTATGGCATTCCATAAGCTATCATTTTTGGAGCAATAAATTCGCCTGTCTTTGTGAAATTTTTTATTTCCTCAAAGAGAGGTAATTTATATATTATATCAAAGGCTATTGTTTTAAAGCATTAAATTATTTTCCTTTATGAAAATTATAATTTCATTAAATAGAGATAATGAATAATTATATTTTAAGGCCATTATTTTATTATTTTAAAGCAATAAATTGTTCTCTTTATGAAAATTAATTTCATCAAACTGAGAGTTTATTTATTATATCAAAAGCTACTTTAGCTACAATGTTGGGCATCCAAATTATTCCATCTTGATGTTTCAAGAAATATAAAAGAAATTATATCATCATTTGAAATTCATGTATAAATATAGGTTTTAATATTCTACTTCATGCTTAAATTAGGATTTAATGCAAGATAAAACTTTTTTAAAATCTACTTAATAAAGAAAGATAAAATCTACCTAAAATCCTCCAAGATAAAAGGGATTAAGGCTTTACATTGTGGTCATATGAAGGTCAATTCACATTTGTTTTTATTTAGTTTTATGAATAATTATTAGTATAGCATGGTAAAATAAACCAACGCATACCCCTTGATAACAGTTACTTGCAATCACTAATGTGTTCCTCGAATTTAATTGATATATATTCATTGATATTACTAATACGCATGTGCAATGCTTACATAGTAGAACCTTTGAGGAGTTGTTTTGGTTTTCAAATTATTTGCAAGAGGGGGTTTTGTGATCAAAATTCTAAGGTGAGTACGGTTTTGGAATAGGATAAAATTACCACTCAATATTTTGGTGCTAGAAGGAGGCCATGAATGTGTGTTATTTTATTTATACTAAATTATTCATTGTTGTTTTAAATGATTTTGAATTGTTCATGCAATAAATAATGTGATATTGATGTAACTTTGAGAGTTTTGAATTGCTAAATATTTTAAGTTTTTTGAATAGCATATTTGGCCTCATTTAGCACTCAACACTTTGGGAGCTAGGAGGGCCTGAATTGATTTATATTATTGTTATTTAGATGCTAATTTTTTCATGTTAATTGAAATATTTATTCAAAAAAATTAGACTTGACTAACGAGGTTTTATTTTCATATTATTACTTTCATTGATTCTAAAATTATCTATTGGATGATGTGTTAATGCTAATCTCTTTCTTACAAATGGAAGAATGTTATTTGATACCATGGTTAATTTATGCATGTAGTTTGGTCGATGCTAACCATATTTTGGGAATAGTTTTTACTCTGAGGTGTTTCTAAAAATCATTTATTGTTGTCATTGTTAATCACATCACAACTTAATAAAATATCTAGAAATATTGAAAAGTGGCATGGGGTGCATGGTAATCCTTTAAACATTAGTGGAGATGCTCATGAATTACCCAATAACATAAAGGAAATTTTGCCCAATTTTAAGCACAATGGCACAATATTGGCCAAGGAGCACATTCAGTCCTATGTGGATACATTAATTAGATGAAATTTCAAACATGAGGATGTGTCTTGTATATTGTTTCCTTGGAGCCTAGATGATGCGCCATATGATTGGTACATCAATCTACTCGTTGACTCTATTACGTCTTAGGCCCAATTAGAAACTACTTTTATCAATCAGTTTAGCTTGCTCATAGATCCTACCATGATTTATTATCAATTTTCTTCTTGTAGGAGGGAACCTAATGAGTCATTAAGAACATTGAAAATGATATTTTGAAATATCTATGCAAGATTGATTGCTCTCTCTACTATTGTGTAAAGTGCTACTCTTCATATATATTTTGGGGTATTGGATCCCTTACTTGCCATGTTCACTAGGACAAACCCTTTGGTCACTACCCTTGCCTCAACCTACACAGAAGCTATGACTGTAGATCAATAATTAATGTCGCAAGGTGTAGGTATGGAGCAATTCCATATGGTAGGACAACTAGGGGTTTATAATAAAATCTCTATGATAAATCAAACATCGACACAACATAATCTGATGTTGAACATATTGACCACAATAAATTTTACCCTACCATTCCCACTTATCTTCCCATATCCTCTTACATGAATACATATATACATCCAAATGCTCCATTATGGTTAGAGAACCATTTGGTCACTCATGAAGCCATAGCAATAGGTGTTCCAGTTTGGCCTACTCAGGTCAACCCAAATAATCCTACCACTTCTACCACCCATTTCAAGGAGTTTGTGTCATAAGTAAAAGATAAAAAGAGGTTTATTAAGAAATTTAGTAGAGATATGGTTCCATTACAAAAGCAAGCGCATCAAAGTATGCTTTCAAATAATCTTAGGAATCAAGTTCATGATACTAATATTAACAATATTCCATGTTATGCTCCTTCAAATGATAGAGAAGGTCTAAATATGACTTACATTGATGTAAATACCTACTCAAAATTTCTTGAAGAGCTTGAAGATTTTGGAAAATAAATACAATGGATGGGCAACAAGGAGTTGGAACCAAATGATCACCATTTTGTTTGGGAAAGAAAGGATTTAGAATCATTATTCACAAAGGAGGATTGGAATGATCATAGGAAGAAGGATGTAAAACATTATCCCATTATAGAAACTCCTAACCCATCAAAAGTGGTTGAAAATGAGTTTGAAATAGAATCAATCAATGAATTCTAAGACATAACAAAATTTCACCACTTGTTCTCAAAAGATAATTTGGATGATATTGTTGAAACTGATGGCCAAGAAAACTCACACCTTTCAAATTATGATTAAATTGAATAATGGGTTACAAACGTAGATTATGATAGCCTTACATATTTGAATACAAGAAATAACCCACTTTTGTAAATAATTGAACCATCTAAGGAAGGTAAAGATGAATTTGATGATAAAGATATTGATGAATCGAAAGGTGATGAAGAAGCAATTGAGCATCACAAATTGATTTTTATAGATGAATACTATGATTCCTGGAAGAAATGAGAAGAATATGTTAGGGGTTTAAATAGTAGAACCCATCAATCTGTTGTTCAAAATCTTTTAGAAAAATGTAAAATAGATTTTTTGCTTATCCAGGAGACAAAAATGTTGTTAGATCTTATGTGTAAAATAATTAACAGACTTTGAAGGGGTGCTGATCATATGGAAGTGGTTGCCCAAGGTGCCTCAGGGGGGATAGTTACTCTTTGGAACTATATTGAATGGACTACAATACAACATATAGCTTGGAAGAGTGTTCTCACATCACATTTTAGAAATAATGTCACAACTGAACATGTTTTAATCACAAATTTTAATGGGTCTCAAAACCTAGATGGTCATATGCATCAATGGAAAGATCTACATAACATGAGAGTCTCAAGGGAATATTTAGACTAGATTATTACTGGGGATTTTAATGCTAAATTATCCTCTAGAGATTAGGAAGGGGGAACCCAAATTTTGGACCAAGGGGATCGACTTATGATTACCCATGTCCAAGAATTACACTTGGTGGATATTAAATACCCTGGAACCAACTATACTTGGACTAATAAGAGGAGGGAGCCACATAGCAAGAAGGTGAAGTTAGACCATTTTTTGGTTTCAGAGGAGGCATTTGTAAAATGTAATATAAAATTTTAGATTTTGGAGGGTCTAGTTTCAGATCACTTTCCTAATTTGTTGGAAGGAGGGATCAAGACAGTGCAGCATCACAAGCCATTTAAATTTGAAAAAATTTGGTTACAAAAATAGGAACTTCAAAAGAAAATTCCATAGTGGTGGGAAGAAGGTCACCCAGCATATGGGACAAAAATTTTTAGATTCCACAAACAACTTCATTATGTCAAATATCAATGGAAACAATGGAGGTGAGCTAACAAGACAGACTTCTAGGTCGAAAGAGCTCCATTGGTGGCCAGATGGGATGAGGTTCAAAAATACTTTAGGGAAGGAACAATTACAGAGCAACTCAAAGAATACGATGATGCATTGCATAAAGCGATTGAGGACATTGACAACCAAGAGGAGACCTAATGGAAACAAAGAGCAAGAACCACTTGGTTATTAGAAGGTGATAAAAATACCAAATTTTTCCATCAAGCTGCTTGTGCTAGGAGACAGATGAACAACATGGAAGCTATTCAATATGAGAATGAACACTCCTTTGATACAATTCTAGGTATGCATTTCCATTCAATGGATTATTTTTCTAAACTATTTAAGGAAAGTATGGTGCAAGATGAAGATTCTCAAAAATAAGTTATTGTTGTCATACCCTCTATTATCTATGAAGAAGAAAATTAGACCCTACTTAAACCTATTGATAGAGAGGAACTGAAGAATGTAGTCTTTGTAATGAGCATCGAAAAAACACCAGGTCCAGATGGATTTCCAATTGAGTTTTTTTAGGCCTTCTAGGAAAACTTTGAGGAGGATGTAATGGCTATTATAGAGGAGTCCAAAGGTAGTAAACGAATGCTTAAACCATGAAATCATACTTTCATTACCTTAATTCCAAAAGGGGAGGAGGGGGTACATATTTCAGATTATAGACCTATTGCCTTATGCAATTTCATATATAAAATAATCACAAAGGTAATGGTTGAGTGGCTAAAACCTCTTCTACATAACATTATCTCCTTAGAGCAAGGGGGTTTTGTAGAGGGTAGGCAGATCTTGGATGGTGTGGTTCTAGCTCAGGAGGCAATCCATTCAATGCAAACATCTGGTAATAGAGGAATGTTCATAAAATTAGATATGTTAAAGGCTTATGATAGGGTGGAGTGGAGCTTCTTGTCAAAGATGATGGTAGCCTTTGGTTTCTCTCAATATTGGATAGAATGGGTCATGAGTTGTGTTTCTACTTTGACATACTCAGTGTTAATCAAGGGTCTTCCCTCACAACCATTTAGAGCTACTCAAGGCCTTTGTCAAGGAGATCCTTGCTCTCCCTATATTTTTCTCATATTGGCTAAAGGATTGGGTAGACTCAACTTGAGGAGAAGACAACAGTGTTTGCTAACAGGTATCAAGGTGGGTGAGGAAGTTTTGAATCACCTAAATTTTGTGGATGATACAGGATTGGTGGGAGTGGCTAGCTTCAGGGAAGCAAGAATGATTATAGATACACTTAATGTCTACATTAGGGCTACAAACCAAGTCATCAATGATAAAAAATCCAAAGTGATCTTTTTCAATCTTGATCAAAGGCTTCAGGACATAATTTTAGAGATATTGGGATTCACAAGGACTTATCTCCCAGTGGTATACTTGGGGGTCCCTTTGCATTTTAAAAAACTAAAAATAGATATCTGGATGAATATTTTGGATTGTATCAAGGAAATAATTAATCGTTGGTCTCACGAATGGTTAATCTATGGGGGTAGATTAAATTTTTTACAGTCAGTCATTCAGGCCATGCTAATTTATAAATTTTCTATCCTTGCTACCCCACATACCATATGGAAAGAGTTGGACAAGATGGCTAGAAAATTTTTATGGTAAGGAGTAAAAGGAGAGAGGAAATGGTCCTTAGTAGGTTGGGATAAAGTAAGCCAATCCAAGGTAAAATGAGGTTTGGTACTAGAAGATCAAAGTTAAATAATAAATCCTTGGCTAGAAAGTTTAACTGGAGGTGGATTTCCCAACCAACTTCTTTATTAAGTAGAATCTTAACTAGTAAATATTTGGGATAGGTAAACCCAAATGAGGTGGGTCATTTCCCTTTGGATGGTAATGGATCCTTAGTGTGGCAGGATCTCAAGTTAGGATCTTAGGTAGTAAAATATAGATTATTTTGGAAAGTGGGGAGAGGGAAAAAGACACAATTTTGGACAGATTCATGGGATCAATACCCACCTATCATTATTGAATTTCTTGAATTGTAACCAATAAAAATAGCCATAGAAACCAGGGGATGAGTCCAAATTTAAAGTTATTTCAACACTAGTTAGCTAGGGGATTATAATTTTAAGCATTTTAAGAAGTTGGATGAGTGGCCAATTTCAATCCCTCCGGATTTGACATCCATCATCACTAAAATCTTGGTAGAAATATTTCTCACAGGTAGAGACGAGGAGGATGAATTAGCTTGGGGCTATGGGAGCCTTGGTGTCTACACAGTGAAGGATGGATATGATAATATCCTTCTAGAGCCTCCTCCTCATACATATCAGGTTGAGAATTGGAGAAAGATTTGGCAGTCCAAGGGTTGGCTGAAAGTAAACTTTTTTGCCTAGCAGTTCATGCATAATGGAATTCTTACATTTGATAATCTCATATATAGGGGAATCATTGGTCCATATCAATGTGTTTTATGCTACAAGAGTGAGGAAATAGTTGATCACTTGATGTTTTTGCGCCCATTCACATGCCAAATTTAAGAGAGATGGTTTTTATATTATAAAATTCAAGTTAATGGTGATTTGAATTGGATTAATATTTGGGAAATATGGAAGAGGGGTAGATTTAAATATAAAGCTCTTTGTATTGGTTGGTATCTTGGATTAAAATTTTTTTGGTGGCAAGTGTGGTTGGAGAGAAATGCCAAAATTTTTAGAGAAACTTTTCTTCTTTAGATGGAAGTTTGGCAGGTCATTTGGAGCAAAGTCACAAAAATTGTGGTAGTATATGCTAAAGAGGAAACTTAGGTTGTTATTGGGGAAATTTAAAATGAATTTTAAGTGCAATAGGGATAGGATAGAGCTAGTTGGAAACCACCCCCAGAAGGTTGGATTAAAATTGTAGATACCAAAACAACACCAATCCGATTATGTGACTGCAAACACTGATCACTTTGACACACACAGCCCCCAGGGCAGCCCTCAGAGGTTAAACAGTGGTCCTAACCACTTTTGTAGCAATTTTGTAAGGTCAAAAGGCAATTTGGCACATTCAGGCACTTTTCTCAGTATCCATCCCACCCAGGGACGAATTCAAATTGGGATCCGTCTCACCCAGGGATGAATTTTGAATTCGCTCTAGGTCAGAATGAATTCCAGGTTCAACAGGTAAAAAGAAAAATGGTGCCAAGTGGTAGCCGAGGACAGTCAATTAATGCCTCCTGCATTGCATGCCCGTGTAGGTGGGCAGAGTGGGCATTAGAGGACTATCACAAGGGCAGTCATGGAAGCCCAAGTCAAGGAGGAGTCTCCTCCATCTTGGGAAGGCATGACTGCCACATGGCGCTTATGCATGCCCCTCCAAAGAGACCCCCTAGGTCTATAAAATGGTGAACTTTCTCACCCAAGAGGGACAAGTTGGAGGCATTTTCAAGCAACAAAGTGCTGCCAAATTGAATACCACATTTTACCCTTTTGATTCACCTCTTCCACATCCTTGATCTCTTTCGCAAGAGAGGTTATTGGGTGGCTATTGGAAGTGTGAATCCGGATCTAAAACCCAACATTTGACCACATTGATCTACCAATTCATTGACAACCCATTACAAGAGATTTTGGGCCCATCCCAAGTGGATTGGTGCCGAAATCAGGTTCCAATGGTGGGCGGCCCACCTGGGCGCCCCGCATTGATGCGAGCCTAATCTTCTTTTTAGAATGATTAGGAATTTGTGGCAGATTGTTCCTTTTTGTCACTTGTTTATCTTGCATTTCATTTTATGTTGTTTCAATAGTTTGTAATTCCAATTTTATAATGCTGTGATCAAATCTTATCATGTTTTGTCACTTTTGTGGTCCCCACTAACTTGTAGGTAGCGACGTCAAATTCCCATTGATGGAGGTCAAATTTGGGAAATCCGACCATCTGGGTCATCCCAAAATGCCCCCAATTAGCTAACCCCTATGTTTGTAGGTCTTTTGGAGATCTCGAGATGTGACATTTGGGCAGCATAACTTTGACACTTTGTCGTAGGCGAATTTGTCCTACTCGAGGATGAATTATAGTAGAATTCATCCTGCCCAAGGATGAATTACAGTTGAATTCAAATTGGTGACATTTTTTTGACTGTTTTGATGGTAGTGGCCCTTTGGTAATGTTCCTTGGTTCCTGTCAAACTTGCAAGTTGTTTAGAATTAGTTCATTCATCATTTTATTCAGTTTTATGCATACATCCTTCATCATTTTTAGAGAATAAATTTTTCATATTTACAGTAGGTGCTACTAACAATTTTGTTGTTTATTTGAATGTAGGAGGAGCAGCAAGGATCAAGGATTCATTTACACAAGCGGTGACAACACTTTGGCCCACCCTTTTTTCATGTGGGCACGCGAAAGAGAGATGACTTTCATTTGATCTGACCAAGAGACAAGTTTGATGACACTTTTCCCCTAAAAAGGGAGGAAGCTAATTGTAACCGAATTTGAAATACATCAATAAAATAAGAGGGTTGTTTTGTTCCATTTTGGTTCCAATTTTTCTATGCTTTCTCCATTTTACACATTTCTAATTTGTAGCATTAAGTTTAAGTTTCGTTCTTGCATCGTGTTTGGGGTTTTCCCTTTTTATTTTCTGAAATCTCGTGCTTTCAAAAATTAATACTGATGGAGCTGCAAAAGGCAATCCGGGTAGAGTTGGAATTGGAGTGGTTTGCCAAAATCATGTTGGAAAAGTGCTCTATTGAGAACTACAAGGCTTGGGAAGAGCCACAAACAATGAAGCATAAGCCTTAGCTATCAAATCTGCTTCTATTTGGGTAGTAAAACAAGGTCACAGGAGGATAATACTAGAATCATATTCTCAAATAATGGTCGGAGCTTTAGATTGCATGAGGAGCTTTGCTTTGAAAACATGGAGGTTGAGGATTCTTGTCACTCAAATTAAGGAATTATGGAGGGAATTACATGATGTGATTCCATTTTATGTGAGTAGAGATCTAAATAAAGTGGTAGACTTCCTGGCTAAGATGGGTACTAAGAAGGAGGTAGGCATTCAGTGGCACAGTGACATGGTTATTGAGAATGAGATGATTAGGCAGGTTGGTGAGCAAATCCAGTGCTTAGCTAATTTGTATAACCATTCCAAAAATACTGTTTAGGAGATTTTTGTTTCAGTGTAGATCTTCTTTTATAGTTATACACAGGTGAACTATCATTGTAGAAATATGGTTTAAGAGATTTGGCTCCAATGCAAATCTTCTTTTACTGTTGTAAACATGTGTTCTCTTTGACTGAGGCTGGGAAAATTCTCATCCCAACTTGTAAATGATCTTTGCTTTAATACAAGTTTTTTCAAATTATTTTTCAAAAAAAACAATGATAAAAATAAGAGAACTAACAACAATAAGGTTAAAGATATTGATACCATGGATTCTTCTATCCTCTAATTTTTCAAAGTGCAATTAAGTGCAGCCAAGTAAAATGAAAAATATATATTTTAAATATTTAATTAATTTATTAATGAATATAATATTTTTAAAAATACTTTAATTATATTTTTAAGTATACATTTGATAAAATTTTATAAAAACATCATTCAATTATTATTTAATTTATAAAAAAATAAATTTAAAATAGGAATCTCACATTCTACTTTATTCTTAGTCACTATTCTCACATACTAACAACTTTTTTAAGCAATACCACTTCTTCTTTAATATTATAGGAAGAATAACATAATTCATTATAAGTTGATAAATTCTCATAATATACCATGGACATTTGTTTGGAACTCTTGCATTTTATTTGAGCTCCACACCCAATGAGCATAACTATAAAGTATAAATGCATAGGTTAGTCATATAATAGATATGTCCATAGCCTTTCAGACCTTTAATAAGGGTTGTTGTTGTAAGACTCCTTCAATTTGTAGCTCACTTTTCATGTAAAAGGGTGAGGACCCTTTTAAAACCTTTTTTATATTTAATAATAAAATAAAAATATCAAAAGCAAATCATATGATTATTATTTATCATTTTTTTATTTATAAGACTATTTAGATTACAAAATATTATTTATCATTTTTTTTATTTATAAGACTATTTAGATTACAAAATACTATGGGAAACTAGTCATCAAAAATAAAAGTAAAACACCATTTCTTTAACAAAACATATATTTTTGGAAGTATAGGTCTGAAAAATTTTATGCTTCATGGCTCACTTTTAAAAGATGACGATATTTATTTATTACATATATGAAATTCATTGATACTGAATTTATAATTTTTTTTTTATGAAAAAAACATTATATTAAAATGACTTAATCATACAGAAAAAAAGGTGGGTGGAATTATTACACCCCAGGCACACAACCAACACACTAACTGTGTGCTAAAAAGCTAACAGAGCTACCAAAATAACTTACAAAAGTTCACAAGAAAACCAAACAAAGAACTGCCTAAAAACAACTAATAAACTATGCATCATTGTTGTGTAGGGGCTGGAGAAACAAGATTCACTATACAAGGAGCATTACCCCAATGATCAATAAGGCCCCATAAGTGATGAAGCTCTATATTCACTTTTTCTACTTGCACTGAAATCTATAGCCAAAAATCATAGAAAACCAGATACTTATCAACAAGAGAAAAAGTAGAAGACTCCTCCTGGCTAAAAATCACTATGTTGTGAGTTTTCCACAAATGAAAAAGAAACCCCACTCTAAATATATGCCACACAGGAACAATATTCTCAAAAAATTGAAGTGGATCCCCTAACAAAATATTCACCCAAGAACAGGGAGCTATTATATATGGTCTAAAAAAGAGAAAATCCACTACGAAGCCTCTTGAGTTCTCACACAAGACCAAAACAGATGATGCACATCCTCCTCTTCTCCACAAGATCTGAATGAATCAAGCCTTTTTTGCTTGGAGGTGTGAATGAATTTATAATTTTACTTGAAATATGTATGAAGATATTTTAAATCAAAGATGTTTCTTTTATTTTAAATAATTACTCATGGTTTTTAAATAGCTTTTGATAGTCATTCTCAAAGTTTCTTGTTGATCCTCTATTACTTTTGGTATATAGTGAGCAATAGAAAATGGTGAATCAGAACCTAATCTATGTTTTTTTATAAGCCACGAGAAAAGTAAAAATAATGAATATACATTCTTCAACATTATTATTGGAAACATATACTTCCTTAAGGTATTGTCCACTTCAAGTTTGCTATGGAGTATAGTTTTTTAGAATGTTGCTAAAACCAAGATGGTAAATCATATTTTAGTCCATATTTTATGAGTACACCACAACAAGAAATTGTAGGATTCCTATATACACATTGTCAATACAATTATATAGCAAGGCAACACATAGTTATATTTGATATTCTCCACTTAAAGTTTGTTATCAATAAAATTTTAATTATTTATCCATGGAATTATAAGTTCCATAAATATATGGAAAACAATTCATCCATTGTATAAAATTTAGCTAACATGCATGCCAAATTTTAAGAGAATAAGATTCTATCATTTTTTAGAATTTAATAATCAATTTTTCATTAATTTAAGTAAATAATTATATATATAAATTAATGAAATTTAATATTATTCGTATACTACAATATAAAAATATATTCTCTCTACATTTAACTTAGATTTTTAAAATCAACTTTACTTCCAAACTATCATTAGCATTACTAATATATGAGTGATATTTCATTTAGAAGATGCTTTAAACATATATTTTAAAGATATTTTTATTCTCAAGATATTTTTACAAATTTTCTATTTCATTCCTCTAAGGATACAATATTTAATATTTTTTTTATTAGGGTAAAATCATGATTTTGAAAGGGCCTGAATCCTTTTACAAAATTACAAATATAGATATAAAAATCCTTCTTACTAAAGGTAACATAAGTCCAATAATACCTCCTAACACATAAAACCAGAGAATTATAGCTCACCTAGAAAAACCTTGACAAACACTAGATTTGATTCATGTGGAGAAACAAATCTAAAAATGTTGCCTCTAATTCTTGTGGAGAAGATATTTTAAAAAATATTGGCTTTGATTCATGTGGATAAGTAGACCCAAAAAACCTTGGCTCTAATTGTTATGGATAAATAGACCCAAACATCTCTGATTCTAATTCTTAACTCATTAGATGTAATAAATTGAGACCTATGTCTGACCACCAGTAACATATCCACAAGATTTTCTTCTAAAAGTTGTCATTCCCTTGCTTCAATCCCTATGGAGAAACAAACCTATAAAACATTGGTTCTAATTCCTATGGAGAAGCAAACACATAAAAACCTTGGCTATAACACTCAACTCTATACGTGTAATGAAATAAATACCTATGGTTGACCATCAAAAAATCTATGGTATCACCCTCTATAACTTGTCATCCCTTTGTTCCAATCACTATGGAGAAATAAATGATAAGGACTATGTATTATCTAGAAGTTGCTCTTTATGAACTAATATGAAAATATCTCGATGGATCTTCCTTGGGGGTATTCACCTTTTATACTTCTATAATAGTTATCCCCTATTGGTTAACATGTTTAATACCATATTTTATTTCCTAAATATATGGACTATTTCCACCTCAACAAAGGTTTGGAGAGAATTTTTAATATCTTGAAAAGTATTACTTATTTGTCAATTTATCTTTGCTTCTTACTTAGGACAATTAATAATATTAAGAGAATATTCTTCAAGTACTAACTTTCTAACTCTCATGTATCTTGTTAGTTCTACTCCTATCAATAGAGATCAATATTCTACTTGGTGGCTTGTAGTGATTCTCGAATATTCACAAAATGCACCCTTTATCCTTCCTTGTTCATCTTGAACAATAACATTTACCCCCACTTTCCTTGGGTTCCCTTTTGAGGTCCCATAAATATTCATCTTCATCCATACTTCTTGAGGTAGTAGCCATTTATTCTCTACCCTTGATAAATTTTGAGCATCATCTAATCTACCAACTAGATCTATTTTCTATGTTATGCTCAATCTACCCTCATCTCCTATTTCAAGTTTGCTCAAAAATATTATTATCTTCACATTTTCTTCAAATTCTTATATAATAATCTACACATTTCTTCATGTTGTTATATTTTCCTCAAATATTATTCTATTCATTTCTAGTCATATTCCCCAATAATAGTGGAAAGGAATTAGATTTCAAATTCCATTGAGCCTAGTATTGATGAAAGGCTTCTCTCATTGTTCTAACCAATATAGCATGGTATTTTGTAAATCCAACACTACCCCACCTTATTTATTAGTGTCTTTAGTATATTAAATGAGTAGTCACATTCTAAAAAAATATTTTGAACCAAGTCCTTCCTCTACTCATAGAGGTAAAATTCATTTGGGTAGTGAATTCCTCCTACACAGTGTCTATAGTTAATATCTTATTCTGTGTAGCTAGCCATAATAAGATATTTTGTTATGGATTTACTTTCTTCCCCCATATTTGCTTCCATGTAAAATCATATTCTATAGATAGATCAATCAAGTTATGATCTAACTTGACATTAAATTTATCATCTTGGGTGGTTCCCCACAACAATGAATCTTGTTGCATGTATAAACATGAATAATATGATCTATTTTTTTCATTTAGCTTACTCAATGCTTAACTATTCTCTTGGTTTATATTTAACTCTTTTCATAATAGGAAACCTTCTATCATCATTGTATAGTTACTTACTAACCTACCATATCTTGGTTTTACATCCTCTTGTAGTCTATGCATCTCCTTATCTAGGGTTAATGGTCTACTATCTAACCATGCATCCTATCAAAATATTATGGATTTACCATCCCCTACTTTCCATTTTACTCCCTTCAATAATAACTCCTTGCCTTCACAATGTTATTCCATAATGAAGACCCACAACATTAATAATGTATACTATGCAATCTAACATCATATTTACTATCTAAATATTTTTCCTTCAATATTTTATCCCATGTTGACTATCCCTTCTTCATAACTCTCCATCGTACCTTTGTAGCCAATGCTAGGTTGATATTTATAACTCTTTAAAGACCCAATAATCCTTATATCTTTGGTTTACTTAACTTCTTCCATGAGATTATAGCTAATCTATTTCTTTCTTCTGAACTAGTCTATAAAATATTTTTTTAATTTCTTCCATAGTATTAATCACTTTGAAAGATATTTTAAAATTTGATACCTAATATATTCAGATGGATTTCAATGTACTTTTCACCAATTGTATTTTTACAACTTCGGTAAGTAAACTCCCTTTCTAGCCTACCATCCTCTTTTAAAATTTATCTATTAATGTATTCCATAATGGTTGTTTATAGTATTTTGTAAATATTGACTTCCCCAAATATGTAGAGGGTGGGATTAAATTTAAGCAACCAATATCTCTAGATACTCTTATTTGTTTATCTATTTTAGTGTTTATAAATAAAAACTCACTCTTTTCCAAATTATTTTTAATAGGATGCACTTTCATATAGATCTAGTATCATTCTAAACTCACTAGCTTCTACCATTGTTGATTTCCCTAGTAAAATTGTGTCATCCATAATTATTGGTGACTTAAACCTTCTAGGTTCTAAGTTGGATTCAAACCATGAAGTATTTTTTAATCCTTCAGTACTCCTATAGTCCTTCCTAAAGCCTTAATCACTATTTTGAATAACTAAAGTGATATGGAATTTCCTTGCCTTAATCCCCTACTACTAAAAAACTCAACTAGAGAATCATTTACAGGTACTCAAAATTCAACTCCTTTGTAAAAATTTCCTACCGATATTATCCATTGTTATCTAAACCCAAACTTGAATAAGACATTATCTAGGAAATTTTAGGACACTCCATCATAAGCCTTATTCATATGAATTTTAGCTATCATACCTTTATTATCACCAACCTTTAAAGAATGTAAATTTTCATGGAGAGTTATTACTCCATAAAAAAATCACCTCCATTTTTAAAATTCCCATATTGTTTTGAGATAATAGTTGTGAGTATAAAATTAAGCCTCAAGGATATTATTTTAATATTATTTTATTGATTTTAATGCAAATGCTTATAGGCCTATAATCCTTTATATATTTTGGTATTGAATTCTTAGGAATTAATATTAAGAATATATTATTGTACTCCTTTAAAACCTACCTCGTATGGTGTGACTCCTTGAATACATCAATAACATCCTTTCTAATAATATCCTAGAATATTTAGAAAAAACCAGCTTGAAAACCATTAAGATCTAGCAATTTGGTCTTACCAAGGGAGAAAATTACTTCTCTCACTTCTTCCTCACTAATATCCTTAGTCATCTAATCATTTATTTCCATTATGACCAACCTTGGGATATGCTAAATTATCTCCTCAACTATAGATTGGTCGTGTACCATATCTTCTCATAGTAGTGTTTGGAAAAAATATACTGCTTGTTATCTAACTTCTATTTCTTTCCATATGATTTTGGTCATATTTTATTTTTATCTCCATTATTCTATATAAACTTTTATGATTTAAAGTTAAGACATGAAAGAACTTTGTGTTCTTATCACCTTCTTCTAGCCAATGGTTTCTTAATTTTTATTTCCAATAGGTCTCCTCTCTCGCTACAATGGTGTGCAACTCTGAATTTAGTTTATTTTCCCTCCTATTGATCCATTAAACTCCTATTGGTATCTTATTTTAACATACTCAGTTCTCTTCTAATAAGTTCCTTTTTTCTTTTAATATATTTCCAAATATCTCTTTCTTCAAGCTTCTTACCTCCTTCAACACAATATTCAATTTACTTACCACAATGTGCATTTTAGATCTATGTACTAGTATATCCTACCACATTTCCACTTCCTTTACAATATCAGGGTGGTGTAGCCATATATATTTAAATTAAAATTTAAATGGGAAATTTATTTATTTATTTTTAGGTTGCACCATCAAAGAAGTGGTTATGGTATGAACTTGTTCATGGTAAGGATATTAATTTATGCTTACAATTCCCTTGAAACCAATCATTTGATATAAAAACCCCATATAATTAAACCTTAATCAAACTATCTCCTATCCATTTATTTGACCAAGTAAACCTATTTACCAAGTAAAAGGTTTGATTCAACTACAAACTTACCTAAGTCCCCCATACTATCTATGTACTCTTGAGTACCACATTTATTTTTTATAGGTGTGAGAGAGGTGTTAAAATCACCTTCCACTATCCATTTTAATTCTCTATGTCGATGTCCCATTTTCTATACAACCCTCATTAATTTATTTCAGGCCTTATTGGAATTAAAGGAATAGATATTGGTGATCACAAAAGCGAACTTGGATATTTTTAATTACAGTTGTTAATTGATTCTTACTTTATGCTAAGATTTAATCTACATAGAACTTAGAGTTCCACATTATAATTATACCTTCTGATACCTCTTGGGATTCTTCTTTAGAGCCTTCTCCACTCCATATTTTTTTGTATCTTACTCCAATTTTATTTATTAACTTTGTTTCTTGCAAGAGAAGAATATATATTTGGTGGTTATTAATTAGATCTGTATCCACCCTATTCTTGTTAGGGATATTCATACCCCTAACATTCTAATTAATTATTTTCATCTTCCTTTTGTTGTAGGCTTCTAAGAACCGCCTGTAAACATTTTCTCTAGGATTTGTTAATTATCATAATATTTATCCTCCTTAATTTATTTAATCATATTTTCTTTCAATGATAAACTTATTACTCTATTGGATTTCTCTCTTCCCAAGTTACCTTACATTAGGTTATGATATTACCTTACTAGTTGTATCCTTATTTTTGTATATTATTTCTATTTCCACTCTATCACAACTCTTCATAGGATGCACTTCTACCTCATCCTCATAAATTTCTATCACCTCCACTTCTATATTTGTAGGTTGACATACCTTATGACTTGAATCATAATTCTTCATCTCCTCTATTAGTGTGATATATAATATAGTCGATAGAAAAAACTCTTGAGTATTGGTAATTAGCTTAGCCTTTATATATTGGTCATCTATCACACCACTTTCTATAATACTCTTTATTCACGCTTTCAATTCATGGTATGTTTCTTACAAAACTTTTATTCTAGAGTCTTATCTCATGTCTTCATTCACTTTTTCTACTTCTTTCCCACCTAGGCTTTGTGCCTTGCTATTTGATACTTGGTCTTGTCTAGATCTTGAGATTGTGAATATGAACCAATTTACTCAATAATCTGAGTATAAACTCAAATCCCAATTTGATTTGGGTACCAAAATTCATTCTCTCATATTCAATTCAAGCCAAGTGTATACCCAATAGAAAACAAAGGTATACAACTACTAACTTATTCAAAAGTTGATTGGAAGTTGGTTATTGTTCTTGCAACACTTTTATTTCCTATCATATAATATTAGATCATGAAAAATATACCTTGACAGAAAGTGGTCCATTTTATTAGTATAATATATCATCAATACTGTCAAGGGCTTTAGCTCAGCAAGGTAGAGCACCTCGTTTGCACGTGCGCCAATGATTTTCAAGAGAGTTTATCGATTTGTCCGATCCAAAAAATAGATCTTACTTCTTTCCCACCTAGGCTTTGTGCCTTGCTATTTGATACTTGGTCTTGTCTAGATCCATGATTATTTCTAATATTTCTTGAAATATTTAAAGAATGTTTAACAATCTTAGAAGTGTTTTCTACCTTCGCATATTGATCTTCCTATGATTCCTTTGTAAGGCTTATTGTCTCAACTTGATCTTCCAACCTAAATTATTTTGGTTCATCTTCCTCTTCTTTCTTCTTTGTATTTTTAAATTTTATTCCCATCTAAGGATTCTCCTCTTAATTCTTGTAGGATATATCCACCACATATTGGCTCTCATATTTGTACTCCTCTTAGTTCTTTTTAGCCTTTGATGGACCATGATTATCCTTAGCGCTATACTGATCCTCTATTTTTTTTTTTTAAATATCATGATTTTTACCAATGTTCATTCCATCAATCATGAATTTTTTCTCCATTTTTGCTCTTGAGATATTTTCATTCCTATTTTCTTGATTGGGTAATTTCTAGCCATGTATTCTATTTTTAAATAATTATTGTATAAAAAAGGTTTGTTCTCATATTGCATTATCTAATCCCAAATGATAAACATAGATAGTAATTTAATGGACAATGGAAGCACCTTTCCCATATCTACATGCACAAAAAATTGAGCAAAAGTGATTTTTCTCTTTAGATTAGTTGTTGAATCAAAATCCAGGAAGTATCTCACTAAACTTTACATTATTCTTAAGATATCATCATCCTAGAACTTCTAACGAAGACCTAGTTATTTTATGTAAAGAGGTTCCATGTTAATATTTTTTATGATAGGGTTGAAGCTTGGTCTCCATTTTCTCATGAAAAGTCTATTTTTGCCCATGAACCATGGGCTATCTAGTAGAGTTTTGATGTAATATTCCATTGATCAGAAGGTAACAAAAAATAATCCTTTAGGTAGAGTAGATATTTTTAACCTACTCTTTAGTTTCCATCTAGACACAGCCCATTTTCGATAATCACAATGTTTGGTTTGGATCCAATAAATTTGGTCATTCTTAACATAGATTTTTCCACCAATTTGTTTAAAATATTTAAAACCAAACCCTTTGATATTTATTTTACAGTTATAAAAAAAGTCTCTTTCAACTCATCATTTATCTTCTCTCACTATATCAAACCATCAAGTTTTATTTGGTGTTGGTTGGACCTCTTTTTCATTTTCCTTTAGATTGAGAGGAACACACTTAGAATATGGGTACTAATAGTCATCGTGAGCAATCCATGTTATTGTCTCCTCTCATGAACTTTCCATTATTCTAAGATTTACAATTTATATTTCTTTCCCACTCCTCAAATATTGCTCTCCAATTTTAAAGCTACATACTCACACTCCGCCTTTATTTTAAACTCATTGTCTTGCTAAATTTATTGCTAATGGCTAAAAGAAACTTTTGTGGAAAATAGAAAGAAAAATCTATCTCTAGATTGCAACTTGCAATAGACTTAAAGAAAATCTCATCAACCATAAAGGCTATCTAAGTGAGTATCACTCTTTGATTACCAACAAAATCCTACTAAGGAATACATATCGAGAAATTAGCCACAAGTTTATCTCTAAATGATAGCTCTTTGTACACTCTCTCAAGGCAACAAACTACTAATAAGGTGTGCAGCCAAATTAGAACAATTTTAAAATAACTTATATAAGGTGTGCAGCTAAATCTCTATATATCAAATTTATTCAGAATTAAAAAAGGGGTTGTTGACCTACTGATGCTGAACACGTTATTTACATTTTTGAGTTGATTAGATAAAAAAAATTATTGAAAGTAATTGAGGTGATATAATTAAAAACAATATAATATAATAACAAAAGACTTACATATAGAGCAGAGAAAAACAATAGGAATCTTTTCATAATCTTTTCATATTTTTTTCAGCACAAATGGACGTTTCTGTGTAAGAGTTCATTAAATCCAACATTCGCCAAATGTTGACCATGAAAACGAAATTGGGGGCCATTTTAGTCTTCCAACTTGATAATATTGATGTAAAGAAAATCAACATTCACCACATGTTAACCAGGAAAACGAAATTGGGGGCATGTAAGTCTTCCAAGTTGATAAACTTGGTGTAACGAAAATGGTCAGTGAAGCATGTCATTGCTCAATATGTTTTGAAGGTGGTCAAAGTCCATCTCAAGATAAATATAATTTCCTCATTGATTTTATTTAATACCAATACTGCAGTCTTTGACACGCAAGTTTGACAGACTGTTCAACCTTGTGAAACACAACAGGTTTTCACAACAGGGAAATGGAAGTCTCCGGGTTCCATCAATTCAACATTCACCAAATGTTGACCATGAGAACGAAATTGAGTGCCATGCAAGTTTTCCAATTTGATAACCTTGATGTAAACAAAATCTAAATTCACGAAATGTGGACCATGAAAACGGAATGGGGACCATCGAGTCTTCCAACTTGATAACCTTGGTGTAAAAGAAAAATATAATTGTTCGATATATTTTGCAGGTGGTCAAAGTCCAACTAAAGAAAAATATATTTTTCTCATTGATTTGATGTAGATTGATTTGATTTGATGTAGAAAATGATAGGGCCACTACATAGAGGCCCGACGAATTTATAGTTGTGCTTTGTAGAAGGAACCACGTTGCTTAATCAACAATTTAGAGTATGATTTGAAAATAATTCAGTCAGACCTTCGTATGTTCTTGGCCATATCCTTCTGTTTTAACGAGGTAAACAGATTTGACTGATTTTGTCTTATTGTAATATTTCCCGAGCGAAATCATCTGGAAGATAACAACGATGGTGGCATGTGTAATTTATTTATATAAAATCCTTTGATTGCCAAAATTGGGTGGAAGTTGGCGTGGGATTCCTCGAGGAGCCTATCTTTCTTAAAAAAATATGTTTTTTTATTGTTAAAAATGGGATTTTTTTTATAAACAAATAATTTGTTGAAAATAATAATTATTAAATAAGGCAATTTTTGATGAAAATATAATTTACTGAAAATGGTAATTATTAAAAAAAGTAATTTTTGACGGAAAAATAATTTGCGGAAAATAGTAATTATTTAAAAAGGCAATTCTGGGTAGAAAAACAATTTACTGAAAATAGTAATTTTTATTTTTTTATTTTTCATGCTTTAAGTTTTAGGGTTTCTTCAACGATATATATTCCTTTGATATTGTATTGCAAAAGGGATGAGAATAGAAAATATTTATTGATTCATTTCCATGTATTGTAGTTTTTATGTGAATAGAGGGTTTTACCAGTTATTTTTATTTATCACAGTTTTTATGTAAATGGAGGATTTTACAGGTTTATTTTTATTTATCACAATTTTTATGTGATGGGAGGTATTTGTTTTGACCTCTTGCAGTTGGATTTACATCATTTGGTATTAGAGAAAGTTGGATCTTGCTGGGGAGAAAAAAGATGAAAAGAAAAGAGAAAATGAGAGGTGAACAAAGAGACTAAAAAAATTAGCACTCTATGCAGTGCTTGCAGAAGGTTTGTAAAACCTTAGAGACAAAAATTGACACTCTATGTAAGTGCTTGCAAGAGATTTTTTTATGTAAAAGCCTTAGAGAAAGAGATTGACACTTTGTGTAGTGTTTGTAGAAGGTTTGTAAAACCTTAGAGAAAGAAATTTGCACTTTGTGTTAGTGCTTGAAGGAGTTTTTTTTTTTTTATGTAAGACCTCAGAGGGAGGAATTGATATTTTATGTAGTGTTTGGAGAAGGTTTGTAAATCCTTGGAGAAAGAAATTGGCACTTTGTGTAAGTGCTTGTAGCAGTTTTTTTTTATGTAAAACCTTAGAGGGAGGAATTGGCACTTTGTGTAGTGCTTGTAGGAGGTTTGCTATTTTCAAACCTTGAAGGAAGAATTGACACTATGTGTAGTGCTTGTAGGATGTTTGAGATATAAAACCTCAGAAGGAGATTAGTACTCTGAGGAGTACATGCAAATGTATGACACTTTATGGAAGACAATTATGAGTTTGATCAGAGGAACTCATAGGAGTAGAGTTCTTTTCAACCATAGGAGAATGATGCAGGAGCCTATATTTAGAGGGTTTTTTTTTTAAATATTTTTTTATTGCTAAAAATGAGATTTTTTGATAAAAAAATAATTTGCCGAAAATAGTAATTACTAAAAAAGGTAATTTTTGATGAAAAAATAATTTGTTGAAAAATGGTAATTACTAAAAAATGCAATTTTTGATGAAAAAATAATTTTTCGAAAATAGTAATTACTTAAAAAAATAATTTTTGGTAGAAAAAACAATTTGTCGAAAATAGTAATTTTTATTTTTTATTTTTAGGGCTTTAAGATTTAGGGTTTTGCTTTAGGGTTTCTTTGGAGATATATATTCCCTTGGTATTGCATTGTAAAAGGGAAGTGAATCCAAGAATGAGAATAAAAAATATTTATTGATTCATTTCCATGTATTGTAGTTTTTATGTGAATGAAAGGTTTTACCGATTATTTTTATTTATCGCAGTTTTTATGTAAATGGAGGATTTTACAGGTTTATTTTTATTTATCACAATTTTTATGTGATGGGAGGTATTTGTTTCGACCTCTTACAGTTGGATTTACATCAATTCCTATAAATTATGAGGATCCATTTTGAAGGTCAAATACATATATAGTTCCTTTCTTTCTAAGGATTTACTCTCAGGTGGTTCGGCTTTTTGGAATAATCTGGTAAATTCTAGGGACATGGTTAATAATAATTGTAGGTGGATGATTGGGAATGGTAGGAAGGCCCTTTTCTAGAAATATGCTTGACTTTGTGATTGTCCTTTGGTGGAGGAAGTGTGATTTTAGGGATTGGTTGCTAACTCCAGATAATCGAGTTTGATCTATGTGGCTGACTTCCTTGAGAACAAAGGGGATATAATTGCTTGGGCACTTTCGCCTGCTTATGTAAGGGATGATGGTGATAGATGGGTTTGTGAGAGCCTTGGGAAGGAATTGTGTCTTTGTATTCTTTGTCAAATAAATGTTTAAGATTGATTGATCTAGCGATTGTAGAGTTCAGGAAGTTTTATGGTCAAATCGACCTATAATAGGTTAAATGTGGAGGAGGGGTCACTTTTTCCATTCAATTTGCTTTGGATTAAGCAACTTTCCCCCAAGGTTAATCTATTTTTTTAGTTGGCTACTCAAAACCGAATATTAATTGTAGAGAACCTTCTTGAGAGGGGTTGGTATATGGTCAACTATTGTTATCTCTGTGAATCTGACTAGGAATCGACCTCTCATCTATTGCTTAATTGTTGTGTTTTTAAGGAGGTAATTTTGTCCATCCTTAGGTGTTTGGGAGTGGATTGGGTCTTCCTAGAGTCAATTCTTGATTGCATCCTTAGTATTCTCCACCATTTCAATCCTCACGCCTCAAGTATTTTTGGAGGTTCCTGTTCTCCCATGTGATGTGGGAAGTTTGGAAAGCAAGAAATGCAAATATTTTTTTGGAGAAGACTGTGGCAACGATATTATTGAGCAATCAGATTACTGGTAAAATAGTGGAGAACATGGATATCATCGCATCATATATGGATTTTCCAGAAGCGTCTAGGCATTGCGAAGTTAGGTTGGAACCATTTTTGGGATTTGGTATCACAAATTGACCTCCGTCGGTGCCTAACTTAAGAAATTCTATTAAATGGAGTGCCCCTCCTGTTGGTTGGGTGAAATTAAATTTTGACGAGGTAGCAAAGGGAAGTACGGGCATGGTAGGCTCAGGAGGAGTTATCCATGACCATCATGGAAATATCTTGTTGGCATATGTTCATTCTTTGGGTTTGAATTCTTCATAGGTGGTGGAGGCAAGGTCGACTTACCTTAGGATTGCCTTGCTAATAGAATTCAATTTTTAAAAAGTTATTATTGAATGCGATGTGTAACATTATTAACATGCTTACAGGAGCTTTCCACGTTAGTTGGAATATCGCCAACCTTATTGATGAACGAGTGAGGTTGCATCAAGAGCTGGAAGATGTTCAAATTTGTCACATGCTTAGAGAGGGAAACATCACAACAGATGTAATGGCGAATATTGGAGTGAATCTCCATGGATATGTGGTCTAGTAGAGGGATTTTCCACAGGACCTAATCAATTATGCATATAATGATGTTAGTTAATTGGCCTTGGGTGGCGGTAGTTTGCTTTGTCAGGATATTTGGTACATATTTTAAGGATGAGGGACAACTGACTCTCCTCACCAGTTATTTGGCTTTTCAATTCGTTACATGCTTTGGGATTTGAGGTGTTTTATGGCATAGAAGGTGTTGTTCATTCTTGGATATTAGTTGGTTCGTTATTAATGCTCATTGGTACCTTGGAGAGGCTTTTATTTTGGACACGGGTAGGTATAGATGCTGGCAAAGGAATGTTTGTGAATGTTCTTTGGGTGAAGCCTTTACTTTTGCTAGCTTGGGGAGCCTTGAGTTGAGGTGGCCCCCACTAACCTTTGTCTTGTCATTATGCTTTTGCATTGGTTTGCTTGCCTACATTGGGAAGTGTTTATCCATTGGGGACAGTTGTGTATTCTCCATAGTATTTGGTTTATGGAGATCAAACAATGAGCGGTGTGGATCCCCATTAAGATGGTGCTAAACTATGCAAAGGAGGTGACCCAAATGTTCAGTGGGATTATCTCTGAGGTTGATGCTATGTTGTAGAACTACCTCGGTTCTTCCATAGGTCTCCTATGGTTTGTGGTGTTGTCTTGCAGTTTCTGTTTTGTTTTGTATAGTGTTGTAGTGTAGTCCTGTACACTTATGTTTAGTGCTTTATTGCACTGATTTTGGTTTGTTGTTTTCTCTTTGTTGTAAAAGGTTTTGGTACCCTTTCAAAACCCTATTCTCTTAATATTACCAAAAAAAAACATTGAAAATAAATAAGATTGAAGTTTTCACTCTCATAGTTCCTTTCCATTTTCAACCTGAATATTTTAAAATGAACAAGATGTTGCTTGACTCTTTCCCAAGTGAACAATTCATAAAAAAAATAAATTAATAAAAAAATTATTCTAAAAAAAATGAAATATGTGAATCCATCTCTTGAAAGAAGGCAACAATTGACCTTTTATTATATTTAAAACATGAGTAATGGTTCACCCTTTACCCTTTAGTATAAGCAAAGGTTTTTTTAAATAATAAATAGATTTTAAAAATTAAAATTTAAATGGTTAGAATATCCTAATATATGGTACTATTGAGTATTTAATATTATTCTAAATATTTAGATTAGAGTATGTTGAATCTTTGTGCTAATAATAGGTGTAAGTTATTAAGAGTGTTTATGTGTTAGGAGTAAAAGTTGTTAAGTTTGTAAGTGTGAGTGAAAGATTTCAATGTGAGTTATAAGTAATAGGTGTCATGTGTGGAAGTGAAGAGTCATAAGGTGCATAAATATTACAAGTAAGAGGTTACATAATCATAAGAGTCTTTGTTATAGTGAGACGCATGTGAAAGGTTGTATCTCCCATGAGTTTGAGGAGAGCTATTGCTAGGAGTATTGAAGTGTTTATATGTAAAATTATATATTGGAGATAAATCTCCATGCTATGTAATCGAATGCAAATAAAATGAAGTTTGTATTAAGAGATTTTTATTATCAAGAAATTATTATTTTATGCAACATTACTATTGTTGTTGTGAGAGATTGTCTACATATGATTTTATGGTTATGGGAATTTGGACCTATGATATATGTAGACACAAAAATAGCACCAATATGATTATGTGATTGCAAACACTGATCGCTTTGACACACACAGCCCCAAGGGCAGCCCCCAAAGGTTAAACAGTGGTCCTAACCACTCTCAAAGCAGTTTTGAAAGGTCAAAGATCAATTTGGCACCTTCAGGCACTTTGCTCAATATCTGTTCCACCTTGGAATGAATTCAAACTAGGATTCACCCCACCCAGGGACAAATTTTGGATTCGCTCTAGGGTGGGGCGAATTGCAGGTTTGATGGGCAAAAATTCAAATCTTGACAAATGGTAGCTCATATCCGCCACTCAATGCTTCCTTCATCGCATGGGAGTATGGGTCAGTTTTCGAGTGTTAGAGGCATTTGCAAGGTCAATCATGAAGTCCCAATTTAGGGAGGAATCTCCTTCCCCCTGGGAAGGCATGATTGCCAAGTGGTGCCTCTACATGCCCATTTCAAAAGACCTCTAGGTCTATAAATTGGTGAGTTTTCCTCACCCCAAAATATGGATAGAAGTAGCATTTTATAGCAATGAAGTGCTGTCATTTTATTTACACACCTCACACCTTTTTGAATTTGTGCCTTCCACATCTTTGATCTCCTTTAGAGGGGAGGTCATTGGGTGACTATTGGGAGGATGAATCTTGAGCCCAAAACTTGACATTTGGCCACAATATCCCACCAAATTTGTCAAAAATACCACACAAGATGTTTTGGACCCATCCCAAGTGGATTGGTGCTGAAATCAAGCCTCAAACGATGGGCGGCCTGGCCCATGGGTGTCCCCTCCCACACTGCCACAATCCTAATCGCCCCCTTTTGGAGCGATGGGAATTCAATGGTAAATTTTATTTCTTTAATTTTTGCATTCAATTCTATGATGCTTAGATAGGTTTTCATTTGAATTTCATCTCGTTTTGAATAATTTTGATCATATTTCTAGCTTTGCTCGCTTCTACTAACCTACAGGTAACATCATCAAATTCCTATTGATGGAGGATAAATTGGGAAAATCTTACCATCTGGGTCTTCCCAAAATGCCCCCAATTAGCTAACCCCAAGTTTGCAGGTCTTTTGGAGCTTCCTAGGTAGGACATTTGGATAGTACCTTTTTGGCATTTTGTTGTAGGTGAATTCGTCCCGCCCCGGAGCGAATTCAAATCGATGAGGAATTTCCTGACTGTTCTTTTTGCAAAGACTTCCTAGTGTTTTCTTGATGCCCCTATAAAATTTTTAGTGCATTTGGACCTATTTTAGTCATATTTTAATTCATTTTTTGTCATTTACTTATTGTAGGCTTGGGGATTGCATGCTTTGTTTTATTCGCAGGTGCTACTGACCATTTATTGTTCCTTTGAACGTAGGGTTTGGACATCGGAGGAGCATAGAGGAGTCAAGACTCATCAACGCAAGTGACGGTGATGTTTGGTCCGCCCATTTTACATGTGGGCACACGGAAGAAGGAAAGGCGCCCATGGATGTAACAAGAATGAATGCTTAAACACTCCTAGCCCTTGGAAGGGGAGGATGCGCATTGTAACCAAGTTTGAAACATATCAATAAAAAGGGTTGTCTTCTTTATTCACATTTGTTTCATTTTGATTTGCTCATGTTTTTCCCTCTTTTCATGCATTTTCAAGTTTCTAGGATTTAGCGCTAAGTCCGATTTCATTTGCATCGCATATTCGCTTTCCTTTTTGCTTCCATATCCTTGTGCTTTCAGTTGCGATCACGGTGGGACATTGTCCTCTATTTTTAAGATCAGAGATATGATCCAAACTTGGTTGTTTTTGCTTGCAGGTACTGCATTTTCATACGTTGACTATTGTTCGTTCTAGCAAAGGGCGAATACAGAGCTGTAATTCATCTCACCCAAGGATGAATGGGATTTCACCCCAACCTGTGACGAATACTGTCCTATAATTTGTTCCACCTTGAGATGAATTCCAGCCTGTGAGGTTTTCGAGCAAAAACTCAGAACTGACAGATTCGGGCAAAGAAGAGGTAAGAATTCTACACTTTTCTTGTCATTTTCTGTCTTCAATTTTTCTATTTTTCCTAGTTTCTTTTTGCGTGCATAGAAAAATTTTCTGCATGTTTATTTTGTTTAATGCAAAATAAAAATAACCCCACACACCATGTGGAAAATTAAACACCAAGGAGCTGGTCGTAAAACCCTAGCCCTTGATCAAGACCAACGGTGGATTTCATCACCACCTTGGCTTGAATTTTGCATTCATAAACCCCGATCGCTACTTTTGCTAGACATAAATACTGAAGAAAGTTGACTGATGGGGTGATTCCTACCGTGCAAGGATAAGTCTTCTATGGTAGGTGTCATAAATAAGGTGATTCCCCTTTCGTACCGCCTATGTTCCACATACTATCTGCTCTCACGTACCTATAGTTTCCCTCATGTAAGGACGGGTATATAGAGTGGTTGGTATATCGGCCTGGCAATGGTATATCGAAGGGGTGACCAATTTTGGGAGTCATAAGAGCCCTCATTTTGCATTTAAACATTCTCTACAAAAACCTTCAAAAATAAAAACAAAACACACAAAACCAGGTTTAGGACACACCCTCAATCTTTAAATGAGATAATCACTATTTGTGTATGTGTGTGCTCTTTTCTATTTAGTGTAGCATAAAAAAATCATAAAAAGAGATAAAAATTTGTTTAGCTTGTAGAAGAGCAATACCATGGTGTACACCCGTAGCCAAGCCCAATCAAGGGCAAAAGCTATGAAAAGTGTACAAGGAGGCACAAGTCGCCTCTGCTATAGCCCTAAGGACTTGGTCATACCGCCTTGGAGGCCTAACCCACAAGAGAGTTTGCATCATTCCATGTCAAGGTGGAACTATAGGGACACCCCTTTAGGGGACATGCCCGTTCATCATAGCCCCTTTCAGGAAGAATCCTTACACGTGGCACTCAACATAGATATGAAAACTTCCTTAGAAGCTCAATATGAGTGGCCATAGCGTGATGAAGTGCTAGAGCGGCATAGTGTCCATGAGGAGAGGCCACATGACTATGGCATCCCTCATTTGCCCCCCATCACTGTTAGAAACAATAGACAAACCCCAGAGCGCAGGGCTCTTCAAGCAAGGTGAGCTAATTCCGCCCACCCCTTTCACACATATGAAAGGGAGCATGAGGAAGACCATTACATTCCTCGAGAGCAATATACAGCGTGGGAGCCATGCGCTTTTGCACCCGCTATGTACCATGGTCACCCATTGAGGTCAGAGCCTTGGGTAAATGTCGCCAACCTCGACAGAGGGAAGTGACCCATTGAGATCTCGGATCATCGTGATCAAGGTAAATGCATAGGAGAGGCATCCAGGCCTCCAATACTTAAGATGGTGAAGCAAATTGACCTAGCAGTTGCCAGACATGCCGTCCACCATGCCTAGATCACATGGCTTGAGCATGATCAGCAACAGTTACAGCATCTATACCGCCTTAGCAAGGAGCGCATTCAGTGCCAAAAATATGAGCTGCTCCATAACCTAGTGCCTAAGAGGGTTCCAACCCCTCACATCCAAATAGCGAAACCATATGAGAGGCATAATCCCTTGGTGCAAGATAGGTCTCTATGACCTTATCAAGTTTTGCCTCCGAGACCCTCTAGACCTGAGAGGGAGGCCACTCCCCGGAACAATGATGGGTACCCTCCATGGGGACCCACCCAAGGTCATAGGTCTTGCCCAGAGACTCCTCGGGAAGTTTATGAGGAGTATGAACAAGAAGTAGAGCGGGCTAAAATGCCCTACCAAGGCGAAGGGGTTGCTATCCGGCCACCCCCCCATAGGCCTCAAGTCTCCCACAACCCACAACAAGAGCAAAATAAAGAGGAAGAGATTAAATATTTTGATGCATACAAAGCACTGCTAGAGCATTTGGAGTCTATGGAAACCAAAGCTTCTGGGCCCCAAAAGCCCATGTTATGCAAACTCTGCAGTCATCCTGTGCATCAGTTAGTTCCTGCACCCCCTTACCTCGAACAGTTCAAGCTACCTCAGTTGGCAATATTTAAGGGTGAGGAGGATGCCCAAGAGCATGTGACCAAATTCTTGAGCCAATGTTTTGGCATTCAGGACAATGATGCATTGTTTCTAAGGACATTTATAACCACATTCGTGGGCCCTACCTCGGATTGGTTCACTCAGTTGTCGAAGCATAGCATCAATAACTTGGATCAGTTAGTGGATGTGTTCCTCGAACGCTTCACCTTCAACACCAAGAAGAAGGCGTCACTAAGTGACCTGGCCAGCCTCAGGCAGTATGATGAAAAGACCATGGCGGCCTACGGGAATTGATGGAGGACGCTACTTTCCAAGCTACCCTACCTTCCTCCTATGTCCAAACTTACACAAATGTTCTCACAAATTTATTTTAGATCGATCTCTATGCTATTGTAGCTGCAGCAATATGCCACCTTAGAGGAATCTCTGGCACAAGCCAGAATCATTGAAGAGATCAAGATACAGGATGGCAAGATTGCCAAACCTAAGAAGAAAGAATGGAACAAGAACACAAAAATAGGGACTATGCAACAAAAACCCGATGTGGTTAATCAAGTTGCTATAAATGTCCCTAAGCCTGCACAAGAAATACAGCCTCAAAAGGCTAACTATCAGGCAGTGCCTCCTAATAATTATGAAAGAGAAAACCAGAAGCAAGAGCAAAATCAATAGCATCACCCTAGGTGATAGTACACCCCTTATACAGAGTCTAAGGACTCCCTATTTGACAACTTTTCAATGGCAAACTTGATCAACCTTCTAGAGATTCAAAACATGGATCCTAACGCTCCCAATCCTAAGGTATTTTGGGAGGGCTTGTATTGTAGGTTCCACAGGCGAAAGGGACATGACCTAAATGCATGTTGGAAGTTCAAAGGCTTGATACAAGACCTGATTGACAATAAGACGTTGGCAGTGGACAACCCCGTAGCGCCAAACAACCAACAGATGGGAGTTTTCAAAGACCCCTTGCCTACCCATGAGGCACATGCAAAAACCCTTCAAGTCAATGAGGTGCAATAGAATTGCCCCATGCAAGGGTATGTAGGAATCATAAGCATAGTGACTAGGAACAAGAAATACCCAGGAGTTGCCCTCGAGGTAGCCACAAGAGAGGTTCCATCGACGTCACAACCTCAACAGAACCCTATGCAGCTACCTCCACCTAGACCTGCGGCCATGATTCGGACCAAACTCACACAAATTTTGAGGACCATGTCGGCTAGGCTCTGCATATACGAGCTTATACAGTAATCAACTCCCCATCGGGAGGCTCTCATGGAGATTTTGAAAGCCATCAAGTTGTAGCCCCATGAAGCGAATTCCTTCAACAATTTTGTGGGACATGTCAAACGATGCACGGAGCTAGTCATCACCTTTCGAGAGGATGAAGTTAAATTAGTGTCTGATGACATGGTAGATCCACCCCTACAAGTTATCGCACGGGTCAACGGGATCCTGTATAAGAGGGTGTTAATAGACATTGGCTCATCCAGTAACATCATTACCACAGTAGCATTGAAACATCTAAAGTTTCCAGCCTCTCACAGCACGGCTTCCACCTATACACTGTGAGCATTCAACGATGCAATATGCTTTATAGTTGGCATAATTGTCCTACCCATTCAAGTAGGACAAAAGACGATACCTACATTGTGCCATATTTTGGAAGGTGAGATGGCTTATAACATCCTACTAGGGTGGCCATGGATCAAGGACATGAAGTGTGTCGCTTCGATATCTCATCAATGTTTGAAGTATACATTTGAAGGGGAAGTACATGTAGTCTCGACAAAATTAGAACCCTTCAAATATTGCAAAGCGGTGCAGCTAATGCCGCAATCAACCCTCCCATCGACGCACTTGGATTTTCAATTAAATCCATCTAGACAGGGTCCGATGTCGCAAGCACCACCGGTGATAAATCCATCAAAACCCCAGCCAGGTACATCTTCATCATTCGGTCCTTCACCAATAACGCCACCTATTTTGGCTAAACATAAGGAAAAAGGGAAGCAAACCCTAGAAGAGGCTCAACCCCTAGAAGAGGCGCTACCAACAGTATCAACCATCTCTACCAAAGAGATGCCTAGCACAATGGAAGTTGAGGCTCCTAGTTCACCCAACATGGAGTGGACTCAGGAAGAGCTTTCGTTCCCTCCCTCTCAATCACCAACAATTACTATTGAAATGGCAAGTACGGGCCTGGGGGAGTATCTAGTGCGGAATGTTGTAGCAACGACCACGCTAGAGTCCGTGCAAGACATGGGGAGACCTCGTCTCCACATTGGTACAATTTTTCCTTTAGGCTACCTTCCAAACCAGACAAATTTTGTGTATGGGGGCCTTGATCATGGTACTGAGCCATGCATGCAAGAGGACAAAGATGAAGAGCCTTTTGCAAAAGATGTCAACTATCTTTCTAACCCGGACTTCGCTCTGAAATATCTTGGCCAATGCAATTGGCATGGATACGGGCTAGGAAGGTATGAGCAAGGAGTGCATGTCCTTTGCCAGCCAAGATACCAAATGCATTATGACAAGTCGGGTGTAGGGTTCAACCACCCCCTGCCCTTGGAAATCCTGGTGGAAAACATGCAAGGCCTAGGGATAGGCAACAAGGGTGGATTGGCATCAGATCCTTATGCCAACCCAAACACAACATATACATTGGGAGATTACCTCCCATGGTCAACAACCACCCTTGTTAACCTCAATAACCCTTCTCCTTTTCTAGAGAGAGGTGAAAATTTGGGTACTTACTTTCAAGGAAGGTATAAACAATGTCAAGAGGGATCTTCAGAGGATGAATCAAAATATGAACCAACATCATATGATCCATTCGAATCTGATACTGATCACTCACAAGTGATTCCCATGAATGACTGTCAAGAGACCTTCTTGACAATGTTCCCTCTAGAGGCTCCAAGCGAGCCAGTGACATGTCAAGAGAATCAGGTCCCCCCACAAAGAGTGGAACAACCACAATGGGGCTAGATTAATTTTCTCGAGCAGGATGATCCTGTAATGCCTCAAACAATTGTTGGATCCAACGAGAGCTTTTGGATCTCCGATAGTGATTATGAAGATGAAAAAAAAATGACATATCTTAATCACATGCAGTAGAGGCCGCAACCATACCCTTTGGAAATTAAAGACATATTTGAACAGATGGGCATAGTTCCAGAACACGAGTGGTACATAGACCCAGTAGTGTGGGATCAAGTGTTGGATTTGCTGCTCTAGGTATACGAACAACACCTTCCACTCCGAGACCCTAAGGTGATATCAGTGTCGAGGGCAGACCCTATCCTCCTATCAGCACATAGGGCCGATCCATTTGTGCCAATACCTCTAGATCCAGATCCAAAGCACAAAGAACATACAAAATGTTCAAGTCATCACAACCATGGTAATGGAGACCAAAATCATTTCATCCACATGATCTCCATTGACTTAACTACCCCCATTCGTAATTCGACCGATCCAACATGGTCCTTACATCTAGACATAGATGACATTGACTGGGATCATGTCAATTCACCTCCATCCCCATCAGAGTACTGTTAGAGTTAAAGTGCACTATGCCTTCAATTTGACATTTGTTAGTTTCATTGACAAGTGTCATGTTTATCATATAGGCCTTCTGCCTATATATGTAACCTATTTTTATCAATAAAAGAATTCCCTTTAGTTTAGGAGGGAAAACTGAAGGGAATTATTTTATTGATAAAAATAGGTTACATATATAGGCAGAAGGCCTATATGATAAACATGACACTTGTCAATGAAACTGACAAGTGTCAAACTGAATGCATAGTGCACTTTAACTCTAACATTCCCCCTTAAAGTGCACTATCCTAACTAAAGAAAAAACAAAGCAAGTCAACATTAGGTAACATTTCCCCTTAATTTTGACTTCTCAAAAACAACCTATCATCCTCCTTATTGTTGATTTGGTCTTAGGCTCGTGCTTTGTGCTCTTGGATCTCCAACTATGAATAATGCTAGATTCACTGTGTATACATCTCGATCTGTTGCCTCAGGGTCAGCCACTTCCACGGGTCTGTTGCCATTGGGTCAGCCGTCTAAGTGCCTCAGGGTCATCATGGGTGCCTCAGGGTCAGCCACTTCGGGTCTCGTTGCCTCTGCGAGTCATCCTCAGAGGATGTTGCCTCTCGTAGGTCACTGACTAGATTCACCATGAGTATGAAATCCCTCCTCATGGTGAACTCAATCTAGAAGGTGTCGGTCTCTGCCAAAAATGCACCTAATGAAAGGAAAAACGAGCCATATAAGAGTGTCGGTCTCTGTCGAAAATGCACTCAATACAATAAAATGAGCCATAGATCCAAATAGGAGGAGAGAAGAAGAAAAGAAGAGAATCTTCTGAAGTGTCTTTGTCTGTAGTCTTCAGAAGTAGATCCGAAAACAACCTCGGATAGAGTCTAGGGTGTCTTTGTCTGTAGTCCCTAGTATAAGTGTCCTTATGGTGACCATGTCATCCCACCGAAATGCATGGGTAACCAGCCGCTGCATTCGCCAAGTGTATAGAAAAGATCACTAGGTACAAGGATCACATATGAAATTACCTTGGGAGTGTCGGGTACAACCGAAAGTGCACTCCAAGGTAGAAAAATTTTGAGGCTAAAAAACTTACTGGAAACAGCCTCAAAATTACAATTTGACACTACCATTGTGTCCGTCGTGGAAAAACGTTTCCAACAACTATAAATACCCCTATATTCCATTATCAAAGGGGCCTTCATCATAATGAAAAACAACATGCCTCTCCAAGGTAGCAACTAAAACCTCGCACTGTGGCGGCATCGCTCTCTGGCGAAATAAAAAATTTCCATTTGCAGGGGAATTACATGTCCACTCTCTATGTGGATAAAAGCAATTACATAGCCGTCATTGTAAGAAAATATTTCCCCACTTTAAAATGAATTATCTTCAAAATCCCTATCTCCAAATATGAATGAAAACGCCCACTAATGCATTTAAATATATATGGAAAACATTTAAATATTTGGCCAAAACATTTTAAAAAAATTCTCCCATATGAACCACCGCGCGAGCACCAAAAGAACGAGTTGGCCTGCTGCCCCATGACCCCTTCCTCCAAAAATGGCTTGTCAAAAATTGACAACACCCACTTATTATTCTGCGGTGAGCTCATCCTGTCGTCCTTTCCCGGACTCGAACCCTCGACCTCGTGGGCCCCGCCGCATAACTTTCATCATAGAATAGCTGCGACATCCATGCAATGACGCTGTGCACCTGCACTTTCATTGCCTCCGATGGATAGACGACCGTGCCCTTCTGCCACCCGACCACTTTTGCCATGCTGCCGCTTGAGCTCTTACATGTCGCCGACATCAGAAACACTGCCATTAATGAAACTACATGATCCATGCATTTATAGAGAATTAATTGACCCAAAAATGTGGATCTACCATAGTTCCATATTTGGCAGAGATGGAACAAACACCACAAGCACATCACAAGACCATAATTACAGGAACTTTACATCGTGGCAGAAGGTGGTATGTTTGGCGGCCATTTGTAGTAGTCATCTAATCTCTGTACTCGAGCTCACTTCAACTTTAGTAAAAAATAACCATCCACGGCGAGAGGGAGCTTTCCAAAAATTAGGTGCAAGATCTGTTGCATATTTCTCCTCAGTAGATCAAGCAATTTGGTATATTTCACCATAGCCCTTGAAGAAGTGCATCCTAATTTATTCCCCGACTCCCCACACTATCGGCCACGCAGAGCTACTGTGCAGCTATAGCAGTTGCCACAGGCCTTCTCCGAGCATGCAAAACTGGTAGTGGCCTTCTTCGATCTCGCGTGCTAACCATCGTTCAAGGTGACGTGGACTATTACGATGCAAGAGTAATTTTGAGCTTCAAATTGCTTCATCCAACGAGAGTTTAATGGCGATGGCGTAGCAGCAAACGGTTTTGACGGTTTTGGCTGGGTGGGTGGGAACAATAATAGTAGCAGCAACGACGGCATTGGTGGCGACGGCAACGAAAGCACAAGTAGCAGTGCCAACTGTACCTCGAAAAACCACCTGCAGAGCGAAATTCCCATGGATTCAATTTTTAGAGTGACGATTATGTGGCGTTCAGCAACACAAAATCGGTGACGGTGTGCTACGTTGTCTCGTCCGATGAGACAGCCCCTACGACGTGCATGCCTGACCAGATCAAGGGCTCTTGGAGCCTCGAGGATGATGTGCTTTTGCAGCGGCTTGTGAAGAAATACGGGGCCCAAAACTGGTCCCTCATCGTTAAATGAAAACTATCCCCGCAAGGACCCTCACAGAAAATCGCTCCGTTGGGGGAGGTTCACAATGAAGGCTGCTCCATTTGTCTACTACAGATTTTTTTGCAGTACCATGGGCAGCCAGAAATCTACTTCACATCAAATCATAGCGCCACGGGAAAAAAAAAACACTTTCGGCCGAGTTGCTAGAATAAAAACAACATTCCTTGCCCAACAATAGTAATCCAAATTTGCAAACTACGAATCCATATAGAATCTATATCCCAGACCTGTAGCAAATGGCAGCCATTGTCCTTTAATGGCGGCAAGTGATGGAAATGCATCCGTGAACTATTGGAAAAAAAAACATTCCCCCAACAAATACAATACAGTGCATTTCAAAGGCATTTAGATTTTGGACAATCAATGCCGAGCAACGCAGTCCACCTTCTTTGTAACGATCCTAAAAAAATATAGCCATTAATTTTCAAGCTATCTGGTTTCTGATCCATTTTAAAAAAAATGGAGAGCATACTCCCTAGGCTTGGAAAAAAAATGGGGGAAAATGAAAAATGAGAGGGGAGGGAGGATTTCCATGAGGGAAATCCCCCCTCAAGGGTTTCACAGGGCAGGGAAAGCCTGCTCTGATACCAAATGTTAGGAGGGAAAACTGAAGGGAATTATTTTATTGATAAAAATAGGTTACATATATAGGCAGAAGGCCTATATGATAAACATGACACTTGTCAATGAAACTGACAAGTGTCAAACTGAAGGCATAGTGCACTTTAACTCTAACAAGTACTGGCCTTTCGATAAAATTCTTCATTTTACCCAAGGGACAACTTAGGATATCTTTCATGCCGAAGAGTAACCTGAGGTTCCCAACGTATAATCTTCTTTAATTGTTTTCATCGTAGGTCTTTGGACCTTTTGTTGTGTAGATGTTTGCTCTAAGAAAGTAAACACTTTCATAGTTTTATCAGTCAATTTGATTGATAACCTCTTTTGTGTTCTTTCTAAATTTTCTACTACAAAGCCTCAAATAAATTCATCTAATGAGGAACTAAAGACCACCTTCCATTGATAGTTAAGGTTTCATGGAGAAATGCAAAACATTTTGAATGTAGTTGTATTAGATAAGTTGATTTGCTATATGTGCACTCCCAATTTATGAATATAAACGTTTACTTTAGTTTCAGGTTTATTTTAACTTTAAAAATTATTAAACTATTCTCTTCTAGTTGTAAATATTTATAGTTTTTTAATTCTAAACATTAATCTAATTTATTTTTTCAGTTACAAATAATTATACTGATAATAAATAGTTTTTAATTTTATCTTGTGAGAAACTCTCTGAATCTAAGCATTTTAGCAATCAGTTAAAATACGTTCGATTTAAGATCAAATAAAAACATTTTATATTATAAACAAGATCTTAACCCTTTTTAATTTAAATCTTAGGATGTTATACACTGTTTCCTCTGTAATCACAATATAATAAGAGTGGAACCAGATAAAGTATTGTGATACGCGGTTTCCGACAGCCTAAGGGAGGAGAGGAAAATATTCTGGGACGTTGTAATTGGGTCAATCACTTTTCTTGAGTGTCGACTTTCTATTTTAACAAGCTTCAATGCTAACAAAAAGAGGGAGGATTTTGATTTATTGGTCAATATCCATCTAGACAAAGAAAAAGAGGTTTCACCGAGAATTTCAAATGAGCTTTCCTACTCACCGTCAACAATTAGATTTAAAAATTATATATTAGAAGATTTTGACGTGACGTGTTTCGTGTTGGTTTATTCTATAAAGACCAAAACGTTTTTCTCGCTCTAAGTAAACATTAGTCTACAAAGCTTGAATTAATTGTATCGCGGCCTCTATAGAGGTGGCGTTCTTGGGATCTGTCAACCCGTTTAAGAACTTAAGATATAAGGTTGAGAATTTCTTCTATAGATATAGAGAGCATTTCTCTTTTTCCTTTTTTCTAACAGCAGAAGAGCCATGGAATGCAGCATGTGTGGAGATGTCGGCTTTCAAAAAATTTCGTTTCAATTCAGGAAATGCCTATACCGGTTAAGCACAAGTAGGCCAAAAATCCCCTTTTTTTTTTGTTTTGTTTGTTTTTTTTTAAAGATCTGTTTACATTACAATAGGCTTTTATATAGATATAAAAGTGCACTTCCTCCATCTTTCCAAATGCATGTAACATTTCACCGTTCACCCATTCAAATAACTTAAAATATTATAACCTCTAAAATATATAGCTATCCTATGAACGGTCCACACTTTAAATAACTCTGGAACGACACACTCTTGATTTGAATGACAACTAAACTAAAAATAATAATTAGTTTTTCTATTTTAAAAAGCTTGTAAAAATGTATTTAAAACAAATATGAGAGTGTTTGCAGGAATGGAAGAAGGAGAGGAAGACCATCAAAACGGGAACATAGAAAAAAGAAAAATTTGCTTGAAGATTTGGAAGATGAATGATTATTTAGCATTTTTTTATAGGAGTATATCATTAATATGAGACAAATGTAAATGGGATGGAAAATAAATAGAACAAAACGTAATTGGGTTAGTGATTATTTTGCAAGAAAGTGAAAAACATAAAATTTGGGGATATAAATATATATACCCAACTATAGTTACTCTTCGTAAAGATGTTGAAAAGGACTTAGCATACTTTTGTCAAATATAATGATGATTAATTGAGAGGCTTTGACCTATCTTTGAGAGATCCAAGGTTCAAACTCCAAGGGAGGGATGGAGACCTTTAATAAAAACCTATGTAAACTGATTGAAAAAAATAAAATGATATCATGAAATATTATGGGTATAAATAAAACCCTTAAAAAAAATTATTATTGAACTAATAGATTATTATATTCCTATGTTTATATTAATCTACGAAATAATATTGAGGGGTATTGTAGTGGAAAATCTAAGGATGCTTTTAAGAAGATTTGGGAGATGGAGGAGCTTCACTTGGTATTGTAACAATATGAGATAAATGCAAATGTGATGGATAATTATAGAACGAAAAATAATTAGGTTCTTGGATTATTTTCTAAGATAGAGAAAACATCAAACTTTGGGTTATAAATGTATATGTACAACTATAGTTACTCCTTGTGAAAGATGTTGAAAGGGCCTTAGCATATTTTTGTCAAATATAGTGATAATTCATTGTCAATTTGGATTCTCGGGGTGATTTTAATAATGTTCTACCTCCTTTGGAAATGAAGAGTGTTATTCAAGGATGGTAACAAGGATGGTCTAAATCAATGCATGATTTTGTTTCATTCTTCCATTCAAATGATCTTTTGTTTGTTAGTCACTCAATCTTTGAATATACATGGGATAATAGAAGCGTTGGGTGTATTCATATAGAAAAAGGACTACATAGATTCTTGTTATCCAGTAAATAGTTACAAACGAAGTATACAATGTCTTTAGATATTTTATTGTGAGCATGATGATCTGATCACAAAATCACCCATTAGATATTCCAATCTATGTGGATCCAAGATCTTGTTTTTTTTAAGATGGTTATGTTATGATGGAATGAATCAAAATTTGAAGGATCATGTACATATAAATTTGAAATATTTAAAGGAGCAAACGAAGATTTGGAATGCCAAATATTTTGGTAATATTTTAAAGAGATGAAATAACTTTAATTCAAGCTCAAAATATTACAAGAGATGGTAGAATTTAATAAAATGGATCAAGATTCTTATGTGAAAGAAAAAATAATCTTTTTATTATCATAATGCACTTAAAAAGGAGGAGTCATATTGGTTCCAAAAATCTAGAGAAGAATGGTTCAAGGAAATGGATAGAAATAATTTAAAAAAAAACATTTTACAACAAAAATAAATCTTCCTATTCATCATATAAAAAATATTTTAAATCCGTATGGAAGAAATATTGAGGACAAAGGAGATATGAGGAAGGAATTCAAAATTATTTTATCACATTATATACAAGATAAGGAGGCACAAAAAAAACTCTTGCAAAATACTCTATCAATTATCATTTAGGGACAAATAAAAGTGATGAAGAAAATATCTATGGAGGAGCTCCTTGAAGTAGTTTTATCTTTCCATCCTATCAAGGTACCTAACCCCAATGGAGTTTTTACAATTTGTTTCAAAAAAATTTGGATTTATTGAAGAGTGATATGTTAGTTCTTATTGAAGAGGCCCAAAGAATGAAAGATGTAATAAATCAGGTCATTACATTGGTTCCTTAGAAAGGCGACATAAAATATTTTGATAATATTCATTCAATAAGCCTCTATAAAAATCAATAAGCCTCTATAAAGAGATTTATAAGATCATTTAAAAAATTATGGCAAACACATTCTATGGTGTCTTATTTTAGAGAAATTCTATGGTGTCTTATATTAGAGAAACAAGGTAGCTTTGTTCATGGTAAACAAATTCTTGATGGTATAGTTATTGCTCACGACATCTAGTCTCTTCATTCAATGAAAAAACTAAGTATGCTTTTGAAATTAGATATGAACAAACCATATGATAGGTTTCCTAGAATGATCAATCTGTCTCCTATTGGTTACTTCAAGTCATCTTGTGGACTTCATTAAGGTGTTCTACTTTCTCTTTATCTATTCATTATTCTTGCGGAAGCATTAAGGAGAACATTTTCAAAGAAAAAAATAAAGAAAAAATCAATGGTTTTCAAGCTGTAAAAAAAATAATCCTTTCAAATCTTATCTCCAATTTGTTGATGGGATATCCAATTGTATAGGAAATAAAAGTGGAACAACTCAACTTAAACACTCAACCGCTACTAATCAACATCTTTTTAGGTCATGTTTTTGTTTTTGTTTTGTTATTGTTTTTTTTTTTTTTAATTTACATGGTGAAATCGGTAGCCACCACGAATCCGGGCAGGCTGTCCAGCTTTTATGGCCGCCATAGTATTCTGCGCTGTCCGCCCTAGAAGCCACCACACAGATCTTCGTGCAGTCCGTCCCTATAACCACCATGTCACAATCATTTTAAACCTTTTATGCCGCTGAAAGCACCAGGAAAAGGACAAGCGTTCAGTCCGGCGAAGCCCGAGATTTGAACCTTGGACCTCCGCCCCCTTATGGGGTCTGGATGAAGTTTTGTTACTGTTAAAACAAAAAAAATTCTTCCAATTAAAAGGGAACTAGACACGGAATTAAAGTTTGCACCATATTTTCTATACGATGGAACATGGCAGTAGCTCGAGTGTTAGATATCTAATAATGAAAACTCTATAATGATTTTTAGCTTACAGGAAAGTAATTGAGAAACAGAAATTATTACGAAAAGATAGGTGAAAAAGAGAAAAACTGAATGGGAAAGTTGGAACAATTAAATGTTTGATGCAATCTACATATGGTAATGGGATGTTTGCATATTTCTCCTTCCTTTGCAAACAGGATTTTGTGAGGTTTGCATATTTCTCCTTCATTTGCAAACAAGGATTTTGTTTTATTGTCTATGAGTTATTCTCGCCATGAATTACACGAAAGCGAAGGAATTTTACATATTATCTATGAATTTCGATATCTCATGTTACCTATCAATTCGAAGCTATGCATAATCGGACTTTTATTCTATTCTAAACAGGCTTCCAGTCTCTAAGCCAGCATAAGTATTGTACTTAACAGCCGACGGTCTACAGGAATCCACGATCGCCTTACAACACTGAAATTCAGTTAGTAATATGACTCTACGAATTTTATAAATAGCGCAGTGCACGGACTTTGTGAATTTGGATCTGTAATTCCTTTGAATATTTGAACGAAATCACATAAGACAAGAAATTAAAAGATTTATTCAGAGTTTAGATACGCAATTACACGGAATTAAACGATTCTTCAAAACCTAGCGAGGAAAAAAAGTGAGAAATTTTAAAAAATAAATAAATACAATGTTCGTAATATGTTAAATTGTGCTCAATCAAAAATGAAATATAGAAAGAACACACCGAGTTTAGACATAAGGATATCGAAAACATATCCTGGCATTGATATCCATTGCAATCAACATTGGATTTCATTGAGAAGCTTATACCGCTTCCTTACTCTTCTTTTTCTCCATAACTCAGATTGCTTCATCTTCAGCTTATTGGGTATCTGTTTATTGTCAGAATGGGGTTCTCTCAAATTCCTCTTCACTTTGTCATTGGAGTCCATGCACTTTCCAATTCCAGAACATGGATTGTTGATTCTCCTGGTGCCTTTAGTATGTCTATTAAGTTCGGTACTAGAAGCCTGCTGCTCAATAATATTGTAGCACCAGTCACAGACCTCACTCATAGTCTCAATTGATACATTCTCATAATATGCTTTGCTGCAATATCTGAGAAGAAATAGTAATGGTGAGTAAGAAAAATAAGGCATGTATTCCACAAATCTCAAACAATATTCCTTCTGAAATCACAATAAACTTCATGAAACTTTTGCATTTTATACTGGAAAAAAAAGAGACCTAGAAAAGGAACTGTTGGCCTACCGATGCTGAAAACGGCAGAGACATTTTTTGCATTGAAATAGATAACTCTGGAAACCAACATCCCCACACATGCTGCATTCCATCTCTCCTGTTCTGTTCTCAGGCTGTGTTAGAATCCAAAACAAGACAAGACTTGACATATAAAGGTCAGAAAATTATCAGGAATCTTTTCATGCCCGAGCCAGCCGAGCGGTAAACAAAAATTGACGCCTCCGTAAAGGCAACGCAAGGAATCCATCAAGGAAACCTTCACCAAATATTGACCATGGAAACGAAGTTGGTGGCTATGTAAATCTTCCACCTGTATGTTAAAGCTACTTGACAATCTTAGATTGGTGTAACGAAATTGCGTCTGTGGGAACATTTCATTGTTCGTTATGTTTTGTAGGTGGTCAAAGTCCATCTGAAGATTGTCCGAGATAAATATAAATTTTTAATTGATTTAGCCGAATAATTCGTCTTTGACTGAAGACTTTTCAGGCACGCGAAATGGAATGGGGAAATGATAAGGCAAATATGTAGAAGTTTCCAAGAATTGGCGAAGATATCGCTGTCTTTTCCTTGCAGGAAGGAACCCCACACATCAAACTACAATTTAGCGTATCGTTTTAGAATAATTTAGGCAGACCTTTCAAGGAGTTCCTGAGAATAATTCAGCTAGAACTTCCTAGGCAGTTTCTTTTGGAAACTAATTAATTTCGTGTTTTTGGAGTTGATGGTTTTGAAATGTTGGAGATTACCAGAAGCTTTGGGTCTAACACAAGGAATAATTAGAAGTTGTCGGTGCCTGCCTTCCATAATTCCTTATAGTTATTTTAAGTGCACAAACATTTTGTGCAATGAATATTTCCACATCTTTTTCGAAGGTCTTTTTGTGTCCAATTTTTTTTCGTTATGGTATCAGATTCATGGGTATGTTAAAGGGCCTTGCATTCCTTTTAGAAGTTCTGGTTATTTCAAAGTATATATATTTGTAATTGTACAAACATTGTATATGCAATGCATATTTTTAATTCTTTCTTAGGGGTTTTTTTAGTTTATTTTTTTTAATGGTGTCGGAGTCATGGGTGTTGTTTGAGAGTTGTATAATTGTGTTATTTGACTATGTCACCTGAAAATTATTATTTTGTTATTTTTGTCATTTAAGAGTATGAGGTTGTAATTTTTGAAAGCTTAATATTTGTTCAATGATAGTTAATTTTTAAAAGATTCAATCCTTTCCCAGTTTTTTTATCTAACTTGGTTAAATGTCGATTTGATATTCCTAAAGATATTAGGTGAAAATTAGGGGATGGTCAATCCATAGACTTCTAGAGAGATTCTTGGGCTTTTGAATCCTTGTTAGAATCCTTATTTAACTTTGTTTGGTTGCAACCAATTACCAATCTTTTTTTCAGATCTAATGTGACTTTATCAAGAAAGTCAATGATTGTCTTCATTGAAAATCCTTCGATTTGCTAGGTTTATCTTAAGTGGAGAAATCGGCTTTCAAAACCCTGTTTGATAGTATTAGATGGCACCTGACCCCTGGCCTAATATATCCATATAGGTTAATTTGGGGTCTAGATAAGAATGGTTCTTTCTCTGTCAAATTGGCCAATCTTTGTCTGGATTCTAGAGTTGATCTTTGGTTCCCTATGAGCAATATTTGGCTTAAAGGTCTCGTTCCCAAGGTTAATGCATTCTTCTGGTTAGTTTTTCAAGGTAAGTTTATGACCCTTGAAAACCTTCAAAAGTGTGGATTGTCGATCCCTAATAGGTATTTTTTGTGTGGTTGTGTGGATGATTCTCCAAATCACTTGTTATCCCTTTGCCCCTTCACTCAAGAAGTTTTTCAAAAAAATTTCTAAGAGCTTGGTATTGCTTGGGTTATTTCCAAATAATTTGAATGACGTAGTTGATCAATGGTTTCTTCCTTTTCTTCACCGCACTTTCATTATTTCTAAAAATTTGGTTTACCTCATTTATGGTGGTGGGTGTGAAAGGAAATAAATGTCAAGGCCTTTAAAAATGTCTCTTTCTTGAAAACTTCAATTGCCTCAAGGACTATTGTGGACATACTGGAAAATATCAAATCCTTCAATCTAGAGAAAATCACTAGTGAAAAGGATATTGGCTTACAAATATATCTAGTTTTCTCAACCCAGCAACAAGCATCAATTAGTAGGATGGTTTCAGATAGGTCAAAAACCATTTGGGAACCACCCTCACTTGGTTGGCTAAAATTAAACTTTTAAGAAGCATCAAAATATTAACCAGGCCAGTTGGGGCAAGAGGGTTGTTTAGAAATTTGAATGGGTTTATTATTCTTGCATTTACAAAAAAAAATTGTCATCAAACTAGCCACTTTGCAGAAGTAAGAGCATTGTTTCAAGGAGTCTTCCAATTAGAATTTGTGGATTGCAAAAAATTAAACATGAAAGGAGATGCTCTTTAACATCATACATATGATCAATGGAACTCAAACCCCTTCCTGGATCATATCAAACCTTATAAAAGAAGCTAAACTAATACCTCAATAAATTTGAAGTAGTTCAATTCAAACATATCTTCAAAGAAGATAATAAAGTAGCAGATTTGTTAGTAAATCAGGGCCTATCCCAGCAAGAACTACGTATTTGGTAGGCTAATTTTCTAGCTGACATCAGATCCTTGGATAATGAGTTTAAAAAAAGGTATACCCCTCCCAATATTAACAGCCTTGGTTTTTGGATCCTCTTTTTTTGGGCTTCAATAGTTAGACATTTGAAACTTGTAATCCACCAAAATTTGAATTCAAATACAATATCGAAGAGTTCTAATAAACTTAGCGGTAAACATATGGGCATATGGTGTTTTAGCATCAAGTACATTGGGTGGTAGTGTTGGATGTCAAATAAACCCCTCACAAAAATGTGGTGGAAGAATTTTATATGGTGCAACCATCCCATTAACTTTATTGGATGGATGAAGTTCTCATTACTCCTAATGACCTGTCATAATTGCTTCAAGATGAGTTATGTTAGAAGGTCCTGTAGAAATTCTCTTGGTTATCATCAAGAGGATTGCACTTGTGAGAAAATATCTATCATGAACCAAGTCCTAAAGTGTGGGAATTAGATATCATGGTAGATTAGGTAAGGTGACATGGATGACATGACTTCTTCATGGTGGGTGGGATGGTAGGTTTTATTAATCCTTGGTATATCACTGATGGCCTAGGTAGCTAGCTTGAACTCTTATCAGATTATCAAAAGTTGAGTTGGATAAGGAGAGTAAATTTAATTTTTATTCTAAATGGGTGACCGATTATCATGTGCATTGTTAGTGTTTGGAACATCATGGGTATCATAACCTATCAGCCCTAGATTTGATATCCTTTCACTAACCCTCTTAAGTCCATTTATAGCATATTTCCAAATTTTTCATTGTTCCAAATGAGGATTTTTTTCTTGGATGCAAGTCCCACTCTGCGAGCTTGCAAAAAGGTGGCGATCGAATCATTTTCCCCTGTCTTTATTTAGATTTTTCATAATTCTTTGGTTGAGTGCCCTGATTTTCTATATTCCTTCTTTAGGCATAGATATTCATGGGTCCCTAAGGTGAATGGTTGGTAGGGTGATTTGTCAAGCTATTTTTACCATACCAGATATCCTTTCTGTTAGTTGTAAAACATTGTGTGGTAGAGAGAGAATTATTACTAAGTTAGAGCTTGTGTGGTGTTAGATAGGGTGTCAGGATGATTGCCCTAATATTGGAGCCACAATCCATAACTATGAATGTGAAGGTCTGAAAGATTTAAAACTAATAATTATTCTCTGGTGTCTTTTGAAGTTCACTAGCCACCATAGGGAGATGGCCAAACATTTGGTATATTTGTGGGGTGAGGACATGGTCAAAGTTGGCAATGAGGAATTCAAGATTGAAATTCCTCTTATCATCAAAGTGATTGGGTTGGCAGTGGATGGGTTGGTGCATAATCAAGATAAGCATTCCCTAGAAAAGGAAACTCAAGTTTTTGGGGAGAAGAAGAGGATTTGGTTAAAAAATAGAATGGTTTCAAGTGAAACTCTTTGAGGACTCCATGGGATCATGAAGCTTTGGTAATTATGCAATTTTTTACCTTGTATGAGGACCAAGATAACCTCCAGACCTATCACTTCATGTTCTTGAACCACCTCCACCACAATAGAATGATGAATATTTCATAATTCTTATTTGAATTCCTAGTTAGTTCAATCAGTAAAGTAAATAAGGGTGTGACCCTTGATCTAGTTCTCCACTGACTGGAAAAAATAGTTTTTGATCATGTTGTCAAATTGAGAGTTCTAGATGGTGATAGTATTCTCAATTCTCTGAATAGGGCCCCATATTCAATTGTGGATTATACTATTTCATATAACTTGGGATATTTTCACACCTCAAACTAGGAAGCCATCAGTGCTACTCCCTTGGTGGTGTAGGCATTTAGGGGGTAGATTCTCCCTCCAAAGTCTCAAAAGGTAGCAATGAGAGAATGATAATATCTAAGCATTTAGTTGAAAATATGGCTAACTATGGGAAGACACCAATGAATGTTGATGATTCAAATTTGGTGTATTTGCCACCTTCTAAGCAGCCATAGATAAATATTGGGATCGATAGTGTTAAAAAGAACCAGAACCCTCATATCCAAATTATGATTTCAAATCTGAAATATATCAAGGCAATGATGATGAAGCTCCAACATTCCTTGATTGACTCCATACAGGCTACAATTTCTTGTGCTGAGGAGGTTTTGGTCCTCATGGCCTAGCAAGTTTTGAAATTGAATGAGTTCGAGGATGATAATGGGGTGGAACCCAGTGGATCTAAATTTTTATTGATTTTGGGTGTCTTATCCCAGTTCCTATGTTCTCTTTTGGTTGATCCTATTTTGGGTTTGCTAACCTATGATCCTAGTGTATTTTCCCCTACGTGGATCAGTGGTATCCATAGTTTGGTGTCTTGTTAGTTTTATTTCTACCTGACTTCCTTGGTTCCTAGGGTGGTTTCTTTTCATGTCTTATATGCTTTTATCTATATTTATGTGTGTTTTTTCATCCCGGTTTCCATAGTGTAGGTGACTAGTCTCATTTTATAACGGTTGGAGGTTTTTGCAAAACTCCTTTCATCCACCTTATAAAAAAAAAGTATGAGGTTGAAGTTTACATGTCCAAATGTTGGCTTACAAAAATGAATGTAGCATTAAGTCAATTTATGAATCTTGGGCCCAATGGATATCAATTAAAATTTAGGTAAAATAAGTATATAAGATCAATATCCAAGTATGTGAAATATATATTATGAATCACTAAATATTATATAATAATGCTAGTTTTGATATTCTTTAGTTGGTAAAAATCATGGTGTTACAATCATGGGCAAGAGAGATTTTGTTATAATTGTGAGTGATTACATTGGAAAAAATAAGGATTTCTCTTAGAAAAGGTGTGTTTCATTTGGATGCATGATCAGTGGTATCTAACACCCATCAATATTGTGTTGAGGATGAAAAATTCCAAAGGCTAGAAGAAGAAGCATTCACATCAAGCAAAATACCTACTTTGGTACCATTTTTGCAACTAGCTCCATCAAAATAGAGCTTCCAAATTCTATTTTTCCAGACTTTTCTTTTCCTTATCAGAGATTTTTTTTTTTGGCTTGGAAATAGAATGGGTTTTGATCCTTTTTTGACCATAATATTGAAATTCTTAAGTGAAAATTGATCTTCAATCTACTATTCATTCATGATTTCCTCCATTGGATCAATCTCTTCACTAATTATACCAACACCATTATCTAGTTACACTTCATCGTCAATCTTCACTAGAAGGTAGGTGGATGGCTTTTTAGCAAGAAGTTTTACCTTTTTTCCCTAGTGAGGAATCTCCATATGTAAATAATCTAAGGATAAATATCCACCCAAATTAGATGTGAACTCTTGGGAAAGATACATACCAAAATAAGGCTCTAGATCCACCACAACTACCTCTTAGATCACCATTATCTGAGGTATTCTATGCAATACCATAGGAATATATTTGATCACCCCAACTGTCTTTATCAGGGTTCCATCTAGTTGCAATACTCCAAGACTAGAATGAGTGTATTCCATGCTCATTGCTTCATAAATATATTTTGGAATTACCATAGTTACTACTCCATAGTCTACCATGCAATTATACATAATCATCCTTCCATGCACAAAGACATATGGAAAGGTGGTGACCTATTTTTATTGGTCTATGAACTAGTTTACCTTGTACTATATTGATTTTTGGATGTTGATATTTTGATTTGATGGATTTCAATGATGCTCTTAACTGATCAAGTTATCTCAAAATAATTAAGGCATCATACATGATGGCCTTGGAAAGTGTCTTCTTTAATTCTTCCACAATATTGAAGGTAGAATATTTTAGCTACCCTTGTTATGTTTCTTTAGCTCATTGAACTTATTTTGGTATTATTTCTTTGCTTCAATTATTTTTTGCTTAGTGACAGAAGGATACCAGAGTCTATTTATAGCGTGTTATTGTGTTTTAGCTTCCTCTTCTTGCATTGTTTTAGGTTGTTCCATTGGAGGCTGATGCAAGGGTTGTTCCTTTGGCTAAGATGGTCAAGGCATTTTCCTTTATGGCTACTTATTGTGTTGTATCCAAACCTTGAATGGATCTATCCTTTTGGGATCTACCTATAATGTCTTCTTCCTTGATCAATTTAGTGCTGAAATTGGATATTCCTATTGCACCATAAAATACTTATCTTCTTCTCATAACATATTTATCTAACCCTTTTATGTTCTTTCTACCTTATCCATTACAATATTTTGCATTTTATTCTAATGAAGCATGCATGTGCTTTCATCTTGTGGTTCATTACATGTTGAACACTAGTAGTATGTTGTTGATGCAGAGGTAGAAAGGATTTCTTCTTGGTTATTATACACTATGATAGTCTTTACTCCAAAATTGCTAGTAGAAGCACCTTGATATTTTACTATTTATGAAAATATCCTAGAATATAAATTTCTATTAGCTTATCTTCTCTTCATGGTAGTAGTCTTGTTAGTCAAGCTTTTGAATGTTGTCATGATGTCATTCATACTAGTACCTTGAGAATAAAAGGATAATAATATTAGTGTGGTGGGAGGTGCAAATATTGTTAGATTTGGTAGTGTTAGAAATTTTGATGCAAGTATCAATGCTACATTGGAAAAATGAGTAATGGGATATTGTTTGGGTAAGTTCAGTGGTTCCATATGATTTCAATTAGGAAATTTTTACAAAGGCTAATTTTGAGCAATATTTGAAATCTGGTTAAGTGAACTAAAGTTGAAGAAGATAAATGAGTAGATCCTTGACTTATGATAGATATTATAGAATATTTTGATGTAGGAGATGATGTGGATTTGTTTCTTCAAAGTGTTAGAGGTGGTAATTCTATAAATATCACTGGTTCTTCTAGTTATTTAGTTGTTACTCGTATGAGCATAATATTACAATATAAATGGTGGTTGGCTTTCTCTAAAGTATTATCCCAATGAAGTCACTAGTTTCTTAGGATTCCTATTTATTGGTGGACTCCCTAGGTGAACATATAATCTCTATAATTGAGGTCAAGACTACTCACTAATATCTTGAGTTATTTTAGTATTTAATTAGATAACTATTGAGTAATAATATTTGATCTATATTCATAGATAAATGCTACCTAATCATATAATTATCGGATTTGCATCCCATGGGGTGTACCAAAATTACTATTGGTCTAAAATTTACCTAAGTGAATGAAAGCAACCTCGAGACATCAAGCAATAGATTAGATTACTCAAAAACAAGGGTATCTAAGCCAACCCCCAGAGAAGGATGGTTCTTATGTGCCTATCTAATCTAAGTAAATGAAGGGTTGCAAAATAAAGTAAGATATGCAAAGGGTTAGAAAACTAAGCTGAAAGTGGTGTGGATTTGACAATATCAAGAGACATAATGCAAAGAGTCTCACAATTCAAATTTAGATTAAATTACCTAACATAAAAGCCTACTTTTCTTATACTTTTCAACATTTAAGAATGAATAACTTTGAGCATTTCTAAGTCCTTCCAAAACTATAATGGTAAATCTAGGTAGAAATCAATAATGAAGAAAAACTATGACAAAATTATCCATTCCTAGCTATAACAAAAATACTTAACTACTCAGTAATACATATATACATGTTCAATACAATAAATGAGAAAGATTCAATATAATAATCCAATATTCATTCAAAAGGTTTATATGCTCAATCAATACAACTATACCAATTGTAAATTCCAAAGACTTGACCATTAGCATGGCTTACATTCTAGTATATAAAAAATTACAATTAAAATTGGTTATATTATCATCATAGCTTAGGGACTGGATTACAAGTTTGATAGATTACTAGAACGTGTGTGCTCTCTCCTCTAGTTCATTATGTTGCAACTAATTTATCATTATGGAGTTGATGTGGCTTGATCTTGTTGTATATTAGGGAGTGGTGGCTACTATGTCTTCATCGGATGCATAAGGTCTTTTGATATGTTCATTCTACTCTAGTTGTCCCACTACCTCCTTAGATATAGTATTATGGGTGCTAGTCGAAGAATCTTGAGGTCATTAGAATATTTTAAAAATATATTCACCTATGAGGAGCACAGTTTTGAAGTTTGATGCATGATTCTATTTCATGTCTATTTGGTGAAGATCAAGTAATAGAAACAAAAAATCCATAGGTTTTTTTGCCTTTGATCATATTAGCTCAACCAACATTTTCATTACTTTCATCCCAAAAGAGGATACAAAAGAAAGAGCCCCTTTTACAATTTCAAAATTTCCCTCAAATACCCTATTTTCCCCTTTTCCTGCCTAAAACAATGCATTTGAAATTTGAATTTCGGAGGCAAACTTCCCAAGGTCATAACTTTGCGCTCATTGCTTCAATTTACTACCATGAGACATTTTCGAAAAGGGCACGAGATGAACTAAGCGGGGCAAGAATTTGATAAGTTTTGTTTTTTTTAATTTTCTCAAATTTGTCCTCTAAGACCTTCACAATCACCTGCAAGTTTGGGTATCTATATTTTCATTGTTTTTGGTAGGGTTTTGCCATAAAATGTATATATATCCCAAACCATTCAGGGTATTGGGGTGATTATTTTACCAATGACTTTTTGTGTAATCAAATACCCTCATGAACTCCTCTCCTATCAAATTGTTATGGTATTTGTAACAATACATGAAAATTATCCATAGGCATAGCATCACATATTATCTCATCCTTATAAAAACCAATTTGGAAGTTTACATACATTGTTCACTTACAAAAAATTGATCTCTCTTCTACAACCATGAGATATTATACATATTTTGGTGTTAAATCATGTTCAATAAAAGTTACTCTATCATCTTTGTTAACACTAGGTTGTTCCTACTTCTACTATCTAGAATCACCTTGTAAAATTTACCTTTTGATTTACAAATTATCCTGAATAGGCTCATTCTTTGATCAGTTTCATACAGTTCTTTTGCTAGTTTTAAAAATACCCTTCTAATTATAAGGGTTTATCCTTGTTTTGGTTCTTCCATGTGCTTTGGTAACACAACATGTTTTTCATATACTTGTTGAATCTTATTATAGGCTTTCTTTCCAAACCTATTAGTCTATTGTGTTTGACGGAACACATATACTATATTCACTTCTTCCAAGAATATATAGCACTTTACAATAAAACCATGTGCTCTACCTCTACCAAATACCACTCTTCCTCTTGATAAATGTTTGCTTCTTTTAGTGATCTAATTAAAACTACCTTGAGAAGTACTAGCTTCTCTTTCTTGCATAGGCTATGTTTTACCTCTATTTGATTGTTCTCTTCCTCTATAGAACTATCATTTTTATAAAGAATTAATTTGTTGCATGTGAGTGATCATATTTTCTTCTACCTTGATTGCATATTAATATGCCTCTATAATAGTTCTAATTCAAATCATATAATTGTTATCTTGCATGGACAACCTTATTCAATTTATGTATCTTGCAAACTTCTCCTTATTGTATTCAATATGACCTACTTTTGGGTCAATTCATAGAATTTTTTGTATAATATTTCACTCGTAAATCCTTTTTTTTAAGGTTTTGAATACTTTTAAACAGCTAGATCTTATAATTGATAGGTAAAAGTTTACATTTTAATTTGGCTATAAACTTGTCGCATGTTCGGCTTCTATCCTTACCTTTTTGCTAACTCTCTATTTTGACATGTTATACTAAATTAAATCATGTCTCTTCAACCATGTGCATGTAATTTTTTTTTTTTTTGATTGGTAGAAAGGGTTTTGAAAGGTCCCTGAACCTTGTACAAGAGAGATTACAATAAATCCATATCGACCGAGGTGGTCCAAGAAGAAAGGAATAGAATGCTGGAAAACCTCCACACTAGGGAAGGTGTCACAAAATCACGACCAAAATGGTGATGTCACGAAATCGCGACAAGAGGCACTGTTGAAGCCAAAGGAAGAAAAGAAGTCACGAAATCACGACAAGAATCGCCATCGAAGCTGAAGAAGGGAAGAAGTCGCGATATCGTGACATGTTGCAAAGTGTCGCGATATCACGACAAATTACAGGGTTGGATCCGGTCGAGAAGAAGAGTCGTGAAATCACGACAAGAAAAAGGAGTCGCAAAATTGCTACAAGAAGTGAGAACGCTACCGAAGAGAAAAGGTGTCATGAAATCGCGACAAGAATGAAGACCGCAACCGAAATAGAAAATGAGCCTCGAAATCACGATGAAAGTGGAAGCCTGCTGCCAAGAAGAAAAAGTTTCACGAAATCATGACAAAAAGGAAGACCGTCGTTGGAGAGAAAAAGTGTCGTGATATCGTGACAAAAATGGAAGTTCGTCGTTGGAGAGAAAAAAGGTCACGATATCGCGACATCCTGGAAGATTATTGTTGGAGAGAGAAAAAGCGTCACGATATCGTGACAAAAATGAAGACCACATTTGGAGAGAAAAAAATGTCACGATATTGCGACAAGTTTGTGCAAAGGCACCCGAAGAGAAAAAGTGTCGCGATATCGCGACAGAATGGAAGACCGCCGTTGGAGAGAAAACTTGTCACGATATCGCGATCGAATGGAAGATCATCATTGGAGAGAGAAAAGGTTTCGCAAAATCGCGACAAAAAGCAAGACCACACCTGAAGGCCAAAAGTGTCGCGATATCGCGACAAGTTTGCGAAAAAGCGCCTGAAGGCCAAAAGTGTCATGATATTGCGACAAGTTTGCGAAAAAGCACCCGAAGGGAAAAAGTGTCATGATATCACGACAAGTTTGCAAAAAAGCACCCGGAGAGAAAAAGTGTCGCGATATCGCGACAAGTTGGAAGACTGCACCAGAGGGAGAGAAAGGTGTCATGATATCGCGACAAGAAGCAACCTCACGGCCTGAGCAAAAAGGAAATTTTGTGATAATGCGGCAAGCTAAGATTTTGCAACCAACTTAGAAAAATGATGTGAAAACACTCCAAGATGCCAAAATACAGCCAAAAAACCCGAAGACCAGTAACCTACTCACATTGTGCAAACATTGGAACTTGAAGAAACGTCCCTTAGGCCGATTGGGAAGGAATATCTCCAAACTTGAATTTCTGTTGCATCAAATCCCTTATTAGCAAGCCAGTCCACAACTTTGTTTCCTTCCTGGTATTGATGTTGAATGATTAATTCTGGATAAACACCAATTAGTGTCTTGCATTCATCGAAGATGGAAACAAGGGCCTAGGGAGGCACAGAGGTTCCTTTGAGCCAGTTGATGCAATGCAATGAGTCTCCTTCTATGATGAGTTTAATGATAGTCAAGCCTTTCAAGAGAATCAAGCTTTGGAACAAGGCTCGAGCCTTGGCCATATTGTTAGACTGAATTCCTAAGTTCTGAGCAAAGGCCAAAATTATTTCTCCTCTATGATTTTTGAGAATTCCACCTCCACCAACCGCTCCAGGGTTCCCTTTGGCTGCACCATCGAAGTTAAGCTTGTGCCACCCAGAAGGAGGTAAGACCCACTTGATAACAGACCTGTCAACAGAAGTGCGGGGTGTTGCAAAAAAATTGAGAAGATTGAAATGATTTGCTAGATCCAATTTAAGTCCAGGAGGGGGGGTTTGGACGATGAGACGAGAGAGGCATTTTCTGCAGCAAGGGCCAATATTTTGGCAACAACAATCTTCTTATCCTTGACAAGGTTTTGAAAAATTCTGGCATTTCTCTCAAGCCAAATTTGCCACAGGAAAATGTGAAGGCAAGCTTGCCACATGAATTTGAGTTGACTGCTTTTGAAAGGTCGGGGCCACTATTGAAAAATGAGGGGAATGGAATGAGGGAGGGATATGGAGATGGCAAAAGTGTTGAAAACCTAGTTGAGCACTGCAAGGGAGAAGGGACATTCCAGAAAAACATGCTTAGTAGACTCACAAGCATTTTTACACAGGATGCACCAATTGGGAATGAGAAGCCCTCTATTTATCAGATTGTCAGTGGTGAGGATTCTATTTTGGATGGCCAACCAGCAAAATAATTTAACCTTGGGAATGATCTTGGGAACCCAGACCATATTAGAGGAGTCACGGCCATCACTGGGAGCTTCTTGGTTGTAGTAGGCAGATTTAACAGTGAACTGCCTAGAATCTTCAAGGTTCCAAACCATGGAGTCTTCTTTGAGAGAGATAGGAATTATGTAGCTCCTCAGTAAGTTTTGAAGCCACCTAAGCACCTCGATGATATGTCTAGGCCCATTCAGAGTTAGTTGTTTCCATTCGGGTCTTGTAGTACTTGGGTTAATGAAATGACACACCTTATCTCCAAAGGTAGCTTCGGTCACCGTCTTGAGCATAGCAATATGAGGATCTTGGCTGAGAGGTTTGTCACGGATCCAAGGGTCATCCTAGAAACGAATGGTCAATCCATTTCCAAGACACCACCTTAAACCTTCCATGATGATCTTCCTTGTTTTAGTGACACCATTCCAGAAATGAGATCCGCCAGGAAGGTTGTGCTCTCCAAGAAAGGGAACCTGATGAAGGTACTTAGCTTTGATGACGTCAATCCAGGTGGCTTTTTCTTTGATGGTAAGTCTCCAGGACTACTTGGCAATGAGAGCCATGTTCATCCGCTTGATGTCCCTGAAGCTGATACCTCCATCCTTTTTCTTGGAACAAACCTTGTCCCAAGCAACAAGGGAAAATTTGTTCTTGTTTTCGTTTCCTGCCCAAAGGAATCTACGTTGAATTTGCTCAATTATTTGGCAAATGTAAGCTAGAGCTTTGAAGATAGATAAGAAAAAAATAGGAATACTTTGCAGGCAATCCTAGACCAGAGTGGCTTTGGCTGCCTGACTGAGCATTGAACTTTTCCAGCCTACAAGTTTCTTTTTGAGACGATCTAGAACAGGGTTCCACATAGCCGAGACCGATTTGCCATGGAAAAGAGGTAATCCGAGATAAGTAGTTGGAAGGCTCCCAATGATACACCCAAGGATCTCAAGAATCCTGTGCATGTAAATTTTACTTGCTTTAGAATATCTCCATTTTTTTTATCTAGTGTAACAATTATTTTGGGTTAAAATTTCTATTAAAATTAGGAGTACATATTTCCCTTACCTCCCATGTTCGATTTTTTCTAAATCAGCCATTATCATGATTCTTCTCCTTGCTCTTCATATCAAGCTTCTAGGTGACCAATATAATCTTATTCACTATCACTAACTTCCTAAAGATAAACATCTCTTCTCTACGAAGTCTCAATTGCATCTAGTCTAGTAGTAATTCGTCTAAGTATTTCAACTATGTATTTTTTCTAGGGCACAAGACAATGCAATATTCCTCTTCCACATTGTCTCATATCTTCTTTGACATGTATTTTAGATATTTCAAAATAAAAATAAGCTCTTACACCAAATAATTCAGCCAATAAAATGTACTTTAGTGAAAGGGAGTCTTTTCAAGGAGCCAACTATCACTTAGTCACTTATAACAGTCATATGATAATCACATGTAATTATAGAAGTATGACAATTTAATATGTAAAATTAAGGATATGGAATAATACTTATATGGTACTTCTATATGGTAGCCTCTATTACAAGGTAGGGTTATGCATAGCGGCTATTTATAGCCAATTGGCTAAAATTAGGATTTTTGAAATTTGGAATTGGCTAATATTTGGGACCCTTGACCAAGGCCCATTAGCCAAAATTTTATGGCTGTAATGTTTTTTTGGGGGGTCGATTCACCCCAATTTTATAATAATTTGACCATTTTAAGTTTAAATTTCCAAATTACCCCTAATAATAGTTAACATTCTACATGTGTTTCGATACTATTCACCTGGATTTTGAACCTAATTTGCAAAAATTTTATAAATATATTATGGAGATGACCCCTTATGCATAACCCTGTTACAAGCTATACATGAAACTCTCACTCATAGCATTGATAAATATGATAAAGGAAAGAGGGTACCCTTGATGACGACACTCTCACTCATATGACAATATGGTTGTAAGATGATAATCCACTTGAACGATGTAAATTCCACTTGAACCACACTTCCATTTGAATAATATTTATTATTGAACAACATGGTGTGACTTTTACTTGAAGGACATGGTACAACGTCCATTTGAACAACACTTCTACTTGAATGACATTGTGTAGTTTCCACTCAAATGACATGTTATGAATTGGTTCATCATATCTTTTCAAATTACAATCTATCTTTTATCTAATTAGTAAACCTTAAATCTTACACACATCATTCTATGCATTCCATAATATAATTTTTTAATGGTATATGGCATTTATTATTTATATAGAATGGATTAGAAAAAAAAATATGTAATCAAATTATGCATATGCATGTAAAACTATTACAAAATAACAAAATAAATAATGACATATTGTCTTGCAACCTCATTATGCTACATTCATATTCTCATTCTTAATGTCTCATACTTTATTCCATGCTAACCCACTATTTCTATTTTCGTCGTTTCTTCCTTTTTCTTGTTACCTAGGGATGTTGCTCCTTATATTCCATATTCTCTCCCTTTCCTCTTCTATTTGGATTTTTTTTTCTCTTCCTCTTCCTTATATACACTGGTGAAATTTATAGGTGGCTAGTACCTTACCCATAACTATCCTCATGTGTAGATGCTCTCGCATCAATTCTTCACTTTAAAATTTGACATTGCATCTTTTTATATAGCATTAATTTTTTAAAAATTTGAATTCACACATTTGAATTTTTCATCTTGTGCATCATCTTGGTTTTATTCTAATGTTTTATTCAAATGAAATCCAAAGGACATATCTATACTATGAGGTAGATGGATTTTATTTATCATTTCTACAAGTGAATATTTCTTGATCTATGATAACTTTTTGTATAATTTGATCTCCTTCATTCGACTCTAGGATTGTCTCATGAGTAAAACTCTTCACTTCTTTTTCAATTATTTTCATTATGTATTTGATCTTAGTATATGTGTTATGTATATTTTTTGTTATATAAAAATGGGTTATACTCATGTTCCTCATTCCTAAAATCTATGCACTGCACCCTTCTTCTTTAAATTTTCCTATAGCAGCCTTCACAATACCAAAAATCCACCTCTACAATATACACACTACATCTAAGTGTAGTAAATTTTTCCAAAAATTTATGCTATCACAACCTATTTTACCAAATCTATATGATTAGGTTCCTTCCTAAAACATAAGTGCAACTCCAATAAATGTATTAAATATTTTATATGAAAACACATTAATCTTATGAAGTATAGCAAAGATTATTATAAATCTTAATCATTATTTTATTTAGGTAAATATATTTTTTGTTATATTTAGATAAAATTACTACTTCATATAACCATGAAAAAGAGGATTTAACTTCATGATCATCTATTAAAATCCCTATATTGGCTAGCCTCTCTACACATTTGTTCCCTTCCCTTAATGTATGTGTAAACCTAATTAATTCAAAATATATAGCGAGGTCTTGTATTTCCACAATGATATCTTATATGCTCCATGGAACCTTTTATTTCCTTAAGTTTATATTTATTATAATTAATAAATTGACTTCCATACATACACTATTCCATTTCATTCGTTTGTATATTTTTCACTCTTCCAAGGTCTTTCAATATTCAGGTTAACTATTTGTCTTGAATCCACTATTAAAAGTATAATGGAACAAAATTTCACCCTTATTATTTCTAATTATTCTTGCTCCTCCTACTAGTCTTGGATTTATTTTGATGCTCTATCAAAATTCAATTTGACCAACTCCACTTTCGGTGGTTTCCAATTTATATTTTTTTCCTTCCTTTTGTTTCTCTTATACCCAACATCATAATTATAATTGATTACTTCAATACATTTAGCAAGGTTATCTACTTCAATATTAGGGATTTAGTGAGTTGATAGGGTTGATTTAGACTTTTCTATTCCTAAAAAAATATTCCTTTTTGTCACCTCTAAATTGGTTTTCTTTCCTTAAAGTATTCTTCTACTTATTTATAATCATATAGTCCAAAGTATTTTATCTCTCAATGTATCCTAGATTATCTATAAGACCTCACTTTTAAAAATGTTCTACCATTATTTTAACCTTTATTTAATTCTATTATTCATCATCATTCATTTACTAGACATATTAAGAATCCACTACCATAGTTCCTAGAATATTGAATAGTATCCCAAGATATGGTCTATATTCTGCTCCTCCCTTTTACATAGAACACATTGTGAGGGGCCATAAAAATTGCTTTTCATTAGGTTATCCTAGGATAGAAAATTTCTATGACCTACTAGTCATACAATAATTATGACTTTTGGAATTATTAAGCTTTCCCAAATATCTCTTCATATTCTTGTGTTATTTTTATTTTATCATTGCTTTACATTATATTCACTTTTTATGGTGCATTCTTCTTATTTATTCAACTCCCAAATAAACTTACCCTCATTAACCCTGGAATAGTAACTATTGTTATCATTTTGCTCAACTACCTCCTAGAAATAATGTCTAACATTCTTGTAAAAAAATATTCTTTGTATTTGTGTCTTCCTTCCTCAACCTTGTGCTTAATATTTGAAAATTTACCACAATATTTATCTTGAAGTAATCTCACTCATGGTTTTATAATAGGATCTATATCAAGTGGGTTTTTATCACACCATGTATCCATCCAGATAGAAGTTTTTTTCTCTAGTTCCCACCACCAATATTAGACCTATAATCACTATGTTAATTGATTTTTTAAACCATTCCATAGTGTAGAACCATATGGTAGTGAGAATGTAGTAAAGAGTAATCTTGTGTCATTGAGTTCAATGTATTGACTTAGAATATTTCTTGCACATTTTCTTTTACTCTCTTTGTATAGTATCCAAATTAATTTTCCCCTTATAGGTAGGTTTACATTCATAATAACTCTTAACCTGAGACCTCCCCTAGTTTTATCATCACACACCATGCTCTACTTCACCAAAGGAAATTTTATTTTATCACATCATGTTTACCACATAATATAGGTGAAAATTTTTATTTCTTGTGGCATAATATACAAGGACATATAGTATGTTAGAATGACCTATAACAATACTTTAATTAGTTTCACTCTTTATGATAATGATGAATATCTATATTTTCATAGTGGGATTTTATTCTAAACATTATTTATTACTGTATTCCTATTGTGGTTGCTACACAACGTACCCCAAAATTGGGGACCCACCTTTTTTGCATGTTTTCCAAGAAGACCGAAGTGGCCCACAAGCTAAAGATCAAAGAAAGAAGAAAAGAGAAAAAAAGTGTCGTGATATCGTGACATGTTGCATTGTCGCAGCCAAAGGAGGAAAAAGTGTCGCGATATCGCAACATGTTGCATTGTCACGACCAAAAGAGAAAAAGTGTCATGATATCACAACATGTTGCATTGTCACGGCCAAAGGAGAAAAAGTGTCGTGATATCACAACATGTTGCATTGTCGTTGCCAAAAGAGAAAAAGTGTCATGATATCGTGACATGTTGCATTGTCACGAGTAAAGGAGAAAAAGTGTCATGATATCGCGACATGTTGCATTGTCACGGCCAAAAGAGAAAAAGTGTTGCGATATCGCGACATGTTGCATGGTTGTGGCCAAAAGAGAAAAAGTGTCACGATATCACGACATGTTACATTTTCGCGAGCAAACGAGAAAAGAAAGAACAAGAAAGAAAAGTGTCGCGATATCGTGACATGTTACATTTTCGAGAGCAAATGAGAAAAGAAAGAACAGAAAGAAAAGTGTCATGATATCGCAACATGTTGCATTTTTGTGGCCAAGAACAAGAGAAGAAAGAAAAGTATCGCGATATTGTGACATGTTGCATTTTCATGACCAAATGAGAAAAGAAAGAACAAGAAATAAAAGTGTCATGATATCATGACATGTTGCATTTTTGCGACCAAACGAGAAAAGAAATAACAATAAAGAAAAGTGTCACGATATCACAACATGTTGCATTTTTGCGACCAAACGAGAAAAGAAAGAAAAAGAGAAAAAAGTGTCACGATATCGCGACATGTTGCATTGTCGCGGCCAAAAGAAGAAAAGTGTCACGATATTGCGACATGTTGCATTGTCGCGGCCAAAAGAAGAAAAGTGTCGCGATATCGTGACATGTTGCATTGTCACGACCAAAAGAAGAAAAGTGTCACGATATCGCAACATGTTGCATTGTCGCGGCCAAAAGAAGAAAAGTGTCGCGATATCGTGACATGTTGCATTATCGTGGCCAAAAGAGAAAAAGTGTCACGATATTGCAACATGTATTTTCACAATTCAAAAGGGGCAGGAAAGCAGAGAAGCAAGAAGTGTCACGATATTGCGACATAGCCGACTTTTTCCAAGGCAACAGAGCAGTTGACAGTGCGTCTAATAATAGTGACATGGACATAAGGACAAAATCCAATGAATAAGACAAAACATTACATAAGGAATATTTAATGATTTGAAATCATTTAAGATTTTTGTTACACACGGAAGGAAACAGACGCAAACCCATGTGGAGAAAATGAAACGTTCTTTCGAAATCAAACGAAAAGTGAAGCCAAACCATGGAAATGAAACAAAGGGCCACAAAATAGAAATGAAAAGTCTTTTTGGAAATCAAAGCACATGCATGTAGAGGGAAGGTGAAATGAACAGCCATTGGAAAATGAAACGAAGAGCTTCCTGAAAATTTTAAATACGCCATTCAAAGAGGCCAGAAAGGGCTGGAAATTGTAGAAAAAAAACAAAGACTATTTTTTGGAATAAAGGATTTTTTTTGGCAAGAGCAACTCTTGTGTGTGAAATCAAAAGGAGATTGAAACTAAGACTACTGCTATTTCTATAAAACTTTCCTTTGCATTATTGCTTCTTGTATCTATTCATTTATGCCAAGAAGTGGGTTACGATAGGTGAATGATGGAATGGTGCAATTATTTGTTTCCTTAGAATCTTGCATCTGATCTAATTTGATTGTGTTTATGTTGCAGGTCTGTTAGGTCAAGTTGTTTTAGAATTTCATCTCATAACTTGGGGTTTTGCAGGGAGGAGATTGCTAACCAAATTAATTTCCTATTTTGTTTTTCTAGCTAGCTTTTATAAATAATATTTCTATTTTAATTTTCTGATTTTTAGATTAGTCTTGCTTTAAAATCCATTGTTTCAATTCGGGTCCATTCCAGAATTTTTGCATTTGTGTTCATTCTTGCATCTCCAAACACCTTCATCTAATTTTTAGATAAAAAATGGGTTTAGGAGGGCTACTAATTCCAAATGCACACTAAATCAGATCAAGTGAATGAATCCTAGCTTGCTAATTTACTAACTTTTTGCTAACTTTACTAACACCAAATGCTAACGTAAGGATAGTGGAACACTGTTAAACAAAGATAAAACAAACCCACTAACTCTAAAAAAATGAATCTCATGTTAAAGGCACGGAGATTCAAATGAAGTGGCTTATACCACACACTTTCTCATTTGGAATCTTTTTAAGCTAAAGATAAAAGAGGTGACTAACTGGGTTTTGGGTAGATCACTTTAATCTCAAGAAAATTAAAAGATGCTATCTTTGCCATTTGGTTTATTTAATGGATTATGGTTTCAAAGTACTTGTTTGAATCATTACAGGCCCCTTGTTAACAGTTACTTGCATGGTTTAAGTTATTTTGGTATACATTCGTTTATGTGCTTTAGTCTTGATTGATTATATGCACATGAATGTTTGTTCACAAGAACCTTGGAGAAATGAATAATTCTACTTAATTTCTCTACAAGAGAGAGTTTCCTATTTGAGACTCTAGTTGTGGTGATCATTTTGCTATAGGGCAAAATATCTTCTCAACATTTTGGCACTAGAAGGAGGGTCTTATTTATTGCTTTGTGATCGTGATCTATTCTAATGATTAACGTGGGTAGTTTTGTTTCCACCTATTGTGCTTGCAGGTATAAAATTTATTTGTTTCATTTTGCAAGTGATTTGAGAGAAGTCTTTTAGAGTTCTAGAGTTTTCAAGCTGGCCCAACCTGAGTACATAGCTACTAGGTCCAAAAACATAGGGGAAACTATTTTCCAAAGCATTTATCCCACTGGTAGGAAGATGAGAAACAAAACATTAGAGATCGAAATACCACCTAGTGTACTTGATTTAGGAGCTTCTTTAGACTCAAGTACGTCTAGCGGGCCTGAGCCCACAATTTCAAACATGATAGCTGCACCAACTGCGTCTATCCCCATCATTACAAGTGTCACCATTGTTCCTATAGGGTTGATACCTTTGAATAACATGGCTCAACAACAAAAACAACAACAACAACCACCTGCCCTTTGGTATGGTGCACAAAGTTCTCCCTTGGATATCCTTGGGGTAGTCCATGACTTGCCTAGAAATATTGAAAGGGGATTGTCTAAATTCGTGCATGACGGTCCCATAACAGTCAAAGAACATGTCCAAATTTACAAGGATTACATGTTTAGACAAGGAGTTAACCATGAAGATATTGCTTATCAAATTTTCCCTACTAGTCTAGACAGTACGACCAATGAATGGTACAGGAATCTTCCCGTAGGGTCCATTAATTCATGGGACCAATTAGAAATTGCCTTTATTAGCAAATTTCGAATGTTGTTGGATACTTCCATAATTTATAATTTATTCGTATCATGCAAAAGGTTACCCAATGAGCCCATAAGAACATTCAATTAGAGGTTCCAAAAGCTGTATACAAATTTGACTCACCACTTTGCAGTAGATCCTACAGTGGCCCTGCAACTGTACTTTGGAGGTTTAGATACGTTAACATCCTCGCTGACTAGAAGGAATCCTCAGGTTATGATGCTTTCGTTAGCTTATGCGGAGACAATGACCCTTGAACAACAAATGAATTTACCAAGAGTAGGGTTGTCTCAATTGATTGGGATGGGAAAATATGGTCCATACAGTCAATTCGCCATGATGAATCAATTAATAGCACCACAAGTTCCAACAATGAATAATTTCCAACAACCATCTCAAGTCGCATAATTTCCCACTTATCCTAATGCCTCTGTTTCAACATAGGCATTGATTCCAAATAACCCGATGACCTTAACTGTTTCAGTATGGGCAATAACTTTTTGACCATACCTGGGTTTACTCTGATTAGTATGCCAAGTCCAATGACTTATCCAACAATCACTCCTATTCAAATTGTGAATCCAGGATGGAATCAAAGTGCCCAGACTCAATCCATTGTACCTATTCTAGAGGTGGCTAATGCAGCAAATATAGTTGGGCTCTGAATTGCAGTGCCCCAACCACATGGGCCTAAATCCGTGATAGAAGACATGAAGGAAACATTGGCCAAAGTTTTTGTTACTGTGGGAAATGTTAATAAAAAGTTGACGAAGCCATGGGTCATAACCGACCTCATAACCATAGAGGAAAAGGAACATACAACACACATCCTAATAATGGACGAGTACCCAATCCAATAGCCAATCAGGCGAATGTCTCGAAAGATTTTGGAGAGTCAGGATCTTGTGATAATGATTGCCTGCACTATTGCCATGGAAATTGGGAGTCTATATTGACTGAAGTTATATATTCCCAAGAAAGTGAAGAAGAGGAGGATGTGGAGTTTTTTGGAAAATAAGATGAAGAAACATTGGAAGTTCATGCCAATAAACATTTTGGGAAAGGAAATCACAAGTATTACACAAGGAGTTCTAAGGATCCCAAAACTTCCTCTACCCCTCCAAACAACCCATTAATTCCTCTTGATTTTAAAGGAGATGTTAATCCACCTCCTCCATCAATGGCGGAGAAGTCTAAGTTGGTGCAAAACATGTCAAATTTGGAAACACCCACTTATGACTTGATAGAAGACATGAACAAAACTAAGGCCAATGTCTCAATGGATGATATGTCCCAAATTTTAGGCCAAGAGGTAAGTCCACCAAAAGGTTTGGATCCACCTACCAAAGTTCATGAAGCTAAGGGTGTTGAATCCCAATTGGTTTGGAAAGGGGAAAAGCGAGACGTGCCCCCATTCCTCATAACCATTAGAATTGCTGGTAGAAATATACACAATTGTCTAATAGATTCAGTGGCCTCTGCTAGCATTATGCCCCTAGAAATCTAAAAAAAATTGGGACTTACACCAAAACCTTCTAAAAGTAGGGTGGTGCAACTGGATAGATCGACCATGGAGGCAGAGGGAGAATTAAGGGATATTCTTATTCAGTTCAACTCAGAACCTAGGGTTCAACATCACATAGATATATTGGTACTTAACATTCCTATCAAATATGGCATGGTGTTGGTAAGAGATTGGAGCAAGAACTTAAACGAATATATTGTAATAGACTCTTCACATATGTGGTTGCCTTGGAGAGGAGTGGCCAATCAAATTCAAATTGATAGTGAACCGAGGCTCAAGGAAATGATAACTGAATACAACAAACCTAATGAGATTCAATATATTGAAACTGAATTAGGAGCCTATTGCTTGGACACATAAATTCTTGAGAATTCTCAAAATGGAAGGATAGGATGTAGTGATTCTGAAGAACACCATAAGGTTTGGACTTTAAGATTTGATGGATCCAAGTCCAAACAAGGGGCAAGATCTGGTATTGAACTTTCATGTCTAGACAAAAAACTTATGTTGGCTGCATATAGATTACAGTTCCCAGCCACCAAAAATGTGGCAGAATATGAGGCCTTGATTTTCGGACTTCAATTAGCCCTTCGAAAGAAAATCAAATGTATCAAGGTCTTAGGTGATTCTAAATTGGTGGTAAAACAAGTTAAATGACAATATGCATGTAAGAACAAGTGGCTCAACCTTTACCAAACCAGAGTTGGAGATTTAATAAATGAATTTGATGCTTTTAACATATCTCTAATCTCTATAAGAGGCAATCATTTGGCAGATTCCTTAGTCGTAGCTGCCAGCATGCTTAAACCAGTGGATCACAAGAAGTGCAAGAAATTTTCCATAGAACTAGTCCCTTGCCCCTCGTTACCTGATAACGTCATGAATTTCCAAGTCTTTGATAGTGACAGACATATATTCAATTTTTTCGCTAATTCTAGTATCTTTGAAAATCAGGTTATTGATGAAGATGAGAGGGGGCAAGAAGAGGTAGGATTGAAAATGGACGCTACTGGAAAATGGAATGAGATGCCAAATGGGATAGCCTCATTAGAGAAAATGTTTGATATTGGATACCAACTGAAATGAGGGAAAAAAGTTCCACCTCCCAAGGAGGCTTATGACTCAGTCAATATTGGAAGTGTAGAAAACCCTCATGAAATACTCATTGCAAAGGCATGTACCAAAAATAAAAAGAATTCCATTTCCAATACATTGAATAAATACATAGATTGCATAGCTTGGAGCTATAAGGAGTTGAGGACTTATGATCAAAATGTTATAATGCATACGATCCTTTGAAACCAGACTCCAAACCCTTTAGGCAAAGATAGAGGCCAGTCAATCCATTACTAGATCCCTTGTTAGAAAAGGAGGTAAAGCGACTATTAGAAGCTAAAATCATATTTCATGTTAGGCATTCCACATGGGTTGATAACTTGGTCCTTATGAGGAAAAAGAGTGGAGAGATAAGGCTATGTATTGATTTTACAAATCTGAATAAGGCCTCACAAAAGGACAATTACCCTTTACCTACCATTGACAAAATCCTTCAAAAGGTAAATGGGTCAGAAATGATGTCATTCCTAGATGGCTATTCAAGATACAATCAAGTCCTCATCCATCCTAATGATAGGATGAAAACTACCTTCACCACAAAATGGGGTACATTTGCATATAGGAGAATGCATTTTGGATTATTGAATGCAGGTGCCACATTCCAACGAGCCATGGTGTAGCACCCTAAAATTGGCGCAGTGAAATATTAATAATTACATTCACCTTAGTAAATAATTTAAATTCAAATTTTAACCTCCCAAACCGCCCGTTAATCGCCGGGTAATCCATTTCCCCCTTTTTCGCATCATTTTTAGAGGTTGTTTTGACCGTTTGACGATATCGTCGCCGATCAAACGATATCGCCCCAGATCTGATGATTTCGTCTGGGCTAGGACGTCCAGATGATCTTGTCTCAAAACTAATTTTGCATAATTAGCTTCTATTCCAATGGGTCTCTAATTCGGATAGAAGTGTGTCTACGTCGTTAGGGACCCTCCCCCATTGGAGATCTCACAAATAGGTATGATCTCCAACCTCCTAACTACTCCCCTAAGCCTATTTAATCCTTAGGATCTTCCCTTTCCAACCCCTGGCTAAATTTCCTTGTAACTTGGTTTTGCGTGCATTAGAATACCTAGAGCATCATTTTGCATTTGTTATTTTGAAGTTTTCTTGCAGGGACCTCATTGATTTTCAGTCGGAGTAAGATCAAATCATCGTAGATGATCTCGTTCAAATCTCGGACGATCCTGTCACAATTCGAGACAATTTCATTGCTTCCAGACGATTTTGACTGCAGTCTGCATTGGGGACAATCAGTGCCCAGAGTTTGCGATTTCTCTTATACCTTTTACTGTTTTAGTTTGCATTTAAGTTATTTTTTTCCTTATTTCTTACTATTTTGCATTTGGAGTTCACCCATTTAGCTTAGATTGCATGATAAGATCATAATTTCTCATTAGAATATCATAATTTGTTTGAAGTTCTATTCATAACTATTGTTTAGTATTCATATTGTTGTTTTGTGTTGTTTCTCTCTATCATCACAGTGGTATTCTTTGTATTTGGCATCTGTTTCTCTGTTTGCAGGTCTCTGACGAATTCGTCAGATCTCAGACGATCCTGTCAGATCTCAGATGATCCTGTTAGATATAAAATGATTCTATCAAATTCCAGACGATCCTGACTGCTTCAAACATCAGAATCTCCATCAGACATCCGGATCAGGTATTCTTCCTTAATTTCTCTGTTTTTCTGTCTTAATTTTGTTTTCTGTATTCATTAAATCTACACTTTCATATAGATTAATTTAGATTCATTTGGCCAAACCTAGGATTTTGAATGCTTAAAGCTAAAAAAGAACACATAAAAACACATTACAAACCTAGGTGTGGAAACTGCCATTAAATGTTTCCTGGTGAACCCACCATCCGTCGAAAAATCATCAAAATACACCTCCCTTGAGAGGCGGAGTCCTCTCAGTCTGAGGTACCGCGACATCCTTTTTCCATCCTCCTTTCGGGAATGGATCCTATAGCCTGAAGGTAAGGATGCAAAAAATTTGGAGCGATACATTTTCGTGAACCCGACATGAAATGCATTGTAAACCTTTTGAAAACAAAAACAAAAAAATATATATATGTATACAAGAAAAATAAAAAACAAAATCATCATTTCAAGCTTGTATGTTTTTAGATTCAATTCTAAATAGTAAATATTAAATATTACTTTTATAAGTACTAAAAAAACCATTAGTTTTTACTCAAATTCATCTGAGCCCATCAGTAATGTTGGAAGAATTCTGCCAAATACATTTGTTGATTATGACCAACCTCATCCCTATTCAACATCACCTCCATCACACTCTTCTTATTTTTCATCCATAACCCAAAAAAACAATCCCTTTGCCAATCCTTTTCATAACGATATTATCTATTCTCCCATATATCCATATTATGTCTATAAATCCACATATAATCCTCCACCACCCTTTCAACATTCTTCTTTCAATACAACACATCCATTTCAACAAGAAAATACTTATTATTCCAATTCCACCATGCACTCACCTCCTACTTCGCAATCTTTCTATCATCATTCAACCCATAATAAAGAAATTAGAGGTGAGAAACCATTAGGTCCTTTTATGACGAAACTCCTAAGGCACGTATCAAAAACCTCTCAAAAACCTTCATCACACAAATTTACTAAGCTCAATCAACCAATGGATATAATTCTCAAGCATTTACTTGATACAAATAAGATTGAACTCCCTTCCATAAGACAACTTGATACCACATAAGATTGGTTTAAACCTGAGCTACATTGTGAATATCATAGAGTAGATGGACATATGACACAAAATTGTAAAGATTTAAGATGTGCAATTCAAGATTTGATTTATAAGGGTCTTTTTAATATAAAGGAATTACAATCTACAACTGATTATAAATCTCTAGTAAACAATCAAACTCCTGCACAACAAATACCAATAATCAATCAAGACATGGACATCTCCCAAAAATCCCTATTCAATTATCAACAACAAGAAACCAATCAAATATTGCATGTTAATGTGTCCCATCATGATGATATTATTAATATTGTAAGAAAAACTACAAATGAGCAACCTCAAGTTCAATAAACTCAATCTAATATTCAAGATATGGATTCCTCATTTGACAAACCTTCAAAACTATCTTTGGCTCTAAAGAATGATCCAAAATGGAATGTAAGCATATAAAGCTCATCTTTAGAATCAAAATCTCAATCTGAAATCCACTTTGATAGCCAACAACAAGTGATTAATCCTCAAGCAAAGATATCCCTTTTAGAAGTATTACAAAGTTATCACAAGGAAATTTTGTTCAAAATACCTAGCCAACAATTTGTTCATCATATTTTCTCTAAGAACAAAATTAGTGGTATAAACCCTCTTGAGGTTAACCATATTTCATTCTATGATGAGGATATTCCTTCCTCTACTCCACAAGAAGACTCCTATATTTACATTACAGGATCTAGTAAAGAAACACATGTTAAAACTATCATGACAGATAATGACTCCTCTCTTAATTTATGCACTTATCAATTATTCCAAAAACTCAAAATAAAGGAAGAAGATATTAATAAATCAAATGTTCTTATAAAATCTTTTAACAGTGAAATTCAAGAAGCTCAAGGTACTATAATTCTTCCCTTTAATATTGGATCCAAGATCCTGGATATTTTATTCTATGTAGGATATTTTCCTTCACCTTACAACCTACTTCTCAGAAGTCCTTGGATTCATATGATGAGGGTTGTCCCTTCCACTCTTCACCAATTTTTGAAATTTGAACTTGCAAATAAACTTATTACCATACATAGTGACCCAACACCATTTGAAGAATATTTAATGGTTGGAACATCAAGTTCTATACATTCTCTATTGTCACAATTATCTTCTATCCATCACTTTTCTTCATCCATATATGATCATCCTTGTTTACCAAATAACACCCATGCATATATTTCATATATGTTCCCTCCATCTTCTCAAGACTTGGAATATAGTGATAAGAATGAAGAACTTTCTTATCCTTCTTACATTTTATTTTGTGACATGATCAATTTTCCACATATAAAAGTAAAATCTTTTGCTACATTATTCTACATTATAACAAAGCTTTTGTTATCACTACCTTTTATTCATCACCTTCTATTCTTACCTTCACCTCAACCAGATTATCCTTCAAAACCTCCTCTGATTTTGAAGTAACCTTAGACATGCTATACTCAAATAACCTTGTATAGTGTATATAGATCATCTTGTATATACCACCAATTTCAATTCATAAATTAAAATCAAAATACAAAAAAATCAAAATCCTCAAAAATCTTCAAAAAAAAAAAAAAAAATACTAATGCAACTAAGGACCTTAAAGGCAAATTTGAGCCCAACTGGCTTGGACCATACATTATTACTGCTAAATTTGAATCAGGAGCATACAAATTATCTACCTTAGATGGTAAAGAACTTAAAGAACCCATGAATATTTTGCATCTTAAATGTTACTATGTATAAATTTGGTCACTTCATCCATGTATATATTTGTTTAAAATCACTATCTTGTATTTCTTTCAAATTTATAAATTCAAAAACACCAAAAACATTCATAATCATCAAAATATTCAAAACTATTTGTTGCATTTATTTATGGCACTTTTTTTTGTTCAAAAACAAAAAAAAAAACCCAAAAAAAAAACAAAATAATGATAAAAATATAAAAACAACAATATGCTTGACTCTTTCGAAACCAAAACAATATAAAGAAGAAAGAGAGAGTCAACATTCTCAAAACTTCTCAAAAGTATTTATATATATTTTCTTACAAATGTTGCAGTTATATGTTTCAAATTATTTTGGATAAATTAGCATTTATTTGGAATCCCTCACTTGCACACTCACAAAAATAAATATCTTGATTTTATCTGGCATGATTACTAATCTCTCTTATATCAAAGTCCACAAAATTCAATTAAATAAAGTTTGAGCATAGAGAATTGATCTTGTTATTTACTTAAACCAAGCACATATTTTCACAATAAAATGATTATATTTGTAATTTCCATGTTTTGCTACATAGTAGACATGATTTCTTGAGCACAAAGTTTCCCCTGTTATCCTATCATGCACATGGTCTAGAATCTTTGAGAATTGGAAAAAGGACAAGTTCACCCCTACCCAGAATAAAAATCCCTTGCTCTACAGCTAATCCGAGCAAGTATCCCTAGCAAAGAAAAAGAAAAGAAAAGTTCAAGAAAAAAGAGAAAAGAAAAATGTTATTTTATATCATTACAGCAATATTTCAAGCACTATCTCAAAAATCAAGCAAAAAATACAAAAAAAAAAAGAAGCAAAGTTCAAAAGAAAAGCAAAAGAAAGCAGAAAGCAAGAAAGCAATAAAATCCCTTTCCCTACCCTTTGAAAAGAAAAGAAGGGTTGATGAGCTTGAATCCTTGGAATTCTCAATTATTCGAAAACTGTGAGGTAAGCCCCATAACAGGTGGTTTGTGTCAAACCTGCTTGGCTTTGGGTAACTCCTAGCGTGGTGATATGTCTGTCACATTAGCGACCTTCTTTTGTACAGACCTATGTCTGCTTATGGATTAGCTAGCTCTTGATAATCCTACCTACATAGTAGTCTAGTATGGTTATATGCATCTACATCATGGTTAATGAACACTTATTTGGTTTCTTCAAATCACTTGTATCATATTATCTTGCTCAAAACTGGTAAATACACAAAGCAATTGCACACACATTTGTATTTGAGAGATTTTGTGTATCATTATGATAAATCAAGATCGGAAATGAATACATATATGCACATGGGATTCCTTATAAATCTAACTTTTGTCTTCAAAATACTTTGAAATATTATTTTTGCAACTTGTTTGGAATAATTCAAGTCTAGTTGTTTACCATAAAGACAACTATATAATAGAAAAATCAAAAAATTCTTTCAAAACTATACAATCAAAACATATATATATATATATATATAACTTTTTTCGAATTTCATGATGATAGTATAGTTCGAAAACCAAAATTGGAATTTTATGCCTAGCGCAAGTCCTCATCTTCATATTTTCTATTTATTAAAAGTCAATCATGCAATAAACCTATCTATTTTTCTTTGATTTTCGCGATGATGGTATAAGTCTATACCTACATATTCTATGCCTAGTGCAAACCATTGTAACAATTTTTATTCCCCATTTATTTAAAAAATCATGAAAACCATATGACTTAAATCATTTTATTACACAAATTTTGATTTTCAAAAGCAAACACATTTTCATTATTTCATGTCATTATGTCAACCTTTAAATTTTGCAATGATGGTATAATTCCTAGGGAATTATTCAAAAAAATTTATCACACTTAGGAATTTATACCTAGCAAAAATCATTATTTCATGCATACTATTTTCATGAAAATCTAAAAAACAAACCATCATCATCATCATTTGCACCATTGCACCAAAGTCTTAAGACAATCTCTTAAGCACTCTTTTACTTTTAACAATATTTCTATAACTGGGATTAGCTTGACGACCGAGTGAGCAACGACTCCATGAAATGGTCTATAATAGCAACAATGTCCTTTGAAATTATTGTTAGAAGTCTCTTTTTATTTTTTACCACATCACATTACAAACAACCCATTTGTTACATCAGATTATTTCATTTAAAATTTTACCGCATGACATCAAAATTATAAATTTTCAAAACAACATAATTTCATGAATCCTCAATCCAATTATCAAATCAATCACTCAAACATAAAAGCATCATAAACATATACATAACACAAGTCATATGATCAAAACTATCTCATCTATATATCAACAGTATATATACATCATATCAAAATTGGATTGGTATGCCACAATATGTACCTCGGCATACTCAATCCTCTATCAACAAAATAATAATAAATGCTCTATACCATTTAGTCCTCTATCCTTGAGAGCCCCTCAAGCTCTCAGCCTCATCTCCTCCCCTGCCCTGAAGTGGATGAGGTGGCCCCATCATAGTATGAGTAGTACTATGAGTCCTAGTCCTCGATCGGGATGAAGTCCTCGAGGACCCAATCCTGATAGGGTCAGTAATGTTGGCTGGCAGTTGTACCCTCTGACCCTCTGGCACCATCTAGAAGTAGATGCCCTGGTAAAATGTGGTCTAAGCAATCGACCACACCAGCTCCTGTGTGCTCGCTCCTCCGCCCCATGCCTTGAGGCGTGCAATCTCATCTCTGAGCTGTGTAACCTCAGCTCGATGGCGTGCAGCCTTGTCTTGCAATGTCTGCACCTATTCCTAAAGATGATCTCTCTCCGCTCAAAGAGTAGCTATCTCGCTACTCTCCCCTATGTTAATGCCCTTGCCCTTATCGGGTGATGGTGGCCTCTCTCTCTGTGGAGAAGGGGGTCTCGCCTCCCTCCTCTCCTACTATCGCAACCTCTCTTGTGCCCGTGGCCTCCTCATCTCTCTCTCACTGTGACCCTAGGCCACCTCCATAGCTGCCTGGCATTGCCTCCCAATCCAACACACAACTGCATGTATCGGACCCTGAGCCCTCGTCATCCGAGGAGGGCGGATGCCTGCGTACCAGGCATCGTAGCCATTAGCTACACCTGTGTTGTCCCCATCCACTAGCTAAATGGGGGCATCGTCTATGTCTTGACTCTAGAAGCACTGCATGTCTGGAGCCCTTCTCACTGTGGTCTTATCCCGGACAGTCTGAGAAAACTCGTAATCCCTGAGAGATGGGATCCCCTGCTGTAGATCAAACTGTCACAAAACTCGGTCATAGCGTTGGAGCTCCACCTCTCCCCTCTTCATCCAAAGCCAACAAACTCGCCTAATGCGAGCCAACTCCTGTCCATCCTCGGCCCACCCTAGATGCTCCCTCCATGACCTCCAGGTAATCTGGTCTGGGACTAGGTCATCTAGTAGTCTTCGGGACATCGAAAGGTCGATCCACCACTGTGACCCTCTTCGAAGCCACCAATAGAAGACTCGAGGCCTCTCCCTATCAATCCCTATCATAGGAAGCCCTATTGACCTTCGCACTGCAATGTTCTCCCAGCACAAAACCTGTAGGAGCGATGTCATCACCAGACATCGGTTGTCCTTGTATACGACCCCATGCAGGATCTTATACAGTAGGCATGGAACATAGCTGCCCCAAGAAAATTTGTAGCTATGGTCCCGCATGTTGTAGATCACATCTGTCATCATCCATAGTACCCTGCATCTGCTCTAGTGGCACAGCAAAAGTCCACCAACCACTCTAGCTAGAACTCGTGTGAGTCTAGATGCCCCAGGCATCTGATGCAGTGCCTCGATATTAACTTTGCCCTTCTCCAGGGTGAAGCTCGGGTCACCACATAATCGTCCCATAGCATGGCCTTGATTGGCCGTAGGAGTAATCAATCGTCCTTGTATGGGGATTCTCAAAATCCTCCATACATCCTCCAAAGTGGGAGTCATCTCCCTTGTAGGTAGCCGAAAACAGGAAGAACTCGGATACCATCTCTCTGCTAGAGCTGTCAGTAGTCCCATATCTGTAGACACTTGTGGCATCTCTGCCACATGCTGTAAGCCGACCTGTGCCAGCTAATCCCACTCTGCCTATGTAAGAGCGGCCAAGTCATCTCTCAAACCTCCATACTTCCATTCCCTGCTCTTTAGCAAACCTCTCTGCAACATAAACAACAAAACAACAAACAATCATTAATAAAAAATTCAAGTATTTAAAAATGCAAGTAAAATAAGTTCAATTTCATGCAATTGATGATATCGTCCACTATTAGATGATATCGTCCCAAATTTGAGCATAATTGTTTTCAATTTTGCAGGTCGAAATCGTCCCTAATTTGACAAAATCGTCCCACTTTCGTCGATTTCGCCCTTCGATGAAATTGGCGAAATTGAGACGATTTCGTCGAAATCGAGATGATTTCATCGAAATCGAGATGATTTTGTCCCAACGATGTCGACGGCCCAAAAATGGCCGCGATGCTCAAAAATTGATTAAAATTTACCTAAAAAGCATGTAAAATCAAATTAAAGCATTCTAAGATAAGTTTAGATTCTTACCCGTAGCCCGCGCCGGACCTCTGTTGATCTATGCGTCGTCTCCACCATTTTTTTTGCTTTTAGAGCTCTAAAACCAGTAAAGTGAATAGTAAAAATGAATTAGGGTTTTACCCTATTTTTCTTAATTTTATTCAAAAATAATTTTGCTTTTTTGCATTTTTACCTCAAACATTCGATTTGGGTAAAAACACGGAGGGGGCACCATAGTAATTTGTCGTACGATTCGACCAAGAATCGTCGCCTAAAAATGGAAATAATTTTTGCGTTCTCGTAGATCGAGAAGAACTCATATTTAACACATTTTCTTCATAAAATTCGCTAAAGAGGGGGCAAAATGTAGCACCCTAAAATTGGCACAGTGAAATATTAATAATTACATTCACCTTAGTAAATAATTTAAATTCAAATTTTAACCTCCCAAACCGCCCGTTAACCGTAGGGTAATCTGTTTCCCCCTTATTTGCACCATTTTTAGAGGTTGTTTTGACCGTTTGACGATATCGTTGCTGATCAAACGATATCGCCCCAGATCTGACAATTTTGTTTGGGTTAGGATGTCCAGACGATCTTGTCTCAAAATTGATTTTGCACAATTAGCTTCTATTCCAACGGGTCTCTAATCCGAGCAGAAGTGTTTCTACGCCATTAGGGACCCTCCCCTATTGGATATCTCCCAAATAGAGATGATATCCAACCTCCTAACTACTCCCCTAAGCCTATTTAATCCTTAGGACCTTCCCTTTCCAACCGCTGGCTGAATTTCATTGTAACTTGGTTTTGCATGCATTAGAATACCTAGAGCATCATTTTGCATTTGTTATTTTGAATTTTTCTTGTAGGGACCTCTTTTATTTTCAGCCGAAGCAAGATCAGATCATCGCAGATGATCTCGTTCAAATCTTGGATGATCCTGTCACAATTCGAGACAATTTAATTGCTTCCAGACGATTTTGACTACAGTCTGCATTGAGGACAATCAGTACCTAGAGTTTGCACTTTCTCTTATACCTTTTGCTATTTTAGTCTGCATTTAAGTTATTTTTTTCCTTATTTCTTACTATTTTGCATTTGGAGTTCACCCATTTAGCTTAGATTGCATGATAAGATCATAATTTCTCATTAGAATATCATAATTTGTTTGAATTTCTATTCATAACTATTGTTTAGTATTCATATTGTCATTTTGTGTTGTTTCCCTCTGTCATCACAGTGGTATTCTTTGTATTTGGCATCTGTTTCTCTGTTTGTAGGTCTCTGATGAATTCGTTAGATCTCAGATGATCCTGTCAGATCTCAGACGATCCTGTTAGATATTAGACGATTATGTCAAATTCCAGACGATCCTGACTGCTTCAAACATTAGAATTTCCATCAGACATCTGGATCAGGTATTCCTCCTTAATTTCTCTATTTTTTTGTCTTAATTTTGTTTTTTGTATTCATTAAATCTGCACTTTCATATAGATTAATTTAGATTCATTTGGCCAAACCTAGGATTTTGAATGCTTAAGGCTAAAAACGAACACATAAAAACACATTCCAAACCTAGGCATGGAAACTGCCATTAAATGTTTCCTGGTGAACCCACCATCCATCGAAAAATTATCAAAATACACCTCCCTTGAGATGCGGGACCTTCACAAGTCCTCTCAGTCTGAGGTACTACGACATCTTTTTTCCATCCTCCTTCCGGGCACGGATCCTATAGCCTGAAGGTAAGGATGCAAAAAAATTGGAGCGATACACATGGACTTTGCCTTTAATGGGCTCATCGGTAGGTGCATTATTGTCTATGTAGATGATATTCCCGTATTGTCTAAGAACAAGGAGAACCATGTCAAGGATCTAAGGAAAGTTCTCCAAAGGTTTAGGGAACATGGCATTTCACTCAACCCAAATAAGTGCATTTTTGGGGTAAGGAAAGGAAAATTATTGGGACATGTAATATCCAAATATGGAATTTCAATTGATCCTAAAAGAATAGATGTTATACAATAGATTCCTTTTCCCAATAGAAAAAAAATTGAGATCATTTTTTGGGAAGATTAATTTTTTTAGAAAATTTATTTTAGGTTTTTTAGAAATTGCAAAACCCTTGAATGATATGTTGAAGAAAGAGGCCCAAATAAAATGGACAAATGAAAATAGGGAGGCTTTCCAAATAATCAAGGATGCAATTTCTAGAGCCCCAATTTTAGTGAGTCCTGACTATGTGAAGCCTTTCTACATTTACACATTTGCTTCAGACCATTCCTTTGCGAGTGTGCTAACTCAGAAGAGTGAACGCAACATTGAAAATCCCATTGCCTTCCTTAGTACACCTCGCAAAGATGCAAAATTAAGATATTCCATCTTGGAAAAGCAAATGTATGCCCTATTTAAGACTATAAAAAAATTTAGACATTATATATTCCACAGTAGGGTGTTTGCTATAGTCCCAGATCCTGCATTTAAAGCCATGTTTATACAGAATGAATTGGGTGAAATGCGAGGTAAGTGGATATCAACTCTTCAATAATTTGATGTTGAAATTCAACCTATGAAGATAGTGCGGGGACAAGGGTTGGTTAAGGCCATAGCAAAAAATGATCCCTTAGTTTCATGTCAGCATTATGAAATAGCAAATATAACTGAAGATGAGTGGTACGTAGATGTGTATTTTTTACTATATGGTAAGTGTCAAACACATTTAAATTCTACTCAACGAAGAGCCTTGCATCTAAAATCTGCTAATTTTCTAATCAGATCCGATGCATTATACAAGAAAAACCATGAAGGAATTTACCTTCGTTGCATTGATCAAAAAGAGGCAGCACAAATACTCGAGGAATTCCATGGTAAGTATGGGATGGGACATGGGTCTGCTAATGCCACAACCCATAAAATCCTTAGAGCTGGTTACTATTGGCCTCAATTGTTCAAAGATGCTCATGCTCATGTGAGGTCATGTCATACTTGTCAAATTACAGCAAATAGAGAAAGGGGTGCCTCTATGCCATTACAATATGTAATCGAGTCTAGACCTTTTGCACAATGGGGTTTAGATTTTTTTGGGATCATCTGTCCCAATTCATCTGATTCCCATAAATACATTCTCACGACTACAGATTATTGCACAAGGTGGACGGAAGCTATTCCCACTAAAAATGCCACTTCAAAAGTTGTTATCAAATTCTTAGAGGATAACATTGTCACTCGATTCGGAATGCCTAACTCCATTGTAAGTGACAACGGTTTCGCTTTCTCCTCTCTAGAATTTACAAATTGGGAATTCGACAACATGGTGAGTTTGAATTTTTCTTTAAATTATTATCCACAAGGTAATGGATTGGCTGAGTCTTCCAATAAGAACTTGTTATGTGTCATTAAAAATTTGCTTGAAAGAAATCCTAGAGATTGGCATAACAAACTTAAGTTGGCTCTTTGGGCTAATAGAATCAGAATCAAGGAATCATTAGGAACATCTCCTTACCACTTAGTTTATGGACAAGATCCTATTTTTCCCATAAATCTTAAGTTACAAACATTACATTTCATGAAAGATTACCTTAGAACTGATAATAAACTTGAAGCTAGACTAACACAATTGATGCATCTGGATGAAAAGAGGGATGAGGCTATGCTTCACTTTAGTAAACACCAAGATGTAGTAAAAATGTGGTTTGATAAAAAGTTTAGAGTCAAGACATTTAAAGTTTCATATTTAGTGTTGTTGTGGGATAAGAGACATGAGAGGAAAGGAGATCATGATAAATTTGATTACTTATGGTTGGGTCCTTACCAAATTTTAGAAGTCCTAGGTGAAAACAGTTTTAGATTAAAAACCCTGGATGAAAAAGATTTGGCTTTACCCGTCAATGGGCTGCATTTAAAGCACTATTTCCAGGCCTAAAATGGCAAGGCCTTGTATTATATGTAAATATGTCATGCTTTGTTTTTGCATGTGCAAATTTGATTTTCTTAGGTGTGTGTTAGGTTTTTTTGCTTTCAACCTTTATTTTAGCATGAGGAGATTGTTATGAACGAGGTTTTGGTGGCATTTTGATTGCATTGTTCTTTTCTTAGCTTAGTGTGTGGGACCAGTTTTGGGCGTGATAAAAATAAATAATAAATAAAAAATTAAAAAATAAATAAATATAGCAAAGTGGTTAGTGTGTATCCTTAGCAATGTTCTAAAACTAGAAGTATATGAAACAACAGAATTGTTTTATAGAAATCTCCACAAGCACTGCAAACACTTTAAAGAATATTGTTTGAAATTTGGGATACATGAAAGTTGTCAATTTTGCAAGATAGGATGAAGCATTTTTGTATAATCCATCTTACCTATTTTTGTTCAGGATGCATTGCCTAATAGCCTCGAGTCTCATTCCATTCCATATTTCAAAAAAAAACACCAAAAGCATGTCAGACCCTCTTAGGATCATTGCACAATAAACATTAAGTAAGGTCTTGGGTTTGGAAACTGATGTCGCATTGTCTTGAATTAAACACGTTATGCACATATAAATAACATCTTGGGAAAAATGGTTGAAACCTTACTTGGAAGAAAAGCGAGGCGAAAAGAATTTTTCTTGTTTGTCCCATCATGCAAAACATAGTCCATGAAATAGTGGTTTTCACCACTCCACCTCCATAACATCACTTGGATTGAAAGGATCGTACTAAGTTTCCCTCATAAGGATGAGTAGTCATCCCTAATATTCAAGGAAGCCTTTACCACTCCACCTCCATAACATCACTTGGATTGAAATGATCCTACTATGTGTCCCTCATAAGTATGAGTAGTCATCCCTAAGATTCAAGGAAGCCATTACCACTCCACCTCCATAACATCACTTGGATTGAAAGGATCGTACTACATGTCCCTCATAAGGATGATTAGTCATCCCAAAGATTAAAGGAATCCATCATTAATCCACCTCCATCACATCATTTGAGTTGGAAGGATCATACTACATGTCCCTCATAAGGATAGGTAGTCATACCTAAGATTCAAGGAAGCCATTACTGCTCCATCTCCATAACATAACTTGGATTGAAAGGATCGTACTACATGTCCCTTACAAGGATGGGTAGTCATCCCTAAAATTCAAGAAGCCAAAGCCAAATCCTGGACTATGGGGATGATATCCATCAGGGCTATAGACGTCTGACTGGCAGTGGAGTAGGCTCATGCATGGTGACATGTCTTATTTAAAAGCAAGACCTCTAACCGCTCACATGGACAGGCTAGCCTGGCAGTTATCCATAATAGGTTTAATCATTTTGCTTAAGATGAGGTAATGAACTCAAATCAGAGTAGTAAGGATAGGATTAAATTCTCATCATGCTTAGGTTGAGAATCTGATGCCCCAAAGATCTAATTTCACTTACACATGCACATTGATTCAATATGGCAGTGGCGCATAACCAACCTTGAGATTGGGTATATGAACTCAATTCATGCATGATTGGTCCTGAGAGGGTTTGATAGTTTTAATGTTTGTGCTCGTGCTACTAAAAGTTAGGAGTCCTGGTAAAGCAGATCAACCATAGTTCATTATGCTAGCATTACATTCGATCTTGCATAAACCCTCCATAATTCATTATATGCATTCATGTGAAATTGACAATAGAATGGGGAACTATTTCAAATGATAAAGAATGAATCACTATGCACACATTGAGTGGATGCTGAACAATTCTAATGTTTCATGTATTTCTGGTTTATTTACATTCTTTGGATATTTGCTAACACTTGCAGTTGAGGTGTAGGTTTCCAGATTGGGTTTCTCACCGAAATACTCAGGAGCATTTCCCAACAAAGTCGCCATTTGTTGTGGCTGCTCCACAACATACCCCAAAATTGGGGACCCATATTTTTTGCATGTTTTCTAAGAAGACTCAAGTGGCCCACAGGCTAAAGATCAAAGAAAGAAGAAAAGAGAAAAAAGTGTCGCGATATCGCGACATGTTGCATTGTTGCGGCCAAAGGAGGAAAAAGTGTTGCGATATCGTGACATGTTGCATTGTCATGGCCAAAGGAGAAAAAGTGTCGCAATATCGTGACATGTTGCATTGTTGCGGCCAAAAGAGAAAAAGTGTCGCGATATCACGACATGTTTCATTATCGCGACCAAAGGAGAAAAAGTGTCGCGCTATCGTGACATGTTGCATTGTCATGGCCAAAAGAGAAAAAGTGCCACGATATCATGACATGTTGCATGGTCGTGGCCAAAAGAGAAAAAGTGTCGCGATATCGCTACATGTTACATTTTCGTGAGCAAAAGAGAAAAGAAAGAACAAGAAATAAAAGTGTCACGATATCGCAACATGTTGCATTTTTGTGGCCAAGAACAAGAGAAGAAAGAAAAGTGTCATGATATCGTGACATGTTGCATTTTTAGGACCAAACAAGAAAATAAATAACAAGAAATAAAAGTGTCGCGATATCGCGACATGTTGCATTTTCATGACCAAACGAGAAAATAAAGAAAAAGAGAAAAAAGTATCGCGACATTTTGCATTATCGCGGCCAAAAGAAGAAAAGTGTCGTGATATCCCGACATGTTGCATTGTCATGGCCAAAAGAAGAAAAGTGTCACGATATCACCACATGTTGCATTGTCATGGCTAAAAGAAGAAAAGTGTCATGATATCACGACATGTTGCATTGTCGTGGCCAAAAGAAGAAAAGTGTTGCGATATCATGACATGTTGCATTGTCGCGGCCAAAAGAGAAAAAGTGTCGCGATATTGTGACATGTTGTATTTTCACTATTCAAAAGGGGCAGGCAAGCAGAGAAGCAATAAGTGTCATGATATTGCGACATAGATGACTTTTTCCAAGGCAACAGAGCAGTTGACAGTGCGTTTGATAATAGTGACGTGGACATAAGGACAAAATCCAATGAATAAGATAAAACGTTACATAAGGAATCTTTAATAATTTGAAATCATTTAAGATGGATTTTACACACGGAAGGAAATGGACGCAAGCCCATGTCGATAAAAGAAAATGTTCTTTCGAAATCAAAGGAAAAGTGAATCCAAACCATGGAAATGAAACAAAGGGCCACATAATAGAAACAAAAAGTCTTTTTGGAAATCAAAGCACATGCATGCAGAGGGAAGGTGAAATGAACAGCCATTGGAAAATAAAATGAAGAGCTTCCTAAAAATTTTAAATATGCCATTCAAAGAGGCCAGAAAGGGCTAGAAATTGTAGAAAAAAAATAGACTATTTTTTGGAATAAAGGATTTTTTTTGGCAAGAGCAACTCTTGTGTGTGAAATCAAAAGGAGATTGAAACTAAGACTACTAATATTTCTATAAATATTTCCTTTGCATTATTCCTTCTTGTATCTATTCGTTTATGCCATGAAGTGGATTACGATAGGTGAATGATGGAATGATGCAATTATTTATTTCCTTATAATCTTGCATCTAATCTAATTTGATTGTGTTTATGTTGCAGGTCTATTAGGTCAGGTTGTTTTAGAATTTCATCTCATAACTTGGGGTTTTGCAGGGAGGATATTGCTAACCAAATTAATTTCCTATTTTGTCTTTCCCTCTAGCTTTATAAATAATTTTTCTGTTTTAATTTTTTGATTTTTAGATTAGTTTTGCTTTAAAATCCATTGTTTCTATTCGGGCCCATTCCAAAATTTTTGCATTTGTGTTCTTTCTTGCATCTCCGAACACCTTCATCTAATTTTCAAATAAAATATGGGTTTAGGAGGGCTACTAATTCCAAATGCACACTAAATCAGATCAAGTGAATGAATCCTAGCTTGCTAATTTACTAATTTTTTGCTAACTTTACTAACACCAAATGCTAACATAGGGATAGTGGAACACTGTTAAATGAAGATAAAACAAACCCGCTAACTCTAAAAAAATGAATCTCATGTTAAAGGCACAGAGCTTCAAATGAAGTGGCTTATACCACACACTTTCTCATTTGGAATCTTTTTCTAAAGATAAAAGAGGTGACTAACTGGGTTTCGGGTAGATCACTTTAATCTCAAGAAAATTAAAAGATGCTATCTTCGCCATTTGGTTTATTTAATAGATTATGGTTGCAAAGTACTTGTTTGATTCATTAAAGTCCCCTTGTTAATAGTTACTTGCATGGTTTAAGTTATTCTAGTTTACATTCGTTTATGTGCTTTAGTCTTGATTGATTATATGCACATGAATGTTTGTTCACAAGAACCTTGGAGAAATGAATAATTCTACTTAATTTCTTTGCAAGAGAGAGTTTCCTATTTGAGACTCTAGTTGTGGTGATCATTTTGCGATAGGGCAAAATATCCACTCAAAAATTCCATAATTTAATACTCATTATACCCTTAAATAAATGCATCCCTAGATATGTTGCTAGTGATTTTACCTCCATTTGAAGTAACCCTCATATACCTACTATGATTTTATCTAATGTTTTTAGGAAGCGAATTTCAGATTTTGTCCTATTAACTTTCTGCCCTAATACTCTTTAATATTTTATTAAAATATTTCACCTTGTTTTCCCTTGCACTCCAAAAAATACTATATCATATATAAACTTTTAATGTGTGATGTTATAAGTATTATTACTAGCCTTAAATATACTTACTAGCCCATATTTGTATGACTTGTTTAGGTTTGATCCCAATACCTTTGTCATAATAATGTATACATATGGTGATAGAGGATCTTCCCATCTAATATCTCTCTTGGATTTAAATGGTTCTATTCATAGCCCATTAAACAACACTAAATATAATACTGTAGAGACACATACTTTATTCCATCAAACCCATTTCTTCCCAAATCTATTTTTTTCTAATTGTGCAAAAGAAATCCCATTTAACCTTATAAAATGATTTATTCATATCAATTTTTTCACCTTTCATCCTTTGACATGTGCCACAGGCACTAAAAAAGAGCGGATGCCACATTTCATACCTTTCCAAAAGAAGGTGTGCTTGAGTCATCCATATGTTTTAAGGAACCTTGAATGGCCTACAGAGGGAGTGAAATGCAATTCCTTCATGAGGAGCTCTCAAAGTGGGGACTTATGAGGCAGAACCAGGAATTTATGGTAGCATAGATCATGGCCATTCCAACTATACCCTAGTGCAAAATTTGGATCATCCATTAGTGAGGCTACCAATGCTTGCAAATTTGCATCATGACGTGCTTCTTGATGCAAGGAATCAATCCATTGGGGAGGTTCTGAAATGGCACACAACATACTTATGGTCTCAATTTGGCGAGAAAGAGCATTAGCCACAATATTCTCCTTTACCCTTTTGTAGGTGATATCATAATCATAACCCATGAGTTTAGACACCCAATTTTGTTGGTCGAGTGTGGCAACTCTTTGTTCCATAAAATATTTGAGACTTTTGTAGTCGGTTTTGATGGAGAAGTGACACCCAATGAGGTAAGGTAACCAATGCATGATTGCATGCAATATGGCCAATATTTCCTTAGCATATGTGGATTTCCCTAGATTATGATCAGAGAGTGCCTTGCTAGTAAAATCCATAGGTCATCCTTGCATTAATATTGCCCCAATACCATGACCAGAAGCATCACTTTCAATGACAATAGTTTAGACAAATCTGGCATGGCTAAAACAAGAGTGGTGGTCATAGCATGCTTGAGTTCAAGGAAGCTTGGTCAGCAGGCCCTATCCAAGTGAAAGAATATTTCTTCAACATGGAGGTGAGGGGGGTAGCTATTTTCCCATAATTGCAAATAAATTTACGATAATAGCCTGTAATCCTTAAAAATCCTCAAAGTTCCTTGAGGGTGTGAGGTTTCGGCCACTCTTAAATTTCTTGAATCTTCTTAGGGTCAACCTTGATGTCATCCTATGAGACAATGTGTCCCATATACTCTACTTCAATCAGACCAAAGGAAAACTTGGAATTTTTGGCAAAACTTTGATGGGTTGCCAACAGCTGTAATGTTTGATCCACATGTATGAGGTCCTCTTCCCATGTGCGACTGTAAATCAAGATGTCATCAAAGAACACAAGGATGAACTTCTATAGAAAGGGTTGGAAGATGTTGTTCATAAGACTTTAGAATTTAGAAGGAGCATTTGTGAGACCAAATAGCATTACCAAGAATTCATAATGAACTTCATGAGTGCAAAAGGCAATTTTGGAATGTCCTCATCCTTGATTCGGATCTTATGGTACCCAGAGCAGAGATCAAGCTTGGTGAAGTACATGGTCCCATGTAGTTCATTGATTAATTCATAAACCACTAGAATAGGAAATTTATCCTTTACCATAGTCTTTTTGAGTTCCCAGTAGTTAATACATAGGTGCCACGATCCATATTTCTTGGTAACAAGTAAGACTAGCAAGGAGTAGGGGCTAGTACTAAGTTGGATGACACCAGCCTTGAGTAATTCCTGTACCAATTTTTCTAGTTTTGATTTCATGGCATGAGGGTACCTATATGGTATGATATTTAGTGGTGCACTACCCAGGAGCAATGGAATAGCATGGTCATGAGAGCGACATGGTGGCAGTGTAGTTGGTTCCACAAAGACAACATCATATTTATGTAGAACTAGTTGTAGGTCTGATGGGGTTTCAGCCATTAGAGAAGTGGATAGTTGGATGGAGAAGAGTTGTGCAATGACCTCATGTGATGATTTCTTTAGCATTTTCTCCATATTATTTGAACTAATGAGGTGAGGTGTTCCTACAGGGGTGCCCTTGAGTAAGTGTGTCTATCCATTTTGGGAGAATTGCATCCAGAGTTCTACGAAGTTCCAATTGATAGTGCCCAATGTACTCAACCATTGAGATACCAAACAAATATCACATCATCCCAACTGGAGGGTAAACATGTCCTGCTTGATTTCATAGTCCCTTATCCTTATCTTGACATTACGATATTTTCATTTACAAGGTAATGTTCCCCCATTGACTACCATGGTCTCGAATGAATTACAAGTGTGGATATAGAAATTTCCCTCTTAGCAACTTGAGGATCAATTAAGTTGTGTGTACTTCCTAAATCAATAAGTATGGTAAGACGTTGGCCCTTGAAAAATCCCACAAGTATCATGGTTTGTGGAGTAGTAATGCCTGCAAGAGCATGGATTGAAATCTCTACCTCAAGCTCTTGTGTATCTTCTTCCTATGGAGAAGGTGTTTCAAGAGGGTCTTCATCCTCATCACTCTGGTCAGTGTTAGCAGGTTCCTCAACATCTATCAAGAACAATTTTTAGTTTGCACATTTATGTCCTTTAAAAAAATTTCAACACAATTATAATATAATCCTTGGGCACGACGTTCATCCATATCCTCTATAGTTAATCACTTGGGTGTAGAAGGTATACTATCAACTGAATTTTGGGCTTGAGAAGGAAATGAAGGTTGGTTTTGAGGAAACCTCAGTGGGCACCTTTGGGCTACAAGTTTAGATTCAAAAAAATGGGCCAAACTAATAGATTCCATCATGGATTGTGGTTTCAACATCTTTACTTTGGCCTAGAGATCCCCTTTTAACACACTGATAAATTAACTCATGAAGAAACCTTGCTTAAATCCTCTTATCTTATTGGCCAATTTTTCAAATTGAGTTTGGTAGTCACATATTGAGGATGTTTGTTGCAGTTTGGTCATGGCCCATGTAAAGTCCTCATACTCACTAGGCCCAAATTAGGTGAGTAGTTGGGACTCAAAGTCCTCCCAAGAGATATTTGGGTTGGAATTACATAACCACTGGAACCAGTGTAGAGCCTTAGATTCCAAGTTGAAGGAAGCCATCTAAACTCGATGATATATGGGAACATTATGAAGTCTAAAGAATTGATCAACCCTACATAACCACCCATAAACATCCTTCCCATTAAATTTAGAGAAGTCAAATTTTGGCATTTTAAAGTATGGGTCATGGTCATTCCTTGTAGAACTTTCAGCTTGGTATTTTGTTTTGAGTGGTCCCTTCTGTAGCTTTCTACCCACTTCTGTCAATGTTTCTTCTAAGCGAGCGCTAGTGGTCTCATGATCTAGATGAAGACCTTGAACCTCTTCCATTATGGAGAGAATTGCCAAGTTCAAGTTCTCAATGGCTTTTTTTAATGATTCCATATGTTCTAGATCTTTTTGATGTGCATGGGTATCTTGGGCCATTTTGGAACCTTTTGTGACCAGTTACTAAAAATAGAATTAGGTTTCAAGGCTTACTATTTTTAGTAAGTGTCCAAAAATGTTCTTAGGTGCTATATATCAAAATGACTAGCTCAAATAGGTGGTCACAATGAGCTATATCTCACAACACTACTTTTCATATTTTTTTTTACTCCTGTTTTACCGATTCTAATGGTGTTTATGGTTTGGAATTCTGAGCTACAGTTCAAAAGTTGGGTACTGGAGCACTATCTATAATTGGTCTCTAGTAACTCGCTCAATGTTTGGCTCAACCTTGACAGTTTCTCTGACACTACTTACCTCACTAGCCTGAAGATTCTCTATATGGTGTAGGTTACTATTATGACAGTTTTCTTCTGACACTAAAAACTACAATTTCTAACCTGATTGTGCTGACCTATCTGACCTGACTGACTTGACTGTTACTACCACTGTAAATCTGAATGTTGTTCTCCAGACTATCAAATTAAATGTCACCCTCGTATTCTATCCTGAATTCATGCAATTTATGCTATTTTTTTGGTAGAGGATTCCTTTCTCATATGCTCACTTTTGGGGATTTGGAATGCAGGTTTACAAATAGGGAGTTTTGGTTTGTGATTTTTTTGTAGGGTGGAGTTTTAACAGAACCAAAGAATTCTAGGCAAAGGAGTATGTACCACCCATAGGCCCTCTATTATACCTCAGTGACAAACAATAGTTCTCGGACCAATATTTCAAGTCACTACCCAAGGAGGATTCCACACATACCCTTGAGCACACTACCTACCTTTTTGATGATATGATAGGGTAATCATCTAGGATGTTAGGTCCCATAGACTATGGATAATACAATGCCAAAAATCTTCCTAATGGCTAAAATTTTGTTTAACCTATATGGTCTCCCGATATACCCGAAGATATGTGGGATCTCAAGTTCATACGCGAGTTCTGTCTGAGGCCTGGGTATTGGAGCCTGATCGCCCCTTACTTCATTAGATATTGTATGAGCTATCTAGATTAGCCAATAACAACAAATCATTTGTGATATTTTAAAACTCCTGACACAGGGTTTCTACCCACTCAACTAAAAACTATTTTTTTTTTACTTGTCTTTTTTTTTTTTTGATAATAGTAAAAATAAAAATTTACACAAAAAAAATAGGGAATTATACCTAACAGGAAATAATCGTTACTTTTACAATAGAACTTGGCCCTAGAAAGTTCTCTGATACCACTTTTTAGGATCCTACTATAAATTAAACTCAAATAAACACACTCTCACACAATTGCTTGGAAATAAACTCACATAAACATCACATTAATATTCGGAACAAAATACACATTATAATAGAAATTTGCATAAAGGAACAATCTCACAATAATATAGAATCTTAGGCCTCTTCGAGGGGGCAACCTCCTTCAACACTTCATTAACTTGCAAAAATATAAATACATTGGTGCCTTCCTGGGTATGTTCCCTTCCATGGTTGGCTTACATGCAAAATGCCACCTGGATTACATGCATAATGACACCCGAATTACATGCATAGTGCCACTCAAATTACATGCACATTGCCACTCAAATTACATGCACAAGACCACCTTACATAACCTATCTACCATGTGTTACATAAAAAGGGTGCCATTTGTCATATGCACTACATAAGCTAAAACTTAGAACATTATAAAATATTAATAATGGGTACTATCCACATTCTCTAGGAATTATTATATCATGGAAGTTATTACATTAAGGGTTAGGATGAGATCCTAACATATGCCCATAGCCTTCTAAACCATACCAAAGTTTTTCTCACCCAAGTAAGTCGATTGGTTTGATACCAATATAGGTTAACAATAAACCATTAACATTTGCATTATTATCAAAGTGTTTAAATACAATAATCATAGGCTATAGATAGCCTAGATGAGGATAATAAAATATCCTCCTAAAATGTAGCTAACAATAATCAAAGAAAATCGCCAACTACTAACCTAAATAATGCTAACAAATAATAAGTTGATAATGATATAATATTCATTAAATAGAGATATGGTGTAAACTCGGCTATAAGAGACCAACAAAATGGACTCCAATCACATAACACAAATGCAATAATGGAATAAAACTACCAATTGATATTCTTCTCATTCCTGAATTCACACAACATTCTACAAAATATTACAATCCATCATATAGCAACCGAAAACCAAAGAAACCCTAAAAATATTTTTTTCTAAAATTGCTAAAAATAGATCTTTTTCCTAAAAACTTCTAAAAATAGAAATGAGTCGAATTGCTCTCAAATTAAGTGCACACATCCCTATTACAATAATGAACATTAATTTAAAATATATATATATATTAATTTACATGCTGGAATTGGTAGCCACCATGAATCCGGGCAGGCTGTCCATCTTTTATGGCCGCCATAGTATTTTGTGTTGTCCACCCCAGAAGTCACCACATAGATCTTCACACAGTTCACCCCTATAACCACCATGCCACAATCATTTTAAACATTTTACGTCGCTGAAAGCACCAGGAAAGGGACAAGCGTTCAGTCTGACAATAAAAATGATTTTATATACTTTAAGGTATGTTAGGGGGTCAACGATTTTTGACCCCATGACATTAATTTAAAATATTAGGTCTCAAATTAAGGTATAAAAAATATAATAAACTTCTAACAGCAAAAAAAACCCAAAAAACCTGGGAACCTATTCTAAAAGCTAGTTTTGGGGAACTAGATGTTGGAGTTAGGTCCCAAAAACATGATTTGTAGAGGGTTAGGAGGATCAGAGATCTTCCTGATGTAGAACATGCACGTGGAACCACTTGTTAAATTTCAAGGCAAACGAGCGTATGGTTCACAAGTTATGGCTCCGACAAGGTGCATCATTCTCCTTTGGTGAAAAAGAACTCAGCTCCTACGAGTTCAGCTGAATTGAAATCTTGTAGCTTTTGGTTATCAATTTTCTTTAGCTCTAAATCTAAAATCCAAGTGTTATCTGACTATGGTAATCCTTCCCACTGAAATAGGAATTTTTTGTAGCTCCCATGTCAGGTGGTGATCACCTTCTTATTGAGCACTTGTGCAACTCTATATTTTTTCTTTTTAGGCATCTATCATGCCCAATTTATTGTCTCCTATAATTTGCCATCCTTGGAAGTACCAGGATACTAAAATAAATCAAAAACATTAAAAGTGGTTGAAATATCAAATTCATCGGGCAGCTCCACTTTGTATGCATTATCATTGATCTTCTTCAAAATCCTGCATGGCCCAATTTTCTTAATTTTTAGTTTGTTATATGTCCCCTTAGGAAATATTTCTTTCCTAAGATGAACCATGACCATATCACCCTCTTCAAACACTTTCACCCTTATGTGTACATCAACAGACTCTTTGTAGTGAGCATTACTACTCTGCAATTTTTACTTCATTGGCTCTTGCACTTTCTAGATATGCTCAACAAATGCTTCTGCATCATCACTAACTTGTTCCCCAATTGGTAACTCAACCAAATCTAATACACCTCTAGGATTTTGACCATAAATAATTTGAAAAGGATATTTACCTGTTGACCTATTCACTGAACTGTTGTATGTAAATTCTGCTTGTGACAAGTCTAAATCCCATTATTTTGGTTTTTCTACAACTATGCTTTGTAAGAGGTTTCCCAAGATTTTTTTAACTATATCTGTTTTCCCATTAGTCTATGGGTGGTAAGCACTACTGAACTGCAACCTGGTATTCAAATTTTTCCACAATGTCCTCCAAAAGTGACTCAAGAACTTAGTATCTCGATCAGAAGTAATAGTATTTCGAACATCATGCAACCGCACAATCTCATCAAAGAATAGGACTGCAGTCCTAGTTACATCATTAGTTTTTTGACAAGCAATGAAATGCACCATTTTTTAAAATCTGTCTACCACAACAAAAACTGAATCCTTACCCCTCTATGTCTTGGCCAACCCAACAAGAAATCCATACTCAGATCGGTCCATGGTCCTGTAGGAACTGGCGATGGCATATACAACCCTGTATTTTGTGCATGGCCCTTAGCCATTTGACATAATCTGCATCTAGAGACAAACTTGATTATATCTCTCTTCATTTTTGGCCAATAGTACTTCTCCTCTACAAGAGTGGTAGTTTTGGCGACTCCAAAATGACCAGCCAAACCTCCACTATTTAATTCCCTCAAGATGTTCTCTCTCATAGAGCCATTGAGAATGCATAATCGATTACCCTTAAACAAGTAACCATTCTAAAAAAAATACTCTTAAAAAATAGTACGGGACTCACCCCCTACCGCACTTTTGCATTGTTGCACAATATTCACAAAATCCGCATTAGATTCATACAGATCTTTAATCCCCTCAAATCCTACCACTTCATTCTCCATAGTGGTAAAAAACAAGATTCTCCTAATCAATGCATCAACAACCTTATTCTGTTTTCCTGACTTGTGTTTCAGGACAAATGTATACTGTTGCAAAAATGAAACCCATTTGGCATACCTACTATTTAACCTTTTTTAAGAATTGACATACCTCAATGCTTCATGATTAGTAAACAATACAAACTCCTTTGAGATTAAGTAGTGCCTACAATATTGCAATGCTTGCACAATTGCATAAAATTCCACATCATATGTAGAATAATTCTTCCTTGCATCATTCAACTTCTCACTAAAAAATGCTATAGGTCAGCCCTCTTGACTTAAGACACCACCAATTCCAACAAATGAGGCATCACAATCAACCTCAAACACCTTACTAAAATATGGTAAAACTAGAACAGGGGATTCTGACACCTTCTTCTTAAAGAGTTCAAAACTCTTTGTTGTTGTTGTAGTCCATACAAACTCTTTCCCATTCGTGCACTTAGTTATAAGGGCAACTATACTACTAAAGTTCCTGATGAACTTCCTATAAAAGGTAGCTAGTCCATGAAAGCTCCTTACTTCTGTTATAGATCATGGAAGAGGCCATTCTAGAATCACCTTCACTTTATCATCATCCATCCTCATGCCATCTCTCAAGATTACAAATCCCAAAAATACTAAACTATCTTGAATAAATCTACATTTCTTTAGATTGACATACAATTTCTCCTTCCTGAGCACGTCTAACACTAATTTCAGGTATAACAAATGGTCTTCTTCACTTTTACTATAAATCAAAATATCATTAAAATACACAACCACAAACTTACCATTATATTCTCGTAGTACTCTGTTCATCAACCACATAAATGTATTGGGTGCATTAGACAACCCAAATGGAATCACCATCCACTCGTACAATCCATATTTTGTCTTAAAAGTTGTCTTCCATTCATCCCCTTCTCGAATTATGATATGGTAGTAGCCACTCCACAGATCAATTTTACTGAAGTAATTAGCTCCAGCAAATCCATCCATCATGTCATCCACTCTCGACATAGAATACCGATACTTTATTATGATTTTGTTTATGGCTCTACTGTCTACACACATTTGCCAGCCACCATATTTCTTCAGGGTCAACAATGCTAGAGTCGCACATTGACTCATACTCTCCCTAACTAATCCCTTTTTTATCAACTCTATCACTTGCCTACTCAACTCTGCATTCTGTGTCAGGTTCAACCGATAAGCTGCCTGATTTGGGAGCGTTGATCCTAGAATCAAATCCATGTGATGTTGAATATCTCTTTTTGGTGGTAGCCCATCTAGTAACTCCTCTGGTGTGATATATTTATATTCACTTAGCAACTTAGCTGCTACTGTAGGCATAACCACTTCCTTTGTTTCTAGCTTCCTAACTATTAAGCATAACAAAAGCTAGTGTCCCTAATATCTACAAGAAACTCCTTCATCGTCAACAAGCTCTCACTCGGCCCATCCTCCTTCAGATGCACAAGAACTACCTTTACACCATCCTTACAGAATGTGTAAGTATTCTTTCTCCCATCATGGGTAGTATCCCTGTCATACTACCAAGGTCTTCACAATAGAATGTGACATGCATCCATCGAGATCACATCACACCACACTTCATCCTTGTAAGTGCTCCCAATTGAAAATTTAATTAAACACCTCTGATATCTACTGTTACCTCATTCTCATTCTTAAACCATGAGATGCGATATGGATAAGGATGTTTTTCACATTTCAAGTGCATTTTATCAACCATGACATTTGACACCATATTCTCACAACTACCACCATCAATGATAATGTTACATACCTTCCCTCTTGATGTACACCTTGTTCAAAATATGTCATTCGTAGCCAAGAGTCTTCATCATCTATGTTCTTCCCCTTTGATTTGCTCTACACCATATCTTTCATAGGAGCAATCAACGTCCTCCTTATCATAAGTGCTTCCCCCATGTTAGCAATAACTTCATCCTCATCCTGCTCTTCCATCTCAACTATATTAACCCTTCCTTGTCCTCATTGACCCCTTTCTTGGACATCACATTGGGGAAACTCAAATGCTCTGTGCCCCTCATCACCACACCCATAACATGTATACGACCTCCTTGGATCATTCCCATTTTGTCCACCATAGTAACCTCTACCTCATTGGTATCCTCTTTCTCTCATATTCTGCCCATATTCTTCTTTTTTAGCAGGTATTGAGGATTCTCCTGTGAGAAAATTAGATCCACTTCGACCCCGACCTGAAGAGGGTGTGAATCCCTTCTTACCTCTTCTATTAATCCTTTTCAATTTCTCCTCTGCCTTGAGGGCCATTTGATACACATCCTCCATTGTAAGAGTGCGATGCATGCTCATCTCATATTGAACAACAAAACTTAGGCCATTTACATACCTGGCATCATTTTGGTCCTCCATTTCATTGTGATCCACTCGAATGGATAGCTTGTATAATTCATTAGTATAGTCCTCAATGATTTTATCCTTCTATCGAAGATTCTCAAATCTATGAAATATGGTTTGGGAGTAGTATACAGGTATAAATTTTTCCTGTAACTTCTTCTTCATCTTTGTCCAATACTTGATATTTTCCTTTCCATTTCTATGTTGTGTAGTCTTTAAATGATCCCACAAAATCAATGCATGTCCCTTCAACTTTATGCATGTGAGCTTAACCTTCTTCTCTTCATCAAGGTTACTCCATTCAAAATATTTTTCTAGGCTATTGATCCAATCAATCAACTCCTCTAGTTTCAACCCACCAGCATACTCAGGAACCTCAATCTTGATCCCATATTGATTCCCCTTAAGCCCCTCTAGAGCTCATATCAGTCAATTTTCAAAACCATGCCCTTATTGCTCTGGGACCTCTAGTTCTACTTCTGTGTGGACCTCAGATCCATGTTCCTTAGGTATGTTTTCATCATCAGATCCTTGATCTACACGTGCCTTAGGACGTCTCTCTCCCATGTGATCAATCACAATAGTTATCCATGATATTTTTGCATTTAGATCCTCGATCTGCCTATTCATATAGGAATATCTTCTAGGTGGCATCTTCTCTTCACTAGTGAGATCACACCCACTTTGATACCAAATGGTGTAAACTCAACTACAAGAGACCAATAAAATAGACTCCAATCACATAGCACAAATGCAATAATGGAATAAAACTACCAATTGATATTATTCTCATTCCTTAATTCACACCACATTCTACAAAATATTATAATCCATCATATAAAAACCGAAAACCAAAGAAACCCTAAAAATGTCTTTTTCCTAAAAATTGCTAAAAATAGAAATGATTCATATTGTGCCCAAATTCGGTGCACACATCCCTATTACAATAATAAACCTTAATTTAAAATATTAGGTCTCAACTTAAGGTATAACAAAAGATAATAAACTTCTAACAGCCAAAAAAACCCAAAAAAGTCAAGAACCTATTCTAAAAGCTAATTTTGGGGCACTGGATGTAGGAGTTAGGTCCCCAAAACATGATTTTTGGAGGTTCATGAGGATCAAAGATCATCCTAATGCAGAACATGCACATGGAACCACCTGTTAAATTTCAAGGCAAATGGGCGTACGGTTCACAAGTTATGGCTCCGGTAAGGTGCATCAAGATATTTCACGAATATCTAACATAGGTAGAAAATACTCATCTAGGTTAATCTACTAATTACCAAATAATATAGTATTAGTAGTTACTAACATAGTAACTCTAACATTCAAATTCCTCTAGACTAGCATGCCTATAAGTTCCTTTATCCACTTTTTGAGTGACAATGTATGGACCTAACCAATTAGCCGTGAATTTATCACGAAGATACGATAATGCATTGGTATTTTGTTGATTATATTTAATAACAAGATATCCTACTTAGAATTCATGTAAATGAACTTTGGTATTGTAATCATGGTTTAGGTGGTCTTGATAAACTCATACATACTCTAAAACATTAACCCAAATTTTATCAAGAGGCGTGAGTTGGTCAAAACATGTTTTTCTAGTAGTATCATCATCTATGAACTCCCGCAATGAAATTCATAATGAGGGGATCTCAAGATCAAGAGGTATAATTGCTTCAACTCCATAGACTAGTGAGCATGCATATGCTTATTTTATAAGCCCACAATTCCAAAGGGATTTGAATATGCCAATATCGGTGATTTCCTTTGACTAGTTTCTTGAGAATAGCAATTAAGGTCTTGTTGGTAGCCTCAACTTGTCCATTTTATTATGGATAGTAAGGAGTCAAGAAACTATGTTGGATATTATATTTCTCATTAATTGCTTAAACATCCTTGTTTTTGAAAGACTTACCATTATCAAATATTATTTTTAAGGTAATACCAAAACAACAGATGATATGATGATGTATAAAATCCACAATTTGAGGTCTTGTCATATTAGTTAGAGGAATTACCTCAACCCACTTTGTGAAGTATTCAATGGATGTGATGATGAATGCATGTTGTCCTGAGGAAGGAGGTAAGAATTTTCCAATCAAATCAAGACCCCATTGTGAAAAAGGCAAAAGGCTTTGAATATGTTGTAATTCTTCTGATGGCAAATGAGTTAAATTAGCATGTTGTTGACATTGTTTATAATGCTTGATGTAAGTGTAACAGTCACGTTCCATGGTGGGATAGTAGTAACCCATGCATATAATATGCTTTGCAATGACCATTCCACTAAAATGACCACCATAAGTACCATCATGAGCTTTATCTATGGCTCTTTGTGCCTCTATAGGCTCGAGATAATGAAGGAGAATTCCATCATACCCATTTTTATACAACATGTCCCCCAAGAGAGTAAAACGAGCTACCTTTTGCTTGAAAGTGAGTTTAAAATTCCATGACATGTTTGATGGGAGTGTTCCAAAATTGAGGAAGGCTATTATTTAGTTGGTTCCAGGCTCATATGGATAAAGAAAACATATTTTTAATCCTTAGATTCAACATGGAAAATTATAGATATAGAGATAGTTGTAAGAATGAGTGATTTTACCTATCCTGTGGAGTTATTTGGAAATAATGATCCTAGAGGGGCCATCACATATACAAATATATTAGTTGAACATGGTAAACTATCAATTTCAAATCAATTAAACTTAGCAAGCAATATAATTGCTACTTCATGATAAAGCCTTATGGCTGGTTCTTTGCATTGGTATTCTTCGTTTATTTGATGAATGGCAAGTTGATAATCACCAAGTATCTTGATACACTTTATGCCCAACTCCTGTCTTAGACATTCCTGAAATCCGAAAGCCTTTTCAAATAAATACTGATGCCTCTCATTTTACCCTTTGTGTTGCCCTCAAACAAAATGTACACCCCATAGATTATCATTCTGAGTCCTTTTCCACAACAAAATATAATTACTCCACTTATGATAAGGAAATTTATGCCTTAGTCCAAGCTATAAAATATTGGCGTCACTACCTTCTGAGTAAATAAACTATTGTCCATATAGATCATTTGCCCTTACAGTTTATTCAATCCCAGAAAAATATCCAAGAAGCAAACCACTTGAAATGGGCCTCTTATCTTCAACAGTTTTACTTAGTCATCAAATACAAGAAAGAAAGTCAAAATTTTGTTGTCGATTATCTATCTCACCCTCTATCTACTCAAGCATTAAACATAGTCACTACATCTCATTTAGCCTTATAATCTTGGCCATCGAAATATCCTAATGATCTGAACATTACCATAATTTATCAAAAATTATAGCATCCATCCTCATCTAATTTAAATCCCTTTCAGGATTTACATCTCAAGGAGGGATTTCTTTACCATCTAGATAAAATTTGTGTTCCCACTGAAAGTAGACCATCCCTTCTGAGAGGCTCATTACACCCTCTATGGTGATCATTTCAATAATATTAAAACCCTTCACCATCTGCAAAGATTATTCTATTGGCCAAACATGCAACGAGATGTTCACAAGTACTTAAAATAGTGTGTCCCATGTAGTCAGTCTAAGTCGTCCAACCGTAATATTGGTATTAGTATACCTTTACCCATTACATCACATATTTGGGAGAGTATATCTATGGATATTGTCAATGTTTTTCCCATGATTTCTATCAACATGATTGTGTTTTTGTCATAGTCGATCATTTCAGGAAGATGGCTAAGTTCATTCCATGTCGAAAAATAATTTATGCTACTGACTTAGCCCAACTATTCTTTTATGTTTTTTGGCATTCCTTTGGTCTTCACACAAGAATTATGTTCAATCCTGTTTCCTATTTTTTTGGTCATTTTTGGAGGTCTTTGTGGAAATTATTATGTGTGTCCCTTAATTTTTCCACATCTTTTCATCCACATTATGAAGGTCAAATAGAAGTTGTCAATCGCACACTTGTCTAGTGTCTTCTATTCTACCACCATGCATCACCTGCCAAGTGGAATCTTAGTCTAACTCATATTGAGCATGCATACAATAGGGTTGTCCATTATTCCATAGGTCATAGTCCTTTTGAGGTATGTCTAGGGCTTCAAACTGACACTCCATATGATTTACCCGTGGCACTTCCATATCCATTCATAGTCCACATGCATAAGGAACAAGATAAAGCACATTCATTCATACAACACCTGTAACAACTCTAGTCCAAGGTTTTTTACATCCTATAGAAGACACATCAACAACAAAAACATGCAATGGATCGACATTGTGTTCCACATTCCTTTCAAACTAGCTCATGATTTTCTCTCTTTTTTGGAGGTATTAGAGTCCAATGATTCTATGGTGGGGAGGAATGATAGGGATTAATATTTAATTCTTAATATTATCCCCATTCACATAGATCACATTGTACAACATTTAATGCTCACACAGGTTGGGTGCATTAAATGTCGCTTTTGTAAAGGTAGACATGCCTATAAAAATATTTTTGGTGTGAATGCAAAACTCAGTTTTTCATCATTCAATTCTTATGCTTTTTCTTGAGTGTTCATTCCATATCACTTTAGCACACCTTCTTGGATTTTTATTTCCTTAATTATGCTAGCCTGGGCAAGAGATTATTCAAATTATCTATACTATTGTAATTGTAATAACCAAGATATGGTTTTTAATTAACTCTTGGTAAACAATCAAGTTAGATCTTCCATTGGTAGGGAGAATGATATTTTTGTGATAACAAACCCCAATGGTTGCCAAAGTAATAGACTGAATCATCGTCAAATTGTTTAATATTATGTGAGTCAGTAAATGAAAATTTCTTTCAAATATTAAGGTAAACTCTTTCGAGAAATTGGTCTACCAACTATTCAAAAGTATAAATACTATGATGAATTAGATGGTTATACCACTCTACGACATCTCCCCCCAATGTCTAAGGAAATTTTCTGAGCATTAGGGCATCTTGATTTTAGATTCAGAAATATGAGTGAATGAATGTGCTCACATGCTCTTTAGGGTCCTCATTCACTTTGAATTTATCAAATTTTGGTACTGTAAAACATGTTGGATATGACAATGATGGCACCAAAAAATGATTTGGTTGATTGATAAGTTGTCTTAATGTTATCTTTTTTTCATCTTACTAGGAGTATGATGCATCAAGCTATCAATATACTATTACATTTCTTGAATTCTATGGTCTTCCCCATGTATGTGGAAGTCCTAAATCACTTGATAATTATGCAGATATGAAGTGATGAAATGTTGAAGTGTGATGATATGTTGATGATTTGATGGACTAGATTAAATTTGGTGATGTTGGGTTTGATGAAATGATTATTTATGATGAAATGGAGATGATATTTGAGTACTATGAATGTGCTAACTCATGGGAATGGAATGGATGTAGGTTGATGGAGGTATGGATATGGAAACTACATAAGGTTGTGATATCCATGATGAATTTGATGAAAATAATGTAGGTTGAGTTTAAGTGGGTTAGGGCTTGAAATCTGTCACCTGGATTTGTTGTTGGCAATAAGAATAAGCATTTTTTTTATCCGTAAGTAGTTTATTGAGATGTTGTTATGCTTCTTGTATGACCTTATATATGACATATGGTGTGGACATGGTAGGAATGGATGAAGTGGGTAAAGGATAAGTACAAATGAATGGGGGACATTGGATGTAGTGGAAGTTGACATTTATGAAGCAACATTGACATGTGCTTCATACAATGGATTGCCATAGGTGGTGGTATATGAATATTGAATGGGAGTTCTTTGGACACATGATTGTTGTGGGAGGGACCAATGTAGGGAAGATGCAGAAGAAGCCTTGAAAATAGGGTTAGTATACACCTGGGCAAAATTGGAAGGCCATGAATGGGTATGTTCCTGATGCGAAGAAGGATCATGACTAGGTTGATTGTTAATTTTCTCTAGAACATAGTTAGAAAATATTCAAAAAGCTTCCAATTTTACCATGTCTATGTGGGTGATGTTATGATATATGGGATATGATGGATCTGTTCCTAAAATAGGGATGTTTTTGGCTCTGTGTAACACATCAGTGTTTGAGGTTACACAATATGTGATGGTCTTGCAGATAAACCATAACAACTTGTCTATATCACACTAACAAGTTTTTCCATAGAAGTGGTAGGGGAAGATGTGGAACACTCCATGGATAAAGTGATTAGGATGGCAAGGGTTTGACTCAAAATATTTTCTTTGGCTTTGAGTTAAAACCATAAGATAATGAGTCAGATGAGGGTGGTGAAGTGTGTGGAATGTGCAGAAAGGAAATGCAAATGGAGAACACACAAAATCAAACAAGCAATTTAACCTTATGCTTTGTAATGAGATAGATATATATATATATATATATATATATATATATATATATATATATATATATATATATATATATAATGAGTTTTATGTGTTTTATATGTGCTAAACTAAGCTATTATGTAATATGGAATCTAAGCCTAGATTGCAAATGAGATTCTTCTTGGTGATGAAATCCAACTCATTGTTGTTTATTGTGAAACGTGTAAAGTGTGTGATTCATTTTAATATTTGTGTTATCAATTGTGTTCACTCAATTTTGAAAATGTCGTATTTCACTCATCTAAGCTAAAATCCAAGAACATGAACACTAAGATCCTCAAAAAACCTAGGGGTACACCATTTAAGATCCACCCTGAATCATAAAGTGATTCCAATAGTGGAGGGTTAACCAAGTTATTCTACCCTGAATCATCATGTGATTCCAATAGTGGGAGTATACTTAACTATTATGATATCATTCCAACTTAGAAAAATAGAAATGGAATTTTGTAAATCCTACTATGCAGTTATTTTATGCTTTTTTAATTTCAAATGCAAACAACATACATAAATAGTGAATGAATACACCATAAAGCAACAAAAATCTAAATATAAAAATGTGAACTATGGTGAATGCATGAATGTAATTTTACTCTATGTGAAATTTATATGATGGATGTAAATACCTAAAATTAAAATAAAAGTGTAAGTGCTTAAAACAGAGAATAAATTATTTTTTTTGCTAATTTTACTATAAAAAGCATTAAAATGAAAACAAAAATGAGTTAGGGTTTGAAGCAAGCTTACCAGGAAGCCTGTATATTTCTTCCCCGCTTTGATATACATTGCCTAGAGTCTCTAGAATGTTGTATGGTATTTCTTGAATGTTGCAGGGCATCCCTTGAATACTGTAGGGCATCCATGTTAGAATTAAAGTGCACTATGCCTCTATTTTGACACTTTTCAGTTTATATTGACACTTGTCATTTATCATATAGGCCTTCAACCTATATATATAACACATTTTGTATCAATATGCATTTCATTAGTTTTCCTCCTAACATTTGGTATCAGAGCAGGTTCCCTCTCCTGCCTGTGAAACCCTTGAGGGGGGATTTCCCTCATGGAAATCCTCCCTCCCCCCTCATTTTTTTCCCATTTTTTTGGATATTGAGGGAGTATGCTCTCCATCCTTTGCTGGATGGATCAGAAACCAGACATTGAAGAAATTATGGCTGCCATTTCTCCTGATGTATTTGTTCAACTTTTGCTTTGCTGGAAGAATCCACGGATCTCCCTTGACCATCGATGTGATAGGGCTGACGACTAGTCAGTTTGTGAATGGTGTCCATAGCAAATCCAGCGCTCTCCTATGTTTGAGTTCTGAGATGATCACAATTTTGACAGTGTGTTTTTAAGCCCCATGTGTTTTGAACTTACTGCAAAATTTTAGCACAACCACTAATTTTGTTCTTGAGTTCCACATATGGATTTCCCGCTTGGTGTGGAAGCGGAATTGTGAGCAAATCAAGCAAAATTTTTTAATGCAGGAACAACGATTTTAATGATCTGGGGCCATCTAATTTCATGAAGACTTATGTACAATCAAAAATGCGATTGTGCATTTTTCAAATCCATGATTTCTCTGTCAAATTTGATGCATTCTAACACTGATTTTGTACATTTTGGCCTCGATTTGGGCGCATTTGTGCAAAATTTTGGCACATTATGTGCACCCTTGTTTCAGCTATTTTGACGCTTCTCCTCCGACACAAATAAATTGAAAACGTGGTAGATTTTGGCTTCCAGGGTTTGGTCTTTATTTATTTTTGTTCATCCGGGTTTGAATCGACTAAAAATCGTATGAAGAGCTAAGGCTTTGGTTTTTCTAGGATTGTATCCTTCGGCTTGACAATTTCTTTGATGCCACAAGGTCAAAAAAATTTCTATATTGGCTTTGTGGTCTTAGAGAGCTAATTATCAGCCCAACTTGCATTCTTTCTAAGTTTGAGGGGGCATCAAGACATAGCATTGGCACCACAACATCGACTCTATCACCACCTAGGTGGCCAGATTCTGTAGAGCAATTTCATGGCTCTATATGGTCACTCGGACTCCCTATCAAACATGGGGAGCTCAAGTGATGGTACCAACGACCTCGTAATGGCTCGCTGGCTCCAGTCTACTGGCTTGCAACATCTGGCTTCCCCTGTGGCATCCTCTACTGGTGGCGATCAATGCTCTTTTCCTGAAGACAACAGTCTCTTTATGCAGGGTTATGAAGGTCAAACCCTGGATGAGAAGCAAATATTGTATAAGATCCTCAAAATCATGAAATTAGGTGGTGATCCTAGATCGGAGCCAATGACTCCACAACTTCAGAGTTCCATGGGTCCAACAGCAATGGATGACTTCCTTTCCCTGGATTTGAGGGGATAATTTGGAGATGGGCTCTTGGATTTGCATGCTATGGATGATTCTGAGCTATTTAGCAAGCATGCAATGTCTGAACCTTTTGAGACGTCACCCTTTATCTCCATGGTTGATAGGGGATAGGAAAATTATTTTGATGCAGGAGCTACTGGTAAGTGTCAGAAGCCATCAATAGATACTTCTTACACATCATATTCTATGGTTGAAAGAGATAATGGTGGAAAATAAAGCAATTTGGCAAAGATTAAAGTTGTGGTTGGCATGCTCCTCGTCAGTGCCACTTGTTGGTGCAAGTTGCCCCGTAAAAAATTTAGATTGATATTTTTACACGTGGCGACATCATAGAACACAATGGTAAGGAGAAGCTTAGTGATTCTAAAGTGTGCAATTGACTGTTGCAAAGATGAAGAGTGTTTGTTACAGTACACTCTGTCTTAGACATCGGATGTTGTCGTGCCACCTGTCGTAGGCGAGAAAATACAAGGACAAAGACAAAATTTTTAATTTTAGTTTGTGGAGTATGGTTGTTTCAGTCGGTGTTGGAAAGCCACCAGCAAGATTTGGGTAATGTCACTACAGCACCAGTGGAACATTCAACAATTATTGTTTATTAAAAGCATGTGGGGATTAATATTTAAAAATGTGGGGGCCATTGCTAAAAAGGACCATTTTTTAATTGCATGGGGGGGTTAATTATTTAAATCAAAGTAAGGTTGGAAGTGGAAGGCCCTTCGGGCCCATTTATTGAATTTTTTAGAGATAATGGACCATATGGCCCATGAAATTCCCCTACGTGGGAAAATTGAAAACTGTTTGTTTTTATTCCACCTCAGTGCGATGATTATTTGCTACCTTGGATAGGCATGATGGTTTTTCCACATAATGAATGCCCCTTTGATGGTGGAATATAGGGGTATTTATAGTCGTTGGAAAATTTTTTTCGTGACAAACACATTGGTAGTGTCCATTCGTAATTCTGATGTTGTTTCATTTGAGTTTTTTAAACCTCAAATTTTCCTACCTTGGAGTGCACTCTCATTTGTACCCGACACTCCCAAGGCACTTGTAAGTGAACCTAGTATCTAGTATTCAACTCTTTCTACTTGGTGGATGCAACGGATGGTTACCCATGCATTCCGGTAAGATGAGGTGACTACCATAAGGACATTTATCCTAAGGACTACAGACATAGGCACCCTAGACTCTATTCAAGTTTTTTTCCAGATCTACTTCTGAAGACTACAGACGAAGACACTTTAGAATATTCTCTTCTATTCTTCTTTCTTCTTCTCCTCCATATTTGGATCTATGGCTCATTTTATTGTATTGAGTGCATTTTTAGTAGATATCGACACTCTTATATGGCTCATTTTTCCTTTGTATTAAGGTGCATTTTCAGTAGAGACCAACACCTTCTAGATTGAGTTCACCATAAGGAAGGATTTGATATTTATGGTGGGACTAGTCAGTGACCTACGAGAGGGAACATCCTCTAAGGATGACCTACAAAGGCAACAAACCCAGAAGTGGCTAACCCTGAGGCACCCATGATGACCTTGAGGTACTTAGATGGCTGACCCAGTGGCAACAGACCCATGGAAGTGGCTGACCCTAAGGCAACATACCGAGATGTATACATAGTGAATCTAGCATTATTCATAGTTGGAGATAGTCAACATTAATGGGGAATGTTACATAATGTTGACTTGTTTTTTTTCTTTAGTTAGGATAGTGCACTTTAAGGGGGAATGTTACCTAATGTTGACTTGTTTTTTTCTTTAGTTAGGATAGTGCACTTTAAGGGGGAATGTTACCTAATGTTGACTCTTTTTTTTCTTTAGTTAGGATAGTGCACTTTAAGGGGGAATGTTAGAATTAAAGTGCACTATGCCTCTGTTTTGATTTATCATATAGGCCTCTAGCTTATATATGTAACACATTTTGTATCAATATACATCTCATTAGTTTTCCTCCTAAAAATCCACACGACCTTTGATAAAATTTTGCAACTTCTAGAAACCCTCATTTTTGTGGTTTTTGTGTGATCAAAATTATGGAACCTGCAATATAGAAATAAATACATAAATTAGTGATAAGATAAATTAAAATGAAGAACCCTTTGGGGGTCCCACCATGATTGCAATTTTATAAACCAAAAATGAACAACACTAATACATAGATAAAATAACAAAAAGCACAATAACAACACAATATTACACAAAATTAATAAGCTTTTATTAATATGTGTAGATCTCCCAGTTGTACAATGAATGTACCCCAATATGGGGTTTTACAATACCTTTTGATACAAATATTATAAAATACTAGGGTTTCAAAAACCTAGTGATGTGAACAACTGCTATATTTTTTCGCTCATCCTTTATCCAAACAAGAGTGTGAGTGTGCTTTTGTATGCCTACGAGACTACCCTAGCTTCCAAATCTTCCAAAAATATGATTCCTACACCTAGAAATAGAGAACAACAAAAATGGATTAGAAACACCTATGAGGGATCCACTGTGTGAGATCCTCTAAAAGATAAAAACTACTACAACCCTAGATGCTACGTAATGTAACTAAAAATAGAAAGTACAAAAATATGAATGAATACCAATAACTTCTTACCTTGTCAATGCTAGTCTCTATTTCTACTTCTATGATTGAGAATTATGTGAATACCTAGAAGGCACCCGAGGATTGAAGGATTGTAAATATACTACATAAAATGCCTAGAGGAATTCAATGATGGTTGTAAGTACCCACCAGGATTCGAGGAATGATCAACAGAGTTTTTTAAACTCTAGGGGGTGTTCAAGGGTTGAGGGAAGGGTCGCAAAACCCGATATGGTTTACGAGGGTTTAGAAACAGTGAAAATGGGAGATGCGATGGGATGGCAAGGGGCAAAGATGATAGCGAAATAGAAAGGGAAAATATTCTCCTAAAAATTCCTAAGGTACTTAAGGTTTCCAAGGGAATTTTCTTGGACATTGATTCATAAAAATCAATCACTTTTATAATGTACCCTTAAACATGTTAGGGTTTCGATGACAAAAAGTGAGCGACCGAGATTAAAACATGAGGAAGGTTGGAGATTAAGCTTAGGCAAGTGACATGGATTGAGATGGATGGATGGATGATATTAAAACATGGTGGATGGCTAGAATTTATTTATATAAATACATATACATACTTATTAAATATTAAATTCTATACATATATTAAGTAAACACACACACACACACACATATATATCTATATATATATATATATATAATGGGTGGTAGTAATTGGAGGACATGAATGGATGACAAGTGGTGAGATTTTTGTGCCTACACCAATCATCTAAGAGTATGCATCTATATAATTTGTTTTCTATTAGGTTATCGCATATCCTATTGTTGGTCTAAATATAGTTATCTTCTTCAAGCTCAACCTTCCATAGATTACTATTTTGAATAAAAACTTGGACTAGTATGAGGGGACTAGGACCCCTCATTAAAACCTATGTAAACTCATTGAAAAAAATTAAGACCACTAAATTAAAGTTCAATTCCTTTTTCTCCACTTTCATTCTTTGTTAAAAATACATTGTTAGGCTTTGAAATGGTTTCATCCATAATATCAAAATAATTTAATGTTAATGTTTTATTAAATTCAAATAACTATGTAATTAAAATTATAAATTATTTACCTCATAATTCATATACATATAAAATAAATTACTAGCCATAAATTTCTTAGTAACTATTAATATTTTAAAATCAAATGGTACTAGTTCAACTACCTATATTTCTTTTTTAAGAAAAAAATATAGGCTTGATCCTTCATTTTTTTGATGTAAGAATGCATTAGATGAAAGAATTAATAGAATGCATTTTTGCCAAAAAAAAAATATGGATAAACACACCACATAGTCAATTCCATCAACCAAAAAACTAGCATTGTTAAAATGACATTGGAAAACAAACTAATTGCTAATTAAAACTACTTTATAGAACTAGTAGGTAGACACTATAAACTAGCTAATATAACAAAATTATAGCATACTAGAAACACCACATGCTAGAAGAGTATACGTCACAAATAAAATCCCCACAATGGTGAAGATCCATTATGTAGGTTTAACCACCATTGGGACCGAATCCCACCAAACATTATCATTAGAAGACTTTGACATTGAATATCATACCTATTTGAAATAAGTGATGGAAACATCTTCCCATTCACAAGTAAATGGATCCTTGTTGGTAATAAATATTGAAGCACCTAACTTTTTCTAGGCATCAAGTTGAGGGGTCAAGGAAGAGAGAGGAGTAGTTAGGCTACCAAGGCCAACTCTATAAGAAGGTGAACCTTTAGCTAGGATAGATGTGTGATTTGGGATAGAGATATGATATTGCCTAGACCTAGACTGGCTTTGGGGATAATATCTCTTAAGAGAAGCACCACTGACTATACACAAAGCATTCCCCCAATAATCATTTGAATCTCGAAGATGATGGAGATCCATATCCACCTTATTGTCGTAAACAACAATCTATAAATACACAGATAAAATAATATTAGATTTCTCCAATGATAATATGTGAAGAGAGGAATAATACATACCAAAGGATACATGGCCACCATATGAAATAAGTGCAACACTTCCAATAAAATAGCCAACAAGTGTGAGGGATCTTAAAAATTGATATGCTACCACTCAAATGTGGCACACAAATAGTGTCTAAAAAATAAAAAATACCACTCCAAAAGAAAATGACCATGAGCACAGACCAAAAAAAGATGGATAAAGTCATCAAAGTTAATAAAAATAAAGAAATAAGGTTTTGGTATGCCTAAATTCCTAATATGCTCCTCAATAGGAAGCCCTTGGTGAAGAAGACTAGACAAACCAGGAAAGATTGGGCTCCAACAAAGGAGCTTAAGAGGTCTAGAACGTGCACATACAAATAGGTTGAGGGGAATATACATTATATTATTGATTGAGTTTATGAATCATTTGGAGAAAATAACATAGCCATCCATACCCAAAATTGTCCTTGTAATTTTGTAGAGGAGTGTCCTTATACCACTTCCAGTATTTCCACTAAGGTTGCTATGAAAATAATTTTTTTTGTGAAACATGAATTTAGTGAGAACAAACTTGATAGCCTCAAAAGTATCCTTAGAGTGTATAAGCCCAATTTGACTTTAAATTCATCCCAAGAGAGGCAATCCTTAGTACAACAATAAAATAGGTTGGTGATGCACTACGCACCCTTGCAAAAAATCTAAGCATATGAACCTAGGGAACCAGCACAAGTGGAGAACCCTAGTAGGTGATTCTAGTTGACCACCAAAAATTCATTTGATTGATGGAGAGGTCATGCCAAAAGCTCTAACCATTCCATCTCATCCAAGGCTTAACACTCTCCCAATATTTCCAAATGCTCTTGATGATAAAGGATCCTATCACTTTGATAGAAACATGAGTAACAAGGAGGGAAAGGAAGCCCATACCCCTCCAAAATTTATGGTCAAACATGAAACCTTCATAGATATAGTGATGGATGAGAATAATCTAAGACTCATTATCTACAAGGGATATAATGACCCACTTAACACAAAAGGTCCAACCTTGATGTTATGTATTGAGAATGTTAAGCCCATCATGGTTTTGGGGATACAACAATACTCCCAAGAAACACGGTGAAATCTTGAACTATTACTGAAAGAGGACCATAAAAAAGTCCCACAAAATATTATCAAGATTCTTATAGAATTTTTTGTATGGGACTAAGTAGGAAGAATAATAAACATGGGTGGCCACAAGCACTTTTGAGAAAATTTAAAAATTACTAGCAAGGGAGGGATTCTTAGCAGATAAGTAGGTAGGTTTTTTTTCACCCTATTAATGACATGCTTCTAGAACTATGACTTTGAACTATTAAAGGTAAAATAAATGTCTAAAAAGTGAAATATTTCCCCCTCCTAGATGATCCTCTATTAATATTAACTCAACTAATGGGACATTAGGTCAAGATATCTCCTATAATATTGAGTCCTTATCTATTGAATAGACGATTCAAAATTTAGATAAAAATTATCCAAGTAGGAAAGTTCCTACAAAATAACACCTTCATCCTCAATAAGAATGAGAAAAGAATCATCAATAAAATAACCATTAATCAATAAATGGTCATCTCTAGGGAGAGCAATTCCTTGAATAGAACCTTTAGTAGCATGGTGAACTAGTAAATATCCAAACCCCTTAGTGATGAGGATATACAGGGATGACATCAATTGATAGCCTTGTTGAATGGAATGGAATATCCCAATGGATGAGGACTTGTACCTATTAAGGGATAAAAAATTGAAGCCTCAATAAACAACATCTCCATAGAGATAATGAATAAGGGTCCAAAACCAAGAGCTTTAAGCATGGCTAGAATGAATGATCAAATGATCATGTCATATTTCTTCTCAAAGTTAATTTTGATGAACATGGATCATTGGTTGGAATTGAAAACCCACTCTATGCATTCCTATATATCAATAATATTCTCAATAATGAACCTACCTTGAATGAAACCAATTTGATCAAGGTGCACGATGATGGGAAGGAGATGGTGGATGCACAACGCCAGGGCTTTGGCAATGATATTATAGGAAATATTAAGGAGAGTAATAGGCCTCCAATTTTTGATGATTTCTAGATCATCAATCTTGGGGATAAATTTAATAATCTCTTGACTAATAATAGGGTCTAGAGAACCCTTGAAGAAGACCTCATGATAAACTTTAAGAATATCAAGCTTGATAATGTCCCAAAAGGACTTGTAGAACCCATAGAGGAAGCCATCAAGACCAAGGGATTTATTTTTGGACATCTAATAAAGATATTCCTCTAAATACTTGAAAGAGAAGGCCTTTTCATAGGCAACTCTTTTAGACTAAAAAATCCACACTAGGACAACAATGTGGCAAGTGTTAAGGGGAGTAGGTTTGATAAGTGAACATAGTATGATAATATTCTTCAAAAGTAGAGAGAACATGAGGAATATTAGAAACACACTCTCCATAAATGTTAAAGGATTTAATACCTAAAAACTAATTGCAAGGATGTAGGTGTTGGAAGAACTCCTTGGTTACCATGTCACCAATTTTAATCCAATGTAACCTCATATTAATCCATTCCCCTCTATAATAATAATGCTTTACCATTATAAGTTGATATTTTGTAGTCACGGTATGCCTGTGAAGCTCTTCATTGGTAGGATTGGACTACATATAAGATAAGGCCACCTCCAACTCTCTCTTGAGAGCAGCATTGGAGTGGTGACAAAGCTTGAAAATCTTATGCCTAGTTAGCATAGGAAGTTGGAAGCGCACTGGATAGCAGTGTTCCATGAATCAATCTAGTTGGAGGTCCCTTTTAGTCTAGGAACTAGGTTCTAAATTTTGATGATATATGCTCTCAACATGGGGTGGTGTAGAATAGAAGCATTAAGGTAGAATTATGAATAATAAAGAGGAGCGGGGTGGATAAAACCAAGATGGAAAAAGAAATGGAAAAATGGTTATAAAAATAGAGCTCACAATGGACATAGACAAAGGGAGAAGAGGGCAAGGGCCACTCAAAGGAGAAAATATCATAATCTAAGAGCATGAATCTATATAATCCTTTTAGCACATGCCTCTCATCTTGTTGGCTATTAGATCACATGAACCAGGAATTAGCAAGGAACAAATGGGGTAAGAATTATCTATTGGGGTTAGAGAGCCCAACTTTTCTTTCTTGAAAAGCCATGCTTCTCTTTCCCTAATGACCCACCACACAAGAAGAAGAGTCACCTTGTCATGTAGGAATTTAATCATATTGAAGTCCATGTAGGGCAACCAAAAGTAGGGTGAGAGAGAGTGTTGCCTATCGCCAAAGCACACAATGATAATTAACTGTAACATAAGTTTAAATATTGTCAAACAATATAAGTATAAATATCAAATTGTCTTAATACTACTAAATGATTGTGATAATAAGGGTGAGGAAGTTTCAATCCTATATAATTATATAAAAAACTATTAATATATTAAATGCTAAAACTTATTTTTCCATTTAAAAAACTATAATTTTTATTTCTATATTTGAAAAAAATTTACAATGCTACAAGTATGAAGTAACTTCAAGATTTTTTTAAGTGAAAGGAGTATTAGCCTCCCTACAGTAATATTCCTAATAACAAGAGTGACATGTGAAGGGCAAGAATAACTTTATGCTCAAACATAGTTCTTGAATGACTCTTACTTGAGTACTAAAATTAAGGAGGACTTAAATTTCAATTCTAAATACAAATACTATTTTAAATGTTGTCTTTCTAAAACATAAAGGCTAGGGTCTCTTTCACCCCCTCTTTTTTGTTAATAATAAATATATAATATGATCCTTAATCATAGGACAATTATGATAAAACCCTAAGCCCTCTAACCACTTCTTCCCTTTGCCAAGTGCCTATTGGAAGGTTCAAACCATATTTAAACCATATTTTGAAAGACCATCTGCTTCTACATTTCGATACTTATAGATGTTCTTGTATGAAATTTCCATAATAAAAGGTTCTAATAATTTCACTTGCCCATAGAATGACTAATGTGCTTGTATAAAATTTCTATACTAAAAGGTTCTAATAATTTCACTTGCCCATAGAAATGACTAAGGCACACATTTTTTATCTCAAAATAATCTACTACCCAACTTATCACTAATTTTGAATCTATGTAAATCTGTAAAATTACAATTCCTTGCTTCATTGCTATTATCATCAAGCGGATCAATGCTTTCCATTCTGCCATATTATTTGTTCCTTCATCTAAACCTGACTTGAAAGTGATCTTATGATATTTATTTATATAAAGTGCTCCTCCTCCCCCACACCTACCTAGGTTACCTTAACAAGATCCATCTAAGAAGACACATGTCTTCATAGGATCCAAAATTAGTGTTCTTATATGCCTACTCAATTTTGGTTTTGAGGAAATTTTTACACTTCAAAAATAGATTTAATCAACATATATAACTGAACCACTAGAATTTCCTTACCTTCAAACAATCTGACATTTCCATCTAGACATAAGCTTCATCCCACTATCAAAAAACACATCTATATTCATTTAATCCTCTTTCTATGAACCACTATTACATCTTATATTAAACATTTTTCATAGGGCACTATCATTTTTCTTGAATCAAAGACAAATTTAAATTTACACTTTTATTGCTAAAACTTATACAAAATAACATTGAATATTTAATGTTTTAAATACTAAAACTTATATAAAAATACGTAACAAATTTAAATATTCACAGATAAATTAAAAAAACATAACCATACAGATTTCAATTTTGATAAATACAATAAATTATATTAAAAAACTTAATTATAAATATTAAAAAATAACCATACATTTTTTGTGAAATCGTGTGAGGATCATTGAAACGAAGGATCAAAAGAATAAATTTTTACTATAATAGTGAATGCCCTTACTCATAATCTCATGTCTATATGTACGTAGATAACATTTAAAAAAACTTCTAAATGGATTGATAAGGAACTCTCAAATATAAAGTTTTAAACCACTGTTTTACATAAAATTTAATATATTGGAAAGTTTGTTAATTTTACTTAATTCAATAAACTAAAATTTATAATATTATTTTTATATAAAATATCTACAAATAAAAAAAATTTGCACTATGCCATTTTTTAACAAATATTTAAATATTCAACCGTGTTTCCATGACCATTTCGATTTCACTTTCACGTGCTTGGAAAATACATCAAACCACAAAGGGTTACCGGATCGACCGACATATTTGTTCTATTTTTCTTTTAAAATGCATATGCCGAAGTCCCCGTATAAGTTGAAGACTTGGTTTGGAAACAAAATAATTTTTCCAAGTCAAAGAAAGGTACGAAGAATTAAACACTTGCCACCAAGACTACGTCCACCGTGCGCAGAATTGAACACTTGTGCGCGTTTACATCATCACAGACGTAAGAAATTTAAAACAGAGTAGATTGAAAATCGCTCCTTCCCAAGCAAGTATTTTGTTGTTTTTGGATGCAATTCGATCTCAGGTATAGAAAGGGAGGGATGGAGTGTAGCATATGTTGGGATATAGGTTTTCAAATGTACATATTCCAGTGCAAGAAATGAGTATGGCATTCACGTGGGATTATTCATTTGGGTTGGCTTTTTTTATTTTTTAATCGGTTAATGTGATGATGTTTTTTTTGAGAAATTTGAAAAAAATTGTATTAAAACAAAGAACATTTACAGGATGAGACATTACCCAACCTTAGTTAGAGAACACAAGATTACAACAATAAAAGAAGATTTGCAATGGAGCCAAATCTCTTAAACCATTACCTAGCTAACAGGGGAGTCGACGAATCTGACATTCAAGTGTGGAGAGATTCCTTCCCCATTGGCCTAAGGCACGATCCTACAAGTTTCCATGTTTGCACAATGTGAGATGTTGTCAGGGGATCGGTTTGGTCTGTTGATGCAACTTGTCGCGAAATCGCGACACGTTTTCCTTTTCTCATTTGACCGCGAAAATGCAACATGTCGCGATATCGTGACACTTTTCTTTTTTTGGCCGCAAAAATGCACCATATCGCGATATCGCGACACTTGGTTATTGTGATGATGTTATCAACATATTTTATCATTAAAATGTCTTTTTACATTAATATTTATCTGTCTAATTGTTAGTGTAACTTATGTTTGTGAATAATCTCACATTAACTATGTTGTGAGACTTGAGTGATTTATAAACCATAACACTTGCCATAGTCTTTACTAAACGGGTAAGAGACTCAAAAGTGCAAATCTTTGGTCCTACTCCATAGAATTAAGTTTTACATATGTATAGGAGACTGATTTTCTTACTTTTAACTTATAATAATCAAATAAAATATATAATATATAAAATAAATAATTACTAAAAACAAAGTCTAATATTTCCAACATTAAAAATAATGACTATGCCGTATATAAAATTAAAGCCACTAAATTATTTGATTTTAATGTTTTATGTAATAAAAAAACTAAAATTAATTTTAAATAATATTTTTATAAAATATTTGTTTTTTATAATTAATATAATTTTTTAAAATATTTTTAATATTTTAAAAATCTAATAGTATTATAAGTGCTTGTAAGTGGGCTTTTTAGGACGTCAGAGTTTTTTTAACCTCTCTTTACTTAAGGAACTGTGGATTACAGATATTCCTTTACCCATAAAAATAAATTAAAAATAATAAAAATATATATATATTAATTTAACAAGTTATATTCTTTCTTTAAAAACATGATTAGAAACCTTTCAAATAGTATAAATATAATATTATATAATTGTAATAATAAGAGTGATGCAATTTCGATTCCATTAAATTATCCGTTCATGTAGAGGAGTTGGAGAGCAAGTGGGTAGTTAAACCTCTCTAGTTGCTGAGAGGCCCAGGTTCAAATTTCTCGCCTCACATGTTGCGGATATGTTATGTAATGGTTCCCTCGTGATCACAGTCTGTTTACCCCCTTGTGGCCACCAAAAAAAAAAAAAAATTGATTCCATTAAATCAATTTAAAAACTATTAAAAATATAATTATATTGCTTATACAAAATAATATTAAAACTTCAATATTTTAAATATTGAAATAAATAAAAAACCCTGTAACAAATTTGAATATTCACAAATAAATCGAAAACCATAATAAAAAATATTAAAGAATGCATTAAATTATGTTTAAAAATTTTAATTATAGGTATACATTTTCAGGGTAAAAGTAAAAACTTATAAAAATTTAATTTCATAAACAAGTTCATAAAGAAGGTCAAATATTTTAACGTTTACTTTAATCTCATGTGTATATGTAATTAGATAACATTTTAACAACCCTCCGAATGAAAAGTTGTAATTCACTGCCACAGTCAACTCCTAATAGTTTGAGGTTTCAATGTGCTTACATCTCATGAAAAGAGATAATAAATGAATATTGCAATATGCTTAGATTTCCGTAACAAATATTCAATTATTCAACCATGTTCTTCACTTCAATCAATTTTCCATGACCATTTCCATTTCACATTCACGTGCTAGGAAAATACATCAAACTCTGAGCCACAAAGGGTTACTGGATCGACATGATTGATTGGATCGACATGACTGTTCTGTTTTTTTTTATATTTTAAATGTATATGCTAAAGTCTCTTCGTCTTAGTTGAAGACTTAATTATTTTTAGATGTCAAGAAAGGTGCGAAGAATTGACCACTTGCCGCCAAGAGTACGTCCACTGTTTTCATCAACACACTGAAGAAACTTAAAAGAGATTAGATTGAAAATTGCTCCTTTTGTGTCTAAGGACCTTAAAAGAGTTCATTAGTATCCAAGTGGAACTCTACCTTTTCACATAGGATTTTCTACTCCAATCTTATCGAATACCTGTTTTTATTGTCAAGCTTCTGATTAAAAGGTGAAAGACTGCCCGCAGCTTAACGAGTCAAAGCTTGCTTCTGCACCTTCTATACGGATAACCCCTCAGCCCATTGAAGACTCTTGGACCACTATAGGGATAACCCATCAGCCTACTGAAGGCTGTTGGACCACTATAAGTAGTCTCAAAAATCAGTGCCTCAGTTCTGCTAAATTATTGGTCTTTAGGATGGTTAAAATTATTGAAAAATATTAAATAATTATTTTATTTGTAATGTTTAAAGATAGATAAGTTGATTTTTATAACATAAAGGAAGCAAGGGGCCAGTTATGTGGGCTTAATAGAAACTATTCATAACTGTTTTGTAGTCTATTAAATGTATCAATATTCTTGAATATAATAATATGATGATCTTTGGCCTTTGGCCTTCAGTTGTGTTAGCAACATTTAATTAGTGTATTTTGTTTCTATAAATGGTTGTTGTTGTTATTTTGGTCTATTATTTTTTAGTCTTGTTTTCAACAATTGGTATGGGAGTTTTATGTAAAAGTTCAGAGTTGGTGTTGACATTAGGAGTCCCTTGCAGACTAGCTTACGGGGAATGTTGGAACAATCAACACTAAGATTCCCTCATTCAAATTATAGGTTGGTTGAAGGAGGAGCTAGAAGCTCATAGGAGAGCAACCTCAAAAAATAAAGATCCTAGATTCTAGCTCTAGTTGGTCAATATCTTTAAGAGGATACGAGAGTTGAAGCAATCAAATTAGAAAAAATAAAACAAGAAGAAAAGCTATATTAAAAGAAAAACAACAACAAGAGTATACCCAAAGGAAAAATTTGGAGTGATGAGAAAAATAAAAATAAAAATGGAAATAATGCTTCCATGTTTTTTTGGTTAACATTGGTTGTGGATTTTTTAATATTATTGTGTCATGGGACTATGGTCAAAGTCTCAAGTTAGGCATAAGTATTTCGTCTAGTGAATTTGTTAGAAATTGAATTTTGGTGTTGTTTTCAATTTGGTGAATGAATTTGTTGAAATTTATTTTGGGTGTCTATTACAAACAACAAAATGAATTTGAAGCTAATGCCTTGGAATGTTGGGGGCATATCAAGGCCAGAAAAATAGGGCGAAATCTATAGTTTGGAAGCATAAGCAAGCTATTTTTGATGGAATTTAAATATGCAATTTTATTTAGAAATTAAAAATTTGAACCTTAAGGATTAGGAGGAGAATGTTGAAAAATATTAAACAGTTATTTTATTTGCAATACTTAAGAATAAAGAAGTTGATTTTGATAAGATAAAAGAAGTTGCTCATTATAGAAACTACTCATACATTTACAATGATTCAGGAATTTTGATACATTTAATAAGAATACAAAATATTTATGAGTTGTTTCTATAATAAAAACATAATTGGCAGCCAAACTCCTAACTACTTCCTTTAACTTATCGAAATCAACCCTTCTATCCTTAACCATTACAAATAAAATCATTATTTAATACTTTTCAATAACAATGTCATAGGACCATCAACAGCTCAACGAGTTGATGGTCCTTCTTCAACAAAGGTAACAAAAAATGATCATTTGATAGAGATGGAGAACAGTGGTACTTCCACAGTCGATGTGGGGTACAAAGAGGTCTTGACGACTCATAAAAGCACCGCTAGGGTTCATATTGTGTGGTCCCTAGACAAGGGGTAAAATCAAATTCTCCTCCCCACTCTCCCCACATCGTGTCCCTCCTACAGCCCCAACTGAGATATGGAGTTTAGTGAGATTCAGTGGTGATACTAAACACTCCAAAAGTTTTAGTGCTGCTATGTTGGGCAACTATAGAGGCTCCAATATTTTGTCGTTGTCAACCATTAGAGTTTCTTGATGATGCTGCTCATATATATTGGAGAGATTCAGAGACTCCAGGTTTGGTTTCTGTAGTATTTTTATGGCTTCACTTTAGATTAGTAGCATTTTGTTCTCTATAGTTTTTTTTTCCCTCAAGTAGTTTCAGTTTAATAGTTTAACAATTTAACTCCAATTCTCCTTATATTATTGTTATAGGAACCAACAATCGAGTTTGAATTGAGTTGCAAATAAATAATACAATGGAAGCCCAAATTAGTCCATAACAACCGAAACTAACCAAACAGACTAAGCCCACTTTAGGTGGCAGTTCAAACTAATAAGATACATCGTCACCTACCCAATAATGTAATAACAAAATACATACCAAATCTATGATACGCTAACATCCCCCCTTTATTACATTATTTTACAATACATAGAGAGCTGCGAAACATCTCAAATTTGACATGTGCAAGTACCTTGGTGAAAATATCCACAACTTGAGCATTTGTGGGAATGTACTAAAGCTAAATTCATTTTCTTGGAACTTCATCTCGAATGAAATGACATTGTGTGTCAATGTGTTTGGTTCTGTCATGATACACTGTATTCTTAACAAGGTTCAAAACACCTTGGTTGTCGTAGAAAAAGTGAATTCAAGATTTGGATGGATGACCCATACTTGTCAAAATGCGATGCAACCATATCACTTCACACACGAATTCATGTGCGGTGTGATATTCTGCCTTTGTAGATGATATAGCAACGACCTATTGCTTCTTGATGTGCCATATTATGAGTACGAGGTCTATTCAAAGTTAAATATGGTCGTGTGGATAAATTTGAGTCTCTTATAGTACTTGTATACCATTTAGGATTCTTCTTTTGCGGTGAAGAAGAAGAAGAAGAATAATAAGAAGAACCTCCATTCTGAGGTGACGAAGGAGACTTCTCATTTTTAGATTCCACAAGATTTAGGTATACATAAGATGTGCTTTATTATGTGAAAGGCTCATCAAAAATAACATCTCTACTGATATGAATCTTCTTGGTCAAAGGATCAATCAAATGATACCCCTTAGAGTGCTCATCATAGCCAAGAAGAACATATTTCAATGTTTTCTCATCTAGCTTCTTTCTTTTATCTTTCGATATGTGCATAAAAGGTTTACATATAGAAATATGTATATAATATATGGAGGGTTTCTGGCCACTCCAAGCTTCCTATGGAGTTATTCCTTTTAGGGATTTTGTAGGTGCCATATTCAATAGGTATATTGTTGTGGTGACAGCTTTTTCCCAAAATTGTTGCTCTAGACGGGCTCCTGTGAGCATAAAATGAACCATTTCCATGATGGAACAGTTCCTTATTTCAGTAACTCCATTTTGATGAGGAGTATAAGCAGTAGTAAATTATCTCTTGATTCCATGTGCAGTCAAATATGCAAAAAATTATTTAGAGGTGAACTCCCCCCCTTGATGTGAGTGGAGGGTCTTTATAGAAGTCCCTGACTCCTCAACAAATTTCTTGAATTACTAGAAGAAACTAAAGGCTTCAAATTTCATATGAAGAAATAAAACCCACATATTTTATGAGTAGTCATCTACAAACAACTGAAAGTACCTCTTTCCTCCACAACTAATTGGTTTGAAAAGACCGCACAGATCGGTGTGAATTAACTCTAAAGGTTTCTTTGCTTGTGTAGAGATTTTCTCAAATGGTACTTTATTCTGATTTCCTACCAAGCAATCAAAGCACACTGGAAATTTAGCATAAAGGGAGGGAAGGCCCTTTACCATATCATACTTACTTAGCTCAAGTAAGTAGCCAGACTAAGATGCCCATATCTCTTGTGCCATAGAGAAGTTGCCTCCTTTGTAGAGACTATCATGGAAACATTAGGAGTAGATATAGCATTTAAGTTAAACAAACTATGCTTGTATGAAGTTATTGCGATGTTTTTACCCCTACTGGTAATAAATAAATACTTCTTTCCATCCTCAAAATGAAAATCAACAACCATATATTTATCTAGAATTTGTGTGACTGACAACAAATTGTTTGCCAATCCTGGAACATAGAGGAATTTTTCAATCTGACACTTGCCATCAGGAATATTGATGGATATTGTACCCTCTCCCTGAACCTTGTACGTTTTTTCATCAGTAATAATGATAGGTTTGCCTTCCTTGGCCTCATATGTTTCAAACCATGATTTATCACCAGTCATATGCTTACTGGCAATAGAATCAACATACCATACATGATCCTTCTGCTTGGAGGTTGTGGTAGTCATGAGCACATTGTGTGCCCACTCAAAATTAGAGTCATATTCTTCAACAATGACATTCACCTTGGGTTGCTTGTTTTTTTTGTCGTTTGTTATGGCCCTTATTCTTAAGTTGCTTGTTCTTGTGCCAACACCTATTTGTGTCATGGGTGTATTTTTCACAAATTTTACAATATCATTTTGCTTGTTGAGGTTGTTTTCCCTTTGAATCCTTGTGATAATTTCCTCCCTTCTAAAAATTACACTTCTTCTTAGAACCCTTCCTGTTGGAATAGAGGGTTGTATTAGAAGATTTATCTCTTTCAAGTTGGTGAGCCTCCTCTTCCTGAAGCAATTGACCAAATAAACATAGGTAACTTTTCTCTTTGACACCTGAAGAGAGGTTATCAACATCCTGTAAGAATCAGCTATAGCTCTCATGACTACTGAAGTAAGAAACTTGTCTTATACAGGTTCTCCCAAAGAATTAAATTTTACTTTCAACTCAAACACTCTGCAAAGAAAGAGTTCAACTGTCTCATCGTACTTCATTCTCTAATTGTGAAGTTGAGATTGAAGTTAAAGAATGGTGGAATAATTACTTCCCTCATAAATGGTTTGAATGGCATCCTGTGCCTCTTTACCATGTTCCGTGTTAGCTATGTGAGGTTGAACTTCATATGAAACAAAAAGCAAGATGAGCACTCTTGATTTGATGTATTTCTTGTTAAATGCTATCTGATAAGTATTTGGAGGTGTAGCTAGATTTTATCCAGCTACTAGTGAAGATCTTGTTTTTGTGCTAGAAAAAACATCCCATAAATATTCCATGACAAGGATAGCCTTCATCTTATTTTTCCATGGTGTGTAATTGGAACCTTTCAGTAACTGATGAGCATCAGTCAGGTACTTAGCATCCATAGTGAGGGTTCCTTATATCACCAATTGGTCCCCCTTTCTTTATACCTTTGCCAGGTCTTTATACCAAACTTTTCAAAAAAATACCCACCCTTACGTGAGGGAGACTATAGGTATTTTAGAGATCATAACGATAAGTGGAACATAGGCGGTACTAAAAGGAAATCGTCTTGTTTATGATACCTACCATAGAAGGTCTTAAATCCTCATGCGTGGGGCGTAACTTCCCCTAGACACTTTAGATATCAAAATATTCGTCAGGATTTACGTCTAACAACAAGATCGATTAGGGTAGTGGAATGGAGTAAAAAAAATAGCAAAAATTTGTCGATTTATATCTCTCCGATGATTGATAGAGAACAAGCTCAAACGTCATTGTTGTGTATATGTTAGGTGACAAATACAGTATCCCAAATCATGATAACATTACCTGTAAGTGTGGACCAGAGGTATCATAAATACCGAACACTATGGTGCAATTCAATTGCACAGATGGGTTCAAATTTTGGAACTTAGTAGTGCTTGTTTTTACTTAATGAAGTAGTGCAAATGTAAAGGAAAAATGTAACATACATTAGAAAATGTCCAAAAAATGAAGCTAAGGTGCCAGTTTCCACCGAAAATGAATCTTTTACAAAATGCCAATTTGTCAAATATGCTAAAACAAATTTCTCACTCTCCTCCCTTTTTTCAGTTTGAAAAAACTTGCAAGGAGAAAAAATTCCCCCCTTTCACTTGTGCAACATGTAGTTGTCAAAAGGTTCCTGAATGTGAAAAATGTATGAAAAAAAAATGTTTATTTGGAAAACATAAAGTTGATTGTAATGAATAATTTTTTGAAATTTAATTAAACATAATAAAAGTTTCTTAATTAAAGTATTTAAACATAATTAAAAAAATATATTATATTTTAAAAAAATTAAATAAAAAAAAACAACTAAATGCAAAAAAAAAAAAAAAACATTGGGGTATAGGGGAATGGAACCCCTAACCTATCGTTTGGTAGGGACTAAGCTACAAGCCGTGTGCTAACCCAACTACCACTACTGGTAGAATTTGGAGGTGACTTCATAAAATATGATGCAAACCCTAAGCAACTCCAACGAGTGGTGCGTCAGGCTAGCGGTCCTTCGGTGAGGCGGCGTATCTACGAGGCGGTGGCACTTCGGTGAGGTGGCAAAAATATCCTACTTTACCACTCACCTCCACGCTTCTTCAATGGAAGTGGTAGAAAAATACCACCATAACTTGTGTAGCTCTCAACTAGGCGACCTCAACATATGCAATCGAGTGGTGTTGCAGATAAAATTTCATATGCAATCCGATTTGGACATGGTCAACCATGTTAACGTCAACCGCAGGTTATGATTATACAAGATAATGGTTGTGATAGATATAAAAACTGTTGCTTTAGCAGTCATCCATAGTAATGCAAAACACACAACCCCTGTTGGCCTATCCAGGCTACGCCATAACAAGATAGGGTACCCTCGATAGGTGACACGACATGATCTATGCACAAAATTAGTTTAGATTTGTGTGTAGACACAGTCGAGGCTAGGAGAGCGTAAAATTGTGCATGAAAAAAAATTATAACGCTACACACGTCAGCTCGACTCACTTCTTCTTACAACATGCACAAAAATTATAAAAATGCAGTTAAACCTTCGATTGCCTTCGGGCAATCGGTCTTTCTCAACCTTGTCCTCATGTGACCCGTTGATTGGCTTGACACGTAGCTTAGGTTTTAGGTTCTACCAGTTATACCACATCCTAGTCTGCTCCCGTAGGTCCCACGTGTCAAGCTAATCAATGGGTCCATCATCTGTTGTTCAGTCAGCACAGTCAGAATCTGATTTATGTCTAGGTCTCTCCAGTTACATCCGGCTAGGGTTATCACAGTGTCACCATGAATGTAGGTCTGCGATCTCGATGTCCAATTCCACGGTTAGCCTTTCGAGTAGCCTTTGATAAATGTGTCTTGTCCAACGAATTGTCTCAAACAGGTTGCGTAGGTAAGCCCCAGTCTAGGTCAGATCTGGCAAACGAAGACAAATTAGGGTCTTTGGACAGGCCCAATCAAAAATCCAAAATCAAATGTGGCATATGAATGGTGTCTAAAAAATAAAACATACCACTTCCAAAGGAAATGACCATGAGCACAGACCCAAAAAAAATATGGATAAAGTCATCAAAGTTAATTAAAATTGGGAAATAAGGTTTTGGTAGGCCTAAATTTCTAAGATGCTTCTCAATAGGAAGCCCTCTGTGAAGAAGACTTTAGACAAACCAGGAAAGCTTGGGCTCCAAGAAAGGAGCTTGAGAAGTCTAGAACGTGCACATGCAAATAGGTTGAGGGGAATATACATTATATTATTGATTGAGTTTATGAATCATTTGAAGAAAATAAAATAGCCATCCATACCCAAAATTGGCCTTGTAATTTTGTAGAGGAGTGTCCTTATACCACTTCTAGTCCTTCCACTAAGGATGCTATGAAAATAATTTTTTTTTGTGAAACATGAATTTAGGGAGAACAAACTTGATAACCTCAAAAGTATCCTTAAAGTGTATAAGCCTAATTTGAATTTAACAAACACTATTTTAAATGTTGTCTTTTAAAAAGTAAAGTCTAGGGTCTCTTTCATCCACTCTTTTTTGTTAATAATAAATATATAATATGATCCTTAATAATAGGACAATTATGATAAAACCCTAAGCCCTATAAACACTTCTTCCCTTTGCCAAGTGCCTATTGGAAGGTTCAAACCATATTTAAACCATATTTTGAAAGATCATCTGCTTCTACATTTCGATCCTTATAGATGTTCTTGTATGAAATTTCCATAATAAAAGGTTCTAATAATTTCACTTGCCCATAGAAATGACTAATGTGCTTGTATAAAATTTCTATACTAAAAGGTTCTAATAATTTCACTTGCCCATAGAAATGACTAAGGCACACATTTTTATCTCAAAATAATCTACTACCCAACTTATCAGTAATTTTGAATCTATGTAAATCTGTAAAATTACAATTCCTTGCTTCATTGCTATTATCATCAAGAGGATCAATGCTTTTCATTCTGCCATATTATTTGTTCCTTCATCTAAACTTGACTTGAAAGTGATCTTATGATATTTATTTATATAAAGTGCTCCTCCTACCCCACACCTACCTAGGTTACCTTAACAAGATCCATCTAAGAAGGCACATGTCTTCATAGGATCCACAATTAGTGTTCCTATATGCCTACTCAATTTTGGTTTTGAGGAAATTTTTACACTTCAAAAATAGATTTAATCAACATATATACCTGAACCACTAGAATTTCCTTACCTTCAAACAATCTGACATAAGCTTCATGCCACTATCAAAAGACACATCTATATTCATTTAATCCCCTTTCTATGAACCACTATTACATCTTATATAAAACATTTTTCATAGGCCACTATCATTTTTCTTGAATCAAAGACAAATTTAAATTCTACACTTTTATTGCTAAAACTTATACAAAATAACGTTGAATATTTAATGTTTTAAATACTAAAACTTATATAAAAATACGTAACAAATTTAAATATTCACAGATAAATTAAAAAAACATAACCATACAGATTTCAATTTTGATAAATACAATAAATTATATTAAAAAACTTAATTATAAATATTAAAAAATAACCATACATTTTTTGTGAAATCGTGTGAGGATCATTGAAACGAAGGATCAAAAGAATAAATTTTTACTATAATAGTGAATGCCCTTACTCATAATCTCATGTCTATATGTACGTAGATAACATTTAAAAAAACTTCTAAATGGATTGATAAGGAACTCTCAAATATAAAGTTTTAAACCACTGTTTTACATAAAATTTAATATATTGGAAAGTTTGTTAATTTTACTTAATTCAATAAACTAAAATTTATAATATTATTTTTATATAAAATATCTACAAATAAAAAAAATTTGCACTATGCCATTTTTTAACAAATATTTAAATATTCAACCGTGTTTCCATGACCATTTCGATTTCACTTTCACGTGCTTGGAAAATACATCAAACCACAAAGGGTTACCGGATCGACCGACATATTTGTTCTATTTTTCTTTTAAAATGCATATGCCGAAGTCCCCGTATAAGTTGAAGACTTGGTTTGGAAACAAAATAATTTTTCCAAGTCAAAGAAAGGTACGAAGAATTAAACACTTGCCACCAAGACTACGTCCACCGTGCGCAGAATTGAACACTTGTGCGCGTTTACATCATCACAGACGTAAGAAATTTAAAACAGAGTAGATTGAAAATCGCTCCTTCACAAGCAAGTATTTTGTTGTTTTTGGATGCAGTTCGATCTCAGGTATGGAAAGGGAGGGAGGGAGTGTAGCATATGTGGGGATATGGGTTTTCAAATGTACATATTCCAGTGCAAGAAATGAATATGCATTCATGTGGGATTATTCATTTGGGTTATTCTTTTTTCTTTTTTAATTGGTTAATGTGATGATGTTAGTAACATATTTTATTATTAATTTTTTTTATATTAATATTCATTTGTGTTGTTAGTATAACTTATGTTTGTGAATAATCTCACATTAACTGTGTTGTGGGACAGTGATTTATAAACCATAACACTTGTCATAGTCTTTACTAACCAGGTAAAAGACTGAAAGATACAAATCTTTGATCCTACTGGGTAAAATTAAGTTTTACATATGTATGGGAGACTGATTATCTTACTTTCCAACTTGTAATAATCAAATAAAATATATAATATATAAAATAAATAATTACTAAAAATAAAGTCTAATATTTTCAACATTAAAAATAATGACTATGCCGTATATAAAATTAAAGCCACTAAAGTAAAGTTCGATTCCTTTTGCTACACTTTCATTTAAAAAAAAAAAAAAAACTAGGCTTTGAAATCGTCCTATCCACAATTTTAAAATTATTTAATTTTAATATTTTATGTAATAAAAAAATTAAAATTAATTTTAAATAATATTTTTATAAAATGTTTGTTTTTTATATTTAATATAATTTTTAAAAATATTTTTAATATTTTAAAAATGAAATGGCATTATAAGTGCTTGAAAGTGGGCTTTTTAGGACGTCAGAGATTTTTAAACCAGGAACTGTGGATTACAGATATTCCTTTACCAAAAAATAAATTAAAATAATAAAAAAAACATAGATTAGTTTAACAAGTTATATTCATTTTTTTTTTTAATGGATTAAAAACCTTTCGAACAGTATAAATATAATATTATATAATTGTAATAATAAAAGTGATGCAATTTCGATTCCATTAAATCAATTTAAAAACTATTAAAAAAATAATTCTATTGCTTATACAAAATAATATTAAAACTTCGATGTTTTAAATATTAAAATAAATAAAAAATCCTATAACAAATTTGAATATTCACAAATAAATCGAAAACCATAATAAAAAATATTTATGAATGCATTAAATTATGTTTAAAAATTATAATTATAGGTATACATTTTCAGGGTAAAAGTAAAAACTTACAAAAATTTAATTTCCTAAACAAGTTCTTAAATGAGGATCATTAAACGTTTACTTTAATCTTAATCTTATGTCTATATGTAATTAGATAACATTTTAAGAACCCTCGAATGAAAAGTTGTAATTCACTGCTACAGACAATTCTCCTAACAGTTTCAGGTTTCAATGTGCTTACATCTCATGAAAAGAGATAATAAAAGAATATTGCAACATGCTTAGAATTTCCGTACAAATATTCAATTATTCAACAGTGTGTTTGACTTCATTCAATTTTCCCTGACCATTACCATCTCACATTCACGTGCTAGGAAAAATACATCAAACTCTGAGCCACAAAGGGTTACTGGATCGACATGATTGATTGGATCGACATGATTGATTTGTTCTTTTTTTATTTTAAATGTATGTGCTAAAGTCTCTTCGTCTTAGTTGAAGACTTAATTATTTTTAGATGTCAAGAAAGGTACGCCGAATTGACCACTTGCCGCCAAGAGTACGTCCACTATGCGCGTTTTCATCAACAGACCGAAGAAACTTAAAACAGATTAGATTGAATATTGCTCCTTGTGTGTCTAAGGACCTTAAAAGAGTTCATTAGTATCCAAGTGGAACTCTACCTTTTCACATAGGATTTTCTACTTCAATCTTATCGAATACCTGTTTTTATCGTCAAGCTTCCGATTAAAAGGTGAAAGACTGCCCGCAGCATAACAAGTCAAAGCTTGCTCCTGCACCTTCTATAGGGATAACCCCTCAGCCCACTGAAGACTGTTGGACCACTATAGGGATAACCCCTCAGCCTACGGACCACTATGCCTCAGTTCTGCTAAATTATTGGTCTGTAGGATGGTTAAAATTATTGGAACATATTAAATAATTATTTGTAATGTTTAAAGATAGATAAGTTGATTTTCATAACATGAAGGAAGCAAGGGCCAGTTACGTGGAATATAATAGTATGATGATCTTTGGTCTTTGGCCTTCATTTGTGTTAGCAACATTTAATTAGTGTATTTTGTTTCTATAAATGGCTGCTGTTGTTATTTTGGTCTTTTATTTTTTTTGTCTTGTTTTCAAAAATTGGTATGGGAGCCTTATGTAAAAGTTCAGATTTGGTGTTGACACTAGGAGTTCCGAGCACTTGCAGACTGAATTACGGGGAATGTTGGAACAATCAATACTAAGATTCCCTCATTCAAATTATAGGTTGGTTCAAGGAGGAGCTAGAAGCTCATAGGAAAGCAACCTCAAAAAATCAAGATCTTAGATTCTAGTTCTAGTTGGTTAATATCTTTAAGAGGGTACGAGAGTTGCAATCAAATTAGAAAAAATAAAACAAGAGGAAAAGCTATATTTAAAGAACAACAACAAGAGTATACCAAAAGGAAAAAGTGGGAGTGATAAGAAAAATAAAAATAAAAATGGAAATAATGCTTCCATGTTTGTTTGGTTAACATTGGTTGTGGATTTGTTAATATTCTTGTGTCACCAGACTATGTTCAAAGTCTCAATTTAGGCATGTCTTTCGTCTAGTGAATTTGTTAGAAACTGAATTTTGGTGTTGTTTTCAATTTGGTGAATGAATTTGTTGAAATTTATTTTGGGTGTCAATTACAAACAACAAAATGAATTTGAAGCTAATGCCTTGGAATGTTGGGGGCATATCAAGGCCAGAAAAATATGGTGAATTCTATAGTTTGGAAGCATAAGAAGGCTATTTTTGATGGATGTTAAATATGAAAGTTTATTTAGAAATTAAAAATTTGAACCTTAAGGATTAGGGGGAGAATGTTGAAAAATATTAAACAGTTATTTTATTTGCAATACTTAAGAATAACGAAGTTGATTTTGATAAGATAAAAGAAGTTGCTCATTATAGAAACTACTCATACATTTACAAAGATTCAGGAATTTCGATACATTTAATAAGAATACAAAATATTTATGAGTCGTTTCTATAATAAAAACATAATTTGCAGTTGAAATCCTAACTACTCCTTCCTTTAACTTATCGAAATCAACCCTTCTATCCTTTTTTTTTAAATAAAGGGGTAAAAAGTTATTGATAAAAATTTTGGATTACAGAGTACAACTAATCTTCCAACCATGACTCAAATAAACAACCAAACAGGCTAAAACCACTAGACTAGAATGAAACCCAGAAAAGACAACAAGAACAAACCACATTAAGTTTGTACATCCTTGTGGATCAACTCCCACAGACATTGAGAGTCCCCAGATGGGAGACTCTCCCAATTATCGATACTCCAATGATCCAGCAACTTAGAAGCCCTTTTGGCCAGGTAATTAGCAACCACATTTCATGCCCTTGGGGGTATATTTATCCACAACATAGGTAAGGACCCTAGATAATCTAATCAAAGATCCATTATTTTTGATCAACCAAAGTGGTATCAATGTGATCCACTTGGTAGAGACACAAGGTTTGTCTACATCAACAATGGTGCTAAGTGGAGTAGTTGCTGAATTGATATCCAACCATATGAGTAGGTGATATCTACCATGGTACTTGGTTAAGGTTATTTCAAATATGATGGATAAAGGGAGGTATTTCATGTGGGGCTCATTCACCTTATGTCACTTATATAGGATAATATGGAATATCGTGTATAGGTATCATAGTTGCATTATAGTCACCACTCTACTCTAGGTATGGTGTTGAGAGCACATAGCGGTGAGGAGGCCCTATTTATTGCCTTGAGAGGAGTTAGATTATGGATATCCAATTGTATATCGATGGGTACCCTCAAGAGGAGGTCATAGAGGGTGAGATGGATGGTTGGATGTAATGAGGCAAGCGATTGAAGAATTATTGCCTCGTTAGATCATATGGATTCCTTGGAGGATGCATCTAGGGTGGGATATTTATGGATTTTAGCTAGCTTGGGTGTGGTGGATATGATTGTTTTAATACAAGAAGATAGATATGGAATTGTATTACTTTGATCAAGTATAGTGATAGTTTGGGGTAGTTCAGGGTATACTAGCATAGAGATATATCTGGTTTTAGTGGGTGATAAAAGATTATCCAACTACAAGAGGAGAGTTTGATGTTACCTTATTTTGATATCTTGATGGAGATGACCCACATTTTGTGATTCCAGAGGTGGATGATAGCATCATGCCTCAAAGGATTACAATAGTGCTACGATACAATCATCTAATAGTATAGGCAGTATGATATGATGCTCATCAAAGGGTTGAGAAATGGATCACACTGAGATGTAGGCTACCATCGAGGTTTAGGGTGGTATTTGTGCCTAGATATAGGTGTATAGGGATGTGCATGCAGAGAGGGATAGGCATATCAAGAGCAAAATAGGAGTATGTCCCATAATATTCCTAGAAGGCAACGATGTAGGAGAGCATGCCATGGTAGGAGGACTTATCACAATGGTCCTAGGAGGAGGCAGAGATAGGGGAGAGGGTTATAGCTTATGTTGAGATGTTGAGTGGAGGGGACCAGTAGAGGATTTTTGAGCTATAGAGAGAGGTAAAGGCTCAAAAAGGGGAAATAGCAACTTTGAGGGCTTATGTGGTGATCAATGTGTAGTAGATAAATAATTATGTAGGACACATTCAGATGATTGAGGTTCAACTATCATAGGCACACTCCCAAATATAGTAGTAGGCTAGGAATACATCGTATTTGAGTAGGTCTGCTCATTATATGAGTAGCAACATGCAAAGATATCTCTAGGATGAGATTTGGGTGTGAAGAACACAAGCTTATACTGAGAGGTGGGGTGAACAATATAAGATCACTTTTTACATTTCCTTCCCAATAAATATTATGCAATGTAAAGATAGCAATATCAATAGTAGTAATCAAAGCAATGCACAAATCACCACACATAATAGATACACCACAATTTATGTGGTTCACCCAATGTGGGCTACTCTACAAAGAAAATCTTTCACCAAAATTTTCTCAATCAATATCTTGGGAATCCTTTCCCTATTACAATGTTTATGGACCTCCATCCAAAGGAGACACTAATCCCCTAAATCATGTTCATGGATATCTATCCATACGAAACACCAATCTCCTAATATATGCTCTAGATGGTGATCCTCTAGAAGACCTTTGCCTTCACTACCCTTAGAAAATGGAACTTTATCATAGAAGACACCTATATTCCCTACTATAGTTGGAGATCTATATCCTCAACTTTGTCACCTCCAAATCTCTATTTGAAATCTATACTAAACACAATCCATCGGTCTAACACAAATATGACCTCAATATTTGCCTCTGGTCTGGCACAAATATATCCTCAAATTTGCAACAAACTCTATCCTCAAATATGTAATAAACATAGTCCTTCGGTCTAGCACAAATCTATCCTCAATCTCTATCCTCAAGACTTAACTCAAAGCTTGACTCAATCTCAAATCAACTCTGCTGGATCTGCCCCAAATATTAACTCAAGGTTTGAACAAATCAATAAATCAACTATGCTCTCAAGACTTCTCAAAGACTTGTCTCAAATCTGCCTTGTAAGCTTCCACAAAAGCTCACACCAATCTATCCACAAGTCCTCTCTAGAACTTGTCCAATCTACTCAATAAGTCATCTCAAGAACTTATCCAAATCTGCTCAATAAGTCCTCATAAGAACTTATTCAAATATGCTCTCAATCTATATTGTAAGCTTCCACAAAAGCTTACTCAAATATGTCCACAAGTCTTCTCAAAGACTTACCTCAAATTTGCTCAACAAGTCCACTCTAGAACTTGTCCAATCTGCTCAATAAGTCCTCACAAGAACTTATCCAAATATCATAGAAAAATAAAGATAATTGTTAAATACTCAATATGCTCTATACTCATCACAATGCTTAATCACTTTCAATCACTCTTTCAGAAACATACAGAGAATTGTTAGACTCAATATGCTTCAAATCAATCACTTTCTCAATTCAATTCAAAATATAGAATAGTTTGTTTTTGGAACTTGAACAATCACTTCACACATCCACTTGACTAGGCTCAACCAACTCTACTCCACCAATCACTCAATGAAATAATCCTTGCTCACAAACCCTAGTCCAAGTATATGATCACTCACTCAAAATAATTCCAATAATGCTCAACAAAAAATATCACAACAATGATACTCATGTTCTTGTCAGACCCTAGTTCAAGTTATTTTCTCAACAACTCACTTCAACAACAATGCTTATAACACAACTCTCACATGACAATGATAGTCATGTTATTTTCAGAACCTAGTTCAAGTTATTCACACAACCAATGACTTCAACAACAATGCTTATAAAACAAGGTTTTAATAACAAATCCTTATTCCAGAAAACCTTGAAGCATTAAATCAACACACTCCATAAGGAAGCCCTAATAAAATCCTTTTCACTCCAAACTTATTTTCTAGAAAACCAACCAATCAAATTAATTATGGAAGAATGTGCTCATACCTTTTTCTTGATGATGAAGGAACTTCAAATATCTACCACAACCACAAACACTTCTTTGCCAAGCTCAAAGAAGTTATAAGATCATAAACTCCCTCAAAAGTACAATGTAAATAATAAAATTCTAATACACCTTATAGCTCCATATTTATGAAAACATTCATCTACAAAAATGATTGACCAAGTACATCTTATGATCTCCCTATAATAACAACAATATCACCTTCAACAAAAGGTTCTCTCAAAATAATCAATCTTCAATTTGCCCTTTTTATAAATCAACCATGCAAAACTAACTTTAACCAAAAATTAAAATTTAAATTAAGCCCCTTTAACTTTAACCCCTTATAACTCCTTTAAACTATATTTAAAATTTAGGATTAGTAAAAATAAAAATTAAAATATTTACCTCCGCCTTGGGTGAGATTCGAACCTTTGATTTCCACCTCCTCGTGCGTCCTAGCCGCAACCTCGACTGCTACAAGTGCTAGGCACTCATTTAACACCAACCGAGCACCACATGCTCCTTAACCCTTTCTTGCGCAAAGTAAAAACAAATTGCATGCTTCCCATGCCAAAATGATCCATCGTGATTCAAATTTAGGTCTCAAACTACCCAAGCACCTTAAATCCTAGCCAAGTGCCACTAGACCACGCTGCCTAATTGGATGGGGGTTCTCCTCATATGGAAACTTCAACCTTCTCGTTGGCACTAAAACCAATTTCTTCTTCTTTCCTTTTGTAGCCTTCGATTACAAATTGTATGATTTAGAATATATTTCGAACACATTTGAAACTACAATTAAGGCATGTATTAATATACATTGCCTCCCCTTTCCTTGGATGTCGATGCATTTCAAATTTTCACTTTAACCTTAGACGTTAGCGCATTTCATTTTTAAATAATTAATTTATAAATAATTTAAATAATTTAGAATTTTTTTAAGTTAAAAACCCTTTGCGGGGCCGCCTTGGTCTTAGAGACCACTAACAGGGAGTTCTACATCGTCAAAGTCACCCGGGAGTCGCACCCGACCCTGCTCGCACCAACATTATCAATTGGATTTTGGATACCCAATTCAGCTTTTTGGTAGGGTGGAGATTTGAACCTGGGACCTCCCTTGGAGGATTGCCCTCTCCTTTCCAACTCACCTACAACACCTAGGTAAATTATTTATAATTTAAATCTTATAAATTAATATTTAATTCCTTTGGGTTTTATTAAGGCTTAAAGCATTCTCTGAATATACCACCTTGTATAAGTAATATTTATTTATAAAATTTAAATTCAAATTTAATCTAAATATTTTATAAAATAAATATTAAAACCTCTTTTAGATTTTCAAAAATCTTCCTTGGGTTGGTAAACTCAAGCATATTTGAAACACCATAATACTCAAGAGATGAAAATAACACACAATTATAAATGTAAATAGTGTAATAGTAAAATAATAAAAGCAAGTATCTTATTTTCAAATGAAAACATATGAATATCGGAGATATTATTCATTTACCCTTATATCAAAGATATTCTTCATTTGACAACAACAAGTGGAATTCGATGGAGGGATGTTTTTCGCAGGACTGCCCAAACTATCGAGCTCGTTTCGGCCATATCTCACTCATACGAACTAGGGTTGAGCTAAAATTTGAGGGTACATTCCTGTAAAACCCTAGAATGTCTCCACCAATTTTCATAAAATTTGGAGAAACATAGATCCTAGCACATCCCTATGTGTGAACAAGATATTTGGCAAGCGACTATGCGAGGGTTTCATCTAGGTTGAGTGCAAGCAACTCCAAAGGTTGGTTTTTAGGGCCTTCGGGCCCTAGCGGCCAATATTTTTATGGTTTATGCTCAATATTTTAGTAGTAAATGTTGAAGGGGATCCAAGATGGGTTAGAAATTTATCTTTCAACAGATCATACTGTGAACTTGAGTGACATCGACTTCCAATTTGCTGCACAAAAGAAAAATGAAAACCATACCTTTCCTAGGGCAAGGATTAAAGAGATCACGAAACAAGTTTCAAGCAGTTGATCAAAAAATGGCTCATATCTCAAGTGAATCTGGTGCTAAGGTGCACCCAAAAAATAATTCTACTATGAAAACCCCTATCAAGTGTAATAATTTCAAAGACTCAGCTCCAAAAATGAATTTTAGAGATGCCCTCAGTGGTTGAAAGCCTTAGCCAAATGCTAATATCAATCTTAGGGCTTCCCATAAACCTCTAAGAATGCCTAAGATTGATCCTAGGAAAACGAAGTCAGGATGTCTTAAAACAGCTAATGGAACTCCTATTATGAAGCGTGATATGGGTAACATTCAGACTGGCATTGAAGATTTGGAAAAAAGAGGACTAATTTTTTGGTTTGTGGGTTTTCTTCTGAGTCTATCTACTTTCAAAGTCTGGGCTAGAAAAAGCTGGAAAACTAAAGTGAGTTACAAATCTCTATTTATCCAAATGGTTATTTTCTTGTTTTATTTGCTAATAATGAAGATAGAGAGAAAGAGGTCCTTGGTTCTTTGGAAGGGCAGGGCTTTTCATAAAGCCCTAGTATACTAAATTTAAAGTCGAAGAATAGATGCCTTATATAGCTCCCGTGTGGGTTAGACTCTTTGGCATCCCTATTGAATTTTGGAATCCTACTATTTTTTATTCAATTGGAAACTCTTTAGGAAATTTTTATGATGACTGCTGATTGTACTCAAAATTTTGAACATATTATTTATGCTCGGATTTGTGTTTTAATGGATTTTGACAAACCCTTGCCTAAAAAGATCACATTAAAATTTGGGGAAGATAATTGGGAGCAAGTAGTGGACTATGATAAAATTCCTTTTCGTTGTAGAATTTGCCATGAATATGGTTATTTGGCTAGTGCTTGCCCAAATAAAATTCTTGATCAAAATAAAGAAGATATAAAATCAGTAGGTTTCCAAATACCTAAGAAGAAGAACACTCAGAAAAAACTAGTTATGAAGGATCAATCAAAGTCATCTGCTAATATGTTTGAAATCCTTTCCACAAATGATGTCCCAAGTGAGGAAGAGGAAATAATGGAAACTAAAATCTTAGAAACACAATTTAAATATGAAGGGAAGAAATCAGAGATAAACTAACAAATCAAAGGTTTTCAACAGAAAAAAAAGGAAGAAAATTTACACAAGAAAACAATCTTTCAAATGTCAAAACTTCAAATAATGTAGGTCCCAATATAGACTCCGTTGAACCACCTAGTAAAATTTTGTCTGTGTACGAGCATTCTTCGAGGTTAGAAGCCATCTCAGATTCAATTGGAATAAGTCAAGAAACATGGAAGAAAAATTGAATACGGATTCTAATAAAAACGTAGGTCGCAAGACCAATCAATATCATATGGTAAAAGAAGGTGAAAAGCTTGTAGAGGAAGGTAAGATTAATGCCCTTCCCAACTTTTTTAGCCCTGGTATTAATGAAGATCATCCCTTGGAATATTAGAGGACTCAAAGGGAGTCTTTCAAAACAAAATTAAATTAGAAGAATGATTCAGATAAATCATCCACATCTTGTTTTCCTTTAAGAAACAAAGATGTCAATGGAGGATATGGAATCAATTGCCAGTAAAATTTGGCTAGCTGGAAAAGTGGTTTCCCTCAGTTCCCAAGGGATTTTTGGTGGCATTGCTTGTCTTTGGGACCCAAAAGAGGTAGTTATTCACCATATGGTTGGTAGTTGGGGTTTTTTGGCTATAGCTATTCAAAGTAGACATTACAACCAAATTATGCTCTGCATTACTGTTTATGCTCTGACTTATTTGGAGGAAAAAATAAGATAGTGGAAGGATATTACTCATATTATCTCTTATTTTCCTAAAGATTAGATTTTGATTGGAGGATATTTCAAAACCATCCTCTCTCTGGATAAGAAAAGGGGGGGAAATAGAAATTTGGACAAAAGCACTGACCTCATGAGCGAATTTATTACAAACCTCCATCTTGTGGATATCCAACCAGATAATGGCATTATGACTTGGTCTAACAGAAGGCAAGGATTAGCTTGTATAATGGAGAGATCGGATAGGTTTTTGCTCTCTAAAAATTTCTTAATCCATGGTCACATTTCTAAAGTGAAGAATCTTAATAATGCTAGTTTGGATCATTGGCCAGTCATGGTGGAAATGTGGAAAACCAATGTGAGTTTCTCTCCTTTTTGTTTTCAATTAACGTGGCTTAGAGACATTTCATTCAGACCTCATGTGCAACAATGATGGAAGGAAGGTAAACCTAGGCATGGGACTAAGATATTTTGTTTTGCCAAAATACTGCAATACATTAAATCCAAAATCAAGACTTGGAACTAGAAAGAGTTTGGGGATGTTCATAAAAAAAACATGAAGTTATTGCTCATATTGAAAATTTGAATAAGAAAATCCATTTAGATGGCTTCACAGAGAAGAGAAGTGCAGATGAAATTAAACTCACAACTCAGTTAGAGGAATGGGAAAAAAGAGAAGAAATTTTATGGAAGCAAAAATCTAGAATTCAATGGCTCAAAGACGGAGATCGAAACACAAATTTCTTCCACAAATCTCTTCTACATCGAAGATCTCACAGCTTTATTTCTTTCTTAAAATCAGATTTTGGAGATGTTGTTTATACTTGGGATGGCATGAACTCTATTGTTGTTGATTACTTTTCCAATCATTTTTCTGCTACTCCTCTTGACTCAGCTTCACAACAAAATGTTCTTCAAGAAATCTCTTCTCTTATCACTTCTGAGGAGAACTCTATTTTGACTGCTCCTATTACTATCAATGACCTTCAACAAGTAGTTTTTAAAATACAAAAATGGAAAACCCCAGGTCCTGATAGTTTTCCCATTGAATTCTATCACGGTTTCTGGGATATCCTTCATGTTGATTTATTAGAGGTGGCGGAAGAAACCAGGAAATACAAAGAAATTTTAAAGGTTATCAATAAAACTTATGTAACTCTTGTTCCAAAAGCTCAAGAGGTTGATCATATCTCAACTTTTAAACCTATTGCTTTATGTAATGTTCTCAAAATAATTACTAAAATCATGGCAAAAAGGTTGAAGCCTCTTTTGCATAAGATTATTTCTCTAGAGCAAGGGGGTTATGTGGAAGGACATCAAATGGTATATGAGATAGTTATTGCTCAGGAAGCCATCCATTCCATGGATATGTAAAAATCTCCTTCCATGTTCATTCGGTTAGACTTATCCAAAGCTTATGACAGAGTGGATTGACACTTATCAAAGTTTTGAGGCAATTTGGTTTCTCTAAGGATTTGATGGATTGGATTATGGGATGCATATATTTAGTTTCCTACTTAGTTCTTATCAATGGTAGGCCTTATCAATCATTCCCAGCTTCTAGAGGTATTAGGCAAGGTGACCCGCTATCCCCTTATTTATTCATCATTCTTGTTGAATTTTTAGGTGGGACTATAACAAAAAAGAGGGAAAATAAAACCCTTGAGGGAGTTACCATTGCTCATGGAGCTAGACCTATCTCTCATCTTAAATTTGTGGATGAATCTACTCTTTTAGGTAAATCTATAGTTAAGGAAGATTCTAATATTAAGCATATCATTAGCTATTTTTCTAAGGCTACTGGGCAGTTGATCAATGAAAACAAATCTAAAGTAATTTTCTTTCACTACTCTACTAGACAGGAATCCATGGTCTTGGATAAATTAAGATATAAGAAGACCTCCCTTCCAATCACTTATTTAGGTATTTCCATAAATATTCAAAGGCAGAAAAATAAATATTGGAATTGGTTGTTGGACAAAGTCAAGAAGAAATTTGGAAAGTGGACCAAGTGGCTTTCTTTTGGGGGTAGAATCACCTTGGTAAAATCAGTCCTTCAAGCTATTTATATTTAATTTTCTTCCGTTTTGAATATCCCAAAGGCTTTTCTTCGAGAATTGGATCAAATCAGTCATCGTTTCATTTGGAGTGGTACTAAGGAAAAATAAAATGGGCCTTGGTGAAATGGGATAATTTATGTCTTCCTAAGAGTGAAGGGGGGTTATGATTTTGGTCTTCTATTAATAACAACAAAGCTTTAGCTACTAAATTATATTGGAGGATGTTGTATAACCCCAATGCTCTTTGGGCCAATAATCTCCATGCTAAATATGCTGAGAACAAAAGTCCTAAAGACCTTTTTTGCTATCAACTTCTTACCAAAGGTTCTCCCATTTTAGCATTTCTTAATACTGGTGATGATTTGATAAAGAAATTGTTTTGGATCATTCATAATGGTCAACAGGTAAATTTTTGGAAAAATTCTTGGGATGGTCACAAGCCTTTGATAACTCAGTTTACCAATTGGAGGCCTTGGATGGAGGAGCTTCACCGAGATAATTGGGTAAAGGTGGATAATTACTATCGGTACCATACTGGTAATTCAAAGGTTTGTAGATATTGGATCCCTATTGAGGACTGGCCTGTTCAAATCCTAGAAAGGCAAAGACAAGATATCCAAGGTATCCTTCATATGAGATCCCTCTCTTGGTCCCATGAAAAATATTTTTTTGGATGGAACAACACTACAAAGGATGAGTATTCAGTTGCTCAAGGTTATTTGACCTTATGCCGTAAAAATCCCAACCATTCTTCTAACATATTTTATCGATTGTGGGCTCAAAATATTTTGTCTAAGGTGAGGTTATTCAATTGGATTTTATTGCATCGTAGGGTGCTTACTGGTGAGCAACTTATGAAGCATGGTTTTCATGGCCCTTTTAGATGTGAAATGTGTGAAGAGAATGTAGAAAATCTCAACCATATTTTTATTGAGTGTACTTTAGCCTCTGAGCTATAAAGGAGAATTGCCACTTTACTTGGCTTACAATGGTCCGATTTTTTTACTTTTGAACAACTTTGGAGGGATTGGCCTTATCAAGAGGGTGTTGATCATTTTATTAGCCAGTTAGTTTGGATGGGTTCTACCATTCTTCTTTGGAATATTTGGAATTAAAGGAACAGTCAAATTTTTAATCAATATAGGATGGATATTCACTATATTTGGCAAAAGACCATAGCCAACTTAGTTTAATCAGTCCATCAACTCCTTAATCACCCCCAAAACTCCCACCAAAGATGGAATCAAGTGATGCAACTATTGAAGATTAAATATTCTAAGGGCAACCAACTTAAAGGGAATGTGAGTATTAGTAAGATGGATAGGAAAAGAAATTGGCAACCTCCTCCTAAGGATTTTGGAAAATTCAATACTGATGGAGCCTCTAGAGGGAAAACTAGAAAAGCCAATGTGGGAGAAATTGGTAGACTTTCAGATGGCTCCCTAGTTTTTAGTTTTGCTAAGAATTTGGGTATTATTTCCAATAAACTTGTTGAGGGGTATGGTATCCTTAGAGGCCTTCAAGAGGCTACTAAGGTTGGATGGGAAAATGTGTTAGTTGAGTCTGAATCTCAACTTATGATTAATCTCTTGAATACTCCTAACAATCATAAGGTGGATTGGAGAATAAAAATAACTATTGAGAAGATTCAATTAATCCAGATGGGATTTTTGGAATTTGGTTATAATCATGTGGTCAGAGATCAAAACAAGAGTGCTGATGCTTTAGCTAATTGGGCTTTGGACAAAGGTGATCTTACTTGTTATGGCCAACCTCCTAGATGGAGAGCTTCTCAAATTAGGGAAGATCTTCTTTGATGCAGGAGCATCCAATGGCCTCTGATGTAGGAGCATCCAGTGGCAGCAGAACCATTTTCAAAAAATTGGCTAAGGAAGATGTCGCGATTTCACGATATGTCACGAAATCGCGACCAAAATAGGAGAGAGGAGCAGACGGAAGATGTCGTGATATTGTGACATGTCATGTTATCGCGACCCATAGATGAAAGAGATGATGAGAAGGAAAAGTGTCGCGACATCGTGATAGAAAAAGTGTCGAGATATCACGACAGAAAAAGTTTCGCGATATCGCGACCGAAATAGGAGAGAGAAAGCATGGAGGAGAAGATGTCATGATATCGCGACATGTTGTGTTATCGTGATCGAAGGATGAGAAAAGGCACAAGTGAGAAAGATGTTGCGATTTCATGACATGTCGCATTTTCGTGACCAGAAGGCGAAGAAGAAGCCAAGGGAGGAAGATGTCGCAATTTTGCGACATGTCGCATTTTCTCGACCAGAAGACGAAGGAGAAGCCAAGTGAGGAAGATGTCGTAATTTCGTGATATGTAGCATTTTTGCAACCATAAGGCGGAGAAGGATCCAGAGGAGAAAAGTGTTGCGATATCGTGACAGGTCACATTTTTGTGACGAGATGGCGAGAGAAGGATCCAGAGGAGAAAAGTGTCACGATATCACGATAGGTCATATTTTCGTGGCCAAAGGATGAGAAAAGTTGCAAGGAGGAAAAAAACAATGTCACGATATCATGACATGTCATGTTTTTGCGACCCAAAGAGGAGAGAGAAGGTGATGGAGCAGAAATGTCGTGATATCGTGACATGTCACGATTTCGTGACTGGAAGAGAAGGGGAAGAGTCGGAGGAAGAAGATGTCATGATTTCGCAACATGCTACATTTTTGGAGCCTGTTATAGAGTGACATGTGGTAGCATAGAACAACACGTGGCATCAAGGTGTAGTGAAAATAGGCAAAGATGAAGAGTCGTGCGAGGGGAAAATGACAACGAATAGAGGTTAGACAGCGATTGCAAATGCCGTTATAGAGTGAGGCCATTGAGCAATGGCATGCCAAAACATCATTATTAGTTGTAGGTGGTTACAGATAACTCTACCATTTTGTGTAATGATGAAGCCAGAGGGGCATGCGAAGGCCAAGAACACAGGTGGAAGATGAATCGATGGGACCACCAAGTGGAAGGTGAAGAGTCACGCCAAAGACTATAAAATAGGGAAGCAGAGACATTCACAGGGTCGGTCGGAGTTCGACACCAGGTAGGGTAGATCAGATTCAAGGGCCGAGGTCCATTATGATCCTGCTTGGCTGTGTGTGTCTTCCAAGAAGAGCTTCGGATACCAGAAGGTGTAGACAGATGCACCAAACATGAGGTAGTTTACATGGATCCGTGGAGATGGAAGCACGATCTACAGATTTGAGACAGAAGGCTGTGACGCTATTGATCTATAGATAGAACTTTGAATAGTAAGGCTACATCAATTATTCAGAGCGATGGTATTCGACAAAGTGTAGAGGAGTTGCAGAGCTGAAGGAAAGAGGACCAGAGGACTGCAGAGGTAGTGAATTTCTTCCAGACGGGAAGTGAAGGCGGTGGCCATTGTGCTGTTTTGATATTCTATGAATTTCTAGAATCAGAGAGGGTCGAGACCTCTATAAAAACATAGGCATGTAATAGGAGAGGAATGTAGAGCAGGAAATTGCAATAGTGATAGGGAAATTTTGCCTACAGGATAATATTGTAAATTTTATTTCTGAATTAATGAATGAAAATTTGGATCTATGAGATTGTGATTTTCTGTTCCCCATCAAGTTGTATCAGAGCGAGAAGTTCCTGAGCGTGCAAATAGATCGCCAAACGTGAGGCAGTTTGCACCAGGATCTGTGGAAGAATGGTGAGAAGATAGAGCGAAGTTTAAGCAAGTTGCAGAGGCAGGTACCCATTTGGAGATGTTGTAGAAGGCAGTGACCAAACAACACAGAAGTGAAGGTCACTTCTCCATCAACCTTGGGTGTCTGATGTAGAAGCATCCAGTGGCCTATGATGCAGGAGCATCCAATGGCAGCAAAGCCATTTTTAAAAAATTGGCTAAGGAAGATGTCGCGATTTCACGACATATCACAAAATCACGACCAAAAAAGGAGAGAGAAGGAGCAAATGAAAGATGTCGTGATATCATGACATGTCACATTATCATGACCCACAGATGAAAGAGATGGTGAGAAGGAAAATTATCGTGATATTGCGACCGAGAAAGGAGAGAGAAGACAATGGAGGAAAGTTGTCACGATATCACGACAAAAAAAGTGTCACGATATCGTGACCAAAATAGGAGAGAGAAAGCATGGAGGAGAAAATGTCATGATATCACAACATGTCACGTTATCGTGATCGAAGGACGAGAAAATGCACAAGTGAGAAATATGTCATGATTTCACGACATGTCGCATTTTCACGACCAGAAGGTGAAGAAGAAGCCAAGGGAGGAAGATGTCATGATTTCATGACATGTCGCATTTTCATGACCAGAAGGTGAAGGAGAAGCCAAGTGAGGAAGATGTCACGATTTCGTGACATGTTGCATTTTTGTGACCAGAAGGCGGAGAAGGAGCCAGAGGAGAAAAGTGTCGTGATATCGCGATAGGTCGCATTTTCGTGATGAGATGGCGAGAGAAGGAGCCAAAGGAGAAAAGTGTCATGATATCGTGACAGGTCGCATTTTCGTGGCCAAAGGACGAGAAAAGGTGCAAGGAGGAAAAAAAAATGTCGCGATGTCGCGTTTTCACGACCTGAAGAGGAGAAAGATGGCTAGTGAGCAGAAATGTCACGATATCGTGACATGTCGTGTTTTCACGACCCGAAGAGGAGAGAGAATGTGATGGTGCAGAAATGTCACGATATCGCGACATGTCATGATTTTGCGACTGGAAGAGAAGGGGAAGAGCCGAAGGAAGAAGATGTCACGATTTTGCGACATGCTACATTTTTGGAGCCTGTTACAGAGTGACACATGGCAGCATAGAACAACACGTGGCATCAAGGTGCAGTGAAAGCAGGTGAAGATGAAGAGTCATGCGAGGGGAAAATGATAGCGAACAGAGGTCAGACGATGATTGCAAAGGCCATTACAGAGTGAGGCCATTGAGCGATGGCATGCCAAAACATCATTATCGGTTGCAGGCGGTTACAGAGCACTCTGCCATTTTGTGTAATGATGAAGCCAAAGGGGCATGCGAAGGCCAAGAGATGCAGGTGGAAGATGAATCGAGGGGACCACCAGGTGGAAGGTGAAGAGTCACGACAGAGACTATAAAAGAGGGAAGCAGAGACGTTCATAGGGTCGATCGAAGTCTGGCCCCAGGCAGGGTAGATCAGATTCAAGGGCCGAGGTCCATTCTGATCCTGCTTGGCTGTGTGTGTCTTCCAAGAAGAGCTTCGGATACTAGAAGGTGTAGACAGATGCACCGAACATGAGGCAGTTTACACGGATCCGTGGAGATGGAAGCACGATCTATAGATTTGAGACAGAAGGCTACAATGCTATTGATCTATAAATAGAACTCTGAATAGTAAGGCTACAGCAATTATTCAGAGCGATGGTATTCGACAAAGTGTAGAGGAGTTGCAGAGCTGAAGGAAAGAGGACCAGAGGACTGCAGAGGTAGTGAATTTCTTCCAGACGGGAAGTGAAGGCGGTGGCCATTGTGCTGTTTTGATATTCTATGAATTTCCAAAATCAGAGAGGGTCGGGACCTCTATAAAAACACAGGTGTGTAATAGGAGAGGAATGTAGAGCAGGAAATTGCAATAGTGATAGGGAAATTTTGCCTACAGGATAATATTGTAAATTTTATTTCTGAATTAATGAATGAAAATTTGGATCTGTGAGATTGCGATTTTCTGTTCCCCATCATTCTTTCTATCATTTCTTTGGATGGCTCCAGTTCTGAAGGTACCTAGTTTCTTCTTGCTTTTTTTTCTTTTGTTTCTCTTTGGTTCATTCAGTTTTTTTTAGTTTCCTAGCTCATTTTGTTCTTACTCGAAAGTGGCATCCATTTTGGGATGTTTTCCACAAATAAAAAAAAACTTCCTTAGGTTTTTATGAAAAACCTTTTATTTTTCTCATCCATGGTTTAAATAAAAACCAACCTTCATATGATTCTACATAATATTAAAAATATTATGAAGTTCTTTTTCCATTAACCTTTACATTGTTCCATGAAATATTCCTTGACATCAATGATGACTTCATTCGTTGACATCAATGACAACTTGACTCAAAATGTCCAACAAGGTGGCTTAGGTAGAGGCATATTTGGTTGGTGGACAAGATGTATTTTATCAAATTATCTATTTCTAGGTGGTTTTAGAGGGACAGAGAGTGGCTTTACCTCTAAACTTGGTAGCTCAAAGTCATGCATGGTCATCCTCATAGACAGTGAGTCAATTCATGCGTACGTGCCCATCTAGAGCACCGCGTGATAGGGAAGAGGACCAAGGATCTAGAGCATCTAGAGGATGAGATGTCATATTCTATCTTTTTGTAGCATAATCTCCCGATGATTTAGTATGCCAATTTTTTTATTGTGGTATACCAATCTACTATATATGTACCTTTTTTTTAGAGTAATACCATACTGTATTTTTTACTTGTATTTGTGTTGTGTAAAATATGGAATATTTATGTTGTTTTTTATTAGTTTATGGGTGATTTATATGATGATGTGTTATATCAATGCTCATAATTTTTGTTTTATGATTTTGAGATACATCTATTATGCTTATTACATGTGATTTATGGGAATGGATTGTGTTTGATAAATTGTGATTGATATTGTAAAAGTGATGTGCTAGGTGACATATCCTTGCGATTGTGATCTATTAGTAATAGTCCTTAAGGATGTATGCTTGCATAAGACAAAAATGAAGTATGCTCTCTGCTTGTGGCCTATGAAGCGGAAGCTATATAAGGGGTATTTTTATGCTGACATTGAAGGTATATGACCTAAAAGAATGTTTGATTTTGATGATTAAGACGATATTATGAACAATGTGAACCTCTTAATATTTGTTGTAAAATTAAGGATAAAAGTGATGTGAGTGAATTGGGCATGAAATATGTGATAAAGGATTTTTTCTACGCACAATATTCAAGAATATTATATGCCATCATCACAAAAAGTCTAGTGTAATTTGTAGATAGATAATTTGATGTCTATAATTGATGAATCAGTTGTGGTATTATATGTTATTTTGTAATTGTATACAAAGTGTTTGATGAAATGTGTGTGCATATATTTAATTATGTTATAAAGTGCAATTTAATATTGTATGTAACAATAAAGTTATGTAAAGCAATTATATTGCTTAAATTACAAGTTATAAACTATTTTGTCCTATAGTGGGAAATGTCAAGTACATACAAGAGTAAATGCATATGAAATGCAATTTGGGTAAGTTATGAGGTGGTTGGAGGACATAACTAATTTTTGGTGTATAAATAAACCCTCCCCTCATTAATTCAAGTTGTTCATTCATTGAAGAGGTTTAGGGGTACATTCATTCAGCCAGAGCATTGAAGGTAGTCATGAAAGTTGATGGATTAATGGAATAACATTGGTATATGTCAGAGTTTATGCCTATGTGTGTAATGTAGTTAGGTCTAGTATGCAACCATGGGGAATATTTTACATAGATTTTGTAGATTGTAATGCTGAAACTATAATGTTGTACTATAAATGATATTATTAATATGAAACTGCATATATTTATTGTTATCAACCATTGTTGTTGCTATTGTCATTGCTGATTTTATTGTTGTTAGTGTTGCTATTATTATTTTTGTTGTAGGTTTTATGCGTTATTATTGCTATACTACGATAACTACAAATCTGTAGAATTATTTCAGTAGAAATGAATTTGTGTGTAAGCATGTAAAATTTAATGTCTACATAATTATGTTATTGAAATAATTATGTATGAGCATGTAAAATATGTAATATTAAAATGTATTATACTAAAGTTATGATGTACGAAAAGCAATATTGATTATGGATTTAGTGTTCCCAATTATCTATGATAATGGAATGCAAGGCTAATTATTGATTTGGCCTCAATTGCCTATGATAATGATCATACAAATCCATGAGAATATGGGGACTTTAGCTAATCAAAGTTCATAGAAAATCTTGGGTATTCAAAAATGAAAATCAAGCCTATCAAGAACCAGTGTGTGATTTGTGAGTTCATTCCTTATCTTGAACTTGATTATGATGTGAAATATATCAAGAACCAATGTGTGTGCTCATGAAATTTATTTACCAATTTTGAGTAAGGTAATGATGTAAGCCAATCAAGAACCATTATGTGTGCAAAATAAATTCATTTACCCATATTATGTGAGGTAAGATGAAACGGATGATTGAAGGAACCAAAAAGCTAGATTTTCCTTATGTATAGTTAGAGCTCTCTTCAAAAGAAACATGTCGCCACACATGAGCATAGTCAACTATTAAGGGTCCCCAAGCTTTGAGGAATTGGATTATCAACAAGTCCAATGAGAATTTTACCCTATCCTTACTACTTGGGGATTTGTTATTATTTGTTGTGGAATTTAGTTAAATATTCAAGTTTTTTGGGAATCTGATTTTCAACAAGTCCAATGGAATTTTTTACACTATCCTTACTACTTGAAGGTTTATTATTTTTATTTGAGTCTCCAAGATTTATGGAATGATATTCTCAACAAGTTAGATAAAATTTTTACCCTATCCTTACTACTTGGAGATTTATTATTTGCTTTATTTATTTATTTATTTGGGTCTCCAAGCTTTGGGGAATCATATTCTCAACAAGTCCGATGAGAATTTTTACCCTATCCTTACTACTTGGATATTTATTATTATTTATTTATTTTTGTGAAAATAAGTAGGGATTTGGGGATTTGGATTATATATCCATATAGTTGGGACTATAATCCTATCCTTATAACCCACACTTGTTATTTTTCTGTAAGATTTTTGTAGAATATATATAGTTAATTTTATTGTTGGACTATGTGCATAATGGGACAAGCAAGAAGACCTTTTCACTTCAAGGTTCAATCCAATCATGATGTCATATTTCCAAACATAATATTTTATTTATAAATGTAATTTGTGTTTGGTTCAAGCATGGCAAAATCGATTCCCAAAACTCAAAATTTTCTTAGTGAAGAAATAGTGGTTTTGGTTCAAGAGAGATTTTTAATCAATATCAAGAATCAATATTTTATTAAAGTGTAAATCAAGTGATTGGTTCAAAAATAGACTCTTAATAATTTGAGAATACCAATATTAACTAGGAACATGATAGCATCTGTCTAAAATTTTAAATAACATAATGATTGGATGTGACCATATTTCATATGCAATTGGACTAATCAAACTTAGGATTTGCAAAATGCAACTATATGATATATGATGTTGGCTTATGCAAGATAGTTGAAATTAGAAAATGAGGTATAAGATGACAAATGCAAAATGCCTTATGTACAAAATGCAAGGTGTTTATGTACAATGGTGAGACATGATTTTATGCATAGTATTTTTTGATATGCATTATGTTCATTGGCTCCTTAAGATATTTTCCATCTAGTGTGGCCAAACAATATGCACCTGATCTAAATTTAGTACTTATTAACTTTAAGACCTATTTGAGCATTAGTATTTTTCTGGTTTTCTTTAAGAACAAGGTCACCAATATTGAAGGATCTATTATGAACTTTCTTTGAATTTGATCTTTTAAGTTTTAATTTATAAGCGCAAATATGCTCTAAGACATTTATGCACTTTTCATCTAGTAAATATAATTGACTTAATCATCTACTACGATATTCATCTCATATTTTTATGCCTTGAACCAAAAGCACTAAAGAAGGTACTTCAAGCTCAAAGAGGAAGATGAATTCGGTGTCATAGACCAATACAAATGGTGAAGCACCTATAGGTATTCACAAACTAGTCCTATAAACCCATAAGGTGAGATATAACTCAATATGCTAGTCTCGACCATATTTTTTAGCTAATATCTTTAGGATATTGATTAAGATTATATTATATGCTTCTGCTTGGCCATTACCTTGTGGATTTTAAGGATTAGACCATCTATACTAGATATTATATTTTGTGTAGAGTTTTTTAATATATTTATTTTTGAAACAAGTTCCATTATCTAAAATAAGTGTAGAGGGGATGCCAAATCTACATATAATTTGATTAAAAATGAATTTAGAGACTTGAGTCATTTTACAAGAATTTAATGGTATGGCTTCTAGCCATTTTGTGAGGTACGTAGTTGTTGTTATAATAAATTTATGTCCATAAAAAAAAATGGGGTTGACCTTCCCAATGATATCGAGGCCTCACTTGGAGAAGGGCCAAGGGGAACAAATAGCTTGAAGACTTTGAGCAGGAGCATGGACAAGATTTGTGTGTCGTTGACACTTGTCACATCAATGCACATAATAATTTGCATCCTTCTCCATAGAATGCCAAAAATAACCTATTCATAAGAGCGTTTTGGCTATAGCACTACCGCTAAAGTGACCATTGCAAGATCCATCATGCACTTCACTAAGTGCTCTTTGAGACTCTTCTATATTGAGGCATCTTAAAAGGATACCTTCAAAATACCTCCTATAAAGGGTATTACCTAGGATGACAAAGTGAATGACTCTTTTATGTAGGATTCTATGCTAGTTTTTGTCTAAACCATCTAGAAATGAGCCATTTTGGAAAAATTGAGAATATGCATATACCAAGGTTACGATGATTGGAGTGATTAATTTATGAAGAATAACAATATTATTGAACTTTAGATGATACATAATAAATTGAATGCTAAGAATAACCTTAGGATAATATATAAAATAATATACCCTAACTAATTCTAGCAAAGTGATAACGCTAACCTACTAACAAGATAAAAATATCCTAGCCTACTAATGTAGTTAAATTGAATGCAATGACTAATCATAAGATATTCCAAATAGTGAGTATCTTCTAGGTAAAAAGTAAATGTAATAATGTAATAACTACTAGCTATGCTAACATCCTCCCTTATTACATTATTTGGGTAATGTATATAACTGCCCCAATACAGTGAAGGAGAGAAATAAAAGATGTTGATATGCTAGATCTTGCTCTAAATCAGGCTCTAAGTGTACCTCTGGGACTATCTCTGGATCTTCTAGTGATTATGCCACTTGATCTATCATTGGATCTACCAATGGGTCTACCATATGATTTACCTTTACTATAGAATCCATTCAAAAAAAAATTCATCTTGTTTTAGTTGCTCTAGCTCATGGCTCTAGCTGCCATTTCTTAGGTCCACCTCTGGGTCTATGCAAAATAAGTACTTATAGAGTACTCAAGCAAAAAGTGGATCATCCCTCAATTTTTTTAACAATAATTAATGTCCTTATTGTAATATTTTCATTCTATATAATTGCATGGGTAACCAGCTGCTGTAGTCGCTAGGTGTACTAGAGTAGATAATTACATATGAGGTTCATTATTCTACAATATATTTTTGCAATTTTTTTTATAAGGTAGGTAAGGTATCGATGACTGCTGAAAATGCACCCTTATAAGTTTCCCCCTTTTTGCAAAATATGTTGTAATGGAATTTTTGCAAGAATTTTGACTAAGGTGTCGGTCTCTACTGAAAGTGCACCCTTATAAGTCATCCTCCATTTTTAGAAAAATATTATGTGAGGTAGGAAATAAACTTTTATCCCCATAAGTGCAAAATATTTGCAACTTATGAAGATTTTTAAGGCTTTTACAAATATTTCTTCCTAGGCAAATTTAAAAAATGTCAACATGAAAATCCCCCCTTTATTATAAGTACTTCAAACAAAACGTTTTGCTATTTATGAAGCCTAAAAAAGTTTCAACCCTCCCCTTTATTGCAAGTACTTCAAAAAAAAATAGTTGATATTTATGAAGCCTAAAAAGAGGTTTGCAATGGTGCTACCTAGGTTTACAATTTGTTTCCCTTATAAAGTTGTATGTGTCATAAAAACTTTGTGTGCTCATTCAAAATCATAACCTGAGTCCTCACTACCAACATGGCCTTTTGTTTTCTACTTTACCTCTATGGTGTACCTTTACCCTTTTTGTCTTGCTTATTTTTAAACCCACACCGATTGGTGTCATGGTTGTCCTTTTTATAATTTGTGCAAAACTTCTTTTGGGATTGAGGTCTATTTCCCTCATCTATGGAAGATGATCCCCCTTCTTCTTTTGACCCTCTTTTTTTATGTAAAGTGCACTGTTGGACACTTCATATCTTTGTAGCTGATTTGCTTCTTTAGTTTGAAGCAAATTTACTAACTCCAAAAAGGTTACTTGTCTTTGATACACTTGAAGAGATGTTATTAACATCTTGTAGGAGTCTAGAAGAACCCTTAAAATGACCGAAGTCAAGACTTTATCATCAAAATTTTCTCCCAAAGCATTCAATTTTGATTCCATTTCTGCCACTCCGTAGAGGAATAACTCTACTGTTTAACCTGAATTCATATGGAGAGTATGAATTTGAGATTGAAGGTTAAGAATTATGGCTTCATTTTTCCCTTTAAAAATGGTAGATAAAGCATCCCATGTTTATTTTCCATTTTGAGCATCACAAATGTGAGGCTAAATTTCATTAGTAGTAGCTAGAAAAATTAGCATGAGAATTTTGTTGTCCTTATTATCCCTTGCCTTCTAATTTTCTCCTAGTTTAGTGGGTCTTTTTACAGTGTTTGTCACTATATCCCATAATTTCTCTATAGTAAGAATGGCCTTCTTTTTTGTTTTCCATGCATAATAATTAGAACCTTTAAGCAAATGGGTATCATTGAAATACTTGTTTATAGTAGCCATTATAAAGGTTTTCTATTGCACCAAAATGGTCTCTCTTTCACTCTAATTGATATTTAATGGAACCTACCTAAAAACCCTTTTGAAAAAAGGATGATTAATTTGAGGAGTTTAAGCCAAACAAGAAGAGTGAATTAGGGTTGCATATGGAGTGAATTATCAAAAATTGGCTTTTCCTGTGCAATAAATTACATAAATGGGTGTAAAAGTTGGTGTCTTAAGCTTGCTTGATTTTAACTTAAGAGGTAATTGCAAAAACAGGAATTTAAATGCAACAAACCATCAAAAGTGCCCACAAATTTTAACACATAGATGCTGGATTTGACTGAAAATGCACCTATTTTTACAATCCCAATTTAACAAAAGGTGTCGAATGCTATCGAAATTGCACCTTATTATAGTAATTTTTGCAACAAAATGTTGATTTTTGGTTTGCAAAAAAAATTAATATTCAATTTCTCCCCTTGTCTTACACTTTTGCAAATAATTTGACAAAAACAATTGCCTTTCCTTTTTTTTGTGTTTGCAAAATAAACAAGTTTCAATTCTTCAACCCTTTGATTTTCATGATTTCCCCTTGTGTTACAATTTTGTAAAATAAGAAACCAATGTTTGGTTTGCCCCCACATTTTTTTTGTAAAATAAACAAGGTTGTGAAATTTAAGATCTTTAATATGATGAGATCCTTCTCCAATTTGCAAAAAATATGAATGTGCAATATTTTGTGTTATATCCCAAAATTTTGAGAAAACAAAATGCACAATTTGCTTTTGATTTTGCAAAAATCTTTGATTTTCAAGTGCCCCCCTTCTTGTGTTAAAAATTTGCCAAAAGAGAATCACAATTTCATGTCCCCCCTTTGCTCTACAAATTTAACAAGGTAGCACACCTTTCAAGTCAAGTTGACACACGACAATATTTTGAAAGGCAATCCAGAACCAATCGGTGCACGACTTGGTTTTAGTGGACCCAAGGTCTATTCTTCATGAGAAAAACTCTTACTCTCAAAACTAGTGTGTTAGAAAATTTTTGAGAAAGTTTTAAATCTCCTAGATTTGCAAAAAAATGTGCTATTTATTTGTATTACATCTCAAAATTTTGAGAAAACAAAAACACAATTTTGATGTTTTGCAAAAAAAATGTGCTATTTATTTGTATTATATCTCAAAATTTTGAGAAAACAAAAACACTATTTTAATTGGTTTTGCAAAAATGGATCTCCTTTATTTTGATTTTAATTTGCAAAATAAAAAAAAGTTTAATCAAAATACTTTAATTTAATAATAAAATATAATTGTGTTTAAAAATCAATTTAAATTAAAAAAAATGATTTAAAAACATAATTAATATTTAAATTATTAAAAATATATATAAAAAGAAACTTTAAATTTAAAAAATGCAAATAAATAAAAGTTTTACCTTGGAGCGCGCCTTTAATTTTTAATCAAAACTTGTTTTAAAGGGGTGAGGGAAAGGTTCATCCTCACGACCTTCCCCCTAAGCAGCTTAGTGCCAAAGGCTCAACCATTTTAGCTACACTTTTGGACGGGAGCTAAGGGAAACAAATTCCCTTTTGATGGCTTCCCCACAACATGGTGGGAAAAAAATAATTGGGACTATTGTCCCACATGCACCCCACTGAGGCTTTACGAGATGTTTAAAAATAAAATTTCCCCCTTGAAAGTGATTGCCTACGAGTAATTGATGATGAAAAATGAGCTATTATTGGAGGGAACGGTGAATAGCTAAATATCACGTATATGCCCTAGAGGTTGTACCACATCAGTGTCATGTGGGAGTTCACCACATTAGATACCCAGTCAACTTACCAACAAGGATGCCATGTTAGCTTTGGAGGGGTGCCACATCAACTCTCACGATGTCAGTAGTCATTCACCTTGAAAGTTGCCAGGTAGCCCTCGGGGTTGCCATGTATCTGTGTTGAAGAGCTACCACATCAGCTACAATGCACCTTTCAATGTGCCAGCTCAACTTAGCCACCACATCAGCTCAGAGTACCACTTGTGCCACCCCAAAATTTACACCCACTATGTGTCTGCTAGGTCAACTTCAGGTTTCACATCTCGGATCATGTGCAGGTTGACATCAGTGGTCATTTCATGGAATTACTTGATGTCATATGCACCAGGTTCTGTGTCTGCTTGGAAATCCATGTGCATGGTTGTTGGTTGTTAAATAGCGATGGAGATACACATGTTCTGATTGTGTTGCTCGATCTAGAAGTGCACAAGATTATCATGTTGTGCTAGGTATGGTAATGAGCATTGTAGTCACCAGAGTGGTGGCAAGTTTCCATTAGGTGGAGTGATGGGTTTTCAGTTCCTATTTTAGCTCCCACTTTGTGGGTGCACTACCCACTATGATTTGATCACATTTGATGGTCATATCATGACATTAGTGGTGCAGGGCCTCATCCCTATAGGATTTAATACCTGCACCCATTAGGGGATTTAAAAAATAAATGTAGTTGATGTCAAATCAGAACATTCACCTCATCCAATTAGATTTAGATACCCATAAAAATACATGAAAAATGTTAGATGCTGAGTAATGCCAACGCTTCGAGATGCATATCAAACATTAGCCACACAAAATTTTATGCTACGTTTGGGAAACATTTTGTGTTGCTCAGGATCATCCTCAAGATCCATTTCGAGCAACAGGTTCATGGGGTCCCATATTGGAATTTTTGCTTCCTATGTCCAGCTTTACCCTTTTTTCAGTTCCATAGGTCCCACTTCACCAAGACCTTTGATACCAATGTGAGTGATTAATTTAGGAAGAGTAACAATATTATTTAACTTTAGAGAATATATAATACATTGAAGGCTAAGAATAGCCTTAGGATAATCTATAAAATAATATCCCCTAACTAACACTAACAAAGTGATAGTGCTAACCTACTAACAAGATAAAAATATCCTAGCCTACTAACATAGACAAATTGACTACAACTATTAACCATAAGATATTCCAAATAGTGAATATATTCTAGGTCAAAAGTAAATGTAATAATGTAATAACTACTAGCTATGCTAACAATGATGCATCTTCAATCGCAAATATATCCAAATATGTTAGGATAGATTCTAGTGAGGTGAGATCTCAAAGTTTATGAATGATAATAGTTGACTAAACATCATCCAGCTCTAGGGGAATTAGGGAAGTGGTTATTGCCATAACATCCATAGGATGATTGCTAGAACAAGGAATGGATTCAATAGAGACTTTTTAAAAAATGACATGAGTTTCTAGACAAACACCTTATAAGTATAGAGTTTCTCATCTCAGATTTAGTATACATCATTAATTTGATTTACCACAAGTTGTAAGTTTCTAAAAATAAACAAAACTTTAATCCTTAAGGCAAAAGTTACGTGCAAGCCCAAAACTAAAGCGTCATGCTTTGTTGTGTTATTTGTGGAAGCAAATTTAATCTTAAATGATAATGGAATTAATTGTGTTTGTGGAGACACCAATATGATACCTATACCAGCACCACTCATACATTGAGCTTCATCAAAGAATAATGACCAAGAATCAAAATAGTCATCCTCTAATTAAGGCACTCATCTAAAAATTCTATTGTTAAAGGAGTAGACTCAAGGGGAGCAACAAAAAATTGATCAAATATGACCTAACCTTTGATATATATTTGACCAATAAAGGTTAATTCAAATTCTCTTAAGGCAAGAACCCATTTGGCTATAAATCCTAACATATAAGGTCTATTCAACAAATAACATAGTGGATCAAATTTTGCTATGACAAACATTATTTGACTTAATATGTAGTGGCCTAATTTTTGCATAGATAACACAATAGTAAGATAGATCTTTTCTAAGGGTATGTATCGGGTTTCATAACTCACTAAAGTTAAACTAATGTAGTAGATTTATCGTTCTTTCTATTTCTTATCATGGTGGGTGAGCATTGCCCCCAATGCAATCATTAACACAAAGTTGTACAAGATAAAGGGTTGTTTTGGTTTAGGAGGGGTAAGCATAGGTAGTGTAATCAAGTACCTTTTAAGTGCTTCAAAATATTCTTGACACTCAAAATCCCAATTAAAATGGGTACCTTTATTAAGAAGCTTAATAAAAGGTTAGCATTTATCTACTAACTTGTTAATGAAGCAACATATAGAATAGAGTTTGCCTTGCAAACTACAAAGATTAGTTAAATTATTGGGTAGTGGTCTATTTATAATGCCATCTATCTTAATTGGATATATCTCTATTCCTCGCATGGAAACAATAAACCCTAACAACTTTTTATATATTGAACCCCAAAAACACACTTGTATGGTTTTAAATAGACTTTATACTCATGGAGTCTATCAAATATCCATTGAAGGTTGAGAATGTGGTCTTCCTCATCAATAGAATATGCAATAATATCATCAGTGTAATCATGTAAAATTATATACATCATATCATGGAACATATATGTCATGGCTAATAGGTTGCACCTGGGTTCTTCAATCCAAATAGTATTCCTTTTTAAAAAGGTTCCAATGGTGTGATAAAAGTATTTTTACATTGATCTTATGGTGCTATGCGGATCTAGTTATATCTTGAGAAGCCATCCATAAGGGATAAGATAAAAATAGTTTTGCATTAATCTTATGGTGCTATGATTTGATATATGTTGGGAAGTGGAAAATAATATTTGGGATATGTTGCATTGATATCCCTAAAATTAGTACATACCCTGATTTTCTTAGCCTCCTTTTTAGATACTAGAACAATATTGGTTGTCTAGTCAAAATAATTGATGGCTTGGATGAAATACACATCTAATAGCTTTTTAAGTTCTTCTTTCACCAATAAGGCAATTTTTGAATGTATTTTTCTAAACTTTTATTTGACAAGTTTTGCATCAGGATGAGCCACTAAATAATGCATGACTACCGATGGATCTAAGCCAGACATATCTGCATAAGTCCATGTGAAGAAATTAGGATACTTTATGAGGAAGCTCATATATTTGGCTTATTTTTCTTCATTCAAAGTAGCTCCTATTTTAACCATGTGAGGATTAGCTTCAGTGCCAATGTTAACCTTGAAAATTTCTTCTATCACAATGCTTAAATCTCCTTTAAAATTGGGAGGGGCGGGAGAAACACCCATTTATTGAAGTTTTTGTAAGGATAAATTTACTAATTCATCTTGTGTGATTGAAATTTGAGTGTGTGCTATACATGGGATGGATCCATTGAAGAAGAAATTGTTTCGCATTTCATCATGTGCGATATCATAAAATACATTCCTTCCATATAATTATCTACAGTGGTAATCATTTCGAAGTGAATCATCGAAAGCATATTGCAGTAATTATTGGAAGAAAAGAGAGGTCCTTCACCCCTTTTGACCCATTTTAGGTGTTTCTGATTTTCTAAATGTTAGTCATACGTGATCAGATGATCATCATCATCAAAGGGAAAAGGTTGGCATTTCATGGGAATGTAGCGAATACGACATCACGTAGGCCACACTTCAGTATCAAGAGGTTCACGTATGCCATTTTCCAAGAAACCTAGTCCTTTTATCCTATAACCCATGTCACACATGATTTTCTTAGAAATTATGTATTTTTCTGAATATAGCAATGAAAAAAACTACTTTTGTCAAAGAATAGTTTCATTATACTAATGATAATTTCTTCTATGGAATATCCAACAGAAATGAAAGTACAACTACCAACATGGTATACATCTTCTTTCTTGCGAGGTAGTCCTATCATACATGAAGATGGTAGTAGTTGAGACAAGATGATAGAATCTTGCATGGCAAAATTCTTGTATTCAGATGGTGATAGTATGGTGGATAAATAGGTTAGCACCTCATCTATGATAGAATATGATGTGGATGAATATATTGTATATCTATTAATATATGTGGAAGGAGTATATGAAGAGGGTAGATTTGATGTAGATGAAGGTGGACAATGAGTAGGAGGTGATGACAATGATAACAAGGGACATAAAGGAACGTTGACTAGTTCAACCATCGCACATAACTCAAAAGGTTTGGGGTCACCATGGATGGTGATAATTTATTTTTTAAATTTAAATTTTATGCATTGATGTAAATTAGAGGGGACTTCCCTCATTTAGTTAATCCATGAATGCACTAGAAGGATATTTTATGATGTTGGGTAGTGTACAACATAAATAGATGTATTTAAAATCCTAGGGCCAATGTGTAGTGGGATGGACATCACACCACAAGCTTCTTGAGTTTCATAATTGAAGGCTTTAATGAAAATATTTGTTGTTCTTAAATCCTAATTTTTGAGTCCAGACCTTTTAAAAAAATTCATAAGTGCAAATTTTCAAGTATGATCCATTGTCTATCAACACCCTTTTAACACAAACATCCCCAACTAATGTTGTTATATAGAGAGGATTATCTATGTGTAAATATTGAGAAGGAATATCCTTCTCATGGAAATCAATGTAATCCTCTCCGTGAGAGGCTACAACATTAACTATAATATTTGGATCTATATCTTGAGGTACCATCATCTAACTTATGTAATTTATCAATTCTTTCCCATGCACATGAAAGAACTAAAGAAGCTCTAGAAGAAAAAAATTTGTTGTTGTTTTCACTAATTGTTCTTCAATTTCAAAATGTGTTTTCTGTTAAGTTTTGGTTACATTATTACTTTTATGAGGTACCATCAAAATTAAATGTGGTTGAATGGGATCACTTGATTGAGATGAGGATGTTTGAGGTTGATATTCTTGAGCTTGAGCTTTTTTCTTGGTTGTGGCTCCAATCATACCCACTCTATGATGTAATTTTAGAAGAGGATGAATAACAGTGGGTGAATATGTTGGGATAATTTGAATTGGATGAGGTCTATGAGTTGCTGATCACTCTAAGGGGAGCAATTGACGTGAATATGGGCAAGTTTTTAGGATTCTAAAAAAGGGTTCCTCATGAATAAGTAAATTTGTGATGGACATCATAGGTCTTGATTCTCCTATATACTATTGGAGCGAAGAGAACTAATATCAATTTTTGGAGTCTAATTCACTTTTCAAATAGTCAAAATACAAGGGTTGAGGTTCCTTTTCTCGACAACTCTTGATTGTAACAAAATATTGCATAGACACAAATGCATTTTGTGAAGGTTGGGTATTTAATATGTTACTAATAATACCCACATATTGTGTTGGATGGGGTACATTTTTTATAATCCACTTGATGCACTAGTTCTTGACCACGGTTCTATAGTGGATTTTTGCAAAATATCCAAATTTTGATTTACATTTTGTACATACTATGCACGAGTTTGCATATTTGTAGGAGGATTGAGGTTTGAATAAGAACTTTCTACCTCCAACTTACCATTATAAATTAAATCCTACACTAAATACTTCAATATTTTTCATGAATTTGTCAAAAGACCATCAACTCTATGAAAATCACAATGTTGATCAGGTCTATGCCAATTTTGAGTGTTATCTAGTTACTAAATTTCTAGTAATTCTATTAAGCCTCTTTCCAAAAATTATGGTAATGTCATTGTCAATGGTTGATTTAATTTTGTGAAATTTCATGGTGGTGGTATTTGTGGTGCTTTCAATACAAATTTCTTTGTAGTATTGGAAATATTGACATTTATAGTGGACCTTTTGTTTGTGAGCCCATATCCCACCACATGCTTATTTTTGTATTAGCTTTTAGAGGTATTGTATTCTTCTTTTCTTTTTAATTGACCTCTTCTAATGAGGTCCTCCTCTAATATCCTTTCCAAGTCAATGACTTGATCAAAGTAAGTTAGAGTGGCAATTTCCAACTCATATGAGAGTTCTTATTATAAGTTTCCAATAAATATGTGTAACATATCCCTAGGTCATAAGGCAAAAAGTAATTTTGCTACCATATTATTCCATCTTGCTAAAAATTCAGAAGAGCTCTCATATTTATCTTATTTGAGATTATATAAATCTTTTATTGTTACATGTCTTTCAATGTATGCCCCAAACCAATGCATAAATAGCTTGTTTGTTTATTTGATTTTCCTCAAGTAACGTATGGGTAGTTGGTAGTACCACTCTAAGGCCATGCTCCCATGACTCTTAGGGAACATCTTCAATAACAACATGTCATCATATGCAATATCATGACATGATGTTTGAAAAACCGTAATATATTCAGTAGGATCTTCAATCCTAATGTAAATAGGTAGGACTAGCATTGGAAAATATTTGGGATATGACATGGCAACAAATGGATGGTCTAAAGGGTGGTTACATATTTCTTTTTAACTATATGTTGGATGATATGGGTCTAGATGATCAAATTGTGATGCTAATTATTTTACTATATTTTCCAAATGTGCATTGTGAACACTTGGTGCTACTATATTCCCATAAGGAGGATAGTAATTGGATTGTGTGGTTTGGTGAGAATTCATATTTGGCATAGTAATACTATTATGCATGGGATTGGAAAAAAGGTATGGAAAAATGAATATGGATATGTATTATTTATGGAAGAATTTTAGAGTGGGAAATAATATAGATGTAAATTTAGATGAAGAGCTGATTGAGGAGGTTGTGAATATGATGTCGATATGTAAGAATATGGGTTGGAGGTTGATGGAGGAAGGGGTTGAGAAGAAGTGGTTTGTGAATGAATTGGATGAGAAGAAATAATGTTGGAAGCTTAAGAATATGGATTATGGAATTGATTGGTATATAGATTACGATAATTATGAGAAAATGAATTATTATTAGTTGAAGAAGCATGTGGTATTTCTTTGGTATTGATAGTAGTAGAAGTAACATAAAAAATATTTTATTGTAGTGTTTCTCAAGCCTTGATCTGTGGGTGAATATATTGAGATTAAGTAATTTGAGTAGTACCAAGAGAAGGATTATCCTAGGGGAAGTAATGGGGTGGAATGAAACTATTTGAAGTGGCTCCTACAATAATTTTAGGGGGATTTTGAGATGAATATGGGCACAATCCAAAAGCATCTTCTAAATATGCTTCCATTGAAGTTTTACCCCTTTCAAGGTGGTTTGATTTTGCAAAAGCTTCCATAAGAGAAACACAATTGTGTTTTCCAAAGCCTAAAAAATGCTCCATATTTTTAAAAGGGATCCCTTCCCTGGTATCCTATTGAGGTTAAAAATAAACCCATATGGTGTGCATAACCTTTCCAGTTTGTTCCTCCTTATTTTATTGGTTTTATTGATATTTTTGGTCCTTTTGGTTTTCTTGGTTTCCTTCTTCTGTTTCAATGTTTTCTTCATAATTAGGGTTTTCAAAATCATGTCCTTCCTAAGGAGGACTTGCAATATTGTTACCATTTCTTAAATTCATTGTTATTTCTAGACAATCCTTTTACTCTTTTAAGATTGTCATGATTCTTAGTAAATCCTCTTTTATGATTTTCTCTATTTTTTTTAAATAAAAAATAAAATAAGAGGATGGTGTTTCATGTTGGGTTCACCAAAGAATGTAGATAAAAAATTTCTCATCCCTTTCCCTTAGGTCAATGGATTCATGCGTAGGATAAGGATGGGGAAATCAAAGGGCTACACTTCAATATGAGGGGCACTTGGTGTCATACCTCCTTTGGTGATTGTCGATGAGTTATGGTAGGTTCACCAAAAAATATTTATTGACCGCTTCTATGTCCATATAGGGTATGATGCTAGATGAGTCATTTTGATAACATACACCTAGGTTTTGGATAGGATGCAACTAAATACTATGCTACATGCATTTTGATTTTTATGTAGATAGCAAACAACTAAATGAAGCTAAATACATTATAGAATTATGCAATATGTATATATATTTCTTATTTTTTTAGATGATTTAAGAAATAGGAAATATGAAATAGATAGGAAAACAAAAATAGAATTAAAAATAGATCAAATACGTTGTCTATCGAAATCAGCAAGCGAATTCGTTATCTTGAGAGTGAATTTGTGATAGACTTACAAATTGTCAAATAAAACACTACAATTGGAAGTTAGAGTTTGGGGATTTTATTAGGCCACTATAGGTTTGATCTCGATGGCATAGTAGTTATATTCCTTTGATCTCTTTAACCAAATATGCATAAAATAAATGATATTGTAAAGCCTATTATGAATAATAAAGTTATGATCAATTGATAAAATGATGCAATAGATGATATGGTATGCAATGCAAAAAATATAGATCTGATGTGCAAAGAAAAATAATGGATTTGAAGATAAAATTTACCTCCAAACTGGTGTCTACATGAATTCACTTCTATGTGAGAGAATTTGCTTATGTGTGAGCGAATTCACTCTATTGTGAGTGAATTCACTTCTAGTGGTGGTTACCCATGAATATGCTTGATTCCTATTACAACCTAAAGGTTTTACAGAAAAACACAACTAAAAATAATTGTGGAAATATTCAAAGTAGTTTTTCTTATAGAAAAACTTGTTTGATGGAGGGTGATAATGGCAAATTGGTAGAATACATGACAAATGAAATTGCAATGGTGACTTTAGCATCCAAATCTATTTTTTTCATCCAACCTACACAAGAAGTTCAAAAAATGAAGATAACACTACTCAATTTCCACAATCAACCTTCTAGATAGCCAAAGGGCTCATTTTATCCTTTCTCACCAATGTAGGAAGAGTAAGCGATTGGGACAATTTTGGGTTGCAACTCAACTGTTAAACCAAATCAGGAAAATTACCAATCTAGGTAGATTTATCAACCAAATTTAGAATTGGTGTAGCTGAAGATAAATTCCATTAGAATGGAATCTAGTGGTTTGCCAAATTTGGGTAAACTATTGAATTTAGCAAATTCACTCTCAATTTATGTGAGGATTTAATTTTTTGAGCAGATTCACTTCCTAAAAATACAGGGGATGAAATCACTAATAGAGGAGAGAAATCGGTAAAAGGAGAGCGAAAATATGAGAATGAAGGAAATGTGCAATTAAAATTAACACATGCAAAAAACAGTGGGGGAATAAAAGGTTGTCTTGAAAATTTAGGGAATTTTGATGTAGGTCAAAATTATGTATCTAAAATAATATATGTACTTATTGGAGATGGTTTAATGACTACGAAATCACTTCCACTAAATCTAGTCAGATCTATAAACAAAATGCATCCCTTATCATTGGACTCTAAGCTTAATGTTTAAGTAGCAAGTCAATTTTACCCATGTCCAATGGAATTCTCTCACTGTTCAAATTTAAAAAGTTCATGTTGAATCTAAAAATTAACTTTCTGGATGGTGGGGTGAGCATAAAAAATTTCAACTTTTGAAAGTATTGTTCCAATTTTACATATTTTCCTTCAATGCAAATTTTGTAATGCTTCAAACACTTGTTTTTGTCTTATGACATGGGTAAAGTTTTGGGATATTTTATACACTATTTTATTCTCGTATTTCACTATATTGGAATATTTCTCTACTTGGCTTCTCCTAGCAAGATCATTGTCCCAAACTCCAGGATTTTTGACTCATCCTTCTCAATCATATTTGGATGTTCAATTGCAATAACGTGTTTATTGGTTTTGATCCTCTATGAGATATAGTTTTAGCAAAAATTAACCCTTGATCTTCAGTCTCATTTCGGAAGCATTCATTCCCATGTTCATGGAGTTTCCAACACATTAGAAGATGTTACCAAAAAACTTCATAAGCTTTCTCACTTGATACAAGATCTTTAGAAGTTCTAACAAGAAACTAAAAAGAAGGTATTAAATAGTGATGAACAAATTCAAGAACTGATTACTTTTATTTCTTACATGAAGATTTCAAAAGATATTATAAAAGACATACCAAAATTTCACTATATGACGAGCTCTCCTAAGGATAAGTAATGATATGTGATGTGTTGCATCACGATATAACTATAATTATTTTTTATACTAATTTTTATTTATATATATTCTCAATTATGAATGGCTTACTCTTTATTTTTTTCTAAATAATATTAATATTTAAATATTATATTATTAATATGATCTAATTTCAAAATAAAATAAAAAAACATAGAGAGATGAAAGTTTTCTTTTTTTGAGTGCAACATCCTTATTCATAATATTGTGTCTATATGTAGACAACATTTTTAAAAAGTCTAAACGGATTTATAAGGAATTCTCAAATGAAAAGTTTTAAATCATTGCAACAGACAATTCTCCGCGGAGTATGAGGTTTCAATGTGCTCGCATTAACATCTCAATTAAAGAAAACATAGAAGAATATTGAAATATGCTTAGATTTCCTTAACAAATATTCAACCATGTGATTTCAAGCTCACGTGCTTTGAAAATAAATCAAACTCTCAACCACAAAGGGTTACCGGATCGACATGATTGATTTGTTCTATTATTTAAAAATGTATATGCCAAAGTTTCTCCGTCTTAGTTGAAGAGTTGGTTTGGAAACAATATAATTATTCCAAGTCAACAAAGGTGCCAAGAATTGAACACTTGCCTCCAAGACTACGTCCACTATGCGCGTTTTCATCATCACAGACGTAAGAAACTCCACTATGCGCGTTTTCATCATCACAGACGTAAGAAACTTAGAACAGATTAAATTGAAAATTGCTGCTTTATATACAAGTAATTTGTTGTTTTCGGATGCAATTCGATCTCAGCTATAGGAAGGGAGGGATGGAGTGCAGCATGTGCGGGGATATAGGTTTCCAAATCTACTTATTCCAGTGCAAGAAATGTCTATGTCATTTCCAGCATAAGTAGGCTTATAATCCTCTTTTTACTGCAATTTTTTTTTTTTTTGGTCCTTCAATGAATAAATTTCATGCCGGTTGATTTATTTGGAAAAAAAAAAAATGCAGATACGGAATTGTACTTGTATTGAATATCTATATTCGTTTTTGCCAGTGAACTAATGATATGTCTTGCTTTGTCAGATATTGCAGTAGATCATATTATGAGCATGTATCGGCTCAAACTACCTGTGAGTTGTGTGACTGGTGCTACAACATTCAATAGAAGGCGATATCTGATGTTGGACTTAGAAAAGATATCAAAATCATCATAAAGATGAAGAACTCATGTAGCAGGTCAAGAAAGGGATTAGGTGCCACTGGTGGAGTAAAGAGAACACTCAAGAAACACTGTGCTGACAATGGACCCATGAGAGAAAGTAAGAAGAAGTCTGGGTTATTTAGGGAAAGGAGAAATAGGAAGAGATATAAGCTTCTAAGTGAAATTCAATGCTAATACTTTTTATTAACTGTGAGAAGATAATATATAATTAGAAATGCCTATTCCAATTTGTTGTTTGTGTAGACACCAAAACAGCACCAATCCGATTATGTGATTGCAAACACTGATCGCTTTGACAAACACAGCCCCCAGGGCAGCCCTCAGAGGTTAAACAGTGGTCTTAACCACTTTCATAGCAATTTTGTAAGGTCAAGAAGCAATTTGGCACACTTGGACACTTTGCCCAGCATTCGTCTCACCCAGGGACGAATTCAAAATAGAATCCGTCCCACCCCAGGACGAATTCTAAGCTTAACGGGCAAAAAGACAAATGGTGCCAAGTGGCAGCCCGTAACAGCTCGCTTAATGACTCCCGCCTTGCACGCGTGTTTAGGTGGACAGAGGAGCCATTAGAAGACCGTCACAAAAGGCATTTATCAAAGCTCAAGTCAATGGAGGACTCCCCTCCCTCATGGGAAGACAAGACCGCCACATGGCGCCTATGACCAACACATGGCATTTGTGCTTCCCTCCCAAAAGAGACCCCATGGGTCTATAAAAGGTGGGACTTTTCTCACCCAAAATATACAAAGTTGAAGGAGTTTTCAAGCAACAAAGTGCTGCCGAGTTGAAGACCCACTTGCATCCCTTTTGGTTCACCTTCCCACATCCACCAATCTCTTTTGCAAGGGAGGTTGTTGGGTGGCCTTTGGAAGCTCGAACCCGACCCAAATCCAACACATGGACACCTGAACCAACCAATTCGCCGACCCCCAAATCCTAAGAGGTTTTGGGCCCATCCCTGGTGGATTGGCTCCAAAATCAAGTGCCAACGGTGGGAGGCCCACTTGGGCACCCCCGCACCTCCCAAGTCCTATTTTAAGTTTTAGAGCATTTTAGATTACTTTTTAGATTGCATTTTGTGTTATTAGGTTTGATTAACCCATAGCTGCAATTTTGTAACTTTTGGTCAGATTCTAGTATGTTTTGTGTCGCTTTGTTGTTTCGCTGACTTGCAGGTGTCGAGGTCAAATTCCCGAGGGTGGAGGCCAAATTGGGAGAATCCGACCATCTGGGTCGTCCCAAAATGGCCCCAATTACATAACCCCCCTGTTTGCAGGCATTTTGTAGGTCTCGGGATCCGACATTGGAGCAGCAGCAGGTCGGTTTCTTCAACACAGAAGAATTCGTCCCACCCAGGGACGAATTGCACTCGAATTCTTCCCGCCCGGGGACGAATTCCAGCTTGAAGGTAGATTGGCCACTGTCTCGATAGCGGTGGCCTTCTGGTAACTTTTCTTATCTTCTTTCAAGTTTTGAAGCCATTTGGACTCACTGTAATTACTGTTTCATGCAAATGTTTACATGCATATTTCGTTAGTTTTAGAGAACAAACACTTTTCATTTGCGGCAGATGCTACTGACATCTTGGTTGTTTCTTTGTTCGTAGGAGAAGCAGCGGAGGTTAAGAACTCATCGACATCAGCGGCGGCATCATCTTGGCCCGCCCATTGCAATCGTGGGCACGCGGAAGGAGGAAGACTAAGTCACACATTGTAACAAAGACAAATTTAACGCTCCTAGCCCCTAAAAAGGGAGGAGACGTCTATGTAACCGAGGATAAGATATTTGAATAAAGAGGGCTGTGATTTCTTTACATCTTTTCTTTCCTTTCCAAATTGTCTCTTTCCTTTGTTTTGGTGCATAAGGTTAAAGCGTTACATTTCGTCTTACATTGCATAATTAGTGTTTCCTTTGCCCGGAATCTCGTGCTTTCAAGTGGCGATCACGGTGGGACCCTGTTCCCTGGTTTTTGAAATCATAGAAAACTGATCAAAGTTTTGTGTTTGTGCTTGATAGGTACATTTTTTTTGTTGCAGACTGCTATTCGTCTCCGACGAGGACGAATTCTTTTCTGCAATTCGTCTGACCCTGGGACGAATTCAAATTCGTCTCTGGGAGGGACGAATTCTGTTCTGCAATTCGTCTCCCGTAGGGACGAATTCCTGCCTGCAGATTTTCAGAGCAGAAATTTAGAGACAACAGGAGCAGGCAGAGAAGAGGTAGGGATTTTCATGATCTCTGTTATATTTTTTTATTTATGTTTCTGTTCCTTTGATTGTTTTCATCTTGTCCCCGCATTGCATAAGAAAAGTCATGTATGCTTGTTTCATTTTTGTTGAATAAAACGAATCCCACACACATCACGAAACAATTTTAAACCAAGGAGCCGGTCGTAAGACCCCAGCCCTTGATCAAGACCATTGGTGGATTTCATCACCACCTTGGCTTGATTTGCATCCATTTCCCGATTGTCAACCGTTGTTAGGCGTAAATCCTGACGAAGACAGACCGAGTGTCGCTGGGGTGATTCCCATGCGCGCGAGGATAAGTCTTCTATGGTAGGTGCCATTAACAGGACAATCCCCCTTCCGTACCGCCTATGTACCACGTACCTTCTGCTCTCACGTACCTATAGTCTCCCTCTCGTAAGGGCGGGTATATAGAGAGGTTGGTATATCAGCTTGGTTGGTATATTGAAGGGGCTACCATTTTGGGAGTTATATGAGCCGTCATAATGCATTTAAACGATCTTCAAAACCTACAAAAACAAAACAAAACATCAAAATGCACTAAACCAGTTTAGGACACACCATTTAATCCTTAAAAGAGATAATCACGATTTTGTGAATGTGTGTGCTTAATTCTGCTTAGTGTAGACAAAAAAAAAAAAAATCATAAACGAGATAAAAACTTATTTAGATAGCATAGAAGCACCGCAATGGTGTACACCCGCAATCAAGCCCAATCAAGGGCGAAGCTCTGGAAGGTACACAAAAAGCAAGCACAAGTCGCCTTCACTTCAGTCTTGAGGATTTGGTCATACCGCCTTATAGGTCTAACCTACAAAAGAATCCAATTCAAAATCCTCGGTGGGGTATGCCTATTCAAAGCAGCCCCTTTCGGGAAGATGCCTTACATGTAGACCTTGACATAAATAGAGAATCACCTCTTGAAGTTAGGCATGAGTGGCCACCGCGCGATGAAGCGCTAGACAGGCACACCGTCCATTTGGAGGGGCAACGTGGATATGGCGTCCCTTCTTTACCTATCATCAGAACAGAGAGACCAAATCCGGAGCGCAGGGCTCCTTACATAGGGCGACCTAACTCCGCCCACCCCATTTACACCCGTGAAAGGGAGTATGAGGAAAGCCATCGCATTCCTCGAGGGCAACAAACAATGCGGGAACCTTGCATTTCCGCACCAGCAGGATATCATGATCACCCCTTGAGGCCGTAACCTCGAGCACATACCGCCTACCTCGACAGAGGGAAGCGACCCCTTGAGATTTTAGAGCATCAAAATCGAGGTAAACCCATAGGAGGAACATTTGAACCTTTTGAACAAAATAGGGTAGATCAAATTGACCCGGCTGTCGCTAGATATACCACCCGTCAAGCCCAAATCATGCGGCTTAAACAAAGTCATCAAGAGATAGAGTATCAATACCGCTTGGATAAAGAACGCATGCAACGCGAAGCGGATGAGTTACGCTATGAAATACCTGAGAGGGGGCCAACCCCTCGCATCCAAAGAGCTGAACAAGATGAGAGGCATAACCCGTTGGTGCAAGACAGTCTCCACGACCTCGTCAAGCTCTGCCTCCAAGACCTCATAGATTCGAGAGGGAGGCAACTCCCCGAAACAATGATGGGTACCTTCAGCAAGAGCTTGATCAGGGTCATAGGTTTCGCCCAGAGACTCCTCAAGAATTTTACGAGGAGTATGAACCAAAAGAGGAATATGTTGAAACTCCCCATCAAGGCAGGAAGGATGCCATTCGGCCACCCCTCCATAGGCCTCCAGTTTACCGTAACTTGCAACAAGAGCGAACAAGAGAGGAAGAAATAAAATCTTCCGATGCATACCAAGCGCTATTGGAGCGTTTGGAGTCTCGTGGAGACAAAAGTCGCTGGGCATCAAAAACCCACATTACGTCTACTCCGCAATAATCCGGTGCATCCCTCAGTGCCTACACCTCTTTACCCCGAACACTTCAAGTTGCCTCAATTGGCAGCTTTTAAAGGTGAAGAGGACGCACAGGAACACGTTACACGATTTCTAAGCCAATGCTTCGGCATCCAAGATAATGACGCATTATTGCTTAGAACATTCATAACCACATTCGCAGTGCCCCGCCTCGGATTGGTTCACACAACCGCCCAAACACAACATAAGCAACTTAGATCAACTAGTAGATGCATTTCTTGAACGCTTCGCCTTCAACACAAGGAAGAAGGCATCACTTAGTGATCTTTCTAGCCTTAAACAATTTGAAGAAGAAACAATGGCAGCGTACGAGAATCGATGGAGAGCTTTGCTTTCTAGGTTACCCTACCGTCCTCCTATGTTTGATCTCACGCAAATGTTCGCAAAAAGTTGCTTAAAATCAATCTCTCGGTCTATTGTTACTCGCGACAATACGACAACTTAGAAGAAGCTTTGGCGCAAGCCGTAGTCATAGAAGAGATTAAGATAGGCGAAGGCGCAATTGCCAAGCCTAAGAAGAAAGAGTGGAATAAAACCACTAAAATCGGGACAACGCAACCACAACACGCCGCAGTCAACCAAGTTGCGATAAATGTCCCCGCGCTCGTGCAAGAAACGCAGCCTCAAAAGGCTAACTACCAGGCAGTGCCTCCTGCTTACGAAAGAGATAATAGAAGACAGGAGCAAAGTATCAGCAGCGTCGCCCTAGGCGACAATTCACCCCGTATGCGGAGTCTAGGGACTCCTTATTTGACCGCTTGTCAGCGGCAAATTTAGTTACTCTGCCAAAAATCCAAATTTTTGACCCTAACATTCCCAAGCCTAGGGGGTATAGGGAGGAATTGTATTGCAGATTCCATAGGCGCAGAGGACATGACCTAAATGGGTGCTGGAAATTCAAAGAACTAGTCCAGGATTTGATCGACAACCGAACATTGGTCGTGGACAACCCCATCGCACCAAACAACCAACAAATGGGGGTATTCAAGGACCCCTTGCCTGCCCACGAGGCACAAACAAAACCGCTCCAGATTAACGAGGTGCGACAAGATCTTCCCGCACAAGGATTTGTGGGAATGATTAGCATTGTAACAAGGAATAGAAGATACCCAACAGTTGCCCCCGAGGTAGCTACGAGGGAAGTTCCATCGACATCGCATCCTCAACAACGCCCAACGCAGTTACCTCCGCCTAGACCTGAGGTCACGATACGAACCAAACTCACGCAGAGTTTGCGGACCACGTCGGCTAGGCTGTCCATCTACGAGCTTATTCAACAATCAGCTCCCCATAGAGAAGCTCTTATGGACATTTTAAAAGCCATTGAAGTACAACCCCACGAAGCAAATTCTTTCAACGCCTTCGTGGGACATGTGAAACAATGTACGGAGCCCGTCATCACATTCAGAGAAGATGAGGTCAAAACGATATCAAATGACATGGCAGATCCACCCCTGCACGTTATCGCACGGGTCAACGGGATCCCGTACAAGAGAGTGCTGATAGATACTCGGCTCGTCCAAGGAACATCATAACCACCGCAGCCTTGAAGCATTTAAAACCGCCAACCTCTCACATCACCGCCTCCACGTACACACCGCGAGCTTTTAACGATGCAATATGCTCGACAATCAGACACGGTCGTTCCGCCTATCCGTGTAGGACAAAAGTCAATACCCACACCGTGCCATGTGTCCGGAAGGTGAAATGGCTTATAATATACTGCTAGGGCGGCCTTGGATCAGGGATATGAAATGTGTCCCTTCGATCGCACACCAGTGCTTGAAGTATGCCTATGAAGGAGAAATACATGTAGTCCCAATGGACTTAGAGCCCTTCAAGTATTGCAATGCGGTACAATTCATACCTCAATCGACCCTCCCTTCAACGCATTTGGATTTCCAATTAAATCCATCTAAACAGGGTCCAATACCGCAGGCACCACTGGTGGCCAATAAGGCAAAATCCCAGCCAGGTGAGACTTCATCATCGGCTCCTTCATCATCAACGCCACCTATCACGGCCCAACAGAAGGACAAGGGAAAGCAAATCATGGAAGAGGTTAAGCCCTTAGAAGAAAGGTTGCCCACAATTTCAACAATAACAACAGAGGAAGCACCCAACGCAACAGAAACCAAGATTCCTGAACCACCAAACATGGAATGGACTCAGGAAGGACTACCGTTTCCTCCCACCCAATCATCAACAATCACTGTTGAAATGGCCAGTACAGGCCTGGGGGAATACTTAGTGCAAAATGTTGTGGCAACCCCCACACTGGAGTCAGTACAAGACATGGGAAGACCTCGCCTTCCCATTGGAACAATCGTCCCTCTAGGCTACCCACCGAACCAGACAAATTTTGTGTATGGGGGCTTTGATCATGGTCTTGAACCATGCCAACAAAAGGAAACAGATGAAGAGCCTTTTGTGGAAAACATCAATTATCTGTCAAACCCAGAATTTGCCCTAAAATATCTAGGCCAATGCAATTGGCATGGATACGGGCTAGGCAGATATGAGCAAGGGATGCGGATCCTTTGCCAACCAAGATATCGTATGCCATATGACAAGTCAGGGGTAGGGTTCAACCATCCCCCGCCATTAGACATCTTGGTTGAAAATATGCAAGGCCTAGAAATAGGCAACAAGGGGGGATTGACATTAGACACTTATTCCAATCCACATACAGAATACACATTGGGAGACTACCTCCCATGGTCAACAAACACCCCCGGAAAGCAATAGTAATCCCTCTCCTTTGCTAGAGAGAGGTGAAAGTTCAGAGATTAATCCTCAAAGAGAACATCAACGGCTTCCAGACATCTTTCTGAAACTGTTCCCCTTAGAGGTTCCAGACGAAATAACACAGTCTCAAGAGAATCAGGTCCCTCCACTAAGAGTGGAACAACCGCAATGGGACCAGATTAATTCACCGGAACAGGAAGAGTCCTCAACGTCGCAAGCAACAGATGTCGAAGAGGATGAACAATTTTGGATCTATGAAAGCGATTCAGAAGATGAAACTGAAATGGACTATCTCAGACATGCGCGACGACATCACCGCGCTCTAACTCATGAAGATCTAATGGGACAGATGGGTATACTGTTAGGACATGAATGGCACGTAGACCCAACGAGGTGGGACCAAGTGTTAGACCTATGGCTCCAAATTCAAGATGAGCATCGTCCACCTCGAGATCCCATCATGACAGCAGGTGCCAAGGGAAGACCCCGCCTTCCTTTTCACACATAGAGATGAATTTGCACCTAGAGAGGATCCATTCGTGCCCGTTCCCGTAGAGCCGGATCCGCAGTATAGGGAACATCTAAAAGAATCAAGTCATCACACCCGCGGTTCTGGAGACCAAATTCATTCCATCCACATGATCTCCATTGATTTGACCGCACCCATCCGCAATCCGACCGATCCATCACGGCCATTGCATCTAGACATGGATGCCATCGACCGGGATCGCGTCAATTCACCATTGTCACCATCAGAGTACTGGCCTTTCGGTGAAATGCTTCATTTTACCCCAAGGACAACTCAGGATATTTTTCAAGCTGAAGAGGGACCCGAGGTTCCAAACGCAGATCTTAACTCACCTGATGATATCCATTTAATCCCAACTCCACATCAGGTTGGAGGACGGATCCCACATGTCAGTCGAGGAGACGACTGACGTAGACATCGGCACAGATCCAATGAATCCACGGATTCTCAAGCTGGGGGTAAGCCTTTCCCCCGAAGAGCAAGCCGAATATATTGCCCTTCTCAAAGAGAAGAAGGAAGTTTTTGCATGGTCGTACAAAGATATGCCAGGACTAGACCCGCAGCTAGTCATGCACAACTTAACGCTTGATCCGAAAATCAAGCCTGTAAAGCAAAAACTAAGAAAGATGCACCCAAAAGTGGCCTTGATGGTCAAAGATGAATTGCAAAAGCCGTTGGATGCACAATTTGTCATCTCGCGTGGATTATCCGCCATGGTTGTCCAACATGGTTCCCGCCAAGAAGCCCGACGGGAGGATTCGCATATGCACCGACTTTCGAGACCTAAACAAAGCGAGTCCTAAGGATGATTTCCCCTTGCCAAGCATCGACGCATTGGTAGACGCTAAAGCAGGTCACGAAATGCTCTCCCTAATGGACGGTTTCTCAGGATACAATCAAATTCGTATCAATCCCCGAAGACCAACTCAAAACGGCATTCACAACGCCTTGGGGGACATTTTGCTATAAGGTCATGCCTTTTGGCCTTAAAAACGCTGGCGCTACATACCAACGTGCTATGACTTATATCTTCCATGATTACATGCACAAAACTTTGGAAGATTACATGGATGATTTGTTAGCCAAGTCTCTCTTGCGCTCAGATCATCTCGGTGACTTAAGCAAGATTCTCGATCGCCTCATAGAGCATAAGGTCGATCGAATCCCAAGAAGTGCGTGTTCGGCGTCACATCCGGAAAACTCTTGGGTTTTATAGTCTCAAAGAGAGGCATCGAAGTGGACCCAAACAAAGTCAAGGCAATCCTTGAAATGGCTCCCCCAACCACTATCAAGCAGCTCGAAGTCCGCAAGGAAAGGTCGCGTCGATTAAACGCTTCATAGCGCAATTATCCGACAAATGCCGACCAATGAACAAATTATTGCACAAGGGGGTCACATTTCATTGGGATAACGAGTGCCATCACCCTTTGACGAAATCAAAAAGTACTTGGCTTCGTCGCCGTATTGGCACCACCTAGACCAGGTGTGCCGTTCTACTTATACATCTCAGCCTATCGAGGTGGCACCGGGCGCAATGCTAGCCCGTAAGAATGAACTTCACAAAGAACAGAGCTACTTACTATCTTAGCCGCACCCCGGTCGGCCTACGAACTTAACTATGCATACGTTGAAAAACTCGCTTGGCAGTGGTGTTTGCTACCAAAAGGCTACGCCACTACATGCTGAGCAACACTACGTATGTTGTGTCTAAGGAGAATCCATTGCGATACATGATGAGTCGTACTTATCATAGTAGTCGCACGGCGAAATGGATCATGTTGTTGACGAAATTTGACATTGAGTTTATTGGGCAAAAATCTATAAAAGGACAAGTCATAGCCGATCAACTAGCAGAGGCTCCTCTTGAAGACGATCAGCCTCTAGTCATAGAACTACCCGATGATGGGGTCTTCCATGTCTCAAAATCGCCAGATTCTCGAAGAGCCCGAGTCTCGAGCCGACATAACCTTATTTTTTGATGGTTCTAAATGCGAGCAAGGTGGTGGCGCAGGAATTGTATTCTTCACACCGCAGGGCGCTCCAATGCCCCTGTCATTTAAATTAAATTTCCAGTGCACCAACAACAATGCAGAATATGAAGCCTTGCTCCTAGGTCTTCAAACAACAATCGCCATGAACATCAAAAGACCGAACATCTTTGGCGATTCGCCGTTAATCGTCAATCAAGTCAAAGGGGTATATCAATGCAAATGCCCAGTTCTAAAGGCCTATAAAGCCCTCGTGGATAAATTCCTGGCAAAACTTGAGTGGTATGACATCGAGGCACTCCCTCGATCATCGAATCATTTTGCGGACACAATGGCCTCCTTGGGGTCACTAATCCCGCAAGACCTTTCCGGTGATATAACAACCATTCAGGTCAAAACCTTATCGCAACCCGCGATGGAGCGCGCAAGCTCAGACTTGACGCCAGGAGTCCACATGATCCAGATCGAACCATCTTCGGATAAGTTCTTTCGAATCCGAGACTGTTTGAAACATGCCAACTGGGGGTCTTTATTTTCCCCCACTCCCATTAATAGCAACACAACGCTATTCTTACAAGTTCTATCCCATTCAACATTTGTTAGGGAAGAACTTCAAAAGGGATTGGCTGTTCATACTATCGAGGTTTCTGATCAACAGGACTGGTATTTACCCATAAGAGATTACCTCAAATTAGGTAATCTTCCCTTTGGATTGACGCACGCCGCAAAACGAACATTCAAGCAAAAAGCGGCTAAGTATGTCTTGATAGGAGACATTTTGTATCGTCGAAGCTATGACGGAATTCTTCTTCGTTGTTTGGACCAACAAGAGTCCACTTGGGCAATCACCCAAGCGCATGACGGTACATGTGGCGGCCACTTCAGTGGTATGGCCATTGCAAAGCGCATTCTTCGCATGGGCTATTATTGGCCATCTTTAGAGCGAGATTGTTGCGCGTATGTCAAGAAGTGCGTAAAGTGTCAACATCATGCCAATTTGATGCACGCACCTTCCCAGGCCCTACAGAAAGTCCAGTCTACTTGGCCATTTTCGTAGTGGGGCCTCGATCTAATCGGAAAGATCTCCCCTGCATCGTCAGGCCGTCACACGTTTATCATAACGGCCACAGAATATTTTACCAAATGGGTGGAAGCAATTCCGTTAACCTCTACGACAGGACCCCCGCATTGCGGAGTTCATTTTGCATTACATCATATGTCGTTTTGGTATTCCATCCAAAATAATCTCGGATAATGGGCCATCATTCAAGAACAAAGACGTGCGTGCTTTAACCACAAAGTACAAAATTCAGCACAGCTTTTCAACACCCTATTATCCGCAAGCAAATGGGCAAGCAGAGGGCGTCAAACAAAATGCTAGTCGCCATCCTTAAAAAGACCGTCGCAGACAGTCATAAGGATTGGCACATACAAATCCCACTTGCCCTTTGGGCTTATCGCACTAGCATTCGGACGCCCACTGGGGCAACTCCGTTTTCACTAGTGTATGGCTCGTAGGCAGTAATGCCTCTCGAGTTGGAAATTCCTTCCCTACGCATATCAATGCAGGAGTTCATCGATGATAACACTGCACGGCAGGCCCGATTAGACCAGCTTACGTTGCTTGACGAACGACGCGTTAATGCTCTCGAGCACTTACGTATCTATCAAGAGCGGCTTAAGAGAGCTTACAACATGAAAGTTCACCTAAGAGACTTTCGGGTTGGTGATTTGGTTTTGAAGGAAAACCAACAAAACTCTAATTTGCCGTCCCATATGAGGGACAAATTCACGGCAAATTGGTTAGGTCCTTATGTCATTGATAGCAAAATAGGACCCGGAACGTACAGGCTAGCTTCTCTTGACGGTATCAAGGAAACATAACCCTTGAATATCAGTCATTTGAGACCATTTCATATCTAAGAAAGCCATATACCAAAAAAAAAAAAAAACTCCAAGGATTATCGCAATCTCTTGGTCACCAAAAGCTCCAAGGATTATCGCAATCTCTTGGTCACCCAAAAAGCTCCAAGGATTATCGCAATCTCTTGGTCACCCAAAAAGCTCCAAGGATTATCGCAATCTCTTGGTCAATCCAAAAAAGCTCCAAGGATTATCGCAATCTCTTGGTCAATACAAAAAGCTCCAAGGATTATCGCAATCTCTTGGTCAATCCAAAAATCTCCAAGGATTATCGCAATCTCTTGGTCACTCCAAAAAGCTCCAAGGATTATCGCAATCTCTTGGTCAATCCAAAAAGCTCCAAGGATTATCGCAATCTCTTGGTCAATACAAAAAGCTCCAAGGATTATCGCAATCTCTTGGTCAATCCAAAAAGCTCCAAGGATTATCGCAATCTCTTGGTCACAAAAAGCTCCAAGGATTATCGCAATCTCTTGGTCACCAAAAAGCTCCAAGGATTATCGCAATCTCTTGGTCACCAAAAAGCTCCAAGGATTATCGCAATCTCTTGGTCACCAAAAAGCTCCAAGGATTATCGCAATCTCTTGGTCAATACAAAAAGCTCCAAGGATTATCGCAATCTCTTGGTCAACCCAAAAAGCTCCAACGATTATCGCAATCGCTTGGTCAAAAAAAATCAAGAAATTCAAAAAACAAAACAACAAAAATCATCAAAAACAACAAAGATTTGCATCTCAATTCTAGGCATACTCAAATTCATCAAAAAAATTCATATTCTCGCACCTCATCTTCACCTTCACCAAAAACAATCCATCAAAATTACAAAAATACATAGTTGCATTAAGCATTGCATCCATACATTGCATATTTGTAGTCATACAGGTCAAAGGCACCATAAGCTGCAATAGCTCTGATAGTCCACCTTGTTCCGCATTGTCTCATGTTACAAAAACAACAAAAACACCAAGCATAACTTTTACCACACTACAGTCAGTGGTCTGGGAATGTACCAAGAGTTTGAGTGATTCAGTCATCATTTTCCTCTTTAGCCATGTAGTGTATCAAGTCGAACAGATTTTACGAAGGTAGAGTCATACTTGAAATACACCTTGTTACGTAACATCCCAACACAAATCAAAACACTAAAATTCCCAAATTGTGTGAACGAAAGACGAAACCTAGCAAAATAATCTAGGTCACCACAAGCGAAACGGTTATCTTGCTCATCCCCCCGTGCGAATGACCCCTAGAATGCTCGAGAGTTGGAAAAAGGACAAGCATCCTCCCTACCCAATTCCCTAAGAATCCCTAAAGTTCTCAATAGTTGCAAAACACAAAAAGTTGCAAAATGTCAAAACTCAAAAATTTGACAAACTATAGTGCACACATCAAAAGGCACAAACAAAAATGATTTTCATCACTCCATATCCCCAATCCCTTGCTCGAAAGAAAAATAAATCAAAATAAACAGTGATCTCATCACTACAATGAGCAAGTATCCCAATACAATTGAAGAAAAGAAGGGAGTTGACCTTGAATCCCCGGAACTCTCAAAGATTCTATAGGTCATAAGGCAAGCTTCAGTACCAATTTGGTTGATAGCCTATCGGTAATGTAGTAAACCTCCCGCATGACGATATATCTGTCACATTAACTTGCGTACGGATCAATGTTTGCATGTGGATGAGCTAGCTTATGGCATCCTGGATTACACCGCAGATTAATCTTAGTACATACAACAAAGGAATTCGTGGAGCTAATTAGGTGATCCTCAGTATAGGTTCGGTTGAAAGCCCATCTGGCACTGGCGGTATCCTAACAAATACCACTAAATGAACTCAATTGCACACACAGGGATATGAAATAACTGGGTCAAAAACAAGTCTGATTCATACTTTGGTCAAAAAGTCTTGTAAGATAAAGTACAGTCATGGATGGTGAGTTAAAACTGACTGAATCTCATAAAATCTTACATTCATCCCAAAACCATCTGTGCTACTTATCATCTTTATGATACCATCAGAAAATACAAAAAAGAAAAACCATGTAAATAAAGAGCTTCTTAAACAATAATAGTACAATCATCACAAATGTCATTCATCCATTTCACCTCGCATATCACATAGACATCAAAAACATATACATTTATCATAACATCTGCATTCATCAAAATAAATAAACATGCATAACAAAAAAAATCACATCATCACATGTACAAAACCAAAAATAAAACCGGTATATATATATATATCGTCAAAAATATGCCCGCAGGCTACAAAACCGGTCCTCAGACCCCGCAATCATATCCAAAAACCCAACCTAAGGCATCGACCACCATGATCACGTAGGATCGATGCGACGGGAACTACCCCCGTGGTGTGGGTCCTACGGGACCCCGCAGGGCGGCTACTGCTAGCCCCCGCATCATGCCTGCTACCCCCCCTCATCTAACCGCTCGCGACGAGATGATGCTGACTGCTCAGTCAAACTATCCCTCGTCCATCGAGAAGATCTACTGATCGAAGGCTCAGGAAGCCGCCCGCCAAGGCGGATGACCTCCCTCTCCAAGTCTATCCGGTATAGACACCACTCTGCCTCTCATCGATGATAGATAGACAATGCATCATCGCGCTGCACCAAAACTCTATCCCGCTCTGCCAACTGAGCCCGTAGAAGATCCCTCTCTAGATCCCGCATCCGCAGCAGCTCTGTAAGTCACGCAACCTCAACGCCTACATCCGACCCCACCTCCTCTGTATCTGCCGGACGCATAGGACTCACGGGGACAGTAGCCTGCTCAGGCTCCCACTGCGCCTCCACATCCTGCATGTCCGACCGCTCCGGAACACCCAGGCCCACATCCTCATCTCCCACATCCACCATATCTGCATCATCCAACGGCCCCCCCAATCACCCCCTGTACCTAATTAATATGCTGCCTCAAATCCTCCACCTGCCACCTCCGTGCCTCCCAGTGGCCCCTCTCCTCTCCAGCACGGCAATACCCACCACGAGTCATACTCAATGGTAGTACCGACGTCATCCACATCCGGGACCTCAATCACCGCATCCGACTCCTCGCCCAATGGCACGGTGACCGGTGGCTCCAGATCCCTCTCGTCTCCCCGACGCCGATAGACTACGGGCTCACCAGGCAACCCCTGGCGCACCCCAAACTATCGTGTAACCCGATGGTATGGAAAGAACTCATGCTCCGTCCCATGCCGCCCAGTCAACCATCGCTCCCTCCGTACCCGTCGGAGCCACTCTCCAGCCTCAGGCCAGGCTGGACAGTCCCGATAGGGACGCCAAAACACCTCCCCTGGAGTGAGCCGAGAAAAGGCATCAATGTAGTGCTCAACGACACCTGCCCATCGCCGACTCTGCCCCTACTCCGCAGACCGTCACCACAAAACTGCATAACCAATCTCCTCATCCTCCATCACCGCCCGAGTCATCCACGGTAACCCGGTAGGCCTCTCAACAGCTATGTGCTGCCAACCCCAAGCACTGCAACAAAAAACTGCAACTGACACCCTTCCGTCGTCGACAGCGGACCCCGTACAGCTCCCCGTAGAGTTGTGCCAACAAAGTCTGTCCCCATCTCGTAATCAATGGTGCCTCTATCGAACACTCTGCCAACTGCCACACCAAATCCAGCAGGTTCCACGGGAACCTCGCGCCTGACGAATCATGGAGAAGAATGTTAGAAATGAGGCCCATCAAGAATGCGTGCCTCACTCCTAACACCCCCCTCTCCTTCCACCAGCCTAACCAAAATCCCGCCAGCCTGGCAATCCACCTCGGCTGTCTCCACTGGGTCCGCTACACCCAGCTCCCCCCCATGCCCAAAACATCTCGTAAGTATAGCAATCCGCTGATCAAACGGAGATGTCCTAATAGGCGGACCATCTATCGGAATCCGAAGCAACCGATAGACGTCCTCAAGAGTCACAGTCATCTCCCCGTCGAGAGATGGAAAGTATTGGTCCACGGATCCCAAAGCTTGATCAGGGCCGTCAGATAGGCCCCGATCCGAAACCACAGGCTCCAGTCGAGCCACCTGCTTGAGCCCAAGGGCATCAAGCCATTCCCAGTCATCATCGGTCAATGCCAACCGCGCCTCAGTAAATGCAACGGGTACACGGTACCGGCTCCTAACAACCTGCAAAGCAAAAAAAAATATATATATATATATATATATATATAACAGATCAAATTTTCAGTTCTAGGGTTTCTAACCTTAAATGTTAAACAAAAACATCACAAAAAAAATATTAAAGTTTTGAAAAGCGTCAACACAAAAACAATGCATTAAATTAAAGCAAAATAAACTCTAGGGTCACTTACAGGTCTCGCCTCGGCTCCGCCGCTCGAACCACTTTGTGCACTCATGATGGCAGAGAGAATTCCAGCAGCGCTTCGCTTCGCAGAATTACCTCCTCCTCCCAGAGCTCCAAAATCGCAAGAAAAAATGACACAAATGAGCCCAAAATCAAGTTTTGGCCATTAAATAGGCCTTTTGCACTGGAATTCATCCTTGACTGGGACGAGCACTCTGATCAGCGCTCGTCCCACCCAGGGACGAATTCTCCAGCTGGAATTCGTCCCACCCAGGGACGAATTCAGGCCAGCACAAAAAAAATAAAAAAAAATGACTAAAAATGCACTAAAAATAGACAATAAAATTGCCCGACAGGATTGCTACTGCACCTGACAACAAGGGCATACAAAATCGACATTGGAGTCACAAATTGTCACTATCATACTCCCTAAGAAGGCTACCATAGCCGGACCGCTCCACGGGAAGACGGATTTTAGACAATTTCATCCCCAAACGACATCACCAAAAGGGTCAAAGCCCACTCAAAAACAAGTACAAAATTCAACAAAAATACAGAAAAACATTGCCGGACATAAGTGCTCTTGCACTTAACCTCTAGGCAAAGAAAATCGATGTCGAGGTCCAAATTATCGCTCTCCTACTTCCCCAAGAAGGCTACAATAGCCGGACCGCTCCACGGGAAGTTAGATTTTCGATGATTTCACCTCATTACGACATCACCAAAAGGGTTAACACCCACCAAAAACAAGTCCAAATGTTGGAAAAATTGCACACGCTTAACGGTAAACCCTTTAAAGGCACCCTTGCACAAGTCATCTTGGGTCAAGCGACTCGCCGCTTCTCTCACGAAGGTCATTCCCTCATCGATTCGTCGCTTGAGGGGGTAGTCACACTTAGTCACCAACCAACAATCACACACCCAATTAAGGAAAATGACATGCATTCAAAGAATCATTGACAAAGACAATCACGCTCCCGCTTGGGGCAGTAAACAAGCAACAATCAAATCAATCAAACACTTGGCATTTCGTGAATCATGAACACAAGGTTCCCCCTGAGGATAAAAACGCCCTTTGCCTCGCTCATGACTCGATCAATGTCTAAGTTCAAGTCACACCTCAACAAAATAGGTTAATACTTGAAATCAAATTCCTTAGCTCGTCGAAGCAAGGATTCAAGAATGCATGCCCTTTCCATACTTGGGGCATCAAAAGTTGGTTAGGTTACCAAGAAACCCTAATCATTAGTGCTTTGGTTATCTATTTTTGCTCAGCATTGCGTCACCCGCAGCTCTTCCCAAAAAGGGGCATCTGTAGACACCAAAACAACACCAATCCGATTATGTGACTCGCAAACACTGATCGCTTTGACAAACACAGCCCCTAGGGCAGCCCTCAGAGGTTAAACAGTGGTCTTAACCACTTTCATAGCAATTTTGTAAGGTCAAGAAGCAATTTGGCACACTTGGACACTTTGCCCAGTATTCGTCTCACCCAGGGACGAATTCAAAATAGAATCCGTCCCACCCCAGGATGAATTCTGAATCCGTCCCTGGGTGGGACGAATTCTAAGCTTAACGGGCAAAAAGACAAATGGTGCCAAGTGGCAGCCCGCAACGCTCGCTTAATGACTCCCGCCTTGCACGCGTGTGTAGGTGGACAGAGGGGCCGTTAGAAGACCGTCACAAAAGGCATTTATCAAAGCTCAAGTCAATGGAGGACTCCCCTCCCTCATGGGAAGACAAGACTGCCACATGGCGCCTATGACCAACACATGGCATTTGTGCTTCCCTCCCAAAAGAGACCCCATGGGTCTATAAAAGGTGGGACTTTTCTCACCCAAAATATACAGGTTGAAGGAGTTTTCAAGCAACGAAGTGCCGCCGAGTTGAAGACCCACTTGCATCCCTTTTGGTTCACCTTCCCACATCCACCAATCTCTTTTGCAAGGGAGGTTGTTGGGTGGCCTTTGGAAGCTCGAACCCGACCCAAATCCAACACATGGACACCTGAACCAACCAATTCGCCGACCCCCCAATCCTAAGAGGTTTTGGGCCCATCCCTGGTGGATTGGCTCCAAAATCAAGTGCCAACGGTGGGAGGCCCACTTGGGCACCCCCGCACCTCCCAAGTCCTATTTTAAGTTTTAGAGCATTTTAGATTACTTTTCAGATTGCATTTTGTGTTATTAGGTTTGATTAACCCATAGCTGCAATTTTGTAACTTTTGGTCAGATTCTAGTATGTTTTGTGTCGCTTTGTTGTTTCGCTGACTTGCAGGTGTCGAGGTCAAATTCCCGAGGGTGGAGGCCAAATTGGGAGAATCCGACCATCTGGGTCGTCCCAAAATGGCCCCAATTACATAACCCCCCTGTTTGTAGGCATTTTGCAGGTCTCGGGATCCGACATTGGAGCAGCAGCAGGTCGGTTTCTTCAACACAGAAGAATTCGTCCCACCCAGGGACGAATTGCACTCAGAATTCGTCCTACCTGGGGACGAATTCCAGTTGAAGGTAGATTGGCCAGCTGTCTCAGTGGCAGTGGCCTTCTGGTAACTTTTCCTATCTTCTGTCAAGTTTTGAAGCCATTTGGACTCACCGTAATTATTGTTTCATGCAAATGTTTACATGCATATTTCGTTAGTTTTAGAGAACAAACACTTTTCATTTGCGATAGATGCTACCGACATCTTGGTTGTTTCTTTGTTCGCAGGAGAAGAAGCGGAGGTTAAGAACTCATCGACATCAGCGGCGGCATCATCTTGGCCCGCCCATTGCAATCGTGGGCACGCGGAAGGAGGAAGACTAAGTCACACATTGTAACAAAGACAAATTTAACGCTCCTAGCCCCTAAAAAGGGAGGAGACGTCTATGTAACCGAGGATAAGATATTTGAATAAAGAGGGCTGTGATTTCTTTACATCTTTTCTCTCCTTTCCAAATTGTCTCTTTCCTTTGTTTTGGTGCATAAGGTTAAAGCGTTACATTTCGTCTTACATTGCATAATTAGTGTTTCCTTTGCCCGGAATCTCGTGCTTTTAGTTTGTGAGATATATATATCTCAAAGAGCTGAAGCTGTTTGTCTATAGTTATATGGTAACTCCTCTCATCAAATGTTTTAAGGACATTTATTTGAAACAGTATGATACCTTGTATTATATATATTTTAATATTTTTCTTCATTCTACAGTTGTGAATTTGTAGTGCATCCCTCGTATATCCTTCTGAGCTAACGAGTTAAGGCCTTTCTGTTCGCACAATTTGAATGCAAGCTAATTTGAATGTCAAATCTTGAGTTTAACTTATAATACTACTATTTAAATTAAATGTTACTTTTAAATATATATCTATATCTATCTATATATATTAATGGTAGCAGCAAATTTGATCACGTGGACTGAAAATCTTCCTCATGCAGTCTCAATGGTGATAGATAATGAAAAACTTTAGATTGGAAGGCTCAAAGTGGATCAATGACAGAAAATGGGGGCATTTTTTAAAAAAAACTTTTGAACCTTATAATGGATTTTGTCATATTTGTTTTTTTTGTTCATGTGACTAGTGTTTTTTGCAGCTGGTGGGGCACTGATATAGGTTTTTTATCTACAAATTCATGCATGGGAAAAATCTTCTTTGGCCTCAAGTATTTCCCAAGGTGTGTTTGGATTCGATGTCGCAAAAAGGCCCTAGCAAGAAATAACAAAGTGTTGGAGATCCCTGACAATGAGGCACCAGACCCCACCATAATAGTCTTGGAGAAGATGACAATTTCATCAACCTCCAACAGATATCAACCAGATTGAAGAGTCCGTCTGGCATCATCGGTGCAGTTGTTGATTTGTGTGATTCCTTAAATCTTCGTTTTATAGCCAGCAGTTCCAGGGGCACAAGGAGTCAAAGGCAAAATCTAAATATGATGGCAAGAACGATGATAAGAAGTTAGATGAGGACTACAAGGAAGACTGCTTGGCCTCTTGGCTGTCCATTCTATGGGATGTTTTTTTTTTTTTTTTGACCATATTCTATTATTTTTATATGGGCACAAGCTACTCTGCATGGTGCTTGCATGATTAGTTTTTGTCTTTGTTAGTTCTTTTTTGCATCTTTCTTTTCTGATGGCCATAATATTAGGCTTCCATAGTTTAGTTTGGTTGTATTCTAATGGAAGAGTAGGTCTTGGCCATTTTTGTTGTCAGTTTAAACTTTTAGGGCTTGGCCTTTGTCCAGTTGGTCGATGGACCCTATTTTGTAAAATGGTTTTGGGTCAACCAGTTAAAACCCGGTGTTAATTATAATATTCTCTTACTTACCAAAAAAAAAAAATATTAATGGTAGGGTTTTTTTTTAAGGGGACTCAATTTTTTTACATAGTTTAACAAAACTTTCAATAGGTATAAAAGTTTAAGATTGAAAATGAACAAGTGATAACAAAGATCAGGTCAAAGAATAACATGAAAATCCAACACAAGAGGCTAGTAATAAAAGACTATAAATAAGACAAGAATTTATAATGGCTAACTAATATTTGGAGAGGTTGACATTGACATCCAATTATTCCTTCTTCTTAATATGCACTTGGACCTTCAACATCTACTAGGAGTCCTTCAACACCTGACTACCCCAAACAGGATGATTTTTATGATAGAGGGTTTACTAAAACAAGAGGTCCTCCTCAACATGGCCCATTTATATGTTACAATGTAGAAATTTTGTGTATCCCTCTCCAAATAATTGACTCTCATCTCGGTATTGATAATCTTCTTCCTACCAATAGGTTGGTTGCCCCCTAGAGAGTCATCCATAGTAAGGCATGCCTTCCATAGTAAATTCAAATAAAATGATACAGTTGAAATTTAGCATTAGTCACGAAAGCAACAAGTATCTGCAAGCACTTCCCAAATATGATATCTTACTCCTCAAGCTCTACTCCTTTTCCCTTTATTTTCTTGGGTGTTCTCTTTTTATATAGAAAAATGTGTGCACACCATAACTATGTGCAAAAAATGTGTGCCAAAAACCATCTACACAAGGCTAGGTATGCCTCTCTATATAATTGAATCCCATTTGGGTATTGACAATCTTCTTCCTAGTAGTAAATTGGATGCTCCCCCAAGAATCATCTATAGTAAGACCGACCTTCCATAGTAAATTTGAATAAACTAATATAGCTGGAATTTAGCCTTGGTCACAAAATCATTGAAATTGTTCCATTTCCATACCCCATAAATAGTACTAAGAATGTTGCTTAGGGAAATAGAAATAGTCATTAGAGGAAATATATCCATGATGGAGCATAACCAAAAAAAATTCAAATTACTAGAGATAGAATTACCATCAAGACCTAAAGAGGAGATCACGTGAGGAGGAAACAAGTTCATCCAAAGATTATTTGAGCTACTACTAACTCCCTAGTTGGCTAGTTTGTATACTATAATACTCTAAGTAGGCACTAATCAATATGTGATAATTTATTTTTTCCCTTTTTTATCACAATTTCGGATCTAGGATTTTTGAAGAAAAAATAAATATTCACAAAAATAAATCAATATAGATCCAAATGATCTAAAATTTTGTCTGAATTATGATTTTATCTAAATACTATTTCTCCAAAAATTTGAGAAGCAAGTACCCTGTATTCCACCTTATACAACCATTTTATTTAAAAACTCAAAATGCTAATAAAATTCGCAAATTGGCTCTAAATCACCTAAAATTTTGAAAACATCCTCTTCATACAATTATCTAACAACCCTAAAAATTTCATAATAAAATACCATAGGATTCATGAGATATTAATTATTTACTCGAGCTCTTCCTTGCAATTCTGTTGAGTGTTGGCCACTTGAGTTTCTCTAACAAAGTGCATGCTTCAGATCTCTTCACACCACTCTCCACAAGTTTTGATCCATTTGAGAAAACCTGCTCTGATACCAAATGAGAAACAATGGTGAAATTGTTCTATTGATCAACAATGCATTACATAGTTTTATAGTTCTTGAAAAAACTAAAAATAGACATGGTGGTTGAGAGAAATCCTCTCAAATTTATTACAAAAAACTAACTTAAAGATACCTCTTATCCTAACAACATGCTAATCTTGGACTATGGTCAAACATTGACCAACCAAGCCAAAACCTCAATATATGCTAATCAAATTAACTAGAAATATGTAAATCAAAACATTAAACTAAAACTAAATACTAGGACTTAATACTTAGGACTAAGGAGGCAATGTTGAAAATATTCCAACAAAGTAGAGAACCTTTCTTGAGAAATGACAAACAATAAATAGGTTCAAGAATGATTCCTTATTCACCTTGCACAATGGGCACATATTTAGGATACAAAATATTTTCTTCTTCAAATTACCTATCATTAAGATTTTATCTTGAAGGATAGCAACTTTTGGAGATATATCTCCTAGCTACACTCTACTAATAGGAAACCTAGGAATAAAATCATCCTTAGATACCATATAGTCTGATCTAGTCGAGTAGACTCGATAAGAAGAAGAGGCCCAAATTAGGGAGTCTTGAAAGGGGCTTAAAGGAGTTTTTTAATTTGAGAAAGGAAAAAACTTTAACGGTCATAAATGCTAGACAATTAAATGGACGGTTGGACTTAAAACTTTGAAATGGATGGGCAAAATTGAGGGTTTCAAATGGATGCACAGGATTGAGATCAATAATAAGAAAGTAAAACTGTGACTCTACGATATAATTGGCTAAACCTTTATCTCAAAACTATGCTCGTATTTTTAATCTAAGATATTTTGACCATTTTGACCATGGTATTGAGCTTTTTTTTTTTTTGCCTTATCTTAGAATTGTGATTGCCTTTTTATGTTTGGGTTGATTTGACCATTTGACCATGGTTTTGAGAGAGATCATGGTACTTGTATTCATGATTTATTTGGAAAAAAAAAGGAGATACAAAATTGTACTTGTATTGAATATCTATATTCGTTTTTGCCAGTGAACTAATGATATGTCTTGCTTTGTCAGATATTGCACTAGATCATATTATGAGCATGTATCGGCTCAAACTACTTGTGAGTTGTGTGACTGGTGCTACAACATTCAACAGAAGGTGATATCTGATGTTGGACTTAGAAAAGATATCAAAATCATCATAAAGATGAAGAACTCATGTAGAAGGTCAAGAAAGGAATTAGGTGCCACTGATGGAGTAAAGAGAACACTTAAGAAACACTGTGCTGACAATGGACCCATGAGAGAAAGTAAGAAGAAGTCTGGGTTATTTAGGGAAAGGAGAAACAGGAAGAGATATAAGCTTCTAAGTGAAATTCAACGCTAATACTTTTTATTAACTGTGAGAAGCTAATATATAATTAGAAATGCCTATTCCAATTTGTTGTTTGTGATATATATATATATATATATATATATATATATATTCTCAAAGAGCTGAAGCTATTTGTCTATAGTTATATGGTAACTCCTTTCATCAAATGTTTTAAGGACATTTATTTGAAACAGTATGATACCTTGTATTATATATATTTTAATATTTTTCTTCATTCTACAGTTGTGAATTTGTAGTGTATCCCTCGTATATCCTTCTGAGCTAACAAGTTAAGGCCTTTCTGTTCGCACAATTTGAATGCAAGCTAATTGGAATGTCAAATCTTGAGTTTAACTTATAATACTACTATTTAAATTAAATGTTACTTTTAACTATATATATATATATATATATATATATTAATGGTAGGGTTTTTTTTAAAGGGACTCAATTTTTTTACATAGTTTAACAAAACTTTCAATAGGTATAAAAGTTTAAGATTGAAAATGAACAAGTGATAACAAAGATTAGGTTAAAGAATAACATGAAAATCCAACACAAGAGGCTAGCAATAAAAGACTATAAATAAGACAAGAGTTTATAATGGCTAACTAATATTTGGAGAGGTTAACATTGACATCCAATTATTCCTTCTTCTTAATATGCACTTGGACCTTCAACATCTACTAGGAGTCCTTCAACCCCTGACTACCCCAAACAGGATGATTTTTGTGATAGAGGGTTTACTAAAACAAGAGGTCCTCCTCAACATGGCCCATTTATATATTACGATGTAGAAATTTTGTGTATCCATCTCCAAATAATTGACTCTCATCTCGGTATTGATAATATTCTTCCTACCAATAGGTTGGTTGCCCCCTAGAGAGTCATCCATAGTAAGACATGCCTTCCATAGTAAATTCAAATAAAATAATACAGTTGAAATTTAGCATTGGTCACAAAAGCAACAAGTATCTACAAGCACTTCCCAAATATGATATCTTGCTCCTCAAGCTCTACTCCTTTTCCCTTTATTTTCTTGTGTGTTCTCTTTTTATATAGAAAAATGTGTGCACACCATAACTATGTGCACAAAATGTGTGCCCAAAACCATGTACACAAGGCTAGGTATGCCTCTCTGTATAATTCAATCTCATTTGGGTATTGACAATCTTCTTCCTAGTAGTAAATTGGATGCTCCCCCAAGAATCATCTATAGTAAGACCGACCTTCCATAGTAAATTTGAATAAACTAATATAGTTGGAATTTAGCCTTGGTCACAAAATCATTGGAATTTTTCCATTTTCATACCCCATAAATAGTACCAAGAATGTTGCTCAGTGAAATAGAAATAGTCATTGGAGTAAATATATCCATGATAGAGCATAACAAAAAAAAATTCAAATTACTAGAGGTAGAATTACCATCAAGACCTAAAGAGGAGATCACATGAGGAGGAAACAAGTCCATCCAAAGATTATTTGAGCTACTACTAATTCCCTAGTTGGCTAGTTTGTATACTATAATACTCCAAGTAGGCACTAATCAAAATCCCTTTTGAAGTTCTAACTACACTTCCACCCCCAAAATTTCTTAGGCTGCCCATTCGAGGTCCCATAAAAATTAAGATTCACCTAGCCTTTCTCAAAAGCCTTCCATTTTGTGTTCTTTCTATTATCCTCCTTTGAGATGGGGTCAACACCAACATGAGCTTTCGAGTTCCAACATTTAGTTATCTCCTTTTTGCCCACTTCTTGACCCCATCCTAGTATTTGGTAATTGAGATATTCTCATGACAAGCAAGCTTTATTATAAGGAAAAAACTCTTTTCATCTCTACCGATGTATCTAAAGATCCTCTAGTTGCATTCTAGCCATATACCCCAGAAGAAAGGAGCAAGAGAAAATTTTTATCAACATGTGAATCTATTACTTATAAATGGGAAGTACATTTGTTCCACAAAACCAAGGATTGTATGAGGCACCCCCCACCCACAACCAAAGGCTTGAAGTAGCAAGTATGAGAAACAATGGTGAAATTGTTCTATTGATCAACAATGCATTACATAGTTTTATAGTTCTTGAAAGAACTAAAAATAGATAGGGTGGTTGAGAGAAATCCTCTCAAACTTATTACAACAAACTAACTTAAAGATAGCTCTTATCCTAACAACATTGTTATCTTGGACTATGGTCAAACATTGACCAACCAAGCCAAAACCTCAATGTATGCTAATCAAATTAACTAGAAATATGTAAATCAAATAATTAAACTAAAACTAAATACTAGGACTTAATACTTAGGACTAAGGAGGCAATGTTGAAAATATTCAAACATTCTCCCCCTTGATATGAAAGACACTCAGGCAAGAGTTCTTTAAGAATCACAGAGTTGGAAGAAAATATTTCTCTTACGTTTCCTCCAATCTTGAATCAAGAAATCAGAATTTACAAAATACTTATGGTGGCACTCCTTCCACTCTTCATGTGGAATTTTCTACAAATGCTTGAGTGCCTTATTTTGTTTATTAGCTCCTTCTTCAACAAAAGTATCTCCTCTTATGGTTTTTCACAACCACTCTCTTACATATTTATCATTATGGTCTTTAAACCATGCTCTCACATTTTGATCTTCTTTTACATCTTCAACACTAAACAATACTCCACATGAGTATTTACAATTAATAATCTCACATAGATGATTATACCATACAAATCTCATATATTTACACACAAAATATCACAATAAATATGACAATATAATGACCAACTACATATGCAACATAAAGTTGCTCCTCACACAAATATTCTCTCACAACAATGAATTTACAAGAATCCTTCTCCCAAGGAATTTTGAACACATCATTTTGATCCATGTGACCCATGTTTTCCATCATTGTATTATCTTCAAGAAGACTCTTCATCAAATTTGTCTCAATGAGACAATCACCTTTCCTTTCATTCCTGATCACAAAAAACAAGTCATTAATCATAAAAATATTACCTTTAGTATGAGTAGATTTGGTGCTTCCCATAAAGCTATTTTGTAGCAGTTCTCCTTCTTTGTATGTTGCTTCAAGATCAACCATCAACTCTTCACTAAGAGTTCTTCTCTTTTGTTCAATCCATGTTGGTGTGTTGAAACACCATTCATTCAAGAAATCATACATTGTTGCCTTTTCAAGACAACTCTCTTTCTGCAATGTAGTCACTCCAAGTGAGTGATCTTCATTCATGAGTGATGTTCCCTTGGCCATTACAACAAGAAAATCAACAATCTCATTTTCATTTTCTGTTTCTATATCATTTGTCACATTCTTCTCCCCCTTTAGATGAACTCTAACAATTTTATCTTCTCCTTTTAGGAGATCTTCATTTTCTCTATCAAGAGAGCATACATCCATTCCAAGTGAATGGTCTTCAAGACAACGGTCTTCCATGAACATTGCTTCTCCATCAACATGCCAATAATTTTGGTTGATCCTATTATCTTCTTTATTATCCCCCATGAGAATATTAGGTGCATTATTCATAATACACTCTTCATTTATCTCCTCCATGAGATATTTTTTTATCACTTTGCATTCTATCAACAACAAATCCTCTTCTTCCTCCTCGTCCTCTTGAGGAATATACATCTCTTCTTATCTTTTCATCACAAAATTCAACAACATATGCTTCCTCCATGAAGTATTCTTCATCTTTTTGGTTTTCTATATACAGGCCTTCCTTTGCAAGAAAGAATTCTCCATTACAAATCATGGCTTCATATGAGTCTATACAAGACTCTTCAAAAACTCCTTCAAAAGGATCTAATTCAGAAACTGCTTCAAGGAAGCAAGGCTCCTCCTTGCTTAAAAAATATTCATGATTGTCACTCATGGATTTAGGGGTGTTCTCATCAAACCCATAAGCATCCTTGAACACTTTCCATGCCATTGTAGTTGATATACAATTGGATATGAGAGGTAAAACACTCTTTTCCATTTCTCTCCTCAAATCCATAAGAGCTAAGAAATTTGCATATTGTTGCTCCTTCTTCTCTTTTATCTCCTCACATTTTAGATTTATCCAAGTGGGTTCCTCATAGCCTTCTTGAAATATATCTCATATGTCTTGAGCCTTCAAGGTCTTCATCATTATGCTCCAAATAGCATAATTATCTCCATTGAATTTGGGCACTTCCAATTATTTATACATGGTGGCCATTCTGCAATCCACCACTCATCAATATTCCACCTAGATCTTAGCAACTCCTTTCCTGTATACTTCTGATATAACTATCTAAAAATCCATTAAATTTCAGAAGCAAATTCACAAAAATGAGAAATATGTGATCAATTTACTTTTGCCCTTTCTAGATCTTAGAGTGTTTTTGAGACAACTTCAATGTTTTCACATAAATAAATCCATACAGCTCCAAAATTTTTGAAAATTAAACTCTGTATTCTTGAGACAATAATTTGAAAACCCTCTAAATTTTGGAAGAAAATTCACAAATGTGAAAAATATGTGATCATTTACTTTTTCCCTTTTTTATCACAATTTTGGATCTAGGATTTTTGAAGAAAAAAACAATATTCATACAAATCAATCAATACATATCCAAATGACCTAAAATTTTGTCTGAATTATTATTTTATCTAAATACTATTTCTCCAAAAATTTGAGAAGCAAGTGCCCTGTATTCCACCTTATACAACCATTTTATTGAAAACTCAAAATGCTAATAAAATCCGTAAATTAGCTCCAAATCACCTAAATGTTTGATAGCATCCTCTTGATACAATTATCTAACAACCCTAAAAATTTCATAATAAAATACCATAGGATGCATGAGATTTTAATTATTTACTCGAGCTCTTCCTTGCAATTATGTTGAGTGCTGGCCACTTGAGTTTCTCTAACAAAGTGCATGCTTCAGATCTCTTCACACCACTCTCCACAGGTTTTGATCCGTTTGAGAAAACTTGGTATGATACCAAATGAGAAAAAATGATGAAATTTTTCTATTGATCAACAATGCATTACATAGTTTTATAGTTCTTGAAAGAACTAAAAATAGACAGGGTGGTTGAGAGAAATCCTCTCAAACTTATTACAACAAACTAACTTAAAGATAGCTCTTATCCTAACAACATGCTAATCTTGGACTATGGTCAAACATTGACCAACCAAGCCAAAACCTCAATGTATGCTAATCAAATTAATTAGAAATATGTAAATCAAAACATTAAACTAAAACTAAATACTAGGACTTAATACTTAGGACTAAGGAGGCAATTTTGAAAATATTCCAACAAAGTAGAGAACCTTTCTTGAGAAATGACAAACAATAAATAGGTGCAAGAATGATTCCTTATTAACCTTGCACAACGGGCACATATTTAGGATACAAAATCCTTTCTCCTTCAGATTACCTATCATTAAGATTTTATCTTGAAGGATAGCAACTTTTGGAGATATATCTCCTAGCTACACTCTACTAATAGGAAACCTAAGAATAAAATCATCCTTAGATACCATATAGTATGATCTAGTTGAGTAGACTCGATAAGAAGAAGAGGTCCAAATTAGGGAGTCTTGAAAGGGGCTTAAAGGAATTTTTTAATTTGAGAAAGGAAAAAAATTTAACCGTCATAAATGCTAGACAATTAAATGGACATTTGGACTTAAAACTTTGAAATGGATGGGCAAAATTGAGGCTTTCAAATGGATGGGTAGGATTGAGATCAGCGATGAGCAAGTAAAAATGTGACTCTACGATATAATTGGCTAAACCTTTATCTCAAAACTATGCTTGTATTTTTAATCTAAGCTCTTTTGACCATTTTGATCGTGGTATTGAGCTTTTTTTTTTTTGCCTTATCTTAGAATTGTGATTGCATTTTTATGTTTGGGTTGATTTGACCATTTGACCATGGTTTTGAGAGAGATCATGGTCATGATGCCTTTTACAAATTAGGTCCACCTTGACTATATTGACCATGGATTTGAGACATCTCATAGCCATGATTTTCCATATTTCCCTTAGTGTAAAAATAGGATAAATATTCAAAGTGCCTAGAATATTATAACACTTTCCACATTTCTAACACAGCCAAATGGTTATCCATAACAATTAAAATATCTAAAAAAATTATTGTTTATCAGAAGATATTAATTTTTTGAAGTTTGTGGATTGTTATGGGAATTGATGTTATTAAATGGTATTTTCATTGAATATCCTAAAATATGTATGTTGTGTATCCAAGTTTGGTACCATTGCAAAGATGTTTTTAAAAAAATTTGATCAAGTTTTGAATAAACTCAAATGAACCTCTGTAGGAAAATTTATCATCATTTTAGGCTTAGATCTACAAAAAATGGTAAAATTCTGAAAACTATAAAAGAAATTTAAAAATAGAATTTTCCAAACCTTGAAAAGCAATTGAAATTCAATGTGAGCAATCTTAACAAGATATATGTAAACACCTTGGTGTAAAATTCAAAATTTAAAATTGGTCCCCAATTGGGGTGAGTTGTGCATTGGAAACCACATGTTGTTTATGTTTATATTCATACTTTTTTATTATTGGTTGAAATAAGGGGTTTTTAAAGAATCCTTGAACCTTTTACAAAGAGAGTACAATAAAATATACCATCTCTAAAAGATCAACTTCTAGATAAAAATACATATTATCAAAACGAGAGAGATAACCTCCATAGGACCATATACAAAGGGATCAAAATTTTGAAAAAAAAATTCCCACTTGAACCTAGGAAACTCAACATGCAAAAAATGGACATCACACCTTAGAATTGGAATAGGGGAACTTCAAGCCCCAACTAAAATAGAACAAAAAGTTGAAATTTTAAACTTAATTCCTAATCGAAAGTGAATCTGAATTACTGCAAGGGAGATGAAATATAAACAAAGAAACCTACAAGAAGGAGCCTATAACAACCCAAGTCTACTCACCTAGTTGTACCTCAAAACAAACCATGCAATTTCTAGGGTAATTTTTTTTATTTTAAACAATATTTTTATTCATAGAAGTGCTTTTAGGTTCATAGCACATTTGTTCACCCAATAAATCAATAGTATTATTTTGAATTAGTATAGGTATATCAAACCACTTTTGGGTTCAATACTATTGTAGATAGCCACCCAAGTGGACAAGATTGGCCAAATTCCATAGAGGTGCCATTCTATGGAATCAAATTATCTTATTTATCGGCCTTTGGTTTTGGCATGTGGTCAATCCATGGTTGGGGTTATCCTCTAGGGCCCATAACACCTAGAGGGGGATGCTTTCTTTACCCATCCCTTAGCATCAATGACCCCATGACTTAACTGGTTGACTTATTTTAAACCCACGACCTAACTGGTTGATTAATTAAAACTTTAGTTATGCAAGGGATCAATGTGCATATGCCTTCGTTACTAACTGATTGTCCCCTACCTAGAGTTATTTAGTGCCATGTCAATACCCTAACTTTGGACTTCATCACATATATCCATTGTGATTAACAAATGTTTATCCCATATCAAACATTGTGGCTAAACCATATAAGTGAAATGGACATGAGCTATATCACAATACTATCTAGATAGCAACCTAGGGATAGAATTCCCTACCATCCCTCATTACTAGATCTGACTGAGTCTTAATACAAACCAATTCTATCAGTCTATAGTTGCTCCAAGACTTACTTTGTGCAAATTGCATACCTTAGCAACATTGGGTGTATCAATATCTTAATCATATTTCCTAATGATTAATATCAATTTCCTTACTAGAGTAAGGTTAAATTTATAATTTAAATTTAATTCTTGTGTGCATGCCTACACATCAAGTTAATTGCTCATACTTCTCGATGAGTTAGACCAAGAATTAGTTGTAGTTATAGCTAGCATTTGTCACTAAGACTCTAGACATGATCCAACAAAAGGATTTACATAGTTTATTCCTTACCTTCAGGTTTTCTTTTTCATAACCCATATATTCTATATTAAACCCCTTAGCCATGAGTTTATATCCTACTAAAGATATCATTGGTAATTAATTACAATATCAAATTGTTTTATGTTCATACAATTTTAATTTGGGCTTTACTTAATCACCAAGTCCATAATGATTGTAGAGACTTTGTATGTTTCATATCAAGAAGTGCATGACCATTCAAATTTAGGTTATCATCCACTTCTTCTCTTGAACAAAATTTTCAAAGTTCACATTTGAATTTAGGAGAATATATCCATCACATTGATGACTCTGAAGATGAAACCTATGTATAATTTGACCTCATATTAATAGCTTCTGATGAATCGGAGGAGGAATCATACCCAATAATTCAACACATTGAATAATATGAGTTTAACCTCAGAATGATCCCCATCCATCAGCCTATCATTTGCTTGCTTCTTCCACAAGAGCAAGTTGAACCAACCGGTGAACCACCACCTCTATTTCAGTGATCCACATCATTTGTCATTTTCCTTGTAACATATGCACAAAATTCATAATTCAATGAAAATTAAAAAAAAAATCACAAATTCACAAAAATTTAAAAATTCAAAAAAAAAATGTCATTTGCATTGCATGTACATGGTTTTTTTCCAATTACAATTATCTGTGTTGCTTACTATTTTTCAAGTTACTAGAGCTCTTGAATCAATTCTGGTAGATAGGATCCATCCATCCATTTGTCTTTCCAATCACCCATTTTTACCCTTTTATCTTAACATGAATCCTATTGACTTATTCACCCCTCTATAATCCATATGATTTGGAAAAATTCTAATTGACATTATTATTATTGATATGGACCAAATTTCCTCACCACCATCCTTTTTTGAGTTTCTCCTTTTCGAGGAATTATTAAGGGCTTCAACCAACTACATTCCTATGACACCTCCATATTCGCCTTCACCTTTATCTTCAAATCCTAAGGTTTTCCAAGTAAACATATATGAGCTTGAGTCATAATAGTTTGATAATGTTATAGATGATATTCATTTGATACCAATGCGTCATAAAATTGAGGAAGTTTCTCACATGTCTACAGGAGATTCTATCAAAGTGAACCTTAGTTTAGATGTAGAAAATCCCTAAATTGTAAAACTTGGTAAAAGTTTATCCACAGATGAGCAAGAGCAATTAATTGCTCTCCTCAAGTAGGATATTTTTGCATGCTCATACAAAGACATGCCTAGTCTTGAACCTAACTTTGTTGTACACAATCTCACCTTACATTATGATGCTAAGATGGTCAAACAAAAACTTAGAAGGATGCATCCTACTGTGGCATTCATAGTCAAAGAAGAGCTTCAAAAGCTACTATATGTGGGTTTCATTGTCCCCATTGACTATCCTGAGTGGCTTTCAAACATGGTACCCATTCACAATCCTAACATGGCGATACACATTTGCATTGACTTTCGATATCTTAACAAAGCATGTCCTAAGGATGATTTTTCTCTTCCAAAAATTGATACTCTTGTCAACACTTGCAATGGCCATGAAATTATTTCCTTAGTGGATGGTTTTTTAGGATACAATAAAATTTGAATAAATTATAATGACCAACATAAAACAACATTCACTACACCTTAGGGGAATTTTTATTACAAGGTGATGCCTTTTGGCCTTAAAAATGCAGGTGTCACTTATCAAACTACCATGACATACATCTTCCATGACTATATTCATAAGATCATCGAATATTATGTGGATGATCTCTTGGAAAAATATAAAACTTGACAAGATCACATTGGTGTATTGAAAAAATTCTTTGATCGACTTCTAGAGCATAATGTAAGGTTGAATCCCAAGAAATGTGTCTTTGGTATCACCTCTATAAAACTTCTAGGATTCATTATCTCCAAAAGAGGTATTGAGATGGATCCAAATAAAGTCAAGGCCATCATGGAGATGCCTCCTCCAACAAACTTGAAGGAGTTGCATAGCCTACAAGGAAAGATCCAATCGATCCGTCATTTCATTGCACAACATTTTGATAAATGCAGGTCATTCAATCACCTGCTACAAAAGGGTTGACATTTTCATGGATAGATGAGTGTCAGAAAGACTTTGATGACATTAATCAATACCTATATTCTTCTCCAGTATTAACTCCTCCTTGTCCAAGGGTCCTCTTTCATATTTATGTTTCAACAATGGACTTTACATTAGGGATAATGCTTGCACAAAAATAATGAAAGAAATCAAGAGCAAGTTGTCTATTAAATTATTTGAACATTGGTAAGATACAAAACTAGATACGCTCACATGAAAAAATTGTGCTTAGTAATTATTTTTGCCACTAAGAAACTCAAACATTACATTCTTAGTTACACCACATATATCATAGATCACAAAAATCCTCTACATTATATGATGTATTTCACATACAATAATACTCACACCGCTAAATGGATAATTCTTCTCGCTAAATTTAATCTTGAGTTCAAAAGCCAAAAATCCATCAAATGTCAAGTCATAGTCGATCAGTTTGTGGAAGCTCCACTTCCTAGTGATCATCCATTGATTATTGTCTCCCAGATGATTTAGTATTCACTATATATGAACAAAAAGATGATGTCATTCTGGAGGAATATATCGATATCACACTATTCTTTGACAGTTCTAAGTGCAAAAAATTCAAGGTGCTAAAGTCATTTTTCATACACTCCAAGGGGTGCCTATCCCATTATAACTCAAACTAGACTTCCAATGCAAAAAAAACAATGTAGAGTATATAGCCTTAATCTTAGGTATTCAAGTAGCTATTGTTATGGGCATAAAGCATATCAGGATATTTGGCAATTCTCAACTTGTTGTTAGAAAAATCAATGGATAATACCAATTCAAAGAACCTACCATAACAAATTATCATGAAGTAGCAATGTCATTGCTCTCTAAGTTTGATTGGTATGAAATTGGTAGTTTGCCACATTCAAATAATAGATTTGAAGATGCAATGGCCTTTGTTGGATCATTGATTCCAATGAACTCCAAATAAAATGTACTACCACTTAATGTTACAATGATATCTAAATCTGCAATTATATGTGCTAAATCTAAGGATGAAAATGATATTTGCTTTATCCATTTGGAACCATATGAGCCTTGGTCAAACCAAATAATAGCCTTTCTCAAGTTTTGAACACTCCCATATGACATGTCATGGACTGCTAAATACACTTTCAAAAAAAAATTAGCTCATTTTACTCTCTTTGGGGATGTGTTGTATAGAAATGGTTATGAGGGAATTATCCTTTGTTGTATCAATCCTAGAGAGGTACAAATACCCATAGTTGAAACTCATGATGATACTTGTGGTGGTCATTTTAGTGGAATGGCCATTGCAAAGCGTATTTTATGCATGGGTTATTATTTTTCGACCATGGAATGAGACTATTGAAATTATGTCAAATATTATAAGTAATGTCAAGAGTATGCTAATTTAACTCATGTACCATCACAAATATTATAGCCTAATCAAAGCCTTTGTCTCTCTTCATAATGGTTTCTTAATTTTATTGGTAAAATCTTATCTCCTCCCTTGGGACAACATACATTCATCATCATAGCCACGAAATACTTTACAAAGTGGGTTGAGGTCATTATTATAACCAATATGATAGGACCTATAATTGCGGATTGTATACTTCATTATATGATTTGTTGTTTTGGTATTCCCTCAAAAATAATTTTTGACAATGGCAAGCCTTTCAAGAACAAGGATGTTTGAGCACTTTGCGATAAATATAACATACAACATAGTTTTTTGATTCCTTATTAACCACAATAAAATGGATAAGTCTAGGCTACCAATAAGACCTTAATATCTATTCTCAAGAAGCTAGTCCACGAAAATCATAGATATTAGAATAATCAAATCTCCTTGGAATTATGGGCTTATCAAACAAGCATACACATGCCTACTGGTAAAACACCATTTTCATTGGTCTATGGAGTCAAAGAAATCATGCCTCTTGAGCTTGATATCCCCTTGTGAATTTTATTGCAGGAATTCATAGATGATGATACTGCTAGAAAAACACATCTTGACCAACTCACACTTCTTGATGAAATATGGGTCAATACTTTAGAGCATTTACAAATTTATCAAGACCACCTAAAGTGTGCTTACAACACCAAAGTTCATCCACATGATTTCCAATTAGGAGATCTTGTTCATAAAGAGAATTAGAAAAATACTATTGCTTTGCCACATCATGATAAATTCATGGCTAATTGGTTAGGTCCATTCATTGTCACTCAAAAAATGGGTAAATAGATTTATAGGATGGCCAGTATAGAGGGATTTGAAGATCTCGAACCACTTAATATTATACACTTGAGATCATTCTATGCTTAATGTGATTTATATATATGTATATATACATGACTATTACACAAAAACAATATTGCATTTCAAACATTTCATTTCACAAATTGCATTGCACACATTTAATTTCATTCATTGTGTTGTGGTTAATCCACAACACACCCCAAAATTGGGGACCCACCTTTTTTGCATGCTTTCAAAGAAGACCACAGTAGCCTAGATGCTAAAAAAATCAAAAGAAGAGCAAAATACAGCAAAAAATAAAAATGTCGCAATATCGCGACATGTTGCTCCGTCGCGGCTAGAAAAGAAAAGTTGTCGCGATATTGCGACGTGTCATGTTTTCGAGGCTCAAAATAGCAAAGTACGTCAGAATGAAAAAGTGTCACGGTTTCATGATGTGTTGCTATGTCGCGGCTAAGAAAAATAAAGTGTCACGATATCGCGATGCGTTGCTGCTCAGAAAAAGAAAATGTCGTGATATCGCGACGCGTTGCTTCTCAGAAAAAGAAAGTTGTCGCGATATCACAACATGTTACTGCTGAGAAAAAGGTGTCGCGATATCACGACAGGTCACGTTTTCGTGGCTCAAACGAGTGAAGTGCAGTGGAACAGAAAAGTGGCGATTTCGTGACATGTCACGTTTTCGTGGCCAAGAATAATAAAATGCAGCAAAATGGAAAATTGTCACGATTTCGTGACATGTCACGTTCGCGGTTAAGAGCAGCAGAATGCATCATGAAGAGAAAGTGTCGCGATCTCACGACGTGTTGTGAAATCGCGGTGCAAGACAAATAACCAAGTTGAAGACTCAAAATGTCACGATATCGTGACATGTCATAAAATCATGGTTCATAGAGGAGAGAGAAAGACAAAATGAAAAATGTCGCGATATCGTGACATGTCATGAAATCGCGGTCGAAGGCAGAAAGAGAAGAGTTAATGCAAAAATTATCACGATATCGCAACATGTCATGTTTTCGTGATCTGAAGACGAGATGAAGGGCAAACATAAAAGTGTGTCGTGAAATCACGACATGTCGCGTTTTCACTACCGAGAGCGGCCAAAATGAACATAGAGGAAAAATGTCGTGATATCGTGACAGGTCATGTTTTTGCGGCTCCAAACAGCGAGATGGTATAGAAGGAAAAAGTGTCACGATTTCACAACAAAAAGTAGTGAGACAACCCGAAAGAAAAAAATGTCATGATTTCATGATAGAAAGCAGCCAGATGGTACGGAATAGAAAAGCATCATGATTTCATGATAGAAAGCATCTAGATGGTAGGGAATAGAAAAGCGTTGCGATTTCACGACAGAAAGCAGCCAAATGGTATGGAATAGAAAAGCATCACGATTTTGTGATAGAAAGCAGCAAGACAGCCTAAAAGAGAAAAGTGTCACAATTTCGTGATAGAAAGCAGCGAGAAGGTATGAAATGGAAAAATGTCATGATTTCACGATAGAAAGCAACGAGATAGCCCGAAAGAGAAAAGTGTCATGATTTCACGATAGAAAGTACCAGGATGGTACGAAATGAAAAAGTGTCACAATTTTGTGACATGTCGCGTTTTCGCGGCTAAGGGCAACAAAACACAGTGAAGGAGAAAAACGTCGTGATTTCACGACAGGTCGTATCCATGCGGCCCGAAAGAGAAAAATGTTGCGATATCGTGACATGTCTTATTTTTGTGATGCATGAAGACGAACAAGGCTGCTGACAGAAAATGTCACGATATCGCGACATTTCTCATTTTTGTGATACAGGTAGAAGAGCAAAGCTGCATACAGAAAAATGTCACGATATCACAACATGTCTTATTTTTGCGATGCAGGTAGAGGAGCAAAGCTACATACATAAAAACATCATGATATCGTGACATGCTATTTTTTGTCATGATTTACAAGGTGGCATTACAGAACATGCAGAGAAGCGCTGAACACGTGGCATAAAGGTGTAAGGGTTACAAAACGGTTACAGTTATCATGAAGATCAATAATTTTGACATTTGAACAAAATCCAGAAATAATGCAAAGAGGCGGGAAGATGAAACGAAGAGACCTAGGAGATGAAGTGAAGCATCACAAGGTGAAACAGAGAGCATTGCCAGAAAGTTTAAAAGCAGAAGCACAGATTGGTACAGGGGTCGAAAATCGCTGCGGGCAGAGTTGCAGAGCTAAAGTTGATAGGCTATTCTGGACCTGTTTTGAAGTGTTTTTCTTCCCCTTTTTCTAGTTTTGAGAAAACTAGAGACTTCTGTTATTGTAAAATGATCAATTTTTAATACAAAAAATTTAGAGAGTTGCACCTCATTGACAAGAAAGGAGTTATTTTCTGCATGCAAGGATTGAATGTTTATCTTTCCCCTTTTCAGATTTCTAGGCTTATAGGTGAAGTTTAATGCAAGTCCTCTTGGTTGCTTCATGCGAATGTCTAAATCTGAAATCACAATTAAAACCCCAGAGACCAGCACTTAGCTTATCAGGATTGTGCATGTTTGCAGGTCCAATAGGTTAGGTTGCATGCATGGAAACCTCATTAGCTTCGGTTTTGTCAGAATAGGATTGCATCACCTTGAATGCATTTCATTTTTTTTTTTGCATTTTTTTTTTCATTTTTTCTGCACTTTATTTTCATTTATAGACATTCAAATAAAAAAATAAAAAAAACAAAAAATTCCAAAATCTGAAAATAGAAATTTCCATTTCAGGGCCAGAATTTCATTTTTAGTTTTGTTTTCATTCATGAGCCAATGATGACATTCCCTTCATGAAAATTCCATTTTCATTGAAGGATCTATGTTTCATGGCATTTCATCATTTTTCATTCTAAATTTAAGTCATGGTCATATAAGGGCCAGATCACATTTGCTTTATTCGGGTTCAACGAACAATCATTAAAGTTTCACGGTAAAATAAACCACAGTGCCCCTTGTTAACAGTTACTTGCAACCACTGAGGTGTTCCAAGCATTTAAATTGAATATCTTTATTTGAGATTATTAATACACAGATGTAAATGCTAATATAGCGGAACCTTGGAGAAGTTATTTGTTTAATTTCTTTGCAAGAGAGGATTTAGAACACAAATCCTATCGAAGAGTGTGTTTTCACAATCGGGTGAAAATACCACTCAACAGATTGGCGCTAGAAGGATGGCCTGAGTTGGTTTATTTCAGTGTGATTTAAGTGCTACAGGGATTTCAAATTTTGAATATTTCATGCCCTATTGGTTATTATCTTTAGATTTATCTTAACAATACAACTTTGTACTGTTAAAATGAGGACATGAATTGCTATGCACTTTCCTAACACTTTGATTGTTCATATAGGAATAGTGTGATTTGATTTGATTTAAAAAAAAAAAAATTGGCTATTAAAGTTATATTCTTCAAGATTCATTAATGGCTATGTTTACACCGTGGATGACAGGTAGCCCATTGAATATACCAAGAGTTCAACATTATTTTCTCATTGGTTTTGAGAGATGTCTTCCTTGATTTTTGTCTAATGGGACAAATACTATAGAAGAACACATTCAAGCATTCAAATTTGTGGTGAATCACTTAGCAGTTTGGTATGATGATGTTGCTTGTAAAATGTTCCCTTACACCTTGGAAAAAGTTGCATATGATTGGTTTACAAGTTTGAATTTAGGATCTATCACTTCTTGGGCTCAGTTAGAGGCAACATTTCTTAATCAATTCAACAAAAAGCAAGTTGACCCAATTCGCATGTATGAGCAGTTTTTCACTATTAAAAAAGGAGCAAGTGAAAATTTGAAATCATTATCTGAAAGGTTCTTTGGATTGTATACTCAATTAGTGACATTTTATGTTCTTAAAGAATAAGTGGCTCTCCAAATATACATCAATGCTCTTGACCCGCTCATTTCCACATATTTGCGAGGGATGCCTCAAATCACATCTTTGTCACAAGCCTATACTCAAGCAACGACAATTGAGCAACAATTGAGTTGTCAAAATTATGGTGTGGGTGTTGGATCATATAATTTTCAATCATTTAATACCTCCCTTACCCACCCAATGATTTATCCACCTCAACCAAGTTCAAGTGTGAATCAATTTCAGAATCAACAATCATTCCCAAGCTTCAATCAATTTCAAAATCCTCAACCTACTATGCGAGATCAACCATATTTATTCAGTATGAATCAAATTCAAAATACTCATCTTGATTCAAAAGATGTTTCTAAAATCAATTTTAGTGATTTTCATAAGAATATTATTTTAGGCAAGGGAGGAGTACTAGATCCAACTAGTATTGAAACGTGTGACAGATTGGAAAGCCTTGACTCACCAAGAGATGAATTATATGAGGATGAATCTATTTCGGATGACACATTGGATGACATTTTTGAAAGAAATGGCCTAGAAAATTCACACCTTCCAAATTATGTTAAACATGAATCATGGGTTACACATGTGGATTATGATAGCCTTATCAATTTGAATACAAGCAATAACCTAATTTTGGAAGTAATTGAACCATCTAAGAAAGGTGAAGATAAATTTGATGAGAAACATGTTGATGAATTAAAATATGATGAAGAAATAGTTGAGCATCACAATTTGATTTTGAAATATGATCATTATGATTCTTGGGAAGAGTATGCTCACTCCAAATCTTCTGATGAAATTTGTGTGCCTATTGATATGCAAGATAATACAATTGCCCTTTCTTATGAGGATATCACCAGTCCTATACAATCTAGGAATGTTTTGGTAGAAGGTTTGGAGTCTCATCAAAGGTTGGAGAAGTATAGTGATTATACTGCCATGGATACAGAAGGAGAATCAATTGTTTTTGTTCCCCTTAAGGGGCAAGAAATAGAAAATCTTGATCCACCTATTGTTTCTACAATGTCTATGCCATCTCAAAATGATGAAATTACAAAACCTAAGTGGTGTGGGTTTAATACTATTGATGATCCTAATGAAAATATGGATTTTGAGGTAAGTCAAGCCATTGATCATGGAAAGGTGTCACGCGACACATATCTTGAACAACTAGGCTCTTGTTTTAAAAAATATGGATGCATGTTTGATTAGGTGCCTAAATTTGGTGTTTTTGAAAAAGTGTTGGATGATGAAGAAGACAATGAGAAAAAAGAAAAAGATACTAACACTCTGAAGAACACAAGCTTATACTGAGAGGGGGGGGAACAGTATAAGGCCACTTTTTATTTTATTTTTTCAACTTAACTTTTAATACAATATTATGCAGTGTAAAGAAAGCAGTATCAAGCAGTAAATCAAAGCAATGCACAAAACACCATCCACAATAGAGACACAACAATTTACATGGTTCACCCAAGGTGGGCTACTCCATGGATAAAATTTTCACTAAAATTTTATCAACTCAAATTTTGGGAAACCTTTCCCGATTACAAAGTTTATGGGCATCAACCCAAAGGAGACACCAATCCCCTAGCTCTGCTCTGGCTGGTGATCCTCTAGAAAACCTCTTCCTCCTCTGCCATTAGCAAGTGGAACTCTATCCATAGAAGACACCTGTCTTCCTTGCTCTGGCTAGAGACCTCTATCCTCAACTCTTTCACCTCCAAATCTGATCCTTGAATTTGCACTAAACATAGTCCTTCGGTTCAGCACAAATGTCCTCGTTTGCTTCCTCTGTTCTGCACCAAACATAGTCCTTCGGTCTGGCACAAATGTCCTCAAAATTTCACCTTTGCGTAATCATAGTAGCACTCGATCAAACATCAACTTATGCACCTCTGTGCAATCACAATAGCATGATCTTCGTGCACTCTACATCCTTGCAATCTCTCTCACCTAGAAGATTCTATGGAATGCCCTCTATAAACTACAATCGAATTTGCACTCTGCTTCTCGATGATTGAAATTTTCCCCACACTCTATCTATGAAAATCGCACTTCAAATGCACACTTCAATCAATGCCTATTCTCTTCAAATAACCCTCCTTTTATACTAACATAATCAAGATCTAAACCTTGGTCTTAGTCGGCTATTATGCAAATGCAAATCCTAACTCCGTTGGTTGCACGCCCTAATCTTCGTCGGCCCAATTTTAACTCTGTCGGCTTCAACCGCCTCTGTGGTTTAGTAGCTTCTATCACGAAACCACAACATGTCGCGATATCATGACATTTTTGTAGCCGTACACTTTCGTTTGGCTATTGTCACGATATTGTGACACTTTTGCTTTTGTTTGCCTTGACTACGTTCTTGTCATGATATCACGACACTTCTATCTTTGCTGACGTCATCTTCACTCTTGTCATGAAATCGTGACACTTTAGTCTTCTTGGTCTTCTTCTAGGCTTGCACTAGCGAAAACGAAACATGTTGTGAAATCGTGACACTTTCGCTGCCTTAAGCTTCTCTCTGCCTTATACCCGCAAAATTGGAACATGTCGCAAAATCGTGACGCTTTCACCTTCGAGCTCTTCCTTCTTGAATTCATCGTGAAATCGTGATGCTTCTTCTGTTGAAGACTTGCTAACTATTTCTGTCATGAAATCGTGACACTTTCACCAACTGAATGTTGCCATCTCAACCTGTCATGAAATCGTGACACTTTCTGCATTTGCAAGCTTTCTATTCAACCTGTCATAAAATCATGACACTTTTGCATCCGTACAACTTCTTTGTATCCTGTCGCGAAATCACGATGCTTCTCATTTCAGACTCTTCCCTTTGCTGCATGTCGTGAAATCACGACAGTTCTCACTTTGAGCTTTTTAGCATGTCGTAAAATCGTGACAGTCCTCACCTCGACCTCTGTAGCATGTCACGAAATCATGACATTTTTCATGTTACTTTCTCTCTCTTTGAACTTGTCATGAAATCATGGCAGTTCACACTGTGGACTCTCTTTTCAGCATTATGTCATGAAATCACGATATTTTTCCTTTCGGACTCCCTCTCCTGCAACATGTCATGAAATCACGACATTTTTCAGTCCGTACAGTCTTCTTTGCAATATGTCGTGAAATCGTGACACTTTTCCTTTTCTGCCTTCCTGCACTTTTTGAGTTGTGAAAATGCGACATGTCATGAAATCACGACACTTTCCACCTTGCTCTCCTTCTTTGCCAACATGTCACGAAATCATGATAGTTTTGCCAGCTTCTTCTCTTTCTTCCAGCACGTCGCGAAATCGTGACAGTTTTGCCAAAACTTTCTCTCTCCTCAAACATGTCACGAAATCATGATAGTTTTTCCAGCACTTTCTCTCTCCTCTAACATGTCACGAAATCGTGACAATTTTTCTAGCTGGCTGCATACTTTTTCTAACTTATCTTTTTCTTGATCTTTTGCAAATGGGCCACTAAGAACTTCTTGGAAACTCACTGATCATGCTCTGAATAACCTTTCAACAAAACAAATTCCTTGGCATCAAATCAAATTGCTTCAAGAACTTCTTGACATCAATGACAACATCTACACTTGAGTAAAGACAATGTACCCAAGGTACCCAAAATTGCCAACAATCTCCCCCTTTGTCATTGATGGCAAACTTTTACTGAAACACATCTTAAGAGCCAAAACTGAAACCAACTATGCCAACAACTTGAGAATCTGCCTTTGAAGTTTTGCTCCCCCTGACTTGAAGCTTTCCTCTTCACATTAAAGCTCTCCCCCTTACTCATATCTCTCCCCCTTTGTCATCAATGGAAAAGGGTCACCTTTGGGGCTTGGGACTAAGAATGAGCCACTTAGCTTAGTCCCTCCCCCACCTCCTGATGAGGTGATTAAAATAGGGGTGGGAGTAAAACTCCCATTAGGCACTGATCATCATCAGTGTCTACAATTTCCTTGTCGGGCCTTTTCTTGAACTTTTTGCCTGCATTCCTATTTTTGTCACTGTTCTTGTTCTTGTTCTCATCCTTATCCTTTTTCATGCCTTGATCCTTGGACCTAGTTCATACCACTGTTCCTATTCTGTTCTCGTACTTTGGAAGATCATCTCTACACTAGTCTTGCTGTGTGACCATCATTGTTGCACTTATAACAAGTAATAATATTATTTCTTTTAGGCATACCTGTTCTTTGAATTTGCTTGTTTTGACTAACGGTGTACCTTTTATTTGCCTTGCAAAAAATTGCCTTATGCCCAAACTGATTATAGGAGTAGCAATGCCCTCAAAATAAATTACCACCTCTGAAACTGTTATTTACTTGAGTCTTGCAATATGAAGCCATGTGACCAAACCTATGACACGCAAAACATCTACCGTGAAATTTTCTTTTATATGAACTCTTGGGTTTCGAAAACTTCTTCTTCGCATTCAGAATTTCATTTTCTGGTTCTTTGCATCTATCACTTACAGACTCATGATCTGAAGTTCTTTCTTCATCAGAACTCTCTTCCTTTTGGAATCTCTTGCTAGATTCCCAAACCTGTTCTTTGTGCGGCTTAACAAAACCAAGACCTGTTTTATCTATTGGATTTCTTTGACCTTTGATGAGAGACTTAACCCTTTTGGAGCTATCTTGAAACCTGTACAGCTTATCCTTGTACTCTTTAGTTTCCACTTCCAGAGAAGCCATTTTCTGTTCCAACTCATTATACTCAAGAATCTTAGACTCTAACTCATCCTTGAGTTCCTGTGTTTTAGCTATAGAGAAGTCAAGACTTTCTATAAGATCGTCTCTCTCCATACAACATTCATCTAACTTATTCTTGAGTCTATCATTCTTCTTTCTTTCCTTTTTCAAAACACTAAGAGCATTATTAAGTTCACTTTCAAGATCTTTTGTTTGTTTGTTTTCTGAATCCTCAAGGCCTTTTCTAGATTTCTTATCACTAGAGGTGCTACCTTTTTCAAAAACCATACAAGCATCTTCTTGATAGTTTTTTGAAGCATCCTTATACATACTGGAAACCAAATCATTATTTGTATAGTCATCCTCAAGGTGACCAAAATTTCCACATCTAAGACATTTCATAATAATGAATCTATGTTTCGGTTCTTCCTCCTTTTTTGATATGAATAGCATCTCATTTTCCTCATCACTTGAAGAGCTTTCACTATCACTGCTAGAACACTTACTTGCTTTGTCTAAGTAGAAACTCTTCTTGTTCTTGTGTGAATACCTCTTTCCTTGATTGCTGTGCTCATCTTTGTTCTTTATGTAATACCTGTGCTTTTTAGAATCCTTGCTCTTAACATCTTGTTTCTCTTCATCACTTTCATTCTTGGAAATAGTACAGTCAGTAGCATAATGACCGAACTTTCCACAATTGAAGCATCTTATATTTTTCATGCTTTTTTGCTTTCTAGATAACTTGCCTTTCTTGTTGTAATATGCCTCTTCATCACTAGAAGACTCATCACTCTCTTGAAGTTGTTTACCCTTAGATTTCTTGGTAGCCTTGAAAGCCGCCTCTTTCTTAACGTCAACCTTCACCTGAGTTCTCAACTCAAATGCTGCAAGAATGCTATGAAGCTCATCCTTTTTTAGCTTATCCAAATCTTTAGCTTCCTCAATAGCAAAAATATTTTCATTGAATCTATTAGGAAGAGATCTTAAGATTTTATCAAAAACATCATTTTCAAAAAGTTCAAGACCTAAGTCTTTCATGGAGTTAACAACCTCATCCATGCGAAGCATGTAGTCACTAATATTTTCATCATCATTCATCTTGAGTTGTTCAAACATACCTTTGAAATGTCTCAAATTGGCCTTTTTGACATTTGCATCACCTGTATGAACCACCTGCAACTATTTCCACATTTCACTAGCTGTCTTGCAGTGAATTACTTTGGTGAGATCTGCTTTCTGTAAGCCTTTCAAGATTGCATTCATTGCTTTTGAATTGCTGTGATGTAGAAGCCTATATTTTTTAGTATATGGACCATTTACAGGAATAGTGTACCCATCTTCAATAACTTCCCAAACCTCATTCCCAAGTGCCATTAGATGAACCTTCATCCTTGCACTCCAAAGACCAAAATCTGATCCATCAAGAATAGGTTTTGCATTTTCGCTTGAATAATCCATTGTGTTCTTATCAAGCTTTTCCTTCAAGCTATTTAAACTTTTCGAAGGAACCCGCTCTGATACCAATTGAAGAACACAAGCTTATACTGAGAGGGGGGTGAACAGTATAAGACCACTTTAAACTTTTTTTTTCAACTTTCAAATTTTAAATCAATATTATGCAGTGTATAGATAGCAAGTATCAAGACAGTAAATCAAAGCAATACATAAAACACCATCCACAATAGAGACACAAAAATTTACGTGGTTCACCCAAGGTGGGCTACTCCATGGATAAAATTTTCACTAAAATTTTATCACCTCAAATTTTGGGAAACCTTTCCCGATTACAAATTTTATGGGCACCAACCCAAAGGAGACACCAATCCCCTAGCTCTGCTATGGTTGGTGATCCTCTAGAAAACCTCTGCCTCCTCTACCCTTAGCAAGTGGAACTCTATCCATAGAAGACACCTATCTTCCCTACTCTGGTTGGAGACCTCTGTCCTCAACTCTTTCACCTCCAAAGTTGATCCTTGAATTTGCACTAAACACAGTCCTTCGATTTAGCACAAATGTCCTCATTCGCTTCCTCTATTTTGCACCAAACACAGTCCTTCGTTCTGGCACAAATGTCCTCCAAATTTCACCTCTACATAATCACAGCAGCACTCGATAAAACATCAACTTATGCACCTCTGCACAATCATAGTATCATGATCTTCATGCACTCTGCTTCCTTGCAATCTCTCTCACTCAGAAGATTCGATGGAATGCACTCTGTACATTGCAATCGAATTTACATGCTGCTTCTTGGCGATCGAAATTCTCCCCACACTCTATCTACGAAAGTCACACTTTGAATGCACACTTCGATCGATGCCTATTCTCTTCAAATAGCCCTCCTTTTATACTAACATAATCAAGATCTAAACCTTGGTCTTAGTCGACTGTTATGCAAATGCAAACCCTAACTCTGTCGGCTGCACGCCCTAATCTTCATCGGCCCAATTTTAACTCTGTCGGCTTCAACCACCTCTGTGGTTTAGTAGCTTCTACCGTGAAACCACAACATGTCATGATATCATGACATTTTTGTAGTCGTACACTTTCGTTTGGCTATTGTCGTGATATCGCGACACTTTTGCTTTTGTTTGCCTTGACTACGTTCTTATTGCGATATCACGACACTTCTATCTTTTCTGACATCATCTTCACTCCTGTCATGAAATCACGACACTTTAGTCTTCTTGGTCTTCTTCTAGGCTTGCACTAGCGAAAATGAAACATGTCGTGAAATCGTGACACTTTTGCTGCCTTGAGCTTCTCTCTGCCTTATACCCACAAAACTGGAACATGTCACGAAATCGTGACGCTTTCGCCTTTGATCTCTTCCTTCTTGAATTCATCATGAAATCATGACACTTCTTCTATTGAAGACTTGCTAACTGTTTCTGTCATGAAATCATGACACTTTCACCAACTGAATGCTGCCATCTCAACCTATCGTGAAATTGTGACACTTTCTGCATTCGTAAGCTTTCTCTTCAACCTGTCGTGAAATCATGACACTTTTGCATCCGTACAACTTCTTTGTAGCCTATCGCAAAATCGTGACGCTTCTCATTTCAGATTCTTCCCTTTACTGCATGTCACAAAATCATGACAGTTCTCACTTCAAGCTTTTCAGCATGTCACGAAATCGCGACAGTCCTCACCTCGACCTTTGCAGCATGTCACGAAATCATGACATTTTTTATGTTACTTTCTCTCTCTTCAAACTTGTCGTGAAATCATGACAGTTCACACTGTGGACTCTCTTTTCAGCATTATTTCATGAAATCGTGACATTTTTTCCTTTCGGACTCCCTCTCCTGCAACATGTCACGAAATCGCAACATTTTTCAGTCCGTACAGTCTTCTTTGGAATATGTCGTGAAATCGCGACACTTTCCACCTTGCTCTCCTTCTCTGCCAACATGTCGCGAAATCACGATAGTTTTTCCAGCTTCTTCTCTTTCTTCCAACATGTCACGAAATCATGACAGTTTTGCTAGAACTTTCTCTCTCCTCAAACATGTCGCAAAATCGTGATAGTTTTGCCAACACTTTCTCTCTCCTCTAACATGTCGTGAAATCGTGACAATTTTTCTAGCTGGCTGCATACTTTTTCTAACTTATCTTTTTCTTGATCTTTTGCACATGGGCCACTAAGAACTTCTTGGAAACTCACTAATCATGCTCTGATTAACCTTTCAACAAAACAAATTCCTTGGCATCAAATCAAATTGCTTCAAGAACTTCTTGACATCAATGACAACATCTACACTTGAGTAAAGAAAATGTACCCAAGGTACCCAAAATTGCCAACACACTCATCAAGTTATGGTAAATTTTAATCATGAGGGGTTGAGTATGAATGACAAGGTGAAATCTTTACCTTTGGTAGTAACTAAAAAAATTTTAAGTGATGGGTTACATGGTGTCCCTTTGGATGCTAATATCATTAATGGGGAAATGTCAAATTTTGTTGATGCTTGTCAAGTCTTGAATTATTTTGAATGCTTTAAAATCCTGAAAAAAGATTTGAATTCAAGACTTTTAGAAATAGGCTCTTGTTTACAACATCTCACATTTGAAAAGGAAGGCCTAATGTTAAATCATGAATCGAATTATGAAATGGATACTTTCAAGGATAGACAAGATAAAATTGAATATCATTTATTGTCTAATCATTTTAGTATTTTAACGCTCACCTATGAGAGTACTAATGGAATTAAATCTAACTGGTGGGGTGAGCAAGGGAAGTTAAAGGTTGTTGCATGGTGTGGTCTAATATTGTTTTTGTTGGATTCCTACAACACTTGGCATGCATATCACATTATATTTTTGTTGAAGTGTTCTAATCATGTTTGGGATCCAGGAAGGTGATAGTCCAAGCTTTGCATCATCTTGTATTATATTGTACATTTATATATAGGTTTTGATTGTTGGTTTTGGTTTGTGTTTTCAAATCTTCATTTTTGGATTGCATTTTGGTTTTCGATTGAATAAGTTTTGATTTAAAGTTATGTGTTGGTCCTATGGACATGTTTGTTAAAAAAAAAAAATTGAGATGTCAACTTATGCCTAAAAACAGGAGAATATGAAACATTGGAATTGTATTGCAGAAAGCTCCACAAGTAACGCAAACACATTAAATAATATCGTTTGAAACTTGTGATGCATGAAGTTGTCAGTTTTACAAATTATGGCAACATAGGTGATATACTCCATCCACAATTCAAAAAAGCAATGCATTCATATTACATTCCATTTTGCATATATATACCATCTTGCATATCCATTTCCAATACAATCATTAAAAAATGTCAAATCCTCTTAGGGTTATTCTATAACATGAAACTTATAAAAAAAATCCTAAGGTTGGGAACTGATGCCCAAGCTATCTTGAACCAAGCACGTTCTATGCACATTAAAGAAGATCTTGGGAAAAATGATCAAAACCATGCTTGGAAGAAAAGGTGAGGTGAAAAGAATATTTCATGTATGTCCTATCATGCAACATTATCCTTAAAACAGTGGTTTTTACCAATCCCATGGTGCTTAAAGCCTAAAATCAGAGTAGTAAGGAGAGGGTTAAATCCTCATCGAACTTAGGTTAAGGATCCAACTCCCCAAATCTTTGATTTGACCTACATGGAATAGTAAGGATATGACATAATTCTCATCTCACTTAGGTTGAGAATCTGATTCCCCAAAGCTTCCATTTTTTCCCATTTCATCATAAAGCTTGGATTGGAAGGATCGTACTACATGTCCTCTACAAAGGATGGGTAGTCAATCCAAAGGTCCAAGCAATAAAAGTAAAACTAATTTTTCCCATTTCATCTCAATCTTGTATTGGAAGGATCGTACTACGTCTCCTCTACAAAGGATGGGTAGTCATCCCCAAGGTCCAAGAGATAAAAGATAATATTTTCCATTTCATATTAATATTGGATTGGGGGGATCATACTACATGTCCCTAGCAAGGATGGGTAGTCATCCCAAAGATCCAAGATATTAAAAAAAGAAGAGAATGAATGAATCCAAATCATGGATTATGGGGTTAAGTATGCCCATGCATGGCAGCATGTCTTGTCTAAAAGCAAGACCACTGACTACTCAAAAGGATAGACTAGCCTGACCATTTCATCCATAACTGGTTAAATCATTTTGTTCAAGATGAGGTAATGAACTCTAAATCATAATAGTAAGGATAGGGTTAAATTCCCATCTCGCTTAGGTTGGGAATCCTATTCCCCAAAGTTCTGATTTCACTTACACTTGCACAGGGGTTCAAGATGGTAGTGACACATAACCAACTTTGGGATCTAGTAAATTAATTCAGTATATATATATTTGGTCCTAAGAGGGTTTGATAGCTTTAATATGTTTGTTCATGATATTAGAAGGTGTGAGCCTTTGCAAAGCAGGTTATTATGTCTTTAGCATCTTCATCATACATCAAATCTTGCACAAATCATTCATAACCTTGCATACAAATCATAAGTGAAACTGACAATAGAATGTTGATCAATTTCAAATGATAGGGAATGAAAACACATTGCACACACCAAGTTGATACTTAATGATTATGATGTTTCATGTATTTTTTATCTACCGGTATTTTTTTATCTTTTATGTGCTGACACCTGTATCTAAGCTTGTATATTTTAGGTTGGGTTCTCAGAAAAATGCTTAGGAGTATTTGATAGCAGAGTCGCCATTTTTTGTGGCTGATCCACAACACACCCTAAAATTGGGGACCCACCTTTTTTGCATGCTTTCAAAGAAGACCGCAGTAGCCCAGTGTTGTAAATGTGAATAGGGTCATCACAAAGAAGGCTTAGAAAATTCTAGTTTCTAAGCCTCTAGTGTGAAAACACTCTCACTTTGTCGGCAATTTATTTTTGTCGGCAAGGTTTAGTCGACATCTTTTTTATCCCTATTCTCCCTCCTATTTTTCCTCCTCCCTCTTCCCTTATTCCTCCACGCTTCCTTATCCCTTCGTTCACATTCATCTCTTATCCCCTTATCTCTCCAACGTCCGCCGCCGCCCATGTTGTCCCTTATCACTCCATTATTCCCGTCAACCCCCATTTCCTCATATTATAAAAACTATGCATCAATTGTAAGGCTTTTTTTGGTAAGGTTCAATAATATAAACTTTTTGTTTTTTGCTGCATATTAGTTAATTCATTTTTGTCCTTTCTACGGCCGTGAAAGAGTCTTCATTGGTCTTCACTGGTATCAGAGCACGGAGGCCGAGACTGTGCCAGTTTGGGCACGAATCTCGAGGTACGTGACAGTCGAGATTTGACCTATAAGGCACGGTTCCTGAGGTGGGCATGGTTTTTAAGGTAGGCATGGTTCCCGAGGCAGGCACAATTTTTGAGACAAGCACAGAGGATGAGGATCGCGAGCAGGATTGGCTTGGATCCCGATGTAGATCGTTGACTAGATGCGACATGTGGCGGCACGAGGAAGCGACACGTGGCGATAGCACACGGATCGAGGCGGCTGAGCTGGCAGAGGGGCTAGCGAGGACATGTGGCAGCATCCGATTGGCTGACGAGATAGCACGTGGTTCGAGACAAGGTGACGTGGCAGCATCCGATTGGTCAAAATATCGCCACGTGGCGAACGACGATTCGGCATTGGACGACGTGGCAGCGAGCTGGCAGTTTGCGATTGGAGGACGCGGCTGAGCAGTTGAGGATTCAATTTCTCGAAGGCAATCGAAAGGTTTAGTGAGCCTTCGGGTTTAAGAACCCCTTTGCACCTCCCACATGGTGAATGTGGGATAATACCCACATTGTTTTTTTTTTTAAAACCCGCGGCCCGAAGAATTTATTACGGACCGCGTTTCCCTTTGTGCTCGTCCGGACGCCTAGCGGAGGTGGCTAGGGCGGACGCCTTGCTCAGTGGAGGTCCGGGGGTCGAATCTCGTCGGAGGCCATAAAAACAATTTTTTTTTGTTTTCGAAATCACGCCGTCCGAGGAAATAAAAGGGACGAGCTCCCTTTGGTTGCCAGCGCCACCGCGTGGTGTAGCGGTTGGAGAACTCGCCTGTATCCGCGAGGTCGTGGGGTCAAGTCGCAGCGAAGGTAAAAAAAGTTTTATTGAAAATTTTAATAAGGTTTTAAATTTTTTTATTAAAAGTTTTTAAAATGATTTAATAAATTTAATTTATATTTTATTTACAATTATCTTTTTTAATAAATTAATTTAAAAATATAATTTAAAAAATATAAAAATTTATTAAATTGTTTTTTAAAAAACTTTATAAAATTTTTAAAGCCTTATTTGAAGAGATTTTTTGAAAAAAGAGATTTAATCTGCCCATGCAAATGTTAGATGATCCGATCTGAAGGGTGCTATCATGCACTTTTCTCTCTCTTGAAGAGAGAAACGCCAGAATCCTTTGATGCAAGGGTTCATCGATCAGGGCTTCATACTGTGTTTTGTCAGTTGGAGAATCAGGTGATTGCTCACCAGAGAAAATTGAATTCAGGATACGAGGCAGATTCAAAAGACAATATTTTCAAAAAGAGAATTGAAGAATCCGAGACCGTGCAATTTGTTTCGGACATACAATCTAGTTCCAGTTACACACTAGGTGTACCAATAGCTGAATTGAGTGAGGGCTATACACCACGCTCTCCTGAGCCTGAACCTGAACCAGCGAAAGCAGAAGAAGAGGAAGAAGAGGAAGAGGAAGCAGAAGAAGACAAAGAAGAAGCAGCAGAAGCAGATCCAGTGGAAGTGAAACCTGAGATCATCATCATTAGCAGTGGTTTCGAAGCAGAACGTGAATGTACTAAAAAGGCGAGATTTGATTTGAATAATTAAATCTTTCTGTACTGCTTTGTATTTCCAGTTTGCCTCAATAAAAGTTTGTTTTTTAGCAATGGCTGCAAACACTAGTCTACCAATCCCTGAATTTAATGGTAGTGACTATGAATACTGGTCTATAAAAATGAAGACTTTGTTGATAGGAAAAGGTCTTTGGGATGTAGTTGAAGAAGGTTATACAGAACCAACTGCTGCTGAATGGGCAACATTTTCTAATGCTGATAAAAAGACAAGAAAAGAAGCACAAAAGAATAATGCTTTTGCCTTATATCACATTCATGCTGCCTTAGATAAAACTATCTTCCCTAGGGTTGCATCTTATGTAATTGCACAATATGCATGGAATGCCTTAAAAGAAAGCTATAGAGGCAGTGACCAAGTGAAGCAGGTAAAACTGCAAACCTTGAAACGAGATTTTGAGAATCTCAAGATGCAAGAGAATGAAAGAGTTGGTGATTACTACGTGCGAGTGAAAGCAGTAGTCGACAAAATGGTCACACTAGGGGAGGATATTAAGCCAGAGATGATGGTGAAGAAAGTGTTGAGAACACTTCTTCCAAAATGGAATTTTGTTGCAATAATTATTGAAGAATCAAAAGACTTAACCACATTGTCTTTTGATGCATTAACTGGTTCACCTCTCTCACATGAAGAGAGGTTGCAGGAAACTCCTACCACCAGCTATGGAGGAGATGACAAAGCTTTTGCCACACATGATGGAAGAGGTAGAGGCCGTGGCAGAGGTCAACAAAGAGGTAGAGGTAGGAATAATCAAAGAGGGGGAACTCCTAACAGAGGAGGATCATCCAACAGAGGTGGAAACCAGAATAGAGGACATCAGCAATATAGAGGGAAACAATCTGGCAAAGGAAAAGGAGGAGACAAATCCAAGCAAGTTTGCTACAATTGTGGCAAACCTGGACATTATGCTCGAGATTGTTGGTCAAAGACTTCGCAAGGAAGCAGCAGCAACCAGAGCAGTTAGTTTGGAAATTTTGGAGAAGAGGAAGAGTCCTCAAATCTCTTTATTTCTTATGGTCAGACAGAGCAAAATTTGAATGATACATGGATTTTGGACATAGGGTGTTCAAATCACATGAGTGGCAAAGAAGAACTCTTTGCTAAGTTAGACTCCTCATACAAATCCAACATTTGGTTGGGAGATGACAAGTCATTGGAAGTTGAAGGCATTGGAGCCATGGAGGTTCCAACAAAAGAAGGCATAAAACACGTAAGTGATATCTATTACACTCCTCATCTTCAGCACAATCTGTTAAGTTTTGGTCAAATGCTTGAAAAGAATTACAAGTTGATTTTTGATGAGGGTAAATGCACCATTTTTGACAAAAACAATAGTAATAGAATCATTACACAAGTGCCAATGTCAAAAAATAGATTATTCCCTTTGAAGTTTGGCCAGCCAGGAGGAAATAAGTTAGCAAATGTTGCAATTACCAATCCAAGTGTCCTATGGCACTTGAGATATGGTCACTTGAATTCAGCAAGTTTGAAGATGCTAACTTCACAAGCAATGGTGACTGGACTTCCCAAAGTTCAAGACAGTAAGGAAGTCTGTGAAGGGTGTGCCTTGGGCAAGCATGCCAGATCGAAATTTCCTCATGGACAAGCATGGAGGGCTAGCTATCCTCTTCAGTTAGTGCATTCAGACATCTGTGGTCCAATGCAGACCAAGAGTCTAGGTAATCACTCTTACTTCCTACTTTTCATTGATGATTGCACAAGAATGTGTTGGATATACTTTTTGAAGCATAAGGATGAAGCATTTGCATGCTTTGTTGATTTTAAAGCAAAAGTTGAAAGTGAGAGTGGATATTCTATAAAATGTCTTAGATCAGATAGAGGAGGAGAATACTCCTCTAATTAGTTTTTGAATTTTTGTAAACATCATGGCATCAAGAGGCAGTTCACAACTGCCTACACTCCACAATAGAATGGTGTAGCAGAAAGGAATAATCACACCATTGTGGAGATGGCGAGATCAATGCTTCAGACAAAGCATTTGAGTAATACATATTGGGGAGATGCAACAAGGACTAGTGTTCACATCTTGAACAGAAGTCCTACTTCAAGTTTGAAAGGAAAGACACCTTACCAAGCCTGGTATGGTAAGAAACCAAATGTGAAGTATTTTAGAGTATTTGGTTCATTGGCATATGCTCACATTCCTGATGAGCTGAGAAAGAGGTTAGATCCAAAGAGTCAAGCTTGCATTTTTTTAGGATATTGTGAAAACACAAAAGGGTATAGACTCTACAATCCTACAACTCGAAATATAGTGGTTTCAAGGGATGTGATTTTTGATGAAGTGGGAGAGTGGGGTGAGCCCCAAATATTCAGTGATGTTGAAGCCACTGATGTAGTAGCTCAGCAAGTGCAACCACAACTACCACATAAAGGAAAGTAGTCTCCGCCCACACATCCTCCAAGTCCATCTTCTGATTCAACTACTTCACCAAGTCCTTCTCCAAAGCGATCAGTAAGTTCCTCACCAATGGATATTGATGTTCCATCCAAAGGTAAGAGAACTTTACAATATCATCCATCATCTCGGATGTTGGATAAGAATTTTTCAAGAAGATATACTAGGAGTCAGGCTAGTGAAATGGATTCTGTTTTACATAGATTAGAAAGTATGCACTTGTATGGTGATGATGAATCCCAAAAAGAACCCAGAGGAGATCAAGTTAACTATGCTTTGTTAACTAGTGCACAACTTGAACCTTCTAGTTATGAGAAGGCATGTACTCAGAAGATTTGGCAAGATGCCATGAAAGAGGAGATAACCTCTATAAAAAACAACGACACTTGGGAGCTCATAAAGCTTTCGAAAGGAAAGAAATGTGTTGGCTGTAAATGGGTCTTCAAGACCAATTTTAATGCTGATGGAAGCATTGAGAAGCATAAGGCAAGATTAGTGGCAAAGGGTTTTACTCAGAAGTATGGCATAGATTATGAAGAGACTTTTGCTCCTGTAGCCAGACAGGAGACAATTAGAAAAGTTCTTGCCTTAGCTGCACATAAAGAATGGAAAGTCCAACACATGGATGTCAAGAGTGCTTTTCTCAATGGTTACTTGACAGAAGAAGTGTATGTTGAGCAGCCACAGGGATTTGAAGTGCAAGGTAAGGAACACCTTGTTTACAGATTGAAGAAGGCACTCTATGGTCTGAAATAGGCACCAAGAGCTTGGTACTCACGCATTGATGGGTACTTCAAAGATTATGGGTTCACTAGGAGCAAAAATGAACCCACACTCTACTACCTAAAGCAAGGTAATGACATCCTCATAGTTTGTTTGTATGTGGATGATCTCATTTTTATGGGTAGTAATGAAAACATGAATAGGGAGTTCAAACACTCCATGATGACTCAGTTTGAGATGAAGGATCTTGGCTTAATGCACTACTATCTTGGAATGGAGGTTCATCAATCAGATACAGGGATCTTCATTTATCAACATAAGTATTCTCAGGACATGATGAAGAAGTTTTCTATGGAGCATTGCAAACCAATTGCAACTCCAGTTGGACATGGGATCCAATTAAGCAAAGATGATGGAGCACCGAAAGTTGATGTGACCACTTTCAGAAGCATGGTTGGAAGTTTGATGTTTCTCGCCAACACCAGACCAGATATTCAGTATGCTGTATCTCTTGTAGGCAGCTAAAATAATTTTGAGATATGTGAAAGGTACATTGGATTTTGGAATCCAGTACAATAAATGTAACACTATCAAGCTTGTAGGCTTCAGTGATAGTGATTGGGGTAGCAATATTGATGACAAGAATTCAACATCAGGAAACTATTTTAGTCTTGGATCAGGACTAATAACTTGGAGTTCAAAAAAGCAAACAGTAGTAGCGCTATCTTCAATAGAAGCTAAGTATATAGCGGTTACTTATGCAAGTACTCAAGCCTTGTGGCTAAGGAAAGTACTAGAAGAGATTGGAGAACAGCAAAGTGGTCCGACCAGAATCTACTGTGACAACATCAGTGCCATTCAGTTGGCATATAATCCTATCCACCATAGCAGAACCAAGAATTTTGATATGAAGTACCACTTCATCAGAGATATGGTGGAACATGAAATTGTTGAGCTTCAATACTATCACACTTTGGAGAACGTCGCTGACATCTTCACCAAGGCAATGACAAAAGCTCAATTTGTAAAGCTGAGAGACTGTGTAGTCAGTCCTCTCAACTTTAAGGGGGAGAATGTTGTAAATGTGAATAGGGTCATCACAAAGAAGGCTTAGAAAATTCTAGTTTCTAAGCCTCTAGTGTGAAAACACTCTCACTTTGTCGGCAATTTATTTTTGTCGGCAAGGTTTAGTCGACATCTTTTTTATCCCTATTCTCCCTCCTATTTTTCCTCCTCCCTCTTCCCTTATTCCTCCATGCTTCCTTATCCCTCCGTTCACATTCATCTCTTATCCCCTTATCTCTCCAACGTCCGCCGCCGCTCATGCTGTCCCTTATCACTCCATTATTCCCGTCAACCCCCATTTCCTCATATTATAAAAACTATGCATCAATTGTAAGTTTTTTTTTTTGTAAGGTTCAATAATATAAACTTTTTGTTTTTTTCTGCATATTAGTTAATTCATTTTTGTCCTTTCTACGACCGCAAAAGAGTCTTCATTGGTCTTCACCCATATGCTAAAAAAATCAAAAGAAGAGCAAAATACAACAGAAAATGAAAATGTCACGATATCGCGACATGTTGCTCCATCGCGGCTAGAAAAGAAAAGTTGTCATGATATTGCAATGTGTCATGTTTTCGTGGCTCAAAATAGCAAAGTACATCGGAATGAAAAAGTGTCACGGTTTCATGACGTGTTGCTCTGTCGCAGCTAAGAAAAAGAAAGTGTCACGATATCGTGATGCGTTGTTGCTAAGAAAAAGAAAGTGTCATGATATCGCAACGCGTTGCTGCTCAAAAAAAAGAAAATTGTCACGATATCGTGACGTGTTGCTGCTAAGAAAAAGGTGTCGCGATATCGTGACAGGTCATGTTTTTGCGGTTTAAATGAGAGAAGTGCAGTGGAACAGAAAAGTGTCACGATTTCGTGACATGTCACATTTTCGTAGCCAAGAATAACAAAATGTAGCAAAATGGAAAATTGTCGTGATTTCGCGACATGTCGCATTTTCAGGATTAAGAGCAGCAGAATGCATCATGAAGAGAAAGTGTCACGATATCGTGACGTGTTGTGAAATCGCGATGCAAGACAAAGAACCAATTTGAAGACTCAAAATGTCGTGATATCATGACATATCATAAAATTGTGGTTCATAGAGGAGAGAGAAAGACAAAATGAAAAATGTCATGATATCGCGACATGTCATGAAATCACGGTCGAAGGCAGCAAGAGAAGATTCAATACAAAAATTGTCGTGATATCACGACATGTCATGTTTTCACGATCTGAAGACGAGATGAAGGGCAAACAGAAAAGTGTGTCGCAAAATCATGACATGTCATGTTTTTGCGATCAAGAGCTGCCAAAATGAACGTAGAGGAAAAATGTCATGATATTGCGATAGGTCATGTTTTCGCGGCTCCAAACAGTGAGATGGTACGGAAGGAAAAAGTGTCATGATTTCACGATAGAAAGCAGCGAGAGCCCAAAAGAAAAAAGTGTCGCGATTTCATGACAGAAAGCATCTAGATGGTACAAAATAGAAAAGCATCATGATTTCGTGACAGAAAGTAGCCAGATGGTATGTAATAGAAAAGCGTCACGATTTCATGACAAAAAGTAGCAAAATGGTACAAAATAGAAAAGCGTCACAATTTCGTGACAAAAAGCAGCAAGACAGCCTAAAAGAGAAAAGTGTCATTATTTCGTGACAGAAAGCAGTGAGAAGGTACGAAACAAAAAAATGTCATGATTTCATGATAGAAAGCAGCGAGACAGCCCGAAAGAGAAAAGTGTCATGATTTCATGACAGAAAGCAGTGGGATGGTACAGAATGAAAAACTATCACGATTTTGTGACATGTCGCATTTTCATGGCTAAGGGCAACAAAACATAGCGAAGGAGAAAAACATCGTGATTTCACGATAGGTTGTATCCACGCGGCCTGAAAGAGAAAAACGTCACAATATTGTGACATGTCTTATTTTTGCGATGCATGAAGACGAACAAGGCTGCTGATAGAAAATGTCACGATATCACAACATGTCTAATTTTTGTGATACAGGTAGAAGAGCAAAGCTACATACAAAAAAATGTCATGATATCGCAACATGTCTTATTTTCACGGTGCAGGTAGAGGAGCAAAGCTGCATACATAAAAACATCATGATATCGCGACATGCTATTTTTTGTCATGATTTACAAGGGGCCATTACGGAACATGTAGGGAAGTGCTGAACACGTGGCATAAAGGTGTAAGGGTTACAAAACAGTTACAGTTAGCAAGAAGATCAAACATTTCAACATTTGAACAAAAGCCAGAAATAATGCAAAGAGGCGGGAAGATGAAATGAAGAGACCTGGGAGATGAAGTGAAGTGTCACAGGGCAAAACAGAGGGCATTTCCAGAAATTTTAAAAGCAGAAGCATAGATTGGTATAGGGGTTAGAAACTGCTGCGGGCAGAGTTGTAGAGCTAAAGTTGATAGGCTATTCTGGACCTATTTTGGAGTGTTTTTCTTCCCTTTTTTTTGGTTTTGAGAAAATTAGAGACTTCTGTTATTGTAAAATGATCAATTTTTAATATAGAAAATTCAGAGAGTTGCACCTCATTGACAAGAAAGAAGGAGTTATTTTCCGCATGCAAGGATTGAATTTTTATCTTTCCCCTTTTCAGATTTCTAGGCTTATAGGTGAAGTTTAATGTAAGTCCTCTTGGTTGCTTCATGCGAATGTCTAAATCTGAAATCACAATTAAAACCCCAGAGACCAGCACTTAGCTTATCAGGATTGTGCATGTTTGCAGGTCCAATAAGTTAGGTTGCATGCATGGAAACCTCATTAGCTTCGGTTTTGTCAGAATAGGATTGCATCACCTTGAATGCATTTCATTTTTCTTTTTGCATTTTATTTTTCATTTTTTCTGCACTTTATTTTCATTTACAGGCATTAAAATAAAAAAATAAAAAAAAACTAAAAATTCCAAAATCTGAAAATAGAAATTTCCATTTCAGGGCCAAAATTTCATTTTTAGTTTTGTTTTCATTCATGAGCCAATGATGACATTCCCTTCATGAAAATTCCATTTTCATTGAAGGATCTATGTTTCATGGCATTTCATCATTTTTCATTTTGAATTTACGTCGTGGTCATATAAGGGCCAGATCACATTTTCTTTATTCGGGTTCAATGAACAATCATTAAAGTTTCACAGTAAAATAAACCACAGTGCCCCTTGTTAACAGTTACTTGCAACCACTGAGGTGTTCCAAGCATTTAAATTGAATATCTTTATTTGAGATTATTAATACACAGATGTAAATGCTAATATAGCGGAACCTTGGAGAAGTTATTTGTTTAATTTCTTTGCAAGAGAGGATTTAGAACCCAAATCCTATCGGAGAGTGTGTTTTCACAATTGGGTGAAAATACCACTCAACACATTGCATCCCATACATTGCATTTTACATTTCACACATTACATTGCACATATTTAATTTCACATTTCATATTAAGGATTATTTATTTATTTTAAACAATAATTGGTCCAACAAAGTCATGTTGCTCTAATCAGGGGCACTTTCAAGCCATAATCCATTTCATTGCATCATGTCAAATTGTTATTTGCAAAACCACATGTCAATAATTCCTAGGTGTTTTTAGTTGCTTAGACACTCCTAGTGTTTTAAACAACCTCCAAATACATGTTGAGTTTTATTTAGGACCAAGTCACACTTTCACTAAGAAAATCTTGAGTTCTAGGAATTGAATCCAAAATATTCTTGAACCAAACACAATTACACATCTTAAAAACATCTTGTGTCAAAAAGAGATAGCACCACACTTGTGTTATACCTCAAAGTGAAAAGGGTATTCCTTGCTTGTCCCATCATGCAACATAGTCCACAAAAATAGTGGTTTTCATAACTATCACAAAGTTAAAAATAAAAGAAAGAGTAGGGTAAAACCCCTAAAAAATCTAAATATTTTACACATCACACACTATAGATACTCAAGTTATAAAGATAGTACTAAAGTTCTAGTCAGAAAGTTAGGTAGTCATCACCAAAATTTAGAGATCAAATTTTTGGACTATGGATCTAATCTCCACAGGGGCTATAAATGCATAACTAGCAGTGGAGTACACTCATGCATGGTGACACGTCTCTTTTAAATTGATATTTGACCACACATAAGGACAAGCTAGCTTATTGGTCTCATCCATAATAGGTTTCACCTAAATTTTATCAAGATGAGTTAATGAACTCACTTGCACACACATTGGTTCTTGATTACCTGGAGTCATTACCATGCTCATGATTCGGTAAATAAATTCACTGCACACACACATTTTCTTAGAGAAATTAGGTAGTATTTAGTGAGTTTATTTGATACCACTAGTATGTCTGAGTCTCTACAAAATAATCAATTTTTCATAACAAAATACATATCTTCTTCCATATCAATATCCATATCTTCTTATATCACAACATCCATGTTTTATTCCATTTCAATATCCATATCATTTCATGAGTCATTCATTTTCACATACCATGATTTTGATGCCCTTGATTAAACAACAATGCTAAAAATGACAAAGAAAAATATAAACTATGAATGATCATTAAAACATTTGCATTCATACACATTATCACTTACATTAATCATCCATATACACATACATCCACACAAAATCATTCACACAAAAGTAAAATCTATGTATAAATATATATATATCGCATTTACAATGAATACCCAAAGGATATATACAATGGAGCACCAAGGATCATATACAAAAAAGTGGATCTTAGCACTAGCTAATACCTATAAGAGGACCTCTATGACCCTGAAGGAGCCCTAGACCTAGATCTATGCCTAGAATCACTATATCACTATACCTAATACATCTGAATATGGATGAGGAGGCTGGATCTAGAAGCTAAATATCATGTTCAATAAACCAATACTCCAACAATTGGATATATCCATCCCAAGATCAAATTCATGCTACATATAAAATCTATCGATGACTCTTCTCTAGTAGCTTTGCTTAGATCCTCACAATACTATCATCACCTCAACTATTTTTGGTCATACCTCAAGCTCTACTTATAGTTAAGCTATCTCTCATCTCAAGTCATTACCGTGGTATCCTACTCTACCACCAATTCCTCTAGCCTCACCCAATCCTCTAGCTCCACCCAAGAGGTCCCTTTGGAATATCATCCCTGCTATATCCATCCCCTCCAATCTCTAGATCATGCTCTATTGTACCCCTAGACCACCTCATTCAACTATTAGATCAAAGGTACCTTCAATAATTAGGAGCCTCATCGACATCCTCGACCTCTACCTCATCCCCATCCCCATTCCCCCCATCCTATGGTGGTTGTGCAACAAATGATATATCATACTTTGCAGTAGTACTTGCATCATCCACATCAAGGAGGTCCATATCCTCGTCATCCTCATAGGTCACCCTCCATGGATTAGCACAAGGTAGACCCATATCATCCCGATGATGTATGTAGAGCACTGACACCTCAAGAACTCCCTACCTTAGTCCAAACTACTATAATACCTATGAGTACTAGATAAACTCCACCCATATATCTTGTAGAGCCCTCTATAGCTACTCCCAATCAATTATCTATATGGCACCTTTCCATGGACTCCATATCACCTAATCTAATGTTAATCAAATCCACAAATCCCTATACCATTGAATCATCTAAATAATATGACTCAATTGCATATTATTTACCACCAACCATCTCATAGCATAGGGTTGCTTCCTATCCCATGTTGTAGCAGGTAAGCCTACAGGCCAAGCTACACTAAAGTGCTCCTAGCCCTAACACTACAGTAGCACATTGCAACCTAGTCCCTTGTACCTTCATCTTCTCACCTCATACAAATATTGGTACAATACATCAGTAGAGTAGGATCCCATGCATATACTCGAGGTGTAGGAATCATATCACACACTAGCCAAATAAGGTTCCATAGAAACTGATAGCCACTACTATTCGGGGCCACTATATTGGCCAACATGAACATCACCAATGTATGTAGGGCATCCAACTTCTTATCCATATATATGGAAAAGTATGTTATCCCTCCACCCATCACATCCACATCCTGCCACCCATATTTGAATATGTGGTTCATCTCATACCCCTTATCATGTCCAACCTTAACACAACACCTCCATTGGTAACTTGAGGATGCAATATACATCCTCAAGTTTCATTGTAATATCTTTAGTATGGATTTGAAAGGTCCCCCTATCTGGATCCCATATCTCTACCAAGGTAGAGATATACCCCTCATCTACCCTCACCATATCTATCTTCACTGCCCCGACCAACCCAACATCCTCAAGACAATTCGACTAGTCCTCCTGCAATACCTTCCTCACCCTAGGTATGAGAGGTGATAACCAATGTCGAGCCTTCAAAATACTCAACTGCATCATAACACATTGCAACACATTAATGTCACATGCATTGCATAATTTCAAAAAAGAAAAATAAAAATAAACCACAAAAAAATTGCATAAAACAAAGAGCTTCAAAGGCATTTACCTTAGAAAAATGCTTATCTACTCCTACTTCCGCGTTTTCACCCTCCATCATCATATATTTCAAAACACTTCATCTCACTTACTCCACTACACTCCACTACCTCAAATGCAACTTTAGAAATTCACAAATGCAAGAATAAACCTGATTTCAAAATAGTTCACATTTTAACAAAATAATCATTTTCATCATTCACTCAATTTTGTGATAATATGAATTATTTTGGATGGCTAACTTTTGTTTACACCCAAAAGGCATAAAATTATCCAAAATTGCTTAACAATGCCCCAAATCAAGGTAAAATTTCACAAAATCATTCAATTTAGTCATCAATGCATATTTCATCATCTCATCTTCATTTCCACATTATTTTTATACATTAATCATTATATTTGCACATTTTACAAGTTTACATACAAAATCAAGTGAATCTTGTATCTAGTGATCTATTCTATCTCCTTGGTGATTGCAATGATTGGTATCCATGCAACTCAGTAAGATGAGTAAATCATCATACATAAACTTGGTCATCTTCATAATCATATATCTCACTATTCAACAACAAAACTATTTTTGGTCCCTCATTTTATGAGTGAGACTATGTCAAGTATAATTTTCTCAACAACTATCATTGATGGCCTTTTCCATGGGCTTGAAAAATGGATAAATCACATTATATCCTTCTCTTCAATAATCAGGAATTGCATAGAGTCAACTAGGAGTGGCCTCCTAGAAATCATACGATCTTATGGTGGTTGGTTCCTGATATTTTGCATTTTCATCATTTTGCATTTCAATGACGTTGAAAGGTAATTTCTTAAACAACATGGAATCACCCCCAACATGGGGCAACTACATTTGATTTTGATTTCATAAAATGGGATATATATTACATGATCATGGCATTTACACTTAGCAAAAATACTTTCTCTATTGGGGTAAATACAAAATAATTCACTTGCATTTATCCACAATCCTCTTTCTCTGCTAGGGCAAACATAGAATCATTTTACATCATTCATATCATCTACATTTACATCATACATCCATAATTTGCACATTAATTTGCACCAATATATTAATTGGCTCATGATATTCATTCTTCACTCATTCTCCAATTGAGGGGGTAAGCTACACAATCAAAATTCTTTTATCTTCAAGTTCATCTTCACATCCCAATGAAAGAAATCTACTTCTACATAAGGCTAAACCAGGTGTCTCATATTGTTACACCATATTTTATTTTACGCAAAATGATACAAAAAGTAGTATCTATAGACACCAAAATCTAGCCACTTGTCATCCATCCCTGTTCCTCAATCCCCACCATTTAGTATATATATAAATATATATGTATTTGTTTATATATATATATTAGTTTTTTATATATTATATTTATATATATAATAAATATATATGTATTTATATGAATTAATCTCAAACAACCATCATATTTTAATCTTATAAATTCATCCGCCTTGATCCATGTCATTTTTCCAGACTTAATCTCCAACCTTCCTAATGTTATTCTCAGCCACTCAAATTGTGTTGTTGAAACCCTAACATGTCTAAGGAAAAATTATAAAGAGGATTCATTTTGATGACTCAACCCCTAACACTTTTGGGTCCCTAGAATCCCTAAGATCCTTGAGTACCTAATCCCACTAAGTTTATAATATCCTTGAGTTCACATTGGAGGTCTTAAACCCTTACCCTATTATTTTCATCCTCGCACCCCATCACCTATGTTCACATCTTATTCATTCGCTGCTACACACTTCATGCAAACTAGATCTGGTTCTGCAACCTTTCCATTAGCCAACAATCACCCAATAGAGCTTCTTGATCACCCACCAAAGCTTCCCAAATGCCCTCTTGAGCTTACAAAGTACCTCTAGGTATTCCTAGTTATCATTGAGCACTCACGAGCATTTCCCATCCAAAATATACAACCCTACAACCCTCGAGCACCCTTAGGGCATATTCACAACCCTCACTGGCAGTATTTATGTAAGAAAAAAATAGAGATAGCAAGTTCATTAACAAGGTAAAGGTTCATTACACTTATTTCATGTTTTTATGCTTTATTTACAACATTCATTGCAATATTAAGGTTTAGTGATTTTATTCCTCTTCAAGGTCTCATGCAGTGTGATGAGGCCAGGAATTGCCTCATCCATGAACATTTTTTGATACATTATAACTATTTGACTCACCATTTTTACTATGTTTTTATGTTAATTATGGGATAAATGCATTATATAATGATGTTTGCATATTCTGAAATGACAAAGTGCATATACTCTGTTTTACTATTTTTACTGTAATTTCACCTATTTTCAGTTAATTAATCAGTAGTATTATAGCAATTCACACCTTGTTGAATATCTAGTGCTTAGTAATATTGTGTTACTCTATTTAAACTAATTAAAATGGAAAAGGGCACCAAGAACTTGTCCACTATAGCTGACTGTGCAAGAAAATAGGCTATAACTATGACAGTTTCAGTCAGCTATACATATACAACAAGGCTTGGAATCAGTCACTCCAGAACATGCCACCAATGCAAAAGTGTGTACAAGATAAGGGAAAACAATCCAAATGATAAACAACTTACTCCCTATGCGTTTGGAGCATAGATAAGCAACGAATAGTCACCTACCTGTTATTTCGGAGCAGTGTAGGAATAAGCAGCATAGGAATAGGGAATAGCGCAGGAACAACAGAAAATGGTCAAAATGCACAAAAAACATGGAAATCAAAATTGAAAATTGACCAAGCAGTTAGTCCACCCTATTTGTACTCTGTTCCTTCACCATAGGTGGACCAGCTAGGATAAAGGGATAAAGGTTGACAAATTATAACCCTGCATTCTAGGAAATTATTTTGTAAATAGTTGGAAATCTCTAAAAATCAGCAAATATATGTATCAAATTTGTCTTATAAATAAAGCTCCCAGCACGGTTGAGCAGAATAGATAATAAATATATAATTAGAGATAGTCATTAACAGAAGTGAGTAGAAGGAAAAGTCTTTGTAGCATTATAGTAAATTACATATTTTTCTTGCATTACTATAATGCAGTTGCAGATGAAATAAAAGGTGCATTTTTAAGATCTTATATGCATGTGATGGTTTATAGTGCACATTTAATTTACTAGATATACTTTTTCACCATCTTCTAGTTATAGAAGCAAGGGCCCACTTATAGGATCAGAGGAAGCTCAGTGATAGGAAATTCTTGTTGATGTCTTACTATAGCAGATCAGCAGAACTCTATCAGCATTTATTTGTAGCATTAAATTTCATTTTAGAATTGCACCATAACATATATAATAGGTTTAATTATGTGTTATAACAGTATTTAGCATTTGACCTATAATGGCATCATTCAACATTTTCTACAATTTCTAGAATTACATCATTTTCAGCATTTTTTGCAATTTCTAGAATTATGTCATCTTCAGTTTTACTGCAATAAACATTAATTTGGTTCCACTTACGTTCATATCATCATGAGTTTTATCATTGGTTAATTTCTGCAAGTGTGTGTGTGTGAATTTCCATTCTGTAGTTTACTTTTCTACAATTTGCTTTGTGGTCAATTTAGTAGCATTTTATTTCTTGTCAATTTCAAATTTTGTAGTTTCATTTTCCTGCAGTTTAAATTTAGTTTCAGCTTCTGCAATTTGATTTCCTTTGTTAGACAATAGGAAGATACACCAAACCCCCCAAAACACTAACTGAACCATCAATAAAAACCTGTTCTTGGATAAACTGAACCTACAACTGTGATACCTCCTATAGTATACAGCCTTTGGACACCACCCTGGACTGACATATAATTACTAAATGATGAATGATCAATGACCCTCATCACAGTGGATCCCTCATATATATTACTGATCCTTCTTATTTTTTGTTGTGTGTAGGTGTAAGAACAATATTTATTGAATTATTTTGAAGCTTGGGTGGCTTTGCATAGGATACACAAGAAAATCCACAACTTATTGGGATCGAATAAAGCACAAAGACACCACCATTATTTTTAACTAGGGTTTCGAAAAACCCTAGTACATGTAACAATTGTATCAAAATAAATAAGCAATGTAAAACCCCACATTTGGGGTACACTAATTGTAACACTTGAGATCTACCAATAATAATAAAAGAGTTCATTTGTATTGTGCAATCATTGTGTTACTTTGCTTATTTATCATTTCATAGTTTATATTTGGTGTTGCTTGATTTTTGTATTCACGGGTTGTTACAAATCCCAACCCTATGTTCAAGATATTTCATGGCCTATGTAGTAGACCTTGATCCATACATAGTAATATTAAATACCCTTGTATTATGTCCAAAAAATACACTATAAATTGAGCATGGCTTCTTTCCACTATAGGTTCAAAATATTAAAAATGGCTTAGATAGAATGCAAAGAGTTGGGAAAAGAAGTGATGATAAGCCAAAAATAGTGTAGGATCTACATGATAAACAAGATTAGGATGCAAGGTTGGAGGAACAAAAGAAAAATTTAGATCTATAATATGTTAATAAATATAGAACATAAGTCTATCAAAAGTTGTATTATTTGGCAATTATAAAGAACAAAGGATATAAATAGCTCAACAATATAGAAAAATGTTCAAAAATTTATCCCATATAGAAGAATATAGTATTTTCAAGGATATTAAAGGATTGAAAAAATATTTATTCATTACACAATAGGTTCAATTGGTCAAAATTTCTCTAATATAACCAAAAAATAAAGGACTGCTTTCCAAGATAACTAAAAAGGCCATGCAACAACTCAAAAAGTTCTTATTGATACTGGTCAAATTTATCTAAGCTAAGTGATTATTTTTAGAAAGGTGTAAAAATTATATTCCTCCATTCTAATTGTCCTTCTGCCCATGAGGCTATATTGTACACAATTGTACAATAAATTTGATGAGCACTATCACAATTATGTCACAAGTGATCTATGAGACTATGGGCTTGAATTATTCTTGTCTAGACCCTAGAATATTTCTCTATGAGGGTATCCAAATATGGATATCTATAATCATAGAAAAATATTCAATCCTATTGTATAAATGCTTAGAATTTGTAATGGTACAGGATATAATGGTTTTTGATCGACGACCATCATTTAAAATATGCTTATATAACCATTTTTCAAAGTAATTAGATGGTTACTTGGATCTAGATCATACCTCATTACAATATCATGGGCTAAAGGTAAGGTTAGGATTCTCAACCAAAAAATTAAGTCATGCCATATCAAGAGATATGAAAATAAACATGCATGTCTAGTACAAGAAATTCCTAATAATATACTAGTTGGAATATTCACTACTCCTAAGTAAAAATATAATACTACTAACATCTTGAGCAATTACTATCCTAAGATGCATGACTAGTCAAATTGGATAGACAAACAAAACTCAAAATATTGGTGTACCAAGACTTAAGGCCTATAAGATCATATCAAGCAACAGGAATGACATGAAAGCCAATAATCATCATTAGAACACCTAAATATGATATGTTGTATCTAAAGTGAACAACAAGGGTGTTTCTAGGAACCCTTCAGAAGCATACTGCTAATACGATCCAAGATGGAGAAACATCTAGAAAACTATAGTTGGTTGCACCAATTTTTAATGTATTGTGTCATATATGTCTTAGAAGTATAATTATATCAAAATAATATCAATATAAAGAGTAGTATGATGCCAAATTTATGCCTAAGAGGATGTACCAAAGAAGAAAGCTCAAACATGGCAAAATATGGTTAGGCCACTATAGATTTCAATGAATGAGTAGAATTTCTCTGATGGCATGAAAAAATATGCCATAATTTTGTGTAAATAGTTGATACATAAATAAAACCTATAATATATAGGTGGAATTAAATAAATATAGTTTGCCATACAAAAGGGAATTTTGAAAAGTATAACTAAGCCAAATCACATGTAATATTTCAAAGAATACAACAACCAATAGAAAGGAAGCTTGGCGACTAATGAACCCTATAAGAAACACTTTTATTTCATATTGCATGACTAAATTTAGTTTTCAATTAGTTTTTTAGTGCATGAAGGATGGTAATTAAAAACTCTCCCTTCTGATCACCCTCTTTTCATTCCCTACTTCTTGTTACCTGAAGCATAGCAAGCCACATCAAAACCAAATTCAAGAGGTAGAAGAAGAAGGAAAATAAAAGGTTATCTAAATATACATAGAGGTTTATCTAAATAAGATGATCACTAAAAATAATAGGTTTTCTAAGCTCATCCCAAAGAGCATTTGTAGTTGTATCTTTTTGTGTTCTTATTGTGCTACTAAGTTATATTTTTAGGAGAACCTGATAATCCATATATTCATAAACTATTTTATTTGTTTTTGTTTTCTTTTATTTTCCCTTTATTTTCTTCTTCTACTCATCCATATCCTTCCCATTGCACCTCTTCCTACAGATATTCCCTCTTCACCTTTCTTCCTTTCATATTTTGACTCCATAGCCCAATGGAAGAACTAGACTATCTCATCCCTCACAATTAACTATAATCATTCATAATGGTTGTGGTAGCATGTAAAATAGATGTTCTCAACATTATCTTTATAAAAACAAGTATCAAATATTGCCATAATGATGTCATAAATAATTTTGGCATGTGTAAGTTGAATACCTATGGTGCTAGTTTTAAAATTTTAAAAGGTAAACATCATGCTGAATTGAGAACCATATATTGTGATGGAAAATTAATGAAAGCAAATGCATGTTGTATTAATTAAAATGTCATGGCTTAAAACTTTCACTGAATGAAAAAATAGAAAGCAAAGTGACTTAGATTATCACTTGGACAATGAGATTTAAGAAATTAGTGATAACTCTAACAAAATTTAGTTCAGTTAAAGATCCAATTATCATCAAATTCAAAAAATATAAAAGTATGTATGAGGTTTCCTAATGTATATAGTTCCATGACCATTTTATGAATCCATGCATTTTATTGAGCCAACAAAGAGTTTAATGGATTTCACCAGTACAAAAGGGATCTACCTACATAATTTTACAAAGAAGAAAGTAGAAAAAATAGAGGAAGTTTCTAAACATTTGGAATATTTACCTAATTCTACCTACACAAGTGAACATTTACCTAAATCTATAGATATGAACCTAAAATAATGTTCAGCTATAGTGGAATATGCTCATAAAACATTTAGTTTTATAGAAGGTGTTTGCACATAAATATCTGTATTTTTTGCTTTCTCTTTCATTACCAATATTTCCCTCATATTTTTATCATTACCTTCCACACATTCACATCACTCATCTTCATAATCATCTGCATAACTTCTCTACCTAAGTATCCTACAACCAAACTCCAACATTGGTATACTTTGGTTCACTTACCTTTCTCACCTCTACATTAATTTCCATCCCAACTCTAAAATAATTTTATTTCTAGTAGTCATGGACCTCAACCATTCCCATAACCCTAAATATAAATTAGCTTATCTTCTAACTCCATTTCCTCCCAAAATTTTTGCCATCCTATATAAACCTTACTAGGTTCTCAATTTTACAAGCAAAAATACCCAAAAGTCGCCTATAATGTAGGTAAATTTTATCACCTACATCCTCATATACGGTATGGTTTAGATCATGTAGTTATTTTACTAATAAATAGTGTACCAAAGACCATGTAGAAGCTTATAAGGCAACTAAAACAATTCTATATGGAGCTCTTGTAGTAGATTCAAAGATCAAATAATATGAAGTAGGCCAAAATATTGTAGAGAGATGCAAGGAGCAAAAAAGATATGGTAGAACATAAAAATAGGTAAGGTGAATGACAAAGCAACAATATGAAGATTATTAGATAGAATTTTGATGCTAAGGTATTGGATTTGACAATAAAGTGAGAAACATAAAATTTGGTCAAGGGAGCCAGTCGGATATTTGAAATGTTGATGTTAGCAAAGGGTAAGAAGAATCTAGAATATTATATTATTAAAAAGAAAAGGCTAGGGAAAAATACCTAGAATTTATCACTAGGTATTCAATATTCAAACAAAATTGAAACATTAATAGATAGTTGTATGTATTATAGTGCTAATGTTAGTAGGGTATCATAAAATTTCTAACATAGTGTAAAGGAATACCAAGTAAGAAATATCCCAAGGCATCAATATCAATATCCAACATCTAGCATTTTGGCTTTCAAAAGTGTCAAAATTTAGAATGTGGTGATGTCATCATCAAGCACTTAAATGCCTGATAAGCCAAAATAAATACCAGATGTAAAGTAAATCTAAGGTTGAATACATGATAACAAAGCATTAAGGATTAAACAAATAAATCCAATATTCAACATCAAACATGAACAAATACAACTACCAAACTCTATTAGGGTACCTAGGAATAGATATTTGGGGATATATTATTATATTGTATAAGGGTTGGCATGGGCCACACATAACCCAAGGTTTATTGTATTATAATATTATATTATATTAGTTGTAGGCTCCCCAAATTAGAATAAGAAGATGGATATATAAAGAAGATATATTTTTCATTGTAATAATCATGGAGATCAATATTATGTAATCGTATTTTCCCATGAAGTGGCTTATGGGCCATTGCCCTCCTTAATTATCTTTATCATCTTGTGAGATCTTGTAGATTTATTCCTTTATTAAGGATTATTATTGGTGTTTTCCTACCTTAAGGGTATTATCTATCTCTCTCATCTATGGATTGTTATTGTGGATAATTATTTGTAGATGAATGATTTGATATTTTTTGCATATTGGTGAATGATTTATGTTAACAATAATAAAGTTCTGCAACAAGTGGTATCAGAGCAACAATTTTGGCAAAGTGGCAATTTTTTTGGAATTGCAGAATTAGGGTAGATATTTTTTGGAAAAACCTCTCATATTTTAGGAGCCATATCTCTGTAAAATTTTATCCGATTTAGGTGATTCTTGGATCCATTTTTTTAGAATTTGAAGAGCTTTAAAATAAGTGGCCATATGGAGGAATCTAAGTAGTATTTATGGATATACAAACTTTTGCATTCAATCATTTGGAACAAAGATAGTGATAAATTTTGTATATTTTTTTTGGAAAAACATCTCATTTTTCAAGAGCCATATATCTGTGAAATTTTATTTGATTTAGATGATTCTTGGATTAATTTGTACATAATTTGAAGAGTTTTAAAATGAATGGTCATATAAATGAATATAAGTAGTATTAATGGATTTATGACCTTCTAAAGTTAGTCATCTAGAACAAGGATAGTGATGAATTTTGCATATTTTTCTAGAAAAATGTCTCATCTTTTAGGAGCCATATCTCTATGAAATTTTATCCGATTTAAATGATTATTGGATAATTTTGTGCATAATTGGAAGGGATTTAAAATGAGTGGACATATATAGGAATATGAGTAGTATTTAGGGAGATACAACCTTATAAATTTAGTCATCTAGAACAAGGGCAATGATGAATTTTCAATTCACAATTTTTTAAAAAGACAAAACTTATTTGGTTCGAGCAAGAAAATAAGTTTTTATTTATTTTGTTTGGTAGAAAAATTGTAGATCTAGTTATTTATGTAGATTTTTAGCTTCAATTCTATTGGGAGTTATATATTTTTATAAAACCCTACTTTTCATTCAAGTATGATATATATTTTCATGAAACCCTAGATTTGCATTATCTTGAGGTGTGAACTTATGGAGCTACAAAAATTTTCTAGAGAAGATGATATTGATGTTAGGGATTGGTGGAAAATTTTTAAATGGTTGTATCAACCTCTTTGGAAAATTATGCTTCCTCGCTATCTTGGAGGAGAAGCTCTCTCCTGGTTTTATAGTTTTAATAGTGCCTTCACTTGGGATGAAATGGAGCATGCATTCTTGAGAAAATGGGTACCTTTTCAATAACAAATAAATTTAGGCATTTGTAAGAGAGCTTGATGTATGTCATAAAAAACCTTGAAAGAAAACTATAGGGAATTCAAAATAACTAGAATGAAATGAAAGGTGAATGGAAAGTTTTCAAGAAACAGAATGAAGACTATGAAAAAGAAATAAATAGCAATATATTTTCTTAGTAGTATTAGCCAATATCATAAATATCAGTAAAAAATCAATGCACAAATCATCATGCACATGCGAGACACAAATTTAACATGGTTCACCCAATGTGGATTAAGTCCACGAAAAAAATATTTCATCTAGTTTTTTTCAACATATCTCATGGGAATCAATTCCCTATTACATTGTTTATCGACCTTTTTCCAAATGATATCTCAATCCCCTATGCTTAGGTTTGTGGGCCTCTATCCATAGGAGACTTTTGTCCCCACTCCTCTGATTTATAGACCTCTATCCATAGGAGAAATTTGTCCCCACTACTTTTATTTGTGGATCTCTATCCACAAGAGAACTCTATCCTCTCTATTCGAGTTCGTGGAACTCTATACATACAAGACACCTCTCCTTTGCTCTAGTTCATAGAACTCTATCAATAGGAGACACCTCTCCCTTGTTCTAATTTTTGGAAATCTATCCATAGGAGAACTCTATCTTCTACTCTTTGATTCATGGAACTCTATCCATATGAGAACTCTATCCCCTTAGTTCTGGTCACCTTTAAAACTAGTACAACCCTCTACTTAGACTCTACTCCGAGCCTACTCATGAGGCTTACTCAAGTATGCTTCAAAAATTAGCTTTCAAATTTACCCTAAATATGCACATACTACATGCACAAGTCTTTCTCAACTTTATCTCAAATATGAACACATTACATACACAAATATGTCTTAATTATGTCCCAAATCTACACATATTATATGCACAAATCTATTTCAACTTTGTCCCAAATCTATTTCAACTTTGTCCCAAATCTACACATATTACATGCACAAATCTATCTCAACTATGTTTCAAGTATTCTCACAAGACTTGCTCAAATATGCCTCAAACCTAATTCAAGTCTTCTCACAAGACTTGCTCAAATTTACCTCAAACTTGCTTAAATTTTTCTTACAAGTCTTGCTCAATTTTACCTTAAACCTGCTTCAAGTCTTCTCACAAGACTTGCTCAAATTTACCTCAAACCTACATCAAGTATTCTCACAAGACTTGCCCAAATCTATCTCAAATAACTCTACTCTGCTCTGCTCTAGCACATGCTCGACATTACTAAGATCATGCTCATGATACATGCTTTGATCAAAATACTTCAAACATATTCTACATAGAATTCTTGTTCAAGAACACATGGAAATTGATATGCAATACGATTTCACAATATTTTCTTTCCAAATATCACTCAAGTCCAATGCACAAATTGCTTCACAAAATTGGTTTCTAACACTTGTTCATTCACATTCAATTTCACTCAAATCAATGCTCAAAAGTTTCACAAATTCATTGAAACAATGAATCACAATTTTTTCATAGACCTTAGAACAAGTGTTCCCAATATCATTCAACAATGAAGCACAACTTGTTCATAAAATCTAGCACAAGTGTTTCCAATATCATTCAAAAATGAAGCACAAGTAGTTCTCAAAATCTAGCTCAAATATTTCCAACAATGCACATATATAATCCTTATTTATACAACTTATGATTCAAAAATATTTGCTCAACCAAACACCTTAAAGAAGGAATTATATCACCATACCTCTTAACTTGCTTTGATGAAGATGTACCTTCAAAAACCTGTCTCAAAATAATTTCCCTTTCAAAGTGCCACTTCAAAACATGGTTAGTAGATCTCTCTTTAAAATCATCCACATTAAATTTCTCCTTCAAAAATATGCACAATAGAATATGAAAAATAATGCTCTATGACTTTTGTTCTCAAATATGAAGAGTTAATAATTATCAAAAACCCTTCAACATTCCTTTTCATCATACAAAAATTACAATAAAAAATCAAACCACAATAACACCTTATAAATCCTTCTTACACAAGATTTAATTTTCTCAAGCACACATTACAATATCAATAAGCCTTTATATATATTATTTCTCATAGATTTAACTTTTAGAAATTACAAAATCGTAAAAAAACTTTATAACACCTTATTTCTCCTATTCTTGATAAAATAATTGTTCCTATCCAACATAAGAAATAAAATTCCTTTTATCAAATTTTTAATATAAAAAATTGTGTCCTCATACCTTTGATTAAACTACCATGCAAATAAGTCTTCTTTTATGCCTTTCAAAAAGAGTGACCGTGAGATTTGAACCCACATATTCCTACATACCAGTGCCTTAGAGCTAGCCTAATGACCATTTGGGCTAGCCACCTGCTTGAAATATAATGTGCAACAAATTCCCTATTATTACCTTCCTCAGCAAAAACTAATTTTGTGTTCTACCTTGCAAAAGAGCACCCATGAGATTTCAACCCGTGAATTACTACCTACTAGTGCCTTAGCACTAGCCTAGTGACCAACTAGGCTAGCCACTGACTTGAAATGTGACTCACAACAATTCTTCTTTATCTCCTTTTTAGACCAATCAAAACACTCTACATTCTCTACCTTGCAAAAGAGTGCCCGCGAGAGTCGAACCTACAACCTCCTCCCTTCCAATGCCTTAATGCTAGCCTAGTGACTAGCTGGGCTAGCCACCATCATGGGATTAGAAAATCAACACTTTGTCCTTTTGTCCCTTTATCTACCTACATTGTCTTTTCCCTATTTTGATGCACAAAATGGATTTTTAAACTTCGCTCACCAATCAAACACATAAACATATGAAATAAATTAAACCCTTTTATATATGCTTTTATGGGCATGAAATAACGTCAATGTTTTGATGGGGTAGGGCATATTAATATTTCCTTCAAAATTTCTGGCACCTTTTTAAACTTTGAACCCTTTGTATTATAATATTAAAATATTATAATGTTAATATATGAAACCTTGGAGTATGAAAATAATTTTATCTGTTAAATCTTTTTGCCTCCCTTATAATATTTAAATTTTCATTTAAATATTATAACCTTTCTCTTATAAAAATATCTAGGAGATATATAATGCCTTGACAACCATTTAATTTTTCTCGTCAACATATTTCTTCCTTATGTACTCTTTGACATCACTGACAATAATATAGTCAATATTTCTAACAATATCCATATTTGTCATTGATGGAAACCCTTCTAAAATATTTCCTTTTGCTACCATTGAGTTCCAAAACTACTTCCCCTAAGAGGCTTTTCCCCTTACTAATTTCTCTCCTCCTTACTAAAACTCCCCCCCTTTGACATCAATGGTAAAGGGACTCCTTTGGGGCTAAAAAATAAGACTCTTAGCTCAACCCCCTCACCACCTCCTCTCCTTGAGGTGATTAATTTTTAAAAATAAGTAAATGTACTCCTAACTTACATTGCTCTTCTTCCTTTTCAACCTTCTTTTTCAACACCTTTATAATAATAACCTTTTGATAATTTTGAGTGTCCTTGTTCTAGATTGAATTTGGAAGTTCAAAAAACTCTATTATACACAACTTAGCCTTGTGCCCAAGACTATTACAATTGTAACACCTTATGTTGTAGTTCTTGGAAGGTGCAAATGACATGAAGTTCCTCTTGGTGAATCCATAATCATTTTTGTCATGAACCCTGCAATGTATAGCTTTATGGTGAAAGTGATTACAATTGTAGAAATAGCCTTGAAAGAAATATCCATATTTGAATGAGTTGAAGTTCCTCTTAGTGAATCCGTACTCCTTTTCATGAACCCTACAATGCATATCTTTGTGACCAAAATTATTACATGAAAAACAATACCCTTGGAAGAAATATTCATCTTGTCTTGAAACATTTGGTCTCTTAGTCCTTTCTTTGCCTTCTTTGTGATGATCCTTGTTTCTTGTTTGTGCATTATTTTATTTCTTAGTGAAGCTTCCATTCTTCAACTTATCAGCATAGGTCTTAGGTTCTTCTTCAATATATTCCTCTAAAATTTTCTTTTCTTTTGAGCTTGACTGCTCTTTTTGTACCTCTTGTCCGTTTTCAAAACCAAGTCATGTTTTGATAAATGAAGATTGTTGTTATTTGATAATGGTATCCAAATTTTTTTATATTTTTCCAAATGTGTGCAGCTTATCCTTAGAATATTTCATTTCCATCCTTAAAGAAACCACTTCATTTTCTAATCTTTCACATTCTAACTCTTTTACCTCTAAATTTTCAACCATAACATCTTTACATTTCTTTGAATTAACTTTTAAGTTTTTGAGATCTTGTAGAAGATTTTCTATTCTTTCCTCATCTTCTTGAACTTGAGCCTTCAATATTGAGTTTTTCTTCCTAACTCTTTTCAACTCTCTGAGAGAAACAATAAGTTTCTCTTCTATATCAACTGTGGCTCCTTTTTATTTTTATGAACCTTCCTCTAGGTCTTCAATCATATGAGCATCTTCTTTTTCTTCTACTTGGTCTTCAATAGGAGTGTCGTCTTCCTCTTTTATTGCCAAAAATAGAATCTCTTCTTTTTCACTATCAAAGGATCTTTCATCACTTTAACTTGAAGCATTGCTTGCTTATTCAACATAGAAACTTTTATTATGCCTTTGAAAAATATTATTTTAATTATTTACTTGACCATACCTTTTTTTCTTTTCATACCTGAACTTTCTCTTATTTCTTTTTCTAATTTGCATTGCATAACTATCACAAATTCTGATTTAAATTGCATAACTATCCCATATTTCTTTTGCTGATTTGTATTGCATAAATATGATAAATTATGATTCACATAATCCACTTAAGATTGCATTCATAGCCTTGGTATTATTCACATATAATTCCTTGCCATCCTTAGTTATAGGAGGAGTAGTTGTAGGTGTGAATCCATCCTCAATAGATTGTGATATTTCATATCCTTGTGCCATCAAATAAGTCTTCATCCTCATACTCTAGAAAGCATAATTATTCCCATTAAAAATTGGAGCCTTATTTGTTGAAGATCCATTCTGATAAGCTATTTGTGTTCCTATAAGATCTTCCTTCAAGCTATTAGACTTTTTTGAAGGAACCCACTCTGATACCAATTGAACAACAAAAGATTATATTGAGAGGGGGGGTGAATAGTATAATATAAACTTATACTTTTATTTTACAAATAATATTATCCAATGTTATCAATTGCAATATATTTTCTTAGCAGTATTAACCAATCTCATCAATAGTAGTAACAAAGCAATGCACAAATAATCATACACATGAGAGATACAAATTTAACGTGGTTCACACAATATGGGTTACGTCCATGAATAAAATATTTCTTCAAAATTTTCTCAACATATCTCTTGAGAATCAATTCCCTATTACAATGTTTATGTAAATTTTTCCAAAGGATATGTCAATACCCTATGCTTATATTCATGGACCTCTATCCATAGGATATCTCTAAACCCACTACTTTGATTTGTGGACCTCTATCCATAGGAGAAATCTATCCTAATTACTTTTATTTGTGAACCTCTATCCACAAGAAAACTCTATCCCATCTATATTGGTTTGTGGAACTCCATCCATAGGAGACACCTCTCCTTTGCTCAGGTTCATTGAAATCTATCCACAAGAGACACCTCTCCCTTGCTCTGATTCATAGAACTCTATCCATAGGAGAAATCTATCTCCATTAATCTAGTTCATGGAAATCTATCCATAGGAGAACTCTATCCCCTCAACTTTGGTCACCTTCAAAGTTGGTGCCCACCTCTTCTTAGACTCTACTCCAATCCTACTCATGAGGCTTACTCAAGTCTGCTTCACAAATCAGTTTTCAACTCTATCCCAAATATGTAAATATTACATTCATAAATCTATCTTATCTTTATCTCAAATCTACACACATTACATACACAAATCTATATCAAATCTACTTTAAGTCTTCTCACAAGACTTGATCAAATCTACCTCAAACCTACTTAAGGTCTTCTCACAAGACTTGCTCAAATCTACCTCAAACCTACTTCAATTTTTCTCACAAGACTTATCATGACCCTCGCTAGCTGAATTTATGGCACAAGAAAATAATGTATTAACCTATGATGTGGTGATACCTAGTTTGAAAAATTGAACTAACTATATGATGTTTAGTTGATTTATAAGGGTGTGTTATTGCTAACATATTACCAATTATGTACGATCAGGTACACTCGTAGGAATAGGAAGAGTCACCCACCAGCAACGAGGGTAACAAATATCATGGGCAATGATGATTGAGGTACTCAGAGGTAGCATAGATAGATACCTTCATATAGATATGCATTTAAGGAAGGGATAATCATCGATGGTTGATCACCTTGAGCTTTAGTTGATATCCTAGTAGCTATCATAAAATATTTGGCTAAGATAGGTGATTGGGTTGATGGAAATATTACCTCTTTGTTGATGTATAAATATATTTGTTCTCTACTACATCATGGCTTGAGTAGTTTAATGTTGGATTTTATATATGAGAACAACCGCAAAATGTAGATAGATGCATAAGGTAAACTGTCATGAGGGTTCTAGTTTTAGTGAAGCCATTCATATATATCATTTTATTATCAATATCAAAATCAAGTGGGTGCTTGGTAGAGAGGTTGGTGCTCCTTTCTGTTCATGCAGATAAATCAGGGGTTGGAGCTCATTTCTATTGGTGCAGATAAATCAGGGGTTGGTACTCCTTCCAGTGGTGTTGGTAAATTGATTGTAAAGTTTGTGCTTTGCAAAGGCTGGATTTGGATGGGAGTCCAAATAGTTATTTTTGGGGATGTAGCCAAATAGGTGAACCTCGATACATCTTGTGTTGTGTGATGTTCTCTTGTTATACTTGCTTTATTTGATTTTATGTTTTCATTGTTTTGGCTTTGAGTGTTGAATATTTAAGTTTTAAAGAGCTACACTGATTCACCCTCCCCCCCTCTTAGTGTCATTGTGAGACTAACAAATGTTAGAGTTATTTTTATAACTATAATTCCTCTAACTATAGTTACTCCTTGTGAAATATATTGGAATTAATTTAGCATAGTTTTTGTCTAACATAATGATGATTCATAATTATGATCTACAAATTCTTGGAGGTGACTTCAACATAGTTTTTTGTACTTTTAAAAAGAAGAGTGGTACTCTAGAGTGGTCTAAATCAATACAATATTTTGCTTTATATATCAATTTAAATGGTCATTAGGATGTTAATCTTTTAGGTTTTTATAAACATGGGATAATACATGCATTAGGGAAAATCATATAGGATATTAGATTGGATAGATTATTATTATCGAATACATGCTTGCAAATAGAGTATACAATATCCTCAAATATTTTAAAGGATCAAATGATGATTTAAAATTGAAAATAGTTTGTTAACATTTTTTAATAAAACAAGGAAATGGAATCCAAGATCAAAATATGATAAGAGATTGTAGAAAATAATGGAATGTACTAGGATTATTATTTCAATGAAAAACAATTACTTTTAAATTATCCTAATATAGTGGAAAGAGAGAAGTCATATTGATTCCAAAAGTATAAGGAGAAATGGCACAAGTAAAGAGATAGAAATACAAAAAAAATCATGCCATAGAAAAAAATATTTTCATCGCATTAAAAATATTTTAACTAAAAATGGAAGAAATATTGAGGAAGAAGAATATATAAGAAAGTAAGCAATTAATTATTTAAAAAATATTTTATGAGATAGTGGGTAAGATAATGAGGCACAAGATAATATTTTGCAAAACATTCCATCAATTATCACATAGGAAAAAATTAAATATTATTGAAAAATATAGCTATGGAGGATCTACATGAAGCAAATTTTCTTTTCCATTCTAACAAGGCATAAGGTCCCAATGGATTTTTTGAAATTTTATTCAAAAAGTTTGAAATTTATTGAAGAGTGATATGTTGGTTGTGGTTGAAGAGGCCCGACAAGAGAAGACTATAATAAGTGATATCAATGTCACTTTCATTATATTCACTCCTAAGAAAGACAAGATAAAATATTTTGATATTTTTTTTAGTAATATTTTATAATATGATTAATGATATTATTTTTAAAATTATGGAAAATAGGTTGAGAGGTATTCAAGATCGTGTTTTCTTAGAGGAACATGGTTTTTTTGTGAAGAACACAAGCTTATACTGAGAGGGGGGATGAACAGTATAAGATAAACTTTTACTTTTCTTTCCCAAACAATATTATCCACTGTTATCAATTGCAATATATTTTCCTAGAAGTATTAGCCAATCTCATAAATAGTAGTAAAAAAGTAATCCACAAATCATCACGTACATATGAGACACAAATTTAACGTGGTTCACCTAATGTGGGTTATGTCCATGGAGAAAATATTTCTTCTAATTTTTTTCAACGGATCTCTTGAGAATCAATTCCCTATTACATTGTTTATGGACCTCTTTCCAAAGGAGATCTCAATCCCCTATGCTTAGGTTTGTGGACCTCTATCCATAGAAGACCTTTGTCCCCACTCCTCTGATTTGTAGACCTCTATCCATAGGAGAAATTTGTCCCCACTACTTTTATTTGTGGATATCTATACACAAGAGAACTCTATCATCTCTATTTGGATTCGTGGAACTCTATCCATAGGAAACACTTCTCCTTTGCTTTGGTTCATATAAATCTATCAATAGGAGACACCTCTCCCTTGTTCTAATTTTTGGAACTCTATCCATAGGAGAACTCTATCTCCTCTACTTTGATTCATGGAACTCTATCCATAGGAGAACTCTATCCACTTAACTCTGGTCACCTTTAAAGCTAGTACAAACCTCTCCTTAGACTCTACTCCAAGCCTACTCACGAGGCTTACTCAAGTATGCTTCACAAATTAGCTTTCAAATTTACCCCAAATCTGCACATACTACATGCACAAATCTATCTCAATTTTACCTCAAATATGCACACATTACATACACAAATATGTCTTAATTATGTCCCAAATATACACATATTACATGCACAAATCTATCTCAACTTTATCCCAAATATACACATATTTCATGCACAAATCTATCTCAACTATGCTTCAAGTCTTCTCACAAGAATTGCTCAAATATGCCTCAAACCTAATTCAAGTCTTCTCACAAGACTTTCTCAAATTTACCTCAAACCTGCTTAAAGTCTTCTCACAAGGCTTGCTCAATTTTATCCTTAAACCTTCTTCAAGTATTCTCACAAGACTTGCTCAAATTTTCCTCAAACCTACATCAAGTATTCTCACAAGACTTTCTCAAATCTCTCAAATAACTCTGCTCTGATGTGCTCTAACACATGCTCAACATTACTCAGATCATGCTCATAATACATGCTTTGATAAAAATACTTCAAACATATTCTATGTAGAATTCTTGTTCAAGAACACATGGAAATTGCTATGCAATATACTTTCACAATATGTTCTTTCCAAATATCACTCAAGTCCAATGTATAAATTGCTTCACAAAATTGGTTTCTAATACTTGCTCATTCACATTCAATGTCACTCAAATCAATGTTCAAAATCTTCACAAATTCATTGAAACAATGAATCACAATTTGTTCATAGACCTTGGCACAAGTTTTCACAATCTCATTCAACAATGAAGCACAACTTGTTCACAAAATCTAGCACAAGTCTTTCCAATCTCATTCAAAAATGAAGCACAAGTAGTTCTCAAACTCTAGCATAAATAATTCTCAAAATCTAGATCAAATATTTCCAACAATTCACATATATAATCCTTATTTCTCCAACTTATGATTCAAAAATATTTGCTCATCCAAACACCTTAAAGAAGAAATTATATCACTATACCTCTTAACTTGCTTTGATGAAGATGTACCTTCAAAAACCCGTCCCAAAATAACTTCCCTTTCAAAGCGCCACTTCAAAACCTGGTTAGTAGATCTCTCTTTAAAATAATGCACATTCAATTTCTCCTTTAAAAATGTGCACAATAGAAAATGAAAAATAATGCTCTATGACTTTTGTTCTCAAATATGAAGCATTAATAATTATCAAAAACCCTTCAACATTCCTTTTCACCATACAAAAATTACAATAAAAAATCAAACCACAATAACACCTTATAACTCCTTACACAAGATTTAATTTTCTCAAGCACACATTACAATATCAATAAGCCTTTATACACCTTATTTCTCCTAGATTTAACTTTCAGAAATTACAAATCACAAATAAACTTTATAACACCTTATTTCTCCTATGCTTGATAAAATATTTGTCCCTATCCAACACAACAAATGATTTTCCTTTTATCAATTTTATAATATAAAAAAAATTTTCCTCATACCTTTGATTAAACTACCATGCAAATAAGTCTTCTTTTATGCCTTGCAAAAATAGTGACCATGAGATTTGAATCCACATCTTCCTACATACCAGTGCATTAGAGCTAGCCTAGCGACCAATTAGGCTAGCCACCTGCTTGAAATATAATGTGCAACAAATTCCTCTTATTACCTTCATCAACCAAAACTAATTTTGTGTTCTACCTTGCAAAAGAGCACCCACAAAATTTCAACCCGTGACTTCCTACCTACTAGTGCCTTAGTGCTAGCCTAACGAACAACTAGGCTAGCCACTGACTTGAAATGTGACTCAACAATTATTCTTTATGTCCTCCTCTACGAACCAATCAAAACATTCCACATTCTCTACATTGCAAAGGAGCACCTGCGAGAGTCTATCCTGCAACCTCCTCCCTTCCAATGCATTAATGCTAGCTTAGCGATTAGTTCGGCCAGCCACCATCATGGGATTTGAGAATCAAAACTTTTTCCTTTTGTCCCTTTATCTACTTGCATTTGTCTTTTCCCTATTTCGATGCACAAAACAGATTTTCAAACTTTTCTCACCAATCAAACATAGAAACATATGAAATAAATTAAACCCTTTTATATATGCTTTGATGGGCATGAAAGAACGTCAACATTTTGATGGGGTAGGGCATATTAATATTTCCTTCAAACTTTTTGGCACCTTTTTAAACTTTGAACCCTTTGTATTATAATATTAAAATATTATAATGTTAATATTTGAAACCTTGGAGTATAGAAATAATTTTATCTTTTAAATATTTTTGCCTCCTTTATAATATTTAAATTTTTATTTAAATATTATAACCTTTCTCTTAGAAAAATATCTTGGAGATATATAATGCCTTGACAACCATTTCATTTTTCTCATCAACATATTTTTTCCTTATGTACTCTTTGACATCATTGACATCATTGACAATAATATGGTCAATATTTCCAAAAATATCCCTCTTTTTCATTGATGGAAACCCTTCTAAAATATTTCCTTTTGCTACCATTGAGTTCCAAAACTGCTCCCCCTAAGAGGATTCTCCCATTACTATTTTCTCTCCTCCTTACTAAGACTCTCCCCCTTTGACATCAATGGTAAAGGGACTCCTTTGGGGCTAAAAAATAATACTCTTAGCTCAACCCCCTCACCACCTCCTCTCCTTGAGGTGATTAATTTTTAAATAGGAGTAAATATACTCCCAACTTACATTTCTCTTCTTCATTTTCAACCTTCATTTTCAACACCTTTATAATAATAACCTTTTGATCCTTTTGAGTGTCCTTGTTCTTGATTGAATTTGGAAGTTCCAAAAAATCTATTCTACACCACTTAGCCTTGTGCCCAAGATTATTACAATTGTAACACCTTGTGTTGTAGTTCTTGGAAGGTGTAAATGACTTGAAGTTACTCTTGGTAAAGCCATAATAATTTTTGTCATGAACCCTGCAGTGTATAGATTTATGACAAAAGCGATTACATGAGTAGAAATAGCCTTGAAATAAATATTCATCTTTGAATGAGTTGAAGTTTCTCTTAGTGAAGCTATACTCCTTTTCATGAACCCTGCAAGGCATAGCTTTGTGACCAAAATGATTACATGAAAAACAATACCGTTGGAAGAAATATTCATCTTGTCTTGAAACATTTGGTCTCTTAGTACTTTCTTTGCCTTCTCTGTGATGATCCTTGTTTATTGTTTGTGCATTATTTTACTTCTTAGTGAAGCTTCCATTCATTTACTTATCAGCATACGTCTTAGGTTCTTCTTCAATATATTCCTCTAAAACTTTATTTTCTTTTGAGCTTGACTCCTTTTTTTGTACCTCTTGTCCTTTTTCAAAATCAAGTCATGTTTTGATAAATGAATATCTTTGTTCTTTGATAATGGTATCCAAAGTTTTTGATATTTTCCCAAACTTGTGCATCTTAACCTTAGAATATTTCATTTCCATCCTTAGAGAGACCACTTCATTTTATAATATTTCACATTCTAACTCTCTTACCTCTAACTTTTCAACCATAACATATTTACATTTCCTTGCCTTAACTTTTAATATTTTGAGATCTTGTAGAAGATTTTATTTTATTTCCTCATCTTCTTGAACTTGAGCCTTCAATCCTAAGTTTTGCTTCATAACTCTTTTCAACTCTTTGAGAGCGAAAATAATTTCCTCTTCTAGATCAACTATGGCTTCTTATTTTTATGAACCTTCATCTAGGTCTTCAATCATAGGAGCATCTTCTTTTTATTCTACTTGGTCTTCAATAGGAGTGTCCTCTTCCTCTTTTATTGCCAAATATAGAATCTCTTATTTTTCACTATCAGAGGATCTTTCATCATTTTCACTTGAAGCATTGCTTGCTTATTCAACATATAAACTTTTATTATGCCTTTGAAAAATATTCTTTTAATGCTTGTGATGCAGGAGCATCCACTGACATCTGATGCAGGAGCATCCAGTGGCAGTAGAGCCATTTTCAAAAAATTGGCTAAGGAGGGAAGACGTCGTGATTTCGCGACATGTCACGAAATCACGATAGAAGAAGAAGAAGAAGGCAAGGAGAAAAATATGTCACGATATCATGACAGAAAAAGTGTTGCGATATCGCGACACAAAGTGGAGAGAGGAGCCAACAGAGAAAACTATCGCGATATCGCGACAGAAGATGTGTCACGATATCGCGATGCAAACGAAGAATGAAGCCAGCAGGGAGAAGTTGTCACGATATCATGACAGCAAATGTGTCATGATATCATGACACAAGTGGGACAGAGAAGTAGCAGACAAAAGATGTCACGATATCGTGACATGTCGCGTTATCGCAACCTGCAGATGAAAGAAGGAAACAAGGAGGAAGGATGTCACGATTTTGCGACATGTCACAGTTTTGCAACTCGTAGAGGAGAGAGATGGTGCAGATGAGAAGATGTCATGATTTCATGACATATCACAATTTCGTGACCCATAGAGGAGAGAGAAGGTGTAGAAAAGATGTCGTAGTTTTGTGACTCGCAAAGGAGAGAGGTGTAGAAAAGAAGATGTCACGATTTCGTGACATGTCATAATTTCACGACTCGTAGAGGAGAGAGAAGGCATGGAGGAAGAATGTCACAATTTTGTGACATGTCGCAGTTTCATGACCCACCAAGGAGAGAGAAATCCAGAAGGAAGAAATGTCGTGATTTCGCGACATGTCGCATTTTCGTGACCAGAAGGTGAAGGAGAAGCCAAGGGAGGAAGATGTCACGATTTCGTGACCAGAAGGTGAAGGAGAAGCCAAGGGAGGAAGATGTCACGATTTCGTGACATGTCGCATTTTTGCGACCAGAGGGCGAGCGAAGGAGCCAAAGGAGGATGATGTCGTGATTTCGTGACATGTCACATTTTCATGACCAGAGGGCGAGTGAAGGAGCCAAAGAAGGAAGATGTCACGATTTTGTGACATGTTGCATTTTTGCGACCAAGAGGCGAGCGAAGGAGCCGAAGGAGAAATATGTCATGATTTTGCAACATGTCGCATTTTCTCGACCAAAATGCGAAGAAGGAGCCGAGGGGGGAAGATATCGTGATTTCGTGACATGTCACTTTTTCATGACCAAGAGGCGAAGAAGGAGCCCGAAGAGAAGAATGTCGTGATTTTGTGACCCAACGAAGAGAAAGGAGGTGAGGGAGAAAAATGTCATGATTTCATGACATGTCGTATTTTCGTGACTCGAAGAGAAGAGAAAGCAGATGAAGGGAAAAGTGTCGTGATATCGCGACACGTCGTGTTTTCGTGACTCGAAGAGGAGAAAGATGGCTAATGAGAAAAAATGTTGCGATATCATGACATGTCATGTTTTCACGACCTGAAGGGGAGAGAGAAAGCGATGAAACAAAAATGTCACGATATCACGACATGTCACGTTTTCGTGACCAAAAGAGAAGAGGAAGAGGAAGAAGGAGAAGATGTCATGATTTTATGACATGTTGCATTTTTGGGGGACTGTTACAGAATGAGGTCGTTGAGCGACACGTGGCATCCAGGAGTAGTGAAAGCAGGTGAAGATCAAGAGTCATGCGGGAAGACATTTCAAAAGCCAGAGCAATGAAGAGGCATAGGAAAATGAAATGAAATATTGCAAAAATGAATCGAAGGGCGACCAGATGGAAGATGAAGAGTCATGCGAAAGTTATAAAAGGGCAAGCCGAGGCATGCACAAGGGGTTGGAGGACAACAAGAGGCAGGGTTATAGAGGCAATAACCAGAGGGTTGTTCTAGCCCTGCTGCATTGTTCTTCCTTCTAGAAAATCTTGATTTCTTGGGTAGTACAGACAGATTCACCGGACGTGAGGCAGTTTGCACCAGGAACAGAGTAAGCTTGGATCCGTAGGAGTGTAGCAGATTTGCCGAACATGAGGCAGTTGCACCAGGGTCCATGGAGTGAGAAAGCTGTGAAAGCCAAAGAGCTATAGATTGAAGGTTGAGAGCCTTTGCGTGAATTCTAGTTTAAAATCTATGTATATTGAGAGGGATGGAGAGCTGGAAATTGCATAGTGAATAGCAAACTAAGCGTGCGGGCTGTAAACTGTAAATGTAATATTTGCAAGTTAGTTAATGAAACATTGAGATTTCATCTTCTTGTAAAGTGTGTTTCCAATTTTTTGCATGAAAATTTGGATTTGGTTGGTGTTGATTTTGGCCCCCCATCAGGTGGTATCAGAGCTAGAAGTTCCTGCATGCAACAGATCGCCGAACGTGAGGCAGTTTACACCAAGACCTATGGAAGAATGGTGAGAAGACAGAGAGAGTGGGTTGATCAGAAAGAGTTGAGTCCTTGTGCGACAGAACAGTGCAGAAGTGAAGGTCACTTCTCCATCAACCCCGGGTGTCTAATACAGGAGCATCCAGTGGCAGTAGAGCCATTTTCAAAAAATTGTCTAAGGAGGGAAGACGTCATGATTTTATGACATGTCACAAAATCGTGATAGAAGAAGATAAATAAGGCAAGGAGAAAAATATGTCATGATATCGGGATAGAAGAAGTGTCATAATATTGTGACACAAAGTGGAGAGAGGAGCCAACAGAGAAAACTGTCACAATATCATGACATAATATGTGTCGCGATATCACAACGCAAGTAGAGAACGAAGCCAATGGGGATCGCGACAGCAAATGTGTCATGATATTGTGACATAAGTGGGGCAGAGAAGTAGCGAACGGAAGATGTCACGATATCACGACATGTCATGTTATCGTGACCCGTAGATGAAAGAAGGAAGCAAGGAGGAAGGATGTCACGATTTTGTGACATGTTATAGTTTCACAACTCGTACAGGAGAGAGATGGCACATATGAGAAGTCATGATTTTGTGACATGTCGTAGTTTCATGACCCACAAAGGAGAGAGAAGGTGTAGAAAATAAGATGTCATGATTTCATGACATGTCATAGTTTCACGACACGTAGAGGAGAGAGGTGTAGAAAAGAAGATGTCGCAATTTTGTGACATATCATAGTTTCGCAACTAGTAGAGGAGAGAGAAGGCACGGAGGAAGAATGTCATGATTTCGTGACATGTCACAGTTTTGCAACCCACCAAGGAGAGAGAAATCCAGAAGGAAGAAATGTCACGATTTCGTGACATGTCGCATTTTCACGACCAGAAGGCGAAGGAGAAGCCTAGGGAGGAAGATGTCGTGATTTCATGACATGTTGCATTTTTGCGACCAGAAGGCAAAGGAGAAGCCAAGGGAGGAAGATGTGATTTTGTGACATGTTGCATTTTCATGACCAGAGGGCGAGCGAAGGAGCCAGAGGAGGATGATGTCACGATTTCATGACATGTTGCATTTTCGCGACCAAAGGGCGAGCGAAGGAGCCAAAGGAAGAAGATGTCGCGATTTTGCGACATGTCACATTTTCATGACCAAGAGGCGAGCAAAGGAGCCGAAGGAGAAAGATGTCATGATTTTGTGACATGTCACATTTTCATGACCAGAAGGCAAAGAAGGAGTCGAGGGGGGAAGATGTCACGATTTCGTGACATGTCGCATTTTCGCGACCAGGAGGCGAAGAAGGAGCCCGAAGAGAAGAATGTCACGATTTCATGACCCGACGAAGAGAAAGGAGGCGAGGGAGAAAAATGTCGTGATTTCGCGACATGTCGCATTTTCGCGACTCGAAGAGAAGAGAAAGCAAATGAAGGGAAAAGTGTCACGATATCGTGACACATCATGTTTTCATGACCCAAAGAGGAGAAAGATGGCCAGTGAGTAGAAATGTCACGATATCATGACATGTCGCATTTTCATGACCCGAAGGGGAGAGAGAATGCGATGAAACAGAAATGTCATGATATCATGACATGTTGCATTTTCACGATTGAAAGAGAAGAGGAAGAGGAAGAAGGAGAAGATGTCATGATTTCGCGACATGCTACATTTTTGGGGGACCGTTACAGAATGAGGTCATTGAGCGACACGTGGCATCTAGGAGCAGTGAAAGCAGGTGAAGATCAAGAGTCGTGCGGGAAGACATTTCGAAAGCCAGAGCAATGAAGAGGCGCGGGAAAATGAAATGACAGATTGCAAAAATGAATCGAAGGGCCGCTAGATGGAAGATGAAGAGTCATGTGAAAGTTATAAAAGGGCAAGCCGAGGCATGCATAGGGGGTTGGAGGATGATGAGAGGCAAGGTTACAGATGCGATAACCAGAGGGCTATTCTGGCCCTGCTGCGTTGTTCTTCCTTCTAGAAAAGCTTGAGTTCCTAGGTAGTGCAGACAGATTCACCGAAAATGAGGCAGTTTGCACCAGGAACAGAGTAAGCTTGGATCCGTAGGCGTGTAGTAGATTCGTTGAACGTGAGGTAGTTGCACCAGGGTCCATGGAGTGAGAAAGTTGTGAAAGCCGAAGAGCTACAGATTGAAGGCCGAGAGCCATTGCATGACTGCCAGTTTGAAATCTATGCAGATTGAGAGGGATGGAGAGCTGGAAATCGCATAGTGAATAGCAAACTAAGCCTACGGGCTGTAAACTATAAATGTAATCTTTGCAAGTTAGTTAATGAAACATTGCGATTAATGTAAGCCTACGGGCTGTAAACTATAAATGTAATCTTTGTAATCTTCTTGTAAAGCATGTTTCCAATTTTTTGCGTGAAAATTCGGATTTGGTTGGTGTTGATTTTGGCTCCCCATCAGCTTTCCTTGACCATACCTATTTTTATTTTCATACCTGAAATTTCTTTATTTATTTTTCTTATAATCCTATTTTTGTTCACTGCTACTACTTCCAGCTTGTGGATAATTTGATGCATAATGACCAAATTTAACATAATTAAAATATTTAATAGTATATATATTGTTGTTTTTATTGAGTTCTTCTTATTTCTTATCACATAGTTAGCTTCTTCATTACTGCTTGACTCATCACTTGATTTTGGTTTCTTATCTTTTGTCTTATTTGAAAATTTGAATGCTACATCTTTCTTGAAATTGTGATCCTTTTTTTTTCTCATCTCATAAGATGTGAGAATTCCATGTAACTCATCCATAGTCAACTTATCGATATCCTTCATCTCTTCTATAGTTGAAACCTTTGCATCATACCTCATAGGGAGTGATATTAATACATTTTGAGCAACACTAGAGTCCTCAATTTCAAATCCAAATCCACTCATGGTGTTAACAACTTCATCAACATGAAGTAAGTATTTATCAATATCTTCCTCATATTCCATCTTCAACTCTTCAAACCTTATCCTACAAGTTTGAATTTTTTCCAACTTAACATTGTTATCTCCTTCATATGTTTGCTTCAATTTGTCCCATATTTCTTTTGTTGATTTACATTACATAATTGTCACAAATTACGATTCACGTAATTCACTTAAGATTACATTCATAGCCTTGGTATTATTCACATATAATTCCTTTCCATCATTATATGTAGAAGGAGTAGTTGTAGGTGTGAATCCATCCTCAACAGATTGCCATATTTCATATCCTTGTGCCATCAAATAAGTCTTCATCCTCATACTTTAGAAATCATAATTATTCCCATCAAACATTGGAGCCTTATTTGTTGAAGATCCATTTTGATAAGCCATTTGTGTTCTTGTAAGATCTTCCTTCAAGCTATTAGAAATTTTGTAAATAACCCACTTTGATACCAATTGAACAACACAAGATTATACTAAGAGGGTGGGTGAATAATATAATATAAACTAGTATTTTCCTTTCCCAAACAATATTATCCAATGTTATCAATTGCAATATCTTTTCTTAGAAGTATTAACAAATCTCATCAATAACAGTAACACAACAATGCACAAATCATCACACACATGAGAGATACAAATTTAACGTGGTTCACCCAATGTGGGTTACGTCCACGAAGAAAATATTTCTTCAAAATTTTCTCAACATATATCTTGAGAATCAATTCCATAATACAATATTTATGGAACTTTATCCAAAGGATATCTCAATACCCTATGCTTAGATTCATGGACCTATATCCACAAGATATATCTATACCCACTACTCTGATTTGTGGACCTCTATCCATATGAGAACTCTATCCTAATTACTTTTATTTTTGAACCTCTATCCACAAGAAAACTCTATACCCTCTATTTTGGTTTGTGGAACTCTATCCATAGGAGACACCTCTCCTTTGCTTAGGTTCATGGAAATCTATCCACAAGAGACACCTCTCCCTTGCTCTAATTTATAGAACTCTATTCATAGGATAAATCTATCTCCTTTACTCTGGTTCATGGAAATATATCCATAGGATAACTCTATCCCCTCAACTCTGGTCACCTTCAAAGTTGGTACACACCTCTTCTTAGACTCTAATACAATCCTACTCACGAGGCTTACTCAAGTCTGCTTCACAAATCAACTTTCAACTCTGCCCCAAATATACACATATTACATGCACAAATATGTCTTAACTTTATCTCAAATCTACACACATTACATACACAAATCTATCTCAACTCTACTTAAAGTCTTATCACAAGACTTGCTCAAATATACCTCAAACCTGCTTCAGGTCTTCTCACAAGACTTTATCAAATCTACCTCAAACCTGCTTCAAGTTTTCTCACGAGACTTATCATGACCCTCCCTAGCTGACTTTATGGCACAAGAAAACAATGTATTAACCTATGATGTGATGATACATATTTTGAAAAAATGAAAAAACTATATGATGCTTAGTTGATTTATAAGGGTGTGTTATTGCTAACATTTTGCCAATTGTGTAGGATCAGGTACACTCGTAGGTGGAATAGGAAGAGTCACCCATCAACAATGAGGGTACCAAAGATTAGGGGTAATGATGATTAAGGTAATCGGAGGTAGCATGGATAAATACCTTCATATAGGTATGTATTTATGGAAGGGATAATCATCGATGGTTGATCACCTTGAGATTTAGTTGATAGCCTAGTAGCTATCATAAAATATCTAGCTAAGATAGGTGATTGAGTTAATGGAAATATCCCCTATTTTTTGTTGTATAAATATATTTGCTCTCTACTACGTCATGGATTGAGTAGTTTCATGTTGGGTTTTATATATGAGAAAAAATAAAAAATATAGATAGATGCATAAGGTAAACTTTCATGTCAAAGTGAAAGTAGAGAATCATCCTTATGAAAGAAATCAAATTAAATTTACATGTTGAATGAAGATTCATTTAAATTAATTAATGAAGTTAAATTAAATAATGTTTGGTTCCTTAGTAAACTTCATTTCAATTAATAATAAATTTGTTTTCATTTAAATTAATTAAAATTTTTCATTTTAATGATAATAGAGAATTCATTAAAAGACTTTAATTAATTGAAATAAATGAAAAAAAATCATTTTAATATATATATATATATATATATATATATATATATATATATATATAATAGATATCTTTTATTAAAAAGCAATAATGAAATTGTGTAAATAAAAGAAATATATTTTATGGTTTGTAAATATCTTGAGAATGATATTTTAATTAAAAGAGTCATTATTCAAAAAATAAAATGTATTGATCCCTTTCCTATATAGTGAAACCTATGAAATAGCCTATGAGGCTACTAAATTTCCAAAGGTGGAAATTATGGAAAGAATGCATAAAGAATAGGGAACGATGCATTGAACAAAGAAGGCTCAAGACGAGGGCTCAGGGTTCGAGAAGACGAAGAATGGGCCACCTAAGCAGACAGGAACGTAAGGAGGAGGGAAAGGAAAAGAGGAGGGTAATGAAAGAAAAAATGATATGAGAGCAGAGTAGACGTAGGGGAGGCATGGAGAAAGGGAAGAACACACAAAAAGCAAAGAGGAGAGGTATCTAGATATTTCCAGCTTTCCATCTCTGTAGAAGTTGAAGGTTGGGTTGCTTCAAACCTTTAATATGATTTTAAATGAAACCACCATATGCTTGTTGAGCGTCATGTTTTTAAATGAAACCACCATATTATTTTTGAGCACTGTGTTTTTAAGTAAAACCACCATATGCTTGTTGAGCACTATGTTTTTAAATGAAACCACCATGTGTTTGTTGACCAATGTGTTTTTAAACGAAACCACCATATGCTTTGTGGATATTTGTCCACTATGTTTAATAAAACCACCTCATGTTTGTATAAGAGTTGTGCACCATGAACTAGAATGAGTATTTTAGTGAGCATAGGTTTTAGAGGAAACCAATGAGTGTTTTATTGAGCATAGGGTTTAGAGGAAACCAATGAATATTTTAGTGAGTGTAGGTTTTAGAGGAAATGAGTGAGTGTTTTAATGAGCACAGGTTTTAGAGGAAACCAGTGAGAGTTTTAGTGAGCACAGGTTTTAGAGAAAACCAGTGAGCATTTAGTGAGCACAAGATTTAGGGGAAGCTAGTGAGAATTTTTGTAAGCACAATCTTTAGACGTTTGTGAGCACCGTGTTCCAAGAGTGGGAAATATGTTAAGACTAAATTGCGAGCATTTCCTAGTTCTAATTTCTTAGAGGCTTATTCGCTTACTAATTTATCTCCTCCTTAATAAAGCTCTCCCCTTTGAAATCAATGGTAAAGGGACCTTTGGGGCTAAAAAATAAGACTCTTATCTCAACCCCCTCACGACCTCCTCTCCTTGAGGTGATTAATTTTTAAATAGGAGTAAATCTACTCCCAACTTACATTGCTCTTCTTCCTTTTTAACCTTTTTTTTCAACACATTTATAATAATAACCTTTTGATCCCTTTTAGTGTCCTTGTTCTTGATTGACTTTGGAAGTTCCAAAAACTCTATTCTACACAACTTAGCCTTGTACCAAAGATTATTACAATTGTAACACCTTATGTTGTAGTTCTTTTAAGGTGCAAATGACTTGAAGTTCCTCTTGGTGAAGCCATAATCATTTTTTTCATGAACCCTACAGTGTATAACTTTATGACGAAAGTGATTACATGAGTAGAAATAGCCTTGAAATAAATATCCATATTTGAATGAGTTGAAGTTCCTCTTAGTGAAGCCATACTCCTTTTCATGAACCCTATAATGCATAGCTTTGTGAAAAAAATGATTACATTAAAAACAATACCCTTAGAAAAAATATTCATCTTGTCTTGAAACATTTGGTTTCTTAGTCCTTTCTTTGCCTTCTCTGTGATGATCCTTGTTTCTTATTGGTGCACTTTTTTATTTCTTAGTGAAGATTCCATTATTCAACTTATCATCATAGGTCTTAGGTTCTTCTTCAATATATTCCTCTAAAACTTTCTTTTATTTGGATCTTGACTCCTCTTTTTGTACCTCTTGTCCTTTTTCAAAACCAAGTCATGTTTTAATAAATGAAGATCTTTGTTCCTTGATAATGGTATCCAAACTTTTTTATATTTTCCCAGAACTTTGCAGATTATCCTTAGAATATTTCATTTCCATCCTTAGAGAAACCACTTCATTTTCTAATATTTCACATTCTAACTCTTTTATCTCTAACTTTTCAACCATAACATATTTACATTTCTTTGCCTTAACTTTTAAATTTTTGAGATCTTGTAGAATATTTTCTTTTATTTCCTCATCTTCTTGAACTTGAGCCTTCAATCTTGAGTTTTGCTTCCTAACTCTTTTCATCGCTCTGAGAGAAACAATAAGTTCCTCTTCTAGATCAACTGTGTATTCTTCTTCTTTTTATGAACCTTCCTCTAGGTTTTCAATCATAGGAGCATCTTCTTTTTATTCTACTTGGTATTCAATGGGAGTGTCCTCTTCCTCTTTTATTGCCAAAAATAGAATCTCTTCTTTTTCACTATCAAAGGATCTTTCATCACATTCACTTGAAGCATTGCTTGCTTATTCAACATAGAAACTTTTCTTATGCCTTTGAAAAATATTCTTTTAATTTTTGCCTTGACCATACCTATTTTTCTCTTCATACCTGAACTTTCTTTCTTTCTTTTTCATATAATCCCCTTTATCTTCACTGCTACTACTTCCAGCTTGTGGATAATTTGATGCATACTGACCAAATTTACCACAATTAAAATATTTCATAGTATTTATATCGTTGTGTTTTCTTGAGTCCTTTTTATTTCTTCTCACATAGTTAGCTTCTTCATTACTGCTTGACTCATCACTTGACTTTGGTTTCTTATCTTTTGTCTTATTTGAAACTTTGAATGCTACCTCTTTCTTGGAATTGTGATATTTTTTTGTTCTCATCTCATAAGCTGTGAGAATTCCATGTAACTCATTGATAGTCAACTTATCGATATCCTTCATCTCTTCTATAGTTCAAACCTTTGCATCATACCTCATAGGGAGAGATATTAATACTTTCTGAGAAACACTAGAGTCCTCAATTTCTAATCCAAGTCCACGCATGGTGTTAACAACTTCATCAACATGAAGTAAGTATTTATCAATATCTTCCTCATATTCCATTTTCAACTCTTCAAACCTTCTCCTACAAGTTTGAATTTTTCCAACTTAACCTTACTATCTCCTTCATATGTTTTCTTCGATTTATCCCATATTTCTTTTGTTGATTTGCATTGCATAACTATCACAAATTTTGATTCACATAATCCACTTAAGATTACATTCATACCCTTTGTATTATTTACATATAATTCCTTGCCATACTTAGTTGTAGGAGGATTAGTTGTAGGTGTTAATCCATCCTCAATAAATTTCCATATTTCATATCCTTGTGCCATCAAATAAGTCTAGATCCTCATTCTCTGGAAAGCATAATTATTCCCATAAAAAATTAGAGCCTTATTTTTTGAAGATCCATTGTGATAAGCCATTTGTATTCTTGTAAGATCTTCCTTCAAGATATTATATTTTTTTGAAAGAACCCACTCTAATACCAATTGAACAACACAAGCTTTTACTGAGAGGGGGGTTGAACAGTATAGTATAAACTTGTACTTTTCTTTCCCAAATAATATTATCCAATATTATCCATTGCAATATATTTTCTTAGTAGTATTAACCAATCAAATCAATAATAGTAATAAAGCAATGCACAAATAATCACACACATGAGAGATACAAATTTAACGTGGTTCATCCAATGTGTGTTATGTCCACGAAGAAAATATTTCTTCAAAATTTTCTCAACATATCTCTTGAGAATAAATTCCCTATTACAATGTTTATGGAAATTTGTCCAAAGGATATCTCAATCCCTTATGCTTAGATTCATGGACCTCTATCCATAGGAGATCTCTATACCCACTACAATGATTTGTGGACCTCTATCCATAGGAGAACTCTATCCTAATTACTTTTATTTGTGAACCTCTATCCATAGAAAAAATCTATCCCCTCTATTTTTATTTGTGGAACTCTATCCATAGGAGACACCTCTCCTTTACTCATTTTCATGGAAATATATCCACAAGATACACCTCTCCCTTGATCTGACTCATAGAACTCTATCCATAGGAGAAATTTATCTCCTTTACTCTGGTTCATGGAAATCTATCCATAGTAGAACTCTATCCCCTCAACTTTGGTCACCTTAAAAGTTGGTGCACACATCTTCTTAGAATCTACTCCAATCCTACTCATGAGGCATACTCAATTCTGCTTCATAAATTAGCTTTCAACTCTACCCAAAATATGCACATATTACATGCACAAATCTGTCTTAACTTTATCTCAAATATACACATATTACATACACAAATATATCTCAACTCTACTTCAAGTATTCTCACAAGACATGCTCAAATCTACCTCAAAACTGCTTTAGGTCTTCCCACAAGACTTGTTCAAATATACCTCAAACCTGCTTCAAGTTTTCTCACAAGACTTATCATGACCCTCCCTAGATGACTTTATGACACAAGAAAATAATGTATTAACCTGTGATGTGGTGATAGCTAGTTTAAAAAATTGAACCAACTATATTATGTTTAGTTTATTTATAAGGGTGTGTTATTGCTAACATATTGCCAATTGTGCAGGATCAGGTACACTCGTAGGCAGAACAGGAAGATTCACCCACCACCAACAAGGGTACCAAAGATCAGGGGCAATGATGATTAAGGTACTCAGAGGTAGCATGGATAGATACCTTCATATAGGTATGCATTTATGGAAGGGATAATCATCGATGGCTGATCACCTTGAGCTTTAGTTGATAGCCTAGTAGCTATCATAAAATATCTGGCTAAGATAGGTTATTGGGTTGATGGAAAGATTCCCTCTTTGTTGTTGTATAAATATATTTTCTCTCTACTTCATCATGGCTTGAGTAGTTTAATGTTGGATTTTCTATATGAGAACAACTACAAAATGTAGATAGATGCATAAGGTAAATTGTCATGTCAAAGTGAAATATGAGCATTATGAAAGAAAGCAAATTACATTTACATTTTGAATGAAGATTCTTTTAAATTAATTAATGAAGTTAAAGTAAATAATGTTTGGCTCATTGGAGATCATTAGTAAATTTCATTGCAATTAATAATAAATGAGTTTTCATTTAAATTAATTAAATTTTTTTATTTTAATGATAATAGAGAATTCATTAAAAGAGTTTAATTAATTGAAATAAATGAAAAAAAAAATCATTTTAAAATAAAAATAAATAATGAAATTGTGTAAATAAAAGAAATATATTTTATGGTTTATAAATATCTTGAGAATGATATTTTAATTAAAAAATCCATTCTTCATAAAAATAAAACATAATGATCCTTTTCCTATATAATGAAACCTATGAAATAGCCTACGAGGCTACTAAATTTCCAAAGGTGGAAATTATGGAAAGAACGCATAAAGGATAGGGAATGATGCATTGAAGAAAAGACGCTCAAGACGAGGGCTCAAGGTTCAAGAAGACGGTGGATGGTCCACCTGGGCGGACAGGAACGTAAGGAGGAAGTAAAGGAAAAGAGGAGGGGAATGAAAGAAAAAAGTAGATGAGAGCAGAGTAGATGTAGGGGAGACATGGAGAAAGGGAAAAACACACCAAAATAAAAGAGGAGAGGTATCTAGACATTGCTAGCTTTCCATATCTGCAGAAGTTGAAGGTTGGGTTGCTTCAAACTATTAATCTAGTTTTAAATGAAAATACCATATGCTTGTTGAGAGCCATGTTTTTAAATAAAACCACCATATGCTTTTTGAGCACTGTGTTTTTAAATGAAATCACCATATGCTTGTTGAGCATTGTGTTTTTAAATGAAACCACCATATGCTTGTTGAGCGTTGTGTTTTTAAATGAAACCACCATATGCTTTGTGGAGCATTGTGCACTATGTTTAAGAAACCACCTCATGTTTGGATAAGCATTGTGCACCATGAACTGGAATGAGTGTTTTAGTGAGTGCAGGTTTTAGAGGAAATGAGTGAGCATTTTAGTAAGCATAGGTTTTAGAGTAAACTAATAAACGTTTTAGTGAGTGCAGGTTTTAGATGAAATGAGTGAGTGTTTTAGTGAGGACAAGTTTTAGAGGAAACCAATGAGCATTTTAGTGAGCACAGGTTTTAGAGGAAACCAATGAGCGTTTTAGTGAGCACAGGATTTAGAGGAAGCCAGTGAACATTTTTGTGAGCACAATATTTAGAGGAAGCCAGTGAGCATTTTTGTGAGCACCATGTTCCAAGAGTGGGAAATCTATTAAGACTGAATTGAGAGAATTTTCTAATTCTAGTTACTTAGATGCTTGGTTTTTTTGTGGTTGCTTAGCATCTGCCTTGGAAGTCATTGACCTCTAGTTGTAGACCCTGCATTAGGTAAGGTGTTGCATAACTTGTTTTAAATAAAAGGAAACCTTCATTTTATGAGAAATAATAAAGGAGTTTAATTGAAGAAACCCTTGTTTTATGAAAAAAATAATGAAGGCTTTTAATTAAAAGGAACCTTTGTTTCATGTGGGATTATTGAAGGATTTTAATTAAAGAGAACCTTTGATTTGTATGAGATTTATTTAAGGTTTTTAATTAGAAAGAACCTTTGATTTATATGAAATTTATTGAAGGCTTTTAATTAGAAAGAACCTTAGGTTTATATAAAATATAATGAAGGATTTTAATTAAAAATAATCTTTGTTTCATGTGGAATTATTGAATGCTTTTAATTAAAGAGAACCTTTGATTTATATGAGATTTATTTAAGCTTTTTAATTAGAAAGAACCTTTTATTTTTATGAAATTTATTGAAGGCTTTTAATTAGAAAGAACCTTAGGTTTATATAAAATATAATGAAGAAACGAGCCTCTAAACTAGGGTTTCTGGAACTTCAAAAAATCTAGGGCATCAGCTGGATTGCAGAAGTGCTTTCGGGGTACGGTTGATTTGAAGGCTAGATTGGTGCCCCAGGAGGGTCCAATGGGGACTTCTCCGGATCCTTTTCCAAGGAGTAGCAGCTCATACGCAGATTTGTTTAAAGAAGAATCTCCTCCAAAGAACGACGAAGCTCAAAAAATGGCATATAAAATGCTCTTCACGGCTGCTGGGAATAGGTTGACAACACATCATGTGAAACGATGTTTGTCGTAGGCCGAAACCAGGCCAAAAATTGTCATCAATCCAAGTATGGTTGAAGAATCAGTCATTTACAAAGCTAATCACGATTTAATCTGCAAGTTCATGGGTATATGTCCTTCCCTAAATTTTTTGCACTCTTGGATCCACCAAAACTGGGAGCCTCACGGTGAGTATTCATTATGGTTTATTAGCAATGGATATTTTATTGTTAGCTTTTCATCTTTGGCTAATAGAAATAGGGCTTTCGAGTTAGAGAAGAAAAATCATGGCCCGACAAGGCTATTTGTTCAACCATGGAGAGTGGGATTCGATCCCCGAGTTGAACCTACTGCTGTCCTAGTATGGATCCGACTATATGCTCTTCCAATGGAATTTTGGAGTGAGAAGGTTTTCGAAAGGATTGGCAATTCTATTGGAAGACATTTGGGTGTTACCAGAGACACAATTGAAGGGAGCATGGCGGTGTATGCAAGAATATGTGTGGAGTTGGATCTCAGCTAGCCTTTGCTGGTAGAGATGGAAATTGAATTGGTAGGACTCTCTTGGATTCAACAACTGGACTATGAGGCCCTACCCTTTAGATGTAGGGTTTATCACAAACATGGAAATTTGGCCCATTTTTGCCCTAATAATATGAATGCTAAAATGGAGGCCCCTTTAGGAATGCCAAACCTACCTAAAGAGGATAAGGCAACACTTAATAAAGATTCTAATAGCACCATTCAGGGCCAGGAAGCTCAGAGAGAGGGTTTTGAATAACCTAGAAGAAAAATACGAACAAAGAAAAAAGAGGGAAAGGAGCAATCCCATCTCAGACTTGCCAATAGGTATGAGATATTTAAGTCACTGGTTGACGAAGAGGAACAATTTATGGAGGGCATGGAGGGTAATAAGGAAAATTCTAATATTCCCATGCAACTCCCCCTCTCATCTCCTCCCGTCATACAACAGGTAGTTGAACTCTGTGAGGTATCATAGCCAGTGTGTTCAGGGGCTTTAGTAGTGCATAACCAAGAGCAGATAGTATCTCAGGATGTCAGCATGGGAATAGCAAAGAAGAACAGGGAAAGGCCAACTTTGGGAATAACCCAGGTAGAAAAAAGATAAAAAAATAGCAATTCTCAGGGGGTAGGTAGAAGATCCAATAAGGAGTTGCTAGCAGTCCAAGGAGACAAACTTATCACGGGAGGATCAGTGAGGCCAATAGACTCTTATTGCTCCCAGGGTAACCAATTATTATACAATCATGGAATGTGAGGGGTTTAAACAACAGAACCCATCAATATTCTATTCGAAGACTTTTAGAGAATCATAACACTGATTTTTTGCTTTTATAGGAGACTAAGATGTCATTAGATCTTCTATCCAAAATAGTAAACAGAATTTGGAGGGGTGCTAGTCATATGGATGTGGCTACCCAAGGTGCCTTAGAGGGGATTATTACTATGTGGAACTCTCTTGAATGGTCTGCAATAGAAAATCTTGCCTATAGGGGTGTTCTCACTTCTCTTTTTAGGAATAATGTCACTGCAGAACACATTCTAATCACAAAATTTTATGGGTCTCAAAACCTAGATGGTCAGAGGCGGCAGTGGAAGGTTGTGCATAACATGTGAACCTCAAGGGAAGATCTAGATTGGATTATAGTGGGGGACTTTAACACTAAATTATCTTCTAGAGATCAGGAAGGGGGAACACCATTTTTGGACCCAGGGGACCGTTTCATGATTGCCCAAGTCCAGGCTTTGCACTTAGTGGACATTAAATGTCTTGGCATTAACTACACTTGGACTAATAAAAGGTGGGAGCCACATATCAGGAAGGTTAAGCTAGATTTTTTTCTGGTTTCAAAGGAGGCGTTTGTAAAATGGAATATAAATTTTTAGATTTTAGAAGGCCTAGTTTCAGATCACTGTCCCATTTTGTTCGAATGCGGGACTAGGACGGGGCAGCATCACAAACCTTTCAGATTTGAGAATTTTTGGCTTCAGAAAGAAGAACTTCGGGAGAAAATTCCATAGTGGTGGGAAGAAGGCCGCCCAACTTATGGGAGAGAAATGTTCAGAATCCACAAACAACTACAATATGTCAAAACTCAGTTGAAGTATTGGAGGCATGCTAATAAAACAAACTTCCAGGCCTAAGGAGCTCCATTGGTGGCCAGATGGGATGAGGTCCAAAAACAGTTCAGAGAAGGAGTAATTACAGAGCAGCTCAAAGTTGAGGATGATGCCCTGCGTACAGTGGTTGAGGACATTGACAACCAGGAGGAGACCTATTGGAAGCAGAGAGCAAGAACCACCTGGTTATTAGAAGAGGACATAAATACAAAATTCTTTCATCGGACTGCTTGTGCTCAAAGACAGATGAACAATATGGAGGCCCTTCAAGATGAGAACGGTCATTCCTTTGATACACTTCCAGGTATGCATTCCCATGCTATGGATTATTTTTCTAAGCTTTTTAAGGAAAGTGTGGTACAAGATGTAGAGGCCCAAAATGAAGTTATTTCTGTCATACTTACTGTTATTTCTAAGGATGAAAATCAGGCCCTCCTCAAACCCATTGATAGAGATGAATTGAAAACTGTGGTCTTTGGAATGAGCACTGGTAAAACTCTAGGTCTAGATGGCTTCCCAATTGAGTTTTTTTAGGCTTTCTGGGACTACTTAGAGGAAGATGTAATGGCTGTTGTAGAAGAGTCCAGAGAAAATAAGAGAATGCTTAAAGCTATAAACCACACTTTCATTACCTTAATTCCAAAAGGGGAGGAGGGGGTTCATATTTTAGATTATAGGCCTATTGCCTTATGTAATGTGCTGTACAAAATAATCACAAAGGTAATGGCTGAGCGCCTAAAACCTCTTCTTCACAACATTGTATCCTTTGAGCAAGGGGGTTTTGTTGAGGGATGACAGATTCTGAATGGGGTGGTTGTGGCCCAGGAAGCAATCCATTCAATGCACACTTCTGGTAATAAAGGGATGTTCATAAAACTGGACATGTCAAAGGCTTATGACAGGGTTGAATGGAGTTTCCTGGATAAAATTATGGTAGCCTTTGGTTTCTCTTAGGACTGGATAGAGTGGGTCATGAGCTATGTCTCTACCCCGAATTACTTTGTGCTAATCAAGGGCCTTCCTTCGCAACCATTTGGAGCTACCCAGGGACAGCGCTAGGGGGATCCATGTTCTCCTTATATTTTTCTCATTTTGGCTGAAGGTCTTGGTAGACTTTTCTTGAGGAGAAGACAACAAGGTAGATTATTGGGTATCAGGGTGGGTGACAAAGTTTTAACACACCTATAGTTTGTGGATGACACTGGTTTTGTGGGAGTGGCCAGCTTCAGGGAAGCAAGAATGATTAGGGATACTCTTAATGTCTATCTCAAGGCTACTCAATAGGTCATTAATGACAAGAAATCCAAAGTATTTTTTTAATCTAGAGCAAAGGCTCCAAAACATAATTTTAGAAATCCTGGGATTCACAAGGAATTCTCTCCTAGTGGTTTACTTGGGGGTCCCTTTGCACTTTAAGAAGCTGAAATTAGACACATGGAGGAATCTGCTGGAGTGTATCAAGGACAAAATTAATCATTGATCTCAAAAGTGGTTAAGTTATGGTGGCAGATTAGCGTTCTTACAGTCAGTCATTCAAGCCATGCCAATTTACAAATTCTCTATCCTAGCTGCCCCGATTACAATATGGAAAGAGTTGGACAGGATGGCTAGAAATTTTTTATGGGAAGGAGCAAAGGGAGAGAGAAAGCGGGCCTTAGTGGGCTGGGACAAAATTACCCAGCCCAAGGTTAAAGGAGGTCTGGGTTTGAGAAAATCTAAGCTGAACAATAAAGGTTTGGCTGGAAAGTTGTACTAGAGATGGATCTCCCAACCCACCTCCATTTTTAGTAGAATCCTAACTAGCAAATACCTAGGACAGCCAACCCAAATGATGTAGCTCACATCCCCTTGGATGGTACTGGGTCCCTAGTTTGGCAAGCTCTCAAGTTAGGGTCTCAGGTTGTTAAAGACCGCTTATTTTGGAAAGTGGGAAGAGGGGAGAAGGCTCGTTTCTAGAAAAATTCTTGGGATCAGTTCCCACCCATCATTGCTAAATTTCTAGAATTACAACCAATAAAAGTAGCCATTGAAGCCAAGGGATGGATCTGTATTGAAATTTATTTCACAACTACTCAGCTGGGGGAGTGTAAGTTTAAGCAGTTCAAGAAGTTGGATGAGTGGCCCATTTCAATCCCTTTGGATTTGACTCACATCATGACTAAAATTCTAATAGAAATATTTCTTATAGGGGGAGACATGTAGGATGAATTAGCCTGGGCTTTGGGAGTCTTGGCTTCTATACAGTAAATGACGGATATGACATCTTTCTCCCAGAGCCCCCCCCTCATACTTTTTAGGTTGAGGACTGGAGGAAAATCTGGCACTCTAAAGGCTGGCCAAAAGTTAACTTTTTTGCCTGGCAGTGCATGCACAATGGAATCCTCACTTTTGATAATCTCAGATCAAAAGGTATCATCGACCCTTCTCAATGTGTACTATGCTACAAGAGCGAGGAAACTGCTGACAATTTGCTATTTGGTTGCCCTTTCACCCGACAGATTTGGCTGCGTTGGTTTGCATACTTTAAAATTCAAGTAAGTGGTGACCTAAACTGGATGAATATCTAGGAAAAATGGCAGAAAGGTAGATTCAAATCTAAAGCTCTTCGTATTGGCTAGGAGCTCGGTTTAAGCTTTATCTGGTGGCAAGTATGGCTGGAAATAAATGCCAGAATTTTTAGAGAAACTTTTACTACTCTAGACGGGGTTTGGTAGACCATTTGGAGCAAGGTTACTGAAACTGTGGCTATTCATGCTGAGGAGGAAGCTCAAATTGACATTGGAGCTATGGAAGAACACGTTGAACTACAAGAGGGATAGGACAAAAATTGTTGGAAACCTCCCCCTGAAGGTTGGATTAAAATAAATACTGATGGAGCTACAAAAGGCAATTTGGGTAGAGCCAAAATTGGAGTGGTGTGTCGAAACCATGCTGGGACTGTCTATTGGGAATTGCAAGGCCTTGGAAGAACCACTAACAATGAAGTCGAAGCCATTGCCATCAAGTCTGCTTTTGTTTGGGCAATGAAACATGGCCACCGCAGGATTATTCTTGAATTAGACTCGCAAATAATGGTTGGAGCTCTAGACTGCATGAGGAACTTTGATCTGAAAGCTTGGAGGTTGAGGGATCTTGTTACGCAAATTAAAGAATTATGGAAGGAATTGGAGGATGTGATCCCAATTTATGCGAGTAAAGATTTGAACAAAGCAGTTGACTTTTTGGCTAAGATGGGTGCAGAAAAGGAGGTTGGAGTTCAGTTGCACAGTGACATGGATATTGAGGATGAGGTGATTAGACAAGGTCTTGAAAGGTACTTGAGCTAATGAACTTCAAAAAAACAAAGTACGATGGGGGACCCCATGGCAGCTAGTTTTTGGTTCACGAAAATTGGCTTCAGTGCAGTTCTTCCTTTACTATTTTATGATTGTGTCCTCTCGGACCTCGGTTGGGAAGAGGCTCTTCCCACATTGTAATTGATCTATGTCTTAATACAAGTTTTTTTTCAAAAAAAAATATAAAATATAATGAAGGCTTTTAATTAAAAATAACCTTTGTTTCATATGGGATTATTGAAGGCTTTTAATTAAAGAGAACCTTTGATTTATATGAGATTTATTTAAGGTTTTTAATTAGAAAGAACCTTTTATTTATATGAAATGTATTGAAGGTTTTTAATTTAATTTAAAAGAGAACCCCTTTGATTAATGTTGATTATCTTAGGAGTTTTAAATTAAAAGGGAAGTGGATTTATTCGTGAATTGAATTTATGGGGCTTCAATTTAGGGAATGAATGAATGATTTTTTTAAAGGTTAAAGGTATGGGATTTTAATGCTTTAAAAGGTAATTGATTGATTGGAAATTGTGAATTAAAAAGGATGTAGATTTATTATTTAAATTGAAGTTATGGGGCTTTGATTTAGGGAATGAAAAGAAAGGGATTGTTTTAAAGGTTAAAGGGTATGAGACTTTAATGCTTTAATACATGAATAAATTTGATTAAATTTATACCTTGATCTAAGTGGTATATGTTGGATGAATCTCCAAGGGAACTTGAGAGGTGAAAATAAAAGTAAAGGTTCTTTAATAATATCCATTATGCATTAGATGGTTAGAAACTTAATTGAATTTTGTATAGTTGCAATTTGGTAAAGTAAATGAATAGATGCATTTAGAAGGTATGCCTATCCTGAACCATGAGTATCCTGATCCCCTACTACCCTCAAATATCCAATGGGAGGCAAGGAGAAGCAAGGAGTTGAATAGAAACAAAGTATAGGTAATTTATCTTGCGTTGATTTACTTATGATCAAATAGACTAAAATTGTGGGGATATATCTCCAATGCAGATAATGTGATGCTCTTTAAAGTAAGAAGGATTTATCATGTAATATTTAATGAGATAGTTGTTTATTGGTTTAGTGAAGGTTATTTTACTTTATTTCTGTATATGGTTATATTATGTAGTTGATTCTCCTTTAGTGTTAATCTTGCTTTATTTTCTCTATCATTTTTTGATTGTTTTTTGATGTTATAGTAACTAGATGTATTATTGTTTGGTTGCTTGATGATAGAAATCTAAGTGTAGAGTTCTAGGGTGAACTCAAAGGTGACATAAGGGAATTAAGAACCCCTTAGGATGAAAATATGTAACCTAAGGGAATTTAAAACCCCTTAGGATGAACATAGGAGACCTAAGGGAATTTAGACCCTCTTAGGGAGATAAAGGACTAAGTTGTGAAGAGATTACATCTGAGTTATAGATAGCTTAACTCACAATACTCATAGCATACATACACATAATGATTTATGTATGGTATGGATATGTGTGTATACCTTTTATGGATTGAGGGTGATAGGTCTAGCTCATCAAGAATGATGATACATATGGACTTATCTGCAGTAACACATGTTATGTGTACACATACAAACTTGTGATAGGGTACTTCGTGAGATGTAACTTCCAAGAAAACTTATGTGATTGAAAATTTAGGTTAATACTAGTTGGATTAAGGGTTCATGTATCCCTCTCCTTAGTAAAAAAAAACTTTTTTATTTTTGTATTTTTTGTTTGTGTGTTTTTGGGTCGTTACAAGACTTGCTCAATTTTACCTCAAACTTGCTTCAATTTTTCTCACAATACTTGCTAAAATCTACCTCAAACCTTCTTCAAGTATTATCACAAGACTTTTTCAAATCTATCTCAAATAACTCTGCTCTACTCTGCTCTGACACATGCTCAATATTGCTCATAACACTTACTGAGATCATGCTCATGACACATACTTTTATAAACATATTCTACCCATAATTCTTGTTCAAGAACACATGGAAAATGATATGCAATACAATTTCACAATATTTTCTTTTAAAATATCACTCAAGCCCAATGCACAAATTACTTTACAAAACTAGTTTCTAATACTTGCTTATTCACATTCAATATCACTCAAATCAATTCTCAAAAGCTTCATTAATTCATTAAAACAATGAATCACAATTTTTTCACAAAACCTAGAATGAGTGTTTCCAATCTCATTCAACAATGAAGCACAACTTGTTCATAAACTCTAGTACAAGTGTTTCCAATCTCATTCAATAATGAAGCACAAGTAGTTCTCAAAATCTAGCATAAATAGTTCTCAAAATCTAGCTCAAATATTTCCAAAAATGCACATATGTAATCCTTATTTCTCCATTGTATGATTTAGAAACATTTGCTCATCCAAAAACCTTAAATAATAAATGATATCACCATACCTCTTAACTTGCTTTGATGAAGATGTGCCTTCAAAAACATGTCTCAAAAGAATTTCCCTTTCAAAGTGCTACTTCAAAAACTAGTTTATAGATCTCTGTTTCAAATCATCCACATTAAATTTATCCTTTAAAAATGTCCATAGTAGAATCCGAAAAATAATATTCTATGACTTTGTTCTCAAAGATGAAGCATTAATAATTATAAAAAATCCTTCAACATTCCTTTTCACCATACAAAAATTACAATAAAAAATCAAACCACAATAACACCTTATAACTCATTCTTACACAAGATTTAATTTTCTCAAGCACACATTACAATATCAATAAGCCTTTATACACCTTATTTCTCCTAGATTTAACTTTCAAAAATTACAAATCACAAATAAACTTTATAACACCTTATTTCTCCTATGCTTGATAAAATATTTGTCCCTATCCAACACAAAAAATGATTTTCCTTTTATCAATTTTATAATATAAAAAATTTTGTCCTCATACCTTTGATTAAACTACCACATGAATAAGTCTTCTTTATTACCTTGCAAAAACAACGATCAAAATATTTGAACCCACGTCTTCCTACCTACCAGCACCTTAGTGCTAGCCTAGTGACCAGCTGGGCTAGCCACCCGCTTGAAATATAACATGCAACAACTTCCTCTTATTCCCTTCCTCAGCCAAAACAAGTTTTGTGTTCTACCTTGCAAAAGAGCACCTACAAGATTTGAACCCACAACTTCTTGCCTACCAATGCCTTAGTGCTAGCCTAGCGACTAGATGGGATAACCACCATATTGAAACATGATTTACATCAATTCTCCATTCTATGAACCAATAAAAATACTCCCTGTTCTCTGCCTTGCAAAAGAGAACTCACGAGAGTCAAATGTGCAACTTCCTCCCTTCCAATGCCTTAATGATATCCTATTGACCAGATGGGCTAGCCACCACTATGGGATTAGAAAATTAATACTTTGTACTTTTGTTTCTTTATCTTCCTGCATTATATTTTTCCTATTTCGACACATGAAATAAATTTTTGAACCTCTCTCACCAATCGAATAGACAAACATATGAAATAAATTAAACCCTTTTATATATGCTTTGATGGGCATGAAAGAACATCGGTATTTTGATGGGGTAGGACATATTAATATTTCCTTCAAAAATTTTGGCACCTTTTTAAACTTTGAACCCTTTGTATTATAATATTAAAATATTATAATGTTAATATTTGAAACCTTGGAGTATAGAAATAATTTTGTCTTTTAAATCTTTTTGCCTCCTTTATAATATTTAAATTTTCATTTAAATATTATAACCTTTCTCTTAGAAAAATATCTTGGAGATATATAATGCCTTGACAACCATTTCATTTTTCTCATCAATGTATTTATGCCTTATGTACTCTTTGACATCAATGACAACAATATGCTCAATATTTCAACATTTTATCTATGAAAAACAAATTCTCGATAGTGTAATAATGTAAACGAGGCTATATATTCTCTTCACTCCATGAAAAAACTACTTATCCATATGAAATTAGATATGAACAAAGAATTTAATAAGGTTTTGTTGGTATTTTTGCCACATTCAAATTTTGCAAAAAATTTACCTAAGTATGAAATGAATTTTACCAGCGAAATCGTCTTCCAAGTAGTTTCGCTAGTGAAAACATCTTCTGGTAGTTTCATTAGCGAAATCATATTCCAAGCAGTTTTGATAGTGAAAAAATCTTGTGGCAGTTTTGCCAGCAAAATCATCTTCCAGGTAGATTGGACCTTGTTTGTAGAAAAAATTATTTTCACCCTATTTCTTGGAAAAATCCCTTCTCGGGTGAAAGAGCAAAGAGCCTAGCGAAAACTCTATCTTTTGCAGTAGTTGCAGCAAAATTAGTTTTTAGGTGAGCTCTATTTTCAGCAGCAAAAGCCTTTTCCAAGTGAAGTCTTGGTGAGGAGGCACATTCAGGAGGAAATTCCAACGAAAATCAGAATAAATCAACAATATCCTTTTGGCGCGATCTTCTCAGTGAAATCCTATTTTCAGTTCACAACCCGGCATAATTCCATTTTTACCCATATTTTCAGCAAAAATTCCTTTTGCCCCAATGCTTTGGCAAAATTTATATTTGCTATTTCCCTTTGGAAAAATCATTTCCATGGTTGCTTTCAATGCAGATAATTTTTAGAAAAGATCAAGGACTGGTAAATTCCATTATTGGGATGAAAAAATTAAAATCTCCAATATTATTGCTAAAGTATTGTTGATATTAAAAGTTGTTCACTTCGCCCTTGACTTTGGTATAATTTAGTTCATGTTCAAGGCACTGTCCACTATGGTGAATTCTCATTTTTGAGGCACCATGATGAAGGTGAAAATTCTACCAATGATTCTTGTTGAGTCCCGATATACCATGTGCTGAAATTGCTTGTTGCTTCCCAATGTACCATATTGCTTCATCATTGCTGCCAAGGAGCAAATTGTTGTTGATCAATATTTGACTAATCAATATTTTATTTAATGATAATTTAATTTTAGAAGTAAAATCCTCTATAAATACTAAGAAATTTGATGTAAAAGAGGAGAGGAGAACTTTTTTGAAAAATTCTTTGAGTTTAAACTTTTACCTCAATTAAAATAACTTTTACACTAGTTCCTAGATCAATTGTGTATGTAATTGCTTTCTACCTATCATTTTTGTTATATTCATACCTTTGTTAGATAGATTGAATTCTGCACTTGAATTTAATTTTTGATGAAGAAGTGAATGTTGAAATGTTAATTGGAAGTCATAGTTGCAGTTTGTGATTGGTTCATATGTTCTTTTTGTTAAATATTGCTTAGAAATTGACTCGATTATTTAGTTGTTAGTTCATCCTCACTCTATTTTTCTAGATTATAGCCATATTTCCCATCTCTTTATTTTAATTTCTCTCCTTAAGCTTTATACCAATTTTTAGATTAGTAAAGGAAACAGTCCTCTCTAGAGATTGGCCTGAAGGACATCTATTTCCTTAAACCTTTCAATGTTGGTCAGTTCTAGGGTGCATATTTTTATACTTAGGTATATTCATGACCAAATTTGTTTGGCATGCTCGGTGGGACACAAAAGTTCCTCCTTAAGGAGTATTAAGATTTTATATTCGTATTTTACTATTTGATTAGAACCTCTAGTGACTCAATTTTACCTAGAAACCTATCAACATGAACTTGGTTAAATATTTACTTCATTATCACAAGATCGAAGGCCAAAATTCATAAAATCCTATTAAGTTCTTTGAGCTCGACATCCAAGTCTTAGGAGAGCATCCTAGATTAGTCACTCTAACTATCTCGTCAATCGTAACATATTCATAGGTAGCTGGTGTGTTTTCCATTCCTTCAAGTTCCTCTAGCACAACCACTAGCTTTCCTCCCTTAGAAACTTCTTCGATCCAAATGGCTCAAAATTCACCACGTCAATTTCCAGCATGGAATCATTTTGAAGCTTTGAATCTACAAACTCAAAATATAATCCTACCAACAACATTGAAGGCTTTGCCTTCTTACGATGGTATAGGAAAAATAGCTTATGAGTATATCCAAGATGTGGCTTCTTTGGTAAATATTCATAGCATCACAATCAAAGATGTCATGGTCATATGGCTCGTGCTCTTTCTCAGAGGAAAGATGCTTTACTGGTACCAATCCTTAACACCTGCCACTATTACCACATAGGACCAGTTGGTTGAGTTAATGATAAAATGCTTCAATAAGCAAGCAGATCCCATTTTCTTGTTGCATCAATTCATTAATATTTAGAGATATACATAGGAGGAATTTGTTGAATTCAATGTTAGGTTCACTCAAACTTGGTAGAGATTCCCAAATGATCTCCAACCGACTCCCAAAAAAGTTGTATTTTATTATCTCTGAGCCTTCAATTTTTATATTAGAAAGGCCATTTGTTAGTACAACATCGATACATTTTCAGCCTTGTACTCCCAATCGTAAAAGGTTAAAGCTGATTTAATTGCTCTTGGTAATCTCCCACCAAATATGACAATGACTATATTTCTTGAACTCCCACAAAATTCATATCCCAATGCATCTTCTCAGTCTTTACCAATGTCCCCCATGTATCTAATCCCTTCATGGAATCCAAGCTCATCTCAAACCTTGATAGTTTCTTTCTCACAAATACCTATTGCTTCCATTCCATAGTTGCTCACTCCAGTTCCATTCTTAGCATTGTTGTCTTCGCCAGTACCACTTCCATTACCATCTTGTACAACATCCACAAATTATGATCCTCAAGAGAATTTGTTGCAAGAGATACAATCAATGAATTCAGTGATGAGAGTGATGACAAATGAGATCACATCCATTAATAAAAGGTAAGTTGAGAGATATTTATAGCCTAGGATATTTCAAACTCCACCAATCACCAGAGAACAAGAATCTTCAACTAGTAAGATACCTTAAAGGAATCCAATCATGTTGAAAAATGAAGAAGTTGGCCCATCTAAATAAAATGTACTGGTGTTCTACCTACAATGATATGCATGGCGAATAAAATTGTATGGTTCATCTAAAATATGTGAAAAAATTGGTAGATAGCTCTTAATACAATTAGATCAACATGATTAGATAAGATAATAATAATTTTATGGTCCCTTTCATAGAATAAGTTTTATTTCTCATGAGAGCTCAAAAAAATCTAGTTATAGTGGAATCAATTGAGATGGAGTCATTGAAGGTACCTGTTGAGTCAAACGTGTAGAATGAAAAGAGACAAGCATAGGTGAAGGCACCTGGTTCAGTATCTAAGTTAGAGGAACCCATTATTTTGAAATATCTCTTACCCACACAAGTGAAAGAAATAATCTCTCAAGTGAAGGAGTCAACTTCACAAGCACAAGTTGAGATAAAAGAATAGATAAAAGAATACTTTAAATACCCATATTTGACCAAGCGTTAGAGGGTGGAAGACACACAAAAATATCAAAGCAAGTATGAGGCTACTAATGAAGGAAGGGAATCCAATTCATCCACATACAACATTGTTGGAGAACTAAAGAATTTTTTTGCCAATGTTAGTCTCTATGATGCATTGCAAATGCCTGGATAGGTTGATTTATTGTAAGAATATTTGAAGTCTATTAAATATAAAAAGAAAAATCCCACTCAAATTATGTTAGCTCAGACATTTACAACTTTGGCTACTAGAAATAATGGACCACTACCAATTTATTTATCTCCCAGAATGGAGGGTTGGATTGTGCATAACTACATGATTGACTTTGGTGCTGCAACAACTATCATGTTGAAGGTGATTTGTGAAGTTATGGGTATGGAGTATACTAGGAGTAGTTGGAGATTTTTTTAGTTGGATGGAACCCATGTGAGAATAATGGATTTTATTAAGGATATTCCCATTTTCCTGCATAAGATACCTCAGATTATTGTGATCCAAGAGGTGTTTGTAGTTGATCTAGAGCCATAATTTAGTATGTGCCTCTCAAGAAAATTTACTTCTAAATTGGGAGGTTATCTCTCCTTGGATTACTCTCACCTGGAAGTTCCTTTCAAATAAAAAATAATCCAAATTTAAATTGATAAGCCTTCCACATTTCATGTAGAGAGGGTCAAAGAAAAAGAAAAGTCCATGAATTTTGTCAATATGGTGAGTGAAGAACTAGAAGAATTGAATTTAATGAAAGAAGCTCTAGATGAGCTTTGTACAAAAGATGAATTTTTGATAAATGATTTTAACAAAATAATGGAAACTAAGATTAGTTGTTACACCATTACTAAGCTTGAAAAGATTGAAGTAAAGGTATATGATGATTAGTATCATGTTCTAGATCAATTGTGGAAGCTCTACTTTGATGGTGCAAGATGCAAAAAATGGCACCAGAGCAATAATTGTCCTCATCTCCCATTTTGGCATATAGATGACATATTCATACTAGTTGACCTAGATTTGTACCAACAATGCTACTGAATATGATTCAAAAATAAAATATCATTAGGTTGGTTTATATGCCTTCAATTCCTAATAAGAATATTTATTGGCAAGTGTTTGAAAGTGATGAACATATCAAAAACTTCCTAATAAAAAAGGCTAGTAGTGTGGAAGGAAGAACACTCGATGAAGGAGAAATTGAGGGTTAATCCAGTTAAGAAATAATCATATCCTAAAAGGATTGATTTCACTCAAAATTCTCTTTGATCAAAATGATAAAGCTAAAAAATAGAAGATCAAAGTAGATGAGAAGGAGTACAACAAGCTATATTTGGGACCTAAAAATTCAATCAAGGTTGGAATTGATTGCACTCTAGAAGAACTTGAGTAGATCAAGGAGATATACCATGAATTTCTAAATATTATCACTTGGAGTTATCAAGACCTCAAAGGTTACAACAAGAATGTGATATGGAATACTATTGAATTGCAAGAAGGAGCGAAACCTTTTTGAAAGAAAAAAATACCAGTAAACCCCAAAATTAAAGTTATGATGAAAGCTAAACTATTAAAAATACTAGAAGCTAAAATTATTTACCTAATCAAGCATTCTACTTGGGTAGATAATTTGGGCCCTATGCAGAAAATTAACATAAGTTGATTTTTGAAATTTAAATTAGGCTTCTCTGAAGGATCATTATCCTTTACCACAGATTGATTGGGTTCTTCACATAGTTGTAGGAGCTCAAATATTTTCTCTATTAGATGGATTCTCTGGATACAATCAGATATGGGTCAAGGATGAATACCAATACAAAGCGATATTCACCACAAAATGGGGTACATTTGCTTATCAGAGAATGTCTTTTGGTCTCTCGAATGTTGGGGAAATCTTTTAGAGAGTGATGTATGTGGCTTTCAATGAGTTATTAAATTGAACCATAGTTATTTATTTAGATGATATGATTATTTCTCCTCATATCAGGGAGAAGCATAGCTTGCATTTAAGACAAGTATTTAAAAAATATCGAGAGTTTGGAATATCCATTAACCCGAATAAGTCTATCTTTGTGGTGAAGGAGGAAAAGTTCCTGGGCCATGTAATCTAAGTTTCTTTTGAATCTTTGAAATATAACCAACAAGAAGGATTTACAACCATTTTTTACTCAAATTAACTTTGTTCAAAAGTTTATTGCAATTTTTTCCCAACTTGTGAAACCAATGATTGAACTCTTGAAGAAAGATGTTGAGTTCAAATGGAATGAGCAAAGAAAATAAGCATTCAGGGAAATCAGGGAAAGAATTTCTCAAGCTCTCATTTTGGTATACCATATGCTATTGTAACATAAAATGGAACTCCATTCATTAGTGTCAAAATTAGTGAGTTTACTAGTAAGTATGGTATTTATTTGAAAACTTCATCAAATTACTATTCATAGGGAAAATGTTTTGCCGAATCTACGAATAAGAAACTACTTAGGATTTTGAAGAAGACTCTTGGTGAAAACAAGTGAGGTTGGAATTTTCTATTAGAACAATATTTATGGGCTAGTCACATCTAAATTTAAAATTCTATCAAGACATCCCCTTATCATTTGGTGTACGGTATGAAAGCAGTCTTGCCCATTCATATTGAGTTACTAGTTGTTAAATCTTTGCAATTGCTTAATGATGAAGATGATTAATTTGATCTCATGAGCGTAAGTTTGGCTCACCTATTATGATTGGAAGAAGAAAGTGACAAAGCATATAACACTTTCGTGAAGTACGCTCCTATGACAAAAAAAAATATTTAGAAAGAAGACTTTAGAGAAGGTATTTAAGGTTGGTGATCTTGTGTTAAAATGGAATGAGAATAAGGCAAAGCTGGGAAAACATCATAAGTTTGAGGTAATTTGGGAGGGTTATTTCATATTTCCAGTGTAAATCAATTTAATTCAAAGTATTTGTAGAATATGGATGGTCGTGTGTTACCGATTCTAGTGAATGGTATTCATTTGAAGGCCTACTATCAATAAAATATTTGGGATCAAGAATGTAAATATGTACATGGTTTGCCAATTTGATTCCTATGCTTTAAAAAAATGGGAACAAAAGTTATTTTCACTGAGCAAAGTATTTTTTCTAGTGAAAATCATTTTTGCTGACGAAAATCTTCTTCGCTCCTTCAAGGAGCAAAATTCATTTTTTCTAGGTGAAGGTAATTTAGCTAGTGAAAATAATTTGTCATTGAAATTCCTTTTCGCCCCTTCCTTCTCCTTCTAGAGTGAAAACATGAACTTCAATTTATTTTTGGCACTCAAAAAACACTTACGTCCTACTATTTTTGGCAATGAAAATCTCAAAAGACTTTTTTGGTGCTTTGAATTAGCGAAAGCACATGCAAGCTTAAAATATTTGTACTTTTTTGGTACATACACTTAAGGGGAACTCAAATTATCAAAAACACTTGATATAAAAGAGAACGACTATACTCAAAAAAGGGATTTCCCCCATGCACATCTAGCTTCGTGCCATTGAAGAATATTTTTGATGTTTCAAGAGCTCAAATTGGCAACATTCATTTTCAACGTCCAAAAGAGCAAAATTGCTTTTCACCTTGATTTTTTTAGCGAAACTCCCAAATGCTACTTTTTCACCAGTGAAATCACAAAAAGACATTTTCAACACTCCACTTCAGTGAAAAATGCACCCATAACACAATTCAAGGTGAAAAGTAGGTAGTGGCTCCTCTTGAAATTAATTGTTAACGATAGGTTGTGCATCCCAAAAGGAAAAATATAAAGCAACCTATCACAACACCTAATAAAGATATGGGAAAACTGTTATAAATCATGGAAAAGCATGAGATTTAAATCCCATATTCACCCTAATTTAGCAAGTGCACCACATGCATTAAATTCGGTAGTTGTGGTTGAAATTTATAAGAAGGGTGAATGTTTTAGTTGAATAGAGAAAGGAAATTGCAGAATTCCTATGTGTGAAGTTGCTACTTTAAGTATGGAATTGTTTTTGCTCAAGGGTTTTTTTTTTTAGAATTATATATTGTTTGACGGTCAAAGATGACTAGAAATAACACATAAGCGAAGAAGGAGAAGGTCTAGAAGAAGGTCGATGCTAAAAACACAATGAAAAGATAAAATGGATGAAGAAGAACTGGTCCCTTAATATGACCAACTAGCAAAGATTAGTTATTGTGAAATCATAAACAAAGATATGGAAAAACTATAGTAAGACATCGAGTTCACTCTGCAGAAGGTATCTTCTAAGAGTTCACACACCATATTGTTATTTCTCATGTTTACTGGTATCTTTGTACATATGTGCATACATGTATAGAGTTGGTGTGGGCAGTTGCTCGGTTTTATGATTCTTCCATGAGAGTTGTTTGAAATGTCAATGGATATAAGCTATTCAAAATTTCAGCTAGCTCCATCAAATAAGATTTTTCTTATGGTGCAAGACCTCCTCCTGAAATCATTTTCAATAACCTTAATCTTTCAGAGCAGGAGGAAATATACCAATCCATAGTGACCATGCGACAGTTCATGGAAATCCAATTGTTGAAGATGCCTCAATTTGGAGAATTTCCAATATTGTCAGAGTTGCTGAAAGCATTTAAGATCCTAGAACTATATTCAATGCTGGGATGGATTATTGGGCTATCCACAAAATCCACAGTTTATAAGTGGTAAGTGTCACTAACACAATGTATTTCTCAAGTTGAATTTTATGCCCCCACTGCCATAAAGGTGAATACAAATTCCATATTATTTAATTGGGTAGATTTCGTAGATTGAAGGATGCACACTTAGTTGGAGAAGGTGCATAATGGAGAAGTTTTCACCTTCATGCATTGCTCTTTCTTGGTCTGGTATTTATTTTATTTTTTGCATCATCATTTTTCTTTCGTAGTAGTGAAGAAAACAAATGAAACACATGGGATGTTTCCAGTTTATTTGTAGACTCATAGTTTGTCAAAGAAGTATTCCTACTATAATTTTAACCAGATATTTTTGGGACCTACCCTTGAGATTTTTTACGACACGTGCGACAAAGTTTCGAAGCAAATGAAGGAGAAAATTGTTGAAGAATAAAAGGGTGATGCATTTTTGCTAACACAAGGAGTTGTTGTTAGAATTTTTTGTTTCACTAGCAAGCCTTTTCTTTTATCATATTTTACCATGGAGCATATTTTTCGTATTGGAAGTAGCCTGACAGAGTGACTTTATCAATGATACATATGGCTATGGTATGAAAAATCTAAGCATGTGCTCCATACCTTTTCACTTTGGTGACATTTAAGTGAATCAATGTGGGCATAATGAGTTGATTGTTGAAATGTTGTATGACTATGGGTTAGTTGAGCTTCCCTAATTATGGTGATATGACCCTTTAGGTATTTTTAGGAAGTTTATCAAAGCCAAGAATTTTTATTACTTCTCTAGAGAAGACATATTCCAACATAGGAATAATCCCAAGGGATGTGACCTTTAATGGCATATTGAAAAATGATGTCATTCCCTCCTTGGCATGATTTATATGAGATTGAAATCAAGTATGATCCCATAAATAATCTAGAGTAGGTTCCTTAAATTTTTTTATTTAATTAAATGAAAAGTAAATTGTCTGGATGGTCTGATGAGAATATTTCCAACTGGTGGATCATGAGGGTACATCGAGGAAAATCTATATTGGCTTATCCATTGACTATGGATAATTTTTTTTCACATATTTTTGATGAGCATTGTGATAAGTACTAGCCCATATCTTTCGCTCACTTGGTGTGTCAAAGTATTCAAATCCCTAACACTAAAAATATCATGGTGAGAGAGGATAAGTCATTTATTGAAGAGGATCTAGTTGTCAAGGAAGAAGAGGAACACCTGCCAAAATAATAGCTTTCATTCAGAAAGAGAAAAGCTAGTACAAAGCTATTTCTTCTCAATATCGTAAAAATGCCTAGAACTGGTGCAGTTTTTTCTCCTAGCACAAACCCTTTTTCTACACTGGTAGTTGAACAAAATGGTTCTAAGGAGGCACCCTCTTTGATTCAATAAGGACAACCAAGCTAGATGGTGAGGATAATAGATATTGAATTAAAGGAACTGGAAGGTGAGGAAGAGAAAAATCTAGTAGTGCAACAACCTTCATTGTTGGTTCAAACGGTGTTATAGCCTGTAGGTACACACTTTCTTTGGTGTACGATAAGTAAGAAGTCTTTCCCATTCACATTGAGTTTTTGGCTCTCCAATATTTGTAATTATTTGATGATGAAGATGATGAATTTGATCCCATGAGCGCAAGTTTGGCTCAGCTATAATGGTTGGAAGAAGAAAGGAAGAAAGCATATATCGCTTTCACGAAGCATTCTCATATGAAAAAAAATTGGTTTATCAAGAAGACTTCAAAGAATGTATTTAAGCTTGGCGATCTTGTGTTAAAATGGAATGAGAATAAGGAAAAGTCAGGAAAAAATCACAAGTTTGAAGTAATTTGGGAGGGCTATTTCAAATTTCTAGTGTGAATCAATTTAATTCATATTATTTGCAGGATATAGATTGTCTTATGTTGCCGATTCTAGTGAATGGTATTCATTTGAATGCCTACTATCAGTAAAAAATTTAGGATCAAGAATGTAAATATGTACATAGTTTGCCAATTTTATTCTTATGATTTAAAAAATAAGGGGAATGAAAGTCCTTTTCACTGAGCAAATTATTTTCATTGGAAAAAATACTTTCACTAGAAAAAATATTCTTCGCTCCACAATTAAAAAAAAAAAAACTTCAAGGAACCAAAGTCATCTTCACTAGGTGAAGGTAATTTCGCTTGATAAAATCATTTTCACCTTTAAAATTCCTTTTCGCCCATTCCTTCTCCTTCTAGAGTGAAAACACGAACTTCACCTGATTTTTACCACCCAAGTTGGAAAATACGCTCAAAAAGCACTCACGTCTTGCTTTTTTTGGTAGTAAAAATATCAAAAGACTTTGTCGACACCTTGAATCAGCAAAAGCACATGTAGACTTTAAAAATTTGTGTTTTTTTGGTATATAGAGTTAAGGGGCACTAAAATTAGCAAAAAAACTTGATATAAAAGAGGGTAAAAGAGAATGGATCCTCTAAAAAAAAAGGATTTTGCCCATGCACATCTAGCTTCATGCCACCAAAGAATATTTTTGGTGTTTCAGGATCTCAAGTTGGCAAAAGCCATTTTCAACATCCAAAAGAGCAAAATTGATTTTCACCTTGATTTTTTTAGTGAAACTCTCAAATACTACTTTTTCATGAGTAAAATCACAAAAAGACATTTTCGACACTCCACTTCAGCAAAAAAGGTGCCCATCACACAGTTCAAGGTAAAAAATAAGTATTGGCACCTCCCAAAACTAACCTTTAATGATAGGTTGTGCGCCCCAAAAAATAAAAAGACAAAGCAACCTATCACAATGCCCAATAAAGATATTGTGAAACTATTAGAAATCATGGGAAAGCAAGAGATAGAAAGTGCACATTCACCCCAATTTAGTAGTTGCGATCGAAAGCTATAAGAAGGGTGAACTTTTCAGTTGAACAGAGAAAGGAAATTGCAAAGCTCCTATGTGTGAAGTTGCTACTTGAAGTGTGGAATTGCTTAGAGGTTGTTGTTTTTTTAGAATTATCTATTTTTCGATGGTATAATATGACTAGGAAGAACACAAAATCAAAGAATAAGGCCCTAAATACATATAAAAGGCATGAAGAAGAAGAACTGGTGCCTTATTATGATCGACTAGTAAATATCAATGATTGTCAAATCACAAATAAATATGTGGAAAAATTACAATAATACATCAAGTTCACTCTTAAAAAGGTATCTACCAAGAGTTCACACACCATGACATTCTATTATCATGTTTATTGGTATATTTGTATGATGGTGCATACATGTCCAAAGTTGGTGTGGGTAATTACTTAGTTTTATGACTCTTCAATGAGAGTTATTTTTAATATCAATAGAGAAAAGTGTAGAAAGTGTGAACACTTAATTCATTAAGTGGTTATTTAGTGGTTAGGCTAGGTTAGTTTAGTTTTCGGCAAATTCTTTTAATGTCGGCATGATTTTTAAATTGAATATCTCTTCTTCCCCTTATCCCTCCATTCTCTCCTATATTCCCTCTTCTATATTATCACTCCACATTCCTTCCCTCTTCTCCTCCAACCTCCCTTATTTTTCTCTCTGCCGACTTCCTCCCTTCCCTCTTCGTATAAATTAGTGATTATATCCTATGTTCGGTTAATTGTCTGATATAGCTCTATGTAGTGTTTAATAAAGATTTATCTATTTTTATTAAATTTATTTATTGCCACCTGGTTTGGTTATTAGATTTGGTATCATATCTTGATAGGCATTCATTCTGGGCATGAATCCCAATGGTGCATGATGATCAATGTCATGCTGGGCATGAATCTCGAGGGTGCACGATGATCGAGCTGGGCAAGCAGATCAAGGAGGTGGTAGAACGTAGAGCTGGGCATAGATTTCGAGGAAATTAAGGGCACAAAATTTTGAGGTGCCACATGGTAGGTGGAGTAGATAGCTAATTTAGACACGTAGCTTGAGGAGATGAGGTGGATTATGACGTGGACGTTGACGTGGCTGTAGTTGATGTAGCAGGCGCTGACAGAGTGCTGACATGGCAAGAACCGAGAGCTAACGTGGCAGGAGCTGATGGCAGGAGCTAACATGGCAAAAAATGGGAGCTGACTAGGACAAGCCAGGAGTGTTGAGAATGCCATGTGGCAGAGCTTGACTGGGTGTGGTTGAGCAAAATGGTGGCGTAATCGATTGCCCGAAGGCAATCGACATTACATGCGCTCGCGCGCATATAAAAGGAGTACTTTTACTCCCTCCCACTGCATGTGGGATTAATCCATTTAAAAAAAAAAATGACATCACGACTGTATAAGAACCTGAAGGTTCCCTTGTCCTCTAGTCGAAGTAGGGAGTGCAGGTGGTTTAGTCGTTTGCTTGTGGAAGTGAGGTCCCGAGGTCGAATCCTGTTGGGGTTAAAAACAATACAAAGTTTTTTTTTGTTTTATGCCACCGATCAAGGATTTAATTATCCTTTCTGCCCTTGTCATCTCACTAGAGCCGCATGGTGCAGCGGCTAAACCTTGCGGGTAGACAGCAGAGGTCCTCAGGTTGAATCCCATCGGGGATTTCATAAAAGAAAAAAAAGGTTTCGTTTTTTATTTAATTTTTTTTCATTATTTAGTTTTTGATTAAAGCTTTTAAAAATTATTTAATAATTTCCTTTTATATATTTTTTTATTATGTTTTTTTTAAATAACCTTTTATTTAAAAAAAGAGATAATTAAAATATATATAGGAAATTGTTAAAAAAATATCTAAAGGCTTTATTAAAACAAATTTTGGAAATTTTTTTTAAAAAAATTGTGAAAAGTGGAAAGTGAAAATTTGCATATTGTGAACCTGGAAAAGTGTCGGGAAGTCTTCCGGAATGCCCGTTTAGCACCTCCAAAAAATTTTGGACTCCAGGGGTGCTGCCCCTTGGAACCCCGTTCAAGGTTAAATATTTGTTTTGTAATAGCCTCAGCGGCTATAAAAGGGTGAAAATTTTTAACCATAGAGACTCTAATGAAGTTGTTTTTTGCATTGATTAGTATATGATAAGATCAACTAGATGCTATTATGCATTGTCCTCTCTATTGAGAAGAGAGACTCCTGATTCCTTTGATAGGAAAGTCTAGCAGAGTGAACTTCATACAGTGTTTTGTCAGTTGGAAAACCAAGTGATAGCACATCAGAGAAAACCAAACTCTGGATATGAGGTGAATTATGAAGATAATATCTTCGGGCAAAGGGTAGTTGAATCCGAGATGTTTGAAATAGTACCTAAAGGACAATCAAGTGATAGTTATACTCTTGTAGTTCCTAAAGTTGAAACGAGTGAGAGCTATACACCTCGCTCTCCTAATTCAAAACCAAAAGAAGCAGAAGCAGAAGTAGAGGAAAAAGAATCAGTGGAGGTGAAACCTGCAATTGAAGAACGAGTTGTTCTCAATAGGCGTCTTGAGCCAGAAGCAGAAACAAAAGAAGTCATTATAATCAGTGATGACGAAGTAGACAATTTCACCTTTCTAGTCTTGGGAAATCCTCAAGAAGAAGAACTCCAAATCAGTGAGCATTTTAAGAAAGATAGATTTGATTTAAATCAGTGATCTATTTTGTACTTCATTGTACAACTTGTTTGAAGTAGAAATAAAGTTTGCTTTCTAAAATGGCTTCCAATACTAGTTTACCAATCCCTAAGTTCAATGGTGGTGATTACGAGTATTGGTCAATTAAAATGAAAAATCTGTTGATAGGCAAAGGTCTTTAGGATGTGATTGAAGAGGGATATACTAAAACTTCAGCTGCTGAGTGGGTAGTTTTGAGTGGTGCTGATAAAAGGGCTAAAAATGAAGCTCAGAAGAATAATTCTTCTTCCATTTATCACATTCATGCCACCCTTGATAGAAGTATTTTTCCTAGAATAGATTCTTTTATAACTGCTAAATCTTCTTGGAATGCTTTAAAAGAATGTTATAGGGGTAGTGACCAAGTCAAACAAGTTAAACTACAAACCTTGAAATGAGAGTTTGAGACTCTTAAAATGCAAGAGAATGAAAAGGTTGGTGATTACTGCATGCGTGTGAAAGTCGTAGTAGATAAAATGGTCACTTTAGGAGAATATGTAAAGCCTGAATTTATAGTGAAGAAAGTGTTGAGGACACTTCTTCCTAAGTGGAATTCAGTAGCCATAATTATAGAAGAATCCAAAGACCTAACTTCTCTGTCTTTTGAATCACTAATTGGCTCACTACTCTCACATGAAGAGAGGTTACAACAAACTCCTTCCACAAGTTACAGAGGATATGATAAAGCCTTTGCTTCTCAAGAAGGCAGAGGTAGAGTTCGTGGTAGAGGAAGGTATAGAGGAAGAGGCAGAAATAATCATAGAGGTGGAACTCCTAATAGAGGAGGAAATGAGAAAAAAGGAGGATTCTCACACAATAGTGAACAGTAGCATAATAGAGGAGGACAAAAAAATAGAGGGAAACAATTAGGCAGAGGTAAAGGAGTAGATAAGTCAAAACAATATTGCTACAATTGTGGCAAACTTGGCCATTATGCTCATGACTGTTGGACTAATACTTCACAAGGAGCTAGTAGCAGCTAGAGCAGTCAGTTTGGAAACTTTGGGGAAGAGGAAGAGGCCACAAATCTCTTTATCTCATATGGTCAGGCAGATCATAACATGAATGATATATGGATCTTAGACACTGGGTGTTCAAACCATATGAGTGGCAAAGAAGAGATCTTTGCTACTCTAAACTTCTCCTACAAATCTAGCATCAAATTGGGAGATGATAAATCGTTGGCAGTTGAAGGCATTGGAGCTATGGCAGTTCCAACTAAAGAAGGAGTCAAACAAGTAAGTGATATCTATTATACATCCCATCTCCAACATTATCTTTTAAGTGTTGGTCAAATGTTAGAAAAGAACTACAAGTTGCTTTTTGATGAGGTTAGATGCACTATTTTTGATAAAAATAACAATAATAGAATCATTACTCAAGTGCCAATGACAAAGAATAGATTGTTTCCTTTAAATTTTGGCTAGCTAGGGGGAGATAAGGGAGCAAGTGTTGCTATTTCCAATCCAAGTGTTCTATGGCACTTGAGATATGGCCATTTGAATTCTGCTAGTTTGAAAATGCTAACTTCCCAAGCCATGGTCACTGGACTTCCTAAAGTTCAGGATAGTAAAGAATTCTGTGAAGGGTGTGCTCTTGGGAAGCATGCAAGATCAAATTTTCCTCATGGAAAAGCATGGCGGGCCAACTATCCACTCCAGCTAGTGCATACCGACATCTATGGTCCGATGCAGACACAGAGTCTGGGTAACAACTCTTACTTTCTACTCTTTATTGATGATTATACTAGAATGTGTTGGATATATTTTTTGAAACATAAGGATGAAGCATATGAATGCTTTATCAATTTCAAAACAAGAGTTGAAAGTGAGAGTAGATATTTTGTAAAATGTCTTCGATCAGATAGGGGAGGAGAATACTCCTCTAATGAGTTTATGAATTTTTGTAAGCAACATGGCATTAAGAGGCAGTTCACTGCTACCTACACTCCACAGAAGAATGGTGTCACAGAGAGGAAGAATCGCACCATTGTGGAGATGGCAAGGTATATGCTTCAGATGAAGCATTTGACTAATTCATATTGGGTAGATGCAGCCAGTACCAGTGTATATATCTTGAACAGAAGTCCTACTTCAAATTTGAAAGGGCTGACACCTTACCAAGCTTGATATGGTAAAAAGCCAAATGTTAAGCATTTTAGAGTGTTTGGTTCGCTGGCCTATTCTCACATTCCTGATGAGCTTAGGAAGAAGCTCGATCCAAAGAGTCAGGCATGTATCTTTGTAGGATACTGTGAGAATACAAAAGCTTACAGACTCTATAATCCCTAGACTAGAAAGTTTGTGATTTCCAAGGATGTGATTTTTGATGAAGGGGGAGAATGGGGTAAGCCCCAAATATTCAGTGATGTTGAATCCACTGATGTAGTTTCTAAGCAGGTGCAACAACAGACACCATAGAAAGGAAAGTAGTCTCCTCCCAATCCAAGTTCATATTCTAATTCCACTTCTTCACCAAGTCCTTCTCCACAGCCCGTAAGTTCATCACCAATGGACATTGATTCTCCATCCAGAGGTAAGAGAACTCTATAGTATCATCCATCATATCAGATGTTGGATAAAAAAATTTCAAGAAGATACACTAGGAGTCAAGCTAGTGAAATGGATTCTGTTTTACACAGATTAGAAAGTATGCACTTGTATGGTGATGATGTCTCCCAGTAGGAACCTAGGGGATATCAAGTTAACTATGCTTTGTTAACTAGTGCACAGCTTGAACCTTCTAGTTATGAGAAGGCATGTACTCAAAAAATTTGGCAAGATGCCATGAAAGAGGAAAAAACCTCTATAAAAAACAATGACACTTGGGAGCTGGTAAAGATTCCTAAAGGCAAGAAATGTGTTGGATGTAAGTAGGTCTACAAGACCAAGTTTAATGCTGATGGTAGCATTGAAAGGCACAAGGCGAGACTAGTTGCAAAGGGATTCACTTAGAAATATGGAGTTGATTATGAAGAGACTTTTGCTCCTATAGCCAGACAGGAGACTATTAGAACAGTTCTTGCCTTAGCTGCACATAAGGGATGGAAAGTCCAACACATGGATGTGAAAAGTGCATTTCTAAATGGTTACTTGATAGAAGAAGTGTATGTTGAGCAACCACAAGGATTTGAAGAGAAATACAAGGAACATCTTGTTTACAAACTGAAGAAGGCACTTTATGGCCTCAAGCAGACACCACAAGCTTGGTACTCACGCATTGATGGGTACTTCAAAGAATTTGGGTTCACCAAAAGTAGAAATGAACCCACCCTTTAATACCCATAGCAAGGAAATAACATCCTCATAGTTTCCTTGTATGTGGATGATCTCGTATTCATGGGTAGTAATGAAAAACTGAATATGGAGTTCAAACACTCCATGATGGAGTAGTTTGAGATGAAGGATCTTGGCTTAATGCACTATTTCCTTGGAATGGAGGTTCATCAGTTAGATACAGGGATCTTTATCTATCAACATAAGTATGCTCGGGACATGCTTAAGAAGTTTGCTATGGAGCATTGCAAACCAGTTGCAACTCCAATTGGACATGGGATCCAATTAAGTAAAGATGATGGAGGATCAAAAGTTGATGTGACCACTTTCAAAAGCATGGTTGGGAGTTTGATGTTTCTCGCCAACACCAGACCTGATATTCAGTATGTTGTTTCTCTTGTCTCTCGATTTATGTCTAACCCTTCTAAGTTGCATTTGCAGGAAGATAAGATAATTCTTAGATATGTAAAGGGTACATGGGATTTTGGAATCCATTACCATAAATGTAACACTATCAAGCTTGTAGGCTTCAGTGATAGTGATTGGGGTAGCAACATTGATGACAGGAAATCAAATTCAGGGAACTGTTTTAGTCTAGGATCGGGACTAATAAATTGGAGTTCCAAGAAGCATACAGTAGTAGCACTATCTTCAATAGAATCTGAGTATATAGTGGTCACTCATGCTAGTACTCAAGCTCTATGGCTACGAAAGGTATTAGAAGAGATTGAAGAGCAGCAAAGTGGTCCAACAAGGATATTCTATGACAATATTAGTGCCATTCAGTTGGCATACAATCCTGTCCACCAAAGTAGATCAAAGCATTTTGATATGAAGTACCACTTCATCAGATATATGGTGGAAACTGAAACTGTTGAGCTTCACTATTGCCACACTTTGGAGAATGTTGCGGACATCTTCACCAAGGCGCTGACCAAAGCTCAATTTGTAAATCTGAGAGACTGTCTTGTCAGTCCTCTCAAATTTAAGGGGGAGAATGTAGAAAGTGTGAACACTTAATTCATTAAGTGGTTATTTAGTGGTTAGGCTAGGTTAGTTTAGTTTTTGGCAAATTCTTTTAATGTCGGCATGATTTTTAAATTGAATATCTCTTCTTCCCCTTATCCCTCCATTCTCTCCTATATTCCCTCTTCTATCTTATCACTCCACCTTCCTTCCCTCTTCTCCTCCAACCTCCCTTATTTTTCTCTCCGTCGACTTCCTCCCTTCCCTCTTCGTATAAATTAGTGATTATATCCTATGTTCGGTTAATTGTCTGATATAGCTCTGCGTAGTGTTTAATAAAGATTTATCTATTTTTATTAAAGTTATTTATTGCCACCTGGTCTGGTTATTAGAACAAGTTTTTCAAAATTTTAGCTAGCTTTCTTCAGAAAAGCTTTCACTTGTGGTGTGAGACCTCCTCGTGACATAGTTTTCAAGAACCTCAATCATTTAGAGTTGGAAGAAAGATACCAATCCACAATGACCATGAGGTAATTCATGGAGAGTCAATTGTTGAAGATGCCTTAATTTGGAGAATTACCAGCCTTTTCAAAGTTTCCAAAAGAGTTTAAGAGCCTAGACACGTATTCAATGTTGGTATGGATTGTCAGGCTATCCATAGACTCCACAGTTTATAAGTTGTAAGCATCACTGGCACAATTTATTTCTCAAGTTAAATTTTATGCCCCCACCACCATGAAGGTGAATAAAAATCCCATATTATTTTATTGGGTAGATTATGTAGCTCGAAGAATGCACACTTTGTTGGAGAAGGTGTAAAATGGATAAGATGTCACCTTCAGGCATTGCTCTTTCTTTGTCTAGTATTTCTTTTACTTTTTGCATCATCATTTTGCTTTCGTAGTAGTGAAGAAAATAGATGAAGCAGGTGGTATTTTACAAATTTATTTTTGGACTCAAAGCCTGTTAAATAAGGAGTCCTATTATAATTTTAACTAGACATTTTCAGGATCTACCCTTGAGCTTATTTACGACACATGCAACAAAGTTCCGAAGCATATGAAGGAGGAAATAATTGAAGACAAGGTTATGCATAGTGATGAATATTCAAAAATAAGGCGAATATTTATATTTTAAAAAATTTAAATTTGTAAGTTTCAGGGACCCTAGACGTCGGTCCTTTCACCCAAAATTTTTGAATTTTTTTTTACGTGTCGGTTTGCCATTTGTTGATAATAGTATTACATTTTTTTAAACTCGCCAACACTCCTACCTAAATTGTGGACCATTTTTGCCTTAAATTTCTAAATTTTTAATTTATCTCATCTAACTCGCCAACTATAACACTATAAATAACTAACACACCAGTGATACTTTTTCACAATTGAATGAAAGAGTACATTTGATCTGTTGCATAATTCCACCAAAGTTTAGTCAGTTCTAGAATATCATCGATCTGGGTCAAAACTCCACTCAGACCAAAATAAAAGCCATACCTGCACTTGAAATGATAGAAAAGTATATTTCTATACCTGGATTGACATTCAAGTTTTGTTACGCATCCAGGCCAAAAGTCATCCGCTTGACATAGTTCTACACATGGACCGATAAACAAAATAATTGCACAAATATACACCTAAACTGACATATTGACCTTGTTTAATACCTAAATCACCACACGAAAACTAATTTGTAGCAGCTCGGTATTCATATTGTCTGAAAAAAGTTTTGATTCTTGATCGACAACCTGTTCCTATTATGTACTTGGGTCGACATCCGGTATCTATTTTGTACACAAACCGACATCCGATCACTGTTTTATAACCAGACCGACACAGGACTGTAATTGACACTATTCTTAAATTGGGCTGACTATTGACCTTTTTTTCCAACCACATCTATCTCTGGATATTTCTTTGCACTAGGTACTCTACTTATTAAAACATTTTGAATTTTTGATGCCGTGTTTTTTTTATTTTTTAGAGAATATGAGTTGAAGTAGTTGTAGAAATAAGATAATTCAATGCTCTATTTTTAGATAATATGAGTTGTAGAAATAAGATAAGTCAATGTTCTCCATGTTTTCCTACATTTTCTCTCTTTCTGTTAACACTCTTTGATTCCCTATTTCTATTGAGATATGCTTTGTTGTTACAAGATTATCAGTAGGTAATTACTTTAGTTCTCTAAGGACATTGTGATGCTCTGTTTCGCATACACATGTTTTTTATTACATTTATTTGAATTTGTATATTGATTAGTTTTATGATCTTCTTAGTTACAAGTGCTATCTCCAGTGTAGTGGCAAAAAGAACACAATAAATCATGTCTGGAAATAGGTATGTATTTTCTACCAAACCACCATCTGTTTGTTCTAATTACTACATTATCTTCAGCCCTCACAGAATTAAAATATCTTCATTTTATTACTTTTTCTAAATTGAAAAATATTTTCTTGACAAGTAAAATATCACCTACTGGAAATGCAAATAAGAGGCCCAAATATCATGCTGAAAAGAGTATCCTGAATTATTTTAATAATATATCAAAATCTAATGAGCCATAGACATCGAAGCAAATTAAAGGTACAAATGATTTTTGACTTTTGAACAATTATATTTTATATTCAATGATTATTTTAAATAATGATTTATTTCTCAAATAGTTAACTCACAGTATGTTCCTTTGTCCATATTTCATGATGATATGAATCATATTCTTGTTTGTAAGTTTTTTTGTTAAATCCAAAAATTATAAAGAATATTATTGTATGCTACTATGCAGAATACCTTGTTGATACTGATATGCCTCTACTTGAATATATTCGTTGCCAAGATATGCCTTCTAATGAAAATTCTCTTAAAAATTAAATCTAACAAACACTTAAGGTGGCGGAGAATTGGGCTCTGGCGATTTGACGGGAAAATTTTTGTGACGGCGTCTGGTGTTGCTCAAGGGATTCTGGCCCGAAGATCTTGCCTGGGGCATTGGGGGGTTGATTTTGAATTCGTATGAAGGTTCATTCGTGGTCCCGGGAGGGCCCGATGGGGTCTCCTCCAGTTTCTCCTGTTGGGAGAAAGACTTCATATGCAGAGAAGTTGAAAGATAATCCCTCGCCTTCCACTGATGGAGCTCAGCGGAATGCTTTTCAAACGATACTCAAGAATGTTGGCAATGGCCCAAATGCTCACCGCGTTAATGGATGCCTCCCGCAATCCACTTCCAGGCCTAAGATTGTAATAGAACCAATGCTTTGGTCGAAGATACAATCGTCTACCGAGCTAATCACGACTTGATCTGCAAATTCATGGGCATCCGGCCCACACTGAATTTTTTGCATACCTGGGTTCGCCAGAACTGGGAGCCACACGGTGAGTACTCTTTATGGCCTATAAGCAATGGGTATTTCATCATAAGTTTCTCTTCTTTAGCAGATAGAAAGCAGAGCATTTGAATCAGAAAAGAGAAACCACGGACCGGCGGGGGTTATTTGTCCAACCCTGGAGAGTGGGTTTCGACCCCCGCATCGAACCCACGGCTGTCCCGGTCCGGATTCGGTCGTACGCTCTCCCGATGGAGTTTTGGGGTGAGCGGGTGTTGGAACTAATAGGTAATTCCCTAGGCAGATTTTTGGGAGTCTCCAAAGATACCATAGAGGGAAATACTGCTGTCTTTGCTAGAATATGTGTAGAGATGGACATTAGTCAGCCTCTACCAGCTGAGGTGGAACTCGAGCTAGCAGGAGTACCCTGGATCCAGCAGCTAGACTATGAGGCCCTACCTTTCAGGTGCCGAGTATGCCATAAGCATGGACATTTGGCAAGGTTCTGCCCAAACATATTGAGCACAAAAACGGAGGCTCCGAGCGGAATGTCAAACCGCCCTAGAGAGGGTAAGTCCAGTCCGGTCAATGAACCTTCTAGCAATTCTCCAGGTCCTGATGCTCAGCAGGATGGCTTTGAACGAGGTGAAACGAAAGAGAAACAAAAAGAAAAATGGCAAGGAGCAGGTGCAGCTCAAGCCAAACAATCGGTATGAAATTTTTAAGTCATTAGTGGATCAGGAGGACCAATCTATGGAAGGAGTGGATGGGAATGGTGTGAATGACAACACTCCACCTCTTGTTTCTCCTTCCTTCACTCCTGTAGTAGAACAGGTGACTGTGCCAGCTGAGAACCTGCAGTCAGAGAATCCAGGGGCATTGGTTATACACTCCCCAGCACAATCGGCTATCAAAGATGTCACCATGGGAAATGCAGATAAAAATAGAGAAAGGCCTGCTTTAGGGATTACCCAGGTGGAGAAGAGATCTAGAAACAATAACTCTCAAGGAGCGGGAAGAAAATCCAATAAGGATCTACTAACAGCGCAAGGAGATAAGCTAATCAATGGAGGATTGGTGAGGACCATTGATTCTTATTGCTCTCAAGGTTTTCAATGATTATTCAATCTTGGAATGTTAGGGGTTTAAACAGTAGAACCCATCAATCTGCTATTCAAATACTCTTAGAAAACCGTAAAACGGACTTTTTGCTTCTTCAGGAGACCAAAATGTCTTTAGATATTATGAGTAAAACTGCTACTAAAATCTGGCGGGGAGCTGGGCATATGGCTGTGGCTGCCCAAGGGGCTTCGAGGTGGAATTGTTACCCTTTGGAACCCTACGAGTGCTGGACTGCTTTAGAACATATAGCTTGCAGGGGTGTTCTTACTTCTCTCTTCAGAAATAACTTCAATTATGAGTAGGTCCTAATCACCAACTTTTATGGGGCCCAAGACCTTGATGGCCAGAGGCTCCAATGGGACGTTGTTCACAACATGAGAGCTTACAGGGAGTGTTATGACTGGATTATTGCGGGGGATTTTAATGCAAAATTATCTGTTCGTGACCGGGAAGGTGGCACCCCTGTTTTGGATCCGGGGGACCGACTGCGGTTGCCCAAGTTCGAGGCCTTTCATTTAGTGGACGTTCAAGGCCCTAGTGTTTTTTTCACTTGGACAAACAAGAGAAAGGAGCCACATAGCGGGGAAGGTCAAGTTAGATCGCTTTTTGGTCTCGGAGGAGGCTTTTGTTAAATGGACTTTTAAGTTCCAGATTTTGGAGGGCCCTATTTCGGATCATTTTCCCATTTTGCTAGAGGGAGGGACTTCGAGAGGGCAGCACCATAGGCCTTTTAAATTTGAGAATTTTTGGTTACAAAAGGAGGACCTTCGACGAGAAAATTACTCAATGGTGGACGGAAGGCCGTCCACCTTTTGGGACAACAATGTTCAAATTTCATAAACGACTTCAATTTGTCAAAATTCAATTGAAGCAGTGGAGGAAAGGAAACAAGTCGGATTTCCGAGTCCCAAAGGGCCCCCTTGGTGGCTAGATGGGAGGAGGTTCAGAAACTTTTTAGGGAAGGATCAATTCTTGAGCAACTCAAATTTGAAGATGATGAAGCTGCGTAAAGCGGTTGAGGACATTGACAACCAAGAGGAGATATCTTTGGAAACGAGAGGGCTAGAAATACTTGGTTATTAGAGGGGGACAGAAATACCAAATTTTTTCATCGGTCAGCTTGTGCTAGGAGACAGATGAACAATATGGAAGTTTTCAAAGATGAACATGGAAATGTCTTCGATACTCTTCCTGGCATGCATTCCCATGCTATCGATTACTTTTCTAAACTTTTTAAGGAAAGTATGCAGCAAGATGTTGAGGCTCAGAACGAAGTTCTTAATGTTATTCCTTCTATTATCTCTGAAGAAGACAATCAGGCCCTGCTTAGACCCATTGAAAGGGATGAGCGAGAAATGTGGTCTTTGGTATGAGTCTTGGAAAATCTCCTGGTCCGAGATGGATTTCCTATTGAATTTTTTGAGGCTTTACGGGACACCTTGGGGGAGGATGTTACGGCTGTTCTTGAGGAATCCAGATCCAATCGAAGAATGCTCAGGGCGATCAATCACACCTTCATAGCTTTAATTCCAAAAGGGGAAGCGGGGACTCATATCTATGATTTCAGGCCTATTGCTTTATGCAATGTGATTTACAAAATCATCACTAAGATAATGGCTGAGAGGCTTAAACCCCTTCTTCACAACATCATTTCTCCTGAACAAGGGGGCTTTGTTGAGGGAAGACAAATCTTGGATGGGGTGGTTTTGGCCCAGGAGGCCATCCATTCAATGCAAACTTCGGGCAACAAAGGAATGTTCATCAAACTGGATATGTCCAAGGCTTATGACCGGGTGGAGTGGTGCTTCCTGTCGAAAATGATGGCTGCCTTTGGCTTTTCTCAGGATTGGATTGATTGGGTTATGAGTTGTGTTTCTTCTCCCTCTTTTTTTGTTCTCATCAAGGGCCTTCCCTCGCATCCTTTCGGCGCCACACGTGGTCTCCACCAGGGAGACCCTTGTTCTCCCTATCTCTTCCTTCTCTTGGCTGAAGGTTTGGGCAGACTATTTTTGAGGAGAAGGCAACAAGGTCTGCTTTCTGGTATCAAGGTTGGGGAGGAAACTCTGACTCACTTGCAATTTGTGGACGATACTGGCCTGGTTGGTGCGGCCACTCTTCGGGAAGCTAGAGGAATCAGAGATACTTTGAATTTATACCTAAGGGCTTCAAATCAGGTTCTAAATGACAGGAAGTCCAAAGTGGTCTTTTTCAATCTTGACCAACGGCTACAGGAGCGTGTTATTGAGATCCTGGGCTTCACAAGGACTTCTCTTCCTATTGTTTACCTAGGCGTTCCCCTTCATTTCAAAAAGTTAAAAATTGACATCCGGAAGAATACGTTGGCGAGGCATCAAAGACGAGAATGAATCATTGGGCCCATAAATGGCTAAGCTACGGGGGTAGATTAACCTTCCTGAAGTCAGTTATACAGGCTTTGCTGATCTATAAATTCTCAATATTGGTTGCCCCTCATACCATCTGGAAAGAGCTGGACAAAATGGCTAGAAGATTTTTATGGGAAGGCGCAAAAGGGAAGAAAAAATGGGCCTTGGTTGGGTGGGACAAAGTTACCCAGCCTAAGGACAAAGGAGAGGCTGGGCTTGAGAAGTTCTATGCTTAATAACGAGCTTTGGGTGGAAAAGCTGTATTGGAGGTGGATTTCTCGGCCAACCTCCCTCTTCAGCGAGAATTCTTTCCGGTAAATATTTGGGGCATGTTCTTCCCAATGAGGTGGGTCGCTTTCCCTTGGAAGGTCCTTGGATCCTTAGTGTGGCGAGACTCTCAAGCTTGGGTCCCAGATTATCAAAGATCAATTATTCTGGAAAGTGGGGAGAGGAGACAAGGCTCGTTTACGGGTGACTCTTGGGACCAACATCCGCCCATTATTGTCATGTTCCCTGAGCTACAACCAATCATGACCGCCTTAGAAGCCCAGGGCTGGATCCATATTGATAATTATCTTCTTACCAGTCAATTGGGGGGGTATAAATTTAAAAAGTTTAAGCGGTGGGAGGAGTGGCCAATTACTGTCTCTCCGGAGTTGGCGCCCATCCTGCAAAAAATCTTGTCAGAAAGGTTCCTCACGGGGAAGGATGAGGAAGATGAATTAGCCTGGGGCTATGGAAGCCTTGGGGTCTACTCAGTTAAGGCTGGATATGAAGAGATCCTCCCTGAGCCTCCCCCACACTCTTTTTCGGTTCAGCATTGGAGAAGGATTTGGCATTCAAAGGGTTGGCCGAAAGTGAATTTCTTTGCTTGGCAACTTATGCATAATGGTCTTCTCACCTTTGACAATCTCAGACGTAGGGGTTTCAATGGCCCTTCTCAATGTGCTTTATGCCTCCAACATGAGGAAACTGCAGATCATTTGTTTTTTGAGTGCCCTTTTACTCATCAGATTTGGGAACATTTGGTTCTCTCAATTTAAACTCCGAGGCTAATGGTGTTTTCAATCGTACCAATATTTGGGAAAAATGGAAAAGGGGCGGGTTCAATTCCATAGCTCTCCGAGCGGTTGGCGGTTAGGCTTTCTCTTCATTTGGTGGCAAGTTTGGTTGGAGAGAAACGCCGGATCTTTAGAAACACTTTCTCCTCGATTGACGGCGTTTGGCAGGTCATCTGGAGCAAAGTCACAGAAACTGTTGCTATTTTTGTTGATGAAGAGAATCAGGCTGCTCTTGGGCATCCTGAAGAGGGGGTTGAGGGACATGAGAGGCAAGGCAGAGCATGCTGGAAACCTCCCCCTGTTGGCTGGATCAAGATCAATACTGATGGGGCTGCAAAAGGCAACCCGGGCAGCGTCGAGAATTGGTGTTGTTTGTCGGGATCACTCGAGTGCGGTTCTTTACTGGGAATTGCAGGGATTGGGCAGAGCCACGAACAATGAAGCCGAAGCCTTTGCCATTAAGTCTGCGTCTATCTGGGCTATTAAGCAGGGTTACCGGAGGATAATTCTTGAATCAGATTCTCAAGTCCTGATCGGCGCTCTAGATTGCTTGCGGAATTTCTCATTAAAAGCCTGGAGACTACGGATTTTGATATCCCAAATCAAGGAGTTGTGGAGGGAGTTAGATGATGTTATCCCTGTGTATGTGAGTAGAAATTTGAACACGGTAGCTGACTTCCTTGCGAAGATGGGTGCTGAGAAAGAGGTAGGTGTTCAGCTACACAGTGATATGCCTATGATAGATGAAGAGATTCGGAGTGGTCTGGAACGATCCCTGCATCCATGAGCTCAAAAATGACTAAGGTTAGTTTATGTCGCGATATCGCGACATATTGCGCCGTCGCGACCTTGTTTGGAAATCTGTCGCGATTTCGTGACATGTTGCTCTGTCGCGACCTATCCTGGACAACTGTAGCGATTTCGCTACCCTTTTTGTTGCCGCGGCCTTGGGAGGAAAATTGTAGCGATTTCGCGACTTGTTGCGTCGTCGCGGTCTTTGATGAGAAGGTGTCGCGATGTCGCGACCTTTTTGTTGGTTCTGCTGCTTTGGAGGAAAAGTGTCGCGATATCGCGACGCTTTGGAAAAATTGCGTGAAGGGGAAAAACCGTCGCGATATCGCGACAATTTTTGTGAAAAGCTACTCTAAGGAAAATTTGTCGCGATTTCGTGCCTTTTTTGAGGAAAGGACGCAAAGGGGCATTCCTGTAGCGATTTCGCGACGTTTTGAGCAAAATTACGTTAAGTGGAAAAACCGTCGCGATATCGCGACATTTTTTGTGAAAAGCTTCTCAAAGGATAACCTGTCGCGATTTCGCGACATTTTTAAGGAAGTGAAGCAAAGGGGCAAACTTGTAGCGATTTCGTGACAGTTCTGGAGAATAAACTGCATGAAGGATAAACGTCGCGATTTCGCGACTAGTTTAAGAAAAGGGCACCATGGGGGAGAACATGTCGCGATTTCGTGACACTTTTGCAGAAGGGGCGCCCATTGGAATTCTTGTCGCGATTTCGCTACACTTCCGACCAACTGGGGCTTCAAGGAAAAGTCGTCGCGATATCGCGACACTTTCTCAAAGTTGTTGTTTAAAGGTGAACTCGTCGCGATTTCGCGACAATTTTGGGGAGCTGGTGCCTTCTGGCTTTCTCGTCGCGATTTCGCGACGTTTTTGGCGTTTGGGTGCTTTGGTGCTGTGTCTCTGTCGCGATTTCGCGACATTTTTTGAGTGTTGTGGCCTCGGCGCTTTTTGTCGCGATGTCGCGACATGTCGCGATTTCGCGACATGTCGCGTTGTCGCGACTGGTTGTTGTGGCGCGGCGGTTGTTAGGTTTGGTGTCGCGATTTCGCGACGTGTCGCGTTTTCGCGACTTGTCGCGTTTTCGCGCCCTTTGTTCTTCTGGTCTCTTTGCTCTTGGTTGGGATGCCCTTTCTCCCTCTTGTAACTGTAATTTGTTTTAATGCAAGCTTTTTTCAATTTTTTCAAAAAAAAACAAACACTTAAATATATTCCTCAAATAGACATGCGAACAAAAAATGAAAACGATAAATCAAATACATTAAAATATTCTTTTGAATCTTCAAGAAAAAATACTAAAAATAGAAATACATCTATCTAGGTTATTGGAAGGGTATTTAAATATGAATGGGTAGAAACATTTATGTGGATAGAGCCTATCCCTTCCATGGACAACCAATTCGAAAAACAATAATGTAGATGCAAAATTTGTAGTTGGAAACTAGGTAAGGATCACAGGCTTCAAAATAAGAATTATACAATAGAAAATCATGTTGGCAAAGTTTATGAAACATTTTGAGGGAGTGATGGTAAAATTAAAAAAATAAGTTAAGTGAAAGGATGCATTATAATATATGCATGTTATATATGCAATAGAATATGAAAATAACTTAAAGCAACAACAATATCTTGTTGGAAAAGGTGGAACGATTAAATGACAATTTCAAAAAATACATAAGACCATTTTAGCTTCAAACAAATAGTAGATGGTTGTTGTATATAATATTCTAAAAAATGGTAGACCCATGTCTGATTTTAGTGATTATAAGCATATGTTTGAAATAGTCAATGTGCAAAACCTTCCTAGTTCCCATTGGTCAGATCGAAGTGGTTGGGAAATGGTAAAATATCTATCATTAGTTGAGAAGCAGTACCTAAGGGAGAAAGTAAAACATACCAGATTCATATCACTTTCTATTGATGAAGTGATGGTTGTGGATAACACATCATGGATTTGCATGCATGTGTATACATTTCAAAATCATGTAAGGCAACCTAGTTTGCTAGGATTACATAAGATGGTGGAATGTTCAAATGTATAAAAGATCTATAATATTGTTGTGAGTATTTTAAAGGATATTGCAAGAAGGAATGATATAGAGATAGCCACAAAGTTAATATGCATTAAATATAATGGTGTTGCTATAATTCAAGGGTATAGGAATGCTCTTTATGTTCGTCTCCAAATGTTAGTTATCCCATATATGATATATATTCATTATATGGCTCATAGAGTAAATCTAGCATATAAAATCATGATCTCTTTTGAAAATTTTGCAAGAGTAGAAGACCTTATTCATGAAATACATTCTTATTTTTCTTTTAGTCTAAAAAGGTTTGTAGAGTTTCAACAGTTTGCACTAGGAGTTATAGAAGAAAATAAATTGTTGAAAGATGTGGATACAAGGTAGATTTCAATATATCAAACTACACATAGAGTTTTTAAAAAGTATATATCATTAACAGAGTTGATGTATGCAAATCATAGGGTTGTTGATAAGGCAAAAGATCTATTGTTCTATTTGACTGACTTTGAAACCCTTTTAACATTATGTGGTATTCTTCCAATGTTACATGAAATGAATAGGTTGATTAAAATTGCACAAGAGAGATCCATCTATATAATTTATTTCATAAGGATGAGAAAGCAAATATGTGTGATTATTGACAGGTTATATGTTTTCAAAAAAAAAATTAAGATCCCTTGTTTGATAGTTGGAATACATTGACAAATATAAACAATCCAATTTTTTTTTTGAATTTTGATATCAGTGATCATCTTTGTATTAATATTTGTGGAAAGATAATACCTTTGTATTATTTTGAATGAAGAACACAAGCTTATACTGATAGGGGGGTGCACAGTATAAGACCACTTTTAACTTTTTCCTTCAAATCAGCTTTCAATTCAATATTATGCAGAGTATAGATAGCAGTATTAACAACAGTAATAAAAGCAATGCACAAAACACCATCCACAAAATGACACAATAATTTACGTGGTTCACCCAATGTGGGCTACTCCACAGATAAAATATTTCACTAATTTTATCAATTCAAATTTTGGGAAAACCTTTCCCGATCACAATGTTTATGGGCACCAACCCAAAGGAGATACCTTCCCCTAGCTCTGCTCTGATTGGTGATCCTCTAGAAGACCTCTGCCTCCGCTGCCCTTAGCAAATGGAACTCTATCCATAGAAGATACCTATATTCCCTGCTCTGGGTAGAGACCTCTATCCTCAACTCTATCATCGCAAAGTTGGTCCTTGAATTTGCACCAAACACAGTCCTTCGATCTAGCACAAATGTCCTCTTTGTCTTTCTTTGATCTGCACCAAACACAGTCCTTCGGTCTGGCACAAATGTCCTCTTCCTCTATTCTACACAAACACAGTCCTTCACTCTTTTTGCACAATCACAGTTGCACTTGATCAAGCATCGACCTTTACACATCTACGTAATCACAACAACAGCGTCTTCGCGCACTCTGGTTCCTTGTAATTCCTTTCACTTAGAAGATTCGATGAAATGCACTCAGTACACTACAATCAAATTTTGCACTTAGCTTCTCGATGATCGAACTTCACCCCCACACTCTATCTACGAACATAGCTCTTCGAACGCACACTTCGATCAATTTTTTTTCTTCAAGCAGCCCTGCTTTTATACTAAAACTTTCATGATCAAAACCTTGATCTTAGTCGGCTGCTACCCTTAACTTCATCGGCCACAAAACCCTAATCTACGTCAACTCAAATTCAACTTTGTCGACTTCAACTGCCTCTGTGGTTCTATAGCTTTTCTCATGAAACTACAACATGTCATGATATCGTGACACCTTTGCAACCGAACACTATCTTATGGCTTTTGTCGCAATATCGTGACACTTTATGCTTCTGCTAACATCATCTTCTCTTCTGTCATGAAATCATGACACTTCTCGCTTTCTCAACCTTTTATCGGCTTGCACTAGCGAAAATGAAACATGTCACAAAATCGTAACACTTTCACTGCCTTGAGCTTCTCTTTGCCTTACTCCCACAAAATTGGAACATGTCACGAAATCACGACGCTTTTGTCTTCATAGCCTTCCTTTTTGCTTCTGTCGCGAAATCATGACACTTCTCCTATAGAAGACCTGCTTCCAGTTTCTGTCATGAAATCGTGACACTTTCTCCATCCATATGCTTTTCTTTCATCCTATCACAAAATCGCTACATCTTCATCCGCTGGCTTCTTCACTTCTGCCTATCGCAAAATTGTGACACTTTTTGCATCCGTACAATTTTCTTTCATCCTGTCGTGAAATCGTGATGCTTTCAACTTCCGTACGCTTTCTTCAAGCAGCCCTTCATGAAATTGTGACACTTCTCATTTCAGACTCTTCCCTTTGCTGCATGTCACGAAATCATGACAGTTCTCACTTTGAGATTTTTAGCATGTCGCAAAATCGTGACTATTCTCACTTCGAACTCTTCAGCATGTCGCAAAATCATGACACCTTTCGAGTAACTTTCTCTCTCTTTAAACTTGTCATGAAATCATGACAGTTCACACAATGGACTCTTCTTTCAGCATTATGTCATGAAATCATGACATTTTTCCTTTCGGACTCCCTCTCTTGCAACATGTCATGAAATCATGACTCTTTTCGGTTCGTACAATCTTCTTTGCAATATGTTGCGAAATCATGACACTTTTCATTTTCTGCCTTCCTACACTTTTTGAGTCGCAAAAATGCAACATGTCGCGAAATCGCAACACTTGCCATCTTGCTCTCCTTCTCTGCCAACATGTCACGAAATCACGACAGTTTTGCCAACACTTTCTCTCTCCTCAAACATGTCGCAAAATTGCGATAGTTTTTCTAGAACTTTCTCTCTCCTCAAACATGTCACAAAATCGTGACAGTTTTTCCAGAACTTTCTCTCTCCTCAAACATGTCACGAAATAGCGATAGTTTTTCCAAAACTTTCTCTCTCCTCAAACATGTCACGAAATCACGACAGTTTTTCCAAAACTTTCTCTCTCCTCAAACATGTCGCAAAATCATGACAGTTTTTCCAAAACTTTATCTCTCCTCAAACATGTTGCGAAATCATGATAGTTTTTCCAAAAATTTCTCTCTCCTCAAACATGTCACGAAATCACGACAGTTTTTCCAGCCGGTTGCATACTTTTTCTTACTTGTCTTTTTCTTGATCTTTTGCAAAAGGGCCACTAAGGACTTCTTGGAAACTCACTGATCATGCTCTGAATAACCTTCAACAAAAAAAATTCCTTGACATCAAATCAAATTGCTTTAAGAGCTTCTTGACGTCAATGACAACATCTATACTTGAGCAAAGGCAATGTACCCAAGGTACCCAAAATTGCCAACAATCTCCCCCTTTGTCATTGATGGCAAACCTTTACTGAAACACATCTTAAGAGCCAAAACTAAAACCAACTGTGCCAACAACTTGAGAATCTACGTTTGAAGTTTTGCTCCCCCTGACTTGAGGCTTTGCTCTTCACTTTGAAGCTCTCCCCCTTACTCATATCTCTCCCCATTTATCATTAATGGCAAAGGGTCACCTTTGGGGCTGAATGAGTCTCTTAGCTTAGTCCCTCCCCCACTTCTTGATGAGGTGATTAAAACATGGTTGGGAGTAAACATCCCATTAGGCACTGATCATCATCAACATCTATAACTTCCTTGCTGGGCCTTCTCTTGAACTCTTTGTCCATATTTCTGTTCTTGTCACTATTCTTGTTCTTGTTCTCATCCCTGTTCTTGTCCACACCTTGATCCTTGGACCTGTTTATACCACTATTCCTATTCCTATACTTTGGAAGATCGACTCTGCACTGTCTAGCTGTGTGACCATCATTGTTGCACTTATAACAAGTAACAACATTATTTCTATTAGGCATACTTGCTCTTTGAATCCGCCTGTTCTGATTAACGGTGTACCTGTTATTTGCCTTGCAAAAAATTGCCTTATGCCCAAACTGATTACAAGAGTAGCAATACCCTTGAAAGAAATTACCACCTCTGAAACTGTCATTTACTTGAGTCTTGCAATATGAAGCCATGTGACCAAACCTATAACACGCAAAACATCTGCCGTGAAATTTTCTTTTAAATGACCTCTTGGGTCTCGAAAACTTCTTCTTCACATTCAGAATTTTGTTTTCTATTTCTGCGCATCTATCACTCATGGACTCATGATCTGAAGTACTTTCTTCATCAGAACTCTCTTCCTTTTGAAATCTCTTGCTAGATTCCCCAACCTGTTCCTTATGCGGCTCAACAAAATCGAGACCTATTTTATCTGTTGGTTTTCTTTGACCTTTGATGAGTGATTTAACCTTTTTAGAGCTGTCTTGAAACTTGTACAACTTATCCTTGTACTCCTTGATTTCCTCTTTCAAAGAAGCTATTTTCTGTTCTAACTCACTATACTCAAAAACCTTCGAATCCAGCTCATCCTTGAGTTCTTGTGTCTTAGCCATAGAGATGTCGAGACTTTCTGTAATATCATATCTCTCCATACAACATTCATCTAGCTTATCCTTGAGTCTGGCATTCTTCTTTCTTTCCTTTTTCAAAGCACTAAGAGCATTAGTAAGTTCATTTTCAAGATCCTTTATTTGTTTGCTTTCTGAAACATCAGAGTCTTTTATATATTTCTTATCACTAGAGGTGCTACCCTTTTCAAAAACCATACAAGCATCTTCCTTATAGTTTTCTGAAGCATCCTCATACATACTAGTAACCAATTCATTATTTGTGCAATCATCCTCAAGGTGACCAAAATTTCCACATCTGAAACATTTCATGATAATGAATCTATGTTTCGGTTCTTCCTCTTTTTCTGATATGAACAACATCTCATTCTCACTATCACTTGAAGAACTTTCACTATCACTACTAGAACACTTACTTGCTTTGTCTAGGTAGAAACTCTTCTTGTGCTTGTGAGAATACCTCTTTTCGTGATTGTTGTGCTCATATTTGTTCTTCCTGTGATGTTTGAATTTTTCAAAATCCTTGCTTTTAGAATCTTGTTTATCTTCATCACTTTCATACTTGGAAACAGTACAATCAGTAGCATAATGGCTGAACTTTCCACAACTGAAACATCTTATATTATTCATTCTTTTGTGCTTTCTAGAGAACTTGCCTTTCTTGCTGTAATATGCCTCTTCATCACTAGAAGACTCATCACTCTCTTGAATATGTTTACCTTTGGATTTCTTGGTAGCCTTGAAAGTTGCCTCTTTCTTGACATCAACCTTTACTTGAGTTCTCAACTCAAATGCTGCAAGTATACTATGGAGCTCATCCTTTTTCAACTTATCCAAATATTTAGCTTCATCAATAGTAGAAATCTTTTCACTAAATCTATTAGGAAGAGATCTTAAAATCTTATCACAAACATCATTTTCAGCAAGCTCAAGACCTAAGTCTTTCATGGAGTTAACAACCTCATCCATATGAAGCATGTAGTCACTAATATTTTCATCATCATTCATCTTGAGTTGTTCAAACATACCTTTGAAGTGTCTCAACTTGGCCTTTCAAACATTTACATCACCTATGTGAACCACCTGCAGTTGTTTCCACATTTCACTAACTGTATTGTAGTGAATTACTTTGCTGAGATCTGCTTTTTGTAAACCTTTCAGGATTGCATTCATTGCTTTTGAATTGTTGTGATGTAGGAGCATATCTTCTTTAGTATATGGACCATTTACAAGAATAGTGTACCCATCTTCAATCACTTCCCAAACCTCATTACCAAGAGCCATTAGATGAACCTTCATCCTTGCACTCCAAAGACCAAAATCTGATCCATCAAGAATAGGTGCTGCATTGCCACTTGAATAATCCATTATGTTCTTTGCTAGCTTTTCCTTCAAGCTGTTAAACTTTTCGAAGGCACCGGCTCTGATACCAATTGAAGAACACAAGCTTATACTAAGAGGGGGGTGAACAGTATAAGACCACTTTTAATTTTTTCCTTCAAATCAGATTTCAATTCAATATTATGCAGAGTATAGATAGCAGTATCAACAGTAGTAATCAAAGCAATGCACAAAACACCATCCACAAAGTGACACAACAATTTACGTGGTTCACCCAATGTGGGCTACTCCACGGATAAAATCTTTCACTAATTTTATCAACTCAAATTCTAGGAAAACCTTTCCCGATTACAATGTTTATGGGCACCAACCCAAAGGAGATACCTTCCCCTAGCTCTGCTCTAGCTGGTGATCCTCTAGAAGACCTCTGCCTCCGCTGCCCTTAGCAAATTGAACTCTATCCATAGAAGATACCTGTCTTACCTGCTCTGGCTAGAGACCTCTATCCTCAACTCTATCATTGCAAATATGGTCCTCAAATTTGCACCAAACACAGTCCTTCGATCTGGCACAAATGTACTCTTTCAATTTCTTTGATATGCACCAAACACAGTCCTTCGGTCTGGCACAAATGTCCTCTTCCTCTGTTCTACACAAACACAATCCTTCACTCTTTTTGTGTAATCATAGTTGCACTTGATCGAGCATCGACCTTTACACCTTTGTGCAATCATAGTAGCAATGTCTTCGTGCACTCTACTTCCTTGCAATTCCTCTCACTTAGAAGATTCGATGAAATGCACTCAGTACACTGCAATCAAATTTCGCACTTAGCTTCTCGACGATTGAACTTCACCCCCGCACTCTATCTGCGAACGTCGCTCTTCGAATGCACACTTCGATCAATATTTTTTTTTCTCCAAGCAACCCTACTTTTATACTAAAACTTTCAAGATCAAAACCTTGATCTTAGTCGGTTGCTACCCTTAACTTCGTCGGCTATAAAACCCTAATCTGCATCGGCTCAAATTCAACTCTGTCGACTTCAACTGCCTCTGTGGTTCTGTAGCTTTTCTCGTGAAACTACAACATGTCGCGATATCATGACACCTTTGAAACCGAACACTATCTTATGGCTTTTATCGCAATATTGTGACACTTTCTACTTTTGCTGATGTCATCTTCTCTTCTGTCACAAAATCGTGACACTTCTCGCTTTCTCAACCTTTTCTCGACTTGCACTAGCAAAAATGAAACATGTTGCAAAATCGTGACACTTTCACTGCCTTGAGCTTCTCTCTGCCTTACTCCCACAAAAATGGAACATGTCATGAAATCGTGACACTTTTGTCTTCATAGCCTTCCTTTCTTATTCTGTCATGAAATCATGACACTTCTCCTATAGAAGACCTACTTCCAGTTTCTATCGTGAAATCGTGACACTTTCTCCATCTGTATGCTTTTCTTTCATCTTTTTGTGAAATCACTACATCTTCATCCGCTGGCTTCTTCACTTCTACCTATCATGAAATCGCAACACTTTTTGCATCCGTACGATTTTCTTTCATCCTATCACGAAATCATGACGCTTTGACCTTTTGTATGCTTTCTTCAAGTTGCCCTTCACGAAATTGTGACGCTTCTCATTTCAGACTCTTCCCTTTGCTGCATGTCACGAAATCATGACAGTTCTCACTTTGAGCTTTTCAGCATGTCATGAAATCATGACTGTTCTCACTTCGAACTCTTCATCATGTCGCGAAATTGTGACACCTTTCGAGTAACTTTCTCTTTCTTCAAACTTGTCACGAAATCATGACAGTTCACACAGTGGACTCTTCTTTCAGCATTATGTCGTGAAATCATGACATTTTTCCTTTCGGACTCCCTCTCCTGCAACATTTCATGAAATCATGACACTTTTCGGTCCGTACAATCTTCTTTGCAATATGTCGCGAAATCGTGACACTTTTCCTTTTCTGCCTTCCTACACTTTTCGAGTCACGAAAATGCGACATTTCATGAAATCACGACACTTTCCATCTTGCTCTCCTTCTCTGCCAACATGTCATGAAATCGTGATAGTTTTGCCAGCACTTTCTCTCTCCTCAAACATGTCGTGAAATCGTGACAGATTTTCCAAAACTTTCTCTCTCCTAAAACATGTCGTGAAATCGTGATAGTTTTTCTAGAAATTTCTCTCTCCTCAAACATGTCACAAAATCACGATAGTTTTTCCAAAACTTTCTCTCTCCTCAAACATGTCACGAAATCGTGACAGTTTTTCCAAAACTTTCTCTCTCCTCAAACATGTCGCGAAATCACGATAGTTTTTCTAGAACTTTCTCTCTCCTCAAACATGTCGCGAAATCACGACAATTTTTCCAGCCGGCTGCATACTTTTTCTTACTTGTCTTTTTCTTGATCTTTTGCAAAAGGGCCACTAAGGACTTCTTGGAAACTCACTGATCATGCTCTGAATAACCTTCAACAACTCAAATCAAATTGCTTCAAGAGCTTCTTGACATCAATGACAACATCTATACTTGAGCAAAGGCAATGTACCAAAGGTACCCAAAATTACCAACATTGAAAGTTAGGCAAGTATAGTTTTTGATGATGTTGAACAAGTTCCTATGACACACAATATATTTCAAGTTGTTTTACACAAACCAAAGACAATTTTTTTTTAAATATTAGAATCATTGACAAAAAGGGATAAGATAACGGTTTCAAAGAGATGAGTTGTTTGAGGCAATAGGTGTGGTTAACCCAATATTTTGGGGTCCTTGTATTGAATACAATTCTTCAAAATTATTAACCATTTTGATAAAAGTATTAATCATTTTGATAAAAGTATGGAAGTCAATGGTATTGAAATCAAAAGTATACTTAACAAAGATCTCTTAAATCAACAGTCATCACATTTTGGTCGAAAAATGTTTGAACAAACGTTACTTTTGAGTAACATCCACGAGACTAGTTCCATTGCACGTTTATGTTAAAAATTGTATCCATGTAGTGTCTTGCAAGATACGATTATTGAATACTTTTGTTTATATGAATTATTTCAAACAATGATATTGGGATCTATGGAAGATGAGAGTATTTTTAGTACACCATCTTTCGTTAAATATAAACTCCGTAATAGGCTCGACAAAAAAATAGAAATTTTTTTGAGAATTTATGTGTCATCATATCAGTTGAACACATTTCCTTATGACAAGGTATTGGCATATTGGAATTCCCTTGTAAGCAGAAGGGGTATCGGTAATATTAATGATAATGATGATAATGATGATAATGATTATTTTAGTGATCAGATTGTGGTGACATAGGTAATTGCTATGCATAATAGTGATTATGGACAAGTTGAGAAGTGTTTGTTTCAGCTACCTAATTTGTAAATTTTCCAATATTGTGATTTTTCTAGTATTTCACAACATTAACAAATTTTGAATTTATTTGATATCAAATTTCACAATAATGAAACTGGACAAGCTGAGAAGTGTTTGTTTCATCTAACTGATTTGGGATTCTGTATAAGCCAAAAATGTTTGTTTATGGATCCAGTGTTATTTTTGAAATAGTTTTAAATGCATTTATATCATAGTATTTATTTTTTTCAGTTACCTAAATTGCAATTTTACAATATTGTACAACCTTGTTAAATATGAATGTGTTTCGTTATCATTACAAGATTGTTTCATCTATCTGAATTGTAACTTTATTCTTTATCACACAGCACTATCTTTCAAATGATAAGTTTTATGATGTAAAATATATAATTCTTTTTCATAATCGATTTACAACATAATTTTAAAAAATATAGTGTACTTATAGTTATGTATGGGATAACTGAGTTGAATGGTGAATATAGTTTAATAATTCATTTCTTTTTCGATTGTAATTGTGAATATAGTTGAATTGTTATAAATTTAAAAAATAGCACATGAATATAAATAGAAACAAACAATGAGTGATAGAATTTAAATTAATAAAAGTGCTTTTCATTAATTCCATAGAATATAAATAGTACAAAATTATTTATACAACCACCATCCAAAATTTCTTTCCACAATGAAATGTATTACAGCAAAGCAATTTTTTTAAGGGTGAGCAGGGACATATTCAGATCCTCCTTGCATGCATGGATCATATAGGCCTTGAGATTCAATATTTCCTTGTATATTTGCATCTCCTTGAGTTTGAGATGCTCCATGTATATCTGCATCTTATTTACTTTGATATGCTTCCCAAGTTGCAGGTTCTTTTTCCTTATCTCCTAAACCAATAACTTGCTTAGGCTGGTTCAGTGCTCCCAGTCTAATGAGGCCTTCCTCTACCTTTTGTAAGCTCTCCAAAAATAATATATTATATTTTATTGTATCCTAAAGGACTACATGTTTGTTTTATTTAAGTTTCTTCTTAAGCAAGATATTTAGATCCATTTTGTGCTCGAGGATAATTGCTTTTAAATAATTAATATCCCTGACCTTATTCTGTAAGGTATCCTTAATTTTTATCACATTTAATATTGATTTATTTGCAGCCTCAATATTAACAACCAATAAATAAACTTGTTTCTAGAAATTCTAGAAATTTGTCTACATAAAATTTAAAGAACAACTTAGTTAGTCGAGAGTAAAATAAAATGACAAATTTGATTGCATTTAAAGACTCACCTCTACAACATCTCTTGCAGCATTAGCAATTAAAACTTTCTTCTTATCAAAATCCCATAGGTTGTAGTACGCCTAGCCTTCAGCATTTAGGTTCTCTAACTCATCAACATAGTCTTCAAAATTTTATCATCATAAGAAACAAAAGGTTTCACAGAGCCTAATTAGGATTGATTTAGAAACCCAACAAGCTTCTTGGGTTGGTTTTTGATAGGGGAAAAAAATTCTTCCCTTTTATCATAATTTTTATAGCGGGAATTTATTTCATTGATAAGGATCTCATACTTTATCACAATTCTCAATCCTTCAATTCATTCAAATTTTCAAGCAAAACATCCTAGATCAATGAATAACAACTATCAGAAACCAATTTATCTTCAAATAAAGTAACATCTTCATCCTCAGGATCAGAATCAAAAGTGTTAGAAGGTGACAATGTAATTATTTGAGCTTCAAGTTCTTGTTGTAAATTTACCATATCTAACACTTTTAACCCTTCAATTTTCCCCTATAGAATATAATCCTGATCAAATTCTAGCACATCAAAATCGGAGACCAAAACATATTTCAAAGAAACACTAGTTTTTGAAAAAGATAATACTAGAAATCTAGAGTGTCCTTGTGTGTTCGATTGTGTGGGTCCTACTCGTGATCTTGGTCCATCAAGAGTTTTTCCAACAATTTGATCTTGCATAATTTTTTATCATTTTTGAGATTGTCATGCTAGTGGTGATGAACCTGGTGGTGGTGGTGGACCTGGTGGTGGTGGACTAGGTTGTGTTGGACCTAGTGGTGTTGGAACTAGTTTTGGTGGCCCTGGTGGTGGTTGCGATGACACCATTTTATTTCTTTTTTTCATGAAATTATGGATAGGGACCTAAATATATTATAATAAGATATTATTAAACAAAATTAAAGGAGATACAAATTATAATTAACAATTAAAAAACTTACATACTCAATGAAAAAATCTCGTGTTGCCCTTTAGCCTATGGAGACAACTTGGTGTGAGTGTTTGTGGTGGTTTTGCTGAAACTAAAAAACATACCAAAAAATCAAAATAGATATAATTTCAAATAAACAAAAATGGTAATAAATAAATAAATAATGTGAAACAATAAACTTAGTTGTCATTGGTATGACATAACTTGATTCACCTTCCATGGCATTTTATTGCACATGTTGACAATAAGCAGGAGAAGAAGTTGGCTTTCATCGTTTATGAGGTCTCTGTGGTTGAAAATCAATCATTATCCCTTCATAATCACCATCGTCCTTTGGCATGTGACTTTTGACACCAACATCTTTCTTTGCTCTTATGATGGTTGCCTTACTCTACATTTAGATGAAAAAAAGTTAAAACATAGTTAAAAACATATTTAAATATAAAAATTATCATTGGTAAAAATAGAATAATTACCTTCAACTCTTCGGTAGTCATAATAATGCTTTGTAATTTAGTGTGCAAAACAATTGGTGAACTAGTATCCTGTAAATTATGAAAACTTTCATAATAAAGAGCTAAAATGTAATTTACTGAGGTAACCATAAGAGGTTTGTCTAACTAGCTAGTCTGAAAAGTATAGAGTTCTAATATGATTTGATCAAAAATATATGTACATGAGTCGAATATCTGATGGTACTCTAAACAAAAAATAATATAAGCCAAAGAATAGAATGGAATCTTCGATCTTCCAAGAATAAATATTCTTGCTTGGAAAAAATCAAGAATTATCTTGAAATCATTGTTTGAAATAGAGTTATTAGTTAACCCTTTGTTGGACTTCATCGTAGAGGCTGTAAAAAAAATAATTAGGTGATAAAAAATTTTAAATTATAAAATTTAAGATAATCAACTGAAGATAATTTTACCTGACAATAATTCCTAAGAGATGTCAAAATGCTCTGCCAAGAAAGCCTTTTCATTGTTTGAGAGAAGAATCTTCTATGTTATCGAAGCGAGACCATTCTATCGAGGTCCAATCAATATCTAGATATTAGAGGGTTTGACTATAAAATATATATTTTTATTGTGTGTCAACATAGTAATTGTCCCAAGATCATTGTCGTAAGAATCAATTATATTTTGTAGAACAAATTTATCTTTTCTAAATTGGGGCATAGAAGCCAAACCCCCAAAACTTGCATTCTAATCCCATATGTAGTCTATGCCATATGTCCTAGCTAAATAATATGAAAAAGCAACACAGAATTTATTTTTGAATATTATTTTTTGTGTCGTCATGGTCATCATTGCTTTGGAAATATGTGGGGTAATGGTCTCTTGGGGAAGGGAAGTGATAGCAGCTTTGCTCTAATCTTGTACAATGAAACAAAGTCTGTAAAAAAAATTGTTGATGCCTTATTATAGATGAGACTTAGTGGGGTGGATATGTGGTAGCATGTTATTGGACATGTGTGTGGAGTGGACCTGTGGTAGCATGTTAGTGGATATGCATGTGGTAGTGTTCATTTGCATTACTGTACCTGGGTCATCTGCATAACTGCACCCGATCCATTTGCATTACTATTCCCAATCTATTTGTATTTTGTGCAACCAGTCCATATGCATTTCTGCATCGGGCCTACCTATATTTATTCACATAATCCATCTACATTTATTCACCCAGTCCACTTGTGTCTTTGCACTCGATCCGTCTACAATACTTCACCTGGTTCATATGAATTGTTACACTTGGTCCATCTTCAATCCTTCACCTGGTCTGTATGCATTGCTTGGTTGGATTTTTTTATTCACCCAATCCATTTTTTGGGTCCTTCCACCAAAATCATTACCCCATATTTTTTTTGCATACATTTTGTTTTCCAGAATAGTTTTTTCACCTGGTCGTGTGTTACACTCGATCTGAATCCAGGTCATGTTTTTACACCCGATCTAGGGTACGGATCTTAATTTACACCCTATCCAAGCCTGTATCATGTTTTGCGCCTAGTACAGTGAAACTAAATCACATTCAACTCGCCAAAATTTTACAATTTTTTTAGAATATAAGGTAATTCACCATTGCCTTCAATGTGATGTTGGCTAGGATTCACCATGGTTTCAAAATGGATTTGCCAATTTTTTATAAGTACATTTTGGGTTTGACCTCTTATGCATAACCCTGGTTGAAGAAGAAAATTGTGACGTACTTTTACTGATGCAAGGAGTTGTCATAATTTTTGGTTTCACTGGTAAACCTTTTCTTTTGCCATATTTTACCACAAAGCATCTTTTTATTTTGGAAGTAGCCCGAAAAAGTGACTTTATCAATGATACATATGGCTATGGCAGAAAGAAGCCAAGCACGTACCCCATACATTTTCACTTAGGTGACATTGAAGTGACTCAATACGGGCCTAATGAGTTTATTGTTGAAATTTTGTACGACTATGGGTTAGTTGAGCTTCCCCAACGATGGCGACATGACCCTTTCGGTATTTTCAAGAAGTTTATCTAAGGTAATAATTTTCATTGCTACTCTAGAGATGACATCTTGCATCAGAGTAATAATCCCAAGGGACGTGATCTTGAATAGTATATTTAAAAATGATGTCTTTCCCTACTCAACATGATTTTATATGATATTGAAGTTGGGTATGATCCCACAAATATGCTGGAGCAGGTTCCTCCAAAGAATTTATTTAATCAAATGAAAAATGAATTGCTCGGATGGTCTGATGAGAATATTATCAATTGGAGGATCATGAGGGTACACTAAGGAAAGTCTAGATCAACTTCTTCTGTTGACTACGGATAATTTTTTTTCACATATTTATGATGAGCACTACGATAAGTACTAGCCGATCTCTTTCATTGACCTGATGCCTTGAAGTATTCAAAGCCTTGATAATGAAGAGGTCATGGTGAGAGAGGAGAATTCGTTGATTGAAGAGGAGCTAGTTGTTGAGGAAGAAGACGAACACCTACCCAAAGAAAAACTTTCATATAGAAAGCTAAAAGCTAGTACAAAGTTATTTCTTCCCAATATCGTAAAAAACCTAGAACTAGTGTACTTTTTGTTTCTAGAACAAACCCTCTTTCTGCAATGGTGGTTGAGTAGAGTGGTCCTAAGGAGGCACCATCTTCAATTCAATAAGAAAAACCAAGCAAAATGGTGAGGACAATAGGTATTGAAGAAGAGGAAGTGGAAGGTGAGGAAGATAAAAATCTAGCAGTGCAACAACCTTTGTCGTCAGCTCAAATGGTGTTAGAACCCATAGGTACACACTTTATTTCTTCTTGTATTAATGAAAAGCATTTGGTGACTGTTGTATCCCATCCAGCAGTTTCTACTTCCACTTCACTTCCATTTTTTATACCTATTTTCTCTGCTTCCTCCTCAATTTCACAACCACAGGTCATTAATGTTCCTCTCACTTTTTCCATTCATTCTATTCCTCTATATTTTAGTTTATTTGCATCCACTCCAAATCCATTTTCTCTTCCATCATCCTCAATTTCATCTTCCACACCTATCATATCTATTGTTTCTATAAGTACGAAGGCCCCTCCAAGGGTAACTATAACCGTAGTGCCTTCCACTTTCACTCCCTCTATTGAGCCAAATTCCCAATATGCTATCTTCTTATTTACCCTATTTTTGCAACATAGTAGCCACTAGATTCAGAGGTGGAACTTGTCCTATAGTACCCTATAGTAGAGAAGATAAACAAAGCACGATAAAGTTTCTCGTTATGGTTGAAAAACTACAAGAGAAAATATGTGCAAGCCCCAGCTAAGGTAATGAAGAATATGACATTTGATCCGGAGGCTATGGAGGTGCACACTATGAAAATGACCTCGTAGGTCTATAAACTCCAAGGAGAAATGATGTCGAAGGACTATTTATACGAGGCCATCATTGAGGACCTCATAAAAATTGATACAACTGAGAAGATCGACAATATACAAGTGGAAATGATATTGATCTACTTGCATGGAGAACATTTCAAAGATCATTTATTCCAAGTTGAAGCAAAAATATCAGAGCTAGAAGATGTTTTACCTAAATAAATGGGCCAACTGGACACTACATGGTAGAAATCCTAGTGATGACAACAAAGAGTGATAAGAGATGAAGATCCAGGCAATAGCTAAAATGGATCTCTATTTTAGCCCAATGAAAAACATGGCCTAAGCTTGGTAAAATACCAAGATCATGTTGTACACCTCTTTTCTAGGTTGGATCTGGTCAAGGAAGGTCAAAATCTACTAGACACGTTCAAACAAGAGGTGTGTTTCACTGGTTTATTTTGAGACTATAGAAAATAACGGTTTCCCTAGTTTCAATAATGAATAGGGGAATATTTTGGTAAAGAAAGACTTGGTTGTAGTATGGGCTATTTTAAAAAATTATTCATAAATAATTGATGACTAGGAGGAGCCCATCACCAAAGATCATGTGCTTTAATTTATGAATAAAATTAGTCACATTGAGTCGGGTTTGCTAGAGCTCAGCCAAAGGGCTAACTATATTGATTTAGAGCTAGGTTCATACCTTTTGGTACCTTGTTGATACACTTCAAACTCGTTAGGTGATCAGCATTGATGCTTGGGCCAAAGTTGTTATGGTATATGAAACTACATGTTCACATATCAAAGGGCAAGAGGAGATTAGTGCAAGCAATAGATAATAAGATGCAATTGATGGTGGTAAATTTACACCCAATGGATAAAGGCCTAGGGTCGATTGCACCCAATTGAATACCCCACGAGCCACCATAAATATTGGTATTTTTTCCACATTTAAATTTTATCAAAATTTTGCCTAAGTATGAAATGAATTTTTCCAGCAAAATCATCTTCCAGGTAGTTTTACCAGTGAAAACATATTCTGGTAGTTTTGCCAGCAAAACCATCTTACAGGTAATTTTTCCCTTATTTGCAGTGAAATTCATTTTCACTCTATTTCTTGGTGAAATTCCTTCTTAGGCAAAAGAGTGAAGATTGCAGTGAAAACCCTTTTTTGGGCAACAGTTACAGTAAAATTATCTTTGTTATTTCCCTCTGGTGAAACTCCTTTTCATCCAAATGCTTTGGTGAAATTCATCTTTGTTATTTCCATCTGGTGAAATGTTTTTCATGGGAACTTTCAATGCAAATCATTTTTGGAAAATATAAGGGATTGGTAAATTCAATTCTTGGGTTAAAAAAAGTTAATATCTCCAGAATTATTGCTAAAGGATTTGCTAGATTAAAAGTTGTTTGCTTCACCCTTGACTCTAGTATAATTTTATTTATTTTTGAGCCACTGTCCACTGTGGTTGTGAAAGCACGAGATTCCGGAAATAAAAAGGAATATTATACCACAAGAACAAGAAACAACATATGCAAATCGACACAAGATAAAAGCAATAAAAAATAGGGTAATCTCTTTTATTGATACGCTTTACAAACTGTGTTACAATACGTCTCCTTCCTTTTTAAGGGATAAGAGAGTCAGATGCATTTCTTGTCACGACTAATAATCCCTCTTCCGCGTGCCCACACGTGAGATGGACGGATTAAAACGTCGTCGCCGCTGTTGTAGGTGATTCTTTGCTTCTCCCGCTCCTCTGCTGTTGAAAACCTGCATACAAAATAAAAACATAAAAAACGTTAGTAACACCTGTACTAAAAGGACAGAACCTTTGAATTCGATAAACTATTTAAAAAGATTGTTTATCTGATACAATTCAAGCTTTACCCAATAACATTCGATCAAATATGCATAATATCTTAAATACGTGATTATGCAAAACAATAGAGATCTTCTGAAAACGTGATAATGTTCGAAATACGTGAGAGCATAATAATATTCAACAGAAGTTTATAGCCACGACAACATGATGATCTATTCGATAAACTATTTAAACCTGATGATACGTGATAACCATTTTTTGAAATCCAGATCATGAACTACGTAAATAGCGTAAAGTTTAATCGTACGATAAACATGCTATACAGAATAAATCAATATGAAGCTATCAAAAAGACGTGGGGTGCCCAAACGGGCCGCCCCCGTTAGAACTTAGTTTTGGTGCCAATCCACTAAGGAAGGGCCCAGAATCTACTGTGTTGAGTTGTCGTCGAATTAGTGGGATATTGTGATCCATTGTCGGGTATTAAGATCAGATTTATGCTTCTGGAAAGCCACCGATAACCTCCCTCGTGAAGGAAATTACAAGTGCAGAAGATTGAAATCCAAGGGAATATGATCGGGTCTGGGTTGTTATAGCACTTCGTTCTCTGAGAAAAATGCTTCCTAACCTCCTTGTGAATGGGAAAGTTTGTCACTTTTTATAGACCCACGGGGTCTCTCTCTGAAAGGGGCACACAGGGGTGCCACGTGGCGGTCATGCCTTCTCAACCGAGAAGAGACTCCGCCTTGATTAGGGCCTACGTGACTGCTCTGGCAACAGTCCGCTAACTGTCAATCGGCCCACCTACGCGCGCATGCACAAGCAAAAGCCATAAATGACTGTCTCTGACTGCCACGTGCCCAACGGTCACTGAGTCGTGTTAATGCTTGCTTCTTCTTGGTCAATGCCGAAGTCCGCCTTTGATTGATGCAAGTCTGCTGAAGTCCGCCTTTAAACGCCGAAGTGTCACGATATCGCGACACTTCGGGCAAGGCTCCCCTTTGAGCCCCGAAGTGTCACGATATCGTGACACTTCGGGCAAGGCTCCCTTTGAGCCCCGAAGTGTCGCGATATCGTGATGGGAAGGTCCTGGCCGAAGTGTCGCGATATCGTGACACTTCGGGCGAGGTTCCCCTCGAGCCCCGAAGTGTCACGATATCGTGACACTTCGGGCGAGGTTCCCCTCGAGCCCGAAGTGTCGCGATATCGCGACACTTCGGGCGAGGTTCCCCTCGAGCCCTGAAGTGTCATGATATCGTGACACTTCGGGCGAGGTTCCCCTCGAGCCCTGAAGTGTCACGAAATCGCGACACTTCGGGCGAGGTTCCCCTCGAGCCCTGAAGTGTCACGAAATCGTGACACTTCGGGCGAGGTTCCCCTCGAGCCCCGAAGTGTCACGAAATCGTGACACTTCGGGCGAGGTTCTCCCTCGAGCTCTGAAGTGTCGCGAAATCGTGACACTTCGGGCGAGGTTCCCCTCGAGCCCCGAAGTGTCGTCGCGACGTCGCGATTTCGCGACGCCTAAGGCCGAACTTCCTTTGCTCCTAAAGTTTGCCACGATTTGAAGTTTGCTTAAGATTTGTTCTTGCTTTGTTTTTGTGAAGGCTTGTTTTGACTTTGTTTTTGTGAAGGCTTGCTAAAACGACCATCTTTATTCCGTTTACTTTCTGACCTTCTAAACTGCAATGTGAGTGGCTAGGACCACTGTTTGACCTCTGAGGGCTGCCCTGAAAGCTGTGTATATCAATGCGATCAGTGTTTGTAGTCACTTAATCGGATTGGTGCTGTTTTGGTGTCTACTGAGATGCCCCTTTTTGGGAAGCGCTGCGGGTGACGCAGTCTTGAGCAAAAATAGATGACCAAAGCACTAATGATTAGGGTTTCTTGGTAACCTAACCAACTTTTGATGCCCCAAGTATGGAAAGGGCATGCATTCTTGAATCCTTGCTTTTGACGAGCTAAGGAATTTGATTTCAAGTGTTAACCTATTTTGGTGAGGTGTGACTTGAGCTTGGACATTGATCAGTCATGATTAGGCAAAGGGCGTAACCTTTTGTCCACAGAGGGAACCTTGTGTTCATGCTTCGGGAATGCCAAGTGTTTGATCAATTTAATGATTGCTTGTTTACTGCCCCAAGCAGGAGCGTGATTGTCTTTGTCAATGATTCTTTGAATGCATGCCATTGCCCTGATTGGGTGTGTGCTTGTTGATTGGTGACTAAGTGTGACTACCCCCTCAAGCGACGAATCGATGAGGGAATGACCTTCGTGAGAAAAGCGACGAGTCGCTTGACCCAAGATGACTTAGGTTAGGGTGCCTTTAGATGTTTTACCATTTAAGCACGTGCAATTTCCCGACATTTGGACCTATTTTTGGTGGGTGTTAACCCTTTTGGTGATGCCATAATGGGGTGAAATCATCAAAAACTCGTCTTCCCGTGGAGCGGTCCGGCTATGGTAGCCTTCTTGGGGAAGTAGGAGAGTGATAATTTAAGCCCCGACATCGATTTTCTATGCCAAGAGGTTAAGTGCAAGAGCACTTGTGTCCGGCAATGCTTATTGCTATGGTTTTTGTGTTGCATTTTTATGATGTTTTTGTTGTTTTGATTTTCTTTCTTTGTGTATATGTCATGATATTATGGTATGCATAATGATTGATGTTGATGGATGCATGCTATTTTATATTGATGGATGCATATGGTATAATAAATGCGATTGTTGTATGTTGATTTCTTTTGATGGATGCATATGTTGTGATGAATGCAAATGTATGTGATATATAGAAATGAAATGGATGGATGGACTTTGTGGTGTTTGGCTATGGCACCATAGACTGTTTAGAACTCTATTATTTTGTCTTTTTAGGCGATTGCTTTGATGCATGACTTTGTATGTATACATGTGGTTTTTCTTTTTTTTTGTATTTTCTGATGGTATTGTAAGGATGAAAAGTAGCGCAGTTGGTTTAGAAATGTATCCAAGGTTTTCTGAGACTCAGACGGTTTTAACTTACTAGCCATGAGTCGTACTCTATCTTACAAGACTTTTGAACAAGGTATGAATCGGACTTGTTTTTTGACCAAGCTATTTCACATCCCTGTGTGTGCAATTGAGTTCATTTATGTGGTATTTGTCAGGATACCGCCAGTGCCAGATGGGCTTTCAACCGAACCTATATTGAGGATCACCTAATTAGCTCCACTAACTCCTTTGTTGTATTTAGTTAGATTAATCTGCGGTGTTATCCAGGATACCATAAGCTAGCTCATCCACATGCAAATATTGATCTGTACACAAGTTAATGTGATAGATATATCGTCATGCGAGAAGTTTACCACCAGTGACCGATAGGCTATCAACCAAACCGATACTGAGGCTTGCCTCATGACCTGTTGGAATGCTGAGAGTTCCAGGGATTCAAGTTCAACTCCCTTCTTTTCTTCAATTGTATTGGGATACTTGCTCGTTTGTAGTGATAAGATCACTGTTTATTTTGATTTGTTTTTCTTTTGAGCAAGGGATTGGGGATATGGAGTGACGATAATCACTATTGTTTGTGCCTTTTGATGTGTGCACTATTAGGATGTCAAATTTTGATGTTTTGACTTTTTGCAAATTTTTTGATGTTTTGCAACTATTTGAGGACTAGGGATTCTTAGGGAATTGGGTAGGGAGGGTGCTTGTCCTTTTGCCAACTCTCAGCATTCTTGGGGTCATTCGCACAGGGGGATGAGCAAGATAACCGTTTCGCTTATGGTGACCTGGATTACTGTGCAGGTTTCATCTTTCGTTTACACAACTTGGGAATTTTTATGTGTTTTAATTTGTGTTGGGATGCTACGTAACAAGGTGTATTTCAAGTGTAACTCTACCTTCGTAAAATCTGTTTGACTTGATACATTACATGGCTAAAGAGCAAAAGGATGACTGAATCACGAAAACTCTTGATACATTAAAAGACCATTGACTCTAGTGTGGTAAAAACAATGCATGGTGTTTTTGTTGTTTTTGTAAAATGGAACAGTGTGGAACAAGATGGACTAGCAGAGCAATTACAACCTATGGTGCCTTTGACCTATACGACCACAAATATGCGATGTATGGATGCAATGCTTTAATGCATCTATGTATTTTTGTATTTTTGATGGATTGATTTTGGTGAATATGAAGATGAAGTGCGAGAAGAACTCTCTATTGATGGATTTGAGTATGCTTAAATATAAGATGAGAAGTAATTTTTGTTTGTTTTTGATGATTTTTTGTTGTTTTTGAATTTTCTTGATTTTTGACCAAGCGATTGTGGAAATCCTTGGAGCATTTTTGGGATTGACCAAGCGATTGCAAGAATCCTTGGAGCCTTTTGGGATTGACCAAGCGATTGCAAGAATCCTTGGAGCATTTTGGGATTGACCAAGCAATTGCAAGAATCCTTGGAGCCTTTGGGGTTTGACCAAGCAATTGCAATAATCCTTGGAGCATTTTTGGGATTTGACCAAGCGATTGCGAGAATCCTTGGAGCATTTTGGGATTGACCAAGCGATTTTGAGAATCCTTGGAGCCTTTTGGGATTGACCAAGCGATTGCAAGAATCCTTGGAGCCTTTTGGGATTGACCAAGCGATTGCAAGAATCCTTGGAGCATTTTTGGGATTTGGCTCTCTTAGATATGAAATGGTCGCAAATGACTGATATTCAAGGGTTCTTTTTCCTTGATACCGTCAAGAGAAGCTAGCCGGTATGTCTCGGGTCCTATTTTGCTATCAATGACATATGGACCTAACCAATTTGCCGCAAACTTGTCCCTTAGGTGGGATGGCAAACTGGAATTCTGTTGGTTTTCCTTCAAAACCAAATCACCAACCCGAAAGTCTCTGAGGTGAACTTTCATGTTGTAAGCTTTCTTAAGTCGCTCTTGATAAATACGTAAATGCTCGAGAGCATTAACACGTCGTTCGTCAAGCAACGTAAGCTGGTCTAACCGGGCCTGCCGCGCAGAGTCATCATCGATGAACTCCTGCATTGATATGCGCAGGGAAGGAATCTCCAACTCTAGAGGCATGACTGCCTCGGAGCCATACACGAGCGAAAACGGAGTGGCCCCAGTGGGTGTCCGAATGCTAGTGCGATAGGCCCATAGGGCAAGTGGGATTTGAATGTGCCAATCCTTATGACTATCTGCGACGGTCTTTTTAAGGATGGCAACTAGCATTTTGTTTGACGCCTCTGCTTGCCCATTCGCCTACGGATAATAGGGTGTCGAAAAGCTGTGCTGAATCTTGTACTTTGTGGTCAAAGCACGCACGTCTTTGTTCTTGAAAGGCGTCCCATTATCCGAGACTATTTTGGATGGAATACCAAAATGACATATGATGTTATGCAAAATGAACTCCACAATGCGGGGTCCTGTCGTAGAGGTAAGCGGAATTGCTTCCACCCACTTGGTAAAATACTCCGTGGCCGTTATGATAAACGTGTGATGGCCTGACGACGCAAGGGAGATCTTTCCAATTAGATCAAAGCCCCACTGCGAGAACGGCCAAGCAGACTGGACTGTCTGCAAGGCCTGAGAAGGTACGTGCATCAAATTGGCATGATGTTGACACTTCACGCACTTCTTGACATAGGTGCAACAATCTCGCTCTAAAGATGGCCAATAATAGCCCATGCGAAGAATGCGCTTTGCAATGGCCATACCACTGAAGTGGCCACCACATGTACCATCGTGCGCTTGGGCGACTGCCCAAGTGGACTCTTGCTGGTCCAAGCAACGAAGGAGGATTCCTTCATAGCTGCGACGATACAAAATGTCTCCTATCAAGACATACTTAGCCGCTTTCTGCTTGAGTGCTCGTTTTGCGGCATGAGTCAATTCAAGTGGGAGATTACCTAACTTGAGGTAGTCTCTGATGGGTAAATACCAGTCCTGTTGATCGAAACCTCGACAGTATGAACAGCCAATCCCTCTTGAAGTTCATCCCTAGCGAATGCTGAATGGGATAGAACCTATAAGAATAGCGTTGTGTTGCTATTAATGGGAGTAGGGGAGAACAAGGACCCCCATTTGGCACGTTTCAGACGATCTCGGATTCGAGAGAACTTATCCGAGGATGGTTCAATCTGGATCATGTGGATTCCTGGCGTCAAGTCTGAGCTTGCACGCTCCATCGCGGATTGCGATAAGGTTTTGACTTGAATGGTTGTCATATCACCGGAAAGGTCTTGCGGAATTAGTGACCCCAAGGAGGCCATTGTGTCCGCAAAATGATTCGATGATCGAGGGAGTGCCTCGATGTCATACCACTCAAGTTTAGCCAGGAATTTTTCCACAAGGGCTTTATAAGCCTGCAGGACTGGGCATTTGCATTGATATACCCCTTTGACTTGATTGACTATTAACAGCGAATCACCAAAGATATTCAGTCATTTGATGTTCATGGCGATTGTTGTCTGAAGACCTAGGAGCAAGGCTTCATACTCTGCATTGTTGTTGGTGCACGGGAAGTTTAATTTAAATGACAGGGGCATTGGAGCACCCTGCGGTGTGAAGAATACAATTCCCGTGCCACCACCTTGCTCACATTTAGAACCATCGAAGAATAGGGTTATGTCGGCCTGTGACTCGGGCTCATCAAAATCTGGCGATTCTGAGACATGGAAGACCCCATCATCGGGTAGTTCTATGACCAGAGGCTGATCGTCTTCAAGAGGAGCCTCTGCTAGTTGATCGGCTATGACTTGTCCTTTGATAGATTTTTGTCCAATAAACTCTATGTCAAATTCCGTCAACAACATGATCCATTTCGCCGTGCGACTACTATGATAAGTACGACTCATCATGTATCGCAATGGATTCTCCTTAGACACAACATACGTAGTGTTGCTCGACATGTAGTGGCGTAGCTTTTTGGTAGCAAACACCACCGCCGAGCGAGTTTCTCAACGTATGCATAGTTAAGTTCATAACCGACCAGGGTGCGGCTAAGATAGTATGTAGCTCTGTTCCTTGTGAAGTTCATTCTTACGGGCTAGCATGGCACCCGAGTGCCACCTCGATGGCTGAGATGTATAAGTAGAACGACACTCCTGGTCTAGGTGGTGCCAATACTGGCGACGAAACCAGGTATTGTTTGATCTCGTCAAAGGCTGACTGGCACTCGTCATCCCAATGAAATGTAACCCCCTTGTGCAATAATTTGTTCATGGGTCGGCACTTGTCAGATAATTGCGCTATGAAGCGTTTAATCGATGCGACCTTTCCCTGCAGACTTCTGAGCTGCTTGATTGTAGTTGGGGGAACCATTTCAAGGATTGCCTTGACTTTCTTTGGGTCCACCTCGATGCCTCGCTTTGAGACTATGAAACCCAAGAGTTTTCCAGATGTGACGCCAAAGACGCACTTCTTGGGGTTTAGTCTAACTTTATGCTCCATGAGGCGATCGAGGATCTTGCTTAAGTCGTCGATATGATTTGAGCGCAAGAGAGACTTGGCTAACAAATCATCCATGTAATCTTCCAAAGTTTTGTGCATGTAATCATGGAAGATATATGTCATGGCACGTTGGTAGGTGGCACCGACATTTTTAAGGCCAAAAGGCATGACCTTATAACAAAATGTCCCCCAAGGCGTTGTGAACGCCGTTTTTAGTTGGTCTTCAGGATTGATACGAATTTGATTGTATCCTGAGAAACCATCCATTAGGGAGAGCATTTCGTGACCTACTGTAGCGTCTACCAATGCGTCGATGCTCGGCAAGGGGAAATCATCCTTAGGACTCGCTTTGTTTAGATCTCAAAAATCAGTGCATATGCGAATCCTCCCGTCGGGCTTCTTGACGGGAACCATGTTGGACAGCCATGGCGGATAATCCACGTAGATGACAAACTGTGCATCCAACAACTTTTGCAATTCGTCTTTGACCATTAAGGCCATTGTTGGGTGCATCTTACGTAGTTTTTGCTTTACAGGCTTGATTGTCGGATCAAGCGTTAAATTATGCGTGACTAGCTGCGGGTCTAGTCCCGGCATATCTTTGTACGACCATGCAAAAACCTCCTTCTTCTCTTTGAGAAGGGCAATGTAGTCGGCTTGCTCTTCGGGGGAAAGACTTACCCCTGACTTAAGAATCTATGGATTCATTGGATTCGTGCCGATATCTACATCAGTCGTCTCCTCGACTGACATGTGGGATCCGTCCTCCAAGCTGATGTGGAGTCGGGATCAAATGGATATCATTAGCTGAATTTAGATCTGCATTGGGAACCTCGGGTTCCTCTTCAGCCTAAAAAATATCCTGAGTTGTCCTTGGGGTAAAATGAGGCATTTCACCGAAAGGCCAGTACTCTGATGGTGATAAAGGTGAATTGACGCGATCCCAGTCGATGGCATCTATGTCTAGATGCAATGACCGTGCTGGATCGGCCGGATTGCGGATGGGTGCGGTCAAATCAATGGAGATCATGTGGATGGAATGAATTTGGTCTCCATTACCGTGGGTATGATAACTTGATTCTTCTAGATGCTCCCTATACTCTGGATCTGGCTCTAGGGGAACGGGCACGAACGGATCGGCCCTATGTGCTGAAAGGAGGACAGGGTCTTCCCTCGGCACTGTTATCATGATAGGGTCTCGAGGTGGACGGTGCTCATCGTGAATTTGGAGCCATGGATCCAACACTTGGTCCCACCTCGTTGGGTCTACCCACCATTCATGCCCTAACCTTATGCCCATCTGTCCCATTAGATCTTCATGAGTTAAAGGGCGGTAATGCCATCGCGCATGTCTGAGATAGTCCATCTCAGTCTCATCTTCTGAATCACTTTCGGAGGCCCAAAAATGTTCATTCTCTTCAGCAACTATTACTTGCGACGTTGAGGACTCTCCTTGTTCCAGTAAGTTAATCTGGTCCCATTGCGGTTGTTCCACTCTTGGTGGAGGGACCTGATCCTCTTGACACTGTATTGATTCAACTGGAACCTCTAAGGGGAATAACTTCAGAAAGATGTCCGAAAGCCGTTGATGTTCTCTTTGAGGATTTATGTCTGAACTTTCACCTCTCTCTAGCAAAGGAGAGGGATTACTGCTATTGCCAAGGGTGTTTGTTGACCATGGGAGGTAGTCTCCCAATGTATATTCTGTATTCGGGTTGGCATAAAGATCTGGTGCCAATCCCCCCTTGTTGCCTATTTCTAGGCCTTGCATATTTTTGACCAAGATGTCTAAGGGTAGGGGGTGGTTAAACCCTACTCCTGATTTATCATATGGCATCTGATATCTTGGTTGGCAAAGGACCCGCATCCCTTGCTCATATCTGCCTAGCCCGTATCCATGCCAATTGCATTGGCCGAGATATTTTAGGGCAAAGTCTGGGTTTGACAGATAGTTGATGTTTTCAACAAAAGGCTCTTCGTCTGCTTCCTTTTGTTTACATGGTTCAAGACCATGATCAAGGCCCCCATACACAAAATTTGTTTGGTTGGGTGGGTGACCTAGGGGAACAACTGTTCCTATGGGAAGGCGAGGTCTCCCCATATCCTGTACTGACTCTAATGCGGGCGTTGCCACAACATTCTGCACTATGTACTCCCCCAGGCCTGTACTGGCCATTTCAACAGTGATTGTTGATGCTTGGGAGGGAGGGAACGGGAGTCCTTCCTGAGTCCATTCCATGTTTGGTGGTTTAGGAATCTCAGCTTCCGTGGTGCTAGGTGTTTCCTCTGTTGATATCGTTGATATTGTGGGCAACCCCTCTTCTAGGGGCGGAGCCTCTTCCATGATCTGTTTTCCCTTGTCCTTCTGTTTAGCCATGACAGGTGGCGTTGATAATGAAGGAGCAGATGATGAAGACTCACCTGGCTGGGATTTTGCTGTTTTGGTCACCAGTGGTGCCTACGGTATTGGACCCTGTTTAGATGGATTTAACTGGAAATCCAAATGCGTTGAAGGGAGGGTCGACTGAGGCATTAATTGTACCGCATTGCAATACTTGAAGGGTTCTAAGTCCATCGGGACTACATGTATTTCTCCTTCAAAAGCATACTTTAAGCACTGGTGGGCGATCGAAGGGACACACTTCATGTCCCTGATCCAAGGCCGCCCTAGTAGTATATTGTAAGCCATCTCGCCTTCCAACACATGGCACAATGTTGGTATTGTCTTTTGTCCTACCTGGACAGGTAGAACAACTATGCCGACTGTCGAGCATATTGCATCATTGAAAGCTCGCGGTGTGTACGTGGAGGCTGTGATATGAGAGGTTGGCAACTTTAAATGTTTTAGTGCTGCCGTGGTAATGATGTTACTGGACGAGCCAGTATCTACCAGCACTCTCTTGTACGGGATCCCGTTGACCCGCGCAACAACGTGTAGGGGTGGATCTACCGTGTCATTCGATATTGCTTTGACTTCATCCTCTCTGAAGGTGATGACCGGCTCCGTACATCTCTTCACATGTCCCACGAAGTTGTTGAAAGAATTTGCTTCGTGAGGCTGTAATTCGATGGCTTTTAATATTTCCATAAGAGCTTCTCTATGAGGTGCTGACTGTTGAATAAGCTCGTAAATGGATAGCCTAGCCGATGTGGTCCGCAAACTCTGCGTGAGTTTGGTCCGTATCGTGACCTCGGGTCTAGGCGGAGGTATTTGCACAGGGCCTTGCTGAGGCTGCGACGTCGTTGGAACTTCCCTCGTGGCTACCTCGGGGGCAGCTGCTGGGTACTTTTTGTTCCGTGTCACTATGCTAATCATTCCCACAAATCCTTGCATGGGAAGATTCTGTCGCACCTCGTTAATCTGGAGAGGTTTTGCCTGTGCCTCGTGGGCAGGCAAAGGGTCCTTGAATACCCCCATTTGTTGGTTGTTTGGCGCTATGGGGTTGTCCACGGCCAATGTTTTATTGTCGATTAGATCTTGGATTAATCCTTTAAATTTCTAGCATCCATTTAAATCATGTCCCCTTCTCCTATGGAATCGACAATACAATTCCTCTCTGTATCCCTTAGGCTTGGGAGCGTTAGGGTCTACAGTTTGGATCTCTGGAAGGGTAACTAAATTTGTCATTGACAAGCGGTCAAATAGGGAGTCCCTGGACTCCGTGTAAGGGGTGAATTGTCGCCTAGGGCGACGCTGCTGATTCTGCTCCTGTTTCTTATTATCTCTTTCGTAACTAGGAGGCACTGCCTGGTAATTAGCCTTTTGGGGCTGTATTTCTTGCGCAGGCTTGGGAGCATTTATCGCAACTTGGTTAACCACAGTGGGTTGTGATTGCGTTGTCCCAGTTTTAGTGGTTTTATTCCACTCTTTCTTTTTAGGCTTGGCGATTGCGCCTTCGCCTATCTTAATCTCTTCTATAACTCTGGCTTGCGCCAAAGCTTCTTCTAAGCTTGTCGTATTGCTACAACGACAATAGACCGAGAGATTGATTTTAAGCAACTCCGTGCAAACATCTGTGTAAGATCAGACATAGGGGGACGGTAGGGTAGCTTAGAAAGCAAAGCCCTCCATCGATTCCCGTATGTTGCCATTGTTTCTTCCTCATATTGCCTGAGGCTGGCCAGATCACTAAGTGATGCCTTCTTTCTTGTGTTGAAGGCAAAGCGTTCAAGAAATGCATCTACTAATTGATCTAAGTTGTTTATACTATGTTTGGGTAGTTGTGTGAACCAATCCGAGGCAGGGCCTGCGAATGTGGTTATGAAAGTTCTAAGCAACAATGCATCATTATCTTGGATGCCGAAGCATTGACTTAGGAACCTTGTGACATGTTCTTGTGCATCCTCTTCACCTTTAAAAACTGCCAATTGAGGCAACTTGAAGTGTTCAGGGTAAAGAGGTGTAGGCACTGAGGGATGCACTGGATGGCTGCGGAGTTGACGCAACGTGGGTTTTTGATGCCCAGAAGCCTTTGTCTCCATAGATTCCAAACGCTCTAATAGCGCCTTGTATGCATCGGAAGATTTTATTTCTTCCTCTTTGGTTTGCTCCCGTTGTGAGTTATGGGAGACTGGAGGCCTATGGGGGGGTGGCCGAGTGGCAGCCCTCCCGCCTTGATGGGGCATTTTGGCCCGTTCTATTTCTGGTTCGTACTCCTCATAAACTTCTTGAGGAGTCTCTGGGCGAGACCTATGACCTTGATTGAGTCCCCGTTGAGGGTACCCATCATTGTTTCGGGGAGTGGCCTCCCTCTCGGGTCTATAAGGTCTCGGAGGCAAAGCTTGACGAGGTCGCGGAGACCTGTCCTGCACCAAAGGATTGTGCCTCTCATATTGTTCTTCTCTGTGGGTGCGAGGGGTTGGCACCCTCTCAGGTAGTTTATAGCGCAACTCATCCGCTTCGTGCTGCATGCGCTCTTTATTCAGGCGGTATAAGTACTCTAACTCCTGATGACCTTGCTCAAGCTGCGAGATTCGGGCTTGGCGGGCGGCATGTCTGGCGACTGCCGGGTCAACGTGGTCTGCTCTTGTTTGCTCAGGAGGCTTAAATGTTTTTCCTATGTGTTTGCCTCGATCTTGATGATCTAAAATTTCAATGGGTTGCTTCCCTCTGTCGAGGTAGGCGACATTTACTTGAGGCTGTGGCCTCGATGTATGATCATGATACCTAGCGGGTGCGAAAATGCAAGGTTCCCACGTTGTTTGTTGTCCTCGAGGAATGCGATGGCTTTCCTCGTACTCCCTTTCATGGGTTTGAAAGGGGCGGGCGGAGTTGGCTCGCCCTGTGTAAAGAGCCCTACGCTCTGGATTTTGTCTTTCTGTTCGAATGTGAGGCAAGGAAGAAGTAGCATATTCACGTTGTCTTTCCTCATGGACACTAAGCCTCTCTAGCGCTTCATCGCGCTGCGGCCACTCAGATCTAGCCTCAAGAGGCGGTTGTCTATTTACATTAAGATCTACATGCAAAGCATCTTCCCGAAAGGGGCTGTGTTGAATGGGCATACCCCAATGAGGAGGTTCCCAATAGGTCCTTTTTGAAGTGGCCTGATGTGGACTTTCTTGTAGGCCAGACCGCCAAGGCGGTATGGCCAAGTCCTCAGGGCTAAAGCGAAGGCGACTAGCGCCCTCTCTTTGTGCACCTTCCGCAGCGTCTGCCCTTGATTGGGCTTGGCTACGGGTGTACACCATTGTGGTGCTTCTCTACTCTCTAAGCAGATTTTATCTCGTTTATGATGATTTATCTTTTTGTTTACACTAAGCAGAAATGAACACACACATACACAAAACCGTGATTATCTCTTTTAAGGATTTAGTAATGTGTCCTAAACTGGTTCAGTGCATTTTGATGTTTTATTTTGTTTTTGCAATTTTGGAAGAACGTTTAAATGCATAATGTTGGCTCATATGACTCCCATAAATGGTCGCCCCTTCAATATACCATTGTCGGACCGATATACCAACCTCTCTATATACCCGCCCTTACGAGAGGGAAACTATAGGTACGTGAGAGCGAGATGGTACGTGGAACATAGGCGGTACGAAAGGGGGATTGTCCTGTTAATGACACCTACCATAGAAGACTTATCCTCGCGTGCATGGGAATCACCCCGACAACACTCGGTCAGCTTTCATCAGGATTTACGCCTAACAACAGTGACAATCGGGGAAATGGATGCAAAGCTAAGCCAAGGTGGTGATGAACCCACCGTTGGTCTTGCTCAAGGGCTGGGGTTTTACGACCAGCTCCTTGGTTTAATTTACCGCGTGCAGTGTGTGTGGTTCATTTTATTTTTAAAAAAATGAAACAAGCAGCAAAAAGAAACTTTCCCTATGCCACACAAATACTACAAACCGGAAAACAGCAAGTAGAAATTTGAATTTTTTTATTTTTTATTTTTTTATAAAGCAAGAAAATTGACTACCTTTCTTTAATAATAAAAAAAAAAAATGACAGTAAAAAAAATCAACAAATAAAGTAAACAGAAATAACAGCAGAAAATGACGAGGACAGTTTTAGAACTTTACCTCCTTACCTCCTTTTTCTGCCCGGACTTGCTGTTTCTGACCTTCAGCTTGAGAAAACGGTACCTGTTAAGCATAAACACAACAAATCGGATTAGTTTCTGTGATTTAAAAATCTGGGAACGGTCCCACCGTGATCGCCATTGAAAGCACGAGATTTCGGAAATAAAAAGGAATATTATACCACAAGAACAAGAAATAACATATGCAAATCGACACAAGATAAAAGCAATAAAAAATAGGGTAATCTCTTTTATTGATACGCTTTACAAACTGTGTTACAATACGTCTCCTTCCTTTTTAAGGGATAAGAGAGTCAGATGCATTTCTTGTCATGACTAATAATCCCTCTTCCGCGTGCCCACACGTGAGATGGGCGGATTAAAACGTCGTCGCCGCTGTTGTAGGTGATTCTTTGCTTCTCCCGCTCCTCTGCTGTTGAAAACCTGCATACAAAATAAAAACATAAAAAATGTTAGTAACACCTGTACTAAGAGGACAGAACGTTTAACTTTAGTAAGCGATGAAAAATACGTGCAAAGATTGTTTAGGTACGTGAATAAACAATTCAGGCTTTACCCAAGTGAACATTCGATCAACATAGTGCAGGATAATATTTAAGATACGTGATTATGCAAAATGACAGAGATCTTCTGAAAACGTGATAATGTTCGAAATACGTGAGAGCATAATAATATTCAACAGAAGTTTATAGCCACGACAGCATGATGATCTATTCGATAAACTATTTAAACCTGATGATACGTGATAACCATTTTTTGAAATCCAGATCATGAACTACGTAAACAGCGTAAAGTTTAATCGTACGATAAACATGCTATACAGAATAAATCAATATGAAGCTATCAAAAAGACGTGGGGTGCCCAAACGGGCCGCCCCCGTTAGAACTTAGTTTTGGCGCCAATCCACTAAGGAAGGGCCCAGAATCTACTGTGTTGAGTTGTCGTCGAATTAGTGGGATATTGTGATCCACTGTCGGATATTAAGATCAGATTTATGCTTCTGGAAAGCCACCGATAACCTCCCTCGTGAAGGAAATTACAGGTGCAGAAGATTGAAATCCAAGGGAATATGATCGGGTCTGGGTTGTTATAGCACTTCGTTCTCTGAGAAAAATGCTTCGTAACCTCCTGTGAACGGGAAAGTTCATCGCTTTTATAGACCCACGGGGTCTCTCTCTGAAAGGGGCACGCAGGGGTGCCACGTGGCGGTCATGCCTTCTCAACCGAGAAGAGACTCCGCCTTGATTAGGGCCTACGTGACTGCTCTGGCAACAGTTCGCTAACTGTCAATCGGCCCACCTACGCGCGCATGCACAAACAAAAGCCATAAATGACTATCTCTGACTGCCACGTGCCCAACGGTCACTGAGTCGTGTTAATGCTTGCTTCTTCTTGGTCAATGCCGAAGTCCGCCTTTGATTGATGCAAGTCTGCTGAAGTCCGCCTTTAAACGCCGAAGTGTCACGATATCGCGACGTCGCGATATCGTGACACTTCGAGCAAGGCTCCCCTTTGAGCCCCGAAGTGTCGCGATATCATGACACTTCGGGCAAGGCTCCCTTGAGCCCCGAAGTGTCGCGATATCAGGACGTCGCGATATCGTGACACTTCGGGCAAGGTTCCCCTCGAGCCCCGAAGTGTCGCGATATCGCGACACTTCGGGCGAGGTTCCCCTCGAGCCCGAAGTGTCGTGATATCGCGACGTGCGATATCGTGACACTTCGGGCGAGGTTCCCCTCGAGCCCTGAAGTGTCACGAAATCATGACACTTCGGGCGAGGTTCCCCTCGAGCCCCGAAGTGTCGCGATATCGCGACGTCGCGATATCGCGACACTTCGGGCGAGGTTCCCCTCGAGCCCTGAAGTGTCACGAAATCGTGACACTTCGGGCGAGGTTCTCCCTCGAGCTCTGAAGTGTCACGAAATCGCGACACTTCGGGCGAGGTTCCCCTCGAGCCCCGAAGTGTCACGATTTCGCGACGCCTAAGGCCGAACTTCCTTTGCTCCTAAAGTTTGCCACGATTTGAAGTTTGCTTAAGATTTGTTCTTGCTTTGTTTTTGTGAAGGCTTGTTTTGACTTTGTTTTTGACTAAGGCTCGCTTGATGAAGACTTGTTTTGACTTTGTTTTTGTGAAGGCTTGCTAAAACGACCATCTTTATTCCGTTTACTTTCTGACCTTCTAAACTGCAATGTGAGTGGCTAGGACCACTGTTTGACCTCTGAGGGCTGCCCTGAAAGCTGTGTATATCAATGCGATCAGTGTTTGTAGTCACTTAATCGGATTGGTGCTGTTTTGGTGTCTACAGGTTGATGCTCATTTTTTATGATTTGTCATGAAGGTGAAAATTCTACCGATGATTCTTGGTGAGTCTCGATATGCCATGTGTTAAATTTTGTTTGGCTTCCCAATGTACCACTGAATTCGTTCATTGTTTTTGCCGAGGAGCAAATTGTTGTTATTCAATATTTCACTGATTAAAATTTTATTTAATGATCATTTTCTTTTGGAGGCAAAATAATATATAAATACTAAGAAATTTGATTTAAAATAGGAGAGGAACATTTTGCTGAAAAAATATTTGAGTTTAAACTTTTAGCTCAATTAAAATATTTTTGACTCTGGTTCCTGGATCAATTGTGTATGTGATTGCTTTATGCCTGTAATTTTTTTTATATTCATGAATTTGTTAGGTAGATTGAATTTTGCACTTGAATTTAATTTTCGATGACGAAGCAAAATGTTAAGTGGAAGTCATATTTGCAATCTTTGATTGGTTCCTATGCTGTTATTTCTGTTAAATGCTGGTTATAACTTGATTTGATTATTTAGCTGTTAATTGATCCCCACTTTACTTTTCCAGGCTTACAACCATATTTTCCATCTATTTCTATTAATTTCTCTCCTTAAGCTTTATATCGACTTTTTGATTATTAAGGGAACCAACCCTCTCTAGAAATTGGCCCGAAGAATATCTCTTTTCTTTGGCCTTTTAATGTTAGTTGGGTCTAGGTTGCATACTTTTATACATAGGTGGATTCGTGACCAACAATTTTCATAGAGGTTTTAACATAATATTCCCAAAACATTTGGTTTGAATGAATTAAAGTTGTTATAGCACTGCAAAGTATTACATTTTGATCAATGGTTTTCTTGATAGTTACTTCAGATTATATTTTGGAATCTGCCAAGGTGATCCACCATCTCATTATCTATATACTTTTCTTGAAAATGCATTACAGAGAGATCTTTCCCAAAGGCAAAAATGAAAGAAAAATCTAATATTTACGTTGTAAGAAATGGTTGCTTCAAACTTCATCTCAAATTTATTGATGAGAATTTTTTAGGTCATCCCTTAGTCAACGAGATCATGGAGTTTAAATCAACATTATCATGCTTTGAGAAGGATGTTGGATAGTTTTTTTGTACTACAAAATCTAGGATTTGCTTTATTAACACCACCTTATATTTACAACAAATTGTTGTGGATATTTTATCATTTGAAATAGAAAATTTTCAATCAATCTACTTAGTTATTGCTTTGTCATAAAGAAAATAAAAAGGAGGTTTAAATATTTTATTTGGACAAAATGAAAGTTTGTTTGAGTGGTTGAAAAAGTAATTTCTTAACCATGTGAGGAAGGCTATAACTCATAAACACTACATTGCAATCAATACCTCCTTATATGATGTAATTTTTAAGATTTCTAGTAGGAATAGAATAAAAATTTGATAAAATTCAAAAATATTTTCTTTTGAAATAATGAAGGAAAAAATAAAGTTTCCATAAGTGGGATAGGGTTTGCAAAGGAAATAATATTATATGAGTAGCTTTATGGAATTACAGACTTATGAGATTATCCATAGGGGAAAATTCTGGTGGATATTATTAAGAGATCAAGGAAAGAGTTGAAAAAAATATTACACCAAAAATATATAGGATTTTTTTTATGCAATGAAGTTATTTAGGAAAAAAAACTACACAAAGGATTACAAACATGGAACTTTATATCAGATAGTTTGAAATTAATTAAAAAATGCATTACATAGTCATTCAAAGAGGGGAATTATGTAAATTTTTGGTTTGATACTTTTTTGAAGCTTTATAATCTTATCTCTAATTAAAAATTGAATCTATTAGCTCGTGCATGCTTTAATTTTCAATATCCAAAGGTCAAAATCTATATTAATTTGAGCAACAACTCCAAATCATCAATTTTTATTAGTAAATTGGTTGAAGGAGAGGAACTCAAACAAAATGGAGATAAAATTCAAAGCATGCTTCAAGAGATTTATTTATTTATTTTATGCAAAAGGATAAATTTATTTAGAATCTAGCGAAATATGGTAGATAATCAATTAAGTTAGGATATGAGCATTTAGAGCAATCAAAGTTTTATACTCCTAAATCTTTTCATTCAAAGAATGATTGGTCACTAGAGGTTCTCCCTAAGGCCTCAACATTCATTTGATTAGTAGTTCAAAGTAAGATTATTACAACAAAGATTTTACAAATAAGAGAATATGATTGACCTTTTAAATGCGGCTTTTGTTGGAAGGATTTAGAAATATTAAAGTATTTACTTCTTTATTGTCCCTTTGCTCACACCATTAGGGTTAATTTTTAAAAATATGAAAATATATTGGTTAGCTCCATAACATTAGAGGAGTTAATGAAATGTTAGATTAATTATTTTAAATTTAAAGCATTATGTATTATGTGGAGGATTAATTTTACTGTGCTCACCTTGACAAGTCTCAAGTGTGAAAAAATATGTATTGACAACTTTGTTATAAGATTTTATCATACGGGGATGAGTCATTGCAATAATGAAATTAAAACAAAACATCTACTTTCATCTAAAGTGAAATGTAAATATCATAAAATTGGGTTCAAAATTAATTTTTATAGTGCTTATATAAAACTAGTGGAGGTGGTTTTTTCACAATAATGAAGGCAAAATTCTCTTCACTTACTCAAAATCATATGGAAATTCAACTAACAATTATGTAGAGGTTAGGGCAATTCTTCTGGGGATTAAAATTACAATTGAAAATGATGGAGATATATTTCAGTTGAGGGTAATTCACAAATTGGTAGGAGATATTTTATTGAATAGTGATGTTGATCATTATTTTGGTAAAATTCAAATTTTAGAAGTAACAAGAGTGATATATATATACTTAATGAAAATGATGTTAAGAATATTATTATGAAGTATAACACTTTGAGGAAGATGAGACATATATTTTATAGAAATAGAAATTAGAAATATATGTAATAAAGAAATGTTGGATATTGTTTCATCGACCTAACAACAAATATAATATTTTAGTATTTTGGTGATAGTGATAGGAATAAAGTCCCCATACAACTTATTAAAAAAATAATGTAATCATTAAAAAAAGTTACAAAATTAGATAAACATATTTAATTTAAATAATTCATTATAAAATTATGAAAAAATAATACTTATATAAAATACTTGTTGGTTAGATTATGTCATCCATTACCTAGGTGTTGTAGGTGAGTTGGAAAGGAGAAGGCAATCCTCAAAGGGAGGTCCCAGGTTCAAATATCCACCCTACCAAAAATCTAAATTGGGTATCAAAAATCCAATTGATAATGTTAGTGCGGGGTGCTACTCCCGGGTGACTTTGACGGTGTAGAACCCCCTGTTCATGTTCTATCAAACCAAGGAGGCCCCACAAAGAGTTTTTCGCTTAAAAAAAAAAGATTATGTCATCCATTCTTATTTATTTACAATATAATTAATAAATAAAAATATCAAATTTAAATTTTTATTTATAAATATAATACATATTATATTATATTATAAGAAACAAAGGCTATCAATGAAGGCAGTGCACTAGTCTAAATATGTATCTAAAGGGGGTTAATTCACTCCAGTTAAACAAGCAAAACTTAAAAATAAAAAAACTCAGAAGCTAAAGAAAATGTCTAATGATAAAACTTAGCGTGATAAAGATAGTTAATTATTAAAACTTAGTATATGAAGAACACAATTTCATATTTTCTTAATATAAATTATGAATATTTCCCTCTAGGTAAAGATAAAGTTCACCGGTTCCAACATTCCATGAAATTAAACTAAGACAACCTAGTGACAAGCCCTTGGCCACTACCAACCATGACCTATCCCTTTCAAATTATATTTTCATTAAGACTAAAATACTTATTTTAATTTCTTATTAGGTCATATGTGAGTGTATTAAATAATTTATTTTTAAAATAAGATTATAATATCTCTTATAACACTTTAAATAAAACATTAGCGAATGATCTTATCTTTTCTTTAAATAATTATAATTTATATAAAAGACTAAAATGGTTAGGTAGGTCGTGTCAGTGACGTTTCTCCTAAAACAACATTATGAGTCGTGGAATTGATCCATAACCTTTTGAATTAGTTAAAAATAAGTTTTTTGAATTACTTAAAAATAAGTTTTTTTGGTTTATTTGTAAGTTTAAGATTCAACATTACAGCTGCATGATTTTATGTGATTCCAAATTGTTTTTTTTTTCTCAATCATGAAAATCACCTACTCTGAATGATATACCCTACTTATGTTAACCAAACAAAATAGTACAAAAATATCGTCAACAGTTTTGCATCATTCTAAGATAAATTTAATTTACTTCAACCAACGAAACTTAATTACTTCGATTGAAATCTACCAAAGTTTACAGTCTCTGACGTGTTGAACGTGCTTTTAATAGAATTTAACTATGTCCTTAATGGTTTGGGTATCTTTCTTAGGTTACCTTAAATCGGATTTTGTTTATGGTTAAAATAGAATTAAAGTAGGAGTTTTGGAGTTTCTGAGTTCAAAAAGAAATTAATTACTTCGACTGGAAATCCACCAAATTGTACAGTCTCTGACGTGTTGAACACGCTTTTAGTACAAGGCAACTCAGTGTCTTCCACTTTTTTCAATATTTGTCCGCGTAAGGGAAGGTCACGAGCTTTGACTTCAACAGCTTTTCGTTTATAGTGAACGACATGGTTGAACATTTTACACATTTGGTCAGATCCCGGAAGAAACTCAAAACTTCGGGTCTTTGATAGCCCACCCCTATATACCCTTTATTGAGTTGCAATACCATCTCGAGTGCGGAAGAGAAGGGATGGAGTGCAGCATGTGTGGCGATTTGGGATTTCAAATGTATTTATTCTAATGCAAGAAATGTCTGATACGATTTCAGCATCGGTATGCCAAGAAAACCTTCTCTACAGATTAATATTTTGGTTTTCAATTGAGGTGCTTTTGGACATGTTTGATGCAGTATATATTAACCATTTTAATTTGGAGAATATGGAACTTAAGATTGGTATAATTTGTAGTCTCCAATTTCTTCCAAGTCCATTAACTGATCATATGCATTTTGTTTTCAGGTACTGCAGTAGAGCATATTATGAGAATGTATCAGCAGAGAGGAGGTCTGAGCTGTGTGACTGGTGCTACACAATTCAAGAGAAAGCAGGCTCTAGCATGGAGATTTTCAGAAATGTTAAGAGAATAAAAAGGACTAGAAATTCATGTGTTGGGTCTGGAAGGTGCATGGACTTCAACGGCAAAGTGAATAGAAAGTTAAGAAAATGCCGTTTTGGTAATGAGAAGGTACCCAAAAAGGAGAAGCAGAAGAAATATAAGTTTGACAGAATAAGGAGGAAATATAAACTTCTTGATGAAATACAATGTTGAATGGAATGGGTTTGAGGGAAGTAGTCGATTTCCATATACTAAGGTCTAAACCCACTTTATGGCTTTTCCATATACACAACATTTGATGCTGACAATTTCTATGTGAATGTACTACAATGTTGAATGGAATGGGTTTCAGGGAAGTAGTCGATTTCCATATACTAAGGTCTAAACCCACTTTATGGCTTTTCCATATACACAACATTTGATGCTGACAATTTCTATGTGAATGTACCAAACCTTTTTGGTGCTTTGTGATGTTATATTTATATTTCATTTATATGAATTTATTTTCATAAATTATGAATATTTGGTTAGAAGTTCAAGATATCATAGTGCAGGAGCAAATGGGATGAACATGACATAAATTCAAATCCTGAGATTGTAAAACATTACTTTCCCCATCTTTTACAAATCTTGAGATTGTAAAACATTACTTTCCCCATCTTTTACATAGAGCTCAGCATGAGTTATGCTAAATTTCACAAACGTCTTAAAATTTCTCGAAAAATGACAGGTTTTGCCATGATTCACTCTTGAATCTTACCAAATAGCCATGAAATTTAAGTAAAACTTATACATTACAATATCAGATAATTCTTGCATGGGTACCAATAGAAAGTTATGTCTTGATTTGGGTTTATCTGACAGTCATCTGATGAGAAAAATCATCCGTGTTCGTTGACTGATTGAATTTGGAATAAAGCTCTTGGTCTAACATTTAATAGATATACACTTGACAGCGGGGTAAGCCAAAATAATATTGCATCCCCACACATATATATATATATGCACTTTTACTGCAAAAGTAAAGATAACTTTAATATTTCTTAGCTCATTCACATATTCACATTCAGATTTCAGATTTGCAGCTGCACAGTCCTCCAAAGGTGTTCAACCTTAAAGGAAACGTGGGTTTGCGCCACAATTTTTTATACCTTTCAAAGTCGTCTCACTCCATGCAAATGCCACTGCAAAATCCAAAAATTATAAATTAATTTAATTTATTTTTTTAAAACTCTTTTTAAATAGATTTAAATATATATATATAGGTTCACGGAGAATGTGAGGGACACTGAGATGAAGCAAGGCATGGGACTTAACCACGAAAAAATTCTTGAAACTCTTATTAGAATTATTGAATTTATGTTAGTAATCTTCCCGTTATGCACAATAAGATAAAATGTATGTTGTTATGCTTAGAAATTGGATTCACCATAATGTCTTCTTTAAAATAGTGAGGACAGTCAAAAATATGGTCTTTGTCCTGTTTAGTTGTAACTTTCGACTTGTTCCTATGGTTTGACTGGTCAGACCAAACCATCACATGGCCTTTAAGGGACTTTTCACACGGATCAATTATTTTATGCGAATAATCCGCCACTTGAGACCATTGGAGGAAGCCATTGTGAAGTCAAATACAATAATTTTCTCAAAGTGGAAAATACTGTGAACAATTATTCTTTAAGTTGGCACTTCGATCATTGTGTCGTGTCATTAGAATATTGGTTAAGACATTAATACGTTTGAAAAAAAACCATCAAATTTATTTGTCAGACAATCTGTACTTTATAGAAAACAATGGACCATGCACAAAGCTCGAAATACGTGTTTACACTATGTTTAATAGAATGTCAAAGAGAGGATAATGTACATGCAATACTTGCACATTATTTGATCACCATTATTTCGAATTGTATGTAAGTCAATCTAGTTATGTAGATCTTAAAGGTTCAGAATGGGATGTCTGTAGTGTTATTAATTTGTGGATTGATAACTGTTTATTTGATTAGGTATTTATTTAGAAGAAATTTGAATTAAAACTTTGAGATGTCATTTACAAAGGTAGCAATGTGATCTGTAATGTAAATTCTTTGAAAATTGAGATAGAATTGAAGGTGATCTCTATCTCATACCTGATTAAAAAATAAAAAACGAATAAAAATTATAAAAAAACACTCAAAATTTAAACCAACAAAAGACTGTAACATTAGTTGTGTGTCGGTAGACTTTATCGCATATTTTGTATTTTGAAAAAGTAAAAGACAGTTTCTTCGTAAATTTAGTTGGGATCTGTGATCTAAATTCTCTGAGAATTAAGGGTGATCTCTATCTCATACCCGATTAACAATAAAAGAGAATAAAGATTATTAAAAAACATCCAAAATTTAAACCAAGAAAAGACCGTAACGTTAGTTGTGTGTCGGTAAACTTTATCGCATATTTTGTATTTTGAAAAAGTAAAAGACAGTTTTGAATTGACGTGCTCGTCTATTATTTCTTTTCTCATAGTTTCCAGTCAATGTTTCTTCGTATATTTAGTTGGTTCCAACCTATTCGCTTCTCAGTGAAATTCTCTGTTGATTGCAATGACTTTCATTGGAAGTCTAGAACAATTTTGGAAAGAACAAACACAATTTGCGGTTTATGGTTTGTCTGTATATACATCATGTGGCTGGTTGTGTATGAACATAGCAAACCTATCTGAGACCCCTTCTTGGGCTTGTTTTCATAATAGTCAGATTTCTCGAACTCGAAGCAGTTTTTGATAAGAGGGCATATAGGCTTATGTAAAGCCTATGTACAACCGGAGTTGAAATCATCTATAACTTACAATTAGTCATATACATCAAATATTAAATTAATTATATATATATGGAAAGTGTTAACTGCTCTCATTATCTACATGCAGTTGATTTTTGTTTCAGACTTCACTACAACCCCAACCACCCTTGTTCAAACACGTTGATAAACCATGAAAGTGGTGTAAGGTGGATGAACATGTTGACTAATGGCTAAAGCTGTGTGAAGTGGCTCTCAGGCTTCAAGAAAATCGAGCTTCAAAAATTTAACAACCAATTAACATATTCGTCGAAGAGTAATATATAAAAGGTGATTTAAAATGAACTTTCGTCACATACACTGATTTGAAAAACAAGAAACATAACGAACTGTGACTGGCTTTCTCCATTATACAAGTGGAAGACATGATTTTTGAAGGAAATAAAATTTAAATTGCAATTTAAATCGCGTCAATAAAACACTTCGGGGATTTCTTACGCGAGGGAGAGCTTAGGGGAAAAATAATTCCGAAGTAAACACTTCAGGGAAAATTTTGTCGAAGTAAAACTACTTCGGGAAATAATGTGCCGAAGTGAAACTGCTTCGGGGAAATTCTCAGCGAAGCAATTGCTTCGCACGATTTGCTTCCAAAGTAGAATCACTTCGGGAATTTTCTAGCCGAAGTGACTACTTCGGACAAGAAGGCTGCGAAGCACTGCAGTCTCCGGCAACTTGGCAGCTTCGGCGAAATGGCTGCTGGATTCTACTTCGGAAAGACAAAGTCCCGGATTACTTCTCCGGCAGAATAAACAGACAAATAACTAAACTTCCTTTCTGGATCGAGCGGGTGTTTTGCCACTTCGGGGCAAACCCTTACTGAAATTTGTCTGCAGATTTAACACCACTTCGAAGCAAAGAACAAATACACAGTGACCCAAATTTCCAAGGTAAATATTTTATATATTAAAATATTGCCGCATTTACAAAGCTTCCTTCTGAAGCAATTACAAACTTCTGCAATATAAATACTGTAGGATAAACACACGGATTTGATGGGAGACTGCTGCTCCACTCTCCGGCTGCAAGCGACTGCTGCTTCTGTTGCACTGCTGGTCGAAACCCTAGTTGTGTGGCTGCTATACGCACTCTGCTCCCTTCGCTGCTTTGCTCCTTCCACTATCCTCCAACTCCTTACTAAATGACAAAATGGCCCCGATATTTATAGGCGAAAGATGAGGACAAAAGGCGGGAGAAGTTCACCGACCGACTGACAAAAAATAAATGCCGAGGAATGGTTCATGTCCAATCGCCGAGCAACCCCAAGTACCCGCACGCTTGACGAATTAATGCGTCAATTCCCACGTCGAATTTTTGCTTCCGCAATATGAAGTGCAAAGTGACGGGTTTGAGTTTCTTCGCGGCAAAGCATCTTCGGGAGGCAGATTGATTTTACTTCACTGCGAAGCATTCTCCAAGGGCAAACAGTTTGCGCTTCGCGACGAAGTAGTTTTAGAGAGCGTGTTGAATGTGCTTCGTAGCGAAGCACTTTTCGAAGGCGTTTTATAAGTGCTTCGTGGCGAAGCTTTTCCTGGCGTGATATTTGGTTTATTAATTTCAACACCCTCCTTTAAACAAAAAATCACAGATTCGTTAATGCCCAGCATATCTCGCAACTTGGCGAAGTCCTCCTCGTTTAAGGGTTTTGTGAAGATGTCAGCCAGCTGCTCCTTCGACCTACAAAACTGTAACTATACTTCATCGAATTTCACCAACTCTGATGAAATGATACCATATGTCTATGTGCTTTGTCCGCCTGTGGAAGACTAGGTCCTTCGAGAGTGTGATGGCTGAGTTATTGTCGCAAAATATTGTTGTCGCTACTTCAGGCGGATGATGTAGTTCACACATAACTCTTCTCAACTAGACTGTCTGGCAGACGGCTGAGGTGGCAGCAATGTACTCTGCTTCTGCTGTAGATAAAGCAACAATAGGCTGCTTCTTCGAGGACCAAGAGACAACTCCGGATCCAAAATGGAAGGCATATCCAGAAGTGCTCTTCCGGTCATCTACGCTACTAGCCCAATCATTGTTGGTGTAGCCAATCAACTCAAGCTAGTCTTGTCTGGCATAGTGAAGTCCGCGGTTCCTGGTGCCATTGAAATACCTCCGAATTCTCTTGCCTGCTTGCCAGTGAGTCTCTTTGGGTGACTCCATAAACCGACTGATTAAAATCATGGCAAACATCAAATCTAGCCTAGTTGTAGTCAAGTACATCAGGCTTCCAACTAACCTTTTGTAGAGAGTTGGATCAACGCTTCTATTGTTGTCAGTCTTGCTCAACTTCAAACCAGTGGCAACCGGGGTGATGGCAGGTTTGTTGTCCTCCATCTTAAAACGCTTCAGGACATCCTTTGCATACTTGCCTTGAGAAATGAAGATGCCATCTACTGATTGGACAACTTCAATGCCAAGAAAGAATTTCATTAGACCCATGTCTGTCATTTCAAACTCGGTCTTCATGGCTGTTATGAACTCCTCAAATAGACTATTGCTATTGCCAGTATATATCAGATCATCCACATACAGGCAGACGATTATCATCTCACCCTCTGCGTTTGTATTCAGATATAGGGTGTGCTCATATGGGCATTTTTCAAACCCATTCTCCTGAAAATAGCTGTCAATCCGACTGTACCATGCCTAGGGTGCTTGCTTCAACCCATAGAGGGCCTTCTTCTACTTCAAGACCTTGTCTTCTTGCCCTTGTATTTCATATCAGGGTGGCCGGTCTATGTAGACCTCTTCTTCCAATACTCCATTCAGGAAAGCAGACTTGACATCCATTTGGTACACACTCCAGCCTTTCTAAGCTACCAATGCCATAATCATTCTAACTATGTCAAGTCGGGCTACAGGTGCATACACCTCATGATAGTCAACTCCTGACTTCTTCTTGTAGCCTTTTGCCACCAATATGGATTTATGCTTATCAACTTCTCCTTGGGCGTTGAACTTCGTTTTATACACCCACTTGACCCCAATGGTTTTCTTCCCTACTGGAATATCTGTCAGCTGCCATGTCTCGTTCTTTTCAATGGTTGCTATCTCCTCATCCATTGCATTCACCCATTTGTTATTCTGACTTGCTTCTTTAAACTCCACTGGATCACACTCAGTAAATAAAGCAAAGTCAGAATATTCTTCATCTATCTGATTATGGGTTACCTCATAAATGTCTTGCAAGCTCCGAGTCTTCGCAGGTGTCCTCAAATTTTGAATTCTGCTTGCAAGTGAAGGTGATCGGGATGATGAGGTCTGTCTGTCTTCTGTCACCACTATTGCTTGCTTGAAGGTACAGTTGCTTGCACACTATCTTCCTCCAAGTTTACAGGTTCAACAATTGTTGGTTCAGGCTGACCAGTCTTTGACTTTCAGTTTCAGGCTTCATCCTCCAAGAACTTCACATCTCGGCTAATGACAAGTTTCTTCGTCATCGAATTGTACAGCCTGTATGCCTTTGCTTGTTTGTTGTACCCTGTGAAGATGCACTTTTCAGATTTGTCATCCAGCTTTCGTCTTTTCTCATCTGGAACATGTGCATATGCTATGCACCAAAAAACTCGCAAATGAGCCACACTTGGCTTCAGATTGCTCTAGGCTTCCTTTGGAATTTTTTCCTTCACACTCTTGGTTGGACATTGGTTCAACAGATAAACTGCACATGACACAGCTTCTACCCAGAACTCATGTGGCAAACTTTTCACTTTCAGCATGCTCCGTGCCATCTTCATGATAGTTTTGTTTTTCCTGTCAACTACACCATTCTGTTGTGGTGTGTATCTGGCGGTGAACTGCCTTTGAATTCCATGTTGCTTGCAGAAGTTATGGAATTCATTGGAGATGTATTCTCCTCCATCGTCTGTCCTGAGAGTATTCACATAATACCCGCTCTGTTTCTCAACCAGAGCCTTGAACTCCTTAAACTTCACAAACGCCTCTGACTTCAGCTTAATGGGATAAACCCATGTCTTTCGACTGAAATCATCAATGAAAGTCAGGAAGTATTTGTTGTCGACAAACGTGTTGGTCTGCATCGGACCGCAAATGTCTGAGTGCACCAGCTCCAATGGCTGAGATGCTCTCCAAGAATGTCCTATAGAGAATGCATCCCTGTGCTGCTTGCCGACCAGGAAACCTTCACAAACTTGGTTCGGTTGCTCAATAAGGGGTAAACCCTTCACCATCTGCTTCTTATGCAGCAAATTCAGGTTACTAAAACTCAAGTGACCGAATTCGAGATGCAACAACCAGGTAGCATCTTTCACAACTGCACTTAGAGACATCAATGATTCATTCTAAATCTACAACGAAAACATTTTGTTTTTTGTCATGGACACGGTTGCAATTTGTCCATGCACTTTGTCTTTGATGGAACAAACACCGTCTTTGAACTACATAGTGTGTCCCTTCTGCACAAGCTGTTCAACACTTAGCAGATTATGTTTCAACCCAGACACATAATACACATCACAGATTTGTTTTCTTTCTCCGTGTCGGGCGCGGATGAGGATTTTATCTTTACCCATCATGGGAACCTTGTTGTTGTTCCCCATCTTGACTTCTGATTGGACTGTTTCATCCAATTGTGGGAACATCTCTCTATTCCCATTCATGTGGTTGCTGCACCCACTGTCAAGATACCAAATGTTTTTCTTGCTCTCCTCTTCAACACTTCAAGTCAGCAACATATTTCCTCCTATCGCATTTTTGGCTTCATCTATATAATGGGCTTGCTGCTGATTCTCGTTCACCATTCTATTTCTGCATTGTGAGATATAATGGCCGAACTTTTTGCAGTAGTAGCATTGGACCTTTGACATGTCCTTCTGATGAGAGCCACCTTGTTGATTTTTGCCAGTGCCTCTTCCTCCTTGCTGATGAAAGTTGCAGCTAGTTTCACTGTCATGAGGGTTTTATCTCCCTCCTTGGTTGTTACTTCTCCCATGCATGCTTCTGCCTCTTCCACCTTGAGAACTAGAAGCACCATTGTGGGAGTCTTGTCTGTCACTGTCTCGGACTAAGAATTGCACTTTGAAGGATTGCACCAAAGAAGACTGAGTTGAGCGGCTCAGCCTCTGCTCATGTGTCTGCAGAGAACCCATGAGTTCATCCACTGAAAGGGTTGTCAGATCCCTTGACTCCTCTATTGCAATTACAACTGATTCAAACTTAGCTGGCAGACTCCGCAAAATTTTCTCCACGATCTTTTGATTTTGCACAATCTCACCATTCAACCGCATATGGTTGATGACATCTATTGTCCGGGTGAAGAAGTCGCTCATCGACTCGGACTCACTCATCTGCAGGTTCTCGAACTCCCTTCTAAGCATCTGCAGTTTCACCAACTTCACTTTGTTGGTGCCCTAGTACAAACTGGCCAAAATTTCCCAGGTCTGCTTGGCCTTGGTGGCTGATGCGATCCGCAAAAAGATGGTTTCCTCAACCGCTTGCATGATATAGAATAGGGCTTTTTGGTATTTCTTCTGGTTCTCCATCAGAATATCTTTTTCAGCTTGGGAGAGGGCGGCCAGTGCTGCTGCACTGTCGGTTCTGGGTAACCATTCTCGATGAAGTCCCAAAAATCCTAAGACCCAAAGAGAATCTTCATCTAGATGCTCCAGTTTTCATAGTTTTTGTTGTTAAATCGCAGAATTTGCAACTGCAGGGAATTGTTTCCAAAAGCCATGCTTCTATCTCCGTGTCATGGCACCACAGGCTCTGATACCAATTTGAAGGAAATAAAATTTAAATCGCGATTTAAATCGCGTCAATAAAATACTTCGGGGATTTCTTACGTGAGGGAGGAGCTTCGGGGGAGATACTCCCGAAGTATGCACTTCGGGGAAAATAATCCCGAAGTAAACACTTCGGGGAATATTTTGCCGAAGTAAAACTACTTCGGGAAATAATGTGCCGAAGTGAAACTGCTTCGGGGAAATTCTCAGCGAAGCAATTGCTTCGCACGATTTGCTTCCGAAGTAGAATCACTTCGGGAATTTTCTAGCCGAAGTGACTACTTCGAACAAGAAGGCTGTGAAGCACTACAGTCTCCGGCAACTTGGCAGCTTCGGCGAAATGGCTGCTGGATTCTACTTCGGGAAGACAAAGTCCCGGATTACTTCTTCGACAGAATAAACAGACAAATAACTAAACTTCCTTTCTGGATCGAGCGGGTGTTTTGCCACTTCGGGGCAAACCCTTACTGAAATTTGTCTGCAGATTTAACACCACTTCGAAGCAAAGAACAAATACACAGTGACCCAAATTTCCAGGGTAAATATTTTATATATTAAAATATTGCCGCATTTACAAAGCTTCCTTCTGAAGCAATTACAAACTTCTGCAATATAAAAACTGCAGGATAAACACACGGATTTGATGGGAGACTGTTGCTCCACTCTCCGGCTGCAAGCGGCTGCTGCTTCTGCTGCACTACTGGTCGAAACCCTAGCTGTGCGGCTGCTCTGCGCACTCTGCTCCCTTCGCTGCTCTGCTCCTTCCACTATCCTCCAACTCCTTACTAAATGACAAAATGGCCCCGGTATTTATAGGCGGAAGATGAGGACAAAAGGCGGGAGAAGTTCACCGACCGACTGACAGAAAATAAATGCCGAGGAATGGTTCCTGTCCAATCGCCGAGCAACCCCAACTACCCGCACGCTTGACGAATTAATGCGTCGATTCCCGCGCCGAATTTCCGCTTCGGCAATATGAAGTGCGAAGTGACGGGTTTGAGTTGCTTCGCGACGAAGCATCTTCGGGAGGCAGATTGATTTTACTTCGTGGCGAAGCATTCTCCAAGGGCAAACAGTTTGCGCTTCGTGGCGAAGTAGTTTTAGAGAGCGTGTTGAATGTGCTTCGCAGCGAAGCACTTTCCGAAGGCGTTTTATAAGTGATTCGTGGCGAAGCTTTTCCTTTTACTGGCGTGATATTTGGTTTATTAATTTCAACAATTTTCATAGTCAGCATTTGAAGAAGGTCGAATTTATTGAACTGTTGCGTACAACACTTTTGGCCAAAGCTTAGACGGTACATAAAAATCTCCGAGTAGTTTTCTCACTTCTATATGTCAAGTTATTTTCTGTTATGGGTTCCTATACAGACCGAGTACAGACGGAAAGCATATTAAAGAGGAGTCAGCTGCTAACAAGCATATTAAAGGAAGTGATTCATGTGATGGGTTTGTAAAATGTATGCATTCCACTGGCAAATTGAGTAGAAACTTGAGAGAATGTTGTTTTAGTAATCAAGAGGTACACGAAAAGCTGAAGCAAAAGGCCGTGAGAGAAGAGTAAAGAGGCGCTTCTCGCTTCACAATTGCCCCTATAAAAATGGAATTAAACTGCAGGAAGAAATTTCTAATGTAATAAATTTTATTAATATTTTGATATTTATAAGTTTTCAACATAAATTTCAATATTTATAAAATGCCTTAAAAAAATGTTTAAATAGTCATAGAAATCAAAAGGAGGAGGCAGAATATATATATTTTTAATTTAGTTTTATTTTTTAATTTTATTTTTTTGATATTTATAAGTTTTCAACATAAATTTTAATATTTATAAAATGCTTTAAAAAAATGTTTAAATAGTCATAGAAATCAAAAGAAGGAGGCAGAATATATATATTTTTAATTTAGTTTTATTTTTTTATAAATAATTGAAAATTTTGTTAGGGTTGATAACAAGTGTATGTTTTTATTATTATTAGAACTTGACATATCATTCTATTATAAATTTTTTATATTTACAAATATCAGTGCTAGTTCGAACAAACACAAGAGGAATCGACCTCACAACCACCATATGGATAATAGTAACTAAGCAATTGCCATTACACCAAGTGCCATTTGGCATTCTATTATAAATTTTTGATGTAAAGGATTGTTTATTTATAAATTTATATTATTATAATTTTAAAAAGAACCAATTTTATAGTGGAAAATATTATTGTAATGAGATGGTATCTAATGTGATCAATGTATTTTTTTGTCGATGTTTAGTAAACATGTGATATATATTTAACGTTACCTTCAAAGGAATATTGAATATTTTAAGTTTTATAAAATTTATATACATGCAAATCAAAATTTTAGTATGGTATCATAATTTATATTTTATATGTTAATGTTGTAAAATTAAAAAAAGAAAAGAAAAAGAAAGTGATAATAAATTTGAGATAATTGTAATAATCTAAATCTACTCACGTGGTTGCACCACATAATGTTTTTTGATTGGTAAGAGGGGTTTTGAAAAGTTCCAAAAGTTCTAGTTGGAAAAAATGCTCCCAACCATTTGAAACAAAAAGGAAGCACCTTATTCAAAACAACCAAGAAGAAAGAAAAAAACAAACAGAAAAATCCTATAGGGCGAAAAGAGGAACCCCAAGGTAATTTTGCACCACATAAAATAACCCAAGAAAATTTCAAGGTAATTTTTTTTATTTGAGTTTATTGTTCAACCTAGAAAAGAGGTTTCATGTTCATGGTAATTAAGGTTCATCCAATGATTCAATAATGTAAAATTCAATTAGTACAAGGCATATCAACCACTTTTGGGAATTTAGGTTGCTATAAACAGTCACCCAAGTGAATGAGATTGGTCAAATTCCATAGAGAGTGCCATTTTGTAGATTTAATTTTCTCATTTATTGTCCTCTTGTTCTAGCATTAGTGTCAATCTACAACTAGGGCTATCCTTTAGGGCCCATAACACCTAGAGGGTGAACACATACTTTTACCATCCCTTAGCATGATGAACCTCTATCTACCTGATCAAGTTGTTATAAATTTGGTATGTACGAGGTTAGCATAAATATGCCTAGTATCTAGTTGATTATCCACTTACACAAATTTATCTAGAGCCATGTCATTACCCTGGGCTTGGTACCATTGTTTATTCATGACTCACGACATTTATCCCATACCAAATGTCATGGTTGGGCTAATTCTTTGGGGTATGTTAGTCCACTTATAGTTGAAATATATCATGGACCTATCATTGTACTTCCCAATCAATGACCTTGAGGAAGCATCCTATAACGCCCCTCATTACTAATCTAACTAGGTCACTTGTTCCAACTTGTTCTATCAAAATACAACCATTCTTGAGTCATGTTGTATGGTTACCCACATCTCAATAATATTGGATTTTCGTATTTATTCATCCTTCACAATCAATTATACTAAAGAGTTAATAAAGATCATTGCTTAAGAATATCGATTAAAAATCTAGTTAGATTTTGCACCACATCTAATTTTTTCCTAGCATGGAATAATATATTATGTGTAAATGTATACTTGAACAATATTCCAAGTTTATTCAAGACTCTGTATCACCCAGGAGAGCTACACCTGTTGTTAGAGTTTCAATCCTATTTGGACTTTGAAAGGACAGGTGTTTATCAATTTTAAATGCAACATCAACTACAGTTCTTGAGGCTACTTACAAAATTTAGAAATGTATCTCATAGCAGTTACAAGTCTTCAATCCAATTATCATGAGTGAGCTGAGAAAAACATTTGTCATTAAAAAGTCAGAATGTCTCCAATTAATTTATAGACTCTCTTAATTGTTGTATTAATTTTCTTTGAATAAAATAGTGAGTATATATATATATATATATATATATTTAAGACTCCTTTCTTGAATTATTTTCTTTATGTTTCAAAGTCCTATGTCTTTAGAATAATAAACCTCCTCAAATAACTTAAACAAAAGTGTGATATATTCTTTTAATTATTTTCGTAACCTTACCTACATTCCCTTATTTGAAACATTTTAAGGGCAACCAAATATTGAGATCTAACTAAAAATAACAACTTGCTTTTCTAATTAAAATATCATGTTGCCTCTAAATACTTCCTTACTCAAATAAAATAAGTTAACAAAACCAAGGTACTTTCTTTCTTTTCGGTTTTAAGAACTTTATTATTTTCGTAACCTTACCTACATTCCCTTGTTTGAAACATCTAACTATTTCAAGGGCAACTAAATAGTGAGATCTAACTAAAAATAACAACTTGCTTTTCTAATTAAAATATCATGTTGCCTCTAAATACTTCCTTACTCAAATAAAATAAGTTAAACAAAACCAAGGTGTAGACACCAAAACAGCACCAATCCGATTAAGTGACTACAAACACTGATCGCATTGACATACACAGCTTTCAGGGCAGCCCTCAGAGGTCAAACAGTGGTCCTAGCCACTCACACAGCAGTTTAGAAGGTCGAAAAGTGAGCAGAGCAAAGTTGGTCGTTTTAACAAGCCTTTAATCAAAAGCAAGCCTTTAACAAACTTCAAGCCTTTAATCAAAAGCAAAACATTAAACAAGAGCAAACTTTAATTAAAAGCAAACCCTGATTAAAAGCAAGCCTTAAGCAAGGCAGAGCCCAAAAGCAAACCTTGGCCGAGGGTGTCGCGAAATCGCGACGTCGCGATTTCGCGACACCTAAGGCCCAAAAGCAAACCTTGGCCGAGGGTGTCGCGAAATCGCGACGTCGCGAAATCGCGACACCTAAGGCCCAAAGGGGAGCCTTGGCCTTAGGTGTCACGATTTCGCGACGTCGCGAAATCGCGACACCTAAGGCCCAAAGGGAGCTTGGCCTTAGGTGTCGCGATTTCGCGACGTCGCGAAATCGTGACACCTAAGGCCCGAAGGAGCCTTGGCCTCAGGTGTCACGATTTCGTGACGTCACGAAATCGTGACACCTAAGGCAGGGGAGGTGTCAGATTTGCGACGCGAAATCACGACACCTAAGGCCCAAAGGGAAGCCTTGGCCGAGGGTGTCGCGATTTCGTGACGTCGCGAAATCGCGACACCTAAGGCCCAAAGGGGAACCTCGGCCGAAGTGTCATGATATCGCGACGTCGCGATATCGCGACACTTCGACATTTTGCGCATAAACAAAATTTAATCAATCAAAGACGTTAAAAAGAAGGACATCAAAGGCGACACGTCAACATTCAAAGGCGGAATTCAAACAATTAAAGGCAAACATTAAAACATTTAAAAGTGCCATTAAAACGATTTAAGGTGGGCTTTAGACAACTGGCAGTGACACCACAGTCAGTTGCGTGGGCCGTTGAAGGACTGTCACAGTGGCATTAACGGAAGCCCGAGTCGTGGAGGACTTTCCTCTCTCGTGGAGACACGACCGCCACATGGCACCTTTGACCAACGCGTGGCGCTTATGCACGCCATTCAAGGAGACCCCCTGGGTCTATAAAATGGTGGATTTTTCCACCCAAAAGGAGGTTAACGAGCATTTTGAAAGAGCGAAGTGCTGTCGAACTAAAAACCCGATTGCACTCCTTTTCGAATTCATTCTTCTGCATCTGTAATCTCTTTTGCAAGGGAGGTTATTGGTGGCTGTTTGAAGGTGAATGCGAACCTTCAGACCCGACATTGGACACAGCAACATCCATCCGACGACAATTCTTTTTCTGAGATTTTGGGCCCTTCCCTAGTGGATTGGCGTCGAGATCAAGTTCTCAACGGGGAGGCCCGCTCGGGCACCCTCATTCTTTTCATTTTCTTTTTATTCATTTATTCATTATTTGTTTAGTCTGCATTATATTATGCCGAACATATGTTATGCATTATATTCTGCCAAACATATATTATGCATATTTACGTTTTTTGTTTGCATTCAACAACATTTAAATAGAATATGCTTTTTGTCCACATTATCATGTTATTGCAAAATGTCTTTATGTAATATATTTGCTAATGATGTGTTTCTTGAATGCAAAGTAGCTGAGAGTTTATCGTGTTTTAGTCGATTTGGTTCTTCATTGACTGTAGATAACGGTGATTTTTATTGGTTGCACCTTTATGCTTTTGTTTATTTTTAACACAGTGCTACTAAATAGTTTACTATTTCTTTGAATGCAGGAAGAACAACGGAAGCAAGGATTTATCGACATAAGCGGCGGCAACACTGGCCCGCCCGTTTCAAATGTGGGCATGCGGAAAAGAAGATCACTGTGCACTTTTGTAATGGAAATACGGGATGCATTGTAACCGAGTTGGAACCAAATGAATAAAAAGGGTTGTGCTCCTACTTTTGATGTGATTATATTCGTGTTATTTCATGCATCAAACTAGTCTATTTACATTGCAATTAGTGTTTCTTTCTTTTCGGAATCTCATGCTTTCAATGGCGATCACGGTGGGACCGTTCCCTGATTTTTAAATCACAGAAACTAATCTGATTTGCTGTGTTTTGTGCTTAGCAGGTACCTTTTTTAGCCGAAGATCAGAAATAGCAAGTTTGGGCAGAGAAAGGTAAGGGTTTTAAAACTGTTCCCGTTGTTTTTTGTTCATTTTTTTAAGGGTAGAGAAAGTTTTCAATTTTCTTACTTTATTATTAAAAAAAAAAAAATTAGCTTCTATCAGATTGTTTTTTTGTATGGCTTAGGGAAAGTTTTATTTTTTTTTTGCTTGTTTCATTTTTATTAAATAAAATGAACCACACACACTTCACGTGGTAAAATTAAACCAAGGAGCTGGTCGTAAAACCCCAGCCCTTGATCAAGACCATCGGTGGATTTCATCACCACCTTGGCTTGATTTGCATCCATTACCCCGATTGTCACTGTTGTTAGGCGTAAATCCTGACGAAAGCTGACCGAGTGTCACTGGGGTGATTCCCATGCGCGCGAGGATAAGTCTTCTATGGTAGGTGCCATTAACAGGACAATCCCCCTTCCGTACCGCCTACGTACCACGTACCATCTGCTCTCACGTACCTATAGTCTCCCTCTCGTAAGGGCGGGTATATAGAGAGGTTGGTATATCGGCCTGGTTGGTATATTGAAGGGGCGACCATTTTGGGAGTTATATGAGCCTTCATTATGCATTTAAACGTTCTTCAAAAACATTCAAAAACAAAACAAAACATCAAAATGCACTAAACCAGTTTAGGACACACTATTAACCCTTAAAAGAGATAATCACGGTTTGTGTATGTGTGTGTTCATTTCTGCTTAGTGTAGACAAAAAGAAAAATCATCATAAACGAGATAAAAATTTGCTTAGTTAGTAGAGAAGCACCACAATGGTGTACACCCGTAGTCAAGCCCAATCAAGGGCAGAAGCTCCGGAAGGTACACAAGAAGCAGGCACAAGTCGCCTTCGCTTTAGTCCTGAGGACTTGGTCATACCGCCTCGGCGGTCTGGCCCACAAGAAGGTCCACGTCAGACCACATCAAGAAAGAATTATTGGGATCCCCCTCTGTGGGGTATGCCCATTGAACACAGCCCCTTTCGGGAAGACGCTTTACATGTAGATCTTAATGTAAGTAGACAACTGCCTTTTGAGGCTAGATCTGAGTGGCCGCAGCGCGATGAAGCGCTAGAGAGGCATAGTGTCCATGAGGAGAGACAACGTGAATACGGTACCTCTTCTTTGCCTCCCATTAGAATAGAAAGACAAAATCCAGAGCGCAGGGCTCTTCACACAAGGCGAGCTCACTCCGCCCGCCCCTTTCAAACCCATGAAAGGGAGTACGAGGAAGATCATCGCATTCCTCGAGAACAACATACAGCACGGGAACCTTGCGTTTCTACACCTGCTAGATATCATGGTCACCCTTCGAGACCAGAGCCTCAAGTACATGCCGCCTACCTCGACAGAGGGAAGCGACCCATTGAAATTTTAGATCATCAAAATCGAGGCAAACACATAGGAGAAACATTCAAACCTCCTGAGCAAAATAGGGTAGACCAAATTGACCCGACAGTCGCCAGACATGCCGCCCGCCAAGCCCGAATCACGCAGCTTGAGCAAGGTCATCAGGAGTTAGAGTACTTATACCGCCTGAATAAAGAGCGCATGCAACGCGAAGCGGATGAGTTGCGCTATAAACTCCCTGAGAGGGTGCCAACCCCTCGCACCCAGAGAGCAGAACAATATGAGAGGCACAACCCTTTGGTGCAGGACAGGTCTCCACGACCTCGTCAAGCTTTGCCTCCGAGACCTTATAGACCCGAGAGGGAGGCCACTCCCCGAAACAATGATGGTTACCCTCAGCGGGGACTCAATTAGGGTCATAGGTCTCGCCCAGAGACTCCTCAAGAGGTGTATGAGGAGTATGAACCAGAAATAGAATGGGCCGAAATGCCCCATCAAGGCGGGAGGGCTGCCACTCGGCCACCCCTCCATAGGCCTCCAGTCTCCCATAACTCACAACGGGAGCAAACAAAAGAGGAAGAAATAAAATCTTCAGATGCATACAAAGCGCTATTAGAGCGTTTGGAGTCCGTGGAGACAAAAGCTGCTGGGCATCAAAAACCCACATTACGTCAACTCCGTAGTCATCCAGTGCATCCCTCAGTGCCCACACCTCTTTACCCCGAACATTTCAAGTTGCCTCAATTGGCAGTCTTTAAAGGTGAAGAGGACGCACAAGAACATGTCACAAGGTTCCTAAGTCAATGCTTCGGCATCCAAGATAATGATGCATTATTGCTTAGAACATTCATAACCACATTCGCAGGCCCTGCCTCGGATTGGTTCACACAATTACCCAAACACAGCATAAACAACCTAGATCAATTAGTAGATGCGTTTCTTGAACGCTTTGCTTTCAACACAAGGAAGAAGGCATCACTGAGTGATCTGGCCAGCCTCAGGCAATATGAGGAAGAAACAATGGCAGCATACGGGAATCGATGGAGGGCTTTGCTTTCTAAGCTACCCTACCGTCCCCCTATGTCTGATCTCACACAGATGTTTGCAAAAAGTTGCTTGAAATCGATCTCTGGGCTATGCAGCAACAATACGCCAACCTAGAAGAAGCTTTGGCGCAAGCCAGAGTTATAGAAGAGATCAAAATAGGCGAAGGCGCAATCGCCAAGCCTAAAAAGAAAGAGTGGAATAAAACCACTAAGACCGGGACTACGCAATCACAACCCGCTGCGGTTAACCAAGTTGCGATAAATGTCCCCAAGCCTGTGCAAGAAATGCAGCCCCAAAAGGCTAATTACCAGGCAATGCCTCCTAGTTATGAAAGAGAAAATACAAGACGAGGAGCAGAATCAGCAGCGTCGCCCTAGGCGACAATTCACCCCTTATACGGAGTCCAGGGACTCCCTATTTGACCGCTTGTCAGCGGCAAATTTAGTCACCCTGCCAGAGATCCAAACTGTAGACCCTAACGCTCCTAAGCCTAAGGGATACAGAGAGGAATTGTATTGTAGATTCCATAGGCGCAGGGGACATGACTTGAATGGATGCTGGAAATTCAAAGGATTAATCCAAGATTTGATCGACAATAAAACATTGGCCGTGGACAACCCCATAGCGCCAAACAATCAACAAATGGGGGTATTCAAGGACCCTTTGCCTGCCCACGAGGCACAGGCAAAACCTCTCCAGGTTAACGAGGTGCGACAGAATCTTCCCATGCAAGGATTTGTGGGAATGATCAGCATAGTGACCAGGAACAAAAAGTACCCAACAGTTGCCCCCGAGGTAGCTACAAGGGAAGTTCCAACAACATCGCAGCCTCAACAACGCCCTATGCAGTCGCCTCCGCCTAGACCCGAGGTCACGATACGGACCAAACTCACGCAGAGTTTGCGGACCACATCGGCTAGGCTTTCCATTTACGAGCTTATTCAACAGTCAACACCTCATAGGGAAGCTCTTATGGAAATTTTAAAAGCCATCGAATTACAGCCTCACGAAGCAAATTCTTTCAACAACTTCGTGGGACATGTGAAACGATGTACGGAGCCGGTCATTACCTTCGAGAGAAGATGAAGTCAAAACAATATCGAATGACATGGCAGATCCACCCTTGCACGTTATCGCGCGGGTCAACGGGATCCCGTACAAGAGAGTGTTGGTAGATACTGGCTCGTCTAGTAACATCATTACCACTGCGGCCTTAAAACATTTGAAGCTACCAGCCTCTCATATCACAGCCTCCACATACACACTCGCGAGCTTTCAACGATGCAATATGCTCAACAGTCGGCACAGTTGTTCTCGCCTATCCAGGTAGGACAAAAGACAATACCTACATTGTGCCATGTGTTGGAAGGCGAGATGGCTTACAATATACTGCTAGGGCGGCCTTGGATCAGGGACATGAAGTGTGTCCCTTCGATCGCTCACCAGTGCTTAAAGTATGCTTTTGAAGGAGAAATACATGTAGTCCCGATGGACTTAGAGCCCTTCAAGTATTGCAATGCGGTACAATTAATGCCTCAATCGACCCTCCCTTCAACGCATTTGGATTTCCAGTTAAATCCATCTAAACAGGGTCCGATACCGCAGGCACCACTGGTGACCAAATCAACAAAATCCCAGCCAGGTGAGTCTTCATCATCTGCTCCTTCATTATCAATGCCACCTGTCATGGCCAAACAGAAGGACAAGGGAAAACAGATCATGGAAGAGGCTCAGCCCCTAGAAGAGGGGTTGCCAACAATATCAACGGTATCAACAGAAGAAACACCTAGCACAACGGAAGCTGAGGCTCCTAAACCACCAAACATGGAATGGACTCAGGAAGGACTCCCGTTCCCTACCTCCCAAGCAACAACAATCACTGTTGAAATGGCCAGTACGGGCCTGGGGGAGTATTTAGTGTAGAATGTTGTGGCAACGCCCGCATTGGAGTCAGTACAGGACATGGGGAGACCTCGCCTTCCCATAGGAACAGTTGTTCCTCTAGGTTACCCACCAAACCAGGCAAATTTTGTGTATGGGGGCCTTGATCATGGTCTTGAACCATGCAAACAAAAGGAAGCAGACGAAGAGCCTTTTGTTGAAAATATCAACTATCTGTCAAACCCGGACTTCGCTCTAAGATATCTCGGCCAATGCAATTGGCATGGATACGGGCTAGGCGAGATATGAGCAAGGGATGCGTGTCCTTTGCCAACCAAGATATCAGATGCCATATGATAAGTCGGGAGTAGGGTTCAACCACCCCCTGCCCTTAGACATCTTGGTAGAAAATATGCAAGGCCTAGAAATAGGCAACAAGGGGGGATTGGCACCAGATCTTTATGCCAACCCAAATACAGAATATACATTGGGAGATTACCTCCCATGGTCAACAAACACCCTTGGCAACAGCAGTAATCCCTCTCCTTTGCTAGAGAGAGGTGAAAGTTCGGACATTAATCCCCAAAGAGAACATCAACGGTGTCCGGACATCTTTTTGAAGTTGTTCCCCTTAGAGGTTCCAGTTGAATCAATACAGTGTCAAGAGAATCAGGTCCCTCCACCAAGAGTGGAACAACCGCAATGGGACCAGATTAACTTGCTGGAACAAGGAGAACCTTCAATGTCGCAAGTAACAGTTGCTGAAGAGAATGAACATTTTTGGATCTCCGAAAGTGATTCAGAAGATGAGACTGAGATGATCTATCTCAGACATGCGCGATGGCATCAATCGCCCTTTAACTCATGAAGATCTAATGGGACAGATGGGCATAAGGTTAGGGCATGAATGGTGGGTAGACCCAGCGAGGTGGGACCAAGTGTTGGATCCATGGCTCCAAATTCAAGATGAGCACCGTCCACCACGAGATCCTATCATGACATCAGTGTCGAGGGAAGACCCCGTCTTCCTATCAACACATAGGGCCGATCCGTTCATACCCGTCCCTACAGAACCAGATCCAGAGTATAGGGAGCATCTAGAAGAATCAAGTTATCACACCCACGGTAATGGAGACCAAATTCATTCCATCCACATGATCTCCATTGATTTGACCGCACCCATCCGCAATCCGGCCGATCCATCACGGTCATTGCATCTAGACATAGATGCCATCGACTGGGATCACGTCAATTCACCTTTATCACCATCAGAGTACTGGCCTTTCGGTGAAATGCTTCATTTTACCCCAAGGACAACTCAAGATATTTTTCAGGCTGAAGAGGGACCCGAGGTTCCAAACGCAGATTTAAACTCAGCTAATGATATCCATTTGATCCCGACTCCACATCAGTTGGAGGAAGGATCCCACATGTCAGTCGAGGAGACGACTGACGTAGACATCGGCTTAGACCCAATGAATCCACAGATTATCAAGCTGGGGGTAAGTCTTATCCCCCGAAGAGCAAGCCGACTACATTGCCCTTCTCAAAGAGAAGAAGGAGGTTTTTGCATGGTCATACAAAGATATGCCGGGACTAGACCCGCAGCTAGTCACGCATAATTTAACGCTTGATCCGACAATCAAGCTCGTAAAGCAAAAACTATGTAAGATGCACCCAACAGTGGCCTTGATGGTCAAATACGAATTGCAAAAGCTGTTGGATGCACAGTTTGTCATCTGCATGGATTATCCGCCATGGCTGTCCAACATGGTTCCCATCAAGAAGCCCGACGGGAGGATTCGCATATGCACTGATTTTTGAGATCTAAACAAAGCGAGTCCTAAGGATGATTTCCCCTTGCCAAGCATCGACGCATTGGTAGACGCTACAACAGGTCACGAAATGCTCTCCCTCATGGATGGTTTCTCAGGATACAATCAGATTCGTATCAATCCTGAGGATCAACTCAAAACGGCGTTCACAACGCCTTGGGGGACATTTTGTTATAAGGTCATGCCTTTTGGCCTTAAAAATGCTGGCGCTACCTACCAACGTGCCATGACGTACATCTTCCACGATTACATGCATAAAACTTTGGAAGATTACATGGATGATTTGTTAGCCAAGTCTCTTTTGCGCTCAGATCATCTCGGTGACTTAAGCAAGATTCTCGATCGCCTCATAGAGCATAAGGTCAGACTGAATCCCAAGAAGTGCGTATTCGGCGTCACATCTGGAAAACTCTTGGGTTTTATAGTCTCAAAGCGAGGCATCGAAGTGGACCCAAAGAAAGTCAAGGCAATCCTTGAAATGGCTCCCCCAACCACTATCAAGCAGCTCAGAAGTCTGCAAGGAAAGGTCACGTCGATTAAATGCTTCATAGCGCAATTATCTGACAAATGCCGACCCATGAACAAATTATTGCACAAGGGGGTTACATTTCATTGGGATGACGAGTGCCAATCAGCCTTTGACGAAATCAAACAATACTTGGCTTCGCCACCAGTATTGGCACCACCTAGACCAGGAGTGCCATTCTACTTATACATCTCAGCTACTGAGGTGGCACTGGGCGCCATGCTGGCCCAGAAGAATGAACTTCACAAAGAACAGGCTACTTACTATCTTAGCCGCACCCTGGTCAGTTATGAACTTAACTATGCATACGTTGAGAAACTCGCTTAGCGGTGGTGTTTGCTACCAAAAAGCTACGCCACTACATGCTTGAGCAACACTACGTATGTTGTGTCTAAGGAGAATCCATTGCGATACATGATGAGTCGTACTTATCATAGTAGTCGCACGGCGAAATGGATCATGTTGTTGACGAAATTTGACATTGAGTTTATTGGACAAAAATCTATCAAAGGACAAGTCATAGCCGATCAACTAGCAGAGGCTCCTCTTGAAGACGATCAGCCTCTAGTCATAGAACTACCCGATGATGGGGTCTTCCATGTCTCAGAATCGCAAGATTCTGATGAGCCTGAGTCACAGGCCGACATAACCCTATTCTTCGATGGTTCTAAATGTGAGCAAGGTGGTGGCACGGGAATTGTATTCTTCACACCGCGAGGGTGCTCCAATGCCCCTGTCATTTAAATTAAACTTCCAGTGCACCAACAATAATGCAGAATATGAAGCCTTGCTCCTAGGTCTTCAGACAACAATCGCCATGAACATCAAACGACTGAACATCTTTGGTGATTCGCTGTTAATAGTCAATCAAGTCAAAGGGGTATATAAATGCAAATGCCCAGTTTTGCAGGCTTATAAAGCCCTTGTGGACAAATTCTTGGCAAAACTTGAGTGGTATGACATCGAGGCACTCCCTCGATCATCGAATCATTTTGCGGACACAATGGCCTCCTTGGGGTCACTAATTCCGCAAGACCTTTCCGGTGATATGACAACCATTCAAGTCAAAACCTTATCGCAATCCGTGATGGAGCGTGCAAGCTCAGACTTAACGCCGAGAATCCACATGATCCAGATCGAACCATCCTCGGATAAGTTCTTTCGAATCCGAGATCATCTGAAACGTGCCAACTAGGGGTCCTTGTTTTCCCCTACTCCCATTAATAGCAACACAACGCTATTCTTGCAAGTTCTATCCCATTCAGCGTTTGTTAGGGAAGAACTTCAAAAGGGATTGGTTGTTCATACTGTCGAGGTTTCCGATCAACAGGACTGGTATTTACCCATTAGAGACTACCTCAAGTTAGGTAATCTTCCCCTTGGATTGACGCATGCCGCAAAACGAACATTCAAGCAGAAAGCGGCTAAGTATGTCTTGATAGGAGACATTTTGTATCGTCGCAGCTATGACGGAATTCTTCTTCGTTGCTTGGACCAGCAAGAGTCCACTTGGGCAGTCGCCCAAGCGCACGATGGTACATGTGGTGGCCACTTTAGTGGTATGGCCATTGCAAAGCGCATTCTTCGCATGGGATATTATTGGCCATATTTAGAGCGAGATTGTTGCGCATATGTCAAGAAGTGCGTGAAGTGTCAACATCATGCCAATTTGATGCACGTACCTTCCCAGGCCCTGCAGACAGTCCAGTCTGCTTGGCCATTTTCGCAGTGGGGCTTCGATCTAATTGGAAAGATCTCCCCTACGTCATCGAGGCCGTCACACGTTTATCATAACGGCCACAGAGTATTTTACCAAATGGGTGGAAGCAATTCCGCTGACCTCTACGACAGGACCCCGCATTGTGGAGTTCATTTTGCATAACATCATATGTCATTTTGGTATTCCATCCAAAATAATCTCGGATAATGGGCCATCATTCAAGAACAAAGACGTGCGTGCTTTGACCACAAAGTACAAAATTCAGCACAGTTTTTTGACACCCTATTATCCACAGGCAAATGGGCAAGCAGAGGCGTCAAACAAAATGCTAGTTGCCATCCTTAAAAATATGGTCGCAGACAGTCATAAGGATTGGCACATCCAAATCCCACTTGCCCTTTGGGCTTATCGCACTAGCATTCGGACGCCAACTGGGGCAACTCCATTTTCGCTCGTGTATGGCTCAGAGGCAGTAATGCCTCTCGAGTTGGAAATTCCTTCCCTCCGCATATCAATGCAGGAGTTCATCGATGATGACACTGCACGGCAGGCCCGGTTAGACCAACTTACGTTGCTTGACGAACGACGCGTTAATGCTCTCGAGCACTTACGTATCTATCAAGAGCGGCTTAAGAAAGCTTACAACATGAAAGTTCACCTAAGGGACTTTCGGGTTGGTGATTTGGTTTTGAAGGAAAACCAACAGAACTCTAATTTGCCGTCCCACCTAAGGGACAAGTTCACGGCAAATTGGTTAGGTCCATATGTCATTGATAGCAAAATAGGACCCGGGACGTACCGGCTAGCTTCTCTTGACGGTATCAAGGAAACAGAACCCTTGAATATCAGTCATTTACGACCATTTCATATCTAAGAGAGCCATATCCCAAAAATGCTCCAAGGATTCTTAAAATCGCTTGGTCAATCCCAAAAATGCTCCAAGGATTATCGCAATCACTTGGTCACCCCAAAATGCTCCAAGGATTATCGCAATCACTTGGTCACCCCAAATGCTCCAAGGATTATCGCAATCACTTGGTCACCCCAAAAGCTCCAAGGATTATCGCAATCACTTGGTCACCCAAAAGCTCCAAGGATTATCGCAATCACTTGGTCACCCCAAAATGCTCCAAGGATTATCGCAATCACTTGGTCACACCCAAAATGCTCCAAGGATTATCGCAATCACTTGGTCAACCCAAAAGCTCCAAGGATTATCGCAATCACTTGGTCAACCCAAAAGCTCCAAGGATTATCGCAATCGCTTGGTCAACCCAAAATGCTCCAAGGATTATCGCAATCGCTTGGTCAAATCCCAAAAATGCTCCAAGGATTCCTAAAATCGCTTGGTCAAATCCCAAAAATGCTCCAAGGATTTCCACAATCGCTTGGTCAAAAATCAAGAAAATTCAAAAACAACAAAAATCATCAAAAACAACAAAATATTTGCATCTCATTTCTAGGCATACTCAAATTCATCAATAGAGAGCTCTTCTCGCACCTCATCTTCATATTCACCAAAATCAATCCATCAAAAATACAAAAATACATAGCTGCATTGCATCCATACATTGCATATTTGTGGTCATATAGGTCAAAGGCACCATAGGCTGTAATTTCTCTGCTAGTCCATCTTGTTCCACACTGTTCCATTTTACAAAAACAACAAAAACACCATGCATTGCTTTTACCACACTAGAGTCAGTGGTCTTTTAATGTATCAAGAGTTTTCGTGATTCAGTCATCATTTTGCTCTTTAGCCATGAAATGTATCAAGTCAAACAGATTTTACGAAGGTAGAGTCATACTTGAAATACACCTTGTTACGTAGCATCCTAACACAAATTAAAACACATAAAGATTCCCAAGTTGTGTGAACGAAAGATGAAACCTGCATAGTAATCCAGGTCACCATAAGCGAAACGGTTATCTTGCTCATCCCCCCGTGCGAATGGTTCTAGAATGCTGAGAATTGACAAAAGGACAAGCTCTTTCCTATCCATTCACCTCCATATACAATGGTTTTCACCACTACCAAATCCCAATCATAGTTGGTTCCCAAAGTTGTAAGGATTTGTACTACACGTCCCTGCCAAGGATGGGTAGTCATCCCCAAGACCTAAAGGGATCAACACCATTCACAAACAAAATTCCAACAAATCATCATCCTAACACTTTCCATTCACCTTTGGTCTCCAAGTTGTAAGGATTCGTACTATCCGCCCCTAACCAGGATGGGTAGTCATCCCCAAGGCCTAACAGATCAATGCCTTTACTCCATAATCTCCATCATCCCCTTGCTCCCCAACGTCGTAAGGATTCGTACTATCCGCCCCTAACCAGGATGGGTAGTCATCCCCAAGGCCACAAGGATCAAAGCCATTCACAAGCTCAAATTCAAAATACACAAAACACAAAATCAAATAACAGTGGTTATCACCACTATTCAAAATCCTTGCTCAAAAAGAATTAATAAAAAGTGATCTTCATCACTATATAGACGAGCAACTTTCTCAACCATTAAGCCAACAAATATCCTGAACTTGAATCCCTGGAATTCTCAGCATTCGAAAACCATCTAGGTGATCCTCATTACAGGTTTGGTTGATAGCCTATCTGGCAATGGTGGTATCCTACCCGCATGACGATATGTCTGTCACATTCGCTTTGCGTATGTGCAGACCAATGTTTGCATAAGGATGAGCTAGCTTATGGTATCCTGGATAACATCGCAGATTAATCTAACTAAATACAACAAAGGAGTTAGTGGAGCTAATTAGGTGATCCTCAGTACAGGTTCGGTTGAAAGCCCATCTGGCACTGGCGGTATCCTGACAAATACCACATAAATGAACTCAATTGCACACACAGGGATGTGAAATAACTTGGTCAAAAACAAGTCCGATTCATACCTTGTTCAAAAGTCTTGTAAGATAAAGTACAGTCATGGCTAGTAAGTTAAAACCGTCTGAGTCTCAGAAAACCTTAGCTACATTTCTAAACCAACTGCGCTACTTTTCATCCTTACAATACCATCAGAAAATACAAAAAAGAAAAACCACATGTATACATACAAAGTCATGCATCACAGCAATCGCCTAAAAAGACAAAATAATAGAGTTCTAAACAGTCTATGGTGCCATAGCCAAACATCACAAAGTCCATCCATCCATTTCATTTCTGCATATCACATATAAATCAAAAACATTTGCATTCATCATGCATCCATCAAAATAAATCAACATACAACAATCACATTTATCATACCATATGCATCCATCAATATAAAGTAGCATGCATCCATCAACATCAATCATTATGCATAACATAATATCATGACATATACACAAAGAAAGAAAATCAATACAACAAAAACATCACAAAAATGTAACACAAAAACATAAGCAATAAGTTGCCGGACACAAGTGCTCTTGCACTTAACCTCTTGGCATAGAAAATCGATGTCGGGGCTCAAATTCTCACTTTCCCACTTCCCCAAGAAGGCTACCATAGCTGGACCGCTCCACGGGAAGACGGGTTTTTGATGATTTCACCTCATTATGGCATCACCAAAAGGGTTAACACCCACCAAAAATAGGTCCAAATGTCGGGAAATTGCACGTGCTTAAATGGTAAAACATCTAAAGGCACCCTAACCTAAGTCATCTTGGGTCAAGCGACTCATCGCTTTTCTCATGAAGGTCATTCCCTCATCGATTCGTCGCTTGAGGGGGTAGTCACACTTAGTCACCAATCAACAAGCACACACCCAATCAAGGCAATGGCATGCATTCAAAGAATCATTGACAAAGACAATCACGCTCCGCTTGGGGCGAGTAAACAAGCAATCATTAAATTGATCAAACACTTGGCATTCCCGAAGCATGAACACAAGGTTCCCCCTGTGGACAAAAGGTTACGCCCTTTGCCTAATCATGACTGATCAATGTCCAAGCTCAAGTCACACCTCACCAAAATAGGTTAACACTTGAAATCAAATTCCTTAGCTCGTCAAAAGCAAGGATTCAAGAATGCATGCCCTTTCCATACTTGGGGCATCAAAAGTTGGTTAGGTTACCAAGAAACCCTAATCATTAGTGCTTTGGTTATCTATTTTTGCTCAACACTGCATCACCCGTAACGCTTCCCAAAAAGGGGCATCTGTAGACACCAAAACAACACCAATCCGATTAAGTGACTACAAACACTGATCGCATTGACATACACAGCTTTCAGGGCAGCCCTCAGAGGTCAAACAGTGGTCCTAGCCACTTACATAGCAGTTTAGAAGGTCGAAAAGTGAGCAGAGCAAAGTTGGTCATTTTAACGAGCCTTTAACAAACTTCAAGCCTTTAATCAAAAGCAAGCCTTTAACAAACTTCAAGCCTTTAATCAAAAGCAAAACATTAAACAAGAGCAAACTTTAATTAAAAGCAAACCCTGATTAAAAGCAAGCCTTAAGCAAGGAGCAAAAGCAAACCTTCAGGGTGTCGCGATATCGTGACGTCGCGATATTCGCGACACCTAAGGCCCAAAAGCAAGCCTTGTCGAGGGTGTCACGATATGTGACGACACCTAAGGCCCTTGGCGTGTCGCGAATCGCAACACCTAAGGCCCAAAGGGGAGCCTTGGCCTTAGGTGTCATGATTTTGCGACACCTAAGGCCCAAAGGGGAGCCTTGGCCTTAGGTGTCGCGATTTCGCGACGTCGCGATATCGTGACACCTAAGGCCCAAAGGGAAGCCTTGGCCGAGGGTGTCGCGATTTCGCGACGTCGCGAAATCGTGACACCTAAGGCCCAAAGGAGGAACCTCGGCCGAAGTGTCGCGATATCGCGACACTTCGACATTTTGTGCATAAACGGAATTTAATCAATCAAAGGGGGCGACATTCAAAGGCGACACGTCAGCATTCAAAGGCGGAATTCAAACAATTAAAGGCAAACATTAAAACATTTAAAAGTGCCATTAAAATGATTTAAGGTGGGCTTTAGACAACTGGAAGTGACACCACAGTCAGTTGCGTGGGCCGTTGAAGGACTGTCACAGTGGCATTAACGGAAGCCCGAGTCGTGGAGGACTTTCCTCTCTCGTGGAGACACGACCGCCACATGGCACCTTTGACCAACGCGTGGCGCTTATGCACGCCATTCAAGGAGACCCCCTGGGTCTATAAAATGGTGGATTTTTCCACCCAAACGGAGGTTGGCAGGCATTTTGAAAGAGCGAAGTGTTGTCGAACTAAAGACCCGATTGCACTCCTTTTCGAATTCATTCTTCTGCATCCGTAATCTCTTGCGAAAGAGAGGTTGGTGGGTGGTTTTTAGAAGCGTGAATCTGACCTTCATACCCGACATTGGACACAGCAACATCCATCCGACGACAATTCTCTTTCTGAGATTTTGAGCCCTTCCCTAGTGGATTGGCGTCGAAATCAAGTTCTAACGGGGGAGGCCCGCTTGGGCACCCCGCATTCTTTTCATTTTGCTTTGTTGATTGCATTTCAACCCAGTTTGAGCATTATTTGTTTAGTCTGCATTATATTCTGCCGAACATATGTTATGCATTATATTCTGTCGAACATATATTATGCATATTTACGTTTTCTGTTTCCAGTCAACAACATTTAAATAGAATATGCTTTATATCCACATTATCATGTTATTGCAAAATGTCTTTATCGTAACACAGGTGCTGCTAACGAATCTGTCATTTCTTTGAATGCAGAAGGCATTTTACTGGCAAATAGTATCGTGTTTTAGTCGATTTTTGGTTCTTCATTGACCTGCAGATAACAGTGACTGTTTTATTGGCAGCAACCTTTATGCTTTTGTTTATTTTTAACACAGGTGCTACTAAATAGTTTACTGTTTCTTTGAATGCAGGAAGAACAGCAGCAAGCAAGGATTCATCAGCATAAGCGGCGGCAACACTGGCCCGCCCGTTTCAAATGTGGGCATGCGGAAAAGAAGATCACTGTTCATGATTGTAACTGAAAATATGTAACTGAGGAGATGCATTGTAACCGAGTTGGAATCAAATTAATAAAAAGGGTTGTGCTCCTGCTTCTGATTTGATTATATCCATGTTATTTCATGCATCAAGCTATTTGGTTTACATTGCAATTAGTGTTTCTTTTATTTTCGAAATCTCATGCTTTCACAAGGTACTTACTTTCTTTTCGATGTTAAGAAATTTATTATTTTCTTAACCTTACCTACATTCCCTTGTTTGAAACATCTAACTATTTCAAGGGCAACAAAATATTGAGATCTAACTAAAAATAACAACTTGCTTTTCTAATTAAAATATCATGTTACCTCTAAATACTTCCTTACTCAAATAAAATAAGTTAAACAAAACCAAAGGTACTTTCTTTCTTTTCGGTGTTAAGAACTTTATTAGATTAAGTTCACTGAAACTTAAATTAATAGCTTCCTATTCAAATTAGTAGTTGAAACAGTCAATGTTGTCCTCGTTAATCTATTTTTCGTTTGGCAGTGAATAGGGTAACCACCAATCTAGGTTACCTGAGGTGTCCAGTGATCTAATTTCATCACGGTAAAAAAATTTCTTATTAAAATGAAAATATGTTTACAAAATTGCATTAAATAAACCTGAGAAGATCCTTCGTGACATTTTAGATTCACTTGATAATTATAATACCATCAACATCATAGTTAAAGACTACAAAACAGTTTTCATGTTGGAATAAAGGAATGCAATGGCTAATATCTTATTCTGAAACAATCATAGAATATTTTATCACAATAATATAGCCATTAAAGATACCCATACATGATAAAAGTTACATGCAGACAAACAAATTCAAAAGACCAAAATTGTGATTTGTTTAGTTTTTACAATCTTCCTAATTTACTTTCTATCTGCCCTCCACAAACACGTTTCTTTAGTCAACAAATCTTGATTGCAGAGAACATCATCCTTTTTTCATCTCCTCCTTCAAAACATAAAGTTGTCAATAATAATCACAACACACTCCCTAAAAACCATAACTTCCTTCCTTTTCATCACAAAGAACCTATGGAGGTGGTTATTAAACAATCATAGGATTCGCCACACAGTTATCTAGCTCATTTTTCTCAATATTCCTCCATTATGTCCTTTTCACAATAATCTTAAGCAAAAGGATAATTTTATTTATTTTACTCTATATATTTTTCTTCATAATAATTTTAATTTATCATCCATATATTATTTTGTAAACTTTAAAACAAGGGTTTAAACATTTTTCAATCACCAAAATGGCTCCCATGCTCATTGGCACTTTCATTGTTGACAAAGGATATATGTATGCATTTTTTTTGTCATGATTCCCTAAATGATATGCAACTACATGAGCTTCCATGTACTCATGAGTCGATCATCATTTCCCACTTAACCTTTCCATCAAACATCTCCTATCAAAGGAATGTACTTGGTCCTTCATGCACAAGAGTCATCAAAAAAACCACATTCTAAATGAAAAAGGTAAGTATAATTTATTAATTTATCTTTAATCAATAGTCATATTGGGAGGGTCGTTACATCCTCCCCCACTAATACAATCCCTATGTTTTATTGCATATTTATACAAGTCAAACATATACTTATGCATTTCATAATCCATCAACGTACATATATGTCCATACGTTAATCATTCAATAATTCAAAATATGTTTACTTAATCCATTTTACATAGTGTTTCATATTTCCATGCAATCATAAATCCATACATCTATCAAAATATATTTCAAAAACAAATCTACTCAATAGTTCAGATGTACAATTATACATATTTACATAATCAACCATAAATCCACATAACAAATGTTCAAGTTCACTCAAATGGGAAAGGAAATTATTACTTCATATCATCCACATTATTCCATGTTGCATCTATATCTAAGTAGTGGTCCTATTGGACCCGATATTGGTCGATGTTTCTTCTCCTCAAGCTCTTGGTCCTAAAGCCAAGTATTCAAACTAGTCGAATTTCAATTTACAATGGGTCCGACATTTGCAATTTGGAAATATTCCAAATGTGAGTGGGGTCAGCAATGTACTTCCTAAGGAGGGACAGATGGAAGCTTAGTGGTAGAGCACGTTTATAGGCAACAGGGCTTATTTTACCTATAATTTCAAATGTACCCATAAATCTAGGGTAAATTTTGGAAGATTTAATAGAACTCTTTGCAAGTTTCACCCTTAAGAAGATTCTATCATCCACAAAGTATTCCCTTAGAATTTTTTTGAGGTTCACGTAGCTCTTGTGGTAATCTATAGACTCTTTATGAATTTGGAAAAATTATTTTATTTATTATTCTATTTCTCTCATAAAATCCAGCTCGACCACTAATCGATCTTTTGGATTATCCCATGATAAAAGAGTCATGAACTTTCTCCCATACAGGGCTTCAAATGGTGTCATACCTAGTGAAGCATAATAGTTGTTATTGTAAGTAAATTCCGGTATAGGTAAACTTACCATTTAGTATTTTGATCCATACAATATATACTCAACATGTCCTCTAGGAACTGATTCACCCTCACAGTCTATCCATATATCTTAGGGTGATAAGCTAAACTAATATTAAGTTTGATACCTAGTACTCGATGCAAATCTTACCAGGACTCTAATGTAAAACACGAATCTCTATCTGAGATTATAACTTCTAGAAACTCATGTAATCATACTATATCTTTGGAAAACTTACTTGCTATGGCAAGCACATCATCTAAACATTCCTAGCTATGAAATGTGCAACCTTGGTTAACTTGTCTACAAAAACTAGTAATACATCATGCCTAAACCTAGTCTTAGGAAATCTGACTACAAATTCGATTGACACCACCTACTATTTTTGTGTAGGAATATCATGTGGGTACAAATGACTTGTTGGGTGCAAATTTTCTACTTTAACTTTTTGACACTCCAAGAACCTAGACACATAATCATTGATGTCTTTTTCATTCCTAGTCAATAATAGGCCTTTCATAGATTCTTACAAATATTCACCCCACCAATATGTGTAGATTAAGGAGTATTATGTGCCTCCTTTAGGAAAATTTCTCTTAATCCTCCCAAATTTGGAATAACCAATCTATTATTATAGTACAACAAATCATATCTACCGCATGTAACAATCCAACTCTCCTCACCTGTTTGTACCACATAAAATAACCTAAGCAAATTTCAATGTAATTTTTTTTTTTGAGTTTATCGTTCAACCTAGAAAAGAGGTTTCATGTTCATGGTAATTAAGGTTCATCCAATTATGCAATAATGTAAAATTCAATTAGTACAAGGTATATCAACAACTTTTTGGAATTTAGACTGCTACAAACAGTCACCTAAGTGGACGAGATGGGATGAATCCTATAGAGAGTACCATTTTATAAATCTAACTTTTTTATTTGTTATCCTCTTATTCTGGAATGAGTGTTGATCTATGGTTGGGATTATCCTCTAGGGCCCATAACACCTAGAGAGTTGACGTATACTCTCCCTATCCCTTAGCATGACGAACCTCGATCTACCTAATTGACTTATTCTAAATTTTGTATGCAAGGGGTTAGGACACATATGCCTAATGTGTAGCTGATTATCCACATATACAGAGTCAACATATGGGTAGCTAACATTGGGTTTGGTATCATTATCTATTAATGAATCACAGCATTTATCCCATACCAAGTATCATGGTTGGACTAATTCTCTTCGACATGTTAGTCCACTTATAGTCAAAATAGATCATGGTCCTATCACTGTATTTCCTAGGCAATGACCTAGAGGAAACATTCCATATCCCTACTCATTACTAATTCTAACTAGTTTACTTATTTTGAATTTTTCTATGAAAATATGGTCGTTCTTGAGCCACGTTGTATGCTTACCCGTATCTCAATAATATTGGATGTTCGTATTTATTCATCCTTTGTGATGAATTATACTAAGAAGATAATAGAGGTCATTGCTTAAGAATATCGATTAAAACACTAGTTGGGTTCTATTTGAGCATCACATCTAATTCTTCCCTAGCATGGGTTAATAGGGTATGTATAAATGTATACTTGAACAATATTCAAAGTTTATTCAAGACTTCTTCCTTGAGGTTTTTTCTTTATGTTTTAAAGTCATGTCTTGGAATAATAAACCACCTCAAATAACTTAAATAAAAGACTCCTTTTAAATAATTTTGTAACCTTACCTACATTCCCTTGTTTGGCAAATCTAACTATTTCAAGGGTAACCAAATACTGAAATGTAACTAAAAATAACAACTTGCTTTTCTAATTAAAATATCATGATGCCTCTAAAGACTTCCTTACTCAAATAAAATAAGTTAAACAAAACCAAGGTACTTTCTTTATTTTTGGTATTAAGAAATTCATTTAATTAAGTTCATCGAAACTTAAATTAATAGATTCCTATTCAAATTAGTAGCTGAAATAGTCAAAGTTGTCCTAGTCAATCTATTTTTCATTTGATGGTGAATAGGGTAACCACCAATCCAGGTTACCTAAGGTGGCTAGTGATCTAATTTCATCATGGTAAAAAACATTCTTATTAAAATAAAAATATATTTACAAAATCACATTAAATAAAAGCAAAAATATCCTTGGAGATATTTTAGATTTATTTGATAATTATAATCATATTCTCTACCAATATTTGATGGGCTTATCTGGGCATATTCTAATTATATTATAATTTTTTTGAGTTATAACCACCTCTAAGAAAATGGTTTATAACCATCCTATTAAATATAAGAAGGCAATTGATAACCACCCTCATAGGGGCAACCAAAAAAATTTGGTTTTCTCTAAGAGGGCAGTTATAAACCACCCTCTTATTCCTAAGAGGGCGGTTATAAACTACCCTCTTAGATCACCATAAGACAATGGTTTATAACTACTATCTTATCTTGACCCCTAATACGATGGTTTATAACTGTCGTTTTAGTACTACGAGGGTGTTTTATAGTTGTACTCTTAGTGTGACCCTCAAAGGGTAGTTATAAACTGCCCTTTTAGGATCTATTAGGGTGGTTTTTTATTATCGTAAAAAACTACCTTAATGTAGCTATTGTTAAAGCCATTTTTTTGTCTAGTTCTATATCATGCGTGGGATTGTTAACCTTAAGCTTCATGAGCATCCTCAACCCATATACTATAACTATGTCATCCTGTGAAAGCACTACATCTAACCCTTCCAAATATGCATCCATATAGACTGAGAAGTTACCTTGAGGATCTAGAATTTTTAATATGGATTCCATGATAATTTTATGCTTAAGCAACTTAAAAGTATCCTCACACTTGTTTGTTCACTTAAATTCCTTTTCTTTTCTCTAAAGTTTAGTTATCACATAGGCTATCTTAGAATAATTTTTCACATAGCACCTACAATAACTAGTTATGCCCATGAAACTTTGCACTTTAGTAACATGTGTGGGTATCATCCAATTCATAATAGCCTCAATCTTCTTTGGATATACTACAACCCCTTCTACAAATATTATGTACCCTAAATATTGTACTTTTGACACAAAGTTCACTCCTAGATAAATTCCTATAAAGGCGATTCTTCATTACCAATTCTAGAATGATTCTAAGATGCCTATTATGCTCTTTTATATTTCAGTAATAAATTAAAATATCATCCAATAATATAAGCATGAACGGGTCCAAATGCTTTATAAAAACACTTTTAATTAGGTTAATGAATATTGTTGGTGCATTCATCAGACCAAATGGTAGGAATATAAATTCATAGTGTCCATATCTAGTTTTAAAAGTCATCTTGTAGGTATATTCTTCATGGATTCTTGGATGGTGATATATGGATTTCAATTCAATCTTAGAGAATATGGTGGTATGCTTTTTATGATCAAATAGATCTTGAATTATGTGCATGAGATATCTATTTTTTATGGTTTCCTTATTAAGCATTCTATAATCTATGCATAACTACATAGAACCATCCTTCTTCCTAACAAACAACACATGTTCTCCCCATGGTGACACACTAGGTTTGATCAATACCTTTTCCAACAACCCTTACAATTGTACCTTCAAATCCTACATTTAAATGGGATTCATCCTATAACAAGTCCTATTAATAGGTTCTATTTTAGGTTTTAGCTCAATAGTGAAGTTAAATTCACATTTAGAAGGAAGTCTAGGTAAGTCCTTAGGAAACACATCCCTAAGTTTCTACAACTCAGGGTGTTTTCCAAATACTTTTTCTTTCTTTTCCTCTTTTATTTCATTAAACTTTACAACGTAAATAATTCCTCCTTTCCTAACGATTTCTTTTAGTTGCATATATAGAAGAATTTAGGGTTGGAATGTTCCTTGCTCACTGAGGATTCTTAATATTTTCTTACCATTTATAAATATTCTATCCATATTTCATGGAAATTTATTATGGCTCTATGAGCTTGTAGCCAATCCATCCCTAAGATAACATCAAAATCATGTAGCAATGCTACATACAAACATACCATGCTAGAACCACTAGGTAGGGAAATTTTGGTCCTAAGATAACATTGATCCATGAAGTATATTTTTCATAATCATTCTAAACTTTCCATCCTTGTGCAAAAAATCCTACCATTTTTGGTATATCACCAACTAAATTAGATGAAATAAATCTATCAATCACTCCACTATCTATTACAATATTTACATCTTTACCAAAACTCTTACCCTATAAGAGCAAAGGAGTGGCTTGCCCTTCCATGTTTGGCTACTAGTCATAGCATAAATCTTATGAGTAGGTTCCTTATCCTTTGTACTTGGTCCTACTTTATATGGATAATAGTTGGAGTAATGTGGACCTCCATAATAAAAACAACCACCCTTGAGGCTTAGGTATGTTCCCTCTTTCTATCCTACTACTTTCTCTAGTGTTTTTGGGTTTGGTTGCCTTTGGGGTTGAGGTTTGTTATTTTTGTTATTGTTCCCCCTTTGAATTTTTTTTAAATCTTCCTCACTTTTCATTATTAATCTTGTTGGGCTTTGGTAATTTCTTACTCTTCTAGTTCATATCTCATTACCATTTTATGAAACCTATAATATTTCTCTTCTTGAGAAGTTGTCGATCTTGATCAAATAAAATTGCATAGTTGAAATAGGGCTTTAGATAATATTTTTATTTCCTAGCTAGGTCATAGGCCTTTTATAGTGTTTTAGTCTCATGCATATTAACCTCATGCCCAATCCTAGGATCTACTCATACAATGAATTTGTGGATCTTCATCTTCTCATCATAGTTGGGTATGTAATTCAAAATTTTTAGATATTTTTTATAGTAATATTCAACCATTTTGTTTCCTTGTTAAATATTGGTAAATTTTGTGAACTTATTTGTATATAAATATTCCATAAGGAATATCGGTTCCTTATTCTTATTGGAAAGTCTTCCACCATTCCAAACCAACTCCCTGTAGGTGCAATGTGGCCCATACTATTCAAGTTATAGAAGAGTAAATATTCATAGTGAAGTAAGTTTCTAATTCCCTTAGACAGGCCTTGGCTACATCACCTTCTTCTTCTCCATAAAATTTATATGTGCATACATTCTTCAAATCTCTAGCTAGTTTTACCTCCAACAAAGCTCTGGATTCTCACTCTATAATAGTAGGGTTATTTTCCTCCATAACCTCTAAATTCCTAACTCATGAATCCTAAATCATCATGGTCTCCAATATTTGTCTTTGTTATTTCATTTGTTCTCTAATCAAAATGACTTTCAAAGTGAGGTTCTCTACCTCTCTACTAGAATTACTCGAACCTTCATGTTGGGCTCTAGCCTCTAGATTATTCTATCAGCTTTGTCTATTCAATGGGGTAGACCTCTCTCTTCTCATCATTGGTGCCATCATCTTGGTCACACAAAAGAGATAAAGTTTCATTTAGGTCATAATTCTTCCTCGAATTGCTCCACTAACTACTATCTAGATATGTCATTCTCATGACTAACTATAGATTTGGATGAAAAGAGTTACCCTTACACCAAGTAAGGTGTAAATATTATTATAGTTTTATGCCCTCTAAAAACTATGTATCACCTAGTCTACCTATGCCTATTGACGTACCACTTAGAGAAACTATCCCAAGATAAAATTCTTAATAATGCACATCAATTGAAAATTTCTATATTTCTTTCTTGGAAACACCTAGCCCATCATACCTAGGTATTATATAATAAATATTATAGTCCTACGACCATGAGCTCTGATACAAAATGTAACATCCCAAAAATCTAACCCACTCGAAAGGGGGATTTTTTAATTTTTTTATACACTCGTTAGGGATTTACATACTGCCAACCTTATTATGAAGTTGTCTACTAACTTAGTGCTCCATAATTAGATTTTACATACCATATTCACAATGAGCTAAATTATCCCTTTTAATCCATCAAAAGGGTATGCCCATCTCTACACCCTACATAAGTCCATCTATGTAGGTGCATTGAGCATAATATAAAAAGTATATCTATCTCATTCCCATGGTAATATAGCTTATATAATTTATTTTTAAAAGGCTATGGCTATCTCTACACCATACATAAGTCTGTTTATGTAGGTGTACTAAGCATATTACATTTAGGATCCATCTAATCTCCATGATGAGCTAACCTTTTTATCATTAAATCTTGTAATATATGGGTCATATATTCTAAACCTAGTTGTTTTTATCATGTGTTCACCTGGGCTAAAGTCTTAGCACAAATATTTGGAACAAGGTCCTTCGAGGATTTCATCCCAACGAGGACCAACAAACCTCTAATTACTCTATCTATGTTTCTCTCTCTATTTCTCTCTCTGTATACTTCTAAACCATACATAAATTAATAGGTGTCATACTTTATGTAACTAAGATTCATCTTATAAGGACTATTCAAAAATCATAAAATGCATATACTATTTATTCACACAACTATTGAAATTTTCCTTTCCTTTTATTAAATCATTCATAATTTATTATGAGTAGCACCATAATTGATAAAAAATTCTTACCAAATAACTAACGCATAATCTTATCATAATATAATGATATTTCCTTTTATTTAAAGATCAACATGATTTCAATAACTACTTCTAATAATAACATGGCCAAAGGATAAAGAGATACCACACAAACACATAAAACATCATATATCGTAGGAAACCCTTACGAGAAAAGCCTAGCCTTAAGACATCCTTTTTATTTTGTAACTTATCTCCAATACAAAATTTCAAAGGAATTCCATAATTCCTTTCATAAAAACATAAAAATCCCATATTTCCTATGATCCTTGAACATGAATTATTCCTTTAATTCATATTAGAATTTTATTGGTGAGAGAACCTCGTAATTCCCTCAAATGAATTCCACATCCATTCTTCATATGATGAATCTCTTCCTTGAAAGGAAACACTCTAACATATATCTCCTTCTAAAATCAATAACATCCATCTACTATAAAAAACTCATAACAATACTATTAGAGAGAACCCCATAATCGTCCCCAAACAATCCCATTAATACCTTTACAAGGAAAATAAGGAAACTCCATCTATGTTTTCCAATATTCTTCAGTATGAAATAAAATCTAAAACACATTATGCATTACACACCTAATATATTCCAAAGGTAATTATTTTATCTTTTATACATCAACATAATAGTTTATCCCAAAATGAAAAATATCATCCATAATACATTTTATACATCATTTATCTTCAACTATAACTACACTTCAAAACTCATTGAAATATCTTAACCCTACAATATTGCAATAATAATTTCGTCAACACTAAAAAAATAACATCCTTAGTATATTTTAATCATAGTTTACCCCAACATGAAGCATGATATCCATACTACATTTTAGTCATGATTAGCTAAAAATAACATAACAGTTATTATAAATATCCAAGCCCAATCCAATTGAAATTAAAATATTTTCTTTAATATAAAAGAGGCTTAAATTTGATATAAAAACATATTGCTTACTATGCCAAACGACACTACTCTTAAAGGAAAGCCAAAAGAGGGAGTTTTTATTTTGATAACGTAGGGCGGTTGACCCATCAAAAAAATTTGGGTCAACTCAGAAAGCCAGAAACAAATGATGTTCAAACCACTAACCAAAGGTCAAAAACCAAACCAAGAAAACCAATGACCAAACAATCAAACTATAACATGAGGTGAAAATAGGTGGGTCAACAATAGTTAAAGGCCATTCAAGGTAAAATTCTAATTGAGTCAAACAACAACTACCACAAATCACTATATGGATCCACCTAACGCCACCACTAGTGGTTGACCAAGGAGGGAATTTAATCCTTTCTTAAAGCACATAAGCTCCTTCCCACCATTAATGTGGAATAATTCCAACTATGGAATTAAAAGGGATGAAACCTATTCAATTGGTACTAGGTGTATCAACACATGTGCATGGGCCCCACTCACTTGCACCGTCATTAGGTACCTCTAGGTGGCCCACACTCAAGAAACCTTGACTACCAATTGCTGGTCAAGTATAAAGGGAAGGGATTTCCTTTTTAGGTGCTCTCACACGTTCCCACATTACGTGTGGGATAAAACCCCACATATAAATAAATTTACAATTCGATCGCTTTTCCACAAAACAACATAAGACACATCCAATGATAGAATGCTAAAGACCACATGATACACAATGAAAATCCTGAGGCACTTTCTAAAGTTTCAAGATTATTCTGAAAGCATGAGATTTCGGAAATAAAAGAAACACTAATTGAAATGTAAACCAAATAGCTTGATGCATGAAATAACATAGATATAATCAAATCAGAAGCAGGAGCACAACCCTTTTTATTAATTTGATTCCAAATCGGTTACAATGCATCTCCTCAGTTACATATTTTCAGTTACAATCATGAACAGTGATCTTCTTTTCTACATGCCCACATTTGAAATGGGCGGGCCAGTGTTGCCGTCGCTTATGCTGATGAATCCTTGCTTGCTACTGTTCTTCCTGCATTCAAAGAAATAGTAAACTGTTTAGTAGCACCTGTGTTAAAAATAAACAAAAGCATAAAGGCTGCTGCCAATAAAACAGTCACTGTTATCTGCAGGTCAATGAAGAACCAAAAATCGACTAAAACACGATACTATTTGCCGGTAAAATGCCTTCTAGAATATGTATTCGAACACTGTTAACTACAAGATATGCTCGAACGTAGCAAGATATATTCGACTTACAACATAGTGCAAGATATATTCTATCGTAAAACGTGAGTTATTTCGACAGCATAAAGCGTAAGGTAAGATGAGCACACGATATCGAAATAGATTGAAATAAACTAAGAGCAACGTCTTCTGAATCTGATAGACGTTTAAACATCAGAGAATACAATATGACAGAATACAATAACTTGAAACATAGGAACGCGTGCGGGGTGCCCAAGCGGGCCGCCCGCCATTGGAACTTGATCTCGACGTCGATCCACTAGGGAAGGACTCGAAATCTCTTAGGTTGAGTTATCGTCGAATGGATGGAATACTGTTGTCCACTGTCAGGTTCTAAGGTTCGGATCCACGCTTCTAGAAACCACTCACTAACCTCCCGTGCAAAAGAGATCAAGAGTGTAGAAGAAATGAATCAGAAAGGAAGCAATCGGGCCTTTTAGTTTGATAGCACTTCGTTGCTTTCGAATCCCTGCCAACCTCTATTTGGGTGGAAAAATCCACCATTTTATAGACCCAGGGGGTCTCCTTGAATGGCGTGCATAAGTGCCACACGTTGGTCAAAGGTGCCATGTGGCGGTCGTGTCTCCTCGAGAGAGGAAAGTCCTCCATGACTCGGGCTTCCGTTAATGCCACTATGACAGTCCTTCAACGGCCCGTGCAATTGATGCGTGGTGTCATTGCCAGCTTTAATGGCACTTTTAAATGTTTTAATGTTTGCCTTTAATTGTTTGAATTCCACCTTTGAATGCTGACGTGTCACATTTTAATGTTTAAAAATCTACCTAGCGCAAATGTCGAAGTGTCGCGATATCGCAACACTTCAGCCAAGGCCTTTCCTTGAGCGCCGAAGTGTCGCGATATCACGACGTCACGATATCGCGACGTCACGATATCGTGACACTTCGTCCAAGGCCTTGCCTTGGGCACCGAAGTGTCGCGATATCGCGACATCACGATATCACGACACTTCGACCAAGGCCTTGCCTTGGGCACCGAAGTGTCGCGATATCACGACACTTCGGCCAAGGTAGGGCCTTGGGCACCGAAGTGTCACGAAATAATGACACTTCGGCCAAGGCAGGGCCTTAGGCGTTGAAGTGTCATGATATCATGACACTTCGGCCAAGGCAAGGCCTTGGGCGCCAAAGTGTCACGATATCGCGACACTTCGGCCAAGGCAAGGCCTTGGGCGCCGAAGTGTCACGATATCACGACATCGCGATATCGTGACACTTCAGGCAAAGCTTTGCTTTGGGTGCCGAAGTGTCGCGATATCGTGACATCGCGATATCGCGACGTCGCAATATCGCGACACTTCGGTCGAGGCCCTTCTTTTGATTAAGACTTTGTCTTGCTTTAAGACTTTCTTTTGCTTAAGACTTTGTCTTGATGAAGGCTTTGTTTTGATGAAGGCTTTGTTTACTTTCCGACCTTCTGAACTGCTATGTATGTGGCTAGGACCACTGTTTGACCTCTGAGGGCTGCCCTGAAAGCTGTGTATGTCAATGCGATCAGTGTTTGTAGTCACTTAATCGGATTGGTGCTGTTTTGGTGTCTATAGATGCCCCTTTTTGGGAAGCACTACAGGTGATGCAGTGCTGAGCAAAAATAGATGACCAAAGCACTAATGATTAGGGTTTCTTGGTAACCTAACCAACTTTTGATTCCCCAAGTATGGAAAGGGCATGCATTCTTGAATCCTTGCTTCTAACAAGCTAAGGAATTTGATTTCAAGTGTTAACCTATTTTGGTGAGGTGTGACTTGAGCTTGGACATTGATCAGTCATGATTAGGCAAAGGGCATAACCTTTTGTCTACAGGTGGAACCTTGTGTTCATGCTTCAGGAATGCCAAGTGTTTGATCAATTTAATGATTGCTTGTTTACTGCCCCAAGCAAGAGCATGATTGTATTTGTCAATGATTCTTTGAATGCATGCCATTGCCTTGATTGGGTGTGTGCTTGTTGATTGGTGACTAAGTGTGACTACCCCCTCAAGTGACGAATCGATGAGGGAATGACCTTTATGAGAAAAGCGACGAGTCGCTTGACCCAAGATGACTTAGGTTAGGGTGCCTTTAGATGCTTTACCATTTAAGCACGTGCAATTTCTCGACATTTGGACCTATTTTTGGTGGGTGTTAACCCTTTTGGTGATGCCATAATGGGGTGAAATCATCAAAATCCTGTCTTCTCGTGGAGCAGTCCGGTTATGGTAGCCTTCTTGGGGAAGTAGGAGAGTGATAATTTAAGCCCTAACATTGATTTTTTTATGCCAAGAGGTTAAGTGCAAGAGCACTTGTGTCTGGAAATGCTTATTGCTATGGTTTTTGTGTTGCATTTTTGTGATGTTTTTGTTGCTTTGATTTTCTTTCTTTGTGTATATGTCATGATATTATGGTATGCATAATGATTGATGTTGATGGATGCATATGGTATGATAAATGTGATTGTTGTATGTTGATTTATTTTGATGGATGCATATGTTGTGATAAATGCAAATGTATGTGATATGCAGAAATGGAATGGATGCATGGACTTTGTGGTGTTTGGCTATGGCACCATAGGCTGTTTAGAACTCTATTATTTTGTCTTTTAGGTGATTGTTGTGATGCATGACTTTGTATGTATACATGTGGTTTTTCATTTTTTGTATTTTTTGATGGTATTGTAAGGATGAAAAGTAGAGCAGTTGGTTTAGAAATGTAGCTAAGGTTTTCTGAGACTCGGACGGTTTTAACTTACTAGCCATGACTGTACTTTATCTTATAAGACTTTTGAACAAGGTATGAATCGTACTTGTTTTTGACCAAGTTATTTCACATCCCTGTGTGTGCAATTTTTAGGATCTCATCCTAACCCTTAATGTAATAACTTCCTTGATGTAATAATTCCTAGTGAACGTGGGTAGTACCCATGATTAATATTTTGTAATGTTCTAAGTTTTAGCTTAGGTAGTGCCTATGACAAATGGCACCCTTTTTTATGTAACACATGGTAGATAGGTGGCATTGTGCATGTAATTCGGGTGGCATTGTGCATGTAATTCGAGTGGCATTGTGCATGTAATTCGGGTGGCATTGTGCATGTAATTCAAAGTGGCACTATGCATGTAATTTGGGTGGCATTATGCATGTAATCCAGGTGGCATTTTGCATGTAAGCCAACCTTGGAAGGAAACTCCTTAAATACCCGAAAGGGCACCAATGTAACCATCTTTTGCAAAATTAATGAAGTATTGAAGGAGGTTGCCCCATCGAAGAGGCCTACGATTCAGTTCTATTGTGAGATTGTTCTTTATGCAAATTTCTGTTATATTAATGTGATGTTTATGTGAGTTATTTCCAAGCAATTGTGTGAGAGTGTGTTATTTGAGTTTATTTTATAGTAGGATCTTAACAAGTGGTATCAGAGCGCTTTCCAGGGCCAAGTTCTGCTGCAACTGCAATTATTATTGCCATCAAATCCGCCTGTTAGGTATAAATTCCGTGTGTTTTTTCCATTCTATTTTTCCTTATTAAAAAAATCCAAAAAAAAAAATACAGTGTTTTTTTTTTTCCAGACCAAAAACAAAAAAAATATATTATTAGTTGAGTAGGTAGAAACCCTGTATCGGGGGTTTTAAAATATCGCGAAGGATCTATCGTTATTGGCTAAGCTAGATAGCCCATAAAGCATCTAGTGAAGTGAGGGGCGATCAGGCTCCAATACCCAGGCCTTAGACAGAACTCGCGCACGGACTTGAGCTCCCACGTATCTTCGGGTATATCGGGAGACCATCTAGGATTAAACAAACTTTTAGCCATTAGGAAGCTCTTCGGCCTTATATTACTCATAGTCTACGGGACACATACCCCCCCGTATTGTCAGAGAGGCAGGTAGTGTGCTCAAGGGTATGTGTGGAATCCTCCTTGAGTAGTGGCATGAAATATTGGTCCGAGCACTATTGTTCGTCACTGTAGGTATATTAGAGGGCCTATGGGTGGTACATACTCCTATACTTAGCATTCCCTGGTTCCGTTAAAGCGCAACTTTGTAAAAAATGCAAAAATAAAAATCAAAATAAGAATCCAAACACCCCCATTCGTAAGCCTGCATTTCAAAAGTGAGCATATGAGAAAGGAGTCCTCTACCAAAAAAATAACAAAATGGACATGCATTCGGGATAAGCCATGAGGGTGACACTTAAGTTGAAAGTCTAGAGAGTAACAGTCAAATTTACAGATAGCGATCCACGATCGAGTCGAAGAGGTCGAGACAGTCAGGGCAGAATTCACAGTCTTCAGAGTCAGAACAGAACTGTCATATCAGTCACCTGCAAAATACAGAGAATCTTGAGTGTGAAACACGACCAATTTTAGATAGTGCTCCAGTACCCAACTTTTTCTCAGTAGCTCAGAATCAGAATCTGTAAACACCGTTAGACTCAGCAAAATAGGAGATAAAAAAAAAGAGTCTGGGGTGCCAAAAAGTAGTGTTAAGAGATATATCTCATTGTGACCACCTCCTCCTGCTGATCATTTTGATATATAGCACCCAAGCACTTTTTGGGCACTTACTAAAAATAGTAAGTCAAAAAAATTCAATTCTATTTTTAGTAACTGGTCACAAAAGGTCAAAAAATGGCCCAGGGTACTCGTGGACACCAGAAAGAACTAGAACACTTGGATTCCCTAACAAAAGCCATTGAGAACTTGAACTCGGCTTTTCACTCCATAAGGGAAGAAGTCCAAGGTCTTCACTTAGAGCATGAGGCCACTAGCAATCGCTTAGAAGAAGCATTGACTGAAGTGGACAGCAAACTGAGAAGAGAACCACCCAAATCAGAATACCAAGCTGAGAGTTCTACAAGGAATCGTGACCATGATACACCCTTTAGAATGCCCAAGTTGGACTTTCCCAAATTCAGTGGGAAGGATGTTGATGGGTGGCTATGTCGGGTTGACCAATTCTTTCGACTTCATAATGTACCAGTATTTCATCGAGTCCAGATGGCTTCCTTTAACTTGGAATCTGAGGCTCTACATTGGTTTCAATGGTTGCGTCTTACCTACCCAAATATCTCTTGGGAGGATTTTGAATCCCAAATACTCACTCGATTTGGTCCTAGTGAGTTTGAGGACTTCACAGGAGCCTTATCCAAACTACAACAAATAGGGTCAGTTCGAGAGTACCAAGCTCAATTTGAAAAATTGGCCAATCGAACAAGAGGATTGAGTGAAGGGTTCTTCCAGAGTTGTTATATCAGTGGGTTGAAGATGGAACTCCAAGCAGAAGTCAAAATGTTGAAACCACGAACTATGATGGAAGCTATCAGTTTGGCCCATCTGGCCGAATCTAAACTCTCTGCCCAAAGACGCCCATCAAAGTTTTCTCAAGATAGACCTTCATTTCCCCCGAGATCCCAACACCCAGATGATAATAAACCTGCTTGCACCCAAGCGCCTCACCACCGAAGAGATGGATGCATGTCGTGCCAAAGGATTATGCTACAATTGTGATGAAAAGTTTTTCAAGGGGCATAAGTGTGCACACAAAAAATTGTTCTTGATAGATGTTGGAGAACCTGATACCGTTGACGAGAGTGATGAGGATGAGGACCCTCCAGAAACACCTCCCCCACAAGAAGAATGGAAATAGGAACCTGAGACATCAATTACAATCCATGCCCTTGTAGGCATTACTACTCCTCAAACCATGAAGGTTACAGGATGTTTCAAGGGCCAACGTCTTTCCATCCTTTTGGATTCGGGAAGCACGCACAACTTCATTGACCCTAGAGTTGCTCAACGGGCAAATTGCTATATCCATAATTGTAATTCCTTTGAGGTCATGGTAGCCAATGGGGGAACCTTATCTTGTAAAGGAAAGTGTCACAATGTTAAAATCAAGATAGGGGATTATGAACTCAAGCGGGGACATGTTTGCCCTCCATTTGGGTGGATGTGATATTGTTTTGGGATGCCAATGGTTGAGTACGTTGGGCACTATTAGTTGGAACTTTGCTAAACTTTGGATGCAGTTCTTCCAGAACGGACAAAAACACATCATCAAGGGCTCCCCGACAGGAACACCTCAAATTATCAGTTCAAACGGCATGGAGAAATTGCTAAAGAAATCATCACGTGGGGTCATTGCACAACTATTCTCCATCCAACCATCCACATCCCCAATGGGTGAAATCCCACCAGACATGCAACAGATTCTCCACAAACATGAGGCCATCTTTTCAGAACCCATCACATGACCACTGCATCGCTCTCATGACCATGCCATTCCATTATTTCCGGATAGTACACCTCCCAATATCAGACCACCTTATAAGCGACTCAAGCGCACCTTATTTTGGAAAGGTAGGAAACAGGACATTCGCTCTTTTGTGGCAGACTGCGACATAGGTCAAAGGATGAAAAGAGAAACAGTGCACTCTTCGGGCACTCTTCCACCCTTGTCGATACCGGATCAGGTGTGGACTGACATCTCTATGGATTTCATAGAAGGGCTACCTAAATCTGGAGACAAGTCTATTATTTTTGTGGTAGTGGACCGCCTTTCAAAGTATGCTCACTTTTGTGCCCTAGCCCATCCTTACACAACATTCACTATTGCCCAAATTTTCCTTGACTCCATATTTAGCCTTCATGGCATGCCAACCTCCATTGTATCTGATCGTGATCCCAGCCTTACTAGCAATTTTTGGCAAGAGTTTTTTAAGTTGCAGGGGACTCAGCTCACAATGAGTTTAGCCTACCATCTGCAAATGGATGGTCAAACAGAGGTTGTTAATAACTACTTGGAAACCTACCTTCGCTACTTGCCTCCGATAATCCTACTCATTGGGAAAAATGGATTTCTTTGGCCGAATGGTGGTACAACACTTCCTATCATACCGCCACCAGAGGCTGAGTACGGGCACCCTCCACTCATGCCTCCCTACTACATTTTGGGCAGCTCCAAGGTACAGGTTCCATCAACACTTCCCGAATTGGATGAAGAAGGCTCCATCTTACTTGCACCAAAGCAGCTGCTGTATCGTCGAACTCGCAACCGTACCATCACAGAGGTCCTGGTTCAGTGGCGTGGACTTCAACCTGAGGATGCTACATGGGAGTCCCTCCATCAACTCCAGCAACAGTTTCCTCATTTATAGCTTTGAGGACAAAGCTTCTTCAAGGAGAAGGGCATGTTAGGATCTCATCCTAACCCTTAATGTAATAACTTCCTTGATGCAATAATTCCTAGTGAACGTGGGTAGTACCCATGATTAATATTTTGTAATGTTCTAATTTTTAGCTTAGATAGTGCCTATGACAAATGGCACCCTTTTTTATGTAACACATGGTAGATAGGTGGCATTGTGCATGTAATTCGGGTGGCATTGTGCATGTAATTCGAGTGGCATTGTGCATGTAATTCGGGTGGCATTGTGCATGTAATTCAAAGTGGCACTATGCATGTAATTCGGGTGGCATTATGCATGTAATCCAGGTGGCATTTTGCATGTAAGCCAACCTTGGAAGGAAACTCCTTAAATACCCGAAAGGGCACCAATGTAACCATCTTTTGCAAAATTAATGAAGTATTGAAGGAGGTTGCCCCCTCGAAGAGGCCTGCGATTCAGTTCTATTGTGAGATTGTTCTTTATGCAAATTTATGTTATATTAATGTGATGTTTATGTGAGTTATTTCCAAGCAATTGTGTGAGAGTGTGTTATTTGAGTTTATTTTATAGCAGGATCTTAACAGCAATTGAGTTCATTTATGTGGTATTTGTCAGGATACCGTCAGTGCAAGATGGGATTTCAACCGAACCTGTACTGAGGATCACCTAATTAGCTCCACTAACTCCTTTATTGTATTTAGTTAGATTAATATGCGGTGTTATCCAAGATACCATAAGCTAGCTCATCCTTATTAAAAAATTGGTCTGCACACATGCAAAGCGAATGTTACAGACATATCGTCATGCGGGTAGGATACCACCATTGCCAGATAGGCTATCAACCAAACCTGTAATGCGGATCACCTAGATGGTTTTCGAATGCTGAGAATTCTAGGGGTTCAAGTTCAGGATGTTTGTTGGCTGAATGATTTAGAGAGTTGCTCATCTATATAGTGATGAAAATCACTATTTATTTTCTATTAATTCTTTTTGAGCAAGGATTTTGAATAGTGGTGATAACCACTGTTATTTGATTTTTGTGTTTTGAGTATTGTGAATTTGAGCTTGTGAATGGCTTTGATCCTTATGGCCTTGGGGATGACTACCCATCCTGGTTAGGGGCGGATAGTACGAATCCTTACGACATTGGGGACCAAGGGGATGATGGATGTTTTGGAGTAAGGGCATTGATCTGTTAGGCCTTGGGGATGACTACCCATCCTGGTTAGGGGCGGATAGTACGAATCCTTACAACTTGGAGACCAAAGGTGAATGGAAAGTGTTAGGATGATGATTTGTTGGAATTTTGTTTGTGAATGGTGTTGATCCTTTTAGGTCTTGGGGATGACTACCCATACTTGGCAGGGATGTGTGGTACAAATCCTTACAATTTTGGGAACCAACTATGATTGGAATTTGGTAGTGGTGAAAACCACTGTATATGGAGGTGAGTGGATAGGAAAGAGCTTGTCCTTTTGTGAATTCTCAGCATTCTGGAACCATTCACACGGGGGGATGAGCAAGATAACCATTTCACTTATGGTGACCTGGATTACTATATAGGTTTCATCTTTCATTCACACAACTTGGGAATTTTTTTTTATGTGTTTTAATTTGTGTTAGGATGCTATGTAACAAGGTGTATTTCAAGTATGACTCTACCTTCGTAAAATCTGTCTGAATTGATACATTACATGGCTAAAGAGCAAAATGATGACTGAATCATGAAAACTCTTGATACATTAAAAGACCACTGACTCTAGTGTGGTAAAAAGCAATGCGTGGTTTTTTCGCTATTTTTGTAAAATGGAACAGTGTGGAACAAGATGGACTAGCAGAGCAATTACAGCCTATGGTGCTTTTGACCTATATGACCACAAATATGCAATGTATGGATGCAATGCAGCTATGTATTTTTGTATTTTTGATGGATTTATTTTGGTGAATATGAAGATGAGGTGCGAGAAGAGCTCTCTATTGATGAATTTGAGTATGCCTAGAAATGAGATGCAAATTTTTGTTGTTTTTGATGTTTTTTGTTGTTTTTGAAATTTCTTGATTTTTGACCAAGCGATTATGGAAATCCTTGGAGCATTTTGGAATTGACCAAGCAATTTTAGAGATCCTTGGAGCATTTGGGGTGACCAAGTGATTGCAATAATCCTTGGAGCATTTGGGGATTGACCAAGCGATTGCGATAATCCTTGGAGCATTTGGGGTGACCAAGTGATTGCGATAATCCTTGGAGCTTTTGGTGTTTTGACCAAGTGATTGTGATAATCCTTGGAGCATTTGGGGATTGACCAAGTGATTGCAATAATCCTTGGAGCATTTGGGGTGACCAAGTGATTGCGATAATCCTTGGAGCTTTTGGTGTTTTGACCAAGTGATTGTGATAATCCTTGGAGCATTTGGGGTGACCAAGTGATTGCGATAATCCTTGGAGCTTTTGGTGTTTTGACCAAGTGATTGTGATAATCCTTGGAGCATTTTTGGGATTGACCAAGCGATTGTGATAATCCTTGGAGCATTTGGGGATTGACCAAGTGATTGCGATAATACTTGGAGCATTTTGGTGTTTTGACCAAGTGATTGTGATAATCCTTGGAGCATTTTGGGGTGACCAAGTGATTGCGATAATCCTTGGAGCATTTTGGGGTGACCAAGTGATTGCGATAATCCTTGGAGCTTTTGGTGTTTTGACCAAGTGATTGTGATAATCCTTGGAGCATTTTGGGGTGACCAAGTGATTGCGATAATCCTTGGAGCATTTTGGGGTGACCAAGTGATTGTGATAATCCTTGGAGCATTTTTGGGATATGGCTCTCTTAGATATGAAATGGTCGTAAATGACTGATATTCAAGGGTTTTTTTTCCTTGATACCATCAAGAGAAGCTAGCCGATACGTCTCGAGTCCTATTTTGCTATCAATGACATATGGACCTAACCAATTTTCCGTGAACTTGTCCCTCAGGTGGGACGGCAAATTAGAGTTTTGTTGGTTTTCCTTCAAAACCAAATCACCAACCTGAAAGTCCCTTAGGTGAACTTTCATGTTGTAAGCTTTCTTAAGTCGCTCTTGATAGATACGTAAGTGCTCGAGAGCATTAACGCGTTTTTTGTCAAGCAACGTAAGTTGGTCTAACCGGGCCTGCTGCGTAGCGTCATCATCGATGAACTCCTGCATTGATATGCGAAGGGAAGGAATTTCCAACTCGAGAGGCATTACTACCTCTGAGCCATACACGAGAGAAAATGGAGTTGCCCCAGTTGGCGTCCGAATGCTAGTGCGATAATCCCAAAGGGCAAGTGGGATTTGGATGTGCCAATCCTTATGACTGTCTACGACCGTATTTTTAAGGATGGCAACTAGTGTTTTGTTTGACGCATTTGCTTGCCCATTTGCCTATGGATAATAGGGTGTCAAAAAACTATGCTGAATTTTGTACTTTGTGGTCAAAGCACGCACGTCTTTGTTCTTGAATGATGGCCCATTATCCGAGATTATTTTGAATGGAATACCAAAATGACATATGATGTTATGGAAAATGAACTCCACAATGCGGGGTCCTGTCGTAGAGGTCAGCAGAATTGCTTCCACCCACTTGGTAAAATACTCTGTGGCCGTTATGATAAATGTGTGAGGGCCTGATGACGCAGGGGAGATCTTTCCAATTAGATCGAAGCCCCACTTCTAAAATGGCCAAGAAGACTGGACTATCTACAGGGCCTAGGAAGGTACGTGCATCAAATTGGCATGATGTTGACACTTCACGCACTTCTTGACATATGCACAACAATCTCACTCTAAATATGGCCAATAATATCCCATGTGAAGAATGTGCTTTGCAATGGCCATACCACTAAAGTGGCCACCACATGTACCGTCGTGCGCTTGGGCGACTGCCCAAGTGGACTCTTGCTGTTTCAAGCAACGAAGAAGAATTTTGTCATAGCTGCGATGATACAAAATGTCTCCTATCAAGACATACTTAGCCGCTTTCTGCTTGAATGTTCGTTTTGCGACGTGCGTCAATCCAAGGGGAAGATTACCTAACTTGAGGTAGTCTCTAATGGGTAAATACCAGTCCTGTTGATCGAAAACCTTGACAGTATGAACAACCAATCCCTTTTGAAGTTCTTCCCTAACAAACGCTGAATGGGATAGAATTTGCAAGAATAGCGTTGTGTTGCTATTAATGGGAGTAGGGGAAAACAAGGACCCCTAGTTGGCACATTTCAGATGATCTCGGATTTGAAAGAACTTATCCGAGGATGGTTCAATCTGGATCATGTGGATTCTTGGCATCAAGTCTAAGCTTGCACGCTCCATCACGGATTGCGATAAGGTTTTGACTTGAATGGTTGTCATATCACCGAAAAGGTCTTGCGAAATTAGTGACCCCAAGGAGGCCATTATGTCCACAAAATGATTCGATGATCGAGGGAGTGCCTCGATGTCATACCACTCAAGTTTTGCTAGGAATTTGTCCACAAGGGCTTTATAAGCCTACAAAACTGGGCATTTGCATTTATATACCCCTTTGAATTGATTGACTATTAACAGTGAATCACCAAATATGTTCAGTCATTTTATGTTCATGGCAATTGCTGTCTGAAGACCTAGGAGCAAGGCTTCATATTCTACATTATTGTTGGTGCACTGGAAGTTTAATTTAAATGACAGGGGCATTGGAGCACCCTACGGTGTGAATAATACAATTCCCACACCACCACCTTGCTCACATTTAGAACCATTGAAGAATAGGGTTATTTCGGCCTGTGACTCAGGCTCATCAAAATCTGGCGATTCTGAGACATGGAAGACCTCATCATCAGGTAGTTCTATGACTAGAGATTGATCATCTTCAAGAGGAGCCTCTACTAGTTGATCGGCTATGACTTGTCCTTTGATAGATTTTTGTCCAATAAATTCAATGTCAAATTCCATCAACAACATGATCCATTTCGTCGTGCGACTACTATGATAAGTATGACTCATCATGTATCACAATGGATTCTCCTTAGACACAACATACATAGTGTTGCTCAGCATGTAGTGGTGTAGCTTTTTGGTAGCAAACACCACTGCCAAGCAGAGTTTCTCAACGTATGCATAGTTAAGTTCATAACTGACCAGGGTGCGGCTAAGATAGTAAGTAGCTTGTTCCTTGTAAAGTTCATTCTTCTGGGCCAGCATGGCACCCAATGCCACCTTAATAACTGAGATGTATAAGTAGAATGGCACTCCTAGTCTAGGTGGTGCCAATACTGGCGGCAAAGCCAAGTATTGTTTGATTTTGTCAAAGGCTGACTGGCACTCGTCATCCCAGTGAAATGTAACCCCCTTGTGCAATAATTTGTTCATGGGTCGGTATTTGTCAGATAATTGCACTATGAAGCATTTAATTGACGCGACCTTTCCTTGCAGACTTTTGAGCTACTTGATAGTGGTTGGGGGAGCCATTTCAAGGATTGCCTTGAATTTCTTTGGGTCCACTTTGATGCCTCGCTTTGAGACTATAAAACCCAAGAGTTTTCCAGATGTGACGCCAAATACGCACTTCTTGGGATTCAGTCTGACCTTATGCTCTATGAGGCGATCGAGAATCTTGCTTAAGTCATTGAGATGATCCGAGCGCAAAAGAGACTTGGCTAACAAATCATCCATGTAATCTTCCAATGTTTTATGCATGTAATCATGGAAGATGTACGTCATGGCACGTTGGTAGGTGGCGCCAGCATTTTTAAGGCCAAAAGGCATGACCTTATAACAAAATTTCCCCCAAGGTGTTGTGAATGTCATTTTGAGTTGATCCTCAGGATTGATACGAATCTGGTTGTATCTTGAGAAACCATCCATGAGGGATAGCATTTCGTGACCTGTTGTAGCGTCTACCAATGTGTCGATGCTTGGCAAGGGGAAATCATCCTTAGGACTCGCTTTGTTTAGATCTCAAAAATCAGTGCATATGCAAATCCTCCCATCGAGCTTTTTGACGGGAACCATGTTTAACAGCCATGGAAGATAATCCATGCAGATGATGAACTGTGCATCCAACAGCTTTTGCAATTCATCTTTGACCATCAAGGCCACTGTTGGGTGCATCTTTCGTAGTTTTTTCTTTACGGGCTTGATTGTCGGATCAAGCGTTAAATTATGTGTGACTAGTTGTGGGTCTAGTCCCGGCATGTCTCTGTATGACCATGCAAAAACCTCCTTCTTCGCTTTGAGAAGGGCAATGTAGTCGGCTTGCTCTTCGAGGGATAAAATTACCCCCAGCTTGATAATCTGTGGATTCATTGGGTCTAAGCCGATGTCTACGTTAGTCATCTCCTCGACTGACATGTGGGATCCTTCCTCCAACTGATGTGGAGTTGGGATCAAATGGATATCATTGGCTGAGTTTAAATCTATGTTTGGAACCTCGGGTCCCTCTTCAGCTTGAAAAATATCTTGAGTTGTCCCTGGGGTAAAATGAGGCATTTCATCGAAATGCCAGTACTCTGATGGTGATAAAGGTGAATTGACGCGATCCCAGTCAATGGCATCTATGTCTAGATGCAATGACCATGCTAGATCGGCCGGATTGCGGATGGGTGCGATCAAATCAATGGAGATCATGTGGATGGAATGAATTTGGTCTCCATTACCATGGGTGTGATAACTTGATTCTTTTAGATGCTCCCTATACTCTGGATCTGGTTCTGTAGGGATGGGTATGAACGGATCGGCCCTATGTGCTAAAAGGAGGATAGGGTCTTCCCTCGGTACTATTGTCATGATAGGGTCTCGAGGTGGACGGTGCTCATCGTGAATTTGGAGCCATGGATCCAACACTTGGTCCCACCTCGCTGGGTCTACCCACCATTCATGCCCCAACCTTATGCCCATCTGTCCCATCAGATCTTCATGAGTTAAAGGGCGGTTATGCCATCGCGCATGTCTGAGATAGATCATCTCAGTCTCATCTTCTAAATCACTTTCAGAGATCCAAAAATGTTCATTTTCTTTAGAAACTATTACTTGCGACATTGAGGGTTCTCCTTGTTCCAGTAAGTTAATTTGGTCCCATGGTGATTGTTCCACTCTTGGTGGAGGGACCTGATTCTCTTGACACTGTGTTGATTCAACTGGAACTTCTAAGGGGAACAGCTTCATAAAGATGTCCGGACATCGTTGATGTTCTCTTTGGGGATTAATGTCCAAAATTTCACCTCTCTCTAGCAAAGGAGAGGGATTAATGTTGTTGCCAAGGGTGTTTGTTGACCATGGGAGGTAATCTCCCAATGTATATTCTGTATTTGGGTTGGCATAAAGATCTGGTGCCAATCCCCCCTTGTTGCCTATTTCTAGGCCTTGCATATTTTCTACCAAGATGTCTAAGAGCAGGGGGTGGTTGAACCCTACTCCTGACTTATCATATGGCATCTGATATCTTGGTTGGCAAAGGACACGCATCCCTTTCTCATATCTGCCTAGCCCATATCCATGCCAATTGCATTGGCCAAGATATCTTAGAGCGAAGTCTGGGTTTGACAAATAGTTGATATTTTCAACAAAAGGCTCTTTGTCTGCTTTCTTTTGTTTGCATGGTTCAAGACCATGATCAAGGCCCCCATACACAAATTTTTTCTAGTTTGGTGGGTAGCCTAGAGGAACAACTGTCCCTATGGGAAGGTGAGGTCTCCCCATGTCCTGTACTGACTCTAATGCGGGTGTTGCCACAACATTCTGCACTATATACTCCCCCAGGACCGTATTGGCTATTTCAACAGTAACTGTTGATGCTTGGGAGGTAGGGAATGGGAGTCCTTCCTGAGTCCATTCCATGTTTAGTGGGTTAGGAGTCTCAGCTTCCGCTGTGCGAGGTGTTTCTTCTGTTGATACCATTGATATTGTTGGCAACCCCTTTTCTAGGGGCTGAGCCTCTTCCAGGATTTGTTTTCCCTTGTCCTAATGTTTAGCCATGACAGGTGGCATTGGTAGTGAAGGAGCAGATGATGAAGACTCACCTGGCTGGGATTTTGATGTTTTGGTCACTAGTGGTGCCTACGATATTGGACCCTGTTTAGATGGATTTAGCTAAAAATCCAAATGCATTGAAGGGAGGGTCGATTGAGGCATTAATTGCACCGCATTGCAATACTTGAAGGGTTCTAAGTCCATTGGGACTACATGTATTTCTCCTTCAAATGCATATTTTAGGCACTGGTGAGCGATCGAAGGGACACACTTCATGTCCCTGATCCAAGGCCGCCCTAGCAGTATATTGTAAGCCATCTCACCTTCTAACACATGGCACAATGTTGGTATTGTCTTTTGTCCTACCTGGATAGGCAGAACAACTATGCCGACTGTCGAGCATATTGCGTCGTTGAAAGCTCGCAGTGTGTATGTTGAGGCTATGATATGAGAGGCTGGTAGCTTTAGATGTTTTAAGGCTGCAGTGGTAATGATGTTACTGGACGAGCCAGTATCTACCAACACTCTCTTGTACGGGATCCCGTTGACCCACTCGATAACGTGTAGGGGTGGATCTGCCATGTCATTCGATATTGTTTTGACTTCATCTTCTCTGAAGGTAATGACCGGCTCCGTACATCGTTTCACATGTCCCACGAAGTTGTTGAAAGAATTTGCTTCGTGAGGCTGTAATTCGATGGCTTTTAAAATTTCCATAAGAGCTTCCCTATGAGGTGTTGACTGTTGAATAAGCTCGTAAATGGAAAGCCTAGCCGATGTGGTCCACAAAATCTGCGTGAGTTTGGTCCGTATCATGACCTCGGGTCTAGGCGGAGGTGACTGCATAGGGCGTTGTTGAGGCTACGATGTTGTTGGAACTTCCCTTGTAGCTACCTCGGGGGCAACTACTGGGTACTTTTTGTTCCTGGTCACTATGCTGATCATTCCCACAAATCCTTGCATGGGAAGATTCTGTCGCACCTCGTTAACATGGAGAGGTTTTTCCTGTGCCTCGTGGGTAGGCAAAGGGTCCTTGAATACCCCCATTTGTTGATTGTTTGGTGCTATGGGGTTGTCCACGGCCAATGTTTTATTGTCGATCAAATCTTGGATTAATCCTTTGAATTTATAGCATCCATTTAAGTCATGTCCCCTGCGCCTATGGAATCTACAATATAATTCCTCTATGTATCCCTTAGGCTTAGGAGCGTTAGGGTCTATAGTTTGGATCTTTGGCAGGGTGACTAAATTTTCCACTGACAAGCGGTCAAATAGGGAGTCCTTGGACTCCGTATAAGGGGTGAATTGTCGCCTAGGGCGACGCTGCTGATTCTGCTCCTGTCTTGTATTTTCTCTTTCATAACTAGGAGGCACTGCCTGGTAATTAGCCTTTTGGGGCTACATTTCTTACACATGCTTGGGGACATTTATCGCAACTTGGTTAACCGTAGCGGGTTGTGATTGCATAGTCTCGGTCTTAGTGGTTTTATTCCATTATTTCTTTTTAGGCTTGGCGATTGCGCCTTCACCTATCTTGATCTCTTCTATAACTCTGGCTTGCACCAAATATTCTTCTAAGTTGGCGTATTGCTGCAGCTGCAATAGCCCAGAGATCGATTTCAAGCAACTTTTTGCAAACATCTGTGTGAGATCAGACATAGGGGGATGGTAGGGTAGCTTAGAAAGCAAAGCCCTCCATCGATTCCCATATGCTACCATTGTTTCTTCCTCATATTGCCTAAGGCTGGCCAGATCACTCAGTGATGCCTTCTTCCTTGTGTTGAAAGCAAAGCGTTCAAGAAACACATCTACTAATTGATCTAGGTTGTTTATGCTGTGTTTGGATAATTGTGTGAACCAATCCGAGGTAGGGCCTACAAATGTGGTTATGAATGTTCTAAGCAATAATGCATCATTATCTTGGATGTCGAAGCATTGACTTAGGAACCTTGTGACATGTTCTTGTGCATCCTCTTCACCTTTAAAGACTGCCAATTGAGGCAACTTGAAATGTTCGGGGTAAAGAGGTGTGGGCACTAAGGGATGCATTGGATGACTACGGAGTTGACGTAATGTGGGTTTTTGATGCCTAGCAGCTTTTGTCTCCATAGACTCCAAACGCTCTAATAACACTTTGTATGCATCGGAAGATTTTATTTCTTCCTCTTTTTTTTGCTCCCGTTGTGAGTTATGGGAGACTGGAGGCCTATGGGGGGGTGGCCGAGTGGCAGCCCTCCCGCCTTGATGGGGTGTTTCGGCCCATTCTATTTCTGGTTCATATTCCTCATAAATTTCTTGAGGAGTCTCTGGATGAGACCTATGACCCTGATTGAGTCCCCGCTGAGGGTAACCATCATTATTTTGGGGAGTGGCCTCCCTCTTGGGTCTATAAGGTCTCGGAGGCAAAGCTTTACGAGGTCATGGAGACCTATCCTGCACCAACGGGTTGTGCCTCTCATATTGTTCTGCTCTCTAGGTGTGAGGGGTTGGCACCCTCTCAGGGATTTTATAGTGCAACTCATCCACTTCGCATTGCATGCGCTCTTTATTCAGGCGGTATAAGTACTCTAACTCCTGATGACCTTGCTCAAGCTGCGTGATTCAGGCTTGGTGGGCGGCATGTCTGGCGACTGCCGGGTCAATTTGGTCTACCCTATTTTGCTCAGGAGGTTTGAATGTTTCTCCTATGTGTTTGCCTCAATTTTGATGATCTAAAATTTCAATGGGTCGCTTCCCTCTATCGAGGTAGGCGGCATGTACTTGAGGCTCTGGTCTCGAAGGGTGACCATGATATCTAGCAGGTGCAAAAACACAAGGTTCCCATGCTGTATGTTATTCTCGAGGAATGCGATGGTCTTCCTCGTACTCCCTTTCATGGGTTTGAAAGGGGCGGGCGGAGTGAGCTCACCCTGTGTGAAGAGCCCTGCGCTCTGGATTTTGTCTTTCTGTTCTAATGGGAGGCAAAGAAGAGGTACCGTATTCACGTTGTCTCTCCTCATGGATACTATGCCTCTCTAGCGCTTCATCGTGCTACGACCACTCAGATCTAGCCTCAAAATTCAGTTGTCTACTTACATTAAGATCTACATATAAAGCATCTTCCCAAAATGGGCTGTGTTCAATGGGCATACCCCACAGAGGGGGATCCAAATAATTCTTTCTTGATGTGGTCTGACGTGGACCTTCTTGTGGGCCAGACCGCCGAGGCGGTATGACCAAGTCCTCGGGACTAAAGCGAAGGTGACTTGTGCCTACTTCTTGTGTACCTTCCACAGAGTCTGCCCTTGATTGGGCTTGGCTATGGGTGTACACCATTGTGGCACTTCTCTACTAACTAAGCAGATTTTTATCTCGTTTATGATGATTTTTCTTTTTTTCTACACTAAGCAGAAATGAACACACACATACACAAATAGTGATTATCTCTTTTAAGGATTAATAGTGTGTCCTAAACTGGTTTAGTGCATTTTGATGTTTTTTTTTGTTTTTGCAAGTTTTGAAGAATGTTTAAATGCATTATGAAGGCTCATATAACTCCCAAAATGGTTGCCCCTTCAATATACCAACCAGGCCGATATACCAACCTCTCTATATACCCGCCCTTACGAGAGGGAGACTATAGGTACGTGAGAGCAGATGGTACGTGGTACGTAGGTGGTACGAAAGGGGGATTGTCCTATTAATGGCACCTACCATAGAAGAATTATCCTCGCACGCATGGGAATCACCCCAGCGACACTCGGTCAGCTTTCGTCAGGATTTACGCCTAACAACAGTGACAATCGGGGTAATGGATGCAAATCAAGCCAAGGTGGTGATGAAATCCACCGATGGTCTTGATCAAGGGCTGGGGTTTTATGACCAGCTCCTTGGTTTAATTTTACCACGTGAAGTGTGTGTGGTTATTTTTATTTAAAAATGAAACAGGCAGCAAAAAAATAAAACTTTCCCTAAGCCATACAAAAAAACAGCAATCTGATAGAAGCTATTTTTTTTTTTTTTTTTTAACAATTAAATAAAGTAAGAAAATTGACGGAAACTTTCTCTACCTTTTAAACAATTAAAAAAAAAAAAAAATTTCATTTTCCTTTATTTTTTATTTTTTAGATTAAGCTTTTCGCTAAGAAGGTAAAATTAACAGGAAGCAGGAACAAAAAAATGAACAAAAAACAATGGGAACAGTTTTAAAACCCTTACCTTTCTCTGTCCAAACTTGCTATTTCTTATCTTCGGCTAAAAAAAAGGTACCTGCTAAGCACAAAACACAGCAAATCAGATTAGTTTCTATGATTTAAAAATTAGGGAACGGTCCCACCGTGATCGCCATTGAAAGCATGAGATTTCGGAAATAAAAGAAACACTAATTGCAATGTAAACTAAATAGCTTGATGCATGAAATAACATAGATATAATCAAATCAGAAGCAGGAGCACAACCCTTTTTATTAATTTGATTCCAACTCGGTTACAATGCATCTCCTCAGTTACATATTTTCAGTTACAATCATGAACAGTGATCTTCTTTTCCGCATGCCCACATTTGAAACAGGCGGGCCAGTGTTGCCATCGCTTATGCTGATGAATCCTTGCTTGCTGCTATTCTTCCTACATTCAAAGAAATAGTAAACTATTTAGTAGCACCTGTGTTAAAAATAAACAAAAGCATAAAGGCTGCTGCCAATAAAACAGTCCACTATTATCTGTAGGTCAATGAAGAACCAAAAATCGACTAAAACACGATACTATTTGCCGGTAAAATGCCTTCTAGAATATGTATTCGAACACTGTTAACTGCAAGATATGCTCAAACATAGCAAGATATATTCGACATACAGCATAGTGCAAGATATATTCTATCGTAAAACGTGAGTTATTTCGACAGCATAAAGCGTAAGGTAAGATGAGCACACGATATCAAAATAGATTGAAATAAACTAAGAGCAACGTCTTCTGAATCTGATAGACATTTAAACATCAGAGAATACAATATGACAGAATAAAATAACTTGAAACATAGGAACGCGTGCGGGGCACCCAAGCGGGCCGCCCGCCGTTGGAACTTGATCTCGACACCGATCCACTAGGGAAGGACTCAAAATATCTTAGGTTGAGTTATCATCGAATGGATGGAATACTGTTGTCCACTGTCGGGTTCTAAGGTTCAGATCCATGCTTCTAGAAACCACTCACTAACCTCCCATGTGAAAGAGATCAAGAGTGTAGAAGAAATGAATCAGAAAGGAAGCAATTGGGCCTTTTAGTTTGACAACACTTCATTGCTTTTGAATCCCTGCCAACCTCTATTTGGGTGGAAAAATCCACCATTTTATAGACCCAGGGGTCTCCTTGAATGGCATGCATAAGTGCCACGTGTTGGTCAAAGGTGCCATGTGGCGGTCGTGTCTCCTTAAGAGAAGAATGTCCTCCATGACTTAGGCTTCCGTTAATGCCACTGTGACAGTCCTTCAACGGCCCATGCAACTGACTGTGGTGTCACTGCTAGTTGTCTAAAGCCCACATTAAATCATTATAATGGAACTTTTAAATGTTTTAATGTTTGCCTTTAATTGTTTCAATTATGCCTTTGAATGCTGACGTGTCGCCTTTTAATGTTTAAAAATCCACCCAAGGCCTTGGCTGAAGTGTCGTGATATCGTGACGTCACGATATCACGACACTTCAGCCAAGGCCTTTCCTTGAGTTCCGAAGTGTCGCGATATCGTGACATTGCGATATCGCGACATCACGATATCACGACACTTCAGCCAAGGCCTTACCTTGGGCATCGAAGTGTCGTGATATCGCGACATCGCGATATCGTGACACTTCGGCCAAGGCAAGGCCTTGGGTGCCGAAGTGTCACGAAATCATGACACTTCGGCCAAGGCAAGGCCTTGGGCGCCAAAGTGTCACGAAATCGTGACACTTCGGCCAAGGCAAGGCCTTGGGCGCCGAAGTGTCGCAATATCGCGATATCACGACATCGCGATATCATGACACTTCAGGCAAAGCTTTGCTTTGGGCACCGAAGTGTCGCGATATCACGACGTCGCGATATCGTGACACTTCGGCCGAGGCCCTTATTTTGATTAAGACTTTGTTCTTTGCTTTAAGACTTTCTTTTGCTTAAGACTTTGTCTTGATGAAGGCTTTGTTTTGATGAAGGCTTTGTTTACTTTCTGACATTCTGAACTGGTATATAAGTGGCTAGGACCACTGTTTGACCTCTGAGGGCTGCCCTGAAAGCTATGTATGTCAATGAGATCAGTGTTTGTAGTCACTTAATTGGATTGATGCTATTTTTGTGTCTACATATTCAACCTCTTCCTTCTATAGAAGGGATCCAATTATCTTGAAATCATAGGAAAAGACACAACAATAACATAGGGTCCAATTTCAAAATAAAGGTCATTCATATTCCATTCATAAGATGATCAAATCCAAACACACATAGGCATTTCTAATCAACCATACACAGGGTATTTCTTTTCAATCATAAAAAAGGTGTTTCCATTCAATCATACATAGGGTATTTGTGTTCAACCATACACAGGGTGTATCTATTCAAACATACATAGGGTGTTTTCATTCAAATACACAAGGTATACACATTCAACCATACACAAGATATTTCCATTCAACCATACATAGGGTGTATCCATTCAACCATACACAAGGTGTATCCATTCAACCATACACAAGGCACTTTACGTTTTCTTTTAAAATGAAAAAATGGTGGAAGGATAATTTTTGAAAGCCTTATTTAAACAATAAAACAAACTAATCCAAAAAGTAAAGGAGAGGTCAATTCTCAAGCCAATTTGGATGAGTTTTGAACTATAAGGAACTCTCCCAAAGCTAAGAAAATTCTAAATTATTTAAATATAGAAACCATCCTTTCGTTCAAAATAAATTTAAATACTTTTTGAACCAATTTGAATGTAGAGAAATATAGTATAAGATTTGACTTGGTTTTTATCAAACCCAAATAAAAATGGATGATTCTTTTTTTAGAAAGACTACAAATTTCCTTCCCTTCTCCTTCTTCAAGCTTCAACTTTTGAAAACAACTCCCTTCCTCGAGGATGTTCTCCTATTTTTTCTTGCTTACCACCTACTTATCATGTGCCAAGTCTGAGAATGGCATTGTCTACATATTTTCACTTCTCCCAATTTGATAGAGGGTGTGTACTCCTCAGTAAGGCCCATCACCTTCATCAAACCTGACATGAGCTTTATTACCTTATTTTTCAATGCTAACCCCTTTTTCCTATGTCTTTACACTTCAATTAAAAATTCAACATGGGGTAAATTTTTATTGGATTATCAACCAACAACTTAATATTCCATTGATCATTGTAAATATAAAACAATTAATGTCTTAACTTAGCCCGCATTCGTAGGATCTAATAACAATTTAGTCCTTGAAATATATAGGCTAATGTTAGGTCTAACAAATAGTAAATCTAACATACGCTAACAATAGTTGTTAGCATAACTAACCTAGGTAGTTACTAACTACCCTAACAACTTATAATAATGTAATAATATAGACTTACTATAGTAATTCTAACATCCCCCATTATTACATTATTTTGGTAATAGGATAACTACTAGTTATATGAAGACCCCCCCTGATTACATCATTTAGCAATACAAAGAGAGCTGCAAAACAATTCAAATTTGACACGTGCAAGTGCCTTAGTGAAAATATCTACAACTTGAGCATCGATGGGAATGTACTAAAGCTGAATTCGATGCTTGGGAACTTCGTCTCAAATGAAATGACATTGTGTGTCAATGTGCTTGGTTATTTCATGATGCACTGGATTCTTGACTAGGTTCAGAACACCTTGTTTGTTGCAAAACAAATGTATTGGAGATTTGGATGGAAGACCCATACTTGTCAAAATGCGACGCAACCATATCACTTCGCACACAGCTTCATGTGCGGCATGATATTCTACCTCTGTTGAAGAGATAACCACCACTTGTTGCTTCTTGTTGTGCCAAGAGGCAGGACCAGATCCAAGATGAAAAATATATCCTGAAGTTGACTTGTGATCATCAAATGATCCAGCATAGTCGAAGTCCGTGTATCCTTGCAAGAAGAATTTTTTGTTCTTCTTGTATTCTAGGCCATATTCTATAGTACCATAGATATAGTGAAGAACACACTTTGTTGCTTTCCAATGAGTGGTCTTAGGCTCCTGCATGAACCTCGAAAGATAGTTGACAGCAAAGATAATATCTGGCCTAGTATTGGTTAGATATATGAGACTCCCAATCAACTGTCGATAGAGAGTACCATCTACCTGAGGTGAATCATCATATCATGATAACTGAATTCCTGTCTCCATCGGAGTTGCCATTAGCCTGCAATCAGTCATGCGATATTTTTCCAACAATGTCTTGGCATATTTTTTCTGATACATAGTCAATGCCTTCCTTTTGAGCATAGCCCTTTGCAACAAGACGGGCCTTATGCTTATCAATTTTCCCATCTACTTTGTACTTGATTTTATACACCCATTTGCATCCAATGGGCTTCTTTCATTGTGGCAGATCGACAAGCTTCCAAGTTTTGTTTTTCATCAGAGACTTATACTCTACATCCATAACGGCATTCCACTGAGGCCCACCAAGAGCATCTTGCACTGATGCAGGTTCAAGATCGTCTATGGAGGACATAAACACCTTGTCATCATATATATCCATATCCTCTATTTTTGCATGTGGAGTTATAGAAAGTTCCTCAAAAATATTGACAAAGATCATCAACCTCACCAGTTTCTATGGCTGCTTTTTCCTTTTGAGCCATACTATGAGTACGAGGTCTATCCAAGGTCAAATATGGTGGAGTGGATAACTTGGCATCTCTGATTGTACTTGTATACCATTTTGGATTCTTCATTGTGGTTTTGAAGAAGAGGTAGAAGGACCTCTTGTCTATGTTGATGAAGGAAACTTCTCTTCCTTAGATTCCACAAGATCTAGATATACATTAGATGTGCTTTGTGATGTGAAAGCTTCATCAAATACAACATCTCTACTGACATGAATTTTCTTGGTCAAAGGATCCATCAAATGATAACCTTTGGAGTGCTCATCATAGCCAAGAAAAATACATTTCAAATTTTTATCATCTAGCTTCTTCCTTTTCTCTTTCGGTATGTGCATGAAAGCTTGACATCCAAAAATACGAAGATGAGATATGGAGGGTTTTCAACCACTCCATGCTTCCTATGGAGTCATTCCTTTTAGGGCCTTTGTGGGTGCCCTATTCAACAGATATACTGAAGTGGTGATAGCTTTTGCCCAATATTGTTGCCCAAGAGTAGCTCCTATGAGCATACAACGAACCATTTCCATAATAGAACGGTTCCTTCTCTCAGCAACTCCATTTTGCTGAGGAGTATAGGTAGTTGTTAACTGTCTCGTGATTCCAAGCTCAGTTAAGAATGCTAAAAATTCTTTAGAGGTAAACTCCCCCCCTCGATCTGAGCAGAGGGTCTTAATAGAAGCCCCTGACTCCTCAATAGATTTCTTGAATTGCTATAAGAAATCAAAAGCCTCAGAATTCAGTCGAAGAAATAAAACCCACATCTTTCATGAGTAGTCATCTACAAATAACTGAAAATACCTCTTCCCTCCACAAATGTTGGGTGTGAAATGACCGTACAGATCGGTGTGAATTAACTCTAGAGGTTTCTACACTCGAGTTGAGCTTTTATCAAAAGGAACTCTATGATGCTTTCCTGCCAAGAAGTCAGAGTACACTAGCAATGTGGAAGAAATGGAAGGAAGACCCTTTACCATCTCATACTTACTAAGCTCAAGTAAGTAGCCAGAAATAAGATGCCCATATATCTTGTGCCATAGGGAAGTTACCTCCTTAGTAGAGACTGTCATGGAAACATGAGGAGTAGAGATAGCATCTAGGGCAAATAAGCCATGCTTATATGAAGCTGTTGCAATTTGCTTACCTTTCCTGGTAATAGAACAACACTTCTTGTCATTCTCAACATGAAATTTGAAAACCATATTTTTATCCAGGATTTGTGTGACTGACAAAAAATTGTTAGCCAATACTGGAACATAGAGGACTTTGTTAATTTAATACTTGCCATCAGGAAGAGTGACTAAAACTGTACCCTCTCCCTAAACCTTGTAGGTTTTATCATTAGCAATAGTGACAGGTTTGCCCTCTTTGGCCACAAATGATTCAAACCATGATCTTTCGCCAGTCATATGCTTACTAGTGCCAAAATCAACATACCAGACATGATCCCTCTATGTGGAGTCAGTGGTAGTCATGAGCACCTTGTGTGCCCGTTCAAAATGTGAGTTAGATTCTTCAACAAAAAAATTCACCTTGGGTTGTTTGTTCTTGTTTTGTGGTTTGTTCTGGCCCTTTTGCTTATTCTTATGCCAACACCGGTTGGTGTCATAATTATCTTTCTTACAAATTTTGTGCCACCTATTCTTTGGTTGAATTTGTTTCCCTTTCCATTTTGAATCCTATTGAGAATTGCCTCCTTTCTAAAAATTATCTTTCTTCTTAGAACCCTGTATGTTGGAGTATAGGTTTGTATTAGAAGAATCATCCCTGTGAAGTTGTCGTGCCTCCTGTTGTTAAAGAAGATTGACCAACTCAATGAAGTTAATTTGATGTTGTGACACTTGAATGGAGGTGATCAACGTATCAAAAGAATCATGCAAAGCTCTCATTACTACTGAAGTGAGGAGCTTATCATCTACTTGCTCTCCCAAAGAATTCAATTTGCCTTTCAACTCAGAGACTCTGCAAAGAAAGAGTTCAACTGTCTTACCCTTTTTCAAACTCAGATTGTGAAGTTGTTTTTGAAGATGAATAATGGTTGAATCATTATTTCCTTCATAAATGACGGTAAGGGCATTCCATGCCTCTTTACTACTCGCTTTGTCAGCGATATGAGGTTTAACTTCATCTGAAACAACAAACAAAATGAGCACTTTTGCTCGATTGTCTTTCTTGTCAAAATTTGTCTGAGCAGCAGTTGGAGGAGTAGCAGCTATGGATCTAGCTACTGGTGAAGGTCATGTTGTCGCTCCATAAACAACATCCCATAAATCTTCCATGAGAAGAACTACCTTCATTTTTTTTTTCCATGGTGTATAATTAGGACCTTTCAATAACTGATGAGAATCAGTCATTAACTTTGCAGCAGAAGCCATAGTGAAGGTTCCTTATATCACTAATTGGTCACCCTATCTATATACCTTAATGTTGGGCCATTATACCATACAAAATACCCACCCTTACGTGAGGGAGACTATAGGTATTTTGAAAAATAAAAAAAATTACCCGCCCTTACGTGAGGGAGACTATAGGTAATTTTAAAGATTATACGATACATGGTACTTAGGTGGTACTGAAATGGAATCATCTTGTTAGTGGCACCTACCTTAGAAAGTCATCAATCCACATGTGTGGGGCGTAACGTCCCCTAAACACTATGGATTTTCAGAACATTCATCAGGATTTACACCTAAACACAAGAACGATTAGGGTAGTGGATGGAGTAAAAAAATAGCAAAATGGCAAACTTATCTCTCCTCAATGATTTATTGAGAACAAGCTCAGACGTCGTTGTGGCAGCTATATTATACGACGGGTATAGTAGTGCAATCATGACAACTTTACCTGTAAGTGCTGGCCAGAGGTATCACAAATACCGAACGTTCAAGTGCAATAAATTGCACAGATGGGTTTTAATTATTCCAAGGACTTAGGGAGTGAATTTGATTTTTTTAACTTTTAATGTAGTGTAAAACAGAAAAAAATTGCAACCTACAACATAAAAGTGCCCACAGGAATGACCCACTAGGTGTCGGGCGCAGCCGAAAATGCACCTTTACAATAATGCCAAATTTGCTTTTTTAAAAAAAAAAACTCACTTTCCCCCTTTGGTTTGAATTTTAATTTTTATTGCAAAAATAAATTTTGAATCAAAGGGTTAATTAATAATAACATAATTTTGTTTTAAAAAAAAATCAATAAATATTAAAATTGATTTTAAAAACAAAAAAAAATGAAATTATTAAAAAAAAAATTGAAACAAAATAAAATTTGCAAAAAAAAAAAAATACCTGTGTTGGGGGTCGGCGGGTTTTGACCTCATGATCTCACGACTGCTAGGGCTCAGCCGAAAACCAGTCGAGCTCGCTCGTCGATTGGGAATAGGTGTGAAGATACCCTATTTGAGCGAGAGGTCATGCCCGAGATTGCTCCAACGGGCTCCTCCACCACTCTGCCTCCACTCCACCAGTGGCAGCTTCAGCTTGTTAGCGTCGTATTGATTGCAATGAAGGCTACAACAAATCAAATCTCTCTGTTTGCAGTCTCCCACATCGCAAACTCTGTAGCCCTGCTCCGATCATTCCGAAATGTGAATCAGACTAGGAGGGAAGAAAATAAAGAAAAATAAATGTTTATTTTTTATATATCTTGCTCCTGGCTCAGTCAGATAACTGAAGGCGCAGAGCGATCACAGCCCCCGGACAAAAGTGAAAATTGCCCTTGTTTGCACGTAGAATAGAAAATGGCAAGAAATCCAGTAGAAGACCCCCCGGAGTATGGTCGCGATGGAAACCGATACGAAGAGTGCAAATAATATTTGCTTTCGATATTCATATGCTGGTTCAACCGGATTTCTTGGAACGGTTCTCTGGTCGTGCCAAGCTTTCATCCTCGAGCTGCAGATAAAAATGTCTACAATAGGCTATCGTGGCTCACATGTCCTCTTATCGTGGGCAATAAATGTTCTTTGTGGAGTCGACGCAGCATGCTCAATACATCATTCAGTTCGTGGAGCCGATGTAGCACGCTCAACACATCATTTAGTTTGTGGAGCCGATGCAACACGCTATTATGTTTCAAATAGCAGCCTTTCAACATATAGTTCTATAGAATATCACTATAGTGTAGAACATTAACTACCATACACAAAATTACCACCTATGCATAACATTACACGCATGGACTAAACTCTCAACATGAGCGATTGACAATCCACTGGATGCGAGCACTTTTCCTCCTGCTCTGATACCATATTGGATTATCAACCAACCACTTAATATTCCATTGATCATTGTAATATATAAAACAATTAACGCCTAACTTAGCCCGCATTCGTAGGATCTAATAACAATTTAGTCCTTGAAATATATAGGCTAATGTTAGGTCTAACAAATAGTAAATCTAACATATGCTAACAATAGTTGTTAGCATAATAACTAACCTAGGTAGTTACTAACTACCCTAACAACTTATAATAATGTAATAATATAGAATTACTATAGTAATTCTAACATGTTTTACTTTTTTAAAAGAATATAAAACTCATTTTTATTAAAAAAGGTTATGCCCCTATTTTAAATTTTTTGAATAAAAACTTTCAATTAGAAAAAAATATTATACTACCACAATATAATTTAATTAAAGAGAATACACAAGTTTTTCAATTAATTAATTTCCTAATTAATTAGTTAAATCCAAAAATATTAATTCTCCTTGAAATGGAACATTAACAATCTATGGCATTAGTCCCTCTAATTGAAATTAAAACATTCATGGAATTATATCAATAATCCCCAATATTAATTAAATCAATTGCATGCACTAAAACTGATTTTAAATCATTTGTTTGGTATTTCTCACCTAGGTGTTAGTAAAATATATGTTTTACTAATACTCGCCTAGGTAGGTCCGTTTATGGCAGACAATATTTTCTCCCACTTGCGAGCATAGTTACATTACAAAATTACATGTTAAAACAACAATACCATGTCCATACAACATAATCATTATTACAAACATTTTTGCATATCCATAATATAAATTATGCTAGGTATTGAAACAATAGATGACACACACATTGTCATTTAAAAAAGGTCTTGCCAAGGTAGGTCATGACACTTCTAGCCTTAAGAAAGAGAAAACTCTAATAATGGAAGAGTTGCAACCTACTATAGATTCTTGGAAGAAGATTAAATTTACCAATATTAGTGATGGTTGGTTATATAAAAAGCATAAAATTGTTGTGAATACTCTTTCTTGTATCCAAGGACCTATATTTGTTAAAGTGATGGATGTTTCCATTAAAACAAAAAATATATATTATATTTCTAGTGTTCATGATAAAGCTTTTCAACATGTTACAATAGAAAAATTAGTTTGCATTATTATAAATTGTTAGAACCCTTATATCCTAATGCATTTATTGTTATGATTATAATAGTTCTCATTTTTTTAATTAATATATGTGACTTTTGTATGTGGTGTGAACACTTAAGAACCTAGGTTAGGGTTACTTAGCTCAAGTTCTTGTTATGGGACTTGTGGTTGACACTAGAAGATTAGTTTTAGGGTTTGAATTATTTTATATTTAATTATAAGAAAGAGAATTATTAATCTAATTATTATTTTATATCCAATATTGCTTTTAAGAAGGTAGCCCTTCAAAGTGGCTAATGATATACTATACAATATTTAGTAAAAATCAACAATTTTATCAATTTTATTAAATTTAATAATTAATTTTGTGTGTATTTGTGTTTTCTATTTTTAATAATATTTATTAGGCAATTCTATAAAATGGGTATCAAAGCACTTTCTAGTGCCATGTACTATTTTAGTAGTTAGATTTCTAGTAAAAAATATTTTTTGGTAATATATTCTTAGATTATAAACATTGTGTTATGAGTTTTGAAAAATCCATAGACAGTTTTCATTTGTCTAAGCACATTGAATGAGATTTATACATAACTATAGCATTCTATAGACCTTTGAGGAAGACACCCTAATTATTAGAAAAACCTTTATGATAGGTATTCATTGGTTTTATGGCACACTAGTAAGTGATTAGCATGAATAATCTATTCTCATCATACTATAGATAAGAGATAGTGTGAGTACATGAATGATGAAACTCTTCATAGTTTAAGCTCTAAAATATTAGGTTGGACACTACTTATGAATGGATTAGTATTTTTATGATCCCATAAAGCAAGCACATCCTATCCTATAGAAACCCTCTATAACACTATCTAAGATAATTTTAGGCATACTTGAAATAGATATTTATAAGTTTATAGAATCATGAATAGTTTGATAAAATCTAGATGAGCAATATACAAAGAAATTCAATGCAAAGTTATGGAATTCTACACTACGTTTCTTATATCTAAGGATAGTAAAAGGTTTCAACTCCTACATTATACACAAATAAAATATTCCTATGATAAAAATATCATAAATAATGAATAATTTGGCCATTCTAACATTGTAGGGCCTCTTAATAAGAAAGCACTCAAACCAGTAAAATAAAAGTTTAAAGTATATTATATTGTCATTTTGATAAATATCCAATAATGATCTTATTTATAATCTAACCATTTTGATATATAACTTTGGTAACACCTTTAGTAAACCCTAGGAGTCTCTAAAATGATTTTAGATCATAGATCATAACATTATCCTTGGAAAATGTGTATGAATACATGAAAGAAATAAAAGACTCAATTTTAACATGATCTAAGTTAAAAATCAAGAACATATTAATAATATTGAGTCCAAAATAATTGGTATCAGTGATAAATATGATTTAATACACATTATCCTATTTTAGATCAAATAATCACAATAGCATAGGGGATAACAAAACACCACCTAATATAGTTGTACATGGAAAATTTCTATCCCAAGAAAACATACTTTGGGAATGACACAATATAAATCTAAGCTAGATTTACGAGAAAATTACCATGATGATTCCATTGGTTTGATATATCCATAAAAATAATACCCTAGCCCAAATCAATCCCCTACTAGTTAGGTAGTATCCATAGCTTGGTTTAACCTTGAACACAAAGTTATTTTATCATATTTATTATACAAGAAAATAAGTAGTATATACCTAGGACAAAGCTTATAAAAATCTACTAGTTATATTTTGCTCCAATTCAAATGAGGATCTCATAGGAGCATTAAGCAAACATAGGCACATTGATTAAGTCCTTGATTACTTAACACAACTTGAATATATTTTGAATGAGCCAAATAAATTTGATAGTGGTATTTTAGAAGTTGCTTCATCAATGGATGAAAGGAAGATATCGAAGTTGAAGTAAAAATACTTAACATTGAAAACATGATGAAATAAATTATGTTATCCAAGCTAGCTAAGAATAAATTTACAATCCATTATCATACATATAAACCACCATAACTCAAAAATCTATTTTTTCTAAACATAAACACATTTGAAAATATGATTGACACTTATCAAGCTCTTATGTGAGGTATATATGAAAGGTTGTTTATATAAGGGATTGTATTTCAACTGTGATGAAAATTATACCTAGATCCTAAATGCATAGAAAAATTTATACCAACTAGATATAGAGCCAATATTCACTTTTAAAGATTTTAAGGCTCTAGAGGACAACACATTTGAAGAAACACAACAAAAAAATGATAGATATAAAAGTGATAAGCATACTCATAGAAATTTTGTACATGCCTTGGAATCACCACATGCAAAACAATGAAAGTGAGGTGATAGTTAAAAAGCATCTTCGAACCATCCTTATTTTACAAGAAACACTTATAACTTTATGTATCCCAAGGTAGCTATATAGAAATATTTTTATGTGTGTCCATAAAATAGTTTTGAAGTGATTATATCTAATAAGGGTACACTAGCTTAGAAAAAAATATATTAAACTATCAATATTTTAAAAAGGCTACAATTTGAAGTACATACTTCCATTGAATGCCTATGACATAGTCTTAGGAGGTAAATGGTTATGTGGATTGGGATCCATATGGTAGGTCTTATCTCAAATATGGGTATAATTCATAATTCATAACCATTTTGGATAGACCAAGGTGACCTTGTGGATTTTTGAGAGCTAAATAAAATTATGATCAAGGATAAGCTTAAAATTCCTATGATTGATAAAATCATAGGTAAATTACATATAGCTCACATTTTTTCCAAAGTGGATTTATAATATGGATACCACTATATTTTCTCATGGGAAGAAGATATTCCTAAGACTTTGTTTTGAACCAATGAAGGACATTATGAAGTTTTGGTCATGTCATTTAGTTTGTGAAATACACCATCCAAATTACAATTTTTTTATGAAGTAGACATTTCGATCATCCCTTTGGAAATTCATCCTAGTATTCTTTGATGACATTATTATCTATAGCAAGAGATGGTAATATTATTCTATTCACTTGGATTACACCCATAACATATTTTTAAATATTAGTGATAGATTTTGAAATGTTACTTTGGTTAAATAAAGGTTGAATTTGTGGTGCATGTAGAATCAAGAGTTAATGTGGATCTTAAGAACATTAAAAATATCCAAAAACTAAATACCATTAGAATTATACAAGTATTATTAACTATATTTTATTAAAAAATATAGTAAAATTATAGTTCCCTTAAAAAAAAAAGTTTAAAATGAATGTATACGTATGGTTTGAAATGGTAGAAAGGGATTTCACCTCTATAAATATAGCATGTGCACCAAATAAACATTTCCATGCTAGATATTTCCAACTTATTTCCATTTAAAGTAGTTTACAAGGGATGAGAATTGGAATAGTATTTATGTGAGAATAAAACACCCTTAACATTTACCAAGTAACACATTTATAACTTAGTATGTGTCAGAATCTCCTTATGAGAAGGAGATGTTAATCATTATTAGTTAAAATCCATTAGTGGTAATATCTTATGGGGGGACACTTCTACATAAAATAAGATCATCATAGCCTTAAATATTTCTTAAAATAGAGTCTCCTCTCTAGGAAAATAAAAGTGGGTCCCTAAATTGTTAATCTATCACTATTATAATATCTATCAAATGGGAAAGGATAATTCCATGGTCGATGTTGTATATTTCAAATTCAAAAATCATATGATAATTTTTAACTTATCCTCATAAAATGTAGGTGGGTTATAAGAAGTTTGACAATAATGGTGACAACATGCAAAAATTTAATAACATATTGAGTAGTTAATCACGAATACCTTAGCTAATATATGATATTTATGGTATGGGTAATAGTTACATTATAAAGGGTGTACTATACTTACTACAAATTTGACTCTTTAATACAAATTATTATATGAACAATATGCATCATATCTATGGGGAATTCTAAATTCTTAAAGAAATGAAAGAGATAAGACAAAATTACTTTAAGTTGACATAAAATAATATACAAAAATATGTTTTAAATAATGTGATATATGTCAATGCCACTAGGGACAAAAAATCAAGGCTCCAAACAAGTTATAACCTTTTTGAAACAAGGCTTCAAAAAATCTCAACTATTGTATGGATAGAAATCTCCATGTATTTTTGAAGGCATTGATGAAATCATGAGGTAAAGTGATTACTTTTGTGATGGTGGGTTATCTCTTTAAGTATTCACATTGGATCAACCTTATAAATTCTCATCTGTTTTCCAAAACATCGTTGACCAAATATTCTACCTCCATAGAATGTCCATTTTCATTATTTATGCTTGTGACTCCACATTGAGAAGTAAATTTTAGAATTTTTTTTTACTTGCATGGAAACTAAATTAAGATGATCTTATCATACCACTTTTAAAATAATGGTCAAACAAAAATCATCAATAAATATTAACTTGCATTGCTTTACTTTTAAATAACAAAGTCATTTAACTATTTAGTTACCTCTATTTGAATGTTGGTATAACACCACTTATAGCACTACAACTTATATGTCACTATATAAATCAATATATGGACAACCATTGCCATATCTTGCATCCTACCTTCAAGGTAGTTCTAAGGTATAAGCAATTAGTGTCACTCTCAACAATTGATAAAATATACATTAAAATATTAAGGTTAACTTGATATTGGTTGAGAACTATATGAAGTTGTAGCTATATTGTGGGTAAAATTCATCACCTATATCCAAAACCCTACAATGTGAGGTGGATTACGATTTTTTCTAATCCATATGGTTATTTTTCTAAGGCATCACTATAGTAAATTGCATGTAAAAAAATTGAAGGTAGCAATATTAGCACCTAATGAATATCTTGTGGTAGACTTGAATGTAGAAAGTATGTCAAAAGAATGTAAAATTATGCAAATAGAAAAATTGTATAGGTAAATGAAAAATTAGGTGAGGCAGATAATAAAGCAATAAGCAAAAGCTTGTCGAACTAAAATTAATTCTAAAGCAAAAGATACATAATTTTTATCTAAGTAAGAAAGTGGCCAAACGTTTATAATGTTGATGTCAACAAAAGAATAATGAAAGTCCAACATCCAACAACATTGGTGAAGTATCTCAATGCTCTAATATCAAGAGTTAATACAATGCTTATCGGATACAAAATTGAATCCAAATATTAAAATAATTCAAGAAAATGATGATGCTAAAATCACAAAGATAACATTAAATATGTTACATAGCACAAACGAAAGACCCAAGAAACAAATTTTCTAAGGCAAAATGTCTGACATGCATAAAATAAGAAATCAAAAGCTCATTTGGCATCCTATAGGAGACTTTATAGAGTTTCCAAGGGTATTGGTATTTTTGAAGCGATGATGTCATCATCAAGAACATAAAAGTTTGGTAAGTTAAATGAATCATGGATGCAAAATAAGCCTAAGGTGTAGAATCTAATAATAAATCCTGACACCTAATAATATGCATAAGAAAATGTGGCTTTGTACAGAAGTGATTGGACTTTAGAAGCAATGATGTCATCAAAAGATAATATCTTCGACACCCGATAAAAATAAAGTGTAGAGTTTGACATAAAGGAATGGTTAATGAATTAAAATTTAGCCAGGATAAATAATCTAGTATCAAGCAATATGCTATCATGTTTCTATCTTCTACGAGGAGGTTCTAAACCCATCCTAATCAACAATGTCACACATGTCGATCAACCACCAAGCATCATTGCTATCAAAATAACTTAATGGTTTAAGGCTACTTTATAATACACCTACCCTTGCTCAGCTAGCTAAGCATAATATAAAGGAGTGGACTATCATCATATGGTTATAATCCAATGATGTAGAATGCAAGACAACTTCACAAGATGAATTTGCACCACACATGTTAGAAAAATATGATTGAAGTAGTTAAGCATAATTGACCTGAGTGTGACAACCACTTCCCACACCTATTCTAACAAACCTATAGTCTATTTTTTAGGTAATCATGCTAAGCTAACTGAATGATTTTTTAAAGCTATGTATATACTTGAATGTACCTCATTAATAAGGTCATGTATTTAGCATTTACAGCTACATATTTTGTGATGACTATATTGTGTACCTTTAAATAAATATTGGATTGTTGTTTGTCATATTTCTAAAATTATTGTAAATCATGTATGCATGTTAATTTAATTGTTAAGAGTTTCTACTAAAAATATGTTTATGAGGTCATATATTTGTTGTTCATTAGTTCCTATAATGATTGATAATGTTTAATTATTTGATAAGATTGAATGTTGTGTAATATGAAAAAAAGTTGTTATGTTAGGCAGCCTTGTTTAGTTTAAAATGTGAGACTCTCATGATTTATGTATCTTTATGCCACAAAAATCCATGCCACTATAAGTCTAGCCTCTAACTTTATGCATTTATTACTTTGATCTTCAACCATCCATTTCCCTTTTGTTTATTAGTGTAGCTAGACTAGAAACCGTCCTACTCTAGAGGTTGACATAGAAACACCCATTTTTGGACAATATTGGTTGAGATATTGAGGGTGCAACTCATCTAGTTAGGTGGATTTTAGACCAATATTTTTTGGCACACCTAGTGGGACCTAAGTTTCCCACCCTTAAGAGGAGTTTCTAAAAATTAAAGATAAATACCCACCATGCAACCAAGATTTTTGGCATACCTACTAGGACTTGAGTGTCCCACCTTTAAGAGGATTTTCTAAATATCAAACATAAATATTCACCATGTAAACAAGAATTTTTGGCATGCCCACTAGGACTAGATTTCATATCCCCATTTTAATTATATGGAGCACTCAAGATTTTGGTGAATAGTCTTGACCTCATATGCAAATAGTTTATGTTCACATGATGAATCCTTTGAAATCAAAAATCCAAATAAGTTTATGAATCTATTGGTAGAAAGGCTTAAATTCAAATTTTGATAGTATTGGGGGACCAAGACAATTAATTATGTACAAATCAAGATGGCTCCTTTGGTATAATAGTAAAAAATTTTAGATCCATGGTTGGGAAATTTGTTTGGATTAGAATAATTTTGGACCACTTAATCTCCCATAGCTCCATGATATTCCCTAGGCTACATTAAAGATAATATGCATTTATTATGGCAATGAAAAAACCATATATGAGCATTGTCAAGATGATTCATACTTGTCCACCTTTTGCAATATCATCTTTAAAGATATTATGATAAGGCTTCTTGCTCAATCCTTGTTGGAGTATATTATATTATTTGGAACATGCTAATGTACAACCTTGGGTACATAACTAGAGTAGGAGTTAACCTTAGAGTAAGGTTTGAGTAGTTACTTCATGCAATGTAATAAATCCACAAGTGTTCGAATGTGCAATGATGTAAATGTACATGTAGTCCACATGTACATGATTCATAGGTTAGGCATATGAATATTCATGGGTAGATGAAAGGCCATGGAAAATATATCCCTATATATATGCCTTTAAGGTAGAAGAGATGCAGTTGCATAAGTTACAATAGTGACTAATAGTTAGATACAGTGAGTACAATGTAGTTCTTTAATTAAAATATTGGAGTGTTCATGTCCTCCATTATATTACATTGTACTATTTTTGTAAGCTTTCATTAATGGCATATTTATGAGTTTTTGCAGAAGTTTCCCATATACTTTTACTTCATATTATAGTGTCATTATCGTATAGTTATCATTGCATTTTCATTTTACATCTTGTGGTTGCATTTCCTTTAATATATATCATCAAAAGTCAATGGTGGCATCAGAGCACATAGTATATCAATAGGAAATAGATAAATCCACAAGATATATTGAGAGGAGATTAGAAATCTCATTTTAGAATTTTTGAAAGTTACATTTAGCTAGGGTATTTCCATAGAGTTGTAGAAAAAATTATGAAGACTAGGACTCAACATTAATTCCACTATATTGAGAAATCAACTAGTGAATATTTATCATCTTAAGATTTAGATTTTATTCCATTACAAGTTCTAATATTTTGTTGTAGAAAAAAGAGATTAAAAGAAATAGGGTAATCTTCATACAAAGAGCTATGAAGAATATCTTATTTGGAATCAATCTAGTACTTGAAGCAACAAGTAGAAGGCTAAATTTTTTGGAGGCCTAGAGGAAAAGGTCCTAGTGCTAGATTTTTAGACTATAGATTGCAAAGTGTGAAAGAGAAAATGGACAAAGGAGCCTTACTGCAGATTGAAGGAAGAAGAGACTCCAAAAAAACATCTAGGAGAAGATTGAATATTTGAGATCTCCATTGAATATTGAAGACAATAGATTGTAGAGTGGGAGAAGAAAAAAATCACGAAGCTTAAGTGAACCACAAGAGGTCTCATTGAATAATTTCCTAATTTGTAAGATTGAATAGAGATAAGGAGTAGAAAAATTCCTACTACAGATTTTAAAATCAATAGATTTCATAGATCCAAGAAAGAGATCTCATTGAAAAACTTCCATAGTTGAAGATTGAAGAGATCAAAGAAAGATCTCATTGATGTTTTGAGAAGACTAGATAAGCTGTAAAAATATAAAGACTCTAGAGAATAGATCTCAAGGAATATTTAAAGGATAAATAATGATAAGGCTAGAAAACCCTCATTAAATATTTCAAGAAGGCCATTGAAGGAAATTTGAATAAGGTCATTGGAGAAGATTTTAGGAGAACTAGTTGGAGTATATTACTAGCAAGAAGAAGTTATTAATAGAGAATAATTTTGGATAATTGTTGCCATTCATAAAAAAGCACAAAAGGACACAAATTTGGCAAGGAATTTGCCAAATTTCATTGGAGGATACTAAATATCTCAAGATATTCAGATTATTGATAAGAATTCCACTAGATAGGTCAAATTCAAAGTCATAATTTGATAATGAGGTTGAAGGAGAAAGGAGCTAGAAGAAGCCACTAAATATTAGATATTTGAATATTTTCATTGAAGGGTTGAAGGCTTATTAGTATAAAGAAGGTTTCTGGTTTTGAAAGTTAAAAATTAAATGTTTCTAGGAGGAAAGTTTCAGCTACAATTTGGAGGAGTTTCCTACCAAATCGGGGAGATTCGACAACAATATTTCAGATAAGAAATTAGCTGCCTTACAATATGAAAATTTCAAAGTTACAGGAAGCAATTTGGGAAGAATTAATAGCTACTAATTTACAGATTTCAAGGGAGCATTGTGAAGGACAGTTGAATCCACCAAACTACATTTTTGGGCAGCAAGTTAGAGGAATTTGTAAATCTGAAAATTGGTGAGCTAAAGAGTTATTTTTAGATAGCAAGGAAGAGCTACAAATCCATAAAATATAAGGTATCAAATAGGTGAATTGAATCACCAATCAAGATTACTATAAGGAGGTCAAAATAAGGTTTGATAATTGGTGTTATTAAAGTTCTTATTCAGTATTAATTAAGTTCATTTAAAACACCATTTTCAGAGTTATTCAAAGTAGCAATAAGGAGGTTGAATTTTAAGGTTTTCAAGTTGAATAAGGAGGTAGCACTATTATATTGAAACTTGCAATATATTAACACTAGTTAGTGTTATTAAGTTCACTAAAAGGAGCAATAAGGAGAAATTAATAGTGCATCATATAAGTTATTTTTTAAGAATTATTTAAAGGGCATTAAGTATTTAAAAAATGAAATAAGATTAGTTCATAAGAAGGGTTGATTTGGAGTATCAAAAGATACCATTAAGCATAGGCGAATAACAACAAATATTGGTAAAGAGAAGCCACCAAAAATGAGCATTATAACCACCAAGGAATAGGGAAGAATCCACCATATTCAAGAAAGGACTAAAGCTACATAAATATACTAAAATATTCTCAAAAACCCAAGTGCAACTATGCCATTATATCTAAGTCTATTGTAGATTTATTTTAGGGTTTAATAGCTTCATATTTGTCTTCTTAGAGCAGTAAAAGGAAGACAAGGCTCAAGTGTCATAAGATACCAATGTAGCACAATATTACTGTCAATAAGCAGTAATATTTATCAATGTTAAATCAGTAGATACAATGCTAAGGAAATAGAGCCATATAAAGGGCTCAATACCATCCTCTTCAAGGTGTTAAAATACACCATATTTGGTTTCATAGTCCCATGAATGTAGTGCCACAACAAGAATAACTATTATAGAAAAAAAAACCTTTAGCAATAATAAGACTAAGTAAGATAACTCAGCACCAATAGAAAGGATAGCGCAAGTTGCATAATGTAATACATGTGGTAAATACAATATGCAAAGGAGGATAACTTCAAATATTACCTATGCAAATGTGGATAGGAGCTTGGATGAACAACCACCATGAATAAAGTATTGAAACATCATTGGAATAACCATCTTCATTGGAGAGGATCCACCTTCATAGGAAGAGGAACCACGAAACATTGGATCTCAAGAAAGCATATTTTAAAAGAATTAAAATAGATTGCAAAGGATTTGGAAATATATTAAGGTGATAAGGTTAGTAAAGGGTTTGGTTGCATGTAAAATAAAGAGCCTCCACTTGTGATATCAGTGAAAGGAATCTTGTGCCACTTGGCACAAAGGAAGTAGAGCATCTACGTATTCTTCATTAACCTAACACTTGCACAAAGGATCCAAAGAGCACCCAGGTTGGAGTAAAACTCCTCATTAATCATCATTTCAATGCTCAAATATTATTACCAGGTCTACACCATGTAAATTAATGCCTCTAAAAGGTAGTAACCTCCCTACACCACCTAACAAGAAGGTATACATTCTAAGGCAACGTAAGTACCACTTGGCATACATTTCAAAGGATGACAAGAGGTATTGATAGCCCCACATAGGAAGAGCATGCATATCCATATTACACAGAGGTCAAATAGCATTGAAGGGATTAAAATACCATCAAACAAAGTAGAGCATTGAATGCTCACTACCATGCTTTGAAGATAAAGAAATACAACACTCCAAAGCTTGGAAAGTTAAGACAATATTAAACCCAATCAACACACACCATTAGAAAGGTATATTTACAATTATTTTAATATTTTATTTCATTAAGGTGCAAAAGGATATATAAGGTGCATTATATCTAAGGTTAAGCTTATATTGCATTGGAGAAATTACAACCTTAGTAGAATAGAAAGCAATTAAATCAAGGAGTTCATAACTTTAAGAAATATTTCAAAGTGCATTATTTATATCAAAGTATTTACAAATAATTAAACTAGGAGATATAAGGTTTTCTACCTTGGAAAAATTGAAACACTATTTTGCAAATATTATCATTTTCTAAATTTCCAAATTATGGATATATAAGGAGTACTACACAAAATTTTAGATCATTAGAATTTAGGAAACTAAACCATTGAGAAGTAAAGGATAAAGGAATAAAAATCATTAATTTCTTGAAATTTGGAATTTATTATTCATACTTTTCTCTCATAAAAACTAAAGGGACAAAAGGAATCCAACTATAAAGTCTTGAAAAATGGAGAACTTCTTCAAAATAAAGGTGTAAATATCAATAGGAAGAAATAAGAAAAAATGGGAGTTGAACAAAACATGAGAGAGTCAACTCAAAAGGAAATTTAATAGATGCTAAGTACTTTATCAAGATCATAGTATAATCTAATCACTTGGGAGACATAAGGGATACTACAAAATCTGAGATTTAAAATGGTTTTATCATGTTTTATCATAAACTCACTAGGGAGTCATAAGGTAGACAACTTCAAAGGTTTTTGAAGTATTAAATTTCTATCAAAATTGTTTCTTTGTAAAAAAAGGTACTTAAAAATGGACAGGCTTATTATATATATAGGTCTCAAGGAATCAAAATGGTTAAAATACATCCTTGATTCTAGAATTGATAATAAGGAAAGTTCAAAAGAAGAACCAATATGGTTTAGAAAGAATTTTGAGAATTGACAAATTTATTCTTTAGAAATATCTTCCAATGATGACAACTATACTAATAAATATATTGAGAACCATATTCAAAATGTAGATAATAATATTCATAAAAAGGATATCCTACAAATTTATGAAAGAATTAAAGAAGAAATAACTTCAATTATACATATATGGTTTAACTATTTCATCAAGGAAATAGATGGAATTGATTCTCCTAAAATCAATAACAAAGAAATTGGGATATATGCACTATGAATGTATTGCAAAAAAATTGTCATGAGAAAGCAAACTACTGGAACTTCCATCCGTGTAAAAATTGTGGAGGAAAATCTCATTCATATTTCTTCTGTAACTATAAATACAAGTACTATAAATATTTGAGGAGAGACTAATATTCAGATTAGATTATTTCTTCCATGTTTTTATTTTAGAAGAATCCACTAACAATGGATTCAAGCTTGACATTTTTAAATATCAAGAAGACAAGTCATTCAGTAAACCAAAGTAAAGAAAATGGAGCAATTCTTGTCCACTTATTGTAGACACCAAAACAACACCAATCCGATTACGTGACAACAAGCGCTGATCGCATTGACACAAACAACCCCTAGGGCAGCCCCCAGAGGTAAAACAGTGGTCCTAACCACTCCCAAAAGTAGTTTTAGAGGTCAAAGGTCAATTTGGCACCTTTTTGGCACCTTGCTCTCTGCTCGTCCCACCCCGGGACGAATACAAACTGGCATTCGTCCCACCCAGGGACGAATAGCAGCATTCACCCTAGGGTGAGGCGAATAGAAGGTTTGACTGGCAAAAAAAGTCAAACCTCGGCAACTCCGCCAGTTAACTGAGGCTTCAGGCCATGCAATTGCGAGGAATAGCTTTTATTCAAGAAGAGAGACTTCAGTGATGAGTGTATTTATTTTAGAAACCTCATGCAAGAATATTTTTAATCAGGGAGTTAGCTTTTCTCTGAAAATAGGACAGTTAACTCAAGTGGCGCCCTCGCATGCGCAATTCAAACAAGGAGACCCTAAGGTCTATAAATTGGGGAGTTTTCCCACCCAAAATATATACAGAGAAGGAGCATTTGAGCAACGAAGTGCTGCCAATTTACATACCTACTTGCGATTTGTGCTTTTACATCCTTAATCTCTCATTCGAAAGGGAGGTTATTGGGTGACTATTAGAAGCGCGAATCCGGACCCAAAACCCGATTTTTGGCCACAAAAATCCACAAAATTTGTCGAAAACACCCCATAACCAGTTTTGGACCCATCCCAAGTGGATTGGTGCCAAAACAGTGCCTCAAACGGTGGGCGTCCTCCCCGGTGCTCCCCAATCTGTCGCAGGCAAATTCGCCCCACCCCGGGATGAATAGAAATATGTGATATATTTCTCTAGTTTTTCTTTTGCATTTGATTCTAGATAGGTTAAATAGGTTACAGTTCAAATTTCATTTCATTCTGATCATTTTTGACTAGGTTATTGTTATTTCCCGCTTTCACTAACTTGTAGATGCCATCTTCAAAATCTGGGTGCTAGAGGCAAAATTGGAGAAATATGATCATCTGGGTCTTCCCAAAACACCCCCAATTAGCTAACCCCAAGTTTGTAGGTCATTTGGAGCTCCTAAGATAGGACATTGAAGAGGGTGCTTTTTGACAAATTGTCATAGTCCTATTCGTCCCACCCTAGAGCGAATACAAATATGTGAGGAATTTCTAGACTGTTATTTTTGCAATGGTCTTCTGATGATATTTTTATGCTTCTGTCAAATTTTCAGGTCAATCAGAGGTCATCTGATAGTCGTTTTATTATTTTCATGCATACACTGACAATAGGCTTTGGGAAATACATGTTTCATTCTGTCTGTAGGTATTACTAATATTTTCTATTTCTTTGAATGCAGGTTTCTGATAGCAGAGGAGCAGGAAAGAGCAAATAATCACATACGCAAGTGGCGGTGACGTTTTGGTCCGCCCATCTTACATGTGGGCACGCGGAAGAAGGATTATTATCCATGGATGTTGTGACAAGAAACACATTTGACTCTCCTATCCCCTAAAAAGGAAGGAGACGTATTGTAACACAATTTATAAAGCATATCAATAAAGAGATTACCATATTTCATATTGCTTTTATCTTGTGTCAATTTGCATATGTTCTTTCTTGTTCTTTCTTGTGGCATATTCCTTTTTGTTTCCGTATCCTCGTGCTTTCAATGGCGATCACGGTGGGACCTGTGTCCTTTGATTTTTAAGATTAAATTTCTGATTAAATTTTCTTGTTTTGTTGCTTGCAGTACCAAGTTTTCAAATGCTAGACTATTTCAGGAAAAAATTCAGAGACATCTGATTTGAGCAGAGAAGAGGTAGGGGTTTTAAACACCCTTTATCAATTTTCTGTTTTCTATTTTCTCCGATTTTTGCTTGCATAGGAGAGTTTAGAGGCTTGCTTGTTTCAATTTTGCAACTTAAAATGAACCCCACACACCACGTGGTATTTTAAACACAAGGATTTGGTCGTAAAACCCCAACCCTTGAGCAAGACCAACGGTGGATTTCATCATCACCTTGGCTTGAGATATTGCATCCATAACCCCGATCATGATTGTTGCTAGACGTAAATCCTGACGAAAGCTGACCAAGTGTAGCTTGGGGTGATTCCCAGCACATGAGGATAAGTCTTCTATGGTAGGTGTCATAAACAGAGTGATTCCCCTTTCGTACCGCCTATGTTCCACGTATCATCTGCTCTCACGTACCTATAGTCTCCCTCACGTAAGGGCGGGTATATAGAGAGGTTGGTATATCGGTCCAGCAATGGTATATTGAAGGGGCGACCATTTTGGGAGTCATAAGAGCCTTCATAATTGCATTTAAATGGTTTTCACAAAAGCTTTCAAAAAACAAACAACAAAACACACTAAACCAGATTTAGGGCACACTTTTAATCTTTAAAAGAGATAATCATTGCTTGTGTGTGTATGCTATTTTCTGTTTAGTGTATCAAAAAAATCATAAAAAAAAAAATCCAAAAAAAAAAAATCTACGCATCTTTAGGTCAACATCACCATGGTGTACACCCGTAGCCAAGCCCAATCACGGGCAGAAGCTACAGAGAGTGCACCAAGGGGGACAAGTCACCTCCGATATAGTCTTGAAGACTTGGTCATCCCGCCTTGGCGGCAGGATACACAAGTTAGTCCACACCATGCAATTATAGAACATGACTCTAGAGGCACCTCCTTGAGGGGCACTCCAACTCATGCCATCACTAGACAAGACTATAGAGGCACCCCCTTGAGGGGCACACCCACTCAACATAGAGGCACCCCCTTGAGGGGCACTCCCACTCAGCAAAGATCCTTTCAAGAAGACAACCTACATGTAGCACTCGACCTAGATATAAGGCCCCCCTTGGAAACTCGTTATGGGTGGCCTAGTGATGAAGTGCTTGAACAACAAAGGGTCCACAAGGAGGAACCATATGATTTTGTTACTCCTAATTTACCCCTGATTAATGTCGGACACACTAGACCATATCCAGAGTATCAGGTTCTCCCGACAGGGCAAGACAATTCTGCCCGCACCTTTTATGCATATAACAGAGAGTGTGAGGAAGATCACTACGTTCCTCAAGAATAGTACACAGCGCGGGAACGATGCACGTCTACACCCGCTTTATATCCAGATCGCTCATTGAGACCAGAGCTTCAAGTCAATGCCGCTAACCTCGATAGAGGGAAGCAACATATAGGGGTCTCGGAGTACCATGACCGAGAAAGACATGTAGGGGAGGCATCTAGGCCTCCTAAACAAGAGACGATGGAACAAATTGACTTGGCATTTGCCAAACTAGCCGCCCACCAAGCGCAAATCACGCGGCTTAGGCAAGACCAACAACAATTAGAACATTTGTGTCGCCTTAACCAAGAGCGCATTCAGCGTCAGACAACTGAATTGCTTCACAACAATGTGCCTGAGAAGGTCCCAGTCCCTCGCGCACATAAATCAGAAGTGTATGAGAGGCACAACCCCTTAGTGCGAGACAGGTCTCCACGACCTCATCAAGCACTGCCTCTAAGACCTCCTAGACCTGAGCGGGAGGCCACTCCTCGAAACCACGATGGGCACCCTCCACGGGCACCCATCAATGTTTACAAGCCTAGGCCAGACACTCCTCAAGAAGCTTATGAGGATTATGAACAAGAAGAAGAGCGGGCTGAAATGCCCTATCAAGGCAGAAGGGGTGCTACCCAGTTATCCCTCCAAAGGCCTCAAGTTCCCCACAACCCACAGTGGGAGCAAACCAAGGAGGAGGAGATCAAGTCCTCCGATGCATACAAAGTGTTGTTAGAACGCTTAGAGACTATGGAGCTCAAGACTTCTGGGCCCCAAAAGCCTACTTTATGCCAACTCCGTAGTCATCCTGTGCATCCGTCGGTTCGGCACCTCCATACCCCGAACATTTTAAGTTGCCCCAGTTGGCACTCTTTAGAGGGGAGGAAGATGCCCAAGAGCATGTGACTCGATTCTTGAGCCAATGCTTTGGCATTCAGGACAATGATGCTTTGCTATTAAGAACATTTATAACCACATTCGCAGGCCCTACCTCGGATTGGTTTACTCAACTACCGAAGCATAGCATCTGCAACTTGGATCAGCTAGTGGACGCGTTCCTAGAACGTTTCACTTTCAACACAAAGAAAAAGGCATCACTAAGCGATCTAGCTAGCCTCAAGCAGTATGAGGAGGAATCTATGGTGGCATATGGGAACCGGTGGAGGACGTTGCTTTCAAAGCTACCCTACCTCCCTCCTATGTCTGACCTAACTCAAATGTTCTCAAAGAGTTGTTTGCGATCGATCTCTGTGCTATTGCAGCTGTAGCAATATGCCACTTTAGAAGAAGCTCTGGCGCAAGCTAGAATCATCGAAGAGATCAAGATACAGGATGGCAAAATTGCCAAGCCTAAGAAAAAATAATGGAATAAGAGCACTAAAATAGGGACTACGCAACAGAAACCCATCGCGGTCAATCAAGTTGCTATCAACGCCCCTAAGCCTGCCCAAGCAACACAGCCTCCAAAGGCTAACTATCAGGAAGTGCCTCCAAACAATTATGATAGAGAAAACCAAAAGCAGGAACAAAATCAGCGAGCATCACCCTAGGCAGCAATTTACACCATACACAGAGTCCAGGGGACTCCTTGTTTGACCGTTTGTCGATGGTAAACTTGATTAATCTTCCAGAGATTCAAATGATAGATCCTAATGCGCCAAAGCCTAAGGGGTATAGGGAGGACTTGTACTGTAGGTTCCATAGACGAAAGGGACATGACCTTAACGCCTGTTGGAAGTTCAAAGGTTTGGTGCAAGACCTCATTGACAATAATACATTGGCAGTGGATAACCCCATAGCGCCCAACAACCAACAAATGGGCATTTTTAGAGACCCTTTGCCCGCACATGATGCACAAGCAAAACCTCTTCATGTCAATGAGGTGCAACAGAATTGCCCCATGGAGGGGTATGTGGGGATGATAAGCATAGTGACAAGGAATAAGAGATACCCAGGAGCTGCCCCCGTGACAGCCACAAGAGAAGTTCCATCAACGTCACAACCTCAACCGAACCCTACACAGCTTCCCTCGCCTAGACCAATGGCCACGATTCGAACTAGACTTACTCAAAGTCTAAGGACCACGTCGGCTAGGCTCTCCATATATGAGCTTATTCAACAATCAGCGCCCCATCGGGAGGCTCTCATGGAGATATTAAAGGCAATTGAGCTGCATCCCCATGAAGCAAATTCTTTCAACAACTTCGTGGGCCATGTGAAATAATGTACGGAACCAGTCATCACCTTTAGAGAAGATGAATTAAAATCGATGGCTGGTGATGTGGCGGATCCACCCCTACACGTTATTGCATGGGTCAATGGGATTCCGTATAAGCGGGTGTTGGTAGACACTGGTTCGTCCAGTAACATTATTACAACCGCCGCATTAAAACATTTGAAGTTGCCGGCCTCTCACATCGTACCTTCCACTTATACTCTTCGAGCATTCAATGATGCGATATGCTCGATAGTTGGCACAATTGTCCTACCCATACAAGTGGGACAAAAGACCATTCATACATTGTGCCACATTTTAGAAGGTGAGATGGCTTACAATATCTTGCTCGGGCGACCTTGGATCCGGGACATGAAGTGTGTCCCTTCAATTGCTCATCAATGCTTGAAGTATACATTTGAAGGACAGGTGCATGTGGTCCCTACAGATTTAGAGCCTTTCAAATACTACAATTCAGTGCAACTAATGCCACAGTCGACCCTTCCATCAACGCATTTGGATTTTTAGTTAAATCCATCTAAAAAGGGTCTGATTATGCAGGAATCTCCATTACCAAATCAATCAAATTCCCAGGCGGGTTCATCTTCTTCATCTGGTCCTCCCACAATGATGCCACCTATGGTGGCCACACCAAAGGACAAAGGAAAGAAGCCCCTGGAAGAGGAACCACCCTTAGTCTCCAACATCTCGACAGAAGAGAAGCCTAGTAGAATGGAAGTCGAGACGCCTAGTTCACCCCACATGGAGTGGACTCAGGGAGAACTTCCATTCGCTCCCCCTCAAACGCCAACAATCATAGTTGAGATGGCCAACACAGGATTGGGGGAGTATCTAGTGCAAAACATTATAGCAACGCCCACAATTGAGTCCATGCAAGACATGGGGAGACCTCGACTCCCCATAGGCTCTGTGGTTCCTTTAGGCTACCCACCTAATCAGACAAACTTTATTTATGGGGGCCTGGATAATGGCGTTGAACCTTCCCTACAAGAAGAGGAAGATGAAGAGCCCTTTGTTGAGGATGTCAATTATCTGTCTAACCCAGACTTCGCATTAAGATATCTTAGCCAATGCAATTGGCATGGATATGGGTTGGGCAGGTATGAACAAGGAGTGCGTGTTTTGTGCCAGCCAAGATACCAAATGCCTTATGACAAGTCAGGAGTAGGGTTTAATCACCCTTTGCCCCTCGACATCTTGGTCGAAAACATGCAAGGCCTAGGGATAGGCAACAAGGATGGGTTGGCATCAGATCCATATGCCAATCCAAATACAACTTATACATTGGGGGATTATTTCCCATTACACACAAACAACCTTGTTGACCTCAACAACCCTTTCCCTTCAGCAACGGAGACAATTCAAGGACTCACCTCCACGAAGGGTATGAACAAGACCAAGAAGGGTCTTCGGATGATGAGTTGGAGTACGAGGTAGCACCTTGGGATCCTCTTGAGTCAGGAAGCAATCATTCCCACATGCTTCCCATGGATGATTATCAAGAAAGCTTCTTGACCATGTTCCCATTGGATGATCCAATTGAGCATAGGCCACCTCAAGAAAATCAGGTCCCCCTACAGAGAGCGGAACAACCTCGATGGGACCATATTAATTTGCTCGAGCAAGATGAGCTTCCCATGTCGCAAGCCATTATTGGAGCAAATGAAGGCCTTTGGATCTCTGACAGTGATTACGAAGATGAAACCGAGATGGCCTATCTCAACCACATGCGACAAATGCAACAACAATATCCCTTGGACATAGATGACATGTTTGAACACTTACACATAGGTCCAAGACATAGGTGGCACCTCAACCCGACGTAGTTATAGCAATTACTACACCCGCCACTCTAGGTACACAGAGAGCATCTTCCACCTGGAGACCCTATCAAACCATCAGTGCCTAGGGCAGACCCTATCTGCATGTCCACGCATAGGGCTGATCCCTTTGTACCAGTGCCTATAGAGCCAGATCCAAAGCATCAAGAACATCCAGAATGTCAGAGTTATCACACCTACGGTAATGGAGGTTACAATCATTTCATCAACATGATCTCCATTGACTTGACCGCCCCCATCCATGATCCAGCCGACCCAACACGGTCATTGCATCTAGACATAGAGGCTATAGATTGGGATCATGCTGACACACCACCATCCCCATCAAGTATTGGCCTTGCGGTGGGATGTTTCATTTCACTCCAGGACAGACTCAGGATGTCTTCCATGTTGAAGAGGAACCTGACGTTCCTAATGATGATCTTAATTCAGCAAATGATATCCATCCTGATGATCCCACATGTCAGTCGAGGCAACGACTAGACATAGACATCGGCACAAATCCAATGAATCCATGGATTCTCAAGCTGGGGGTAAGTCTCTCCCCCGAAGAGCAAGCCGATTACATTGCCCTTCTCAAGGAGAAGAAGGAGGTTTTTGCATGGTCATACAAGGACATGTCGGGACTAGACCCACAGCTAGTCATGCATAATTTAATGCTGGATCCGACAATCAAGCCAGTAAAGCAAAAACTATGCAAGATGCACCCAACAGTGGCCTTAATGGTAAAAGACGAATTGCAAAAGTTGTTGGATGCACAGTTTGTCATCTGCGTGGATTATCCACCATGGTTGTCTAACATGGTACCCGTCAAGAAGCCCGACGGGAGGATTCGCATATGCACCAATTTTTGAGATCTAAACAAAGCGAGTCCTAAGGATGATTTTCCCTTGCCTAGCATCGACGCATTGGTAGATGCTACAGCGGGCCACGAAATGCTTTCCCTCATGGATGGTTTCTCAGGATACAATCAGATTCGTATCAATCCCGAGGACCAACTAAAAATGGCATTCACAATGCCTTGGGGGACATTTTGTTATAAGGTCATGCCTTTTGGCCTTAAAAATGTTGGTGCCACCTACCAACGTGCCATGACGTACATCTTCCATGATTACATGCACAAAACTTTGGAAGATTACATGGATGATTTGTTGGCCAAATCTCTTTTGCGCCCCGATCATCTCGATGACTTGCGCAAGATCCTTGATCGCCTCATTGAGCATAAAGTCAGACTAAACCCCAAGAAGTGCATCTTTGGCGTCACATCTGGAAAGCTCTTGGGTTTCATAGTCTCCAAACAAGGAATCGAGGTGGATCCCAACAAAGTCAAGGCAATCCTTGAAATGCTTCCCCCAACTACCATCAAGCAGCTCAAAAGTCTGCAGGGAAAGGTCACGTCAATCAAACGCTTCATAGCACAGCTATCTGACAAGTGCCGACCCATGAATAAATTATTGCACAAGGGGGTAGCATTCCATTGGGATGACGAGTGCCAGTCAGCCTTTGATGATATTAAATAGTACTTGGCTTCGTCGCCAGTATTGGCACCACCTAGACCAGGAGTGCCGTTCTACTTATACATCTCAGCTACTGAGGTGGCACTGGGTGCCATGCTGTCCCAACACAATGAATTGCACAAAGAACAGGCTACTTACTATCTTAGCCGCACCCTGGTCAGTTATGAACTTAACTATGCATACGTCGAGAAGCTTTGCTTGGCAGTGGTGTTTGCTACCAAGAAGCTATGCCATTACATGCTGAGCAACAAGACGTATGTTGTGTCTAAGGAGAATCCATTGCGATACATGATGAGTCATACTTATCATAGTAGCCGCACGGCGAAATGGATCATGTTGTTGATGGAGTTTGACATAGAATTCATTGGACAGAAATCCATAAAAGGTCAAGTCATCGTCGATCAACTAGCAGAGGCTCCTCTTGAAGACGATCAGCCTCTGACCTTTGAACTACTTGATGATGGGGTCTTCCATGTTTCAGAATCGCCGTGATTCTGATGAGCCTGAGTCACAAGCTGACATAACCCTATTCTTCGATGGTTCTAAGTGTGAGCAAGGAGGTGGCGCAGGAATTGTATTCTTCACTCCACAAGGGGCTCCAATGCCTTTGTCATTTAAATTAGACTTCCCGTGCACCAATAACAATGCAGAATATGAAGCCTTGCTCATAGGTCTTTAGACAACAGTCACCATGAACATTAAACGATTGAACATATTTGGTGATTCGCTGTTAATTGTCAATCAAGTTAAGGGGATATTCCAATGTAAATGCCCAGTTCTACAGGCCTATAAAGCCCTTGTGGACAAATTCCTGGCACAACTTGACTGGTATGACATCGAGGCACTCCCTCGATCATCGAATCATTTTGCGGATACTATGGCCTCCTTGGGGTCACTAATCCCGCAAGACCCTTTCGGTGAGATGACAACCATTCAGGTCAAGACATTATCGCAACCCGCGATGGAGCGTGCAAGCTCTGACCTCATGCCAGGAATCCACTTGATCCAGATTGAACCATCTACGGATAGGTTTTCTCGAATCCAATATTGTTTGACTCAAGCCAACTAGGGGTCCTTGTTCTCCCCTACCCCTCTTAATAGCAATACAACGCTATTTTTACAAGTTCTTTCCTACTCAGCTTTTGCTCGGGATGAACTTCAAGAGGGATTGGTTGTTCATACCATCGAGGTTTCTGATCAGCAAGATTGGTACACACCCCTAAGGGATTACCTCAAGCTAGGTACTCTCCCACTTGGATTGACACAAGCCGCGAAAAGATCATTCAAATAGAAAGCGGCAAAACATGTCTTGCTAGGAGACATTTTGTATCGTCGGAGCTATGAAGGAATCCTCCTCCATTGCTTGGACCAGCAGGAGTCCGCTTGGGCGATCACCCAAGCCCATGATGGTACATGTGGTGGCCACTTCAGCGGTATGGCCATCGCAAAGCGCATTCTCTGCATGGGTTATTATTGGCCATCTTTAGAGCGAGATTGTTGCGCATATGTGAAGAAGTGCGTGAAGTGTCAACATCATGCCAATTTGACACACGTACCTTCTCAGGCCTTGCAACCGATCCAATCAGCTTGGCCTTTTTTGCAGTGGGGCTTTGATCTAATCGAAAAGATCTCCCCTACGTCGTCGGGTCATCACACATTTATCATTATGGCCACAAAGTATTTTACCAAGTGGGTGGAAGCAATTCCGTTAACCTCTATGACTGGACCCCGCATTGCAGAGTTTATTTTGCATAATATCATTTGTCATTTTGGTATTCCATCCAAGATCCTCTCGAATAATGGGACACCCTTCAAGAACAAAGATGTGCATGCTTTGACCACAAAGTACAAAATTCAGCATAGTTTTTCAACACCCTATTATCCGTAGGCAAATGGGCAAGCAGAGGCATCTAATAAAATGCTCGTCACCATCCTCAAAAATACTATTGCAGATAATCATAAGGATTGGCACATTCAGATCTCGCTTGCCCTATGGGCTTATCGCACTAGCATTCGGACGCCCACCGGGGCAACTCCATTTTCACTGGTGTATGGCTCTGAGGCTGTCATGCCTCTTGAGTTGGAAATCCCTTCCCTGCACATATCAATGCAAGAGTTCATCGATGATGACACTATGCGGTAGGCCCGGTTAGATCAACTTACGTTGCTTGATGAACGACACGTCAATGCTCTCGAGCATTTGCGTATCTATCAAGAGCGACTTAAGAGAGCATATAACATGAAGGTTCACCTAAGGGATTTTTAGGTTGGAGATTTGGTCTTAAAAGAGAACCAACAGAATTCTAATTTACCGTCCCATCTAAGGGACAAGTTTGCAACAAACTGGTTAGGTCCTTATGTGATTGATAGTCAAATAGGACCTGGAACTTACCGGCTTGCCTCTCTTGAAGGAATCAAGGAGCTCGAACCCTTGAACATCATTCATTTGAGGCCATTCCACATTTAGAGAGCCATAGTCCAACCAAAAGCTCCAAGGATTATCACAATCGCTTGGTCAACCCCAAAATGCCCCAAAGGTGTCCATAAACCCTTTGGTCAAACCAAAAGCTCCAAGGATTCCCATAATCGCTTGGTCAACCCCACAAATACCCCAAAGGTATCCATAAACCCTTTGGTCAAACCAAAAGCTCCAAGGGTTACCATAACCGCTTGGTCAAAACAAATATTCAAAAATAAACAAAAACAATAAAATCATCAAAAATAACAAAAAAAATTGCATCTCCATTCCATGCATACTCATAAAACATCAAAAATACAAAAATATAGATTGCATTAGGCATCACATTCATACATTGCATATTTTTTGGTTATACAAGTCAAAAGCACCATAGACTGTCATTACTTGGCAATCCCATCATTTTTCACATCAAATCAATTTTATCAATGCATACATCCCGCATCACACCATCCCTATTTTTAGCAAAGTCAGTTGTCTCCTAATGTATTTAGGGTTTTCGTCATTCAGCTGTCTTTAACTTTCTAGCCAAAAATTGTACAAAGTCAAACAGATTTTACACAAGAAAGTTTTACTTGGGTCACGCCTCGTTATGTAATATCCCTACACAAATTTACACACATAAAATAATTCCTAAGTTGTGTGAACGCAAGAGGAACCTACAAAGCAATCTAGGGTACCATAGGTGAAAGATTAGCCTATTCATCCCCCTATGCGCATGGTTCAAGAATGCTGAGAATTGACAAAAGGACAAACTCTTCCCCATCCATTCCTTCTAATCAACAATGGTTTTCATCACTAACAACAATTCAAAAATCACCATTGGTTCCTAAGGTTGTAAGGATTCGTACTACACGTCCCTACCAAGGATGGGTAGTCATCCCCAAGGCCTAAAAGAATCAATGACCATTCAAAAACAACATTTCCAATAGCTATCCTCAAAATCACCATTGGTTCCTAAGGTTGTAAGGATTCATACTACACATCCTTTCCAAGGATGGGTAGTCATCCCCAAGGCCTAAAAGAGTCAATGACCATTCAAAAACACCATTTACATGAGCCATCATCACAATCACCTTTGGTCTCTCAGGTTGTAAGGATTCGTACTACATATCCTTGCCAAGGATGGGTAGTCATCCCCAAGGCCTAAAATATCAATACCCTCACTTCATAATCTCCATACTACCCTTTGGTTCCCAAATTCGTAAGGATTCGTACTACACGTCCCTGCCAAGGATGGGTAGTCATCCCCAAGGCCTAAAAGGATCAATGTTATTCACCAATCACAAACATACCAGCTTAAATTTACAAAGCTCAAAAGCCAAATCAAATAATAATGGTTCTCACCACTATTCAAAATCCTTTCTCAAACAGACAAAAAAAAAAACAAAGAACAAAATAAACAGTGATTTTTCATCACTTTGTATACGAGAAAATATCCTAAACCATTGAGCCAATAAAAATCCTGAACTTGAATCCCTGGAATTCTCAGTATTCGAAAACCATCTAGGTGATCCTCATTACAAGTTTGGTGGATAGCCTACCTGGAAATGGCGGTATCCTACCCGCATGACGATATGTCTGTCACATTAGCTTTGCGTGTGAGCAGACCAATGTTTGCATGTGGATGAGCTAGCTTATGGTACCTTAGATTGTCCCGTGGATTAATCTTTCTAAATACAACAATGGAGTTAGTGGAGCTAGTTAGGTGATCCTCAGTACAGGTTTGGTTGATAGCCTATCTGGCATCGGCGGTATCCTGACAAATACCACATAAATGAACTCAATTGCACACACAGGGATGTGAAATAACTTGGTTAACCTCCAAGTCGGATTTATACCTTGTTCAAAAGTCTTGCGAGATAAATGTACAATCTTGGCTAGTTAGTTAAAATATCTGAATCTCAAAAAAGCTTAACTACATTTTAAAAATAGCTGGTCCATTTCATTCCATACATCACCATCAGCAAAAAATGCAAAATACAAAAACATAGTTTTCACATGCAACGTCATTCCACAAAGTCATCCCATAAGTACAGCAGTCAAGTCTTGTACAATCTATGGTGCCATCGACAAGTTATCAACAAATAATTTCATTCATTCCATATGCATACATCATATAATTAGCAACAAAAAAAAAAAAAAAAAAAAAAAATCAATATTATCCCCCCCCCCCTCCCCCTCTCAAAAAAAACTATTTAAAAAAAAAAAAAAAAAAGCCCAAAAAAGCACAAAAAAGAGCAATACAACTGTCCAATGAGAGTTCTTTTGCACTTGACATTTCGGGCATGCAAAATAGATGTCGGGGTCACAAATCCTCACTATCCTACTCCCTAAGAAGGCTACCATAGCCGGGCTGCTCCACGGGAGGACGGATTTTTGAGAATTTCATCCCCAAATGGCGTCACCAAAACGGGTCAAAACCCACCCAAAAATAGCAATATCATTGCCAAATGAAGGCGCATTTGCGCCTGACATTATTGGCATCCAAAATAGACGTTGGGGTCACAAATTGTCACTATCCTACTCCCTAAGAAGGCTACCATAGCCGGACCGCTCCATGGGAAGACAAATTTTTGCCAATTTCAGCTCCGCAATGCATCACAAAAAGGGTTAACACCCACCAAAAATAGGTTAGAATGTTCGAAAACTGCTTTCGCATTTAATGGTAAACAATTGAAGGCACCCTTACCTAAGTCATCTTGGGTCAAGCGACTCATCGCTTTTCTCATGTCGGTCATTCCCTCATCGATTCGTCGCTTGAGGGGGTAGTCACACTTAGTCGCCAATCAACAACAACATACCCAATCTTGGAAATGACACGCATTCAAAGGATCATTGACAAAGACAATCACGCCCCTACTTGGGGCAGCAAACAAGCAATTATCACAAGCTGATCAAACACTTGGCATTCGTGAATCATGAACTCAAGGTTCCCATAGAAAAAAGGTTGCGCCCTTTGCCTATTCATGACTGATCAATGTCCAAGTTCAAGTAACACCTCACTAAACAAGGTTAACACTTGACTTTAGTTCCTTAGCTCGTCAGAAGCAAGGATTCAAGAATGCATGCCCTTTCCATACTTGGGGCATCAAGAGTTGGTTAGGTTACTGAGAAACCCTAATCATTAGTGCTTTGGTTATCTATTTTTTCTCGACGCTGCACCTTGCACAGCACTTCCCAAAAAGGGGCATCTGTAGACACCAAAATAGCACCAATCCGATTACGTGACAACAAGCGCTGATCGCATTGACACAAACAGCCCCTAGGGCAGCCCCCAGAGGTCAAACAGTGGTCCTAACCACTCCCAAAAGTAGTTTGGAAGGTCAAAGGTCAATTTGGCACCTTTTTGGCACCTTGCTCTCTGCTCGTCCCACCCCGGGACGAATACAAACTGGCATTCATCCCACCCAGGGATGAATAGCAGCATTCGCCCCAGGGTGAGGCGAATAGAAGGTTTGACTAGCAAAAAAAGTCAAACCTCGGCAACTCCACCAGTTAACTGAGGCTTCAGGCCATGCAATTGCGAGGAATAGCTTTTATTCAAGAAGAGAGACTTCAGTGATGAGTGTCTTTATTTTAGAAACCTCATGCAAGAAGATTTTTAATCAGGGAGTTAGCTTTTCTCTAAAAATAGGACAGTTAACTCAAGTGGCGCCCTCGCATGCGCAATTCAAACAAGGAGACCCTAAGGTCTATAAATTGGGGAGTTTTCCCACCCAAAATATATAGAGAGAAGGAGCATTTGAGCAACGAAGTGCTGCCAATTTACATACCTACTTGCGATTTGTGCTTTTACATCCTTAATCTCTCATTCGAAAGGGAGGTTATTGGGCGACTATTAGAAGCGCGAATCCGGACCCAAAACCCAATTTTTGGCCACAACAATTCCCAAAATTTGTTGACAACACCCCATAACCAGTTTTGGACCCATCCCAAGTGGATTGGTGCCGAAACAATGCCTCAAACGGTGGGCGTCCTGCCCTCCGGCGCTCCCCAATCTGTCATAGTGAAATTCGCCCCACCCCGGGACGAATAGAAATCTGTGATATATTTCTCTGATTTTTCTTTTACATTTGATTCTAGATAGGTTAAATAGGTTACAGTTCAAATTTCATTTCATTCTAAGCAATTTTGACCAGGTTTTTGTCATTTCCCGCTTTCACTAACTTGCAGATGCCATCTTCAAAATCTGGGTTCTAGAGGCAAAATTGGAGAAATATGACCATCTGGGTCTTCCCAAAACACCCCCAATTAGCTAACCCCAACTTTTTAGGTCATTTGGAGCTTCCTAAGCAGGACATTGAAGAGGGTGCTTTTTGACAGGTTATTGTAGGCCTATTCGTCCCACCCTGGAGCGAATACAAATATGTGAGGAATTTCTAGACTGTTCTTTTTGCAGTGGTCTTATGTTAAAATATTTATGCTACTATGAAATTTTTAGGTCGATCCGAGGTCATTTCATTATCGTTTTAATATTTTCATGCATTTACTGACAATAGGCCTTGGGAAATACATGCTTCATTATGTCTGCAGGTGCTACTAATATTTTCTGTTTCTTTGAACGCAGGTTTCCGACAGCAGAGGAGCAGGAAAGAGCAAAGAATCATATACGCAAGCGGCGGCGATGTTTTGGTCCGCCCATCTTACATGTGGGCACGCGGAAGAAGGATTGTGATCCATGGATGTTGTGACAAGAAACACATTTGATGCTCCTATCCCCTAAAAAGGAAGGAGACGTATTGTAACACATTTTGAAAAGCGTATCAATAAAGAGATTACGATATTTCATATTGCTTTTATCTTGTGTCAATTTGCATATGTCCTTTCTTGTTCTTTCTTGTGGCATATTCCTTTTTGTTTCCGTATCCTCGTGCTTTCACTTATGACCTGCAAGATTGTGAGATATATAGTTCAAAAAAGATACTTTGAAAACATCAAGAACAAATATTTTTTCAAATATTTTGAAACAACAAAAAATAGAGGAATGAAGAAGACAATGAAAGACAACACGAAGACCAAAGCAAAAGAAAACTTGATCAAGCTACAAAATATTTGAAATACGAAGATCCATATTGAATAATAAAGCCTTCAATACCCAAATAATGTAATATAGGGGAATGTTGGAGTATATTACATTATTTAGTACATGCTAATGTACCACCTTGGGTACATAACTAGAGTAGGAGTTTACTGTAGAGTAATATTTGAGTTGTTACTTCATGCAATTTAATAAATGCACAAGTGTTAGAATGTGCAATGATGTAAATTTGTATGTAGTCCACATGTACATGAGTCATAGGTTAGGTAGACAAAGAGTCATGGGTATATGAAAGGCCAAGGGACTTATCTCCCTATATATACCTTTGAGGTAGAAGAGATGTAGTTGAATAAGTTACAATAGTGAGTAGTAGTTAGATAGAGTGAGTACAATGTAGTTATTTCATTAAAATATTAGAGAGTTCAAGTCCTTGATTATATTACATTGTACTATTTTTGTGAGCTTTCATTGACTGAATAATTTTGTGTTATTGCAAAGTTTCTCAAATATTTTTCCTGCATATTATAGTGCTATTATCATATAGTTATCATTGCTTTTTCATTTTACATCTTACGGTTGCATTTCCTTTAATATATATCATCAAAAGCTAATAATCCTTGTGGGGTAAGACATTGCAATGGTATAGATCCTTAGAAGATAATAGAATTGGGGCTTAGAATGACCTAGCTAAACTCCTAATATTAGTTTTTGATGATCCAAGGGATATATTATCATTGCTCATGTATTTTTCCTATATAAAAATATATCCTTAGGAAGGGCTTGTAGATTTTAACCTCAGATTAAAAAAAAATTGGATAGAGTTCCATCGGAAGTAAGGACATCATAAGCAATGACTTATATTTTCTATATCTAAGCCCTAAATCTAGATTTAGGCCTTCAAATGTAATACTATAAGGATAAAATATTTCCATAATTTTTTTATAATGTTTTTTCAGGCTAAGAATACGTTAATTTTAGTAGGAAAACTTCCTCCTAGATCTAATAAGTTAGATATACCATTGCCTCTCTAGATGCACCCACAAACCTCTATAACAACCTCACCATTTTCACAACTGGTAACTACTATTAAAAAAATACCCTTTATTATTTATTTAGACTACAAGATGCATATAATATAAAACCAAAAATAGATCAAGAGCTAGAGGATATCATGCAACACCTTACCAATGAGATTTCAAAAACTACGAAACAAAATAAGGAAGTGAAGCACAAAAAAGGCTGTAAAGAAGAAATCTCTTCAAAAAATAAAATAATCTACATGAAACACTTTGATGTTATCATAAATGAAAAATAGGAATAAAATTCTTCTCTGATCAAGCTTGAAGGTTCAACATCCGATAGTCACAACAATGGCAACTATCAATCAAATTTTATTACAAGGTAAAATCAATAATCATAGAATGTTATGCCTTTTGTGATAGATCCAAATCATTTATTTTCCATATAAAAGTACTCTACAATGGATCCATTCAGCCCATAAGCAATATTTGATCATCATACCTAGTCACCCTATGCTCATCAAATAAAAAATAGAAAATGTAGAGCATGAAGTAGAGTGAAAGAAGGTAGAATTAGATGAAGATGAATTAGATGGTATATTATGTTCATAAGAATATCAAAAAGAGAAAAGGCCATATATGTATACCAAACCATGCGATCTAAATGTGTTCTAGTCACATTACCAAAGAAAATAGGCTTACCAAAACTTATACTATCTGGCCATAACAATAATATAGATGGAGGATATGCTAAAAACTTATAGAGAATCAGCCAAAAAAGTGACTAATCCAAAACATATATATCAAGGAATTATTATTATAGAGGCTAAATATCTATGGGAATATTTGCTATTATATAATCAAGTTAATTTGGCTTAAATTGCTTCACACAACTTAAAAATCAACTTGATGACCAGTCTGAATCCCAAATTAGCAAACAAGCTACTATATCTTAATTTGGATAAGGTTAAGTATTCATCCTTTTACTTATTGCTCTACTTAGAAGGATAGGTATTACATAATTGTGCAATAGAATCAAAAGCTTATTTTTCCATCATGTCCTAGGTAATCAATGATGTTATGGGTATACAGTACAACATAATATATTCTAAAGTACTACATATCAAAGGGATGATCATTCAAAATTTTGGGGTCATTGAAGAAGTCCCAATTTTGTTACATAGGTTGTAGTACATAACAACAATTCAAAATATGGTGATTAGTTATTTATAATCAATAATAAGGATGGGCTTGTCCAAGAATTTATTGGAACAAATAGGACTCCTAACACAAGATTAGATGATTATCCCTTGTATTAAAAAGTTGGTTTAGATAAAAATTAAAAATCTTCAGCCTTACCATATTAGGGAATACCAAGAAAAAAGGTCATAGAGCTGGCTAAGGCAAAAATAATTGATTGGTGAAAGGATGAACAAGAGCCAATCTATAGTAAGTCATATTGAGTGGTTTCAAAGTAGTATGGTTTTCAAACATGAAGAACTTACATAATTTTTAGAATAGCTATGACTTGCTACATTATATAGCTAGCTACATTTCCAAACAAGAAAAATTAAAATTATGGGAGGACCACAAATAAAATGGCATCCCACCAAGGAATGTTTCAGACTATATCCCAAAAAATTAACTATCATACACTTTGAAAATATCTAATTAGTAACCCAGGTGTTGTAGGTGAGTTGGAGAGGAGAGGGCAATCCTCCAAGGAAGGTCCCAGGTTCAAATCTCCACCTTACTAAAAAGTTGAATTGGGTATCCAAAATCCAATTGATAATGTTGGTACGGGTAGGGTTGGGTGAGACTCTCGAGTGACTTTTACGATGTAGAACACCCTGTTCGTGGTCTCTCAGACCAAGGCAGCTCCGTAAGGGGTTTTTCACTTAAATATATATATATATATATATATATATATATATATATATATATATATATATATATATACTAATTAGTAATTTGGGATATGGTACATAGACCAATGCACATTGAGAAAGCAATTGAACACTCACTTGTCAAAGAAGAGTCACCAATGCTAATTTTCAATGTCTGTTTACAAGTAAGCTTGAAAGCTGATACAAGTTTAAAGTCAATATTATGGTAGAACCCTAAAAAAAAAATTACATATCCCAAGATGAATGTTAGAGGGAAAATCACAAATTTAGCACTATCTGGTTAGATCATTATAGATTTAGTGCAAAATCTAAGAATTAGGTACAAATGGCACATAGAGATACACCACAACTTTGTGTAAATAAGCCAATAAGTAAATAAAAAATACATATCAAATGTTTAGAAGGTATAACAAAGAAGATCTGAAAATATGCTAAGCATATCACAAGATTCAACTAAGTTTAAGGTGATATATTTTTTCTCAAAATTTACATACAATTAGGATTCATAATATGATCTAAATGATTATTACTTTAGGATAAGAAGCCTATAAAGGGAAATCTCTTTCTTAATAACCACTCACTTTTGAGGAATTCCATACTATGGGTGTATGGTTCATATGCACTAGTATAAGAAATAAATGAGGATTATCTCGTGGTAAAATCTACAATCAAGCCTAAAAATCCTTGCACCTAGAAGATATAGGATAATGCTAAAGGAAAAACATGATGAATCTTAAACTTCCTGATGTTAGCTAAATCTAGCATGCTATTTGATGTCAGTCCAAAAACCTTCCTGATGTCATCTAGTTTTCTCTTGGTGTTTTCTATAACTACTCCTCCATTAAAAATTCTTGCACTCTTCTTGGCCTATTAAGAAATTTTTAGTAGTATAGTAGTAGTCATAACATTTTAGTACTTGGATTTTATCCTTTCTCAAGCACACTTGAATGGTTTCAAAAGAGTGATGTCTAAGGATAAAAGAGGAAACTAAGAAAGGGTTTGGTTCAAATGGTGTATCAGGTCAACAAGCTTGTAAGTGCTTATTTCGTGTGGAGCCTAAAATAATTATTTCCAAATATTTCATCAATTTGTGCAATCTACCAAGAGAAAGCAAGGACAAGAGAAGTAAAATTAGAAATCCCTTAACAATAGAGTAAATGCTTCCTCTTTTGTTTTCTTGGTGTTTGAATTCAATACAAAAAATACATAGATAGTTATATGGTGAAGCAAAAACCAAAACAAATAGCTAGATGTGATAAGAAGTGTTCAGGATATGTGACACCCAGGTGTGACTTTGTCATATTTTCTCCTCTTCTTCTCTTGCTTCCATATTTACTTTATTCTAGTATCCTTCTTACTACTCATACATTTTCTTCATACTACACATCTTCCTTGAGCCACCCCTTTCCCTCTTCTACTATTTTATTGACTTTGTAGCCCAATGGAAAGACTATCCCAATATTTCCTTTGCAAGCAACAACAATTGTATCACATGATTGTAGAAGTGTGTTGGAATTAATTTTTTTAGTATTTCAATAATGAAATAAAATACTAAAGGTCATCATGTTGACATCATAGAATGAATTGACATGTGTAAGTTGAACACATATGGTGCTTAGCAATGTAGTTTGAAAAGGTAGACATGATGCCAAGTTGATAGTCATATGTTGTAATAGGATGATGAAAGTAAATCCAAGTTGCATAAATATAAATTTTGTCATAATAAGTTATGATTGACTAAAAAAAAAGAGAAATAAAGGAGCAATACCTTCACATAATCAATAAAGATCCAAGAAATTAACACTAGCTCTAACAAAAGCCAAATCAATTTATAATCTAGTTTTCATTAATATTAACAAAGGCCTATAAAATATCTATAGGGATATCTAATGCATGAAATTTTCTATGAGAATTTTTAGCATCCATGAATATAGTCAAAACAACAAACCAACACATGGTATTCAACAACTTAGAGGAGACTTACCTGTGTAGTTTTCCATGGAATAAAGCAACATAAGGGAGACATCTTCTGAGCACCTAGAATATTTTCCTAATGTAGTTTGCACAAGTGAACATTAACCTAAAGCTACTGATATGGATATGAAAAAAAATTCAACTATAGTGAAATACTTTCAAGAAATTTTTAAATTTTATAGAGGTTCCTATACTCAGGTATCTTTGTCTTCTTTCTTTCTTTTCTCTTCCTTCTATTCACCATGCCTTCATGAATCCACACCCTATCTTCTTGTTTATCTCTTCACCATTACTAGCCCCTCCATTTTCTAGTATCTTTTTTCTTTAAATATTTTTTCATTCACTTCCTATTTTCTTGCATCCTTCATCTCCCTGATCATATCCCTACCTTCCAATATTCAATAGACATTAGCCTTCTCTTCCTTTGGTATTAATATTCCTTTGTATGTTGTAATGCACCACACATGTTTAAGTTAGAGGGATAAATTTTGAGTAGAGGTATATTTTAAAATGTGTTTTAGAATCCATTAACCTCCCTTATATATCCACCCTTTGTACATCAATTTCCTATTCTAAAATTATTCTATTTTCCATAGCTATTATTTTTGTTGTCATTCATCCACCTATTTTTTTTTTTTCAATTTATCTTATGGCTCCATTTTCTCAAAAAATTTCTATTATCCCATACATATGGCTTACTGAGTTCTCAATTTTATGAGCAAAAATCCCCAAATGTTATAAAAAATATAGGTAAAATTCACTATCTACATCCACAATCCGACAATGTGAGGTGGATTGTGATTTTGTTTAGGCCATATAATTATTTTTCTAAGGCATTGATAAAACATATTGCATGCAATAATTTTTAAGGTAGCAATATCAACACTTGATGAAACTCCTATGGTAGATTTAGAAGTAACAAAGCAGACCTAAAGACTACAAAAAAGTGCAAAAAATAGAATGTATTACTAGATGTAAAATTAGACAAGGTAGGTAACAAAGTAGTAAGAAAAATATTATCAAAATGCAATTAATTTTAAAGAAAAATATATGGAATTTTATCTAAGTAAGAAAGTGGTTGTACATTTATAATCCTGATGTTAGCAAAAGCATAATGAAATTTTAATATCCAATAAAGTTAGTGAATTATGCCAATGATTTGGTTTCAAATGTTAAGCCAATGCTTACCAGATACAAAATTGAAGATAATGATTGAAGTAAGCTAGGTATACGATGAAGCTGACATCACCAAGATAGCATAAAAAACTTGGCATAGCATGGAGGAAAGACCCAAGAAAAACATATTTTAAGGCAAAAGGTCCAACATGCATAGAATAAGAAATCAAAATTTCATCTAACATTTGATAGGAGACTTTGCAAATTTTTTTATGGCGGTAATATTTTGAAGCAATGACATCATCATCAAGAGCATAAAAGTTAGGTAAGTTAAAATAAATGCTAGATGCAAAACTATCCTAATGCATAGGATCTAGCAATAAAACCTAACACCTAGCAATATGCATAAGAAAATGCAATTATGTACAAAAGTGGCTAGAATCTAGAATTAATTATGTTATCAAAAGGGAAGAATATCTTTGACACCTAACAATAAGGAAATGCAGAGTTCAAGATAAATGAATGGTAGATAAATCAATAGTTAGCTAGGATAAACAATTTGGTATTAAGCAGTATGCCCTCATGCTAATATATTCTACAAGCAAGTTGTAGACTCATCCTAATTATCAAGGTCACATGCATCGATCAATCACCAAGCATAATTGCTATCAGAAGACCTCAATAATCGAAGGATTCTCCATAATACACCTATCCCTACTCAAATTTCTAGGTGTAAAATAAAGGAGTGGACTATCATCATATGGTTAGAATCCAATGATGTAACATGTAAGCCAGGTTCACAAGAGAAATTTGTGCTGCATACATCAACAAAAAATGATTGAATAAGTTAAGTATATCTAACCTGAGTGCAACAACCACTTCTTGTACTTGTCTTGATAGGCTTATTGTTTTTTTTTTAGGAGATCATATGAAAATAACTAAATGTATTTATAAAGATATATATATATATATATATATATATATATACTTGAATCTAGTTCATTCAAGAGGATTAAATCCTTAGTGTATACAATTGCAAATTGTGTCATGATTGTATTGTATACATTTAAATAAAATTATATTATTGTTTGGCCTATCTCTCAAATTATTGTAGATCATGAATGTATGCCAATTTAATTATTATGCATTTCTATTATAGCTATGTGAATGGTTCATTCTATCATAGTTATTCTACTTTCTTAATTTTTCCTTGGATTTGTTGTTCATTATTTCTTGGATGCTTGATAATGTTTAAGTGTTTAATAAAATTTAATGCTTTGTAATATGGAAATAAAGTTGATCTATTAGGAACTCCTATTTAGTTCAAAATGTGATACTCTCATGTGCTATATCTCTTGATGCTGCTAAAGTTGATCTATTAGGAATTCCTATTTAGTTCAAAATGTGATACTCTCATGTGCTATATCTCTTGATGCTGCTAAATCTATGCCACTATAATTATAGCCTCTAATTTTATGCATTTATTATTTTAATATTCAATCCCCCATTTTCCATTTTGTTTGTTAGTGTAGCTAGAACCATAGGAACCAACCTACTCTAGAGGGTGACTAAAAAATTCACATTTTTGGGTTTTCCAATATTGATCGAGGTCTTGAGGGTACAACTCATCCACTTAGGCATAATTCATCCACTTAGGTAAATTTTAGATGAATATATATGAACATAATTTAGAGCACAAATTCATAAAATGGGTTATGTTTTTCTCTACCTATGAATATGTAAGTAAACATCCTTGAAGCTCAAAGGCAATGAAAAATTACCACCCAAATTCCATTGTCTCTGTTGATTATTACAATATATTGACCCTATTACATACAAATTGGACTTACCACCATATTCTGCAATACACTCTATTTTCTAATCCTATTTAAAAAAAAATCTTTGTATAGTATATTCATGATCAATAAAAACTTCATGGATTATATGATGGATCATCCATAATCCTTAAAATTTAGTTTACACTTAAAAAATTTCATTTCAACTTTATAATCACATCATAATAAGTAATTTTGGTAAAATTTCAAGGCTTGTAATAATAATATATGACTTGCGAGCTTATCCACCATCTCAAACAATAATTTCTACAACTTAAGGTAAAATATTTCAAAGAGGGTCATATTAGGACTCTTACATACTAATCGCTTTATTATTATGATTATAGATGACATATTATAGTTAATTACCTTAGGTGTCTATTTTATATATAGGGTTGACCCTTGAGCACTAGGGTTAGGGTTAGTTAGCTAGACTAACTATTTTGAAACTTTTGGTTCATCATAGAGCATTAGGATTAGGATATGTATTATTGTTTATTAAATTGTAATAAAGAGGATCATTATCCTAAACATTATTTTGTATTGAAAATTACTCGAAAGGAGGTATCCCCCTCAAATTTTCCCATGATGCATTGTAATAGCATATAAAAAATATCAATAAAATTTACATTATCTAATAAATTCAATAGTTATCTCATTTTATCTTTATGGTTTTTAGTTTTGGGTAATATTTTTGCATGTATTATCACTGACAATGGTACAAGTTGTGATGGAACAAGAAAAATTTAATGGAAAAATATCCAACAATGTTTTAGAGGTCATGTATTTCTCATATCGTGGAACTTCTTTAAGAGGATTTTCAAAAGTTATGTTGAGTATTAATATTGTTGGAATGACGTACGATAAGTATATAGTTCATTACAAATAATCAATTTACACTTGAAAACTATAAAAAGGGATTTCTTAGAACCCACACTTTTTCTATTATAAATTTATAGTATTGCATTATTTAATATATAAGATTTATATTTTGGGTGCATATTTATGTATGTGCACCTTATATAAATAGGATTATGTTATTACATGACATCATTTAATCATTGTGGCATAACTCTAAAGCATATTATCTATTCACTGTAAGTTGGCTTTAAGAGTTGTCCTCCACACCACCACATCCTAGGACATGTTGTGAAGAACAAGTTTTGTTAAAATATTTCTAGTCATTGACATATTTCATTTTACTTATCTTCATCTCAACAATCCTTGTACAAGACAAAACCTTCTAGTAGGTGTCATCATTGGATGCATTTTTGTAGATTATTATAGCAGAAGATGTAAGGCATAATGTCATATTTCATATCTAAATATCATAGAGCATATTATAGCTATAAGAAACCATCTAAAATTGAAAAATTGATAAAAATACATACCAAAACATAGGATTCCAAAGAGCATATTCAATATGACATTGAAGAACAAAGGAATATGTTGTTTGGATAGTTTAGATATGTTATTATTCCATGATTAAAGGTCTTGGAAGGTAAATCTCTAAACCAAATTTTCATTATTCTTAAACCAAATCAATTTTAGTTCATTTATTTTTACCTCTATTTTTATTTTTTGATTGGAAAGTGGAATCAGTAGACCATGAATAATGGTCATTATGAGATGATCATAAGATTAGGTTACAAATGATATATTGATCTATGACACTAAGGGATGTTATTTTTGTTTCAATCCAATAATAAAATAATCAGTTAAAACCTAATAAGAGATAATGTTATTGAGAGGTAGTATGTATTGGAGGAATTAAAATTTAGGATTTTCACATTTAGTTTTTAAAGTAGGGGTTAATTAAATCAAAGAGAAATATTTAATAGTCAAAGACTCTATGAACCACAAGAAACTAACAATAAAATCATTCATGATAATCACACAACCTTTTCTTCTAATATCACCCATGGTTGATCAAAATAAATGTTGAAAATTATTACTTGGCTACACCATTAAAAAAAAATGACACAATTAACTATGACAATAATTGAATGTGCTTAGAAAAGTACTTGACCCATTCCATAAATTTTATACTTTAAATTATATATTCTTTTATGGATCTAGCTTGTATTATGCAAATAGATATGAAATAACAAGATTTTGCAAGTAATTGGGTAGCACCAAGACCTTTTGGTGCTATTTTCTATGAAGATTCTATGAAGGCTATATAGAACTAAAAGGTATTCATGTTGTATGTGATACCTTATGACACTTGCAAAACATCAAAAAGAGTTTTTATAGATCAAAATTTAGCATTGAAACCTTTTGGTACCTAACATTGTTGTTTTATGGTGATGTATTTTGGATTTAGAGCATATAGCATGAACATGTTTTTAGCTCTAATTGTTTTTTCAAGTAAAACTGCTATCATTATATAAGAATGAATTAAATAAAAAAGAAAAAAGTGAAAAAGAGAGAGAGAGAGAGAGAGAGAGAGAGAGAAGTTTAAAAAAAGGAGAAAATACGTAAAAAATAAAAATAAAAAAGAAAGAAGTGGAAAATAAAAGAGAAAAGAAGTGAATAGAGAGAGGCAAAGAGAAAGAATTTCACACCAAATGACTATGACCATATGATATGGAATGTTAATTTTGTATCAGAGGTGCAAATTTGTTGGTTCTAGACATTAATAATAATTTCTTATAGTAAACCAACCATCAAGAAGGAGTTTATAGCATATTTTAAGTTATAGTTGATTTGCACATTTTAAAAGGGATTTTTCATTTCCATGGGGAATACATTGTAATTGTTTTGGAAAAAAAAGAAACAAAAAAAAAGTATCTTAGTAGTGAAAACCTCTTTTGAGGAACTATTCAACCAAGTCCAACATAAAAATTGGTTTCCGACATGCTAGTCTTGCAAGAAAAGAAAGAAAATAAGTAATAAAGAACAACTTGGTTATGAAAATCCATTGTGGATGCAAACAAGGTAAGAGAGGATTAAAAACAAAAAATGGTGGTCCATTCTATATATATATATATATATATATATATATATTAGGTGCATGATCATTTTTAGTCTTGGTGTAATTCTAATTTTTTCCTTGGTGTTCTTTGAGGTTTTATCTCATTCAAAGCATCATATAGAATTTAATTAAATAATTTATATGTTTTCCTTTCTTCCTATGGCTTGATCCAAATATTTTTCATAATTATAGTTAGTCCATGGTCTAGAGTACATAAATATTTTTGTTTCATCGGTGTAAGTTATTTTCATAATCTAGTGTGTTTTTTGTAAGAAGTATATACCATATGAGACCTTTGCTGCCTTAGTTCTCATATATAAAAAGATTCATTTAGTATTAGATCATTTTATTTAATATTAAAGGATACTTTTTATTAAGTATTAGAACTCTTTGGTGTGCAACAATGAGATTCTATGTATATGACCCAAGAATGAGAAAAATTTTATCTTAAAAAAAATGTATTATGATAGGTTGGGGAGAGCTCACAAGTATCATATGGTGATCTTAAATAAACCTTCTATCCAAATTAAAAAATGTAAAAAAGAAATAAAAAATGAGAATGGTATAACACTCAAAGCTATTAACAATAAATTTCTAAAAGTCTCTTGGAGAATTTTTATATTAATGCAAATTTGAAAACAATAATGCATGAGGACATAAATTATGATAGGTTTGATGAGGCTCTAAAAATCCTAATTTAATATAGTATTTAACTCTTATTTTGTGCCACTTAACTATGAATCAAACTATATTTTGCATATATAATGCAATTAAACATAGTAAAAAGGACAAATATAGTACTAATTTTTTTGGAAGGTAAGATAGCTTATATTAAATGGGTTTTAGATGGACCCCAAAACTAGGAGAAAATATAGATGGAAGAGTAATAATATAATATGAGCAAGAGACCCACATAGGGGCACCAGAAAAAATAAATAAACTAAGGCCACATAGAGAAACAAAAAATAGAGCACCCACACCCAGACAAATCAAATAAAAAACACTATATCTGAGCACTACCTACACAGGGAATTTTTTGAGGATACACTAGAATCAAGGTGAATCCCATGTAGGGGTTGTAATAAATAAAAAAACCCAATGTAATACCCATGCAGGGGTATAAGTGAAATAAACCAAACAATAAAAATTCCCATGTAGGGGATCAGAATCCAAGTGAAAACAAATAGACCATCCACACAGGGAAACCATCCATGAAAAAAATAGAGGACAAAGGGATGGGGGAAACCAATACTTTTGAGAAGATACCTAGTCCACAATAAAATGGAGACAAACCTCATAGTATCAAATGTGCAGATCCAAATAATTAGTAGCAGCATTAAGGACACTTTGGAGAAAAGTTTGGCACCAAATAGATAAATTTTTGTGAACAACCCCAATATTAGCGAGCCCATCAACATACTTGTTTACTTCGTGATACAAGTGACTTGTCATGGTGTTGCTAAAATTTTAAATGTACTTTTTGTCTTCCTAGATAACATTTCTCACATTCCATGAAGGAATAATGTTTCTATTGATAGAATTTTTAATATTATGGGAATATCCTTCAATTTGTAAATTTCCCTTATAGTCTTTTACTATGTCTAAGACTCTCCATAAATCTCGAGCTTTAGCATAATGGTTAGTTTGAAAGCCTGGGTGCTTAGCATAGGCCACTATAACTTGTCCATTGTGATCCTTAACCAATCCTCCAAGTCTCACAACTATTAGATTCCCTTTAGAAGCACCATCAAAATTTAGCTTAAGTCACCCAATAGGAGGAGGTGTCTAGTGAGAACCAATTTTAGGATGGGGTTTTGAAGGAATGGAACTGGTGTTATAGGGAATTTTGAGAGATAGAAAAAGGGTGGACTCAATTCTTGACTTGGGAGGCGTGAGACAAGGGAAATCCTGAGAATTTTTAATAGTAAAGGCAATAGCTTTTTTGGTAATAATAATAGGATCATTAAAGGTATTACACAAGATTTTATTGTTTTTTTCAATCTATATTTTCCACAGGAGATGGTGAAGGCAAACTTTCCATAAAGAAGATAGCCTAGAAATTTTGAATGGTATGGGCCACTAGGTGAACAAATGTGCCAAGGAATTGGGTTGGACCCAAGAAATTTGAAATGTGGACATGAGGTGAATATTCCATAAAAATATGGTTAAAAAATTCTCAAGAAACCATACAAAGATAAAATATATTAAGAATGACCATACCTCTTTTCATGATATTGTCAATTGTAAGGATTTTTCTTTGGATGGCCAACCAAAAACAGAATTTTTTTTTGGGAATAAGTTATTTATGCCAAACCAAATTGAAAGGAATGTGGACAAGTTGGATATTGAGAGTCAGTTGATGAGCATATTTGACAAAGAAAAGACTAGAATCTATTTCTTTCCAAAAAGGGATATCATGAGATGTGCCAAAAGGGATTACAATTGTATTTAGAAAAATTGTTCATTCTACTATGACATCTATAGTTTGAACATTAGCACTGGCAATATGAAATTATTTCCATATTTTGGGATCAATATATGTGTCTATGAAATATGCCATATTACTGCCTATTAGTATATCCAAGAAGGGCTGCAACATAGAGATCACATTATCCTTAAAAAGTGGTTGATTCATGATCCATTTGTCTATCCAAAAGATGATTATGTTCCCTGGTATAAGTTGCTATCTTGTCCCCTTTTGGATTAAAGATATGGTTTGGATAATAAATTTCCAGAAAGTGGACCCATATTTAGGAATATTTTCATCCATGAAATTCTTGTTTTGGATGTATTTCTTTTTTATCATTGAAACCCATTTGAGGTTAGAATTTGTGAATACTTTCTAGGATTTTTTGGCCAATAATGCAATGTTCATATTAAAAATTCTTCAAAGTCCAAGGCTCCCCTGGATCTTGCGAGAAAAAATATTTTCGTATCTTACCAAATGGAACTTTTTCTTGTCTTTTGATACTACCTAGAGGAATCTCTTATGAATCTACTCTATTTTAGTATAAATAGAGGTAGGTTCTTTGAATACTAACATGAAATAAATTGGTATACTTTGAAGGTAGGCCATTGTAAGAGTTACTTTGACTGCTTGAGATAGGAGGGTCCCTTTCCAACCTGCTAGTTTTTTGTTGATTCTTTCAATAACATTGCTCCACATGGACTCTTTGGGATAGTTGGTGAAGAGAGGAAGGCCCAAGTAGTAAGTGGAAAAATTAGATATAACACATTGAAGAATACGAGCTATTTTGATATGTTTTTTTAAGAGGGTATTAATGAAGAAGATTTTGCTTTTCGCATAATTTATCTTTTGCCCCGTAGCCTCCTCATAGATATCTAAAATACTTTTGACTATATTTACTTACCAGACTGAAGCATGAGTTGCTAGGATCATGTCATATACAAACAAATGATGTGAAAGAGACCATAATAACCAAAACTTACCCATTACAAAACCAACCATTTTTTTATTTTATTGAGAGCATCATGCTAGAAATTACTATAGTTGAGTAACCATTGAGTGTTACAGGAAAGCACCACACTGGAATTAACTTGATCATAGTCTATCATAGTGTATGGGAGTGGCCAAATCCCCCATAATGATAATGGGAGGTTACCAGTCTATTTCAACCGAAATGATCTTTTTCCAACAAGTTCAACCCATGTCAAACTCTTTATTATAGCTTTAGGAATTACACAACCTAATCAATGAGCATGTGCCTTCTTAACTAAACTACACATTGGAAAATGTAATTAACTTTAAGGTGTAATTATTATCATCTCTAACCATATCATCAATGGCTTGTTAAGGGAATCAACCATGGATTCACATAGGTGTGCTAGGACCTACAATTTTAACTCAAGGTTTACTTCATGTTGCTAGATTCACTTATCCATATTTATTTCATTATTAGTTTACATATGTCCTTGTCATTAACTTCCACATTCATCCTTTCAAAGTCATAAAAATAATTTTTCAAATACAACATAGAGAATTAATTGTAGCATTACATTTCAGTTTAACTTTATTATACACATCAACAATTGGCACATTGTACAATCAAATACTTTCAGTATTTACAAAGCCACAATGAACGCATTACAATATTTGCCCAACACCTATTAACAAAATACAAGATTCTACTCATAATAAATCCTTGATGTTACAAAGTAATTATAGTATACTTGAGGTAAAATTACAGCAACAACAACACTTCAACTCACTTTTAGGTTCAACATGAGCATCTGGTTCGTTTATCTCAAGTTTATAGTACTAGAAGACTGGCTACTTAGAATCAGGACAATCCACCACATGATATATGCCTAATTATCATAATGCACTTGCACTATTGTATCAAATATATGCAGGAAAATCATGTAAATAACAATATCATTTCAAAAAACAATCATTCATTTCATCCAAGAGCAAGGAAACCCCATAAATTTCCCTAATAATGAATATTTCCTATTCCATTCATTCCATGTTCTTTATCCATAAAGCAACATGCCATTTTCTATGCAAAATTTAATCATCAACTTGGAAACAAGGAACCTCCATAAGTTCTTGAGAAATTTTAACCCTGTTACCAATTTCCCCCATCTAAAAATCATTACAACACAACCATATTACCAAAATAAATCAATAAATATTATTTCATAGTACCTAATAATCCAAAAGCAACATATCCTCGAGTAATTAAACATAATATGATGTTTTACCAAAGTCACAATGTAGTAGAGAATTCCTTTTTAGAAGCATTATCTATATACAACCATATTTAATTTCTAATTTTTTTCAGGATTCTTTTTAAGCTTGATAATCAATTTAAAACTACCAACTATTTAAGTCTCAAGATCCCCATTATCCTAGCCCTTTATACAAATTTAAACCCCCTTGTTTTTCACTTAGACATAACAAGTTTGGTAAACTTGGGGCCATAAATGGGCCATAATAATATTTCCTTCCTAATACCTTTTAAATTCATATTACTATATCTTTACCATAGTTCTTTAGGTAACTATTGTCATCTTTAGCTTTTAGAGACTTTTCTTTTAAACACACACACAAGTATTGTTTTTATCTCTTCTTCCTATTTTCTAAACTTTAGTTGAGTTCCTAAAGACCTAGGGCAATGTATAATTTAACATTTTCCATAACTCTTTTCCAACCCATAGTTTAGTCTCAAGAATCAACAAAACTTAAATACATAACCTTGTTCCCAAAATACATAATATTTCAAAACCCTCATTATAACCATTAAACCACATAGTCCACTGTTATTATTATTTTTCTTTAACTATAACCTCCAGCATAGTAATAGGACATGACACAAGGCTTCAATAGAGGGCATCATTTGAACATAAAGCCACGGTTTATTGTTTATAGATGGGTTCGGGCCCACCGTGAGATAAAGAGCTTCTACATAGTCACAAAAAGTAATGGGGGTAACATAACCTATGACAACCATTTACCTAAGGAGTATACAATATTTTCTTTAACCAATAAATTCGAGTGGAAACCAAAGATAATACATCTCACAGAGACTCATAATGAAACCTAGCTTGTGTTATCTCCTAAGTTCTTGAAGACGTTTGCTATCAAATACAGGGTAGAGTTTGGCATTTTAATAGTAATTTTACACAACCCTAAAGGCAAATCCATGAATTCTCGAGCACACCATCTATGTTGCCATAATTCACACTAATCGTACATGTTACTGTGGCTTCAGGGGAACGACTATGGATAACCTACACAGATCAAGCAAAGACAACCTCTTCTATGGAAAAATCGTAACAGGGTTTTCCAAGGAAATTTAATAATTTTTTCTTTAAAAAATAATCAAACATGACTCTTCTTCTTTACCAAGACCCTACAACAACCATTACTTTAGCATTTACATAAGTATTATTTCATTAGAGACTCACAAAGCTATTATAACCAGACATGAACAACATAATTTTTTTTCAAAGAAGAAAAGTTTTTATACTCAAAAAACATGCATAACAAAATAACCTTGCCTTTTCCATTTTGGTTTCCTTTAGTACATACTATGACAACATCTCACAAATAAATAATTTTTAAATTCAACATAAACCTTTAAACATCATAATTTCATAAACATTTTTCAACCCTTGACTCATTTAACTCAACACAACGATATATCATCAACCAAAAAGGCTCTAACCTGACTCACTACAAGAAAATATTCTAAAGCTAAGCCTTAGTTAAAACCTTCGAGCTTGTTTCCACAAGATTTCCTTGTTTCAGGCCACAAGATAAATGAGAGGAGGATTAAGCAAGATATTCAAAACTCCATCTAGTTTCTATTTTGACAGATTTGGAGAGCATACTCGCTAGGATATGTCAAATTCTCAGTGTCAAAACAATAGAAAATGCAAGTGTTTGGTTTCTAATATGAAGTTATTCTTATGAATACCCCAGAAAGATCTATTTATAACCTTTCTGACCCCTACCCCATGATCTATTTTTTTATTATAAAATTGGGTGGGATAAGCCTCTCATTTTCTTTGAACTCGGTGCTACTTTGACCATTGCACCCAAGGCAGTACAATAAAAACTTCACACCTATCCTTTCTAGAAACTAACCTCATTAATTTGGTTTAAACCAAACTAAAACATGTTTTCATTAACACAAAACTTGGGACAAATTATCGTCTAATTAAATATTCATTAAATGCAGTCCACCCACCAAGTTGGACTCACTTAAATCCCAGGTTTAACTTGATACTCCAAAGTTAATAAGACAAATTAACCACTAATTAAAACAACAAAACATATTATCTTTAAATTTCCCATTTGCTACATTTAATTATTGTTAAAAATCATTAACTAACTCCTAGCTAAATATTTTAGTTCATCACTATAATTAGAAAACAATCATAAAATAGGGGGATCAAATTGGGATGTTACATACTTCCCCCCATAGACTAAACATAGTCCTCTGTGTTTCATTCTGAAGTTAGTATAAAATAAAACTTAAAATTCATACAAAGAGAAACCTATATGATGAAAACTACTCATGCAATACTTCATATCTACACTATTTTTTTCCCAAGGCTAGAATTTTTAAGATAGTCAACTATCACCAACCTTCTAGGAGACTATTCTAGGACATCATAGTCCAATAGTTTAGCAATGAAAGGGAGGGTAAATTTTTCTTGCCAACCACTTTTTTTTTACCCTATGGATTGTCTTTGTCATCCTTTCCCTTTTGCCAATTCTCATTCCTGGTGGTTGAGCAACTCCTTCTTCCAACTGAGAAGAACAACCTCTTCCACCTGACGAGAATATTCTAGTCCTAAAATGCAGCAAACAAATTTTAGCAGTACTATATTCTAAGAAATAAAGTATCTATACTGTATACTGAATTATAAAGTGTCATTTATAGTTTGATAAATCCATATTCCAAATATCATCAAAAATAAACATCACCAATCCATAAAATACTAACATCCATCATCGTACTATATGTAAGTACCAATCATGTCGTCAAAATATATTGTTTTCTACATCCAATCATCAGTTAGTATCATTAAAAATATGGAAAATATTTCTTCATATATTCCACCTTTTCCCATGTGGCATTTTTCTTTAAATATATATCCCATTGGACCTTGCACTGCTCTAGGTTCTGCTTCTGCATTTGCTTAGTTCAAAATTCTAGGATCTTCATGGGCTTGACCTTGATGTATGTTAGGTTCACCATCTGCAACTTAGAAACATCCAAAATGTGATATGGAACATGCAAATATTTCCTAAGCAAAGACACGTGAAAATAATCATGAATCTTTGCTAGGTTAGGTGGCAAGTCAATATCGTATGCAATAGGACTAATATTTGTCATTATGGTGAAGGTTCCCACATATCTAAGATCCAATTTGGTGGATTTCATTGCACTCTTCATAGGTTTGACCCTTAAGAACACCTTGTCTCCTACCAAAAACTCTAGAGGTGTCCTCAAGTCTGTGTATTTCTTCTAGCGATCTGAATCTTCCTTAAGCATTTGTTGAATTACTTTCAACTGTTCTTCCATCTCTTTCAATGTTTCAGTTCTAAGAGTGATCTAATATTTAGGATTATCCCAAGACAATGGGGTTCTGCATCTTCGTCCATACAATGTCTCAAAAGGAACCATTTTTAGAGAGGCATGGTACCCATTATTATATGCGAACTCAACTAGATGCAATAAATATTCCCAATAAGATTTCTAGTCCATGCAGTACATGTGAAGCATGTCCTCTAATACCTAATTAACCCTTTTAGTCTGACCATCTTAAAGCACGAGGATACGGAAACAAAAAAGGAAAATGCCAAGTACGATGCTTTTAAAACCAAACTTAACGCTAAAAGCCTATGTATTGAAAAATGCATAAAAAGGAAAGCACATAGATGAATCGACACAAGATAAAAGCAATCTGAAATATGGCACTCTTTATTGATATGCTTTCAAAGTCATGTTACAATATGTCTCCTTCATTTTTAGGGGATAGGAGCGTCAAATATGTTTCTTATCACATCCATGGATAGCAATCCTTCTTCCGCATGCCCACATGTAATATGGGCAGACCAAAACGTTGCCACCCCTTGTGTATATGATTGTTGACTCCTTCCTTCTCCTCTGATGTCAAAGACCTACATTCAAGGAAACAAAAAATATTAGTAGCACCTGTAGATAGAATAAAACATGTATTTCCCAAGGCCTACTGTTAGTGTATTCATGAAAATATTAAACTGATAACCAAATAACATCAGAACGACCTATAAATTTGACAGAAGCATAAATATGTTACCAGAAAGCCACTACAAAAATAACAATCAAGAAATTTCTCACAGATTTGTATTTACTCCAGGGCAAGACGAATAAACCTGCAATAATTTATCATAAAGCACCCTCTTCAATGTCCTATACAGAAAGCTCCAAATGATCTACAAAGTTGGGGTTAGCTAATTGGAGGTATTTTGGGATGACCCAGATGGTTAGATTTCTCCAATTTAGCCTGTATCACTTAGAATCTGATGGCACTATTTGCATGTTAGTAAAAGTGGGAAATAATAAAAGCATAACCAAAACTTGTTAGAATGAAGTGAAATTTAAACTACAACCTATTTAAATAACCTAGAATAAGATGCAAAAGAAAAATCATAGAAATATGCCACATATTTCTATTCATTTCGGGGTGGGGCGTTTAGAACTACGGTAGTTTGGGGGGCGCCCGGGGGCAGGACGCCCACCGTTTGGGACTTTGTTTCAGCACCAATCCACTTGGGATGGGTTCAAAACTTCTTATGGGGTTTTGTCGATAAATTTTGTGGAATATTGTGGCCAAAAATCAAGTTTTGGGTCCGGATTCGTGCTTCTAATAATCACCCAATAACCTCCTTTTCGAATGAGAGATTAAGGATGTGAAAGGCACAAATCACAAGTAGGTATGTAAATTGGCAGCACTTCGTTGCTCAAATGCTCCTTTTTTTTTTTTTTGGATGAGAAGACTCACCAATTTATATACCTAGGGTCTCTTTGTTTGAATGCGCATGTGAGGGCGCCACTGGAGTTGCATTTCCTATTTTGAGAAAAATATTATTCCTTGATTTAGAGTCTCCTTGCATGAGGCCTCCAAAAATCTAAGACATGCATGACTGAAGTCTTTCTCCTTTATTTGAAGTCATTCCTCGCAATTGCATGGCTTGAAGCTACAATTAACTGAGGACATCTTGAGGTTTGATTTTTTACCAGTCAAACTTGCTATTCACCTCACCCTGGGGCGAATGCTAATATTCGTCCTTGTGTGAGACGAATGCCATTTTGTATTCGTACCTGGGTGGGACGATTAGGGAGCAAGGTGCCAAAAAGGTGCCAAATTGACCTTTGACCTTTCAAAATGCTTTTAGGAGTGGTTAGGATCACTGTTTAACCTCTGGGGGCTGCCCTAGGGGTTGTGTGTGTCAATGTGATCAGCATTTGTTGTCACATAATCAGATTGGTGTTGTTTTGGTGTCTACAGATGCCCCTTTTTTGGGAAGTACTGTGCAAGGCATAGCACTGAGCAAAAAAAATAGATAACCAAAGCACTAATGATTAGGGTTTCTTAGTAACCTAACCAACTTTTGATTCCCCAAGTATGGAAAGGGCACGCATTCTTGAATCCTTGCTTCTGACGAGCTAAGGAACTTAATTCAAGTGTTAACCTTGTTCAATGAGGTGTTACTTGAGCTTGGACATTCATCAGTCATGAATAGGCAAAGGGCGCAACCTTTTGTCTGTGGGAACCTTGAGTTCATGATTCATGAATGCCAAGTGTTTGATCATCTTGTGATTATGTCTTGTTTGCTGCCCCAAGCAAGAGCATGATTGTCTTTGTCAATGATCCTTTGAATGCGTGGTATTTCCATGATTGGGTGTGTTTTTTTTTATTGGTGACTAAGTGTGACTACCCCCTCAAGTGACGAATTGATGAGGGAATGACCAACATGAGAAAAGTGACATGTCACTTGACCCAATATGACTTAGGTAAGGGTGCCTTTAGTGGTTTATTGTTGAATGCATAAGCAGTTTATGAACATTTTGACCTATTTTTGGTGGGTTTTAACCCTTTTTGTGACACATTTTGGAGCTGAAATTGTCAAAAATTTGTCCTCCCATGGAGCGGTCCGGCTATGGTAGCCTTCTTAGGGAGTAGGATAGTGACAATTTGTGACCCCAAAATATATTTTTTATGCCAATAATATCAGGTGCAAATGCACCTTCGTTCGGCAATGTTATTGCTATTTTTTGTGGGGTTTGACCCGTTTTGTGACGCCGTTTGGGGATGAAATTCTCGAAAATTCGTCCTCCTATGGAGCGGTCCAGCTATGGTAGCCTTATTAGGGAGTAGGATAGTGAGTATTTGTGACCCCAATGTCTATTTTTCATGCCAATAATGTCAAGCGCAAAAGCACCTTCGTTTGGCAATGTTATTGCTATTTTTGGTTGGGTTTTGACCCTTTTGGTGACGTCGTTTAGGGATGAAATTCTTGAAAATCCATCCTCTTGTGGAGCAGTCTGGATATGGTAGACTTATTAGGTAGTAGGATAGTGAGGATTTGTGATCCCAACGTCTATTTTGCATGCCCATAATTTCAAGTGCAAAAGCACTCTCATTGGACAATTTTATTGCTATTTTTTGTGCATTTTGGTGCATTTTTGATGATATATATACAGACGACTTGCTTTGTGTTTATACACTTGTCATGGTTTGTTTTTCTATTTATGCACATTGATTTATGATGATGTATACATGTGGGATTATGAATACGATGTGTCTAATCATATGATGTATGCATATGGAATGAATGAAATAAGTTGTTGAGAACTTGTCGATGGCACCATAGACTATACAATATTTACTGGCTTGCTGTACTTATGGGATGGCATTGTGGAATGACTTTGCATGTGATAACTATATTTTTGTATTTTTTTTGTATTATCTAATGATGATGGATGTAATGAGATGTACCAATTGTTTTTAAAATGAAGTTAAGCTTTTCTGATATTCAAATATTTTAACTAACTAGCCAAGACTGTACATTTGTCTCGCAAGACTTTTGAACAAGGTATAAATCCAACTTGAGTTTAACCAAGTTATTTCATATCCTTGTGTGTGCAATTGAGTTCGTTTATGTGGTATTTTTCAAGATACCGCCAGTGCCAGATAGGTTGTCAACCAAACCTGTACTGAGGATCACCTAATTAGCTCCACTAACTTCGTTGTATTTAGTAAGATTAATCCACGGGAAAATCTAAGGTACCATAAGCTAGCTCATCCACAAGCAAACATTGGTTTGCTCACACACAAAGCTAGTGTGATAGACATATCATCATGTGGTTAGGATACCACCATTGCCAGGTAGGCTGTCCACCAAACCCGTAATGAGGATCACCTAGATGGTTTTCGAATGCTGAGAATTCCAAGGATTCAAGTTCAGGATTTTTATTTGCTCAATGTGTTAGGATACTTGCTCGTATACATAGTGATAAAAATCACTGTTTATTTTTCTCTTTGTTTTTATTTTTGAGCAAGGATGTCGAATAGTGGTGATAACCACTGTTATTTGATTTTGTATTAGGAGCTTCGTAAGATTGAGCTTGTAGGTTTTTGGCTTGTGAATGACCTTGATCCTTTTGGCCTTGGGGATGACTACCCATACTGTTCAGGGATGTGTAGTATGAATCCTTATTAATTTTGGAACAAAAGGGGATTATGGAGATTATGAAGTAAGGGCATTGATATTTTAGCCTTGGGGATGACTACCCATCCTTGTCAGGGGCATATAGTATGAATCCTTACGACTTTGGAGACTAAAGGTGATTGGAGATGATCGTGATGATGGCTTTTTGGGATTTTATTTTTGAATGGTCATTGATCCTTTTAGGCCTTGGGGATGACTACCCATCCTTGGCAAGGATGTGTAGTATGAATCCTTACAACCTTAGGGACCAATGGTAATTGGGATTTTTGTTAGTGGTGAAAACCACTATTTATTAGGGGGAATTGATGGGGAAGAACGTGTCCTTTTGTCAATTCTCAGCACTCTTGAACCATTCGCACAGGGGGATGAATAGGCTAATCATTCACCTATGGTACCCTAGACTACTTTGTAGGTATCTATTGCGTTCACACAACTTAGGAATTATTTTATGTATTTTAATTTGTGTAGGGATGTTACGTAACGAGGCATGATCCAAATAAAACTTGCCCTTGTAAAATCCGTTTAACTTTGTACAGTTTTTGGCTAGCAATTTAAAGACAACTGAATAACAAAAATCCTACATACATTAGGATGCAACTGACTATGCGAACAATGGGGATGGTGTTATTTGGGATGTATGTGTGTATAAAAATGTATGGACTGTGGAAAATGAAGGAATTGTCGAGCAATTACAGTCTATGGTGCTTTTGACATGTATAACCTAACAATTATGCAATGTATGGATGTGATGCCTAATGCAACCTATATTTTTGTATTTTGATTTTTATGAGTATGCATGGAATTGAGATGCAATTTTTTTGTTATTTTTGATGATTTTATTGTTTTTGTTTGTTTTTTAATATTTGTTTTGACCAGGGTAGCGCTTGGAGCTTTTGTTCTGACCAAAGGGTTTATAGATACCTTTGGGGTAGTTTTGGGGTTGACCAAGTGATTGTGGGAATCCTTGGAGCTTTTGGTTTGACCAAAGGGTTTATAGATGCCTTTGGGGCATTTTGGGTTGACCAAGCGATTGTGGAAATCCTTGGAGCTGTTGGCTTGACCAAATAGTGTATGGACACCTTTGGAGCATTTTTGGGGGTGACCAAGCGATTGTGGGAATCCTTGGAGCATTTGGGCTTGACCAAAGGGTTTATGGATACCTTTGGGGCATTTTGGGTTTGACCAAGTGATCGTTATAATCCTTGGAGCTTTTGGTTTGACCAAAGGGTTTATTGATACCTTTGGGGCATTTTGGGTTGACCAAGCGATTGTGGAAATCCTTGGAGCTTTTTTCTTGACCAAAGGGTGTATGGACACCTTTGGAGCATTTTTTTGGGGTGAGCAAGCGATTGTGGGAATCCTTGGAGCATTTGGGCTTGACCAAAGGGTTTATGGATACCTTTGGGGCATTTTGGGTTTGACCAAGCGATTGTTGTAATCCTTGGAGCTTTTGGTTTGACCAAAGGGTTTATGGATACCTTTGGGGCATTTTTGGGGTTGACCAAGCGATTGTGGGAATCCTTGGAGCATTTGGGTTGACCAAAGGGTTTAGAGATACCTTTGGGGCATTTTGGGTTTTGACCAAGCGATTGTTGTAATCCTTGGAGCTTTTGGTTGGACTATGGCTCTCTAAATGTGGAATGGCCGCAAATGACTGATGTTCAAGGGTTCTAGCTCCTTGATTACTTCAAGAGATGTGAGCCGGTATGTTCTAGGTCCTATTTTACTATCAATCACATAAGTACCTAACCAGTTTGCCATGAACTTGTCCCTTAGATGGTACGACAAATTAGAATTTTGTTGGTTCTCTTTCAAGACCAAGTCACCAACCTAAAAGTCCCTTAGGTGAACCTTCATGTTGTATGCTTTCTTAAGTCACTCTTGATAAATACACAAATTCTAAAGAGCATTGACACATCGTTCATCGAGCAATGTAAGTTGGTCTAACTGGGGCTGTCGCGCAGTGTCATCATCGATGAACTCTTGCATTGAAATGCGTAGGGAAGGGATTTCCAACTTGAGAGGTATGACTACCTCGGAGCCATACACCAACGAAAATGGAGTTGCCCCAGTGGGCATCCGAATGCTAGTGCGATAAGCCCATAGGGCAAGCGGGATTTGAATGTGCCAATATTTATGACTATCTACGATGGTCTTTTTGAGGATGGCAACTAGCATTTTGTTTGACGCCTCTGCTTGTCCATTTGCCTACGGATAATAGGGTGTTGAAAAACTATGCTGAATCTTGTACTTTATGGTTAAAGCACGCACATGCTTATTCTTGAAGGGCATCCCATTATCCGAGAGGATCTTGGATGGAATACCAAAATGACTTATGATGTTATGCAAAATAAACTCTGCAATGCGGGATCCAGTCGTAGAGGTTAGCGGAACTTGGTGAAGTACTCTGTGGCCGTTATCATGAATGTGTGATGACCCGATGATGCAAGGGAGATATTTTTAATTATATCAAAGCCCCACTGCAAAAAATGCCAAGTCAATTGAATCGGTTGCAAGGCCTGAGAAGGTATGTGTGTCAAATTGGCATGGTGTTGACACTTCACACACTTATTTACATATGCGCAACAATCTCGCTCTAAAGATGGCCAATAATAGCCCATGTAGAGAATGCACTTTGCGATGGCCATATCACTGAAGTGGCCACCACATGTACCATCGTGGGCTTGGGCGATTGCCCAAGCGGACTCCTGCTGGTCCAAGCAACGGAGGAGGATTCCTTCATAGCTTAGATGATACAAAATGTTTCCTAACAAGACATGTTTTGATGCTTTCTGTTTAAATGCTCATTTCACGGCTTGTGTCAATCCAAGTGGGAGGTTACCTAACTTGAGGTAATCCCTTATGGGTGTGTACCAATCCTACTGATCAGAAACCTTGATGATATGAACGACCAATCCCTCTCGAAGTTCATACCGAGCAAAAGCTAAGTGAGAAATAACTTATAAAAACAACATTGTGTTGCTATTAAGAGGTGTCAGGGAGAACAAGGACCCCCAGTTGGCTTGAGTCAAACAATCTTGGATTCGAGAGAACTGATCTGAATATGGTTCAATCTAGATCAGGTGGATTCCTGGCATTAGGTCAAAGCTTGCACGCTCCATCGTGGATTGTGATAATGTCTTGACCTGAATGGTTATCATTTCACCGAAAAGGTCTTGCAGGATTAGTGACCCTAAGGAGGCCATGGTATCCACAAAATGATTCAAAGATCGAGGGAGTGCCTCAATGTTGTACCATTCAAGCTGTGCCAGGAATTTGTCCACAAGGGCTTTGTAGGCCTGCAGAACTGGGCATTGACATTGGAATATCCCCTTTACTTGATTGATAATTAATAATGAATCACCAAAGATGTTTAAACATTTAATGTTCATGGTGACCGTTGTTTGAAGACCTATGAGCAAGGCTTCGTATTCTACATTGTTGTTGGTGCATGAGAAGTCTAATTTAAATGATAGAGGAATTAGAGCCCCTTACGATGTGAAGAATACAATTCCCACACCACCTCGTTGCTCACATTTAGAGCCATCAAAGAATAGGAACATGTCAGCCTGTGACTCAGGCTCAATAGAATCTAGCGATTCTAAAACATGAAAGATCCCATCATTCGATATTTCTACGATCAGAGACTAATTGTCTTCAAGAGGAGCCTCTGCCAATTGATTGGTGATGACTTGACCTTTTATGGATTTTTGTCCAATGAATTCTATGTCAAACTCCATCAACAAAATGATCCATTTCAGCGTGCGGCTACTATGATAAGTACGACTCATCATGTATCGCAATGGATTCTCCTTAGACACAACATACGTCGTGTTGTTGAGCATGTAGTGGAGTAGCTTTTTGGTAGCAAACACCACTGCCAAGCAGAGATTCTCAACGTATGCATAGTTAAGTTCATAATTGACCAGGGTGTGGCTAAGATAGTAATTATACTGTTCTTTGTGAAATTCATTTTTTTGGGACAGCATGGCGCCTAGTGCCACCTCAGTAGCTGAGATGTATAAGTAGAACGACACTCCTGGTTTAGGTGGTGCCAATACTGGTGGTAAAGCCAAGTATTATTTAATTTCGTCAAAGGCTAACTGGCACTCGTCATCCCAGTGAAATGTGACCCCCTTGTGCAATAATTTGTTCATGGGTCGGCACTTGTTAGATAGCTGTGCTATGAAGCGCTTGATCAATGCGACCTTTCCCTATAGACTTCTGAGCTGCTTGATGGTAGTTTGGGGAAGCATTTCAAGGGTTGCCTTGAATTTGTGTGGATCCACCTCGATTCCTCATTTGGAGACTATGAAACCCAAGAGATTTCTAGATATGACACCAAAAATGCACTTGTTGGGGTTGAGTCTAACTTTATGTTCAATGAGGCGATCGAGGATCTTGCGCAAGTCATCGAGATGACTTGGGTGCAAAAGAGATTTGGCCAATAAATCATCCATGTAATCTTCCAAAGTTATGTGCATGTAATCATGGAAGATGTACGTCATTGCATGTTGGTAGGTGGTGCTAGCATTTTTAAGGCCAAAGGCATGACCTTATAACAAAATGTCCCCCAAGGCGTTGTGAATGCCATTTTTAGTTGGTCCTCAGGATTGATACGAATCTGATTGTATCCTGAGAAACCATCCATGAGGGAAAGCATTTCATGGCCTGCTATAGCATCTACCAATGCATCAATTCTCGATAATGGAAAATCATCCTTAAGACTCACTTTGTTTAAATCTTGAAAATCAATGCATATGCGAATCCTCCCATCGGGCTTTTTGACGGGCACCATGTTAGACAACCATGGCGGGTAATCCACGTAGATGACAAACTGTGCATCCAAAAACTTTTTTAGCTCATATTTGACCATTAAGGCTACTGTTGGATGCATATTACGTAGTTTTTGCTTTACTAGCTTGACTGTCGGATCAAGCGTTAGATTATGCATGACTAGCTGTGGGTCTAGTCCCGGCATGTCTTTGTATGACCATGCAAAAACCTCCTTCTTCTCTTTGAGAAGGGAAATGTAGTCGACTTTCTCTTTGGGGGATAGAATTACCCCCAGCTTGATGATTTGCAAATTAATTGGATCTGAGCCAATGTCTATGTCAATCATCTCCTCAACGGACATGTGGGACCCCTCCTCTAACTGGTGTGGAGTTGGGATCAAGTGGATATTGTTTGCTGAATTGAGATCGTCATTTGGAATGTTAGGTTCCTCTTCAGCATGGAAGACATCCTGAGTCTGTCCGAGGGTGAAATGGAACATCCCACCACAAGGCCAGTACTATGATGGGGATGGCGGTGCGTCAGCGTGATCCCAGTCTATAGCATCTAGGTCTAGATGCAATGATCGTGTTGGATCGGCTGGATTATGGATGGGGGCAATTAAATCAATGGAGATCATGTTGATGAAATTATTATGGTCTCCATTACTGTGGGTGTGGTTACTCGGACATCCTAGGTGATATTTGTTCTCTAGATCTGGCTCTATGGGTATCGGCACAAATGGATCAGCCCTATGCGTGGATAAAAGGACAGGGTCTACCCTGGGCACTGATGGCTCTATAGGATCTCCAGGCAGAAGGTGTTCTCTATATACCTAGAGTGGCGGGTGCAGTAATTGCTATCATTGTGCTGGGTTGAGGTGCCACCTATGTCTTGGCCCTATGTGTAATTGTTCAAACATGTCGTCTATGTCCAAGGGATATTGATGCTGTCACATATGATTAAGATTGGCCATCTTAGTTTCATCTTCATATTCACTGTCGGAGATCCAAAGGCCTTCATTGGCTCCAATAGTTGTTTGCGACATATGAGGCTCATATTTCTTGAGCAAATTGATGTGGTCCCATTAGGGTTGTTCCGCTCTTTGCGGGTGGACCTGATTCTCTTGAGGTGGCATATGTTCAATTGGAGCATCCAAAGGGAACATTGTCAAGATCTCTCCTAATAATCATCCATGGGAGTCACTTGTGAATGATTTCTATCAGACTCAAAAGGATCCCAAGGTGCTACCTCGTATTCTAACTCATCTTCTAAAGACCCTTCTTGGTCTTGTCTATAGCCCTCGTGTAGGTGAGTCCTTGAACTTTCTCCATTTTTGACCGAAGGGAAAGGGTTGTTAAGGTCAACAAGGTTGTTTGTTCATAATGGGAGATAATCCCCCAATGTATAAGTTGTGTTAGGATTGGCATATGGATCTAATGCCAACCCATCCTTGTTGCCTATCCCTAGGCCTTGCATGTTCTCCACCAAGATTTCTAGGGGCAAGGGGTGGTTAAACCCTACTCCTGACTTTTCATAAGACATTTGATATCTCGGTTGGCAAAGAACACGCATTCGCTCATACCTACCCAACCCATATCCATGCCAATTGCATTGGCCAAGATATCTCAAAGCGAAGTCTGGGTTGGACCAATAGTTGACATCCTCAGCAAAGGGATCCTCATCTTCATCTTCTTATATGTAAGGTTCAATGCCATTATCCAGGCCCCCATAAACAAAGTTTATCTGATTGGGTGGGTAGCCTAGAGGAACCACATAGCCGATGGGGAGTCGAGGTCTCCCCATGTCCTGCATGGACTCAAGTGTGGGTGTTGCTACAATGTTCCTCACTAGATACTCCCCCAGGACCATGTTGGCCATCTCAACAGTGATTTTTGGCGGTTGAGGGGGAGCGAATGAGAGTCCTTCTTGAGTCCACTCCATGTAGGGTGAACTAGGTGTCTCGACTTCCATTCTGCTAGGCATATCTTCGATAGAGATGGTTGATACTAGGGGTGGTTTCTCTTCTAGGGGTTTCTTTCCCTTGTCCTCTAGTGTGGGCACTGTAGGTGGCGTCGTTGTTGAAGGACCAGATGAGGAAGATGGACCCAGCTGGGGATTTGATGGACTTTTCAATGGGGATGCCTATGAAATTGGACCCTGTTTAGATGGATTCAATTGAAAATCCAAATGCATTGATGGAAGGGTCAATTGCGGCATGAATTGCATCGTATTGTAGTACTTGAAGGGCTCTAAGTCTATCGGGACTACATGCACCTGTCCTTCAAATGTGTACTTTAAGCACTGATGAGCTATAGAAGGGACACACTTCATGTCCCCGATCCAAGGCCACCCCAACAAGATATTATAGGCCATCTCACCTTCCAAGATGTGGCACAATGTATGAATAGTCTTTTTTCCCACTTGGATGGGTAGGACAATTGTACCAACCGTCGAGCATATCGCATCATTGAATGCTCGAAGAGTATAGGTGGAGGCCACTATGTGAGATGCTGGCAACTTCAGATGTTTCAATGTTGTTGTGGTAATGATATTACTGGATGAACCAGTGTCCACCAACACTCTCTTATACAAAATCTTGTTGACCCGCATAATGACGTGCAGGGGTGGATCCGCCACATCACCAGTCACTGATTTCAACTCATCTTCTCTAAAGGTGAGTACTGGCTCTATACATTGTTTTACATGTCCCACAAAGTTGTTGAAAGAGTTTTCTTCATGGGGTTGTAGCTCGATGGATTTTAATATCTCCATTAGAGCCTCTCGATGGGGCACTGATTTTTGAATGAGCTCGTATATGGAGAGCCTAGCCGACGTGGTCCTTAGACTTTGGGTAAGTCTAGTCCGAATTGTGGCCACTAGTCTAGGTGGGGGAGGTTGCGTAGGGTGTTTTTGAGGTTGTGACGTCGATGGAACCTCTCTTGTGGCTATTGTGGGGGCAGCTCCTGGGTACCTCTTGTTCCTAGTCACTATTCTTATCATCACTACATACCCCTACATGGGGCAATTCTGTTTCACCTCATTGACTTGAAGGGGTTTTGCCTACACCTCATGGGCAGGCAAGGGGTCTCTAAAGACTCCCATATGTTGGTTGTTAGGCACTACGGGGTTGTCTACCACCAATGTCTTGTTGTCGATTAGGTCCTGCACCAAGATTTTAAAATTCCAACATGCATTAAGGTCATGTCCCTTTTGTCTGTGGAACCTACAGTATAAGTACTCTCTATACCCCTTATGCTTTGGTGCATTGGGGTCTATGGTTTGATATCTGGCAGGTTGATCAAGTTTTCCACTGACAAGTGGTCAAACAGGGAGTCCCTGGACTCTGTGTAAGGTGTGAACTGTCGCCTAGGGCGACACTGTTGATTTTGTTCTTGCCTCTGGTTTTCTCTATCATAATTGTTGGGAGGCACCGCCTGATAGTTAGCCTTTTGAGGCTGTATTGCTTGTGCATGCTTAGGGAAATTGATAGCAACCTAATTTACCGTAGTGGGTTTCTGTTGCGTGGTCCTTGTTTTGGTGTTTTTAGTCCATTCTTTCTTCTTACGCTTGGCAATATCGCCATCCTGTATCTTGATCTCCTCAATGATTCTGGCCTATGCTAGAGATTCCTCAAGAGTGGCATATTGCTGCAACTGCAATAGCACAGATTTCAATCTCAAACAACTCTTTGAGAACATTTGGGTTAGGTCGAACATGGGAGGGAGATAGGGCAGCTTTGAAAGTAATGTCGTCCATCGGTTCCCATATGCCACCATGGTTTCTTCTTCATACTTTCTGAGGCTAGCTAGGTCACTTAGTGATGCCTTTTTCTTGGTGTTGAAGGTGAAGCGTTCGAGGAACGCGTCCACTAGCTGATCCAAGTTACTAATGTTGTGCTTTGGCAACTGAGTGAACCAATCCGAGGTAGGGCCTACGAATATGGTTATAAATTCTCTGAGCAACAAAGCATCATTGTCCTGAATGCCAAAGCATTGGCTCAGGAACCTAGTCACGTGCTCTTAGGCATCCTCCTCTCTTCTAAAGAGTGCCAACTAGGGAAGTTTAAAGTGTTCAGGATATGGAGGTGTCGACACTGACGGATGCACAGGGTGACTGCGGAGTTGACATAAAATGGGCTTTTGGGGCCCAAAAGTCTTGGTCTCCATAGACTCTAAGCGCTCTAGCAGTGCTTTATATGCATCGAAAGATTTAATTTCTTCCTCCTTAGTTTGATCCCATTATGGGTTGGGAGGAACTTGATGCCTATAGGGGGGTGGCCGAATAGCAGCCTCTCTGCCTTGATAGGGCGTTTTAGCCTATTCTTCTTCCTGCTCATACTCCTCATAGGCTTCTTGATGAGTTTTGGGATGAGACCTATAACCATGGGTGGGTCCCTATGGGGGGCGCCCATCGTTTTTCCTGGGAGTGGCCTCCCACTCAGGTCTAGGAGGTCTCGAAGGTAGCACTTGGTAAGGTCACGGGGACCTGTATTGCACAAAGGGGTTGCACCTCTCATACACTTCTACCTTATGTGCACGAGGGGTTGGGACCTTGTCAGGCACAATGTTATGAAGTAATTCAGCTACTTAACGTTGAATGCACTCTTTGTTAAGGCGATATAGATGCTCTAACTATTGTTGATCTTGCTTGAGCTACATGATTTGTGCTTGGCAGGCGGCATGTCTGGCAAATGCCAAGTCAATTTGTTCTACGATATCATGTTTAGGAAGCCTAGATGCCTCTCCTACATGTCTCACGGTCATGGTGATCCGAGACCCCTATGGGTTGCTTTCCTCTGTCAAGGTTAGTGGCATTTACTTGAGGCACTGGTCTCAATGGGTGATCCTGATACATAGCAAGTGCAAAGGTGCATCACTCCCGCATTGTGTACTGCTATTGAGGAATGTGGTGGTCTTCCTCATACTCCCTTTCATACGTGTGAAGGGTGTGGGGAGAATTGTCTTGCCCTACCTGGAGAGCCCTGTGCTCTAGATTTTATCTAATGTTTCTAACAGTAATAAGGGGTAAAGGAGGGATGACGAGACCATGTGGAACCTCCTTATGGACCCTATGTTGCTCTAGCACTTCATCACTAGGCCACTCATAATGAGCTTCTAAAGGGGGCCTACTTTCTATGTTGAGTGCCATGTGTAGGTTCTCCTCCTAAAATGATCTATGCTGAGTGGGTGTGCCCATCAAAGAGGTGCCTCTATAGTCCTGTTCTGTGGTGGCATGATGTGGACTGTCTTGTGGGTCAGACCACCAAAGTGGGATGACCAAGTCCTCAGGACTATATCGGAGGCAACTTGTCCCCCTTTGTGCACTCTTTGCAGCATCTACCCGTGATTGGGCTTGACTACGGGTGTATACCATGACGATGCTCTCCTACAAGATGCGTAGATTTTTGTTTCATTTTATGATTTTTATGCTACACTAAACAAAAAGGAAACACACACACAAAGCAATGATTATCTTGTTTAAAGATTAAAAGTGTGCCCTAAATCTGGTTCAATGTGTTTTGATTTTTTTTGTTTCGAAAGCTTGTGTAAAGAAAATTTAAATGCAATATGATGGCTCTTATGACTCCCAAAAATGGTCGCCCCTTCGATATACCATTGTCAAGCCGATATGCCAACCTCTCTATATACCCGCCCTTATGTGAGGGAAACTATTGGTACGTGAGAGCAGATGGTATGTGGAACATAGGCGAAACGAAAGGGGAATCGCTCTGTTTATGACACCTACCATAGAAGACTTATCCTCATGCATTGGGAATCACCCCCACTACACTTGGTCAGCTTTTGTCAGGATTTACATCTAGCAACAGTCACGATCGGGGTTATGTATGTAATATCTCAAGCCAAGGTGGTGATGAAATCCACCATTGGTCTTGCTCAAGGGTTGGGGTTTTACGACCAAATCCTTGTTGTTTTAAATTACCATGTGGTGTGTGGGGTTATTTTTAAGTTGCATAAATGAAGGAAACAAGAATTCAAACTCTCCTATGCAAGAAAATAACCAAAGAACAAAAAATAAAAAGCAAAAAATTGACAGAAGGTGTTTAAGACCCCTACCTCTTCTCTACCCAAATCGGATGTCTCTGAATTTCTACCCTAAAATTTCACAGAGAGCTATTCATCCTGGGGTGAGACAAATAACATATATGTATTCATTCCAGCGTAGGACGAAGTCCTATTCATCCCTGGGTAAGATGAATTCCAGCTCTATATTCGCCACAGACAGAAAAGAACAACGGTCCAGCGTTTGAAAACTTGGTACCTGTAAGCAAAAACAAGAAACTTTTAATCAAAAAATTAACCTTAAAATCAAGGGACAGAGGTCCCATCGTGATCACCACTGAAAGCATGAGGATACGGAAAAAAAAGGAAAATGCCAAGTACGATGCTTTTAAAACCAAACTTAACGCTAAAAGCCTATGTATTGAAAAATGCATAAAAAGGAAAGCACATAGACGAATCGACACAAGATAAAAGCAATATGAAATACGGCACTCTTTATTGATATGATTTCAAAGTCGTGTTATAATACGTCTCCTTCCTTTTTAGGGGATCGGAGCGTCAAATATGTTCCTTTATCACATCCATGGATAGCAATCCTTCTTTCGTGTGCCCACATGTAAGATGGGTGGACCAAAATGTCAACGCCACTTTTGTATATGATTTTTGACTCCTTCCTGCTCCTCTGATGTCAAAGAACTACATTCAAGGAAACAAAAAATATTAGTAGCACCTGCAGATAGAATAAAACATGTATTTCCCAAGGCCTACTATTAGTGTATTCATGAAAATATTAAACCGATAAAAAAATAACATCATAATGACCTAGAAATTTGATAGAAGAATAAATATTTTACTAGAAAGCCACTGCAAAAATAACAATCGAGAAATTCCTCATAGATTTGTATTCGCTCTGGGGCGGGACGAATAAACCTGCAATAATTTATCAGAAAGCACCCTCTTCAATGTCCTATCTAGAAAGCTCCAAATGATCTACAAAGTTGTGGTTAGCTAATTGGGGGTATTTTGGGATGACCCAGATGGTCAAATTTCTCCAATTTAGCTTGTATCACTTATAATATGATGGCGCTATCTACATGTTAGTAAAAGCGAGAAATAATAAAAGCATAACCAAAACTTGTCAGAATGAAGTGAAATTTAAACTACAACCTATTTAAATAACCTATAATAATATGCAAAAGAAAAATCAAATAAATCTACAATAGATTTCTATTCGCTCTAGGGCGGGGCGTTTAGAACTGCGATAGTTTGGGGGGCACCCGGGGGCAGGACGCCCGTCGTTTGGGACTCTGTTTTGGCACCAATCCACTTGAGATGGGTCCAAAAATTCTTATGGGGTGTTGTCAGCAAATTTTGTGGAATATTGTGGCCAAAAATTGGGTTTTGGGTCCAGATTCATGCTTCCAATAGTTACCCAATAACCTCCTTTTTGAATGAGAGATTAAGGATGTGAAAGGCACAAATCACAAGTAGGTATGTAAATTGGCAGCATTTCGTTGCTCAAATGCTCTTTTTTTTTTTTTGGGTGAGAAGACTCACCAATTTATAGACCAATTTATAGACATAGGGTCTCACCTATTTTGAGATAAAGATTATTCCCTGATTTAGAGTCTCCTTGCATGAGGCCTCCAAAAATATAAGACATGCATGAATGAAGTATTTCTTCTTGATTTTAAGTTGTTCCTCGCAATTGCATGGCTTGAAGCTGCAGTTAACTGGCGAACCTCTCGAGGTTTGACTTTTTGCCATTCAAACTTGCTATTCGCCTCACCCTGGGGCGAATGCTAATATTCGTCCCTGGGTGAGACGAATGCCAGTTTGTATTCGTCCCTGGGTGGGACAAGTAGGGAGCAAGGTGCCAAAAAGGTGCCAAATTGACCTTTGACCTTCCAAACTACTTTTGGGGGCTGCCCTAGGGGCTGTGTGTGTCAATGCGATCAGCTTTTGTCGTCACATAGTCGGATTGGTGCTATTTTGGTGTCTACACCATCTATCTCTGGATGATATGTTGAACTAATATTCAAGGAAGTACCAATTTATTGATGGAGAGCATACCAAAAATATTATGTGAACTTTGAATCCCTATCAGAAATAATCATTTCAGGAAACCCATGTAACCTGAATATTTCCTTAGCAAACCTATTTGTCACAGTAAAGGCATCATCTGTAGTACTACTAGGGATGAAATGAGCAACTTTAGTTATTTTATCCACTACCACCAAGATGGAATTATGTTGATACAAAGGTTTAGGTAACCCTACAATAAAATCCATTGATATTACTTGCCACTTTGTTGTTGGTACATCATGAGGGTATAACAGACCCGATGGATGCTTGTGTTCTACTTTCACCTTTTGAAATTCAAGATATTTCACCACAAATTTAGTAATATCACCTTTCTCCCTAGCCAGTAGAATGCCTTCTTCATGTTTTACCTCATCTTAGATCCTTCTGGATGAGCATAATAGGGAGATCTATGAGATTCTCTCATAATGAGTCTACACAAGTTACTTGTTTTTGGAACCACAATCTGCTCCTTAAAACACATAAACCCATCTTTGAACCCAATTTTTTGAGCCACTTTTGGATCCTTGATTATTTTATCTTGCACTTTCAAGCAGTATGGATCCTATGATTGAGCTTTCCTAACCTGATCCATAAGGTCAACATGAATTCTAGTCAAGGTGGTAATATGTCTTCTTCTACTGAGTGCATCATCTACCTTGTTTTATTGCCCTTGATGTACTCTATCCCAAATTCATACTCCGCTAAGAATTCAATCCATCTTCTTTGTTGAGCATTAAGTAGCGGTTGAGTGAAAATGTATTTCAAACTTTGGTGATCAGTTATAAGTTAAAAAGGTCTTTCTATTAGGTAGTGATGCAAAAATTTTAATGCATTCACAACTGCCGCAAATTCTAAGTCATGTGTGGCATAGTTACCTTCATATTTCTTCAACTTCCTAGATTCGTAAGCTACCACAGACTTATCTTCTGATAAAAGACCACCTAAACCCTCCAAAGATGTGTTTTAATAGACATAGAAGTCACCTAAAGGATCTAGAATTTTTAAGATAGGACCAGTGGTCAGTACCTTCTTTAGTGCTTGAAAAGCTTACTCACACTTATCTATCCATTCAAATGTCTTTCCTTTCCTTTGAAGGTTGGTAATAGGGCAAGCGATTTTAGCATAGTCTTTCACAAACCTTCGGTAATATCCATATAGTCCCATAAAAATTTGGACTTCTATCACATTGGTAGGAGGCGGCCAATCCATTATCGCCTCAATTTTCTTAGGATCGACAACAATACCATCTATTGAGATAACATGCCCCAAATAGTGTACTTGAGAAACATAGAATTCGCATTTGGAAAAATTCCCATATAGCTGGTTTTATCTTAATATTCTTAGTACAATCCTTAAGTGCTTTTCATGTTCTTCTCCATTACGAGAATAAATCAATATATCATCTAAAATACCAGAACAAACTTATCCAATTGTCTTTTGAATACACTATTCATTAAGTTCATAAATGTAGCGAGTGCATTTGTCAAACCAAATGGTAAAACTGTAAAATCATTGTGACCATAGCAAGTTTTGAAGGTTGTCTTATATGTATCTTCTTTAATCCTTAGCTGATGATAGCTAGATTTCAAGTCTATTTTAGAGAAGATAGTCGCACCCTTAAGTTGATCAAACAAATCCTCTATACATGGTAAGGAATATCTATTTTTCACTGTTGATTTATTTATCATTCTATAATCAATGCATAACCTTAAATATTTGTTTTTCTTCTTAACAAATAAAACCAGTGCATCCCAAGGCAACACACTAGGTTTGATTAATCCTTTATCCGACAATTCTTGCAATTGTACCTTTAATTCTTGCATCTCAATTGGATTTATTATGTATGGTGCCCTATGTATTGGTTCTGTTCCTAAAAATAAATCAACTGTGAAGTCAAATTCTCTCTATGGTGGTAATCTTCATAGATCATATATAAAAACATCCTCAATTTCCTTTATAATAAGAAAATTTTCCAATATTTCCACCATTTTTTCTTCTGTTTTCTCCTTAATTTTGACTATGTACATCATTCCACCTTTCCTAATCACCTTATTAATTTGCATAGCAGAGATTAACAAAGGTCTAAACTCTTTTTGTTCAATGTGCAAATTAGTTCATTGCCCATTAGTTTCAGTAAACTCGACCCATATTTTAGAGAAATTGATCACGACTTTGCGGTCCTTGAACTAATCAATGCCTAAAACTATATCAAAGGCATGTAGCAGAGAAACATAGAATTTTCAAGTGATAGAGTTTATGGGTAGGTATATTTCTATTATGGGGTAGTACTGGTTTACTGAGTAGATCTATCCGAAACTATACTCGACTTTACACCCATCTGTCAAAGATATAAGATTCGCTGGCATGTCCTTGAAAAAACTAATAGAAATGAAACTATTTTTAGCACCACTATCTATCAAAATTCTAAAACTTTTTCCAATGATCTTACCCTGTAAGAGTATAGGGGTTGCTTGAACATCAAGGTTTTGGTTTCTTATAGCTGCATAGATTTTTTGTCATTTATCTGTACTTCTTGGGTTAGTTCTAGTTCGACGAGGACAATTCCTAGCATGATGAGGACCTGCACATTCATAACATCCAGTATTGTAACTTTGAGTTGAGCCTTGTACTGACTTCTCTTTATTCTATGTAGGAGTAGGTTTTGTCTGGTTTACAAGTTTAACTTTCTTAGCATTGGTAGAGTTTCGATCCTTTGGTTGGAATTTATTTTTGAACCTTTTTGTTGTACCAACATTGACTTTACCATTTTTATACCCTTCACTATTCTTAGAAGCTGGCTCATTGATCCATTTTCTTTTATGTGGCTTGGGTTGACTCTTCTTAGGTTCTGGAGTGGGATTGTTACATTTTCCATGATTATATTATACCTGACATGCCAGATCATATGCTACTTCCAGATTAGTAGGTTTAAACATGTTAACTGAAATCCTAATTTGGTGGTCTATCCCAGCTAAGAAATAATGCACCTTGATCTTATCATCCTTCTCATAAGCTGGAATGTACTTAAGGAGTCTAGTGAAATATTTGTAATAGTCATCCACTAATTGTTCCCTTTGTCTGAGTTGAGTGAATTCATATAACTTTTTGGCATAATACTATTCAGCGAGGTATCTTTTCCTAAAAGCTTTCTCAAAATTTTCCCACTCACAGTGTATGATGCTAATTTGTTTATCTTTATAGTAGGTTTCCCACCATTCCAGTACAGCTTCAGCTAACATCCTAGTAACAAAGATTTTTTTTGTAGTGGAAGAGTAATTTCCCATGGATAAATAAATAGCCAACTCGTTCAACCATGACTCAAAAAACTCTCCGCTTTCTTTTCTCGAGAACTTTCTTACCCTGACATGTTTCAAATATTTTTCCAACTCAGCATTAATTCAGATCTTAGCTACCTAATCGGGATGAACTGGTTCTTCCATAGCTACCTCAGCTGAAGCTTCAAGGGCTCTACCATTTCTCCTAATTTTATTCCTAATGGCTTCCAACAGGTTGTTTTGGTGGTTCATCTGCTCACGGTAGTTGGCCATTTCACCTTGCATATCTTGCACCATGTTGGCAAGGTTCTCAATTCCATCAGGGTTCCTAGAGCTTTCACCGATATGTCCTTCTACAATATTGTCCATATGGTTTAGTCAAGGTCTTCGAGGAGGCATCTTCGATCCACTCACAAGCCTAGGTGACATATTTCCTGGTAGTTTAAGGAATACATTAATTCACAGTCTTATACTGAAATTATTTTAATATGCACTTTCATATACTTAGTTATAAAACCTTTGTTATTCTCTAGGGTTTTAACTATGTTTTGGAAATAGTTCTACCCACCATATATTTATTGTTTGAAATAATTCGAGTTGGAGATTCACAAAAACAAAATAAGGTGGAGTGGCTACAGATACTATGAGTAAACACAAATACTGTAAAGAATGAGGATGAATTTTAACTCATACGAAAAAGGATATAATCTAAATTAGTTTCCAATGCCTTCTTCTAAAATCACGAGATCATCGTGGAAGACCAAACTGTTGCTAAGCTGACAAGTCGTGCTTAATGAACCTGCCCCTTTAAGAAGACCTTCGCAAGACACAGAATTATCTCCAAACAAAAAAGAACCTTGAGCAACATGTGCATTACTATTTCCATTGACATTTAATGGATGCAAAAAGCCATCTGACGCTGCAGTATCCTGTGAGACTACCTCTTCCAGGGTGAAGGACTTGCTGTAATGGCTGCATGATGCAAGAATAAGCAGATTGAGAAAGAGAAGTTCATAGAGAAACTTCCCAAAGAAAATGGCCATGCTGCCACACTGAATGTGTCACAATTCATGAGGATACAGAAGAACATGAATAGATCTTAAAAATAGTTTTAAAACTTTGGAATTATTATTTTTTTCCTTCAATGCTTATATTTCTCGGACTAGATTTATGGCTCACGAGCTCAAAGCCAAAAGGTCTCTTTGACAGAATAAGGTTACCTACAGTCCATCAAAGTAATTACAACTAGATCCATATTCATAAACATGGCTACTAAGAACCTTGTACGGACTTAAAGAATGTACGAAAGTTCTATCTGCATGCTCTAACCAATTACGTCCTGCAGTTCTCATCAGAAAGCATCATGAAACAAATCGACTGACGAAAATGTGAACAGCCATTCCATGTGTGCTACCCTGGTAATTGCAATCTAATCCCTTCGAGCAAATCGTTCTGACGTTTGCTGAATTCATTCAACCTCCACACTTGCAAATTGTCATAACATCCATAGTTGGAGAACGAACTATGATACACTACCCAAGTTTTTCCTCTTCGATCTCTAATCCGCCTAAATTCCATCTCACCAGACCATAGAAGACATTATCCAATTATCAGTAATTCAAAATATTCATATAAATCTGCTTTATAACAAAGCAACCAGTAAAAATCTTTAATTCAACATAAGAAACGTTATTCCATGACCAAATCAATCAATCCAAATGCAACAATTAACCAGAACAAACTCATTTACGGGGACTTAAAAGAAATGAGAAAACTTTGAAATTGAAATCGTTGCAAATTTAATCAAGCCTTAATTCAAATTTCCTGGAAATAACGGTTAGAATATGGACCATTGTGGCAGAAAATTCCACAGAAAGCTTACTAAACAAAAAGAATAAATAAATACTGGTTATGACATGTCATTGTCGGATGGATTTGCTACAATATATTCAATTCATATAACATCTTATTCCACTTAATAATCCAACCATGCAGGTTGGATGATCCATTCAAGCAGGAATGTATGTGTCAATTGATCATGGATGATCCATTCAAGCAGCAATGGATGGTCCAACCATGCAGGTTGGATGATCCATTCAAGCAGGAATGGATGGTTCAATTGATAGGGCATACACTAATATATCAAATTATTACAATGCACACTATGCACAACATGCATATTATATTGCCCTAACAAATTACAAATGATAATATATTTCTTACAAATAAAAAATAATAATATATACTTGATACAAAGGGATATAATATTGTTAAAATATATTGTCTTTCATCCGATATTATGTCATGAATTAAGTTCGGTTAGGATTCATTATATAAAAAAAGAAATTTTTGAAGCAAGTAATAACATAAACTATTAATCATTACAGAAGAACATAATCTAGCAAGAAAAAATAAAATAGGTTCACTCCGTGTAGGTTATATTCACTAAGAAATATCAGTCCTTTGTATTAGCACCAATACAATCTTTGAAGGGAAAAATCTTGCAACAAAATGAACTGCAAATTTCTCTTCAAAACATCAACATCTCTACACAATTACTCTAACAGTAATTTAACATTCAAACACCTGTGCATCAAGCTCTACACTAATATTATTGCTCTCTATAGGAGATACATAATCATATGCACTTCCCATAAACAATATACAATCCTCTCTACCGAAAGTATTACATAAATAGGGTAACCTAGTTACATGCATGCTAAAACAAGCATCCTATAATTAACCAAATTTCCACTTAAGGCATAATTCAAACTTACAATTAGAAAAAAAATTAATTTTAACTAATCTTAAAATTAACTTTTCATTTTTCTACCTCTGGTTTGGGATTGATCATCTACAGTACAGTTAATGAATAGAGAATTGTTTTATCCATATTTAACCGAAATCAAACTCCACAACCTAACAATCTCCCACTTGAAGACTGATCCACAGCAAATATACCGTTGTTGCATCCACCAAAGAACATCTTCAAGCCAAACAAGGAATGTCAACTCCTCCAGATTATTGTAACCATGCTTTGAACCATCACATGTGTCATCCACGCACTTTTCTTGTGATCAACAAGCAACACACAATCTTACCTACCACAAATTTGTGATATTTCAACATCTCCACGATCGCCCATGCATCATGATGATACAACCATCACCATCTATGACAAGATCCACATACCATGTCTACCCACATAGTAGCTCTCACACAATATGAATTGCCACAACTGCATCATTTGATCTATCCTGTAATCATGCATCAAGATCGGTGCCATGTCCATCCCCCTAGACATGCATGTTTCTCATTTTCTCCCACTGCTTGGTCAAACTTTCGATCTAGATTTTTATTTGGGTCTCCTCATATCTAGGAATGAGATTCAAGGTTCCAACATGCCTGACCTTTGCCTTTTGTTAGAGCACTAGATGCAACATCTTCGTCAAAACCAACGGTGATCTGGAGCAACACCTAACCACGTACACCTCTAAGGTCGATGAAACCTCTGCACTACCAAATTCAACCATCTATTGTGGCTTCCTAGGAAAGGGACAACAAACCTCTAGTACCATCACGAAGCAACACTCCATGCTCCACCCCCCTCCTTCCTTGGACTTGGATCCATAAGATAACCAAACCTAATAAATCTGCACCCTTTGTACGAATCGAACCACTTCACCTTTTCCGTTATCTTTCCCACATAAACTTCAAATCTTCCACCATTGCTCCCACTCAAGTCAAACTCTCACTCAATCCTAAATCCCAAACTCGCTCTGATACCAATTGTTAGGATTCACTATATAAACAAAATGAATTCTTGAAGCAAGCAACTTAATCAGTAACACCAGAAACTATTAACCATCACAGAAGAAGAACATAAACATGCAAGACAAGATAAAACAGGTTCACCCAAAGTAGGTTACATCCACCAAGAAACATCAATCCTTTGTATTAGCACCAATACAATCTCTGAAGGGAAAAATCCTGCAACAAAACCAACTACAGATTCCTTTCAAGACATCACCATCTCCACACAATTACTCTAACAGTAATTCAACATGCAAACATCCTTGCATCAAGCTCTACACTAAGCTTACTACTCTCTCTACAAGAGATACGGAATCCTATGCACTTCCCATAAAAATTATACAATCATCTCTATCAAAAGTTTTTTCAGAAATAAGGAAACTCAGTTACATGCATGTTAAAACAAGCATCCTATAATTAACCCAATCCCCACTTAAGGCCTAATTAAAACTTAGAAAATTTACAATTAGAAAAAACTTAATTTAAGTCAAACCTAAAATTAACTTTTCATTTTTCTACCGCTGATTCCGGATTAGTCATCTACAATCCAATTAAAGAGCAGAAAACTGTTTTATCCATATTTAACCGAAATCGAACTCCACAACCTACCAAGTTCTTCATTCTCTCCTTAATGTTTCTTATAAAAAGAGTTTTGGGTTGCTATAAAGCAATCCATCTGCGTAGTGTGAACGTGATTTCTGATCAACAAGATAGATAATTTCGGTCAATAGAAAAGCATCAGGTCACTTTAGAAGAAAAAGAATACTAGATCCGGTTGAAGATTAGGATCAAGCGGTCCTGGTCATCAGCCTCCGGTTGTATCCCAAAGGAAGATTTTGTAAAGCAGGAGAGCCGCTTGCTAATTTAATATAAAATATATATTTTTATATCTTCGTGCATTCGTTTTGGGGGTTCGGTATTTTGTCTGCGTCGTCTCCGGACCTATATGCACTTCTGGTTGCCCTGATTTGTTTTTGGCTTCTGGTTAACCGTTCAAGACCCGGTAAAAGTCTTTCAGTCACAATCGTCTTGTACACTAAATCATAAACTATACTGGATAAGTAAAGCACAAATCCTAGGAAATTGATATCATGACATAAATGCACAAAATAGTAAATAATTTTAGGCAGCCAAAATTTAAAAATATTTTTGTAGTTCCACTTCAAATGCATAAAAAATTTGCCTTGAAGATATGGACAATTTGGCGTGGTTGTGAGGCTACCTGATAAAATTTACCAGTTGAGTAGTACAGTTGATTTGCTAAAGACATGCACCATTAGTTCCGTAAAGCTTACAGCAACAATTAACAAAGGTCAAACGCAAATGGAATATATTTATGAAATATATATAAATATATGATTTTGGTATTCAAAATTTACTGTTTTCCAAAATTAATCTGCCTCATAACTTAGCCAGATTGAATGCAATAGCCATAGGAATTCAAGACGCTTGTAAGATTTAACTTGTAAGGGTGGAGTATTGGTGATAGTAAAATTTTAAAAATCATTTATTTGAAAGGTTTTGAGTTTTTATAAGGGACGTGACATCAGTATTAAAAAATAATTTGTGGTTTTTTTCAGATAGTGGTATACCTAAATTTAGGTAGGGCACTGTTGGCAACCTAAGAATAACTCTAAAGGTTTTTTTTTATTCAAGAAATTTTTCTTGGGGCAACGTAATGGCTTTGAAATTACCAAGCCTTGGTAATTCTTCGGGAGATTGAAGGTTCAAACGTGACATCGTAGATGGAGTAGATAGTGGTATACCGAGTTAGAACAGTATTGTGGCAGAGGTTTCTTTCTACCCAAGAGGGTATAGCTTAATGGCTCAGGATCTTTTTAGGAGGTGTAAGGTTCAAACTATGGTGTATGGTGTGTTAATCTCCTATTGATAAACTTAGCTCACAATTTTACAAAGAATTATAATTAGGATGAAAATGTTTAATAGTAAAAATTGACCATAAAAATTTCTTACATTATCTATATTAAATAAAAAAACATTTAAAGAGCTTTTTGTGGTAAAACGTTTCTTAAATTTTGTCCTTAAAAATTTGATCAATTCATCCTGGTTTTAATGTATTATATTTTGATTGGTTTTCATGTTTTCACATAGGTTGCGTAGAAGTTTTTTACATTATCTGTGGTAACACATTTCTTAATTTTCATTTCACATGCTTCAAAATTTCACATGAAATTTTGAAGTTTGATCAATTCATCCTGGTTTTCATGTTTCTCCATGCGTTTGGAGATGTGCTGACATGTATTTCTGAAGAAGGTTTTCATGTTCTTATATGAATTTTAAAAGAAATCTAGAAATACGAAAACCTTGGTTTTGCAACCAAGCATCTAACTCTCTGAACATATAATGACCTCTGGCTCTCCCTCTGTTAAAGGACTATCTTACGGAGCATGATTACAAAAATTTCACATCTTTACCGTTTCAATTCGGTCACAAAACAGTGGATTTGGTTAGTGTCACGGCCAAACTTAAAAAAATTTAAATTCCATTCCAAAGTGATATTTGAACATGAAAAAAGCTTTCTTTGTGAAGTTTCGTTTCCAAATTTTTAAACCGCCCGGGAGCGCAGAAATTTCTGCGACGTCGGGTTGCGCAGGATAAAACTGGCGACAGCAGGAGGACTTCCCAGTCAACACCCGACTGCGCAAGTGAAAGGGAGCACAGTTGGACTGCGCTGCCCAGTCGGGCGCCTCTCACTTGCCTTAGCCAGAATTTTAGTTGTTTCTCCTGTCTGGTTTTGCAGGTCAACATCGGACTGTGCAGGTCAACGTCTGTGTAGTCGGACTGCGCAACGAAGTCAGACAGGAAGCTTAACACTTTGCCAAATGCTAAAAGAACTACATTGCGCCTTTTTGGCCTGTCTCATCGAACTGCGCTCGAGACTGTGCTGCGCAGTTGGGCGGACAACCTCACACTTAGGAAAATATTGCCTATGTATCTTTGCCCTTCAAAGGCACGCACAAGGGCGGTGATGCCTTTCTAGGTTCTTCAGTCATTGCATCAACAAAAGAATGACCTTGGATTTTGAGGCGTCGAACACCGAGACTGAGAAAAGTTCAAAATCGCTTCGATAGGAGATGATTGAAGGGGGTTCACAAACGCGGTCAAAGAAGATGAGCAGTCAATAGAATGTAAGAAATCATGAATGTAACAACAGCCAAAGCAAACTAAAATGCAGACAGATAAAAGTGAAACCCTTCAAGATGCCAAAAAATGACAAAGTTTATTTATCAAAGAAACCGGGTTACAAAGATCCTCGAATGAGGATATATAGACTTCTGCAGATGAGACTGCAGGATAAGCTAGAAAGTCTGAACACCCGAGACTACTGCTCGGGCTTGAAACGGATGAGCTTGTCTGCTCAATAAACTACTCTGCAAAATGACTATGTCTTTTCTTCTTCCACTCTGATGCTCGCTTCACCAAGATCCCCTCTACTCGAAATGTACCCCAAATTGAGGTTTATATAGCTGAGGAAGAGGACCCAATCACCTACCACCGCATGAATGAAATAAACAACCACCTAATCTCTCATGCAGGAAATAAAATCTGATTGGACAGAGGTCAGAGAACATGTGCAACGTCACATCGAACATTTTGATTGTACGCCCAAGTTTTTGATTTTCGCGAGCACAGTCCGACAACGCCCAAGTTTAGAGCACAGTTGGGAGGAGTCAGGAAATCCGGGTTAATATTTCTAACACCCTCCTTTAAGCCTGATTTCACAAGCGCTTTGACTCTTAGCTATTATCGTAATCTGCTGAAGTCTTCCTCCTTCAAAGGCTTTGTGAAAATATTCACCAATTGCTCCTTAGATCTGCAAAATTACAACTAAATTTCCTCAAACTTCACCAGCTCTATGATGAAGTGATAGTGAATATCGATGTGCTTCATCTGACCATGGAACACTAGATCCTTCGATAGTGCTATGGCAGAGTTGTTATAAAAAAAAATACTTGTCGCGCTCATCGAAGGATAGTTTAGTTCACTCAGAACTCTTCACATCCAAATTGCCTGGCATGCGGCTGATGTGGCAGTGACATACTCTACTTCTGTAGTGGACAACGCAACAATAGGTTGATTCTTGGATGCCCATGAGACAACCCATGAACCGAGATGGAAAACATACTAGGAGGTGCTCTTTCGATCGTCGATGTTACCATCCCAGTCATTGTTTGTATAGCCTAACAGTTCTACTTGGTCTTGTCTAGCGTAAAATATGTCATGGTTTCGCGTCCCATTGACATAGTGCAATATTCTCTTACCTGCTTGCGAGTGCGTGTCCTTCGGAGTCTCCATAAATTGGCTAATCAGATTGACTTCGAACATCAGATCTAGCCAAGTTGTAGTTAGATACATCATACTGCCAACTAGCCACTTGAACAGAGTTGGATTGGCATTTCTGCCAGAGTCCAACTTGCTCAGCTTCAAACCTATGGCAACAGGTGTGATGGCAGGTTTGTTGTCCTCCATCTTGAACTGCTTCAGGACATCCTTCGCATATTTTCCTTCATATTGAACTCCTTCATGGCCATTATGAACTAGGTAAATAGTGCTGCACTATTGCCAGTGTAAATCAAATCGTCCAAATATAGGCAGACGATTATGAGCTCTTCTACTTCATTTGTGTGCATGTATAGGGTCTGCTCATATGGGCATTTGACAAACCCATTCTCCTAAAAATAGTTGTCAATTCGGTTGTACCAAGCCCGGGATGCCTACTTCAAACCGTATAGGGCCTTCTTTAGCTTCAGGACTTTGTCCTCCTGGCCTTCAATCTCATAACTCGATGGCTGGTCTATGTAGACCTCTTCCTCTAGAACTCTATTGAGGAAGGCTAACTTGATGTCCATCTAGTAAACACTCCAGACCTTCTGAACTGCTAGTACTAGGATCATCCTCACTATGTAAAGTTGGGCTACAGGTGCATATACCTCATGGTAATCAATGCCTAACTTCTGCTTGTAGCCCTTTGCCACTAATCTAGCCTTATGCCTATCTACTTCTCATTGGGTGTTGAACTTCATCTTATACACCCACTTGACCCTAATGGTATTCTTCCCTATTGGGAGATCCGCTAGCTGCCATGTATCATTCTTCTCAATGGCTTCAATCCCTCGTCCATCGCTTTCACCCACTTCTGATTCTGACTTGTATATTCAAACTCTACTGGATCAACCTCAGTAAATAATGGAATGTCTGAGTACTCATCATCTTGATGAGTTCGGGTTACCTCGTAAATGTCTTGCATGCTCCTTGTCTTCACTGGAATCATTGGGTTCTGGATTCTACTTACAAGTGGAGGCAACCGAGATGGTGAAGCTTTGCTATTGTTGACACCATTGTTGCTGCTTGAGGTTATAGGTGGAAAATCATTTCTCTCCTCCAGGTCAATAGACTCAACTACTACTAGCTCTGATTGGCCAGTATTTTATTTCTTATTCCAGGCTTCATCTTCCAAGAACATCAAATCACGACTGATGATGAGCTTCTTTGTCACAGGGTTGTACATTCGATATGCCTTTGCCTATTCACTGTACCCTATAAAAATGCATTTCTTTGCTCTATCATCCAGTTTTTGTCTCTTCTCTTCTAGAACATGTGCATATGCAATGCACCCGAACACATGCAGGTGAGCCACACTTGGCTTTAGACCACTTCAGACCTCCTAAGATATTTTTTTCTTCATGCTTTTGGTGGGACATCTATTAAGTAGGTAGACTGCACAGGTTATAGCCTCTACCCAGAACTCATGTGGCAATCCCTTCTCCTTCATCATGCTACACGTAATCTCCATGATGGTTCGATTATTCCTCTTAGCTACATCATTCTGTTGCGGCATGTATCTGGCAATGAGCTACCTCTAAATTCTGTGTTTCTTGTAGAAGTTGTGGAATTCATTGGAGATGTATTCACCTCCACCATCTGTCCTGAGAGTTTTAATCTGGTATCCACTCTATTTCTCCACTAGAGCCTTGAACTCCTTGAATCTAGAAAATTCTTTTGACTTCATCTTGATGGGATAAATCCATGTCTTGCGGCTGAAGTCATCAGTGAAAGTCAAGAAGTATATTTTATCGGCAAACGTGCTGGTCTGTATCAGACCATAAATATCTGAGTGTACTAGCTCCAATGGTTGTGATGCTCTCCAAGACTGATCAAAAGGGAATGAATCCCCGTGTTGTTTGTCGACTAAGCAGCCTTCACAAATTTGATTTTGTTGCTCAATAAGGGGTAAACCCTTCACCATCTGCTTCTTGTGTAGTATATTCAAGCCATTGAAACTCAGGTGACCGAATCTAAGATTCCACAACAAGGTAGCATCTTTCACAACTGCACTCAGATACATCAATGGTTCATTCTGAATCTGTAGTGAAAACATTTTGTTTTTTGTCATGGACACTGTAGCAATCTGCCCATGCAACTTGTATCTGATCATGCATACTCCATCATTGAACTATACCATATGCCCCTTTTGCATGAGCTCTCCAATGCTCAACAGGTTGTGCTTTATACCAAACACATAATAGACATCACATATTTGATTTCATTCATCGTTCCTGGTGTGGATGAGGATTTTTTCTTTCCCCATCATAGGAACCTTGTTGTTGTTCCCCATATTGACCTCGGATTGGACTATTTCATCCAGTTGTGAGAACATCTCTTTGTTCTCCATCATGTGGTTGCTGCACTCATTTTCTAGATACCAGATGTTCTTCTAGCATTCCTCCTCAATATTGCAAGTCAGCAGCACGATTCCTCCTACCGTATTTTTTATTTCATCCATGTAATGGGCTTGTTTTTGGTTTTTCTTGGCCATCTATTTTCTTCACTATGAGATGTAATGGTTGAATTTCTTACAATAGTATCACTGGACCTTTGACATGTCCTTTTTCTAACTAGATATGGCTTGCTAGTTCTTTGCACTTCCTCTTCCTCCTTACTGATGGAAGTTGCAGTTGGTCTCTCCCTCACTAGGGTTTGATTGTCCTTCTGACTTGAACCTTTCCCACGTATTCCTCTACCTCTTCCTCCTTGAGAACTAGAGGCACATTGGTGGGAGTCTTGTCTACTACTATCTTAGAATGAGACATAAGCCTTGAACGCCTACTCTAGAGAGGTCTAAGATGATCGACTCAGTATTTGTTCATGTGTCTGTAATGAACCCATGCGCTCTTCTGTTGAGAGGGTTGTCACATCGCTCGACTCTTCGATTGCTATCACAACCGAGTCAAACTTGGTAAGCAAACTTTTAAGAATATTCTCCATGATTATTTGGCTCTACATGATTTCACCATTCAACCATATCTGGTTGATTATGTCTATCATCTAGGTGAAGAAGTTGCTCATGGACTCAGACTCACTCATCTGCAGGTTCGTGAACTCTCTCATAAGCATCTGCAACTTCACCAACTTCACCTTGTTGGTGCCCTGATAAGAGCTAGCCAGAATCTCCCAGGCCTACTTTGCCTTCATGGTCGATGCAATCCACAAAAATATGGTTTCTTCAATTGCTTGCATAATGTAGAAGAGGGCCTTCTGGTCCTTCTTTGTGTTCTCCTTAAATAGGTCCTTGTATTCTTGGGAGAGGGCAACCAATGTTGTTGTGTTTGTTGGTTCTAGGTAGCCGTTCTCGACTAGGTCATACAGCTCTTGAGATCCAAATAGGATCTTCATCTAGATTCTCCAATAATCGTAGTTCTTACTGTTGAAGTGTGGGATATGCAACTACAGTGAATGGGTGCTGCCATAAGCCATTTTGATTCGGTCTCCGTGTCAAGGGCACTATAGCTCTGATACCAATTTGAAGTTTTGATTCCAAATTTTTAAACCACTTGGGAGTGCAAAACATTTTTACAATGTCGGGATGCTTAGGATAAAACTAATGATAGTAGGCAGACTTGCCAGTCAACACCTGACTATGCAATTCCAAGGGAGTGCATTCGAACTGCACTATGTAGTCGGGCACCTCTCACTTGCCTTAGCAAAAATTTTAGTTGTTTCTCCTGTTTGGCTGCACAGGACAACATCGAACTATGTAGGTCAACATCTGCGCAATCAGACTGTGTAACGAAGTCGAACGAGAAGCTTAACACTTAGAAAAATGCTAAAAGAACTACACTGTGCCTTTTTGGTCTATCCCGTTGAATTGCGCTCAATACTGCTTGCACATTTGAACTACATTGCGCAGTCGGGCGGACAACCTCACACTTAGGTAAATATTGCCTATGTAACTTTGCCCTCCAAAGACACACACAAGGGCGATGATGCCTTTTCGGGTTCGTCAATCATTGCATCGGTATAATAATGGCCTCAGATTTTGAGGCGTCAAACATTGAGATTGAGCAAAGTTCAAAATTGCTCTGATAGGAGACGATTGAGGGGGGTTCACGAACGCGATCAAAGATGATGAGCAGTCAATAGTGTAAGAAATCATGAATGTAATAGCAGCCAAAGCAAACTAAAATTCATACATATAAAAGTGAAACCCTTTAATATGCCAAAAAATGAAAAAGTTTATTTATCAAAGAAACTGGGTTACAAAGATCGTCGAACAAGGATATATAGACTTCTATAGATGAGATTGCAGGATAAACTGGAAAGTTTGAACACCCAAGACTACTGCTCGGGGTTGAAATGGATGAGCTTGTCTGCTCACTAAATTGCTCTGCAAAATGACTGCATCTTTTCTTCTTCCACTCTGATGCTCGCTTCACCAAGATCCCCTCTACTCAAAATTTACCCCAAGACGAGGTTTATATAGCTGAGGAAGAGGACCCAATCACCTACCATCGCATGAATGAAATAACCAACCACCTAATCTTGCATGCGGGAAATAAAATCTGATTGGATAGAGGTCAGAGAACACATGCGATGTCACATCGAACATTCTGGCTGTATGCCCAGGTTCACTAATTTTTGCAAGCGCAGTCTGGCAGTGCCCAAGTTTGAAGCATAGTTGGGTGGAGTCGAGAAATTTGGGTTAATATTTCTAACACTTTGGATACTAATCAAGTCTTCTCTACAGTTATAAATCTTCTCTACAGTTCTTCAAGTACATTAATATTGAAATACATAGTCTTAGACATGTTATTTTTACTAAAATATATAATTTAATGTGTCTTTCTATATTTTCCAGTGAACCTTATTTTTCAGTACAAGGAAAGCTCTCTACTACAGTTGTGGTCACGCAAGGTTATGAAGTCCCAAGCAAATTTTTTCTAGAAAAAGTAGAATGAAACTAACATCACGCTTAGACAAGGTTGAGTTAACAAGTCTCAAGTCAAATTTTCTAAAGAAAAACTTCCCTAACCTGAGTTTGAAGTCCATATACTGAAACTAACATTGCATTTTTCCTGCCATAGAGTAGTGAGTTAGCATGTCTCAAGTCAAATTTGCTAAAGAGAAATTTCTCTAACATGAGTTTTAAGTCCGTATACTAAAACTAACATTGCATTTATTATACCAGAGTATCTTAGATGAGGTGGAAAAACACACACAGTGACTGATGCAAATTGCCTATTTTCTCAATCAACCTGCAACCCTGTTTGCCTCAAAAAAGAACAATTAAAACCAAACAAATACTACAAAATGAAGGAAAATTGTGAAAGGTGAATTAGAGCCAAAATTGTTTATTGAATTAGAAACTTACAAGAAAAATATACAACCATATTAGAGAAAATAGTAGCAGCAACACTTCCAAGAGTCTTTCTCTGCATAAAACCCTTTCCCAGAACTCTCTCCCAGAAATCCCCATCTCATATTTTAAAAATACCCTAAAAAAAATCCAATCCAAACTTACTCCTATTTTTACTACCACCAAAACACAAAATAACTAATAAATAATAACCGCGCTTAACCCATAATACCTTATTTAAAATAGAGTTGTTACAAAATAGAAATAGACCAAATAAATGAATAGTGGGTAGAGTGAATGGAGAATGTTCCACATCACCCTCCCCAACTTTTAGATTTTTAAACTTCCTAGTTCAAATCCCTGATTCAGAAATTATATCATCATAACCAATTATCAAAAATCATCTTCCTCTAAAAGAAGAGCCTGCCAGAATTTAGGCTCCACACTAAGGGTACCAAGAGAGCTTTCGAGGACTCAAAGCATCCTCCACTCTTAATTTCTTTTCTTTCAGCTTTGTCTCTGTTTGTGCTCCTACCTGAATAATTGCAACTCCTCTAGAAAGTCTGGCAATTATTTTATTCAATTTTTCTTTTCATAGTCTTGCTCAACTTCCTTAATCAAGTTCTTGATTTGTGCAACCCTTTCCTCAATAGCTTCTTGAGTGATTTTGTCACCAACTATTGTTGTTGTGTTTTTTTTCAAAACAACCTTAGCAGCATTACACAAAATCTCATTCCCAACTTTCTCAAGGGACAATCCCACTTCCTCTCTAACAAAAATACCTCCAATCAAGATTGCGATGTCATCCAGATATTGGATTTTCCTTTCTTCAAATCTATGGGCTTTTAAAGAAATAATCTATAATGCACCTTGAATTTTGTTCATAACAAAAGTAGCCAAGGATTCTTGCTCAATGTCCTCAGCAATTATCATAACGGGATAACCACCATGAATGGCATCCTCCACTATGCCAATCATGTCTCTTGCATTTGTGATTTTTTATCAACCAATAATAACTTCCAATTCTCATACTCCACAGTCATCTTCTTGTTGTTGCTCACAAAGTAAGGAGAAATATATTCATGATCAAATTGCTTTCCCTCTACAACATATATATTACTTTCTGCACTTTTTCCCTCTTCAAGGGTTACAACACCCTTTCTACTAACTTTACTCATGGCCTTTGCTATCATATTTCCTATTTCATAGTTGTTCCCAACACTCACAGCGACAACATCTACCAACTCACTATCTTCAACGTCCTTTGACAAATTTTTCAATTAACAAACCAAATATATTGTTGTCTTGTCAATATTCCTAGTGATATGAATGGGATTTGCTCCTACTGCAACCACTTTTACACCTCCCATAATTAATCCTTGGGCAAGAACAACCGATGTGGTAGTTTCACCACCAACTAAATCATTTGTCTTTGCTGCAGCTTGTCTTACCAACTTGGCTTCAATATTCTCTACAAGATCCTTTAGTTCAACCTCTTTAGCAACTGTCACACCATCATTAACAATTTCCTCACCAATTCTACCGCATTCTTAACTTGGAATACCTACAAATGATCGGTCTCCATCTTCACCTTCAAGAAAATTATCCTTGACTTCATTACTCTGTTGATTTGATTTCTCTACCCTTTTAGGATATAAAATATAGTAGGTTTCTCCCTTTGGCTCTTTGAGAAAAATTTTCCAGTCCATTGTAAAAAAATATAGGGCTGTTATTTCAATCGATTCTTCACCTTTAAGAGGTTTCAAAATATGACATCTTTCCCATGTTGAATTTTATATGTATTTTCTCTACCACAGTGAATTGCATTCCTATCATAGTGTCAAGGCCTACCTAATAACAACTGACATGCATCCATAGGTACTACATCACAAAGTACTTTGTCTTCATAAGGACCAATTTTGAAAGCAACAAGATAAGACATATTTACCAGCACACTATGATATTTTTTAGTCTGTGGAATACAAGTAAGTTGCAGTTTGTCTACCATATTTTTACTTACTAGATTTTTAATAGACCCACCATCTACAATCACCTTGCGCAATTTCTCTCTACACTTGCATTTTGTTCAAAAAAAATATTCTTTCTTTTCCAATCAGCTTCTAGGTCTCTTTATCCTCTAATATTAGAGATTTTCACAATACCAAGTTCTCTTTTGTTTCTACTTCCACTAACTGATAGATAGATAATAATTGCACCTAACCTATAATCCTTTATCCAAAGACAAAACTATTACAAAACAAAAATAGATCCACTAAAGATGGGCAAAGTGGACGGAAAACGTCCCACATCAACTGACCTCCACCGAGAGCCGCTTGAATAGATGACATTAATATACCAGGGCAAAACACTATTTACATATGTAACCTTTGGAATTTGACTCCAAAAGATGAGGATCTTGGATTAGAGTGATTCCAGCAACTGATTTTTATTTCACAATAAAAGCTTGAGATCTAGGGCAATGGCACACATTAAAATTGCACAAAATCATATCCACGCATTTAACTAATATAACCTCTATTTTCGGACAAACGAAGATCACAGTTACTCCAACACACAATAGACGAACTAATTTTGTGAACAAACTGACGAAGATTATAAAGATTATAGTCCACATTTTTAGCATAACATTAAAGAGTCAAAGGTCACACAACCAAAAATACCTCCAACGAATAGCCCGCTAAATATAGTGGCGGAGATCGATCGTCTCGTACAGAAGACCAGGAGGATTAGTAGTAAGTACTTGCATTTGGATGAACTGTTGAACCTCCGCCCAAGATTTGGATTGATGAAACTCCAAGCGCCCGGGAACGAAAATAAAAACCTTCAACGGTATGTCACTATATATCGATTATCTCTTTTTCTTTTACATATGTTTTTTATTCGTCAGTTGGTTTACCCTGGATCCTCCCTGTGGAGGTTTGGACTCGAGTCGGTTATTCACGTTCTCTTTCCACGGTCGCAATATAAAGCTAATATTTGAAGTCGTCAACTTCTTAGAAAGGAATCGAAATGAGGCAACATAATACAGTGTTACCGACCATACAATTAATCATGAACTTTTTGAGATTAATTGCAATTTTGATTAGAACGAATTAAAAAATAAATAAATAAATCATGATATTTGCAGATTATGTGTGTCTGCAGGTATGTCAGGAAAGCTGTGGTTTTATAAAAATAAAGAGGAGTCATTGGAGCATGATGAAAGTTGAAACCTACTCAACCAATATGCGTGTTATAAAAAAAAGTCACTGATTTATCTCTTTTCTTTTTCTTTTTTCTACCAGAAAACAAGGTCAATTTTTCATTATCAATCTTTTTGTTTATGAAAGTTCTTCATGAATTCTGTAGCATGGCATAAGAAACAAAGCCCCAAAACAACAGAATTAAAAATCAGCAGCAACAAATATTAAAGAATTTATCTGTAAAGAAGTTCCAAAAACAAAAATATAAAGTAATTGAGCTCACTTTTAATACCCGTCTAACAATATTAAAAGCAGGAAAAAAAATAAAAAAACAGCAGTCCTTGGGTGCTAGGGGATGTATCAATCCTTCATATGTCCACGAACCGATGAACATAGATGCCCTGTAAGTTCAGGATTCTAGCCTGGCATCTACTTATTTAATCCAATATTCTGAAGCATCTATCAGATGTTTTTGGGTAGTTTGCAGAATGCAGCCAGACATGAGATGGTATTTGAATTCAAGCGAATGGTGTCACACTTCCACTTCCAGTGCTCTGCTCTAGAAACAAAGCATGGTGACGAAATCGGTCAACTAGAGGTGTGCCACTGATAATTTTTTAATCTTCTAATTAAGAAGGATAACAGTGTAAAACAAAATCGACTTGGTTCTTTATTATATATATTTAAGTGTTCTTTTAACAGTGTTTTTTTTCCTTTTAGTATCAAATAACATTTAAATTTTAAAATTTTAGTTATATTTTATTTAGTCTGATTTTTATTTCATAATTTAGTCTAACATGACATGAAATAGACTACTAGGTACTGGAAATTCTTACCATCGTTGTTGTTCTGGTGGTCTGGCGGGAACTCATAGGATTCGATTAGTACCTTTGCAACTGGTTATTATTTAGTCTGATTCTTATTCCATAATTTAGTCTAACATGACATGAAATAGACTACTATCGTTGTTGTTCTGGTGTGGTCTGGTGGGCACTCATAAGATTTGACTAGTACCTTTGCAACTGGTTGGCTTACAGAGTTTACCTTAAGATTTATACCTAGATCTCTTACCTTAAGATTTAAACATAGATCTCTTAGTAAATCTAGATCTCTTACCTTAAGATTTAAACATAGATCTCTTAGTAAATATTCAACTACACCTGCACTTACCAATCACAGTGGCTATAGACATTCTATATCGTACTGATTATATACATATATCTATCTGACAAATAAAAGGAGAAAAACTGAATTTTTGAAGAAGCTACCGGCCTTTTATTGATTCCACTCGTGGCGTACCCTGCGCAAAACTGAAATTTTCAAGGAGCTACCGGCCTTTTATTGATTCCACTCGTGGCGTACCCTGCGCAAAATGGGAGGATATGCTTACGACCTTCAAATAACGTCACGTGTCTAAACAGCTTATCCTTTGTGGAAAACGTTGTGGCTCAGGAGCAGCGCTACCGGCTGTGTCCGCAGTTCCTTCCGTGGAACTTCAGATCTGAAACAGCGGAGAAGTCTTTGCCGCCCTCGTTACAGCTATACATCTTGGGGCAGTGACTTCTCTTATAATGCTTCCTTAGACACGAGAGGGATTTGATCGGCCTGAACTTGGGATGACTTCTCTTCGCCCTCTTCACGGCCATGATCGAATATACGGGATTACCCATCTCCATGAGAGCTTCCTGCGTTTTATATTGGTCTTCATGGGATCTCATGTGCATGCGAACGTTCGCGTCCCGCCGGAAACCTTTGCCGCAGATCTATCTCAGAGAAATGGGTGTGCCCCGCCAGAATGTCGACTTTATTCATCTCTAAAATTTCTTCTCCTTGTATGAACTGAAAAATTTCAGGCCAATGGAGATCAGAAGAGATTTTTGACTCAATGCCAGCGGCCGTCACAATAACCTCCCGGATGATGGAACTTATGGCCGAATCCGCCTGTTGATCTTCGGTTACCGTTGACGTTGATAAAATTCATGTAGCTGCTCAGCGTTCAGGCGGAGGGACGAAATGCTCGACACAAGGAGTCGGAGACTTGTTTCTCTGGGGAAGAGACCGGCCGTCCGCGCCGCCCCCTACAAATTGTTTTCCTGTAAGCCGGTTTCGGACGCCGGTCCTCCTCAGGGAAAGCTGTTGCTGTGAAAATTATTGTAGCCTGGATATTTTCCTGGAAAACGATGAAGCATATAGCTCAAATATTCAAAATAAAGTTTCCTTAGCTATTAAGTTTCCTTTGTGATTATAATATTTATTGCAGGGTCTACGCTAGCTTTGAATTTGTAGGGCTTAGCATCGCCACGATATATATAACATATATTTGGCCTGATATAAAGGTTATCTTAGTTATTAAGTTTTCTTTTGATTATAATGTTTATTGCAGGGTCTATAATAGCTTTGGTTTTGTAGTGGAGAGGTTGTTTGTACCAAAAAGAGGCCCTTTAAAAAACCCAACGAGAAGACAGGTTGAACATTTCAAGGTAAAGAACAGGTAAAAAAACCTTAAAGATATTAAAAAGCTCTCTCTAACTAGAGGTCGCTCACATCCACTCCGAACTTACCACTGTCCCTATTTTAAGGTGCTTGTAGTTAACATTTAAAATTATTATTTAATATAATTATTTTTTAATGGTGGAATCGGTAATATAAATTGAGGTAGATTATTTGTTCGAAAACCTTCACACAGATTTTCGCGTAGTCCTTCCTTATAACCACCTATTTTAAGGTGCTTGTAGTTAACATTTAAAATTATTATTTAATATAATTATTTTTTAATGGTGGAATCGGTAGCATAAATTTGAGCACAGATCTCCACGCAATCCACCCCTATAACCACCATGTCATGGTCATTTTAAACATTTTATGCCACTGAAAACACAAAGGACAAGCGTTTTGGTGAGGCCCCAAACTTGAACCTCCTTAAATTTGAGGAACCAATTAACCTACACCTGAAATCTATTATTATAAATTAATTGTTAGTTCTAATAAAAAAATATTATTTTATTAAAAAGCTTACAACAATTCATAAATAAAATGTTTATAATAGTTGGGCTAATAGGTCCGTTTGATTTCAACATAATATGGCGAAAATTTTTAATGCCACCTTCCCCAACATGTGATAGTGTAGGGGTGGAAATGGGCAATTCATTTACAAACGGGTAAGAAAATATATAAGTAGGAAGAGAAGAATAAGGTATTAAATTAAATGTTTAATTATAGAACTTCTTATAAGTTTAAAATTATTTAACTAAATTAAATGTATTTTTTTTTTTTTGTTATTGGTATTAAATAATAATAAAATATTAGTATTGGATGGATATAAATAAGAAATATTGTGTGGTAAAGTATTTTTTAACATTTATAAGGTTATAAGTTATGTGAGATCAATTTTTCTTTGGAGCAGTTTAAGATTTTGATGATGTAGGACCTGGGTTTAGTAGAAAATGGACCTTGTCCTTCTTTATGATTCAAGAGGAGAGTCCTCAATTAAAAAGTGTAGAGAGATGGAAGATGGCATCCTCCACTTCAGGGGTGTTTAAGATTATTACTGATATCTCTTCCAGAGGGAATCCTGGGTATGCAGGTATTGGTAGATTTGGAAGAGATAGTTGTGGTGTAGCTCTTTTTATTTTTTTTCTATTATAAGGTGAAGCTAGCTAGTAATTATATGGAGGTCCTTGCTATTCATTTTGATTTGGAAAAAGGTTATGCTCTGGGATGACGAAAGATAATCTATGAGTCAAACTCTCAGATTATTATTAATTTTTTGAAGACTTATAATCTTTCTAATGTTCATTGCTAGCTGACATTAGTGGCTCGACACATCATTCAAATTTATCGAAATCTAGAGTTTATTTCCTTTGTTCATATTCTTAGGGAATAGAATAGTGTGTTTGATTTCTTGGCAAAATGAGATTCTGAATTTTAGGAAGACGAGAATGTTAGGGAATGGGATCAGCTCCCATTGGATTGTTCTCGTCATCTTGCTAATTTGCTTGCTATGGATATGAATGGTTGAGGCTGTTATTTGTTGGGTTTCTTTTGGTCGGGTGCTCAGTGGTTTTGGGGATCTCTTTCTTCTGGCTCTCTAACTATTGTGGGGGTCTCTTTCTTCTTGTGGATTTTTCTCCTAGTAACTATTTTATAATTTTTATCTAAACTGACATGTCTAAGAGAAGAAACCTTAGATTTTGATATGGGGATAATAATGAAAGAATATGTGTGTGAGATGAGAGGTGAAAGAAGAGGGGTTCACACGGGTACTGGAAAAGGATCTCGATTGGGATCCAATGTTGTGCTTGATCTAGGAGGTGAAGGAGCATATTTTTCATCGACAAGTCTGGTGATAAAGATTTCTTGCATGATTTCAAGCTAAAGGAAACTAAGGAGATTGAATCATTGAGTGGAAGGGTTTTTTGTGAAAGGTCACACGATGATTTACTATCATTAAATCATGAATAATATGCATTAGGGATCGTTAATCCCTTGTTTGAATATTCAAAAGATAGCCTCGAACATGAATCTGGCACTGATTTAAAGTTGTATGGCGTTGGAAATGATAACGACTCGATTGGTGGCATCTCTTCACAAGGCAATAAAGACAAATAAAATGGTGTCGAGGTGTTTGAAAATAATGCAAAGGCAATTGGATGCTAGACAAGTGGGAGCCCAAAAGGTGAAAATATTTTAAAGGGTATTTTTTCAGTCTCCAATGTAGTAGCAATACGAGGTACTAAATAGGATGATAGCGAGAGTAAAGAGGATATTAATTCATATTGAAGGAAAATGGGTTAGTGTAGATTCCCAAAGGTTTTTCAATCATGAGTCGGCCATGCAAGGGGTGGCAAAATTTTTTGCAAAGGTAACAAAAAATGGAGGACTGAGAAAATAATTGCATGCAAATACGAATTTATACAATGAATATTTGTTGGAGGATGAGGTTATTAGATTAGATAAAATGGATTTCATGTTGGTAGATTTAGGTGAAAATGAGTTTACTTTTATGGTAGATGAACATGAAGAGTATTTGGCAGCAAGGAATAACCTATTGAGAAATGGAATAACATTGGTTGGGAATTGCTTTAGAAGAGGTGAGAGGTAGAGGATTCACCAGATAGGCCCTCTAAATTTAAGAAGAGCTCCTCTTCCTCTAGGGGGAGGTCCAAAGAGGTTAATGTTGGCTCAAAGGATACTCCTCGGACTAACAAAATATCATAGATTGGTAGGAATATCAATGAAGACTTGGACACTATGGATGGTATAAAGAATAGTAGAAGGTAAACTTTAGAAAGAAGTAGATATCCAGTTGGTAGGTCTATGCAAGTCAACAATCGGTTTGAAGCCCTTAATACTGAGGTTTCTCAATGAAAGTGGACTTCAGTTCGTGGAATGTCAGAGGAATGTTTATTCCTACTAGAAGTTTGGTTAGTAAATTATTATGTTTTGCTAGTGTTGATGTAATTTTTCTTTAGGAGGTTAATGTGGATGGCTTTTCTCTCCACAGTTGTATGGATAACAATTTATTTGGGGCCTGGTGGCCTTCTTCTCATGATAAAGGTTATGGGGGTGGTCCTTGCTGTCATGTCTAGGGTAGTTGTGCTATTGATTGATCAGGGAGAGGTACCATTTGGTAGGATTTTTTGGGCTACTTTCACGATTGTTGGCTAGGTAATTGGTATTTGTTTTGTTTATGCTCCTAATTCTTCTAGTGATAGGACTACCTTGTGGGATTGGATGCAGATACATTTACCCAATGCTAATTGGATCATCGGGGGATATTTTAATATGGTGGAATGAGATGGAGATCATGAATGCGAGCATGATGGTTGTATTACAGGTGTTGAGAAGGACTCTTGGTGTAGCTTGAAGGATTATTTACAAATATTCAATTCTAATTTTAGGTAAAATACTTTGGTTCTCTTGGTATAATAAGAGAAGAGGGGGAGACAAAATGATGACTCATTTGGATAGGATTTATGTGGATAGAAATGTATTTACATGTATTGATCGAGAGAGCAGAATTGTTTTTATGGGTCTTTTGACCTCTGGTTCTGGTCATTTCCCTATTAGCTCTTCCAATTTCTTTTGTGGAGTTGTTGTGGTGGATAAGAAACTTTCCTTAAAACTTGATGTTTCTCATCTAGATTCTAAATTTTGTAGGGACCTGAATCATTGTGTTTAGAATTTGGAGCCACGTCCAGTTGTCTCTGGTTGGATTGGTTGGTGGGAAGTGGCTATCAATCACACTGCCAATTTTTTGAGGGGTTGGGGAATATTGGTTGCTAGGAGAAGGAAGGAAATATTAAAACAACTTAGCAAGGACTTGGAGGTAGCTAGAAGAGACTTTGAAGGTGATTATTTTAATGTTCTACTTCAGGAGAAAGCATCTAAGTGTGAACATGAAATCAGGTGCTATAAGGATTACGTTAGCAGAGGTACTTATATTATAAGTAGGATTCATTGGCTTCATCTAGGAGATGCCCCCTCTCAGTTTTTCTTTAGTCACATTAAAAATAAAATTGTTGCTGAGAGAATCCCTACTCTTCACACTATTGATGACAGATTGGTGGAAGATGATGATAGTATTCAAACCACTTTTGAAGATCATTTTTGTAAGATATATTCCATTTATCCTTTGAGTCCTGAGGTTTTGGAGGCTAGAGAAGATTTTTAAAAGTGTGTTCCTAAGAAGGTATATAGTTATGAAAATGATCATCTAGCTGATTTCTTATCAAAGGATGAATTGTTTGAAGCGCTTAAGGAAATTAAATATGGTAAATCTCTAGGCCCTGATGGCATTCCTATTGAATTCTACAAAATTTTTTGGGATACTGTGGGTAATGACTATACTAAGGTGATTCAAGAAGTGTTTTAGAAAGGCTCCTTTTCTAATATGCTTAATCAAGATCTAATTAAGCTTGTCTTGAAGGCTAACAATATAGATACTATGGGAAGATGAAGATATATCACTCTTTTAAATTTTTTTCTATAATATTGTGGCTAAGGCATTGGATATTCGCTTCAGAGATGTTGCTGCTAGGATTGTGATATGGGAGAAAACATGTTTTATCAAGGGTAGGTTCATTCTTTATATGGTCATGACTCCTTGGAGACTTTGGAATGGGCATAGGAAAGTGGACAGAAAACCATTATGCTTAATATTTACTTTGATAAAGCCTATGATCGGGTGGATTGGTCATTAATTTTTAGTATGATAGAATGGATTGGCTTCAAAAAAATAGGTAGTGGATAAAATCAAGGTCTTATTCGCTTGTGCCTCTTCTCAAGTTGTAGTTAACTGTAAGCTCACTAATCAAATAAGTCTTTTCAAGTCCATTATACAAGAGTGCCTTCTTTCTCCCCTTCCATTTGTTATCACTTTTGATACTCTAGTTTATATGTTTAAATAGAAAATATGTGTGACTTTTATCAAAGTGATTGATATTCCTAGAGGTCCTATTATGAGTAATTATTGTGTGGATGATTCCATTATTTATTTTAAGTTGGATGCCTTGTAACTGCAGAATGTCAAAGGTTGCTTGGAACAGTTTTACAAAGCCTTTAGAGCCATCATTAGTGAAGAAAAACTGGAATATTGACTGATTGGTAGTGATATTCTTCTAGATAATTTCTCTCTTGGCTGGTGGTGGGTGAAGGATGGTGAAATTGTTAGATACCTTGGAATCCTTTTTGGCAAGGCCATTTATTTGAAGGGCATGTGATATTGGTGTATTGAGAGATTTGCAAATAATTCAATTCTAGAAAAATAAGCTCATATCCTTTGCTAGTAGGATAATTATTGTTGGAAAAATATTACAAGATTGTGATATTTATTATTCTTCGTGTTGGCTGCCCAATGCTTCTATGTTTGGAATATTGGAAAGGCTTATTAGAGGCTTTCTTTGTTCTAATTTCGATGGCTCCAAGAGAATTCCCTCTATATCTTGGAACTATTGCATTATTCCTAAGGAGGAATGTGGTCTAGGTCTTTTGGACATTCAGATGCAGGGTAAGGTTTTGAAAGCCAAATGGGTGGTTAGAGTATTGGAATGGGCTGATACTTGGAAAATGCTATTGAGATATAGAATTCAAAAATGTCTTCATGTTGATGGTGTTAAGGGGTATTTTCATATTGAGGATATCGTGGGTCATCCTATTCAATTTAAAATATAGGGTTGTATCTTTATTAAGTGGATTTTAGAGGCATGGAAGATGGTTGGCTCTACAGTTTATTGGGCCTATATGAAAGAGCATAGCGGTTGGGCACTTCCATATAGGTCTATTTGGTTATGTAAATACAATGGGGTGTATACCTTGAACCTTCCTCGTATTATATTCAAGAGGTTGGTTAAGATTGAAATTAATAAATGGGTAGATTTATGGGATTTAGGAGTCACCGATTGGATTAAATAGGAGGATATTTACAATAAGTTTAAGTTGAAATATTCTCACGAGAATGTTATTTTCTAGATTTGTTCTCTTCTTCCCTCTGAATAGTAGTATAAGATAAATTGTGGTTTGCCTAGCCCTATCTAGTGTGGCGGGAGGTGGAAATTTTAGGGGAGATTTCTTACAAATCTACTAAGATTTACAAAAATCTATTGCATAAGACTTCTTTGTATATCTTGTTAAATAGACACTGGGACATTGTCTATCTAGAGAAGAAGTGGAAGAAGATGCTCAAGGAGGTTTATAAATGTATATTATCTTCTCAGCTCAAGGTTTTTCTTTGGCTACTTATTTTGTAAGGTATCCGATGCAAGGTAAGGTTGGTAAGGTGGATGAATATCTCAAATATTTCTAGTAGTTGTGGCAGAAAATAAATTGGTAAACATATCTTTTGGGATTATTGTGTAGTAAGGAATTTTTGGAAAATATTGAAGTGGACCTATTATCCTATCGTAGGTGATAGGTGGAGTTAGAAATTGGTAATCTTGGAGATTCCTTTGGCTTACCTCAACCTCTTAGGGGGGTGTGGACTGTTACCAGAGCAGTGACATTGTATTCTATTTGTAAGGTGAAATGTAGTTTAGTTTTTTGAGATGAATCTATTCTTGCTTTTGGTATTTTTTCCAATGATGTTATTGATATTCAGTTCCAATGCAGAGCCTTTAAGATAATTATAATCAAAGATCTCAAATTTTCTCTACTCAAGACAAGTCATATGGTTGGATGTCCTTGAGCAGAATTTTTTAATCTACTATGATGTCTTGTATTTTGATTTTTTTGTATAAATATAAGCAATATTTTTCAAAAAAAATAACTATTGTATAATTTTCATTTAATTTATATATGAATAGTGAAATCTAGTAGCATTGCCATATACATAGATCATATATAGAATATACTAACACTTTAGACATTAGAAAATACATTAATACTTTTTGTATTAGACCATTCTAAATTATTCAATAAATTATAGACTAAAATAGTGAATAACTTTATCAAAATGTTTTTTCAATCAAGCATTGAATTTGTAAAATGAATTCCTTTCAAGGGGATAAAATATATAACATTCCATTTTAATTAATTCTAATCTTTTTATCATTAATATTTAGAAGGATATTTTCCATTGGTCCTAATTTTCTAACCTTCCCCCAATAAAAAAACACTTATGCATTAGATTAGTTGTAATAGTAAGAGGCTCCCAAATAGCTCTAAAAAATATGATCTTTTTTAATTTATATGCATCAAGATCTATTTTATGTTGTGTTTTAGAAGCACCGTTGCAGCTATAGAATCCATTAACATTCCTTACATCTCCATATTTGCTATATCAATTCCTTTTCTCTAAAATTGTTTTACTGTTCATAACTTTAATTTTTTCCTCCCTCTATTTCCCTATATTCAATCATCTTATCTTCTAGTTCCATTTTATCTCAAAATATTTATTATACCATCCACAAGATATACTAGTTTCGTAATTCCACAAGAAAAAATCCTCAAAAACCATCAATAATGTAGGTAAATTCCATCACCTACATCCACAATGTGGTCTAGTCCAAGAAGTATAGTTATTTTTCTAATTCAATAGTATTGTAAATTTTATGCAACATATTTTTAGTACTAGATGAATCCCTTGTGACAAATTCAAAAGAAATCATGGTACAAAGTTAGTTGAAATATTGTAGATCAACAACAAAAGTAGAAAGGTATGACCAAAAACAATATTAGGTAAAGCAAGTAGCAAAAAACTGAGCAATTGACTATGGGATAGTAAAAACCTATTAAGGCATTGGATATGACAACATAGAGCAAAAAAAGTAAAAATTTGGCTAAGTAGGAAATTTGGCTAGAAATTTAATGCTACTAATGCTAGTAAAGAAAAAACAAGAACTTGATATATTACATTCAACATCTAGCAATTAAGCAAAACTAAAGCCAATGCAAGTATCCATATAAGCAATGATGCTAATGTCATCAATGTGACTTGAAAATCTAGCACAATATATAAATGGGGCCCAAATATTCTAAGGAATTTTATGTAGCATATGACATCTAAATTCATACTCTATAAGAATTTCAAATATGTTGGATTTTAGAGGTAATGATGTCATCATCATGAGCTTGAATACATGATAATCTAAATTGAATGTCAGATGTAAAATAAATCCAAGGTAGAAAACTCAATAATAAAGCATTAAATATCAAGAAAAGAAACCTGAAGTCTGACACTATTCTTGAGAATATATGGCTACCATACTCTCCAAGTGATGATATCAGTAAGAGAGAAGAATATATCTAACACTTGGCATGAAGAAATAACATAGGAAACAACACTCAACCATGATAAAACATTTGATAATAAGAAATATGCTCATATATTGCTATCTTCCACATAAAGGCTTCAAACTTGTCCTAGTCAACAAGATCACATGTTTCAATTAGCCATTGAACATCATTTCTATTAGAATTTCTCAATGGTAGGAGCTCCTTCCATCATGCACCTATCCTTGCTCAATTGGCTAAGCATAATAGAAATAAGTGGATTGTCATTATTGCTTAAAATACAAAAATGTAGAATATATTTACAAAGAAATCCTTACCGCATACATCAGCAAGGTGTTATTTAAGCAATAAAGCATACCTCACCTGAATGTGACAACCACTTCCTATGTCTATTTTGATAGGCTAACAATATGTTCTATAGGTAATCATGATTAGATAACTAAATATACTATAAAACATACACACACACACACACATACACACACATATATATATACACACCTCTTGAATGTATTATTTTTTAGGTATACATATATACCTAAACACAACACATCTAAGATTTTGGTCCTTTAGCATTTATAATTGCATAATTGTATGATAAGACTCCACCTTTTGAATTAAGATTGAATTATTGTCTAGCCTTTTTCTCAAATTTTTGCAAAACATGTATGTATGCCAATGAAGACCTAAACATAACACATTCAAGAGATTTTCCCTTTAGCAATTACGATTGCATAATTGTATGATAAGACTTTGCACCTTTGGAATGAAGATTGGATTTTTGTATGGCCTCTTTCTCAACTTTTTACAAAACATGTATGCATGCCAATTAATTTATTAAACATTTTTGTTAAAGCTATGAACGGTCAATTTTGTTATAGTTATTCTACTTTCTAGATTTCTCCTTTGATTTTTTGTTTATTAGCTCTTAGAATACTTAATAATGCTTAACGCTTGTTATGACTAAATATTTTGTCATAAGGAAAGTAATCTAGTATATTAGGTAGTCTATTTTTATTTAGATAGAAAGACTTTCATGCACTATGTCTCTTGATGTTGCTAAATTTACACCACTTTTAGCTTAACTTTTAACTCTTTATCATTTTTTACTTTAGTCTATAACCCATTTTAGTTAGTTTAGCTAGGACCATAGGAACTGACCTACTCGGAAGGTTGACCTAGATATCCCTATTTCTAAGTCATCTAATATTGGTAATTATGTTGAGGGTGCAACTCATCCACTTAGGTGAATTTTGGACTAAGAATATCCAACATCCAACATTATGCATAATTGAAAGTGATTGTGTGTAGGAAGTGGGTAGAATATAAATGCAATGACATCATTAGAGAGGAATAAAAAATTTGACATCCAACATAAAGAATGTAAAATCTGGTTAACTATTGATCAGACCATTACTGTTGCTTATGTCATTAGTAGGACTAAAGAATCTAGCATGAAGTAATGACCTTTGGATTAAGATATAGCTATGTTAAACAATTTGGTATGAAGAAAATTTTCCTTATGCTATCACATTTTGTAAAAATATTTGAATCCATCCTAATCAACAAGATCCTTGTATGATAATTAGCTACCTAGTATCACTGATGCTAGATATCTTAATGTATAAAGGTGCATATATAATACATCTATCCTCGCTCAACTAGCTCAATATAATAGAAAATAGTGGATTATATAATAAAAATATTTAGTATGTAAGACATCTTTATAAAATAAATTCAAGTCAAACACATCAACAACAAACACTTGAGGCAATTAAGCATAGTTAACCTAAAAGCAACAACTATCTTCTACACTTTTTATAACACACCTGCACTCCATATTGAAATTAATGATGCTAGGATACTATATATACTTGAATGTACATTATTGAAATGGTTTGATCTTTAACTTTTATAATTACACATTTTATATTATTGAAGACTACACACCCCTTTTTGAAAGTTGATGTGTTGTTTAATCTCTATAAAATATTGTTGCAGAATATGTATGTATGATTTTCTCATTAAAAATTTATATAAAATTTGAATGAATGGATTATTATGTAAAGAGTTATTTTGCTATCTAGATTTCTAACTAGATTACTATTTATTCAATTATTAGAATGCTTAGATGTGTGTGTTTAATACTATAATATTTTGCAACATATCATGATATTTGGTATGTTAGGCATTTTAGTTTAATATAGAGAACATGAATCACATTCATTTGTGTCTCTTGATGTTTTTGAATTTATTCCACTTTAAGTCCTAGCTTCTAACCATATGTATTTCTTACTTTTTTCTACAACCCCCTTTTTTGTTTGTTAGTTTAGTTAAAATTATAATAACTAGCCTACTCTAGAGGTTAACTCAAAAAACCCCATTTTGGGTCTTCCAATATTGGCTAAGATATTGAGGATGTAACTCATCTAGTTAGGCCAATTTTAGACCAATGATTACATGTCATACCAAAAAAAAAACATGATTTTATAAATCACTTTGGATAATGGATCTAGCTTCAATATTTGGACTTTATAAATTGCCTTGGCCTAACACAACATGATTTACAAAATTTGGAATTGATCACATGACCCTTCAATAGCAAAGAGCATGGAACCTATGGTAATATTTCCTTACCTTTAAAATTTGGTTCTCATGTGCTTGATATGTTCATCCCTGTTATTCCTTGTGAAACCTCTTATAACATCCTTTTATGGTGACCATGGATTCATTCCGTGTGAGCTATACATTGCAATTATCATTAGTGTCTCAAGTAACATATTATACATACTCGTTGGTCATAAAATTTTACTTACTATCAAATGATCTTAGTTCTTGAGACCATTTATCCTTCTCTACAACTTGCATCTTCATCCATATATCGTATTGCAACCTTAGAACCCTCCTTTTTGGATTATCCTATCACGTCCTCCTATAATATTTTATTGCCTAATCCTCTTTATTCAGTTGATATCAAAAATTATCTTGACCTTATGGCTGATCTTACCACTTTTTTCATTTTACTCCATGATTATGGGTGACTCACTACTAAATGCATAGCCATCTAGAATGGAAGTTGTTTTTTGTATCTAAGACACAATATGTTTCCTATTATTTATCTCTTAACTACCCCATCCCTAGGCAAATTCTTATTAACATGGGGTACCTCAAGAGAGGCCTTGGTTGACATGAACAAGACAATAAGGAGACTTTTGAAGTAAACTCTTGACTTGATCTTTATGGGATTGATTATATTTCTAGTAAAACTGAACCTTTACCTTTTGTTCCATTGTCCAATTTTGCATGTGACTATGATTCCCTTTCACAATTTATTTGAATGGATAATCTATCCCTTCATGTTATCCATTGGGTTGAATAATATGAAAGAGAAATTTGGTCTTTCTTTATGTTAACACTCTTTGCATTTTCCATCTTGTTAGCATATATTGTGTCACCCTCATCTCTCTCACATCCATTTCCATTTTGTACTTGTTCAAGATAATTTACATTTTATGTTTACATACATATGAGTCCAATCTTGTGATGACTAGCTCTTTTATCATAGAAATGCCTACACCCTCTTCTATCAATTCCATAGACATTAAGGGCTTAGGGGCCTTATCTATCCCTCCTTAAATTGAATGTGATTATCATCTTATCATTGAAACACCATGGATATTAACATCGGGCCTGATGTAGACCCAAAAATCCTTAAGTTAGGTGCTACCCTAACAATTGATTAATACATCGAGTATACGATCCTTCTTTGTAAAATCCACAACATATTTGCATGGAATTATGCTAACATACCTAGGTTAGATATTTCCCTAGTTATTAATCACTTAGTCATCCATTCTATAGCTAAAATGGTTAAGTAAAAACTATGCAATATGCACCATAAAGTCACTTTCCTTGTCAAGGATAAGCTCCATAAGTTCCCATATGTAAACTTTATTAAATCTATTGATTATTTTTATTGGATTTCTAGCATTATACCTATCATCAAGAAATAAATATATATATGTATGTGCACTAACTTTTGAGATATTAATGCAACCTATTTTAAGGATGAATTCCCTTTACTAATATAGATATGACAGTATAGGAAACAAAATGATATACCTTATGGATAGGTTTTTCAAATATATTTAGATATATATTTCTCCTAAATTTAAGCCAAAATAGCCTTTACTACTCCTTGGGTTTCATTTTTTAGGTAAATCATACCTTTTGGTTTTATGAATGCAAATTCCACATATCAACGAGCCACAACATATATTTTTCATGATATGATGCATGATATAATTGAGGATTATATTGATAAAATTCTTGGCTTATCAGCTAATCTTAAAGATAATACTTGTTATCTTTGACATATCTGTGAATCCTTGAGAACTTACAATGTCTACCTAAATCCATAAAATTCTATCTTTGATGCTACCATGGGTAAAGAATGAGACTTCATTGTCTCTCATTAAGACATTGAGATCAATATAGATAAAATTAAAGAAATTCCTAATATTACTTTTCCTAAAAACCTAACCCAATTACATAATTTTCAAGGTAAGATCAAGGTTCGTAGGATATTTAATGCCCACCATGTAAAGTAATGTCAATCATTCTATAAGGTCCTCCATAGGAACAATGCTTTTATATAAGATAGTAAATGTGAAGAGGTGTTCAATACTTTATAGACATATCTTTTAACTCCATAAATATTTATTTTACTTGCTTCTCCCAAACCATTCCTATTATATATATTTATTTTGGCACACACTTTAGCTGCTATGTTGGCATACCAGGATGGTCAATGTCATGAATGTTCTATATACTATATCAATAAAACCCTAGTTAGATATGAAACCCATTACACCTCTATATATAATCTTTACCTCATTATTGTCTTTGCTAGTTAGAAGCTTCAATATTACTTGCTTAGTTGAAAAACATATGTTATTGCTAAGATAGATTACCTAAAATACTTAATGTCCAAACCCCACTTGTCTAGACAAATTTCTAAATGAGTCTTGTTTTTTAAAGAGTTTGACCTAGAGTTTATTAATCAAATATCCATTAAAGTCCAAGTTTTTATTTATCTATTAGCAAAATCTCCTTTGGATGATAGTAATCCTATGGTTATTACATTTTTGGATGATTTTGTCTTCTTTGTTGAGGTTGACCAACCTGCTGCTTAGACCTTATTCTTTAACAATGCTCACTATGCTAAAGGTGTAGGAGTTGGCACTATATTAAAGACTCCACATGAATAAATCATTCCTCTATATTTTAGGCTTTAGTTTTCTTACACTAATAACACTATTAACTATGAAGCCCTAATTCTAGGACTTCATACTACACTTACCCTGAATATTAAAGTTTTATCTATCCTTGGTGATTTCCAACTAATCATTGACCAGGCCAATGGTGTATATAAAACTAAAGACAATAAGTTGAATTTGTTAGCTTTTGATGCTACATACTTTAATGAAAATACCAACAAGGTCTAAAATGAGCATGCTATATCAAATATATGATAATGGAAATATTTTGAACATGTTAAAATCATGAATAAATTTTGCTAATATTCACATAACTACCATTAACAAATTCTCATGAAAATGCTCTTGAATAAAGCTCTATTAATACATACTATGAACAATGATTTTTTTTCAAAATCTTACAATGCTTAGTCACAAATATATAAAAGTATGTGACTCTTCACTATCCTACTCTAAGGACACATGTGCATTCGACATTAAGGATACTTGTGCACATGCACACTTAACTATAAGATACTTGTGCATTTCCTACACATTATAACATTACATAAAATATAATTCAAATTCTAATATAAGAAACTTTTAATCTAAATATGTACCCAAGGTGGTACATTAGCATGTACCAAATAATGTAATATATTCTAAAATCCCATTGCATTACATTATTTGGGATGAACTTCTATTGATCTGCATAGATAGTCCTTGAATATTTGAAACTTGTTCTATCCTAGAGATTTTGTAAATATATCTACCAATTGTTCTTCTATAGGTATATACTTCAAATTGATATGACGATTCTGAAAATGATCTCTAATGAAATGACATTGTACTTCAATATGCTTAGTTCATTCATGTACAATTGGATTTTTTATCAGATTTAGTACTCCTTGATTATAACAATGTATTAGAGTTGGAGTCTGTTTGATTCCCATGTCATATAATATATTGTAACTATAGAGTATCACAAGTTGTATCTCATGCTACACGATATTATGCTTCAATATATGATTGTGCTATTGTGTGTTGTTTCTTACTGTGACAAGATATTGTTCCTGACCCTAGATAAAAAAAATATATCATGAAGTAGATTTTTTATCATCAATAGAGCCAACATAATCAGAATCTGAATAACGTTGTAGACAAAAATATTTAACATTATTCATATAAGTTAGGCCATAATATATAGTATTCTTAACATATTTAAATATTCTTTTTGTAGATTTATAATGACTCTCTCTCTTAGCTCTTGCATGAATCTTTAAAGATAATTTACAACAAAAACTAGACTAGGTCAAGTATTTGTTAAGTATAGAGGACTCCCAATCAATTGGTGGTATCTTGTGGTTGAAACGAAAGGTGTTCCATCATTTTTGGATAAATGAATTTCTTGTTCCATGGGTGTATATTTAGGCTTACAATAATTCATTTTATATTTCTCAAGTAGGGATTTTGCATATTTTAATTGTGTAATGGTAATATTATATTCTTTTTGATGAATTTCTAGACCAAGACAATAATTCATCAATCCTAAATCTATCATTTCAAAAGCCTTATCAAGGTCCTTTTTTATATCACTTATTAGTTTTTTAGATCTTCTAGTAATAACTATGTCATCAACATTGGCATGATCCTCCCTTGGTGGATATTTCATTTGATGAATTATGTTTTTCTATATAGATGTTTTGATAAAATGATTGATTATTTTATGTTGGGTTTGTTTAATACATATGTATATACACACACGTCATGATGGATAGTGATGCAATCTATTTATGAAATGTTTGATCATTACATTTCTAGTTTCTAAATGGATATACTTTTTATGAAAATATGAGATACTGCTAATGGAATTTCTTGCTTGACAACGACAAGTTTATTCATAGGTGGTAGGAAGACTTATCAACCAAGGGTAAGCTAATTTAAAAAAAAAAAAAAAAATTAATGATATTGTCCTACGATTTATACTACTTGGGCAAGTGGGATAAATGCCTTTTTATAATAATTTTCTTATTAAAGATACAACTAACCTAGGATAGAACGAATTGATGTTTAAATATTCTAATACTGGATGGTATCCAACATATAGCATAAGTGTGTTAGTATCAATAATATTGAACTCCATATATCTCTAGTTAAAATACACACACACACACACACACACACACACACACACACACACACACACACACACACACATACACACACACACACACACGCGCGCACGCATACAGATATATATATATGTACCTTTATTAGTTAGGTAACGAAAAATTTTCTTTTTTAAAAAAAGATAAGAAAGGTACATGACACTTGATGTAAGGAACTCCAAGTAAGCTTGATTCGACCATATTAAAGGAAGGTAGGTCTTATATGAAAAATATGGATGTTACACATGTACCTCCACCTAATATTCGAATCACCACTCTAGTTAAGTGAGCTTAGCGTAGAATTCATAGGGAGAATATGTTGGCACGATCTGTAAAAAATATCGTTGGTTTGTTTGTGAATGAGGATCCAAGGAGCATGTAATAAGAGTGGGGGGCTTATGTTCATAATGGGAACAAGAACCATTGGTTGAAAGGCCAACATGGCTGATTAAGGAAGAAGAAAAGGTGAGCTCATTTATGAATTCTTGGAGCTAATGGTCTAGGGAGAAAGGAAAAATAGGTGAATGCATGGCTAGGGAAAGTAAGGGACTCAATTGAGGGAAAAACATGGAGAAGGAAAAGTTGTTGGTGTATGGAGCTAATGAGGAAGGATTGAAGAGATGGTAGAATGATCTAAAAAGAGGATTTTCCCTAATTTTTAGGTTGGTTCACTGTAACTTTCTTATAGTTTTGATTTTAGAGTTGTTTATAATGTTGTGTAGCTAGCTCAAGTTGGATTATGTTCTTCCATCATGGTTTTCAGTACTGGAGCTACATATGTGAAATTTTATGATTAACAAGTTATACCAAACCATTATGAATAGGTACATTCTCAGGAACACTCAGATAGAGTAGTTGGTATAGTTAAGTCTCCTTATCTACATAATTGTAAAACATCTAGCTTCGATATACCATATCTATGATTAGATCAATACGTTATTCTGGTAGTAGTCTAGAGTTATTAGTATAATGCTACTTATATTATGTAAGGTTTATGTTGTTCTTACCTTATGCTTTGTAGTACGTGAGTCATCTATGTGGAATATTAGAATCACCCAAGTTTTGTAGCCAATCCATTATGGCCAAAGACGTTTCCAAGATTCATGTAGGTAGTAGAATAGAGAGTTGGTAAGTCCTTATTATCTACACCTATGATGGATGACCGATTGGATATTCATTAGTGTGATAGTAGAGTTATCCACACTTGTGATGGACAACTAGTTGGATATACATTAGTGTGACAGTATAGTAGAGGTGTAACCTGATTTCAATATTTATGTATTTTGGATTGGTTTATGTTTTAATCAATAGAGATTTGGGTGTTTCATCTTAGAGCGCTCCTCGAAATATCAAGAGTGAAGAGATGCAAGTGTTTTACCTCGAATAGAGTCATCGTACTATCATAGCAAGTGCTATAAAATAGAGCAGGATGAGTAATATTAAGTTGACCTGATAGAATATGTAAACTTTTCATATCCTCTATAGTACTTATTTTGAGTTGACTACGTGAGCCTTGGAAATGTAGCGGTGTCAACCCTTAAGGATGTCCTTTGTGCTAAATCATTTTTGTATTGGTAGTGTTAGAGTAGAATGGATTATAATGTGTGAGTAAGGATAGTATGTGTAGACACCAAAACAACACCAATCCAATTATGTGACAACAAGCATCGATTGCATTGACACACACAGCCCCTAGGGCAGCCCCCAGAGGTTAAATAGTGGTCCTAACCACTCCCAAAAGCAGTTTGGAAGGACAGAGGTCAATTTGGCACTTTGATCCCTACTCGTCCTACCCAGGGATGAATACAAATTGGTATTCATCTCACCCAAGGATGATTATCAACATTTGCTCCAGGGTGGGGCGAATAGTAGGTTTGACTGGCACAAAGTCAAACCTCATCAAGTCTGCTAGTTAACTACAGCTTCAGGCCATGCAATTGCGAGGAACGATTTAAAATAAAGGAGAGATACTTCATTCATGCATGTCTTTGATCTTGGAGGCCTCATGCAAGGAGACTCTAAATCAAGGAATAATATTTTCTCTCAAAATAGGACAAGCAACTCAAGTGGCACCCTCGCATGCGCATTCAAACAGAGAGACCCTATGTCTATAAATTGGTGAGTCTTCTCACCCCAAAGGAGATACAGAGAGGATATTTTGGAGCAATGAAGTGCTGCTAAAATATATCCTCACCCATTGTTTGTGCTTTCACATCCTTGATCTCTCTTTTGGAGGGAGGTTATTGGGTGATTATTGGAGGTGCATTCTAGACCCAAAACCAAACATTTTGCCACAATATCCCATAAAATTTGTCTAAAACACCCCATAAGAGGTTTTGGACCCATCCCAACTGTATTGGTGCTGAAAAAGAGTCCCAAACGGTGGGCATCTTGCCCCCGGGTGCCCCCCAAACTATCGTAGCCCTAATCACCCCACCCTGGAGTGATTAGAAATCTATAATAGATTTCTCTAATTTTTATTTTGCATCTTATTCTAGGTTGTTTACATATGCTTTCATTTAAATTTCATGTGATTCTGACAAGTTTTGATAATGTTTTTATCATTTATCGCCTTTACTAACATGCAAGTAGCATCATCAAATTCCTGGTGATAGAGGCCAAATTGGAAAAATATGACCTTTCGGGTCTTCCGAAAATATCCCCAATTAGCTAACCCCAAATTTTTAGGTGATTTGGAGCTTTCTAGGTGTGACATTTGGAATAGTGCTTTTTGACACTTTGTTGTAGGTCTATTCGTCTCGTAGGACTATTATTTTTGCAGTGCCTTCCCGGTGATTTTTTATGCCCCTATCAAGTTTTTAGTTCATTTGGATCCATTTCAGTTATCGTTTTATTCATATTTTGCATATGCTAGTTGAAGGCATGGGGATTGCATGTTTTATTTTATATACAGGTGCTACTGACTGTTTTTTGTTTCCTTGAACACAGGATCTGGACATTAGAGGAGTAGAAAGGAGTCAAGACTCATCAACGCAAGTGGTGGCAATGTTTTGGTTTGCCCATTTTACATGTTGGCACGCGGAAGAAGGAATACCATCTGTTGATGTTACAAGTACACTTTTAATTCTCCTAGCCCCTGAAAAGGGAGGAGGCGGATTGTAACCAAGTTTTGAAACATATCAATAAAAAGGGATGTCTTTCATATTGGATTTCTATTGGGTTTTGATTTGTTTATGCATATTTCCTTTCATGCACTTTCAATTCGTAGGATTAAGCGTTATCTTTTGTTTCGTTCGCATCGCATCTTGGCTTCTCCTTTTTGTTTTCGTATCCTCATGATTTCAGTGGTGATATCTTTAAATATTTAAGAGATGCAAGTGTTTTACCTCGACTAGAGTCATCGTACTATCATAGAAAGTGCTATAAAATAGAGCAGGATGAGTAGTATCAAGTTGACCTGATAGAATATGAAAACTTTTCATATCCTCTATAGTACTTATTTTGAGTCGACTGTGTGAGCCTTGGAAATGTAGCGGTGTCAACCCTTAAGGATGTCATTTGGGCTAAATAATTTTTGTTTGGTAGTGTTAGAGTAGACTAGATTATAATTTATGATTAAGGATAGTATGCTAGGCCGAATGCTTTGCATCAGTATTCCTAGTATCGAATGTAGATGGTTGTATAGCTCTTCAGACAATGACCACACTAACTATGATTGTTCACATTGGGATGGGCCATATATTTCTTATATAGTTGAGCATAGAGGTCTATGTTAATTATTGAAATATGACTACTTGCAGTGTTCATCCACATACGATTGAGTTGTAATTTATGTTAGATAGTTGGCATGTGGAGTCAATGTAGCAATAAGCACCTAGAATACTATTACTTAGGAAGGCTAATGATATTGTGATGGTATGGATTAGTTATATTATGATTAGTTCACTTCCATTAGAACCAAATGATGTTGGATTCATGAAATATGCCAATGTTATGTTATAAGAGGATGAGATGGACTTGACATATTTTATGAAGTCTATTGAGAAGTGCAATTCCAAAGGATGAAGATTAATTTTAATGAATGAATTGATTGGCCAATTTGAAACATGGGAAGATATGCTCTTCAAAGATCGAGAATGAAGAGATGCAAGTATTTGACCTCAATCAGAGTCATCATATTACCATAGGAAGTGCTACAAAATAGTCAAGTCAACCTAATGGAAGATGGCAATTTTTCATATCCTTTGTAGTACGTATTTGAAGTCAACTATGTGAGCCTTGGAAATGTAGTCATATTGATCCTTAAGGGTGTCCTATGAATTGAATTATTTTGGTATTAGTAGTGTTAGAGTAGACTGCATTTGACATTAGGAGTAAGGATAGTATGCTAGTTCAGATGCTTTGAGTCAGTGTTCCTAGTATCGAATGTAGACACCTATGTAGCTCTTCAGATGGTGACCACACCCAATATGATCTAATGCATTGGTATGGGCCATAGATTTTTTATATAGTCGAGTGTAGATGTCAATGTTAACTATCAAAACATGACTACTTACAGTGTTCGTCCACATCAATTTGAGCCATTATTTAGGTTATATGGTTGCCTTGTGGAGTCGATGTAGCAATATACACCTAGAATATCATTATCGAGGAAGGATGATGAGATTGTGATGGTATGGATTAGTTATTTTATTATTAGTGGGATTCCATTAGATTGTGATGAAAATATTCAATGTTATGTTGTAAGAAGACAGGATGGACTTGACACATTTTAGGAAGTCTATTCGAAAGTGTAATTTCAAAGCATGAATATTAATTGTAATAAATGAATTGATTGACCAATTCGAACCATGGGAAGCATGTATTTATGGAACATCCCTACTTGTATAAATACATATTTAAATGTCTTGATGTAATGTAATAAATGGACCATTTATGAAAATAAATAAAAAGGAATTATTTTGGGATGGTTTTTCCCCACAAAGCGGTTTTCTAGGGTAAATAATGTTGTACTCTTGTTGTTGTGATCTCCTTTTATGATTCTTATAATTAAAGTTTTGTGATGGTATGAATATTTATTTTGATGACCTTTTATGAATTATATTTTGTTGATTAACTAATTATTGAATATTGGAATGATATTTATGATGTTATTATTTTGTAATAAATAAAATCCCTTATGTGTCATTTAGTTAATGTGTATAAATCCTTCCATGAATTGTTTATAACATGTGGTAAAATTATCAATGCATGGTAGAATAGACAATGATGTTTATTTAAATGGTGGATTTTTGGAATAATCCCTCGAGGATTTAAAATAATGGAAATCCTTTTGGGGTGTTTAATTAAAGATGCCAATACTTTCTTGAAGTTGATTATGTTGTGGTAAAGGGATGATTTATAGATAGATAGATGCTACCTTATGTTATGGAAGAACTTGATGGATGTATTTTAAGGGATACCTCTAGGTTAAGAAAAGTTTAGCATTCGTGATTAAAATAGAAGGGCTACAAGATTAGGATGACCCTTTGCAATGAAATTTGAGGAATTAGATAGGCTCAATGATGTTCCTTAGTAAAATATGTATAAATAAGGCTATTATGGGATGTCTAACTCAAATGGACCTGATATGGATAGAAAAACCTTGAACGTAATGACTACTCACATAAAATAATTTATATGGGGTGAAGCGTGACTTATAGCTTTTGATTGAATGAAAGGAGAGGTCATTGCTAGCTCTTTGGATCCATGATATGGATATCTTGACTCATTTAGTAAGCACCTAGTACACTCACATAGATGGAATTATGCAAGGAGTAGGGATGGGTATGCCTCAAGGAATTTAAAAATTTATATAGATACCTTCTATGTTGAATTCAGTAGGGGTAATTAACACAAAAAATAAGAGAATAAGAAAATTTAGGGTTGTAACATGTGGTATCAAAGCACTCAGTTCGTAGGTATATATTTTTCCTTGCATAGGATTAGATAGAGTGCAAAATGTTGTTCACGTGTTTAGGGACTATACAAAAAATAATTAGTACAATTGTTAAATATTGACTTTGAATTTTTAGTAATAACTACTAATAATATAGTTGCTACTAGGAGAAACAATTCTGAGATGGAAATTGAGAAACTGACTCCTCTTATCTCTCCTTGTGTGTGATCACAACAAAATATTGCCACCCAAGAGAAGGATAGAGGGTTTTACCACACCATAAAGTTGAACACGACAAAACAATGAGGAATATAGGACCACATATAGGTTCAAAAAATCCTAGTAATGAAGGACGGGATCTCACTACCATAGGGGCTTTGCTTCGATAATAGGTGGAAACACAAAATCAATTATTGGAGGCAATGTTTAGTTGAGAAACATAGATCAAAATATTTATAGGTACGTGAGATGATGTACCTTTATCAGAAGATCATCTGGCCTGGGTAAGTCTAGAGGTAGATCTACGTAGGTACATGAAACACCTTAGATCCTCCAAATTCAATAGAGAGGAATGTGATGATAAAGCCGAATCATGGTTGAAAGATATAGAAACCTATTGCAATATGAATAACTATTCCACCAACATATAAACATATTATACCATAGTACATATACAAGGTGTTGGCTTAAGTTGATGGGAAACATATAGTGTGAAACAAGGACTTGAGGTAGTAGTCAACTTGAAATGGGATGAGTTTGTAGTGGCCTTCAATGAAATATTCCTTATAGAGCATTTATATTTCCAAAAGTTTGAGGAGTTCACTAAACTTCGATAGAGAATTATATCAGTAGATGTTTACTATCAAATATTTTTCAAGCTATTGAAATATGTGCTTGCAAATAATGATAAAATGAAGATCCATAAGTTTATACTAGGATCAGATCCTATGATAGGGTAAGATATAGATATGTGGGAACCTACTACTCTAAATAAAGCCTATGATTTGGCTAGAAATATTGAGACGTACCTCAAACCCTATTCTAATTTTGAGGGTTTAAGTGGGAAAAATAACAATTAAGAAAAAGTTCCCCTTGACAGGACAAAGGGAATAACATGAATTAGGGGAGGTTTAGGAAGAAGTTTCAAGAAAAGGATCGAAACAATGGAATGACAGAAACCCATCACAACAAGAGGTCAATATTCCATCGTTAGCGAAAATAGGACGGATGAAGAAAACTCGCTCTAGACCAAAATAAGGATGCTATAATTGTAGAGTACAGAACTATGCCAACCAATGCCTGTACAAAGTTGAATCGGGTTTGAAGGAAAAGAAACTTGCCTACAAGGATGTTAACTTAAAGTAACCTAGACAAAATATTTATGCAATAATAGGTAGCAAGAGCCTGGAGGACAAAGCCACTCCTCTTATGATTAAAGGTAAAATATTTGGTATAGATGTTAGAATTTTGATTCATAGTGGTGACACATATAGCTTTGTTTCCACTAGTTTAATTAAACAAATACTGGAGAGGCCAGGAATCTTAGCACATGGGTGGAATTTCTAGTATAGCTCAGGATAGACCTACTCTATAGATCAGTGTTATTCTATGATTGATATTACTTTACCTAGTGGTACAATAGTAGCTTACCTATATGTAGACCCATTGCATACCTTTGACATAGTCCTAGGTATGGATTGGCTGCAATCACATAAGGTTGTGATCAATTCCCATGAAATATATATGGAATATTCAAAGGACTGCAAGAAAGTACACAAAGTATACAACCTACAACTAGATTTTTGACCTCAAATCCTCTCTGATATGCAACTTAGAAATGTAGTAAAAATAATTGGAGCTATCTCTATGGTAAAATTGAATTAAATAGATAGGTATAAGAAGGATGAAGTATTTGATAAACACCCAATCCTCCAAGAATTAAAATATGTATTTCTAGAAGAGTTACCAATATTACCCTCAAAGCATGAATTCAATTTCACAATTGAGCTTCAAACTAGAACAAGGACTATACATAGGGCTCCGTATAGAATGAACCCCATAGAGATGCAAGAACTAAAAGTTTAGCTACAAGGATTATTAGAAAAGGGGATAATAAGATCTAGTGTGTTACCTTGGGAAGCACCTATACTCTTTTTTAAAATAAGGATGGGTCCCTTCTACTATGCTTAGATTATAGAATGTTGAATAAGGCAATAGTAAAGAATATATATCCTCTTCCTAGAATCGAAGATCTCTTTGACTAGCTTAATGATACTACCATTTTCTCAAAGATCGATCTCAAATTAGGATATCACCAATTGATGATCCATGAGGAGGATACCTATAAGATAGTATTCAAAAATTGTTATGGACACTATGAGTTACAGTATTACCTTTTGGTCTAACAAATACATCGATAACATTTATGAACCTAATGAATAGAAGTTTTAGGAAGATCTTGGACTGATTTTTTCTTGTGTTCCTATATGACATCCTTATATATTCCTGTGATAAGTTAGAACATAACCAACACCTTAATATTATGTTAGAACTACTAAGAAATAATCAGTTGTACAAGAATCTATCAAAGTGTGAATTCTATGTGCCAGAGGTGCAATATTTAGGGCACATCATTTCAGCAAAAGGGATCATGGTGGATCCTAAGAAGATAGAAGCTATACTAAATTGGTCGCCACCTACTAATGTGATAGAAGTCTAGAGTTTCAAGGGTTTGACCGAATACTATATGTGTTATGTAAAGGATTACTCTAAGATAACTGCTCCTATAACCAACCTTTAGAGGAAAGGAAAAGAGTTCCAATAGATGGATAAATGTGAGGTAGCTTTTGACCTACTCAAGAAGAAACTCACCACATCCCTTGTATTGAAGATACCAGATCCTTAGGGTAGTTTACTATCTGTACGAATGCATCGTTAGAAGGTTTGGTAGAAGTTCTCTCTCAGGAAGATGTGGTGGTTGCATATGGTTCAAGGAAACTAAAATTACATGAGGAATTAATGCGACCCATGATTTTGAGCTGGCATCCATGGTATTTGCACTCAAAATTTGGTGAAACTACTTGTTAGGGCAACCCTTCGAGTTGATAAGAGACCATCAAAGCCTACAGTACATATTTACTCGTCCTTTGCTAAATGCCAAGCAGAGAAGGTGGATGGAATTCCTCACCAAATATGATTTATAAATGTGAATTTTATGGAACAGATCAGAGAAATGCAACACCAAGATGTGTTTTACAAGCAAATTCAAGAAAATATAAAAAATGAACCCAAGAAAAGTAAATATTTTAGCACTAAGGATGGCTTTTTGTACTTTAAGGATAGAGTGGTGGAACCTGAAGGTGGTTATATAAGAAATATGGTCATGAATGAATCACATTGATATCCATATTCAGCTCACCTAGGAGGGGTAAATATGAGATAAAACATGAAGAAAACCTTCTATTGGCCAGGAATGAAAAGGGACATAACTAAATTCATTGCTCAATGCCTTGAATATTATTGGAAATTTGAGGTAGTTTATGTTGTCATTGATGTCACATGGATCACATTGAGTTTTTGTGGCCAAAGTATTTCATAAATAAGCATTTATGATATTTTTGAAAGCATGGATATATACAAGGTTTTTGTGAAAACCAAGGTAGGCAAAATAAAAGGTTTTATTTAAAATTATGGATGGCATATTTGAAATAGGTTTTTCTTAAAACCCAGGTTGGATTTTTGTTTCATCGAAAAAGGTGCCCTAGTGATGGAGATATTTAATTTTAAATATTTAGTTTAAATTTTAATTATTTAAAATTTAAATTTAAATTTAAATTAAAGTCATCGTCGAGGTCATAAAAATCATGTGCCATAAAAAGGAAATTAATAATTAAAGGTGTCGATGTATGTGAAACTAAAGGAAGGTTGTATATATATACAAAGGCTTTCAATTCAAAATTCTAAGCATCGAACAAAGAGAACAAAAAGTGAAAGCCCCAAAATCCTTTGATGTGATAGTGTGGTTCAACGGTGAGCTTGGGAAGCATGGAATTTTTGGTTGCGACAAGGCATGCGATCGATTCCCACTGGGTTTGATTTTCATAGAGTGTAGAAGAAGAGCATTTGGCACACATTTTTGGCATGGGCAAGGGCAGAGAAATATAGGGAGCATTTTTTCTCTCTATCTTATGTGAGCAGATAGCTCACATGGTATTTGGCAAGATATAAGGGTTGAAATTCACTTTTAAAAAAAAGAGAAATTTCTAATGTTTTCCTCTATTATGAGTATACTATATTATATATCATTGGAAATATTATTTCGAGGGCTATTTGATTAACTTGATTAGATGGAGAAATAAGGTGTATGCAAAGAGATATTTTTATTTTTGTAAAGGGTTTCAAAGTGAAGGTTGTTTTGTTCATTTTCAAAGTGTGTTGAGTGTGGCAAATTTCCAAAGGGATTTCTTCATCTTCATAAAAGGTATGGGCACATTCTCCTATTGATTGATTATGGTGGTTGATTTCTGAAATATCATTGGTTTCAAAAAGAATTGATTGTGATTTCCTTTTTGAATGTGGTTGGTTGAATGCTTCGAGGTTTTATGGTTTGAGATTTGTGTTTAAACCTTGTTTTATAAGCATAGTTTTTGAATCCCATTGTTTATACAAAGAACTTGAACTTGAGAAGAACATGAGTATCATTTTTATGTGAGATTTGTGGTTGAGCATTGTTTGAAAAATTTGAGTTGGTTTATACATGCTGGGACTAGGTTTTGTGATAAACAAATGTCTTATATGATGATTGGTTGAGTTGAGTTGATTAAGCCTATTCAAGTGATGTGTGAAATGATTTTTTGAGTTCCATGAAATAAACTATTCTATAAATCCGATTTGAGTTGAAATTTAGATTAGAACATAATTGAGTCTCTAACAATTATCCTTATGCTTCTATGAGATTGCCTTGAGTTGAGAAAGATATTGGATTTGAGTATAGAACATATTGAGTCTCTAACAATTCTCTTTATGCTTCTATGAGATTGATTTGAGTTGAGATAATTGTGGATCATAGTTTTCATCCTTTGAAGAGTGTATTATCATTCATTTTTGAGTTCATATTTGAGCCTTGCCTTCATAAGATTTATGGATGAGATTTGAATACTAATTTAGTATGATTGATTAAGCCTTTGAGAAGGCTTTTGGGATAGATTTTTGGACAACTTTGTGGAGAGTTTTTGAGCATATTTGGACAAGTTTTGTTTGAGCTTATTGAGTATATTTGGACAAGTTTTGTGTGAGCTTGTTGATAAAATTTGGACAAGTTCTGTGTGAGCTTGTTGAAAAATTTTGAACAAGTTCTATGTGAGCTTGTTGAGCAGACTTGGACAAGTTCTGTGTGAGATTTTTAAGCATATTTGTACAAGCTCTATGTGAGCTTGTTGAGCATATTTGGAAAAGTTCTGTGTGATATTTTTGAGCAGATTTGGACAAGTTCTATGCGAGCTTATTGAGAAAATTTGGATAATTTATGTGTGAGCTTGTTGATCAGATCAATGAAGTGCCTAGCTGAGAATATCAATGGATTACCTACCTGAGTAGATCAGTGTGTTGCCTAGCTAAGCAGATCAGTGGATTGCCTACCTGAGAAGACTAGTGTGTTGCCTAGTAGAGTATATCAGTGGATTGTCTACCTGAGCAGATCAATGTGTTTCCTAGTTGAGCATATCAGTGGATTGCCTACCTAAGAAAATTTGTGTGTTTCCTAGCTGAGTAGATCAGTGGATTGCCTACCTAAGTAGATCAGTGTGTTTCCTAGATAAGCATATCAGTGGATTGCCTACCTAAGGAGATCAGTGTATTACCTAGCTTTGAGCATATCAAAGTAATCATTGTATTGGATAAGGTTACTTATTTTTGTGTGAAATATTATAAGGATATTATCTTGTGGAGTACCCCACATTGAGGGAACCACGTTAGATCTTGTGTCTCAATTGTGTATGGTGACTTGTGCTCTTACTTACTATTGCTATATGAGTCATTAATGCACACTGCTATATTTGGTTATTGCAATTAAGGACATTAATTGATATTTGTTTGAAATAAAGTAAAAAGTAGGTGCTATACTGTTCACCCCCCTTTTAGTATAAGCTTGTGTTCTTCAATTGGTATTAGAGAAGGTTCCTTCAGAAAGGCTAACATCTTGAGGGAATATTCTATAAGAACATAGATGGCTTCACATAATGGATCATATACAAATAAGGCACCATTGTTTGATAGTAAAAATTATGCTTTTTGGAGCATGAGAATGAATAACTACTTGATATCACAAGGATATGAGGTATGGCAGATGGTTTAAAAAGAGTATAAGTTTGAAGGTGATCATGAGGTAGATAAGACTATCAGTAAATTGGTTGAGATAAATGCAAGTGCAATAAATTATATTTTGAGTGGGCTACGTGAGACGAATTTTGCAAAGGTCATGGTATGTAATTTAGCTAATTAAATGGAATATTCTGAAGATACTTATAGAAAAATATTTGAGGAATTGAAAATGGAATATTCCAAAGATATTGTAGAGTTTTTATTTCGAGTTGATGAGATTACTAACACCATGATGGGACTAGGATTTGGGATGAAAGAATCAAAAATTACTCAAAAGGTTTTGATATCACTTCCCATGAATTATGATGCAAAGGTTTCAACAATAGAAGAAACAATGGATATCAACAAGCTAACAATGGAATAACTATAAGGAAATATCATAGCTTATGATATGAGGGTGAGTAAGCATCAGGTTCCAATAAAATATATTGCATTCAAGGATTCAAAAAAATAAAAAGGGGAGGTTCCTGAGATAGAAATATTGCTAATTATGAGGAAGCTAACTTCATCAAAAGGAATAAGGACTCAAGGAATTTTAGGGATATGAGGAAAGTTAGATGCTACAAGTGTGGTGATCTTGGTCACTATGCACACAAGTGTCCACATGAATAAAATAGTGATGATGAAAAATAGGGTCACAGAAGAAAAGAATATGAAAAGCATAAGCATGACAAATATGACAGATACAAGCAAAACAGGTATGAGAAGAAGAAATTTTTTTTTAAGATAAATAAATCTTACTACATTGAAGAAGCAAGTGATGGTTCAGTTCACAAAGAATGAAAACCAGTAAGATGAAGAAGAATGGACATTCTTTGGAATATGTGAAGAAATGCAAGAACACCTATTCCTAGGTATTGAAGTTAAATAATAGGATATATATATTCAAGAAAGACATGAAGACATTTCCATAGCCATTGAGAAAGCAAATAGATACAATAAGGGTCTAAGGATACTAAAATTCTTCATATATGGATATTTTTGGCATATAGATGATGATTGCACATACTACAACAATTGCAACAAGGAAATTTCATTTGTTGAAAAAGAAAGTAGTAGTTCCAGTAATAGTTCTAGCAATAGTTCTAGTGACAATTCCAGCAGCAGTGATGATGAAGAAGAGGAATCCACAAAATAAGAAAAGAAAATTAGGATATTGGAAAGGAAAATCAAGAGGCTTGAAAATAAGGTGCATGAAAATGAAAAGGTCAAAATGATGCTTAATCAACATATTCAATATTTGGAAAAAGAGCTTCAAGAAACAAAAGAACTCGGAATCACTACTTATGAGCAATTGAAGGAGAAGAAATAAAGGTGTAAATAGTTAGATGAAGAAGATAAAAAAATATTTGGGACCTACATAAATGATTTAGCACGATTTCAAAGGAATTCAAAAAGTCTGGATAATTTTTTAGATTTACAACAAGATCCATTTATAAATACAGGGCTTGGCTATGAAGAAGGGAAATAAAAAATAAGTACACAAGGACCTATATTTGTATCAAGAGGATTTATTTCAAAAATATATAAGGAAGAACTGGTTCCAAAAGAAAAATAAGTAGCAAAAATGGATCTTGCATTTCAGAGGCTATAGATATGTGTGGCAATTTACTACTTGACACATTGAAAGAGAAAGAAGAGGAAGATTCCAAAGTACAAAAAGTCTCATATTTCAGGTTTGGGGAATCACACTCAAAAGGAAAGGAAGTTCTAAAAAATGAAATCAAGGAAGCACATAAGTGTTATGAAGAAAGTTCCAAAGTTCCTATGGCTCCAAATATTTAGTTTGGATCTTGTTTTGAGATAGGTGAATCAAGTTCAAAAGGAAGAGAAATACTTGAAGAGGAAATCAAGGAAGAAATTAAGGAAAAGGATTTAGATACTACAAATAAGGTTCAAGGATGCAATGCACAAATTGAAAATGATCATAAGGATAATGGTCAAGAAAGGTATGAGGAACTAAGGCATGAACAAAGGGATTTTCAAGGACATTGTTTTTCTTGTAATGGATTTGGACATAGGGCTATACACTGCAGGGTCCATGGATCAAAGAAGTTTGATTTTTCTAGAAGAAAATTCAAAGCAATAAGGTTTGGTTTTTAGGTACATTGCTTCTTATGCAATAGGATTGGTCATAGAGATTCCCAATGTAGATAAAATGAGCAAAATATTTTTGTTTTTAGAGATACACAGTTTAGAAGTCATGGTCATAATGGTCATGAAAATAGAGCTTCACAATACATGGTTCAAGAAAGGAATGGATATGGAAATTATTTCAAGAAATAATTAAATATCTGGGCACCGTACAAAGGCTACAATATCAAGTTTTTTAATTGCAATAACATTGGAAATATTACAAAATGGTGTAGGACTCAATTCCAAACAGGTTCAAGGTAAGAAGGTCAAACAAGTTCTAGACAAGAAGATCAAGTAATTCATCAAGAGAAGGATATCAAGAAAACATGGAAGTAAGTTGATAGAGGAGAGAAATAATGTAATATGGGAGTAAAAGTACTCCCACCCCAAAATTAATCACCTCAAGAGAGAAGGTGGTGAGGGGGCTAAGCTTAAGAGTCATATATTTTAGGCCTATAGGTGTCCCTTTTGCCATTGATGTCAAAGGGGGAGAGATTTGAGTAAGGGGGAGAGATTTGAGTTAGGTGGGGCAGCCTCCAAATAGAGCATTGAGTTAGGGGAGTAGCCTCCAAAGAGAGTATTGAGTCAAGGAGATCAGGTTTTATTCTCAAAAATATTTTTTTGCGGTGACTATGGTGATTTGCATTAGAGGTGTTGTCATCAATACAAAGGGGGATATTGTTGGAAATTTGATGTATTCTATGTTGTTATTGATGTCACATGGATCACATTGAGTTTTGGTGGCCAAATTATTTTATAAATAAGCATTTATGATATTTTGGAAAGCATGGATATATACATGGTTTTTGTAAAAACCAAGGTAGGAAAAATAAAAGGTTTTATTTAAAACCATGGATGGTAGATTTGAAATGGGTTTTTCTTAAAAACTAGGTTGGCTTTTCGTTTCGTCGAAAATTTGCCCCCATGATGGAGATGTTTAATTTTAAATATTTAGTTTAAATTTTAATTATTTAAAATTTAAATTGAATTCATCGTCGACGTCATAAAAACCATGCGCCATCAAAAGGAAATTAATAATTAAAGGTTTAAGTGTATGTAAAATTAAAGGAAGGTTGCATATATATGTGCAAAAGCTTTCGATTCAAAATTCTAAGCATCGAACGAAGAGAACAAAAAGTGGAATACCCAAAATCCTTCGATGTGACAACGTGGTCCAACGGTGAGCTTGGTAAGCGTGGAGTTTTTGGTTGCAACAGGGCATGCATTTGATTCCCAACAAGTTTTATTTTTGTAGAGTGTGGAAGAAGAGCATTTGGCTAACGTTTTTGGCATGATCAAGGGAAGCAAAATATAGGGAGTATTTTTTCTCTCTATCCTATGTGATCATATAGCTCATGTGGTCTTTGGCGCCACAGTTGTGGTGGAGTCGATAGTGACGATGGATTGATTCCCTCTAGGAGGAAAGTAAATATTTTATTGAATATTTTTTTATTATTGCCTAATGTTGGAGGAATAAGGTGATGCTAAGGGAATAATGTTTTATTAAATTTTTATTTATGTGGAAGGCAAGATATAAGGGTTGAAATTCACTTTTAGAAAAAGATAAATTTCTAGTGTTTTCCTCTTTTGGAAGTATACTATATTATATATCGTTGGAAATCTTATTTCGAGGGTTATTTGGTTAACTTGATTATATGGAGAAATAAGGTGTATGTAAAGAGATATTTCTATTTTTGTAAAGTGGTTCAAAGTGAAGTTTATTTTATTCTTTTTCAAAGTGTGTTGAGTGTGGCAGATTTCCAAAGGGGTTTCTTCATCTTCATAAAAGGTATGGGCACATTCTCCTATTGATTGATTATGGTGGTTGATTTATAAAATATCATTGGAGAGAAAAGGATTGATTGTGGTTTCCTTTTCGAAAGTGGTTGGTTGAATGCTTCAAGGTTTTCTGGTTTGAGAGTTGTGTTTAAAACTTGTTTTATAAGCATAGTTGTTGAAGCCCATTGGTTATGAAAAGAACTTTAACTTGAGAATAACATGAATATAATTGTTATATGAGATTTGTGGTTGAGCATTGTTGGAAACATTTGAGTTGTTTGATACATGCTTGGACTAGCGTTTTTGAGAAAGAGATGTCTTTTGTGATTATTGGTTGAGTTGAATTGATTAAGCCTAGTCAAGTGATGTGTGAAGTGATTATTCAATTTCTATGAAACAATCTATTCTATAAATATGATTTGAGTGGAAATTGAGATTAGAACATAATTGAGTCTCTAACAATTCTCCTTAAGCTTCTATGAGATTGCCTTGAGTTGAGAAATATATTGGATTTGAGTATAGAACATATTGTGTCTCTAAAAATTCTCTTTATGCTTCTATGAGATTGATTTGAGTTGAGATCATTTTGGATCATAGGTGTCATCCTTTGAAGAGTGTATTACCATTAATTTTTTAGTTCATCTTTGAGCCTTGCATTCATAATATTTGTGGATGATATTTAAGTACTACTTGCGTATGATTGATTGAGCCTTTGAGAAGTCTTTTGTGATAGATTTCTAGAAAGCTTTGTAGACAATTTTTGAGAAGATTTGGACAAGTTCTGTGTGAGCTTTTTGAGAATATTTGGACAAGTTTTGTGTGAGCTTGTTGAGAATATTTGGACATGTTCTATGTGAGCTTTTTGAGAAATTTTGGACAAGTTTTGTGTGATCACGTTGAGCATATTTGGACAAGTTATATGTGAGCTTGTTGATAAGATTTGTACAAGTTTTGTGTGAGCTTGTTGAATAGATTTGTACAAGTTCTGTGTGAGCTTGTTGAGCAGTTTTGGAAAAGTTCTGTGTGAGCTTGTTGAGCAGATTTGGACAAGTTCTATGTGAGCTTGTTGAGAAGATCAATGGAGTTCCTAGCTGATAAGATCAATGGATTGCCTATATAATCATATCAATGTGTTGCCTAGCTAAGAAAATTAGTGGATTGCCTACCTAAGTAGATCAGTGTGTTTCCTAGTAGAGTAGATCAGTGGATTGCCTACCTGAGTAGATTAGTGTATTTCTTAGCTAAGAAGATCAGTGGATTGCCTACCTGAGAAGATCAATGTGTTCCCTAGCTGAGTAGATCATTGGATTGCCTACCTAAGTAGATTAGTGTGTTGCCTAGCTGAGTAGATCAATGGATTGTCTACTTGAGCAGATCAGTGTGTTGCCTAGCTGAGAAAATCAGTGGAATGCCTACCTGAGAAAATTAGTGTATTGCCTAGCTTTGAGGATATCAAAGTAATCATTGTATTGGGTAAGGATCCTTATTTCTATGTGAAATATTATAAGGATATTATCTAGTGGAGTAGCCCATATTGGGGGAACCATGTTAAATATTGTGCCTCAATTGTGTGTGGTGACTTGTGCTCTTGCTTACCATTGATATCTGAGTCATTAATGCACACTATTATATTTGGTTATTGCAATTAAGGACATTAATTGATATTGGTTTGAAAGAAAGTAAAAAGTGGGTGCTATACTGTTCACCCCCCTCTCAGTATAAGCTTGTGTTCTTCAAATATCAAAAAGTAAAGTTATAAAACTAACATCATGTAGGATTTTCATATCATCATGAGGTACCCACATAAAAATGGTAGGTGATTTCGATGGATATCATTGTAGGGTTGCCTAAAACCATGTTTCAACATGATGCAATCTTAGTTGTGGTCGATAGATTGACCAAGGTTACACATTTCATTCCTAAAACACCAAAAAATGATGTTCTAATCATGTCTAATAGATTTTCCAATGAAATATTCACACTTCATGGTTTCCTAAAGTGATAATCTCATATAGAGACTCAACATTCACATCTGAGTTTTAGCAAGCTCTACAACATGTTGTTGGTACTAGATTAAATATTAGTTTTTCTTATCACCCAGAAACCATTGGTTAAACCAAAAGGCTAAACCATGTGTTGGAGGACATGTTTTGTATGTATTATATGGATCAAAAACCCATTGGGAAGATAACCTACATTTGTTATAAATTTTCTACAACAATGGACACCATTCAACCCTGGGTATGGCACTGTTTGAAGCCTTATATGGTAGGATATATAGAACACATTTGTCTTGGGATAATCCAGAGGATAATGTTGTGTCGGGATAGAATTTTATTAAGAAAATGGAATGACAATTGAGAAAAATCAGAGAGTAGATTAAGGAAGTTATAGATTGTTAGAAAATATATACTAACCTTAAGAGATCACCAAGATATTTTTCATGGGTGAAAAGGTATTTTTGAGGGTAAGACCAAATAAGAGTGCTATTAAGTCTACAAAACTTGATCCATGTTTTGTAGGACCCTCTGATATTATAGAAAATATAAATCTTGTGGCATACCAACTTTTATTACCATGTAGTTTGTTGAAGATTCATGATACCTTTCACATTTCATTGCTTAGGAAGTATGTAGCTAATGATGAACATGTGTGGGAATTTTATAATTTATAGATGGAAAATCTAGATGCTATAGAGGTTCAACTAGTAATAATCCTTGAATTCCTATCCAAGTCAATGAGGAAAGGAATCTTGCAACAATGTAAGTTCCAGTGGGATCACTATTCTAAAAGAAATGCTACTTGGGAGAAAGTAGCAGACATGAAAAAAAAATTCCATAGTTGTTTGAGAATGATATGTACTATTATTTTATGATTAAATTTTTATGAACACAAAGGACTTTGTTAAGCCTATGGGGGGAGGATATCATGACCCTCCCTTGGTGGACATTTCATTTGATGAAGTATGTTTTGCTTTATAGATGTGTTGATGAAATGATTGATTATTACATGTTGGGTTGTGAAAAATATGTATATATATGTCATGATGGCTAGTGATGTAATATATTTATGAAATATCTCATAATTACATGTCTAGTTTTTGAATGGATATACTTTTTATAAAAAAATGAGATGCTGCTAACGAAATTGCTTGCTTGACAAGAACATGTTTATTCGTAGGTGGAAGACTTACCCACCAAGGGTAAGATAATTACAAAAAACTAAATGATGATATTTTCCTATAGTTTATATTACTTGGGAAAGTGGAATAAATGCATTTTTGTAATAATTTTCTTATAAAGATACAACTAACCTATGATAGAATGAATTTATGTTTACATATTCTTGTAATATTGGATGGTATCCAAAAGATAGCATATGTGTGTTAGTATAAAATACATTTAAATCCATATCTCTATAGGTAAAATACTAAGGGAAATATATGTATATATGTACCTTTATTAGTTTGGTAATGAACAAAATTCCTTTTTAAAAAAAGAAAAAAAAGGTACATGAAACCTGATGTAAGGAACTTTGGGTAAGCTTGATTCAGCCATATTAAAAGAATTCAGGCCTTATATGAATAAGGTGAATGTTGCACATGTACCTCCACCTAATATTTTAATCACCACTCTAGTTAAGTAAGCTTGACATCAGATTCATAGGGATAAGACATTGGCACGATCTATAAAAAAAAAATTGGTTTATTTGTGAAGGAAGGATTCGAGGAGCATCTAAGAAGAGTGGGGGGATCATGTTCATAATAGGAAAAATCACCACTAGTTTAAAGGAAAAAATGGTCTATTAAGGAAGAAGAAAAAGGTGAGTTCATTTATGACTTTACAAAGCTGATGGTTGAGGGTGAGGGGAGAAAGGAAAAATAGGTGAATGAGTGGCTAGGTAAAGGAAGGGACTCGACTAGGGGAAAAAATGGAGAAGAAAAAGTTTCTAGTGTGTGTAATCAGCGAGGAAGAACGTAAGAGAGGATGGATGATCTAGGAAGAGGGGTTTTGCTAACTCTTAGGTTGGTGCATTATAAATTTATGGTAGTTTTGATGTTAAAGTTGGTTAAACTATTGTGTAGCTAGATCGAGTTGGCTTATGTTCTTGAATCATGTTTTGCAGTACTGGGGCTACTTATGTGAAATATTAGGATTACCAAGTAATATAAAACCATTATGACTATGTAAATTCTTATGAACACTCGGGTAGAGTAGTTGGTGTGGTTAAGTCTCCTTATCTACACAGGTGTAAGACATCCAGATTTGATAGATCATATCAGTGGTTGGATCAATATATTTCTATCATAGTATTTTAGAGTTGATAGTGGAAAAATTCTTATATTAAGTAAGATTGATTTTATTCTTACCTTATGCTTTGTAGTACATGAGTCATCTATGTGGAATATTAGGATCACCCAAGTTTTTTAGCCAATCCATTATGGTCAGAGATGCTCCCAATATTCCCCTAAGTAGTAGAATAGAGAGTTGGTTAAATATTTCTTATTTGCACCTATGATGGCTGACTGGTTGGATATTCTTCAATGTGACAATAGATTTATCTGCACCTATGATGGATTATTGGTTGGATATACATTAGTGTGATAGTATTATAGAGGTGTAACCTGATTTCAATATTTATGTATTTAGGATTGGTTTATGTTTTACTCATTATAGATTCAAGTGTTCCCTCTTAGAGTGCTCTTTTAAAGATCGAGAGTGAATATATGCAAGTTTTTGACCTTGATCAGAGTCATCGTATTTCCATAGGAAGTGCTAGAAAATATATTAGGATGAGTAGTGTCAAGTCGACCTGATAGGAGATGGTGACTTTTCATATCTTTTGTAGTATGTATTTCAAGTCGACTATGTGAGCCTTGGAAACATAGTCGTATCGATCATTAAGGATGTACTCTAGGTTGAACTATTTTGGTATTGGTAGTGTTAGAGTAGATAAAATTTTAATTTGGAAGTAAGGACACTATGCTATATCAAGTTCTTTGAGTCAATGTTCCTAGTATCGAACACAGACACCTATGTAGCTCTTCAGATGGTGACCACACTCACTATGATCAACTACATTAGGATGGACCATAGCTCTATTAGATAATAAAGAATAGATATATACGTTAATTATCAAAAGGTGAATACTTATAGTGTTTATCCACATCAGGTTGAGCTATAACTTAGGTTAGATGGCTGCCTTGTGGAGTCGATGTAGCAATATACACCTAGAATGTCTTTATTGAGGAATATTGATGAGATTGTGATGGTATGGATTAGTTAGTTTATGATTAGTGGGATTCTATTAGAATGGAATGATGTAGGGTTCATGAAAAGTTCCAATGTTATGTTGTAAGAGGACAAGATGGACTTGACACATTTTAGGAAGTCTATTTGAAAGTGCAATTTTGAAGCATGAAGATTAATTGTAATGAATGAATTGATTGGCCAATTCAAACCATGGGAAGTAGGGATTTATGGAACATCCCTACTTGGATAAAGGTAGATTGAAATACCTTGATGTAATGTAAATAATGGACCATTTGTAAAAATAAATAAAATGGAATTATTTTGGGTTGGTTTTTACCCACCAAGGGGTTTTCCAAGATAAATAACATTGTACTCTTGTTGTTGTGATATCCTTTTATGGTTATTATTATTAAAGATTTTTATGGTATGATTATTTATGTCAATGAACTTTTATGAATTAGATTTTGTTGATTAACCAAATCTTGGAATGAGATCTATGATGTTCTTATTTTTTAATAATAAAATCCCTTATGGGTCATTTAATTTATTTGTATAAATACTTTCATGAATTTCTTATGTCATGTGGTAAAATGACCAATGCATGGTAGAATACACAATGATGCTTATTTGGATGGTGGATTTTTGGAATATCCCTCGAGGATATAAAATAATGGAAATCCTTCTGGGATGTTTAATTAAAGATGCCAAAAATTTCTTGAAGTTGATTATGTTGCGGTAAAGAGATGATTTATAGATAGATAGATGCTACCTTATGTTATGGAAGAACTCGATGAAAGTATTTTAAGGGATGCCTCTAGGTTAAAAATAAATTATCCTTCATGATTAAAATAGAAGGGCTACAAGATTAGGATTACCCTTTGCAACAATTAGATAGACTTAATGATGTTCCTGAACAAAATATTTATAAATTAGGCTATTATGGGATGTCTAACTCCAATGGACCTGAGATGGATAGGCAACCCTTTCGTGACTTGTATATTTTGAATGAATGAAATAAGAGTCCATTATTAGCTCTTTGGATCCATGATATGGATAGCTTGAACCATTTAGTAAGCACCTAGTACCCTTGCATAGATGAAATTGTGCAAGGAGTAGGGATGGGTGTGCCTCAAGGAATTTAAACATTTATATAGAGACCTTCTATGGTGAATTTAGTACAGGTAAACAATACAAAAAAGAGAGTGGGAAAATTTAGGGTTGCAACAAACATACGCTATGATAATTAGTATATAATTTTCAATTTTCTTTGTATATAGGATTGGATCGGATGTACCTCATTTGAAAATATTCTATAATAAATGATTAATAATTTTTATGTTCCATGCTCTAAGATCTTGCTTCAGACCATAGATGGATTTGTTTAATTTACAAATATTATGTTCTTGACCTTTAACAAAAAATCCTTTTGGTTGTGACATGTATTCTTCTTCACCATTAAGAAAAACACTTAATGAATTTTCCAACCCTAATGAGCTATTAAAGCACAAACTATTTTTTATAGTAGTCATCCTAATTGTTGGTGCAAATATTTCTTCATAGTCAATTTCCTTTGTCTAAGTATATCCTTTGGCTACTAACCGAGCTTTATACTTTTCAAGTATCCCATATATGTTTTCCTTAATATTGTAAATCTATTTGCAACCCACAACTTTCTTTCCTAGAGGTAATTCTACTAGATTCCATGTTTTATTCTTTTGTAGTGATGAGTATTAAGATTCCATAGCTACCTTCCAATGTAAATGATTTAGATCTTGAAGTGTTGATGTTGGCTCTATTTTAGTGCTTAGTAATCCTCTGTTCATTCTACTTTGACTATGAATTTGAGGTCTTGTAGTAATAACATATGGCATTTATTACAAGTTTGATTCCCTAAGTATGTTTCAAAGCCATATTGGTTCCTTCCTTTAAGATATTTTGGAAGTGTTTGTACTTTTACCTTCTTCATCCTAGGATTATGAATTTGCTTCTTCATTTACCAAATATTTTTCTAAGAAATTTAGAAGAACTTTTGTATCATTAATTTGTTTTTCAGTTTCACCCTTGATTTTTTTGTCAAATACTACATCTCTACTTATATATACCTTATTTTTACTTGGATCTATTATTCTATATCCTGTATATTCATCATCATAGACAATAAATATATCAACTATATTGTTTCCATATAATTTTTTCCTTTTATATTTTGGAATATGCATATAATATTTGCATCCAAATATTCTTAACTTTTCAATATTTGGCTTTTGTCTTGACCATGCTTCTTATGGTGTAACATGATTGAGTATTCTTGTAGGTAATCTATTTTGTAAATACATTGTTGTTTTACCTGCTTCTATCCAATATTGATGATCAAGATGAGCTTATTTTATCATACATCCTACTATTTCCATTATAGACCTATTTTTTTATTTTGCAATTACATTTTGTTGTGGTGAATATTCTATAGTAAGTTGTATTTTTATTCCATTTTATTTTAGAAATAGATCAAATTCTTTTGACACAAATTGACCCCCTCTATTTGAATGAATAGTTTTTATAGTCTTTCTTGATTTCTTTTCTACTTGAATTATGAATTTTTAAAACAACTAAATTCTTTTGATTTGTACTTCATGATGTATACCTACATTGTTTTGGGATGATCATCAACAAATAGTTGAAAATAATTATGTCCTCCAATACTACCAAAATTTATTGGACCACATAAATATGTATATATTAATTCTAATGGTTGTTGAGATCTATGCTGACAAAGTTCAAAAGGAATTCTATGTTGTTTTCCTACTAAGCATTTTGGAATAATAGTGGATTCCAAAGATAGGTTTGGTATTCCTTCAACCATTTTATATTTGACAATTTCATTTGTAGATAATGCATTGGTATGTCCCAAATGTTTATGTCACAAATCTAATGTCTTAGCTAAAAAATCCAAATGTGTAGTAATATCGAAAACAAATAGACTACCTTTATTGGAAAATGAAGCTATCATTTTAATTTGCTTTATGATATGATAATGTTCTCTTCCATTGATAAATTTTAATTCTATTGTCATGTCTTGATCCATGATTTAAGAAATTGAAATATGGCTGGTAGTCAATCTAGGAATATATAAGAAATTGTTAATTGTTCCTTTTTCAATTTATTAGATTGATCAGAACATTTCCTATCCCTCTTACTTCACAAGTTTTACTATCTGTTATAGCAACTGATTTCTCATTTTTTTCTTGTAGAGATTCAAACCATTTTTTATTTTGATTCATATGTTTGCTTGCTCCTGAATCTATGTACCAATAATCCATAATCAATTTTTTGGTTTGTATGAGGTTGACTACCTTTCTAAATTTCAAAAATCCTAATTTGATGTTGAAATCCTTATGGCTCCCTAACAAGAAATTTATAATTTCGTAAACTATATTTACAAATTTTGCAACCCTAATTTGATGTAAGAATATTTGCAAATGCTTTACAAGATTTACTAATCAAATTACAAATATTCCCAAAACTTTAAAATGATTCCTTAAGTTTCTCAAAATTATTTTAGGACTTCTCGAATCTTGCCAAAAATAAATATTTCACTTTATAAGGTTTTATTTTCTACTAAAATAACTTATACCTCCAATTAAATTATTAATAAAAGTAAAATATTAACAAAATTAAACCTTAAATAATTATTTCTCTTACGTATAGCTCCAAACCATATAAAATGAATAATTAAATATTAGCCTTTACCTCCAATGTTGGTGCTTAAATACTTTGGTGATATTGTTGTTGTTATTTCTATATATGGTGCTCTCTAAGATTTTGACTATCCTTCTAGTTCTTGTTATGCATTCTCTAACCATTGAATGTGTAGAAGATCATTTGGGCTCCTCCAACCTGTCTATATTCCTAATTTAATGTGCCACATGGCACTCAACATCTTCATTAGGAATTTCTTCTTTCTAAATTACTCTACCTAATTTAGTGATGTTATGATAGTATGGGCATTACCTTTGACAAGTGTCTTCCTTAATGAAAGAGTGATATAGATGGTTTTAAGCATTTTATTTTCTTCAATGGTTTTTGGTGCCCCCCTTCCTCTGCACCACATGTCATCCAAGTTATTTTAGGTTCTTAACTGAAATGAAAAATGGTGGTTATGCTCCTCTCAAAACTTACAATTGATATATAATGTCTTATCTTTATTTTATGCTCAAATTTTTTTGCCCTTCCTTAATTCTTATAATATATTTGTTTCTTGATAGTTGTAACTTTCAACTCTTCTTCCCTCAAACGTACTTTTTTTGGCTTTCCTTTTTTTAACTCTTCAATATTTTCAAAACATTTCGTATTCCTTTTTTGCAATGCTTCCTAGTGCTTCTTTGTTTCTAACACTTGGTGGTGGCTCTTATCTATAAATGGTTGCTCCTCTTCTATGATGGTGGCTCCTCCTTTGGTGGTGCTTCAATAACTCTTCCTTGGTGGCTTTTTCACCCCTTTTCTCAATAGCTTGTTAATGCTATTTAGCTAGATATCCAAGCTTCTTAACTTGGGTAAAATATTTGATTTTTGATTTATTTATCTCCCAAAAATATTGTACCTTTATCCTTGCTTTGAATCTATCCTTATATTATATCTAACTTCTTCTTTTTGTTGTATATTTTAATCGAATGTGACTACTACCCTCTTCAAGCTTTAGTTATTTACATTATGTATTTAGACACCTTGATCATGCTATATTTGAGCCCTTATTCAAAATTTTCTTGGATAATAATACTACCTCCTTTGTTGACATGATTTTTGATGAATTTAATAGGTCTAATATGGTGCTCTTATAACCTTAAAGTAAACTAGTTTTAATGCTTAAATAATAAAATTTTGTAGCATCAATGTTGCATAACTTTTATGCCTCCTTTTGTAGCTGATATTATTGGTGATTTTATTCATCTTTTTTCTGCCCCGAAATTATAAAATTTACATCTCTTTTTCATTTTATATTGTTTCTCCAAAACCTCTTTAATTCTCCTCCAAATGGGTTCTCTTGGAATCTAAAATTTATAGCTAAAAAAATTGTCTTCTTTCTATTCAAAAAATCTTTAAAATATTCCCAATATTGCTTTTCAAAAAGCTTCAAATTCTATCCAAAATATTTGAATCCTTATCCTTTAGTTTGTTGTCTAAAACAACTATAATTTGTAGTTTTCGATGTTGCCCCAAAAATAACTTCTATGTTGTTCAAACTCTACCCTTATTTTCAAAATTGCCAGCTCTATTATCACATTCAACTTATTATCCTGTGACCCTTCATAATATACCTTGAAATAAAACAACAAAATTATCCTTCTCAAATCATACTTCAAAATCTAAATGGTGGTCTTCAAATTCCCTAGTTTTGTGGCCTTTTTTGCTAGTATATTCCTCAAGATTATGAATGTGTTTTTGCAAAATTATTGCCAAATTATTTCTTCTTTTGGATTTTTTTTCGTATGGTGGTAATTGTCCCAAATACATTTCCAATAGCTTCTCCTTATTTCTTAAAATATTCTCTAATGGTCACATCTTCAATAGGGTTTCTCTAGACTTCTCCTTCCAAGTTCACGTAGAACCTCTTTTCTTGAGTCTCTTCAATCTTCAATTTGCAATTCTCAAATTCCCTTGTGGCTCTAATACCACTATTAGCTTTTTATGATAGATACTTTAATTTAAAATAAAAACAAGGTTTAAAATGAACATGCTATACTAAATATATGATAATGACAATATTCTAAACATGTAAAATGCATGAATAAATTTTACTAATTTTCAGATAACTACGATTAACAAATGCTCATAAAAATACTAAAAATGCCCTTGTGTAAAGCTCTACTAATGCATACTATGAGCAATGCTCTTTTTTTTTTAATATTACAATGCTTAGTCACAATATATAAAAGTATGTGATCATTTACTTTCCTACTCTAAGGACACATGTGCATTGTACATGAAGGACACTTGTGCACATGCACACCTAACTATAAGACACTTGTGCATTTCCTACACATTATTACATTACATAAAATATAACTCACATTCTAATCTAAGACACTCCTAATCTAAATATGTACCCAAGGTGGTACATTAGCATGTACCAAATAATGTAATATATTCTAACAAAATCCCTATAAAGCAATTATTGATACAATTATGTCTTGTTTTGATAAAATCACCATTTGAGACATCTCTTATTCTAGCAACTTACATCCTTAACACCCTTAGAACTTGATTATGAACATGCTACCATTATTATTCACCATGTTTTAGAGCCTACTAATGCTCCTACTAGCCTATAAATACTTGAAGTTCTTTACCTTAATATATCCACCCCTACAAATCCTTGTTATGTTCACTTCTTTATGTTATTTTAGGATGGTTCTATCCTCAAATGTATTGATAATTATGAACACAAGAATTTCCATTAGTGAACTTGTTTCTATGTAATATTTGGTGATATTTTATACCATAGCTCTTCTAAAAACATCTCACCTCATTGTTTTGCATTTTAAAAATCTAGACAACCATCTAGGACATCCATGATGGCTCCCATAGTGAGAATTTTAGTGGTATTGCTATATATTGGCCCAGTAAGGAGAATTATTCCAATGACTATGTTAAGAAATGTTCAAAATTTAAAAAACATGATAATTTAGTCCATGTTACTACTCAAGATCTTCAACCCATTATGTATCCTTGGTCCTTTTTAATGTCAAGTCTCGACACTATTAGAAATATCAACCTACCTTATTTAGATGGCCATAATTTTATTATTAGTACTACTAAATATTTTACTAAGTGGTTCAAAGCCATGCCTTTATCCTATGTCATTGGTGCGTAGGTGTCTAAATTTCTCCTAACTAGATCATATGTTGTTACAATATCCCTTCCACAATCCTCTCGGACAATGGTACCCCTTTTATGAATAACGATGTTAAAAAATTTTACGCTATATATAAGATCAAACACAAATGGTCTATAGCCTGAGACCCATAATTTAATGGTCATGAAAAAGTATAATATGATACTTGAATTAAAATTATCAAGAATATTTTTAATAATAATGTACAAGATTCACAAATCTAATTTTACCTTGATCTTTGGGCCTATTGTACCAATGTGCATACCTTGATTGGCATAACCCCTTATGCTTTGGTGTATGTATTCGAATTATATTTCTCCTTTGAACTTAAGGTATTTTCCCTTTATATTCTCCTACAATATTTCTCAATTGACAACCAATACCATGTTGGTCATATTTCCTAGCTAGAATTACTTGGTGAGCATCATGTCAATTCTTTAGAGCACCTTAGACTCTATCATAATCACCTTCAATGAGCCCATCATAATAGGGTATGATATCACTTCTTTGTCAATAGTGGCTTGGTACTTAATGAAAAGTAGAAGAATATCGATGCTAAATATGGCCTTAAAGTAAAATTTAAATCCAATTGTCTTGGGCTCTTTTTCATTATCACAACCTTTGGCTTAGGGGCATACCACTTATCTACTATTGACATAACTAAATTGAAAGAACCCATTAATATAGTGTATCATAAGAAATATTATGCTTGATTATGCTTGATTTATGTCTTATTATACATAATTGCCTACTCATGTGTCTGTTTGTATGGTTGCTTTCTTATGTATTTTCTTACATCATATTCTTTGCTTATTGTCATATATTTTATTACATGATTGTATAGTATTCTTTTTCATCCATTAAAGTTCATTGAGGCCTCATAATGAGATGTTGATGATTCTAGCTAGAAAATTATTACACTTGCATTACATTTAAGCACTAGGTCACTAAGCTAGTAGATCTTCTTGATGACTCATCCTTCTTCTAGGATTGATTATCTTTATATTTTAGAATGTGAAGGATGGCCTAAGGTATTAATGTTATAGTTTATACATTACCATAAATATATGCAACATGGGCACATTTCAATAATTTAATTTCTTCTTCAATATTTGAACTTACCAAGAGAGTCACTTGGGCCACTGGTTTATGTACATTATGACTTCTTTGAAGAATATTTTCACTACTTTTTCAATGATCCTATAGATATTATGCAATTTATAGGAGGGGATAAGGCCTTAAGGACACATTCTTTACCTATATTTATTCATATAAGAGCAAACATGTTTCAACACCTTAGCTTCTTCTTATAAATTCCATAATATCTAGAGGATCATTTTATTCATTGACCTCTTGGTTTGTCCTCTCAAAATTTTAGAATCTAGAGGTAGGGTTGAGGGCTTTTTATCACCATATTTAATTTGATACTATTTACAAAAACATAGACATATTTGAATGTCTCAACCTCTACTTCCAGTTTCCTTAATGTTTAAGATGTTACTTTATTCACTAGCATATGCAATATTTCACTTAAGTTAATTATTTACTAGTCATTTGCTTGCTTTTATATGGCTAATTATGTGAGATTTTTTATATTCCTATAATTATTATCCACTTGGTCTTGTGTACATACTATAGGTGTTTTTATAATACCACAATGTGATGTATAATTAGTTGTCATGTGTCTTTATTTTATCGTTATGTCTTCTCCCTTCACTCTTTTTGACACATTCCTTTTGTATATTGAAAGCATATAACAACATAAAAACTATATTATAACTTACACAATTGTCTCTCCTCATTATATTCATCATGAATTGATGATGATTTTGAGGACCATCCCTTTCATCAATCCCTTCCACTATATATATTTTTGACCCATTGAGGTTACTCCTTGAACTCATTAGTCAAAGCATGACACACTACTAACTCTGCTAGGGTAGGATTGTTTGTTTCCTTTCATTATTTAAAACACCTATTTGGGTGAGCATTATCTAAAAACCCTGTTTGGATGAGCATTCTATAAAACACCTGTTTGGGTGAGTGTTTTTTGAAACACCAATTTGGGTGAGCATTCTCTAAAACACCCATTTGGGTGAGCATTCTCTACAAAAACCTATCTGGACGAGCATTATTTGAAAAACCCATTTGGATGTGTGTTCTTTGAAACACCCTTTTGGGTGAGCATTCTCTAAAATATCGATTTAGGTGAGCATACTTCCAAAACACCAATTTGGATGATCATACTCCTAAAATATCCATTTGGGTGAGCTTATTATTTATGTTATATTTTTTATAGTTACTTTTATACTAATGGTTATGTTTATTATAGGTTTTAAAACATGCACATACATTTATAATCCTTTTGTAAATCACCAATAAAACTCATCACAAAGACTTGCAATCACATTAAACATCATTCTATTAATTTTCTTATCATGTCTTACAAATGTATTTATCTTTCTTCACTTTCTCCTATGACTACTGACCTACTACTGGGCTGCTCAATCATTGAAACCATACGCTTCTATTGTTGATTCATCTACCTCTATGCAATATTATAGAACATGGTACTATGATAATAATCTTTCAAATCTTACATATCCTCATTGAAAGTATTCTAATAATCTAGTACTTGATACCATATCAAGGAAAACCTTAATATTAGCCTTATCCATGCCAACCTATCCCCCTGCAAATTTGCTCCTAACCATGTGAATTTTATTCATTTCATTTACTATTTTGATGTTGATATTAGCTCTCGTCATTGCAGAACTATAGGTAGACCATCGAACCTTTGCAAACTCCCCTACAATATGTTCTCTCCTAGATCTATGATTATGGCATAGAATCACTACAAGCATTACTAAATTGAATTGGTCATCTAAGTTGCACACCAATCATCCCTTATTATTGCATTTTAGTAGTCTTTTATCTCTTTTAGGATAGGATGCTCCACCCATACCATTAATCCCTTCATCTCCTCTTATATCTTATAGGTATTTGCTTGTATTACCTTATTTATCTCTATTTATAAATAGAAGTATTGGATTCAAATTTTCTCTTAATATTTATAGTTAAGTGAAATTGGTAAGTTTTGGAATCATCATATGCATGTTCTCAAGATTTACTACTTTTGGAATGCTCTGGTTCTCTACATTTGGTGTGTTTTCTATGATTTGTTGTTGAGGATAAGAAAGTGGAGAAGCTTTAATAATAGATTGAGCACATAATTTGTCTTCTAAGGAGAAAAGGTCTTCCACTTTGGTTGCTACCTCTACTCCTACTTCTTCTATAGGCTTATCAAATTTTCTCTATGCATTTATTAGCTCTTAGATCATCAATTCTTAGTGTTAATTTTTTTTAAGTGAAACTTTGAGCTTGAACTATAGCTTAAAAGTTTCATCCCATAGCAATATGCTACACAAAACATCCTATTCCATAACACATAACATAACAATGTTAATGACTCCAGCATTAACCAAGTTCCCTTTCAAAACCCTACGTATAACTTGCCCTTAGGCAATCTAGGGGCATTGCACAAAAATAATCCTAATATGTAATTTTTGACAAGTATAGTGAAAAATTGGTAATAAGAATTGATACACTTCAAGATCCAAGTTTCACTTATAACTATAGCTTATAAGTTAAAATGGATACACTTCAAGTTCTAATTTTCACTTATAATAATGTTTGTTGTGTGCTTGTATCCATTTTTGTTCATTTCTAGACTTATATCATAAGAAAAATAAGTCATTTTTATTTTATCTATAGGCATAAAAGTAGAGAAAGCCTAAAGTTTGCATTTAGAATAATATTATTTGGGCATTCTCTTGGTCTTCTGCTTGAAAAGAAAAAATATTTACTTTCTTGTAAAATTAGCAATAGTCTTGATTCATATAGCTCATTTTTTTTTTGCATCACTATTTTCCCTACATTGTTTTTCTTTAATTTGTTGTAGTTTAAATCTCAATAAGACCAAACCTGGGTTCTTGTTCAATAAAAAAATAAAATCCCTTTCATCCTAGACTTGGAGTTAGTCCTTAAACCCTTCATGGTTAATCATTTGATCCTCCAAGTCCTTGAGTGTAGAGTAAACACAACACTCCCACAATCACCTCAACTTCTAGTGGATCCATCAAGAATCATATGCAATGGAAAATTTGTCCCCCTCTACATATTAGGTGAACCCATTATGAAATACATCCTTAGTGGAAATATGGTAAGCCTCTTACCTTTGTATTCTTTTGTTATAGTTTTAAACTATAAGCAATACCATTTAATATTTTTTTTATATTAGAAAAATTAAACAAAATAATAACTTAATCAATTATTTTGTGTCCTTTGTATTTTTGCATCAGCTTTTCTCCCTTTCTCTTTCTATTGATCCTATGACCGCAAACCTTAGGAATAACTGAAATATGTTAGATATAGAAGAGAGTGCTCTATACCATGAGGATGATTAGGTTGATAGGAATAATTCCAATCTAGAGGAAATAGAGACTAGTGATGACTTTGAATATATTGAAAGGTCTAATAGAAAACTTACCTTCAAACCATATAATCATTTCATGCTATTCTTAAAAAAAATTGGAAAGCCCTAAATTCAAGGCAAAAATAATGACACCCACTTCCAATAAGTTGAACATATCATCTTTAAATCAAATCTCCTTAAAATATCCACATCAATCCTCTATTTTAATTTTGTCATAATGTTAATCCATTTCATAAACCAACATATGCTACTACAACCACCAATAATGGAGGAGTTTTGGATCTCCTTCAACTAGTGGTATTCACCAAAGTAATGTTCAATTTCCTTTTCATAATATTTCTTCTTATGTTCCACAAAATGCAAATTTCATCCCATAGCAATATGATACACAAAACATCCCATTCCATAACCCATACCATAATAGTGTTAATACGTCTAACATTAACCAAGTTCCCTTTCAACAACCTACCTATATCCCACCCTTAGATAATCTAGGGGTATTATACAACAACAATCCCAACATGTAAATTTTGACAAATATAATTAAACAATTGACATTAATAATGGAGAAACTTCAAGCCCCAAGTTTCACTTGACTAGGAGTTAAGATATGATTAGAGATTTAAATATGAATTAGAATTTTGGTAATTTTGAGGATGATTTGTGGCATTTATTAGGACCCTTAGGGATTTGGGAATGATTGGGGCTTTTCTTAGAAGATTTTATTAAGGATGAGGGGTCAATTGGGGTTTTTGGGATTTTTTAGGGTGATTTGGAAATTTTATTGAATTTTTTTAGGATTTGTGAGGTAGGGAGATTTTAGGTGATTTTATTACGATTTTGGAAATTTGGGGATTTTAGAGGGATTGTTTAGGATTTTGGAAAATTAATATGTAATTTATAGATATTGGAAAGCATTTGGAATTTTGTAAACTTAGTCAAAAATGGGGTTTTTAGTGGATTACAAAATGACATGTTTTGGGTGTCTATAGTTTTATACCCCAAATGGTCTAATCCTCATCTATACTTAGAGCTTGTTTTACACTGACATCATTTCCTTCCTCTCCCTTTCTTATACCTTATGGATAGGGACCCTTTCTCATATTTCTAGCACCTCCACTGAGTTGTTAGTTATTTCTCCTTAATTTATCTCTACTTCTATGTTTCTTCCCTCTATTTCTAGACTTACTCTTGCTTTCTTCTAAAATTTTATTAGTGTGCCTTCATGGCTACCATCACCCATGCTACTTAGTTTATCTAGTTCCTGTTATCACCCTTTGTCCATCCTTATTTTCAATTCAACCACTTATAGTTGTAATTCTACAAATTTACCTTCTAGCACTCATATTCATTTCTACGTAACATTTAACTCTAGTTGCATCCTTTTTAGTCCCTATTTATCTTGGTATCTCCTACCTTCTCTTATTCCTTGGTGTTTATCCTTTCACATATTTTTTGCTCCTCTTTGATTCTTGTCACTAGAATCCTTTTTTTCATTTTAGTTGTCTTGATGTCATCCCATGCTTCATAACCTTTTCCATAGTAATATGCTCATCAAGTCTCACAATACACTACTTGGTGGTTCTTGTGACCTCATCATATATGTGAATAGTAAATCCATTAAATCCTAGTGTGCTACCACTTGCTTATCAATACTTTGATGATATTTCTCACAAACAAAATCCATTGGATTTTCTAAATAGTATGGTATTTTAATTTTCTATTCTTTTCACTCTTCCACTCTCTTTATATGTATCAAAAAATTTAGGTGGTGCCTTGTCAATATTGAGTATCTCTTAATATTGGTTAAATACTTCAATAAAAATAGAGATACTACATCATATGGTGTTGGCATAGATTCTCTAATTATCTCTCTGTGCACCAATTGAATGCTTTATCCCTCATATAATAGAAAATTTTCCAAATCTTGAGTTAAATTATGAAGAACACAAGCTTATACTGAGAGGAGGGGTGAATAGTATAAGATAAATTTTTACTTTTCTTTCCCAATCAATATTATGCAATGTATAGATCAATATCAATAGAAGTAATCAAAGCAATGCACAAAACACCATACACAATAGAGACACCACAATTTACGTGGTTCACCCAATGTGGGCTACTCCACGGAGAAAATATTTCACTAAAATTTTCTCGATCAATCTCTTGGGAATCCTTTCCCTATTACAATGTTTATGGACCTCTGTCCAAAGGAGATGTTGATCCCCTAAATCAAGTTCGTGGATCTCTATCCATAGGAGAACTCCTTCTCCTCTGCTCTAGTTGGTGATCCTCTAGAAGACTACTACCTCCACTACACTGGCTTGTGGATCTCTCTCCACTGAAGACTCTTGTCCCCACTCAGAAGACCTATCCTCACTACCCTGTCTGATGGATCTCTATCCACTAGAGACTATTGTCCTCTCTGCTCTGTCACCTCCAAAGATCTATCTCAAATCTGCACTAAACATAGTCCTTCGATCTAGCACAAATCTACTCAATATCTATCTCTGGTCTGGCACAAACCTATCCTCAAATATTCACCAAACTCTGCTCCACAAGTCCACTCAGAACTTGCTCAATTATGCTCAACAAGTCCACTCAGAACTTGCTCAATCTGCTCAACAAGTCCACTCATAACTTGCTCAATTTTAACAAGTCCACTTAGAACTTGCTCAATCTGCTCAACAAGTCCACTCAGAACTTGCTCAAATATTCTCAACAAGTCCACTTAGAACTTGCTCAAATATTCTCAACAAGTCCACTCAGAACTTGCTCAAATCTTCTCAATAATTCCACTCATAACTTATCCAAATATTCTCTCAATATATATTGTAAGCTTCCATAAAATCTTTCTCAAATCTATCCACAAGTCCTCTCAAAGACTTACCTCAAATCTTCTCAACAAGTCCACACTAGAACTTGTCCAATCTCATAGAAACATAAAGAGAATTGTTAGAGACCAATATATTAATTCAATATGTCTAACTCAATGCTCAATCACTTTCTCAACTCAAATCATAATATAGAATAGTTTGTTTTATGGAACTTGAACAATCACTTCACACACCCACTTGACTAGGCTCAACCAACTCTACTCAACCAATCACCCAAAGAAACAACCCTTGCTCACAAACCCTAGTCCAAGCATGTAAACATCAACTCAAAATATTTCCAATAATGCTCAACAACAATCCTCACATAACAATGATACTCATGTTCTTTTCAAACCCTAGTTCAAGTTCTTTTCTCAATAACTCACTTCAACAACAATGCTTATAAAATAGTCTTCACATAGCAATGATAATCAAACCCTAGTTCAAGCTCTTCACACAACCAATGGCTTCAACAACAATGCTTATAAAACAAGGTTTTAACCACACTTCTTTATTCCAGAAAACCTTGTAGCAATCACTCAAACACACTCAAAAGGAAACCCTAATCAAGTCCTTTTCACTCCAAACTTATTTTCCATAAAACAATCAATCAACTTAAACTTTGAATAATATGCCCATACCTTTTTCTTGATAAATATGACCTTCAAGAATCTACCACAATAACACAATATTCCTTTGCCAATTCTCAAAAGGATTAGATGATAATACAATGCATATATTAATTCATGAGTATACCTTATTACTCCAATCTCAAAATAATATCCAACACCATACTATTTTGAATATTCACCTCTCAAGCATAAGTCACTTTACTACTTTGTTTATCAAAGCCCAAAGCTATTTCTACTTATATCTCCCTAAACTTATTATTGCATTAAAGATAATTCTTTTGATAAAATAATGCAATTTATCTTTCCCTTTTCTAAGGTAAAAATATTTTACCCACAAGTAAATCTTTTCACCTCAATACTTTATAAAAACTACTCTTTTTAATTTAGGCATTCATCAAATTAATTACAACCTTATTTCTCCTTTATTCAACCTTAGCCTAAATTAAAATTAAATCTCACAATAATGTTACCAGTTTTATTAACGCATGAAGCACTTCTTCTTCCAAGCACCTTCCTCTTGGCTGTCACCACCATGGAGTTGCGTTCTCCCTTGGAGTCTCCACACTTTACGCCTTCACCTGCTTCAGGCCATGCCATGCTACGTTCACTACCTCAAGCCACACCTTGGCTATGCTCATTGCCTTGCACCACTCCTTGGCTATGTTTGTTGTCTCTAGCTAAACCTTGGCTATGTTCGCTGCCTTGCACCACTCTTTGGCTATGTTTGTTGTCTCTGGCCACTCCTTGGCTGCGTTTGCTGCCTTGCACCACTCCTTGGCTATGTTTATTTCTTGCCACTCCTTGGCTACGTTCTTGCCTTGCACCACTCCTTGGCTATGTTTTCTACCTTGCACCACTCCTTGGCTATGTTTACTATCTCTTAGCCACACCTTGGCTACGTTCGCTAGGCATAAACAAAATTTTCACTATACTTTCTTCCTTACACAATTGCACATTTTTATCATCGAGCAAAAGGATGAATGAAATACCTCCAAGGCATTAGCCTTTATACTAAATCTCTTCCTCCATGCATGATGTCGACGCTCAATTTATTCTCAACGTCGGCGCTCGATTTTCCTTTGAAAATTTATTAATTTATAAAATATTTAAATTCTTTTGAATTTAAATTTTATAAATTAATTCTTTAAACCCTATGGTTTTAAATAAAAACCCTTTTATTTTTGCCACCATTGGTTTTAAATAAAAAACTTTTATTTTTGCCACTATTGGTTTTAAATAAAAACCTTTTAACTTTTCCCACCATTGGTTTTAAAGAAAAACCTTTTATTTTTGCCACCATTGGTTTTAAAGAAAAATAGTTTTAAAAACCTTTTAACTTATGCTTCCACATAATATTTAAAAATATTATGGAGCCCTTTGCCTTTAACTTTTGCATTGTTCCTCTTGATCTTGATTTTATTAGAAGCTTCTTCCGAATATCAATGACAACTTTGATAACTTGTTTCTTGACAAATTCCTTGACATTTAATGATGACTTCATTTCTTGACATCAATGACAACTTTAACTTTAAGGACTCAAAATGTCCAACAATCTCCCCCTTTGTCATTGATGGCAACCCAAAATTTTTTATTGAAAACTTGACTTCTTCTTCTATGCTGCTCCCCCTGGCTCAATGCTCTCTTCAAATACCAAGTCTCCCCCTTACTCAAATATCTCCCCCTTTGACATCAATGGCAAAGGGTCACCTTTGGGGCTTGGGGCTAAGAATGAGCCTCTTAGCTTAGCCCCTCCCCCACCTCTTGTTGAGGTGGTTAATTCTAGGGTGGGAGTATTTCTACTCCCAGAAGGCATTGTTCTTTACCTTTATCCTCTTTCCTTCTTATCTGATTCTTCTGATTCCTCTAACTATTTCTTTCAGTGTCCATGTTCCTGTCCATGTCTACATTCTTGTTCCTATTTTTGTTCATATCCATATTCCTATTCTTATTCCTGTTCATATCCATGTTCCTATTCCTGTTTCTATTCCTGTTCATATTCATGTTCCTATTCTTGTTCATACCTGTTTTTGGAATGTCTGCTCTACACCACTTTGTTGTGTGACCATCATTGTTGCACTTGTAACACTTAATGTTATTATTTCTTGGAGGTGCAAATGTCATAGGATTTCTTCTAGTGAAGCCATACCTCCTTCTGTCATGAACCCTGCAATTTATTGCCTTGTGACCAAACTGATTACATGAGTAGCAATACCCATGGAAGAACTGTCTGTTCCCATATTCCTATATTTCATGTGTCCTGCATTGTGAAGCCATGTGCCCAAACTTGTGACATGAGAAGCATCTTCCATTGAATTTTCCTTGTCTTGACCTCATTGGTCTCGCTAGCTTGACCTATTCATATTTTGGTTCCATCTGTATCTTCTTTGTGCATTGTTCCTATTTTTTTTTAACTCTCTATTATCCAAATCATCCTCAGATGTCTAACAATATTTACACTATCATTTTCTGAAGTATCTTCATCTGAAGTTTCTTCTCCTCCAAAACTTGAAGTTGACTCTCCTTCCCATTTCTTTTGAATCTGTTCAAATCCAAGACCTGTCTTGCTTGATGTAGTCTTTTGTGTCTTGATGAACTTATCCAAGTTCTTTGAGCTATTTTTAAACCCTTTCATCTTGATCTTGGAGTCTTCTAAATCTTCTTTTAGTAGTGCCACTTCTTGTGCTAACTTCTCACATTCCAAGATCTTTGCTTCTAACTTATCTTTGAACCTCTTTGTCTTAGCCTTTGATTTTTCTAAATCCTCTATGAGCAATCTTCTCTCTTCATCACATTCTTGAAATTGAATTTCAAGTTTAGAGTGTTGCTTTCTTACCTTCTTTACCATGTCAAGGGCATAAATAAGTTCTCCCTTGAGATCATAACCATTCTCTTCTGAATATTCCTCTATTTGTTTACCTTTGTCCACATATTTATTTTCTTTTGGCTTGTCTTCTATAGGATCACTTACTTCTTCTAAATCCATTAGAAGATTTTCATCTGGTCCTTCAAGTGCATTTTCATATTCATCATCACTGAAACTATAACCATCCCTTGTACAATCATCTTCAAGATGTCCAAAGTTACCACATCTAAAACACTTGAGAATTACTGGAGTCCTTTTCTTAACTTGCTCTTTTTCTTCAATCATAAATAAGACTTCATCTCTATCATTGTCTAAAAAACTAGCATCACTATCACTTGAGTACTTACTTGCCTTATCCACATAGTAGCTCCTCTTTTGCCTTTGAAAGAACTTCTTTCCTTGTCTACTTTGTCCATCCTTGCTTTTCTTCTGATGCCTATATATTTTTGATTCCCTGTTCTTGTGATCTTATTTTTCTTCACCATTGTTGTTCTTGGGTTCTTGACAATCTATTGCAAAATGTCCAAACTTTCCACAATTGAAACACTTAATAGATCTTAGATCTCTGGATCTTCTGGAATCTTTATCTCTTCTACCATAATTAGCTTCTTCATCACTGGATGACTCATTGCTTGATTCTGACTTCTTACCCTTTGTCTTATTGATTGCTTTGAATGTTGCTTCCTTCTGGGGAATAGGATCTTTTGTTCTTATCTCAAATGTTGTGAGCATACCAAGCAACTTATCTCTTGTCAAAGTATCACCATCCATTGACACTTCTATAGCAGAAACCTATTCACTGAATCTTTTTGGAAGAGTTCTTAAGACTTTATCACAAACATCTGATTCATCAATCTTCATTCCAAGTCCTTGCATATCATTAACAACCTCATCAATTCGAATTAGATAAGCACTAATATTTTCCTCTTCATTCATTCTTAATGCTTCAAGTTGTCCTTTGAGATTTTGCATCTTTGCTTTCTTGACACTTTTATCTCCTTCATATATATTTTGCAATTTATCCCACATCTCTTTTGTAGTTTTACAATGCATAACTTTCATAGACTTTGTTCTATGCAAACCTCTCACAAGTGCATTCATTGCTTTTGAATTATAGTGTTGTAGAAGCTTACCTTCCTTATCTGTAGGAGGATTGACTAAGGGATCATATCCAAATTCCATTGATTCCCAAATTTCATTGCCAAGTGCCATCAGGTAGATCTTCATCATCATACTCCAATACATATAGTCACTTCCATAAAATACTGGTGCTAAATTATTTGAGGACACCTCCTTAGGATCCATTGTGTTCTTGTTAGCTTTTCCTTCAAGTTGTTAAACTCTTCTGAAGGAACCCACTCTGATACCAATTGAAGAACACAAGCTTATACTGAGAGGGGGGTGAACAGTATAAGATAACTTTTTACTTTTCTTTCCCAATCAATATTATGCAATGTATAGATCAATATCAATAGTAGTAATCAAAGCAATGCACAAAACACCATACACAATAGAGACACCACAATTTACATGGTTCACCCAATGTGGGCTACTCCACAGAGAAAATATTTCACTAAAATTTTCTTGATCAATCTCTTGGGAATCCTTTCCCTATTACAATGTTTATGGACCTCTATCCAAAGGAGATATTGATCCCCTAAATCAAGTTCATGGATCTCTATCCATAGGAGAACTCCTTCTCCTCTACTCTGGCTGGTGATCCTCTAGAAGACTACTACCTCCACTGCACTGGCTTGTGGATCTCTCTCCATTGAAGACTCTTGTCCCCACTTAGAAGACCTATCCTCACTACCCTGGTTGATGGATCTCTATCCACTAGAGACTATTGTCCTCTCTACTCTGTCACCTCCAAATATCTATCTCAAATATACACTAAACATAGTCCTTCGATCTAGCACAAATATTCTCAATATCTATCTCTAGTCTGGCACAAACCTATCCTCAAATCTACACCAAACTCTGCTCCACAAGTCCACTCAGAACTTGCTCAATTCTTCTCAACAAGTCCACTCATAACTTGCTCAATCTGCTCAACAAGTCCACTCAAAACTTGCTCAATCTGCTCAACAAGTCCACTCAAAACTTGCTCAAATCTGCTCAACAAGTCCACTCATAACTTGCTCAATCTGCTCAACAAGTCCACTCAGAACTTGCTCAAATCTTCTCAACAAGTCCACTCATAACTTGCTCAAATCTTCTCAACAAGTCCACTCAGAACTTGCTCAAATCTGCTCAACAAGTCCACTCAGAACTTGCTCAAATCTGCTCAATAAGTCCACTAAGAACTTATCCAAATCTGCTCTCAATATGTATTGTAAGCTTCCACAAAATCTTACTCAAATCTGTCCACAAGTCCTCTCAAAGACTTACCTCAAATATTCTCAACAAGTCCACACTAGAACTTGTCCAATCTCATAGAAACATAAAGAGAATTTTTAGAGACCCAATATGTTCTATACTCAATGCTCAATCACTTTCTCAACTCAAATCATAATATAGAATAGTTTGTTTTATGGAACTTGAACAATCACTTCACACACCCACTTGACTAGGCTCAACCAACTCTACTCAATCAATCACCCAAAGAAACAACCCTTGCTCACAAACCCTAGTCCAAGCATGTAAACATCAACTCAAAATATTTCCAACAATGCTCAACAACAATCCTCACATAACAATGATACTCATGTTCTTTTCAAACCCTAGTTCAAGTTCTTTGCTCAATAACTCACTTCAACAACAATGCTTATAAAATAGTCTTCACATAGCAATGATACTCAAACCCTAGTTCAAGCTCTTCACACAACCAATGGCTTCAACAACAATGCTTATAAAACAAGGTTTTAACCACACTTCTTTATTCCAGAAAACCTTGTAGCAATCACTCAAACACACTCAAAAGGAAACCCTAATCAAGTCCTTTTCACTCCAAACTTATTTTCCAGAAAACAATCAATCAACTTAAACTTTGAATAATATGCCCATACCTTTTTCTTGATAAATATGACCTTCAAGAATCTGCCACAATAACACAATATTCCTTTGCCAATTCTCAAAAGGATTAGATGACAATACAATGCATATATTAATTCATGAGTATACCTTATTACTCCAATCTCAAAATAATATCCAACACCATACTATTTTGAATATTCACCTCTCAAGCATAAGTCACTTTACTACTTTGTTTATCAAAGCCCAAAGCTATTTCTACTTATATCTCCCTAAACTTATTATTGCATTAAAGATAATTCTTTTGATAAAATAATGCAATTTATCTTTCCCTTTTCTAAGGTAAAAATATTTTACCCACAAGTAAATATTTTCACCTCAATACTTAATAAAAACTACTCTTTTTAATTTAGGCATTCATCAAATTAATTACAACCTTATTTCTCCTTTATTCAACCTTAGCCTAAATTAAAATTAAAGCTCACAAGAATGTTACTAGTTTTATTAATGCATGAAGCACTTCTTCTTCCAAGCACCTTCCTCTTGGTTGTCACCACCATGGAGCTACGTTCTCCCTTGGAGTCTCCACACTTTACGCCTTCGCCTGCTTCAGGCCATGCCATACTACGTTCACTACCTCAAGCCACACCTTGGCTATGCTCATTGCCTTGCACCACTCCTTGGCTACGTTCACTATCTTGCACCACTCTTTGGCTACGTTTTCTGTCTCTGGCCACTCCTTGGCTACGTTCGCTGCCTTGCACCACTCCTTGGCTATGTTTGCTGTCTCTAGCCACTCCTTGGCTGCATTTGCTGCCTTGCGCCACTCCTTGGCTACGTTTGCTACCTTGCACCACTCCTTGGCTACGTTTACTATCTCTTAGCCACACCTTGGCTACGTTCGCTGGGCATAAACAAAAATTTTGCTATACTTTCTTCCTTACACAATTGCACGTTTTTATCATCGAGCAAAAGGATGAATGAAATACCTCCAAGGCATTAGCCTTTATACTAAATCTCTTCCTCCATGCATGACGTCGGTGCTCGATTTATTCTCAACGTCGGTGCTCGATTTTCCTTTGAAACTTTATTAATTTATAAAATATTTAAATTCTTTTGAATTTAAATTTTATAAATTAATTCTTTAAACCCTATGGTTTTAAAGAAAAACCCTTTTATTTTTGCCACCATTGGTTTTAAAGAAAAACCTTTTATTTTTGCCACCATTGGTTTTAAAGAAAAACCTTTTAACTTTTGCCACCATTGGTTTTAAATAAAAACCTTTTAACCTCCACATAATATTTAAAAATATTATGGAGCCCTTTGCCTTTAACTTTTGCATTGTTCCTCTTGATCTTGATTTTATTAGAAGCTTCTTCCAGAATATCAATGACAACTTTGATAACTTGTTTCTTGACAAATTCCTTGACATTTAATGATGACTTCATTTCTTGACATCAATGACAACTTTAACTTTAAGGACTCAAAATGTCCAAAAAAATTAATGCCTATCAAATAATTCCTCCTTTCCCTCTAGTGACCCTATAATCCTAGCTACCACTTATCATGATACTACTGCCTCCATTTCCCAAAACCTTATTTTTCCATTTTTCAAATTTATGGTAATATCCTTTGTGATTCCCTTCAGATATCCATTGAGCCATTGATAAAACTCTAGCCATCCCTCCTACTCCAAAATCCTTGATACATTTATATATCTTTCTAGCACCATGGCATTGTGTGGATCCTACTATAGACATGGAAAATTGACCCATAAAAATGAGTCATTTTCCCCTTAGATTCCTATAAAACCCCTCAAAGTTTCTAAATGCAAGTTTGGATCTCTTTTTTCTATTTTTCCTTGTTTTTTCTCTTTGCCTTATCAAATTCACAATCATATAAGATAAGGTACGAATTCAACAAATTAGGGTTTTTCCTCTTGCAAACCAAGTTCTTGTCCAACCTCTATGACATTGGCTCTTGGCCAAGGTTATTTTTCATTTTACCACCTAAACCCCCTACAAACATTCTATAAATAGAATAATTGGATTTACTTTTTCTCATAATATTTCTGGCTAAGTGAAATTGGCAAGTTTTGGAATCATCATATCCATGCTCTCAAGATTTAATGCTTTTGGAATGATTTGATGTTTTTCTTTTGGTGTGTTTTCTATGATTTTATATTGAGTATAAGAAAGTGGAGAAAATTTGATGATAGATTGAACACATCATTTGTCTTATAAGGAGAAAATGTCTTCTACTTTGGTTTCTACTCACCATTGCTTCTTCTACAAGCTTATCAGGTTTTTTCTATGCATTTATTAGCTCTTAAATCATCATTTTTTAGTGTTCAATTACATTTTTCATTGTAAAATTAGATCTTAAGAACTCTTGTGCAAATGTTTACCCTACTCTTATGGGGTATGAATTCAGAGAAATCATTGGTTTCACCATATTTTTATTTGTTTTTGAATTTATGCTCACTAATTATAGGGTGTAAATTCAATCATAGTAGCTTGGGGGAAATTTTCTACTATAAAAATCCCTAGGCAATCATTTTCATACTTATTTTTTATTGCATCCATTCTATTTATACTTTGCTTTCATTGTTTCATGTTGTTATATCTCATTTTTCTTGTTCCCAAAGTTCAACAATCACTTTTATTTTTAAATGGTTAGCTAAAAGGACCAAGGGAGATCAATTTTTGTGCCTCTAAGCTCAGTCACATAGATGCCTAAGCATGGCCCCAAAAACTAATCAATTTTTCCAATGTTTTGAAGTTAATATTGTAGGTTTGATCAAATACATTGTTGTTGATTTATAGGTCAAAAATTTGGCTAGAATTAACCACCAGATTATGTAAGTTCTCTGATAGATTTGTTAGGTTATTTTTTGTGTGTATTTCAAATTTTTTTCATTTCTATATTTATATCATAAGAAAAAAAACGGCATTTTGATTTTATTTCGAGGCATCAAAAGAGAAAAAATATATAGATTGCAATTAGGATAATCTTGTTTGGGAATTATCTTGGTCTATTTATTGAAAAGAATAAAATATTTAATTTATTGTAAAATTAGGGATAGTCCTAATTCAACCAAATAATCATTCTAGGAATAGATCCATGTTTTCTTGCATCATTATTTTCTCTAAATTGTTGTTCTTTAATTCTTTGTAGAAATCCTAGTAAGACCAAACTTAGGTTCTTATTAAATAAAAACATCAAACCCCTTTCATCCTAGACTTGGAGTGAGTCCTTAAATCCTTCTTGATGAACTCTCCAATTCCCAAAGCTCCTGAGTGTAGAGGACACTTAATGGCCCTGCGGTCACCTTGGATCCCAATGGATTTGTCGAGAATCATACACAATGGGTAGTTTTCCCTTCTCTATATATTTGGTGAAACCAATGTAAAACACACCATTAGTGGCCATCTAGAAAGCCTCTACCCTTTATTTCCTTTTTTTTTTAATTTATAACTATAAGCAAGACCATTTAAATATAATTGTGTAGATTAGAAAATTAAACAAGAAAAAAACTTAATCAATTCTTTTATATCCTTTGTGTTTTTGCATTATATTTTCTCCCTTTATATTTCTATTAATCCTATGGCCTTGAACCTTATGAATAAGGTAAGTATGATAGATATAAAATATAATTCTCTATACCATGAGGATGATCAGGTTGATAGGGAAAATCCCAATCTAGAGTAAAGAGAGTAAATAGAGATTGGTGATGACTTTGATCGTATTGAAGGGTCTAATAAAAAAGTAACCTTCAAATCATATAATCATTTCATGAATTTCTTCAGGAAAAATAGGAAACCCCTAAATAAAACTATGAATAGAGACACCCACTTGAAATAAGCTAGAACATCTCATCTTAAAATCAAATATCCTCAAAATATTTGCATCAATCCTTTGTTTGAATATTTTCATAGTTTTAATACATTTCATAAACCTACTTATTCTACTACAACCACCAACAATGGGGGAGTTTCTAACCTCCTCCAACTAGTGGTATTCCTCAAAGTAATGTTCAATTTTCTCCTAATAACATTTCTTCTTTTGTTCCACCAAATTAAAATTTCATCCTATAGAAAGATGATACATAAAAAATCCCATTCCATAACCCATACCATAATAGTGTTAATGCCTCCAACATTAACCAAGTTTCCTTTCAACAACCTACCTATAACCCACCCTTAGGGAATCTAGTGGTATTGCATAACATCAATCCTAACATGTAAATTTTGACAAATATAGTAAAACAATTGACATTAATGGAAAGAATTCAAGCTCCAAGTTACACTTATAACTATAAAGAAATTTACAATCAACCCATAGATCCTATAGTCATCGCTAGGCCCTATCCAAAGAATTTCCCAATATTGATCTTGCCAATTTATAAGAGAACAAATAACCCAATAAAACATTTAAGGATGTTTATAATATTATGCCATGATATTTTATATGATGATATGTTGTTGCTAAAAACATTTCATAAAAGTCTTGTTTGTATGACATTGAAATGGTATTATAAACTACCCCATAATTCTTTGAGAAAATTTGAAGAAATAATTGAGTTATATGTTCAATAGTTTGGAGCTTATGTGGAAAAGTAGTATCCATTCAATATTTGTATCTTTTGAAACAAGGTAAAGATGAAGGTTTTTTAGAATTCTTTTCCTGATGGAAAAGCTTAGTTGGATTTTTAAGATACACCTTACCTCCTTAATACATGTTGGAGATATTTATATCTCATATGAATTATAAACAACGATTACCTCTTTCAAACAAGAAATATATTTGGAAAGAAGAATAGAGAAGGATCTCATTTGAAGATGTTAAATCAAGTTAAATAAAGAGGATGAAAAGACCATGAAAACATAGTATGAGAAAAATAATGTAGTTGGTGATAAGGTAAGGAATAATAGGTAAAACAATAATGTTAATATCTCTAGTACCTTGCAAAATTTGGTACTTAGTAGACTTCAAACCCCTACCAAGAAATTTTACTAGACTCAACCAACATGTTTTATTAGTCCTTAAGCAACTCTTCGAAGCTAAGATGATTGTGTTGCCTCCCATAAACTCAATACAAAAATATTTTGGTATAATCCTGATCAAAATTGTGAGTATCATAGAGTGAAGGGGCACATGATGAGCTCATGTAAGATGTTGAAACATGTGGCTCATAATTTAACGGATAAAGGTTGCCTTGTTGTAGATTATTTCCAAACCACTCCAAACCAAAAATCTTTTGCTAATAAAAATCCTACTCAAAAAACACCTATAACTAATAAAGATATAGAGATATTCCAAAACCCCCTATCCAATCATAGGTAATAGATAACTAATCAAGTGTCATATAATAATGTGCCACCTCCCTATAACAACATGGTGGGTATGATAACATCTACTACAAGGCAACACACCCAAGCTCAAATGACTCAATAATATCAATAGGAGACAAGTTCTACATCCAAATAACCCTCTAGACCACCCCTAGTTTTTAGGAGTACCCAAAAAAGAAGCACAAGTGTAAAAAAAAACAACCTTAATGTTGAAGCCACAATAAAAATTCTTGTTCAACCTTGAATAGTAGTTAAGTAACCAAGATATCCATCTCAAAACTTTTACAATCTTCTCCTATTCATAGATAAGCCTTGTTGAAGCTTTTAATACAATAATCGATCTTGAAATATCTTACCCCTATTAACCTAGCCAAATTTATAGGTACTCTTAGGATAAATAATAAATCTTTTATGATTACAACCTTTCTTCCTCAAATTTATAAGGGGGTTCTCCCATTTACATCATTGGATATATTGGAAAAAAATTCATCAAGAGGATCTTGGTGTACAATGGTGCATCACTCAATATATGCACTTATAATTTCTTCTAAAATTTTAGACTTAAGGGATTTTTTAGGTCCGAGGTGTAGACCAATTGGTTCATATAAACCCCATAAGGGGGGTGGATGTCCAAGGTTCAAATCTCGGGCCTTGTCGGACTGAACGCTTGTCCCTTTCCTGGTGCTTTCAGCGACGTAAAATGTTTAAAATGATTGTGGCATGGTGGTTATAGGGGTGGACTATGCAAAGATCTATGTGGCAGCTTCTAGGGCAGACAACGCATAATATTGTGGTAGCCATAAAAAGCTGGACAACTTGCCTAGATTCATGGTGGCTACTGATTCCACCATGTAAATTCAAAAAAAAAAAAAAAATTAGACTTAAGTAGGAAGATTTAACCAAATCGAATGTCATCATAAAGGATTTCAAAAATGAGTCCAAAGAGACATATAGTATTTTATTCCTTCCCCTTAGCATAGGACCCAAGAACATAGACACTTTGATTTCTGTGGCATATTGGCCAACAACTTTTAACATTCTTCTTGGATGCCTTTGAATTCATGTCATGAGGGTTATCCCTTATAATCTTCACCAATGTTTGAAGTATGAAGTTAAAAAACAACTTATCACCATCAATGGAAAAACTCATCCATTCTAATATTGTTCAATGGTTGGGTAAACTCAATCTAGTATCAATTTTTATCCCTTTGTTTCTCCCTATAAAAATTCTTATATCACCAAGGTGTTTTAAAATTTTAAAATAAGGAACCACCAGTCATAATCTCATCACAAGGTCAAGCCAATCATGTATTTTAAATTCCTCTTCTATATCTAGCCAATCTATCACCTTCACCCCAAACTATGAGTTTACCTCATAAAGAGGGTGAAGTATTACACATTGGTATTTGTACCTTTGTCTACGTGGATGCCTCCCATGAATAAAATATCTATGGTAGCAACCCCTTTCTAGTAGAAATGACATTTTTTCACTTCTATCTATCCAATGATTACCCACTTCCTAAACAAATCCTATCTAGTATAGGATATCAGGTAAGGGTTTGGGACCACAATAGAAATGTACTCAAGAATATTTATAATTTGATATTTGGCTTGGGATATGTGGTATAGATTACATCTCCAACAAAAACCAACATTTACCAACTGATGATGATAAGGTTATCACATTAATTAAATTCATGGATCATCATGTCTTGGAATGAAGTAATGAGGATGAGGGACCTCCTTCTCTATCTAGCATATTGTTTTACAATGTGATGAATTTGGTGCATCCTCTATTAACTACAACCCCAATGGGGTATGCTAAAGGGGATACTCTTTGTAATATGTATTATGAAGATATCCTCCAAAATGGCTTCTTATTTTACAGGTCAATCCCTTGTGTTGTCCTTGTTGATTCTTTTGGTTATCAAGTGGATCCTATTCCTATTTATCCCGAATATATTGAGCAACTATGAGTGATCCTTGCCCCTCCCCACTATTATGATGAATATTATATCCTCATTGATGATATCCTCAATGTTAATATAGGATATAAGAAGATATATAGAATCCTTAAGCTAATAAAATCCTTGTCCATATGAGAAGAAGCAATTGACCATTTTATTGATAGAATTTTAAGATACTTTTGATTGGTCATATATCGGTATGCCATGGCTTGATCCCTCCCTAGTTATGCATCAGCTAGTGGTTAGAACAAATGCCAAAATTGTAAAGCAAAAGCTTAGGAATATGCATCCTAAAGTCACTCTTCTAATCAAGTAAGAGCTCCAAGATATTCTTCACTTTAGTTTTATCAAAGCCATCAATTATTCTTATTAGATCTCCAACATCAATCCTATAGCTAATAAGGAAGGAACAATCAAAGTATGTACCCAATTTTGTGGCATTAACATAACATGTAAAGAGGATGAATTTACTCTCCCCATCATAGATATTATCTTAGAATTTACTACTTGTTGAATGCCATCACTCATGGATGGTTTCTCAGGATACAATCAAATCAAAATTGACCTTGAGGACTAGGCCAAGATAACTTTCATATCTCCATGCAATGCCATTTTTTATAAAAAGATTTATTTTGGCTTAAATAAATCTAGTGCCACATGCCAAAGGGCCATGATGTACATCTTTCAGGATATGATGCATGATATTTTTGAGGACTATGTGGATGATCTTCTTGGTCGATCCATAAATTGAGAGACTCATGCTCAATATTTAAGACATATCTTTGAAATAATTCATGAATATAAAATTCATCTTAATCCCTCTAAGTGTATGTTTAGAGTCACATCTAGCAAGATTTTAGGTTTCATAGTGTGTAGGTGACGAATTGAAATGGACTCTATTAAGATAGTAGTTTTCACTCACATGCTTCCTCTTTGTAACCTAAGTGAGTTGTGTAGCTTACAAGGAAAAATTCAAGCTATATTCCATTTCATAGCCTAATTAGTCAATAAGTGTCATCTCTTTCTTAAGATTCTTAAAAATATGTAGTGTTCAAGTGGGATACTGAATGTCAAAGAGCCTTTGATGAACTTAAAAGGTTTCTAATTAGTAGTCATGAAATTTTATATTCTCTGCTACTTTATGTCAAAGCCCCAAATTTTAGGTTGAGGCACTAAGTGGATATTATCCCTTAGTGAATTTGAGTTGACCTAGGTTAAAAACTATAAAAGGTCAAGTGATTGTTGAAAACTAGTCATTTCTACCCTAGAAGCCACCCATACCATAGTTATCAAGTTTCGTAATGAATAAATTAGATTAGAAGTAGAAGAGCATGAGTCTTGGAATTTTTTTTTATGGAGCCCAATGCTTAAAGGGAACTAGTGCTGGAATTATTCTAGTCAACCCACAAAAACAACGCATTCCCTTTTCCTCCAATATTTATTTCTCTTGAACTAATAATATTTTAGACTATGAAGTCTTGATACCAGGTCTTAGGGTTGCTTTATCCTTGAATGTTAGAGTATTTTCTCTCTTTTGTGACTTTCAACTTGTGGTTAATTATATTAATGATATTTCTCAAAGTAGGGATGATAAATTAAAACCTTACCAAAATATTTTCATGAAGCTTATTTACCTTAGATAGGGTAACCATAGTGTTTATCCCTACATCCTCCAACAACCATGTGGATGCCATGGCTATTGTTGCATCCCTTATCTCCTTGGAGTTAGAATATGATCAAGCAATGATTATTATTTTCCAATTATGAGAGCTTCCATATCTTAGTTCTAGCCTTGTTCCATTAGATTTCCTAAATGTTTGAGTTTCTCAATATGAGCCTTGGAACACTATATTTAAATTTCTTAAGGATGACATGATGCTTTATGGTTTATATCACAAAAAGTGAAATATTTTGCAACAACGAGCATGTCAATTCATTATAATTGACAATACTTTGTATCAAAATTCTTTTAAAGGCATCCTCTTATGATGTCTCAACTTTGATGAAGCCAGAGTAGACCTTAGTGAAGCTCTTGAAGGACCATGTGGAGGTCATTTTAATGGTAATGAAATTGCTAAGAAGTTTCTTCAAATGAAATAATATTGTCCTTACATGGAGAAATATGTGCGTGACTATGTTCGATGCTATAATAAGTGTCAATGCCATGACAACTTTATTCATTCTCTTTCTCAAAATCTTCAAGTTATTTCATCCCCTTGGAAATTCTCCTTGTGGGGATTGGACATTATAGGGAATATTAACCCCACGCTATTTTATTATCATAATTTTATCATCAAGACAACTAAGTACTTCATTAAATGGGTCAAACCCATACCCATGGCTATGGTGACTAGAGCTTAATTATCAAAGTTCATATTCAAGCAAATACTTTGTGGGTACAAGATTCCCTCAGAAATTCTTTCAAATAATGACACTCATTTCAAGAACAAGGATTTCCATAAATTTTATTCTAAGTACACAATTTAACATAAATATTCTACTCCATATTACCCTCAAGGTAATGGTCAAGCCAAAGCATCCAATAAGTATTTAGTTAAGATCCTTAAGAAGTTGTTAAGTAATATTGATCGAGAGTATCATATCTAGCTATACCTTGCCTTGTGGACCTATCATAATAATGTATGAACTCCTATAGGTGCAACCTTGCATGTTTTAGTCTACAAAACTAAGATAGTCTTTCCCTTTGAGTTAGAAGTCTTGCCCTTGCATATCTTGTTGCAAGATGCCTCAATAAGCTATAAGTATTTTTTAGATCATTTAAACTAACTGGAGCTATCATATGATAAGCATATACATATCTTGTATCATCCTCAATCCTATCACAATAGGATCAATTGATATTACTGTAAGAAATTTTGCACTCATTATTTTGAAGTTGGCAACCTTGTTCTCAAATAAAACAGATTGAAAACAAATGGTGGTATATATCTAAAGAGTAAATTGTAGCCCAATATTCTAGATCCCTTTGTTAAAATGGACATGTTTGTCTTAGGATCCTATAATTTAGCAATATTATATGGTAAAGAACTTAAATAACCAATGAATATAATGCACCTAAAATAATATTATGCATAATTTTACATCTTCCTTCTTCATCTTGCGTTTTGTTTACTTCCTAATACTGCATGATTACTTATCATACTTTACATGAATTGCTTGGCATTATATCCCATTCTACATATTTTGTCGTCATATAGATACTTTGTTGCTTTATAGAACTTGCATTTGATTGCTTGAGCATATAGATTCTTGGGGACTTCACAATGAGGAAAGTGATGAAACCTTGTTATGTTCTAGCTCAAATGCATTGCACTCATACTAGGGCATTTATTCTTAGCAAACCCCCAACCTAAGGCACAATTCCATGCATTTTCATATTTTTTCATCCATTGCCATCAATTATTCTTTTCTTTTCTCATCTTCTTATATCCTTCCTAAAAAGTTTCAATAATCATAAAATTTTTCTCCAAGTCAAGGGATATAGTTCTTCATATCTTGTATATCATTTTTTCCTTAAACATTCTTCAATTATTTCTTATTTTATCAAATAAAAAGGATATGTATTCTTTCTTCTATCTACACATTTTTTTTCTCACACGTTTCCTTCTCGTTCTTTCAATTATTAAGAGATCCTCATAGGATAGAGTAGATACTACATGAATATCATTTATGGTGTTCATGTAGCCACTAAATATCTTATGTGCATCTCTTATATATTTAAATTTTAAAAAGGACACACACACACATGATATTGTTTACTTCATGCTTCTCTCATCCTTCTATCTTTCTTAAGTCTCACACATGTACACACACACTTTTTATTGTGCTTCACTTCACTCATCCATGTTTTGTACACACCACACCCCTATCGATTAGCACTCCTTTTGGAAAATAAATCAAACATTACACTCCATATGGGATATCTTCATGTCAAGAAATGAACACAAGCCTCCACCTCATGCTATTTACGAGCATACTTCCTAGAAGGTATCTCTCTACATAAACCATTAGAAAGCAACACACTCATAGCAGGTTTTGATCCACACTTGTTCTTTTTAGCGAGCATACCACCCTTTGTAGGATAGCTTCATGGTCACTCGTAAGCACTACACCCATAGTGGGTTTCACTCCATCCTAAGCCATTTTTGAGAATACATCCTCATAAGGTTTCACTACATCTTTTTTTTTTGCTTAACTTCGATTGTTTTATCACATTAACCCCTTGTGGTCTACATTGATTCAAATATCATTCTCTAAGCATATTTTTGCTTTCTTTGACATTTTTTTGATCTTCTCCTTTTTTGTTTGCTTCTTCTCTTGTTTTTCCTTATTTTATTGCTTTTGCCAAATTTGTGCCCTATCCTTATAGGGCATGAATTCATTTTGAGATAAATTTGTAGTCCATTTTTATGGAGCACAAATTTAGTTGGAGTGTTGTTTTTATTTTTCCTTCTTGTTTATCTTCCTTTTTTATTTTCTCCATCCCTTTTTCTTGTCTTCATTCACTTCTCTAATATTTTTTTCATGCATTTTTATTTAGTTAGATTCATTCATTTTTTGCATTCATTAAGTTCATTTTGTATTTATTACTTAAATTTCATTCATCATGTATTGCATTCATTTATTATATTTGTGGATAGTCATGCATAAACAAAAAATAATAACACAAAATAAAACACACATTAAATAACAAATAAGCACAATATATTACTCAAAAGTGCTAGACACATATTGGCTGGATCAATGTGCCACAATCTAAGCCTAACACACTCGATCCTCCCTAAGGATGTATGCCACACTCAAACTTGGACTGTCACCCTATTCTTTCGCTAAACCTATGAGATAGACAACCATGATTTACCTATTTGAGGTAGTCTTGGTAGAGGCATGTTCATGAACTATGAGATAAACGATGTCTATTATTAGCTCATGGATCATGGCAAAGGAACCCTTTGCTTTTAAGCTACTACCTAATAGTACATAATTTGGTGGTAGTTCTCCCTCCACACAGATGCTTGTAGGTCCTTAATTAACATTTGCAACTCCTATAATAGTTATATACCCTCCTTCTACTAGCCACCAGTGATGACAATCATTCTCTCCATCCAAGACTACTATCACTCCTCTAGTTGGCCCATCTCTCCCTTGATGTAGTCTACTTATACCCTCACCATATATATTTAATGCTATTTAGTCTATGCAGTAAGGGATTAATCTTACTTAGAGAATATCATGTTTAAGGCTCCCCATAGCCCATTTATCCTCTTGGACCTATCCTCTTAATGCATTTTCCTTTTACATGACCTCTATCTTTGCCTATAATGCCTTTATCTCCCTTGCCATGCCATATGTACCCATGGTCTTGTTAGGTCCTACTATCTCTATTGTAAGAGCATCTCCTACTATCCTACTCTACCTAATTGTTTTCTCTATGGGGGCACTTATAAATTTTCTTGGTCCCTTATGCTTAGGATGGTGATGGTCATTCTGACTACTATCACCACCTCCACCAAACATTGTACCCATTTTTGCTTATGTTGAATTGTGTCCTTCTATCATAACTTAGTAGTATGTCAGGTGGCCTCTTGAAGCACCAAATAGACCCATTAGATCATTATCTATAATATATATACTAGAACCGATAGGTATTAGGGTCATCATACCCCTCTACCATATTTGATACCCAAATGCCACCCCAATATTGTCCACTACTACGTCCATGTAAATTGGGTCATCTAGGTTCTATTTTATGAACCTCATCATAATAATATCCCCTCTAACATCTCATGGATTCCTCTACACTTGCTTCTACCAATAGTCTCGTAGGTCTAGTATCTCCTAGAGGATTCCAAACTATTGCTAGACTTTATCAAACCTATAGAGCTCTAGCTAATCCTTATTTATTACCACACACCTAACCCTTCATACCCTTTCCAAATATTCCCATCCTCAAAACATCTAGGGTTTAGATGCCATGGTCATTGTATAATATAGTGCTATCATAGCTTATCTATCACCCACATCTCTAGTGAAATAATATCGATGTACATACTTTGAACTCGCTCATAGTATTATGTCCACCTATATGCTATTGGCCACTTTCAGTTGATTAGTGGTCTTGGAAATGTATGTCTTTGAAAAACCATGCACTTTCAACACCACACCTAGAGCAAAGTAACATAGACTAGTCGTATTTGTCACTTGTACATGGCATTGTATAATATTTTATACAAGCAGGCCAACACATATGGACTCCATGTGAACATAACCTCTTAATCTCACATATTTTCCACTACCCCTATGATGTTTTGTACAAGTATCACTTTCTCATGTGGCATGCCAAGAACCCAACCACTACTCCATAGAGCACCATCATCAATGAGTCAACCCAATATTTTATGGGAATCTCATCTACATGGATTCCACTCTATTGGAAGTCATGATTTGGATCCCCTAACAATTTTTATAATGCTACCCAATACCCTTGTGCTCTATAAAGTACTCTTCCCCTAATTGAAATACATAATATTTTCCACACATCCTCCATTGTGATAGTAATCTCTCCCATTGACAACTAGAAAGTAGATTATTTTGAGTACCATCTCTCCATGATCACAATCAATAGTGCTCTACCCATCTCAAGTTGGGGTATCTCTACCAAATATAGTAGTCCCACTACCTGTAGAGAGTTTATCTCTACTTTCATGAGCTACTGTAGTGCCTCTAAGGTGCTTGTATGCCACTCTCTACTCTTTAGTACATCATGCTACAAACATAAACATTAACAAATTGTCATTAGTTTCATAATTAAAAAATCAATATAAGAAAACTTTAAGGCAAGCGATTTTTTTCTCTTTCTTTTATCTTTCTTTATTTTCATTTTATTTCTCTTCTTCTACAAATTTTTTTTATGTACTTTAAGGGCATGAATTTGGTCATCGTTGACCTATGACCGAATTCTTGGTTGACCCCAAAATTTATGTTAGGTGCTTACATGGTGATTTACTTTAAAAAACTAACAAAATCATAGAAAATAGAAAAATATAGTAAACCCTAGTCTAGAGGTTAGGTTTGGTCCTTACCCGTGCTTTCTCCATTGTTGTTCTAGACTTACCCCTCATAACTGCTACATTGTAACGACCCAAAAATACACAAAAAAAAAATACAAAAATAGAAAGAGCTTTTTTTTTTTTAACTAAGGAGAGGGATACATGAACCCTTCATGAAACCCTAACCCAACTAGAATTTACCTAAAGTTTCAATCCCCTAAGTTTTATTGGAAGTTACATCTCATGAAGTACCCTATCACAAGTTTGTCTATGTAGGTGTATCATGTGTCACTGTAGATAATACCATCTTTACCATAATTCTTGTTGAGCTAGACCTATCACCCTCTAGTGACCCTATAATCCTAGCTACCACTTATCATGATACTACTGCCTCCATTTCCCAAAACCTTATTTTTCCATTTTTCAAATTTATGGTAATATCCTTTGTGATTCCCTTCAGATATCCATTGAGCCATTGATAAAACTCTAGCCATCCCTCCTACTCCAAAATCCTTGATACATTTATATATCTTTCTAGCACCATGGCATTGTGTGGATCCTACTATAGACATGGAAAATTGACCCATAAAAATGAGTCATTTTCCCCTTAGATTCCTATAAAACCCCTCAAAGTTTCTAAATGCAAGTTTGGATCTCTTTTTTCTATTTTTCCTTGTTTTTTCTCTTTGCCTTGTCAAATTCACAATCATATAAGATAAGGTACGAATTCAAAAAATTATGGTTTTTCCTCTTGCAAACCAAGTTCTTGTCCAACCTCTATGACATTGGCTCTTGGCCAAGGTTATTTTTCATTTTACCACCTAAACCCCCTACAAACATTCTATAAATAGAATAATTGGATTTACTTTTTCTCATAATATTTCTGGCTAAGTGAAATTGGCAAGTTTTGGAATCATCATATGCATGCTCTCAAGATTTAATGCTTTTGGAATGATTTGGTGCTTTGCTTTTGGTGTGTTTTCTATGATTTTATATTGAGTATAAGAAAGTGGAGAAAATTTGATGATAGATTGAACACATCATTTGTCTTATAAGGAGAAAATGTCTTCTACTTTGGTTTCTACTCACCATTGCTTCTTCTACAAGCTTATCAGGTTTTCTCTATGCATTTATTAGCTCTTAAATCATCATTTTTTAGTGTTCAATTACATTTTTCATTGTAAAATTAGATCTTAAGAACTCTTGTGCAAATGTTTACCCTACTCTTATGGGGTATGAATTCAGAGAAATCATTGGTTTCACCATATTTTTATTTGTTTTTGAATTTATGCTCACTAATTATAGGGTGTAAATTCAATCATACTGGCTTGGGGGAAATTTTCTACTATAAAAATCCCTAGGCAATCATTTTCATACTTATTTTTTATTGCATCCATTCTATTTATACTTTGCTTTCATTGTTTCATGTTGTTATATCTCATTTTTCTTGTTCCCAAAGTTCAACAATCACTTTTATTTTTAAATGGTTAGCTAAAAGGACCAAGGGAGATCAATTTTTGTGCCTCTAAGCTCAGTCACATAGATGCCTAAGCATGGCCCCAAACACTAATCAATTTTTCCAATGTTTTGAAGTTAATATTGTAGGTTTGATCAAATACATTGTTGTTGATTTATAGGTCACAAATTTGGCTAGAATTAACCACCAGATTATGTAAGTTCTCTGATAGATTTGTTAGGTTATTTTTTGTGTGTATTTCAAATTTTTTTCATTTCTATATTTATATCATAAGAAAAAAAAGGCATTTTGATTTTATTTCGAGGCATCAAAAGAGAAAAAATATATAGTTTGCAATTAGGATAATCTTGTTTGGGAATTATCTTGGTCTATTTATTGAAAAGAATAAAATATTTAATTTCTTGTAAAATTAGGGATAGTCCTAATTCAACCAAATAATCATTCTAGGAATAGATCCATGTTTGATTGCATCATTATTTTCTCTAAATTGTTGTTCTTTAATTCTTTGTAGAAATCCTAGTAAGACCAAACTTAGGTTCTTATTAAATAAAAACATCAAACCCCTTTCATCCTAGACTTGGAGTGAGTCCTTAAATCCTTCTTGATGAACTCTCCAATTCCCAAAGCTCCTGAGTGTAGAGGACACTTAATGGCCCTGCGGTCACCTTGGATCCCAATGGATTTGTCGAGAATCATACACAATGGGTAGTTTTACCTTCTCTATATATTTGGTGAAACCAATGTAAAACACACCATTAGTGGCCATCTAGAAAGCCTCTACCCTTTATTTTCATTTTTTTTTAATTTTGAACTATAAGCAAGACCATTTAAATATAATTGTGTAGATTAGAAAATTAAACAAGAAAAAAACTTATTCAATTCTTTTATGTCCTTTGTGTTTTTGCATTATATTTTCTCCCTTTATATTTCTATTAATCCTATGGCCTTGAACCTTATGAATAAGTTAAGGATGATAGATATAAAATATAATTCTCTATACCATGAGGATGATCAGGTTGATAGGGAAAATCCCAATCTAGAGTAAAGAGAGTAAATAGATATTGGTGATGACTTTGATCGTATTGAAGGGTCTAATAAAAAAATAACCTTCAAATCATATAATCATTTCATGAATTTCTTCAGGAAAAATAGGAAACCCCTAAATAAAACTATGAATAGAGACACCCACTTGAAATAAGCTAGAACATCTCATCTTAAAATCAAATATCCTCAAAATATTTGCATCAATCCTTTGTTTGAATATTTTCATAGTTTTAATACATTTCATAAACCTACTTATTCTACTACAACCACCAACAATGGGGGAGTTTCTAACCTCCTCCAACTAGTGGTATTCCTCAAAGTAATGTTCAATTTTCTCATAATAACATTTCTTCTTTTGTTCCACCAAATTAAAATTTCATCCTATAGAAAGATGATACATAAAAAATCCCATTCCATAACCCATACCATAATAGTGTTAATGCCTCCAACATTAACCAAGTTTCCTTTCAACAACCTACCTATAACCCACCCTTAGGGAATCTAGTGGTATTGCATAACATCAATCCTAACATGTAAATTTTGACAAATATAGTAAAACAATTGACATTAATGGAAAGAATTCAAGTTCCAAGTTACACTTATAACTATAAAGAAATTTACAATCAACCCATAGATCCTATAGTCATCGCTAGGCCCTATCCAAAGAATTTCCCAATATTGATCTTGCCAATTTATAAGAGAAAAAATAACCCAATCAAACATTTAAGGATGTTTATAATATTATGCCATGATATTTTATATGATGATATGTTGTTGCTAAAAACATTTCATAAAAGTCTTTTTTGTATGACATTGAAATGGTATTATAAACTACCCCATAATTCTTTGAGAAAATTTGAAGAAATAATTGAGTTATATGTTCAACAGTTTGGAGCTTATGTGGAAAAGTAGTATCCATTCAATATTTGTATCTTTTGAAACAAGGTAAAGATGAAGGTTTTTTAGAATTCTTTTCCTGATGGAAAAGCTTAGTTGAATTTTTAAGATACACCTTACCTCCTTAATACATGTTGGAGATATTTATATCTCATATGAATTATAAACAACGATTACCTCTTTCAAACAAGAAATATATTTGGAAAGAAGAATAGAGAAGGATCTCATTTGAAGATGTTAAATCAAGTTAAAGAAAGAGGATGAAAAGACCATGAAAACATAGTATGAGAAAAATAATGTAGTTGGTGATAAGGTAAGGAATAATAGGTAAAACAATAATGTTAATGTCTCTAGTACCTTGCAAAAGTTGGTACTTAGCAGACTTCAAACCCCTACCAAGAAATTTTACTAGACTCAACCAACATGTTTTATTAGTCCTTAAGCAACTCTTCGAAGCTAAGATGATTGTGTTGCCTCCCATAAACTCAATACAAAAATATTTTGGTATAATCCTGATCAAAATTGTGAGTATCATAGAGTGAAGGGGCACATGATGAGCTCATGTAAGATGTTGAAACATGTGGCTCATAATTTAACGGATAAAGGTTGCCTTGTTGTAGATTATTTCCAAACCACTCCTAACCACAAATCTTTTGCTAATAAAAATCCTACTCAAAAAACACCTATAACTAATAAATATATAGAGATATTCCAAAACCCCCTATCCAATCATAGGTAATAGATAACTAATCAAGTGTCATATAATAATGTGCCACCTCCCTATAACAACATGGTGGGTATGATAACATCTACTACAAGGCAACACACCCAAGCTCAAATGACTCAATAATATCAATAGGAGACAAGTTCTACATCCAAATAACCCTCTAGACCACCCCTAGTTTTTAGGAGTACCCAAAAAAGAAGCACAAGTGTAAAAAAAAACAACCTTAATGTTGAAGCCACAATAAAAAGTCTTGTTCAACCTTGAATAGTAGTTAAGTAACCAAGATATCCATCTCAAAACTTTTACAATCTTCTCCTATTCATAGATAAGCCTTGTTGAAGCTTTTAATACAATAATCGATCTTGAAATATCTTACCCCTATTAACCTAGCCAAATTTATAGGTACTCTTAGGATAAATAATAAATATTTTATGATTACAACCTTTCTTCCTCAAATTTATAAGGGGGTTCTCCCATTTACATCATTGGATATATTGGAAAAAAATTCATCAAGAGGATCTTGGTGTACAATGGTGCATCACTCAATATATGCACTTATAATTTCTTCTAAAATTTTAGACTTAAGGGATTTTTTAGGTCCGAGGTGTAGACCAATTGGTTCATCTAAACCCCATAAGGGGGGTGGATGTCCAAGGTTCAAATCTCGGGCCTTGTCGACTGAACGCTTGTCCCTTTCCTGGTGCTTTCAGCGACGTAAAATGTTTAAAATGATTATGGCATGGTGGTTATAGGGGTGGACTATGCAAAGATCTATGTGGCGGCTTCTAGGGCGGACAGCGCATAATACTGTGGCAGCCATAAAAAGCTGGACAACTTGCCCGGATTCATGGTGGCTACCGATTCCACCATGTAAATTCAAAAAAAAAAAATTAGACTTAAGTAGGAAGATTTAACCAAATCGAATGTCATCATAAAGGATTTCAAAAATGAGTCCAAAGAGACATATAGTATTTTATTCCTTCCCCTTAGCATAGGACCCAATATCATAGACACTTTGATTTCTGTGGCATATTGGCCAACAACTTTTAACATTCTTCTTGGATGCCTTTGGATTCATGTCATGAGGGTTATCCCTTATAATCTTCACCAATGTTTGAAGTATGAATTTAAAAAACATCTTATCACCATCAATGGAAAAACTCATCCATTCTAATATTGTTCAATGGTTGGGTAAACTCAATCTAGTATCAATTTTTATCCATTTGTTTCTCCCTATAAAAATTCTTATATCACCAAGGTGTTTTAAAATTTTAAAATAAGGAACCACCAGTCATAATCTCATCACAAGGTCAAGCCAATCATGTATTTTAAATTCCTCTTCTAGATCTAGCCAATCTATCACCTTCACCCCAAACTATGAGTTTACCTCATAAAGAGGGTGAAGTATTACACATTGGTATTTGTACCTTTGTCTACGTGGATGCCTCCCATGAATAAAATATCTATGGTAGCAACCCCTTTCTAGTAGAAATGACATTTTTTCACTTCTATCTATCCAATGATTACCCACTTCCTAAACAAATCCTATCTAGTATAGGATATCAGGTAAGGGTTTGGGACCACAATAGAAATGTACTCAAGAATATTTATAATTTGATATTTGGCTTGGGATATGTGGTATAGATTACATCTCCAACAAAAACCAACATTTACCAACTGATGATGATAAGGTTATCACATTAATTAAATTCATGGATCATCATGTCTTGGAATGAAGTAATGAGGATGAGGGACCTCCTTCTCTATCTAGCATATTGTTTTACAATGTGATGACTTTGGTGCATCCTCTATTAACTACAACCCCAATGGGGTATGCTAAAGGGGATACTCTTTGTAATATGTATTATGAAGATATCTTCCAAAATGGCTTCTTATTTTACAGGTCAATCCCTTGTGTTGTCCTTTTTGATTCTTTTGGTTATCAAGTGAATCCTATTCCTATTTATCCCGAATATCTTGAGCAACTATGAGTGATCCTTGCCCCTCCCCACTATTATGATGAATATTATATCCTCATTGACGATATCCTCAATGTTAATATAGGATATAAGAAGATATATAGAATCCTTAAGCTAATAAAATCCTTGTCCATATGAGAAGAAGCAATTGACCATTTTATTGATAGAATTTTAAGATACATTTGATTGGTCATATATCGGTATGCCATGGCTTGATCCCTCCCTAGTTATGCATCAGCTAGTGGTTAGAACAAATGCCAAACTTGTAAAGCAAAAGCTTAGGAATATGCATCCTAAAGTCACTCTTCTAATCAAGTAAGAGCTCCAAGATATTCTTCACTTTAGTTTTATCAAAGCCATCAATTATTCTTATTAGATCTCCAAAATCAATCCTATAGCTAATAAGGAAGGAACAATCAAATTATGTACCCAATTTTGTGACATTAACATAACATGTAAAGAGGATGAATTTACTCTCCCCATCATAGATATTATCTTAGAATTTACTACTTGATGTTGAATGCCATCACTCATGGATGGTTTCTCAGGATACAATCAAATCAAAATTGACATTGAGGACTAGGCCAAGATAACTTTCATATCTCCATGCAATGCCTTTTTTTAAAAAAAGATTTATTTTGGCTTAAATAAACCTAGTGCCACATGCCAAAGGGCCATGATGTACATCTTTCAGGATATGATGCATGATATTTTTGAGGACTATGTGGATGATCTTCTTGGTCGATCCATAAATTGAGAGACTCATGCTCAATATTTAAGACATATCTTTGAAATAATTCATGAATATAAAATTCATCTTAATCCCTCTAAGTGTATGTTTAGAGTCACATCTAGCAAGATTTTAGGTTTCATAGTGTGTAGGTGACGAATTGAAATGGACTCTATTAAGATAGTAGTTTTCACTCACATGCTTCCTCTTTGTAACCTAAGTGAGTTGTGTAGCTTACAAGGAAAAATTCAAGCTATATTCCATTCAAAGCCTAATTAGTCAATAAGTTTCATCTCTTTCTTAATATTCTTAAAAATATGTAGTGTTCAAGTGGGATACTGAATGTCAAAGAGCCTTTGATGAACTTAAAAGGTTTCTAATTAGTAGTCATGAACTTTTATATTCTCTGCTACTTTATGTCAAAGCCCCAAATTTTAGGTTGAGGCACTAAGTGGATATTATCCCTTAGTGAATTTGAGTTTACCTTCATAGGTTAAAAACTATAAAAGGTCAAGTTATTGTTGAAAACTAGTCATTTCTACCCTAGAAGCCACCCATACCATAGTTATCAAGTTTCGTAATGAATAAATTAGATTAGAAGTAGAAGAGCATGAGTCTTGGAATTTTTTTTTATGGAGCCCAATGCTTAAAGGGAACTAGTTCTGGAATTATTCTAGTCAACCCACAAAAACAACGCATTCCCTTTTCCTCCAATATTTATTTCTCTTGAACTAATAATATTTTAGACTATGAAGTCTTGATACCAGGTCTTAGGGTTGCTTTATCCTTGAATGTTAGAGTATTTTCTCTCTTTTGTGACTTTCAACTTGTGGTTAATTATATTAATGATATTTCTCAAAGTAGGGATGATAAATTAAAACCTTACCAGAATATTTTCATGAAGCTTATTTACCTTAGATAGGGTAACCATAGTGTTTATCCCTACATCCTCCAACAACCATGTGGATGCCATGGCTATTGTTGCATCCCTTATCTCCTTGGAGTTAGAATATGATCAAGCAATGATTATTATTTTCCAATTATGAGAGCTTCCATCTCTTAGTTCTAGCCTTGTTCCATTAGATTTCCTAAATGTTTGAGTTTCTCAATATGAGCCTTGGAACACTATATTTAAATTTCTTAAGGATGACATGATGCTTTATGGTTTATATCACAACTAGTGAAATATTTTGCAACAACGAGCATGTCAATTCATTATAATTGACAATACTTTGTATCAACATTCTTTTAAAGGCATCCTCTTATGATGTCTCAACTTTGATGAAGCCAGAATAGACCTTAGTGAAGCTCTTGAAGGACCATGTGGAGGTCATTTTAATGGTAATGAAATTGCTAAGAAGTTTCTTCAAATGAAATAATATTGTCCTTACATGGAGAAATATGTGCGTGACTATGTTCGATGCTATAATAAGTGTCAATGCCATGACAACTTTATTCATTCTCTTTCTCAAAATATTCAAGTTATTTCATCCCCTTGGACATTCTCCTTGTGGGGATTGGAAATTATAGGGAATATTAACCCCACGCTATTTTATTATCATAATTTTATCATCAAGACAACTAAGTACTTCATTAAATGGGTCAAACCCATACCCATGGCTATGGTGACTAGAGCTTAATTCTCAAAGTTCATATTCAAGCAAATACTTTGTGGGTACAAGATTCCCTTAGAAATTCTTTCAAATAATGACACTCATTTCAAGAACAAGGATGTCCATAAATTTTATTTTAAGTACACAATTTAACATAAATAGTCTACTCCATATTACCCTCAAGGTAATGGTCAAGCCAAAGCATCCAATAAGTATTTAGTTAAGATCCTTAAGAAGTTGTTAAGTAATATTGATCGAGAGTATCATATCTAGCTATACCTTGCCTTGTGGACCTATCATAATAATGTATGAACTCCTATAGGTTCAACCTTGCATGTTTTAGTCTACAAAACTAAGATAGTCTTTCCCTTTGAGTTAGAAGTCTTGCCCTTGCATATCTTGTTGCAAGATGCCTCAATAAGCTATAAGTATTTTTTAGATCATTTAAACTAACTGGAGCTATCATATGATAAGCATATCCATATCTTGTATCATCCTCAATACTATCACAATAGGATCAATTGATATTACTGTAAGAAATTTTGCACTCATTATTTTGAAGTTGGCAACCTTGTTCTCAAATAAAACAGATTGAAAACAAATGGTGGTATATATCTAAAGAGTAAATTGTAGCCCAATATTCTAGATCCCTTTGTTAAAATGGACATGTTTGTCTTAGGATCCTATAATTTAGCAATATTATATGGTAAAGAACTTAAATAACCAATGAATATAATGCACCTAAAATAATATTATGCATAATTTTACATCTTCCTTCTTCATCTTGCGTTTTGTTTACTTCCTAATACTGCATGATTACTTATCATACTTTACATGAATTTCTTGGCATTATATCCCATTCTACATATTTTGTCGTCATATAGATACTTTGTTGCTTTATAAAACTTGCATTTGATTGCTTGAGCATATAGATTCTTGGGGACTTCACAATGAGGAAAGTGATGAAACCTTGTTATGTTCTAGCTCAAATGCATTGCACTCATACTAGGGCATTTATTCTTAGAAAACCCCCAACCTAAGGCACAATTCCATGCATTTTCATATTTTTTCATCCATTGCCATCAATTATTCTTTTCTTTTCTCATCTTCTTATATCCTTCCTAAAAAGTTTCAATAATCATAAATTTTTTCTCCAAGTCAAGGGATATAGTTCTTCATATCTTGTATATCATTTTTTCCATTCTTCAATTATTTCTTATTTTATCAAATAAAAAGGATATGTATTCTTTCTTCTATCTACACATATTTTTTTTCTCACACGCTTCCTTCTCGGTCTTTCAATTATTAAGGGATCCTCATAGGATAGAGTAGATACTACATGAATATCATTTATGGTGTTCATGTAGCCACTAAATATCTTATGTGCATATCTTATATATTTAAATTTTAAAAAGGACACACACACACATGATATTGTTTACTTCATGCTTCTCTCATCCTTTTATCTTTCTTAAGTCTCACACATGTACACACACACTTTTTATTGTGCTTCACTTCACTCATCCATGTTTTGTACACACCACACCCCTATCGATTAGCACTCCTTTTGGAAAATAAATCAAACATTACACTCCATATGGGATATCTTCATGTCAAGAAATGAACACAAGCCTCCACCTCATGCTATTTACGAGCATACTTCCTAGAAGGTATCTCTCTACATAAACCATTAGAAAGCAACACACTCATAGCAGGTTTTGATCCACACTTGTTCTTTTTAGTGAGTATAACACCTTTTTAGGATAGCTTCATGGTCACTCATAATAATTACACCCATAGTGGGTCTCACTCCATCCTAAGCCATTTTTGAGCATACATCCTCATAAGGTTTCACTACATCTTTTTTTTTTGCTTAACTTTGATTGTTTTATCACATTAACCCCTTGTGGTCTACATTGATTCAAATATCATTCTCTAAGCATATTTTTGCTTTCTTTGACATTTTTTTGATCTTCTCCTTTTTTTTTTGCTTCTTCTCTTGTTTTTCCTTATTTTATCGCTTTTGCAAAATTTGTGCCCTATCCTTATAGGGCATGAATTCATTTTGAGATAAATTTGTAGTCCATTTTTATGGAGCACAAATTTAGTTGGAGTGTTGTTTTTATTTTTCCTTCTTGTTTATCTTCATTTTTTATTTTCTCCATCCCTTTTTCTTGTCTTCATTCACTTCTCTAATATTTTTTTCATGCATTTTTATTTAGTTAGATTCATTCATTTTTTTCATTCATTAGGTTCATTTTGTATTTATTAGTTAAATTTCATTCATCATGCATTGCATTCATTCATCATGTTTGTGGATAGTCATGCATAAACAAAAAATAACAACACATAATAAAACACACATTAAATAACAAATAAGCATGATATATTACTCAAAAGTGCTAGACACATATTGGCTAGATCAATGTGCCACAATCTAAGCCTAACACACTCGATCCTCCCTAAGGATGTATGCCACACTCAAACTTGGACTGTCACCCTATTCTTTCGCTAAACCTATGAGATAGACAACCATGATTTACCTATTTGAGGTAGTCTTGGTAGAGGCATGTTCATGAACTATGAGATAAACGATGTCTATTATTAGCTCATGGATCATGGAAAAGGAACCCTTTGTTTTTAAGCTACTACCTAATAGTACATAATTTGGTGGTAGTTCTCCCTCCACACAGATGCTTGTAGGTCCTTAATTAACATTTGCAACTCCTATAATAGTTATATACCCTCCTTCTACTAGCCACCAGTGATGACAATCATTCTCTCCATCCAAGACTACTATCACTCCTCTAGTTGGCCCATCTCTCCCTTGATGTAGTCTACCTATACCCTCACCATATATATTTAATGCTATTTAGTCTGTGCAGTAAGGGATTAATCTTACTTAGAGAATATCATGTTTAAGGCTCCCCATAGCCCATTTATCCTCTTGGACCTATCCTCTTAATGCATTTTCCTTTTACATGACTTCTATATTTGCCTATAATGCCTTTATCTCCCTTGCCATGCCATATGTACCCATGGTATTGTTAGGTCCTACTATCTCTATTGTAAGAGCATCTCCTACTATCCTACTCTACCTAATTGTTTTCTCTATGGGGGCACTTATAAATTTTCTTGGTCCCTTATGCTTAGGATGGTGATGGTCATTCTGACTACTATCACCACCTCCACCAAACATTGTACCCATTTTTGCTTATGTTGAATTGTGTCCTTCTATCATAACTTAGTAGTATGTTAGGTGGCCTCTTGAAGCACCAAATAGACCCATTAGATCATTATCTATCATATCTATACTAGAACCGATAGGTATTAGGGTCATGATACCCCTCTACCATATTTGATACCCAAATGCCACCCCAATATTGTCCACTACTACGTCCATGTAAATTGGGTCATCTAGGTTCTATTTTATGAACCTCATCATAATAATATCCCCTCTAACATCTCATGGATTCCTCTACACTTGCTTCTACCAATAGTCTCGTAGGTCTAGTATCTCCTAGAGGATTCCAAACTATTGCTAGACTTTATCAAACCTATAGAGCTCTAGCTAATCCTTATTTATTACCACACACCTAACCCTTCATACCATTTCCAAATATTCCCATCCTCAAAACATATAGGGTTTATATGCCATGGTCATTGTATAATATAGTGCTATCATAGCTTATCTATCACCCACATCTCTAGTGAAATAATATCGATGTACATACTTTGAACTCGCTCATAGTATTATGTCCACCTATATGCTATTGGCCACTTTCAGTTGATTAGTGGTCTTGGAAATGTATGTCTTTGAAAAACCATGCGCTTTCAACACCACACCTAGAGCAAAGTAACATAGACTAGTCGTATTTGTCACTTGTACATGGCATTGTATAATATCTTGTACAAGCAGGCCAACACATATGGAATCCATGTGAACATAACCTCTTAATATCACATATTTTCCACTACCCCTATGATGTTCTAGGACAAGTATCACTTTCTCATGTGGCATGCCAAGAACCCAACCACTACTCCATAGAGCACCATCATCAATGAGTCAACCCAATATTTTATGGGAATCTCATCTACATGGATTCCACTCTATTGGAAGTCATGATTTGGATCCCCTAACAATTTTTATAATGCTACCCAATACCCTTGTGCTCTATAAAGTACTCTTCCCCTAATTGAAATACATAATATTTTCCACACATCCTCCATTGTGATAGTAATCTCTCCCATTGACAACTAGAAAGTAGATTATTTTGGGTACCATCTCTCCATGATCACAATCAATAGTGCTCTACCCATATCAAGTTGGGGTATCTCTACCAAATATAGTAGTCCCACTACCTGTAGAGAGTTTATCTCTACTTTCATGAGCTACTGTAGTGCCTCTAAGGTGCTTGTATGCCACTCTCTACTCTTTAGTACATCATGCTACAAACATAAACATTAACAAATTGTCATTAGTTTCATAATTAAAAAATCAACATAAGAAAACTTTAAGGCAAGCGATTTTTTTCTCTTTCTTTTATCTTTCTTTATTTTCATTTTATTTCTCTTCTTCTAAAATTTTTTTTCATGTACTTTAAGGGCATGAATTTGGTCATCGTTGACCTATGACCGAATTCTTGGTTGACCCCAAAATTTATGTTAGGTGCTTACATGGTGATTTACTTTAAAAAACTAACAAAATCATAGAAAATAGAAAAATATAGTAAACCCTAGTCTAGAGGTTAGGTTTGGTCCTTACCCGTGCTTTCTCCATTGTTGTTCTAGACTTACCCCTCATAACTGCTACATTGTAACGACCCAAAAATACACAAAAAAAAAATACAAAAATAGAAAGAGCTTTTTTTTTTTTAACTAAGGAGAGGGATACATGAACCCTTCATGAAACCCTAACCCAACTAGAATTTACCTAAAGTTTCAATCCCCTAAGTTTTATTGGAAGTTACATCTCATGAAGTACCCTATCACAATTCTGTCTATGTAGGTGTATCATGTGTCACTGTAGATAATACCATCTTTACCATAATTCTTGTTGAGCTAGACCTATCACCCTCAATCCATAAAAGGTATACACACATATCCATACCATACACAAACCATTATGTGGAGGTATGCTACTAGTATTGTGAGTTAATCTATCTATATCATCTCCATGATGAGCTATCTTAACTTAGATGTAATATCTTCACAACTTAGTCCTTTATCTATCTAAAGGGGTCTCAATTCCCTTAGGTCTCCTATGTTCACCCTAAGGGGTTATAACTTCCCTTAGGTTACCTATGTTCACCCTAAGGGGTTCTTAATTGCCTTAGGTCACATCTCAGTTCACCCTAGAACTCTAAACTTAGATTTATATCATCAAGCAACCAAACAATGATACATCTAGATACTACAACATCATAAAGCAATCACCAAGCATCCAAAAAATAAAGCAATCTTAAAACTAAAAGAGAACCAACTACATAATATAACAAAATATAGAAATAAAGTAAAAGTACCTTCTTTAAACCAATAAACAGTTATTGTATAAGAATTTGCATGATAAATACTTCTTAATTTAAAAAATATTACATTAACCACATTGGGGATATCTCTCCATAATTCTAGTCTATTTGAGCATACGTAAATCAACGTAAGATACAATTACCTATACTCGGTTTCCATTGAAGTCCTTGTTTATCCTTTCTTCCCATTGGATATTTGAGGGTAGTAGGGTATCAGGATACTCATGGTTCAAGATAGGCATGCCTTTAAATGCATCTACTCATTTACTTTGCCAAATTGCAACTATACAAAATTCAATTAAGTTTCTAACCATCTAATGAATAATGGATATTATAAAAGAACCTTTACTTTTATTTTACCCTCTCAAGTTCCCTTAGAGAGTCGTCCATAATGAACTACTTAGATCAAGGTCTAACTTTAATCAAATTCATTTATGTATTAAAGCAGTAAAGTATCATACCCTTAACCTTTAAAATAATGTCTTTCATTTTCATTCCCTAAATCAAAGCCCCATAATTTCAATTCAAAGAATAAATCTACATCATTTTTAATTCACAATTTCCAATAAACCAATTACTATTTAAAACTTTAAAGTCTCATACCTTAAATATTTAAAACAATCATTCATTCATTCCCTAAATTGAAGCCCCATAACTTCAACTCAAAGAATAAATACACATCCTTTTTAATTGAAAAATCCTAAGATAATCAACTTTAATCCAAGGGTTCCTTATCAATTAAAAACCTTTAATAAATCCCATAAAAATAAAAGGGTCCTTTCCAATTAAAATCCTTGAATAATTTCATATAAATCAAAGGTCCCTTTCTAATTAAAAATCTTTCAATAAATCTCATATAAATCAAAGGTTCTTTTTAATTAAAAATCCTTCACTATATTTTAAATAAATGAAAGGTTCTTTATAATTAAAAGACTTCAATAATTGCATATAAATCAAAGGTTCTTTTCAAATTAAAAGCCTTCAATAAATATCATATAGATCAAAGGTTCTTTTCTAATTAAAAGCCTTCAATAAATCTCATATAAATCAAAGGTTCTTTCTAACTAAAAGCCTTCATTATATTTTATATAAATCAAAGGTTCTTTCTAAGTAACAACCTTCAATAATTTCATATAAAACAAAGGTTCTTTCTAATTAAAAGCCTTCAATAAATCTCATATAAATCAAAGGTTCTTTCTAATTAAAAGCCTTCATTATATTTTAAATAAATCAAAGGTTCTTTCTAATTAAAAACCTTCATTGTATTTTATATAAAACTAAGGTTCCTTTCAATTTAATTAAGTTTTATAGCACCTTCCTAATGCAGGGTCTACAACAAGAGGCCAATGCCTTCCAAGGTGGATGCTGAACAACCATGATAAAATCTAGCATCTAAGAAAAATAGAACGAGGTACTACTCTTACCTCTGTCATAACAGAGTTCCCACTCTTGGAGCATGACACTCTCAATTACTCGGTGCTCTCAACTCCCACAATGATCTCAAACACGTAGTACCCTCGAACCCTTAGAGTGCTCCCTTGGTTTATCGGGGCATTCAAACATGCACAACACTCACCATTAATGCTCACTAGATTTCCTAGCACAATTCTCACCAATTAACACATGATGGTCTCTCGAAAACACAACACTCACACTCTGGTTTCATAGCGCACATTGCTCACCAATTAACACATGGTGGTCTCTCTCTAAAACATAGTGCTCACACTCTAGTTTCATAGTGCACAATGCTCACTAATTAAAACATAGTGCTATCTCTCTAAAACACAGTTCTCACACTCTAGTTTCATAGTGCACAATGCTCACCAATTAACACACTGTGGTCTCTCTCTAAAACCCAGTGCTCACACTGTAGTTTCATAGAGCACATCTCTCACCAATTAACACACATTGTTCTCTCTCTAAAATACATCGCTCACACTATGGTTTCATAGTACACAACGCTCACCAATTAACACACGATGGCTTATTTAAAATACATCATGGCTTCCTAAAGCACAACACTCTCCATAAACATATGGTGGTTTCTCTAAGACACAACCTGGATTCCTAAAGCACAACGCTCTCCATAAACATATGGTGGTTTCTGTAAGACACAAGTTGGCTTTCTAAAGCACAACGCTCTCCATAAAAATATGGTTGTTTCTCTAAAACACAACCTGGCTTCCTAAAGCACAACGCTCTCCATAAATATATGGTGGCTTATTTAAAACACATCTTGTCTTCCTAAAGCACAACACTCACCATAAACATATGGTGGTTTCTCTAAAACACAACCTAGCTTCTTAAAGCACAACTCTCACCATAAAATTTTATGTAGGTGCTTTCAATATTTCCCATGGAGTTTCACGCTACAGAGGAAATAAAACTAGGGGATCATAACCAGGTTTTCTCACCATACCAATTCAAATAAAAACTAGGTTTAAATTTTAAAGCAACCGAACCTTAAAACTTCTATGGAGATGGAAATCTCGCAATGTCTGGCTGCATCTCATCCTTGCTTCTAGCACATTATTTTGTTTCTCCTGATCCCTAGTCTGCGTCTCCTTAGTGCTCCCTTCCTTCCTTTCCCATCCTCATAATGTTTTTTCTTTCCTTCCTCCTTATGTGCCTCCTTGCCTAGGTGGCCCATCTATCATTCTTCTTGAAACATCCCTAGCCTCGAGCTTCTTTAATTCAATGCTATGTCCCCTATCCTCTATGCATTCCTTCCCATAATTTCCACCTTTGGAAATTAGTAGCCTCATAGGCTATTTTCATAGGTTTCACTATATAGGGAAAGGGAATAATTACATTTTTAAAATGAGGATGGTACACTTTAAATAAAATATCATTCCCATGATATTTATCAGCTATTAAATATATTTATTTTATTTAAACAATCTCATTATTGTTTTTTAATAAAATAAAAGATATCTATTTCTTTTTAAATGGATTTTCTTTTATTTATTTCAATTAATTAAAGTCTTTTAATGAATTTTTCCATTATCATTAAAATAAACACCTTTAATTAATTCAAAAGAAATCTCATTTGTTAATTGTAATGAATTTTATCAATGAGATCCAAATTCAAACATTATTTAATTAAAACCTCATTAATTAATTTAAAGGAATCTTTATTTGGCATATAAATTTAATTTGCTTTCCTTCATAAGAATGATACTCTACTTTCACTTCAACATGACAATTTACTTTAGGCATCCACACACATTTTGCAATTGTTCTCTTATAGAAAACCCAACATTAAGCTACCCAAGCCATGATGTAGTAGAGAGCAAAAAAAATTATAAAACAACAAAGAGGGAGTCTTTTCATAAACCCAATCACCTATCTTAGCCAAATATTTTACGATAGCTACTAGGCTATCAACTAAATCTCAAGGTGATCAGTCATCGATGATTATCCCTTTCGTCAATGCATGCCTATATGAAGGTATCTATCAATGTTACATCCAAGTACCTTAATCACCATTTCCCATGATCTTTGGCACCCTCCATTCTGGTGGGTAACTCTGATTGTTCCACCTATGAGTGTACCTGATCCTACATACTTGGCAATATGTTAGTGATAAAACACCCTTATAAATCAACTAAACATCATATAGTTGGTTTGATTGTTAAAAATAGGTATCACCACATCATAGGTTAATACATTGTTTTCTTTGTACCATAAATTCAGATAGGGAGGGTGATGACATCATCCCTTACTAGAATTAAACATCGTCCTTAGTGTTTATAGTTTTCCTTTTGTTTTTAATACAAAGTAAAATTACTACATCATATAACTTAAAAAAGAAAGGAAAAATATTTTTGCATAACCTCTACTTTCTCCCAAGTGGTATTCTTCTTAGAGAATTGGTCCCATTGGACCTTACACTATTTGAGAGTATGATTCCATAGATATTTAGAATGAAACTCAATAATATTCATCGGTAGTACTTCAATGGCCTTTGGGTTTGCCATATGTAATTTAGAAACATCCCACACATGTTTAGGGTTAGCAACATATTTCGTAAGCAAGGATATGTGGAAGTTGTCATGGATTTTTGATAGATTAGGTGGTAATGCAAGTCGATATGCAACCAAACTGATATTTTCCATGATCTCAAAGGGCCCCACAAAACATAAATCCAAATTCATGGATTTTATAGTGCTTTTCTTTGGCTTAACCCTTAAGAACACCTTATCTCCAAAAGAATACTCTCTTGGAGTCCCTTTTAGATATGCATAACTCTTTTGCCTATCCACAACTTATTTAAGCCTTTACCTAATTTCTTTTAGCTGATCTTCCATTACCCTAACCATTTTTGGCCCAATCACAACTCGATCCTCTAGGTTATCCCAATACAATGGTGTTCTACACTTTCACCCATAGAAGGCATCGAAATGTGCCATTCCTAGCGTGGAGTTATGTCCATTATTGTAGGAAAAATCTACCAAAGGTAGACAATATTCCCATTGATATTTGTGATCCATGTAGTACATGCGGAGCATGTATTCCAGAACTTGGTTTACTCGATCCATTTAACCATCGGTTTCAGGGTGGTATGCTAAACTCATATTTAGTTTTGTACCAACTGCACTATGAAGGGATTTCCAAAATTTAGAAGTGAATTTGGAGTCTCTATATAAGATAATTACCTTAGGAAATCCATGCAATCAAAATACCTCTTTAACGAATCTACTAGCCACTGCCTGAGTATCAACCTTGGTATTTCCTGGTATGAAGTGGGAAACCTTAGTCAATTTGTTGACCACTACAAATAGGGCATTGCAAAACAATTCAAATTTGACACATGCAAGTGCCATGGTGAAAATATCTACAACTTGCTCATTAGTGGGAATGTATTGGAGCTGAATATTGTGCTTTGGAACTTCATCGTGAATAAAATGACAATGAGTGTCAATGTGTTTTGTGTGATCATGGAAGATTGGATTCTTGAAAAGATTCAAAACACCTTGATTTTCGCAAACCAAATGAAGTGGAATATTCTTTGGAAGGCCCATATTGCTAAGAATGTGATGTAACCATATTATCTCGTAGACTGCTCCACTAGTTGCGTGATATTCTACCTCTATAGAAGAAATAGCAACCACCTGTTGCTTTTTGCTATGCAAGAGATAGGACCAGACCCAAGATGAAAGATATATCTAGAAGTTGACTTTTTATCATCAATGGATCCAACATATTCAGAGTTTGTGTATCCCTATAGATAGAACTTGTTATTATTTTTGTATTCCAAGCTAAAAATTTTTGTACCATAAACATATTATAAAACTCTTTTTACTACTTTCCAATGACTTATCGTGGGTTCCTGCATGAACCGTTAAATATAACCCATAATAAAACTGAGACCAAGCCTGGTATTTGTGAGATATATGAGACTCCCAATCAGTTGGTGATAGATAGTACCATATATCTTCGGTGATTCATCATATCAAGATAACTTAAGTTCTTGCTCCATTGGAGTTGCTTTAGACTTAAAATTAGTCATCCGATATTTTTCAACTAAAGTCTTGGCATACTTCTTTTGTGTTACTCTGATATGATATTTTTTTTTAGTTACCTCCAAACCAAGACAATAGTGAAGAAGTCCTAGAAATTTCATTTCAAAATATTGTTTCAAATAATATTTTACTACATCAATCATTTCCTTTGAACTTCCTGTTATGATCAGATCATCTACATATAATACTAGAATCACTATATCAGAACCATTTTTCTTAATATAGATATTTGCATCTAAAGGACTTCTTTTGAATCCATGTTGCAGTATGTGACTGTCTATCTTGATGTAACAAGCTCAAGAAGCTAGTTTGAGCCCATACAATTACCTTCAACCATAAACCCTTCTGGTTGAGTCATGTATACTTCTTGTAAGTCACCATTCAATAAGGCACTTTTAACATCCATATAATGTAACTTCCACCCAAACTGAGCTTCCATGGCACAAAGTACTCGAATGGTAGTCATTTTTACAGTAGGGGAAAAAGTATATTCATAGTCCATGCCTTATTTTTGAGCCTAACCCTTTGTAAAAGTATGGGATTTATGCTTATCAATAGTACCATCTGCATTATACTTTACTTTGAACATCCATTTGCAGCCAATGGGCTTCTTTCTTGTAGGCAGATTGACTAAATTCCAAGTATTATTTTTATGAGAGATGTGTATTTTGCCTCCATAGTAGCCTTCCAATGAGGTTCACTAACTGCGACTTGAGTTTTTACAAGTTCATTTTCATCCAATGTTGTCATATAAACCTATTAATTTTCCATATTTGTGTCTCTATTTTCCTCTACATCTACAAATAAATCATCAAATTTTTGGTAAAGTTCATCAATCTCTTCAAATTAAGTCTTTGCTTTTCTCTATTCTGTCATACTTTGAGTGCAAGGTCTATCTTGAGTTAGATCTAGAAATATATTTAGTTTAGAATCTCTCAATGTTCTAGTTTACCATTTTGGAACCTTCTTCTTTGAAGATGTACCTTATTTCTTAGGTTCTTCTTCAAGATATACATCTGTAGATGTAATATCTGATGTGGAAGCTTCATCAACTACTACATCTCTACTAATATGTGTTTTCTTGGTTATAGGATCTATCAAGCGATATCCCTTTGAATGCTCATCATAACCAATAAATACACATTTTAGGGTTTTCTCATATAACTTCTTCCTTCTCTATTTAGGAATGTGCATGAATGCCTTACATCCAAAAACTCTTAGATGAGAAATGGAGGGTTTCTCACCACTCCATGTTTCTTGTGGAGTTTTACCCTCTAGAGCTCTTGTGGGTGCCATATTTAGGAGGTATGATTTTGTATTTACTGTTTCCACCCAATACCGATCCTCAATATGTGATCCTTTTAGCATACATCGAAACCATTCCACAATGGAGTAATTTATCATTTTAGCAACTCCATTTTGTTGAGGTGTATAGGCTATTGTCAGTTGTTTCCTAATCCCATGTTCTTTCAGAAATGATGAAAATTTTGTGGAAGTATATTCCCCCCTCGATCTAAGTGAAGGGTTTTGATGAAACATATAGAATCTTTTTCAAAAAGTTTCTTGAAGTGTTGAAAGTATGAAAATGCCTTTGACTTAAATGGAAGGAAGAAAACCCACATTTTGCGAGAGTAATCATCAAAAAACAATTGAAAATACTTATTTCCACCATAAATAGTTGGCATAGGACCGTACATATTGGTGTGTAGCAACCCCAAATATTTCGTAGCTCTGGAAGAGCTAGATTCAAAAGGTACTTGGTGTTGCTTATTTTTTAAGAAATTCGAGAAAACTAGTAAGATGTATGAAAGATGAGGAAGGCCTCTCACCATCTCATATTCACATAACTCAAGCAAATATCCTGAACTAAGATACCCATATCTTATATGCCAAAGATAAGTAGCCTCTTTTGTAGTTACATATAGAGCAACATGAGGCATTGAAAGAGCATCTAGAATGAACAAGATATGTTTTTAGAAACCGGTGGAAAAATTTTTACCTTTCTTAGTGATAAAGAATCTTTTATTGCCTTCCACAACTTGGGACACAACATCCATGTTTCTATCCAACATCTGAGGAACATACAACATAGTATTGGCTAGTACAGGAACATAAAGTACATTTTCTATCTAAAATTTACCATATGGAAGAGTGAAAAAAATATCCCCTTCACCTTTTACTTGATAGACTTGATTGTCAGCAATTATGACAGGATTACATTATTTCTCCTCAAAATTTTCAAACCATGATTTGTCCCCTGTCATGTGCTTACTAGCACCTGAGTCAATATACCAAACAACATCTATCTAGGAAGATGAAGTATGGGTCATGAGAACCTTGTGTGCTCTTTCAGAGTTAGAATCTGAATTGGACTCAGGGGAATCTGAGTCTGATTTGGAATTAGCATAAGCAACATGGCCTTTAGGCTGCTTATGTTTCTTTTTATATTTAAGTTTCTCTTTGTCTTTATTCTTATGAGGTTGGTCATTTTATTGCTTATTTTTGAACCAAAACATTTTGGTGTCATGGTTATTCATATCACAAATCTTGCAATATTGTTTATCCTTCTGCTGATTTTGTTTCCTTTTTATTTAGAAGAAGAGCTCCCTTTTTGAAACTAATCTTGTTTCTTACCCTTTTGTTGGGTATAAAGGGTATTATATGGCACCTAATATTTTTGAACCTGGTTTGCCTCTCCTATCTAAAGTAAATTTACCAATTCCACAAAAGATACTTGTCTACCATAAACGTTGAGGGATGTGATCAACATCTTGTAGGAATCTGACAACACTCTCAAGATGACAGAATTCAAGATATCATCATCCACTGGTTTTCCCATAACATTCAATTTGGGTTTCAAATCAACAACTCTACAAAGAAATAGTGTTAGTCTTACAATGGCACTGAGAGGGGGGTGAATCAGTGCAGCTAATTAAAAACTTAAATCTTCATCTCTTAATTCAAAACTAATGAATGCTTAAAACCAGATGCAGCAAGTGTAACAAGATAGCAACACATAACACAAGATTTAATGAGGTTCACTAGATTTGGCTACTCCTCAAAAATAGATTGCTTGGACTCCCATCCAAATCTAGCCTTTGCAAAGCACCAACTTCACAATCAGTTTACCAGTACCCACTGGAAGGAGCACCAACCCCTGATTTATTTGTATCAATAGAAAGGAGCACCAAACCCTGATTCCAAGCACCAACTTGGACTTCTATTTTAAATCTTGATTAACATAAAAATGCCTTCTGTGTTACAAGACCCTCAATGGTCTATCTTAACTCAAATCAATCTCATGGAAGCATAAGGATAATTGTTAGAGACTCAATATATTCTATTTCTAACTCTCAATCTCAACTCCTTGTCCACAAAGCACACACTCTTTTACAACTATTCTTACTGCACACTTACAGCCCTTTCTTATGGCTTACACTTGTAGCTCTCATAGCTCTCTACTTCTTACAACATTCATCAAGCTTTGTAACAGCCCATAGCACTATCCCTCTATACAACAACACTCTTTCCTCACCGCTCTTTGTCTTAGCAGTGCTCTCTCTCAGGTTTTAATTTCTCTCTTTAGATTCTCTTATATGTCTCTACCCTTACAAAGCTTAACCTAACGGATCACTCTTACCACTCTGCTTACTACACTCTGACAGTCATCTCTGCACTCTAACAGCCTTCTCTGTGCTTTGACAGCCTTATCTACTCATTTTGACACTTTGACATTCTTATCTGCTCTCTTACATAGTTTAGAGTGAAGAACACAAGCTTATACTGAGAGGGGGGGGAACAGTATAAGACCTCTTTTTACTTTTCCTTTATACTTCAAAATAGTAAAGCAATATATCCAAAGCAATATCAAAACAATGCACAAGATCATCCACAAAGTGACACCAATTTTAACGTGGTTCATCCACAAAACTTTTCTCTAAAAGTTATATCAAAGTTCTTTGGGAAACCTTCCCAATTACAATGTTTATGAGCCTCGGCTCAAAGGATATACCTTCCCCCAATCTAAATTTATGAGCCTCTGCTCAAAGGAGATACCTTCCCCTACCTCTGCTCTGGCTGGTGATCCTCTAGAAGACCTCTACCTCCGCTACCCTTAGCAAATGCAACTCTATCCATAGAAGACACCTGTCTTCCCTACTCTGACAGGAGACCTCTGTCCTCAATTCTATCACCTCAAAATATGGTCCTCAAATTTGCACTAAACATAGTCCTTCGGTCTAGCACAAATGTCCTCTTCCTCTGTCTTTGATCTGCACCAAACATAGTCCTTTAGTCTGGCACAAATCTGTCCTCTGGTTCTTCTCATAGAACCAATGCACCTCTGTCCTCAAGTTCTATGATAGAACTATCAAACTTAGCTTCACAAGTCCTCTGGTAGGACCTATCCAAATCTGCTCACAAGTCCCCAATGGAACTTGTCCAAAAACCTGCTCACAAGTACCCAACGGAACCTGTCCAAAACCTGCTCACAAGTCCCCAACGAAACCTGTCCAAAACCTGCTCACAAGTTCATCAAGAAAAACTTTCTTAACATGAATCCACAAAGAGAATTGTTAGAGACCCAATGTGATTCATCACCCTCATAGAAGGATAAAGAGAATTTTTAGAGACTCAATATGTTCTATAATTAACTCCCAATATTAATCTCAAATCTCATAGAATAAGATAGATGTAATATGCTTTTCTCAAGAACATGAAACACAACCCAACAATTCCCAACCAAGAAATATCTCATATAACAATGATACTCATGTTCTTTCCAACAACCAATATATTTTATCAACCAATTAGGGCTTCAACAACAATGCTCAAAGACAAGGTTTAACCAACATCATTCAACTCAACATTAACCTTGAAGCATTCAACCATTCATCACAAGAAAAGGAAACAAGTAGAAATCCTTTTCCCTCCAAAGATATTTGAACAAAATATCCACCCACACACTATCACCAAATGCAAAGAATAACTTGTTCAAATCAACTCAATGGAGTAAGCCCAATATCATGAATCAAGTAAAAGCAATTACTTGATCAAAAAACCTCTATGGAAGCAACTCAACCATCAACCTCAAAATAGCCAACCAAGGGTTTCACCAACTCAAAGAAAGTAGCAAGACTCACAAACATAAACCCTAGTGCACAATGCTTCCACTACCTCAAACTAGAATTATGCATTCACCAAAACTCTCATCAATGATAACAATGCATAAGTAGTCTTCAAAAAATCAGAAAATAGGATTTACACCCAACCAAAGGAAACCTTGTTGAATACCTTTACACTCCAATATTATTTGAGGAAAACATACACCAATCATACTCATAAGAAGAATGTGCCCATACCTTTTTGCTTGATGAAGGGTAGATAATTCAACCACGAATAATTCTTTTCCAATCTCAAAAGGTTAGATAAAAATACAAAACAAATAACAACTCACACATACACCTTATCACTCCATAAAAACTATTACCCTTATTTTCAAAACAAATATTTAAATTAACTTGCTAGTCCTTATATCTCCTAAATTCTTAAAGTAAGGAATATTTAATTTATATTTTAACAAAACCTCACCCAAGTGTGCTACCATCACAGCTATGGATTGAACTCATAACAACCTCTCGCTTAGGTTCTAGCACACTCTAGAATACCAACTGCTTTGGTCTAGGCGATGAAACTGAAACGTGCTTTCACGTCTTTGTCTCCTTCCTTCTTGTCAACTTTACCCAAAACAAAAATTATTTCTGCCGCTGTCTTCAACAAGATTCGAACCAGAAAATATCTCCATGCAGGCCTTATCGCACGACCAAGCACCATCTAGTATATCCGTTGGATGAAATCAAAATGACGATTGCTATATTTATTCCCTCTCTTTGGAAATCGTGCGCTCGAATATTTTATTTCCACGAATGTTCAAAGCCTGATATGCTATGCTATTTGTCCTTCGCTGTTGTATCGAGTGTACAACCTTAATCACACGAAGATAGGATATTTGTATCCTTCAAAATGCGCACCTTCGTAACACTCCGAAAACCCCTGTAAGTGCTTGGTTTCGACAATCGTGCAACCACCAATAAATTAATTTAACATTCTCTTAATTCCCGTGCACATGCTCTATATTATATTTGCTAAGTTTTGCTTTGTCGTGACTTCCATTATTTTTCTCCGAAGCATATGGTAATTTGTATTTGGCATGAAAACCAATCCCATCATACCTTCGACCGCTCCATGCTTGACATCTTCCTTTGCTAGCACAGGGGCTCCGACGAAATCAAAATTGCACAAGGATTAATATATAATTCTTCACATCACTTTAATGAATTTATTTGCCTCATTTTATATGCACTATGATGCATAACCAAACACGTCGGCTCTTTTAATTTAATTTTAAAATTTTAATTTAAATTTTAAATAAATAAAATTTAAACTAAATATTTAAAATTAAATATCTTCATCATCGGGGCACCTTTTTCAACGAAACGAAGAGCCAACTTGGGTTTTAAGAAAAACCCATTTCAAATCTTTTTTCCATGGTTTTAAATAAAACCTTTTATTTTGACTGCATTGGTTTTCACAAAAACCCTTTCGCTTCTTGACATCAATGACAACATCAACACTTGAGCAAATGCAATGTACCCAATGTACCCAAAATTGCCAACAATCTCCCCCTTTGTAATTTATGGCAAAATTTTTCTAAAAAAACATCTTCAAGAGCCAAAACTGAAAAACACTCTCTTTGAAGTTTTGCTCCCCCTGACTTGAAGCTTTCCTCTTCACTTGAAGCTCTCCCCCTTACTCATATCTCTCCCCCTTTGTCATCAATCGCAAAGGGCCACCTTTGGGGCTCGGGACTAAGAATAAGCCTCTTAGCTTAGTCCCTCCCCCACCTCCTGTTGAGGTGATTAATTTTTGGGTGGGGGTGAAACTCCCATTAGGCACTGATCATCATCAGAATCTATTACTTCCTTGTCGGGCCTTCTCTTGAACTCTTTGTCCATATTCTTGTTCCTGTCATTGTTCTTGTTCTTTTTCTTATCCCTTTTTTTTTCAATGCCTTGATCCTTGGACCTGATCATGCCACTGTTCCTGTTCCTATATTTTGGAATTTTAGCTCTACACTGTCTGACTGTGTGACCTTCATTGTTGCATTTATAACAAGTAACAATGTTATTTCTTTTAGGCATACCTGTTCTTTGAATCCACCAGTTCTGACCAAACCAGTTCTGACCAAACCAGTTTTGACCAAACCTGTTCTGACCAAACCTATTTTGACCAAGCCTATTCTGACTAACCCAGTTCCTGATATTTGCCTTGCAAAAAATTGCTTTATGCCCAAACTGATTGCAAGAGTAGCAATACCCATGAAATAAATTACCACTTCTAAAACTGTCATTTACCTTATTTAATTGAGCCATGCAATGTACAACCATGTGACCAAATCTGTGACAAGCAAAACATCTACCTTGAAACTTTCCTTTATTTGACCTCTTGGGTCCTAAAAACTTTTTCTTCTCATTCTGAATTCTGTTTTCTGTTTCTATGCATCTATCATTCAAGGACTCATGATCTGAAATATTTTCCTCATTAGAACTCTCTTCCTTTTGGAGTCTCTTACTAGACTCTCCAACTTGTTCCTTGTGAGGCTTAACAAAACCGAGACCTATTTTATCTGTTGGTTTTCTTTGTCCTTTGATGAGAGATTTAACCTTCTTGGAGCTATCCTGAAATCTGTAGAGCTTATCCTTGTACTCTTTATTTTCCTCTTTCAACGAAGCCATTTTCTATTCTAATTCACTATACTCAAGCACCTTAGATTCTAACTCATTCTTGAGTTCTTGTGCATTAACCATAGAGACGTCAAGACATTCTATAAGTTCATCTCTCTGCATGCAACATTCATCTAACTTTTCCTTGAGTCTATCATTCTTCTTTATTTTCTTTTTCAAAACACTAAGAGCATTAGTAAGTTCACATTCAAGATCCTCTATTTGATTGCATTTTGAATTATCAAGGCCTTTTTCAGATTTCTTATCACTAGAGGTGCTAACCTTTTCAAAAACCATACATACATCTTCCTTATCATTTTTTGAAGCATCCTCATACATACTAGCAACCAAATCATTATTTTTGCAATTATCCTCAAGGTGCCCAAAATTTCCACATCTAAGACATTTCATGATAATGAATCTATGTTTTGGTTCTTCCTCTTTTTTTGATATGAACAACATGTCATTTTCATTATCACTTGAAGAACTTTCACTATCACTACTAGAACACTTACTTTCTTTGTCTAGGTAGAGACTCTTCTTATGATTGTGAGAGTACCTCTTTCCTTGATTGCTTTGCTCATCTTTGTTCTTCCTTTAATGCCTATGCCTTTCAGAATTTTTGCTCTTACAGTCTTGTTTATCTTCATCACTTTCATCCTTGGCAACAGTACAGTTAGTAGTATAATGACCAAAATTTCCACAATTGAAACATCTTACATTTTTCATACTTTTGTGCTTTCTAGAGAACTTGCCTTTCTTGTTGTAGTATACCTTTTCATCACTAGAAGACTCATCACTATCTTGAAGCTAATTACCTTTGGAATAATCCATTGTGTTCTTTACTAGCTTTTCCTTCAAGCTGTTAAACCTTTCCAAAGGAACCGGCCCTGATACCAATTGAAGAACACAAGCTTATACTGAGAGGGGGGGTGAACAGTATAAGACCTCTTTTTACTTTTCCTTTATACTTCAAAACAGTAAAGCAATATATCCAAATAAATATCAAAACAATGCATAAGATCATCCACAAAGTGACACCAATTTTAATGTGGTTCATCCACAAAAATTTTCTCTAAAATTTATCTCAAAGTTCTTTGGGAAACCTTCCCAATTACAATGTTTATGAGCCTCGAATCAAAGGAGATACCTTCCCCCAATCTGAATTTATGAGCCTCTGCTCAAAGGAGATACCTTCCCCTACCTCTGCTTTGGCTGGTGATCCTCTAGAAGATTTCTGCCTCCGCTGCCCTTAGCAAATGGAACTCTATCCACAAAAGACACCTGTATTCCCTACTCTGGCTGGAGACCTCTATCCTCAACTCTATCACCTCAAAATTTGGTCCTCAAATTTGCACTAAACATAGTCCTTTAGTCTAGCACAAATGTCCTCTTCCTCTATCTTTGATCTACACCAAACACAGTCCTTCGATATGGCACAAATTTGTCCTCTGGTTCTTCTCATAGAACCAATGCACCTCTGTCCTCAAGTTCTCTGATAGAACTATCAAACTCAGCTTCACATGTCCTCTGCTAGGACCTATACAAATCTACTCACAAGTGCCCAATGGATCATGTCAAAAAACCTGCTCATAAGTCCCCAAAAGAACCTATCCAAAACCTGCTCACAAGTCCCCAACGGAACCTGTCCAAAACCTGCTCACAAGTTCATAAAGAAAAACTTGCTTGGCATGAACCCACAAAGAGAATTGTTAGAGACCCAATGTGATTCATCACCCTCATAGAAGCATAAAGAGAATTGTTAGAGACTCAATATGTTCTATACTTAACTCCCAATATCAATCTCAAATCTCATAGAATAAGATAGATGTAATATGCTTTTCTCAAGAACATGAAACACAACCCAACAATTGCCAACCAAGCAATATCTCATATAACAATGATACTCATGTTCTTTCCAACAACCAATATATTTTCTCAACCAATTAGGGCTTCAACAACAATGCTCAAAGACAAGGTTTAACCAACATCATTCAACTCAACATTAACCTTGAAGCATTCAAACATTCATCACAAGAAAAGGAAATAAGTAGAAATCCTTTTCCCTCCAAATATATTTGAACAAAACAGCCACCCACACACTATCACCAAATGCAAAGAATAACTTGTTCGAATCAACTCAATGGAGTAAGCCCAATATCATGAATCAAGTAAAAACAATTACTTGATCAAACAACCTCTATGGAAGCAACTCAACCATCAACCTCAAAACAGCCAACCAAGGGTTTCACCAACTCAAAGCAAGTAGCAAGACTCACAAACATAAACCCTAGTGCATAATACTTCCACTACCTCAAACTAGAATTATGCATTCACCAAAACTCTCATCAATGATAACAATGCATAAGTAGTCTTCAACAAATCAGAAAATAGGATTTACACCCAACCAAAGGAAACCTTGTTGAATACCTTTTCACTCCAATCTTATTTCAGGAAAACATACACCAATCATACTCATAAGAAGAATGTGCCCATACCTTTTTTCTTGATGAAGGGTAGATAATTCAACCATGAATAATTATTTTCCAATCTCAAAAGGTTAGATAAAAATACAAAACAAATAAAAAATCTCACATACACCTTATCACTCCATAAAAACTATTACCCTTATTTTCAAAACAAATATTTAAATTAACTTGCTAGTCCTTATATCTCCTAAATTCTTAAAGTAAGGAATATTTAATTTATATTTTAACAAAACCTCACCCAAGTGTGCTACCATCACTGCTGTGGATTGAACTCATAACAACCTCTCGCTTAGGTTATGGTGCACTCTAGAATACCAACTGCTTTGGTCCAGGCGATGAAACTGAAACATGCTTTCACATCTTTGTCTCCTTCCTTCTTGTCAACTTTACCCAAAACAAAAAATTATTTCCGCTGCTGTCTTAAAATTATGATTGCTATATTTATTCCCTCTCTTTGGAAATCATGCACTCAAATATTTTATTTCTGTGAATGTTCAAAGCCTAATGTGCTGTGCTATTTGTCCTTCGCTATTGTATCGAGCGTGCAACCTTAATCACACAAAGATAGGATATTTGTATCCTTCAAAATGCGCACCTTCGTAACACTCCGAAAACCCCTGTAAGTGCTTGGTTTCGACAATCGCGCAACCACCAATAAATTAATTTAACATTCTCTTAATTCCCGTGCACATGCTCTATATTATATTTGCTAAGTTTTGCTTTGTCGCGACTTCCATTATTTTTCTCCGAAGCATATGGTAATTCGTCTTTGGCGCGAAAACCAATCCCATCATACCTTCGACCGCTCCATGCTTGACATCTTCCTTTGCTAGCACAGGGGCTCTGACGAAATCAAAATTGAATGAGGATTAATATACCCAACGTACCCAATGTACCCAATGTACCCAAAATTGCCAACATAGAGCTCAACCCTAATTCTTAACTTATATGCACATTCTTACGGCTCTCTTCAACAACCTTTTCTTAGCACATATTTTATTTTATCAGCGACACCTTCCCTCTTTATGGCTGCACATTCTTCAATTCTGAGCAGCTCTTATACTTCTGCACGCAACTGCCATTTTAAAACAATATTTTTCATCTTGAAACCCTAAGTCTTTTGTAACTTCCATAATCCCGCATGTAGCCTATTAATAGCCATTCCTGTAAGTAACTCCTTTTTGACACACTATTCTTATATGCAACCTATTAATGGATTTGTCTCTTTAATTCGGATTATCGATAAGGCCATCGCTCTGATAGTTTCACAACATCACAGCCCTATAACAGCAATTCTTTCTTTAATGCACTGTCCTAATTTTATCTACATAGATATATTTTGTGACTGCTCCCTATAACTATAGTTCTAACTCTAGTTAACTATTCTTATTCTAGCTACATGATATATTCTGTAACTGCCCCCTATAACTGCAGTTCTGACTCTAGTTAACTATTCTTATTCTAGCTACATGATTTTCTTCTGCAACTGCATCTGTAGCTATCGTTTTCCTTCAGTTAACTTTACTTTGGCTTGCACCCATGAAAACACAACATGTCGCGATATCGCGACACTTTTTTCCTTCGTACACTCTTCTTGGCTTGCACCAACAAAAATAGAACATGTCACGAAATCGTGACACTTTCACTGCCTTGAGCTCTTCTCTGTCTCTTGCCCGAAGAAATAGAACATGTCATGAAATCACGACACTTTCACTTCCTTGCACTCTTCTCTGCTTGCACTAGTGAAAACATGACATGTCACAAAATTGTGACACCTTTCACCTCCTCCTTTTCTTTGCCTTATGCCTACAAAAATGGAACATGTCGTGAAATCATGACGCTTTCGCCTTTGAGCTCTTCCTCCTTGAATTTGTCATGAAATCGTGACGCTTCTACTTCCATGCTCTTTCATTTTGCTTCTGTCATGAAATCATGACACTTCATCCTTCGGAGTCTTCCTCTCTGCTGTTGTCGTGATATCATGATATTTCTATCTCCGTACATTCTCTCTCCTCTCTTAGTCATGAAAATGTGACATGTCACGATATTGCGACATCTTTTCTCCTTAGCTCTTCTCTTCTCTTCAGGTCACAAAAACACGACATGTCACGATATCGCGACACTTTTTCTCTCAAGCTCTTCCTCTTGCAATATGTCGTGAAATCATGACACTTTTCTTTGTGAGCTCCTTCTCTCAAACATGTCACAAAATTACAACACATTTTTATCCATACTACCTCTCTTACAGATTTTTGCGAAATCATGACAATATTCTTTGCAAGCTTCTTCTCCCCAAACATGTCATGAAATCATGACAGTATTCTTTGCTTGTGCCTTCTCTCCAAACATGTTGCAAAATCACGATAGTTTTCTTTGCCTGTGCCTTCTCTCCAAACATGTCGTGAAATCACGATAGTTTTCTTTTCTTGCACCTTCTCTCCAAACATGTCATGAAATCGTGATAGTTTTCTTTTCCTGTGCCTTCTCTCCAAACATGTCATGAAATTATGATAGTTTTCTTTGCATGCGCTTCTTCTTCGAACATGTCGCAAAATCGCGATAGTTTTTCCACTTGGCTTTTTCTCTGCCAACATGTCATGAAATCATGACAGTTTTTCCACTAGGCTTCTTCTCTGCCAACATGTCATGAAATCATGACAGTTTTTCTACTTGGCTTCTTTGCTTTCAACATGTCATAAAATTGTGATAGTTTTTCTACTTGCCTTCTTTGCTTTCAACATGTCACAAAATCGTGACAGTTTTGCTAGCATTTTCTCTCTCCTCTGATATGTCGTGAAATCATGACAGTTTCTCTTGTGCTTTCTCTCTCTTCCAACATGTCACGATATCGCGATAGTTTCTTTTCCAGCTTCTCAACATGTCGCAATATCGTGACAGTTTCTCATGCTTGCTCAACATGTCGCGATATCGCGACACTTTTCTTACTTGTCTTTTTCTTTGAGCTTTTGCATATGGGCCACTTTTGTCTCCTTGGAAATTCACTGTACATGCTTTGACTGCTCTGAACTCTTGTTCACTTCATCAACCGATCTATCTAATGACCTCTGCACTCTTGTCCATTGCATCAACCGATCCTCTGTTTGTGTTGACAACAATGACAATACTTTGGCTGCACCTTGCTCATCAATGAACTCCTATCCATTGCACTTTGGTCATCAATGAACTCCTATCCATTGCATCAACTGATCAACCTGACTGTGTTGACAACAATGACAATACTTTGGTTGCACCTTGCTCATCAATCTCCCCCTTTGGAATTGTTGGCAACACACGTAATTGTGTGCAATTACCTGTAATTCTTCTCCCCCTTTGACAATAATACCAAAGGGCGGCTGCAAAAACTCCCCTGAGTCCATGCACAACATTCTCAGGCAAAAATTATTACAGTTAGCAAAAAGCATAAACATGAGCAATATGATAAACAAATGCATAAATGCTCCCCCTGAGTCCAAGACCACTTCATTTCACTGATTGACAACATCATGATAAGCATAATAGGCATCAACAATATCAATAATGTGAATAGCAGCAATAACCAGTGAATGACACCATCACCATCAACTTCACCAATATAACATGTGTAAGAACATGACTGGACCACTGTCTTCTGTGCAACTACCCTCTGTTGCTTTGCAAACTCAAACTTGTCCACTATTAGTGAAGGCATACAATAATCTTATATAGCCAACTTTTTGTTCTACTATGCCAGCAGCATCTACATACATCTCCACCATGCATCTTGGATATTCTCAACAAGCTTGAACCCAATGATAGTTGTTTGTCTCTCTCTACAGTGAGAATCCAGTAGACAACCTCAATCCACCCAGCCACAACCAATTTTCTTTTCTCAACCAATTAGGGCTTTAACAACAATGCTTATAGACAAGGTTTAACCAACATCATTCAACTCAAGATTAACCTTGAAGCATTCAACCAATCACTACATGAAAAGGAAACTAGTAGACATCCTTTTCCTTCCAAAGTTATTTGAACAAAACAATCACCAATGCAAAGAATAAGTTGCTCAAATCAAACTCAATGGAGTAAGCCCAAAATATGTATCAAGTAAAGCATTAACTTGATCAAACCAACCTCTATGAAAGCAACTCAACCATCAATCTCAAAATAGCCAACTAAGGGTTTCACCATCTCAATGCAAGTAGCAAGACTTACTGACATAACCCTAGTGCAAAATGCTTCCTCTTTGATTGAGGAAGAAGAGAATAGTTCTTCAACCTTTTACCAACACCACCCTCAACTTTTCCATCAAGCTAGGGTTAGATCATTAAAGTAACCACAAAAATATTTATTCCATAAAACACCTTATGACTCCAATCCTTAGAAGTCAACCCAAAAAAAATAAAGCATACAAACAATATATCCTTTTTACACCTTACTTTCAACTGTGCAAATCAGGAGAAGACATTTTGTCAAACACTTTATGGCCAACCATAGTGCACCTTACTCAGCCTCATACTTCTTAACCTTGGATTGGCATTTTATCAACAGTTAAAATGAAACTGTCTATGAATTAACTATATTCACCAAGGCATCATGAAAGATCTAACAATCTTCACATCAAAGTGTAGAACAAGTACATGCTACTTTTATCGAAACACAAATACGTAGCTAGGGCAAGCATTCTTCCACTAAGCAAATTATCTAAACTGTTATGATTCGTAATTTTGAACAGTGGCATTAAGAATCATCAACAGTACAACAATGACATATCTCAAAACTACCAATGGTGACAGCTCTCAAATTAATCACCACACTTCACGACATTTCCACAAACCACTATATAAACTAAAAAACACACTTTAACAACTATATGACAATATCCCGACTACTTGCCTTTCATCCTCAGATAACCAAACAAATTCATAGGAGCATAAAAATAAGATTTTAAAATTGCTCCCCCTGAGGATGTGCCACCTGGAGTGGCTTAGTGCAATAGCGGAGTAGTCTCCTTCAGTCCAAGGAGACACGATTCCCTTTCTTCTATATTTTTCTAGACTTTCTTGAACTTGGGCTTGAGTTTTTCAACTACATCCTCATTTTGCACCTTTTCGTGAACTTGAACATTCTTCTTGTGTAGTTGTTTCTTGTGCATCCTTGATGGTTGATTATTTTCCTTTCTTTTATGCACATGATATGTTCCTTGTCTATGTTTCCCTCTTTGTGTCTGATGAAATCTAGGGTTTTGCCTTAGATTAGATACATAAGTGCTTGGACAAAACCTTGCTATGTGCCCTTGACCATTACATTTAAAACATTGCACATGTTTTGTTCCCTGTCTGCATTGCATTCTGTGTGTATGATGAAATCTATGGTCTTGCCTTAGATTGGATACAGAAGTGCTTGGACAAAACCTTGCTATGTGCCCATGGCCATTACATTTAAAACATTGCATAGGGTGTTCACTCAGGAAAGCAGATGTGTTTTTATCAGCATAACTTTTTGATCTATTGTTCAGTCCACAATAAATTGCCTTGTGACCATAGTAGTTGCATTTAGAACAATAGCCATTAAAAGCATTATTATTAAAAGAGTGAGAGTGAGAGAACCTCTTTTGTTGTGGTTGCTTTGCTGTAGATCTTCTTTGATATTTTCTTCCTTTTGAAGATTCAACTTCAGAATTTCCTTGCTTTGATCCTTCAGATGTGGGCTTCTTCTTTTCTATACTTTTGGAAGATGATGGTTGTTCAGCTTCATATCCAAGACCAGACTTAGCCATGGAGCTTCTTTGTTGCTTTATCATTTTATCTAGCAACTCTGTGCTCTTCTCATATTTGAGATTTACATTGGCCTCTTCTAGTTGTTTCTTCAATGAAACAATCTCTTCTTCTTGTTGGAAGCAAACAGTCTCTTTCTCATTGATTTGAGACCTGAGAATATCTTCAATCCTTTTGTACTATTCTACTTATAGCTTTAGATCAACAATAACTTTGTTAGATTCCTCTTCACTTGTGCTGCATACATCATCCTCATCATCCAGGTGTGTCTTCAAGGCTTCTTCTGATTTCTTGGCCTTTTGAACTTGTAGGAAGAGATCTTCAATCTCATCCCCATATTCTTCTAACTTCTTGGACATTCTTTTGTTCTTTTTCTTTTCTATACTCAACTCTTCAAGAGCAGAGATCAACTCTCCTTCAAGATCTACTTCAATCTCCAGGTTTTCATTGCATACTTCAGAATCCACTTCTTCTACCTTCTCTAGTTTAGTTTTCTCTTCCACAAGAACTGAAACTGGCTGAGATGCCTTTTTGGAGGAGGATCTATTCTTCTTAGCCATTGTGAACTAATCCAAGATCAACCCTGACTGATTTAGCCAAAATTGGGAAACTGGAAAACTGGCTCTGATACCAATTGTTAGTCTTACAATGGCATTGAGAGGGGGGGTGAATCAGTGTAGCTAATTAAAAACTTAAATCTTCATCTCTTAATTCAAAACTAATGAATGCTTAAAACCAGATGCAACAAGTGTAACAAGATAGCAACACATAACACAAGATTTAATGAGGTTCACCAGATTTGGCTACTCCTCAAAAATAGACTACTTGGACTCCCATCCAAATCTAGCCTTTGCAAAGCACCAACTTCACAATCATTTTACCAGCACCCACTGGAAGGAGCACCAACCCCTGATTTATCTGCATCAACAGAAAGGAGCACCAACCCCTGATTCCAAGCACCAACTTGGACTTCTATTTTAAATCTTGATTGACATAAAAATGCCTTCTGTGTTACAAGACCCTCATTGGTCTATCTTAACTCAAATCAATCTCATGGAAGCATAAGGAGAATTGTTAGAGACTCAATATATTCTATTTCTAACTCTCAATCTCAACTCCCTGTCCATAAAGCACACACTCTTTTACAACTATTCTTACTGCACACTTACAGCCCTTTCTTATGGCTTACACTTGTAGCTCTCACAACTCTGTACTTCTTACAACATTCTTCCAGCTTTGTAACATCCCACAACACTATCCCTCTATACAGTAACACTCTTTCCTCATCACTCTTTGTCTTAGCAGTGCTCTCTCTCACGTTTTAATTTCTCTCTTTGTCTTCTCTTATATGTCTCTACCCTTACAGATCTTAACCTAATGTATCACTCTTACCACTCTACTTACTACACTCTGACAGTCATCTCTATGCTCTAACAGCCTTCTCTATGCTCTGACAACCTTATCTGCTCATTTCGATGCTCTGACATTCTTATCTGCTCTCTTACACAATTCAGAGCTCAACCCTAATTCTTAACTTATATGCACATTCTTATGGCTCTCTTCAACAACATTTTCTTAGCACATATATTATTTTATCAGCGACACCTTCCCTCTTTATGGCTGCACATTTTTCAATTCTGAGTGGCTCTTATACTTCTGCACGCAACTGCCATTTTAAAACAATATTTTTCATCTTGAAACCCTAAGTCTTCTGTAACTTCCATAATCCCGCATGCAGCCTATTAATAGCCATTCCTGTAAGTAACTCCTTTTTGACACACTATTCTTATATGCAACCTATTAATGGATTTGTCTCTTTAATTAGGATTCTCGGTATGGCCACCGCTCTGATAGTTTCATAGCGTCACGACCCTGTAACAGCCGTTTTGTATTTAATGCACTATTCTAATTTTAGCTGCATAGATATAATCTGTAGCTGCCCCCTGTAATTGTAGTTTTGACTCCAGTTAACTTTTCTTATTCTAGTTGCATGATATATTCTATAACTGCCCCCTATAACTGCAGTTCTAACTCCAGTTAACTATTCTTATTCTAGCTGCATGATTTTCTTTTGCAAATGCATCTATAACTATCATTTTCCTTTAGTTAACTTTACTTCGGCTTGCACCCATGAAAACACAACATGTCACGATATCGTGACACTTTTTGCCTTCATACACTCTTCTTGGCTTGCACCAGTGAAAATAGAACATGTCGTGAAATTATGACCCTTCAGTTAACTTTACTTCGGCTTGCACCCATGAAAACACAACATGTCATGATATCGCGACACTTTTTGCCTTCGTACACTCTTCTTGGCTTGCACCAGTGAAAATAGAACATGTCATGAAATTATGACACTTTCACTGCCTTGAGATCTCTGTCTTTTGCCCGTGAAAATGGAACATGTCACGAAATTGTGACACTTTTGTTTCCTTGCACTCTTCTTTGCTTGCACTAGCAAAAACATGACATGTCGCGAAATCACAACACCTTCCACCTCCTTGTCCTTTTCTCTGCCTTACGCCCGTGAAAATGCAACATGTCACGAAATCATGATGCTTTCGCCTTTGAGCTCTTCCTCCTTGAATTTGTCGTGAAATCACGACGCTTCTGCTTCCATGCTCTTTCGTTTTGCTTCTATCACGAAATCATGACACTTCATCCTTCAGAGTCTTCCTCTCTGTTGTTGTCGTGATATCATGACATTTCTATCTCCGTACATTCTCTCTCCTCTCTTAGTCACAAAAATGTGACATGTCGCGATATCGTGACATATTTTCTCCTTACCTCTTCTCTTCTTTTTAGGTCATGAAAACGTGACATGTCACGATATCGTGACACTTTTTCTCTTGAGCTCTTCCTCTTGCAATATGTCACGAAATCGTGACACTTTTCTTTGCGAGCTCCTTCTCTCAAACATGTCACGAAATCGTGACACATTTTCGCTCGTACTGCTTCTCTTATAGATTTTCATGAAATTGTGACACTCTTCTTTGCAAGCTTCTTCTCCTTGAACATGTCACGAAATCGCGATAGTTTTCTTTGCTTGCACCTTCTCTCCAAACATGTCATGAAATCACGATAGTTTTCTTTGCCTGCACCTTCTCTCCAAACATGTCACAAAATCGTGATAGTTTTCTTTTCCTACGCCTTCTCTCCAAACATGTCACGAAATCACGATAGTTTTCTTTGCCTGCGCCTTCTCTCCAAACATGTCACGAAATCGTGATAGTTTTATTTGCATGTGCTTCTTCTTCGAACATGTCGTGAAATCGTGATAGTTTTTCCACTTGGCTTTTTCTCTGCCAACATGTCGCAAAATTGCGACAGTTTTTCCACTTGGCTTCTTCTCTGCCAACATGTCATGAAATCGTGACAGTTTTTCTACTTGGCTTCTTTGCTTTCAACATGTCACGAAATCACGACAGTTTTTCTACTTGCCTTCTTTTCTTTCAACATGTCACGAAATCATGACAATTTTGCCAGCATTTTCTCTCTCCTTCGATATGTCGTGAAATCACGATAGTTTCTCTTGCGCTTTCTCTCTCTTCCAACATGTCGTGATATCGTGATAGTTTCTTTTCCAACTTCTCAACATGTCACGATATCATGACAGTTTCTCATGCTTGCTCAACATGTCGTGATATCGTGACACTTTTCTTACTTGTCTTTTTCTTTGAGCTTTTGCATATGGGCCACTTCTGTCTCCTTGGAAATTCACTATACATGCTCTGACTACTCTGAACTCTTGTTCACTTCATCAACCGATCTATCTAATGACCTCTGCACTCATGTCCATTGCATCAACCGATCCTCTATCTGTGTTGAAAACAATGACAATACTTTGGCTGCACCTTGCTCATCAATGAACTCCTATCCATTGCACTTTGGTCATCAATGAACTCCTGTCCATTGCATCAACTGATCAACCTGACTGTGTTGACAACAATGAAAATACTTTGGTTGCACCTTGATCATCAAATAGATCAACAATCTTCCCAAAATTCATATTGAGAGTATGTAGTTGAGTTTGAAGGTTTAGAATAGTGGACTAATTATTTCCTTCATACACAGTAATCAAAGTATCCCAAGCTACCTTAAAGGTCTTGGCATAATAGTTATGAGGTTGAACCTCATTTGAAGTAGCAAGCAAGAGAATAGATCAACTATCTTCCTAGAATTCATATCGAGAGTATGTAGTTGAGTTTTAAGGTTTAGAATAGTGGACTGATTATTTCCTTCATACATAGTAATCAAAGCATCCCAAGCTGACTTACTGGTCTTGGCATCATAGATATTAGGTTGAACCTCATCTGAAGTAGCAAGCAGGAGAAACATGAGATCTCTTTTGTCCTTCTTATCTCAAGCTTATTGATCTATTCCTGTTGTTTGAGGTCATTTTGTAGTGCCATTCACTACATCCCATAAATATTCTACCTAAAGAATTGCTCTCATATTTGTCTTCCATGGAACAAAATTAGGACCTTTCAACAACTATGAATCTGAGATATACTTGTGAACACTAGCCATTATTAAGGTTTCTTATATCACCAAATGGTCTCACTTTCTTTATACCTATTAGATCTTTGTATCGTAACCATTCAAAAATATACCCACCCTTACATGAGGGAGACTATAAGTATATATGATTAGTATACTACTCAGTATGTACCTGCCCTTACGTGAGGGAGACTATAAGTACATATGAGAAACATGATATATTGAACTTAGGAGATACTGAAAGGGCATCATGTTTTTAATAACACCTACCATAGAAATTGTATTCCTCATGCGTGGGGCATAACTTCCCCTAAACACTATGTAAAAAACTTTGTCAAGATTTACACCTAACAATAATCACGATGTGGGTATGAAATGAAGTGAACAATAGAACTGGTTTGTCTTATTTCTCCCTGATGATTGATATAGAAGAAGCCCAGACATCATTGTTACAACTATATTATGTGGAAGATACAGTAGCCCAAAGCATGACAACATTACCTATAAGTGTGAGCTAGAGGTATCTCAAATATCGAACATTGTTGTGCAATTGAATTGCACAAGTAGGTTAAAAAATTTGGGGTCTTGTTTGTTTGTTCTTTTTATGATTGTTAATGCAAGAAAACAAAATATTTAAATGCAATAAATACAATCACAAATGCCCACAAATTTGAACTACTCTAGGTGTCGGTTTCCACAAAAAATGCACCTATTACAATACCAGTTTTAATCACTTTCATCAATTTTGATCTCCCCCCTTTGTCTTATAATTTTGCAAAATAATGCTATGATCCCCCCTTCTAGTTGCAAAATAAATATGGAAAAGAAAAAACTTCTTTGGGGCATCAAAATGCACTAACCAAGTGTCAAAATGCTCTTTTTGACCATCAAAATGTTCTTTTCGGTGTCAAAAAATGCTCTTTCTATAAAAAAGTTCTAGCAGGTGTCAAATAATGTGGCACAGGCATAAAAAATGCTTTGGGCATCAAAAAATCTTTTATGGGCGTCAAATGATGCAGCATAGGCATAAGCGGACTCACAAGGAGTCAAACCAAGAACCTCCTACCAAACAACAGAGGCACTAACCACGTTATTTGAAGGGCATGATGAAAATAGAGAAGGAGAATATCATTATTCACCCACAGGCAGTGTGCTATGGAAAAAAAATAAATAATCCCACATGCACTATGTTGGGACTGTGGGACGGTTTATTAGTGTGAAACCACACTAACCATTTTTGTTGCCTTCATGCAACCAAGCCCTCATTTTTATGAACCTCTATGTCCTCTATGGATCCTTACGTGCACTCCTGATCCAATGTTGACATGCCACATGTCATCTGGTCTTGATTCATTTTGTGTGCCTATTGTCTGCATCTCTGGTCTTGCCTCGCTTTGCATGCCTTCTGTCTGCGTCTAGTGCCTTCTTCTATCACCTCGATCTACCCATTGTGGGCCTATCATTTTGCTTGTCTACTGCCTAGTCAACAGTATCCTCTGACCTCATGCTCGGACCTCATGGATCTCCTCTATCTGGTCTCCTCAAGCCTCATGCTTGGACCTCATGTGTCTCCTTTATTTGCCTAGTCTCCATGCCACTGCTCTGGTACCATGCAAAATTTAGACAATATTCAAGAAGAGAATAATCCGAAGTAAATATCATCAATCCATGTGTTGGTTATATACAATAATTTAAGGTGGTTTAGGTGGTTGAACCACCTCAAGTGGTTGGCTAACCACCTCATGAACTAGAGAGCGCTTATGATAGCACTATTTTTATATATCCCATATAATGTAATAAAAACTATGCAAAATTTTTTATGCTAATAGTTGGTATCGAGTCTTGGTTAAACCCATAATAAAATCCATAGATATAACCTACCATTTTTGTGTAGGTATATCATGCAGACATAGTTTTCCTATAGGATGTTCGCATTTTGCCTTAACTTTCTGACATTTGAGGCATCGAGCAACAAAATCCATGATGTCCTTCATACCTACCCAAAAGAAGGCTCTTTTCATGGTTTCTTGCATTTTGGCTCCTCTCGAATGAGAAAAATAAGGAGATCAATGAGCTTCTTGCATTATCATGTTCCTCAAATTGCCCATATTTGGTATGATGACCCTTCCCTTATAACACAAAAAATCATATTTCACACTAAATTCCTTATTTACTTTAGGATCTTTGTCCATATTGACTCGAATTTCTTTGCAATACTCATCCTGAGATTTCTCCTGTCTCACTCAATCCATCAAGTCCATGTGAATTCTAGTTATGACTGCTATATATTTTCTTCTACTAAAAGCAACAACTACTTTATTCTCTTTTCCTTTTATGTACTCAATCTTGAAATCATACTCATTGAGAAATTCCACCCATATTATCTATATCGGATTGAGTATTGGTTGGGTGAATATATATCACAAACTTTGATGGTCCTTATTTAATTCAAAGGGCCTTCCCACCAAGTAGTGGCACCAAACCTTTAAATCATGCACTACTATAGCTAGCTCTATATCATGCGTAGCATAATTAACTTCATGCTTTTTGAGCTTCCTTGAAGTCTATGCCACTACTAAGTCTTCTTGTGAGAATATCCCACCCAACCCGTCTATTGATGCATTAGTGCATATTAAAAAGTCCCCTTGAGGATTGAGAACCTTTAGTATCGATGCAGTAGTAAGCTTATGCTTTAGTAGTTCAAATACAACCTCACACTTCTCTGACCACTTGAATTATTTCCTCTTATTTTGAAGGTTTGTTATGGGTCCAAAAATCTTGGAGTAGTCCTTTATATAACATCTATAATAGTCCGTTAACCCCATGAAACTTTGTACTTCAGTCACATTAGTAGGGTGTGACCAATTCAGAATAACCTCTATCTTTTTTGGATCCACAACAATCCCCTTTGCTGATATAACGTGTCCAAGATATCGTACCTCTAGTACATAGAATTCACTCTTATTCAAATTTCCATAAAGTTGATTCTTTCTTAACAATTCCAACATGATCCTAAGATGTTTATCATGTTCTTCTTTATCTTGAGAGTATATAAGGATATCAAATAGAAATACAAGGAAAAATTGGTCCAAGTATCTTTGTAACACACTATTCATTAAGTTCATGAAAGTAGTTGGGGCAATAATCAGTCTGAAGGGTAGAACAGTAAAATCATAATGCCCATACCTAGTCTTAAATATTATTTTATGAGTGTCTTCCTCACTAATCCTTAACTGGTGATACCTTGACCTCAGGTCGATCTTAGTAAAAACATTGGCATCCTTTAGTTTATCAAATAAATCTTCAATCCTAGGTAAAGGATATCGATTCTTTATTTTAGCCTTATATAACATCCTGTAATCAATACACAATCTTAGCAAACCGTCCTTATTTTTCATGAACAAAATTGGTGCACCCCATGGTGACACACGTGGTTTTATCAAACTGTTATCCAATAATCCTTGCAATTGAACCTTTAGTTCTCACATTTTATTAGGATTCATCCTATACGAGGATCTATGAATAGGTTCGACTCTCATTATAAGTTCAATTGTGAAGTCAAATTCCTATATAGGAAGTAGTCAAGGTAGGTCTTATGGAAATACATCCTAAAAGTCCTATAAAATTGGATGTTGTCTTAGTATTTCTCCTTTCTCATGGTCCTTGATAATTGTAGCACCCTTCCTTGGGTCCTTACTATTTTTTAGATTTCTCATTCCCACTCTTAACTACTAGAATTGGAGCTTGTGACTTCTATGGTTGAGGTTTCTTGTTTTTGGGCTTGTTATATTTATTACAAAAGTCCTTCTTGAACTTCTTCTGTTTCCCATAAGGTTTCTTCTTAAGATTTTGGGGATTCTTAGCCTTTCGCTCTTGCTCAACCTCCCATTTTACAAACCTATTACTATTCCTCTTCTTTATATCTTGTCGCGCTTGCTCAAGTAGAGTGTCATATTTATAACAAAAGTGTGACTCTACTTTATTTGCTAGGTCATATGATTTTTGAAGTGATTTAGGCTCTTGCATGTATACATAATGCTTTAACCTAGATTCCAATCCAAGATTGAACTTGTGAACCCACATTTTCTCATTATAAATAGGTACATATTTGAACATTCTTACCAAATTCTTATGGTACACCTCTACTATGTTGGTTCCTTACCTCAGACTAACAAATTATTCAAACTTTAAGGCATAGAAATTCTCTGTTAGGAATATCTTCTTAAAGATATTTATAAATTATTCCCATGGCATTCAATATTAGTTATCTCATAGTGGTTTTTACACCACTCCAGAGCAACCCCTTCCAAGTTAATCATAACCCAAATTGTTTGGGTTCCTTATGAGTAGCCTTTTACCAAAAAGTGAACCTCTACTTCCCTCAACCATACTTCCACTACATCCCCATAACCCTCTCAATAAAACTTGGAGATACTAATATTTTTCATATCCCTAGTTGTTTCCTTTTCCACTAAGGCTCTAGATTTCACTTGTTCTACAGTTAATCTACTATCTAGACCAATATTTGAGCCTCAAAATTGCAAATTCTTATTCACAATCATTTATAGCAACTGTCTTATCTGATATTTCATAGAAGTGACCATAGCGATGAGGTTTTCTACCTCCCTATTTGGGATTGTTGGTTCCCTATCTTGGTTTTCTTCTTTGACATTACTTTTCTGAGTTTTTCTAGGTGTAGGCCTCCCTCTTCTGGTCTTAGGTGGCATCTTAACCTGATTCCATCCAAGTAAGAATATTAGATTACAGTTTCAACTTAAGTTGTATCTCTAATCAAGCCATAATACAAAGTTCCCTTGATATATATTTTAACAACCTAACTAGGGTAATATCCCAGGCTAAGATGTGTCATTGATATTGAAGTCCCTACTAAGGCATCCTAACATGAAATCTACCTTGGGGTTTATACCCATCATATTCTAGAAAATAGGGTATTCTAGATCATCCCAAATTTAGCCCTTTTACTAAGCAAGCCTTAATTGGACACATCTAATTCCATTTTAGCACACACATAAGCCTTATACCCTCATACCTAGAGCTTTGATACCAAATGTAATAACCCAAAAACACACAAATAGAAAATACAAAAATAGAAAGAGTTTTTTTTTAACTAAGGAGATGGATACATTAACCCTTCATGAACCCCTAACCCAACTAGAATTTACCTAAAGTTTCAATCCCCTAAGTTTTCTTGGAAGTTACATCTCATGAAGTACCCTATCACAAGTCCATCTATATAGGTGTATCATGTGTCACTACAAATAAGCCCATATGTCCCATCATTATTGATGAGCTAGACCTATCACCCTCAGACCATTGAAGGTATACATGCATATCCATACCATACACAAATCATTATGAGTAGGTATGCTATGATTATTGTGAGTTAAGCTATCTATCTCATATCCACAATGACCTATCTTAATTTAGATGTAATTTCTTCACAACTTAGTCCTTTATCTCCCTAAGGGGGTCTCAATTTCCTTAGGTCTCATATGTTCACCCTAAAGGGTTCTCAATTCCCTTAGGTTACCTATGTTCACCCTAAGGGGTTCTTAGTTACCTTAGGTCACCTATGAGTTCACCCTAGAACTCTACACTTAGATTTCTATCATCAAGAAACCAAACAATGATACATCTAGATAATACATCAGAAAGCAATCACCAAGCATACAAAAAATAAATCAAGCTTAAAACTAAAAGAGAATCAACTACATAATATAACCAAATACTAAAATAAAATAAAACTAACTTCTTTAAACCAATAAAAAGTTAAGAATTTGCATGATAGATCCTTCTTAGTTTAAATAATATTTCATTAACCGCATTGGGAATATCTCCCCACAATTCTAGTCTATTTAAGCATAAGTAAATCAATGTAAGATACAATTACTTATACTCAGTTTCCATTGAAATCCTTGCTTATGCTTGCTTCCCATTGGATATGTGAGGGTATTAGGGGATCAAGATACTCATGTTTCAATATAGGCATGCCTTTAAATTCATCTACTCATTTGCTTTGCCAAATTGCAACTATACAAAATTCAATTAAGTTTCTAAACATCTAATGCATAATGGATATTATAAAAGAACCTTTAATTTTATTTTCCACTATCAAGTTCCCTTAGAGATTCATTCATCATGAAATACTTTGATCAAGGTCTAAATTTAATCAAATTCATTCATGTCGTAAAGCATAAAAGTCCCATATCCTTAACCTTTAAAAATATCTCTTTCATTTTCATTCCCTAAATCAAAGCCCCATAACTTCAATTCAAATAATAAATTTACATCCTTTTTAATTCACAATTTCCAATCAACCAATTACTGTTTAAAGCATTAAATTCCCATACCTTTAATATTTAAAATAATCATTCATTATTTCCTTAAATTGAAGCCCCATAACTTCAATTCAAAGAATAAATCCACATCCTTTTTAATTGAAAAATCCTAAGATAATCAATTTTTTTTTGAATTTACATGGTGGAATCAGTAGCTGCCACGAATTTGGGCAGGTTGTCTAGCTTTTTATGGCCGCCACAATATTCTACAATGTCCACCCGAGAAGCCACCACATAGATCATCATGTAGTACGCCCCTATAACCACCATGCCATAATCATTTTAAAACATTTACGCTACTAGAAGCACCAAGAAAGGAACAAGCGTTCAGTCCGAAGAGGCCCGAGGTTTGAACCTTGGACCTCTGCACCCCTTATATGGTAAGATAATCAATTTTAATCAAATTATTCCTTATCAATTAAAAGCCTTTAATAAATTCCATAAAAATCAAAGGGTCCTTTCTAATTAAAATCCTTCAAGAATTTCATATAAGTCAAAGGTTCCTTTCTAATTAAAAAACCTTCAATAAATCTCATATAATTCAAAGGTTATTTTTAATTAAAAGCCTTCACTATGTTTTAAATAAATCAAAGGTTATTTCTAATTAAATGCCTTCAATAATTTCATATAAATCAAAGGCTCTTCTATATTTAAAAGCCTTCAATAAATCTCACATAAATCAAAGGTTCTTTTCTAATTAAAAGCCTTCAATAAATCTCATGTAAATAAAAGGTTCTTTCTAACTAAAAGCCTTAATTATATTTTATATAAATTAAAGGTTCTTTCTAATTAAAAGCCTTCAATAAGTTCATATAAATCAAAGCTTCTTTCTAATTAAAAGACTTCAATAAATCTCATATAAATAAAAGGCTCTTTATAATTAAAATCCTTCATTATATTTTAAAAAAATTAAAGGTTCCTTTCTAATTAAAAATGTTCATTGTATTTTATATAAAACTAAAGTTCCTTTCAATTTAATTAAATTTTACAACACCATCCTAAGGCAGGGTCTACAAAAAGAGGCCAATGCCTTCCAAGGCGAATGCTGAACAAGCACGAAAAAACCTAGCATTTAAGCAAACTAGGACCAAGTAATGCTCTTACCTATGTCATAACAAAGTTCCCACTCTTGGAGCACAACGTATCCAATTACTCGGTGCTCTACTCCCACAATGCTTTCGGACACGTAGTGAACTAAAACCCTCATAACGCTCCCTTAGGTATATCATGGTCTTCGAACATGCACAACACTCACAATTAATGCTCACAGGATTCCCCAGCACAGTTCTCACCAATTAACACAAGATGTTATCTCTCTAAAACACAGTGCTCACACTCTAGTTTCATAGTGCACAATGCTCACCAATTAACACACGGTGGTCTCTCTCTAAAACACAGTGTTCACTCTTTGGTTTCATAGCATACAACTATCACCAATTAACACATGGTGGTCTCTCTCTAAAATACAATGCTCACACTCTGGTTTCATAGCGCACAACACTCACCAATTAACACACAATGTTCTCTCTCTAAAACATAGCGTCACACTCTGGTTTCATAGTGCACAATGCTCACCAATTAACACATAGTGGTCTCTCTAAAACACAACGCTTCCACTCTGGTTTCATAGCGCACACTGCTCACAAATTAACACACACGATGGATTATTTAAAACACATTCTGGATTCATAAAACACAACGCTCTCCATAAACATATGGTGGTTTCTCTAAGACACAACCTAGATTCCTAAAGCACAATGCTCTCCATAAACATATGATGGTTTCTCTAAGACACAACCTGACTTACTAAAGCACAAAACTCTCCATAAACATATGGTGATTTCTCTAAAACACGGTCTAGCTTCCTAAAGGAAAACTTTCTCCATAAACATATGTTGGCTTATTTAAAACACAACCTTGCTTCCTAAAGTACAGTGCTCACCATAAACATATGGTGGTTTCTCTAAAACATAGTCTAGCTTCCTAAAGCACAACACTCACCATAAATATGGACGTAGGTGCTTCCAATATTTCCCATGGACTTTCATGCTATAGAGGAAATAAAACTAGGGGAGCATAACCAGGTTTTCTGACCATACCAATGCAAACAAAAACTAGATTCAAAGTTTAAAGCAACCCATAAATTAAAACATCTACGAAGATGGAAATCTGACAATGTCTGGCTGCCTCTCCTCATCGCTTCTAGCACATTCTTCTATTTCTCCCGATCCCTGTTCTACATCTCCTCGATGCTCCCTCCCTTCCTCTCCCATTCTCGTCCTCTTTTTCCTTTCCTTCCTCCTTACGTGCCTCTTGCCCAGGTGGCCCATCCACCGTTCTTCTCAAACTATCCCCAACCTCGAGCTTCTTTCCTTCAATGTTTCATCCCCTATTCTCTATGTGTTCCTTCCCATAATTTCCACCTTTGGAAATTAGTAGCCTCATAGGCTATTTTCATAGGTTTCACTATATAGGGAAAGGGAATAATTACATTTTTAAAATGAGTATGGTACACTTAAAATAAAATATCATTCCCATGATATTTATAAGATCTTAAATATATTTCTCTTATTTAAACAATCTCATTATTATTATTTTTTTAAATAAAATAAAATATATCCATTTCTTTTTAAATGGATTTTCTTTTATCTATTTCAATTAGTAAGTCTTTTAATGAATTTTTCTATTATCATTAAAATGAACACCTTTAATTAATTTAAAATAAATCTCATTTTTAATTGCAATGAAGTTTATCAATGAGCTCCAAAGTCAAAAATTATTTAATTAAAACCTCATTAATTAATTTAAAGGAATATTTATTTGGCATAAAAATTTAATTTGTTTTCCTTCATAAGAATGATACTCTACTTTCACTTCAACATGATTGTTTACTTTAGGTATCCACACACATTTTGCAGTTGTTCTCCTATAGAAAAACCAACATTAAGCTACCCAAAGCATGATGCAATAGAGTGCAAACAAATTTATAAAAAAATAAAGAGAGAGTATTTCCATCAACCCTATCACCTATCTTAGCCAGATATTTTATGATAGCTACTTGGCTATCAAATAAATCTCAAGGTGATCAATCATCGATTATTATCCCTTCCATCAATGCATGCCCATATGAAGGTATCTATCCATGTTACCTCTAAGTACCTTAATCATAATTTACCTTGATATTTGGTACCCTTGTTCTTGGTGGGTGATTCTACATGTTCCACCTACAAGTGTACTTGATCCTACACACTTGGCAATATGTTAGTGGTAACAAGCCCTTATAAATCAACTAAACATCATATAGTTGGTTTGATTGCTCAAAATAGGTATCACCACATCATAGGTACACTTGGCAATATGTTAGTGGTAACAAGCCCTTATAAATCAACTAAACATCATATAGTTGGTTTGATTGTTCAAAATAGGTATCACCACATCATAGGTTAATACATTATTTTCTTTGTGCCATAAAGTCAACTAGGGAGGGTCATGACATACATGGTGTGTGAGAAGCACCATTTTACTTTTTCTATAGAGCCCTCTTTTGTTTCTCAGCACGGTGAAAATGAATTCACTTTCACCCTCCCTCCCCTTTTATACCTCATTTTCTCTCTCCTAATTTTCTTTTTCTTCTCCTATTTTATTTCTTGTTCTTCTATGTCTACAATTTTGAGTTTCTTCAAGATTTTGGCATTCCTTCTAAAACTCGAAGGGGCACCTAAATATCGGGGGCATTAATGTCATTAATTCCTTGAGAAGCATGTAAATTTCAAAGTATTTTGAATGACACTTTTTTTACATCATCCCTCTATCTAAACATGCTATCCATTTGTGTGTTAGTTTTTTTCACCTGTAGGTGTCTACATCTCTCTTTGACTCATTTATTAGGCCATAAATGCATCAAAGAGGGGCCAAGATGTAGAAATGGAAAATTGACCCATCAAAATGAGTCATTTTTTTCTTAGATCCCTAAGAAACCCCTCAAAGTTGCTAAATGCATGTTTGGACCCATCTTTCCCCTTTTGCCATGCTTTTTTTCCCAATCTTGACAAATTCATGGTCATCCAAAATGGGGCATGAAATTGAAAAATTTACATTTTTTCTCCTAAAACCCCTAAGTTTTTGGTCAAACTCTATGGCATTGACTCTTGGTCAAGGTTGTTTTTCAATTTCTTTCCTGAACCCCCTCCAAACCTTTTATAAATAAAAGGATTAGATTTCATTTTTCTCCTAATCTCGTTGGCTAAGTGAAATTGGCATGTTTTAAAATTATAATATGCATGCTCTCAATATTTAATTCTTTTGAAATGCTCTAGTTCTCTACTTTTGTTGTGTTTTCTATGATTTGATATTGAGGACAAGTAAATAGAGAATCTTTGATGACATATTTAGCACATCATTTGTATTCTAAGGAGAAAAGCTCTTCCACTTTGGTTGCTACCTCTACTCCTGATTCTTTTATAGGCTTATCAAGATTTCTTTGTGTATTTATTAGCTCTTAGATCATCAATTATAAGTGTTAAATTGCATTTTTCATTCTTAAATTTTATCTTAATCACTCTTGTGTGAATTCATTCTATACCATAATGAGGTGCAAATTCAAAGAAACCACTGGTTTCACCATTTTTTCTTTGTTTTTGAATTTGTGCTTTATTATGAAGTGAAAACTTGATCATAGTGGCTTGGGGGAAATTTTTATTCCCAAAACCCTTAGGCCATAATTTGCATAATTTTTTTTATTGCATCCATTTTTTGCACTTTGATTTAACTATTTCATATTGTTATATATATTTTTACTTGTTTCCAAAGGTCAAAAATCACTTTTATTTTTGAATTATTAGCTAAAGAGACCAAGGGGGCTTGATTGCTACACCTCCAAGCTCAGTCACATAGCACCCTAAGTAGGCCCTAGGGTTTTTCTTAGTGGTGAATTTCACAATTTAGCACGAATATTCGAATTTCCAAAATTTCAATTTTGCAATTTTTGGGACCATAGAGGTCGGCCCGTTCGCCTAAAAATTTCAGGATCTAATTTTTTTAGGGTAAATTCGCTTCATTTTCATAAGGTTTCCTGCCCAAATTTTGCCCTAAATTTATTTAAAATAAGACATATCCCACCCAAATTGCCCTTTGTACCCCATTATATATAGCTAAACCTGAAAACGACTCCATACAATTATAATATTTTTTTTGGATAGTGAGCGATACAAAGTAGAGTACTAACAAAATCAGAGCCCACAACTGCCAGAAGGTGACTAGTAGAAGGCAACTGATAGAAGGTGACTTATAGAAGGAAACTAGTAGAAGACGACTGATAGAAGGTGACTGGAAAAATGTGACTAATAGAAGACGATAGGCAGAATGTGACCGAAGAAGGCAATTGGTAGAATGCGACTTGTAGAAGGCAAATGATAGAAGGCGACTTGCAAAAGGCGACTGACAGAAGGTGAATGGAAGAATATGATTAGCATAAAGTGACTGACTAAAGGCAAATGATAGAAGATTATTAGTAGAAGGTTACTACAAGAAGGTGACTAACAGAAGGTGACTGGCAGAAGGTGATCGAAGAAGGCGACTGACAAAAGGTGACTGGAAGAAGGTGACTCACAGAAGGTGACTGGTAGAAGGTGATTGGTAGAAGGTAGCTAACTATAGGATACTGGAAGAATGTGACTACTATAAGTAAACTAATAGAATATGACTAACATAATGTGATTAGGAGAAGGTGATTGACATAAGGTGACTAGCTGAAGGTAACTAGCAGAAAGTGACTAATAGAGGTGACTACCAGAAGGTGACTGATAGAAGGTGACTAATAGAAGGTGACTGGGAGAATGTGACCGATTGAAGGTTCCTGATAGAATGTGATTGGTAGAAGGTAACTAACAAAATGTGATTGACAAAAGGTGACTGACGAAAGGTGACTAGTAGAAGGCGACTAGTAGAAGGTGACTGACAGAAAGCACATGATAGTAGGTTACTGGCTGAAGGTGACTGGTAGAAGGCAACTGGCAAAAGACAACTCAATTTATCTATATGCTTATTTTACCATTAAATTTCATTTTTCATTTTATAAATGGACACTCAATAAGGAGGTTTATTCTGCCCATGAACAATATTCATGGGACAGTCATAGATTCTATTGTCTCTAGCAATAGTTCTCTTTTATACCTATTATTTTCATATTTAAAAATGATGTTCTTTGTTCATGTTATTATTCTGTTCATACAAGTAAAAATGTTAACTACAGGAAGTGGAAAGAAGGGAGGAAAGTCTTCCAATAAAATGAGTATCCTCAAATAATTTCCTAATATTTCAAAATCTAGTTTGCCATCAACATCTGCTCAAACTGAAGGCATGAACACCTTTACTCACCAGTTAATTTTTTTACTTTTTTAATTTTAAATATGATGTCCTAAATTCATAAAGAAGTGTGTTTTTTGTTTGATGGCTTTGTTCACTTTTATATATAGAAAACACTAGTATGCTTTTAAATGCCATAGTGATAATGAATCTACTATTGACACTAGAATTATCTCTACAAAAAACATTGTTAACCCTGGTATTCCTCCACTTCCACATATCCACGATAATAAAAAATCCACACATGAAGATAATCTCAATAAAATCAAACAACATGAAGATATTCTTGAATCTAATATGCCAAGTTGAAAAGAAACTAATAGTTCTTATGCAGTCCCTACTTTTGGAGAATCTTCATCTAAAAAAATAAACGTGCAAGGTTATCTAGGCGGACAATTAAGAGATCGTTTCAACTTGATTGGATATCATAATTTCTATTTATTGATCCAGTGCTGCCATAGAATAGTAGTGATGATATAACAAAATTAACATGCGTAATTTGCAATTGGAAACATGAAAAGGATCATAGATTGCAACTTAAAAAAGATACAGTAGAAAAACATTATGGAAAGGTTTATATCAAAACAAAAGAAGGTGATCGAGAAACACAAAAAACTTATAGGTGGAAGGATACATCATAGTGCGCACATATGATATATGTTGAAGAATATGATAAAGAAATGAAAAAAAAACAAACATTGGTTGAGAAAGGTGCAACGATTAGAGCCCAATTTCAAAAAATGAATAAGTTAACTTTAGCTTCAAAAAGTTTATAGTTTGTTGTTGTGTTTTCTATTCTTAATAAGGGTAGACATATGTCTAATTTCATAGGTTATAAATATCTATTTCGACTAGCTAATGTGCAAAACTTACCCTACGCTCATTGGTCAGATCGAAGTGGTTGGAAAATGGAAAAATTTGTATCATTGGTTGAGTAGAATGACCTCAGAGAGAAAGTAAAAAAGGCAAAATTCATTTCACTTTCAATTGATAAGGTGACTGTAGTTGAAAATACATATTAGATTTGCATGCATGTTTACACATTGGAAAATCATTCAATGCAACCTCATTTACTAGGAATACACAAAATGGTGGAAAACTGTAATGCAAAAAACATTTACAATGTTGTTGTAACTAGTTTAAAAGAAGAAGTAGGAATGAATGAAATTGAAATAACCACTAAGTTAATATGTGTAGGAGCTGATGGTGTTGCTACAATGCAAGGACACGGGAATGGTCTTTGTGTTAGACTACAAACATCGGTTGCCCCATATTTGATCCCTATTCATTGCATGGCTCATAGAATGAATCTTGCATACAAAATTGTGGATACATTTACAAATGTTTCCAGAGTGGAAGAGCTTGTCCATGAAATTCATGAATATTTTTCACGTAGTTTTTCAGAGTTTCAATAGTTTGCACTAGGAGTTACAGAAGGTAAAAAATTGTTGAAAGATGTGGATACTAGGTGGATTTCGATGTATCTATCGACATTAAGAGTTTTCAAAGAATATCAATCCTTGATAGGGTTTATGTATGCAAATTGTAGGGCAGTTGATAAGGCTAAATATTTACTATTTTGAATGAGTTACTTTGAAACTCTTCTCACATTATGTGGAATTCTTCCAATGTTGGAAAAAATGAATACTTTGATCAAAATTGCATAAGAAAAATCGATTTATATTGTGGATTTCATCAAGGCGAGAATACAAATTTGCATGCATATTGATATGATGTATGCATCTGGTCAAAATTTTATGGATCCCTTGTTTGAGAGTTGGAGAGCATTAACAAGTGTGAATAGTCCTCAAAGATTTTTGAAGTTCAATATTAATTATCATCTATGTATTAATGTCCATGGAAATAAAATACCTTTATATTGTTATGGTGTGCGATTGGATATAGCTACAAATAAAGTTGAGCAAATATCCATAACCTATAATAGATTTCATGTGGTTGTGGATGATACAAAACTTAAACTAAAATTAATAGTAGAATCATTGACAAAATAAATCAGAGACCGTTTTCAAAGAGATGAATTGCTAGAGGCTATGGGTGTGGTAAATCCAATATTTTGGGATCCTTGTAATGAATACCAGATTATAAATTCTTTGTTCCTCAAATACATGGGCAGACTTGCTGGTCATTTTAGTCAAAGTGTTGTAGTCAATGGCATTGAAATCAATGGCATTCTGAACAAATATCTTTAGACAAAACATTCCAACTATTTTGGAACAACAATCTTTTCTCAAGTTTCACAACTCTCTAACTATCATGAAGCAAGTGCTATTTCATGTTTGTGGAGAATATTACAACCAAGTACTGTCTTAAAACATTCTATGAGTGAATATTTCCATTTATATGAATTATGTCAAACAATGATTTTGGGATCCGTTGAAGATGAAAGGGTGTTTAGTGCACTTTCATATATAAAATCTAAAGTTAAAAATAGGTTGGACAAAAAATTGGAGAATTGTTTGAGAGTATATGTGTCGGCCTATGAGGTGGAGGAGTTTCCATACAAAATAGCATTGTCACATTGGAGTTCTTTGGCAGAGATAAGAGGTGTAACAAATATTGATAATGATGAGGATGATGGTAACACTGGTGAGATTGTGACAACAGAAATCTTGGGAATGAGCGCAGAACATTTTGTACAATCTGAAAAGAGTTTGCTCCAGCTTCCAGCATTATGATGCAAGGATGCATTCATTTGATTTTATTTCACATATTATCATTTGATTGGATTTCACATATTAAAATGAAAGGAAGCTATCATTTGATTTGATTTCACATATCAGAATGAAAGGATGTTTTCATTTGATTTAATTTGAGTTCACATGTTATTATTTGATTTGATTTCACATATCTGAATGAAAGGATGCTATCATTTTATTTGATTTCATTTAATTTTATTTCACATGTTACATTATTTTTCTTGTAATATTTGTTATTCGTGAAAGTAATTGCCTATGCTATATTTTTTGACATTTCAAATTAATTTATATAACATAAAAGAACATCTTACTGCATTCACATAATTCAATATTACTTAATATATCAACACAAACAATCAAAACATAACAACATTCAAAACAAAGGTTTAAAAAGATAACACATATCAAACATTATTTCTTCCACTTCAAATTAAGAACAACAAAATTTTACATCATCATAAATAATAAAAACATACTCTCTTTCATTGAATTCAATATTTAAAGAATATACCATTCATTTGTTATTTACAATACATATCAAACATTATTTCTTCGACTTAAAATTTCTAATAGATAACATATTTTTCCGAAATAGTCATTCATTGTTTCAATTCTCAAAAAGGATACCATTCATTTACAATTTACAATATATATCAAACATTATTTCTTTCGGTTCAAATTACTTAATACATCAACATATATAATCCTAACATAACAACATTCAAAACAAAATTTTCAATAGATAACACATTTTTCGAAAATAGTCTCATTCATTGTTTCAATTCTAAAAAATGATACCATTCATTTTCAATTTACAAAACATATCAAACAATATTTCTTCCACTTAAAATTACTTAATGCATCAATGCATAATCATAACATAGCAACATTCAAAACAAAATTGCAAATAGATAACATATTTTTCAGAAATAGTCTCATTCATTGTTTCATTCTAAAAAATGATATCATTCATTTGCAATTTATAAAACCCACTTCAAATTACTTAATACATCAACACATAATATTAACATAACAACATTGAAAATAATATTTCCAATAGATAAAACATTTTTTGACAATAGTCTCATTCATTGATTTTTGACAATAGTCTCATTCATTGATTTCAATTCTCAAAAAGGATATCAAACATATCAAACAAAACATATCAAACATTATTTATTCTGCTTCAAATTAAAACATAACAATAATTAAAAACAAAACTTCAAAATGATAATATGAATTTTTCAGAAATTGCCTCTAACATTGATTTCAATTTAAAAAAAAAAAATACCAATCTTAAATATTTATAAAAATATAAAGATATAAAGAGTTTTTGTTTCACTTGAAACCCAACACAACAAAAATCTATTGTTTTTCAATTTTTCATGAATGTCCACCCACATCTAGCTCAATATCCTTTTCTTCTAATGCCCCAGCCCTAACCAAACTTTTTGCTATAGTGTTGATCCCCGATAACAAGGCACTCTCTTCCTTTGTTGGATCTCATTTGAAAGGTGCATTCAGCTCCTTCTCCTTTTCTTTCAATTTAGCCTCGACATCCAGGCCCCCATCTTTGATAACCTTCTTTAGGTAATTATTTTGTCAAACCGTCTGTTGTAACCTCTTCTTCAATTCAATAACATTATTAATGCTAATTTTGGTAGTCTTGATCAAAAATTTCATGGCATTGACTTGTTACTTTAGGTGATGGAATTCAGACTACAAAATTGAAATAAAAAAAGGTTAATATTTATAAACAAAACATATTTAACAAAAAAATATTTTTTAGTTAGATGTAGAACCTACATCATCCGTAAGTTGTGTTGTTTCTGCAACTGGTAATTTCTTATCATCAAGTGCCCATTCATTAAAATAAGCTTGGGCTTCTGCATTGAGGTTTTCCAAACGATTCATAACAATAGCAAGAATTTCATATTTGTATGTATACTCGGCCTCCATAGTGCCAGATTCAACTTTATGTAGCAAGGCATCAAGATTTTGGGGCTCATTCTCCATATTCTTATATCGGCCATTGATGGCTTTAATTAAAACCTTGGCCCGATATTCTCATTCCTTCAATTTATCAATATTCAAAAGAAGAGTATTATGATCTACAACTTTACATGCATCGTCTAATAACACATTTTTAGAAACATTTAGGATATCATCTTCTGTAACAGTACAGGCGGCAACTTGCTGTGGGTCGGAGGGGAAAATTTTGGTGGCATCTACATTGACATCATCTTATTCTCCATAAATACCCTCTTCATCCTCAAGAATATCACTTGCCTTTAAAGGGAAAATTTTACGATTCATACCCTGATAAATAAAGTCACAATCAAGAGTTCCCAAGGGAATTTGAGATGCACTCTCAACATTTGAAAAATTCTCCAAGGTTAATATTGGTACAACAAAAATATTAGATGATGACACATTTTGTGTCTCTGTAGCACTTCTTGCATTGTGAGGTGGTGGTGTGAGGAACATTTTACCACACATGCATGATTGGTTCCTCGTAGGTGGAACTTGAAGTGGATGGACCTAAAATTTCTTTGGGTGGACTTGAACCTGCTTTGGCTGTGGCTGTGGCTATGGTTGTGGCTATGGTCATGGAGGATCATATGGTGGAGCCATCTTTTTTTTCAACCTTTTGAATCTACGAGGTCCCTCTATTAAATTTCACACAAGAACATAAATAAATCATTTGTAAATAAAAATAGCATTAAAAAAGATTTATTCAAAATATACATACCTGAATCAGACTCTACAACCATAGATATTTCAACCATTTGCCCTTTGTCTGAAAAATACGTAAAACACATTAAAAAAATATAATTTTAAGTCAAAAAAATAAATCATTTAAAAAATCATTTTTGAACAATGTAGAGTAAGGTTACCATGTGGGTCGGAGGTAACCTCTTCTACGTTGACTGTAACTGTTTCTCCAGTAAAAGGTGTCGTAGGTGTATGCTGAATTCGACCATCATCATACCTCACATATTTGTTGGGAGTCATTGGTGATGACTGCGATTGTGTGTCAAAATCAGCAGATACTTCCAAAATCCTAAATGCGGCATCCCTCTTACTTGAATATTGAGATGCTCTTTTCTGTTTTCAAAACAAAATTAGAGAATAAAAAGATAAAATTAAAAAAATAAAATAAAGATATTTCAACAAATTGTTTAACTGTATCTCACCATAAGACATGCCAATAGACAACAAACTAGGGTGCAATGCAGTGGGAGGACTACTCTGTTGAAGGTTGAAATAAGCTTCCTAAAATAAACAAAGAATAAAAATTTTGGTAGTCATTGTGTAAGCAGATGCTTGAATTTTTTGGGCACTCAAAAGGTTGTGCTTTAGGCGGTTGGAAATGTACGTGCACTAGTCAAATTTACTGCCATAAATATAACTAAGTAATAAATAAAGTGTCCAAAAAGGAATTTCTATAGGTCACCCCTATAGAATAAGGTTTGCCTAAAAAAATTTAATGCAAGTATATAGAAATTTATCTCCAAAATTTGAAATGTTTAAGCCCATTTTGGACTTAGAAGAATTTATTGAAAAAAGATAACATTATTAGAAAACAAAAAATAAAACAAGGAGAACATTTTTAGAGAAATGAAACTAGAGAAAAACAATATTTAATGTTAAATAAAAAATAAAATTTCAAATTATACCTTTCAGATTGTCAAGATGAACAACGTAAAGGTTTCCTAGGGTGGATTTATCATCGTCGGTTAAGGCGTACTGGTTGTTCACCAGTACACCATCTAAAAATGGTAGCCCTATTAGTCGTTGCACATCGAAGGGTTTAACAAAAAAAACAATTTCGTTGCTATCCACAGGGATCAAAATAGTGCACACATCATGGTTGTAACAAGAAACGATCTGTTGCATCAACTGAACATTAATGTTCAACTGAGGCATCTTCAACACACCAACAAGTCCAGCGGTGTAAACCCACTAGGAATATCTATCAGGAGTGTTCAAAATGCTCTTGATATTGGGGTAGAAGGTGTACTTGAAATGAAATTTGGATGGAATAGGGGAGGAAAAACTAGTCATCTCTAAAAAGTAGGAAAATACTGGCAAACCATTATAAAAATATTGCCAAAATGATCTAAAAATGTTGTTAAAACGCACTAAAAATTCTTGGAAACGCTCTAAAAACTCTCTAAAACCACTGTGGAAAATTCCCTAAAAATGCTAGAAAAAGGTTTTAAATTTGCTTTGGGAAAAGTTGCAAATGACCCTGCAAATGAATTTATAGATTTTCCACATAGCAAGAGTTAACGCATGAACAACACGTGGCATAAGGGAGGACATGTGGCACCATATTATTTATGATTATGGTGGTCACCTTGTTCCATTTGCCATCTTCTAGTCACCTTGTGCCACTCGCCATCTGTCAGTCGACTTGCACCACTCACCATCTATAAGTTGCCTTGCACCACTAGCCATATATCAAACTATCAGTCATCATATTCCACTCACCTTTTGATAGTCACCTAGTGCCACTTGCATTTTTCTAGTTGCCATGTGTTAGTCACCATGTGCTAGTCACCAAGTGCTAGTCACCATGTTCCAGTCACCTTCTACCAGTCGCCTTCTGCCAGTCTCCTTCTGCCAATCATTTTTTTCTAGTTACCTTATGTTAGTTGTCTTCTACCAGTTGCCTTATGTCAGTCACCTTCTACTAGTCACATTATATCATATGCCTTATGCCAGTCACCTTATGTCAGTCACCTTCTACCAGCTGCCTTCTGCTAGTCACCTTGTGTCAGTCACCTTTTGTTATTCTCCTTATGACAGTCGTCTTATGTTAGTCACCTTCTACCGATTGCCTTCTTCCAGTTGCATTGTGTTAGTTACCTTCTATTAGTCACCTTCTACCAGTCACCTTATGTCAATCACATTCTTCTAGTCGCCTTGTGTCAGTCGCCTTATGCCAATCACCTTATACTAGTCGCCTTATGTTAGTCACCTTCTACCAGTCACCTTATATCAGTCATCTTTTTCCAGTCACATTTTGTCAGTTGCCTTCTACCAGTCGCCTTGTGTCAGTCACATTATTTTTGTCACCTTCTACCAGTCACCTTCTGTTAGTTGCCTTCTGCTAGTCACCTTGTGTCAGTCACCTTCTGCCAGTCACCTTCTATCAGTCACCTTCTGTTAGTTGCCTTATACCAGTCACCTTGTGTCAGTCGCCTTTTTCCAATCACCTTGTGTTAGTCGCCTTTTGTTAGTCGCCTTCTATCAGTCACCTTCTGCCAGTCACCTTCTACAAATCACCTTCTTCTAGTGGTCTTCTACTAATTTTGTTGATACTTGTAGTTGAAAAAAAAAATCGTCATGTTTTGAAAAAATTTCTTTAAAAATTTGAAAAATTTGCCCCACAATTTATACAGTTTTCATGTTGATTCACCTCGATTTGATAAATACTTTTTCGGTACTACCCCTTATGCATAACCATGGTAGGACCCCAAACATTATCAAAATTTTCCAAGGTTTTGAAATTTTTTTACAGATTTTACTTAATTCATGGTTGTTAATATATGAGACATGAATTTGGCTAGGATCAATCACCATATCAAAAAAGTGCTATGATAGATATGTTAGATTTTTTACTATGTGTCTGTATCCATTTTATTCATTTATATATTTAGATCATAAGAAAAGAAGAGATTTTGATTTCATTTCTAGGCATTGAAAGAGAAAAAGCATATAGTTTGCATTTAGGCTAATCTTCTTTATGCATTCTCTTAGACTCTTGCTTGAAAAGAAAAAAAAATTTACTTTCTTGCAAAATTATGGATAGTCCTAATTCAACAAAATAATTATTCTAGGAATAACTTCTTATTTTCTTGCATTTTTATTTGTCCTGCATTTTTGTTTAATTATTTGTAGTTTAAATATTACTAAGACCAAACTTAGGTGCTTATTCAATAAACACATGAAACCCATTTCATGTCAAAATTGGATCGAGTCCTTAAACCATTCATGGTGAACCCTTAAATCCCCCAAGATAACAATTTTAAAGGAAATACAACAACCCCATGGTCACCTTGGCTTCAACTAGATCCATTGAGAATCATACATAGTGGGTAGTTTTCCTCCTACACCTACTAATGGGATTTCTTTCCCCTAGTATCTAATATTGTAGGTCCTTATTACATATTATAACTCCTACTTCTCACCTCAAAAAATCCTATGCTTTGAGTTCTCTTTTCTATTGCTATCAATCCTTGCTTTCCTTATCACATTCCTCTTTTTGTTTTCTTTCCTTTGCCATATTTCCTCCACCATTTAAACTTCCTGATGGTTTATTTTTCATTGCAATTTGTATCTATTTTTTTTTTTGGTAAGTAAGAGAATATTATAATTAACACCGGGTTTTAACTGGTTGACCCAAAACCATTTTACAAAATAGTGTCCACTGACCAACTGGACAAAGGCCAAGCCCTAAAAGTTTAAACTGACAACAAAAAGGGCCAAGACCTACTCTTCCAACAGAATACAACCAAACTAAACTATGGAAGCCTAATATTATGGCCATCAGAAAATAAAGACGCAAAATAGAACTAACAAAGACAAAAAATAATCATGCAAGCACCATGCAGAGTAGCTTGTGCCCATATAAAAATAATAGAATATGGTCAAAAAAACATCCCATAGAATGGACAGCCAAGAGGCCAAGCAGTATTCCTTGTAGTCCTCATCTAACTTCTTATCATCCTCCTTTCCATCATCTTTAGATTTTGCATTCGACTCCTTGTGCCCCTAGAACTGCTGGCTATAAAACAGAAGATTTAGAGAATCACACAAATCAACAGCTACACTGATGAGGCCAGACAGACTCTTCAACTGGTTGATACTGTTGGAGGCTGATGAAATTGTCATCTTCTCCAAGACTATTATGGTGGGGTCTAGTACCTCATTGTCAGGGATATCCAACAATTTGTTATTTCTTGCTAGGGCCTTTTTGCAACATCGAATCTAAACACACCTTAGGAAATACTTGAGGCCAAAGTGGATGTTTCCCATGCATGAATTTGTAGATCAAAAACCTATATCAGTTCCCCACCAGCTACAAAAAACACTAGTCACATGAACAAAAAAAACAAATATGACAAAAGCCATTATAAGGTTCAAAAAATATTTTTAAAAATGCCCCCATTTTCTGTCATTGATCCACTTTGAGCCTTCCAATCTAAAATTTTTCATTATCTATCACCATTGAGACTGCATGAGGAAGATTTTCAGTCCACGTGATCAAATTTGCTGCTACAATGCCTTCATTTGCCAGCCTATCAGCTGCCATGTTTGCTTCCCGAAAGGTATGCAAAATTATGGCCTCAGGTCGATCATGAATTAGAGCCCTTGCTTCATGGATGTAGTCATAAAATCTCCAAGGAGCTCTCTTAGTGTTCTTTAGAAGATTTATAATAATAAGAGAATCACCTTCCACCAACAGTTTCCCTGGATAATTCTTTGCCACCTTGAGGCTCCTCCAAACTGCCCTCGCTTCAACCACATTGTTAGTTTGAGCTCCAAGATGTTCAACAAAAGCTACAAGCACCTCACCCTTGTGGTCTCTAAGTAAGCCACCAGCCCCGACTTCACCCGGGTTGCCCCTAGATGCCCCATCAAAATTTAACTTAATCCACCCTAAGGGGGGTGGGGTCCATGTGATCATGGTTCTAGGACAGACTTGAGGATGATTGAGGCCATCAGTGAGAGGTAAGTTTAATGACTAGCCTAATGAAGCTTCAAAAGGATTTGGAGGTCTAGATTCTGCAGGCACTAAACAAGCATTCTCATTAGCATATACTAAAATTTTTGACAGGACAGAGGATGACTGAGAAACCTTATCCAAGAAGGCCCGACGATTCCTTTCCAACCATATCTGCCACAAGTAGTGATGAAGGCGGATCTTCCACATATACCTAAGATGCCTATTCAAAAAGGGAGAAGGCCACTGGACAAATAAGTCAAAAATGGACTTAGGATGGACCTAATAAATATGAAACACTTGTAACAGACCTAACAAGATTGAGATAGAAAAATTACAATACAGAAACAAATGATCAATAGACTCCCACTCAGACATACAAAGATAACACCTATTAACAACAATCACACCTCTTTTTATTAAGTTATCCATGGTGAGGATCTTATTTTGGATGGCCAGCCATGCAAAAAACCCAACCTTCGGAACAATGCTTTTGGGCCAAACTTCCAAGTGAGGGAAAGTAGGTTCATCATTATCAATAAGCATCAGATAAGCAGTCTTGACAGAAAATTCCCCATTGTCTGAAGCTTCCCAGATAAGTTGGTCCTCAAGAATGCCAGAAGGGAGTAAAGACTATCTTAATTCATTCTCTAGTATTATTGATGCCCCTGGTTGATCATTATTCATTATTGGCTTCCAAACCCTTCTATTGTTTGACAAAGTAATAAAATCTACAAATTTGGTACCAAAAACTTCAATTGTCCAAGCTCTAAGGGTTGAAAGGATGGGGTCTGTAGAGAGGGGATAGTCCTTTAACCATTTGTGGTCCCAGAAATCAATGTTTCTTCCATTTCCCAGTTTCCAACGTAGCCCTTTGCTTAACAAGTTTTTAGTTTGAAGGATTGATTTCCAAAAAATTGATCCCCTGGGAGGAAAGGAATAACTTAAGAATTCAGTTTCTTGCAAATACTTTCTTCTGATTATAGTAATCCATTATGCATTTGCATTTGTCAGAAGATGCCATGCTTGTTTGGCCAGGAGGGCCATGTTTAAATGTTGTATTCTCCTTAGCCCAATACCTCCAAACTCCCTTGGTTTGCAAACCCTATCCCAGGACACCAAGTGAAAGCGCTGCTTAGATTCATAACCAGTCCATAGGAACCTCTTCTGGATCTGTTCAATTTTAGTGTAGACACTTGTAGGAGCTTTAAAAACAGAGAGATCCGAATGATGCTCTTTATGACTATTTGCAAACCCATCCATCCACTTGCATTATCCTAATTTCCTCCTATGACACTCTCTTATTTGTATCACTCTCAGAATTCACACCCACTCTACAAGTAATATTCACACATGCCATCATGTGTTCATAACAACTAAAATATCCTATCACTTTTATTTTTTTCCTTTTTCTAATCCTTGACCTCTACTATAATTTCCTTAGTTTTTGGTTGTTTTTTTATTCTCTAAATCCTTCTTTACCATGGTTTCTATTTCCATCATATTTTACCTTTTAAGTTTTGACTACCCTTTGTGACCCTTTAGTTTTTTTTTCTCATCTAAATAGTAAAGTTTTTTTTTTTTTTAACTTTATTATTTATTCTTTTCACATTATTATTTTGCTCATTTACAATTGTTCTATTTTTAATACTATACCTATATATTTACACTATGTTCCCTTTGAATGCATTTCGCTTTTCACGTCTATTTATTCATAACATCATTTCACATATTTATCACTTTATCCACATATTTACACATCATATAGAAAATGAACAAAGTCTCATCTCATTCATATTTATTATCATATGTCTTTTACATTTATCTCTCATTAAAACCCACATCACTTTGCTTATATTCATCATTATACCATTAACATTTCTTCCTATAAAATTAAAATCATTCTCCATTAAATTAACCAATTGTCCTCAACCCATTCACTAAAGTGTAAGGATCTTTGTAACCCACTTTGTTTCTTCCTAGTAATCCATATGGTCTTGTGTGATGTTCAAACTCCTCTTTGATTTCCCTCACCAAGGAAATCAATTGTATTTGATAATTTGGTACCATATACCATAGGATTGAAAACCTAAAGCTTAAGCTAATCCAAACCTATCTCACATCCTTCAACCATTGTACAAATTATTGACTCTAAGTTATGGCTACCACCAAATTCATCATAAATATTAGCTCCTATCTCAACAAAACCTTATGTACCATTGCACACCATAACCAAATCCCATTTAAATATTATTGTTTAAATTTCATTTTAACCTCTTCATATAATCACAAACAAATCATCCACCCCTCGAGGATATTTTATTGATATTGTGAACTTCCTCATATTTTCCAAAAGTCTTCCATAATATCATTAGGATTTGCCTATTTTCCTTGCACCATTAGTCCTATTTGTTTTTTTATTTGATGGTGTTATGCTCATTGTCACCTTGCTTTTACTTTTTAAAATATCATGGACATGAATACCATGAATTGGATACCAACATACAAATTTGGGTTAAAATTTTCACTGCATAGAATGACCATGTTGTGCACATACATCTCACACAATAGAACCTAATACTCTAGAACATTGTTGAAAAATAAAGTGTAGAATTTTTTTAGTGTGTCTATCTCCTAGATCAAATATGATAAGACCTTTAAAATAATAATTTAAGCTGCAACGCTAGGACACGTATATGTATGATGGATTCTTGCACATAAAAAAATCCAAAACTATCCATTCATAAAATCCTCTTTGTATTTTCATTTGACATAAGCTTCGACCACATCTCTATCCTTTCCTCAAACTTTTCAATTTCTTCTCTATTTTTCTCTAGTTTCTTCTCTAGCCTCTGATTATCTATGAACAGTCTCTCTATTTTCTATTTTAAACACCTTTCTAATTTCTCAAATTATTGTTTATTATCTTCCACCATTACTAATATATCTTATGTCATTAAGCTAGTCAGGTGTAACAACATTTCATTTAAATTGGTCTTCATAGTTATTCTACATGCCACTTTCCCTATAGTTGTTCCTACTCCTAGATCTGACAAATGACCCACCCTTGCTTCCTTTTTTCTATGTGCTCTTATATTTTTCATGAATCCTCCCCTTTGGGTTCTCCTGACTACACCTTTGCATCTTCTATCCAATGCTATACATCTACTTCTAGTTTGGTGGCCCTCCATTATGCATCTCATATTTGTTCTTCCATATTTTCCTCAATTTCTAGCCTTTTTATTTTATCCTTCCTCAATATTGCTTGTCTCCTTTATTGTTCTAAACTCTTTGAATCAACATCTACAGTATTTATTTGGGGAAAATGCCATTCTCCATTGAGTGTATCCTTGCTTGAACCCTTCCTTTTGATTTCTTCCAATAGTTGCTTCCTCTGTGATCATTCATCTCAACTTCTAATCTAGTTAGCTAATTATTGCAAATCCCTTTGATGTTCCATCCAAATAATGCATCCTGCTATAGGCAAAACATCCCAACCCATTCTCATATCTCTCAAACAATCCACAATCAATTTTTAGTTGCAAACTCAAATACAATATGAGGTACTAACTCTTCAACTATCAAATTTCTTTCACAAATTCAAATTTAGATTCATAAATGTTTCTCACACAGAGTGAAGTTATGTTGCTTTGATACTATTAATGGATTTTTAGCTATATTTAATCATATATTCAAACATCCATGATCTTAAAAAACTCAAATATTAGAGTATTCAAAATATTTGGTTAATATCAATGAACATAACATTCATGAAATAATAATATTAATCAACAATATACTCACAATATTATTTATTAATAAAATATACAAGATATTTGTGATAATATTTTTTTCAATGCTTGATACAATACATAGAGCTTTATCTCCATAATAGAAAGTTACAAGTGACATTTTAATATTTTGACTATAGCTCTCCTCACATATATAGGAGATGCATCATTTCCTATTCCACACATAAGACAAACCTCTCATGTCTCTTGACTTCACATCTTGCCATATACATGTGACTCTTCACTTGGATGCTTGATGCATATAGCCATGAATATTGACTCACATGACATATTGGACACACTTAAACATTATAAACTTCATCACCTTATTACACAATACTTACACACTCTTACACCCTACACACATGTACACCTTATTACATGATACTTGGAATCATCCTACACATTAATACATACTTTAGGGGAATTATAAATCATACACCTAATCTAATAACTTACACTTTAATATAATATTTACAATATATAAAATGGGGATACTTTACCATGTTACTAAATAATGTAATCTTATCAAATATCTCAAATGATTCACAATCAACAATTTTACCAAAACCTGGTGTGAAAGACTCCATATTGTGTCATGTCACTTATAATGGGTGGTCATGCTCTCCAACACATACGACAAGTAGTATGGTACATTTAATTTAAACTCTTCTCCTTCATTCACCTACTTGACATAAATAAAAAACCTAAAGTAATGTCCTATAACCTCTTAAAACTACTTCTCACCCATGAAGTATGTAGCACATACAAAGCGATGATATCATATGACTCTAGTAATACATTTTCATTGTCATTCCATTTTTTAAAATGTTGCAACAATTATTCTTGTGTGATAATAAAAAATATTTCATGAGCATTTTGAATATGTCATTCCTCCTAAAAATATTGTTTTCCTTCTATTCATAGACTTATCACCCACATTGTCTCTACTTCTGATGCATCTACTCTGAAACCATAGAACTGACTATGACCATATTGCTAGTTTACCATAAATTTTATTGCTACATCATCATCAAAACCCCCTAGTTGATAAAATTATTTTGTAAAACCTACATAATCTAGCATCGACTCTACTCTTACACTCTCAAGCATCTCTACAACATCTATTGGCTCATGATGATTTGATTTGGTTGCCTTATTATCTACACCTTCATTTGTGTTCATTTGTTATAGATTTCTCCTTTGCTCATTTTCAATATTGTGAACCTATTCCCCATGCAACCTCCTCATTATCATGCTATTAAATCACTCAACTTGTGTACACCATGTGTCTCAAATATTTTTTATTTTCCCTTGCATTGTGTTCTATAATATATGCCATTATATTTTCTCTCAATTTTCCCCATTGGTTTTCTTGTTCTATACACCATAATTATCTTGTCACATACTTTTTCCTATATAATTTCTATAACATATGCCATTATAATTTTGCACCATATTGAATTTTATATCATTTTATTTTTAAATATTTTAATACAATATTTTCTTGTAGGTGTTTGTCATGTATAAGAATTTGTAATCTACTCCAACTAAATACATTGAGACTTGACACCATTTTCTAGAAATTATAACATAGGTTTTATCTTTGAGGATTGTAGTACCATTATTAAAATACCATATAAGTTTACTTTGACATTATGCTTAGTGATGAGGAACATGCATGATATGCCAAGTAACAACTTTGTAGCCCTTAGATTATGCTATATATTGGCTTGTAATAAATGTGTAACTATTTTTGGATCATGTAGACCAGTTGCTTAAATTAGTTGTAACTAGATTTGTCTTATTTACCACTATATGGCATGGTTCATGTGAATTTTCAAATTTACATGGATGAGCATTTGGTAGGGATCTTGTGAATGAATCATGCCTACCATATTTTTGTTACCACTTGATGGGATTTGATGTTTATTTAAGAACCCTCCTCCATGAATTCAATAGCTTCATTCTTGAAACTATATCATTAGTATTAGAGCTACAATGAGTCTAGCAAGAATTTTGTGGTAGAATTATCAAGTTTATGCTACTAGGTGCTATGCTTTGTTTTACTTTTGACTAGTTCTCATTCCTCGTCTAGATGATATTGTTGGTCATAGATCAAGCTTGACCACTGGTATTTCCATTGAATCTCCAGGAGTGCATAATATTTCAAATTAGAATACTATCCCTATTTTTATTAAGATAACCCTTGAATACCAAAAAACCCTTTTATGTTTCAGAACCATTCACAAAAGAAACATCCTCAAATGCCAAACACCCCATAGTATTTTTCATAGCTGAGTAAGACATTGAAAGCCAACCCAAAAACAAGTTGTAAACTATGAGCTAAGATATTTTTCTATAAAATTGGAAGCCCTTTTGGCATCCCACTGAATTAGTGAAACATTAAAAGAAGAAAATATTAAATGGGTAGTGTTTCATTGAGTTCCAATATAGAACTTAGTGTTTTATTGAATTTCCTAAGAAGCACTTTAGTTTCGAAAGGAGGTCTTGAGAGGTGAATACTCAATTGTATAAACATAATGATCTACTAGTAATCAAGAAAATAAAGGATGATCTTTGTTAGAGATCATTACATTATTTGGTACATATAAATGTACCACCATGGATACATATTTAGATTAGGATTTTGACTTAGATTAGTATTTAAGTATTTACTTTATGCAAAGAATTAAATGCATAATATGTGCAATGATGTAAATGTGCATGTTTTCCAAATGTACATCAGTCCTCTAGAATAGGAAGAACAAGTGTCTTTAGTTAGGTGTGCATGTGCACAAGTGTCTCATGCAGAATGCACATGTGTTCTTATTGTAGGAAATTGAAGATTCACATACTAGTATATATTTATGACTAAGCATTGTAATTACTAATGAAGCATGCATTGCTCATAGCATGCACTAGTAGATCTCCAAATACTTATCAAGTTCATATTTTTGTGAATTTAAATTAATGGCTATTTATTGAGTATTTTTATAAGTTTCTACTCTTATTTGGAAGCATATTAGTTAGCCATTATAATAGATATAATATTGCATGCTTATTTCATTACTTGTGGTTGCATTTCCTTTAAGTTTATATTTTAAAAAGCTAACAGTGGTATAAGAGCACACAATAGATCAATAGAACATAGGGAGATCCACAAGAGAGATTGAGAGGAGATTAGAACTATTTTTTTTTAGAATTTTTTTAAAATACATTTGGTTGGAGTCTTTCCACAGAGTTGCAAAAAAACTTGTGAAGACTAGGACTCAAAATTGATTCTACTAGATTGATAAACCAACTAGTGAAGTTTATTCTCTCTAGATTCTAAGAAATTTCTAATACTTTGTTGCATATTTCAAGAGAGAATATTGAAGGAGATTCAAGGAGAAGATATCCATTAAATAATAGAAGAGAAGCCATGAGATTTGAAAATCCTAGGGGAAGGATTGGAAAGCCTAATTAAAGAGTTGAAGAAGGTCATTGGATAAGTTCCTAATAGTGAAGAATCTGGGACAATTATTTCCATCCAATAATAAGACCAAGGGATAAGTATTTGGCAATAAGTTTTCCAAATTTTGGAAGATAAATTAAATATGGTATTTAAGATTTGAGGATAGTGAAAGAGCATAAATTTTGGCAACGTTACTAGCTACTAAGCTTCAGATTTTTAGAGTGCATCGTAAATTAGATTTGAAGCCACCAAACTACATTTTAAGGCAACAACTTAGAGGAGTTTGAAAGCTGAAAATTGGTGAGTTAAAGATCTGTTTTGGACAGCCAATAAGGTCTGCAATTTCATCAAGCATAGGGCAGCATTCAAGTGATCCAAATCACCAAGAAAACCTTCATCTTATCGAGGCTGAAAAAGGTGTGCAACTTAGGTTAAAAAGGTTCATTATTTTAAAACTTATATTTGGTTCATTATCAAGTTTATTAAGCATCAAATTTGAGTTTTAAAATCTGCATGAGAAAACTTTAGGTTTAAAGTCTTCAAGGAAGTGTAGAATATAGATTCTATAAGGTTTAAAACCTGCATAGAAGAAATAGGAGTTAGATATACTATTAAAAGTAAATAAGACTCTATTATAAAGCATAGATTGCCTATACTATAGTGCAGTGTTATAATTAAAAATATTGAAATCATCATTTAAATAAACCAATTAATGAGACATAGGAAATAATTTCCAAGGAGAAAAAGGTAATATTGAATTCAACATTATCTCTACTTGCACATAGAGGAGAAACCACCATTTTGTGAAAGCAAGGGAGTCAAATTAAAGTATAGAGGGGAAATTTTCCAAATTTTAATAGTGGACCACCCTACAGATGTGCAAGAGCCATAGGGTTGAGAATCATAGTCATCAAGTTGAGAAGAACAAATAGTGGAGGAGAACAAGTTTTTAATGAGGGACGTGTAAATAGTGAAGTGCCTAAGTAGAATGTATTTGAAGGAATCTTAGAGCTATGTTTACATATAAGAGGAACCTAAGAGTAGCTAAGAACAAATTCTAGAGTAGATCCTAAAAGAAAAATCTAGGAGCAAAATCTAAGAGATACAGTGAACCCTAAGAACAAATGAGCAGTAAGATAATCAAATGTTAATGAAAAAATTAAGTAGAGTAATATTCTAAAACACTAGAAGATACCCTGAAGCACATGATTTTCACCATAACACCTAAATTTTACCTTCATTGATGTCGCTTCATAAGTGGAGGTAAATCATTAAGAAAGGTGCATAATATTTGCATGGAAGGTATAAGGTTAATTAATTGAAATGGAGGTAAAAACATTACATATAAGAGATATAAAAAATTTAGAACAATTTATGATTATTATTATTGTAAGCATTTTTACAACATAAATTGAACACATCTGTGAGAACTACATCTGAAGGGCAGTTGAACAAGCAACAAGATTTTTAGGTAAACAAAGCACCTAGTGTAACATCGAGGAAGAGAAGTGTCATGATCAAAATCAAAAGACTCATTTTAGTTTGTGCATGAAGGAAAGACCAAATGGACATCGCATGATGGATAGGTGGTCAATGATTCAGAGGATAATGACTACCTATTTTTGTGTGATCAGATATTCATAGACCAATGGTCTTCATCAGTAGAAAATGATCATAAAATTAGTGAATAGTTGTTTTTCAACATTAGGGATATTCATCATAGTAGAGTCATAATAATAAAGGCTTAAAAGTACATGGAGATGTTGGCAAACCTAATTACAAGGAATTAGAGTTTGCATATTTTTTAGGGATGAGTTAGACATAGCAGAAGGAATAAAGACAACAATCACTTGACAACAGTAGGAGAATATCTACGTTAGGCATCATCACACACCCATGGGAGGAAATATTATATTAGTATAGCACAAAAATGAAGTCATTCACCATTGGATTACTAATTTACGCATTGGTAATAGTTATTAAAATAAAGCACTTCGCATATTAATCATAAATGGACCCATACAATTAAATCATAGGAATCTATAGTGGTCAAAAAACAAGTGGAAAGAATTTGGTGAACCCAACCAATGTGGGCATCAGTTTTTAAAAACCCTAATAGCTATTTTTGAAACAATCAATGAGCACATCATTCATTCAACCTACATATATAAAAGTGAATGCATGGCAAGTTGGATAATATGAACGTTTTAAGAACCTTCACCTAACACCTTGGAGAATGGATAACATACCACCTAGTCCTAACATCAAACTAAAATAGTGCATAGTTGTTACAAACATCATTGAATTAAGGGATCAAATTATCACATTGAGGAATATCATTGCCACATGGATAGAAAAAAGAGAACACATAAAAATTTCATAGGCTTATTCCCTCATAGTAAGTGCATTAATTTTGAACCACATCTATTACTGGTATATGAATATGAAACATCACCAATAAGATGTGCACATAAGGCAAAACCTTCACTTAAAGTTATGATTTTCCATTTGTAGGTATAAGGTGAAGGTTTTATTAATAAAGGATTCATAATTTAAATAAGAAAACTTTAGTGAGATTTGATTTTTTTAGGAGTAATAAAGAGATAAATCATAACCTTAGAAAATATATTGAATGCTTTAGAAGGTAGTATAAGATATAGATATTAAAACTATTATACTCAATTTATATTGCATCAAATATTTACAAATTATTAAACTAGGAGATATAAGGAATTTTTCAAATTGAATTGAAATTGAAATTGCAAATATATTAGTTTTCTAAATTTCAAATTAGGGAGATATAAGGATTTCTACATAAAAATTTAGACTATTGAAATTAAAAAAAAAATACTTTAAAGAATTAAAATAAGCTTTTATAGCATTGATATAAAGTTGGAAAATTGCATTTTGCATTAGTCTCTTGCTCTAATTTTTGAGACATTAGAAATCCAACTAAAAGGTCTACAAGGCAAAGAACCTTATCAAAACTTGAAGGTGCATTATCAAATTATCTTTAGCTTTCTATTTATCAATTCTTTATGGAGATAAAATGGATCCAAATAAAACAAATAAATCTAAGTATATTATCAAGTTCATAGTACATTCAATCACTTTCAAGATAGAAGGTATTTGAAGCATATTAAACTCAAAATTAGTTGGTAGATCCAAGTACTTTACAAAACTTAAAGAATTAAAAGATCTTATCAAACTTGATATTTTACTAAAATACTAGGGAGTCATAAGGTAGTCAACATTAAAGGAACATGACAAAGAAAAATCTAATAAAAAGAAAACAAGTGATCAAAAACTAGAAACAAAAATACATGAGTTGAAGATAATTGAAATAAGAAACTCATGTTATCAAGAAGAACAAATAAACATTCAAGAAGTCCAAAGAGAAAAATTATATATTCAATAAATTTTAGAAATATTGGAAATATTAAAATTACATTCACAAAACTTGATAGAATATACTAAAAAGAAGTCATCAATAAGAGAAAATAGTATCTTACAATCAATGTTAAAAGAAATCAAAAATGAAAATTTCTTAGCACTTAGCAATTATCTGAATGGAAGGCTTGATGAGACATATAAATATTCTAAAAATAGTTTCATATTACCTAGTGCTATAGGAGACCTGATATATATGGTATTACTTTCTAATGAATTTCTAGAGGTTTTAATTTGTTCTAATATATTATTACCTTGTTATTTTATATATTAACTTTTTTTTGCTAATCTTAAGGAAAATATCCTAAATCTAAAGCAATCATAAGAAGTCTGTATACAATCGTTCAATTTTCTCCCTCTTTCTTGTTATTGTATATATAGTACCTATGTTGAGATAGTATACAAGAAAAACATCAATTTTATACATGGTGTTTTGGCATATTTGCACATTCATCTTGTTTTTCAAAGAAGTATAAAATTTTATAGAAACCAAATTATTGCTCCTCATTATTATTGCAAATTTTCTATATTTTTTATTCATTATACTTGTAATTAGAATCCTTATAATCATGAATATGCTCCATCTATTAATCTCGATGATTGTCCTTATAGTTAGGTGATTCCTCCTACATTGGTAAATTTTCTACCCTCTTTCGATGCCTTTCTTAAAAATGGTCATATTCATGTGCCTTGTGATACTATATTATATTAACTTAAAAATTTAGTGTTATGAAAATTATATTAGTACCTAGTTTTTATAATGCCTCTATACCTCTTGAGCCTCCTCCTATAAATTATCATATACCAACACGGACCTAGAATTTTCTTCAAGGAGAGGAAACTATATTTTAGCAATAAAATCATCAAAACCTCTCACATTAAAATATTTTTCTATGGTGGATGATTGGGAGATCCTCTAACTTATATTTAGGCCAAAATATTTCTTAAATGGTAAGATGTAACTTAGGTAAAACAACAACAATATGGTAGATTTTTATTTCTAGACAACATGCCCATGTTATAGCTTTAGTCAAAAATATATAGATGACATAGTCTTGATGTCAACCTCCTTTTACCTCTTATATGACACTCACTTGAATACACACTTATGATAGATCAAATGACACTTATCTAGGATTGCATGCTTCTTGTCAATAGATTTTATGATGGCTCCCTGCTATATGGTAGACAACACTTACTTTCCTAATGATAACCTATCTTATTAATACACACTTCCTCAATAATAGTTTCACCTAACAATATGCACTTCCTCGATGATAGTTTCACCTAAATATGGAATTCCTCAAAACCATTTCACCTAGTGACAATTTGCTTCAATTGGAAAGATGGAAATGGGTAAGGAGTAATTTTCTATATGATCACTTTCTTTCCAAGGATGACATGTTGTTATGAACTGATAGTTAATTAGATAATGTCTTCAATAACAAGGGTTATAAAAATAAATAAATGACAAGGATATCCTTTAAAATAATTTTACTTTATTGATTATTACAATTTAAAATTACATCATACACACATCCAAACCTCACACACAAGTCTCTCTCTTTTCTTTTCCTCTCAACATGTCATTCCCTATTCTTTTTTTCTTTTCATTTATCCTCTTTTTTACCTATTATTTCTTTATCCTTTCAAAACCATTTTTGAAGGCTTGAGAATCAATTAATCTCTACCATATTATGGTTACAGAACGTCCTTGAACGGTTGGTCTTCTACTTTCCCGTTTGGATGCTCCTTCATCACCAATATTGTAGTAGACGGCATGTATGATTAAAAGATACTTGCACTTAAATTATATGCTTTATGTTAGGGTGGAAATTCAAATATCTTATGGAAATTAAGATTAAAAATATTATTTTGATATTTAACTAAAATTGCTATTGATAAAAGGTGCTAGTAAGATTCTTATGCTCATGATAATATTTTAAATGCAACCTTCTTCCAAGTGAAGGATTCATTGTCTGTAATATTTAGGAATCCTAATAATTGATTACTATGAAATTATCTTGGCATTATTTCTCACTAAGATGATAAGACAAGTCTTATATTCTCTACGTAATTTATCTAGTGAAATATCCTTTTTAGAACTAATTAGTGGCCTCTCACTATTGTATCTAATATGAAGGCTATTTTGTTTTGGTTGGGGGCTCAGCACATTAGGGCCAATGGAAAATATCGTTCTAACTTTTAATGTTTAAAATATTAGAATTAATTTTAAAAGTAAGTTATATCTTTTAGTATCTCAAGAGGAACCCATTTGAAAAATATTTGAATCAAATTATTCACTATTCTAGTCTATAATTTATTGTAGGATTTTAAAGGGTCTAATACCAAAAGTGTTAATGTATTCTATATATGATCTATATATGACACTACTACTACATTTCTATTTTGATATCTACATTAAATAAAAATCACACAATAGGTACTTGTTGGACATTTTGAGTAGATGAGTTGTCATTGATGTCAAGAGTGAGTGGTCATCGATGTCAAGCTTTGAGAACCAATTAGTGGTAGTTTTAGTGGGCGGCATCAGTTTTAGGTTCTCCAATAAGTGCAAAAGGATAGTCCACCTTAAGTTGATGAAGACCCAGTTCCAGGAAGTCAGATGAGGTCCAAAGGGCAAAGAAGAGGCCCACACAAATAATATTATAATAGTTTATTATAATATTAAAAAAGGAAATTTAAATTAATTACAAATTAATTAATATAATTTTAATATAAATTAATTTATTAATTAATTTAATTAACTTTCATGTTACTTAAGTTACTTATAAGTTAATTTTAATTTAATTATAAATTAATTTTTATTAATTTAATAAAACCTAAAAAGGGTTATAAAGCAAAGTGATAAATAGAATTTAAAATTTGATGTGAAGCGTCGATGTATTACAACGTCAAGGCACTATGTATATATATGAAGGTAACAACTTTGCCTTAGTCCCTCATGCAATTATTATTTAGAATGCACCTAAGTTTAAAAACAAGTGCAAAGAGAAAGCAATGAATTTTGTGTGAAAAGTCTTTGGTAGAAGTAAAGGAAAAAAGAGGAGCAAGGCTCCTTCCACTTTGCACATGCATCACGTAGTGCAGTTGGTGACGACGACAAGTGTTGAAACATTTGCTGGCAGGAGGGTGCAGGTTCGAACCCCACGGGGTTCATATTTCACAAGGAAGAAGGTTTATATTTTGCAAACAATGCCTAGCATGAGGAACAAAGGGAGGCTAGCACCTTCCCCTTCTCGTGGGAGCACGTAGCCCACATGGTGGGATAGAGCCTTCATAATGCAATCGGCGGAGAGGTTTCGGGGTTGAAACCCACCAAGTTATTTTAGAGGATGAGACAAAGGTATGCGCTGATGATTGTTGGGTTTATAGCTTAATTTGGAATGTGCTAAGGTTGAAATAAAATAGAAAATATTCTTATGTGCCTAAGGTTGAAAAATAATTTTTGAGGGTTTGTGATATTTAATTTTTGCCTAAATTAAATTTGGTTATCAAGTTTTTTGAGGGAGACCAAAGGGTAGGCAATTATTATTTTTGAAGGGTTATTTTTGAAAGTTTGATTTAGTAAATTGAATATTGTAAGGAGCATTTTGAGTGATTATTTTTTTGTGTAATTTGATGATTGCTAATTTCAAGAAGTAATAAGGTGTATTTGGGATTGATTATATTTGTGTTTGAGAAATATTCTAAAATAGAGTTAATGTGATATTTGTTATATAACTATTGAAATTAGAAAAGGAAAAAATTGTGATTGAGACAGGGTTTTCTAAAGGCACTTCTATATCAAACAAAATGTATGGGCACATCTTCCTAATGAGTGATTTTTGAAAGTTGTGAATGCAATGTTGGAGTGAAAATGATTATTTGGTTAGCATTGTTGAGTGTGTTTTGAATTAATGCTTCAAGGTTTTCTAGAATAAATAGTTGTTGATAAAACCTTATTTTATAAGCATTATTGTTTAAGTAATTAATAGAGTGAAGAACTTGAAATAGGGTTTGTAAATAACATGAGTATCATTTTTATGTGAGATTGATTGATAAGATTTTTTGGAAATATTTGAGTGAGTGTTCATATGCTTGGACTAGGATTTGTGAGCAAGGATTATTTCATTGAGTGATTTTTTGATTAGAGTTGGTTAAGCCTAGTCAAGTGGATGTGTTGATGTGATAGTTCAATTTCTACGAAACAAATTATTAAATATTTTAAATTGATTTGAGAAAGAGGTTGGGTGTGGATAAGTATGAAACATATTGAGTCTCTAAAAATTCTCTTTATGTTTATGTGATAAAAGAGAGATTGAAAGTGATTAAGATTTTGTGAATGTGAAGCATATTGAGTCCCTAATAATTCTCTATATTTTTCTAAAGGAGTGATTGAAAGTAATTGAGCATTGTGATAAATGTGAAGCATATTGAGTCTCTAACAATTCTCTTTATGTTTATATGAGTTTGGATAAGTTCTAGTGAGGACTTATTGAGCATATTTGGAGAGGTTCTAGTGAGGACTTATTGAGAATATTTGAGATAAGTCTTAGTGAATACTTGAGAGCAGATTAGGTAGGTTCTAGAGAGGACTTGTGGATAAATTAGTGTGAGATTTTATGGAAGCTTACAAGGTAGAATTTAGATAAATCTTTGAGAAGACTTAATATGTGAGTTGATTGATTGATTTGTTCAAACCTTGAGTTAAGGTTTGGGAAAGATCTAGCAAAGTTGATTTGAGATTTATTCAAGCTTTGTATTAAGGCTTAAGGACAAATATTGAGGACATATTTGTGCTAGATAAAAGAACTATGTTTAGTGTAGATCACAGGATAGAGTTTGGTGCAAATTTAAGAACAGTTTTATGCCAGACCAGAGGCAGAGATTAAGAAGATTTGTGCTAGACCAAAGGACTATGTTTAGTACAAATTTGAGATAGAGCTTTGAAGGTGATAGAGTATAGAGGATGAAAATATCTAGTGGATAGAGGTCCATTATCCAGGGTAGTGAGGACAGGTGTCTTCAATGGATAGAGATACATTAGCCAGAGTAGTAGGATCATTAGTTCTTCTAGAAGATCACTATTCAGAGCTAAGGAGAAAGGATTTCACCTATGGATAGATATCCATGAACTTGATTAGGGGATTGTTGTCTCCTTTGGACTTAGATATATAAACATTATAAAAGGGAAAGGATTCCTAAGGATTTATTGAGAAAAATTTAGTGAAATATTTTCTTTGCGGAGTAGCCCACATTGGGTGAACCATGTAAAATTGGTGTCTCTATTGTGTATGTGGATTTGTGTATTGCTTTGATTACTAGTTTTGATACTATTATCTATACATTGCATAATATTGATTAGTAAATAAAAATAAAAAGTGGTCTTATATTGTTCACCCACTCCTCTCAGTGTAAGCTTGTGTTCTTCAATTGGTATCAGAGTGGGTTCCTTTAGAAGAATTTAACATCTTGAAGGAAAAGCTTTCAAAAATACAATGGATTCTAATAATGTGTCCTCAAATAATTCAACACCAATATTTGATGGAAGTGATTATATATTTTGTATTGTGAAAATGAAGATTCACCTGGTGGCACTTGGCAATGAAATTTGGGAAGCAATTGAAAATGGATACATACCACCATCTGATCCACCTACAGATAAGGAAGTTAAGCTTCTACAACATTACAATTCAAAAACAATGAATGAAATTTTGAGAGGTTTGCATATAATAGAATAAATAAAAGTTATGCATTGTAGATATACAAAATGAATTTGGGATAAGTTGTAAAGCACCTATGAAGGAGATAAAAATGTCAAAAAGGCAAAGATACAAAATCTCAAAGGGCAATTTGAAGATTTAAGAATTAAGGATGAGGAAAATATTAATAGTTATCTACTTTGGGTAGATGAGGTTGTTAATGCCATGCAAGGACTTGGACTTAATATTGAAGAACCAGATGTTTGCGATAAGGTATTAAGATGTCTTCCAAAAATATTTAATGAAAACATTTATGCTATAGAAGAATCAAAAGATGGTGATTTTGTGACAATAGATATGTTACTTGGTATTCTTACATCTTTTGAGTTAATAACAAAATAGGAACCTAATTTCTGAAAGGAAGTAGCATTCAAAGCTACTAATAAGATAAAGGGTAAAAAGTTAGATTCAAGCAATGAGTCATCTAGTGATGAAGGAGCTAATTATGGAATGAAGCAATAGGATTCAAGAAGATTTAAAGATACAAAATCTATTAGATGTTTCAATTATGGAAAGTATGGTCACTATGCAACTGATTTTCAAGAAGCTAAAAATAACCATGATACTATGCAGACAAGGCAAGTAAGTACTCAAGTGATAGTGATAATAGTTTTTCAGACAATGATAAATATGAAGTCTTATTTTTGATTGAAGAAAAAGAAGAAGTTAAGAAAAGGTCACCAATAATTCTCAAGTATTTTAGATGTGGTAATTTTGAAAATCTTGAATATAGATGTACAAGTAATGGTTTTAGTTTTAGTGATGATGAATATGAAGATACACTTGAAGGACCAAAAGAGAATATTCTAATGGCACTAGAAGAAAGAGGTGATCCTATAGAATATATGTCAAAATAAAATGAATATGTTGAGAAAGGAAAACAAATAGAGGAAGAATCATAAAAAGGAGGAGTTGATCTTGAGGGAGAGCTTATTTATGCTCTTAAAACTTTAAAGAAGGTAAAAAAGCAAAATTCCCAACTTGAGTTTTAGTTTCAAGAATATTATGAAGAGAGAGGAAAGCTTATAGAGGATATAAACAAGTCAATGACTAAGATAAATAAGTTCAAGGATAATATAGAAGCAAAGGTCTTAGAATGTGAAAATTTAGAACAAGAAGGATCTCTCCTAAGGGAGGATTTAGAAAAGTCCAAGGATAAGCTACACAAGTTTGGAAAGAGTTCAAAGATTGTAGATAAGATGATCAAGGTACAAAGAAGGTCAAAAAATAAAATAGGTCTTGGTTTTGAACATGCTCAAAAGAAATAATAAGAAGAGTCAACCTCAAGTCCTGGAGAAGAATAAAATTTAGAAGAAGACAATGTAAGAGAAAATGAGACTTCTGAGGATGATTTAGACATTAGAAGGATCAACAAGGAAAGGAACAATGCACAAATAAGAAACATATGGAACAAGAACCAGCATAGAGAAAAAAATACTAAGAGACCAATGAGGTCAAGGCAAGGAAATTTTAATGGACGATGTTTCTCATGTCATAGATTTGGGTACAAATCTTCACAGTGTAGGACACATGAAATACATGAATATAGGAACTTCAAAAACAGGTAAATTTTCCATGGGTATTGCTACTCATGTAATCAATTTGGTCACAAGGCAATGAATTGCAGAGTACATGATAGGAATAGAGATGGCTTCACTAGGATAAATCCCAAGATATTTTCACCTCCAAGGAATAATAACATTAAGTGTTATAAGTTAAATAATGATGGACATATAACAAAGTGGTGTAGAGTAGACATTGGAGAATCAAGCATGAACAAGAACATAAATAGGAACAGGAACATAAATATGGACATGAACAGGAACAGGAACATGAACAGGAATGGGAGTAAGAATATGGACATGTTAGAATTTCCCATGAGTAGAAATACAAAGCATTACAAGATTTAAAGAGATAAAATAGAACTGATTGATTATTCTATTGATCAAATTTATATAAATAATAAAGTTGATCATTGAGAGCCGTTGGATTACAACAACTCATAAAATTTGATGTAGACTATAACTAAAAGTTCACCTGACTCGTTAAGGAGTGGAAACTTAAGTAAGTATATCATAGTAGAACTTAAGAGAATAATTACTTACTCTAATGCCCCATTAAGTGATACTAGGGGTGTATTATACAAATGAGTCCCAACAACAAAGATTTATGAGGTACTCATGTACAATGGTTTCTTTTCTAAAGAGATGGTAAAAACCCCATGGGAAAAACCATCTATAAAAAAAGAAAAAAGGAAGAGGCATGTCTTCATTTTGTGAATATTATCCTCTTAATACAAAAAAAATTGTCCCAATAACATGTCCTGATGAGGTAATCATTTACAATATATGAGAGATGGTGAAAAAACCACATGGGAAAAACCATCTACTATGAAATAGAGAGGCATGTCTTCGTATGGCAAAATTTTTCTTAATAACAAAAAAAATAAGTCTCAAAAACATGGCTTGATGAGCTACTCATGTATAATATGTAAGGGATAGATGATAAAAAAAACCACATGAAAAAAAAACATCCAAAAAATACAATAATAAAATGAGAGGTGAAAGACCGTTTTTTCAATGTAGCTGTAATACTCCAAGTTTCTCTTGCAACTGCATGTAACATGAAGAAGGAAATGACTTGGTGAAGATGTTTGCAACTTGATTTTTAGTTGGAATATAGTCCAAGTATATATACTTGTTCTGAATATATTTTCGAAGAAGTGTATTTGTATCTCAATGTGCCTGGTGCACCGATGCTCAACTCAATTTCATGCAATATGAATTGTGCTCTGATTGTCACACCAAGAGTAATAGGTTTGTCATGGAAAAAACCAAATTCTCATAAAATTTGACAAAGCCAATGAGCTTCCTGACTTTCTAAAATTGTTCCCCTGTATTCTACCTCGATAGATGATAAGGCCATTGCTTATTGTCATTTACATAACTAAGCACTTGGTGAAGAACCAAGATAAAAGACAGCCAAAATTTGAACATATCTTCTACTAAGCCTGCCCAATCTGAATCCATGTACCTAATGATATCAATGTATTTTCTCTCATGTAAGATCCCAAAGTGAGTAGTTCCTTGCAAGTAGCAAATGATTCTTTTTGCTACTTTCCAGTGACTTAAATGAGGTTGATGTGAGAATATGGATATCAAGCCAACAACATATGATATATCTAGACAAGAATGAGTAAGGTATAACAAAATCCCTAAAATCTGATGGTATAGAGTTGCATCACATAGAGGGGATGTGCAAGAAGTACTTAGATTGACTCCATATTGAAAAAGGTGTAGGGGAAGGTTTACAATTTGTCATTTTAAACATTTGAATAAGATCTAGAGTGTATTTTTATTGACACAATAAAATTCTTGCATCTATTTGATTTATTTGGATCCCAATAAAGTAATGATCTAGACCTAGATCAGCCATATCAATTTTTTTAGAGAGGAAGTTTTTTATAGTCTAAATGTGAGAAAAGTCACTACGAGTGAGTAGTAGATCATCAACATATAGAACAAGTATGATGATTTTTCCTTCATCTCTCCAAATGTAGACTAGGTTATTAGAATCAATGAGAAAAACCTAAGGAAAGAAGGAAGGAGTCCATTTTCTATACTAAGCTCTAGAAGCTTGTTTGAGGCCATAGAGAGACATCTTTAGCCTAAAAACAAGAGAGGATTCTTGAGTGAAACCAATAGGTTGTTCCATGAATATCTCTTCATTTAAGTCCCCATGTAAGAAAGCACTTTTTACATCCATTTGAAAAACAAGCCACTTTTGGGAAGCAACCAGAGCGAGAACCAGTCTAATAGAATCCATATTGGCAACTAGTGCAAAGGTTTCAGCATAATCAATTCCTTCAATTTGAGAGAAATCTTTGGCTACTAGGCAAGATTTGTGTTTTTCAATTTCTCCATTAGGTCCATATTTTGTTTTGTAAATCCATTTACAACGAACTAATTTCCTTCCTTTAGGTAGGGGAACTAAATCCCAAGTTTCATTTTTTATTAAGGAAGAGAATTTTTTTTCCATGGCATCATCCCATTCTTTAATACCAATTGCTTATTTGAAGGATTGAGGATCATAGGAAATAGAATGATAGAAAAGACCAGTGCCTATGTATTTGGTTAATCTAGATGATGGAAGATTTTGGATGTAAGGAGTAGCTTTTTTAACAATGGTGCGGGCCCATTTTGGCATAGTGGAAGGAATAGAAGGAGTGGAAATACATTGATTTGGAGTTATAGGTTCCTAATATTGATCATCAATCTCTAAATTTGGTTCTTCATTATATTGAGGTTCTACAATAGGAGAAGGCTCAATAGAGGAACAATATGGTTGAGGATATTTCTGAGGGAATGTTTCATCAAATTAGACATTCCTATGAAAAAAGACCTCATGAGTTGTGGGATCAAGGAGCCTGTATGCTTTCATTTCCTCACAATAACCAACAAAGATGAGTTTTTTTCTTTTCTTATCTAGAGCCTTCCTTTTCTTCTTTGGGATGTGCACCCAAGCAGTACACCCAAAAATATTGAAGAAGGAGACATTCAATTTTGAGCCATTCCATGATTCTTTAGGAGTTAAATAGTCAAGAGCTTTATGAGGTGTGCGGTTTTGAATATAGTTTGCACAATTAGTAGCTTCTGCCCAAAACATTTTTGGAAGATCTCTTGAATGGAGCATACAATTTGCCATTTCCTTTAATGTTTGGTTTTTCCTCTCTACAATGCCATTTTACTGTAAATTATGGGAGAAAAAATGTTGATGAATGATGCCATGACTTGATAGAAAGATTGAGAACTCATTACTGCAGTATTCCCCCCATTATCTATGAAAATTTTCTTGATGTTGGAAGAGGCTTGATTTTTTACTAAGGCTATTAATATTTTGAAGTGGGATAGAACATCACTTTTATATTTTAGGAAGTAGACCCAAGTTCTTCTGGAAAAGTCATCAATTAAGGTTAGAGAATATTTTTCTCCTTTTAAAGAAGGCAATGGGAAAAATATCAAGTCACTATGGATTAAGTCTAGAGGGGATGAGGCTTTTATAGAACCACTTGGGTGGAAAGGATCTTGATGTTGCTTTTCAAGAGCACATCCAGGACATAATCCATCAATAGAAGAGACTTGAGGTAAACCTGTTATCATTTCATGGGTGTTCAATTCCTTTAAGTAGTTATAATTGAGATGACCAAACCTTTGATGCCAAATTTTTCTTTCAATATCTCCATAAGCCACAAAATAGGAGGCCTCTTCTAGATTTTTGAATCCTTTGAAGTGAACTAGGCAAGTGTTGTGATCAATATATCCTTTGGCTATAAGAGAGTGGGGGTCTTGAAAGTCTCTTATCTCAACTCCTGTTGGAGAGAAGAGAACAATTTTCCCCTTTCCATAAGTACAAATCTGATAGACAGAGAGGAGATTTGTTGCAATGTTTGGAACATAGAGAATATTATTTATAGAGCCACCATAAATGGATATGTCACCCTTTCCTTTGAATGGGATAAAGGAAGAGTCACCAACTTCTATGCTACATGTTGAACTTGAGGAGATAGAAGAGAATGACTCATCTGAAGTAGTCATGTGATGAGTTGCTCCAGAATATAGGACCTAGTAATTAAATGAAGTATTGGTGGTCTTCCCTTGAATATTTAGGGATTTTCCTATCTGATTTGTATTGTATATCTTTTGATCCTTCATAGTTTCCTCTAGTTGTTGTTATATTTTCCAGCATTTGTTTGTAGAATGACCATTCTTTTTACAGTGAGTACAATTTATTGGATTCCTTTCTTTATTTTTGAATTTTTCTTTAGTAGAGGTGGAGGCTACTAAGGATTTGGAGGAAGAGGAAGAGATCTCATATTTTGGCGAATTTTTTCTTAATAACAAAAAAAATAAGTCCCAAAAACATGGCCTGATGAGCTACTCATGTATAATATCTAAGGGATAGATGATAAAAAAAACCACATGAAAAAAAAACATCCAAAAAATACAATAATAAAATGAGAGGTGAAAGACCGTTGTTTCAATGTAGCTGTAATACTCCAAGTTTCTCTTGCAATTGTATGTAACACGAAGAAGGAAATGACTTGGTGAAGATGTTTGCAACTTGATTTTTAGTTGGAATATAGTCCAAGTATATATCCTTGTTCTGAATCTATTGTCGAAGAAGTGCATTTGTATCTCAATGTGCCTGGTGCACTGATGCTCAACTCGATTTCATGCAATATGAATTGTGCTCTGATTGTCACACCAAGAGTAATAGGTTTGTCATGGAAAAAACCAAATTCTCATAAAATTTGACAAAGCCAATGAGCTTCCTGACTTTCTGAAATTGTTCCCTTGTATTATGCCTCGATAGATGATAATGCCATTGCTTATTGTCATTTACATAACCAAGCACTTGGTGAAGAACCAAGATAAAAGACATAGCCAAAATTTGAACATATGTCTTCTACTAAGCCTGCCCAATCTGAATCCATGTAGCCAATGATATCAATGTATTTTCTCTCATATAAGATCCCAAAGTGAGTAGTTCCTTGCAAGTAGCAAATGATTCTTTTTGCTACTTTCCAGTGACTAAAATGAGGTTGATGTGAGAATATGGATATCAAGCCAACAACATATGATATATCTAGACAAGAATGAGTAAGGTATAACAAAATCCCTAAAATCTGATGGTATAGAGTTGCATCACATAGAGGGGATGTGCAAGAAGTACTTAGATTGACTCCAGATTGAAAAAGGTGTAGGAGAAGGTTTACAATTTGTCATTTTAAACATTTTAATAAGATCTAGAGTGTATTTTTATTGACACAATAAAATTCTTGCATCTATTTGATTTATTTGGATCCCAATAAAGTAATGATCTAGACCTAGATCAGCCATATCAATTTTTTTAGAGAGGAAGTTTTGTATAGTCTGAATGTGAGAAAATTCACTACGAGTGAGTAGTAGATCATCAACATATAGAACAAGTATGATGATTTTTCCTTCATCTCTCCAAATGTAGACTATGTTATTAGAATCAATGAGAAAAACCTAAGGAAAGAAGGAAGGAGTCCATTTTTTATACTAAGCTCTAGAAGCTTGTTTGAGGCCATAGAGAGACATATTTAGCCTAAAAACAAGAGAGGATTCTTGAGTGAAACCAATAGGTTGTTCCATGAATATCTCTTCATTTAAGTCCCCATGTAAGAAAGCACTTTTACATCCATTTGAAAAACAAGCCACTTTTGGGAAGCAGCCAAAGCGAGAACTAGTCTAACAGAATCCATATTGGCAACTAGTGCAAAGGTTTCAGCATAATCAATTCCTTCAATTTGAGAGAAACCTTTGGCTACTAGGCGAGCTTTGTGTTTTTCAATTTCTCCATTAGGAAAATATTTTGTTTTGTAAATCCATTTACAACAAACTAATTTCCTTCCTTTAGGTAGGGGAACTAAATCCCAAGTTTCATTTTTTATTAAGGAAGATAATTTTTTTTCCATGGCATCATCCCATTCTTTAATACCAATTGCTTATTTGAAGGATTGAGGATCATAGGAAATAGAATGATAGAAAAGACCAGTGCCTATGTATTTGGTTAATCTAGATGATGGAAGATTTTGGATGTAAGGAGTAGATTCTTTAAAAATGGTGTGGGCCCATTTTGGCATAGTGGAAGGAGTAGAAGGAGTGGAAATACATTGATTTGGAGTTATAGGTTCCTAATATTGATCATCAATCTCTAAATTAATCTCTAAATTTGGTTATTCATTATATTGAGGTTCTACAATAGGAGAAGGCTCAATAGAGGAACAGTATGGTTGAGGATATTTTTGAGGGAATGTTTCATCAAATTAGACATTCCTATGAAAAAATACCTCATGAGTTGTGGGATCAAGGAGCCTGTATGCTTTCATTTCCTCACAATAACCAACAAAGATGAGATTTTTGCTTTTCTTATCTAGAGCCTTCCTTTTCTTCTTTGGGATGTGCGCCCAAGAAGTACACCCAAAAATATTGAAGAAGGAGACATCCGGTTTTGAGCCAGTCCATGCTTATTTAGGAGTTAAATGGTCAAGAGCTTTATGAGGTGTGCGGTTTTGAATATAGTTTGCATAGTTAATAGCTTCTGCCCAAAAAATTTTTGGAAGATCTCTTGAATGGAGCATACAATTTGCCATTTCCTTCAATGTTTGGTTTTTCCTCTCTACAATACCATTTTGCTGTAGATTATGGGAGAAAAAATGTTGATGAATGATGCCATGACTTGATAGAAATATTGAGAACTCATTACTATAGTATTCCCCCCATTATCTATGCAAATTTTCTTGATGTTGTAAGAGGCCTGATTTTCAACTAAGGCTTTGAAGATTTTAAAGTGGGATAGAACATCACTTTTGTATTTTAGGAAGTAGACCCAAGTTCTTCTGGAAAAGTCATCAATGAAGGTTAGAGCATATTTTTCTCCTTTGAAAGAAGGCTATGGGAAAAACATCAAGTCACTATGGATTAACTCTAGAGGGGATGAGGCTTTTAGAGAACCACTTGGGTGGAAAGGATCTTGATGTTGCTTTCCAAGAGCACATCCAGGACATACTCCATCAATAGAAGAGACTTGAGGTAAACATGTTACATTTTCATGGGTGTTCAATTCCTTTAGGTAGTTATAATTGAGATGACCAAACCTTTCATGCCAAATTTTGCTTTCAAGATCTCCATGAGCCACAAAATAGGAGGCCCCTTCTAGATTTTTGAATCCTTTGAAGTGAAATAGGCAAGTGTTGTGATAAATATATCCTTTGGCTATAAGAGAGTGGGGGTCTTGAAAGTCTCTTATCTCAACTCCTGTTGGAGAGAAGAGAACAATTTTCCCCTTTCCAAAAGTACAAATCTGATAGACAGAGAGGATATTTGTTGCAATATTTGGAACATAGAGAACATTATTAATAGAGCCACCATAAATGGATATGTCACCCTTTCCTTTGACTAGGATAAAGGAAGAGTCACCAACTTCTATGCTACATGTTGAACTTGAGGAGATAGAAGAGAATGACTCATCTGAAGTAGTCATGTGATGAGTTGCTCCAGAATCTAGGACCTAGTAATTAGATGAAGTATTGGTGGTCTTCCCTTGAATATTTAGGGATTTTCCTATCTGATTTTTATTTTCTATCTTTTGATCCTTCATAGCTGCCTCTAGTTGTTGTAATCTTTTCCAGCATTTGTTTGTAGAATGACCATTCTTTTTGTAGTGAGTACAAGTTATGGGATTCCTTTCTTTCTTTTTGAATTTTTCTTTAGTAGAGGTGGAGGCTACTAAGGATTTTGAGGAAGAGGAAGAGATCTCATATTTTGCAAGTTTTGTTTCTTTCCTAGTTAGTCTATCACAAAATTCTTCTAAGGAGGGCATTTTAAAAGTTGCACCAAGAGCATATTTTGTAGATAGAAAGGTGGTTGCAAAGATTTGAAATACAACATTTAGTTTAGAAAGAATTAGATAAATGCATTATTATTCAGTTTTATTCTTCCCACTACCTTTGTATTGAGTGAGGGCTTCTTTTAATTTGGTGAGAAAGTCAACAATATTGTTGAAGTCTTCAGGAGATAATGTTGTTAATTCTGCTTCTAGATGCATTGATCTTATTTGATCTACTTTCCCAAACAAGTTCTTTAGTTTCTCCCAACTTTCATAAGGAGTTTTACAATATGTAATGTGAAACCATAAGCTTTCATTTACATTAGAGCTTATAATACCCATTATTTCATACATCTTTCCTTTATGAACAAATTTTTCATATTCTTTTTCAAACTCAAGTTGCTTTTCTTCTAATAGGTGTGTGAGCCCTTTTTGAGAAATGAGATTTAATATTTTGGGTTTCCATGTATGGTAGTTATGAGGAGTGAGAGGATCAATTGTATTAATTGAATTCATTTTGCCAAAGAAAATTGAAGTGAACCCAAACTTCCCCCTTTAACTTTAATTTAGAGAATGCAATGGATATTAGTGAACAAAAGCTTTTAAGAAACACCAAATATCTCAAAATACCCACCCTAATGAGAGGGAAACTATAAGTAATTTTGAGGAGATTTGATATTAATATTAGGCTAATGAGAAAAAATATGCTAGGCCTATATATATTTTCTCCTCAAATACCTGCCCTTACGAGAGGGAAACTATAAGTATTGAGTAGATTTGATACTTGGAACATAGGCTTTTAATCAACCAGACTTCTATATTGGTTATCTTAATAACCCGCCCTTACGTGAGGGAAACCATAAGTTATTAAAGCACGAGGATACGAAAACAAAAAGGAAATGCCAAGATGCGATGTAAACGAAACTAAACTTAACGCTAAATCCTACGAACTGAAATGCATGAAAGGAGAGAAACATAAACGCATTGAAACAAGGTATAAAAGCGAATATGGAGTACAACCCTTTTTATTAATATGCTTTAGAACCCAGTTACAATCCGTCTCCTCCCTTTTCAGGGGCTAGGAGCGTTAAATATGTTCTTGTCACATCAACAGATGGTATTCCTTCTTCCGCGTGCCCACATGTAGAATGGGCGGACCAAACATCGTCGCCGCTTGCGTTGATGAGTCTTGACTCCTTGCTGCTCCTCTAATGTCGAGATCCTACGTTCAAGGAAATAAAAAATAGTCAGTAGCACCTGTAGATAAAATGAAACATGCAATCCCCAAGCCTACGATTAGTGCATGCAAAAAATAAATAAAACGATAACTAAATAGCATCAGAATGATCTAAAAATTTAACAGAAGCATGAGGACATTACCAGGAGGGCACTGCAAATGGAACAGTCAAAAAATTCACCATGGATTTCTAATCGCTCCGGGGTGGGACGATTAGACCTACAACAAAATGTCAAAAAGCACTATCCCAAATGTCACATCCGGGAAGCTCCAAATCACCTGCAAAGTTGGGGGTTAGGTAAAATGGGGTATTTTGGAAAGACCCAGAAGGTCAGATTTTTCCAATTCGGCCTCTATCACCGGGAATTTGATGATGCTACCTGCATGTTAGCAAAAGCGAGAAATGACAAAAACATGATCAAAACAGCTCAAAATGATGTGAAATTTGAATGACAACCTATCTAAGCAACATAGAATCAGATGCAAAAATAATAGAAAGGAAATCTGCTACAGATTTCTAATCACTCTGGGGTGGGGCGATTAGGACTGTAGCAGTGCGAGGGGCACCGGGGGCAGGACGCCCACCGTTTGGGGCCCGATTTCGGCACCAATCCACTTGGGATGGGTCCAAAACCTCTTGTGGGGTGTTGTCAAAAAATTTGGTAGGATGTTATGGCCAAATGTCGGGTTTTGGTTCCGGATTTGCACTTCCAATAATCACCCAATGACCTCCCTTCCAAAAGAGATCAAGGATGTGAAAGGCACAAATCAAAAGGTGTGAGGATGTAAAATGGCAGCACTTCATTGCTCAAAATGCTCCTTCTCTATATATTTTTGAGGTGAGAAGACTCACCATTTTATAGACCTGACGGTCTCTTTGGATGAGCATGCAGAGGCGCCACTTGGCAATCATGCCTTCCTAGGGGGAGAAGATTCCTCCCTGATTAGGGGCTCCATGACTGCCCTTATAACTGCCTCTAGCACTCAAAAATGCTCACTCACACTCCCATGCAATGAAGGAAGAGTTAAGTGGTGGATCTGAGCTACCATTTGTCAAGATTTGACTTTTTTCCCATCAAACCTGCTATTCACCCCACCCTGGAGCGAATACTGCTAATCGTCCCTGGGTGGAACGAATACCAGTTTGTAATCATCCCTGGGTGGAACGAGTAGAGAGCAGAGTGCCTGAAAGGTGCCAAATTGACCTCTGACCTTCCAAAACTATTGTGTGAGTGGTTAGGACCACTGTTTAACCTCTAGGGGCTGCCCTGGGGTTGTGTGTGTCAATGCGATCAGTGTTTGCAGTCACATAATCGGATTGGTGTTATTTTGGTGTCTACAGATGCCCCTTTTTGGGATGCGCTGTGCGTGGCACAGTGCTGAGCAAAAATAGATAACCAAAGCACTAATGATTAGGGTTTCTCAGTAACCTAACCAACTTTTGATGCCCCAAGTATGGAAAGGGCATGCATTCTTGAATCCTTGCTTCTGACGAGCGAAGGAACTTAATTCAAGTGTTAACCTTTTTCGGTGAGGTGTTACTTGAGCTTGGACATTGATCAGTCATGAATAGGCAAAGGGCGCAACCTTTTGTCTATGGGAACCTTGAGTTCATGATTCATGAATGCCAAGTGTTTGATCAGCTTGTGATTATTGCTTGTTTACTGCCCCAAGCAGGAGCGTGATTATCTTTGTCAATGATTCTTTGAATGCATGCCATTTCCTTAATTGGGTGTGTATTTGTTGATTGGTGACTAAGTGTGACTACCCCCTCAAGCGACGAATCGATGAGGGAATGACCTACATGAGAAAAGCGACGAGTCACTTGACCCAAGATGACTTGTGTAAGGGTGCCTTTCAGTTGTTTATCTTTGAATGTGTGTGCAGTTTCCCAACATTTAGACCTATTTTTGGTGGGTGTTAACCCTTTTGGTGATGTCGTTTGGGGTTGAAATTGTTGAAAATCCGTCCTCCTGTGGAGCGGTCCGGCTATGGTAGCCTTATTAGGGAGTAGGATAGTGAGGATTTGTGACCTCGACGTCTATTTTGCATGCCAAGAATGGTGCAAAGGCGCCTTGTTCGGCAATGTTATTGCTATTTTTGGGTGGGTTTGGACCCTTTTGGGATGTCGTTTGGGGATGAAATTCTTGGCAATCCGTCCTCCCGTGGAGCGGTCCGGCTATGGTAGCCTTCTTAGGGAGTAGGATAGTGAGGATTTGTGACCCTGACGTCTATTTTGCATGCCCGAAATGTCAAGTGCAAAAGCACTCTTATTGGACAATTTTATTGCTTGTTTTTGTGCATTTTGGTGCATTTTGTTGTTTTTGAAATTTTTGCTCTGTAATCGTCCCTGGGTGGGACGAATACCAGTTTGGTAATCATCCCAGGGTGGGACGAGTGCTAACTAGAGTGCTCATCCTAGGGTGGAATGATTATAGGCCTAAAAGCCTATTTAAGGGCCAAAACTAGGGTTTGGGCTCATTTGCATTCGATTTTTCTAGCGATTTGGAGCTCTGAGGAGGAGGAGGTCGATTCTGCGAAGCGAAGCACTGCCAAATTTTTCTCGACACCATGAGTTCATGAACCGGATCGAGTGGTGGAGCCGAAGCGAGACCGGTAAGTGCTCCTTCTCTTTAGTTAGCTTTTGTTTTATGTTACAGTTTTAAAATCATAATTTATTTTGAATTTGTTTTTCCGTTTAAACTAAGGTAAAACCCTAGGCTAAAAAGAAATGTTTTTTATTTTTTGTTTGTATTTTTGTTAAGGTTACAAGAAACCCTAGGTTTAAATGCGATGTTTTTATTGTTTTAAAACTAAAACCCTAGGTTAAACTGAGAGCAAAACCCTAGCTTAGAAAAATTGTTTTAATTTAAATTTTTGTATTTTCTTTTAAAAAAAACCCTAGATTTAAATGCGTTCTTGTTTTGTTTTGTTTTTAAACTAAAACCCTAGGTTAAACTTAGAGAAAAACCCTAGCTTTAGAAAAATTGTTTTTATTCTGAGTTTTTATTTGTGAACTTCAGTTATAAACCTGAGGTTAACGAAAAACTGTTATTTTGATTTTGATTTTTTTTTTATTTATCAGTTTAAACGTAGAGTTAAAAACCCTAGGTATTGACAAATATTTTTTGAATTTGTTTTTTTTTAGTTATCAGTTTAAACGTAGAGTTAAAAACCTTAGTTGACAAATATTTTTTTTTTGTTTTTATTTATCAGTTTAAACGTAGAGTTAAAAACCCTAGGTATGACAAATTTTTTTTGAATTTTTTTGGTTTTTGTTTAAACGTAGAGTTAAAAACCCTAGGACTGACAAATGTTTTTTTTTATTTTTTTTTTTTGTTTCTCGTTATTTGTCTATTTTTAGTTGTACATTGTTTTATGCATTGTTGTATATTCATGTTATTGTTGTACAGTTTATCATGTTTTTAATGTTTTTGTTTTGTTTTCTTTTAGGTTGTGAAGAGCGGGTACGTGTGCCTACGGTTTTCTGAAGCATGGGAGGCATTGACTTTGGTTGATTGGGAGTGGCTTGATGCCCTTGGGCTCAAGCATGTGACTCGACTAGAGCCTGTGGTGGGGGATCGGGCCTATCTAATGGCCCTGATCAACTTATGGGATCCCCGCACCAATACCTTCCATCTCCCAATAGGGGAGATGATGGTGACTCTGGAGGATGTCTATCAGATTCTATGGATTTTGATAGATGGGCTACCGATCAGGATGACGTCGTGTGATCAGCGGACAACAGTGCTGACATGATGCTTGGCATGGGGAGGAGTTGGGTGTGGACAGCCCAGTGGAGAGGGTAGAGGGCGACTACCAGATTGGTGGCATTTTGGTACGATGGTGGCTAGAGAGGGGCATGTTGGGAGTGAGGCATGCATTACTGATGACCCTCATTTCCAACATGTTGTTGCCTAACTCTTCAGGTGCGAGGTTCCCTTGGAACTTGTTGGAGGTGGTCTTCAGGTTGGTGGAGTGTCCGACCATAGAGCCCCTAATTATGAGATGGGGTCAGACACTACTGGCACAGCTCTATGATGAGTTGTACGAGGTCCGTTGTCGGAGGTGGAAGGGTATTGGATGTAGTTATCTATTGTAGTGTTGGGCTTGGTAGCACATAGCTGTGGAGAGGCCGGTGGGGTTGTCGTGGATGACTCGAGCGGAGATGGTAGATAGAGAGATAGGGTATGCGGCTCTATGGTGGTGGTCTGAGGAGCAGGGATAGAGTCGATGGTGGGCAGGTGTCGTAGGGCACTATGTCGATGCCTTCTCTTGGCTTGCTCCTAGGGGAGGTATTTGGCGCCCATACCAGGATTGTCTAGCTTGGCTTGAGGCTGGAGAGTGGCTTCGATGGGTTCAGGGAGATGGCTGATCGGGTGACATGGGACTGAGCAGGAGTACTTCTCGTATGTCCGAGTGACATGATAGTTTGGGGTGCGCTAGGGGTTTCCTGGTGAGCCTTTGATCTATCGATGTTGGGGTGACGAGAGGACTCTAGCTTGGTCGATCATTGCATCGCTGGGTGAGGATTCGGATATAATGATTGATGTCCTAGATGTGGACGACGTCAGGGTGATGGTTGAGTATGAGCAGTGGTGGACTTTGTGGGTGGCGAGGTGAGGGGCCTCTAGGGGTGCAGAGGTGGTAGCAGGTGGTGAGGATGCAGAGGCATCAGGAGAGGGTTGGGGGTTCCTTGGAGGATGCGGACATGGTAGAGGTGGATGAGGGGGGAGGATTTTGGGGTTCCGGAGCAATCGGATATGTAGGACGTCCCAGAGTAGTGGGAGCTAGAGCAGGCTACCATTTCGGAGATGTCGATGCCTCAGGAGTCCTAGAGGATACGGAGGTAGGGTTGCACGTTGAGATAGCATGATTGGAGGGGCTACTCCGGAGATGGGATGAGGAGCTCGGGGATGCGCTGTAGGAGAGGGATCTCCTATGGATATAGCTAGTAGAGAGGGAGAATGCATTGGCTGCATACCATCGGTGGGATGGGGATACAGATGTTGCATGGGAGATGGATCTCCTATGGATAGTAGAGAGGGAGGATTGGATAGGATGAGAACTTGGTGATAGTTCATCAGTGGGAGATGGACTTGATTCGGCATCGGTTTGAGCTGGAGGTAGAGATTATCCACCTCGATGGGTGGATCCCTATGGTTAGTGGAGGTGGATCATCGCGTCGCATGAGAGGGAGCGATACTGAGTAGTCAGCATCCTCTCGATGTAGGCGACTGGATGAGGGAGGTGCTAGTAGGCATGATGCGAGGGCTAGCAGCAACCACCTTGAGGGGTCCCATAGGACCCACACCATGGGGGGTAGTTCCCGTCACACCGATCCTACGTGATCATGGTGGCCGACGCCCTAGGCTTGGGGGTTTTTGAGCTTTTGCCTTTTTGCGAGGTCAGAGGACCGGTTTATTGTAGCCTATGAGCATTTTTGATGATATATATATAGATGACTTTCTTTTGTTTATACACGTGTTGTGATTTGATTTTATGCACAGTGACTGATGTTTGATGGATGCATGTTAATTTACATTATGTATGGATATGTTGTGATGAATGCTAATGTTTCTAATTGATATGATATGCAAATGGAATGGATGAATTGAATTTGTGATTTTTGGTGGTGGCACCATAGACTGTTTAGAACTTATGGCTTTTTGTCCTAGGCGATTGTTGTGGTAAATGACTTTTTATGTTATTTTTTGTATTTTCTGATGGCGATGCAAGGATGAAAGATATCACAGTTGGTTTAGAATGTAGTTAAGGTTTTCTGAGACTCGGATGTTTTAACTAACTAGCCAAGACTATACTTTTATCTTACAAGACTTTTGAACAAGGTATGAATCCGACTTGTCTTTGACCAAGTTATTTCACATCCCTGTGTGTGCAATTGAGTTTGTTTATGTGGTATTTGTCAGGATACCGCCAGTGCCAGATAGGCTATCAACCAAACTTGTACTGAGGATCACCTAATTAGCTCCACTAACTCCTTTGTTGTATTTAGTCAGATTAATCTGCGGTGCTATCTAGGATACCATAAGCTAGCTCATCCACATGCAAACATTGATCTGCACACAAGTTAATGTGATAGATATATCGTCATGCGGGAGGTTTGCCACCAGTGACCGATAGGCTATCCACCAAACCGATACTGAGGTTTACCTCATGACCTTCTGAATGTTGAGAGTTCCAGGGATTCAAGTTCGACTCCCTTCTTTTCTTCAATTGTATTGGGATACTTGCTCTTCTATAGTGATAAAAATCACTATTTATTTTTGTTTTTTTCTTTTGAGCAAGGGATTTGAATATTGAGTGATGAGAATCACTATTGTATGTGCTTTTTGATGTATGCACTTTGGTTGTGATGTCAAATTTTGGAGTTTTGACTTTTGCAAATTTTTGATGTTTTGCAACTTTTTGAGAACTTGGGATTCTTGGGGAATTGGGTAGGGAAGATGCTTGTCCTTTTGCCAACTCTCAGCATTCTTGGGGTCATTCGCATAGGGGGATGAGCAAGATAACCTTTTCACTAGATGGTATCCTGGATTGCTTTGCAGGTTTCATCTTTCGTTCACACAACTTGGGAATTTTTATGTGTTTTAACTTGTGTTGGGATGCTACGTAACAAGGTGTGATCCAAGTAGAACTCTACCTTCGTAAAATCTGTCCGACTTTGTACAATATTTGGCTAGAAATCTAATGACAGCTGAATGACGAAAACTCTAGATACATTAGAAGACAACTAATGCATGATATGGTGAAACTATGGATGGCATTTATTTTTGATGGACTATTTATAGAGTGGAGAAATGTGGAAAATGATGGATTTGCCGAGTAATTATAGTCTATGGTGCCTTTGACCTATATGACCAACAAATATGCAATGTATGGATGTGATGCTTAATGCAACTATTATTTTTGTGTTTTCGATTGATTGATTTTTGTGAGTATGAAGATGAGATGCAAAAGAGTTCTTTATTGTTGTGATGATTTTGAGTATGCATGGAAATGAGATGCAAATTTTTGTTATTTTTGATGATTTTATTGTTTTTGAATTTTCTTATTTTTGACCAAGCGATTGTGGGAACCCTTGGAGCTTTTGGTTTGACCAAAGGGATGATGGGTACCTTTGGGGTGTTTGGTTTGACCAAAGGGTTTGTGGGCACCTTTGGGGCATTTTTGGGTGACCAAGCGATTATGAGAATCCTTGGAGCTTTTGGGTTGACCAAGTGATTATGGGAATCCTTGGAGCTTTTGGTTTGACCAAAGGGATTATGGGCACCTTTGGGGCATTTTGGGGTTGACCAAGTGATTATGAGAATCCTTGGAGCTTTTGGTTTGACCAAAGGGATTATGGGTACCTTTGGGGCATTTTGGGGGTTGACCAAGTGATTATGAGAATCCTTGGAGCTTTTGGTTTGGGCTATGGCTCTTTTAAATATGGAATGGCCTCAAATGACTGATGTTCAAGGGTTCTAGTTCCTTGATTCCATCAAGAGAGGCTAGTCGATATGTTCCAGGTCCTATTTTACTGTCGATGACATAAGGACCTAACCAGTTTGCCATGAACTTGTCCCTTAGATGGGGTGGCAAGTTAGAATTTTGTTGGTTCTCTTTTAAGACCAAGTCACCAACCTGAAAGTCCCTCAGGTGAACCTTCATGTTGTATGCTTTCTTAAGTCGCTCTTGATAGATACGTAAATGCTCGAGAGCATTAACGCGTCGTTCATCGAGCAACGTAAGCTGGTCTAACCGGGCCTACCATGCAGTGTCATCATCGATGAACTCTTGCATTGATATGCGTAGGGAAGGTATTTCCAACTCGAGAGGCATGACTACCTCGGAGCCATACACCAGCGAAAATGGAGTTGCCCCAGTGGGCATCCGAATGCTAGTGCGATAAGCCCATAGGGCAAGTGGGATTTGAATGTGCCAATCCTTATGACTATCTACGACTATATTTTTGAGGATGGCGACTAGCATTTTGTTTGACGCCTCTGCTTGCCCATTTGCCTACGGATAATAGGGTGTCAAAAAACTATGCTAAATTTTGTACTTTGTGGTCAAAGCACGCACGTCTTTGTTCTTGAATGACGTCCCATTATCCGAGATGATCTTGGATGGAATACCAAAATGACATATGATGTTATGTAAAATGAACTCCAAAATGCGGGTTCCAATCATAGAGGTAAGCGAAATTGCTTCCACCCACTTGGTGAAGTACTCTGTGGCCGTTATGATGAACGTGTGATGACCTGACGATGTAGGGGAGATCTTTTCGATTAGATCTAAGCCCCACTATGAAAATGGCCAAGCCGATTGGATCGGCTGCAAGGCCTGAGAAGGTACATGTGTCAAATTAGCATGGTGTTGACACTTCACGCACTTCCTTACATATGCACAACAATCTCACTCTAAATATGGCCAATAATAGCCCATGCGGAGAATGCACTTTGCGATGGCCATACCATTGAAGTGGCCACCACATGTACCATCGTGCGCTTGGGTGATCGCCCAAGTGGACTCCTGCTGGTCCAAGCAATGAAGGAGGATTCCTTCATAGCTACGATGGTACAAAATGTCTCCTAACAAGACATGTTTTGCCACTTTCTATTTGAATGATCTTTTTGTGGCATGCATCAATCCAAGTGGGAGGTTACCTAACTTGAGGTAATCTCGTATGGGTGTATACCAATCCTGCTGATCGAAAACCTCGATAGTATGAATAACCAATCCCTCTTGAAGTTCATCCCTAGCAAAAAGTTGAGCGGGAAAGAACTTGTAAGAATAGCGTTGTGTTGCTATTAAGGGGAGTAGGGGAGAACAAGGACCCCCAGTTGGCATGATTCAGACAATCATGGATTCGAGAGAACTTGTCCAGGGATGGTTCAATCTGGATCAGGTGGATTCCTGGCGTTAAGTCAGAGCTTGCACGCTCCATCATGGATTGCGATAGTGTTTTGACTTGAATGGTTGTCATATCACCAGAAATGTCTTGCGGGATTAGTGACCCCAAGGAGGCCATAGTGTCCGCAAAATGATTCGATGATCGAGGGAGTGCCTCGATGTCGTACCATTCAAGATTTGCCAGGAATTTGTCCACAAGGGCTTTGTAGGCCTGCAGAACTGGGCATTTACATTGGAATACCCCTTTGACTTGGTTGACAATTAACAATGAATCACCAAAGATGTTCAATCATTTGATGTTCATGGTGATTGTTGTCTGAAGACCTATGAGCAAGGCTTCGTATTCGGCATTGTTGTTGGTGCATGGGAAATCTAATTTAAATGATAGAGGCATTGGAGCCCCTTGCGGTGTGAAGAATACAATTCCCATGCCACCTCCTTGCTCACATTTAGAACCATCAAAAAATAGGGTTATGTCGGCCTGTGACTCAGGCTCATCAGAATCTGGTGATTCTGAGACATGGAAGACCCCATCATCGGGTAGTTCTATGGTCAGAGGCTGATCGTCTTCGAGAGGAGCCTCTGCTAGTTGATCGGCGATGACTTGACCTTTGATGGATTTCTGTCCAATGAACTCGATGTCAAACTCCGTCAACAACATGATCCATTTCATCGTGCGGCTACTATGATAAGTATGACTCATCATGTACCGCAATGGATTCTCCTTAGACACAACATACGTCATGTTGCTCAGCATGTAATGGCATAGCTTTTTGGTAGCAAACACCACTGCCAAGCAGAGCTTCTCAACGTATGCATAGTTAAGTTCATAACTGACCAGGGTGCGGCTAAGATAGTAAGTAGCCTGTTCTTTGTGTAGTTCATTTTTCTGGGCTAGCATGGCACCCAGTGCCACCTCAGTAGCTGAGATGTATAAGTAGAATGACACTCCTGGTCTAGGTGGTGCCAATACTGGCGGTGAAGCCAAGTATTGTTTAATATCATCGAAGGCTGATTGGCACTCGTCATCCCAGTGAAATGCTACCCCCTTGTGCAATAATTTATTCATGGGTCGGCACTTGTCAGATAGCTACGCTATGAAGCGCTTGATTGACGTGACCTTTCCCTGTAGGCTTCTGAGCTGCTTGATGGTAGTTGGGGGAAGCATTTCAAGGATTGCCTTGACTTTGTTTGGGTCCACCTCGATGCCTCGCTTTGAGACTATGAAACCCAAGAGTTTTCTAGATGTGATGCCAAATACGCACTTCTTGGGATTCAGTCTGACTTTATGTTCCATGAGGCGATCGAGGATCTTGCTTAAGTCATCGAGATGATCTAGGTGCAAAAGAGATTTGGCCAACAAATCATCCATGTAATCTTCCAAAGTTTTATGCATGTGATCATGGAAGATGTATGTCATGGCACGTTGGTAGGTGGCACCAGCATTTTTAAGGCCAAAGGGCATGACCTTATAACAAAATGTCCCCCAAGGCATTGTGAACACCATTTTTAGTTGGTCCTCGAGATTGATACGAATCTGATTGTATCCCGAGAAACCATCCATGAGGGAAAGCATTTCATGGCCTATTGTAGCATCTACCAATGCATCGATGCTAGGCAAGGGAAAATCATCCTTAGGACTCGCTTTGTTTAGATCTCAAAAATTAGTGCATATGTGAATCCTCCCATCAGGATTTTTGATGGGCACCATGTTGGACAACCATGGTGGGTAATCCACGTAGATGACAAACTATGCATCCAATAGCTTTTGTAATTCATCTTTGACCATTAAGGCCACTTTTGGGTGCATCTTACGTAGTTTTTGCTTAACTGGCTTGACTGTCGGATCAAGCGTTAGATTATGCATGACTAGCTACGGATCTAGCCCCGACATGTCTTTGTAGGACCATGCAAAAACCTCCTTCTTCTCTTTGAGAAGGGCAATGTAGTCGGCTTGCTCTTCGAGGGATAGACTTACCCCCAACTTGATGATCTATGGATTCATTGGATCAGAGCCGATGTCTACGTCAGTCGTCTCCTCGATCGACATGTGGGATCCGTCCTCCAACTGGTGTGGAGTTGGGATCAAGTGGATATCATTTGCTGAGTTTAGATCTACGTTGGGAACCTCGGGTTCCTCTTCAGCATGGAAGATATCCTGAGTTGGCCCTGGGGTGAAATGAAGCATCTCACCACAAGGCCAGTACTCTGATGGGGATGGTGGTGAATTGACGTGATCCCAGTCTATGGCATCTATGTCTAGATATAATGACTTTGCTGGATCGGCTGGATTGTGGATGGGGGTGGTTAAGTCAATGGAGATCATGTTGATGAAATGATTTTGGTCTCCATTACCATGGGTGTGGTGACTCAGACATCCTTGATGATTTTTGTGCTCCGGATCTGGCTCTGGAGGTATTGGCATGAATGGATCGGCCCTATGTGTGGATAGGAGGATAGGGTCTACCCTCGACACTGATATCTCTATAGGGTCTCTAGGTGGAAGGTGCTCTCTATATGCCCAAAGTGGCGGATTCAACACTTGGTCCCACTGCATTGGGTTTAGGTGCCACTCATGCCTTGGCCCTATGTTTAGTTGTTCAAATATGTCATCAATATCTAGGGGGTATTGTTGCTGCATCTTCCGCATGTGATTGAGATATGCCATCTCAGTTTCATCTTCATAATCACTATCGAAGATCCAAAGGCCTTCGTTGGTTCCAACAACTATTTGCGACATGTGAGGCTCATCTTGCTCGAGCAAATTGATCTGGCCCCATCGGGGTTGTTCCGCTCTCTACGGGGGACCTGATTTTCTTGAGGTGGCACTTGCTCGATTGGAGCATCCAAAGGGAACATTGCCAAGAGGCTTTCTTGATAATCATCCATGGGGGTCACTTGTGAGTGATTGCTATCCGATTCGAAGGGGTCCCATGGTGCTACCTCATATTCTGACTCATCTTCTGAAGATCCTTCTTGACCTTGTCTATACCCCTCTTGTAGGTGAGCTCTCGAACTTTCTCCTTTCTCGATCAAAGGGAAGGGGTTGTTGAGGTCAACAAGGTTGGTTGTCAACAATGGGAGATAATCCCCCAATGTATATGTTGTGTTAGGATTGGCATATGGATCTAATGCCAACCCATCCTTGTTGCCTATCCCTAGGCCTTGCATGTTCTCTACCAAGATGTCCAAGGGTAGGGGGTGGTTGAACCCTACTCCTGACTTGTCGTATGGCATCTGATATCTTGGTTGGCAAAGAACGCGCACTCCTTGCTCATATCTACCTAACCCATATCCATGCCAATTGCATTGGCCAAGATATCTCAAAGCAAAATCTGGGTTGGACAAATAGTTGACATCTTCAGCAAAGGGCTCTTCATCTTCTTCCTCTTGCATGTAAGGTTCAATGCCATTATCAAGGCCCCCATACACAAAGTTTGTCTGGTTTGGCGGGTAGCCTAGAGGAACAATAGTGCCTATGGGGAGGCGAGGTCTCCCCATGTCCTGCATGGACTCCAGTGCAGGTGTTGCTACAATATTCCACACCAGATACTCCCCTAGGCCCGTATTGGCCATTTCAACGGTGATTGTTGGTGATTGAGGGGGAGGGAATGAAAGTTCTTCCTGAGTCCACTCCATGTCGGGTGAACTAGGAGCCTCGACTTCCATTCTTCTAGGCATCTCCTTAGTAGATATGGTTGAGACTGATGGCGGTGCCTCTTCTAGGGGTTTCTTCCCTTTGTCCTTCGGTGTGGCCACCGTAGGTGGCATCGTTGGTGAAGGACCAGATGATGAAGATGGACCCGACTGGGGATTTGATGGACTTGTCAATGGGGATGCCTACGGAATCAGACCCTATTTAGATGGATTCAACTAAAAATCCAAATGCGTTGATGGAAGGGTCGATTGCGGCATTAGCTACACCGTATTGCAATACTTGAAGGGCTCCAAGTCTACCAGGACTACATGCACTTGCCCTTCAAATGTATACTTTAAGCACTGATGAGCTATCGAAGGGACACACTTCATGTCCCTGATCCATGGCCGACCCAACAAGATGTTATAGGCCATCTCACCCTCCAAGATGTGGCACAATGTAGGTATAGTCTTTTGTCCCACTTGGATGGGTAGGACAATTGTGCCAACTATCGAGCATATTGCATCATTGAATGCTCGTAGTGTATAGGTGGAGGCCACTATGTGAGATACGGGCAACTTTAGGTGCTTCAAGGCCACTATTGTAATGATATTACTGGATGAGCCAGTGTCCACCAATACCCTCTTGTACGGAATCCCGTTGACCCATGCGATGACGTGCAGGGGTGGATCCACCATGTCACCAGTCACTGATTTCAATTCGTCCTCTCTAAAGGTGATGACTGGCTCAGTGCATCTTTTGACATGTCCCATGAAGTTGTTGAAGGAGTTTGCTTCATGGGGCTGCAACTCGATGGCTTTTAGTATCTCCATTAGAGCCTCCCGATGGGGCGATGATTGTTGTATGAGCTCGTAGATGGAGAGCCTAGCCGATGTGGTCCTCAAACTCTGGGTGAGTTTGGTTCGAATCGTGGCCACTGGTCTAGGTGGAGGAGGTTGCGTAAGGTGTTGTTGTGGTTGTGACATTGTTGGCACCTCTCCTGTAGCTACCGTTGGGGCAGCTGTGCTCGGGTACCTCTTGTTTCGAGTCACTATACTGATCATCCCTACATACCCCTGCATGGGGCAGTTCTGTGTTACCTCATTGACTTGTAGGGTCTTTGCTTGCGCATCATGGGCAGGCAAGGGGTCCTTAAAGACCTCCATTTGTTGGTTGCTTGGTGCCACGGGATTATCCACCGCTAATGTCTTGTTATCTATTAGGTCTTGCACCAAGCCTTTAAACTTCCAACATGCATTAAGGTCATGTCCCTTCCATCTGTGGAACCTATAGTACAAGTCTTCCCTATAGCCCTTAGGTTTTGGTGCATTGGGGTCTATGGGTTGACTCTCGGGCAGGTTGATCAAGTTTGCCATTGACAAGCGGTCAAACAAGGAGTCTCTGGACTCTATGTAAGGTGTGAATTGTCGCCTAGGGTGACGCTGCTGATTTTGTTCTTGCCTCTAATTTTCTCTGTCATAACTGTTAAGAGGCACCACCTGATAGTTAGCCTTTTGGGGCTGTGTTGCTTGTGCAGGCTTAGGGACGTTTATAGCAACTTGATTGACCACAGCGGGTTTCTGTTGCATGGTCCCTATTTTGGTGTTCTTAGACCATTCTTTCTTCTTTGGCTTGGCTATCTCACCATCCTGAATCTTGATCTCCTCAATGATTCTGGCTTGCACCAGAGCTTCCTCTAAAGTGGCATATTGCTACAGCTGCAATAGCATGGAGATCGATCTCAAACAGCTCTTTGAGAACATTTGGGTGAGGTCGGACATAGGAGGGAGGTAGGGCAGCTTTGAAAGCAAAGTCCTCCACCGGTTCCCATAGGCCACCATGGTTTCTTCCTCATACTTCCTGAGGCTGGCTAGGTCGCTTAGTGATGCCTTCTTCTTGGTGTTGAAGGTGAAGCATTCGAGGAACGCATCCACTAGCTGATCTAAGTTACTAATGTTGTGCTTTGGCAATTGAGTGAACCAATCCGAGGCAGGGCCTACGAACATGGTGATGAATGTTCTTAGCAGCAAAGCATCATTGTCTTGAATGCCAAAGCATTGGCTCAAGAATCTAGTCACATGCTCTTGGGCATCTTCCTCACCTCTAAAGATTGCCAACTAGGGTAGTTTAAAGTGTTCAGGGTAAGGGGGTGCCAGCACTGATGGATGCACAGGATGACTACGGAGTTGGCATAAAGTGGGATTTTGGGGCCTAGAAGTCTTGGTCTCCATAGACTCTAAGCGCTCTAGCAGCGCTTTATATGCATCGAAAGATTTAATCTCTTCCTCCTTGGTTAGTTCCCATTGTGGGTTGTGGGGAACTTGAGGCCTATGGAGGGGTGGCCGGATAGCACCCCCTCTGCCTTGGTAGGGCATTTCGGCCCGCTCTTCTTCTTGCTCATACTCCTCATAGGCTTCTTGAGGAGTTCTCGGGTGAGACCTATGACCATGGGTGGGTCCCTGCAGAGGGTGCCCATCATTGTTCCTGGGAGTGGCCTCCCGCTCAGGTCTAGGAGGTCTCGGAGGCAACACTTGGTAAGGTCGTGGGGACTTGTCTCGCACCAAGGGGTTGCACCTCTCATATAGTTTTGCTCTTTGGGTGTGAGGGGTTGGAACCCTCTCAGGCATAGTGTTATGGAGCAGCTCATCTATTTGACATCGAATGCGCTCTTTGCTAAGGCGATATAGATGCTCTAGCTATTGTTGGTCTTGCTCAAGCTGCATGATCTACGCTTGGTGGGTGGCATGTTTGGCAAATGCCAAGTCAATTTGTTCTACCGTCTTGAGTCTAGGAGGCCTAGATGCCTCTCCTACATGTTTATCTCGGTCATGATGATCTGAGATCTCTATAGGTCACTTTCCTCTATCGAGGTTGGCGGCATTCACCCGAGGTTCTGGCCTTAGTAGGTGATTCTAGTAAATAGCAGGTGCGGAGGCGCATTGCTCCCATGTTGTGTATTGCTCTTGAGGAATGTAATAGTCTTCCTCATGCTCCCTTTCATATATGTGAAAGGGGCGGGCAGAGTTGGCTCACCCTATCTGAAGAGCCTTGTGCTCTGGATTTGGCTTATTATTCCTAATAGTTATGGGGGGTAAAGGAGGGATGACATAATCATGTGGCCTCTCCTCATGGACCCTATGCTGTTCTAGCACTTCATTGCACGGTGGCCACTCATACCGAGCTTCTAAGGGAGCCTTCCCATTTATATTGAGTGCCACATGTAGGGACTCCTCCTGAAAGGGTCTATGTTGGATGGGAGTGCCCCTCGAAGGGGTGCCTCTATAGTCCCATTCTAAAATGGCACGATGTGGACTATCTTGTGGGTCGGGCCACCAAGGTGGTATGACCAAGTCCTTGGGGCTATAGCGGAGGTGACTTGTGCCCCCTTGTACACTCTCCATAGCTCCTGCCCATGATTGGGCTTGGCTACGGGTGTACACCATGGTGGTGTCTCCCTACAAGCTATGCGTAGGGTTTTTATTCTCTTTTTTTAATTTTTATGCTACACTAAACAGAAAAGATCACACACACACAAAGCAATGATTATCTCGTTTAAAGATTAAAGGTGTGCCCTAAACCTGGTTTAGTGTGTTTTTATTTTTGTTTTGATAGTTTTGTAAAGAACATTTTTTCCCACCCTGATCGCCACTGAAAGCACGAGGATACAAAAGAAAAAAGGAAATGCCAAGATGCGATGTAAACGAAACTAAACTTAATGCTAAATCCTACAAACTAAAATGCATGAAAGGAGAGAAGCATAAACGCATAGAAACAAGGTATAAAAGTGAATATGGAGTACAACCCTTTTTATTAATATGCTTTAGAACCCGGTTACAATTAGTCTCCTCCCTTTTCAGGGGCTAGGAGCGTCAAATATGTTCTTGTCACATCAACAGATGGTATTCCTTCTTTCGCGTGCCCACATGTAGAATGGGTGGACCAAACATCGCCGCCGCTTGCATTGATGAGTCTTGACTCCTTGCTGCTCCTCTAATGTTGAGATCCTATGTTCAAGGAAATAGAAAAATAGTCAGTAGCACCTGTAGATAAAATGAAACATGCAATCCCCAAGCCTACGAGTAGTGCATGCAAAAAATAAATAAAATGATAACAAAATAGCATCAAAATGATCTAAAAATTTAACAGAAGCATGAGGAAATTACCAGGAGGGCACTGCAAATGGAACAGTCAGAAAATTCGCCACGGATTTCTAATCGCTCCGGGGTGGGACGATTAGACCTGCAACAAAACGTCAGAAAGCATTGTCCCAAATGTCACATCTGGGAGGCTCCAAATCACCTAAAAAGTTGGGTGTTAGGTAAAATGGGGTATTTTGGGATGACCCAGATGGTCGGATTTTTCCAATTTGGCCTCTATCACTAGGAATTTGATGATGCCACCTGCATGTTAGCAAAAGCGGGAAATGACAAAAACATGATCAAAACAACTCAAAATGATGTGAAATTTGAATGAAAACCTATCTAAGAAACATAGAATCAGATGCAAAAATAAAAGAAAGGAAATCTTCTACAGATTTCTAATCACTCCGGGGTGGGGCGATTAGGACTACAACAGTGCGGGGGGCGCCTAGGGGCAGGACACCCATCGTTTGGGGCCTAGTTTCAGCACCAATCCACTTGGGATGGGTCCAAAACCTCTTGTGGGGTGTTTTTGACAAATTTGGTAGGATGTTATGGCCAAATGTCAGGTTTTGGTTCTGGATTTGCGCTTCCAATAATCACCCAATGACCTCCCTTCCAAAAGAGATCAAGGATGTGAAAGGCACAAATCAAAAGGTGTGAGGATGTAAAATGGTAGCACTTCATTGCTCAAAATTCTCCTTCTATATATATTTTTGGGGTGAGAAGACTCACCATTTTATAGACCTGACGGTCTCTTTGGATGAGCATGCAGAGGCGCCACTTGGCAATCATGCCTTCCTAGGGGGGAGAAGATTCCTCCCTGATTAGGGGCTCCATGACTACCCCTGTAACTACCTCTAGCACTCAAAAATGCTCACTCACACTCCCATGCAATGAAGGAAGAGTTAAGTGGTGGATCTGAGCTACCATTTGTCAAGATTTGACTTTTTGCCCGTCAAACCTGCTATTCGCCCCACCCTAGAGTGAATACTGCTAATTGTCCCTGGGTGGGGTGAATACCAGTTTGTAATCGTCCTTGGGTGGAACGAGTAGAGAGTAGAGTGCCTGAAGGTGCCAAATTGACCTTTGACCTTCCAAAACTGTTGTGTGAGTGGTTAGGACCATTGTTTAACCTGTGGGCATTGCCCTGGGGGCTGTGTGTGTCAATGCGATCAGTGTTTGCAGTCACATAATCGGATTGGTGTTGTTTTGGTGTCTACACATAGGATTTTAATCAACCAGACTTCTATATTGGTTATCTTAATAACCCACCCTTACGTGAGGGAAACCATAAGTTATTTAAAATTTCCAATATAAGTGCATAATTGATTTAATATAATTTCTTTTTAGAAATTTTTAAGAAAGGAATAATGAAGTGAGAATAAAATAGATTAACAAGGGTTAATTAAGGAGATATCCTTACTTAAATTCCTTTATCATTTTTTTTATATAAATTAAGAAACTCTTTGTAAAAATTAATCAAAATAATTTCATTAATATAGAGACCAATTGCAAGAAAGGAAATAATGAAATAATGTATATTAATGATATATCCTCACTTTAATCCACTAAAAAAATATCTATATAATATTAAAGAACTTTTGAAAGAAAATTAATTAGAAAAAAGTAAATTTTGTAATATAGATATTTGCTTTAAGAAGAAATTAAAGAAAGAATAAAATATTTTTATTTAAGATCTTTAATGTATTAAGGAATGTAATTTTAAATCAATTATCCTCACTTATATTTAATTACCAATATTTATAAACAAATAACTTATAACAAAAGTAATGAGGTAAAAATTTATGCAATAACAACCCCCCTCGATGCTATGATAGGTGCAAAAAGGTACCTATAACGCCCCCTAAAAAAAAATTATATTATAGATATTACAACTGTCCTTTATATATTCGGGCCAAGGAGATGCCGAAAAGAAAAGGATAGAAACTTTTGAAGGCTACAAATTTAAACAGAGATCAGATGTATATTTTCATCTTAAAAAACTTACTAGATCTGATCTGAAATTTAATTTACGTCAGATAGAGGACAAGAGGCATCGAAGAAGCATTGATGTTGTGTTTTTCAACAAACAAGTTACACCAACTAGCAGTGAGGAAGGAGCTTTGAAAGGCTACGATTCGCTACACTGAGAGTTGAGTAGGGCAGAAACATAAAATATTATAATAATACCTAAAGGATCGGTTTCCACGATAAGCTAGATTGGAGCTTCAAAAAATGTAAACTTTTAAAGGTTTGCTCCTTATCACTACACCTAAAATGTTAATAAAGGAAGTGAACTTTATAAAAAATTAAATAATTGAATGCTACCTCTTTTTGTGATTGTGAAACTTATGGAAGGCATCGTAGTACGTAGATAAGGCGTTGAGAAGATAAGAGTCCTGAAAGATGCTAAAAATACACACACTAGAGAGTCTCTTGGGAATGAGGATGTTACAATATTTGTTTTAGTAGAGAGTCTCTTGTGGTTACGTATGTGAAACGTAGGGAAGGTGCCCAAAGTAGCAGAGAAGGTTGTGACAAAAGAGGCTTCTCAGAAGATGAGAGAAAGACAACGACAGAGATAATATTTAAAAATAGAAGATGTTAGGTATCAAAAAAACCTAACACAAAGCACAGAACGAGTTCTGTCGAATATCCATCTATTGTGCACTTGTAGAGATCCTCAAAGGATAGAAGATGATAGGCACCACTAAAAAATCATTTGTATAATGCTTGAACAAAGAAACACTATTCAAAACAAGAGAATAATATTATTCAAACATTGTTAAGATGATTATATAACAAAAAAAATTTGAAGTTCTTCTTGAGCATCGAAGGACAAAAAAAATGGAAGAAATTCGAGTTGAATGAATATTTGGAAATCACAATATCTTCGAACGATTGATATTTAATTAGAAAAATACCTATTTTATGATACAAAGTCTCTATGCGCGTCAATATAAGCGGTGGCCAAAAGCCACGTTTCTAAAAAAATAAATGGACTTTGGTCTATTCAAAGTAAGACCAAAAGTCCATTCTATTTTGATGCGAGGAGCGCTACTTTCTCTAATTAAATATATCACGAAGATATAATGAAATTAAAAATTCAATTAAAAAAATTATATTTCCCACCAAAAGATTAATGCCTATGAATATTCAGTCTCCACTTTTGAGTGATACACAGTGATGGCTAAATGGAGCTGAAGCGAGCTACGTTCGAGATGGAGAATTTTTTTAAAAAACATAGGCATATGAGGAGGACACATAAAATTGTAGAAAAAAAATGAGGAGAATATTTGCATAATAAGGTAAAACAATATTTATCTAGATATTACCATAAGCAAATTCCTCAAAAAAATTGCAGATATAAAAAAATAATCTACAATAGATATAAAACCTCTTACTTTTTTTAGAAAACAAACAAAATATAAGAGAGTAAGAACTAGTTCGATAGACTACCTTCAAGAGAGAATGCCTAGTAGAATATATCCTACTCTAGTACCATGTTAAAATTTCCTAATAGTATAACTACAAAGCATTACAAGATTTGAAGAAACAAAATAGAACATATTGATTATTCCATGGATCAACTTTGTATAAATAACAAAGTTGATCATTGAGAGTCGTTGGATTACAACAACTCATCAAATATGATGTAGACTATAACTGAGAGTTCACCTGACTCATAAAGGAGAGGAAACTCAAGTAAGTCTATCCTAGTAGAACTTAAGAGAATAATTACTTATTCTAACAAAGGTTGGCAATTTTGAGAACATTGGGTACATTGCCTTTTGCTCAAGTGTTGATGTTGTCATTGATGTCAAGAAGCGGAAGGGTTTTTGTGAAAACCGAGGCAGACAAAATAAAAGGTTTTATTTAAAACCATGGAAAACATATTTGAAATGGGTTTTTCTTAAAACCCAAGTTGGCTCTTCGTTTCATTGAAAAAGGTGCCCCGATGATGAAGATATTTAAATTTAATATTTAGTTTAAATTTTATTTATTTAAAATTTAAATTAAAATATTAAAATAAATTAAAGTGCCAACGTGTTAATCAATGCATATTAGTGCATATAAAATGTGGCAATGGAATTCATTAAAATAATGAAATCGATATCAATTTGTGTGCATTTTGTTTTCGTCTTCATCTAAGCCAGTGAAGGAGGCACACGTGATAAACAAGTATTTGCTGTGACGAATGGTTGCAGTTCAAGAAGAGGACATGGCAATCATATTTTGAGACAGATCAACGTATTTATGCTCGGGAAAAATGGAGATAGATTATTGAATGGTTGAGGAGGATAAGCTGTTGGAAGGGCTTTGTATGAACGCTGTTGAAAAGAAGCACCTTGATTGATCACGTGGAATGTGGAGCCAGAGAAAAGCCGTTACCAAGGTGGAACTCAGACATGCGGAGGATACGTCAAATTGGACCTGCATTGAAGAACAAGCAAGAAGGTGAAAGGATAATATAAATATAAGGAAAATCGATGTTGCTGTTTTCGTGGGTGTGAAGGCCGAGCCTCCTGTAGAAGTCATCAATGTGTTGACTGCGAAATGGTCGACGACAAGAGCAGCGTATAAGCGACATCGCGGAGGAAGACTTTGATTAATGTTTTCAAAATAAAAGAATACCGCATATTCTGATTCAAAACGATAGATAGCCGAAGCAGCAGTTCTAGTTGAGCAAAGTCTGTTGAAGGAGGTGCATGGTTCGAAGCTTATCAGTGTCATCTTGGAGAGTTTTCTTTTGGCTCTGGAAATTGAAAGGTATGCTCTAATAATTATTAAACCTTTGATATAATTATAATTCAGGAGATATAAGGGATGTATTATTAAAAGATGTTTGTTGTACATGAAATTTATTAATGAAATACATGTGTTGAGAACTTAGAGGTACTTGTTGTTCTTGGTTAACAATTTGGGAGTTATAAGGTTATGCAATGTTGTGATTTATTTTATTTTATGGTATAAGTGGTTTTGGGAGTTATAAGGTTATGCAATGTTGTGATTTATTTTATTTTATGGTACAAGTGGTTTTAGGAGAGATAAGGAAGTTGTGCAATTAAAGACTTTGGTGATGATTATTGAAAAGTGGAATAATGTTGATTATCTTGTGATCTACTAACCCTTGTGAAGATTGGCAAAAGAATGTTGTGATGGTGGCAGATTTCCAAAGGGGTTCCTTCACTTCAATAAGGTATGGGCACATTCTTCTTATGAGTATGATTGGTGTATGTTATTCCTGAAATAAGATTGGAGTGAAAAGGTTTTCAACAAGGTTTCCTTTGGTTGAGTGTAAGTCCTAGTTTTTGGTTTGTTGAAGACTACTTATGCATTGTTATCATTGATGAGAGTTTTGGTGAATGCATAATTCTGGTTTGAGGTAGTGGAAGCATTGTGCACTAGGGTTTATGATTGTGAGTCTTGCTACTTGCTTTGAGTTGGTGAAACCCTTAGTTGGCTGTTTTGATATTGATGGATGAGTGCTTCCATAGAGTTTGTTTGATCAAGTTATTGCTTCTACTTGATTCATGATATTGGGCTTACTCCATTGAGTTGATTTGAACAAGTTATTCTATGCATTTGGTGATATTGTGTTGGTGGCTGTTTTGTTCAAATATCTTTGGAGGGAAAAGGATTTCTACTTGTTTCCTTTTCTTGTGATGATTGGTTGAATGCTTCAAGGTTAATGTTGAGTTGAATGATGTTGGTTAAACCTTGTCTTTGAGCATTGTTGTTGAAGCCCTAATTGGTTGAGAAAAGATATTGGTTGTTGGAAAGAACATGAGTATCATTGTTATATGAGATATTGCATGGTTGGCAATTGTTGGGTTGTGTTTCATGTTCTTGAGAAAAGCATACTACATCTATCTTATTCTTTTGAGATTTGAGATTGAGTTGATATTGAGATTGGGAGTTAAGTATAGAACATATTGAGTCTCTAACAATTCTCTTTATGCTTCTATGAGGTGGATGAATCACATTGGGTCTCTAACCATTCTCTTTGTGGGTTCATGCCAAGCAAGTGTTCTTGATAAACTTGTGAGCGAGGTTTTGGACGAGGTTCCATGTGGGGACTTGTGAGCAGATTTGGACGAGGTCTTAGCGAGAGGACTTGTGAAGCCGAGGTTGATAGTTCTATCCAGAGAACTTGAGGACAGAGGTGCATTGGTTCTATGAGAAGAACCTGAGGACAGATTTGTGCCAGACCGAAGGACTGTGTTTGGTGCTGATCAAAGACAGAGGACGAGGACATTTGTGCTAGACCGAAGGACTGTGTTTAGTGCAAATTCGAGGACCAGCTTTGAGGTGATAGAGTTGAGGACAGAGGTCTCCGACCAAAGTAGGGAGGACAGGTGTCTTCTGTGGATAGAGTTCCATTTGCTAAGGGCAGCAGAGGCAGAGGTCTTCTAGAGGATCACCAGCCAGAGGAGAGGTAGGGGAAGGTATCTCCTTTGAGCAGAGGCTCATAAATTCAGATTGGGGGAAGGTTTCTCCTTTGAGCCGAGGCTCATAAACATTGTAATTGGGAAGGTTTCCCAAAGAACTTTGAGATAACTTTTAGAGAAAAGTTTTGTGGATGAACCATGTAAATTGTTGTGTCACTTTGTGGATGGTTTTGTGCATTGCTTTGATATTGCTTTGGATATATTGCTTTACTATTTTGAAGTATAAAGGAAAAAGTAAAAAGAGGTCTTATACTGTTCACCCCCCCTCTCAGTATAAGCTTGTGTTCTTCAATTGGTATCAGAGCGGGTTCCTTCGAAAGGTTTAACAGCTTGAAGGAAAAGCTAGTAAAGAACACAATGGATCATTCAAGTGGCAATGCAACACCTATTCTTGATGGGTCAGATTTTGGTCTTTGGAGTGCAAGGATGAAGGTTCATCTAATGGCACTTGGGAATGAGGTTTGGGAAGTGATTGAAGATGAGTACACTATTCCTGAACATGGTCCTAATACTAAAGAAGAAAGGCTCCTACATCACAGCAATTCAAAAGCAATGAATGCAATCTTGAAAGGCTTACAGAAAGCAGATCTCACCAAAGTGATTCACTGCAAGACAGCTAGTGAAATGTGGAATCAATTGAAGGTGGTTCATACAGGTGATACAAATGTCAGAAAGGCCAAGTTGAGACACTTCAAAGGTATGTTTGAACAACTCAAAATGAATGATGATGAAAATATTAGTGACTACATGCTTCGTATGGATGAAGTTGTTAACTCCATGAAAGACTTAGGTCTTGAGCTTGCTGAAAATGATGTTTGTGATAAGATTTTAAGATCTCTTCCTAATAGATTTAGTGAAAATATTTCTGCTATTGAGGAAGCTAAAGATTTGGATAAGTTGAAAAAAGATGAGCTCCATAGTATACTTGCAGCATTTGAGTTGAGAACTCAAGTGAAGGTTGATGTCAAGAAGGAGGCAGCTTTCAAGACTACCAAGAATTCCAAAGGTAAACAACTTCAAGAGAGTGATGAGTCTTCTGGTGATGAAGAGGCATATTACAGCAAGAAAGGCAAGTTCTTTAGAAAGCACAAAAATATGAAAAACGTGAGATGTTTCAATTGTGGAAAGTTTGGTCATTATGCTACTAACTGTACTGTTGCCAAGGATGAAAGTGATGAAGATAAACAGGATTGTAAGAGCAAGGATTCTGAAAGGCATAGGCATCAAAGGAAGAACAAAGATGAGCACAACAATAAAGGAAAGAGGTATTCTCACAAGCACAAGAAGAGCTTCTACCTAGACAAAGCAAGTAAGTGTTCTAGCAGTGATAGTGAAAGTTCTTCAAGTGATAATGAAAATGAGATGTTGTTCATATCAAAAAAGAGGAAGAACCGAAACATAGATTCATTATCATGAAATGTCTTAGATGTGGAAATTTTGGTCACCTTGAGGATGATTGCACAAATAATGAATTGGTTGTTAGTATGTATGAGGATGCTTCAGAAAATGATAAGGAAGATGCATGTATGGTTTTTGAAAAGGGTAGCACCTCTAGTGATAAGAAATCTGAAAAAGGCCTTGATAATTCAAAGTGCAATCAAATAGAGGATCTTGAATGTGAACTTACAAATGCTCTTAGTGTTTTGAAAAAGGAAAGAAAGAAGAATGCTAGACTCAAGGATAAGTTAGATGAATGTTGTATGGAGAGAGATGAACTTATAGAAAGTCTTGATGTCTCTATGGCTAATGCACAAGAACTCAAGAATGAGTTAGAATCTAAGGTGCTTGAGTATAGTGAATTAGAACAGAAAATGGCTTCGTTGAAAGAGGAAAATAAAGAGTACAAGGATAAGCTATAGAGGTTTCAAGAAAGCTCCAAAAAGGTTAAGTCTCTCATCCAAAGTCAAAGAAATCCAACAGATAAAACAGGTCTTGGTTTTGTTAAGCCTCACAAGAAACAAGTTGGAGAGTCTAGTAAGAGATTCCAAAAGGAAGAGAGTTCTAATGAGGAAAGTATTTCAGATCATGAGTCCTTGAATGATAGATGCATAGAAACAGAAAATAGATTTTGGAATGAGAAGAAGGAGAAGTTTTCAGGACCTGAGAAGTCAAATAAAGGAAAGTTTCAAGGCAGATGTTTTGCTTGTCACAAGTTTGGTCACATGGCTGTACATTGCATGGCTCAGGTGAAGAAGGTAAATAACAGTTTCAGAAGTGGTGATTTCTTTTATGGGTATTGCTACTCTTGCAATCAGTTTGGGCACAAGGCAGTTCATTGCAAGGCAAACAACAGGAACAGGTTTAGTCGAAACAGGTGGATTCAAAGAACAGGTATGCCTCAAAGAAATAACATTGTTACTTGTTACAAGTGCAACAATGAAGGACACATAGCTAGACAGTGTAGAGCTGAAATTCCAAAATACAAGAACAGGAACAGTGGCATGATCAGGTCCAAGGATCAGAACAATGACAAGAACAGGAATATGGACAAAGAGTTCAAGAGAAGGCCTGGCAAGGAAGTTATAGATGCTGATGATGATCAGTGCCTAATGGGAGTTTTACTCCCATCCCAAAATTAATCACCTCAACAGGAGGTGGGGGAGGGACTAAGCTAAGAGGCTCATTCTTAGTTTCGAGCCCCAAAGGTGGCCCTTTGCCATTGATGACAAAGGGGGAGAGATATGAGTAAGGGGGAGAGCTTCAAGTCAGGGGGAGCAAAACTTCAAAGAGAGTGATTTCAGTTTTGGCTCTTGAAGATGTGTTTTTAGTAAAGTTTTGCCATCAATGACAAAGGGGGAGATTGTTGGCAATTTTGGGTACATTGGGTACATTGCCTTTTGCTCAAGTGTTGATGTTGTCATTGATGTCAAGAAGCGGAAGGGTTTTTGTGAAAACCAAGGCAGACAAAATAAAAGGTTTTATTTAAAACCATGGACAACAGATTTGAAATGGGTTTTTCTTAAAACCCAAGTTGGCTCTTCGTTTCGTTGAAAAAGGTGCCCCGGTGATGAAGATATTTAATTTTAATATTTAGTTTAAATTTTATTTAAAATTTAAATTAATATTTTAAAATTAAATTAAAATATTTGTCGACGTGTTGGTAATGCATCTTAGTGCATATAAAATGTGGCAATGGAATTCATTAAAATAATGAAATCGATATCAATTCGTGTGCATTTCGTTTTCGTCTTCGTCTGAGCCAGCGAAGGAGGCACACGTGATGAAAAAGTCTGTCGTGAGAATGGTTGAGTTCAAGAAGAGGAATGGCGATGAATTTTGAGACAGATGAAGTATTTGTTGGGAAAAGGAGACAGATTATTGAATGGTTGAGGAGGATAAGCTGTTGGAAGGGCTTTGTATGAAGACTATTGAAAAGAAGAACCTTGATTGATCACGTGGAATGTGGAGCGAGAAAAGCGTTGCAAGGTGGAATGGAATGCGGAGGATACGTCAAATTGGTGATTGAAGAACAAGCAAGAAGGTGAAAGGATAATATAAATATAAGGAAAATCGATGTTGTTTTTGTGGGTGTGAAGGTGAGTTGTAGAAGTCATCAATGTGTTGACTGTGAAATGGTCGACGACAAGAGTAGGTATAGGACATGGGAGGAAGTTTGATTAATGTTTTAAATAAAGATGGTATGTTGGTGGTGGTTGTGGTATGTTAAGGGGTGTGGTTGAGTTATGGTGTATTTGGGGTTTTTTTTGGTTGAATTGAAGGTATGTCTAATAATGATTATTTGATATAGTTGTAATTAGGAGTTATAAGGGATGTTTATTAAGATTGTTTGTTGTATGATTTATTAATGATTTGTTGGAATTAGGTTTTTGTTTGGTTAATTTGGGAGTTATAAGGTTATGCAATGTTGTGATTTATTTTATTTTATGGTATAAGTGGTTTTGGGAGTTATAAGGTTATGCAATGTTGTGATTTATTTTATTTTATGGTACAAGTGGTTTTAGGAGAGATAAGGAAGTTGTGCAATTAAAGGCTTTGGTGATGATTATTGAAAGGTGGAATAATGTTGATTATCTTGTGATCTACTAACCCTTGTGAAGATTGGCAAAAGAATGTTGTGATGGTGGCAGATTTCCAAAGGGGTTCCTTCACTTCAATAAGGTATGGGCACATTCTTCTTATGAGTATGAGTGGTGTATGTTATTCCTGAAATAAGATTGGAGTGAAAAGGTTTTCAACAAGGTTTCCTTTGGTTGAGTGTAAATCCTATTTTCTGGTTTGTTGAAGACTACTTATGCATTGTTATCATTGATGAGAGTTTTGGTGAATGCATAATTCTGGTTTGAGGTAGTGGAAGCATTGTGCACTAGGGTTTATGTTTGTGAGTCTTGCTACTTGCTTTGAGTTGGTGAAACCCTTAGTTGGCTGTTTTGATATTGATGGATGAGTTGCTTCCATAGAGGTTGTGTTGATCAAGTTATTGCTTTACTTGATACATGATATTGGGCTTACTCCATTGAGTTGATTTGAACAAGTTATTCTATGCATTTGGTGATATTGTGTTGGTGGCTGTTTTGTTCAAATATCTTTGGAGGGAAAAGGATTTCTACTTGTTTCCTTTTCTTGTGATGATTGGTTGAATGCTTCAAGGTTAATGTTGAGTTGAATGATGTTGGTTAAACCTTGTCTTTGAGCATTGTTGTTGAAGCCCTAATTGGTTGAGAAAAGATATTGGTTGTTGGAAAGAACATGAGTATCATTGTTATATGAGATATTGCATGGTTGGCAATTGTTGGGTTGTGTTTCATGTTCTTGAGAAAAGCATACTACATCTATCTTATTCTTTTGAGATTTGAGATTGAGTTGAGATTGAGATTGGGAGTTAAGTATAGAACATATTGAGTCTCTAACAATTCTCTTTATGCTTCTATGAGGTGGATGAATCACATTGGGTCTCTAACCATTCTCTTTGTGGGTTCATGCCAAGCAAGTGTTCTTGATAAACTTGTGAGCAGGTTTTGGACAGGTTCCATTGGGGACTTGTGAGCAGATTTGGACAGGTCTTAGCAGAGGACTTGTGAAGCTGAGGTTGATAGTTCTATCAGAGAACTTGAGGACAGAGGTGCATTGGTTCTATGAGAAGAACCTGAGGACAGATTTGTGCCAGACCGAAGGACTGTGTTTGGTGTTGATCAAAGATAGAGGATGAGGACATTTGTGCTAGACCGAAGGACTATGTTTAGTGCAAATTCGAGGACCAGCTTTGAGGTGATAGAGTTGAGGACAGAGGTCTCCAGCCAGAGCAGGGAAGACAGGTGTCTTCTGTGGATAGAGTTCCATTTTCTAAGGGCAGCGGAGGCAGGAGGTCTTCTAGAGGATCACCAGACGGAGCGAGAGGTAGGGGAAGGTATCTCCTTTGAGCAGAGGCTCATAAATTCAGATTGGGGGAAGGTTTCTCCTTTGAGCCGAGGCTCATAAACATTGTAATTGGGAAGGTTTCCCAAAGAACTTTGAGATAACTTTTAGAGAAAAGTTTTGTGGATGTAAATTGTTGTGTCACTTTGTGGATGGTTTTGTGCATTGCTTTGATATTGCTTTGGATATATTGCTTTACTGTTTTGAAGTATAAAGGAAAAAGTAAAAAGAGGTCTTATACTGTTCACCCCCCCCTCTCAGTATAAGCTTGTGTTCTTCAAACTGGACATGAGCAAGAATAGGAATATGGATAGGAACAAGAACATAGACATGAACGTGAATATGGATAAGAATAGTCAAATGAATCAAAAGGATCATATGAGAAGGAAAGAGTACAAAGGTAAAGAACATTGCTCTTTGGAGTAGAAATACTCTCACCCCAAAATTAACCACCTCAAAAGGAGGTGTGGGAGGAGCTAAGATAAAAGACTCATTCTTAGCCCTGAGCCCCAAAGGTGACCCTTTGCCATTGATGTCAAAGGGGGAGAGATTTGAGTAAGGGGGAGAGATTTTGTTTAAGGATAGAACATCGAGTCAAGGGGAGCAATTTCCCAGGGGGAGCAAAACAGGAAAAATGTCAAGTTTTGGTAAAAAGAATGGGTTGCCATCAATGACAAAGGGGAAGATTTTTAGATATTTTGAGTAGATAAGTTGTCATTGATGTCAAGAGTGAGTGGTCATTGATGTCAAGCTTTCAACACTAGTCAATGGCAGTTTCAGTGGGCAGCATCAATTTTAGGTTCTCCAATAAGTGCAAAAGGATAGTCCGCCTTCAGTTGATCAAGACCTAGTTCCAGGAAGTCAGATGAGGTCCAAAGGGCAAAGAAGAGGCCTAGGCAAATAATATTATAATATTAAAAAGAAAATTTAAATTAATTATAAATTAATTAATATAATTCTATTATAAATTTATTTATTAATTGATTTAATTAGATTTCATGTTACTTAAGTTAATTATAAGCTAATTTTAATTTAATTATAAATTAATTTTTATTAATTTAATAAACCCTGAAAAGGGTTATAAAGAAAAGTTATAAATAAAATTTAAAATTCAATGTGAAGCATCGACGTATTACAACATCAAGGCACTATGTATATATATGAAGGCAAAACCTTTGCCTTAGTCCCCCATGCAATTATTATTTCGAATGCCCCTAAGTTTGAAAATGAGCGCAAAGAGAAAGCAATGATTTTTGTTTTAAAATTATTCGAAAGAAGTAAATAAACAAATAGGAGCAAGGATCCTTCCAATTTGCACATGTGCCACGTAGCACAGCTGGTGACCGTGGTAAGTGTTAAAACGTTTAATGGTAGGAGGACGTAGGTTCGAACCCTGTAGGGTTCATGTTTTGCAAGGAAGAAGGTTTGCATTTTTGTGAATGGTGCCTAGCATGAGGAACAAAGGGAGGCTAGTGTCTTCCCCATCTCACAGGAGCGCCAAGCCTACATGGTGGGCTAGCACCTTGGTAAGGCACTCAATAGAGAGGTTTCTGCATCGAAATCCACAAAGGCCTTTTAGCAGATGAGACAAAGGTATGCGCTGATGATTGTTGGGTTTGTCGCTTAATTTGAAATGTGCTAAGGTTGAAAGAAAATAGAAAATATTTTTATGTTCCTAAGGTTGAAAAATAATATTTTTGTGAGATTTAATTTTTTCCTAAATTAAATTTGGGTATTAAGTGTTTTGAGGGAGATAAAAGGGTAGACAATTATTATTTTTGAAGGGTTATTATTGAAAGTTTGATTTATTAAATTGGAGATTATAAGGAGCATTTTGAGTGATTATTTTTGTGTAATTTGATGATTGCTAATTTCAAGGAGGAGTAATAAGGTGTATTTGGGATTTATTATTTTTGTGTTTGAGAAATATTTTGAAAGAGAGCTAATGTGATATTTGTTATCTAACTATTTAAATTTGCAAAGGAGAAAATTATGATTGAGGCAGGTTTTTCTAAAGGCACTTCTACGTCAAACAAAAGGTATGGGCACATCTTCCTAGTGAGTGATTTTCAAAAGTTGTGAATGCAAAGTTAGAGTGAAAAGGATTGTTTGGTTAGCATTGTTGAGTGTGTTTTGAATTAATGCTTCAAGGTTTTCTAGAATACAGAGTTGTTGATAAAATCTTGTTTTATAAGAATTGTTGTTGAAGTAATTAATTGAGTGAAGAACTTGAACTAGGGTTTGCAAAGAACATGAGTGTCATTGTTACATGTGATTGATTGATAAGAATTATTGGAAACACTTGAGTGAGTGTTCATATGTTTGGACTAGGGTTTGTGAGCAAGGATTATTTCATTGAGTGATTGGTTGAGCCTAGTCAATTGGATGTGTTGATGTGATAGTTCAAGTTCTAGGAAATAAATTGTTCTATATTTTGAATTGATTTGAGAAAGGGGTTGAGTGTGGATGAGTGTGAAACATATTGAGTCTCTAATAATTATCTATATGTTTCTGTGATAAAAGAGATATTGAAAGTGATTGAGATTTTGTGAATATGAAGCATGTTGAGTCTCTAAAAATTCTTTATATGTTTCTAAAATATTGATTAAAAGTAATTGAGCATTGTGATAAGTGTGAAGCATATTGAGTCTCTAAAAATTTTCTTTATGTTTATATGATTTTGGATAAGTTCTAGTGAGGACTTATTGAGCATATTTGGACAGGTTCTAGTGAGGACTTGTTAAACAAATTTGAGGCAAATATTAGTGAAGACTTGGGAGAAGATTAGAAAAGTTGTAGATAGGACTTGTGGATAGATTAGTGTGATATTTTGTGGAATGTTACAAGGTATATTTGAGACAAGTCATTGAGAAGACTTGAGAGCTAAGTTGATTGATTGATTTATTTAAAACTTGAGTTAAAGTTTGGGGTAGATCTAGCAGAGTTGATTTGATATTAAGTCAAGCTTTGTGTTAATGATTGAGGATAGATTTGTGCTAGACTGAATGACTATATTTAATGCAGATTAGAGGACACAATTTAGTGCATATTTGAGGACAAGTTTGTGCCAAACTAGAGACAGAGATTGAGCATATTTGTGCTAGACCGAAGGAATTTGTTTTGTAAAGATTTGAGATAGAGCTTTGAATATGATAGAGTATAGAGGATGACAACATCTAGTGTATAGATATCCATTAGCTAGGGTAGTGAGGATAGGTGTCTTCAATGGATAGAGATTTGTTAACCAGAGCATTGGGGGTAGAAGTTCTTCTAGAAGATCACTAGTCAAAGCTAAGGATAAAGGAGTTATCCTGTGGATAGAGATCCATGAAATTGATTAGGGAATTGGTGTCTCCTTTGGACTAAGGTCCATAAAAATTGTAAAAGGAAAAGGATTCCCAAGGATTGATTGAGAAAATTTTAGTGAAATATTTTATTCGTGGAGTAGCCCACATTGGATGAACCACGTAAAATTGAAGTCTCTATTGTGTGTGTGTATTTGTGCATTTCTTTGATTACTATTGTTGATGCTACTATATACATTGCATAATATTGATTGGGAAAGAAAACTAAAGAGTGGTCTTCTACTGTTCACCCCCCTCTTAGTATAAACTTGTGTTCTTCAGTACTATGAGCTTGTGTGAAAAACTTTATCATATTGAATAAAATCCAAAGCCAATATTTCTTCACAAATATTAACATGGAGAACAATACAACACAAAGTACTTATCAAAGATCTTTTATCTATAGTTTTAAATTATTTCTTTGATTATTACAGTTGCAATTGACATGAAATCATAAAACATATTTTTTAGTTGTGTAGATATGACAAGTATAATTAAATTAAAGTCCAATTTTTTTGTCTAACCTTATTTTCAAAGAATTTATCATAGATATTTGTAATGCAATTGCAAAGGATTTCAAGAAGTTTTAATGTGACTTTTCAAACATTTTGAAAAATTATACTTAAGTGCATTTGGTCTTCTAGATATAAATAAATCTTTGATTCTTTGAATTGATTACAAAAATATATATTTTTAAATATTTTAATCCAAAATTTTTCTATATGTGTTTATCATTTCTAAGGATTTATAGTTTAGTCGATATAGATAAATTGAGAGTTGACACCATTTACTAGAAATTGTCACATAGGTTTGGTCTTTAAGGATTGTAGTGTTTTTTATCAAAACACCAAATAGTTTACTTTGATAATTATGATTAGTATATATTTAAAAGATTGTTTCTCAATTTATAGAGGGCTATTAGTGGTTGTACATGTTTTTTTTCTTATTTATAACTTATACATTTTTTTATAGGATGGATAGAAAGGGTTTTGAAATTTTAAAACAATTAAATTTATAACATTATGTTATTAAATATACATCCAATAAGACTACATTATATTACTATATATACAACTTAAGTGAGTTACAAAGGTTTTATAACTCCAAAAATAAGGTTTAAGGTTTGTATCTATAAGGAGATAGTTTTGTATACCAAGCTCAATGACTAGATAAATATATATTAAATAACTCCAAATTCTCCATCACCCATAACTTTGTAAATGTGAACAAATACTTTACCTTAATTTTAAATTATAACCAAATATATTTTATTTATATCCATCAATAATAATATTATTATTTAATTATCTTTAATACTAGTTCTAGGGGATAGCACAATGATTTGAGCTTTGGCTTGGGAGGTTCAAGGTGCAAACCATGATGTAGACAAGTGCATGAGGGGGTGTGTATGGTTGTGTGCTAAATTACTTATTGATAAGCTCAACTCTCCCTTTATGAGAGGTCATGGTGGGATGTGTGTTTTTTTCCTATTGATAAGCTCAACTCTTCCCCTTATGAGAGATCATGATGGGATGTGTGTTAAATTCTCTATTGATATGCTTAGCTCTCCTCCTTATGAGAGGTCAAGGTGGAATGTGTGTTAGATTCCCTGCTGATAAGATTAGCTCTCCCATTATGAAATATCATGGTGGAATGGGAATGACCAACCCTAAGTGTTGTTTGTAACGGTTTCTCACACCAACCAAATAAAAAAACACATTAAAATTTAATTTGTTCAAATAATTTTCACATTTATTTGCAGCTTTACAATTGCTCATTTAAATGAATACCTTATTCTTCCCCTTCCTTATTTAAATTAATACCTTATTCTTCTCCTTCCTTGTATATTTTTGTACTCACTTCCAAATGAATTGCCCATTTCAACCCATATACTATAAAATGTTGGGGAAGATTGTATTAACATTGGTCTTGCAATGAATTTGGATTTTAGAAGAATTGTTCTTGAGGGGATTCCAAGAATATTGAAAAAGGGAGTTAAATAATTCTAGAATTTTCCAAATAATTACAAATGCGAAAACTATATTGGGAAACCTAGAAGAAAGTCAAGTTAAACATATTTAAAGAGAAAGAAACAAAGTTGCGATAAAATGGTGAATATGGCAGTTAAATCTGAAGATTTCAAGGTTTGGTCATAAGTTTTCATGGAGTTTGAAAAGATTATAAGAATTGATAATGAAGCTAGTAGATAAAGAGGGCAGAGAAAAGCAAAATATTTATTGGGATCATGTGATGAAGGATTTGAGCACACTAAATTACATTCTTACAATTATGTAAAGCATTGAGCCTACATAAGCCACGCCACGTCAAATAGAAGAATAGCCAGAGGAATGTTATTTCAGCTTTTCCATCAACAAGTTTAGCGCAAGTTTGATAATAAATTAAACCCATGTTTGTTTGTTTTACGAAGCTATCTTGCATTTGTATAATCTTCTTTTATTTTTTTACTTTACATTTTACATTTTTGAACTCTGTGTAAAGGGTTGGGGCCCTTCGACCCCTTTTATCAATAAAAAAAAACATTGGTCTATAGTCCCCCATATTACGTTGCAAATCAAGTCAATCGCCGTTCCATTAGCCTAAATATTATAAGCACTTTACCACTTTACCTTATTTATGAATATAAACTAAGATAACAACAAATGACATGTCTTTACTATGAAGATTAGTTTTAAATGTTAACTCCAAGCCCCCTGCCCTCACGGTTATAAGCCCTACAAAATCAAAGCTATTATAGACCCTGCCATAAATATTATAATCACAATAGGAAACTTAATAGCTAAGGAAACTTTATTTTGAAGATTTGAGGGTTATACTCAGCCAGAAAGTCGAGCATTTATAAACGTCAATCTGAACTTACGGAAGATCATCAGCAGGAGGATTCGACCTTACTACTAATCCAAGGGCGCGCACTTACTACTAACCCTCGTGGCGTTCTTCTGCACGAGACGATCGATCTCCGCCGCTATATTTAGCGGAATACTGAAGGTATTTTCGGCTCTGTGACCTTTAAGAATTTAATGTTATGCTAAATGCTCGGAAAATTTGGATTAATCTTCGTCAGTTTGTCCACAAAATCAGTTCCTCGGTTATGTGTGTTCGAGTAACTGTGATCTTCCTTTGTCAGATAATATAGATTATTACTTAAATGCGTGGATATGATTTAGTGCAATTTTAGTGTCTGCCATCGCTTTTATCGTGAATTGAACAAAAGTCCGTTGCTGGAGTCACTGTAAGCCTAGATCCTCATCTTCTGGAGACAAATACCAAAGGTTACGTATGTAAATAGTGCTTTGCCCTGGAATATTAATGTCGTCTACACAAGCGGCTTTCGGTGTTTTGCCACCTCAGCTAGAAATTTAGCACTTCTATTTAAAGAATTTAATGTGCTTAGTAAGCTACTCTTAGGCAGGAAATATGCAATGTTAGTTTCAGTCTACTTTGCCGGAGAATTTATAATATGGACTTAGAACTCATGTTAGAGGGGTTCTTATTTAGCAAATTTTGCTTGGGACTTCCTAACTAAATCTTGCGTGATCCTTCCTAACCAGGTCATAACTGTCATAGAGAGCTTTCCATAAGGTGGACCTAAAATACTGCAAAAGAGGATTCACTGAAAAAATAGGGAAAAATACAGTAAATTATATATTTTAAAATTAATAATAAATAAAAATAAATGTTTAAATCTGTATATTACCATCTCAATATACTTGCTGAACTGTAGAGAAAAGATTTAGAACCGTAGAGAAGACTTGATTAGTATTCAAAAAAAAAAAAAAATTCTTTTATGTTCCGGATATCATTTTGGAACGGAATTTACATTTTTAAAAGTTTGAACGTGACATGACCACATCCACCGTTTTTCATCGAAATGATATGAAAATTTGGTAATCATGCTCCCTAACATGGCCCTTTAACAGAGGGAGAGCCAGCGGTTATCATTATCATAATTGTTCCACCTGGCAACTAGATGCTTCGTAACTGTTTGAAATTGTGTTCATATTTCGAGATTTATTTTAAAATTCATATAAGAACAGGGAAAGCCTTTTTCAGAAATACATGTCAAAGTTTATTAAGAAACTAATGTCAAAACATGAAAACCACGATGAACTGATCAAAATTTATGAAATGTTTTACCAGTGTTCTTTAAATGTTAAAAGACGAGTCACGAGGGTCTTGAAATCCTATGGCTGCTGCATTCGATCTGGCTGGAATATAAGGCAGATGTGGTGAATTTGATGTGGGAATTTTGGAAAACACGATATTTTGATTACCAAAATTGTTTTTTCCCATAAATTACACTTGCCTTTGACTCGTGTTAATTGTTGATGTACACTTTACGGAACTAACGGTGCATGTCTTCACCAAATCAAATTGTACTATTCAATTAGTACATTTTGTTAAAATTAAATATTTAGGGGAATTCTAGTCGGTGTAATAAATGTACAGGTGGTGGAAGACATTCTAGACTACGGTGCCAACATTGTTGTGACACCGACCATATGAGTGCTATAGGTGTAATAAATGTATAGGCGGTGGAAGGCATTCTATACTACGGTGCCAAAATTTTAGAGTGTTCTGGCACCGACCACATGGGTGCTATAAAAAAGGTTTATCGTCCGGTTTGAATTAAGTTCTCTTTTTCCTTCTTTTTGTTTTCTTCTCATTATTATTATTTTTTTTTTCTTTCTTCCTCTATGAGTATGGTGTTGAATTAAGTTCTCTTTTCCCTTTTTTTTTTTTTTTTTCTTCTCATTATTATTATATTTTTTTTTTCTTCTTCTATGAGTATGGTGTTCTTCCTCTGATCCCAATATGTATATTCTCAATGTTTTTTTTATTTTCATGTATAAATATATTGTTGATAGAAAGTGCTCATTTAGATAGATGTTTCATTTATTTTCATAGAAAGTGCCCATTTAGATAGATGTTTCATTTATTTTCATGTATAAATATATTGTTGATAGAAAGTGCTCATTTAGATAGATGTTTATGCTTACTTTGTGGTTATAATTCTTTCTTTCAGCAAAGAATTATAATCACAAAGTAAGCTTTAACCATCACACAGAATAAATTGAAACGCTTGTTCAGAATAAAAAAGTTTCGTAAGCCTTTTTTTGGAAAACAGGTTTTGAAATTTTTTTCCTGGATAAGGGAGTTCCAAAATGTTTTTTAAGGGAAATAAAATGTGAAACAAGAGTTTTAGCAGAACGTCAAAAATGGGCGGATGGACTTTTGCTGGTCAAAGCGTGGTCAAAAACATATTTTCGTAATAATTAAGTCGCAAATTGTTTTTTCGGAGTGGAGAAGTCACGAAACATGTTTTCGGAGGATGAATGGGCGAAATATCTTTTCGGAGGAGTAGTTGTCCGAAATAACTTTTCAGAGGAGAAAATACGCGAAAGACTCAAGTAGACGAAAAATGCATTTATATTAACTGAAAAACAAACTGACAATATTAGGACAAAATATAACTTTACACAAATGCTTCTTTCAATCGAAGCTTTACAAACACATGTGCAATTTGAGTTGCAGGTTGAACACCCAGTGGGGTTTTCGGAAGGCTATAGCTCCGACTCCTTTCTCTGTGTCTGTTATGCACTGTTCTTCTCCCCTTCTTCTTCTCTTCTACTCTATGCTACTGTGTTCTTCAATCTCTTCTACTCTGCACTCCACTACTCTGTTCTCAGCCACTCTTTGCACTGTTATGCACTTCTCTTGCTCCTTCTTTCTTGTGCTGCCCATAACTTTTGAAAGACACCACCTCCTTATATATTCGGACGGAGGAGAGGATAAGGCTTATCTTCTGATAGGGGATAAGGATTATCGTTGAACATGCTAGGGTTTCCTTCCAATCGCAACTACTAGCATTAATGACACACATTGGAAATTTATGGCGATTAGATGTTAGAGATCTGAAATCGGATTCTGATGATAAGATCTATCAGAGATCTTACAAGAGTGAAATCAAGTTTAATTTTTAACATCCTCCTTTAAACGAGATTTCACAAAGACTTTGATGCCTAGTAATTCCCTCAACCTGTTGAAGTCCTCCTCCTTCAAAGGTTTTGTGAAAATATCTGCTACCTGCTCTTTTGACCTGCAAAATAGTAACTCAATTTCATTAGATTTCACCAGCTCTCTAATGAAATGGTAGCAAATGTCGATGTGCTTGGTCCTGCCATGAAACACTGGATCCTTTGATAGTGCTATGGCTGAATTGTTGTCATAGAAAATAGTTGTTGCCCCTTCTAGTGGATGATTCAGCTCACTCAAAATTCTCCTTAGCCAAACTACTTGGCATGCGGTTGAAGTGGCGACAACATACTCTGCCTCAGCAGTGGACAATGCAACTATGGGTTGCTTATTTGAGGACCATGAAACTGCTCTCGATCCAAGATGGAAAGCATACCTGAAAGTGCTCTTCCGATCATCTGTACTACCAACCCAATCACTATCTATGTAGCCAATTAGTTCAAGTTGGTCTTTTCTGGCATAAAAAATTCCATGGTTTTTGGTCCCATTGACATACCGCAGTATTCTTTTCCTACAAGTGAGTGTTCTTCAATGCTTCCATAAATCTTCTAATAAGACTCACTACAAACATCAAATCCGATCTGGTTGCAGTAATGTACATTAGAATTCCAACAAGTCGTTTGTAGAATGTTGGATCAACATTGCTATCGCAATCATTTTTGCTCAACTTCAGGCCTGTTGCAACTGGTGTGATGGCAGGTTTTCTATCCTCCATATTAAACCTCTTCAGGACATATTTTGCATACTTGCCTTGAGAAATGAAGATGCCATCTGTAGATTGGTCAACTTCAATGCCTAGAAAGTAATTCATCAGGCCTAAGTCCATCATTTTGAACTTCTTCATGGTTGTTTTGAACTGGTCAAATAGTACATTGTTATTGCTAGTGTAAATTAGATCATCTACATACAAGTAGACTATCATCATCTCCCCTCCTACATTTATCTTCAGGTATAGGTGTGCTCATATGGGCATTTGATAAACCCATTCTCCTAAAAATAGTCATCAATCCGACTGTACCAAGCCCTGGGTGCTTGCTTCAACCCATATAGAGCTTTCTTCAATTTCAGTACTTTGCCTTATTGCCCTTCCAGCTCATAGTCGGGTGGCTGGTCTATGTAGACCTCTTCTTCCAACACTCCATTCAGGAAGGTAGACTTGACATCCATATGGTAAACATTCCAACCTTTCTGGGCTACCAATGCCAGGATCATTCTGATTGTGTCAAGTCTCACTATAGGTGCATACACCTCATGATAGTCAATCCCTGAATTTTGCTTGTAGCCTTTTCCCACCAATCTGGCCTTATGTATGTCTATTTCACCTTGGGCATTAAACTTGGTTTTATATACCCACTTGACTCCAATGGTCTTCTTCCCTGCTAGAAGATCCATTAACTACCAGGTATGATTCTTCTCTATGGCCTCTATCTCATCATCCATAGCTTGCACCCATTTCTGATTCTAAATTGCTTCTTCAAATGAAATTGGATCACACTTAGAAAATAAAGCAAAATTAAAATGTTCTTCATCTATTTGATTTTGGGTTACCTCATAAATGTCTTGCAAGCTCCTCATATTTGTTGGTGTCCTCAAGTTGGATATCCTACTTGCAAGTTGAGGTGATCATGATGATGAGGCAGTGTTGCTGCTAGCTCCAGTGTTACTACTTGAAGCTACAGGTGGATGCACTTTTTCTTCTTCCAAGTCCTCATACTTGATAATTGCTAGTTTTGGCTGGCTAGTATTTGATTTCCAGTTCTAGGCTTCATCCTCCAGGAACTTCACATCTCGAATGATAATCAGCTTCTTCGTGACAAGATTATACAACCTATATGCCTTCGAATCTTCACTATACCCAGTGAAGATGCATTTTTTGCCTTATCATCCAGCTTCTTTCTCTTCTCATCTGGAACATGTGCATATGCTATGCACCCAAAAAATCTTAAATGAGCCACACTAGGCTTCTGATTGCTCCAGGCCTCTTAAGGAATTTTGTCCTTCACACTCTTCATGGGACATCGATTTAGTAGATAAACTGCACAACATACAACTTCTGCCTAGAACTCATGTGGTAAACTCTTTGCCTTTAACATGCTCCGTGCCATCTCCATTATAGTTCTATTCTTCCTCTTTGCAACACCATTCTGTTGTGGTGTGTATCTCACAGTGACTTGCCTTCAAATTCCATTTTGCTTGCAGAAATTGTGGAATTCATTGGAGATATACTCACCTCCTCCATCTGTTTTGAGAGTCTTCACATAATAGTCACTCTGTTTCTCAACCAGAGCCTTGAACTCCTTGAATTTATTGAAAGCCTCTAACTTTTGTTTGATGGGATATACCCATGTCCTCCGACTAAAGTCATCAATGAAAGTCAAGAAGTATTTGTTACCAGTAAATGTGTTGGTTTGCATTGGACCACAAATATCATAATGCACCAGCTCTAATGGTTGTGAAGCTCTCCAAGACTGTCCTGTAGGGAATGCATCCCTATGTTGCTTGCCGACCAAAAAACCTTCACAAACTTGATTTGGTTGCTCAATAAGGGGTAAACCCTTCACCATCTGTTTCTTGTGCAACAAGTTCAGGCCACTAAAGCTCAGGTGATCGAATTTGAGATGCCACAACCATGTAGCATCCTTCACTACTGCACTAAATGACAGCAACAATTCATTTTGAATATGAAGGGGAAACATCTTGTTCTTTATCATGGACATAGTTGCAATTTGCCCATGCTATTTGTCTCTGATGGTACAAGCTCCATCCTTGAATTGAACAGTGTACCCCTTCTGCACAAGCTGTCCAACGCTCAGCAAATTGTGCTTCAACCCAGGCACATAATATACATCGGTGATCTACTTCCTTTCACCTTGCCTAGTGTGGATAAGGATTTTTCCTTTTCCCATGATAGGTACCTTACTATTGTTCCCCATATTCACTTTGGATTGGACTATTTCATCCAACTATGAGAACATCTCTTTGTTCCCAGACATGTGGTTTCTACAACCACTATCGAGATACCATGTGTTCTTTTGGCTCTCCTCCTCAATACTACAAGTTAACAACATATTCCCACAAGCATATCTACACTCTACATTTTTACTCTCATTTGTGTAGTGGGCTTGTTGCTTGTTATCCTTGGCCATCTTCTTTCTACACTCATAGCTATAATGACCAAATTTCTTGCAGTAATAACATTGGATCTTCGATTTATCATACCTCTGATTAGATCCTCCTTGTTGATTTCTTCCATTGCCTCTTCCTCTTGCTTGATGGAAGTTGTAGCTAGTCTCTCCATCATTGGAGTTTGACCTTCCTCCTCGCTTATGGCCTCTTCCATGCTTGCCTCTACCTCTTCCTCCTTGAGAACTGGAGGCTCCTTAGTGGGATTCTTCTCTACTACTATCTCAAAATGAGATTTGCATCTTGAACGCTTGCTCTAGTGAGGATTGAGTTGAGCGACTCAGCCTCTGCTCATGTGTTTGTAGAGAACCCATGAGCTCATCTATAAAGAGGGTTGTCAAATCCCTTGATTCTTTGATTGCAATCACAACTGAGTCAAACCTTGCTAGTAGGCTCCTCAATATCTTCTCTACAATCCTTTGGTTCTCAACATTCTCGTCATTCATCCTCATCTAGTTGATGATACCCATTATTTGGGTAAAAAAGTCAATCATAGACTCTGACTCACTCATCTACAAGTTCTCGAACTCCCTTATCAACATCTACAATTGCACCAATTTCACTTTATCGGTGCCTTGGAAGGAGCTAGAAAGAATTTACCATGCTGCCTTCGATGTGGTTATTATTGCAATTCACAAGAAGATTGTCTCCTTGACCACTTGCATTATATAAAATAATGCCTTCTGGTCATTATTTTGATTCTCCTTCAGTAAATATGACTCTACTTGGAAGAGAGTGCTCACGACTACTACATCTTCTGGTTCTACGTAACCATTATGTACCAGGTCCCATAGATCTTGAGACCCGAATAGGATCTTCATCTAGATGCTCTAGTAATCGTAGTTCCAATGGGTTACTACTAGAAGCCATTACTTCTTATCTTCCATGAATATGGCGCTAGCTTCGATACCAATTTGAAACACATACAGGATCAAAAAAGTCTCGAAAGCCTCTTTTAGGAAAATAGTTCCCAAAATCCCTTTTTGGGATAAGGGAGTCCCAAAATGTCTTTTCGAGGAAATAAAATGCTAAAAAAGAGTTTTAGCAAAATGAAAAAATGGGTGGATGAACTTTCGCTAGTCAAAGCGTAGTCAAAAACACCTTTTTAGAAAAATTAAGTCGCAAAGTGCCTTTTCAGAGTGGAGAAGTCACAAAACACGTCTCAGAAGATGAATGGGCGAAATGCCCTTTTCGGAGGAGAAGTTGTCCAAAATAATTTTTCGGAGGAGAAAATGCATGAAAGACTCAAGTAGACGAAAAATGCATTTATATTAACTAAAAAACAAACTGACTGCAACTGCAGTATTAGGGCAAAATATAAATTTACACAAATACTTCTTTCAATCGAAGCTTTACAAACACATTTGCAATTTGAGTTGAACGTTGAACACCTAGTGGGGTTTTTGGAAGGTTGTAGCTCTGGCTCTTTTCTAGTGTCTGTTATGCACTGTTCTTCTCCCCTTCTTCTCTTCTACTCTATGCTATTGCGTTCTTCACTCTCTTCTACTCTACACTCCACGACTCTATTCTCGGCCACCATCTACACTGTTGTGCACTTTTCTTGCTCCTTTTTTCTTGTGTTGCCCACAACTTCTGAAATACACCACCTCCTTATATAGTTGTGCGGAAGAGAAGATAAGGCTTATCTTCTGACAAGGGATAAGGGTTTCCTTTCAATCGCAACTATTGATATTAACTGCACATGTTAAAAATTTACGCTGATCGAATGTCAAAGATCTACGATCGGATTCTAACGATAAGATCTATCAAAGATGTTACAAACATAAAATCAAGTTTAATTTTTAGCATAAATTAATCTAAACACTCAAAAACATGTATTCAAATTGATTTATTTTGTGTGATGGTTTATGGTTAATGTGTGGTTATAATTATTTGTGGAAACAAAGAATTATAAAAAAAAAAAAACATACACTATCACACAGAATAAATCAATCTAAATGAGCACTCAAATCAACAAAGAATTATAACCACAAAGTAAGCATAAACCATCAGAATAAATCAATCTGAATGAGCACCTACAAACATCTATTCAGATTGATTTATCCCGTGTGATGGTTTACGCTTAATCAATCTGAATGAGCACTCAGAAACATCATTCAGATTGATTTATCCTGTGTGATGGTTTACGCTTACTTTGTGGTTAGACAAAGAATTATAACCACAAAGTAAGCGTAAACCATCACACAGGATAAATCTGAGCACTCAAAATAACAAAGAATTAACCACAAAGTAAGCAAGTATAAACCATCACGCTTAATCAATCTGAATGAGCACTCAGAAACATCATTCAGATTGCTTTATCCTGTGTGATGGTTTACGCTTACTTTGTGGTTAGACAAAGAATTATAACCACAAAGTAAGTGTAAACCATCACAGAGGATAAATCTGAGCATTCAAAATAACAAAAAATTAACCACAAAGTAAGCAAGCATAAACCATCACGCAGAATAAATCAATCTGAATGAGCACTCATAAACATCTATGAGCAATATGTTTATATATGAAAATAGAAATACATTTAGACTTATCACTACACTCGGAACAGAGGAAGATGGCACACAAACACATAATAAATCAATCTGAGTGAACACTCAGGATCAGCAATATATTTATATATGGGAATAGAAATACATTTAGACTTATCACCGCATTCGGAACAGGAAAAGAAGGCACACAGAAGGAAGAAGTGGACTGATTTTATAGCACTCTAGAATGTCGGTGGCGCCGTCTTCTACTACCTATAAGTATTACACCATCTAGAATCACCTAAATGAATTTAGGGCCAAGTTAAGTCGTAACCGAACACTCTAGAATGTCGGTGGCGCCGTCTTCTACTACCTATATGTATTACACCATCTAGAATCACCTAAATGAATTTAGGGCCAAGTTAAGTTGTATTTGAAGTGGGACTACAAAAATATTTTTGGTTTTTGGCTGCCTAATATTATTTACTATTTTATGTTGTTTATGCCAAAGGTATCAATTTCCTTGGATTTGTGCTTTACTTATCGGGCATAGTTTGTAGTTTAGTGTGTGAGACGATTGTGACTTCTGAGAACCAGTTTTTCTTTTTAATTTAATAAGCTTTCTTTGGAAATTTTCTGCCATGATGGTGTATATTCTAACCATGATTTCGACGGATTTTGAATTACAGCTTGTTCAATTTGCAACGAATTCAATTTCAAAATTTTCTTTTGATTCCCAGTAAATGAGTTTGGCCTGGTTAATTGTTGAATTTGGATTGATTAATTTGGTTATGCAATAACTTTTCTTATGCTGAATTAAAGATTTTTATCGGTTGCCTATTGCCCTACGTTATGAAACAGTTTTATGTGAATATTTTTATTACTGATAACGATGATTGGATAATGTCTTCTATGGTCTGGTCATACGAAAATCACGCGGATTAGAGAATGAAAGGGAAAAATGTGGATAGCGTTTCATAGTCCGTTCTCCAACTATCGATGCTATTACAATTTGCAATTGTGGGGGTTGAATGAATTCAGCAAACATCAGAACAATTTCCTCCAAGGGATTACATTGCAGTTACCACGGTTGCACACATGGTATGGATGTTCACATTTTCACCAGTCCATTTATTTCACTCATGATTCTTTTTAAAGCAGGGTGTAATTGGTTAAACCATGTAGATAGAAGCTACATTCCTTAAGTCCATATAAGGTTCCTTGCTGGGTTTCAGACAAAATCCATGTATATGATTACGGATCTAGCTGTAATTACTTTGATGGACTGAGGGAACCTTATTCTGTCCAACAGTGTTTTAAAACTCGTAGGTTAAGTACCTGCGAAACTCGCAGGTCAGCAGGACTGAAACTCGCAGGTCATTATTCGCCGAGTACTCGCCGATTACTCACCAAGACTCGTACGGGTAGACGCAGGGGAGACAGGGCAGGGGATTTCCAGTAATTCGGCCGCCAAACGCTAGGTCCAAATATTTGAGTCTCTTCAAGTCTGTCCATCTTCAAAGGGATGGGAGTGCCAGAGAAGTTATTAGTGAGATTCAAGCATCTTTAATGGCCGCGCTGAAACGACTGACGTCTCCCTTGAGTCTCTGGCTGCTGAGATCAACTTCAATAACGTGGAGTATTGTAGTGTCTGCAAAGCACAGAACGTCGTTCTAGTCGCAGCAGTTGTGGCCTTGCCACGAGCTCAAACTATGGGAGGGATCAATAACTCTGCTTTGAAATCCCACAGATTGTACTTTGTGGTCTTTGTGCATGCCATCGCATCACATATTAAGAACAATATAAATATTATACGTTGTTGGAGTGTAATTCTGTCCAAGAAATTGTGACTTCCGTTGCACTATCCATTAAATTTCAACGCACTTTAAAAACACAGATTCTAAGTTTATCCTTATCTGCAACGACCCCATCATCTGCTTGAATTCGAAGAGCTAGGTTTCACTCAAACCCAAATGTCAAGACAAGATGGTGCATTACACCCATTATATTTCATTCACTTAAAAGAAAGAAAAAAAAAGTGAAGTTTACCCTTATCTGCAAACGACCCCATCATGTCTTGATATCGAAGAGCTAGGAATCTAAGGCGAATTTCTATATTTCACTTGGCACTGTATTGAGTTCAAATGTCATCTAGTACGGTAAATTAACGTGAGCTAATTTTTGTTTTTTTATTAAGTTATTGTGAAAAATCCTTACAATTAATGTTTAAGGATGAGTATTATTATTTCAATCATGATCTTTTAAAAGGATGAGAGGTGAACTTATCAATAGGGATCAAACACATAGTTATATACACACCTGCCCTCTCACACACTAGTAGAGTTTAAACCTTGGATCTTTCAAAGAAGACTTAAAGCCTAAATAGTTGTGTTGTGCCCCAGGAACAATGCAAGCTATAAAATTTAGATATTCTTTTCATTGTTATGCCATGGATAAGATTATTTTTTTTTTCCTTGCCAGTGTGTGAACCTTGGATCTTTCAAAGAAGAGCCAAAGCCTAAATAGTTGTGTTGTCCCCCAAGAACAATGTAAGCTATAAAATTTAGATATTCTTTTATTTGTTATGTCATGGATAAGATTAATTTTTTTTTCCACAAAGGATTACCTAAACATAGCAAGTAAATAAATTATAATCCATTAATTTTTTTAATGTCACATCCTTCAATATAATAAATAAACAACTTGTCTTCATATTGGATTGAAAAGTGCATTAAAAATATGAAATTGTTTATTTTATTGATTACAAATTACAATTATAAAAAAAAAAAAAAAAACTTTAATTTTTTTTTATATAAATAATATTGGATTCAACTCTATAAAACTAAAGTGATTGGCTATAATCATATAAAAAAATATATATATTATATAATAATATTTATTATAAAATTATCTTATCAATTTATAAATAAAACATATTTTATAATTGATCATATTTAAGACTTTTACAACTATTTATATTGTGATTTTATACATATTACATAGGTAAGTTTAGTACATGTAGTCTTAAGACCTTTTCAACATAAGCGAGACTCCTCACCTATATCGAGTGCAATTGGTTTTTATTTGATGTTATACATACTAACTGTTAGAAAATTAAACCAAAGTTGACACCTCTGACAAATCTATCCACCGCATCATTCACCAGATCCTAAGTCATTCAGATTAATTATTGGTGGTTCAAATTGATAGTCAGTTCGACGATTGGATGGAAACCCTAATTTTGTGTTAACTACATGTCATAGCAGTTGGTGGAGCTTTTCCACCTCATCCTTGAATCCCTAGCTATATATTTATTTTAGGGTTCTATTTTATGGATTTGGAGAATACCAAAGGCAAGATAATAGAAGAAGAATGCAACAACATTATGGAGCAGAAGGAGCAGTAGAGCTCAAAGAAGTGCAGCATAAGAACAATGTTATCTTGCAATCTATCACAGTTGCAGATGATTGTGGATGTATTTCCAACCTAGTGTATGTGGATGTATTTCCGGTTTTAAGCAATAAATAAATACTTGCATAAATTTTGCCTTCTTTGTATTGTTGGATAACTTAGCAAAGTTAGTTTTAATATTTCCTCCATTCCGCTCAAGATCCCTTGTAAATCTTATGGTAGAAGGTTGTGTTTGATTCCGCATTAAATCCTTTGTTAAGTCTTGCGGATTAGAATTACTTGCATTCCGCTCCATTTCTTTGTATTTTCCAGTGAGAATAGAACTTAGGTTATTTAAATTGTAAAGTTGCATTTATAAAGTTTACCCTAATATTTTGTGTTGTCTGCAACTTTACCCTTGCACTTTATTTACCTAATATTTTACAATTTAATCCAAAATCCATTTTCATATAAGTCATATTTCTATTTATTCTATCCCTTTGTATTTTAGTGCGGATTGTATTCCGCACTCCTTCCTTGTTAAAACCCATGGATTGGCATTCCACACATTTTTAGTACATTAGTGACATCATCCTTTATATTCTTTGGATTTTGAACCTGGTCATTCTCCTATGTAAACTCGTGCGGATTCCATTTCGCACCTTCTCCTTTATAAAAGTTATGGATTGAAAAACCTAAATTCTGCCCTAGCGATTCCACTTCCGCATCCACTCTTATAAAATTCATTCATATTGCACATTATTTCCCTCATATTGAGTTGTGGATTATTGCCTTCACCATTCTGCATTTGTTTTCAATTAAATCACTACAAATTCAATTATGCATCCACTCCTATTAAAAACTTCAAATTGGTATCAAATCTTGAGCCTACCCGTGGAAGATAGAAGCAATGGCTTCTAAAAATAACTCTTTGCAGTTGCAGATCCCACGGTTCAGTGGCAAGAATTATGATTACTGGAGCATTCAAATGAAAATTCTATTTGGGTCTCAGGAGCTATGGGACTTGGTCGAGAATGGTTATGCAGAACCAACAGATGCAACAACATTGGCTGCTCTCTCCCAAGCGGACTCAAATTTGTTGAAGGAGAATCAAAAGAAAGATCAGAAAGCATTATTTTATATAATGCAAGCGGTTGAGGAGACCATCTTCCCATGGATTGCAACAACAACCAAAGCAAAGCAAGCTTGGGAAATACTTGCTAGTTCTTATTAGGGCACCAACAAGGTGAAGTTGGTGAAGCTACAGATGTTGAGAAGGGAGTTTGAGAACCTACAGATGAGTGAGTCAAAGTCCATGAGTGATTTCTTCACCCAGATAATGGATGTCATCAACCAGATGAGGTTGAATGGGGAGATTGTGGACAACCAGAGAATAGTGGAGAATATTCTGAGAAGCCTACTAGTAAGGTTTGACTCAGTTGTGATAGCAATAGAAGAATCGAGGGATTTGACAACCCTCTATGTAGATGAGCTCATGGGTTCTCTGCAAACACATGAGTAGAGGTTGAGTCGATCATCTCAGTCCTCTCTAGAGCAAGCATTCAAGATGCAGGTCTCATTTTGAGATAGTGGTAGAAGAGATGAATCCCACCAAGGTGCCTCAAGTTCTCAAGGAGGAAGAGGATAGAGCAATCGAGGCAAGCATGGAAGAGGTAACAAGCAAGGAGGAAGGTCCAACTTCGGTGAAGGAGAGAATAGCTACAACTTCCATCAAGCAGGAGGAAGAGGCAATGGCAGAAATCAGCAAGGTGGATCTAATCAAAGGTTTGACAAGTCAAAGATCCAATGCTATTACTACAAGAAATTTGGTCATTATATTTATGAGTGTAGAAAGAAGATGGCCAAGGATAACAAACAACAAGCCCACTACACAAATGAAGCTAGAAATGCAGAGTGTAGAGATGCTTGTGGGAATATGTTGTTAACTTGTAGTATTGAGGAGGAGAGCCAGAAGAACACCTAGTATTTGGATAGTGGGTGCAGCAACCACATGTCTGGGAATAGAGAGATGTTCTCACAATTGGATGAAATAGTCCAATCTGAGGTGAAAATGGGGAACAACAACAAGGTACCTATCAAAGGAAAAGGAAAAATCATCATCCACACCAGGCATGGTGAAAGGAAGCAAATACAAGATGTGTATTATGTGCCTGGGTTGAAACATAACTTATTGAGCATTGGATAACTTGTGCAGAAGGGGCACACTATTCAATTTAAATATGGAGCTTGTACCATTAGAGATAAAGAGCATGGGCAAATTGCAATAGTGTCCATGACAAAGAACAAAATGTTTCCCCTACAAATTCAAAATGAATTGTTGATGTCATTGAGTGTAGTGGTGAAGGATGCTACTTGGCTGTGGCATCTCAGATTTGGTCACTTGAGTTTCAGTGGCCTGAACTTGCTGCACAAGAAGCATATGGTGAAGGGTTTACCCCTTATAGAGCAACCAAATCAAGTTTGTGAAGGTTGCTTAGTTGGAAAGCAACATAGGGATGCATTCCCTATAGGGAAGTCTTGGAGAGCTTCACAACCATTGGAGCTGGTGCACTCAGATATCTGTGGTCCAATGCAGACCAACACATTTGCTGGAAATAAATATTTTTTGACTTTCATTGATGACTTCAGTTGGAGGACATGGGTTTATCCCATCAAGAAAAAGTCAGAAGCATTTGAAAAATTCAAGGAGTTCAAGGCTCTGGTTGAGAAATAGAGTGGCTATTATGTGAAGACTCTCAGGATAGATGGAGGAGGTGAGTACATCTCCAATGAATTTCATAACTTTTGTAAGCAAAGTGGAATTCGTAGATAATTTACTACTAGATACACACCATAATAGAATGGTGTTGCAGAGAGGAAGAATAGAACAATTATGGAGATGGCATGAAGTATGCTGAAGGCAAAGAATTTGCCACATGAGTTCTAGGTAGAAGTTGTATACTATGCAGTTTATCTGTTGAATAGATGTCCCACCAAGAGTGTGAAGGACAAGATTCCTCAAGAGGCTTGGAGCAACCAAAAGCCAAGTGTTGCTCACTTAAGATTTTTTGGGTGCATAGCATATGCACACATTCCAGATGAGAAGAGGAAGAAGTTGGATGACAAAGTAGAGAAGTGTATCTTCACAGGGTATAGTGAACAAGCAAAAGCTTACAGGCTGTATAATCCTGTAACAAAGAAGCTTATCATCAGTAGAGATGTGAAGTTCCTGGAGGATGAAGCATGGAACTAGAAGTCAAAGACTGGTTAGAAAGAGCTAGTAATTATTGAGTCTGAGGATTTGGAGGAAAATAGGGTGCCTAACTCCTGTAGCTTCAAGCAATAGTAATGGTGCCAATAGTAGCACAACCTCATCATCCCGGTCACCTCCACTTGCAACAAGGATCTCCAATTTGAAGACACCATCAAAGACAAGGAGCCTACAAGATATTTATGAGGTAACTAGAATTGAAACTGATGAAGAACATTCTGATTTTGCTTTATTTTTTGAGTGTGATCCAATTACTTTTGAAGAAGCAATTCAAAATAGAAAATGGGTGAATGCTATGGATGATGAGATAGCAACAATAGAGAAAAATCAGACCTAGGAGTTAATGGATCTCCTAGTAGGTAAGAAGACCATTGGGGTCAAATGGGTGTATAAAACTAAGTTTAATGCCCAAGGTGAAGTAGATAAGCATAAGGCCAGATTGGTGGTAAAAGGCTACAAGCAAAAGTCAGGGATTGACTATCATGAGGTGTATGCACCTGTAGCCTGACTTGACATAGTTAGAATGATTCTGGCATTGGCAGCTCAGAAGGGCTGGAATGTTTACCAGATGGATGTCAAGTCTGCCTTCTTGAATGGAGTATTAGAAGAAGAGGTCTACATAGACCAGCCACCCAGTTATGAGCTGGAAGGGCAAGAAGGCAAGGTCCTAAAATTGAAGAAAGCTCTGTATGGGTTGAAGCAAGCACCCAGAGCTTGGTATAGCATAATTGATGCTTACTTTCAGGAGAATGGGTTCATCAAATGCCCATATGAGCACACTTTGTATATGAAGACAAATGCAGAGGGGGAGATGATAATCGTATGCTTGTATGTAGATGATCTGATATATACTAGGCAATAACAATATGCTATTTGAGCAGTTCAGAACAGCCATGAAGAAGGAGTTCGAGATGATGGACTTGGGGCTGATGAAGTATTTTCTTGGCATAGAAGTTGACCAATCTGTGGATGGCATCTTCATTTCTCAGGGCAAGTATGCCAAGGATGTCTTGAAGAGGTTTAATATGGAGGACAACAAACCTGCCATCACCCTAGTTGCCACAGGTCTGAAGTTGAGCAAAATTGATAACAATAGAAATGTTGATCCAACTCTCTATAAAAGGTTAGTTGGAAGCTTGATGTATTTGACTACAACTAGGCCAAATTTGATGTTTACTATGAGTTTAATCAGTAGGTTTATGGAGTCACCCAAGGACACTCACTGGAAAGCAGGCAAAATGATTTTACGGTATGTCAATGGAACGAGGAACCATGGAATCCACTATGCCAGACAAGACCAGCTTGAACTGATTGGCTACATAGATAGCGATTGGGCTGGCAACATAGATGATCGGAAGAGCACTTCTGGATACACCTTCCATCTTGGATCTAGAGTAGTTTCTTGGTCCTCAAAGAAATAACCAATTGTTGCACTATCAACTACTGAGGCAGAGTATGTTACCGCCACCTCAACCGCATGCTAGGTAGTTTGGCTGAGAAGAGTTCTGAGTGAACTGAATCATCCATCGAAAGTAGCAACAACCATTTTTTATGACAACAATTCCGCCATAGCACTGTCAAAGGATCCAATGTTTCATGGCAGGACAAAGCACATTGACATCTAGTACCATTTCATCAGAGAGCTAGTGAAATTTAATGAAATTGAGTTACTATTTTGTAGGTCCAAGGAGTAGGTAGCAGATATATTCACAAAACCTTTGAAGGAGGAAGACTTCAATAGGCTGAGGGAGATGCTCGATGTCAAAGTTTTTATGAAATCTAGTTTAAAGGAGGGTGTTAGAAAATTAAACTAGATTTGACACCTTTGACAAATCAATCTACTGCACCATTCATTGGATCCTGGTTCATTCGGATTAATTACTGGTAGTTGAAACTGATAGTCAATTCAATGATTGGAAGGAAACCCTAATTTTGAGTTAACTGCATGTCAGAGAAGTTGGTGGAGCTTTCCTGCCTCATCCCTGAATCCCTAGCTATATATTTCTTTTGGGGTTCTATTTTACGAAGTTGGAGAATACCAAAGGGAAGACAACAAAATAAGAACACAACAATATTGTGGAGTAGGAGCAATAAAGCTCAGAGAAGCACAACATAAGTGTAGTGTTATATTACAATCTATCACAGTTGCAGATAATGGTGGATGTATTTCCAACCCAGTGTATGTGGATGTATTTCCAGTTTTAAGCAATAAACAAATACTTGCATAAATTTTACCTTCTGCATATTGTTGGATAACTTAGCAAAGTTAGTTTTAATATTTCCTCCATTCCGCTCGAGATCACTTGTAAATATCACAGTAGAAGGTTGTGTTTGATTCCACATTAAATCCTTTGTTAAGTCTTGCGGATTAGAACAAACTTGCATTTCACTCCATTTCTTTGTATTTTTCGATGGAATAGAAGTTAGGTTATTTAAATTATAAATTTGCATTTATAAAGTTTTCCCTATAATTTATTCTGGTCCGTAAATTTACCTTTACACTTTATTTACCTAATATTTTACAATATAATCCAAAATATGCTTTTGTATAAGCCATATTTCTATTTCGCTCTATCCCTTTGTATTTTAGTGTGGATTCCATTCTACACTCCTTCCTTGTTAAAACCCATAGATTGGCATTTCACACATTCTTAGTGATATTAGTGACATAATCCTTTATTTTCTTCGGATTTCAAACCCACTCCTTCTCCTATGTAAATTCGTGCGGATTCCATTCCGCACCTTCTCCTTTGTAAAAGTTGCATATTGAAAACCCTAAATTTTGCCCTAGAGATTATACTTTCACATCCGCTCATGTGGACTTTGTTCCTATTCCGTATTGTTTCCCTCATATTGAGTTGCAGATTTTTGCCTCTGCCATTCCACATTCATTTTCAAATAAATTACTGCGGATTCAATTCCACTTCCACTCTTTGTTAAAAACTTCAATTGATATCATATTCTGATCCTACCCTAGAATATAGAAGCAATGGGTTCTATAAATAAATCTTTGCAGTTACGAAAACCATGGTTTAATGCCAAAAAATATGATTACTAGAGCATTCAAATGAAAATTCTATTTGGGTCTTAGGAGCTATGAGACTTGGTCGAGAATGATTTTGTAGAAACATCAGATGCAACAGCATTGGCTGCTCTCTCCCAAGTGGACTTAGACTTTTACAACTATTTATATTGTGATTTTATACATATTACGACATAAATAGGTAATTTTAGTACATTTTTTTCTAATGACCTTTTCCACATAAGCGAGACTCCTCACCTATATCAAGTGCAATTGATTTTTATTTGATGTTATACACACTAACAAGTGCAAGAGGTTCAACCAAGACTGCTTCAATGAACTTACCCTTAAGTAATACAATTTTAGGTTTTGTACAAGACAAGTGGAAGGTAGTTAATTCTATTAGACAATTCAATTGAATAAGTTAAATTCACATTTTGATTAAACTATCAAGAGCTTTATGGATCCCAAAGTTTACCATAAAATATTGTGAGCCAATTGAAGAGAAAGCAAACATTTAAGAAGATTGAAAGACATATAACATAATGATATTAGACTTGAGCATCCTCTAATTCAAAGTTAAGGTCAACCATTGGTATCATCTACAAGTAAAAAAAGAAAAAATATTTCAAAATATCACATTTGTCATTTGGATTGAGTTGTTGTTTCATAATTTTACTCATTGTAATAAATATTTAAAAAATTAATTGTTTAATTTTATTATTTTCTTAAATTACCTAGTAACTCTCTAAAATTAGGCAGCCAAGTTTTTCTGAGTTAAAATTTTTAATACATTTATGTCCAAGAGTTTGTGTGCCTTTGAGGTTGTGAGACTTGAGCTAGTTTGAGAAATACAAATATTAAAGGAAAAAAAATTAAAGCTTTAGAAACTAGTTTTAATACCTATTTATATTCTTCTTAATCCTCATGAATAGTGAGGCATTTAGTGCAGCAACATAGCCATTTTATTTGGGAATTTTCTCTATGGAATTCTCTTTCTCAACCTGCTTAATCTTGCATCAGGCAGTCATTTCAACAAGTATAGCGTTAGCTGGTTTTTTGCATCTATCAAATATCAATGGAAAAAGCAATGCCCATGTTGCTCAAAGTTCTTTTCTGTCTGTAAATAACTCTGTGTATTATGAAGTTTTTTTTAAAGAAGTAGGTTTATTAAACACGACTTGTTAGATTAATCCTAGTTTGGTCTTTCACAATGTTCTTGTGATTTCAGCAAAAGGTAATATGGAGATCCTACCACATGTTATGGTAAAATATCCTATTATAGGGGGTAGATCAGTATCAATATTTTTGGTCATTTAAAATTGGGCCAGCGTCCACTAGACACTCATGTGGTTAGGGCTTTGGTCTTTAGAGAAACTTAGGTCCAAAACCACTGTAAAGCAAATCATGGTACGTGTGTGTGAGTAAGTTTATGTTAAAAAAAATAGGGGCAGCATGCATCTGTTGTAACAGGAACTATAAGTTTATGTTAAAAAAAAAATAGGGGCAGCATGCATCAATTGTAACAGGAACTATAATTGTAGATGCCAAAAATATCACTTTGGAGGATACTTCATTTAGATACTAGTGCTTTGGGGGACCACCACTTGAGCAACCTAGTGAAACACCGCATGGTCTTGATGGTGCTGGTGGATGGCATGGGGGTAACAGTGATTGGTGTGTTAAAGGCAAGGGAGATAACTAGGGTGGACATTCCTATGCTTGGTATTTGGTCTTATCTTCGTAAAAATTGGTGTTATAAAAGTAAGGGTGGCACAACTTTCAGAGGCAGGAGGGGGTTGCATCATAAAAATAACAAAAAGTAGTTTAGACATCAATGGAATTATAAAACCACAAGTGCAGAGCGAGGAAATGCAGGATCTAATGGGGAGGAGGTTCTAGAGGTAACATTTTTAACATCCTCCAAAGATGTAAGCTATTTTATTATACATTGTATTTGTACTTTTCCATATATTAAAATTTATATAAAAATGAAAAGTACAAGGCTTGATAATTGAAGCATATATGTGAAAGCTAGTGATATGTGTTTGTGCGTGCACATGGACATTCTACAACCTCATTTTATTTCTCTTTGCTAAAAATCACTTAGAAAACCAAATATTAAGTTGCACTTTTAATTCGACATTATTATTATTCAATTATTGCCAGATTTCATTGACAACTTCATAATGAGTGTAAATTTGGACACTTTATTTGATATATTTTAGAAATTAAATTAGATTTCACATTTGATAGATCTTTGATATATTTTATATCCCAAAATCTAATCGTCATATTTTAAAGTGTCCGCAGTTCTTACCAGCAGTTGCAGTTGTTCAACAATTGGATAAAAAACATGCTTTTGAAATCAATGTGTCAGAAAGCTGGTATGTTTTTCCCTCCATCCCAACTATAAATAGGTGAGCAATTGATATCATCAAAGTAAGAGTGTAGTAGAGAAGATGAGAGCAGATCAAAGTAGCACATCGAAAGAGCATGGAGAAGAAGCCAAGAGTTGAAGTCGTAGCCTTTAGAAACTCCTTTGTGATTTTAATATATAAATCTCTAAGTTGTAGATATCAGTGGATGTATTTCCAAGTTAAAGTAATATATAATATTTTGTGTATTTCTGCCTCTCTATAATATTCTACATGTTTTTAATCTAACTTAGAAAAATTAGGATTCACTTTGTTGACGGGTGTGTTCTATCCCACTAAAGAACCTTTGTTATATCTCAAGTTTTAGAACATGTTATATCACCATAAGAAATTATTTCTATATTCTTATGTCCAGTATTGTGCTCTATCCTGCTTGCCTTGCATATTGTAAAGCATGTAAGTCATTTGAATTTGCAGCATAGAATAAGCAAGTTCTAGCTTACGTGATAAATTCAATTGTAAAGTGTACCGACAATTTTGAATCATGAAATATGACATATTTTTGCCTATGTCATAGTCTGCGTGATTTAATTTTTAGCAAATCATGTTAACTTCTTGTGTTGTACCCCATGGGAGTCCTCCCTTGTTCCAGCCCGCTCTCGTTACACATAAAAGCATGCATATGATATAACATCGTGAGATAAACCATAGTGCTCAACCTACGGGTATTATTGTGTGTTGTACATTGTATTAGCTTTAGTATTTTAGTCCACGAGTGCTCCCCCCGCACTACGCTGCACCTTATGTTGTGTTGTAGCCCACAAGTGTTCTAGCTCATGGCTTGCTCCAACTTGCAGTGTGTTGCAGCTCACGACTCTTCTAACCATTGGTAAGCATGCATTAAAAATTTTGAATTGGTATCAAAGCATGAGCCATAATTCGTTGAAGATAAGAATCAATGGCTTCTAGTGGTAACTCATTGTACTTGTAGATCCCATATTTCAATGGCAAGAACTACGATTACTAGAGCATCCATATGAAGATCATATTTGGGTTTCATGAGCGATGAGACCTGGTGGAGAATGGTTATTTAGAACTAGTAGATGCATCAGTGTTTACCACTCTCTCCCAAGCAACTTTAGATCTGTTGAAAGAGAATCAAAAGAAATATCAGAAGATATTATTTTATATAATGCAAGTAGTCAAGGAACCATTTTATCGAGAATTACAACAGCAACCAAATAAGAGGAGGTGTGGGAAATTTTATCCAGCTCCTTCCATGGCACTAATAAAGTGAAGTTGGTGAGGTTGCAGATGTTGAGAATGGAATTTCAGAACATGCAGATGAGTGAGTCATATTCCATGAGTGACTTATTTATCCTAGTAATGGGTGTCATCAACCATATGAGGTTGAATGATGAGAATGTTTAGAACCAGAGAATTGTGGAGAAAATACTGAGGAGCCTCCTAGACAGGTTTGACTCAATAGTGATTGTAATTGAACAATCAAGGGATTTAATAATCCTCTTAGTGGATGAGCTCATGGATTCTCTACAAACACATAAGCAAAGGTTGATTTAATTATCTCAGTCCTCATTGGAGCAAGTCTTTAAGATGCAAGTCTCATTCTGAGATAACAACAGAAGAGAAGAATCCCACCAAAAAACCTAAAGTTCAAAAGGAGGAAGAGGACAAAATAATTTAGGCAAGCATGGAAGAGGTAATAAGCAAGGAGGAAGATCAAAATCTAGTGAAGGAGAGAATAACTACAAATTCCATCAAGTAAGGAGGATCAAATTAGAGGTATGATAAGTCAAAGATCCAATGTTATTACTGCAATAAATTTGGTCATTATAGCTATGAGTGTAGAAAGAATATGGTCAAAGAAAATAAGTACCAATCCCACTATACAAATGAAAATGAAAATGTAGAAAGTAGAGATGCATGTGGACATTTGTTGTTAACTTGTAGTATAGAAGAAAATATCCTAAGGAATACTTGGTATCTTGACAGTGGATTCAACAACCACATATCTAGGAACAAAGAAATGTTCTCATAGTTAGATGAAACCATAAAATTCAAGGTGAATATGAGGAACAACATCAAGGTGTCTATCATAGGTAAAAGGAAATCATAATCTATACCAAACAAGGTGAAAGGAAGCACATCTCTGATGTGTATTATGGAAACATAACTTGTTGAGCATTGGACAACTTCTGTAGAAGGGGCACACTATACAATTTAAATATGGAGTCTGTATCATTTGATACAAATAAAATGGGCTCGTAGCAATTGTATCCATGACAAAGAACAAGATATTTCTTCTATAGATTCAAAATGAACGGTTGCTGTCATTTAGTGTAGTAGTTTTAGTGGCCTAAACCTACTATACAAGAAATAAATGGTAAAGGGATTACCCTTCATAGAGCAACCCAATCAATCATGTTAAGGTTGTCTAGTCGAAAAGCAACACAGGGATGCATTCCCTTTCGAACAATCTTGGAGAGCTTCATAGTCATTGGAGCTGGTGCATTTAGATATCTGTGGACCTATGCAAACCAGCACATTTAATTGTAACAATTACTTCTTGACTTTTATACATGAATTCAGTTGGAGTACATAGGTATATCCCATAAAACAGAATTTAGAAGCTTTTAGCAAATTCAAGGAGTTCAAGACTTTGGTTGAAAAATTAAGTAACTATTATATGAAGACTCTCAGAATAGATGGAGTAGGTGAATACATCTCCAATGAATTTCATAATTTCTATAAAGCAAATGGAATTTGAAGGTAGGCCACAGCCAAATACACACCACAACAAAATGGTGTTGTAGAGAGGAAGAACATAACCATAATGGAGATGGAACGAAGTATGCTAAAAGTAAAAGGATTACCATAGGAGTTCTAGGTAGAAGATGTAATTTGTGCAGTTTATCTGCTGAACAAGTGTACCACAAAGAGTGTGAAGGACAAGATTCCTTACAAGGCTTGGAGAAACCAGAAGCCCAGTGTGGCTCACTTAAGAGTTTTCGAGTACATAACATATGCACACATTATAGATGAGAAGACAAAGAGTTGGATGACAAGGTAGAAATATGCATCTTCACTGGTTAATATGAATAATAAGAGGCTTATATGTTGTATAAAATCATCACAAAGAAGCTGGTAATAAGCCAAAATGTGAAGTTCTTGAAATATGAAGCATGGAATTGGAAATCAAAGGCTGGTCAACAAGAGCCAAAAATTATTGAGTATGAGGACTTGGAAGAAGATAGAGTGCATCTGCATGTAGTTTCAAATATTAATAATGGTGATAACAATAGCACTGCCCCATCATCATAGTCACATCCACTTGAAAAAAGGATATCCAACATGAAGACACCATCAAATATAAGGAGCTTGTAATATATTTATGAGATAACTAGAAATGAAATTGATGAAGCAAAATATTCTAATTTTGCTATTTTTTTTAGTGTGATCGAATTTAATTTGAAGATGCAATTAAGAATAGAAAATGAGTGAAAGCTACGGATGATGAGATAGAAGCCATAGAGAAGAATCAGACCTAACAAATAATAGATATTCCAACAGGGAAGAAGACCATTGGAGTAAAATGATTATATAAAACCAAGTTTAATGCCCAAGGTGAAGTTCACAGACATAAGGTCATATTGGTTACAAAAGGCTACAAATAGAAGTCAGGGGTTGACAATCATAAGGTATATGGACACGTAGCTAGACTTGACATAGTCAGAATGATCCTAGCATTGGCAACCCATAAAGGTTGGAATGTATACCAGATGGATGTCAAGTCTGCCTTGCTCAATGGAGTGTTGGAAGAAGAGGTCTACATAGATTAGTCACCCAACTTTGAGCTAGAAGGGCAAGAAGGCAAAGTCCTAAAACTAAAGAAAGCCTTGTATAGGTTGAAGCAAGCACCCATGGCTTTTTATAACTGCATTGATGCATACTTTCAGGACAATGGGTTCATCAAATACCCATATGAGCACACTCTCTACATGAAGATAAATGTAGAGGGGGATATGATAATAGTCTGCTTGTATGTAGATGATTTGATCTATACTGGAAATATAAATATTATGTTTGAGTAGTTTAGAAATGCCATGAAAAAGGAGTTCGAGATGATAGACTTAGGCCTGATGAAATATTTTCTTGGCATTGAAGTTACCCAGTATGTGGATGATATCTTCATCTCTCAAGGTAAGTATGCACTAGATGTCTTGAAGAGGTTCATAATGGAGGACAACAAACCAACAATAATGTTAGTTGCAATAGGCCTAAATTTGAGGAAGACAAATTGTAGTAGCAATATTGATCCAACTTTCTACAAAATACTAATTGGAAGTCTCATGTATTTGATAGCAACCAAACCATACCTTATGTTTGTAGTGAGTCTGATTAGCAGATTTATGTAAGCACACAAGAATGCTCACTTGTAGGTAGGAGAAATAATTATGAGTTATATTAATGGGACTAGGAACCATGGAATCCTTTATGCAAGAAAATACCAACTTGAACTTGTTGGCTACATAGATGGCGATTGGGCTGGCAGTATAGATGATAGGAAGAGCATTTTTTATTATGAATTACATCTTGGATAGGGTGTAGTTTCATGGTCATCAAAGAAGCAACCAATTGTTTCATTATCAACTGTTGAGGCAGAGTATTTTTCTGCTACCTCAGCCGCATGCAAGGTAGTTTGGCTGCGGAGAATTTTGAGTGAGCTTAATCATCACCAGGAAGGGGCAACAACAATATACTATGACAACAATTATGCCATAACACTATCAAAGGATCCAGTGTTTCATGGCAGGAGCAAGCACATTGACATCCGCTACCACTTCATCAGAGAGCTGGTAAAATTTAATGAAGTTGTGTTATTGTTTTGCAAGTCCAAAGACCAGGTTGTAGATATCTTCACAAAACCTTTAAAGGAGAAATATTTTAAAAGGTGAAGAAAATGCTAGGTGCCAAAGTCTTTGTGAAATCTCATTTAAAGGAGGATGCTAGAAAATAAACCAGATTTCACACCTGATAGTTCTCTGATAAATCTTATCTTCCAAAATATGATCGTCGTATTTTAAAGTATCCGCAGTTATCACCAGCAATTGCAATTGTTCATTGGATAGAAACCCTACTTTTGAAATTGGTAAGAGCAAGCATGTTCCATCCCGCAGGTATTGTTGTGTGTTGTACCGTGCGGTAGCTCCAGTGCTGTGGCCCGCGAGCGCTCCACCCCGCGTCGTGCTGCACCCCGTGCCTTGCTCCAGCCCGCGGCGTGTTCTAGCCCGCGGCTGCTCCAGCCCGCGGTAAGCGTGCGTTAAAAATTTCAACCTATGCCTCGTTGTTTCATTGTTGTAAATCTTGTTAAGCATCCATTGATAGTAGTCTCAGACTTTCAATATAAGTTTGTTAGGTACAGAGTATTTTGAATTTTCTGGTGCAAGATACAATCTTGGATATATTATATTTTTCAAGGCTGAATTTACCGTGAACTTATAACGTAAAATAAACAAACTTCCCCTGCTACCCAAAGTGGTTCTTATATTCTGAAGAGCTGCATTGGCTTGTCCGTGGCCTAAAAAATTCATGTTTATTAGGGAATTTCGTGGTTGTTATTTGTGGTGGGTGTGACATCCTTTTGATGTTTGTTTCGCCTATGAATCTCTTTCATGAGCAGAATTTTAATCTTCTTCATGCATTGCACTGTTAACTACTAATTTGGTATTCCTGTTATACTGATTAGAAATTTAGAATATCTTCATGGTTTTTAGTTTTCAATGTGGTTTTCATTCAGCGATAAACTTGCTTCGAGTCATTCCTTCTAGGATGTTGTTACGTGTAAGCGTAAAAATAGAGTAATTTAAAAACAATTCCTTAATTGGCTGTGCCACTTGATCTAAATGAATAAGCCATTCAACTGAGATACATGGGAAATTTCGGTAGACATTCTTTGCTTTTGGATGAAGGCCTTTTAATGCTGTTACATTAATTCATCTTTCATCCTTTCTTTGCTCGTACTCAGGCTTCATTGAAACGGATGATATTGCTTTTGCTTATTTCCGTTATGGAATTCATGTGCGGGAGAACGATATGAATGTGGAAACCTGACTCCCTTGCATGTTTGTAAGTTCCTCAAGTTGATATTAGGAGGCACATGGTTTGTGCTTTTGGTTGGTTAATAAAATGGTTATGGTTTTTTAAGGGTTGGTCACGGGTTATCCAGATTTTGCATAGGGTTAGAGGTTGTTAATGAATTTTTTTTTTTGGTATGGAAGAGCTGCGTATAGATTTTTTTTTAATTTTAAATTCAATTGAAAATTGGACTTTATGTGTTTGGTTGTGTAGTGCACAAGTTTGTGGGCTACATTGGAATATCAGAGACTGTTGAGTTGTAGTTTTGTAGGTATGACAGCATGGCTTTGCAAGGTAAGAGAGATTTCGGAAACAATTCATGAAGAGTTTTTGGATTCGCAGGGCTACAAGGCACGCACTAATGGAATTATCAAGTATAGAAATCATATGAGGACATTTACTTTGCATATACATAAATTTTGAGCCAAATTTCCTCCACTTACAATCTCGGCCTCGGCCTCGTGTACTCGTTAGGATGTTTCTTTATACGCGAGTTAATATCTAGTTTAATGTATGTCCTCCCTAAAGCAATCAGGTCCTAGTTTAAAATTAATATATTTCTAACTTGCATCCTAATGTATCTCCCTCACCCCTGTTGTGTATGGTTTTTGGAAAAAGATCTCTGTTTCTGTGGAGAAAAAACAAAGATCTCTGTTTCTGTGGAGAAAAAACAAAGCCTCTTACCTATGAAGAAAGGGGAAGAAAGAATACGAATGTTACGCTACTGTAATAGCCTATTTTTACTTACGGTTTTTAACACAAAACATATACATTTTGTTCGTACATTCTTTGGCCAAAATTTTTAAACTTTGTTTTAATTGGTTATTTTGGGTTTTTAGTTAGTTTGTATGTGTTTATTATAACAAGGAATTGGTACTCCTTCAAGTTGGTATCAAGTCAACAATGCTATGTCTCAACAACTTTTAACTCTAATGAAAATTGGGGGAGAAAATCACTTATGATAATAGATGTCTTCGAGTCAAGAAAGAAAGTTAGTGGTATTGTTTGTAGCATTACAAAAAGTAATTTGAGTCTTCGTGAATGTTGTTCGAGATAGAGAAGAAAGGAACATGCTTTAAACATTATTTTACGAAGGCTTTGCTCCAATGATTTGACATGAACAAAGATTGCAAGAATGCTTTTAATTATGTGTAAATTATATGGCAGAAGATGGAGTGTTAGGACCATAGCTTGGATGAGTGGAATACGTTCAATAGACATGGACATAGTTGGAGTCAGATATTATTCATGCTTTGCAATAAGTTGTGACATGCAAATAAGAGTTTATAGTGCAGAGGGAGGGCCATGGAATTTGCTTTATGCATTGGCTAACAATTAACATGTTAAATCAAAAGTTTATGATTTTTGGGGTTGGTTTTTAGGCCATGGTTGGATATCAAGTTGTAAGGACATTTACATTCAATTCCTTACTTTTGCTTATTTTAGATAATTAAATAATTAAAATAGAGCTTAAAGTGTGGTTTCTTGTAATAGTTTTATGCAACTATAAATCATACACTTTAATAAAAATATTATGAATATTGGAGCATACAAATGAAAATTTTATTAGGGTTATAAGATCTTTAAGATATAGGGGAAAATGGGTATGTAAAACCCATTGATGTAACAATGTATAATGCACTTTCTCAAGCTTAGATTGATTTGTTGAAAGAAAATGAAAATAAGGAACAAAATGCAATATTCTTCATTAAGTAGATAGTTTATGAGTCCATTTTTCTAGGGATTGTAGTAGCAACCAACTGAAAATAGTCATGAAAATTTTAAAAAAATTATTTTCAAGGCTGCAACAAAGTAAAATTAGTCATATTGTAGATGTTGAGAAGAAAAATAAAAAACTTGTGTGTGAATGAATCTATGTCCTTGAGTGACTAACAATGGGTATATCAATTGAATGAGAATAAATAGAAAAAATATTAAAAACCTAAGAATAATGCAAAAGATATTGAGAAGCCTACCAACAAGGTTTGACTTAGTCATCATTGTTATTGAAGAATCAAAAGATTGATCAAGCATATCACTATATGAGTTAATGAGTTCTTTGCAAACACAAGAACAAAGGCTAAACTAGATAGCTCAATCTTATTTATAGCATGCATTCAAATCATAGGTTTTTTTATGGACAAGAGTATAAATGAGAATCTCAGCAAGCAACTTCAAGTTCTTAAAGAGAAAGATGACATGATAATAGAGGTAGAGGTAGTAGAAGCTATGAAAGAGGTGGAACAACAAATTACTCTAACAAAGGAGAAACCAACTACAAACTTCATGAAGCAAGAGGAAGAGGTAAAACCATAAATCAATAAGAAAGCACACATCAAAGGTATGACAAATAAAAAATGCAATGTTATTATTGCAAACAATTGGGATATTATAATTATGAATGTAGAAAAATATCTAGAGAAAATAAATAAGAAGAAAACTACACAAATGAAAATTAAGAAACAAAAGATCTATGTGGGTGTTTGTTGATAATTTATAATGTTGGTTAAGGGAGTTAGAAGATTGTATGCTATCTAGATAATGGTTGCAATAGTCACATGTCTAGAAATAAAGAAATATTCTAAAAATTTAAATGAAACTATAAAATATGAAGTAAATATGGGAAATAATAGTAAGGTACCTATCATTGGCAAAGGCATCATTTCAATTTGCACAAAACAAGGAGAAATAAAATACATTTATGATGTTTATTATATGTTTGGTTTGAAAACTCGTGCAAAAAAGACACAAATTATATTTTGGAGATGGAGCTTGCATAATTAGATATAATTAAAATATAGTCATAGCAAATGTGAATATGAAAAATAACAATATATTTTCCTTAAAAAATAGGGTAAAATATTGCTCTATTTTAGTTGTATTGTAAAAAATGATACATGGTTGTGGTACCTTATATTTGGTCATTTGAATTTTAGTGAGCCTAAAATTGTTACACAAAAATTAAATTGTAAAATTACTACCACTAATAGAGCAAGCTAATAAAGCATATAAAGGTTACATTGTAGGCAAACAACATAGGGATGCATTCCTAACAGGAAAATCATGGATAGCTTCATAACTTTTGAAGCTTGTTCACTCTAATATTTGTGGGCCTATGCAAACGAATTCATTAGCGAATAACAAATACTTGCAAATATTTATAGATTATTTTAGCCAAAAAAAACATGGGTATTCTTCTTTAAAGAAAGATCAGAAGCTTTTAGTATATTTTAGCAGTTCAAGGTATTGATTGAGAAGCAACGTATATATTATGTGAAGACACAAATAACAAATAGAGGATGTGAATACATCTCAAATAATTTTTTTAATTTCTACATGGCAAATGGCTAATAAACAAAGGACAACAAGATTTGAGATGCACAATTTGAATGAAGAAAATATAAATCAGCCCTTGGTTTCAAAAAATGGTACCAATGTGGGAACCTTTATTCATCATCAAACTCACCATCAAGTTCAAGAACAAGGTCCATTTATTACATCATGTGAACACCATTGAATACAAGGAGTCTGCAAGTAATATATGATGTAACATGAAATGAAAACAAAAATGAAGAGTACATTGATTTTGCTCTCTTTTCGAGATGTGATCCTATTTTTTTAAAGATGCAATTAAAATAGCAAATGGGTGAATTTTAATGGGTGAAAAAATTGGTGTTATAGAGAAAACTCTGACATAGGAATTAATGGATATTCTAGCAAGAAAAAAATCATAGGTGTGAAATGGGTATATAAAATGAATTTCAATGCCAATGGTGATGTTTAAATATATAAAGCAAGTCTAGTTGTAAAAGAGAATTCAAAAATATAAGGGATTGATTATCATTAAATTTATTCACCTATATCAAGGTGTGACATAGTTAGAATGATTCTAGGATTGGCAGACCAAAAAGGATGGAAAGTCTACCAAATGGATGTCAAATCAATATTTCTACATGAGGTTTTAAAAAAAGTGCTCTACATAGATCAACTACTAGGTTATGAATTGGAAGGATAAGAAGGGAAGGTGTAGAAGTTGAAGGAAACCTTGTAGGGACACAAAAAAGCACCCAAGACCTACTATAGTCACATTAATTCTGATTTTCAACAAAATGGCCTCCTTAAGTGCTTATCTAAGCACACTCTTTATATTAAAATAAATGAACAAGGAGAAATTATAATAGTATATTTGTTTGTAGATATTTTGATTTATACCAACAACAACAACAATATGTTGTTTGATGAATTTAGAAGTGCTATAAAGATTTAATTTGAAATGATAGACTTACGCTTGATGAAATTAAAGTTTCTCAATAAACTAATGGTATCTTCATTTCATAAGGTAAAATATGTAAAATTTATCATGAAGAGATTTAGAATGGAGAATAGAAAATGAACCTACACACTAGTTGCAAAAAGTCAAAAATTAAACAAGCATGATTGCAGAAACAATGTAAACTCAACCTTTTATAACATGTTGGTTGGAAGCCTTAGATATTTGACAACCACTAGACTAGACATAATGTATGTAGTTAGTTTGATTTCAATATTCAAGCAGACACCAAAGCATACTCACTTGCAATTAGGAAAAGAATTCTAAGGTGTGTGAACGAAACCAAACAAACTTCTATGCAACATCAAACAAACTTAAACTTGCTACATATACAAATAGTAATTGGGCTAGAAACATTTATATGATAGGAAAATCACTTCAAGGTACATTTTCCATCTTGAATCAATCAATCTTATGGTCAGCTAAGAAATAACTCTTAAGGTACGAGAGTATGTTGCTACCACATCAATTACAAGTAGTGCGAGTTAAAATTGTTTTAGGTGAGTTGAACCAAGTACAAGAAGTGACAACTAAGATATTTTGTGGAAATAATTCTAGCTTCGTCCAAGAATCCATTATTTCATGGAAGAAGCAAACATATTGACATCTGTTTCATCAAAGAGCTAATAAAAAATGAAGAAATCAAATTGAAGTTTTTCAAGTCAAAGGAACAGAAAAACCTCTTAAAAAAAAGATAAACATTGAAGGAATTTTTTTTTTTGTCAAAATCTTGAGAAATATGACTTAAAGGAGGGTGATGGGATTAATCTAGATTTTTCCCACTTTTGACAATTTTTGTATACCCAATTTAATATCTAATTCCTTTTTCAAAGAGCAACTGGGTTCTAGTTTAAAATTAATATATTTCTGATATGCATTTTAATGTATTCCACCCATGTTTTGTATGGTTTTGAAAGAATGATCCCTATTTTTGCAGAGGAAACATAGAGCCCGTTACCCATAAAGAAAGGAAGCGGAAGAGAATATAAATGTTATGCTGCTGCAACAACCTGTTTTTACTTAAAGTTTTCAATACAAAATATATACAGTTTGTTGGTGCATTGTGTTTCTCGACTTTGTTTTATTCCGCCAATCTGAGTTTTACTATTCATTTGCTTGTATTTGTTTCCTATAACAGGTTACTGGTACCTGCTTCAAGGGTTACATTATATAAGAAGTTATGCATTCAAGCAGCATAAGTTGAGATGTTGGGGGTCCTGTTCTTGTTCTTCCCATATGGCATCTTTATTTGATTATTTCTTTATCATTGACCTCGAACTTAGCAATCTATTTATTTGTTTATTATTTTTATATTTTATCTCCCAAGGACTGTTTCACATTCCAACAAGGTAAACAGGGTGAGCTCAGTTCGGACTGCAACTTTGGTTCCTGCTAGCTCAGGAATCTTTTCTTTGCTGGGGATATCCGTTGCATAGTCAACTTTTCTTACGTTTGCGTGTGTGTCTGTCTATATATATAAATAAGAGCTTAGTTTTAAAGATAAGATAGGTTTGAACAAAGAAAAATCAAACATAAACATTAAGATAAACCACACTATTCCAGTATCCCATAGTAATGGTCAAAGGACATGGGTCCAAAGTTTCCAGGATTTTGTTTATTTTTTTTTTACTTGTGTACATGCTACTATATTCCCTCGTTTACATGTTGATCTGTTAATTACATGCCAATTGTGTGTTGATAAATATTTCCTCCGTATATCGTTTCAGTCTTACCCTCCGTGCAGTAGTCATTTTAAGGCTTTCATTGTTTTTGTTTCTCAGTGACAATTTTATAACATCGTCGGTGTTGAAATCGAGGTTCTGAGGAATCTATTGAGGTACTCATTTTCAACGTTATAAGGCTTTCATTGTTTTTTGTTTTTCAGTGACAATTTTATAACATCCTCGGTGTTGAAATCGAGGTTCTGAGGAATCTATTGAGGTATGCATTTTCGACCGCCGTTGGCGTGGCCCAAAGTTTCAAACTATACTCAACCTTCAACCTGGATACCAATAAATATGCTATTTGAGTTCGGGTTTTGAAGGGAATCCCACAACCTTATGGAGTAACATCCAAAGGGAGAGAGAAAGACAAACTCAACCCAACAAACAATCTCCAAAAGGAGACTAACAACACCATCCAGAAGGAGAAAAACTGCCAACAACACCAGTCAAGAACATACATCAATCACAACCAAGGTGTCGAAAAAAGCCGAGAAGAGGCGGAGGACCTCACTTACAACAAGAAGGCGAAAGAAATTTAAAATTTAAAATTTAAACAGCCCGTCGAACCCCAACATCAGGAGCAATGAGGATATTGTTGCATCAACCAAAGGGCCTCACACACCTTAAGTACCAAGATCATTAAAACCCTTAAATCGCAGGTAGAAAGCAATACAACCCGTGCAAAATATTTCAAAATGAAACCACTCCAGCCTAAAACCATCCGACGAAAACCAACCCAAAAATGAAACTAGATCCTGGAGCACCAGCGAGAAAAACAATGAACATCACACCAGATCAAACTTTGAAAAGGAGGGAAACTGAAAGCTAAGACTCTAGCTCAGGAAACTGGCTAACGAACCCAAGTTCCTCTACCTCACTGATGAAAACCACGTCCGCTCGAACTGACTAACGTAGGAACAAAGGTCCTATGAGACACCTCTAAAAACAAAGTCCGCACACGATAGCTCACACAGGAGCAAACCATCCACCCAAAAACCAAATTAATCAATCCCCACACACCAACAGACGAAGAAGCTCAGAAACCCCAAAAAAATTGGGACCAAATGAAAAAACCCAAAGGCCGAGGAAAAAATCCCAAAGGACCAGATGGCCCCTACACCAACACCCTATCCAACTGGGAAACCACGATGTCAACACTACCACAACAAGATCTAGAAAAGAAGACTCTACAACCACAAATTCCAACCACACCACCCGAGCACTCGAAACCCTGGCTCGATGCCAGCCAAGGAGAGTGGCCAACAACTACTGCAACAACAACACCCCAAAATCACCCCCAATAGGTTTGAGTCGGCCTTTGGCCCAATCCCCCTAGGGACCTCGACCAGATATTTAGTGGCATACCAAACCCATAATAGATGCAGAGCCAATTGACCAAAATCCCAACTAACAACCAACCAAAGCTCGATGCTCACCAAGCCAATAGATCAAGTGCCAAATAGAGGACCACCAACTAGAACAATCTGAACAACAACAACAGCTCCGAATCACCCCCGTAGGTTGGTCTGACAAGTAGCTCTATCCCCCTCAAGAACCTTAGCCAGATCTACAAAGGCTTTCCAGGCACACAAGAGATCCAGAATGAACTAGAAAGGGCACTCGACCAACAAAGACACTGCAAACCACCAAAGCAGAGTGAGCCAACCATAAGGAACCGCCAAATCTGACTCAGAAAAATAGGAGAACCTTCCGCTCAGAGTGATCAATGCGAAGAAGATGGAGACGGAGCCGAAGCTGGAGGAGGTTCCAAGAACCATATACTATTTATTTATTTTTAAAATATTATTAATATAAGAAAACCAATAACACATATATTATGAATAATTTTTATTTATTTTTTAGTATTAGGTGTTTATGTGACTAATAACTTTATTGTGTAAATCATGTAATGTCCTTATTATAAATGCACTATATACGTATAATTATATTGTTTCATAACATTATTAATGTTTATAAAAGTAATTTTTGTTTTATTTATTTGAATCTTTTGAAATATATATTTTTAATGTTTACATAAATGCATATTACACAGTTTCGTGTCATTATACTTTTTTTTTATTTGATGGAAGAAAGAGTTTTAAAAGGGTCTCAAATATTTTTAATGAAAGCCCAAAAAGGAGTAAACTATGATCTAAGTCACACACAAAAATATCGACAAAAGAGTCAATTATAGAATGAAAGATTGCCACTCAAAAAGAGTGCCCAACATTAAATAACATCATCCTCCTGAAAATGAGATCTCAAATTTTGAAAAAAATTTGAACTTCCTATCTAAGACGGGAACCCTAGATCTGGAAACCCATTCCATCAGTAGTAGGTAAATCGAAAAAACTTCATCTAGAACTACTACAAAAGACATGAAGGAGTCCTGACACAAGCAATCATAATCCACGATTGAAATAAAATTTGTCCAAAATTAAACACATCAACTTGTCTCCAAAAAGCACCAAAACTTGAAAGAATTCAAAATTCTTGCTCAGAGTGAGAACCCTGTAACAAGAAACCCATGCCAATAGAAGTAGTTAAACAGTGATACTATAGCTTAAATGACTAGAGTAGGCAAACCTATAATATGGCCTTTCAATTGCAACATCCATATATACCGCATTCGACCAACATCTTAGTCCTCCAAAATATAGTTCACAAAATCTCTTCCATTGAGCATTCATGGCCCATGATCTAACTAGGGTGACATCCAAAATGGTAGGGATGGCCCAAATTTACCTAATCTCTTCTCTTGTTAGGTTCTTGCATAGAGCTATAGAAAAATTCAAAATGATTTTTTCCCACCCCAACCAGAATTTAAGAATCTAGACCCACTTTGGGATTTGAACACTTGCAATAGAAGACTAGGGTGGAGAAACCAAAACCAAGTTGGGATTTTTTCATCCAACCAACATGAATAGGCTATAAATACTAAGCACCCAAAAGATTAAAATTAGCAACAACAACACTTAGCTTAGTCACACCATTTGGAACATGTTCTCACACTGCTCCGTAACTTTAACGAAAAGGGCCTGTAAGGATTTAAAGGAAGGATCTGTAGATATAGGTGGTATACAACTAGGACTAGTAAGAATGAAAATATAGAGATGGAATATTGATTACATCAATGAACATATTCAAAATCCCAACTAGGGTAGGGATAATGCTAATATTTGATGACTCCAAGCCATAAGTTTGAACAAATAACACAAGATCCTCTAAAGGAACCCAAATTTTAAACATAGTGGATCTAGGATCCATGACCCAAATAGAGAAGGACAAGAGTCCTCTCATAACTAGCCAGGCACTAGACCAAGCCAATAGGAAGATAATTGAATACGTATATCCAACAACATAAATTTTGATCCTAGAAAACATAGATCCAAGCTTCTCCAAGACTGGTTTTTCTCCAAAAACATAAAAAATAAAGAACTTGAGAAATAGGGCTTATTAGAAAGAGAAAAATAAGTATGGCAAGAGCTCTATTGGGGTGAAGAATCCCAATAGCACCATATGTATTGTCGATCCCAACTAGCTATTTGCAATAAATAAACCACCCACCTATGCATGGCACACCAGCAAAGATTGGCCTATGGCCTAGAAAGGTAGGAAATGGTAGATCTAAGTGATGTAGAGGTTCTAGGTCCACTCCAATCCCTATCAACATAAGAAACCCCTAAAATATCACCCTCGTTGAACTCTCCAACCTTCCATGGCCCAAAAACCCAAGCTACACCATATGGGTTATCGAACCCAACTAGCCAACTATGATAAATAAACTACCGATCCACACATGAAACACAAGCAAAAACTGGCCCACAACCTAGCAAGGCATGAAATGGTGGATCTAGTGGATCTAGGGATTTTGGGTACACTCGAATCCCTATAGGGACAAGGCCCCATACCTGAACCAACACCATTTCTAGCCCTACAACCTCACATGGACCAACAACCCCTCCCAAACAAACCCAAGGTCTGATCCTTCTCATGACCCTCATAGCAAAACCTTGGTGTCACCATACTTAATATAAGTCTTTGTATAAGATATTTAAAATTAGGTTTAAAAAATTGTAATTTGAACTTAAGTTTTTTTATCTTTTAAATGAGAAATTAAAGATATTAAAATTAAAGAAATTAAAAACAATAGTATTATAGTGTCTAACAAACAAAAACATATATTCAAATTTATAAAAAAAATTCAAACCCTAGTATGGGGAGTGTGTGAGGGTGTGGGTGTGTGGTGGCTATGTGTTAAATTTCCTATTGATAAGCAGAACTCACAATTTTATGAAGGGTTATATCGGGGAGGAGATTGCTCAACCCTGTGCATTGGTTGTAGAGGTTTCTCTCACTAACCAAAAAAAATATATATATAAAAAGATAAAATTATATAAAAAAATATGATTATATAAACACATTTTAAAATATAACATACAATGTAATATATGTAAATAGTTTTGTTTTGACCAATTCTTTTTTTCCAATTATTGTTATTCAATTATACTCCAAGTCACTTTATTTTCACATAATTCAAACATTAAACTTTTATTTAAAATTCTAAACAACCACATTATTACTACTTCATATGATTGTAACATTAAAGCAGTAAAAATTCATAGACCAATGCAAATCGTATGTACCTGACTCTGCAACTAAAATAGAATATTGGCAATAATAAACAAAAATCATAGGATAAAATTCTCTCCATTGTTAATTTTAATAAGCATGGTATGGTCCTACCAAGTAGATACTATCTTTGCGAATCTAGCCTTGAGTCTACTGAGCATATATTTTGTTCTTGCTTATTTTTTAAAGGTGCTTGTGAGGTGGTGACCTAGAAAGAAAGAAATGCATGAGCATTCAAAAATGTTAAACAAAGCTTTCATCAGATAGACTTGAGAGCCTTGTGGGTAGCAGTTGAAAATGTGAAGGTCTCTAGTAAGTAGCAAGAAGAACAAAGTGAAACATATTCCAATTGGGACTTATCCTTGGAGCGCTCCTTAGTCTTAAACTTTGTTACTTCATAGAGCATTCTTCCAAACCCAAGACTTCAAGATAGATGGAACCCTCCCCCTTTGGACTAGGTGAAGCTTAACTTTGTTGGTGCGTCTAAAGGAAACCCAGGCATGGATGGCACTGTAGGGATTATCAAAGATTCTAGGGGCAAGATGGTGGTTGCCTTCACTGAACATCTCTCTATTCAATATTCCTTTTTTGTTGAACCCAAAGTTGCATTTCTAAGTGTGTTGTTACTCCAATATTTAGGGTTTAATAAGGTGGTGGTGGAAGAGGACTCCTTAAGCCTTATTAATGTCCTTAACTTTGCTAATCCTTTGAATTGGTACCTCTATAACATGGTTTGTGAAACCTAAAGAATATTATAGTGTATGGAGGTCGTCCAAATCATTCATGTGTGGCGTGAAGACAATAAAGGGGTGAATTTATTTGAAAATTAGGGCATGGCCCATTTAGGTAGGTTTTATTGGCTATTGAACTTTCTTGAGGATATCCTCTCCATTTTTGATGTTGATCTGTCTGATCCAGGTCAGGTGGATCCCAGTTAAATATTCTCCACCTTTGACTTGTTTTTATGGGGTTTTTGGCATCCCATGTGGCACTTGGGTAGGACCTAAAGTCCTAGTCTGCTCCTCCAAGTCACGTGGCACCTATCCTAGGTACACAATTCTCCTTTATGGATTTGTGGCTTCCTAGTATTTTAAATGATAGCCCTTGAATTTTAGTCTTATAAATTAGACTCCCACCATTCTCTTCTATAGGCAATTAAGGAAATTTATGATAAGAATAATTTGATTATGGGTACCCTTAATATTGCATTGGATTTTACTGAGGATGTGAACAAATTTATGGATGGTGTTCTAGAGTTGTTGTCCCCAAGTAAATTTTTGGACTTCAACCCCCAACCCATACCCTAAATTTTCTATATTTTTTTGGGGTTACCTTTTAGTTTATCCCTTGTTTCCTTTTGTCCTCAGACATATTTTTCTTGTTTAATCATTGTTAATTGCCTGGTTTTGTTCTGTATTCCTTTAGGATCTTGGTTTTGGCCTCCTTCGAGAGTTTTATATTGGGTTGTGGGTCCCTCTCAAAACCCTCACTATCTACCTAATAAAACAAAATAGACCAATATATTAAAATATAAGATATAAAGGTTTAAATCTCTATAATGTATTTACTTTCTATTTCTATTTCATAATAATGTGTTAATTTTAATTTACTATTATATTGCAAGCATGCAAAATTGGAAGAGCTAATCTTCTTTTATAATTATATGTTCTTTGATAGTGAAGAGTTAAAAATATAATGTTGTTTTTTACATAAATATTATATATATATGTAAATTATTATAGCTGAGTCAAGTGGCGAAAACTATAGAGATTTTGGAATTAGGTGGCGATGGTAGCTCTAGAGGGTTTTCAATCCATAGTTGAGTCAAGTGGTGATGGCTTTAGAGGGTTTGAAACAAGGTAATGGTGGTTTTGAAGGGTTTTTAATCCACAACTAACTTTGGCGATGATAGTTGTAGAGGATTTGAAGTCAAGCGATGATAATTCTAGAGGATTTTATGACATAAATCAAGATAAAATGGTCAACAAGAGTATTACCAAAGCATTACAATTAGTTATCAAAATTATTATGAGACTAGAGACATAGAAAGAGATTGCAAAGTAGAAACACTAAAGGAAGAGACTAAATTTTTGATCATGAAACAAACTTCAAGATGAAGCAAGAAAATCATTTGGTAGTAGAATTTCATTTAGATCAAGAATATTCCACTTCAAAAGAAGTAAATAAAGCCAATTTACAATATGAGATGGCAAATTGCATGATAGTTCATTCATATTAGCTAGTAGAAGAAAGAAATAAGGATACAAGGGATGAGAAAATATGATGTGCATGTTTAAGTTTAGAGGTAATTAAAGGTCAAAAGAAATATTTGGAGAAAATACTAAAATAAAGGAGGTAAAAGAGGTGAATTTTATTTTAACTAAATCGTCTTAATTGTTCTCAAGTAGTATAAAATACTCTCTTTGCAATAGAAATGAAAGTAGTGTAGATTTTATCCCTTGAACTTTATGGTTTCAAGAGAAGAGTAATAAAGAAATGAGCATGGAGGATATCCATAGAAATTTAGGGCTTTTAGTGATAATACAAAGATATGGAGAAACATACATGCACTTTAGGATTTGTACGACAACATAAAGAATAAAGTATTTTGAGGTTATGCCTTGCACTTCAAATCCTCTCGAGGAAGACAAACCTATACATGATATATCTCACTATGGACAATGTGAAAAAATCAAAGATATTGACGAAAAAATATTTGTGAGAATGGAAAAAGGAAGACCCAAGAAGCCAAAAAAAACTCGTAAGGATATTGATATGATAAAATACAAGTAAATATAACAAGCGTTAACAATAAGTGAAGCTAAGCCCACAAACAAAAGCAAAAAGTAATGATGAAAATGACATCTTTGACTATTAGGGTTATTAATAAGATCCTTTAAAAAAAGGAATTAAGGCATTGATACTTATCAATATACAAACTAGGTAGCAAATATTTTTTAAGGTAATTGGACACATGATATTTTATCTCTTAATCTAATGATATCAATGATTTGATTACCTAACCATACTAGTTTAAGGAATATGATGCATATATTTCATATAAATGCATTGAATAATATCTTTGATAAAAAAGAAAGTTGGATATGGTTTAATTTATGAGACAACAATAGTTGGTTATGGTTTAATTAATGAGACAACAATAGTTGTAAGCTTACTATAGTGGTAATGTACTTATCCTCTCTCTTAGAGGTCCATGGTTCAAACCTCACTCAATATGAGGGGACCAAGATCCCTCATAAAAACTTGTGTAAACTCATTGAAATACATCAAGTGGCATTAGCTCAAATGGTAAGATTCCTAAATATTTCAAATAGGAGACCTTGGTTCAAATCCTACCAATTAATACATGGATAATATCCAAGAATCGTTGTAATACCACTATGTGGTGATGATGTAATATAGGTGGGGCCTGTTTCAATCCCATATAACCCATTGAAAAAAAAACTAGTGAGACAACAATACAATGAGAGCAATGTAATGGTTTCCTATTTTAATGGAAATAGACCCCAATAAAAGTTATAAGTTGCTTATGTGTCAAAAAAAATAAAAAATAAATAAAGAAAAAGGTATGAAAAATGTAGCTAAAAACATAAATAAATTATTTTTATGCTTTTAAAAAATATTAAAGCTTAATTAATAGTCAACTCATAAATGATATAAAAATTTACTACTAATTATTATTTACAAATAAATATAGTAAAAATTATACTAGTATAATCAAATTTGTAGTATGTACCAATTTATTGTAGGATATGATGATTCTCTAAATCAAATATGAACACAACATAGGAAAACATTGTTTAAAAAAAAAATAACAGAAAAACATAAAATAACATTTCTACTCTTTAAATTTACATATACAAATTTAATACAATGTACTATACTTATATAGATATAATATAATTTCTCTTGGTTGTTTTAAGAAACTTGTGATGTTTCACATTCTCTTAAAGTTTGGGTGAGAATATGTTTTTTTATGTTTTTACATGGAACTCCAACTTTGTTCAAATTTTTGTCACAATCAATTGTATAATTCCTAACATTCATTTCTATAAGGTTGATGGTATTTTTATCTCACAAGAAAATGCCATGAAAATTTTCAAACCAAAGAACACACCCATGCATTTGAGCAAAATTTTAGTCAAGAATAATGGTAGTAAAAATAAAATGCTACATTTTACAAGAGTTTAGTTGGCAGTCTTATGTATCTTACTATCATTAGACTTGACATCATGCATGTTGTAAGTTTGGTTTCAAGATTTATGCAATATCCAAATGAAAGGAATACTAGGGTATATGTTTTGTACAAAAAAATTTGGTATTTTAGATACGTCAACTAATAAGATTGGATTAGTTGTATATACAGACAATGTTTGGGTAAAGATCCATTGATAATAAAAAATACTCCAAGATATATATTCAACTTGGGATCAAGCAAATTTTTTGGTCTTCAAAAAATTATACGACTATTGCACTGTCATCAATAGAACAAAACTATATTGTAGTGACATTAGCTTTATGTCAAACAATTTGGTTGAAGAGAATTTTAGGAAATTTAACATGTGAACAAAATGTGGCAATGATTATTTATTGTGACAATACCTCTATAATTGTTATAGCAAAGCATCCAGTCTTCCATAATATTATTAATCATATTAATATCAATCATCAATGTATTATAAATATTACAGCAAAAAGTCATATTGAGCTAAATTTTTGTAATACCAGTCACCAGTTTCTTGATTTATTTACCAAATCATCATCAAAAGAAAATTTCATAAGGATCAAGCAAATGTGAGGTGTTACTATATTAAGCATTAAGGGGGAGAATAATTGGGATAATGCTTAATATTTGAGATTTCATCACATGCACAATATTTCACAACACAAACTAACAAAAGTGTCAAATATCATTCAAAATAGCAAAAATACTTATTTTTTAAAGACTTGAAATAATTAAATTAATAATATTATTATAAAAATAATATTTCAAGTAAGGATATCGAAAACTAGATCGCTTCTAGAAGCTTCTTATTTTGGGTGCTAAGCCTATAAATAAAATATTTTTGTATCACGTTCATAGGAAACAATAAACAACATTACATATTTTTTTGCAATAGTGTGTGTTTGTTCCTCTTTGTTAATATTTATTTTGATTTTTACTTTCTAACAAAGCTTATAGATTTTAGCAATGATGAAGGTTAAACATGGGTATTTTTGTTATGTATGTGGAATATTATTTGGCTTCTTACCACAAGAGCAATAGTTTTCAATAGTCTAGGCATGTGGTTGATCTTCATCAAGTAGAATTGCCTCTACAATATGAGCATATAATTAAATCTTGGACATGTAATGAAATTTCATACATTAAGCATCATCCTTGTCATTCTTAACCTTATTGTTTAATATAGTAGCAATTATCATCTATTTTAACCTTAAAAAAGTTTCTTTTGATTATGTGTTGGTAAATAAATTAGTAAGTCGATTACTAGTATTTTAAAACTTTAGTTCAATCTAACCTTCTACCATAATATTTCTAATAAATTGATGATTGATATCAATATGCTTAGTAAGACTATGTAAGACTAAATTCTTTACTATGAAAATCATGGTTATTGTCACAATAAATAATAAATTCTTACTAGATTGGATAGCATGAGAACTATTTTTTTGCATTGGCAACATAAGTGGTTAGTGTATCAAATAGATGTTAAATTATAATTAATAAATGGTTTCTTGGATAAATAATTATTTGTAGAATAATGACCAAGTTAGAAATTTGTTAGACAAGAACAAAAGGTTTAGAGGTTCAAAAAACGCATTATAGACTCAAGCAAGTACCAAGAGATTGGTACAACATAATATATGTTTTTTTTATAGAAAAATTACATCAACAAGAATTAAATTCAATGCACACTCTATGTCAAATCTAGAGGTACTAATGATTTACTTATTCTCTCCCTATATGTCGATGACTTGATTAACACTAGCACTAACAAAGTGTTAATAAAGGAATTCAAAAATTCCATGAAGAATGAGTTTGAAATGACATATTTAGGATTAATGCAGTACTTCCTTGGCTTAAAAGTAAATAAAATATTTGAATAATGACACTTTATCTCATAATAAAATTATGTATTTGATTTACATGAAAATTTTAAAATGTAATGTTGTAAACCAAAGAGCACTTCCTTAAATGGTTGTAGGATGTGGTGATGTTATAAATCATATATTAAAAAATCAGAGGAGAAAATAATAAATGAATTTAATTTACACAAAAATCCTAAAATAACACTTCTGCTCTTTAAATTTGTATATACAAATTTAATACAACACACTATAGTTCCACATAAAGCATCTTGGTTGTCTCAAGAGACTCTTGACTCTTCACATTCTCTCCAAATTTGGGTGAGAAATGTTTTTCATGTTTTCACTTGCAAATTCACCTTTTCCCTATTTTATGTTAATATTCTTCTTGTCTTGTTTACATTTTTATCACATTCAATATTTATAATTCCTAACATTAATTTGAACCTATTTTTTTAATGCCTTAAGTTTTGAGATCTACATTGGTATCAATTTTTTAATTCAAATCTATGATTTTACATTTTGGTAGGAAAGTTATAGATCATCATGTGAAATTGCTAAGTGTTTCAATCATGCCACTTGGAAAATCAAGATTGAATATTTCCTCTAGAGCAACACATTGCTTAAATATATGAATGTGAAACCTTGGGAAACTAATACTAAAATGAGGAGATAGTTGTATGCTCGATAAGAAGGATGAGGCTTTTAGTGTGATAGCTCTTCATGTTAAGAATATTTATGATACTTTTATAAGAAACACCACACACACTAAGTAACTACTTGGCAAGTTTTAGATATTATTTGAATGCATTGATTCTACATAAAATATTAGTTTTGTGGTAGATCTTGTTGCTTGCTACTACTTTCTCCATCATAAAGATAAAGAAAAAAGGTGAAAGGGTAATTATTTCATCAATAAAGCTAATACAATAAGTGATAAAATATCAAAATTATAAGAAGCTAAAGTAAAATAAAAATAATCCCCTTTCAAAAAGATAATATATATTTTTTATAGGAAGAAATGACATAAAGAATAATTTTCCTAGATCCTAGTCAAGAATCTTGATGTCTGAATAAAAAAGAGGTGTTTATGTTACCCTATTATATGCACAAGGTGAGGATAGAATTCATAAAGAAACCTCATAATATTATTTAGTTTCCCATTCAACATATTGGCAATCCATATCATTTGATGAGTGGATTACACATTTAGAAGTAATAAGGTACATGATAAAACATAAACATATTATTAATGATTATAATAAATACATTTAGATGAGTGTGTTATCATTGGATACGACTCTTATTTGTGTAAGGAAGGTTATGGAGTGTGTTATCATTTTGATAAAAGTTCTTTATTTTTATAGTATTGGTCCCAATATTTTCACTATATATTATATTAGTCACACAAACAAAAAGGTAGAATTCTTGAATAATCGTTGGGTAATAAATATATGGAAAATAGATTCAAAATAGTTGCTTTTTATTATTGTGGAGATTTGTATCAAATGTATAAGCTATAAAAACTACCAAAAGAAATATCTTGTATCCATGGTTGGTCACTAAAATTATGAGAGTTTATGATGGAACCATAGGCTTGGATATATATATCGGGAAGGTTTTTTATACCTTGCATAATCAATATTTTTTATTCTAGTGGGTTACCTAGGCATTAGGGGAGAACTTTTTAGTTGGTTTACCAAGTTGGTAACTTGTAACTATGTAAAAATTACTCCTAAGGGTATCCCACTTGGATAGGGTAATATCAAGATACTAGGCATGTTGTGTGGAGTGAGAATAGAGTGATGTCATTGGCTAATAATGAATTTAATAACCCTTATATTGGGTAATTTGTTGATAATATATATAGAAAGGATATCCTAATTTTTTGGAGGATACTCGATGTGCAACCACTAACTTTATCAAAGCTTAAAGTAGGCTAAAACATGGGACTTTAGGATTTGTGCTATCCCGATCGATATAGCTATGGGATATCCCAAAGTTTTAAAAACCACTAGTGGTTTCCATGTTTACCTCTAGCCTATATAAACAAGCCTTGGATGAGTGGTTTGGGTATTCTTGGTCATATTGCAGGTTGGATTCGGAGACAATTTTCTAGATTAATGTGTAGAAAATTACCTACACATGGTTATTCTAATAGATTGTCTTCTATAAGTTGAAGAATTAAGATCTTCCAAGAGTAATTAGTCTCTCAAATGTATTATAACTGAAATGTTTCTAATAATACATTGGGACTCTATTTTTATTGGATTATTCCCCTTCATGGGTCTTCCTAGTGTCTATCTTGTGTTATTCTAAATTTCTTTCTATGTGCTAATACAATGTTGTAATAGTTTTAGATTTTGTCAACTAGCATAATTTTCCTCATTAGACCAAGTATTTTTTTTTTCTATTTTGTTGCATTATTTTATTTTAGAACCTTTTAAACTTATTATATCTATGGGAGTAGTAAGGCTACATTTATATTCAATCCTTAATTTAGTGGGAGTTTTACAATTTAATATTATTTTTAGAAAAAAATATGATAGGAACGAGGATGGATATTGAGAAACTCAATCGTAGTAACTTTGAGCTATGGAAGCTCAAGATATATGATCTTCTTATTGATTAAGACCTTCATACAATGGAATCTAGTAAAAAACTATCTAGTCTATCTATAAAGGATTGGGTTGTAATTGATTGGATGTTAAGAAGCCTTAATTTGGATTAAATGTTGCTAAATGTTTCCATAGAAAATACCACCAAGAATATATAGATGAATTTAGGTATCCTAAACCTAAATAAGTATCTTGCAAACATGCTTTTAATATTGAATAACCTATATTTATTAAGAATGAATGATGGAAATTCTATTACTAAGCATATTGATGAATTTAAATTGTTGGTGATATAGTTGACATGCATGGACATGAATATGGAAGAGGAAGATAAGAGTACAACACCTATATGTTCTTTTATTTAGTCATGGGATAGCTTTGTGATGGTGATTAGTAGAATTTTGTCAAAGTTAAAGCTTGATGAGGAGGTGGGTGGATTACTCTCGAAGTAGATGCGATAAAAAACCTTAAGGATGCACACACTATCAAAGGTTGTTGAAAGAATAAAACAAGAGATAGAAGGAAAATTGATCAAAGTCTAAGGGGAGATCTAAGTGTCCTAGAAAATCCAAGGTGAAATGTTGGAACTACAACAAGATAGGAAACATTAATAAGGACTATAAGAAGAAGAAGACGAAGGAGTATAATATGATTCTTTTTCAAAAACTTAGTGTCATAGATATTTTCTTGATCAACATATTGATGAAATTTATTCTTTGTCATTATATATAGTATTATAGGTATTTTAATACCTTATAAATATATTCCCAAACCTATACCATTTTATCCATTTTTAGTCATTAATTTTGAACCAGTTACTTTGGCATGCTTTTCAAAATGCCCAATTTTCTCATCTCCATTATGTATTTTTTTTCTATAACCAAAAACATTTGAATACCATATATCATCATCACAATGAAATTTAATACAATATAAACTTTCACTATCACTTTCAACTCTGACAATGTGGTCTTTGTCACGACCAATGCAATTATATTCTATACAAACTCTACTCTTACTAAGAATCTTTGAATCATTGGTATCACAAGCTATATATCCCTTGTATGAGATAACTTGAATCACAACATATATTTGCTAGTCTATACCTCAAATCACCTATATCATAAGCTAAATATATCTATTGAATAATATCGTCTGTTTCACAACAAACACTTATCTTAATGGGATTTTCCTTCAACTTTTCAATTATTTCTACTTATTTTCTACATTGCACCTCAAGCATGCTAAAAGTGAATAATTCCATGTGCATTCTTCTGATAAAATCAATAGAGAATATCACACCATTCTCATAGTACACTTGATAAGTTTAAACTTTTCTATGGATTGATTGTAAACAAAACCTAAGTTTTAAAACTTTTCCACTATCACTAGTTTTTTATGACCCATTGATTTTAATTTCAATTTATTTCTTGGCTTATTTACCGATCTCTTTATTTTTTAATTTTTGTCACTTTCTTTGAAATCAAATACCTCATGTGCTATTTCACACTTTTCTTCACAATATAATTCATGTTCCTTCTAAAAAATACAACCTTGTTGATGTGTCCATTCTTGATGTTGACCCTATTAATGTTGTGATTGAAATAGTTACTTACACTAAAGAGGTATGCAAAATTTAGCCCTATAAGTCATGAAATTATATTTAAAAAATATGGTATCACATCCTTAATTTTCAAAATATAACAATACATACTCCTCCATTGAGGTTGATTTTGTGATGATGATGAGGCAGAAGGAAATTTTAAACCTTTCCATGGTTTCTATGGACATAAAAGCATCATTAGACAACACAAATTGATTTTTTATTTTCTACTCATTAATTATGTGTACAAATTATTCATATGTAACACTTCTACTTGATACTTGCTAAGATATGATAAATATTGGAAATGATTTAGGGGGATATCTAAGTATAATAGAGATTAAGAATTTGTCATCCAATTTTTCTCCAATGGTGTTCAAATTTTCCTTCAACTATGTAGCTCTTTGTAAAAAATGTTCTATACTCTATCCATCATAGACCCTATTTGTATGTAGCTATGATTTGTGATAAGGATTATGGATTCATTCCTTACTTAAAATGTAGTGCAATGTATATCCCATACATCATTTGATTTTTTCCTTCACTAATATGTGATTGTATTTAATTTACCACTTAAAAAATTAGGAGCACAAGTGCCCTTGCATATCATTCATCATATTTAATTAGATACTATATCCTTAGGTTTAATTTCATCTCCAATAACTATCCCTAAGTTTTTTTATCAACTAGTATTGTTATCATTTTATCTTCCATGGTGAAACAATTTGGACATTTGATCAATTGAAATTCTAGGAGAAATTACTTTTATGTATCCATGGAAAAGGTTACATATATATAAAAAAATGACCCTCTTTATATACCACCAGTTCTATATGCCAAATATTTCAATATACTTCTTATTCCTATATACCCATCGATACATGAAAATAAATAATCCTCTCAATATGGACAATCATACATGAGATAGACTTAAGGTACATAAAAGAGATCAATATGTGGTACCAAGGTAGTCCTAAAAAGGATTCATCTTACCGATAACAATATCTTAAAAATAATCCTCATACATGGGCATTATTTCCCTATATACTTGGATTTTCTCAACTTTAGGATTTATTAGTAATGATATGACGAGGAATATAATATATAAAAAATAAATATATAAAATATACTATATAATGAAATATATAATGTAATATTAATATTAAATGTATATGGTCAGTCAAGCAAATGATTAATAAGCAATATTCTAGATATTCTAGCCACCTTCAAGATGTAAAACAATAAATAATATCAACTATTATTAGTTGATGAGTTTTAATACATCCTTATATTGTACAGGGAATTTAAATTCCTATTTAAATAATTCATGGTAATATAATTAGTAAGCTTATTTGTTAAATATCAGTTGGTATCAAAGTAGTAAATCCTAATCTACCTTGGAAATTCCTCCATCATTTTCTCTTTTTACTCATTTGACCCTTTGCTTAGGAGGTTGAATTCTCATTCAAGCCTATGTCATTATTGATTTTAGCACTATTTCTAATCATACTCAAGTTCATATCAAGTCAATAGTCTTTCATAGCTATAAGATACTTATTTTTAGTATCTCTTGGCAAAGCATTTCTCATGTGTAAACCATATTCCTTGCTAAAGTAATAGTACGATATATACCTATATATAATGTAATACAAATTTTCATTGATTATATTCATGAATTAGAGGGCCTCACAAATAAGTTAGAAAAATATGTATTATATGTCTTCTCATTGATTTCTTCCAACATGACGATTGACTACATGGAAATAATCTAAACTAGCCATGCTTAGTCCAAATGCGCCTATTTCAACCTATGGATAAAGTGTATTCTTACATGCTTTAGGAACCTACTTATTGGTTCCACTATTAATGCCATATCACCATCATTCCACCTCCATCATACATTAATAAAACTACTTTTGGATCCATAAGCATTCAATCATATCAAACGATACACTCCACCCAAATATCTGAAGTGCAATGGCACCTTTATACTAGGGACTGATCCTTAGTAATTGGATTCCAAGGATCACAATAGCATCACTAGAAGATGTTGATGATGTAGTGAGTGCTACATTATGTGATAGATATCAATGGTGGATATCAACATAGTAGTCACTTTTTGTTGTAGTGAAGGAAGCACTATGCTCATCCATATTCTTTTATCACTTATCTAGTATAAAATAGACACCACCATATTGCATGGTCATGCATGAGACTAACATGCCACCTATTCATGCAGACACCTTCTCTAGCTTAATATTTGACTCTACTATATACACTTCTTTTTTGTGTGTACATTTTGTTGCACCACCACCTAATGTGTTGACAATAAATCCTATAAAGTACTTATTACATATATCAACCATTTTTTCTTGGTTACCTTCCTACTCTCTTAGAAATTGATAAGTCTTCTTTCTTCCTATACTCTGTTAAAATAAGCAACAACCCCCACTAATACTTAAAAGTCTTGGGGAGCTCATGGTAGGAAAACTTACCCTCAAGGTAGTATTCATGCATGACCTAGTTGTTCTTCTCTCCTTTCAGAGATTAGCCATGTAAAAAACTAAAATATTCTTCATACCTATGAGGGTATAAGTCCTTGCATTGTATATTTTTCTATCATTTCCTATGGCCTTCCAGTATCCAACCTTAATCTCTCTATTGGTCTTGAGGATGGTTAGATACTTGTGATATTTAAGGCTAGATTTCCCATATTAAGTAGTGGACATCAATGAGGTATCTTACTTAAAATTGCATCCTCCTATCTACTTTAACACATTTTCTTATGTAGACAAGAGAAGTACCACTAGGACATCTTTTCCTCTTTCCTTAGACCTAGAAATGCATTTTCTAGTTCCTCCTCTATCATTTTTGGTTGTATCCAACTTTGTCCTTTTATTACATTAAAAATTTACCTTCTCTATCTTGGACCATATGCCTATTCCCTCTCCATATTATTTTCCAACATCATGGGTTCATCGATGCTCACCATGATATATACCTTACCATTAACATACTATAGATTGAGTAATTAGAAACCCCCCATTTTCTATTCTAAAATGGTACTTTTCCTAATGAAAAATTTTGATTGTAGCTTCACACTATCATTTTCCAATACATGTAAGCCACTATGTTGAGTCATGAAATGCTCTCTCTTCCTTGTTAGCAAGGGAGCGATGGAGCCCATATATATTGTAAAACACTTATCTCACATTCATCATGGGGGGTTGGTAAAGCCTTTATTTATTGGCATATTTTCTTTTTGAACAAAATTTAGAAATAATGATGCCCAAGTAATATTTGAAAATATTAATAGATTCTCAAGAATATTCTTGAAATATTTTGCTTGGGTAGACCTCATCTCCATTTTCTTCAGCCCAACATGACATCAATTTGTTGCTCTTTGAGGTATTAATTACTTCATGAGTATAATCATATTTATACTTGTCGAAACATATTTTAATATTAATCTAATGGAAGTAGAAAGTTTCACTTTTGTGATAGTCTAATATGTCTAGGAGTGCCTTAAAGTTTCTATTATTAAAGAGAGTACATTCTTGATAGTACATGGCAATATTAAAATGCCAAGTTAGTTTTCTACTTTCAATATGTACCCTATTCTATAAATATCCTCTATGACATCGACTATAAGGTCCATGAATATAAATTTTATAGAACATATGGTAGTGCTAGCTAACATAGTTATTAAGCAAATAAGGTCAACAATATTCATGTCTAACCAGATGTTAAAATATACACTCTCCCTTAGAAAAAATGTTAAGTTAAAATATACGATGGCTCTAGGGATATCATAGTCCTTAATTGCTATATCCTAAATATGGAATTATGATTTTCCTATATCCAAGCTTCTAAGGATAACAATGTTTTCTTTGCCAAATTAAAGCTTTTTGGAATCGTCAAAATCTTGATTTTTGAGTGAGAAAATGCAGAAAATCCTATCAATACATGGGAAAATTAGTTACTACCTTAAAGGCCACCTTTTATCCCTCTAACTATTATTATGATTTTCTCATTAAATGGCTTCACCTGAGACAATGATACTATAGGTAAATTTCATCACCTACATCCACAATGTGTCGTTCTTCAATCCATATAGTTATTATATAAACTTAACTAGATCAACACTACATGAAGCTCCTATGGTAGATTCAAAGATAAAATGACAACATAGATTAGGCTAAAATATTATAGAGTAGTTATATGAGTATAAACGTATGGCCAAATGCAAAATTTGGTTAGGCAGGTAGTAGAGCAATAAGCAGAGGCTTACCAAACTAAAATAGAATCTAAGGCAATGAGTTCAAAAAGAAAAAGAAAAATATATGAAAATTTGGATAATTAAGAAAGTTAGTTAGATATTTGAAATGCTAATATCAACAAATATATAATAAAATTTTGGCATCTAGTATTCTCCCAAAAAATAAGGTGATGAAGCACATCAAGGCCTCAATGCCATAGCAAAATTGAAGCCAAATTTTGAGAGAAGTTATATAAATAATGATACTAATGTCAATAATGTAACATTAAAAACTTGGCATAGTCTAAAATAAAGGCCTACATATTCTAATGTATTTGACACGACTTTCGATATCCAACACCACACTTTGCAAAGCTTTCACAGGTGCCTAGATTTAGAATTGATGACATCATCAATAGGATCATTAAATTCTAACAAGACAAAATGAGGTGTAGATGCAAAATAATTCCAAGGTAGGAGATGCAATAATAAAGCATTAAGGATAAAGTAAATAAACCTGATGTCCAACACCATGCATGAGAAAATTTGGCTATCAAACTTTTCAACTAATGACATCATAATGAAAGAAGAAAATATCCAACACCCAATAATAGGGAACACACATTCTAGAAGTAAGTATTATTCCCTAACACCTCCATTAGCTGTAAAAATGATCCAAACAAATTCTAATTAGTAAGGTCATACATTGCTATCATCTTCTAGGTATTATTACTATAAAAATATCTCAATAGCTAAAGCCACCTCCACTACATACTTGCCCCTACTCAATTGGCTAAGCATAATAGAAAATATTGGTTCATAATCATATTATTAGAATCCAATGATGCAACATGCAAGCTAGCTTTACAAAAGAAATTCCTATTGCACAAATAAGTAAAAAATAGTTGAAGTAGATAAGCATAGTTGGCCTAAGAGTGATAGCCACTTCCTATGCTTTATCTAATAGGCTTGCAATCTATTTTGTAGGTAATCATGATAAGCTAACTAAATACATTGTAAAAAACTATATATACCTAAATGTAACTCATTCAAAGGGTCGAATATTTAGTATTTACAATTGCATAATTGTATGATGACCGTGCTATACACATTTTAAATAAATATTGGATTGTTGTTTTCCCTCTTTCTCAGCTTATCACTAAATATGTATGTATGTCAATTGAGTCATTAAGCATTTCTATCAAAGCTATATGAATGATTTATTATGTTACAATTATATTTCATTATAGATTTCTTCTTGTATTTGTTGTTCATTAGTTCCTGGAATGTGTTTTATCATGTTTGGTATTTTTTATGATTAAATGCTATATAATAAGAAAAGTAAATTGGTCTATTAGGCATTGTAGTTTAATTTAGATTGTAATACTCTTATACTATGAGTATCTTAATGTTGTTAAATCTACACAATTCTAAGCCTAGTTTCTAACTTTTTGTATTTCTTACTTTAGTCTACAACTCTTCCAATTAGTTAGATCATAGGAAATGGTCTACTCTATAGGTTGAATTATGAAGAATCCTATTTATAATCCATCCAATCTTGGTTGAGGTCTTGAGGGTGTAACTAATCCACTATGAAAATTTTGGACCAAGAGTTTTTGGCATGCTTGGTGAGACCCAAAGTGTCCTCCCATCAAACAAGAATATTCAAGAAATCACCCACTGTACTACCAAGAGATTTTTCTATTATTGGTTGGACCAAAGTATAACCTTATTCATTGAGTAGAAGCATGGTAATATTATACTCTAACAGATAATTTCTTGATCATCTAGTGACTCCACCAAATAGTAATTATAGGAAAATAAAAACTCAACAACAATTCAATATACCAAAAGATTTTGGCATGCTCAATGTGAACAAAGTCTCACCTCCTTGATTGAGTAGAAGCATGGTGATATTATAGTACAATAAATTATTTCTTTATCATATAATGACTCCTTTGAGTTGTAATAATAGAGAAAGGAAAACTCAATAATGATTTGGCATAACAAAATTTTTTGCAAGGCTAGTGGGATAGTAGTGTCCCACCCTCAAAACAATCCTTAAAATTTTAATTACCTAGAGGATTAAATATTTTGGTGAGTATTAGTAGTATGATATGTAGATATTGTATGATCACTTGTTAGATTTGTTGAAAATAATATGAAAGCACGAGGATACGAAAACAAAAAAGGAAAAACTCCAAGCACGATGCAAAAACGAAACTAAACTTAACGCTAAACCCTACGAATTAAAAATGCATGAAATGGAGAAAAACATGAATTGATTGAAACCCAAATGAAACAAACAGCCCTTTTCTTTTATTGATGTATTTCACAATTCGGTTACAATTCACATCCTCCCTTTTTAGGGGCGAGGAGCGTCAAATTCATCTCTTGGTCACATCCATGGATAACCATCCTTCTTCCGCGTGCCCACATGTAAGATGGGCGGACCAAAACGTCACCGCCGCTTGTGTCTACGAATGTTGATTCCTTGCTGCTCCTCCGATGTTCCGATCCTACGTTCAAAGGAACAAGAAATAGTTAGTAGCACCTGCGGATGAAACAAAACATGCAATCCCCAAGCCTACGATAAGTGAATGAGAAAAATGAATTAAACTATAACTAAAATGAATCCAAATGCTCTAAAAATTTGATAGGGGCATCAGGACATCACCAGGAGGGCACTGCAAAAAGAACAATCAGGAAATTCCTCACCGATTTGAATTCGCTCCGGGGCGGGACGAATTTACCTGCAACAAAATGCCGAAAAGGTACTGTCCCAAATGTCCTACCTAGAGAGCTCCAAAAGACCTACAAACTTGGGGTTAGCTAATTGGGGGTATTTTGGGAAGACCCAGATGGTCATATTTTCCCAATTTGGCCTCCATTAATGGGAATTTGATGATGCTACCTGCAAGTTAGTAAAGACAAAAAAATGATAAAACATGATAAGATTTGCTCAAAACATTACGAAATCGAAATTGCAAACTATCTAAGCAGCATAAGATGAAATGCAAGATAAAAATGATAGAAAGAAAAATCTGCCACAGATTCCTAATCGTTCCTAAAAGGGACGATTAGACTCACGACAGTGCAGGGGCGCCCGGCAGGCCGCCCACCGTTGGGACCTGATTTCGGCGCCAATCCACTTGGGATGGGTCCAAAATCTCTTGTAAGGTGTTGTCGAAAAATTGGGGTGGTATTCTATGGCCAAATGTCAGGTTTTGGGCTCAATATTCGACCTTCCAATGATCACCCAATGACCTCTTCTCTAAAAGAGATCACGGATGTGAAAGGCACAAATCGCACAAGGATGTATGGGGAAATAAAATGGCAGCACTTCGTTGCTCCAAATTGCTCTTACTCTGTATATTTTGGGGTGAGAAAACCCACCAATTTATAGACCTGGAGGTCTCTTGGGATGAGCATGCAGGGGCGCCACTTGGCAGCCATGCCCTTCCAGGGGAGGGAAGATTCCTCCCTGAATAGGGACTCCATGACTGCCCTTGTAACAACCTCTAACGCTCGAAAATGCTCACCTATACTCCCATGCAATGAAGGAAGCGTTAAGTGGCGGATCCGAGCTGCCATTTGTCAAGATTTGACTTTTTTCCCGTCAAACCTACAATTCGCCCCACCCTGGAGCGAATTGTGAATTCATCCCTGGGCGGAGCGAATCCCAATTAGAATTCGTCCCTGGGTGGAATGGATATTGAGCAAAGTGCCTGAAGGTGCCAAAATGATTTTTGACCTTCCAAAACTGTTGTGAGAGTGGTTAGGACCACTGTTTAACCTCTGGGGGCTGCCCTGGGGGCTGTGTGTGCCAATGTGATCAGTGTTTGCAGTCACATAATCGGATTGGTGTTATTTTGGTGTCTATAGATGCCCCTTTTTGGGATGCGTTGTGCAAGGCACAACGTCGAGCAAAAATAGATAACCAAAGCACTAATGATTAGGGTTTCTTAGTAACCTAACCAAATTTTGATGCCCCAAGTATGAAAAGGGCATGCATTCTTGAATCCTTACTTCTGACGAGCGAGGGAACTCAATTCAAGTGTTAACCTTTTTTGGTGAGGTGTTACTTGAGCTTGGACATTGATCAGTCATGAATAGGCAAAGGGCGCAACCTTTTGTCTATGGGAACCTTGAGTTCATGATTCATGAATGCCAAGTGATTGATCAGCTTGTGATTATTGCTTGTTTACTGCCCCAAGCAGGAGCGTGATTTGTCTTTGCCAATGATTCTTCGAATGCATGCCATTTCCATGATTGGGTGTGTATTTGTTGATTGGTGACTAAGTGTGACTACCCCCTCAAGCGACGAATCGATGAGGGAATGACCTGCATGAGAAAAGTGATGAGTCACTTGACCCAAGATGACTTAGGTAAGGGTGCCTTCAGAGATTTATCTTTGAATGTGTGTGCAGTTTTCTGACATTTAGACCTATTTTTGGTGGGTGTTAACCCTTTTGGGGACGCATTTCTAGAGCTGAAATTGTCAAAAATTCGTCTTCCCGTGGAGCGGTCCGGCCATGGTGGCCTTCTTAGGGAGTAGGATGGTGATGATTTATAACCCCAATATCTATTTTGGATGCCAAGAATGTCAGGCGTGAAGGCGCCTTCGTTCGGCAACTCTATTGCTATTTTTGGGTGGGTTTTGACCCTTTTGGCGACGTCGTTTGGGGATGAAATTCTCGAAGATCCGTCCTCCCGTGGAGCGGTCCGGCTATGGTAGCCTTCTTAGGGAGTAGGATAGTGAGGATTTGTGACCCCGACATCTATTTTGCATGCCCGAAATGTCAAGTGCAAAAGCACTCTCATTGGACAATTTTATTGCTGTTTTTGGTGCATTTTTGTGCATTTTTGTTGTTTTGTGAAATGTTTGCTCTGTATTCATCCCTGGGTGGGACGAATTCCTATTGAGCATTCATTCCAGGGTGGGACGAGCACTAACCAGAGTGCTCATCCCAGGGAGGAATGATTACAGGCTCAAAAAGCCTATTTAAAGGCCAAAACTAGGGTTTGGGCTCATTTGCACTTGTTTTTTTTGGCGATTTGGAGCTCTGAGGAGGAGGAGGTCAATTCTACGAAGCGAAGCGCTGCCAAATTTTTCTGCCACCATGAGTGCATGAACCGGATCGAGCGGCGGAGCTGAAGTGAGACCAGTAAGTGAATGCCCTCTTTATTAGTTTCTTGTATGATAGTTTTTAAAACTGCAAGTTATTTTTTGCGTCTTGTTTTATATTTTGTGTTTCAAATGTACAAATGAAAAAAACCTTAGTGAAATGTGTTTATTTGTTTTGGTATGACTTCACTAAAATGTAGGTTGAAATCCTAGTGGAACCATGTTTGTTTGTGTTCATGTTTTTTTTTTTTTTATGATTCTAATGTGTTTATTTTGTTTTTATTTGCAGGTTGTGAAGAGCCGGTATCGTGTGCCTACTATTTTTGTTGAAGCATGGGAGGCGCTAGCTATGGCTGACTGGGAGTGGCTTGACGCCCTGGGCTCAAGCAGGTGACTCGATTGGAGCCAGTGATTGGGGATCGGGCCTACCTGATGGCCCTGATCAACTTGTGGGATCCTCGGACTAATACTTTCCATCTCCCAATAGGGGAGATGACAGTCACTTTGGAGGATGTCTATCGGATTCTTAGGATTCCAATAGATGGACTCCGATCAGGACGACATCGCGGGATCAGGAAATAGTGCTGACATGCTACTTGGGCATGGGGAGGAGTTGGGGGTGGATGGTCTAGTGGAGAGGGCAGAGATTGACTACCAGATGGGTGGGATTCTGGTTCGATGGTGGTTGGAGAAGGGGGTGTTGGGAGTGAGGCACGCAGTACTTATGGGCCTCATTTCCAACATGCTGCTACCTGACTCGTCAGGTGCGAGGTTCCCGTGGAACCTATTGGATGTGGTCTATCGGCTGGTGGAGTGTTCGATGCATGAACCTTTGATCATGAGATGGGGATAGACGTTGCGTAGCTCTATGGGGAGCTATATGAGGTCCACTATCAGAGGTGGAAGGGGATCAGCTATAGCTATCTATTGTAGAGCTGGGGTTGGTAGCATATAGCGGTGGAGAGACTAGGGGGGTTACCATGGACGATGCGGGTGGAGATGGCAGATAAGGATATAGGTTACGCGGCTCTGTGGTGGTGGTCTGAGGAGCAGGGATAGAGTCGATGGTGGGTAGGTGTCGTAGGGCACTATGTCGATGCCTTTGCTCGGCTTGCTCTGGCATCCCTATCGGGATTGTCCAGCCTGGTCGGAGGCTGGAGAGTGGCTCCAGTGGGTGCGTAGGGAGCGGTGGCTGATTGGTGGCATGGGACCGAGCAGGAGTTCTTCCCATACAGTGACAGATAGTTTGGGGTGCGCTAGGGGTTGCCGGGTGAGCCCGTGGTCTATCGATGCTGGGGGATGAGAGGACTCTGGATCGATCGGTCATCGTGCCATTGGGCGAGGATTCGGATGCGGTGATTGACGTCTCGGATGTGGATGATGTCGGGACTACTGTAGAGTATGATCAGTGGTGGACTCTATGGTGATGGTGGGGAGAGGGACCACTGGGAGGTGCAGTAGCAGGTAGGGGATGATGGTGCGGAGGCACCAGGTGAGGGTTGGGGAGCTCCGCTAGAGGATGCGGACATGGTGGAGGTGGATGACTTGGGCATGGATTTTGGGGCTTTGGATCAATCGGAGATGTAGGACGTCTCGAAGTAGTGGGAGCTAGAGTAGGCTGTTGTTCTAGAGGTGCCTATGCATCTGGCCATGGTAGAGGACATGGAGGTAGGGGTGCACTGAGAATGCATGATTGGTGGAGCTATTGTGGAGGCGAGATGAGGAGTTGGGGGAAGCTTTGCAGGAGAGGGATCTCCTATGGACTCAGCTGGCGGAGCGGGATAGCACATTTGCTGCACACCATCGAGGGGATGGGGACACCAGTGTTGCATAGGAGAGGGATCTCCTATGGATGTAGCTGGTGCAAGCGATGATGCAGTAGCTTACTACCATCGGTGGGAGGCAGAGTGGTTGCGTGGGAGACAGATTGGTCTCGACATCGGATGGATATGGAGGGAGAGATTATCCGCCTCGGTGGGCGGTTACCTGAGCCCCTTGGAGGTGGCTCTTCACGTCGGATGAGGGATAGTGGTACTGAGTAGTCAACATCATCTCGTCGTAGGTGATTGGATGAGGGAGGTGGTAGCAGGCATGATGCGGGGGCTAGCAGCAGCTGCCCTGAGGGGTCCCATAGGACCCACCACATGGGGGGTAGTTCCCGTCGCACCGATCCTGCGTGATCATGGTGGTCGACGCCCTAGGCTTGGGGGTTTTTGAGCTTTTGGATTTTGTTGCGGGGTCACATGACCGGTTCTTTGTAGCCTACGGGCATTTTTGATGATATATATATATAGACTTTATTTTGTTTATGCGCATGTGATGATTTGATTTTATGCACGATGATTGATGAATATGGATGTATGCATGTTAAGTTATAGTGATGGATGCATATGTGTTGATGAGTGCAAATGTTTCTAATTTATATGATATGCAAATGGAATGGATGAATTGAATTTGTGATGTTTGGTAGTCGCACCATAGACTGTTTAGAACTTTATGACTTTTTGTCCTAGGCGATCGCTGTTGTAAATGACTTTTCATGTATACATGTGTTTTTTTTTTGGTATGGTGAGAATAAAATATAGCAAGTTGGTTTCGAATGTAGTTAAGGTTTTCTGAGACTCAGATGTTTTAACTAACTAGCCATGACTGTACTTTATCTCACAAGACTTTTGAACAAGGTATGAATCGGACTTGTTTTGGACCAAGTTATTTCACATCCCTGTGTGTGCAATTGAGTTCATTTATGTGGTGTTTGTCAGGATACCGCCAGTTCCAGATAGGCTATCAACCAAACCTGTACTGAGGATCACCTGATTAGCTCCACTAACTCCTTTGTTGTGTTTAGTCAGATTAATCTGCGGTGCTATCGTAGGATACCATAAGCTAGCTCATCCACATGCAAACATTGATCTGCACACAAGTTAATGTGACAGATATATCGTCATGCGGGAGGTTTACCACCAGTGACCGATAGGCTATCAACCAAACCGGTACTGAGGTTTGCCTCATGACCCGTCTGGATGCTGAGAGTTCCAGGGATTCAAGTTCGACTCCCTTCTTTTCTTCAATTGTATTGGGATACTTGCTCTTTTGTAGTGATAAAAATCACTATTTATTTTTGTATTATTTTTTTTTGAGCAAGGGATTTTGAATAGTGAGTGAGGAGAATCACTATTGTATGTGCTTTTCTTGATGTATGCACTTTGGTTGTGATGTCAAAATTTGGATTTTTGACTTTTGCAAATTGTTGATGTTTTGCAACTTTTGAGAACTTGGGATTCTTGGGGAATTGGGTAGGGAGGATGCTTGTCCTTTTGCCAACTCTCAGCATTCTTGGGGTCATTCGCACAGGGGGATGAGCAAGATAACCATTTCGCTTATGGTGACCTGGATTGCTTTGCAGGTTTCATCTTTCATTCACACAACTTGGGAATTTTGTTATATGTTTTAATTTGTGTTGGGATGCTACGTAACAAGGTGTGATCCAAGTAGAACTCTACCTTCATAAAATCTGTCTGACTTGGTACAGTACATGGCTAGAAAGCTAATGATGACTGAATGACAGAAACCCTTGATACATTAGAAGACCACTGACTATAGTATGGTGAAAATATGTGATTGGCGTTTATTTTTGATGGACTATTTATAGAGTGGAGAAATGTAGAAAATGAGGGTTTTGCCAAGTAATGACAGTCTATGGTGCCTTGACCTTTATGACCACAAATATGTAATGTATGGGTGTGATGCTTAATGCAGCTATATATTTTTGTGTTTTTGATGGATTGATTTGTGTGAATATGAAGATGAGATGCAAAATAGAGCTCTTTATTTTTGTGATGATTTTGAGCATGCATGGAAATGAGATGCAAATTTTGTTATTTTTGATGATTTTATTGTTTTTGAATTTTCTTGTTTTTGACCAAGCGATTGCGGGAATCCTTGGAGCATTTTGGGGATTGACCAAGGATTAATGGAACTTGGGTTGACAAGGATTAGGAAATCCTTGGAGCATTTTTGGGGATTGACCAAGCGATTAGGGAAATCCTTGGAGCATTTTGGGGATTGACCAAGTGATTACAGAAATCCTTGGAGCATTTTGGGGATTGACCAAGTGATTATGGAAATCCTTGGAGCATTTTTGGGATTGACCAAGCGATTATGGAAATCCTTGGAGCATTTTGGGGATTGACCAAGCGATTATGGAAATCCTTGGAGCATTTTTTTGGGTTATGGCTCTTCTAAATATGGAATGGCCTCAAATGACTGATGTTCAAGGGTTCTAGTTCCTTGATTCCATCAAGAGAGGCTAGCCGGTATGTTCCAGGTCCTATTTTGCTATCAATTACATAGGGACCTAACCAGTTTGCCATGAATTTGTCCCTTAAATGGGATGGCAAACTAGAGTTCTGTTGGTTTTCTTTCAAGACCAAGTCACCGACCTGAAAGTCCCTCAAGTGAACTTTCATGTTGTATGCTTTCTTAAGTCACTCTTGATAGATACGTAAATGCTCGAGAGCATTAACACGTCGTTCATCAAGCAACGTAAGCTGGTCTAACTAGGCCTACCATGCAGTATCATCATCGATGAACTCTTGCATTGATATGCGTAGGGAAGGAATTTCCAACTCGAGAGGCATGACAGCCTCGGAGCCATACACGAGCGAAAATGGAGTTGCCCCAGTGGGTGTCCGAATGCTAGTGCGATAGGCCCACAGGGCAAGTGGGATCTGAATGTGCCAATCCTTATGATTATCTATGACTATCTTTTTGAGGATGGCGACTAGCATTTTGTTTGATGCCTCTGCTTGCCCATTTGCCTACGGATAATAGGGTGTCAAAAAACTATGCTAAATTTTGTACTTTGTGGTCAAAGCATGCACATATTTGTTCTTGAATGACGTCCCATTATCCGAGATGATCTTGGATGGAATACCAAAATGACATATGATGTTATGCAAAATGAACTCCACAATGCGGGGTCCAATCGTAGAGGTTAGCGGAACTGCTTCCACCCACTTGGTGAAGTACTCTGTGGCCGTGATGATAAACGTGTGATGACCTGATGATGTAGGGGAGATCTTTCCGATTAGATCTAGGCCCCACTATGAAAATGGCCAAGCCGATTGGATCGACTGCAAGGCCTGGGAAGGTACGTGTGTCAAATTAGCATGGTGTTGACATTTCATGCACTTCCTGACATATGCACAACAATCTCGCTCTAAATATGGCCAATAATAGCCCATGCAAAGAATGCGCTTTGCGATGGCCATACCGCTGAAGTGACCACCGCATGTACCATCGTGCGCTTGGGCGATCGCCCAAGTGGACTCTTGCTGGTCCAAGCATCGAAGGAGGATCCCTTCATAGCTACGATGGTACAAAATGTCTCCTAACAAGACATGCTTTGCCGCTTTCTGCTTGAATGCACATTTTGTGGCATGCGTCAATCCAAGTGGGAGGTTACCTAACTTGAGGTAGTCCCTTATGGGTGAATACCAATCCTGCTGATCAGAAGCCTCGATGGTATGAATAGCCAGTCCCTCTCGAAGTTCATCCCTAGCAAAAGTTGAGCGGGAGAGAACTTGCAAGAATAGCGTTGTATTGCTATTAAGGGGAGTAGGGGAGAACAAGGACCCCTAGTTGGCGTGTTTCAAATGATCATGGATTCGAGAGAACCTATCCATGGATGGCTCAATCTGGATCGAGTGGATTCTTGGCGTTAAATCAGAGCTTGCTCGCTCCATCACTGATTGCGATAGTGTTTTGACTTGAATGGTGGTCATATCACCAGAAATGTCTTGCGGGATTAGCGACCCCAAAGAGGCCATAGTGTCCACAAAATGATTCGATGACCGAGGGAGTGCCTCGATGTCGTACCATTCAAGCTTTGCCAGGAATTTGTCCACAAGGGCTTTGTAGGCCTATAGAACTGGGCATTTGCATTGGAATACCCCTTTGACTTGGTTGACGATTAACAATGAATCACCAAAGATATTCAATCATTTAATGTTCATGGTGATTGTTGTCTGAAGACCTATGAGCAAGGCTTCATACTCTGCATTGTTGTTGGTGCATGGGAAATTTAATTTAAATGACAGGGGCATAGGAGCGCCCTGCGGTGTGAAGAATACTATTCCCATGCCACCACCTTGCTCACATTTAGAACCATCAAAAAATAGGGTTATGTCGGCCTGTGACTCAGGCTCATCAGAATCTGGTGATTCTGAGACATGGAAGACCCCATCATCGGGTAGTTCTATAGTCAGAGGTTGGTCATCTTCGAGAGGAGCCTCTGCTAGTTGATCGGCTATGACCTGACCTTTTATGGATTTCTATCCAATAAACTCTATGTCAAATTCCATCAACAACATGATCCATTTCACCGTGCGACTACTATGATAAGTACGACTCATCATGTATCACAATGGATTCTCCTTAGACACAACATACGTCTTGTTGCTCAGCATGTAATGGCACAACTTTTTGGTAGCAAACACCACTGCCAAGCAGAGTTTCTCAACGTATGCATAGTTAAGTTCATAGCTGACCAGGGTGCGGCTAAGATAGTAAGTAGCCTGTTCCCTATGAAGTTCATTCTTCTGGGCTAACATGGCTCCCAGTGCCACCTCAGTAGCTGAGATGTATAAGTAGAATGACACTCCTGGTCTAGGTGGTGCCAATACTAGCGGTGAAGCCAAGTATTGTTTAATGTCATCGAAGGCTGACTGGCACTCGTCATCCCAGTGAAATGCTACCCCCTTGTGCAATAACTTGTTCATTGGTCGACACTTGTCAGATAGCTGCGCTATGAAGCGCTTGATCGACGCGACCTTTCCTTGCAGGCTTCTGAGCTGCTTGATGGTAGTTGGGGGAAGCATTTCAAGGATTGCCTTGACTTTGTTTGGGTCCACCTCGATGCCCCATTTTGAGACTATGAAACCCAAGAGCTTTCTAGATGTGATGCCAAAAATGCACTTCTTGGGATTCAGTCTGACTCTATGCTCCATGAGGCGATCGAGGATCTTGCTTAAGTCATCGAGATGATCCAGGCGCAAAAGAGATTTGGCCAACAAATCATCCATGTAATCTTCCAAAGTCTTGTGCATGTAATCATGGAAGATGTATGTCATGGCACGTTGGTAGGTGGCGCCAACATTTTTAAGGCCAAAAGGCATGACCTTATAACAAAATGTCCCCCAAGGCATTGTGAATGCCATTTTTAGCTGGTCCTCGAGATTGTATCCCGAGAAACCATCCATGAGGGAAAGCATTTCATGACCCACTATAGCGTCTACCAAGGCATCGATGCTCGACAAGGGGAAATCATCCTTAGGACTCACTTTGTTTAGATCTCAAAAATTAGTGCATATGTGAATCCTCCCATCAAGCTTCTTGATGGGCACCATGTTGGACAGCCATGGTGGATAATCCACGTAGATGACAAACTATGCATCCAACAACTTTTGCAATTCATCTTTGACCATTAAGGCCACTGTTGGGTGCATCTTGCATAGTTTCTGCTTAACTGGCTTGACTGTCGGATCAAGCGTTAGATTATGCATGACTAGCTACGGGTCTAGTCTCGACATGTCTTTGTATGACCATGCAAAAACCTCCTTCTTCTCTTTGAGAAGGGCAATGTAGTCGGCTTGCTCTTCGGGGGATAAACTTACCCCTAGCTTGATGATCTATGGATTCATTGGATCTGAGCCGATGTCTACGTCAATCGTCTCCTCGATCGACATGTGGGATCCGTCTTCCAACTGATGTGGAGTTGGGATCAAGTGGATATCATTTGCTGAGTTTAGATCATCGTTAGGAACCTCGGGTCCCTCTTCAGCATGGCAGATATCTTGAGTTGGCCTAGGGGTAAAATGGAGCATTTCATCGAAAGGCCAATACTCGGATGGGGATGGAGGGGAATTGACGTGATCCCAGTCTATGGCATCTATGTCTAGAGATAATGACTATGTTGGATCGGTCGGATTGTGGATGGGGGCGGTTAAGTCAATGGAGATCATGTTGATGAAATGATTTTGGTCTCCATTACCATGGGTGTGGTTACTCGAACATTCTAGATGCTCTCTATGCTTGGGATCCGGTTCTAGAGGGACTGGCATGAATGGGTCGGCCCTATGTGCGGATAGGAAGATAGGGTCTACCCTCGACACTGATGTCACTATAGGGTCTCTAGGTGGAAGGTATGCTTCGTATGCCTAGAGTAGCGGATCCAACACTTGGTCCCACCCTACTGGGTCTACGTACCACTCATGCCCTGGCACTATGTTTAGTTGTTCAAATATGTCGTTAATCTCCAAGGGGTGTCGATGTTGCATCTACGCATGTGATTAAGATATGTCATTTCTGTTTCATCTTCATAATCACTATCAAAAATCCAAAAGCCCTCGTTGGCTCCGACAACTGTTTGAGGTATGACAGGCTCATCCTGCTCGAGCAAATTAATGTGGTCCCACCTAGGTTGTTCCGCTCTCTACGGGGGGACTTGATTTCCTTGGAGCGGTGCTTGCTCGATGGGAGCATCCAGGGGGAACATTGTCAAGAGGCTTTCTTGATAATCATCCATGGGGATCACCTGTGAGTGATCGCTATCTGATTCGAAGGGGTCATACGATGCTGGTTCATACTCCGACTCATCCTTCGAGGACCCTTCTTGACATTGTCTAGACCCTCCTTGAAAATGAGCTCTCGAGCTTTCTCCTCTCTCGAGCGAAGGGAAGGGATTGCTAGAGCCAACAAGGTTGATTGTCGTTAATGGGAGATAATCCCTCAATGTATATGTGGTGTTAGGGTTGGCATATGGATCTGATGCCAATCCCCCCTTGTTGCCTATCCCTAGGCCTTGCATGTTCTCCACCAAGATGTCCAAGGGGAGGGGGTGGTTGAACCCTACTCCTGACTTGTCATATGGCATTTGGTATCTTGGTTGGCAAAGAACACGTATCCCTTGCTCATATCGGCCTAACCCATATCCGTGCCAATTGCATTGGCCAAGGTATCTCAGAGCAAAGTCTGGGTTAGACAAATAGTTGACATTTTTAGCAAAAGGCTCTTCATCTTCATCCTCTTGCGTGCATGGTGCAACGCCATGATCAAGGCCCCCATACACAAAGTTTGTCTGGTTCGACGGGTAGCCTAGGGGAACAATAGTGCCAATGGGGAGTCGAGGTCTCCCCATGTCCTGCATGGATTCTAGTGTGGGTGTTGCTACAATATTCCGCACCAGATACTCCCCAGGCCCGTATTGGCCATTTCAATGATGATCGTTGGCGGTTGAGGGGGAGGGAATGGAAGTTCTCCTTGAGTCCACTCCATGTCGGGTGGACTAGGAGCCTCGACTTCCATCTGGCTAGGCATCTCCTCAGTAGAGATAGTTGATACTGATGGCAGTGTCTCTTCCAAAGGTTTTGCCTCTTCCAGGGGTTTCTTCCCTTTGTCCTTCTGTTTGGCCCCCAAAGATGGTGTCGTTGGTGGAGGACCAGATGATGAAGATGAACCCGACTGGGATTTTGAAGAACTTGTTAACGGGGATGCCTACGGAATCGGACCCTGTTTAGATGGATTTAACTAGAAATCCAAATGCGTTGATGGCAGGGTCGATTGCGGCATCAGCTGCACCGCATTACAATACTTGAAGGGTTCCAAGTCCGTCGGGACTACATGCACCTCCCCTTCAAATGTATACTTTAAGCATTGGTGAGCTATCGAAGGGACACACTTCATGTCCCTGATCCATGGCCGGCCCAGCAAGATGTTGTAGGCCATCTCACCCTCCAATATGTGGCACAATGTGGGTATGGTCTTTTGTCCCACTTGGATTGGTAGGACTATTGTGCCGACTGTCGAGCAGATTGCATCATTGAATGCTCGTAGAGTGTAGGTGGAAGTTGTGATATGAGATGCGGGCAACTTCAAATGTTTGAGAGCCATAGTTGTGATGATATTGTTGGACGAGCCAGTGTCTATCAACACCCTCTTGTATGGGATCCCGTTGACCCACGTGATAATGTGTAGGGGTGGATCTGCCATGTCATCAGTCACTGATCTCAATTTATCTTCTCGAAATGTGATGACCGGCTCAGTGCATCATTTTACATGCCCCATGAAGTTGTTGAAAGAATTTGTCTCATGGGGCTGCAACTCGATGGCTTTCAAAATCTCCATTAGAGCTTCTCGATGGGGCGTAGATTGTTGTATAAGCTCGTATATGGAGAGCCTAGCCGATGTGGTCCTCAAACTCTGAGTGAGTTTGGTCCAAAGTGTGGCCACCGGCTTAGGCGGAGGAGGTTGTGCAAGGTGCTGTTGTGGTTGCGAAGTTGTTGGCACCTCTCCTGCCACTACCGTAGGAGCATTCATGCTCGGATACCTCCTATTTCGAGTCACTATACTGATCATCCCTACATATCCCTGCATGGGGCAGTTTGTGACCTCGTTAACTTGTAGGGTCTTTGCCTACGGAGCATGAGCAGGCAAGGGGTCTTTGAAGACCTCCATTTGTTGATTGCTTGGTGCGACGGGATTATCCATCGCTAGTGTCTTGTTATCAATCAGGTCTTGCACCAAGCCCTTAAATTTCCAATAAGCATTTAGGTCATGTCCCTATCGCCTATGGAACCTATAGTACAAGTCCTCTCTATACCCCTTAGGCTTGGGCACATTGGGATCTATAGTCTGAACCTCTGGTAGGTTGATCAAGTTTTCCGCTAACAAGCGGTCAAACAAGGAGTCCCTGGACTCTATGTAGGGTGTGTATTGTCGCCTAGGGTGACGTTGCTGACTCTGTTCTTGCCTCTAATTTTCTCTATCATAGTTGTTAGGAGGCACTGCCTGATAGTTAGCCTTTTGAGGCTGTGTTGCTTGTGCAGGCTTAGGGACATTGATAGCAACTTGGTTAACCGTAGTGGGTTTTTGTTGCATGGTCCCAGCTTTAGTGTTTTTAGTCCACTCTTTTTTCTTAGGTTTGGCTATCTCGCCATCCTATATTTTGATCTCTTCAATGATCCTGGCTTGCGCCAGAGCTTCTTCTAAGGTGGCATATTGCTGCAGCTGCAATAGCATAGAGATCGATCTCAAACAACTCTTGGAGAACATCTGAGTGAGGTCGAACATAGGAGGGAGGTAGGGCAGCTTTGAAAGCAATGTCCTCCATCGATTCCCGTAGGCCGCCATGGTCTCCTCCTCATACTGCCTGAGGCTGGCTAAGTCACTCAGTGATGCCTTCTTCTTGGTATTGAAGGTGAAGCATTCGAGGAATGCATCCACTAACTGATCTAAGTTGTTAATGTTGTGCTTTGGTAACTGAGTAAACCAATCCGAGGTAGGGCCTACGAATGTGGTTATAAATGTTCTTAATAACAAAGCATCATTGTCCTGAATACCGAAGCATTGGCTCAGGAATCTCGTCACATGCTCTTGAGCATCCTCCTCACCTCTAAAGGTTGCCAATTGAGGTAGCTTAAAGTGTTCAGGGTAAGGGGGTGTTGGCACGGATGGATGCATAGGATGACTATGGAGTTGGCATAAAGTGGGCTTTTGGGGCCCAGAAGTTTTGGTCTCCATAGACTCCAAACGCTCTAGCAACGCTTTATATGCATCTGAGGATTTAATTTCTTCCTCTTTAGTTTGCTCCCATTGTGGGTTGTGGGAGACTTGAGGCCTCTGAAGGGGTGGCCGGATGGCAACTCCTCCGCCTAGGTAGGGCATTTCAGCCCGATCTTCTTCTTGCTCATATTCCTTGTAAGCTTCTTGAGGAGTCTCTGGATGAGACCTATGACCCTGGGTGGGTCCCCGTGGAGGGTACCCATCATTGTTCCGGGGAGTGGCCTCCCGCTCAGGTCTAGGAGGTCTCGGAGGTAGCACTTGGTAAGGTCATGGAGACCTATCTCGCACCAAGGGATTATGCCTCTCATATGGTTCCGCTCTTTGGGTGCGAGGGGTTGGGACCCTCTCAGGCATTGGGTTATGGAGCAGCTCATCTGTTTGGCACCTAATGCGCTCTTTGCTAAGGTGATATAGATGCTCTAGCTGTTGCTGGTCTTGCTCAAGCCGCGTGATCTGCGCTTGGCGGGCGGCATGTCTGGCGACTGCCAGGTCAATTTGTTCTACCATCTTGAGCCTAGGAGGCCTGGATGCCTCTCCTATGCACTTACCCCGGTCCCGATGATCCGAGATCTCAATAGGTTGCTTCCCTCTATCGAGGTTGGTGGCATTTACCCGAGGCTCTGGCCTCAGTGGGTGATCATGGTACATAGCGGGTGCGGAGGCGCATGGCTCCCGCATTGTACATTGCTCTCGAGGAATGTAATGGTCTTCCTCGTGCTCCCTTTCATATGTGTGAAAGGGGTGGGTAGAGTCGGCTCGCCCTGCTTGAAGGGCCTTGCACTCTGGATTTTGTCTATTGGTTCTAACAGTGATGGGGGCAAAGGAGGGATGCCATCATCATGTGGCCTCTCCTCATGGAAACTATGCCACTCTAGCACTTCATCACATGGTGGCCACTCATATCGAGCTTCTAAGGGAGCCTTTTTATCTATGTTGAGTGCCACGTGTAAGGACTCTTCCCGAAAGGGGCTATGATGAATGGGCGTGTCCCTCAAAGGGGTGTCCCTATAGTTCCATCTTGACATGGAATGATGCGGACTCTCTTGTGGGTCAGGCCACCAAGGCGGTATGACTAAGTCCTTAGGGCTATAGCGGAGGCGACTTGTGCCCCTTTGTACACTTTTCGTAGCTTTCGCCCTTGATTGGGCTTGGCTACGTGTGTACACCATGGTGGTGCTTTCCTACAAGCTATGTAGATTTTTATCTCTTTTTATGATTTTTATGCTACACTAAATAGAAATGAGCACACACACACACAAAGTAGTGATTATCTCGTTTAAAGATTGAGAGTGTGTCCTAGACCTGGTTTAGTGTGTTTTTGGTTTTTGTTTTGTTTTTTTTTTTGTTTTTGAAGGTTTTTGTAAAGAACGTTTAAATGCAAAATGATGGCTCTTATGGCTCCCAAAAATGGTCGCCCCTTCGATATACCATTGCCAGGCCGATATACCAACCTCTCTATATACCCGCCCTTACGTGAGGGAAACTATAGGTACGTGAGAGCAGATGGTACATGGAACGTAGGCGGTACGAAAGGGGAATCACCCTGTTTATGACACCTACCATAGAAGACTTATCCTCATGCACTGGGAATCACCCTAGCTACACTCGATCAGCTTTCATCAGGATTTACGTCTAGCAACAGTAGCGATCGGGGTAATGGATGCAAAAATTCAAGCCAAGGTGGTGATGAAATCCACCGTTGGTCTTGATCAAGGGCTGGGGTTTTACGACCAGCTCCTTGGTGTTTAATTTGCCACGTGGTGTGTGGGGTTCTTTTTATTTTGCAAAATGGAAACAAGCAAGCGGTAAAGGAAAACTACTTTCCCTAAGCAAGCAAGTACCCTAAAAATAGAAAAACTGAAGACAAAAATAGACAAGAAAAGTTCAGAATCCTTACCTCTTCTCTGCCCAAATCTGTCGGTTCTGAGTTTCTGCCCGAAGACTACATAGACAAAAATTCATCCTGGGGGGAATGAATTATAGGACTGTATTCATCATAGGGTGGGGCGAATTCCCATTCGTCCCTGGGTAAGACGAATTACAGCTCTGTATCCGCCTCCTGATGGAACGAACAACAGTCAACGTATGAAACTCGGCACCTGCAAGCAAAAAACAACCAAGTTTGGATCAGATCTCTGATCTTAAAAATAGAGGACAAGGTCCCACCATGATCACCACTGAAAGCACGAGGATACGAAAACAAAAAGGAAAAACTCCAAGCACGATGCAAAAATGAAACTAAACTTAACGCTAAACCCTACGAATTAAAAATGCATGAAATGGAGAAAGCATAAACTGAATTGAAACCCAAATGAAACAAACAACCCTTTTATTTTATTGATGTATTTCACAATTTGGTTACAATTCACCTCCTCCCTTTTCAGGGGCGAGGAGCGTTAAACTCATCTCTTGGTCACATCCATGGATAACCATCCTTCTTCCGCGTGCCCACATGTAAGATGGGCGGACCAAAATGTCACCGCCACTTGTGTCTACGAATGTTGATTCCTTGCTGCTCCTCCGATGTTCTGATCCTACGTTCAAAGGAACAAGAAATAGTTAGTAGCACCCGCGGATGAAACAAAACATGCAATCCCCAAGCCTACGATAAGTGAATGAGAAAAATGAATTAAACTATAACTAAAATGAATCCAAATGCTCTAAAAATTTGACAGGGGCATCAGGACATCACCAGGAGGGCACTGCAAAAATAACAGTCAGGAAATTCCTCACCGATTTGAATTCGCTCTGGGGCGGGACGAATTTACCTGCAACAAAATGCCGAAAAGGTACTGTCCCAAATGTCCTACCTAGAGAGCTCCAAAAGACCTGCAAACTTGGGGTTAGCTAATTGGGGGTATTTTGGGAAGACCCAGATGGTCATATTTTCCCAATTTGGCCTCCATTAATGGGAATTTGATGATGCTACCTGCAAGTTAGTAAAGACAAAAAATGATAAAACATGATAAGATTTGCTCAAAACATTACGAAATCGAAATTGCAAACTATCTAAGCAGCATAAGATGAAATGCAAGATAAAAATGATAGAAAGAAAAATCTGCCACAGATTCCTAATCATTCCTAAAAGGGACGATTAGACTCGCGATAGAGTGGGGGCGCCCGGGCAGGCCGCCCACCGTTGGGACCTGATTTCGGCGCCAATCCACTTGGGATGGGTCCAAAATCTCTTGTAAGGTGTTGTCAAAAAATTGGGGTGGTATTCTATGGCCAAATGTCAGGTTTTGGGCTCAAGATTCGACCTTCCAATGATCACCCAATGACCTCTTCTCTAAAAGAGATCACGGATGTGAAAGGCACAAATCGCACAAGGATGTATGGGGAAATAAAATGGCAGCACTTCGTTGCTCCAAATTGCTCTTACTCTATATATTTTGGGGTGAGAAAACCCACCAATTTATAGACCTGGAGGTCTCTTGGGATGAGCATGCAGGGGCGCCACTTGGCAGCCATGCCCTTCCAGGGGAGGGAAGATTCCTCCCTGAATAGGGACTCCATGACTGCCCTTGTAACAACCTCTAACGCTCAAAAATGCTCACCTATACTCCCATGCAATGAAGGAAGCGTTAAGTGGCGGATCCGAGCTGCCATTTGCCAAGATTTGACTTTTTGCCCGTCAAACCTGCAATTCGCCCCACCCTGGAGCGAATTGTGAATTTGTCCCTGGGCGGAGCGAATCCCAATTAGAATTCGTCCCTGGGTGGAACGGATATTGAGCAAAGTGCCTGAAGGTGCCAAAATGATTTTTGACCTTCCAAAACTGTTGTGAGAGTGGTTAGGACCACTGTTTAACCTCTAGGGGCTGCCCTTGGGGCTGTGTGTGCCAATGTGATCAGTGTTTGCAGTCACATAATCGGATTGGTGCTGTTTTGGTGTCTACATAAGAATACAAATAATTTGATGACTTCACTGGAAAAAGGCTTAGAATAAAATGATGATAGTGTTGAAAATACTAGATAGTTCATTGAGCACCAAGCAGATGGCTCCACCACTATAAATCCATGGTTGGAGATAATTATCTAGCTTAGAATAGTGTTGGACTGGTTAACCTACTAGTTCTTCATGAAATTTCTCAGGTTGTGTTAAAGTTATTACCCATTTTTTATGGCAATGGAAAAATTGCTTATGAGCATTATCAAGATGTTTAAACATTAGCTAACTTTTGTAATATCATCTTTGAATATGTCATGGTTGGACTACTTGCTAAATCATTATGGGATAAATATTGTATTGGTATAGATCCTTAGAAAATAATAACATTAAGGCTTGGGTTGACTTGGCTAAACCATTTATATTAGTGTTTGATGATCCAAGTGAACCTTTATTGCTATTCATTCAGCTACCCTTTATCCAGAGATACCCCCAAGAAAATATCCTAGATTTTAACATCCATTTCAATAAAATTTGGATGAAATTTCCTTGGGATGTACACCCATCACAAGCATAGGCTTATATGTACTATTTTCAAACTTTAAATTAATAATTAAGATTTTAGATCCAATAATATAATAAAAAATATTCCCATAGGTTTTTCAACTAGCTATCATGGCTGAGAATATGCTCATTCCAGTATAAAAACTACTTCCCAAGACCAATGTATCAAATGCTCATGGGATTTATTAGGAGAAATCACAAGCTCCTTTCCTAACTATACTATTCTATCAACAAGTAATGTTTCCTAAAACAACTTTAATCATCATTTGCTAAGTAGTGGTCCATTACATTGAATGATTGAAAAGGTATATATAGTTGAGGAATTAAGTGTAAGAAAATGCTTTTCCAAAAAGTTCAAGCAATATGACATTAGAGCAAAATGTAAAGCATATGATCAAGAAAATACCCTAATAAAATATCAAGAAATAAATATGGAGGGATGAGCATAATATATCCTAGTAAAGATAAAAAAATTGATAATAATATTAACAATAGGAGATTTGATGGCCTTTTGCAGTAGATTTGAATCATTGCATATATATAAAAAAGGAATTTCATACTCTATCCACAAAAATTAGCATGTCCTAGGATTTTTCATAGTGCATGCTTAAGATACTAATAATAACTGTAGACACCAAAATAGCACCAATCCGATTATGTGACTGCAAACACTGATCACATTGACACACACAGCCCCTAGGGCAGCCTCCAGAGGTTAAATAGTGGTCCTAACCACTCACACAATAGTTTTGGAAGGTCAGAGGTCAATTTGGCACCTTTCAAGCACTCTGCTCTCTACACCCAGGGATGATTACAAACTGGTATTCGTTCCACCCAGGGAATATTAACAGTATTCGCTCCAGGGTGGGATGAATAGCAGGTTTAATAGGAAAAAAGTCAAATCTTGACAAATGGTAGCTCAGATCCACCACTTAACTCTTCCTTCATTGCATGGGAGTGCGAGTGAGCATTTTTTAGCATTATAAGCAATTACAGGGGCAGTCATGGAGCCTCTAATCAGGGAGGAATCTTCTCCTCCCTGGGAAGGCATGATTGCCAAGTGGCGCCTCTGCATGCTCATCCAAAGAGACCATCAGGTCTATAAAATGGTGAGTCTTATCACCCCAAAAATATACAATGAAGGAGCATTTTGAGTAATGAATTGTTGTCGTTTAACATCCTCACACCTTTTGGTTTGTACCTTTCACATCCTTGATCTCTTTTGGAAGGGAGGTCATAGGGTGGTTATTGGAAGCGCAAATCCGGAACCAAAACCTGACATTTGGCCATAAAATCCTACCAAATTTTCCAAAAACACCCCAAAAGAGGTTTTGGACCCATCCCAAGTGGATTGGTTCCAAAACCGGGCCCCAAACGGTGAGCGTCCAGCCCCTAGGTGCCCCCCACACTACTGGAGTCCTAATCGCCCTGCCTCGAAGCGATTAGAAATTTGTAGTAGATTTCCTTTCTGTTATTTTTGCATCTGATTCTATGTTGCTTAGATAGGTTTTCATTCAAATTCACATCATTTTGAGCTATTTTGATCATGTTTTTTTCATTTCCCACTTTTTCTAACATGCAGGTAGCATCATCAAATTCTTGGCAATAGAGGCAAAATTGGAAAAATATGAACTTCTGGGTCTTTCCAAAATACCCCATTTTATCTAACCCCCAAATTTTTAGGTGATTTGGAGCTTCCCGAACATGACATTTGGGACTGTGCTTTTTGAAATTTTTTTGTAGGTCTAATCATCCCACCCCGGGGAAATTAGAAATTTGTGGTGAATTTTCTGACTATTCCATTTGCAGTGCCATCCTGGTAATGTTCTCATGCCTCTGTTAAATTTTTAGATAATTCTGATGTTATTTAGTTATCATTTTATTCATTTTTTGCATGCACTAATCGTAGGCTTAGGGATTGCATGTTTCATTTTATCTACAGGTGCTACTGACTATTTTCTGTTTCCTTGAACGTAGGGTCTCGACATTAGAGGAGCAAAAAGGAGTCAAGACTCATCAATGCAAGCGGCGGTGATGTTTGGTCCGCCCATTCTACATGTGGGCACGCGGAAGAAGGAATACCATCTGTTGATGTGACAAGAACATATTTAATGCTCCTAGCCCCTAAAAATGGAGGAGATGGATTGTAACTGGGTTCTAAAGCATATTAATAAAGAGGGCTATACTCCATATTCACTTTTATACCTTGTTTCAATGTATTTATGTTTCTCTCCTTTCATGCATTTCAGTTCATAAGATTTAGCGTTAATTTTAGTTTCATTTGCATTGCACCTTGGCATTTCCTTTTTGTTTTCGTATCCTCGTGCTTTCAGTGGCGATCATGGTGGGACCTTGTACTCTATTTTTGAGATCAAAAATATGATCAAAAATTGTTTGTTTTTGCTTGTAGGTACCAAGTTTTCAAACACTAGACTGTTGTTCGTTCTAGTCTGTGATGAATACAGAGCTGGAATTCATCTTACCCAGGGACAAATGGGCATTCACCCCACCTTGTGATGAATACAATTATATTACTCATCCCACCTAGGGACTAATAGCTCTCTGTGCAGTTTCAGGGCAGAAACTCAGAGCCATCCAATTTGGGCAGAGAAGAGGTAGGGGTCTTAAACACCTTCTGTCATTTTTTTCTTTCTATTTTCTATTTTCTGGTTATTTGCTTGCTTAGGGAAATTTTTTATTGCATGTTTTCTTTATTTTATGCAAAATAAAAAGAACCCCACACATCACATGGAAATTTAAACACCAAGGAGCTAGTCGTAAAACCCCAACCCTTGATCAAGACCAACGGTGGATTTCATCACCACCTTGGCTTGAATTTTTTTTGCATCCATAACCCCAATCACTATTGTTGCTAGATGTAAATCCTGACAAAAGCTGACTGAGTGTATCTGGGGTGATTCCCAGCACATGAGGATAAGTCTTCTATGGTAGGTATAAAAAACAGGGTGATCCCCCTTCCGTACTGCCTATGTTCCACGTACCATTATGCTCTCACGTACCAATAGTTTCCCTCACGTAAGGGCGGGTATATAGAGAGGTTTGGTATAATGGCCTGACAATGGTATATCAAAGGGGCGACCATTTTTGGGAGTCATAAGAGCCATCATATTGCATTTCCTACAAAATTTTCTTTACAAAACTGTCAAAACAAAAATCAAAACGCACTAAACCAGGTTTAGGGCACACCTTTAATCTTTAAATGAGATAATCATTGCTTTGTGTGTGTGTGATATTTTCTATTTAGTGTAGCATAAAAATCAAAATCATAAAAAGAAATAAAAATCTACGCATCTTGTAGAGAGACACCACCATGGTGTACACCCATAGCCAAGCCCAATCAAGGGCAAAAGCTGTGGAGAGTGTACAAGGGGGCACAAGTCACCTCCGCTACAGCCCCAAGGACTTGTTCATTCCACCTTGGTGGCCTGACCCATGAGATAGTCCACATCGTGCCTTTACAGAAAGGGACTATAGAGGCACCCCTTTGAGGGGCACACCCATTCAACATAGACCCTTTTAGGAGGAGTCCCTACACGTGGAACTCAATATAAATGGGAAGGCTCCCTTAGATGCTTGGTATGAGTGGCCACCATGCAATGAAGCACTAGAACAACATAGGGTCCATAAGGAGAGGCCGCATGATTACTTCATCCCTCCTTTACCCCCCATCACTATTAGGAATAATAAGCCAAATCTAGAGCACAAGGCTCTTCTGGCAGGGTGAGCCAACTCCACCCGCCCATTTCACATTTATGAAAGGGAAAACAAGGAAGACTACTACATTCCTCAAGAGAAATATACAGCATGGGAGCAATGCGCCTTCGTACCTGCTATTTATCAGGGTCACCCACTGAGGTTAGAACCTTAGGTAAATGCCGCTAACCTCGATAGAGGGAAGCGACCTATAGAAATCTCGGATCACCATGACCAAGATAGATGCATAGGAGAGGCATCTAGGCCTCCTAGACTCAAGAAGGTAGAGCAGATTGACCTAGAATTTTCTAGACATGCCACCCACCAAGCGTAGATCACACAGCTTGAGCAAGACCAACAACAGCTAGAGCATCTATATCACCTTAGCAAAGAGCGCATTTGGTGCCAAATAGATGAGCTGCTCTATAACATTGTTCCTGAGAGGGTTCCAACCCCTCAAACACAAAGGGTAGAAAGGTACAAGAGGCATAACCCCTTAGTGCAAGATAGGTCTCCAAGACCTTACCAAGTGCTGCCTTTGAGACCCTCTAGACCTGAGTAGGAGGCCACTCCCAGGAACAATGATGGTTAACCTCCATGGGTGCCCACCCATGGTCATGGGTCTCGATTGAAAACTCCTCAAGAAGCTTGTTAGGAGTATTAGCAAGAAGAATAGTGGGTGGAAATGCCCTACAAAGGTATGGGGGGTGCTATTTGGCTACCCCTCTATAAGCCTCAAGTTCCCTGTAACCCGCAACAGGAATAAACCAAGGAGGAAGAGATTAAATCTTTCGATGCATATAAAGTGTTGCTAGAGCACTTGGAGTCTATGGAGACCAAGACTTTTGGGCCCCAAAAACCCACTTTATGCAAACTCTACAGTCATCCTATGCATCCGTCAGTGCCGACACCCCCTTACCCTGAACACTTTAAACTACCTTAGTTGGTAATCTTTAGATGGGAGGAAGATGCCCAAGAGCATGTGACTAGATTATTGATCCAATGCTTTGGCATTCAGGACAATGATGCTTTGCTACTAATAACATTCATCACCACATTCGCAGGCCCTACCTCATATTGGTTCACTCAATTCCCAAAGCACAATATTAGTAACTTAGATCAGCTAGTGGATGCATTCCTTGAATGCTTCACCTTCAAAACCAAGAAGGCATCACTAAGCAGACTAGCCAGCCTCAGGTAGTATGAGGAAGAAACCATGGTGTCCTATGGGAATCGGTGGAGGACTTTGCTTTCAAAGCTGCCCTACCTCCCTCCTATGTTCGACCTCACCCAAATGTTCTCAAAGAGCTATTTGAGATCGATCTCCGTGCTATTGTAGCTGTAGCAATATGCCACTTTAGAGGAAGCTCTAGTGCAAGCCAGAATCATTGAGGAGATCAAGATTCAGGATGGTGAGATAGCCAAGCCAAAGAAGAAAGAATGGTCTAAGAATACCAAAATAGGGACCATGCAATAGAAACCTGCTACGATCAATCAGGTTGCTATAAACATCCCTAATTCTACACAAGCAACATAGCCCCAAAAGGCTAACTATTAGGCAATGCCTCTTAACAGTTATGACAAAGAAAATCAGAGGCAAGAACAAAATCAGTAGCATCACCCTAGGTGACAGTTCACACCTTAAACAGAGTCCAGAGACTCCCTGTTTGATCGCTTGTTAGTAGAAAACTTGATCAACCTTCTCGAGAGTCAACCCATAGACCCAAATGCACCAAAATCTAAGGGCTACAAGGAATACTTGTACTACATGTTCCACACAAGGAAGGGACATGACCTTAATACATGTTGGAAGTTTAAAGGCTTTGTGTAAGACCTAATAGATAACAAGACATTAGCGGTGGATAATCCCATGGCACCAAGCAACCAACAAATGGAGGTATTTAAGGACCCCTTGCCTACCCATGATGCGCAGGCAAATACCATACAAGTCAATGAGGTAACACAGAACTACCCCATGTAGGGGTATGTAGGGATGATCAGTATAGTGACTCAAAACAAGAGGTACCCGAGCATAGCTGCCCCCACGGAAGCTACAGGAGAGGTGCCAACAATGTCACAACCACAATAGCACCTTACGCAACCTGCTTCGCATAGACTAGTGGCCATGATTCGAACCAAACTCACCTAGAGTTTGAGGACCACATCGGCTAGGCTCTCCATCTACGAGCTTGTACAACAATCATCGCCCAATAAGGAAGCTCTAATGGAAATACTAAAAGACATCGAGTTGCATCCCCATGAAGTAAAATCCTTCAACAACTTTGTGGGACATGTCAAACGATGCATTGAGCCAGTCATCACCTTTCGAGAGGATGAATTGAAATCGATGGCTGGTGACATGGCGAATCCACCCATGCACGTCATCACGCGGGTCAACGGGATTCTATATAAGAGGGTGTTGGTGGACACTGGCTTGTCCAGTAATATCATTATAATAGCAGCCTTGAAGCACCTAAAGTTGCCCACATCTCACATAGTGGCCTCCACCTATACACTATGAGAATTCAATGATGCCATATGCTCGATAGTTGTCACAATTGTCCTACACATCCAAGTGGGACAAAATACTATACCTACATTATGCCACATCTTGGAGGGTGAGATGGCCTATAACATATTGCTGTGTCGACCATGGATCAGGGACATGAAGTGTGTCCCTTCGATAACTCATCAGTGATTAAAGTATACATTTGAAGGGAAAGTTCATGTAGTATCGGTAGACTTGGAGCCCTTCAAGTATTGCAATTCGATGTAGTTAATGCTGAAATCGACACTTCCATCAACACATTTGGATTTTCAATTGAATCCATCTAAAAAGGGTCTGATTCTGTAGGCATTCCCATTGACAAGTCCATAAAATCCCCAATCGGGTCCATCTTCATCGTCTGATCCTTCACCAACGATGCCACCTACGGTGGCCACACCAAAGGACAAAGGGAAGAAACCCCTGGAAGAGGTACCACCATTAGTATTAACCATATCTACTTAGGATATGCCAAGCAGAATGGAAGTCAAGGTTCCTAGTTCACCTGACATGGAGTCGACTCAGGAAGAACTTTCGTTCCCTCCCCCTCAACCACCAACAATCATTGTTGAGGTGGCCAATACGGTCCTAGGGGAGTATCTGGTACAAAATATTGTAGAAACACCCACACTGGAGTCCATGCAGGACATGGGGAGACCTCGCTTCCCCATCGATACTATTGTTCCTCTAGGCTACCCACAAAACCAGAAAAACTTTGTATATGGGGGCCTTGATAATGGCATCAAACCTTACATGCAAGAGGACGAAGATGAAGAACCTTTTACTGAAGACGTCAACTATTTTTCCAACCCAATTTTTTCTTTGAGATATCTTGGCCAATGCAATTGGCATGGATATGGGTTAGGTAGATATGAGCAAGGAGTGCATGTTCTTTTCCAACCAAGGTATCAGATGCCATACGACAAATCAGGGGTAGGGTTCAACCACCCTCTACCCTTGGACATATTGGTAGAGAACATGCAAGGCCTAGGGATAGGCAACAAGGGTGGGTTGGCATTAGATCCATATGCCAATCCTAACATGACGTATACATTGGGGGATTTTCTCCCATCATTGACAACCGACCTTGTTGGCCTCAACAACCCCTTCCCTTTAATCGAGAAAGGAGAAAGTTCAAAAACTCACCTACAAGAGGGGTATAGACAAGGTCAAGAAGGATCTTCAGAAGACGAGTCAAAATATGAGGTAGCACCATGGGACCCCTTCGAATCGGATAGCAATCTCTCACAAGTGACCCCCATGGATGATTATCAAGAAAGCCTCTTGGCAATGTTCCCTTTGGATGCTCCAATCGAGCAAGTGCCACCTCAAGAAAATTAGGTCCCCCCATAGAGAGCGGAACAACCCCGATGGGGTCATATCAATTCACTCGAGCAAGATGAGCCTCTCATGTCGTAAACAGTTATTGGAACCAATGAAGGCCTTTGGATCTCTGATAGTAATTATGAAGATGAAACTAAGATGGCATATCTCAATCACATGCGGTAGATGCAGCAAAAATACTCCCTGGATATTGATGACATATTTGAATAACTAAACATAAGTACATGGCATGAGTGGCACCTAAACCCAATGTAGTGGGACCAAATGTTGAATCCGCCACTTTGGGCATATAGAGAGCATCTACCGCCTAGAGACCCTATAGAGATATCAGTGTTGAGGGTAGACCATGTCCTCCTCCCCACACATAGGGCTGATCCATTCGTGCCAATACCTCCAGAGCCAGATCCGGAGCACAAAAATCATTTAGGATGTCCGAGTAACCACACCTGCAGTAATGGAGACCAAAATCATTTCATCAACATGATATCCATTGTCTTAACCACAACCATCCACAATCTGACCGATCCAACACAGTCATTGTATCTAGACATAGATACCATAGACTGGGATCATGTCAATTCACCACCATACCCATCAAAGTACTAGCATTTTGTTGAGATGCTTCATTTCACCCTAGGGCCAACTTAGGATATCTTCCATGTTGAAGAGGAACCTGAGGTTCCCAAAATAGATCTAAACTTAGCAAATGATATCCACTTGATCCCAACTCCACACCAGTTAGAGGATGAATCCCACATGTTGGTCGAGGAGATGACTAACGTAGACATCGGCTCTGATCCAATGAATCCACATATTATCAATCTTGGGGTAATTTTATCCCCCGAAGAGCAAGCCGACTACATTGCCCTTCACAAAGAGAAGAAGGAGGTTTTTGCATGGTCCTACAAAGACATTGTTGGCAATTTTGGGTACTTGGGGTACATTGCCTTTGCTCAAGTGTATAAGTTGTCATTGATGTCAAGAAGCTTTTGAAGGAATTTGATTTGATGTCAAATAATTTGTTTTGATGAAGGTTACGGCATGACAGGTTCGAAAGAAAGTAAGTTAGAAAAGTGTCGCGATATCACGACATGTCGCATTTTTTCGACTTAAGTAGGAGAGAGAAAGTAAGTTGGAAAAATGTCGCGATATCGTGACATGTCACAGTTTCGCGACTCAAAGAGGAGAGAGAATGTTCGGAGTCAAAAATGTCACGATTTCGTGACATATTGCAAGGAAGGTTGTACGGACGAAAAAGTGTCACGATTTCACGACATGTTGCAGGAGAGAGAGTCCGAAAGAAAAAGTGTCACGATTTCGTGACATAATGCAAGAGAGAGAGTCCGATAGAAAAAGTGTCACGATATCGCGACATGTCGGTTGGCCGAAGCAAAGAGAAGAGTCTGAGAGAGAAAAAGTGTCACGATTTCGTGACATGCTGCAAAGGGAAGAGTCTGAAATAAGAATTGTCACGATTTCGTGACAGGCTGCAAAGAAAACGTACGAAAGTTGAAAGCGTCGTGATTTCATGATAGGTTGCAAAGAAAGCGTATAGAAAGTTGATAGCATCACGATTTCATGACAGGTTGAAGAGAAAGCAAACAAATGCAGAAAGTGTCATGATTTCATGACAGATTGAGATGGCAGCATACAGTTGGAGAAAGTGTCACGATTTCATGACAAAAACAAGAAGTTCTTCAACAGGAGAAGAGTCACGATTTTGTGATAGAAGCAAAACGAAAGAGCATGGAAGAAGAAGCGTCGTGATTTCATGAAAAATTCAAGAAGGAAGAGCTCAAAGGCGAAAGCATCACGATTTCACGACATGTTCCATTTTCACGGGTGTAAGGCAGAGAAAAGCACAAGGCAGCAAAAGTGTCACAATTTCGCGACATGTCATGTTTTCGCTAGTGCAAGCCGAGAAGAGTGCAAGGAAGCGAAAGTGTCGCAACATGTCATGTTTTCGCTAGTGCAACTAGAGAAGATTGCTAGGCCTTCTATAGGAGAAGTGTCACGATTTCATGACAAAAGTAGAAAGGAGGTCGATGAATGGAGAAGTGTCATGATTTCATGACAAAAGCAGAAAGGAGGTCGATGAAGGGAGAAGTGTCGCGATATCGCGACAAAAGCAAAGTTGATGCTGACAAAGACAAAAGTGTCGTGATATCGCGACAAGAGCTTAGTTGAAGTCGACAAAGGCTGAAGTGTCGCGATATCACGACAAAAGCCAAAAGAAAGTGTATGGTTGCAAAGGTGTCACGATATCGTGACATGTTGTAGTTTCACGACAGAAGCTACAGAAGAGTTACAGAGGCAATGAAGCCGACAAAGTTAAATTTTAGCCGACAAAAATTAGGGCTTGCAACCGACGTAGATTAGGGTTTGTTTTTGGTATAACAATCGACTAAGATTAAAGTTTTCATCATGAAAATCTTGTTATAAAAGGAGGGCTATTTGGAGAGTTGAGGGTCAATGGATGTGTTGTTGATGTGCGACGTTCGGAGATAGTGTGCAGTGCAAGAAGTTTGATCGCTGAGAGCAGAGTGTGAATTCGATCATAGTGTGCAGAGTGTGTTTCATCAAATCATTCTAAGTGTGAAAGATCACAAAGGAAGCAGAGTGTGCGAAGACGATGCCGCTGTGATTGCGTAGAGGTGCAAAGGTTGAAGATCGATCAAGTGCGGCTGGGATTGCGTAGAAAGAGCAGAGGTCTTGTGAACTGAGTTTGATAGTTCTATTAGAGAACTTGAGGACAGAGGTGCATTGGTTCTTTGAGAAGAACCTGAGGACATATTTTATTGCTGAGCTACTATGGACGTGATCATAGAAGGCAGAGGTCTCTTAGGCTAAGCATTGAGGATAGGAGGTCTTCGGTGGAAAGGAGTTCCACGTGCTGGCAAGAGGTAGAGGCAGTTGATCTTCTGAGGGATCATTTCCAGAGCAGAGGGGAAGGTATCTCCTTTGAGAAGAGGCTCATAAATTCTGATTGGGAGAAGGTATCTCCTTTGATCCGAGGCTCATAAACATTGTAATTGGGAAGGATTCCCAAAGAACCTTGAGATAACTTTTAGAGGAAAGTTTTTGTGGATGTAGCCCAACCATTTTGGGTGAACCACGTTAAAAATGGGTCTTCAATGTGTGATGCTTTCTGTCTTGATTAATGTTGTGTTGATGCCACTGCTATCTAAGGTTAAAATTATTAATTGGTTAAGTCTTATACTATTCACCCCCTCCTCAATATAAGCTTGTGTTCTTCAATTGGTATCAGAGCCGGTCTCTCCAGAAAGAGCCTAAAAGCTTGGAGAAGGATCTATCAGAGGAACATACAGATTCAGAAAGAGATGAAGAGGTTGAGTTTGATCTCAAAGGTGAATTCTTCTTGGCTCTGAGAAAGCTTGAGAAATTCAGGGAAGAGAATTCTGTTCTCAGGTATCAATGTCAGGAAGAAGAGATAGCAAGATCAGAATTGTCTCAAAGTGTTATAGACTTCAAAATTCTAGCTGAAGAAGGGAAGAAGATTGAACAGGTTCTGACAGAGGCTCTAAAAGGAAAGGAAGCTGATTGCGAGAAACTAGAAGAAGAGGTTATGTCTCTTAGAGTGAAGTTGGAACAGTTGACTCTCAGACAGAATACTCCGTGTGAAAAGCAAAAGAAGGATGGTATCACCATTTATGAAACAGGGTCTTCAAGCAAGATCAATCTTCAGCCGGAAGAGCGGTGGATTCCAGTTGGTCACAAGAAGAACAACCATCCAAGGCATCAAAACAGGTTACATAATACTTTCCATGGCTATTGTTTTTCCTGCAAGAAATTTGGTCACGAAGCTGTGCATTGCAATAAGTCTTTGAATAGCCATAGTAAGGAAAATGTTAATTCTTTTGCACCTCTTATGAATAAAAATGTCATGTGTTACAAGTGCAAGAATTTTGGGCATATAGCAAGGATGTCTAGTTTGGATAGATCTAGCCTTGAGTTCACTAAAAAGAGAAATGAGATCAAATCTAAGTCAATGATAGTTCAAACTGCTTTTCATGCTCAAGACAAAGTAGAAAAATGGTATCTTGATAGTGGTTGTTCAAAACATATGACTGGTGAAAAGGAAAAGTTTTTGGTCTTAAAAAAAACAAACAGAGGAACAGTCAGTTTTGGAGATAACAGGTCAACTAAAATATGTGGTAAAGGGACTCTTAGTTTGGATGGGAAATCCAAAATAGAAAATGTGCTTTATGTAGAAGGCCTAAGACATAACCTTCTAAGTGTGAGTCAACTTTGTGATCAAGGACACATAGTATCTTTCTTTTCAGATAGATGTGAGATAAGTAAAGAAAAAAATGGAAAACTCATTGCTAGTGCTACAAGGACTCCAAACAATCTTTACATGCTAAGTGAGATAAAAAAGGAAAAGTGTTTTCTAACTCAAGAAGATGAGAGTTGGCTATGGCATAAAATATTGGGGCATTTGAGCTTTGATAATCTTGTCAATATTAGTAACAAGGAAGGAGTTAGAGACTTGCCCAAAATAAAAAGGCCCCATAACATCATTTGCGGTCCGTGTCAACATGGAAAATAGACCAGAACCAGTTTCAAATCAAAAGGGTATACTTCTTCAAAACCATTGGATCTTATTCATACTGATTTATGTGGCCCTACCAGAACTCAGAGCATTTAGGGAGAAAGCTACTTCATGTTGTTTATAGATGATTATTCTAGAATGACTTGGGTTACTTTTCTCAAAGAAAAATCTGAAGCTTTTGAAAAATTTAAAGCTTTCAAAGAAATGATTGAAAATGAGACTGACAAGAGAATCAAATGCTTAAGATCAGATAGAGGAGGAGAGTTCACTTCAAATGAATTTGTGGAGTACTGTGAGCAATAGGGAATCAAAAGAGAATATTCAGCAGCAAGAACTCCTCAACAAAATGGAGTAGTTGAAAGGAAAAATAGAACTATTGAAAATATGGCTAGAGCTATGTTAAATGAATCAAAACTTTCGAATGGCTTTTGGAAAGAGGCAGTCAGTACAACAGTCTACATTATCACTAGGGCCCAACTTAGAGTCAATCATCATAAAACTCCTTATGAGTTGTGGAAAGGAAGACCAGCTACAATAAAATACTTCAAAGTGTTTGGGAGTAAGTGCTTCATCAAAAGGGAAGATCAAAATTTGGGTAAGTTTGATCGCAGGTGTGATGAGGGAATATTTCTTGGATATTCCAATAGAAGCAAGGCCTACAGATGCTTCAACAAAAGAACTCATACAGTTGTAGAGAGCATAAATGTAATAGTTGATGAAAAGACAGGGATAAGAGAACCAGTCAAGGAACTCAGTGATGAAATTTGTCAAGAAGAATTCAGAGAGGTTTCAGATGAAGAAGAGGAAAGACAACAACTACTTCCCAAAACTCCTTCACGATATGTTCAGAAACATCATCCCAAATATTTGATCATTGGTGATCCAAATAGCAGGCAAACAAGAAGAAGAGTCATTCCTTCACATGATTCTACAAATGTTTCATTATTATCTCAGATTGAGCCAAAATATTTCAGGGAAGCATGTGCGAGATAAGTTTTGGGTAAAAGCAATGGATGAAGAGCTAAATCAAATAGAGAAAAGTGAAACTTGGGATTTGGTTCCAAGACCTAAGGACAAGAATGTCATTGGCACAAAATGGATATTCAGAAATAAACTCAATGAGGATGGAAAAATTGTCAAAAACAAAGCTAGGTTAGTCTGCAAAGGTTATGCTCAAGTAGAAGGTGTTGATTTCGAAGAGACGTTTGCTCTTGTTGCTCGTCTTGAAGCTATGAGAATGTTTTTGGCACTTTCAAGCTTCAAATCATTCAAGGTATATCAAATGGATGTAAAGTCAGCTTTTCTAAATGGCGTGTTGGTAGAAGAAGTCTACATAGAATAGCCAAAAGGAGTGTCTCTCTCAGAATAGTCGGACTATGTGTGTAAACTAAAAAAGGCCTTGTATGGGTTAAAGCAAGCACCGAGGGCTTGGTACTCAAGACTTGACAGTTATCTTCATGAGCAAGGTTTCAGGAAAGGCGTGGCAGATAGCAATTTGTATATTAAGAATGAAGATGATGATATGTTGATTATGGTTGTCTATGTTGATGATATTATTTTTGGGGGAAATAAGACTCAGATGTGCAAATATTTTTCTAACACCATGCAGAAGGAATTTGAGATGTCTATGATTGGAGAGCTATCATTCTTTTTAGGTCTTCAGATTGCTCAATCAAAAGATGGTGTATTTCTCTCTCAAGGGAAGTATATCAAAGAAATGTTGAAGAAATTTGGGATGATGGACAACAAACCAATATGTACTCCAATGATTATAGGGTGCAAGATGAGTAAGGATGATGAATCTCTAGTGGCAGATCAAAATTTGTACAGATCAATGATTGGCAGTTTATTATATGTTACAGCTACCAGACCAGATATCATGCAGGCAGTTGGGTTAGTAGCAAGATTTTAGGCAGCTCCAAAATATTCTCATGTTATAGCAGTTAAAAGGATATTCAGATATCTGAAGGGCACTATGGACCTTGGGCTTTGGTATCCCAAAGGTGATGATTTCACCCTCACGGCCTATATAGATGCAGATTGGGCAGGCAGTACTGATGACAGGAAAAGCACTAGTGGTGGAGCATTCTTTTTGAGAAAGAGTTTGGTTTCTTGGCTAAGTAAGAAACAACCTTCAGTTTCCTTATCTACAATGAGAGGCTGAATACATAGCGACGAGTGGCTGGGTGTACACAGGTTTTATGGATGAAAACCACCTTGGAGGATTTCAAAGTCGGGCATGAACAACCCATCTCCATACTTTGTGATAATACAAGTGCCATAAGTATTTCCAAAAATCCAGTAATGCACTCAAGGACAAAGCATATTTCCATCAAGTATCACTTTCTAAGGGAGAAAGTGCAAGACAAGCAATTCAAGCTAGAGTATGTGTCTACTAAAGAGCAGATTGCGAGATATCTTCACCAAACCTCTTCCAAGAGATACGTTTGAGTATCTAAGGGAGAAATTGGGAGTTGTACTCCCACCCCAAAATTAATCACCTCATCGGGAGGTGGGGGAGGGACCAAGCTAAGAGGCTCATTCTTAGTCCCGAGCCCCAAAGGTGACCCTTTGCCATTGATGACAAAGGGGGAGAGATATGAGTAAGGGGGAGAGCTTCAAGTGAAGAGGAAAGCTTCAAGTCAGGGGGAGAAAAACTTCAAAGGAAGATTCTCAGTTGTGGGCACCATTTTCCAGTTGTTAGCATAGTTGGTTTCAGTTTTGGCTCTTGAGACGTGTTTTCAGTAAAGGTTTGCCATCAATGACAAAGGGGGAGATTGTTGGCAATTTTGGGTACCTTGGGTACATTGCCTTTGCTCAAGTGTATAAGTTGTCATTGATGTCAAGAAGCTTTTGAAGGAATTTGATTTGATGTCAAATAATTTGTTTTGATGAAGGTTACGGCATGACAAGTTCGAAAGAAAGTAAGTTAGAAAAGTGTCGCGATATCGCGACATGTCGCATTTTCGCGACTTAAGCAGGAGAGAGAAAGTAAGTTGGAAAAATGTCGCGATATCGCGACATGTCATAGTTTCGTGACTCAAAGAGGAGAGAGAATGTTTAGAGTCAGAAATGTCACGATTTCGTGACATATTGCAAGGAAGGTTGTACGGACGAAAAAGTGTCACGATTTCGCGACATGTTGCAGGAGAGAGAGTCCGAAAGAAAAAGTGTCACGATTTCGCGACATAATGCAGGAGAGAGAGTCCGATAGAAAAAGTGTCGCGATATTGCGACATGTCGGGTTTTTGCGACCCGAAGAAAAGAAAAGCGCTAAGGAGAAAAAGTGTCACGATTTCACGACATGCAGCAAAGGGAAGAGTCTAAAATAAGAATTGTCGTGATTTCACGATAGGTTGCAAAGAAAATGTACGGAAGCTAAAAGCATCACGATTTCATGACAGGTTGCAAAGAAAGCGTACGAAAAGTTGATAGCGTCGCGATTTCGTGACAGGTTGAAGAGAAAGCAAACAGATGCAAAAAGTGTCACGATTTCATGATAGATTGAGATGGCAGCATACGGTTGGAGAAAGTGTCACGATTTCATGACAAAAACAGGAAGCAGGTCTTCAACAGTAGAAGAGTCACGATTTCATGATAGAAGCAAAACGAAAGAGCATGGAAGAAGAAGCATCGTGATTTCATGACAAATTCAAGAAGGAAGAGCTCAAAGGCGAAAGCATCGTGATTTCACGACATGTTCCATTTTCACGGGCATAAGGCAGAGAAAAGCACAAGGCAGCGAAAGTGTCACGATTTCGTGACATGTCATGTTTTTGCTAGTGCAAGCAGAGAAGAGTGCAAGGAAGCGAAAGTGTCACGATTTCATGACAAAATTGAAAGCAGGCCTTCTATAGGAGAAGTGTCACGATTTCATGACAAAAGTAGAAAGGAGGTCGATGAAGGGAGAAGTGTCATGATTTCACGACAAAAGCAGAAAGGAGGTCGACGAAGGGAGAAGTGTCGCGATATCGCGACAAAAGCAAAGTTGATGCTGACAAAGACAAAAGTGTCACGATATCGTGACAAGAGCTTAGTTGAAGTCGACAAAGGTTGAAGTGTCGCGATATCGCGACAAAAGCCAAAAGAAAGTGTACGGTTGCAAAGGTGTCGCGATATCATGACATGTTGTAGTTTGTGGTAGAAGCTACAGAAGAGTTACAGAGGTAGTGAAGCCAACAAAGTTAAATTTTAGCCGACGAAAATTAGGGCTTGCAGCCGACGTAGATTAGGGTTTTTTTTTGGTATAACAACCGACTAAGATTAAAGTTTTCATCATGAAAATCTTGTTATAAAAGGAGGGTTGTTTGGAGAGTTGAATGTTGATGTATGTGTTGTTGATGTGCGACGTTCGGAGATAGTGCACAGTGCAAGAAGTTCGATCGCTGAGAGCAGAGTGCAAATTCGATCGTAGTGTGTAGAGTGCATTTCGTCGAATCATTCTAAGTGTGAAATATCACAAAGGAAGCAGAGTGTGTGAAGACGATGCCGCTGTGATTGCATAGAGGTGCAAAGGTTGAAGATCGATCAAGTGTGACTGGGATTGCATAGAAAGAGCAGAGGTCTTGTGAACTGAGTTTGATAGTTCTATCAAAGAACTTGAGGACAGAGGTGCATTGGTTCTTTGAGAAGAACCTGAGGATAGATTTGATTGTTGAGCTGCTGTGGACATGATCATAGAAGGCAGAGGTCTCTTAGGCTAAGCATTGAGGATAGGAGGTCTTCGGTGGAAAGGAGTTCCACGTGCTGGCAAGAGGTAGAGGCAATTGATCTTCTGAGGGATCATTTCCAGAGCAGAGGGGAAGGTATCTCCTTTGAGCAGAGGCTCATAAATTCTGATTGGGAGAAGGTATCTCCTTTGAGCCGAGGCTCATAAACATTGTAATTGGGAAGGATTCCCAAAGAACCTTGAGATAACTTTTAGAGGAAAGTTTTTGTGGATGTAGCCCAACCATTTTGGGTGAACCACGTTAAAAATGGGTCTTCAATGTGTGATGCTTTCTGTCTTGATTAATGTTGTGTTGATGCCACTGCTATCTAAGGTTAAAATTATTAATTGGTTAAGTCTTATACGGTTCACCCCCCCCTCTCAGTATAAGCTTGTGTTCTTCAGACATGTCAGGGCTAGATCCGTAGCTAGTCATGCATAACCTAATGCTTGATCCGACAATCAAGACAGTTAAGCAAAACCTAAGTAAGATGCACCCAACAGTGGCCCTAATGGTCAAATATGAATTACAAAAGTTCATGGATGTATAGTTTGTCATCTGCGTGGATTACCCACCATGGCTGTCCAACATGGTGCCCGTAAAAAATCCTGATGGGAGGATTCGCATGTGCACTGATTTTCAAGATTTAAAAAAAATGAGTCCTAAGGATGATTTTCCCTTGCCTAGAATCGATGCATTGGTAGATGCTACAGCAGGCCATGAAATGCTATCCCTCATGGATGGTTTCTCGGGATACAATCAAATTTGTATCAATCTTGAGGACCAACTAAAAACAACATTCACAATGTCTTGGTTGAAATTTTGTTATAAGGTCATGCCCTTTGGCATTAAAAATGTTGGTGCCACCTACCCATGTGCCATGACATACATCTTCCATGATCACATGCATAAAAATTTGGAATATTACATGGATGATTTGTTGGACAAATCTCTTTTGCGCCCAGATCACCTCGATGACTTAAGCAAGATCCTCGATCGCCTCATAGGACATAAAGTTAGACTAAACCTAAGAAGTGCATATTTTGCATCACATCTAGAAATATCTTGGGTTTCATAGTCTCAAAATGAGGCATCAAGGTGGACCCAAAAAAATTCAAGGCAATCCTTGAAATGCTTCCCCCAACTACCATTAAGCAACTCAGAAGCCTACAGGGAAAAGTCGTGTCAATCAAGTGCTTCATAGCATAGCTATATGACAAGTGCCGACCTATGAATAAATTATTACACAAGGGGGTAGCATTTCACTGGGATGACGAGTGCTAGTAAGCCTTCGATGATATTAAACAATACTTGGCTTTGCCACCAGTATTGGCACCACCTAGACTAGGAGTGTCATTCTACTTATACATCTCAGCTACTGTGGTGGCATTGGGTGTCATGCAAGCCCAGAAGAATGAACTACACAAAAAATAGGCTACTTACTATCTTAGCCATACCCTGGTCAGTTATGAACTTAACTATGCATACGTTGAGAAGCTCTTGGTGATTCGATGTTAATTTTCAACCAAGTCAAAGGGGTATTACAATGTAAATTCCTAGTTCTACAGGCCTACAAAGCCCTTGTGGACAAATTCTTGGTAAATCTTGAATGGTACGACATCGAGGCACTCTCTCGGTCATCGAATCATTTTGTGGACACTATGGCCTCCTTGGGGTCACTAATCCCGCAAGACATTTCTAGTGATATCAAACCATTCAAGTCAAAACACTATCGCAACCCGTGATGGAGCATGCAAGCTCTGACTTAACGCTAGGAATCCACCTAATCCAGATTGAACCTTCCCTGGAAAAGTTCTCTTGAATCAATGATTGTATGAATCATGCCAACTGGGGGTCCTTGTTCTCCCCTACTCCCCTTAATAGCAACACAATGCTATTCTTACAAGTTCTTTCCCGCTCAGCTTTTGCTAGGGATGACCTTCAAGAGGGATTGGCTATTCATGCTATCGAGGTTTTCGATCAACAGGATTGGTACATGCCCATACGAGATTACCTCAAGTTAGGTAACCTCCCACTTGGATTGACACACACCACAAAAATATCATTTAAATAGAAAGCAAAAAAACATGTCTTGCTAGGAGACATTTTGTACCGTCATAGCTACGAAGGAATCCTCCTTCATTGCTTGGACCAGCAAGAGTCCACTTGGGCGATCACCCAAGTGCACGATGGTACATGCGATGGCCACTTCAGCGGTATGGCCATCATAAAGTGCATTCTCTACATGGGCTATTATTGTCCATATTTAGAGAAATATCGTTGTGCATATGTAAGGAAGTGCGTGAAGTGTCAACACCATGCCAATTTGACACACGTACCTTCTCAGGCCTTGTAGCCAATCCAATCGGCTTGGCCATTTTCATAATGGGGCTTCGATCTAATCAGAAAGATCTCCCCTATGTCGTCAGGTCATCACACGTTCATCATAATAGCCACAAAGTACTTCACCAAGTAGGTAGAAGCAATTTTGCTTGCCTCTATGACTGGAACCTGCATTTCGGAGTTCATTTTACATAACATAATATGTCATTTTGGTATTCCATCCAATATAATCTCGGATAATGGGATGTAATTCAAGAACAAAGATGTGCATGCTTTAACCACAAAGGACAAAATTTAGCACAGTTTTTGGACACCTTATTATCCATAAGCAAATGGGCAAGCAGAGGCGTCAAACAAAATGCTAGTCGCCATCCTCAAAAATATGGTCATAGATAGTCATAAGGATTGGCACATTCAAATCCCGCTTGCCCTATGGGATTATTGCACTAGCATTCAAACACCCACTAGGGCAACTTTGTTTTTGCTCGTGTATGGCTTCGAGGCTATCATGCCTCTCAAGTTGCAAATTCCTTCCCTGTGCATATCAATGCAAGAGTTCCTCGATTATGACACTGCACGACAGACCCGATTAGACCAGCTTACATTTCTCGATGAATGAAACGTTAATTCTCTCGAGCATTTACGCATCTATCAAGAGTGACTTAATAAAGCATACAACATGAAGGTTCACCTGAGGGACTTTCAGGTTGGTGACTTGGTCTTAAAAGAGAACCAACCAAATTCTAACTTGTCGCCCCATCTAAGAGGCAATTTTACGGCAAACTAGTTAGGTCCTTATGTCATCGATAGTAAAATAGGACCTATAACATACCGGCTAGCCTCTCTTGATGGAATCAAGGAACTAGAACCCTTTAACATCAGTCATTTGTAGCCATTCCATATTTAAAAGAGCCATAGCCCAAAACAAAAGCTCCAAGGATTCTCATAATTGCTTGGTAAACCCAAAAGCTCCAAGGATTTCCGAAGTCACTTGGTCAACCCCCAAATGCCCCAAAGGTGCCCATAAACCCTTTGGTCAAACCAAAAAGCCCCAAGGATTCCCGTAGTCGCTTGGTCAACCCCCAAATGCTCCAAGGATTCCCGTAATTGCTTGGTCACCCAAAAATGCCCCAAAGGTGCCCATAAACCCTTTGGTCAAACAAAATGCCCCAAAGGTACCCATAATCCCTTTGGTCAAACCAAAAGCTCCAAGGATTCCCGTAATCGCTTGGTCAAACCAAAACGCTCCAAGGATTTTCGTAGTCACTTGGTCAACCCCCAAAAGCTCCAAGGATTCTCACAATATCTTGGTCACCCAAAAATGCCCCAAATGTGCCCACAAACCCTTTGGTAAAACCAAATGCCCCAAAGGTACCCATCATCCCTTTGGTCAAACCAAAAGCTCCAAGGGTTCCCACAATCGCTTGGTCAAACACAAAAAAAAAAAACAAACAATCAAAGCAATAAAATCATCAAAAATAACAAAAATTTGCATCTCATTTCCATGCATACTCAAAATCATCACAAAAATAAAGAACTCTTTTGCATATCATCTTCATACTCACAAAAAAAAAATTAATCCATTAAAAACACAAAAATAATAGCTGCATTAAGCATCGTAGGCTATAAGTGACCTTTTGTATTATATATATATATAATACAAAAATAAACAATGATTTTTATCACTATATAAGAGCAAGTATCCCAATACAATTAAAGAAAAGAAGGGAGTCGAACTTGAATCCCTAGAACTCTCAGTATTCAGAAGGTCATGAGGTAAACCTCAATATCGGTTTGGTGGATATCCTATCGATCACTGGTGGCAAACCTCCTGCATGACGATATATCTATCACATTAACTTGTGTGCAGATCAATGTTTGCATGTGGATGAGCTAGCTTATGGTATCCTAGATAGCATCGTAGATTAATCTGACTAAATATAGCAAAGGAGTTCATGGAGCTAATTAGGTGATCCTCAGTATAGGTTTGGTTGACAGCCTATCTGCACTGGCGGTATCCTGACAAATACCACATAAACAAACTCAATTGCACACACAGGGATGTGAAATAACTTGGTCAAAAAAAAGTTAGATTCATACCTTGTTCAAAAGTCTTGTCAGATAAAAGTACAGTCTTGGCTAGTTAGTTAAAACACTTGAGTCTTAGAAAACCTTAACTATATTCTAAACAAACTGTGATATCTTTCATCCTTGCATCGCCATCAGAAAATACAAAAAATAACATGTATACATAAAAAAAGGCATTTACCACAGCAATCGCCTAGGACAAAAATCCATAAGCAGTCTATGGTGCCACCACCAACAATCACAATTTTAATTCATCCACTCCATTTGCATATCTAGCATCCATCGCAACATATCCATACATAATGTAAATTAACATGCATCTATCAAACATCAGTCACTGTGCATAAAATCACATCACCACACGTGTATAAACAAAAAAAAAATCATATGCATATATATATCATAAAAAATGATCGTAGGCTATAATAAACCGGTCCTCTAACCTCGCAAAAAGGCCAAAGCTCAAAAACCCCCAAGCCTAGGGCGTCGGCCACCATGATCATGCAAGATCGGTGTGACAAGAACTACCCCCAGTGGTGTGGGTCCTATGGGACCCATTAGGGCGACTACTGCTAGTCCCCGCATCATGCCTACTAGTGCCTCCCTGATCTAGTCACCGACACTGAGAGGATGCTAACTGCTCAGTATCGCTCCCTCTTGTGCGATGCAATGATCCGCCTCCACTAACTGTAGGGATCTTCCCATCGAGGCAGATAATCTCCACCTCCAGCTTGAACCGATGCCAAACCAAATCTATCTCTTGTTGATGAATTGTCACCAAGTTCTCATCACGCTATGCCAATGCCTTCTTCCTCTTCACCAACTGCATCCATAGGAGATCCATCTCCCGCCCAACATCTATATACCCGTCCCATCGGTGGTATGTCACAAATGCATTCTCCCTCTCTGCAAGCTGTGTTCGTAAGATATATTTCTCATGCAGTGCATCCTCGAGCTCCTCATCTCATCTTCTGAGTAGCCCCTCCAATCATGCTATCTCAGCACGCAACCCTACCTTTGTATCCTCTGGGACTTCCTGAGGCATCAATATCTCCAGAATGGCAACCTGCTTTAGCTCCCACTACTCCAGGATGTCTTGCATATCTAGCTACTCTAGAACCCCAAAATCATCCCCCCTAAAGTTGTCTACCTTTACCATGTCTGCATCCTCCATCGAAACCCCCCAACCCTCTCTTGATGCCTCTACATCTTCACCACCTACTACTGCCACCTTTGCACCCCCTAGCAGCCCCTTGCCTCGCCACTGCCACAAATTCCACCACTGGTCATACTCCACGATAGCCCCGATGTCATCCACATCCAAGACCTTAATCGCTATATCCGAATCCTCACCTAGCGATGTAATGACCGGCCAGACCAAAGTCCTCTCCTCCCCTCGACGTCGATAGATCACGGGCTCACCAGGAAATCCCTAGTGCACCCCAAACTATCTTGTCACTCGGCCATACAGGAAGAACTCTTGCTCTGTCCCGTGCCACCCAATCAGCCACCTCCCTTTGCGAACCCACCGAAGCCACTCTCCAGCCTCAGGCCAAGTTGGACAATCCTGGTGTGGGTGCCAGAGCACCTCCCCCAGAGCAAGCCAAGCGAAGACATTGACATAGTGCCCTACGACACTTGCCCACCACCAAATATGTCCCTACTCCTTAAACCATCACCACAGTGCCCTGTACCCGATCTCTCTGTCTACCATCTCCACCAGAGTCATCCACGACAACCCCACTAACCTCTCCACAACTATGTGTTGCCAAGCCCAGCACTGCAATAGGTAACTACATCCAATACCCTTCCACCTCTGGCAGCAGACCTCATACAGCTCATCATAGAGCTGTGCCAATAGTGTCTAACCCCATATCATCATCAAGGGATTTGTGGTTAGACACTCCACCAACCTGAAGATCACCTCCAGTAGGTTCCATAGGAACCATGCACCTGATGAGTCGGGCAACATCATGTTGGAAATGAGGGTCATCAGTAATGCATGTCTCACTCCCAATACGCCCCTCTCTAGCCACCACTGCACCAAAATGCCACCAATTTGGCAGTCACCTTCTGCCCTCTCAATTGGGTTTTCCACACCCAACTCCTCCCCATGCTCGAAGCATCACATCAGTATAGCTGTCTGCTGATCACGCGGCATCATCTTGATCGGTAGCCCGTCTATCAAAATCTATAAAATCTGATAGACGTCCTCTAGAGTCACCGTCATCTCCCTTGTTGGGTCATGGAAGGTATTGATGCGTGGATCCCATAGGTTGATTAGCACGGTCAAGTATGCTTGATCCCCCACCAAAGGCTCTAGTCGGGTCACCTGCTTGATACCAAGGGCATCAAGCCACTCCCATTCAACCAAAGTCAGTGCCTCCTGCACTTCAGAGAAAACTGTAGGCACACGGTATCGGCTCTTCACAACCTACAAAAGAAAACAAAACAAAAACATTAAAAACCTGATAAATTGTATAGCAATAACATGAATATACAACAATGCATAAAATAATGTACAACTAAACATAGACAAATAATGAGCAACAAAATTCAAAAACAATTCAAAAAACAGTTTGTCAGTACCTAGGGTTTTTAACTCTACATTTAAACTGATAAAAAAATTAAAAAATAATTCAAAAAATAGTTTTTCAGTACCTAGGGTTTTTAACTCTACGTTTAAACTGATAAACAAAATTAAAAAAAAAATTAAAAAAAATAGTTTGTCAGTACCTAGGTTTTTTTAACTCTACGTTTAAACTGATAAGAAAAATTCAAAAACAAACAGTTTGTCAGTACCTAGGGTTTTTAACTCTACGTTTAAACTGATAAATAAAAATGTAAAAAATAAAAAATAAACAGTTTGTCAGTACCTAGGGTTTTTAATTCTACGTTTAAACTGATAAATAAAAACGCAAAAAATAAAAAACAAATAGTTTGTCAGTACCTAGGGTTTTTAACTCTACGTTTAAACTGATAACTAAACACAAAAAATTCAAAAACAATTTGTCAGTCCTAGAGTTTTTAACTCTACGTTTAAACTGATAAATAAAAACAAAACAAACAAAATCAAAATAACAGTTTTTGTTAACCTCGGGTTTATAACTGAAGTTTAAAAATGAAAAATTAGAATAAAAACAATTTTCTAAAGCTAGGGTTTTGCTCTCAGTTTACCCTAGGTTTTTAGTTTAAAAACAAAAAGTTAAAACAGTTTTTCTAAGCTATCATTTTCTTTCAGTTTACCCTAGGGTTATAGTTTAAACAACAAAAACAAAAATAAGAAATGAAACAACCTAGGGTCTCAGTTTAACCTAGGGATATAGTTTTAGTTTTTGTCAATTTGTTTTTGCCTTAGGTTTTACCTAAGTTTAAAAGGAAAAACAAATTCAAACTAAATTGCAATTTTTAAACTGTAACATAAAACAAAAGCAAATAATGAAGAGGAGTACTTACCGGTATTGCTTCGGCTCTGTCGCTCGATTCGGTTCATGAACTCATGGTGTCAGTAAAAATTCGGTAGTGCTTCACTTCGCAGAATCGACCTCCTCCTCCCAAGAGCTCCAAATCGCCAAAAAAATAGAATGCAAATGAGCCCACACCCTAGTTTTGACCCTTAAATAGACTATTAGGCCTATAATCATTCCTCACTGGTATGAACACTCTAGTTAGTGCTCGTACCACCCTGGGATGATTACTAAACTGGTATTCACCCCACCCAAGGACGATTACAGAGCAAAAAATTCAAAAATAGCAAAAACTGCACAAAATGCACCAAAAACCAGCAATAAAATTGTCCAATAAGAGTGCTTTTGCACTTGACATTTCGGGCATGCAAAATAGACGTCGGGGTCACAAATCCTCACTCTCCTATTCCCTAAGAAGGCCACAGTAGTCGGACCACTCCACGGGAGGACAGATTGACGAGAATTTCATCCCCAAATGACGTCCCCAAAAGGGTCAAAACCCACACAAAGATAGCCCTAACATTGCCGAACAAGGTGCATTTGCACCTCTGCTTCTTGGCAACCGACATCAGGGTCACAAATCCTCACTATACCCCTCCCTAAGAAGGCTACCATTGCTGGACCGCTCCACGGGAGGATGGATTATCGAGAATTTCATCTCCAAAATACGTCACCAATAGGGTTAAACAGCCACGAAAAATTGGTCTAAATGTCGATAAACTGCACACACATTCAAAGATAAACACCTAAAAGGCACCCTTACCTAAGTCATCTTGGGTCAAGCGACTTGTCGCTTTTCTCATGTAGGTCATTCCCTCATCAATTCGTCGCTTGAGGGGGTAGTCACACTTAGTCACCAATCAACAAATACACACCCAATTAAGGAAATGGTACGCATTCAAAGAATCATTGAAAAATACAATCACGCTCCTGCTTGGGGCAGTAAAAAAGCAATAATCACAAGCTAATCAATCACTTGGCATTCATGAATCATGAACTCAAGGTTCCCACAAAAAAAAGGTTGCACCCTTTGCCTATTCATGACTAAACAATGTTCAAGCTCAAGTAACCCCTCACCAAAAAAGGTTAACAGTTGAATTAAACTCCTTAGCTTGTCAGAAGTAAGGATTCAAGAATGCGTGCCCTTTCCATACTTGGGACATCAAAATTTGGTTAGGTTATTGAGAAGCCCTAATCATTAGTGCTTTGGTTATCTATTTTTTCTCAGCACTGCACCACACACAGTGCATACCAAAAAGGGGCATTTTTAGACATCAAAACATCACTAATTCGATTATGTGACTGCAAACACTGATCACATTGACACACAAAGCCCCCAGGGCAGCCCGCAAAGGTTAAATAGTGGTCCTAACCACTCACACAACAGTTTTGGAAGGTTAGAGGTCAATTTGGCACCTTTCAAGCACTCTTCTCTCTACTCGTTCCACCCAGGGATGATTACAAACTGGTATTCATTCCACCCAGGGATGATTAGCAGTATTTGCTCCAGGGTGGGGCAAATAGCAGGTTTGATGGGTAAAAATTCAAATCTTGAAAAATGGTAGCTCAGATCTGCAACTTAACTCTTCCTTCAATGCATGGGAGTGCAAGTGAGCATTTTTGAGCATTAGAAGCAGTTACAGGGGCAATCATGGAACCCCTAATCAGGGAGGAATCTTCTCCCCCCTTGGAAGGCATGATTACCAAGTGGCACCTCTGCATGCTCATCCAAAGAGACCGTTAGGTCTATAAAATGGTGAGTCTTCTCACCCCAAAAATATACAGAGAAGGAGCATTTTGAGCAACGAAGTGCTACCATTTTACATCCTCACACCTTTTGATTTGTGCCTTTCACATCCTTGATCTCTTTTGGAAGGGAGGTCATAGGGTGGTTATTGGAAGCGCAAATCCGAAACCAAAACCCAACATTTGGCCATAACATCCTACCAAATTTATCGACAACACCCCACAAGAGGTTTTGGACCCATCCCAAGTGGATTGGTGTCGAAACCGAGCCCCAAACGGCGGGTGTCCTGCGCCCGGGTGCCCGCCACACTAATGCAGTCCTAATCGCCCCACCTCGAAGTGATTAGAAATCTGTAGTAGATTTCCTTTCTGTTATTTTTGCATCTGATTATATGTTGCTTAGATAGGTTTTCATTCAAAATTCACATCATTTTGAGTTGTTTTTATCATGTTTTTGTCATTTCCCTCTTTTACTAACATGTAGGTAACATCATCAAATTCTCGATGATAGAGGCCGAATTGGAAAAATATGACCTTATGGGTCTTTCCAAAATACCCTATTTTAACTAACCATCAACTTTGCAGGTGATTTGGATATTCCCATATGTGACATTTGGGACTATGTTTTTTGACATTTTATTGCAGGTCTAATCATCCCACCCCGGGGTGATTAGAAATCCGTGGCAAATTTTTTGACTGTTCCATTTGTAGTGCCCTCCTAGTAATGTCTTCATGCCTCTACTAAATTTTTAGAGCATTCTGATGTTCTTTAGTTATCATTTTATTCATTTTTTGCATGCACTAATCGTAGGCTTGGTGATTGCATGTTTCATTTTATCTGCAGGTGCTACTGACTATTTTTTGTTTCCTTGAACGTAGGGTCTCGACATTAGAGGAGCAGCAAGGAGTCAAGACTCATCAACGCAAGCGGCGGTGACGTTTGGTCCACCCATTCTACATGTGGGCACGTAGAAGAAGGAATACCATCTGTTGATGTGACAAGAACATATTTAATGCTCCTAGCCCCTGAAAATGGAGGACACAGATTGTAACTGGGTTGTACTCCATATTCACTTTTATACCTTGTTTCAATGCGTTTATGTTTCTCTCTTTTCATGCATTTCAGTTCGTAGGATTTAGCATTAAGTTTAGTTTCGTTTGCATCACACCTTGGCATTTCCTTTTTATTTCCATATCCTCGTGCTTTCAATAACATGGATAGAAAATATAGAATTGGGTAAGAAAAATATTATAAGCTAAAAATGGTGTAAGAAAAACAATAGCAATATGGAATATTGGAGGAGAAAAAGTAGAAACCATAGCCATTGGATGTGAACCAACTAAGGAAATAAGCCTATTGTAAGCTATATTATCCAAAAAAAACTAAAGAGTAGAGGGAAAAACTACTTGGAAATACAAGAAAATCTTTACAAGATCATCCCAAGAGGCTGAAGATAGCATTGAAGACAAAATTAAAAGGCTAAGGAAAGATTTGTTTCTTCCAGAACAAGTGGACATGGTAGAAGTTGGCCTTATATGGTCAAAAGCTTTTTGGTATCATCAAGTGGCATCTATGTTATTATCACCTAGTTGGTGCAAAATTCAACCTTTGTTATTTTATCCATTCCTATACCTAGAAGGTTAGATTTTAAATAATTGTACAATAGACCCAATGAGTATTGTCACAATTATACCCTAAGCATTTTACAAGGCTATGGACTTAAATTATACCTAGCTAAACCATATAACACTACTTTACAGGGGTATCTAGATGCGAACAACTAGAATCATATAAAATATTCTAATTTTATTACATAAAAAATTCAAAGGTTGTAGTAATACATGATATAATGGTTGTTGATTTATCACCATCATTTGAAATATGCTTATTTAAGGGGATTTTGGAAAAATTAGGGGGCACCTAGCCTCAAACCATGATCACATTGCAATACCATGTGTCAAAGGGTTCATTAATATCCTTAGCAAGAAAATCAATCCATATCATATCAAAATATATGGAGAGCAACAAATAGAACTAGGAAAAAATACTAGAGAACATACAAATGGAGTTATTCACTTCCCAAAAGCAACAAGAGGAAATTGTATATGTTTTTAATAAACATTATTCAAACATATGGACCTGGTTAAATTGGAGAGACTAGCAAAACCTAGAAGCTAGGCATACCCAAACATAGGGGTTATAATGTGATAGAACACAACATATATGGAAGAGAGGTTAAAGGTCATCAATTAAAGGTCTAAATATTGTATAAGGATGTGATAGAATGGATATAAAATGGATAATAATAGTTCTAGGAATCATACAAAATCACATTATTGATATGATTCATAAAAGAACAACATCTAGGAAATTATAGTTGGTTGTACTAGCTCCTAATGTTTTTTACCAAATACTTCTTAGAAGTGTAATAATATCAATATCATTGTAATATTAGGAGTGTACTGATGTATCTACACACCTAAGAATACTTACCAGAGAAGAAATCTTAGATATGGAATCATATAGTTAGGTCACAATAGATTCTAGTGAAGAAGCACAGTTTAATCCAATGGTATGAGGTAACATACCTCAATTTTGTGTAAAATAGTTGGCATATAAATAAAAATTGTAGTAAAAAGGTAGAAATAAATAAATCTAGTTTACCACATAAATAGAATTATGAAGAGAGAAGTTATGCAACTCATATGTGTGAAATTTTCAAGACAAGTGTAGAGTAGACTATGGGAAATTTTTCTTCTAAGAAAGGGATCAACACTACCCTAGAAAAGGAAAGAATATGATAATCAATAAAAATAAAATTCTACTATGATGAAGCTTATAAGAATATGTTATTTTTTACAATGCTTCACCACCTTGAGCTCCGAGTAGGTTTTACAACAAGCAAAATGGAGTGATAGTGATGGGCTCTCCCTTTCGATAATCCCCTTTCCTTTTCTTATTTTTTGTTGCTTAAATAGTATCAATCATTGAAAGAGAAGTAAATTTAAAATAAAAAGGATAGGTAATATAATAGGGGTAATATGAAGAGATATCGAGTTTGATTAGCAAGAAATATTCACAAATAGAGGTAGGTTTGTAAGGTCTACCCTAAAAAGCATAAAAGTTTGTATTCCAAAATAGTTTCAAGTTGTACCATTTTTCTTATTACTATGGGTATGATAGCTAAGTTGTATGCTTGGAGGAGAATATAATAATTCACACATTCATCTAAAATTTTATTTATCTCACCTTATTTTATATATTCCTTCATGTTTTTGCTCTTTCCATAAGTCATCATTTTTCCTCTTCTACCATTTTCTTGACTATATAGACCAATGGAAAGGCTAGCCCAATATTTCATTCACAAAAAATTGTAGTCATCTCAAGTGGTTGTGGAAGTGTACAAAAATAAATCTCTTAGTACTTTAATTATGAACTATTGCCAAAGGTCATAATAAAATGAGGAATAACTCTTAAAAAGTGATACCACAAAATGCATTTACATGTGTAAGCTAAACATGTGTAGCACTCAATAATAAAATTTGAAGAGATATAAATCATGCCAATATGGATAGTCATATGTTATGGTAGGAAAATCATAAAAGTAGGCACAAATTACATTAATGGTAATGTCATGGTAATAAGTTGTGATAGGCTACACAAAAGGAAAAGTAGATGAGTTAGATCTCCACGTGAGAAAAAAAATATATAAAAGTAGAGTCGTCCCTAACAAAAATAGATTCAAACTACAATCCAACTATCATCCACATCAACATTGGGCTATATAAGAATTATAGGGTTACCTAATGCATGTGATTTTTCTATGAATAACCATGTAGATAGTTGAAGCAACACCTAGTTCCTTAGTGCTTAAAATTTTTGAAGAACATTATCTATGAGATTTTATAAGGATGAAGACAATGGGTGGAATAAAATTCTTGGAGGCCTACAATACTTACTTGAGGGAGTTTACGTGAGTGAACATTCACCTAAAGCTACAAATATAGACCTAAACTAATATTTAGATATAGAAAAATATGATCATGGAATTTTTAATTTTGTAGGAGGTGCCTAAACTCAGGTATCTCTATTTTCTTTTCTCTGTCTTCTCTTACCAACATTTCCTTCCTCTTTTTCTATTTGTATTCCATATATTTGTGTCACTTGCTTCCATAGTCACCTCCTTACCATTTTTCCTGAGTATCTCACCACCATCACCAACATCCATATATTCTAGTATCTTTCCTTTTCTTGCTTCTTGTAACTCCCATATCGCTTAATGTAACTTTCACCTCTATGATCATCTACCCTCATGTGTCCCCTTCCATACATAAATTTCCTTCCCTACTTTAAAATTCTTCAATGTCCATCGACCATAAGCTTCACCCATCCCACAACCTTTATCCTCAATTAACTTATCTTCTAGTGTTGCTTCCTATCAAAGTTTTTATTATACCATAGCATAAGGCTTACTAGATTCCCAGTTTTATAAGCAAAAATCCCTGTAAGTTGCCAATAATGTAGGTAAATTTTATCACCTACATCCACAATGTGATCTTTTAAATATATATAGTTATTTTACAAAGGCAACTAGATCAATATCAAGTGAATCCCCTATCGTAGTATAGAGTAGGAAAAAATATTATAGTGGTGTCCCGAGCAAAAATGTATGGCCATATCCAAAATTGGGTGAGACAAGTAGCAAAGTAATAATAAAAGGCTTGATGGACTAAAACAATATTTAAGGTAATGAGTTTGGAAAGAAAAAGAAGAAGGTCTAAAAAATTTAGCTAAGGAAGCTAATTAGACATTTAAAATGCTAATGTTAGTAAATGTATAGTAAAATTATGACACCCAATGTTCTCTAAAATAAAAAGCTAATGAAGCACATCAAGGCCCCAACACCTAGCAGCAAAATTGAACCTAAATACTAAGACACTAGATAAACAATAATGTTCATGTCAACAAGGTAGCATTAAAAACCTAACATAGTTTGAAAGAAAGACCAAAATATTTTAAGGTATTTGATTTGACATCTGAAGCCATACTTTGCAAATATTTTAAAGGTATCAAACTTTAGGAGTAATGAAATCATCAATAGGAGCATTAAATCCTAGTAAGCCAAAAGGAGGGATGAATGCAAAATAAGTCCAAGGTAAGAGACTTGATAATAAAGCACTAAGCCTCAAGCAAAGAAACCTAGCATCCAACACCATGCATGAGAAAATGTGATTATCAGGCTCTTCAAGTAATGACATCATCAAGAAAGAAGAATATATCTAGAACTCAATGAGAGAGAATAAACATTGTGGCAATAAGAAGTATGCCCTTATGTCTCTATCAATTGTAAAAAATCTCCAAAATCATCTTATCAGATAGGTCATTCATACCAACTAGCAACCAAACATTATTGCTATCAGAAGATCTCAATAGTTGAAGCCTTCTCTTTCACACACCTTCCTTTACTCAGTTGGATAAGCATAACAAATTATAGTGGATCACCATCAGATTATTAGAATCCAATGATGTAGCATGCAATCCAACTTTACAAAAAAAGTCCCTCTCAAATACATTAAAAAAATGTGATTGAAGCAATTAACCATAGTTGATTTAAATGTGATAAGCACTTCTAACACTTGATTTGACAAGCCTACAATCTATTATATGGGTAATAATGATAAGGTAATTGAATTTGTTGTAGAAAATATATATACCTAAATGTAACATAGATAAATAAATACTCTTAGGTCATTGGCTAGATGGAGGAACTTGTGTTAAAATTAATACCTTAACAAGGATTGTTTCAATCACTGGCCAATAAGAGTTAATATGGTAGTAAGTGAATTCAAAAAATAATCATATTTTAAATATGAGCACATGTGGGAAGATCATCTTAAATTTCTTTATATGATAGCTCAAACGTGGAATTCTTTAGGCAATGGTGGGTTGTATGCTCTTCCAAATAAAATTAAATCTATGACATCTAGATTTTAAAATGAATTAATAACACTTTTGGAAACATTTTTAAGAAGAAAGAATAACTAAAAGATAATCTTTCAAAATTCCATAAAGGTGATCATAATAATCCAAGCTCAGAGGAAAGGGAGTTTCTTAGTGAATATTATAACATTTTGAGTAAGGAAGTGAAATTTTGAAGATTAAAATCAAGACAAACTTGGTTAAAAGGAGATAAAAATACAAAAAAATTCATAGGATGGTTATGGTAAAGATATAAACATCCATAATTAGTATAATTAAATATTTAGATAATGTTTGGATTGAAAAACAGAGTGCAATTAGAAAAGAGGTAAAGTATATTTATCAGAATATTCTAGGATCATAGGAGACTGATGTTCTTAATGATAAAATTATTCAAGATGTTCATTCAATTATAATGAATGAAGACAATAGGAATCTAATGTAGCCTATTACTCTAGAAGAAATTGAGTTAGCTCTTTTATCTTTTAATAAGGATAAATTTCAGCATCTAGATGGGATATCTATAGCTTTTTACTAATATAATCAGGATATAGTGATGGATTCTTTATTTTTGGTAGTGGAATAGTCTAAGGTAAATAAAATATACCTTATAAAATAAATGCAACATATCTTACCCTAAGTCAAAAAAATATATATGCTAAATTGTTTTATTCTTGTAGACCCATAAGCCTATATAATATGACATATAATATTATCTCCAAAGTGATGGCGAATTGATTAAGACCCTTGTTAGACAAAATTATTCCATAAGAGCAAGGAGGTTTTTTGAAAGGGGGACAAGTTCTAGATGGGATCATAGTAGCTCATAAAGAAATACATTTAGTAGCTTCAATAAAAGAGAAAGCAATGATATTAAAACTTGATATGAGTAAATCCTTTGATATGGTTAAATGAGATTTTCCTTTTTTAGTTTTAGAAAAGTTTGAATTTGGGAAGAAAGGGGTTAGATGGATTAAATCTTGTGTGTCTATAGTTTCTTATTCAATTTTGGTCAATGGGCTAGTAAAAAAATGTTTTAAAGCCAAAAAAGGCCTTAGACAAGGAAATCCTCTATATCCTTATTTGTTCATTATTATAGAAAAGGTTTTGAGCCTCCATACTACATTGTAATTTAATCATTTCTACTTATACCATATTTTAGCCATATTGTTGTTTCACTTTCTTTCATATTTCTTGTATTTCATTAGAACTTGTTTTATATCTCTCCACAACATACATCCTCAAAAGCTTAAAGATCCATATTGAAGATTAAAGTCTTCAACAACAAAATAATGTAATACAATGGGGTGTTAGAGAATATTACATTATTTGGTACATGTCAATGTACCACCATGGGTACATGTTTAGATTAAGAGTTTGTCTTAGATTAGGATTTAAGTATTTACTTTATGCAAAGGAATAAATGCACAATTATGTGCAATTATGTAAATGTGCATGTTGTCCACATATACATGAGTCATTTAGAATAGGAAGAACAAGTGTCTTTAGTTAGGCGTGCATGTGCACAAGTGTTTATCATGTAGAATTCACATGTGTACTTAGGGTAGGAAAGTGAAGAGTAACATACTAGCATATATTTGTGACTAGGCATTGTGATTACTAATGACGCATGCACTATTAGATCTCCAAATACTTATCAAGTTTATATTTTTGTGAGTTTACAGTAATGGTTATTTATTGAGTTTTTTAGAATTTTTTACTCTTATTTGCATGTATATTAGTTAGCCATTATCATAGATATAACATTGCATGCTTATTTACTTACTTGTGATTGCATTTCCTTTAATTTTATAGCCTCAAAAGATAAAAATCTGAAATATAAATTGAATCTTGTACCACTCCTTTGAAGCAAATCATGATTAAGTCAAATAACCACGTGTGGTTTTAACTTTATTTTATCATTTCAAGATAGTGATTGAACACCTTGGTTTACCTTTCTCAAGACTATGGTTGACCACTTCGAGACTATGATTGGTCACTTCATTTTTCCATTTCAAGATGGTGATTGGCTACTTTGGATTACCATTTGAATATGGTGATCCATAACTTTGGTTTTTGATTGCAATATGGTGGTTGGCCACTTTGGTTTACTAGTGCAAGACAATTATCAACCACTTCAGTTTGACTATTTTCAAAACTATGACTACCCACTTGATTTTTTGTTTGATGCATGGATCCTATTCTCAAAAAGTACTAACATAGACCATATAGGCAACTGGTATCTTGGTCATCAATATCCACCAACCCCCTCTAAGATAGAGCTAGTTAAAATTCGAGTTTCAAATAACATTCAATCATTATCAATAACCTTAAAATGGGTGGGGTTTTTGTATATGTCATTATAATATTTATAAGAGAATAATAAATTTTATGAATTATTGGATTATTTCATATCAAGGGTGGGCTTTAGTTTGACTAAAATTCACAAATCCCATGAATAATTGGTGATAAAAAATAAAATTCTCTAATTAAATGCAACCTAGATCCATGTGGCAACATTTGGATGAAGAGTGAAGATATCCTTCTCATGGACCACAATAGAGCAATCATTATTTCTTGCTAAAAAATATTTCATGTTTACCATACATGTGGTAGTTTTGTCATCTTGACCAAAAAAAATACCACACAAAGGAATTAGGAAAAAACTTATTTATCTTCAGTTATCCCACATCCACTAGGAGGGGGTACTAAAGGGGATTTTTAAGTAATCCATACTCCCTTCTCAAGTGATCATTAGTGGTGGTGGTTAGGTGGACTTGTGTGCCTTCCATAGAGTGATAGTTTGGATGAACACCAATGGTAGACACTTGCCAAAATCAGACTAGTTAGGTATAATAGATAGTTTAACGATTTGGTCTTGATGTTTCTAATCATTGGAGCTTTCTTATCAATGTCGACCATCGAAAAATAATTTTTTTCTCATGATCATTGAAATTAAAGTTCAAATTTTGGTGCCAAATTTTAGAAAGGAGGTGATTTTTTTTTTTTTGCAACTTTCAAGAGGTAAAATTATTTTATTAATAAGTACAATACTTAATTAATTACTATTTTTGTGGTATTATTTTTACCACTTCATTAAAATTCTACATTTGAAGAGTAAAAGCCTTGTAATTTGTACAAAATCATTTTGTAAAATTTGCATGGAAAAAGCATTCAAAATTTCCTCTATTAAACATTTGGAGACAAAATTGTAACTGTCCAAAAGTAAGATAATTATTTATAATTCTTATCTCTAAGTATTTTACATTTTAGAAACCCTTCAAAATTGTTCCTTCAGTTACCTAGAAAAAGAGATCAAAAATTTCAAACCATTTTGAGTCTCTTGTTAGCCTGGTTTACACAAGGTCAACAATGGCTTCTAACCTAGCAAGATAGAAAATGACTCTAGCTCAATTTTTTGGATAATTGACTAACAAAATATAGGATATCATAGTTCAAAATACTCCCAATGATGTCAAAATATATAATAATGAATTCTCAACTAAGACTAAATGTGAGGTGAAGCCTTATGATGGGTCTAAGAACCTTGATGTCTTGGAAAGTTGGAACTTAGATATGAAAATTTTATTCTCGTATAGTACAACTCCTATCCATGAAAAATTCACCTTTCCTAAAATAAATATTTCAATTTTGGTAAAAATATCTATTATGGAAAGGCAGCAAGACAAAAATCTAATCGATAACTTGAATTACTATGTCGGAGATTTCAAGAGTACATTCTATCTATCAAACTATGAACATGATCTCAATTTAAAATAGTATAGATTAAGATGATCTAATAATATGTTTGTCCATCATTACATTTTTTAAATCAATAGGTTAAGGATTCTTCTTAAAGTGAAAGATTTAGTAGACGCACTCATCATCAAAGTTCATAATTGTATAGGGAGTTAAAATTCACTCCCTTAGCCACATTGAATTTTGCATTGAACCATGAACTCCTTGTAGAGGAGAAAGTTGTTGCTCAATTTTTAGATATTTCTAAGGCACCAAATCAGCAATAGCTATACAATGCAAATCCATATTCTTCCTCCTCTTATTCTCCTTTCTCTCCTCCTCCTCCTCCTTCCTTTTCTACTTCTTATTTCAATGGTAAGAAATTTTGTAATCATTATAAAAGAAGAGGTCATATGGGATCAAATTTCTTTAGGAAGAAGAAAAATCTCATTGCACAATCTCAAAATGAGGAACCACAAGATTACCTCATTGAGATTTTAGAAGAGGATAAAATATATTATGAGTTTACAGAAAAGCTAAATAATGTAACCCTAATATTTCATAACTTGAATGAGGGTACCTATGATAATTTGTTTGTCACTAGGACCCACCTAACTCATTTTTTTTTTAGTTTTATCTTTGACAATGGATCACAAAATAATTTAATTGTGAAGTTTATTGTTGATAGGTTGCAACTACTTATGGAACCTTATCCTCCTCCCTACTCAATAAGATAGAAGGATAATGTTTCCACTTCATACATCACATATATGTGTATGCTATCCTTTGTATTTGACCCACATTTTATGGATGGAGTCACCTACGATGTGACTTCAATGGATTGTTGTATAATTATCAACAAGCCATATCAATATGACAAGAGGGTTTAGGATGATACTTTTCAAAATACATACACATTGTATCACGAGAATAATATATTTCTTATTCATTATATTAAGAAGACCACACTAATGGTCTGCTCTAGTCAATCATAGAAAATTGTATTAGTCTTCAACAGACCACATGATACACCAACACCAACTACACCACTTTCTCCTCCTCTTATTGTGCCTCTTACTATACATTTTTTAGACACTTGTATTGTAGAAGATTCAATAGCATCCATAACAAACCATTTATCAACATCATATTCCTCATCCTATCATCAACCACCCAACAAATATGGTTCTTGATTTCTAGATTTTTCTTGATACTAATAGAGTGTTGGACACAAAGACTCATCAAACTTAACAAAGTTCTTGCACATCGTACATTGTCATTCATTGTGGTTATCTTCCACACTAGGCTCGATTGATGTCTCATTACAAAATGGCCCATTGATTTCCTAATTTGTTGAAAATATTGGAGTCCAATGCTTTTATGGTGGGGAGGAATGATGAGGAACATGCATGATATGTCAAGTAATGATTTTGTAGCCCTTGGCTTATGTTGGATCTTGGTTTGTAATAAACGTGTAACCCTTTTTGGCTAATGTAGACTAGGGTGGTTAAATTAATTGCAACTAGATTTGTATTATTTACCACCATTTAACATGATTCATGTAAGTCTTCAAACTCACATGGATTAACATTTGGTAGGGATCTTGTGAATACATCTCGTCTACCTTATTTTTTTGTAACCACTTAAAAAAAATTAATACTTATTAAATGAAGCTATACACTCTAAAGATTAAATAAATATATGTTAGTTAAGTTAAAATTATTTTATATAACCTATAAATTTGTTAAAAAAAAAACCTTACTTTGTAAACGATGAAATGTCATGTTAGGAAGTATCTTGCTCAAATATTTTTCACATTTATACTTACTTCTATAGTTACATATTTAATGTAATGCCTTATTCTTCCTCGTACTCATTTGCAAATGAATTGCCCATTCCCACTCATATCCTATCAAATGTTGGGAAAGCTCGCATTAACGTTGGTCTCCCACATTATGTTTCAAGTCAAACACGAGTTATTATAAACTAAAATAACAATAGATGACATCTCTTTACTAAAAAAACATTAATTCTAAATGTTAACTACAAGACCCCTTCCCTCACGATGCTAAGCGCTAGACAAGACCCATTCCCTCACGATGCTAAGCCCTAGATAATCAAAGCTAAGTATAGTTCCCGCAATAAATATTATAATCACGCAAGGAAACTTAATAGCTAAGATAACAACAAAGATTTGAGCTGTATCCTCTTTAGTCTTGTTTTTCAAATAATTATGCGCTTGTTGGGTGCATATGGATTTTATAGCAGTTTCAGAAATATTTTTTCCTCTGGTATAATTAGACGTTGGGTCGCAGGAATACTGGATTCCATGGAAATTCCGACGGGTTTTCCATCCCAAATATTTTCACAAGACTTTAATTTTTCACAAGCGGTTGACTGTGACAAAAATATTCCAGGCTACAATAATTTTCACAGCAGCTTTCCCTCCGGAGACACCCGCGTTGGATGCGGCAGCGCCGACGGCCGGTCTTTTCCCCAAAGAAACAAGTCTCTCTGTCTTCGTGTCGAGGATTTCGTGCCTCGGCCAGAAAGCCGATAAACTACAGGAATTTCATCAACGTCAATCTGAACTCCATGTAACGGTAACCGAAGATTATCAGCAGGCGGATTCGGCCATAAGTTCCATCCTCCGAGAGGTTATTGTGACGGGCGCTGCGATTGTGTCGAAAATATCTTCTGATCTCCAATGGCCTGAAAATTTTCGGTTCACAGAAGATGAAATTGTAGAGATGAATAAAGACCAGATTCTGGCGGAGCACACCCATTTCTGTGAGATCTGCGGCAAGGGTTTCCGGCGGGACGCGAATGTTCGCATGCACATGAGATCTCATGGAGACCAATATAAAACGCAGGAAGCTCTCATGGCCGTCAAGAGGGCGAAGAGATCGTATTCGTGTCCTATGGAGAAATGTGGGCGCAACAGGTGTCATCCCAAGTTCAGGCCCCTCATTACCCTCTCCTCTCTGAGGAACCATTATAAGAGAAGTCACCGCCCCAAGATGTATAGCTGTAACAAGTGCGGCAAGGACTTCTCCGTTGTTTCAGATCTGAAGTTCCATGGAAGGAACTGCGGACACCGCCCGTGGCGCTGCTCCTGCGGCACCACGTTTTCCAGAAAGGATAAGCTGTTTAGGCATGTGACGTTATTCGAAGGCCATAAGCATATCCTCCCATTTAGCGCAGGGAACGGCAAGAATGGAATCAATAAAGGGGCGGTGGCTTCTGCAAAAAATTGCAATAATTTAATGGAAGATTCCGCAAGGGATAACGAGGCCGAAGCTTCTTTGTTGGGCCAGGAGTGGAATGCCATGTCTCAGACAGACGTGTACTTAGAAAATTTGATCAATTTCTCCAGCGACTACTTGGAAGAGGATCTGGAAAGCAGAAGAGTCCTCTGCGACGATCTCTAATGGCACTAGAGAAACTTAGGTACACTGGTTTCATTCTCCCAGATTAAGTAGAATAAGGAAAAATGATTTTTTTGCAGGAGGCCATGGTAACATCGTTGATGATGAGATCGAGGTTCGCAGGAATCTATTGAGGTACAGCTTAAAAAATGTCTCGTTTTCAAGCGCCGTTAGTGTGGCCCAAATTTTCAAACTGCACTTAAGCCTACAGACCAATAATTATGCTTATCTAGGTTTTAGAGATTTTCATTTTGTATTTGGTTTGCCGAATAATTATTGTTGAGTTCCTGTTCTGCGACGCCGGAGATTCTTCTCGCTACTGCATCTGCATCATCAAAGCAGTTGTCCGAAGACACTGATTTTTTAAATTATTATGTAATTATTATTTATCTTTTATTATATAATTATTGAAAAATAATAAAATTATTTTGTAAAGCACGTAACATCCTTCTTTGAATGCAATCACTGCCTTTATTTTTTTTTTCCAATAAACACAGGGATTGTAATTAATTATATTGTTTGACAACATTTACTAATTTGTTATTTGCTTAAATAATAAAAGTAATTGAAAAAAGTTAATATTATATTATGTCATCAATTCAGTTTAAGAAAAATACAATAATACGGTGTTGACATTGTCCATCAGAAAAATAACAAAATGATGTGGATAAAGAGTAAAGTATCACAACCCAATACATATAAGAATAGAAGCTAATAGCAACAAAGAGACTAATTCATTTGAAAAGTTTTAAAATGAGTGGTCAAATAAGGGAATCCAAGTAGTATTGAGGGATTTGAAACAAGTGTAGTAACAAAATTTCAAATCACATTTTTTAATGAAATTTGAATATATGTATTAGTTGGAGTAAGCAAATAAGTTATAATTTATTTTATATTGAAACATAATTATATATTTGATTGTTTGAGAAAAATAATAGATGTGTTATGAGAAAACGTTTTTAAAGTGAAATATCTATTTATTAAACTCTATTTGCTTTGAGATTTTTTTTGTTTGAGATCATATATTTACAATTTTTTTCTAAATATTTTACTAGAGACATCACTAAGTTTAGATTTGAATTTAAATACCATACAATAGAAATAAAAATAAGAGGACATGATAGAAGGAGAAGTATAGATGACAATGTGCAAGTTGAAGGAATCACCTCATTGGTGTTTGATAAGCCAAAGAGTGATTAGAGGAATTTGGTCAATGTTAAAAAATTATTTTATAAGTTCATGGTTACATTCAAAAGGAAAATGTTATCGTTTCTATTAACCCCAATAGTAGGTATAATTTTTTTTAATATTGCCTTGGATAGAATTTTGCATGTTCAAGCAATACAAAATAAGGATATAATGCATGAGGATAAGAACATTTATGTTTTTTAAAATTTGAAGATCACAATGGATAAATATGTTTTACATTCAAAGTTTTATGTTTTTGAGATGGGTGATGTAATATTTTTATAATATATCCTTGGTTGGATTCTTTGGTAACCATTAAAATTAATTTGCAAAAGAAGTTAATTATGTTTTGGTACAAGAAAAAGAAGATAATACAAGATATATGTTAATGCATGACATAAATATTTAAGGAGAAATAGAAAGCTATTATGGCGAAATAGATTAAATAATAATAGAAGAACTTAAAATAGAGTCTAAAGAAAAAATAAAACAAAGTTCAAGGATGAGCCAAAAGATGACAACAATATAGAAGAACATAAAATAGAGCAACAAGGATTATAAATATAGACATATAAAGAAGGGATATTATTATTGTAAAAAATCGTATCAAAGTATTTTTGAAACAATCTTGGGTTATGTATTAGATTGTAGTGATTCCTTCTTTAAGGAGTATTTATGGTGTTGTCCCATCTCAAGTTTATTATCAATTTCTATATTCATTTCTATGGATTATTATTTTGCATGATATACTATGGATGGGTATTTTGTTATTTTAATATAAGGTGAATAATTTTGGATAATAAGAGTAAAGGTTTGTAATAGTAAAGCACATTAAAATTTATCTATTATAATGATGATTGTATTTATTCTATAGGATATTTTATATGCATTAAATACTATTTTTTAAATATATAGATATAATTAGACATAAAAAATATAGTTAAACATATTACTTATTAAAAATAATATTATTAAAAGGGCTCTATCACTCTGATACCTCTGAGTGGGAGGTCCCTTATCTTCCCATATTTTTATCTGGTAGTTCTTTTTTATCTATATGCTCTACTTTGGTGGTGGACGATATCCATTGCTGGTCAGGGCGCATATCCAGTTTGTTATGGTTTATTGTGCACTCGGTTAGGCATTATAAATCTGGATGAGGTCCGTGAGGGGGATAGAGCCATATGACAACCTAACCTGTGGGGGTGATTTAGAGGTTTTATTATGGTTTAGAATGTTCTGGTTGCTGGTCCCATATTTGGATCTGTACATGTGCTTTGGTTGATGAGTGTTAGATCTGCTTGGGTTGGTCGTCAATTGGGGGTTTTATCAGTTGGATTTGCATATATTTTGGTTTTGATTTGCCACTATATATCTGGTTGGGGTCCTGTTGAGTGGTGTTTTCACCTAGTTGTGAAAGCACACTCTCCGGTAGGATCTAAGTCCTAAAATCCTCTGCTTGCAAAGAAATTATAACATATTAATTTCCCCAAGGTTCCTGTTATGTTGGCTCTTTGTTTACCAATGATGCTGTTCAATTTAAATGCTAGAAATACCTTAGGGTTGCAAGTGGATGTTAACAAGGGGCACTATAGTTTATTTTAATTTGAAATTATAATGGACTCAAAGTGAATAAATCTAAGAGATGAATACCTTTCAATTTCAAACTTTTATGGATTCTCAGTTATTTATTTAAATGGTGATAAAAAATATAAAATAAAGGATTGAAAATAAGCAAACTGTAAATGAAAATGAAACTAAACTACGTTCAGAGTGCTATCATCCTGATGTTGACAAAACTGAAGATAATGAGGTTTCTGCATGCAACCTAACCTATTGAACCTACAAATTCACACAATCCAGATAAGCTAGGTGTGGGATTTTGGGGTTTTTACTATAATTTTAGATTTAGACATTCGCATGAAGCAACCAAGAACACTTGCATTAAACTTCACCTAAAAGCCTAGAAATCTGAAATGGAAAGGTAAGACATTAAATCTTGCATGCAAAAATGACTCCTTCTTTCTTGTCAATGAGATGCCAACTCTCTATATTTCTGTATTAAAATGATATATCAATTACAATGATAGAATGTTCTAGGTTTGACAAATCCAAAACAAATGAAGAAAATTGCTCCAATAGCAGGCCCAGAATGGCTGGTCGCATTTGTCTCTACAACTTTGTTAGCAGCAATTTCCAACCCCCATATCAATCTGTGCTTCTGATTTTATACTTTCTGGTGCAGCTCTCGGTTTCACCCTGCGTCATTTCGTTTCACCTCCCAAAATGCATCACTTTGTATTTTTGCCTTTTCTTTACTTTGAATTCATGCTCGATTTTGAAACGTTTGATACTTTTTGTTACAAGTAACGCTTCTGTAACCTTGACACCTGTATGCCATGTATTTCACGCTCCCTATGCACGTTCTATAATGGCCCCATGTAAATCATGACGTTTTTTATGCATGCAACCCTGTTCCTCTGCTAGCATAGTGAAAATGAAATAGGTAGCGAAATCGTGATGTTTTTCGGCCAACAACCTTATCTACCATCATGCCCAACGAAAATGTGACATGTCATGAAATCATGACGCTTTTCATCTCCTTACGCCTTTTGATGAGGCCAGGAATTGCCTCATCCATAAACACTTTTTGATACATTCTACTGTTTTGAAACACCCTTTTTATTGTGTTTTTATGCTAATTTTGGATAGAATGCATTATGTAATAATATTTGCATATTCTGAAATGTTAAGTGCATATATTCTGTTTTTACTGTTTATTTCTATAGTTTTTAGCTAATTTATTAATAGGAAGTCAGAATCAATAATCATTATTGAATGTTTGGTGCTTAGTAATAATATTGCTCTATTTTGAATTAATTTAAATGCAAAATGCGCCAAGGAATTTGTCACCTGTAGCTGACTGTGCAGGAAAACAGGGTAAAACTATGACAGTTCCAGCCAGCTGTACATTTACAGTAGGGCTTGGAAACAGTCACTCCCGCACATGTCACCTATGCAATAGGATAAGGGAAGATCATCCAGGTGGTCTAAAATTTCCTCCTTATGCGTTTGAAGCACGGAAAAGCAACTAAAACTCGCCTCCCTGATATTCCGGAGCAGTGCAAAAATAATAGCGCAGGAACAACAAAAGACAGTCAAAAAGTGACAAATCGGTAAAAGAAATGAATGGCAATTGACCAGACAGTTGTCCCAGCTCATGTTAACTGATTTCCTCAACGAATGCAATTTAATGGGGTTGAATGGATCAAGCTTTGACAAAGCAAGCTCATGTATTTCAGGAAGCAGTTGTACAACAGTTGTAAATCCCTGCAAATCAACAACCAAGCATATCAACACTGCATTATAAATAATAAAGCTCCAAGCACGGTTGAGCATATAGTGATATAGGCATTTAGGCATATAGGAGAGGAATAGGCAATAAAGTGCAACCATTTTCGTAGCGAAACAGTAATCTGCAGGTTTTCCCTACATTACTGCAATGCATTTCCAGAATTAATAACAAGTGCAATTTTCCAGTTATCAGATTAGCATGATTAAGTTTATGGTTGGCATTTAAGTTCCCTTAGTATAAATTCTACACCTTCATCTGGTTCTGGAAGCAAGGGCCACTTGCAGGACCAGAAGAAGGCAACTTTTGATAGAATATCCTGCTGATTTTCTGCTACAGCAGATTAGCAGAATTCTGTCATTCTTTTCATTTCTTTAGCAGCTTTAAATTCAGATTTCAGCATTTGACATATTTCTCATATTTCCATGCAATTTTAGTATTTCTGTTTCAGCTTTGTAGCAATTTCAGGTTTCTTGTCATTTTACAGAATTGCAGCAATTTCCAGTTTTCTACAGTTTCCAGATTTGTGGCATTTCCAGTTTGCAAATAGGTGTTAATTTGATTTTATGGATTTATAATATGCTTAGAGAAATTGTAGTTAGTTTATCCTTCAACAACTGTTTGTGGTTTTCTGTAATTTGCTTTCTGTCAATTTTGCAGCAACATTTCATTTCCTGCTCTTTCAAATTCTGCAATTTCCATTCACTGCAGTTTTAGTTCAGTGTTTATCTTCTGCAATTTGATTTTCAGTACTAGGAATTAGAAAATACACAAAATCCCCAAAAACATTAACTATTCCACCAATAAAAACCCTGTTCTTGAATAAATTGAACCTGCAGCTGTGACACCTTCTATCACATATAGCCTTTGGACACCGCCCGGACTGACACATATAATGATTAAATGATGAATGAACAACGACACTCATCATTTTTGGCACCGTTGCCGGGGAACAATAGGTGTTGTTAGAAAAAGTGAAACAGGTCAAGAATTGTGTTACCATTCTTGAAATACTGCATTTTAGTTTATTTTGTGAATAGGCATGAATGCATAGGCCAAGGGACGAAAGAGGGAGGTTTATCCGAAGTGGCTCTGAGCCACCAAAGAGACCTACTCGGTCTGATGAAGAGTTTCCTTCATTTGAAATCACTGAGGAAAAACCAGAGATACCTTCTTCATCAGAAGAATTGTTGGAAAAATTAGAAAAAGAGCTTTTCGAAGCACTAGCTGCTAAACACTCCCCTCTGACTAAACTATTCCCATCATCCTTTAGAAAGAAAACAACTATGGCTGCAGCAACAGCAGGTGGATATGATAATCCTGATGATGCTCCTAAAACTTTTGAATATCCTATTCGGTTGGATCCACTTCTAGATGCCCCCATGAAAACAATCTCCCCATCTATATTACCAATCTTTAGGGGAACTGTTGTAGAAGATCCTGATCAATTTCTGTTTGAATTCAAAGTATTATGTCAAACTTATGACTACATAAATGATAATCAGAAATTGAAGTTGTTTCCTTCCACACTTAAGGACGCTGCTCTCCAATGGTTCATGAGCAATCTTGAACCTAACTCAATTACTACCTGGGATGAGATGGAGACTACATTCTTAAATAAATATCAAGATTATTGTAGAGTAAGAAATAGAAAAGATGAGTTGTTTAGGATCAAGCAAGAAGAGGATGAGAGTCTAGAAGATTATCTTGATCGCTTTGCCTTTGTCCAAAAGAGGTGTGGTGTTGTAGAACCTGATTTCTTAAAGCCTATTCTCTTAAGAGGATTACAGGATGAATCTAGGGAAGTGTTAGATTTAATGGGAAAAGGAGACATAGATCAACTTGACCTTGATGAGATTGTGGAGTTATGCAAAAATTATTCCCGCACTCACCATCGGAGAAAGAAAAAGAATTCTGGCAATAATGGCATAAAAGAGTTGATGGAGGAAATGGCCAATTTAAAAACTGATATCCTTGTTCAACTTAATACTGCATTAGGTGAGAAAAACACAAGGTCTAATTCTACACCACCTTTAGCAATTTATTGTCCAAGGTGTAGGAGTAAGCATGCCTTGCAGGACTGCCCCTTAAACAAGACTTCTATTTGTGGAATTTGTTCCAAGGAACATTCAATAGATAAATGCCCTTTGTTGCCTCATCTAAAATCTGTTTTGGGCACCCAAACAGAAGAACTCAATGCTATTGGGCAGAGATCTGGTGGTGGTTATGCACAATATCCCACTGCTCCTAGATTTCCAAACTGGGCACAATCTCCTTGGAATGTGAATATGCCATGGGGACAAGCAGAAGCTTCTGCACAACCTTGGAACCAACCTTGGACAGCTCCTCCAGATTGGTCACAATTTGGATGGATGAACCCACCTTGGCATACCATGCCTCCACAATGGACACAACAAGGACAAATATGGGGACAGCAATATCAGGGACAGCCATATCCACCACAACAATATCAACCCCATCAAGGACAGCAAAGGTATCAAGGGCAAACCCAACACTTGCTGCCAGCTCCTAATCCAAATTTTCAGGGAAGAACACAACAGCAACAAATGCAACCAGTAAAACAACCTCCACTCCCAGCTCAACCTGTGACTAACCCCAATAATGCCAGACAAACAGCCCCTGTTTATGAGGCTGAGTCTGAAGACACTACTGCAGTTCATGTACTTGACTATAGTAACATTCAGCTGCGTTCAGGAAAGACTTTACCTGCACCTATTCCACCCACTATTGAAGAAATAAAGGAGAAACAAGAATCTCCAAATCAAGAGGTGTTGCAACAGCAACAAAAAGAAGAAAAAATAGCAAAAATGCAGGAATCTTCTCCAGTAACTTTGCCATACCTTGAAAGGTTTGAACATGTTGATACCACCCCTGAATCAGAATTAGTAACAAAACTCAAAAAGGTGTCAATTTCTCTTCCTTTGCTGCAAGCAATAAGAGATATACCTTTAATCAAAAAGACTATTCAAGAATTATGTATCAAGAAACCTGGTAGAAAAAAGAAAGCCTTTCCTAAAACTGTTCAGGTAGAAGGGAAATTAGCTGATCTATTGGCTGGGAAACTGATTCCTCCTAAGTATAGTGACCCAGGAAGTCCAGTAGTAATAGTTACTATTGGAGTGATGCAAATTCCTAATGTATTAATTGACCTTGGGGCTGCAATTAATGTAATGACTAAAGACACAATGCAAAAACTACAGCTCCATAATCTTAGTCCTACTACCACAGTCTTGGAAATGGCAGATAGATCAGTAGCTAAACCAGAAGGTATCTTAGAAGATGTGGCCGTTAAAGTCTCTTCATGGGAATATCCTGTGGACTTCTTGGTGTTGCAGCCTAGGACTTTAGTCAATGGATACCCTATCATTCTAGGACGACCTTGGCTGGCTACTGCAGCAGCATTTATAGACTGCAGGTCAGGGGAAATGGTATTGACCTACAGAAAATTTCTTTGTATCCGCCAGCTCAACCTTCAACTAAATTTTCTCGACAAATTTGGTATCCTGAATCTGATGAAGAATCTGAACAAGAAACCATTGCTACTTTGGCTACAATCATAGTGAAGGAACATATTGAGGAAATCACAACACCTGGGAGAGAAATATTTGAGAGTGAAACTGTCCTAGTTGAAACGTTACATTCAGAAGGACTAACTGATAATCAAACTCTTGTTCATCGGTTGTTGTGGCAAGAGGAGGAACAAAATTCCGAACTTCTATCATTCGTGCCCAGTCAAACGAGATCATTCACACTACCACATGGATGGCATCATCATCTCCTTAACACATTCAAATGTCCTTTGATTCCATCGGGTATCACCTCCGAGTCGATTCTAGAACATTTCATACTCTGCAACCACATCATTGTCCATTAAATGCATTGATCAGTAGCTATGAAGCAGTTAATTCTATCTATCCAGGGATCAAACAAATTGAAATCCAGCCAGGTAAATTTCTGAACATTAATAGCTGGCTAACTGAGGACCAGGAAGCCAAGTTGTTTGCAGTCCTACAAAAGCATGTTCAAGCTTTTGCATGGAATTATAAAGACATGACAGGCATTCATCCCGAGGTATGTACACATAGGATATACATAGAAAATGTAAAACCAAGTAAGGCAACCTCGGAGACGTTTGAATCTCGCTCTAAAAGAAATTGTGAAAGAGGAAATTGAAAAACTCTTAGATGTTGGATTCATTTATCCAATTTCCGACAAGTAAATGGGTTTCACCACTCGGTCATTGTTCCAAAGAAAAATGGTAAAATGAGAGTATGTGTGGATTATAGGGAGTTGAATAAGGCCACACATAAGGATCATTTTCCATTACCATTCATAGACCAAGTATTGGATACCCTTGCTGGAAAGAAATTTTTCTGTTTCCTTGATGGTTTCAGTGGGTATAACCAAATTCAAGTTGCCCTAGAAGATCAGGAAAAGACTACCTTTACATGTCCTTGGGGAACCTTTGCTTACAGAGTTTTACCCTTTGGATTATGTAATGCTCCAACAACATTTCAAAGAGCTGTTTTAGCAATTTTTTCTGATTTAACCAATGAAAGTGTTGAAATTTATATGGATGATTTCACAGTGTTTGGGGATAATTTTGAATATGCATTAGAACAGCTTGAAAAAGTGTTGATCCGCTGTGAAACATACCATCTCTCTCTTAATCCTGAGAAATGCTTTTTAATGATGGAGGAAGGAATTGTTTTAGGACATCATATTTCTTCTTATGGAATCAAGGTTGATCCTAAGAAGGTTGAAGTCATCAAAAACCTCCCTCCTCCACAAACTTAGACTGATGTACGCAGTTTCTTAGGACACATTGGTTTTTATCGTAGATTCATTGCTAATTTCAGTACCATAGCAAATCCCATGTTTGCTTTGCTCATGAAAGATTCTAAATTTGTTTGGTCTTCTGAATGTCAAAATTCCTTTGAAAAGTTAAAGGAGAAGTTAACCACTCCACCTGTTTTAAGAGGTCCTAATTGGGAGTTACCCTTTCATATTCAAACTGATGCTTCCAATAATGCTATTGGAGTTGTGTTAGGACAGATTGAAAATGGGGAACATTATGCAATATATTATATCAATAAAAACTTGACAGGAGCTGAGAAAAACTACACTACCACTGAAAAAGAATTCTTGGCTGTAGTCTATGCTATTAACAAATTCCGACACTACATCACAGGGTATCAAGTATTCATCCATACAGACCATTCTGCAATCAAATACTTGATGAATAAACCATTGGTCAGCGCAAGAATTATTCGTTGGTTAATTCTGTTGCAGGAATTTGATGTTACCATAGTAAACAAGCCTGGGAAATCTAATGTTGTTGCAGATTTCTTGTCAAGAATACCAAATGCAGATACAGGGGAAGTTGTGGAAGATACCTTCCCAGATGAAAAGTTGTTTGCTGTCTCTGTACAATCTCCATGGTTTGCAGACATAGCGAATTACTTAGTTACAGGGAAGATTCCTCTTCACTTTACCCCTAAACAAAGGAAACAGTTAATCAAGCAAAGCTCTTCCTTTAAATGGATAAAAGGATTACTATTTAAATGCAGTCCTGATCATGTTTTACGCAGGTGTATCCGCCAGGATGAAACATACGACATCCTACGAGCATGCCATGATGAACCATCAGGAGGACATTATTCAGTCAAAAGCACTATTCGCAAAATCTTGGGTACTGGATACTATTGGCCATCTTTGCACAAAGATGTAAAAAGGTACGTAAGACATTGTGATGCTTGCCAACGAATGGGACAACCTACTTTTACTAGTGAAATGCCATTACAACCTCAAATAGGAACATAACCATTTGAAAGATGGGGTTTAGATTTTGTAGGACCCATTAATCCTCCTTCCAAAGGCAAAGTACATATCTTGGTATGTACTGATTATGTTACCAAATGGGTAGAAGCTCGAGCCTTTAAGCATGCTCGTGAAGAGAAAGTTGCTGATTTTCTGTATTCGTAGATTTTTCTACGTTTTGGAGCCCCACAATCTATCACAACTGATCAAGGTCCCCAATTTACTTCAAAAATTGTTGAAGCTTTCACTCAACTCTATCAAGTCAAACACAGGAAATCCTCACCTTATCATCCACAAGCCAATGGCCAAGTTGAAGTAACTAATAGGGAATTAGAACGAATTCTGACCAAAACCATAGCAGTCCATAGAAAGAATTGGTTAGACAAGTTACCAGAAGCTATTTGGGCTTATAATACCACATAGAAATCCACCACTGTATTTACCCCATATGAATTAGTTTATGGAAAACAACCTCTTTTGCCTATTGAATTTGAATTACTAACTCTTCGAACTGCTTTGGAAGTAGGTATTGATCTATCACAGGCACAAGAAGATCGCATTCTGCAACTTGATGCATTGGATGAACTGCGCATGGATGCCCTACATCAGACAGAGGTGATCCAAGCACAAAGGAAAATGTGGCATGATAGTCACATTCAGCAACGAAGATTTCAGCAAGGTGACTGGGCCTTGTTGTTTGATTCACAATACAAGGACTTTCCTGGAAAGTTGCAGACCAGATGGCTTGGGCCATACCAAATTGAGGAAGTGTTTGACAATGGAGTTGTTCGCCTTACACCTATCGATGATTCTCAACGCAAATTGGTGGTAAATGGACATCGTCTTCGTATGTACCATAAACCACAAAACAAGGAGGAATTTCTCAAGCAATTGGGAAGTTTGGATGTACACCTTTGGGAAGAAAGCTCTTCTTCCATCTCGAATTCAACAGAATGATACAATTAAAAAAAAAAAAAAATAAAGAAAAAATAATAAACTCAGAAAGTGAAAACCTCTTTGAGGCGCTCCTGAGTTGGGTTTACATGAAAACCGAAGTTCCGGCATGTTTACCTAATTGGTTTCACCTTCATTGTTCCATGACCATTGTTTTACCTATTTTTCAGATTGCACCTGCCCTAGTTCAAAGATTGGTTAGCTGGAAATTTCAGTAGGAGCACCCTGAAATGTAGAGAAAATGGTTTTAACAGGTATGTGCCTTTTCATTTTTTGAATTGTGTGAATTATTAGTATATAGTGTATATATCCTTGGTTAGTATGAAGCATGTAAAAAGGGGAATCAAAAGTAGAAAGTGTTTTACAAAAGCCTCTGCCTAATCCTGCTCTAGAATGAAAAAGAAAACTGCGCTAGAACTAGTAAAAAGAGAGCGCAGGAATAAAACTGTTTTTATTCCAGAGTGCAAGAATAAACTATTTTTTATTCCAAAGCACAGGAATAAACAGTTTATATCACTAAGCGCAGGAATAATTCATTAAAGGCAGGAATAAAGTTTGGGTAAAATTTGATGACACGTGGCCAGCAGCGATTTATTTGGTTTGAAAAAGGAATTATGAGTCTCGGATTCTGTGCAGCATGTGAAAGGTGGCAATCATAACGAAATTAAGCGACAATTAAGGATTTACGACGTCGTAAAAGCTGCCACGGTATTCTGCATGTTCCGAAGCAGTTCCGGCGCTGGTAAAAGAATTAAAAAGCCCTAAAAATAGAAAATACGATCGCAAGTTGCAAAAATTTACAGTCACCGACATACAGGAAGCAGCAGACGACACCATGGGCGGAAAGAAGGTGAGAGCCAAACCAGAAAACATGAGTTACCTGCAAACTGATGCTGCATCACTGCAAATTTTTACCGATGCAGGCTTTCCGCCGTTTCTGCAAAAATTTGACGGTTATTCTGAGGGCCTGGCAGCAGAATTTGCACGGACATTTCGAAACAACAGAGTGCACATTGGCGGGATGACTATCCAGGTAACCCTCGAAATACTCAGTCTGGTTACTGAATTTCCCCTTCAAGGTGTGCAAATTATTAAAACCGATAGAAATATCTTAGCAGACCTAGTAAATCAATTTAAGGAAGAAGGGGACAAGAAAATAGAATTTTTAATGAATAAAAATGTGTGTAAAGGGGTCAAAAGGTCTAGCTTTCCGGCTCCTTGGGATGATGTAGCAATGTGGGTTATGAGGTATCTGACCTGTTGTCTCTGGCCCACACCTCCGAATCCTCAACCACCTACGCCATGGAGCAGCCAAACCTGAACTTAGGGTAAACATTCCCTTATATTTGTACCAAGAACTGAAAGCCATGGCCCTAAAGTATCAAGCAGGGAAGGGAAGCCCTAAACATCATGGGCTAATCAAATTAATCTGCAAATACCATTTCAAGGGAAACCCTAGAAACTTTGACCGATTCTTCTCTCCATGGGCAGAAACTGATGATTCAAACCCTGCACCAGAAGAAGAGGAAACAGAGGGAGAATCAGAAGAAGATCCTCAACCAGAGCCCTCTGAACATAGCAGTCCTCATGTACCTGACAGTCCCCCATCTTCCAGAACTAGGAGTCAAAAAGCATCAACATCTGAATCCCGGTTAAAAAGAAGAAAAGTAACATTTGCTGACAATGTATAGCCCAGTAGAGAAATTAGGGGTTCCAGTGGGCAGGCATCTACTCCAGAATGTACAGCAGAACCTGTGTCTATCCCTGACCTAACGGAACGGTCTGCAGCTGCTCCAGAACAAACAGAAGCTGCATCTGCTCAGGAACACCCAAAACCCACAGGGTTGAGAAGGTCTGCACGACTTCAAAAAGCAAAACTTTTGTCAGAAACATCAGTACATAGTGCAGACCCGATTAGTGTGTCAGAAGAAGAAGAAATTGGGACAGATAATTCACAGGAAGATGCACAAGAAATAGAAAGTACAGATAGAGAATTACAGCCAATGGAACTAGACCTAACCATGGAAACAACTGAAATAAGCCCTGTCTGTCCATTGGTTGATTATACAGACTCTAAGTCTAAAGAGCATCTAAACTCCGATATTGAACCAGCTAGGATTGAGGAGCAGACTCCCATGGATTCTAAGTCTAAAAAATATTCTGAATTTGAAAAATATTCTGAGTCTGAAACACATTCTGAGTCTGAAGCACACTCTGCGTCTGAAGAAGAAGTTGACATCCACACTCAGTTGCATGCTGCAAGGAGTGTGATTAAAACTCAGACAAAATGGATTGACCAAGCTGAAGAAGCCATAAAAGAAAAATATCAGCAAATTTCTCTGCTGTAGCAGCAGATTCAGGATTTGCAAGACAAATTACTGCAGCAGGAAAATCAGTCTACAGGAGTAACAGAGACAGCACCTATTGAGTGGGCTCAGATTCTCCTAGATTTGGCTTCTTCTGAGGATGACATAGCACAAGTGCAGAGATCACCTATTGCAGGTGAGGTAGGGGTAGAAGCAGCTGATAGTGTGCCTCTGCAAGAAAATCCATCTGACATTTTGATGCAGAATGACAGTCCTTTGCAACAGGACATTCAAACATCTTCTGAACAGGACCACACAGTTGCGGCTCAGGAACAAGTGTCTACACTCTCTCCTCTGGCACAAATACTTCCACCTGATGATCCAGCAGTTACAGTCATTATAGCAAAATAGGGGATATAGACAGATTTTCCAGCTGCAACATCAACTGTAGAAGTTGGTGTACAGGTGAATATAGTGGCCCAGATGCAACCTATCCTGAGGCCTCCAAACACAGTACCTTTAACTAAGTATAATGAGGATCTAGCCTATTGGATGACTCAGTGCCATCAGCTAGAAGGGAAAATTGCAACTTTGACCTCTGCCACAGCCAAATTAGCAGAGAAAGAAACAAAAATCAACAGGTTGAAAAAATAGATAAAAGATGTCTGTCAAATTGCAGAGTATGCAATACAATGCAGAAGACCACCTAGGTTTTACAGCCTCCTACTCAAGGAGAAGTACCTACGTTGGCAGATTATGAGACTGGTTTCTGAGCTCCCTCACCAGTTAAACACTCCTGCAGAATTTGTGGAGGCCTTTGTGCAGAGCCCAGCAGAGCAGCAGAACTTAATGTGTGAATTGTTCTTACATAATTTCTTTTTGCCAGCAGAGAGCATGTTTTTGCCTCACCTATACACAGGAGATTTGCAACTGAGGGCTTTTGTGTCCACCTTGCAAAATAATATTTATTGGGACTCAGAGAAAAAGATATCCAAGGACTTAGAATCACAGGCAGTTTTACTTGTCAGGCCTGCTCCTCTCAATCACAGGGATTGCACCAGTACTCACTACTCTTTTATGAGGGATCCCAGGATGAGACACCTTTATTTAGGAAATCTGCAAAAGGGTATAACTCAGTTTCAAAATTTTTGTGCAGATTTCTTTGATGATGCAGTGGCAGCATGCAAGAACAGGTGGGGTGAATTGTCCATTTCCTTACAGAAAAGGGAGCCAATTTCTCCCACTAACCTGTTTTGGTCAAGGAGGAGGGCTGAAGGTATTATATATATTATTTCAGAAATAAAGGAACAATGGATCGGGCTAAGGTACATAATGCCTTTGGTTATCACTCCTGTCCCCTATTTCTTTGATAGTGATCCACGACTGATGAGGACTTCCAACGATGGTTTCGGTCTGTGAAAGCGGTCGATGGGTTCTACAAGATTGGTGGTGCATTGTTAAAGTTTCAAGAGAGATGCCTGGATCTGGACTTGTGTGCTTCAGTAGCTGCACAAAATGCATGAGGACATGCATTACCATCAGTTGGGGGAAAATGATGAGGCCAGGAATTGCCTCATCCATAAACACTTTTTGATACATTCTATTGTTTTGAAACACCCTTTTTATTGTGTTTTTATGCTAATTTTGGATAGAATGCATTATGTAATAATATTTGCATATTTTGAAATGTTAAGTGCATATATTCTGTTTTTACTATTTATTTCTATAGTTTTTAGCTAATTTATTAATAGGAAGTCAGAATCAATAATCATTATTGGATGTTTGGTGCTTAGTAATAATATTCCTCTATTTTGAATTAATTCAAATGCAAAAGGCACCAAGGAATTTGTCACCTGTAGCTGACTGTGTAGGAAAACAGGGTAAAATTGTGACAGTTCCAGCCAGCTGTACATTTATAGCAGGGCTTGGAAACAGTCACTCCCGCACATGTCACCTATGCAATAGGATAAGGGAAGATCATCCAGGTGGTCTAAAATTTCCTCCTTATGCGTTTGAAGCACGGAAAAGCAACTAAAACTCGCCTCCCTGATATTCCGGAGCAGTGTAGAAATAATAGCGCAGGAACAAGGAATAGCGCAGGAACAACAAAAGACAGTCAAAAAGTGACAAATCGGTAAAATAAATGAATGGCAATTGACCAGACAGTTGTCCCAGCTCATGTTAACTGATTTCCTCAATGAATGCAATTTAATGGGGTTGAATGGATCAAGTTTTGACAAAGCAAGCTCATGTATTTCAGGAAGCAGTTGTACAACAGTTGTAAATCCCTGCAAATCAGCAACCAAGCATATCAACACTGCATTATAAATAATAAAGCTCCCAGCACGGTTGAGCATATAGTGATATAGGCATTTAGGCATATAGGAGAGGAATAGGCAGTAAAGTGCAACCATTTCTGTAGCAGAATAGTAATCTGCAGGTTTTCCCTGCATTACTGCAATGCATTTCTAGAATTAATAACAAGTGCAATTTTCCAGTTATCAGATTAGCATGATTAAGTTTATGGTTGGCATTTAAGTTCCCTTAGTATAAATTCTACACCTTCATCTGGTTCTAGAAGCAAGGGCCACTTGCAGGACCAGAAGAAGACAACTTTTGACAAAATATCCTGCTGATTTTCTGTTGCAAGATTAGCAGAATTCTGTCATTCTTTTCATTTCTTTAGCAGCTTTAAATTCAGATTTCAGCATTTGACATATTTCTCATATTTCCATGCAATTTTAGTAGTTCTGTTTCATCTTTGTAGCAATTTCAGGTTTCTTGTCATTTTACAGAATTGCAGCAATTTCCAGTTTTCTACAGTTTCCAGATTTGTGGCATTTCCAGTTTGCAAATAGGTGTTAATTTGATTTTATGGATTTATAATATGCTTAGAGAAATTGTAGTTAGTTTATCCTTCAGCAACTATTTGTGGTTTTCTGTAATTTGCTTTCTGTCAATTTTGCAGCAACATTTCATTTCCTGCTCTTTCAAATTCTGCAATTTCCATTCACTGCAGTTTTAGTTCAGTGTTTATCTTCTGCAATTTGATTTTTAGTACTAGGAATTAGAAAATACACAAAATCCCCAAAAACATTAACTATTCCACCAATAAAAACCCTGTTCTTGAATAAATTGAACCTGCAGCTGTGACACCTTCTATCGCATACAGCCTTTGGACACCGCCCTGGACTGACACATATAATGATTAAATGATGAATGAACAACGACACTCATCGCCTTTGGCCACTTTCTATCACAATTTCATGATTTTTTTGTCTGTCTGAACGTTTCCTCCAAAAGTTGCGCGACATTGCTACGCCTTTTACCACTTAGGCCTTTTAGTCCACTCGCGCCACGAAAATGCGATGCGTCATGATTTCACGACACCTTTCGACTTATGTGCTTTGTGTCTGTTCTTGTCACGATTTCGCTACACTACTGGGCCTTATCACCTTTGGCTCAATTTTGTCACGATTTCATGACCATTTTACATTTCATGCCTTCCACCCGTTTGTAAGCCACGAAAATCAAACACGTCGCAATTTTGCGATGGTTTCACCCACTTGCTGTCGCTAACTGCATTGACCACGATTTTGCAACATGTCATGATTTCACTACGCTTTTCTACTTCATACCTCGTTTGTTGCTTCTTGTCGCGATATCACGACATTTTTTTTGCTTTGCCCTGTTTGATTGGTTTGGACCCATGATTTTGTGACATGTCACGATTTCGCTATGCCTTTCCATTCTGCCTTTCTCTCTCCTCTTTCGACCGCGACAGAGCAACATGTCGTGATTTCGTGACACTTTTTTGTTTTCGGCCGCGACAGCGCAACACGTCGCAAAATCGTGACACTTTTTTATTTTCGGCCGTGATAGCGCAACATATCGTGAAATCGTGACACTTTTCATTTTCTGCCAACGATCGCGCAACACGTCACGAAATCACGACACTTCATTTTTTGACAGCGATGGCGCGACATGTCGCGATATCATGACAATTTTCATCCTTGTGCAATTTTGCCCCTTTTTCTTGATTTTTAGCATCTGGGTCATCGAGATTTTCTTTGAAAGCATGCCAAAAAGGTGGGTCCCCAATTTTGGGGTGTGTTGTGGATCAGCCACAACAAATGGCGACTCTGTTGTCAAATGCTCTTGAGCATTTTAGTGAGAACCCTACCTAAAAGTATACAATATGAAAACATGTGTTAGCACATAAGCAATATAAACAAATGCCCAAATATTAGAAGTACATGAATCATCAGAATCATCAAGTATTAGCTCGATGTGTGCAATGTATTTCATTCCCTATCGTTTGAAATTGATCAACATTCCATTGTCAGTTTTACATGAGTGCATATGTGAGATTGTGAATGATTTGTGTGGCCTGAAAACTATGCTTAAATATTTTGCTCTTGTAAAGGCCTAAACTTTCTAGTATCATGCACAAACATTCAAGATTGTCAAACCCTCTTAGGATCCACTAATGAATTGCTTTATTATATCCCAAAGCTAGTTATGAGTCCCTACTATCTTGAACCCATGTGCAAGTGAATGTGAAATTAGAACTTTGGGGAATCAGACTCCCAACCTAACCGAGATGGGAGTTTAACCCTATCCTTACTATTCTGATTTAGAATTCATTACCTCACTTTGAGAAAAATAATTTAACCTTGTATGGAAGAAATGGTCATGCTAGTCTAACCCTTTGGACAATCAGTGGTCTTATTTTTTAGACAAGACATGTTGCCATGCATGGGCATACCTAACCCCATAATCCAAGACTTATCTTTATTTCTTTGGACCCTGGGGATGACTACCCATCCTTTGTAGAGGACAAGTAGTACGATCCTTCCAATCCAATATAAAGATGAGATGGGAAAAATTAATTTTTACTTATTGGACCTTGGGGATGACTACCAATCCTTGCTAGGTACATGTAGTACGATCCTTCCAATCCAAGCTCTGGAAACAAAATGGAAAATATTAATTTATTGCTTAGACCTTGGGGATGACTACCCATCCTTTACAGAGGACAAATAGTACGATCCTTCCAATCCAATATTTATCATGAAATGAGACATAGGAGCTTTGGGGAATCAGATTCTCAACTTAAGCGAGGAAGTGGATCCTCAACCTAAGTTCGATGAGGATTTAACCCTATCCTTACTACTCTGATTTTAGGCTTTAAGCTTTATGGAAGTGGTCAAAACCACTATTTTAAGGATCATGTTGCATAATAGGATAGACCTGAAATACTTCTTTCGCCCAACCTTTCCTTCCAAGATAGGTTTTGATCATTTTGCTCAAGATCCTTTTTAATGTATAAGATTTTCTTGGTTCTAGATATCTCAAGACTCAGTTTCCAACCTTAGGATTTTTTACATTTATGTTATAACACAACCCTAAGAGGATTTGACACACTTTAATGATTTGTACCTAAGATGCATATGCAACTAAGATGGAATGTATATGTAAAGTGAGATGTAACATGAATGTATTATCTCTTGAATTGCAAATGAAATATTTGCCATACAAAACTGACTACTTCATGCATCACAAATTTTAAACGATATAACTTAAAATGTTTGTCACTTGTGGAGCTTTTACAAGACAATTCCAATATTTCATATTCTCCTAGTCTTAAGCATAAGTTGACATCTCAATTTTATTCTTTTTTTTTTTTTTATAAAAATAAACAAAACATGTCAATTGAAATCAAACCCACAACCAAAATCCTAACTAGACTAACAATCCTAAAAAAAAAAAATGAAAACAACATCTGAAAATCCCCACCAAAACCGAAAAGAATAACATCAAACTCTTACAACCTAAGGGCTAAAATAATGCTTTAAAATCTGCCCATTAACCGGTAACATAAAATCCTTCCCCTCTAAAGTTTTTAGCCTGAAAGTATTTTTCTTGAGAATTTTTGAAATATGATAGGGACCTAACCAAAGACAATCAAACTTTTGATGATTCCCTTTTTCCTCATGTCTTTTGTCCCATAGTAATACCAAATCTAAAATTCTGAAGGACTTAATTTTAGCCCTTCTGTCAAACCATCTCTTGATAACTTCCTGGTGTTTATTCATGTGATTCATGGCTTCTTCTCTCTTTTCATCAAGGTGCAGCAAATGACTTAACCTGACTTCAACTTGATCATCTGTCCCCAAGTACTCTTGTATGAAATGCAAGGTCTGCAACTTCAAATTTGCAAGAAATATCGGGTCTTGCCCATAGACCAAATGATAGGGAGTATTCCCTGTGGATTATTTTACTCTGGTCCTATCTGCCCAAAGGGCAAACTTCAATTGGTTGTGCCAATCCCAAGGGTTCTTTTCTAGTAATTTCTTAATGATGTTCAAAAAATTCTTATTTGAAGATTCGGCCAAACCATTTCCTTGAGGGTAATAATTAGATGCAAAATTTAAGCTCACTTTGTTGTCATATGCCCAATCTACAAATTGTGTAGAAATAAAAGCTTTACCATTGTCGCTGACAATAGAATCGGGCATTCCAAATCTTGTTATAATGTGGTCCTCAAGGAATTTTATTACAACGTTTGTTGTGGCATGTTTAGTAGGAATTGCTTTTGTCCACCTTGTACAGTAGTCTGTAGCTGTCAATATGAATTTATGAGAATCAGAAGAATTTGGGTTAATAACCCCAATGAAATCTAGTCCCCACTGTGCAAATGGTCTCATTTCAACTACAGGTTGTAATGGCATGGCTGCATTTCTTTCTCTATTGGCAGCCACTTGACAGATATGACAAGATCGTACATGGGCATGTGCATCTTTGAAAATGTGGGGCTAGTAGTATCCTTCTCTCAGGATTTGATGTGCTGTAGCATTTGCCACACCATGACCGGTTCCATGTTTCCCATGAAATTCTTGCAACACCTTGGCCGCTTCTTCTTTGTTCAGGCATCTCAGGTAGATCCCTTGATGATTTTTCCTGTAAAGAACACCAGATTTCATCAAATAATTGATAGACCTAAGCCTTAAAGATATTATCTGGGTTGAATTCAGATTAGGACACTTACCATTCAATAAAAATTGCATAATATCAACATACCAGTCATCCTTAGAAATGTATTATGTATTCGAACATTAGCATGTCATTTGCGGATTATTTTCAGCAATCGCCTTCACCAGTCCTTGTCCTCGAACTAGTTTCATAGGTTGGATTTTGAGATCAAATTATTGGATGGTGGAAATCCATTTCCCTCTTTTCTCACCTAGTTCGTTCTGTAAAAACATGGTCTTAACAGCAGGGTCAGGCACGATGGCAATAACTCTGCTGTGCACAATGTAATGTCTAAATTTCTTTAACGTTTTAAAAACTGCATACATCTGCTTATCAAGGATGGAATACCTTAATTGAGCATATTTTAGGGGGCACTTAAAAATGCTATGGGGTTCTCTGCACTATCCTCGCATTTTTGGCTCAAGACACTCGCAAAAGAGTGTTCTGATGTGAAGACATAAATATAAAAAGGCTTAGAATAGTCTAGACTTATGAGGACTGGAGCTCTGGAAATGGCATCTTTGATGTTCTAGAAGGCCACCCTACTTTCCTCATTCCACTTGACCTCTACATCCTTCTTGAGCATCTTGTTCAGAGGTTTGGCTATCTCAGCAAAGCTTGAGATAAACTTCCTCACAAAATTAACCCGCCCAAAGAAAGATCTCAATTCTTTTTTACTACCCGGGAGAGGTAAGTTTTGGATAGCTTGTATCCTTTCCGGGTCGATGGATATGCCCTCTTTTGAAATTATGTGACCAAGCAATTTTCCTTCGTTACTCCGAAAATGCACTTTTTGGGATTTAAGGAAATTCCATGTTCTCTGCATCTTTGAAGCACTTTCTTCAAATCTTTGACATGGTCTTCTCTCTTTTTTGAGAATACTGGAATATCATCCACATACACGATGATACATTTTCCTATAAGCCCTTTGAATGCATAGTCCATGGCGCGTTGAAATGTTGCACCAGCATTTAACAGTCCAAAGAGCATTCTCTTATATGCAAATGTCCCCCACTTGGTGGTGAAGGCTATTTTCATCCTGTCATTTAGATGTATAAGAATTTGGTTGTATCTAGAATACTCATCAAGAAATGACATCATTTCAGATCCATTTACCGTTTGTAGAATTTCATCAATTGATGGCAATGGATAATTATCCTTTTGAGAGGCTTTATTAAGATTTCAAAAATCTATGCACAGCATAATCTCTCCACTTTTTTTTCTTACTGGAACGAGGTTAGCAACCCAGGTTGAGTGCCTAACAGGAAAAATAATTTTCGCTTCCAATAATCTTTTGACCTCCTTTTCGATCAAAGGCTCCAATAGCGGGTTAACAACTCATTGTCTTTGCCTAAAAGGCTTGGAGTTTGGCTTCAAAGGGATGGTATGTGTGATGATGTCTTGGTTGTATGTTTTCAACTCATTGTAATTCCAAGCAATGCAATCTATGTAATGCTTCAATGCCTGTATTATGTTGCTCCTTTCTTCATCTGTACATGCCTTTGCAATGTACACCTCCTTTGGATTGTCTGCACTCCCTAGATTAATTGAATCACACGCATCTTTAGGGAGTGGGACCCTTTTTCCTTTTTTGGTCTTGTATCCCATGTCAAACATTTTCTCCAATGAAACCACGTCTTTAGGTATTTTGTTGGATTGACATGCGGTTTCACTCTCATTTTTTGTTTCATCTTGCCACCTTTGCTCCTCATCAATCACCTGATTTTCAAAAATACCCGAGTTCATGACAAATTTGAAGATGTGTCTGTCATTTTCAAAAACTTGGAAATTCTTGACATTATCAGGTATTTATGGACAAGGAACCAATTCAATGGAGAAATTTTTACACCTTTTTATATCAACCGGGTTTAACATGCCCGCGACGACTGCAAGAGAGTCTGCTATTCGATTTCCTTTTCTAGAAATAAGGGCTATATTGAATGCATCGAATTCCTCAATGAGGTCCATAACCCTAGTTCTATAAAGGCTCAGTCTCCTATCACAGCATGTATACTATCCTTTGATATGCTTGACTACTAGCTCAGAATCTCCCAATACCTTCAAGCATTTAAGTTGCTTGCTCAATGCTAGATGTAAACCAAAGATCAATGCTTCGTATTCTGCCACATTGTTCATGTAAGAAAATTGTAATCTATAGGCAGCCAATAATGGTTTACCTCTTGGACCAGTGAGCTCGACTCCAGCTCCTACTCCCTGTCTAGATTTTGATCCATCAAACCTGAGCAACCATGTGCAATCATTTTCCTTGGAAGAGCCACCATGACATGTTTCCTTTTTAGGCTCTTCAATAGTTTCCTCAACATCAAGTGCATAAACCCCCAGTTCTGGCTTAGAAAACTAAACTTCATTTGGCTTGTTAAATTCTATTATGATTTCTTTAAGCCTCGGTTCATTTTCCACTCTGATTTTATTTGCATTTCCTTTCCATGGTAGCCACATATGTGAGCAGTCTGTTGAAAAATAGCCATTCAGAGTTTTCATCCAATCCCTTGCTAGTAGAATTCCATATCTACTTGGGATATTAACAACCAAAATTTTGACAACCTGCTGGACCCTGGGTTCAAAATTTAATTGAATTTTGACATCGTATAGGGTCCCTACCACATTCACCTCTGATCGGTCCAATTGCAAGACCTTGCATTTGGATGAAACAGGTTGCAGACCTAGCATTTGACATATCTTCGAAGGCATGAGGTTGCTCGTGGCACCCATGTCCACTAAACAGTTATGCAAATTCTTACCCGCAATTCTTAGAGTCAATAAGAATGGCGGGACATCCCATCTCTCCTTTCATAAAATCAGATGGGACTCAACTCCTTTTTCCTTCCACATTTGATCAGGTGTGTTCAAAGCCTTTATCAACGCCTCCTTTTGGCCAAGCAATCTAGCCGCGTCCAAGAACGAAAGGCTAGATTTGGAATTCTTTAGATCCTCCACTATGTCATAGTTTGTTTTTTTGAATTTGACTGTCTTCTGCATGTCATTAGACATTTCTCTTCTGAGTGGAGGAGGATTATTATCTGCCTTAGTATCCGAAGGAAGAATAGAGTTGTTTGGAGGTGTTGATGAGGTTTTAGGGGCTTTAGATTTACTTCTCAAATGGTATCCATGATTCCCATTTCTAAAATCTCAAAAATCTTGCACCTTCTATTCCAAAATTTCATCTTCTTCTTCCTCACTCTCACCTTCTTGATGAATTACAGTTTCCATCACCATAATGTTATCATCTTGATGTTGCGATGGACCATCATTTGATACCAGTTCCAAATCATCAACTTGTGCCTGAAGAAAATGAGTGTATCTAGCAATTTTAGGACAATTCCTCTCATTGTGTTCTTTTGTGTTGTGTAACCTACACCCCTTTCCCATGCCAAATCTGAAAGATTCAAAAGGGAATTGGATTGACTAGGTCCTGCAGAAGTATCGAGTTGATTAGCAATGGGAGCGGGTACTCCTCCATTGTTTGGCTTTGTGTTCCAATGTCTCCCTCTATTGTTAAAATTTCTATTTGAGTGAGGGGCATGGGATTCATACTTCTACTTTTGAACCATGTCATTGCTCAGCTTATGAACTATTTTCTTGAGCTCTTCAACCTCTGAATAAATCTCCTTCGGTGGAATAACATTGTTGTTAACCCCCGTTGGATTTGCAAAATTGGTTGGGTCTTGATTCAACATTTGGGTCAGGTTTTGAGGAATTTGATTCCCATATGGATTGAAACTTTGAATCGGAGTTGGATTTGGGAAAGGAACTATAGCCTGAGAATTAACTTGGTTGGTTCCTTGCATAGTCGATTGACTATTCTGCAAAAATGCGAGAATAGGTGGAATGGATATAATTGGTTGGATTGGAATGGGTGCATACGTAGGTGATGGTGGATACGGTTGCTGATATGGGAGGGTGTTCATGCTTGGAATTTGTGGTGCCATGATCTGATTTTCCAAGGGAGCTTGAATATATGGAGCATATTGTCCCATCACAAGCATCTAGGGAAATCCATAGCCCTATGGTGTCATTTGCTGCTCGATGGTCATGGCTTCATTATAGGCTAGAGCGAGCATGGTGACTTGAGGATTTCATCTTGCAAACATGGATGTCATGGGATCCAATGCCCCAAAATATATTTGCAAAGCCACTATGGGATCGATGGCAAAATGCCGAACTGCTCTATTATAGCACTTTTGGAATTTTTGATTAAATGTTCTAATTGGTTCCCCCTGGCCCCTTTTGCATGTAATGAATTGATTGTGAATGGTTTCGGGATCCAAAGGTGACCTAAATTTATTAACAAAGGCGTTCTCCATTTGCGCCCATGAAGTGATTGAACCAGTAGGCAAGCATATATACCATTCATATGCTATTGGATCTAAGCTCATGGGGAAAAGTCTGCAAGCCACATCCTCATGTTGGACTTGCAGTCTTATTAAAACATCCCTATAGGCTTGGATATGTTCTTCTGTAGTTCTTGGGCCATCTGGTTTGTATTTAGGCAAAAATCTCTCTATGTTCTTAGGGATTTCATGGATATCCCCTGTAATGTTCAAAGGAATATTATTAGCTCTATACCAAGGAGCTTCTGGAGGTTGACCCATTTGACTCAAAATCAATGAGGACAATCCTACAAGAGTAGTTTAAATATTACTGACAATAGGCACACTAGTGGCAACTGATATTACTGGTATAGGTCCACTCGATGTTCCTGGAGAAAAAAGGTCTTTTGTGACAGGTAAGCTTACAACTTGCTTGGTTTTATTCTTGGGAGTACCGGTGAGCATAAGGTCATGAAAAATGGTTTCCCCGGTTGTTTGGGACCTAGTCACAATACGACGCGGTGGGTCTAGCCTGCCTGATGAAACCCTTGGTTATTTCCAAGAAAACCTACAATAGAAAAAACAAATGTTGTAGTTTAGCCATTTGCGAGATTTAAGAGATGATTTCAAAATCAAATCAAAAAGATATTACTTATGTATGAAAATCAAAATAAAGTAAACCAATTTAGGCCCTCCTTCTCGCGCCAATATGTTGAGTGGTGTTTTCACCCAGTTGTGAAAGCACACTCTCCGGTAGGATCTGAGTCCTAAAATCCTCTGCTTGCAAAGAAATTATAATAGATTAATTTCTCCAAGGTTCCTGTTATGCTGGCTCTTTGTTTACCAATGATGTTGTTCAATTTAAATGCTAGGAATACCTTAGGGTTGCAAGTGGATGTTAACAAGGGGCGTTGTAGTTTATTTTAATTTGAAATTATAATGGACTCAAAGTGAATAAATCTAAGAGATGAATACCTTTCGATTTTGAACTTTGATGGATTCTCAGTTATTTATTTAAATGGTGGTAAAAAAATAAAATAAAGGATTGAAAATAAACAAACTGCAAATGAAAATGAAACTAAACTACGTCCAGAGTGCTATCATCCTGATTTTGACAAAACCGAAGATAATGAGGTTTCTGCATGCAACCTAACCTATTGAACCTGCAAATTCGCACAATCCAGATAAGCTAGGTGCGGGTTTCTGGGACTTTTACTATAATTTTAGATTTAGACATTCGCATGAAGCAACCAAGAACACTTGCATTAAACTTCACCTAAAAGCCTAGAAATCTGAAAGGGAAAGGTAAGACATTAAATCTTGCATGCAAAAATGACTCCTTTCTTATCAATGAGATGCCAACTCTCTGTATTTTTGTATTAAAATGATATATCAATTACAATGATAGAATGTTCTAGGTTTAACAAATCCAGAACAAATGAAGGAAATTGCTCCAATAGCAGGCCCAGAATGGCTGGTCGCCTTTGTCTCTACAACTCTACTAGCAGCAATTTCCAACCCCCATATCAATCTGTGCTTCTAATTTTATACTGTCTGGCGCGGCTCTCGGTTTCACCCTGTGTCATTTTCTTTCACCTCCCAGAATGCACTGCTTCATATTCTTGCCTTTTCATTACTTTGAATTCATGCTCGATGTCAAAATGTTCGATACTTTTTGTTACAAGTAACGCTTCTATAACCCTGACACCTGTATGCCATGTGTTTCATGCTCCCTATGCACGTTCTGTAATGGCCCCATGTAAATCATGACATTTTTATGCATGCAGCCTTGTTCCTCTGCTAGCACAGCGAAAATGAAACAGGTAGCGAAATCACGACATTTTTTGGCCAATAGCCTTATCTGCCATCACGCCCAGCAAAAACGTGACATGTCACAAAATCGTGACATGTCACGAAATCACGACGCTTTTCATCTTTGTACACCTTCGGCCGCTTTCTGTCATGATTTCGCTATGTTTTCGTCCGTCTGAACGTTTCCTCCAAAAGTTGCGCGACATCGCTACGCCTTTTACCACTTAGGCCTTTTAGTCCACTCGCATCGCGAAAACACGATGCGTCACGATTTCACGACACCTTTAGACTTATGCGCTTTTTTTATGTTCTCGTCATGATTTTGCTACACTACTGGGCCTTATCGCCTTTGGCTCGATTTTGTCACGATTTCGTGACCATTTTACATTTCATGCCTTCCACCTGTTTGCAAGCCACGAAAATTAAACACGTCATGATTTCACAACGGTTCCACCCACCTGCTACCACTGACTGCGTTGACTGTGATTTTGTGACACGTCAGGATTTTGCTATGCTTTTCTGCTTTGTACCTCGTTTGCTACTTCCTGTCGCGATATCGAGACGTTTTTTCTGCTTTGCCCTGTTTGACTGGTTTGACCCATGATTTTGTGACATGTCGCGATTTCGCTATGCCTTTCCATTCTACCTTTCTCTCTCCTCTTTCTGCCACGACGGAGGAACATGTCATGATTTCACGACACTTTTTCATTTTCGGCCACGACAGCGCAACACGTCGTGAAATGGTGAAACTTTTTTGTTTTCGGCCACAACAGCGCAACACGTCGCGAAATCGTGACACTTTTCATTTTCTTCCAGCGACCGCGCAACACGTCACGAAATCATGACACTTTTCATTTTTTGGCAGCGATGGCGTGACATGTCGCGATATCGCGACAATTTTTATCCTTGTGCAAATTTGCCCCTTTTTCTTGATTTTTAGCATCTGGGTCAACAAGATTTTCTTTGAAAGCATGCAAAAAAAGGTGGGTCCCCAATTTTGGGGTGTGTTGTGGATTAACCACATGTCCTTAATGGGGATAGGGCCAAAGGCCAACCCAAACCCGTTGGGGTGATTTTGGGGTGTTGTTGTTGCAGTAGTTGTTGGCTGCTTTCCTTGGCTGGCACCAAGCTAGGATTTCGAGTGCTTAAGAGATTTGGTGGTGTTTGTGGTTGCAGAGTATCTCTCTCCAGATCTTGCTTGGGTGGTTTTGTCAATGTGTGGGATTGTAGTTTTACTTTCAGTGTGGTTTCCATAAGAGTTATAGCGACCTTAGTGGGTGTTTTCAAGTTACAATTTTCTCCTACTTGCTTGTGGTTTGTCCTTGTTTGAATGATCGTTTCCTTTTATCTTTTATCCCCATTGGTGAGATTACTTCTTTGTTTAGAAGGTGGTTTTATTGGTGGGTTATTTGCCCTTGCTTATATAGATCTTGTGCATATTGAGTTTCCTTTTCAAAACTAGATGGTTCTTACCTCCAATTTCATGGTTTTTTTGGTTTCATTACTATACAAGATTACATGATTTGTGAGCATGGGTGCTGTTTTGCTTCCCTTGGAGCTACACGGGGCTTGGGAGTGTTGGTTCAACTTTCCAGGATCCACGTGTTTGTATCGATTTGATATATTTTTTGAATCTTGGTTGGATTTCTATTTGGATTCTCCTCCAGCGTATGATTAGTGTTCTAGAAGCTAGGGCTCCATATCTGTTCCTATGTGGTAGGGCCTAGTTTATTTTGAGTGGGAAGGAGGTTTTTTAATTTAAAATTTTTTCCTTCCCATTCTTTCTTCTTTCTGTTTGATTTGGTTCCTCTCTCATTCTATGGGATTTGTTCATTTTGTTGTTTGGTCTGAGCAGGATTTTTTTTTTTAAACTTCTTTGTAAATATTTGTTGCTCTTTTTTGTTTGGGTGTTAGTTTTTCACCATGTGGGTTTGTTAAATCTATAATTACAGTGATCAATATGCTCTTTTACTCATGTTGGAGTTTGTGTGAAATGTTTAGGTATGCCTTTCAAAACCCTCCTATCGTTGTCTTGAGTTGCACTTCTATTGGAGTTATTGTACAAGGTTGTGGGATGCCTTTCAAAACCCTCTTCAAATTAATAGTACCAAAAAAAATAATATTATTAGAAGTACAACAAAACAATATTATAAATAGATTAATTATAATTTTTAATAAGTTACTATGGCATTATAAGACTATTTTCTCATGAATATTTAGCTAAAATTTTATAATTCCTAAATTTAACTATTATGGCTTTCAAATTACAAGGGAATATTTAAGTTTATAAAAAAAACCATATGTCATATTTTTGTAATAAAATATGGTTAAATAAACTGATCTTAATCATGTAATAAGAACATTGGTTGCATTAAGATGTAATATACATAAAAATAGTTGAATATTTATTTTATAATGACAATAATTTTGAAACTACTTTTTTCCACATGAAAATAATTATAGAACAACGAATTTATTTATAAAATTTTTATGCAATTAAAATTATATTTAATTGAAGATAGGGGTGTGTGGAAAAATATTGGTAATGGAGAAGGCAAAAATTTATAGCTCCAAGTCACGTGGGTGGAACCAGCTTTCTTGTTGATCAATGATGAGGTGAAAGCAATTATGAAGAATGACGATCTTATAGAGTGCATTCAGAAGTTTCATGGTCATAATCTAGTTCTCTCGAAGTGGATGGTGATGACGTGGAGTGATGGTTATTGAGAGTTGGCACATGGTCCTTTGAGGTGTTAGCAAATCTGATAAGTAGAAAAACAGACCTGATTCTAGATGGTGCTTATCAAAATCGAGATAAGTACTCTTTGCTTAAGGAGATTAATTTTTTATTAAACATAAAATGGTTTTAATGCCAATGCATTTTCTCCTCTATGGAACAGGGTGGCCAAAGTAATCATGGATTACTTCACATTGGATTCTACTAATGAAGTGATTCGTAGTTTCCACACTATGTTCCTTAATCACCTTTAGAGGTAGCTTTGAATGAATATCCCCATTTTTTTGTTCTAGTGCATAATGAAGTCTATACTAGACATGCAAGGTGGTCGTGGTTAGTTTTTGTTGCACTAGGGCTTGGCATTATTAGTCTTTGAATAAGCTGCTTTCGATAATGGTTTGGTTATGGAAGACCTCTTGAAGTCTATTGTTGATATGTTGATCCATAAGATATATTTACCAAATGAAGTTTTTGAGGGCTCGAGTGATGAAAGTTAGAACGTATACTCATTTTTGATGTGTTATGGGGCTGATAAAATCTTTCAAAATATTCAGGTTTAGGCAAAAGGAGTGAACAGTAAAGCATCTCACAGAAGTGATTTAAGTAATGATTTTCTAAAAAGTTCATCCAATGATCTTAAGGTTAGGCCTAATATGGAAGAAGTTATGTATGTGAGCTAGGTATATGGAAGTGGTACAAAAAAATTCAATCATCTACTTGGAAATAAGAAAGATTATAGATTTTAATGATGGAGAACATAATATTTTTTGTAAATCCATAGATTTAGTGGAAGAGATTCTATGGTTAGTAATCCATATTTACCCTATCCATTTATTGTAGGCACTTGTTCCTAACTTTATAAAGACCTCATAAGGAATCGAAGCCACAACCAAACCATAAGAATATTTGAAAAAAGGGGGAAGGGAACAATAATTATGGATTTAGTTCCAAGTGAGAATTGGGAAGCTATCCAAATTCTAAATTTCTCTTATTATATTTAGACATTTCTTAAAAAATGTTAGTTCTTGAGTAACATTAAAAAAATCTAAATGTTTATCATTATGGAGAATAATTTTATTCCACTAAATACTATTCAAACCAATTCTTAGAAAATGTATTAAGGAGTCAAACTTCCAAGCCAATAAATAATAAACTAATTGCCAAGCTTTCTAGTTACATGTAAGAGGAATAAATCCTTTAATAATAATGTATGGTGCATTAAGGACTATATCCTCCAGTGGGTTTTTTTCCTTTTAACTTTGTGAGTAGTGAGAGAGATTCTATATCAAAATGGGTATTTCTAATTTTTGTCAGTAGTGATAGCTCTAGAAACCCATTTTGTAGCAAAAAAATTTATTCTAGGTAAGAATACCAATAATGCATAGACCTCCTAATGAATTTGGTTGAGTGTAAATTTTTCATAAGATGGTTATCATTCCCACCTTCCCATCCTATTTGGTCTATAAAAATTTACGAATGACTTTAATTAATTTTTTATAAACTTTCTTTGAGGTCATCCATCAAGAGGAGTAGTAAACATGAAAGGATATTTCCACATACAAAACAATTGTATAATATCTTTAACTATTTCCACATTCTATTGGTTATTTTGAATAAATATAAGGGAATCATTATCAAAAAATGAGTTACGAGTATTTTTATCCATAGGAAGATTAATATCCTAAATGAGTCCATCAAATTGTGCTTTATGAAGAAGATGAACAAGAGAATTGACAACTAGAACATACAAAAGGGAGAAATATGGAAACATTATCTAATAGAGCATTGCAAAGGGAAGGAGGGGGATAAATATCCATGAACCTAGATATGAGTTAAAGCATCACCACCAAGCATGCCAATTTTATTACTAGTGATATGCATTGAAGGTTTTTGCATGGTGTGAGATACAACTCAACCTGTGGCTTGAAATACACAAAAAGTACACAACTCTCTTTGGATTGTAGGACACAATAAAAAAATTGTTTGTCATGTTTTGTGTGAATTTTTATGGTTTCATACTATTTAAATATCCCATGTTAGAATTTTAAATAATTTAATGGTGAGTATCCATAGTTGAGCAAAATACATTTTGGTGAGAAATATTCTATTATAGGTGTCACAAGGCAATTTAAGACAAGGTAAAAATTATATCTTGTTTGAAATTTAAATTTGTGGGATAGGAAAAAAGTCATTTTTTGAAATTATAAATAGAATTTGTGTTAATTATAGTGTTTTTACCATACTTGAAGCTTTTATAAAAGCTATGCTAATTTTAGATTTCTAAGCTTATGGGGTTGTGGTTTTGAAAAATCAATTTTATTGTTTCAAATCATAATGGCTTAGAGTGAATATTTAGGACAATTGTAACCATATAATAACAAGTCCAATTTTTTGGTGGAGAAGGACAGGGGTATATAAAATCATTGTGATTTCTATGATGGAAAAAACTTCATCCCTCAATGTTTTTGAATCCTAGGTACCCTAGACTCCCTTTGGAAACCCTACAAATAGTTCCATGGAGAAGAATACAAATCCTAAAAAATAAGAGGGACTTACAAGAAGATGCATAATTGATCTATCAAACCTTGATCTAGCACAAACACAACTAGATGCAGAGTAAGGTAAACCTCTTTTAGTTGTTATTTTTTATTTATTTATTGATGTAGCCAATGCTTGTATGAACACACTATCATATTATTTTTTATGGGGGATACTTCTTGGGTTTTTTCTTCTCAAATAGGTTAGAGGTGTTTTGGGAAATGATAGTATAAATAGTTAAGGTTATTTGAGGGTTGGTAAGGGGGTACATAGTTGTATCTTTTGTTAACCTTAAACATGCCCAAAATGTTCGCCAATACAAAACATGGGTCATGTATAAGAAAATTACCTATCTTAAAGGCTGACCTTTGTAATTTTATTTATAGGGTCCCTCTAGGAAAAATACCCACTTTGGATAGAACCTCCATTTTTAATACTCATGTTTCCCCTTTCTTGATAAAATTGTTGCTTTTCTTAGTAGGGTTTTGTAGTTTCACCCTACTCTATAAAAACTATATAATTATAGATTTCTCCTCCCTCAACCTCAATGGGCTAGGTTTCCATATTAATAAACATCTCATGTACTTAAAATTATCCAATGTTTATTTTTACTATAGAGAAGTTGGACACTTGAGGAAAATCTACCCAAAATAGCTAAAACGAAACAATTGGAAGCCACCACTTAAAAAATAGTTAACCATATCCCTATTAATAGACTTCATAAGAAATTTTCAACATATATTTTAACAGATAAATTACATTTTGATGGCCCTCAATAGCCCCCAACTCTTAAAAACCCTTATTCACTTTCTCAAGACATACCCCCTATGAACCCTCTTGCCTCTTCCACATATTAGACTAAATTTTGGGATATATTATTAATTTACAAGCCCCGCTAGATTTAGCTATGAGCCTTGAGTTAGTTGTTACAACATAAAAAATTATATAAGATATCTAAATAATAGATGAGTAAATATTGGTAGGTAAACAATAAAATTCATTGACATCCCTTAAGTAACTCCATTCATACAAGGGAAATAAACCCTCTATAAAATATCTTTCTAGATCCATCTCTCAAGTTACCCAAATTATGGTTCTAGTTCAATAAACCTATTTGGATAATACACAGTTGTTTACCTTCAACAAAAAAGTTCTTATCTTTCATGAGGTCAAAATTCTTCTAAACTAGATCTCATGAATTTGAATCTTGTATCTTGGTATTTTAAGGGAATCTCCCTCCATTATCATAAGTTTCATTTTCTAAACATTGTAGTAGAGAATTATGTTTCTATTATTTTTTCATGAATTTAAATTCAGTCGTCAAACCCTCATCCATTGTATGAAAGTTATTGATTAGGGATATTCATCTACTTTTACTATATCTCATACTAATGGTAAGGGAGCTATTTTCATTTCCATATCTAGGTCTCTTTGTTATGCTATTCTAGACAATGGTGAAATTCCTCCTTAGCACTATATTTGGCTTAAATTGGATCTTAACTCTCATGTTCTTAAATTTTGTTCTATTTATGCTCCCAATGAACCTCCTAGTCATAAATCCCTCTAGGACTAGTTTGTTATTTATATCCATCCTATATAATATATCATAGGAGGTGACTATAATACGATTGAAAATCCTAGTAATAGAAGCTAGGCTAGTAGCAAACCTCTTACTATAGCTAAATTTGATAGGTAACTATTTTATCACAATCATTTAGATGTTTTTGACCCTCTTTTTGGTAAATCCTCCTCTCACAAAGATAATTGGTTTACATGGTTCAATTGTCATCAATATTCTACATGAAAGAATGTTTGTTTGGACATATTTTATTTTAGTGATTATTTTATAGATAAATTATCTATCCATGAGCACATTCACATCCTCTCTCACACAACTCTATTTTATCACCTTTTTATCTTGTCTTCTATTCCAAATTTTGTTGTCTCCCTTCATTCTATGTCACTTATATTCAAATTAAATGTTACCTACCTTGAAAACCCTTCCTATTGCAACCTAGTAGAGCATGTATAGAACAAATGTTCTAGACTAATCAGTAATATTGACTAAAGAAAATGGCTTGAAATAATTAGTTTCAATACTTTTATCCCTTAGATGGTATGAGTTATTTGTTGCTATGATGAAGAAAATTAAAAAATATATACCTTCATAAAGAGATATCTCATCTTTATTCCATGCTTATCAAACACCCCACTAACACTTTTGTTTAATATAGTCTAGTTAATACAAAAAAATGGGCAATAATTTATGATTATACAATGCTAGAAGGGCACATATTAGATTTCACCTCAAATGGATCTCGTAGGATGTAAGGAAGCTAAATTACTTTTTAATCACCTTACTCATAAGAATATTTTGGAAAATATTCTTGAGTTGGTAGACCCTTTAGGATATTCTTTATCTGACTCTAATAAAATCATGAAGCTTTTTGTAACTCCCTTATCTTATTTTTTTACAATGGATACAAGGAATTGAATCAAACTTATCTTATTGGAATATTTGTAGGAATAGATTGGTTCCCTAGTAGATCCTATTATTTGGGATCAACTTAAATATCCTCTTTTTATGAATGATCTACATAATACTCTTCTTTCTATGAAGAATGACAAAGTTCTTGGTATGGACGGTCTTCTAATGGAGTTTTATAAAATATTCTAGTATATCCTCTCCTTAGATTTTCATAATGTATACCTAGAACCTCTTGAGAAAAATTCTCTTAAAACTTATATCATGTAGGGTTAATCAAACTCATTTCTAAAGAAATGACTCATAACCAAATCTCCAATTGCAAATTTGTTACACTCAATGTTTTGTATAAGATTATAACTAAAGCTATAAATTTAAAAATCAAAACTATTACACATACTATTATTTCCATAGAACTATATTTGTGTCTTAAAGTTGTTATATATTAAATAATCTCATGATTGTTTGGAAAACAACACAATGGGCTATTGACTACAATCAAGATGCCCTCCTAATTAAATTAGATTTCAATAAAGCATCTTGTAGAATTAGGTGAGATTTTATTTTCCATATGACCTTAAACATTTATTTAAAATTCTAGAAGACCACTTTCATACTTAAAAAATAATAAAATTGGGATTCAACAAATAAGACATATAAATAAAAAATTCAAATTCCAACCAAACCAAATAAACAATATAATTTAATATTGTTAAATTAATAAAAAAATACTTACAAAACTTGCTTAAAAAAAATCAACACGAGGAGCTAATATTAATCAAAGTAAGAAAAAGTCTTAGAACAATGCAACTCGCATCGAAGTTACTCGACGTTGAAAAATATATAAAACTAAAATAGCATATCGCCAAAAATAGAGCAAATTAATACCTCGAAATCCTACCCCGTGATGAGGTAAATTTTCATCAAAGAAAGAAAAAGTGGTAGACTAATGTCACTCGCATGCAATTAACTCCACTTCCAAAATTATAAAATAATAATAACATACGATTGATTCGACTTCCAAAAATATATAAAATTATAATAATATATATAAATTTTCAAATAAATAAAAAATAATAAATCTTCCGTTAACTTGATAAAAAATAATAGACCAAAAACATGTTTATGTGGAGACATTGTTGATGTCCATTTCATGCAATCATAGATAAATAAATAGATAGGTATTAGGAATTCCAATCATAAGAGGGAAACCTCTTTTATTATATCTTAAATGTATTTAATTTTTATTTTTATTAGGTTTCAAAAATTGGAAGGGCTCATCTTTTTTAAATTGTATGTTTTTGAATAGTGATTAGTTTTTTTTTTTTTTTTTAATTTAGTAAAAAACTTTTGTGGGTCATTTTTGGTGTGAGAAACAATGATTAAGGGGTTCTACATCATCAAAATCAATTTGGGAGTCACATTCAGCTTTGACTATCTTTTTTAAATTGTATGTTTTTGAATAGTGATTAGTTTTTTTTTTTTTTTTAAATTTATTAAAAAACTTTTGTGGGTCATTTTGGTGTGAGAAACAACGATTAAGGGGTTCTACACCATCAAAATCAACTCGGGAGTCACATTCAGCTTTGACTGTACCAACATAATCAACTAGATTTTTGGGTACTCGATGTCTGTATAGTAGGGTGGAGATTCAAACCAGGGACCTCCTTTGGAGGATTCCCCTACCCTCTCCAACTCACCTACAACATGTAGGTTTTGAATAGTGAAGAGTTGAAAGAGTTTTACTTTTTAAATAATAAATAAAAGTAAAATTTATATAACATATTAAAAATGGATTGTTATAGATTTTAATGCATAATTAATTATAATAATTTATTTTAAAATTAATAATTTGTTATTTAAAGATTTAATATTAGTTAAAATTTGAATGTAATTTTTTTTTGGTTAAATATAAACTTTTTATTATTTGAGTTAATTTTGATAAACTTTTTTAGAATTTGAATTTAACATTGGTATAGATCTCTCAATGAATATGAAAGTGGGCTTCTATATTTTATATCATTACTGGATCATACATTGTCAAAAATTTGGTCTCTACCTTTAGTTGCCTTCATGTAAAGTCCTCAACCCATAGAATTGGAACCAAATATGAAACTCCACAGTTTCCATCACTTAACATAAACTAATTTGCTTATATGGTTGGATGCATAAAAAATCACGGAATACTAAGAGATAATATATGTGCTCAAGATCATATAACAACTAAAATATGGGGCTTGAGTGTGGGATTCAATATTCAATATGGTCACACTTGATTCAATGTCTATGACAACTTAATCTATGATTTATATGATTTTATAATTTCAACCCTTACCCCTATGTTTTCTTGCAACTTAAGTGACTTAGCCAAAGAAAATTTAAAAGTCCAAATAAATTTCTAAGGAGCTAGGGTTGTTGTACATTATGGTTGGATAATCGTATATTAGGTAAAATAATATCTTCCATGAGGGTCATCTCATATGAGGTATGGCCAGTCACACATTAAAAATCATTTTACCCCTATATATCCATGGCATGTATTCCCATGGAATTAGAAACTCATTTTTCATGGTTTGCTCATCTCATGGGATGCCATCCATTTTATACTACTATATATAATTATATTGTTTTATTGCATACCTATATTTTATAGTATTAATATTTGCAGCTTATTGATTATAATATATTTTTAATATATAGTTATATTTTTTTATTTGGTTAGTGTGAGAAACCTCTACGACCAATGCATAGGGCTGAGAAATCTCCTCCCAACCATGACCCCTTAAAAATTTGAGAGCTAAGCTTATCAAATAGGGACTTTAACACACAATTGCCACACATCCACCCCTCACATACTCACCCTTGAGAGCTATGCTTATCAATAGGGAATTAAACACACAACAGCCACACATCCACCCCTCACACACTCACCCACGCTATAGTTTGAACCTCACACACTCACCCTTTATAGCTATGCTTATCAATAGGTAATTTAACACACCTGCCACACATCCACCCCTCACACACTCACCCACGATGCGTTTTGAACCTTGGACCTACCAAAGAAGAGCCAAAACTTGAACCGTTGTGTTATACCCCTTGGCATAGTTACATATTTTAATTGTAATAACATTTATTAGTCTAATTTTTTGTATTAATGTAACTTATGAGTAATACTATATTTAATGTATACAAAAATGCTTAGTGAAAAATAATTAAAATAGTTATGAAATATGAATTAAGGTGAGCCATGAGGTGTTAGACTCACTAAATAGGATGAAAGGAAATTCATATAAATCCTTAATTGATAGATAGAAGTATGAGTACTCAAGTTGGATATAAGTGGAAGAGATAATATATGATAATTTCAATTGAGGGAAGGAATGTTACACCAAAATTTACTCTCAAGATTGAGATAATTGAAGCTCATATAATGATTCTAAAATTAGGGAGTTAATATGTATGTTCCATGGACACAAGCCACAATTTTCAAAGATTTAAAATTGGATCGAGTGAAAGTGGGGATTGAATTCAAACTACTTCATGAATTTTCTTTTCAAGGTTTGGTTTATTATATTTATTCATTTAGAAATTAGTAAAAAAAAAATATGGTGGTTAATGTTTTAGGGGAAGACATGCAATGAATTTTTTTCTCATGAGAAAAAAATTGTTAAAAAGTTTCTGATGTGGGTTAAGATTTTTTTAACATTCATATGAAATTATCAATAAGTATGTTTTGAAGTAGATTGGAATTACATAGGGGATTTCATCAAGAAGGGACAAAACACTAAGAGAAAAATTCAAATAATATATACCTTGATATGTTTTGCTATCGCTAGTTTAATACCTTTGCTAGAATTCATTAAGATTAAATTTAAATAAAGAGAATGTGGTCAACAAGTGGATTATGTAATAATTGCATATGTCACAATTATTATGATATTGAAGACATAAAAAGATATTGCAAAGCAAAAAGAATGAAGGAATAGACTAAAATATTTTATCATAAGCCAAAATTCAATATGAAGAAAAAAAATTATTTTATATTTGAAGTTGGATTAGATCAAGAATATTCCACTTAAAAATAAGAGGAAAATTTTATATCTACCACATTAGATATCAAGGGCCACCACAGTTCATTTTGAACAACTTGTGGAAGAAACAAAGAAGGATACAAGGACAAATAATGTGCAATATGCAAGTTTAAGTTTAAAGGGAATTATTGGTCAAAGGAAAAATATGGAGGAAACTTTTAAAGTAAAGGAGGTTGAAGAGGTGAAGTTTATTCTAGCTAAATCATCTTGATTTTTATCAATTAATATATAAAATATTCTCTGAGCAATAGAAATAAAATTAGTAGAAATAAAATTAGTGTAGATTTTATCCCTTGCATTTTACAATTTCAAGAGCAACAAAAGAAATGAAGATGGATGATATCCATAGAAATTTATTTTTGTAGGATAAATATTAAGGTAATTACAATGGAGCAATGTACTTGAGCTTTAATATTTTTACTACACCATAAAGAATAATGTGATTTTGAGGTTATTCCTTGTACTTCAAATACTTTTAAGCTAAAGAAACCTATAATTATAAGTCTCATTATGAACAATATGATAAAATGAAAGAGATCAATGAAAAATTGATGGAGGGAATGAAAAAAAGAGAGGAATATACAAGAAGAAAAAACAAAACAAAAAAACTCAAATGGATATTGATATGAGAAAACAAATTATGTATGCATGTATAAGTGTTAACAGAAAGTGAAGCTAAACCTACAAATAAAAAAAAAATGACAATGAAAATGATATCTTTGAATATTAAGGGCATGAGAAATATGCTCTTGAAAAATGGGTATTATGCCATTGATGCATTGTTATTGCATATATATATCCTAAGTAGCATATAATTTAGCCTTTTGGGGTGTTGTTTTTTTTTTTGATGAAAGACCATTTTAATTATAAAAATAAAAGTCTTTTACATCCATAAAAAAAGTGTGGGTGGAGAAAAAATCACACCCTCAAAGCCACTAATTTATCCTAATAGCGGATAAATAAAAACAAACTACACCACACAAGCACCATAGCCATCAACATCAAACTAGAAACATTCTACAACCATAAAGACCTTAAGGAAGGGGGTCCATTGTAGACAGAGCCTTATCCATTTGAAGTGGGTGGTTCCCCCCACCCATCACAACGCTCGTCACCCCATCCTAAAGCACGAGTAATTGGAGAAGCATGGGACCAACAAAAAATATGCTCATAGCTGCTTAAAGCTTGCTAACCATCATTAGGCATAGGTGTATATTGTAGTGTGATCACAGGAAAAAAATGTTGAGAGGTATACATAACCAGCTACTGTAATAGCCCTCATCAGTCATGGGATCTGCTTCAAGGACACTGATGTTGTGCACTATTAGGGCATCAACGCGAATAGGATCTTATTGGGTAAGGAGGTGAATGATTAAGGGCCTCCCTACTGACGGTACAAGGGGCATCACCCCAATATTTTAGTAAATCCTATAGATGGTCCATATCCATAACCACCTTTTGAGCCTGTTCAAAGATCTGAAACCACACATCATGAAAATTTTTGAATTTGTCAACGAACAAAAAATCCTGAGATGGATCAACCTCATTGAAAATAATTTTTTTTATAGATTTCAAAATGTGAAACAGGAGGCTGAATCTAAATTTCCACTCTTCCCTTAGTGGGAGAGAAAACTAAATGGGATTACCCATAAGGACATGATGTCATGAAATATTTAGGGACATAAATGGAGCAAAGAAAGAACCCACCCAACTCAAAGTAAGACTAACCTATCTATAGGCCTAGAAAAGATGCATACAAGACTCTATTCTTGAAAAAATAGGCATCGAGGCTCATGCACCCCCATTTAATAAAGTATGCATCCAAGGGGTAAACCTTGACACAATAAGCTCTAGGCAAAAAAAAAATCTTTGGCTCCAAATAAGATGCCCAAGCTGAATGAAATCAGTTTTTCCACCTAGAGGATGGTGAGAGAAGGTCCCATTTGACATTGACATTGGTTACTATGGGGGTAGTTGGTGCAACCCAGTCATATCCTTGTCTAGATCTATAACTGAGAAAGGAAGTTCTCTTATACGAAGCCAAATATTTCCACTAGGGTTTCTAGTATATGACACCTAATTTTTGCCATAATGAGAAAGGTGTATGGTCCAGAACAACATCATATGTAGCCTTGCCAGCATTGGACAAGTGGAACATCATTTTAAAATCATTCCAAGGAATCCAGTATCTGTTTTCCTTGGAGTAGTAACATTCCATGGTAGAAATGCACCACTTAAAAAAATTTGGGCATTGATCCATGGAACTTGGCCTAATGGCTTACCCTAAAGCTTGAAGACAAGGGACCACCAAACATTGAGAAGATTAATGGAAAGACCTTTATGTGAACAAACCCCCTTACAAAAAATCCAAGGGTTTAATTTTTTCCAAGCCTTCCATATGATTTTGATGACAAAGGAGCTAGGTATTTTAAATAAAAATAGGGCCAGTACCAGAGAGGGCAAATCCATTCTTTCCCAGGCTTGACGGTTGAGGGGAAGCCCAACCGAGATGCAATTTTTGATAAGAAATTTCCATGCTTCAGGTCCTTTGAGAGCCTGCAATATACATTTAGAACATAGGGCTAACCCTTGATGCTTACAATCCAACAAACCTATACCTCCTGCTTATAGTAGGAGATAACAAATATTCCAAGCCACTCTATGAAAGCCCTTCTGCTCAAACCCACTAGACCACAAAAAATCCTACAGTAATTTTTCAAGCCATTTGTAAAAAGTTGTAGACACCAAAACAACACCAATCCGATTATGTGACTGCAAACACTGATCGCATTGACACACACAGCCCCCAGGGCAGCCCCCAGAGGTTAAACAGTGGTCCTAACCACTCACACAATAGTTTTGGAAGGTCAGAGGTCAATTTGGCACCTTCAGGCACTCTGCTCCTTATTCGTTCCACCCAGGGATGATTACAAACTGGTATTCACCCCACCCGGGGACGATTAGCGGTATTCGCTCCAGGGTGGGGCGAATAGCGAGGTTTGACGGGCAAAAAGTCAAATCTTGACAAATGGCAGCTCAGATCCACCACTTAACTCTTCCTTCATTGCATGGGAGTGTGAGTGAGCATTTTCAAGCGTTAGAGGCAGTTACAGGGGCAGTCATGGAGCCCCTAATCAGGGAGGAATCTTCTCCCCCCTTGGAAGGCATGATTGCCAAGTGGCGCCTCTGCATGCTCATCCAAAGAGACCGTCAGGTCTATAAAATGGTGAGTCTTCTCACCCCAAAAATATACAGAGAAGGAGCATTTTGAGCAATGAAGTGCTGCCATTTTATATCCTCACACCTTTTGATTTGTGCCTTTCACATCCTTGATCTCTTTTGGAAGGGAGGTCATTGGGTGATTATTGGAAGCGCAAATCCGAAACCAAAACCCGACATTTGGCCATAACATCCTACCAAATTTTCCTAAAACACCCCACAAGAGGTTTTGGACCCATCCCAAGTGGATTGGTGCCAAAATCGGGCCCTAAACGGTGGGCGTCCCGCCCCGGGCGCCCCGCACTGTTGTAGTTCTAATCGCCCCGCCCCGGAGTGATTAGAAATCTGTAGCAGATTTCAGTTCTATTATTTTTGCATCTGATTCTATGTTGCTTAAATAGGTTGTCATTCAAATTTCACATCATTTTGAGCTGTTTTGATCATGTTTTTGTCATTTCTCGCTTTTGCTAACATGCAGGTAGCATCATCAAATTCCTGGTGATAGAGGCCAAATTGGGAAAATCTGACCTTCTAGGTCTTTCCAAAATACCCCATTTTAGCTAACCCCCAACTTTGTAGGTGATTTGGAGCTTCCCAGATGTGACATTTGGGACAGTGCTATCTGACATTTTGTTGTAGGTCTAATCGTCCCGCCCTGGAGCGAATACGAATCTGTGGCGAATTTTTTGACTGTTCCATTTGTAGTGCCTTCTCGATGATGTTTTTATGCCCCTGTCAAGTTTTTAGTTCATTTGGATCTATTTCAGTTATCATTTTATTTATATTTTGCATGTACTAATTGAAGGCGTGGGGATTGCATGTTTCATTTTATCTACAGGTGCTACTGACTATTTCCTGTTTCCTTGAACATAGGGTCTCAACATTAGAGGAGCAGCAAGGATTCAAGACTCATCAATGCAAGTGGCGGCGATGTTTGGTCCGCCCACTTTACATGTGGGCATGCGAAAGAAGGAATAGCATCCATTGATGTGACAAGAACACATTTAACGCTCCTAGCCCCTAAAAATGGAGGAGGCAAATTGTAACCGAGTTCTAAAGCATATTAATAAAAAGGGTTGTCTTCCATATTGGCTTTCTATTTGGTTTCGATTCGTTTATGCTTCTTTCCTTTCATGCACTTTCAATTCATAGGATTTAGCGTTATCTTTTGTTTCATTTACATCGCATCTTGGATTTTCCTTTTTGTTTCTGTATCCTCATGCTTTCAGTGGTGATCATGGTGGGACCCTTGTCCTCTATTTTTAATATCAGAAATCTGATCAAAACTTGATTGTTTTTGCTTGCAGGTACCAAGTTTTCAAACGTTGGACTGCTGTTCGTTCCAGTCTGTGACGAATACAGAGCTGGAATTCGTCTTACCCAGGGACGAATGGGCATTCATCCCACCCTATGATGAATACAGTTCTATTATTCATCCCACCCAGGGATGAATAGCTCTCTATGCAGTTTCAGGATAGAAGCTCAGAACCAACCGATTTGGGCAGAGAAGAGGTAAGGGTCCTAAACACCTTCTGTCATTTTTTGCTTTCTGTTTTCTATTTTCTAGTTATTTGCTTGCTTAGGGAAAAGTTTTTTTACTGCATGTTTTCTTCATTTATGCAAATTAAAAAGAACCCCACACACCACATGGTAATTTAAACACCAAGGAGCTGGTCGTAAAACCCCAGCCCTTAATCAAGACCAACGATGGATTTCATCACCACCTTGGCTTGAAATTTTGCATCCATAAACCCGATCGCTACTATTGCTAGACGTAAATCCTGATGAAAGCTGACCAAGTGTAGCTGGGGTGATTCCCAGTGCATGAGGATAAGTCTTCTATGGTAGGTGTCAAAAATAGGGTGATCCCCCTTTCGTACCGCCTATGTTCCACGTACCATTCTGCTCTCACGTACCAATAGTTTCCCTCACGTAAGGGCGGGTATATAGAGAGGTTGGTATAATGGCCTGGCAATGGTATATCGAAGGGGCGACCATTTTTGGGAGTCATAAGAGCCATCATATTGCATTTGCTACAAAACATTCTTTACAAAACTATCAAAACAAAAATCAAAACACACTAAACCAGGTTTAGGGCACACCTTTAATCTTTAAATGAGATAATCATTGCTTTGTGTGTGTGATATTTTCTGTTTAGTGTAGCATAAAAATCATAAAAAGAAATAAAAATCTACGCATCTTGTAGGAAAACACCACCATGGTGTACACCCGTAGCCAAGCCCAATCATGGGCAGGAGCTACGGAGAGTGTACAAGGGGGCACAAGTCACCTCCGCTATAGCCCCAAGGACTTGGTCATACCACCTTGGTGGCCCGACCCACAAGAGAGTCCACATCGTGCCATTTTAGAATGGGACTATAGAGGCACCCCTTCGAGGGGCACTCCCGTCCAACATAGACCCTTTCAGGAGGAGTCCTTACATGTGGCACTCAATATAAATGGGAAGGCTCCCTTAGAAGCTCGGTATGAGTGGCCACCATGCGATGAAGCGCTAGAACAACATAGGGTCCATGAGGAGAGGCCACATGATTATGTCATCCCTCCTTTACCCCCCATCACTATTAGGAATAATAAGCCAAATCCAGAGCACAAGGCTCTTCAAACAGGGTGAGCCAACTCTGCCCGCCCCTTTCACATATACGAAAGGGAGCATGAGGAAGACCATTACATTCCTCAAGAGCAATACACAACATGGGAGCAATGCACCTCCACACCTGCTATCTACCAGAATCACCTACTGAGGCCAGAGCCTCGAGTGAATGCCGCCAACCTCGATAGAGGGAAGCGACCTATAGAGATCTCGGATCATCATGACCGAGATAAATGCGTAGGAGAGGCATCTAGGCCTCCTAGACTCAATATGGTAGAACAAATCGACTTGGCAGTCACCAGACATGCCACCCACCAAGCGCAGATCACGCAGCTTGAGCAAGACCAACAATAGCTAGAGCATTTATATCACCTTAGCAAAGAGCGCATTCGATGCCAAATAGATGAGCTGCTCCATAACACTGTGCTTGAGAGGGTTCCAACCCCTCACACCCAAAGAGCAGAACCGTATGAGAGGCGCAACCCCTTGGTACGAGATAGGTCTCCATGACCTTACCAAGTGCTACCTCCGAGACCTCCTAGACCTGAGCGGGAGGCCACTCCCAGGAACAATGATGGGCACCCTCCACGGGGACCCACCCATGGTTATAGGTCTCATCCAAAAACTCCTCAAGAAGCCTATGAGGAGTATGAGCAAGAAGAAGAGCAGGCCGAAATGCCCTACCAAGGTAGAGGGGGTGCTATCCGGCCACCCCTCCATAGGCCTCAAGTTCCCCACAACCCACAACGGGAACTAACTAAGGAGGAAGAGATTAAATCTTTCGATGCATATAAAGCACTGCTAGAGCGCTTGGAGTCTATGGAGACCAAGACTTCTGGGCCCCAAAAGCCCACTTTACGCCAACTCCACAGTCATCCTGTGCATCCGTCAGTGTCGGCACCCCCTTACCCTGAACACTTTAAACTGCCTCAGTTGGCAATCTTTAGAGGTGAGGAAGATGCCCAAGAGCATGTGACTAGATTCCTGAGCCAATGCTTTGGCATTCAGGACAATGATGCTTTGCTGTTAAGAACATTCATCACCACGTTCGTAGGCCCTACCTCGGATTGGTTCACTCAATTGCCAAAGCACAACATTAGTAACTTAGATCAGCTAGTGGATGCGTTCCTCGAACGCTTCACCTTCAACACCAAGAAGAAGGCATCACTAAGCGACCTAGCCAGCCTCAGGCAGTATGAGGAAGAAACCATGGCGGCCTATGGGAACCGGTGGAGGACTTTGCTTTCAAAGCTGCCCTACCTCCCTCCTATGTCCGACCTCACCCAAATGTTCTCAAAGAGCTGTTTGAGATCGATCTCCATGCTATTGTAGCTACAACAATATGCCACTTTAGAGGAAGCTCTAGCGCAAGCCAGAATCATTGAGGAGATCAAGATTCAGGATGGCGAGATAGCCAAGCCAAAGAAGAAAGAATGGTCTAAGAACACCAAAATAGGGACCACGCAACAGAAACCCATTGCGGTCAATCAGGTTGCTATAAACGTCCCTAAGCCTGCACAAGCAACACAGCCCCAAAAGGCTAACTATCAGGCGGTGCCTCTTAATAGTTATGACAGAGAAAATTAGAGGCAAGAACAAAATCAGCAGCATCGCCCTAGGCGACAATTCACACCTTACACAGAGTCCAGAGATTCCCTGTTTGACCGCTTGTCAATGGCAAACTTGATCAACCTGCCCGAGATTCAACCCATAGACCCCAATGCGCCAAAACCTAAGGGCTATAGGGAAGACTTGTACTGTAGGTTCCACAGATGGAAGGGACATGACCTTAATGCATGTTGGAAGTTTAAAGGCTTGGTGCAAGACCTAATAGATAACAAGACATTAGCGGTGGATAATCCCGTGGCACCAAGCAACCAACAAATGGAGGTCTTTAAGGACCCCTTGCCTGCCCATGATGCATAGGCAAAGACCCTACAAGTCAATGAGGTAACACAGAACTGCCCCATGCAGGGGTATGTAGGGATGATCAGTATAGTGACTCGAAACAAGAGGTACCCGAGCACAGCTGCCCCCATGGCAGCTACAGGAGAGGTGCCAACAATGTCACAACCACAACAACACCTTGCACAACCTCCTCCACCTAGACCAGTGGCCATAATTCGGACCAAACTCACCCAGAGTTTGAGGACCACATCGGCTAGGCTCTCCATCTACGAGCTCATACAACAATCATCGCCCCATCGGGAGGCTCTAATGGAGATACTAAAAGCCATCGAGTTGCAGCCCCATGAAGCAAACTCCTTCAACAACTTCATGGGACATGTCAAATGATGCACTGAGCCAGTCATCACCTTTCGAGAGGACGAATTGAAATCAGTGGTTGGTGACATGGCGGATCCACCCCTGCACGTCATCGCATGGGTCAACGGGATTCCGTACAAGAGGGTATTGGTGGACACTGGCTCATCCAGTAATATCATTACAACAGCGGCCTTGAAGCACCTAAAGTTGCCCGCATCTCACATAGTGGCCTCCACCTATACACTGCGAGCATTCAATGATGCAATATGCTCGACAGTTGGCACAATTGTCCTACCCATCCAAGTGGGGCAAAAGACTATACCTACATTGTGCCACATCTTGGAGGGTGAGATGGCCTATAACATCTTGCTGGGTCGGCCATGGATCAGGGACATGAAGTGTGTCCCTTCGATAGCTCATCAGTGCTTAAAGTATACATTCGAAGGGCAGGTGCATGTAGTCCCGACGGACTTAGAACCCTTCAAGTATTGCAATACGGTGCAGCTAATGCCACAATCGACCCTTCCATCAATGCATTTGGATTTTTAGTTGAATCCATCTAAACAGGGTCCGATTCCATAGGCATCCCCATTGACAAGTCCATCAAATCCCCAGTCGGGTCCATCTTCATCGTCTGGTCCTTCACCAACGATGCCACCTATGGTGGCCACATCGAAGGACAAAGGGAAGAAACCCCTGGAAGAGGCACCACCATCAGTCTCAACCATCTCTACTGAGGAGATGCCTAGCAGAATGGAAGTCGAAGCTCCTAGTTCACCCGATATGGAGTGGACTCAGGAAGAACTTTCGTTCCCTCCCCCTCAATCACCAACAATCATCGTTGAAATGGCCAATACGGGCCTGGGGGAGTACCTGGTGTGGAATATTGTAGCAACACCCACACTGGAGTCCATGCAGGACATGGGGAGACCTCGCCTCCCCATCGGTACTATTGTTCCTCTAGGCTACCCATCGAATCAGACAAACTTTGTGTATGGGGGCCTTGATCATGGTATTGAACCATACATGCAAGAGGAAGAAGATGAAGAGCCTTTTGCGGAAGATGTCAACTATTTTTCCAACCCAGATTTCGCTTTGAGATACCTTGGCCAATGCAATTGGCATGGATATGGGTTAGGCAGATATGAGCAAGGAGTGCGTGTTCTTTGCCAACCAAGATACCAAATGCCATACGACAAATCAGGAGTAGGGTTCAACCACCCTCTACCCTTGGACATCTTGGTAGAGAACATGCAAGGCCTAGGGATAGGCAACAAGGGTGGATTGGCATTAGATCCATATGCCAATCCTAACACGACATATACATTGGGGGATTATCTCCCATTGTTGACAACCAACCTTGTTGACCTCAACAACCCTTTCCCTTCGCTCGAGAGAGGAGAAAGTTTGAGAACTCACCTACAAGAGGGGTATAGACAAGGTCAAGAAGGATCTTCAGAAGATGAGTCAGAATATGAGGTAGCACCATGGGACCCCTTCGAATCGGATAGCAATCACTCACAAGTGACCCCCATGGATGATTATCAAGAAAGCCTCTTGGCAATGTTCCCTTTGGATGCTCCAATCGAGCAAGTGCCACCTCAAGAAAATCAGGTCCCCCCATAGAGAGCGGAACAACCCCGATGGGGCCAGATCAATTTGCTCATGCAAGATGAGCCTCTAATGTCGCAAATAGTTGTTGGAACCAACGAAGGCCTTTGGATCTCCGATAGTGATTATGAAGATGAAACTGAGATGGCATATCTCAATCACATGCGACAGATGCAGCAACAATACCCCCTGGATATTGATGACATATTTGAACAACTAAACATAGGGCCAGGGCATGAGTGGCACCTAAACCCAGCGTAGTGGGACCAAGTGTTGAATCCACCACTTTGGGCATATAGAGAGCACCTACCACCCAGAGACCCTATAGAGATATCAGTGTCGAGGGTAGACCCTATCCTCCTATCCACATAGGGCCGATCCATTCATGCCAATACCTCCAGAGCCAGATCCGGAGCACAAAGATCATCCACAATGTTCGAGTCATCACACCCACGGTAATGGAGACCAAAATCATTTCATCAACATGATCTCCATTGACTTAACCGCCCCCATCCACAATCCGACCGATCCAACATAGTCATTGTATCTAGACATAGATGCCATAGATTGGGATCACATCAATTCACCACCATCCCCATCAGAGTACTGGCCTTTCGATGAGATGCTTCATTTCACCCCAGGGCCAACTCAGGATATCTTCCATGCTGAAGAGGAACCCGAGGTTCCCAACGCAGATTTAAACTCAACAAATGATATCCACTTGATCCCAACTCCACACCAGTTGGAGGACGGATCCCACATGTCGGTCGAGGAGACGACTGACGTAGACATCGGCTCGGATCCAATGAATCCATAGATAATCAAGTTGGGGGTAAGTCTATCCCCCGAAGAGCAAGCCGACTACATTGCCCTTCTCAAAGAGAAGAAGGAGGTTTTTGCATGGTCCTACAAAGACATGTCGGGGCTAGATCCACAGCTAGTCACGCATAATCTAACGCTTGATCCGACAGTCAAGCCAGTAAAGCAAAAACTACGTAAGATGCACCCAACAGTGGCCTTAATGGTCAAAGATGAATTACAAAAGTTGTTGGATGCACAGTTTGTCATCTGCGTGGATTACCCACCATGGCTGTCCAACATGGTGCCCATCAAAAATCCTGATGGGAGGATTCGCATATGCACTGATTTTCGAGATCTAAACAAAGCGAGTCCTAAGGATGATTTCCCCTTGCCGAGCATCGATGCATTGGTAGACGCTACAGCGGGCCACGAAATGCTTTCCCTCATGGATGGTTTCTCGGGATACAATCAGATTCGTATCAATCCCGAGGACCAACTAAAAATGGCGTTCACAATGCCTTGGGGGACATTTTGTTATAAGGTCATGCCCTTTGGCCTTAAAAATGTTGGCACCACCTACCAACGTGCCATGACATACATCTTCCATGATCACATGCATAAAAATTTGGAAGATTACATGGATGATTTGTTGGCCAAATCTCTTTTGCGCCCAGATCATCTCGATGACTTAAGCAAGATCCTCGATCGCCTCATGGAACATAAAGTCAGACTGAATCCCAAGAAGTGCGTATTTGGCGTCACATCTGGAAAACTCTTGGGTTTCATAGTCTCAAAGTGAGGCATCGAGGTGGACCCAAACAAAGTCAAGGCAATCCTTGAAATGCTTCCCCCAACTACCATCAAGCAGCTCAGAAGCCTACAGGGAAAGGTCACGTCAATCAAGCGCTTCATAGCGCAGCTATCTGACAAGTGCCGACCCATGAATAAATTATTGCACAAGGGGGTAGCATTTCATTGGGATGACGAGTGCCAATCAGCCTTTGATGACATTAAACAATACTTGGCTTCACCACCAGTATTGGCACCACCTAGACCAGGAGTGTCATTCTACTTATACATCTCAGCTACTGAGGTGGCACTGGGTGCCATGTTAGCCCAAAAGAATGAACTTCACAAAGAACAGGCTACTTACTATCTTAGCCGCACCCTGGTCAGTTATGAACTTAACTATGCATACGTCGAGAAGCTCTGCTTGGCAGTGGTGTTTGCTACCAAAAAGCTATGCCATTACATGCTGAGCAACATGACGTATGTTGTGTCTAAGGAGAATCCATTGCGGTACATGATGAGTCATACTTATCATAGTAGCCGCACGGCGAAATGGATCATGTTGTTGATGGAGTTTGACATCGAGTTCATTGGACAGAAATCCATCAAAGGTCAAGTCATAGCCGATCAACTAGCAGAGGCTCCTCTCGAAGATGATCAGCCTCTGACCATAGAACTACCCGATGATGGGGTCTTCCATGTCTCAGAATCGCCAGATTCCGATGAGCCTGAGTCACGAGCCGACATAACCCTATTTTTTGATGGTTCTAAATGTGAGCAAGGAGGTGGCACGGGAATTGTATTCTTCACACCACAAGGGGCTCCAATGCCTCTATCATTTAAATTAGATTTCCCGTGCACCAACAACAATGCAGAATACGAAGCCTTGCTCATAGGTCTTCAGACAACAATCACCATGAACATCAAATGATTAAACATCTTTGGTGATTCGTTGTTAATTGTCAACCAAGTCAAAGGGGTATTCCAATGTAAATGCCCAGTTCTGCAGGCCTACAAAGCCCTTGTGGACAAATTCTTGGCAAAGCTTGAATGGTATGACATCGAGGCACTCCCTCGGTCATCGAATCATTTTGCGGACACTATGGCCTCCTTGGGGTCACTAATCCCATAAGACATTTTTGGTGATATGACAACCATTCAAGTCAAAACACTATCGCAATCCATGATGGAGCGTGCAAGCTCTGACTTAACGCCAGGAATCCACTTGATCCAGATTGAACCATCCCCGGACAAGTTCTCTCGAATCCATGATTGTCTGAATCATGCCAACTGGGGTCCTTGTTCTCCCCTACTCCCCTTAATAGCAACACAATGCTATTCTTACAAGTTCTTTCTCGCTCAGCTTTTGCTAGGGATGAACTTCAAGAGGGATTGGCTGTTCATACTATCGAGGTTTTCGATCAGCAGGATTGGTATACACCCATAAGGGACTACCTCAAGTTAGGTAACCTCCCACTTGGATTGACGCATGCCGCAAAATGATCATTCAAATAGAAAGTGGCTAAACATGTCTTGTTAGGAGACATTTTGTACCATCGTAGCTATGAAGGAATCCTCCTTCATTGCTTGGACCAACAGGAGTCCACTTGGGCGATCACCCAAGCGCACGATGGTACATGCGGTGGCCACTTCAGTGGTATGGCCATCGCAAAGCGCATTCTCTGCATGGGCTATTATTGGCCATCTTTAGAGCGATATTGTTGCGCATATGTAAGGAAGTGCATGAAGTGTCAACACCATGCAAATTTGACACACGTACCTTCTCAGGCCTTGCAGCCGATCCAATCGGCTTGGCCATTTTCATAGTGGGGCTTAGATCTAATCGAAAAGATCTCCCCTACATCGTCAAGTCATCACACGTTCATCATAACGGCCATAGAGTACTTCACCAAGTGGGTGGAAGCAATTCCGCTTACCTCTATGACTGGAACCCGCATTTCGGAGTTCATTTTACATAATATCATATGTCATTTTGGTATTCCATCCAAGATAATCTCGGATAATGGGACGTCATTCAAGAACAAAGACGTGCGTGCTTTGACCACAAAGTACAAAATTTAGCATAGTTTTTTGACACCCTATTATCCATAGGCAAATGGGCAAGCAGAGGCATCAAACAAAATGCTAGTTGCCATCCTCAAAAATATAATCGTAGATAGTCATAAGGATTGGCACATTCAGATCCCACTTGCCCTGTGGGCTTATCGCACTAGCATTCGGACGCCCACTAGGGCAACTCCATTTTTGCTCGTGTATGGCTCCGAGGCTGTCATGCCTCTCGAGTTGGAAATCCCTTCCCTATGCATATCAATGCAAGAGTTCATCGATGATGACACTACGCGGTAGGCCCGGTTAGACCAGCTTACATTGCTTGATGAATGACGCGTTAATGCTCTCGAGAATTTACGTATCTATCAAGAGTGACTTAAGAAAGCATACAACATGAAGGTTCACCTGAGGGACTTTCAGGTTGGTGACTTGGTCTTAAAAGAGAACCAACAAAATTCTAACTTGCCGCCCCATCTAAGGGACAAGTTCATGGCAAACTGGTTAGGTCCTTATGTCATCGATAGTAAAATAGGACCTGGAACATACCGGCTCGCCTCTCTTGATGGAATCAAGGAACTAGAACCCTTGAACATCAGTCATTTGAGGCCATTCCATATCTAAGAAAGCCATAGCCCAAACCAAAAGCTCCAAGGATTCTCATAATCGCTTGGTCAAACCAAAAGCTCCAAGGATTCTCATAATCACTTGGTCAAACCAAAAGCTCCAAGGATTCTCGTAGTCGCTTGGTCAACCCCAAAATGCCCCAAAGGTGCCCATTACCCCTTTGGTCAAACCAAAAAGCTCCAAGGATTCTCGTAGTCGCTTGGTCAATCCCAAAATGCCCCAAAGGTACCCATCATCCCTTTGGTCAAACCAAAAGCTCCAAGGGTTCCCACAATCGCTTGGTCAAAAAAAAAAGAAAATTCAAAAACAATAAAATCATCAAAAATAACAAAAATTTGCATCTCATCTTCATACTCACAAAAAAATCAATCCATCGAAAACACAAAAATAATAGCTGCATTAAGCATCACATCCATACATTGCATATTTGTTAGTCATACAGGTCAAAGGCACCATAGACTGTAATTATTCGGCAAATCCATATTTTTTCCACATTTCTCCACTCTATCAACAGTCCATCAAAAATAAACGCCATTCACATATTTTCACCATATCATAGTCAATTGTCTTCTAATGTATTTAGAGTTTTCGTCATTTCAGCTGTCATTAGCTTTCTAGCCAAATACTGTACAAAGTCAGACAGATTTTACAAAGGTAGACTTTTACTTGGATCACACCTTGTTACGTAGCATCCCAACACAAATTAAAACACATAAAAATTCCCAAGTTGTGTGAACGAAGGATGAAATCTGTAAAGCAATCCAGGATACTATCTAGTGAAAAAGTTATCTTGCTCATCCCCCTATGCGAATGACCCCAAAAATGCTGAGAGTTGGCAAAAGGACAAGCATCTTCCCTACCCAATTCCCCAAGAATCCCAAGTTCTCAAAAAGTTGCAAAACATCAAAAATTTGCAAAATTAAATACTACAAAGTTTGACATCAAATCCCACAAAGTGCATACATCAAAAGGCACATACAATAGTGATTCTCATCACTCAATATTCAAATCCCTTGCTCAAAAGAAAAAACAAAAATAAACAGTGATTTTTATCACTATAGAAGAGCAAGTATCCCAATACAATTGAAGAAAAGAAGGGAGTCGAACTTGAATCCCTGGAACTCTCAGACATTCAGAAGGTCATGAGGTAAACCTCAGTACCGGTTTGGTGGATAACCTATCGGTCACTGGTGGCAAACCTCCCGCATGACGATATATCTGTCACATTAACTTGTGTGCAGATCAATGTTTGCATGTGGATGAGCTAGCTTATGGTATCCTAGATAGCACCGTAGATTAATCTGACTAAATACAACAAAGGAGTTAGTGGAGCTAATTAGGTGATCCTCAGTACAGGTTTGGTTGATAGCCTATCTGGCACTGGCGGTATCCTGACAAATACCACATAAATAAACTCAATTGCACACACAGGGATGTGAAATAACTTGGTCAAAGACAAGTCGGATTCATACCTTGTTCAAAAGTCTTGTAAGATAAAAGTATAGCCTTGGCTAATTAGTTAAAACATCTGAGTCTCAGAAAACCTTAACTACATTATAAACCAACTGTGATATCTTTCGTCCTTGCATCACCATCAAAAAATACAAAAAAAATAACATGTATACATAAAAAAGTCATTTACCACAACAATCGCCTAGGACAAAAGCCATAAGCAGTCTATGGTGCCACCACCAACAATTACAATTTCAATTCATCCATTCCATTTGCATATCATATAAATTAGAAACTTTAGCATTCATCACAACATATCCATACATAATGTAAATTAACATGCATCCATCAAACATCAATCATTGTGCATAAAATCAAATCACAACACGTGTATAAACAAAAGAAAGTCATATATATATATATATCATCAAAAATGCCCATAGGCTACAATAAACCGGTCCTCTGACCTCGCAAAAAGGCAAAAGCTCAAAAACCCCCAAGCCTAGGGCATCGGCCACCATGATCATGCAGGATCGGTGCGACGGGAACTACCCCCCATGGTGTGGGTCCTATGGGACCCCTTAAGGCGACTATTGCTAGCCCCCGCATCACGCCTACTAGCGCCCCCTCATCTAATCGCTTATGATGAGATGATGTTGACTGCTCAGTATCACTGCCTCTCATCTAAAGTGAAGACCCACCTCTAGAGAGCTCAGGTAACCACCCCCTGAGGTGGATAATCTCTCCCTCCAAATCCATCCGATGTCGAAACCACTCTGCCTCCCATCATCGATACGTAGCCACTACGTCATCGCACTATGCCAATGCCTTCTCCCTCTCCACCAATTGCGTCCATAGGAGATCCATCTCCCATGCAGCATCTGTGTCCCCATCCCATCGGTGGTACGTAGCAAATGCGTTCTCCCGCTCAGCCAATTGAGTCCGTAGGAGATCCCTCTCCTACAAAGCCACTCTCAGTCAGCCAAAGTCAGTGCCTCCCATGCTTCAGAGAAAACCGTAGGCACATGGTACCGGCTCTTCATAATCTGTAAAAGAAAACAAGACAAAAATATTAAAAAAACATGATAAACTGTATAGAATAACATGAATATACAACAATGCATAAAATAATGTACAACTAAAAACAGACAAATAATGATAAACAAAATTCAAAAATTCAAATTTTTGGTCCTAGGGTTTTTAACTCTAGTTTAAATGATAAATAAAAATAAAAAACAATTGTCTGTCCTAGGGTTTTTAACTCTAGTTCAGAAAATAAAAAAACAAAATTCAAAAAAGTTTTTCACCTAGGGTTTTTACCTCTAGTTCAAACTGATAACTAAAAAAACAAACAAAAAAAAAATATTTTGTCAGTTCCTAGGGTTTTTAACTCTAGTTTAAACTGATAAATTAACAAAAACAAATTCAAAAACATTTTTTCAGTCCTAGGGTTTTTAACTCTAAGTCTAAACTGATAAATTAAAAACAAAAAAATAAAAAAAAAATAAAAAACATTTTGTTAGTCCTAGGGTTTTTAACTCTACGTTTAAACTGATAAATAAAAACAAAAAAATTCAAAGAAACAAATTTTTCAGTTAACCTAGGGTTTACTCTTAGTCTACACTGATAAATAACTACAAAAAAAACAAAACAACCAAAAATATTTTTCGTTAACCTAGGGTTTACCCTTAGTCTACACTGACAAATAACTACAAAAAAACAAAACAACTAAAAACATTTTTTAGTTAACCTAGGGTTTACCCTTAGTCTACATTAACAAATAACTACAAAAAAACAAAACAACCAAAAACATTTTTTAGTTAACCTAGGGTTTACCCTTAGTCTACACTGACAAATAACTAAAAAAAACAAACAAAACAAAAACATTTTTCGTTAACCTAGGGTTAAACTAAGTTTTTAAGCTAAGTTTTAAACTAAGTTTTTAAGCTACGTTTTGATATTTGTTAAACTAGGGTTTCTTTTCGTTTACAAATGCAAAATAATAAACATGGTTTCCACTAGGGTTTCAACCTAAGTTCTAATGAAGCCATACAAAACACAAATTCACACATACAAAACAAAACAAATTCTTTTTTAGGGTTTCATTTTTCAAAAACTCGAAAAACCAAATACAAAAGAGACACATTGCGGCTTTAAACTGTAAAATAAAACAACAAAATAAAGAGGAAGAGCACTTACCGGTCTCGCTTCGGCTCCGCCACTCGATCCGGTTCATGCACTCATGGTGTCGAGAAAAATTCGGCAGCGCTTCGCTTCGCAGAATCAACCTCCTCCTCCTCAGAGCTCCAAATCGCTAGAAAATTCGAATGCAAATGAGCCCAAACCCTAGTTTTGGCCCTTAAATAGGCTTTTAGGCTTGTAATCATTCCTCCCTGGGATGAGCACTCTAGTTAGCGCTCGTCCCACCCTGGGACGATTACTAAACTGGTATTCGTCCCACCCAGGGATGATTATAGAGCAAAAATTTCAAAAACAACAAAAACTGCACAAAATGTACCAAAAACAAGCAATAAAATTGTCCAATAAGAGTGCTTTTGCACTTGACATTCCAGGCATGCAAAATAGACGTCGGGGTCACAAATCCTCACTATCCTACTCCCTAAGAAGGCTACCATAGCCGGACCGCTCCACGGGAGGATGGATTGTCAAGAATTTCATCCCCAAACGACATCCCAAAAAGGGTCAAAACCCACCCAAAAATAGCAATAACATTGCCGAACAAAGGTGCCTTTGTGCCCTCCATTCTTGGCATACAAAATTGACGTCGGGGTCACAAATTGTCACTATCCTACTCCCTAAGAAGGCTACCATAGCCGGACCACTCCACGGGAGGACGGATTTTCGAGAATTTCATCCCCAAATAGCGTCACCAAAAGGGTTAAACACCCACCAAAAATAGGTCTAAATGTTGGGAAACCGCACACACATTCAAAGATAAACATCTGAAAGGCACCCTTACACAAGTCATCTTGGGTCAAGCGACTCGTCGCTTTTCTCATGTAGGTCATTCCCTCATCGATTCGTCGCTTGAGGGGGTAGTCACACTTAGTCACCAATCAACAAATACACACCCAATCAAGGAAATGGCATGCATTCAAAGAATCATTGACAAAGACAATCACGCCCTTGCTTGGGGCAGCAAACAAGCAATAATCACAAGCTGATCAAACACTTGGCATTCATGAATCATGAACTCAAGGTTCCCACAGACAAAAGGTTGCGCCCTTTGCCTATTCATGACTGATCAATGTCCAAGATCAAGTAACACCTCACCAAAAAAGGTTAACACTTGAATTGAGTTCCTTCGCTCGTCAGAAGCAAGGATTCAAGAATGCATGCCCTTTCCATACTTGGGGCATCAAAAGTTGGTTAGGTTACTGAGAAACCCTAATCATTAGTGCTTTGGTTATCTATTTTTTCTCAACACTGCGCCACGCATAACGCATCCCAAAAAGGGGCATCTGTAGACACCAAAACAACACCAATCCGATTATGTGACTGCAAACACTGATCGCATTGACACACACAGACCCCAAGGGCAGCCCCCAGAGGTTAAAAAGTGGTCCTAACCACTCTCACAATAGTTTTGGAAGGTCAGAGGTCAATTTGGCACCTTCAAGCACTCTGCTCCTTATTCGTTCCACCCAGGGACGATTACAAACTGGTACTCGCCCCACCCAGGGACGATTAGCAGTATTCGCTCCAGGGTGGGGCGAATAGCAGGTTTGACGGGCAAAAAGTCAAATCTTGACAAATGGTAGCTTAGATCCACCACTTAACTCTTCCTTCATTGCATGGGAGTGTGAGTGAGCGTTTTCGAGCGTTAGAGGCAGTTACAGGGGCAGTCATGGAGCCCCTAATCAGGGAGGAATCTTCTCCCCCCTGGGAAGGCATGATTTCCAAGTGGCGCCTCTGCATGCTCATCCAAAGAGACCGTCAGGTCTATAAAATGGTGAGTCTTCTCACCCCAAAGATATAGAGAGAAGGAGCATTTTTAGCAACGAAGTGCCCACCGTATTTTACATCCTCACACCTTTTGATTTGTGCCTTTCACATCCTTGATCTCTTTTGGAAGGGAGGTCATTGGGTGATTATTGGAAGCGCAAATCCGAAACCAAAACCTGACATTTGGCCACAACATCCTACCAAATTTTTTGACAACACCCCACAAGAGGTTTTGGACCCATCCCAAGTGGATTGGTGCCGAAATCGGGCCCCAAACGACGGGCGTCCTGCCCTCGGGTGCCCCCGCACTGTTGTAGTCCTAATCGCCCCACCCCAGAGTGATTAGAAATATGTGGTAGATTTCCTTTCTATTATTTTTGCATCTGATTCTATGCTGCTTAGATAGGTTGTCATTCAAATTTCACATCATTTTGAGCTGTTTTGATCATGTTTTTGTCATTTCTCGCTTTTGCTAACATGCAGGTAGCATCATCAAATTCCTGGTGATAGAGGCCAAATTGGGAAAATCTGACCTTCTGGGTCTTCCCAAAATACCCCATTTTAGCTAACCCCCAAATTTTCAGGTGATTTGGAGCTTCCCGGATGTGACATTTGGGATAGTGCTTTATGACGTTTTGTTGTAGGTCTAATCGTCCCGCCCCGGAGTGAATACGAATCTGTGGTGAATTTTCTGATTGTTCCATTTGCAGTGCCTTCTCGGTGATGTTTTTATGCCCCTATCAAATTTTTAGTTCATTTGGATCTATTTTAGTTATCATTTTATTTATATTTTGCATGCACTAATTGAAGGCGTGGGGATTGCATGTTTCATTTTATCTACAGGTGCTACTGATTGTTTCCTGTTTCCTTGAATGTAGGGTCTTGACATTAGAGGAGCAGCAAGGAGTCAAGACTCATCAACGCAAGCGGCGGCGACGTTTGGTCCGCCCACTTTACATGTGGGCACGCGGAAGAAGGAATAGCATCCATTGATGTGACAAGAACACATTTAACGCTCCTAGCCCCTAAAAAGGGAGGAGGCGAATTGTAACCGAGTTCTAAAGCATATTAATAAAAAGGGTTGTCTTCCATATTGGCTTTCTATTTGGTTTCGATTCGTTTATGCTTCTCTCCTTTCATGCACTTTCAATTCATAGGATTTAGCGTTATCTTTTGTTTCGTTTACATCGCATCTTGGCTTTTCCTTTTTTTTTTCGTATCCTCGTGCTTTCACAAGCCTAGGAAGGGACCCAACAACAAGAGTAATAAACATGCGTAGAAGCCAACACTTTCGAGCAAATTTGAAATTTGCCAACAAGAGATAGCTTCTTAGCATTCCAATATTCTAGCTTGCTTTCCACTTTGCTGATGACATAATACCACAATTGGGATAGAGAGATTTGAAAGGCAAAAGGAATACCTAGGAATTTGAAGACTTCTCCAAGCTGAATTAGACTCCACTGCACACATTAAATCCAATGGGGAAGATGCTACAAGGGTTACTTGTAATAGGAGTTTTTCCTCCATTGGATATTAGATCCAAAGGCTTTGTAAAAATATCAAGACAAGACAAAGCTTCAGAAAGGGATTGATCATCCTAATTTAGAGTAAGGAAGGAATCATCAAAAAAGTAGTCATTATAGAGCTGACCAAAATTCCCAGGAAGGGAAATACCCTGAAGCATCCCAAGAGAAGCATGATGAGCCAAAAGATAACAAAAGGCTTGTATTGCTAAAATGAATAGTGATGGGGCCAACGGACATCCCTGCATTACTAACCTATGCAAGCCAATAACATCACTTTGAAGCTTGTTGAGAGAAAGCATAACTAATGCATCCTAAAAAAAGTATTTTAACAAAGGAAATAAACTAAAGACCAAAGCCAAGATCTTCCAACATGGAAATAATGAAAACCCACTCAATTCGATCATAAGCCTTTTCAAAGTCAAGCTTGAGGAATAGGGTCTATTGACTGGACCTGCAAGCCCACTCCATCCTTTACCAAATAGAGAGAATGATGTCCAAAATATTATTATTATGGATAAATCTAGATTGCTCAAACATCACAATAGAGGGAAGCAAAGGCCGAATATATAAAGCAAGCACTTTGTTAATGATATTGTAGATGACATTAAGAAAATTTATTGACCTCCAATTTGTGATGATTTTTGGATCTCCAAAATTTGGGATAAACTTGATATTTCCCCTATTTATAATAGCACCTAAGGAGCCAGTCTATAGGGCTTCCAAATTTACTTTATGCAAGTCAGGACCAACAAACTCACAACAATTTTGTAAAATTCATAAGGGAAGCTATCAAGCCTTGGGCCCTTAGTGTCTTCCATTTGAAACAGGGCATCCTAATATCATTATTATAAAAGGGGACATTCAAAGTATTATTCATATCAACTATCACCACCTTCATAATGTTCTTGAGAATTTCCTCTGAAGCATCCTCATCTTCCTCCCTGTCCCTAGAAAATAAATCGTGAAAGAAGGATATTGTGGTAGTAGTAATTTCTTCCTTATATTTAAGGCATTCACATATAAATATTTGAATGTTTTGCATTGGTAAAGAAATTTCATTGCACGAATTAAATCTCCTTCGCATGAGCTTGATTAAATTTCGAATGGAAGAAGAAGACAAAGGTCTATGCTGATTTTGAGGTAGAAATTGCAGTGTAAAAGTAAACGATGATATACTTAGATTCATTTGGGTTGGCTAGTGTAGATGGAAGTTGAGGCTTGGCTAAGGCATTCATGGAGGTTGGCTCCAGTTTTGAATCCCACACAGTTCATTTTTGGAGAAAGAGGAAAGATATTTTTATTTTGGCTAAACTTTTTGAGAAGCATATATTTAATGGGAAATATTTCACTTCGGTTCTCATGTGGGTGCATAGTGTAGGTGGTAGCCTAGTTTTGGCTAGGATGTTGTGGTGGCTAAGGTCATGGTTTTTATTTAGGCAGTGGTTTTTGATGCATGTGAAAACATTTTTGTGATGTGGGCTAGTTATTAAGGTATGCAATTTTTGAGTTAAAATTGTCAAAGGCTTTAGAAAGTGAATTTTTTTTTGAGGCTATGTGATATTGAAAGGGCTAAGTGTGGAATTGTTTAGAGAGTCATAAGGTATGTTAATTAAATATTTTATTTTGGATTCTTAGGAAATTAATAAGTATTGGAGATTATAAGGTGTAAACAAGGAACTTTATTTTTTATGTGTGTTGAATATTATTTTGAAAGTGAAGGAGATTATAAGGTGTAAACAAGGAACTTTATTTTTTATGTGTGTTGAATATTATTTTGAAAGTGAAGGATATTATAAGGTGTAAACAAGGAACTTTATTTTTGATATGTATTGAATATTATTTTGAAAGTGAAGGAGATTATAAGGTGTAAACAAGGAACTCTATTTTTAATGTGTGTTATATTATTTTCAAAGGAGTGATAAGGTGTATTTGTGACTTGATATTTTATTGTATTCCTTGTATGGTGAAATATTTGTTAAGGTGAATATTCTTGTGGAGTTTTTGAGATAGACTATTGCTATCTAACCTAGAATTGGCAAAAGGATTTGGTTGTGATTAAAATAGCTTTTGAATATATATCTTCATCAAATCAAAGAGGAATTGGCACATCATCCTTTTTTGAAAATGTTGAATGAGTATTGTGAAATATAAGGTTGAGTGAAAAGGATTGTTTGATAAGCATTGTTGGAAATATCTGAGTCAATTTTTATATGCTTTATTGGTGAATGCTTAGAGAACATTTGAGATAGAGATTGAGTATTATTTGAGTTAGGGATTGAGACCCACATTGTGCTCCATATTTAAAGAAGTATGAAAACACCTATTTAGGGTTTGTGAGAAAGTTGTGTTTCATTGGTTTAATGATTGAGTGAAAATTCCTTAGCATTCATTTTGAGTTTATTAAAGTAAATATGCAAACATTAGAAAACAAAATTTGTGAAAGCATAAGTGTAGATCATAAATATATGTGTCATGTGCTACACTGAATCTATCTTTAAAAGAGCAAGAAAAGTAAGACATGTGGAGGCGACAGACTTAATGATTGAGTAGAACATATTGAGTTTTTTATAGAGTACATCATTCTCTATATGTTCCAAAGGTTAAACGAATTCTGGATAGAATATGTTTAAACTACTTCAACTTAAAGAAATTAATTTGAATATTAGACAAAGCATTTGATATAATTGTGAGGAATATTTGAGATTGATTAAGCGTATTTTGTGAGTTGTTTTGAGCATGTTTCAGAGAAAATTGTAGCATATGCTAGACCATATTTGAGCAAGTCTTGAGAGGAATTGAAGGTATATTTGAGCAAGTCTTGGTGAATACTTGAGAGCATATTGAGTAAGTTATTAAGAGGACTTGAAGGTAGATTTGAGCAAGTCTTGTGAAGACTTGATACAACATTGAGAGCATGTTTGGTTTGTTGAAGCTTTGTGTTAAGGCTTAGGGAAGATCTAAGAAGAGTTGATTGATTGATTTGTTCAAGATTTATGTTAAGGCTTGGGGCAGATCTAAGCATATGTGATTGGTTATTTGTTCAAGTTTTATGTTAAGTCTTCGAGCATGTCTAAGAAAACTTGACTGGTGATTTGATCAAGCTTAGTATTAAGGCTTGAGGACAAAGTTGAGACAGAGAATTGTGAGCAGATATATGAGTAGATTTGTGATTAGAGTTAGAGCATATTTGTAATACACTTGGGACAAAGTTTGATGTAGATCTGAGATAGAGTTGTAAGTAATATTTGGAGGTGATAGAGCATAGGACAAAAGTATCCAGTGGATAGAGATCTATTAGCTAGGGCATTTAGGATAGAGGTCTTCGATGGATATAGATCCATTAACCAGAGTAGTGGGAGCATGAGTCTTTTAGAATATCATCATACAAAGCAGAGGGGAAAGAGTTCTATTATGGATAGAGATCAACGAACCAGTTGAGGAGATAGAAGTCTCCTAGATCAAGTTACACAAACCAGAGAATAGGGGGTAGATTTCTCCTGTGGAGAGAGATGCACAAATATAAGCATAGGGGATTGGTGTCTCCTTTGGAAAGAGGTCCATAAACATTGTAATAGGAAATTGATTCCCAATAAGATTAGTTGAGAAAATTTAGTAGAAATATTTTCTTCATGGAGTAGCCCACATTGGGTGAACTATGTTAAATTGGTAGCTCTATTGTGTGTGACGATTTGTTCATTTATTTGATTACTGCTATTGATATTGCCATTGATAATATTGGATAATTTTGTTTGGTAAAGAAAAGTGAAATTTGGTCTTATACTGTTCACCCTACCCTCTCAGTATAAGATTGTGTTCTTCAATTGGTATTAGAGCGGTTTCCTTCGAAAGAATTTAACAACTTGAAGGAAAAGTATACAGAAACACACATGGCATATCAAAGTGGATCTTCAGCAAATAACGTACCATTGTTCGATGGGAACAATTATATTTTCTATAGCATAAGAATGAATACTTACTTTATGATGCAAGGATATGATACATGGTAAACAATTGAGGATGGTTACACACCTCTAGTTGGTCCTCCTTCAGATAAATACAGTAAGCTCGTACATATGTATATTGTAAATGTAATAAATGCAATCTTAAGTGGTGTATGTGAAGAAGAGTTTGTAAAAGTTATGCATTGCGAATCAACAAATGAAATTTGGGATAAATTGAAGCAAACATATGAGAGAGACAAAAGGGTAAAAATGGTAAAATTATAAAATCACAAAAAGACATTTGAAGAATTGAAGATAAAATAAGAGGAAGATATTGTTGTATATTTACTTCGTGTGGATAAGGTTGTTAACACCATGCGAGGACATGGATTTAAAATAGATGAATTTGATATTGCTTAAAAAATTTTAAGGTCACTCCCTATGAGGTATAATTAAAAGGTTTCATCCATGGAAGAAACACGAGATATTGAAACTTTAACTATGGATGAGTTACATGGAACTCTCACAGCTTATGAGATGATAATAGGAAAGGATCCTATTCCCAAGAAAGAGGTAGCCTTCAAAGTAGAAAATAATACAATAGATAAGAATCCAAATTCAAGTGATGATTCATCTAGTGATGAAGAAGAAAACTATGGCAGAAGGAATGTGGAGGACTAAAGAAAGCACAAATGTACAAAAATAGTTAGGTGTTTCAATTGTGGTACATATGTTCACTATGCATCTAACTGTCCAGAAGTTGGAAGGAGTAGTAGTGAAGAGAAATAATATCATAAGAGAAAGGAAGCAAGAAAATCTAGGTATGAAAAGAAAAACAGGTATGGAAAAAACAACCATGAAAAGAAGTTTTTTCAGAGGCATAGGAAGAGTTTTTATGTGGACAATATAGATAAGGTTTCAAGTGATAGTGATGAAAATCCTTAGATAGTGAAGAAGAAGAAATTCTCTTCTTGGAAATAGAATATGAAGGAAGTGATCCTATTGAAGATAAATCTGAAAGATATGAAGATGCTCTTGAAGACAAAGAAGTAGAGAAAGAATCAGAAAATGAAGAGGAAGGAGTAGAAGATCTAGAATTTGGAATTATTTATGCTCTAAAAGAACTGAAAAAAGTCAGAAAGTAGAATTCAAGACTCAACACTCAATTTCAAGAATGTGATGAAGAGAAAGGAAAGCTTATACAAGATATAACAAACTTAATAGCTAAGAAAAGGGGATTTAAAGAAAAGTTAGAAGCAAAAGTCTTAGAATATAAGAGACTAGAACAAGAGGTAGTTTCTCTAAGGAAATAGAAGAGTCTAAAGATAAGCTACATAGGTTTTGGAAAAGTTCAAATATTGTGGATAAAAGTATCAATGTAAAAAGACATTCATTTAATAAAATAAGACTTGGTTTTGAATAAAGAGAAAGAAACAGGAAGAAGGGTAAAGCTCAATATCAAAAGAGGAAGAAGCTTTAGAATAAGAGAGTAAAAAAGAAAATGAGACTTATGTGAATAGAAGTTTCACCAAGAAAGAAAAAATCCACAAACAAAGAACAAGAAACATCACAAGGAATAATGGACTAAGAGACCAATGGGTCCAAGGAAATATTTCTTCAAGGGACATTGTTTCTCATGTAACAAGTTTGGTCACAAGGCTATGCATTGCAAGACTCATGGAAAGGAGTATGGTATTACTAATAGGATATTCAAATGTGGAAATTTCTTTCAAAGGTATTGCTACTCTTTTATTGAATGTACACCCCGATCTAATGAATAGATTGCACACTGGTCTGATCTATTTAATTTTAGTTTGCTTTTTTATCTGATTTTTCTAATTTCTAAGGGTTTAATGCTAGTTTTTCTCGTGTTTCATATTGAGTGTTTATAAATATAAATGGATTGAAAATAGAATTTAAAAGCACAACAAATCAAATAATACTAAAAGAAACTAATTTTTTATTTATTCTAACCTAAAATCAACAAATTAAAAAATTCGTCTGTGGCTTTGGGTGTGCCCGGATGATAAGATGAAACAGTGAATCATTGATATATTCATCGTATGGTGTCTGAATCATGTGTTGTCTGATGTTAACTACTCTTGGAGGCTAGGCACACCTTTTCAAACCGATAAAATGTATGTTGAAACCACCAAAATTTTTGGCATGATTCCCAATGCACTTGTATGACCTGATCTGCAAATCATTGAAACCCTTCAGATCTGTGAAATATGACTCCTACCTAGGTAGAATATGGCAAAAATATGAAGACCCAGATGCTCTATTTATCAACCCAAAAAACATAATTTTTTGACAAACCCTTGTATGCCCCATGAATGCTCAGATTAACTCTTTGAAGTGAAAGCTCCAATATCGATCATCTAGAGGTGATATCTCACACATGAAACTGAAAAATTCTTGTTGATATAGCTCCCTAAAAGCCATGTGATCTTCTAATGAAACTCCCTGTGAAAATCTCCACAAAAAACAATATCTTCCATAACCAAAATGATGCTCAATGTGAGAAAATGAGGGGAGGTCGATTAGGGTTTCTATGGTTCCATTTTGAATTTATTTTAATTTTTAATTTATGTCTTTCAACTCATAAAAATGGACCACCATGTCCTAGATGAACCAATTTATATTTTAAGTTATAACTTTAAATTATAACTCAACATTAAAATATAACACTAAAAAGTGTCCCTCTTTTCCTAACAATCGTCGGACTTGGTCAACATTTGCAACTTGATAAAATAAGCTCTTTGAATGATTCAAATGCCCATAAAAAAATAATTCTAGCTCACTAGATCACATCAAAGTCTCTGCAATGGATTTATACACATAAATTCCTCACCAACTGAGTCTCTGACCACACTGACTAGCCTAGGGGACCCCGTGTCTAGGCTAACAGACCTCTGCACTAAGCTAGTTTTGAGTTGGGGATATTATTGTCCACCCTCCTCAAGATTGCTTGTCCTCAAGAAATTAGAGACCTGGGTGCTATAATATTTATTCCCCCTTCCAAGTAGAATCCTCATACAATAGATTCTTCCATTTGATCAAATACTCCTTGATGACCCTCCTCCTAAGGGTGCGCTCCCTATTATCAATCACTGCCTTTGGAATCAACTCCAACGTGCCCTCTTAATCCAAAGGAGGCAAATATACAGATGGTAAAATACTCTGTCCAAGTGCCTTCTTGAGGCATGATACCTAGAACACATTGTACACCCTGCTAATCTCTGGAAGCTCTAGCTCATAAGCCACCTCTCCTACTTGCCTGGTGACTCAGAAAGGACAATAGAAACGAGGCTTGAGCTTTTTAGATCTTCTATTATTCAATGAAGATTGTCTAAATGGCTATATTTACAAATACACCATACCCCCATCTCAAATTTATGCTCAAATCTCTTATGATTAGCATACTTCTTCTACTAGTCATGTGCCTGCCTGATATGATCCCGCAAGGATATCATGATGTCTTGGGATTCCTATAAGAGATACCTGGCCCTCAAAACTTGACTGTCACACAACACCAGATCAATGAAGTTCGAAGATTCATACTTGTACAATTCTATGAAAGGTGACATCTGGATAGACGTGGTATGAGGAGTTATAGCAGTACTCCCCCAAATGTAGCCATCTGACCCACGCCCTCTACTTCCTAGACACATAATTTTGGATATAACCCTCAACCCACTTGTTGACTACCTCTATATTTCCATCGGTATAAGTATGATATCTGGTACTCGATGTTAGCTCTATCTCACGTAATCTAAACAACTATTTCTAGACGAGACATGAAATTACTGTCTCTGTCACTGATAATAGTCTTTGGAAACCCATGTAGACCGAATATCTCCCTAAAAACAACTCTGCTATATGTGCTACTATGAATCCAACAATGATGGTGAATAAGTGAGTAAACTTAGTAAGTCTATCCACCATAACATACAAGCAATATTTCCCCTACCTTGGGGATATCCATCATAAAATCCATGGAGACACTCACTTTTGAGAAGGAATGGGAGGTTGTTGTAAGAACTCAGCTGGAAATGTATACTCATGTTTGTTTTATTAGCACACAAAACAATCCTTGATATATTACAAAACATCTTATTTAAGACCCCTCCAAGAGAATCACTCTCTAATATACCTATATATCTTAAAGTATCCCAAGTAGCCCGCCATAGGTGTGTCATGAAATATCTAAAATATTTACTCCTTCAGCTTAGAGTCAGCTGCAATCCATATCAAGCCCTTGTAATATATAACCTCATCCCTAACCTCATATCTTTCATCATCCTGGTCACCCTCCAAAACCCTACAAGCAAAGATATCCTTTGTGTAGTCTGCAGTAATCTGATGTCTTCAATCCTCTGATATCCTAGTGAATGAGCACAAATGAGGTCTTGTAGATAGTGCATCTGCAACTATGTTTATCTTCCCCTTAACGTACTAAATTTCAAAGTCGTATGCTTAAATATTACTCACCCACTTCATCTGCCTGTAATTGAGGTCATTCTGGTTCAAGAAATACCTCAAGCTATTGTGATCAGTCCTGACCACAAATCTTCTACCCACAAAATATTGTCTAAACTTAGCCAACACATGCATAATGGCTAGCATGTCTCTATCATAAATTAAGTAACTAGTCTCACCCCCTTGAATATTTTATCTCTCATAAGTAATGGGGTGCTTCGACTACATAAACACCACATAAATCCCCTCTCTTTATGCATCACACTCCACCTCGAATGGTTTGATGAAGTCTATAATGGCCAATACTAGGCAACTGCTCATCACCTGATTGAATTTGTTGAAATACTGTTGAGCTATGTCTGACCACTGGAACACCCTTTTCTTGGTTAAGTCTATCAAGGGTGTAGTTAACTGAGAAAATCCCTTGATGAATCGATGGTAAAAACCACACAACCCAAATAATCCCTTAATTTGCATGAGGATAGACAGAGGATGCCAATCCAAAATAGCATGTATCTTCTCAGGGTCCATCCTGACTCCTTGAGCACCGATGATATGACCCAAGTATAATAGCTCAGTCATCCCAAAATCACACTTAGTCTCTTTTGCATAAAGAGACTCTACCTCCATAATACTCAAAACCTCATTCAAATGTCTTAGGTGCTCCTCCCATGTGCGGTTGTATATAAGGATGTTGTCAAAGAACACCAACACAAATCTCCTCAACTACCTCTGAAACACCCTATTCATATAGGACTAAAATATGGTAGGTGTGTTGGTTAGCCCGAATGGCATAACCAAGAACTCAAAATGCCCATAGTGCCACTGAAAAGTAGTCTTATTCACATATGAATCCCTCATACGGATTTTATGGTAGCCTGACCTCGAATCAATCTTGGCGAAGTAAAATACATTGTGCAACTCATCGCACAACTCATCTATGCATGGTATTGGGTATCTATTCTTTATGGTCTTCTTTTTCAATGCCATATAGTCAATGCACATACACATAGTACCATAATTATTCTTGACTAATACCATAGATGAAGCAAATGGGCTCTTGCTTGGTCTTATGTGTCCCTTTTCAATCAACTCTCATATGGCCTTCTCTATATCATCCTTATGCCTCCTCGAGTGCTGGTATAGGGTGGTAATGATGGTAGTAGTTCCCCCTCCAATTCTATCATGTTATTGATCCCTCTATTTGGTGGTACCCATGGTGGTATACTACTAAAGGCTTTGGTGTGTTTGGCGATCAATGCCTAGATATCCAAAGGATAGGTTCATTTTTCCTCCTTAGTGGTGGTTGAAAGTATAATGCAGTGTGTAGCCCACTCCACCATATCTCATTTGATGAACCTCTTCATGCACCTAAAGGAAACTACTCGAGCTCCTACATTGGATATCCATTTGAGTACCACTGGCTTCCTGTTCACCTAAAACTTCAACTCCATCTTCTACAAGTTGAAGGTCACCTCACCCAATATTTGTAACTACTGGATACCTAATACCACATCGAGCTTTTATGTGCTGACAACATAGAATTCATCCTCAAAATCATGGTTCCCCAAATTCAACCTCATCTGTGGGACCTTTTGAGTGTAGGAAATGGAGAATTCATCTGTGATCATGACCTTGAACTCATCTACCTCCTATTTCTACAAATCTCTATGTGTAACTACACCCTCATCTATGAATTTATGGGTAGCCCCTGTGTCTATGAGTGTCACCACTCTTTGTCCCTTTAGAACACCTTGGATATGTAGGGCTTGTACCCCCTAGAAACTATGGAGGTGCACCAAATTATATCCCCCAAAATCATCCTATTTCTGCTCGTCTACCTGTTCCTCTGGGGATGAATCATCATTGTTGTCCTTTTTTCCTGATTGCTGATCAAAATTTTTAGACTTATCATCCTCATCTAAAACATACTCGATCAACTGCATTTTCCCTTTAAAATCACACTTATTCCCTAGGGACCATGACTTGTGACATGTGAAACATAACCCCTTCTTTCGGATGTCGTGAAGGGTTTCAAGATCAAGTTTTTTAAAGTTACTCTTTTGCTGGTCCACATACTTTTTAACTAGGTTTTGGTCCTTGTCCCTTTTGAAGTCCTTCCACTTGAATTGATTTTTGGACTTAGAAGAAGTAACTCCATATCCTCGCCTGTCTGATGGTGTCCTGCAATGTAGTTGGGTTAAAGGCCTTGACCCAACATATCAGTGGTTCTGATAACCCATCCATAAATAAAACTATCAACCACCTCTCAGATAAATTTGTGATCATCACCGATAATCTCTAGAACTCTGCTATGTAAGAGTCGACTAAGATCCATTGCTTCAAATGCATCAACTCTTTCAAATCCAACTCCTACTCTCTTCTATAAAACCTCTGTATAAGTCTCTAGGTGAACTCTGCATAAGTGCTCACCATGTCATGTTCGAGAGTATACACTCCATGGTACCATCAATCATGAGCAACACCATTTAGATGTAGGGTATAGAATTTGATGGACTCATCCTCTATCGTTGGGTTCAACTACAAATATGTGTCCATTTTTTTGACCCATGCCTTGGATTTCATTCTACCAGAAGCATAAAATAATGGTATGTGCATTTTACCAATCCTCTTTTGAATCTCAGGATGAACCTATGATGTGGCCTGTGTATGATCACCCTGTCCCTATAGAATTTATGTTTGATTGATAGGTCTCATCCCATTTCTAGGTTTTTGTCTATTTCAAGTGTCCACAAAATCCCAAAAAGACATGAGAGTCTAGAATTCTAGCCCGAGTGCATCCCATTCTGCTCTATACTATTGATACTATTCAACCATAGTAGGTTTTGATTCCTCCTAAATCGATAGAATACTATAGGCTCAGGGTGAGCAATAAATTTAGGCATGAACAGTCTAGAGCTACTAGTAGCTCTCTCTGCTCTAGTGTATGTGCCAGCTGTATTGGCCATTGACTCTTCATTTCCAATATTAGATGGTTGATTTCATGTGCCTTGTGTATTATTGACCAGAATATCTATCCCATTCACCTGTTGTGTCATCAACCCAAAAAGTTATTCTAAACTATGTTGAATCCTATGTTGGGTCTATCTAATATCATTGGCCATTTGCCTATCCATATCATCTTGTGCATTTATATCACCCATGGATGTAGATGGTTCTATTTCTGAGTTTGTGGATATACCCAAAATATGAGATACCCTATGTCCCTAAAGTGTCTTATAATACTAGTACTGTGTATGACCCTGATGATATGTTATGGGTTTATTCTTCTTATTCTCCCACTCAAGGTATCTACTCTTCTTGTCACTCATGAAATATCAGCCACTGGTTGATAGGAAAAATATGAGCTCTGATACCACTGGAATGTACACCTCAATCTGATGAATAGATTGCACATTGGTCTGATCTATTTAATTTTAGTTTGCTTTCTGATATGATTTTTCTGATTTCTGAGGGTTTAATGTTGGTTTTGCTCCTATTTCATATTGAGGGTTTATAAATATAAATGGACTAAAAATAGAATGTAAAAACACAAAAAACAAATAATATTGACAAAAATCAAATTTTATTTATTCTGGCCTGAAATCAGCAAATTACAAAATTCATCTGTGGCTTTGGGTGTGCTCAGATGATAAGCTAAAATAGTGAATCACTAATATCTTCATCGTCTGGTATCCGAATCATGTTTTGTATGATGCTAACTACTCCTAAAGGATAGGTTCACCCAATACAACTGATAAACTATAGGTTGAAACCCCCAATAATTTTGGTATGCTTCCCAATGCACTTGTACGACCTGATATGTAAATCACTGAAACCCTTCAGATCTATAAAATTTGAATCCTACCCAGGTGGAATATGTCCAAAATACGAAGACCTAGATGCTTCGTTTCTCAACCCATAAAAATTCACTTTTTAGTAAACCCTTGTTTACCCTATGAATGCTCATATGAACTCTCTAAAGTGAAAGCTCCAATCCCGATCATGTAGATGTTATCTGTCACACCTGAAACTAACAAATTCTTGTTGAGATAGCTCCCAACAAGCCTTGTGATCTTCTGTTAAAAATCCCTATGAAAATCTCCACAAAAAGCAATATCTTCTATAACCAAAATGATGCTCAACATGATAATATGAGGGCAAGTTGATTAGGGTTTCTAAGGCTCCATTTTCAATTTCTTTTAATTTTTAATTTATGTCTTTCAAATCATAAAAAGGGACCACCATTTCCTAGTCGAAAAACTTTATGTTTTTAAGTTATAACTCAACGTTAAAATATAACACTAAAAATTGTCCCCCTTTTCCTAACAACCGTCGACCTTGGTCAACACTTGCAACTTGACAAAATAAGCTCTCCGAATGATGCACTTGCAACTTGACAAAATAAGCTCTCTGAATGATGCAAATGCCCAGAACAAGGTAATTCTAACTCACTGGATCACATCCAAGTCTCTGTCATGGAGTTTCACACATAACATCCTCACAAACTGAGTCCCTAACCACACTAAATAGCCTAGGGGACTCTGTGTCTATGCTAACAGACCTCTGCATTGAGCTAGTGTTGAGTTGGAGATATTACATTGTAATCGATTTGGTTATAAATCAATTCACTGTAGGGTTCATGATAGAAATATGTATGGTTTCACTAGGAGTAACTTCAAGGAACCACAACATTAAGTGTTATAACTGCAATAATATTGGGAATATGGCAAAGTGGTGTAGAACAAAGTTTCTAGAGCTTCTAGATACAAGCAAGAATGAGGATACTCAAAGGAACCAAAATGAAAAGTTGAGAAAGCAGGTTGACAAAGGAAAATAGCATTGTATGCTGGAAGTAAGTTTACTCCCACCCCAAAATTAATCACCTCAAGGAGAGTAGGTGGTTAGGGGGGTAAGCTAAGAGTCTTATATTTAGTCCCGAAGGAGTCCCTTTGCCATTGATGACAAAGGGGGAGATATTTGAGTTAGCGGGAGAACATTCAGTTAGGAGGAGCGGATTTGAAATCAAGTATTTTAGAAAGTGGTTGTCATCAATGACAAAGGGGGAGATTGTTAGAAATTTGAGCATATTGGGTTGTCATTGATGTCAAAATGGCATGGGCTATGAAAGAACAACAATGAAAAGTTTGAAGGGCAAGTTTGAAAACTAGGTGCAAAAAGAGAGCAACTGAATAAGACTAATATTATAATATTTTAATATTACAATATCTACCCAACAAGGCCTTTAAAAAGGAAAAGAACGTAATTTTAAAACAAATGATATTATAATGATTTGCATTATAATATATGGGACAAAGGTTAAAATATTCATTAAATGGTGGCAAAGGTTAGCCTTAATAAAATACCCAAAAAGAAGTTTGATATTTAAATTCATTAAATTTAAATTATTATAATTAAAATATAATATAAATCAAAATCCAAAGGTGGTTTTTAAATGATCCGACATCACAATATAACTCAAAATACATATAATTATTCTAAGGTTTTGTATTGGCAAATAAATATCATCGCACAAATTAAATATCCTTCGCATGCTCTTGATTAACTTTCGAAAGGGTAAATAAGATAAATGTCTATGTTGATTTTGAGGTAGATATTGTTGTGTAAAAGGAAATGATGATAAACTTAGATTCATCTAGGCTGGCTAGCACAGACAGTAGTTGAGACTTGGCTAAGGCATTCGTGGAGGTTGGTCTTAGTTTCGAATCCCACATAGTTCATGTTTTTGGAGGAAAGAGCTTGTTGTTTTCGATGAACTTTGTGAGAAGCAAACATTGTATGGGAAATAGTAAACTTTGGTTCTCGTGTCGATGCATAGCACAAGTCATAGTCTATATTTGGCTATGGTTTTGTGGTGGCTAAGTTCATGTTTTTGATTTCTGTGGTGGCTGTTGATGCACATGCAAATATTTTTGTGACGTGGGCAAATTATTAAGGTATGCAATTTTTGAGCTAAATTTCTCAAAGGCTTTGGAAAATGAAAATTGTTTTGAGGCTACATGATATTGAAAGGACCAAATCTGGAATTTTTTATGGAGTCATAAGGTATGCTAATTAAATATTTTATTTTGGGTTCTTAGTAAATAAATCAAGTATTGGAGATTATAAGGTGTAAACAATGAACATTATTTTTGATATGTGTTGAATATTATTTTGAAAGTGAAGGATATTATAAGGTGTAAAAAAGGAATTTTATTTTTGATATGTGTTGAATATTATTTTGAAAGTGAAAGGTATTATAAGGTGTAAACAAGGAAATTTATTTTTAATGTGTGTTATATTATATTCAAATGAGTGAGAAGGCACATTTGTGACTTGAAATTTTATTGTATTCCTTGTATGGTGAAATATTTGTTGAGGTGAATATTCTTGTGGAGTTTTTGAGATGGAATATTGCTATCTAACCTAGAATTGGCAAAAGGATTTGCTTGTGAGTAAAAGAGGTTTTGAAGACATATATTAATCAAAGCAAAGAGGTATGGGTACATAATCCTTTGTTTGAAATGTTGAAATGAATATTGTGAAATATAAGGTGGAGTGAGAAGGATTGTTTGATAAGCATTGTTGGAAATATATGAGTGAATTTTTATATGCTTCATTGGTGAATGTTTAGAGAATATTTGAGATAGAGATTGAGGATTATTTGAGTTAGTATTTGAGACCCACATTGTGCTTCTTGTTTGAAGAAGTATAAAATTGTGTTTCATTGGTTGAATTATTGAGTGAAAATTCTTGAGCATTGGTTTTGAGTAATATTAAAAGTAAATGTCCCAACATTAGAAAATAAAACTTGTGAAAGCATAAGTGTAGATCAGAAAGATATGTGTCATGTGCTAGATTAAATCTATCTTTAAAAGAGAAATAAAATTAAGACATGTGGAAGCGACATAATTAATGATTGAGTAGAACTTAAGTTTTTGATAGAGTACATCATTCTCTATATGTTCCAAATGTTAAACAAATTCTGGATAGAATATGTTTAAACTACTTCAAGTTAAATAAATTACTTTGAATATTAGATAAAGCATTTGATAGCATTGTGAGAAATATTTGAGATTGATTGAGCATATTTTGTGAATTGTTTTGAGCATGTGTTAGAGCAGGTTTAAGAATATGCTAGAGTATATTTGAGCAAGTTTTGATGAATATTTGAGAGCAAATTGAGCAAGTTCTTAAGAGGACTTGAAGGTATATTTGATCAAGTATTGTGAAGACTTGAGACAACATTGAGAGTATTTTTTGTTTGTTCAAGCTTTTTGTTAAGTATTAGGGCATATCTAAGTAGAGTTGATTGATTGATTTTTTCAAGCTTTATGTTAAGGCTTGGGATAGATCTAAGCAGAGTTGATTGCTGATTTTTTTAAGCTTTCTGTTAATACTTGAGGCAAATCTAAGCATATTTGATTGGTTATTTGTTCAAGCTTACTGTTAAGTCTTGAGGATAGATTTGAGATAGATATTTGTGAGCAAATATGTCAGAATATTTGTGAGCAGAGTTAGAGTAGATTTGTAATACATTTGGGATAGATTTTGGTGCAAATTTGAGATAGAGTTATAAGCAATCTTTGGAGGTGATAGAGTAGAGAACAGTAATATTTAGTGGATAGAAATCCATTAGCTAGGGCAATGACGATAGAGGTCTTCAGTGGATAAAGATACATTAACCAAAGTAGTGGGGGTAGGATTCTTCCAAAATATCATCAGCAAGAGTAGAGGGGAAAGAGTTCTCCTATGGATAGAGATCCACGAACCAGTTGAGGAGATATATATCTCATGGATCAAGTTCCATGAACCAGATAAAATGGGAAAGAGTTATCCTATGGAGAGATATCTACAAATCAGAGCATAGGGGATTGGTGTCTCCTTTGGATAGAGGTCCATAAACATTGTAATAGGTAATTAATTCCCAATAATATTTGTTGAGAAAATTTAGTAGAAATATTTTCTCTATGGAGTAGCCCACATTGGGTGAACCACGTTAAATTGGTGTCTCTATTGTGTGTAATGATTTTTATATTGCTTTGATTATTGTTACTGATATTGCCATTGATAATATTGGATAATGTTGTTTAAGAAATAAAAGTGAAAGTTGATCTTATACTGTTCACCCCCCCTCTTAGTATAAGCTTGTTTTCTTCAACAAACCTTCTTAATATATCAAAATACTCATATCCCATCTTAGTTTATTGTAAGAAATAAATATGTTTAGCACTCTTTGTTTAGTTGAAACATGTAGACCTCAAATATTCCATGACTTAATCTTCATTACTTCAAGGATTGGAGATCCTTCCCTCCACTCAAAGGTAATGTAGGTTGGGAACCATTATCCATCTCTTGAACCATTTTTTTTAAGAGCACATCAATTTTTTTTGTTTTCCTGGCTCCTTCCCACCACTTGTATTCATTGTTTTTTTGGGTGTTTATAATGGGCCAAATAGATCTAATCATTCCCTTCTTGCTTGCTTATACCGATTGAGGAAGTAGCTACTATTGTTGAGCTATCTTCTTTAGTTCCATATTTTTCTTGTTTAGAACTCCTTGAAAGTCATCTTCCTCTGAGGAAGACAAGACATCCTCTAATTCCCCATCCCAAGTATTTGTAGAAATTAATCCCACTTCTATATCCCAAAGAGACTCCATAATAGCTTCATATTTTCCTTATCAAGAGGAGTATTAACCTTCTTATAATAAAAAAATAAGGATAACTACTCTTGAAAACATCTCAACAAGAGCTTGAGTAGAAGGGAGTTGATCCCCTTGACAATCCAAGATCTCCACTACCTTATCTAGAATAGTGTCCAACCTAGCCTCAAGAGCAGAAGGTAGTAACTCTCCTAATATAATAAATTTATTTTTATTCATCTCTACACCCTTGGAATTCCCATCAACTTTTGAAAAAACACTAGATACTTTAGAGCAGTCTTAGTTTCTATCTAAGCACTTTCCATCAATTTCATCTATGAAAAGGCCTTCATATGCACCAACAAAAAATATTTCTATGAGAATAAACTCCTTAGGGGCACCATGAACACCTTTTCTATCTACCCCTAACTCAGATGACAAAAAACATGGATTTGGTATCTCCTTCCTTTCCCAAGCCTTTTTTCTTTATAATATTTTTGAGATAGAGTGCAAGTGAAGCTAGGATAACCAAACTTCTTGCATACCAATCATTTCCCATCTATGTTCTCATATTCCAAAGGCTGGGTCTAGATACTAAATGTAGAATCAATTTAAACTAACTTTAGAAGGTCCTTATCAAGCATAATATTAACACATAATGTAGCAACAAAAACCTATATCTAGCAATGGTAATAGAATCTATTTCCACCTTCTCTCCTATTTCACTTGTGATTTTGGCTAGGATCTTCTCATACCAAAAATAAAAGGGAATTCTAAGAAGGTAAACCCACACAAGATATTGGCTAATGCATTGGGAATTAGGGTTGAAATCTAGTACCCACTTCCTTATAAATAAACCTCTATACCCAAAGAACCATGGACCACCTTGAAGAATCCTATCGTGGTCCTCCAAACCATTAATATTAACTAGGAAAAATCCTTACGTAATGCAACAAACTCCAAATAACCCTTAGGATATCATTTTAATTGAGCCCAATTTTGAATAGCATCTAGATCTGGATGAACCCCAACAAATTTCTCAAGAGAAAAATCCCCATGTGAAGAAGCCATATATGCAAGAGGGTATGAAACCACAAGTCTTAATGAACAAGAAAAGAGATTTAACCATAGGCTCATTGAATTTTGCTCCCCAATAAGTAGACTAAACCAATATTAGGCTTCTAAGAAAAAAGGATAATGAAATGACACATGTTAGAGACCTTTTTTCTGACTATCACCACTCATCAGAGTCAAACCCACAATGCTTCATTTGTCCTGACCAACACTACTTCCCATAGCCTGATTGCCTTCACACAAAGAACCTACTCTAGCACTCCTCATGCTTTGACCTGTACAACTCCCCTCACCATCCCCACCACCAATCTCCATATATTGACCTCCACTAATCCCCACATCTTGATATCCATTGCTTCCACCTTGTCCACTAGTCAAACCTTGCAAACCACCTTTTCCTTCTTGACACGAGTTCCCCATCGCCTAACTCAATTGTGGATTACAAACCCTCTACAATTGTAATCACCTGACTCAGCTATGGATTGAAAACCCTACAAATTTATCATCACCAGACTTCAAATCCTCTACAAATGTCATCACCTAACTAAGCTATGGATTAAAAAACCTTCAAAACTACCATTACCTAGATACAAACCCTCTAAATACACCACCACCTAACTCAATTATGGATTGAAAAACCTTCAAAAACATCATCGTTGCCTGATTTTAAACCTTTACAAATATCATCGCTTGATTCAACTATAATAATTTATTTTAATATATATAGTTTTTATATTTATTTATTATGTAAAAAATAGCACTATCTTTTTAACTCTTCACTATCCAAGCGCATATAATTACAAAATAAGGTTAGCCCTTCTAATTTTGTATGCTTACGAGATAATAGTAAATTAAAATTAACACATTATTAAAAAATAAAAATAGAAAGTAAATACATTGTAGAGCTTTAAACCTTTATATCCTCTATTTAATATTTTGGTCTATTATTGCCAATATTCTATTTTAGTTGTAGAGTTAGTTACATGTTATTTTTATTGATCTAGGACTTTTACTAATTTCATAATACCTTCTGAAGAAGTAGCAATAATGTGGTTGTTTAGAATTTTAAATAAAAGTTTAAAGTTTGAATTATGTGAAAAGAATATGTAACATCAGTCAAATTGATAAAAAAAAAAAACTATTTGCATATATATTATGTATTAGTGTAAGTTACATTTTAAAATGTGTTTTTAAGTCATATTTTTTATATAATTTTATTTTTTTATAAATTTAAATATTAAGTTTTTGATTGTTAGACACTATAGTAATATTGTTTTTAATTTCTTTAATTTTAATATCTTTAATATTTCATTTAAAAAACTAAAAAACTCAAGTTAAAATTACAATTTTTCAAATGCAATTTCAAACATCTTATACAAAGACTTATATTAAGTATGGTGATATCAAGGTTTTGTTATGAGAGCCATTAAAGGGAGCAAAATTTGGGTTGGTTTAGGAGGGGTTGTTGGACCATGTGAGGTTGTAGGGCTAGGTGAGGGTGTTGGTTCAAGGGTGTTGAGGGGGCTTGTCCCGAAAAGGATTGGAGTGGATCCAAAACCTCCAACCCCTGTACATCTTCCATTTCCTACCTTGTTGGGCTATAGGTAGTCTTTCCTAGTGTGACGTATTTGGGTGGGTAGTTTATTTGTTGTAGCTAGCTAGTCGGGCTCAACAACCTGTATGGTGCAACTTGGGTTGTTGGTTCATGGTAGGTTACAAGGCTTAGTGAGGGTGCTAGTTCAGTGGTGTTGAGAGGGTTTATCTTGATAGGTATTGGAGTGGACCTAGAGGCCCTAGACCCCTTAGATATTCCATTTCCTACCTTGCTAGGTCATAGGCAAGTCTTTTCTTTTGTGCCATGCATGGGTGGGTGGTTTATTTATTACAACTGGCTATTTGGTCTTAAAAATTTATATGGTGCTATTGGGAGTCTTCACCTCCAACAAAGCTATTGTCATACATGTTTTTATCTTTCTAATATTACCTATTTCTCGAGCTCCTTTTTTCTATTTTTTTTTTGGAGAAAAACCCAATAATTGGGAAGCTTGACTCTATATTTTCTATGATCTTGGTTTATGTTCTTGGATTTGTGTATCATATTACCTACCTATTAGCCTGGTCTATGGGCTGGCTGGTGGTGAGATGACTCTTGTATTTATCTATTTTGACCAATGACCGTAGATCCACTATATCTAAAATTTGGGGTCCTTTAGAGGATCTTGTGAGATTTGTTTAGACTTATGGGTTGGAGCCATCAAACATTAGCATTATCCCTACCCTAGTCAGGATTTTGGATAGTATCACTGATGCAATCAATATTCTAGCTCTATGTTTTATTCTTATTGTTCGTAGTTGTATCTCGCCTACATCTAAGCATCCTTCCTTTAGATCCTTATATGCCCTATTCCCTAAAGTTTATGGAGTAGTGGAGGAACATGTTCGAAATGGTGGTTTCTAAGGTAAGTGTTGTTGTTGCTGCTTTTAATATTTTTGGTGCTCAGTAGTTTTGACATATTCAATCGGTTGTATGAAAAAATCCTAACTTGGTTTTGGCTTCTTCTCCTTGGTCTTCTGTTGCAAGGGTTCATAACCCAATGTGGGTCTAGATTCTTAAATTTTGGTTGGGATGGGAAAAAATCATTCTAAATTTTGTTATAGCTTTATGCCTAATAGGAGAAGATATTAGGGGTATTTTGACCATCCCCACCCTTTTGAATGACACCCTAGTTAGGTCATGGTCCATGAATGCTCAGTGGAAGATATTTTGTGAACTATATTCTAGAGGGCTAAGACATTGGTTGAATGAGGTATATATGGATGTTGTTGTTGAAAGGCCATATTGTAGGTTTGCCTACTCTAGTTGTTCAATTTATAGGATCATTGTGTAACTGCTTCTATCGGCCTAGGTTTCTTGTTCCAGGGTTCTTTTAAGCTGGAAGTTAGAATTATTTCAATTTCTAGTGCTCCTTGGAGGCGAGTTGATATGTATAATTTTGGAAAAGTTAATCGTGGGTTGTGATTGCTTGTTTCAAGACTATCTCATGCTTGTTGTAGTAGTTCTAAATGTAGTTTTATTGGTTTGCCAGCTATTGATGGAATGGGTTGATAGATCTAAGGTTTCCATATTGGGAAGGAAGTTCAAATTTTTATAAAATTTGGGAGCTTCTTTTAGACAAGATAATGTTAGGCGCTCTTTTTAAGTATTAATATTTCATTCCATGATTGACTCTTTTATAGACATTTTTGTGTTTGACATAGATCATAGTTTGTTCCTTTTTGGATTTTCCTCAAAAATATTTGTTAAGTTTTAAGAGGTTCACAGATCTTTTAAAACCCTTTCTTCCACCAAATAAAGAAAAATATAATGATATAAAACTACCAAGTAAATAAAAATATAATGATATAAAACTATGTAATAAGCATTCACTTAAATACAAATAATATATATTTCAAAAGATTCGAATAATATATATAATGTTTATGTTCAATTTCTCTTTGTTCAAACCTATCTGATCTTTAAAACTAAACTCTTTTATATATACACACGCAAACGTAAGCAAAGTTGACTATGCAACGGATATCCTAGCAAAGAAAATATTCCTCAGTTAGTTGCAGTCCGAACTGAGCTCACACACGCAAACTCTTTTATTTTCAAACCTATCTTATCTTTAAAACTAAACTCTTATTTATATATATACATGAAAATGTAATCAAAGGTGACAATGCCAGGATATTGCCAGCAAAGAAAAGATTCCTGAGCTAGCAGAAACCTAAGTTGCATTTCGAACTGAGCTCACCCTATTCACAATGTTGGAATGTGAAACAGTCTTCCATAGAATAATAGATCCTTCCACAAAGCTATGGTTGAATTATTTCCATAAAATATCTTAATTGTATTTTTGTGTACTTGGTTCAACTCACATAATTTTTTTTTAAACCATACTACTTAATATGTAGTTGATGTGGTAGCAACATACTCTCCTACAATAGTTGAAAATGCAACAATGAGTTATGTTTTAGTTGACCATGGAATTGATTGATTCAATATAGAAAATATACCTTGAAGTTTTTTTCCTATCATAAATGTTTCTAGCCCAGTTACTATTTGTATACCTAGCAAGTTTAAGTTTGTTTGGTTCCATTCACATACATTAGAATTATCTTTCCTAATTGCAAGTGATTGTTCTTTGGTGTCTTCTTGAATATTGAAATCAAACTACCTACATACATTATGTCTAGTCTAGCGGTTGTCAAGGCTTCCAACCAACATATTATAAAGGTTGAGTTTATATTGTTGTTGCAATCATGCTTGTTTAATTTTTGACTTATTCCAACTAGTGTGTAGGTTGATTTTCTATTCTCCATTCTAAATATCTTTACAACAACTTTTGCATATTTTACCTTATGAAATGAAGATACCATTAGCTAATTGAGAAACTTCAATTTCAAGAAAACATTTCATCAATCCTAAGTCTATCATTTCAAATTAAGTCTTTATAGCACTTTAAATTCATCAAACATCATACTTTTGTTTTTGTCGGTATAAATCAAAATATCTACAAAAAAATATACTATTATCAGTTCTCCTTTTTCATTTATTTTAATATAAAGAGTGTGCTCATATAGGCACTTAAGGAAGATATTTTCTTGATAGTAAGAATTAATGTGACTATAGTAGGTCTTGGGTGCTTGTTTGAGTCCATACAAGGTTTTCTTCAACTTGTACACCTTCCCTTATTGTCCTTCCAATTCATAACCTAGTAGCTAATCTATGTGGAGCACTTTTTCCAACACCTCATTTAGAAAGGTATATTTGATATCCATTTGGTAGACTTTCCACCCTTTTTGGTCTGCCAATCCTATAATCATTCTAATATGTCAAGTCTTGCTATAGGTGAATAAATTTCATGACAGTCAACCCTTGATATTTGTGACTTCTCTTTTGCAACTAGAATTGTTTTATATAACATCACTGTTGGCATTAAAATTTGTTTTGTACAGCCATTTCACACCTATGATTTTCTTTCTTGCTATAATATCCATTAATTCGCAAGTCTAATTTTTTTCTATAACACCAATTTGTTCATCCATTAGCTATTTTTAATTACATATTCAAAAGAAATTGTATCACATTTAGAAAAGAGAGTAAAATAAATGTACTCTTCATCTTTTTTTTAATGTCATGTTACCTCATATATTTCTTGTAGGATCCTTGTCTTTAATGGTGTTCACATGATGGAAGAAATGGAACTTGTTCTTGAACTTGGTGGTGATTTTGATGATGAGGAAAGGTTTCTTCCCACATTCGTATTGTTGCTTGAAACCAAGGGTTGATTTATGTTTTCTCCATTCATATTTTGCATCTCAAATATTTTTGTCCTTTTTTTATTACCTTTGGAATTATAGATCCAAGATTCATACTTAATTAATTTCACATTTCCACTTACTATTAATTTTTTGTTATAGGATTATACAATCTTTATGCTTTTGATTATTCACTACATCTAATAAAAATGAATCTCACCCCTATCATCTAATTTCCTTATCTTCTCTTCTACAATGAGCACATAGGCTATACAACCAAAGACTCTTATGTGTGGAACACTTGGGTTTTTGTTGCTCCATGATTCTTGAGGGATTACATCCTCACCTATTTAGTAATTAAACTGTATGTGCTATAGGTTCTACCCAGAATGCATTTTGTAATATTTTTGCCTTTACCACACTCATTACCACCTTCATTATGGTCCAATTCTTTCCTTTTACATCATCATTTTGTTGTGGTGTCCACTTGGTTATAAATTATCCACTGATTACATTTGCCATGTAGAAATTAAAAAATTCATTTTATATGTATTCACCTCCTCCATTTGTTCTTTGTGCCTTCACGTAATGTCTACTTTGCTTCTCAATCAATGCCTTGAACTACTAAAATATACTAAAGGCTTTATTTAAAGAATAATACCCATGTTTTTCTTGCTAAAATCATATATAAATATTTGTAAGTATTTTTTATTCCCTAATGACTTGATTTGCATAGGCCCACAAATATATAAGTGCACAAGCTACAATGGTTATGAAGCTATCCATGATTTTCTTGCTAGGAATGCATCCCTATGTTGTTTACTTACAATGTAACCTTTATATTATTTATTAGGTTGCTCTACTAGTGGCAATAATTTTACCATTTGATTTTTGCGCAATAATTTTAGGCCAACTAAAATTCAAATGACCAAATCTAAGGTACCACAACCATGTACCATTTTTACAATACAATTAAAATAGTGCAATATTTTACCCTGTTTTTCTAAAGAAAACATAATGTTCTTTGTCATATTCACATTTTGTATGAGTATATTTTCGCTATCTATAATTATGCAAGCTCCATATCCAAAATGCAATTTGTGGTTTTTTTGCATGAGTTGTCCAATGCTTAGTAAATTGTGTTTCAAACCAAGTATATAATAAACATCGTAAATATGTTTTATTTCTCCTTATTTTGTGTGAATTAGAATGTTGCCTTTGCCAATCATAGGTACCTTACTATTATTTCCCATATTTTCTACATATTTTATAATTTCATCTATTTTTATTAGAACATTTCTTTATTTATAGACATGTGATTATTGCAACCATTGTCTAGATAACATACATTCTTCTAACTCTATTCATCGACATTGCAATTTATCAATAAATACCCACATACATCTTTTTTTTTTTTCATTTCATTTATGTAGTATGCTTCTTTTTATTTTCTCTAGTTAATTTTCTTACATTCATAACTATAATACCTCGATTGTTTGCAATAGTAACAATGCAGTTTTTATTTGTCATACCTTTGATGTGTACTTTCTTGTTGATTTATGGTGTTACCTCATCCTCTTACATCATGAAGTTTATAGTTGGTTTTTCCTTTGTTAGAGTAGTTTGTTCTTCCTCCTCTTTCATAGCTTCTACTACCTCTACCTCTACTATCATGTCCTCTTTCTCTTTAAGAATTTGAAGCAACCTACTGAGATTCTCCTTTTATACTCTTGTCCATGAAAAACCTATGTTTTGAATATATGTTATAAATAATATTAAGCTATCTAGTTTTGCCTTTTTTCATGTGTTTGCAAAGATTACATTAACTCATCTAGTAATAGACTTTATAAATCCTTTGATTCTTCAATAACAATTATGACTAAGTCAAACTTTGTCAATAGGCTTTTTAATATGTTTTCCACTATTCTTAGATTTTTAATATTTTTCCCATTTATTCTCATTCAATTGATATACCCCTTTTTTAGGTAAAGAAATCACTCAAGGACTTAGATTCATTCATGGACAAGTTTTTAAGTTTTCTTCTCAACATCTACAATCTAACTAATTTTACTTTTTTGCAGCCTTGAATATTGTTTTTTAAATTTCTCATGCCTATTTAAGAGTTTTTTGTAGCTTTGTCGCTTTCTGTGGAGACTGTCAAGGTTTTCGATCAACAGGATTGGTATACACCCATAAGGGACTACCTCAGGTTAGGTAACCTCCCGCTTGGATTGATGCATGCCACAAAACAAGCATTCAAACAAAAAGCGACAAAGTATGTCTTATTAGGAGACATTTTGTACCGTCAAAGCTACGAAGGAATCCTCCTTCATTTCCTGGACTAGCAGGAGTCCACTTGGGCGATCACCCAAGTGCATGATGGTACGTGCGATGGCCACTTCAGTGGTATGGCCATCGCAAAGCACATTCTCCACATGGGCTATTATTGGCCATATTTAGAGTGAGATTGTTGTACATATGTAAGGAAGTGCATGAAGTGTCAATAGCATGCCAATTTTACACACATACCTTATTAGGCCTTGCAGTCGATCCAATCGGCTTGGCCATTTTCATAGTGGGGTTTAGATCGGATCAAAAATATCTCCCCTACATCATCAGGCCGTCACACATTTATCATAATGGCCACAGAGTACTTCACCAAATGGGTGGAAGCAATTCCGCTTACCTTCATGACTGGAACCCGCATTTCGGAGTTTATTTTACATAATATCATGTCATTTTGGTATTCCATCCAAAATAATCTTGGATAATGGGACGTCATTCAAGAAAAAATACGTGTGTGCTTTGACCACAAAGTACAAAATTTAGCATAGTTTTTTGACACCCTATTATCCACAGGCAAATGGGCAAGCATAGGCCTCAAATAAAATGCTAGTTGCCATCCTCAAAAAGATAGTCGTAGACAATCATAAGGATTGGCACATTCAGATCCCACTTGCCTTATGGGCTTATCGCACTAGCATTCGGACACCCACTAGGGCAACTTTGTTTTCTCTCATGTATGGCTCCGAGGCTGTCATGCCTCTCAAGTTGGAAATTCCTTCCCTATGCATATCAATGCAAGAGTTCATCGATGATGACACTACACGATAGGCCCGATTAGACCAGCTTACATTACTCGATGAATTACATGTTAATGCTCTTGAGAATTTACACATCTATCAAGAGCGACTTAAGAATGCATACAACATGAAGGTTCACTTAAAGGACTTTCATGTTGGTGACTTAGTCTTAAAAGAGAACCAGCAAAATTCTAATTCGCCACTCCATCTAAGGGACAAATTCATGGCAAACTGGTTAGGTCCTTATGTCATCGATAGTAAAATAGGACCTGGAACATACCGGCTAGCCCTTCTTGATGGAATCAAGGAACTAAAACCCTTGAATATCAGTCATTTGAGGCTATTTCATATTTAAAAGAGCTATAGCCCAAACCAAAAAGCTCCAAGGATTCCCATAATCACTTGGTCAACCCCAAAATGCCCCAAAGGTTCCCATTACCCCTTTGGTCAAACCAAGAAGCTCCAAGGATTCCTGCAATTGCTTGGTCAACCCTAAAATGCCCCAAAGGTGCCCATTACCCCTTTGGTCAAACCAAAAAGCTCCAAGGATTCCCGCAATCACTTGGTCAACCCCAAAATGCCCCAAAGGTGCCCATTACCCCTTTGGTCAAACCAAAAAGCTCCAAGGATTCCCACAATCTCTTGGTCAACCCCAAAATGCCCCAAAGGTTCCCATTACCCCTTTGGTCAAACCAAAAAGCTCCAAGGATTCCCGTAATTGCTTGGTCAACCCCAAAACGCCCCAAAGGTGCCCATTACCCCTTTGGTCAAACCAAAAAGCTCCAAGGATTTCCACAATCACTTGGTCCAATCCCAAAACACCCCAAAGGTGCCCCTTACCCCTTTGGTCAATCCAAAAAGCTCCAAGGATTTCGACAATCGCTTGGTCAAAAATAAGAAAATTCAAAAACAATAAAATCATCAAAAATATAAAAAAATTGCGTCTCATTTCCATGCATGCTCAAAATCATCACAACAATAAAGAGCTCTTTTTGCATCTCATCTTCATACTCACAAAAATAAATCCATCAAAAACACAAAAATAATAGCTGCATTAAGCATCACATCCATACATTACATATTTGTGGTCATAAAGGTCAAAGGCACCATAGACTGTAATTATTCAGAAACTTCATCACTTTACACATTTCTCCATTCTATAAACAGTCCATCAAAAAAATAAATGCCATGCACATATTTTTTGCCATATCATAGTCGGTTGTCTTCTAATGAGTCAAGAGTTTTCATCATTCAACTGTCATTAGCTTTCTAGCCACGTACTGTACAAAGTTAGATAGATTTTACAAAGGTAGAGTTCTACTTGGATCACACCTTGTTACATAGCATCCCAACACAAATTAAAACACATAAAATAATTCCCAAGTTGTGTGAACGAAAGATGAAATTTGTAAAGCGATCTAGGTCACCATAAGTGAAACGGTTATCATGGTCATCCCCCTGTGAAAATGAACCCAAGAATGCTGAGAGTTGGCAAAAGGACAAGCATCTTCCCTACCAAATTCCCCAAAAATCCCAAGTCCTCAAAAAGTTGCAAAACATCACAAATTTGCAAAATTCAAAACTTCAAAAAAGTGAAATCACCACAAAAATGCATACATCAAAAGGCACATACAATAGTGATTCTCATCACTCAATATTGAAAATCCCTTGCTCAAAAAAAAATAAATAAATAAAAAATAAACAGTGAGTTTTATCACTACAAAAGAGCATGTATCCCAATACAATTGAAGAAAATAAGGGAGTCAAACTTGAATCCCTGGAACTCTCAGCATTCAGAAGGTCATGAAGTAAACCTCAGTACCGGTTTGGTGGATAGCTTATCGGTCACTGGTGGTAAACCTCCCGCATGATGATATATCTGTCACATTAATTTGTGTACAAATCAATGTTTGCATATGGATGAGCTAGCTTATGGTATCCTAGATAGCACCGTAGATTAATCTAAATAAATACAATAAAGGAGTTAGTGGAGCTAATTAGGTGATCCTCAGTACAGATTCGGTTGACAGCCTATCTGGAACTGGTGGTATCCTGAAAAATACGACATAAACAAACTCAATTGCACACACAAGGATGTGAAATAACTTGGTCAAATACAAGTCTATTTCATACCTTGTCCAAAAGTCTTGTAAGATAAAAATACAGTACTGGCTAGTTAGTTAAAACATCTAAGTCTTAGAAAACCTTAAATACATTCTAAACCACCGATGCAATCTGTCATCCTCGTATTGCCATTAGAAAATAAAAAAATAGCATGTATACATAAAAAGTCATATACCACAGCAATCGCTTAAGACAAAAAGCCATAAGTTCTAAACAGTCTATGGTGCCACTGCCAAAAATCATAAATTTAATTCATCCATTCCATTTGCATATCATAAAAATTAGAAACATTTGCATTCATCATAACATATGCATCCATCACCATAAATTAACATGCATACATACACTTTCAACAATCATAGTGCATAACATCAAATCACGACATGTGTATAAAAAAAATAAAGTCATCTATATATATATATATATATATATCATCAAAAATGCTTGCAGGCTACAATAACCGGTACTATTCGTCTCACCCAAGGACGATTACAAAGCAAAAATTTCAAAAAAACAGCAAAAACTACACAAAAATGCACCAAAACAAGCAATAAAATTTCCCGATGAGAGTGCCTTTGCACTTGACATTTCGGGCATGCAAAACAGACATCGGGGTCATAAATCCTCACTATCCTACTCCCTAAGAAGGCTACCATAGCCGGACCGCTCCACGAAAGACCGAATTTTTGAGAATTTCATCCCCAAACAACATCACAAAAAGGGTTCAAACCCACCAAAAATAGGTCTAAATGTCGAAAAACTGCACACAATTCAACGATAAACATCTGAAGGCACCCTTACACAAGTCATATTGGGTCAAGCGACTCGTCGCTTTTCTCATGTAGGTCATTCCCTCATCGATTCGTCGCTTGATGGGGTAGTCACACCTAGTCACCAATCAACAAATACACACCCAATCAAGAAAATGGCATGCATTCAAAGAATCATTGACAAAGACAATCATGCTCCTGCTTGGGATAGAAACAAGCAATAATCACAAACTGATCAAACACTTGGTATTCATGAATCATGATCTCAAGGTTCTCATAGACAAAAGGTTGCACCCTTTGCCTATTCATGACTGATCAATGTTCAAGCTCAAGTAACACCTCATCGAAAAAGGTTAACACTTGAATTGAGTTCCTTCGCTCGTTAGAAGCAAGGATTCAAGAGTGCATGCCCTTTCTATACTTGGGGCATCAAAGGTTGGTTAGGTTACTAAGAAACCCTAATCATTGGTGCTTTGGTTATCTATTTTTTCTTAGAACTGTGCCACGCGTAGCACTTCCCAAAAAGGGGCATCTATAGACACCAAAATAGCACCAATCCAATTATGTGACTGCAAACACTGATCACATTGACACACACAGCCCCCAGGGCAGCCCTTAGCGGTTAAACAGTGGTCTTAACCACTCTTAGTAGTTTTGGAAGGTCAGGAGTCAATTTGGCACCTTCAGGCACTCTGCTCCATACTCGTGCCACCCAGGGACGATTACAAACTTCTATTTGGCCCACCCAGAGATGATTAGCAGTATTTGCTCCAGGGTGGGTCGAATAGTAGGTTTGATGGGCAAAAAGCCAAATCTTGACAAATGGCAGCTCAGATCCGCCACTTAACTCTTCCTTCATTGCATGAGAGTGTGAGTGAGCATTTTCAAGCATTAGAGGAAGTTATAGGGGTAGTCATGAAGCCCCTAATCAGTGAGGAATCTTCTCCCCCATAGGAAGGCATGATTGCCAAGTTGCGCATCTGCATGCTCATACAAAGAGACCTCCAGGTCTATAAATTGGTGAGTTTTATCACCACAAAAGGGACATAGAAGGAGCATTTTGAGCAATGAAGTGTTGTCATTTTACTTCCACACACACGCCTTTTTTTTATTTGTGCCTTTCACATCCTTGATCTCTTTTGGAAAGGAGGTCATAGGGTGGTTATTAGAAGCGCAAATCTGGAACCAAAACCCAACATTTGGCCATAATATCCTACCAAATTTGCCGACAACACCCCACAAGAGGTTTTGGACCCATCCCAAGTGGATTGGTGCCGAAATCGGGTCCCAAACGGTGGAGGTCCTACCCCCGGGTGACCCCCACACTGCTGCAGTCCTAATCACCCCACCCCAGAGTGATTAGAAATATATGGTAGATTTCCTTTATGTTATTATTGCATTTTATTCTATTCTGCTTAGATAGGTTGTCATTCAAATTTCACATCTTTTTGAGCATTTTTGATCATGTTTCTATTATTTCCCGCCTTCACTAACATGCAGGTAGCATCATCAAATTCCCAGTGATAGAGGATAAATTGGAAAAATATGACCTTCTGGGTCTTCCCAAAATACCCCCAATTAGCTAACCCCCAACTTTACAGGCAATTTGGAGCTTCTCGGATGTGACATTTGGGACAATGCTTTTTGACACTTTGTTGCAAGTCTATTCGTCCCGCCCTGGAGCGAATACAAATCTGTGGTGAATTTTCTGAATTCCATTTGTAGTGTTTTCCTTGTGATTTTTTGATGCCCCTGTCAAATTTTTAGTTCATTTGGATCTATTTTAGTTATCATTTTATTTATATATTGCATGCACTAATTGAAGGCGTGGGGATTGCATGTTTCATTTTATCTACAGGTGCTACTGATTGTTTCCTATTTCCTTGAACATAGGGTCTTAACATCATAGGAGCATCAAGGAGTCAAGACTCATCAATGCAAGTGGCGGCAACATTTGGTCCGCCCACTTTACATGTGGGCATGCGGAAGAAGGAATGGCATCCATTGATGTGACAAGAACATTTTTTTTAACGCTCCTAGCCCCTATAAAGGGAGGAGATGAATTGTAAACGAGTTTTGAAGCATATTAATAAAATGGTTGTCTTCCATATTGGCTTTTTATTTGGTTTCGATTCGTTCATGCCTCTTTCCTTTCATGCACTTTCCATTCATAGGATTTTGCGTTATCTTTTGTTTCATTTGAATCGCATCTTGGCTTTTTCTTTTTGTTTCTGTATCCTCATGCTTTCACCATCCAAACTAACTACCTAATAAAATGATCAAAACCCTCTTGATTAGGCCAATCCCTCCAAATCTATTCAAAAGTAAAAAAATTGGACCACTATAAGCCAAGTAAAGTGGCCATTCTCCTCCACAAATTAGAGGCTAAAGTACACTCAATAAAAATATGGATGATCTTTTCTACATTCTCTTCACACATTTCACATCTAAAAGGGCCATGAAAACCATGCTTCATAAGTTGCTCACCAGTAAGCACCCTACAATGCAATAAAAGCAAATTAAAGAACCTCACCTTAGGCCAGAGCTTTTTAGCCCATAATTGAGAAAATATGTCAGAAGAATGGTTGGTATTATTATGGCATAAGGTCAAATAACCTTGAGCAACTGAATACTCACCCTTAGTAGTGTTGTTCCATGCAAAAAAATCTTTTTCATGGGACAAAAAGAGGGATCTCATATGAAGGATGCCTTGGATATCTTGTCTTTGCCTTTCTGGGATTTGAATAGGCCAGTCCTCAATAGGGATCCAATATCTACCAACCTTTGAATTACTAGTATGGTACCGACAGTAATTAGCCATCTTTATCCAATTAACTCGGTGAAGCTCCTCCATCCAAGGACTCCAATCGGGAAACTGATTTATCAAATGCTTGTGACCATCCCAAGAATCTGTCCAAAAATTTGCATGTTGACCATTATGAATGATCCAAAATAATTTATTCTTTATCAAATCCTCACCAATATTAAGAACTGCTAAAATGGGAGAACCATTGGTAGGAAATTGATAGCAAACAAGGTCTTCAGGACTTTTGTTCTTAGCATATTTAGCACGAAGATTATTGGCCCAAAGAGCATTGGGGTTATGCAACATCCTCCAATATAATTTAGCAGCTAAAGCTTTGTTGTTATTAATTGAAGACCATAATCCTAACCCCCCTTCACTCTTAGGAAGACATAAAGTATCTCATTTCACCAAGGCCCATTTTCTTTTCTCCTTAGTACCACTCCAAAGGAAACGATGACTGATTTGATCCAATTCTTGAAGAACAACCTTTAGGATATTCAAAACTGAAGAAACATAAATAAGAATAGCTTGAAGGACTTATTTTACCAAGGTGATTCTACCCCTAGAAGAAAGCCACTTGTTGGTCCACTTTCCAATTTTCTTCTTGACTTTGTCCAACAACCAATTCTAATCTTTACTTTTCTACCTTTGAATATTTATGGGAATACCTAAATAAGTGATTGGAAGAGAGGTATTCTTATATCTTAGTTTATCCAAGACCATGAATTATTGTCTAGCAGAGCAGTGAAAGAAAATAACTTTAGATTTGTCTTCATTGATCAACTGCCCAATATCCTTAGAAAAACAACTAATGATTTGCTTAATATTAGAAGCTTCCTTAACTATAGATTTACCTAAAAGAGTAGAGCCATCCACAAATTGAAGATGAGAGATAGGACTAGCTCCGTGAGCAATGGTAACTCCATCAAGGGTTTTGTTTTCCCTCTTTTTGGTTATAGTCCTACCCAAGCATTCAGCAAGAATGATGAATAAATAAGGGGATAGTGGTTCACCTTGCCTAATACCTCTAGAAGTTGGGAAATATTGAGAAGGCTTGCCATTGATAAGAACTAAGTAGGAAACTGAAGAGATACATCCCATAATCCAATCCATCCAATCCTTAGAGAAACCAAATTGCCTCAAAAATTTAATAAGGAAGTGCCAATCCACTCTGTCATAAGCTTTGGATAAGTCTAACTGAATGAACATGGAAGGAGAATTTTGCATATCCATGGAATGGATGGCTTCCTGAGCAAGAACTATCTCATATACTATTTGATGTCCTTCCACATAACCCCCTTTCTCTAGGGAAATAATATTATGCAAAAGAGGCTTCAACCTTTCTGCCATGATTTTAGTAATGATTTTGAGAGGAACATTACATAAAGCAATAGGTCTAAAAGCTGAGATATGATCAACCTCTTGAGCTTTTGGAACAAGATTAATATAATTTTTATTGATAACCTTCAAAATTTCTTTGGCTTTCCTGGCTTCTTCCACCACCTCTAATAAATTAGTATGGAGGATATCCCAAAAATCTTGGTAGAACTCAATAGAAAAACCATCAGGACCTGGGGTTTTCCATTTTTACATTTTAAAAACTATTTGTTGAAGCTCATTGATAGTAACAGGAGCATTCAAAATAGAGTTCTCCTCGAAAGTGATAAGAGAAGGGATTGCTTGAAGAACATTATATTGTGAAGTTGAGTGAAGGGGAGTAGCAGCAAAAATAGTGGAAAAGTATTCAACAACAATAGATTTCATGCCATCCCAAGTATAAACAACATCTCCAGAATATGATTTTAAGGAAGAAATAAAGTTGTGAGATCTTCGATATAGAAGAGATTTGTGGAAGAAATTTGTGTTTCGATCTCCTTCTTTGAGCCATTGAATTCTAGATTTTTGCTTCCATAAGATTTCTTCTCTTTTTTCCCATTCCTCTAACTGAGTTGTGAGTTTAATTTCATCTGCACTTCTCTTCTCTGTGAGGCCATCTAAACAGATTTTCTTATTCAAATTTTCAAGATGAGCAATAACTTCATGTTTTTTTTATGAACATCCCCAAACTCTTTTGAGTTCCAAGTCTTGATTTTGGATTTAATGTATTGTAGTCTTTTGGCAAAATAGAACATCTTATTCCCATGCCTAGGTTTACCTTCCTTCCACCATTGTTGCACATGAGGTCTGAAGGAAATGTCTCTAAGCCACATTAATTGAAAACAAAAAGGAGAGAAACTCACATTGGTTTTCCACATTTCCACCATTACTGGCCAATGGTCCGAACCAACATTATTAAGAGTCTTCACTTTAGGAATGTGACCATGGATTCAAAAAATTTTAGAGAGCAAAAACCTATCCAATATCTCCATTAAACAAGTTAAGACTTGCCTTCTGTTAGACCAAGTAATAAGGCCATTATCTGGTTGGATATCCACAAGATGGAGGTTTGCAATATATTCGCTCATGAGGTCAGTGCTTTTGTCCAAATTTCTATTTCCCCCTCTTTTCTCATCCAAAGAGAGGATGGTATTGAAATCTCCTCCGATAAAGATCCAAGCTTTAGGAAAATGAGATATAATATGAGTAATATCCTTCCACTGTCTTCTTTTTTCCTCCAAAGAAGTCGGAGCATAAACAGTAATGCAGAGCATAATCTAGTTGGAATGTCTACTTTGAATAGCTATAGCCAACAAACCCCAACTACCAACCATATGGTGAATAACTACCTCTTTTAGATCCCAAAGACAAGCAATGCCACCCAAAGTCCCTTGGGAACTGAGGGAAACCACTTTTCCAGCTGGCCAAATTTTCTTAGCAATTAAGTCCATATCCTCCATTGACATCTTTGTTTCTTGAAGGAAAACAAGATGTGGATGATTTACCTGAATCATTATTCTAATTTCATTTTATTTTGAAAGACTACCTTTGAGTCCTCTAATATTCCAAGTGGTGATCTTCATTAATACTAGGGATAAAAAAGTTGGGAAGGGCATTAATATTACCTTCCTCTACAAGCTTTTCACCTTCTTTTACCATATGATATTGATTGGTCTTGGGACCTAATTTTTTATTAGAATCCATCTTCAATTTCTTTTTCCCTATTTCTTGACTTATTCCAATTGAATTTGAGGTGGCTTCTAACCTTGAATAATGCTCGTACACAGCCAAAATTTTACTATATGGTTCAACAGAGTCTATAGTGGGACTTGCATTATTTGAAGTTTTGACATTTGAAATATTATTTTTCTTGTGTAAATTTTCTCCTTTTGTTTTTTCTATTGAAAACCTTTGATTTTTTGGTTTGTCTCTGAGTTCTTCCCTTCATATTTAAATTGTGTTTCTAAGATTTCAGTTTCCATTATTTCCTCTTCATCACTTGGGACATAATTTGTGGAAAGGATTTCAAACATATTAGCAGATGACTTTGATTGATCCTTCATAACTAGTTTTTTCTGAGTGTTCTTCTTCTTAGGTATTTAGAAACCTGCTAAGTTTATATCTTCTTTCTTTTGATCAGGAATTTTATTTGGGCAAGCACTAGCCAAATGACCATATTCATGGCAAATTCTACAACTAAAAGGAATGTTCTCATAGTCCACTACTTACTCCCAAGTGTCTTCCCCAAATTGTAATGTGATTTTTTTTAGGTAGAGTTTTGTCAAAATCCATTAAAACACAAATTTGAGCATAAATAATATGTTCAAAATTTTGATTACAATCAACAGTCATCATAAAAGTTCCTAAAGAGTTTCCAATTGAATAAAAAATAGTAGGATTCCAAAATTCAATAGGGAGGCCAAAGAGTCTAACCCACACGGGAGCTATAGAAGACATCTCTTCTTTGACTTTAAATTTAGTATGACAGAGCTTCATGAAAAGCCCCGCCCTTCCAAAAAACCAAGGACCCCCTTGAAAAGTTTTCTCTCTATCTTTATTATTAGCAAATAAAATAAGAAAATAACCATTTGGATAAATAGAGATTTGTAACTCACATTTAGTTTTTCAGATTTTTGTAGCCCAGAATTTGAAAGCGGATAGACTCGGACGAAAACCCATGAACCGAAAAATTAGTCCTTTTTTTTCCAAATCTTCAATGCCAGTCTGAATGTTACCCATATCAAGCTTAACAATAGGAGCTCCATCAGCTGCTTTAAGACATTCTGACTCCATTTTCCTGGGATCAATCTTAGGCAATATTAGAGGTTTATGGGAAGCCCTAATATTGATATTAGCATTGGGCTGAGGCTGTCCACCATGAAGGGCATCCTTAAAATTCATTTTTGGGACTAAGTCTTCAAAATTCTTACCCTTGATAGGGGTTTTCACAATAGAATTATTTAGTGGGTGCACCTTAGCACTAGATTCACTTGAGATATGAGTCATTTTTGATCAACTGCTTGAAACTTGTTTCGCCATCTCTTTAATCCTTGCCCTAGATGTCGTGGAAAGGTATGGTTTTCGCTTTTCTTTTGTGCAGCAAATTAGAAGCCGTTGTCACTCAAGTTCACAGTATGATTTGTTGAAAGACAAATTTCTAACCCATATTGTATCCCCTGCAACATTTCCTGCTAAAATATTGACCATAAACCACAAAAATATTGGTCGCTAGGGCCCGAAGGCTCTAAAAACCAACCTATGGAGCTGCTTGCACTCAACCCATATGAAACCCTCGCATAGCCGCTTGCTAAATATGTTATTCACACATAGGGATGCACTAGGATCTTTGTTGCTCCAAATTATATGAAAATTTGTGGAGATGTTCTAGGGTTTTTCAGGCATCTACCCTCAAAAGTTTAGCTCAATCCGAGTCCGGATGAGTGAGATATGGTCGAAACGAGTTCGAAAGGTTGGGAAGTCTTGCGAAAAATGTCTCATCTATCCTATATATATATATATATATATATATATATATATATATATATATATAAAGAAATGTAGTTATTTAAGTGAAAATAAAGAAAAATTAAAAAATATATAATAGTACCTATTAAGCATAATGGGGAATTTAAATTACCATGAAAATATCTAATTTGAAAACATATACAACTCTTTACCCATCCCTAAGTCATTTCAAGGAACCTAAGGTGCATATAAGACAACGTAAAAATATATAATAAAATAATAATATAACCTATAGTATATGGTAAGTAAAACAAAATTTAAATTATTTAGCTATACCTCCATACAGGTGTTGAGGAAGCACTCTACATGGCCGTGACTAAGAGGTGAAACTAAAAAGGAATTGTGAGGTGTCACTCATCCGCGGTAGAAGCTAAAGCATTAATAGATGAAACCTTATGAAACGAAAGATAGTTATTTTTTGTCATTTTGTGGGAAACATCTTCTGATCTGGTTGGCTTGAAGGTCTGAGCATCACCAGGTTTTGAATTCTATTAGAGAGACAAGGACAAGGATTCTGCTATCTTTATGTTCGTTATTTATATGCTTTACATTTGCCTTAAAAGCGTGGAATATGTGTTAAAAAAACCTTGTTTTTTTTTTAAATAAAACCATGAAAGTTAATGACAAAATTGGTTGGGAATGGGTATAATAAAAATAGAACATTCTTTCATAAGTACACATCAACGAAAAACAGTGAAAGCAGAGAATTCTGGTTGAATGGGTAAAACATGAATGGTTGTTTCTTTGTGTTCTAATTTTCAAGCTTTGAGTTATTTGTTTCTAGAATAATAAGCTTGTATGGAAAATCTACATTGCATGTATAAATGATGTTTACATTTAGTTAATGCATGGGCCAAGCTGATTCCCTAAATACATTTCCATACTTTGTTTCTGGGTAGTGAGTTTCGAAAGAGTCAAGTTGTGTGTTCAAGCACCTTGCTGTGTTGATATAAAAGTTACATTTCCTAGTAGAGTTGTGGTAGATCCGTTACTAAAGATCTATCAAATCCCCATCATCACTTTGTGTTGGTTAAGTCCATCAGTCCACATCATCATCGGGTCTAGGTCCAATCATCCTTGCCATTGCACATTATCAGATCTATCAAATTTTCATCATTGCTTTGTGTGTTGGTTAGGTCCATCAGTCCACATCATCGTCAGATCTAGGTCCAGTCATCCTTGGCATTGCACATCGTTAGCGGGTCTAGGTCTAGTCATCCTTGGCATTCCATCGCATAGGTCTATCAATATATGGGGTCTGCATCAAATGTGTTTGAGTCATCCACATTGGCCATCCCATAGGTCATCCACATCATGGTCAGATTGTGACCACATCACCGATATTGGGTGTCTGCATTATGCCATTTACCTATGCATACGACATAAAAATATCTTGTAATTTACAAAAAGAACTTTAAATGAAATAAAAATTTTAGATTATATGGTATTGCTTTCCTTTTCATTTATTATATACATTTTTGTTTTTCTTTTATTTATTTATTTATTTTTTATATTATTATTATTATTATTATTTATATTTTTATTCTTATATATATATATATATATATATATATATATATATATATATATTAATTTGTTTGTTCCCCTTTTTTATTTAAATTTGATTTAATTAAATTCAAAATGTTTGACTTAATTAAAAACACACAAGGAGAAAACATTAAAACCAACCTTTAAAACTCAAACCAAAATCCTAACCCAAAATCACAAAGCACTATGAAATAAAACAAGAAGACACTACCCAACCAAGAACCTTGGAATCCACATTGCCACTCATGGGTAGGGACTTATAGATATTATCACTCAAAGAAGACCAAAACTCTCAAAAACTCAATATTTAAGGTGGGTCCCCAAATTTGGGGCAAGTTGTGTGATAGTCACAACACAACTGGAAATGGGGAAAAAAAGGAAAGAACTCATTCCCAAGCTTACCTAGATCTTTTGTAATTCCAAAAGAGGTGAGTACAAGACTTGTGTACACCACAAAAATGACATTTAGGATCAGAAATTTGAAGGTGCTTCAAATGTTCCCCCAAGGGAAGGCCTTGACATAATAAGCTTCATGCAAAAAAATATTGTTTGGGCTCAACATAGGTAGCCCAAACATTATGAAATTTATAATTCCATCTAGTCCTTGTAGAAAATAAGTCCCAATGTTGATTGAGCTTAAGCACAAAATGAAGATGAGGATATAACCATTTATACTAAAAAATGAGCCTTATAATTAAGCAAAGGAGTGTCAACACACCATCTCCAATCTGACCACCAAAGATGTTGTTAGCACACACCAATTTTGTGTAATATAGAAAAAGGAGTGAGAGCAATAACAATATCATAAGTATCTTTGTCCGCACCATTCAGCCTGAAGGTGCATTTCAACGTATGGTGAGAAAAGAAATCAACTATTGTAACAATATCCTTTTTGAAAAATCATTAAGCATGAATCCATTACACTTGAGCTAAGGAAGAATTCTTATGAAGAAACATGGGAGACCACCAAATATTCATAGAATTTATGGATAAGCCTTTACGAAATCCATCTCCTCTCCAACATATCCAAGGAGTGAATTATTGCATGGATTTCCATATACTTTTAATAACAAATGAGCCATAAATATTAACAAAAACCTGAGCAACAATGAGAGAGGTAAAATCCAACCCTCTCCGTGCTCTACTATTTAAGGAAAGACCTGAGGAAATGAAATGTTCAACAAAAAATTTCCAAACTTCAGATCCCCTTAGAGCCCTGACCACCCACTTAGTACACAAAGCAATACATTACCATCTACAATCCAGTAGATCCATTCCATCAGATTCTCTGGTAAGATAACAAATATTCCAATCAACTCTATGAAATTCCTTTATTTCATAAGAATTATTTCAAAAAAAATATTGAAGGTGTTTCTCAAGATTCTTATAGAAAGCCTATGAAGGAACCCAACAAGAGGAATAGTATACATGAGTGGCAGCTAAAAATTTAGAGCAAATCTAAAATTTACCTACTAATGACAACTTCTTAGTAAGCTAGAAATCAAGTTTTTTTCAACTCTTTGAAGCACATAATTCCAAAGCTGATTAGGGGAGCATTCAAAGGCAAAATGAATACCAAGAAACTGAAAAATTATTTAGGAGGTTTCCAATTTCAACTAAAGCCAAGGCAGCGTAGGTAAGGGAGATTTTCTAAAGTAGGAGGTCTTCCTCCATTGTATGCTAGAACCAGAGGCTATGCAAAAGGTGTTCAAAATAAATAGAGTATTATTGATATATTGCTCCTCCTCCCTTATAGTAAGAAATGAGTCATCAGTAAAGTGACCATTAATAAGTTTTCCATGATCATTCAGAAGAGCAGTTCCTTTAATAAGACCTGCAAAAGCTTTAGCAGCTAAAAGATACTTAAAGGGTTCAACAAAAAGCACATATAAAGAGGGATCAATAGGACACCATTTTTGAACAAACCAAAAAATGCCCACTACTTTATATTGTGAATTGTTTAGATTGATAATAGCCGAAACACATTTGAATAGCATAACAATAGCCTGAATGAAAACTAGCTAAAATCCTAAAGCTTTGAGATTAGCAAGAATGAATCTCCATTCAATGTGGTCATAAGCTTTCTCAAAATTATATTAATAAAAATATTGTTTTGGTTTGACATCCAAGACCATTCCATGCCCTACTAGATAACCAAAACATTTTCAAGGATGTACCTTCCTAGAATAAATTCAGTTTACTCTGATTTGACTATCAAAGAAATAATAGACCTAAGGTGAAGAGCCAAAGCTTTGGAAATGATATTGTAACTAACATTCAATAAAGTAATAGACCTCAAATTAGTGATAAAATCTAGGTCCCCTTGCTTGGTTTTGAATTTGATATTTCTCTTGTTAATAATTGCTCTTACAAAGCCTACTCTAAGATCCTCTAGATAAAATGTTTGCATATCAGGACCAACTAAGTCCCAAAGACCCTTGTAGAACTCATAGGGAAATCCATCTAGACCTGGAACTTTATCATTTGCCATTTGAGACAATGCATCCTCCAAATATGTAAGGGAGAGTATTTTATCACACCATGCTCTTTGAGACTTTGAAACCTTAACTGGTACAACTACCATACAAGCTACTAGTGCTTGCTTCCACTCAGGGGAATAAGCTTGAGTGACAAAAACATTAGTATAGTGCTTGACAAAAGTATCAATCATCTCAAAAAGAGAGGTAAACCTTATTCCATTGTCTTGATGGCCTTGAATTGAGTAGCTTACCTGGGAGGGTGAAGCCTTTAAAAAATTCTTTGGTGACCCTATCAGCAACATTAAGCCAATGAAGTCAAGATTTAATTTGAGATCCATAAACCTTATAAATTTCAACAAGTTTAAGTTCATGCCTTAGTTGGTCAACATGAGACTAAAGTTTAGGATTAAATGGATAGGCCTCAAGCTTGAGAGAAGCTTTGGCAAGTTCATCATGAAGAACAACATTGGAATATCTTCTAAACTATACCACCTTTTTCCCTAAAGTACAAAGCAAGACAGGTGTACAAAAAATTGTATCATTCCACCATTCTATCCAACCCAACTCTCTAGTAGGTCTAGGAACTAGATTTCAGACTCTGCAGATATGACAGACCATGGTAGGGTACTGAAGAAAGAAAGTATTGAAAAAAAATTGTGACATTTCTTTTCCTCTAGTCTTCCCTTAAACCGTAGAGCATGGAGAGGGTTGGATTTTTCCTCTCTTATTGTTGCTCTAATTTTTGTTGATATTTATGGGTTGGATATTTTGGAGAGGAGATGGCTTTCGTAAAGGCTTATCCATCAATTCTATGAATATTTGGTGGTCCCCCGTGTTTCTTCATCAAGCTTCTCCCTTAGCTTGGGTGCAATGGATTCATGGTCAACAGTTTTTCAAAAAGGGTATTGTTACAATAATTGATTTATTTTCTTGCTAGACTAGGGATTGGATCCCATGAAATGAGTTTAATCTTTGGGATTAGATCCACGGGGATTAAACGGACATACCCCAAGCTTGATAGAAGCTTTGGCAAGCTCATCATGAAAGACAACATTGGAATGTCTGCACCACCTTTTTCCTCAAAGTACGAAGCAAGATAGTTGTATGAAAAATAACATCATTCCACAATTTTATCTAATCCAACTCTCTAGTAGGTCTAGGAACTAGATTCCAGACTATGCGAATTTAACAAACCATAAAAAAATGTTGAAGAAAGGAAAACTGAGCTCTGTTTATTTTTAAACATTTTTTAAAATTTAAGTAATCAAGTTTTTATAAATTATAAATTTTCTATTTGTGGTATAAATCAATATATCAACATGTATTAATTTAAAATTTTATAGAAATATTTTTCACCCATATAAAATTGTTGGTTGGTTTCACTCTCCTCTTGTACTTTATATGTAAATTAAAAATAAAATGAAGACTTTATAGTACAATTTTGGCTTGCAATTCCTTATGATTTTATTTTTTGGCTTGCAATTTTTTATAGTACACAGGTTATTTTTTTGCATGTTATTCATCCACCATAACACTCTACCTACACACTGACATTTTTGATTATTTTCTGAATCACATCACATTAAAATACTTTGTTAAATTACCCCATAGACAACATTTATGACACTACACATTAGATGCGTCATCATTTTTAATTCATTTTTTTAGTTTCTTTCATAATTTTTAAGAATCCCACCACCAATGACACTTCTCCGTGGAATATCTTCCTCTATAGTACTTAGACATATTGTGCGTTCTATAAAGCAAAGAGGAATTCCATATCAAAGTGGAATATCTTCCTCTATAGTACTTACACATATTGTGCGTTCTATAAAGCAAAGAGGAATTCCATATCAAATTTCTTTTGAGGAATATTGTAGAATACTTTTAAACTGCTTCCTAATTCATGCTACCTTTTGAGGAATATTGTAGAATACTTTTAAACTGCTTCCTAATTCATGCTACCTTTGATTTTACCTTCATCTTTAATTTTGAATTTATCTTTGAAATCTAAGTAGATCTAACTAGAGGAGTATTTACCTAGTACCAGGATCCTAATCTACTTTGAGAACCGATTGTCCCATGTATTTGTCACGTATTTATATCTTTCCCGAATTCCTACGTAAAGTCAAATATTTAAATTTTTCTTTAAACCCAACAATATTCAAACATTCTGTCTCATATTTATATATTTTCTACCTAAACTCAAATATTCAAATATTTATCTAACCCCAACAATATTCAAACATTCTGTCTCGTATTTATATATTCCCTACCTAAACTCAAATATTCAAATATTTATCTACCGAAGACCAAGTATTTTTTAGTGTTACTCGGACCCCAGGTTGGGAACATTAACCTTGGAAGTCGATTTTCTTGGAAATCTTGCACCAATTTGTCCAAATCTTCGTGCAGGCCCCAAGCGGCAAGAGAAACTACCGGTCTCTGTTAGGAGAAGACAGATTATAATATATGGGTAATGATAATATCAATTTCATTTGTGGGTGCTGCTTGGATTATACTACAAACGCCGACACTCCTTCTGTGTTGGATAATCGGCAGGACCAACCAAACACTAACAGAGGAAGATGGACCTTATCAATACAGGATTAACAGAGGAAGATGGACCTTATCAAGATGGACCTTATCAATACAGGATTATGGATTTATGGTTTTGGGATTGGTGTTCTAATTGGACTACTCAGTAGTTACTTGATGTTATGTATTGAATTTTAAATAATATTTTTTATACATATCTACTATAAAAATTGAACTTAAATCACATCACTGATGATGTCTTTACCAGTAAACCACACTCACCAAAATTCTTTATAATTATGAATTGACTTTCGCTTGAGTTTCTATAGGAAATGTACTATTTATAGATATCCAAATTAAGAACACCTTCATACACTGATTTCTCCCCATGGATTGATAACTCAAGCTATGGCAAAGGAAACTGGCTTCTTAAATTGAATATTGAATTTTTATCTACCAATGATTGTTTTTTGTATGTAAAGGAATGCATCGAGTAATTTGGTTTTTTATAAGGGTTGTTTTTCATCGACCAATGTCTGGAAAAATCGACCGGCTTGTTATTTTGGCATTGCCAATCTTATTAATATTAATGTCCTGATTGTTTCAGCAACTATTTGCGTGTGAGAGAGTCATCATAATGTATATGTGAGGCTTCCTTGTCCTGCTCTTGCGCTCTGAAATCTCCTGAGCGGGAGGCCTTCTGTTCTTCTTTGTTGGAATTGGTTGTTTGTTGTCTCTGAATTGGTTGGGTGGTTTTGTAACCAGGATTCAGTGTTTATTGAGGTTTAGCTGGGTTGTTTCGTACTTTTTACGGGTTTGATATTTTTCTGAAAATATGGCTTAAGGCTGTCAAGGCTTGGGGGTGATTATGGACTGTTTTTAACATGATGGATAACCCTGCTTGTTGACTCTTTGGTTGGCTTTGGTTCTGTGTTACTATGCTTGGTTGTTGGATGGCGTTGTGGCCACTGGAGGGTTCCTGGTTAGTTTGCTTTCCTTATCCATATTCGTGTCAGCAGTGAGTAGGGTGCTGAACCAAACCCTTTGGGGTGATTTGTAATGCTGCGGAAAACTCTGGCTGCCTTTCCCTTGGCTGGCTCAATTCCCATGGTTGGCAGAGATTTCAATTTTCAGCTCCAGCAATGGTGGTAGCGCTTGATCCCAAGGTTCCAAGGCTTTCATTTTTTAGGGATCTTTCCTCTTGACCTCTTTGCCACTCAAGTATTGTACCGAATGTTTAGAATGTTTTTTCGTTGTTCCTGAGTGTGGTTGTTCTCCAATGGTTTTTCTTGGCTGTCGGTGTTTTATTGGCAAGATCCACCTGTGGATAATGGTTTTACCTTTCGGTTTTGTGGATCCCAACTCATTTTTTAGGGATCTTTCCTCTTGACCTCTTCGCCACTCAAGTATTGTGCCGAATGTTTAGAATGTTTTTTCGTTATTCCTGAGTGTGGTTGTTCTCCAACGGTTTTTGTTGGCTGCCGGTGTTTGATTGGTAGGATCCACCTGTGGATAATGGTTTTACCATTCAGTTTTGTGGATCCTTTGTTTCTATCTATTTTTCCAACTGATGGTTGGGTGGATTATAAGAACTGTGCATTCGAGTTGCTGCAACAAATCTTTGGTTCCTGGTTTGGGTATTGTTTTGGTAGGCCTCTATCTAGGGGCAATGGTTTTTTTTTAGGTGCTAGCTTCTATCCTGTGGCAGATGGGAGTTTTGGTGTTCTATCCATGTTTGCCTTAGTAATTCAACCTGATTCGGGGTTTCAGTTCTTTCTGTCAGTAGTATTGGTTTGTGGGGTCTTGAGGGTGGTTTTTTTGTGGGGATGCAACTCCTTCTCAGTTGGTATTTAATCTAGAAGTACTAGTGGAGAGTGATTTACTTCATGATTCATACTTCTAGTTGCGAGGTTGATTCACCCAGGTGTTTTTCATGGCTTCTTCTTCAATACTGCATGAATATTCTCTACTTTCCCCAATCATTGGTTGGGTGGTTTCGTGAAGAGTTGTACTCCTTTGTTGTTTCGATTTCTGGTGGCTTGGGTTTTGCAGGCCTCTGTACAATGGCAGAGGGGTAATTATGATCAGTTGCTCGAGTGTCTACAGCTAGTTTCTTTTCTTGGATGGAGTGGGAGTTTCAAGATTTCTTCCTTCTTCTATGCTCTAGTTTTGCATAGTTTGACAAGTTTTTTCACTCAAATTCCTTTTTTGTCTTGAACATTTCTTGATCTTGGGATGTTTTTTGGTTATGCGGAGCTCCCTCCTGAGTTCTATCTTTGGCTCCAGGGTGGTTTTGCAGACTGGAAGCATGTTAGAAAGCGGTTTTGTTATATTTTTCAATCAATGTGTTTTTGGTAGCTGCAGGTGTTGAAAATATAAAAGATGAACATAATCTTTGAACAGCCTCGTTAGAGGCATGACACAGACAGGTAGAGAAACAAGATAACAAAATGATATTATTAAAACACTAAAACTGATTACAAGGGGGTTCTGCGCTAAGGAGAAGCAAGAACCATCGAAGGATTACAAAGGGGGTTATGCGCTAAGGAGCAAAAAGAACCATCGAAGCTCTTCTGAGCATAATGGATTTGCAGTGATGATGTAAAATTAAACCTGCTAAACTACAGGGAACCTGGGTGCTCCAGATTGCCTAAACATCAGACGCATACATCCTTTTATAGGCCCTAAAATCTGATTAAACCCTAAACCGAAATATATAAAACCATGGGCACAAATGGTGGTATTTCAGGTTATTCTGCTACGCGGGTACAGTACCTCTGCAATGCGACAGTTGGGATTATTTCCAACACACCCCCATAATCACAACTACGCATGCACAATGAACAGAAGGTGGAGGAACAGGGTAAGAGGCTCTGCTGCAGTGGGGCTTCTCCCCGTCAAACCCTTATGCTGCTTCTTCTCCAACTCCAACTCTCGTCGGACATTCTCACTCTCCTCCACCGCTGTCACCAAAATCGCCACAGGAACAAGGTCAACGAAGTCGTAGCACAGAACATGCGCTGAACTCCTATGGGTTTGTCGGCCCCATGAGGCAGTGCCCCAGACAGAATTCTCAGCATCGGCTGCAGAAGCTCCATGGGAAGTGGAACCCTCGTCCCCTTCGCCCTCGTGCTCGCCAGATCCCTTGGCTCTGATACCATGTTGAAAATCTAAAAGATGCACAGAATCTTTGAACAGCCTCGTTAGAGGCATCACACACACAGACATAGAAACAAGATAACAAAATGATATTATTAAAACACTGAAACTAATTACAAGGGGGTTATGCACTAAGGAGCAGTAAGAACCATCGAAGGATTACAAAGGGGGTTTTGTGCTAAGGAGCAGCAAGAACCATCGAAGCTCTGCTGAGCATAACGGATCTGCAGTGACGCTGCAGAATTGAACCTGCTAAACTGCAGGGAACCTGGGTGCTCCAGATTGCCTAAACATCAGACGCATACATCCTTTTATAGGCCCTAAAATCTGATTAAACCCTAAACCGGAATATATAAAACCATGGGCACAAATGGTGGTATTCCGGGTTATTCTGCTATGCGGGTATGGTACCTCTGCAACGCGGCAGTTGGGATTATTTCCAACAGCAGGAACCTGCTTCCTATTTTTAACCTTGAGTTCTGGTTTCCTTAGCCGTTTTGATAGGACCCACTGATTTCATATGTCAAATCTGATTGGAATGGATATTTCAAATTTTAAATTGGGAATCCCTCTTTTAGAAGGTTTTAGTGCGGTTTCTGCCACATGTAAACTTTTATTGTTATATCTTCGAATCTCCATGTGAACTTCTGTCTTTTGAATCTTATACAGAAATTTCTGTTTAGGATTGTGGGAGCCCTCAAAACCTTCAATTTTAATAATAAAATAAAAACATAATATATATCGAATGATTAGGTGCGCATGTGTGTATATTGATTTTTGTTGTTATTCCTCATAAATTGAATTGATTTTGTTGTTACTCCTCATAAATTGATACGCGAAGTTTCATTTCCAGACAAGAGGATTGTTTTACGGGTATTGACATTTGATTTCTTTGTTAACCTGGGCATTGGTTTTTGGTAGTTTCGGTATAAGTTTATAGGTATTGCCATTTGATAGTTCTGGTTTCTTGTGAGCGTTCGATAGTTTTGGTTTTGGGGCACTGGTATTTGGCAGTTCTGTTATTAATATGTAGGATTGTTTCGATAATTTCAAAATTCTATTTTGCTTAACGTTTGTGGATATTGATATCTGGATGATTGTATGAGTTAGTACAATGTAGTATGAACTGTATTCGGTTTCTTTTAGGATTGTTTGTCGTCTATCATGCCGTGTTACTTCGGGGTTTTAGTATTCTGCTTTTGTTAACTGTAATATATATATTTTCTAATTCATTTAGAAATATATTTTTATTATTGTTTGAATTTGGATTTGAAAGCTTTAACATTGTTTTCAAGATTAAGTGTTACATTTAAATATAATAATTATTTTAATTATAAATTATAGTTTAAAAAACAGATTATAATATTTTACCAAAGTAATAAATCTGTCCATTTTTTGTGGAGCCAAGAAATATGTAATTTGAAAAGTTAAAAAAATAAAATAAAAATCATTGATTTGTCATATTTTTTTCATTAAAATTTAGTTGGATATATACAAAAAGTAAAAAACAACGAGAAAAGAGGGAAATGTTAATTTTTAAAACTTTTTTCTCTCCGCATAAACTGTCCAGAGCTAACCAAACATTAAAAATGGGATTTCTACAAGAATGTGATGGACTTAATCCCCTACATTTTAAGATTTCATATGTTCGCCTACATTTTCAATGATAGTATTCTTTTATTTTTACTCATTTTTAGGGTTGTGTTTTGTTATGTCTTCATCTAAGGTATTATGTTACCTCTTTAATATTAGTTTAAAATGTTATATTTTTTTTTATTTTTGATGATTAATTGTAAATTATTTTTTTAATTTTTATTTTCAATATATATTTTTTATGAATTAAATTATTTTTCAACTTTTTAGTTTTAGTTTGGAGCTCTCCAAAATTTTGGTAATTGAGTTTTTATCAAGTTATAATTTTTTAAAGTGTGGTATAAATCAATATATTAACATGTGTTAATTTGCAATTCTATAGGTCTATTTTCCACCTACATATATATGAAGTTCTAATAAAACAAATTACACACTTCAACATTCTCCATGATATGAATTAAAATATCAAAGATATCATCATTTTCATACCACTAGTTATCCACTAGCTTCCTCTATCTGAAGTACAGTCTTTCTTGTGTTTGTCTTTAAACAAATTGTTGGTTTCACTCTTGCTCTTGTTATTTGTATGTAGATTAAAAATAAAACTGAAGAGATTTTATAGTTTAATTCTTGGCTTGAAATCCTTCATGAATATATTTATCTCTATTTGTATGAACATTTGCATAAGTTATTCTGTTGCATGTCACTCATCCTTCATAACACACTCTAACTACCTAACTTTTGTTGAAATCATGCTCATATTTTATATTTTTTTAGAGTCACATCACATTGATATGCTTTGTTATATTGCCCCATAGACAATATTTATGACACTACATACTAGATGTACCACAAAATTTTAATTCATCCTCTTTTGTTTCTATCTGTATGAACATTTGCACAAGTTATTCTTTTGCAAGTCACTCATCCTTCATAACACACTCTAACTACCTAACTTTTGTTGAAATCATGATCACATTTTCTATTTTTTTTAGAGTCACATCACATTGATATGCTTTGTTATATTGCCCCATATACAATATTTATGACACTACACACTAGATGTACCACAAAATTTTAATTCATCCTCTTTTGTTTCTTTCATAATTGTTAAGAATCCCACCACAAATGGAACTCCCTATTGGAATATCTTCGTCTATTCTACTTACACATGTTGTGTGTTCTATAAAGCAAAAAGGCATTCCATATCAAATTTCCTTTCTTTTGAGAAATATTGTAGAACTTCTATCCCTCTTCTTTGAAGTTATTGCATATTGTTCATTATTCACTATCAATGTCATCAAATATGCACAAAATCTCCTTATAGAGAGAACTTATAAGAATGTTGTTGCTTCGTCACACTTGTTCTATACATCATGTTTATTCTTCTTGGCATTCTCATCCTTTGAGTGACTCTCCTTATTTAAGTGACTAACTTATCAATCCAAACATTTGGATGATATCTTTGAATTGTATTCCAAATTTATGGTTGACTCTAGGATTTCCTTGTACAACATCGATAGGAATGTTTTAATATTCACCCTCTATATAGGAAGAATTCCATAGATAAACAATTTTTTTCCATATGAAGGTTCAGTTTCTAGTTGGTTGACCAATGCCTTTTTAAATTTTATATTACCGAAGAATATTTGTATCATATTATTTTAAGTTGTATTTTTTTACAATGACATCATTGTGATTAAAAAACCACCTAAATTTTGTTAGAATAAGTGAATATTCTCTTAAGTTCCACTAGGATACACACTTGATTTTCCACTCCTCCATGTGTCATGAGAACTCTCAGTGGTGTCTTCATCAGGTCTGATGAGTTGCTATAATCCACTAGCTCTCAATGATAAAGTCTACTATTTATACAAAGTTGATCCTTCAAATAAATCAATCAGTTCCACTCTTCTCTTCATCTTTTGTGTAATGCTTTACATATCTATTATTGTGAAATTCTAACATGGTACTAGAGCAAGATAGATTTTACTAGCATTCTCTCTTGGAGGTTCTAGGAGCTAGTTCTTTTATCTTTTTGTTGGTCTTTTTTTTACAGGCCTTCGTAAGATTATATATAGTTTTTTTCAGCTATATTTTTTTCAAAATTATATGTATGTGGACTTTTTATGATATTATTTGCCTCTTTCTCATTTAAATAAGGGAAGACTCTTTGTCTTCTGAGTAATTTTTTTAGATATATTGCTATTTTTATTTTCATATACCTATTCTAAAATACATAAGATATAATTCCTTTTCTATGTATTTTTTAGAAATTATATGATACTCATACATTAAATTTCCATTTTTTACCTTAGCAAAAGAACTTATTTTTCACATATATCGTGATATACAGGTTAACTCCTTTTCAAAAATTTTTTGGAGGTAATACTCAGCCTCTTCTCTGGTTGTCTAAGAGAGTTCTCAGAGAAGGTGCCTTCTTTCGTTACCTCGACACCCAAATTTGGATGTGATAAGGCAACATGTGGTGCCTCTCGCCACTCTCTTTTGGCAGAATCCCTCTTCGAATGTTGGGGCTAATAAGTTTTTTGTATCCCTTCGTCTAATTATGTTTTCTTTTGGCACTAGCATCTCTTCCACCAAACTCTCTTTTGGCGGTCTCCCTCTTTGAACATTGGAGCTAACAAATTTTTTTTGTCTCCCTTTGTCCGATTTCTTTTAGTTGCCTTTATTTATTTAAATAAGGACTATTTCGAATATTTTGATTATATTTTGGTGCCCCTATTTTGAATCATATTTTACCGGAGTCAAAATCCTTAAATGATGCCAAGCATATCTAATCCATTTGGCATTTGGAAAATGACTATAATTGGGTCCCTTTAAAATATCATCTGATCAAGCTTGTTTCTCATCACTTCTTCCTTTAGAATGTTATGGTGGTTTTCTCAGGCATTTTTTTTCAAATAGCATTGTTCTCTGTCGTCTCCATTTTTTATACATGTTTTTCGACAAACACTTGCTTTGTCAAAGGCTCCCATTAACATGTGAACGAGGAGTCTTCAAAGGACTTCCCAACCCTTTATTTTGGCCTCTATAACCTTATTTTGCAAGGAAATTGATTGAGGGATGCGATTCATCTTCAAATAGCGTGTACCGATTCTAATCAATTTTTTTGCAGGCACCTCAGGCTCTGAATTTTTCATAGAGATTATTTTATTAAAATAACTAATGTTTTTTGCAGGCTTCTCTGACTCTTCGGCTTAAGTATTTAGAGTAAAATTAGGTTATTTCCTTTTATAAATTTCTTTTGATTCCTTTAATCTATCTGCACAGATTGCATACTCCAAATCATAAAAGGAAGAGGACTTGGACACTCGTCATCTTAAAAGCCTCATTTCTTCTTCGGTGAAGTTATTAACAAAGCACCGCATCTTCAGGGAGGAGGATATTTTTTATTTTTGGTTGTAGGCTTCACCTTTAATTTGAATCAACCATCTCAATAGTCTCCACCCTCTACTACAAAATCATTGTTTCATCAGGCATATTCATATTTCAGAACGCCCTCTCTCAGGGACGTAACAACTTTATAATTTTTTATATCCATAAAAATCTTGTTGTATTTGTTTTTTCGATATCCCATTTTGAAGGTCATTTGTTTTTCCTCCTTTTTTCAAAGCCTTATTTTACAAGGCTCTCATAAAATAGTGAGTCAATATTGTAACATTTTAATAAAAAAATATTTTAAGGGGGGTTAGTGCATTTATTTGCACATTTTGTGTTCCTTAAGGGGTTTTTAAGAAGCTTTTCTAGGTTTTATTGTTGAAATATTTTTTGGTCGGTTAAATATATGGGGTATATATTAAAACAAGGTTTGGACAGGGTTTTCTAGGTGTTATTGTTGAAATATTAGTAACTATATTTCATATGGAATACACTCTCTAATTGCAAAAACTTAAAACTCCTTTTACATTTATTTTTTTAAATAAATAAATTTAAAGGAGAGCTATATAAACTATAAGTGTTATAGTTAGAATTTTAAATTTCAAAGAAGATTCCATATTATTTGTTTCTTCAAATTCATATTTGTTAATTTTATTCTTAAATCTTAACAAATATATTTTTTTAAAATTGTGTGTTTTGTTCTTAATATTCAATAAATATTAAAGAAGCAAAAACATTTAACTAAAAAATATAATAATAAGTTTTTTCCTCAAAATATATTTGCCTACGTTCCATGTATCATTACCGCTAAAAACTTATAGTTTCCCTCATGTAAGGGCATGTTTTTAGAGGCAATTGGTATAAAGGCCTGGCATATATTTTCAATCAACCAATTTTTATATTTGATATCTCTCTCACTTATAGTTTCCCTCTAGTAAGGGTAAGTATTGAGAATATCCAAATTAAAAATTAAGTTGATATCCTTGCATTTCAATCCTACAAACTTTGAAATTCTTCTTTATACTTACAGTCTCTCTTAAGTAAGGGCGGGTATTGAGAGGAACTAAGAGGATTTGGCATCTCATAAGTAAACAATATTCAAACCTCAAATACTTATAGTTTCCCTCTTGTTAGGGTAGGTATCTTGAGTTTTATATATTGAAAATCTTCATTTTTCTCCCTAAAATCAATTCATTAATCCTAAAATTTGAAGTTCTAAGGGGGGATATATTGGTTAAAACTTCAACTTTTCTCTTGTGTTAAAATGATGAATTCAATTGAACCTCTCACCCCTCATAACTTTCACACTTGAAAACCTAAAATTTTAAATCTTATCTCTCAAAAAGGTCTTACTCATTTACTAGAATAAAAGCATCCAAAGTTTGAGAAAGAATATGAAATTTTTGTTCATAAAGGAAAGATGCACAAAAAATGGGTATTATTAGCTCTAATGTTCATGAAAGTTTGTGGTTTCACATTACAGATTTTAAAAATCCTCATGAAAGTTGAGAGAAACTAAAAACCTTGTTTGGGAAAGTAGATCAGATGAGATCAATGCAACTAGAAGCAAAACTAAATCTGTGTCTTCTGAATATTTTAGTAGTGTTGTTGACTTCCTTACTAATTTCAAAGAATTACTCACTCAATACAAGACAGTGGGAAGACTAAGACCGAAGAATAATGCATTTATCTAATCCTTTTTAAGCTAAATGATGTTTTTCAAATTTTTTGCTACCACCTTTATATCTACCAAAGATGCTCTTGGTGTAACCTTTAAAATACCTTCTTTAGAAGATTTTTGTCATAGATTAACTAGGTAAGAAACAAAACTTGCTAGATATGAAATCTCTTCTTCTTCCTCTGTTGGAAATTTTGGGTACCTTGAGTACATTGCCTTTGCCTAAGTTTAGTTGTTGTCATTGATGTCAAGGAGCTATTGGTAGATGTTGTTTTTGATGTCGAGGAAACTTTGGAGCAACTTGTTTTTATGTCCAAGGATGTGTTTTTGTTGAAGGTTTCAGTTGGTCAGTAAGTCTCCAAGAAGATCAGAGTAGCCCAGTTGCCAAAAATCCAGAAAAAGATAAAGTAGAATAAGTTTGCAGGCTGCTGGAAAAACTGTCGCGATTTCGTGACATGTTTGAGGAGAGAGAAAGTCATGATTTCATGACATGCAGGAAGGCAGAGGCAAAGTGGGCAAAAGTGTCATGATTTCGTGACATGTTTGAGGAGAGAGAAAGTTTGGCCAAAACTGTCGTGATTTCATGACATGCAGGAGGGCAGAGGCAAAGCGGGAAAAAGTATCACGATTTCGTGACATGCAGGAAGGCAGAAGCACATCGGGCAAAAAGTGTCACGATTTCGTGACAATTTTTGAAGAAGTTCTACGGATGCAGAAAGTGTCGCGATTTTGCGACAAGTTAAGTTGGCAGTGTTGAGTTGCAGGAAGTGTCACGATTTCGTGACAAGTTTCAAAGAAGTTGTACGAAAATAGAAAGTGTTGCGATTTCGTGACATGTTCCTGTTTTGTGAGTAGTTGGCAAGAAAGAGCCTAAGGCAGTGAAAGCGTCACGATTTCGTGACATGTTTCATTTTTTCTAGTGCAAACCAATAAAAGGATGAAGAAGCAAGAGGTGTTGCGATTTCACGATAGAGTTGCTGATGACGTCAGCAAAAGGCAAAGGTGTCGCGATTTTGTGACAGTTGCAGAGAAGAAGGCAGTGAAGTCCAGAGCGTCATGATTTGATGACAAAAATCATGATGACGTCAGCAATAGGCAAAGGTGTCACGTTTTCGTGACTGTAACGGAGAAGAAGGCAGTGAAGTCTAGAGTGTCGCGATTTTGTGACAAGATTTACAATGACGTCAGCAAAGGCTGTAGTGGAGTGATTTCATGACAACAAACCAAAGAAGGTGTACGACAGACCAAGGCATAGCGATATCATGACATGTTTGAGTTTTGCATGAGAAAAGCTACAGAACAGCAGAGGCGGTTGAAGCCGATGAAGTTAACCTTGGTCGATGAAGTATAAAGTTTTACAACCAACGCGTTAGAAGATTGATCAGCTGACTAAAGAACAAGATTTCATCTTGAGATTGTGAGTATTAAAGGACTATTTGAGCCTTTTTGTGCATCGATTTGGGTGTGCATTCGAAGAGTGGCATTCGTAGAGTTAGTGCGGCAAGCAAGGTTCGATCATCAAAAAATCAGAGAGCGAAGTCCGACTGCAGCATCAAAGTGCATTTCGCTGAATCTTCTAAGTGTAGAAGTCTGTACTATTGTATGCATGAAGAATGTGTTGTTGCTTATGGGAAGACTGTGCAGAGAAGATTCTATTGTAATTGCGACTGTATTTGCACAGTTTGGGTAATAGAAAGAAAAGTGCGCACAGTAGATGCTGCTACATTTGTGAACGGTTGTGAAGAACAAACAGTGATCAAGTGCTGCTATAACTAGAGAAGAGAATGCTGCCATAATTTAAGAAGACTATGCTGCTTTAGTGGTGCAGATAGTGAAGAATTATTTTCCAAACCAAGTGCTGAAAAGAACAAAGAAAGAGGACAAAATTGTGCCATACCGAAGGACTGTGTTTTGGTGTAGAAAAGAGGACTAGCTTGCTGTAACAAAGTTGAGGACAGAGATCTCCATCCAGAGCAGGGAAGACAGGTGTCTTCTATGGAAAGAGTTCCACTTGCTAAGGGTAAAAGAGATAGAGGTTTTCTAGAGGATCACTAGCAAAGAAGATTTAGGGGAAGGTGTCTCCTTTGGGCTGAGGCTCATAAACATTGTAATCAGGAAGGATTCCTAGAGGTTTTGATATAACTTTTAGAGGAAAAGTTTTATCCATGGAGTAGCCCACCTTGGGTGAACCACGTTAAAATGGGTCTTTTATGTGTGATGCTTTCTATCTTGTTTAATGTTATGTTGATGCCACTGCTATCTTAAATTAAAATTATTAAATGGTTTTATCTTATATTTTTCACCCCCTCTCTTAGTATAAGTTCATGTTATTCAATTGGTATCAGATCAGGTCTCTCCAGAAAAATCCTAATAGCTTGGAGAAGGATCTAACAGAGGAACATGTAAATTCAGAAAATTTTAAATTTGATCTCAAGAATGAATTCTTCTTGGCCTTGAGAAAGCTTGAGAAAATCAGGGAAGAGAATTTTGTTCTTAAGCAACATTGTCAAGAAAAAGAGATAGCAAGATCATAATTGGCTCAACACATTGTAGATTTCAAAATTCTAGCTGAAGAAGGGAAGAAGATTGAATAAGTTTTAACAGAAGTTCTAAAAGAAAAGGTAGCTGATTATGAGAAACTAGAAGGAAAGATTATGTCTCTTAGAGTAAAGTTAGAACAGTCAACTCTTAGACAGAATTTTTCATGTGAAAATAAGGATGGCATCTCCATGTATGAAACAGGGTCTTCAAGCAAGAACAATCTTCATTCTGAAGAGCAATGGTTTCCAATTTATCGCAAGAAGAACAAACTTCCAAGGCATCAAAACAGGTTACATAATACCTTCCATGGATATTGTTTTTCCTATAAAAAATTTGGTCACATAGCTATGCATTGCAATAAATATCTGAAGAGTCATAGTAAGGAAAATGTTAACTCATTTGCACCTCTTATAAATAAAAATATCATGTGTTACAAGTGCAAGAATTTTGGGCATATAGCAAGGATGTGCAACTTGGATAAATTTAGCTTTGAGGTCTCAAAAATGAGGAATGTATTAAAATCTAAGTCAATGATAGTTCAAACTGCTTTTCATGCTCAAGACAAAGTAGAAAAATGGTATCTTGATAGTGGCTGTTCAAAACATATGACTGGTGAAAAAGAAAAAATTATGTCTTTAAAAGAAGCAAATAGAGGAACAGTCAGTTTTGGAGATAACAGGTCCACAAAGATCTATGGTAAAGGAACTCTTAGTTTGGATGGGAAATCCAAAACAGAAAATGTGCTTTATGTAGAAGGGCTAAGACATAATCTGCTTAGTGTGAGTCAACTTTGTGATCAAGGGCACATAGTATCTTTCTTTTCTGATAGGTGTGAGATAAGTAAAGAATTAAATGGAAAGCTTATTGCTAAAGCTACAAGGACTCCAAACAATATTTACATGCTGAGTGAGATAAAAAGAGAAAAATTCCTTCTAACCCAAGAAGATGAGAGTTGGTTGTGGCATAAAAGATTGGGAAATTTGAGTTTTGATAATTTGGTCAGTATTAGTAACAAGGAAGCAGTTAGAGATTTGCCCAAAATAAAAAGGCCTCAGAACATCATCTGCGGTCCTTGTCAACATGGTAAATAGACCAGAACCAATTTCAAATCAAAAGGGTATTCCTCGTCCAAACCCTTGGATCTTATTCATACTAATTTGTGTGGTCCTACCAGAACTCAGAGAATTCAGGGAGATAGCTATTTCATGTTGTTTATAGATGATTACTCGAGAATGACTTGGGCTACTTTTCTCAAAGAAAAATCTGAAGCTTTTGAAAAATTTAAAATTTTTAAAGAAATGATTGAAAATGAGACTGACAAGAGAATAAAATGCTTAAGATAAGATAGAGGAGGATATTTCACTTCAAATGAATTCATGGAATACTTTGAACAACATGGAATCAAAAGAGAATATTCAGCAGCAAGAACTCCTCAACAAAATGGAGTAGTTGAAAGGAAAAACAGAACTGTTGAAAATATGGTGAGAGCAATGTTAGATGAGTCAAAACTTTTAGATGGTTTTTGGAGAGAAGCAGTAAATACAGCAGTCCACATCATTACCAGGGCTCAACTCAGAGTCAATCATAATAAAACTCCCTATGAGCTATGGAAAGGAAGACTAGCTACAGTTAAACACTTCAAAGTGTTCGGGAGTAAGTGCTTCATCAGAAGGGAAGATCAAAATCCAGGTAAGTTTGATCCTAGGTGTGATGAGGGAATTTTTCTTGGATATTCCAGCAAAAGTAAGGCCTACGAGATGCTTCAACAAAAGAACTCATACAGTTGTAGAGAGCATAAATGTGACAGTAGATGAAAATACAGGAATAAGAGAACCAGTCAAGGAACTCAGTGATGGAATCTGTCAAGAAGAATTTAGAGCCGTGTCAGATGAAGAAGAGGAAAAACAATAGCTGCTTCCCAAAACCCCTTCAAGGTATGTTCAGAAACATCATCCCAAAGACTTGATCAAGATTTAAGTAAGTGGGAGAGCTTTCAAGAGAAGAGGGAGAGCTTTCAAGAGAAGAGGAAAGCTTCAAATTAGGGGGAGCAAAACTTGGAGAGATTGATTTCAGTTTTGGCTCTTGAAATATGTGTTTTAGTTAAGGGTTGCCATCAATGACAAAGGGGGAGATTGTTGGCAATTTTGGGTACCTTGAGTACATTGCCTTTGCCTAAGTTTAGTTGTTGTCATTGATGTCAAGGAGCTATTGGTAGATGTTGTTTTTGATGTCGAGGAACCTTTGGAGAAACTTTTTTTTATGTCTAAGGATGTGTTTTTGTTGAAGGTTTCAGTTGGTCAATAAGTCTCCAAGAAGATCAGAGTAGCCTAGTTGCCAAAAATCCAAAAAAAGATAAAGTAGAATAAGTTTGCAGGCTGCTGGAAAAACTGTCGCGATTTCGTGACATGTTTGAGGAGAGAGAAAGTCATGATTTCGTGACATGCAGGAAGGCAGAGGCAAAGTGGGCAAAAGTGTCATGATTTCGTGACATATTTGAGGAGAGAGAAATTTTGGCCAAAACTGTCATGATTTCATGACATGCAGGAGGGCAGAGGCAAAGTGGGCAAAAGTGTCACGATTTCGTGACATGCAGGAAGGCAGAAGCACAACGGGCAAAAAGTGTCACGATTTCGTGACAAGTTTTGAAGAAGTTGTACGGATGCAGAAAGTGTCACAATTTTGTGACAAGTTAAGTTGGTAGTGTTGAGTTGCAGGAAGTGTCACGATTTCGTGACAAGTTTCGAAGAAGTTGTACGGATGTAGAAAGTGTCACGATTTCATGACATGTTCCAGTTTCATGAGTAGTTGGCAAGAAAGAGCCTAAGGCAGTGAAAGCATCGCGTGCTACATTTGTGAATGGTTGTGAAGAACAAACAGTGATCAAGTGCTGCTGCAAGTTGAGAAGAGAATGTTGCCATAATTTAAAAATACTGTGCTACTGTAGTGGTGTAGACAGTGAAGAATTGTTTTCCAAACCAAGTGTCGAAAAGAACAAAGAAAGAGGACAAAATTGTGCCATACCAAAGTACTGTGTTTTGGTGCAGAAAAGAGGACTAGCTTTTTGTGACAAATTTGAGGACAGAGATCTCCAGCCAGAGCAGGGAAGACAGGTTTCTTATGTGGAAAGAGTTCCACTTGCTAAGGGTAAAAGAGATAGAGGTTTTCTAGAGGATCACTAGCAAAGCAGATTTAGGGGAAGGTGTCTCCTTTGGGCCGAGGCTCATAAACATTGTAATCGGGAAGGATTCCCAGAGGTTTTGATATAAATTTTAGAGGAAAAGTTTTATCCATGGAGTAGCCCACCTTGGGTGAACCACGTTAAAATGGGTCTTTTGTGTGTGATGCTTTTTGTCTTATTTAATGTTATGTTGATGCCACTGCTATCTGAAATTAAAATTATTAAATGGTTTTATCTTATACTGTTCACCCCCCCTCTTAGTATAAGTTCATGTTCTTCATCCTCTTCCTCTAAAACCTTAGTAGCCTCCACATTTTCTAAATAAAAATTCAAAAATAAGGAAAAGACCCCCATAACTTATACTCACTACAAAAAGAATGGTCACTCTGTAAACAAATACTGGAAAATATTACAACTAGAGGGAACTATAAAGGATTAAAATATAGACAATAAAAAGAAAATAGGAAAAGCCCTTAATGTTCAAGGAAAGACCTCCAATTCTTCCTTTAATTTATGGGTCCTAGATTTTGGAGCTGCTCATCGCATGAATGCTTTAGATAAGTCATTTTCTTATATATCCTCTAGATATACTTATAGCATAGAAGTGGGTGACTCTTCCTTTATCCATGTAAAAGGAAAATGAGAAATAACCATTGATGGTGGCTCTATAAATAATGTTCTCTATGTTCCAAACATTGCCATAAATCTCCTTTCTATCTATCAAATTTATACTTTTGAAAATGGAAAATTTGTTCTCTTCTTTCCAACAGGAGTTGAGATAAAAGACTTTCAAGATCCCCATTCTCTTATAGCCAAAGGAAATATTGATCATAAATCTCATCTATTTTACTTCAAAGGTTTCCAAAATCTATAAGGAGCCTCTTGTTTTGTGGTTCATGGAGATATTGAAAGCCAAATTTGGCATGAAAGGTTTGGTCATCTTAGTTACAACTACCTAAAGGATTTGACCACCGATGATATGGTAACAGGTTTACCCCAAGTCTATTCTAGTGATGGAGTTTGTCCTGGATGTGCTCTTGGAAAGAAACATAAATATCCTTTCCATCCAAGTAGTTCTCTAAAAGCCTCATCCTGAAAGCACGAGGATACGAAAACAAAAAAGGAAAGACTCCAAGCACGATGCAAAAATGAAGCTAAACTTAATGCTAAATCCTACGAATAAAAAACGCATGAAATGGAAAAAGCATGAATTGAAACCCAAATGAAATAACAACCCTTCTCTTTTATTGATGTATTCCACAACTTGGTTACAATTCGCATCCTCCCTTTTCAAGGGCGAGGAGCGTTAAATTCATCTCTTGGTTACATCCATGGATAGCCTTCCTTCTTCCGCGTGCCCACATGTAAGATGGGCGGACCAAAACGTCACCGCCGCTTGTATCTGTGAATGTTGATTCCTTGCTACTCCTTTGATGTTCTAGTCCTATGTTCAAAAAAACAAAAGATAATCAATAGCACCTGCGGATAAAACAAAACATGCAATCCTCAAGCCTGCGATAAATAGATGAGAAAAATGAATTAAACTAAGACTAAAATGGATCCAAATGCTCTAAAAATTTGACAGGGGTATCAGGACATCACCAGGAGGGCACTGCAAAAATAAAAGTCAAGAAATTCCTTGCTGATTTGAATTCACTCTGGGGCGGGACAAATTCACCTGCAATAAAATGCCGAAAAGGTACTGTCCCAAATGTCCTGCCTAGGAAGCTCCAAAAGACCTACAAACTTGGGGTTAGCTAATTGGGGGAATTTTGGGAAGACCCAGATGGTCATATTTTCCCAATTTGGCCTCTAACACCCAGATTTCAATGGCACCCTCTGCAAGTTAGTGGAGGCGAAAACATGATAGAACATAATGGCAATTAATCAAAGCGAAATGAAATCAAAATTATAAACTATCTAAGCAGCATAGAGATCAAATACAAGAAATGAAAATGATAGAAAGCAAAATCTGCCATAGATTCCCAATCGTTCCTAAAAGGGGCGATTAGGCCTGCAGCAGTGTGGGGGCACCCTGGCGGGCCACCCACCGTTTGGGGCCTGATTTTGGCACCAATCCACTTGGGATGGGTCCAAAATCCCTTACAAGGTGTTTTCGATAGATTGGGTGGTATTCTATGGCCAAATGTTGGGTTTTGGGCTCAATATTTGACCTTCCAATAGTCACCCAATGACCTCCTCTCTAAAAGAGATCAAGGATGTAGAAGGCGCAAATCACACAAGGATGTATGGGGAAATAAAATGGTAGCACTTCGTTGCTCCAAATTGCTCTTACTCTATCTCTTTTGGGATGAGGAAACTCATCAATTTATAGACCTGGAGGTCTCTTGGGATGAGCATGCAGAGGTGCCACATGGCAGCCATGCCCTTCCAGGGGAGGGAAGATTCCTCCCTGATTAGGGGCTTCATGACTGCCCCTATAACAACCTCTAACGCTCGAAAATGCTCACCCATGCTCCCATGAAATGAAGGAGGCATTAAGTGGCAGATCCGAGCTGCCATTTGTTAAGATTTGACTTTTTGCTCGTCAAACATGCAATTCGTCCCACCCTGGAGAAAATTGTGAATTCGTCCCAGGGTGGAGCGAATCCCAATTAGAATTCGTCCCTAGGTGGAACGAATATTGAGCAAAGTTCCTAAAGGTGCCAAAATGATTTTTGACCTTCCAAAACTACTATGAGAGTGGTTAGGACCACTTTTTAACCTCTGGGGGCTGCCCTTGGGGTTGTGTGTGTCAATGCAATCAGTGTTTGCAGTCACATAATCGGATTGGTGCTGTTTTGGTGTCTACAGATGCCCCTTTTTGGGATGCGTTGTGCAGGGCACAACGTAGAGAAAAAATAGATAACCAAAGCACTAATGATTAGGGTTTCTTAGTAGCCTAACCAAATTTTGATGCCCCAATCATGAAAAGGACATGCATTCTTGAATCCTTTTTTCTAATGAGCAAAGGAACTCAGTTCATGTGTTAACCTTTTTTGGTGAGGTGTTACTTGAGCTTGGACATTGATCAATCATGAATAGGCAAGGGGCACAACCTTTTGTCTGTGGGAACCTTAAGTTCATGTTTCACAAATGCTAATTGATTGATCAGCTTGTGATTATTGCTTGTTTACTGCCCCAAGCAGGAGCGTGATTTGTCTTTGCCAATGATTCTTCGAATGCATGCCAGTTTCATGATTGGGTGTGTATTTGTTGACTGGTGACTAAGTGTGACTACCCCCTCAAGCGACGAATTGATGAGGGAATGACCTGCATGAGAAAAGCGATGAGTTTCTTGACCCAAGATGACTTAGGTAAAGGTGTATTCAGAGATTTATCTTTGAATTGTGTGCAATTTTCTGACACTTAGACCTATTTTTGGTGGGTGTTAACCCTTTTGGCAACGCCGTTCTAGAGCTAAAATTGTCAAAAATTCGTCTTATTGTGTAGTGTTCCGGCGATGGTGGCCTTCCTAGGGAGTAGGATGGTGACGATTTATGACTCCAATGTCTATTTTGGATGCCAAGAAGGTCAGGCACGAAAGCACCTTTGTTTGGCAACTCTATTGCTATTTTTGGGTGGGTTTTGACCCTTTTGGCGATGTCATTTGGGGATGAAATTCTCGAAGATCCGTATTCCCGTGGAGTGGTCCAGCTATGGTAGCCTTCTTAGGGAGTAGGATAGTGAGTATTTGTGACCCCGACATCTATTTTGCATGCCTAGAATGTCAAGTGCAAAAGCACTCTCATTGGACAATTTTATTGTTGTTTTTGGTGCATTTTTGTGCATTTTTTTGCTATTTTTGAAATTTGTGTGCTGAATTCATTCCAGGGTGGGATGAATTCCTATGTAGTATTTGTCCCAGGGTGGAATGAGCACTAACCAGAGTGCTCATTCCAGGTAGGAACGATTATAGGCTCAAAAATCCTATTTAAAGGCCAAAACTAGGTTTTGGGCTCATTTGCACTTGTTTTTTTTTGGTGATTTGGAGCTCTGAGGAGGAGGAGGTCAATTCTACGAAGTGAAGCGCTGCCAAATTTTTCCACCACCATGAGTGCATGAATCATATTGAGCAGCGGAGCTGAAGCGAGACTAGTAAGTGAACTCCCTCTATATTATTTTCTTGTATTATAGTTTTTTTGTTTCAAATTTATCAATTTGAGAGTATAAAACCCTAGGTTGACAAATTAAATTATGTTTTGCGTTTATGCTTTTTGTAACTGTACACTTTTTTCATGATTCTAATGTGCTTATTTTTTTGTCTGTTGTAGGTTGTGAAGATCCGGTATCGTGTGCCGACTATTTTTGCTGAAGCGCGGGAGGCGCTAGCTATGGCTGACTGGGAGTGGCTTGACGCCCTAGGGCTCAAGCAGGTGACTCGGCTAGAGACAGTGATTGGGGATTGGGCCTACCTGACGGCCCTAATTAACTTATGGGATCCTTAGACTAATACTTTCCATCTCCCAATAGGGGAGATGACAATCACTCTGGAGGATGTCTATCGAATTCTTAGGATTCCAATAGGCGAACTATTGATCAGGACGACGTCGCAGGATCAGTGAACAGCGATGCTGACACAGTACTTTGGGCACAGGGAGGAGTTGTGGGTGGATGATCTAGTGGAGAGGGCAAATATTGACTGCCATATGGGTGGGATTCTAGTTTGATGGTGGTTTGAGAGGGGGGTGTTGGAGGTGAGGCACGCATTGCTTATGGGCCTCATTTACAACATGCTACTACCTGACTCATTAGGTGCGAGTTTCCCATGGAACCTGTTGGATGTGGTTTATCGACTAGTGGAGTGTTCGATGCAGGAGCCTTTGGTCCTGATATGGGGATAGATGCTACTGGCATAGTTCTATGGGGAGCTATATGAGGTTTGTTATCGAAGGCGAAAGGGCATCAACTGGAGCTATCTACTGTAGAGCTGGGTTTGGTAGCACATAGCGATGGAGAGGCCAGGGGGGTTATCATGGATAACACAAGTGGAGATGGTAGATAAGGATATATGGTATGTAGCTCTGTGGCAACGATCAGAGGAGCAGGGACAAAGTCAATGATGGGCAGGTGCTATAGGGCACTATGTCGATGCCTTCGCTCAACTTGCTCCAAGGGAGGTGTTCTGGCGTCCCTATCGAGACTGTCTAGCCTGGCCTAAGGCTAAAGAGTGGCTCCATAAGGTGCTCAGGTAGTGGTGGCTGATTGGGTGACATGGGACCGAGTAGGAGTTCTTCCCATACAGCCAAGTGACACGATAGTTTAGGGTGCACCAGGGGTTGCCTGGTGAGCCCGTGGTCTATCGGCACTGAGGGGACGAGAGGACTCTAGATCAGCCGGTCATCACACCATTGGGCGAGGATTTAGATGCGATGATCGACGTCCCAAATGTGGATGACATCAAGACTACTACAGAGTACGATCAGTGGTGGACTCTATGGCGATGGTGGGGAGAGGGGCCACTGGGAGGTGCGGAGGTAGTAGCAGCGGGCGAGGAGGGTGCCAAGGTGCCAAGAGATGATTGGGGAGCTTCATAAGAGGATGTGGACATGGTGGAGGTGGATGACTTGGGCATGGATTTTTGGGCTCCAGACTAGCCAGAGATGTAGGATGTCCCAGAGTAGTGGGAGCCAGAGTAGGCTACTATTTTAGAGGTGCCTATGCATCCAACCATGGCAGAGGACACAGAAGCAGGGGTGCATGCTGAGAATGTGTGATTGGTGGAGCTACTATAGAGGCAAGATGAGGAGTTGGGGGAGGCTCTGCAAGAGAGGGATCTCTTACGGGCTCAGCTGGAAAAGTGAGATAGCGTGTTTGTTGCACATCGCTGGGGGGATGGGGAAACCAGCACTGCATAGGAGAGGGATCTCCTATGAATGCAGCTGACACAGCACGACGATGTAGTAGCTTACTACCGTCGATGGGAGGTAGTGTGGTTGCAGTAGGAGATAGATTGGTCTCGACATTAGATGGATATGGAGGGAGAGATTATCCACCTCGGTGGGCGGTTATCTGAGCCCCTTGGAGGTGGCTCTTCGTGCTGGATGAGGAACAATGGTACTAAGAAGTCAACATCATCTCTTCATAGGTGATTAGATGAGGGAGGTGGTAGCAGGCGTGATGTGGGGGCTAGCAGCAACCTCCTTGAGGGGTCCCATAGGACCCACACCATGCGAGGTAGTTCCCATCGCACCGATCCTACATGATCATGGTGGCCGATGCCTTAGGCTTGGGGGTTTTGGGATTTTGGATTTTGTTGCGAGGTCAGAGGACCAGCTCTTTGTAGCCTATGGGAATTTTTGATGATATATATATACAAACTTTATTTTGTTTATGTGCATGTGATGATTTGATTTTATGCACGATGATTGATGAATATGAATGTATGCATGTTGGATTATAGTGATGAATGCATATGTATTGATGAGTGCAAATGTTTCTAATTTTTATGATATGCAAATGGATTGTTATAATCACAATGACACTGAGAGGGGGGGTGAATCAGTGTGTTCTTTAAAAACTTAAAACAATTTAGACTTTTAAATAAACTGTAGCAGATTAAAATAGAAATAATAAAAGTACTAAGAGCATCACACATAACACGACATTTTAACGAGGTTCACCGATGTGGCTACTCCTCAAAAAGACTACTTGGACTACCATACAAATCCAGTCAAATGCAAAGCTCCAACTTTACATAATCATTCACCAGAACCAACTGGTAAGAGGCACCAACCCCTAAGTTTTATCTCGCTACAACGTAATGGAGCACCAACTCCAATTTTTCCAGCACCAACCGGAAAGAGGCACCAACCCCTTTTTCAAGCTACAACTTGAAGATAATAATAAAAATTGTAGAATGTAAACTTTCACCTCAATTATCACGATCCGCTATTTTTCTCGCGATCTCGTCGCTTGTCGGCATTCGACTGCTGCTTCGTGAAAAATGATTCACACTTTTTCAACCACTCCTCTATATCTCTCTACGTTATCTACTGCAACTTCACAGATATATCACTTCTACAGCCAGCACACTGTCATTTCACACTCGAAACATGACTTCTGCATACCACGTTCTTATCTTCTCTTCGCACCTCTCTCTCTATTGCACCTTCCATGAAATCTCACTTCTACCATCTACGTATTTTTGCCTCGGAATTTAAACATGCCGTCTGCATATCGCTCTCTTTGTTCTCGATCAGTCGATACGCACTCACTCACTATCTCATCGCTGCGATCTCTTTTCTTTAACTCCAAAGAACTATCACCGACTTACACTTTGCTGCACACGAACTTCATTCGCATATATCGCATCACGCCCACACTTCAACCTTGCAATAGTCCCGCATTTTTATAGAAGAGAATATCCCATCAAAACATTCTCAAACACATTGGCTGCAACCCTAATTAGGTCAACATGAAACCCTAGAATTTTTCGATTGCTTAACCTTGCTTTGTCAGCAAGAAACCCTAATTGATCCGTTGCAAAACCCTAGCAACGTCGGCTTTGAAAACAAGCCGGTGAACAGCTTTAATTTAATTTTAAAATATTAATTTAAATTTTAAATAAATAAATAAAATTTAAACTGGATATTTAAAATTAAATATCTTCATCATCGGAGCACCTTTTTCAACAAAATGAAGAGCTAACTTGGGTTTTAAGAAAAACCCATTTCAAAACTGTTGACCATGGATTTAAACAAAACCTATAATTTAGTCTGCCTTGGTTTTCACAAAAACCCTTCCGCTCTTTGACATCAATGACAACATCAACACTTGAGCAAGGGCAATGTACCCAAGGTACCCAAAATTGCCAACAATCTCCCCCTTTGTCATTGATGGAAACCCTTTACTAAAAACACATATTCAAGAGCCAAAATTGAAATCAATCTCATTGAAGTTTTGCTCCCCCTGACTTGAAGCTTTCCTCTTCACTTGAAGCTCTCCCCCTTACTCATATCTCTTCCCCTTTGTCATCAATGGCAAAGGGCCACCTTTGGGGCTTGGAACTAAGAATGAGCCTCTTAGCTTAGTCCCTCCCCCACCTCCTGATGAGGTGATTAATTTTGGGGTGGGATTAAAACTCCCATTAGGCACTGATCAACATCAACGTCTATAACTTCCTTGTCGGGTCTTCTCTTGAACTCTTTGACCATATTCTTGTTCCTGTCATTGTTCCGATCCTTGGACCTGATCATGCCACTGTTCCTGTTCCTATATCCTGGAATTTCAACTCTGCACTGTCTGACAGTGTGAATTTTATTGTTGCACTTATAACAAGTAATAGTGTTGTTTCTTTTAGGCATACCTGTTCTTTGAATCCACATGTTCTGACTAAGCCAGTTCTGACTAAACCTATTTTGACCAAGCCTGTTAGTGTGATGTTCTTTTGTTTTAAACGAAACTCTGGTCTGTTTACCCTTTTGACATGAAGCACACCTACTATTTGCAGGTTGTTTAATGATTGGAATATCTTTCACTGCTTGTTTAGTGCTAATTCTTACTAGATTATCAAAACTTATGTGTCCAAGCCTCTTATGCCACAACTAGTTCTCTTCTTCTTGTCCCATGAAGCACATACCTTCTGAAAACTCTGAGAGTGTGTACAGATTGCCAGACGTCCTTGAGCCGGTTGTTATTAATTTCTTGCTGTTTATTTTTCTGACTTCACAACCATGCTTCTTGAAAACTACTTCATGTCCTTTGTCACGATTTGACTCACACTCAATAGATTATGTTTCAAACCATCCACATATAAAAATTCCTCTGACTTGATCTTTCCTTCACTAATTTTGACCGTTCCTTTACCTATTATTTTGGCTCCGTCATTATTGCCGAATTTTATGGAACCACCCTCATACTTTTGTAGATTTTCGAATTTTTGTTTGTCACCTATCATATGACTTGAGCAACCACTATCAAGAATCCAAGGAACATGTTTATTCTGAGCTCTAAAAGCTATCTGCACTATTAAAGAATCATGTTCTTTCCTGAGCTGTTCTTTTTGTTTCCATTCTATTTTAACTGTGGTATTGGGTTCTAGCTGTGACTTCCCCTTTTTAGAATTTTGCACATATCCTTCAGTATAAATTCTATTTTGTTTTGCTCTATACGGTTGAAATCTGCTTTCATGAGGTTGATATGAAACAGACATACTACGACAATTTCTGGCAATATGACCAAAGTTGTGACACTTAAAATACTCTACTACATAACTCATTAAAGGAGAAAACGCATTTCTACTAGTGAAACTTCTTGGACCTACGTTGTATTTGCAGTCAACAATTTTATGCCCATAAACATTACACTTGAAACAAAAACCATAGAAATAATGATTAAACCTGAAATATGGTCTTGGCCAGGTTGTTGCTTGGAGCCTTGGATCTTCTATTCTTTTGATGTGTGACCTTAGTAAAGCCATCATTGTCAGCTGCTATTTCAGGTCTGGCATTATATCTTTCTTTTGCCTGATTCTTGTCTTTGTTCTTTTCACTTTCAACATTGCTTGCTTTTGGTCCAGTTGATGATTCTCCTTCAAAAAATCCGAGACCAAATTTGATACCTGTGGATCTTTGATCGCTCAGAATTTTGTCCAATTTCATCGAGCTTTCTTCACGTTTTACATGACAGTTGATTTTTCAATCCAGCTCTTGTATCTGTATTCGAAGACTCACATTTTCTTCTTCCAATTTGTCGTGATGGTCTATCTTCATGGATACCTATATTTCCAGATCTTCAGACATTTTCTTGTATTCTTCAGTCTATATTTTTAAACTGGAAATAATGTTGTTTGCATCCTTAAGTTTCCTTGACAATTTTTCATTCTTCTTTTTCTCTGATTCCCATTCCGTAAGGGCAGACACTAGCTCACCCTCTAAATCAACTTCAGCCTCAACTTCTTCAACTTCAGATTTCATTCCTTCTGCCATTTTTGGTTCAATTTTCTCAACCATAGGAACTAAAACTGGCTGGGATGCCTTTTTGGATGAGGATCTATTCTTCTTAGCCATTGTGTACTAATCCAAGATCAACCCTGACTGATTTAGCCAAAATTGGGAACCTTGCTCTGATACCAATTGTTATAATCACAATGACACTGAGAGGGGGGGTGAATCAGTGTGTTCTTTAAAAACTTAAAACAATTTAGAATTTTAAATAAACTGCAGCAGATTAAAATAGAAATAATAAAAGTACTAAGAGCATCACACATAACACGACATTTTAACGAGGTTCACCGATGTGGCTACTCCTCAAAAAGATTGCTTGGACTACCATCCAAATCCAGTCAAATGCAAAGCTCCAACTTTACATAATCATTCACCAGCACCAACCGGTAAGAGGCACCAACCCCTAAGTTTTATCTGCTACAACAGAATGGAGCACCAACTCCAATTTTTCCAACACCAACTGGAAAGAGGCACCAACCCATTTTTCAAGCTACAACTTGAAGATAATAATAAAAATTGCAGAATGTAAACTTTCACCTCAATTATTACGATCTGCTATTTTTTTGTGATCTGCTGCTTGTCGGCGTTCGACTGCTGCTGTGAAAAATTTGCACTTTTTCAACCACTCCTCTATATCTCTCCGCGTTCTCTGCTGTAACTTCACAGAAATATCACTTCTACAGCCAGCACACTGTCATTTCACACTCGAAACACGACTTTTGCATACCGCGTTCTTATCTTCTCTTCACACCTCTCTCTCTACTGCACCTTCCATGAAATCTCACTTCTACCATCTACGTATTTTTGCCTCGGACTTTAAACACGTCGTCTGCATATCGCTCTCTTTGTTCTCGATCAGTCGATACGCACTCACTCACTATCTCATCGTTGCGATCTCTTTTCTTTAACTCCAAAGAACTATCACCGACTTACACTCAACTGCACACGAACTTCATTCGCATATATCGCATCACGCCCACACTTCAACCTTGCAATAGTCCCGCATTTTTATAGAAGAGAATATCCCATCAAAACATTCTCAAACATGTCGACTGCAACCCTAATTAGGTCAACATGAAACCCTAGAATTTTTTGGTTGCTTAACCTTGCTTTGTCAACAAGAAACCCTAATTGATCCGTTGCAAAACCCTAGCAACATCGGCTTTGAAAACAAGCCGGTGAACAACTTTAATTTAATTTTAAAATATTAATTTAAATTTTAAATAAATAAATAAAATTTAAACTGGATATTTAAAATTAAATATCTTCATCATGGGAGCACCTTTTTCAACAAAACGAAGAGCTAACTTGGGTTTTAAGAAAAACCCATTTCAAAACTACTGACCATGGATTTAAACAAAACCTATAATTTAGTCTGCCTTGGTTTTCACAAAAACCCTTCCGCTCTTTGACATCAATGACAACATCAACACTTGAGCAAGGGCAATGTACCCAAGGTACCCAAAATTGCCAACAAATGGATGAATTGAATTTGTGATGTTTGGTAGTCACACCATAGATTGTGTAGAACTTTATGGCTTTTTGTCCTAGGCGATGGCTGCGGTAAATAGTTTTTTATGTATACATGTATTTTTGGTATTTTCTGAGGGTGATGCAAGGATGAAAGATAGCAAGTTGGTTGAGAATGTATGTTAAGGTTTTTTGAGACTTAGATGTTTTAACTATCTAGCCAAAATTGTAGTTGTATCATATAAGAATTTTGACCAAGGTATGAATCGGACTTGTCTTAGACCAAGTTATTTCACATCCTATGTGTGCAATTGAGTTCATTTATGTGGTGTTGGTCAGGATACCACCAGTGCCATATGGGCTATCAACCAAACCTGTACTGAGGATCACCTGATTAGCTCCACTAACTCCTTTGTTGTATTTAGTCAGATTAATCTACGGTGCTATCGTCGGGTACCATAAGCTAGCTCATCCACATGCAAACATTGATCTACACATAAGTTAATGTGACAGATATATCATCATGCGGGAGGTTTACCACCAGTGACCGATAGGCTATCAACCAAACCAAGATGCGAGGTTTGCCTCATGACTCGTCGAGAATCTTTGAGAGTTCCAGGGATTCAAGTTCAACTCCCTTCTTTTCTTCAATTGTATTGGGAAACTTGCTCCTTTGTAGTGATAAAAATCACTGTTTATTTTTGTATTATTTTTATTTTTTATTTTATTTTGAGCAAGGGATTGGGATATGGAGTGATGAGAATCACTATTTTATGTGCTTTCCTTGATGTATGCACTTTGGTTGTGATGTCAATTTTTTTGGAGTTTTGACATTTGCAAATTGTTGATGTTTTGCAACTTTTGAGAACTTGGGATTCTTGGAAAATTGGGTAGGGAGGATGCTTGTCCTTTTGCCAAATCTCATCATTCTTGGGGTCATTCGCATAGGGGGATGAGCAAGATAACCATTTCACTTATGGTGACCTGGATTGCTTTGCAGGTTTCATCTTTCGTTCACACAACTTGGGAATGTTTTATGTGTTGTAATTTGTGCTGGGATGCTATGTAACAAGGTGTGATCCAAGTATAATTCTACCTACGTAAAATCTGTTTGACTTGGTACAGTATGTGGCTAGATAGCTAATGACGACTGAATGACGAAAACTATTGATACATGATAAAACAACTGACTATGATGTGGGAGAATAACATAAATGGCAGTTATAGGTGATGAACTATTGATAAAGCGGAAAAATGTAGAAGATGATGGTTTTGCCAAGTAATGACAGTCTATGGCGCTTTGACCTTTATGACCACAAATATGCAATGTATGGATGTGATGCTTAATGCAACTATATGTTTTTGTGTTTTTGATGGATTGATTTGTGTGAATATGAAGATGATATGAAAAATAGGGCTCTTTATTTTTGTGACGATTTTGAGCCTGCATGGAAATGAGATGCAAATTTTGTTATTTTTGATGATTTTATTGTTTTTGGATTTTCTTGTTTTTGACCAAGTGATTATGGAAATCCTTGGAGCATTTTGGGGATTGACCAAGCGATTACGGAAATCCTTGGATTTTTTGGGGATTGACCAAGCGATTATGAAAATCCTTGGAGCTTTTTGGGTTGACCAAGCGATTACAAAAATCCTTGGAGCTTTTGGGGATTGACCAAGTGATTACGGGAATCCTTGGAGCTTTTGGGGATTGACCAAGCGATTACAAGAATCCTTGGAGCTTTTGGGTTGACCAAGCGATTACAAAAATCCTTGGAGCTTTTTGGGTTGACCAAGCGATTACGTAAATCTTTGGAACTTTTTGGGGATTGACCAAGCGATTACGAAAATTCTTGGAACTTTTTAGGTATTGGCCAAGCGATTATGGAAATCCTTGGAGCTTTTGGGGATTGACCAAGCGATTATGAGAATCCTTGGAGCTTTTTGGGTTGACCAAGCAATTACAAAAATCCTTGGAGCTTTTTGGGTTGACCAAGTGATTACAAAAATCCTTGGAGCTTTTGGGGATTGACCAAGCGATTACGGGAATCCTTGGAGATTTTGGGGATTGACCAAGTGATTACGGGAATCCTTGGAGCTTTTGGGGATTGACCAAGTGATTACGAGAATCCTTGGAGCTTTTGGGGATTGACCAAGAGATTACGGGAATCCTTGGAGCTTTTTGTTTGGGCTATGGCTCTTCTAAACATGGAATAGCCACAAATTACTGATGTTCAAGGGTTCTAGTTCCTTGATTCCATCAAGAGAGGCTAGCCGGTATGTTCCAGGTCCTATTTTGCTATTAATTACATAGGGACCTAACCAGTTTCCCATGAATTTGTCCCTGAGATGGGACGACAAACTAGAGTTCTGTTGGTTTTCTTTCAAGACCAAGTCACCGACCTGAAAGTCCCTCAAGTGAACTTTCATGTTGTATGTTTTCTTAAGTCACTCTTGATAGATACGTAAATGCTCAAGAGCATTAACGCATCATTCATCAAGCAACGTAAGCTGGTCTAACCAGGCCTGCTGTGCAGTATTATCATCGATGGACTCTTGCGTTGATATGCGCAGGGAAGGAATTTCCAATTCGAGAGGCATGATAGCTTTGGAGCCATACATGAGCGAAAATGGAGTTTTCCCCAATGGGTGTTTGAATGCTAATGTGATAGGCCCATAGGGCAAGTTGGATCTAAATGTGCCAATCCTTATGATTATTTGTGGCTATCTTTTTAAGGATTGCAACTAGCATTTTGTTTGACGCCTCTGCTTGCCCATTTGCCTACGGATAATAGGGGGTCAAAAAATTGTGCTAAATTTTGTACTTTGTGGTCAAAGCACACACATATTTGTTCTTGAATGACGTCCCATTATCCAAGACTATCTTGGATGGAATACCAAAATGACATATGATGTTATGCAAAATGAACTCCACAATGCGGGGTCTAGTCCTAGAGGTTAGCAAAACCGCTTCCACCCACTTGGTGAAGTACTCTATGGCCATGATGATAAATGTGTGATGACATGACGATGCAGGGGAGATATTTTCGATTAGATCTAGGCCCCATGATGAAAAATGCCAAGCTGATTGGATCGGCTGCAAGTCCTGGGAAGGTACGTGTGTCAAGTTAGCATGGTGTTGACATTTCACGCACTTCTTAACATATGCGCAACAATCTCGCTCTAATGATGGCCAATAATAGACCATGTGAAGAATGTGCTTTGTGATGGCCATACCATTGAAGTGGCCACTACATGTAGAGTCGTGCACTTGGGCGATCGCCCAAGTGGACTCTTGCTGGTCCAAGCACCGAAGGAGGATCCCTTCATAGCTACAACGATACAAAATATCTCCTAAAAAGACATGCTTTGTCACTTTCTGCTTGAATGCACATTTTGCGGCATGCGTCAATCCAAGTGGGAGGTTACCTAACTTGAGGTAGTCCCTGATGGGTGAATATCAATCCTGCTGATCAAAAGCCTCGATGGTATGAACAGCCAGTCCCTCTCGAAGTTCATCCCTAGTAAAAGCTGAGCGGGAGAGAACTTGTAGGAATAGCATTGTGTTGCTATTAAGGGGATTAGGGGAGAACAAGGACCCCCAATTGGTGTGTTTTAGATGATCATGGATTTTAGAGAACCTGTCCGTGGATGGCTCAATCTGGATCAAGTGGATTCCTAGCGTTAAATCAGAGCTTGCTTGCTCCATCGTTGATAGCGATAGTGTTTTGACTTGAATGGTAGTCATATCACCAGAAATGTCTTAAGGGATTAGCGACCCCAAAGAGGCCATAGTGTCTGTAAAATGGTTCGATGATCGAGGGAGTGCCTCAATGTTGTACCATTCAAGATTTGCCAAGAATTTGTCCACAAGGGCTTTGTAGGCCTGTAGAACTAGGCATTTACATTGGAATACCCCTTTGACTTGGTTGAAAATTAGTAGCAAATCACCAAAGATATTCAATCATTTAATGTTCATGGTGATTGTTGTCTAAAGACCTATGAGCAAGGATTCATACTCTGCATTGTTATTGTTGCATGGAAAATTTAATTTAAATGACAGAGGCATAGGAGCGCCTTGCCATGTGAAGAATACTATTCCCGTGCCACCACCTTACTCACATTTAGAACCATCAAAAAATAGGATTATGTCGGCCTATGACTCAGGCTCGTCAAAATCTCGTGATTCTGAGACATGTAAGACCCCATCATCGGGTAGTTCTATAGTCAGAGGCTGGTCATCTTTGAGAGGAGCCTTTGCTAGTTGATCGGCTATGAATTGAACTTTTATGGATTTTTGTCCAATAAACTCTATGTCAAATTATGTCAACAACATGATCCATTTCATCGTGTGACTACTATGATAAGTAAGACTCATCATGTATCGCAATGGATTCTCCTTAGACACAACATACGTCTTGTTTCTCAGCATGTAATGGTGTAGCTTTTTGGTAGCAAACACCACTGCCAAGCAGAGTTTCTCAACGTATGCATAGTTAAGTTTATAGCTGACCAAGGTGCGGCTAAGATAGTAAGTAGCTTGTTCCCTATGAAGTTCGTTCTTTTGGGCTAACATGGCTCCCAGTGCCACCTTAGTGGCTGAGATGTATAAGTAGAACGACACTCCTGGTCTAGGTGGTGCCAATACTGGTGGCAAAGCCAAGTATTGTTTAATGTCGTCGAAGGTTGACTGGCACTCGTCATCCCAGTGAAATGCTACACCCTTGTGCAACAACTTGTTCATTGGTCGGCACTTGTCAGATAGTTGTGCTATGAAGTGCTTGATTGACGCGACCTTTCCCTACAGGCTTCTAAGATACTTGATGGTAGTTGGGGGATGCATTTCAAGGATTTCATTAACTTTGTTTGGGTCCACCTTGATGCCCCATTTTGAGACTATGAAGCCCAAGATTTTTCTAGATGTGATGCCAAAAATGTACTTCTTGGGATTCAGTCTGACTCTATGCTCCATGAGGAGATCGAGGATCTTGCTTAAATCATCGAGATGATCCGGGTGCAAAAGAGATTTGGCCAAAAAATCATCCATGTAATCTTCCAAAGTCTTGTGCATGTAATCATGGAATATGTACGTCATGGCACGTTGGTAGGTGGCACCAGTGTTTTTAAGGCCAAAAGGCATGACCTTATAACAAAATGTCCCCCAAGGCATTGTGAATGTTATTTTTAGCTGGTCTTCGGGGCTGATACAAATTTGATTGTATCCCAAGAAACCATCCATGAGGGAAATCATTTCGTGACCCGTTGTAGCGTCTACCAATGCGTCGATGCTCGACAAGGGAAAATCATCTTTAGGACTCGCTTTGTTTAGATCTCAAAAATTAGTGCATATGCGAATCCTCCCGTCAGGCTTCTTAATGGGCACCATGTTGGATAGCCATGGTGGATAATCCACGTAGATGAAAAACTGTGCATCCAACAACTTTTGCAATTCATATTTGACCATTAAGGCCATTGTTGGGTGCATCTTACGTAGTTTCTGCTTAACTAGCTTGACTATTGGATCAAGCATTAGATTATGCATGACTAGCTACAGATCTATCCTTGACATGCCTTTATATGACCATGCAAAAACCTCCTTATTCTCTTTGAGAAGGGCAATGTGGTCGGCTTTCTCTTCGAGGGATAAACTTACCCCCAGCTTGATCATCTGTGGATTCACTAGATCTAAGCCGATGTCTACGTCAGTTGTCTCCTCGATTGACATGTGGGATCTATCTTCCAATTGATGTGGAGTTGGGATCAAGTGGATATCATTTTCTGAGTTTAGATCATCGTTAGGAACCTCAGGTCCCACTTCAGCATGGCAAATATCCTGAGTTGGCCTAGGGGTAAAATGAAGCATTTCCCTGAAAGGCCAGTACTAAGATGGGGATGGAGGGGAATTTATGTGATCCCAGTATATGGCATCTATGTCTAGATACAATGACTATGCCGGATCGACCGGATTGCGAATGGGGGCGGTTAAGTCAATGGATATCATTTTGATAAAATGATTTTGGTCTCCATTACTGTGGGTGTGATGACTTGAACATTCTAGATGTTCTCTATGTTCTGTATCTGGCTCTAGAGGGATAGGCACGAATGGATCAGCCCTATGTGCAGATAGGAAGATAGGGTCTACCCTCAACACTGATGTCACTATAGGGTCTCTGGGCGAAAGGTGCTCTTCGTATGCCCAGAGTAGCAAATCCAACACTTGGTCCCACCGTGCTGGGTCTACATACCACTCATGCCCTGGCACTATGTTCAGCTGTTCAAATATGTCATTAATCTCCAAGGGGTTCTGATTCTGCATCTGTCACATATGATTAAGATATACCATCTCTATTTCATCTTCATAATCACTATCGAAGATCCAAAGGCCTTCGTTGGCTTTGAATGCTTGCGATATTAAATGCTTGCCTTGCTCAAGCAAATTAATGTGGTCCCACCTAGGTTGTTCCACTCTTTGCAGGGGTACTTGATTTCCTTTGAGTGGTGCTTGCTCGATGGGAGCATCCAGGGGGAACATTGTCAAGAGGCTTTCTTGATATTCATCCATGGGGATCACCTATGAGTGATCGCTATCTGATTCAAATGGGTCATATGACACTGGTTCATACTCTGACTCGTCCTCTGAGGACCCTTATTGACATTGTCTAGACCCTCTTTGAAAGTGAGCTCTCGAGATTTCTCCTCTCTCGAGTGAAGGGAAGGGATTGTTAGAGCCAACAAGGTTGATTTCCATTAATGGGAGATAATCCCTCAATGTATATGTGGTGTTAGGGTTGGCATACAGATCTGATGCCAATCTCACCTTGTTGCCTATCCCTAGGCCTTGCATGTTCTCCACCAATATGTCCAAGGGCAGGGGGTGGTTGAACCCTACTCCTAACTTTTCATATGGCATTTGGTATCTTGGTTGGCAAAGAACATGTATCCCTTGCTCATATCAGCCTAACCCATATCCGTGCAAATTGCATTGGCCAAGGTATCTCAGAGCAAAGTCTGGGTTAGAAAAATAGTTGACATTTTTAGAAAAAGGCTCTTCGTCTTCATCCTATTGCATGCATGGTGCAACGCCATGATCAAGGCCTCCATACACAAAGTTTGTCTGGTTCGACGGGTAGCCTAGGGGAACAATAGTGCCAATGGGGAGTCGAGGTCTCCCCATGTCCTACACGGATTCTAGTGTGGGTGTTGCTACAATATTCTGCACCAGATACTCCCCTAGGCCTGTATTGGCCATTTCAACGGTGATCGTTTATGGTTGAGGGGGAGGGAATGGAAGTTCTCCTTGAGTCTACTCCATGTCGGGTGGACTAGGAGCCTCGAATTCCATCTGGCTAGGCATCTCCTCAGTAGAGATAATTGAAACCGATGGCAATGTCTCTTCCAAAGGTTTTGCCTCTTCTAGGGGTTCCTTCCCTTTGCCCTTCTATTTTGCCCCCAAATATGGTGTCGTTGGTGGAGGACCAGACGATGAAGATGAAGCCGACTGGGATTTTGAAGAACTTTTTAATGGGGATGCCTACGAAAGCAGACCCTGTTTAGATGGATTTAACTGGAAATCCGAATGTGTTTATTACGACATAAATTGCACCGTATTACAATACTTGAAGGGTTCCAAGTTCGTCGAGACTACATGCACCTCCCCTTCAAATGTATATTTTAAACATTGGTGAGCTATCGAAGGGACACACTTCATGTCCCTGATCCATGGCCAACCCAACAAGATGTTGTAGGCCATATCACCCTCCAATACGTGGCACAATGTGGGTATGGTCTTTTGTCCCACTTGTATTGGTAGGACTATTATGCTGATTGTGGAGCAGATTGCGTCATTGAATGCTTGCAGAGTGTAGGTGGAAGCTATGATGTGAGATGCAGGCAACTTCAAATGTTTGAGAGCTATAGTTGTGATGATGTTGCTGGATGAGCCAATGTCTATCAACAACCTCTTGTATGGGATCCCGTTGACCCGCATGATAATGTGTAGGGATGGATCCACCATGTCATCAGTCACTGATCTCAATTCGTCTTCCTAAAATGTGATGACTGGATCTGTGCATTGTTTTACATGCCCCACGAAGTTGTTGAAAGAATTTGTCTCATGGGGCTGCAACTCGATGGCTTTCAAAATCTCCATTAGAGCTTCTCGATGGGGCATAGATTGTTGTATAAGCTCATATATGGAGAGCCTAGCCGAGGTGGTCCTCAAACTCTGAGTTAGTTTGGTCTGAAGTGTGGCCATCGGCTTAGGTGAAGGAGGTTGTGCAAGGTGTTGTTGTGGTTGCAAAGTTGCTGGCACCTCTCCTACCACTTTCGAAAGAGAATTCATGCTCGGATACCTCCTATTTTGAGTCACTATACTAATCATCCCTACATATCTCTACATGGGGTAGTTTTTTGTGACCTCGTTAACTTGTAAGGTATTTACCTACGGAGCATGAGCAGGCAAGGGGTCTTTGAAGACCTCTATTTGTTGATTGCTTAGTGCAACGGGATTATCCACCGCTAGGGTCTTGTTATCAATTAGGTCCTGCACCAAGCCCTTAAATTTCCAATAGGTATTTAGGTCATGCCCCTGTCGCCTATGGAACCTATAGTACAAGTCATCTCTATATCCCTTAGGCTTGGGCATGTTGGGATCTATAGTCTGAACCTCTAGAAGGTTGATCAGGTTTTCTGCTAACAAGTAGTCAAACAAGGAGTCCATGGACTTTGTGTAGGGTGTGAATTGTCGTCGAGGGTGATGCTGCTGACCCTGTTCTTGCCTCTGAATTTCTCTATCATAGTTGTTAGGAGGCATTGCCTGATAGTTAGCCTTTTGAGGTTGTGTTGCTTATGCAGGCTTAGGGACATTGATAGCAACTTGGTTAACCACAACGGGTTTTTGTTGCATGGTCCTAGCTTTAGTGTTTTTAGTCCACTCTTTTTTCTTAGGTTTGGTGATCTCGCCATCCTATATCTTGATCTCTTCAATGATCCTGGCTTGCGTCAGAGCTTCTTCTAAGGTGGCATATTGCTGTAGCTACAATAGCATAGAGATCAATCTCAAACAACTCTTGGAGAACATCTGAGTGAGGTCAGACATAGGGGGAGGTAGGGCAGCTTCGAAAGCAATGTCCTCCACCAATTCCCGTAGGCCGTCATGGTCTCCTCCTCATACTGTCTAAGGCTGGCTAAGTCATTCAGTGACTCCTTCTTGGTATTGAAGGCAAAGCGTTCGAGGAACGCATCCACTAACTGATATAAATTATTAATGTTGTGCTTTGGTAACTGAGTAAACCAATCCGAGGCAGGGCCTATGAATGTGGTTATAAATGTTCTCAATAACAAAGCATCATTGTCCTGAATGCCGAAGCATTGGCTTAGGAATCTTGTCACATGCTCTTGAGCATCATCCTCTCCTTTAAAGGTTGCTAACCGAGGCAGCTTAAATTGTTCAGGGTAAGGGGGTGCTAGCACGGACGGATGCACAGGATGAATATGAAGTTTGCATAAAGTGGGCTTTTGGGGCCCAAAATTTTTGGTCTCCACAGACTCCAGACACTCTAGCAGTGCTTTATATGCATCTGAGGATTTAATTTCTTCCTCTTTAGTTTGCTTCTATTGTGGGTTGTGGGAGACTTGAGGCCTTTGAAGGGGTGGTTGGATGGTAACCCCTCTGCCTAGGTAGGGCATTTCAGCCTGCTCTTCTTCTTGCTCATACTCCTTGTAAGCTTCTTTAGGAGTCTCTAGGCGAGACCTATGAACCTGGGTGGGTCCCTGCAGAGGGTACCCATCATTGTTTTTGGGAGTGGCATCTCGCTTAGGTCTAGGAGGTCTCAGAGGTAGCACTTGGAAAGGTCATGGAGACCTATCTCGCACCAAGGGATTACACCTCTCATATGGTTCCGCCCTTTGGGTGCAAGGGTTTGGGACCCTCTCAGGCACCGGGTTATGCAGTAGCTCATCTATTTGGTGCCTAATGCACTCTTTGCTAAGGTGATATAAATTCTCTAGTTACTGTTGGTCTTGCTCAATCTGCATGATTTGTGCTTGGAGGGTGGCATGTCTGGCGACTGCCAAGTCAATTTGCTCCACCATATTAAGCCTAGGAGGCCTGGATGCCTCTCCTATGCACTTACCCCGGTCCCGATGATCCGAGATCTCAATAGGCTGCTTCCCTCTATCGAGGTTGGTGGTATTCACTCGAGGCTCTGGCCTCAATGGGTGATCATGGTATCTAGATGGTGCGAAAGCACATGGCCCCCATGCTATATATTGCTCTTGAGGAATGTAGTCATCTTACTTAGGCTCCCTTTCATATGTTTGAAAGGGACGGGTAGAGTTAGCTCACCCAGTTTGAAGAGCCTTGCGCTCTAGATTTTGTCTATTGGTTCTAACAGTGATGGGGGGCAAAGGGGGGAGGCCATCATCATGTGGTCTCTCCTCATGGAAACCATGCCACTCTAGCGCTTCATCGCATGGTGGCCACTCATATCAAGATTATAATGGAGCCTTCCTGTCTATGTTGAGTGCCACATGTAAGGACTCCTCATGAAAGGGGCTATGATGAACGGGCGTGTCCCTCAAAGGGGTGTCCCTATAGTTCCATCCTGACATGGACTGATGCGGACTCTCTTGCGGGTTAGGCCACCAAGGTGGTATGACTAAGTCCTTAGGGCTATAGCAGAGGTGACTTGTGCCCCCTTGTACACTTTTCATAGCTTTTGCCCTTGATTGGGCTTGGCTACGTGTGTACACCATGGTGGTGCTTTCCCACAAGCTATGTAGATTTTTATCTCTTTTTATGAAATTTTTGTGCTACACTAAACAGAAATGATAATACACACACAAGCAATGATTATATCATTTAAAGATTGAAAGTGTGTCCTATACCTGGTTTAGTGTGTTTTTTATTTTTATTTTCTTTGTTTTTTATTTTTGAAGGTTTTTGAAGGTTTTTGTAAAGAACATTTAAATACAAATTATGGCTCTTATGGCTCCCAAAAAATGGTCGCCCCTTCAATATACCATTGCCAGGACGATATACCAACCTCTCTATATACTCGCCCTTATGTGAGGGAAACTATAGGTATGTGAGAGCAGATGGTACGTGGAACGTAGGTGGTACAGAACGGGAATCACACTATTTATGACACCTACCATAGAAGACTTATCCTCGTGTGCTAGGAATCACCCCAGCTACACTCGGTCAGCTTTTGTCAGGATTTATGTCTAGCAACAGTTACGATCGGGGTAATGGATGCAAAATTCAAGCCAAGGTGGTGATGAAATCCATCGTTGGTCTTGATCAAGGGCTGGGGTTTTATGACTAGCGCCTTGGTTTTTACGTTGCCACATGGTGTGTGGGGTTCTTTTTATTTTGCAAAATGGAAACAAGCAGGCAATAAAGGAAAACTACTTTCCCTAAGCAAGTACCCTAGAACAGAAAAATTGAAGACAAAAATAGACAAGAAAAATTTAGAATCCTTACCTCTTCTCTGTCCAAATCTGTCGATTATGAGTTTCTGCCCAAAGAATGCATAGATAGAAATTCATCCTGGGGGGGATGAATTATAGGATAGTATTCGTCACAGTGTGGGGCGAATTCCCATTCATCCCTGGATGAGACGAATTACAGTCCTATGTTCGCCACAGACTGGAACGAACAACAGTCCCACGTTCCAAAAAAAAGATACCTGCAAGCAAGGTAAATTTTGATCAGATTTCTGATCCAAAACGATATAGGACAAAGTACCACCATGATCACCACTGAAAGCATGTGGATACAAAAAAAAGAAGGAAAGACTCCAAGCACGATGCAAAAATGAAGCTAAACTTAATGCTAAATCCTACGAATAAAAAATGCATGAAATGGAAAAAGCATGAATTGAAACCCAAATGAAATAACAGCCCTTCTATTTTATTGATGTATTCCACAACTTGGTTACAATTTGGATCCTCCCTTTTCGGGGGTGAGGAGCATTAAATTCATCTCTTGGTTACATCCATGGATAGCCTTCCTTCTTCCGCGTGCCCACATGTAAGATGGGCGGACCAAAATGTCACCACCACTTGTGTCTGTGAATGTTGATTCCTTTCTTCTCCTCCGATGTTTTGGTCCTGCGTTCAAAGAAACAAAAGATAATCAATAGCACCTACGGATAAAACAAAACATGCAATCCCCAAGAATGTGATAAATAGATGAGAAAAATGAATTAAAATAAGACTAAAATGGATCCAAATGCTCTAAAAATTTGACAGGGGCATTAGGAAATCACCAGGAGGGCACTACAAAAATAACAGTCAGGAAATTCCTCGTCGATTTGAATTCACTCTGGGGCGGGATGAATTCACCTGCAACAAAATGCCGAAAAGGTACTATCCCAAATGTCCTACCTAAGAAGCTCCAAAAGACCTAAAAACTTGGGATTAGCTAATTGGGGGCATTTTGGGAAGACCCAGATGGTCATATTTTCCCAATTTGGCCTCTAACACCCAGATTTCAATGGCGCCCTCTGCAAGTTAGTGGAGGTGAAAACATGATAGAACATAATGGCAATTAATCAAAGCGAAATGAAATCAAAATTATAAACTATCTAAGTAGCATAGAGATCAAATACAAGAAATGAAAATGACAGAAAGAAAAATCTGCCATAGATTCCCAATCATTCCTAAAAGGGACGATTAGGCCTGCAGTAGTGTGTGGGCGCCCTGGCGGCCCACCCACCATTTGGGGCCTTATTTCAGCACCAATCCACTTGGGATGGGTCCAAAATCCCTTACAAGGTGTTTTTGACAAATTGGGTGGTATTCTATGGCCAAATGTTGGGTTTTGGGCTCAATATTCTACCTTCCAATAGTCACCCAATGACCTCCTCTCTAAAATAGATCAAGGATGTAGAAGGCGCAAATCGCACAAGGATGTATGGGGAAATAAAATGGCAGCACTTCGTTGCTCCAAATTGCTCTTAATCTATCTCTTTTGGGATGAGGAAACTCATCAATTTATAGACATGGTGGTCTCTTGGGATGAGCATGTAGAGGTGCCACATGGCAGCCATGCCCTTCTAGGGTAGGGAAGATTCCTCCCTGATTAGGGGCTTCATGACTGGCCCTATAACAGCCTCTAATGCTCGAAAACGCTCACCCATGCCCCCATGAAATGAAGGAGGCATTAAGTGGCGGATCCGAGCTGCCATTTGTTAAGATTTGACTTTTTGCCCGTCAAACATGCAATTCGTCCCACCCTGGAGTGAATTGTGAATTCGTCCCAGGGTGGAGCGAATCCCAATTAGAATTTGTCCCTAGGTGGAACGGATATTGAGCAAAGTTCCTGATGGTGCAAAAATGATTTTTGACCTTCCAAAACTATTGTGAGAGTGGTTAGTACCATTTTTTAACCTCTAGAGGTTGTCCTTGGGGCTGTGTGTGTCAATACAATCAGTGTTTGCAGTCACATAATCGGATTGGTGTTGTTTTGGTGTCTACACATCCCCTCTAGATTTAATCCATAGTGACTTAATTACCTTTCCAAAACCTTCTTTCCAAGGAGAAAAGTATGCTTTAACCTTTATTGATGAATTTTCAAGAAGATCCTCAGTCTACTTCTTGAAACATAAAAGTGATGTTCTATCCCACTTTAATGTTTTTAAAGCCTTAGTTAAAAATTATGAATCTTGCAAAATCAAGAAAATTTACATAGATAATGGGGGGAATACTGTAGTAATGATTTCTTCATGTTTCTTTCAAGTCACAGTATCATTCATAAACATTTTGTCTCCCATTATCCTCAAAAAAATGGCATTGCAGAAAGGAAAAACCAGACATTAAAAGAAATGGCAAATTTGATGCTTCAGTCAAGAGATCTTCCAAAAGTTTTTTGGGTAGAAGCTATTAATTGTGCCAATTATATTCAAAATTGTACATCTCAAAAATATCTTGACCATTTGACTCCTAAAGAAGCATGCTCTGGCTCAAAACCAAATGTATCCTACTTCAATATTTTTGGGTGTATTGCTTGGGCTCACATCCCAAAGAAGAAGAGAAAGGCTATTTATAAGAAAAGCAAAATGCTCATCTTTGTTGGTTATTATGAAGAATTGAAATCTTAAAGGCTTCTTGATACCTCAAATCATGAGGTATTATTTCATAGGAATGTCCAATTTGATGAAACATTCCCTCAAAAATATCCTCAAACACCCTCTTCTTCCATTGAGCCTTCTCCTATAGTAGAACCTCAATATTATGAAGAGCCAACTCTTGAAGTTAACTTGGTCATTGATAATCAAGATGAGGAACTTGTAACTCCATCTCTATATCTTTCAATTACTTCCACTCCTTCCTCTATGCCAAAATGGTCCCACACCATTGTTAAATAAGCTACTCCTTACATCAAAAATCTTCCTTCAACAAGATCATCCAACCCCATAGGCATTGGTATTGTATGTCAGTCTATTTTATCTGATCCTCAATCCTTCAAATAAGCCTCAAGTATTAAAGAATGAGATGATGCCATGGAAAACAAATTTTCTTCCTTAATCAAAAACAAAACTTGGGATTTAGTTCCCTTGCCTAAAGGAAGGAAATTAGTTCATTGTAAATGGATCTTCAAAATAATATATGGGCCTAATGGAGAAATATACAAACACAAATATCGTCTAGTAGCCAAAGGTTTTTCTCATTGTGAGTCTGATAACACAATTTATATTTGAATAAATGAATGCAATATCACCATTATTGTTCTATATGATGATGATCTTCTTCTAACTAGTAGTAACATGACTCACATATAGACTATAAAAGACTCCCTCTCTAAAAAAATTGAAATGGTTGATCTAGGTAAAACTCATTACTTCCTTGGGATCCAAATAAGTCAAACATATATAGGCATTTCTTTGTGTCGATAAAAGTACAATCTAGATCTTTTTCAAAGATTCAAAATGATATATTGTAAACCTTCTCCTACCCCCTTTCAATATGGAATTAATCTTAGTACTTCTTTCTCATCCTCTCTATGTGATCCAAATCTATACCATTAGCTTGTAGGGAGTCTGATATACCTTACCCATACTCACCCAGATATCTCATATGTTATTGGCCTCATATCCATATTCTCTCATCAACCTCACTTCAATCATTGGTAAGTAGCAAAAATAATCCTTCGTTACTTGCAAGGCACTACATAATTTGGGCTCTTCTACAAGGGAAAATCTATGGATATCATTGGCTACAACAATTCAAATTGGGCAAGTTCAATTGAAGACATATGTTCAACCTTAGGCGATGTCTTTTGCCTTGGTTCTTCACCAATAGCCTGGTTATGCAAGAAACAACAAGAAGTAGCCTTATCTTCTACAAAGGCATAATACAGGGTAGCAATTTTGGCTATTCAAGAAGCTCTTTGGCTTCGTCAAATTATGAGAGAATTTAGTTTCAACCATGAATAACCTATTACTCTTTGGTGAGACAATAAGATCACAATTCATATTGCACGTAATCTAGTTGAGCATCAGTGCACCAAGCACATTGAAATACACATGTACTTCATAAGGTAGCATATTCAGAGTGGGGACATATACTTGGAATATATTACAACTAAGAAACAATTTGCAGATATCTTCACCAAGTCATTTCCTTCTCCATGTTACCTTCAGTTGCGATAAAATCTTGGAGTTATACAACTGCATTGATTGGTTTTATGAGGACAATATTCACCATATGAAGACAAGCCTCTCTTCTTATAATAGTTGGTTTTTACCTAGAGGGTTTTTTTCACCAACTATATATTGTTTATGAGTACCTAATAATGCCAAGTTTCCCATACTCATCTTTCTTTTTTGTATAAACAGGACAATCTTCGCCATACAAAGACAAGCCTCTCTTCTTCTCATAGTTGGATTTTCCCCAGAGGGGTTTTTCACCAACTATATAATGTAAATGAGTACCTAATCAGGCCAATTTTCTAGAACTCATCTTTCATTTTTGTAAAATAGTACAATCTTCACCATACAAAGACAAGCCTCTCTTCTTCTCATAGTTGGATTTTCCCCCATAGGAGCTTTTTCAACAACTAATTATTGTATTAAGAGGACAATATTTGCCATACGAAGACAAGCCTCATACATCCTTTTGATTGATGGTTTTTCCCATTGGGTTTTTACCATATATTCAAAAATAATTCAGTGTACATGAGTACCTCATTAGGCCTTGTCATCAGGACTCATTTGTATGATCTCCCCTAGTATCACTTAACAAGGGGTGTTAGAATAAGTGAATATTCTCTTAAGTTCCACTAGGATACACACTTGAGTTTCCACTCCTCCATGTATCAAGAGAACTCTCAGTGATATCTTCATCAGGTCTGATGAGTTGTTGTAATCCAACGACTCTCAATGATCAACTTTGCTATTTATACAAAGTTGATCTTTGAAATAAATCAATCAATTCCACTTTTCTCTTCATCTTTTGTGTAATTTTTTGCATATCTATTATTGTGAATTTCTAACAAATTTCTTCTTAAAGGTACCTTCATATTCATATTTTATGTCGCCTATAAATCTAGAAGGAAAATTGAAACCTAGTTTAAAATTTGATTTAGCAAAGAAAATATTCAAAAATAAAGAACATTCTCATTGTTATATTATTGTTATTTTTGTTTGTTTATTTATTTTCTCATTATTATTATTACTACTAAGGTTGGTGATTATTAAATTTTATTAATCAATTTTCTAAGGTTTAATCTCTTTTTAATTTTAGATTCAAATTATCATTAACATCTCTTTAAATTTGTATGCCAAGATATTAAATCCAATGCTAAGATCGTCTCTTTTAATTTTAGGGTTAAAGTATTAAATTTAACATTAATATTCCATTTTAATTTTTTATGCCAAAGTATTAAAATTAATGCTAATGTTTTCATTATTTATTCAAGTCCAAAGCTTTAGGTTTATAAAAAAATAAATATATAAATGAGAGGCTCGAAATGGATAGGTAGAATTATCTTTGGCAATGGACGAATAAAAGGTGACCCTACGATCTAGTTGGCTAAACTCTTATCTCAAGATCTTGCTTGCATTCTTTTATGTAGGCACTTTTGACCATTTTGACCACAATATTGAGCTTCTCCCTTTTTTCTACCTTGTCTTAAAATTGTGATTGCCTTCTTAGGTTTGGATTGGTTTGACCATTTTGACTATGGCTTTGAGATGGCTCATGACCATGATCAAAACTTGGAATTTTTCCTTGTTGACTAATTTGACCATGGCTTTGAGATAACTCGTGACCATGATTTTAGATCTAGAATATAAACATATTGATCACTTTGATTGTAGTTTTAAGATAGCTCTAAATCATGATTGAATTCACTAAATCATTAAGTTGAATAATTCTGACTATGGATTTGAGCAAGCTTGCAATTTTGGATAATCATGCGGCCTTAGTTCATTTGTAATTTATTTCTTCATTGATCATATTTTACCATGACATTGAGATAGCTTGTGGTTGAGTTATCACGAATTAATACAATTTCAATGCTTTTGTTTTTTTGGTTTGATCATCACTTTGGGTAAGCTCATGGTCATGCTCCTAGTTTGATTTGTGCTTTTGTTGATCATATTGACCATGATTTTGAGCAAGCTCATGGTCTGGATGCATTTTGTATTTTTCTCCCTTTGAGTACGCTAACCATAGTTTTGAGAAAGCTCCATAATACTTTTTTATGTAGGCCCACCTTGACTTTGTTTATCGTAGATTTTATTCTTGTCATAGATGTGATTCTCCGTATTTCCTATAGTGTAAAAATAGGGTAAAACATCAAAGTGCCTAGAATTTTATGGAAAATTTGACATTCTTAACTCTCCCAAATGGGTATCTAGAACAGTTGAAATAAATAGAAAATCCATCGTGGATCAAAATATATAGCCTATTAAAATTCATGGACTCCTACAAGGAATTGATGTTGCTAAATGGTATTTTCATTGTTAAGTGATAATATAAGACTTACCTTTTCATCTTCATAAGAAACCATCACAAGATAATTTATTAGAAATTAAATACTAGGCTTGCCAAATTTTACACACAATTAATCCTTGGGTTGGAAGAATATTGAATTCAAAATATTATCATGAGCACAAATATTCTACTAGGACCTCTTGTTAATAGCCATTTGGGTTTAACAAAAAAATAATATTTTAAGGCTTATTTTCAGCAAGATATTTGAATTTTCACTTATACATCAAGCATATCATTTGAGTACAAGAATCTATTAATCCTAAACCTCCTCTATTACAACATTGGGTACAAGACGTCAATGAGTTTACTAACATTGAATTTTGGTTCCATTTGGACAATAGAAACCTCTTCATAGTTTTATTTAGCTATGTTTATGAATAACTTAAATAAAAATAGCATAAAAATTAGTGTGCATAGCTAGAAATAAATATTTTTTTAACCACATGGATATTATGAGTCATAGATACATATATATTTTCCTAAATATTGTGTTTCTTTTGGAATTTAACCATGAACCATTGCTTGAGGTTATGAGAGGAGATGTTTTACCCAAACAAGATGCTAATATAGAAAATGAATCTACCATGCAAGATATGCTTATAGTATTCTATAATATAGAGAGGACAATCACCATCTAATACAACAATGAAATCAACCTTATACAAGGTCACCTTAGCCACTAGGACATGATAAAAAAACTGTAGTAGTTGAATAGGACTATCAATATCATAGTGTGTTCTTTTTAGAAAAATGGATAATTCATCCACAAGCACAAAATGATGTCATGCAATCCATTAACAATAGAAATTCCTGTTATGGTGTTTTATTACAAGGGTCATTATTACAAGTAACCCAAGGATTTTTCTAAAAGAACCTGAAGAAAATAAATTCTAATGGATATAGTACTGGAGAAAAATATGATAGAAAGGATGGTATTGATAAATATAAATTGTAAATAATAAACAATTAGTGTAGTCAAACATAAGATTTATTAAAATGTATCTTATTAAAACTAACATCATAGCCCAATTGTAAACCTATTCCAAGGTCTCTTTAGTAAACTCAAAGTTATCTAATATGTAATTACCTTTAAGAAGCATGGTTTACTCAGCAAACACAATATGCTAATCAATACTGTCAATATACTTATATAAATTTTTTAGAATATCTTCTAAGATACATTCAAAAATATATCTAGTCTCTAACAAGATACTAAATCTTTGCTACTAATTTAGGGACGAGCATAATTAAAGCCTATATTAAGAACCATAATGTTTAGACTCTATATATTAGATAAATATCATTAGAAATAACATGTCACATTTATTTAGAAACTAAGTAGTAACACCATACAATACCAAGCTTTGGTATAAGGTATAGTAAACAAAGCATCTAATGACTTCTTAAAATACAAACACCTATCCAAATATTTTCTAGTTTCCTCCTCTAGTTTGCAAGGAATGTGGCTAGTATTGGAATCCAAAATGTATCTATACACATGTCAATGGCAAGCTCATTTTTTTTGTAGAATATGTTTTGGTTCAAATTTTTCTCTAATTTTATCATCATCAAAGACTAGATCATCTCAATAATCCTTAATTTAAAAAAATATTATTTTGGCTTGTGATGAAAATTTTAAAAACTACTTAGAGATTTTGTATTCAAATTGAATCCATTATACATAAGATTAAATTTGGTTCCTCTATGCATTTACATTTGTAATCTCCATAAATCATTGCTAACATAAAAAATTAATGTTCTATAAGAGATGAACCAAAAAATATTAATAAATACATTTACCCTTCTTATGTTTATATTGAAGGTTATTTTATTTTATATGCCTAGATTTTTCCAAGATCTCACTAAAGCTTCTATAAAAGGACAATTATTGATTAATTATACTTATGCATCCTTCAATATGATCATTGATATCAACAAGATGAGAGATTTAGTTCCAACTAATCTCAATACAATATATGTATTCTAAAATATAGATATCACAAGGGACTTAATAATTATTTATTTTAATCTTGATTTTAGAGACTTTGAAAAGGTTAGGAAAAGATCATGTAATGTTGTATAATAGTCATAAAAATAATGGGATCATATTTATTATAAGAAATATATAGTTGGATAGGTAAATAGAATCTATAAATCATATTGAATTTATGTTGAATACTAGGAATCAAACTATACCATGTGATAATACCTTTTATTTGAATTCATTTGAGTTTGTAAAAGATAAAAAAAAAATTCAAACTATTTCTATAATCAATCCAAGCATTATGCTAATAATTAGTTTAAGGACATACATTCTTTCAACTTTTATTATTATTTTCAACCATGTGTTACTAACCTTCAAAATATGATCAATAATAGTTAGAAAAAGTACTATCCAATCCAAAAATTGAATACAACTATTAATTTGTTATGAAGCACTAGTATTCATTTGAGGCTATGATTTGTTGGAGAATAATACATTATTTGGTACATGCTAATGTACTCCCATGGCACCTATGTTTTAATGTATATATTATAATAAGGTTGAGTATATAGTTTAGAAGAGTGATTTATGTTTCCTCTCTATGTAAATGTCTATGTGCAGGATATATGTATGTAAGAGTGCAAGTGTGTAAGAAGAGTGTGCACAAGTAAAATATATTTAATTGTGCAAATATATAATGTGACACATGTATCATGTAGAAGTGTGCAAGTGTCATAGAGTTAAGTGTGAAAGTATTAGAGAGTTAAGAGTCTTGTATACAAGTGGCAATATGAGAAGTCAAAGTACATGACAGACTTGTCTTATGTAAATAATAGGGAAGGTCACAACTCCCAGATATGTGAGGAGTGCAATAGTCATGTATTGTAGAGTCATTTTTCTATGTCTTTATTATAGAGATAAAGATCCATGTATTATAATGGAAAACAATCTAAAGGAAAATCATCAAGCATTTATGATATTAAAGTATGTATGTATATTTTAAGTTATTCTATTGTAAGTACTCTTCATGTTATTGCATGAATGGGTTTTATCCATTTTTACATTCATATTTGATATTATTTTGAATGTTATTATAATTTATATTGGCCAACATATATTTTGATTGCTCTTATATTTAATTATATTCTTGATAAAATATATTGGGACCTATTATAGTTTGGCTTAAAATCCAATAGTGGTATCAAATTCACTATCGTATTTAGAGATACCACAAGTAGTCTCTAGTATTACCATCAAAGAGAGACTTTGATGTGATTTCTACAAATTATGTATTTACAAATTAATTGATATTTGGATAAGGTCATAACAAAAAATATAGTAAGAGGACAAATAGTATCACCTTGATACTAATTTTATACTATAGATAAGAGGAGAATCACTATTATGGTTTAAAAGTACCATTTAAGGAGAAAAAAATCCTTATATATATTGCATTGAATTGAGTGTACAATAGCTATAATATCATTATAAGGAGAAATAATCATCATATAAAATTATTTAAGAAGGAATCCTCATATAAGATCAGAAAAAAGAATCCTCATTGATATTTTTATAATAAAAAAAAGAGAGAAAAAGTTCATGAAAAGGTAGACAAAAAATATTTCAAGCATAAACAAAAAAAAAACATTAAGAAAATATTAAAGTACCAAGAGTGCTACATAAGTCAAAGTATCAAAGGCTATATAAGGAATATATAAGCATCATAAGTGTTTATATTATAAGGCTAAGAGGTAATGTCATGGAGTCACAAAAACATATAAAAGAGATAAAAGTGATATGCAATCACAATGCCATTCAAAAGGGATAAAAGCACCATTCAGTCACAACATCATTCAAAAGAGAAATAAGCACCATTCAATCATAATGCCATACATCAAATACATTTGGATAGGAAACTACAATATTTAGGCCAAGAGATTAGCATAGTGCCTCTAGCAAAAGCTTTGTAGGATAAAAGCATAATAACTCTAGCTAAAGTAGAAACCAAATTACAACACCTTGAGCTAGAGATATTTCATGTGATACTAAAATAATAGCCAATTGGAGTGACATTCTCATGGGAAGAGTAAGAGATCAGACAATGCAAGGTATATAATATTCGAAGTCTAACATTACATATTATATTGGATTGATTTAGGTAGATTTTATTATAACATTGCATTGCATGGTGGACATTATAGATTATGGATTGATAACATTATGCATGCTTTGGTCAACATTATATGAAGAATAAATGGGGTAAGCAATGTTATCTTCATATTTAGAGTATTTGATATTTATTGAAGTCCTACATTAAAGAATTGGATTATTTATGAACTTTAATTATTAAAGTGAAAGATAAAAGCTATTCAACTTTATAATATTATTTAGGTGGAATTTATAAGGGCTTCCACCTTATTTATAAAAAAAAAAATTATTATTTGCAAATAAGATTTCTTTTCAATTTATTTTATTTTTGAAAATATAAATTAATATTATGGAGAGATACAAATGTTTACTCAAAATTCAAATAATTAAAGATATAGAAAAGTGAAGATTTAAAATATGAAATTTGAAGAATTAGAATGTAGAGAATTTGAAGATTTAAATATTTTGATTGAAGAATTTGTTAAATTGATTTTTTTTAAATAAAAATATTTAATTGAAATTTGGGAGAAATAAGGTGTTCTACAATAAACAAATTGATTATTACAACATGGTAATAAAAGAAAAGAAAACAAAGAAATATGGTCAACAATATTCTACAAATTTTCTCTCAAGAAGTTACTGAAGATGAAAAATAGGTGTTAAATGAAGGGACGTGACATTTACAATCTATTCTTGAAGAAGCAAAAAAAGTGAATTTTTTAATAATTCACAAATGCATGCAAAGTATTCTTAATGATGCTAACAATTGTTATGATTTTTTTTTTTTATTGTACCTATCGGACTAGGGAAAACAATATACAAAGGAATAATCACTATATATATATATATATATATATATATAGAGAGAGAGAGAGTGATTATATATATATATATATATATATATATATATATATATATATATATATATATATATATATATATATATATTTGTGGAAAACATCCCAAAAGGGATGCCACTTTTGGGTAAGACCCAAGGAGGCAGGGGTATCCATTCCGCCAAAAATGCCCAGGACTCGGACCTGGCCTACCACCTTTGACATACTCAAGGAGCAAACAAACACACAAAACCAATTTAAAAATAAGTAAATAACAACAAAAATAATAAAATAAAATAAAAAACATGCTCCTTGAGTGTGTCAAAAACAAAAGCACAACCAAACACGCACAATAAGATAAAATAAACCACAACACAAACCACATAGAAAAACACAAGAACCACATAACAAAACACAAACAAGACAAAAACAACAGAACACTACAAAGACATAACCCAAAAAATCATGAAAAATAAACACAACCAAAACCTAAAAAATTAAAAAAATAAAATAAAAATAAAAATAAAAAACAACCAACAACAGACAATAAACAAAAACAAAATACATAGAAAACACTCACACATAAAAACACAAAATAACACAAACAAAGAGAAACCCAAGAACAAGAACGAAAAAAACACAAGAACAATAACAAAAAACATAAATAAAATAAAAAACAAAACAACAAAAACACAAGAACAACAAAAAACAACACAAAGAACACAAAAACAAAACAAAACAAAAGAACCCACCCACCTTAAAAAACTAAACAAAAAAAACAAAAAAGAAAAAAGAAAAAAAAATGAACAAAACAATGACCTATCTAGACCAGAAGACTATTAAGGCAAGAATCAACAGAGGAAACAAAATAAAGAATAGAATGAGCTAGGGAACTAAAAAAAAACTGAATGAACCAAAGAGAAGCAAAAAAAAAAAACAAGAAGAAACTAGGTACCTTCGAAGCTGGAGCCATCCAAAGAAATGATAGAAAGAAGAGCTTCCCTAATTTGAGAAGCCCACCATATAGGAGGGTGGCCATAACAAGTAAGATCACCTTTGTCCAAAGCCCAATTAGCTAAAGCATCAACACTCTTGTTTTGATCTCTAACCACATGATTGTAATCAAATTTCAAAAATCCCATCTGGATTAACTGAATCTTCTCAATAATTCTTTTTATTCTCCAATCCACCTTATGATTCTTAGAAGGAGTCTTCAAGAGATTAATCATAAGTTGAGATTCAGACTCAACTAACACCTTTTCCCATCCAACCTTAGTAGCCTCCTGAAGACCTCTGAGGATACCATACCCCTCAGCAAGGTTATTGGAAAGAATACCCAAATTATCAGCAAAAGTAAAAACTAGGGAGCCATCTGAAAGTCTACCAATTCCTCCCACATTGGCTTTTCCAGGGTTCCCTCTAGAGGCTCCATCAGTATTGACTTTTCCAAAATTCTTAGGAGGAGGTTGCCAATTTCTAGTCCTATCCATCTTACTAATACTCACATTCCCTTTAAGTTGGTTGCCCTTAGAAGGTTTAATCTTCAATATTTGCATCACTTGATCCCATATTTGGTGGGAGTTTTGGGGGTGATTAAGGAGTTGATGGATTGATTCAACTAAGTTGGCTATGGTATTTTGCCAAATATAGTGAATATCCTTCCTATCTTGATTAAAAATTTGGTTGTTCCTTTCATTCCAAATATTCCAAAGAAGAATGGTAGAACCCATCCAAACTAACTGCCTAATAAAATGATCAACACCCTCTTGATTAGGCCAATCCCTCCAAATCTGTTCAAAAGTAAAAAAATTGGACCACTGTAAGCCAAGTAAAGTGGCCATTCTCCTCCATAGCTCAGAGGCTAAAGTACACTCAATAAAAATATGGTTGATATTTTCTACATTCTCTTCACACATTTCACATCTAAAAGGGCCATGAAAACCATGCTTCATAAGTTGCTCACCAATAAGCACCCTACGATGCAATAAAAGCCAATTAAAGAACCTCACCTTAGGCTAGAGCTTTTGAGCCCACAATCGAGAAAATATGTCAAAAGAATGGTTGGGATTATTATGGCATAAGGTCAAATAACCTTGAGCAACTGAATACTCACCCTTAGTAGTGTTGTTCCATCCAAAATAATATTTTTCATGGGACCAAGAGAGGGATCTCATATGAAGGATGCCTTGGATATCTTGTCTTTGCCTTTCTGGGATTTGAATAGGCTAGTCCTCAATAGGGATCCAATATCTACCAACATTTGAATTACCAGTATGGTACCGACAGTAATTAGCCACCTTTATCCAATTAGCTTGGTGAAGCTCCTCCATCCAAGGCCTCCAATCGAGAAACTGAGTTATCAAAGGCTTGTGACCATCCCAAGAATCTGTCCAAAAATTTACATGTTGACCATTATGAATGATCCAAAATAATTTTTTTTTATCAAATCCTCACCAGTCTTAAGAACTGCTAAAATGGGAGAACCTTTGGTAGGAAGTTGATAGCAAACAAGGTCTTCAGGACTTTTGTTCTCAGCATATTTAGCACGAAGATTATTGGCCCAAAGAGCATTGGGGTTATGCAACATCCTCCAATATAATTTAGTAGCTAAAGCTTTGTTGTTATTAATTGAAGACCAGAATCCTAACCCCCCTTCACTCTTAGGAAGACATAAAGTATCCCATTTCACCAAGGCCCATTTTCTTTTCTCCTTAGTACCACTCCAAAGGAAACGATGATTGATTTGATCCAATTCTCGAAGAATAGCCTTTGGGATATTCAAAATGAAAGAAACATAAATAGGAATAGCTTGAAGGACTGATTTTACCAAGGTGATTCTACCCCCAAAAGAAAGCCACTTGTTGGTCCACTTTCCAATTTTCTTCTTGACTTTGTCCAACAACCAATTCCAATATTTATTTTTTTGCCTTTGAATATTTATGGGAATACCTAAATAAGTGATTGGAAGAGAGGTCTTCTTATATATTAATTTATCCAAGACCATGGATTCCTGTCTAGCAAAGCAGTGAAAGAAAATAACTTTAGATTTGTCTTCATTGATCAACTGCCCAGTAGCCTTAGAAAAATAGCTAATGATTTGCTTAATATTAGAAGCTTCCTTAACTGTAGCTTTACCTAAAATAGTAGAGTCATCCACAAATTGAATATGAGAGATAGGTCTAGCTCCATGAGCAATGGTAACTCCCTCAAGGGTTTTGTTTTCCCTATTTTTGGTTATAGTCCTACCCAAGCATTCAGTAAGAATGATGAATAAATAAGGGGATAGCGGGTCACCTTGCCTAATACCTCTGGAAGTTGGGAAAGACTGATAAGGCCTGCCATTGATAAGAACTAAGTAGGAAACTGAAGAGATACATCCCATAATCCAATCCATCCAATCCTTAGAGAAACCAAATTGCTTCAAAACTTTTATAAGGAAGTGCCAATCCACTCTGTCATAAGCTTTGGATAAGTCTAACCGAATGAACTTGGAAGGAGAATTTTGCATATCCATGGAATGGATGGCTTCCTAACCAAGAACTATCTCATATACTATTTGACGTCCTTCCACATAACCCCCTTACTTTGGGGAAATAATCTTATGCAAAAGAGGCTTCAACCTTTCTGCCATGATTTTAGTAATGATTTTGAGAAGAACATTACATAAAGAAATAGGTCTAAAAGCTGAGATATGATGAACCTCTTGAGATTTTGGAATAATACTAATACAAGTTTTATTGATAAACTTCAAATAGAAATTTGTGTTTCGATCTCCTTCTTTGAGACATTGAATTCTAGATTTTTGCTTCCATAAGATTTCTTCTCTTTTTCCCATTCCTCTAACTGAGTTGTGAGTTTAATTTCATCTGCACTTATCTTCTTTGTGAGGCCATCTAAATGGATTTTCTTATTAAAATTTTCAATATGAGCAATAACTTCATGTTTTTTTTATGAACATCCCCAAACTATTTCCAGTTCCAAGTCTTGATTTTGGATTTAATGTATTGTAGTATTTTTGCAAAACAGAACATCTTAGTCCCATGCCTAGGTTTACCTTCCTTCCACCATTGTTGCACACGAGGTCTGAAGGAAATGTCTCTAATCCACATTAATTGAAAACGAAAAGGAGAGAAACTCACATTGGTTTTCCACATTTCCACCATGACTAGCCAATGATCCGAACTAGCATTATTAAGAGTCTTCACTTTAGGAATGTGACCATGGATTAAGAAATTTTTAGAGAGCAAAAACCTATCCAATATCTTCATTATACAAGCTAAGCCTTGCATTATGTTATAACAAGTCATAAGGCCATTATCTGGTTGGATATCCACAAGATGGAGGTTTACAATATATTTTCTCATGAGGTCAGTGTTTTTGTCCAAATTTCTATTTCCCCTCCTTTTCTCATCCAGAGAGAGGATGGTATTGAAATATCCTCCGTTCAAGATCCAAGCTTTAGGAAAATGAGAGATAATATGAGTAACATCCTTCCATTGTATTCTTTTTTCCTCCAAAGAAGTCGGAGCATGAACAGTAATGCAGAGCATAATCTGGTTGGAATGTCTTCTTTGAATAATTATAGCCAACAAACCCCAACTGCCAATCATATGGTGAATAACTACCTCTTTTGGGTCCCAAAGACAAGTAATGCCACCCAAAGTCCCTTGGGAACTGAGGGAAACCACTTTTCCAGCTGGCAAAATTTTATAGGAAATTAAGTCCATATCCTCCATTGACATCTTTGTTTATTTAAGGAAAACAAGATGTGGATGATTTATCTGAATCATTCTTCTAATTTCATTTTGTTTTGAAAGACTCCCTTTGAGTCCTCTAATATTCCAAGTGATGATCTTCATTAATACTAGGGCTAAAAAAATTGGGAAGGACATTAATCTTACCTTCCTCTACAAGCTTTTCACCTTCTTTTACCATATGATATTGATTGGTCTTGCGACCTACTTTTTGATTAGAATCCATCTTCAATTTTTTTTTCCCTGTTTCTTCACTTATTCCAATTGAATCTGAAATGGCTTCTAACCTTGAAGAATGCTCATACACAGCCAAAATTTTACTATATGGTTCAATGGAGCCTATATTGGGACCTGCATTATTTGAAGTTTTGACATTTGAAATATTGTTTTTCTTGTGTAAATTTTTTCCTTTTTTTCTTTTGAAAACCTTTGATTTGTTGGTTTGTCTCTGAGTTCTTCCCTTCATATTTAAATTGTGTTTCTAAGATTTCAGTTTCCATCATTTCCTCTTCCTCACTTGAGACATCATTTGTGGAAAGGATTTCAAACATATTAGCAGATGACTTTGATTGATCCTTCATGACTGGTTTTTTTTTAGTGTTCTTCTTCTTAGGTATTTGGAAACCTACTGAGTTTATATCTTCTTTCTTTTGATCGGGAATTTTATTTGGGCAAGCACTGGCCAAATGACCATATTCATGGAAAATTCTACAACAAAAAGGAATGTTCTCATAGTCCACTACTTGCTCCCAAGTGTCTTCCCCAAATTGTAATGTGATCTTTTTAGGTAGGGGTTTGTCAAAATCCATTAAAACACAAATCCGAGCATAAATATTTGAGTACAATCAGCAGTCATCATAAAAGTTCCTAAAGAATTTCCAATTGAAGAAAAAATAGTAGGATTCCAAAATTCAATAGGGAGGCCAAAGAGTCTAACCCACATAGGAGCTATAGAAGGCATCTCTTCTTCGACTTTAAATTTAGTATGCCAGGGCTTCATGAAAAGCCTTGCCCTTCCAAAAAACCAAGGACCCCCTTGAAAAATTTTCTCTCTATCTTCATTATTAGCAAATAAAATAATAAAATAACCATTTGGATAAATAGATATTTGTAACTCACCTTTAGTTTTCCAGCATTTTGCAGCCCAGACTTTGAAAGTAGATAGACTCAGACGAAAACCCATGAACTGACAAATTAGTCCTTTGTTTCCAAATCTTCAATGCCAGTCTGAATGTTACCCATATCAAGCTTAACAATAGGAGTTCCATCAGCTGCTTTAATACATCTTGAATCTATTTTCTTGGGATCAATATTAGGCATTCTTAGAGGTTTATGGGAAGCCCTAATATTGATATTAGCATTGGGCTGAGGTTGTCCACCACAAAGGGAATCCCTAAAATTCATTTTTGGGACTGAGTCTTCGAAATTCTTACCCTTGACAAGGGTTTTCATAGTAAAATTATTTTGTGGGTGCACCTTAGCACCAGATTCACTTGAGATATGAGCCATTTTTTTATCAACTGCTTGAAACTTGTTTTGCCATCTCTTTAATCCTTGCCCTAGACATCGTGGAAAGGTATGGTTTTCACTTTTCTTTTGTGTAGCAAATTGGAAGCCGTTGTCACTCAAGTTCACAATATGATCTATTGAAAGACAAATTTCTAACCCATATTGTATCCCATGCAACATTTCTTGCTAAAATATTGAGCATAAACCACAAAAATATTGGCCGCTAGGGCCCGAAGGCCCTAAAAACCAACCTCTGGAGTTGCTTGCACTCAACCCAGATGAAACCCTCGCATAGCCGCTTGCCAAATATATCGTTCACACATAGGGATGCGCTAGGATATGTGTTGGTCCAAATGATATGAAAAATTGTGGAGACGTTCTAGGTTTTTTCGAAATCTACCCTCAAAATTTTAGCTCAATCCGAGTCTGGATAAGTGAGATATGGCCGAAATGAGTTCGGAGTTTGGGCAGTCCTACGAAAAACGTCTAATCAATCCTACTTCAGAGGATTAGGATTAATTTATATCTTCACTCTAAATATTTTCAAGATCAAAAAGACAAGAATAAATTGAAGAATTAGATAACAAGTACATGATGGCAAATGTATATTGTGATACTAGTTATATTCATTAAAACACAAAAGAGAATCGTGATGCAAGCTATGATACTTGTGATTTGGGATCAATGACAAATATAGAAGAACTTGTACCAAGAGAAAATGTTACATGTGACATAAAGGATTTGTATATAGTTTGTGAAGACAGAGACTTGGCACAAAGTGTATGTGATAATATTTATTGTAATAATGATGATAGAGAGGTTGAGTCAATTTTAGAGGAGACTAGTATGTTATATTTATTTAAACATTTAAGGGCTTCAGTGAGGACCTTTCCCGATAGATCAAAGAGCCTTAGTTTGATGGAGTAGTGAGTGTGAATGGCCTTTGATTTTAGATAATTCATTATGTTATTTCAAAAGTGACTAGTTTATTGATGAGAGGGGATTTTATTTTTAAGGTGAAGAAAAATGAAATAGGAGAGTTTTCAAACTTTTTACCACCTAGAGAAAAAGTTGTAAGATACATGTATACTATTGAAAGAGAATATTTGCCAAAACCTTGGGTATATGTAGTAAAGCAAGTAATAAAATATATAAATATAAAGGGTTACATTAAGTTGATTTATGGTTACCATGTGGAAATTCTTAACAACATATTCCACAAACAAAATTATCAAAATCCATGCATTCCTTTATCATTCTTTGGATAAATCAATTGAATATGTGAAAGGTAAGAAGGTGGTGGTGCCCTTGCACCAAGACCTCCTATTTTTTAAGTATGTTGTTGAAAACACATCAACCAAAATTATTTATAGTAGGGTGGGTAATTTAAACCCCTCCTTGGGTTCTCTTGGTTAAGGATTGAACCAAATCCAAGGAGAATCAACCCTAATATTAAGGGGAAATCAAAAGAAATGGTTGGTTTTTTATTTTTATTTAGAATGAAGTGACTCAAAATCTAACCCTAAAAGTAATATTAACTCTAGTGATAAAAATAGAAATCCATTTTCAGAGATGAAGTTGAAGGAGGCTAATACAAAAATTTTATAGATAAATATTAGCTTGCAAGGCAAGACTCTAAGTCCTATACATTGAACCTTGAAATTACGAACTTGGAGTTAGAGTTGGCTATGAATTTGGAATAGGAAAATTATGGAAAAGAAGATAATTCCTTGGAGGAATTGACTAAGGTCATGGGGAAAAAACCATCACTGATGATGATATGTGAGGTCTATATGAGGAATAAACTAAGGCCAAGGAGGTTTCGAGTATTGTAGGGATGGACATGGGTAAACATAGTCATATGAGACTAGAATACATCATTGATCTAAGCCATAAGCATTTCCTATCAACTAGGCTCAAAGTGGACCTCATCCTGATGAAGGACTTACTAGGTGCCATTAATAGCACTTGCTCTACGTTAATGGTATTGGGCCATGAGTTAGATTCTAACTTAGAATCAACTAAGGATCGCCAAACTCTAAATATTCAACAAGGGTTACCTAATATGGTTGCCATTATTTCCAATTTGAGTAGAGGAAAAAGAGCCCTAATTTAATATTTTATTCTTTTTGGATAATATTTGTGGAGGTAGTTGTTGTATATTTTATCTTCTTATGTGTTGGTTATGTAGTATATTTATCTCATAGATGGGTGCTTAATATTGGTATTTTTTTGTTGTATGTAGTCTAACTAGACTTGGAGTCCTTTTTCTATTTATCTTTTATTATATTTATGTAAGGATGTCTTTATAAAAGGAATGAGGCCCTTATAATACCCTTATTAACCTAATAATAATAATAGTAATAATAATAATGACATAGAGAATGGTATAGAGTTTTTGATAGGATGCAGTACTAATCTTTTTGGCAGTAAAAATGATAAAAATGCTCAATATGATGCATATAACCAAACATACATGATGCATCATGCAAATAAGAAATTTCTTATTCATAGCCTTCCACATTCTGCACTTTTTTTTTGCTCACACCAACCATAAAATATTGCATTAATCTTTAGCAGACCAAAGGACACACCTGCTTTCGTAGCACCACCTTCCCACAAGAAGGTGATTCATATTTATTTATATGTACCTCTTCCTATTGTTCCTCCTACTATTCCTCCTCCTACTTTTGAGTGACATTATTTCCTGTCACCTTCACAAGTTCCTATTATAAAACATAACCTATAGCAAGCCCTTGATTCTCGTCGATTTACTTCTTATATTGGTGAGAGAGTTGTGACCAAACATTGTATTTCAGCACTGGCATCTCAAGGAATCCTCAGCCTTGTTCGGATTAGCAGTGATATGGCTTCCCAAATTTCATTTCATCCTCTCCATGGGATATGTTTTCAACATTTTGTGACTCACCCTCTTACTTCTATCATAAAAGAATTGGAGTCCAATGCTTCTTAAATGGGGAGGTATGATGACGACATCTTATGTTCACCTTAGGGTTAGGTTCATATTTCTTAGGACTAGGTTTAATTTTGCTAATAAACTCCTATACAAAGTTAAGCTTAGGTACTTAGTTTATTTTATTAGGATTCATAAAATCAATGTAAACATGAGCCATTAGACTCACATGGGCTTCTAGATGGCTATGATGGCTTCTAGACAACTTAATTTAGTAGTTAGTTAGTTGACAATATTAAGTTAGCATTTGGTTAGTCTAAGTCTTAAGTTAACCTTTGATTGATTATCCCATCTTTGAATCTTGTCCTTGATAAGATATGTGTGCTTATCTTGGAATCATTGATGTCTATATATTCATGTTTAATAAAATGCAATTCAGCTTGGTTTGAACCACATTAAGCATCTCAACTCATGCTTATCAACTCATGCCACTTGAATGCAAAAATTCTTATATAGTGTGTCCAAAGAAGCACAACTTATATACATGCATAGTATATGTGCCAAGACGTTTTCTATACTTGGTAACCCGGTAAGTGCATGCCATGTAGCCTTGTCAATCCAAAAACTCTCCATAGATGCTTTTTGTGGTTTGCGAAATCTCACTTCACCCACAAATCTCTGTTGTCATACCTACAAAACTGTAACCCGACAATATCTAAATAATTTAGCCTTGTCAATCCAAAAACTCTCCATAGATGCTTTTTGTGGTTTGTCAATCAAAGGATGAACGATAAATTGTCAATCAATTAATGTAAGAGCATTAAAAGGCCTTTATCCAACAGCTCATTCAACAGAAACGAATGTCTACCGAAATTTCTCATGTATCTCATTTGAATGGCTTATTCATTCCTCATTTAAAACAAGTGGCAGACCCAATTAAGGAATTGTTTTTCAATTACTTTATTTTTACGATTACACGCAACAACATCCTAGAAGGAATGACTCAAGGCCAGTTTATCGATCAAGCAAAACCACAGTAAAAACTAAAAACCATGAAAATATTCTAAATTTCTAATAAGTTTGACAACAATAACAAATTCGTGCAGAAGAAGATTAAAATTCTGCCCAAACATAATGGCAAAGGTGATTTTTTAGGTCACATACAATCCAACTCGGTTCTTCATAATATAAGAACCACTTTGGGTAGCAAGGGAAGTTTGTTTATATGTTAAATTTAGCCTTGAAAAATATAATAGATCCAAGGTTTCATATTGCACCGGAAATATCAAAATACACTCTACCCGATTAATGTTGAAAGTTGAGAGCAATGTTATGCTTAACAATACAACACTCAAACAATGAAAACAGCGTAAAATCAAGTTTCCAACACGAACACTTATAGTCGTATCAACTTTTCAGTATTTTGTGCTTAGCTTTTCCATTCATTGTGAAATTGAAATCAGGCAATAATTGAATAATAATAATGATAAAGTTGGTTTAAAAGTGCAACTTAATATCAGTATTCTGTGCATTAAAGTATTCTCAGTGACAATTTAGCGGGATATTTTACTAAAACGAGAAAGGGGTTGTAGAATGTCGATGTGCACGGGCGACACAAATATCACTAGCTTTCACATTTAATTACCAAGCTTTGTAGATACTTAATTTTTTTATAGTGGGGAAAATTTAGGATTAACGTTTAGGGTTGTGTATACTTAATTTTTTTATAGTGCGAAAATTTTTTTCGATTAAGACCAAAAGCTGGGATTAATAAACCTACACACTGTTTAAACTTTGGATCTTTCGAAGAAAGACCAAAGCCCGAAATATTGCATTGTTCCATGGGACTAAACTCTTGGTTAGAGAAACCTCACGTGACCTGACTAATGCCATCCCATCCTGGTATCTATTTAGAAGGAAGCCATTGGAGATTTTATGTGTATGCAGCTGGACCTCGTGCGCATCTGGGGGCTATGTCTCGGAAACCAGCTGCACTTTGAAGATGCACACAAGGATGTTTCGAACACTAGACCTGCAACACTTGCAACAGGAGTGGTTTGAACACTGGATCTGTACCATCCCATCCTGGTCTCTATTTAGAGGGAAGCCATAGGAGATATTTTTTAGTGTATGCAGCTGGACCTCGTGCTCATTTGGAGTCATGTCTCGGAAACCAGCTGCACTTTGAAGATGCACACAAGGTTGTTTCAAACACTAGACCTGCAACATGAGTAGTTTGAACACTGGATTTCGTGTTCATCTCGAGGCCATCTTTCAAAAACCAATTGCATTTTAAAGATGCATAAGTGATGATTTAAACATTGGACCTCCCATTTATTAATTTTGAAGCCATGTCCTACAAACCAACTACACTACATTGACACACAATACTTTTGATGAGAGAAACCTCCAAAGCCACTCTTAGGTGATTAAGAGTATTATTTCATTTGTGAGAGAAACCTCCAAAGCCACTCTTAGGTGATTGAGAGTATTATTTCATTTGTGCATACCACTATCTAGATGGAAGTCGAAGGAGATTTTTGATACTCGCTCGGATGCTATATCCCTGTAAAGATTCAATGCCATGTCTGTATAAATATTCAATTCAGAACCTCTCAAATGGAGGAGGGAGATGTTCACAATCACCACTTCAGCACGAGGAAACTTTTGGCTACAGAGAAACCTTCTCTTTATTAGAGAAACCTCCAAAATCAATTTTAGGTGACCTGTCGTCTCAAACAGTTATACTAAAATAAACCACAATAGATTTTTTTTGATACCCACCTTCAACCAGTTATACTAAATAAGCCCAGTAGATTTTTTTGATACCTACCTTACAGGATAATGTCGTCTCATCCAATTATACTAAAGAAATCACAATAGATTTTTTTGATAGACACCTTACACCGTGTTCGTGTAAGAATTCAAGACCTCTTAAATAATGGAAGTTACCCAATACTAGAGAAATCACAATAGATTTTGTTATAGACACCTTACACCCTGTTTGTGTAAGAATTCAACACCTCTTAAATAAAAAAAGTTATTTGCAATCAGCAACATGCTATTTGAAGACATCAAATTTTTACTTTTGAAAAAATTTAAATCTGCAGTAGAAATGCAGAAAAATACAATGTATAAAAAAATAACTTACAACATTGGAGAATGGATAACGATTCTGCCTCCAGAACCTCCTCCACCATTAGATGCTGCATTTCCTCCCTCTGCACTTATGGTTCCATACTTCCATTCATGTCTAAAATACTTTCTGCTATTTTCATTATACGCCCCACTCCACCACCAAGATCTTTGTCTTTGGAAGTGTGCCACCCTTACTTCCATAACACCAAGGTTTCTTCAGTGAAGACCAAGGATAGGCATCTCCACCCCAGTTATCTCGATTGTCTTTAACACAAGAAGCATCTCTACCTCCATGCCTTCCATCAGCACCATCAAGACCATGGAGTGTTCCGTTAATCTGCTCAGGTAGCGGTCCCCCCGAAGCAGTAGTATCTAAAGATGAAGTATCCTCCAAAGTGACATTTTGGGCATCTACAATTATAGTTCCTGCTACAACACATGCAAGCTGCCCAATTTTAAATCACCATAAATATTGATACTGATATGGCACCCTGCAACTGGGCATTTTACCGTAACATGCGGTAGATCTCCAGGTTGCCTTTTGAAAGAATATTTACCGGAGCTCCAAACTGTTAACCGGAAGTCTAACATAAGTCAAGGTAACCGGAATTGAAGAAAGCTCCGGCCGGAAAGCAATCACAAGACCAGGAAACAAAGTCAACAACGGAGGACCGGACCACGGGAGAAATAAAATAGTCCGGTTCAGAGTAACCTTTCCATTTACGGGAGAGCAAACAATCAACAATGCAACCAGAATTTAAGTGAGTGTGGTCTACTGAACGTCACTTGTATTTTCGATTATGTGATCGTACGGATGATGCAGCGGACAGCCATGAATTATTTTTGAAAGTGACAACTACACCACAGGAACCAAACCAAGTCTTACTCTAAGCAGAAGATCAATAGAAGGCTCTTTTCCTTTTCGTTTCTCAATTCTTCGGCTGCTAATGTATTAATTTAAGAATAGGTATCACTCTAATCTCTCAACACCTACTATAAGTAAATACAAATATTGTAAAATATGATGATGGATTCTAACAGACACGAAAAGAGGGTAAAATCTGAATTAATTTCCAATGCCACATCGTGAAAGACCAAACTGTTACTAATGTTACTAATCTGACGAGTTGTGTTTAATGAACCTTCCCTTTAAGAGACAGAAAATTATCTCTAGACAGAAAAGAACTTTGAGCAACAAGTGCATTGCTTTTTCCATTTAATGCATGCAAAAAGCCTTACGTTTCATTATCATGTAAGACTAACTCTTATGTTGGATTAACCGATGTTACAAGGGGATTTTATTTGGTGGATTAATTGTTATCCTGAAACTAACCCTTTTGTAAGGTGTTCAAATACAAAGATTGTATTGAACTCGGACACTAACTTCTTGAATATTTTTGTGTAACAACTCTACAGTGATATCAAAACCTCACTTGAGAATCAAATCCCCTAATGGGAAAGGAGAACCTCGCCCCAGGATCAAATCCTCTTACTGCATCTTCCTCACCCGAGAATCAAATCCCCGATAGGAAAGGAGAATCTCACCCCAAGATCAAATCCTCTTACTACATCTTCCCAAAGAAAAGTTTAGCAATACCAATGAAATTTCTAATGAACTGTAGACACAAAAACAGCACCAATCTGATTATGTGACAACAAGCGCTGATTGCATTGACACACACAATCCCTAGGGCAGCCCCCAGAGGTTAAACAGTGGTCCTAACCACTCCCAAAAGCAGTTTGGAAGGTCAAAGGTCAATTTGGCACCTTTTTGGCACCTTGCTCCCTACTCGTCCCACCCTGAGACGAATACAAACTGGTATTCATCCCACCTAGGGACGATTATCAGCATTCGCCCTAGGGTGAGGCGAATAGAAGGTTTGACTGGCAAAAAAATTCAAACATCGAGAGGTCCGCTAGTTAATTGTAGCTTCAGGCCATGCAATTGCGAGGAACGACTTCAAATCAAGGAGAAAGACTTCAGTCATGCATGTCTTATATTTTTGGAGGCCTCATGCAAGGAGACTCTAAATCAGGGAATAATATTTTTCCCAAAATAGGACATGCAACTCCAGTGGCACCCTCGCAATGGGCATTCAAACAAAGAGACCCTAGGTCTATAAATTGGTGAGTCTTCTCACCCAAAAAATGAGAGAGGTAGCATTTTGAGCAATGAAGTGCTGCCATTTTACATCCACACATACACACCTTTTGATTGTGCTTTTACATCCTTGATCTCTCTTTTGGAGGGAGGTTATTGGGTGATTATTGGAAGCGCAATCTAGACCCCAAACCCAAACATTTGGCCACAATATCACACAAAATTCGCTGAAAACACCCCATAAGAGGTTTTGAACCCATCCCAAGTGGATTTGTTCTGAAACAAAGTCCCAAACGGTGGGTGTTCTACCCCCGGGCGCCCCCCAAGCTGTCGTAGTTGTAAACGCCCCACCCCAAATCAATTAGAAATCTGTGGTAGATTTCCTTTGTTTTATTTTTGCATATTATTCTAGGTTATTTAAATAGGCTGTAGTTTAAATTTCACTTCATTCTGAGCATTTTTAACCATGTTTTTATCATTTCTCGCCTTTACTAACCTGCAAATGGCATCATCAAAATTTTGGTGATAGAGGCCAAATTGGAGAAAACTGACCATCTGGGTCATCCCAAAATACCCCCAATTAGCTAATCCCAACTTTGCAGGTCATTTGGAGCTTCCTAGATAGGACATTGAAGAGGGTGCTTTCTAACAATTTGTTGCAGGTTTATTCATCCCACCCCGAAGCGAATACAAATCTATGAGGAATTTCCCAATTGTTCCTTTTGTAGTGGATTCTTGGTAAGGTTTTATTTCTTCTATAAATTTTTCATGTCGTTCTGATGTTATTTGGTTATCGTTTTAATATTTTCATGCATACACTAACAATAGGCCTTGGGAAACACATGTTCTATTCTATCTGCAGGTGCTACTAATATTTTCTGTTTCCTTGAATACAGGTCTTCGACATCAAAGGAGTAGGAAGGATTCAACAATCATATACACAAGCGGAGGTGACGTTTTGGTCCATCCATCTTACATATGGGCAGGCGGAAGAAGGATTGATATCCATGGATGTGATAAGAAACATATTTAACGCTCCTATCCCCTAAAAGGGAAGCAGGCATATTGTAACACGAATTTAAAAGCATATCAATAAATAGGGCCATATTCCATATTGCTTTTATCTTGTTTCAATTTGTTTATGTCCTTTCCTTTCATGCATTTTCAATATATGGGCTTTTAGCGTTAAGTTTGGTTTTAAACGCATCGTACTTGGCATTTTCCTTTTTGTTTCCGTATCCTCGTGCTTTAAGTGGCGATCACGGTGGGACCTCTGTTCCTTGATTTTAAGATTAAATTTCTAATAAAATTTGTTTGTTTTTGCTTACAGGTACCAAGTTTTCAAACGTTGGACTGTTGTTTGTTTCAGTCTATGACGAGTACAGAGCTGCAATTCGTCTTACCCAGCTCTTTGTGCAATTTTAGGGCAAAAATTTAGAGACATCCAATTTGGGTAGAGAAGAGGCAGGGGTTATAAACACCTTCTATCATTTTCTATTTTCTATTTTCTATTTTCTATTTTCTGGTTATTTGCTTGCATAGGAGAGTTTGAATGCTTGTTTGCTTCATTTATGCAACTTAAAAAGAACCCCCCACACACCATGTGGTGATTGAAGCAAAAAGGAGTTGGTCGTAAAACCCCAACCCTTGAGCAAGACCAACGGTGGATTTTATCACCACCTTGGATTGAGAGACTGCATACATAACCCCAATCGCAACTGTTGCTAGACGTAAATCCTAACGAAAGTTGACCAAGTGTAGCTGGGGTGATTCCCAGCTCATAAGTAAGTCTTCTATGGTAGGTGTCATAAACAGAGCGATTCCCCTTTTGTACCGCATATGTTCCATGTACCATCTGCTCTCATGTACCAATAGTTTCCCTCACGTAAGGGCGGGTATATAGAGATTTTGGTATATCGGCCTGGCAATGGTATATCGAAGGGATGACCATTTTTGGGAGTCATAAGAGCCATCATATTGCATTTAAACATTCTTTATAAAAGCTTTCAAAACAAAAAAAAAAATCAAGACACACTAAACTAGATTTAGGGCACACTTTTAATCTTTAAACGAGATAATCATTGCTTTGTGTGCATTTCCCTTCTATTTAGTGTAGCATAAAAATCATAAAAAGAGATAAAAATCTACGCATCTTGTAGGAAAACATCACCATGGTGTACACTCGTAGTCAAGCCCAATCATGGGTAAGCGCTACAGAAAGTGTACAAAGGGGGACAAATCACCTCCGATATAGTCCTGAGGACTTGGTCATCCTTCCTTGGTGGCCTGACATGCAAGATAGTCCACATCATGCCACCATAGAACAGGACTATAGAGGCACCTTTTTGAGGGGCACCCCCACTCAGCATAGATCCTTTAAAGAGGAGAACCTACACGTGGCACTCAACATAGAAAGGAGGCCTCCCTTAGATGCTCGTTATGAGTGGCCTAGTGATGAAGTGCTAGAGCAACATAGGGTCCATAAGGAGGGACCACATGATTTCGTCATCCCTCCTTTACCCCTTATTACTGTTAGAAACACTAGACAAAATCCAGAGCACAAGGCTCTCTAGAAAGGGCAAGACAATTCTCCCTACACCCTTCACACATACGAAAGGGAGTATGAGGAAGACCACCACGTTCCTCAAGATCAGTACACAGTGCAAGAGTGATGCACCTCCGCACCTACTATGTATCAGGATCACCCATTGAGGCAAGTGCCTTGGGTGAATGCCGCTAACCTCGACAGAGGAAAGCAGGCCATAGGGGTATCGGATCACCATGACCGAGATAGACATGTAGGAGAATCATCTAGGCTTCCTAAAAATGAGACGGTAGAACAAATTGACTTGGCATTTGCCAGACATACCGCCTACCAAGCACAAATCATGCAGCTCAGGTAGGATCAACATCAGTTAGATCATCTGTACCGCCTTAGAAAAGAGCACATTCAACGTCAGACAATCGAATTGCTTCATAACACTGTGCCTGAGAAGGTCCCAACCCCTTGCATGCATAAAGTAGAAGTGTATGAGAGGCGCAACCCCTTGGTGCGAGACAGGTCCTCGCGACCTTACCAAGTGCTGCCTCCGAGACCGCCTAGACCTGAGCGGGAGGCCACTCCCAAGAACAGTGATGGGCGCCCCCCACGAGGACCCACCCATGGTTATAGGTCTCATCCAAAAACTCCTCAAGAATCCTATGAGGAGTACGAGCAAGAAGAAGACTAGGCTGAAATGCCCTACCAAGGCAGAGGGGCTGCTATCAAGCCACCCCTCTATAGGCCTCAAGTTCCCCGCAACCCACAACGGGAGCAAACTAAGGAGGAATAAATTAAATATTTTGATGCATATAAAGCACTGCTAGAGTGCTTAGAGTCTATGGAGACCAAGACTTCTAGGCCCCAAAAGCCCACTTTATGCCAACTCTGCAGTCACCCTGTGCATTCGTTAGTGTCGGCACCCCCATACCCTAAACACTTTAAACTGCCCCAGTTGGCACTCTTTAGAGGAGAGGAGGATGCCCAAGAGCACGTGAATAGATTCCTAAGCCAATTATTTGGTATTCAAGACAACGATGCTTTATTGCTAAGAACATTTATAACCATATTGGCAGGCCCTGCCTCGGATTGGTTCACTCAGTTACCAAAACATAGCATCAGTAACTTGGATCAGCTAGTGGATGCATTCCTCGAATGCTTCGCCTTCAACACAAAGAAAAATGCGTCACTCAGTGACCTAGCCAACCTAAGCTAGTATGAGGAAGAAACTATGGTGGCATATGGGAACCAATGGAGGACATTGCTTTCAAAGCTACCCTACCTCCCTCCCATGTCCGACCTGACCCAAATGTTCTCAAAGAGTTGTTTGAGATCGATCTTCGTGCTATTGCAGCTGTAGCAATATGCCACTCTTGAGGAAGCTCTGGCGTAATCCATAATCATTGAAGAGATCAAGATACAGGATGGTGAGATTGCCAAGCCAAAGAAGAAATAATGGACTAAGAACACCAAAATAGGGACCATGCAACAGAAACCCGTTGTAGTCAATCAGGTTGCTATAAATGTCCCTAAGCCTGCACAAGCAACACAACCTCAAAAGGCTAACTATCAGGCGGTACCTCCTAAAAATTATGACAAAAAAAACCAAAGGCAAGAACAAAATTAGCAGTGTCGCCCTAGGTGACAATTCACACCTTACACAGAGTCCAGAGACTCCCTGTTTGACCGCTTGTCAGCGGTGACCTTGATCAACCTGCCAGAGATTCAAACCATAGACCCCAATGCACCCAAGCCTAAGGGGTACAAATAGGACTTGTATTGTAGGTTACACAGATGGAAGGGACATGACATTAATGCATGTTGGAAGTTTAAAGGCTTGGTGCAAGATCTAATCGGCAACAAGACGTTGACAGTGGACAACCCTGTAGTGCCAAACAACCAATAGATGGGAGTATTCAAATACCCCCTGCCCACCCATGATGTGTAGGCAAAACCCCTTCAATTCAATGAGGTGCAACATAATTGCCCCATGCAGGGGTATGTAGGGATGATAAGCATAGTGACTAGGAACAAGAGGTACCCAGGAGCTGCCCCTGCGGTAGCCACAAGAGAGGTTCCATCGATGTCACAACATCAAAAACACCCTATGCAACCTCCCCCACCTAGACCAGTGGCCACGATTTGGACTAGACCTACCCAAAGTCTATGAACCACATCGGCTAGGCTCTCCATATACGATCTCATTCAACAATCAGCGCCCCATTGGGAGGCTCTAATGGAGATATTAAAAGCCATCGAGCTGCAACCCCATGAAGCAAACTCTTTCAATAACTTCATGGGACATGTAAAACAATGTACAGAACCAATCATCACCTTTATAGAAGATGAAATGAAATCAGTGACTAGTGATGTGGCGGATCCACCCCTACATGTCATTGCGCGGGTCAACGGGATTCCGTATAAGAGAGTGTTGGTGGACACTGGCTCGTCCAGTAACATAATTACAACAACATCATTGAAACATCTGAAGTTGTCGGTATCTCACATCGTGGCCTCCACCTATACTCTTTGAGCATTCAATGATGCGATATGCTCGACGGTTGGCACAATTGTCCTACCCATCCAAGTGGGAAAAAAGACTATTCATACATTATGCCACATATTGGAAGGTGAGATGGCCTATAATATCTTGTTGGGATGGCCTTGGATCAGGGACATGAAGTGTGTCCCTTCTATAGTTCATCAGTGCTTAAAGTACACATTTTGAAGGACAGGTGCATGTAGTCTCGATAGACTTAGAGCCCTTCAAGTACTACAATACGGTGTAATTCATGCCGTAATCGACCTTTCCATCAACGTATTTGGATTTTTGATTGAATCCATCTAACCAGGGTTAAATTTCGCAGGTGTCCCCATTGACAAGTCCATAAAATCCCCAACCGGTTCCATCTTCCTCATCTGGTCCTTCACCAACGATGCCACCTACGGTGGCCACACCGAAGGACAAGGGAAAGAAATCCCCATAAGAGGAACCACCCCTAGTCTCAACCATCTCTATCGAAGAGATGCCTAGTAGAATGGAAGTCGATACGCCTAGTTCACCCTACATGGAGTGGACTCCAAAAGGACTCCCGTTCGCTCCCCCTTAACCGCCAACGATCACCGTTGAAATGGCCAACATGGTCCTAGGGGAGTATATAGTGTGAAACATTGTAGCAACACCCACACTTGATTCCATGCAGGACATGGGGAGACCTCAACTCCCCATAGGCTCTGTGGTTCCTCTAGGCTACCCACCCAATCAGACAAAATTTGTTTATGAGGGCCTAGATAATGGCATTGAACCTTACATGGAAGAAGACGAAGATGAAGAACCCTTTGCAGAGGATGTCACCTATTTGTCCAACCTAGATTTTGCTTTGAGATATCTAGGCCAATGCAATTGGTAGGGATATGGTTTGGGTAGGTATGAGCAAGGAGTGTGTGTTCTTTGCTAGCCAAGATATCAAATGTCATATGACAAGTCAGGAGTAGGGTTTAACCACCCCTTGCCCTTGGACATCTTTGTAGAGAACATGCAAGGCCTAGGGATAGGCAACAAGGATGGGATGGGCATTAAATCCATATGCTGGTCCTAACACAACATATACATTGGGGGATTATAACCCATTGCTAACAACTAACCTTGTTGAAATTAACAACCCTTTCCCTTCGGTCGAAAAGGGATAAAGTTCGAGGATTCACCTACAAGAAGGATATAGACAAGACCAAGAACGATATTCAAAAGACGAGTCAGAATACGAGGTAGCACCTTGGGATCTGTTCAATTCTGATAGCAATCATTCACAAGTGACTCCCATGGATGATTATCAGGAGAGCTTCCTGACAATGTTCCCTTTATATGCTCCAATCGATCACATGCAACCTCAAGAGAATCAGGTCCCCCCGTAGAGAGCAGAACAACCTCGATGGGACCACATTCATTTACTTGAGCAAGAAGAGCCTCATGTGTGGCAAACAGTTGTTGGAGCCAATGAAGGCCTTTGGATCTCTGACAGTGATTATGAAGTTGAAACTGAGATGGCTTATTTCAATCATATGTGATTGCAGCAATATCCCTTGGACATAGATGACATGTTTGAATGGTTACATATAGGGCTAAGGCATAGGTGGCACCTCAACCCAGTGCAGTTATAGCAATTACCACACCCGCCACTCTAGGTATACAGAGAACATCTTCAATCTGGAGACCCTATAGAGCCATCAGTGTCGAGGGCAGACCCTGTCGTCTTATATGCACATAGGGCCGATCCATTTGTGCCAATTCCTCCAGAGCCATATCTAAAGCACAAAGATCACCTAAGATGTCTGAGTAAACCCACGGTAATGAAGACCACAATCATTTCATTAACATGATCTCCATTGATTTAACCACCCCCATACACAATCCAGTTGACCCAACATGGTCATTGCATCTAGACCTAGATGCTATAGACTAGGATCGCGCTGACACATCGCCATCCCCATCATAGTACTGGCCTTGTGGTGGGATGTTCCATTTCACCCTAGGACAGACTCAGGATGTCTTCCATGCTGAAGAGGAACTCGACGTTTCGAATGATGATATCAATTCAACAAACTATATCCACTTGATCCCAACTCCACACCAGTTGGAGGACGGTTCCCACATGTCAGTCGAGGAGATGACTGACATAGACATCGACTCAGATCCAATGAATTTACAAATCATAAATCTAGGGGTAAGTCTATCCCACGAAGAGCAAGCCAACTACATTGCCCTTCTCAAAGAGAAGAAGGAGGTTTTTGCATGGTCCTACAAAGACATGTTAGGGCTAGATCCATAGCTAATCACACATAATCTAATGCTTGATCCGTTACTCAAGCTAGTAAAGCAAAAACTACGTAAGATGCATCCAACAGTAGCCTTAATGGTCAAAGACGAGATACAAAAGTTGTTAGATGCACAGTTTGTCATCTATGTAGATTACCCACCATGGTTGTCTAACATGGTGCCCGTCAAAAATCCCGACGGGAGGATTCACATATGCATCGATTTTTGAGATCTAAACAAAGCAAGTCCTAAGGATGATTTCCCCTTGCCTAGCATCCATGAAATGCTTTCCCTCATGGTTGGTTTATCAGGATACAATCAAATTCGTATCAATCCCGAGGACCAACTAAAAATGGCATTCAAAATGCCTTGGGGGACATTTTGTTATAAGGTCATGCCCTTTGCCCTAAAAAATGTTGGTGCCACCTACCAATGTGCCATGACGTACATATTCCATGATCACATGCATAAAAATTTGGAGGATTACATGGATGATTTGTTGGCCAAATCTCTTTTGAACCCAGATCATCTCGATGACTTGAGAAAGATCCTCGATCGCCTCATGGAACATAAAGTTAGACTAAACCCCAAGAAGTGTGTATTTGGCATCACATCTGGAAAGCTCTTGGGTTACATAGTCTCCAAATGAGGAATCGAGGTAGACCCACACAAAGTCAAGGTAATCCTTGAAATGCTTCCCCCAACTACCATCAAGCAGCTCAAAAGCTTGTAGGGAAAGGTCGCGTCAATCAAGCGCTTCATAGCGTAGCTATCTGACAAGTGCCGACCCATGAATAAATTATTGCACAAGGGGGTAGCATTTCATTGGGATGATGAGTGTCAGTCAGCTTTAGATGATATTAAACAATACTTGGCTTCACCACCAGTATTGACACCACCTAGACCAGGAGTGTCATTCTACTTATACATCTCAGCTATTGAGGTGGCACTGGGCGCCATGCTGTCTCAGAAAAATGCACTACACAAAGAACAGGCTACTTACTATCTTAGTCGCACCTTGGTCAGTTATGAACTTAACTATGCATACGTTGAGAATCTTTGCTTGGCAGTGGTGTTTGCTACCAAAAAGCTATGCCACTACATGCTCAGAAATACAATGTATGTTGTGTCTAAGGAGAATCCATTGTGATACATGATGAGTCGTACTTATCATAGTAGCCGCATGGTGAAATGGATCATGTTGTTGACAAAGTTTGACATAGAATTCATTGGACAAAAATCCATAAAAGGTCAAGTCATCACCGATCAACTAGCAGAGGCTCCTCTTGAAGACGATCAGCCTCTGACCATAGAACTACCGGATGATGGGGTCTTCCATGTTTCAGAATCGCCAGATTCTAATGAGCCTGAGTCACAGGCTGACATGACCCTATTCTTTGATGGTTCTAAATGTGAGCAAGGAGGTGGCACGGGAGTTGTATTCTTCACACCACAAGGGGCTCCAATGCCTTTGTCATTTAAATTAGACTTCTCGTGCACCAACAACAATGCAGAATACGAAGCCTTGCTCATAGGTCTTCAAACAACAGTCACCATGAACATCAAACGTTTAAACATCTTTGGTGATTCACTGTTAATTGTCAATCAAGTCAAAGGGGTATTCCAATGTAAATGCCCAGTTATGTAGGCCTACAAATCCCTTGTGGACAAATTCCTAGCACAACTTGAATGGTATGACATCGAGGCACTCCCTCGATCATCAAATCATTTTGTGGATACTATGGCCTCCTTGGGGTCACTAATCCCGCAAGACCCTTCCAGTGAGATGACAACCATTCAGGTCAAAATATTATCACAATCCATGATGGAGCATGCAAGCTCTGACCTAACGCCAGGAATCCACCTAATCCAGATTGAACCATCTCAGGATAGGTTCTCTCAAATCTATGATTGTCTGACTCGAGCCAAATGGGGGTCCTTGTTCTCCCCGACCCCTCTTAATAGCAACACAACGCTATTTTTACAATTTCTTTCCCACTCAGCTTTTGCTAGGGATGAACTTCAAGAGGGATTGGTCGTTCATACCATCAAGGTTTCTAATCAGCAGGATTGGTACACACCCATAAGGGATTACCTCAAGCTAGGCAACCTCCCACTTGGATTGAAACAAGCCATGAAAAGATAATTTAAATAGAAAGTGTCAAAACATGTCTTTTTAGGAGGCATTTTGTATCATCGGAGCTATGAAGGAATCCTCATCCATTGCTTGGACCAGCAGGAGTCCGCTTGGGCGATCACCCAAGCGCACGATGGTACATGTGGTGGCCACTTCAGCGGTATGGCCATCGCAAAGTGCATTCTTCTCATGGGCTATTATTGGCCATCTTTAGAGCAATATTGTTGTGCATATGTAAAGAAGTGCGTGAAGTGTCAACACCATGCTAATTTGACACATGTACCTTCTCAGGCCTTGCAACCGATCCAATCGGCTTGGCATTTTTTGTAGTGGGGCTTTGATCTAATTGAAAATATCTCCCCTGCATCGTCGGGTCATCACACGTTCATCATAACGACCACAGAGTACTTCACCAAGTGGGTGGAAGCAATTCCGCTAACCTCTATGACTGGAACCCGCATTGCGGAGTTTATTTTACATAACATCATATGTTGTTTTGGTATTCCATCCAAGATCATCTCGGATAATGGGACATCATTCAAGAATAAATATGTGCATGCTTTGACAACAAAGTACAAAATTCGGCATAGTTTTTCAACACCCTATTATCTGCAGGCAAATTGGCAAGCAAAGGCGTCAAACAAAATGCTACTCACCATCCTCAAAAATACCATCGTATACACTCACAAAGATTGGCACATTCAAATCCCACTTGCCCTATGGGCTTATCGCACTAGCATTCGGACGCCCACTAGGGCAACTCCATTTTCGCTGGTGTATGGCTCCAAGGTAGTCATGCCTCTCGAGTTGGAAATCCCTTCCCTACGCATTTCAATGCAAGAGTTCATCGATGATGACACTGCACGGCAGGCCCAATTAAACCAACTAACGTTGCTCGACGAACGACGCGTCAATGCTCTCGAGAATTTGCGTATCTATCAAGAGCGACTTAAGAAAGCATACAACATGAAGGTTCACCTAAGGGAATTTCAGGTTGGTGACTTGGTCTTAAAATAGAACCAATAGAATTCTAATTTGCCATCCCATATAAGGGACAAGTTCATGGCAAACTGGTTAGGTCCTTATGTGATTGATAGTAAAATAGGACTTGGAACATACCGGCTTGCCTCTCTTGAAGGAATAAAGGAGCTAGAACCCTTGAACATCAGTCATTTGAGGCCATTCCATATTTAGAGAGCCATAGTCCAACCAAACGCTCCAAGGATTCCCACAATCGCTTGGTCAACCCAAAATGCCCCAAAGGTATCTATAAACCCTTTGGTCAAACCAAAAGCTCCAAGGATTCTCACGATCGCTTGGTCAAACCAAAAGCTCCACGGGTTACCATAACCGCTTGGTCAAAATAAATATTCAAAAACAAACAAAAACAATAAAATCATCAAAAATAACAAAAAAATTGCATCTCAATTTCATGCATACTCAAAAAAAAAAATCAAAATACAAAAATATAAGTTGCATTAGGCATCGCATCCATACATTGCATATTCACTGGTCATACATGTCCCAAGCACCATAGACTATAATTACTCGGCAATTCCTTTATTTTCCACATTCCATTTTATATAAACACATACATCCAGAATAACACCATCCCCATTTTTAGCATAATCAGTTGTCTCCTAATGTATATAGGGTTTTATGTCATTTAGTTGTATTTAAATTTCTAGCCAAAAACTGTACAAAGTTCAATGGATTTTACAAGGGACAATTTTACTTAGATCAAGGCTCGTTACGTAACATCCCTACACAAGCTAAAACACATAAAATAATTCCTAAGTTGTGTGAATGCAAGAGAAACCTACAAATCAGTCTAGGGTACCATAGGTGAAATATTAGCCTGTTCATCCCCCTGTGCGAATGGTTCAAGAGTGCTACGAATTGACAAAAGGACAAGCTCTTCCCCATCCATTCCCCCTAATAAATAGTGGTTTTTCACCACTACCAAAAATCCCAATCACCGTTGGTCCCCAAAGTTGTAAGGATTCGTACTACACGTCCCTGAAAAGGATGGGTAGTCATCCCCAAGGCCTAAAAGGATCGATTCCATTCAAAAAAAAAATTCCCACAAGCCATCATCATGCACATCTCCAATCACCTTTGGTCTCAAAGTTGTAAGGATTCATACTACACATCCATGAATAGGATGGGTAGTCATCCCCAAGGCCTAAAAGATCAATGCCCTTACTTCATCATATCCCTAATCCCCTTTGGTTCCCAAAGTCGTAAGGATTCGTACTACACATCCCTGAATAGGATGGGTAGTCATCCCCAAGGCCAAAATGATCAATGTCATTCACAAGTCACAAACCTACAAGCTCGACCTTACAAAGCTCAAAATACCAAATCAAATAATAGTGGTTATCACCACTATTCACAATCCTTGCTCAAAAAGAAAAATAAAAGAGAAAAATAAACAGTGATTTTTATCACTATGTATACAAGCAAGTATCCTAAACCGTTGAGCAAATAAAAATCCTAAACTTGAATCATTAGAATTCTCAGCATTCGAATAACCATCTAGGTGATCCTCATTACGAGTTTGGTGGATAGCCTACCTAGCAATGGCGGTATCCTAACCGCATGATGATATGTCTATCACATTAGCTTTGCGTGTGAGCAGACCAATGTTTACATGTGGATGAGCTAGCTTATGGTACCTTAGATTGTCCCATGGATTAATCTTACTAAATACAACGGAGTTAGTGGAGATAATTAGGTGATCCTCAGTATAGGTTTGGTTGATAGCCTATCTGGCACTGGTGGTATCCTAACAAATACCACATCAACGAACTCAATTGCACACATAGGGATGTGAAATAACTTGGTTAAACTCAAGTAGGATTTATACCTTGTTCAAAAGTCTTGTAAGATAAATGTACAATTTTGGCTAGTTAGTTAAAATATCTGAATCTCAGAAAAGCTTAACTACATTTTAAAAAACAACTGGAACATTTCATTACATACATCACCATCAGAAAATATGCAAAATACAAAAACATAGTTATCACATGCAAAGTCATTCCACAAAGCCATCCCATAAGTACAACAAGCTAGTAAATCTTGTACAATCTATGGTGACATCGACAAGTTATCAACAACTCATTTCATTCATTCCATATGCATACATCATATAATTAGACACATCACATTCATAATACCACATGCATACATCATCATAAATAACTATGCATAAATAGAAAAACAAACCATGAAAAGTGTATAAACACAAAGAAAGTCATCTGTATATATATATCATCAAAAATACCCGCAGGCTACAATGAACCGGTCCTCTGACCTCGCAACAAAAGCAAAAACTCAAAAACCCCCAAGCCTAGGGCGTCGGCCACCATGATCACGCAAGATCGGTGCGACGGGAACTACCCCCCATGGTGTGGGTCATATGGGACACCTTAGGGCGACTGCTTCTAGCCACCACATCAAGCCTACTAGTGCCTCCCTCATCTGGTCACCTATGTCGATAGGATGCTGACTGCTCAGTATCGCTCCAACTCGTGCGACACGACGATCCACCTACACTAGCCATAGGAATCCACCCCCCGAGGTGGATAATATCCACCTCCATCTCAAACTGATGCCGAATCAATTCCATCTCCCATTGATGAACCGTGGCCAAGTTCTCGTCACACTGCGCTAATGTCTTATCCCTCTTCACCAACTACGTCCATAGGAGATCAATCTCCCATGTAGCATCGGTATCCCCATCCTACTAGTGGTACATAGCCAATACATTCTCCCGCTCTGCCAGCTACGTTCGTAGGAGATCCCTCTCCCATAGCGCATCCCCAAGCTCCTCATCCCACCTCCGGAGTAGCCCCTCCAATCATGCATTCTTAGCATGCAACCCTACCTCAATATCCTTCGAGACTGCCTGAGGCATCGACATCTCCAAAAAGGCATAGTAGCCTACTCTGGCTCCCACTGCTTCGAGACATCCTGCATCTCCGGCTGATCCGAAACCCCAAAATCCCCCCCAAAATCATCCACCTCTACCATATCCGCATCCTCCAGCGGAACCCCCCAACCCTCACCTGGTGCCTCTGCACCCTCATCACCTGCTGCTACCGCCTCTGCACCGCCTAGAGGCCCCTCGCCTTGCCATCGCCACAAAGTCCACCACTGCTCATACTCCGCGGTAGCCCCGACGTCATCCACATCTAGGATGTCAATCGTAGTATCTGAATCCTCACCCAACGATGTAATGATTGGCCAAAATAGAGTCCTCTCATCCCCCTGGTCTTGATAGATCAAGGGCTCACCAGGCAACCCCTGGCGCACCCCAAACTATCGTGTCACCCGGCCGTATGGGAAGAAATCCTGCTCGGTCCTATATCGACCAATCAACCACCTCCCCCTATGAACCTACCAGAGCCACTCTCCAGCCTCAGGCCAGGTTGGACAGTCTCGGTAGGGGCGCCAGAACACCTCCCCTGGAGTAAGTCGAGTGAAGGCATCGGCATAGTGCCCTATGACACCTGCCCACTGTCGACTCTATCCCTACTCCTCAAATCGCTGCCACAATGCCCCATATCTAATCTCTTGGTCTACCATATCTTCTCGAGTCATCCATGGCAACCCAATCGGCCTCTCCACTGCTATGTGCTACCAAGCCCAGCACTGCAACAAGTAACTACAACCAATCCCCTTCCACCTCTGGCAGTGGACCTCGTACAGCTCATCATAGAGTTGTGCCAACAAAGTCTGTACCCATATCATGATCATAGGTACATTCGTAGGACACTCCACCAACCTGAACACTACCTCCAGCAGGTTCCACGACAACCTACCACCCGAAGAGTCGGGTAGCAGCATGTTGGAAATGAGGCCCATCAGTACGGTGTGCCTCACTCCCAACACACCCATCTCTAGCCACCATCGAACCAGAATGCCACCAATTTGGTAGTCACCCTCTGCCCTCTCCATTAGGCTATCCACACCCAACTCCTCCCCATGCCCAAAGCAGCATGTCAGCACTGCTGTCCGCTGATCCCGTGTCATCGTCCTGATCGATAGTCCATCTATCAAAATTCAAAGAATCTGATAGACATCCTCTAAGGTCACTATCATCTCCCCTATTGGGAGATGGAAGGTGTTGGTCCGAGGATCCCACAAGTTGATCAGGGCCGTCAGATAGGCCCGATCCCCGACCACAGGCTCTAGTTGAGTCACTTGCTTGAGCCCAAGGGCATCAATCCACTCCCAGTTAGTCAAAGTCAACGCCTCTCACGCTTCAGTGAAAACCGTGGGCACACGATACCGGCTCTTCACAACCTACAAAAGAAAACAACACAAAAACATTAAAATAATGAAAAATTGTACAAACAATAAATATACAACAATGCACAAAACAATGTACAACTAAAAATAGACAAATAACGAAAAACAAAATTCACACAAATTCAACAAAAGAATAATTTGTCAGTCCTAGGGTTTTTAACTCTAAATTGGTAAATTAAACAAAAACAAACAAAACATTTCAAAAAATAATTTGTCAATTCTAGGGTTTTTAACTCTAAACTGGTAAATTAAAAAACAAACAAAAAATTTCAAAAAAATAATTTCTCAGACCTAGGGTTTTTAACTCTAAACTGATAAATTAAAAACAAACAAAAAAATTCAAAAAATGGTTTGTTAGTACCTAGGGTTTCACTCTAAAGGTCAATTGATAAATTAAAAACACAAACAAACACAAAAAAAACAAAAACTAGGGTCGAGTTATGTTTTTTAAAGCTCAGTTTTACCCTACGTTTCTAACCTAAGTTTTGATCTTTGTTTAATTAGGGTTAAGCGAAGTTTTTAAGTTACATTCTAAACTAAGTTTTTCAGCTAAGTTTTAAACTAAATTTTGATATTTGTTTAACTAGGGTTAAACTAAGTTTTAAGCTAAGTGTTAATTTTGATAGACTAGGGTTTCATTTTCAAATTTGAAAAATAAAAAACAAAAGGACAAAAAAACAAACAAATTGTGGTTTTCAAATTGTGACACAAAAAAACAATAAAGAGGAAGAGCACTCACTGGTCTCACTTCGGATCCGTCACTTGATGATCCAGTCCATGAACTCATGGTGGCGGGAAAAATTCGGCAGCGCTTCGCTTCGCAGAATTGACCTCCTCCTCCTCAGAGCTCCAAATCGCCAGGAAAAACAAATGCAAATGAGCCCAAAACCTAGTTTTGGCCCTTAAATAGGCTTTTTGAGCCTATAATCGTTCCTCCCTAGGATGAGCACTCTAGTTAGCACTCGTCCCTCCCTGGGATGATTACTAAACTGGTATTCATCCCACCCAGGGATGAATACAGAGCAAAAATTTCAAAAACAACAAAAAATGCACAAAAATGCACCAAAACAAGCAATAAAAGTGTCCGATAAGAGTGCTTTTGCACTTGACATTTCGGGCATGAAAAATAGATGTCGAGGTCACAAATACTCACTATCCTACTCCCTAAGAAGGCTACCATAGCCGGACCGCTCCAAGAGAGTGTGGATTTTCGAGTATTTCATCCCCAAACGACGTCACAAAATGGGTCACCACCCAACCAAAAATAACAATAACATTGACGAACGAAGGCACCTTTGCGCCTGACATTCTTGGAATCTAAAATATATGGTGGGGTTACAAATTTTCACTATCCTACTCCCTAATAAGTCTATCATAGCTGAACCTCTCCACGGGAGAACGGATTTTTGACAATTATAGCTCCAAAATGCATCACAAAAAGGGTTAAAACCCACCAAAAATAGGTCAGAATGTTCAGAAACTGCTTAAGCGTTCAATGGTAAACAACTGAAGGCACCCTTACATAAGTCATCTTGGGTCAAGTGACTCGTCGCTTTTCTCATGTCAGCCATTCCCTCATCGATTCTTCGCTTGAGGGGGTAGTCACACTTAGTCACCAATCAACAAAGATATACCCAATCAAGGAAATAACACGCATTCAAAGGATCATTGACAAAGACAATCATGCTCCCACTTGGGGCAGCAAACAAGCAATAATCACAAGCTGATCAAACACTTGGCATTCATGAATCATGAACTCAAGGTTCCCACAGACAAAAGGTTGCGCCCTTTGCCTATTCATGACTGATCAATGTCCAAGCTCAAGTAACACCTCACCAAAAAAGGTTAACACTTGAATTAAGTTCCTTAGCTCTTCAAAAGCAAGGATTCAAGAATGAGTGCCCTTTCCATACTTGGGGCATCAAGATTTGGTTAGGTTACTGAGAAACCCTAATCATTAGTGCTTTAGTTATCTATTTTTGCTCGACGTTGCGCCTTGCACAATGCTTCCCAAAAAGGGGCATCTGTAGACACCAAAATAGCACCAATCCGATTATGTGACAACAAGCGTCGATCGCATTGACAAACATAGCCCCTAGGGCATCCCCTAGAGGTTAAACAGTGGTCCTAACCACTCCCAAAAGTAGTTTGGAAGGTCAAAGGTCAATTTGTCACCTTTTGGCACTATGCTCCCTACTTGTCCCACCCTAATATGATTACAAACTGGTATTCATCCCACCCAGGGATGATTAGCAGCATTCACCCTAGGGTGAGGCGAATAGAAGGTTTCACTAGAAAAAATTCAAACCTCGATAGGTCCGCGAGTTAACTACAACTTCAGGACATGCAATTGCGAGGAATGGATTCAAATCAAGGAGAGAGACTTCAGTCATGCATGTCTTTATTTTAGAGACCTCATGCAAGGAGACTCTAAATCAGGGAATAATCTTTTCTCCCAAAATAGGACAATCAACTCAAGTGGTGCCCTCACATGCACATTCAAACAAAGAGACCCTAGGTCTATAAATTGGTGAGTCTTCTCACCCAAAAAATGAGAGGAGAGAGGTAGCATTTTGAGCAACGAAGTGCTGCCAAATTACATCTTCACCCATTGTTTGTGCTTTCACATCCTTGATCTCTCTTTTGGAGGGAGGTTATTGGGTGATTATTGGAGGCACAATATAGACCCCAAACCTGAACATTTGGCCACAATATCCCACCAAATTTGTCGATAACACCCCATAAGAGGTTTTGGACCCATCCCAAGTGTATTGGTGCCAAAACAGAGTCCCAAACGGAGGGCGTCCTACCCCCAGGTGCCCCCCAAACTATCGTAGCCCTAATCATCCCACCCCAGAGTGATTAGAAATCTATGGTAGATTTCTCAAATTTTTTTTTTGCATATTATTATAGGTTATTTAAATAGGCTGTAGTTTAAATTTCACTTCATTTTGAGCATTTTTGACCATGTTTTTATCATTTCAAATCTTTACTAACCTACAAATGGTACCATTAAAATTTGGGTGATAGAGGTCAAATTGAATAAATCTGACCTTCTGGGTCTTTCCAAAATACACCCTTTTACTTAATCCCAACATTGCAGGTCATTTGGAGCTTCTTGGATAGGACATTGAAGAGGGTGATTTCTAACAATTTATTGCAGGTTTATTCATCCCGCCCGGAGTGAATACAAATATGTGAGGAATTTCTTGAATGTTCCACTTGCAATGCCCTCCTGGTAACATATTCATGCTTATGTTAAATTTTTAGGTCGTTTTGATGTTATTTAGTTATCGTTTTAATATTTTCATGCATACACTAAAAGTAGGCCTTGGGAAACACATGTTCTATTCTATCTGCAGGTGCTACTGATCTTTTATGTTTCCTTGAACATAGGTCTTCAACATTAGAGGATCAGTAAGGAATCAACACTCATATACACAAGTGACGATGACATTTTGGTCCACCCATCTTCATGTGGGCACGCGAAAGAAGGATTGCTATCCATGGATGTGACAAGAAACATATTTAACGCTTCTATCCCCTAAAAGGGAATGAGACGTATTCTAACATGAATTTAAAATAATATCAATAAATAGGGTCATATTCCATATTGCTTTTATCTTGTGTCGATTCTTTTATGTTCTTTCCTTTCATGTATTTTTCAATATATAGGCTTTAAGCGTTAAGTTTGGTTTTACACACATCGTACTTGGCATTTTCCTTTTTTGTTTTTGTATCCTCATGCTTTCATGAACGTTTTGTTAAAGTTTACCAATACATGAAAGCTCTTCATCTTTGTGATATTTTGAGAGGTATGTCATTCAATAATCATCTTAACATTTTTTGGATCCATGCTCAATCGAGTAGTTGAGACAACATTGCCCAAGAATACCAATCTATATTTTCAAAACTCACTCTTCTCAAGGTTTATGAACAAATTTCAGCTCTAAGTGTGTCAAGTACCACTCTCAAATGCTCTAAATGCTCTCCCATAGTTCTATTGAAAATTAGAATATCAACAAATTTTGCAATATATGGTCTAAATACCTTATTCATGGGTTTGCAAGAAGGTAGTTGGAGCATTGGATAATTCGAACAACATGACCATCCACTCAAATAATCCATCCTTGTTTTTAAAAGTAGTCTTCCACTCATCTCCTTATTGAATTTGTATTTGATGAAATATTCTCCAAAGATCAATCTTGGAGAAGATTTCGGCACCCAACAAACAATCTAATATATAATCCATTATGGGTAAGGGGTATCAATATTTCATAGTGATTTTGTTAATGGCTCTAGAATTTGTACATAATATCCATAGTTTGACTCCTTTCATGGGGGAGAGTAAAGTAGGTGTGGCAAAATGCAAATGGAGATAGCAAAATACAAGTCTATATATGCCACTACCTGTGCCCAAAGAATGGTGGACTAATATTTCCATGGATTTTGTATTGGGTCTACCTAGAACTCAAAGGAGCAATGATTCAATGTTTGTTGTGGTGGACCACTTCTAAAAAATTATGCACTTTAAACCTTGTATGAATACTAATGATGCTAGCCAAGTAGCCCATTTGTATTTTAGAGATATAGTGCAGTTACATGGTATTCTAAAAACCATAACCAGTGACAGAGATACCAAATTCTTAAGCCACTTTTGGAGGTTATTATGGAAGAAGTTAGATAGCAGTATCCAATATAGTTTGGCATACCACCTCCAAAATTATGGCCAAACCGAGGTGGTGAATAGGTAATATCTTAAGATGCTTAGTTGGCGAACATCATAAATAGAGGTATTTAGTGATATCTCAAGCTGAATTTGCTTATAATTCTAGTATTAACAGGTTTACAGGTAAGTCTCCTTTTCAAATTGTCTATGGTTCAAATATTAAGGGATTTGTGGACTTAATTTATCTTCCAATAAACCCACATGTCAATAAAGATGATACAAATTTTGTGGAGAACATTCAAGAGATATAATAATAGGTTAGGCACAAATTGTAGGAAATGAATGCACAATATAAGAAACACATAGATTTGCATTGAAGGGAGAAAATTTTCTAGGAAAGAGAAATGGTCATGGTGCATTTACGCAAGGAGAGGTACCTTCAGGGGACTTATCATAAATTAAAATCAAATAAATTTGGAACTTACCAAATTTTAAAAAGGATTAATAGCAATGCTTATGTAATAGCCCTCCTACAAGAATTTGAAATTGGTCTTATTTTTAATGTGGTTAACTTGTATCCCCACTCCATAGAGATAAATTATGAACTGGGGGAGGTTAAACAACTTGAAGAGTTAAAAAATAGCTTTATCAAGCACCTATCGAAGAAGAAAAGAGAACAAATTGAATGAGTGTTGAATATCAAATCAATGGCTACGCAATCCAGGTCATACAAGGTGTATTTTATCAAATTGGAAGGGTTGCCAAAATCCTATAATTCATGGATTTCAGAGGTTTATTTTCTTAAATACACTAAGAATAACTCTAAATCAGGGATTTGAACTAGGAGGTTTAGAATTCTAAAAGTTAGGGAGGATGATGTGGAACATTCTCCATCCACTCCACCCACTCTTCATTTATTGGGTCTAATTTTGTTTTTGTAACAACTTTGTTCTTGAATAGGGGGTTATGGGTTAGGCATAGTTATTATCTATCAACTATTTTTGGTTTTAGTGATAGTACAAATAGGAATCTATTAGGCTTGGGATATTTTGGGGGGAATTTATACCGAGGTAGGTATATTTTTGGGGTAAAGTCTAGAAAAGGGTATTCTAGGAGAAAAGGACTTTGGAAGTTTTGTTGCAACTATTTTATGAATGTCTGTCTTGTAAGTTTTTTATATGAATAAATTATTCTTGTTCTATTCCAAGTTCTTTCTACCATTTTATTTTGTTCTGCTGCATTTATTTGTTTTTCTTGTTCTTGCTTGAGGTGAATAGGGTTGTAGGTTGTTTCAGATTATAGTCTACATCACCATAGTAGATATTTTGATACCCACTCTACACTGTATCTATGTAAACCTTTAGGACCTCTCAAATTAAGGAAGATGTTTACAATCACAAACATGCTACCATTTAAGATTTTTAGACATCAAATTTTTACTCTTCACAAATTTTAAATTTGTAGTAGAAATGAAAAAAAAATACAATGTATAAGAAAATAACTTATATCTTTGGAGAATTAATAATGATTCTACCTCTAGAACCTCATCCACCATTAGATGTTGCATTTCCTCCCTATGCACTTATGGTTCCATACTAAGACTACCTCTTCTACTAGATTAATCAATGTTACTTGGGGATTTGATTTAGTGGAATAATTGTTATCTTAGAACTAACCATCCTGTGAGGTGTTCAAATACAAAGATTGTATCAGACACTAAACCCTTGGATATTTTGGTATAATGACAACTCTATAATGACATTAGAGCCTCACCCAAGAATCAAATATCTCAATAGGAAAGGACAACCTCAACCCAAGTTCAAATCCTCTTACTAAATCTTCCAAAGAAAAATGGCCATATTGCCAGACTGAATGTATCACAAGTCATGATGAGGATAAAGAAGCATATGAATAGATATTTAAAATAGTTTCTAAAGCTTCCTTCAATGTTTATCTTTCTTATACTATATTTATATCTCACGAGCTCAAAGCTAAACAATATCTTGGACGGAATAAGGTTACCTACAATCCATCAAAGTAATTACAACTAGATATATAATCATATACATGGCTACTATCTGTAACCCAACAAAGAACCTCGTACAAACTTAAATAATGTAGGAAAGTTCTACCTACATTAACCAATTACATCCTACAGTTCTCATAAAAAAGCATCATGAATAAAACAATTTTATTGATGAAAAATGTGAACAACCATTCCATCTATGCCACCATGGTAATTGTAAGAATTGAATGCTTTGATATCAAATAGAGAAGGTAAAATATTATGCAAAATAATCACAGAACTGAAAAATATAAACACATAAAGAAGATAAACCACAAATTATTTCAAGTATTGCTACTGCACTATTTAGAATTTTTTTCTTCTAATGGTTGATTACATCAATTTAATTCTACTAAATTCAACTCCCCAAAAATTACCTTAAATTATAATTTGTTGAATTACAATGGATGCCTTGCACCTAATAAATAGAAATATTTTATGCTAATAATAAACATACTTTTCTATATCTAGTTGTCCTAATTTTTATTATTATCTATTTTTTTTCAGCTATCTTTTTATTTATAAATAACTTTTCTTCTTCTTTAAGAAAAGTCTATTTTTAGCATAATACTTTTTCTATTTTACATTAAGCATTATTTTTAACACTCCCCCTTAATGCTTAATGTAGTAACTCCCAACATCTCTCTCATTCTTATGAATTTTTTCTTGTGATAATGTTTCTGTAAACACATCATCCAGTTGGTCACTTGTTTTAAAAAACTTCAATTCAATCTGTCCTTTTGCCACAAGGTTGGATTCTTTGCTATAACAATTATGGAGTATTTGTCATTTTATCCTCTTTCTCTTAAAAATACCATTTTTTTTATCTTATACTTTATTTTTTGTGAAAACAAAACATTCTCTTGTAAAATAAATCAACATCTTTTTAACTTTATCCCATTCCATTGCATCCATCCAACCACAATCAAAATTTATTTTGCTGCTCGATTCTATCACAGATCTACAACTCTGCATCACACTCTGACTGCACTCTACCTCCGTTGCCTCACCCGCTACTTCACCACTAAAAAATACCAAGTGCCAGGGTTTTTATAGCTGGGGATGGACAACCAATCAACAACCCTCGTACAAAGGAAATAACCAATCACCAACCCCACATGTGTGAATTAACTATGATGGGATTGAAGACACATGTGATACGCTACGTCATAAAATCACTCCAATCTTGGCGGTGTCGAGTGATTCCTAGGATCACCATTACAAGTGAATGATTCTCATCTTTGCTACTTTCTTCGAGCGATAGCGATATGGGGATTAGGTTTACTTTTTCTAACAATTTGAATGTGCCTTTACTAGAAGAAAAAAACCGACAGCGATGGAGCGATAAAAATTTTAAATTCCCATGTCACTTGGTGAAATCAAATCTTAGTTAAAGTGTACTAATATCTTGCCTATGTTGGATGGGGGAGGCACCCATCTAGGAATTTTTCATCTGTAGTTTATCCCATGTTTTTTAGGAGTGATAATAGGGAATGCTTTGCCATTTGTGTCAGAATATACAATCAGTAGTAAGTGAAGTTGTTGCTTGAGAAACGTAATTTCATCCTTGGGATTCTATTCCTGGTTTTTCTTCTTCATAGTGAGCATGAATTATGACATCCAAGGTCGCCCAAGGATTTTGAAATTGTCTGTTTCACTATCATCCTGCACGACAAAAATTTCTACTTCAAAATATTGATGCTCGTGATGATGTGCAGTTTTTTTGTTTTCGTCGTTGATGTTTTTATAAGCCTAAAATTTGTATTGTGGAGAGACACATTTCAACCTGTGTGATTCCATCTAACTTGCGAAGGGCTCCCCATGGAGAGATCTGTGACTAAAAATATTTTTAAATATTGGCATCTTTAGATTTTTTAATATCATTGCCAAGGTGTATGTTCTACTACGGTGGGCCCCGCATCAGAAAGTGTTTTTGCAACATAAGCTATTTGTGTACTTGTTCAGTGGTGTGCAAAATTTTCAATAGAGATTGTGTGGTGGTTTTCATGATGGGAGGAAATTTTAGGCATTCCTCTAGTTAACATGTTTTTCATTTATAATATACATGTGGCAGTGAATTTTTTAATCATTGTAATTTCAAAATTATGGTCCACATGGCAATGTTATAATGATGGTGTCAAATTGTATTTTTGAGGCTATCTCACTTGTTTTTTTAGCCTCAAAGATGTTGTACCTTGGAGTGCACTATTGGTTGTACTCGAAACTCCAAGGCAATTTATAAGTGATCCTATTATCTAGATGCCTTGCTTATAGCACCTGACGAATGTAGTGACTCATTACCCATGCATTCTAGTGGGATGAGGAGGTCACCATAAGGACACTTATTCTAGGGACTACAAATATATACACCCTATAATCTATCCAAGAAATTTTTTGGATCATCTTTTAAAGACTACAGAAATAAACACTTTAGAATATTTTATTCTCTTCTTCTTCTCCTCCACATTTTGGATCTATGGCTCATTTTTTATTGTATTTCATGGCTCATATTTCTTTTTGTATTAGGGCGCACTGACAACTTCTATATTGATTTCACCATGAGGGGGGATGATATTCATGGTGGATCTAGTCAATGACCTATGAGTGGCAACATATCTAAAGGATGACCTGCAGAGGCAACATACCTAGATGTGGCTGACCTTTAGGTACCAGAGATGACCCTAAGGCACTTAGATTGATGATTGAATGGCAACAGATCCAAGAAAGTGGTTGACCCTATGGCAACAGATCGAGATATATACACCGTTGATCTAGCATTATTCACAGTTGGAGAGCTAAGAGCAAATAGCACGAGCCTAGACCAAATCATGTAATAAATGAGGATGATAGGTTTCTTTTAGAGAATTCAACATTAAGGGGGAATGTTACCTAATTTTGACTTGTTTTTCTATAGTTAGGATAGTGCACATTAAGGGAGAATGTTAGAATATAATTAATGTGCACTATTCCTCAGTTTTAGTTTGATAAGTGTCATGTTCTTCATATAGGCTTATGCCTATATATTGTAATCATTTCCATGTATAATATACTTCATCAATTTTTACTCCTAAAAAATTATTTACCTCGAATGGATATTTGATTTGAGGGTCATTCCTTCATGGTAGATTCATTAACCCTATTCATGACATAAGCATCATTAATGGTTTGACTAATAGTTAGCCAAATTTTGCATTCTCTATGTTGGATGAAAATTTTCTTATTCCTATATAATGATGTCATTGTCTATATATTCTAGCCACTTCCTACACACAATCGCTTTCAATTGTTCATAATTGCAAATGTTGGAAATTCTTGGTCTAAAATCCACAAGTAAATGAGTGTGCCCTCAAGACCTTGCCAAGATTGGATGACTTAGAAATAGAGATCTCTAGATCAATATTTAGATTAGGTTGACTCTTGTTGTCCTATCTAAACTAACTAAAATAAGGTTGTATACTAAAGTAAGGAATGCAAAAAGAGTGAGAAGCTAAGCTAAAAATGGTGCATATTTAACAACATTAAGAGACATAGTGCATGAGAGTTTTGTAATTTAAATTAAACTAGACTTTATAATAGAACAACTTAATTTTCTGACGAAAAACATTTAATCATAACAAATGCTAAGAATTATCAATAATTATAAGAACTATTGCACACGATATCTAAGGATAAATATAGAAAGTAGAATAATTGTAATATAATTGACCATTCATAACTTTAACAAAAATGCTTAATCACTCAGATGGCATGCATACATGTTCTGAAAAAAGTTGAGAAAGGGCCCAAACAACAATCCAATATTCATTCAAAAGCTGCATTGCCTCATCATACAATATTTCAATTGTAAATACTAAAGATCCAACCTATTGAATATGTTATATATATGTGTGTGTTTTATAATCCATTTAGTTATATAATCATGATTGCCTACAAAGTATATTATTAGCCTATTATAACTGACATAGGAAGTGGATGCATTCAGGTGAGGTCTACTTGATTGCTTTAATCATACCTTGCTAACACATGTGGTTGGGATTTCATTTGTAAAGTTGACTTGTATTCTGCATCATTGGATTCTAACCATCTAATGATGATCCACTCCTTTATGTTATGCTTGGCTATTTGAGTAGGAATATATATATGATGAAATGGGTTTCAACCATTGAGAACTTATGATAGCAATGATGTTCAATTGTTGATTGAAATATGTGATCGTATTGACTAGAAAAATTTTAGAACCTTTATGGAAAATATAGTAACATGAGACCATATTGCTTACTATCTGATGATTTATTATGGTTGAGTACTTTTACCTCTATTATTTATTCATGTCAATTATCAAAGATATTATTCTCTCTTCTTGACATCATTACTTGGAGAGTCTGATAGCCATATCTTCTTATGCACAATAATAGACATTGGGTTTGTTTTCTTGATCTTTAATGATTTATTGTCTGGTTTTCTACCTTAGATTCATTTTGCATTTGATATTATTTTTGGTTTATCAAGTTTTTAAGCTCTTGATGATGACATCATATCCTTTGAAGTCCAATACCTTTGAAATACTTACAAAGTATAATGTTGTATACCAAATACTAAATCCAATGCCTTAAAATATTTGGGTCCCCTTTTCAAACTATGCTATATTTTTAAAGTCGCCTTGATGACATCAACATCACTGTTTGTATGGCGACTTATATTGGCTTTGATTTTTCTTAAATGCCAAACATCGAATGTTGGATGTTAGGTTTTTGTTTTGCCTTTGTTGACATTAGCAACATTAAATGTTTGGCAAACTTTCTTAGCTATTTTTTTTTGTGTTTTTGTTATGTGTTTTTGAATCCAATGGCTTAATATTTTTAACTATCCCATAGTATCTTGCTTACTGCTTTGCTACTTGCTTCACCTAATATTGCTTTCAGCCATACCTTTCTGCTCTTTATGCTACTCTATAATATTTTGGCTAGCTTTATACCATCATTTCTTCTGTATCTTCCATAGGGATTCATATGGTACTAAAATTTCTCTCTTAATATATTGCTTACTATTTTCTATGCTATTTCCTTACCAAAATATCTATATGGCTTGGACTATACCATATTATGGATGTACATGATGAAATTTACCTACATTCTAATTTATTGATGACTTTCAAGGATTTTTTTATATCTTGTGCATGGGATAATAGATAATTTGAGAGGAAATGAATCTAGAAGATAATATGATCAAATATAGGGGAATAAAGAGAGGAAAAAATCACAATTATGGAGAATAGAATTGTTTTAGAGAAAAGGAATTGATGTAGCCAAGATGGATATGTAAGGGAAGTTATGAATTTTGTAGCTATAATGGAGCTTATAAAATACACCTTACAGTAGATCTTGATACAGATCACCTTAAAATAGATCAAATTTTTGGTACTATTTGGTAACCTCTCACTATTGCAACTAATCTAAAGGATAAATATTTTTCTTGGATTGGGGGTAGATTAGCACATTAGGACCAATGGGGAATATATATCTAAATATTAATGCTAAAAATATTAGAATTAATTAAAAAAAAAGTTATATATTTTAACCCCTCAAAAAAAATCTATTTAACACATTCAATGCTTGATTAAGAAAACATTTCGTTAAAATTATTCACAATTTCAATCTATAGTTTATTGAATGACTTGAAATGACCTAATACCAAAAATATTAATGTATTATCTAATGTCTAAAGTGTCAAAGCATTCTATATATAATCTATGTATATGGAAATGCTATACATTTTGCTTTTTATATATAAATTAAATGAAAATTACACAATAATTACTAAAATCTTGTGTGAAAGCCTTTGTCATATTTAATATGCAAATCCAAAACTAATGCTACTTTACAACTATTAGCATTGAAAAAAATACAACATAAAATACTTATCAAAGTTCTTGTATCTAGACTTTGAAATTATTTCTTTGATTATTATAGTTTCCATCAACTTGAAATGATAAAACATATTCTTTAATTCTTTAGATATCAAAACTTTATTTAAAATAAAGTCCAATTTGTTTTTCTAACCTTATTTTCAAAGAAATTATCATGAAATTTTCATTATTGTAGAGGATGTCAAGAAGTTTTAACGTGACTTTAAAAACTTTTTGACAAAATACACTAGTGCATTTGGTATCCTAGATATAAATCAATCTTTAATGCTTTTACTTGATTGCCAAATTGTTAGGGTAAAATAAGGTAGTGTATTGCATTACACTACATAGGGTTATTACATTTAATTTTCTATGTAATTACCATGAGATATTTTTGCCTCATGGTTAAACTAGGTAAGTACCTAAATATCCTATGTCAAATATTTAGGTTAGTGATTTGGTTAGAACTCTCTACCTAGGTTAGTGGTTAGCTACACGTCTCTCCTACCATGATGGTTAGAGAGATATATGGTAGTTAGTTTATTAAATTACATTATAAATACTATACACTATCCTATGCAATTGCTAATTTTGAAATCAATATTTCTTTTTGATTATTTGAGCATACTTCTGGTTACATTGGTATCTTCGTTGGGTGGCTTAACACGTGCTTTGCTTGTTCCACCCTTTTCGAAACCTGCACGGATGTAGAGGTACCTTGTTGTTGACCTATACTTGCACAGCTCATGAGGCCCTTTTTTTGGTGAAAGCATGAGGATATGGAAGCAAAATGGCGTACCGGGTGCGATGCAAACAAAAGCAAAACGTAACGCTAAGTCCTACGAACGAAAATGCATGAAAAGGGGAAAACAAGCGAAATGAAATGAGATGTAAAGCAAATGTAAAGTGCAGCCCTTTATTTTATTAATTTTCTTGAGATCAGGTTACAATACGTCTCCTCCCTTTTCAGGGGCTAGGAGCGTTAAACATAGTTTTGTCACACCACGGATGGTACGCTTTCTTTCGCATGCCCACATGTGAAATGGGTGGGCCAAACATCACCGCCGCTTGCGTGAATGCATCTGTGCTTCCTTGCTGCCCCTCCGGTGTCGAGATCCTATGTTCAAAAAAATAGCAAATGATTAAAAGCACCTACGGATGGAGGGAAACATGCGATCCCCAAGGCCTCCGGTTAATGCATGCATAAAATAATTAAAACTATAATCAAAACATATCAGAATGAGCTAAAATTTGGACAGAGGCATGAAAAAATTACCAAGAACACACTGCAAAAGGAACAGTCAAGAAATCTACCATATATTTCTAATCGCTCCGGGGTGGGACGATTAGGACTGTCACAAGACGTCAGAAAGTGACCTCCTAAATGTCCCATCCAGGGGCCTCCAAAACACCTACAAAGTTGGGGTTAGGAAAAATGGGGCATTTTGAGATGACCCAGAAGGTCGGATTTTGCAAATTCTGCCTCGATCGCCCTATATCCGATGATGCTCCCTGTATGTTAATGAAAATGGAAAACACTGAAAACACAACCAATATTCATCAGAATGACATGAAATTTGAATGGCAGCCTATATGAGTGACCTAAAATGAAATGCAAATGAAATAGTAAAGAAATATGCTACAGATTTCTAATCACTCTGGGGTGGGGCGATTAGGACTGCAGTAGTGCAGGGGGCACCCGGGGGCAGGACGCCCACCGTTTGGGGCTTGGTTTCGGCACCAATCCACTTGGGATGGGTCCAAAACCTCCTAGGGGGTTGTGTCAGCAAATTGGGTGGGGTATTGTGGCCAAATGTTCAGGTTTTGGGTCCGGATTGCGCTTCCAATGATCACCCAATAACCTCCCTTCCAAAAGAGAGATCAAGGATGTAAGAAGCACAAGCGATGGGTGAGGATGTAATTCGGCAGCACTCCGTTGCTCCAAATGCTCCTGCTCTGTTCCTTTTTTGGGGTGAGAAGACTCACCATTTTATAGACCTGAGGGTCTCTTGTGAATGAGCATGCAGAGGCGCCACTTGGCCATCATGCCTTGTCAGGGGAGAGAAGATTCCTCCCTGATTAAGGGCTCCATGACTGCCTCTATGACTGCCTCTTTGAGCTCAAAAATGCTCACTCGCACTCCCATGCATTGAAGGTGGAGTTGAGTGGCGGATCTGAGCTACCATTTGTCAAGGTTTGACCTTTTTCCCATCAAACCTGCTATTCGCCCCACCCTGGAGGGAATGCTACTAATCGTCCTGGGGTGGGACGAATACCAGTTTGTAATCGTCCCAGGGTGGAACGAGTAGGGAGCAGAGTGCCTGAAAGGTGCCAAATTGACCTCTGACCTTCCAAAACTATTGTGGGAGTGGTTAGGACCACTTTTTAACCTCTGGGGGCTGCCCTAGGGGCTATGTATGTCAATTTGATTAGTGCTTGTCGTCACATAATCGGATTGGTGTTGTTTTGGTGTCTATAGATGCCCCTTTTTGGGATGCGCTATGCGTGGCGTAGTGCTGAGCAAAAAATAGATAACCAAAGCACTAATGATTAGGGTTTCTCAGTAACCTAACCAAATTTTGATGCCCCAAGTATGGAAAGGGCACGCATTCTTGAATCCTTGCTTCTGACGAGCTAAGGAGCTTAATTCAAGTGTTAACCTTTTTCGGTGAGGTGTTACTTGATCTTGGACATTGTTCAGTCATGAATAGGCAAAGGGCGCAACCTTTTGTCTATGGGAACCTTGAGTTCATGATTCTAGAATGCCAAGTGTTTGATCAGCTTGTGATAATTGCTTGTTTTCTGCCCCAAGCAGGAGCGTGATTGTCTTTGTCAATGATTCTTTGAATGCATGCCATTTCCTTGATTGGGTGTGTATTTGTTGATTGGTGACTAAGTGTGACTACCCCCTCAAGCGACGAATCGATGAGGGAATGACCGACATGAGAAAAGCGATGAGTCACTTGACCCAAGATGACTTATGGTAAGGGTGCCTTCAGTTGTTTTCCATTGAATGCTTATGTAGTTTCCGAACAATTTGACCTATTTTTGGTGGGTTTTAACCCTTTTTGTGATGCATTTTGGAGCTGAAATTGTCAAAAATTCGTCCTCCCGTGGAGTGGTCCGGCTATGGTAGCCTTCTTAGGGAGTAGGATATTGATAATTTGTGGCCCCGATGTCTATTTTGTATGCCAATAATGTCAGGCGCAAAGGCGCCTTTGTTCGGCAATTTTATTGCTATTTTTGGGTGGGTTTGGACCCTTTTTGTGACATCGTTTGGGGATGAAATTAATAAAATCAAAACAATCCTCCCGTGGAGTGGTCCGACTATGGTAGCCTTCTTAGGGAGTAGGATAGTGAGGATTTGTGACCCCAATATCAGTTTTGCATGCCAAGAATGGGGCCTTTGGTTTTTGTGTGGTCCTCGGGAGCGGTCGGCTATGGTAGCCTTCTTAGGGAGTAGGATAGTGAGGATTTGTGACCCCAACATCGGTTTTTCATGCCAAGAATCGCAGGCGCAAAGGTGCCTTTGTTCGGTAGTTTTATTGTTGTTTTTGGTGCATTTTGGATGCAGTTTTTGTTGTTTTTGATTTTCTTGCTCTGTAATCATCCCAGGGTGGGACGAATACCAGTTTTGTAATTTTCCTAGGGTGGGACGAGCACTAACTAGAGCGCTCATCCCAGGGTGGAATGATTACGGCCTAAAAGCCTATATAAGGGCCAAAACTAGGTTTTGGGCTCATTTGCATTTGTTTTTTCTGCGATTTGGAGTTGTGAGGAGGAGGAGGTCGAGTTCGCGTAGCGGAGCGCTATCGAATTTTTATGGACACAATGAGTTCATGGATCGGATCATCTAGTGGCGGAGCCGAGGTGAGACCCGTGAGTGCTCCTCTTTATTTTGCTTGTTTTTATTTTCAAAAAGTTTTTTTCCTAGTTAAATGTTGTTTTTTTAAACTAGAGATAAACCTAGTTTAAACTTTTTTGTATTTTTTTTACTTGGTTAACTCTAGTTATTTAAATTATTTTTTTAGTGTTAACTAGGTTTTATTTTTTTTTTATATTTTTTTTTTTTATTTAAATTTTTTTTGTATTTTTAATTTATTTTTTAATTTTTTTTTTTATTTTTTTTTTTTTGTTGTCATGTTTTTAATTTTTTGTGTTGTTTTTGTTTTGAGGTGGTGAAGAGTCGGTACTGTCAGTCAACGGTGTTTTTGATGCAGGAGAGGCTTGACTATGGTGGACTCAGAGTGGCTTGATGCCCTTGGGCTCAAGCGGGTGACTCGTTAGAGCTTGTGGTGGGGGATCGGGCATATCTGACTACCCTGATCAATTTGTGGGATCCCCACACCAACACCTTTCATCTCCCAATAGTGGAGATGATAGTGACTTTGGAGGACGTTTATTAGATTCTGATAGATGGGCTGCCCATTCGGACTACTCCTCATGATCAACGGATGGTGGTGCTGACACGGTGCTTTGGGCATGGGATGGAGATGGGGGTGGATGAGGCGGTGGAGAGGGCAGAGGGGACTGCCTGATTGGTAAGATTTTGGTGCGGTGGTGGCTGGAGAAGGGCATGTTGGGGGTGAGGCATGCATTGCTCATGACCCTCATCTCCAACATGTTGTTGCTCGACTCATCTGGTGCGAGGTTCCCTTGGAACCTACTGGAGGTAGTTTTTAGACTTGTGGAGTGTCCGACGGAGGCACCCCTGATTATGAGGTGGGGTCAGACGCTACTAGCACAACTTTATGATGAGTTGTACGAGGTCCACTGTCGAAGGTAGAAGGGGATTGGGTGCAGCTACCTATTGCAGTGTTGGGGGTGGTAGCACATAGCTGTGGAGTGGCCGTAGGGATTGCCTTGGACCACTCGGGCAGAGATGGTGGATAGGGAGATTGGGTATGCTGCTCTATGGTGGAGGTCAGAGGAGCAAGGGTAGAGTCAAGGTGGGCAGGTGTCGTAGGGCACTATGCCGATGCCTTCTCATGCCTTGCTCTAGGGGAGGTGTTCTGCATCCATACCAGGACTGTCCGACTGGCCGAGGTTGGGGAGTGGCTCGAGGGGCATAGGGAGGTGGCTGATCGGGCGACATGGGACCGAGCAGGAGTACTTCCCGTACGTCCGAGTGACTCGATAGTTTGGGGTGCACCAGGGATTTCTTGGTGAGCCTTTGATCTATCGACGTCGGGGCGATGAGAGGACTCTGGCCTAGCCGATCATTGAGCCATTGGGTGAGGAGTCGAATGTAGTGATTGATGTCCCTGATGTGGACAATGTCGGGGCGACTACAGAGTATGACCACTGGTGGACGATGCGGTGATGGTGGGGTGAGGGGCCTCTAGGAGGTGTGAATGCGGCAATAGGGTGGTGAGGATGTAGAGGCATCGGGGAGGGTTGGGGCGCTCCATGATGATGCAGATATGGTGGAGGTTGACGACTTGACTGGGGATGACCTAGGGGTTTCGGAGCAATCGGATATATAGGATGTTCCAGAGTAGTGGGTGTCGAAGCAGCCCACCATCCTAGAGATGCCCATGCCTCAGGCAGTCCTAGGGGACATGGAGGCTAGGTATCATGTTGAGATAGCATGATTGGAGGATCTACTATGGAGATGAGATGAGGAGCATGGGGAGGTTCTGTAGGAGAGGGATCTCCTATGGACTCAGTTGGTGGAGTGGGAGAACGCATTGGCTGCGTACCACCGATGGGATGGGGACACAGATGCTTCGTAGGAGAGGGATCTCCTGCGGACTCAGTTGGCACAGTGTGATGATGCATTGGCTATGTACCATCGATGGGAGATGGATTTGGTCCGGCATCGGTTGGAGTTGGAGGCAGAGATTATCCACCTCGATGGGCGGTTACCTGAGCTCACTAGAGGTGGATCTTCACGTCGAATGAGAGACAGTGAGACTGAGCAGTCTGCTTCCTCTCATCGTAGGCGGGTGGGTGAGGGTAGCGCTAGTGGGCGTGATGCGGGGGCTGGCAGCAGCCGCCCTGAGAGGTCCCATAGGACCCACACCACTAGGGGTAGTTCCAGTCGCACCGATCCTACGTGATCATGGTGGCCGACTCCCTAGGCTTGGGGTTTTTGAGTTTTTGATGTTTTTGTGAGGTCAGAGGACCGACTTATTGTAGCCTATGGGCATTTTGGTGATATATATACATGACTTTCTTTTTGGTTATACACTTGTGATTTATTGTTTATTTTATGCACATTTATAGTTAGGTTGATGTATGCATGTGTTATTATGAATGCGATGTTTCTAATTATATGATGTATGCATATGGAATGGATGGAATGATTTGTTGATAACTTGTCGGTGGCACCATAGACTGTACAGGATTTACTGGCTTTCTGTACTATGTGATGACTTTGTGGAATGACTTTGCATGTGTGATTTGTTTTGTATTTTTTGATGGTGATGTAAGAATAGAATGTACAACATTTGTTTTAGAATGTAGTTAAGGTTTTTCTGAGACTCAGATGTTTTAACTAACTAGCCAAGACTGTACATTTATCTTACAAGACTTTTGAACAAGGTACGAATCAGACTTGAGTTTGACCAAGTTATTTCACATCCCTGTGTGTGCGATTGAGTTTGTTTATGTGGTATTTGTCAGGATACCGCCAGTGCCAGATAGGCTGTCCACCAAACCTGTACTGAGGATCACCTAATTAGCTCCACTAACTCCTTTGTTGTATTTAGTAAGATTAATCCATAGGACAATCTAAGGTACCATAAGCTAGCTCATCCACATGCAAACATTGGTCTGCTCACACGCAAAGCTAATGTGATAGACATATCGTCATGCGTTTAGGATACCGCCATTGCCAGGTAGGTTGTCCACCAAACCCGTAATGAGGATCACCTAGATGGTTTTTTGAATGCTGAGAATTCCAGGGATTCAAGCTCAGGCGTCTTTCGGTTGCTCAACTTGTTGGGATACTTGCTCTCATACATAGTGATGAAAATCACTATTTATTTTTCTCTTTTGTTTTTCTTTTTGAGCAAGGAGTTTGAATAGTGGTGATAACCACTGTTATTTGATTTTGCATTTTTAGGTTTCAAAGTTGAGCTCGTAGGTTTTTGGCTTGCGAATGGAATTGATCCCTTTTGGCTTTGGGGATGACTACCCATCCTGTTTAGGGACGTGTAGTATGAATCCTTATGACTTTGGGGACCAAAGGTGATTGGGGATGTTACTATGTAATGGCATTGATCTTTTAGGCCTTGGGGATGACTACCCATCCTTGTCAAGGGCATGTAGTATGAATCCTTATGACTTTGGGGACCAAAGGTGATTGGGGATATGATTATGTAATGGCATTGATATTTTAGGCCTTGGGGATGACTACCCATCCTTGTCAGGGGCATGTAGTACGAATCCTTACGACTTTGGGGACCAAAGGTGTTTGGGATTTTTGTTAGTGGTGAAGACCACTATTTATTATGGGGAATTGGATGGGGAAGAGCTTGTCCTTTTGTCAATTCTCAGCATTCTCGAACCATTCGCACAGGGGGATGAGCAGGCTAACCTTTCACCTATGGTACCCTAGACTGCTTTGTAGGTTTCTCTTGCATTCACACAACTTGGGAATTTTTTTATGTGTTTTAACTTGTGTGGGGATGCTACGTAACGAGGTGTGATCCAAGTAAAACTCTACCTTTGTAAAATCTGTCTGACTTTGTATAGTTTTTGGCTAGAAATCTAAAGACAGTTGAATGACGAAAACCCTAAAGACATTAGGAGACAACTGACTATGATAAAAAAATGTGGATGGTGTTATTTTGGATGGATGTGTTTACAAAATGGACTGAATGTAGAAAATGATGGAATTGCCTAGCAATTACAGTCTATGGTGCTTATGACGTGTATGACCAACAAATATGCCATGTATGGATGCGATGCCTAATGCAGTTTATTATATTTTTGTGTTTTGATTTTTAAGAGTATGCATGGAAGTGAGATGCAATTTTTTTGTTATTTTTGATTATCTTTTGTTTTTGTTTGTTTTTGAATATTTGTTTTTGACCAAGCGATTGTGGGAACCCTTGGAGATTTTGGTTTGACCAAAGAGTTTATGGATACCTTTGGGGCGTTTGGGGGTTGACCAAGTGATTGTGGGAATCCTTGGAGCTTTTGGTTTGACCAAAGGGATTTATAGATACCTTTGGGGATTTTGGGGTTTGACCAAGTGATTGTGGGAATCCTTGGAGCTTTTGGTTTGACCAAAGAGATTTATAGATACCTTGGGGCATTTTGGGTTGACCAAGTGATTGTGGAATCCTTGGAGCTTTTGGTTTGTACCAAAGGGTTTATAGATACCTTTGGGGCTTTTGGGTGACCAAGCGATTGTGGGAATCCTTGGAGCTTTTGGGGTTTGACCAAAGGGATTATGGGTACCTTTGGGGGATTTTTGGGGGTGACCAAGCGATTGTGGGAATCCTTGGAGCTTTTGGTGTTGACCAAAGGGTGTTTAGTGAATCCATTTTGGAGGCGTTTTGGGGGTGACCAAGCGATTGTGGGAATCCTTGGAGCTTTTGGGGGTGGGCTATGGCTCTCTAAATGTGGAATGGCCTCAAATGACTGATGTTCAAGGGTTCTAGTTCCTTGATTCCTTCAAGAGAGGCTAGCCGGTATGTTCTAGGTCCTATTTTACTATCAATTACATAGGGACCTAACCAGTTTGCCATGAACTTGTCCCTTAGATGGGGCGGCAAGTTAGAATTTTGTTGGTTCTCTTTTAAGACCAAGTCACCAACCTGAAAGTCCCTCGGGTGAACTTTCATGTTGTATGCTTTCTTAAGTCGCTCTTGATAGATACGTAAATGCTCGAGAGCATTGATGCGTCGTTCATCGAGCAACGTAAGCTGGTCTAACCGGGCCTACCATGCAGTGTCATCATCGATGAACTCTTGCATTGATATGCGTAGGGAAGGTATTTCCAACTCGAGAGGCATGACCGCCTCGGAGCCATACACCAGCGAAAATGGAGTTGCCCCAGTGGGCATCCGAATGCTAGTGCGATAAGCCCAAAGAGCAAGTGGGATTTGAATGTGCCAATCCTTATGACTATCTATGACCATATTTTTAAGGATGGCAACTAGCATTTTGTTTGACGCCTCTGCTTGCCCATTTGCCTGCGGATAATAGGGTGTTGAAAAATTGTGCTAAATTTTGTACTTTGTTGTCAAAGCATGCACATATTTGTTCTTGAATGACGTCCCATTATCCGAGATGATCTTGGATGGAATACCAAAATGACATATGATGTTATGTAAAATAAACTCTGCAATGCGGGTCCCAGTCGTAGAGGTAAGCGAAATTGCTTCCACCCACTTGGTGAAGTACTTATATACATGTGAGACCTAACGATGTAGGGGAGATCTTTCCGATTAGATCTAAGCCCCACTATGAAAATGGCCAAGCCGATTGGATCGGCTGCAAGGCCTGAGAAGGTACATGTGTCAAATTAGCATGGTGTTGACACTTCATGCACTTCCTTACATACGCGCAACAATCTCGCTCTAAAGATGGCCAATAATAGCCCATGCAAAGAATGCGCTTTGCGATGGCCATACCGCTGAAGTGGCCACCACATGTACCATCGTGCGCTTGGGTGATCACCCAAGCGGACTCCTGCTGGTCCAAGCAATGGAGGAGGATCCCTTCGTAGCTTCGATGGTACAAAATGTCTCCTAGCAAGACATGTTTTGCCACTTTCTATTTGAATGATATTTTTATGGCATGCATCAATCCAAGTGGGAGGTTACCTAGCTTGAGGTAGTCTCTTATGGGTGTGTACCAATCCTGCTGATCAGAAACCTCGATGGTATGAACTGCCAATCCCTCTTGAAGTTCATCCCTAGCAAAAGTTGAGCGGGAACGGACTTGTAAGAATAGCGTTGTGTTGCTATTAAGAGGGGTCAGGGAGAACAAGGACCCCCAGTTGGCATGATTCAGACTATCATGGATTCGAGAGAACTTATCTTGAGATGGTTCAATCTGGATCAGGTGGATTCCTGGCGTTAGGTCAGAGCTTGCACGCTCCATCATGGATTGTGATAGTGTTTTGACTTGAATGGTTGTCATCTCACCGGAAGGGTCTTGCGGGATTAGTGACCCCAAGGAGGCCATAGTGTCCACAAAATGATTCGATGATCGAGGGAGTGCCTCGATGTCGTACCATTCAAGATTTTCTAAGAATTTGTCCACAAGGGCTTTGTAGGCCTGCAGAACTGGGCATTTACATTGGAATACCCCTTTTACTTGGTTGAAAATTAATAATGAATCACCAAAGATGTTCAAGCATTTGATGTTCATGGTGATTGTTGTCTGAAGACCTATGAGCAAGGCTTCGTATTCGGCATTGTTGTTGGTGCACGGGAAATCTAGTTTAAATGATAGAGGCATTGGAGCCCCTTGTGGTGTGAAGAATACAATTCCCGTGCCACCCCCTTGCTCACATTTAGAACCATCAAAGAATAGGGTTATGTCGGCCTGTGACTCAGGCACATCAGAATCTGGCGATTCTGAGACATGGAAGACCCCATCATCGGGTAGCTCTATGGTCGAGAGGCTGATCGTCTTCGAGAGGAGCCTCTGCTAGTTGATCGATGATGACTTGACCTTTGATGGACTTCTGTCCAATGAATTCGATGTCAAACTCCGTCAACAACATGATCCATTTCGTCGTGCGGCTACTGTGATAAGTATGACTCATCATGTACCGCAATGGATTCTCCTTAGACACAACATACGTCGTATTGCTCAACATGTAGTGGCATAGCTTTTTGGTAGCAAATACCACTGCTAAGCATAGCTTCTCGACGTATGCATAGTTAAGTTCATAACCGACCGAGGTGCGGCTAAGATAGTAATTAGCCTGTTCTTTGTGTAGTTCATTCTTCTGGGCTAGCATGGCGCCCAGTGCCACCTCAGTAGCTGAGATGTATAAGTAGAATGACACTCCTGGTCTAGGTGGTGCCAATACTAGCGGTGAAGCCAAGTATTGTTTGATGTCATCGAAGGCTGACTGGCACTCGTCATCCCAGTGAAATGCTACCCCCTTGTGTAATAATTTATTCATGGGTCGGCACTTGTCAGATAGCTGCGCTATGAAGCGCTTGATTGACGCGACCTTTCCCTGCAGGCTTCTGAGCTGCTTGATGGTGGTTGGGGGAAGCATTTCAAGGATTGCCTTGACTTTGTTTGGATCTACCTCGATTCCTCATTTTGAGACTATGAAACCCAAGAGTTTTCCAGATGTGATGCCAAATACGCACTTCTTGGGGTTTAGTCTGACTTTATGTTCGATGAGGCGATCGAGGATCTTGCTTAGGTCATCGAGATGATCTGGGCGCAAAAGAGATTTGGCCAACAGATCATCCATATAATCTTCCAAAGTTTTATGCATGTGATCATGGAAGATGTATGTCATAGCACGTTGGTAGGTGGCGCCAACATTTTTAAGGCCAAAGGGCATGACCTTATAACAAAATGTCCCCCAAGGCATTGTGAATGCCATTTTTAGTTGATCATCGAGATTGATACGAATCTGATTGTATCCCGAGAAACCATCCATGAGGGAAAGCATTTCATGGCCTATTGTAGCGTCTACCAATGCGTCGATGCTAGGCAAGGGGAAATCATCCTTGGGACTCGCTTTGTTTAGATCTCAAAAATTGGTGCATATGCGAATCCTCCCGTCGGGCTTCTTGATGGGTACCATGTTGGACAACCATGGTGGGTAATCCATGCAGATGACAAACTATGCATCCAACAACTTTTGTAGCTCATATTTGACCATTAAGGCTACTATTGGGTGCATCTTACGTAGTTTTTGCTTGACTGGCTTGACTGTCGGATCAAGCGTTAGATTATGCATGACTAGCTGTGGGTCTAGCCCCGACATGTCTTTGTAGGACCATGCAAAAACCTCCTTCTTCTCTTTGAGAAGGGCAATGTAATCGGCTTGCTCTTCGGGGGATAGACTTACCCCCAACTTGATGATTTGTGGATTCATTGGATCAAAGCCGATGTCTACGTCAGTCGTCTCTTCGACTGACATGTGGGACCCGTCCTCCAACTGGTGTGGAGTTGGGATCAGGTGGATATCATTCGCTGAATTTAGATCTACGTTTGGAACATCGGGTTCCTCTTCAGCATGGAAGATATCCTGAGTTGGTCTTGGGGTGAAATGAAGCATCTCACCGCAAGGCCAATACTCTGATGGGGATGGTGGTGAGTCAATGCGATCCCAGTCTATGGCATCTAGGTCTAGATACAATGGTCATGTTGGATCGGCTGGATTGCGGATGGGGGTGGTTAAGTCAATGGAGATCATGTTGATGAAATGATTTTGGTCTCCATTACCATGGGTGTGGTGACTCGGACTTCCTTGGTGATCTTTGTGCTCCGGATCTGGCTCTAGGGGTATTGGCACAAATGGATCAGCCCTATGTGTGGATAATAGGATGGGGTCTGCCCTTGGCACTGATGGCTCTATGGGGTCTCTGGGTGGAAGGTGCTCTCTGTATACCTAAAGTGGCGGGTGAAGCAGTTGGTCCAACTATGCTTGGTTTAGGTGCCACCTATGCCTTGGCCCCATGTTTAGTTGTTCAAACATGTCATCAATGTCCATGGGGTATTGTTGTTGCCGCATATGATTGAGATATGCCATCTCAGTCTCATCTTCATAATCACTATCGGAGATCCATAGGCCTTCATTGGCTCTGATAGCTGTTTGTGGCATGTGAGGCTCGTCTTGCTCGAGCAAATTGATCTGGTCCCATCGAGGTTGTTCCGCTCTCTACGGGAGGACCTGATTTTCTTGAGGTGGCACTTGCTCGATTGGAGCATTCAAGGGGAACATTGCCAATAAGCTTTCTTGATAGTCATCCATGGGGGTCACTTGCGAATGATTGCTATCAGATTCGAAAGGGTCCCACGGTGCTACCTCATACTCTGACTCATCTTCTGAAGATCCTTCTTGACCTTGTCTATATCCCTCTTGTAGGTGAGTCCTCGAACTTTCTCCTTTCTCGATCAAAGGGAAAGGGTTGTTGAAGTCAACAAGGTTGGTTGTTAACAATGGGAGATAATCCCCCAATGTGTATGTTGTGTTAGGATTGGCATATGGATCTTGTGCCAACCCATCCTTGTTGCCTATCCCTAGGCCTTGCATGTTCTCCACCAAGATGTCAAGGGGCAAAGGGTGGTTGAACCCTACTCCTGATTTGTCGTATGGCATCTGATATCTTGGTTGGCAAAGAATGCGCACTCCTTGTTCATATCTGCCCAACCCATATCCATGCCAATTACATTGGCCAAGATATCTCAAAGCGAAGTCTGGGTTGGACAAATAGTTGACATCCTCAGCAAAGGGCTCTTCATCTTCTTCCTCTTGCAGGTAAGGTTCAATGCCATTATCGAGGCCCCCATATACAAAATTTGTCTGGTTGGGCGGGTAGCCTAGAGGAACAATAGTGTCGATGGGGAGGCGAGGTCTCCCCATGTCCTGCATGGACTCAAGTGTGGGTGTTGCTACAATGTTCCACACTAGGTACTCCCCTAGGCCCGTATTGGCCATCTCAATGGTGATCGTTGGTGGTTGAGGGGGAGGGAATGGGAGTTCTTCCTGAGTCCACTCCATGTCGGGTGAACTAGGCATCTCGACTTCCATTCGGCTAGGCATCTCTTCGGTAGAGATGGTTGAGACTAATGGCGGTGCCTCTTCCAGGGGTTTCTTCCCATTGTCCTTCGGTGTGGCCACCGTAGGTGGCATCATTGGTGAAGGACCAGATGATGAAGATGGACCCGACTAGGGATTTGAGGGACTTAACAGTGGGGATGCATGCGGAATCGGACCCTGTTTAGATGGATTCAACTAAAAATCCAAATGTGTCGATGGAAGGGTCGATTGCGGCATCAGCTGCACCGCATTGCAATACTTGAAGGGCTCTAAGTCTGTCGGGACTACATGCACCTGCCCTTCGAATGTGTACTTTAGGCACTGATGAGCTATCGAAGGGACACACTTCATGTCCCTGATCCAAGGCCGGCCCAACAAGATATTATAGGCCATCTCACCTTCCAAGATGTGGCACAATGTAGGAATAGTCTTTTGTCCCACTTGGATGGGTAGGACAATTGTGCCAACCGTCGAGCATATCGCATCATTGAATGCTCGAAGAGTATAGGTGGAGGCCACAATGTGAGATGCTAGCAACTTGAGGTGTTTCAAAGCCGTTGTTGTGATTATATTATTGGATGAGCCAGTGTCCACCAACACCCTCTTATATGGAATCCCGTTGACCCACATAATGACGTGCAGGGGTGGATCTGCCATATCACCAATCATCGATTTTAGCTCATCTTCTCTAAAGGTGATGACTGGCTCGGTGCATCATTTTACATGTCCCACAAAGTTGTTGAAAGAGTTTGCTTCATGGGGCTGCAGCTCGATGGCTTTTAATATCTCCATTAGAGCCTCCCGATGGGGCGATGATTGTTGGATGAGCTCGTAGATGGAGAGCCTAGCCGACGTGGTCCTTAAACTTTGGGTAAGTTTAGTCTGAATCGTGGCCACTGGTCTAGGTGGGGGAGGTTGTGTAGGGTGTTGTTGAGGTTGTGACATTGATGGAACCTCTCCTGTAGCCATCGTAGGGGCAGCTGTGCTTGGGTACCTCTTGTTTCGAGTCACTATGCTTATCATCCCTACATACCCCTGCATGGGGCAGTTCTGTGTCACCTCATTGACTTGAAGGGTCTTTGCCTACACATCATGGGTAGGCAGGGGGTCTTTGAAGACCTCCATCTATTGGTTGTTTGGCGCAACGGGATTATCCACCGCTAGCATCTTGTTGTCTATTAGGTCTTGCACTAAGCTTTTGAATTTCCAACATGCATAAAGGTCATGTCCCTTCTGTCGATGAAACCTATAGTACAAGTCTTCCCTATAACCCTTGGGTTTTGGTGCATTGGGGTCTACGGGTCGACTCTCTGGTAGGTTTATCAAGTTTGCCACTGACAAGCGGTCAAACAAGGAGTCTTTAGACTCTGTGAATGGTGTGAATTGTCGCCTAGGGTGACGCTGCTGATTTTGCTCTTGCCTATGATTTTCTCTTTCATAGCTATCAAGAGGCACTACCTGATAATTAGCCTTTTGGGGCTGTGTTGCTTGTGCAGGCTTTGGTGCGTTGATAGCAACCTGATTGACCACAATGGGTTTCGGTTGCGTGGTCCCTATTTTGGCATTTTTGGGCCACTCTTTCTTGCATGGCTTGGCAATCTCGCCATCCTGTATCTTGATCTCCTCAATGATTCTGGCTTGTGCCAGGGCTTCCTCGAGAGTGGCATATTGCTGCAGCTACAATAGCATGGAGATCGACCTCAAACAACTTTTCGAGAACATTTGGGTCAGGTCGGCCATGGGAGGGAGGTAAGGTAGCTTTGAAAGCAACGTCCTCCACCGATTTCCATAAGCCACCATGGTCTCTTCCTCATACTTCCTGAGGCTAGCTAGGTCACTTAATGATGCCTTCTTCTTGGTATTGAAGGTGAAATATTCGAGGAACGTGTCCACTAGCTGGTCCAGGTTACTGATGCTATGCTTCGGCAACTGGGTAAACCAGTCCGAGGTAGGGCCTATGAACGTGGTTATAAATGTTCTTAGAAGCAAAGCATCATTGTCCTGAATGCCAAAGCATTGGCTCAGGAATCTTGTCACGTGCTCTTGGGCATCCTCCTCCCCTCTAAATATTGCCAATTGAGGCATTTTAAAGTGTTCAGGGTATGGGGGTGCAGGCATTGAAGGATGCACAGGGTGACTACGGAGCTGGCGTAAAGTGGGATTTTGGGGCCCAGAAGTCTTGGTCTCCATAGACTCTAAGCGCTCTAGCAGCGCTTTGTATGCATCGAAAGATTTGATCTCTTCCTCCTTGGTTTGTTCCCATTGCGAATTATGGGGAACTTGAGGCCTATGGAGGGGTAATCGGGTAGCACCCCCTGCCTTGGTAGGGCATTTCAGCCCGCTCTTCTTCTTGCTCGAATTCCTCATAGGCTTCTTGAGGAGTTCTTGGGCGTGACCTATAAACATGGGTGGGTGCCCACGGAGGGTGCCCATCATTGGCTCTAGGGGTGGTCTCCCGCTCAGGTCTAGGAGGTCTTGGAGGCAGCATTTGATAAGGTCGTGGAGACCTGTCTCGCACCAAGGGGTTGTGCCTCTCATACAACTCTGTCCTATGCATGCGAGGGGTTGGGACCCTCTCAGGCATAGTGTTCTGGAGCAACTCATCTGTTTGACGCCGAATGCGCTCTTTGCTAAGGTGATATAGGTGCTCTAACTATTGTTGATCTTGCTCAAGCTGCATGATTTGCGCTTGGTGGGCGGCATGTTTGGCAAATGCCAAGTCAATTTGTTCTATCGTCTTGAGTCTAGGAGGCCTAGATGCCTCCCCTACACATCTATCTCGGTCATGGTGATCCGAGATCTCTATAGGTCGCTTCCCTCTATCGAGGTTAGCGGCATTCACCCGAGGCTCTGGCCTCAGTAGGTGATCCTGATAAATAGCAGGTGCGGAAGCGCATTGTTCCCACATTGTGTATTGCTCTTGAGGAATGTAGTGGTCTTCCTCATGCTCCCTTTCGTATATGTGAAAGGGGCGGGCAGAGTTGGCTCACCCTGTCTGAAGAGCCTTGTGCTCTGGATTTGGCCTATTGTTTCTGACAGTAATAAGGGGTAGAGGAGGGATGATGTAATCATGTGGCCCCTCCTTATGGACCCTATGTTGTTCTAGCACTTCATTGCATGGTGGCCACTCATAACGAGTGTCTAAGGGAGCCTTCCCATTTATGTTGAGTGCCACGTGTAAGGACTCTTCCTGAAAGGGTCTATGTTGAATGGGAGTGCCCCTCGAAGGGGTGCCTCTATAGTCCCATTCCGTCATGGTATGATGTGGACTATTTTGTGGGTCAGGCCACCAAGGTGGTATGACCAAGTCCTTGGGGCTATAGCGGAGGTGACTTGTGCCCCCTTGTACACTTTTCGTAGCTTCTGCCCATGATTGGGCTTGGCTACGGGTGTACACCATGGTGGTGTCTCTCTACAAGATACGTAGGTTTTTATCTTCTTTACAATTTTTTATGCTACACTAAACAAATAGGAGCCACACAAACAAAGAAGTGATTATCTCGTTTATAGATTAAAGGTGTGCCCTAGATCTGGTTTAGTGTGTTTTGATTTTTGTTTTGAAAGCTTTGTAAAGAAAATTTTGTTGTATATGCAATATGAGGGCTCTTATGTCTCCCAAAATGGTCACCCCTTCAATATACCACTGCCAGGCCATTATACCGAACCTCTCAATATACCCGCCCTTACATGAGGGAAACTATTGGTACGCGAGAGCAAAACAATACATGGAACATAGGCGGTACGAAAGGGGAATCACTCTATTTTTGACACCTACCATAGAAGACTTATCCTCATGCATTGGGAATCACCCCAACTACACTTGGTCAGCTTTCATCAGGATTTACGTCTAGCAACAGTAGCGATCGGGGTTATGTATGCAAAAATTCAAGCCAAGGTGGTGATGAAATCCACCGTTGGTCTTGATCAAGTGTTGGGGTTTTACGACCAACTCCTTGATGTTTAAATTACCACGTGGTGTGTGGGGTTATTTTTACTTGTGCAAAGAAAGAAAACATGCAGTAAAATTTTTTTATGCAAGCAAAGAAACTAAAAATTACAGAGACAAAAAATAGAAAATGATAGAGTGTTCAGACAACCTACCTCTTCTCTGCCCACACCAGATGCCCCTGAGTTTCTGCTCAAAAATTGCATAGAGAGCTAATCATCCCGGGGTGGGATGAATAGCAGATCTGTATTCATCATAGGGTGGGACGAATGCCTTATTCATCCCAGGGTGGCACGAATTCCAGTCTGTATTCATCATAGGGTGGCACGAGCAGCAGTCCAACGCTTGAAGGATTAACACCTGAAAGCAAAAACACACAATTTTGATCAAAAATTTGATCTCAAAATCAAGGGACAGGGTCCCACCATGATCGCCACTGAAAGCACGAGGATACGAAAGCAAAATGGCATACCGGGTGCGATGCAAACAAAAGCAAAATGTAACGCTAAGTCCTACGAACGAAAATGCATGAAAAGGGGAAAACAAGCGAAATGAAACGAGATGTAAAGCAAATGTAAAGTGCAGCCCTTTATTTTATTAATTTTCTCGAGATCAGGTTACAATACGTCTCCTCCCTTTTTAGGGGCTAGGAGCGTTAAACATAGTTTTGTCACACCACGGATGGTACGCTTTCTTCCGCGTGCCCACATGTGAAATGGGTGGGCCAAACATCATCACCGCTTGCGTGAATGCATCTGTGCTTCCTTGCTGCCCCTCCGGTGTCGAGATCCTACATTCAAAAAAATAGCAAACGATTAAAAGCACCTACGGATGGAGGGAAACATGCGATCCCCAAGGCCTCCGGTTAATGCATGCATAAAATAATTAAAACTATAATCAAAACATATCAGAATGAGCTAAAATTTGGATAGAGGCATGAAAAAATTACCAAGAACACACTGCAAAAGGAACAGTCGAGAAATCTGCCACATATTTCTAATCGCTCCGGGGTGGGACGATTAGGACTATCACAAGACGTCAGAAAGTGACCTCCTAAATGTCCCATCCAGGGGCCTCCAAAACACCTACAAAGTTGGGGTTAGGCAAAACGGGGCATTTTGAGATGACCCAGAAGGTCGGATTTTGCAAATTCTACCTCGATCACCCTATATCCGATGATGCTCCCTGTATGTTAATGAAAACGAAAAACACTGAAAACACAGCCAATATTCATCAGAATGACATGAAATTTGAATGGCAGCCTATATGAGTGACCTAAAATGAAATGCAAATGAAATAGTAAAGAAATATACTACATATTTCTAATCACTCTGGGGTGGGGCGATTAGGACTGCAGTAGTGCGGGGGGCACCCGGGGGCAGGACGCCCATCGTTTGGGGCTTGGTTTCGGCACCAATCCACTTGGGATGGGTCCAAAACCTCCTAGGGGGTTGTGTCAGCAAATTGGGTGGGGTATTGTGGCCAAATGTTTGGGTTTTGGGTCCGGATTGTGCTTCCAATGATCACCCAATAACCTCCCTTCCAAAAGAGAGATCAAGGATGTAAGAAGCACAAGCGATGGGTGAGGATGTAATTCGGTAGCACTCCATTGCTCCAAATGCTCCTGCTCTATCCTTTTTTGGGGTGAGAAGACTCACCATTTTATAGACCTGAGGGTCTCTTGTGAATGAGCATGCAGAGGCGCCACTTGGCCATCATGCCTTGTCAGGGGGAGAGAAGATTCCTCCCTGATTAAGGGCTCCATGACTGCCTCTATGACTGCCTCTTTGAGCTCAAAAATGCTCACTCGCACTCCCATGCATTGAAGGTGGAGTTGAGTGGCGGATCTGAGCTGCCATTTGTCAAGGTTTGACCTTTTGCCCGTCAAACCTGCTATTCGCCCCACCCTGGAGCGAATGCTGCTAATCATCTCGGGGTGGGACGAATACCAGTTTGTAATCATCCCAGGGTGGAACGAGTAGGGAGCAGAGTGCCTGAAAGGTGCCAAATTGACCTCTGACCTTCCAAAACTATTGTGGGAGTGGTTAGGACCACTGTTTAACCTCTGGGGGCTGCCCTAGGGGCTATGTATGTCAATTCGATTAGTGCTTGTCGTCACATAATCGGATTGGTGTTGTTTTGGTGTCTACAATTGGTGATCCTTTCGTGATGTGACTTCACTAAATTTCGTTACATGCTCCGCTCAGCCCGATACCTGACCAGGCCCTGATTCAACTGGCACAAACCCAATCAGAGAAGACCTAGTGCACGATCATGGTAGATCTGCCATCTACACAGATCCCATGGTAATATCCTATTGCCATGCCTACACATGACAGTCACCCCTGATTCGACCCGGTGCACTCTTTGGCGGAGGACTATGTCTACAGTGACATGAATCTCGAGAAGTAGGATCTACAACACTTAGACACACGGATGACTCATGGCTTGCCATGTGGCATTCATTAGCACTGGCTCAGTCCCTCACATGGTGATCTAACAACATCGATATGATGTGGCAACCACCTAGAGGGACCCCAAATCTAATGTGGAAACCCCTGGCAAGACCCTTGATCTGACATGGCAATCATCTGGTGGGACCCCTGATCTGATGTGGCAATGACCTGGTAGGACCCCCAATATGACGTGGCAATGCTCTGACATGGCATCATTTGATTCATTCAACTGGATTGCTAATGTGGCATCATCTGATTCATTCTGTTGGCTTGCTAAGGTGGTGATCTCTGACTTGTTGAGGTGGCAAAATGTAGCTCTTCGTCAAATACCCGAAGGCAATCAACGATAAAAGGGATTGCTCACCCTTTTACATTCCACAAGATCGCCTACACGGGTGATGTGGGATAATTCCTATTTTTTTCCCACCCGTGCAAGCAAAGAAGGGAAAGGTAACTGTGTTCCTTTCCCTTCCCATCGGTTGGCATAGCTCGATTGGCTAGCTAGCCTATTGGCAATTTTGGGTACCTTGGGTACATTGCCTTTGCTCAAGTGTATATGTTGTCATTGATGTCAAGAAGTTCTTGAAGGAATTTGATTTAAGGTCAAAAGAGTCTAAGTTCAAGGAAGGGTTTTTGTGAAAACCAAGGCAGACAAAATAAAAGGTTTTATTTAAAACCATGGACAACAGATTTGAAATGGGTTTTTCTTAAAACCCAAGTTGGATTTTCGTTTCATTGAAAAAGGTGCCCCGGTGATGGAGATATTTAATTTTAAATATTTAGTTTAAATTTTATTTATTTAAAATTAAAATTAAAATATTTTCCATCGACGAAAATCATGTTAAAAGGGCCGACATGTTTGGAAATGCATCAAAGTGCATATAAAATGAGGCAAATGATTTCATTAATGTTTGAGCTAATAGGTCGAGATTAATCCCTGTGCACTTTCATTTTCGATATCGAGCCCCTGTGCCAACGAAGGAGGAAGTAGAGGATGACGTGGTCAAAGGCGTGATGGGATTGGTCGTGGTGCTGACAAGCTTTAAATCAAAGGTGTGATGGGATTGGTCGTGGCGCCAAGGAGGAGGCACACGCAGTGATAAGGATGAAAGGCATTTTGATTAATGCATTCACCTCGGTTTTTGTGCGAGTAAAAGGAGCATCGATTACGCTGTGGTCAAAGAGGGAACAGGGTTCGATTTTCATGCCAAGGAAGAGACTTGTTCGAAGATAAGAGGGAGGCCCCTCTCCCTTCCTCACGTGGGCGTGGATAGCCCACGCGGTTTAGCCAAGCAACTTGGCTAGAGGAGACGGCGGATCAAATCACGCCGAATTCCCTTTTTAGGGGTGTAAGAGGTATGCTCATGAAATGCAATTTATGCGGAAAGGTAGTGAGTAAAACATATTTTTTGTCTATGGTATTTCCAAAGTTGGTTTGGGAGGTATAAGGTTAGCAAAATTAATATTATCCTTTTGGTTTTATTAAAATGTAATGGAGAGAAAAGGGTGTATGGTGTTGAGGATGATTTAAATGCTTAGTATTTTTTTTGATGTCAATTATATTTTGGAGGAAGGTCTTTGTTCTATGATTTTGAATATTGTTTAAGAAAGAAATTAAATATCCCATGGTGTTGGATATTATTTGAGAGGATCTTGATGCATGATTAGAAAAAGAGAGATTTCTGGTGTTTTTCCTTATAAAAGTATATCATATTATATATCACTAGAAAGCTTATTTCGAGGGCTATTTGACTAACTCATTTAGAAGGAGAAATAAGGTGTATATAGAAAGAGATATTTCTTTTTGTAAAGAGGTTCAAAAGTGAAGATTGTTGTGATCTTTTTCAAAGTGTGTTGAGTGTGGCAGATTTCCAAAGGGGTTTCTTCTCTTCAAAAAGGTATGGGCACATTCTCCTATTAATTGTTTATGGTGGTTGATTTCTGAAATATCATTGGAGGGAAAAGGATTTCTACTTGTTTCCTTTTCTTGTGATGTTTGGTTGAATGCTTCAAGGTTGATGTTGAGTTGAATGATGTTGGTTGACTAAACCTTGTCTTGATGAGCATTGTTGTTGAAGCCATAATTTGTTGTTGTGGAAAGAACATGAGTAGCATTGTTATATGAGATATTGCATGGTTGGCAATTGTTGGGTTGTGTTTCATGTTCTTGAGAAAAGCATACTACATCTATCTTATTCTTTTGAGATTTGAGATTGAGTGAGATTGATATTGGGAGTTAAGTATAGAACATATTGAGTCTCTAACAATTCTCTTTATGCTTCTATGAGGTTGATGAATCACATTGGGTCTCTAACAATTCTCTTTGTGGGTTCATGCCAAGCAAGTTTTCTTGATGAACTTGTGAGCAGGTTTTGGATAGGTTTCGTTGGGGACTTGTGAGCGATATTTGGACAGGTTCCGTTGGGGACTTGTGAGAAGATTTGGATAGGTCCTAGCAGAGGACTTGTGAAGCTGAGTTTGATAGTTCTATCAGAGAACTTGAGGACAGAGGTGCATTGGTTCTATGAGAAGAACTCGAGGACATTTGTGCTAGACCGAAGGACTGTGTTTAGTGCAAATTCGAGGACCAGCTTTGGAGGTGATAGAGTTGAGGACAAAGGTCTCCAGCCAGAGCAGGGAAGACAAGTGTCTTCTATGGATAGAGTTCCATTTGCTAAGGGTAGCGAGGCAGAGGTCTTCTAGAGGATCACCAGCCAGAGCAGAGCTAGGGGAAGGTATCTCCTTTGAGTAGAGGCTCATAAATTTAGATTGGGGGAAGGTATCTCCTTTGGGCCGAGGCTCATAAAATTTGTAATTGGGAAGGTTTCCCAAAGAACTTTGAGATAACTTTTAGAGAAAAGTTTTGTGGATGATCTTGTGCATTTTTTTGATATTGCTTTGGATATATTGCTTTACTGTTTTGAAGTATAAAGGAAAAATTAAAAGAGGTCTTATACTATTCATCCCCCCTCTTAGTATAAGCTTGTGTTCTTCAATTGGTATCAGAGCGGGTGCCTTCAAAAAGTTTAACAGCTTGAAGGAAAAGCTTACAAGAACACAATGGATCAAGGAAAGGCAAAGCAAAACCATATTACCTAGATGAAGAAAAATCACATGGTCATTGGAATGCAAGGATGAAGATGAACTCAATGTTGCTATTCTGGGAGGAAGAATGGAAATAAATTCAAGAGATGAATCAAACAGTGGAGAACAGGCCAGATTAATAAATTTTTGCACCAGATTTGAGAATACTGGTCACTTTGTAGCTGATTGCTCTCAAGGTAGAGAATGTTTTGTTTGTGGTCAACTCAATCATAATGAACGTCATTGCATGGGTTTAGTAGCAGTGAAGATGACGATGATCCGTACAAAATTGATGAAGAAGGAAGTGATGTAGAAGCAAATTGGAAATAGAAACTAATTGTCAGCTCCATGAGAAGATTAGGTTGAGGATGCGAAAATGATGTAAGTGATAAGTTTTAAAGATCTTCCCAATAGAAGAATAGAAGAAAATTTCTAATGAGGAAGCTAAAAATTTGGATAAGTAGAAAAAGAGAGGTTCAGAGTATACTTGCAGTAATTTAGAAAAAGGAAAGTTGACGGTTTAAGAAGGCGGCACTTTAAAGGCTACCAAGAAATAAGAAGGTAAAAAAGTCAAGAGAGTGATGAGTCTTCTAGAGATGAAGAGGCATATAACAAATTTGTTAGCAAGCTAAAGTTGCAAGTCAGAAGAGCACAAAAGGAGTGAAAAATGTACTATGGGTCTCAGATAGATGAGAAAGATACTCATTATGCTATGCAAACAAGAAGAAGAGATTGTTCATTGAAGAAACAACTAGAAGAGGACCAATACAAGATCATAGGAAAACAAAGATGAGCACAGCAATCAAGAAAAGAGGTATTCTCACAAGCACAAGAAGAGTTTCTACCTAGACAAAGCAAATAAGTGTTCTTCAATTGGTAAGTGTTCTAGTAGTGATAGTGAAAGTTCTTCAAGTGATAATGAAAATGAGATGTTGTTCATATGAGAAAAAGAGGAAGAACCAAAACATAGATTCATTATCATGAAATGTCTTAGATGTGGAAATTTTGGTCACCTTGAGGATGATTGCACAAATAATGATTTGGTTTCTAGTATGTATGAGGATGCTTCAGAAAACTATAAGGAAGATGCATGTATGGTTTTTGAAAAGGGTAGCACCTCTAGTGATAAGAAATCTGAAAAAGGCTTTGATGATTCTAAAAGCAAACATATAGAGGAAGGTGAAGTAGATCTTAAAGGTGAACTTATTAGTGCTCTTAGTGCTTTGAAAAAGGAAAGAAAGAAGAATGCTAGACTCAAGGATAAGTTAGATGAATGTTGTATGGAGAGAGATGATCTTATTGAAAATCTTGATTTCTCTATAGCTAAGACACAAGAACTCAAGGATGAGTTAGAGTCTAAGGTTCTTGAGTATAGTGAGTTAGAACAGAAAATGGCTTCTTTGAAAGAGGAAACTAAAGAGTACAAGGATAAGCTTTACGAGGTTTCAAGATAGCTCCAAAAAGGTTAAGTCTCTCATCAAAGGTCAAAGAAAGACAACAGATAAAATAGGCCTTGGTTTTGTTAAGCCACACAAGGAACAAGTTGGAGAGTCTAGTAAGAGACTCCAAAAGGAAGAGAGTTCTTATGAGGAAAGTATTTCAGATCATGAGTCCTTGAATGATAGATGCATAGAAACAGAAAACAGAATTCAGAATGAGAAGAAGAAGTTTTTGGGACCCAAGAGGTCAAATAAAGGAAAATTTCAAGGCGAGATGTTTTGCTTGTCACAGGTTTGGTCACATGGCTTCACATTGCATGGCTCAAGTGAAGAAGGTAAATGACAGTTTCAGAAGTGCTATTTACTTTCAAGGGTATTGCTACTCTTGTCAATAGTTTGGGCACAAGGCATTTTATTGCAAGGCAAATAACAGGAACATATTTGGTCAGAACAGGTTTGGTCAAAACAGGTTTGGTCAGAACAGGGTTGGCCAAAACAGGTTTGGTCGAACTAGGTGGATTCAAAGATCAGGTATGCCTAAAAGAAATAACATTGTTACTTGTTATAAGTGCAACAATGAAGGTCACACAGCTAGAAAATGTAGAGCTGAAATTCCAAGGTACAAGAACAGGAATAGTGGCATGATCAGGTCCAAGGATCAAGGCATGGAAAAGAACAAGGATGAGAACAAGAACAAGAACAATGACAGGAACAGGAATATGGACAAAGAGTTCAAGAGAAGGCTCGACAAGGAAGTTATAGACATTGATGATGATCAGTGCCTAATGGGAGTTTTACTCCCACCCCAGAATTAATCACCTCATCAGGGAGGTGGGGGAGGGACTAAGCTAAGAGGCTCATTCTTAGTCCCGAGCCCCAAATGTGACCCTTTGCCATTGATGAAAAAGGGGGAGAGATATGAGTAAGGGGGAGAGCTTCAAGTGAAGAGGAAAGCTTCAAGTCAGGGGGAGCAAAACTTCAAAGGAAGATTCTCAGTTGTGGGCACAATTGGTTTCAGTTTTGGCTCTTGAGAAGTGTTTTTTAGTAAAGGTTTGCCATCAATGACAAAGGGGGAGATTGTTGGCAATTTTGGGTACCTTGGGTACATTGCCTTTGCTCAAGTGTAGATGTTGTCATTGATGTCAAGAAGCTTTTGAAGGAATTTGATTTGATGTCAAAAGAATCTAAGTTCAAGGAAGGGTTTTTGTGAAAACCAAGGCAGACAAAATAAAAGGTTTTATTTAAAACCATGGACAATAGATTTGAAATGGGTTTTTCTTAAAACCCAAGTTGGCTTTTCGTTTTGTTGAAAAAGGTGCCCCGGTGATGGAGATATTTAATTTTAAATATTTAGTTTAAATTTTAATATTTAGTTTAAATTTTAATTATTTAAAATTTAAATTAAAATATTTTCCACCGATGAAAATCATGTTAAAAGGGCCGACGTGTTTGGAAATGCATCAAAGTGCATATAAAATGAGGCAAATGATTTCATTAATGTTTGTGCTAAGAAGTCGAGATTAATCCGCGGTGCATTTCGTTTTTGACATCGAGCCCCTATGCCAGCGAAGGAGGAAGACAAGGATGACGTGGTCAAAGGTGCACCGCGCTTACGTCAAAGGTGTGACAGGATTGGTCGTGGCACCAAGGAGGTGGTGCACATGGTGATAAGGATGAAAGGCATTTTGATTAATGCATTCACCTCGGTTTTTGTGTGAGTAAAAGGAGCATTGATTACACTGTGGTCAAAGAGGGAACAGGGTTCGGTTTTCACACCAAGGAAGAGACTTGTTCAGAGATAAGAGGGAGGCCCCTCTCCCTTCCTCACGTGGGCGTGGATAGCCCACACGGTTTAGCCAAGCAACTTGGCTAGAGGAGACGACGGATCAAATCACGCCGAATTCCCTTTTTAGGGGTGTAAGAGGTATGCTCATGAAATGCAATTTATGCGGAAAGGTAGTGAGTAAAACATATTTTTTGTCTATGGTATTTCCAAAGTTGGTTTGGGAGGTATAAGGTTAGCAAAATTAATATTATCCTTTTGGTTTTATTAAAATGTAATGGAGAGAAAAGGGTGTATGGTGTTGAGGATGATTTAAATGCTTAGTATTTTTTTTGATGTCAATTATATTTTGGAGGAAGGTCTTTGTTCTATGATTTTGAATATTGTTTAAGAAAGAAATTAAATATCCTATGGTGTTGGATATTATTTGAGAGGAGCTTGATGCATGATTAGAAAAAGAGAGATTTCTGGTGTTTTTCCTTATAAAAGTATATCATATTATATATCACTAGAAAGCTTATTTCGAGGGCTATTTGACTAACTCATTTAGAAGGAGAAATAAGGTGTATATAGAAAGAGATATTTCTTTTTGTAAAGAGGTTCAAAAGTGAAGATTGTTGTGATCTTTTTCAAAGTGTGTTGAGTGTGGCAGATTTCCAAAGGGGTTTCTTCTCTTCAAAAAGGTATGGGCACATTCTCCTATTAATTGTTTATGGTGGTTGATTTCTGAAATATCATTGGAGGGAAAAGGATTGTTTGTGGTTTCCTTTTCTAAAGTGGTTGGGTGAATGCTTCAAGGTTGATGTTGAGTTGAATGGTGTTGGTTGACTAAACCTTGTTTGATGAGCATTGTTGTTGAAGCCCTATTGGTTGAGAAAAGATATTGGTTGTGGAAAGAACATGAGTATCATTGTTATATGAGATATTGCATGGTTGGCAATTGTTGGGTTGTGTTTCATGTTCTTGAGAAAAGCATACTACATCTATCTTATTCTTTTTTTTTTTTCTTTATTTCTATGAGATTTGAGATTGAGATTGGGAGTTAAGTATAGAACATATTGAGTCTCTAACAATTCTCTTTATGCTTCTATGAGGTTGATGAATCACATTGGGTCTCTAACAATTCTCTTTGTGGGTTCATGCCAAGCAAGTTTTCTTGATGAACTTGTGAGCAGGTTTTGGACAGGTTTCGTTGGGGACTTGTGAGTAGATTTGGACAGGTTTCATTGGGGACTTGTGAGCAGATTTGGACAGGTCCTAGTAGAGGACTTGTGAAGCTGAGTTTGATAGTTCTATCAGAGAACTTGAGGACAGAGGTGCATTGGTTCTATGAGAAGAACCTGAGGATAGATTTGTGCTAGACCGAAGGACTGTGTTTAGTGCAATTTTGAGGACCAACTTTGGAGGTGATAGAGTTGAGGACAGAGGTCTCCAGCCAGAGCAGGGAAGATAGGTGTCTTCTATGGGTAGAGTTACACTTGCTAAGGGCAGCAGAGGCAGAGGTCTTCTAGAGGATCACCGACGGAGCGAGCTAGGGGAAGGTATCTCCTTTGAGCGAGAGGCTCATAAATTTAGGTTGGGGGAAGGTATCTCCTTTGGGCCGAGGCTCATAAACATTTGTAATTGGGAAGGTTTCCCAAAGAACTTTGAGATAACTTTTAGAGAAAATTTTTGTGGATGATATTGTGCATTGTTTTGATATTGCTTTGGATATATTGCTTTACTGTGTTGAAGTATAAAGGAAAAAGTAAAAGAGGTCTTATACTATTCACCCCCCCCCTCTCAGTATAAGCTTGTGCTCTTCATAGCGAATCCATAATATTAATGGCTGAGGGATCGTGGGATCGATTCCCATCTTGCGATTTTGCAAGGTATTTTTTTTAATGGACCCCTCCTAATTTTTTTTTGCATTATTTTTTTTATTTTAAGTTTTTTTTTAATAATAATTTAATAACTTTGTTTTAAAAATCATTTTTTTTCTTTACTAAATGATTTTTAACCCATAGTTTTTTTTATTGTTAATCAATTATGCTTAAAGTAACTAAAATTATGCATTAGAATTACAATTTGGTGGTTAAATACTTCAAAAATCATTCAGGCACACCTATATATTTTGCAATAATTCCACTCCATTTCTATTGTTTTCTCCCAATTTTTTGGAGATAAAGAGACATAGGAACTCCCTATTGTTATTGCAAAATCAAAACACTTCAAACTTGAGCAAGGACAAAAGTTTTTGTTAGCAACAAAACCCAACATTTGCTTTTGTTTTCACCTTCACAAAGGGGATATAAGACATAATATTGCAAGAAATTTTGTTGTAACCTTGAGAAGGATAATTGGAATTTTTTTTATCCTACTACTCAACATATTTTTTTGAGTGTTGAAGAAATAAAAACCAAGTCGTGTGTCGACTGGTTTGGAAACCTTTCAAACGTGGGTCGTGTGTCAACTTGTCTTGAAAGTGTGCTCGAATTTTTCAAATTTTGTAAAAATTAAAGGGGGATAGAAGTCACATTTTGTGATTCAATTTTTTTTCAAAATTGTAAAGAGAAATGGGGGATATTTTAGCATAAGAAAGGTGCATTCTCGATTGTACTCGACACCTTCTCTTAAAAATTGACTATTCTAGGTGCATTTTCGGTTGCATCCAACACCTAGAGTGATACTAATGTGGGTTGCTCTCATGTTTTGATTATTCCACTAACACTTATTTTTTTGGTGTGCAATTAAACAATCAGATACAACATTGGCAGAATCATTTCACAAAACCCATATTTCACTCCAAAATGTGCTACACTTTGCATAGGTTGAACATAAGTAAATTTCTTTTTCCCCCATCAAAGGTCAAAATTCAAATGCCTTGATTAACTCTCTTTTTTTTGGCTTAATTTCCTCCAAATTTCCATACTTCTTGAAGGGTATTAAGGCAGGTGCCATTAAATATCCTAGAGAGCACAATCATAAGTATTTCAAAACCTACCCCTTTAATTTGCTCTATTTGTTTGGATTAAATTACTCAAACTTTTCATCCCTTGTTCAGGGTGTTAAGGCAGGTGCCATTAAATATATTCTAGAAGCAAATTGAAACATATTCCATATACTCTTTTGAGGGTATAGTACAAGATACAACTATCTTAGTCCTATCACATTTGAAACATTCACCATTGCCATGATGTATAAGTATCTCACTGAGATCCAACTGCTCAACAGTTTAAATTATTATGCGTGGAAGACTAAGATGAAAGCTATCTTAACTATAGATGAAGTCCATCAACTCTCTATCAATAGAAATATCTTGAAAATCTACACAAAGATCATCAACTGAAGTGGATGCTTCATTATTTCCTTTCTGAGACATGCTTCGTGTCTTTGGATGATTGAGAGTAATATCAAGTGGGGAAGTGAGTTTGGAATATTTCATTGTGCTTGTATACCATTTGGGTGGCTTTTTCTATTGTGTATGAGGAAGTGGATGTTCCTCCTCATCATCTATGTATACTACTGTAGTTTTGGGTGTGAAAGCTTCATAAAATACTACATCTCTGCTGACATGTATCTTCTTGGGAAGCTGGTCTATCATTAGATAGCCTTTTAAAAATTCATCATATATACACAAGGTGGGGACTTCTAATATAATTTCTTTCTTTTTTACTTGGGTATATGCATAAATGCCTTACACCCAAATACCTGTAGATGAGATATGGAGGGTTTACTACCACTCCATGCTTCCTGAGGAGTCATACCTTCAAGAGCCCTTGTGGGAGCCCTATTCAGGATATATACTACATTTTGAATAGCTTTAACCTAGTAAGTTTGCTCAAGGTTGGGCCCCTTAAGCATACATCGAACCATTTCCATAATGGACCAATTTCTTCGCTCAGTAACCCCATTTGACTGAGGAGAATAGGTTGTTTTTAACTGTCTCTTTATCCCATGTGTCTGTAAAAATGAGGAAAATTCCTTTGATGTGTATTCCTACCCTCGATATGAATAGAGGGTCTTAATAAAACATTCTTATTCCTTCTCAACAAGTTTTTTGAACTATAGAAAATAGGAAAATGCTTTAGACTTCAACTGTAAGAAGAGGACCCACATATTTCATGAGTGATCATCGACAAACAATTGAAAATACATTTTTCCTCCACTACTTGTAGTCATGGGACCACACAAATCTATGTGAACCAACTCCAAAGGTACCTTAGCTCAAAAGGAGCTAGGTTAAAAGAATACTCTATGTTGCTTTCCTGATAAGCAATCATATCACACTAGCAAAGTAGATGAAAGAGTAGGTAGTTCTTTCACCATTTGATATTTACTGAGCTCAAGTAAATATCCTGAACTTAAATACCCAAATATCTTATGCCATAGATATGTGGCCTCCTTTGTGGTTACTGCCATTACAGTATGTGTTGAGGTAATTGCATCTAAGACAAACAAACCATGTTTGTATGAACCTGTTGCTATATGTTTTCCATTTTTAGTGATAAAGCAACATTTCTTTTCTTTGTCCGCTGAGAAATTAATAGTCATGTTATTGTCCAGGATTTGTGGAACTGACAAGAGATTATTTTTCAATCCTGGTAGATAAAGAACTTTTTGAATAGTACATTCTCCATCTGGAAGGGAGACTGAAACACTTCCTTCTCCCTAAAATCGATAGGTTTGATCATAAGTAATGGTGACCGGTCTACCTTCTCGAGCCTCAAATGTCTCAAACCATGACTTATCACCAGTCATATGCTTACTAGCACCTGAATCTATGTACCACACAATGTCCTTATGAGGGGAATCTGTATGTTTCATGAGCACTTTGTGTGCTCGTTTAGAGTCTGAACTAGAATCTTCAGCTACAATGTGTCCCTGTTATTGTTTATTCTTGTTCTTAGGTTTGCCTTTGCCCTTATTATTTCCTTTTTCACTGGACGGTTTGTTCTTAAACAAACATATTTTGGTTTCATGAGTGTCCTTGTCGCAAATCTTACAATACTACTTATTCTGAGTCTTTTTGTCTTTACCCTTATCTTTATTAGAATAAGAACCTTTCTGTTGATTCCACTTTTTATTACCACCTTGTCTGTTGGAGAAAAGAGTATTGTTGGATGCCTCATCTCTTTGGAGTTTATTAGCTTCTTCTCGTTTGAAGCATATTTAACAAATCGACAAAATTCACTTGTCCTTCTAGAGACTTGTAATGAAGTGATCAACATTCTATAGGAGTCGGGAAGTGCCCTTAAAATGATAGAGATCAAGAATTGGTCTTCCCCTTTTCTCCTAAGGATTGCATTTTTGTTTTCAATTATGCCACTCTAGAGAGGAATAACTCTACTATTTCCTCCACTACTTGTAGTCATGGGACCACACAAATCTATGTGAACCAACTCCAAAGGTACCTTAGCTCAAAAGGAGCTAGGTTAAAAGAATACTCTATGTTGCTTTCCTGATAAGCAATCATATCACACTAGCAAAGTAGATGAAAGAGTAGGTAGTCATTTCACCATTTGATATTTACTGAGCTCAAGTAAATATCCTGAACTTAAATACCCAAATATCTTATGCCATAGATATGTGGCCTCCTTTGTGGTTACTACCATTACAGTATGTGTTAAGGTAATTGCATCTAAGACAAACAAACCATGTTTGTATGAACCTGTTGCTATATGTTTTCCCTTTTTAGTGATAAAGCAACATTTCTTTTCTTTGTCCGTTGAGAAATTAATAGTCATGTTATTGTCTAGGATTTGTGGAACTGACAAGAGATTATTTTTCAATCCTGGTAGATAAAGAACTTTTTGAATAGTACATTCTCCATCTGGAAGGGAGACTGAAACACTTCCTTCTCCCTGAACCCAATAGGTTTGATCATCAGTAATGGTGACCGGTCTACCTTCTCGAGCCTCAAATGTCTCAAACCATGACTTACCACCAGTCATATGCTTACTAGCGCCTGAATCTATGTACCACACAATGTCCTTATGAGGGGAATCTGTATGTGTCATGAGCACTTTGTGTGCTCGTTCAGAGTCTGAACGAGAATCTTCAGCTACAATGTGTCCCTGTTGTTTTTTATTCTTGTTCTTAGGTTTGCCTTTGCCCTTATTATTTCCTTGTTCACTGGACGGTTTGTTCTTAAACAAACATATTTTGGTTTCATGAGTGTCCTTGTCGCAAATCTTACAATACTACTTATTCTGAGTCTTTTTGTCTTTACCCTTATCTTTATTAGAATAAGAACCTTTCTGTTGATTCCACTTTTTATTACCACCTTGTCTGTTGGAGAAAAGAGTATTGTTGGATGCCTCATCTCTTTGGAGTTTATTAGCTTCTTCTGTTTGAAGCATATTTAACAAATCGACAAAATTCACTGTCCTTCTAGAGACTTGTAATGAAGTGATCAACATTCTATAGGAGTCAGGAAGTGCCCTTAAAATGATAGAGATCAAGAATTGGTCTTCCCCTTTTTCTCCTAAGGATTGCATTTTTGTTTTCAATTCTGCCACTCTAGAGAGGAATAACTCTACTATTTCCTCCACTACTTGTAGTCATGGGACCACACAAATCTATGTGAACCAACTCCAAAGGTACCTTAGCTCAAAAGGAGCTAGGTTAAAAGAATACTCTATGTTGCTTTCCTGATAAGCAATCATATCACACTAGCAAAGTAGATGAAAGAGTAGGTAGTCCTTTCACCATTTGATATTTACTGAGCTCAAGTAAATTTCCTGAACTTAAATACCCAAATATATTATGCCATAGATATGTGGCCTCCTTTGTGGTTATTGCCATTACAATATGTGTTGAGTTAATTGCATCTAAGACAAACAAACCATGTTTGTATGAACCTGTTGCTATATGTTTTCCATTTTTAGTGATAAAGCAACGTTTCTTTTCTTTGTCCGCTGAGAAATTAATAGTCATGTTATTGTCCAGGATTTGTGGAACTGACAAGAGATTATTTTTCAATCCTGGTAGATAAAGAACTTTTTGAATAGTACATTCTCCATCTGGAAGGGAGACTGAAACACTTCCTTCTCCCTGAACCCGATAGGTTTGATCATCAGTAATGGTGACCGGTCTACCTTCTCGAGCCTCAAATGTCTCAAACCATGACTTATCACCAGTCATATGCTTACTAGCGCCTGAATCTATGTACCACACAATGTCCTTATGAGGGGAATCTGTATGCGTCATGAGCACTTTGTGTACTCATTCAGAGTCTGAACTAGAATCTTCAGCTACAATGTGTCCCTGTTGTTGTTTATTCTTGTTCTTAGGTTTGCCTTTGCCCTTATTATTTCCTTGTTCACTGGACGGTTTGTTCTTAAACAAACATATTTTGGTTTCATGAGTGTCCTTGTCGCAAATCTTACAATACTACTTATTCTGAGTCTTTTTGTCTTTACCCTTATCTTTATTAGAATAAGAACCTTTCTTTTGATTCCACTTTTTCTTACCACCTTGTCTGTTGGAGAAAAGAGTATTGTTGGATGCCTCATCTCTTTGGAGTTTATTAGCTTCTTCTGTTTGAAGCATATTTAACAAATCGACAAAATTCACTGTCCTTCCAGAGACTTGTAATGAAGTGATCAACATTCTATAGGAGTCAGGAAGTGCCCTTAATATTGATAGAGATCAAGAATTGGTCTTCCCATTTTTCTCCTAAGGATTGCAGTTTTGTTTTCAATTCTGCCACTCTACAGAGGAATAACTCTACTATTTCTCTTGATTTCATATGAAGAGTATGAAGTTGTGTTTGGAGGTGAAGAATGGTTGATTGATTCTTCCCTACAAATATGGTTTTCAAGGCATTCCACGCATCTTTACCATTCCTAGCTTCACTGGTATGAGGTTGGATATCATCAGTAATAGCTAGCAAGATCATCAAGGATAGTTTTCTATCCTTTTATCAAAATTTGTTTGATCTTCTCCTGCTGATTGAGGTCTAGTTTCACTTCCATCCACTATAGACCACAAATCCTCTACAGTTAATATAGCTTTCATCTTAATATTCCATGCGAAATAATTTTAACATTTGAGCAGTTGGCTCTTAGTGAGATATTTGTGCATCATGGCCATGGTGAAGGTTTCAAATGTGATAGGACTAATATGGTTGTATCTTGCACTATATCCTCAAAAGAGTATATGGAAGATGTTTCCATTTACTTCTAGAAGATATTTAATGGTACCTGCTTTAACACCAATGGAATAAGGGCTATAATTATCACAATATGAAGACTCACCATAGGTATATGGCACACTTTATAGACATATTATTGGGAGCCTCATCTATCTGACTAATACTAGACCAAATATTACTTATGTTGTAAACTATCTCTCATGATTCATGCAAGAACCAAAGGTCTCTCATTGGAAAGCAGCTAAGAGGGTTCTTCACTACATTCAAGGTAGTGCATATTATGGTCTAGAATATAAGAAGAATAATTCATTATTCTTATAGAGTTATACTAACTCTGATTATGCTGGATCCATATATGACAGAAAATCAACATCAGGCTATGTATTTCATCTTGGATCTGGTCTTGTCTCAGGCATAGTAAAAAGCAACAAGTGGTTGCTTTATCTTCAACTGAGGCAGAATATCGCATTGCACGTGGAGCTGTGTGAAGCGATATGGCTAAGTCACATCTTGGCTACCATGGGCCTACCAAAAAACTTCCCATTCACATGTTTTGCAACAACTCAGGTGTTTTGAACTTGGTCAAAAATCCAGTTCATCATGAACAAACTAAGCATATTGATACATATTGTCATTTCATTCGTGATGAAGTTCCTAACCACAGAATCAAGCTCCAAAACATTCCCACCGACGAATAGGTTGCAGAAATTTTTACAAAGGTACTTGGATGTGTCAAATTTCATCTGTTTCAAAGCAATATTTGTATATCAAAGTAATGTAATAAAGGGGGAATGTTAGGGTAAAATAAGGTAGTGTATTACATTACACTACATAGGGTTATTACATTACTTTTCTATCTAATTACCATGAGATATTTTTGCCTCATGGTTAAACTAAGTAAGTACCTAAATATCCTATGTCAGATATTTAGGTTAGTGATTTGGTTAGAACTTTCTACCTAGGTTAGTGGTTAGCTACACATCTCTCCTACCATGATGGTTAGTGAAATAGATGGTAGTTAGTATTTTTTAATTTAAAACTTATACATCATTTATAAAACAATTAATTTTATAATATATTTTTCAATAAGTAGAAAATTTGAAGGTGCATGGAGGTCATATTTTTAATGAATTGAATTTGGATGTTCCAATGTATTTTGCAATTATGATGTCCATATGACAATAATTATAATATTATATGATTATCTATACATTTAATAACACCATCAAATAATAGTTACATAAATATTTAACAAATAACTTTAAATTATTTGAAATGACCTATAACTTTATAAATGTTAAAAATACTTGACTTAATCCTTATTATACAAAATATTTTTTATTTATATCCATCATAAATAATAGTGTTAGTTATCTTTAATACCAATAACAAAAAAAAAAATTACAAATTCTCAAATAATTATTACATTTATAACGAGACATTTAATCCAATATCTTATTCTTCCCTTTCTACTTATATATTTTCTTACTCATTTGCAAATGAATTGCCCATTTCCACCCATACACCATCAGATGTTGGGAAAAGTTGCATTAACGTTGCTCCCCATATTATGATGCAAGTCAAATCGATTCATTAGCCTAACTGATATAAACATCTCCTTTATGAATTGTTGTAAACTAAAATAACCACAAATGACATATCTTTAATAAACTAATAATTATTAAATGTTAACTACAAACCCCTTTAAAATAGGGGAAGTGATAAGCTAGCTGTGAGCGGAAGTGAGCGACCTATTGATAAAGAGAGCTCTTAAGAGAAATAGAAATAGATATTAATGCAAAATAATCGTGAAGAGAGCTTTTTAACCTCTTGAGAGGTTCACTCTACCTATTCGCTTACCTTGAAATGTTCAACCTGGCCTCTCCTTGGGTTTTTTTTGAAAGAACCACTTTTTGGTATAATGTACTGTCCACTTCAAAATCAAAGCTATTATAGAGCTTTTTAATGTCTTGACAGGTTCACTCTATCTATTCGCTTACCTTGAAATGTTCAACCTAGCCTCTCCTTGGGTTTATCAAAGAGCCACTTTTGGGATAATGTACTGCCCACTACAAAATCAAAGCCATTATAGACCCTGCAATAAATATTATATTCACAAAAAGAAACTTAATAGCTAAGGAAACTTAGTTTTGAAGATTTGAGCTATATCCTATTATCCTTTTTCGTCTTACAGGAGATTTTCCAGGCTACAATAATTTTCACAGCGAGAGCTTTCCTTCCGGAGGACCCGCGTCCGAATCCGGCTTACAGGAAAACAATTTGAATGAGGCGGCGCTCTTCACCGAAGAAACAAGTCTCCCGGTCCTCGTGTCGAGGATTTCTTGTCTTTGCCAGAAAGCTGAGCAACTACTGAAATTTTATCAACGTCAACGGTAACCGAAGATCATCAACAGGCGGATTCGGCCATAATTTCCATCATCCGTGAGGTTATTGTGACGGCCGCTGCCTTTGAGTCAAAAACCTGAAATTTTTCAGTTCTTAGAAGAAGGAGAAGAAATTGTAGAGATGAAAGAAGACGACATTCTTGCGGAGCACACCCATTTCTGTGAGATCTGCGGCAAGGGTTTCCGGCGGGACGCGAACGTTCGCATGCACATGCGATCCCATGGAGACCAATATAAAACGCAGGAAGCTCTCGTGGAAAGGGGCGATCATGGCCGTGAAGAGAGCGAAGAGAAGTCATCCCAAGTTCAGGCCCATCAAATCCTTCTCCTGTCTAAGGAAGCATTATAAGAGAAGTCACTGCCCCAAGATGTATAGCTGTAACAAGCGCGGCAAAGACTTCTCCGTTGTTTCAGATCTGAAGTTCCACGGAAGGAACTGCGGGGCACACAGCCGGTGGCGCTGCTCCTGAGGACAAGCTGTTTAGGCATGTGACCTTGTTCGAAGGATTAGCATATCCTCCCATTTTGCGCAGGGAACGCCACGAGTGGAATCAATAAAGGGCGGGTAGCTTCTTCAAAATTCAGTTTTTCTCCTTTAGTGTGTCAGATATATTTCTATAATCAGTAGGATATGCAATACCCATTCTATAAAGTACATATTTCAAATTTCAGAAAGAACACTAAGAATTTGAGAGTCAGCAACTTTCATTCTGACATAGAATTCAATAACACTTCAAGCTGTTAAAAATACACTTAAATATATATACTAAAGAACCAATCAAGTCTGTTGATTTTGTTTTACACTCTTATCCTTCTTAATTACAAGCTTAGAAAATTATCAGTGGCACACCTCTAGCTGAGTCTATTTTGACTTTAATAAACCGATTTCGTCACCATGCTTTGTTTCTAAAGCAGAGCACTGGAAATGGAAGTCTGGAACAATGGTTACACACTAGGGACTTTAAGCTAGGTTGGGGTGTCTTCACAACATCTGTTTGAATTCAAATACCATGTCATGTCCTGGCTGCACTGTCCAAAGACTCCAAATTACCACCAAAAAAACCTGATAGATGCTTCCAAACATTGGATTAAATAATTGGATGCCAGACTAGAATTCAGAACTTAGAGGGCATCCATGTTCATCGGTTCGTGGACATATGAAGGATTGATACACCCCCTAGCACCCACGGACTGATGTTTTTGTTTTTTTTTCTTGTTTTTAATATGGTTAAATGGGTATTAAAAGTGAGATCGATTACTTTATATTTTCGTTTTTGGGATCCTCTTTACAGATAAATTCTTTAAAATTTGTTGCTGTTGATTTTTAATTCTGTTGTTTTGAAGCTTTGTTTCGTATGCCATGCTACGGAATTCATGAAGAACTATCATAAACAAAAAGATTTATAGTGAAAAATTGACTGAGTTTTCATAGAAAAGAGAAAAAGAAAAGAGATAAATCAGTGTCTTTTTTTTATAACAAGCATATTGGTTGAGTGGATTTCAACTTGTATCATGCTCCAATGACCGCCCTTTATCTTTATGGAATCACAGCTTTCCTGACATATACTTGCAGACATACACATAATCTGCAAATATCATAATTTTGGGAAAAATAAAAAAATAAAATTATTCGTTCTAAACCGGCATGCTGCCAAAATTGCAATTAATCTCAAATAGTTAATGATTAGTTGCATGGTCGGTAACACTGTATTATGTTGCCTCATTTGATTCCTTTCTAAGAAAAAGAGAGGAGCCGACTCGAGTCCAACCCTCCACAGGGAGGATCCAGGGTAAAGCGACTGATGAATAAAAAACATATGTAAAAGAAAAAGAGATAATCCATATATAGTGACATACCGTTGAAGCTTTTTATTTTCGTTCCCAGGCTCTTGGAGTTTCATCAATCCAAATCTTGGGGGGAGGTTCATCAATTCATCCAAATGCAAGTACTTACTACTAATCCTCCTGGTCTTCTGTAGGAGGCGATCGATCTCCACCACTCTATTTAGCGGGATATTGGAGGTTTTTTCGGTTCTGTGACCTTTGAGTCTTTAATGTTATGCTAAATGCTCGGAAAATGTGGATTAATCTTCATCAGTTTGCCCACAAAATTTGTTGGTAATGTGTGTTGGAGTAACTGTGATCTTCGTTTGTCAGAAAATAGAGGTTATATTAGTAAAATGCGTGGATATGATTTAGTGCAATTTTAGTGTGTGCCATTGCCCTAGATCTCAAGCTTTTATTGTGAAATAAAAATCGGTTGCTGGAATCACATTCCAAAGGTTACATACGTAAATAGTGCCTTGCCCTGGAATATTAATGTCGTCTGTTCAAGCCGCTCTCGGTGGGGGTCGCTAGAAATTTGGCACATCTATTTAAAGAATTTAATATGCTTAGTAAGCTACTCTGGCAGGATAGATGCAATGCTAGTTGCAGTATATGGACTTAGAACTCATGTCACAGAAGTTTCTATTTACCAAATTTGACTTGAGACTTGCTAACTCAACCTTGTCTATGCGTGATGTTAGTTTGAGTCAAAATTTGCCAGAGAAATTTCGCTTGGGACTTCGTAACTCAACCTTGCGTGATGTTTAAATATTAATGTACTTGCAGAATTACAGAGAAGATTTAGAACTCTAGATAAGACTTAATTAGTATCCAAAGAAGTCTCTTTTCATGTTCCAATATCCCTTTGGAATGGAATTTAAATTTATTTAAAGTTTGACCGTGACACTGACCAAATGCACCGTTTTTGACCGAACTGAAAATGTAAAAATGTGATGGTAATCATGCTCCCTAATATGGTCCTTTAACAGAGGGAGAGCCAGAGGTCATCGTATGTGCAGACAGATGCTTGGTTAGAAAGCCTTCATATTTCTAGATTTCTTTTACAATTCATATAAGAAATACGTCAAAACATCTCCAAGTTTATTAAGAAACGCATGTCAAAACATGAAAACCATGATGAATTGATGAAAGTTTTAAATTTAGAAGCATGTGAGATTAAGAAATATTTACCAACAAAGTGTTTGGTAAATGTTTTTTTATTTGAATCGTGTGAGAAATTTTTACTATTTATTTTGGTTATAATTTTTAATAGAGTTTAGAGTAAAGTTTATTAATAGCATATTAACACATATTTATATAGTGTTATTAAATGTCTTATTTTATATATATATATATATATATATATATATATATATATATATATATATATATATATTTAGATAGTGTGAAAAACTCCTACTACCGACGTTCAGGCTGAGGATTGATATTCTAATTCATAGTAAGGTCTAGAGTTAAGCTTATCAATAGAAAATTTACATACCCAAAAAGCTATGCGTTGTTACCGGGATATACTTTAGGTAAAGAAACTATCTAAAAGAAAGCCACAAAAGATTTTTTATATTAGCTGATGTCACGTTTGTATACAAATTTGAACTTAAGATCTCTCAAATGAAAGAAGCAATCACCAACCAACATGCCACCCTTATGTATTTTTTATGAAGCAAGCAATAACCAACAAACACCAGCCTTGCAATTTTTTTTTAAATGTTAAAAGACAAGGGTCTCAAATTCCTATGGTTGTTGCATGCAAAAATATATATATTCCATTTGTATTTGACTAATGTTAATTATTGTTTGTATGTTTTATGCAGTAATGGTGCATGTCTTCACAAAATCAAACTGTAGTACTCAAATGATATATTTTATCAAGTAGTCTCACAACCACGTCACATTGTCCATATATTTAGGATAAATTTATGTTGCATATGAAGTGGAACTACAAAAATATTAAATATTAAGTGGTTTAATTGAGTTCTCAAGTTGAATGATTTATTATTTAATGATAATTAAAGATAAAAACGTGAAAGCACGAGGATACGAAAGCAAAACAAGAGGGGAAATGTAACGCTACGTCCTACGAACGAGAATGCATGAAAAGAAGGAAAACAAACGAACTGAAATGAGATTAAAAGCAAGTGTAAAAGTGCGGCCCTTTATTTTATTGATTTTCTCAAAATCGGGTTACAATACGTCTCCTCCCTTTTCAGGGGCTAGGAGCGTCGGACATATTTTGATTACACCATGAATGATATATTCCCCTTTGAGATCTTCCGCGTGCCCACATTGAAAATGGGCGGACCAAACGTCACCGCCGCTTGCGTGAATGTGTCTATGGTTCTTTGCTGCCCCTCCGGTGTCGAGATCCTGCGTTCAGAGAAATAGTAAATGGTTAGTAGCACCTACGGATGGAGAGAAACATGCGATCCCCAAGGCCTACGGTCAGTGCATGCATAAAATGATTAAAATGATAACTGAAACATATCAGAATGAGCTGAAAATTTGATAGAAGCAATAAAACATTACCAGGAACCCACTGCAAAAGGAACAGTTGAGAAATCTGCCACAGATTTCTAATCGCTCCGGGGTGGGACGATTAGGACTGTCATAAGCTATCAGAAGGCGACCTCCTAAATGTCTAGTCCAGAGGCCTCCAAAATATCTACAAAGTTGGGGTTAGACAAAACGGGGCATTTTGGGATGACCCAGAAGGTTAGATTCTACAAATTTGGCCTCGATTGCCCTGTATCCGATGATGCTCCCTGTATGTTAGCGAAAGCGAGAAATGATAAAATCATAGCCAAAACTTGTCAGAATCACATGAAACTTGAATAGAAGCATATGTAAGTAACCTAGAATCAAATGCAAAAGAAAAATCATGGAAATCTACCACAGATTTCTAATCGCTCCGGGGTGGGGCGATTAGAACTATAGCAATGCGGGGGCGCCGAGGGGGGGACGCCCACCGTTTGGGACTTGGTTTCGAGCACCAATCCACTTGGGATGGGTCCAAAACCTCTTATGGGGTTGTGTCAACAAATTTGGTGGGATATTGTGGCCAAATGTTTGGGTTTGGGTCCAGATTGCGCTTCCAATAATCACCCAATAACCTCCCTTCCAAAAGAGAGATCAAGGATGTAAAAGCACAAACGATGGGTGAGGATGTAATTCGGTAGCACTCCATTGCTCCAAATGCTCCTCTCTATTCCTTTTTGGGGTGAGAAGACTCACCAATTTATAGACCTAGGGTCTCTCTCTTTGAATGTTGATAATCATCCCTGGGTGGGACGAATACCAGTTTGTAATCATCCCAGGGTGGGACGAGTAGGGAGCAAAGTGCTAAAAAGGTACCAAATTGACCTCTGACCTTCCAAACTACTATGGGAGTGGTTAGGACCACTGTTTAACCTCTAGGGGCTGCCCTAGGGGCTATGCATGTCAATTCGATCAGTGCTTGTCGTCACATAATCGGATTGGTGTTGTTTTGGTGTCTACAGATGCCCCTTTTTGGGATGCACTGTGCATGGTGCAGTGTTGAGCAAAAATAGATAACCAAAGCACTAATGATTAGGGTTTCTTAGTAACCTAACCAACTTTTGATGCCCCAAGTATGGAAAGGGCATGCATTCTTGAATCCTTGCTTTTGACGAGCTAAGGAGCTTAATTCAAGTGTTAACCTTTTTTAGTGAGGTGTTACTTGATCTTGGACATTGTTCAATCATGAATAGGCAAAGGGCGCAACCTTTTGTCTGTGGGAACCTTGAGTTCATGATTCTAGAATGCCAAGTGTTTGATCAGCTTGTGATTATTGCTTGTTTGCTGCCCCAAGCAGGGGCGTGATTGTCTTTGTCAATGATCCTTTGAATGCGTGCCATTTCCTTGATTGGGTGTGTTTTTGTTGATTGGTGACTAAGTGTGACTACCCCCTCAAGCGACGAATCGATGAGGGAATGACCGACATGAGAAAAGCGATGAGTCGCTTGACCCAAGATGACTTTTGTAAGGGTGCCTTCAGTTGTTTTTCGTTGAATGCTTATGCAGTTTCCGAACATTTTGACCTATTTTTGGTGGGTTTGAACCCTTTTTGTGACGCATTTTGGAGCTGAAATTGTCAAAAATTCGTCCTCCCATGGAGCGGTCCGGCTATGGTAGCCTTCTTAGGGAGTAGGATAGTGACAATTTGTGACCCCAATGTCTATTTTGGATGCCAAGAATGTCAGGCACAAAGGCGCCTTCGTTCGGCAATGTTATTGCTATTTTTGGGTGGGTTTGGACCCTTTTTGTGACGTCGTTTGGGGATGAAATTCTCGAAAATCCGTCCTCCCGTGGAGCGGTCTGGCTATGGTAGCCTTCTTAGGGAGTAGGATAGTGAGGATTTGTGACCCCGACGTCGGTTTTGCATGCCAAGAATCGCAGGCGCAAAGGCCCCTTTGTTCGGCAAGTTTATTGCTATTTTTTGTGCATTTTGGTGCAGTTTTTGCTGTTTTTGAATTTCTTGCTCTGTAATCATCCCTGGGTGGGACGAATACCAGTTTAGTAATCATCCCAGGGTGGGACGAGTGCTAACTAGAGTGCTCATCCCAGGGGGAATGATTACAGGCCTAAAAGCCTATTTAAGGGCCAAAACTAGGTTTTGGGCTCATTTGCATTTGTTTTTCCTGGCGTTTGGGAGCTGTGAGGAGGAGGAGGTCGAGTTCGCGTAGCGGAGCGCTATCAAATTTCTCGGACACCATGAGTTCATGGACCGGATCATCAAGTGGCGGAGCCGAAGCGAGACCGGTAAGTGATCCTCCTCTTTATTTTGTTTGGTTTGTGTTACAGTTTAAAACCGCAATTCTTTTTTTCTTTTGTATTTGTTTTTCGATTTAAAAATGAAAACCCTAGTTAAATGTTTGTTATTTTTGTGTGAATTTGTGTTTTGTTGTAAGCTAAAAAAAGAAAACCCTAGTCTAAACTAAGATTGAAAACTTAGCTTAAAAAATATTTTTATGTTGTTTTTGTTTGTTATCAGTTGTAGACTAAGGTTAAACCCTAGGAACTAAAAATTTGTAATTGTGTGTTGTATTTTTTAGTTTGACAGTGAAATGAAAACCCTAGGTTTAATTTTCTATTTTTGTTTAACTAGAGTTAGAACCCTAGTTGAAATTTTGATTTTTGTAAACTAAGGTAAAAAACCCTAGAGTTGTTTGTATTGATTTTTTTGTTTTAAACTAGAGTTAAAAACCCTAGGTTAGATTTTGATTTTTTGTAAACTAAGGTAAAAAAAACCCTAGTTGAAACGAAGGTCGAAAACTTAGCTTTGTTTTTATTTTGTTTGTTGTTTTTCATCAGTTTAGACTAGGATAAAAACCCTAGGTTAACTGTTTGTTTTTGTTTATGTTTTTGTCAGTTTAGACTAGGATGAAAACCCTAGGTTAATTTTTTTTTTTTTGTTACTAGGTTTAAACCCTAGAGTTAATTTTATTTTTTTTTTTTTTTTTGTACTAGAGTTAGAAACCCTAGATGTTTATTTTGTTTTTTTTTTTTGTAGTTTAAACTAGAGTTATAAACCCTAGGAACTGACAAATTGGTTTTTGAATTTTTTTGTGTTTGTAGTTATCAGTTTGAACTAGAGTTAAAAAACCCTAGGAACTGACAAATTTGTTTTTGAATGTTTTGTTTTTTTTTTATTTATAGTTTATACTAGAGTTAAAAACCCTAGATTGTAATTTTGTAATTTGTTTGTTTGTACAGTGTTGTTACTATTGTTGTACATTTAAATGTATTTATCTATACAATTTGTATACATTATTGTATATTGTTTTAGTGTTGTACAATTTTTTTTTTTGTCATGTTTTAATGTTTTTGTTTTGTTTTCTTTTGCAGGTTGTGAAGAGTCGGTACCGTGTGCCGACGGTGTTCTCTGAAGCGTGAGAGGCTGACTATGGTAATGGGAGTGGCTTGATGCCCTTGGGCTCAATAAGGTGACTCGGCTAGAGCTTGTGGTGGGGGATCGGGCCTATCTGATGGCCCTGATCAACTTGTGGGATCCCTAGACTAATACCTTTCATCTCCCAATAGGGGAGATGATAGTGACTCTTGAGGATGTCTATCGGATTCTATGGATTTTGATAGATGGGCTGTCGATTCGGACTACTCCACGGGATCAGCGGATGGCTGTGTTGACACGGTGCTTTGGGCATGGGGTGGAGATGGGGGTGGATAGTCCGATGGAGAGGGCAGAGGGGGATTGCATGATTGGTGGTATCTTGGTGCGATGGTGGCTAGAGAGGGGCATGTTGGGGGTGAGGCATGCATTACTGATGACCCTCATCTCCAACATGCTGTTGCCTGACTCCTCAGGTGCGAGGTTCCCGTGGAACCTGCTGGAGGTAGTGTTCAGATTGGTCGAGTGTCCGATGGAGGCACCCTTGATTATGAGGTGGGGATAGACGCTTCTGGCACAGCTTTATGATGAGTTGTATGAGGTCCATTACCGGAGGTAGAAGGGGATTGGGTGCAGCTACCTATTGCAGTGTTGGGGGTGGCAGCACATAGCTATGGAGCGGCCATAGGGTTTGCCATGGACCACTCGGGCAGAGATGGTTGATAGGGAGATAGGGTATGCGGCTCTATGGTGGCGGTCTGAGGAGCAAGGGCAGAGTCGGTGGGCAGGTGTCGTAGGGCACTATGTCGATGCCTTCACTCGGCTTGCTCTAGGGGAGGTGTTCTGGCACCCATATCGGGACTGTCTAGCCTGGCCTGAGGCTAGGGAGTGGCTTCGATGGGTGCATAGGGGGAGATGGCTGATCGGGTGGCACATGATCGAGCAGGAGTACTTCCCATATGTTCGAGTGACATGATAGTTTGGGGTGCACTAGGGGTTGCCTGGTGAGCCCTTGATCTATCGGCATCGGGGCGACAAGAGGACTCTGGCCTGGCCGATCATCGAGCCGCTTGGTGAGGAGTCGGATCTTATGATCGATGTCCCTAACATGGACAATGTTGGGGTGACCATTGAGTATGACCAGTGGTGGACGTTGCGGTGGTGGCGAGGTGAGGGGCCTCTAGGGGGTCCAGAGGCGACAACAGTAGGTGGTGAGGGTGCAGAGGCATCGAGAGAGGGTTGGGGGGCTCCGCTCGAGGATGCAAACATGGTGGAGGTTGACAGCTTTGGGGGGATGATTTTGGGGTTTCAGAGCAGCCAGATACGTAGGACATCCCGAAGCAGTGGGAGCTAGAGCAAGCCCTAGTCTCGGATATGCCTATGCCTCAGGCAGTCCTAGAGGGTGTGGAGGTGAGGCATCATGTTGAGATAGCATGATTGGAGGATCTACTTTAGAGATGGGATGAGGAGCTTGGGGATGCTCTACAGGAGAGGGATCTCCTACGGACTCAGTTGGTAGAGCGGGAGAATGCATTGGCTGCATACCATCGATGGGATGGGGACACAGATGTTGCATGGGAGAGGGATCTCCTATGAACTCAGTTGGCATAGCACGATGATGTAGTGGCTACGTACCATCGGTGGGAGATGGATCTATTTCGTCATCGAATGGAGTTGGAGGCAGAGATTATCCACCTCGATGGGTGGTTACCTGAGCTCCCTAGAGGTGGGTCTTTCCAGAGAGAGAGTCAGCATCTTCTCATCGTAGGTGGATGGATGAGGGGGTGCTAGTGGGCGTGATGCGGGGGCTAGCGACGCCACCTGAGAGGTCCCATAGGACCCACACCATGGGGGTAGTTCTCGTCGCATCGATCCTACGTGATCATGGTGGCCGACGCCCTAGGCTTGGGGGTTTTTGAGTTTTTGCTTTGTTTTGCGAGGTCAGAGGACCGACTTATTGTAGCCTACGGGCATTTTGATGATATATATACATGACTTTCTTTTTGGTGATACACTTGTCATGATTTTTTTGTTTATTTTTATGCACATTTATTTATGTTGATGTATGCATGTGGTATAATGATTGCGATGTTTCTAATTATATGATGTATGCATATGGAATGAATGAAATGATTTGTTGATAATTTGTCGATAGCACCATAGACTGTACATGATTTATTGGATTGTTGTACTATGTGATTGTTGTGTGGAATGACTTTGCATGTGATAATTTTGTTGTTGGTATTTTTCATATTTTTTGATGGTGATGTAAGTAATAAAATGTACCAGTTGTTTGAAAATGTAGTTAAGGTTTTTTGAGATTCAGATGTTTTAACTAACTAGCCAAGACTGTACATTTATCTCACAAGACTTTTGAACAAGGTATGAATCAGACTTGAGTTTGACCAAGTTATTTCACATCCCTATGTGTGCAATTGAGTTCGTTTATGTGGTATTTGTCAGGATACCGCCAGTGCCAAATAGGTTGTCAACCAAACCTGTACTGAGGATCACCTAATTAGCTCCACTAACTCCGTTGTTGTATTTAGTAAGATTAATCCACGGGACAATCTAAGGTACCATAAGCTAGCTCATCCACATGCAAACATTGGTCTGCTCACATGCAAAGCTAATGTGATAGACATATCGTCATGCATTTAGGATACCACCATTGTCAGGTAGGTTGTCCACCAAACCCGTAATGAGGATCACCTAGATGGTTTTTTGAATGCTGAGAATTCTAGGGATTCAAGCTCAGGCGTCTTTTGGTTGCTCAACTTGTTGGGATACTTGCTCGCATATATAGTGATGAAAATCACTGTTTATTTTTTGCTTTTGTTTTTCTTTTTGAGCAAGGATCTTGAATAGTGGTGATAACCACTGTTATTTGATTTTGCATTTTGGGTTGCAAAGTTGAGCTCGTAGGATTTTGGCTTGTGAATGGCATTGATCCTTTTGGTCTTGGGGATGACTACCCATCCTGTTCAGGGACGTGTAGTACGAATCCTTACGACTTTTGGGAATCAAAGGTGATTGGGGATGTTATTATGTAAGGGCATTGATCTTTCAGGCCTTGGGGATGACTACCCATCCTTGTCAGGGGTGTGTAGTACGAATCCTTATGACTTTGGGGACCAAAGGTGTTTTGGAAGTTTGTGATGATGGATTGTTGGAATTTTGTTTGTAAATGGCATTGATCCTTTTAGGCCTTGGGGATGACTACCCATCCTTGTCAGGGGCATGTAGTACGAATCCTTACGACTTTGGGGATCAAAGGTGTTTTGGGATTTTTGTTAGTGGTGAAAACCACTATTTATTATGGGGAATTGGATGGGGAAGAGCTTGTCCTTTTGTCAATTCTCAGCATTCTTGAACCATTCGCACAGGGGGATGAACAGGTTAACCTTTCACCTATGGTACCCTAGACTGCTTTGTAGGTTTCTCTTGCGTTCACACAACTTGGGAATTATTTTATGTGTTTTAACTTGTGTAGGGATGTTACGTAACGAAGTATGATCCAAGTAAAACTCTCCCTTTGTAAAATATGTCTGACTTTGTACAGTTTTTGGCTAGAAATTTAAATACAGCTGAATGACGAAAACCCTAAATACATTAGGAGACAACTGACTATGCTAAAAATGTGGATGGTGTTATTCTGGATGGATGTGTTTATAAAATGGATTGAAAGTGGAAAATGATGGAATTGCCGATTAATTACAGTCTATGGTGCTTGTGACATGTATGACCAGCAAATATGCAATGTATGGATGCGATGCCTAATGCAGTTTATTATTTTTTTGTATTTTGATTTTTATGAGTATGCATGAAATTGAGATGCAATTTTTTTGTTATTTTTGATGATTTTATTTTTTTGTTTGTTTTTGAATATTTGTTTTTGACCAAGCGATTGTGGGAACCCTTGGAGCTTTTGGTTTGACCAAAGGGTTTATGGATACCTTTGGGGCAGTTTTAGGTTGACCAAGCGATTGTGGGAATCCTTGGAGCTTTTGGTTTGACCAAAGGGATTATTGATACCTTTGGGGCATGTTTGGGTTTGACCAAAGCGATTTATGTGGAACCTTGGAGCGTTTTGGTTTGACCAAAGGGTTTATTGATACCTTTGGGGCATTTTAGGGTTTGACCAAGTGATTGTGGGAATCCTTGGAGATTTTGGTTTGACCAAAGGGTTTATTGATACCTTTGGGGCATTTTTAGGTTGACCAAGTGATTGTGGGAATCCTTGGAGCTTTTTAGGTTGACCAAGCGATTGTAGGAATCCTTGGAGCTTTTGGGGTGGGCTATGGCTCTCTAAATGTGGAATGGCCTCAAATGACTGATGTTCAAGGGTTCTAGTTCCTTGATTCCTTCAAGAGAGGCGAGCCGGTATGTTCCAGGTCCTATTTTACTATCAATGACATAGGGACCTAACCAATTTGCCATGAACTTGTCCCTTAGATGGGGCGGCAAGTTAGAATTTTGTTGGTTCTCTTTTAAGACCAAGTCACCAACCTGAAAGTCCCTCGGGTGAACTTTCATGTTGTATGCTTTCTTAAGTCGCTCTTGATAGATACGTAAATGCTCGAGAGCATTGACGCGTCTTTCGTCGAGCAACGTAAGTTGGTCTAACCGGGCCTACCGTGCAGTGTCATCATCGATGAACTCTTGCATTGAGATGCATAGGGAAGGTATTTCCAACTCGAGAGGCATGACTGCCTCGGAGCCATACACCAACGAAAATGGAGTTGCCCCAGTGGGCGTCCGAATGCTAGTGCGATAAGCCCACAGGGCAAGTGGTATTTGAATGTGCCAATCCTTATGACTATCTATGACTATATTTTTGAGGATGGCAACTAGCATTTTGTTTGATGCCTCTGCTTGCCCATTTGCCTACGGATAATAGGGTGTTGAAAAACTATGCTAAATTTTGTACTTTGTTGTCAAAGCACGCACATATTTGTTCTTGAATGACATCCCATTATCCGAGATGATCTTGGATGGAATACCAAAATGACATATGATGTTATGTAAAATAAACTCCGTAATGCGGGGTCCAGTCGTAGAGGTAAGCGGAATTGCTTCCACCCACTTGGTGAAGTACTCTGTGGCCGTTATGATAAACGTGTGATGACTCGACGATGCAGGGAGATCTTTTCGATTAGATCTAAGCCCCACTATGAAAATGGCCAAGCCGATTGGATCGGTTGCAAGGCCTGAGAAGGTACGTGTGTCAAATTGGCATGGTGTTGACACTTCACGCACTTCTTTACATATGCACAACAATCTCGCTCTAAAGATGGCCAATAATAGCCCATGCGGAGAATGCGCTTTGCGATGGCCATACCGCTGAAGTGGCCACCGCATGTACCATCGTGCGCTTGGGTGATCGCCCAAGTGGACTCCTACTGGTCCAAGCAATGGAGGAGGATTCCTTCATAGCTTCGATGATACAAAATGTCTCCTAACAAGACATGTTTTGCCGCTTTCTGTTTAAATGATCTTTTTATGGCATGCGTCAATCCAAGTGGGAGGTTACCTAACTTGAGGTAGTCTCTTATGGGTGTGTACCAATCCTGCTGATCAGAAACCTTGATGGTATGAATGGCCAATCCCTCTTGTAGTTCATCCCTAGCAAAATCTGAGCGGGAAAGAACTTGTAAGAATAGCGTTGTGTTGCTATTAAGAGGGGTCGGGGAGAACAAGGACCCCTAGTCGGTGTGATTCAGACAATCATGGATTCGAGAGAACTTATCCTGAGATGGTTCAATCTGGATCAGGTGGATTCCTGGCGTTAGGTTAGAGCTTGCATGCTCCATCATGGATTGCGATAATGTTTTAACTTGAATGGTTGTCATTTCACCAGAAGGGTCTTGCGGGATTAGTGACCCCAAGGAGGCCATAGTGTCCACAAAATGATTCTGATGATCGAGGGAGTGCCTCGATGTCATACCATTCAAGATTTGCCAAGGAATTTGTCCACAAGGGCTTTGTAGGCCTGCAGAACTAGGCATTTACATTGGAATACCCCTTTTACTTGGTTGACAATTAACAACGAATCACCAAAGATGTTCAAGCATTTGATGTTCATGGTGATTGTTGTCTGAAGACCTATGAGCAAGGCTTCATATTCGGCATTGTTGTTGGTGCACGGGAAATCTAATTTAAATGATAGAGGCATTGGAGCCCCTTGCGGTGTGAAGAATACAATTCCCATGCCACCCCCTTGCTCACATTTAGAACCATCAAAGAATAGGGTCATGTCGGCCTGTGACTCAGGCTCATTAGAATCTGGCGATTCTGAGACATGGAAGACCCCATCATCGGGTAGCTCTATGGTCAGAGGCTGATCATCTTCAAGAGGAGCCTCTGCTAGTTGATCGATGATGACTTGACCTTTGATGGACTTCTGTCCAATGAATTCGATGTCAAACTCCATCAACAACATGATCCATTTCATCGTGCGGCTACTATGATAAGTACGACTCATCATGTACCGCAATGGATTCTCCTTAGACACAACATACGTCGTATTGCTCAGCATGTAGTGGCATAGCTTTTTGGTAGCAAATACCACTGCCAAGCATAGCTTCTCAATGTATGCATAGTTAAGTTCATAACTGACCAGGGTGCGGCTAAGATAGTAATTAGCCTGTTCTTTGTGTAGTTCATTTTTTTGGGCTAGCATGGCGCCCAGTGCCACCTCAGTAGCTGAGATGTATAAGTAGAATGACACTCCTGGTCTAGGTGGTGCCAATACTAGTGGCGAAGCCAAGTATTGTTTGATGTCATCAAAGGTTGACTGGCACTCGTCATCCCAGTGAAATGCTACCCCCTTGTGCAATAATTTATTCATGGGTCGGCACTTGTCAGATAGCTACGCTATGAAGCGCTTGATTGACGTGACCTTTCCCTGTAGGCTTCTGAGCTGCTTGATGGTGGTTGGGGGAAGCATTTCAAGGATTGCCTTGACTTTGTGTGGATCTACCTTGATTCCTCATTTTGAGACTATGAAACCCAAGAGTTTTCTAGATGTGATGCCAAATACGCACTTCTTGGGGTTTAGTCTGACTTTATGTTCAATGAGGCGATCGAGGATCTTGCTTAAGTCATCGAGATGATCTAGGCGCAAAAGAGATTTGGCCAACAAATCATCCATGTAATCTTCCAAAGTTTTATGCATGTGATCATGGAAGATGTATGTCATGGCACGTTGGTAGGTGGCGCCAGCATTTTTAAGGCCAAAGGGCATGACCTTATAACAAAATGTCCCCCAAGGCATTGTGAACGCCATTTTTAGTTGGTCCTCGGGATTGATACGAATCTGATTGTATCCCGAGAAACCATCCATGAGGGAAAGCATTTCGTGGCCCGCTGTAGCGTCTACCAATGCATCGATGCTAGGCAAGGGGAAATCATCCTTAGGACTCACTTTGTTTAGATCTCAAAAATTGGTGCATATGCGAATCCTCCCGTCGGGCTTCTTGATGGGCACCATGTTGGACAACCATGGTGGGTAATCCATGCAGATGACAAACTGTGCATCCAACAACTTTTGTAGCTCATATTTGACCATTAAGGCTACTGTTGGGTGCATCTTACGTAGTTTTTGCTTGACTGGCTTGACTGTCGGATCAAGCGTTAGATTATGCGTGACTAGCTGCGGGTCTAGCCCCGGCATGTCTTTGTAGGACCATGCAAAAACCTCCTTCTTCTCTTTGAGAAGGGCAATGTAGTCGGCTTGCTCTTCGAGGGATAGACTTACCCCCAACTTGATGATTTGTAAATTCATTGGATCAGAGCCGATGTCTACGTCAGTCATCTCTTCAACTGACATGTGGGACCCATCCTCCAACTGGTGTGGAGTTGGGATCAGGTGGATATCATTTGCTAAATTTAGATCTACGTTGGGAACGTCGGGTTCCTCTTCAGCATGGAAGACATCCTGAGTCTATCTTGGGGTGAAATGGAACATCCCACCACAAGGCCAGTACTCTGATGGGGATGGTGGTGTGTCAGCGCGATCCCAGTCTATAGCATCTAGGTCTAGATGCAATGACCATGTTGGGTCAGTTGGGTTATGGATGGGGGCGGTTAAGTCAATGGAGATCATGTTGATGAAATGATTTTGGTCTCCATTACCATGGGTGTGGTGACTCGGACATCCTAGGTGATCTTTGTGCTCCAGATCTGGCTCTGTGGGTACTGGCACAAATGGATCGGCCCTATGTGTGGATAAAAGGATAGGATCTACCCTTGGCACTGATGGCTCTATAGGGTCTCTGGGTGGAAGGTGCTCTCTGTATGCCTAAAGTGGCGGGTGTAGTAATTGGTCCAACTGCACCTGGTTGAGGTGCCACCTATGCCTTGGCCCTATGTGTAGCTATTCAAACATGTCATCTATGTCCATGGGGTATTGTTGTTGTCGCATATGATTGAGATATGCCATCTCAGTCTCGTCTTCATAATCGCTATCAGAGATCCATAGGCCTTCGTTGGCTCCGATAGCTATTTGCGACATGTGAGGCTCATCTTGCTCGAGCAAATTGATCTGGTCCCATCGGGGTTGTTCCGCTCTCTATGGGGGGACCTGATTCTCTTGAGGTGGCATATGCTCGATTGGAGCATCCAAAGGGAACATTGTCATGAAGCTCTCCTGATAATCATCTATGGGGGTCACTTGTGAATGATTGCTATCAGACTCGAAAGGATCCCAAGGCGCTACCTCATACTCTGACTCATCTTCTAAAGACCCTTCTTGGCCTTGTCTATATCCCTCTTGTAGGTGAGTCCTCAAACTTTCTCCTTTCTCGATCGAAGGGAAAGGGTTGTTAAGGTCAACAAGGTTGGTTGTTAGCAATGGGAGATAATCCCCCAATGTATATGTTGTGTTAGGATTGGCATATGGATCTAATGCCAACCCATCCTTGTTGCCTATCCCTAGGCCTTGCATGTTCTCTACCAAGATGTCAAGGGGCGGGGGTGGTTGAACCCTACTCCTGACTTGTCGTATGGCATCTGATATCTTGGTTGGCAAAGAACGCGCACTCCTTGCTCATACCTACCCAACCCATATCCATGCCAATTACATTGGCCAAGATATCTCAAAGCGAATTCTAGGTTGGACAAATAGTTGACGTCCTCAACAAAGGGCTCTTCATCTTCTTCTTCTTGCATGTAAGGTTCAATGCCATTATCGAGGCCCCCATAAACAAAGTTTGTCTGATTTGGTGGGTAGCCTAGAGGAACCACAGTGCCGATGGGGAGGCGAGGTCTCCCCATGTCTTGCATGGACTCAAGTGCGGGTGTTGCTACAATGTTCCACACTAGATACTCCCCCAGGCCCGTATTGGCCATCTCAACGGTGATCGTTGGCGGTGGAGGGGGAGGGAATGGGAGTTCTTCCTGGGTCCACTCCATGTAGGGTGAACTAGGCATCTCGACTTCCATTCGGCTAGGCATCTCTTCGGTAGAGATGGTTGAGACTAGTGGTGGTGCCTCTTCTAGGGGTTTCTTCCCCTTGTCCTTCGGTGTGGCCACCGTAGGTGGCATTGTTGGTGAAGGACCAGATGATGAAGATGGACCCGATTGGTGATTTGATGGACTTAACAATGGGGATGCATGCAGAATCGGACCCTATTTAGATGGATTCAACTAAAAATCCAAATGTGTCGATGGAAGGGTCGATTACGGCATTAGTTGCACCGTATTGCAATACTTGAAGGGCTCTAAGTCTACCGGGACTACATGCACCTACCCTTCGAATGTGTACTTTAGGCACTGATGAGCTATCGAAGGGACACACTTCATGTCCCTGATCCAAGGCCAGCCCAACAAGATATTATAGGCCATCTCACCTTCCAAGATGTGGCACAACGTAGGAATAGTCTTTTGTCCCACTTGGATGGGTAGGACAATTGTGCCAACCGTCGAGCATATCGCATCATTGAATGCTCGAAGAGTATAGGTGGAGGCCACGATGTGAGATGCTAGCAACTTGAGGTGTTTCAATGCCACTATTGTAATTATATTACTGGATGAGCCAGTGTCCACCAACACCCTCTTATATGGAATCTCGTTGACCCATGCAATGACGTGCAGGGGTGGATCCACCATATCACCAGTCATCGATTTTAGTTCGTCTTCTCTAAAGGTGATGACTGGTTTTGTACATTGTTTTACATGTCCCACAAAGTTGTTGAAAGAGTTTGCTTCATGGGGCTACAGCTCGATGGCTTTTAATATCTCCATTAGAGCCTCTCGATGGGGCGATGATTGTTGAATGAGCTCATAGATGGAGAGCCTAGCCGACGTGGTCCTTAAACTTTGGGTAAGTCTAGTCCGAATCGTGGCCACTGGTCTAGGCGGGGGAGGTTGCGTAGGGTGCTGTTGAGGTTGTGACATTGATGGAACTTCTCCTGTGGCCACCATGGGGCAGCTCCTGGGTACCTCTTGTTCCTAGTCACTATGCTTATCATCCCTACATACCCCTGCATGGGGCAGTTCTATGTCACCTCATTGACTTGAAGGGTTTTGCCTATGCATCATGGGCAGGCAGGGGTCTTTGAAGACTCCCATCTGTTGGTTGTTTGGCGCTACGGGGTTGTCCACCGCCAGCGTCTTGTTGTCTATTAGGTCTTGCACGAAGCTCTTGAACTTCCAACATGCGTAAAGGTCATGTCCTTTCTTCCTATGAAATCTATAGTACAAGTCTTCCCTATAGCCCTTAGGTTTTGGTGCATTGGGGTCTATGGGTCGACTTTCTGGCAGGTGTATCAAGTTTGCCATGGACAAACGGTCAAACAAGGAGTCTTTGGACTCTGTGAAGGGTGTGAACTATCGCCTAGGGTGACGTTGCTAATTTTGCTCTTGCCGATGATTCTCCTTCTCATAGCTGTCAAGAGGGACTACTTGATAGTTAGCCTATGAGGGTTGTGTTGCTTGTGCAGGCTTAGGCATGTTTATAGCAACTTGATTGACCGCAATGGGTTTCGGTTGCGTGGTCCCTATTTTGGCATTTTTAGGCCACTCTTTCTTCCTTGGTTTGGCAATCTCGCCATCCTGTATCTTGATCTCCTCAATGATTCTGGCTTGCGCTAGGGCTTCCTCAAGAGTGGCATATTGCTGCAGCTACAATAGCATGGAGATCGATCTCAAACAACTTTTCGAGAACATTTGGGTCAGGTCGGCCATAGGAGGGAGGTAGGGCAGCTTTGAAAGCAACGTCCTCCATCGATTTCCATAGGCCACCATGGTTTCTTCCTCATATTGCCTGAGGCTAGCTAGGTCGCTTAGTGACGCCTTCTTCTTGGTGTTGAAGGTGAAGCATTCGAGGAACGCGTCCACTAGCTGATCCAAGTTACTGATGCTATGTTTTGGCAATTGAGTGAACCAATCCGAGGTAGGGCCTACGAACATGGTTATAAATGTTCTTAGCAGCAAAGCATCATTGTCCTGAATGCCAAAGCATTGGCTCAGGAATCTAGTCACGTGCTCTTGGGCATCCTCCTCCCCTCTAAAGATTGCCAACTAGGGCAGTTTAAAGTGTTCAGGGTATGGGGGTGTCGGCACTGATGGATGCACAGGGTGACTATGAAGCTGGCGTAAAGTGGGCTTTTGGGGCCCAGAAGTCTTGGTCTCCATAGACTCTAAGCGCTCTAGCAACGCTTTATATGCATCAAAAGATTTGATCTCTTCCTCCTTGGTTTGTTCCCATTGTGGGTTGCGGGGAACTTGAGGCCTATGGAGGGGTAGCCGGATAACATCCCCCTACCTTGGTAGGGCATTTCAGCCCGCTCTTCTTCTTGCTCATACTCCTCATAGGCTTCTTGAGGAGTTCCTTGGTGAGACCTATAAACATGGGTGGGTGCCCATGGAGGGTGCCCATCATTGTTTCGGGAGTGGCCTCCCGCTCAGGTCTAGGAGGTCTTGGAGGTAATATTTGATAAGGTCACGGGGACCTGTCTCGCACCAAGGGGTTGTGCCTCTCATATAACTCTATCTTATGCATGCGAGGGGTTGGGACCCTCTCAGGCATAGTGTTCTGGAGCAATTCATCTATCTGACGTCGAATGCGCTCTTTGCTAAGGCGATACAGGTGCTCTAACTATTGTTGGTCTTGCCTGAGCTACGTGATTTGTGCTTGGTGGGTGGCATGTTTGGCAAAGGCCAAGTCAATTTGTTTTATCGTCTTGTGTTTAGGAAGCCTAGATGCCTCTCCTACATGTCTATCTCGATCATGGTGATCCGAGATCTCTATGGGTCACTTTCCTCTGTCGAGGTTAGCGGCATTCACCCGAGGCTCTGGCCTCAGTGGGTGATCTTGATACATAGCAGGTGCGGAGGTGCATTGCTCCCACGTTGTGTATTGCTCTTGAGGAATGTAGTGGTCTTCCTCATACTCCCTTTCGTATGTGTGAAAGGGGCGGGCAGAATTGGCTTGCCCTGTCTGAAGAGCCTTGTGCTCTGGATTTGGCCTATTGTTTTTGATAGTAATAAAGGGTAAAGGAGGGATGACGTAATCATGTGGCCCCTCCTTATGGACCCTATGTTGTTCTAGCGCTTCATCGCATGGTGGCCACTCATAACGAGCGTCTAAGGGAGCCCTCCCATCTATGTTGAGTGCCACGTGTATGGCCTCCTCTTGAAAGGGTCTATTTTGAGTGGGAGTGCCCCTCAAAGGGGTGCCTCTATAGTCCCATTCTGTAATGGCATGATGTGGACTATCTTGTGGGTCAGGCCACCAAGGCGGTATGACCAAGTCCTCGGGACTATATCGGAGGTGACTTGTGCCCCTTTGTACACTTTTTGCAGCTTCTGCCCGTGATTGGGCTCGGCTACGGGTGTACACCATGGTGGTGTTTCTCTAAAGATGTGTACATTTTTATCTTCTTTATGATTTTTTATGCTACACTAAACAAAATGGAAACACACAATCAAAGCAATGATTATCTTGTTTATGGATTAGAAGTGTGCCCTAAATCTGGTTCAGTGTGTTTTGATTTTTGTTTTGAAAACCTTGTAAAGAAATTTTTGTTGTATATGCAATATGAGGGCTCTTATATCTCCCAAAATGGTCGCCCCTTCAATATACCACTGCCAGGCCATTATACCGAACCTCTCTATATACCCGCCCTTACGTGAGGGAGACTATTGGTACGTGAGAGCAGAACAGTACATGGAACATAGGCGGTACGAAAGGGGAATCACTCTGTTTTGACACCTACCATAGAAGACTTATCCTCATGCACTGGGAATCACCCCCGCTACACTTGGTCAGCTTTCATCAGGATTTACGTCTAGCAACAGTAGCGATCAGGGTTATGTATGCAAAAATTCAAGCCAAGGTGGTGATGAAATCCACCGTTGGTCTTGATCAAGGGTTGGGGTTTTACGACCAATGCCTTGATGTTTAGATTATCTCGTGGTGTGTGGGGTTATTTTTATTTGCGAAAAGAAAGAAAAACATGCAATAAAACTCTCCTATGCAAGCAAAGAAACAGGAAATGATAGAGACAAAAAATAGAAAATGATAGAGGATGCTCAGAACCCCTACCTCTTCTCTGCCCAAACCGGATGCCTCTAAGTTTTTGCTCTGAAACTGCACAGAGAGCTAATCATCCCGGGGTAAAATGAATAACAGATCTGTATTCATCATAGGGTGAGACGAATTCCTATTCGTCCCAGGGTGACACGAATTCCAGCTCTGTATTCGCCATAGGGTGGAACGAGCAGTAGTCCAGTGCTTGAAAGATTGATACCTGCAAGCAAAAACACACAACTTTTGATCAAAAATTTGATCTCAAAATCAAGGGACAGGGGTCCCACCGTGATCGCCACTAAAAGCACGAGGATACGAAAGCAAAACAAGAGGGAAAATGTAACGCTAAGTCCTACGAACGAGAATGCATGAAAAGAAGGAAAACAAACGAACTGAAACGAGATTAAAAGCAAGTGTAAAAGTGTGGCCCTTTATTTTATTGATTTTCTCAAAATCGGGTTACAATACGTCTCCTCCCTTTTTAGGGGCTAGGAGCGTCGGACATATTTTGATTACACCATGAATGATATATTCCCCTTTGAGATCTTTCGCGTGCCCACATTGAAAATGGGTGGACCAAACGTCACCGCCACTTGCGTGAATGTGTCTATGGTTCCTTGCTGCCCCTCCAGTGTCGAGATCCTACATTCAGAGAAATAGTAAATGGTTAGTAGCACCTACGGATGGAGAGAAACATGCGATCCCCAAGGCCTACGGTTAGTGCATGCATAAAATGATTAAAATGATAACTGAAACATATCAGAATGAGCTAAAAATTTGATAGAAGCAATAAAAAATTACCAGGAACCCACTACAAAAGGAACAATTGAGAAATCTACCACAGATTTCTAATCGCTCCGGGGTGGGACGATTAGGACTGTCATAAGCTGTCAGAAGGCGACCTCCTAAATGTCTGGTCTAGAGGCCTCCAAAACATCTACAAAGTTGGGGTTAGACAAAACAGGGCATTTTGGGATGACCCAAAAGGTTAGATTCTGCAAATTTAGCCTTGATTGCCCTATATCTGATGATGCTCCTGTATGTTAGTGAAAGCGAGAAATGATAAAATCATAGCCAAAACTTGTCAGAATCACATGAAACTTGAATAGAAGCATATGTAAGTAACCTAGAATCAAATAAAAAAAAGCCTAAATACTAAAGTTGGGGTTAGGTAAAAGGGTATTTTGGGATGACCAGATGGTAGATTTTCCAATTGGCCTCTATCACCCAAATTGATGATGCTATCTTGTTAGTGAAAGCGAGAAATAACAAAAGCATGATCAAAACTTGTCAAAATATCATGAAATTTAAATGACAACATATGTAAACAACCTAGAATCAGATGCAAAAGAAAAATCAAGGAAATCTACCATAGATTTCTAATCACTCCGGGGTGGGGCGATTAGAACTGTAGTAGTGTGGGGGGCACCCGGGGCAGGACGCCCACCGTTTGGGACTCTGTTTCAGCACCAATCCACTTGGGATGGGTCCAAAACCTCTTATGGGGTTGTGTCGAAAAATTTGGTAGGATATTATGGCCAAATGTTTGGGTTTGGGTCCGGATTGCGCTTCCAATAATCACCCAATAACCTCCCTTCCAAGAGAGAGATCAAGGATGTAAAAGCACAAATGATGGGTGAGGATATAATTTGGCAGCACTTCGTTGCTCCAAAAGCTCCTCTCTATTCTCTTTTTTGGGGTGAGAAGACTCACCAATTTATAGACCTAGGGTCTCCCTCTTTGAATGCGCATGCGAGGGCGCCACTTGAGTTGCTTGTCCTATTTTGAGAGAAAATATTATTTCCTGATTTAGAGTCTCCTTGCATGAGGCCTCCAAAAATCAAGGCATGCATGACTGAAGTCTCTCTCTCTGATTTGAAGTCATTCCTCACAATTGCATGTCCTGAAGTTGCAGTTAAGTGGTGGACCTATCGAGGTTTGACTTTTTTCCAGTCAAACCTGCTATTCGCCCCACCCTGGAGCGAATGCTGCTAATCATCCCTGGGTGGGACGAATACCAGTTTGTAATCATCCCAGGGTGGGACGAGTAGGGAGCAAAGTGCCAAAAAGGTGCCAAATTGATCTCTGACCTTCCAAACTACTGTGTGAGTGGTTAGGACCACTGTTTAACCTCTAGGGGCTGCCCTAGGGGCTGTGTGTGTCAATGCGATCAGTGTTTGTAGTCACATAATCGGATTGGTGTTGTTTTGGTGTCTATAGATGCCCCTTTTTGGGATGCGTTGTGCGTGGCGCAGTGCTGAGCAAAAATAGATAACCAAAGCACTAATGATTAGGGTTTCTCAATAACCTAACCAAATTTTGATGCCCCAAGTATGGAAAGGGCATGCATTCTTGAATCCTTGCTTCTAACGAGCGAAGGAACTTAATTCAAGTGTTAACCTTTTTTGGTGAGGTGTTACTTGAGCTTGGACATTGATCAGTCATGAATAGGCAAAGGGCGCAACCTTTTGTCTGTGGGAACCTTGAGTTCATGATTCACGAATGCCAAGTTGTTTGATCAGCTTGTGATTGTTGCTTGTTTGCTGCCCCAAGCAGGAGCGTGATTGTCTTTGTCAATGATTCTTTGAATGCGTGCCATTTCCTTGATTGGGTGTGTATTTGTTGATTGGTGACTAAGTGTGACTACCCCCTCAAGCGACGAATCGATGAGGGAATGACCGACATGAGAAAAGCGACGAGTCGCTTGACCCAAGATGACTTGTGTAAGGGTGCCTTTCAGTTGTTTATCTTTGAATGTGTGTGCAGTTTCCCAACATTTAGACCTATTTTTGGTGGGTGTTAACCCTTTTGGTGACGCCATTTGGGGTTGAAATTGTCGAAAATCCGTCCTCCCATGGAGCGGTCCAGCTATGGTAGCCTTCTTAGGGAGTAGGATAGTGAGAATTTGTGACCCCAACATCAATTTTGTATGCCAAGAATGTAGGTGCAAAGGCGCCTTGTTTGGCAATGTTATTGCTATTTTTGGGTGGGTTTTGACCCTTTTTGTGACGCCATTTGGGGATGAAATTCTTGACAATCCGTCCTCCCGTGGAGCGGTCCGGCTATGGTAGCCTTCTTAGGGAGTAGGATAGTGAGGATTTGTGACCCCGACGTCTGTTTTGCATGCCAAGAATGTCAAGTGCAAAAGCACTCTTATTGGACAATTTTATTGCTATTTTTTGTGCATTTTGGTGCATTTTTTGTTGTTTTTGAAATTTTTGCTCTGTAATCATCCTTGGGTGGGATGAATACCAGTTTAGTAATCATCCTAGGGTGGGACGAGCTCTAACTAGAGCGCTCATCCTAGGGTGGAACGATTACAGGCCTAAAAAGCCTATTTAAGGGCCAAAACTAGGTTTTGGGCTCATTTGCATTTGTTTTTCTTGGCGTTTGAGATCTATGAGGAGGTCAAGTTCGCGTAGCGGAGCGCTACCAAATTTTGGACACCATGAGTTCATGGACCGGGTCATCAAGTGGCAGAGCCGAAGCGAGACCGGTGAGTGCACTTCCTCTTTATTGTTTGTTTGGTTAGGTTTTAAAACCATTATTTGTTTGTTTTTGTAGTTTTTATTTAAAATTAAAATGGAAACCTAGTTAAAAGTGTTTTGTTATTTGTGAATTTTGTGTTTTGATTAGAGTGAAACCCTAGTGAAAATTTATTTGAATTTTTTTTGTTTTTAATTTATATTAAATTAGAGTTAAGACCCTAGGTTAATGAAAAAATGTTTATTTTTATTTTGTTTTGTTTGTTATCAGTTTGAACTAGAGTTAAAACCCTAGGTAAAATTTTTTTGTTTTTTTGTTTTTATTTATAGTTGAGACTTAGAGTTAAAAACCCTAGGTAATGAAAAATGTTTTTTGTTTTTGTTTTTGTTATTATTTGAACTAGAGTTAAAAACCCTAGGTTGAAAAATTGTTTTGTGATTTTTTTGTTTTTAATTTATCGTTGAGACTTAGAGTTAAAAACCCTAGGAATAAAATTTTTTTTTAATATTTTTGTTTTTGTTAATTTATTAGGTTGAACTAGAGTTAAAAACCCTAGGATCGACAAATTGTTTGTGTGGATTTTTTTGTTTTTAATTTATGGCTTGAGATTAGAGTTAAAAACCCTAGGAAATAAAAAATGTTTTTGAGTGTTTTTTTTTGTTAATTTATCAGTTTGAACTAGAGTTAAAAACCCTAGGACTGACAAATTGTTTTGTGAATTTTTTGTTTTTAATTTATCAGTTGAGACTTAGAGTTAAAAACCCTAGGAACTGAAAAATTTTTTTTGACTATTTTTGTTTTTGTTAATTTATCAGTTTGAACTAGAGTTAAAAACCCTAGGACTGACAAATTGTTTTGATTTTTTTGTTTTTATTTATTTTGATAGAGTTAAAAACCTAGGTAAATTTGTTTTTGTTAATTTATTAGTTTGAACTAGAGTTAAAAACCCTAGGACTGACAAATGTTGTTGAATTTTTTTTTTTGAATTTTGTTTATCGTTATTTGTCTATTTTTAGTTGTACATTGTTTTATGCATTGTTGTATATTCATGTTATTATTGTACAGTTTATCATGTTTTTAATGTTTTTGTTTTCTTTTCTTTTGCAGGTTGTGAAGAGCCGGTACCGTGTGCCTACGGTTTTCTCTGAAGCACGGGAGGCGCTGACATTGGCTGACTAGGAGTGGCTTGATGCCCTTGGGCTCAAGCAGGTGACTCGGCTAGAGCCTATGGTCGGGGATCGGGCCTATCTGATGGCCCTGATCAACTTGTGGGATCCTCGGACCAATACCTTCCATCTCCCAATAGGGGAGATGACAGTGACCTTGGAGGACGTCTATCAGATTCTATGGATTTCGATAGATGGGCTACCGATCAGGATGATGTCACGTGATCAACGGATAGCTGTACTAATGCGATGCTTCGGGCATGGGGAGGAGTTGGGTGTGGACAGCCCAGTGGAGAGGGTAGAGGGCGACTACTAGATTGGTGAGATTTTGGTACGATGGTGGCTAGAGAGGGGCATGTTGGGAGTGAGGCATGCATTACTGATGGGCCTCATTTCCAACATGCTGCTACCCGACTCATCAGGTGCACGGTTCCCTTGGAACCTACTGGAGGTGGTCTTCAGACTGGTCGAGTGTCCCATGGAGGCACCTATTATTATGAGATGGGGATAGACTCTACTGGCACAGCTCTATGATGAGTTGTACGAGGTCCACTGTAGGAGGTGGAAGGGTATTGGATGCAGTTATCTATTGCAGTGTTGGGCTTGGCAGCACATAGCTATGGAGAGGCCAGTGGGGTTGCCATGGATGACTCGGGCAGAGATGGTAGACAGAGAGATCGGGTATGGGGCACTATGGTGGTAGTCTGAGGAGCAGGGACAGAGTCAACGATGGGCAGGTGTCGTAGGGCACTATGTCGATGCCTTCGCTCGGCTTGCTCTAGGGGAGGTTTTATGGCGCCCATATCAGGATTGTCCAGCTTGGCCTGAGGTGGAGAGTGGCTCCGATGGGTACGTAGGGGGGAGGTGGCTGATTGGGTGGCATGGGACTGAGTAGGAGTTCTTCTCGTATGTTCGAGTGACATGATAGTTTGGGGTGCGCCGGGGTTGCCTAGTGAGCCCTTGATCTATCGGCATCGGGGGACGAGAGGACTGCGTCCGGCCGATCATCGAGCTACTGGGTGAGGAGTCAGATACAATTATTGATGCCCCTGACATGGACAATGTTGGGGTGACGATTGAGTATGACCAGTGGTGGACTTTACGGTGATGGCGAGGAGAGGGGCCTCTAGGAGGCACAGAGGCAGCAACGAGGCGGGGAGGGTGTAGAGGCACCAGGAGAGGGTTGGGGGGCTCCACTAGAGGATGCGGACATGGTGGAGGTGGATGACGTGGGTGAGGATTTTGGGGTGCCAGATCAGCCAGAGATGCAGGACATCCCGGAGTAGTGGGAGCCGAAGCAGCCTACCTTTTCGGAGATGTCGATGCCTCAGGCAGTCTCGAGGGATATTGAGGTAGGGTTGCACACTGAGAATGCATGATTGGAGGGGCTACTCCGGAGGTGGGATGAGGAGCTTGGGGATGCACTGCGAGAGAGGGATCTCCTACGAACGCAGCTGGTAGAGCGGGAGAATACATTGGCTACGTACCATCGATGGGATGGGGATACCGATGCTATGCGGGAGAGGGATCTCCTATGGACGTAGCTGGCATAGTGCAACGAGAATTTGGCTATGTATCGCCAGTGGGAGATGGACTTGGTGCGACATCGGTTGGAGTTGGAGGTAGAGATTAGCCACCTCGGTGGGTGGATCCCTACGTTTAGCAGAGGTGGATCATCGCGCCGCTCGAGAGGGAGTGATACAGAGCAGTCAGCATCCTCTCGATGCAGGCGGCTGGATGAGGGGGGCTCTAGTAGGCATGATGCGGGGGCTAGCAGTAGCCACCTTGAGGGGTCCCATAGGACCCACACCATGGGGGGTAGTTCCCGTCGCACCGATCCTACATGATCATGGTGGTCGATGCCCTAGGCTTGGGGGTTTTTGAGCTTTTGCGTTATTGCGAGGTCAGAGGACCGGTTTATTGTAGCCTACGGGCATTTTTGATGATATATATAGATGACATTTTTTTTATTATACACTTGTCATGATTTATTTTTTTGTTTATGCACATTTATTTATGATGATGTATGCATGTGTTATTATGAATGTGATGTTTCTAATGATATGATGTATGCATATGGAATGAATGAAATGATTTGTTGGTAACTTGTCGATGGCACCATAGACTGTACAGGAGTTACTGGCTTTCTGTATGATGTGATTGCTTTGTGGAATGACTTTTGCATGTGATAATATTGTTTTTGTATTTTTCATATTATCTGATGGTGATGTACGTAATAAAATGTACCAATTGTTTTAAAATGTAGTTAAGCTTTTCTGAGATTCAGATATTTTAACTAACTAGCCAAGACTTTTGAACAAGGTATAAATCAGACTTGAGTTTGACCAAGTTATTTCACATCTCTGTGTGTGCAATTGAGTTCGTTTATGTGGTATTTGTCAGGATACCGCCAGTGCTAGATAGGCTATCAACCAAACCTGTACTCGAGGATCACCTAATTAGCTCCACTAACTCCATTGTTGTATTTAGTAAGATTAATCCATGGGACAATCTAAGGTACCATAAGCTAGCTCATCCACATGCAAACATTGGTCTGCTCACATGCAAAGCTAATGTGATAGACATATCGTCATGCATTTAGGATACCACCATTGCCAGGTAGGTTGTCCACCAAACCCGTAATGAGGATCACCTAGATGGTTTTCGAATGCTGAGAATTCCAGGGATTCAAGCTCAGGCATCTTTTATTTGCTCAACGTGTTAGGATACTTGCTCGTATACATAGTGATGAAAATCACTATTTATTTTTCTCTTTTGTTTTTCTTTTTGAGCAAGGGATTGGAATAGTGGTAATAACCACTGTTATTTGATTGTGCATTTTAGGTTGCAAAGTTGAGCTCATAGGTTTTGGGCTTCTGAATGGCCTTGATCCTTTTGGTCTTGGGGATGACTACCCATCCTGTTCAGGGACGTGTAGTATGAATCCTTACGACTTTGGGAACCAAAGGGGATTAGGGATATTATGAAGTAAGGGCATTGATCTTTTAGGCCTTGGGGATGACTACCCATCCTTGTTAGGGGCATGTAGTACGAATCCTTACAACTTCGGGGACCAATGGTGATTGGGATTTTTGCTAGTGGTGAAAACCACTGTTTATTAGGGGGAATTGATGGGGAAAAGCTTGTCCTTTTGTCAATTCTCAGCACTCTTGAACCATTCGCACAGGGGGATGAATAGGCTAACCTTTCACCTATGGTATCCTAGACTGCTTTGTAGTTTTCATCTTCCATTCACACAACTTGGGAATTATTTTATTTGTTTTAACTTGTGTAGGGATGTTACATAACGAGGCGTGATCCAAGTAAAACTTTCCCTTGTAAAATCCATTTAACTTTGTACAGTTTTTGGCTAGAAATTTAAAGACAACTGAATGACGAAAACCCGACATACATTAGGAGACAACTAACTATGCTAAAAATGGGGATGGTGTTATTCTGGATGTATGTGTTTATAAAATGGATGGAATGTGGAAAATGATAGAATTGCCGAGTAATTATAGTCTATGGTGTTTGGGACATGTATGACCAGTAAATATGCAATGTATGGATGCGATGCCTAATGCAACTTATATTTTTGTATTTTGATTTTTATGAGTATGCATGGAATTGAGATGCAATTTTTTTGTTATTTTTGAGTTATTTTATTGTTTTTGTTTGTTTTTGAATATTTGTTTTGACCAAGCGGTTATGGGAACCCTTGGAGCTTTTGGTTTGACCAAAGGGTTTATGGATACCTTTGGGGCATTTTAGGTTGACCAAGCGATTGTGGAAATCCTTGGGGATTTTGGTTTGACCAAGCGATTACTGGAAATCCTTGGAGCTTTTGGTTTGACCAAAGGGTTTATGGATACCTTTGGGGCATTTTAGGGTTGACCAAGCGATTGCGGAGAAATCCTTGGAGCTTTTGGTTTGACCAAAGGGTTTATGGATACCTTTGGGGCATTTTAGGGTTGACCAAGCGATTGCGAAAATCCTTGGAGCTTTTGGTTTGACCAAAGGGTTTATGGATACCTTTGGGGCATTTTAGGGTTGACCAAGCGATTGTGGAAATCCTTGGAGCGTTTGGGGTGGACTATGGCTCTCTAAATGTGGAATGGCCTCAAATGACTGATGTTCAAGGGTTCTAGTTCCTTGATTCCTTCAAGAGAGGTGAGCCGGTATGTTCCAGGTCCTATTTTACTATTGATGACATAAGGACCTAACCAATTTGCCATGAACTTGTCCCTTAGATGGGGCGGCAAGTTAGAATTTTGTTGGTTCTCTTTTAAGACCAAGTCACCAACCTGAAAGTCCCTCAGGTGAACCTTCATGTTGTATGCTTTCTTAAGTCGCTCTTGATAGATACGTAAATGCTCGAGAGCATTGACGCGTCGTTCATCGAGCAACGTAAGTTGGTCTAACCGGGCCTGCCATGCAGTGTCATCATCGATGAACTCTTGCATTGATATGCACAGTGAAGGGATTTCCAACTCGAGAGGCATGACAGCCTCGGAGCCATACACCAGTGAAAATGGAGTTGCCCTAGTGGGCGTCCGAATGCTAGTGCGATAAGCCCATAGGGCAAGCGGGATTTGAATGTGCCAATCCTTGTGACTATCTGTGACCATATTTTTGAGGATAGCGACTAGCATTTTGTTGGACGCCTCTGCTTGCCCATTTGCCTGCGGATAATAGGGTGTTGAAAAACTATGCTAAATTTTGTATTTTATTGTCAAAGCATGCACATATTTATTCTTGAATGACGTCCCATTATCCGAGATAATCTTGGATGGAATACCAAAATGACATATGATGTTATGTAAAATAAACTCCGCAATGCGGGTTCCAGTCGTAGAGGTTAGCGAAATTGCTTCCACCCACTTGGTGAAGTACTCTGTGGCCGTTATGATGAACGTGTGATGACCTGACGATGCAGGGGAGATCTTTTCGATTAGATCAAAGCCCCACTATGAAAATGGCCAAGCCGATTGGATCGGCTGTAAGGCCTGAGAAGGTACGTGTGTCAAATTAGCATGGTGTTGACACTTCACGCACTTCCTTACATACGTGCAACAATCTCGCTCTAAATATGGCCAATAATAGCCCATGCAGAGAATGCGCTTTGCGATGGCCATACCGCTGAAGTGGCCACCACATGTACCATCGTGCGCTTGGGTGATCGCCCAAGTGGACTCCTGTTGGTCCAAGCAATGAAGGAGGATTCCTTCATAACTATGATGGTACAAAATGTCTCCTAGCAAGACATGTTTTGCCACTTTCTATTTAAATGATCTTTTCATGGCATGTGTCAATCCAAGTGGGAGGTTACCTAGCTTGAGGTAATCCCTTATGGGTGTGTACCAATCCTGCTGATCAGAAACCTCGATGGTATGAATGACCAATCCCTCTTGAAGTTCATCCCTAGCAAAATTTGAGCGGGAAAGAACTTGTAAAAATAGCATTGTGTTGCTATTAAGAGGGGTCGGGGAGAACAAGGACCCCTAGTTGGCTTGAGTCAGACAATCATGGATTCGAGAGAACCTATCCTGAGATGGTTCAATCTGGATCAGGTGGATTCTTGGTGTTAGGTCAGAGCTTGCACGCTCCATCATGGATTGCGATAATGTTTTGACCTGAATGGTTGTCATCTCATCGGAAGGGTCTTGCGGGATTAGTGACCCCAAGGAGGCCATAGTGTCCACAAAATGATTCGATGATCGAGGGAGTGCCTCGATGTCGTACCATTCAAGCTGTGCTAAGAATTTGTCCACAAGGGCTTTGTAGGCCTACAGAACTGGGCATTTACATTGGAATACCCCCTTTACTTGGTTGACAATTAATAATGAATCACCAAAGATGTTTAAGCGTTTGATGTTCATGGTGATTGTTGTCTGAAGACCTATGAGCAAGGCTTCGTATTCGGCATTGTTGTTGGTGCATGGGAAATCTAATTTAAATGATAGAGGCATTGGAGCCCCTTGCGGTGTGAAGAATACAATTCCCGTGCCACCCCCTTGCTCACATTTAGAACCATCGAAGAATAGGGTCATGTCGGCCTGTGACTCAGGCTCATTAGAATCTGGCGATTCTAAAACATGGAAGACCCCATCATCAGGTAGTTCTATGGTCATAGGTTGATCATCTTCAAGAGGAGCCTCTGCTAGTTGATCGATGATGACTTGACCTTTTATGGATTTCTGTCCAATGAATTCTATGTCAAACTCCATCAACAACATGATCCATTTCTTCGTGCGGCTACTATGATAAGTATGACTCATCATGTATCACAATGGATTCTCCTTAGACACAACATACGTCGTATTGCTGAGCATGTAGTGGCATAGCTTTTTGGTAGCAAACACCACTGCCAAGCATAGCTTCTCGACGTATGCATAGTTAAGTTCATAACTGACCAGGGTGCGGCTAAGATAGTAAGTAGCCTATTCTTTGTGTAGTTCATTTTTTTGGGATAGCATGGCGCCCAGTGCCACCTCAGTAGCTGAGATGTATAAGTAGAATGACACTCCTGGTCTAGGTGGTGCCAATACTGGCGGTGAAGCCAAGTATTGTTTGATGTCATCAAAGGCTGACTGGCACTCGTCATCCCAGTGAAATGCTACCCCCTTGTGCAATAATTTATTCATGGGTCGACACTTGTCAGATAGCTGCGCTATGAAGCGCTTGATTGATGCGACCTTTCCCTGCAGGCTTCTGAGCTGCTTGATGGTAGTTGGGGGAAGCATTTCAAGGATTGCCTTGACTTTGTTTGGATCCACCTCGATTCCTCTCTTTGAGACTATGAAACCCAAGAGTTTTCTAGATGTGACACCAAATACGCACTTCTTGGGGTTTAGTCTGACTTTATGTTCAATGAGGTGATCGAGGATCTTGCTTAAGTCATCGAGATGATCTGGGCACAAAAGAGATTTGGCCAACAAATCATCCATGTAATCTTCCAAAGTTTTATGCATGTGATCATGGAAGATGTATGTCATGGCACGTTGGTAGGTGGCGCCAGCATTTTTAAGGCCAAAGGGCATGACCTTATAACAAAATGTCCCCCAAGGCGTTGTGAACGCCATTTTTAGTTGGTCTTCAGGATTAATACGAATTTGATTGTATCTCGAGAAACCATCCATGAGGGAAAGCATTTCATGGCCCATTGTAGCATCTACCAATGCATCGATGCTAGGCAAGGGGAAATCATCCTTGGGACTCGCTTTGTTTAGATCTCAAAAATTAGTGCATATGTGAATCCTTCCATCAGGCTTCTTGATGGGTACCATGTTGGACAGCCATGGTGGGTAATCCATGCAGATGACAAACTATGCATCCAACAACTTTTGTAATTCATCTTTGACCATTAAGGCCACTGTTGGGTGCATCTTACGTAGTTTTTGCTTAACTGGCTTGACTGTCGGATCAAGCGTTAGATTATGCGTGACTAGCTATGGATCTAGCCCCGACATGTCTTTGTAGGACCATGCAAAAACCTCCTTCTTCTCTTTGAGAAGGGCAATGTAGTCAGCTTGCTCTTCGGGGATAGACTTACCCCTGACTTGATAATCTATGGATTCATTGGATCAGAGCCGATGTCTACGTCAGTCATCTCCTCGATCGACATGTGGGATCCGTCCTCCAACTGGTGCGGAGTTGGGATCAAGTGGATATCATTTGCTGAGTTTAGATCTACGTTGGGAACCTCGGGTTCCTCTTCAGCATGAAAGATATCCTGAGTTGGCCCTAGGGTGAAATGAAGCATCTCACCGAAAGGCCAATACTCTAATGGGGATGGTGGTGAATTGACATGATCCCAGTCTATGGCATCTATGTCTAGATACAATGACTATGTTGGATCAGCCGGATTATGGATGGGGGTGGTTAAGTCAATGGAGATCATGTTGATGAAATGATTTTGGTCTCCATTACCATAGGTGTGGTTACTCGGACATCCTGAATGATTTTTGTGCTCCGGATCTAGCTCTGGAGGTATTGGCATGAATGGATCAGCCCTATGTGCGGATAAGAGGATAGGGTCTACCCTAGGCACTGATGGCTCTATAGGGTCTCTGGGTGGTATGTGTTCTCTATATGCCCAAAGTGGTGGATGCAACACTTGGTCCAACTATGCTTGGTTTAGGTGCCACCTATGCCTTGGCCTTATGTTTAGTTGTTCAAACATGTCATCAATATTCAGGGGGTATTGTTGTTGCATCTATCGCATATGATTGAGATAGGCCATCTCAGTCTCATCTTCATAATCGCTATCAGAGATCTAGAGGCCTTCGTTGGCTTCGATAGCTATTTGTGACATGTGAGGCTCATCCTGCTCGAGCAAATTAATGTGGTCCCATCGAGGTTGTTCCGCTCTGGGTGGGGGGACCTGATTCTCTTGAGGTGGTACTTGCTCACTTGGAGCATCCAAAGGGAACATTGTCATGAAGCTCTCCTGATAATCATCTATGGGTGTCACTTGTGAATGATTGCTATCAGACTCGAAAGGATCCCAAGGTGCTACCTCATACTCTGACTCATCTTCTGAAGACCCTTCTTGGTCTTGTCTATATCCCTCTTGCAGGTGAGTCCTTGAACTTTCTCCCTTTTCGATCGAAGGGAAAGGGTTGTTAAGGTCAACAAGGTTGGTGGTTAGCAATGGGAGATAATCCCCCAATGTATATGTTGTGTTAGGATTGGCATATGGATCTAATGTCGACCCATCCTTGTTGCCTATCCCTAGGCCTTGCATGTTCTCTACCAAGATGTCGAGGGGTAGGGGGTGGTTGAACCCTACTCCTGACTTGTCGTACGACATTTGATATCTTGGTTGGCAAAGAACACGCACTCCTTGCTCATACCTGCCCAACCCATATCCATGCCAGTTACATTGGCCAAGATATCTCAAAGCGAAGTCTGGGTTGGACAAATAGTTGACGTCCTCATCAAAGGGCTCTTCATCTTCTTCTTCTTGCATGTAAGGTTCAATGCCATTATCGAGGCCCCCATAAACAAAGTTTGTCTGATTGGGTGGGTAGCCGAGAGGAACCACAGTGCCGATGGGGAGTCGAGGTCTCCCCATGTCCTGCATGGACTCAAGTGCGGGTGTTGCTACAATGTTCCACACTAGATACTCCCCCAGGCCCGTACTGGCCATTTCAATGGTGATCGTTGGTGGTTGAGGGGGAGCGAATGGGAGTTCTTCCTGAGTCCACTCCATGTAGGGTGAACTAGGCATCTCGACTTCCATTCGGCTAGGCATCTCTTCGGTAGAGATGGTTGAGACTAACGGTGGTGCCTCTTCTAGGGGTTTCTTCCCCTTGTCCTTCGGTGTGGCCACCGTAGGTGGCATTGTTGGTGAAGGACCAGATGATGAAGATGGACCCGACTGGGGATTTGATGGACTTAACAATGGGGATGCATGTGGAATCGGACCCTGGTTAGATGGATTCAACTAAAAATCCAAATGTGTTGATGGAAGGGTCGACTACGGCATCAGTTGCACCGTATTGCAGTACTTGAAGGGCTCTAAATCCATCGGGACTACATGCACCTGCCCTTCGAATGTGTACTTTAGGCACTGATGAGCTATTGAAGGGACACACTTCATGTCCCTGATCCAAGGCCACCCCAACAAGATATTATAGGCCATCTCACCTTCCAAGATGTGGCACAACGTATGAATAGTCTTTTGTCCCACTTGGATGGGTAGGACAATAGTGCCAACCGTTGAGCATATCGCATCATTGAATGCTCGTAGAGTGTAGGTGGAGGCCACGATGTGAGATGCTGGCAACTTCAGATGTTTCAATGTCGCTGTTGTAATTATATTACTGGACGAGCCAGTGTCCACCAACACCCTCTTATACGGAATCCCGTTGACCCACGCAATGACGTGCAGGGGTGGATCCGCCATATCACCAGTCACCGATTTCAGCTCATCTTCTCTAAAGGTGATGACCGGTTCTGTACATTGTTTTACATGTCCCACAAAGTTGTTGAAAGAGTTTGCTTCATGGGGCTGCAGCTCGATGGCTTTTAATATCTCCATTAGAGCCTCCCGATGGGGCGCTGATTGTTGAATGAGCTCATAAATGGAGAGCCTAGCCGACGTGGTCCTTAGACTTTGGGTAAGTCTAGTCCGAATCATGGCCACTGGTCTAGGTGGGGGAGGTTGCGTAGGGTGTTGTTGAGGTTGTGACATCGATGGAACCTCTCCTGTGGCCATCGCGGGGCAGCTCCTGGGTACCTCTTGTTCCTAGTCACTATGCTTATCATCCCTACATACCCCTGCATGGGGCAATTCTGTGTTACCTCATTGACTTGAAGGTTCTTTGCCTATGTATCATGGGTAGGCAGGGGGTCTTTGAAGACTCCCATCTATTGGTTGTTTGGCGCTACGGGGTTGTCCACCACCAGCGTCTTGTTGTCTATTAGGTCTTGCACCAAGCCTTTAAACTTCCAACATGCATTAAGGTCATGTCCCTTCCATCTGTGGAACCTACAGTACAAGTCTTCCCTGTAGCCCTTAGGCTTTGGTGCATTGGGGTCTATGGGTTGAATCTCGGGCAGGTTGATCAAATTTGTTGCTGACAAGCGGTCAAATAGGGAGTCTCTGGACTCTGTGTAAGGTGTGAATTGTCGCCTAGGGTGACGCTGCTAATTTTGTTCTTGCCTCTAATTTTCTCTGTCATAACTGTTAAGAGGCACCGCCTGATAGTTAGCCTTTTGGGGTTGTGTTGCTTGTGCAGGCTTAGGGACGTTTATAGCAACCTGATTGACCATAATGGGTTTCTATTGCGTGGTCCCTGTCTTGGTGTTTTTAGACCACTCTTTCTTCTTTGGCTTGGCAATCTCGCCATCCTGTATCTTGATCTCCTCAATGATTCTGGCTTGTGCCAGGGCTTCCTCTAAAGTGGCATATTGTTGCAGCTACAATAGCATGGAGATCGATCTCAAACAACTCTTTGAGAACATTTGGGTGAGGTCGGACATAGGAGGGAGGTAGGGCAGCTTTGAAAGCAACGTCCTCCATCGATTCCCATAGGCCACCATGGTTTCTTCCTCATACTTCCTGAGGCTAGCTAGGTCACTTAGTGATGCCTTCTTCTTGGTGTTGAAGGTGAAGCATTCGAGGAACGCATCCACTAGCTGATCCAAGTTACTGATGCTATGCTTTGGCAATTGAGTGAACCAATCCGAGGCAGGGCCTGCGAACATGGTGATGAATGTTCTTAGCAACAAAGCATCATTGTCCTGAATGCCAAAGCATTGGCTCAAGAATCTAGTCACATGCTCTTGGGCATCTTCCTCCCCTCTAAAGATTGCCAACTAGGGTAGTTTAAAGTGTTCAGGGTATGGGGGTGCTGGCATTGATGGATGCATAGGATGACTATGGAGTTGGCGTAAAGTGGGATTTTGGGGCCTAGAAGTCTTGGTCTCCATAGACTCCAAGCACTCTAGCAGCGCTTTATATGCATCGAAAGATTTAATCTCTTCCTCCTTAGTTTGTTCCTGTTGCGGGTTATGGGGAACTTGAGGCCTATAGAGGGGTGGCCGAATATCGCCCCCTCTACCTTGGTAGGGCATTTCCACCCACTCTTCTTCTTGCTCATACTCCTCATAAGCTTCTTGAGGAGTTCTCGGGTGAGACCCATGACCATGGGTGGGCGCCTGCGGAGGGTACCCCTCATTGTTCCTGGGAGTGGCCTCCCGCTCAGGTCTAGGGGGTCTCGGAGGCAGCACTTGGTAAGGTCTTGGAGGCCTATCTTGCACTAGGGGGTTATGCCTTTCTGCCCTCTGTGTTCGAGGGGTTGGAACCCTCTCAGGCATAGTGTTGCGGAGCAGCTCATCTGTTTGGCATCGGATGCGCTCTTTGCTAAGGTGATATAGATGCTCTAGTTGTTGTTGGTCTTGCCTGAGCTGCATGATTTGCGCTTGGCGGGCGGCATGTTTGGAAAATGCCAAGTCAATTTGTTCCATCGTCTTGTGTTTAGGAAGCCTAGATGCCTCCCCTATATGTCTATCTCGGTCATGGTGATCCGAGATCCCTATGGGTTGCTTTCCTCTATCGAGGTTAGCGACATTCACCCGAGGCTCTGGCCTCAGTGGGTGATCCTGATACATAGCAGGTGCGGAGGCGCATTGCTCCCACACTGTGTATTGCTCTTGAGGAATGTAGTGGTCTTCCTCGTACTCCCTTTCGTATGTGTGAAAGGGGCGGGCAGAATTGGCTTGCCCTATCTGAAGAGCCTTGTGCTCTGGATTTGGCCTAGTGTTTCTAATAGTAATAAGGGGTAAAGGAGGGATGACGAAATCATGTGGCCCCTCTTTATGGACCCTATGTTGCTCTAGCACTTCCTCACATGGTGGCCACTCATAACGAGCATCTAAGGGAGCCCTCCCATCTATGTTGAGTGCCACGTGTAGGGCCTCTTCCTGAAAGGGTCTATGCTGAGTGGGAGTGCCCCTCAAAGGGGTGCCTCCATAGTCCCATTCTATAATGGCATGATGTGGACTATCTTGTGGATCAGGCCGCCAAGGTGGTATGACCAAGTCCTCAGGACTATATCGGAGGTGACTTGTCCCCCTTTGTACACTTTCTGTAGCTCCTGCCCATGATTGGGCTCGGCTACGGGTGTACACCATGTTGATGTTTACCTAAATATGTGTACATTTTTATCTTCTTTAGGATTTCTTATGCTACACTAAACAAAATGGAAACACACAATCAAAGCAATGATTATCTTGTTTATGGATTAAAAGTGTGCCCTAAATCTGGTTCAGTGTGTTTTGATGTTTGTTTTGAGAACCTTGTAAAGAAATTTTTGTATATGCAATATGAGGGCTCTTATATCTCCCAAAAATGGTCACCCCTTCAATATACCACTTCCAGGCCATTATACCGAACCTCTCTATATACCCGCCCTTACGTGAGGGAGACTATAGGTACGTGAGAGCAGAATAGTACGTGGAACATAGGCGGTACGAAAGGGGAATCACTCTGTTTATGACACCTACCATAGAAGACTTATCCTCATGCACTGGGAATCACCCCAACTACACTTGGTCAGCTTTCATCAGGATTTACGTCTAGCAATAGTCACGATCGGGGTTATGTATGCAATATTTCAAGCCAAGGTGGTGATGAAATCCACCGTTGGTCTTGATCAAGGGTTGGGGTTTTACGACCAACTCCTTGGTGTTCAGATTATCTCGTGATGTGTGAGGTTCTTTTTATTTTGCATAAATGAAGAAAATAGGCATTAAAACTCTCCTATGCAAGCAAATAACCAGAAAATAGAAAATAGAAAGCTAAAAATGATAGAAGGTGTTTAGGACCCCTACCTCTTCTCTGCCCAAATTGGATGCCTCTGAATTTCTGCCCTAAAATTGCATAGAGAGCTATTCATCTCGGGGTGAGATGAATAATAGATCTGTATTCATCCTAGGGTGAGATGAATTCCTATTCGTCTCAGGGTGGCATGAATTCTAGCTCTGTATTCGTTATAGGATGGAACGAGCAGCAGTCCAGTGCTTGAAAGATTGATACCTGTAAGCAAAAACACACAAATTTTGATCAAAAATTTAATCTTAAAATCAAGGGATAGAGGTCCCACCATGATCGCCATTGAAAGCATGAGGATACGAAAACAAAAAATAGAAATGCCAAGTGCGATGTATGCAAAAGCGAAACGTAACGCTAAGTCCTACGAACTGAAATACATGAAAGGAGAGAAACGTAAACCAATTGAAACAAGATAGAAAGCAAACATCGAATACAACCCTTTTTATTAATTTTCTTTAAAATCATGTTACAATACGTCTCCTCCCTTTTGGGGACTAGGAGCGTTAAGTAGAGCTCTATTACACCACGGATTGATACGCTTTCTTCCGCGTGCCCACATGTAAAATGGGTGGACCAAATGTCACCACCGCTTGCGTGAATATGTCTTTGATTCCTTGCTGCTCCTCTGGTGTTGAGATCCTACGTTCAGAGAAATAGAAAAGGATTAGTAGCACCTACGGATGGAGAGAAACATGCGATCCCCAAGGCCTACGGTCAGTGTATGCATAAAATGATTAAAATGATAACTGAAACATATCAGAATGAGCTAAAACTTTGATAGAAGCAATAAAACATTACCAGGAAGCCACTGCAAAAGGAACAGTCTAGAAATCTTACACAGATTTCTAATCGCTCCGGGGTGGGACGATTAGGACTGTCATAACCTATCCGAAAGCCACCTCTCAAATGTCTAGTCTTGAGGCCTCCAAATCACCTGCAAAGTTGGGGTTAGGTAAAATGGGGTATTTTGGGATGACCCAGATGGTCATATTTTTCCAATTCAGCCTCTATCACCTAGAATATGATGATGCTATCTACGTGTTAGTGAAAGCGGGAAATAACAAAAGCATGATCAAAACTTGTCAGAATCCCATGAAATTTAAATGACAACATATGTAAACAACCTAGAATCAGATGCAAAAGAAAAATCAGGGAAATCTACCACAGATTTCTAATCACTTCGGGGTGGGGCGATTAGAACTGCGACAGTGTAGGGGGCGCCTGGGGGCAGGACGCCCACCGTTTGGGACTCTGTTTTGGCACCAATCCACTTGGGATGGGTCCAAAACCTCTTATGGGGTTGTGTCAAAAAATTTGGTAGGATATTGTGGCCAAATGTTTGGGTTTTGGGTCCGGATTGCGCTTCCAATAATCACCCAATAACCTCCCTTCCAAGAGAGAGATCAAGGATGTAAAAGCACAAACGATGGGTGAGGATATAATTTGGCAGCACTTCGTTGCTCCAAAAGCTCCTCTCTATTCCTTTTTTGGGGTGAGAAGACTCACCAATTTATAGACCTAGGGTCTCCCTCTTTGAATGCGCATGCGAGGGCGCCACTTGAGTTGCTTGTCCTATTTTGAGAGAAAATATTATTTCCTGATTTAGAGTCTCCTTGCATGAGGCCTCCAAAAATCAAGGCATGCATGACTGAAGTCTCTCTCTCTGATTTGAAGTCGTTCCTCACAATTGCATGTCCTGAAGTTGTAGTTAAGTGGCGGACCTGTCGAGGTTTGACTTTTTGCCAGTCAAACCTGCTATTCGCCCCACCCTGGAGCGAATGCTGCTAATCGTCCCTGGGTGAGATGAATACCAGTTTGTAATCATCCCAGGGTGGGACGAGTAGGGAGCAAAGTGCCAAAAAGGTGCCAAATTGATCTCTGACCTTCCAAACTACTGTGTGAGTGGTTAGGACCACTGTTTAACCTCTAGGGGCTGCCCTAGGGGCTGTGTGTGTCAATGCGATCAGTGTTTGCAGTCACATAATCGGATTGGTGCTGTTTTGGTGTCTACACATTATATTAGAATATATTTGATTTGTTTGATCATGCCATTAAATACAAGGATTATGTTTGTTTCTAGTGGAGAAGGATGTAACGACCCTCCTCGCATGACCTTTAATTATATATTAATTAATGAATTGCATTTATTGTTAGAATATGTGAATATTCTCTTAAGTTCACTAGGATACACACTTGAGTTTCCACTCCTCCATGTGTCAGGAGAACTCTAAGTGGTGTCTTCATCAGGTTTGATGAGTTGTTGTAATCCAACGACTCTCAATGATCAACTCTGCTATTTATACAGAGTTGATCCTAGAGATAAATCAATCAGTTCCACTCTTCTCTTCATATTTTGTGTAATACTTTGCATATCTATTATTGTGAAATTCTAACATGGTACCAGAGCAGGATAGATTTTGCTAGTATTCTCTCTTGAAGGTTCTAGGATCTGATTCATTTACTTTGGATAATTTTTTTTTGGCTATCTAACTTCAAAAGTTTGCATTAGTCTCCTTTTATCCATTGTTATTTTTTTTTCAGCATATTTATTTTTTATATGTTGCATATTCTTGAATTGCTTGAGGAAATTTTAAGAAAATATAGCTATTTCCTTTCTTTAACACGGTTTACCCTGTGTGAAGGCACTTTTATCGCCTTTATTTTCAAAGGAAAATAGCCTTTTATTTTCTTTATTTTTTTCCCTCAGCATATTCATGTTGGTATTCGTATTCTAACACTTCTAGTTAATTCCTTTTTTTCGCTATTAAAAGAGAAAATCACGGAATATATAAAGTGTTATATTAGAGATTGTTATATGAGTTTCTTTTTGCTCGTGAGGATTTAAATACCTCACTCATTATTATTAAACTCAACGTTCGATCTCAACGTTATCTCACGCTCTGGAACTCAACGTTCGTTCTTAACGTTGGGCTCGTTCGATCTCAACGTTCGTTCTCAATGTTCATGAGTTTCTAGTCATTGAGAAGGCCTGCCACTCTCATTGGCGCACTCTCCTTGGAGCTCCCATTCGCACTCTAGTTGGTTCCATTTCAAACGAGCCTCTAAATCACTCTGGTGCACTCCCGTATGATTCACCCGTTTGATGAGTTGTTCCTCTCGGAGTCTATTCAACCGACGCTCTCTATCTCAGATGGTATAAATCTCTTCCTCTCGGAGTCATTTCGAAATATTAATGCTTTACATTTTTTAGTTAAAGGCATTTGTGAAACTTTCGCTCCTTCCTTTTGGTCGAGATCTGAGTTACGCAACGCTCTTTGAAAATGCTATCTAACGATTTACGTAGGTCTCTCGGATTTAAGCAACAACAACACTATCTAACATTTTCTACAGGGTTACGTTTTTTAGAGTGCTTTCAAAATGTTTCCTTTTGAAAAAAATATTTAAATGTTTTAAAGCATCATTTTTTATAATAACATTACTACAGCGTTACATTTTTTTTAGAACTAAGGTTTTCTCGCAGGTGATTGCTTCGCCCATACACCCTTTCGAGGGGGCATCCTTTTTATAACCCGTATTCTGCAGGTCTCTAAAGTTTACGCAGGCAGCAATTTTTTTATTCAATTTTTGCGGCGTTAGGTGTTTTGGGAGTGAAGAAACATCGCCGGAAACACACCATTGTGGTCTCTCTCGGCGGTTTCACCTGTTCTCGTTCCCTGGTTTCGCTTTTCGCTCTTGCTGTCTCTCGGAGAAGTCTGTAAATTTTTTTATTATTTTTTCCACACTTCCTTTGTTCCAATAGATTCATCCCAATCGTAGTGTGGTATTCGATTCATTCGAATCTCCTTTGTCTACATTTTTTTTGGCAAGCCTCATTTTTTATTTTGAGTCTCCACAAAACGGCGTAGACAAATATTGTAATTTATATAATAAAATATTTCTTGGGGGGGTTCTTTAGTGCATATTTTTGCACTCTTATGTGTAAAGAGGGGGGTGTTCTTTTCTTTGCATAATATCTTTCAATAGTCTATTAAATCCAGATATCTAATAGTTTATTTTAAATTCTAAGCATAAATTTCAAATATTGGTTTATAAAGAATATTTCATTTCAAAATTAGATATCTAATATTTGTTTTTTATTACATAAGGAAATAAACAATTTGGTAATAAATCTAAATATCTAATAATTTATTTTAAATTTATAACCTAAATTTCAAATATTGGTTCATAAAAGAGATTTCATTTCAAAATTAGATATCTAATATTTGTTTTATTAGATTTTTTTAATTCTCGTTTTAAAATAATTTTTTAATTTTTAAGGATATCTACATTTCTTTCCAAGTAATCACATATTTAAATATCTTTGTTTCAACTTTTTCCTCAAAATATCTTTTGTCTACGTTCCATGTATCAAGGTCCTAAAACCTTATAGTCTCCCTCACGTAAGGGCGGGTTTTTTGGAAACTTGGTATAAAGGCCTGACAAATATTTTCTTATCAACAATTTACTTTGGACATCTCTCAACTTATAGTCTCCCTCACGTAAGGGTGGGGTTTGAGAACCAAATTAAACTAGTTGCCCCCATGCATTTCAAACCAAAACCCTTCTTATGCTCACAATACTTATAGTTTCCCTCAAGTAAGGGCGGGTACTGTGATCCATTGAAGATTTGGCAATCTAAAGCAAACAATCATAGGCCTCTTTATACTTATAGTTTCCCTCAAGTAAGGGCGGGTATATTTGAGTTACCTATTATTGAACAAGCTTCATTTTTTCAATTATATTCCATTTTTGAAGTTTTAAATGGGGGAATATTAAATAATCTTAAATCCTCAAAAATGAATTCAATTGAGCCTCTCACCCCTCATAATTTTCACACTTGGAAACCTAAAATTCTAAATCTCATCTCTCAAAAAGGTCTTACTCATTTATTAGAAGAAAATCAACCAGAATTTGATAAAGAATATGAAATCTTTGTTCATAAAGGGAAAATGCACGAAACTATGGGTATTATTAGCACCAATGTTCATGAAAGCTTGTGGTTTCATATTACAGATTGCAAAACTCCTCATGAAAGTTGGGAGAAATTAAAAACCTTGTTTGTAAAAGTAGATCAGATGAGATCAATGCAACTAGAAGCCGAACTAACCTCTTTATCTCCTAAATATTTTAGTAGTATTATTGATTTCCTCACTAAGTTCAAGGAAATCCTCACTCAATATAAAGGCAGTGGGAAGACTAAGATAGAAGAAGAATGCATTTATCTAATCCTTTCTAAACTAAATGGTATTTTTCAAATATTTGCAACCACCTTCATATCTACTAAAGATGCTCTTGGTGCAACCTTTAAAATGCCCTCTTTAGAAAATTTTTGGGTTTTTTTAATTGGGGAAGAAACCCCAAACTTCCTGGATATGAAACCTTCTTCTTCCAAAGCCCTAGTTGGCCTCCACTTCCTCTAAAGAAAAATTCAAAAAGAAGGAAAAGACTCCCATTACCTGTACTCACTTGTAAAAATAATGGTCACTCTGCTAACAAATGTTGGAAAATATTACAACAACTAGAGGCAGCTATAAAGGATCAAAAGATAGAAAATAATAAGCAAATAGGAAAAGCCCTTAATGTTCAAGGAAAAACCTCCAAATATTCCTCTAATTATTGGGTCCTAGATTCTGGAGCAACTCATCACATGTCTGCTTCAGACAAGTCTTTTTCTTCTATCTCCTCTAGCTCTACTCATAGCATAGAAGTAGGGGACTCTTCCTTCATTCTTGTCAAAGGGAAAGGGGATATAACCATTGATGGTGGCTCTATAAACAATGTTCTCTATGTTCTAGACATTGCCACTAATCTCCTATCCATTTATCAAATTTGTACTTTTGGAAATGAGAAAATTGTTCTCTTCTCCCCAATAGGAGTTGAGATAAGAGATTTTCAACTCCCTCACTCACTTATAGCAAAAGGGAATATTGATCATAAATCTCATCTTTTTCACTTCAAAGGCTTTCAAAATCCAGAAGGAGCCTCCTGTTTTGTGGCTCATAGTAATCTTGAAAGTCAAATATGGCATGAAAGGTTTGGTCATATTAATTATAACTACCTAAAGGATTTAGGCACCCATAATATGGTTAAAGGATTACCCCAAGTCTCTTCCACTGATGGGGTTTGTCCTGGATGTGCCCTTGGAAAGCAGCATCAAGATCCTTTCCACCCAAGTAGTTCTCTAAAAACCTCATCTCCTCTAGAATTAATCCATAGTGACTTAATGACCTTTCCTGAAACATATTTTAAAGGAGCAAAGTATGCTCTTACCTTTATTGATGATTTTTCTAGAAGGTCCTGGGTCTACTTCCTCAAATATAAAAGTGATGTGTTATCCCACTTTAAAATATTTAAAGCCTTAGTTGAAAATCAAGCTTCTTGCAAAATCAAGAAGATTCATACTAATAATGGGGGGAATACTGCAGTAATGAGTTCTCCATATTTATTTCTAATCATGGTATAATACATCAACATTCTGTCTCCCATAATCCTCAACAAAATGGCATTGCAGAAAGGAAAAACTAGACATTAAAAGAGATGGCTAATTGTATGCTCCATTCAAGAGATCTTCCAAAGGTTTTTTGGGCAGAGGCTATTAACTATGCAAATTATATTCAAAATCGCACACCTCATAAAGCTCTTGACCAAATAACCCCTGAAGAAGCATGGTCTAGCTTAAAACCAGATGTTTCCAATTTCAAGATTTTTGGATGTATTGCTTGGGCTCACATCCCAAAGAAGAAAAGGAAGGCTCTTGATAAGAAAAGTAGAAAGCTCATCTTTGTCGGTTATTGTGAAGAATTGAAAGCATACAAGCTTCTTGATCCCTCAACTCATGAGGTATTATTTCATAGGAATGTCCAATTTGATGAAACATTCCCTCAAAAAGATCCTCCAAAGGCCTCTTCCTCCATTGAGCCTTCTCCTATAGTAGAACCTCAATATTATGAAGAGCCAACCCTTGAAGTTAATTTGGTTATTGATAATCAAGATGAAGAACCTGTAACTCCTTCTCAATGTCTTTCAACTCCTTCAACTCCCTCTTCTATGCCAAAATGGGCCCGCACAATTGTTAAAGAAGCTACTCCCTACATTCAAAACCTTCCTTCAAATAGATCATCCAACCCCATAGGTTCTAGTCTTGTATGTCAATCCATTTCCTTCGATCCTCAATCCTTCAAAGAAGCCTCAGGTATAAAATAATGGGAAGATGCCATGGATAACGAATTTTCTTCCTTGATAAAAAATGATACTTGGGATTTAGTTCCTTTACCTAAGGGAAGAAAATTAGTTCGATGTAAATGGATCTTCAAAACAAAATATGGGCCTAATGGAGAAATAGATAAACACAAGGCTCGTCTTGTAGCCAAAGGTTTTTCTCAAATAGAGGGTATTGATTATACATAAACCTTTGCTCCTATTGCTAAAATGGATTCTGTTAGATTGGTTCTTGCTCTGGCCGCTTCCCATAAATGGCCAGTCTATCATATGGATGTAAAAAGTGTTTTTTTACATGGAAATTTAAAAGAAGAAATATTCATGGAACAACCCACTGGTTTTACTCAAGACTCCTCTCTTGTTTGTCGGCTTAAAAAATCTCTATATGGCCTCAAACAAGCCCCTAGAGCTTGGTATGAAAATATGGACTCCTTCCTTCTTTCAACAGGTTTTTCTCATTGTGAGTCTGACAATACAGTTTACATTTGGAGAAGTAAATAAAATATCACCATTCTTGTTCTTTATGTTGATGATCTTCTCCTCACTGGTAGTAACCTCACTCACATTCAAGATATAAAATATTCCCTCTCTAAAAAAATTGAAATGGTTGATCTAGGTCTAGCTCATTTTTTCCTTGGGATTCAAATAAAACAAAATAAAATAGGGATCACCTTATGTCAACAAAAATACACTCAAGATCTCCTTCAAAAGTTTAACATGACATATTGTAAACCTTCTCCTACCCCCTTTCAATCTGGCATTCATCTCAGTTCTTCTTGCTCATCCCCTCCTTGTGATGCTACTCTATACCATCAGCTTGTAGGTAGTCTGTTATACCTTACTCATACTCGACCAGATATCTCCTATGTTGTTGGGCTCATATCCAGGTTCTCTCATAACCCTCATTTCAGTCATTGGCAAGCAGCTAAAATAATTCTTCATTATTTGTAGGGTACTACACACTTTGGGCTCATCTATAAAGGAGACTCCATGGATATCATTGGCTATACAGATTCAGATTGGGCAGGATCAATAGATGACAAATGTTCTACCTCTGGATATGTTTTCTACCTTGGTTCTTCACCGATAGCCTGGTTATGCAAGAAACAACAAATAGTAGCATTATCTTCTATAGAGGCAGAATATAGAGCAACAGTTTCAGCCAGTCAGGAAGCCCTTTGGCTTCGTCAAATTCTCAAAGAATTTGGTTTCTTCCATAAAGGGCCTATAACTCTTTGGTGTGACAATCAAAGCACAATTCATATTGCACGCAATCCAGTTGAGCATCAGCGCACCAAACATATTGAGATCCACATGCACTTCATCAGGCAACATATTCAAAATGGGGATATACACTTGGAATATATTTCGACAGAAAATCAAATTGCAGACATCTTCACCAAGTCTTTTCCTTCTCCGCGTTACCTACAGTTGCGAGAAAAACTTGGAGTATTACAACTGCATTGAATAAAGAGGTCTTCCACCTCTCACTATATTGTACATGAGTACCTCATCAGGCCTTCTTGCCGGGACTCATATTTTATTTGTTAAAGAGGACAATCTTCGCCATCCGAAGACAAGCCTCTTTCATACTTCTTTGTTTTTTGATTGATGGCTTTTCCCACTGGGTTTTTACCATCATTTCAAAACAAAGGGGTGATAGTTGGTTTTTCCCCATAGGGGTTTTTTCCACCAACTATCTATATTGTACATGAGTACCTAATCAGGCCTCGTTGTCGGGACTCATTTGTAGAAACTCCCCTAGTATCACTTAAGGGGGGTGTTAGAATATGTGAATATTCTCTTAAGTTCACTAGGATACACACTTGATTTTCCACTCCTCCATGTGTCAGGAGAACTCTAAGTGGTGTCTTCATCAGGTTTGATGAGTTGTTGTAATCCAACGGCTCTCAATGATCAACTCTGCTATTTATACAGAGTTGATCCTAGAGATAAATCAATCAGTTCCACTCTTCTCTTCATATTTTGTGTAATACTTTGCATATCTATTATTGTGAAATTCTAACATTTAACTTTTTCTATAGTGTGGCAATACTAGTACTATTGATGTATATTGTGTATGCAGAACCATGTATACGCTTTCAATGAACAAGGTTGACCAGCAAAAAAGGTAAGAGGGAAGTGATGATTCAACTCGTGAGTACATGAAACCTCACACAAATTGTATGTCATATAGGTGCATTGTGGATGTCTTGCATTTTGCGTGTGTTTGCATATATGTTTTTCATATGATTCTTTTAGTGGCAATGAAAGTGTTGTGAACATGGGAGCCACACCTTGCTAAGTTATGTGATGCATTAGAATATTTATATGCTTATTATTTGAAAAATGAATAATAAAGATAAAGTAATAATGGGATATATTAAAAAATATTTTGCATGTGTTTGCATATGTTTTTGTCATATGATTATTTTAGTGGTGATGAAAGTATTGTGAACATGAGAGCCACACCTTGCTAAGTTATGTGTTGCATTGAAATATTTATATGATTATTATTTAAAAAATAAAAAATAAATATAAAGTAATAATGGGATATATTAAAAAATAATAATAAATAAAATCTAAGATTAATATAGGAAAAATAATTCCAATATTAATCTATGGTCTCGAGTGCATGCATAGAAGCTATTGCTAAATGTTGAGGTATTTAAAAAAAAGGAAAAGGGGAACTTTGGATACCCTACCATAATGATTAGAAGTGTGTGTGGTTGTTTCAACTTTACTCCAGTTTTGTATTATGTGGGGTTTAGAAGTAGTGGAATGTTTTGCTTTACATGTCATGGATGGAAGAAATATTTGGGTCTTCATTTTTATTATTCTGCATGAAAACTACATCGAGTGGAGTGTGATTTTGGGAAAAAAAGTATTGAGCGTATTTTACAAGAAGGGCATTCCTTGGAGTTTTTGATTTTTGTGGGCTTATATCTGTTAGGAAATTGAACTAGAGTTAGGCTTCATAGAATTATTATAGGTGTGCTCATTATAATTTATATTGAATTTATGAATGCTATTAATGGTAGTTTGGATGTTGTAATGAAGAAAAGTGTTTGTTACTTGCATTCCTAAATTCTAATTGTTGAAAAATAATTGTTGTCAAAATGAATGTTGTTATTGCTATATTTGTAAAAAATCTAGTTGACACGATAAGTGTAGTTTTAATTTGGTTTTGTATTGATTGTGACGGTTTGGCCTTTTTATCGTTGGTGTATTTTCAAATAGACAAATGTTTTCCTATCTAGATATGTGATAGAGAAAAATGCTTTACAACTAGAGTTAGTGGTTGTCTATGTTTATTATTCAAATTTTATCAAGTGTGTTATATGAGGCTGATATGAGAAAATGGTAAGAAACACACATTATGTGGACTATGATAATGCCAAGACAAATTGTCATTGTCTACATGATAATTGGTGTTACTAAGGAAATATATGGGCAATGTAATGCTTAATAGATTGTGTGTGAACAAGTTATAAATTGTATCTTGTTGTGTGATTGTGGATGCTTTGTTTATCTATAAAGATCATAAATTGTGCATTGATTATTTATTACTATTGTTGTTTGTAAAATGTGAATGACACACTTAAAAGAATACATGCATGTGAATTGTGAAGTATTGTGTGATTATTGAAATGTGAAATGCATGTTAGAGTAGTTATAAACTATTAGTTTACATTCATAAATGAAGAGTTGATTCTGATCCCCTTGGTTACCAAACTCAAAGTCGACAAAGTTGGTGATTGCCAATTAGATCAACACTACATGCAGGGATAAATAAGTGTAGACAACTATTGCATAGATACCTATAATATATTTAAAGGTAGACTTAGGTAGACCAAAATATCAATTGATAAACTATTTTCTCATTGAATCAGTGCAATCATTACTGTAGAAGCTATTACTATTCATAGTCAAGAAAAAATGGGAATTAGTGTACTATAATTCACTAAGTTGAAGGTGAGAGAGACTGTATAGAACTATCATTTAATATTGTAAAAATATTTTGTAATCATACACCAATTCAAGCTACATGGTATGCATGCAATAATTTTCTTGTTATTTTGGTGTAATGGATCTGAAAACACTGCCATAAGATGAAACTTTCATTTATAAATTAAATGGTCCAATTCTAACATAATTTAAACACTTATGCTGGGGTAAATATATAGTGTGTGTCATTGCAAGTATTGACCTGAAATTATGTTCTAATATTCTCCTCTTAACTATTGCCAAATTGTTGACTTGTGGAAGTATTAAAAAATGGAGTCAAGCTAACATATCTCAATACGCAAACTAAGTAATTAATCTTTAGCATTGCAAAATGTGTTTCCTTTCAAACCATATGAAATATTTTAATATAAATCATTAGAATTGTAATTTATTAAGAGCACAAAGAATAAATGTAGTTTTTAAAATGTCTTCTGAATTTGGTTACAAATCATAAGAGTATCACAGTTTCGAAATGTTTTAGAAATTATGTGTTGGTTATAACTTATACAAATATTAGCACTATAGCTGTAAGTGTTAAATATATAGCTAGCTCTCAGAAGAAGTAACATGGGTATCATGTTATTTTTTAAAGTGTTTCCTATGCACTCCAATTCTCTAGCATAGTAGGAGTACAAAAGAGATCTAGAAATCAAAATTTAAATAGGTTAATTATAGAGGACTATATATGTTTTTATGCTCTTATAACATACCTCTCATTCAGATTTGGAATGAAGAACGTGAATAGAGAGTATTTGACTCTAGTAGAATCTCTATTTGACTTTGTTGAGAATGAATTGAGTATTTAATTGTGAAATCTATTCTTTCAGAAAAAATTGGAAGAAATGATATCTATGTTGTAGGACAACCTCATGGGTAATATATGGGAGGTGTAAACCAATTAATATAGTTTATTGAATGAGTACCTAAAGAGTTGAAGTACGGGTTGTTGATTTATCAAACCAGAGTAGAAACATTTCTTCTTTACTTTTGCTTGTTATGGAAAATGATTAACCCAAGATAAAAGTACCTCATAGGAATGGACATGTGTTAGTTATATAGTGTACTTGAGTCAAATAAAAAGTTTAACTTTGCTTACCAATTTTAATAATTCTAAAAAAATTATTATTTAAGCTATTCATGACCGTGTTTAAAAAAAGGTGGGTTCAGTGTAAATCCTTGTGTCAATAATATTAACTTTGGGTAAGGGTTGAAATCGAAGCCAATAAATGTAATATTGTAAAATAAATATTTGAACATAGTTTTTTATGATTTTAAAGGTTAAATAAATTAGGAAATTCAAAACTTAAAGAACTATTAAAAACATGAACTCTCTATTTTAAGACTTGGAAGAAAAAGATTGTCAATAAACTTAACTCCTTAATGGATACCATGAATATGAATGATTTATGTATCCCTCATGAAGAAGAACAAAACATGAACACCCAATGTCATTGAGGTGTGGGTATGCACACAACAAGTTTCGAAAGCAACCGTTTTGCTAATGATAAAGGTTATAAAAAGTGACCTAGTCAAAAATAATAATGAGGGGTGGTATGGAACGTCACCTCTAGGTTGCTGCTTAGGTAGTACTATGATAAGTCCTATGTTCATTTGACTTAGCTAGTTTAGCCATGATATTTGGTATGGGATGAATGATCATGAACCATAATGGGCATGAGTGATCAAGTCCAATATTAGGGTATTGACATGACTCTAATTGACCTCGAGTAGCAAGATAATCAGCTAGACACTAGGCATATGTACGCTAATCCCCTTGCATATAATTATTAGAACAATTCAATCAATTAGTCAAAGTTTCAGTATGTTAAGGTATGGGGAGAGTATGCATCCACCCTTTAGGTGTTATGGTTTCTAAAGAATTATGCTAGCCATGGTTCAACTCTCATGCTATAACAAGAGGACGATAATTGAGACAATTTGATTCCACATAATGATACCTTTTACAAGATTTAGCCAGTGTCATCCACTTAGGTGCCTGCATGTAGAAGTCTCGAAACCCAAAAGTGCTTTTATATGCCTGTACTGATTAAAACTTTATGTTAAAGATTCATTGGGTGAAACATAAATGCTATGAACATGAAAGTACTTTTTATATTAAATAATAAACTTAGAAAACAAAAAATTTACCCAAAAAAATTTCTTGGCTTGTTTTTATGGTGCAACTAGGTGAGTAGACTTGGGTTGTTACATATTGAAAAAAAAAAATTGATAAATTATCCACTATTTTAGTTTATAATTTATTGAATAATTTGAAATGACCTAATACCAAAAGTATTAATGTATTCTATAATATCTAAAGTATCAATGTATTCTCTATATGATCTATGTATATGGAAATGCTACTGCATTTTACTTTTCATATATAAATTAAATGAAACTTACACAATAATTACTAGTAGATTGTGTGGAAGCCTTTATCATATTTTATATGTAAATCTAAAACTAATTCTACTTTACAACTATTAGCATGGAAAAAAATACAACATAAAATAATAATATGTAACAATCCAAATCTACTCACCTTGTTGTACCACAAAAGAAAGTCATAAACAAATCACTATAATATTTTTTTTTCATTTTTATACTACATGCATAGTTAAGTTTACCTTCAAGTTTCTAGCAAGCTCAATTCACACATTTAATTCTTTGGTAAACCTTAACATAGTGCAGGCATATTACACAACTTTTGTGTACAAGACTACTGCAAACAATCACCGAAGTGGACGAGATCAGCCATATCCCATAACGGTACCATTATTTGAGTTGACTTCTCTTATTTAGCATCCTTGTTTTCTAGAATCAGGGTCAAACCACAACAAGGGTTATCCTCTAGGGCCCATAACACCTAGAGGGTAGACGCTTGCTACTTAACATTTTAAATCTTCAACATTTTGTTATCCTTATTCCTTTCTAAATTATTAGAAAATAGTGTACTTATGCCCAAATTCTAGTTGATTGTCCTCTTCATGGAGTTAGTTAGAGTCATGCAAATACACTAGCCTTGGACTTGATCACACATGCTCTTTATGACCCACATTATTATATCATATACTATATAATATGGCTTAACTAGCTAATTCAAAGATACATGGATCTATCATAGTATTGTTCTAGATACAACCTGGAGAAAGCATCCCATGTCACTTCTAGTTATAGACTTGACTTTATCATTTTGCTTGATCATTTATATCAATCTTACAAATTCTCTAATCACCTTTGTGTGCCTACCTGCACCTCATAAATTTTGGAATGAATACGTTTTTATTTGAACATTTTTTTACTTGATGCTCATTCTCAAATTTAGATCAGGACTTCTCAACCCTCACAAGAGTTATCTAACCCTAATCATTAAATTTTATGTTTCCTTCTAAGTAAATACTTCCCAAGATAACTTATAAAATAATTCCTTAATATTTGGAAGATACCAGAAGTTACACGCACATTCTTAAGATTGAATTAAAAATTTACCCACCATGCTCTTAAATCTATGTTTATATTATAGCTTGAGGCATAAGGAAAGGTCAGGTTCTATTAATTTTCCCTATGCATCTATTTAGAGCTTAACAAATATATCACAAGCATGACCAAACCAACAATACCCTTTTCTTTTCTTACTTGGCTACATCTAAGTTTTAGATTTAGAATTTATTTCCATGTAAAGCAACAATTCATAATCTCATAAACTAGTTGCATCAATAAAACATAATATTATTTAACTCATATCTTATCATCAATCATTTGTTGAACCATACCAAATATATTTATAGACAGAGCCATAGACTAATTTATACTCATGTTTGATCTTTACATTTCCAACTTAACAAGAATAACATCCAAAGGTTTTGTACTCTATCTCAAGTCTTTATCCCAATGTCGCTCATTTTCGGACAGAATCAATTAATAGACATGAATCAACTTACAATTTTTTAATAAACTTATTCTCAAGGCTAGCACTAAATTTGCTTTGCTCTTCAACACAATAAGTTCATAGGTGGTTCCCTTCCAGACTTAAGCTTTCTATGTAACAAGAAAAATAAATTATACTCATACAACTATTAGTAAGTACAGGCTCAACACCCTAAACTCGATACACCTCCTTACTTAGTTGCACAAAACCAAAATATAATTTTTAAGACTCTTCATTACTGGTAAAATCACACATTACGAAGCATATAAAAAGGGTACTAAAACTTTTACCCAACAAACCAATTCTAAACATTGATTCTTCGAAATAGAACTCCTACCAAATAATAATCATTTGTCCAAAGAAAGACAATAGATATAAAATCAAACTACAATTGGTTATCAAATAATTAAAGCATATTGAGACGTTCCTTTCTCAAGAAAACAAACAAAAAATAAATAATCACTACATGAGACTATCAATCCAAAATAATTACTAAAAAATCATGAGGAAGGTCTTTCCAGTACAACATCCTTTTAGTTTTCCATTCACTGCTAAATATCAAAGGTAGATTTAAATTTTTAGTTTGACATCTACAGGAAATACAAATTATCATCGGATAAGGTGATATTCCAGAACTACTTTCGTATGATATGTCAACTGCAACATACACAACAATTACATTTGCACTAATTGAACGATAACAATTGATGGATTTCAATACTCAAAGGAAAATGTATAAATTTTCTTTGCAAGTCCTCAATGATGTCAGTTCTTTTCTTGGTTGTCATCAAGCTTGGTTACTTTCTCTTACTTCCAGATGAGACTCTTTTGAATTTAAACCCTTTTGATAATTTCCTTGCTTAGCCAAGAAAAGACCTAAGTTCAAACCTTGTTATTAATGTGTCCATCACAATATTCTTCTATAAAAAATTTAATTTTTTTAAGATATTCGATGTGTCCATCATAATATTCTTCTATAGGATTTTAATTTTTCTGTTGTATATTTACTTTATATTTATTTTTAACAGGCGTGTATGTGTGATTTTTGGCCTCGTCACAGTGTTGCATGTGCCAGTGGATGGGATCTGTTGCTTTGTCCTTCCATTATTGATCCGCCTTGGGCGGAATTACTGTGTTTTTTTTAATATGTCACATTTGGTTCCTCCTGGTTCATCGTCTGGTGAAGCCGATGGAGAAAAGGATGGCGGGCAAGCAACCTCGGAAGTTCATTCCCACGGTGTTCCACAAGGTAATGTGCCAGACATTTCTATTCCCCTCGATAGTTTCAATAAAGCTTGTACTTGGCTAGAGCAAAATACTGTCATAGGCTACTTCTTGGGCCGTATCCCCTTGATGCAATTCTACGAAATTGGTTTCAAAGCTATTGGAACCCATATGGTATCTTTGTAGAGTCTGTGCAAAACCTGACCAAAGGTTTCTTTCATATTCGGTTCTCTGATCCGAGTGTGTCAAAAAAGTTCTCAGCAAGGGTCCTTGTTATGTTCATAGCACTTTGCTTATTTGTCAACCATGGCACAAGAATTTCCAGGTGGCCAATGGTGTCTCTCTTGTTGTCCCTGTGTGGGTTGAATTCCCAGGTTTGCCAATGGCATTGGTCCCATTTATTCGTGATGTTGCCATGAAAGTTGGGGAATTTGTATGTGAAGAGCCTCAGCGCTTCTATAATGCTCGGCCTACCCGTCGGCTCTGTGTGAAAATTGATTTGGCCAATTCCCTCAAGGAATTTATTGATATTAAGGTAGGTGATACTAATATCCACCAGAGAGTGGTGTATGTCAATTTGCCAAACACTTGTTACAGGTGCCAGTCTGTCGCACACAAGATTAAATATTGTCCCTTAATGGCAGATAAGTTTAAATCCAAGGGCCCAACCCTTGTTAATCAAGCTTCTAATGAGAAAAACCAGCCAACCAAAGATGGGTCTGACAGTGACTGGAAGGTGGTCTCCAAGAAAGGCAAGCATGTCCCTGGTAAAGGCCCTCAGGGAGGCCAGTCCTCTGTCCATAATCCTCAGGGGGGTCAACCTGCTGGCTCCTATGCTCAAGCCACAGCGATAAAACCGCCCTTGCATGTCCCAGTTCCATCCCAGAATGCTTCCCCAAGTACTCAAATCCTTTCCAATTCAGCAGTTGTGGCTGAAGATATGTCGATGGCTCTTAAAGATGATGGTATCCTCTCTGTCTCCATGGTTGCTCACCAGCTGGAGCAAAAAGAAGGCATGAATGCCCGAAGACGAAGGTCTCGTAGTCCAGTGCAGGGTCTGCATGCAGACAAAAACCGACAACTGGGAAGCTTTTCTAGCAACTCGTTTCAATCGCTTGCTATTCTGGGTGACTACGATGAGGTCGGAGGATGTTTGATCCTCGACAGGTCAGAATGATTTTTCTATCATGGAATGTTAGAGGACTGACGGACCCAGTTCGAAGATACATGGTCCGCGATGATATTACTTTCTGTGCAACCAAGTATGGGGGCCCAGATATTGTTTGCTTGCAAGAAGTTAAAATTACTGAGTTCCAATTGCAGTGTGCCTGTGCGCTCATTTACCCTAATAGTCAACTTTTTTCCACCAAGCACCCTCCCGGTCGTGGTGGTGCTATTATTCTCCTGGCCAATAGATGGCATGGGAATTTTGTTGATTGGGGGGTTGACCCTTCTAACCAAGCTGTTTGGATTTTGCTTGAAGTTGACGGAATGTCCTTTGGAATTTTAAATGTATATGCCTCCAATAGTGCTCCGGAGCGTTGTTTGCTTTGGAAATGGTGTGCCTTTTCTTTGCCTCCTACAGTTTGGATCGTCTGTGGAGATTTTAATATGGTTGAGCGTGCTTCTGATAAAATTGGGGGTCTAAACCACAGGTGGGCCCTTGGTGAGCGTGAAGCCTGGTTTTTTATGAAAAAAAAATTATGTTTGTCTGACCCTAATTCCTGTCTTTCTCCTGCTTCTTTTGATGAGCACCTTTGGTTTACCTGGAATAACTTTCAAGTTGGGCGGGCAAGGATTCTCAAACGTTTAGATAGAGCTATGTTGTCAGACCATACCCAGTTTTATTTTCATCGAAAGCATGGTGATGCTCCAGTTGTGGAGGTTATTGTTGGTACTATTGGGTCTGATCATTCCCCAATTATGTTCACTGTTTTATCTTCTGTGGTACCTGATCAGGGTATTAAGTCTCGTTTTTTCTTAACACATCCTTTCTTCAGCATTCTTCCATGATGTGTCATATTCGGAGAGTCTGGAATTTGGGGGACAGACCTGTTGGTGAAGAAGGATGGATTGAGTGGTGGAATGATGCTATATCCCGAACCACAGCCCTTCTTCGTAGTTTGGGCAAGAAAGTTGCTCAGTTTAGAAAATATTCTTTGCTTGCTTTATGCACTAAACTGACAAAAGCCTCTTGTAGGCTTGAAGCCAACCCTCTCTGTCCTATTTTGCAGGGGCATGCTGCTCAGGTTCGTCATGAGCTCAAGGTGGCAGAGCTCTATGAAGCTAAAGGTGCTCAGATCAAGGCCCGCTTACATTGGCTTAAAATTGGGGACAGAGTTTCTAAGGAATTCTTCCAAAAGTTACGTCCTCCTCGCAATGCCACTAAATTCAAAGCTATTGTGGACAATGGTATTCGCCATACCTCTCTACCTAGTATTGCTGACATTTTTGTTAAGCATTACACTCAAGTTTTTGCTGCTCAGTCTTCTTCTCCAGAGAGGGATGAAGCTCTCAAGCTTTGCATGGATGCTGTCCCTAACAAACTCTCTGTAGCTCAAAGAGAGGAGTGTGAAAAGTATTTGTCTGTTGATGACCTTGCCTCAGCATTAACTCAAATGGCCAATGAGAAGGCCCCAGGCTTGGATGGATTTCCTTGTGAATTCTACAAGGCATGTTGGGACTTTGTTGGTTCTGATTTACACAAAGTCTACCTTGAAGCCATGCACAGTGGCTCTCTTGGAGCAATTTTGAACCGAGGTAATATCAAGTTCATTCCAAAACAAGGGGATCCTGAATGTATAACAAATTGGAGGCCAATTACCTTGCTCAATGTCAGCTATAAGATTATTGCCAAAGCCTTGGCTCTGAAACTCCGGCCCCTGTTGCCTCTTATTGTTAGGCCGGAGCAAACAGGATTTATTAAAGGCAGATATATATTGGATAATGTCATTGTAGTTTGGGAAGGTATGGAATGGGCTAGGCGGTCTGGTCAACAAGCCCTCTTCTTGAAAATTGATTTTGAAAAGGCCTATGATAGAATTGAATGGAACTTCATTCTTTCCATGTTACAATCTTTAGGGTTTGGGCCTGTGTTTGTTCAATCTGTCAATATTCTTTTTCAGGATGCTTCGGTTGTTTTATCTTTGAATAATCATCAAACTAGGCCAATCGGTTTGTTCAGATCTGTTCGGCAAGGTTGTCCCTTGGCTCCTTCTCTGTATATCCTTGTTGTTGAAGCCTTTGGATATTTGCTTGCTAGGCATGCTTCTTTGGGCCAAATTAAGGGTATTTCTCTCCCTGATAACCAAGGTCAGCTCATTAATGGTCACTTTGCTGATGACTCTTTTCTCACTCTTTTAGAGGAGGAACACTCAGTGAAGGAAGCACTCAGATGTTTGGAAGTTTTTTGTCAGGCCTCTGGTTCTAGTATTCAGTGGAGAAAAACTTCTTGTTATCGGCAGTCCCCTACCCCGCTCCCTCCTTGGCTAGAACAGTTTCAATGGCATTGGATTTTGCCAGGAGAAGTGTTCAAATTTCTAGGGATCCCTTTTGCCTTTTATGGTTCCCCTGTTCAGTTATGGAACTATGTTCTGCAGAAAGTTGAGAAAAAGCTTGAGTATTGGATTACTAAGAAGATGTCTCTGGCAGGAAAATTCCAGATTTGTTCTAAGGTCCTTGCCTCTACTCATGTGTATTACTCTTCTTGTTGGGTCCCTTCACAAGCATGCTACCTTAAGCTTGAAAGACTATTGAGGAATTTTTTGTGGGCAAACTCAGTTGAGAAGAAAGGTTTTCACCGGGTTGCTTGGGATATGTGTTGTTTACCTAAAGCTTCAGGAGGAATGGGCATGGTTGATTGTAAAAGACAAGGCACGGCTCTCTGTGCCAAATGGATCATACGAGCCCTTAAAGGCTCGGAGGCCTGGAAAATCCTCATCAGACATTGTATTTCTTCGGGGCTGCCTTTGAACAAACAAGCCTGGAGAGGAATTGACCTCCCTTCCCTAATTGTAATGCCAGTCTTTGTGAAAATATCTGGTTCTTTTGTGATTAAAAGTATTTGGAAATCATGGCAGCAATTCACTCCTTGGCTTAAGTGGAAAGGGAATAGAGGCCATAAAGGACTGTCCATCAATTCTTTAAACATCTGGTGGTCTTCGGTGATTAACATTCAGGGAACTCCTCTTGCTCAGGTCCCGTGGATTCATGCCCAAAAGTTTTTTAAAAAAGGTATATCTACAGTTTCTGATTTTTATTCTCAAACCTCGAGGGATTGGATCCCTTGGCCGCTTTTTAAACAACAATTTCAGTTGAGCACTGGTGACAAGCTCACTTATGACTCAGTAATTGACATTATCCCCTTTTCCATGTGGCACAAGTGTGGGCAGCACTCTCAGAGGCCATGGTGGAAAGATTGGTCCTGGTGTTCGGATATACCATTGTTGAATTACTCAGCTAAATTGGGTTACAAGTGGCTCTCCCCAATGTTGCCAATGGTCCCTAGACTTAATGATAAATGGGGAGATCCAGTGGCGGTTTCTGGTTGGAAGGCTCGATTTCAGATAGTTTGGTCTTCTTTTCTTGAGCCAAAACAATCTTTTTTTGCTTGGAGCCTTCTCTTTCAAAGTTTACCCTTAGGAGACAGACTCAGGCACTTGGGAGTTGCAAACCCTAAATGTGCATTCTGTAATGAGGATGAATCTTCTCCTCATATTTTTTGGTTTTGCACAAGAGCAAGGAGTGCACGGGAATGGGGATGGTCTTTTTTTTCCCAATTCCGGGATGAATCCCTTACATGGCAGCAAGCTCTGTTAGGGGATAAGATTAAATTTGTTCTTCCCTTGTCCAAAGTGTGGCACATATTTCGAATTAGTCTTCTTTTTCACATGTGGAAATCTAGAAACAAGATAGTTTTTCAGCATCAAACTCCTTCTGATGAATTTTCTCTAGTCGACAAAATAGAGGTGTTTCAAGATACATGGTTCCAGATTTGCAATCAGCAGGCTAAACTTGACATTGAGCAGGCGCACATGAAGGCACTTTTGGATGACTGGAAAAATGCACCTTGCTCAGTTAGCAGGGTTTTTCCAAACAACGCACAATAGACATCCTGTTCCCGCTCGAGGTCTCATCAACTGCCACGTCTGGTGCATGCACAGGGAGGTTGGGGACATGACAGTTTTACCTACAATGATGGATGGAATGCACAGCCAATTCAATCACCATCATGTTCTCCACCCAGAGGTGTCGGGGATGAGCTGGTGGAAGTTAATGGTGGCACACAGGATCGTGCCTGGAATGCAGGGGATATAAGTGCACATAATTGCCAGCTTGATAGATCTCGAGGACAGGGCTGGGGAGATTCAAATGTTCATGAGGATCAGGGACACACAGATGGATTACCGCATACCTTGGCCATTCCATGGGACTCCAACGTAGACGTGCGGCCACAAACTTTACGATTGCAGGCAAGTTTCACTTCCTGTTTGATTGATGTTGCCTAGTTTGTAGTGAGCTCTGGTTTGTGGTTTCCCAACCCGTGGTTAGGGTTGGCTTGTTTCTTCCAGGGGTGTGATCATTGCCACCCGCCACTTTTTTCATGTTAAACTTTATTATTAATATAATTTAGCTTTTCATCAAAAAATTTAAAAAAAATTTACTTTATCTTATATTTATTTTTATATTTTATGTTTCTTTTATATGTTTTCTGACTAATCACTATCATGAACAAGTACAAAATATAAGTATGTATATATTTTTAAAGATCCAAAATTTGTATGCTTAGGACAATCTTCTTTATGAAGTGAATTTAAATAATCTTATTATCTCCTAATTATTTTAGTAGTTTTATTATAAGAGCGATTTTCTAGGCATTAAAGTGTTCATCATAATATTCGTCCATATAAATTTTTTTATTTTTCTATTGTACATTTATTTTATATTTATTTTTAGTCTATTGTACCTTTAGAACTGATACAATATCTTAAGTTCTTAGTTATAAAAAGAATTAAAATAAGTGACAACAAAATGTGTTAAGCTAGACTTATAGGTAATATATATATATATATATATATATATATATATATATATATATATATATATATATATACTTTGGAATATGCTAGTCAATAAAACAAAAAATTCTTTTACATAAATTAATAATTGTTGTGAAACTATATAATTAATTATAATCCCATGGGTTTTTGTGAACAAGAAAAATAAAAATAAATCGACGAATAGTAGATTTATATTGATGATAAAAGGTTTTTGTGAAAAAGGAAAAGAAAAAGAAAGTGATGAAAAGTAGATTTGTATTGCATTCATAATGTTACATGATTTAATATAGTTGGATTGGTAAGTTTGGAGAATGTTAAGGGAATGTCTATTCCTACTAGGAGAAGTTTGGTTAATAATTTTTTATGTTTTGTTAGTGTTGATGTAGTTTGTCTTCAGGGGTTTAAGATGGATGTCTTTGCTCTCCATAGTTGTATGGATAACAATTGGTCTGGGGCCTGGTGGGCTTTTTATTATGACAAAGGTTCTAGGGGGTGGTCCTTGCTATTAGGTATTGGCTAGTTGCACTATTGATTGATCAAGTGGAATGCCCATTTGGTAGGATTTGTTGGGCTACTTTTGCGATTGCTAGCCATGTAATTGGTATTTTTTTTGTTTATGCTCCTAATTCTTCTAGTGAGAGGACTACCTTATGGGATTCGATGCAGATAAATTTACTTGATGCTAATGGGATCATAAGGGGAGATTTAATATGGTGGAATGGGGTGGATATCATGAAGGTGGGCATGGTGGTTGTATTGTAGGTGCTGAGAAGGACTCATGGTGCAACTTGAAGGATTATTTACAAATATTTGATGCTATTACTAGGCAAAAGTTTTTGGAATCTAGAGGATGGTTCTCTTGGTCTAATAAGGAAAGAGGAGGAGACAAAATCATGGCTCATTTGGATAGGATTTATATTGACAAAAATGTGTTTACATGTATTGGTTGAGGGATCAGAGCTATTTTGGTATCTTTCGACCTCTAGTTCTAATCATTTCCCTATTAGATCTTCCATTTTATTTTGTGGAGCTATTGTGATGGATAAGAAACTTCCCTTCAAACTTAATGTTTCTCATATAGATTCTAAAGCCTGTAGGGACCTGATTCATTGTGTTTGGAATTTGGAGCCACACTCGGTTGGCTATGGCTAGATTGGCTGGTGGGAAGCGGTTATCCAGCGCATTATCAAAAATTTTAGGGGCTGGGGAATATTGGTTTATAGGAGAAGGGAAGATTAAAATAGCTTAGGAAGAACTTGGAGGTAGCCAGAAGAGATCTTGAAGGTGATTCTTTTAATGTTTAGCTTTAGGAGAAAGCAATTAAGTGTGAACATGAAATCAGGTGCTATGAGGATTATGTTAGCAGAGGTGCCCGTATTAGAAGCAGGATTCATTGGCTTAAACAAGGAGATGCTCCATTTTAGTTTTTCTTTAGCCACATTAAAAATAAAATTTCTACTAAGAGAATAACTGCTCTTAACATTTTTGATGATAGATTGGTGGAAGATGATGATAGTATCCGATCCACTATTGAATATCATTTTTGTAAGATATTTTTCCTTTATCCATTGAGTCCTAAGGTTTTTGAGGCTAGAAATGATGAAATGTTTGAAGTGCTTGATAAAATGAAGGATGGCAAAACTTCAGGTCATGATGGCATTCTTGTTGAATTCTACAAAGTTTTTTAGGATACTATGGGTAATGACTATACTAGATGATTCAGGAAGATTTTGAGAAAGGCTTCTTTTATGGTATGCTTAAACAAGGTCTAATTAAGCTTATATCGAAGGCTTATAGGAAATATACTATGGGGGGATGAATACCTATCACTCTTTTAAATGTTTCCTATAAGATTGTGGCTAAGGTGTTGGCTCTTTGCTTCAGAGATGTTTCTGCTAGGATTTTGAGACGGATAGGTTTTATCAAGGGCAGGTTCATTCTTGATAGGGTCTTGACTACTTTGGAGACTTTGGAATGGGCATAGGAAAGTGGACATAAAGCCATTATGCTTAATATTGACTTTGGCAAAACCTATGATTTGGTGGACTGGTCGTTTATTTTTAGTATCATGGAATGACTTGGATTCAACAAACGTGTAGTGGATAAAATCAAGATCTTATTCACCTATGTCTCTGCTTAAGTTGTAGTTAATGGTAAGCTCACTAATCAAATAAGTATTTTCAAGTCCATTAGACAAGGGTGCCCTCTTGTTCCCATTTTGTTTGTTATTATTGTTGATGCTCTGGGTTATATGTTGGAATCGAAGAGAGGTGCAGGTTTAATGAAAGGGATTGATACTCCTGGAAGTCCTATCCTGAATAATCATTTTGTAGATGATTCCCTTATTTATTTTTATTTGGATGCATTATCACTTCAAAATGTCAGAGGTTTCTTAGAGCAGTTTTGCAAAGACTTTGAAGCCATCATTAGTGAAGAAAAATTAGACTATTGGTTGATTGGCAGTGACACTCTTCCAGATAATTTCTCTCCTAGTTGGCGGTGGGTGAAGGATGGTGAAATTGTTAGATACCTTGGAATCCTATTTGGCAAGACCATTTCTTTGAAGGACATGTGGGATTGGTGTCTTGAGAATTTTGTAAAGAAAATTCAGTTTTGGAAAAATAAGCTCATATCCTTTGCTGGTAGAATAATTATTGTTGGAAAAATATTACAAGCTTGTCATCTTTATTGTTCTTTGTGTTGGTTGCCCAATGCTTCTCAGTTTGGAAGATTGGAAAGGTTTATTAGAGGCTTTCTTTGGTCTAATTTTGATGGCTCTAATATAATGTCCTCTATCTCTTGGAACTATTGCATTATTCCTAAGGAGGAAGGTGGTTTGGGTCTTTTGGACATTCAGATGCAGGGTAAGGTGTTAAAAGCTAAATGGGTAGTCAAAGCATTGGAAGGTGATGATTCTTGGCAAAGGCTCTTGCGATATAGAATTCAAAATTGTCTTCATGTTTATGGTTTTAAGGGGGATTTTCATATTGAGTATGTTGTGGGTCATCCTATTTAATTTAAAATATGGGTTAGTATCCTTATTAAAAGGATCAAGGAGGCATGGAAGATGGTTGGCTCTATAGTTTATTGGGCCTATATGGAAGAGCGTAGAGGTTGGGTAATTCCATATAGGTCTATTTGGATGTGGAAATACAATGGGGTGTATGCCTCAAACCTTCCTTGTCTTAGATAAAATAGGTTGGTTAAGAGAGGAATTAAGAAATGAGTAGATCTATGGGATTCAGGAGCCGCTGATTGGATTAAGTGGGAGGATCTTTGCAATAAGTTTAATTTGAAAGCTTCTGATAAGGATACTATTGTTCATATTCATTCTCTTCTTCCCTTCGAATAGCAGTATAAGTTAAATGGTGGTTTTTCTAGCCCTATCTGGCATGACTAGAGGTGGAACATTCAGGGGGGCATCATTTCTTACAAATCCACTAAGATTTAAAAAACTCTATTGCCTAAGAATTCTTTGAATATCCTGTTAAATAGAAGCTAGGACATTGTATGTCTAGATAAGAAGTGGAAGAAGAGGCTAAAGCAAGTTTGGAAATTCTGATTATTTGCCCAACTCAAGGTTTTTCTTTGGCTACTTATTTTCCAAGGTATCCATTGCAAGGTAAGGTTGGCAATGTGGATGAATATCTCAGACCTCTACAGTAGTTGTGGTAGAAAAGAAATTTTTAAACATATCCTTTGGGATAGTAGTGTAGCAAGGAATGTTTGGAAAATATTGAAGTGGACCTATTATCCTATCCTAGGTGATAGGTGGAGTTTTAAATTGGTTCTTTAAGGAGATGCCTTTGGATGCCCTTAGCATCTTAGGGAGGTATGAACAGTTATCAAAACATCGAATTTGTATGCTATTTGGAAGACAAGATGCATTTTAGTTTTTCGAGATGAAGCTATTCCCACTTCTAGGATTGTGTTCAATGTTGTTATTGATATTTAGTTCTAATGTAAAGCCTTTAAGAGGCTTATAATCAAATATCTCAAAGACTGCTCAAAGATTGCTCTGCTTAGGAGAAGTTGGATGATTGGATGTCCTTGAACAAATTTTTGTAATCTATTATGATATCTTGTATTTGAATTTTTTTTGTATTAATATAAGCAATATTTTTCAAAAAAAAAATATTCAAAAAAGAGATTTAGGTTATCTTAGGAGAATGCTTACATAGATAGGTATTAACTTGCAACGTAATTTTAATCATGGAATATGCCACAAAAATTGTATCATCACATTAACAAGTTAGAAAAGTAATAATTTAAGATGACTACCAATCCTATTTAAAATACGGAATATGTCACTAAACTTACATCATCCCAATTTAACCTGAATACCAATCCATCAGCTAAAAACAATTCTAAAATTTAAATCTGACTGGAAATGTAATCAACTATTTAATTTAATATGTCACTAAACTTACATCATCCCAATTTAACCTGAATACCAATCCATCAGCTAAAAACAATTCTAAAATTTAAATCTGACTGGAAATGTAATCAACTATTTTTTTTTTTTAAATTAACAAGTCCATCTGCGACAGCTGTTTTGATGATTTTTTTTTAAATTAACAAGTCCATCTGCGACAACTGTTTTGATGATGCAGTAGTAACGAGAAGAATCTCGGGCGTCGCAGAAGAGGAACTCAAGAAAAATTATTCGGCAAATTAAAACGAAAATTTTCAAAACCCTAAGTTTATTGTTCGTGCAGTTGGAAACTTTGGGCCACGCTAACGGCGCTTGAAAACAACACATTTTTTTAACTGTACCTCAATAGACTCCTCAGAACATCGATTTCAACAGCGACGATGTTATCATGGCCTCCTGCAAAAGTTCAATTTTCCTCAATCTACTTAAACTGGGAGAAAGAAAGTAGTGTACCTAAGTTTGTCTAGTGCCATCAGAGCTCGCCCCAGATGACTCTGCTGCTTTCCAGATCCTCTTGCAAGTACTCCTTGGAGAAACTGATCAAATTTTCCAAGTCCACGTCTGTCTGAGACATATCATTCCACTCCAGGCCCACCAAAGGATCTTGGGCCTCGTTATCAGTTGCTGAATCTTTAATTAAATTATTGCAATATATTGCAGAAGCCACGGGCCCTTCTTTTATTCCATTCGTGGCATTCCCTGCGCTACATGGGAGGATATGCTTATGGCCTTCGAATAACTTCAGATGGCTAAACAACTTATCCTTTCTGCAAAATGTTGTGCCGCAGGAGCAGTGCCACCGGCTGTCTCTGCAGTTCCTTCCGTGGATCTTCAGATCTGAAACGACGGAGAAGTCCTTGCCGCACTTGTTACAGCTGTACATCTTGGGGCAGTGACTTCTCTTATAATGGTTCCTCAGACAGGAGAAGGATTTGAGAGGCCTGAACTTGGGATGACGCCTGTTGCGCCCACATTTCTCTACGGGACACGAATACGATCTCTTGGCCCTCTTGACGGCCATGGTTGAATCTGCAGGATCGCCCCTCGCCATGAGAGCTTCCAGCGATTTATATTGCTCTCCATGGGATCGCATGTGCATTCGAACATTCGCGCCCCGCCGGAAACCCTTGCCGCAGATCTCACAGAAATGGGTGTGCTCCGCCAGAATCTCCTCTTCATTCATCTCTACAATTTCTTCTCCTTCTGTAAACTGAAAATTTTCACGCCGTTGGAGATCAGAAGAGCTTTTCGACACGATCGCAGCGCCTGTCACAATAACTTCGCCGAGGATGGAACTTGTAGCCGAATCCACCTGTTGATGACCTTCGGATACCGTTACCAGCAGTTCAGATTGACGTTGATAAAACTCCCGTAGTTGCTCGGCTTTCTGGCCGACGCATGAAATCCTCGACACCAGGACAGAGAGGCTTGTTTCTCCGCGGAAGAGACCGGCCGTTGGCGCCGCCGCATCCAAATTGTTTTCTTGTAGGCCGGATTCTAACGCTGGTCCTTTTCCCTCTCGCTGTGAAAATTATTGTAGCCTGGAAAATTTCTGTCGCAGTCAAATGGTTGTGAAGAATTAAAGTCTGGAAAATCCGTCGGAATTTCCATGGAGTCCTTCATTATTCCTGCAACGCAATACCTATTTATGAAGAAATTTTAATCCTTTTTTTTTTTTTCTTCTCACGCGGCCGAAGTCGGACGTCCCGGACTGCGCTCAACGTTGCAGCGCAGTGCGGTTGTCGGGGGCGCCGACGGACTTCGCCCAAGAATGGGCGAAGTGCGAACGTCGGGGCGCCGACGGACTTCGCCCGAAACTGGGCGAAGTTCGCACTTCGGGGCCGCCGACGGACTTCGCCCGAAACTGGGCGAAGTTTGTACTTCGGTCAGCCGACGGACTGCGCTGGGCGAAGTGCGGACTGCGGCCGACTTCAGACTTCGCTCACGCACTCGAGCTGCGCTCGGATCTCGGGCGCAGTCGGACTTCGGCAGCGAAGTAGGAAATGCTTCTCCGAGACTTGCCCGATTTTGGCCTTGCAGTCTTTTCTTGACTGTAGTCTTGCGCGGCTGCCGCTGGCTTGGCAAGATCCGTAAGAGAGGAGAGAAAAACCGGAACAGAGAACAATTAAACTTTAGCACAATAAAACTGTAAACCCTAAAGATGCCACAAACTACAACAAACTTTATTCATATGAAAAACTTGGGTTACAGAATTCCTCAACCGAGGAAATTACAACATCTGCAGGCTGTGCTGCAGGATAAACTAAACAGACAAAATGTCGAGTCGGCTGCTCGGACATTAATCAGCTGAGCCAAACTGCTCACTGATATACTCTTCTTCTCTTGTCTCCTCTCTGCTCTCTGCCTCTGCTCCTGCTACTGCACTACAATCTAAAATACCCGAGACGCCTTATATAGCCGCGAGGAGAGGAGGATTAGGGTTTGTCCTCTGACAAGTTCTGACAAGCCCTCAACTAGGGTTTCTGACCAATCGCCGCACTAGCATTAAATCGCCGAACTGGCATTAACTTCTACAGCGATCGGATCTGTTAGAGGGTAGGTGCGGCGTCATGTCAGTCCTTTTTGCCGGGATCCCCAACTGCGCGAGCGCAGTCCGGCTTCGCCCAAATTTGAAGCGCAGTCTGGCGGAGTCGTGAAATCTGGGTTAATTTTTCTAACACCCTCCTTTAAGCCCGATTTCACGAGCGCTTTGACTCCAAGCTGCTCTTGCAATCTGTTGAAGTCTTCCTCCTTCAAAGGCTTCGTGAAGATGTCGACCAGCTGCTCATTGGACCTGCAAAACTGTAGTTGTACTTCGCCAAATTTCACCAGCTCTCTGATGAAATGATATCGGATGTCTATGTGCTTTGTCCGGCCGTGGAAGACGGGATCCTTTGACAGTGCAATGGCCGAATTGTTATCGCAGAAAATTGTTGTTGCGCCTTCCGGAGGAAAGTTCAGTTCACTCAGAACTCTTCGCAGCCAAACTGCCTGGCATGCGGCTAACGTGGCGACGACATATTTTGCTTCGGCTGTGGACAACGCAACAATGGGTTGTTTCTTGGACGCCCATGAGACTGCCCCTGATCCGAGATGGAAAGCATACCCGGAGGTGCTCTTTCGATCATCGATACTGCCAGCCTAGTCACTATTTGTGAAGCCGACCAGTTCTAGCTGGTCCTGTCTAGCATAAAATAGGCCATGGTTTCACGTCCCGTTGACATAGCGCAAGATCCTCTTGCCTGCTTGCCAGTGCGTGTCCTTCGGAGTCTCCATGAAACGGCTAATCAGACTGACTCCGAACATAAGATCTGGCCGAGTTGCAGTCAAATACATCAGACTGCCAACTAGCCTTTTGAACAAGGTTGGATCAACATTCCTCCCTGTATCCAACTTGCTCAGCTTCAAACCTGTGGCTGCAGGTGTGATGGCAGGTTTGTTGTCCTCCATCTTGAAGCGCTTCAGGACATCCTTCGCATACTTGCCTTGATAAATGAAGATGCCATATGCCGATTGGTCAACTTCAATGCCAAGAAAATACTTCATTAGCCCTAAGTCCGTCATCTCGAACTCCTTCTTCATGGTTGTTCTGAACTGGTCGAACAAGACATTGCTGTTGCCAGTATAAATCAAATCGTCCACATACAAGCAGATGATAATGAGCTCACCTGCTTCATTTGTCTTCATGTACAGGGTGTGCTCATATGGGCATTTGACAAACCCATTTTCCTGAAAATAGCTGTCAATCCGGCTATACCAAGCTCGGGGCGCCTGCTTCAAACCATACAGGGCCTTCTTCAGCTTCAGGACTTTGCCCTCCTGGCCTTCAATTTCGTAACTTGGTGGCTGGTCTATGTAGACCTCTTCCTCCAACACTCCGTTGAGGAAGGCTGACTTGACATCCATCTGGTACATCTTCCAACCTTGTTGGGTTGCTAATGCCAAGATCATCCTGACTGTGTCAAGTCGGGCTACAGGTGCATATACCTCATGGTAATCGATGCCTGACTTTTGCTTGTACCCCTTCGCCACCAGTATGGCCTTATGCTTGTCAACATCTCCTTGGGCATTGAACTTCATCTTATACACCCACTTGACCCCAATGGTCTTCTTCCTTGCTGGAAGATCTGTCAGCTGCCATGTTTCATTCTTTTCAATGGCTGCTATCTCCTCATCCATCGCATGCACCCACTTCTGATTCTGACTTGCATCTTTGAACTCTATTGGATCAACTTCAGTACAGAATGCAAAGTCAGAGTGCTCTTCATCTATGTGGGTTTGGGTTGCCTCATAGATTTCTCGCAAGCTCCTTGTCTTCGCTGGCGTCACCAGGTTCTGGATTCTACTTGCGAGTGGAGGCGACCGAGATGGAGTGGTTGTGCTACTGCTGGCACCGTTGTTGCTGCTGGAAGTTGCAGGTGGTTGCACACTTCCTTCTTCCAAGTCAATAGACTATACTACTATTAGCTTTAACTGGCCAGTCTCTGACTTCCCGTTCTAGGCTTTATCTTCAAGAAATTTCACATCATGGCTGATGATGAGCTTTTTCATCATAGGGTTGTACAATCTATATGCCTTCGCTTGCTCACTGTACCCTGTGAAAATGCACTTCTTAGCTCGATCATCCAACTTCTATCGCTTCTCTTCTGGAACATGTGCATATGCAATGCACCCGAACACACGCAACTGAGCCACACTTGGCTTCACTCCGCTCTAGGCCTCCTGAGGGATTTTGTCTTTCACGCTTTTGGTGGGACATCTGTTCAGCAAATAGACTACACATGTTACAGCCTCTGCACAGAATTCATGCGACAATCCCTTCGCCTTAATCATGCTTCGCGCCATTTCCATGATGGTTCGGTTCTTCCTCTCAGCTACGCCATTCTGTTGTGGCGTGTATCTGGCAGTGAACTACCTTCGAATTTCGTGTTGTTTGCAAAAGTTGTGGAATTCGTTGGAGATGTATTCTCCACCTCCATCAGTTTTGAGAGTCTTCACATAATAACCGCTTTGTTTCTCAACCAGAGCCTTGAACTCCTTGAATCTGGAAAATGCCTCTGACTTCAGCTTGATGGCATAAATCTAAGTCTTTCGGCTGAAGTCATCTATAAAGGTCAAGAAGTATTTGTTGTCGGCAAATGTGGTGGTCTGCATCAAACCACAAATGTCTGAGTGCACCAACTCTAATGGCCGTGATGCTTTCCAAGACTGTTCTACAAGGAATGCATCCCTATGTTGCTTGCCGACTAGGAAACCTTCACACACTTGGTTCGGTTGCTCGATAAGGGGTAAACCCTTCACCATTCGCATCCTATGCAGTTGATTCAGGCCACTGAAGCTCAGGTGACCAAATCTGAGATGCCACAGCCAGGTAGCATATTTTTCAACTACACTCAGAGACATCAATGATTCATTCTGAATCTGCAGTAGAAACATTTTGTTTTTCGTCATGGACACTGTTGCGATTTGTCCATGCACTTTGTCTCTGATGAAACAGACACCGTATTTGAACAGTACAGTGTGCCCCTTCTGCACAAGTTGTCCAACACTTAGCAGATTGTGCTTCAACCCAGGCACATAAAAAACATCTTGAATTGTTTTTGTTTCACCGTGTCGGGTGCGGATGAGGATCGTTCCTTTCCCTATCATAGGAACTTTGCTGTTGTTCCCCATCTTGACTTCGGACTGGACTGTTTCATCTAGTTGTGAGAACATCTCTCTGTTCCCAGTCATGTGATTGCTGCAACCACTGTCAAGATACCAGATGTTTTTCTTGCTCTCCTCTTCAATACAGCAAGTCAGTAGTACATTTCCTCTTGTCGCATTTTCGGGTTCCTCTGTATAATGGGCTTGCTACTGATTCTCGTTCGCCATCTTCTTATTGCACTGTGAGGCATAATGGCCGAACTTTCTGCAGTAGTAGCATTGGACCTTTGACATGTCCTTCTTCTGCTGAGAGCTTCCTTGCTGATTTCTGCCAGTGCCTCTTCCTCCTTGCTGATGAAAGTTGCAACTTGGCTCAGCGTCATGAGGGTTTGATCTCCCTCCTTGCTTGTTACTTCTCCCACGCCTGCTTCTGCCTCTTCCTCCTTGAGAACTAGAAGCGTTGTGGTGGGAGTCTTGTCTACCGCTATCTCGGACTGAGGCTTGAGCCCGAAATGCTTGCTCTAGAGAGGTCTGAGATGAACGGCTCAACCTCTGTTCATGGGTCTGCAATGAACCCATGAGTTCGTCTGTCGAGAGGGTTGTCAGATCCCTCGACTCTTCGATTGCTATCACAACCGAGTCGAACTTAGCAGGCAGACTTCTGAGAATATTCTCCACGATTCTCTGGCTCTGGAAATTTTCTCCGTTCAACCGCATCTGGTTGATAATGTCAGTCGTCCGGGTGAATAAGTCGCTTATCGACTCGGACTCGTTCATTTGCAGGTTCTCAAACTCTTTCCTGAGCATCTGCAGCTTCACCAACTTCACTTTGTCGGTGCCCTGATACGAACTTGCCAGGGTTTCCCAGGCCTGCTTGGCCTTGGTGGCTGATGCAATCCACGGGAAGATGGTCTCCTCCACCGCTTGCTTGATGTAGAAGAGGGCCTTCTGGTCTTTCTTCTTGTCCTCTTTCAACAGATCCTTGTCTGCTTGAGAGAGGGCGGCCGATCTTCTTGCATTTGCCAGTTCTGGGTAGCCGTTCTCAACTAACTCCCATAACTCTTGAGATCCGAACAGGATCTTCATCTGGATGCTCCAGTAATCATAGTTCTTGCCGTTAAATCGCGGGATCTGCAACTGCAGGGAATTCCTTCCGAAATCCATCTTCTATCTCTGCGTCACGACTCAATCAGCTCTGATACCAATTTGAAGAAATTTTAATCCTTTTTATTTTTTCTTCTCACGTGGCCAAAGTCGGACGTCCCGGACTGCGCTCAACGTTGCAGCGCAGTGCGGTTGTCGGGGGCGTCGACGGACTTCGCCCAAGAATGAGCGAAGTGCGCACGTCGGGAGCGCCGACGGACTTCGCCCGAAACTGGGCGAAGTTCGCACTTCGGGGCCGTTGTCGGACTTCGGCAGCGAAGTAGGAAATGCTTCTCCGAGACTTGTCCGATTTTGTCCTTGCAGTCTTTTCTTGACTGTAGTATTGCGCGGCTGCCGCTGGCTTGGCAAGATCCGTAAGAGAGGAGACAAACGTCGGAACAGAGAACAATTAAACTTTAACACAATAAAACTGTAAACCCTAAAGATGCCACAAACTACATCAAACTTTATTCATATGAAAAACTTGGGTTACAGAATTCCTCAACGAAGGAAATTACAATATCTGCAGGCTATGTTGCAGGATAAACTAAACAGACAAAATGTCGAGTCGGCTGTTCGGACTTAATCAGCTGAGCCAAACTGCTCACTGATATACTCTTCTTCTCTTGTCTCCTCTTTGCTCTCTGCCTCTGCTTCTGCTACTGCACTACAATCTGAAATACCCGAGACACCTTATATAGCCGTGGGGAGAGGAGGATTAGGGTTTGTCCTCTGACAAGTTCTGACAAGCCCTCAACTAGGGTTTCTGACCAATCGCCACACTAGCATTAAATCGCCGAACTGACATTAACTTCTACAGCGATCGGATCTGTCAGAGGGTAGGTGCGGCATCATGTCAGTCCTTTTTTCCGGGATCCCCAACTGCGCGAGCGTAGTCCGGCTTCGCCCAAATTCGGAGCGCAGTCTGACGAAGGCGTGAAATCTGGGTTAATTTTTCTAACAATTTATACAAGAGAGGAAAAGACCTCAGATTCTTCTGTTAAATCCGTATGCAGCAAACAAGCGCATAGTTATTTGAGAAAAAAAGGACTATAGAGTCACATCTTCGAAATTGATGTCATTTGTTGTTATCTTAGCTATTGAGTTTCCTTTTTGTGATTATAATATTTATTGCAGGGCCTATCATCGTCACGGCTGGGGTCTTGTAGTTAACATTTAAAAATAATTTTTTTTAAACAAATTCGTACACGCCTGATATTTTTGTTATGTTTTTTAAGTCATACATATATAAACATTTGGAATTATTTTTTTTTAATTCCAAAAAACCAACTAGTACGAGGACTCTGCCAGCTTTGAGTGCGTGATAAATATGTAAAATTTTTCAAATCTCATTCTTTTCATTTCTTTAAACAATTAAATGTGGAAATTATCTTAAAAATAAAAATTAATTATAACTAATTTGCTTACCCGAACCCGAACTCATAGATATTTGGAATTTTTTTTTTTTTTTAAATATGTTTTGAAAAATAGTTACTGCCATTATTTTAGATCCCTCAATACTACTCAAAGTCTTTCATATTTTAAAGCTCTTCAAATAAAAAAAACAAAATGACACAAGGATCATCTAAATTAGAATATGGAATTGACATATATGCTATTTTCTTTTCTAACAAAATTTTTGGATAGCTAAAAAAAATGTTGATAGCCCAACTTCAAATATTCATATCTCCTTCAATAATGATTAGAATTATATAGTACTTAAAATGATTTACATGATAGTGTAAAAATATTATAAATATGATTGTTGAAAACATTATAGCTTCTAAAAGATGAAATGTTTTCGAAAAACATTTGTGCTAATTTTATAATCCAAAAAATGCAATCCCCTCCTGCTAAAATCATTGTTCCAATACCACTTATTATGAACCTTTATTCATATTAAAAAAAATCATTTACCATATACTAAAATAACAAACAATCCATCCATTGTTAACCATTATACAATAACAATCTACAAATAAATACAGATATAAATAATACCTTTGAAGCATAATAACAACAAAAATAATAATAAATTTTACATTGACACATTTCTTCTTTATATGTCCATCTCCTTAAACCCACCATCTTCACAAATCCTTCATCTTCCTCTTTATCATAATATAACAACGTTTAAGTTTTATGTGAACCTATGCCAATAATACAATATTATATTCCTATATTTCTATCCCTTATACTTAACATTAACATTGTTACAAGTCTTGGTTAACACTCAAATATAGGTGTTCCGCTAAATCTTAATTTTGGGTGAATGACAATATATGCATACTTTAAGCTAATGGAACTTCATTGGCCCTGATACGGGAGACCAACATTATTGGCAGTTTACCAAATTTATATGCATTATACATTTCATAGTGAATGGGTGGAAGTGGTTGGAAATGAATAATAATAAAAATGTAGGTTATACTACATGATAATTAAATGGGTTAGTATGAATACTAATTATTATTTTTATTTTTTTAATTGTAATGATTTTAAAATTATAAATAACAATTTAATTTTTTTTATTATATATAATTAAGTATTCATATATTAAATAAACATATTCTATAAAAAAATTTATAAACATTAAAAAATATTTTACTTATTGTTAAACACTAAATAGTATCACTTAGAAGAAAGAAAAAAAAACATATTTGGTGCGACATATACTTCTCTCATGCTTCACACATATAATAATATATATTTAAAGAGCCAACGTTTGTATGGGTAAAACAATATTCTTTATTTAATATGTAGTTAGTATGAAGTCAATTCCTTAAATTTTTAGACTCTTTGGCCTTATGTTAAATCGTTTTATGTCCCCTTTATTTGTTTTGTTAGTTGATAATAGAATTTTTAATTTGTCTGTTGTACATATAGATGGTTGAGCATCTGATTAAAAAGAGTCAATCCAAGCAACTAATATTAAAAATTCTATTAAATTTTTCTCATGATGCGTAGATTGAAATTTGCCTATTTCAGGTTATAAAAAATTCATAGATATTACATGATTTCAATTAATGTCTCTCATCAAATAGCCAATTACTGCTGGAAAAGTTAAACCAAATCACACGCCCGCAAGCGCTTCGGCGCGAAGCATGTTTAAAATGACTTCGGAAAATGCTTCGCCGCGAAGCACAAATCAGCTGCCTCCTAAAAATACTTCGCTGCGAAGTAAATTCAAATTGTCCTCCGAAGCGAAAATCAGCCAAAGTGGAAATCAGACGCGTAGATCAGGGCATTAATTATCCAAGTGTGCGAGTAGTTGGGGTTGTTCGGCAATTGGTCGAAAAGCCATTTCGGCATTTAAATTCTGTCAGCAGGTTGGTGGTTTTATCCCGCCTTTCGTCCTCATCCCCTGCCTATAAATACCGGGGAATTTGTCATTTTGAGAACGAAGAAAGTAGAAGAGGATAGCGGAAGGAGCAGAGCAGCAGAGAGGAACGACGAGCACAGAGCAGCCGCTGCAGCAAGGGTTTCAACCAGCAGTGCAGCAGAAGCAGCAGCCGCGTTCAACTAGAGAGTGGAGCAGCAGTCTCCCAGAAATCTGTGTGTTTACCCTGCAGATATTTTATCTAGCAGAAGTTTATAATCGCTTCAGAAGGAATCTTTGTAATCCGGCATTATTTTCAATATATAAAATATTAGTCTTGCAAATTTGGGTCTCTGTGTATTGTTATCTGTCTCGGAGTATTAATTTATCCGTAGACATTCCTCAACTAGGGTTTGCCCCGAAGCGGCAAAACACCCGTTCGATCCAGAAGGGAAGGGTGTTAACTTGTTTGGTGTGCCGAAGAAGCATCTCGGCACTTAGTCTCCCCGAAGTGGAATCCAGCAGCCACTTCGCCGAAGTCGCCGCGAGCTGCCGTGCTTCGCAGCTTTCCTGCCCGAAGCAGTCACTTCGGTTGGAAAATTCCCGAAGTGATTTTACTTTGGAAGCAAACCGTGCAAAGCAGTTGCTTCGCTGGGAATTTCCCTAAAGCAGTTTCACTTCGGCACATTATTTCCCCGAAGTAGTTTTACTTCGAAACTTTCTCCCCCGAAGTATTTACTTCGGGAGTATTTTCTCCGAAGTTCCTCCCGAAGCCCAACTCCTTTGCGAAGCATTTTCATTTGACGCGATTTAAATCGGAATATAATTTTATTCCTTCAAATTGGTATCAGAGCTTACGGTGCCGTGATGCGAAGATTGAAGCATGGCTTCTAGACACAATTCCCTGCAGTTGCAGATCCCGCAATTTAATGGCAAGAACTACAATTACTGGAGCATCCAGATGAAAATCCTCTTTGGGTGTCAAGAGTTGTGGGACTTTGTGGAGAATGGTTACCTAGAACCGGTAGATGCAACAGCACTAGCCGCCCTCTCCCAAGCTGACAAAGACCTTCTGAAGGAGAACCGAAAGAAAGACCAAAAAGCCTTGTTCTATATCATGCAAGCGGTTGAGGAGACCATCTTCCCGCGGATTGCATCAGCCACCAAGGCCAAGTAGGCTTGGAAAATTTTGGCCAGCTCGTACTAGGGCACCAACAAAATGAAGTTGGCGAAATTGCAGATGCTCAGGAGGGAGTTCAAGAACCTACAGATGAGTGAGTCTGAGACCATGAGTGATTTTTTCACCCAAAAAACTGATGTCATCAACCAGATGTGGTTGAATGGTGAAATAGTGCAGAATCAAAGGATCGTGGAGAAAATTCTACGAAGTTTGCCAGCGAAATTTGATTCTGTGGTAATTGCAATAGAGGAGTCAAGGGATCTGACAACCCTTTTAGTGGACGAACTCATGGGTTCTCTGCAGACACATGAGCAGAGGCTGAGCCGCTCAACTCAGTCTTCTTTGGAGCAAGCTTTCAAGGTGCAAGTCTCAATTCGAGACAACAGCATACAAGACTCCCACCATGGCGCCTCTAGTTCTCAAAGTGGAAGAGGCAAAGGCAGACGTGGGAGAAGTAACAAGCAAGGAGGGAGATCAAACCCTCATGTTAGTGAAACCAGCTGCAATTTTCATCAGCAAGGAGGAAGAGGCACTGGCAAAAATCAGCAAGGTGACTCTCAGCAAAAGGACATGTCAAAGGTCCAATGCTACTACTATAAAAAGTTTGACCATTATATCTCACAGTGCAGAAAGAGGATGGCAGACGAGAATCAGCAGCAGGCCCATTATACACATGAAGATGGAAAAGCGATAGGAGGAAATATGTTGTTGACTTGCAGTGTTGATGAGGAGAGTAAGAAAAACATTTGGTATCTTGACAATGGGTGCAGCAACCACATGACTGAGAACAGAGAGATGTTCTCACAATTGAATGAATCAATCCAATATGAAGTCAAGATGGGGAACAACAGCAAGGTTCCGATGATAGGGAAAGGAAAAATCCTCATCTGCACCTGACACGGTGAAAGAAAGCAAATTTGCGATGTTTATTATGTGCTTGGGTTGAAACACAACCTGCTAAGTGCTGGACAGCTTGTGCAGAAGGGACACACTGTGCAGTTCAAAGATGGTGTATGTTCCATCAGAGACAAAGTGCATGGAAAAATCGCAACCGTGTCCATGACGAAAAACAAAATGTTTTCATTGTAGATTCAAAATGAATCTTTAATGTCTCTGAGTGCAGTTGTGAAGGATGCTACCTGGCTGTGGCATCTTAGATTCGGTCACTTGAGCTTCAATGGCCTGAATTTGTTGCACAAGAAGCAGATGGTAAAGGGTTTACCCATTATTGAGCAACTGAACCAATTTTGTGAAGGTTGCCTGGTCGGTAAGCAGCATAGGGATGCATTCCTTGTAGGACAGTCTTGGAGAGCATCTCAACCATTGGAGCTGGTGCACTCAGACATTTGCGGTCCCATGTAGACCAGCTCATATGTCGGCAACAAATATTTCTTGACTTTCATTGACGACTTTAGCCGAAAGACCTAGGTTTATCCCATTAAGCTGAAGTCAGAGGCATTTACAAAGTTTAAGGAGTTCAAGGCTCTGGTTGAGAAAAAGAGCGGGTATTACGTGAAGACTCTCAGGATAGACGGAGGAGGAGAATACATCTCCAATGAATTCCAAAACTTCTACAAGCAGCATGGAATTCGAAGGCAGATCACTGCTAGATACACACTGCAACAAAATGGTGTAGCTGAGAGGAAGAACAAAACAATCATGGAGATGGCACGGAGCATGCTGAAGCCAAAAAGTTTACCACATGAGTTTTGGGTAGAAGCTGTGTCATGTGCAGTTTATCTGTTGAACAGATGTCCCACCAAGAGTGTGAAGGACAAAATTCCAGAGGAATCCTGGAGCAATTTGAAGCCAAGTGTGGCTCATTTACAAGTTTTTGGGTGCATTGCATATGCACATGTTCCAGATGAGAAAATACAGAAGCTGGATGACAAAGCTGAAAAATGCATTTTCATAGGGTACAACGAACAAGCAAAGGCATACAGGTTGTACAATCTGATGACGAAGAAACTTGTCATCAGCCGAGATGTGAAGTTATTGGAGGACGAATCCTGGAACTGGAAGTCAAAGACTGGTAAACCTAAACCAACAATTTTTGAAGTTGTAAACTTGGAGGAAGATAGTGTGCAGCCACCTGTACCTTCAAGCAACAATAGTGGTGCTAGTAGCAACACAACCTCATCATCCCGGTCACCTCCACTTGCAAGCAAAATTCAAAACCTGAGGACACCTGCGAAGACTCGGAGCTTGCAAGATATTTATGAGGTAACCCAAAATCAGTTAGATGAAGAATATTCTGACTTTGCCTTATTTACAAAGTGTGATCCAGTGGAGTTTGAAGAAGCAAGTCAGAATCGCAAATGGGTGAATGCGATGGATGAGGAGATAGCAGTCATTGAAAAGAATGAGACATGGCAGCTGACAGATCTTCCAACAGGAAAGAAGACCATTGGGGTCAAGTGGGTGTATAAAACAAAGTTTAATGCCCAAGGAGAAGTTGACAAGCATAAGGCCAAATTAGTGGTGAAAGGCTACAAGCAGAAGTCAGGAGTTGACTATCATGAGGTGTACACAACTGTAGCCTGAATTGACACAGTCAAAATGATTATGGCACTAGCAGCTCAGAAAAGCTAGAGTGTGTACCAGATGGATGTCAAGTCTACTTTCCTAAATGGAGTATTGGAAGAAGAGGTCTACATAGACCAGCCACCCGGATATGAAATACAAGGGCAAGAAGACAAGGTCCTGAAGCTGAAGAAGGCCATGTATGGGCTGAAGCAAGCACCCCGGGCATGGTACAACCGGATTGACGGCTATTTTTAGGAGAATGGGTTTCAAAAATGCCCATATGAGCACACCCTATATTTGAAGACAAACACAGAGGGTACGATTATAGTCGTTTTCTTGTACGTGGACAATTTGATATATACTGACAACAATAGTAGCCTATTTGTGCAGTTCAAAACAGCCATGAAGACCAAGTTTGAAATGACAGACATGGGGCTGATGAAATTTTTTCTTGGCATTGAAGTTGACCAATCAGCAGATGGCATCTTCATTTCTCAAGGCAAGTATGCAAAGGATGTCTTAAAGCATTTTAATATGGAGGACAACAAGCCTGCCATCACCCCGGTAGCCACTGGTCTGAAGTTGAGCAAGACTAACAATAGTAGAAGCTTGATCCAACTCTCTATAAAAGGTTAGTTGGAAGCCTGATGTACTTGAATGCAACTCGACTAGATCTGATGTTTGGAGTCAGTCTGATCAGCCGTTTTATGGAGACTCTGAAAGACACTCACTAGCAAGCAGGCAAGAGAATCCTGCGATATGTTAATGGCATGAGGAACCATAGAATTCACTATGCCAGACAAGACCAGCTCGAGATGATTGGCTACACTGACAGTGATTGGGCCGATAGCATAGATGATCGAACGAGCACTTCGAGATATGCCTTCCACTTTGGATTCGAAGTTGTCTCTTGGTCCTCGAAGAAGCAGCCAATTGTTGCTTTATCTACAGCAAAGGCAAAGCATGTTGTTGCCACCTCAACCGTCTGCCAGGAAGTCTGTCTGAGAAGAGTTTTGAGTGAACTACATCATCTGCCCGAAGTAGCAACAACAATAATTTGCGATAATAACTCTGCCATCGCGCTTTCGAAGGACCCAGTATTCCATGGCTGAACAAAGCACATAGACATCCGATATCATTTCATCAGAGAGCTGGTGAAATTTGGTGAAGTACAGTTGCAGTATTGCAGGTCCAAATAGCAGGTAGCTAAAATCTTCACAAAACCCTTGAAGGAGGAGGACTTCGCCAGACTGCGAGCAATGTTGGGCGTTAGAGAACTCATGAAGTTTGGTTTAAAGGAGGGTGTTGGAAAAGTTAAACCAAATCACACGCCCGCAAGCGCTTCGGCACGAAGCATGTTTAAAACGACTTCAGAAAATGCTTCGTCACGAAGCACAAATCATCTGCCTCCTAAAAACACTTCGCCGCGAAGTAAATTCAAATTGCCCTCCAAAGTGGAAATCAGCCGAAGCGAAAATCAGGTGCACAGATCGGGGCATTAATTGTCCAAGCATGCGAGTAGTTGGGGTTGTTCGGCAATTGGTCGAAAAGCCATTTTGGCATTTAAATTCTATCAGTGGGTTGGTGATTTTATCCCGCCTTTCGTCCTCATCCCCCACCTATAAATACCGAGGCATTTGTCATTTTGAGAATGGAGAAAGTAGAAGAGGATAGCAGAAGGAGCAGAGCAGCAGAGAGGAACGGCAAGCACAGAGCAACCGCTGCAAAAAGGGTTTCAACCAACAGTGCAACAGAATTTTGAAACCAGCAGCCGCTTTCAGCCAGAGAGTGGAGCAGCAGTCTCCCAAAAATCTCTGTGTTTATCTTGCAGATATTTTATCTGGTAGAAGTTTGTAATCGCTTCAGAAGGAAGCTTTGTAATCCGGAATTATTTTCAATATATAAAATATTAGTCTTGCAAATTTGGGTCTCTGTGTATTGTTCTCTGTCTCGGAGTATTACTTTATCCGCAGACATTCCTCAGCTAGGGTTTGCCTCGAAGTGGCAAAACACCCGTTCGATCCAGAAGGGAAGGGTGTTAACCTGTTTGGTGTGCCGAAGAAGCATCTCGGCACTTAGTCTCCCCAAAGTGGAATCCAGCAGCCACTTCGCCGAAGTCGCCGCGAGCTGCCGTGCTTCGCAGCTTTCCTGCCCGAAGCAGTCACTTCGGCTGGAAAATTCCCGAAGTGATTTTACTTCGGAAGCAAACCGTGCGAAGCAGTTTCTTCGTTGGGAATTTCTCCGAAGCAGTTTCACTTCGACACATTATTTTCCCGAATTAGTTTTACTTCGGCACTTTCTCCCCCGAAATATTTACTTCGGGAGTATTTTCTCTAAAGTTCCTCCGGAAGCCCAACTCCTTTGCGAAGAGTTTTCATTTGAGACGATTTAAATCGGAATTTAATTTTATTCCTTCAATTACGAGCATGAGTAGTAATGGGGTTCATCATGCAAAATAAATTAATTACGAGGTTCTATTGCAAGATGAAACCCAGTTTTATTGCGAAATTATTGGTCGTAATGTGGCGTGTCAAGGTTATAGCAGATTTTGATTTGAAAGAAAAATCCTTTCTTAAAGGCTAAGACAGAATAAATATCAATGGACTTGATTAGTAATGTGTAACGAAATCCTTCTGGCTCGGCCTTAGCTTGTATAACTTTGGATCTTTTGGCGCTACCCTTCTGTTTTCGAGGCTTTTTTTTTATCTCAACGTCATTAATCTTCTCGATGTCTTGCCGGCACTTTTCTTTTTGGTATGTTTAAAGCCTAGTAAAAATATATTGTTGTGTAGCTCCTTGCGATCTATTTTAAAGTGTGCAGATGTTTTATGTGGATTCTGAAGCAAACAATTAAGAAAAATCAATAGGGGTCATTCCATCTTACACTAACATCCCTCAAGATAATAAACTATAGAAAGGATTAAGAAAGGATTAATGCAAGTGACACCAAAAGTGTTATAAGCGTTAACGTAGACTTATACACAGAATATAGATTTTGGAAGATGCTCAAGATTAATAACACATAAACGACCAATACTTCAACCCTCGGTCAATCAGTTCATATGTATAGGTGTTTTTCTTTAACTATAGAAAGGACTAGTGCAAGTGACACCAAAAAGTGTTATAAGCGTTAACATAGACTTATACACAGAATATATATTTTGGAAGATGCGAGTGAATAAAAAAGATTCATTTTCCAACAATTAGAAATATTGTGAAACAATATAATTAATTATAATCCGTGTGTTTATTGGGAAAAAACCTTAAAAAAAAAAGAGAAGATGGTGGACATTTATAATAAGAATGTTACGTGATTTACAAAACGCAAATTTTCAAAACATAACTCAGTTAAGCATAAGCATATTTATTTGTCTGTAGACTGAGTGTAGTTTGAAATATTAGGCCACCCTAACGGCACTTGAAAACGAGATTTTTTTAAGCTGTACCTCAATAGATTCCTGAGAACCTCGATTTCAACAGCGACGATATTCTCATAGCTTCCTCCAAAAAAATATTTGCATAAATAAAAACTCTGAACCCAAGTCCTTTGACTCAGCAAACGTTAGCAAAGTTGACTATGCAATGGACATCCCAAGCAAAGAAATGATTCCTGTGCTAGTAGAAACCAAAGTTGCAGTCCGAACTGAAGAATTTTATTTAATTTTTTTCGAACTTTCGCCGAAGTCCGAACGTCGCAGCTCAGAAAGCGCAGTGCGCAAGTCGGGGGTGCCGACGGACTTCGCCCGAAACTGGGCGAAGTGCGAACGTCGGGGCGCTGACGGACTTCGCCCGAAACTGGGCGAAGTTTGCACTTCGAAGGCGAAGTGCGGATTGCGCCCGACGAAGTGGGGCAACTCACGCTTCGCTTGCGTACTCGGGCTGCACTCATATCTCGGGCGCAGTCGGGTTGCGGCAGCGAACTCGGAAGACTCTTCCGGTCTTGACATAATACCCACTTTGTTTCTCAACCAGAGCCTTAAACTCTCTAAACTTCGCAAATGCCTCTTACTTCAGCTTGATGGCATAAATCCAAGTCTTCTGGCTGAAGTCATCTATAAACGTCAAGAAGTATTTGTTGTCGGCAAACGTGGTGATCTGCATCGGACCGCAAATGTCTGAGTGCACCAGCTCCAATGGCCGTGATGCTCTCCAAGACTATCCTACAGGGAATGCATCCCTGTGCTGCTTGCCGACTAGGCAACCTTCACACACTTGGTTCGGTTGCTCTATTAGGGGTAAACCCTTCACCATTTGCATCCTGTGCAGTTGATTCAGGCCACTGAAGCTCAGGTGACCAAATCTGAGATGCCACAGCCAGGTAGCATCCTTCTCAACTGCACTCAGAGACATCAAAGATTCATTTTGAATCTGCAGCGAAAACATTTTGTTTTTCATCATGGACACTATTGCGATTTGTCCATGCACTTTGTCTCTGATGGAACAGACACCGTCTTTGAACAGTACAGTGTGCCCCTTCTACACAAGCTGTCCAACACTTAGCAGATTGTGCTTCAACCTAGGCACATAAAAAACATCTTGAATTGTTTTTCTTTCACCGTGTTGGGTGCGGATGAGGATCTTTCCTTTCCCCATCACAAGAACTTTGCTGTTGTTCCCCATCTTGACTTCGGACTGGACTGTTTCATCCAGTTGTGAGAACATCTCTCTGTTCCTAGTCATGTGGTTGCTGCAACCACTGTCAAGATACCAGATGTTTTTCTTGCTCTCCTCTTCAATACTACAAGTCAGCAGCACATTTCCTCCCCGCCACATTTTCAGGTTCCTCCGTATAATGGGCTTGCTCGCTGATTCTCGTTCGCCATCTTCTTCCTGCACTGTGAGGCATAATGGCCGAACTTACTACAATAGTAGCATTGGACCTTTGACATGTCCTTCTCGCCGAGAGCTTCCTTGCTAATTTTTGCCAGTGCCTCTTCCTCCTTGCTGATGAAAGTTGCAACTTGGCTCAGCGTCATGAGGGTTTGATCTCCCTCCTTGTTTGTTACTTCTCCCACGTCTGCTTCTGCTTCTTCCTCCTTGAGAACTAGAAGCGCCATGGTGGGAGTCTTGTCTACAGTTGTCTCAGACTGAGACTTGCGCCTTGAAAGCTTGCTCCAGAGAGGACTGAGTTGAGCGGCTCAGCCTCTGCTCATGTGTCTGCAAAGAACCCATCAGTTCATCTATACAGAGGGTTGTCAAATCCCTCGACTCTTCGATTGCTATCACAACTGAGTCGAACTTGGCAGAAAGACTTCTGAGAATCTTCTCAACAATTCTCTGGCTCTGCACGATTTCTCCATTCAACCGCATCTTGTTGATAATGTCTGTCGTTCAGGTGAAGAAACCACTCATGGACTCGGACTCAGTCATCTACAGATTTTCAAACTCTCTCCTGAGCATTTGTAGTTTCACCAACTTCACTTTGTTGGTGCCCTGATACGAACTTACCAGGGTTTCCCAAGCCTGCTTGGCCTTGGTGGCTAATGCAATCCGCGGGAAGATGGTCTCCTCAACTACTTGTATGATGTAGAAGAGGGCTTTCTGGTCCTTCTTCGTGTGCTCTTTCAAGAGATCCTTGTCTGCTTGGGAGAGTGTGGCCAGTGCTGCTGCATCTGTCAGTTCTAGGTAGCCGTTCTCGACTAACTCCCATAGCTCCTGAGATCCGAACAGGATCTTCATCTGGATGCTCCAATAATTGTAGTTCTTGCCATTAAATCATGGGATCTGCAACTGCAAGGAATTCTTTCTGGAATCCATCTTCTATCTCCGCGTCACGGCTCAATCAGCTCTGATACCAATTTGAAGAATTTTATTTTTTTCCTTTCGAACTTTCTCGAAGTCCGAACGTTGCAGCTCAGAAAGCGCAGTGCACAAGTCGGGAGCGCTGACGGACTTCGCCCGAAACTGGGTGAAGTGCGAACATCGCGGGCGCCGACGGACTTCGCCCGAAACTGGGCAAAGTGCGAACGTCGGGGGCACCGACGGACTTCGTCCAAAACTGGGTGAAGTTTGCACTTCATAGGCGAAGTGCAGATTGCGCCCGGTGAAGTGGGGCGACTCACGCTTCGCTTGCGCACTCGGGCTGCGCTCGGATCTCGGGCGCAGTCGGGTTGCGGCAGCGAACTCGGAAGACTCTTTCGGACTTAGCCAAATCTAGCTCTGCAATATTTTCTGCTTCAGAAGGCTTGTGCGACTGCGGCAACTGCTGGCTTGGCTGGGAGGAGAGAAACACCGAAACTGTGATCTGAGTCTCGGATTTGAGCTCTAACTATTAGAACCCGAACACAATCGCTCTGAGGCGATTTGTATAGAGAGCAGCAAGCTTTAACACACACAAATGACTACAAACCCTAAAGATGCCTAAAACAAACAACAAACTTTATTTATATGAAACGGGGGTTACAGAGGTCCTCAACTAAGGAAATAACATCTGCAGGCCAGGCTGCAGGATAAACTAAAAATGTCGAGTCGGCTGCTCGGACATTAATCAGATGAGCCACACTGCTCACTGAGATACTCTTCTTCTCCTCACTCCTCTTTTCTCTCTGCCTTCAGCTTCTTCTTTGTCTGAAATACCCGAGATGCCTTATATAGCCGCGGGAAGAGGAGGATTAGGGTTTGTCCTCTGATAGGTTCTGACAGGCCCTCAACTAGGGTTTCTGACCAATCGCCGCACTAGCATTAAATCGCCAAACTGGCATTAACTTCTGCAGTGATCGGATCTGTCAGACGTCACATCTATCAGAGGGTAGGTGCGACGTCATGTCAGACCTTTTTGCCGGGATCCCCAACTGCGCGAGCGCAGTCCGGATTCGCCCAAATTCGAAGCGCAGTCTAGCGGAGGCGTAAAATCTGGGTTAATTTTTCTAACACGAACTTAGCTCACCCAAGCCAAGTAACTTTCAAATTTTTGGAAAGTGAAACAGTCCTTGGAAGATAAAAGATAAATACAATGATCAAATAAATAGCTTGACAAGTTCAAGGTCAATGAAAGGAATAATTAAATAAAGATGTGATATGGGAAGAACAAGAACACAAGAACCACCATCTAGACTCATGCTGCTTGAATGCAAAACTTCTTATACAGTGTGTCCCGAAGAAGCACAATTTATATACATGCATAGTAAATGTCCTTGGATTTTTTCTATCCTTGGTAATTCCATGAGTGCAGACAGGTATTAACGTGCTTTGGAGCCTGTTAATCCAAAAAACCTCCATAAATGCTTTATGTGGTTTGCGAAATCTCTCTTGGCTTACAAAGCTCTCCTGCCATACCTATAAGACTACAAGCCAACAGTATCTACATAATTTTGATATTCCAATAATCCAATCCAGCCATCAAACTTGTGCACTACTCATCCAAACAAATATAATCCATCTGTCATTACATTATTAAAAAAAAAAAACTATATGCAGTTCTTCCAAACCAGAAAACTTCGTTAACAGCCTCTAACCCTACGCAAAATGTGGATAACCCATGACCAACCTTCAAAAGGCCATAACCATTTTATTACCCAAACAAAAGCACAAATCTTGTGCCTCCTACTACCAACTTGAGGAACATACAAACATCCAAAGAAAGGTTTTGAAAATCATGTCATTCTCCCGTACATGAATTCCACAACGGAAAGAAACGAAAGCAATCTCATCCCTTTCAATGAAGCCTGGGTAAGAGCAAAGAAATGAGAAAGGATGGATTATTAATGTAAGAGCATTAAAAGACCTTCATCCAACAGAAACGAATGTCTATCGAAATTTCTCATGTATCTCAGCTGAATGGCTTATTCATTCATCATTTAAAACTAATGGCACAACCAATTAAGGAATTCTTTTTCAATTACTCTATTTTTATGCATACACTTAACAACATCCTAAAAGGAATGACTCAAGACAAGTTTATCATTTCATACAAAACCACAGTAAAAGCTAAATGCCGTGAAGATATTCTAAATTTCTGATCAGTTTTACAAGGATAACAAATTAGTAGTTAACAATGCAAGGCATGAAGAAATTTAAATTCTGCTCTAGAAAGAGATTCAAGAGCCAAACACACATCCAAAAAATGTCACACTTACCACAAATAACAACAACGAAATTTCCTAATAAACATAATGGAAAAGGAGATGTTTTTTTAGATCACAGACAAGCCAACGCAGCTCTTCAGAATATGAGAACCACTTTTGATAGGAAGGAAAGTTTGTTTATTTTACCCTATAAGCTCATGGTAAATTGAAACTTCAAAACTATAATAGACCCAACATTGTATCTTGCACCGGAAATTTCAAAATACTCTATACCCAACTAACTTATATTGAAAGTTTGAGAGTAACTCTATCCGTGAGTCATGTTTGTTAGAAATATTAATCCAGATTTCACGCCATCACCCAAATGCGCTCCGAACTTGGGTGAAGCCGGACTGCGCTCGCGAAGTCGGGCATCCCAAAAAAATATTTTGACTTGACGTCGCACGTGCCTTCTGATAGATGTGACGTCTAACAGATCTGATCGCCGCATAAGTTAATGTGACTTCGGCGATTTTTCAAATACCCTTGTTCAGGGTCTGTCAAAACCTGTCAGAGGATAAGGCAATTCGGGTCTTTAGACAAAGTGTGGAGAGTGGGGGAAATTTTGAGAAACAGACAAGAGAAAAGCAGTCATTCGTAGAGCAGCAGACGAGATCGTTTCAATGAGCAGTGTAGCTCATCTGTTTAATGTCCGAGCAATAGACTCCACATTTTTTTTTCCTCTCAGTTTATCCTGTAGCTTTAGTCTGTAGATGTTAGTTTTTCCTTAGTTGAGGACTTTTTGTAACCCTCGTCTTATAAGAATAAAATTTGTTATTGTTTAAGACATCTGCAGGGTTTGTGGTTATCTCTGTTTGCATAAAATTTGTTGTTGTCTGTACAATTGCCTTAGAGCATTTTTTTTGTCTTCTATAAGTTTGAACTCATATCCCAAACATTGCATTCAGATGGTGTTTTTGTCCTCCCCATACAGTTATTGCCAAGCCAAGCAAACCATCGTTGTAGTCGCGTAAGCCTCCGGACAACAAAAGTTTGCAAGGCAAAAATTTGCCTAAGTCTGGAGCTGTCCACCCGACTGCACAACTAAGTCAGACTTAACTACCTTTGACGAGTGCAGTCGGGCGTTGACCACCCGCTCCTCGACTATGCACTTAATTCCGTGCGCAGCCCGATTGCGCACATTTTTTGTGTGCAACCCGATTACGCACAAGACTCCGTGTGCAGCCTAACTAAATAATAGTTGGGAGCACAACTCAACTTCAGGAGCGCAACCTGACTTCGGGTGCACGATCCAAATTTGGGAGTGCAGCTCAACGACGACAAAAATAAAATAAAATTTCAAATTGGTATTAGAGCCACCGATCCCTTGATGTGGAGACCGAAGTAGAATGGCTTCCAGAAGCAACAACTTGTAGTTGCAGATCCTACACTTCAATAGAAAGAATTACGATTATTGGAGCATCTAGATGAAGATCCTATTTGGTTCTTAGGAGTTGTGGGAGTTAGTCGAGAATGGATACCTAGAATCAGTAGATGTAACAACACTAGTTGCCCTCTCTCAAGCAGACAAGGACCTGTTTAAAGAGAACACAAAGAAGGACCAGAAGGCCCTCTTCTACATCATGCAAGCGGTCGAGGAGTCCACATTCCCATGGATCGCATCAGCCACCAAGGCAAAGCAGGCTTGGGAGATTCTGGCTAGCTCGTACCAGGGCACCAATAAGATAAATTTGGTAAAGCTACAAATGCTCATGAGGGAGTTCAAAAATCTGCATATGAGTGAGTTCGAGTCCATGAGTGATTTCTTCACCCGAATGATGGACATTATCAACCAGATGTGGTTGAACAAAGAAAATGTACAGAGCCAGAGAATCATGGAGAAAATTATCAGAAGTCTGCCTGTCATGTTTGACTTGGTTGTGATAGCAATCGAAGAGTCAAGGGATTTGAGAACCCTCTCGACAGATAAGCTCATGGGTTCATTGCAGACATATGAACAAACGTTGAGTCGTTCATATTAGACCTCTTTGGAGTAAGCATTTAAGGATCAGGTCTCATTTTGAGACAGTGGTAGAAAATATTCCCACCATGGCACCTCTAGTTCTCACAGACAAAGAGGCAGAGGCAAGCGTGGAAAAGGCAACAAGCAAGGAGGACAATCAAACCCTAGCGAAGGAGAGACCAACTATAATTTCCATCAACAAGGTGGAAGAGGCATCTTGAAAAATTAGCAAGTTGGATTTGGTTAGAATAAGGACATGTCAAAGGTCCAATGCTATTTCTGTAAGAAGTTTGGCCATTACATCTCATAGTGTAAAAAATAGATGGTCAAGGAGAACTAGCAGCAGGCCCATTACATGGATGAAACTAAAAATGTGGTAGGAAGAAACATGATGTTGACTTGTAACATTAAGGAGGAGTGCCAAAAGAATGTCTAGTATTTAGATAGTGGGTGCAGCAACCACATGATGGGGAACATGGAGATGTTCTTTCGACTAGATGAAACAGTCCAGTCTGAGGTGAATATGGGAAACAACAACAAGGTTCCCATAATATGGAAAGGAAAAATCCTCATCCGCATCAAGAACGACAAACAAAAGTAGATATGTTATGTCTACTATGTTCCTGGCCTGAAGCACAACCTACTAAGCGTTGGACAGCTCGTGCAAAATGGACATGCGATCTAGTTCAAATATAGAGCTTGCACCATCATAGACAAGTCACATGGATAGATTGCTACCGTATCCATGACAAAGAAAAAAATATTTCTGCTGCAGATTCAAAATGAACCATTGATGTCTCTGAGTGTAGTTGTGAAATATGCTACCTGGTTGTGGCATCTCAGATTTGGTCACCTGAACTTCAGTGGGTTGAATCAACTGCACAAGAAGTAGATGGTGAAGGGTTTACCCTTGATAGATCAACAAAATCAAGTTTGTGAGGGCTGCTTATTTGACAAAAAACATAGGGATTTTTTTCCTTTCGGTCAATATTGGAGAGCATCACAGCCACTGGAGCTGGTGCACTCAGACATTTACGGTCCGATGCAGACCAACACGTTTTTCGATAAAAAATACTTCTTAACGTTCATAGATGACTTCAGCCAGAAGACTTGGATCTATGCCATCAAGCTGAAGTCAGAAGCATTTTCGAGATTCAAAGAGTTCAAGGTTCTAGTGGAGAAACAGAGTGGATATCAGATCAAGACTCTCAAGAAAAATGGTAGAGGTGAATACATCTCCAATGAATTTCGTAACTACTGCAAGCAGAACAAAATTCAAAGGCAATTTACTACCAGATACATGCCACAGTAGAACGACGTAGCTGAGAGGAAGAATCGGACCATCATGGAGATGGCACGAAGCATGATGAAGGCGAAGGGATTATCGCATGAATTTTGGGCAAAAGTTGTAACATGTGCAGTCTACCTGCTGAACAGATGTCCCACCAAAAACATGAAGGACAAAATCCCTCAAGAGGCCTAGAGTGTTGTGAAGCCAAGTGTGGCTCACTTACGTGTGTTCGGGTGCATTGCATATGCACATGTTCCAGAAGAGAAGTTGCAGAAGTTGGATGATAGAGCTAATAAGTGCATTTTCATAGGGTATAGTGAGCATATGAAGGCATATAGGTTGTACAACCCTATGACGAAGAAGCACATCAATAGTCGTGATGTGAAGTTTCTTGAAGATGAAGCCTAGAACTAGAATTTGGAGACTGGCCAATCAAAGCCAGTAGTAGTAGAGTCTGTTGACTTGGAAGAAGGAAGTGTGCAGCCACCTACAACCTCCAGTAGCAGTAGCGGTGCCAAAAGTAGCACAACCACTCCATCTCGATCGCCTCCACGTGCAAGTAGAATCCAGAACCTGGTGACACCAATGAAGACAAGAATCTTGCAAGAAATATATGAGGTAACCCAAACCCATGTAGATGAAGAGTACTCTGACTTTGCATTCTTTACTAAAGTTGATCTAGTAGATTTTGAAGATGCAAGTTAGAATTAGAAGTGGGTGAAGGCAATGGGCGAGGAGATTAAAGCCATTGAAAAGAATGATACATGGCAACTAACAGATCTTCCAGTAGGTAAGAAGACCATTGGGGTCAAGTGGGTGTATAAGACAACGTTCAACGCCCAAGGATACATTGACAAGCATAAGGTCAAACTAGTGGCAAAGGGCTACAAGTAAAATTCAGGCATCGATTACCATAAGGTTTATGTGCTTATAGCCCTACTTGACATAGTCAAGATGATCCTGGCATTGGCAGTCCAAAAGGGTTGGAAGATGTACCAGATGGATGTTAAGTTAGCCTTCCTCAATGGAGTATTGGAGGAAGAGGTTTACATAGACCAACCACCAGGTTATGAAATTGAAGGCCAGGAGGGCAAAATAGTAAAGCTGAATAAGGCCTTGTATGGTTTGAAGTAGGCGTCTCGGGCTTGGTACAGCCGGATTGACAATTATTTTCAAGAAAATGGGTTTGTAAAATACCCATATGAGCACACCCTATACATAAAGACAAATGATGTAGGTGAGCTCATAATCGTCTACCTATATGTGGATGATTTAATTTACACTAGAAACATCACAATATTGTTTGCCTAGTTCGGAACAGACATGAAGGATTTCGAGATGACGAAATTAGGGCTGATGAAGTATTTTATCGACATTGAAGTTGACCAATCAACATATGACATCTTCATTTCTCAAGGTAAATATGTGAAGGATGTCCTGAAGCAGTTCAAGATGAAGGACATCAAACCTGTCATCACACCTGTAGCCATAGGTTTGAAGCTAAGCAAGTTGGATTCAAGGAGTAATTTAGATCCAACGCTGTTCAAGAGGCTAGTTGGCAGTTTGATGTATTTGACTACAAATCGACCATATCTAATGTTTGAAGTCAGTCTAATTAGCCATTTTATGAAGAATCCAAAGGACACGCACTAGTAAGCAGGCAAGAGGATCTTGCGCTATGTCAATGGTATGTGGAACAATAGCCTATTTTATTCTAGATAGGACCAATTGGAACTGATGGGCTTCACAGACAGTGACCAGGCTGGCAGCATCGACGATCGAAAGAGCACCTCTGGGTATGCTTTCCATCTCGAATTAGGTGTAGTCTCATGGGAATCCAAGAAGCAACCCATCATTGTGTTATCCATATCCGATGTAGAATATTTCACCGCCACATCAGTCGCATGCCAGGTATTTTAGCTGTGAAGAGTTCTGAATGAACTGAACTATCCTTCGGAAGGCATGAAAAATATTTTTTTGTGATAACAATTCGGCCATCGCACTGTTAAAGGATCCCGTGTTCCATGGCCATATGAAGCACATCGATATTTGTTATCACTTCATTAGATATTTGGTGAAGTCCGAAGAAATTCAACTATAGTTTTGTAGATCCAAGGAGCAATTGGAAGATATTTTCATGAAGCGTGAACAGCTTGGAGTCAAAGCACTCATGAAATCAGGTTTAAAGGAGGGTGTTAGAAATATTAATACAAATTTTAAGCCTCTGCCCAACTACGCTCCAAACTTAGGCAAAGTCGGACTGCGCTCCCAAAGTTGGGCATCCCAGTAAATTTTTTTGACTTCACGTCGCATGTGCCTTCTGACAGATGTGACGTCTGATAGATCTGATCACCACATAAGTCAATACAAGTTCGACGATTGGTCAGAAACTCTAGTTTAGGGTCTATCAGAACCTGTTAGAGGGTAACCTCTATATTCCTCTCCCCGTAGCTATATAAGGCAGTTTGGGTCTTCATAAAAAGTGTGGAGAGCAGGGGAAATTTGGAGAAATAAATAAGAGAAAAGCAGTCATTCGTAGAGCAATAGATGAGATCATTTCAACAAGCAGTGTAGCTCATCTGTTTATTGTTCGAGCAACAGACTCAAAATTTGTTTTCCCTCTTAGTTTATCCTATAGCTTTAGTCTACAGATGTTAATTTTTCCTCAGTTGAGGACTTTTTGTAACCCTCATCTTATAAGAATAAAATTTGATGTTGTTTAAGGGATCTGCAATGTTTGCGGTTATCTCTGTCTACATAAAATATGTTATTGTCTGTACAATCGCCTCAGAGCATTTTTTTTCATGTTCTATAAGTTTGAACTCAAATCCAGACATTGCATTCAGATTCGATGTTTCTCTCCTCCCCATACAGTTCTTTCCAAGTCAAGCAAACCATCGTTGTAGCCATGTAAGCCTTCGGACAGTAAAAGTTCACAAGGGAAAAATTTGCGTAAGTCTAGAGCTGTCTACCCGACTGTGCAGCAAAGTCGAAATTCACTGCTTTTGACCAGTGCAATTGGGCATTGACCACCTGCTCCTTGACTATGCACTTAATTTTGTGTGCAACCCAATTGCACACATTTTTTATGCACAACCTGACTGCGCACAAGATTATGTGCGCATCCCGAATATGTAAAAGTCGAGAGCACAACCCGACTTTGGGAGTGCAACCCAACTTCGGGTGTGCCACCTGACTTTGGGAGCACAAACCGACTTCGGGACCCCCTTCGGCCTGTTCTCTTGATGACGAAAAAACCAAAATAAAATTTCAATGCTTGACAAGATTTACAACAATGAAAATAACGAGGCACATGTCAATTGAAGTGTCCAACACAAACCTTTTTACTCGTCTCAATCAGGTGCGTATTAGCTATTTTGTTCATTATGAAATTTATATCTGGTAATAATTGATTAATACTAATAATTAAGTTGCCTTAAAAGTGTAACTTAATATAAATTTGAAGAAATTTTAGATACGGGTCGTTGATGAACTTCAGCGAGACCCGAGATCGCTCTCAAGTTAGGTGACCCTCGAAGTCACTAGCTGGTAGAGTGATGAGCAATGTCGCTCATTGGTAGAGTGACTCTCGAAGTTGCTCGCTGGTAGAGCAATGAGCAAATTCGCTCACCAGCTAGAGCGACTCACAGAGTCGCTCACTGGCGGAGCGATAAAATATTTATGCAGGGAGAAATATAAGGAAGTTGGTGTGTTTAATTAATAAAGGCCCAAAGTTATTTTTATACTATAGATAGCTCGTGATAATGAAGAGAACAAAGTACCCTTGTCTTGGGAGAGAGATGGAGTAGAATGATAAGTGTAAATTGAATGCCCTTTAGTTTTTGTTTCGAGGCAAATGGAAGTGAGATTTAACACAGAAAAAAAAGCACAAATATTTATTAAACAAAGCACCAGATTACAATACTTCCTCCTTAGAGGGGTTTATAGACATCTACTAATAAATGCAAGATAATAAAAAAACTAGAATCCCAAATCTATTGTTCAGTTACACAACTATTCTTGTTGTTGTTCTACTCCCCTATTTTCTCTGCTCCTACTACATATCAAAATACTAAGTTTCCCTATATTTATAGTTGGGCATAGGAGACAAGGGAAGGAAACAAAACAACTGCTCACACATTGGAAATAACTATGATGTCAAATTAAAACAATGGGTTGTTGGGCGCGAACTCTAGGAGAACTTATTATTTATTGCTATGCCAAGTGTATGATTCCTGGAATCGCTCCTTTCCTAATCGATTCTAAGGATCGTTGTAGGAAGTGAGCAATTCAAATAATCATTCGTCTCTGAGTGACCTTCAGTAGCATATGAAATTAGGTTTATATTTCTAACACCCTCATTTAAAATTGATTTCACAAAGACTTTGACCCCCAACCTTTCATGCAGTCTACTGAAATCCTCCTCCTTCAAAGGTTTTCTGAATATGTCAGCTATCGACTTCTTGGACCTACAAAACAATAGTTGAACTTCGCCAAACTTCACCAGATATCTGATGAAGTGATACCTGATGTCAATGTGCTTCGTCCGTCCATGAAACATTGGATTCTTCGAAAGTTCTTTGGAATAATTATTGTCATAAAATATAGTTTTCGTGCCTTTCGATGGATGGTTCAGTTCACCCAAAACCCTCCACAACCATACTTCCTGACATGCGGTTGACATGGCGATGACATACTCTACCTTGACAGTGGACAAAACAACTATCAATTACTTCTTGGATGACCATGACACTACTCCTGATACAAGATGGAAAGCATACCTGGAAGTGCTCTTTCAATCATCAGTGTTGCCAGCCCAATCGTTATTTGTATAGCCTACTAGTTCCAGATGATCTCATATAACATAGAATATTCCATGGTCCATCATCCCATTGACATAGCGCAAGATCCGCTTACCTCTTTCCAGTGCATGTCCTTCTGTCTCCATAAATATCTTGATCAAACTAACTCGAAATATCAAATTTGATCGAGTTGTAGTCAAATACATGAGACTGCCAACTAGCCACTTAAACAGAGTTGGATCAACATTCATGTTGAAATCCAACTTGCTCAGCTTCAGTTCTATGGCAATAGGTGTGATGGCAGGTTTTCTATCCTCCATATTAAACCACTTCAGGACATCCTTCGCATACTTACCCTAAGAAATGAAGATGCCATCTGCTGATTGGTCAACTTCTATGCCAATAAAATACTTCATCATCCCTAAGTCCGTCATCTCAAACTCCTTCTTCATGGCTATTCTGAATTGTTCAAATAGAAAATCACTATTTCTAGTATAAATCAGATAGTCCACATATAAGCAGATGATTATCAGCTCCCTTGTAACATTTATCTTAAGGTACAGGGTGTGCTTATATGGCCATTTGATGAACCCATTTTCCTAAAAATATCCATCAATTTATCTATACCATGCCCTGGGTGCCTGCTTCAACCCATACAAGGCCTTCTTCAACTTCAGGACCTTGCACTCATGTCCTTCAAACTCATAACCTGGTGGTTGGTCTATGTAGACCTCTTCCTCCAAAATGCCATTGAGGAAGGCTGACTTGACATCCATCTAGTAAAAACTCTAGTCCTTCTGGGCTGCTGGTGCTAGGATCATCCTTATTGTGTCAAGTTGGGCTATAGGCGTATACACTTCATGATAGTCAATGCCTTCTTCTTGTACCTCTTCACCACCAGTCTGACCTTATGCCGATCAACTTATACTTGGGCAATGAACTTGGTTTTATAAATCCACTTGATCCCAATGGTATTTTTCCCTATTGGGAGATCTTCCAGCTGCCATGTCTTGTTCTTCTCAATGGCTTCTATCTCCTCATCCATCACTTTCACCCATTTTTTATTTTGACTTGCCTCTTCAAATAAAATTGGGTCACACTCAGTAAATAGAGCAAAGTTAAAATATTCTTCTTCATGATTTATGGTTATTTCGTAGATGTCTTGCAGTCTCTTATTCTTTGCGGTTGTCCTCAAGTTGGGAATCTTACTTGCAAGTGGAGGCAACCGAGATGATGAGACTATGCTACTACTGGCACCACCACTGCTACTTGAAACTACAAATGACTGCATAGTGTTATCTTGCAAGTCCACAGACTCAATAACTGTTGACTTTGGGTGGCCAGTATTTGATTTCTAGTTCCAAGCTTCATATTTGAGGAATTTTATGTCTCGATTGATGACAAGCTTCTTCATCATAGGATTATATAGCCTATACACCTTCGCTTGTTCATTGTACGCTATGAAGATACACTTCTTCGCCTTGTCATCTAGCTTATGCCTCTTTTCTTCTGGAACATGTGCATATGCTATGCACCTGAAAACCCTCAAATGATCCACACTTGACTTCTAATCGCTCTAGGCCTCCTGAGGAATCTTGTCCTTTGCACTTTTACTAGGACATATGTTCAGTAGATAGACTACACAGGTTATGACTTCTACCTAGAACACATGTGGCAAGTCTTTCACCTTCACCATACTTCGTGTCATCTCCATAATGGTTTTGTTCTTCCTCTTAGCTACATCATTCTATCATGGTGTGTATCTGGCAGTAAGATGCTTCCAAATTATATTTTCCTTGTAGAAATTTTGGAATTCGTTGGATATGTATTCACCTCCACCATCTGTCCTGAGAGTCTTCACCTGGTAACCACTATGTTTCTCAACCAATGATTTTAACTCATTGAATCTATTGAAAGCCTCCAGTTTTTCTTGATGGCATATACCCATGTCTTTTGGTTTAAATTATAAAAGAAGGTCAGGAAATATTTTTTGTCGATAAAAGTGCTAGTCTACATTGGACTGCAAATGTCTGAGTGCATCAACTCCAATAGGTGTAAGGATCTCCAAGACTACCCTAAAGGGAATCCTTGTGCTATTTTCTAACTAAGTAACCTTCACAAACATGATTTGGCTTCTCAATAAGGGTTAAACCCTTCACCATGTGTTTCTTGTACAGTAAGTTTAGGCCACTAAAACTCAGGTGACCGAATATGAGATTCCACAACTAGGTAGCATCCATCACAACTGCACTCAAAGACATTAGATATTCGTTCTGAATCTGTAGTGAAAATATTTTTTCTTAATAATGGATACCATTGCAATCTACCCATGCTCTCTATATTTGATGGTAAAAAATCCATATTTGAACTGAATAATGTGCCCCTTCTGCACGAGATTTCCAACACTCAGCAAGTTGTGCTTTAATCCAAGCACATAGTACACATCATAAACCTGCTTTTTTTCACCGTTCCTAGTGCGTATGAGGATTTCCTTTGACTTTGAAAGAGACCTTGTTGTTGTTCACCATATTCACTTTAGATTGGGATGTTTCATCCAGTTGTGAGAAAATATTCTTGTTTCCAGTGATGTGGTTGCTGCACCCACTATCGAGATACCAAACATTCTTCTAGCTCCCCTCCTCAATACTAAACGTCAATAACATATTCACATATGCATCTCTACACTCAGCATTTCTAGCGTCAGTTGTGTAGTGGGATTGTTTTTGGTTGTCCTTGGCTATTATTTTTTTGCATTCGAAGATATAGTGGTCGAACTTCTTGCAGTAATAGCACTATATCTTGGATTTATTCTTCTTCTAACCAGATCCATCTTGCTAATTTATTTCTTTCTCTTCCTTCTACCTGATGGAAGTTGTAGTTGTTCTCTCTGTTATTATGGTTTGACCCTCCTCCTTGCTTGTTGCCTTTCCCATGTTTGCCTCTGCCTCTTCCTCCTTGAGAACTAGAGGTGCTTTGGTGGGATTCTCCTCTACTACTATCTCAAAATGAGACCTGCACCTTGAATGCCTACTCCAGAGAGGACTGAGATGAACGACTCAGTCTCTACTCATTTTTATATAGGAAACCCATGAGATCATCCACCGAGAGGGTTTTCAAATCCCTTGACTCTTCAATTGCCATCATGACTAAGTCAAAATTAGGAGGTAGGCTTCTTAGAATCTTCTCTATGATTCTCTAGTTCTGCACGATATCTCTATTCAATTGCATCTGGTTGATGATGTCCATTGTCCAAGTGAATAAGTCACTCATGGACTTTGACTCATTCATCTATAGGTTCTCAAAATCCCTCCTTAACATATGCATCTTCACCAACTTCACCTTATTGGTACCCTGATACAAACTAGATAGGATTTCCTAGACTTTCTTTACCTTGGTTGATATTATAATTCGTGGAAAAATAGTCTCCTCGACTACCTGCATGATGTAGAACAGTACCTTTTTTTCATTCTTCATGTTTTCCTTAAAAAAGTCCTTATCTACTTGGGAGAGTGCGACCAGTGCTACTACATTTGTTGGTTTTGCATATCTAGTCTCGACCAAGTCCCAAATCTTCTGCGACCCGAATAATATATTCATATGGATTCTCCAGTAGTCATAGTTCTTATTGTTGAACCATGGGATCTACCACTGTAGGGAGTGATTTCTGGAAGCCATGCTTTAATCTCCGTGGGATGACATAGAAGCTTTAATACCAATTTGAAGAAAATTTAGTTGTGGTTCATTGACGAACTTCAATGAGACCCGAGATCACTCTCAAGCCAAGTGACTTTGGGAGTCGCACTCGGGCTGGAGCAATCCCTAAGTCACTCATTGGCCAAGCGACTCTTGAATTTTCTCTTTGGTAGAGCAATGAGGAAAGTTGCTCACTGTCTAGAGTGACTCTCAGATTCACTTTCTAGTAGAGTGATAAGCAAAGTCGCTCGTTGGCTAGAGAGACTCTCGAAGTCACTCATTGGTAGAGCAATGAGAAAATTTATTCACTGGCTAGATAAATTCTCGAAGTTACTCACTGGTAGAGCGATGAACAAAGTCGCTAACAAGCTAGAGCGACTCATAGAGTCGCTCGCTAGCAGAGCGATAAAATATTTACATAGGGAGAAATATAAGGAAGTTGGCATGTTAAATTAATAAAGCCCTAAAGTTAGTTTTATACTACAAATAGCTTGTGAGAATGAAGAGAATGAATGATAAGTGTAAATTGAATCCCCTTTATCTTTTGGTCAGGGGCAAATGGAAGTGAAATTTAACACAAGAAAAATAGACACAAATATTTATTAAAAAAAGCACCATATTACAATACTTCCTCCTCAAAGGGGTTTACAGACATCTGCTGATAAATGTAGGATAAACAAAAAACTAGAATCCCAAATATATTTTTTAGTTACACAACTACTATTGTTGTTGTTTTTTTGCTCCCCAGTTCTCTCTACTCCTTCTACTACTTGTCAAAATACCAAGTTTTCTAGTATTTATGGTTGGGAATAGGATACAAGGGCAGGAAACAAAAAAACTACTCACACATTGGAAATAACTATGATGTAAAATCAAAATAGTCAATTGTTGGGAGCAGACTCTGGCATAACTTACCCTTTATCGCTATGCCAAGTGTACGATTCTTGGAATCGTTCCTTTATTGAGCAATTCCCAGGATTGTTGCAGGAAGTGAGCTATTCCAAGAATCACTCATCTCTAGAGTGACCTTCGATAGTCTATGAAATTAGGTTTATATTTCTAACAAAATTATCACAAAGTTTTATCAAAGAGAACTTTTTACTATAAATAAATGGTGTTGTAGAACTTATGTGTGCATGCACACACAAATATCATTGTCGTTCACATATATGCTTCAATTACCAAGCTTTGTAGATGTCAAATTTCTACTTTTCAAAAAAAAAATCTACAGCAGAAATGCAGAGAAATACAATGTATAATAAAATAACTTACAGCTATGGAGAATGATTAAAAATTCTTCCTCCAGATCCCCCTCTTAATAAAATTCTTCCTCCAGATCCCCCTCTTAAGAACAACTATTCCTGTAGAACCTCCTCCACCATTAGATCTTGCATTTCCTCCCTCTGGACATATGGTTCCATTCGAAATACTTTTTGCTATTTTTGTGATGCGCCCCCCTCCTCCATCATGAATATCTTTGCTTCTGGACATGCTCACTTCCATAACACCAAGGTTCGCTAGGATAAGACCAATGTTAAGCATCTCCATACCAATTATCTCTATACATTTTAACACAAGAAGCACCTCTACCTCCATCGACTAGTCTTCTTAGATGGCAGTCCCCCAAAAGTAGTAGTATCTAAAGATGAATTATCCTCTAATGTAAAATTTTTGGCATCTACAATTAGAGTTTATGCTAAAAAAGATGCATGTTGTCCCAATTTCAAATAACCAAAAATATTTGTACTGATCTGTCACCCTGCAACTGTACATTTTATCATCACATGTGGTAGGATCTCCAGATTACCTTCTCTTGAAATCACAAGATCATTGTAAAATACCAAACTAGTATTAAGCTAACAAATCATGTTTAATGAACTAGCCCTTTATAAAAACCTTCACAAATCTCCATATAAAAAAGAATTTTGAGCAACATGTGCATTATTTTTTCCCATTGACATTTAATGATGCAACAATCCATTTAACTCTCCATGTAAGACTATATCTGCCATGAAATATGATATGACCTTTTACTTCAACTCTCTTTGTTGGAGCTTTGCAATTATTAAGACTTTTGAATAGGACAACTACTTTTCTCGCAAGTCATTCTTCTTACTATGAAGAAGCTTTTATGAGAGATTTGTCTTCTTCATAGGCAATCACTTCTTTTCATTTAAAAGTGTGCGACTTGCACTTCCTGAATAAACTTCTGCACATTTCTTTTTCTTTGCTCCAACAAATCTTTTGTTTCCTTCCTCTTCTCTTCATCTGCTCACTATTTACATTAGAAATGAAATCATGCCCAACACACATATATAAATGGTAAAAGGAGGGAAAAACTTAGTTAATATTTTGACATGCATTAAGTAAAGGATAGATGTCTATTTAGTATTCTAAAAACTGTAACTACAATAAGTAAATATAAATACTACATAGTATGGGGATTAAATTTATGAATAAAAGATATGTTAAATGTTGGTGAAACCTATGGAATGTTTGCATATGCTATGCATCCAAAGAGTATAAAGTGATAAACACTTGACTTGTTGTTTCTCAGTGCTTCTTATGGGATCACATCCCTCATACTCTTTGCGGGATACTTGTTTAGAAGATAAACTGCATAGGCTACAACTTCTCATAACTCATTTGGTAAAGTTTTTTCCTTTAGCATGCTCCTTGACATCGCTATTATTATCTTGTACTTCCTTTTTGCAACAGTATTTTATGATGTTGTATATTTAGCTATGAACTGTCTTTTGATTCCATGTGCTTTACATAAATTGTGGAAGTCATTTCAGATTTACTCATCTCCTCCATCTATTTTGAGAGTCTTCACATAAAATAAAATTTTCTTTTCAACCAATACCTTGAACTTCTTAGATTTATAAAATACTTTTTAATTCTATTTAAGGAAGAATACCCATGTCTTTAAGCTAAAATCATCTATGAACATCAAAAAATATTTATTGTTTCCAAATGAGTTGGTTTGTATTGGCCAACAAATATGTGAATGCACTAGCTCCAAAGGATTTTATGTTCTCCATTACTTTCCTATAGGGAATGCACCTCTGTGTTTCTTGCCTACAATGCAAATTTCACATGCTTGATTAGGTTGCTCTATAATATGTAATCCTCTTACTGTTTTTTTTTTGTCTAGAAATTTCAAGCCACTAAAACTCAAGTGATCAAATCTAATATGCCACAACCAAGTAGTATTATTTACAATAGCACTAAATGAAAGCAATATTTCACTCTAACTTTTTAGAGGAGATATTTGGTTCTTTGTCATGGCCACCTTTGCTATGAGTTTATTTGCACTATTTCTAATGATGCAAAATCTATTTTTAAAATGTACTCTATATATTTTTTGCATAAGTTGTCCAACACTCAATAAATTGTGCTTCAACCCTAGCACATGATAAACATTAGAGATTTGATCCCTACCTCCTTACTTTATGCATATTTGAATATTCTCTTTTTCCCATGATAGGAGCCTTGCTATTGTTTCCAATATTTTCTTTAGACATTATGGTCCCATCTAGTTGGGAGAACATATCTCTATTCTATTAGAATAAGTGAATATTCTCTTAAGTTCTACTAGGATAGACACACTTGAGTTTCCACTCCTCCATGTGTCAGGAGAACTCTCAGTGGTGTCTTCATCAGGTTTGATGAGTTGTTGTAATCCAATGGCTCTCAATGATCAACTTTGCTATTTATACAAAGTTGATCCTTGGAATAAATCAATCAGTTCCACTCTTCTCTTCATATTTTGTGTAATGCTTTGCATGTCTATTATTGGGAAATTCTAACATGGTACCAGAGCAGGATAGATTTTTCTAGCATTCTCTCTTGAAGGTTCTAGGATCTGGTTCATTTGCTTTGGATAATTTTTTTTGACTAACTTGCTTGAAAGTAATGCAGTAGTCAATTTTTATCCATAGGTTTTTTTCTTTCAGCAAAATATTTATTGTTGAAAATATATGTGTTGCAATATTTTTTTAAAAAAGTTGTGTTTGAATTCATGCTCGAGGGTGATTTTTTTTTAAATATTATTGAGCTCTTCCTTTATATTCAATACAGGGTTTACACTTTGTGTGCCTGGCACTGTTTTAGCCCATATTCTAAAAGGAAAAGAGCCTTTTTTTTTCAAAATATCCTCCCTCTCTTCGATTCAAATTTAGAGCCCTCTCCTTTTCATAGCAGGTGCTGCGATCCTATTTAAATTTTATGGCTCCATAGTTTTCTTTTTGGCCCACAATGTTTGGGAACAACGTTTAAATTTTTGCATATCATAATTGCATGAATATCATGTTTATTTATTTCTAACCAAATCCAAATTGAAGGACAACTCTGTGTGTGAGATTTTTTTTGGCTCCTCATCTCTAGAACAAAGGGAATCCTCACTCCCGTTGAAGCTCGGTGCGCACGACGTACCTCTCTGGACGTGACGTGGAACACTCACCTCGTGGTGTCCTCGATGAATATCCACGTGGAAGTTGGCATTGTTGTTGGCAACGTATCTCCATATCTAGAAGAACTTGGTGTTCACTGGATGGTTTACATCCTATCAAACCCGATGCTCTCTATCAACGATGGTCCATAAAATCTCCTCACCCTGTAGAGAAATTGATATTATGAATATTCTGTTGTTCTCAAGGATTCTGGTTCGAAATCATAGCTTGATTCATGTTAAAGTATAGAAAAATAATTTAACTTGTTCTATAGGGATAGCTAGTTCATCAGGAGTCACAGCGTCTATAAAGCGCTCAACACAGTGACCTCTCCCAAGCTCACATCTCGGAGAACCCCCATTCAACACTTAAGGTATAGTTTTTTTATTATTTCTTTTGTGCAAGTACTCTGGTTCATTTAATCCTATCTATGCAGATAGCAAGTTCCAAAAGCTATAAAGATATAGCATCTTGGGAACCTCTTTTCTGCAATGTTTGAACTCTGCAAGGTCAAAAAGAGCATCGCATCTTCGAAGAGGAAGGAACCAGATATTTTCAATCTTGTTGATTTGGTTGCAGGCTGTTCCAGCAGGCATCTCCTTATTTCTGAGCGCCAATCATTCTCAAAAATAGTCTCCACCCTCTGCTTCGAGTCAGGCTATTCCTTCAGGCATCTCCATTTATTCTGAGCACCACTCTTTGTCGAAGTCGTAAGCAGTTTTACAGAAAAATCTATTATCCTCCTTACTAATTCTTTTTGTATAGGTTATTCGATCCTTCCATTTTGAGGGTCATATATTTTGACTCCTTTTCAAAGAGCCTTTTATTTTTCACAAAAATCTCTCTTCAAAAGTCGTGAGTCAATATTGTAACCAATATAATAAAATATTATTTGGGGGGTTAGTGCAATTTATTGCACATTTGTGTTTCTTAAGGGGGGTTGTATAATTTTTTGTCTATCTTCTTCTAAGTTCATTTAGTTCCTTTTAAGTAGAATATATTTAAAAGGTGTTATTTTTGAAATATTCCATTATATATTTCATAAAGAAGATACTCACTATTTAACCTCTTCAAACACATATTTGTTTATTAATTTTTTTAAAAACAAAAAACACTTGAGTAATTAATATTTAAGGGGGGTTGTATATTTTTTGTCTATCTTCTTCTAAGTTCATTTAGTTCCTTTTAAGTAGCATATATTTAAAAGGTGTTATTGTTGAAATATTCCATTATATATTTCATAAAGAAGATACTCACTATTTAACCTCTTCAAATACATATTTGTTTATTAATTTTTTTTAAACATATATTATTCTTACTCATATAAAATAAAACAAAAATAATATTTAAATTATTTTTTTAGAAAGGTGTTAATCTTCTTTATCCTTTCACTTTTCTAAATATATCTCTTTTCATAGAGAAAATATTTTCAAAACTTAAAATTTTTCCCTCAAAATATATTTGCCTACGTTCCATGTATCATTGCCTCTAACACTTATAGTTTCCCTCACGTAAGGGCGGGTTTTGGAGGCAATTGGTATAAAGGCCTGGCATATATTTTTCTCTATCAACCATTTTACAAAAAGGATATCTCTCTTACTTATAGTTTCCCTCTCGTAAGGGCGAGTATTGAGATTATCCAAATTATAAATCTGGTTGATATCACTACATTTCAAGCCTACAAACCTTGAAAAATTCTTCTCTATACTTAAAGTTTCCCTCAAGTAAGGGCGGGTATTCAGAAGAACATAAAGAGGATTTGGCATTTCAAAAGCAACAATATAACAAACCTCAATACTTATAGTTTCCCTCTTGTTAGGGCGGGTATTTTGAGGATTAATATATTGAAAAGCTTCATAAAATTCTTTCTAATCAATTGCATTAATCCAAATATTGAAGTTCTAAGGGGGGAAATATTGGTTAAAACTTCAACTTTTCTTTTGTGTTAAAAATGATGAATTCAATTGAACCTCTCACCCCTCATAACTTTCACACTTGGAAACCTAAAATTTTAAATCTTATCTCTCAAAAAGGTCTTACTCATTTGCTAGAAGAAAAGCAACCAGAATTTGAGAAAGAATATGAAATTTTTGTTCATAAAGGAAAGATGCATGAAACAATGGGTATTATAAGCTCTAATGTTCATGAAAGTTTGTGGTTTCACATTACAGATTGTAAAACTCCTCATGAAAGTTGGGAGAAACTAAAGACCTTGTTTGGGAAAGTAGATCAAATAAGATCAATGCAACTAGAAGCAGAACTAGCAACTTTATCTCCTGAAGATTTTAGCAGTATTGTTGACTTCCTCACCAAATTCAAAGAAGTCCTCACTCAATACAAAGGCAGTGGGAAGACTAAGACTGAAGAAGAATGCATTTATCTAATCCTTTCTAAGCTAAATGGTGTTTTTCAAATCTTTGCTACCACCTTTATATCTACCAAAGATGCTCTTGGTGCAACCTTTAAAATGCCCTCCTTAGAAGAGTTTTGTGATAGACTAACTAGGGAAGAAACAAAACTTGCTAGATATGAAATATCTTCTTCTTCCTCTTCCTCAAAAGCCTTAGTAGCCTCCACCTCTTCTAAATAAAAGTTCAAAAAGAAGGAAAAGAACCCCATAACTTGTGCTCACTACAAAAAGAATGGTCACTCTGCAAACAAATGCTGGAAAAGATTACAACAACTAGAGGCAGCTATGAAGGATCAAAATATAGACAATAAAAAGCAAATAGGAAAAGCCCTTAATGTTCAAGGGAAAACCTCCAATTCTTCCTCTAATTATTGGGTCCTAGATTCTAGAGCTACTCATCACATGACTGCTTCAGATGAGTCATTCTCTTCTATCTCCTCAAGCCCTACCTGTAGCATAGAAGTGGGTGACTCTTCCTTTATCCCTATCAAAGGAAAGGGGGACATAACCATTGATGGTGGCTCTATAAATAATGTTCTCTATGTTCCAAACATTACCACAAATCTCCTCTCCGTCTATCAGATTTGTACTTCTGGAAAGGGGAAAACAATTCTCTTCTCTCCAACAGGAGTTGAGATAAGAGACTTTCAAGATCCCCATTCTCTCATAGCCAAAGGAAATATTGATCATAACACTCACCTATTTCACTTCAAAGGATTCCAAAATCTAGAAGGGGCCTCCTATTTTGTGGCTCATGGAGATCTTGAAAGTAAAATTTGGCATGAAAGGTTTGGTCATCTTAGTTACAACTATCTAAAGGATTTGAGCACCCATGATATGGTAACAGGTTTACCCCAAGTCTCTTCTATTGATGGAGTTTGTCTTGGATGTGCTCTTGGGAAGCAACATCAAGATCCTTTCCACCCAAGTAGTTCTCTAAAAGCCTCATCCCCTCTAGAATTAATCCATAGTGACTTGATGTCTTTTCCAGAACCTTCTTTCAAAGGAGTAAAGTATGCTCTAACCTTTATTGATGACTTTTCTAGAAGATCTTGGGTCTACTTCCTGAAATATAAAAGTGATGTTCTATCCCACTTTAAAGTTTTCAAAGCCTTAGTTGAAAATCAGGCCTCTTGCAAAATCAAGAAAATTCACACAGATAATGGGGGGAATACTACAGTAATGAGTTCTCCATATTTCTATCAAGTCATGGCATCATTCATCAACATTTTGTCTCCCATAATCCTCAACAAAATGGTATTGCAGAAAGGAAAAATCAGACATTAAAAGAAATGGCAAATTGTATGCTCCATTCAAGAGATCTTCCAAAAGTTTTTTGGGCAGAAGCTATTAACTGTGCCAATTATATTCAAAACCGCACACCTCATAAAGCTCTTGACCATTTAACTCTTGAAGAAGCATGGTCTGGCTCAAAACTAGATGTTTCCTACTTCAAAATTTTTGGGTGTACTACTTGGGCTCACATCCCAAAGAAGAAAAGGAAGGCTCTAGATAAGAAAAGCAAAAAGCTCATCTTTTTCGGTTATTATGAAGAATTGAAAGCATACAAGCTCCTTGATCCCTCAACTCATGAGGTCTTCTTTCATAGGAATGTCCAATTTGATGAAACATTCCCTCAAAAATATCCTCAAACCCCCTCTTCCTCCATTGAGCCTTCTCCTATAGTAGAACCTCAATATTATGAAGAGTCAACTCTTGAAGTTAACTTAGAAATTGATAATCAAGATGAGGAACTTGTAACTCCAACTCAATGTCTTTCAACTCCTTCTACTCCTTCCACTATGCCAAAATGGGCCCACACCATTGTTAAAGAAGCTACTCCTTACATCCAAAATCTTCCATCAACTAGATCAACCAACCCCATAGGCACTGGTCTTGTCTGTCAGTCTATTTCCTCTAATCCTCAATCCTTCAAAGAAGCAACATGAATTAAAGAATGGGATGAGGCCATGGAAAATGAATTTTCTTCCTTAATCAAAAATAAAACTTGGGATTTAGTTCCCTTGCCTAAAGGAAGGAAGTTAGTTCATTGTAAATGGATCTACAAAACAAAATATGGGCCTAATGGAGAAATAGACAAACACAAAGCTCGCCTAGTAGCCAAAGGTTTTTCTCAAATTGAAGGTATTGATTATGCAGAAACCTTTGCTCCAGTTGCTAAAATGGATTCTATTAGACTGGTTCTTGCTCTGGCTGCTTCCCAAAAGTGGCCTGTCTATCAAATGGATGTAAAAAGTGCTTTCTTACATGGGGACTTAAAAGAAGAAATATTCATGGAACAACCTGTTGGTTTCACTCAAGACTCCTCTCTTGTTTGTAGGCTAAAAAAGTCTCTCTATGGCCTCAAACAAGCCCCTAGAGCTTGGTATGAAAATATGGACTCCTTCCTTCTTTCCGTAGGTTTTTCTCATTGTGAGTCTGATAACACCGTCTACATTTGGAGAGATGAAGGCAAAATCACCATTCTTGTTCTTTATGTTGATGATCTTCTTCTCACTGGTAGTAACTTCACTCACATTCAGACTATAAAAGACTCCCTCTCTGAAAATTTTGAAATGGTTGATCTAGGTTTAGCTCATTACTTCCTTGGGATCCAAATAAGTCAAACAGATGCAAGAATTTCATTGTGTCAACAAAAGTACACTCTAGATCTTCTTCAAATATTTAAAATGATAGATTGCAAACCTTCTCCTACCCCTTTTCAATATGGCATTAATCTTAGTACTTCCTGCTCATCCCCTCTATGTGATGCAACTCTATACCATCAGCTTGTAGGAAGTCTGTTATACCTTACTCATACTCACCCAGATATCTCATATGTTGTTGGCCTAATATCCATATTCTCTCATCAACCTCACTTCAGTCATTGGCAAGCAGCAAAAAGAATCCTCCATTACTTGCAGGGCACTACGCACTTTGGGCTCCTCTATAAGGGAAAATCCATGGATATCATTGGCTACATGGATTCAGATTGGGCAGGTTCAGTAGAAGACAAATGTTCAACCTCTGGCTATGTCTTTTGCCTTGGTTCTTCACCAATAGCCTGGTTATGCAAGAAACAACAAGCAGTAGCCTTATCTTCTATAGAGGCAGAATACAGGGCAGCAGTTTCAGCTAGTCAGGAAGCTCTTTGGCTTCGTCAAATTCTAAAAGAATTTGGTTTCTCCCATAAAGAGCCTATAACTCTTTGGTGTGACAATCAGAGCACAATTCATATTGCATGCAATCCGGTTGAGCATCAGCGCACCAAACACATTGAGATACACATGCACTTCATAAGGCAACATATTCAGAATGGGGATATACACTTGGACTATATTCCAACTGAGAATCAAATTGCAGATATCTTCACCAAGTCATTTCCTTCTCCGCGTTACCTTCAGTTGTGAGATAAACTTGGAGTAATACAGCTGCATTGACATAGAGGTCTTCCACCTCTCATTATATTGGTTGGAGAATGGTTTTTTCCCTTGTGGTTTTTTTATTCATCTCTCCAACAACATGTATTTTATGAGGACAATCTTCACCATCCGAAGACATGCCTCTATCTTGGATATGTTTTTGTGATAGATGGTTTTTCCCCAAAGGGGTTTTTTCACCATCTATATATTGTATATGAGTACCTAATCAGGCCAAGTTGTCGGGACTCATCATTCTTTTGTATTAATAGGACAATCTTCACCATCCGAAGACAAGCCTCTTTTCTTGTGATAGTTGGTTTTTCCCCAAGGGGTTTTTTCACCATCTATATATTGTATATGAGTACCTAATCAGGCCAAGTTGTCGAGACTCATCATTCTTTTGTAATAAGAGGACAATCTTCGCCATCCGAAGACAAGCCTCTTTTCTTGTGATAGTTGGTTTTTCCCCAAGGGGTTTTTTCACCAACTATATATTGTAAATGAGTACCTCATCAGGCCTTGTTGTCGGGACTCATTTGTACAACCCTCCCCTAGTATCACTTAAGGGGGTGTTAGAATAAGTGAATATTCTCTTAAGTTCTACTAGGATAGACACACTTGAGTTTCCACTCCTCCATGTGTCAAGAGAACTCTCAGTGGTGTCTTCATCAGGTTTGATGAGTTGTTGTAATCCAACGGCTCTCAATGATCAACTTTGCTATTTATACAAAGTTGATCCTTGGAATAAATCAATCGGTTCCGCTCTTCTCTTCATATTTTGTGTAATGCTTTGCATGTCTATTATTGGGAAATTCTAACATATTCCTAGTCATGTGGTTATTACAACCACTATCTAAATCTTATGCACTATTTTGGTTTTCTTCATTAGCATTGCAAGTTGTCAAAGAAAGACTTGCATATTTTATTTCTTCATTTGCATTAACATTTGTATATCTAGCTTCTTGTTTATTTTCTCTATCTATTTTCTTTCTACACTCATAGTTGTAATACCCAAATTTCTTACAAGGGTAGAATTTGATTTCCAATTTGTTATACCTTTGACTTGATATTCCTTGTTGATTTATGCTGTTGCCTCTTCCTCTTAATTCATGGAAGTTGGAACTACATTCTTATTTGTCGTAGTGGTATAGTCAAATTATATTTCATAGCCTCTATCACTTATCCTACTTCCTTCTTGTCCTCTTACTAACATGAGATTGTCAACCAAAATTCTCCCTTTTGACTCTAGTCTTTGAATGAGACCTATGTTTTGAATGCATTCTTCTGTAAATATTATGTTGCTTAGTTTAGCCTTTGCTCACGTGTTTGTAGGGATCCCATTAACTCATCTACTAATATATTTGATAAATCCTTTGATTCTTCAATAACTATGACCATTGAGTCAAACCCTATTGGTAGGTTGCTCAGCATCTTCTCCATAATTATTAGGATTTCAATATTTTCATCTTGTGTGGGTAAAGAAGTTACTCATGGAATCATCTTTATTCATCTATATAGTTTCAAATTTTCTTCTCAATATCTATAATATCACCAACTTTACCTTGTTGATGACTTGATAGGAGTTTAATAATAATTCCCATACCTCCTTGGTCTTTTTTGCTACCATAATTTTGGAAATATGGACTCATCTACAACTTGCCAAATGAAGAAAAATACCTTTTAGTCCTTATTTCAATTTTTCTTTAATATATTCTTTTAACCTGAGAAAGATCACTAATGATTTTGCATTTGCAAGTTTGTGTACCCATTCTCCATAATGTCCCAAAGCTCTTACGACTCAAATAGGATCTTGATATGAATATATAGAAATCATAATTTTTATTATTAAAACATGATATTTATAGTTGTAATGGACTATTATTGGATGTCATTGTTGCTTTGAAACTCCCACTTAAGGCTCTAGATCTAATACAAAATTTAAAAATACGTAACACTTGATCAAAACTTTTACATCGACTCCATTTATTCGAGATTTGTAATTATGAAGGCTTTTGAATAAGACAATGATTTTTCTCTTTTAACAAAAGTCATTCTTCTTACTATGCAAAAGATTTGATTAGATATTTTTTTTCTTTACATGGAATGACTTATTTTCCTTTACAAGGTTATGGCTTACACTTCCTAAGCAAGATTTTACATGCTTCTTCTTCTTTGCTTCAATAAATCTTTTTCTTACCTCCTCTTCTCTTCAACATATCACTACTCCCATTAGAAATGAAATCATGCCCAACACACATATATGGAGTGAAAGTAGGACAAAACTCATCTAACTTTCTGATATGCATTAATTAATGGATAGGTTTATATATATTATTCGAACAACTATAGCTACTAGAAGTAAATATAGGTGTTGTGAAGTATGGGGATTAAATGTACAGACACAAGATATGCTAAAAATAGGTGAAATATAGTTAATTTCTAACATTCTATGGTGAAGAAACTACTGAAATGATTTTCTAATGCAATAATAAGCATACTTAGAAAGAAAAGTGCAAATAGTTTCTAAATATTTAGATTTTTTTCCTATAATGCTTGTATTTCTTAACCTAGCTTAAGTCTCACTGTCTCTAAGCCACAAAATATATTGGATAGAATAAGATTCTATATAGTCCATCAAAGTAATTACAACTAGATTCATTACCATATACCTGGCTATTATATCTAGCCCAACAAGGAACCTTATACGTATTTAAATAATGGAGGAAAGTTCTATATGCATGCTTTAACAAATTACACCCTATAATTCTCTTCGAGAATCATCATCAAAAACAATTATCTATAAAAATGTGAAAAAAAATTCCATATCTGTCACCATGGTCAAAAGAATTTTTACTAGAGATTAAGCTATTAACTAAAAGGTAATGCAAGCCACACCAACCGAAAAGCTATTATTTCTAGGGTTTATGTATTTACTAGACAACAAACATAAGCAAATATAATTTTGAATACCAAAGACAGACAATCAAAATAATTGAAGATTCAAACTCCTATTTTTTTCTAAGAGAATTTTTTTTTTTTTGCTAGGGCACATTAAACTTCACAAAATAAAACAAAACGACCAAATGCACAAAGAGAAAATATAAATAAATCTTCTTAATGTATTATTATATGACTACTAGAGCAACTTACAACTATTCAATTAGACTTTTTATACACAAATTCATACAAAAATGAATTAATAATGTTTTCCTTCTTTTATTTAGAATGCCAAGTGTCTTCTACACCAATGGGAAGTAGATTTCAAAAACTAGGAATTGTTCTTTGAACAACTGAAATATTTATGGAAGTTTTCTTTACCATTACTAACACTACATGAATATTTGTGTGTACTCCAGGTAAAATATTAGTTAGAGGCTCTCTTATCTTCTCAATTTTGATTCAAATTCATCAAGAATTTCTTATTCTTTTTTCAACCACTTATATATAGCTTTAATCTTCTAACATAAAATGTGAAGTCATGCCCAACACCTATATATAGCATATATGGAGGTAAGAGTTTAATTAACCTTGTAGTACATTAATTAGAGGATAAATGTGTATCTAATATTTGAATATCTAACTATTAAATATGAATGCTATTATGGATTCTAACAACTCTGAAAAAAAAAAAAAAAAAATTGCAATAAATCTAGATTAATTTTGGAAGTGATAACTACAATCTAATCCCTAAAGAAAAATTATTCTGACATTTTCTAAATTCTTTGAACCCCCAAACCTACAAATTATCATAACATCCATAGCTAGAGAATGAACTATGACTATTAAAGTTTATCCTCTTCAATATCTAATCAACATAATTTCCATTTGAGCATGCCACAAAATACATTATCCAATAATTGTTACTAGAGAAGGGAACAAAATCCAGGGCTCAAGCTTTACTTTTAATTTTGTGCACACTCATACAAAGCCCAAATTTACATGATGATAGAATTGAGAGGTAGGACATAATCTCTAGTTTTATGCAATTGCAAGAAATTATAATTTTTACAAGAGTGGATGATGTTAGCCAGAGTTATACTCTGACTTTATGCACATGCACAAAGTTGGAATTTCCCAAAGCTAAAAAAATGTAATACAACCACAAAATCCTAAAATTAATTCACAATCAAACATTTTATATTTATTCATATTGAGGTTACACAATCCCAAATAGCAAACACTTAAATGAAAAAGTTGCACAATAAATGTTAGGAAGGTAGAACTTTGAACAAGAAAAGTTAATACACAAAGAAATGAAAATGTATATTTATATTATGATAAAGTGTTATTGTGGTAATTTTCCAAGAAGATCCATGGATCTATTCAATTCATATTACAGAAGGTAAGTCTTCAATAAGTGAAAATGTTATTCACTAGAATATTTCTTCGCCTTTGTAAAGGTTGTGTTGATGCTACACTTACTCCATGTAGGAGATTACTCAAAAAAATTTCAGTTACCTTCTTCTTCTACTTCTTATGCTTACCACTTTAACTCCTCTTACTTACCTATTTCAAATAAACCACACCCAAATTTCATATATATATATATATATATATATATATGAAATTTGGGTGTGGTTTATTTGAAATAGGTAAGTAAGAGGAGTTAAAGTGGTAAGCATAAGAAGTAGAAGAAGAAGGTAAAAAATTAACTAACACATTAATTAATGCATAAGTGGAACTCTAATCACTAAATAACTACAACTACTAGGATTAAATACAAGAATTACAAAATCTATTGATGGATTCTAATATCCACAAACAATAAGAACTATTAGAGGTAGGTGAAATTTAGATTAATATTCAACATCCTCACCTATAAAAAATTTCACAAAAAACTTTGACACGTAGCTTTTCATTTAGCCTTTTAAAATTTTCCTTCTTCAAAGGTTTTATGAAGATATATGCAACCTGATCTTTTGACCTATTAAATAATTATTAAATTTCATTATTTTTACCAACTCTTTGATGAACTGATACAAAGTGTCAATGTGCTTTTTTTACCATTAAACATGATATCCTTTGATAGTGCTATGGTAGAAATATTGTTGCAAAATATTGTAACTGCTCCTTCTTATTGATGATTCAAGTCACCTAAAATTCTTCTCAACCAAATTGCTTGACATGTGATTGAAGTGGCAATAACATACTCTACTTCAACTATTGATAATGCAATAATGGTTTGCTTCTTTAATGACCATGAAATTGCACCTAATCCAAGCTAGAAATTGTATCTAAAATTACTTTGTCTATCATCAATATTGTCATCCCAGTAACTATCTATGAAGCCAAAAAGCTCAAGCTAGTATTATCATGCATAAAATACTCCATGGTATTTTGTCCCATTGACATATCATAGTATACTTTTGTCTACCTATAAGTGAGAGTTATTTGGTGACTCCATAATTTGGTGATTAGACTCATTGAAAATATTAGATCAGGTCCAGTTGTTATAAAATATATGAGGCTTTGGACTAACCTCTTATAAAGGATTGAATCTACATTGCTACTAAAATCATGCTTACTCATTTTTAAACCTATTGCAATAGAACTGATGGATAGTTTGCTATTATCCATTATAAATTGTTTCGATACATCTCTTGTATACTTGGCTTAGGAGATGATGATCCCGTCTACTAAATGGAAAACTTTTAATTTCAAGAAAATATTTCATTAAGACTAGGTCTGTCATATCAAACTCATGCTTCATGGAATCTCTAAATTGATCAAACAATATATTGCTATAGTCAGTATAAATTACATCTCTACATACAATGACACTATTATCATTTCTCCCTCAACATTGGTCTTGATGTAGAGAGTGTGTTCATGTTGGCATTTGATGAAGTCATTCTCTTGAAAATATGCATCAATGTGGCGATAACCCATATAAGGATTTATTCATTTTAAGAACCTTTCCTTCTTGTCCTTCTAGCTTATAGATAAGTGGTTTGTCTATGTAGATCTCTTATTCCAAAACTCCATTGAAGGAAGACTTCACATTCATTTGTTACAATTTCCACGCATTTTTTGAATTCTAATACTAAATCATTATGACTATGTCATGCCTTACTATAGGTGCATACACTTCATGATAGTCAATCTTTAACTTCTACTTATAGCCTTTTGCAACCAACCTTGCTTTATGCCTTTAAACATCACCCTTGACATTAAAATTTGTTTTATACACCCATTTTACACCAATGGTTTTCTTTCTTTTTGGAATATCCGTTGGCTCCCAACTTTTATTTTGCTCCATTGCTTAAGTTTCTTCATGTAGGTATTTTACCCATTTGCTATTTTTAATTGCTTCCTCAAATGAAATATTATCACATTCAAAAAACAAAGTAAAAATAGAACGATCTTCATCTTCTATTTCCTTTATTGTTACCTCATAAATTTATTGCAATATCATTGTATTTGCTAGCATTCTCATGTTGTATATCATTATTACAAGAGATGGTGATATTCATGAGGAAGTAGGGTTGTTGTCCACACTAGTAATATTGCTTGAAGTTGAAATTTGCTCTATGTTATATCCATGCAAGTCTTCTACCCCTTACTAACCAGTCTTGGAATTATAATTCCAAGCTTCATCTTCCATGAACTTCACATCTCTACTTATGATAAAAAAAATTGTAATAAGGTTATATAATATATAGACCTTTGACTCCACTATATGTAATGAAGATACATTGTTTTGCCTTATCATCAAATTTTCTTCTCTTATTTTCTGCAATGTGTTTATATGTTATGCATCCAAAGACTCTTAAGTGAGCAACACATGGCTTTTTTTTTCTCCAAGCTTATTATGGGAACATATCCTTCACACTCTTTGTAGGATACCTATTTAGTAAATAAACTACACATGCTATAGCTTCTACCTAGAACTCATTCGGTAATTCTTTTACCTTCAAAATACTTCTTACCATCTCAATTATGATTATGTTCTTTATCTCTACAACACCATTCTAATGTGTTGTGTATCTGGCTATGAACTTCCTTCTTATTCCATTTTCTTTACAAAAGTTGTCAAATTCATTACAAATGTACTCATGTCCTTAATCTATTCTTAGAGTCTTCACATTACAACCACTTCTTTTTATTAGTGAATGGTTTGAACTCCCTAAATATTCAAAAAGCTTTTGATTTTTGTTTGAGGAGGTATACCCATATCTTCTAGTTGAAATCATTTATAAAATTTAGAAAGTATCTATTGTTGGCAAATGAGCTAGTTTACATAGGTGCACATATGTCTAAATGTACCAACTCTAATGGTTGTGAAGATCTCCATGAATTTCCTATAGAGAATGCATACCTATGTTGCTTTCCTACCAGGAAACCGTCACATGCTTGATTATTGATCTATAAGAGAAAATACCCTCACCATGTACTTTTTATGCAACATATTTAAGACATTAAAACTAAAGTGACCAAACCTAACATGCCACAACCATGTAGTATTAGTTACAATTATACTAAATAAAAGTAACATTTTCCTCTAATATTTTAGAGGAAATGTATTATTCTTTTTCATTGCTGATTTTCTATAAGCCTATTTTCTCTATCTCTAATGGTGCAAGATCCCTTTTCAAAATACACTGTGTACCCTTTTTTACAAGCTTTCCAACACTCAACAAATAATATTTTATCCCAAATACATAATACACATTAGGGATGTATTTTCGTTCTCCTTATTTTGTGTAGATTATAATCCTCTCTTTGTCCATGACATGTACCTTTATATTATTTCCCATATTAACTTCAGACTTGATGGTATCATATAGATTTTAGAACATTTCTCTATTTCCAAGCATGTGGGTACTACAACCACTATCAAGATAACTTATATTCTTTTAGCCTCTTCATCAGTATTGTAAGTTATCATCATAGACCCACATGCATATTTGTTTTCTACATTCTCATTCTCATTGGTATAGTGGGTTTGTTGCTTATTTTCCTTAGCCATCTTCTTTCTACACTCATAACTCTAATGGCCAAATTTCTTGTAGCAATAATATTGGATTTTAAATTTTATTATACCTTTGATTTTGGCCTTCTTAATGATTTCTATTACTACCTCTTCCTCTTGCTTGATGTAAATTACAACTAGTTTCTCCCTTTTTGGAGTAGTTTGTCCTTCCTCCTCTTTTATGGCCTCTACCACCTCTACCTCTATTGTTTTATCCTCTTTGTCCTTGAGAACTTGAGGTTGCTTTATGGGATTCTTCTCTTCTACTATTATATTTGAATGAGATATGTGTTTTAAATGCCTACTCCAATGAGGATTATGTTGTTCAGTTAATATTATGCTCATGATTTTTTATAGAACCCATAAAATCATCCATTAAAAGGGTTTTTAAATCCCTTGATTCTTCAATATAAATCACTACTGAGTTAAACATTTCTAGTAGACTTCTAAGTATCTTCTCCACTATTATTTTACTATCAATATTGTCACTATTCATCCTCATTTGATTTATGATACCAATTATGTAGGTATATATGTTGATCATTGACTCAACTTCATTAATTTATATATTCTTGAACTCTCTTTCTAACATCTACAACCTCACCAAATTTACTTTGTTGGTTTATTGAAAGGATTTTGCTAATATGTCCCATGTCTACTTGGATTTGATTATTCCTACAATTCTAGGGAAGATAGTTTCATCCACTACCTACATAATGTATAATAGGGATTTTTGCTCCTTATAGTTTTCCTTTAACAAATATTTCTCAACTTGATAAAGAGTGCTCAATGTTGTTCTATCAATTGGTTATTCACACCCATTTTACACAAGGTTGCAAAGCTTCTATGACCCAAATAGGATCTTCATCTATATGCTCCAATAATCATAATTTTGGTCATTGAATTGCAAGATATAATTGAAAAGAATAGCTACTAGATGTCATTGACGCCATGGCTTTGAAAATCCCACTGATGGATCAGTTATTAATACAAATTTGAAGGAAACAAAATCCAAGTTCGCAGCTTTACTTTCAATTTTTTGCACACTTGCACAAAGTTAGACTTGTACAAAGTTGAAGGTGCACAAAGCCAGACTTTGGATGATGCCAAAATGGAGAGGTAGGAGCTGAGCTCTAGTTTTGTGCATTTGTAGGAAACCAAACTTTTTACAAGAGTAGAGGACATTAGTAAGAGTTATATTTTAATGTATAAAGCCACTTTCCCAAGTCTAAACAAATGCAAGACAAACACAAAACCTTAAAATTTACTCACAATTAAAATTTTTACATTTATTCACATTAAGGTTGCCTGATCCTTGAAAACAAACATTTATGTGAAAACATCATACAACAAATTTTACAAAAGCAAAACTTCGAACAAGCAAAGCGAATGAATATATATATATATATATATATTACAATAAAATGATTGTTGCGATAGCCTTTCAAGCAGATCCATGAATTTGTTCAAAATATATATATATATATATATATATATATATATATATATTACAATAAAATGATTGTTGCGATAGCCTTTCAAGCAGATCCATGAATTTGTTCACTTCACATTAACAGAAGGCAAGTCTTCAATAAGTGGAAACATTCTTCAATGAAAAAGTGAAAGCTTTCTTCATCTTCACAAAGGTTGTGCTGATGCTGGCCTAACTTCACGCAGGAGTTAAGGAAGGAGGTACAAACTCAATTAACATATTAATTAACGGACAGGTGGCACTCTAATCACTGAACAACTACAATTACGGCTACCAAGAATAAAGTCTTCAATAAGTGGAAACATTCTTCAATGAAAAAGTGAAAGCTTTCTTCATCTTCACAAAGGTTGTGCTCATGCTGGCCTTACTTCACGCAGGAGTTAAGGAAGGAGGTACAAACTCAACTAACACATTAATTAATGGACACGTGGCACTTTAATCACTGAACAACTACAATTACGGCTACCAAGAACAAATATAAGTGCTCCAAAATCTTGCGATGGATTCTAATATCCGCAGAAAATAAGATCTGTTATAAATCTGTCAGATGTACTTAAAATCTAAATTAATTTTCAAAAATCACTGTTTAAAAATATTCACATACAACTGCTTCATTGCATAGGCAACATAAGAAAATTTATTCCAAAACCAAATCAATCAATCCAACTGCAACAATTAACCAGGACAAACTCATTTACTGGACATAAAAGTAATGAGAAATGTTTAAAAATGTATTCGTTGCAAATTGAACCAAGCCATAATCCAAATTTCGTAGAAATCACAATTAGAATATGCAGTATCATGGCAGAAAAAATCCACAGAATGCTTATCAAACAAACAAAAACAAAAACTGATCCTGAGAAGTCACAATCGTTTTGTACACTAAATCATAAACTCTGCTACACAAGTAAAGCACAAATCCCAGGAAATAATTGATACCTTGTCGTAAGAGCATGAAATGGTAAATAATATTAGGCAGCCAAAAAAAAAATTGTAGTCCCCCTTCAGATACAACTTAAATTGGCCAGTAAGATATGGACAATGCGACATGGTGAAGACATGCACCATTAGTTACGTAAAGTGTACAGCAACAATTAACACAAGTCAGGCAAACGGAATTTACGGGAAACTATATATATATGGTATTCAAAATTTCCTGTTTTCCATAATTCCCACACCAAATTCACCACATCTGTCTCACATTCTAGCCAGATTGAATGAACCAGCCATAGAATTTAAGACCCTCGTCTTGTAACACTTAAGGACGTGTTGTGGTAAAACATTTCTTAAAATTTGATCTGACATGATTATAAATTTTAAATATTTATGATTTCATCTGGGTTGACATGCGTTTAATTAACTTTGACATGGCTTTACATGTATTTGTCGAAATATGAACACAATTTCGAATCTTTAACGAAGCATCCAACTGTCTGAACATTGCAACAGTCCTAGGGCACATGATCTAGTTGCCAGATCGAACAATTATGATCATGATCTAAGGCTTTATGGCTTTCCCTCTGTTGAAGGGTCATAGTTTATAAAGGGGAATCAGCGACCTCTTTATCGAAAAATTATCATTATAACTATTACCCTGCCTTCATAAACATTTAAGGGTTGCTGGAGGGCATGTTAGCGATTATGATTACAAAATTTCCACATTTTTACCGTTTCAATTCGGTCAAAAACGGTTAATTTGGTTTACGGTCAAAATTCAAAAAATGTAAAGTGATATCGAAACATGAAAAGAGGCTTCTGTGGATACTAATCAAGTCTTCTCTACAGGTCTAAATCTCCTCTCTACAGTTCTGCAAGTATATTGATATTAAAATACACAGTTTTGAACATGCTTTTTTTAAATATTATTAATTTTAAAATATAATGTATTTTTCTATGAACCCTCTTCTTCACTATTTAAGGTTGAGTTAGGAATCCCCGAGCGAAATTTGCTAAAGAAGAACCCCCCTCTGAAATGAATTCTATGTCCAAATTATGATTTCTCCGGCAAAAGTAGACTAAAACTCACATCACGCATAGACAAGGTTGAGTTAGCAAGTCCCAAGTTTACTTTTCTAAATAAAAACTTCTCTGACATGAGTCCTAACTCCATAATATAATTTCTCCGGCAAAGTCGACTGAAACTAATATTGCATCTTTCCTGCCTAAAATAAGCTTACTAAGCAGATTAAATTCTTTAAATAGACGTGCTAAATTTCTGATGTGGCAAAACACACACAGCGACCCCCACTGTTGATAGGCTCTTGCACAGACGACATTAATATTCGAGGGAAAAGCAATATTTACTTACGTAGCCTATGGAATTTGTCTAGAGAAGATGAGGATCTAAGCTTAGAGTAATCCCAGCAACCAATTTTCGTTCAGTTCACAATAAAAGCTTGAGATCTAGGGCAATGGCAGACACTAAAACTGCACTAAATCATATCCACGCATTTAACTAATAACTTATATTTTCTGACAAACGAAGATCGCAATTACCCTAACAAACATAACCGACGAACTAATTTTATGGACAAACCGACGAAGAATATAATCCACATTTTCCAAGCATTTAGCATAACATTAAAGACTTAAAGGTCACAGAGCCGTAAATACCTCCAATATCCCTCTAAATATAGCGGCGGAGATCGCTTGTCTCGTACAGAAGAAGGCCAGGAGGATTAGCATTTAGTAGTAAAGGACTTGCATTTGGATTAGTAGTAAGGCCGAATCCGCCTGTTCATGATCTTCGGTTACCGTTAGCTGGAATCTAGATTGACGTTGATCAAATTCCTGTAGTTGCTAGGCTTTCTGGCTGAGGCACGAAATCCTCGACACGAGGATGGAGAGACTTGTTTTCCTGTAAGGCAGATTCGAACGCGGGTCCTCCTGAGGGAATGCTCTCGCTGTGAAAATTACTGTAGCCTGAAAATTGCTCAAATTTTCAAAATAAAGTTTCCTTCGCTGTTAAGTTTCCTTTTGTGATTATAATATTTAATGATGGTGTATAATAGCTTTGATAATTGTAGCCATCGTGAGGGCAGGGGACATGTAGTTAAGATTTAAAATAATTTTTTTTATTAGAGGTCATTCGTTGTTAACGTAGTTAATAAGAATTTATAAATGAAATGTTTATAGCAGTTAGGCTAATGGAACCGCATTTGACTTGCAACAAGACCAACATTATTCATGGTATAGCGGTGAAAATGGGCAATTCATTTGCAAAAGATTACTAAGGCGAAGAAGTTAAGATTTAAAATTTAATTTTTTTATTAGAGGTCATTCGTTGTTAACGTAGTTAATAATAATTTATAAATAAAATGTCTATAGCAGTTAGGCTAATGGAACCGCGTTTGACTTGCAACAAGACCAACGTTAATGCGAACATTTCATAGTATAGCGGTGAAAATGGGCAATTCATTTGCAAAAGATTACTAAGGCGAAGAATCAGGTATTAAATTAAATGAGTACCTATAGGACTAGGAGTAAATGTGAAAATATTTGAGCAAATTAATATTTAACTTGACCTTTACAGTTACTGGTCTTAGAGATAATTAAACACTATATATTCATATAAATAAGAAATATTTGGTCATGTAAATAATTTTTAACATTCATAAGATTATGGGATAATTTGGAGTTATTTAATAGGTGTTTATTTAGTTTTTTTTTTCAAAAAAAAATAAAAATAAATTTATATTAAATTAATATAAAATTCTTTACACTAAAAAAGTGGGTGGGTTAACACATGGGAAGTAAAACTAATCCTCATTGACAAGGGTTAGTAAACAAAGTCATCAACAAAACACAAGTTAATCAATAATGTTCATTGATGATCATTACATCAAAGAAAACATATTATATGGAGTAATGTACCTTGGCGTGTTGTTTTGCATAAACTGCTAGTGATTATGTGAATGAAATCCACCCCTTTGTATCATGATTAAGGCCTTCTGTACCCACGTTGTTCCAACCAATAACTAGTCGTGGTGAAACTAGTTGAACATCATCCTACCCCCAACTTGGCAGGACAAACAAGCAATATCAACGTTAGTTCACTTCCTGAATGGTGAGGGTTGGGACCAATGCCTATTTGCGAGAGCACTTCTTGCATATGATGGAGGTCGGTGGTGAGAGAGGGATCGAAAAAGCTCTCGAGAAGAGTGCTCTGGAAATTCAGTTGACTATACACAGAGCATTGGCCTAGTGCACCAAAAGAACTTGTAGATGATTCAACTCTATATCAACTTTGTTGGATTGAGTACATATCTATTACCACATGTCATTAAAAATTATAATTTATTAGCATGAGTAAATGTGATAGAAGGTGTATACTGTTTAAAAACAATTTTGTTATGTACCTTCCAAATATGAAAGAGCAAGCTAATCCTGAAAATTTGCCACACTTCAAAAAGTGGGAGAGACAAAGTAAAAGAGTCCCCAAGAAGAGCTTAGGGCCAAGAAACTCTTGCAATTGTAAATGAGTAAAAAAAACAAAAGAACCCATTCTAGATCTTATGCAATTCTAAAAGAGATTAATACAAAACTCGGGTACACCACAAAAAGGATATTTAGGATAAGGAATTCTAAGGTGTTTCCAATGTTCCCCCAAGAGAAGGCCTTGACACAACAAGCTCCACGTAAAAAAAAAAATGCTTAGGCTCAACATAAGTAGCCCAAACATTATGAAATCTAGAATTCCATCTAGTCCTTATAGAAAATACGTCCTAATATTGATTGAGCCTAGGCACTAGAGGAATATGCGGAGATAACCATTTATACCTCAAATGAGCCCTATAATTAAGTAAAGGAATGTCAATATACCATCTCCAGTTTGACCACCAAGGATGCTTTGAGTGCACACGGATATTGTGCAACATAGAAAAAGGGGTGAGAGAAATAACAATATCATACGTATTTTTATCCACACCATTTAGCTTGAAGGTGTATTTGAACTCATTCCATGGGATCCAGTCCCTGGTCTGGCAAGAAAATAAATCAGCTATTGTAACAATACCCTTTTTGAAAAACCACTGAGCATGAATCCATTGCACCTAAGCTAAGGGAGAACCTTGATGAAGAAACACGAGGGACCACCAAATATTCATAGAATTTATGGATAAGACTTTACAAAAGCCATCTCCTCTTCAACAGATCCAAGGAGTGAGTTACTACCAAATTTTCCATATACTTTTAATAACAAAGGAGCCAAAAATCTTAACAAAAATCAAAGCAACAATGAGAGAGGGAAAATCCAACCTTCTCCGTGCTCTACTTTTTAAGGGAATACCTAAGAAAATGAAATGTTGAACCAAAAATTTCCAAGATTCAACTCCTCTCAAAGCCTTGACCACCCACTTAGCACACATAGCAATACCTTGTCATTTACAGTTGATCAAAGCCATTCCTCCAGATTCTCTAAGAAGACAACAAATATCCTAGGCAACTCTACAAAATCCCTTTATTTCAGAAGAATTATTCTAAGGAAAATGTAGAAGGAGTTTCTCAAGCTTCTTATAGCAAGCCTGTGAAAGAACCCAGCAAGAGGAATAATATAGATGAGTGGCAACTAAAAATTTAGAGCAAATATTAAATTTACCTGCTAATGACAACTTATTAGTAAGCCAGAAATTAAGTTTTTTTTTAACTCTTTGAAGCACATAATTCCAAAGTTGAGCATGAGAGCCTTGAAAGGCAAAAGGAATAACAAGAAACTTAAAAATTTCTCCAGGAGTGATCCAATTACAATGACACCCTTGAAGCCAAGGTGGCATATGCAAGGGATATTATCTAAAGTAGGAGATCATCCTCCATTGTATGCTAGAACTAGAGGTTTTGCAAAAGGTTTTCAAACAAAATAGAGCATTAGAAATAGATTACTTCTCTTCCCTTATTGTATAAAAGGAGTCATCAACAAATTGACCATTAATAAGTTGCCCTTGATCATTTGGAAGAGGAATTCCTTTAATAAGACATGTAGAAGCTTGAGCAACTAAAATATAGCCAAAGGCTTCAACAACAAGAACATATAAAGAGGGAGCAATAGGACACCCTTGCTGAACAAACCTAAAAAGACCCACTACTTTAGACTGTGAATTATTCAAATTGAGAATAGTTGAAGCATCTCTGAATAGCATAGCAATAGTATTTATGAAAACCATCCTGAATAATAAATCTTTGATTATAGCAATAATGAATCTCCATTCAATGTGGTCATAAGCATTTTTAAAATAAATCTTAATAAAAAGTATATTTTGGTTTGAAATCCGGTCCCATTCCATGCCCTCCCAAATAGCTAAAACATTATTGTCGATGTACCTTCATTGAATAAATCTAGTTTTCTCTGATCTGACTATCAAAAGAAGAAGAGGCCTAAGGCAAAGAGCCAAATATTTACCAATGATATAACATTAAACAAAGTAATATACCTCCAATTAGTTATCAACATTTGGGTCCCTTTGCATGGGTATGAATTTTATATTATCCTTGTTAATTATTGCTCCCAAAGAGCCTACTCAAAGAGCCTCTAGATACATTTTATGTATATTAGGACCAGATAGGCCCTAGAGACCCTTTTAGAACTCATAGGGAAAGCCATATAGACCTGGAGCTTTGTCACTTGCCATTTGAGACAATGAATTATCTTGATATGTAAGGGAGAGTAGTTTATCACACCCTACTCTTTAAGACTTTGAAACCTTAACTAGTACAACTACCATAGAAGCTATCAGTTCTTACCCAACTCAGGGGAATAAGCTTAAGTGATAAAATCATAAATCATATAAGGAAGAGAGGTAAGCCTTATTCCATTGTCTTGAATGGCCTTGAATTGCGTAGCTTTCCTGGCAGGGCGAAACCTTAGAAAAATTTCTTTAGTGACCATATCACCAACTTTAAACCAATGAATACGATCTTTATTTCAAGATCCTCAAGCATCTTAAAATTCAACAAGTTTAATTTCATGCCTTAGCTAGGTAACATGAGACTAAAGTTTAGGATTAAATGGATAAGCCTTAAGCCTGAGAGAAGTTTTGCCAATCTCATCATGAAGGACAACATTGGAATATCTTCTAAACTACACCATATTTTTTTCCAAAGTAAGGATCAATATTATTGTATGAAAAATGGCATAATTCCACCATTCTATCCAACCCAAATCTCTAGTAGGTCTATGAAGTAGATTCCAAACTTTGTGGATATGACAGACCATGGAAGGATGCTGAAGAAAGAAAGTATTAAAAAAAATTGTGACTTGTAGTGTCTTTGAGGCAGGGATTTCATCAGCACATTAAACATGATGGGTGAATGGTTGAAAGTAGTGGTACCAGGAACAGTTTCCACAAGAAGAGCTAGAGCATTTATCCTATGAAAGAAACACTACACATGATCTGAAAGCATGTATCTATCCAGCTTTAACAGAATTCTTGCATGACTAGGTTAGAAATTAGACCACGTATACCACAAATTTTTAGAAAAATTCCTTAGGAGAAAAACAATAATTGGGTCTGACAAACCCAATTTTTTTTGCATGAAGTACTAGGCCTCTCTTTCACCAACATCCAATTGCATGGGAATTTGTCCTATCTTGTATACAGGTTTTTTTAGTCATATTAAAATCTCTGCACATAACCCAAATAATAAGAAGTAATGAAAAATGCACACCACCGCTGGAGGCTACAGTGCTCTTGAGAATCACTTGAGGAATATACATTAATAATACCAAAATACAGCCCGCCAAAATCAAGTAAAACCCAAACTGCATTATTGGAGGGGTCCACACCACATGAGATAAAACTATATTTCCACCTAGATGCCAAAAGAATGACAACTCTCCCTCTAACAGGGGAATGACTAGTGGCATAACAAAAATAAATTGGCCAAAGAAAAGGGCAAGTACATTGCAAAATAAATTCAAAAATATTAATCTCCTGAATATAGAGAAATTTAGGATTACCATAAAACCTAGAGCATAAAGCAACCTAATCTCGAACCAATTATTTAGGACTAGGTCTATCAGTCCTCTAACATTCCATGATAAAAAAATAATGGAGATCGGTCAAGACTCATATGTCTGGCTACATCTTCATCGTCTCTGACATTTGAAAGAGAATCATAAATTTTACTAAGAGCTCCTAACCTGCTTTCCAAAACTCCATTTGATACCTTCTATCTTTGTGAACTAGGGATTCTCCCCATGGTGGGCTATGGGATATTTGACCATTGAAAAAATCTCGTTTAGGTTCCATGAATCTTGAGGAAGACTACCCATTGATATATAAAACTCAAGAATCTAAATACTGAGTAGGAGTAGAAGAAGAAATAATTTTTGTGAAGGAAGTACTATTCGGTAAATTAGCAACCATCTATGAAGCCCTAGCACTAGGTGTCATTGGTTGTGTGGTATGTTGCTCCATAACCACACCATGTCCAGTTGGTACATAAGACACAAGGGGTTAAGGTGAGTTGTTGGTAGCAGCCATAGGGTTTACATTTTTCCCATTCTTACACTTATTTTGGACTACCTTCCATTCACATTACTCCCTTTGGATACAGGGATAGAGCTAGTAGTAACAGGAGTTGCAACCATCTCCTTAGCTTTAATATTTAGTTATTTTTTAAATACAACACTATCTTTTTCTAGATTCAAACTTTTGATATTATTTTTTGGAGTTATAAAACTTTTAGGGTTAAATCCATCACCATTGAACCCACTCAAATTGTATATATAATTATATAATTATTATATATAATAATATATTATTGTCTTATTGGGTGTATATGTAATAATATAATTATTGGTAATACTTAGAGCATAATGGTCATCTATTGGATGTGTTTGGTGGTCATTCCATGTGGAGAGCACATTGTCCAAAATTTTGTGGAGAATGGGATGTGGCTATGAGGATGATCTTCAGGATGTTTTCTAAGGTCATATCCCTATAAAATTTTATCTTTAATGTTCACTCCACCTAAACTAAACTATTCTACCAAATTTTTCTAAGGAAAAAGGAAATGATATAAAGGTAACAACTAACTAGCCTAAACTAAGGATGGCAATGCATTAAGAACCACAAAATTATTTTAGTATCAATGGTGTAAATGAACACATGTATCCATCATAAAAAATGATGAACATATTTTCAATTGAACATAATTATATATCTGTAAACTTTGTGTAAAAACCAGAACATAAACTAGTCATAATGTCTTACAGAAGGATGCATACATGTAAGGACCAAGATAAAAAATTGATAGTCATAGCTCCTTATATATATGATCAATATCACTCATACAAACATACTAAAAATAAAGTCTTGTACATAAATTATATCAAGGTTATAGTCTATATTAATACACAAAAGAAAGTGAGTGAAAAAATATAATTAAGTGCTAGATACTAGGCAAGAAATACAATCATTTTCCCTTAAGTGGGAGTAGATAGATACTAACCCTTGCTCTAGTCCTTTTCTAAAATGCATACAAATAGAGCTTCTAGATATTGGTCAAGTCTTATAAATATTTGGTGACTTCAGGAAGGAAAGACCTCTCCTCCTAGATTAGGTACATACCTATTCTAGTTGACTTGATGGTATTATATAGGTTTAATTTCCACATCTTAGTGGCCCATTCATTCATTTTGGTCATCCAATACTAGGGTGCAGACTTTGTCCTCTTGCAGCTCAAACTTAGATCAACTCTTTTCTACTAGGAATGTATTCTCTACTTCAGCCTCGATTGTTGGTATGTGCTCTACATGGTGTCTATGAAGTGGTTCAAAGGGAATATTCACCTTGTTCCCATAATGAGTTCTCAAGATTGTAATCTCCCCTTTTTGAGCAGTTAGTTAGATGCAGTGGTTTAGCCTACTCATGGGTTCCCGTAGGTTAGGGCAGATTGTAGGGGATCCTAACTGGAATTCTAGGAGCGAATAATTAAGCAAAATGGGTATTCTAATCTACTCTCAGATGTTGAATCAGATGGATAAATCCTTGACTTACTATTTTTAGTAAGTTAGTTTTTAAGATTTCGAGCAAAAGGGACGGTGCAGTGATATTCTTCATCGAAATGGGTGTCTGTATCTATCCTCAGTTTGTGATCGAATAATAAAAAGGCCAATTTTTTAATGTGCAAAGGTTTAATTATATAAATTAAAATTATTTAAATACTTTATATAGTTTAAAACCTTATTTTATAAAAAGGGGATGTGAGACTTGAAAAAGAGTTATGTTTCATGATTTATACCACATTGAGCATGCAAAAGGAGTTTGTTGTGGAGGAGTCTATTTATTTGGTAGCTTGGTCTCATTTCATATCATTCTGAATTTTAGTTATTTTCTCTAAAGTTTAAGTCCAGTGGCTGAGACTTCTTCTCCAAAGGGAAATAAACCCCCATGGTGTGGTTGAGGATGAAACCCCTCAGATTTTTGGAGCTGGACGAAACCCTAGTTCTTTGTTGGTGAATTCACATAGGATTCATGCTTTGGTGCTTCAACGATTTTAGAGGTACTTTGGTGTTTGTTGATAAAGTATTTCAAGGGTTTTAAAAATCAGATTTCATAAGGATTTGTGGAAATATTGTTGATCTTGAAAACATTGTAATTTATGCCCTAGAATAAAATCTGAAATAAAATTGCAAGTTATTTCTCAATCAATGCATTTTGTATATTTTGCAATTTGGGTTATATTGTTGGAATTTGTTTCTGTTCTTCAAGTTTTATATCCACAATAATATTTAGATCAAAAATTTTAATAGTCCCAAGCAAGTCTATTTTGCTAGCCTGTGGAAGCCTAATTAAATTTTAAATTCATGGAGTCTTACAATGATTGGTCTATGAGACAACGTGATTGGGATAGGGCTCAGAGTGAGATACAAAAATCCATCAGTAAATTAACTGCAATGATGCAAATTTATCTACCTTCAATTTTTCGTCAGGATAAGGTTGATTTTTCATCAATAAAGTTACCGAATAAAGAAGTTGAACAAAAAACTTTACACGATCCTAAAACTGTAGCTAATATTACATCTAATAAAGTTGATTTTGCTATCCCAAAGAAGATTGACAAGTGTAAACAATAGTTAACAGGAAAGGAAAGGAACTCGAGTGATCTGCAGGTTACAGGACTTATTCATGGAAGCAAAAATAAGTTGAGGAGAGAAGGGCGATGTTTCACTTGAAAAGGGTAATGGTCACTTGGTCACAATTGCAAATACGATAAATAGAATGACTTAAGGCAACCAAGTGCATAAGAGGATTCTTCACTGAAAACCAAAATGGAAAGAATTAACAGACTGTTGGATGGTGATTTCTCTGAGGAGTTGGAGACTACTGTAGATTTAGAGGAAGAAGTTCCTACTATTGATGACTTACCTTTTGGGAATAGTGTTGACCTAGTCGAGGAGTCACTCAAATATCAAATTGTAATCATGCCTTCTATGGAAGAATAGAAAGTCAAAATTGATGGAGATGAAATTAATTCATCATGTGTTTCAACAATGGGAGAAGTATGCTTGAGTCTTCAAGATGATGGTGAGCATGCTAATTTTGATATTGTCAAATCAGTAATAAATGATAGTATTCATGTGGTTTTTGTCTCTGAGGATTAGGATAAGTCTGTCATAACTTCGGAGCATGTAATTAGGGAGTGCAGTATTGTGAAGGAGGCTAATTTTGATCATTGTGCATGGGATAGAAAATTTGAAAGTTTGTTATGTGATGTTTATTCCAATATATTGCAAGGTTGGAAGGACCAATTACAGGTCACAGAGGAGCATATTTTTTAGACATTAACTCACTTGGATAGGACACACATGTTTGTCAAGTACCTCTTTCAAGAAGCCCAACATGGGATAGCAAATCTAAAAGTTTATTGTGTGATGCTGATTCCAATCCATTACAAGGTTGGAAGGACCAATTATAGGTCACATAGGAGCATATTTTTTAGACATTAACTCACTTGGATAGGACACACGAGTTGTCCAAGTGCCTATTTCAGACAACCCAGCTTGGGCAGAGACAAAAGTTGATAGTTGGAGCTACTGTTACTGATTTGCAGGCTATCAAGTAGGCATTAGAGGTGAAAAAACATGATTATTTGAGGTTGTTATACGATAGGGATCAAGCCTTACAGTTTGTAGATAAGACCTTCCAAGAACTTAAAGAGAAAGGATTTTTCAGAGCTTCATAGGGTTTTATTTGGTGAAGTTCATATGGACGGTATTGTGATGTATTTACATCATTTTGATTTCATCCCTCTTATAGATGAGTGGATCATATTTTTGATGATGCATAGTAGTGAGCCGGAAGACTATTTTGATAGACTTCATACTTCACTTGGCTATGGGTTATTGTTGACAATATTGTCACATTCCACCAAGGGGCGAAAAAATTAAAACTTTGTATGATATTTGTTTGGTTGAAAGTTTTTTCTTTGTTTATAAGTTATAGCAATTTTGATTTCCCTATCGCCCCCTGGTGGACAAAATGAAAAGAAAAGAGTTTCGGGCCCGAAGCGCTTCAAATCATCACTTCGGGCGAGAAGTTTGCCGAGAAAGCAAAAGAAACGCTTCGCACCCGAAGCATTCCCAGCAGCTACTTCGGGTGAAAATTTTGCGAAGCGGCATCCAAGTAACTTCGTCGAAGAAGAAAAGATAGCCCGAATCGGCTAAGGCAAAGAAAATACTTCGGGCCCGAAGTATTTCTAAAATCCACTTCGGCCAGATTTCTCCCGAAGCAGCATAAGTCGAGAAAGTGCTTCGGCCAAAACTCCCCCGAACCACCGTTTCAAAAGAAGATCGGCCCGAAGCGTTTGTCCCGACCCATCGCCGAAGCAGTTTTGCCAGCGAAGCAGCGAAGGATAGAAAGAGATCGGCTTCGGCACTCCACGCCCCGAAGTAATTTTGCGAAGCGAAAATCAGCGAGGCGCTTCCAGGAACGCTTCCCAAGTTGGGCATTTTTCTCGAGGCAATCATAGAGCCTCATAAATGCATATTTTCTTGCCCGATAAGCCCGCTGCTCATTTTTGGCAATTGGATGCGAAGTATCAGTCCGAGAAGGAGAGCCCGACAAGCATGGCCGCCACTCGAGCACCGCACCTGCAATCCGAGGACACCCAGGTGGCTCATTTAATGCATCTTTCCCCGGTTGACTCGGTCACCATTACCAGTTTTGGTAGCCGATTTGAAAAATCATCCGCAGCAGCAGCGAGGAGCCGATTTCTCAGGGCCCGAGGGCGTACTCCGTCGATTTTGTAATAATGATTCAGAGGGTCGGGTCCTCTATAAAAACCCAGGCTTTGCAATGTAAAAGGGGGGAACTTTCTGCTAGAAAGCTGCTGTAACTTGATGTCCTGCGTCTAATACTAAAGATTTTTATGCTCCATTTCTCTCTTTTATGCTGCCTTCTGTGCTTAATTCTTTTGTCTGTTTGCACTCGTATACTGAGACTCTGAATCCTGAATCCGGTGTGCGATTGGGAACTGTACCCTAAAATTTGCCCTGAAGGATACATAGGAGAGGAAAAATGCTTTGTCATTTTCTTTTATGCTGCCTGGTGGATCGAGGTTTCTGTTATTCCCTCTTCTTAATCGTTGTTACTCTGAACCCTGAATTCCAGCGAGAGAGAGAGGAGAACCCTGCGAACCCATCCAGAGGATACATAGGAAGTTCGGCACTTCGTTTCTTTCATCTATTCTTGGTGTTTTTTGCTGCTATTTGAGTTATTAGTGAGTGATCGTGCTTCCTGTTCTTCCCCACCTTAAATCATCAATCTCTAACCCTTATCCTTTTTATTTCTTTCTCTAACCCGAACTCCTTTTATTTCTTTCCTGCACTCTTATCTCAAACCCCAAAAGTAGATTAGTATAGGAGCCGGCCTTTCTCCGGAGATTGGCACGAGGGGCATCTCTTCCTCTCGGCCTTTCAATGTTGGTCGCAGGTCCAGGGCGCGCAAACCCACCGAAAGTCCTTTCCTGTGCGGATTTGATGACCAACAAGTTTTGGCACGCCCGGTGGGACTCAAGGTCCCATATTTGAGAAAATTTCTAGCCCGTCTTCACCGGAGCCAGTAGTTCTAACGAAGTTCTCGGTGAGACCCGGTCAGTCTCATCCCCTGAGTAGTAGTGAGAATCGATGCTCTCATTACTAAGAGACTCTTAGCATCTGGCGACTCTGTTTTACCCGAGAATCTTCAAGTCGTAAAGACCAGTACTAAAGCCTGTGCCTTCATGCAAACAAGATGGAGAGTTAGGAATAGAGGCGAGGAAACCGATTTCTTTGAGCTTGATATTGACGCCTCTGGGGAACGCTCTAGGTTAGTTACCCCCGAATATCTCTTACGCGGGACATCCTCGCAAGAGGCTGCTATTGACGAGCAAGGCCTAACTTTCGATAGCTCAGCAGATAGTTTTCCTCCAAATCCTCCCAACTCACCGAAGCATCCTAGTGCCTCCATTCCAGTTGGCCTTTCGACGAGCAACCCAAGAGGGACTTCGGGGACTTCTGTTCCACAGAACCCAGGCACAAATATGGCACAACAACAACAACAACAACAACAACAACAATCGCCCAAATTATTTCCAGCATGGAATTCTTCGTCACCGTTGAATCTTGCGGGCCAAGGGCAAGTTCCACCTACTGCAATCAAAAAGCTCCCGACGTTCGACGAAACCAGAAAGACTGCTCTAGAGCATATCCAGGACATCATTTCCCTGGCGGCAATCCATGATATCATAGAAGAGCGAGTGATGGTGAAGCTCTTGGTTCTCTCCCTTAGAGGAAAGCTCCTCTATTGGTATAGATCTCTGCCACCCGGCACTATTACGGGATGGGACCAGTTAGCCGGGCAGTTGATGCAAGGTTTCAACGAGTCCGCCGATCCAACTTCTCTTCTACAGCAATTCACTTCGATCCAAAGACATCCGCAAGAAGAGATTGCAGACTTCAATGTTAGGTTCGCCCGAACCTGGCAAAGAGTCCCGGTTGGACTTCGCCCAACTGACGAAGCCATGACATACTACTTCCTTCGGGCCTTCAACCCTGATATCGGTCTTATGATAAGGTACTCAAATGTCAATACTTTTCCAGAGTTGTATGGGTTAGCCAAGAAAGCAGAAACGGACCTCATAGCCATAGGCAAACTCCCTCAGAGAATGCCAATGCCCATACTCCCCGAGTTCCTTCAAGCCCAGTATGCGAGCGCAGTCACTCCACAGATTTTTGCAATCCCTGCATATCCGATCTCATCTTGGAACCCGAATCCTGTTGTGTCATAGATCACGGCTCCACAGATACATTTCCCCACATTTTCAACTATGCCCCCCACTATCACCCCAACATTTTTGATGTTGCCAGCACCCCTTCAACATCCTGCCCTGCCTCCGATACCGACCATGGCTTCTTTACCATCAGTTCCCAAGGCCGATGATATGCAAGCCAAGATATTGCAAGAAATGCAATCGTTAAATGCCACGGTGCAGACTTTGTCCAATGACATGACCGTTGTCAAGAAGAAGCAAGCGCAACAAGAGTTCCTACCAAGGAGGTCTTATCCCATGCCTGCACTTACCAAAGACCAAGCGGTCCATCAAGGAAAAGCTTCGGCAAGAAATGCTGCGATAGAAGAAGTCCCAAGCACTTCCGATCATGTATACTGGTGCTCTACATGTAATGATCCTCATGAGGAAAATACATGCATGTTGCATCAACACTACGTGCAGACGCTAACAAGCAGCAGCCAAGGCGGTCAAGTCAATGTCATTAGACAGTTGGATCAGAACTTGTCCATCGACGAGGAAGAGCCAGTCGCGGTCCTTACCAGGGGAGGTAAAAGATCGATAGAGGTAGATGCTACTCAGATGGCTCCCTTGAAGGTACATGCTCGATTTGAAAAAGGACAAACATCCTCTTCGGCCCCGAGCGAAGCTCCTCCGCCAGCTCCAGTCAAGGAAAAGGCCCAAAAGGCCACTGTCGAACCACCTCAGGTGGAGACCAAAGAACAAGCTAAGGAGAAGCTCAAGTTTCCCTCGCTCACCAAGCGACAAAGGGTCGAAGCGACAGAGCAATATCGCACCAAGTACGAACCGAGAAAGGAACCCGAGGTGCATAGCTCCTCAGCCTACAACATTGTGGAAGAGTTGAAGAGGATCCCAGCCAAGATCAGTCTGTATGATGCTCTGCAACTTCCTGGACAAGTGGACCTGCTGCAAGAGTCATTGAAGAGGATCAATACAAGGAAGGCAGAGCCACCCGCCCTGGTGCAGACCCTGTCCACGTCCATCATGGGGAAAAATAGACCACCACCATTCTACTTATCCTTACAAATGGAAGGGTATATCGTGCATAACTGTATGATAGATTCTGGAGCTACGACGACAGTAATGCCGAAGGCAGTATGCGAAGAAATAGGCATGGAGTACACACGAAGTAGTCATGGAGTCCTCCAGTTGGATGGTACCCCAGTGAAGACTGTAGGTGTCATCAAAGATATTCCTATTCGACTACATAAGACACCTCAAATCGTAGTCATACAAGAGGTGGTAGTCGTGGACCTTGAGCCTTACTTCAGCATGTGCCTGTCAAGAGAATTCATGGCAAAGCTGGGCGGATATCTGTCCATGGATTACACTCATCTGGAGATCCCCTTCAAAGGGAAGAAGGTGAAGATCTATAATGAAAAGCCTTCTACGTTCCTGGTTGAGAAGATGTCCGAAGAAGAGAGCAGTGGCCCTGTGCATACGATCGCGGAGGAACTAGAGCAAGTGGATTTGGTCTAGGAATCCCTCGCACAGTTGTGTTGTGAAGATGAATTTTCATTGGCAGATTTCAATGCCATGATAGAGACTGAGGTGGGGTGCTACACCATCGCCAAGTCCGAGAAACCAGCTAAAGTGGAAGGAAAGGTTTCTGCTCAAGAAGGACTATGGAAATTGTTCTTCGACGGTGCCCGATGCAAAAATGGCGTCGGGGCAGGAATCCTTCTGATTTCGTCGTCCGGTGAGCAAAAAGAATATTGCTACCGATTGACATGGAGCTGCACCAACAATGCAGCAGAGTATGAAGCCTTGTGCTTGGGACTCAAGAAAGCCGACAAGTTAGGCATAAGGCATCTTCAAATCTTCGACGATTCCGAACTAGTTTGCAACCAGGTCACCAACAGATGCTCTTCAAAGAAGCATTATCTTAAATCTTACCGCAATAGGGTATGGGACCTGTTTGACCAGTTTGAATCCCTCAATCTACAGATCTATTCCACGAGAAAAGAATCGACATGCGAGATGTCTTAGCATCCATCGCAGCCCGATATTCTCCAAGTGGATGATATGGTGCATAAGCCGAAGGCTGTAAGGATGATCTATAGACCCTCTGTCCCCGACAGAGATTTACACTGGCAAGTTTTTGACAACGACGAGCAGATCATCAATTTCATGATCCAAGAAGCCGCTACAGTCGAAGACCGAAGCCCGGATGAGGAAGAATATGAAGGATTGGTCCAGTTGAAGAACAACCACGTTCCCAAGGGATTGATCATGCTTGAGAGCCTTTTCGATCAAAATGATCGATCGCTCTCCCACAGGATTCAGATCAGTGCACAAGCAATATCAAGATTTAGAACTGGAACCTGGGAAAGTAATAAAGGTCGGGACTGATTGTACTTCAGAAGAGATAGAGCGAATCCGATGTTTGTGTGAGAGATACCCAGATATCATGGCTTGGTCTTATCATGACCTCAAGGGATATGATCGACAGCTGATCCAACATACGATCGAATTACAAGAAGGGGCCAAACCTTTTCGACAGAAGCAAAGGCCGGTCAATCCAAAGATCGAGGTCCTGATGAAGGCCGAACTGCTAAAAATGCTCGAAGCAAAGATCATTTATCCCATCAAACATTCTTCCTGGGTAGCGAACTTGGTCCCTGTCAGAAAGAAGAATGGAGACATCCGGTTATGCGTGGACTTTCGCAACCTGAATCATGCTTCTCTCAAGGACCACTATCCTCTCCCATAGATCGATCAGATCTTGCATTCGATGGCTGGAGCTCAACGATTCTCCCTGCTTGATGGTTTCTCTGGATATAATCAGATCTGGGTTAGGGACGAAGATCAGCATAAGACCGCATTCACAACCAAGTGGGGCACATTCGCCTACCAGCGAATGCCTTTTGGTCTCTCAAATGCGGGAGCTACTTTCCAGAGGGCGATGGATCTAGCTTTTGGCGAGCTTCTGAACAAGGTTATTGTTATCTATTTGGATGACATGACCGTATTCTCTCGAAGGAGGGAAAACCACCCAGAACATCTCCAACAAATTTTCAAAAAATGCCGAGAGTTCGGCATCTCAATCAATCCAAAAAAGTCTATCTTCGCAGTCAGCGAAGGAAAGCTGTTGGGACATGCAATTTCAGAAAAGGGTCTCACCGTGGATCTTGACAGAGCCGAAGCTCTGATGAAGCTCCCAATCCCAGCAGATAAAAAGGGCCTTCAATATTTCTTTGGTCAGATTAACTTCGTCAGGAAGTTTGTCCCAGACTTCGCCCAGGTCGTTAAGCCGATGTCTGAGCTTTTAAAGAAGGGCACAAAATTTGTCTGGATAGAAGAGAGGAGGAAAGCATTCAAAGAAATCAAGGCCCGAATTGTTCAGGCACCAGTCTTGATCAACCTCGACTACAGTCGAGATTTTATCCTGTATGCAATAGGAGAACCTGAAAGCTATGCCGCGGTTTTAACGCAAAAGGGGGAAGATGGAGAGGAACGTCCCATCACGTTCCTTAGCCAGATAATCAATCCCCATGAAGAAAAGTACAATTTCATCGAGCGTCAAGTGCATGCAGTAATGAAGTCTCTCAAGAAATTCAAACAGTTCATCTCTCAGAGTCGAACCACAGTCTTCGTCATTCACCCCGACGTGCGTAGTTTCATTATTCAAGGGGAACTGGGAAGCAAGAGAGCTGGTTGGGTAAGCAAAATCCAAGAGTTTGATATTGAGATCAAGCCCACCAAGCTGGTTCACGGTCGCGCACTATGTCAAGAGCTGGCGAAGAACGCAACGGCCAAAATAACAGACTGTCAGTCGGAGGACTTGCCAACAGGAGAATGCCTCGCTAATCAGGAAGAGGCCGAGAGAGATTGGGTCGGCGAGATAGTGGAATATTTCAACACCGATAGATGCCCCTCACATTTGAATGCTTCACAATGAAGACATTTCAGGATGCGGTCCGCCCGATACGCTATGCGCCCAGAAGGCTTATTTTTTAGGAACATTGATGGCGTCCTCCTCAGATGCATAAAAGATGATGATAAGAGGAGAATCCTGGGCGAATTTCATTCAGGATTATCTGGAGGACACTTTTTTGGAAGAGCGACGACGCTAAAGATAATCAAGGTGGGTTACTATTGGCCCACCCTCTTTGTCGATGCCTTCTCCGTTTGTCGAAGGTGCGAGCAATGCCAGAGATTCGTCGACCGAAGCAGAAATGCTTCGATGCCACTCCGACCGATACAAGTGGAGGCCCCCTTTCAGCAATGGGGACTAGATTTCGTAGGGGCCATATCGCCAAATTCCTCCATTGGGCACAAATTCATCTTGACTGTGACTGATTACTTCACCAGGTGGGCCGAGGCAGTCCCCACAAAACATGTCGATCAAGATACTGTTGTCACCTTCCTGGAAGGATTGATTACCCGCTTCGGCATCCCCGAAGCAATTATTACAGATAACGGTCCTGGTTTCACAGGTGCAAAAATCAATGAGTTCCTATACAAGTATGGGATATATCACAAGGTGTCTTCCAATTATTACCCTCAGGGGAATGGATTGGCAGAATCCACCAACAAAACCCTGTTGAGGATATTGAGAAAGTTGATCGATCAAAACAAAAGAACTTGGCACCTCCTTCTGGATCGGGCCTTGTGGGCCGATCGGGTTTCTGTTAAGAGGTCAATTAAGACTTCGCCTTATGCTCTGGTCTACGGTAAGGAGGCCATCCTGCCCACTCACCTCGAGATCCCTGCATTACAGTTGCTAGAAGAAGATGAAGCCAACCCGATGGAGGAACGCCTGGTCCAACTACTACAACTAGAAGAGGAACATGAAAGGGCCTACCAGAACTTCGCACGACATGCTGAGGTCACCCGAGAATGGTTCAAAAGGAAATCATCCGATCGCACATTCAAAGCAGGAGACCTGGTATGGAGGTGGGATTCATGGAAGGCCAAGCCTGGGAATCATGACAAAATGGATGCATTCTGGGACGGACCGTTTGAAATAGTAAAAGTGAATTCGGCCAATTCCTTCATCCTCAAGGATGCGAATGGCCAAGTTTTACCAATCTCAGTCAATGGTCTTCACCTGAAGGCCTTCAATCACTAAGATATGTACAACCAAAAAAAAAAAATCTCTTGCATGTATTTTGTATATAGGATTTCAATGCTTTGTATATACTCTGTTCAAAAGATCACGAAGAGCAAGTGCCACTTCAACCGCAAAAGCTAGATTCCTGGCTTCGGCTTCACAAAGCATGATCAAAATCGCCTTCGGGGGTTTCGGTCCGAAGTAGCCGACGAAAGGAAGTTCGTCGTGAAGCAGTTCATCCTCGTAGAACCGAACCACATGCGAATCAAAGACATGGAAAATGCTTCGCTAAAGCAATGGCCGAAGGCGTTGTCCGAAGCAATTCTTGGCGAGGCCCTCCTCGATGAAATGGATTTCGGTCGACGGTGTTCATAATCCAAAGCGACAATGTGGCGAAGGAGAACTTCGGGCCCGAAACGAAGAAAATCAGCCCGAAGAAGCACTTCACGATGAAGTATTTTCTTCGCCAACCCTACATCACCGAACCGCGCATGCGAGGCGGACATGTTTAGGATGTGCCTCGGGGAACGTGCCTATAGCAGCCTCAAAAGGGGGCCGAAGCAGATGAAATCAATGCGAAAGAAATGGCACTCCTCCCAAGACAGTTCGTTAACCGAAATGCCACGCCAGGGTTCCAGGTGGCAGCGATCCGCGCTCTCGATACAAAATCAGACTACCGAATTGCATGGCCCCATGTACGACGCCATCGTATGGCCAATCAGATGCCACAGCGATACTTTCGGGCCAGGCCAACAAAGTAATTATGGTGGTTGCCATAAATGCCGGAGGTTGCCCTCCGAAGCTATAAAATGCAGATGCCCGTTAAGAACAAAACCATTTGCAAGTGTGAGGGTCGAGTCTGCATTCTGTCACCTCGGAGAGCTTCTACATCAAGAACTCCATTGTTCACCATGATTACCCAGTCCTTTGTTTTGCGGTGCTGAACTCTTCTACACTACAAGTTATTCTGCTGCAATCGTTCACAATGGGAAGTGAACGACGGAGGAACCCCACGCGAAAGGGAAAGGAACCAGAAGCGACGACTCCAGAGAAGGCGAGAGCCATGAAAGAAAAGAAACAGACACCCAGAAGGGTCAATCCTCCCCCACGCATAGGAAAACATGTGATGGAAGGAAGGGAAGAGTCCGATGACGAGCCCAGTATAGAACCACCTGTCGATAAGTGGGCAAAAATCAGAGACCCAGAGCTCTCAAAAACTATGGCCGAGCTTCGGTATACTATCGATTTCATGAAAAGTAGGCTCTCAGCAGAGAACAAGAGGGCCATGGCATATTATTCCCACATATACTGGTATCTGGTCCTTCCTACACATCACTACCCCGAGCTCATATACGCCATTGCTCAGAACTATCAGCCGCAAACCAGGCAGGTGTTGGATGCCTCGGGTAAAAAATTGTTTTCCATTCTGTCGGAGGATGTGCAGGCGGCATTCGCACCATAGCAAAGGCCACCAAAAGGCTATACCATTCGCAAGGTCAGCCTGAGCGAACAAACGGATAAGTTCACCGCTAATCCCTTCATTCTGAGTTTTTTGCGTGAAAGCCTCAAAAGCGGACTTCCTTCCGGTAAGCGACCCCAGATGCCCCTGCCCCTGGAGGCCTTTAAGAACATAGACATATTCTCTATCATTGCATGGGTAGGGGGCTTGTCAAGCGATACTTCGGTATGCCCATGGCAGGTGTCGCTAGCCGAATGCATTTCCAGAGGAGAGTTCTACGCTCCCGACGCTTCGCGGTCGAACACCAACCCAGTTTTCTTCGACTGGGCAGAATGGGTGGCCCAAAATCTGCATATGCGGTTGTCATCCATTAAAGATGCTAGCAAGGAGCCGTATTTCCAGCCCTGTTCCTTCTTGGTTTGGCTCTTCTTCTTTCATGTACATAAAGCCCTTCCCCATTGTGATGTTTCACCAGTTGACAAGGATGGAATCCCTTTGCCTGTATATCAATGGACCCGACTCTTGCTGAGGTCGGAGTCCTATTACCCTTTCAATCAGCAGTTTTTGGGACCTGCGATGTACATTCTGACAGGGTCTAGCCCTCGGGTGCCTCTCGGCCTTAGAAATAAAGTGGTACTGGAGAGAAAAGGGGATGTGTTTCAATTGACGCAAGGGCTTGTGATCCGCCTTTTCGGCTTCACAGGGAAGCCCTTCTTGCTGCCTTTTTTCCCTTCGGAATACCAATTTGCCCTGGAAGTTGCTCGACAAAGTGACGCGACCGACGAAACTTATGGTCACGGGCGGAAGTGGGCACACACCTGCGATTTCCCTTTCAAGATGGGAGTAATCGAAGTTTTTGCCTTGAAGCAGAACATATACCTGGAGGAGAAACTCGCTGATTTTGGTCTGCTCCAAATACCACAGAGGTGGCTCTACGACCCGTTGGGGGTGATGAGAGATCATTTGAAAAGCAAAAACTTCCATGTCTGTCCTCGCCCCGAAGTTCTGGAGCGAGAGAAATAACCCCAATGGTACGGACCTGGAGTGGCACTTAGAGGAGATGAGGACGTTGCCTCCTTGGCATGACTTCTATCCTATGGAGGTCGAATTCGACCCAGACCAGTACCCATTCCCAACTCCCGACTCCACTTTCTGGAGAAAAGCAAAGGACGATTTAAAAGAGGAGTTGAAGGAGCTGGGACGAGGAGCAATTGAGAGAATGGTGGATTATGAGAGTCCATCGTCGAAAGATGAATTCTTACGGGCTTCTAACAATGGACAGGGAATTCGCAATTGTGTATCAGACCAATATCGGGTCTTGGAAACCCTTGTCCTTCATCGATTTCGTTCCACCGGCCACTCCAAGTTCAGATGAAGGCCCCAGGAAGACTGATAATGTCCCCAAGGAAAGAACAGTCAGGGCCGCGCCAAAAGCTTTACTACAGAGCCCATCCGGAGATCTGGAGACAACGATAGAGGAATCAGAGCAACCCCTCGAGAGGAGGAAAAGAAAGGAGCGGGAACCTACACAGGCACCCCCGAACTTCCCAAAGCGACCACGTACAGGCGCTCCGAGCGCTCCTACCGAAAGATCAGTATCGGGCTCGGCCGAAGCAAACAACGGAGAAACTCCACCAAGTGCCGAAACGATCCCAAACATAGATGTCATTGACGTGGAGGAACTCGTGGAAGTCATTGAAGCCGAGGGTACCGAGGCCCAGGAGGAACAAAGACCAATCACCTAGGAGATCACCATGGCCGCTCTGCCAGGAGGGCATGCAGGTACATTTTCTTCATCCTACGCTCTGGTTGCTCGTAAGTCTACCCCGGTCCTGGCCGAAAGCTCTCACCCGTCCCCCCTGCCTCCACAAAATCAGTCACCTTCTCACGCCGTCTCCCTAACTACTTCCCCTGAGTCTTTCGGCCAGGACAAACCCGTCCAAGTTACTTCGCCCAGCCACACCGCCAATCCTCCAGTCGTCGACCAGGGTGAAGCTAATAGTCCAGTACCGAACCCCGAGGCTCATCCCTCCATTGTACATAACGTGCTCCCCCTCGTCGAAGCCCCTGTCACCCCTGTTGTCGAACCTTCGGGTGAAGCTATCCCTTTCAGCTCCCTATATTTGTTCAATCCCTCGGCTTTAGACCCAGCCGCATTCGACTCCGAGCTGTCCTCAATACGGGAGTCCCCCTTGGCCAAAAAACTCCTCCAAGCCCGACAGAACACAGAGAGAATGTTGAAAGAGGCAAGAAAGAAGAGAGGGCGTTCGCTCGCTCAAGTTGAGAAATGTGTCGTCTTCGACTTCGAGGCGGGAAAGGTGCATAAAGTAAAGAAGATACCCAAAGTCCAGAAGCCCCTGGATGAAATGACTCCAACGGACTATGAATATCAAGATAAAGAAAAGGACCTGGAGCATCTGAACGTGGACAAGGAATCCGCCTCTATGCACATTGGAATCGAGACCTTCAAGGCGCATGCCAACATTGCCAACAAGCGCAGGTTCGAAGCCGAGAGTGCTAACATCAAGCTGGAGGAGGAGCTAGCAAGGACTCACTCCAAATTGGCAGAGGCCGAGGGGCAGTGCAAACTGATGTGGAAAGAAACACACGCCCTAAAGCTGTAGATAGCACAACTGGAATGCACAGCTGAGAATCAGGTGCAAAGGCAGATCAAAAATGATTTGAGGGTCAAGGAGCTTGAAAGTAGGATCTTGCAAGCTCAGATCCAGCTACATGAGAAGGAGGGCCTAGGGCTATTTGATAGGAGCAAAATCAAAGAGATTCGCTCATGTCTGCTCAAGAATTTTAGGTCTCGGGCTGTCAGTGCCCTTTCAGTTTTAGTTTACACCGTAGAAGCCCAAGTTGCTACCGTCGAAGGAGGACCAATCGTCGAAGAAGTCATTCAGAATGTCAGAGCCTGACTCAAGCTGGCCCTCAAGGTCCAAGATGCAAGGTATCAAGATTTGAAGCTCGCAGCGATGAGTCGGACGGCAAGGGATTGGTCAACGGCCCAGACCACAGTTCGCACCTTTTTCTCCATAGCCAAGAAGGCTCAAAAGGCAAAAATCCTACTGGACGCATTCGAAAGTGAGAGGCACACGTCAATGGGCTACTTCGAGGACCTCTTCTCCTTAGGCTTCCCGAGCTTCACGGATGATGATGGAAAGCCCTTAGCCAAGGAAGAAATCATGCCGAAGTGGCAGCAGTTTGAAGACAACGTCTCGGAGATAGACGAGTGGGCCGAACCTATAACAGAGAAGCAGGTTGCTGATTACATACTAAAATACTATAGAATCACCGCTTCCCTAAATGATCTGCATACTAGGTCCCAGCATGCAGAAATTGGGCAGATCGATAGGTTTCGCGCCTTGGTCAAATCCTTGGGGGATCAAGAGCTGTTCACGAAAAGTGTCTGGTCTCAGGTTCGTCGAACCTTGAAGAACATCCGCGTCCGCCTGGCCCCATTGCCAACGGTCGAAGACGTAGCAGAAGCAATGGCGACAGGAGAAGAAGAGGAGAAGAGGAGAGGGAAGAGGAAGGACAAGCTGTCGAAGCATCCCCAAAAAAGGAACAAGGAGAAGGGTCTGGAGGTAACTCTGGCCCAATGGATGAAAGCTGAGGGTTCTATCACCGAGACGAGCTCGTTGCCCCATGAGCCGCCAAGAATGTTGACAATATTGTCACATTCCACCAAGGGGCAAAAAAATTAAAACTTTGTATGATAGTTGTTTGGTTGAAAGTTTTTTCTTTGTTTATAAGTTATAGCAATTTTGATTTCCCTATCGCCCCCTGATGGACAAAATGAAAAGAAAAGAGTTTCAGGCCCGAAACGCTTCAAATCATCACTTCGGGCGAGAAGTTTGTCGAGAAAGCAAAAGAAACGCTTCGCACCCGAAGCATTCCTAGCAGCTACTTCGGGTGAAAATTTTGCGAAGCGGCATCCAAGTAACTTCGTCGAAGAAGAAAAGATAGCCCGAATCGGCTAAGGCAAAGAAAATACTTCGGGCCCGAAGTATTTCTAAAATCCACTTCGACCAGATTTCTCCCGAAGCAGCATAAGTCGAGAAAGTGCTTCGGCCAAAACTCCCTCGAACCACCTTTTCAAAAGAAGATCGGCCCGAAGCGTTTGTCCCGACCCATCGTCGAAGCAGTTTTGCCAGCGAAGCAGCGAAGGATAGAAAGAGATCGGCTTCGGCACTCCACGCCCCGAAGTAATTTTGCGAAGCGAAAATCAGCGAGGCGCTTCCCAGGAACGCTTCCCGAGTTGGGCATTTTTCTCGAGGCAATCATAGAGCCTCATAAATGCATATTTTCTTGCCCGATAAGCCCCTTGCTCATTTTTGGCAATTGGATGCGAAGTATCAGTCCGAGAAGGAGAGCCCGACAAGCATGGCCGCCACTCGAGCACCGCACCTACAATCCGAGGACACCCAGGTGGCTCATTTAATGCATCTTTCCCCGGTTGACTCGGTCACCATTACCAATTTTGGTAGCCGATTTGAAAAGTCATCCGCAGCAGCAGCCGAGGAGCCGATTTCTCAGGGCCCGAGGGCGTACTCCGCCGTTTTTGTAATAATGATTCAGAGGGCCGGGTCCTCTATAAAAACCCAGGCTTTGCAATGTAAAAGGGGGGAACTTTCTGCTAGAAAGCTGCTGTAACTTAATGTCCTGCGTCTAATACTAAAGATTTTTATGCTCCATTTCTCTCTTTTATGCTGCCTTCTGTGCTTAATTCTTTTGTCTGTTTGCACTCGTATATTGAGACTCTGAATCCCTGAATCCGGTGTGCGATTGGGAACTGTACCCTAAAATTCGCCCTGAAGGATACATAGGAGAGGAAAAATGCTTTGTCATTTTCTTTTATGTTGCCTGGTGGATCGAGGTTTCTGTTATTCCCTCTTCTTAATCGTTGTTACTCTGAACCCTGAATTCCAGCGAGAGAGAGAGGAGAACCCTGCGAACCCGTCCAGAGGATACATAGGAAGGTCGGCACTACGTTTCTTTCATTCCATTCTTGGTGTTTTTTGCTGCTATTTGAGTTATTAGTGAGTGATCGTGCTTCCTGTTCTTCCCCACCTTAAATCATCAATCTCTAACCCTTATCCCTTTTTATTTCTTTCTCTAACCCGAACTCCTTTTATTTCTTTCCTGCACTCTTATCTCAAACCCCAAAAGTAGATTAGTATAGGAGCCGGCCTTTCTCCAGAGATTGGCACGAGGGGCATCTCTTCCTCTCGGCCTTTCAATGTTGGTCACAGGTCCAGGGCGTGCAAACCCCACCGAAAGTCCTTTCCTGTGCGGATTTGATGACCAACAGTTACCCCCTTCATTAGAAGGAAAATTAAACTTTTGCAGATATAGCAATGGATTTTATGTAGGAAAGGAATTATGGCTGAATAGTATTCCACCTATGTGCAGGTTAGCCCAGCGATATTCTTCAGGTAGTTGGAATGATAGATTCCCTATTGGGCCTGGTTATCTAGGAGTGTCTATGAGGGAGTGGAAGACACTCATTTTCCCAAGGAGAATTTTAGTGATAGAATATGGATATGGAATCTAGGAGAGATTACATATGTCGATTGTATAGTGGTGCCATGGCTGGTGGATGGTTATGATGGATTCATTACCAAGTTATTGGTGAGTCTAGTTCAGTTGAGGAACATGGACTCTATAGTTATGATCAAAGTGACGCAGCGTCAGCATGGTGATGTTGACATGATACTTGTTTGGGACCTCGAGAATATACCTGATTTTAATGATGGATCATTTTTCATTTTAGTGATGGATTTTGGGAGAGTTGTCAGCTTTAGCAGATTCATATGGATGACAGGGGTTACCAGCTTTGTCATTTCTTGTGGTAGTAGTTGGTGGTTGTGTCACTGTCATGGGATAGTCATTAGGTTTGTTTGGGATCTTGGTATTTTCATTGACAACAATTAGGAATTTTTAGTTTATTGGGATATTCATGAGCATTGCTTGCAGACAAGCAATCTTTGGGAAGGGTGGACTGTAATATCCCCTTTCTTAGCAGTTAGTTAGATGCAGTGGTTTAGCCTACTCATGGGTTCCCGAAGGCTAGGGAAGATTGCAGGAGAGCCTAACTGGAATTCTAGGAATGGATAATTGAGTGAAATGAGTATTCGAATCTACTCTCAGATGTTGAATCGAATGGATAAAACCTTGAATTACTTGTTTTAGTAAGTTAGTTTTTAAGGTTTCAAGAAAAAAATACGGTGCAATGATATTCTTCATCGAAATGGGTGTCCATATCTATCATCAGTTTGTAGATTGAATAATAAAAAGGCCAAGTTTTTAATGTGCGAAGGTTTAATTATATAAAGTAAAATTATTTAAATACTTTATATAGTTTAAAACCTTATTTTATAAAAAGGGGACGTGGGACTTAAAAAAAGTTATGGTTCATGATTTATACCACATTAAGCGTGCAAAAGGCGTTTTTTGTGGAGGAGTCTATTTATTTGGTGGCTTGGTTTCATTTCATATCATTCTAGATTTTAGTTATTTTCTCTAGAGTTTAAGGCCGATGGCTAAGAATTTTTCTTCGAAGGGACATAAATCCCAATGGTGTGGTTGAGGATGAAACCCCTCAAATTTTTGGAGCTGGACAAAACCCCAATTCTCTGTTGGTGAATTCACATAGGATTCATGCTTTGGTGCTTCAACGATTTCAGAGGTACTTTGGTGTTTGTTGATAAAGTATTTCAAGGGTTTTAAAAATCATATTGCATAAGTATTTGTGGAAATATTGTTGATCTTGAAAACATTGTAATTTGTGCCCTAGAATAAAATCTAAAATAAAATTGCAAGTTATTTCTCAATAAATGCATTTTGTATATTTTGCAATTTGGGTTATATTGTTGGAATTTATTTTTGTTCTTAAATTTTTATATCTGCAATAAGATTTAGATCAAAAACTTTAACAGGCCCAACCAAGGGGGACATTACAAATATCATGTGTCTAGTCCAAGGATAGGTATCCTCTAATTTTAATTATAATATCATGGGAGAGGTATAATCCAAAAGAAACCAGTAGCTCTATTACCTCTACTTCTTGAGTTACAATCACATTAGTGAAAACATGGAGTGTGAGTGAGAGGTTTCTTATAACGCCCAAAATTAGAATCAAGGTCCCATAAAATTGCATGACCCCTTGATTAACTAGATCTTAATATTGTCCTAATGTATCAACCACTTGCCTAAGCATAACCAAATTTCTTGATCTAGAATCCACTAGAAATTTGTGGATCAGTTTGTTCCTATACATAAGTTTTAAGTAGAAATACAAGGGTTTAGGTCTTCTTAGACTAAGATTAGATATTTGTAGGATAGTGCATGCCATTTTATTTTATTTTATATGTTACCTCTCCAAGGCGTCCTATATTTGTTTCATATATTATGGTAGAGTTAGGACATCCCAAAGTGGCATGGGGATAGTGGACTTCTACAAATGTTCCACTACATCAAAAGACTTGAGTTGCTTGTAAGCCATTGGGTTCTTACCCTTTCGATGGTTGGATTTGTTGTTCTTTACCAATTTTAGTATAAGTCTCCTTGTTCTATATAATTGTTATTTTAAGGTTGCCTCATTCCCTACCTACTAGTTTTTAGTATCATGTCTAAAGTCACATGATTTACTTCCATGTTTTCCTCTGTAGCTCTTTTCTTACTTCTTGTGAGGATATTAGAGTGCACTTGTGATTTATTTTTTGTTGATGCATTTATCCTTCCAAAGATGACATAGACATATCCCTTGTCCCATACTACTCTTGTTCTAAAATCCACCTAAGTGGATGAGTTGAACCCTCAAGACCTTGTCCAAGATTGTATGCCTCAAAATCATGGGTCTTTGAGTCAACCTCAAAAGGCTAACTCGTTTTTCCCTAGCTAATATAACTAATATAATATTACTAACTAAATTAAGAAATGTAAAAGGTTAGAAGGCTAAGAAAAAAGTGGTATGGAATTAACAACATCAAGAGAAAATAGTGCAAAGAGTCTCATAATATAAACTTTGATTAAACTACCTTGCCAACCAACTTAATTTTGTTATGCTCAAACAATTAATCATATTAAACTCTTAGCTTTTTAAATTCATTTTAGAAATTAGAACAATAAATATAGGGATATATCTAAAAAATAAAATAATTTTAATAGAATTATCCATTCCCAATTTTAACAAAAATGCTTTACTACTCAATGAGACATGCATACAAGTTTTGCAAAGGACTTGAGAAAGAGAGTGAACAACAATCCAGTATTTATTCAAAATGTGGATAACATCAATCATACAACTATGCCAATTGTAAATGCTAAAGATCCAACCATTATAATGACTTACATTTTAGTATATATATTTTTACAAATACATCTAGTTATTATATCATCATAGCTCAGACGGTGGATGTGCTTCTCCTTCAGTTTACTTTGTTGTAATTTTTCTAGCATCATGGAACTAATGCGACTTGCTCTTGTTCTATCCCAAGGAGTGGCAGCTATTGTGTCTACATATGGTACACTAGATTTATTGATAGGCTTGTTCTGCTTTAGCTATCCCACTACTTCCATAGCTATAAAAGTACAAGTGTTAGCTAGGAGAGCTTGAGGTTGTTAAGATTATTTTATAATTAAATTTTCTTTTTGAGAGCACATGTGGGCAACTTAGTTAGGTCCAGTCCTCATCATGCAATGCACACATTTCAAGATCTTTTTTCTGTGTGATGTCTCTTTCACATCCACTACTTGAGTTTTCAGGTTTCGTGTAATTCTTATCTCTATCGAATATTTATGCATCTAAGGATGATATTAGTAATAAACAAATTTGACACCTCTTTGAATTTTTATCTTGATGAAGCCCTTTCCCAGATGATAGGCGTCATATGTATTTCATGCTTTAAAATATTTTTCTCTATTCATTTATTGTTGTATATTTTTATGATACACTTGTTGATGTAAGCATTCAAAACCATCCAACATTACCTTTTCTTTGTAGCTAAATATTATTGTATCCAAAAAAATTTACTTCTATGCTAGGTGCTAGAATCTCATTAATACTTTGCTAAACTTCTACCTCAATCATATTAGATTCCTTTTTGAGTTGTGTCAAACTTGTTATGCTACCTTGCTAACATCATCATCATTATTTATCTAGCCTAATTCTATTTAGCCTTTGCTTCAATATGTAATACTATATTTTTATTGCCCTTTTTCTAACATCAACACTCAAAATGTTCAACAAACTTTCTTATTTATCCAAAATTCCAGTATTGGATTTCTTGCTCTTAGCTATTGGGTGTCAAATATTCTAATACTTGTTTCTGACATCATCACATTAGAGTTTCTAAAAACATTCTACACTTACCAAATTTTGTATATGTTATGCCTAGCTTAACTTTGTCTTATCCAATGATTGTTTCAAGTGTCTAACAACATCTCTAGTAAAAATAGTAAAGTATTATATTGAAAAATTCATATCCATATCCAGAGATGGATGTGGGTTAAGAATTTTACCCACATTATTGGTGCCTTTTAGGGGGGTTTCTGCTTGTCTATGTTTTGAACCCATCTAGCCTTATCCACTTGGGCCATGGAGTCAAAATAAAACAAAAATAAAATTCAAAACTTGCTTGCATAAGGGTTAACCTTTTAAATCCTTCCCATTTCTAATGTTTTAGCTACATCGTTGGATTACTCTTGTTCTTCCAAAGTTGCTCTAGATTTTTCTCCTTGGTAACTAGTCGATTGGGCTATTTAAGGTACACATGACAACTAAAATGACCTATACATTTTTGATGCAGGAGCATCCGGTGACAGCGAGGACAATCGGGCATCAACCGGAGTTTCTAAGAAATTTGTTTTGTTTACCAAGGCAAATTTGGGAAGGGGGTCGCGAAATTGTGACATGTCGCGATTTCGCGACCCCAAAGGCTATGACAAGGCAAACAAGATTTTTGTCATGATATCACGACGTCGCGATGTCGCGACGTTATTGCGGCTGAGGTGCGGAGAAGATTTTTCATCGCGATATCGTAACGTCACAATATCGTGACGTCACGATATCGCGATGTCATGATGTCGCAACGTTTTTGCAGTTGAGGCAGAGCTAAGGCACAAGGGGGTTTTTTTTGTCACGATATCGTGACGTCGCGATATCACGACGTTTTTGCATCGGAGACATGAAGGAGGTTTTCGTTGCGATATCGCGACGTCGCGATGTCACGACGTTTTTGCAGCTGAGGCACAGAGGAGGTTTTTCGTCGCGATATCGCGACGTCACGATGTCGCGACGTTTTTGTAGCAAAGGTGTAGAAGGGGTTTTTGGTCACGATTTCACTATGACTTTTGCGGTCGAAGGCAAGGCGCCAGTTTGGTCATGATTTCATGACATGTCGCGATTTTGTGGCCAGTTGAAGACGAATGAAAAATGGACACGTGGATAGGCCGCGCACGCGAGAAAGGAGATAGCTGTTGCAGATAAACATTCTGACAAAGTGACTGTTGCAGGTGAAGGACCAATGAACTGCGTGCTTTCATGGCGAATCAGGGAGTTGGTCATTTACAGATGGAAAATTGAAGACTCGACGGGAAAGCCGATTTTGGCAGGTTTTGATTTATACTTTCGTGCTGGTGGAACATTAATTGCTAGAGGGTCGAGACCTCGATAAAAACTCGTTTTAATGTATTATTGGGGGACGGTGGACTGGAAGGTCGAGAAAGATAGAGAGAGTGTGCGAGGAAAATACCAGGGGATCTCTGGTTATTGTATGCCTGCAGGCTGTTTTATCAGTTAATGTAAATGTAGTAGATTTAATCAAGATATTTTGTGCATTTACGGGTGTTTTTGACTTCGGGCTGTAACTCTGTTTACATAAATGAATTTGGATTAATTGGAAGGATTTTTTTTTTGGAAATGATGTGTGTTTGACTTTCCTCGTCTCCCATCAGTGGTATCAGAGCCAAAAGTTCCTAAGTGTGTGACAGATCACCAGACGTGAGGCAGTCGCACCAGGATCTATGGGAAGGCTCATGGAAAGTGAATAGAATGCCTCCAAGAAGAAACCCCGTTGGCGGGAGAGGCATGGCAGTAGTAGATTTTTGAGCTTTGCAGTGGCAAGTTCAGGCCCTGCAAGAAGAACTACGTAGAGGGCACGAACCAAGAAGAGATGCAGACAGTGAAGATGAAGTAGATGAAGAAGAAAACCAGTTTGAAGAAGAAGAGGAGGTTGTAGATCCGGCACAAGCTAGACTGTACAGGGCCATATCCCAGATTGGGAAAAGGCCGAAGATGGAAATTTCCACGTATTCCGGGAACTTGGATCCAGAGGAATTGATTGACTGGATAAATGACCTGGAAGAATACTTCGAGTATGATGAAGTTGAAGATCCCGAGAGGGTCAGATTTGCCAAAACCAAATTAAAAGGTCATGCCAGCATATGGTGGAAGGGAGTACAGCTAGAACAAAATAGAAGAGGAAAAGAATGGATAACAAGATGGGAACGAATGGTGGAAAAATTAAAAAGATAGTTTATTTCGACAGATTATGAGTTGGATCTGCTAAGAAAAATGCAGAGTTTGAGACAGATGAATAAAATTGTCCAAGAATACATGGAAGAATTTTATAAAATCTCCATCAGAACTAGCCATTTAGAAGCAAGCAAGGAAAAAGTGGCCCGTTATATTAATGGGTTGAGACCCAGTGTCCAGGAAGAGCTAAGCTTAGTTTGGGTGAGCACCATTGAAGATGCTTACCAGTTTGCTCTGAAATTTGAAGAAAATTTGAACAGAAGGTTTGAGAGCAAGCAAAGAGGAAAAGGGCACGAAGAAAATACTGGTGGAAGAAAAGAGGAAGGAAAGGAGGAGAAGAAAGAAGAGGCTAGTAGCAGCCGAGATCAGAAGGAATATGAAGAACCCAAATCGCAAGTTCAGAACAATGGCTACCCAAAAGGAAGAGGTAGATCTGGATGCGGGTATGGAAGAGGAGTGTTTCGGGGAACATGTTTCCACTATGGAGAAGAGGGGCATCGGGCATATGAGTGTCCCCAGCACCTCGAGAGAGTGAACAAGAAACAAGTGGGTCCTGCCAGAGCTGTTGTGGCAATGGAAGATGCTGACTCAGAACATTCTAAAGAAGCTGAGAAAGGAGAAGCAATGATAGTGAGGAGAACCATGCTAATTGAAGAAGACAAACCAGAGCAGAGAAGAATCCTATTTCGCACATGATGCAAAAGTGTAGGCAAAGTCTATAATGTGATTATAGACAATGGGAGTACAGATAACTTAGTCTCCAAGGAGGTGGTAGCTAAGTTACAGCTGGAGAGAAGGAGGCACCCGCATCCATACCGGATTGCGTGGTTGCAAAAGGACCATAGAGCATGGGTCCATGAACAATGCTTAGTCACGTTCAATATTGGGAAGTACCAAGATGAGGTCTTGTGTGATGTTTTCCCCATGGATGCTTGCCATTTGCTGTTAGGGAGGCCATTGCAGTTTGATCGGAGTGCAGTGCATGATGGTTGTGCAAATACGTACTCCTTGATGAAATATGGAGTGCACCACAAATTAAATCCATTAGAGACAATGGATGAGAAGGTGTGCAGCAATGCCAGAATTTGTCTGATAGAGGGTAGAAAATTTTACCAGGAGACGAGAATTGAGCAGGTTGCAAAGGTTGATGAGTGTTTGGATATATTACAAAGGACGCGGACCGAACAACATAGAAGTGAAGGTCACTTCTCCTTTTTACCCGGGGTGTCTGATGTAGGAGCATCCGATGACAACAGGACAATCGGGCATCAACCGGAGTTTCTAAGAAATTTGTTTTGTTTACCAAGGCAAAGTTGGAAAGGGGGTCGTGAAATCGCGACCCCAAAGGCTGCGACAAGGCGAAGGGGAGTTTTCATCGCGATATCGCGACATCGTGATATCGCAACATCATGATGTTGCGACGTCGCGATGTCACGACGTTATTGCGACTGAGGTGCGAAGAAGGTTTTTCATCACGATATCGCGACGTCGCGACGACGTCGCGATATCGCGATGTTGCGATATCGCGACGTCGCGATATCGTGATGTCACGATATTGTGACGTCGTGATGTCATGACATTTTTGCAGTTGAGGCAAAGCTAAGGCACGAGGGGGTTTTTTTCGTCATGATATCATGAAATTTTTGCAGCAGAGACATGAAGGAGGTTTTTCATCGTGATATCGCGACGTCGCGATGTCACGACGTTTTTGCAGCAGAGGCACAAAGGAGGTTTTTCGTTGCGATATCATGACGTCGCGATGTCGGGATGTTTTTGTAGCAAAGGTGCAGAAGGGGTTTTTGGTCGTGATTTCGCTATGACTTTTGTGATCAAAGGCAAGGTGCCAGTTTTGTCACGATATCGTGACATGTCATGATTTCACGGCCAGTTGAAGACGAATGAAAAATGGACATGTGGACGAGGTCGCGCGTGCGGGAAAGGAGACAACTGTTGCAGACAAACATTCTGACAAAGTGACGGTTGTAGGTGAAGGACCAATGAACTGCGTGCTTTCATGGCGGATCAGGGAGTTGGTCATTTACAGATGGAAAATTGAAGACTTGACGGGAAAGCCGATTTTGGCAGGTTTTGATTTATACTTTCGTGCTGGTGGAACATTAATTGCTAGAGGGTCGAGACCTCAATAAAAACACGTTTTAATGTATTATTGGGGGACGGTGGACTGGAAGGTTGAGAAAGATAGAGTGAGTGTGTGAGGAAAATACCAGGGGATCTCTGGTTATTGTATGCCTGCGGGCTGTTTTATCAGTTAATGTAAATGTAACAGATTTAATCAAGATATTTTGTGCATTTACGGGTGTTTTTGACTTCGGGCTGTAACTCTGTTTACGTAAATGAATTCGGATTAATCGAAAGGATTTTTTTTTTTGGAAATGATGTGTGTTTGACTTTCCTCGTCCCCCATCAATTTTATACCATGTCATTTTAGATAGAATATTTATTGTTTTAAATTCCTAGAGGACCTTTTGTATCTTGTAATAGCGATCATAAGAAGTTTCCTTATATATCTATGCAATTTCTCTAGTTTTTGATAACATAGTAGATATCCTATGGAAGAATACAATAATTTAATATATCATCAAAGGTTCAGGGGACGTGTCAACCTCACTTCCATTTCTAACTTTTTGGTCTAAAAGTTTGTGGAGTTTCTTTGTATTATAGAAATATTTTTTTGCATCTCAATATCCTAATAATAAAAGACTCATGATTTCCTAGAATACCAACTTCACCTTATTAGTGCTTTCCTTGAGGTCATTGATAATTTCACCTCCCTCTATAAGTAGTCGACTTCCAAAAATAACCTGATTTGCATGAAACTTGAATTTTCCCAAGTATCTTTTGAGTGTTTAACTAGTTAGGAGTGTTATCCTTTTTTTCTCAACATATGTAATCTAATATTAGAATATTACACTTTATGCATTGACTCTTCCTTGCCTTTGCTAAAATATTCCTTAGCTTCTTGGATCAACTTTGTAACACTAGTATTTTTTATCAGAGGGAATGTATCCATTGAAATATTTTTTAATATTGATCTAGTATTGGCTTCTACACTATTTAAATATATATTTATAGATTATTTGACCCTTAGGCTTCTCTCTTTCCCTCTCCAAATCTATTTGTACTATTGCCAAAATTTCTTCCTAGTCTAAGAGCTTCAACTTTAGTTCTTGTAATCTTTTTTAGTGTGAATGCATTTTACTAATTTCTTATTACAATTGTCATTCCAATATTTGTATCTTCTCATACCTTTTCTACAACTATTATTTACTAAAATATTTATCTATTATATGATTTAGGTCTAGAATATCATTCTTGAGATTATATTTTTCAATCATTTATTTCCTTAGCCTTTGTTCCACATATGTGAATTTTTTTCTAGTTGCACAAGTTTCACATTTGACTAGTTGATTTGTAGGAATAGAGTATCTACTTTAGTGCATAGAGCTTGAAGTATATATATATTAGTAATTTTAGAGATATTACACTTTTGAACCTTGATGTGATAGTCCTATGCTATCATATTTACAACCTGAATTTTAAACATTTAGGTATGCAATCATCTTGACCCATTCTCCAGCAATAATCCATTGTATGTATAGGTGGTTGCAATTCTTACTCTTATACCCATTTTTTAGTGTTTGTTTCTATGTCTTAAATTATTGAGAATTATTTTGCTAGAGGATGCTCAAAAACAAGGGAAGGTATGAAGGCAAATTGAAAGGGTGAGAAAATTGTGAATGAAGGATTTAGTGCCATGATGGTAGTTTTTATAGGGGTTTGGATATTTACACTAGTTGAGGTTATGTTTACCTCATGTATAAGGGATGTGGCAATTATTGTTAGTGGTATATTAAGTAGGGGATTGGCTTCATGATTAGGGCTAGGTAGTGGAGGTGTATCTTTCGAAAAGGTTGTTGAGGTGGTAGAACAATTTTACTATGATAAGAGGAAGAAGGAAACATACATGTTACTCTTGCATCTAGTGTTGGCTTTTAGACTACTATGTTGAATATTGCAATTTGTGTTTTAATCCTTCGTATTTCTTGCTACAAATGCTGTCTTTTGACTGGCCTTATTTATTCCCTATTTTCAATGCTTGGATGCTCCTTTTAATTTTATTTTCCATTTGGGCTTTCTTGTTAAACTAGATGTTTGGCCTTTTTTGCACTTATTGCATCATCTACTCTCCCTATGAAAGCTACCTTCTAGGCTTATTCAAATTGAGTATCATTTCCTTTTGGTTCTTACTTATAAGATTATAATATAATCGTAATTTCTAAAGTGTTTTTAAGCACTTTATCCCTTTGGCTTGTGTTCTTTGTGTTATTTTTAGAGGCACATATTTTATGGTCACATCCTCCTATGAATTCATATAGTCCATTAGGACTTTTCTAAGGTGTTTGTTGTTCTTCTTCTTTATACACTTCTTCTTCTGGATTCCTTAGTATCATAAGGCCTAGATATATTTCTTGCTTGTGTTTATCCATCTATTTTTTATATTGAGCTTTGAATTCACTCTCGAACCACTTACTAGAGGTGTTTGATAAGGCCTTCCTTTGTTTATCCATTTCACAATAAATTATTCACCATTATTTGATATTTTTTTCATCTCAATCCAAATATTTCTTGATTTTTCTTATAAGGTCATCACTTATCCATTGATCTTTGTTCTTGGCTAGGTCATAAACCTATGTATACTCATAGCATGTCTTCCATGGAGGTCTTTCTTGTTTTTTTGTTATATTCATTTCCATAGCTTATTTTTCATAATTATTCTTAAATTCCTCAAAACTTTTGCCATAGTAGATGGTGAAATGCTAGTTTCTTGTTGTTTAGTTGTGCTATTTTATTTTGAATTTTTTCTTTGGGTCATAATGCCACATGTGAGGCACAATTGGAAACTAAAGGACATTGAGCTTATCATTTAAAACTTTTTCTTGCCCCATTTTTTTCATTGCTATGTTATTTGAAAGCACAAGGATACGGAAGCCCATAGGCGTACCGGGTGTGGTGCAAACAAAAGCATATGAAACGCTAAGTCCTACAAATGAACAAAGGACTAAAGTGCATGAAAAAAGGAAAACAAACGAACTGAAATGAGATATAAATCAAATGTAAAGTGTAGCCCTTATTTTTATTAATTTTTCTTTGAGACCAGGTTACAATACATCTCCTTCATTTTTAGGAGCTAGGAGCGTTAGATATAGTTTTGTTACACCATGGATGGTATGCTTCCCTTCGAGATCTTCCTCATGCCCACATTTGAAATGGGTGGGCCAAACGTCATCGTTGCTTGCATGAATGCATCTATAGTTCCTTGCTGCCCCTCCAGTTTTGAGATCCTGCATTCAAAGAAATAGGAAATGATTAATAGCACCTGCGGATGGAGGGAAATATGCAATCCCCAAGGCCTCCGGTTAATGCATGCATGAAATAATTAAAACGGTAATCAAAACATGTAAGAATAAGATGAAATTTGGACAAAAGCATGCAAACACTGTCAAAAACACACTATAAAAGGAACAGTCAAGAAATCTGTTGTAGATTTCTAATCGCTTCGGGGTGGGACGATTAGGACTGTCATAAAACGTCAAAAAGCAACCTCCTAAATTTCCCATCTAGAGGCCTCCGAAACACCTCAAAATTTAGGTTTAGGTAAAATAGGGCATTTTGGGATGACCCAGAAGGTTATATTCTGCAGATTTAGCTCTGATCACCATGTATCTTAAGATGCTCCCTATATGTTAGTGAAGGCAAAAAATAATGAAAACACAGTCAAAACTCATCAGAATGGCATGAAATTTGAATGGAAGCATACATGAATGAAATAAAATAATATGAAAAATAAATAGTGAATAAATCTACTATAGAGTTCTAATCACTCCAAGGTGGGGCGATTAGGACTACAACAGTGTGGGGGGCACCTAGGGGCAGGACGCCCATTGTTTGGGGCTTGGTTTCGACACCAATCCACTTGGGATGGGTTCGAAACCTCCTAGGGAGTTGTGTCAGCAAATTGGGTGGGGTATGGTGGCCAAATTTTTGGGTTCTAGGTCCATATTGCGCTTCCAATGTTCACCCAATAACCTCCCTTCCAAAAGAGAGATCAAGGATGTAAGAAGCACAAGTGAGGGGTGAGGATGTAATTCGGCAGCATCATGTTGCTCCAAATGCTCCTGCACTATTATTTTTTGGGATGATAAGACTCACCATTTTATAGACCCGAGGGTCTCTTGTGAATGAACATGCAGAGGCACCACTTAGCCATCATGCCTTGTCAGGGGAGAGAAGATTCCTCCCTGATTAAGGGTTCCATGACTGCCTCTATGACTGCCTTTTTGAGCTCAATAACTCTTACTCGCACTCCCATGCATTGAAGGTGGAGTTGAGTGGTAGATCTAAGATACCATTTTTCAAGGTTTGACCTTTTTCTCTTCAAACCTGCTATTCGCCCCACCCTCGATAGAATGGAGCTAATCGTCACGGGGTAGGACGAATACCAGTTTGTAATCGTCCTAGGGTGGAATGAGTAGGGAGCAGAGTGCCTGAAGGGTGCCAAATTGACCTCTGACCTTCCAAAAAAAATTTGGGAGTGGTTAGGATCATTGTTTAACCTTTGGGGGCTACCCTAGGGGCATGTATGTCAATTTGATCAGTGCTTGTAGTCACATAATCGAATTGGTATTGTTTTGGTGTCTACAGATGCCCCTTTTTGGGATGCATTGTGCATGGCGCAATGCTGAGCAAAAATAGATAACCAAAGCACTAATAATTAGGGTTTCTCAATAACCTAACCAAATTTTGATGCCCCAATTATGGAAAGGGCATGCATTCTTGAATCCTTCCTTCTGATGAGCTAAGGAGCTTAATTCAAGTGTTAACCTTTTTTGATGAGGTGTTACTTGATCTTGGACATTGTTCAGTCATGAATAGGCAAAGGGCGCAACCTTTTGTCTGTGGGAACCTTGAGTTCATGATTCTAGAATTCCAAGTGTTTGATCATCTTGTGATAATTGCTTGTTTTCTGCCCCAAGCAGGAGCGTGATTGTCTTTGTCAATGATTATTTGAATGCATACCATTTCCTTGATTGGGTGTGTATTTTTTGGTTGGTGACTAAGTGTGACTACCCCCTCAAGCGATGAATTTATGAGGGAATGACAAAAATGGGAAAAAAGATGAGTCTCTTGACCCAATATGACTTTTGTAAGGGTGCTTTCAATTGTTTTCCATTGAATGCTTATGCATTTTCCCAACAATATGACCAGTTTTTGGTGGGTTTTAACCCTTTTTGTGACGCCTTTAGGGGATGAAATTGTCGAAAATCCGTCCTCCCATGGAGTGGTCTAGCTATGGTAGCCTTATTAGGGAGTAGGATAATGACAATTTGTGACCCCAACATCATTTTTGGATGCCAAGAATGTCATGCGCAAAGGCACCTTTGTTCGACAATGTTATTGCTATTTTTGGGTGGGTTTGGACCCTTTTTTGTGACACCTTTTGGGGATGAAATTCTTGAAAATATTTCCTCCCGTGGAGTGGTCTGGCTATGGTAGCCTTCTTAGGGAGTAGGATAGTGAGGATTTGTGACCCCAATGTCAGTTTTGGATGCCTTGAAGTGCAAGCGCAAAGGTGCCTTTGTTCGATAGTTTTATTGCTATTTTTGGGTGGGTTTGGACCCTTTTTGTGATGCCTTTTGGGGATGAAATTCTCGAAAATCCTTTCGCCCGTGGAGCGGTCCAGCTATGGTAGCCTTCTTAGGGAGTATGATAGTGAGGATTTGTTACCCCAACGTCATTTTTGGATGCCTTGAAGCACAGGTGCAAAGGTTCCTTTGTTCGATCGTTTAATTGCTATTTTTGATTTTCTTGCTTTGTAATTGTCCCAGGGTGGAACGAATACCAATTTTGTAATCATCCCAGGGTGGGATGAGCACTAACTAGAGTGCTCATCCCAGGGTGGAACGATTATAGGCCTAAAAGCCTATATAAGGGCCAAAACTATGTTTTGGTCTCATTTGCATTTATTTTTTCTAACGATTTGGAGTTGTGAGGAGGAGTTCGAGTCTGCGTAGCCGCGTGCTGTTGAGATTTCACGGATACCATGAGTGCACGGACCAGATTGTCGAGTGGCAGAACTAAGGCAATACTGGTAGGTGCTCCTGCTCTTTATTTTGTTTGTTTTTATTTTACAGTTTAAAATCATAATTAATTTATTTTGCATGTCATTTTTCTGTTGAAACTAAGATCAAAACCCTAGTTTAATTGTTTTGTATTTGTGTTTTGTGTGGCGTTGTTTAAACTAAGATCAAAACCCTAGTTTAAAATTTTTGTTGTTATTTCATTTTTTTTTTTTTTAGTTTAAACTAGAGTTAAAAACCCTAGGTTAAAATTTTTGTTGTTGTTTTGTTTTTTTGTATTAAGTTTAAACTAGAGTTAAAAACCCTAGGTTAAAATTGTTGTTATTTTTGTTTCTTTTTTTGATGTTTAGTTTAAACTAGAGTTGAAAACCCTAGGTTAAAATTTTTGTTATTTTATGTTTTTGATTTTGAGTTTAAACTAGAGTTAAAAACCCTAGGTTAAAATTTTGTTTTTGTTTTTGTTGATTTTTTTTAGTTTAAACTAGAGTTAAAAACCCTAGGTTAAATTTTTTGTTGTTATTTTATTTTTTGTTTAAACTAGAGTTAAAAACCCTAGGTTAAAATTTTGTTTTTCTATGTAAACTAGAGTTAAAAACCCTAGGTTAAAATTTTGTTTTTTTGTTTAAACTAGAGTTAAAAACCCTAGGTTAAAATTTTGTTGTTATTTAGTTTTTTGTTTAAACTAGAGTTAAAAACCCTAGGTTAAAATTTTGGTTTTTGTTTAAACTAGAGTTAAAAACCCTAGGTTAAAAATTTTGTTGTTATTTTTTTATTTTTTATTTTTGTTTAAACTAGAGTTAAAAACCCTAGGTTACAAATTTTGTTTTTGTTTTGCATTGTTTATTGATTTTTTTTTAATGTTTGTACTGTATATTTTGTTAATGTTGTTGTACAGTTTATTTTTGTTGTCATGTTTTAATGTTTTTGTGTTGTTTTGTTTTGCAAATGGTGAAGAGTTGGTACCATCAGCCAACAATATTTTTTGAAGCACGGGATGCGCTGACTATGGCAGACTGCAATTGGCTTGATGCCCTTGGGCTAAAGCAGGTGACTCGGTTAGAGCCTGTGGTGGGGGATCAGGCATATCTGACTGCCTTGATCAATTTGTGGCATCCCTGCACCAACATCTTTCATCTCCCAATAGGGGATATGATAGTGACTCTAGAGGACGTTTATCAAATTTTGTGGATTTTGATAGACAGACTTCCGATTCGGACTACTACTCGTGATCAGCGGACGACGGTGCTGACACGATGCTTTTGGCATGCGATGGATATGGGGGTGGAGAGGGTAGAGGGGGACTTCCTGATTGATAGGATTTTGGTACGATGGTGGCTGGAGAAGGGCGTATTGGGGGTGAGGCATGCACTGCTCATGACTCTCATATCCAACATGTTGCTTCTCGACTCCTCAGGTGCGAGGTTCCCTTGGAATCTACTTGAGGTGGTGTTTAGACTTGTGGAGTGTCTGACCTCAGCACCACTGATTATGAGGTGGGGTCGGACCTTACTGGCACAAATTTATGATGAGTTGTATGAGGTTCGCTATCGAAGGTGGAAGGGGATTGGATGCCCAACATCAGCCCAACATCCCGAAGATACCCATGCCTCAGGTAGTCCCAGGGGACATGGAGGCTAGGTATCATGCTGAGATAGCACAATTGGAGGATCTACTATGGAGACAAGATGAGGAGCATAGGGAGGTTCTGTAGGAGAGGGATCTCTTGCGGACTCAATTGGCAGAGCAGGAGAATGCATTGGTTGCGTACTACCAATGGGATGGGGAAACAAATGCCTCGGGAGAGAGGGATATCCTGCGGACTCAGTTGGCACAGCACGATGATGCATTGGTTGCATACCATCGATGGGAGGTGGATTGGATCCAGCACTAATTGGAGTTGGAGGCAGAGATTATCTACCTCGATGGGAAGTTACCTAAGCTCACTGGAGGTGGATCTTTGCATCGAACAAGAGATAGTGAGACTGATCAGTCTGCTTCCTCTCATCGTAGGTGGGTGGGTGAGGGTAGTGCTAGTGAGCATGATGCAAAGGCTAGCAGCAGCCGCCCTGAGAGGTCCCATAGGACCCACACCACTGGGGGTAGTTCTAGTCACACCGATCCTATGTGATCATGGTGGTCAACTCCCTAGGGTTGGTGTTTTTGAGTTTTTGATGTTTTTGTGAGGTCAGAGGACTGACTTATTGTAGTCTACGAGTATTTTTGGTGATATATATACACAAATTTATTTTTTATTATACACTTGTCATGATTTATTGTTACTTTTATGCACATTTATTTATGTTGATGTATGCATATGTTATTATGAATGTGACTATTTCTAATTATATGATGTATGCATATGGAATGGATGAAATGATTTTTTGATATCTTGGTGGTGGCACCATAGACTATACAGGATTTACTAGCTTTCTGTACTATGTGATTGCTTTGTGGAATGACTTTGCATGTGTAATATTTTTTTTTTGTATTTTTTGATGGTGATATAAGAATGGAATGTACATAGGTGTTCTAGAATGTAGTTAAGATTTTTCTGAGACTGAGATGTTTTAACTAACTAGCTAAATACTGTACATGTATCTCCCAAGACTTTTGAACAAGATACAAATCAGACTTGAGTTTGACCAAGTTATTTCACATCCCTGTGTGTGCAATTGAATTTTTTATGTGGTGGTTGTCAAGATATCGCCAGTGCCAGATAGGTTATCAACCAAACCTGTACTAAGGATCACCTAATTAGCTCCACTAAATCCTTTTTTGTATTTAGTAAGATTTATCTATGGTGAAATTTAGGATACCATAAGCTAGCTCATGCACATGCAAACATTGATTTGTACACAATTTAATGTGACAGATATATCGTCATGCGAGGGGTTCACCACTAGTGCTAGCAGGCTATCCACCAAACTGGGACTGAGGATCACCTCATGACCTTTCAAATGCTGAGAGTTCTAGGGATTCAAGTTTGACTCTCTCTTTTTCTTCAATTTGATGGGGATACTTGCTCTCGTGTGTAGTGATAAAAATCACTATTTATTTATTTTTATTTTTTTTCGTTTGAGCAAGGGATTGGAATTTTGAGTGATGAGAATCACTTTTTCTTGTGCCTTTTGATGTGTGCACTTTGAGGGGTTTGGATATCAAACTTTGGAGTTTGTATTTTGACTTTTGCAATTTTTGATGTTTGCAACCCTTTGAGAATTTTGGGATTCTTGGGGAATTGGGTAGGGAAGATGCTTGTCCTTTTGCCAAATATCAGCATTCTTGGGGTCATTTGCATAGGGGGATGAGCAAGATAACTATTTTGTGTATGGTAACCCAGCATATTATGCAGGCTTCATCTTTCATTCACACAACTTGGAAATTTTTTTGTGTTTTAACTTGTGTTGGGATGCGATGTAACAAGGTGTGATCCAAGTAAAACTCTACCTTAGTAAAATCTATCTGACTTTGTACAATTTTTTGGCTAGAAATCTAATGACATCTGAATGAAAAAAGCCCTAGATACATTAGAAGACAACTGATTATGATATGGTGAAAAATGTGGATGGCGTTTATTTTTGATGGACTATTTACAAAGTGGAAAAATGTGGAAAATGATGGAATTGTTGAGTAATTATAGTCTATGGTGCATTTGACCTGTATGACCAACAAATATGCAATGTATGTTTGCGATGCCTAATGCAACTTATTTTTTTGTGTTTTTATTTGCATGGAAGTGAGATGCAATTTTTTTCTATTTTTGATTATTTTATTGTTTTGTTTGTTGTTTTTTTAATATTTGTTTTTTGGAGTGCCAAGTGATTCTTTCGGAACCCTTGGAGGTTTTGGTTTGACCAAAGGGTTTATGGATACCTTTGGGGCATTTTAGTTTGACCAAGCGATTGTGGGAACCCTTGGGGCTTTTGGTTTGACCAAAGGGTTTATTGATACCTTTGGGGTGTCTTAGGTTTACCAAGTGATTGTGGGAATCCTTGGAGCTTTTTAGGTTTGACCAAATGGATTGTGGGAACCCTTGGGGTGTTTTGGGTTGACCAAGCGATGGTGGGAATCCTTGGAGCGTTTTGTTTGACCAAAGGGATTATGTGCACCTTTGGGGTGTTTTGGGGTTTGACCAAGTGATTGTGGGAATCCTTGGAGCTTTTTAGTTTGACCAAGCGATTGTGGGAACCTTTGGGGCATTTTAGGTTGACCAAGTGATTGTGGGAATCCTTGGAGATTTTTAGGTTTGACCAAAGGGATTGTGGGAACCTTTGGGGCTTTTTAGGTTTGACCAAGCGATTGTGGGAATCCTTGGGGCTTTTTAGGTTTGACCAAAGGGATTATTGATAATCCTTTGGGGCATTTTGGGTTGACCAAGCGATTGTGGGAATCCTTGGAGATTTTTAGGTTTGACCAAAGGAATTATGGGTACCTTTGGGGCTTTTTAGGGTTGACCAAGCGATTATGGGAATCCTTGGAGCTTTTTAGGTTTGACCAAGGGATTATGGGAACCTTTGGGGAATTTTAGGTTTGACCAAGTGATTGCGGGAATCCTTGGAGCTTTTGGGGTGGGCTATGGCTCTCTAAATGTGGAATGGCCTCAAATGACTAATCTTCAAGGGTTCTAGTTCCTTGATTCCTTCAAGAGAGGCAAGCCGATATGTTCTAGGTCCTATTTTACTATCAATTACATAGGGACCTAACCAGTTTGCCATGAATTTATCCCTTAGATGGGGCGACAAGTTAGAATTTTGTTGGTTCTCTTTTAAGACCAAGTCACCAACCTAAAAGTCCCTCAGGTGAACTTTCATGTTGTATGCTTTCTTAAGTCACTCTTGATAGATACGTAAATGCTCAAGAGCATTGACGCATCATTCTTCAAGCAACGTAAGTTGGTCTAACCGGGCCTGCCATGCAGTGTCATCATCGATGAACTCTTGCATTGATATGCATAGGGAAGGTATTTCCAACTCGAGAGGCATGATTGCCTCAGAGCCATACACCAGCGAAAATGGAGTTACCCCAGTGGGCGTCCGAATGCTAGTGCGATAAGCCCACAAGGCAAGTGGGATTTGAATGTGCCAATCCTTGTGACTATCTATGACCGTATTTTTGAGGATGGCAACTAGCATTTTGTTTAACGCCTCTGCTTGCCCATTTGCCTATGGATAATAGGGTGTTGAAAAACTATGCTAAATTTTGTACTTTGTTGTCAAAGCACGCACATATTTGTTCTTGAATGACGTCCCATTATCCGAGATGATCTTGGATGGAATACAAAAATGACATATGATGTTATGTAAAATAAACTTTGCAATGCGGGGTCTAGTCGTAGAGGTAAGCGAAATTGCTTCCACCCACTTGGTGAAGTACTTTGTGGCCGTTATGATAAACGTGTGATGACCTGATGATGCAAGGGAGATCTTTTTGATTAGATCTAAGCCCCACTACAAAAACGGCCAAGATGATTGGATCAGTTGCAAGGCTTGAGAAGGTACATGTGTCAAATTGGCATGCTGTTGACACTTCATGCACTTCCTTACATACGCAAAATAATCTCGCTCTAAATATGGAAAATAATAGCCCATGCGAAGAATGTGCTTTGTGATGGCCATACCACTGAAGTGGCCATCACATGTACCATCGTGCACTTGGGTGATCGCCCAAGTGGACTCCTGCTGGTCCAAGCAATGGAGGAGGATCCCTTCATAGCTCCGATGGTACAAAATGTCTCCTAGCAAGACATGTTTTTTTGCTTTCTATTTGAATGATCTTTTTATGATGCACGTCAATCCAAGTGGGAGGTTACCTAGCTTGAGGTAGTCTCTTATGGGTGTGTACCAATCTTGCTGATCAAAAACCTCGATGGTATGAACTACCAATCCCTCTTGAAGTTCATCCCTAGAAAAAGCTAAGCGGGAAGAAACTTGTAAGAATAGTGTTGTGTTGCTATTAAGGGGAATAGGGGAGAACAAGGACCCCTAGTTGGCATGATTCAGACAATCATGGATTTGAGAGAACCTATCTTGAGATGGTTCAATTTGGATCAGGTGGATTCTTAGTGTTAGGTCAGAGCTTGCACGCTCCATCGCGGATTGCGATAATGTTTTGACTTGAATGGTTGTCATCTCACTAGAAGGGTCTTGCGGTATTAGTGACCCCAAGGAGGCCATAGTGTCCACAAAATGATTCGATGATCGATGGAGTGCCTCGATGTCATACCATTCAAGCTTTTCCAAGAATTTGTCCACGTTTACATTGAAATACCCCTTTTACTTGGTTGACAATTAACAACAAATCACCAAAGATGTTCAAGAATTTGATGTTCATGGTGATTGTTGTCTAAAGACCTATGAGCAAGGCTTCGTATTCAACATTGTTGTTGGTGCATAGGAAATATATTTTAAATGATAGAGGCATTGGATCCCCTTACAGTGTGAAGGATACAATTCCCATGCCACCCCCTTCCTCACATTTAGAACCATCGAAGAATAAGGTTATGTCGGCCTGTGACTCAGGCTCATCAAAATCTAGAAATTCTGAGACATGGAAGACCCCATCATCGGGTAGCTCTATAGTCATATGATGATCGTCTTCGAGAGGAGCCTCTACTAGTTGATCGACAATGACTTGACCAATGAATTTGATGTCAAAATTCGTTAACAACATGATCCATTTCCATGGCCATCTGTTAGGATCCTCAATCCTAACATTATTAGTTAGTATTAGTTAGTATTATTAATCATTTAATTATTATATTATTAACTTATAAATTGAACCATCACAACCCTTCATAACGTGAACCATCACGTCTCTTCATACGTGAACCATCATGTCTCTTCACCAACGTAGCTTTAGGGTAGATATATATTAGGTTGGCCATCCATATCAAATCATCCAAGAAGAAGAATATATAATATTTAGCATATATTCTAAGGAGGGAGTCCCAAACCAATGGCAAAGGCGATTCATATCAAGAGAGCCCCCTTTGAGTGTGTGATGCTACATTTAATTATTTATGTTAATAATTTTAGAATAAGACCTTTAGGGTCTTACCATTTGGTATCAAAGACCATGTGGTGACCTGAGTCATGATGCGAACCTATTTTTTTGCTCAAGGATCTTCATCAAATAACTTTCGTGCATGAGTATCAAACTTGATTTCGAGGATATCACCAATCACAACACAGGGTTGGATGAATCAATTCTCATCAATGGCTTCATAAGGGGATTAAAAGAGGAAATTAGAATGGAGGTGACAAGGTACACTCCCGCACTATACCATGATGCGAACCTATGGATTGGCATAGTTAGCTGAAGATAAATTCAATGCTCAACAACATTAGGGAGCAACCACTTATGGAAAAATCATTGCCACTTCATCACTCCCAACCTATGCATAATGGAGGGCACCAAGCCCCACCCCCAAATCTAAACCACTTTCCGAATTAAACATCTTAGCTTTGAGGAGATGGAGGAGCGATGAGCAAAAGGACTTTATGATAATTGTGATGAGAAATTTGGACCCCATCATAAATGTGCTACACTAACATTGTATTTATTGAAGGAAGTTGATCCTTTTCTCTCCATAGGGGCCAAGCAGATGAGGTAGTTGTACAATTGTTGAATGCGAAGTTGATTCCTACTCACTCCAAAGAAGGAGAAGGTGAGGTCGATGTGCAAGAAGTGATTGATGTACCAGCAATGATCGATGTAGACATACCCAAAGTGATCAATGATAGCCAAATATGCACTCTAACAAGACCTACACGTACCTTCCTCACCAATAGTGAGTTCTTGCCATATGGCCAAACCTATTTGAAACCAAGGTAGAGAAATGACTACACACTCCTTCTCCGTTTGCTCTAACCATTTTAGGGAACCAAAAAAGGAGATGCAAAATCATTACCATCACTTTTGATGCATCATTCTAAAGTATTTGAGGAACCCCAAGGGTTGCCCTCCCATCGTCATCATGATTTTCCTAAGGAATATTCTACTATTGTTCTTGGCAACCCCCCGCTAATGCTTCATCCTTCTCGATATCCCTGCCTACGAAAGGATGCCATTAAAAGAGTCCAAGAACTTACACAAATCCTTCTTGGAAAACAAAGGACAAAGCTTCTCACTTTGAGCTTTGAGGACAAAGCTCTTTTTAAGGAGGGTGGCATGTTAGGATCCCCAATCCTAACATTATTAGTTAGTATTAGTTAGTATTATTAATCATTTAATTATTATATTATTAACTTATAAAGTGAACCATCACAACCCTTCATAACATGAACCATCACGTCTCTTCATACGTGAACCATCATGTCTCTTCACCAACGTAGCTTTAGGGTAGATATATATATTAGGTTGGCCATCCATATCAAATCATCCAACAAAGAAGAATATAAGCATATATTCTAATGAGGGAGCCCCCTATGGTGGCAAAGGGATATAAAAGGGAGCCCCCTTTGAGTGGCCTACGATTACATTTACATTAATTTGTTAATAATTTTACAATAAGACCTTTGGGGTCTTACCAGCATGTAGTGGCATAGCTTTTTGGTAGCAAATACCACTGCTAAGCATAGCTTCTCGACGTATGCATAGTTAAGTTCATAACTGACCAGGGTGCGGCTAAGATAGTAAGTAGCTTTGTTCTTTGTGTAGTTCATTTTTCTAGGCTAACATGGCACCCAATGCCACCTCAATAGCTGAGATGTATAAGTAGAACGACACTCCTAGTCTAGGTGGTGCCAATACTGGAAGCAAAGCCAAGTATTGTTTAATGTCATCGAAGGTAGAATGACACTCGTCATCCTAGTGAAATGCTACCCCCTTGTGTAATAATTTATTCATGGGTCGGCACTTGTCAGATAGTTGCGCTATGAAGGTCTTGATTGACATGACCTTTCCCTGCAAGCTTTTGAGTTGCTTGATGGTAGTTGGGGGAAGCATTTCAAGGATTGCCTTGACTTTATGTGGATCTACCTCGATGCCTCATTTTGAGACTATGAAACCCAAGAGTTTTCTAGATGTGATGCCAAATACACACTTATTGGGGTTTAGTCTCACTCTATGTTCGATAAGGCAATCGAGGATCTTGCTTAAGTCATCGAGATGATCTGGGCATAAAAGATATTTGGCCAACAAATCATCCATATAATCTTCCAAAGTTTTATGCATGTGATCATGGAAGATGTATGTCATAGCACGTTGGTAGGTGGTGCCAGCATTTTTAAGGCCAAAGGGCATGACCTTATAACAAAATGTCCCCCAAGGTGTTGTGAACACCATTTTTAGTTGGTCCTCGGGATTGATACGAATATGATTGTATCCCGAGAAACCATCCATGAGGGAAAGCATTTCATGGCCTGCTGTAGCGTCTACCAATGCATCGATGCTAGGCAAGGGGAAATCATCCTTGGGACTCGCTTTGTTTAGATCTCGAAAATTGGTGCATATGCGAATCCTCCCATCGGGCTTCTTGATGGGTACCATGTTGGACAACCATGGTGGGTAATCCATGCAGATGACAAACTATGCATCCAATAGCTTTTGTAGCTCATATTTGACCATTAAGGCTAATGTTGGGTGCATCTTACGTAGTTTTTGCTTGACTGGCTTGACTTTCGGATCAAGTGTTAGATTATGCATGACTAGCTACAGGTCTAGCCCCGACATGTCTTTGTAGGACCATGCAAAAACCTCCTTCTTATCTTTGATAAGGGCAATGTAGTTGGCTTGCTCTTTGGGGGATAGAATTACCCCTAGCTTGATGATCTGTGGATTCATTGGATCAGAGCCGATGTCTACGTTAGTCATATCCTCGACTGAAATGTGGGACCCATCCTCCAACTGGTGTGGAGTTGGGATCAAGTGGATATCATTTGCTGAATTTAGATCTATGTTTGGAACATTGGGTTCCTCTTCAGAATGGAAGATATCCTAAGTTGATCCTAGGGTGAAATAAAGCACCTCACCGCAAGTCCAGTACTCTGATGGGTATGGTGGTGAGTTAATGCATCCCAATCTATGGCATCTAGGTCTAGATACAATGGCCATGTTGGATCGACTGGATTGCGGATGGGGGTGGTTAAGTCAATGGAGATCATGTTGATGAAATGAATTTGGTCTCCATTATCGTGGGTGTGGTGACTCGAACTTCCTTGGTGATCTTTGTGCTCTAGATCTGGCTCTAGGGGTATTGGCACAAATGGATCGGCCCTATGTGTAGATAAAAGGATAGGGTCTACCCTTGGCACTGATAGCTCTATAGGGTCTCTGGGTGAGAAGGTGCTCTTTGTATTCCCAAAGTGGTGGATGCAACACTTGGTCCAACTATGTCCTAGGTTTAGGTGCCACCTATGCCTTGGCCCCATGTTTAGTTGTTCAAACATGTCGTCAATGTCCATGGGGTATTGTTGCTGTTGCATATGATTGAGATATGCCATCTCAGTCTCATCTTCATAATCGCTATCAGATATCCATAGGCCTTCGTTGGCTCTGATAGTTGTTTGTGACATGTGAGGCTCGTCCTGCTCGAGCAAATTGATTTGGTCCCATCGGGGTTGTTCCGCTCTCTACAGGAGGACCTGATTCTCTTGAGGTGGCATTTGCTCGATTGGAGCATCCAAGGGGAACATTGTCATGAAGTCCTCCTAATAATCATCTATGGGTGTCACTTGCGAGTGATTTCTATCAGACTCAAAAGGGTCCCAAGGTGCTACCTCATACTCTGACTCATCTTCTGAAGATCCTTCTGGACCTTGTCTATATCCCTCTTGGAGGCAAGTTCTTGAAATTTCCCCTTTCTCGATCAAAGGGAAGGGGTTGTTGAGGCCCACAAGGTTGGTTGTTAACAATGGGAGATAATCCCCCAATGTATACGTTGTGTTAGGATTGGCATATGGATCTTATGCCAACCCATCCTTGTTGCCTAGCCCTAGGCCTTGCATGTTCTCTACCAAGATGTCAAGGGGTAGAGGGTGGTTGAACCCTACTCCCGATTTTTCGTATGGCATCTGATATCTTGGTTGGCAAAGAATGCACACTCCTTGTTCATATCTGCCAACCCATATCCATGCCAATTACATTGGCCAAGATATCTCAAAGTGAATTCTGGGTTGGACAAATAGTTGACGTTCTCAAAAATGGCTCTTCATCCTCTTCCTCTTGCATGTAAGGTTCAATGCCATTATCAAGGCCCCCATATACAAAATTTGTCCTGGTTTGGTGGGTAGCCCAGAGGAACAATAGTGTCGATGGGGAGGCAAGGTCTCCCCATGTCCTACATGGACTCAAGTGTGGGTGTTGCTACAATGTTCCACACTAGATACTCCCCTAGGCCCGTATTGGCCATCTCAAAAGTGATCGTTGGTGGTTGAGGGGGAGGAAATGGGAGTTATTCCTAGAGTCCACTCCATGTCGGGTGAACTAGGTGCCTCGACTTCCATTCGGCTAGGCACCTCTTCGGTAGAGATGGTTGAGACTGATGGTGGTGCCTCTTCTAGGGGTTTCTTCCCATTGTCCTTCGATGTGGCCATCGTAGGTGGCATCATTGGTGAAGGACTAGATGATGAAGATGGACCTGGATGGGGGTTTGATGGACTTAACAATAGGGATGTATGCAGAATCAGACCCTGTTTAGATGGATTCAACTGAAAATCCAAATGTGTCAATGGAAGGGTTCGATTATGGCATCAAATGCACCACATTGCAATACTTGAAGGGCTCTAAATCTATCGGGACTACATGCACCTGCCCTTTGAATGTGTACTTTAGGCATTGATGGGCTATCGAAGGGACACACTTCATGTCCCTGATCCAAGGCCGACCCAACAAGATATTATAGGCCATATCACCTTCCAAGATGTGGCACAACTTAGGAATAGTCTTTTGTCCCACTTGGATGGGTAGGACAATTGTGCCAACCGTCGAGCATATCACATCATTGAATGCTCGAAGAGTATAGGTGGAGGCCATAATGTGAGATGTTGGCAACTTGAGGTGCTTCAATGTTGCTATTGTGATTATATTATTGGATGAGCCAGTGTCCACCAACACCCTCTTAAATGGAATCCCGTTGACCCGTGCAATGACATGCAGGGGTGGATCTGCCATATCACCAGTCATCGATTTCAGTTCATCTTCTCTAAAGGTGATGACTGGTTTTGTACATCATTTTACATGTCCCACAAAGTTGTTGAAAGAGTTTGCTTCATGGGGCTGCAGCTCGATGGCTTTTAATATCTCCATTAGAGCCTCCCTATGGGGTGGTGATTGTTGGATGAGCTCGTAGATGGAGAGCCTAGCCGACGTGGTCCTTAAACTTTGGGTAAGTTTAGTCCAAATCTTGGCCACTAGTCTAGGTGGGGGAGGTTGTGTAGGGTGTTGTTGAGGTTGTGAAGTTGATGGAACCTCTCCTGTAGCTGTCGTGGGGGTAGCTATGCTTGGGTACCTCTTATTTTGAGTCACTATGCTTATCATCCCTACATACCCTTGCATGGGGCAATTCTATGTCACCTCATTGACTTGAAGGGTCTTTTCCTGTGCATCATGGGTAGGCATGGGGTCTTTGAAGACCTCCATCTATTGGTTGTTTGGCACCACGGGATTATCCACCACTAGCATCTTGTTGTCTATTAGGTCTTGCACTAAGCTCTTGAACTTCCAACATGCATAAATGTCATGTCCTTTCTGCAGTGAAACCTATAGTACAAGTCTTCCCTATAGCCCTTGGGTTTTGGCGCGTTGGGGTCTATGGGTTGACTTTCTGGCAGGTTTATCAAGTTTGCCATGGAAAAGTGGTCAAACAAGGAGTCTTTAGACTCTGTGAAGGGTGTGAATTGTCGCCTAGGGTGACACTACTAATTTTTCTCTTGCCTATGATTTTCCTTTTCATAGCTATCAAGAGGAACTTCCTGGTAATTAGCCTTTGGGGGTTGTGTTGCTTGTGCAGGCTTAGGTATGTTTATAGAAACCTGATTGACCACAGCGGGTTTCGGTTGCATTGTCCCTAGTTTTGGTATTTTTGGGCCACTCTTTCTTGCGTGGCTTGGCAATCTCGCCATCCTGTATCTTGATCTCCTCAATGATTTTGGATTGCACCAGGGCTTCCTCGAGAGTGGCATATTGCTACAACTACAATAGCATGGAGATCGACCTCAAAAAACTCTTCGAGAACATTTGGGTTAGGTCGGCCATGGGAGGGAGGTAGGGCAGCTTTGAAAGCAATTTCCTCCACCGATTTCCATAGGTTGCCATGGTCTCCTCCTCATACTTTTTGGCTGCTAGTTCTTAACGATGCCTTCTTCTTGGTGTTGAAGGTGAAACATTCGAGGAATGCATCCACTAGCTGGTCCAGGTTATTGATGCTATGCTTCGACAACTGGGTAAACCAATCTGAGGTAGGGCCTACAAACATGGTTATAAATGTTCTTAGAAGCAAAGAATCATTGTCCTGAATGCCAAAGCATTGGCTCAGGAATCTTGTCACGTGCTCTTGGGCATCCTCATCCCCTCTAAATATTGCCAATTGAGGTATTTTAAAGTGTTCGGGGTATGGGGGTGCAGGCATTGAGGGATGCACAGGGTGACTACGGAGCTAGTGTAAAGTGGGCTTTTGGGGCCCATAAGTCTTGGTCTCCATAGACTCTAAGAGCTCTAGCAGTGCTTTGTATGCATCAAAAGATTTGATCTCTTCCTCCTTGGTTTGTTCCCATTGTGAATTATAAGGAACTTGAGGCCTATGGAGGGGTAGCCGGATAGCACCCCCATTGCCTTGGTAGGGCATTTCAGCCTGCTCTTCTTCTTGCTCAAATTCCTCATAGGCTTCTTGAGGAGTTCCTGGGCATGACCTATAAACATGGGTGGGTGCCCATGGAGGGTGCCCATCATTGGCTCTAGGGGTGGTCTCCCACTCAGGTCTAGGAGGTCTTGGAGGCAATATTTGATAAGGTCATGGAGACCTGTCTCGCACCAAGGGGTTGTGCCTCTCATACAACTCTGTCCTATGCGTGCGAGGGGTTGGGACCCTCTCAGGCATAGTTTTCTGGAGCAACTCATCTATTTGATGTCGAATGTGCTCTTTGCTAAGGCGATACAGGTGCTCTAACTATTGTTGGTCTTGCTCAAGCTGCATGATTTGCGCTCGATGGGTGACATGTTTGGCAAATGCCAAGTCGATTTGTTTTGCCATCTTGTGTCTAGGAGGCCTAGATGCCTCCCCTACATGTCTATCTTGGTCGTGGTGATCCGAGATCTCTATAGGTCACTTCCCTCTGTCAAGGTTAGTGGCATTCACTCGAGGCTCTGGCCTTAGTGGGTGATCTTGATAAATAGTAGGTGCGGAGGTGCATTTCTCCCATGCTATGTATTTCTCTTGAGGAATGTAGTGGTCTTCCTCGTGCTCCCTTTCATATATGTGAAAGGGGTGGGCATAATTGGCTCACCCTGTCTGAAGAGCCTTGCGCTCTAGATTTGGCCTATTGTTTTTTATAGTAATAAGGGGTAGAGGAGGGATGATGTAATCATGTGGCCCCTCCTTATGGACCCTATGTTGTTCTAGTGCTTCATCGCATGGTGGCCACTCATAATGAGTGTCTAAGGGAGCCCTCCCATCTATGTTGAGTGCCACATGTATGGACTCCTCCTAAAAGGGTCTATGTTGAATGGGAGTGCCCCTCGAAGGGGTGCCTCTATAGTCCCATTTCATCATGGCATGATGTGGACTATCTTGTGGGTCAGGCCACCAAGGTGGTATGACCAAGTCCTTGGGGCTATAGCGGAGGTGACTTGTGCCCCCTTGTACACTTTCCATAGCTTCTTCCCGTGATTGGGCTTGGCTACGGGTGTACACCATGGTGGTGTTTCTCTAAAATATGTGTACATTTTTATCTTCTTTACAATTTTTTTTATGCTACACTAAACAAAAAGGGACCACACAATCAAAGCAATGATTATCTCATTTACGGATTAAACGTGTGCCCTAAATCTGGTTCAGTGTGTTTTGATTTTTTTGTTTTGAAAGCCTTGTGAAGAAATTTTATTGTACATGCAATATGAGGGCTCTTATATCTCCCAAAATGGTCGCCCCTTCAATATACCACTACCAGGACGTTATACCAAACCTCTCAATATACCCACCCTTACGTGAGGGAGACTATTGGTACGTGAGAGTAGAACAATACATGGAACATAGGTGGTACGAAAGGGGAATCGCTCTATTTTTGACACCTACCATAGAAGACTTATCCTCATGCATTGGGAATCACCCCAGCTACACTTGGTTAGCTTTCATTAGGATTTACGTCTAGCAATAGTAGCGATCAGGGTTATGTATGCAAAATTCAAGCCAAGGTGGTGATGAAATCCACCATTGGTCTTGATCAAGTGTTGGGGTTTTATGACCAACGCCTTGATGTTTAGATTATCTCGTGGTGTGTGGGGTTCTTTTTACTTGTGCAAAGAAAGAAAAACATGCAGCAAAACTCTTCTATGCAAGCAAAGAAACTAGAAAAGTCATAGAAACAGAGATAGAAAATTACAGAGGATGTTCAGAAGACCTACCTCTTCTTTGCCCAAATCGGATGTCCCTAAGTTTTTGCTCAAAAAATGCACAGAGAGCTAATCATCCTAGGGTGGTATGAATATAAGATCTATATTTATCATAGGGTGTGATGAATGCCTTATTCGTCTTGGGGTGGCATGAATTCCAGTCTGTATTCATCATAGGGTGGCATGAGCAGCAGTCCAATGCTTGAAGGATTAACACCTACAAGCAAAAACACAAAGTTTTGATCAGAATTTTGATCCCAAAATTAGGGGACAGAGTCCCACCATGATCACCAATGAAAGCACGAGGATACGGAAGCCCATATGCATACCGGTGCGGGAAACGAAAGGATACGAAATGCTAAGTCCTACAAATGAACAAGGACTAAAGTGCATGAAAAAGGGAAAACAAACGAACTGAAATGAGATATAAAGAAAATATAAGAGTGCAGCCCTTATTTTTATTGATTTTCTCTAGATCCAGGTTACAATACATCTCCTTCCTTTTTAGGAGCTAGGAGCGTTAGATATAGTTTTGTTACACCACGGATGGTACACTTCCCTTCGGGATCTTCCGCATGCCCACATTTGAAATGGGTGGGCCAAACATCACCGCCGCTTGTGAATGCATCTATGGTTCCTTCCTTCCCCTCCAGTGTCAATATCCTATGTTCAGAGAAACAGCAAACGATTAGTAGCACCTACGGATGGAGGGAAATATGCAATCCCTAAGGCCTCCGGTTAATGCATGCATGAAATAATTAAAATGGTAATCAAAACATGTCAGAATGAGATGAAATTTGGATAGAGGCATGCAAAAACTATCAAGAACACACTACAAAAGGAACAGTCGAGAAATCTACTGTATATTTCTAATCTCTTCGAGGTGGGACGATTAGGACTGTCATAAAATGTGAAAAAGCAACCTCCTAAATTTCCCATCTAGAGGCCTCCAAAACACCTGCAAATTTGGGGTTAGGAAAAATAGGGAATTTTGGGATGACCCAGAAGGTCGGATTTTGATAATTCAGCCTCGATCGCCCTGTATCCGAAGATGCTCCCTATATGTTAGTGAAGGCGAAAAACAATGAAAATACAGTCAAAACTCATGAGAATGGCATGAAATTTGAATGGCAACATACATGAATGACATAAAATAATATGCAAAATAAATAGTGATGAAATATACTACAGATTTCTAATCGCTCTAGGGTGGGGCGATTAGGACTGCAATAGTGTGGGGGGCACCCGGGGGCAGGACGCCCACCGTTTGGGGCTTGGTTTCGACACCAATCCACTTGGGATGGGTCCAAAACCTCCTAGGGGGTTGTGTCGAAAAATTGGGTGGGGTATTGTGGCCAAATTTTTGGGTTTTGGGTCTGGATTGTGCTTCCAATGTTCACCCAATAACCTCCCTTCCAAAAGAGAGATCAAGGATGTAAGAAGCACAAGTGAGGGGTGAGGATGTAATTTGGCAACACTCCATTGCTCCAAATGCTCTTACTCTATTCTTTTTTTGGGGTGAGAAGACTCACCATTTTATAGACCTAGGGTCTCTTGTGAATGAGCATGTAGAGGTGCCACTTGGCAATCATTCCTTGTCAGGGGAGAGAAGATGCCTCCTTGATTAAGGGTTCCATGTCTGTCTCTATGATTGCCTCTTTGATCTCAAAAATGCTTACTCGCACTCCCATGCATTGAAGTTGGATTTGAGTGGTGGATCTGATCTGCCATTTGTCAAGGTTTGACTTTTTTCTCGTCAAACCTTCTATTCGCCCCACCCTAGAGCAAATGTTGCTAATCATCATGGGATGGGACGAATACCAATTTGTAATCATCCCAGGGTGGAACGAGTAGGGAGAAGAGTTCCTAAAGGGTGCAAAATTTACCTATGAACTTCCAAAAATATTGTGGGAGTGGTTAGGACCACTTTTTAACCTCTAGGGGCTACCCTAGGGGCATGTATGTCAATTCGATCACTGATTGTAGTCACATAATCAAATTGGTGCTATTTTGGTGTCTACATTCTCAAACCTAAAGGGGTAGTGATAAGCTAAAAGCATGAGATTTCAGAAATAAAACACTGAGATGCAAATAAAATAGAACTAAATCGAGGCATAAAATAACACCGATAGAATTAAATTAAAAACAAGAGCACAACCCTTTTTATTAATGTAATTCCGCTCGGTTACAATATCTCTCTTCAGTTACACGTTCTCGGTTACAACAGATGAACAGTGATCCCCTTCCGCATGCCCACATGTAAAATGGGCGGGCTGTAGTGTTGCCGCCGCTTGATGTTTAATGAGTCTTGTTAGCCGTTGCCTATCTTGCGTTCAGCCGCTTACCTTGCATTCAGAAACACGAGAAGAACGTTAGTAGCACCTGTAATAAGAGGGCGAGAACCTTCGACTTTAGCATACATATGAAGATAGATCGGATGCATGAATAAAACAACTCTTCGTGAAACTGCAACTTTTGCCGAGAACAGAGAACAGTATACATTCGAAATGGCATATATCCGAGGATGTAAAACGTAAACTGTTATTTTTATTCTACTTGAAGACAACACAATACATGAGACATGGACAGTCATTAAAATAATCAACCGATTCTAATGTTGTTGCCTGCAAGTTAGCACTTCATTGTGTTGCATGACAATATTCGATAAAACGTATTGCAAGACGCATTCGAGCATATAACGTATGACACGATATATTCTAACGTAAAGTTTATTTGAACAACGTAAAGAATAAGCTATTTCGATACTGTTAGTTTTTGCAATGTATTTCGAAAGAGAACAACATATATTGCATTAACTAGAAACGTTCATGGGCTGCCCAAGCGGGCCACCCCTGGTTTACACTTAGTCTCGACGCCAATCCACTAGGAATGGGCTCGAGATCTAAGGCTGTGTGTTGTCGTCGAATTAGTGGGATGCGGTGATCCACCTGTCGGGTGTGAAAGTCCGGTTCACTCTTCTAAGAATCACCCACCAACCTCTATTTGTGAGAGATTCTAGATGTAAAGAAGGTGAACTTAGATTGATACAGTCGGATATCCAAATGAGCAGCACTTCGTTGTGTTAACAAAATGCTTCGCAGTCCTTTTTATTACGTATCGAGCCAGTTTTTTATAGAGGGTTCGGCCTCTGAGAACATTAATGTTCAAAACCCTAAATTCGTAGGCGCCGCTCAAATTTGATCCTTATCGGGCCATTATGGGACCTGGCTCGCACTGACAGATCGCAGTTATGAGGCGTGGCCTCGGATCGGATATTTTGAAACCGCTTGTCTCATTAATGTCCGCTGTAAAATCCGCCGTTTTACAGAGCCATGGGGTCTCTTCGAGAAGGGACACGTAGAGGTGCCACGTGGCGGTCGTTCCTTGGATGGTCGAATGTATGCTTTTGATTGTGGCCAGGTGTCTGCTTTTGACTTTGGCCAGGTGTTGGCTTGAGGCCCAAAGTGTCGCGATATCGCGACGCTTTGGGCCGGCTTTGGCTCGGGGCCCAAAGTGTCGCGATATCGCGACGCTTTGGGCCGGCTTGGGGTCGGGGCCCAAAGTGTCGCGATATCGCGACGCTTTGGGCCGGCTTTCGGGGCCCAATGTCCCGTTCTCCCCCGGGGCCAAAGTGTCGCGATATCGACACTTTGGGCTTTGGTCGGGGCCCAAAGTGTCGCGATATCGCGACACTTTGGGCCCGCTTGGGTCGGGGCCCAAAGTGTCGCGATATCGCGACACTTTGGGCCCGCTTTGGGTTGGGGCCCAAAGTGTCGCGATATCGCGACACTTCGGCCAGGGCTTGGTTTTTGACAAAAGGCTTGGCGCGGATAAAGGCTTGGCTTGAAGAAGGCTTTGAAGAAGGCTAAGAAGGCTTTGAAGTTTGTTAAAGGCTCTAGAACGACCGACTTTGCTCTGCTCATTTTTTGATCTTTTAAACTGCTGTGTGAGTGGTTAAGACCACTATTTGACCTCTAAGGGCTGCCCTAAAAGTTGTGATATCAATGTGATCAATGTTTGTAATCACTTAATCGAAATGGTGCTGTTTTGGTGTCTACAGATGCCCCTTTTTGGGAAGCGCTGCGGGTGACGCAGTGTTTGAGCAAAAATATACGACCAAAGCACTAATGATTAGGGTTTCTTGGTAACCTAACCAACTTTTAATGCCCCAAGTATGGAAAGGGCATGCATTCTTGAATCCTTGCTTCGACGAGCTAAGGAATTTGATTTCAAGTATTAACCTGTTTTGGTGAGGTGTGACTTGAGCTTGGACATTGATCAGTCATGATTAGGCAAAGGGCGTAACCTTTTATCCACGGGGGAACCTTGTATTCATGATTCACGAAATGCCAAGTGTTTGATTGATTTGATTGTTGCTTGTTTACTGCCCCAAGCAGGAGCGTGATTGTCTTTGTCAATGATTCTTTGAATGCATGTCATTGCCTTGATTGGGTGTGTGGTTGTTGATTGGTGACTAAGTGTGACTACCCCCTCAAGCGACGAATCGATGAGGGAATGACCTTCGTGAGAAAAGCGACGAGTCGCTTGACCCAAGATGACTTAGGTTAGGGTGCCTTTAGATGTTTTTCCATTTGAGCACGTGCAATTTCCCGACATTTGGACCTATTTTTGGTGGGTGTTAACCCTTTTGGTGATGCCATAATGGGGTGAAATCATCAAAAACCCGTCTTCCCGTGGAGCGGTCCAGCTATGGTAGCCTTCTTAGGGAAGTAGGAGAGTGAGAATTTGAGCCCCGACATCGATTTTCTATGCCAAGAGGTTGAGTGCAAGAGCACTCGTGTCCGGCAATGCTTATTGCTTCTTTTTGTGTTGCATTTTTGTGATGTTTTTGTTGTTTTGATTTTCTTTCTTTACGTAGATGTCATGATTTTATGCACAATGATTGATGTTGGTGGATGCATGCTACTTTATATTGATGGATGCATATGGTATGATAATTACCAATGTTGTATGTTGATTTAGTTTGATGGATGCATGATGAATGCAAATGCATGTGATATGCAGAAATGAAATGGATGTATGGACTTGGTGATATTTGGTTATGGCACCATAGATTGTTTAGAACTCCATTACTTTGCTATGTACAAATGTGGTGTTTCTTATTTTTGTATTTTTTGATGGTATTGCAAGGATGAAAAGTAGTGTAATTGGTTTAGAAATGTAGCTAAGGTTTTTCGAGACTCAGACAGTTTTAACTCACTAGCCATGACTGTACTTTATCTTACAAGACTTTTGAACAAGGTATGAATCGGACTTGTTTTTGACCAAGTTATTTCACATCCCTGTGTGTGCAATTGAGTTCATTTATGTGGTATTTGTCAGGATACCGCCAGTGCCAGATGGGCTTTCAACCGAACCTGTATTGAGGATCACCTAATTAGCTCCACTAACTCCTTTGTTGTATGTAGTTAGATTAATCTGCGGTGTTCTCCAGGATACCATAAGCTAGCTCATCCACATGCAAACATTGATCTATACACAAGTTAATGTGATAGATATATCGTCATGCGAGAAGTTTACCGCCGGTGACCGATAGGCTATCAACCAAACTGGTACTGAGGCTTGCCTCATGACCTGTCAGAATGTTGAGAGTTCCAGGGATTCAAGGTCAACTCCCTTCTTTTTTTCAATTGTATTGGGATACTTGCTTGCTATAGTGATAATAATCACTTTTTATTTTGATTTATTTTTCTTTTCTCTTGAGCAAGGGATTTGGATATGGAGTGACGATAATCACTATTCTTTGTGCTTTTTGAGATGTGCACTTTGTAGGGTGTCAAATTTTGAAGTTTTGACATTTTGCAAATTTTTGACGTTTTGCAACTTTGGGATTCTTAGGGAATTGGGTAGGGAGGATGCTTGTCCTTTTGCCAACTCTCGGCATTCTTGGGGTCATTCGCACGGGGGGATGAGCAAGATAACCGTTTCGCTTATGGTAACCTGGATTCTTGTGCGGGTTTCATCCTTCGTTCACACAACTCGGGAATTTTTATGTGTTTTAATTTGTGTTGGGATGTTACGTAACAAGGTGTATTGCAAGTGTAACTCTACCTTCGTAAAATCTGTTTGACTTGATACATTTCATTGCTAAAGAGCAAAATGATGACTGAATCACGAAAAACTCTTGATACATTAAAAGACCACTGACTCTAGTGTGGTAAAGTGCATGGTGTTTTTGCTGTTTTTGTAAAATGGAACAGTGTGGAACAAGATGGACTAGTAGAACCATGACAGCCTATGGTGCCTTTGACCTATACGACCATGAATATGCAATGTATGGATGCAATGCTTGGATGCAGCTATATATTTTTGTATTTTTGATGGATTGATTTTGGTGAATATGAAGATGAATTGCGAGAAGAACTCTCTATTTGATGAATTTGAATATGCCTAGAAATGAGATGCAAATTTTTGTTGTTTTTGATGATTTTTGTTGTTTTTGAATTTTCATGATTTTTGGACCAAGTGATTGTGGAAATCCTTGGAGCATTTTGGGATTGACCAAGCGATTGCAAGAATCCTTGGAGCCTTTGGGATTGACCAAGCGATTGTGATAATCCTTGGAGCATTTTGGTATTGACCAAGCGATTGCAATAATCCTTGGAGCATTTGGGATTGACCAAGCGATTGTGATAATCCTTGGAGCATTTTGGGGTGACCAAGCGATTTTGATAATCCTTGGAGCTTTTGGGGTTGACCAAGAGATTTTGATAATCCTTGGAGCATTTTGGGATTGACCAAGCGATTGTGATAATCCTTGGAGCATTTTGGGGTTGACCAAGCGATTGCAAGAATCCTTGGAGCCTTTGGGATTGACCAAGCGATTGTGATAATCCTTGGAGCTTTGGTGACCAAGGATTGTGATAATCCTTGGAGCATTTTGACCAGGTTGTGGATAATCCTTGGAGCATTTTGGGTTGACCAAGCGATTTTAAGAATCCTTGGAGCTTTTGGGGTGACCAAGCGATTGCGATAATCCTTGGAGCTTTTGGGGTGACCAAGCGATTGCGATAATCCTTGGAGCTTTTGGTGCCATGTTTGTGACATAACCTTGGAGCTTTGGTGACCAAGAGATTGTGATAATCCTTGGAGCATTTTGGGATTGACCAAGCGATTGTGATAATCCTTGGAGCTTTTGGGGTGACCAAGCGATTGTGATAATCCTTGGAGCTTTTGGGGTGACCAAGAGATTGCGATAATCCTTGGAGCTTTTGGGGTGACCAAGCGATTGCGATAATCCTTGGAGCTTTTGGGGTGACCAAGCGATTGTGATAATCCTTGGAGCTTTTGGGATTGACCAAGCGATTGTGATAATCCTTGGAGCTTTTGGCTTGACCAAAGGGTTGATGGACACCTTTGGAGCATTTGGTGTAATCCACTTGCTCTTCAGGGAATAGAGGTACCCCGACTTGACAATCTTTGTGCACCGGATCGCGCTCTGTAGGAATTGGCACGAATGGATCGGCCTTATGCACGGATAGGAGGACAGGGTCTGCCTTCGACACTGATGGTGCTATGATATCTCTGGGTGGAAGTTGCTCGCGACCTTCCCCAAGGAGTGGGATCGACATGTGATGCTGGTGGGCTGGGTCTATGCGCCACTCATGCCCTAGTATTATGTTTATCATTTGACATGCTTCATCGATATTTACGGGGTGTCGATGTTGCCGTATGTGATTGCTTTGAGCTATCTCTGTTTCATCCTCACCTTCGGACAATGTGTATAGCTCATCAGAATCTGGAGATTCCGAGATATGGAGGACTGTATCATCAGGTAGCCCTACAACCAGGGTTTGATCCTCTTCGAAAAGAGCCTCATGTAAGTTGGGCCTTGGGAGCTCCAAAATCTTGGTCTCTAGCTAGGCGAGAGGGGTTTGAGCTCCTCCTCTTTGATTTGTTCTTGTTGAGGAACTTGGGGTTCATGGAGGGGTAGCTGAATAGCACCCCCCATGTCTTGGTGGGGTCTGTTCATCCCGCTCTTCTTCTTCCGAAAATGTCGGGGTTCGAGATATGGAGGACTGCATCATCAATGAGTACAGTTAGAGGTTGATCCTCTTCGAAAAGAGCCTCATGTAAGTTGGGCCTTGGGAGCTCCAAAATCTTGGTCTCCACCAACTCTAAGTGCTCTAGCTCTTTGCATAGATCGGGAGATTTGAGCTCCTCCGCTTTGATTGGTTCGTGTTGAGAAGCGGGGACCTATGGAGGGGTAGGCTGAATAGCACCCCCCATGTCTTGGTAGGGCAGTTCATCCGGCTCTTCTCTTTGCTCCGATTCCTCGGAGGCTTCTTGGTGACTTTCTAAGGGTGGCCCATAAACCTGAGTGGGTTCTCGAGGAAGGCACTCGTCATTGGTTATAGGAGTAGCCTCCTGCTCATGTCTAGGAGGCATTGGGGGTGATGCTTGATAAGGTCGCCAGAGACTCGTCTCGCACCTGGGGGTTGTGCTCCTCATACTGTTGTGCTCTTTGGATGCAAGGGGTTGGCGCCTTCTCAGGTAGTTTATAGCGCAACTTATCCGCTTTGCGCTGCATGTATAAGTTTTCTAACTCCTGGCGACCTTGTTCAACCTGCGTTATTTGAGCTTGGCGGATGACTTTTTTGCGACTGCCGGGTCGATGTGGTCTACCCTATTTTGCTCAAGAGGTTCGGATTTGTGCCTCTCATAATGTTTTGTCTTATGTGTGTGAGGGGTTGGAGTCCTTTCCTGCATAGTGTGTTGGAACAACTCATCCTTCTGGCGTTGAAGGCGCTCTTCGTTAATATGGTACAGTTTCTCTAATGGTAGTCGGTCGAGCTCAAGTTGCGTGAGTTGCACCCGACGTGCGAAATGCTTGATAGGCTCTAAGATAGTTGGTCTTGTCGCCTCATGTGTAGAAGGGTTAGACACCTCTCTGACATATCTATCTTGGTCGTAGTGATCCAAGATCTCTAGAGGCCGTCTCTCTCTGATGGGGGTGGCAGCATTTATCTGAGGTGCTGGCCTCAGAGTGTGACCATGATATTTAGCAGGTGCAAAGGCGTATTGCGCCCGCGATGTGTATTGTTTATGAGGAAGGTAGGAATCTTCCTCATGCTCTCTTTCATAAGTGAGCACGATTTGGCGGACGGAGTTGGCTTGGCCTGCCTGAGGAGCCTTGTGCTCTGGATTTGTCCTTGTAGTCCTGACAACTGGAGGGGTTGAAAGAGGGATAGTGTAACCATGTGGTTCCTCTCGTCGAACCCTAGGTTGACTCAGCGCTTCATCGCGCGGTGACCGCTCATAACGAGCATCTAAGGGAGCTCTCCTATGGATGTACCCCTCATGGGAGGATGTGTGTTGAGTGCTATGCTGAATAGGAGTGCTCTCAGAAGGGGTACCCCCATAGTCCTTATCTGTTAAGGTGTGGAGGGGACCGCCTTGTGTGTCAGGCCGCCAAGGTGGTATGACCAAATCCTTGGGGTTAAAGCGAAGGCGACTGGCGCCCTCCCTTTGTGCACCTTCCACAGCGTCCGCCCTTGATTGGGCTTGGCTACGGGTGTACACCATTGTGTTGCTTCTCTACTATCTAAGCAGATTTTATCTCGTTTATGATGATTTGTCTTTTTGTTTACACTAAGCAGAAATGAACACACACATACACAAAACCGTGATTATCTCTTTTAAGGATTGATTAGTGTGTCCTAAACTGGTTTAGTGCATTTTGATGTTTCGTTTTGTGTTTGCAATTTTGGAAGAACGTTTAAATGCATAATGTTGGCTCATATGACTCCCATAAATGGTCGCCCCTTCAATATACCATTTTCGGACCGATATACCAACCTCTCTATATACCCGCCCTTACGTGAGGGAGACTATAGGTACGTGAGAGCAGATGGTACGTGGAACATAGGCGGTACGGAAGGGGAATCGCTCTGTTTATGACACCTACCATAGAAGACTTATCCTCGCGTGCATGGGAATCACCCCAAGCAACACTCGGTCAGCTTTCGTCGGGATTTACGTCTAGCAACAATCGCGATCGAGGTAATGGATGCAATATCTCAAGCCAAAGTGATAATGGAATCCACCTTTGGTCTTGCTCAAGGGTTGGGGTTTTACGACCAACGCCTTGGTTTAAAGTACCACGTGGTGTGTGGGATTCATTTTACTTTGCAAATTTGAAACAAGCAACCGAAAAAGAAATCTTTCCCTATGCCAGACAGATAATACTAACTGAAAACAGCAAGTAAAAATTGCAAAGAAATTTTCTACCTTTCTTTTAATTTTTTTTTTTTTTTTTAATTATTAGATGAATAATTACGCAGATAACTACATAATTAAATAAAGCAAGAAAAATATTTAAGAAAAATTTCTCTACCTTACTGTAATAATTAAAAGAAATTAAAATGTCAGTAAATGAAATAACCCGAAACTTCGCAACAGAAAATGATATGGACGGCTAGAATCGTTACCTCCTTTCTGCCCGAAATTGTTGTTTCTGACCTCCGGCTAAAAAGAAGTACCTGTTAAGCACAAGACACAACAAGTTTAATTAACTTCTGTGATTTTTAAAAATATGGGAACCGGTCCCACCGTGATCGCCACTGAAAGCATGAGATTTCGGAAATAAAACACTGAGATGCAAATAAAACAGAACTAAATCGAGGCATAAAATAACACAGATAGAATTAAATTAAAAACAAGAGCACAACCCTTTTTATTAATGTAATTCCGCTCGGTTACAGTATCTCTCTTCAGTTACACGTTCTCGGTTACAACGGATGAACAGTGATCCCCTTCCGCATGCCCACATGTAAAATGGGCGGGCTGTAGTGTTGCCGCCGCTTGATGTTTAATGAGTCTTGTTAGCCGTTGCCTATCTTGCGTTCAGCCGCTTACCCTGCATTCAGAAACACGAGAAGAACGTTAGTAGCACCTGTAATAAGAGGGCAGAACCTTCGACTTTAGCATACATATGAAGATAGATCAGATGCATGAATAAAACAACTCTTCGTGAAACTGCAACTTTTGCCGAGAACAGAGAACAGTATACATTCGAAATGGCATATATCCGAGGATGTAAAACGTAAACTGTTATTTTTATTCTACTTGAAGACAGCACAATACATGAGACATGGACAGTCATTAAAATAATCAACCGATTCTAATGTTGTTGCCTGCAAGTTAGCACTTCATTGTGTTGCATGACAATATTCGATAAAACGTATTGCAAGACGCATTCGAGCATATAACGTATGACACGATATATTCTAGAATAAGCTATTTCGATACTGTTAGTTTTTGCAATGTATTTCGAAAGAGAACAGCATATATTGCATTAACTAGAAACGTTCATGGGCTGCCCAAGCGGGCCACCCCTGGTTTACACTTAGTCTCGACGCCAATCCACTAGGAATGGGCTCGAGATCTAAGGTTGTGTGTTGTCGTCGAATTAGTGGGATGCAGTGATCCACTGTCGGGTGTGAAAGTCCGGTTCACTCTTCTAAGAATCACCCACCAACCTCTATTTGTGAGAGATTCTAGATGTAAAGAAGGTGAACTTAGATTGATACAGTCGGATATCCAAATGAGCAGCACTTCGTTGTGTTAACAAAATGCTTCGCAGTCCTTTATATTACGTATCGAGCCGGTTTTTTATAGAGGGTTCGGCCTCTGAGAACATTAATGTTCAAAACCCTAAATTCGTAGGCGCCGCTCAAATTTGATCCTTATCGGGCCATTATGGGACCTGGCTCGCACTGACAGATCGCAGTTATGAGGCGTGGCCTCGGATCGGATATTTTGAAACCGCTTGTCTCATTAATGTCCGCTGTAAAATCTACCGTTTTACAGAGCCATGGGGTCTCTTCGAGAAGGGACACGTAGAGGTGCCACGTGGCGGTCGTTCCTTGGATGGTCGAATGTATGCTTTTGATTGTGGCCAGGTGTCTGCTTTTGACTTTGGCCAGGTGTTGGCTTGAGGCCCAAAGTGTCGCGATATCGCGACGCTTTGGGCCGGCTTTGGCTCGGGGCCCAAAGTGTCGCGATATCGCGACGCTTTGGGCCGGCTTTGGCTCGGGGCCCAAAGTGTCGCGATATCGCGACGCTTTGGGCCGGCTTTGGGTCGGGGCCCAAAGTGTCACGATATCGCGACACTTTGGGCCCGCTTTGGGTCGGGGCCCAAAGTGTCGCGATATCGCGACACTTTGGGCCGCTTTGGGTCGGGACCCAAAGTGTCGCGATATCGCGACACTTTGGGTCCGCTTTGGGTCGGGGCCCAAAGTGTCACGATATCGTGACACTTTGGGCCCGGCGATCGGAACTTTGGGTGCTGGGTCGGGGCCCAAAGTGTCGCGATATCGTGACACTTTGGGCCCGCTTGGGTCGGGGCCCAAAGTGTCGCGATATCGCGACACTTCGGCCAGGGCTTGGTTTTTGACAAAAGGCTTGGCGCGGATAAAGGCTTGGCTTGAAGAAGGCTTTGAAGAAGGCTAAGAAGGCTTTGAAGTTTGTTAAAGGCTCTAGAACGACCGACTTTGCTCTGCTCATTTTTTGATCTTTTAAACTGTTGTGTGAGTGGTTAAGACCACTATTTGACCTCTAAGGGCTGCCCTAAAAGCTGTGATATCAATGTGATCAATGTTTGTAATCACTTAATTGAAATGGTGCTGTTTTGGTGTCTACAGATAAGTGCAAGTCTTTTTGTCTTGGGAACTAAAATACTCCTCTACTTTATCTATATGCTTGCACAACTCCATGCTAAATATCCAATCTATGATGTAGTATGGAAAAATATTGTGTGCTTGAAGAAAACCATATACTAAAATCATGGTTCCATCTAGTAGAGAGTACCAGTCTCTTATTTCACTTTTACTTTCCCTTAGATTTTCTATGGATTTAAAACTGAGGTAGTGCATTTGACCATAGATAGACACTAAAGCAAGTCCTAGGAACCTTTTATTAAAATTTAAATGGGAATATGTTTCCTTGAGGACTAGAATCCATGAATGTTACTATTTTTTCTTTGTTTAAGTGAGAAAGATACTATGCAATCCTAGGGGTATATGGTAGAGAAAAAACCATGCTAAAAATGATGGGTAGAGGAATTTATTACTCTCTTTTAGCTTGAGGGAAAATAATTGGTTAAGAATTTTATAGCTTAAGAAGTTAGCCTAGTCAAATAATACAGGGCTAGTGACATTAGTGTTGTCATAGTTGCACACATTAGTGATTACATATACAAGGGATAACTGATAGTCATATAAAAAATCATCAGAATCTATATTTAGTATTAAAGACAACATGGACAAGGCTATTTGTAGGTTATCTCTAAAGTTTCCAAGCTTAAGAGGTTTTTTTGGAAAATATTTAGGAATTTCACCTATAAGCTTAGCCACTTAGGAATTGAAGGTGTCCTTTCTTAGATAATTAGATTGATCATCTATACTAATGGGATTATGCTTGTACCTTGATTTTCTACTACTACAATTTTATTTCTAATTATCTCCTATGTGATGTGAACAACTTCTCCTTTTGTGTCTTGTATATTTTTGTTGTCTTTGAATCATAATGTTTCACTGCTACTTTGATGAGATCAAGGCAGGGATTGATGAATCTAGGTATATATCTAGCTAGGAATGAATTCCAAAAAGTAGCCTTAAGTCTACCAAATGATATTTGGTATTTCATTTCCAACCCTTATTTTAAGCTTTTTTATTTTTTCCTTTATCATGATAATTGAATCATGGATGTTGGCCAAGTCATATTGCAACTCTTTTATAGTCTTCTAAATGTTTTATCATATTTTTTGACTAGCAATTTTACACTAGTCGACTTCTTCTATGAATATGAGAATAAAAAATTGTATAGATTTTTTCCTTTATAGAGTCCTTCAACAATTTCTACGTAGTGCACCAACAATTTCATAGTATTTACCCCTTTGAACACTTGTACAAATGTATAGTGCCTCTTACTAGCCTTTCTTATATAGCAATAAATGCTTGTATTGAATGATTGTTGCTAATTAAATATCAAGGATTTTGTGCGCTCAAATTCTATAGAAAAATATCATCTTGGAACTGAGAGTTTGTGTAAGCATTTGTGACAAATATTCTTTTTCAAGACTGCTAGATTTTTTGGAACAATGATACTGAGAATTCAAAATTTAGTAGCCACCACATACAATCCTTATCCAATCAAAATACTTTCATTGACAAGGTGCTACTACCACTACATTATTATTTACACATTTCACTATTTACATATATTCACATGAGTGACATGCTCTTCTATGCATAATGATTTAAGTATTGGGCATTCACCAAAATTAGAAAAATAATGCTTTAAGTTTTTGATGAGTAATTTTCATTAAGAAGAAGATTTCTAACTCTTTTAGTCATGTATTTACCACATATCCTTCTATTTTCCATTGAATTTGGTTACCTTAACATTCTTAATATCTCTTGTAAGCTCAAACTCTATTCAGGATCTACCCTCCTATCGACCTTCCCTGCCTTGGGTGTTGGTATCCTTATTGACCAACACATCTAGTAACTATTGTTGTTGTTCCAAATGCTCTTGGAGTAGTTTTACTATGGAGGAAATATATTTTGTTATTATTTTAGATTTCAATGGCCCTCCAACATTTTGTTTGGGGTTCACTACCATCCTAGGGTCTTTATTTTATAAATTATTTTCTTCCTAGTCTTCTTACTAGGGTCTAAAATTTATCCTATATTTTATATAGTATTACCTTCTGGTGTAACTATTTTTGTTTTCTATGATAAACTTCTTTTTTGAAAAGGTGTCATCCCATTCACAAAAATCACTAGGTAAGTTATAATTATCGATAATCACACTTATGTTTTGCTATTTTCATTCTACATATGAAATAACATATGCTATTTCTATTCCAAGGTCACCCTTTCCTTCTTGCAAGGTATTTTTACCAAATTCATACATCAAGTTAAGGTTCAACCTAAGTACACTCCATGAAATCTTCTAGTCCTATAACCTATGGCTCTAATACCAACTGTAACAACCCAAAAATACCAACCCATATATATTTTTTTTAAATTAAGATCACTTGTAATAAAATTTTGACAATGGAAATAACCTTAATCGTGTAACTTAGTATACAAGGCTTCACCACATTTGAGTTCTAATTCATTACAGATGACACTTAATGGATAGAAGTAACCAACTCATATATTTTTCTAGGGTTTACCTTACTAGACCTACATGTTTAAATGGACACATAAAGTGGTCCCCCACATTTCCCATACCCTTATTGACATAGGATATTATGACCATGGTGTAGGGATTATCCTTTAATACCTACATGTTGATAGGAGGATTCTTATTCTCTATCTAGACTCCAAATACATTTAGGTAGGTTGAATATTGTAGAGCCTTAGTTACCATGACTTTGTAGGCTAACTAAGGTCATTGTCACTTTAATGACAACTAGCATGATCACCTAATCCTACATGATTTATGGATCACCCCTACTATATTGTGAATGGCTTATCCTAATATTTAAGTTGAACATACTTAAACCTACACATTCAAGGTATAATGGTTCACAAGTACCCTAGTTATTGTATTCTCATAATTTTTTCTAGGGTTATGAGTTCCTAGCTATTGCATGCACACAACTTCTTCTAGGACTCATTCTATTTGATTATTACCTTCATGCAACTTATCCTAGTACTGGGTTTTGTGGCTTACTTAGAGGATCAATCCAATCCATCCCTAGGTTAGGTAAACAATTCCAATAAAAACAACATGATAAAAAACATTAAAGGAATTGCTAAAAGGTATAATTAAAGACATCCTCTTAATAAAAACCACGTCCATTAATCAATTCTCCTTTACCCAAACCCTAGGGGGTTTCCCCCTAAGGGGTTTTGATAATGGTCTAGTGCTTTAACAATCAATAAATATGAAGGTTTATGGAGCGTGGAAGGTTGGAGGCTGAAGGAGCATGGAAGGCTAGAGGTTGAAGTAGCATGGATGGTTGGAGGTTGAAGGAGCATGGAAGACTGGAGGTTAAAGGAGCATGTAAGGCTAAAGGTTGAAGGAGCGGGGAAGGCTAAATGAGGAGTTGATATTTGGAGTGTCAAGGCTAAAGGAGTGTGGAAGGCTAGGTTGGATTAAGGAGCATGGAAGGTTGGGCTAGCTGGAGGAACTACAATGAAATACTAGGATGTTGGGTGGAAGGTTGGGATGGTTGAAGGAACGTGGAAGGCTAATAAGGCTAAATGAGCATGAAAGGTTGGATCAACTGAAGGAGATGCAATTGAAGGCATAGATTCTAAGTTAAAGGCTAGGAAGGCTGAAGTAGCATGGAAGGCTACTAACAATGAGAAAAATAAAATTACAAAGTGCAAAGGATTAGGTTTTTTTCCTAAAAAATATCTCATATTTTAGGATCCATATCTTCATGAAGAGTTATATGATTCAACTTATTTTTAGACCAAATTGGAAAAAATTTAAATAGCTTTAAAATGAGTGGTCATATGAAAACATCCAAACAATATTGAGGGATATATGCCCGTGTGAAGTAAATAATTCGAAACAAGGATAGTGATGATTTTTCAAGTCACGAAAAACAAAATTGCAAAGCATGAAGGATTAGGATTTTTTCCTACAAAACATATCATCTTGTAGGAGCCATATCTTCATGAAGAGTTATTTAATTCAATTTATTCTTTGACCAACTTTTTTAGCATTTGAATTGCTTTAAAATGAGATGTCACATGCAAAAATTTGAGAAATATTGAGGGAGATATGACCCTATGAAGTCAACCATTTGAAACAATGGTTGTGTCATTTTTCAATTTATGAAGAATGAAATTGCAAGTATTTTGCAACTAGGGTTTGAACTATGGGAAGATAAATTAAGGGCTATGACGTCACTGAGGAAGGAAACTAGAAATTTAGATTTGGTAAAGTGCACTATGATAGTGTGATATTTTGTAAATATCACACTACTAAGATGCAAGGCATAGATAGTAGAGGTGAATTTTTGGCATTGTGAAAGTTGCTATAGGAAAATATCAAGAAATATGCTCAGTTCTAGATTAATTGTATTCATACAATATTTTGAAAATATCTAGAAAATGAAAATCGAGAATTCATATATTTTATGCTAAATGATGTAGGTTTCTAGCTATAGCATCTCAATTGAGATGAGAAGTGTATCTATTTGTAAATAATTAAGCTCTAAAGAAGAAAGATGTAATTTTTCAAGGTTGGGGGACTCGAGTACAACCCCCTATTATCCAAACAAAAATAAAATCCACATTCGTTCATTGATATAAAGAATTAAGTATTAGCTACCTGATCCAAGATAAAATTTAAGCCACATTACTTATTTCCAATGCTAATAAAATGGTTTCAAAGAAACATTTCATCATTAACATAAAGGAGCTAAAGATATTAGAACCTTAATCGAAGCAACTCCAAGCTCACCAAATATAATATTGCTTAACCAATTACTTCATGGTTCATGACACAAAGGGAACAAAAAAATCATTTTTTTACACAACAATCAAGTTTTTACATTTCATTCAAGCAAATACAAGTATTTTCTCATTTACATTAATAATACTCTAGAAAAGGTTTTAAGAAAACAATTGTTCGAGATCCATTATATATCAATTCTCCACAAATTCTTTAATTGTTGAACCAACCACAACATGAGATATTTACTTATATATCAAAAAAACCCTAAATGCAATGCAACCAATATGTAAAATACCATGCATAAAACATAAACAACCAATCAAGAAAAATTCCATACTTATCCAAATAAAAATTCGTAAACTCACCTAGGTATCAAGAATTATTAAGCAATATAATACACACCAGATAATCCCATACATATCTTTACAATAATAATCCTTTAACTTACAAAATTCTCAAGAATTATTATTTTTATTTCTCTTTCAAAGCAAAAGCACAAGTAAAACATTCAACCAAAGAGGATCTCATACTTCTCTTAATAATGATACTTTAACTTAAAAAAGTCTCAAGAATTATTATTTTGATTTCCCTTTCAAAAATAGAGCACAAATAAATCTTCATACCTAAAAACAAAGCAACTACAAAGCTTAAATATCTATTATTTTAAAGCTTTCATTATCTATAACAATAATCATAAACCAACACACATGTTTAACAAGAGTTTTCCAACAAAGCATCTTGAGATTAATTAAAAACATGGAAATAATCTATACTCTTTTTCACTTAGCAAGGGTATTCAAATAATGAATAAATGCTCAAAATCACACACAACTCCTCTATTATTCTACTAAATATTTATAAGAGCACTCCATTTATTTACATAGGATTTAATTAAAACATTGAAACAACTCTATAGTTTAATCTTGCCAAAGCAATATACTTATTTTGAAGCTCACCAAAGCAATAATAGTAAGCATCTACTTGTTGTGGTGTAGTGGTAAATGCCCTGGGTGCTGGTAGAGGCTAACCCAGGTTCCATTCCCCTTGTCTCCATCCTATAGATATATGGTATAGTTAGGAATGTCCTACGTGCTGGTAGAGGCCGACAAGGCTCCATTCCTCCTATGCCCAACCTGTTGACAGTGGCACCTCGAAAGGGGTGTTTTCCACTATAAATTAGTTTGGTTGAAAAAAAAATTAGTCAAAATTGATTAGACATTTTTCGCAGGACTTCCCAAAATGCTGAACTCGTTTCGGCCATATCTCACTCATCCGGGCTTGGATTGAGCTAAAAGTTTGAGGGTAGATGACTAAAAAACCCTAGAACGTCTCCAAATTTTTTAATATAATTTGGAGCAACACATACCCTAGCGCATCCCTATGTGTGAACAAGATATTTGGCAAGCGGCTATGCGAGGGTTTCATTTGGGTTGAGTGCAAGAAGCTCCAAAGGTTGGTTTTTAGGGCCTTTGGGCCCTAGCGACTAATATTTTTGTGGTTTATGCTCAATAATTTAGCATGAAATATTGTAGGGGATACAATATGGGTTAGAAATTTGTCTGTCAATAGATCATACTGTGAACTTGAGTGACAACGACTTCCAATTTGTTGCACAAAAGAAAAGTGAAAACCATACCTTTCCATGACATCTAGGGCAAGGATTAAAGAGATCACGAAACAATTTTCAAGCATTTGATCAAAAAATGGCTCATATCTCAAGTGAATCTGGTGATAAAGTGCACCCAAAAAATAATTCTACTATGAAAACCCATGTCAAGGGTAAGAATTTCGAAGACTCGGTCCATAAAATGAATTTTAGGGATGCCCTTCATGGCGGACAACCTTAGCCCAATGCTAATATCAATATTAGGGCTTCCCATAAACCTCTAAGAATATCTAATATTGATCCCAAGAAAATGGAGTCAGGATGTCTTAAAGCAATTGATGGAACTCCTATTTTTAAGCTTGATATGGGTAACATTCAGATTGGCATTGAAGATTTGAAAAAAAGAGGACTAATTTGTTGGCTCGTGGGTTTTTGTCTGAGTCTATCTGCTTTCAAATTCTAGGTTGCAAAAAGTTGGAAAACTAAAGGTGAGTTACAAGTCTCTATTTATCCAAATGGTTATTTTCTTGTTTTATTTGCTAATAATGAAGATAGAGAGAAAACTTTTCAATGGGGTCCTTGGTTTTTTGGAAGGGCAGGGCTTTTCATGAAGACCTAGCATACTAAATTTAAATCTTAATAAGAGATGCCTTATATAGATCTCGTGTGGGTTAGACTCTTTGGCCTCCCTATTGAATGATCAATCAAAGGTTTCCAAATACCTAAGAAGAAGAACACTAAAAAATGAGTTGCTTTAAAATGAGTTGTCACATGCAAAAATTTGAGAAATATTGAGGGAGATATGATCCTATGAAGTCAACCATTTGAAACAATGGTTGTGTAGTTTTTCAATTTGTGAAGAATGAAATTGCAAGTATTTTTCAACTAGGGTTTGAACTATGGGAAGATAAATTAAGGGCCATGACTTCACTGAGGAAGGAAACTAGAAATTTAGATTTGGTAAAGTGCACTATGATAGTGTGATATTTTGTAAATATCACACTACTAAGATGCAAGGCATAGATAGTAGAGGTGAATTTTTGGCATTGTGAAAGTTGCTATAGGAAAATATCAAGAAATATGCTCATTCTAGATTAATTGTATTCATACAAAATTTTGAAAATATCTAGAAAATGAAAATCGAGAATTCATATATTTTATGCTAAATGATGTAGGTTTCTAGCTATAGCATCTCAATTGAGATGAAAAGTGTATCTATTTGTAAATAATTAAGCTATAAATAAGAAAGATGTAATTTGTCAAGGTTGGGGGACTCGAGTACAACCCCCTATTATCCTAAAAAGAATAAAATTCACATTCGTTCATTGATATAAAGAATTAAGTATTAGCTACCTGATCCAAGATAAAATTTAAGCCACATTACTTATTTCCAATGCTAATAAAATGGTTTCAAAGAAACATTTCATCATTAACATAAAGGAGCTAAAGATATTAGAACCTTAATCGAAGCAACTCCAAGCTCACCAAAGATAATATTGCTTAACCAATTACTTCATGGTTCATGACACAAAGGGAACAACAAAATCATTTTTTTACACAAAAATCAAGTTTTTACATTTCATTCAAGAAAATACAAGTCTTTTCTCATTTACATTAATGATACTCTAGAAAAGGTTTTAAGAAAGCAATTGTTCGAGATCCATTATATATCAATTCTCCACAAATTCTTTAATTGTTGAACCAACCACAACATGAGATATTTACTTATATATCAGAACAACCCTAAATGCAATGCAACCAATATGCAAAATACCATGCATAAAACATAAAAAACCAATCAAGAAAAATTCCATACTTATCCAAATAAAAATTCGTAAACTCACCTAGGTATCAAGAATTATTAAGCAATATAATACACACCAGATAATCCCATACATATCTTTACAATAATAATCCTTTAACTTACAAAATTCTCAAGAATTATTATTTTTATTTCTCTTTCAAAGCCAAAGCACAAGTAAAACATTCAACCAAAGAGGATCTCATACTTCTCTTAATAATGATACTTTAACTTAAAAAAGTCTCAAGAATTATTATTTTGATTTCCCTTTCAAAAATAGAGCACAAATAAATCTTCATACCTAAAAACAAAGCAACTACAAAGCTTAAATATCTATTATTTTAAAGCTTTCATTATCTATAACAATAATCATAAACCAACACACATGTTTAACAAGAGTTTTCCAACAAAGCATCTTGAGATTAATTAAAAACATGGAAATAATCTATACTCTTTTACACTTAGAAAGGGTATTCAAATAATGAATAAATGTTCAAAATCACATAAAACTCCTCTATTATTCTACTAAATATTTATAAGAGCACTCCATTTATTTACATAGGATTTAATTAAAACATTGAAACAACTCTATAGTTTAATCCTGCCAAAGCAATATACTTATTTTGAAGCTCACCAAAGCAATAATAGTAAGCATCTACTTGTTGTGGTGTAGTGGTAAATGCCCTGGGTGCTAGTAGAGGCTAACCCAGGTTCCATTCCCCTTGTCTCCATCCTATAGATATATGGTATAGTTAGGAATGTCCTACGTGCTAGTAGAGGCCGACAAGGCTCCATTCCTCCTATGCCCAACCTGTTGATAGTGGCACCTCGAAAGGGGTGTTTTCCACTATAAATTAGTTTGGTTGAAAAAAAAAATAATCAAAATTAATTAGACATTTTTTGCAGGACTTCCCAAACTGCCGAACTCGTTTCGGCCATATCTCACTCATCCGGACTTGGATTGAGCTAAAATTTTGAGGGTAGATGCCTAAAAAACCCTAGAACGTCTCCACAAATTTTCATATAATTTGGAGCAACACATATCCTAGCGCATCCCTATGTGTGAACGAGATATTTGGCAAGCGGCTATGCGAGGGTTTCATCTGGGTTGAGTGCAAGCAGCTCCAGAGGTTGGTTTTTAGGGCCTTCGGGCCCTAGCGACCAATATTTTTGTGGTTTATGCTCAATATTTTAGCAGGAAATGTTGTAGGGGATACAATATGGGTTAGAAATTTGTCTTTCAATAGATCATACTGTGAACTTGAGTGACGACTTCCAATTTGCTGCACAAAAGAAAAGTGAAAACCATACCTTTCCATGACATCTAGGGCAAGGATTAAAGAGATCACGAAACAAGTTTCAAGCAGTTGATCAAAAAATGGCTCATATCTCAAGTGAATCTGGTGCTAAGGTGCACCCACAAAATAATTCTACTATGAAAACCCCTGTCAAGGGTAAGAATTTCGAAGACTCGGTCCATAAAATGAATTTTAGGGATGCCCTTCATGGTGGACAGCCTCAGCCCAATGCTAATATCAATATTAGGGCTTCCCATAAACCTCTAAGAAGACCTAAGATTGATCCCAAGAAAATGGAGTCAGGATGTCTTAAAGCAGTTGATGGAACTCCTATTGTTAAGCTTGATATGGGTAACATTCAGACTGGCATTGAAGATTTGGAAAAAAGAGGACTAATTTGTCGATTCGTGGGTTTTCGTCCGAGTCTATCTGCTTTCAAATTATAGGCTGCAAAAAGCTAGAAAACTAAAGGTGAGTTACAAATATCTATTTATCCAAATGGTTATTTTCTTGTTTTATTTGCTAATAATGAAGATAGAGAGAAAACTTTTCAAGGGGGTCCTTGGTTTTTTGGAAGGGCAGGGCTTTTCATGAAGCCCTAGCATACTAAATTTAAATCCGAAGAAGAGATGCCTTCTATAGCTCTCGTGTGGGTTAGACTCTTTGGCCTCCCTATTGAATTTTGGAATCCTACTATTTTTTCTTCAATTGGAAACTCTTTAGGAAATTTTATGATGACTACTGATTGTACTCAAAATTTTGAACATATTATTTATGCTCGAATTTGTGTTTTAATGGATTTTGACAAACCCCTACCTAAAAATATCACATTACAATTTGGGGAAGACACTTGGGAGCAAGTAGTGGACTATGAGAACATTCCTTTTCATTGTAGAATTTGCCATGAATATGGTCATTTGGCCAGTGCTTGCCCAAATAAAATTCTCGATCAAAAGAAAGAAGATATAAACTCAACAAGTTTCCAAATACCTAAGAAGAAGAACACTAAAAAAAAACTAGTTATGAAGGATCAATCAAAGTCATCTGCTAATATGTTTGAAATCCTTTCCACAAATGATGTCCCAAGTGAGGAAGAGGAAATAATGGAAACTGAAATCTTAGAAACACAATTTAAATATGAAGGGAAGAACTCAAGAGACAAACCAACAAATCAAAGTTTTTCAACAAGAAAAAAAGGAGAAAATTTACACAAGAAAAACAATATTTCAAATGTCAAAACTTCAAATAATGCAGGTCCCAATATAGACTCCGTTGAACCATCTAGTAAAATTTTGGCTATGTACGAGCATTCTTCAAGGTTAGAAGCCATCTCGGATTCAATTGGAATAAGTCAAGAAACGAGGGAAAAAAATTGAAGATGGATTCTAATCAAAAAGTAGGTCGCAAGACCAATCAATATCATATGGTAAAAGAAGGTGAAAAGCTTGTAGAGGAAGGTAAGATTAATGCCCTTCCCAACTTTTTTAGCCTTGTATTAATGAAGATCATCACTTGGAATATTAGAGGACTCAAAGGGAGTCTTTCAAAACAAAATGAAATTAGAAGAATGATTCAGATAAATCATCCACATCTTGTTTTCCTTCAAGAAACAAAGATGTCAATGGAGGATATGGACTTAATTGCCGATGAAAATTTGGCCGAGCTGGAAAAGTGGTTTCCCTCAGTTCCCAAGGGACTTCGGGTGGCATTGCTTGTCTTTGGGACCCAAAAGAGGTAGTTATTCACCATATGGTTGGCAGTTGGGGTTTGTTGGCTATAGCTATTCAAAGGAGACATTCCAACCAGATTATGCTCTGCATTCATTGTTTATGCTCCGACTTCTTTGGAGGAAAAAAGAAGACAGTGGAAGGATATTACTCATATTATCTCTCATTTTCCTAAAGCTTGGATCTTGATCGGAGGAGATTTCAATACCATCCTCTCTCTGGATGAGAAAATGGGGGGAAATAGAAATTTGGACAAAAGCACTAACCTCATGAGCGAATATATTGCAAACCTCCATCTTGTGGATATCCAACCAGATAATGGCCTTATGACTTGGTCTAATAGAAGGCAAGGCTTAGCTTGTATAATGGAGAGATTGGATAGGTTTTTTCTCTATGAAAATTTCTTAATCCATGGTCACATTCCTAAAGTGAAGACTCTTAATAATGCTGGTTCGGATCATTGGCCAATCATGGTGGAAATGTGGAAAACCAATGTGAGTTTCTCTCCTTTTCGTTTTCAATTAATGTGGCTTAGAGACATTTCCTTCAGACCTCGTGTGCAACAATGGTGGAAGGAAGGTAAACCTAGGCATGGGACTAAGATGTTCTATTTTTCCAAAAGACTACAATACATTAAATCCAAAATCAAGACTTGGAGCTGGAAAGAGTTTGGGGATGTTCATAAAAAAAACATGAAGTTATTGCTCATATTGAAAATTTGAATAAGAAAATCCATTTAGATGGCCTCACGAGAGAAGAGAAGTGCAGATGAAATTAAACTCACAACTCGGTTAGAGGAATGGGAAAAAAGAGAAGAAATCTTATGGAAGCAAAAATCTAGAATTCAATGGCTCAAAGAAGGAGATCGAAACACAAATTTCTTCCACAAATCTCTTCTAGCTCGAAGATCTCACAACTTTATTTCTTCCTTAAAATCAGATTCTGGAGATGTTGTTTATACTTGGGATGGCATGAACTCTATTGTTGTTGATTACTTTTCCAATATTTTTGCTTGCTACTCCTCTTGACTCAGCTTCACAACAAAATGTTCTTCAAGCAATCCCTTCTCTTATCACTTCTGAGGAGAACTCTATTTTGACTGCTCCCGTTACTATCAATGAGCTTCAACAAGTAGTTTTTAAAATGCAAAAAGGGAAAACCCCGGGTCCTGATGGTTTTCCCATTGAGTTCTACCAAGAGTTATGGGATATCCTTCATGTTGATTTATTAGAGGTGGTGGAAGAAGCCAGGAAAGCCAAAGAAATTTTGAAGGTTATCAATAAAACTTATATTACTCTTGTTCCAAAATCTCAAGAGGTTGATCATATCTCATATTTTAGACCTATTGCTTTATGTAATGTTCTTCTCAAAATCATTACTAAAATCATGGCAGAAAGGTTGAAGCCTCTTTTGCATAAGATTATTTCCCCAGAGCAAGGGGGTTATGTGGAAGGACGTCAAATAGTAGATGAGATAGTTCTTGCTCGGGAAGCCATCCATTCCATGGATATGCAAAATTCTCCTTCCATGTTCATTCGGTTAGACTTATCCAAAGCTTATGACAGAGTGGATTGGCACTTCCTTATCAAATTTTTGAGGCAATTTGGTTTCTCTAAGGATTGGATGGATTGGATTATGGGATGTATCTCTTCGGTTTCCTACTTAGTTCTTATCAATGGCGGGCCTTCTCAGTCTTTCCTAGCTTCCGGAGGTATTAGGCAAGGTGACCCGCTATCCCCTTATTTATTCATCATTCTTGCTGAATGCTTGGGTAGGACTATAACCAAAAAGAGGGAAAACAAAACCCTTGAGGGAGTTACCATTGCTCATGGAGCTAGACCTATCTCTCATCTTCAATTTGTGGATGACTCTACTCTTTTAGGTAAAGCTACAGTTAAGGAAGCTTCTAATATTAAGCAAATCATTAGTTATTTTTCTAAGGCTATTGGGTAGTTGATCAATGAAGACAAATCTAAAGTTATTTTCTTTCACTGCTCTGCTAGACAGGAATCCATGGTCTTGGATAAATTAAGATATAAGAAGACCTCTCTTCCAATCACTTATTTAGGTATTCCCATAAATATTCAAAGGCAAAAAAATAAATATTGGAATTGGTTGTTGGACAAAGTCAAGAAGAAAATTGGAAAGTGGACCAACAAGTGGCTTTCTTATGGGGGTAGAATCACCTTGGTAAAATCAGTCCTTCAAGCTATTCCTATTTATGTTTCTTCCATTTTGAATATCCCAAAGGTTGTTCTTCGAGAATTGGATCAAATCGGTCATCGTTTCCTTTGGAGTGGTACTAAGGAGAAAATAAAATGGGCCTTGGTGAAATGGGATACTTTATGTCTTCCTAAGAGTGAAGGGGGGTTAGGATTCCGGTCTTCAATTAATAACAACAAAGCTTTAGCTGCTAAATTATATTGGAGGATGTTGCATAACCCCAATGCTCTTTGGGCCAATAATCTCCGTGCTAAATATGTTGAGAACAAAAGTCCTGAAGACCTTGTTCGCTATCAACTTCCTACCAAAGGTTCTCCCATTTTAGCAGTTCTTAAGACTGGTGAGGATTTGATAAAGAAAAAATTATTTTGGATCATTCATAATGGTCAACATGCAAATTTTTGGATAGATTCTTGGGATGGTCACAAGCCTTTGATAACTCAGTTTCTCGATTGGAGGCCTTGGATGGAGGAGCTTCACCGAGCTAATTGGATAAAGGTGGCTAATTACTATCGATACCATACTGGTAATTCAAAGGTTGGTAGATATTGGATCCCTATTGAGGACAGGCCTATTCAAATCCTAGAAAGGCAAAGACAAGATATCCAAGGCATCCTTCATATGAGATCCCTCTCTTGGTCCCATGAAAAAGATTGTTTTGGATGGAACAACACTACTAAGGGTGAGTATTCAGTTTCTCGAAGGTTATTTGACCTTATGCCATAATAATCCCAACCATTCTTTCGACATATTTTCTTGATTGTGGGCTCAAAAGCTCTGGCCTAAGGTGAGGTTCTTTAATTGGATTTTATTGCATCGTAGGGTGCTTATTGGTGAGCAACTTATGAAGCGTGGTTTTCATGGCCCTTTTAGATGTGAAATGTGTGAAGAGAATGTAGAAAATATCAACCATATTTTTATTGAGTGTACTTTAGCCTCTTGAGCTATGGAGGAGAATGGCCACTTTACTTGCTTTACAATGGTCCAATTTTTTTACTTTTGAACAGCTTTGGAGGGATTGGCCTAATCAAGAGGGTGTTGATCATTTTATTAGGCAGTTAGTTTGGATGGGTTCTACCATTCTTCTTTGGAATATTTGGAATGAAAGGAACAGCCAAATTTTTAATCAAGATAGGAAGGATATTCACTATATTTGGCAAAATACCATAGCCAACTTAGTTGAATCAGTCCATCAACTCCTTAATCACCCCCAAAAATCCCACCAAATATGGGATCAAGTGATGCAAAGATTGAAGATTAAATCTTCTAAGGGCAACCAACTTAAAGGGAATGTGAGTATTAGTAATATGGATAGGACTAGAAATTGGCAACCTCCTCCTAAGGATTTTGGAAAAGTCAATACTGATGGAGCCTCTAGAGGGAACCCTGGAAAAGCTAGTGTGGGAGGAATTGGTAGACTTTCAGATGGCTCCCTGGTTTTTACTTTTCTTGAGAATTTGGGTATTCTTTCCAATAACCTTGCTTGAGGGGTATGGTATCCTCAGAGGCCTTCGGGAGGCTACTAAGGTTGGATGGGAAAAGGTGTTAGTTGAGTCTAACTCTCAACTTATGATTAATCTCTTGAAGACTCCTTCTAAGAATCATAAGGTGGATTGGAGAATAAAAAGAATTATTGAGAAGATTCGGTTAATCCGGATGGGATTTTTGAAAGTTGATTACAATCATGTGGTCGGAGATCAAAACAAGAGTGTTGATGCTTTAGCTAATTGGGCTTTGGACAAAGGTGATCTTACTTGTTATGGCCACCCTCCTATATGGTGGGCTTCTCAAATTAGGGAAGCTCTTCTTTCTATCATTTCTTTGGATGGCTCCAGTTCTGAAGGTACCTAGTTTCTTCTTGTTTTTTTTTTTTTTGTTTTTGGTTTTTTTTTTTTTGCTTCTCTTTGGTTCATTTAGTTTTTTTTAGTTCCCTAGCTCATTCTATTCTTTATTTTGTTTCCTCTGTTGATTCTTGCCTTAATAGTCTTCTGGTCTAGATAGGTCATTGTTTTGTTCAATTTTTTTTCTTTTTTATTTTTTGTTTTTTGTTTAGTTTTTTAAGGTGGGTGGGTTCTTTTGTTTTTGTGTTCTTTGTGTTGTTTTTTTTTGTTCTTGTGTTTTTGTTGTTTTTTTTTTTTTTTTTTTATGTTTTTGTTATTGTTCTTGTGTTTTTTTTCGTTCTTGTTCTTGGGTTTCTCTTTGTTTGTGTTATTTCGTGTTTTTATGTGTGAGTGTTTTCTATGTTTTTTGTTTTTGTTTATTGTCTGTTGTTGGTTGTTTTTTATTTTTATTTTTATTTTATTTTTTAAAATTTTTTAGGTTTTGGTTGTGTTTATTTTTCATGTTTTTTTTGGGTTATGTCTTTGTAGTGTTCTATTGTTTTTGTCTTGTTTGTGTTTTGTTATGTGGTTCTTGTGTTTTTCTATGTGGTTTGTGTTGTGGTTTCTTTTATCTTATTGTGCATGTTTGGTTGTGCTTTTGTTTTTGACACACTCAAGGAGCATGTTTTTTATTTTATTTTATTATTTTTGTTGTTATTTACTTATTTTTAAATTGGTTTTGTGTGTTTGTTTGCTCCTTGAGTATGTCAAAGGTGGTAGGCCAGGTCCGAGTCTTGGGCATTTTTTGCGGAATGGATACCCCTGCCTCCTTGGGTCTTACCCGAAAGTGGCATCCCTTTTGGGATGTTTTCCACAAATAAATAAATAAGTAAATAAAGCAATAATAGTAAGCTTTAATTAAACTATAATAAAGGGCATCAATTAAATGACATAAAACAACAATTAGACTAAACAAAATACTACCCAATCAAAACCCTAAAGTTTAGTCAATTCATAAATTAAACTATATTAAGGCTTTCTTGCAAGCAATAATATAAAGCATTATTCAATTCATGAAATTTTTGTGTTAAAACTTCACCCAAGAAAAATATTAATCAAATCATAAATTAAATATATTAAAGCTTCAATCAAGAAATAATATTAACATTAAACAACACCAAATTAAAGCTTCACTCAAACAATAATATAAATATTAATCAACACCATGTTAAAGCTTCACTCAAGAAATAATATTAATATTAATCAACACCATATTAAGGATTAACTCAAGCAATAATATTAATATTAATCAACACCATATTAAAGCTTCAATTAATCAATAATATTAACATTAATCAAAACCATTAAAGCTTCCCTCAACCAATAACATAAACCCTACAAATAATGCCTATGATAAGAATGAAGTGCCAATGGAAAAAGAGCAACCAAAGGTTCCAAGCTAGAGTAAACTATTCCAAAAACCATAATATTAATATTAAGGCTTCACTTAAGGAATAATATTAATATTAATCAATAGCAAATTAAATCTTCACTCAAGCAATAATACTAACATTATTCAACACCATTAAAGCTTTACTCAAGCAATAACATAAACCCTAAAAATAATGCCTATGATAAGAATGAAGTGCCAATGGAAAAAAAGGGCAACCAAATATTCCAAGCTAGAGTAAACGATTCCAAAAACCATGTGAAAACTATTCCTATGCATATGAGGGAAATACACTCAAAATTGGATGAAATATGGTTAAGAAACATGGAACAAAGTAAATCTTAGTGGGTTGATATCTCAAACTTGGTCAGTGACAAAGCAAACTACTCAAAGCAAACTAGGACTCAAGGCACAAAAAATAAAAAAATAAAGGGACACCACCCTATGCCTCACATAGTCTCAAACATAAAATATTACAACCACGAATGATGTACAAGGGAAATACACTAAAGAAATAAAATTGAGTGAAATAAAATCAAGAAAACAAAATATCAACACACAACATGTCTAACACATGAAGAGAAATTAATGGCTTAAACTAAGTAGAGAAGCACTTGGAACTAGTTATCCAAGAAAACCTATCACTTATCTGTGTGCCTCCTAGTCTCTTTGCTACCTCCACATTCTACTCTAATCCCCAAGAACCTCTTCTACTTAGTCTTCCATTAGTTTAAAGGATAAGTCACGATGTTGCATGGAATGCATACCATGCATCAAGGAACATTACACACCATCCTCACTGGAAAGATTTGTAGTTACAAATCATTCTTTAACAAAAACATAGTACTTCAACTTCAAAGACATCTCGACAACCCAATAAGCAATAAATTAACCATATACAAAAATCAACCACACTCATACATGTAATAATAATGGATACTTTACCTTGTAATTGATTTAATAAGTTACCAATTCAAGTAATAGGAAGAATATACGTATTGATAATCAACATAGCCATTATTACCCATTAATAAAATCATAAATAAGAAAATCATATGTAAGCAAAGCATAAGCAAACAAAGCATATGTAAGAAAAACATAAGCAATAAAAGCATAGGAAAGCAACACATAAGTAATCAAAGCATAATATCAATATCCCACACCATTATTTTATCCTTAGGAAGGAGGTCCCTTTAAAGATAGACCAATGCCATTGACAACCCTATTGAGGAAGCTCATTGTACAAGAAATATCCTAATATAATGGTGCGAATATGAAAATAACAATATGATATGCATTTATATGAAGAGTAATTTTCCATATTACTCTAAGTTGATGATGAATAAGTCATCATCATCACTTCCCCAATATATTTATCATTGTAGGTGGTTTTTACAATTATATTCTCATCAATGAGAGGTACCTAATCCTAAATCCATAAATACACTATCTATTGACTGATACATTTACCCAATTGTAAACATACACCAACAGTTAGAACAACATGTCCTCTCTTGAAAAGGAATATTGATTCCTCCAAGGTTTTGGTAAGGTTGGTATAGCCTGGTTAGATTATAAAGAAGAAAATAAAGAAAAAATATTGGAATGTTCAGGGCCACACATGACTGTTACAAGGATGAGTATTAATTCATGTCATTCGAGGTTAAAAGAATAGAACTTTTGCTTTAGTTGTTCATGCAATAATCAAAATATAAGCATCAACATTAAATATTACTTCTAGGGAATGTAAAAAGGTAATATTATAGACTTATTACCTTAAAATTTATCAATATATATCATCCATTGCATCATGTCCATAAAATATTATAGCACATAACAATAATACTTCTAAAAGTTAAAAGAATGTATCACATAAAATGAGATTCACAAATAAAATTAGACTAATCTACTCCTATTCTAAGTAGATTTCAAAGAAAAATTAAAAGGAAATGGTTAAATGAAGAAATAAAACAAGCCATTGAATTGTTGAAGACTTATGTTGAATATGTTGAAGTAGTAATTATAAAATCAACTAGTATTTTCCTGATCAGTATTCACACAATTTAAGACCAAGATGATGCTATCGTCAAATAAGAAAGAGATAATGCACTAAAATTGACTCAAATGTAACCACTATCATCATGTGAAGATTACATCAAGCATTATAATACATAGTATTGATAAGATATTCAATTATTATACTCAGACATGCTTGCATAAAATTATTGCAAGGATAACTCTCCACATACAATGATAGGGTTAAGATATCCACTAACTACAAAGTAAATTAAGATATCCACTAACTACAAATCAAAGAAGTTTCTAAAAGACCTATAGCTAAAAATGAAATCCACCCCTTTGGAATGGGGTCCCGATGGCTATTTATAGCCTTATGATTTTAAATTTTTAATGTTTTACAATAGTGTCTCGGTGCTTCATAGCTATATTTTTAGTGTCTTACAGTTGTAAATAAGTTGGATATCTGAGTTATATTCAACTAAGAAGACGAGGTATCTAATTATAGATTTTCTTGATTTAAATATTCAATTTTAGCTATGGATCCTTAACTACTTTGGTAGCATCTTTGTGAAGATTGGATAGTTGAATCATCACTCTTCAGGTAGTCTATGTTGTCATGCACTATCTATCCAATATTAGCTCTAGGTTCATTTCCTCTACTTTCTTTTGTTCCATTATGGTTCTATGACAACTCCAATATAGCTAGTTAGTTATATTTCCAATTAATTCATTGATTGTTGATTTATTCATATTTATAGTTGTAGGTTGATTTACATTTGATCATATATCATCAATTTATTCATTTGTATATTCACAAAGGACTTAGCCCTCCTTAAGTTGCAAAGTAATTAGCTCTCCTCAAGTGGTAAGAATTAATTGATTTATTCCATACGATAGGTGTTTGAATTTATTTCAAGGAAGTTTCACTTAAAGTGGTATTAGAGTCACGATCTCAGAAAGGTGTGGATAATTTTTTTTGGAGCTTCAATTTGATTTTTACATTTCCAAATTGCCAACACCATCCCTCACTACATTCCTAGCATCGTAAAAAAATGTATATTATGTGTGTTGCAGAAGATCCTCATTTGTAGGTTGTGTCGCATAATGATACATATCAAGAAACATGTTTAATAGTTAAAAATTGTTGTAATATCTTCATGGTGACTGAGCATAGAAGTGGTAAGATAGAAAATATATAGCAGTGTGTATCAATTAAAATCATTCAGATCACTGTTTGGATCACCATGAATACTAGTTAATGCAGTTTCAATAACATACAATACCTTCTATCTTAATTGCAGAAGATAGAGTGAACATAGAAGAACGAATATCATGGTTGTAGAAGGAAGTTACACAGGAAAATTAGTCAAATGTAAGCTTCATCAGTAGCATAGCCATATTCATGAAGAGTTATTTGATTCAATTTATTGTAGCATTTGAATTGCTTTAAAATGAGTTGTCACATGCAAAAATTTGAGAAATATTGAGGGAGATATGACCCTATGAAGTCAACCATTTGAAACAATGGTTGTGTCATTTTTCAATTTGTGAATAATGAAATTGCAAGTATTTTTCAACTAGGGTTTGAACTATGGGAAAATAAATTAAGGGCCATGATTTCATTGAGGAAGGAAACTAGAAATTTAGATTTGGTAAAGTGCACTATGATAGTGTGATATTTTGTAAATATCACACTACTAAGATGCAAGACATAGATAGTAGAGGTGAATTTTTGGCATTGTGAAAGTTGCTATAGGAAAATATCAAGAAATATGCTCAATTCTAGATTAATTATATTCATACAAAATTTTGAAAATATCTAGAAAATGAAAATCGAGAATTCATATATTTTATGCTAAATGATGTAGGTTTCTAGCTATAGCATCTCAATTGAGATGAGAAGTGTATCTATTTGTAAATAATTAAGCTCTAAAGAAGAAAGATGTAATTTGTCAAGGTTGGGGGACTCGAGTACAACCCCCTATTATCCAAAAAAGAATAAAATTCACATTCGTTCAATGATATAAAGAATTAAGTATTAGCTACCTGATCCAAGATAAAATTTAAGCCACATTACTTATTTCCAATGCTAATAAAATGGTTTCAAAGAAACATTTCATCATTAACATAAAGGAGCTAAAGATATTAGAACCTTAATCGAAGCAACTCCAAGCTCACCAAAGATAATATTGCTTAACCAATTACTTCATGGTTCATGACACAAAGGGAACAACAAAATCATTTTTTTACACAACAATCAAGTTTTTACATTTCATTCAAGCAAATACAAGTATTTTCTCATTTACATTAATAATACTCTAGAAAAGGTTTTAAGAAAACAATTGTTCGAGATCCATTATATATCAATTCTCCACAAATTCTTTAATTGTTGAACCAACCACAACATGAGATATTTACTTATATAGCAGAACAACCCTAAATGCAATGCAACCAATATGCAAAATACCATGCATAAAACATAAACAACCAATCAAGAAAAATTCCATACTTATCCAAATAAAAATTCGTAAACTCACCTAGGTATCAAGAATTATTAAGCAATATAATACACACCAGATAATCCCATACATATCTTTACAATAATAATCCTTTAACTTACAAAATTCTCAAGAATTACTATTTTTATTTCTCTTTCAAAGCCAAAGCACAAGTAAAACATTCAACCAAAGAGGATCTCATACTTCTCTTAATAATGATACTTTAACTTAAAAAAGTCTCAAGAATTATTATTTTGATTTCCCTTTCAAAAATAGAGCACAAATAAATCTTCATACCTAAAAACAAAGCAACTACAAAGCTTAAATATCTATTATTTTAAAGCTTTCATTATCTATAACAATAATCATAAACCAACACACATGTTTAACAAGAGTTTTCCAACAAAGCATCTTGAGATTAATTAAAAACATGGAAATAATCTATACTCTTTTACACTTAGCAAGGGTATTCAAATAATGAATAAATGCTCAAAATCACACACAACTCCTCTATTATTCTACTAAATATTTATAAGAGCACTCCATTTATTTACATAGGATTTAATTAAAACATTGAAACAACTCTATAGTTTAATCCTACCAAAGCAATATATTTATTTTGAAGCTCACCAAAGCAATAATAGTAAGCATCTACTTGTTGTGGTGTAGTGGTAAATGCCCTGGGTGCTGGTAGAGGCTGACCCAGGTTCCATTCCCCTTGTCTCCATCCTATAGATATATGGTATAGTTAGGAATGTCCTACGTGCTAGTAGAGTCCGACAAGGATCCATTCCTCCTATGCCCAACCTGTTGACAGTGGCACCTCGAAAGGGGTGTTTTTCACTATAAATTAGTTTGGTTGAAAAAAAAATTAGTCAAAATTGATTAGACGTTTTTCGCAGGACTGCCCAAACTGCCGAACTCATTTCGGCCATATCTCACTCATCCGGACTCGGATTGAGCTAAAATTTTGAGGGTAGATGCCTGAAAAACCCTAGAACGTCTCCACCAATTTTTTCATATCATTTGGAGCAACACATATCCTAGCGCATCCCTATGTGTGAACGAGATATTTGGCAAGCGGCTATGCGAGGGTTTCATCTGGGTTGAGTGCAAGCAGCTCCGGAGGTTGGTTTTTAGGGCCTTCGGGCCCTAGCGGCCAATATTTTTGTGGTTTATGCTCAATATTTTAGCAGGAAATGTTGCAGGGGATACAATATGGGTTAGAAATTTGTCTTTCAATAGATCATACTGTGAACTTGAGTGACAACGACTTCCAATTTGCTGCACAAAAGAAAAGTGAAAACCATACCTTTCCACGACGTCTAGGGCAAGGATTAAAGAGATCACGAAACAAGTTTCAAGCAGTTGATCAAAAAATGGCTCATATCTCAAGTGAATCCGGTGCTAAGGTGCACCCACAAAATAATTCTACTATGAAAACCCCTGTCAAGGGTAAGAATTTCGAAGACTCGGTCCCAAAATGAATTTTAGGGATGCCCTTCATGGTGGACAACCTCAGCCCAATGCTAATATCAATATTAGGGCTTCCCATAAACCTCTAAGAATGCCTAAGATTGATCCCAGGAAAAATGGAGTCAGGATGTCTTAAAGCAGCTGATGGAACTCCTATTGTTAAGCTTGATATGGGTAACATTCAGACTGGCATTGAAGATTTGGAAAAAAGAGGACTAATTTGTCGGTTCGTGGGTTTTCGTCCGAGTCTATCTACTTTCAAATTCTAGGCTGCAAAAAGCTGGAAAACTAAAGGTGAGTTACAAATCTCTATTTATCCAAATGGTTATTTTCTTGTTTTATTTGCTAATAATGAAGATAGAGAGAAAACTTTTCAAGGGGGTCCTTGGTTTTTTGGAAGGGCAGGGGCTTTTCATGAAGCCCTGGCATACTAAATTTAAATCCGAAGAAGAGATGCCTTCTATAGCTCCCGTGTGGGTTAGACTCTTTGGCCTCCCTATTGAATTTTGGAATCCTACTATTTTTTTTTCAATTGGAAACTCTTTAGGAACTTTTATGATGACTACTGATTGTACTCAAAATTTTGAACATATTATTTATGCTCGAATTTGTGTTTTAATGGATTTTGACAAACCCCTACCTAAAAATATCACATTACAATTTGGGGAAGACACTTGGGAGCAAGTAGTGGACTATGAGAACATTCCTTTTCATTGTAGAATTTGCCATGAATATGGTCATTTGGCCAATGCTTGCCCAAATAAAATTCCTGATCAAAAGAAAGAAGATATAAACTCAACAGGTTTCCAAATACCTAAGAAGAAGAACACTAAAAAAAAACTAGTTATGAAGGATCAATCAAAGTCATCTGCTAATATGTTTGAAATCCTTTCCACAAATGATGTCCCAAGTGAGGAAGAGGAAATAATGGAAACTGAAATCTTAGAAACACAATTTAAATATGAAGGGAAGAACTCGGAGACAAACCAACAAATCAAAGTTTTTCAACAAAAAAAAAAGGAGAAAATTTACACAAGAAAAACAATATTTCAAATGTCAAAACTTCAAATAATGGAGGTCCCAATATAGACTCCGTTGAACCATCTAGTAAAATTTTGGCTATGTACGAGCATTCTTCAAGGTTAGAAGCCATCTCAGATTCAATTGGAATAAGTCAAGAAACAAGGAAAAAAAATTGAAGATGGATTCTAATAAAAAAGTAGGTCGCAAGACCAATCAATATCATATGGTAAAAGAAGGTGAAAAGCTTGTAGAGGAAGGTAAGATTAATGCCCTTCCCAACTTTTTTAGCCCTGGTATTAATGAAGATCATCACTTGGAATATTAGAGGACTCAAAGGGAGTCTTTCAAAACAAAATGAAATTAGAAGAATGATTCAGATAAATCATCCACATCTTGTTTTCCTTCAAGAAACAAAGATGTCAATGGAGGATATGGACTTAATTGCCAGTAAAATTTGGCCAGCTGGAAAAGTGGTTTCCCTCAGTTCCCAAGGGACTTCGGGTGGCATTGCTTGTCTTTGGGACCCAAAAGAGGTAGTTATTCACCATATGGTTGGCGGTTGGGGTTTGTTGGCTATAGCTATTCAAAGTAGACATTCCAACCAGATTATGCTCTGCATTACTTGTTTATGCTCCGACTTCTTTGGAGGAAAAAAGAAGATAGTGGAAGGATATTACTCATATTATCTCTCATTTTCCTAAAGCTTGGATCTTGATCGGAGGAGATTTCAATACCATCCTCTCTCCTGGATGAGAAAATGGGGGGAAATAGAAATTTGGACAAAAGCACTGACCTCATGAGCGAATATATTGCAAACCTCCATCTTGTGGATATCCAACCGAGATAATGGCCTTATGACTTGGTCTAATAGAAGGCAAGGCTTAGCTTGTATAATGGAGAGATTGGATAGGTTTTTGCTCTCTGAAAATTTCTTAATCCATGGTCACATTCCTAAAGTGAAGACTCTTAATAATGCTGGTTCGGATCATTGGCCGATCATGGTGGAAATGTGGAAAACCAATGTGAGTTTCTCTCCTTTTCGTTTTCAATTAATGTGGCTTAGAGACATTTCCTTCAGACCTCGTGTGCAACAATGGTGGAAGGAAGGTAAACCTAGGCATGGGACTAAGATGTTCTATTTTTCCAAAAGACTACAATACATTAAATCCAAAATCAAGACTTGGAACTGGAAAGAGTTTGGGGATGTTCATAAAAAAAAACATGAAGTTATTGCTCATATTGAAAATTTGAATAAGAAAATCCGTTTAGATGGCCTCACGGAGAAGAGAAGTGCAGATGAAATTAAACTCACAACTCGGTTAGAGGAATGGGAAAAAAGAGAAGAAATCTTATGGAAGCAAAAATCTAGAATTCAATGGCTCAAAGAAGGAGATCGAAACACAAATTTCTTCCACAAATCTCTTCTAGCTCGAAGATCTCACAACTTTATTTCTTCCTTAAAATCAGATTCTGGAGATGTTGTTTATACTTGGGATGGCATGAACTCTATTGTTGTTGATTACTTTTCCAATATTTTTGCTGCTACTCCTCTTGACTCAGCTTCACAACAAAATGTTCTTCAAGCAATCCCTTCTCTTATCACTTTTGAGGAGAACTCTATTTTGACTGCTCCTGTTACTATCAATGAGCTTCAACAAGTAGTTTTTAAAATGCAAAAGGGAAAACCCCAGGTCCTGATGGTTTTCCCATTGAGTTCTACCAAGAGTTATGGGATATCCTTCATGTTGATTTATTAGAGGTGGTGGAAGAAGCCAGGAAAGCCAAAGAAATTTTGAAGGTTATCAATAAAACTTATATTACTCTTGTTCCAAAATCTCAAGAGGTTGATCATATCTCAGCTTTTAGACCTATTGCTTTATGTAATGTTCTTCTCAAAATCATTACTAAAATCATGGCAGAAAGGTTGAAGCCTCTTTTGCATAAGATTATTTCCCCAGAGCAAGGGGGTTATGTGGAAGGACGTCAAATAGTAGATGAGATAGTTCTTGCTCAGGAAGCCATCCATTCCATGGATATGCAAAATTCTCCTTCCATGTTCATTCGGTTAGACTTATCCAAAGCTTATGACAGAGTGGATTGGCACTTCCTTATCAAAGTTTTGAGGCAATTTGGTTTCTCTAAGGATTGGATGGATTGGATTATGGGATGTATCTCTTCGGTTTCCTACTTAGTTCTTATCAATGGCAGGCCTTCTCGGTCTTTCCCAGCTTCCAGAGGTATTAGGCAAGGTGACCCGCTATCCCCTTATTTATTCATCATTCTTGCTGAATGCTTGGGTAGGACTATAACCAAAAAGAGGGAAAACAAAACCCTTGAGGGAGTTACCATTGCTCATGGAGCTAGACCTATCTCTCATCTTCAATTTGTGGATGACTCTACTCTTTTAGGTAAAGCTACGAGTTAAGGAAGCTTCTAATATTAAGCAAATCATTAGCTATTTTTCTAAGGCTACTGGGCAGTTGATCAATGAAGACAAATCTAAAGTTATTTTCTTTCACTGCTCTGCTAGACAGGAATCCATGGTCTTGGATAAATTAAGATATAAGAAGACCTCTCTTCCAATCACTTATTTAGGTATTCCCATAAATATTCAAAGGCAAAAAAATAAATATTGGAATTGGTTGTTGGACAAAGTCAAGAAGAAAATTGGAAAGTGGACCAACAAGTGGCTTTCTTATGGGGGTAGAATCACCTTGGTAAAATCAGTCCTTCAAGCTATTCCTATTTATGTTTCTTCCATTTTGAATATCCCAAAGGTTGTTCTTCGAGAATTGGATCAAATCAGTCATCGTTTCCTTTGGAGTGGTACTAAGGAGAAAATAAAATGGGCCTTGGTGAAATGGGATACTTTATGTCTTCCTAAGAGTGAAGGGGGTTAGGATTTTGGTCTTCAATTAATAACAACAAAGCTTTAGCTGCTAAATTATATTGGAGGATGTTGCATAACCCCAATGCTCTTTGGGCCAATAATCTCCGTGCTAAATATGTTGAGAACAAAAGTCCTGAAGACCTTGTTCGCTATCAACTTCCTACCAAAGGTTCTCCCATTTTAGCAGTTCTTAAGACTGGTGAGGATTTGATAAAGAAAAAATTATTTTGGATCATTCATAATGGTCAACATGCAAATTTTTGGATAGATTCTTGGGATGGTCACAAGCCTTTGATAACTCAGTTTCTCGATTGGAGGCCTTGGATGGAGGAGCTTCACCGAGCTAATTGGATAAAGGTGGCTAATTACTATCGGTACCATACTGGTAATTCAAAGGTTGGTAGATATTGGATCCCTATTGAGGACTGGCCTATTCAAATCCCGAGAAAGGCAAAGACAAGATATCCAAGGCATCCTTCATATGAGATCCCTCTCTTGGTCCCATGAAAAAGATTGTTTTGGATGGAACAACACTACTAAGGGTGAGTATTCAGTTGCTCAAGGTTATTTGACCTTATGCCATAATAATCCCAACCATTCTTCTGACATATTTTCTTGATTGTGGGCTCAAAAGCTCTGGCCTAAGGTGAGGTTCTTTAATTGGCTTTTATTGCATCGTAGGGTGCTTACTGGTGAGCAACTTATGAAGCGTGGTTTTCATGGCCCTTTTAGATGTGAAATGTGTGAAGAGAATGTAGAAAATATCAACCATATTTTTATTGAGTGTACTTTAGCCTCTGAGCTATGGAGGAGAATGGCCACTTTACTTGGCTTACAATGGTCCAATTTTTTTACTTTTGAACAGCTTTGGAGGGATTGGCCTAATCAAGAGGGTGTTGATCATTTTATTAGGCAATTAGTTTGGATGGGTTCTACCATTCTTCTTTGGAATATTTGGAATGAAAGGAACAGCCAAATTTTTAATCAAGATAGGAAGGATATTCACTATATTTGGCAAAATACCATAGCCAACTTAGTTGAATCAGTCCATCAACTCCTTAATCACCCCCAAAAATCCCACCAAAGATGGGATCAAGTGATGCAAAGATTGAAGATTAAATCTTCTAAGGGCAACCAACTTAAAGGGAATGTGAGTATTAGTAAGATGGATAGGACTAGAAATTGGCAACCTCCTCCTAAGGATTTTGGAAAAGTCAATACTGATGGAGCCTCTAGAGGGAACCCTAGAAAAGCCAGTGTGGGAGGAATTGGTAGACTTTCAGATGGCTCCCTGGTTTTTACTTTTGCTAAGAATTTGGGTATTCTTTCCAATAACCTTGCTGAGGGGTATGGTATCCTCAGAGGCCTTCAGGAGGCTACTAAGGTTGGATGGGAAAAGGTGTTAGTTGAGTCTGACTCTCAACTTATGATTAATCTCTTGAAGACTCCTTCTAAGAATCATAAGGTGGATTGGAGAATAAAAAGAATTATTGAGAAGATTCAGTTAATCCAGATGGGATTTTTGAAAGTTGATTACAATCATGTGGTCAGAGATCAAAACAAGAGTGTTGATGCTTTAGCTAATTGGGCTTTGGACAAAGGTGATCTTACTTGTTATGGCCACCCTCCTATATGGTGGGCTTCTCAAATTAGGGAAGCTCTTCTTTCTATCATTTCTTTGGATGGCTCCAGTTCTGAAGGTACCTAGTTTCTTCTTGTTTTTTTTTTTTTGCTTCTCTTTGGTTCATTCAGTTTTTTTTAGTTCCCTAGCTCATTCTATTCTTTATTTTGTTTCCTCTATTGATTCTTGCCTTAATAGTCTTCTGGTCTAGATAGGTCATTGTTTTGTTCAATTTTTTTTTCTTTTTTATTTTTTGTTTTTTTGTTTAGTTTTTTAAGGTGGGTGGGTTCTTTTGTTTTTTTTTGTGTTCTTTGTGTTGTTTTTTTTTTGTTCTTGTGTTTTTGTTGTTTTGTTTTTTTTTTTATGTTTTTTGTTATTGTTCTTGTGTTTTTTTCGTTCTTGTTCTTGGGTTTCTCTTTGTTTGTGTTATTTCGTGTTTTTATGTGTGAGTGTTTTCTATGTTTTTTGTTTTTGTTTATTGTCTGTTGTTGGTTGTTTTTTATTTTTATTTTTATTTTATTTTTTAATTTTTTTAGGTTTTGGTTGTGTTTATTTTTCATGTTTTTTTTGGGTTATGTCTTTGTAGTGTTCTATTGTTTTTGTCTTGTTTGTGTTTTGTTATGTGGTTCTTGTGTTTTTCTATGTGGTTTGTGTTGTGGTTTCTTTTATCTTATTGTGCGTGTTTGGTTGTGCTTTTGTTTTTGACACACTCAAGGAGCATGTTTTTTATTTTATTTTATTATTTTTGTTGTTATTTACTTATTTTTAAATTGGTTTTGTGTGTTTGTTTGCTCCTTGAGTATGTCAAAGGTGGTAGGCCAGGTCCGAGTCCTGGGCATTTTTGGCGGAATGGATACCCCCGCCTCCTTGGGTCTTACCCGAAAGTGGCATCCCTTTTGGGATGTTTTCCACAAATAAATAAATAAGTAAATAAAGCAATAATAGTAAGCTTTAATTAAACTATAATAAAGGGCATCAATTAAATGACATAAAACAACAATTAGACTAAACAAAATACTACCCAATCAAAATCCTAAGGTTTATTCAATTCATAAATTAAACTATATGAAGGCTTTCTTGCAAGCAATAATATAAAGCATTATTCAATTCATGAAATTTTTGTGTTAAAACTTCACCCAAGAAAAATATTAATCAAATCATAAATTAACTATATTAAATCTTCACTCAAGAAATAATATTAACATTAAATAACACCAAATTAAAGCTTCACTCAAACAATAATATAAATATTAATCAACACCATGTTAAAGCTTCACTCAAGAAATAATATCAATATTAATCAACACCATATTAAGGATTAAATCAAGCAATAATATTAATATTAATGAACACCATATTAAAGCTTCACTTAATCAATAATACTAACATTAATCAAAACCATTAAAGCTTCACTCAACCAATAACATAAACCCTACAAATAATGCCTATGATAAGAATGAAGTGCCAATGGAAAAAGAGCAACCAAAGGTTCCAATCTAGAGTAAACTATTTCAAAAACCATAATATTAATATTAAGGCTTCACTTAAGGAATAATATTAATATTAATCAACAGCAAATTAAATCTTCACTCAACAAATAATACTAACATTATTCAACACCATTAAAGCTTTACTCAAGCAATAACATAAACCCTAAAAATAATGCCTATGATAAGAATGAAGTGCCAATGGAAAAAAAGGGCAACCAAATATTCCAAGCTAGAGTAAACGATTCCAAAAACCCTGTGAAAACTATTCCTATGCATATGAGGGAAATACACTCAAAATTGGATGAAAAATGGTTAAGAAACATGGAACAAAGTAAATCTTAGTGGGTTGATATCTCAAAATTGGTCAGTGACAAAGCAAACTACTCAAAGCAAACTAGGACTCAAGGCACAAAAAATAAAAAAATAAAGGGACACCACCCTATGCCTCACATAGGCTCAAACATAAAATATTACAACCACGAATGATGTACAAGGGAAAGACACTAAAGCAATAAAATTGAGTGAAATAAAATCAAGAAAACAAAATATTAACACACAACATGTCTAACACATGAAGAGAAATTAATGGCTTAAACTAAGTAGAGAAGCACTTGGAACTAGTTATCCAAGAAAACCTATCACTTATCTGTGTGCCTCCTAGTCTCGTTGCTACCTCCACATCCTACTCTAATCCCAAAGAACCCCTTCTACTTAGTCTTCCATTAGTTTAAAGGATAAGTCACGATGTTGCATGGAATGCATACCATGCATCAAGGAACATTACGCACCATCCTCACTGGAAAGATTTGTAGTTACAAATCATTCTTTAACAAAAACATAGTACTTCAACTTCAAAGACATCTCAACAACCCAATAAGCAATAAATTAACCATATACAAAAATCAACCACACTCATACATGTAATAATAATGGATACTTTACCTTGTAATTGATTTAATAAGTTACCAATTCAAGTAATAGGAAGAATATACGTATTGATAATCAACATAGCCATTATTACCCATTAATAAAATCATAAATAAGAAAATCATATGTAAGCAAAGCATAAGGAAACAAAGCATATGTAAGAAAAACATAAGCATTAAAAGCATAGGAAAGCAACACATAAGTAACCAAAGCATAATATCAGTATCCCACACCATTATTTTATCCTTAGGAAGGAGGTCCCTTTAAAGATAGACCAATGCCATTGAAAACCCTATTGAGGAAGCTCATTGTACAAGAAATATCCTAATATAATGGTGCGAATATGAAAATAACAATATGATATGCATTTATATGAAGAGTAATTTTCCATATTACTCTAAGTTGTTGATGAATAAGTCATCATCATCACTTCACCAATATATTTATCATTGTAGGTGGTTTTTACAATTATATTCTCATCAATGAGAGGTACCTAATCCTAAATTCATAAATACACTATCTATTGAGTGATACATTTACCCAATTGTAAACATACACCAACAGTTAGAACAACATGTCCTCTCTTGAAAAGGAATATTGATTCCTCCAAGGTTTTGGTAAGGTTGGTATAGCCTGGTTAGATTATAAAGAAGAAAATAAAGAAAAAATATTGGAATGTTCAGGGCCACACATGACTGTTACAAGGATGAGTATTAATTCATGTCATTCGAGGTTAAAAGAATAGAACTTCTGCTTTAGTTGTTCATGGAATAATCAAAATATAACCATCAACATTAAATATTACTTCTAGGGAATGCAAAAAGGTAATATTATAGACTTATTACCTTAAAATTTATCAATATATATCATCCATTGCATCATGTCCATAAAATATTATAGCACATAACAATAATACTTCTAAAAGTTAAAAGAATGTATCACATAAAATGAGCTTCACAAATAAAATTATACTAATCTAATCCTATTCTAAGTATATTTCAAAGAAAAATTAAAATGAAATGGTTAAATGAAGAAATAAAATAAGCCATTGAATTGTTGAAGACTTATGTTGAATATGTTGAAGTAGTAATTATAAAATCAACTAGTATTTTCCTGATCAGTATTCACACACTTTAAGACCAAGATGATGCTATCTTCAAATAAGAAAGAGATAATGCACTAAAATTGACTCAAATGTAACCACTATCATCATGTGCAAATTACATCAAGCATTATAATACATAGTATTGATAAGATATTCAATTATTATACTCAAACATGCTTGCATAAAGTGATTGCAAGGATAACTCTCCACATACAATGATAGGGTTAAGATATCCACTAACTACAAAGTAAATTAAGATATCCACTAACTACAAATCAAAGAAGATTCTAAAAGACCTATCGCTAAAAATGAAATCCACCCCTTTGGAATGGGGTCCCGATGGTTATTTATAGCCTTATGATTTTAAATTTTTAATGTTTTACAATAGTGTCTCGGTGCTTCATAGCTATATTTTTAGTGTCTTACAGTTGTAAATAATTTGGCTATCTGAGCTATATTCAACTAAGAAGACGAGGTATCTAATTATAGATTTTCTTGATTTAAATATTCAATTTTAGCTATGGATCCTTAACTACTTTGGTAGCATCTTTGTGAAGATTGGATAGTTGAATCATCACTCTTCAGGTAGGCTATGTTGTCATGCACTATCTATCCAAGATTAGTTCCAGGTTCATTTCCTCTACTTTCTTTTGTTCCCTTATGGTTCTATGACAACTCCAATATAGCTAGTTAGTTATATTTCCAATTAATTCATTAATTGTTGATTTATTTATATTTATAGTTGTAGGTTGATTTACATTTGATCATATATCATCGATTTATTCATTTGTATATTCAAAAAGGACTTAGCCCTCCTTAAGTGGCAAAGTAATTAGCTCTCCTCAAGTGGTAAGAATTAATTTATTTATTCCATACGATAGGTGTTTGAATTTATTTCAAGGAAGTTTCACTTAAAGTGGTATTAGAGTCATGATCTCAGAAAGGTGTGGATAAATTTTTTTGGAGCTTCAATTTGATTTTTACATTTCCAAATTGCCATCACCATCCCTCACTACATTCCTACCATCGTAGAAAAATGTATATTATGTGTGTTGCAGAAGATCCTCATTTGTAGGTTGTGTTGCATAATGATACATATCAAGAAACATGTTTAATAGTTAAAAATTGTTGTAATATCTTCATGGTGACTGAGCATAGAAGTGGTAAGATAGAAAATATATAGCAGTGTGTATCAATTAAAATCATTCAGATCACCGTTTGGATCACCATGAATACTAGTTAATGCAGTTTCAATAACATACAATACCTTCTATCTTAATTGCAGAAGATAGAGTGAACATAGAAGAACGAATATCATGGTTGTAGAAAGAAGTTACACAGGAAAATTTGTCAAATGTAAGCTTCATCAGTAGCATAGCCATCTTGTAGGAAATTTTTACATGCTATGTGAAGAATGTAGTTATGAAGATAAAGAAATCATAACCATACATAACTGATAAGCCCATGCATTGAGATTGAATCATAGTAAAATTGATTACTATAGTAGGTCACTCGACTGATACATCATGCAAAAGCTCTATCAAAACCCTAAATATCCATTCAATTGCTATTATTCATGTGGACACATTTTAAATTTATGCCTAAGAAACAAGTTGATTTTTTAATCTGTTCACTCCATATAACTCGTAGCACCATCCATGATTTTAATTAAAAGTTCTCTTTCAAATAGTCCAACCACCATGTTCATAATTTGCATTGACTTTTTCCTATTAATATATATTTTTTTAGTTTGCATCCAAGTCCCCTGTCCTTGATTGTGCTGCATTCATTTCACATCTGTTCTACAAGTCAACTCATAGTCATGTCATCGGGTTATTTGTTGAATCATCGAGTCCGATCTATCATTTATTAAGCCATCGAGTCCGTTAACTCCCTCTATCCATCCTATCACATTATTATAGTTTCTATCACTCCGTTTGAATTCTTGTTCCATGTAATTTGTCATTACATAATAGTTAAAGGTAATTTAAAAGGCCATTGGCTTTATACTATCCAAGCAAGAAGCTGTTGGGAAGCCAATTTCAAATCAGTAGTGTTATAACCATTGGGAACGATGAAAGGAGATAAAATAAAGGTGAAGCAAGTGCTAAATATAAATTTAATAACAATTGGAAATTAAAGTAGTCATTATAGCCATTTATGTTCAAATTAAACTAACCGTTGGAGCAAAATATAGTGAAAACAACCAATTTTTTTTACCAATTTTGGTCAATTTTGTTTTATATAAAGTGATTGCATGAGTGACCAAAACACTCATAACAAGTGGAATAGAGGTCCAAATTAAATATTAGACAACACCAATAATCCAAATGAAGGATAGCTAAATTCACCAAGAAGATAGCCAAGAAATAAAGGTACACAACATAACTCTCTTTTTTGAATTAACAATTTTAATCCTGACCACTGGTCCATCGCTTCTCCAAATTAAGACAATCCCAAAATCTCTCCTAATATTGACCACAATGGTAATACATCTAATTGGTGAGCAAAAATTCATGTCCCAAAAAATATTCATTTCTCTTCCATAAATTATCAATCCGGTAAGTTCGTAAACTTACGAGTGTCACACACAGTATATGCCTACAGTGTTGGGGAATGAATCCGTATATACCTTATTTATTTTGGTGGGGGAAGTTTATGCATTTTGATTTCAACCAAACTAAATAAAATAAGTGTGAAAAATTAAATAAATAAATTACGAACTAAAACTAAGTGTTGGAAATAAAACTACGAAAATAAAATGCAAGGAAATAAACACACACAACTAAATTAAATAAAGGAATAACTAAAGCAATAAACTAATCTACATAAAATAAAGAAAAAAAATAAATAGGGGAGGACTACTGCAAGGAGTGGGCCCAAGATCCCACAGATAGTCCGCCCAACTAGCTACGTAGAGCTTGCTCAGGTAAGAGGAATTGCACTCTTGATAAATTTGATAAGAAGTAAAATAAAATAGTTCTTCTATTAAAATTAATCATCATCCTTTATCTTAGGGAAGACCTATGCATTTATACAATGTACAACCTTCCTCTATTACATTTTTAGGCAAGTCTATTTCAGACTTGCAGTTACAGTAGATACACAGAAAATAGGACAGCCAATCAATCCTAACAAGCATGCACTAATAATAACAGTCACGCACTAATTTTATCCGTAGGATAAATCAGGCGTATTCTATTTTTATCAAAATAAAATATGTTCAGAAATAATGAATCTATTCAGATGGTTGTCCTCCTTAGTCGTTAATGGATCTGATTCTTCATGTTGTCTGTTATGAATATCATTTTATCGATAAATTACTACTTTGATTGATTCACGAGCATGAGGAGAAATGCTCACCTTACAAAGTTATCCGATTGATCGATTAATAATATAAGTGTCTTATTTAAATGCATAGAATAAAATATCTCCTTTGTCTTCACGTGTTTTGGTGGCTATCCCAACTTGGTGCATATGATGTGGAGTCAACGGTCAACATGGTCCCACTTGCCTGCTTGGTCAATCTTTGCAAAGTATGGAGGCATGGAGGAACATTCTTCATGAGGAAGGTGCTTACTTTTGTTTGGCACCTTCTTCATAAGGAAGGCACCTACTTCTACTAGGCACCTTCTTTATAAGGAAGGCACCTACTTCTGTTGGGCACCTTCTGCATCAGGAAGGTGCCTACTTCTACTAGATGCCTTCTCCATCAGGAAGACGCCTACTTATTTTGGGCACCTTCTCCATCAGGAAGGTTCCTACTCTTATGCCTTAGTCTCTAAAAGCATAAGTATGCCAGGTCCAAGTGGATGTAGACTAGAAAACCCCATATTAGTACCAACACTTGCATTTATACATAGCTTCCACTAAAAACACAAATCAAGCATAATACTAGATTTTCTATCAATTATATGCATAAGTTATATAAAAATGTATCTCACATGCTAATCAAATCAGTATTAATGCCCCTTAATAGTGTATATAAAATGAGAATTTCTGGTGCTCATCATCCCCCCATGCCTAACATGTGCCACGCCCTTGTGGCACCAAAAGCTAAAGTTATCCCTCTTGCAGGATAACCATACCTAAAGATTGTCATGTTCTTGTGACAAAAGCCCCTCGGGATAATAATAATAATAATATATATATATATATATATTTATTTCTTCTCTTTTTTTTTCTTTTTTTTTCAATGGCCTTTAACATCTTTGTTTCTCCGTCATTGAGCGCTGCTATTTTTTTCCTTTAGTACTGCTATGTTTTTTACTTAACACTGCTTTTTTTTATTATTCAAAATTGTATTTTTTTTTTTTTCATTCAGCACTATTGTTTTTATTTCATCGTGCACTGCTACTTTTTCTCCATTGAGCGCTATATTGTACTAATTTGGGTACATGTTACCAGCAAATTGCAAACCCATTGGAGTCCAAGTTTTTGAAATCAGTTGTTTAAAATATTTTATTTGGTGCTCCACCTTACAAATTTCTCATGATGTAGTAAATAAAACAGTGCCAAATCTATTCACATGAATGTCATATCTTAATGTTTTTCTCTTTTTTTTTTCAATTGATCTTGGGGTAAATAATATTTTTTTTCTTTTGATCCGAGACATCATGTGGTTTGGAGAATTCAACAAAAATATTTTACAAGGGTGTCTACTAATATTATCGTGAAAATATTTACGTAATTAAAAATAAAATAACAGTATATACCTGGGTGAATTTCACAGATTTTGATGTGTATGATGCTGATTGTGTGAAAAGTTTCCATGTTGCCTATACGTTGGTGCTCATAGAGATTTTATTTATATATTTATTTATTTTTTTCTTTTGGATGTTGTCTTACCCACACCACTAATTGTCATTGTTTTTTTTTCTCCTGTAGGTGTGGATTTAACAAATCCAGCATTGCAGCCATAAATACCATTTTTTTTATTCTCCTCGCTTAAATTGGTGATGCCCTCTTTTCCAGCAACAGGTCCCTCTGCGCAACAAGTATGCTAAGTAGGACATGTTCTATGCATTTTTTTCATTGTGAGGATTTGCATAATTTTTTTTTGTTGATCAAGGCACCTCTATTGTATGCCATCAAGGTGCCTCGTCACTTATTCCTCTTTTTTTTTTGTCCCTTGTGCCATCGAACCACCCAGGTGCAAGAAATGGATCAAGGCACCCTAGATGTCAAGGCGCCTACTTTCTATGGAAGGCGTATGCTTGTTGTGGAAGGCACCTGCTTGCTGTGGAAGGTGCCTTCAATGTATGGTGCCTTCTTCATGTGAAAGGAGCCTTTAATGTATGGTGCATTATTCATGTGGAAGGTGCCTCGAATGTATGACACCTTATTCATGCAGAAGGCACCTCCAATGTATGGTGCCTTCTTCATGTGTAATGCACCTCCAATGTATGGTACCTTCCTCATTCGGAAGGCACCTCCAATGTATGGTGCCTTCCTCACGTGAAAGGTGCCTCTATTGTATGGTGCCTTATTCATGTGGAAGGTGCCTTCTTGATATCAAGGCATCTTTCACTTCTTCTTTTTTCTTTTTTTCACTTATCCTCCCCATTTTTTTTCTTTTCTTTCTCTTTTTTTTTCTTTTCTTTATCTTTTTTTTTTAATGAATGATTGAACATTCGTCCAAGCTACTGATATGGTATGGGGTCTCCCCCATGTCGATGTCTAATCCTCTCTCACAAGTGTGACGTGATTGTTAATGGAGCTCATTGACCGTTACTCAAACATTGTCTTGGCACTCTATTTTGTACATGGTGTAGCATCTTTGATTTTGTTTATCATCCAGGCTGTAACAGTCACGCACCTTGCAGAAAAATTTTCCTCCAAATTCCATAACCACTTTGGGCTAGAAGCCTTTCGCTTGATCATGGTTACTTAGCTTGTGTTCAAGTGCTAATGTTTCCAAGGAAAAACTCTGCTAGTTTTAACCTGTTAGATTGGATGCTACACGATCAGGTACACGAGACAATTCATATATTACTATTATGAACTCCACATATGAATATCAATTCATGAGATATTCATAGAAACCTCCTTGTTTTTCTACATCGCACTTTATTTTGTCTTGCAAAACATAAATGAAAAATCTAAACTAAAGGCATTAAAATAAAATTCTAACTATTTTTTTTTTTTTCGTTGTTTTTTTTCATCTTTTGATTACTTATGGGCTCCTCCATTGCTTTATTTAGTGACTAGTTGGAGATTTCTAATTTCCATTCTAGACCAATCTGGTCCTCGGGAAAGAGGATACTCTCTTTCAACAAGTAGAAAAATAAAACTCTATTCTTTTTTTATCCTCTCTTAACTTGGAGCATTTTTCAAGAGAAGATATTTTTAGTGTTCATTGTGTTGTTGATGGCAATAATGAAGGTGGAGTCTCCCCCATGCATACATATAAACTAGTCTCCTAAAAGTCATCAATTTTATTATCAACTAGTTTGATGTGCTTTAGAATGAGAAGAGCAATTTCCCCCTCTGACCTCAAAACCAAATTTTTCAACATAATGGCAAAATGTGCAGGTTGGAAAATGACTATTTGCAGGTTGGCAACTTGAAGAAAACATGGCATAGCAGTATTTAAAAAACACATGCTATTTTTTGATTCACCAAGTCACCTTAAATGCAAGTGAATAGCATACTTCATAACAAGATGTTATTTAAAAAATTTTGCTCTATCATTTTTCTTGCTATTAATTTCATCATTAAAATATATTTACCAATACGTTGCAAAAATTTCAAGCCTATAAATTTTTTTAATTAAAACCAAGCTTCTAGAGGTATAGTTTTCAATGGTTTCTATATAAAAACACATCCCTAAAAATTTCAACTATCAAACCTGGATTGTGCTATTTCGTTGATTTCTTGAAACCATTGAAAATTTGATGGAAATCCTTCAATGCTAGATTTTTCTAATTTTTCAACAACACGTTTTATTCCTACTTCTACACTTAATTTGGTACATCAGGTTCATTCCAACGTTTACCTGAGAAGCTAGAAAATGCCAACATTACCTATGGGATTTGGCTCTGACTATACCGACAACTATTTTTGGCCTTATAAAAAGGCCCTTGGTGGACTCACACTTCTCAGGTAAATGATCTATAGGTAATTTTAAATAGGCTTTTTATCTGGCCTGTAAATCAGAACACTACAAGTTAGACACTCTGTGACAATGATGCCAAAATGGTGAGCAAAAATTATGTTCCTAAAAATAGTCATTTCTCTTCCATAAATTATCAATCTGGAAAGTACATAAAATTTCAAGTGTCATGCACAGTATATGCCTATAGTTTTGGGGAATGAATTCCTTATGTACCTTATTTAGTTTGGTGGGGGAAGTTTATGCATTTTGATTTCAGCCAAACTAAATAAACTAAGTGCAGAAAATTAAATAAATAAATTACGAACTAAAACTAAGTGCTGGAAATAAAACTACGAAAATAAAATGCAAGGAAATAAACACACACAACTAAATTAAATAAAGCAATAAACTAATCTACATAAAATAAAGAAAAAAAATAAATAGTGGAGGACTATTGCAAGGAGTGGGCCCAAGCTCCTGCAGATAGTCTGCCCAACTAGCTGCGTACAGCTTGCTCAGGTAAGAGGAAATGCACTCTTGATAAATTTGACAAGAAGTAAAATAAAATAGTTCTTCTATTAAAATTAATCATCGTCCTTTCTCTCAGGGAATACCTATGCATTTATACAATATACAACCTTTCTCTATTACATTTTTAGGCAAGTCTATTTCAGACTTGCAAATACAGTAGATACATAGAAAATAGGATAGCCAATCAATCCTAACAAGAATGCACTACTAATAATAGTCACACACTAAGTTTATCCGTAGGATAAATTAGACGTATTCTATTTTTATCATAATAGAATATGTTTGAAAATAATGAATCCATTCAGATGGTTGTCCTCCTTATTCGCTAATGGATTTGATTCTTCATGTTGTCTATTACATGTTTCATTTTACCAGTAAATCATTGCTTCGATTGATTAGTGAGCGTAAGGAGAAATACTCACCTTACAAATTTATCTGGTTGATCGATTAATAATAGAAGTGTCTTATTTAAATTCATAGAATAAAATATCTCCTTTGTCTTCCCGTGTTTTGGTGGATATCCCAACTTGGTGAATATGACGTGGAGTCAATGGTCAACATTGTCCCGCTTGCCTGCTTGGTCAATATTTACAAAGTATGGAGGCATGGAGGTACCTTCTTCATGAGGAATACACCTACTTTTATTGGGTGCCTTCATAAGGAAGGTGCATACTTCCGCTAGGTGCCTTATTTATAATGAATGTGCCTACTTCTGTTGGGTACCTTCTCCATTAGGAAGGTGCCTACTTCTATTGGGCACCTTCTCCATCAGGGAGGCATCTACTTTTGTTGGGCGCCTTCTCCATAAGAAAGGTGACTACTTTTTCTGGGTGCCCTCTCCATTAGGAAGGTTCCAACTCTCATGCCTTAGTCTTTGAAAGTAGAAGTATGCCAGGTCCAAGTGGATGTAGACTAGAAAACACCAAATTAGTACCAACACCTGTATTTATACACAATTTCCACTAAAAACACCAATCAAACATAATACTATATTTTCTATCAATTATATGCATAAGTTATATAAAAATGCATCTCAAATGCTAATTAAATCAATGATAATGCCCATTAATAGTGTATATAAAATGATCATTTATGGTTTTCATCACTAACCAATAATAATTTATGATTAATCAATAAGACCTTATTTCTAAAATTCCCCTCATAGAGGTCTGAGGTGTAGACCAATTGGTCTGACCAAATCCCATAAATGGGATGGAGGTCCAAGATTCAAATCTTGGGCCTTGTTGTACTAAATGCTTGTCCCTTTCCTAGTGCTTTTAGTGGTGTAAAATATTTAATATGATTGTGGCATGGTGATTATAGGGGTGGACTGCGTTAAGAACTGTGTGGCATATTCTAGGGTGGACAACATAGAATACTATGGTTGTCATAAAAGTCATATAGCCTTCTTGTATTCATTGTGGCTACTGATTCCAACATGTAAATTCAAAAAAAATATCCCCTCATAGTAGATGTTAATGTACATGAGTGTTTTAGTCAACAACAACAAGACAAATAATATGTACTCAGTATTACAAAAGATACATGAGTTAGTGGATTTACTTCTACAATAAACTAAAAAATTCTCTCAATACATTTCCAACCCTCCACCTATAAATTCCAACCCTCCACCTATAAATACCAACTCTCCACCTTTATATACTCATCACACATCAATACCTCCACTAACTTCCTTTGATTTTGATCCTTTCACAAGTGATACCTCCCGATTCTTAGAATGACCTCATGACATCCAAGTTTCTTGTATCGACATGCCCACTTTTTAAGGATACAATCCTAGAGGCTGTATAGCCAATATGGATGGTATTTTCTTTTTATATTATATTATTTAAACTAATTGAGTTGCATATGTATCTTGTAAACTAGGCACCCAAGATTATGAATGATTGTTATGGTAGTGCCATAAACATAACTAAACTCTTATGTGGCCTGAATTTAAGGAAATTTTCGTTAAAAATTTTAATAAGGGTTCATCTTCCTCATATTTGGTCCACCTCATGGATATCAAGCAGACCAGTTTAGTAGAATATTATGTATCAGAGTTCACAAGTCTTCTTACTTACACACATGAATTAAACCCAAAAATAGTGGTGTTTGCTTTTCGTCATGGTCTCAAGGATAAAATCCAAAAATAAGTTGGCATTCATGATCCATGTACTTTAGATGAGGTTACTATAATAGCACAAGCAATTGAAACTAAACTTCAATATGGGGTGTCCTACAAACATGATTCTAATTTTCATCGACCATTTTGCCATAATGAACAATCATCATGATTTTTTTTCTTTAAATGTCGATCTTATCATCCTAGAGATCAATCATGTGTAGTGCATCAATTATTTCAAGTAGAATTAAAAAATAAAGAATAATAATAAGAATAATATATAACTCAATAGGAGTCCCTCACAAATACATAACAACCATTAGAATATATTAATGAAGCAACACCATGGGATGATACTATTTCTCTCTTAGTACATGCACTTATGGGGTTAAAAACTTATCATACAATTAAGGTACAGGGATTTATTAGGCACAAACGTACTAATGTGTTGATCGATTCAGGATGTATACTTAACTTTATTGATATAAAAAATACTAAAGAATTGAACTTGCACATTAATACGACCAATCAAGATAAGTTCCAATTTTTAATTACAAATGGAATAAATGCTCAATGTGTAGGAAGAACATCTTCAGTTTCAATACAAATGGAAAATTACACTTGGCGAGGAACTCTCTTTGTTATGAACCAAGGAAGTTCAAATGTTATTTTGGGTGTTGAATGGTTATCACAACTAGATGAGGTTACTTTTCATTTTTGAATATTATATATAAAATGGAAGGAGAATGGTAGTACTATTTGTCTTCAAGGAATTCAATCCCCACCATACAAGATGGTGAGTTCCCATTGCATGGAGAAGTTTTTAAATAAGGGCTCATGGATTTATAGCTTGAATAATTTCCATGGAAGCCCAATCCTTGGACACTCTAGCAATTATCTCAAAGGATCTTCAAAATATTGTGTTTAATTATGAAAAATTCTTCAACAAACCAAAAGATCTACCTCCTAAATCATCACATGACCATGCTATACATATTGGTCATAGTATTCTCCCTCCTAATATTTATTCTTATCGCTATCCTCAACCTCAAAAGACAAAAAATATAGAATATAGTACAAGAAATGGTAGAACATGGTATAATTCATCCTAGAATTAGTCCATACTCATCACCCATGGTAATGGTACGTCATGAGGATGAATCTTGGTGCATGTATCCAAATTTCTATTCTCACAACAAAATTACCATCAAGGATAAGTTATCTATTCCTATCATTGATGACTTATTTGATGAATTACACAATGCTAGTTACTTCACTAAATTGGATTTTCATTATGGATTTCACCAAATTAGAGTTATGGAAGAGGACATACCTAAAACCACTTTTCAAACTCATGAAGGCCATTATGAATACCAAGTCATGACTTTCGATCTTACTAGCACTTCATAAAAATTTCAAAGCCTTATGAACCATGGTTTTAGGCTATATCTTCATAATATTTTTTTAGTTTTCTTTGATGATATCCTAATTTATATTAAATCTTGGAAAGATCATCTAAACCACATTAAAAAGGTTCTTCATTTACTACATAAGGAAAAACTTTATGTTAAAATATCCAAATGTGCCTTTGGGGTCCAATAAGTTGAATACTTAGGTCATATCGTGTGTCATGAAGGAGTCAAAGTAGACCCTCAAAAATTAAAGTTATTCTTGATTGACCTCTACCTAAATCCCTTAAAAAATATAGGGGATTCCTAGGTCTTACAGGTTATTACCAAAAATGCATACACAATTATGGAAAAATTGAAGAACACAAGCTTATATAGAGAGGGAAGAGGTGAACAATATAAGACCACTTTTTACTTTTATTTACTCAAACAATATTATCAAATATATCAATGCATGTCAAAAACAATAATAAAATGAATGCACAAATCATCACACACAATAGAGACATCAATCTAACATGGTTCACGCAATGTGGGCTACTCCACGGAGAAAATATTTCACTAAAATTTTCTCAATAAATCTCTTGGGAATCCTTCCCTATTACAATGTTTATGGACCTTTGTCCAAAGGAGAAACAAATACCCTAATTTGGTTTGTGGATACCTATCCACAAGAGACACCAATCCCCTAAGCTGATTTGTGGAACTCTATCCACAATATAACTCCTTCTCCTCTACTCTGACTAGTGATCCTCTAGAAGACTACTGCCTCCACTACACTGGCTTGTGGATATCTCTCCACTGAAGACTCATGTCCTTACTCAGAAAACCTACATCCTCACTATCTTGGATAATGGATCTCTATCCACTAGAGACTATTATCCTCTTCTCTATCACGTCTAAAGCTTACTTTAAGCTCTACTCAAATCTGCACTAAACATTGTCCTTTAGTCTAGCATAAATCTACTCAAAATCTATACCAAATTTGCACTAAACATTATCCTTTGGTATAGCACAAATCTACTCAATATCTATATTAAATCTACACTAAACACAATCCTTTGGTATAGCACAAATCTGCTCAATATTTGTCTCAAATCTACACTAAATATTGTCCTTCGATCTAGCAAAAATTTTCTCAATCTATGTCTCAAATCTACACTAAACACAGTCCTTCAGTACAGCACAAATATGCTCAATATCTACTCTAGCATAAATCCACCCTTAAAATTTCACCAAAATTTATCCTCAAGCCTTAACATTACACTTGATCCACTCATGAATGAACTCTATATATGCCCCAAGCCTTAACATAAAGCTTTAATAAATCAATAAATCAACTCTACTCTCAAGTCTTCGTAAATACTTACCTCAAATATACTCAACAAGTCCTCACTAGAACTTGTCCAATCTGTTCAACAAGTCTTCACCAATACTTACCTCAAATCTACTCAACAAGTCCTTAATAGAACTTGCCCAATCTGCTCAATAATCTTCACCAAGACTTACCTCAAATCTACTTGTAAGATTCCACAAAAGCTCACACAAATATGTCCTTAATATTTTACAAAATCTTCCTCAAATCTGTCCTTAATTACACTCTAGGACTTGCTCAAATCAGCTCACAAGCTTTCACAAAAGCTTATTCAAATCAATTGCAAAACTTGCATACAAAAATCAACTCAATCTCTTTCAGAAAACTTCTTCAATCACTCAAACAAGTTTCACTTAGAATCTTTTTTAACCTCATAAACATATAGAGAATGGTTAGAGACTCAATATGTTTCACACTCACAACACACTCACAAAACTCAACTTAATCTCTTTCAAAAAACCTCTTTAATCACACAAACAATTTTTACTCAGAATTTTGTTTAACCTGAGAAGCATATAGCTAATTGTTAGAGACTCAATATGTTTCACTCACAAATACTCAATCACTTCCAAACTCTTTTTAAATCAATTTATAATAAAGAACAATTTATTTCACAGAACTTGAACTATCACTCCAACATGTTTAATGAACTATGCTCATACAACTTCACTCAATAATTCACCCAATGAAACACAACTTGCTTACAAAACATAACCAAGTGTTTCACAATACTTCCAATAACTCTCACTATGGAGCTCAACCTTGACTCAAGATGATTCCAAATTGACATAACAATGATACTCATGATATTTCACAAACCCTAGTCAAGCACATGAAAGCTTGCTCAAATATTTCCAGCAATGCTTATAAAAAGATCTCATGTAAACATGATACTCATGTTATTTCACAAACCCTAGTACAATATAGTTATCAATTCCACACTTAATTTTCTTCACAAAAATTCACCAATCATGCACATGAAAGCTTACTCAATAATGCTTATCAAACAAACCTTTTCACTCCAACTTAGCATTCACAACATTTAATCCAACAATATTTCACTCACAAGGAAGATATACCCATACCTTTTTATTGATGGAGAAATGACCTCAAAACCTATCTCAAAACAATCAACCTCTTTACCAATCTCAATGGTTAGATATAAAAAAACTATCCTCATTTATTTCCTTCAAATATTTTCCTCAAAATATTTCACCATACAAAAATTATTAATTCTCAATGACACCTTATAATATCCAACCTTCAAAATAATGTTCAACATATATCAAATCACAATAACCCTTTTACTTCTAACTTCCTTTTCATAAAAATAATAAAATTAAAGCCTTATAACTTGCATTTTCAAAATAATTAAATTTATAAAATAATGCAATTTAATTTTAACCTTCAACATAACTATTTATCACCTTTTGTTTAAGGTAACAAATTATTTACCTTATACTCCTTTTAACTACTTAATAACTCACTAAAACAAATACACCCATGCTCATATCATACCCACAATGCAAAAATTAAATCATGTGCTTCAACTAAGTTCCACCAACAATCATAGACCATAGACCATATACCATGTGCAAAAATTAAATACCTCAATGCACTCCTCGGTGGGACTCAATCCCTGGATGAAGTGCCACCTACGCCTTAGCCCTGGATACCCTACTATATGAGCTAACCACTCATGTGAGAGGCAAAAGTTCCTAGAGTGTTTTGTCTCTTCCTCCCATGCAAAAATCAAAAAGTATTTATCCCTACATCACCGTCGAGACTCGAATGCAACACCTCTATGTTCTCAATGCCTTACATACCTCAAATTTACTGCTATCCTAACCAGTTGGTTGGTGTTGAATATTCCCACCTTGGTCGCTTTGTTTTCTGCACATTTCGGGGTAAATTAAAAATTAAAACCTTTTCCCTTTTTTGCTCATGAATTATTTGCCTTCTATTTTCACAAATCACATGCACAATATTTTGGAGACTTACCTCTGTGAGGTAATTGCAATGGTATTTATACCATATGCTTCTATTTTTCAATGTCGATGGAGGAATATGAAATTTAAATTAAACCTCGCTCCCAACCCAACTTTGGGTTATAAAATTATTATTTTTATAAATTAATTTATAATATAAATATTATAAATTATTTATAAACTACCTTAGGCATTAATTAAGATTTTAATATTATAAAAAATATTATAATATTATTTCCATTTGGCCTAGGTGTTTTTCTATTTTGCCCTTAGACCTTTTTTGACCGTATTTAATAGTATAATAATAAATATTATAATATATTTTTTTGATTGGTAGAAAGGGTTTTGAAAGGTCCCTGAACCTTGTACAAGAGAGATTACAATAAATCCAAATCGATCGAGGTGGTCCAAGAAGAAAGGAAAAGAATGTTGGCAAACCTCCACCCTAGGGAAGGTGTCGCGAAATCGCGACCAAAATGGTGATGTCACGAAATCGCGACAAGAAGCGCCATTGAAGCCGAAGGGGGAAAAGAAGTCACGAAATCGTGACAAGAATCGCCATCGGAGCCGAAGAAGGGAAGAAGTCACGATATCACGACATGTTGCAAAGTGTCGTGATATCGCGACATGTTGCAAAGTGTCGCGATATTGCGACAAGTTGCAGGGTTGGAGCCGGTCGAGAAGAAGAGTCGCGAAATCGCGACAAGAAAAAGGAGTCGCGAAATCGCTACAAGAATTGAGAACGCTGCCGAAGAGAAAAGGTGTCGCAAAATCATGACAAGAATGCAGACCGCAGCCGAAATAGAAAATGAGCCCCGAAATCGCGACGAAAGTGGAAGCCTGCTGCCAAGAATAAAAAGTGTCGCGAAATCGCGACAAAAAGGAAGACCGCCGTTGGAGAGAAAAAATGTCGCGATATCGCGACAAAAATGAAAGTCCGCCGTTGGAGAGAAAAAAGGTCGCGATATCGCGACAACCTGGAAGCCCGCCGTTGGAGAGAGAAAAAGCGTCGTGAAATCGCGACAAAAATGAAGACCGCCTTTGGAGAGAAAAAAGTGTCACGATATCGCGACAAGTTTGCACAAAGGCACCCGAAGAGAAAAAGTGTCGCGATATCGCGACAAGTTTGCGCAAAGGCACCCGGAGAGAAAAAGTGTCGCGATATCACGACAGAATGGAAGACCGCCGTTGGAGAGAAAACTTGTCACGATATCGCGACCGAAAGGAAGACCGCCGTTGGAGAGAAAACCTGTCGCGATATCGCGACCGAATGGAAGACCGCCGTTGGAGAGAGAAAAGGTGTCGCAATATCGCGACAAAAAGCAAGACCGCACCTGAAGGCCAAAAGTGTCGCGATATCGCGACAAGTTTGCGAAAAGGCACCCGAAGGGAAAAGGTGTCGCGATATCGTGACAAGTTTGCGAAAAAGTACCCGAAGGGAAAAGGTGTCGCGATATCGCGACAAGTTTGCAAAAAAGCACCCGGAGAGAAAAGGTGTCGCGATATCGCGACAAGTTGGAAGACCGCACCAGAGGGAGAGAAAAGTGTCGCGATATCACGACAAAAAGCAACCTCGCGGCCTGAGCAAAAAGGATAACGCAGCAAGCTGAAATTTTGCAACCAACTTAGAAAAATGATGCAAAAATGCTCCAAGATGCCAAAACGCAGCCGAAAAACCCGAAGACCAGTGACCCACTCACATTGTGCAAACATTGGAACTTGAAGAAACGTCCCTTAGGCCGATTGGAAAGGAATCTCTCCAGACCTGAATGTCTGTTGCGTCAACTCCCTTATTAGCAAGCCAGTCCATAGCTTTGTTTCCTTCCCGGTATTGATGTTGAATGATTAATTCTGGATAGACACCAATTAGTGTCTTGCATTCGTCGAAGATGGAAACAAGGGCCCAGGGAGGCACAGAGGTTCCTTTGAGCCAGTTGATGCAATGCAATGAGTCTCCTTCTATGATGAGTTTATTGATAGACAAGCCTTCCAAGAGAATCAAGCTTTGGAACAAGGCCCGAGCCTCGGCCATATTGTTGGACTGAATTCCTAAGTTCTGAGCAAAGGCCAAAATTATTTCTCCTCTATGATTTCTGAGAATTCCACCTCCGCCAGCCGCTCCAGGGTTGCCTTTGGCTGCGCCATCGAAGTTGAGCTTGTGCCACCCAGAAGGAGGAAAGACCCACTTGATAACAGACCTATCAACGAAGTGCGGGGTGTTGCAGAAAAATTGAGAAGATTGAAATGATTTGCTAGATCCAATTCAAGTCCAGGAGGGGGAGGTTTGGACGATGAGACGAGAGAGGCATTCTCCGCAGCAAGGGCCAAGATTTTGGCAACAACAATCTTCTTATCCTTGGCAAGGTTTTGAAAAATTCTAGCATTTCTCTCAAGCCAAATCTGCCATAGGAAAATGTGAAGGCACGCTTGCCACATGAATTTGAGTTGACTGCTTTTGAAGGGCCGGGGCCACTATTGAAAAAGGAGGGGAATGGAATGAGGGAGGGCTACGGAGATGGCGAAAGTGTTGAAAACATGGTTGAGCACTGCAAGGGAGAAGGGACATTCCAAAAAAACATGCTCGGTAGACTCACAGGCGTTTTTACACAGGATGCACCAATTGGGGATGAGAAGCCCTCTGTTTATCAGATTGTCAGTGGTGAGGATTCTATTTTGGATGGCCAACCAAAAAAAGAATTTAACCTTGGGAATGATCTTGGGAACCCAGACCAGATTAGTGGAGTCACGACCATCACTGGTAGCTTCTTGGCTATAGTAGGCAGATTTAACAGTAAACTGCCCGAATCTTCAAGGTTCCAAACCATGGAGTCTTCTTTGTGAGAGCTGGGGATTATGCAGCTCCTCAGTAAGTTTTGAAGCCGTCTAAGCACCTCGGTGATAATTCTAGGCCCATTCAAAGCCAATTGTTTCCATTCGGGTCTTGTAGTACCTGGGTTGATGAAATGACACACCTTATCTCCAAAGGTAGCTTCGGTCACCGTCTTGAGCATAGCAAGATGAGGATCTTGACTGAGAGGTTTGTCACGGATCCAAGGATCATCCCAGAAATGAATGGCCAATCCATTTCCAAGACACCACCTTAAACCTTCCATGATGATCTTCCTAGATTTAGTGACACCATTCCAGAAATGAGATCCGCCAGGAAGGTTGTGCTCTCCAAGAAAGGGAACCTGATGAAGGTACTTAGCTTTGATGATGTCAATCCAGGTGGCTTTTTCATTGATGGTAAGTCTCCAGGACTGTTTGGCAATGAGAGCCATGTTCATCCGCTTGATGTCCCTGAAGCCGAGACCTCCATCCTTTTTCTTGGAACAAACCTTGTCCCAGGCAACAAGGGAAAATTTGTTCTTGTTTTCGTTTCCCACCCAAAGGAATCTACGTTGAATTTGCTCAATTCTTTGGCAGATGGAAGCTGGAGCTTTGAAGATAGATAAGAAAAAAATAGGAATACTTTGCAGGCAAGCCTGGACCAGAGTGGCTTTGGCTGTCTGACTGAGCATTGAACTTTTCCAGCCTGCAAGTTTCTTGTTGAGACGATCTAGAACAGGGTTCCACATAGCCGAGACCGATTTGCCATGGAAAAGCGGTAATCCGAGATAAGTAGTTGGAAGGCTCCCAATGATACACCCAAGGATCTCAGCAATCCTATTTTTCCTGTGGATGGGAGTATTGAGGAAGTATAGCTTGCTTTTGCGGTAATTGACTTTCTGGCCCGCCGCCTCTTCATAAGAGTCAAGGATGTTCTTAATGATTTTTGCTTCGGGGACAACAGCTAGAGAGGAAAGAATAGTATCATCCACAAACTGCTGATGGGAAATGGCCTTGGTAGTTGAGGCAGGTTTGATCCCAGAGACGAGTCCACTGTTGCAGGCAGCAGTAAGGGTTCTTCCAAGAGTTTCAGCCAAAATGATGAAGAGGAAGGGTGACAGGGGGTCCCCTTGACGAATGCCTTTAAAACTTGGAAAGAAGCCGGCAGGTGAACCATTGATAAGAATAGAGAACCAAGCAGTAGAGATACATTCTCGAACCATCTTAACCCATTCTTTGTGAAACCCAAACTTCTCAAGGACCTCAAACAGGAATTTCCATGAAACCCGATCAAAAGCCTTGTTCATGTCAAGCTTAAGGAACATACTGGGTTTTTTGTTTTTATAAGCTGAATGAGCCAACTCATGGATGGTTATCACTCCATCAACAATGAATCTGCCTTTGACCGAGCTACCTTGGCATTGGTCAATGATGGATGGAAGGATGTCTTTCAGCCTGTTTGCCATGACTTTGGTGATAAGTTTGTAGATGACACTATAGAGACTTATAGGTCTAAAGTCGGAGAGGGAAGCACGCTCATTAGACTTGGGAATTAACACAATGAAGGTGGAATTGGCTTCTCTCGACATATTTTTGGCTCTCTGGAAGAATTTAACCGTAGCAACAACATCAGGGCCCACGACATCCCAAAAGTGTTGAAAAAATCGGGGTGGAAAGCCATCAGGACCAGGAGCCTTGTCAGGTTCCATTGCAAAAAGAGCATCTTTGATCTCCTCTTCAGTGTAGGATTGGAGCAGTTTCTCATTATCATCGTTAGACACCAACATTGGAATGTTCTGAAGCAGAGAACTTGTTGTGCGGGGGTGGCAGTCAACACTTGGACCTAAGATTTCCTGGAAGTGGTGCACAGCTTCCTGTCTGATGGCATGGATATCAGAGACAATGGTACCATCAGCCTTGGTCAACTCTGAGATTTTATTAGAACCTCTGTGGCATAGGGTGGAAGCATGGAAAAACTTCGTGTTGGTGTCTCCTTCTTTGAGCCAGAGGCTTCTGGATTTTTGTCTCCAGTAGGACTCTTCCTTAGCCAAAACATTGTGAAGGTTTGAAAGGAGGCATTTTTCTTCCATGAAAGTTTCAACCCTCTGATCCCCTTCCTAAATCATATTTTCCACCCTTTTGAGCTCATCTAGTGAAGCTTTTTTTCACTAAAAAGGTTGTCGAAAACCTCCCTGTTCCAACATTTTAGCTTGAGTTTGATCGCTTTGAGTTTGAGGAACAGATTCAAGAGGGGGTTTGGACAAAGGTTTTGCTGCCACCATTGTCGAATACACCGACCTAAATCTGGATGAGTGAGCCACATATTTTCAAACCTGAAAGGGGTTTTAAAGGTTTTCTGGGGTTGGGAACAATCCATAATTATAGGGTTGTGATCAGATCCAATTTTTGGGTGGCTATGCAGCCTGGCATCACCAAAAATAGGAATGAGTTCTTTGGACAAGAGAAATCTGTCAAGCCGAATTTGGATGTGATGAATGCCCGCCCGTCTGTTGCTCCATGTATAGTTGGATCCTTGGAGCGGTAAGTCCATAAGCTCATTGAGGTTGACAAAATCGCTGAAATCTTCAATGCAGCGGCTAGTGATCGGATTGCCTCCTTGCTTATCAAACAGGTGAAGGGGAGAATTGAAGTCACCACAGAGCATCCAAGGAAAGTCAGGAAAGTTGTTGCGCATTGCGGTAATGTTATCCCACAACAATCTTCTGTTGATAGGACTGTTTGGTCCATAGACATTGGTGGCAATCCATTGAAGGTTGGTGACTTTGTTAGTGAACAAAATGTTGATGGTTCTGTCAGAGACTGAAAGGACTCTCCCCTCAATAGTTGTCGGATCCCACAAACAAAGGAGACCCTCGGAGGCCCCTAAGGAAGGGCAAGAGATGAAATTACTATTTTCCCAGATAAGTTTGCAAACTTGATTGTTGTTGTTCTCATCCAGTTTTGATTCTTGAAGAAACATGATATTTGGTTTTAGGTTTTTTCTCATCGACTTGACAGTCCTCTGTTTGGCAGATCCGTTGAGGCCTCTGACATTCCAGGAGACAAACTTCATCGATTTGACTTGGGATTTGCTTTGCGACCTCTGCCTCTCCCTTGAGACGGAGTAATTTTAGGTCTAACCTCATCCAAATCTTGATGAATGGGTTGTTCGGAAGTAGGGCCCAAGGAGGTAGGCGTAGATCCATCAGCCGCTTCAAGCTCAGCTGCTTTGGCTAGCTTTTCTGCATTGGACGGTCTTCCCCTTCTCTGTTCTTTGTTGACATCAGCTTTGGGGGTGGAAATGGGAGATTTTAGAGGGCTGGAAGATTGAAGAATTACGGTGGTGTTGGTCCCAGGAACAGGCCTATGGGGGGATGGAGAGCGGGGAGACTGGCATAGTGCAACAGGCTCAGGGGAGAGGGTAAGAGGACGGTTTTGAGTCGGGGGAAGGGGTGGGAAGGGAAGAGGAAGGTGAGAGGGACCAGAATCTAAGGGTGAATGCGGGGAGGTCATTGCAGCCTTACCCTTGGACAAGGGAGACTGAAACATAGTGGGTGTGGATGAGATGATTGGATCTATGGGAGGGTCATTGGAGATGTCCTCATTAGTTGGAAGATTATTTAAAGGAGCAAAATGATTGGTACGAGAAGGCAGAGCACTTACGTTGTTGGGAGTAGAAGATTTAGAGGGGCCTACAGAACGGCCTCGGCCCCTGCCAGGAGCCTTTTTCTGAACATTGGGAATCTGGGAATCCTTCTTCCTACCAGAATCACTGGGAATATCTTTTTTTTGGGAAGGGCATTGAGAAGCCAAGTGACCCTGGGTGTTGCACTCCAAACAAAAAGCAGGCTTGTTCTCATACTCAACTCCTTGATGCCTTCTGAAGCTTCCGACGTTGATGCCGATGCAGGTAGGCAGAACCGAATCCAGATTAGCCATGACACAGACACGGGCATAGGTCATTCTGGTTCTTGCTCTGGTGGCAGGGTCGATGGCAACTAAATCTCCAATCGGTTGGGTGATGCCTTTGAGAGCATCATTATAGAAAAACTATGGGGGAAGCCCATGGAGTTTGATCCAAATCGGGGCGATGTTGATAGACTGAGTTTCAGGGTCGAAATCTTCCCCCCATCTCCGTAGAAACAAGCTTCGACGACCAAAAAACCAAGGTCCACCAGTGAGAATGCGTTGGGTGTCGAGGGCATTGTTTAGCCTTATCATAAAGAACCCCCTAGGAAAGGCCACAAGCTCCATGCTTCCAGACAGCCACCATTTGGAAAGGGCCCATTCGTGGATAGTTTCCATATCGGGTCGGGCACCGACAAATTTCCCAACCAGAGAGAGGGACTCTTGAAAGATTAGTGGCTCCATAGCCTCGCTTGGAAATGAAACTTTAGTGCCCAAAATAGAGAAAGGCAAAGGAGTTTGAAAAGAGAAAGCTCCAGTCGAGGACCTGACTTTATCCACAAAGGACAAAGACCAAGGTCACGTTTTGGAGGGAGAGGAGGTTGAAACCCTACCGTTACCAGACGTCATTTTTGCCACGCCGTTAGGGTCTTCACCATGACAAAAGCTGAGTGGGCCTGCAGTAGGCCCAACACCAGCTGCAGGGCCCGAGGACAAAGCTGCCAGACCAGCAATCCCCGTCGACCCTCCATTCTCGTCATCTCCATCGCCATCGTCCACAGACGCACCCGCTCCCGTTCTCGCTCCCATTCCCGCTCGTGACATTTATAAATATTATAATATTATTTCCTTTAGGCCTTTTCTTTAGGGCTTTTAGTCATCCTTTTGACCAATCATGTGGAGATCTTAAACCAAATATCTTGGTCTTAAAATATAAATATTTTAACCCTTCTTTTGCCAAGTCCTGCACTAATTCCTGATACTGACTCTTGACATAAATGACAACACAAATAACTCAAAATTTCCTACAATCTCCCCCTTTTTCATTGATGGAAATCCTTTTTTTGTAACCATTCCTTTTCCTTTTTCTGATACTGCCTTGAGAAACTACTCCCCCTGACTGAATGCTCTCCCCCTAACTCAAATATATCCCCCTTTGATATCAATGGCAAAGGGCCACCTTTGGGACTTGGGGCTAAGAATGAGACTCTTAGCTTATCCCCTCCCCCACATCCTCTCTTAAGGTGGTTAATTATAGTTTGGTAGTATCTCTACTCCCAGAATACACTGCTCTTTACCTTTATCCACCTTCTTTCTCAACTGATCCTTCTAATTCCTCTGAATTTTCTTGCTCCTACTTGTCTCTAGAATTTTAACTCTACATCACTTTTTTGTGTGCCCAACATTATTACAATTATAACACTTAATGTTGTGGTTCCTTGAATGTGCAAGTATCTTGTAGTTCCTTCTGGTGAAGTCATATCCATTCATATCATGAACCCTACAATTTATTTCCTTATGACCAAACTGATTACAAGAGTAGCAATACCCTTGAAAGAGATGTAGGTTTCTAAAGTTTCCATATTCCTATCTTCCATGTTTTTTGCATTGCATAGTCTTGTGCCCAAACCTGTGACATGAGAAGCATAACCCGTTGAAGAAACCTTGCCTTGACCCCATTGGTCTCTTAGTATCTTCTACCCTATGTTGTTTCTTGTTCCATATGTTCCTCATTTATGCATTGTCCATTTGCTTGTTGGAATTTCTATTGTCTAACTTATCCTTAGAATTCTCACTCTCTCTTACACTCTCTTCTTATAAATCTTCTTATTCTTTGGATCTTGAGGTTGAATCCTCTCCTTGTCCTTTATATTCTTCTTCAAAATCAAGTCCTATCTTGTTTTATGAAGATCTTTATACCTTGATAATCTTATCCAAGTTATTTGAGATTCTTCCAAACATGTGCAGCTTGTCTTTAGAATTTTTTACTTCCTTCCATAGTAAATATAGTTCATTCTCTAACCTTTCACATTATAAAACCTTGGCCTTTAACCTCTCTTTAAAATTCCTTTTCTTGGATATTGATTTGGTTAGATCTTCTTTAGGCTTTCCTTTATCTTCATCACATTCTTGAAATTGAAGCTTGAGTTTGAAGTTCTGCTTTCTTACCTTTCTTAATTCATCAAAGATAGAAATAAGCTCACCCTCAAGATCAACTTATCCTTCCTCTATTTTTTTTTATTCTTCCTCTATTCTTTTGTCTTTAAAAACATCTTCATTATTTTCTAAATATTTTCTACTAGAAGCACTTTTTTTTCTTCTATTTCCATAAGAAGACTTTCTTCTTCTAGACCTCCAAGAGAATCTTCATATTCATCATCACTAAAACTAAATAAATTATTTATACAACTATCTTCAAGATGACCAAAGTTACCACACCTAAAAAACTTGAGAATCATTGGTACCCTTTTTCTAACATTAACATTTTCTTCTGCCAGAAATAGAATTTATTCTTCTTCATTATCTAAGGACCTTTCATCACTGTCACTTGAACTCTTACTTGCCTTATCTACATAAAAAAAAATCTTATACCTTTGGAAAAACTTCTTTCCTTGGTTTCTTTGTCTATCCTATTTTTCTTTTGGTACCTATGTTTTCCTATTTCCCTGTTCTTATGATCTTGTTTCTCATCTTCACTACTATTTATAGCTTCTGCACAATTAATTGCATAGTCACCATATTTACCACAATTAAAGCATCTAACTGATTTTGTACCTTTATACTTTCTTGATTCATTTTTCCTTCTACCATAATTTACTTCTTCATCACTGGATAACCTATTGTTTGAATCTTATTTATTACCCTTCATATTATTTGTAACTTTAAAGGCTACATATTTCTAGGGAATAGGTTACTCTTTTATTATCATCTCAAAAGCTATGAGAATTCTATGTAATTAATCCCTTGTCAAAATTTTAATATATTTTGACTCTTCTATAGTTGAAATCTTCTCACTATACCTTTTTGGGAGTGACCTTAAAATATTATCACAACCATCTATTTCTTCAACTTTAATATCAAGTTCTTGCATGGAGTTAACAACCTCATCCACATGAAGTAGGTATGTAGTAATGTTTTCCTCATCCTTCATATTTAGGTATTCTAAAGAACACAAGCTTATATTGAGAGGGGGGGTGAACAATATAACTCCCACTTTTTATTTTCTTTCCAAACCAATATCAATTAATGTCCTCAATTGCAATAACCAAATATAGCAGTGTGCATTAATAACTTAGATATAAATAGTAATCAAGAACACAAGTCACCACACATAATTGAGACACAAGATTTAACATGGTTCTCCCAATGTGAGGTACTCCATAAGATAATCTCCTTATAATATTTCACACAAAAATAAGGATCCTTATCCAGTATAATGATTACTTTGATCTACTCACATCTAGGCAATACACTAATCTTCTCAAGTAGGCAATCCACTAATCTACTCAACTAGGCAACACACTGATCTACTAAGGTAGGCAATCCACTAATCTGCTCAACTAGGCAATAGATTGATCTGATTAGGTAGGCAATCCATTGATCTACTTAGGTAGGCAAGCCACTGATTTGCTTAGCTAGGCACTTCACTAATCTCCTCAACAATCTCACACATAACTTGTTCAAATCTTCTCAACAAGCTCACACAGAACTTGTAAAAATATGCTCAACAAGCTCACATAGAACTTGTCCAAATCTGCTCAACAAGATCACATAGAACTTATCAAAATCTGCTCAACAAGCTCACATAGAACTTGTCCAAAATTTGCTCAACAAGCTCACATATAACTTGTCCAAATTTTCTCAACAAGCTCACATAGAACTTGTCCAAATATACTCAAAAATATCACACAGAACTTGTCCAAATATGCTCAAAAAGCTCACATAGAACTTGTCCAAATCTGCTCAAAAAGCTATCCCAAATTTTTCCACAAATCTGTCCCAAAATTGTCCATAAATCTATCCAAAAATCTATGCCAAAGTACTTCTCAAAGGATCAATCAATAACTTTCATGTAGTACTCAAATATCATCCACAAAACTATCAAGGCAAAGGCTCAATGATGAACTCAATAACGAATGGCAATGCATTCTACAATGGATGAAAACATTGATCCACAATGATCTCAACTCAAATCAATATCAACTCAAATCAAGTCTTATAGAACCATAAAGAGAATTTTTAGAGACTCAATATATTCTAAACTCAATCTCAACTCAAATTAGAATTATGGAATAGTTTGTTTCATGAAACTTGAACAATCACTTCACACATCACTTGACTAGGTTCAATCAACTCAACTCAACCAATCACCATAAGGGATAACTCTTTCTCACAAAACCCTAGTCTAAGCATGTATCGACCAACTCAAATATTTCCAACAATGCTCAACCACAAATATCACATAACAATGATACTCATGTTCTTTTCTAACTCAAGTTATTTTTATAACCATTAGGCTTCAACAACTATGCTTATAAAACGAGGTTTAAACACAACTCACAAACCAGAAAACCTTGAAGCATTCAACCAACCACTTTTGAAAAGGAAACCACAATCAATCATTTTCTCTCCAATGATATTTCATAAATCAACCACCATAAAAAAACAATAGGAGAATGTGCCCATACCTTTTATGAAGATGAAGAAACCCCTTTGGAAATCTGCCACACTCAACACACTTTGAAAAAGAACAAAACAACTTCACTTTGACCCCTTTACAAAAACTGAAATATATCTTTACTTACACATTATTTCTCCATATAATCAAGATAAACAAATAGCCCTTGAAATAATCTTTCCAACGATATATAATATGGTATACTTCTAAATAAGGAAAACACCAGAAATTTTTATTTTTATAAAAGTGCATTTCAACCCTTATATCTTGCCTTCTAAGTAAATGAAAATTTAATCAAACATTATTCCCTTAGCATCAGCTTATTCCTCCAACATTAGACAATAATAAAAAATATTCAATAAAATTTTTACTTGCCTCTTAAAGGGAATCGAACCCTCATCACTGCCCATTGAAAACCACAACTTCGACACCAAAGACCACGTGAGCTATCTGCTCACATAGGATAGAGAGAAAAAATGCTCCATATATTTCACTGCCCTTGCTCATGCCAAAAATGTGCACCAAATGATCTTCTTCCACACTTTACAAAAATTGAACCCGGTGGGAATCAAATGCATGCCCTATTGCAACCAAAAACTCCACGCCTCCCAAGCTTACCATTTGACCACATTGTCATATCGAAGGATTTTGAGGCTTTCAATTTTTTTTTTTATTTGTTCAATCCTTAGACCTTTTAATCGAAATCCTTTGCTTATATATGTAACCTTCCTTTAATTTCACATACGTCGGCACCTTTAATTATTAATTTTCGTTTGATGGCACATGGTTTTTATGATGTCGACGATGACTTAAATTTTAATTTTAAAATTTAAACTAAATATTTAAAATTAAATATCTCCATAATCAGGGCACATTTTTCGATGAAACGTAAAGCCAACCTAGTTTTAAGAAAAACCCATTTCAAATATGTCATCCATAGTTTTAAATATAACCTTTTATTTTGCCTACATCGATTTTCACAAAAACCCTTATATATCCATGTTTTCCAAAATATCATAAATGCTTATTTATGAAATATTTTGGCCACCAAAACTCAATGTGATCCATGTGACATCAATGACAACATAAAATACCTTAAATTTCTAACAAACTCCCCCCTTGTCATTGATGGCAACACCTCTAATGCAAATCACCACAATCACTACAAAAACCATTTCTGAGGCTACTCCACCTAACTCAATGCTCTATTTGGAGGTTGCTTCCCCTAACTCAAATATCTTTTTGGAGGTTCCTCCCCCTAACTCTAATCTCTCCCCCTTTGACATCAATGGCAAAAGGTACACCTATAGGGCTAAAAAATATGACTTTTCAGCTTAGCCCCATTACCACCTTCTCTCTTGAGGTGATTAATTTTGGGGTGGGATTACTTTTACTCCCATATTACATTTTTTCTTTCCTCTATAAACTTCCTTCCATGTTTTCTTTATATCCTTCTCTTGATGAATTACTTGATCTTCTTGTCTAGAACCTATTTGACTTTCTTGCCTTGAACCTGTTTGGAATTGAGTCCTACACCATTTTACAATATGTCCAAAGTTATTGTGCAATTAGAAAAATTGATATTGTAGACTTTGGATGGTGCCCATATCCTGAATATTTTCATCAAATAATTTCCATATCCATTCCTTTATTGAACCCTATATTGTGAAGCTTTGTTTTCATGACCATTATGACCATGACTTCTGAATTGTGTAGCTCTAAAACCAAAACTATTTTGCTCACTTTATTTGCACTGATAATATCTATGACCACTCCTATTGCATAAGAAGCAATGTCCCTGAAAACCATACCTTCTTCCTTTGAAGTTTCTTCTAGCAAAAGAAAACTTCTTTTATCCATGGACCGTGTAGTGTATAGTTCTGTGTCCAAATCCATTACAAGAAAAACAATTTCCTTGAAAAGCATTTTTTTCATGCCTTGGTTCCTCATACCTTTCTTGACCATTATCCCTATGATCATTTTCAACCTGTGCATTGCATCCTTGAACCTTCTTTGTAGTATCTAAATCATTTTCCTTAATTTCTTCCTTGATTTATTCTTCAAGTATTTCTTTTCCTTTTGAACTTGATTCACCTATCTCAAAACAAGATCCAAACTGAATATTTGGAGCCATAGGAACTTTGGAACTTTCTTTATAAAACTTAGGTGCTTCCTTGCTTTCATCTTTAATAACTTCCTTTCCTTTTGAGTGTGATTATTTTTGGAAGTGAGATATGACCTTAAAATAAGTTTCCACTCCTTTTTGAACCTTTTCATCTAACGTGTCATGTCTTACCGTTATTACCCTTAGTTCTTAATTCATCCTTTATTCTATTATTTTTGTATTTTGAAGATATTATCTGATATTACTGATTGTCTGAAGTAGTTCTTCTTTGATTTTGACATCTATTCGAATCTTATTTTGAATATTTTTGTTTTCTTCTTTTAGCCTTTTGACTTTTGATTTTTTTTCTTGGCTCATCCTCTTCCTTTTTTATTACCAAAAGTGAGACTTATTTATCTTCATTTTAACTGATATCATGATCATATTCTATAGAAAAAAAACTCTCATGATTTCTTTGACCATGCATGTTTCCTTGATGTGTCACATCATCTTCACTATCACTGAATCCATTGCAATATCATGATCTGTGATCTCTTTGACCATACACAAAGTATTGCTCTCTTTCAACTTCTATTCCAAGGAATAGATGTTCTTCATTTTAATCATACGACTTGTCACTATGATCTGAGCTATCACTTGCTTCTACAATGTAGTAAGATTTCTTTATCTTACAAAAAAATTTCTTCTTCTCATACCTATTTTGGTTGTATCTATCATCTTTTTCATGCTTATGCTTTCCATCTTATTTTCTTCTATGATCATGTTTTTCATCATAATTTTTTTCTTCATGTGGACACTTGTGTGCATAGTGACCAAGATCACCACACTTGTAGCATCTGAATTTCCTCATATCCTTGAAATTCCTTGAATCCTTATTCCTTTTGATGAAGTTATATTTCTCATAATTAACTAAATATCTATCTATCTCTGAAACCTTCCCTTTCTCTTTCTATGAAGCCTTGAATGCAATATCTTTTATTAGAATTTGATGCTTACTTACCCTCATCTCATAATCTGTGAGAGTTCCTTGTAGTTCTTCTATTGTTAGCTTATTGATATCCATTGTTTATTCTATTGCTGAAACCTTCACGTCATACTTCATAGGAAGTGATCTCAAAACCTTTTGAGTAACTTCTGATTCTTTCATCTCAAATCTTAGGCCTCTCATGGTGTTAGTAATCTCATCAAATCGAAGCAAAAAAATTACAATATCTTCATAATCTTCCATTTTCAATTCCTTAAATATTTTCTATGAGTTTGTAGTTTTGAAAACTTTACCTTAGAATCTCCTTCATAAGTATTCCACAACTTGGTCCACATTTCATTAGCTAAATTACATACCATGACCTTTGCAAAATCTATCTCACATAGCCCACTCAAAATACAATTTATTTCCCTTACATTGATCTCAACCAATTTCTTGATAGTCTTATCTACCTCAGGATCACCTTCAATATTATACTCTTTTTCAACCATCTACCATACCTCATATCCTTGTTATATCATGTAGTTCTTCATTCTCATGCTCTAGAAAGCATAATTTTTATCGTCAAATAGTGGTGCCTTAGTTGTAGATGATCCATTATATGAAGTCGTTTGTGTTCTTGTAGAATCTACCCTCAATCTATTAGCCTTTTCGAAGTAACCCATGCTAATACCAATTGAATAACACAAGCTTATACTGATAGGGGAGGGTGAACAGTATAGCACCCATTTTTTACTTTCTTTCCAAACCAATATCAATTAATGTCCTTAATTGCAATAACTAAATATAGTAGTGTGCATTAATAACTTAGATAGCAATAGTAATCAAGAGAGTAGGTCACCACACACAATTGAGACACAAGATTTAACATGGTTCTCCCAATGGAGGGTACTCCACAAGATAATTTCCTTATAATATTTTACACAAAATAAGGATCCTTATCCAAAATAATGATTACTTAGATATGCTCAAATATATGCAATACACTAATTTTCTTAGGTAGGTAATCCACTAATATGCTCAGCTAGGCAACACACTGATCTACTCAGGTAGGCAATCCACTGATATGCTTAGCTAGGCAACACACTAATTTTCTAAAGTAGGCAATCCACTAATATCCTTAGCTAGGCAATACACTCATCTTCTTAGGTAGGCAATCCACTGATCTACTCAGTTAGGCACTCCACTAATATGCTAAACAAGCTCACATAGAACTTGTTCAAATCTTCTCAAAAAGTTCACACATAACTTGTCAAAATATGCTCAAAAAACTCACACATAACTTATCCAAATCTGCTCAACAAGCTCACACAGAACTTGTTAAAATCTACTCAACAAGCTCACACATAACTTGTCCAAAATCTACTCAACAAGCTCACCAGAACTTGTCCAAAATCTACTCAACAAGCTCACACAGAACTTTTCCAACTATTCTCAACAAGATCACACAGAACTTGTCCAAATATTCTCAACAATATCACACAAAAATTGTCCAAATCTTCTCAAAAAGTTGTCCCAAATTTGTCCACAAATCTATCCCAAAATTATCCACAAATTTGTCCATAAATCTATCCCAAAGGCCTTCTCAAAGGCTCAATCAATCATGCTCAAGTAGTACTCAAATCTCATCCACAAAACTATCAAGGCAAGGCTCAATTATGAACTCAATAAAGAATGGAAATACACTCTACAATGGATGAAAACATTGATCCACAATGATCTCAACTCAAATAAATCTCAACTCAACTCAAGTCTTATAGAACCATAAAGAGAATTGTTAGAGACTCAATATATTCTAAACTCAATCTCAACTGAAATCAAAATTATGGAATATTTTATTTCATGGAACTTGAGCAATCACTTCACACATCACTTGACTAGGTTCAATCAACTCAACTCAACCAATCACCATAAGGGACAACTCTTTCTCACAAAACCATCGTCCAAGCATGTAATGACCAAATCAAATATTTCCAACAATGGTCAATCACAAATCTCACATAACAATGATACTCATGTTCTTTTCTAACTCAAGTTATTTTCATAACCATTAGGCTTCAACAACTATGATTATAAAACAAGGTTTAAACACAACTCACAAACCATAAAACCTTGAAGCATTCAACCAACCACTTTCAAAAATAAAACCACAATAAATCCTTTTCTCTCCAATGATATTTTAGAAATCAACCAAAATAAACAAACAATAGGAGAATTTGCCCATACCTTTTATGAAGATGAATAAATTCCTTTGGAAATCTACCACACTCAACACACTTTGAAAAAGAACAAAACAACCTTCAGTTTTAACCCCTTTACAAAAATATAAATATCTCTTTACATACACATTATTTCTCCATATATTCAAGTTAATAAAATAGCCCTCAAAATAAGATTTCCAACGATATATAATATGGTATACTTCTAAAAGAGGAAAACACGAAAAAATTTTCTTTTTCTAAAAGTGCATTTCAACCCTTATATCGTGCCTTCTAAGAAAATAAAAATTTAATCAAACATTATTCCCTTAGCATCACCTTATTCCTCCAACATTAGGCAATAATAAAATATATTCAATAAAATATTTACTTACCTCTTAGAGGGAATCAAACCCTTGTCACTGCCCACTCAACATGACAACCTTGGTTCCAAAGACCACGTGAGCTATCTGCTCACATAGGACAGAGAGCAAAAATGCTCCCTATATTTTGCTGCCCTTGCTCATGCCAAAAACGTGTGCCAAATGCTCTTCTTCCACACTCTACGAAAATTGAACCCGATGGGAATCAAATGCATGCCCTGTCGCAACCAAAAACTCCATGCTTCCCAAGCTCAACATTTGACCACGCTGTCATATTGAAGAATTTTGGGGCTTCCATTTTTTTTTCTCTTCGTTCGATCCTTAGACTTTTGAATCGAAAGCCTTTGCATATATATATATGCAACCTTCATTTAATTTCACATACATCGATACCTTTAATTATTAATTTTATTTTGATGACGCATGGTTTTTATGACATCGACGATAACTTAAATTTTAATTTTAAAATTAAAATTAAAATTTTAAATAATTAAAATTTAAACTAAACATTTAAAATTAAATATCTCCATCACTGGGGCACCCTTTTCGATGAAATGAAAAGCCAACCTAGGTTTTAATAAAAACCCATTTCACATCTGCCATCCATGGTTTTAAATAAAACCTTTTATTTTACCTACCTTGATTTTCACAAAAACCTTGTATATATCTATGCTTTCCAAAATATCATAAATGCTTATTTATGAAATACTTTAGCCAGCAAAACTCAATGTGATCCATGTGACATTAATGACAACATAAAATAACTCAAATTTCCAACATATTCAAATGTTCTCTTGTAATTTTACAACTTTACCCTTTTGACCTTTTTTTCTCCCTCGTATATATCTTTCAACTTATCCTAAATTTCCTTTGTTGATGTGCAATGAATAACCTTTATAAACTCTATTTCACACAACCCTTTTAAAATTATATTCATTTCCTTTGAATAAGATGTATAAGATTACCATATTTATTTGTAGGTGGAGTAACTGGCGGTATGTATCCATTATCAACTAATTCCCATATTTTATTTCCAAGTGCCATTAGGTGAATCTTCATTCTCATACTCCAAAGTTCATAATTGTTCCCATTGAACAATACTACCGAATTCCTTGAATATCCATTCTGAGAATCCATTTGTGTTCTCATGAGATTTTCCCTCAAGTTGTTAAACCCTTATGAAGGAACCCGCTCTGATTCCAATTGAAGAACACAAGCTTATACTAAGAGGGGGGTGAACAATATAAGACCACTTTTTACTTTTCTTTACTCAAAAAATATTATCCAATATATAAATGTAATATCAATACCATTAATCAAAGCAATTCATAAATCACCACACACAATACAGACACCAATTTAATGTGGTTCACCCAATGTGGGGTACTGCACAGAGAAAATATTTCACTAAAATTTTCTCAATAAATGTCTTGGAAATCCTTCCCTATTACAATATTTATGGACCTATGTACAAAGGAGAAACAAATACCTTAATCTATTTTTCTTATGCCTATCCAAAGGAGACACCAATACCCTAAGTTGATTCATGGAACTCTATCCATAGGAGAACTACTCCTTTGCTTTGGCTGGTGATACTCTAGAAGACTACTGCCTTCATTGCAATGGATTATGGATCTCTCTCCACTGAAGACTCCTATCCTCACTTAGAACACCTCCATTCTCACTATCATAGCTAATGGATCTCTATCCACTAGATACTACTATCCTCTACTTTATCACATCCAAAGCTTACTTTTAGCTTTGCTCAAATCTGCACTAAACACTATCCTTTGGTCTAGCACAAATTTGTTCAAAATCTATCCCAAATCTTCACTAAACATTGTCCTTCGATCTAGCACATATCTGCTCAATATCTATCTCAAATTTGTACTAAACACAGTTCTTTGGTTTAGCACAAATCTTCTCAATATTTACCTCAAATCTATACTAAAAAATATCCTTCAGACTAGCATAAATATGCTCAATATCTATCTCAAATATACACTAAATATAGTCCTTTGGTCTAGCACAAATTTGCTCAATATCTATCTATGGTCTGGCATAAATCTGCCCTCAAATCTGCACCAAAATCTATTCTTAAATATATCCTCAAGCCTTAACAATAAGCTTTATCCAATCACAAATCAACTCTGCTAGATCTACCCCAAGCCTTAACACAAAGCTTGAACAAATAAATCAATCAACTCTAATCTTAAGTCTTCATAAATACTTACCTCAAATCTACTCAACAAGTCCTCACTAGAAATTTTTTCAATCTGATCAACAAGTCTTCACCAAGACTTACCTTAAATCTTCTCAAGTCCTTACTAGAACTTATCCAATATGCTCAACAAGTCTTCACCAAGACTTACCTCAAATATGATTTTAAGCTTTGACAGAAGCTCACAAAAATATATCCTTAAGCATTCACAAAATATTCCTCAAATATATCATTAAGTCCACTCTAGTACTTGCTCAAATCATCTCACAATATTTCACAAAATCTTATTCAAATCAATTGTAAAACTTGCATAAAAAATCAACTCAATCTCTTTCAAAAAACTTCTTCAATCACTCAAACAAGTTTCACTCATAATCTTGTTTAACCTCATAAAAATATAAATAATGGTTAGAGAATCAATATGTTTCACACTCACAATACAAACAAAACTCAACTTAATATCTTTTAGAAATTCTCTTTAATCACACAAATAAATTTCACTCCAAATTTTGTTTAACCTCGGAAGAATATAGAGAATTGCTATAGACCCAATATATTTCACTCACAAACACTCAATCACTATCAAAATATTTTTAGATAAATTTACAATAAAGAATAATTTGTTTCACATAACTTGAACTATCACTCCAACACTTTCAATCAACTATGATCATCCAACTTCACTCAATGAAACGCAACTTGCTTAAAAACCCTAATCAAGTTTTTCACAATACTTCCAACAAATCTCACTATGGAGCTCAACCTTGAATCAAGATGATTCCAAATTCACATAACAATTATACTCATGATATTTCACAAACCCTAGTCAAGCACATGAAATCTTACTCAAATATTTCCAATAATGATTATCAAAAAATCTCAAATAACCATGATATTCATGTTCTTTTACAAACCCTAGTACAATATTATTCTCAATTTTACACTCAATTATCTTAACAAAAATTCACCAATCATGCACATGAAAGCTTACTCAACAATGCTTATCAAACAAAACTTTTCACTCCAACTTAGCATTCACAACTTTCAATCGAACAATATTTCACTCACAAGGAAGATATGCCCATACATTTTTCTTGATGGAAAAAAGACCTCAAAACCTATCTCAACACAATCAATCTCTTTGCCAATATCAATGGTTAGATATCAAAAATATATCCTCAATTATTTCCTTCAAATATTTCCCTCAAAATATTTTACCATACAAAAATTATTAATTCTCAATTACACCTTATAATCTCCAACATTTAAAATAATATTCAACATATATCAAATCACAATAACCCTTATTACTCCTAACTTCCTTTTCATAAAAATAATAAAATTAAAGCCTTATAACTCCCTACTCAAAATTGCATTTTCAAAATAATTGACTTTATAAAATAATGCAATTTACTTTTAACCTTCAACAAAACTATTTATCACCTTTTGTTTAAGGTAAAAATAATTTACCTTATCCTCCTTTTAACTCCTTAAGCACTCACTAAAAACAATACACCATGAGCTCATATCATACCCACAAAGCAAAAATTAAATCATGCACTTCAACTAAGCGCCACAAAAAACTAAATACCTCAATGCGCTCCTTGGAGGGACTCATTCTGTGGATGAAGCGTCACTTGTGGCTTAGATGCAGCTACCCTACCACATCATCTAAGTGCTCACGTGGGAGGTAAAAGCACCTAGAGAACTTTTTCTCTTACTCCTGCACCAAAAGCCAAAAGGCTTTGTCCTTGCGTCGTCGTCGAGACTCGAACATAGCACCTTTGTGTTCTCAATGCCTTACACACCTCAGATCCACTGCTAGGCCAAAAAAGTGGTTGGTGTTGAATATTCCCACCTTGGTTAGTTTTTATTTCCACATATTTTGAGGGAAATTAAAAATTAAAATATTTTCCTTTGTTTTCTCATGAATTATTCACCTTCTCTTTTCACAAATTTCATGCACAATATTTCAGAGACTTACCTTTGTGAGGCAAGTGCTATGGTATTTATACCATATGCTTCTATTTTTCAATGTCGGTAGAGGAATATAAAATTTAAATTAAACTTGGCTCCCAACCCAACTTTGGGTTGTAAAATTATTATATAAATTAATTTATAATATAAGTATTATAAATGATTTATAAACTACCTTAGGCAGTAATTAAACTTTTAATATTATAATAAAATATTGTAACATTATTTCCATTTGGCTTACGTGTTTTTCTCTTTTTCCCTTAGACCTTTTATGACCATCTTTAATATTATAATATTATTTCCTTTAGGCCTTTTCTTTAGGGTATTTAATCGTCGGTTTTACCAATCATGTGGAGTTCTTAAACCAAATCTCTTGGGCTTAAAATATAAATATTGTAACCCTTATTTTTCCAAGTCCTACACTGATTCCTAAGACTAACTCTTGACATCAATGACAACACAACTAACTCAAAATTTCCAATAAAAATCATATCTCCTCTCACAAAAATTACAAAAAAGGACACTTTTAAGTGGAATGAAGTAGCTTATCAGTCATTCCAAGCACTCAAAGAAGCTATATGTTCCACTCAAGTATTTGCTACTCCAAAATTTAGTAAACCCTTTATCATCGAGTGTGACACTTTTCATACAGGAATTGGTGCAGTTTTAATGCACAATGGTCACCCATTGGCTTTTGAAAGCAAGCAACTATCAAGAAAAAATTTGTAGTGATCCACATATGAGAAAGAAATATTGACTATTGTATACACCATGGAGAAATAGAGGTATTATTTACTATGTATTCACTTCATCATAAAAATGGATCATAGTAGTCTTAAGCACTTTCTAGAACATCGTTTCTCTTATTCTGAAAAAAACAAGTGGATGACCAAACTATTGGGTTATGATTTCATAATTGAGTATAAGAAGGACAAAATGTAGTAGCTGATGCATTTTCTTATAAATATGAAGATGAAGTCTCCATTAATTCCATTTATGGTCCTTGATCACAATGGATTTCTCAACTTCAAGAAGAATGGTTGGTTGATACTGAAGTTGCTCAGATTATTCAAGATATGAATAAAGTATCCTCAAAACATCCTTATTTTTTATATAGGGAAGGGATGTTATGCAAGAAATAATGTATTTACATTCCATAGGGTTCCAATATTAAAACCATGACCCTTGAAGAATCACATTCATCTCCATCATTATGGCACTTATGATTCTTGAAAATATATCAATGGGTGAAACAATAATTTTATTAGAAAATATTAAAATTAGATGTCAAGAAATTTGTGGCTAAATGTGAAGTATGCCATCCCAATAAAGGGGAAACAGTCAAATATCTAGGAATTTTGCAATCCTTACCAATTTCAGACCGCTAATGGGAACACATATCAATGGATTTCATTGAAGGGATGCCCAAATCAGATGGTAAAACAATTATTTTTTGGTTGTCGATTGTCTCTCCAACTAGGCTCACTTCAGTGCTCTACAACACCCATATTTAGCGAGCAAGATGGCCAAGGTATTTAGTGACTCCATTTTCAAGTTACATGGCATACCCAAAACTATTGTAAGTGATCGTGATCCCATATTTACTAGCCATTTATAGAGAGAATTATTCCATCTTAGTGGTGCCAATTTTTATATGTCCTCTACATACCATCCCCAAACTGATGCTCAAACAAAAATAGTTAAAAAATATATGGGTACCTATTTATGTTGCATTGCTAAAGATAAGCAATATCAATGGATTCAATAACTATCATTATAATAATGGTGGTATAACACTTCTTTTCATTCTTCCCTCAATATGTCTTAATTTTAAACATTGTATGGGTTAAAATGACTAGCAATCTCATATTATGTTCCAAAATCTTCCAAACTAGCTCAACATTCTTAAAGATAAACTTGATACATACTCAAAATCGTATGAAGCAACAACAAGACTTACATCATTTAGAATGATAATTCAATGTAGGAGATATGGTTTTCTTACGACTGCAACCTTATAAGCAGTGGTCCTTGAATATCAAGACCAGTTAGAAGTTGGATCCTTGATTCTACAGGCCCTACAAGATAGTTCATCACATAGGTGAAGCAACATATCAATTGTATCTTTTGCCTACCTCTCGTATACATCCAATTTTTTATGTATCCTATCTCAAAAAAGTTATTGGCAAAAGAGTACACTTCTAGACAATGCTCCTAGTACTATATGAGGAATATTGTATAACTCTTCAACCAGAAGAAATCTGGCAAACTAGAGCATGTCAACTTCGATTTGGCCATATTAAAAAAATTATAATCAAATGGTAGGAACTACTAGTAGAAGATAGTACATGAAAACCAAAAAGTATTTTTGAGTTATTTCTAGCTTTAAGGACAGTTTTATAAGTAGGTAAGCCATGTTACAACTCCAATATAACTAGTCAGCTATATTATTCATATTTATAGTTGTAGGTTGATTTACATTTGATTATCTATCATCAATTTATTCATCTACGTATTTGCAAAGGACTTAGAACTCCTTAAGTGGTAAAGGACTTAGCCTTCATAAAGTGGCAAGAATTATTTGATTTATTCCATATGATTGGTGTTTTAATTTATTTCCAATAAGTTTCACTTTAGGTTCTCACTTTTAGTGCTTCCTTTTGGTTTGATTGCCTACAATACAGAAGAACAATGTATATAATTTCAAATTAATTGATTTTATTTTAACTGTAGGTTTAAATTATTGAATTTAATACTTAAAGATCCATTTTCATTAAATATCATATGCTAAATGCATACTCTAAAGTTCAAAATCCTTTCATTTAGTTTTGTGTGAAATGTCTTCACTTTTAATCTTATGGCCAAAGTATTAGATTTAACACTAAGGTTGTATTTTCATTTTAATGTCAAAGTATTAAATTGAACACTAAGGTTCTCATTATTTATTTATTGTGTTCATGAAGGTTGGAGATTATTTATTAATATGCTTAGTCGTTAATATTTCAATGATTCACTTAGTCGTTAACATATATTGCTCTCTTAGCTCAAAGAAGAGGATAATGCATTGTGTAAAGCGGTTGAGGACATTGACAACCAAGTGGACACCTGCTGGAAACAGAAAGCAAGTACCACTTGGTTATTAGAAGGTGATAAAAATACCAAATGTTTCCATAAAGTTTCTTGTTCTAGGAGACATATGAACAACATGAAAGCTCTTCAATATGAGAACATACACTCCTTTGATATAATTCTAGGTATGCATTTCCATTCAATGGATTATTTTTCTAAACATTTTAAGAAAATTATGGTGCAAGATGAAGAGGCTAAAAAAGAAGTTATTGTTTTCATACCCTATGTTATATCTGAAGAAGAAAATCAGGTCCTACGTAAACCTATTGATAGAGAGGAACTAAAAAATGTAGTCTTTGGAATAAGCATAGAAAAAACACTAGGTCCATATGGTTTTTCAATTGAGTTTTTTCAGGCCTTCTGGGACAACTTGGAGGAGGATGTAATGACTATTATAGAGGATTCCAAAGGTAGTAAAATAATTATTAAAGCATTAAATCATAATTTCATTGCCTTAATTCCAAAAGCGGAGGAGGGGGTGCATATTTTAGATTATAGGCCTATTGCCTTATGCATTTTCATATGTAAAATAATCACAAAGGTAATGGTTGAATGAAAAAATCCTCTTCTACATAGCATTATCTCCTTGAGGTAAGTTTTTTTTTTAGAGGGTAGGTATATCTGGGATGGTGTGGTTCTATATCGGGAGGCAATCCATTCAATGCAAACATATGATAATAGAGGAATATTCAAAAAATTGGATATGTCAAAGGCTTATGATAGGATGGAGTGGAGATTCTTGTCAAATATGATGATAACATTTGGTTTCAATTAGGATTGGATAGAGTGGGTCATGAGTTGTGTTTCTACTTTGACATACTCAGTATTAATCTAGGGTCTTCACTCGCAACCGTTTGGAGCTACTCGAGGTCTTCATCAAGGAGATCCTTGTTCCCCCTATATTTTTCCCATATTGGCTGAAGGCTTGGGTAGAGTCAACTTGAGAAGAAGACAACAAGGCTTTATAATAGGTATCAATGTGGGTGAGGAATTTTTGACTCACCTATAGTTTGTGGATGCCATAGTATTGGTGGGAGTGGCCAACTTTAGGGAAGTAAGAATGATTAGATATACACTTAATTTCTACCTTAGGGCTATAAACCAATTCATCAATGATAAAAAATCCAAAGTGGTCTTTTTCAATCTTGATCAAAAGCTTCAAGATAGAATTTTAGAGATCTTGGTATTCACAAGGACTTCTCTCCCAATATTATACTTAGGGGTCCCTTTGCATTTTAAAAAACTAAAAATAGATATCTGGAGGATTGTTTTGTATTTTATCAAGGAAAGAACTAATAATTGGTCTCAAAAATGGTTAAGCTATGGGGGTAGATTAATTTTTTTATAGTAAATCATTAAATCCATGTCAATTTAAAAATTTTCTATCCTCATTGCCCCACATACCATATGGAAAGAGTTGGACAAGATGGATAGAAATATTTTATAAGAAGGAGAAAAAGGAGAGAGGAAACGGGCCTTAGTAGGTTGGGAGAAAGTAAACCAACCCAAGGTAAAGTGAGTTTTGGGACTGAGAAAATTAAAGTTAAATAATAAATCTTTGGATGGAAAGCTTTATTGGAGGTGGATTTCCCAATAAACTTCTTTATTTGATAGAATTTTAACTAGTAAATATTTGGGACAGGTAAACCCAAATGAGGTGGTTTATTTTTCTTTGGATGGTAATGGATCCTTAGTGTGGTAGGATCTTAAGTTAGGATATCAAGTAGTGAAATATAGACTATTTTAGAAAGTGGGAAGAGATGAGAAGGCACAATTTTGGATAGATTCATGGGATCAATACCCACATATCATTAGTGAATTCTATGAACTACAACCAATAAAAAAGTCATGGAAACTAGGGGTTGGGTCTAAATTGAAAGTTATTTTAACACTAGTTAGCTAGGGAATTATAATTTTTAGTTCTCCCACTTGTTGAATACTTTGCCAAACCCATTTCAACTGTATAAAATCTAAACTTTTTTGTGCTAACTGCCTTGGTTAAAGCATCTGCAACATTTTCCTTTGCATCCACTTTCTCCAACAACAGTTTCTTCTGTTCAATAATGTCCTTGCTAAAATGGAACTTTGTATCAATGTACTTCATTCTGGAATGGTAAGCAGGGTTCTTTGCTAGAAATATAGCACTCTGACTATCACAATTTATCTTCATAGCTCCTTGAAATACCCCATTTTCAGCATATAGTATTTGTATCCAACTACTTTCTTACTGGCATCGGTGGTTGCCATGTACTCAGATTCAGTGGTTGAAAGAGCAACAACATTTTACCTTTTGCTCATCCAACTAACAGCTCCTCCAAACAAATTGAATACATAAGCACTAGTAGATCTTTTATTGTCCAGATCTCCAGCCCAATCTGCATCAACAAATCCTTCTATATCCAAGGATCTATCTTCTTTACTTGTACCCTCATAACAAATTGAAAAATCATAAGTACCACACAGATATCCAAAAACCCTTTTCACAATAGTCTAATGCTCTTTACCAGGTTTGGAGATATATTTGCTCAAAACTCCCACTGCATGGGCAATTTCTGGTCTAGTACAGACCATGGCATACATTAAACTACCTATAATATTTGCATAAGGAACATGGGACATTTCTTATACCTCTTCTTCTATTTTTGGATATTTTTCAGCAGATAATTTTCCCCCCAAAGGAATAGGTACCTTCATTGGTTTGCAATCCTACATATTGAATATCTTTAATACTGTCTCAACATATTTTTTCTAATCTAGCCATAGCTTTTTGTTAGAACAATATTTTTTTATTTTCATGTCCAAAATAAAATTTGCAGGGCCAAGATCTTTCATATCAAACTGTGATGCTAACTGAGACTTCACTTCCTTGATCATTTTTTTACTATTTCCAATTAGTAACATGCCATCAACATACAAAACTATAATGACAAGTACATTACCAATTTTATTTCAATATACACAGTGATCAACATTTCTACGAACAAAATCAATTCCTAAGACATAAGTATCAAATTTTTGATACCACATTCTAGGTGATTGTTTCAGTCTGTACAGATATTTCTTTAACTTACATACAAGATCCTCCTTTTATGTAATAGTGAAACCTTCAGGTTGTCTCATATAGATTTCTTCCTCCAAATATCCATGAAGGAATGCAGTATTTACATCCATTTGCTCTATTTCAAGATCAAAAGAAGAAGCAACATATAATAGAAATCTAATTGAGGTTAGCTTTGCAACAGGAGAAAATACTTCACCATAATAAATTCCCTCTACCTGAGAATAACCTTTAGTCACTAAGTGAGCTTTGTATTTCTCCACTTTACCTTCAGCATTCTGCTTCTTGAAAATCCATTTACAACCTATCGCTTTTCTTCCACTAGGTAATTTCACTAAATCCCATGTTTTTTTCTTTTTCAGGGCCATCATTTCCTCATCCATGGACTCTTCCCAAAGGTTTACCTCTTCATAATTTATAGCTTCTCTAATAGTTCTAGGATATTCATCAGTAATAGATAATACAAAAGAAGTAGGAAATGCAGATGGATTGTACCTTTAAGGTTTCCTTCTTTCCCATGTTGATCTCCTTACCATAGGAGTATGAAACTCTTGTTCATCTTCATACAAATCCTCATACATATCCTCATCTATCTGCTCCTCTACCAGATCCTCTTCTGTGTGATCTTCTTCCATGAGATCAAATTGGACCTTTTCAGGTTCTTCTTCTATTACTTCCTTCCTGTGATCACTTTTAGTTTCTCTAAAAACCACATCTCTTCTGTACACTGTTATTTTAGTTTTTGGATTCCAAAGTTTATATGCTTTAACACCATATTTATAACCAATAAAGATACATTTAACAACATTATTATCAAGCTTACTTCTTTTATCCTTTGTAATTTGCATGTATGCATCACAACCAAAAACTCTAAGATGTGAGAGAGAGGGTTTCTTACCAAACCATGCTTCAAATGGAGTTTGATCCGGCAATGCTGATGTAGGAGATCAATTTCGTAAGTAGCATGCCACACTCACTACCTCAGCCCATAATTCATGTGTCAAACTTGCACCACTAAGCATACTTCTAGCCTGTTCCATCAGAGATATGTTCAATCTCTCTACAACTCCATTTTTTTGAGGTGTATATGGAGTAGTCTTCTATCTTGCAATACCAGACTACTTACAAAAATCTTCAAATTTATTTGAACAATACTCTCCTTCATTATTAGACCTCAATACCTTAATTATTTTATTAGTTTGATTTTCAAAAAGTGCTTTAAATTCTCTAAATTTATCAAACACTTCATATTTACTCTTAATAAAATAAATCTATGCATATATTGAAAATTCATAAAAAAAAAGCATAATACCATGATTCTCTAAGTTATGGTATAGGGATAGGACCAAATATATCACTATAAATCAGATCTAATAGCCCTGTTGCTCTAGCAACACCAGATGGGAAACTCACACGATTCTACTTTCCATAAATGTAGTGTTCACAAAAATCAAAAACCATTGAGAAATCAGGGATACCATGAACCATACCTTTTGTGTGCAGGGTACGCAATCCCTTTTATCCAATATATCCCATTATTTTATGCCAGAGTGTTGAGATTTTATCTGATTCAACCTCAAAAATAGTTGAGCTATTGCACTCATTTGTCATAGTTCTTCCCAATAGCTTGTACAAAGTTCCAATACAAACTCCTCTTGCTAACACCATTGATCCTCAAACCATTTTGCATGAATCTTTGCTGAAACTAACATTTACTACTGCATCAGCCATTTTTCCTATAGAAATTAAATTTCTAACAAGTCCTGGAATATGCATCACACCTGGAAGGGTCTTAACCCTACCATACTGCAATAGTATTTTCACCCTTCCATGAACAATGATCTTAAATGGTCAATCATCTCCCAATAGTACCTCTCCTCCATCATATCTTTCATATTCACTGAACCACCCCCTATGAGGAGTCATATGAAAAGAGGCACCAGTATCGATCAACCAATAATTTTTATCTGATCATGTGGAGCAAGATGCCAGATATACATCCCCTCCTTCATCAATAGATTTATGTGTCTCTGTGGAAGTGGATTCATTAGACCTCTTTCCAAAATCAACATTATTTGATCTGCAGTCCTTCTTTATGTGACCATGCTTGCCACACTTCCAACACTTTCTCTCAAACTTTCCACGAGGCTTGGATCTACCTCTAGATTTAGATCTATCACTGTATCTTGTTTTATATTTTTCCTTGGCATGCCCTCTCACTGTTAGGGCTTCCTTTGAAGTTCCCTCCATGGCTTTTCTCCTCATATCCTCTGATATTAGAGATGCCACAATATATTCAAACTTCAATGTATATGAGGTTGTATTACCAATTGCTACAACTAAGTTATCCCATGAATCTGGTAAAGAGCATAGCAAGGTAATACATTTATCTTCCTCACTTAACTTAATATCAATAGATGTAAGTTGCCTTACCACTATATTGAATGAATTCATATGATCTGCAACTGAATCTCCTTCATTCATCATGAGATTATATAGTTTCTTTCGGAGGAATGATTTTTTCACCAAGGACTTAGATTGATACAAATCCCCTAATTTATTTTAGATATCCTTTGTAGTAGCTTCTCCATAAAAATTTATTAGGACTAAATCTGCAAGACACAGTCGAATTAGACTCCTTGCTTTTCAATTCATATTTTCCCAATATTCATCGGATGTTCTTGCAGGTTTTGTTTGTTCATAAATAACAACCCACTAATCTCTGTCCATGAGCAGATCCTCCATATTCAACTTCCATAGCTCAAATATTTTTCCATAAAATTTCTCGATCTCTATCCTTGAATGATTTCCTATAATTTTCCTTCAAGATCCTTCTACAAAAAAACTCACACTCTGAAATAGATTTTCTCTCCCTCTTAGAAACCCTAGAAACCCTTCAAATGAAATGAAACCCTAGAAATAAAGGCGTCTCCCTCTGGCTAACAACTTGGCTATGATACAAAATGAAGAGATCTACAAAAAATTATTCCAAAAATAATGTAGAAATAAATAACTTAGAAGAAATGACACCACACAATGCACATATGACACACGAGATTTACCCTATTTCACCCGATGTGGGCTACTCCAACAAAACAAGAGCCACTCCTCCTTGATATTATTATTTTTCTTTCTTGCCTAAAAATGGGACATTACAATAAAATATAAAGGAAACTCTCACAACCCTAAAACACTATGTGGTATTAGAATACAATGGGCACAATACCATGGGCTAAACCACCCACACCCACACCCACCAACCACCCACCAATCGTGGGAATCCCAAAAATCACTCTGTCAATCACTCTGAAAAAAGGGGGGAAATTTTTTTTTGACGGTCAAAAACCACCTTCTATGTGGCTAGGGGGGCTACTGCCCCCCCGAACCCCCCCTGGCACCCCCAGGGAGGGCTTCGACCTCTTCATGAGGAGCTTCGCTCCTCTTATCCTCTCGTGCCTGCCTATAGTACTTCCTTGGCAAAGGATGAGACACATCCAACAATCAATACCCACATATCATTATTGAATTCTCTAAACTACAACAAATAAAAACATCCATGGAAACCAAGGGTTGGGTCCAAATTGAAAGTTATTTTAACACTAGTTAGTTAGGGATTTATAATTTTTAGTAGTTTAATAAGTTGGATGAGTAGCCAATTTCAATTCCTCCAAATTTGACACCCATCATGACTAAAATATTGGTAGAAATATTTCTCACAGGTAGATATGAGGAGTATGAATTATCTTGGGGCTATGGGAACCTTTGTGTATATACCATGAAGGATGGATATTATAATATCCTTCCATAGCCTCCTCCTCATGCATATCAATTTGAGGATTGGATAAATATTTGGTAGTCCAAGGGTTGGATTAAAGTAAAATTTTTGGCTTGGAAGTTCATGCATAATGGAATTCTTATTTTTGATAATCTCATATGTAGGGAAACCATTAGTCCATATCAATGTATTTTATACTACAAGAGTGAGGAAAAAAATGATCACTTGATTTTTGAGTGCCCATTCACGTGCCAGATCTAGGGGAGATGGTTTTTATATTTTAAAATTCGAGTTAATGGTGATTTAAATCGTATTAATACTTGTGAGATATGGAAGAGGGCTAGATTTAAATCTAAATATATTTGTATTTTTTGTGATCTTAGATTAAACTTAATTTGGTGGCAAGTTTTGTTGGAGAGAAAGGGCAAAATATTTAGAGAAACCTTTTCATATTTAGATGGAGTTTGGCAGATTAGTTGGAGCAAAGTCACAGAAATTATGGTAGTGTATGCTAAAGAGAAAAATTAGGTTGTTATAGGGATAATGGAGAAGGAAGTTGAAGTGCAAGAGGGGCATGACAAAGCTATTTGGAAACCACTCCCAAAATCTTAGATTAAAATTAATATTGATGGAGCTAAAAAAGGCATTCCAGATAGAGTTGGAATTGGAGTGGTTTGCTGAAATCATGTTGGAACAGTGCTCTATTGGAAACTACAAGGCTTGGGAAACCACAAATAATGAAGTGGAAGCCTTAGCTATCAAATATACTTATATTTGGGTAGTAAAACAAGGTCAAAGGAGGATAATCTGATTCATATTATCAAATTATGGTTAGATATCTAGATTGCATGAGGAAATTTGCTTTGAAGACATGGAGGTTGAGGATTCTTATCACTCAAATTAAGAAATTGTGGAGGGAATTAGATGATGTGATTCCATTTTATGTGAGTAGAGATCTAAATAAAGTGGCAGACTTCCTGGATAATATGGGCATTGAGAATGAGGTAGGGGTTCAGTGGCATAGTGACATGGCTATTGAGGATGAGATGTTTAGGAAGGTTGGTGAGAAAATATAGTGTTTAGCTAATTTGGACAACCATTACAGAAATATGGTTTAGGATATTTGTGCTCCAATGTAGATATTCTTTTACAATTGTAAATAGGCGAATAACCATTGTAGAAATACGGTTTAAGATATTTGGCTCCAATGCAAATCTTCTTTTACTATTGTAAACATGTGTTCTCTTTGGCTAAGGCTGGGAGAAGTCCAATCCCAACTTGTAAATGATCTTTGTTTTAATACAATTTAAAAAAAAAAAAATTTCTAAAAAAAACGTCTATTGCTCTCGATTAATAGACCTTTATGTTTTCCTATGATATTATTTAAATTTCAAACTAATTCAAAATGCTATTAACCTTTCAAATTTTATTAAATTGATTTCATAAAGTTTAATTCTTTTATAAAATGAGTGGTCTATGTACATAAACTTCAATATGCCTAAGATATGAAAATTAGATTTATGTTGACTCCTAATTTAATCATATAAAGAAATTAAAATTTAATGTTCAAAATTTTCGTTTTAATTTCATATTGCTAAGATTCAAAGTCTATGGTTTAGATTAAAATTTTTTATTTAATTTCCTTCTTTGATTTTATTTATTATGCCTTAAGCTCTCAAATAATTCATTTTATGAAAATGAACTCTTATTAGGTATTTGATTTACTTTAATTTTATGTCCCAAGTATTAGGTTGAACTTTGAGGTTCTTTAATAATTTTCATGATTTTAATGTCAAGGGGTAAAATTTTTTTTTGATGAAAAGCTAAATTATATTAATAATAAAGTTTAACATGAAAAAAACTGGCGGGTGGCAATGATCACACCCCTGGAATAAACAAGCCAACCCTAACCATGGGTTGGGAAACCACAAACTAGAGCTCACTACAAACTAGGTAACATCAATAAAATAGGCAGTGAAACTTGCATGCAATCAGAAAGTTTGTGGCTACACGTCTACGTTGGAGTCCCATGGAATGGCCAAGGTATGTGGTAATCCATCTGTGTGTCCCTGATCCTCATGAAAATTTGAATCTCTCCATCCCTATCCTCGAGATCTATCAAGCTAGCGATTATGTGCACTTATATCCCCTGCATTCTAGGCATGATCCTGTGTGCCACCATTAACTTCCACCAGCTCATCCCAGGAACCTATGGGTAGAGAACATGATGGTGATTTAATTTGTTGTGCATTCCATCCATAATTGTAGGTAAAAATTTCTTGTCCCCAACCTCCCTGTGCATGCACTAGACGTGGCAGTTGATGAGACCTCGAGCGGGAACAGGACGTCTGTTGTGTGTTGTTTGGAAAAACCCTGCTAACTGAGCAAGGTGCATTTTTCCAATCATCCAAAAGTGCCTTCATGTGTGCCTTCTCAATGTCAAGTTTAGCCTGCTGATTGCAAATCTGGAACCATGTATCTTGAAACACCTCTATTTTGTCAGCTAGAGAAAATTCATCAGAAGGATTTTGATGCTGAAAAACTATCTTGTTTCTAGATTTCCACATGTGAAAAAGAAGACTAATTCAAAATATGTGCCACACTTTGGACAAGGTAAGAAAAAATTTAATCTTATCCCCTAACAGAGCTTGCTGCCATGTAAGGAATTCATCCTGGAATTGGGAAAAAAAAGACCATCCCCATTCCCAGGCACTCCTTGCTCTTATGCAGAACCAAAAAATATGAGGAGAAGATTCATCCTCATTATAGAATGCACATTTAGGGTTTGCAACTCCCAAGTGCCTGAGTCTGTCTCCTAAGGGTAAACTTTGAAAGAGAAGGCTCCTAGAAAAAAAAGATTGTTTTGGATCAAGAAAAGAAGACCAAACTATCTGAAATCGAGCCTTCCAACCAAAAATCGCCACTAGATATCCCCATTTATCATTAAGTCTAGGGACCATTGGCAACATTGGGGAGAGCCACTTGTAACCCAATTTAGTTGAGTAATTCAACAATGGTATATCCGAAAACTAGGACCAATCTTTCCACCATGGCCTCTGAGAGTGCTGCCCACACTTGTGCCACATGGAAAAGGGGATAATATCAATTACTGAGTCATAAGTGAGCATGTCACCAGTGCTCAACTGAAATTGTTGTTTAAAAAGTGACCAAGGGATCCAATCCCTCGAGGTTTGAGAATAAAAATTAGAAACTGTAGATATACCTTTTTTAAAAAACTTTTGGGCATGAATCCACAGGACCTAAGCAAGAGGAGTTCCCTGAATGTTAATCACCGAAGACCACCAGATGTTTAAAGAATTGATGGGCAGTCCTTTATGGCCTATACTCCCTTTCCACTTAAGCCAAGGAGTGAATTGCTGCCATGATTTCCAAATACTTTTAATCACAAAAGAACCAGAGATTTTCATAAAGACTGGCATTACAATTAGGGAAGGGAGGTCAATTCCTCTCCAGGCTTGTTTTTTCAAAGGTAGCCCTGAAGAAATACAATGTTTGATGAGGATTTTCTAGGCCTCCGAGCCTTTAAGGGCTCATATGATCCATTTGGCACAGAGAGCCGTGCCTTGTCTTTTACAGTCAACCATGCCCATTCCTCCTGAAGCTTTAGGTAAACAACACATATCCCAAGCAACCCGATGAAAACCTTTCTTCTCAGCTGAGTTTGCCCACAAAAAATTCCTCAATAGTCTTTCAAGCTTAAGGTAGCATGCTTGTGAAGGGACCCAACAAGAAGAGTAATACACATGAGTAGAGGCAAGGACCTTAGAACAAATCTGGAATTTTCCTGCCAGAGACATCTTCTTAGTAATCCAATACTCAAGATTTTTCTCAACTTTTTGCAGAACATAGTTCCATAACTGAATAGGGGAACCATAAAAGGCAAAAGGGATCCCTAGAAATTTGAACACTTATCCTGGCAAAATCCAATGCCATTGAAACTGTTCTAGCCAAGGAGGGAGTGGGGTAGGGGACTGTCGATAACAAGAAGTTTTTCTCCACTGAATACTAGAACTAGAGGCCTGACAAAAAACTTCCAAACATCTGAGTGCTTCCTTCACTGAGTGTTCCTCCTCTAAAAGAGTGAGAAAAGAGTCATCAGCAAAGTGACCATTAATGAGCTGACCTTGGTTATCAGGGAGAGAAATACCCTTAATTTGGCCCAAAGAAGCATGCCTAGCAAGCAAATATCCAAAGGCTTCAGCAGCAAGGATATACAAAGAAGGAGCCAAGGGACAACCTTGCCGAACATATATGAACAAACTGATTGGACTAGTTTGATGAGTATTCAAAGATAAAATAGTCGAAGCATCTTGAAAAAGAATATTGATAGATTGAACAAAAACAGGCCCAAACCCTAAAGACTGTAACATGGAAAGAATGAAGTTCCATTCAATTCTATCATAGGCCTTTTCAAAATCAATTTTCAAGAAGAGGGCTTGCTGACTAGACTGCTTAGCCCATTCCATACCTTCCCAAACTGCAATGACATTATCCAATATATATCTGCCTTTAATAAATCCTGTTTGCTCCGGCCTAACAATAAGAGGCAACAGGGGCCGAAGTTTCAAATCCAGGGCTTTGGCAATAATCTTATAGCTGACATTGAGCAAGGTAATTGGCCTCCAACTTTTTATACATTCAGGATCCCCTTGTTTTGGAATGAACTTGATATTACCTCGGTTCAAAATTGCTCCAAGAGAGCCACTGTGCATGGCTTCAAGGTAGAATTTGTGTAAATCAGAACCAACAAAGTCCCAACATGCCTTGTAGAATTCACAAGGAAATCCATCCAAGCACAGGGCCTTCTCATTGGCCATTTGAGTTAATGCTGAGGCAAGGTCATCAACAGATAAATACTTTTCACACTCATCTCTTTGAGCTACAGAGAGTTTGTTAGGGATAGCATCAATGCAAAGCTTGAGAGCTTCATCCCTCTCTGGAGAAGAAGACTGAGCAGCAAAAACTTGAGTGTAATGCTTAACAAAAATGTCAGCAATATTGGGTAGAGAGGTATGGCGAATACCATTGTCCATAATAGCTTTGAATTTAGTGGCATTGCGAGGAGGACATAACTTTTGGAAGAATTCCTTAGAAACTCTGTCCCCAATTTTAAGCCAATGTAAGCAGGCCTTGATCTGAACACCTTTAGCTTCATAGAGCTCTGCCACCTTGAGCTCATGACGAACCTGAGCAGCATGCCCCTGCAAAACAGGATAGAGAGGGTTGGCTTCAAGCCTACAAGAGGATTTTGTTAGTTTAGTGCGTAAAGCAAGCAAAGAATATTTTCTAAACTGAGCAACTTTCTTGCCCAAACTGCGAAGAAGGGTTGTGGTTCGGGATATAGCATCATTCCACCACTCAATCCATCCTTCTTCACCAACAGGTCTGTCCCCCAAATTGGAGACTCTTCGAATATGACACATCATGGAAGAATGCTGAAGAAAGGATGTGTTAAGAAAAAACTGAGACTTAATACCCTGAACAGGTACCACAGAAGATAAAATAGTGAACATAATTGGGGAATGATCAGACCCAATAGTACCAGCAATAACCTCCACAACTGGAGCATCACCATGCTTTCGATGAAAATAAAACTGGGTATGGTCTGACAACATAGCTCTATCTAAACGTTTGAGAATCCTTGCCCGCCCAACTTGAAAGTTATTCCAGGTAAACCAAAGGTGCTCATCAAAAGAAGCAGGAGAAATACAGGAATTAGGGTCAGACAAACATAATTTTTTTTCATAAAAAACTAGGCTTCACGCTCACCAAGGGCCCACCTATGGTTTAGACCCCCAATTTTATCAGAAGCACGCTCAACCATATTAAAATCTCCATAGACAATCCAAACTATAGGAGGCAAAGAAAAGGCACACCATTTCCAAAGCAAACAACGCTCCGAAGCACTATTGGAGGCATATACATTTAAAATTCCAAAGGACATTCCATCAACTTCAAGCAAAATCCAAATAGCTTGGTTAGAAGGGTCAACCCCCCAATCAACAAAATTCCCATGCCATCTATTGGCCAGGAGAATAACAGCACCACTACGACCGGGAAGGTGCTTGGTGGAAAATTTTTGACTATTAGGGTAAATGAGCGCATAGGCACACTGCAATTGGAACTCAGTAATTTTAACTTCTTGCAAGCAAACAATATCTGGGCCCCCATACTTGGTTGCACAAAAAGTAATATCATCACGAACCATGTATCTTCGAACTAGGTCCGTCTGTCATCTAACATTCCATGATAGAAAAATCATTATGACCTGTCGAGGATCAAACTTCCTCTAACCTCATCAGAGTCACCCAGAATAGCAAGCAACTAAAACGAGTTGCTAGAAAAGCTTCCCAGTTGTTAGTTTTTGTCTGCATGCAGACCCTGCACTGGACTATGAGACCTTCGTCTTCGGGCATTCATGCCTTATTTTTGCTCCATCTTGTGAGCAACCATGGAGATAGAGAGGATACCATCATATTTAAGAGCCATCGACATATCTTCAGCCATAACTGCTGAATTGGAAAGGATTTGAGTACTTGGGGAAGCATTCTGGGATGGAACTAGGACATGCAAGGGCAGTTTTATCGCTGTCTTGAGCATAGGAGCCAGTAGGCTGACCCCCCTGAGGATTATGGACAGAGGACTGGCCTCGAGGGCCTTTACCAGGGACATGCTTGCCTTTCTTGGATACCACCTTCCAGTCACTGTCAGACCCATCTTTGGTTGGCTGGTTTTTCTCATTAGAAGCTTGATTAACAGGGGTTGGGCCCTTGGATTTAAACTTATTTGCCATTAAGGGACAATATTTAATATTGTGTGCGATAGACTGGCACCTATAGCAAGTATTTAGAAAATTGAAATATACCACTCTTTAGTGGATATTAGTATCACCTACCTTAATATCAATAAATTCCTTGGGGGAATTGGCCAAATCAATTTTCACACAGAGCCGCCGGGTAGGCCGAGCATTATAGAAGCGCTGAGGCTCTTCACATACAAATTCCCCAACTTTCATGGCAACATCACGAATAAATGGGACCAATGCCATTGGCAAACTTGGGAATTCAACCCACACAGGGACAACAAGAGAGACACCATTGGCAACTTGGAAATTCTTGTGCCATGGTTGAAAAATAAGCAAAGTGCTATGAACATAAGAAGGACCCTTGCTAAGAACTTTTTTGAGACAATCTGGATCAGAGAACCGAATATGAAAGAAACCTTTGGTCAGGTTTTGCACAGACTCTACAAAGATACCATATGGGTTCCAATAGCTTTGAAACTAGTTTCGTAGAATTGCATCAGAGGGGATACGGCCCAAGAAGTAGCCTATGATAGTATTTTGCTCTAGCCAAGTACAAGCTTTATTGAAACTATCGAGGGGAATAGAAATGTCTAGCACATTACCTTGTGGAACACCATGGGAATGAACTTTCGAGGTTGCTTGCCCGCCATCCTTTTCTCCATCGGCTTCACCAGACGATGAACCAGGAGGAACCAAATGTGACATATTAAAAAAAACATAGTAATTATGCCCAATACAGATCAATAATGGAAGGACAAAGTAGCAGATCCCATCCACTGGCACATGCAGACTGTGACGAGGCCAAAAAACACACATGCAAATGATGAATGCAAAGTCGGCTCAGCTCCTCAGGATGAGTTGTAGAGCAAAACCCTAGTAAGCACAACTATTTCAAAATCTTCCTCCACAACATCACAGAGTGGACTTTACTTTTTACTTAAAAAAAAAATTATTGGGGTAAAAGTTTATCTTTAATTACCTTAGGCTTTCTAAATATTTAGTATTAAAGATATATGAGCATAAAAAAAAAAAAAATCAATCCTTACCATTTTATTATTTTTTCTTGGCACTGTCTTTGGATTTTTGACTTCATTGGCCATGCTTTCACACCATTGATATATCAATCCTACCTCCACACCATTACATTTGAGGGCATAAGATAGAACTTTAATCGATAAATTAATTTAATTAAGATTAAGGTTAGCCACTAATTTTCTAGCTTCTATTTCTCATTGGCCATGCCTGCAAGTTGTGCCTCTGAGCTATCGATCTCTCGCTTATGAATCCTTGTCATTAATTTTTTTTAGCTAGTACAATAATATTTTAGTGCTTCTTGAATCTAACTTGATTGGTCTTCGCTTTGACCTAATATTTCTTAGTTGTAATTTAATTGGTCTTGACTCTTAGGTTTTCTTGGATGCAACTTGATTGGTATCTACTATGACATAGGCTCCCTTGGATATGCCTATGAGCCACATATTTCTTATTCAAATTATCAGATTTAGGGTGAATGAGATAAAGCAACTTCATAATTTGTTTTATAAAATAATTTAAGGTATTAATTTAATTAATAAAAGTGTTATATTTTGGGTTTTTATTTCTCATCGGATGCACCTTTTAGTCGTGGATCACTTGGATTTTATTTCAAGCCATTAGATTTAGGATAAATGAGACAAAGGATATTGTCCATAGACATTAATCTATGTGCTTTTTTATCTTATTAGTTATGCTTCCCAGCCCTTGATCTATCAGCCCTACCTTCATACCGTAATATTTAGTTGATTTTTAATGAAGGATAGAGTCAAGAAATTTATTTAATGAAGGTATTAAGCTTCATGCCTTTTAATTTCAATGGTTGTGGCTCTAAGCCATAAATATCTCGACCATGCTTGTGAGCCATTAGAATTTAAGGGTATTTAGTGAAGGCTAAAGTTAAGGTATTGTTGGTCCAAAATCTGCCACAGGAAAGGATTTTATAATTGCACCCTAGACCTGGCCAACATTGAAAGGCTGGAAGCAAGAAATGGCTCCCAGACCAATCTCCAGAGTGGGCTGGTTCCCTTTACTATTCTAAATTTCTGTTTGAAGATAAGGGTTCTTTGGAAAGAAATTAAAAGTTGCGAGAAAGAAATGAAATATGGCCACGAGGCCGGAGTTATGGGATCGGAAGAACAACGGCGAGAAAACTTAAAGTGCGGCAACGACAAGCAACGAGAATATAATGACTCAACTCCCACACAAGCTGTATGCGAGAAAATCTCTCCAAGACTACACTCCAGGAATCATATCCTTATAAGCAATATTCAAATCCAATATGCAGAATTTGAATGTAACAGCACTCAAGGAATATAAATTTGATTAGAAATGCAACGAACAGAAAAGACAATCACCCAAACAACTGCTTGAAAAATCCGAAGCCAATAATTTATTCTTGCAAATGCACTTCCAGTTTTTAGCAAAACTTCCAACCTTTGCAAATGAAAATTACATTGGTTTTTATAGAGGTCCGTCCTCTTTGCAGCATTAAATAATTAAAACCAACTTCCTCGTGATCTACAATCATGCGAAGGAAACGAGGAACATGATCCCCTTAATCGCGGCCTCGAGGAAATAAAAATTAAATACCATGAAACGTTCGCGGCCCTTCATTAAATTTGATTCTTTGAATATGTGCATGAAAAACCGTTGAATTAATCCACGAACGGCAACTTCGAACCAATAAACCCTTTAATTTTGGTAGCCTAGGCACTCTTTGACCTTAACCGCATTGGAAATCCGCAAATTATTTAATTCGGGTCAGCATTAAATCATCGAAAATCGGAAAAACCCTCTCGGCCGTTCATACTGCACTTGGCGGGAAAGCTGCGCAAGTCACGAAAACGTGACGGGTCGCGAAATCGCGACGTGTTTTTACGTCGTACGCTTATGCCGTCGAAGACCCGCGAAAATGGAACATGTAGCGATATCGCTACTGTCTCGGCTTCCTCTTCGCCATCGCAAGCTTGCTCCGCGAAATCGGAACATGTAGCGATTTCGCTACATGTTTCCGTCGTTGCTCCCCCTGCGCTCTGCATCGCGAAATCGGAACATGTAGCGATTTCGCTACATGTTTCCGTCGCGGCATCAATCGCCATTTTCGGTCGCGATTCGCTGACATGTCAGCGACGCGCTGCAAGTTTGCACTTTTTGCCTTCGACGCTGCCCGGCCCGCGATTTCGGAACACGTCGCGATATCGCGACGGTTCCGCCAACCTGCCTGCGTTGACTGCGTTGACCGCGATTCTGCAACATGTCAGCGCGTCGCTGCAATTTTCAGACTTAGCCATTTTTTGCTCAATTTTTCTCCTTTTTTCGCCCAAGCTGCATCAATCAAAGGTCAGATCCCCAACAATACATCAATGCATTCATCAATGAGAATCAATGTGGCAAAAATGCCAACATTCTTGGCGGCTCGCGGGGTATACAGCTCGCTGTATGCAAGAATCCAGGCCTTAGTCCATTGGGCACAGAGTCATATTGGAACTGTAAACAAGCTGCTGCAAAACATGTCAGGGGACTGCTGCCAAACTTCTTCTGCTGCGGAAAACTAGAACTGGAAGAACCTGCATAGAAGCGGTTATAAACTGAAGAAATGGAATGTGATGGTGGAGTGAGCTCCTGCGATTGCGCAAGCGGTGACTGCAATGGAGTGATGTGGAAGTAAACAAGTGATGAGATGGACATAACAACATCATGTTGATACACTACCAGCGGCAATAGATGGAATGAACGAATGGAGGGAACAGAAGTGGAAGTTTTGAAGCGTGAAATGAAAATGAACTAATCTGGAAAATAAATGCTTTTTTTTAAAACAAAGACAAACTGAGAAGAAAGGGATAAGAGGAAACGGGAAAAATAGAAAAGGGGAGAAGAAACAACAGCTGTGGCTTATTCTGTGACTGTCAGAAGAAAAAGAAGTAAAAGAAGGAAGATGAAGAAGGGAAAGGAAAGAAAAAGGGGAGGGAAAAGAAGAAAGCCACCAACTGCTGGGAAAGGAGGAGACAAAAAGGGAAACCAACACCTACAGCCCACAAGCAACAAGAGCCAAGGTGACAATAAAAGGCAACACATATATACATACTCTTTTCTTTTTCTTCACTTTCTCTTTTTTTTTTTTTTATATTATATACATAAGTTTACGACATGATTGGCATGTCGCCACCACAAACCCGATCTCAGGAGTTATCCTGTAAATCTGCAATGTCCCGCCCAGATTTGGTCATACTTGAGTCGGTCCCTGAAATTGGGCTGGCTCCTTCCTGTAGTTCTCCCTTCGACAGTGGCAGTCTCATGATTCAAGAAGTTGACTATCTGCTCATTATCTTCAACGACTTGCCCAAAAGACTTGCATAATGTTGCTCCTGCCTCATCTTCGGATTTAACCCCATCAAAATATAGCTGCCATAAATGATCTGTGACAACATTCTGATCAGCTTGATTAGGCAATTCCTGCTTCATGTCACTCTCAGGCTTTTGGATGACATAACAGCCGATTTCAGTTTCCAGCATGGCATTAAAATTAAGCATAGAAAACTGATCATCCAACTGAAGACTATCTAAAACTTCATTCAGCAAAACAGAGTCTTCAGACTCGTCAGTAAGCATGTAAACAGACTGCACTTCCTTTTCTGTTTCTTCCAACTTTTCAATGTGAAAAGAAGAAGGCTTTTCATTTTGAATCCTGAGACGCCTACCCTTGACAGGAATTTCTAAATGGGAATAATCAAGTGCCAAATAACCCCCTAACTTGGCGGTAAACTCCCTAGATAAACACATACTAAAGTAGGGCTCTAAATCAACCACAACAATTTCTTGGATAATAGTAACTTGGGGCATTGTATGCAGAGTAATTGGAACATCCTTAATCACACCCACTGTTTTTACAGGCGTACCATCCAATTGCAGAACTCCGGGACTACTCCGTGTGTACTCCATTCCCATTGCTTCACGAGACTCCCTTGGGCATTACGGTTGTGGCGAGCACCGAGTCGATCATACAATTATGAACAATCCAACCCTCTATGTGCAATGACAAATAAAATGGAGGTGGCCTATTTTTTCCAGTAGCAGAGGTGGTTAAAGTTTGTGCATATACTGTCTGGGTAGGACCTTTTTCATTATCCTTGACAGATTTTAATGATTCCTGTAATAAGTCTACCTGGCCTGGCAATTGCAAAGCATCATAAAGGCTCACCTTAGCAGGGGTCTTTTTAAGATCATCAACAATGTTGTATGAAACTGCAGCAGAATTTTTCATCTCAGCAGGTTGCTCAAATCTGGTCCTGTACTGTTGTGTAGCTTCCACTCTCAACCTCTTGGTCAGTGATGGATACTTCAATTTTTCACGTGCCTGCTCCTCTGCTTCTGACCTTACTGGTGCAGCTGCTGCCTTTTCTTGAACTCTGTTAAAAGTTGGATCTTTGGGCAAAGGCTTTGGAGCTAGCACAGGAGCTTTCACTTGCCTTTTCACTTCAGTCGGTACTCTTAACGGCTCTAAGTCAGTGGGATCAACATTCATAGGCTTCTTTCCGAGTCCTTGTTAGAGCTGAAACTTGATCTTCCACTGCGGTCATCAAATTACAACCAGCTTCCGAGATCATATTAACATGGTCACCTGAGGTGTTGGCCGCCAAGGTCTGCACATAATTTAAGTGGACCATACATGTATCCTCTCCGTGAGGATCATTACAAGTCGAGCACCAATATACTCCATCTGCATGGGCTGCATCTTCATTTGCTAGAACAGCTAAGCCCCTTTCAGGTGCTTTGCTTGTGGAGGCAGCTTGATCTCTAGTAACTTGAGGAGGTTGAAATCTCCTTGGCTGGAAATCTCTCTCAGCCTGCTTCCTCTCAATGAGTGTGATCTTGTTTCCCATGGTTCTAATAGCAGAATTTGCAGACTTAACCTCTTGCAATAATGCTGTATATGGATCAGGGTTTGCAGGTGCAGGAAGTCTTTGGTAAGGGCAAAGGAGGCTGAGTGGTCTTGGCAAAGCTGGAAATGCGGTGGAAACGGGAGATGGTTGAATCTTTGGGTGCGGGGAGCGGTAAAGGAGTTAAAGCGAGGCAATTGAGGAGATCGGGACGGTTGCAACTTTGAGGTGCTTTAGAACTCCATGATGGTGTAGGATACATAGCTGGCATGGGGTGTGGTTGTGAACCATATAAATATTGAGGCAAATCCGGAATAAGAGGCATAGTTACCTTTGGAGGCGGTCTTCCTACGGCAACCGGATCGGCTTTGCTTTAATTGCTTGTTCAAAGATTTACGGAAACGTCACCACATTAGGTCGCCGAACCGCCCATCCGATATCCGAGTGAAACGCTACGAGGTAGTACATCGCGGCTAATTCATCGGCGAGGCCGAATACCATCGGGAATCCTTTGCCAAGTTACGGTAAACCGAACATTAAAATTAGGTATCTCTTCTTGTGGATGTCTCTGTATGACAGTAAACTGATTTAACAATGAGAAAGGGTCAGCCTGTTCATGAAAATGTTTCACCAGCAAATCACCCAATTGATCCCATGATGTTATGGTGCCGGGAGGCAGAGTTCTGTACCAAAACAGCAGTTTACCTCTCAATGAACACACTAACAATTTGATCATTACATCTTCATCAGTAATGTCATGAATAGCAGCCAGAGAAGCCACATCATTTATGTGCTCATAGGCTGTTTTGCCAGTACCATCGTAAGTGGGCAAAGCCTTCAGTGCAGCCTGTGGTACTGGATTCTGAGCCTGCAGATTCAAGGCTCCAGTCTTTGTTCCATGCCAAGAATTTTACGGGTGGAGGAAATTGTGCCATTGGTGGAACTTGTAGGGGTGCAACACTAGCAACAATACTGGGTATTTGTACAGCAGAAGATGGAAGAGACGAGGAAACTAATCTAGAATGCTCACCACTTCTCGAACTATCAAGTTCAAAAAACTGAACAAGATCGCCAAATTTCTTTGACTGTGATCTTGTGATCATGAAGTATTTCTGAGTTCAGCACGAGTCACCAAATAACAGGCAGGCGTCCACGATCAAAAATCCGGATCTTCAACTCAGCAAAGTCGCCAGATGAACTTACAAATCTCCGCTATGAGGCCAAGACAGCTCATCAAATCTTGAGACCTCCGGGTGTTAAAACAAATGTGGATTTTTGTGAGACGGAAGAAGTCTGTCCCACCGGCGTGCCAAAAGCTGTTGGTCCAAAATCTGCCACGAGGGAAAGGATTTTTATAATTGCACCCTAGACCCGGCCAACATTGAAAGGTTGGAAGCAAGAAATGGCTCCCGGACCAATCTCCGAGTGGGGCTGGTTCCCTTTACTATTCTAAATTTGTGTTTGAAGATAAGGGTTCTTTGGAAAGAAATTAAAAGTTGCGAGAAAGAAATGAAATATGGCCACAGGCCGGAGTTATGGGATCGGAAGAACAATAGCAAAAAAATTAAAGTGCGGCAACAGCAAGCAACGAGAATATAATGACTCAACTCCCACACAAGCTGTATGCGAGAAAATCTCTCCAAGACTACACTCCAGGAATCATATCCTTACAAGCAATATTCAAATCCAATATGCGAGAATTTGAATGTAACGACACTCAAGGAATATAAATTTGATTAGAAATGCAACGAACGAGAAAAGACAATCACCCAAACAACTGCTTGAAAAATCCGAAGCCAATAATTTATTCTTGCAAATGCACTTCCAGTTTTTAGCAAAACTTCCAACCTTTGCAAATGAAAATTACATTGGTTTTTATAGAGGTCCGTCCTCTTTGCAGCATTAAATAATTAAAACCAACTTCCTCGTGATCTACAATCATGCGAAGGAAACGAGGAACATGATCCCCTTAATCGCAGTCTCGAAGAAATAAAAATTAAATTCCATGAAACGCTCGCGGCCCTTCATTAAATTCGATTCTTTGAATATGTGCATGAAAAACCGTTGAATTAATCCACGAACGGCAACTTCGAACCAATAAACCCTTTAATTTTGGTGGCCTGGGCACTCTTTGACCTTAACCGCATTGGAAATCCGCAAATTATTTAATTCGGGTCAGCATTAAATCATCGGAAATCGGAAAAACCCTCTCGGCCGTTCATACTGCACTTGGCGGGAAAACTGCGCAGGTCGCGAAAATGCGACGGGTCGCGAAATCGCGACGTGTTTTTACGCCGTACGCTTCATTCGTTGAAGACCCGCGAAAATGGAACATGTAGCGATTTCGCTACGTCTCCGACTTCCTCTTCACCCCCCAGAAATCGGAACATGTAGCGATTTCGCTACATGTTTCCGTCGTTGGCTCCCCCTACGCTACGCCCGCGAAATCGGAACATGTAGCGATTTCGCTACATGTTTCCGTCGCCGCATCAATCGCCATTTTCGGTCGCGATTCGCTGACATGTCAGCGACGCGCTGCAAGTTTGCACTTTTTGCCTTCGACGCTCCCCGAGTCGCGATTTCGGAACACGTCGCGATATCGCGACGGTTCCGCCAACCTGCCTGCGTTGACTGCGTTGACCGCGATTCTGCAACATGTCAGCGCGTCGCTGCAATTTTCAGACTTAGCCATTTTTTGCTCAATTTTTCTCCTTTTTTCGCCCAAGCTGCATCAATCAAAGGTCAGATCCCCAACAATACATCAATGCATTCATCAATGAGAATCAATGTGGCAAAAATGCCAACAGGTATTTAATTAATGAAGGTATTGAGCTTCAAACCTTTTAATTTTATTGGATGTGCCTTCGAGTCATAGATCTGTCAACCATTCTTCCAAGCCATATATTTTTAGCAAACAACATTGCCTTTTAGTATTTATTTACTTTGACCTAATATATCCTTGATGTTATACTTTGGGCTTTATGTTTCCATTGGCTGCAGGTATGAACCATCGATTTATAATTTGCACTTATGAGTCATTGGATTTAAGGTGAATAAGAAAAAATAAATTAATGGATTAGCGTACAAGTGTAAAAGGAACCTCTTTCTTGGACTTCTAAATTGTTTAAATGTGGACTAATTAATGGAAGTTGACCTCGATTTAATTCTTTTGCCCTTATAACCTTAGAGAACATCAATATAATTAATCAAGTTAAAATTAATTATATTAAACCTAAGTAGAACTAATATTTTTTGGCACTCTTATTGTATTGCATTTTTTTATGCAAATGGACATTGGATTAAACCTTAGAAATTAATACGAAGATTTAAAATTTCACGATAAATCTTCTAATTGCATTATTTCAAATATTTACAATTTTATTATTGCTTATATATATATATATATATATATTTAATTTTCATGTCGAATTTCAAATATTTCTAGTGCCAAAAGAGATTAAGACTTATTGATTTTGTTTGAAAAATAAAATACTTGAAGGCAACAACCTAAGCATTTTTAACCAAAACTTTTATTGAGGCCACTTAATAAAGATCCATAAAATGAAAATTTAATCATATAAAATATTCAAAGCAAATTGATGCAAAAATGATATTCAAGTCTTCAAAATATTCAATGCAATCTAGTTTAAGACCTTGTTGCATGTAATACTTGGATCAAAATCAAAAATTTAAGTGGGTCCCTAAATTGGGGTGAGTTGTGCAATGGCAACAACAAATTATGACTCTACTAGAAAATGTTCCTAAGAATTTTGGATAAAGAACCCAGCTTGAAATAAGTGAAATTTTTAACTAATGAAATGCAAATCACTTGGTAATATTCTAAGAAAATGGGATAAACAAACTTTGCTTGAAATTAATGCTCCATTTCACTTTAGCTCAAAGTGTGTGCTAGTGAATTCATTTCTATTCTTTAGATCCATTAGGATTTTTTCACTTAATTTGAAGTTAGGCTACTAAATATGTCACTCATAAAAAATGATTTACCTTTATGTTGCTCCATTTTCGATCAAACATTTATAGCTCTAGTGGAGATAATCTCGATCCCTTATAGACATTTCTCTACTACCATATAGGCATCTATAATCCTTTTAGAACTTATCCAAAACATCCAAACACTTTAGTTTATTGTATTATTATTATTTTCCTTCTTGTTTAATAAATATTTTTATCAATTGCAAATATTGAGTGTATTTTTGGGTTAGCAATCTATAAGGTAAAAAGTAGAGTGCATATATTTTTACCTAATCATAAAATAAATATGATTCCATCCTTATGACCTAAGAATTACATTAATGTCATTAATGAATATGAAGCTTCGATATTATGTTATATTATTTTTGTCTTCATCTATTTTAGCCCCATAATATAAGAATAAAACAAAATAATTTTGTTAACTAATCCTTATGTTCACCTAATTTCAAAATAAGTAACTCATCGTTAATTGATTGAGCACATTTCCTTTTAGAGGAACCAAGAGTCAATTTCAATTACATGAACATACCATAATTAGAGGAACAAGTGTAAATTGGTAAAATATAAATGGGAACTAAAATCATAACATAAAAAAATTTACAACACCGAAATCTACGTAATCAAGAAAAACATGAAGAAATGTAAATCAAAATGAAGAAAAAATAAACAAAAATCATGATAACATAATTGAAATGTTGAAAGAAAAATTTAAACAAGGCTAGAAATATGAGAAAATAACTGAAGAAATTGGAAATCAAAACTACAGTGCATGACGCATTTTTTTTTAAATTACTTTAAGGATGAAAGTAATGTTTTAGGAACTACCCATTGTTTTCTATGGGAATATCTACTCCATTTAGATTCCTCAGTCTAAATGCATTTTCTACAAGTATCTGTTAAATCTGGTAGAGACCTAACCAAAGATTGTCAAATTTGTCATGATCTCCTTTTTAGCTCTTTTATCAAACTATCTTTTGATTTTAGCTCTTTTATCAAGCCATATTTTGACAATACCTTGGTGTTTACGAAATTTTTGAAGGACATCCTCTCTTATCATCTAAATTTATTAGATTTGTTAGCCTTACTTCTATCTTGTCATTTGCTTCTACATAATATTTCATGAAGTGTAATGACAACTTCAATTTGGTGGGAAATATACGATCTTGACCATATACCAGATGATAGGGTGATGTACCTATTGAATTTTTTATTCTTATCCTATCTTCCTATAGAGAATATTTGATTTTCTTGTACCAATCTCTAGGATTTCTTCTAAGATTTTCTTGATTATAGTTAGTAAGATTTTATTGGTAGGTCTAGCTAGATCGTTCCCTTGAGGGTAATAGTTAGAAGAAAATATTAAGATCACTTTGTTATCATAGACCTATTCTAAAAATTGGAGTGAGGTAAAGGCTTAACCATTATCAAAAACTATGGATTAAGGTATTCCAAATTTGGTGATAATATGTTCTTCAAGGAATTTAATTACAACTTTTGTAGTACAATTCTTAGTGCCCTGAGCTTCTATGTAGTGAATGTAGTAATCTATTGCATTCAAAATGTATTTATGACTGGCTAAAGAATTTGGATTAGTTACTCTTAAAAAATCTAGTCCCCATTGGGCAAAAGGATGAGCCTCAAATACTAGTTGTAATGGAATTTAAGTGTTCATTCTAGGTCTCTAAATCATTGACATGATTACCATATTTCTTTGAAAATATAGGAATATCATCAACATGATCACTATACACTTTCCAATTAGGTCTCTAAAAGCATAATATATTTCTTTTTGTAAGGTAGCACCTAAATTAATCAATCCAAAAGGAATTCTATTATAAGATAAGGTTACCCATTTAGTGGTAAATGTGGTCTTCATTCTATCCTTAGGATATATCATAATCTGACTATATCTAGAATATACGTATAATAAAGACATCATTTTAAATTCATTTACCATTTGTAAAATATGATCTATGGAGAGCAAAGGATAATTATCTTTCTGAGAAGCCTTATTAGTATTTCTAAAGTCAATACGTAAGTAAATTTCTCCAAATTTCTTGTGGAAAATTACTATATTGGATACCTAGGTGGAATTTCTAATGGGAAAGATAATATGTGCATCTAAAATCTTTTGAAGTTCCTTCTAAATGAGGGGTTCTAATAGTGGATTAATAGGCCTTTGTTTCTACCTAAATGGCTTTGTCTTTGGTTTCAAAGGGATACTATGAGTTATAATATTTTGATTATATGTTTTCAGATCTTCATAACTCCAAGCTATGGCATATCTATAATATTTAAATGATTGTATAATTGCTTATCTTTTTGGACTAGTGAAAGATTTTCCTATTGATACATTCTATGGATTTTCACTAGTATCAATATTTATTGTATCATATACTTTATTTTGAAATACAGACTTGCTACATTCATTCTTTTTATAATCTATATAAAAAAGTATTTCCAAATAAACCATACCTTTAGGGATTGTATTTTTTTTAGATCTACCTCATTATCTACATCATATTCATCCATGATTCTATCATCTTCATCTATGACCTGGTTTTCAAAATTTCCAAATTAGTCATAAATTTTGGCATATTTTTATCATTTCAAACACTTAAAAATTACATAAATTATTTTTAATGGATGGAAAATCTAATAATTCAATGAAAAAATTCTTAAGCCTTCTATTATCTATGGGGTTTAGTGTACTTGTTGCCACTGCCAAGGAATCTACAATTCTACCGCTTCTTCTATAAACTAGTTTAATGTTGAAAGCATGGAATTCATTAATTAAATATATTAATCTATTTCTATAATAATTAACCTTTTATCATGGCAAGCATATCAAATTTTGACTTGTTTCATCACAAAATTAGAATCTCCTAGCACTTTTAAGAAATTAATATTCTTTCTTAGATCTAACTACAGTCCATATATCAATGATTCATACTTTGTAGTGTTATAGGTACAAGAAAATTATAATCTATAGGCTGCCAAATAGGATTTTTATTTAGGATTAATTAAATTTATACCTACTCCACTACCTTGTCTATATTTAGATCCATAAAACTTAAGAGTCCAAACCAAATTTTCATCTTTACTTTTTTTTTTTTGATTGGTTGAAAGGGTGTTGAAAGGTCCCTGAACCTTGTACAAGAGGATTTACATGAAATCCAGATCGACCGAGGTGGTCCAAGATATAAAGATAAAAGATCGAGCAAACCTCCACATGAGGAAATGTGTCACAAAATCGTGACCAGTTTGGTGATGTCGCGAAATCGTGACAAGTTGCACCGTTGCAGCCAAGAGAAGAAGGGATGTCGCAAAATCGTGACAAGAAGTGCCATCGGAGCCGAAGGAGGAAAGATGTCACGATATCGTGACATGTTGCAAGGTTGCTTCCAGAAGAAAGGAAGTGTCACGATATCGCGACATGTTGCTAGGTTGGAGCCAAAAGAGGAGAGTCATGAAATAGCGACATGAATCAACACCGCGATCGGACAGAAAAGGTGTCGTGAAATCGCGACAAGAAGAGACATCGCGTCCAAAGAGAAAAGGTGTCATGAAATCATGACAAGAAGTAAGACCACTGCCAAAGAGAAGAGGTGTCATGAAATCGCGACAAGATGGAAGACCGCAGTCGAAGAGAAAAAGTGTCGCGATATCGCGACATTTATGGAAGACCGCTGCCAAAGAGAAAGGGTGTCGCGAAATCGTGACAAGATGGAAGACCGCTGTCGAAGAGAAAAAGTGTCGCGATATCGCGACATTATGGAAGACCGCTGCCAAAGAGAAAAGGTGTCGCGATATCGCGACAAGATGGAAGACCGCAGCCGAAGAGAAAAAGTGTCGCGATATCGCGACAAGATGGAAGACCGCTGCCAAAGAGAAAAAGTGTCACGATATCGCAACAAGATGGAAGACCACAGCCGAAGAGAAGAAGTGTTGTGATATCACGACATTTTGCAAGAAAAAGAAAAAGTGTCGTGATATCGCAACAAGATGGGAGACCGCTGCCAAATAGAAAAAGTGTCACGATATCGCGACAACATGGAAGACTGCAGCTGAAGAGAAAAAGTGTCACGATATCCGGACATGATGCAATAACGTTCCTGAAGAGAAAAAGTGTCGCGATATCGTGACAAGTTGCAAAAACACACCCGAAGAGAAAAGGTGTCACGATATCGCGACAAGTTGCAAAAACACGGCCAAAGAGGAAAAGTGTCGTGATATCGCGACATGTTGCAAAATCATGGCCGAAGAGAAAAAATGTCGTGATATCGCGACATGTTGTAAAACCGTGACCAAAGAGAAAAAGTGTCATGATATCGCGACAAGTTGAAAGACCGCATTCGAAGTAGAAAAAAGTATCGCGATATCGCGACAAGTAGCAACCTCGCGGCCAAAGGGAAAAGGGGTGTCGCGATATCGTGACATGCTGAAATTTCACGGCCAACGATGAAAAGTGTCACGATATCGTGACAAGTTGCCAAAATGAGACCGAAGGGGGAGAAGAAGGAAGAAAGGATGCAAAAACTCGACCAGTTCCATGAGCACACAAACCCAGTCCCAAGCAAACCACTCACATTGTGCAGACATTGGTACTTGTAGAAGCATCCCTTAGGCCAATGGGAAAGGAGTCTTTCCAAACATGAATGTCCGTTTCGCCAAATCCCTTGTTAGCAACCCAGTCTGTAGCTTTGTTTCCTTCCCGATACTGATGTTTAATGACTAATTTTTGGTAAATGCCAATTAGTGCCTTACATTCTTGGAAGATCAAAACAAAGGCCCAGGGAGGCATAGAAGTCCCGTTGAGCGAGTTGATGCAGTGCAGTGAGTCTCCTTCTATGATAAGTTTATTGATGGTCAAGCCTTCCAAGAGAATCAAGCTTTGGAGCAGAGCCCGAGCCTCTGCCATATTGTTAGATTGAATTCCCAGGTTCTGAGCAAAGGCTAAAATTATTTCTCCTCTGTGATTTCTGAGAATTCCTCCTCCGCCAGCCGCTCCTGGGTTGACTTTGGTCGCACCAGCAAAATTAAGCTTTTTCCACCCAGTAGGAGGTAAGACCCACTTGATGATAGACCTGTCAACAGAAGTACGGGGTGTGGCAGAGAAATTGGAAAGATTGAAAAGTTTTTTTAGGTTTGATTCAAGGCCAGGAGGGGGGGTTTGGAAGACGAGACAAGAGAGGCATTCTCCGCAGCAAGGGCCAAGATTTTGGCCACAACAATCTTCTTATCAGTGGCTTTGTTTTTGAAAATTTTGGCATTTCTCTCAAGCCAAATCTTCCACAAGAAAATGTGAAGGCAAGCTTGCCACATGAATTTAAGTTGATTGCTCTTGAAAGGCTAGGGCCATTGTTGAAAAATGAGGGGAATGGAATGAGGGAGGGCTATGGAGATGTTAAAGGTGTTAAGAACCTGGTTGAGCACTGCAAGAGAGAAGGGACATTCTAGAAAAATATGCGAAGTTGACTCACAGGCATTTTTACACAGGATGCACCAATTGGGAATGAGTAGCCCTCTGATTATCAAGTTGTCAGTGGTGAGGATTCTGTTTTGGATGACCAACCAACAGAAGAATTTGACCTTGGGAATGATCTTGGGAACCTAGACCTAATTAGATAAGTCCCGACCATCATTGGGAGTTTCTTGACTGTAGTAAGCTGATTTAACAGTGAAATTCCTTGAATCTTCAAGGTTCCAGACCATGGAATCATCTTTGTGAGAGCTGGGGATGATGCAAGTCCTCAGCAAGTTTTGTAACCGCCTGAGTGATATGCCTAGGTCCATTAAGAGCCAGGTGTTTCCATTCAGGTCTTGTAATACCTGGGTTAATGAAATGACACACCTTATCTCCAAAGGTGGCTTCGATAACCGTCTTGAGCACTGCAAGATGAGGATCTTGGCTGAGAGGTTTGTCACGGATCCACGGGTCATCCCAAAAATGAATGGTCATTCCAGTTCCAAGACACCACCTTAAGCCTTCCATGATGATCTTCCTTGTTTTGGTGATGCCATTCCAGAAATGAGATCCGCTAGGAAGGTTGTGCTCTCCAAGAAAGGGAACCTAATGGAGGTACTTAGCTTTGATGATGTCAATCCAAGTGACTTTTTCATTGGTGGTAAGTCTCCAGGACTACTTGGAAATGAGGGCCATGTTCATCTGCTTGATGTCCCTGAAACCGAGTCCTCCATACTTTTTCTTGGAACAAACCCTATCCCAAACAACAAGGGAAAATTTGTTCTTGTTTTCGTTTCCCGCACAAAGGAATCTGCATTGAATTTGCTCAATTCTTTGGCAGATGGAAGCTGGAGCTTTGAAGATAGATAAGAAAAAAATTGGAATACTTTGTAGGCAAGCCTAGACCAAAGTGGCTTTGGCTGCCTGACTGAGCATTGAGCTTTTCCAACCTGCAAGTTTCTTGTTGAGGCGATCTAAAATAGGGTTCCACATAGCCGAGATCGATTTTCCATGGAAAAGTAGTAATCCAAGATAAGTAGTTGGAAGGCTCCCAATGATACACCCAAGGATATCAGCAATCCTATTTTGCCTATGGATGGGAGTATTGAGAAAGTATAGCTTGCTTTTGTGGTAATTGACTTTCTGGCCAGCCGCCTCTTCATAAGAATCAAGAATGTTCTTAATGATTTTTGCTTCGGGAACAAAAGCATGAGAGGATAGAATAGTATCATCCACAAACTATTGATGGGATATGGCATTGGTTGTTGAGGCTGGTTTGATCTCAAAGATGAGTCCACTGTTGCAAGCAGCAGTAAGGGTTCTTCCAAGGGTTTCAGCCAAAATGATGAAGAGGAAGGGTGATAGAGGGTCCCCTTGGCGTATGCCTTTGAAACTTTGGAAGAAACCTATGGGTGAACCATTGATAAGAACAGAGAACCAAGTAGTAGAGATACATTCACAAACCATCTTGATCCATTCTTTGTGAAACCCAAACTTCTCTAGGACCTCGAACAGGAATTTCCAGGAAACCCAATCAAAAGCCTTCTTCATGTCAAGCTTAAGGAAAATACTAGGTTTTTTATTTTTAGATGCCTAATGGGCCAATTCGTGGACGGTTATCACTCCATTAGCAATGAATCTGCCTTTGACCGAGCTCCCTTGGCACTAGTCAATGATGGATGGAAGGATGTATTTTAGCCTATTTGCCATAACTTTGGTGATAAGTTTGTAGATGACACTATAGAGACTAATAGGTCTGAAGTCGGAGAGAGAAGCATGATCATTGGACTTGGGAATTAAAACAATGAAGGTGTAATTGGTTTCTCTCGACATATTTTTGGCTCTCTAGAAGAATTTAACCGCAACAACAACATCAGGGCCCACAATATCCCAAAAGTGTTGAAAAAACCGAGGTGGGAAGCCATCGGGTCCAAGGGCCTTATCAGGTTCCATTGCAAACAAAGCTTCTTTGATCTCCTCTTCAGTGAAGAATTGGAGCAATTTCCCATTATCATCATTAGACACCAACTTTGGTATGTTCTGAAGCAGAGAACTTGCTATGCAGGGGTGGCAGTCAACACTTGGACCTAATATTTCCTGAAAGTGGCGCACAGCTTCCTATCTGATAGCATGGATGTCAGAGACAATGGTTCCATCAGCCTTGGTAAACTCAGAGATTTTATTTGAGCCTCTGTGGCGCATGGTGGAAGCATGGAAAAACTTCGTGTTGGTGTCTCCTTCTTTGAGCCAAAGGCTTCTGGATTTTTGCCTCCAGTAGGACTCTTCCTTAGCCAAGGCATTGTGAAAGTTTGAAAGGAGGCTTTTTTCTTCCATGAAAGTTTTGACCCTCTGATATCCTCCCTGAAATAGATTTTCCACACTTTTGATCTCATCCATTAGATGCTTTTTTTTGGTAAAGAGGTTTCCAAAAACCTCCCTATTCTAGCATTTTAGCTTGAGCTTGACCACTTTGAGTTTGAGGAACAGATTCGTGAGAGGGTTTGGACAAAGGTTTTGCTGCCACCATTTTCGAATACATCGACCTAAATCTGGATGGGTGAGCCACATATTTTCAAACCTGAAAGGGGTTTTGAAGATTTTTTGGGGGTGGGAACAATCCAAAATTAAGGGGTTGTGATCGGATCTAATTTTTGGATGGCTATGGAGCCTGGCATCGCCAAAAACAAGAATGAGTTCTTTGGATAAGAGAAATCTGTCAACCCAAATTTGGATGTGATGAATGCCCACCCGTCTGTTTCTCCATGTGTAGTTGGATCCTTGGAGCGGCATGTCCATTAGCTCGTTGTGGTTGACAAAATCGCTGAAATCTTCAATGCAACTACTAGTGATCGGATTGCCTCCTTGCTTGTCAAACAGGTGAAGGGGAGCATTGAAATTGCCATAGAGCATCCATGGAAAGTCAGGAAAGTTATTGCACATTATGGAAATGTTATCCCACAGCAATCTTCTGTTGACAGGATTGTTTGGTCCATACACATTGGTGGCGATCCATTGGAGGTTCGTGACTTTATTGGTGAAAAAAATGTTGATGGTTCTATTAGATACTAAAAGCACTCTCCCCTCAATAGTTGATGGATCCCACAAACAAAGGAGAACCCTAGATGCCCCTGAGGAGGTGCAAAAGGCAAAATTGTTGTTTTCCTAGATTAGCTTGCAAACTTGAGTGTTGCTATTCTCGTCCAGTTTGGATTCTTGAAGAAACATGATATTTGGTTTTAGGTTTTTTTTTACTAATTTGACAGTCCTCTGTTTAGCAGTTCCATTGAGGCCTCTGACATTCCAAGAGACGAACTTCATCGAGTTGAATTGGGGTTTGCTTTGCAACCTCTGCCTCTCCCTTGAGACGGAGTAAGTTTAGGTCTAACTTCATCCATGTCTTGGTGGGTGGGTTGTTTGGAAATATGGCCCAAGGAGGTAGGCATAGAGCCATCAGCCATTTTGATCTCAGCTGCTTTGGCAAGCTTTTCTGCATTTGATGGTCGTCCCCTTCTCTATTCTTTATTGATGTCAACTTTGGGTGTGGGAATGGGAGATTTTAACGGGTTGGATGTTTGGATAATGTCGATGGTGTCAGTCCCAGGGGTAGGCCAGTGGGGGGATGGAGAGCGGGGATACTGGCACAAGGCAACAGACTCAGGGGAAAGGGAAAGAGGACGGTTCTAAGTCGGGGTAAGGGGTGGTAAGGGAAGAGGAAGGTGAGAGGGACCAGAATCGGTGGGTGAGTTTGGGAAGGTCATTGCAGCCTTACCTTTGGACAAGGGAGACTGAATCAAAGTGGGTGTGGACGAGATGTTTGGATCTACAGGAAGGTCATCAAAGATGTCCTCTCTAGTATGAAGATTATTTAAGGGATAAATATGATTAGAACGAGAAGGCAAAGCACTTACATTGTTGGGTTTTCCATGATTTGAAGCAGAGGTTTTAGGAGGGCCTGCAGATCGGCCACGACCCTGGCCAAAAGCCTTTTTTTGGGTGTTGAGGATCTAGGAATCCTTCTTTTGGCCTGAATCACTGGGGATATATTTTTTTTGGGAAGGGCATTGAGAAGCCAGGTGGCCCTGAGTATTGCACTCCAAACAAAAAGTGGGCTTGTTCTCGTACTCAACTCCTTGACGTCTTCTATAGTTCCCATAGTTGATGCCGGTGCAGGTAGGCAGAGCTGAATCCAGATTAGCCATGACACAGACACGAGCATAGGTCATTCTGGTTCTGGCTCAGGTAGCAGGGTCGATGGTGAATAAATCTCCAATCGGTTGAGTGATGCCTTTGATAGCATCATTGTAGAAGAACTATGGGGGAAGCCCATGGAGTTTGATCCAAATCAGAGCGATGTTGATAGATTGAGTTTTAGGGTCGAAGTATTCCCCCCATCTCCGTAGAAACAGACTGTGAGGGCCAAAAAACCAAGGTCCTCCAGTAAGAATGCGATGGGTGTCGAGGGCATTGTTTAGCCTTATCATGAAAAACCCCTTAGGAAAGTCCACTAACTCCAAGCTGCCCGAAATCCGCCATTTGGAAAGAGCCCACTCGCGGATAGTTTCCATATCAGGTCGGGCACCGACAAATTTCCCAACTAGAGAGAGGGACTCTTGGAAGATTAGTGGCTCCATAACCTCACTTGGAAAAGAGACTTCAGTGCCCGTTATAGAGAAGGGCAAAGGAGTTTGGAAAGAAAACGCTCTTGTCGAAGACCTAACTTTATCCGCAAAGGACAAAGACCAAGGAGGTGCTTTGGAAGGAGAGGAGGGTGAAACCCTAATGTTATCAAACGCCGGTTTCACCACGCCGTTTGGGTCTTCACAGCAAGACTTGCTGAGTGGGCCTACTGTAGGCCCAACACCAACTGTAGGGCCCGAGGACAAACCTGCCACACAAGCACCCTCTAGCATCCCTCCAACGTCTCCATCGCCATTGCCATCGTCTTGCCGTTCCCACCATCGGATTTCATCTTTACTTTACTCAATTGGTGATGTCTTAGTTTATGATTTATTTAAGATTTATTTTGTTTCAAGAGTGTAAACTCCTAATTTTGATTCATTATAGAGAACTTCATTGGTTTTATTATATTCTATAACGAGTTATTTAAGTTTAGGTTTTATTTATATTCTAATCTAGTTGGCAACTCCTTGCCAAGGCAACCACATGTGAGATAAATAAGTGGTCATATATATTCATTTAGATTTATAGACTAGTCTCTACTATGTAAAATTCTATATCCATCTATGATATCTACTACTTATATGTCTATGAACATTTGAATTATTTTTTTATGGTAATTGTATATGAACATGCTTTAGTACACCAACCACATTAACGTATATTTTGTCCAATTGAACTACTAATCAACTGGAAAGAGTAGGTTTTAAACCTAAACTTTGGCAAAAAACATGTAGTATGATGTTTCCTGAGGCTCTTGAGTCAACAAGACAATTGTGTAAATTCTTACCTACAATTCTAATAGTCAAGAGGAAAGGAGGGGCTTCCCCTTTGTATTTTCATGATACAAATTGGGCATTCATGGTTTTATTGGATTCAATTTTATTTTGATCACTAAATGCTTTAATTAGTACTTCTTGTTGGTCAGTAATTTGGGCAACTTCAAACAAGGATATGTTTGCTTATGTTTTCTTTAAGTATTCCATAATATTATATGTATATTTATCATGTTCTAAGCCTTTGTGTGATTGTGTTGGGCACTAGCGTTAGATGGATTGGAATTATTGTTGGATTTATCATCTAGAGCAATTGTGATACTATTTTATGGAGTGGAATGGTTCAATAGCTATTGTGAAAGAGCTTCATTAATCATGGGAATTTGGTTGAATACACCTAGTTGTCCTAGTGGAGGTAATTTACCGATTCCAAAGCCTTGAGGCATCAATTTCTATTATATATTCAATGTCTCACTATATGCCATGGGTAAAGTAGTGATATTAGGCACTCTTATTAAAAATATAGAATTTAAGGGATCAAGATATCTAAAATACATTTTTATGGTTGTATTAGAATTAAGTTGATAGGGTGGAGTCAGTCTATTATACAACTTATGATACTTGGTATTGAATAGCCTTAGAGGCTCACTCGGCTCCCTTCTGGCTGCTACAAAATGATGATATATGATAGTAAGATCTATGGATAATCTAAATTGGATAATGAATGTTATTTCCAACTCAACCTAGGAAGTGATGGAATTCATAGGTAGTCTAATTTACCAATCATATGCTAATTCATCCAAGGTGAGGGGAAACATCCTACAGGTAACATATTCATGTTTAACCTATAATAAAATTAGAGCATACTTATAAGCTTGTATGTGCTCTTCGAATTTTTTAGCCTCATCATGTCTATTCCTATGCAAGCATCTTTTATCATTCTTAGGTTTATCATGGGATAGTCTAGGTATATTCAGTGGACTACTACCACCTAAAAAGGGTGCAAATGTTGCCATTGGTACTTAATGGAGTGATAAATGGATCAATATGTAGTGTGATGTGTTGTTATGATGTATTAATGGGAGGAAGAGTAATTGACTGATTCTTATTGTTTCTAGCTCTTCTAAGACGAGAAATACTATAAAATTCAGCATCATTTTTAAAGGCCTTAGACCTAGTGATAATAACCATAGGTTCCAATTTTAATCATCAAGATATATATATGAAAACGAATAATACTAAAAATCCTATAGATTCACAATTCAAAAAACATAAATTAAGCTCAAGAATTAAGCAATATATAAAAATTAAACCATAAGCACTAGGCTATTAAGTTATTTAGATGTATAGTAATAGTGAATTAAAACGTTCAAGTAACCTCAAGCCTATAGTCACAATTTAACAGAACTTTTAGGTCCTCCTTCTAGCACCATTTTTGTATTAAGTGATCCATTTTTCTAAATATAGATATACACCAATGGTTAGGAAAAGATGTCCTCTCTTGAAAGGGAATAATGATTCCCCTAAATTTATAGTAAGTATGGTCTATCCTAGTTGGATTATAGAGAAGAAAATAAAGGAAAAATGTTGGAATGTTTAGGGCCACATGTGACTGTTGCAAGGGGAAGTATTAATTCATGTTATTATTGATTAAATAAATAGTACTTCTTATTTAATTTTTCATGTAATCATATAAAAATAAGCATAAAAACCAAATAGTACTTCTAAGAAACATAAAAAAATCAATATTCTAGGATTATTGCCTTAAAATTTATCAATAGACATCAGTCATTGCATCATGTCCATAAAACATTATAGTGCATAAGATTAATTCTTATAAAACTTAAAAGAATGCATCACATAAAATGAGCTTCAGAATTGAAATTATACCAATCAAAAGGAAAGGGTTAAAGAAATAAATAAAACAAGCCATTGAATTATTTAAGACTTATATTGAATCTGTTGAAGCAAAAAATTTGAAATAAACCAGTCTTAGCTCGATTAATATTCACACAATCTAAGACCAAGATGATGCTATCTTCAAATGAGAAATATATAATGAACTAAAATTGACTCAAATATAACCACTATAATCATGCATAGATTACATCAAACATTCTAATACATTGTATTGATAAAATATTCAATGATTCTACTGAGATTTACTTGAATCAAATGATTGCAAGGATAACTCTTCATGTACAATGATAGGGTTCATATATCCATCAACTATAAAGCAAATAAAATTCTAAAAGACCTATCGCTAAAAGTAGACTTTGACCATTTGGAATGGGATCTCAATGGCTATTTATAGCGTTAAAATTTTAAAATTTTAGTGCTTTAAAATAATGTCTCATTGCTTCATAGCTATATTTTTAGTATTTTATAGTTGTAAATGAGTTTACTATTTGAGTTGTCTTCAATTGAGAAGATGAGGTGTCTTCAATAATTTAATGACTTGTATTTATTTATTTAACCCTTTACTTTTGAATTTTCTTTGAAATATGCTTTGAATAGGAGTAGATTAATCTAATTTAATTTGTGAGGCTCATTTTATGTGATACATTCTTTTAAGTTTTAGAATAATTATTGTTATGTGCTATAATATTTTATGGACATGATGTAATGAATGATGTCTATTGATACTTTTTAAGGTAGTGAGCCTAGAATATTACTTTTTACATTCTCTAGAAGTAATATTTGATTTTGATGGCGCATATTTTGATGATTACATGAATAATTAAATCATAAGTTCTATTTTTTAACCTCTAATGATATGAATTAGAAATCGCCCTTGTAACATTCACCTATGGCCCTGAACATTCCAATATTTTTCATTTATTTTATTCGTTATAATCCAACTAGGTGATACCAACCTTACTATAACCTTAGAGGAATCAATATTCCTTTTCAAGAGAGCACATCTTGTCCAGACCATTGATGTATGTTTACAATTGGGCAAATGTATCACACAATACCAACAATACCATATTACAAGTCCAAAAGAATGTACTCATAAATACATTAAGGAGTAAGGATTACCATTAATCATTCATTACAATACATAGCTTTGTTGTCCATGAGAGTTCTATCAAGTAGGGGTGATATAGCAACATTATAACTCTTCAAACAAATCCATGGATTTATTACCACTATTAAATTAAGAACTATATTGAATAAAAAATTCACACATTAGGATTCAAACAAAAATAAAATTATATTAAGAAAATGTGTTTACATATCATTGACATATCATATATATTTTTCTGATACACTAAATTATCTCTCTAGCCATATTTTTATAAATAATTTATATGGGGTCTCTTTGTATTCATGAGTCTCCAATTTTGCATTGTCCTTTCATCTTCATATTATTTTTCATGGGAGATATGTCTTATCAAGTTCCTATTATTATTTTCCACATAATAATTATCTCCCTAATCATTACATAATGTCAAATAATGTAATATTTTCTAACACTAAAGGTATATGCATAACACATGATTGTGTCATATTAACACACATGCATGTGAGTTATTGATTTCTTTTCCATCCATTCTAAGAAATATTCCATACTTCAAATATTAAAAAAAAAAAATTGGATGAAAAAGAAAACATTTTTGGCACACTAAATACTTTACTTGGAGGTAAATTGTGAAACGTGTTCACTTGGAATTTAGTGAAAGTTAAGAATACGGATATTTTATTATAAAAGTACATAATTTATTTTAACATTTTACAATGTAATACCTATAGGGCATGTATAACATTTTAATGGTTAAACATACCTTGTAATTAACCGGAAGATCGCTTGTTATGTTGGCTTAAATTAAACTCATTTATATAATGGGGGTTGTGGTATTGGTATAAATACCTCCCACTCCATCATTTAATTATGATAGAATTTTGGTTCTTATCTATAGATAATTTGATGATTATTTATGGTACCTATTAGTGCCCATAAATATATGTCTCTTTTTATTCTTATCTTTTTTGTCTCTTTATATATTATATATAAGATTTGAGTGGATGGAATTCCTTTATTCATTTGTAGAAAATATTATAAATTCCAAAAAGACATCAAAGCATGTATAGATTAGTGTTGATTGGTCATGTAGAAAGTTAGCATAGATCCTTTGATCCTTATTTCAATGCTTAGGAGGAATCTCTCCTCAAAATTAATATTGTTTTGCATAAGAGGAGAAAAATAAACCTTCCTCCATATTTTGTATTTGCTTTTCCATCTATTTTGGATAATATTTGCCTTCTCCATTTTCTTTGTTATCATCAAGAAAAAAATTAGTTTAGATGTAAAAAAACTGGCATACTTCATTATAACTTATAGGGATTCTACCTCAAATCTATAAAATATAATTTTCCCATTCTTAGTAGCAATTTGAAATTTTAAATTGTGCATGACCCATTTAAATTTAAATGCATGTGATTCATACACAACACGTTTACATATTCATACTTTTTAAAACATATTGACTTCTCTATGGAGAAGGATTGCTTAATACTTTGATGGAAATAGGTGCTAACACAATTATTCTACTACACCTTACCCACTTGGAGGGAATTGGTTGTGAGTTAAAATTGAAGAAATTTAATTGTATCATCTATCCTCATTTGAACAACTCAATAAATGAGCTTCATTAGAAACTTGATGAATAGATTTAGTTTTTACACGTTAAGGGAAGGAGGTCATGATTTTATAACCTACACTCTTCCACTTTGCACAAAGGAAGTCTCAAAAATTATGAAGAATTATTTTCTTCAAGGAGATAGGCAATATTATAATGGATTTATAGGGATTATATCTTTAGTCAATTAGAGGATTTTAATATTAGAAATTTAGGAGTATGAGTTTACATTTTATTTTACCTATAGGATACAACTATAGTTCCCACTTCCAAAGAGGTATGATTTCTAATTCTCAATATAAATGTTGGATGTTTTGTAAATTATCTTAAGATCTAATAGACTCAAGTTCAACTCCTTGTGATCACAATTATGCTATGTAATGGATTTTGAGGATGTTTTGCCAATGTGGCAACAATTGTGGTACCCCCCATGCCACAACATATGTTTTATACTTATATCCTATGACTCAATCAAATGGAAGTAGGTGTTAGGTCTATAGTGCATCAATAGTGTATAGGTGGTAAAAAATGTATGATTTTCATGAAAAATTTAGTGGGTGACATATAGTAGAATAGGACTGGAATAATTTTCCTACGGTTTCTAGGCTTAAGTTTTTATTTTTAGCACTATTTGGATAAATATTTTAATAAATATTTTGAGGATTCTTTAACAATAGATTCTTCTTATTAGAAGCATATTTATCACTAGATCTAGTCCTTCTACATTGCACATAATTTAGGTTCTCTCTATTTGTTGTCTATTTTACCTCTACTTCTTGCTTTACTGGGCATCAAACACTTCATTAATATCTATCATATTTTTATGTACCCTAGGCCAACATTAGCATTTATAGTGTTTGATGCTCCTTTGATCTTTTAACTTGGTAAATCCCTTTGCTAGATATCAAGTGCATTCCATGCCATAGAATTTTTTCTCTGTTCTTTTATTGTGTTGGGTTATGATACACTTGCTGATATAAGCATACAAAATAATCTAACGTTGCATTTGATTTGTAGCTAAAACTTATTGTATCCAATAAAATTTTCTTCTATGTTAGGTTCCAAAAATCCATTTGTACTTAGTGAAAATTATGCTTTAATGAAGTTGGATCCTTTTTCAAGTAATGCAAGACATCTTATGCTACCTTGATAACATCATCATTAATATTTGTTTGACTTGCTTCTTCTCTCTATCCTTTTCTTCAATGTTAGACAACATGTTTCTAATGTCTATTTACTAACATAAGCATATCCAAAATCTAGCCAACTTTCATGCTCTTCACTGCTAGGTGTTAAGTATTTTTATACTTGTTAACGTCATCACCTTAAAGTTTTTCACAATGTTCTACACAACAAAATTTTATATATTTTCTACTTACATTATCTTTCTCTAATCTAATAATTGTTTTAGGTGTTTGACAACCTCCATTAGTAAAATTGGTAAGGTATTATGTTGGAAAAAATCATCTCCCTATCTAGAGATGGATTTGTATGAAGCATTTTACCACATTATTGGCACCTTGCATGGAAAATTTCTACTTAAAGAAGCATACAACCCATATATCCTTATCCACATGGGCCATGGATTCAAAAATGAAATAAAAATAAAATTCAAAACTTGCTTGCACAAAGGTTGACCTTTCAAATACTTCCCATTTTTGAAGTTTTAGCTACACCACTAGATTGTTCTTGTCCTTCTAGAGCTACTCCAGATGTTTCTCCTTGCTGACGAGCTACATTAGCTAATGAAGGTGCTCCTCGTAGCTTAAATAACTTGCATATTTTTCCCTATTTTCTTTGACAGGGAACATTTATTACTCTAAATTCATAGAGGATATTTTGTAGTTGATAATAGTAGTCATAAGAAGGATCTTTATCTATCTATGCTAGTTCTCTAATTTTTAATAGCAAAGTAGAGAGTCTATGGAATAATATAATAATTCAATCTATATCAATAAGTGTGTCAATATCACTTCCATTGCCCACCTATTGATATAAAAGCTAGCTTAGTTGCTCCCTATTATAGAAATTCCCATTTGCATCTCAAAATATTGGAAATCTAAGACTTGTCACTTCTTGGACTACTAGCTTTCCTTTATCAATGCTTTACTTTAGGGAACTAAGTATCACATCTCCTTTTGTAAGTAGTTAGTTTTAGAAAAATATCTCACCTCTTTTAGTGCATGAAACCTAGACTTTTCGAAGTATCTTTGTGAGTGATTGACTAGTTATGACTGATTTCCCTTGTTCCTTAGCATATTTTATGTAATATTAGCCTATTGTACTTTATTCATTAGATTTTCCTTACCTTTTTTAAACTCTTCTTTAGCTTCCTAGATCAACTTTGCAATATTGGTCATTGTTCTTACTAGTATTGGCTTCTAAACTATTTTAACATATATTTGGAGATCATATAGTGCTTAGGATTCTCTCTTTCCTTTTCCAATGCTATTTATACTACTACCAAAATGTCTTCCTAGATTTGGAGCTTTAAATTCATTTCTTAGAAAAAAATTCTTACGAATTTATTCTATTGCTCTATTGCTATAATTTCTCTTCCAATATTTAGATCTTTTCATCCCTCTATTGTAGTTTTTCCTCAATCAGAGATTTGTCAATTTTTTACATTACATATAGAATCTCATTCTTGAGACTATATTTTTCAACTTTATCTTTTCTTAGCTTTTGGTCCATATATTTGATCTTCCTTTCTACAATTGTTAATTTTACATATCACTAGTTTCTTTGAAGAAACAAAGTATCTGCTTCAGTATGCAGAGTTTTGAATGTATCAATTTTGAGAATTTATGAGGTGTTATAGTTATACACTTTAATATGATAGTTATCCATTATTATTTCTTGAACATGCTTTTGAATTTAGGATAAGCAACCATTTTGACCTATTTTTTACCAATTGGATCTACTCCATGAAAAAAATATGGGTGGTTCCTAGATCTATTTGATCATTTGGTTCTTGTTATTATACCAATTTTTTAGTGTTTATATTGATGCCTTTAATTATTAAGTACACATTTGATAGTGGATGCTCAGCAATAAGGGAAGGTATGAATGCTTATTGGAAAGGGGAGAAAATTGTGAATTAAGGATTAAATACTATGGTTGTAATTTTTATAGGGGTTTGTATATTTACACTGGTTGAGGCTACTTGTAACTCTTGTATAAGGGATGTGATAATTATTTTCAATGGTATATTAAATAGTGGTATGCCTACATCGGTAGTGCTGGGTAGTGGAGGTGGTTGTTTATGTGGAGGCTATTAAAGTGGTGGAAAAATTTCATCATTAGAAGAGGAATGAGGAAGCTCATATAATCTTGGACTGTCATGTCAAATATTGTAATTTATGTGTCAGTCCTTTATATCTCCTATTCTAACTACTATCTTTCGGCCATTTTTATTTCCTCCTCTTCCTTAGTGATTGGATGCTCTTTTCATTTTTCCTGTTCACCCAGATTTTTTTATTTAGTCAAAGTCTTCGCCTTATCTAAAATTATTGCATCAATTATTCTACTTATGGACATCATATTTTGGGATTCTTCATTTTTAGTATATTATCCTTCTAGTTCTTCTTCATCATATTTTGATATAACTTCAATAGCCAAAATGTTTTTAGGCACATTAATCCTTTTTGCTTATGTTTTATGTCTTCTTTTTAGAGGTACATATTCTATACTCACATCTTCCTCTATGTTTGCATAGTATATTAGAGAACCTACCTATGTAGGAGTTAGTTGAGAGATTTGTTTTTCTTCTTCTTCTTGGTACACTTATTCCTCTAGATCCCTTAGTATAATTAGGCCTAGATATATTTATCCCTTGTGTTTATCCATCCATTTATTATATTGACGTTTGAATTTGATTTATAACCATTTATTAGAGGATTTGAAGAAGGCCTTTTTTATATTTATCCAGCTCATAGCACAATATCCACCATTCTCTAATCTTGTTGTCATTTCAATATAGCTCTTATTGAATTTTACTTATAAGGTCATTGCTTATATATTTACATTTATTTATTTCTAGGTCATAAACTCATTTATACTCATAACATGTCCTTAATGGAGGTGTTTCTTGCATTTCATTTAATTAATCTCCCCAACCCAATTTTCATCATTGTTTCTAAACTATTTAATTTTTGGCCATGGTAGATGGTCAAATGCTGGTGGCTTGTTATTTCATTGTACCAATTTTACATTGAGTTCTCTATGATTCATAATACAACATGTGAGGCACAATTAGCAATTGGAGGCCATTAAAATTATCATCCATAATTTTTTCTTTCCCCTTATTGTCATTGATATTTGTTCAAATCCAAAGGGTTAATGAAAGGTTGAAGACTTTTTAGACTAGGAACTAAAATGTTCACATGCTTTTTCTACCTACATACATATCTCCATGTTGAATACCTAGTCCATGATGTAGTATGGAAGTGCATAGGGTGTTGTAGGAAAACAATATGCTTGAATTATGGTGTCATCTAGGAAAACCTACTAGTCTCAATTTTTTCTTTTCTTATCCCTTACCTTATCTACAACTTCAAAACTAAGGTGGGGTATTTGGCCATAGATAGATTCTCAAGTAGGTTCTTGGAAATTTTTGTTAAAATTCGAATAGGATGATATTTCCCTAAGGACTTGAGCCTAATAAACTATTGAGCGGGGCTAATTATATCATGTTAAAATTATCTTGATACTATGCAATTCTTCAAGGAATGTGAAAGAGAAAAAACCATGCTAAAAATGATGGGTAGTAGAATTTATTGCTTTCTTTTAGTTTTAGGGAAACTAATTGGTTATGAATTTGATAGCTTAAGTAATTTCTTAGTCAAAGAATACAAGGCTAGTAGCATTAGTCCTGTCATAGTTGCATACATTAGTGACTATGTATGCAAGGGATATTTTATAATCATATACATACTTGTCAAAATCTAATGCTATATTTATAGACAACATGGACAAGGCTATTTTCAAGGTATCTCTAAAGTCTCCACGTTTAAGAGGATTTTTTTTTAAATATTTTGGAATTTCACCTATACACTTAGTTATCCAAGACTTGAAAGTATCTTTCCTTAGATAATTCCTTTGCTAATTTATATTAATAGGCTTAAGCTTGGTACTTGGCTATGCTCTTACTATAAATGCATTTCTAATTTCCTCCTCTATGATCATGAATAGATTTTACTTTTTCACATTATACATTGTTGCTATCTCCAAATAATAAAATTTCACCATTGATTTTACAACCTCAGGGTAGTAATGGACAAATATAGTCATATACCTACACAAAAATGAATTCCAAGGAGTAGCCTCAAATATACTAGGTGATATTTTTCCTTTCATTTTTTACCCTTCTTTGAAGCTCTTCCACTTGGCTTTTATCATGATAATTGGGTCATGGATGTCTTCCAAGCTATCTTGTAGTTCTATTGTAGTCTTCTATATTTTTTGCCCTTTCTTATCTGTAGATATTTTTCACTAGTCTACCTTTTTTGTGAATATGGGCACCAACAATTGTATAGACTGCTTTTTTGCTAAATACCTCAACAATTCTGCAATATTTCCCTTTTGAACAAATGTGTGAATGCACATTGCCTCGTATTAGCCCTTATTATATAGAAATAAAAAATTACAGTCAATAGATATAGCTAATTAAATACTAGGGATTATGCATGCTTAGCCTCTACAACCATATCTTTTATTGGAACTAAAAGTTTGTGTAAGCTTGTGTGGTGCATGTCCCTTTTCCAAAATTTCTAGTTATTTTAGCCAATAATATTGCTTTATAATTTAAAATATGGTAGCTACCAGATGCAATACTTATCCAATAAAATAACTTTTATTTAATTATCCCTACTACTACTACCGTTATGCAATTATTTACAATGGCGATATATACACATGTACGCATAAGTGAAACACTTTTCTATTCATAATATTTTAAGTACTGGCCATTCATGAAAAATTATGAAGTATGACCATCCATCTCGTGAAGTTCATATGCATTTAATTCCTTCTTACTTGAGATTAGAAATGGATAAAACCATAGTGATTATAATTTTTCATGCTTTCCTAGTTTCGCATGATTTGAATCCCATTTGAGCACTAATTCCACATTCTTGAAGGTTTTCAATGATGATTATTTTATCAAACCACCATTTCATAGTTGCTTGATGCTAATGGAAATAATTATAGGTATTTTCTATTTTTTCCTCTAATAGTAATAGTTTTGATAATATTTTTTCAATTGGTTTGATATCCGCCAATTCTAATTGGTCTATGCATTTCAAGGCAAGTAATTCAAGATTAATTGACAGCATGGATTCTTTCCTATAAACTAGAGTGTATGGAGTAGTCTTAAAAATATTTTATTATTGTAATTATGTCTACCTGTAACACTTGTTTTAGCATTAAATGCCAACTCTTCTAATTATCACAAATATTTTGCTTAATTATCCTCATTAAATTTTTATTGGAGGACTTTGCTAGTCCATTGCCTTGAGGATAGTAATTTGATGATGCATTTAAATAAATTCCATATTTTCATGCGAAATCCATAGTTTTTACTCATATAAATATTTTTGCATTATCATACACTATTGTAGTAGGGATTCCAAACCTAGTGATCGATCTCTCCAAAAACTCTATAATAGTATGTTGATTCACTTATCTGGTTGCCTCTACTTTAGACAATCTATTGAAATAGTCAGTGGTTATCAATCTAAATTTGTGTATGACAAAAGAAATTGGGTTAATTACCCCAATAAATTCTAACCCCCATTGTTGGAAGTATTCTTCTATGATAATTGGTTGTAGAGACAATTTTATGTTCTTAACTTTTCCAAAAAAATATTTTACATTTATCATAGGCATTAGCTATTTTAAAACAATTATAAAATAGTGTAGGCTAATAATATCTAGCTCTAATAATTTATCAATCATTATTTATTTGAATAGCATCCCTTATCAAACCAACATGAAACTCTTTTAATATTTCTTTTGACTTTTTTGGCTGCATGCATATCAACAATACATTGTCAAAAATTATTGGTAAAAAATATCATTAATTAAAGTATAGTTCAAATCTTGCAATAATTTCTCACACCTTTGAGAGGCTATAAACCCATCTAGACACTTACTAGTTTCATGAAAGTGGACCAATTGATTTATCCAAGTGTTTATCTTTGTTTGGGTCTCATTTCATTGAGGTTCTTATTTTTGTTCAATCAACAAATTAGAGTCTAGGGATGAAGAGTTTTTCAAATTTTTACATAATGATCTCCCTTTGAATAACTTAGTTAGCTTAATATTTGTCATACTCATGTATCTTTGTGATGCATTTGACTCATTTTTACCTAGTTCTCCTTGCACTATGAATCTCCAAACATTAGGGTGTACTATATAAACCAGTGTTTTACTCTAAAAAATGTACTATCTCATATATTTTAGTGACTTCATCAAGGACAACACTTGTTTCTCTATAAAATTATATTTTTCTTCTTTATCATGCAAAGTTTCTTTCTATGTGAGAACAACAACATAGCTTTCTTCTACTCCAAAGACATAGAAAATAAAATCTCTCTTATAATATGGATTAGCTTATATCAAGAATTTTCTAATATCTTTCTTTACGCACATAAAATCTTCCCTTCTAGCTTCTGTCCAAGTGAAATCAACCTACTTTTTAAGTATTTCTATCATGGGCTTTACTATGAATGTAATGTTAGATACAAATTTTTAGATAAAGTTAATTTATTCGAAAAATGGTTGTCTTTTTTGCACTAAGGTAGAGAGAGTGCTATTATGGTCTTAAATATGTATGGATCAATAGATAGACATTGTTATGACACTATGGGACATAATAGCTTCCCTTCATGGATAGTGTAGATTGATTTTTTGGGTTGAGTGAAACCTCAAATTCTCTATATTTATGAAACACTATTCTAAGATGTTCAATATGCTTCTATTTTTCATGAGAGAATATTTCCATATCATCATGATAGATTAGTATAACTTTATTCACAATATTATCAAAAGCTAAATACATATCCCTTTGGAAGGTAGCTCTGGTATTTGATAAGCCAAAAGGTATTCTTTGATAAGAAAACATTCCACATTTAGTTGTGATTGTAATCTTATGCTGATCCTCATATTTAACTCAAATTTGATTGAAACCTAAAATATTTTCTAGCAATGAAAAATTTATAGTGTCAACAACTATATGCAGGATCTAATTGATCTAGGGCAAAGGATATTGATCCTTTAAAGTGCTCTTGTTCAGGTTTCTAAAATCCATCCAAAGGTGGATATCTCCATTATTTTTCTTGATAGGGACCAAAGTAGCTACCCATGTTGAATTTTTGATCGGGTAAATGATTTTGGTATTCAATAACTTTAGCAATTTCCATTTCGTCAATTCTTCAATTTTATGATTTACCAGCCTTTGCTTTTTCCATAATGACTTGGCATTGGGTAATAATTCTATAGCATGTTGGGTAGTCTCTTTACTATAAACTTTTAATTCATCATAGTTCCAATTAATGATGTCACTAAATTCTCTATATAGACTTGCAAGTTGTTGAAATTCATTAGGGCATCTTATGCCTACATTTAAATTCTTATCTAACTCCATATAAACTTTTTTGAACTCCTGTTCATTGATTTTCATTTTTTCCACTTGGCTAGTCACTATTGTTGAATAGGTTCTCAAATTTAAGTAGTCCCTTGGTAATATGATTGTTATTTATTTGGATGACGTACTCCTCACTTATTTTATTAGTTGCATTTGTGTAGTCTACCTATTAAATTAAGAAATCAACTATTTGTATGTCATTTTCAAATACTTACCATAAGGTTTATTTATCTAGCATATATGGCCTAAATACCAATTTTATAGATCTTTACTATTTCTTAAATCAAATGCTGGACAAAAATTGACTCCATGAGAAGCCAATGCATCATCTTACACATTTAATTCCTTGGGAATTAGAGCATCAAATATTTCAAACAATTCCTAGACTCTATTGTTGTAAAATTTTAGATTGTTTTTCTTGTTGTTACACTTCTCTTTCACGTGATTTATGACCAATTTAGAATATCCCTAGATTACTAGCATTTTGATTTCCATATTATTTTCTTTTTTGAACCCAATACATAATATGTCATACTGTATTAAATTGTTGGTACAACTCTAAGTAAACCTATATGATAATATTTTAACTTCTCTATATGGAAAAATCAATACATTACATTAATAGCATTTTTACACCTATATCCTTCAAAATAGAGCTTCCACATTTTAATCTACTAGATCCTCTTTTGATATCGCCAACAATTTTTTATTTTTTGGGTTTGAAATAGAATAGTTGTTGATCTATATTTCAGCCATAGCATTAAAATTCTAAAGTGAGAATTGATCTTCACTCTGTAGTTCATCTACGATATCCTCCATTAGATCAATATCCTCACTAATCATACCAACACTATTGTCTTGTTGCACCTCATCCTCAATATTCTCCATAAGGTAGGTGGATCGAGTTTTAGGAAATAATTTTACCATTTCCCCTTTGTGGAATTTCTATGTGTGAATAATCCAAGGATAAATATCCACTTAATTTAGCTATGAACTCACAAGATATGCACATACCAAATAGAGTTTCAAAATATACCATAACTACTTATTATATTATAGTTAATTAGATATCCTATGTAGGACCATAGGTATGTATTTGATGACTCCAACTATCTTTACTAGAGTTCCATCCAATTGCAACACTCCAAGACTAGAACAAGTGTATTCCATACCCATTGCTTCATATATTGTTTCTCTTGAATCTACCATGCAATTATGTACAACCCATCCCACTATACACAAGGATATATAGAAGGGTGGTGGCATATTTTTGCCTAGTTTTAAAATATATTTTCCATACACCAGATTGATATCCAACTATTGATGATCCTCTGACCTAATGGATTTTAGCGGTACTCATAGAGGGTCAATTTGTCCTAGAATAATTAAGGCATAATTCATATAGGACTTAAATGATGTCTTTTATAATGCTTCCACTATGTTGATGCTATAAGATTTTGGTTACCTTTTTTCTACCTTTTCTGGTTCATTGAATTTATTCTAGTATTCTTGTGTTGCTTCTATCCTTTGTTGTTTAGTGATAGAAGGGTACTAGATGCAACCTATATTTTTGTTGTTTTGATTTTTTTATGAGTATGCATGGAATTGAAATGCAATTTTTTTGTTATTTTGATGATTTTATTGTTTTTGCTTGTTTTTGAATATTTGTTTTGACCAAGCGGTTATGGTAACCCTTGGAGCTTTTGGTGTTTGACCAAAGGGTTTATGGATACCTTTGGGATGTTTTTGGGGTTGACCAAGAAATTATGGGAATCTTGGGAGATTTTGGGTTGACCAAAGGGTTTATAGATACCTTTGGAGCATTTTGGTTTGACCAAGCAATTACGAGAATCCTTGGAGCTTTTGGGTTGACCAAAGGGTTTATAGATACCTTTGGGGCATTTTGGGTTGACCAAGCGATTATGAGAATCCTTGGAGCTTTTGGGTTGACCAAAGGGTTTATAGATACCTTTGGGGCTTTTTGGGATGACCAAGCGAGTGTGAGAATCCTTGGAACTTTTGGGTTGACCAAAGGATTTATAGATACCTTTGGGGCTTTTTGGGACAACCAAGTGATTGTGGGAATCCTTGGAGCTTATGGGTTGACCAAAGGGTTTATAGATACCTTTGGAGAATTTTGGGTTGACCAAGCGATTGTGAGAATCCTTGGAGCTTTTGGGTTGACCAAAGGGTTTATAGATACCTTTGGAGAATTTTGGGTTGACCAAGCGATTGTGAGAATCCTTGGAGCTTTTGGTTGGACTATGGCTCTCTAGATGTGGAATGGCCTCAAATGACTGATGTTCAAGGGTTCTGTTTCCTTGATTCCTTCAAGAGAGGCGATCCGGTATGTTCCAGGTCCTATTCTATTGTCAATCACATAAGGACCTAACCAGTTTGTTGTGAACTTGTCTCTTAGATGAGACGACAAATTAGAATTCTGCTGGTTCTCTTTCAAGACCAAGTCACCAACCTAAAATTCCCTTAAGTGGACCTTCATGTTGTATGCTTTCTTAAGTCGCTCTTGATAGATACACAAATTCTTGAGAGCATTGAAACGTCGTTCGTCGAGCAACGTCAGTTGGTCTAACCGGGCCTACCATGTAGTGTCATCATCGATGAACTCTTGCATTGAAATGCGTAGGGAAGGGATTTCCAACTCAAGAGGTATGACTGCCTTAGAGCCATACACCAGCAAAAATGGAGTTGCCCCAATGGGCGTCCAAATGCTAGTGTGATAAGCCCATAGGGCAAGTGGGATTTTAATGTGCCAATCCTTATGAATGTCTATGACGATCTTTTTGAGGATGGTAACTAGCGTTTTGTTTGACGCTTCTACTTGCCCATTTGCCTACGGATAATAGGGTGTTGAAAAACTGTGCTGAATTTTGTACTTTGTGGTCAAAGCATGCACATATTTGTTCTTGAATGACGTCCCATTATCCGATAGGATCTTGGATGGAATACCAAAATGACATATGATGTTATGCAAAATAAACTCCGCAATGCGGGTTCTAGTCATATAGGTTAACGGAATTGCTTCCACCCACTTGGTGAAGTACTATGTGGCCGTTATGATGAACGTGTGATGACCAGACGACGCAGGGGATATCTTTTCGATTAGATCAAAGCCCCACAGCCAAGATGATTGGATCGGCTACAAGGCCTAAGAAGGTATGTGTGTCAAATTAGCATGGTTTTGACACTTCATGCACTTCTTTACATATGCGCAACAATATCACTCTAAATATGGCCAATAATAGCCCATGCAAATAATACGCTTTACGATGGCCATACTGTTGAAGTGGCCACCACATGTACCATCATGTGCTTGGGTGATCGCCCAAGCAGACTCTTGTCGGTCCAAGCAATGGAGGAGGATTCCTTCATAGCTTCGATGATACAAAATGTCTCCTAACAAGACATGTTTTGCCGCTTTTTGTTTGAATGATATTTTCGTGGCTTGTGTCAATCCAAGTGGGAGGTTACCTAGCTTGAGGTAATCCCTTATGGGTGTGTACCAATCCTGCTGATCAGAAACCTCGATGGTATGAACGACCAATCCCTCTTGAAGTTCATCCCTAGCAAAAGCTAAGTGGGAAAGAACTTATAAAAACAACTTGGTGTTGCTATTAAGAAGGGTCGGGGAGAACAAGGACCCCCAGTTGGCTCGAGTCAGATAATCATGGATTCGAGAGAACCTATCTTGAGATGGTTCAATCTAGATCAGGTGGATTCCTGGTGTTAGGTCATATCTTGCACGCTCCATTGTAGATTGTGATAATGTTTTAACCTAAATGGTGGTCATCTCACCAGAAGGGTCTTGCGGGATTAATGACCCCGAGGAGGCCATAGTATCCGTAAAATGATTTGATGATCGATGGAGTGCCTCGATGTCATACTATTCAAGTTGTGCCAGGAATTTGTCCACAAGGGCTTTGTAGGCCTGTAGAACTGGACATTTACATTGGAATATCCCCTTGACTTGATTGACAATTAACAATGAATCACCAAAGATGTTTAAACATTTAATGTTCATGGTGATTGTTGTCTGAAGACCTATGAGCAAGGCTTCGTATTCTGCATTGTTGTTGGTGCACGGGAATTATAATTTAAATGACAAAGGCATTGGAGCCCCTTATGGAGTGAAGAATACAATTCCCGTGCCACCTCATTGCTCACATTTAGAACCATCAAAGAATAGGGTCATGTCAGCCTATCACTCAGGTTCATCAAAATCTGGCAATTTTGAAACATGAAAAACCCCATCATCCAGTAGTTCTATGGTCAGAGGCTGATCGTCTTCAGGAGGAGCCTCTGCCAGTTGATCGACGATGACTTGAATTTTTATGGATTTTTGTCCAATGAATTCTATGTCAAACTCTGTCAACAACATGATCCATTTCACCGTGCGACTACTATGATAAGTATGACTCATCATGTATCGCAATGGATTCTCCTTAGACACAACATATGTTGTATTGTTGAGCATGTAGTGGTGTAGATTTTTGGTAGCAAACACCACTGCCAAGCGGAGCTTCTCAACGTATGCATATTTAAGTTCATAACTGACCAGGGTGTAGCTAAGATAGTAAGTAGCCTATTTTTTGTGTAATTCATTTTTTTGGGACAGCATGGCATCCAATGCCACCTCAGTAGCTGAGATGTATAAATAGAATGACACTCCTAGTCTAGGTGGTGTCAATATTGGCGGTAAAGCCAAGTATTGTTTAATGTTGTCAAAGGCTGACTGGCACTCGTCATCCCAGTGAAATGTTACCCCCTTGTGCAATAATTTATTCATGGGTCGACACTTGTGAGATAGCTGCGCTATGAAGTGCTTAATTGATGCAACCTTTCCCTGCAGACTTCTGAGCTGCTTGATGGTAGTTGGAGGAAGCATTTCAAGGATTTCCTTGAATTTGTGTGGGTCTACCTCAATTCCTCGTTTAGATATTATGTAACCCAAGAGCTTTCCAGATGTGATGCCAAATAAACACTTCTTGGGATTGAGTCTAATTTTATGTTCCATGAGGCGATCGAGGATCTTTCTTAAGTCATCGAGATGATCTGGGCGTAAAATATATTTTGCCAAAAAATCATCCATGTAATCTTCCAAAGTTTTATGCATGTAATCATGGAAGATGTACGTCATGGCACGTTGGTAGGTGGCACCAACATTTTTAAGGCCAAAAGGCATAGCCTTATAACAAAATGTCCCCCAAGGTGTTGTGAACACCGTTTTTAGTTGGTCTTTGGGATTGATACGAATTTGATTGTATCCCGAGAAACCATCCATGAGGGAAAGAATTTAGTGGCCCGCTATAGCGTCTACCAATGCGTCGATGCTCGACAAGGGAAAATCATCCTTAGGACTTGCTTTATTTAGATCTCAAAAATTGGTGCATATGTGAATCCTCCCATCGGGCTTCTTGATGGAAACCATGTTAGACAACCATGGTGTGTAATCCACATAGATGAAAAACTATGCATCCAACAGGTTTTGTAGCTCATCTTTGACCATTAAGGCTACTTTTGGGTGCATCTTACGTATTTTTTGCTTTACTAGCTTGATTTTCGGATCAAGCGTTAGATTATGCATGACTAGCTACGGGTCTAATCTTGGCATGTCCTTGTATGACCATGCAAAAACCTCCTTCTTATATTTGAGAAGGGAAATGTAGTCAGTTTTCTCTTCAAGGGATAGACTTACCCCTAGCTTGATGATTTGCAAATTCACTAGATCTGAGCCGATGTCTACGTCAGTCGTCTCCTCAACCGACATGTGGGACCTATCCTCCAATTGGTGTGGAGTTGGGATCAAGTGGATATTGTTTGATAAATTTAGATCATCGTTCAAAACATCAGGTTCCTCTTCAGCATGGAAGACATCCTGAGTTTGTCCTGGGGTGAAATGGAACATTCCTCTGCAAGGCCAGTACTCTGATGGGGATGGCGGTGTGTCAGCATGATCCTAGTCGATAGCATCTAGGTCTAGATACAATGACCATGTTGGGTTGGCTGGATCATGGATGGGGGTGGTTAGGTCAATGGAGATCATGTTGATGAAATGATTGTGGTCTCCATTACCACGGGTGTTGTAACTCAAACATCCTAGATGATATTTGTGCTCTGGATCTGGCTCTGTGGGTACTGGAACAAATGGATCGGACCTATGCATGGATACGCAGATAGGGTCCGCCCTAGGCACTGATGGTTTGATAGGGTCTCCAAGTGGAAGATGCTATCTATGTACCTGGAGTGGCGGGTGCAGTAATTGCTATAACTACACCTGGTTTAAGTGCCACCTATGCTTGGGCCCTATGTGTAGGTGTTCAAACATGTCATCTATGTCCAAGGGATATTGTTGTTGCATCTACCGCATGTGGTTGAAATAGGCCATCTCAGTTTCATCTTTCGAATCACTGTTCAAGATCCAAAAGCCTTCATTGGCTCCAACAGTGGTTTGCGACATATGAGGCTCATCTTGTTCGAGCAAATTAATGTGGTCCCATCGAGGTTGTTCTGCTATCTATGGGGGGACCTGATTCTCTTGACGTGGAATATGATCAAATGAAGCATCCAAAGGGAACATTGTCAGGAAGCTCTCCTGATCATCATCCATGGGATATACTTGTGAATGATTGCTATCAGAATCGAAAGGATCCCAAGGTGCTACCTCGTATTTCAAATCATCTTCTGAAGACCCTTCCTGGTCTTGTGCATATCTCTCTTGTAGGGGAGTCCTCAAATTTTCTTCCTGTTCAGCCAAAGAGAAAGGGTTGTTATGATCAATGAGGTTGGTTGTTAGCAATGGGAGATAATCTCCCAATGTATAGGTTGTGTTAGGATTGGCATATGGGTCTAATGCCAACCCATCCTTGTTGCCTATCCATAGGCCTTGCATGTTCTCCACCAAGATGTCTAGGGGAAAGGGGTGGTTGAACCCTACTCCTGACTTGTCATATGACATTTGATATCTCGGTTGGCAAAGAACATGCACTCCTTGCTAATACCTGCCCAACCCATATCCATGCTAATTGCATTGGCAAAGATATCTCAATGCAAAGTCTGGGTTGGACAAATAGTTAACGTCATCTGCAAAGGGCTCTTCATCTTCGTCTTCTTGCATACAAATGTCAATGCCATTATCCAGGCCCCCATAAAAAAAGTTTGTCTTATTGGGTGGGTAGCCTAAAGGAACCACAGAGCCGATGGGGAGTCGAGGCCTCCCCATGTCCTGCATGGACTCAAGTGTGGGCATTACTACAATGTTCCTCACTAGATACTCCCCCAGGCCCATGCTAGCCATTTCAACGATGATCGTTGGCAGTTGAGGGGGAGAGAATGGGAGTCCTTCCTAAGTCCACTCCATGTGGGGCAAACTAGGCATCTCGAATTCCATTCGGCTAGGCATCTCTTCGGTAGATATGGTTGAGACTAGGGGTGGTTCCTCTTCTAGGGGTTTCTTTCCCTTGTCCTTAGATGTGGCCACCATAGGTGGCATCGTTGTTGAAGAACTAGTGGAGGAAGATGGACCCAACTGAGGACTCGACAGATTAATCAATGGAGATGCATGTGGAATCGAACCCTATTGAGATGGATTCAACTAAAAATCCAAATGTGTTGATGGAAGAGTCGATTGTGGCATGAATTGCACTGTATTGCAGTATTTGAAGAGCTCTAAGTTTGTTGGGACTACATGCACCTATCCTTCAAATGTATACTTTAGGCACTGATGAGCTATTGAAGGGACACACTTCATGTCCCTGATCCAAGGCCGGCCCAGTTTAATATTATAAGCCATCTCACCTTCCAAGATGTGGCACAATGTATGAATAGTCTTTTGTCCCACTTGGATAGGTAGGACAATTGTGCCAACTGTCGAGTAGATTGCATCATTGAATGCTCGTAGTGTATAAGTGGAGGCCACGATGTGAGATGCTGGCAACTTCAAATGTTTCAATGTTGTTGTAGTGATGATATTACTGGACGAGCCAGTGTCCACCAACACCCTTTTATATGAAATCTCATTGACCCGCGCAATAACGTGCAGGGGTGGATCCGCCACATCACCAGTCACTGATTTCAATTCATCTTCTCTAAAGGTGATGACTAGTTTTGTACATTGTTTTACATGTCCCACGAAGTTGTTGAAAGAGTTTTCTCCATGGGGCTGCAGCTCGATTGATTTTAAAATCTCCATTAAAGCCTCTTAATGGGGCACTAATTATTGAATGAGCTCATAAATGGAGAGCCTAGCCTACGTGGTCCTTAGAATTTGGGTCAGTATAGTCTGAATCATGGCCACTGGTCAAGGCGGGGTAAGTTGCGTAGGGTGCTATTGGGGTTGTGATGTCTATGGAACTTCTCCAGTGGCCACCGCAGGGGCAGCTCCTTGATACCTCTTGTTCCTAGTCACTATGCTTATCATCACCACATACCCCTGCATGGGGCAATTCTATTACACCTCATTGAATTGAAGGGGTTTTTCTTGTGCCTCATGGGTAGGCAAGGGGTCTTTGAAGACTCTCATATGTTGGTTGTTTGGCACTATGGGGTTGTCCACTGCCAACATCTTGTTGTCGATTAGGTCTTGTACCAAACCTTTGAACTTCCAACATGCATTGAGATAATGTCCCTTTCGCCTGTGGAACCTACAATACAAGTCCTCCTTGTACCCCTTAGGCTTCAGTGCATTGGTGTCTATAGTTTGAATCTCTGGAAGGTTGATCAAGTTCGCCGCTGACAAGCGGTCAAACAGAGAGTCCCTAGATTTTGTATAAGGAGTAAATTGTCGCCTAGGGTGACGCTACTGATTTTTTTCGTTCCTTTGGTTTTCTCTCTCATAGTTGTTAGGAGGTACCACCTGATAGTTAGCCTTTTGAGGCTGTTGCTTGTGTAGGCTTAGGGACGTTAATAGAAACCTGATTAACTGCAGCAGGTTTCGATGGCGTGGTACCTATTTTAGTGTTCTTGGTCCATTATTTCTTCTTAGGTTTGGTGATATTGCCATCCTGTATCTTAATCTCCTCTATGATTCTGGCTTGCACCAGAGATTCCTCTAAATTGGCATATTTCTATAGCTGCAATAGCACGAAGATCAATCTCAAATAGCTTTTTGAGAACATTTGGGTCAGGTCTGACATGGGAGGGAGGTAAGGCAGCTTTGAAAGCAACTCCCTCCACCGGTTCCCGTATGCCACCATGGTTTCTTACTCATACTACCTGAGGCTAGCTAGGTCACTTAATGATGCCTTTTTCTTAGTGTTGAAGGTGAAACGTTCAAGGAACACATCCACTAGTTGATCCAAGTTACTAATGCTATGTTTTGGCAACTGAGTGAACCAATATGAGGTAGGGCCTACGAATGTGGTTATAAATGTTCTTAATAACAAAGCATCGTTGTCCTAAATACCAAATAACTAGCTTAGAAATCTAGTCACATGCTCTTGGGCATCCTCCTCCCCTCTAAAGAGTGCCAACTGGGGTAGTTTAAAGTGTTCTTATTATGGAGGTGCCAGCACTAACGGATGCACAGGATGACTACAGAGTTGGCATAAAGTGGGATTTTGGGGCCCAAAAGTCTTGATATTCATAGACTCTAAGCGCTTTATATGCATCAGAGGATTTAATTTCTTCGTCCTTAGTTTGCTCTAGTTGTGGGTTGCAGGGAACTTGAGGCCTATTGAGAGGTAGCTGGATAGCACACCCTCTGCCTTGGTAGAGCATTTCAGCCCGCTCTTCTTATTTTTCATACTCCTCATAGGATTCTTGAGGAGTTCTTGGTCGAGACCTATACACATGGGTGGGTGCCCGTGGAGGGTGCCCATCGTTGTTTCGGGGAGTGGCCTCCCGTTCAGGTCTAGGAGGTCTCAGAGGTAATACTTGATAAGGTCGCGTAGACCTGTCTCGTACCAAGGGGTTATGCCTCTCATACACTTCTACTTTATGCGTGTGAGGGGTTGGGACCTTTGCAGGCACATTGTTATGAAGCAATTCGGTTGTCTGACATTGAATGCGCTCTTTGCTAAGGTGGTACAGATGCTCTAACTATTATTGATCTTGCCTAAGCTACGTGATTTGTGCTTGGTGGTTGAAATGTTTGGTAAATGCCAAGTCAAATTTTCCCACCGTCTCGTGTTTAGGAAGCCTAGATGCCTCTCCTACATGTCTATCTCGGTCGTGGTGATCCGAGACCCCTATGGGTTGCTTTCCTCTATCGAGGTTAGCTGCATTAACTCGAGGCTATGGCCTCAATGGGTGATCCTGATACATGGCAGGCATGGAGGTACATCACTCCCACACTATGTACTACTCTTGAGGAACATGGTAGTCTTCCTCGTACTCCCTTTCATATGTGTGCAAGGTGCAGGCATAATTGTCTTGCCCTGTCTGGAAATCCTGATACTCTAGATTTGGTCTAGTGTTTCTAACAGTAATCTGGGGTAGAGGGGGGATGAAAAAATCATGTGGCCCCTCCTTTTGGACCCTCTGTTGTTCTAACACTTCATCACTAGGCCACCCATAATCAGCATCTAAGGGAGGTCTCCTGTCTATGTTGAGCGCTACGTGTAGATTCTCCTCTTGAAAGGCTCTAGACTGAGTGGGGGTGCCCCTCAAAGAGGTGCCTCTATAATCCTATTCTGTTATGGCATGATGCGGACTATCTTGGGTGCCATGCCACCAAGGTAGGATGACTAAGTCCTCAGGACTATATCGAAGGCGACTTGCCCCCCTTTGTGCACTCTCTATAGCGCTTGCCCGTGATTGGGCTCGGCTATGAGTGTACACCATGGTGATGCTTACCTAAAGATGCATAGATTTTTATATTTTTTTTAGGATTTCTTATGCTACACTAAATAGGAAATATCACACACACAAAACAATGATTATCTCTTTTAACAATTAAAAGTGTGCCCTAAACCTGGTTCAATGTGTTTTTAATGTTCGTTTTGAAAGCTTGTGGAAAGAACGTTTAAATGCAAAATGACGGCTCTTATGACTCCCAAAAAATGGTCACCCCTTCGATATACCATTTCCAGACCAATATACCAACCTCTCTATATACCCGCCCTTACGTGAGGGAAACTATTGGTATGTGAGAGCAGATGGTATGTGGAACATAGGTGGTACAAAAGGGGAATCGCTCTGTTTATGACACCTACCATAGAAGACTTATCCTCATGCGCTGGGAATCACCCTAGCTACACTTGGTCAGATTTCATCAGGATTTACATCTATCAACAATTGCGATCAGGGTAATGTATGCAGTATCTCAAGCGAAGGTGGTGATGAAATCCACCGTTGGTCTTGCTCAAGGGTTGGGGTTTTACGACCAATTCCTTGTTGTTTCAAATTACCATGTGGTGTGTGGAGTTCTTTTTAAGTTGCATAAATGAAGAAAACAAGCATTCAAACTCTCCTATGTAATAAAATAACTAGAGAACAAACAGCAAAATTTTGATATACAGTTTTTAAGACCTCTACCTCTTCTCTACCCAAATCGGATGTCTTTGAATTTCTGCTCTGAAACAGTCCAACGTTGGAAAACTTGGTACCTGTAAGCAAAAACACAAGCAAATTTAATTAGAAGGTTAATCTTAAAAATCAAGGGACAGAGGTCCCACCATGATCGCCACTGAAAGCACGAGGGTACGGAAACAAAAAGGAATATGCTGAATACGATGTGTCTAAAACCAAACTCAACGCCAAAAGCCTATATATTGAAAAATGCATAAAAGGAAAGAACATGAGAGAATCGACACAAGATAAAAGCAATATGGAATAGGGTCCTCTTTATTGATGTGATTTCAAAGTCGTGTTACAATACGTCTCCTTCCTTTTTTAGGGGATAGGAGCGTTAAATATGTTTTTGATCACATCCATGATAGCGATCCTTCTTTCGCGTGCCCACATGTAAGATGGGTGGACCAAAAAATCAACACTGATTGTGTATATGATTTTTCACTACTTCATGCTCTTCTGGTGTTGAAAACCTATGTTCAAATAAATAGAAAATATTAGTAGCACCTGCAGATAGAATAAAGCATGTATTTCCCAAGGCCTACTGTCAGTATATGCATGAAAATATTAAAACGATAATCAAATGACCTCAGATCGACCTAAAATTTTAACAGAAGCATAAATATGTTACCAGGAAGCCATTGCAAATTAAAATTCTAGAAATTCCTCACATATTTGTATTCTCCCCAGGGTGGGACAAATAGACCTGCAATAATTTGTTAGAAAGCACCCTCTTCAATGTCCTACCCATAAAGCTCCAAATGACCTACAAAGTTGGTGTTAGCTAATTAGGGGTGTTTTGGGAAGACCCAGAAGGTCATATTTCTCCAATTTGGTCTCTATCACCCAGATTTTGTTGGTGCCATCTGCAAGTTAGTAAAAATGGGAAATGATAAAAACCTAGTCAAAATTGCTCAGAATGAAATGAAATTTAAACTACAGCCTATTTAACAGACCTAGAATAAGATGCAAAAGAAAAATCAAAGAAATCTATCACATATTTCTAATCATTTAGGGGTGGGGCAATTAGGACTATGACAGCTTGGGGGGCACTCGGGGGCAGAACGCCCACCTTTTGGGACTCTGTTTCGACACCAATCCACTTGGGATGGGTCCAAAACTTCTTATGGGGTGTTTTCAACAAATTTTGTGGAATATTGTGGCCAAAAATCAGGTTTTGGGTCCGAATTCGTGCTTCCAATAATCACCCAATAACCTCCCTTTTGAATGAGAGATTAAGGATGTGAAAGGCACAAATCGCAAGTAGGTATGTAAATTGGCAACACTTCATTGCTCAAATGCTCCTTCTCTGTATCCCATTTTTGTGAGAAAACTCACCAATTTTTAGACCTAGGGTCTCTTTTTTTGGAATGCACATGCGAGGGCGCCACTTGAGTTGATTGTCCTATTCTGAGAGAAAGATAATTCCTTGATTTAGAATCTCCTTGCATGAGGTCTCTAAAATAAATACATGCATTCCAGAAGTATCTCTTCTTGATTTAAAACTATTCCTTGCAATTGCATGGCCTGAAGCTTCAGTTAACTGGTGGACTTGTCGAGGTTTGAATTTTTGCTAGTCAAACTTGCTATTCGCCTCACCTTGGGGTGAATGCTGCTATTCGTCCCTGAGTGGGATGAATGCCAGTTTGGATTCTTCCTTGGATGGGACGAGCAGAGAGCAAGGTGCCAAAAAGGTGCCAAATTGACATCTAACCTCCAAAACTGCTTTTGGGAGTGGTTAGGACCACTATTTAACCTCTGGGGGCTGCCCTAGGGGATTTTTGTGTCAATGCAATCAACGCTTGTTGTCACATAATCATATTGGTGCTATTTTGGTGTCTACAATAGCACAAGGTTATCTCCATTGCAGTGTTTTCAAAGTAGTTAAGCAACACGTTGGTTTTTTTCCTTTCATTATGCATTGTTTAGATGAGGTGGTTTGGTGTCTTTCTTTAGTGGGTGAGGTCGGGGGTTCCAACCCCACTAACAATAGTAAAACACATATTTAAAAAAAAAAAATGGTGCAACATTATTAAGAGGCACGTTGTGCCTTCTAATCCCACAATGGTTGTATAGCCTAGGTGGTTCAATATCTTTCCTCGAAGGTTTAGTTCAGGGGTTCCAACCACACCGACCATAGTCAAACAATTTTTTATTGACAAAGTTGCTAAACAAAAAAAAATCAAGGACCTTGCCATTAAAAAAATTATTAAAAGTTGCTATAAACAAAAAAAAAATTGCTTGAAAAATTGCTGATAACAAAACAAAAAAATTGACCAAAGTTGCTAAAACTTGCCCACCATTTTTTTGCTCGTTAGTTTTTTTTTACACAAAGGCTATTTTTTTTCCCACAAATGTTGGAGGGATAAGTTGCTTTATGCCTATTTAAACTGGAAATTTTTTCTTCCCCGTTGTTTCTTTTGCAAAAACAAGGGGGGATCAAAGTGCATTTATTTATTGCAAAATTCTAAAGGGGGGAAATAAGAAAATTTCGCAATGGACACTTTTCACAAATATATCTCAGATTCACAGTTTTTGAAAGGTCCTAACTTTATTCCATGGAAAACAAATATGAGAGCCATTGTTCAGGTGGAAGATTTATGGGATGTAGTAACTAGCACTAAAAAACACCCTCAAACAATAAGAACAGATCAAGAATATTGGGATAAGAAGAACAAGAAAGATCTCATGTTTCTTCTGCTTGCTACTATAGATGAGTTCCAGCCTCATATCTATGATGCCAAAACCAGTCAGGAAGCTTGGGATGCTTTAATTACTATGTATGAAGGAAAGAATCAGTCCACTATTCTACACCTTCAAACTCAACTACATACCCTCAGTATGAATTCTGGGGAGATAGTTGATTTATTCCTTTACAGAGTGGCAAAACTAAAAGCAAAATTGAATGGTATGGAAAAACCAGTGGATGATGATATCTTGAACTATGTCTTCTTGAGAGCATTTCCTAATTCCTATAAGATGTTGATCACTTTCCTCAATATTTTTGGTATACAAGTATCTTTAGTGGAGTTGGTAAATTTGATTTATACTAAGGAGGCAAATCAGGTTCAGAAATATGAGGTGCTAGATAATGCCATTTCCACCCAATAAAAGGGTAAGAAACAATATTAGTTTTAAAAAGGGGGTTTTTCTTCCAAAGGAAAAATGGAAACAAAATCAATAGAGGAATAAATATTGTAAGATTTGTGATATGAATAACCATGATACCAACTGGTGTTGGTTCAAAAACAAGCAACAAAAATATAAACCTCATAGGAAGAAATGGAAAGAGAAGCAACAATATAAAAAGCAACATAAGCAACCTAAGGGACATGTTTATGCTGACTCCAACTCAGACTCAGATTCCTCTGGATCCGATTTAGATTATGACTCTGAAAGAGCACACAAGGTACTCATGACCCATACTTAATCTTCCTAGATAGATAGTGTATGGTATATTGATTTGGGAGCTAGTAAGAACATGGCTAGAGACAAATCATGGTTTGAAAAATTTGAGGAGAAATAGAGAAAGCTAGTCACCATTGTTGAAAATCAAGTCTACCAAGTAAAGGGTGAAGGGAATATTTATATCACTCTTCTATATGGTAGATGTCAAATAGAGAAGGTCCTCTATGTCCTCGTATTAACCAATAATTTGTTGTCTATTCCTCAGATGTTGTATAGAAAAATGGATGTTGTGTTTCAAGTTGTGAAAGGCAAGAAGATATGTTTTATAACCCAAAAAGGTAAACATGTTGCAATCGATTCCTAAAAGCAGGGTTTGTTCATTCTAGATGCTCTTTCAACACCCCATGTTGCTTTAGCTACAACTACAAAGGATGCCACTTCTCTCTAGAATAGAATATATGGGCATCTCAGTTCAGGATATTTGCTCTAATTGAGCAAATATGATATGGTGAGAGGACATCCTCATCTCTCCTCCATCTTACTAGATTGTTTGGATTTCTTAGATGGTAAGCAACACCAGGTACCTTTTGAATCTATCTCTTCTAGAGCTAAGAAACTTTTGGAGTTGGTACACACCGATATGTGTGGTCCCATGCCAACCAGTTATGATTGAAATAAGTACTTTCAATTGTTGATGATTACTCCTAAAATATGTGGGTTTTCTTCCTCCAATTGAAATCAAAAGAATTTTCATACTTTCAAGAATTCAAGAAACTTGTTGAAAAAGAGTCTAGATGTTTCATCAAATCTATTTTCTTAGATAGGGGGGGAAATATACTTCCAAAGAGTTTTCATAATTCCTGAAAGAACATGGGATAAATCAAAAATTGAAAAAACTTTATACACCACAACAAAATTGTGTTGCTGAGAGGAGAAATCGCTCCATTGTGAAAATGGTTTAATGTATGATAAAAGGCACACATCTTGAAGATCATTATTGGGAAGAAGCAGTGAATACAACATCATATCTCCTAAATAGAACACCCACAAAGGCTCTATAAGACCAAACTCCACAAGAAGCATGGAGTGGTAAGAAACCATCCATTTCTCATCTAAGAGTGTTTGAATGCAAAGCCTTCACGCATATCCCAAAATAGAGAAGGAAGAAGTTAGATGAGAAAATATTGCAATGTATATTTCTTGGTTATGATGAGCATTCAAAGGGATATCGCTTGATAGATCCTATAACCAAGAAAACACATATACGTAGAGATGTAGTATTTGATGAATCTTTCACATCTAAAATACCTCTACAATAGTATATCATGAAGATGATGAGTCAAAGAAAGAGGGCTCACCCCATCAAAAAAATATTCCCAAATGGTATACCAATACTTTGAGAGATTCCAAGTTGACCTCGTTTCCATATCTGACTCTAGATAAACTGTGTACTCATAGTATCACTTAAAAAGAGAAGGCAAAAGCATCATATTTAGAATTTGATGAAATTTATCACCAATTTTATGAATTGTCCATGGATGCAATCGAAGATAGATAAATAGATATAGAAGATGAAAGGGTTTGTATAACAACATTGGATGAAAATGAACCCATAACTACTTAGGAAGTGCTTAGTAATCCTCAATGGAAGGCTACTATGGAAGCAAAGCATACATATCTCATGAAAAATCACACATGAAAGCTAGTTGTTGAGTGGTATTTTCACCCAGTTGTGAAAACACACTCTCCGATAGGATCCGAGTCCCAAATCCTCTGCTTGCAAAGAAATTACACAAGTAACTCCTCCAAGGTTTCTGTTATGTTTAGCTTTTTTGCACCAATAATGCTGTTCAATTTGGATGCTGGGAATACCTTAGTGGTTGCAAGCAACTGTTAACAAGGGGCACTATGTTTTACTTTACTCTGAAATTGCAATGGACTCAAAGTAAATTAATCTTAATGATGAATCTATTTTTGATTTCTAGCTTTGGTAGATTTTTAGTTGTTTATTTGAATGACGGTAATTAAAAATGCAGAAAAATAAAGAATTGAAAATAAAAATGCAAAGAAAATGAACTAAACTACGTTCAGAGTGCTACGATCCCACTTTGACAAAACCGAAGATAATGAGGTTTTCTGCATACAACCTAACCTATTGAACCTGCAAACTTGCACAATCCAGATAAGCTAGGTGCTAGCTTCTGGGGTCTTAACTATGGTTCAGATTTAGACATTCACATGAAGCAACCAAGAGAACTTGCATTAAACTTCACCTATAAGCCTAAAAATCTAAAAAGGGAAAGATAAACATTCAATTTTGCATGCAAAAAATAACTCCTTCTTTCTTGCCAATGAGATGCAACTCTCTGTAATTCTGTATTAAAAGGAATGTCTCAGTTTACAATGACAGAATATTTCCAGTTTTGAGAAAACCAGAACATGTGGAGGAAAACGCTCCAAAAATAGGCCCAGAATGGCTTATTGCCTTTAGCTCTGCAACACTATTCGTAGCGGTTTTTTGACCTCCGTACCCATCCTATGCTTCTAATTTTAAACCTTCTGGTGTGGTTCCCTGCTTCGCTCGATGACGCTTCGTTTCATTTCCTAGATTGCATCATTTCGTCTTCCCCGCCTCTTCGTTGTCTTTGAATTTTTGCTCGGATGTTGAATGTTTGATCTTCTCCATGAAATGTAACTGCTAGCCCTGAAGCGTTACACCATAGTCCTGACATCTTTGTGCCACGTGTTCCACGCTTTTTGCATGTTCTATAATGGCCCGCTGTGAATCACGACCAAACAATAGTATGTCGCGATATCGTGACATTTTCTAACTGCAGCTTTGTTCCTCTACCTGCACTGCGAAAACAAGACGCATCGCGAAATCATGACGTTTTTCGGCCAACAACCTTGTCCACCACCAAGCACAGCGAAAATAAGACATGTCGCGAAATCGTGACATTTTTTTGCCCGCAACCTTGCTGCCTTCATGCACAGCGAAAATAAGACATGTCACGAAATTGAACATTTTTCAATCTTGCTTGCCTTCATGCACATGAAAATAGGACATGTCACAAAATCATGACAATTTTTTCCCCAACCTTGCCTACCTTCATGCACAACAAAAATAAGACATGTCATGAAATCGTGACAATTTTCTATCAACGGGCCGCGCAAATGCAACCTATCATGAAATCGTGACGCTTTTCTATTTTGGGCTATCTCGCTGCAACTTGTCATGAAATCATGACATTCTTCTCTTTCAGGCTGTGAGGATGCAACCTATCATGAAATCGTGATGCCTTTTCATTTTGTTGTGTTTTGCTGTACCTGGCCGTGAAAATGCGACATGTCACAAAATCATGACAATTTTTCATTTGGCATCATCTCACTGCTTCCTGTCATGAAATCATGACACTTTTTCTCTCTGTACCACTTTGGCTACTCTCTATCATGAAATCGTGACACTTTTTCATTTCGGGCTATCTCATTGCTTTTTATCACGAAATCGCGACACTTTTTCATTTCATACAACTTTGCTTTTATGACTTTTATCATTATTCTTCAGAATTGACTTGAAACATTCACTTTAGTTGCTCTAGGTCATGAAAACGTGACATGTCACGATATCATGACATTTTTTATCCTTCGCCCTTCATCTCGTCTTCAGGTCACGAAATGGCGACATGTCACGATATCGCGACAACTTTGCATTGACTCTTCTCTTGCTGCCTTCGACCACGATTTCATGACATGTCATGATATCATGACATTCTCTCTTCATGATGCATTCTGCTACTCTTAACCATGAAAACTTGACATGTCATGAAATCATGACAATTTTCCATTTTGCTACATTTTGTCACTCTTGGTCACGAAAACATGACATGTCATGAAATCATGACACTTTTCTGTTCCACTGCACTTCGCTTGTTTGAGCCACAAAAATGCGACCTGTCGCGATATCGTGACAACTTTTCTTTTTTGGCCGCGACGGAGCAACATGTCGCGATATCGCGACACTTTTTCTTTTTGTGATACTTTGCTCTTCCTTTGATTTTTTTAGCATCTGGACCACTGAGATCTTCTTTGAAAGCATGCAAAAAAGGTGGGTCCCCAATTTTGGGGTGTGTTGTGGATCAGCCACAACAAATGGTGACTCTACTGTCAAATGCTCCTGAGCATTTTGGTGAGAACCCAACCTAGAAGTATACAAACTCGAAAACATGCATTAGCACATAAGAAATACAAACAAATGCCAATAGATCAGAAATACATGAATCATCAAAATCATCAAGTATCAGCTCGATGTGTGCAATGTGTTTCATTCCCTATCATTTGAAATTGATCAACATTCCATCGTCAGTTTTACATGAATGCATATGTGAGATTGTGAATGATTTGTGTAACCTAATAAATATGCTTAGAGATTTTGCTTTTATAAAGGCATAGACCTTCTAGTATCATACACAAACATTCAAGATTATCAAACCCTCTTAGGATCAACTATATGTATACTGAATTGCTTTATTAGATCCCAAAGTTGGTTATGAGTCACTACTATCTTGAACCCATGTGCAAGTGAAAGTGAAATCAGAGCTTTGGGAAATCGGACTCCCAACCTAATCGAGATGGGAGTTTAACCCTATTCTTACTACTCTAATTTGGAATTCATTACCTCACTTTGAGCAAAATAATTTAACCAAATATGGAAGAAATGGTCATGCTAGTCTAACCCTTTGAACAGTCAGTGGTCTTGTTTTTTAGACAAGACATGCTGCCATGCATGGGCATACTTAACCCCATAATCCATGATTTAGCTTCATTTCTTTGGACCTTGGGGATGACTACCCATCCTTTGCAGAGGACAAGTAGTACGATCCTTCCAATCCAATATAAAGATAAAATAGGAAATATTTAGTTTTATTTCTTGGACCTTGGGGATGACTACCCATCCTTTGTAGAGGACATGTAGTACGATCCTTCCAATCCAATATAAAGATGAAATGGGAAATATTTAGTTTTATTTCTTGGACCTTGGGGATGACTACCCATCCTTTGCAGAGGACAAGTAGTACGATCCTTCCAATCCAAGATTTATGATGAAATGAGACATAGGAGCTTTGGGGAATCAGATTCTCAACCTAGGCAAGATGAGAATTTATGCCCTATCCTTACTACTCCATGTAGGTCAAATCAAAGCTTTGGGGAGTTGGATCCTCAACCTAAGTTTGATGAGGATTTAACCCTATCCTTACTACTCTGATTTTAGGCTTTAAGCTTTATGGAAGTGGTCAAAACCACTGTTTTAAGGATCATGTTGCATAATAGGATAGACATGAAATACTTCTTTCGCCTGACCTTTTCTTCCAAGCTAGGTTTTGATCATTTTGCTCAAGATCCTTTTTAATGTGTATAAAATGTGCTTGGTTCTAGATATCTCGAGGCTCAGTTCCCAACCTTAGGATTTTCTTCATATTTATGTTATAGCATAACCCTAAGAGGATTTGACACACTTTAATGATTTGTATCTGAAATGCATATGCAACTAAGATGGCATGTATATGCAAAGTGAGATGTAATATGAATGCATTGTCTTTTGAATTGCAGATGAAATATTGCCATATAAAACTGACTACTTCATGCATCACAAGTTTCAAACGATACTATTAAAATGTTTGTATTTCTTGTGGAGCTTTCTACAACATAATTCCAATGTTTCATATTCTCCTCGATCTAGGACATAAGTTGGCATCTCAAGACAAATTTTTCATCATTTTTTTTTTTTATATAGACAAACAAACATGTCAAATAAACACACAACTTAAATAATAAAAACTTGAAAATCCATACCAAAACAGAAAGATATAATCCCAATCTCCTACGACTTAAGGGCTAAAATAATGCTTTAAAACATGCCCATTAACTGGTAACATCAAATCCTTCCCGTCTAAAGTTTTTAATCTGAAGGTATTTTTCCCTAGGATTTTTGAAATCTGATAAGGGCCTAACCAAAGACAATCAAACTTTTGGTGATTTCCCTTCTCTTCATGTCTTTTATCCCACATTAAGACCAAGTCTGCTATCCTAAAAGATTTAATTTTGGCCCTTCTGTCAAACCATATTTTAACAACCTCTTGGTGTTTACTCATGTGAATCATGGCTTCCTCCCTTTTTTCATCAAGGTGCAATAAATGACTTAATCTGGCTTCAACTTGGTTATCTGTCCCCAAGTATTCTTGCATGAAATGCAAGGTTTGCAACTTCAAGTTTGTAGGAAATATCGGGTCTTGTCCATAGACCAAATGATAGGGGGTATTCCCTATTGATTCTTTTACTCTGGTCCTATCTGCCCAAAGAGCAAACTTTAACTGGTTGTGCCAATCTCGAGGATTCTTTTCCAATAGTCTCTTAATGATATTCAACAAATTTTTGTTTGAAGATTCGGCCAAACCATTTCCTTGAGGGTAATAATTAGATGCAAATTTTAAACCCACTTTATTGTCGTATGCCCAATCTACAAATTGCGTGGAAACAAAAGCTTTACCATTATCACTAACGATAGAATCGGGCATTCCAAATCTTGTTATGATGTGATCCTCAAGGAATCTTATTACAACATCTGTAGTGGCATGTTTTGTAGGAACTGCTTCTATCCACCTTGTACAATAATATGTAGCCGTTAGTATGAATTTATGGGAATCAAAAGAATTTGGGTTAATAACCCCAATGAAATCTAATCCCCATTGTGCAAATGGTCTCATCTCAACTACAGGTTGTAATGGCATGGCCGCATTTCTTTCTCTGTTGGCAGCTACTTGACAAATGTGGCAAGATCGTACATGAGCATGTGCATCTTTAAAAATGTGGGGCCAATAGTATCCTGCTCTCAGGATTTGATGCGCTATAGCATTTGCCGCACCATGACCAGTTCCATATTTCCCATGAAATTCTTGCAGCACCTTGGCAGCTTCTTCTTTATTCAGGCATCTCAAGTAGATCCCCTCATGATTTTTCCTGTATAGAGCACCATATTTAATCAGATAATTAACAGAATTAAGTCTTAAAGCCCTTCTTTGAGTGGAATTCAAATTAGATGGGCACTTACCATTTAATAGAAAGTGTACAATGTCAACATACCAGTCATCTTTAGAAATGTATTCTGCATTTGAATATTGGCATGTCATTTGTGGATTATTCTCAGCAATCATCTTCACAAGTCCCTGTCCTCGAACTAGTTTCATGGGTTGGATTTCAAGATCGAATTCTTGGATGGTAGAAATCCATTTACCTCTTTTCTCGCCTAGCTCATTCTGTAACAACATAGTTTTGATAGCAGGGTCAAGCACAATGGCAAAAACTCTGCTGTGCACAATGTAATGTCAATTTTTTTTTACCATTTTAAAGAGTGCGTACATCTACTTATCGAGGATAGAATACCTCAATTGAGCATCTTTTAAAGGAGCACTCAAAAATGCTATGGGATTTTCTCCACTATCCTCACCTTTCTGGGTCAAGACACTCGCAAAAGAGTGTTCCGATGCAAAAGCATAAATATAGAAAGGTTTGGCATAGTTTGGACTTATGAGGGCAGGGGCTCTAGAAATGGCATCCTTAATGTTCTGAAAGGCCACCCTACTTTCCTCGTTCCATCTGACATCTACATCCTTCTTGAGCATCTTGTTCAAAGGTTTGGCTATCTCAGCAAAGATTGAAATAAACTTTCTCACAAAATTGATCTGCCCAAAGAAAGATCTCAATTCCTTTTTACTACCCGGGAGAGGCAAGTTTTGGATAGCTTTTATCCTTTTTGGGTCAATGGATATGCCCTCTTTTGAAATGATGTGACCAAGTAATCTTCCTTCTGTTACTCCAAAGATGCATTTTTTTGGATTTAAAGAAACTCCATGCTCTCTGCATCTTTGAAGAACCTTTTTCAAATCCTTAACATGGTCTTCTCTTTTCTTTGAAAATACTGGAATATCATCCACATACACAATGATACACTTGCCTATAAGCCCTTTGAATGCATAGTCCATGGCACGTTGAAATGTTGCACCAGCATTTAACAGTCCAAACGACATTCTTTTGTAAGCAAATGTCCCCCATTTGGTTGTGAAAGCTGTTTTCATCCTGTCATTGGGATGAATAAGAATTTGGTTATATCCAGAATATCCATCAAGAAAAGACATCATTTCAGATCCATTCATTGTTTGTAAAATTTCATCAATGGATGGCAATGGATAGTTATCCTTTTGAGAGGCCTTGTTAAGATTTCGAAAATCTATACATAGCCTAATCTCTCCACTCTTCTTTCTTACTGGAACGAGGTTAGCAACCCAGGTTGAGTGCCTAACAGGAAAAATAATCTTTGCTTCCAATAATATCTTGACCTCCTTTTCTATTAAGGGCTCCAATAGCGGGTTAACAACTCGCTATCTTTGTCTAAAAGGCTTGGAGTCCGGCTTTAGAGGGATGGTATGTGTAATGACGTCTTGGTTGTATGTTTTCAGTTCATTATAATTCCAAGCAATGCAATCCACGTAATGTTTTAGTGCATGTATTATATTTTCCCTTTCTTCAGCTGTACATGCCTTTGCAATGTACACTTCCCGTGGATTGTCTGCACTCCCTAGATTAATTAGATCACATGCATATTTGGGGAGTGGGACATTTTTTTCTTTTCTGGCCTTGTATCCCATATCGAACATTTTCTCCAATGAAACTATGTCTTTAGGTATTTTGTTGGATTGACATGCAGTTTCACTTTCGTTTCCTGCTTCTTCTTGCCATCTTTGCTCCTCATCAATCACCTGATTTTCAAAAATACCTGAGTTCGTAACAAATTTGAATATGTGTCTATCATTTTCAAAAACTTGGAAATTCTTGACATTATCAGGTATTGATGGACAAGGAACTAATTCAATGGAGAACTTTTTACACCTTTTTATATCAACTGGATTTAACATGCCCGCGGTGACTGCAAGAGAGTCTGCTATGCAATTTCCTTTTCTAGAAATAAGGGCTATATTGAAAGCGTCAAATTCCTCAATGAGGTCCATGACCCTAGTTCTATAAAGGCTCAATATCTTATCGCGACATGTATATTGTCCTTTAATCTTCTTGACTACCAGTTCAGAATCTCCCAATACTTTCAAGCATTTAACTTGCTTGCTCAACGCTAGTTGTAAACCAAAGATCAGTGCTTCATATTCTGCCATGTTGTTCGTGCAAGGAAATTGCAGTCTATAAGCAGCCAATAATGATTTACCTCCTGGACCAGTGAGCTCGACTCCAGCTCCTGCTCCCTGTCTGGATTTGGATCCATCAAACCTAAGCAACCATGTGAAATCATTTTCCTCAAGAGAGCTACCATGAAATGTTTCCCCTTTAGGCTCTTCAGTAGCCTCTTCAATATCAAATGCATAAACCCCCAATTCTGGCTCAGAAAACTGAACTTCATTTGGCTTATTAAATTTTGTTATGATCTCTTTAAGCCTTGGTTCATTTTCTACCCTGATTTGATTTGCAATTCCTTTCCAGGGTAGCCACATATGTGAGCAATCGGTTGAAAAATAGCCGTTCAAAGTTTTCATCCAATCCCTTGCAAGTAGCATTCCATATCTACTTGGGATATTAACAACCAGAATGTCGACCACTTGTTGGACCCTGGGTTCAGAATTTAGTTGAATTTTGACATCATATAGGGTCCCTACCACATTTACTTCAGATCGGTCCAATTGCAAAACTTTACATTTGGATGAAACCGGCTGTAGACCTAGCATTTGACATATTTCTGAAGGCATGAGATTGCTTGTGGCACCCGTATCCACTAAACAATTATGCAAATTCTTACCAGCAATTCTCAGAGTCAATAAGAATGGCGGGACATCCCGTATTTCCTTTCATAAAATCAAATGGGACTCAACTTCCTTTCCCTTCCACACTTGATCAGGTGAGTTCAGAGCCTTTATCAATGCTTCTTTTTGGCCAGGCAATCTAGCCACGTCTAAGAACGAAAGGCTAGATTTGGACTTCTTTAGATCCTCCACTATGTCATAGTTTGGTTTTTCAAATTTGACTGTCTTCTGGGCGTCATTAGACATTTCTCTTCTAAGTGGAGGAGGAGGATTATTATCAGCCTTAGTATCTGGAGGAAGGATAGAGTTATTTGGTGGTGTTGATGATGTTTTAGGGGCTTTAGATTTGCTTCTCAAATGATATCCATGATTCCCATTTCTAAACTCTCGAAAAGCTTGCACCTCCTATTCCAAAATTTCATCTTCTTCTTCCTCACTCTCACCTTCTTGACGGTATAAAGTTTCCACCACCATAATGTTATCATCTTGATGTTGGGGTGGACCCTCATTTGGCACAAGTTCCAGGTCATCTACTTGGGCTTGGAGACAATGAGTGTATCTAGCGATTTTAGGACAATTCTTCTCATTGTGCTCTTTTGTATTGTGCAATCTGCACCCCTTTTCCCACACAAAATCTGAAAGATTCAAAAGGGAACTGGATTGACTGGGTCCTGCAAAAGTATCTAGTTGATTGGCAATAGGGGCAGGTACTCCTCCATTGTTTGGCTTTGTGTTCCAATGTCTCCCTCTATTGTTAAAATTTTGATTTGAGTGAGGGGCATGGGACTCATACTTCTATTTTTGAACCATGTCATTACTCATTTTATGAACTATCTTCTTGAGCTCTTCAACATCCGAATAAATCTCCTTCGGTGGAGCTACATTGTTGTTAGTTCCCATTGGGTTTGCATAATTGGTGGGGTCTTGATTTAACATTTGAGTCAGATTTTGAGGAATTTGATTCATGTATGGATTTACACTTTGGATCAGGGTTGGATTTGGGAAAGGAACTATAGCCTGAGAATTAACCTGGCTGGTTCCTTGCATAGTCGATTGACTATTTTGCAAAAATGCAGGAATGGGTGGAATGGATGTGATCGGTTGGATCGGAATGGGTGCATAGGCAGGTGCTGGTGGATATGGTTGTTGATATGGGAAAGCATTCATGTTTGGCATTTGCGGTGTCATAATCTGATTTGCCATGGGAGCTTGACCATATGGAGCATATTGTCCCATCATAGGCATCTGGGGAAACCCATAGCCCTGTGGTGTCATTTGCTGCTCGATGGTCATGGCTTCATTGTAGGCTAAGGCGAGCGTGGTGACTTGAGGATTTCGTCTTGCAAACATCGCTGTCATGGGATCCAATGCCCCAAAATATATTTGCAAGGCCACTGCGGGATCTATGGCAAAATGCCGAACTGCTCTATTATAGCATTTTTGGAATCTCTGATTAAAGGCTCTAATGGGCTCACCTTGGCCCCTTTTGCACGTAATAAATTGATTGTAGATGGTTGCGGGATCCAAAGGTGACCTAAATTGATTGACAAAGGCATTCTCCATTTGCGTCCATGATGTGATTGAACCAGTAGGCAAACATATATACCATTCATAGGCTACTGGATCTAAGCTCATGGGAAAAATTCTGCAAGCCACATCCTCATGTTGGACTTGCAATCTTATCAAAACATCCCTATAGGCCTGGATATGCTCCTCTGCAGTCCTTGGGCCATCTGGTTTATACTTGGGCAAGAATATTTCTATGTTCTTAGGGATTTCATGTATATCCCCTACAATATTCAAAGGGATATTATTAGCTCCATACCAAGGAGCTACTGGAGGTTGGGCCATTTGACTCAAAATTGATGAGGACAACCCTACAAGAGTAGTGGAAATGTTACTGATGATAGGTACACTAGTGGCAACTGATACCACCGGTGTAGGTCCACTCAATGTTCCTGGAGCAAAAAGATCTTTTGTGACTGGTAGGTTTACAGCTTGCTTGGTTTTATTCTTGGGAGTACTAGTGAGTGTAAGGTCGTGGAATATGGTTTCCCCAGTTGTTTGGGACCTAGTCACGATACGATGCGGTGGGTCCAGCCTGCCTAACAAAACTCTCGATATATCCAAGAAAACCTGCAACACAAAAACAAATGCTACAGTTTAGCCGTTAACGAGATTCAAGAAATAATTTTGAAATCAAATAAAAAACACATTACTTTTGTATAAAAATAAAAATAAAGTAAACCAATTCGGGCCCTCCTTCTAGCGCCAATCTATTGAGTGGTATTTTCACCCAGTTGTGAAAACACACTCTCCGATAGGATCCAAGTCCCAAATCCTCTACTTGCAAAGAAATTACACAAGTAACTTCTCCAAGGTTTCTGTTATGTTTAGCTTTTTGCACCAATAATGTTGTTCAATTTGGATGCTGGGAATACCTTAGTGGTTGCAAGCAACTATTAACAAGGGGCACTATGTTTTACTTTACTCTGAAATTGCAATGGACTCAAAGTAAATTAATCTTAATGATGAATCTATTTTTGATTTCTAGCTTTGGTAGATTTTTAGTTGTTTATTTGAATGACGGTAATTAAAAATGCAGAAAAATAAAGAATTGAAAATAAAAATGCAAAGAAAATGAACTAAACTACGTTCAGAGTGCTACGATCCCACTTTGACAAAATCGAAGATAATGAGGTTTTCTGCATACAACCTAACCTATTGAACCTGCAAACTTGCACAATCTAGATAAGCTAGGTGCTGGCTTCTGGGGTCTTAACTATGGTTCAGATTTAGACATTCACATGAAGCAACCAAGAGAACTTGCATTAAACTTCACCTATAAGCCTAAAAATCTGAAAAGGGAAAGATAAACATTCAATTTTGCATGCAAAAAATAACTCCTTCTTTCTTGCCAATGAGATGCAACTCTCTGTAATTCTATATTAAAAGGAATGTCCTAGTTTACAATGACAGAATATTTCCAGTTTTGAGAAAACCAGAACATGTGGAGGAAAACACTCCAAAAATAGGCCCAGAATGGCTTATTGCCTTTAGCTCTACAACACTGTTCGCAATGGTTTTCTGACCTCTGTACCCATCCTATGCTTCTACTTTTAAACCTTCTAGTGCGGTCCCCTGTTTCGCTCGGTGACGCTTCATTTCATTTCCCAGATTGCATCGTTTCATCTTCCCCGCCTCTTCGTTGTCTTTGAATTTCTGCTCGGATGTCGAACATTTGATCTTCTCCATGAAATGTAACTACTAGCCCTGAAGCGTTACACCATAGTCCTGACATCTTCGTGCCATGTGTTCCACACTTTCTGCATGTTCTGTAATGGCCCACTGTGAATCGTGACCAAACAACAGTATGTCATGATATCGCGACATTTTCTAACTGCAGCTTTGTTCCTCTACCTGCACTGTGAAAACAAGACGCATCACAAAATCATGACATTTTTCGGCCAATAGCCTTGTCCACCACCAAGCATAGCGAAAATAAGACATGTCATGAAATCCTGACATTTTTCCCGTAACCTTTCTTCATGCATGAAAATAAGACATGTCACGAAATCATGACAATTTTCTGCCTGCAACCTTGCCTGCCTTCATGCACAGCAAAAATAGGACATGTCACGAAATCGTGACATTTTTCTGCCCGCAACCTTGCCTGCCTTCATGCATAGCGAAAATAAGACATGTCACGAAATCGCGACAATTTTTTGTCAACGGGCCGCGCAAATGCAACCTATCACAAAATCGCGATGCTTTTCTGTTTTGGGCTATCTCACTGCAACTTGTCACGAAATCACGACGTTCTTCTCTTTTGGGCTGTGAGGATGCAACCTATCATGAAATCATGATGCCTTTTCATTTTGTTGTGTTTTGCTGTACCTGGCCACAAAAACGTGACATGTCATGAAATCACGACAATTTTTCATTTCGACATCATCTCACTGCTTCTGTCATGAAATCGTGACACTTTTTCTCTCCGTACCACTTTGGCTACTCTCTATCATGAAATCGTGACACTTTTTCATTTCGGGCTGTCTCACTGCTTTCTATCGCGAAATCGTGACACTTTTTCATTCCGTACAACTTTGCTACTTTCTGCCAAATCGTGACACTTTTTCATTTGGCATCATCTCTTCTATCGCGAAATCGTGACACTTTTTCATTTGGCATCACTTTTGTCGTGAAATCATGACACTTTTTCATTCTGTTCACTTTAGCTGCTCCAGGTCACGAAAACGTGACATGTCACGATATCACGACGTTTTTTATCCTTTGCCCTTCATCTCGTCTTCAGGTCACGAAATGGCGACATGTCGCGATATCGCGACAACTTTGCATTGACTCTTCTCTTGCTACCTTCGACCATGATTTCATGACATGTCACGATATCATGACATTCTCTCCTCAAGATGCATTCTGCTGCTCTTAACCGCAAAAACTTGCGACATGTCACGAAATCGCGACAATTTTCCATTTTGCTGCATTTTGTCACTCTTGGTCGTGAAAACGCGACATGTCGCAAAATCGTGACACTTTTCTGTTCCACTGCACTTCGCTTGTCTGAGCCGCAAAAACGCGACCTGTTGCAAAATCATGACAACTTTTCTTTTCTGGCCGCGGCGGAGCAACATGTCGCGATATCGTGACACTTTTTCTTTTTGTGATACTTTGCTCTTCCTTTGATTTTTTTAGCATCTGGACCACTGAGATCTTCTTTGAAAGCATGCAAAAAATGTGGGTCCCCAATTTTGGGGTGTGTTGTGGATCAGCCACAACACTAGTAAATATACCTTCATGAAAGAAATCCATTGGTTGTAAGTGGGTATTCAAAGTAAAATATAAGGCAAATGGTACGATTGATAAGCATAAATCCCATCTGGTTGCAAAGGGCTATGCTCAATGAGAAGGTATAGATTATGGAGAGAATTTTACCCCTATTGCATAAATGACTACCATTCAAGTATTGTGTGCCATGGCAGCTCAGCTTGGGTGGAAGTTACATAAGATGGATGTCAAAAGTGTCTTTTTTAATGGTGATCTACAAGAAGAATTATATATGACCAGACCTGAAGTATTTTTTGTTAAAGGGCAAGAGCATAAATTTTTTAAGTTTATAGTAAGCTACTGTAACATGGATTCCAATGAAGTTTGTCATATGTGAATATCTATATAAAGAATAATGGTTCTGACATAGTGATTCTGGTGCTATATGTAGATGATTTTATCATAACAAGTAGTTCAAACAGTATGATTGCTACGGTGAAAATTATCTAAAGACATATTTTGAAATGATAGATCTCGAGATTTTGCACTAGTGTCTTGGTTTAGAAGTAACTCAAAAGAAACATCATATCAGAGTTACACAAAAGAAATATGCCAAGACTTTCATTGATAAATATTGCATGACTGACTGTAAGTCAAAATCTAGTCCAATGGAAGTAGGATTTAAGTTACCTAGATATGATCAATATCCAAAGATAGATAGCACTCTCTATCATCAATTGATTGGGAGTCTTATATACCTAACCAATACTAGGCCTGATCTCAATTTTACTTTGGGGTATCTTTAACGATTCATGTAGGAACCCAAGGTAAATCATTGGAAAGCAACAAAAATAGTTATATATTATGTCTACAGTACAACATATTTTGGCTTGGAATACAAAAAGAATAACAAGTTTTATCTACAAGGATACATGGAATCTGACTATGCTAGATCCATTGATGATCAGAAATCAACTTCTGGATATGTATTTCATCTTGGGTCTTGTCCTATATTTTGGCATAGAAAAAAGTAGCAGGTGGTTGCTATTTCTTCTACAAAGGTAGAATATCACACAGCTAGTGAGCAATCTACGATATAATATGGCTAAGTCATATTCTTACAAATATGGGTCTTCCAAAGAATATTCCACTGTATTTGTTTTGCGAAAATCAAGGCATTTTGAACCTTGTCAAGAATCCAATTTTTCATGATTGCACCAAACACATTGACACTCATTGTCATTTTATTCATGATGAAGTTCCAAAGCATCATATACAGCTCCAATACATCCCTACTAAAGAGCAAGTTGCAGATATTTTCACCAAAGCTCTTGGGCGAGTCAAGTTTGAAGTATTTCACAATGCTCTCTGCATTTGCCATTAATGTAATAAGGGGGGATGTTAGCACATATAATTTAGATTGTGTTAGGGCTATTACATTAATATGCATAGGGAAGAGCACCTCATTTATTTTTAAGGAGGTTACAACAAATAAGGTGGTTGGTTAACCAACCAATCATTTGCACATTGTATATATACCGTATTTCAAATCAATGAAGTTTGCTTGTTTGCATTATTCCTTGGTAGGTTTCAATAAATTGGCCAAAGGAAAAGTGATAGACCCATGACCAAAGAAAATAAACATGTGATTGGATTGTTTCATCCAAATTTGGAATCAGATAGTCTAGATAAAGCAAACTTTGGAACAATAGTAATTTGCATGGATAGGTCTACAAAGAATTTGAAACTCCATAATAAGGAGTTAGTTACTAGGAGAGACACCCCGCTAGCTAGAAAATACATAATTATTCACACTAGGGAAGATATATAACATCATACAAAATGAGATATTAGTGCATATCACATCCAAACATTGATGATTGACATGAGGAGGATGATACACACCAAGACTTAGGCTAATAGTTCTAAGGTTTCCATAGAAAAAATTCAAGGGGCCCTCACTAATAGGAATCAAAAAAACATAAACAATCATTTTGGGGTATAACCAAAGAGGAACCACCATAAAATAGAATTAAAAAAGCAAAAAACCATCATCATTAGCATGGAAAGTAATATTTATTGGAAAGTTATCATACCATGAATGTAGAGATCTTTGCATCACTCTCAAGTTTGTTAAAATGTTAGCTGCATGGTTTCCTTCTCTATATAAATGTTGGATGATAACATTTTTGAATATACCAATGAGTAACCAACATTCATCAGTGATATTATTGATGCTCCAAGTGGGTGACTAAGCTCCCTACAAGAATTTTATTATGTTCATTTAATCACCTTCAATGACAATGTTTTCAATATGAAGACACTCACTTGAGGAGACTCCTAAGTATAGCGCCTTGGCTTCAACTACATTATTATTTTAGATTCCTAATGAGAACCAGAAATGCTCATTTTATATACACTTTTAAGGGGCATCATTACTGGTTTAATTACCATATGAGATGTATTTTATATAACTTATGCATATAATTGATAGAAAATCCAATATTATACTTGATTGGTGTTTTTAGTGGGAAATGTGTATAAATGTAGGTTTTATTACTAATGTGGTGTTTTCCAGTTTACATCCACTTGGACTTGGCATACTTCTACTTTCGAAGACTAAGATATGAGAGCAAGTGCCTTCCTCTTCAAGGAAGGTGCCCAATAGAAGTAGGTGCCTTACGTATGGAGAAGGTGTCCAACATAAGTAGGCGCCTTCCTTATGGATAAGGCACCCAACATAAGTAGGTGCCTTCCTTATAGAGAAGGCACCCAACATAAGTAGGTGCATTCCTTATGGAGGAGGCACCCAACATAAATAGGTGCCTTCTGAATGCAGAAGCTACCCAGCAGGAGTAGGCACCTTCCTCTTCAATGAAGGCACCCAATTGAGGAAGACACCTTCCTCGTGAAGAAGGTGCCTCCATGCATCCATACTTTGCAATATTGACCAAGTAGGAAAGTGAGAGCATGTTGACCATTGACTCCACGTCATATGCACCAAGTTGGGATAACCACCAAAAAACATGAAGACAAAGGAGATATTTTATTCTATGCATTATATTAAAATAAATAAGACACTTCTATTATTAATCGATCAATTGGATAACTTTGTATGGTGAGCATTTCTCCTCATGCTCATGAATCAATCGAAGCAACAATTTACCAGTAAAATGATATGCATAACAGATAATGTGAAGAACCAAATTCATTGGTGAATAAGGAGGACAACCATCCGAATGGATCCATTATTTTTGAACATATTCTATTATGATAAAAACAGAATACGCCTGATTTATCCTATGGGTAAAATTAGTGTGTGACTATTATTATTAGTGCATGCTTGTTAGGATTGATTGGTTGTCCTATTTTTTGCATATCTGTTGTAACTGCAAGTCTAAAATAGACTTACCTAAAAATATAATAGAGGAAGGTTGTGCATTGTATAAATGCACAGATCTTCCCTGAGAGAGGGACGATGATTAATTTTAATAGAAGAACTATTTTATTTTACTTCTTGTCAAATTTATCAAGAGTGCAATTCCTCTTACCTGAGCAAGCTCTACATAGCTAGCTAGGCGGACTATCTGTGGGAGCTTGGGCCCACTCCCTATAGTAGTCCTCCCCTGTTTAATTTATGTATTTATTTTCTATATATTAGTTTATTGTTTTAGTTATTGCTTTATTTAATTTAGGTGTGTGTTTCTTTTCCATGCATTTAATTTCCTGTACATTTCTTTCCAGCATTTCATTTCCAGTATTTAATTAATTAGTTTATTTATTCCACACTTAGTTTATTTAGTTTGGCTGAAATGAAAACGCACAAACATACCCCACAAAACTAAATAAGGTACAATCGGATTCATTCCCCAACACTGTAGGCATATACTGTGCGTGACACTCATAAGTTTATGGACTTACCGGATTGATAATTTATGGAAGAGAAATGAATGTTTTCCCGAACATAATTTTTGCTCACCATTTTGGAGCCATTGATGGGAAGTGTCTAAACTATAGTGTTCTAATTTACAGGTCAGATAAAAAGTCTATTTAAAATTACCTATAGATATTTTACCTGAGAAGTGTGAGTGCACCAAGGGCCTTTTTATAAGGCCAAAAATAGTTGTCGACATAGTCAGAGCCAAATCCCATAGATAACTGTTTGCATTTTCTAGCTTCTAAGGTAAACGTGGGAATGAATCTGATGTACAAAATTAAGTGTAGAAGTAGGAACAAAACATGTTAAAAATTTAGAAAAAACTGGCAAAGAAGGATTTCTATCAAGTTCTAAATGGTTTCAAGAAATCAAAATAAATAAGCATAACCCAGGTCTGATTAAAAATTTTTAGGGATGTGTTTTTATACAGAAACCATTGAAAAATTGTGCCTTTAGAAGTTTGGTTTTAAATTAAAAATGTTTTATAGGCTTTAAATTTTTGCAACGTATTGGTAAATGTTTTTTAAATTATGAAATTAATAGCAAGAACAATGATAGAGCATAATTTTTAAAAGAACATATTGTTATGAAGTATGCTCTTCACTTGCGCTTAAGGCGACCTGGTGAATCGAAAACTAGCATGTGTTTTTGAAATACTGCTATGCCATGTTTTCTCCAAGTTGCCAACCCGCAGGTAGTCATTTTCCAGCATCCACATTTTTCCATTATGTTGAAAAAAAATTGGTTTTGAGGTCAAAGGGGGAAATTGCTTTTCTCATGCTACAACACATAAAACTAGTTGATAATTAAATTGATGAATTTTTTTAAGGCTAGTTTAGATGTAGGCATGGGGGAGACCCCACCTTCATTATTGCCACCAACAGCATAATGAACACTATTTACAATGTTCATGAAAAAGCAAAAAAATATCTTCTGTTGAAAATGGCCCCAAGTTAAGAGAAGATAAAATGGAATAGAGTTTTATTTTGCTACTTGTTTGAAGAGAGTATCCTATTTCCTAAGGACCAGCTTGGTCCATATTAGAAATGAGAAATCTCCAATCGGTAGCTAGATAAAGCAAGGGAGGGAAAAAAAAATAGAAGCTTCATTTTTGTTACTTGTTGGAAGAAAGTATGCTCTTTCCCTAGGACCAAGTTGGTCCATAAGGGAAATGAGAAATCTCCAACCAATCACTAAATAAAGCAAGGGAGGAGCATGGAAGCAATCAGAAGATATATATATATATATATATATATATATATATAATGAAAAAAATGAAAAAAATAAAAAATAAAAAAATAGTTAGAATTTTATTTTAATGCATTTAGTTTAGATTTTTCTTTTATGTTTTGTAGGATAACACGAAGTGTGATGTAGACAAATACAGAGGTGTTTGTGAAGATTTTATGAATTGATATTTTTACATGGAGTTCGTAATAACTATCTCGTGTACCTGATCATGTAGAATCCAATATAGCAGGTGAAAGCTAGCAGAGTTTTACCTTGGGAACATTAGCACCTGAAGCCAGGCTAAGTAACCCTGATCAAGTGAAAGGCTTCTAGTCCAAGGTGCTTATGAAAATTTGGGAAATTTTTGCTACAAGGTGTGTGACTATTCCAACCTGAGTAAATGATGAGCATGCTACACCATGTACAAAGTAGAGTACCAAGACAATGTTCGAGTAACAATCAATAAGATTCGTTAAAAGTCACCTCAAATTTGTGAGAGTGGATAAAAAATCGGCATGGGGGAGACCCCATACCATACCAGTAGCTTGGAAGAATTTTCAATCACTCATTTAAAAAAAAAAAAAAGAGAAAGAAAAAGGAAAAAAAAAAGGAGGATACGTGAAAAAAAATTATGAAGTGAAAGATGCCTTGATCATAAATAAGGCACATTACACATGAAGAAGGCACCATAAAATGGACGCACCTTCTTCATCAAGAATATGCCATACATTGGAGGCACCTTTCGCATGAAGAAGACGCCATACATTGGAGGCGCCTTCCACATTAGGAAGGCACCATACATTGGAGGTGCCTTCTACATCAAGAAGGCGCCATACATTGAAGGTGCCTTCCACAAAAAGCAGATGCCTTCCACAACAAGTAGGTACCTTGAAATCTAGGGTGCCTTGATCCATTTCTCTCACTTGGGTGGTTCGATGGCACAAGGGACAAAAAAAATGTAATAAGTGATGAGGCGCCTTGATGGCATACGGTAGAGGTGCCTTGATCAAATATATATATATATATATATATATATATATATATATATATATATATATATATATATATATATATATATATATATATATATATATATATATATATATTAATGTGAATCCTCCCAATGAAAAAAATGCATAGAACATGTCCTACTTAGCATAAAAATTATTTTCTTATTGCTTTGTAGGAAATCATGAACCAAATACAAGCTATAGGCATCCTGAGAGCCAGGGCCTAATAGGCACAAAGTCATGACTCATATTTTCTTGCTTTCATGTGTGTAGGTAATCATACCCTCTGAATGCAATATGAAGGTATCCTAAGATCTAGGGCCTCAGGAATAGGCATGATTCCTATTTTCAAGTTTTTGTGTGTATAGTTTTGAAGGAATTTCCATGAACACAATATGTAGGCAGAGCTAGCTTAAAATAAACCTAATAGATGTGACATACATGTGAATATATTTGGCACTATTTTGTTTACTACATCATAAGAAATTTGTATTTTGGAGAGCCAAAGAAAATATTTTAAATGACTGATTTCAAATACTTGGAATCCAACGAGTTTGCAATCTCCTGGTAACATGTACCCAAATAAACACAATATAGCACTCAATGAACAAAAAACAATAGTGTTGAATGAAAAAAGAAAAACACAGTGCTGAATAAAAAAAATAGTGTTGAGTAAAAAACACAGCAGTATTGAAGGAAAAAAAATAGCAGTGCTCAATGACAGAGAAACAGAGATGTTGAAGGCCATCAAAAAAAAAAGAAAAAAAAAGAAGAAAAAAAGAAAAGAAAAAAAAATATATTATTATCCTGGGGGTTGTTGTCACGAGGACATGACAATATTTTAGGCATGGTCAACCTACGAGAGGGATAACTTCAGCTTTTGGTGCCACGAGGGCATGGCACATGTTAGGCATGGGGGGATGATGAGCACCATAAATGCTCATATTATATACACTTTTAAAGGGCACAATTACTGGTTTAATTAGCATATGAGATGTATTTTATATAACTTATGCATACAATTGATAGAAAATTCACTATTATGCTTGATTGGTGTTTTTAGTGGGAAATGTGTATAAATGCAGGTTTTATTACTAATATGGTATTTTCCAGTCTACATCCACTTGGATTTGGCATACTTTTACTATCGAATACTAAAGCATGAGAGTAGGTACCTTCCTTTTCAAGGAAGGTTCCCAGTAGAATTAGGCACCTTTCATATGGAGAAGGCATCCAACAGAAGTAGGCACCTTCATTATGGAGAAGTTGTCCAGCAGAAGTAGGTGCCTTACTTATTGAGAAGGCACCCAAAAAAAGTAGGTGTCTTCCTTATAGATAAGGCACCCAACAGAAATAGGTGCCTTTCGAATGTAGAAGGTGCCCAGCAGGAGTAGGCGCCTTCCTCTTCAAGGAAGGCACCCAATTGAGGAAGGTGCCTTCCTCATGAATAAGGTGCCTCCATGCCTCCATACTTTGCAAGATTGACCAAGTAGGCAAGTGGGACCATGTTGACTATTGACTCCATGTCATATGCACCAATTTGGGATAGCCACAAAAACACGTGAAGACAAAGGAGATATTTTATTCTATGCATTATATTAAAATAAATAAGATAATTATATTATTAATCGATCAATTGGATAACTTTGTATGGTGATAATTTCTCCTCACGCTTACGAATCAATCAAAGCAACGATTTATCGATAAAATGATATGCATAATAGAAAGCATGAAGAATCAGATCCATTAGCGAATAAGGAGGACAACCATCCGAATGGATCCATTATTTTTGAACATATTCTATTTTGATAAAAATAGAATACACCTGATTTATCCTACGGGTAAAATTAGTGCGTGACTGTTATTATTAGTGCATGCTTGTTAGGATTGATTGGTTGTCATATTTTTTGCATATCTGCTATAACTGCAAGTCTGAAATAGACTTGCAAAAAAATGTAATAGAGGAAGGTTGTGCATTGTATAAATGCATAAATCTTCCCGGAGAGAGGGACAATGATTAATTTTAATAGAAGAAATTTTTTATTTTACTTCTTGTCAAATTTATCAAGAGTGCAATTCCTCTTACCTGAGCAAGCTCTACATAGCTAGCTGGGCAGACTATCTACAGAAGCTTGGGCCCACTGCCTGCAGTAGTCCTCCCCTTTTTAGTTTCTGTATTTGTTTTCTATATATTAGTTTATTGTTTTAGTTATTGCTTTATTTAATTTAGGTGTGTGTTTCTTTTCCATGCATTTAATTTCTTGTACATTTCTTTCCAGCATTTCATTTCCAGTATTTAATTAATTAGTTTATTTATTCCACACTTAGTTTATTTAGTTTGGCTGAAATGAAAATGCACAAACATACCCCAAAAAACTAAATAAGGTACAATCAGATTCATTCCCCAACACTGTAGGCATATACTGTGTGACACTCATAAGTTTATAGACTTACCAGATTGATAATTTATGGAAGATAAATGAATGTTTTTTTAGACATTAATTTCTGCTCACCAATTTCCATGTTCTTAGCATACACAATGATAAATTTTCTATGATTATTCCTAATTAGGCCACCACATCCAACTCTGTCAGGATTTACTTTAGTACCATCAAGGTTAAGTTTGTGCCAATCACTTGAAGGAGGACTCCATTTGATCAAAGCTATGTCAACCTTTAGAATAAATGAGGTTGGATTATTTAATTAGATATTAAGAGAGGTAAATAGGTTGATTTCTAGATGAATTTTTATAATTTTAGATGACTGGATAAATCGGGTATTTTTCTAAAGTAAAAGTGAGGGCACAAAGCAAAACTATCTGGGGTTATTTGGAGGAATTCCTAAACACTCTACCATTTCACTCCAATTAGATTTTCCAAAGAGAATGAGGTAAATAGAAATACCAAAGAGGTTTGATTCTAGGATGCACTAAAGGGGTGGTCCATTGCTCACACATTTCATAGATAGAATTGGATTGGACCCAGGAAATGTTGACCAAATAGAATAAGAAATTCAAAATAGAGTGATAAAAGGGGCATTCAAGGAAGTTGTGAAAAACAAATTCCAAGATTGATTTGCATAAGTAACAATGGTTAGGAAGGCACACAAATATCATAATGAGATTATAAATGGTGAGAATTTTATTTTGAACGATGAGCCTAAAGAAGAAATTAAATTTGGGTACCAATTTCTTAAGCCAAACAAGATTATGAGCAGGCCAAGGATTAATAGGCTAGATTTAAATGTAATAGGTCTATTTGATTGAATACTGACCATTTTCATAGGGATGCTAGATGGGAGTATCATGGGATAAATTGCTAGGAATGATACAAGTATGTAAAATATTACAAATATTCAAAGAAACATTTCTTTGAGCATCATTAAGATCATTAAAGAGAATATTCTTCCACCTAGTATTGCACAGGTTCCTGGCAATAAAGTTGCTCACCTTGTCACCATAAATTTGATCTATGATAGTATTTAGACTCACCAAACTTGGGTTGCTTATCAACAATTGGTCCATTAGCCATCTATCCTTGAAAAAGTTAATACTCCCCCCATTGCCTATACATCATATTAATCCTAATTTGATAATATTTCTGGCTTTGGTCATTGAGTTCCAAAACTAGGACCCATATGGGAGGGGATGCTCATATAGGAAATATTGATGTTGTAAGTACTTACTTTTTATGATAACAACCCAAGTGGCCATATAAGTGGTTACAATTCTACATGCATGTTTTCCAATAAGAGCTAGATTCATATTATTCACTTTTTAGAAGCCCAACCCACCTTGGTTTTATTGACATAAACCTTTTTCCAATACACCAATGGGATATTTTTGTGATCTTCAATTATAGACCATAGGAACCTCATATGAATTTGATCAATTCTCCTACAAATGGATTTTAGTGCCTTGAAAATATATAGGAAGTAAAATAGGATACTCTGAAGGTAGGCTTGGATAAAAGTGGCTTTGGTTTCTTGACTCAAGAGACTCCCCTTCCATCTGGTGAGCTTCTTTTAGATTCAGTCTAATACATTGTTTCCCATTGTCTCAATAGGATTACCTTGGAACAGGGGAAGACTCAAATAGGTAGATGACAAAATTGATAAATATCACTCTAAAATTATAGTAACCTTATGCTATCTAGAAATTAGCATGTTCAAGAAATAAATTTTACTTTTTTAGAAGTTGATCTTCTACCCTGCAACTTTTTCATAATGGTTGAGAATAACTTTGATGGCCTTAGCTTCAGGAAAGGAGGCCCTCGTCACAAGGATAATATCATCCACAAATTTTTGGTGCATTATGGGCTAAGAAATAAAAGAGGGTTTGATTCCTAAGATAGCACCCAGTGAACAAGCTGCCTTGAGAACCTTCCCTAGGGATTCTACTAGAATGATAAAAAGGTAGGGTAACATAGGATCCCCTTGTCTCAAACCTTGAGAAATTTTGAAATACCTAGTAGCAGATCCATTTATGATTATAGAGAACCAAACAGAGCTTAAATATTCTCTTATTAATGCAATCCAATATATGTGGAAACTAAATTTAGCCAAGATGGCATAGAGGAAATTCCATGAAACTTTATTGAATACCTTGTTCATATCGAGCTTGAGAAAGAGGTTTGTCTTTTTACTTATGGATGTATAGTGTATGAGATAATGGATGGTGACAACTCCATTAATGATAAGCCTACCCTTGATCAAACTACCTTGGAAGGGATTGATGATGGAAGGTAGGATCTTTTCATTTTATTTTCCATAGTCTCAAAAATAATTTTATAGAAATTATTGCAAAGGCTTATGGGCCCAAAATAGGATATGGAGTGATACTTCTAGGATTTTGGGACTAGGGTGAGGAAAGTATAATTGGTGTCTCTAGGTAAACACTTGGATTCATGAACATGTTGGATAGCTATAACAATATCTTGGCCAACGATGTCCCAAAATTGCAATAATAATTGAGGGAAAAATCCATCAAGACCAGGTTTCTTATCCAGCACCGTGGAAAAAGTAGCCTCTTTGATTTCTTCCTAGAAAAAGGGTGTCAATAAATAGCTATTACACTCTTGGGAAACAAGAATGGGAATTTTATGGAGAAGAATATTAGAAGCCTCAACTAAAAAAAGGGAGGAAAGAACCAAGGATGCTTTTGAAATAAGAGACCGCTTTAGACCTAACTTCATTGATACTATTGGTGATAGTCCCATAAATTTTGGTTAGCTACCAATTTTATTGATAATCTTGTTTCAAAGAGTTAAGGCATGCAAATATTTGGTATTTGAGTCCCCATCCCTTGGCCACACAACTCTTAAATTTTATCTCTAAAAGGAAACTTCTTTGGCCAAGATATTGTGATATTCAGTAAGGAGAATTTTTTCTTTATCTCTCAAATAAACATTCATGTTCCCTTGTTGAATACGATCTTCAATAGATTTCAGGTAGTAGGAAATGCTTTGTTTGTACTCGAATATTTTAAACCTATATGGTAATTTTGGTAATACATTCACATATTTTAAAACCTCCTACTAGTAATATTGTTCTCTTGTTCAACATGGGTATGATCCCATGACTCAACTAGAAGTGATCTTATGGTAACCTTGTTATGCTATTGGATTGCATGGATAACCAATCATTACAACTACCAAATTTAATAAAGTAGATCACTACTTTTAGGGTTCAATATATTGTTTCTACAATAAGTATTTATCTTTTATATCTAATTTGTAGTATCTTACTTCAATGACACATAACCTTCATCCTATAATTAAGAATCACACTCATTTCTACTGATACTCTTGTTGTCCTTTCTCTTTTAGAGTTATTTATGATTCTACTTGTCTTCAATTTGATTACTTTACCTTCAAAAACCTATTAAATACATGGATCAACTAGGACATGAATCTAGGACCTCCATACATTAATGTTTATTTACTAATAAACTTTTGGCCCCTCCTTAAACCTATTCAAAAAAATTATTTATTACATTATTTTTTAACTACATGTAGATTATGTTGTTGTAAAATTGATCTAATTAACTCTCACATAGGGGTAAGTAGGAATCATAGCATTTGAAGCATATACCTTACTCTAGATATGCTTGTAACAAATATCTATACTATTTATGTTTGATCAATACAATGCATTCAATATGCTTTGATCCTAAATAATGGTGTCAAAGCTTTATGTGGGACTAGACCAAAAACATTGTGGTGGGTAGGATACTCCTATTCTCTAAGGTATTGTAAAATAATATGGATTTTTCCAATAGTTAATTTGAATATCTAGAAAAATATCAAATTTACCTATTATTGTCATGGATGCAGGATAAATGATAGACATGTGATCAACATGTAGATTTGAGTCCATAAATCAAAATTAAGGTCACAATGGTTGTGATGACCACCTATTTTGATAGTGCAAAAACTTGATCCTAGATGTTATGGATCAAAGTAGAGAAACACTAGGCTATTCCCTCATTTCTAGAGTGAGGTACTCCAAATATGTCAATTGATTTAGTGGTAAAGGTATAAAAGCCCTACATAAATTTTGTCCTACCTATTATTGAACTACATTTAGATGACTACCAATTTCAATTACATCCTTAGGTCATGAGTGGAGGTAGTCATCAAGGAAGAGATTAAAATTGAGCCCTAATTATCATTAGTAACAAAGACAAAAAAATCCATACATAAAGGTTATGAACCATTTAACTATGCATGATCTTGTGTTGATGTCAATCAAGACCTACAAAATTTGAGAAGTTATTGATTATGTACATCATTGTTGATGTTCCATGGTAGGCTTTAGAACAACCATGGTTTGACTATTGATCAAGAAAATTTACAGCTATGATGGGATGTTGTTTCTAGTGGTCGAAGCCTAGATCTAGTTCCCTCATCCAAGACAAGCCTTTGAGATCACCCCACAAAGTAATGTCATAAATCAAGTTGGATAATTATGTTTTTTTTTTTTGTTACAAGAAATTATCATATATCACAAATTCATAGGACCAAGTCAAATAGATCTAGTGCTACTATGAGCATTGCCTTGGGGAGCTCTAGATTAGGCTCTACCTATTTTTTTATAAACACTTGTTGGCATTTTTGCCACATTGATTCTCATTGATGAATGCATTGATGTATTGTTGGGGATCTGACCTTTGATTGATGCAGCTTGGGCGAAAAAAGGAGAAAAAATGAGCAAAAAATGACTAAGTCTGAAAATTGCAGCGACGCGCTGACATGTTGCAGAATCGCGGTCAACTCAGTCAATGCAGGCAGGTTGGCGGAACTGTCGCGATATCGCGACGTGTTCCGGAATCGCGGGTCGGCGGGCAAAAAAGCATTAAGTTGAAAACATGCAGCGATTCGCTGACATGTCAGCGAATCGCGACCCGGGCAGCTTCGAAGGCGTTAAGTCAAAATTTGCAGCGCGTCGCTGACATGTCAGCGAATCGCGACCGAAAAAGGCGATTGGTACGGCGACGAAAACATGTAGCGAAATCGCTACATGTTCCGTTTTCGCGGGGCAGAGCGCAGGGAGGAGCCAACGGCGGAAACATGTAGCGATTCCATTTTCGCGGGTCAACGGTGGTCAAAGCGTACTGCATGATAAGACGTCGCGATTTCGCGACCCGTCGCATTTTCGCGACCTGCGCAGTTTTCCCGCCAAGTGCAGTATGAACGGCCGAGAGGGTTTTTTGGGTTTTCGATGATTTAATGCTGACCCGAATTAAATATTTTGCGGATTTCCGATGCGGTTAAGGTCGAAGAGTGCCCAGGCCACCAAAATTAAAGGATTTATTGGTTCAAAGCTACGGTTCGTGGATTATTTTAACGGCTTCATGCACATGTTTGAAAAAACGAATTTAATGAAGGGCCGCGAACGTTTCATGGTATTTAATTTGTATTTCCTCGAGGCCGCCATTAAGGGATCGTGTTCCTGATTTCCAAGATATAATTGTAGATCACGAGGAAGTTGGTTTTAATTATTTAATGCTGCAAAGAGGACGGACCTCTATAAAAACCAATGTAATTTTCATTTGCAAGGGTTGGAAAAACTTGCTGCTAGAAACTGGAATTGTATCTGCGGGAATAAAAGGATCAATTTCTAATTTTTCAAGCATTGCATGGATGGATTTCTTTGCTACTTTTTGCATTTCTAATAGCATTCGTATGTCTGCATTGCTATTACATTTAAATTCTGCATACTGGATTTAAATACTGCGGTCAGGGTACAATTCCTGGAATGTGGGTTTGGAGGGATTTGCAGCATGTGATTGTGCGAGGATGAAGCTGATTTCTTATGTTACTTGCTGTTGTTGCGTTTGTAGTTTCCTGCTATTGTTTTTCTGATCCCATCACTTCGGCCTGTGGCCATATTTCCCATTTCTTTCTGCAACCTTTTAAATCTCTTTCCAGCAACCCTATCTTAAACCCATTTTTAGAGTAGTGAAGGGAACCAGCCCACTCTGGAGATTGGTCTGGGAGCCATTTCTTGCTTCCAGCCTTTCAATGTTGGCCGGGTCTAGGGCGCAATTGTAAAAATCCTTTCCTGTGGCAGATTCGTGACCAACAACACCATAGTGTTATATTTATGTACTATGCTTTGTTCCTCTGAAAGGGGCACTAATTTTCAACCACCATGTGGCAAGTGAGATGTTATATGAAAATCTAGTTTAGCATAATGGAGTAGTGGCCAAGTCATGAAGCATGAAAGGAGTCACCAAGGCAAGTCAATTTGTCAACATTGAGCAGAAAGAAGAAGTATTTTATGTGCCCTTCCACTACGTGATGAGTGGGTAAGCTATGTCAATTAGCATGTAAAAGTTAGGACTAGTGGATAATAGGACCCAAGTTCAAATTATGTTGGCCTTATATAACTTTTAAAAGTACATGGCCATTAATATTTAATCTTTTAAATACAAAGGTTAAAGTGGGGTGATTATTTTTTAAAATGAGGTAATTTATTTATTAAAATGGAGCATTTAAACAATAAAAAAGAGGAGAAAGCTAAGAAAAAATTTTCAATTTTTATAATGCATCTATATTTTATTTATATAAAACCTTATGCAATTGTTAAATTATAGTTGTTGTTTCACAAAATTATGGAAGATTTTAAATGTAATCTTATTGTACAAGGTGCATTTTTGGTGGAATCTAACACCTTATATTATTATTTAATGATTTGGTTCATCCTAATTTATTTTAATGAACAATTTGCATTATGTACATAATAAAATTCAATATCAACCACACAACTAGCTCACATTTATAGGTCATGTTGTTTTGCTTGAGCTATTGTGTTTAACACCTAAAATAGATGCCATAATAAAATTTAAGGTTTATCTAAATAAATTGTTAAGCAATAATAATAAAAACCCTAATTTATTTATTCACTATAGCATTACCCTTGTTTGCTTCTATCAGTAAAAGTAAACACTAAAATTAAGTATCATCCAAGTATTTAAGGGAAGTTACACCCTACATATATGAAGACCTTTTCTAGCAATTACCAAAGATAGATCAAATCCCTTTATATAAGTCCTAAGTACCATGTATCATTTTTGTTTCACATAGCTTAAGATCTCTCTCAGGTATGTCCATATATATAGAGAGGACTATTATTTTCCATGTACATATGACTATCTAGGAAATATGGGTATATCAAAATATTTGATGTATCAATATGCTAGTATGTAGGAAGGAGGACCATTTGGAGAGATGACAAATCCTCACAATTTCCATTCCCAAAATTTATCACAAATTATTACTGCTTGAGAGGTCCACATTTTGGGCTATGGAATACAACGATGCAAACCATATTGCTAATTAACAATCTATGGGACATTATGACTAGTATAGTCACACAACCTTAAGACTTTGATGATTGAGAAAAATATGATGATGCATATATAATATCCCTCATTATCATGGTTGATATAGCTTATGACATGCAACCTCATATTTGTGAAGCATAGGGTATAAAAGAAGCATAGGATAAACTTACTACTATTTATTAAGGGAAGAATCAAGCAACTATTATTAACCTTTGGTCACAAATTTACACTTTGAGCATGTGAAATGGAGAAAGTATAGAAGAATTCATTTTAGAATTTCCAACTTGAAGTAGTAGAAGACAATATATTAGTACCCATCATACTTTGAGTTTTACTAGATTCCTTTAGTATGTTAATCAACTCCCTCCAAGTGTCTAATAGGTCAACTTTATCTGAGGAGTTCATAAATTTTCTACACCAAGAAGAGGCAACCAATAATTTAAGGGATCAATTTTCCAATAGTGCACTCATTACCAAGAAATTAATAAAATGTTAAGTCTTAACACTACTAAAATTATCTTAGGATAATATCATGGGATATATTATAATGTAGCCACAATACAATAAGGTAAAGATAATGATATGAGTATAATAGAATGCGAATATTAATGCATGTATCAATGCTAATAATACATAAAATAAAATTTCATAATAAGTAGCAATAATAAGTGTAAATAGCTTGAATCATACATATACTAAGCATGTACAACAACTTACAATATTAATTTCTTAAATTGTATGCAACCTTTATTAATACTCTTTCTCTTACAAATATGATGAGATCTTGCTCTTCTTTATACTATAGTACATTTTGATATCGTATTAAGTATCATTATAGAGTATATATTCATAGTAGAATGAATCCCATGATACTTGACTATTCCTTTCCAAATCCCAAGTTTCATGACTCTTGGCTTCTCTACTTGATAGTTGCATACTTGTGAACATGACTCTATATTATATGCACACCTAGACATGAATCTTGGACTTCACATTGAACACTCTAATTCAAGATACCAATGCACATATTTACATTACATATTTCATATCTTACATATAATACACTTGTTCACATAGACTCAACTTACACTTGCACACTAACTCACATGACACTTGTGTATTTCCTGCACATGCACACTTACATGAAAGGGGAAATAATACTCACACTATAAACTATGACTCAACACTAATATATTATATACAAGTTCTACCATGAAGGTACCATAGAAGTACATTAGCATGTACTAAATAATGTAATATACTACAACAAACCCCTTGTATTATATTATTTGGTTATTGAATATGTTAGTCTTCAATTATAGCCTTTGTATTGATCTTCAATCTTAAAGTGACCTTGCAATGCATGTGATATTCTACTTTTCTTGTATTTGTTTCATCATTTTGAACTTTATATTTACCAAATTCTTATGATGTTAGAAAGGCTGCTAAATCCCATTTCCTATATTCTATCTCTTTTTCTTCTTGAACTAAAACAAGCTTTTGATAAAAACCAATTGAATCTAAAGCATATATCTCATATTTGATTGATCATATAGCCTTTGTTATATTTTTATTTTTGATATACATTTATTGTGCTCATTTATATATTTCAATTCAATTGATCTTCCACTTTCTATCAATTTCGTATATGAAATAAGTTTGGTTGTCAATCCTAGAACATACATAACATCTTCTAGTACAAAATCTAAAAATGGTAAACTAGGTGTTACACTACCACTTCCATGAACTGAGGACTTCTACAATATTTAAATAGAAATTATCCTTGAATTATAAGCACTCAAACCATTTCAAATTGCCAATCATATGATGACTAGCTCTTAATTCTATATACCAAATATATTTTTCTATTTGACTAGCTTCACTTGATACTGTCTTATATTTTTTATAAGATTTTTGAAGAGTATGATGTTTCCTATTACATTGTTCTTATTTTTAAACTTTTCCTTATATGAAATATGGCTGTGTATTGATGATGGTTTCTATGTTGAAAGGTTTCTATTGATAACTTATCCATTCTTAAAACTTTGATTTTTCTAGATTTAATTTTATTACTTTGAAGTAGATAACCTTATACCTCCTAAGTTTAAAATAAATCAAAGTTTCTAACTTAAATCCTATGTTGTATAAAATTTTATATCTCCTTTAGAAACTAAGAATAGTTTTTAGCAAATTTATATATTTATAAGTTTGATGTTGAAATCCTTTTGCCTCCTAAATAATTAAATTTGCAAATATTCAAAAACTTTAAATTTCAAATCTTTTCTTTTTCTTTTCAAAAATATAAAATAAAATCAAGCTTCAAATTTAAAAAATTTAAATTCACACAATTAACTTATCACTCCAAAATTTTTATAAAAACTTATTTCTACTACTTTCAAATATTTCTATAAAACCTTATTACTCCTTATTTATAAAAACTTAATAAATCTTATCACTCCAAAAAACTACTTTCAATTTTCAATTTGCAAATCTAACTTATCACTTCAAATATAATAACTTTAAATTTAACTTTATAAAAACTAACTTTATAAAATTCACTATATAAGAGCTTAAATATATTTGCAAATATATTACATCACCAACCTTTTCCAAGAATATATCTCTCAAAGTCTTTTCAAATGATGTTTTTCAAGTGTGTGATATCTTTTGCAATTCATATTGTTTCTTCTAGAAATTCTCATCCATTATTTAATGATTGGATCCTTCACCTTATTAGATAGCACTTGTATCCATGCAAGCATTATGATTTCTATTACAAATAAGCATTTTTGGTTGGCGTTGCAATAGGTATTTAGAATTTTACTTGTTTATAACCTCTATAGACATTACTTGGTTGTTATGTTCCCTTTATGAAACACTTGGCACTAGTCTACACTCTTCCTTGGAAGCACTTAGTAATTTATTAATTTATCCTTGGTAGCACTTGACACTTGATTGCTTTCTCCTTGGTAGCACTTGGTATTTTATTGATTTCTCCATCCAATGTAGTGGTTTAGTTCTCGATTGATTTCAATTTGGTGCTTAGATTTGAACTGTTAACATTCCATGATGTTGCACTATGCTTCAGCTTCACTTTCAATGATGCATTCTACTCTAACATGGGTAAACCAACCTTACACCTACATTGAACTACATTGTATTTTAATCCACATTGGATCTTCTTATTTTAACTTTATCTTTATTATCCATGATATATTGATGGCTCTTTTGCAGGTTAACTAGTTCTTGACATGTACTTCATGCTGGTATCTATGTTAACAAGTTTTTCTATGATTGGTCACATAGGTTTGATTTCACTTGATCTAAGATGAGTTGAATAACACTCAACCTCTAACATTTATATTTACTCTATAGTTTATTTTGACCTCAAGCCTCTTCTCAAATATTGTGTGTCTCTCCCTTATTTTAAACCTTAGCATTTCCTCTTTACAATACATTGAGCATCTCCTTTATACCAAATCATGAACCATAGGCTTCTAATTTAAGCTCAAACATTATATGAATTAGAACTAGAGTTCATTCTTTATTTTTATAATGATCACTTGGCTTACTAGAAATCGAGCCTATATTACTTATCTTCATGCTCTTATCCTAAAATATTTTGCCAATGAATCCATTTTTCATGCCTTCTACACCTTCTATGATACATTCTACTTCTTCTATGATGAATTTTAGTCCACTTCATGACATATTCCTATGCACTAACATAAATTGTCCTATGACTTATTTTTAATGGCCTTTTGATTCTCTTCCATATGGAAATTTTTCTCTATATAATATTTAGGCTCTTCTTTCTTCTATATCTTATATTTGATTCTTATTATAGTTGTTGTACCTTGTTTTTCTATATGGATACCTCTATCAAGATTATTGAATAATTATCTAGGTCTATCTCCAAGCCCTGAAACTATATTATATGTCAAGGTCTATTTCTCAATGACTTGATGTCAAGGTCTATTTCTCTATGAATTGAAACTCTAATGTCAAGGTCAATTTCTTTGTGACCTAAAACATAAATATATTGTAACTCTTATTAATGTAGTACTTGATGAAAACTTACTATAAGATTAATATATCTATCTCAAGACTTGATATATCCTTCTTATACTTTACTTTCTATTTCAATTAGAAGCTAAAATGCTTCTCTATTTATTGTAGGAAGCTTCTCATACTTCTGTTGATTAATATCTATTGTAACTCTTAAGGACTTGGTAATATTCTCCTCCTTTCTAGAGAAGTTACTACTATGTCTAGGTGAATTTGAATATCATTGAATACTTTTAAAAGTCAAGATGTCTTGAATGGCCTTGAATTCGTATCAATTTTCTATGTCAAGGGATATATATATACCTAATTTTGTGATCTCTGGAATTAATATCAAGGGTTGGAAATTTTCATGAATGATCAACTATATTAAAGTTGATATGCCTTCCAATATAGATGAGTCTTGGTCTTCATTGATTATTCTCCAACCATTGAAATACTCTAATAAATATACTCACTATGACCTTACAATAGTGTCTAAGTATCACTACCTTTAAAGTAGATAGGTTCTAAATCAATCTTATCAAACTATAAAAAAATAATTTTTGCATCTATTAGGATTAAATAATAAAACACGAGTAGTAAATAAATGCAAAAATAAAACATAGAAGTATAAATAAATACACGAGATATAAATTTCGTGGTTCACCCAATGTGGGATACATCAATAGAGAAAATAACCAGGCCTTATTATTCAATCTAGCAAATCTTGAAGGGATCCAACCTACAACAAATTTATCATACTTCCTCTTTTCTCACAATTACAGTATCTCTTCCTTCTTCACTTCCTTCACACCCTTTACACTACACCCTCCAATGTCATACAACATCCTCTTATAAAAAAAGGCTTACAATTTTAGGGTAAATCATTAAGACCCCAAAATAAAAAATAATTTTTATTTTCGGCAAAATATATTTTCTATCGCAATTTGCCATTTTTAGTAATTACTATTTTCAGAAAAAAAATTGTCAAAAAAATTTGTTTCTAGTAATTACTATTTTTGGCAAATTATTTTTTGTCAAAAATGATCCGTTTTTAGTAATTACTATTTTCGAAAATTTATTTTTCGTTAATTTTATTCAAAAATAGTAATTCGTAAAAAATCTAGGATTGACATGCAATTTTTCTCATAATTACATAACATCTATATCTTTTCATAGAGTGGGTCCAAATGCGGCTAAAACAGGACCTCCAAATTAGAATCGGGCTCCATAACAAAAAATCTCCCACTTGGAGACTGATCATAGTAACTCCATCGCTATTGCACTTGCTGGACTATGCTTCAAATTTGGACCTAGAAATTTTCTCACCTTATACTGTCATGTTTGAATACCAACTGAAAGTGAGCAAGAAATCAATTTCTTCCTAGTTACTGCCTTTGTGAACATATCTATAGGATTATGGATAGTGTGTAGCTTCTCCTATTTTAACTATCCATATTCCAACATTGAGGTTATGAAATGGTAATTGGTATGTATATGTTTAGTCCTAGAATAAAATATTGAATTCTTGGCAAGATGAATGGCACTCTGACTATCACTATATAATATATTATTCTCTTGCTTCTTTCCCAACTCCTCCATAAACCTTTGTAACCAAATCATCTCCTTACTAGCCTCTGTAACATCAACATACTCTACATCCATTGTTGAAAGTGCAACAACCTTCTGTAATGTTTAAATCCAAATTACTACAGTTCCACCTATAGTAAAAACATACCTTATGGTTATCCTCCTACTATCTATATCACCTGCCATATCTGAATCAATATATCCCTGTAAAGTAGTGTTAGAACCTCCAACCCATAATACCTGAGTGGTAGTACCTCTCAAATACCTAAAAATCTATTTCATTGCCTTCCAATGTTGTTTTCTTGGATTGTTCATAAACCTGATCATAAATCCTACTGCATGTGCAATACCTAATCTTCTGCACACCATCACATACATCAAACTGCAAATTATTGATGAATAAGGGACCTTGGACATATAGTCAATCTCCTCCTATGTATTGGGACACATATTTTTGGTCAGTTTGAAATGATTTGCCAAAGGTGTACTAATAGATTTACATCCTGTATATTAAATCTTTCCAACACCTTCTCAATGTACTCACCTTGAGACAATGTTAATTTACAATTTTTCCTATCTCTTATTATTCTCATACCAAAGATTTGCTTTGTAGCATCCAAATCCTTCATTGCAAATAACTCTACAAAATTTATTTTAGGCATAATTATATCCTGCATGTTAGACCCTACAACAAGCATGTCATCTACATACAATAACAGGATAATATAGTTACCATTATCCAATATCTTAAAAAAAACACAGTGGCCAGAATAACATCTACTATAACCTTGTTCTAACATAAACCTATCAAATTTCATATAACACTGCATTGGAGTTTTCTTTAGGCCATACAAGCTATTTTTCAACCTACATACTAATTCCTCTTTCCATTTGACGACATACCCTTGTGGTTGTTGCATATAAATCTCTTCCTCAAAATCCCCATGGAGAAAAGCTATTTTTACATCTAATTTTTTAATATGCAAATCCTGTACAACCATTAGGCATAAGATAGTTCTAATTGAAGTCAATTTAATAATAGTCAATTTTTTTTATTATAATAAATACCTTTATTTTATGCAAACCACTTTACAACTACTCTAACATTATACCTCTTTTTACCTCCATCTTCTTCGTTCACCCTGTAAACGTATTTATTTTGCAATACTCTTTTTCCTAATGCAACCAAACCAGATCCCAAGTATGATTGTGTACCAAGGATTCCATCTCATCATTCATATCTTTCTCCCACTTCTTCCTAGTTTCTACCTACATCACTTATTCATATGTTTTTGGTTCACCATAGCAGACAATAATACATAATATAATGAAGGAGAGTAACGATAAAGAAGTCTACTTATCCTGGTAAATTTTCTAACAACACTTGTAGGAGTTTGAGATGCTTTTTGCTATTGTTGTTGATTTTCTAGCACCTTTGAAGTTCATCAAGCACTATGTATTATATGTTTACCTTTTCATGTTTCTTTATTGCAAGTGGTCTTTATACATGAATTTATCATTGAATACCACATACCTACTCCTAATGAATTTGTGATTTTCATGATTCCAAAAACAATAACCAAAATCATTAATTCCATATCCAATGAAAGTGCACTTCTTAGATTTTGCCTCAATTTTAGTTCTATTTTATTTATCAATATTCACGAATGCTTCACAACCAAAAGTCTTAAGAAATTAGTAGTTAATAGGCTTACCTATCCATACCTCTTATGGAATCACACCATCTAGGGAACTTGAAGGACCTTTTTTATTAAATAAACTGTAGTATCTACAACATTTGACCAAAACTATAAGGACAATCTTGCATGTAATATTATACACATAGCACATTCCATGATAGTATTGTTCATCCTTTCTGACACACCATTTTATTATGGAGTTCTTGGAACCGTCTTCACTCTATAAATCCCATGGTATGCAAAGTAACTGTTAAACTATCTACTATAGTACTCACCTCCATTATCTTATGTGAGATACTTCAACTTATTTCCTATCTCATCCTGAACCAAAGCTTTTCATTTCTTAAAAGTATCAAAGACATTCAATTTATTTCGAATACAATAAACCCAAGTTTTTCTAGTTGCATCATTAATAAACATAACATAATAATAAGAGCCACCAAGATATGATACCTGAGCTGGTCCCCATACATCTGTATGCACAAGCTCTAGATTTCACTCTTCTTTTCTTTTCCAACTCTAATAAATCTAACTATTTTCTATTTTCCATAAATTCAGTGCTCACAAAAGTCCAAATCAACCTACTTGAAACCTAGCAAAAAATTCCTTGAGTGGATAATTTGCATCCCCTTCTCACTCATGTGTCCAAGCCTATGATGTTACCAAACTATATCAACTCCTATAGAAGCTAAAGCAATAGAAAGAACAGTATTACTAGTGCATACATACAATACACCTTCCTTATTTCCTTTTGCTAATAATAGTGATCCTTTAGCAACCTTCCATAAATTTTCTAAGAATGTAACTATACATAATTCACTGTCCAACTATCCTATGGAAATTAGATTTCTTCTTAAATTAGTAATATGCTTTACCTATTTCTGAAACCATTGATTTCCATTTAATAATTTTATATGTATCTTACCATTTCCAATGATTTTACATGGTCTATCATCACACAAATAGACCTATCCAAAATCACCTTAAACATAATCTAGAAAATATTTTCTATGAGGTGTGGCATGATATGAAGCCCTTGAATCTATCACCTAGCAATAATTAATATTATCTAGTAAAATAATTAAGGCATATTGCAATACATCACCTGCTAAGTTTGCTTCTTGATTACCTTGTTTATCTTCTCCTTATTTTTCTTTTCGAATCCAATAGTCTATTTTCAAGTGTCCTTTATTTTTGCAATTCCAACATTTCAACTGCTTCCCATTGGATTTGGATCTGTCTTTATTTGATTTTCTATATTTTCCTAAACTCTTTCCTCTCTCCTTTTGTCTACCCATATTTTCCATAGTCAACACATTACCCTATGTCCCTCCGTTCTTTTCCATCATATTTTATCGCTAAGGATAACACCAAGAATATCATCAAATTTTAAAGTATTTGAACCAAAAATAGAATTACTCATAGCCATGACCAAGCCATCTAGCTTTCTAACAATGAGCATAAGATCAAAAAATCCCTAACCTCATCATCAAAATTTACTCCAACAAAATTTAACTAATTATTAACTATGTTAAACTCATTTAAGTGATCAATAATAGACCCACCATCTAACATCTACATATTATTAAATAAATTATTCATAAGAAATACCTTGTTCAAATTTGAGATTTTTTCATACAGTTTAGCCAATGCATTCATTAAACCCTCTATTATCTTTTCCTTTGAAATATTGAAGACCACAGATGATGCCAGGTACAACCGTATTATTCCTAGTGTCTTTCTATCCAGAAATTCCCATTATTCATCTGATGTCTTTGCTAGCTTCTTTTCTATTTTACTTAATCGTAGGTAATTATCCTTCTAATAAAGATAGTCCTCCATTTACATCTTTCATAGCAAGTAATTTTAGTCATTAAAATTCTCAACCCTAAACCTGTCTTCTTCTACCATTACTCCTACTCAAACCAAAAACCCTACTTTCAAGTGCATTTTTCAAATCCTAGGCTCTAATACTAGTTGTTAGGATTAAAAAATTAAACATGAGCAATAAATAAATATAAAAATAAAACATAGAAAAATAAAGCAATATACGAGATAGATATTTATGTGGTTCACCCAATGTGGGCTACATCCACAAATAAAATAACCAGGCCTTATTAGAAGCTAAAATTCGTATCTATTTATTGTAGGAAGCGTCTCACAATTATGTTGATTAATATCTATTGCAACTCTTAATAACTTAGTAATATTATCCTCCTTTCTAGAGAAGTTACTACTATGTCTAGGTGAATTTGAATATCCTTGAATATTTTTCAAAGTCAATATGGCTTGAATGCTCTTAAATTCCTATCAATTTTTTGTCAATGGATATGTATGTCCCTCATTTTTTGATATTTAGAATCAATATCAAGGGTTGGAAATTTTCCTGAATGATCAACTATCTTAAATATGATATGCCTTCCAATATATATGAGTCTTGGTCTTCATTGGTTATTCTCCAACCATTGAAAGACTCTAATAAATCTACTCACTATGACCTTACAATAGTGTCTAAGTCTCACTATATTTAAAGTAGATATTTTCTAAATCAATCTTATCAAACTAGAGAAATTTGATTTTTGCATCTATCTAAATTAATTCTATTAACCTAGTTAGGTTATAGTCTGATAATAAATTTGATATAACCGATGTTTTTTTAAACCTTAATATTAATAAAAGTATCACAGGATAAAATATAATATAGTTAGAATACAATGAGGTCAAGATAATGATATGAGTAGAATAGAATGAGCAATCTAATATGTATACCATGGCTAATTATATATCAATAACATTCAATAATAATAAGTAATATGAATGTAAACAACCTGAATCATATATGTACTATGCATGTAGAACAACTTACAATATTAATTGCTCAAAATGTATGTAATATTTATTACTCCTCTTTCTCTTACAAATATGATAAGAACTTGCTCTTCTTTATAATGTAATACATCTTGATATCATATGAATTATCCTTATGGAGTATATATCCATAGTAGAATGACTCTTAGGATAATTGACTATTCCTTTCCATATGCCAAGTCTCATGACTCTTGGCTTCTCTACTTGATACTTGTATACTTTATGTGTCATGACCCTCCTATAACTTAATTTATGGTGTTATTTTAAAGGTATATTATGTTATTTTATTATGAATTATTGTTTTTAATATTTTGGACAAGGTACTACTAACGAATCTTATGTTGTAGGTACATGTCCATAGAGGATAAAATGGGAAATAATGGTGGTATAAATACTTACCGCGGTGGGAATATTCACTTTTGCTAAAGGATGAAATAGCCTTGGAAGCAAAACACCGTAAAGCATGGGAGCTATTCTTGTTTGGCAGATGGTAATACTTTTGTTATCATAAGATTGTCATTATGAGAAGAATAGTTAGAGGTATAAATGCAAATGATAATTTAAATATTTAGTTATATAGTTTGTTTATTTATTATTTATTATTTATTTTTTCACTTATTAAGAAAAATAATTAGAAAAGTATTAAGAAAATCAAGGAATATATTTTTTAAAAAATAACATTGGTTATTTATTGAATAATTCATAATAAAATCTTAAAAATAAAATATTGGGCATCATCAGTCGGTGGAAAATTACAAGTTTAGGTGGCTATTTGCATGGCCATACATTTGTGTTATAACTCCTCCCTACATTTTATTTTAAAATAATGTATGAGGAAGAAAGGGAATGGGAGGTTTGAAAGAGGTGAGTGCAAGAGTGAGGAAAGAGTAATAAATCTGAGAAAGAAATTTTAGGTCCATTTCTTCGTCACTATGCCTATGTTTTGTGTTGCATGAAAACTACCCGTGCTACTTATGGTGAAATCTAGAATAAAATGTGTGTGTGATAATAAAAGTTATCTTCTTTTAAATATTGTGTTTATATTAGAATACCATTTAAATAATAGGATGTTCTATTAGTTTTGATTCTTTATAAGAAATTATACATATTTATATTTCAAATTTAAATGGTCATTCACTCCAGATATTATAGATATGTTTACCCCCTCTTTCTAAGTTCCATTGGAATTTCATTTCTATTTCCATGACCAAATTTTTGGGCATTCTACTAAACTAGTCAAAAATAATTATTGTGATTTTCTTTTGTTGATGATGCCATTTTTAGTAAATCGAAAGAATGATTATTACACTCAATTCTTCTCCATATTGCTGAAGAACTATATCTGAGTAGTTATTATTAGTTAGTTACACATTTTATTTCAACATTTGTATGGTGCAACTTTTTGATTTATTATCAAATGATGCTACCATGTATGTTTCTAATACACCTAATATACTTGTTCTTTCCTAACTCGATGACTCCATTAAATGTTTTCCTTCTTTTGATAACCAAACAATGATAATTGGATGTTGGCTACAATTTAGTTCTTTGATTGGTGAGTCACATAAGGTTAATTATAAGCAATATTTAAATCCTCATTTATAGAATAAATGTATATTGTGTTTGATGAAGTTTGAGCTTAGGAGTACCATAGTAAAATTTTGCATGAACTAGGTTGTTATTTTGATTTTCATACTTTTTTTTTAATTATTATTGCACATAATTTTTTCCTATATTAATAAATAGATACTGCATTCATAAATGCATTCACTTCAAGCCATTCTAATCTTGAGCAAGAGGTGGATACATTTGTTATGTGTTGGGGTAAATCCATTATAATGATATTAAGGTAAATTAATAGCACGACTTATATTTTAATGATTGTATTGTATAGCAATGATATAAAATTTAATTATATAAATCTATTATGTAGGTTTTAGAAGAAAGACTCTTTATTCTACATTGTGTTGATGACACAATTAAAACATTCATGAAGTTTTTATTCTTAAGATGAGAAAGTATGGCATAATGATTTTTCTATCATTCTTATAACAAAGGCTATGTATCTAAATTTTCTCACCCTTATAAAAAGTAATAGCTAAATGTATTTGAAAAAATCACAATTTACTATGACACGCATAATAGAAAAATCTTATTAAATAAGTTTTGTTGAAAATATCTTTAATGAGTTTTCTTTTAAAAGAATTAGGTATTCATGCATTCGTATATTAAAAGGATTAATTTAATTAGATACTTTTACTTTTAATAGTTGAGATTTCTATGAATGTGTGGATTATTATTTAGTTGATTCACTTATAAAGAGCTAACATGTGATTGTCTTAAATTGGTTTAATTAGCTACTTTGCTTTAAAAATTAACCTTTTCATGATTTTATCAGTTGGTTTAATTATTTGTATGAACTTCCTTTAAAATTAGTTAGCTCTTTTAGAATGAACAATAGTTAAATAAATTTTCTTTTCTTTTCTTTAAAAACATTATTTTTAGATTATTGTGCTTCCTTTTTATATCAATGGCTTTGATTTTCTGCTCTTCTCGATAGGTTTCCCACCAATCTAATCTAGCTCCTTCTAGGTGAATCATTGAAAACATCATATGATTTCCTAAAGAGTAGTCCTTCATTGGTAAGTAGATCTCTAGCTTCCTCAACCAAGATTTTACTGCATCTCCTTACCCTTGTCCATCAAATTTAGAGATATGGACATTCTTTAGGTCCTTTCTCAGTTCTTTCTCTAATATATTTTTGGACTTTTGCTCTTTCATGGTTGGTTCATTAGCTTTTCCAACCTCTGAGATCCTAGCCTATGAATCTTAATTCACTAAGTTCTCTAGAAATTATTACATTTGATCTTACATCATAGTGACCATTGCACTGAGGTTTTCTACCTCCTTGGTAGGATTTTCTAAATTCTCTGCTTTGGTTTATTCTTCAACATTGCTCTATCGATTTCACCTATTAGAAGGAATAATTATTTCTCTTCTTGTATTTAGTGGTATTTATCCTAGTCACACCAAAGAGAAAGTAATAGATTAGGTTACCACTTTACCTTGAATAACATTACTAATTCTGGCTAATCATAACATCCACATAAACTAAACATAAATTTTTTCTGCTAATACCACCCTCACTCTATGTGGAGTGGTACTTTAAATGCTACTCTATAATTTTAATGCTAATGACCACTCTTACTATATTAAGGTGTCATAGCATACAAGCTACCCATCCTAGGGTTAATCTCTTTTAGAATTCTTAGCAATTAGGAATTCTAGATCTTCCTAGCTTTAGCTTAAGAACTAAGCAAGGGATTGGATAGGAAGATACCCAAATACCTAGCATGTTCTATGAAGATTCTAGTCCCTCATACCTAGAGCTATGATACCAAATGTAAAGACCCAAAATCTAACTAGATTAACTAAGATATTTTTCAAGCACAAATCAAGAGGGATTTTCAAATGCCTAACCAAAACATGCATATATGTTAAGAAAACTAAGTAAATATAATGTTTAAGTTGATTGACCTTCTCATTCCAAAACTACTAAAGGATACACCCATATCTATACCATACATAAGCTAATCTTTGTAGGTATACTATGTGCATCACAAATAAGCTAGCCATCTCATATTCCTAATGAGCTATCTTGTCTCCTATCAATTGAATGAATATGCCCATATCTATAGCATACACAAGTCCATATGTGTAGGTATACTATGCGTATCTCAAAATAAGCCACCCATCTCATCTCTACGATGAGAAAAATATTTTCTTTCATAGATATCCAAGTTTGTTCAATTTTTTTGGTTCCTATTCTAAGTTTTTTCTAACATATCCTAACCCCATAGGTTCATTTTACTCTACTCTTATCTCATATTTGATAATCATTTTGGATAACAAATCAACCATTTGATTATTTTAAAATGCAAGAATTTCCAATTCTTTATTCTTTAGGAGGATAGAACTAAGTATATGTACTTAATTTAAACATAGATTAATATCTACATAAGCATAAAAAAGGTACTAAAAATAAACATCATCATCTAATTAAAATATTTAAGTAAGAGAACTACTATGAAACCATAACAACTACAATTTTTATGAACATAAAGATAAAGGTATATTCTTCATTTATTTTTACATCTTTAAAAAACCCAAGTATGGTAAAACCTCCATATTTTAAAAGAATAATATGTTATGTCCATGTCCATCTAGGGATTACTCCACTAGTGTAATGTATAATAAATGAATTCACTACTACAACCAATATCAAGGTTAATATTTTGATTCTAGGTATCCTCCTAATTTTACTCATATTTCCATTCACTTAGTCGATGTTAGTAAGGGATTAGGATAGCTCATGGTTCTTATGGAGTATGCATCTAAATTCATCTACTAAAGAACCTGGAGCAAGTGCATATATATAACTTGATTGCCAAATTTTAACTATACAAAACTAATCAACCCAACATAGATCATATAATTAGTATCATAATAAATCACTCACTCCTACTCTTATATTTATCAATAAATAAAGAGGATCATTTAATCAAATATAGAGTAATTCACAACTCATCCTTTAGTCAATACATTTTTTATGATTTTCACTATGCAATGTTACTCTACAAAGTACATTATTAATCAATAATCCATTTATTCAATCAACTAGGGTCCCATACCCTTAATTAATCAAATGCATAAAATAATTTATTTATTCAATAGACTAAGATCCCATACCCTCAATTAATCAATGCATAAAATAATCCATTTATTCAACTAAGGTAATCAAAATACTTTTGGAAGAAATCAATGCAAGGGTTTGGAATTCTCTAACCTTAGTCTCCAGCAAGGTAATACTTCCAAAATATTCTCCTTTGTAGCCTCCTTTCACTTGATTTCCCCAAAATAGTATAGTAAGCCTCCTAAGAGGCTCTCAATTTATAATAAGACTTCTTACCATGTAGAAGAGATTCTCCAATAAAATAATGATTTACATCATGCTAAGTAGGGACAAGAAAAATATTTAAACATTCCCACATGGTTAATCACTATGAGAATGGCGTTCTTAAAATAATATAATACCCATGCTAGGTGGGGTGAAAGGAGATAAATAGTTTATTATTTTAATCTCCACTAAGGGAATAGTATAAGAACTCATGATATGCTCTTAATAAAATGTTATATGCTGATTTTGAATGTTTAAATTGCCTATCCAGTATGGATTAAAATAATTCTTAAATATTCTCACATGGTTAGGCACTATGAGAATGGGATCCTTAAAATAATACCAAACCCATGGTAGGTGGAGGATACATGACACAAAGATTTTATTATTTTAATCTCCACTAAGGGAATAGTAGAAGCACTCATGAGATACTCTTATTAATATATTATATCCCATTTGAGTGTATAAATTTCCTAATCACTATGGATTCAAATAACACTTTCAATGCTTAATTGCAATATTCCTTATTAAACTATTATTTTATCCTATGCTAGGATAAAATTAGTAATATTAAATCAAAAGGTGGAGAAAATGTGATTCATACCTTTATTCCTTGCCCCCTCAAGAACGTGCACAAATTTAAAATTATTAAAGGAGAAAAGGGTGAATATATTTTAAAATACAACACTATGAAGCAAGCATGGTGGAAGGATGAATAGTCCTCCAATTTAATAAAATAATCTTCAAATTATTAAATTATTTTAGTGATCGTTTGGTCCAATAAAAGTTAGACACCTTGTTTTAAGATAAATTCAACCTAATTGCGTTCCGAAATCTACAAAATTAATGAGGTAACATGAAATTAGATTAATTAAACCACTATTCACTATTCACAATTCATTGTCCACTATTCACTATTCACTTAAAATATATCTTTAAAAAAAGCATCAATTATCTTCACAAAAAATTGTAAAACTAAGAATCAAGCTCTTAACTCATCATGTAAAATGGTCTTACCAAGATGGGTCATGACATAACAGGTAATTCCAACTTAGATGGTCAAGCTACACCTTTTCTCCTAAAAGAGAAATGATTTAACTGAAATGTGAATATTTTGATTGATAATGGTGCAACAGATGGTTTCTTTTCTTCTTGTATAACCAGGGATATATTGGAAATATTTGGATTTCAAAAAATGGGTGGAAGATAGAATATGGGTTAGAAAAACCTACTCAATTAACCAATGTCTATTTGATACCCATATATTTCTACCTAATGGAAGAATTGACTGGTATATGTATGTAGCCCCCTTACATTTGTGTGATGTTATCCTTGGAATGGAGTGGCTAAAAGCCCATAAAGCCCTCATTAATTTTCAAAAAATATGGGTGAAATTTAGAAAAAATCCTAACTAATAGATATGAATCCATTATGATTTATGTTCCTTTCAACCTCATCTGCTATCTACATTACAAGTTAAGAAGATAATTAAAAGGTATGGGGTGATATATGTAGTTAAAATAAAAAAATTATGAAGAAAATGAAGCTAACTTGGAACTTTTAAAGAATTTTCCTATGTTGGAAGAGTTTAAGGATGTATTTCTTGAAGATTTACCCAGTCTTCCACCATAATAACAATTTTATTTTTTTGTTGAACTCGTACCTAGAGTTGAACCCATTTCCATACCATCCTATTAGATGACTTCAATCAAGCTACAATAAATTAAAATATAGGTCCAATATTTTATTTAAAATGGGTTTATTAAGCCAAATATGTCACCTTGGAGATATCCTATGTTATATTGAAAAAATAAGGATAGATCCATAGGGCTATGCATTGACTACATAATGCTTAGTAAGGTAATTATTAAGAATACATACTCCTTACCAAGGATTGATGATCTAATTGATTAGTTAAAAGGAGCTATTATCTTCTCAAAAATTGATCTCAAATTAGAATACCATTAGTTAAGGATAAAAAAAGAGGATACTCACAAATAAAATTTTGGAAAAATGTATGGATATTATGAATTCACAGTCTTACCATTTGGATTAATGAACGTCTGGGGTGTCGTTATGAATATTATGAATAATGTATTCCAATAACAGCTAGGCATTTTCATGCCCATATTTCTCTATGACATCCTGACTTATTCACAAACTATGAAAGAACACAATCAAAATATGAGAATTATCCTATAAATACTTAGGAAGAATTAGATTTAAGGAAATATTTCTAAATGTGAATTTTATACCCAAGTCAAATACCTAGGGCATATTACATCTATTGATGAAATTGTCATTGATCCAAAAAGGATTGAAGCTATAGTCAGATGGCCTACACCCACAAATGTTTTTGAGGTATGTAGTTTCATGGGAATGGAATGATATTATAGATATTTTGTGAAGAACTTATCAAAAATTGCATGTCCAATCACTAATTTGCAAAGAAAAGGAAAAGTGTTCAAATAGACAAAGCAATGTGAAGAGGCATTTAACATAATAAAGGAAAGTTTAAAAATTTCTCTAATTCCAAAAATACCTAACCCATCATAAAATTTTATAGTTTGCACTAATGCTTCCACTAAAGTTTTGGGTGGGATTCTGAATCAAAATGAGGTAGTCATAGCCTATAAGTATTTAAAGCTTAAAAAGCACAAGCTGAACTATGCTACCCATGATTTAGAGTTGGTAGTTGTGGTCCATGCAATTAAAATTTGGAGGTATTACTTGTTAGGGAAACCCTTTGAGTTAAATATAAATCATTAAAGTATGAGATATATTTTCATCCAACCCCTTTTCAATGCAAGACAATGTTTATGGATGGAATTCCTAGTTGAGTATGACTTTGGAATTGAATATATTAAGGGGAAGGAAAACAAGATAGAATATTCCCTAAGTCATAGGAGGGACATAACTACCATTTACAAGAGCCATATGGATTTTTTTAATAAGGTTAGAGAACAACAACAAGGTGATAGTTATTGTAGTGTATGTTGAGCATGGGCTAAACTAGAACCTAGAAAGGGTAAATACTTCATTTTTAAGAATGATCTATTGTTCTTTAGAAATATTATTTTTATCCCTAAATTAGGTGGATTAAGAAATATTATTTTGCAAGAAGCCCATTGTACACCTTATTTTGCACACCCAAGAGGGACTAAAATGTGAGAAAACATGAGGAAAATTTTTTATTGGTTAAGAATAAAATGAGATATCAATAATTTTTTAGCTAGGTGTCTCGAGTGCCAAAAAGTTAAAGTTGAACACTTACATCTAGCTAGAAAGTTTTATCCTCATGATATTCTAGAAGAAAAATGGCAAGTAATTTTTATGAATTTCATTATAGGTCTACCAAAAACTAAGTTTCAACATGATGCAATTTTGGTAGTGGTTGATAAATTGGCTAAGATAGCATAATTTATTATGGGAAAAATTGGGTATAATGCACCTGCTATAGATAGAATTTTTGCTAGGGATATTGTATGATTGCATGGATTCCTTGAAGTCATCATTTTAGATAGAGATCCTAAATTTACCTTGAAATTTTGGCAAGCCTTGCATCGAGCCTTGGGTATAAAATTAAACATTAGTTTTACATATCATCTAGAGACATCTGGTCAAATAGATAGAGTTAATAAAGTCCTTGAGCACATGCTATGCATGTATTGCATGGAACATAAGACTAAATGGGAAGAATATTTCTACTTAGTCGAATTTGTTTATAACAATTGCTATCATACTTCCTTGGGAATTTCTCCCTTTGAGGCCCTATATGGGAGATGATACAAAAATCCTTTATCTTGGGATAATATGGAGGATCGAGAAGTCATTGAATTAAATACTATAAAGAAGATGGAGGAATAGTTGAGAATGATCCACCAATAGCTCAAAGTAGCCATGGATCGACAAAAGAGCTATGCTAATTTGAAAATATCAAGAGAATTCTCTATGGGAGACAAAGTCTTCCTAAGGACGAGACCTAACAAAAACTCCATCAAATCAATCGAAATTGACATAAATTTTTTTTTCCTATTCTATATCATAGAAAAGATCAGTCTAGTGTCCTATAGACTTACCCTTCTACCTAATCTGTCAAAGATCCACGACGTATTTCATGTATCCCTGCTTAGAAAATATGTTGTTGACCCATCGCATGTTTAAAATGTGTTTAATTTATAGATGATATATCCTCTCACCATTGAGGTTAACCCAATGCAAATATTAGCCTTTTGTAAAAATATTTTAATAAAAAGGAATGTGAATCAATGTAAGGTCCAATGGGACCAATTTTTAGAAAGGAATGCTACATGGGAGGATGTAGATTCTATGAAAGAACAATTTCATCATATTTTTAATTAAAATATATTTTAAAACACACAAGACTATGTTTAGAACTAGTGGGGGAGAATGTCATGACCCTAAAAAAATATAATTTATGATGTTATTTTATATGTATATTGTGCTATTTTATTATGAATTATTATTTTTAACATTTTGGACAAGGTACTACTGATGAATCTTGTGTTGTAGGAATAGGTCCATAAAGGATAAAATTGGAAATAATGGTGGTGTAAATCCTCACTGTGATGGGAATATCTACTTTTTCTAAAGGATAAAATAACCCTAGCAGTGAAACATCCACAATGACTCATGGGTACATGAAATCCCATTTAAAATACATTCATATAGGTATATTATGCATGAACATTTCACTAAAATGAATAAATGCTTGTTTTGAAAGTCCTCCAATGGTAATGATAGTTTCATAAAGCATGGGAGCTATTCTAGTTTGGTATATCATAATATTTTTGTTATCATCAGATTGTCAGTATGAGAAGAATAGTTGGAAGTATAGATGCAAATTATAATTTAAATAGTGAGTTAGTTTATTTATTTATTATTTATTATTTATTATATATTTATTTACTTATGAATAAAATGAATTAGAAAATATTTTAAAAAATAATTATAAAATGAATATCTCTTCAAAATAAACCTCAACCACTGAAGCCACTAAGAAGCCCCCTACTATTCCCTGTCTAAGCACAATGATAAATTTAATGGTCGTTTCTTATGCTTCCAAGCTAGCATGGACCATTTACCAAAAACATGCACAAGATCTAGGTAACATCTTCAATCAATTAAAGAATGCAGGTGATGGTAGAACCGACAACCTGAATGCTAATGCCAATGTTGGAAATAAGGTGATCATGTTGGTTTTTATATGGAATATTCCCTACTGGGTTTGATTGGGACTATTTTATTGGGATCGCCTAGTTGGGATCCTTCTAATGGGTCTTGTTTTGGTTTTTATCCATTGCGGTTATTTGCCCTTCAATATTAATTATGTTTTTTGTGGCTATGTGCCATGTTCGTCAGTGTTGTACTGTGTTTTTGGTCGATTGACCTAACTCTATTGTAAAAGGTTTTGGGGCCCTTTCAAAACCCATATGTTAATATAATCCTTATACTTACAAAAAAAATATCTCTTTAAAAGAATAACCTTGCTTATATATTAAATAAATCATAAAAAACTCATAAAAATAAAATATTAAGCATCACCAACTGAGGGAAAATTACAAGTTTAATTAGCTATATGAATGGCCATACATTTGTATTATACCTATTACCTACCTTTAATTTTAAAACAAGGTAAGTATGCAGAAGGAGGGGAATGGGAGGTATGAAAGTAGAGAGCACGAGAGTGAAGAAAGCATAATAAGTCTAAGAAGGAAATTTTAGGTCATTTTCACATCACTATGTCTGTGTATTGTGTTGCTTGAAAACTACCTATTCTACTTTTCAAAACATTAAGAACTTATGATGAAATCTAGAATAAAATGTGTTTGTGATAGTAAAAGTTATCTTGTTTTAAATATTGTGTTTATGTGAATTCCATTTAAATAATAGGATGTTCTATTAGTTTGAAACTTGTTAAGAAATTATACGTATTTATTTTTCAAATTTAAACTGTCACTGATGCTACATATTATAAATATGTTTACCCTCTATTTTTGAGGTCCTATGGAATTTTATTTCTACTTCTACGAAAACATTTTAGGGTTTTCAACCAAACCATTCATAAAGAACTACTATGCTTTTTATTTTACTGATGACACCCTTTTTAGTAAATCAAATGAATTATTATTACACTCAATTGTTCGACATATTACTGAAGAACTATATCTGAGTGCTTTTTTTCTTCCTTACACATTTTATTCTAGAATTTGTATGGTGGAAATTTTTATTTTATTATTATTTGACTCGATGACTTTGTTAAATTGTTGTCTTCTTTTGATGATTTAATAATGATAGTTGGATTGAAGAACACAAGCTTATACTAAGACACTAAATAATATTACTTTTCTTTCCCAAATGATATTATGCAATATATCAATGGCAATATCAATAGTAGTAATCAAAGTAATGCACAAATCACCACATACAATAAAGACACCAATTTAATGTGGTTCACCCAATCTGGGCTATGTACATGGAGAAAATATTTCACTAAATTTTCTCAATAAATATCTTGGTAATCCTTCCCTATTATAATATTTATGGACATCTATCCAAATGAGACCCAAATCCTCTAATAAATTTTATGGATGCCTATCGACAAGAGACACCAATCCCCTAAGCTAATTTATGGAAATATACCCATAGAAGAACTCCTCCTCTAATCTAGCTGGTGATCCTCTAAAATAATATTGCCTCCACTACTCTGGATTGTGGATCTCTCTCTAATGAATACTCCTATACTTACTTAGAAGACCTCTATCCTCACTACCTTGGATAGTGGATCTCTATCCACTAGAGACTACTATCATCTACCCTGTCACCTCCGAAGCTTTCTCTCAACTCTATATCAAATATGTACTAAACATAATCCTTTGTCTAGCACAAATATTCTCAATATCTATCTCAAATCTGCACTAAACATAGTCCTTCGATATAGCACAAATTTTCTCAATGTCTATCTCTTATCTGCACTAAATATAGTCCTTAGTTCTAGCATAAATCTACTCAATATCTATCTCTAGTCTAGCACAAACCTTTCCTCAAATATTCACAAAAATATATCCTCGGGTCTATCCTCAAATATGTCCTCAATCCTTAACACAAATCTTGATCCAATCACAAATCAACTCTTCTATATCTACCTCATGCCTTAAAACAAGGCTTGAACAAATCAATCCATAAAATCTACTCTCATGTCTTCTCAAAGACTTACCTCAAATTTGTTCACAAGTCCTCTCAAAAACTTTTCCAATATGCTCAAAAAGTATTCACCAAGACTTACCTCAAATATGCTCAATAAGTCCTCATTATAACTTGTCTAATATACTCAACAAGTCTTCACTAAGACTTACCTCAAATCTGCTCAACAAGTCCTCACTAGAACTTGTCCAATCTACTTAATAAGTTTTACCAAGACTTACTTGAAATTTTCTCTACAAGTTCTCACTAGAACTTGTCCAATATGCTCAAAAAGTCTTCACCAAGACTTACCTTAAATATGCTCTACAAGTCCTCATTAGAACTTGTCCAATCTGCTCAACAAGTCTTCACCAAGACTTACCTAAAATATTTTACAGAAAACCTTTTCAATCACACAAACAAGTTTCACACAGAATTCTTGTTTGAATTCAAAAATATATAGAGAATGGTTAGAGACTCAATATGTTTCTCACTTTAAAAATACTCACAAAACTCAACTTGATCTCTTCCAGAAAACCTCTTCAATCTCACAAACAAATTTCACTCAAAATTTTGTTTAACCATAGAAACATATAGAGAATGGTAAGAGACTCAATATGTTTCACACTCAATCACTTTCAATATTTTTCTCAAATTAGTAAAGAATAATTTTTTTCACAAAACTTGAACTATCACTCCAACACTTTCAATAAACTATGCTCAATCAAATCCACTTAACCAATCACTCAATGAAATACAACTTGCTTACAAACCCTAAAAAAGTGTTTTACAATGCTTTCAACAACTCACACTATGGAACTCAACCTTGACTCAAGATGATTTCAAATTCACATCAGAATGATACTCATGGTCTTTTCACAAACCCTAATCAATCATATGAAAGTTTACTCAAATATTTCCAACAATGCATATCCAACAATCTCATATAATAATGATACTCATGATCTTTCTCAAACCCTAATCATGCACATGAAGGCTTACTCAACATTTCCAACAATGCTTATAAAATAATTCTTTTCACTCCAAATTAGCATTCACAACATCCAATCCAATAATATTTCACTCACAAGGAAGATGTGTCCATACCTTTTATTTGATGAAGAATTGACCTCAAAACCTATCTCAATCATAATTACACTCTGTTCCAATCTCAAAGGTTAGGTAGCAAAAACCTTCTCAGAATTTCATTCAAATATTACCTCAAAATATTTCACCATACAAAAATTTTAATCTCAATTACACCTTATAATCTTCACACTTAAAAATGATTAGCAAAAATTAAACAACAATTAATTTTCTTCATTCACCCTATTACTCCCAAATTTAATCATCAAAATCACAATATAAATTTTAATTTTCATAAATCTTATATCTCCCTCCTAACACAAAAACCTCATGCCAAATAAAACCTTAGGATAAATTTTAATTTAAATATTAAACACCTCTTTTGCACTCAGTGGGATTTGATACCTCATTGTTCTACCACCAGTGCCCTAGTCGTGGCTCAACTACCATGTGAGCTAGGCGCTTACCTTGGAAGGTAAAAGTGCCTTGTGCACTTTGTCTTCTATGTTGGGCACTCAAAATGGAAACGAACACCACAAAAACTACCATCGGGATTCAATTGTGGGACTTCTCACCTTGCAACATCTCAACACACAACCACTTGCCGCTAGCCCAACCGCCTGGTTGGCTATGAGGCTTTTAGGCCTCCCTCCTTTTGTCCCTTCTATGGCTACCAATAAAACAAAAAAAATATCTTTTTCCTTGCAGACAAATCACAAAAATAACAGGCTCTCAAATGTGAATCGATTGAAGGTAAGTTCTAAGTCAATCAATGCACATGGTATTTATACCATTGCACCATCTCCCTTTGGACGTCGATGGAAGGAGAATCTTCGTATGACGTCGATGCTTAATAAATAAAATTTGCTCTTATAACCCTAACCTTAGGGTTAATTAAATTAAGTTATAAATTAATTAATAATGAAATTATTATAATTAATTTATAATTAATTTAATAACTTTAAGGTTAATTAAATTAAATTATAAATTAACTTATAATTAATTATTAAAATTGATTTATAATTAATTTAACAACTTTAGGTCTTAACATTAGACCTTTAATATTATAATAAAATATAATAATATTTTATTCCTTGGGCCTTCCTATTATTTATTTAGACCTTATCTAACCACCTTGAATATTATAATAGGAGATATTATAATATTATTTCTCTTAGGCCTAGAAGCAATCTTTCTCTTTACTAAAACTGACTCTTGACATCAATGGCAACAAACCTTACTCATATTTCCATAATGGATGTCGGATGAAACTTAGTTCTATGATTGGGAATTTACCCAAGGTTAACTATAAGTAATATTTAAACCCTCCTTTATAGCAAAAAATTATATCGTGTTTGATGGATTTTTTTTTATTTGTGTGTTTAATGAATTTTGACCATAGGAGTACCATAGTAAAATTTTGCATGAACTAGGTTGTTGTTTTAATTTTCATTTGCCTTCATTTTTAAATGATTATTGTACAAATTTTCTGCTTATCTTAATTAATATATACTACATTCATAAATGCATTCATCCTAAGCCATTCTAATCTTGAGTAAGATGTGGATAGATTTGCTATGTGTTGGGGCAAAGCTATTATTATGATGTTAAGGCAAATGGACAACACGAATTCCATTTTTATGACTGTATTGTATAGTAGTAATATATAGTTTAATTATAAAAACCCCTTATATACATTTCAAATCAAATACTCTTTATTCTACATTGTGTTGATGACACATTTTAAAATTTTGTGAAGTTATTACTCTTAATATGAGAAAAAATGGCATAATGATTTGTCTATTATTCTTTTAATAAAGGTTATATATCTAAATTTGATCATCTTTCTAAAAATAAATAGGTAAATGTATTACCAAAATATCACAAATGAGTACGGTGTGCATAATAGAAAAAATCTTATTAAATACATTTTGTTGAAGATGTCTTTAATGTATTTTCTTTTAAAAGAATTAGCTATTCATGAATTTATAGACTAAAATGATTAATTTAATTAGATACTTTTCTTTTAAAGAGTTGACCTTTTCATGAATGCATGGTTTATTAATTAGTCGCTAATATTATAAAGAGCTAACCTATGATTATCTTAAATTGGTTTAATTAGCTAGTTGGCTTTAAAAGTTAACCTTTTCATGATTTTATCGGTTGGTTTAATTAATTGGTCAATATTCCATTAAAATTAGTTAGCTCTTTTAGAATGAACATTAGTTAAACAAATTTCATTTTCTTTTCTTTAAAAACATTATTTTTATATATTGTGGTAAACATATTTTTAGATTAATATGGTAACGTTTTATTAAGATGGATATAGGTCTTTTATTTAAAATAATAATAATAAAATTTAAATAATACATTTCTCTTCCTAGAATTTTATCCCTTATAAAATAATCTAAAATAAAATATATAAAATACACCTTTATAATGGTTTGATAATTGATAAGTCATCCAATCATCCAATATTGATGATTTATGTGCATGCAATCAACAATGTTTCAAGAATGGTCACTCCTAGCAAAACATAATAGCACATAATGTAAGGATAGGTGGTATGGTATGTCCCTCTAAGCCATTTTTTGAGTAGTGTAATTATGGTCCCTTGAATAATTAATGGATGAGGAGAAATCTAATAAGAAAATGGTTAGGAAAATCCATGATGGTTGGTACAAGATAACTCATCACAATATCCAAGATTTGACAAGAGAAAAACCATGTCAATGCCAAGTGAATTGCATGACCTTAATTTCCCATGGTGATATACGGTCATCAATTAAGCACTATAGCATCTACACTAAAAACCTTACGTATTATCTTGACAAAAAATGAGTTAAGATACACTTAGGGTTCCACATAACCAATAATATGTTAAGGAGAGGAATTATGCATCCACCCTCTAAGTGTTATGGGCCTTAGAGGATAACCCCAAGCCATGGTTTTAAGTTCTCATGTTAGGATAGAGGCTGAAAAGGATAGAACCATTAAAGGTACTATTGAGTGGTATTTTCACACATTTGTGAAATTACACTCTTCCTTAGGATTTGGGTTCCAAATCCCCTCTTGCAAAGAAGTCAAACAAACAACTTCTCCAAGGTCTCTGTCGTATTAGCATTTGCAACTGTGTATTAGTAATCTCAGATAAAGATATTCAATTTAAATGCTTGGAACACCTTAGTGATTGCAAGTAACTGTAAACAAGGGGCAATGTTGGTTTATTTCACCTTGAAATTTAGTGATTGTTCATTATTTTTTTTTTTTTTAGATTTTGTAATTTTTTAAATATTTATTTTAGCTAAGTTAAACCTTCTGGAAAAATAAATATTTAATGAAAAGAAATGCAAAAAATTAAAAAAATGAACACGTCCAGTCTGATGCTATCCTATTTCGACAAAACTGAACATGTGAGAGTTTCGTACATGCAACCTAGCCTATTTGACCTACAAAACAAACACAATCAAAGTAAACTAGGTGCTAGCTCCAAGGGTTTAAAATAATTTTCAGATTGCAGACATTCACATGAAATAACCCAAAACAATGGCATGTATTTCATTTATAAATCTGAAATCTGAAAGGAGAAAAATAGAACAGCTTAAAATGAAGCATGCAAAAAATTTCTCATCCTTTCTTGCCCATAAAATGCAAATTTTTGAACAATTCTGCATTAATAAAATATGTCCTGTTACAACAGCAGAATCTCTGGTTTTTCTCCAAAACCAGCAAAGGTGGAAGAAAAGCACTCCACAGCAGGCTCAAAACGGCTAATCACCCTCATCTCTGCAACCCGCTCATAGCGGTTTTTGACACCTGTATCAGTCTATGCAATGCATTTTATACTTGCTGGTACGGTTCTCTGCTTCGTTCTACGATGCTTCGTTTCACCTCCTAGATCGTATCGTTTCGCATTCCCCGCCTTTTCACTACTTTTGATTTTATGTTCGATGCCGAAACGTTCGATATTCTTTGTTAAAATGTAACGCTTCTGCAACCCTGACACTTGTACTCCACGTGTTCCGCACTTTTTTGCATGTTCAGTAACGGCCCCATGTAAATCACGACCAAAAATAGCATGCAGCTTTGCTTCCTTGCTTTTACCGCGAAAACGCGACATGTCGCGATATCGCGACATTTTCTTGCTAGCAGCCTTGTCCGCCTTCATGCATCGCGAAAACGTGACATGTCATGAAATCGTGACATGTCACGATATCGTGACGTTTTCCTACCAACAGCCTTTCTTGCCTTCATGCACAACGAAATGGCGACATGTCGCGATATCGCGACAACTTTTCATTCCGTACACTTTGCTGTTTTTCTATCACGAAATCGTGACACTTTTCTCTTCCGTACACCTTGGCTGCTTTCTATCGTGAAATCGCGACGCTTTTCATCCTTGGCATGCATTGCGGCTTTCTATCGTGAAATCACGATGCTTTTCAATTTCGGGCTGCTCTTCCTGGTTTGACCCGTGAAAACGCGACATGTCACGAAATCGCTACGCTTTTTCATTCCGTACCATTTTACCAGCTTTTCGTCGTGAAATCACGACGCTTTTCTATCTCGGGCTCCTTTGCTGCTTCCTATCGCGAAATCGCGACGTTTTTCTGCTTTACCCTGTTTGACTGGTTTGACCCGTGATTTTGTGACATGTCACGATTTCGTGACAATTTTACAATCTGCCTTTCTCTCTCCTCTCTGGGCCGCGACGGAGCAACATGTCGCGAAATCATGACACTTTTCATTTTCTGGCAGCGACCGCGCAACACGTCGCGAAATCGTGACACTTTTCGATCAATGCCTCTTCCTGCTTGCCTGGGCCGCGAAAACGCGACATGTCACGATATCGCGACACTTTTTCATTTTTGCCAGCGACGGAGCGACATGTCGCGATATCGCGACACTTTTTCATTTTTGCTAGCGACGGAGCGACATGTCGCGATATCGCGACACTTTTTCTACTTAGTGAAATTTTTTGCTTTTTCCTTGATTTTTTTAGCATCTGGGCCACTGCAGTTTTCTTTGAAAGCATGCAAAAAGGTGGGTCCCCAATTTTGGGGTGTGTTGTGGATCAGCCACAACAAATGGTGACTCTGCTGTCAAATGCTCTTGAGCATTTTGGTGAGAACCCAACCTGAAACATACAAGCTTAGATATAGGCATCAAGCACATAGAAGATAAACAAATACCGACGGATCGGAAATACATGAAACATCGAATCATTAAGTATCAGCTCGGTGTGTGCAATGTGTTTCATTCCCTATCATTTGAACTTGTTCAACATTCCATTGTCGAGTTCACTTATGATTTGTATGCAAGGCTATGAATGATTTGCGCAGGGTTTGATGTATGATGAAGATGCTAGAGATGTAACAACCTGCTTTATAAATGCTCAAACCTTCTTATATCATGGACAAACACATTAAAGATGTCAAACCCTCTTAGGACCAAATATATGTATACTGAATTAAATTTACTAGATCCCAAAGTTGGTTATGTGTCACTACCATCTTGAACCCATGTGCAAGTGTGAGTTAAATCAGAACTTTGGGGAATAGGATTCCCAACCTAAGCGAGATGGGAATTTAACCCTATCCTTACTATTCTAATTTGGAGTTCATTACCTCATCTTGAATAAAATAATTTAACTTGTTATGGATGAAATGGTCAGGCTAGTCTATCCATATGAGCAATCAGTGGTCTTGCTTTTAGGCAAGACATGTTGCCACGCATGAGCATACTTAACCCCATAATCCATGACTTGGCTTTCATTCATTCTTTTCTCTTTTATTTCTTTGGACCTTTGGGATGACTACCCATCCTTGCTAGGGACATGTAGTACGATCCCTCCAATCCAATATTTTATGAAATGGGAAATATTATTTTTTATTACTTGGACCTTTGGGATGACTACCCATCCTTTGCAGAGGACACGTAGTACAATCCTTCCAATCCAAGATGGAGATGAAATGGAAAAAATTAGTTTTACTTTTATTTCTTGGACCTTTGGGATGACTACCCATCCTTTGTAGGGGACATGTAGTACGATCCTTCCAATCCAAGCTTTATGATGAAATGGGAAAAATGGAAGCTTTGGGGAATCGGATTCTCAACCTAAGCGAGATGAGAATTAAGTCCTATCCTTACTACTCCATGTAGGTCAAATCAGAGCTTTGGGGAGTTGGATCCTCAACCTAAGTTCGATGAGGATTTAACCCTATCCTTACTACTCGGTTTTAGGCTTTAAGCTTAATGGAAATGGTAAAAACCATCTGTTTTAAGGATTATGTTGCATGATAGGACAAACATGAAATATTCTTTTCACCTCACCCTTTCATCCAAGTATGGTTTTAACCATTTTGCTCAAGACTCCCTTTAATGTGCATGGAATGTGCTTGGTTCAAGATAGCTTGGGCAGCAGTTCCCAACCTTAGGATCCTTTTAATATATGTTATGTAATAATCCTAAGAGGATTCAACACCTTCTCAATAATTGCCCATGGAATGAAAATATAACTGAGATGACATGTATATGCAATGTGGAAGATGACATGAGATATGAATGCACTGCTTCTTTTGGAATATATCATCTAATTTACCATAATGTGCAAAACTGACAACTTCATGCATCACAAGATTCAAACAATATTATTTAAATGTTTGTGTTACTTGTGGAGCTTTCTACAACACAATTCCAATGTTTCATATTTCCTTGATCTTAAGCATAAGTTGACATCTCAAAATTTTCTTCATTTTTTTTTTTTTATATAAAAACCAAACATGTCCATAGGACCAACACATAACTTTAAATTAAAACTTATTCAATCCAAAACCAAACTGCAATCCAAAAATGAAAATTTGAAAACACACCAAAAAACAAAACCATGTATATACAATATAGTACAAGATGATGCCAAGCTTGGACTATTACTTTCCTGGATCCCAAACATGATTAGAACATTTCCACAAAAATATAACATGATATGCCTGCCAAATGTTGTGGGCATCCAACAAAAACAAGACTAGACCAAACAATGCAACAAATTTCAACTTGCCATGCTCACCATCCCAATTTGATTTAATTCCATTAGTACTCTCATAGGTGAGCGTTAAAATACTAAAATTGATTAGACAATAAATGATATTCAATTTTATCTTGTCTATTCTTGAAAGTATCCGTTTCATAGTTCGATTCATGATTTAGAAGTAGGCTCTCTTTATCCAAAATGAGACTTTGTAAGCAAGAGCCTATTTCTAACAATTTTGAATTCAAATTATTTTTTGAGATTTTAATGCAATCAAAATCAATCAAAACTTGACAAACATCACCAATATTTGACACTTCATCACTAATGACATTAGCATCCAAAGGGATATCATGTAACCCATCACTTAAAATTTTTGTGGCTACTACCAAAGGTAAAGATTTCATTTTGTCACCCATACTCAACCCATCATGATTAGAATTTATCACAACTTGATGAGTGTTAGTAGCTTTTTCTTTTTCTTCATTGTCTTCTTCATCATCCAACACCTGTTCAAAAACACCAAAGTTAGGCACCCAATCAAACATGCATCCATATTTTTCAAAACAAGAGCCTAATTTTTCAAGATATGTGTCATGTGACACCTTTTCATGATCAATGGCTTGAGTTGCCTCAAAATCCATATTTTCATTAGGATCATCAATAGTATCAAACCCACACCACTTAGGCTTTGTAATTTCATCATTTTGAGATGGTATAGACATTGTAGAATCAATAGGTGGATCAAGATTTTTGATTTCTTGCCCCTCAAGGGGAACAAAAACAATTGATTCTCCTTCTTCATCCATGGTAGTGAAATCATTATCCTTCTCCAACCTTTGATGAGATTCCAACCCTTCTTCCAAAACATTCTCAGATTGCACAAGGACTTGTAATATCCTCATGTGAAAAGGCAATTGTATTATCCTGCATATCAATAGGCACACAAATTTCATTAGCAGTTTTGGAATGAGCATACTCTTCCCACGAATCATAATGATCATCTTTCAAAATCAAATTGTGATGCTCAACTATTTCTTCATCATCCTTTAATTCATCAACATGTTTCTCATCAAATTTACCTTCACCTTCCTTAGATGGTTCAATTACTTCCAAAATTGGGTTATTGCTTGTATTCAAATTGATAAGGCTATCATAATCCACATGTGTAACCCATGATTCAATTTTATCACAATTTGGAAGGTGTGGATCCTCTTGGTCATCATTCTCAACAATGTCATCCGAAACAGATTCATCCTCATAGAATTCATCTTTTGGTGAGTCAAGGGTTTCCAATTTGTCACATGTTTCAATACTAGTTGGATCTAGTACTCCTCCCTTGCCTAAAATCATATTCTTATGAAAATCATTAAAATTGATTTTAGAAATATCCTTTGAATCAAGATGAGTATCTTGAAGTTGATTCATACTTAAGAAAGATGGTTGATCTTGCATAGTAGGTTGAGGATTTTGAAATTGATTGAAGCTTGGGAATGATTGTTGATTCTGAAATTGATTCATACTTGAACTTGGTTGAGGTGGATAAATCATTGGATGGGTAAAGGATGTATTAAATGATTGAAGATTATACGATCCAAAACCCCCACCATAATTTTGACAACTCAATTGTTGCTCAATTGCCATTGCTTGAGTATAGGCTTGTGTCAAAGATGTGATTTGAGGCATCCCTCGCAAATATGTGGAAATGAGTGCATCAAGAGCATTTACATATATTTGGAGAGCCATTTCTTCTTGAAGAGCATAAAATGTCACTAATTGAGCATATAATCCAAAGAATCTTTTAGAAAATGACTTCACATTTTCACTTGGTCCTTTTTTAATAGTGAAAAACTGCTCATACATGCGGATTGGGTCAACTTGCTTTTTGTTGAATTGATTAAGAAATGCTGCCTCTAATTGAGCCCAAGAAGTGATAGATCCTAAAGGCAGACTTGTAAACCAATCAAATGCCACTTTGTCCAAGGTGTAAGGGAACATTTTACAAACAACATCATCATGCCAAATTGTTAAGTGATTCACAACAAATTTGAATGCTTGAATGTGTTCTCCCGTAGTATTTGTCCCGTTAGACAAAAATCGAGGAAGACATCTCTCAAAACCAACGGGCAAATAATGTTGAACTCCTGGTATGTTCAATGGGCTACCTGTCATCCACGGTGAAAACATAGCCATTAGTGAATTTTAAAGAATATAACTTTAATACCCAAAAAACAATTTTTTTTTTTTTTTTTTTTTTATATATATATTATATATTTATTAAATTAAATCACATTATTCCTGTATGAACAATCAAAGCGTTAGAACAATGCATAGCAATTCATGTCCTCCTTTTAACAGTACAAAGTTGTAATATTAAAAGAGGGCTAAAGATAATAATCAATAGGGCATGAAATATTCAAAATTTAAATCCCTATAGCATTTAAATCAATCTGAAATAAACCGGTTCAGGCCCTCCTTCTAGCGCCAAAATGTTGAGTGGTATTTTCACACATTTGTGAAATTACACTCTTCCTTAGGATTTGGGTTCCAAATCCCCTCTTGCAAAGAAGTCAAACAAACAACTTCTCCAAGGTCTCCATCGTATTAGCATTTTGGAACTGTGTATTAGTAATCTCAGATAAAGATATTCAATTAAAATGCTTGGAACACCTTAGTGATTGCAAGTAACTGTAAACAAGGGGCAATGTTGGTTTATTTCACCCTGAAATTTAGTGATTGTTCATTATTTTATTATTTTTTTAGATTTTGTAATTTTTTAAATATTTATTTTAGCTAAGTTAAACCTTCTGGAAAAATAAATATTTAATGAAAAGAAATGCAGAAAATTAAAAAATGAACACGTCCGATCTGATGCTATCCTATTCCGACAAAACCGAACATGTGAGAGTTTCGTACATGCAACCTAGCCTATTTGACCTGCAAAACAAACACAATCAAAGTAAACTAGGTGCTAGCTCCAAGGGTTTAAAATAATTTTCAGATTGCAGACATTCACATGAAATAACCCAAAACAATGGCATGTATTTCATTTATAAATCTGAAAGGAGAAAAATAGAACAGTTAAAATGAAGCATGCAAAAAATTCTCATCCTTTCTTGCCCATAAAATGCAAATTTTTGAACAATTCTGCATTAATAAAATATGTCCCGTTACAACAAGAAGAATCTCTGGTTTTTCTCCAAAACCAAAGAAAGGTGGAAGAAAAGCACTCCACAAAGAGCCCGAAACGGCTAATCACCCTCAACTCTACAACCCGCTCGTAGCGGTTTTTGACCCCCGTATCAGTCTATGCCTCTACATTTTATACTTGTTGGTACGATTCTCTGCTTCGTTCTACGATGCTTCGTTTCACCTCCCAGATCGTATCGTTTCGCATTCCCCGCCTTTTCACTACTTTTGATTTTATGTTCGATGTCGAAACGTTCGATATTCTCTGTTAAAATGTAACGCTTCTGCAACCCTGACACTTGTACTCCACGTGTTCCGCACTTTTTTGCATGTTCAGTAACGGCCCCATGTAAATCACGACCAAAAATAGCATGCAGCTTTGCTTCCTTGCTTTTACCGTGAAAACGCGACATGTCGCGATATCGCGACATTTTCTTGCTAGCAGCCTTGTTTGCCTTCATGCGCCGCGAAAACGCGACATGTCGCGATATCACGACATTTTCTTGCCTTCATGCATAGCGAAATGGCGACATGTCGCGATATCGCAACAACTTTTCATTCCGTACACTTTGCTATTTTTCTGTCGCGAAATCGTGACACTTTTCTCTTTCGTACACCTTGGCTGCTTTCTGTCGCGAAATCGCGACGCTTTTCATCCTTGGCATGCATTGCGGCTTTCTGTCGCGAAATCGCGACGCTTTTCAATTTTGGGCTGCTCTTCCTGGTTTGACCCGCGAAAACGCGACATGTCGCGAAATCGCTACGCTTTTCCATTCCGTACCATTTTACCAGCTTTTCGTCGTGAAATCGCGACGCTTTTCTATCTCGGGCTCCTTTGCTGCTTCCTGTCGTGAAATCGCGACGTTTTTCTGCTTTACCCTGTTTGACTGGTTTGACCCGCGATTTTGTGACATGTCACGATTTCGTGACAATTTTACAATCTACCTTTCTCTCTCCTCTCTGGGCCGCGACGGAGCAACATGTCACGAAATCGTGACACTTTTCATTTTCTGGCAGCGACCGCGCAACACGTCGCGAAATCATGACACTTTTCGATCAATGCCTCTTCCTGCTTGCCTGGGCCGCGAAAACGCGACATGTCGCGATATCGCAACATGTCGCGAAATCGCGACACTTTTTCATTTTTGCCAGCGATGGAGCGACATGTCGCGATATCGCGACACTTTTTCATTTTTGCCAGCGACGGAGCGACATGTCGCGATATCGCGACACTTTTTCTACTTAGTGAAATTTTTTTGCTTTTTCCTTGATTTTTTAGCATCTGGGCCACTGCAGTTTTCTTTGAAAGCATGCAAAAAGGTGGGTCCCCAATTTTGGGGTGTGTTGTGGATCAGCAACAACAGGTACCTCTTATGGTATTTGGATAATATGATCCACTTGAGGATCATCTATAGGGATTATAACCCAAAAGTGGTAATCTATTCTATGTATTTATTACTTAATGGGTGTAAATTAAAGATTGAAAATAGAAATTTTTTTATCCTAGTTTAATCACTTTTCTTATTTTTCAAACCTATAAGTCAAACTAGGTTATTACAACAATGTGTTAGACTATGTTATCACATGATGAACACATGACTCTATATTGTATGCACACCTAGACATGACTCTTGATATTCAATTTGCACACTCTAATCTAAGACACTTGCACACATATTCACATTACACAATTTATCTCTTACAATATGACACTTGTGCACATAGACTCAACTTACATTTGCACACTAAGTTCTAACTCACATGAAAATTGTGCAATTCTTTAAAATTACAAATTTGCATGACACTTGTGCATTTTTGCTCATGTGCACTTACATGAAAGAGAAAATAATACCCACTCTCTAAACTATGACTCAAACCTAATATATTATTTACAAGTTGTACCATGAAAGTACCATGGGGGTATAATAGTAGGTGCCAAATAATGTAATATACTCCAACATAAATTTAGCCATAAGAAAATGTTGTTGGGATCTTCAAATAAGGGTTCTCACCAAAAGAGTGCTTCCACATCCTCATCATATTCCTCATAGATGAAATTTTTGAAGCAAAAGTGATAATACCACATGTGTAAGAGATAAGGTCATGAGATCAAGAAATATTGGTATAGTTTATAAAATCAAGGTGACAAAGTATATCAAGCATAAAATAAGAAGGCAAAATGCAAACCACATCCTAGATACAAGTAACCAAATATGCATGTTACCATTGAAGAAATCAATTTAAATTTAGAATAGCCACACAAATTTTTAGTAACTAAGACCAAATCCAAATAAAAGGATTATGTTTGATACATTGATCCAAGTGCTAGTAAGCACATGGTAATAAACAAGGAGTGGTTTGAATCTTTAGAGGCCAACGAAAGGAAACCAATGACAATCATCGATGAAAAGATGTACCAATTAAAAGTAGTGGGTGATGTCTACTCTTCTAGATGAAAATATCACATTGAAAAGGTACTACATTTACCCAAACTAATGAACAATTCATTGCTCATTTTCCAAATCTTGGATAAAATATGGTGACTAATTTATGAGTTTTTGATGCTCAAAATAAGTGCTTCAACTTTAAAAATAAAATAATTTCACTATTGGTTCATAAAATCGTGGCTTATTTGCAATAGATACCCCATCCTCTCCTCATGTTGCATTAGTATCCACAAAAAAAAATAGTATCTCCTTGTCGTAAAATTTTTATAGACATATAATTTCAAGATATTTACTATAACTAAGTAAGCATAAAATGGTATTAGGCCTACCCAACCCCTTATTGACATCGCTTGTTTACTTAGTTTGTTTATTAGGGAGACACACAAAGTTCCATTTTAATTGAGAATTTCTAGAGTTAAAGCATATTTGGAGCTAATTTCACATTCATTTGTGTGGAACCATACCAAATACCTTTAGGGAAAAATATACATTTAGTTGTTTGTTTATGACTACCCTAAAAAATATTGGTGTATTTTTTATAATTAAATTTAGACACATTCCAATATTTTTAGCAGTCCAAGAAGCATTCCAAAAAGGATCTATATGTTTTATTAAATCCCTTCACTTAGATTTAGTGGGGAATATACCTCCAACAGAATCTCAAGATATACTTCAAATAATGGGATAAATTGGCAACTTACTACTACTTTGTAACGACCCTCCTCACATAACCTATGACTACAATACAATTGATGTCTTAAAACATACCTTTCTCCTATAGAGCATGGTATTGTTGATGTCCATTGTGTGTGGAGGGTTATGTGCAAAAAATGAAGAACAGAAAAAAGAGTTGATAGGAAAAGTTAATTGGAGAAATGATGATTGACCCATGAGTACATGGAAACTCATGCATATACATTTTATGTAGGAGCATATAGGTTGTTTGATTCACAATATGTTTGCATGAATAAGCTATGAAAGTGTCAAGGTGGCATGGGAGATAAAATTGGTTTACATAAATTAGTAATGATAATGCATACGTGCATGGGAGCCATTTGTTTTAATATTTTGAAAATAACTTAATGTGCGCCTTTGAATATAAGAAATGGTAAGTTCGATTGATATTTACCTTAGATTCAATTAATAGTATATGACTTAGGAAATGGAAATCGTAGTTATAAAATGAAAATGTTAGTAAAGGAAATAAATTTATTTAAAAAATGTGCTTTCTAGCTGCGAAGTGGTTATGTTGAGTTGGAAGAATGCATGTTTGGGTAATGATTATCTTTTAACCTCCTCATGTTCTAATGGGTATAATATTTTGAAAATAACTTAATGTGCGCCTTTGAATATAAGAAATGGTATAAAGTTCGATTGATATTTACCTTGGATTCAATTAATAGTATATGACTTAGGAAATGGAAATCGTAGTTATAAAATGAAAATGTTAGTAAAGGAAATAAATTTATTTAAAAAATGTGTGCTTTCTAGCTGCGAAGCGGTTATGTTGAGTTGGAAGAATGCATGTTTGGGTAATGATTATCTTTTAACCTCCTCATGTTCTAATGGGTATAATGAAAGGAAAATGGATAAGCAAGAGGAGAGGGGGTAATGTTTTCTGGTATTCATTCTCTTAAAAAAATGATCTATGTGTGACAGAGAAACAAAAACATTTGGTTTGACCTAGGAGTGCATCGAGAAGATATTGTGGAACTACTTCGATATCTGAAAATTTAGCTGGTACTCTTTATTTTTTATTGATGATAGTGGCTAAAAGATTGTATTTTGAAATTCATTTTCTTCTGTTTTCATACAAGCATGTTTTATATTTTCTACTATTGGTTGAATTGTTGATGTCATTGTGTATGAAAGAGGAAGTCAAAAAACTTGTAGTAAGAGCTAAATTGAGCTAAAATTGGTGGTGCTTTTTAGTTTTATGATAGTAATTTTTGGCTTGAACTCTTTATTTATAAGCCTCTTGTATGGAATGTGAAACTAGAAACATTATAGTTTTGCCTGTAGAAGAATGTGCTCAATGGAGAAATTATATGTTAATAATTGGGATATATTTCTTTTAAAAGGATGAAAATTTCTCTTTTGTTTTGTTGTATGATTTATGGGTGTTCCATAATTTAAAAATATTTATTTAATTATGATGGGTATGAGTAGATGCATGTTTTACTAGTATAGTTTGAATTGGTATATTTGAATGGGTCCATTCTGATCCCCATGAAGTCAACTTGGAACATTGGTTCAAGCGTCTTAATGTTGATGGTTGGAAAATAACTGTTCAACTAATGGAAATTTCCAGAAGGTGCAACTTGAAACAATACCATATTTTCTATCCAGTCGTTGATACAAAAAATGCTTGGGTGTTGGGTGGAATCCCAACTGCGTTAATTCATGTATCCATTGTTTAGGTTGAAGAACCTTGAGATTTTAAAAAAGTTTGGAATGTGTAGCTGGTGTTTATTTTCTTGTGTTAAAATAGTTGCAAAAGATAAATTCCTAAATCAATTCATTGTACAAAGGCAATAGTGTTGTAACAGTATTTTCAATAGAAATGGTATTAAATGACCATATGATTGGTTATAAATATTAGAGTAACATCATTGTACAAAATATCTTACTCTACAAAGTTATTTCTGTTAGCCTCTTAGGAAGACTTAAAACTGAAATATATTTCCTTATTATGCTATGTTACCCATTGAAGGGTTAATGGTTCTAGAGATTTTTTATCTACATGTAATAAAAGGCATTTTGAATGAATTGTAAATATGTTATTCTCTCAATGATTCTTTTTGAAAAATGTTATATTAAAATAAGAGTTTTCTGATAAAATATTAGGAATTTCATAACAACATTTGGGTGATAGATAAAATTAAAATTATGACATCCACCATAACATTTACCTTCGTAATAACACAACCATATGTAAACCAGGGAATTAGTATCAAATTTGAGTGGGTTATAATTAATGTAAACCAATTTTAGACACTATATTTTAATGTTTAAATGTACATATATAAACATAAATATATAAGAAAAATGACCATGTAAGCCCCACAAGACAAAGAGGAAGGATGAAAAATTATAGCATTGTTTCTTTACGAAATGATAGTGGTATAACTTGTCAAGGCTGAATATTTCCTATGTTAAATCCTTAATATTTTTTCTTAAAGCATTGACTATCCTAAAAGGAAATTAAATACATCTAGGATAGATGGAAAACTTAATTATTGGTAATGTAATTTAGTTTTTTTTTTTTTGGAACGAATAGATTTGGTTTATCCAGATTTATTATGGGAAACTACTAATGAATGAGTTAGTGAATTTAAGTAAATTATAAATACAATTTTAGGTGGTGGAAACATACCTTGGTTTAGTTGACTCATTCAGATTATTATGTTGGCCTTTAGAGGTATTCTGAAAATTGAATAAGACATAATAAGATAATGTAATGGTGATGGTAATAATTATACTTTGATTTAGCTAAGTATCTAACAAGAAAAACTTAGAGAAGATTTGAAAGGATAGGAGAGTTAGACAACATTCAACTCTAGAAGGGTAACTAAGTAGAAGTTCATGTTCATTATTAAATTAAATCAGAATTAAAATTTATTTATTTATGGATATTAGAGCCTTTCTATAAAAGTAGCTTTACTTGTATTTCTTAATAATGTTTTGTAATCTTGTAAGAAATTATATGCATTGATTGAAATCATGTAAATAAGCATAACCATAAACTTCACTCTAATCAGAAAACCCTTCTATATCCGATATTTGAACTTTCAAAATCATAATTTCTTTAAGTTATTTGAATGTCATTGAGAAGGATAAATAGCAAACATTATAAACAACAAATATTGTTGAGGTGTGGGTATGCAAATAATTAATATTTACAGCAACCATAGTCTAATGGAATTGATCGAAATATGTGACTAGGTCAATACTTGTAATAAGGGGTAATATAGGACACCACCTCTAGGTTGTTTCCCGAGTAGTACTATGAGAATTCCTAAGTTCATTTGAATTATCTATATGATCCATGATGTTTGTTATAGGATAAAAATTCATGATTCACATTGGGCATGCGTGATCAAGTCCAGGGCCATGGTATTGATATGAATATATTTGACTCTGAGTAGTGGACAATAAGCTAGACATTGGGCATATGTACATTGATCTCTTGCATATTAAAGTCTAAACAAGTTGAGCAGTTATGTCATGGTTTCACAAGTGCTAATGGATGAGAAAATAAAGTTTCCCCTCTAGGTGTTATGGTAACTAGATGATAACCCCAATCATGGCTCAGTCCTCATGCCAGAACACACTAATGAAAATGAAGTAGGTTGATTACACAACATGGTACCTTTAAAAGGATTTGGTTAATCTCATCCACTTGAGTTTTTTGCAATAGTATTAAACCCAAAAGTGGTATGATATGCCTGTATTGACTAAAAATTATGTTAATGTTACATTGGGTGAAACAATTCTGAGACAAAAATGAAAGCACTCATAGGAACAAAACTACAGTTTGAAAATAAAATAAAATACCTTGTGAAAATTCTTGTCATGTTTTAGTGGTACAACCAGGTGAGTAGACTTGGGTTTTTACATGCTTATACTACACAACACAATGGGATTATTAAATTAAGGAAGCATTCCATCATGGAAATAATTTACTATATTCTCACAAGAGCTAATCTAGAGTAGTTTTGTTGGAATGAAATTATCCCCACTATAGTGTATTTCCTTAATGGTGCATCTAAGAAGGTCCTCCATGGCATTACATTGGAAGAATAATAGTCTAAAAGGAAGTCATATATTGCTCATTTAAAAATCATTGGAAACAAACCATATATGAGTATTTCAAAGAAGAATGAACCAAACTAGATGATAAATCCATGCCATGTATATTTCTAAGGTACAATGAAAAAATCAAAAGGGTAATGATAGATAAAGTGCACAACCAAGAACATTCATTTAATTAAAGATATAATACTTGATGAAGTAGTTGATCCCAAGTCCAATACAATAGATTCTAGGGAGTTTTGAAATAACACATATCCTTCTATAATGAAGATATAATTTTATGATGAAGTCCAAGATGACATTCCAATAATTATTTATGAATCTAAACTAGTTTCTTCCTAAAAACAATGACAAATTATAAAATGGTACATAGGTACCATGAGAGATGCCAAACTTGATGTACATCCTGGTCTCACTTCCACTTAGCCTCATACTCGTTGTATGTAATATTATGAAGTGAAGGATGTAGTTATCTCAATATAAGGATGCAATTATCTCACCCTAAGTGAAATATGTATGTAATAATAGAGCATACAAAACCCACATAAATGAAGGATGCAGTTATCTCACCCTAATGGAAGGAAACTATAGAGATAAAATATAATTCTATTAAAAAATAAAACATGGGAGTTAGTTGATCTACCCAAAGGAAAGAATCTCATAGGCTCCACATGAGTCTTCATGATAAAATATAATGTAGATGATCAATTGATAAATACAAGATATGGTTATTGCAAAGGGTCATGCTTAGAAAGAAGGAATTCACAATGAAGAAATATTTGCACCCATAGTGAAGATGACAAGAATCCATTTCCTCTATTCAATGGTAGTGTATTTTGGTTTGGAGTTATGCTATATGGATATCAATATTTTATCTTAAAATAATAATATCAAGCAAGAGATGTATTTGGGTCAACCTAAAGGTTTTGCTATTGATGAACACTAATGGAAAGTCTACAAAATAGTAAAATCTTTGTATGGATTGAAGCAAACTCTCAAAGCCTAGTATATTAAAAGTGATAATCACCTATCATAATAGGGGTTCAAAATAAGCACCTCAAATGTAAATCTATATTTCATGAAAATTAATTTGAAATAGTGATACTTGTATGATGGATATAAATAGTGACTTGAAAAAATATTTTAATATGACAAATTTAGGAATTTTATATTATTGTCTTAGCTTAGAGGTCTTGTAAAGGAATAATCACATCAGGATCTCACAAACAAAATATGCCAAAAAAATATTAGAAAATATAGCAAATGACATGAGCTAGGAAATAGAGTTGCAACTATCCTAACAAACAAAATTTCTTAGGTAATTGGAACTCTCTATCATCAAGTGATTGGTAGTATCATATGTTTTATGAATAGTAGGATAGATATTAGCTTTGTTGTGATCTATCTATCAAGGTTTATGTTGATCCTAAGGTTAGTCATCAAAAATTAGTAAAGAGAGTATTGGATTATGCTTGTGGAACAATAGATTATGACCTAAAATAAAAGAAGAATGATGCATTATTTCTAAAATGATACATGGAATTTGATTATGTAGGATCCTTAGATGAGTTTAAAGTAATGTCTAGATATGTATTTCATCTAGGTTCTAGACCTATATCATGTCATAGTAAGAAATAGCAAGAAGTTGCATTATCATACATAGAGGAAAAATATCAAGCTTCATAAAAGCTATACTTGATTCAATATGACTATGTCACATTATTTCATCCATAGGAGTATATAAAAAACTCACTTCTATTGAAATGTGATAATCAAGGTGTTCTAAAACTATTCAAGAATCAAGTGGTTCATCAAATAACAAGGCAAATTGAAGCTCAATGTTACTTCATGTGAGATGAAACTCAAAATCACAAGATCTATCTCTAGTACATTACTACTGACAAATGGGTTGAATATAATTTTGTAAATGAACCTCCACATGTCAAGTTCAGGTTGTCTTGAGAATATTTTTGTATACCAAATAATTTAGTAAGGGGGGATGTTAGTAAAAATACTATTATATTATTTTATAATTGCACATATATTATGTTCTAAAAATGAAATAATTCATGTTCACATAATAGTGGGCAGGTATCATCACAATTTAATCATTTTTATTATTCTACATATGATTGTAATAAGTATATTTGTTTTTTATATTTAATCAATACAATGTAGTCATTAATATTTGACACTGATAGAACCAACCTATAATTCATATGTAGAATTGCTTCTTCTCATTACTCCAACATCCTATTGGAAATATGAGCAATGTTTGTTGTCATTGATGTCATGAATATGATGACCAAGTTTTCTTGTCATCCATATATTTATGTCAAAATGTTGATGTCCAAGTTTCGGTGTTATTTATTTCCTCTAGTGGTTTTTCCAACAAGGCAAAGAAGCAGGTTAATGGAAATAATAATATTATAATATATAATCTTATAATATTTCTAGTTACAAGTTGGTTTGAAGAAAAACAAAGGCCAAGGAGTTATAAAATTATTATTCCTCCAAAAGACCCATGTGATAGATCTTAAAGTCTTAGGTTTAAATTATTTAAATTTAAATATTTTACCCTAAGGTAAAATTTAAATTTAAATTAATTTAAGTGCCAAAGTCAAATTTAAATTTGAATTAAAGGTTCATCGACGTGTTTGGAAATATGGTGCATTGCATATAAAAGGGGGTAAGATTTACCTTAAAATATTATCCATGTGAATATTGAATGCCTAAGTGAAATTGCGTGTAGATAATGGAGAAGGAAATATTTGCATGTGATTTAAGGTTTAGGAGGCAGTCAAAGGAATAAATCTGATTGGAGTTCCATTCATAGAGCAAAGTGTTGGGTAGCACAGTTGTTAGCCAGGGGCTGGTCTAGGTTGCTCATAGGAAAGAGGTCATGGGTTAAATCCATGCGACCATTATTTTGGTAAGGTATAAGAGAGTTTGTTTTGCACTGTCATCGAAGGACAAAAGGGAGGTGTGCACCTTACCTTTTATGTGAAGGTACTTAGCCCATTTGGTAGGCGTGCATTGTGCAGAGGCATTTGGAAGAATGGGATCAGGTGTTTGGATCATTCCAAGGCCTTTTGGTGTGGTTTACAAAGGTATGCGCTCACATTTACTAAGGTTAATGTGGCATCAAAAAATTGAGAGGTGTGAAAATTAATTTTTAATTTTCCCAAAGTTTTATTAAGTAAAACTTTCATAGTGGGAAAAATTAAATGGGTTTATGAGCTATAAGAGGGAGATAAAAGGGTGAGTAAAGTTTAAATTTTGAGTTTAAATTTTGGTTGTTAAATTTTATAAAAGGAGTAATAAGGTATGCCAACGGTGTTATATGTTATATAAAGTCATATTGTGAAAATTGATTTGAAAGGATAAATAAGTTATAGTTGAGGTTTAATACTTGGCATGGTGAAATATTTTTGAAGGAAAATATTGAGGATAGATTTTTGATATCTAACCATTGAGATTGTCAAAGAGGGTAATTGTGATTAAGATATGTTTGAAGAACACAAGCTTATACTATGAGGGGGGTGAACAGTATAGCACCCACTTTTTACTTTCTTTCCAAACCAATATCAATTAGTGCCCTTAATTGCAATAACCAAATATAACAATGTGCATTAATGACATAGATAGAAATAGTAAGCAAGTGCACAAATCACCACACACAATTGAGACATAATATTTAACGTGGCTCCCCCAATGTGGGGTATTCCACAAGATAATCTCCTTATAATATTTCATAAAGAAATAGGGATCCTTATCCCAATACAAATGATTACTTTGATCTGATCAAATCTAGGCTGTGTTGATCTACTCAAGTGGGATCCAATGATTTTCTAAGATAGGCTATCCACTAATCTAATTAGCTAGGCTATCCACTAATCTACTCAGCTAAGCTATCCACTGATTTGCTCAGCTAGGCTATCCACTGATATACTCAGCTAGGCAATCCATTGATCTTCTTAGCTAGGAAATCCCGATCTACTCAGGTGGGCTCTTCACTGATATGCTCAGCTAGGCAACTGGTGTTCGTATATTTTTCTATTTTTATTCTGTCTTTCACTACTCACAAATCTGCCTCAATTCCTTCTCAGAATTCTCAAATAATTCTTCTCAAATGCTATCCCAAATCTGTACTTAAATCCTTCACAAAAAAGGCTCAAACAATGATACTCAAATGCTATCCCAAATCTGTCCCAAAATCCTTCTCAAAGGCTCACTCAATCATGCACAAAAGTTGCCTCAAATCTGTCCAGAAAATCTGTCCCAAAAGCCTTCTCAAAGGCTCACTCAATCATGCACAGTAGTTGCTTCAAATATATCCATAAATTCTGTTCCAAAAGCCTTCTCAAATACACAATCAATCATGCTAAAGTAGAACTAAATTCTCATCCATAAATCAATCAAGGCAAGGCTCAAATGTGAAATCAATAATGTATTGCAATATGCACTTCAATGGATGACAACAATGATCCTGTTGGTCACGAATATGCCACAGGAAAGGATTTTATACTAAATGTACCCTAGACCCGGCCAACATTGAAAGGCTAAGAGAAAGAAATGTCTCCCAGACCAATCTCCAGAGAGGGCTGGTTCCCTTACTAAATCTAAGCTTGATGAAGACTAGAGTTACTAGAAAGGAATTGGAAATATGCAGAAAGAAATGGGAAATTATGGAAAGAGACAGGAAATATGGCCATAGGCCGAATTTATCAGATCAAGAAATATTAGCAACAGATAACCTCAAGCACACTAATAGCATATAACAGAAGATAGCGACATAATTAACTTACAACCTTGCATAAAAACCTCCAAGATCACATTCCAGAACTCACTTTCTCACTAGCAATATTTAAACTCAAATGCAAAATTCAAATTAAGCAGTAGATAAGAAATACGAGCGTAAATTAGGAATGCATAAGATAGAAGGAAAAACACATAGACAGTTGCTTGCAAAACTAGAGGCCAAATATCTTTCATTCATGCAAAGAACTTCAAAGCTTTCAACAAAAGTCTCTCTCTCGATCCCTCTTTCTGAGATCTACATTGATATTTATAGAGGTCTTGCCTCTCTACAACATTTAAAACATGAAACGGACCTCCTCGAGATCTAAAAAATGTGCAACAAAAATAAGGAAATGATCCCCTTAAACCAGCCTCGGAGAAACCAAAAATTAAATGAAACAAGGAACCGGTCATCTTCATTAAATGATCATCCTCAAAGCATGCTTGAACCGTTAGAAAAATCACAAACAGAAGCTTTGAATAATGGAGACGTCTTCAATTCTAGTGGCTTGGGCACGTTCTTCTACCTTGCTCACATTGGAAAGCAGCAAAACATTAAATTTTGGAGTGCTTTTTTTTGCTCCATACACTTTTGTCACTTTGGGATCGTGAAAATCAACCATGTCACGAAATCATGATGTATTTGGCTCTTTGGCCTCCTTCACCACCTTAGCTTGCAAAAACGTGATGCATCATGAAATCATGACATTCCGTACTATTCTGCTCTTTCTCCACTCTATTTTTGTGAAACTCTAACCTGTCACAAAATCGTGATGTTCTTTCCTCATATTGTCCTTTGGCTACTTCAAACTGTGAAAATGCGATAAGGCATGATTTCGGTACACCTTCCTCTCTTTTGGCTTTGTCTCCCTTATACGTCGCAAAAACAAGACAAGTCGTGCTTTCGTGACATTCTTCCATTGACACCTTTGTTTTATCTCTAGGTCGCGAAAACCAAACAAGTCGCAAAATCATGACGTTATCTCTTCGCTGCTCAATCTTCTCTTCTATGTCACGAAAAGCCAACATGTTGTGATTTCACAAAAATTTTCTCTTGCCTTGTATGGTCCTGCTCTCAACCTGTGAAAACATGACACTCTTGCCTCAAGTGGTTCTTTAATCTCTAGCATGTCACGAAATCGCGACAGGTTCTATCTCCTTGGACTTTACTGCTTTTCGATCGTGAAAATTCATCATGTCACAAAATTGAGACATTTCGTACAATTTGGCTGCCTCCTTGCTTCCTCTTCATGAAAACGTGACATGTCGTGATATCACGATAATTTTTTGCACTTGGTCCTTCCACCCCAATATGTCATGAAATCGTGACGTTTCCTTGTTGCTAGACTTCATCTCCACAAATGTCGCGAAATCGTGATGCCTTTCATGCCTTATGCTTTTTGTTTCAACTTTTCCATGACCATGCAACACATTGCGATATCATGACATCTTTTGCATTTTGCTCCTTGTTCATTATTCTGTCGCAAAATCACTACAAGATTCATTGTCATCATCCTTTGCTTAGTTATGTCATGATTTCGTGACCTTTTCTCTTACTGAGCTCCATGGCCATTGTAAGTCGTGAAAACACGACATGTCATGATTTTGCGACAATTTTATTGCGTTGCCCCCGTTGACCATTTTGACCGCAATTATGGGACACGTCACGAAATCGTGACAACTTTGCTGCTTAGCCCTTTTCTGCCTTCGACACCGTGAAACTGTGATAGGTCATGATTTCATGACACCTTTGCTTTTGACTTATCTCTCCTCAACAGACCCGCGATAATGCAACATGTCGTGATGTCGTGACGGTTTTGAAACTGTGCTCTCCATGCTGCTTTTTGTCACGATATCGCGACAGTCTTCGGACTTAGCTATTTTGGGCATCAAAACTCGTAGAAGAGTGAGAACTTCAACATTTTATGCATGAATAATCAACAATCAAAACAATGTGGCAAAAATGCCAACATTCTTGGTGGCTCATAGGGTATACAGTTCTACTATATGCACGAATCCCAGGCCTGAATCCATTGGGCAACAGAGTCAAGAAAAACTGAAAGAACATAAAGCTGGCTGATGGGGTACATCTTGACGGACTGCTACAACAAACTTTTGTTGATTTATAGAAAACTCAAGTAAATCTGTATTTGGATTAGCTTACCAGGTGTTGTAAAAGAATCTCCATGAAAGCACCAGGGGTTACAAAATGGAAATGAATGAAATAAGTGGAGTGAGGACTATGGAATGGAAATAGTAAATGATGGAATGGTGGAATGATGGAAAATGAAGGAACAACAACGACAGATACAGTAACAGAGTGCTTCTGTCACCAGCTGCTATGAAATGGAAATGGAAGTGAATGGAATGGGGATGGTAGGAATGGAAGGAGTGAAGTGGTAGATGGAACTGATAAATGCTAAAACAAAAATGAAATTAGAAGAAAAGGAAAAGAAGAAATGGGAATATCAGAAAGGGAAAAGAAACAACAGCAGTGGCTTGATTACTTGCAGAAGAAAAAGGAGTAGGAGAAGAAGGAATGAGCGAGGAAGGGAATGAAAAGAAAGGAGGGGGAAGGAAGAAATTGATGAAAGCCACTATCTGTTGGGGAGGAAGAAGAAAAAAGAAAGAAATACGTACCTGCGGGCTCGCATGCAAAAAGAGCCGAAGTTGACAGAGGAAAACAATACTTTTTTTTTTTTTGTTTTCTTCTTTTTTTGTTTTTTTTTTTTGCTATATACAAAAGTTTATGACATGATTGGCATGCCGCCACCACAAACCCAATTTTAGGGGGTTATCCGGTGAATCTGCAGTGTCCCGACTAGATCTGATCATACTTGAGTCGGTCCTTGAAGTTGGGATGACCTCTCGAAGTTCTCCATGTTGCAGACATGGGCAAGTTATCCTGCATGCCAGTACCCACACAGTTGACAAATAATGTAGCAAAGAGATTTGCCACATGGAGGGCTCCTGTAGGTACCAGTTGCAGTAATGGCTGAAGCCAATACCACCATCTTGAAGAGTCCCCTGGTTGTGGGCTGAGTACAGGTTCCTCCAATCCCTTGGTGTGACAACAAGACCTTTTTGATAAATTTGCTTCCAAGATCTCTTTAGACTCAGCTTCTTGATGAGGCAGGCTCAATGATTTCTAGCTAAACATTTGCATGTTGTGCATAATTATGCCCTCTTTGTGCTCAGGTTCTGCCACTTGAACCTATTATTCTTCTCCTTTTCTCATATCCTCTTGATCCATATCCTGATAGAAACTACAAGCAATCATACTATCTTTTGCTGGGACAGTGCTTGCATATGCCCATCATTGGCCTTGGATGAAATCTACCTCTTGAGTTCCACACAACTACATTTTAGGTCTCTGCACAGTATGAGGGATCTGCCATGATGAATACTGCGTAGGGTAGACAGGAGTGGTGACTACCGGATAAGGTAATGGAGTTTCTCCCCACGGTAATTTTCTTGATAGGAGCAGAAGGTGCTCTTCTTGTAATGCTTCCTCAAAGATTTGAGGGAATATTCGTTCACCTGATTGTAGCAAGAGGAGGCCTATGTCCGGGTGGAAAGCTAAAATATAGAAGAGGTGGGCTTGGGTGGGTGTCGGTCGGATCTTCTCTGGAATTCTCTTCCAGCTTCTACAGAATTAGACATTGAAGTCCGTGATGCTCTCTAGAGGTGATCTTGTGATGTACATTAAAAGTTGAAAGGGATCCTGAGAGCCGTTAAAGGGATCCTCGTCAAATATTCTGATTAGTGCTCCCGCTAAGTGGTCCCATGAGCTGATGCTTTGACGCCCGAGCAGTTTGTACCACTGCAACGCCCTTCCTTCCAAAGATAGAACCAAAATTTTGATCATGACATCCTCATGGTTTATGCCATGGATGGTTGAAAAAGTGGCAACATCTTCAATATGCTCTAGAGCCATGCCCTCGGTGCCATTATATTTTGTTAGGGCTTTCAGGGCACTTTTGGGAATCTCATGCCGAATTTGGAGATTCAGAGGGCCAGGATCATCCCATCTAGGACATACCCTCACCATTATAGCAGTGGTCTACGAGATCATGGCTGTCACCAAGTCAGAGTCACCAAGTGAACATTCTTTCCTCCGCTTGTAAGGTCAAGGCTGCTCACCAAACCTTGATTCCTCTGGGGTATCTTCTTTTAGCTTTAAAAGGTGTCTACGATCAAGAAATTTGGATCTTCAGCTCAGCAGAGTCACCAGATGAACTTACAATCTCCGCTATGAGGTCAAGACAGCTCATCAAAAATCTTGATTCCTCCGGGTGTTAAACAATGAAACAATCAGTCTCACCGATTATGGATCTTTGGAGACAAAAACAGTCTATCCCACCGGGCGTGCCAAAAACTATTGGTCACGAATCTGCCACAGGAAAGGATTTTATACTAAATGCACCCTAGACCTAGCCAACATTGAAAGGCTAGGAGAAAGAGATGTCTCCCAAACCAATCTCCAGAGAGGGCTGGTTCCCTTACTAAATCTAAGCTTGATGAAGACTAGAGTTACTGGAAAGGAATTGGAAATATGCAAAAATAAATGGGAAATTACGGAAAGAGACAAGAAATATGGCCACAGGCCAAATTTATCAGATCGGGAAAGATTAGCAGTAGATAACCTCAAGCACACTAACAACATATAATAGAAGATAGCGACGTAATTAACTTACAACCTTGCACAGAAAACCTCCAAGATCACATTCCAGAACTCACTTTCTCACTAGCAATATTTAAACTCAGATGCAGAATTCAAATTAAGCAGCAGATAAGAAACACGAGCGTAAATTAGGAATGCATAAGATAGAAGGAAAAACACACAGACAGTTGCTTGCAAAACCAGAGGCCAAATATCTTTCATTCATGCAAAGAACTTCAAAGCTTTTAGCAAAATGTCTCTCTCTCGATCCCTCTTTCTGAGATCTACATCGATATTTATAGAGGTCTTGCCTCTCTACAGCATTTAAAACATGAAACGGACCTCCTCGAGATCTACAAAATGTGCAATGGAAATAAGGAAATGATCCCCTTAAACCAGCCTCGAAGAAACCAAAAATTAAATGAAACAAGGAACCGATCGTCTTCATTAAATGATCATCCTCGAAGCATGCTTGAACTGTTAGAAAAATCATGAATAGAAGCTTTGAATAATGGAGACGTCTTCAATTCTGGTGGCTTGGGCACGTTCTTCTACCTTGCTCACATTGGAAAGTAGCAAAACATTAAATTTTGGAGTGCTTTTAATCCTTGGAAATCGCAATGCTTCATCGGGCCGTTTGAACTGCTTCCTAGCGAGAAACTGTAAGAGGTCATGAAAACGCGACATGTCACGAAATCACGATGTTTTTTTGCTCTATACACTTTTGTCACTTTGGGATCGTGAAAATCAACCATGTCACGAAATCGTGACGTATTTGGCTCTTTGGCCTCCTTCGCCACCTTAGCTCACGAAAATGTGACGCGTCACGAAATCATGACATTCCGTACTATTCTGCTCTTTCTCCGCTCTGTTTTTGTGAAACTATGACCTGTCATGAAATCGTGATGTTCTTTCCTCATGTTGTCCTTTGGCTGCTTCGAACCACAAAAATGTGACAAGGCATGATTTCGCTACACCTTTCTCTCTTTTGGCTTTGTCTCCCTTATATGTCATGAAAACAAGACAAGTCGTGCTTTCATGATGTTCTTCCATCGACACCTTTGTTTTATCTCTAGGTCACAAAAACCAAACAAGTCGTGAAATCGTGACGTTATCTCTCCGCTGCTCAATCTTCTCTTCTATGTCACGAAAAGCCAACATGTTGCGATTTCGCAACAATTTTCTCTTGCCTTGTATGGTCCTGCTCTCAACCTGTGAAAACATGACACTCTTGCCTCAAGTGGTTCTTTAATCTCCAGCATGTCGCAAAATCGTGACAGGTTCTATCTCCTTGGACTTTACTACTTTTCGACCGTGAAAATTCACCATGTCACGAAATCATGACATTCCATACAATCTGGCTGCCTCCTTGCTTCCTCTTCGTGAAAATGTGACATGTCGCGATATCACGACAATTTTCTACACTTGGTCCTTCCACCCCAATATGTCGTGAAATCGTGACGTTTCCTTGTTGCTAGACTTCATCTCCACAAATGTCACGAAATCGTGACGCCTTTCATGCCTTATGCTTTTTGTTTCAACTTTGCCGTGACCACGCAACACGTTGCGATATCGCGACGTCTTTCGCATTTTGCTCCTTGTTCATTATTCTGTCGTGAAATCGCTATGAGATTCATTGTCATCATCCTTTGCTTAGTTATGTCACGATTTCATGACCTTTTCTCTTACTCTGCTCCATGGCCATTGTAAGTCACGAAAACGTGACATGTCGTGATTTCACGACAATTTTACTGCATTGCCCTCATTGACCATTTTGACCACGATTTTGGGACACATCGTGAAATCATGACAACTTTGTTGCTTACCCATTTTCTGTCTTCGACACCGCAAAACTGTGACAGGTCACGATTTCGCGACACCTTTGCTTTTGACTTCTCTCTCCTCAACAGACCCGCGATAACGTGACATGTCGTGATATCGTGACGATTTTGAAACTGTGCTCTCCATGCTACTTTTTGTTGCGATATCACGATAGTCTTCGGACTTAGCTTTTTTGGGCATCAAAACTCGTAGAAGAGTGAGAACTTCAACATTTTATGCATGAATAATCAACAATCAAAACAATGTGGTAAAAATGCCAACAGATCCACAATAATCTCAAAAATGAATGACAAATACTATCTCAAATAGATGATAACAATGCTGAACAATGAACTCAACCATGTATGACAAATACTCTTTCAAATGGATGATAACAATGCTAAAAAATGAACTCAACTATGTATGAAAAATACTCCCTCAAATGGATGATAATAATGCTCAAAAATGGACTCTCAAATATATGGCAAATGAGCTCTCTAATGTAAACCTCTCCAAGCAATAACAATGAAGACTTGAACCAACCAAGTACAATCTCCACAAGTGATAGCAATAGTTTCTCAATAATATCTCCCTCATGCAATGTCAATAAGCTCTTCAAGAAACAATCACAACTCCCTCAAGAAAAGTGCTCTCAAATAGTCAGCAATGATCTCTTTAAATAAAAGACAAATGTATCCACAAGAGACTAGCAAACAATCTCCTCAATGGTCTCAAATAGTGGCAATGTACTCAACAAGTAACCAACAATAATCTCCTCAAGAAATGACAAAAACCTCCTCAATAATGGCAATAATCGCAATGAACTCCACTAAAGCAATAATGAACTCAAGCTTCAATTTTATCCATAAAATTACTTTTCTAATCCATCCAATTATTATTAATAGCCAACGCACATAATCAAGCAATTTGTTTTCAACTTCAAACCCTAACTCATGTGCATGTCTTCTAACTCAAGGTGGCAATTAACTAGGTCTCAAGTTCCTAGTTTAATTTCATAATTAAATCATGCACTAGAACATATAACAAATTCAACACTTTTCATCCTTATGACTCCCTAATTTTATTAATACATACAACAAACACCTATGATTTTTATTTTTAATTTCACACCTTATAACTCCATATACAGCAATCACAAATATTTAACTTCAACCCTTATAACTCCCTAAGAACATACAACAATCATTTATTTTACTAAATACCTTATAACTCCCTAGTTATAATATAAATTATTTTCAATACACCAAAAAATTGGCAATATCAAATATTACCATGCGCTAGAGATAAATACCTTTTTACGAAATGCCTTTGCCAAAATTAATGTGCCTTCACCATCTCCAAAATCGTTAATGCCTTTCTAAAACAATGCACCTTCACACCTTTGCGGGAGTCAAACTCTGTTCCTCTCACTTAGCACTATGAAGCGCTTACCACGTGGGCATCAGCCGACATTGGGATTTAATTCCAAACACCCAACTTTTCCTACGCTCAAATATGAAAACTCAAATTTCCTTCCTTAGAAAAACACTTTGTCCCTGGTGGGATTCGAACAACGAACCTACCTTGTGCAAAGTTCGTGTGCTACCAAATGCGCTATAGGATCTTGCATGACGTCACTTTCCCATGCTGTCTCCTTTACCTTGCTCTCAACCAAAAATTATTTTTCTTTATTTATTCGCTGCTCCCCTTTTGATGATTCTCACTCATGTGCAATTATTACCAATCTCTTATAAACAAAGGTTTTACCTTTTATTTATATGCACCTTCATGCCTTCGAATGATGTTGGCGAAATTTATTAATTTTCCCAACCATTGCACGTTGGAGAATAATAAAATTCAAGTTTATACCTTAAAATTATTAAATAAGAATTTAATAATTCACCTCTTAACTTTGAATTGGGATATCCCCTTCATTTTTTTGAATTTTGCATTGAAACTTTTTGCACCTAGGTTTTATTTGAAAAACCTTTTCATCCATCATTATTTGGAGAAGTCTTAGCATAGTGGTTTTAATTAAAAGCCCTTTCCAATGGTTTTAATAAAAAACCTTTCCATTGGTTTAAATAAAAACCTTTACCATTGGTTTTAATAAAAACCCTTGCCATTGGTTTTAATAAAAACCTTTACCATTGGTTTTAATAAAAACCTTTACCATTGGTTTTAATAAAAACCATTAATATAATATTTAAAAATTAAATATTATATGCCTCTTGTGCCACAAAACCCTGTATACATCCATGCTCTCCAAAATATCATAAATGATTATTTATGAAGTGTTTTTGCCATCAAAACTCAATGTGATCCATGTGACATCAATGATCCATGTGATATAAACGATCCATATGACATCAATGACAACACAAAATAACTCAAATTACCAACAATCTCCCCCTTTGTCATTTATGGCAACACCTCTAATGCAAATCACCACAATCACTACAAAAAACCATCTCTGAGAATCAAAGGTGCTCCCCCTAACTCAATACTCTCTATGGAGGCTTCTCCTTCTATCTCAATGCTCTCTTTGGAGGCTGCTACCCCTAACTCAATGCTCTCCCCCTTGCTCAAATATCTCCCCCTTTAACACCAATGGAAAAAAGGACACCTATGGGGCTAAAATATATGACTCTTAAGCTTAGCCCCTCCACCAAATTCTTTCTTGAGGTAATTAATTTTGGGTTGGGAGTACTTTTAGTCCCAATTTTTCTCTCAAACGCTAAAACGTTTCTCTTGGTAATGGTTTTATAAATATGTCTGTAGTCTGATATTTTGTAGGAACATATTTCAATATTACTTGTTGCTCTGTAACCTGCTCTCTTAAAAATTGATACTTGATAGGAATGTGCTTTGTTTTGGCATGCATTACTAGATTCTTCGAGATACTTATAACACTAGTATTATCACACATAATAGGAATGGGATGATCATGTTCTATATTGAAATATTTGAGAGTTTGTTTCATCCATAACACCTATGAACAACATGTTGTCGTTGCAATATATTCTTCCTTTGTTGTGGAAAGTGACACTGATGGTTGTTTCTTGCTTAGCCATGAAACTAGGAAATCACCAAGAAAGAATGCTCCTCTGCTTGTGCTTTTTCTATCATCAATATTTCCTGCCAAATCTGCATCTATGTTGTGGATTTTCCACCACCACCCTAAGATTCTTGGGGACCCACTTGTCATGTTTTGGTATTAAATATTTTTGGTTTTCTTTGGCTTGTAAGAATAGTGACGTTTGACCATTTATGTTAATGATTTTAATTGTTTTAGTTATTTGATATTTAGTGATTAATTAATCTAGGCATTAATGTTTAGATTAATTAAAATCCATTTTGATAAATAGAGTTTTCTTCATACTATCTAAGGTGATGGAATGTGTTTAATAAAGCAAGGCCTGACCAAAACATTACCTAAAATAAGAAGAGGATACAAAAGGTACAAAGAAATTGTGATAGAAAATAATATGTTATTATCTACCTAATATAATTACATTAATTATATTATGTATATAATAGTAATATTATTATGATGTTATAAAATGTTATTATAATAATATTATTATGATTATATCATAATGTTCTAAATTTTTATAATAATAATGATATTATTATATTGTATATAATAATGTTATTATAATATACTTTACAAAGGATGTGATAATAATATGTTTGACCATGTTACGTTTGATTTTAATGTGAAATAGCAGGTTAGTATCCCTCCTAAACCATGTGTTTTATCTGAAATCTTAGATTAATGAATTTTGGAGGTGCAAAAATTTTGGAAAATGACCAGAATGGAAATAACTTGAAAGCTTAACAATTCTGGAAATGGACCAGAATAGAAATGAAACTAAAAGGAAATTAGCCAAAATTCTGCAAAAGGAACATAATGGAAATAAAAGAAACTGAAATTCTGGATGGACCAAAATGAAATGATTGAATGCTTGAAATAAAATAAACTTAACAAAAATGAATGAATAAAAATGCAGATTTGGTTAGCTAAAAAATTCAAATTCTAAATTAGTTTAGCAAGCTCCTCCCTGCAAAATCCCAAGTTATGAGGTAATCATAAAACAACCTGAACTAATGGACCTACAACATAAACACAATAACATTAAATCTGTGTGGCATGGTGGTTATAGGGATGGACTATGCAAAAATTTGTGTGGCAACTTCTGGGGCGGACAACGCAAAATACTGTAGCAGCCATAAAAGTTGGACAACCTGCCCAGATTTGTGGTGGCTACCGATTCCACCATGTTAAAAAAAAAAAAAAAAAAACTAAAACAATTAAAATCATTAACATAAATGGTTAAAAATCACTATTATTACAATCCAAAAAAAACCAAAAACCTTTAGTACCAAAACATGACAAGTGGGTCCCTAAGAAGCTTGGGGTGGTTGTGGAAAATCCACAAAAAAATGGTGACTCTGCTGGGAAATTCTCCTAAGCATTTTAGTTAGAACCCAAAAAGAAAATCTGAAAACACACTCCAAACTAGGAAGCAACAAGTGTCAATAAATGCATAAATAATGTCAATAGACTCATAAGAACAACAAAATATTAGAATCATGCAATATTAACTCGGTGTGTTTGAAGTACTTCAAACCTTATTGTTTGTAACTTTTACGCATTGCATCACAAATTTTACTTGACTAGAATTATCGCAATGAATATGGAGAGCTTTGAGGGTAAAAATTTTATAGCATGGGCATCACATTATATGGTGGCTTGGGCAAACACCTCAAAAATGTCTAACCATATTAGGATCAAATGTGTGTGTAATGAATTCATTGTCCATATCTAGAGCTTGGTTATGAGTCGTCATCATCAAGGTTCAGTGTGTGCAAGTGGACCTTAGAGCTTTGGAAAATCAGATTCTCAACCAAGGTGTGATGAGAATATAACCCTATCCGTTACTGCTCTCAACTTGACCAAAATAATTAAACCGCTTATGTATGATATCATCAGACTAATCTATCCTCATGGCGGACATAAATTTTAACATTTCAAGAGTCATGTCACCAGGAATGAGTGTACTCCACTGCAAATCAAGCGTCTATAGCCTCGGTGGAGGTTAACCCCATAGTCCAATCTTCTTTGCTTGGATTTGCTCTATATTTTTTTTTCTTACAGAATTTTGGGGATGACTACCCATCCTTCTGAGGGACAAGTAGTATGATAGTTACAATTCAGTTTAGAGTTTTGGGGAATTGAATTCTCAACCAAGGTATGATGAGAATTTGACCCTATCCTTACTATTCTGATTTGTAAATCATGCTAGTGGTGACAACCACTGTTTTATGACCATAAATATTGTAGTTGTAAAAGCCACTATTCATGGACTATGTGCAGGGCGGGATAGACTAGAATTATCTTTTCGCCTAACATCCCAATCCAAGTATGGTTTCATATTATTTTACCCAAGATGTTGGACATGGACAGAAATGTGATAGACCCACGATAACTTCAACAACATTTTTCAAACCTAAGATTTTCTTAGTGTTCTTTGTGTCTTTGATCCCAACATAATTGGACTTCACTTTTAGTGTTTGGGTTTAGCATATGGAGGTGGATTTGTCATGATGTTTATGTGATAAGAATGTGCCATTGAGACATGGGTGGATGATATGCAAAAATCAAAGACTTCATGCTTCATGAGCTACAAACAATATCCATATTTTCAAGCCCTTTTGCCATATGATTCCAATGTTTCACATACTTTTAGTCTTGGTTGACATTCGTATACACATAGGCTGACCTATTACCCTTACAATCAAATCCAAAATTGGACAACCTTGACACACTAAAAACTCCTAAAATCAAAGAAAAAAAAATAAATAGGAAATAAAACTGACAAGACAAACAATCAAGCAAGTTGATTAGCGTACATATAATACAATGAATCTACCCTTAGGCCTGAAAATAATGCTTTAAATGAAGGCCATTGATGGGTAAGGCCACATCCTTTCCATACAAGGTTTTTAATCTGAAACTATTTTCACCTAGGACTTAAGATATTAGATAAGGTCCCAGCCACAAGCAATCAAATTTTTCATGTTCTCCTCTTTTCTCATGCCTTTTATCCCACAACAAAACTAAATTTGAATCTTTGAAGACCTTAATTTTGGACCGTTTATCAAACCACATTTTTATTATGTCTTGATGTTTGTTGAATGAAGGATGGCTTCCTCCTTCTTCTCATCAAGATGCATTAATTGTGTTAATCTGGTTTCAAGTTTATTATTAGTCCCAATATAGTCTTTTATAAAATGTAAAGTTTACAATTTCAAATTAGTGGAAAAATAGGATCTTGCCCATATACTAAGTGATAAGGAGATGCCCCAATTGACTCCTTGCTTCTGGTTCTATCTTTTAACTTACTATGCCAATCTCTAAGTTTCTTTTCAAGTAATTTTTTGATTATGCATAATAAATTTTTATTTGATGATTTTGCCAAACCATTGCCTTGGGGGTAATAATTGAAAGAGAATTTTAGACTCACCTTACTGTCATACGCCCAATTTACAAATTCTAAAGAAGAAAATGCAGAACCATTGTCACTTACTATGGAGTTAGGCATTCCAAAATGAGTGACTATGTTTTCCTCTAGAAATCTAATCACAACCTCGAAGGTGGCATTCATAGTAGGTATAGCCTCTGCCCACCTTATGCAGTAATCAGTAGCGATGAGTATGAACTTATGGGAATCAAACAAGTTAGGATTTATCACCCCAACAAAGTCTAATCCCCATTGTGCAAATGGTCTCATCTCTACCACTGACTGCAATGGCATTGTTGCATTTCGCTCTCTGTTGGCTACCACTTGGCATATGTGACATGTTCTTACATGTGTATGTGCATCTTTAAACAAGTGGGGCTAGTAATACCCAGCTCTAAGAATCTGGTGTGTTGTCGCATTTGTTGACCCATGTCCAGTTCCATACTTACCATGGAATTCTTTGAGTACTTGGGTTGCTTCCTCTTGAGTAATGCAACAAAGAAAAATTCCTTCATGATTCTTCCTACACAACACACGAGATTTAATTAGAAATCTATATAATTTTAAATGTAGTGCCCTACACTGAGTGGAATTAAAATGAGAAGGGCACTTACCATGCAACAAAAAATATACAATATCTGCGTACCATTCCTATGTAGTGATATCATTAACCTCATAGTTTTGGCACGTTATTGAAGGGTCAATTTTTGTGATGGCCTTGAAATAACCTTTTCCACACACTATCTTCATGGGCTTTATCTCTAAGTCAAATTCTTGAAGGGTAGAAAGTCATTTCTCCCTTCTTTCACCTAGCCCACTCTGTATGAACATGGACTTTACTACAGGGTCAGGAACTATAGCAAAATATTTACTATGCACAATGTAATACCTGAAATTTTTTACAGTTTTAAACAAGGCATACATTTGCTTGTCTAAGATAGAATACCCCACCTTCGCGTCCTTCAAAGGAGAACTCAGAAATTCTATAGGATTTTCAATGTTGTCTTCACTTTTTTGAGTTAACATACTTGCAAAAGAATGATCTGAAGCAAATGTGTAAACATAAAAAAGGTTGGCATAGTATGGATTAATGAGAACAAGGGCTTTGGAAATAGCATCCTTGATGCTTGTGAAGGCATCCATTTTCTCACTGGTCCACTTTATCGGAACATCCTTTTTTAGCATATCATTTAGGGGCTTGGAAATCTTGGAAAAAACTAAAATGAATTTTCTCACAAAGTTAATCTTACCGAAAAAGGACCTAAGCTCCTTTTTTATATTGGGATGAGGAATATCCCAGATAATTACTATTCACTTTGGGTCTATAGCAATACCATATTTTGAAATGACATACCCTAACAACTTACCCTCTGTTACCCCAAAGATGCACTTTTTTGGATTTAGGGAAATTCCATGTTCCCTACACCTTTGGAGTACTTTCCTCAAGTATTTAACATGATATTCCATCTTCTTGGAGAAGACAGGGATATCATCCACATAGAAAATAATGCACTTACCAATGATCCCATTGAATGCAAAATACATGGCTCTTTGGAAAGTGGCTCCAGCGTTCAACAAACCAAATGACATCCTCTGGTAGGCAAATTTTTCCCACTTCATGGTGAAGGCCGTCTTCATCCTATCATTTAGATGTATTAGAATTTGATTATATCCTGAGTATCCATCCAAAAATGACATCATTTTCGATGCCCATTTACCTTTTGGAGTATCTCGTCAATGGTGGGTAACAGGTAATTGTCTTTTTGGTAAGCTTTGTTTAAACTTCTAAAATCTATGCACAACTGAATTTCTCCACTCTTTTTACTAACAGGGACAATAGTAGCCACCCATGTGTAATGCCTAATAGGGAAGATGATTTTGGCTTCTAGTAGCCTCTTCACTTCCTTCTCTATCAATGGCTCTAGGATTGGGTTAACCATTCTTTGCCTTTGTCTAAAAGGCTTGGAATCAGGCTTCATAGGAATACTATGCATGATTACATTCTGGTCATATGTTTTCAGCTCTTCATAGCTCCAATCTATGCTATCAATGTACTCTCATAAAAACTGAGCTATTGAATCCTTCTCTCGTTGTGTGCATGCCTTTGCAATGAACACTTCACACGGATCTACTACACTCCCCAAATTGACTTAATTGCATGATTCCTTGGGGGATGGTATTTTTATTTCATTTTTTATTTTGATATCCAATATCAAACAACTTTTCAAGAGAGGCCCTATCACTTGGCATCTTGTTTCATACTCTGGTTGTTCCTACTCCTACTTGCATCCTCTCTTCTTTGTCTATAACCTGATTTTCAAATATACCATTATTAGAAAAAAAACTAAAAATGTGTCTCACTAGCAAAGCCCTATAAATTCGTGACATTGTCTGGTATGGAGGGGCAAGGCACTAACTCTATGGAATTTTTTTTACATTTTTTATGGTCATCATGTGAAAGCATGCTGGCTTTTATGGCTAATGAATCAACCATTTTATTATTTTTTCTTGAGATGAGGGAAATATTGAAAGCATCAAACTCATTAATTAATTCCCTCACTCTGGATTTATAGAGGTTCAACCTCTTGTCTCTACAGGTATATTGATCCTTGACCTATTTGACTACTAACTCTAAGTCTCCCGATGCCTTAACGAACTTTACCTTTTCTCTTAGGGCTAACTGAAGTTCAAAAATTAGGGCTTCATACTCCACCACATTATTGGTGGCCGGGAATTGTAGTCTATAGGCAACAATAAAAGGATTACTACTAGGACATGTGAGCTCTACCCCAACTCCCACACCTTGTTTTGATTTAGACCCATCAAAATTTAGGGTCGACACCCTCTTGTTTTCTTCCAACATACCATGGTAAATATTATTGTTTTGGGACCCTTTGACTATGTATTCTATGTCAAAATTGTAAACCCCTAATTCTGTTTGAGTAAACTGAATCTCATTGGGTTTATTATACTTTGTAATCATTTCCCTAAGTATGGGCTCTCTATCTACCCGGATTTGGTTTGTAAATCCTCTCCATGGCAACCATATATGGGAGGAATCAGTCACCACATAGCCATTGATATTTTAGCTCTAATCTCTGCCCAAAACCATGCCATACTTGGCAGCAATATTTAGCACAAGGATATCCATGTAATGTTGGATCCTAGGCTCTAAGTTGATATGAACTAGGACATATTTTACAACACCTACTACATCCACCATAGATATTTCCAATTGGACCACCTTATTAATCGAATAAATAGGCTTAAGTCCTCGCTTTTGGCTTATCTCAAGAGACATGATGTTGGCCGAGGCACTAGAATCAATCAAACAGTTGTGTAAATTCCTAATGGTTATGAGAAAAGGGGGTACCTTTGGTTTCTCTTTCCTCATAGAAATATGGGGTTCTATATATTAAACCTCATGAATTTGACTCGGGGAATTCAATATCTTCCCCTCAATTTTATCCTGCCCCAACAATTGAAATATTGGCCTTGGTCCTTTTCATGTCTTCTTCCAAGTTATAAGTGGATGTTCTAGGATTTGACACTTTTGGCATTGTCCTAGGTGCTTCCAAAAATGGAGGTGGTGGATTCACATCACCTTTTTTATCAGGAGGATCTAAAGTGTTATTTGGTGGAGTAGAGGATGTTTTGGGATCCTTAGAACTCCTAGTAAAATACTTGTGAGTGGATTTCCCAAAACGTCTAACGACCTAAGCTTCCAAGGCTTTATCCTCTTCCTCTCCTAACACATTCATATATTACTCCATATCATCATTTTCTGGCTCATCATATGACTCTGGCCCATCACATGACTCTGGCTCATCACATGACTCTGGCTCATCATATGACTCTGGCTCATTTTCTGGCTCATCATATAAAGTATCTGACTTTATATGGCAATAGTGATGCATTTCCTCATCACATGACTCTGGATCATCACAATCACCTAAAGCATAAACCTTAGAATGAGTCTCTCATGTCCCTAAGTGTAGTCATGAACGATGCTACCTGGCTATGGCATCTCAGATTCGGTCACCTGAGTTTCAGTGGCTTGAATCTACTGCTCAAGAAGTAGATGGTGAATGGTTTACCCCTTATTGAGCAGCCAAATCAAGTTTGTAAAGGTTGCATAGTCAGCAAACAACACAGGGATTTGTTCCCTTTCGGTTAGTCTTGGAGAGCATCACAGCCATTGGAGCTGGTGCATTTAGATATTTGTGATCCGATGTAGACCACCACATTTACAGACAACAAGTACTTTTTAACCTTCATTGACGATTTCAGTCGAAAGACCTGGATCTATGCCATTAAGTAGAAGTCAGAGGCTTTTGGTAAGTTCAAAGAGTTCAAGGCTTTAGGGGAGAAACAGACTGACTACCAGGTCAAAACCCTAAGAATAGATGATGGAGGAGAGTATATATCCAATGAATTCTAGAACTTCTACAAGAAAAATGGAATTCAGAGGCAACACCCTACCAGATACATGCTGCAACAGAATAGTGTAATGGAGAGAAAGAACCAACCCATCATGGATATGGCATGTAGCATGATGAAGGCAAAGGGTTTGCCACATGTGTTCTAGGTAGAGGTTGTAACCTGTGAAATCTATCTTCTAAACATGTGTTCCACCAAGAGTGTGAGGGACAAGATTTCTCATGAGGCTTGGAGTGGTCAAAAGCCATGTGTGGCTCATTTGCACGTGTTCGGGTGCATTGCATATGCACATATTTCAGAAGAGAAGCGACATAAGTTGGCTTATAGAGAGGGGAAATGCATTTTCATAGGATATAGTGAACAGGCAAAGTCATATCTTTTGTATAATCCTATGATGAAGAAACTCATCATCAGTCATGATGTGAAGTTCTTGGAATATGGAGCCTAGAACTAGAAGTCCAACACTGGCCAGCTTGAGCCAGTAGTTGTTGAGGTTGTTGACTTGGAGAAGAACAATGTGCAACCACATGTAGCCTCCAATAGTAGTAGTGGTGCCAGTAGTAGCATAGCCTCACCATCTCGGTCGCCTCCAATTGCAAGTAGGATTCAAAATTTGAGGACTCCAACGAAGACAAGGAGCTTGCAAGACATCTATGAGGCAACCCGTCATCATGAAGATGAAGAATATTTTGACTTCACCTTCTTTATTGAGTGTGATCTAGTTGAGTTTTAAGATGTAAGTCAAAATTATAAATGGGTAAAGGTGATGGATGAGGAGGTTGAATCCATTGAGAAGAATGATACGTGGCAGATAGCAGATCTCCCAATAGGGAAGAAGACCATTGGGGTCAAATGGGTGTATAAGACGAAGTTCAATGCCCAAGGTGAAGTTGATTGGAATAAGGCTAGATTGGTGGTGAAGGGTTACAGTAGAGGTCAGACATTGACTACCATGAAGTGTATGCACCCGTAGCCTGACTTGACACAGTCAAGATGATCTTGGCATTGGTAGCCCAACAAGATTGGAAGGTGTTTTAGATGGACGTCAGGTTAGCCTTCCTCAATGGTGTTTTGGAGGAAGAGGTCTACATAGACCAGCCACCTAGTTATGAGATTGAAGGATAGGATAACAAGGTCCTCAAGCTGAAGAAGGCCCTATATGGGCTGAAGTAGGCACCCAGGACATGGTACAGCCAGATTGATGGCTATTTTTAGAAAAATTAGTTCATCAAGTGCCCATATGAGCATACCCTGTACCTAAAGGTAAATGAAGTAGGGGAGCTCATAATCGTATACCTCTATGTGGACGATTTGATTTACACTGGAAACAAAAATGTCCTATTTGACCAGTTCAAAACAACCATGAAGAAGGAGTTCGAGATGACAGATATGGGGCTGATGAAGTATTTTATTGGCATTGAAGTTGACCAATTGGTAGATGACATCTTCATTTCTTAGGGCAAGTATGCGAAGGATGTCCTAAAGCGGTTCAAGATGGAGGACGACAAACTTGCCATCACACCTATTGCCACAGGATTAAATTTGAGCAAGTTGGACTCTCGAAGAAGCATCGATCCAAATTTTTTCAAGTGGCTAGTTGGCAGTCAGATGTACTTGATTGCAACTTGGCTAGATTGGATGTTTGGAGTTAGTCTCATCAGTTGGTTTATGGAGACTCCAAAGGATCTGCATTGGCAAGTTGGGAAGCGCATATTACGCTATGTGAACAAGACGAGGAACCATGGCATATTCTATGCTAGGCAAGACCAGTTGGAGCTGATAGGCTACACAAGTAGTGACTGGTCTGGTAGCACTCATGATCAAAAGAGCACTTCTTATTAGTCTTACAATGGCACTGAGAGGGGGGGTGAATCAGTGTAGCTCTTTAAAATTGAATTTACAGCTCTTAATATCGTAGCAATTAAAACTTATTACTAGATACAACATGTATAACATAAGAGCATCACATAACACAAGATTTAACGAGGTTCACCAATGTGGATACTCCTCAAAAATTGACTGCTTGGACTACCATCCAAATCCAGCCTTTGCAAAGCACCAACTTTACAATCAATTTACCAGCACCCACTAGAAGGAGCACCAACCCCTTATTTATCTGCACCAATAAAAAGGAGCACCAACCCCTGTTTTACTAGCACCAACTAGAAGGAGCACCAACCCCTGATGCCAAGCTGCAACCTAGACTTCAATTTTGAATCTAGAAGTTTACCAAAAAAAATACCTTCACTTTTACAAGACCTTGACTGGTCTATTGCTTACCCAATCTCTCTCACTGTTCACAAAATAGACACTTCACACACTTTTGTGATCTATAGCCGCACTGTGCCTTTTGCTTTCTCTGCACAATCACTTCACACACTCTGCTTTGCTACAGTTGACCTTCACGATCATCTTCTTCCTTTCGCGCACTCTACTCTCTTTGTGAATTTTGCACTTAGCTTGATTCGACACGACTTGCTCTCTGCTCACACCAACCGAACTTCACACTCTTCAACAACACATAAATCTCCAAACAACCCTCCTTTTATAACAGAATGTTTTAGATGAAAACCCTAATCTTAGTTGGCTTTAAATCCTAATCTGAGTCGGCTTTCATGACAACTATAAACCCTAATTTTAGTCGATTGTTCATCGGTCTTTGTCGACTTCAAATTAACCGCAAAAATACATGTCATGAAATCGTGACACTTTTTCTCCTTGCTCTTTCTCTTAGCTTTGGCCCGTGAAAATACAACATGTCGCGATATCACGACACTTTCTCTCCTTTCTCTTTATTTTGCTTAGGCCCGCAAAAATACATGTTGCGATATCACGACACTTTTTTCTCTCTCCTCTTTCTCTTTGCTTTGCCCCATGAAAATGCAACATGTGATATCACGACACTTTTTTTCTCTCTCCTCTTTCTCTTTGCTTTGGCCCGCAAAAATGCAACATGTCGTGATATCACGACACTTTCACCTCTGTATACTTCGTCTTTGCTTTTGTCATGATATCACGACACTTCTACCTTTGAAGTCTTCTTCTCTGCTTTTGTCGCAAAATCGTGACACTTCTGCTTTCGTACGTTTTCTCTCTTTCTTTTTTCATGAAAATGCGACATGTCGTGATATCGTGACACTTTTTCTTTCTCTTCATTCCTACCCTTTTTGAGTCATGAAAATGTGACATGTCGTGAATCACGACACTTTTTTCTTTCTCTTACTTCCTGCCCTTTTTGAGTCGCAAAAATGCGACATGTCACGAAATCGTGACACTTTTTCTTTCTCTTCCTTCCTGCCCTTTCCGAGTCACGAAAATGTGACATGTCGCGAAATAGTGACACTTTTTCTTTCTCTTCCTTCCTGCCCTTTCTGAGTCGTGAAAATGCAACATGTCACAAAATCGTGACGCTTTTTCCACTTGCCTTTTTCTCTTCCAACATGTCGCAAAATCGTGACAGTTTTTCCTCTTGCCTTTTTCTCTTCCAACATGTCACGAAATTGCGACAGTTTTTCCACTTGCCTTTTTCTCTTCCAACATGTCACAAAATCGTGACAGTTTTTTCCTTTTGCCTTTTTCTCTTCCAACATGTCGTGAAATCATGATAGTTTTTCCTACTTTTTCTCTTTCTTCCAATATGTCATGAAATCGCGACAGTTCTTCCTGCTTTTTCTCTCTCCTCCAACATGTAAAATCGTGACAGTTTTTCCTGCTTTTTCTCTCTCTTCTAACATGATATGAAATCATGACAGTTTTTCTTGCCTACTATATATGTCGCGATATCGTGACACTTTTCTTACTTATCTTTTTCTTTGATATTTTGCATATGGGCCACTTCTGTCTTCTTGGAAAATCACTGTACATACTTTGAATAACCTTTGAACTCCTGTCTTCTACATCTGAATTGCTTTTGAACTTCCTGTCCACTGCATCAATAGATATATCTGACTGTGTTGACAACAATGACAATACTACTACTGCACCTTGCTCAACAATCTCCCCCTTTGGAATTGTTGGCAACACGTGCAATTTTTTGTAACTCTTCTCCCCCTTTGACAATAATACCAAAGGGCTACTGTAGACTCCCCCTGAGTCCATGCACAACATTCTCAGGAAAAATTGATTACACTTAGAAAAAATCATGATCATGAGCAAAAAGATAATCAAATACTTAAATTCTCCCCCTGAGAATGTGATCCCTGTAGCTAGTAAATTCTTGGGAAGTGTGACCACTCCCAATTTATTGCGAAGGTACTCAAAAAATTCCTTGGGAAATGGTTTTGTGAAGATATCTGCTACTTGCTCTGTAGTTGGAACAAAATCCAACTTAACCTCACCTTCTACAACTTTCTCCTTCAAAAAGTGATACCTGATAGTGATGTGTTTTGTGCATAAATGCATAATTGGATTCTTGGAGATGATAATGGCACTGGTGTTATCACATTTAACTGATATTGGCTCACTAAATAAAATACCAATATCTTTAAGGGTTTGTTTCATCCATAATACCTGCGTATAACATGTTGTCGCTACAATATATTCTGCCTTTGCTGTCGATAAAGAAACTGAATCTTGTTTCTTACTGTGCCATGCGACTAATCTGTCTCCAAGATAGAATGCACCTCCACTGGTACTCTTTCTGTCATCTACACATCCTGCCCAATCTGCATCTGAATACGAAATAAGGGTGAAGTCTTTACCTTTTGGATACCATAACCCATACTCCATAGTACCCTTGAGGTACCGAAGAATTTTCTTCACTGCTATCACATGAGTCTCCTTGGGATTTGCTTGAAATCGTGCTACCATGCATACTGCCTGCAAAATAACTAGTCTGGTAGCTATCAGGTACAGTAAGCTTCCAATCATAGATTTGTACATGGTTTGACCAACAGGTGGAGATTTGTCATCCTTGCCCAAATTGCAGCCTATCCTCATGGGAGTGCTATCTGGCTTACAATCCTCCATTGTGAATTTCTTTAACATCTCTTTTACATATTTAACTTGAGAAATAAATATGCTCTTCTTACTTTGATTAACTTGCAACCCGAGGAAATACGACAATTCACCAATAATTGACATTTCAAATTATTTTTGCATCTTATTTGCTAAATATTTACACGACTCATCTTTGTTGTTGCCAAATATGATATCATCTACGTATACAACAAGAACAATAAGATGCCCATTTTATGTTTTGACATACAAATTACTATCCACCATACCTTTGTTAAACCTTTGTTGAGTGAGATAGTCGTCTAGCCTTGCATACAATGCTCGGGGTGCCTGTTTTAAGCCATATAATGCTTTCTTCAACTTGCAAACCAAGTTTGTATCATCACCAAGTTGGAAACTATCTGGTTGCTCAATATAAACCTCTTCTTCAAGTTTTCCAGTCAAAAATGTTGATTTCACATCCATTTGATAAACTTTGAAGTTCTTGTAGACTGCTAAAGCCATAAACATTCTAATTGCCTCAAGTCTAGCTACTGGTGCAAAAGTTTCCTCAAAGTCAATGCCTTCAACTTGTGCATAACCCTTACATACCAATCTTGCTTTATTTATGACTACCTGTCTGTCTTCATTCAATTTGTTTCAAAAAATCCATTTAGTTTCTATTATATTTTTATTTATAGGTCTAGGTACTAACTTCCAAGTTTTTTTTTTCTCAATTTGATCTAATTCTTCATTTATTGCCTTCATACAACTTTCATCTTTGCTTGCGTCAGCAATATTTTTGGGCTCAATGCTGGATAATAGAGAGTAGTTACTTACTACTCTTCTCCTTGTCTAAACACCAACTTTGGGGTCTCTAATTATTTTCTCTCTAGGATGATTTTTCTACCAGCTGCCTGTTTTGAATTTCTTATTTTCTTCCACTTCTGAATCACAACTTAAATCATCTGATTCAATTTTTTGTATCTTTTCCATTTTGTTTTCCTCATCTCCTTCAATAACCTCTTTATAAATTGGGTTGTTTGTTTCATAGCTAATTATTCGTTCTCTACCTTCATCAAATTTAACATCGGCACTATCCACAATTTTCTTTAGCCTCTTGTTCTAGCATTTGTAAGCTTTGCTTCTTGGTGAATGACAAACAAAAATACCTTCATCTGCTCTATATTCAAACTTGCCAAGATTGTCTTTAGTTCTTTTGATATAGCACTTGCTGCCAAAAACTTTGAGGTATTTTGTTGTTGCCTTTTTACCGAACCATAATTCATAAGGAGTTTTGTTTTCATGTGTTCTCAGCATGTACCTATTTTGGATATACACTGCAGTATGGACTGCTTCTTTCCAAAATCTATCTGCTACTCTGCTTTCAGCCAACATAGTTCGTGCCATTTCCTGCATAGTCATGTTCTTTCTTTCTATCACTCCATTTTGTTGAGGTGTCCTAGCTGCTGAGAACTGTCTCCTAATACCATGTTTTTCACAGTACTCTAAAAACTCTTCTGAAATGAATTCTTCTCCTCTATCTGATCTTAAACATTTGATCCTCTTTTCTGTTTCATTCTCAACCTGGTTTTTGAAAATCTTAAACATATCAAAAGCTTCTTATTTATGCTTCAATAAAAATATCCATGTCATTCTAGAATAGTCATCAATGCACAACATAAAATATTTGTCACTATTTATGCTTTGTGTTCTCATAGGTCCACATAAATCAGTGTGTATTAGTTCCAGAGGTTTGCTTGTGTAGTATTCTTTTGTTTTGAATGTGACTCTAGTTTGTTTCCCCTTTTGACATGAAGCACAAATGTTGTTTGCAGGTTTGTTGATGGTGGGAATATCTCTCACTGCTCTTTTTGAGATGATTTTTACTAGATTATCAAAACTGATATGCCCAAGTCTCTTGTGCCACAACCAATTTTCTTCTTCCTGTCCAATAAAATAAGCTCCTTCTAAAGTCTTTGAGAGCGTATATAGGTTTCCAGATGTCCTTGATCTAGTTGCTATTAATATTCCACTATTTGTTTTTCTGACTTCACAACCCTGCTTCTTAAAAACTACTTCATGACCTTTATCACAAATCTGACTTATGCTCAAAAAGTTATGTTTCAAACCATCCACAAAAAAGACTTCTTCTGACTTAATATTTCCATCAATAATTTTAACTGAACCTTTGCCAACTATTTTAGCTCTATCATTATTTCCAAACTTTACTGAACCACCTTCATATTTCTGTAACTTCTCAAATTTTTGTTTGTTACCTATCATATGACTGGAGCATCCACTATCAAGTATCCATGGTACATATTTATTTTGTGCTTTAAATGTTGTTTGTATGATTAAGGATTCATTTTCTTTCTTAAGTTGTTCTTTTTCTTTCCACTCCATTTTGATGGAAGTTTTGGGCTCTTGTTTTGCCTTTCCATTATCAACAGCATGTGCATGTGTTACGAGAAGTTTTATATTTTGTCTTATCCTTTTTGGTTGAAATTTTCTTCCCTAAAATTGATTTGATGCAAATGTACTTCTACAGTTTCTTGCAATGTGCCCAAAATTATGATAGTTATAACATTCTACTATATAATTCATCAGAGGAGAAAAAACATTTCTACTAGTGAAATTCCTTGGTCTTACATTATATTTGCGATCTGAGATTTTATGTCCATAGCCATTGCATTTAAAAAAGAAACCAGAAAAGGGATAATTGAACTTGGGTGATGGTCTTTGCCATGTTGTCGTAGGAGCCATAGGTCTTCTTCTTGTTTGATGTGTGACATTGGTGAATCCATCATTGTCAGTTCTTCTTTCGTCCCTGACATTATTGTTTTCTTTTGCATGAGACATTTTTTCTTGATCAAACTATTTCTTATCTTCATTCTTTATGGATTCTACATTTCTGGGCTTTGATCCATTTGAAGATTCTCCTTCGATGAAACCCAGAACAAATTTGATGCCTGCAGGCCTTTGGTCGTTTATGATCTTATCCAGCTTTATAGAGATTTCTTCCGTTTGTGATAATAGCTAATTTTCTTATTCATCTCTTCTAGCTGCATTCTTAAACCAACAATCTCTTCTTCTAGCTTGCTGCAATAATCTATTTTCATGGTTATTTGCACTTCGAGATCTTTGGATATTTTCATGGATTCTTCTATCTATACTTTCAAACTGGTTATGATTTCTTTTGCATCCTCAAGCCTTTTTGAATTTTTCTTATTCTTTTTCTTCTCTATTTTCCACTCTTCAAGTTTAGAGATCAACTCACCTTCTAGATCTCCTTCAGCCTTAGGTTTTTCACCACATACTTCAAAGTTCACTCCTTTTTCCTTTTCTAATTGTACTTCTTCAAATGCCATGAGAAGAGCTTCACCTGTTTCCTCTTCAGTATCCTATTTTGGAGAAGTGATGGGTACTATGTATTATTAACTACTGAATCCCAGATGTCGTATCCCAAAGCATAGAGATATGTCTACATCCTGATTCTCTAGAATGCGTAATTAGACCTGTTAAACACTGGTGCTTTGTTTGATGAGAAGCCTTCACCTCCTGCCATTGTGTTACTTCCAAGATCACCCTAGCCAGTTACGCTTGTACAGGAACTTAGCTCTGATACCAATTGTTAGTTTTACAATGGCACTGAGAGGGGGGGTGAATCAGTGTAGCTCTTTAAATTTGAATTTATAGCTCTTAATATCACAACAATTAAAACTTATTACTATATACAACAAGTATAACACAAGAGCATCACATAACATAAGATTTAACGAGGTTCACCAATGTGGCTACTCCTCAAAAATTGACTGCTTGGACTACCATCCAAATCCAGCCTTTACAAAGCACCAATTTTACAATCAATTTACTAGCACCCACTAGAAGGAGCACCAACCCCTTATTAATCTGCACCAATAGAAGGGAGCACTAACCCCTATTTTACCAGCACCAACTCGAAAGAGCACCAACCCTTGATGCCAAGCTGTAACCTAGACTTCAATTTTAAATTTAGAAGTTTACCAAAAAAAATACCTTCGCTTTTACAAGACCCTAATTGGTCTATTGCTTACCCAATCTCTCTCACTGTTCACAGAACAGACACTTGGCACACTTCTATGATCTACAGCTGCACTGCGCCTTCTGCTTTCTCTACGCAATAACTTTGCACACTCTGCTTCGCTACAGTCGACCTTCACGATCGTCTTCTCCCTTTCGTGCACTCTGCTCTCATTGCAAATTTTGCACTTCGCTTGATTCGACACGACTTGCTCTTTATGCACATCGATCGAACTTCACACTCTTCAACAACACACAAATATCCAAAAAGCCCTCATTTTATAACAAAATGTTTGAGATGAAAACCCTAATCTTAGTTGATTGTAAATCTTAACCTTAGTCAGATTTCATGACAACTGTAAACCCTAATTTTAGTCGGCTATTCATCAATCTTCGTCGGCTTCAACTTAACCATGAAAATACAATATGTCGCAAAATTGTGACACTTTTTCTCCTTGCTCTTTTTCTTAGCTTTGGCCCATGAAAATACAACATGTCGCGATATCGCGACACTTTCTCTCATTTCTCTTTGTTTTACTTAGGCCCACGAAAATACATGTCATGATATCACGACACTTTTTCCTCTCTCCTCTTTCTCTTTGCTTTGCCCCACAAAAATGCAACATGTCACGATATCACGACACTTTTTTTCTCTCTCCTCTTTCTCTTTGCTTTTGCTCACGAAAATGCAACATGTCAGGATATTGCGACACTTTCGCCTTCGTAAACTTCATCTTTGCTTTTGTTACGATATCGTGACACTTCTGCCATCGAAGTCTTCTTCTCTGCTTTTGTCACCAAATCGTGACACTTTTGCTTCCGTACGTTTCCTCTCTTTCTTTTATCGTGAAAATGTGACATGTCGCGATATCGTGACACTTTTTCTTTCTCTTCCTTCCTGCCCTTTCTGAGTTGCAAAAATGCGACATGTCACGAAATAGTGACACTTTTTTCTTTCTCTTCCTTCCTGCCCTTTCCCAGTCACAAAAATGTGACATGTCGCGAAATCGTGACACTTTTTTTTTCTCTTCCTTCCTGCCCTTTCCGAGTTGCGAAAATACGACATGTCGCAAAATCGCGACACTTTTTCTTTCTCTTCCTTCCTGCCATTTTTGAGTCACGAAAATGTGACATGTCACGAAATCGCGACAGCTTTTCCACTTGCTTTTTTCTCTTCCAACATGTCGCGAAATCATGACAGTTTTTCCACTTGCCTTTTTCTTTGATCTTTTGCATACGGGCCACTTCGGTCTTCTTGGAAAATCACTGTACATACTCTGAATAACATTTGAACTCCTGTCTTCTGCATCTGAATAGCTTTTGAACTTCCTATCCACTGCATCAACACATTTATCTGACTGTGTTGACAACAATGACAATACTATTGTTGCACCTTGTTCAACACTTCTAGTTACACATTTCATCTTAGTTCGGGTGCAGTGTCATGGGATTTCAAGAAGCAATCGATTGTTGTGTTGTCCACTACTGAAGTAGAGTATGTCATTGCCACTTCAATCACATGCCAGACAGTTTGGCTGCAAAGCGTTCTAGGTGAATTGAACCATGCTCCGAAAGGCGCGACAATCATGTTCAGTGACAACAATTTTGCCATTGCACTTTCGAATGATCCAGTGTTCCATGGGCGAACAAAGCATATCGACATTTGGTTTCACTTCATCAGAGAGTTGGTGACGTCAGACAAGGTTCAACTGCAGTTCTATAGATCAAAGGAGCAGATAGCTGATATTTTTACCAAGCCTTTGAAGGAGGAGGATTTCAATAGACTATGTGAGCAGTTAGGAGTCAAAGGGCTTGTAGGATCAAGTTTAAAGGAGGGTGTTGAAATTATTAAACCTGACCCCCATCTCGCTATCGCTCGAAACAAGCATCAAAGCCATGAAAAACACATCAACGACAACGATCTAGGGATCACTCTGTCAGGAGTGACTTGACGTCTGACAACATGGAGAACCACAAATCTGATCATCTCATTTATTTTAGTTGTTGCAATTCACCAATTGGCTAGTAACCCTACTTTGATTGTCAGAAACCCTAAGTGTGTCAGAATATAAGCTTGTCAAAAAGCAATCCTTATACTCCCTTTCGCATGTTATAAAATATAGTTCGTGTTTCAAAAATATATGAGGAGAATGCAGAGCAGAGTGTAGCAGAGCAGAGGAGATTGGAGCACCGAACCGCAGTTTCGGAGTGCTCTTCGTTTTGAGTTTACCCTACAAGTTTCTTGCAGATGATTGTAAATCCTCTACGGAGGTTGAGTGTAATTTCCTTCTGTTATAAATAAAATCAAGTTTTATTTATTTGGATGTTCTGCATCTGCAATATCATAGGTCTGTCTCATTTTTGATCTCATCAAACTAGCAAGTCCGTGTTTTTCGGAGTACTGAGAGCAGACTTCTATTTCTCCTCCATATCGCTTGTTCGGGTATGTTTTTCCTCTTTAGCGCTCATGATTTGAACGATCTTGAGCACTTTTAAACCTTACCACTAAAAGTATCCATTTCGTCCTTTTATCCATTTGGCCTTAGTGGTTTGTCCTTTATGAAATTTGTCTTATTCTATTTTCTCCTCATCGCTCGAAATTCCTAAAAAATCATATTTGAAGCGATTTGGGTCATTTTCGTCTAAATTTAAGCGACTTAGAGAATAATATTACTTTGTCCTTTTTCTATTCCATATTTTAGCTAATTCCTAGTCGCTAATTCTCATGATCGCTCGACCCTTTTTCACCTCATTTAGCGATTTGAAGCTTATAAGACTTTAAATAAAATTTGATATTTGCTTTGTTCCCTCTATCGCTCGCAAAATCAAAATTTTCCCTTTATCGCTCAAGGTGATAGCGATTTCGAGATTTCATATTCTGAAAGTTTTTTTTTTGTTCTCGTCGTCGCTCGCAAAACTGTTTGCTTCCCTTCGTTGTTGCATTCTTTAGCGACTTGCGGCTCAAACCTTTCATTCCCGACATCGCCGGTGCTGAAGGAAATTGCCCGATATCGCTTCAAGTGCGAGGGATCCCGGGATCAAGCTATTATATTTCTTCATAAGGTGGACCTCTCAAGAAGAGGGGTCACTGAAAAAATAAATAAAAGTACACCAAATTATATATTTCAAAATTAATAAATATATAAAAATAGCATGCTTAAAACATTGTATTTATATATCAGCATACATGCAAAACTGTAGAGGGAAGATTTAGAGCTCTAGAGAAGACTTAATTAGTATCCAAAGAAGGCTCTTTTCATGTTCCGCACCGTTTTTGATCGAATTCAAACGGTAAAAATGTGAAAAGTTGGTAATCATGCTCCCTAACATGGCCGTGACGGAGAATCCTAACATAGTCGTGAGGAGAGCCCTAGGTCATCGTCATCATCACAAGTTTTCCACCTCGCAACTAGAGCATGTGCTTTACAAACTTAGAAATTGTGTTCACATTTCAAGATTTCTTTCAAAATTAATATAAGTACATGAAAAATCTTTTTAAAAAAACATGTCAAATTTTATTAACAAACACATGCCAAAACATGAAAACCATTATCAAAATTTAAGAAGTGATTTACCACAAGGTGCTCTTTAAATGTTACGAGACGCCGTTATTGAAATATGTTAGATTAGATATGGGAAATTTTGATAACACGAAATTTTTAGTACCAATTTATTTCTTTTCTACAATATTCCATTTGCCTTTGACTCGTGTTAACTGTTGCTGCACACTTCACGAAATTAATGGTGCATCTCTTCAGCAAATCAAGCTGTAATACTCAATGACTAATACTCCATTCTAACATTATTATATAACAATTTTTATTATATAACAATTTTTTTTTTTAATTTATTATTTTATTGTATAGAGACGTTGGTTACATCCACTGTCAAGGAGAGGGTTTAAATCATATGGGCTGCTTACAACTTCGCCAATTTAACGTACACATTCTACTACTTTTACATTAAACATGCTCTCAACCTAAATTTCTTCCTGCTCAAATAAATAAATATACATCCACCCTTGAGGGCAAGTAAGATTCTATTTTAATAGAATTATATTTCATGTATGTAATAATTGAGACATTGGCTTACTTAAGTGGTAAAGGCTTTGGCTTCTCTTTGAGAGGTCCGAGGTTTATGTTGTTGTTGGTTATTTTATATTTTTATTTTTATTTAATTTTTTTATTTTTTTAGGTTTTGGTTTTGTTTATTTTTCATATTTTTTTTGTTATGTCTTTGTAGTAGTGTTTGGTTGTTTTTGTTATGTTTGTGTTTTTTATGTTGTTTTTGTGTTTTTTCTATGTGATTTGTGCTGTGTTTTTTTTTATCTTATTGTGTGTGTGTGTTTGGTTGTGCTTTTCTTTTTGACACACTCAAGGAGGACGTTTTTTATTTTATTTTATTATTTTTATTGTTATTTATTATTAGTATTTTTTAAATGTTTTTGTGTGTTTGTTTGCTCTTAGAGTATGTCAAAGGTGGTAGGCCAGGTTCGAGTCTTAGGCGATTTTTGCGGAATAGATACCCCTACCTCCTTGAATCTTACCCGAAAGTGATATCCCTTTTGAGATGTTTTCCAAAAAAAATAATTAAGACATCTAATTAAATGATCATTTAATACCATCGTTATAAAAAATGTAATTACTTATTGAATAGAAAACTTTAGTTGAAGTGGCCACTTACATGTTAAGCATACTAAGAGTCTTCTAAAACTGTAAGGGATATCTCATATTTTTATTGTATAGAAGTTTTGCTTTTAAGAAAGTTATTCTAAAAGAGACCTATTATCTTGTAATGTGCTATTACTTTCTGCAATATATTATTTTACAATATTATTAAATTTTACCTTATTTTTTTTTATTATTAATGATTTTATTTTATCAAAACGTTATTCATATCAACTAGTAAATCTTACCACGTAGCATCACAATCAGGTCACGTTTTCCATATCTTTAGGGCCAATTTAAGATGTATCCAAAATGCGATTCAAATAATATTTTTGGTTTTTGACTACTTAATATTATTTACTATTTATGTTTTTATGTCAAGGTATCAATCTACTAGGATTTGTACTTTACTTTACTTATTCAGCACAGCTTATAATTTAGTGTACAAAAAGATTGTGACTTCTCATAATTTATATATTTATATATATATAAAATAAACTTTATGTGGAATTTCTAGTTCATATCATTTCAACGAACTCAATTTAAAAAATATCTCATCACTTTTAAGTCCCCGTAAATGATATTGTCCAGGTATTGTCGCAGTTGGATTGATTGATTTGTTTATCGAATAAACTTTCTTATGCTGAATTAAAGATTTTTATTGGTTGCCAATGTTATAAAACAGCTTTATGTGAATATTTTGAATTACTATAATGATGATTGGATAATGTCTTCTATTGTCTGGTCAGATGGAAATTATGTGGATTAGAGATTGAAGACGAAAGACATCGATAATGTATCATAGTTCGTTCTCCAACTACGGATGTTATGACAATTTGCAATTGTGGGGGTTGAATGAATTCAGCAAACGTCAGAACAATTTGCTCCAAGGGATTATATTGCAGTTACCACGGCGGCACACATAGAATGTCTTTTCACATTTCCATCAGTCAATTTGTTTCACTCATGTAGATAGCGCTTTCCTACATTCCATAACTTTGTATAAGGTTCCTTGTTGGGTTATATGATTATGGATATAGTTGTAATTACTTCGATGGAGTGTAAGGAACCTTATTCTGTTTAAGAAGCTTGAGGTTGTGAGACTTAAGCTAGTCTGAGAAATACAAACATTGAAGGAAAAAATATTTCTAAAGCTTTAGAAACTATTTTTAAGATCTATTCATGTTCAACTTTCTCATCATGAACTATGAACTGTGACACATTTAGTGTGGCAGCATGATCATTTTCTTTAGGAAGTTTCATTATGGACCTATCTTTCTCAGGCTGCTTATTCTTGCATCAGGCAGCCATTACAGAAAGTCCTTGAAGAGGTAGTCTCAGAGGATACTGCGGCGTTGGATGGCTTTATGCATCATTGAATGTCAATGGAAAAAGCAATGCACATGTTGCTCAAAGTTCTTTTCTGTCTGAAGATAATTCTGTGTCTTGCGAAGGTGTTCTTAAAAGGGTAGGTTCATTAAACACGACTTGTCAGCTTAATACCAGTTTGGTCATTCACAATGATCTCGTGATTTCAGGAGAAGGCAATCTAGAGATCCCACCACATATTACGGTAAAATGTCCAGTTGCAGGGTGTCATATCAGTTTCAATATTTCTGGTGATTTAAAATTGGGCCAGCATGCATCTGTTGCAGCAGGAACTATAACTGTAGATGCCTACAATGTCACTTTGGAGGTTACTTCATATTTAGATACTACTGCTTTGGGGGACCGCCACCTGAGCAGACTAGTGGAACATCGCATGGTCTTGATGGTGCTGGTGGAGGGCATAAGGGTAGAGGTGCTTCTTGCGTTAAACGCAAGGGAGATGACAGGGATGGAGATTCCTATGCTTGACCTTCTCTTAGAAAACCTTGGTGTTATGGAAGTAAATGGTGGCACAACGATCTTGGTGATGATTGCATATTTGGGTTAGGGTAACCATAAATTGTAAGCCTTGAAATAGTAGTTAAGAGGTAGGAAGGCAACAGATTCCAAAAAAAGAAAGCCAATCCGAATCCTTGAGAGAAAATTTATCTATGAGACTGTCTAGGGAGGATACTCTTTGTTGGGGTAGGAAAAATAAAAGTGAATTTATAGCTCCTTGTAGATATTTAACCTTCTATTAGAGTACCTTAAGTTCATTAAGTGATATATTCATATATTTGTGGGCACAAAACCTTTGGCTCAAAGTTAGATTATAGAAGGGTGCTAAAAGTTAGATTCTTTTTTTGACTTCTACTTCATAGAAGGGTGCTATAAGGGGAATAGTTGATGAAAATAGGAGTGCATGGGCCTTTGAGACGTGAAATGTGTTGGAAGAATGAGGAAACAAATTTTCACTTTTTTATAGAATTCCTTATCACAATCAAACTATGGAAATAGATGAAATTTTTTCTAGGCATCTAGTAGTCTGAGAGTGGGCTAAGTGGGAGGAAATTGACCAACCTAGTAAGCATAATTTAAGGATGGGGACGATTCTTCTTCTATGGAATCTATGAAAGGAGAGAAATAATTGTATCTTCAACTAGAAATATAGATACAACCACTTTATCTAGAAAAATATCATAGTCAATATAAGGGAGTCATTCCAATACTTGTTACTTGTTAAAAGAGCCCCAAAAACCTAACCAAAAGTGGATTAAGATGATATCTAGATTACAAGTGTCTGCAATGGTCATAAAATAAAAAAAAGGTAACCCCAAATCATGCACAAGTATTCAAAACTAGGAAAACCTCCTATAAAGGGATTAGATAAGATCAATATGGATGGAGCATAAAAGTGAAATCTAGGAAGAGTGAGGATGAGGGGAATAATCCACCTTTCAAATGACACTTCTTCTTTTCTCTTTGTAAAAAATCCATGGTATCGTTTTCAATAACCTAGTAGAGGGATATGTTATCTTAAGGGGATTATAGGAGGTTTTGAGTGTGGGGTAGAGGAATATTCAAGTAGAATTAGACTCCCAAATTATGATTAACCATATAAAAGGACTAGAAAAGAAAAAGAATAGAGATTGGAGAATACAAAGAATACTTGAGCAAATACAATGACCCAACAATGAATTGAGATTTTGAAATTCATACAAATATTTATTGATCATAATAGGGTGGCCGATGCAATGGCTAGCTAGGCTCTTGATTGAAGAGACTTCACTTGCTATGGATATCCTCCTAGGTGTTGGCCTTAGTGGATTGGGAAAGTTCTCTTTTCTATTTTTACCACTGATGGTAGTATTGCTTGTTGTGTGTAGACTTACATATCCTTGCTTTACATGGTTACTCTTTTTTTTATGCGTAGTTGTAGTATATTAAATGTGAGGGAGAATAGTCCCATATCATTTCTTAATACTTGTATTAAAAACCTTCAGTCCTAGAAAGGTCTAGAATATAATATGATTTTCAACTTATTTAATTATTTAATCCTTTTTACAAAAAACAAAAAAAACTATGGTTGATTAGATGAAGGGCTTAAGAAGATAGGCATTTAGAAAAAATATTGTGATTTTAAAATTTATTCTTGTGACAGTCTTGGCTTATGGAGTAAACTGGAGTAATTCCTTCCTTAAGGAGTATTCTTGGTGTTGCCCTACCTCAAGGATATTATCTATATCTATATTTATTTATGTGGATTGTTATTGTGTAATGATTAATTATGCATAGATGTTTTTTCATTTCAATATATGATATATGGTTTATGTTAATAAGAATAAGGTTTTATAACAAGTGGCATTAGAGCAATGATTCTAGCAAATACGAAATTGTGTTTTTTATGGATTGCATAATTAAGACATTATTTTGTAACACGTCTCATTTTACAGTAATTATATTTTTCAATTGTCATATTCATAAAAAAATTTAACCAACATGTATTTCGGTCTAAATACTACAAAATAAATTGGTCATTTTTAAAATTTTGATCAATAATAAAGGAGTTAAACCTATTTGAATTTGAATTATTGATGTTGTCTTTTGGATATGTGTTAATTTGAGAAAAAAAAAACCATATCTCTCAATTTAGTGATCTAATTTTGATGATTCTTGTACCACTTTATTTTCTATTTGAAGGGATATAAATAGAGTGATCATATGAAGATATCTAAGAAGTATCTAGGGGTCTGAAGTAAAAGTAAAAGTGATTTTTCAAAAAATTTAAAAATAATATTTGAAAATTTTTGTCATTGGGATAAACAATTCAATTGTGGTTTATTTTGTTTTTTAAAAAAATGCACAATTTATTTTTTAAATAAAGGAATAAACGAGATTTGACAAATTTTATTTTTGGTGTAAATTCTAGTTTACTAAACCCTAGTTTATTTGACAAAAGTATCTAGTTGAAATCATGGAGTTGCATTTTTTTCTAAATATTTCACTAAAGATCTCACTAAGTTTAGATTCACACTCAAACCCTATATAGAAGAAACTAAGAAAGGATATGATAGAAGGAAAAAATATGGATGAAAATTTGTAAGCTAAAATAATCACATCGTTGATGTCTAACAAGATAAAGAGTGATAAGAGAGATTTGTTAAATGTTAAACATTCTATTTTATAGGTTGACAACTACATTTAAAAGAAAAAGGTTATTGTTTCGATTAATCATAGTAAAGGCATAATTTTATTAGTATCTACTCGGCTAAATGGTTGCAAGTTCAAGCAATAAAAATTAAGGACATAAACCTTGAGGATGAGAATACACACTTTTTCAAGATTTGAAGATAACCATGGATAAATATGTTTTATATTTAGTTTTCTATGTGATTGAGATGGGTAACAAGGATTTTATTTTGTGTTATCCTTGGTTGGCTTCTTTGGGTACTACTAACATTAATATGCAAAAGAAGTTTATGAAGTTATGGTATAGGAAAAATAAAATAATAGTATAAGGTATTTCTTAGTGTAACAGGTAATGATTCAAGGAAATGTAGGAATCTATTGTAGAGAAATAAATTAAATAACAAGCAGAAGAACATAAAATAGAGTTTTATGAGGAGGTAGTAGTAAAGATCAAATAAGTGATAAAATTAATGTTCAAGGAAAAACTAAAATATGGAACAAGAGATAAGAGCATAAAATAGAGGTACAAAATATTGAAGAGTCTAAAAATAGGACAACAAGCTAAGGTTGTAGCATATTACCATCCACACCATCATGAGTAGCTACAATCATGGAGATAGGACATAAAGCAACAAAATAACTACAATGGACATACATGGAACCATAGGAGCAAAAACTATGGATATTAGAGTGGCATAAAAAAAGCTTGGCATTAATACACACCACCACTAATCAACATTCCTCTTTGGTGGTTGGATAATCGAGAATGGTACCAATTATCTACCATGATTTGAAAATCATATTATTTAGTTTCTTCTTATGTTTTGAGGATGAAACATTTGTAAAGGAAGTTGAATGCTAGGTACCTAGGAATAGGAATATGGGAATATAATATTATATTTTTGGCATAGGCCCACACATAATACAAGGTCGATTATATTGTAATATTATAGTATAATAATGAATAAAATGAAGGATTGATCTAGGAGGGTTATTGTTCTAGTAAGTATTTGGGTTTTCATCTAGGAGACCCAAGTTCAAACCCTAGGGTAAAGGGACTAGGACCCCTCATTAAAATCCCATGTAAACATAAATATTTATAAAAATAAATAATATGAAGGCTTTAGGAGGATGATGGGATTAGAAATATGGTAATATAAAGAAAGGATTTTTTCATTGTAAAAACTCATGGCAAGTATTCATGTAATAGTCTTGACTTGTGGAGTAGATTGGAGTGATTCCTTCCTTAAGGAGTATTTTGGTGTCACCGTAACTCAAGGGTATTATCTATATCTATGTTTATTTCTATGGATTGTTATTGTATATGACTAGTTATGGATAGATATTTTATCATTCCAGAATATAATGAGTGATTTTGGTTAATAATAATAAATATTCATAACAATAGAGCACAATAAGATTTATTTTTTCTTTTTGATAAGAAAGTTTTTTTATTATTTATAAGCAATTAAGAAAGCTATATCATCTACCTTGCCATGCAAAGAGGGATTTCATCCAAAGTTTCATAGAAGAGAAACAACTATGTCTTAGGCACATCCAACTAATATAAGTATAGATATATCCATGACTCTATTTTGAGTCACAACATATAGTAACTGTAGTTATCAACATTAGTATGTAGTATACAATATAGATATTCCCTAGTTTTTGACATCCACCATTGTTTTGTGGAGGATATCCATAAAAATCTAGATCCTTGTCGTTTAAACCCCAATTCACCATAGCCTCTATAATATTATTTTCTTTTTGAGGAGCATGAAGAAACTCTACTATTCTAAATATGGACTAAGGTGCATGTATCTTGTCAACCACCCTCTATAAACTCCAATATTTAGAGGAGGTTTGTGTGGATGCCTTCAATTGATTAATGGTTACCTATGAATCTAATTCTAATTATATTGCAAATCAGACCACCTTAGCAACATTTTGAGGGACATAAAGGATAGCATATGCTTCTACTATATTATTATATAAAAAACCAATATTATCAACAAAATCAAAAACATGAGTACCATTTGAGAATCTTCCTATACATCCTATCCTTACCCTTCCTAGATTACCTCTTAATGTATACTTAGTGTTCATATTCACCATACCTCTAGGAGGGGTTTTTCATGGTCCATCTATTTGAATAGTAGGTCGAGGACCTTATGGATGCCTACATTTCTATTCATCCACAGGGGGTTGAATATTGGAGGGTAAATTTTTTCACTATTGAGATATTATGGATGGGGTTGTAGAGTAATTTACCTAATATTGATTACAAGTTTTTCCCAAATATGTTGAATATTGTAGTGAATTGTTTTAAATATTATTTTATTTCTTTCTTTCCAAATATTCTAAAGTGTTAATTATATACTAACCAAGGCCATTTATTTTATTAAATTATCTAGTCTAGGTCATCTATGCCTTCTCAAGGGAGGTAAATTACAAAAAATTTAGATCTAAAAAGGTTGCCAACCATTTTTACAATTAAATGGGTAAGGGGTAGAGAAAAAAAGGTAGTTTGCGGTATCATTCTATGAATAATATAACTCGCATATGAATAGATTAGAACATCTCCCTTTCATCAATTGGTCTCCTATAAGAACCCTCTTGTGGAGTAGGATCTAGATAAAAAGTCTCCCTCTAGGACAAATCTAGTTCAAGATATCATTGAGTGGAATTTCTCTATGATGAGTGAGGGATAAATATCCTAGATAATCCATATACACACTATTAGAATATTAGCCCCATAATAACCTATCTTTGTATTTTGCCCAAGAAAGTGACCATATTTTGAGAATATAATGAGTAATTTCCTTAACATACTACATTGCCAATATTGGCCAATCCCTTACTATAATTCATACTCTATCCTCCAAAGCCAATTGTCCATAGTTTCTATAGTATTGTGATATATTTATCCAACCTTGAATATGGAGTTGTTGCATAATGTATTGCTATTCTAGAAGTCATTGAGATAATGGAGATAAAGCATCCTCAGTGTCTATCCTAAAAATTGCATAATGGTCATTCCTCTCTATCCCAAATAATTTTAGTTTGATAATTTTCTTTGCTATAATTAGTACCTCAAGAACTAGAGATCCTCATTAATGAATTTCATGTCTTGTAAAAAGTTCTCAAACTTGATTTTCTACATAGTTAGATCTTAGGATCTATGCCCATAACTCATTAGGGAAAGTAATTAACCACCAATATAGTTTTACTACCAAGGCTAAGTTATTTTTAATCACAAACCAAAGGCCAAAGCCTCCACATTTTTTGGAAGATAAATTTGATCCCAGTTCACTATGGCCCACTTATGCTCTACTTTCACCTCAATCCTTAATAACCTTTGATTAATCTTGCCTAATATTCTCAAAAAATCCTTATGAATACTCAAAATTGAGAAGACATAAGTGGGAATATATTATAAAAGAAATTTAATCAAAGAAAACCTATCTGTAATGGAAATCCACAAATTTGTCCAATTATTTATTCTACTTTTAATATATCAACCACCCTCATTCTATATATTTTCTATGCTACCTTTAATGGAACTCTTAGATAAGAAATTGTAAAATATGCTTGCCTAAAATCCAAAATATTTATAATCATGATCTCTACTCTATTAGTTTATTGAAATAATGTCATCTTAAACCTCTTTTCATTAATAAGTGGTCATGTGGCTATTAAAAAGAGTTTTAGAATTTTTTGAATCTAAATGCTTTCGACCTAATAACATGATGCATCAAATTTGAGTTCTCTACAAACTATAAATAAGAGAGGGAATGGGATGTTGATGCACGTCTAATTCCTTGAATGATTTTTTCATTCCTTTACCTAGAGTTAAAATGACCTAGATACTCTAACAAAATGATAATTATATAGTGGGAAGAGGATCCCCTTGTCATAGTCCCGTGGAAGCAATAAAAAAAGGAGATAAACTACCATTTATCATCATAATATAGGATATTGAGGAAATAGTACCTCAATCCAATCCACCTAATCTTGCAAGAAGCCAAATTTCTTGAGTACCTATAAAAATGTCTTTGTCTACCTTATCATAAACATTGGAGAGGTCCAAAAGGATAAACATACGGAGGAATCTGTGTGCTTGTATGGAGTGATGATCCTCCTTACAAGAGCTATTTTTTTTACAATTTGTCTCCTTTCTACAAATCCTCCTTACTCTAGAAAAATTATCATAGGAATGAAAGTTTTCAAACTTTGAGCAATCACCATAATAATGATTTTGAGGAGAATATTTTAGGAGATATTGGACTAAAGACAAAAATTTGATCTACTTTTCCACTTGCACTTCTTCTACCACTACAAGATGATCATCCATAATTAGGTTCCAAAATTTTCGGAAGAATGCAATGGGAAAACCATAAAGACTAGGATTTTTTTCTCTTTTTATCTTGAAAAATACTTTCTTTACTTATTATATATAAAATTGTGTTGTCAATAACTCATTATCCTCTTCCTTAATAAGGGAAGGAATTATGTATAGAATTTTCTCTTAGGACTTAGAGTCTAGAGGGACTACAAAGAAAAGTTTCTCAAAGTAAGAAATGGCAATTTTCTTCACCCCATGCCAAGAGTAAATTCGAGTACCCTTTTTTGTTCTTCAAGGAAGATACATACTTTGAAACTCATATGTATAAAATATATTTATGGAAGAAAGCAAAGTTTTTATCCCATTTCTTTAGCCATGGGATAAAAATATTTTGTTTTCATAAGAACTCTTCCCTTCTTTTCCATTCTACTAATGTAAAAAAGACTTGGATTTTCTATTTACTAAGCTCCTCTATAAGTCTTCCCAAACTTACCTTTTTAGCCCTTGTATTCCCAAACTCTTACTAGTTATATTCCTTACTTTTGGTTTTTTTGAACTATAATATCATCAAAGTCATACATTTTAGTGTCATATCTTGCCTTTCCTTCTCTCTACTATTAAACAAATAATGGCTTAAATGAAGTATCTATGAACCACATAAGTGAAAATTTAAAGTATGAATAGTTTATTGCAAATTGCCATAGGTTTAGAAAAACAGGCTACTGGTCTAGTCATCCCTCCCACCTTTTCATCTAATAAAAGAATGGTATTAAAATACCCTCCTAGGACCATATTATCATTGATAAATTGATACTGAGATGCTAAATATAATCCTAGTACCTTAATTTCTCCTCTATGGTAGTGGTTGCATTTATGGTAAAACATAGGAGTTGTTTGTCCTTTTTTTCCATTGCTCGTGAAGTCCCAAAATGTCCCAATTTCCCATAGTCACCTACACCATAAATTCCTTTGGATCCAATAAATAAGAAAACCCACCCACTGCTCCTCAATATCTGAGAGATTCTACAAGGTATTTATAATAATTTATTATCCACTATCTCCATATCCTATATTGATAACCTATTATCTTGAAGAAAGATTAATTTTAGATTATTTTTTGAATCAACCTTATAATTTTCTCATGTTTAAGGGACCTACCATTTATCCCAATTATGTTGTATTGTAGAGGGGAATAAATACCCTATTGCGTATAACTCTTGGATGGATCCGCAAGAGAGATCTAAGGTGACGGTAAGGGTATGATGTTCTCTACACTTAGTGCTAGAGAGAAGGATTCACCAGGAATGGTTTTAGGAATCGCTCCAAGTCCTCAGGATATTAGGGATAGTTTTATGTATTCAATTTAAGAAAACACCTAATTTTAGTATTGCTAGATCTAAACTAGAAAATATAAAGGACAATGCAGAAAGAAAAATATGAGAACTAAAAATAGCATGCAAGCATACAAGAGCTAGCCTAAAAATGATTCTTTATTTTAGATGCTCACTAACCTAGGGTTTTATTTCAGAAAACCTTTAAAGCAAAAATATGCAAAATCGATGCAAAATAAATATCTTTCACTTTCATATTCCTAGGAATCAATAATTAAATTAGATCTTCAACCAATATAATGATTAAAGCACTTATCTAGACTGGTGGTTGATTTTGTTTTTTCTGCCTCTTGTCCAATGATATCAAAAATACCTATTTCTACAAGATCACTCATGAAACACTGAAGAATATAATTAGAATTAGGGAGCCTACTTAAGCCACTATGTAATAGATCTTGGAGGCACAACAGTCAAGCCCCCTAGGTCCTTTTAGATGACCTTTTAATACAAAAGTGAAAATTGACCTTTGGATAATTAATCATAAAATAGAAATACAATAATAGAGAACAGAAAACAAAATGCAATAGTATGATATAGATGCAAAATGAAATGCAACAGTGAAAATAGAATCTTGAAAGTTCCCCCAATGTGCCCTAGGAAAAAATCATGCCTCACTTGGAGCAGGTGTGATAACACAATAGAAAAGTTACACCCTACCTAGATGGGGCAAAATTTTACTTTTGTAGACTTATTTGACCTAATTAAGGTAAGCAAAGTCACACCTCACTAATGCAAGGTGTGATATCACTGTAGACTAATGAAAAATAAAAAGCGAGTATAGAAGATAAAATAAATGTCAAAACAAAATGAGAAAACCCTAATGTAAATCACAAAAGCATGTAGAGAATATTGAAGTATCCGAGTGAGCACTCTATCTCTCTGAACTACACCACGAATCCACCAAGTCACACAGTAAATCAATCCAATCCATGCAACAGAAGATCAAATCTAAAATCTGCACTTTGGGTTTAGCTTGTACTAGAGAAAAAAAGGAAGAAGAACGAAATATCATAAGGATTTTAAGCTTAATGAATAATCATAATTTCACATTACTCACATATCGCATTGCACTTAAAACTTCGCATCTTATCAGTTTTGCAACAACATTCTTCCTTTTATAGATGAAATCTAATGGGAAAATGTGGCCAAAATAAATCCAAAGTCAACACCAAAACATGCTAGAGGGTTTAAAACTAGATCTAAGCAGGACCAAAATAATTAAATTAAATCAAATTAAAAATTAGATTAAAAATAGTGAAGTTGCACCCCATCCTAATGGGGCACGAAGTCATGCCTCCTAAATATGAGGAACTATTTTGCTAAAAATAAAATATAAAATTAAAATTAGGGGTAAAGGGGTCTTCCCTTGTTCTTGGCAGGAGTTGAGGGTCTCTTAGGGGTTACAAGGAAGATTGCTGACTAAAAGTGGGTCAATTTTTTGTGTCTACATTTTGCCCCCTCTTTGATGCATTTATGGTTTGTTAAATGCATCAAAGAAATTATTTAGGTACACGCTAGAAAAGAAACAACAAGAAAAAATGAGGTGGCCAAGTTAGAAGAACGGAATGGTGAAAAAATTATGTCATTCTACACATTTTTTAGTTTACATGCAAATCAAGGTATTAGGGACATTAATACCTCTATAGTCCGAGGTGCCCCATCGAGTTTTTATGTAAAAGTGGTGTTTCATAAAAAATAAAATAAATGATGCAAAAGAAGAGAGACAGAAATAACGACAACCAAGTGAAAAAATGGGTGAAAAGAAAAACAAAAAATAGGGTTAAAAAGGTAAATAGAGGTAAAACCCTAATTCATTTTTACCATGAGGAGGAGAGAAAATAGATCTCTAGGAGAAAAAGACAATGGCACTTCTAGTTCATCGCATGACAACTATGAGGGGTGAGGTCGGTGCTCGAGAACGAGTAAGGATTGCTTTTGATCCTCCTTTCAATTTATTTTACCTCATTTTTTGTGAATCTATTAGGGTTTTAAGGAATTTTTAGAGGAAATCACCATAAAAATTAGAGGATTTCATGCCACAACCCCTACCAAGAGGTATCTTGTCTAGATGGAGAGTTCTAATGAGCCACAATTGAGGGGATGGCTAGAATTGGGAGCATATAGGTAGGGTATGCAGTGCAGCTTGTTCAGGCAGAGATGTTGTGTACCGACGTTAGGTTGGAAATAGCCATTTAGAGAGCCACTTTTTTTGAGATGACTTACTATGCAGTTGTCCCTCCAGATCAGAGGATGCATCCTCCTCCATCCCTTCAATCAGTGAGTAGGTCATGATCCCAATCATGGGTGACAATGATATCTCAGTAGTTGGTGGTAAAACTAATATTACCTCCACCTCAAGGGATGGTCAAAGGGAGTTGGCTCTCAGAGCTAGGAGAGGATAGGCTAGGGATCGTGATGATGCACTAGTTTTTTACTGTGGTGTGCATGTCTAGGTTGAGTGTACTGATTCTAGATTGTGTTACACCAACATCACATGATGTACTCTATTTTTCTATGAGTAATACATATCTGCGGATATTATTATGATTTTATGTATTCTATGTGTAATGTTTTAATGCATGTTTTTATATATTTTGCTTATTTATTTTACATGTTTTTATGTATATAAACTATCCTAATGCACACTACATGAGGATGAATGAATACAAAAATAAGAAGAAAAAGGATAAGAAAGAAGGACAAACGAGATCAAGCAAGAGAAAACAAGACAAAGAAAGGAGATAAAAAGAGATAAAGAAGGAAGAAGAAAGAAAATAAAGAGAAAAAAGAAAGAAGAAATAGAAGAATAAAAGAAGATAAGAAGAAGAGAAAACAAGGATGTCCAAAGGTGAACCATCATAAAAGAAGAAAAATGAATAATCCAAAGCATAAGGCTAGTGTAGGTTGCAGCAAACCAGTGTAGCCAAACACTATAGATCATAAAAATGAGGTAGCTAGACCCACTATGGGTATAGCACTTGCATCAATGTCAAAATGTGTGTGGAGGTTTGATCCACTATGGGTGGTTACTCCCTTATTGACTATTGTGAGGTGATTACCCGCTAGGATGCATGTCGAGGTCTACTGAAAATGACCAAGAAGATTATCTTGTGATGGGGTGTTGAGTCTACTGAGTCAAAAGAGAGTATGACCCGATAGAATATCATGAATAGTGCAATAACCTCTAGGATGTGTAAGTATCCCATATGGGGTGTAATATGTGTAAAAATAGTATGCAAGTGCTATCCCATATTGGGACTTTGAGAAATATTTTTGGTGCAATAAGAATTGTCAACATCATGAAGAAATCGAGAAAAGAGAAGAGGTGATCATAAGAAGAAAAGAAGAAGGAATAAAGGAATCCCTAGGGGGGATATTTCTAGGCATCATAGTCCTAGTGATAAGTGTAATGCATGTGAGCTATGACCTAACTATGTATCATCACATGCCATTGTTACAAGATCCCCAAAATCTATATGAGAAAGCAGTCATGAACAATAAATCATGCATTTATGACAAGAAGACATGCAAGGTGTTTGTTTAGATGTTAAGAAATCATACAAGGATGAAAAGAAAATAATGCAATATGAGAAAGTAAGAGAAAAATGCAATGGAAAATGAATATGTAACTATATGAAAGTTTTTTTTGTTTTTCTTTATATATATATATATATATATATATATATATATATATATATATATATATATATTTCATTTATGGAGAGTTAAAATCAATTCAAAGGCTATATGAACCATACATATTATCAAAATAAATGGGTGTGCCATAAGGTGTTGGATTGAAGACATCCTCAAAATCATAGAGAACCTCTTTTAAGGATCTTCGTTCAACATTCATGGCATGATAATCACAACATTTTCTAATAGCACCATTATTTTTAGAATAAAATATATCATACAAATATAAGCAAAGTTATCTTTAGAAAAGACAAAGACAACCATATTACAAGACATAATCATTGAAGGAAAATAAAAATTAACATTTTTATTATCATATATTGACAAATTTTGATATTCCATGTATTATGCATAAGTCATAATATTGTCATCATCCTCAAAAGGTAAAGGTTCATTCTTACTAGGTATGAAACCTATACCACATCTCCCAGGACAAATCTCAACATCCAAGGGCTCTTGCCTATTGGGACTCATTGTTGAAAGGTTTAATTATGATATCAATTTTTGTTAAATATTCCTCTTTTAATCCAATTTTTTTAAAGAATTGATATGTACACAAATTGAGGGATGAACCATTATCGATCAAAAATATCTTGATAAGGGTATCCCCAATAAGTGTGGTGATGTAAAGTTATGAATATTCATGTAATTTTGAGGGAGGTTTATCATCATCTAATAATGAGACATAATGTATCCCAAAAGAACCTAAGATGTCGACTATGGCATCATAAGGGATGTATGGGGAAAATATTGTTACTCTAAATGTTTTCTTAAAGCATTTATGTGATCAGGAGATGCCTAAAAAAGATCTAACATTGATATCTTTGTTGGCATACTAGATAATTGCTTCTGAATATCAAATAAAGCCTTTGAATGTGGCCTCAACACTATAGGTGAAATCCTTATAGAAGAATCTCTTCTCTAACTCTCCTTTAAAATTGTACTGGGATACAATACTAAACTTTATCCTTGCTGATTTTGCTAATTCTGATCATGTTTATTTGTAGTTACTCCAAACATACCAACCACATTGTTATTACATAGAGAATCATATTGATGAGCCAGTTGATTGGTTTTTTTTGTTCATGCTTAGGTAGGATATTCTTAAATATCCCCATGTCTTGATTTGTTGTTGAAACTTGTTGAATAGGAGTTTTATTATTTGTTGATTAGATATTTTCTAAAACAATGTGTCCTACATCAATCAAGTCTTGAACCACATGCCAGCTTCTTACAAGTGTTTATCCAATGTACTTCAACCCTATGATAAGTGCAATATTGACCTTCCTTATACCAGTGAGCTATAGTATCTGGCTATCTTACTGGAGGTAATTCTATTTCTTTAGCATCCAATAGTTGTTTCAAAACTTCTTCCATAGGGATATTAACTCTTGTGAAGTTCCTTTTAGGAGGTTTCTAAAGTACAATATTTTATAGGCTATTATTGATATTATTAATAGGCCTACTATAACTATTACCTCCTATATGCTCATTCTTAGGTTGAGACTTAATTGGATTATCTTATATAACCTTGAGTTGACCTCTTTGAATGAGATCTTGTTCCAATTTTCTTGCTAACTTAATTGTGTTATCTAAATATGTGACAATAGTAGTTTCTAGATCATAAGATAACTATTATTGTAAATTACCAATGAATATATCAAGCATATCTTTCTGAGACACGGGTTGTCTTAATCAGACAACTAAACTTAAAAAAGCTAAGAATTCTATAAAAATTTCTTCTTTAATTTACTTTAAATCATATAAATCTCTCATAGTCACTTCATTTTCAATATAAGGACTAAACTTATGAACAAACATCTTTGCGGTCTTCTCAAAACTTTTCCAAGAATAGTTGGGCAACTGATAATACCATTATAATGCCACTCAAACAAGGCTCTTTGGAAATATTTTTAATAAGAGCATATTATCATAAATAAGATCATGATAAACTATTTTGAATCCTCTTAAATGCTCTATCAAATATTCAGTCCCTTTATAGATTGGCAACCCTGGTATAGAAAAATGCTTAGTATAAGGTCTAGCAGCAACAATAGAATCCAATTGCTGACTACACATTTCTTTATAGTTGTATGTAAATCCTGAAGATTGAATCATATCCATACTTGAAACTATTTTATTCACAACACTTGTCAAATTTTGAATTTTTGAATTATTATGTGTGTTCCCCAGACTTCCCAATGAAGGAATGTATGTAAGTTGAAATCCTGATATTGGATTTAAAATTTGGATACCTTGGTTGTATGTGGCACTTTGTGGATAACTAAAATTTCATGGAATAGAAGCAATAGTATTGACATTAGAGGATAAAGGAGGAAATTGATAATAATTTTTTGGACCACTACTAGTTAGAGGGACTTGCAGATTTCCTCCAACATTGGTGGTATTAGTAACGACACAATTCACTTGGTTATTAAAATTGTTTTGATGCAAGGATTTATATATATGAATACCATGATGAAGCAAAGGAGACCTATTGGGAGGGGAAGGGGTAGAATCCTATTTTTCAAGGCCATATTCTAATTCCACATATTCGAATAGTTTTTCCTTATGAACTTTCATGAATTCTCAAATGTGATCAAATGATGAAAAGACATAACTTCCATTAGGTCCATAAAAAATATCAGGATTAGTTTTAGTTTCCATGTCTACCTCTTCTTACTCTTTCGAATCTACATTAGGGTCTTCCCTATCAATCTTATCATATTCCAAAGAAACATAACCAAAATCTGATTGTTTCCTCTAACTTCTAAGGAAATGATCCATTAGAAGTAGTGAAAAAAAAATAGGGAAAACACTAACAAACAAATTTTAATTACTTAAGGATTTTTCAAACAAAATTAATGATCTTGCTTAGTATTTAAAATAAAATGAGGTGTTCACGTCGAGTTCACCAAAGATGTAGAGGGAGAAAACTTCCCTACCATGGATAATTCTTGGTTGGATCCACAAGAGAGAGCCAAGGTGACCGTGGGGGTATGTTGTTCTCTACACTTGGTGCTAGGGGGAAGGGTTCACGAGGAATGGTTTTAGGACTCGCTCCAAGTCCTCATGATATTTGAGATAGTTTAATGTATTCAATTTAATAAAATACCTGAGTTTGGCCTTGCTAGATCTAAACTAGAAAATATAAAGGACAATGCAAAAAATAGAATAGGATAATTGAAAATAGCATGCAAGCATACAAGAGCTAGCCTAAAAATGATTCTTTATTTTGGATGCTCACTAACCTAGGATTTTTTTTAGAAAACCTTTAAAGTAAAAATATGCAAAATAGATGGACATAAATTATCCCTGGATGCAAACTAAATACCTTTCACTTTCAAATGCCTAGGAATCAATAATTAAATTAGATCTTCAACCAATAGAATTATTAGAGCACTTATCTAGACCGGTGGTTGATTTAGCTTTTTCTACCTCTTGTCCAATGATATCAAAAATACCTATTTCTGCAATATCACTCATGAAACATTGAAAAATAGAATTAGCATTAGGGGGCCTTCTTAGGACACTATGTAATAGATATTTGAGGCATAGCAGTAAATCCCCCTAGGTCGTTTTAGATGATATTTTAATACAAAATAAAAAATTGAACTTTGGAGAATTAATCATAAAATAGAAATACAGTAATAGAGAACAAAAAATAGAATGTAGGAATATGATATAGATGCATAATAAAATGTAATAATGAAAACAGAATATTGAAATTTTCCTCGGTGTACCCTAGGGAAAAATCATGCCTCTCTTGGAGTGAGTACAATAACACAACAATAAAGTTGTGCCCTTCCTAGACGTGGCACAATTTTGCTTCTATAGACTGATTTTCCCTAATTAGAACAAGTGAAGTTGTGCCTCACTAATGCAGGGCACAATATCACTATAGACTAATGAAAATTAAAATGTGAGTGTAGAAGATGAAATAAATTCCAAAACAAAGTGAGCAAACCCTAATAGACATTGCAAAAGTAGGCAAAGAATATTGAATTATTTGAGCAGGCACTCTATCTCTCTGAACTACACCACGGATCCACCAATTTATACAATAAATCAATCCAATCGATGAAATAGAAGATCAAATTAAAAATTCACACTTTGGGGTTAGCTTGCAGAAAATAAAACAAAGGAATAATAATGAACTATCATAAGGATTTTGAGCTTAATCAATAATCATAATTTTGCATTACTCGCATATCGCATTGCACTTAAAAACTTCACATATTATTAATTTGGAAAGATCATTCTTCCTTTTATAGACAAAATAGAAGGAAAAAAATTAGGAAAAATAAACCCAAAGCTAACACCAAAACATGCTGGAGGATTTAAACCTAGGTCTAAGCGAGCCTAAAAGAATAAACTTAAATTAAATTAAAAATTAGGTTAAAAACAGTGAAATTGTACCCTATCCTAATGGGGTACTATATCACTTGTGCAAATTCGTACCTCATAAATATGGAGCATGATTTCATTAAAAGACAAAATAAACTAAAAAGGAGTGGCAAAGAGGTCTTCCCTTGCTCTTGGTAGGAGTTGAGGGCCTCTTAGGGGTTAAAAGGAAGATTACCCACTGAAATGTTTTGTCAATTTTCCATGTAAAAGGAGTCTCATAAGGATGGGTGGATTAAGAACCTGGATATAGGAGTCACCTTAGCCTAAAAAAAATAGTTTCCTCTTATTTTTCTAAGTGTTTTTGATTTGTTTCACATGGCATTTTTTAATTAGTGTCAATTTTCATTTTAATGAGTTTTTCTTGCTGAATACTAGACAAAGCTTTAGAATGTCCTCCATTATACTTTGTATATACCACCAAGGCCTTATTAAGGAGGATCAAGGTATATCCTCTTACTTTAGACTAATTAATATTATTCTATTCTTTTTTGGCTTCTCATTTTTTCTTTTCTAATTATTTTGGTTTAGGTTTGTATCCATTTGCATGTTGATCTAGTTAACCTATTTCTTTGGTATTGTCTATTCCCCTGGATTGGATTGATTATTAACTTGAATAATTGGCTTCACCATAAATTATACCTCCATTTGATGAGCTTCTCCCACACTTGGATCTCTATCAGTAGAAAGAAATAATTTATTATTTGGTTTTGTAATGCTTTCATCATATTTTTTTTCTTTACATGTTCTTTCCTTTTAGATTTTTGAAACTTTATAGCCTTCTCCTTTACCTATTTTTCTCTCAGAACTTATGTGAAGAATATATTTTGAAGTCTCGTACTCATTGCATAACCAACATCTAAATAGGATACTTTCATAATGAATTTTGTTGCTCAAAAAATTCATCCTATGTTTGTAATGTGATTTTTTCTAGAAGAGGTTTGTTGAGGTCCACTAGGATACATATTTTGGAATATATCATTAGGTAGAAATAGTAATTATTTCTAGCCACCATCATAAAGGTTTTAATACTATTTCTAGTAGCTACAAATGTGATAACCCAAAAATACAACCCTCTCAAGAGAGAATTATTTTCCTATATACACTCATTAGGGGTTTACATATCCCTGACCTTCTTATGAAGTTGCATATTGAATTAATGCTCCATGATTAAGTTGTTCATATCATATCCACAATAATCCAACCTATCCCTTTTAGTTTATCAAAATGATAAACCCATACCTACACCCTATATAATTTCATCTATGTAGGTACACTGAGCTTGTTGTATTTAAGCTATATATACTATTTTCATAATGAGATATCTTGTCCATTTTAGTCTATAAAAATGTTACTATAGACACTAAAATCATGTCAATTTGAGTATATTGCCAAGATGTGCTCTTATCAACACCATATGGTCTACTTGGGAAATCCTCAGGGGTTAAATAGTGGTCCTTACCACTTTTGGGAAGTTTTGGGTCATGCAACCATGGTCATCCCACCCTGGGACAACCACTAGTTCATGGTCCTCCCACCCAGGGATGGCCACCCATGATCATCCCTAGGTGGGATGGCCACCAACAGCCATCCTTGGGTGGGAGGAAAAAGCCCCTGGAATCCCAAAAATTCAAAATGCAAGACAAATGGCAATCATATTCTACCATTTATCTCATACATTGATTTATGACATGATTTAGAGCACATAAATTTAATCAGAAAGCTATAAATTGGAGGTCCAAATTGGAATTTTCTCCCACCTTATGCATGGAAAGGTTTTGATAAATGGCAACACTTGTCTCGCATGCCCTAACTTGCCCATTTGACCTTGTGCTCTCTTGAGCTATAAAATGTAGCCAATCCACCCAATTATGATAGGAGTATTTTGCAATATTTCATAATTAAGTGCTACTGAGGTTCTATCATCCTTTGCACCACATGTTTTCCCTTGAAATATCCATAAATTGAAGGATGTTTCCAAATGATCCCAAATACGTAAATCCATTTTAAAACCCACCCATTTTAATGAATTAGATCATCCAATTAAATGACAACACCCCTAGGAATAGTTTGAACCAGATCCCAAAGGAATTGGAGGAAAAAACCACCAAGATTGGTGGTATAGACATGGAAAATTGACCCACTTTGAGTGGGAAATATTCTTTACTGCCCCTAAGAGGCCCTTAACCCCTGTCAAGAGCAATGGAAGACCTCTTTGCCTCCCTTTTTTAATTTTTTTATCTTTTAGCAAAATCGCATCCCATATTTATGATGCATGACTTCATGCCAGCAATATCGCACCCCGTTAAGATGGGGCATGACTTTGTTGTTTAACCTAGTTTTTTAATTTTATTTTATTTTATTATTGTGAGCCTGCTTATACCGAGGTTTAAACCCTATATCATGTTTTTGCATCATATTTGGGTTTATTTTTCCCGTATTTTTCCCTCAAATTTCATCTATAAAAGGAAATATATTCTTTCTAAATCAATAAGATATGATATGTGAAGTTTTGATGTTCGATCTTAGTGTAAATTTTTGATTATTTATTAAGCTCAAAATTTTTATGATATTTTGTTCTTCTTCCTTTGTTTTCTCTACTACAAGCTAACCCCAAAGTGCAAATTTCATATTGATCTTCCATTGCGTGGATTGAATTGATTTGTTGTGTGACTTGGTGGATCTATGGTGTAGTTCAAAGAGATAGAGTGTCTGCTCAGATAATTTAATATTCTATACCTACTTATGCAATATCCATTAGGGTTTGCTTACTTTATTTTTGGTATTTATTTCGTCTTCTACACTCACTTTTTATTTTTCATTAGTTTGCAATGATATCATGCCTGACATTAGTGAGGTATGACTTTGCCTACACTAATTAGGGTAAATTAATCTATAGAAGTGAAATCACACCCCATCTAGGTAGGGCACACAATTTTCTGCTATGCTATCATGCCTCCTCTAGGAGAAGCATGATTTTGCCCTAGGGCACACTAGGGGTAATTTCCAGATTCTACTTTCACTGTTGAATTCTATTTTGCTTCTAGATCACATTGTTGCACTCTGTTTTCTATTACTGTATTTCTATTTTATGATTAATTCTCAAAAAAAAAATGCTTTTGCATTAAAAGGTCATCTAAAAGGACCTAGGGGGATTTACTGATGTGCCTCTTAGATATGTTACAATGCTAATTCTATTTTTTAGTATTTCATGAGTGATATTACAGAAATAGGTATTCTTGATATCATTGGACAAGAGGCAGAATCAACCACTGATCTAGATAAGTGTTCTACTCATTCTATTGGTTGAAAATCTACTTTAATTATTGATTCTTAGGCATTTTAAAGTTAAAAGAATTTATTTTATATCTAGTGATAATTTTTGTGCACTTAATTTGTATATATAGTTTAAAGGTTTTCTGAAATCAAACCCTAGGTTAGTGAGCATCCAAAATAAATAATTATTTTTAGGCTAGATCTTGTATGCTTGAATTCTATTTTTAGCTGAATTATTCTGCTTTCTACATTGTCCTTTATATTTTATAACTTAGATCTACAAATTCCAAACTTAGGTGTTTGTATTGAAATTGAATAGATCAAACTATCCCAAATATCCTGAGGACTTGGAGCGAGTCCTTAAACCATTTTTGGTGAACCCCTCCCCCTAGCATCAAGTGTAGTCTACAAAACACCCCCATATTTCACCCCACAAAGGGTTCCCTCCTTGTGGATCCAACCCTTTTGTTTTGGAATTGTATGCAGTAGGGTAATTTTCCCCCTCTATATTTTTGATGAACCTGACTTGTGAAAGCACGAGATTTCGGAAGAAGGAAACACTAATTGCGATGTATTCAAAATCAAACACGCTTAAGTCCTAAAAATGTAGAATGCATGAAATGAAAGAGACGCATTGAAATGAGATACAAGAAAATGGAGAAAACACAGCCCTTTTATTTAACTCTCTTGATCTCGGTTACAAAGATGCCTCCTCCCTTTTCAGGGGCTAGGAGCGTTAAAAGAATTTGATTACAATCAAGACTTAATGTTCCTCTTTCCGCGTGCCCACATTTGAAATGGGCGGGCCAAGACGTTGTCGTCACTGGTGTTGATGAGTCCTTAACCTTTGCTGCTCCTCCTGCGATCAAAGAAACAACAAAGATGTTAGTAGCACCTGTTGCAAATAAGAAACGTTTGTTCTCTAAAATTAATGAAAGATGCATGTAAAATATTAGCCAAATCGATAGACAAAATGACTCTAAATGACCTGCAAACTCGACAGAGACCGAAAAACATTACCAGAAGGCCACTGCCATCGAAACAGTCGGCCAATTTGCATTCAACTGAAATTCGTCCCTGGGCAGGACGAATTCTGCTGTAATTCGTCCTCGGGTAGGACGAATTCGACTGTAATTCATCCTCGGGTAGGACGAATTCGACTGTGTTAAAATGCCGAGTTGATGTCATCCCAATGTCGCATCTCGGGATCTCCAAATGACCTACAAACAGAGGGGTTAGCTAATTGGGGGCATTTTGGGACGACCCAGATGGTCGGATTCTCCCAATTTGACCTCCATCAGCGGGAATTTGGCGTCGCTACCTGCAAGTTAGTGGGACAACAAAAGCGACGAGAACATGATGAAATCTGATCAAAACATTGTGAGATTGAATACATAAACTATCTAATCAGCAGAGAATAAAATGAAAGATGAACAAATGACAGAAAAATGAATTAGAATGAAACTCAAAAGGTGCGGGGCGCCCAAGTGGGCCGCCCACCGTTGGCACTTGATTTTGGCACCAATCCACTTGGGATGGGCCCAAAATCTCTTAGGATGGGGTTGTCAACAAATTGGTGGATTACAATGGCCAAATGTCGGGTTTTTGGGTCCGAATTTACACTTCCAATAGCCACCCAATAACCTCTCTTGCGAAAGAGATTAAGGATGTGGAAAATGTAAATCAAAAGGGTAAAGGCGTGGTATCAAATCGGCAGCACTTCGTTGCTTGAAAATGCCTCCTCCTCCTTTTTTGGGTGGGAAAAGTCCACCATTTTATAGACCCGAGGGGGTCTCTTTGGAGAGGGATGCATAAGCGCCATGTGTTGGTCATAGGTGCCATGTGGCGGTCATGTCTTCTCATGAGAGAGGAAAGTCCTCCATGACTTGGGCTTTCATAATTGCCCTTGTGACAGTCCTCTAACGGCCCATCTGCCCACCCACACATGCGTGCGAGGCAAGAGTCATCAATCGAGCTGTCTTTGGCTGCCACTTGGCGCCATTCTTCTTTTTGCCTCGTTAAACCTGGAATTCGTCCCGACCGGAGACAAATTCAGAATTCGTCCCTGGGTGAGACGGATCCCAGTTTGAATTCGTCCCTGGGTGAGACGAATACTGAGCAAAGTGCCTGAATGTGCCAAATTGCCTTTTGACCTTACAAAATTGCTATAAAAGTGGTTAGGACCACTGTTTAACCTCTGGGGGCTGCCCTGGGGGCTGTGTGTGTGTCAAAGCGATCAGTGTTTGCAGTCACATAATCGGATTGGTGTTGTTTTGGTGTCTACAGATGCCCCTTTTTGGGATGCGCTGTGCATGGCACAGCGTGGAGCAAAAATAGATAACCAAAGCACTAATGATTAGGGTTTCTCGGTAACCTAACCAAATTTTGATGCCCCAAGTATGGAAAGGGCATGCATTCTTGAATCCTTGCTTCTGACGAGCGAAGGTACTCAATTTCAAGTATTAACCTATTTTGGTGAGGTGTGACTTGAGCTTGGACATTGATCAGTCATGAATAGGCAAAGGGCGCAACCTTTTGTCCACGGGGGGAACCTTGTGTTCATGATTCACAAAATGCCAAGTGTTTGATCAATTTGTGATTGTTGCTTGTTTACTGCCCCAAGCAGGAGCGTAATTGTCTTTGTCAATGATTCTTTGAATGCATGTCATTGCCTTGATTGGGTGTGTGTTTGTTGATTGGTGACTAAGTGTGACTACCCCCTCAAGCGACGAATCGATGAGGGAATGACCTTCGTGAGAAAAGCGACGAGTCGCTTGACCCAAGATGACTTGTGCAAGGGTGCCTTTAGATGGTTTATCGTTAAGCATGTGCAATTTTTCCAACATTTAGACCTATTTTTGGTGGGTGTGAACCCTTTTTGTGACGCTTTTTGGAGCTGAAATTGGCGAAAATCCATCTGCCCATGGAGCGGTCCGGCTAATATAGCCTTCTTAGGGTGTAGGATAATGACAATTTGTGACCCCAACGTCTATTTTGTATGCCCGGGATGTTAAGTGCAACAACACTCTCATCGGGCAAATTTATTATCTGTTTTAGTGCATTTTTGTCCAATTTTTTATTTTTTTGAGTTTTTGGCCTGAATTCGTCCCGGGGTGGGACGAATTCCAGCTTTAGAATTCGTCCCTGGGTGGGACGAGCGCTTAACCAGAGCGCTCGTCCTAGGGAAGGACGAATTCGAGCTCAAAAGGCCTATTTAAGCTGCAAAACTAGGGTTTGGGCTCATTTTTCTTTGATTTTTCTTGCGATTTGGAGCTTTGGGGAGGAGGAGGTTAATTCTGTGAAGCGAAGCACTGCCGGATTTTCCCTGCCATCATGAGTGCACAAACCGGGTCGAGCGGCGGAGCCGAAGCGAGACCAATTAAGTGCTCCCTAGAGTTTATTTTTGTTTAAAATTGCAATTGTTTTATTTGATTATTTTTGTGATGATGTTTTTCAAAATTTTTAAAACTTAAACCCTGAAACTGAATTGAAGACAACTAAGACTTAGTGTACAACTAAACGTAGCGTAAAACCTAGTTAAAGAATTTTGCTTACAACTAAACCCTAGGATAACGGAATGTAAAACCCTAAGACGTAATGTTTGTATTTTTGAATTTTTTTGTTTTGTTTTTAAATTAACCAGTTAGGATTAGAAACCCTAGACTAAAAATTTAATTTTTGTTGAATTTTTTTGTTTTTTTTAAATTAATCAGTTAGGATTAGAAACCCTAGAACTGAAAATTTAATTTGTTTAATTTTTGTTTGTGTTTTTTTAAATTAATCAGTTAGGATTAGAAACCCTAGAACTGATAATTTATTTTTGTTTGAATTTTTTTTTTTTGTTTTTTTGTTTTATTTAATCAATTAGGATTTGAAACCCTAGACTAAAAAATTAATTGAATTTTTTGAATTTTTGTTTGTTTTTGTTTTAAATTAATCAGTTAGGATTAGAAACCCTAGAACTGAAAAATTTATTGAATTTTTTGAATTTTTGTTTGTTTTTGTTTTAAATTAATCAGTTAGGATTAGAAACCCTAGAACTGAAAATTTAATTTTTGTTTGAATTTTTGTTTGTTTTTGTTTTAAATTAATCAGTTAGGATTAGAAACCCTAGAACTAAAAATTTAATTTTTTTCTTAATTTTTGTTTGTTTTTGTTTTAAATTAATCAGTTAGGATTAGAAACCCTAGAACTGAAAATTTAATTTTTTGAATTTTTGTTTGTTTTTGTTTTAAATTATTCAGTTAGGATTAGAAACCCTAGAACTAAAAATTTAATTTTGTCGTTTTGGTTGTACATTGATAGGCAATGTGTTATATGCATGTTTTTGTTGTACAGTTTTCTTTTCGTGATTTTAATTTTTTTTTGAATTGTTTTCTTTCGCAGGTTGTTAGGAGCCGGTACCGTGTATCCATTGCTTTTGCTGAAGCGCGTGGGGCACTGACTGAGGCTGACTGGGAGTGGCTTGATGCCCTTGGGCTCAAGCAGGTGGCTCGTCTAGAGCCAGTGGTCGCGGATCAGGCCTATTTGATGGCCCTGATCAATCTCTGGGATCCGCGGACCAACACCTTCCATCTCTCGATAGGGGAGATGACTGTTACTTTGGAGGATATCTATCGGCTTCTGCAGATTCTGATAGATGGACTTCCCATCAGGACATCACCGCGTGATCAGCGGACAACTGTACTAACGAGATGCTTCGGCCATGGGGAGCGTTTGGGCGTAGAGAGCCCAGTGGAGACGGCCGAGATTGACTGTCAGGTTGGTGGGATTTTTGTTCGATGGTGGCAGGAGAGGGGGGTGTTGGGAGTGAGGCACGCATTCCTTATGGGCCTCATTTCCAACATGCTATTACCTGACTCTTCAGGTGTGAGGTTCCCATGGAACCTGTTGGATTTGGTTTGGCAGTTGGTAGAGTGCCCGACAGAGGCACCACTTATCTTTAGATGGGGACAGACATTGTTGGCACAGCTCTATGGGGAGCTGTATGAGGTCCGCTATCGACGACGAAAGGGGATCAGTTGCAGTTATCTATTGCAGTTCTGGGGTTGGCAGCACATAGCAGTTGAGAGGCCAACCGGGTTACCATGGATGACTCGGGCGGCGATGGAGGATAAGGAGATAGGGTATGGAGTTCTGTGGCGGCGGTCCAGAGAGCAAGGGCAGAGTCGATGGTGGGCAGGTGTCGTAGGGCACTATGTTGATGCCTTCTCTCGGCTCACTCCAGGGGATGTGGTTTGGCGCCCTTATCGAGATTGTCCAGCTTGGTCGGAGGCTGGAGAGTGGCTTCGACAGGTACGTAGGGAGCGATGGCTGATTGGGCGACACGGGACCGAGCATGAGTTCTTCTCATATAGCCGGGTTACATGATAGTTTGGGGTGCGCCAGGGGTTGCCTGGTGAGCCCATGGTCTATCGACATTGGGGAGATGAGAGGACTCTAGACCGACCGGTCATCGTGCCACTGGGCGAGGATTCGGACGCGGTTATCATTGTCCCTGACATTGATGACGTTGGGACTATCGTAGAGTACGACCAGTGGTGGGTACTACGGCGATGGCGGGGAGAGGGGCCACTGGGAGGCGCGAAGGTGGCAGTGGTGGGTGGGGAGGGTGCTGAGGCACTAAGGGATGATTGGGGAGCTCCTTTGGAGGACATGGTGGAGGTGGAGGGTGTTGATGCAGATTTGGGGGCTCCGGATCAGTCGGAGATGCAGGACATGGCGGAGCAGTTGGAGCCAGAGCAGGTTGCTATTTTAGAGAGTCCCATGCCTCAGGCTGGTGTGGAGGAGATGGAGTCTAGGGTATGCGCTGAGAATGCACGTTTGGCGGAGCTATTGCGGAGGTGAGACCAGGAGCTGGGGGATGCGCTACGGGAGAGGGATCTCCTGCGGGCTCAGCTAGCAGAGCGGGATAGGGTTTTGGCACAATGCGATGATGCAGTAGCTTACTACCATCGACGGGAGGCAGAGTGGTGTCGGCACCGGCTAGATTTGGAGAGGGAGGTCATCCACCTTGGTGGGCGGCTACCTGAGCCGTCGGGAGGTGGATCTTCGCATCGGACGAGGGACAACGGTATTGAGCAGTCAGCATCATCTCATCGCAGGCGGTTGGATGAGGGAGGTGGCAGTAGGCGTGATGTGGGGGCTAGCAGTAGCCGCCCTAAGGGGTCCCATAGGACCCACACCACGGGGGGTAGTTCCCGTCGCACCGATCCTACGTGATCATGGTGGTCGACGCCTTAGGCTGGGTGGTTTTTGTTATATGATTGCGGGGTCAGAGGACCAGTTTTGTAGCCTGCGGGCATTTTTTGATGATATATATATATACCGGCTTTATTGTGGTTATGCATATGTGATGATTTGATATTATGCATTATGGTTGATGAATATGGATGTATGCATGTTGATTTATTTTGATGGATGCATATGCTATGATGAATGCAAATGTTTTTTGATTTATATGTGATATGCAGAAATGAAATGGATGAATGGGATTTGTGATGTTTGGCTATGGCACCATAGACTATTTAGAACTCTGTTATTTTGTTTTAGGCGATTACTGTGATGTATGACTTTGTATGTTTACATGTGGTTTTTCTTTTTTTGGTATTTTTTGATGGTATTGCAAAGATGAAAAGTAGCGCAGTTGGTTTAGAAATGTAGCTAAGGTTTTCTGAGACTCAGACGGTTTTAACTCACTAGCCATGATTGTACTTTGTCTTACAAGACTTTTGACCAAGGTATGAATCGAACTCATTTTTGACCAAGCTATTTCACATCCCCGTGTGTGCAATTGAGTTCATTTATGTGGTATTTGTCAAGATACCGCCAGTGCCAGATGGGCTTTCAACCGAACCTGTACTGAGGATCACCTAATTAGCTCCACTAATTCCTTTATTGTATTTAGTCAGATTAATCTGCGGTGTTTTCTAGGATACCATAAGCTAGCTCATCCACATGCAAACATTGATCTGTACACAAGTTAATGTGACAGATATATCGTCATGCAGGAGGTTTACCGCCAGTGACCAATAGGCTGTCAACCAAACCGGTACTGAGGCTTACCTCATGACCTTTAGAATGCTGAGAGTTCCAGGGATTCAAGTTCGACTCCCTTCTTTTCTTCAATTGTATTGGGATACTTGCTCGATTGTAGTGATAAAAATCATTGTTTATTTTTATATATTTTTCTTTTGAGCAAGGGATTGGGATATGGAGTGACGAGAATCACTATTGTATGTGCCTTTTGATGTGTGCACTGTGGGATGTCAAATTTTTGAGTTTTGACGTTTGCAAATTTTGGGATTCTTGGGGAATTGGGTAGGGAGGATGCTTGTCCTTTTGCCAACTCTCAGCATTCTTTGGGTCATTTACACAGGGGGATAAGCAAGATAACCGTTTCGCTTATGGTGACCTAGATTATTGTGCAGGTTTCATCTTTCGTTCGTACAACTCAGGAATTGTTTTAGTGTTTTAGCTTGTGATGGGATGTTACGTAACAAGGCGTATTTCAAGTAGAACTCTACCTTCGTAAAATCTCTCTGACTTGGTACAGTACGTGGCTAGAAAGCACAATGCCGACTGAAAGACGAAAACTCTTGATACATTACGAGACCACTGACTCTATTGTGGTAAACAACGAGTTAATGGTGTTTGTTTGTTTGTTTTGTAAAATGGAAAAGTATGGAACAAGATGGATTAGCGAGAATAATTACGGTCTATGGTGCCTTTGACTCGTACGACCACAAATGTGTATTGGTGTGATGCTTAATGCAGCTACATATTTTTGTATTTTTGATGGATTGATTTTTGATTATGAAGATGAGATGTGAGAAAAGCTCTCTATTGATGAATTTGAGCATGCCTAGAAATGAGATGCAAATTTTTGTTGTTTTTGATGATTTTTGTTGTTTTTTTTTTTTGAATTTTTTTTTGATGGTGACCAAGGGATTTCGAGAATCCTTTGGGGCCTTTTTGGGGTGACCAAGCGATTGCGGGAATCCTTGGAGCTTTTTGGTTTGACCAAGCGATTGCGAGAATCCTTGGAGCTTTTTGGGATTGACCAAGCGATTGTGGGAATCCTTGGAGCTTTTTGGTTTGACCAAGCGATTGCGGGAATCCTTGGAGCTTTTTGGGATTGACCAAGCGATTGCGGGAATCCTTGGAGCTTTTTGGTTTGACCAAGTGATTGCGGGAATCCTTGGAGCTTTTTGGTTTGACCAAGCGATTGCGGGAATCCTTGGAGCTTTTTGGGATTGACCAAGCGATTGCATGAATCCTTGGAGCATTTTTGGGATTGACCAAGCGATTTTAGGGATCCTTGGAGCATTTTTGGGATTGACCAAGTGATTTTAGGAATCCTTGGAGCATTTTTGGGATTGACCAAGCGATTTTAGGAATCCTTGGAGCATTTTTGGGATATGGCTCTCTTAGATATAGAATGGTCGCAAATGATTGATATTCAAGGGTTCTGTTTCCTTGATTCCATCAAGAGAGGCTAGCTGGTACGTCTCGGGTCCTATTTTGCTATCAATGACATATGGACCTAACCAATTTGCCGTGAACTTGTCCCTTAGGTGGGGTGGCAAATTAGAGTTCTGTTGGTTTTCCTTCAAAACCAAATCACCAACCCGAAAGTCCCTTAGGTGAACTTTCATGTTGTAAGCTTTCTTAAGTCGCTCTTGATAGATACGTAAGTGCTCGAGAGCATTAACGCATCGTTCATCAAGCAACGTAAGCTGGTCTAACCGGGCCTATCGTGCAGTGTCATCATCGATGAACTCCTGCATTGATATGCGCAAGGAAGGAATTTCCAACTCTAGAGGCATGACTGCCTCGGAGCCATACACGAGCGAAAATGGAGTAGCCCCAGTGGGCGTCCGAATGCTAGTGCGATAAGCCCAAAGGGCAAGTGGAATTTTGATGTGCCAATCCTTATGACTGTCTGTGACCGTATTTTTAAGGATGGCAACTAGCATTTTGTTTGACGCCTCTGCTTGCCCATTTGCCTGCGGATAATAGGGTGTCAAAAAATTGTGCTAAATTTTGTACTTTGTGGTCAAAGCATGCACGTCTTTGTTCTTGAATGATGGCCCATTATCCGAGATTATTTTGGATGGAATACCAAAATGACATATGATGTTATGCAAAATGAACTCCACAATGCGGGGTCCTGTCGTAGAGGTCAGCGGAATTGCTTCCACCCACTTGGTAAAATACTCTGTGGCCGTTATGATAAACGTGTGACGGCCTGACGACGCAGGGGAGATCTTTCCAATTAGATCGAGGCCCCACTGCGAGAATGGCCAAGCATACTGGACTGTCTGCAAGGCCTGGGAAGGTACGTGCATCAAATTGGCATGATGTTGACACTTCATGCACTTCTTGACATATGCGCAACAATCTTGCTCTAAAGATGGCCAATAATAGCCCATGCGAAGAATGCGCTTTGCAATGGCCATACCACTGAAGTGGCCACCACATGTACCATCGTGTGCTTGGGCGACTGCCCAAGTGGACTCTTGCTGGTCCAAGCAACGAAGGAGGATCCCTTCATAGCTTCGATGATACAAAATGTCTCCTATCAAGACATACTTAGCCGCTTTCTGCTTGAATGTTCGTTTTGCGGCATGCATCAATCCAAGCGGGAGATTACCTAACTTGAGGTAGTCTCTGATGGGTAAATACCAGTCTTGTTGATCAAAAACCTCGATAGTATGAACAGCCAATCCCTCTTGAAGTTCATCCCTAACAAATGCTGAGCGGGATAGAACTTGTAAGAACAGTGTTGTGTTGCTATTGATGGGAGTAGGGGAGAACAAGGACCCCCAGTTGGCATGTTTCAGACGATCACGGATTCGAGAGAACTTATCCGAGGATGGTTCAATCTGGATCATGTGGATTCCTGACGTCAAGTCAGAGCTTGCACGCTCCATCATGGATTGCGATAAGGTTTTGACTTGAATGGTTGTCATATCACCAGAAATGTCTTGCGAGATTAGTGACCCCAAGGAGGCCATTGTGTCCGCAAAATGATTCGATGACCGAGGGAGTGCCTCGATGTCGTACCATTCAAGTTTTGCCAAGAATTTGTCCACAAGGGCTTTATAAGCCTACAAAACTGGGCATTTGCATTGGTATACCCCTTTGACTTGATTGACGATTAACAGCGAATCACCGAAGATGTTTAGTCATTTGATTTTCATGGCGATCGTTGTCTGAAGACCTATGAGCAAGGCTTCATACTCTGCATTATTGTTGGTGCATGGGAAATTTAATTTAAATGATAGGGGCATTGGAGCGCCCTGCGGTGTGAAGAATACTATTCCTGCGCCACCACCTTGCTCACACTTAGAACCATCAAAAAATAAGGTTATGTCGGCCTGTGACTCAGGCTCATCAGAATCTGGCGATTCTGAGACATGGAAGACCCCATCATCGGGTAGTTCTATGACTAGAGGCTGATCGTCTTCAAGAGGAGCCTCTGCTAGTTGATCGGCTATGACCTGTCCTTTGATAGATTTTTGTCCAATAAACTCTATGTCAAATTCTATCAACAACATGATCCATTTCGCCGTGCGACTACTATGATAAGTACGACTCATCATGTATCGCAATGGATTCTCCTTAGACACAACATACGTAGTGTTGCTCAGCATGTAGTGGCGTAGCTTCTTGGTAGCAAACACCACTGCCAAGTAGAGTTTCTCAATGTATGCATAGTTAAGTTCGTAACTGACCAGGGTGCGGCTAAGATAGTAAGTAGCCTGTTCTTTGTGAAGTTCATTTTTTCGCATGGCCCCCTGCCCCCCCATGCTGAGATGTATAAGTAGAACGGCACTCCTGGTCTAGGTGGTGCCAATACTGGCGGCAAAGCCAAGTATTGTTTGATTTCATCAAAGGCTAACTGGCACTCGTCATCCCAGTGAAATGTAACCCCCTTGTGCAATAATTTGTTCATGGGTCGACACTTGTCAGATAACTATGCTATGAAGCACTTAATCGATGCGACCTTTCCTTGCAGACTTCTGAGCTGCTTAATAGTAGTTGGGGGAGCCATTTCAAGGATTGCCTTGACTTTCTTTGGGTCCACCTCGATGCCTCGCTTTGAGACTATAAAACCCAAGAGTTTTCTAGATGTGATGCCGAATACGCACTTCTTGGGATTCAGTCGACCTTATGCTCTATGAGGCGATCGAGGATCTTGCTTAAGTCATCGAGATGATCTGAGCGCAAAAGAGACTTGGCTAACAAATCATCCATGTAATCTTCCAAAGTTTTATGCATGTAATCATGGAAGATGTACGTCATGGCACGTTGGTAGGTGGCGCCAACATTTTTAAGGCCAAAAGGCATGACCTTATAACAAAATGTCCCCCAAGGCGTTGTGAACGCCATTTTGAGTTGATCCTCAGGATTGATACGAATCTGATTGTATCTTGAGAAACCATCCATGAGGGATAGCATTTCATGACCTACTGTAGCGTCTACCAACGCGTCGATGCTTGGCAAGGGGAAATCATCCTTAGGACTCGCTTTGTTTAGATCTCAAAAATTAGTGCATATGCGAATCCTCCCATCGGGATTTTTGATGGGCACCATGTTGGACAGCCATGGCGGATAATCCACACAGATGACAAACTGTGCATCCAACAGCTTTTGCAATTCATCTTTGACCATCAAGGCCATTGTTGGGTGCATCTTACGTAGTTTTTTCTTAACTGGCTTGATTGTCGGGTCAAGCGTTAAATTATGCATGACTAGCTATGGATCTAGTCCCGGCATGTCTCTGTATGACCATGCAAAAACCTCCTTCTTCACTTTGAGAAGGGCAATGTAGTCGGCTTGCTCTTCAGGGGATAAGCTTACCCCCAACTTGATAATCTGTGGATTCATTGGATCTAAGCCGATGTCTACGTCAGTCGTCTCCTCGACTGACATGTGGGATCCGTCCTCCAACTGATGTGGAGTCGGGATCAAATGGATATCATTAGCTGAGTTTAAATCTGTGTTTGGAACCTCGGGTCCCTCTTCAGCTTGAAAAATATCCTGAGTTGTCCCTGGGGTAAAATGAGGCATTTCACCGAAAGGCCAATACTCTGATGGGGAGAGAGGTGAATTGACGCGATCCCAGTCGATGGCATCTGTGTCTAGATGCAATGACCATGCTGGATCGATCGGATTGTGGATGGGTGCGGTCAAATCAATGGAGATCATGTGGATGAAATGAATTTGGTCTCCATTACCGTGGGTGTGATAACTCAAACATTCTGGATGCTCCCTATGCTCTGGATCTGGCTCTATAGGGACGGGCATGAATGGATCGGCCCTATGTGTTGATAGGAAGACAGGGGTCTTCCCTCAGCATCGATGTCATTATAGGGTCTCGGGGTGGACGGTGCTCATCGTGAACTTGGAGCCATTGATCCAACACTTGGTCCCACCTGCTTGGGTCTATGTACCATTCATGCCCTAACCTTATGCCTAGTTGTGCCATCAGTTGTTCATGGGTTACAGGGTGATTGTGTCATCGCGCATGATTAAGATATTCCATCTCAGTTTTATCTATGTAATCATTGTCGGTGATCCAAAGGCCCTCATTGGCCCCGACAGTTGTCTGTGCCATATTATGCTCATCTTGTTCGAGCAAATTAATCTGATCCCATTGCGGTTGTTCCACACTCAGTGGGGGGACCTGATTCGCTTGACATTGCACTGGTTCAATTGGAACCTCTAAAGGGAACAATTTTGAAAAGATATCTGGACATTGTTTATGTTCTCCTTGGAAGTTAGTGTCCGAACTTTCACCTCTCTCTATCAACGGAGAAGGGTTATTGATGTTACCAAGGGTGGTTGTTGACCATGGGAGATAATCTCCCAATGTGTACGTTGTGTTTGGGTTGGCATAAGGATCTGATGCCAATCCACCCTTGTCGCCTATTCCTAGGCCTTGCATGTTTTCCACCAAGATGTCTAAGGGCAGGGGGTGGTTGAACCCTACTCCCGACTTATCATAAGGCATTTGATATCTTGGCTGGCAAAGGACACGCACCCCTTGCTCATACCTACCTAACCCGTATCCGTGCCAATTGCATTGGCCTAGATATCTCAGAGCGAAGTCCGGGTTCGACAGATAATTGATATTTTCGGCAAAAGGCTCTTCGTCCTCGTCCTTTTGCTTGCATGGTTCAACACCATGATCAAGGCCCCCATACACAAAATTTATTTGGTTTGGTGGGTAACCTAAAGGAACAACTGTCCCTATGGGAAGGCGAGGTCTCCCCATGTCCTGCACTAATTCTAGCATGGGCGTTGCTACAACATTCTACACTAGATATTCCCCCAGGCCCGTACTGGCTATTTCAACGATAATTGTTGACGATTGAGAGGGAGGAAATGGAAGGCCTTCCTGAGTCCATTCCATGTTGGGTGGATTAGGAGCCTCAGCTTCCATTGTGCTAGGTATTTCTTCTGTTGAGACAGTTGATATCATTGGCAACACCTCTTCTAGGGGTTGAGCCTCTTCCAGGATCTGTTTTCCTTTGTCCTTCTATTTAGCCATGACAGGTGGCGTTGGTAGTGAAGGAGCAGTTGATGAAGATGCACCTAGTTGGGGTTTTGATTGATTAGTCACCAGTGGTGCCTGCGGCCTCGGACCCTGTCTAGATGGATTTAACTGGAAATCCAAGTGCATCGATGGGAGGGTCGATTACGGCATCAAATGCACTGCATTGCAATATTTGAAGGGTTCTAAGTCCATCGAGACTACATGTATTTCTCCTTCAAATGCATACTTCAGACACTGGTGAGCTATCGAAGGGACACACTTCATGTCCCTGATCCATGGTCGCCCTAGCAGTATGTTGTATGCCATCTCGCCTTCCAAAATGTGGCACAATGTGGGTATCGTCTTTTGTCCTACCTGGACGGGTAGAACAATTGTGCCGACTGTCGAGCATATTGCATCGTTGAATGCTCGTAGTGTGTATGTTGAAGCCGTGATATGAGAGGTTGGTAGCTTCAGATGTTTTAATGCTGCAGTGGTAATGATGTTATTGGACGAGCCAGTATCTACCAACACTCTCTTGTATGGGATCCCGTTGACCCACGTGATAACGTGCAGGGGTGGATCTGCCATGTCATTCGGTACTATTTTAACTTCATCCTCTCTGAAGGTAATGATCGGCTCCGTACATCGTTTTACATGTCCTACGAAGTTATTGAAGGAATTTGCTTCGTGAGGCTGTAATTCGATGGCTTTCAAAATTTCCATGAGAGCTTCTCGATGGGGCACTGACTGCTATATAAGCTCATAAATGGAAAGCCTAGCCGATGTGGTCCGCAAACTCTACGTGAGTTTGGTCCGTATCATGACCTCGGGTCTAGGCGGAGGCAATTGCACAGTGGGTTGTTGAGGTTGCGACGTTGAAGGAACTTCTCTTGTAGCTGCCTTCGGGGTAGCTCCTGGGTATTTCCTATTCCTAGTTACTATGCTGATCATTCCCACATATCCTTGCATGGGGAGATTCTGTCGCACCTCATTAACTTGAAGAGGTTTTGCCTGTGCCTCATGGGCAGGCAAAGGGTCCTTGAATACCCCCATCTATTGATTATTTGGCGCTATGGGGTTGTCCACTACCAATGTTTGATTATCAATCAAATCTTGTATCAGTCCCTTGAATTTCCAACATGCGTTTAGGTCATGTCCCCTTCGCCTGTGGAACCTACAATATAAATCCTCCCTGTATCCCTTAGGCTTGGGAGCGTTAGGATCTATGTTTTGGATTTCTGGAAGGGTGATTAGATTTGCCGCTGACAAGCGGTCAAATAAGGAGTCCCTGGACTCCGTATAAGGGGTGAATTGTCGCCTAGGGCGACGCTGCTGATTTTGCTCTTGTATTTTATTTTCTCTTTCATAATTAGGAGGCACTGCCTGATAATTAGCCTTTTGAGGTTGTATTTCTTGCACAGGCTTGGGGACATTTATAGCGACTTGATTAACCTCAGTGGGTTTTTGTTGCGCATTCCCTGTCTTGGTGTTTTTGTTCCACTCTTTCTTTTTAGGCTTGGTGATTGCGCCTTCCACTATTTTGATCTCTTCAATAATTCTGGCTTGCGCCAGAGCTTCTTCTAAAGAGGCATATTGCTGCAGCTGCAATAGCCCAGAGATCGATTTCAAGCAACTTCGTGCAAACATCTATGTGAGGTCGAACATAGGGGGAAGGTAAGGTAGCTTAGAAAGCATAGTCCTCCATCGATTCCCATAGGCCACCATTGTCTCCTCATCATATTGCTTGAGGCTGGCCAGATCGCTCAGTGACGCCTTCTTCTTGGTGCTGAAGGTGAAGCGTTCAAGGAACGCATCCACTAATTGATCTAGGTTATTTATGCTGTGCTTCGGTAACTATGTGAACCAATCCGAGGCAGGGCCCATGAATGTGGTTATGAAGGTCCTGAGCAACAATGCATCATTATCCTGAATGCCAAAGCATTGGCTCAGGAATCTTGTGACATGCTCTTGAGCATCCTCTTCACCTTTAAAAACGCCAACCGAGGCAACTTGAAATGTTCGGGGTAAAGAGGTGTGGGCACTGACGGATGCACTGGATGACTATGGAGTTGATGTAACATGGGCTTTTGATGCCCAGAAGCTTTAGTCTCCATAGACTCCAAACGCTCTAATAGCGCTTTGTATGCATCGAAAGATTTAATCTCTTCCTCCGTAACTCGTTCCCGTTGGGCAACTGGGGGCCTATGGAGGGGTGGCTGGATAGCACCTCCTCTCGCCTTGATAGGGCATTTCGGCCCATTCTTCTTCTTCATACTCCTCATAAGCTTCTCGAGGAGTTATTGGGTGAGCTCAATGAACATGGGTGGGCACCCGTGGAGGGTGCCCATCATCATTCCTGGGAGTGGCCTCCCGCTCATGTCTCGGGTGTCTTAAAGGCACCTCTTGGCGAGGTCTTGGCGACCTATCATGCACTATGAGGTTGTGCCTCTCGTACCTTTTCGCCCTCTGCGTTTGGGGGGTCTGAACCTTTTCGGGCATAGTGGTGCGGAGCAGCTCATTTGCTTTGGCGTCGAATGCGCTCTTTATTAAGGTGATATAAATGCTCTAGCTGTTGTTGATCTTGCTCAAGTCTGCTTGATCTGGGCTTGGCGGGCAGCATTTCTAGCAAATGATAAGTCAATTTGCTCTGCCATTTTGGATTCTAGGAGGCCTAGTCGCCTCTCCTATGTATTTACCTTGGTTGTGATGATCCAATATTTCAATGTGGCACTTCCCTCTGTCGAGATTGGTGGCATTTACTTGAGGCTCTGGCCTTAATGTTTGATCATGATATCTAGCAGGGGCGGAAGTGCAAGGCTCCCACGCTGTATGTTGCTCTCGAGGAATGCGATGATCTTCCTCGTCCTCCCTTTCATGGGTGTGAAAGGGGTGGGCAGAGTTAGCTCGCCCTGTGTGAAGAGCCCTGTGCTCTGGGTTTTGTCTTTCAGTTCTAACAATGATGGGAGGCAAAGGAGAGATGCCATAGTCACGTTGTCTCTCCTCATGGACACTGTGCCTCTCTAGCACTTCGTTGCATGGTGGCCACTCATATCTAGCCTCAAAATGCGGTCTTCTATTTGCGTTGAGTGTCACACGTAAAGGTTCTTCCCGAAAGGGGCTATTTTGAATGGGCGTATCCCCCAGAGGGGTGTCCCTATAATTCCACCTAGACATGGAATGATGTGGATTCTCTTGTGGCCCAGACCGCCAAGGCGGTATGACCAAGTCTTCAGGGCTAAAGTGAAGGCGACTTGTGCCCGCTTCTTGTGTACCTTCCGGAGCTTCTGCCCTTGATTGGGCTTGGCTACGGGTGTACACCATTGTGGTACCTTTCTACTAGCTAAGCAGATTTTTATCTTTTTGTTTATGATTTTTGATTTTTTTTGTTACACTAAGCAGAAATGAACACACACATACACAAATGGTGATTATCTCTTTTAAAGATTAATGGTGTGTCCTAAACTGGTTTTAGTGCATTTTGATGATTTTGTTTTGTTTTTTGAAAGTTTTGAAGAACGTTTAAATGCGTAATGAAGGCTCATATAACTCCCATAAATGGTCGCCCCTTCAATATACCAACCGGGCCGATATACCAACCTCTCTATATACCCGCCCTTACGAGAGGGAGACTATAGGTACGTGAGAGTAGATGGTATGTGGTACGTAGGTGGTACGGAAGGGGGATTGTCCTGTTAATGACACCTACCATAGAAGACTTATCCTCATGCGCTAGGAATCACCCCAGCGACACTCGGTCAGCTTTCGTCAGGATTTATGCCTAACAATAGTGACAATCGAGGAAATGGATGCAAAATCAAGCCAAGGTGGTGATGAAATCCACCAATGGTCTTGATCAAGGGCTAGGGTTTTACGACCAGCTCCTTGGTTTAAAGATGTTGCGTGAAGTGTGTGTGATTCTTTTTATTTGAAAAATGAAACATGCAGAAGCACTACTTTCCTTAAGCAAGCAAAATTTGAAAGAAAACATAAACAAAAAAAAATTAGAAAGTAACAGGAACAGTTTTAAAACCCTTACCTTTCTCTGCCCAAATCTGTTGTTTCTGATCTTCGGCTCTGAAAATTCATAGACAAAAATTCGTCCCTCTGTGAGATGAATTACAGAACAGAATTCGTCCCTCACAGAGACGAATTCGAATTCGTCTCAGGGTCAGACGAATTGCAGTAGAGCAATCGCCACAGTCAAAGACGAATAACAGTCAAAAATTAAAAAGGTACCTGTCAAGCACAAAACACAAAAATCTGATCAGTTTCTTGATCTTAAAACCAGGGGACAAGGTCCCACCGTGATCGCCACTGAAAGCACGAGATTTCGGGTGAAGGAAACACTAATTGCGATGTATTCAAAATCAAACACGCTTAAGTCCTAAAAATGTAGAATGCATGAAATGAAAGAGATGCATTGAAATGAGATACAAGAAAATGGAGAAAACACAGCCCTTTTATTAAACTCTCTTGATCTCGGTTACAAAGATGCCTCCTCCCTTTTCAGGGGCTAGGAGCGTTAAAAGAATTTGATTACAATCAAGACTTAATGTTCCTCTTTCCGCGTGCCCACATTTGAAATGGGCGGGCCAAGACATTGCCGCCGCTGGTGTTGATGAGTCCTTAACCTTTGTTGCTCCTCCTGTGATCAAAGAAACAACAAAGATGTTAGTAGCACCTGCTACAAAATAAGAAGCGTTTGTTCTCTAAAATTAATGAAAGATGCATGTAAAATATTAGCCAAATCGATAGGCAAAATGACTCTAAATGACCTACAAACTCGACAGAGACCGGAAAACATTACCAGAAGGCCACTGCCATCGAAATAGTCGGCCAATTTGCATTCAACTACAATTCGTCCCTGGGCAGGATGAATTCTGCTGTAATTCATCCCCGGGTAGGACGAATTCTATTGTAATTCATCCTCGGGTAGGACGAATTCGATCGTGTTAAAATGCCGAGTTGATGCCATCCCAATGTCACATCTCGGGATCTCCAAATGACCTGCAAACAGAGGGGTTAGCTAATTGGGGGCATTTTGGGACGACCCAGATGGTCGGATTCTCCCAATTTGACCTCCATCAGCAGGAATTTGGCATCGCTACCTACAAGTTAGTGGGATAACAAAAGCGACGAGAACATGATGAAATCTGATCAAAACATTGTGAGATTGAATACATAAACTATCTAATCAGTAGAGAATAAAATGAAAGATGAACAAATGACAAAAAAATGAATTAGAATGAAACTCAAAAGGTGCGGGGCGCCCAAGTGGGCCGCCCACCGTTGGCACTTGATTTTGGCACCAATCCACTTGGGATGGGCCCAAAATCTCTTAGGATGGGGTTGTCAGCAAATTGGTGGATTATAGTGGTCAAATGTCAGGTTTTTGGGTCCGAATTCACACTTCCAATAGCCACCCAATAACCTCTCTTGCGAAAGAGATTAAGGATGTGGAAAATGTAAATCAAGAGGGCAAAGGCATGATATCAAATCGACAGCACTTCGTTGCTTGAAAATGCCTCCTCCTCCTTTTTTTTGGGTGGGAAAAGTCCACCATTTTATAGACCCAAGGGGTCTCTTTGGAGAGGGATGCATAAGCGCCATGTGTTGGTCATAGGTGCCATGTGGCGGTCATGTCTTCTCATGAGAGAGGAAAGTCCTCCATGACTTGGGCTTTCATAACTGCCCTTGTGACAGTCCTCTAACGGCCCATCTGCCCACCCACACACGCGTGCGAGGCAAGAGTCATCAACTGATTGTCTTTGGCTGCCACTTGGTGCCATTCTTCTTTTTGCCCGTTAAACCTGGAATTCGTCCCGACCAGAGACGAATTCAGAATTCGTCCCTGGGTGAGACGGATCCTAGTTTGAATTCATCCCTGGGTGAGACGAATACTGAGCAAAGTGCCTGAATGTGCCAAATTGCCTTTTGACCTTACAAAATTGCTATAAAAGTGGTTAGGACCATTGTTTAACCTCTGGGGGCTGTGTGTGTGTCAACGCGATTAGTGTTTGCAGTCACATAATCGGATTGGTGTTGTTTTGGTGTCTACAACTTGAAAACCTCCTTTTCTTTTTAAACACTAAGAAATATCATTAATTTTATTTTGGATAATATTTAAGTAATTAAAATTTGCTTGTTAGTGTTTTCTCCTATTTGTTTTTCACTACTTCTAATGGCTCCTTTCCTTAGAAGTCAGAGGAAACAATTAGAGTTTGATTATGTTCCTTTGGAAGATAATCAAGGAATACCTGAATGTATATCCAGAAGAGCAAGAAGAGGTAGACATGGAAACTAAAACTAATCCTGATCCTTTTGCTGGACCTAATGGAAGTTATGTCTTTTCATCATTTTATCACATTTGGAAATTCATGAAATTTCATAAGGAAAAATATTGGAATATGTGGAGCGAGAAGCTTGTCTTGAAAAAGAGGATGCTACTTATTCCCTTTACAATAGGTCTCCTTTGCTTCATCACGATATTCTTACATCTCAATCCTTGCATAAAAACAACTTTAAGAACCAAGTGACTTGTGACAATACTAATACCACCAACATTAGAGGGAATTTGTAAGTCCCTCTAACTAGTAGTGGCCCAAACATTTATTTTCAATTTCCTCTTGTATCCTCTAATATCAACAATAATGCTTCTATTCCACCAAATGCAAGTTATCCTCAAAATGCCACATATAACGAAAGTATCCATATTTTGAATCTAACATCAGGGTTTCAACATATATATGTTCCTCCTTTGGTAAGTCTTGAAAACACACATAGTAATACATTAATACATAAATTGACAAGTGTTGTGAACCAATTGGTTTCAAGAATGGATATGATTCAACCTTTTGGTTTTACATACAGCTATAAAGAAATGTGTATTCAGCCATTGGATCGTACTGTTGCTGCTAGACCCTATCCTAAGCATTTTCTTATGCCAATATTTCCAATCTATAAAGGTATTGAATATCCAATAGAGCATTTTAGAGGATTTAGGATAGCTTGTCATGATCTTATTTATGATGATATGCTTTTATTGAAAATATTTCCAAAGAGTCTTGCTGGAATGACATTGGAATGGTATTATTGGTTGCCCAACTATTCTTTGAAGAATTTTGAGAAGACTGTAGAGATGTTTTTTCATCAATTTAGTTCCTATGTTGAAAAGGAAGTAACAATGAGAGATTTATATGATTTAAAGAAAATTATAGAAGAAAATTTTTCATAATTCTTAGGTCGTTAGAAAATTTTAGTTGATTGGTTAATACAACCTGCATCTCAAAAATATATGCTTTATATATTCATTGGTAATTTACAAGAACAATTATCTTATTCTTTAGAAACTACTACTATCACATTTTTAGATAAAGCAATTGAGTTAACCAAAAAAATGGAACAAGCTCTCATTAGAAAAGGTCAAATCAAGGTTAAAGAAGATAATCCAACTAATTCTCAACCAAAGAATAAACATATAGAAGGTAATAGGGATAGTAGGCTTGTTAACAATATCAATAACCACCTACAAAATATTATACCTCAGAAACCTCCTTAAAGGAATTTCACAAGACTTAATATCCCTATGGAATTATTTTTTGTATGCTAATGCAATAGAATTACCTCCAGTAAGATATCCAGATACTAAAATTGATTGGTATAAATCAGGTCAATATTGCATGTATCATAGAGTAGAAGGACATTGGATGAACACTTGTAAGAAATTGAAGCATGTGGTTCAATATTTTATTGATACGGGATGCATTGATTTAAGAAATACCCAATGAACGAGTAGTCAAATTGTTACTCAACAAATTCCAAAAACAAATCAATATATGGGGATATTTAAGGATCACATTCCTATGCATGAGCAACAAGCAACCTACCATGTGGCTCATCAAGATGTTTCTCTATGCCATAGAAATATGGTTGGTATGGTTGGGATAACTACAAGGAAACTGGATCAGATTCAACAACATTAGCAAGGATAGATTTTAGTATTGTAACCTAGTACAATTTTAAATGAGAATCATATAAGAGATTCATCTACAAGGATTCCATCTATCGTGTTGAGGTCATAGTCATAGGTTTCATTTGATCTTCAAAAGTAGTTAGCTAGTAAACTAGTAAAGATATAAGTATTATAACTTTTGCAGACTTCTCCTGATCACATAAATGCTTTAATAAAAATTTTACAATAATCTATTTTCCCAGATATCCCTCCTAATGTCATAGTTGACACTGTAGGTTATTTTGGGATACATCATGTCTTATTCTCAGATGATGATAAACCTTTCTCAAACTTAAATGGAGATTCATCACTTTATATAACCACACTTATTAGGGATACCCTTATCAAGCGGGTTTTGATTGATAATGGGTCATTCCTCAATTTGTGTACATATCAATTCTTTCAAAAATTTGGATTAAAAGAGGAATATTTAACAAAATTTTATATCATTATTAAATATTTCAACAATGATTCCCAAGAAGATTGTGGTGTCATATCTCTCCCCTTAAAAGTGGGGCCAAGGATATTGGATACTTTGTTTTATGTGGTACATTGTCCTAAAAAATTTAATTTTCTTCTTGGGCGATCTTAGATCCATGCTATGAAGGTTGTCCCTTCTACTTTTCATCACTGTCTCAAGTTTGAGTTCAATAATAAATTTATCACCATTTCGGGTGACCCTCGACCATTTGAATTATGTTCAAATATAGAGTTAGCTCAAATAGATTCTTATTCATGTCCTTCTATTTCTTCAAGAACTTCCCCATGTTCCTCATCACAAATTTATGAGAATTTTCAAATTTTAAAAGTGAGTGAAGAACATAAAATCCATTCTTTATCCTTGGATCATGATAATCAAATTCTTCAGGAGCCTCTTCTAGATCTGGCCAAGCTACCAGCTTCACCCCAAACTATAAGCCTACCTCATAATAAGGGTGGTTTTGTACACATTGGCACGTGTACTTTTATCTTCAGAGGTATGTATTTTTAAGAAAATATTCATGGTAGCAACCCATATCTCAATGAGTGCTCTTTTGCTCAATGCTATCTCACTAATGACTATCCTATTCTTAAGAAGATCCTATCCGGTATGGGTATGCAAGTAAAAGATTGGAACCACAATAGAAGGGTATTCAAGAGCCCTTGGATGTTGATATTTGGCTTGAAATATGTGGTATAAGTTGTATACCTAATAAAATGAATCTTTTCCTTTTGAGTATGATGACCATCTTATGACTTATGCATAATACATGGAATATCAAAATTTGTCAATAAATGATAATAAAAGTGCTCGTTTTTCTTTTCCTTCAAAGATAATGTCTTGTAAAATGGTTGGTTATGTATGTTCTAAAGATAACTTTGCTTCTATTTTAGATAATGAGTAATCTTTGTATAATACCTTTTATGTTAAAAGGAATGGTGCTATTAGAAAATGTAGTGATTATTGTACCATGTATGTCAAAATAAGGGCCATGGAAGAACATTCCCATGATTTTAATCATTGATAAAATGCATTCCTTGGGGATATCTTGGATCTAACACCTCATGGCACATTAATTTATTTTAATAAGATGAATGGTGCATTTTGGTTTTGCATTGATTTCAATTTAACAAAAAAATTAGGAAAGAAAAACCAAAACAAATTTTATATAGTTGCATTTGCATTTTTCATTTGCATCTACTTGCTTGCTCATATTGCATTCTTGCTTGTCATATTTGCATGGTTTCTTGACATCTAAACCAAACTCCTTGCATGTTTTCCTATCATAAATGCATGATTGATTGTTTATGACTACTTTCTCATATATATTTTGGGGATCTTATGACAATGGCATGTGATGATACCTAGTTAGGTCACAACTCACATACAATGCATTTTTCACTTGGAATTTGATGCCTAGAAATATCCCCCCTAGGTATTCTTTCCCTCATTCTTGTTTTATTTTGGTTGTGTATTCTCCTTTTCTTGATTTCTTCATGATGTACAAAATATTTCTTATAATCCAACTCTCGGATAGCACTTGCAAAATATTTTTACACATATTACACCCCATATGGGATACTTGCACATCCTAGTGAGTATTGCACTACTGACAATCTTCTACCAGGACATACTCTCTTTTGACTTAGCAGGTTCAACGTCCCATTATAATATAAGCTCCTTGATCATTTTTAATAGACCTCGACATACATCATAGTAGGTACTCACCTCATAAAAATCAATAATGGAGCAACCACCCATATTGGATCAAACCTCCACACACTTTTTCACATTGATGCAAGTTCTACACCCATAACAGGTCTAGATACCTCATTTATCTGATCCACATTATCGGGCTACACTAGTTTACAACAACCTACACTAGCCTTATACTTTGGATCGTTAATTTTTATCCTTTTTTGATGGTTGACCTTTGGACCTACCTATTTTCTCTTCTTCTATTACTTCTCTTCTTCTTATATTCCTTATATTTGTCTTTCTTCTCTCTCTTTTCTTGCTTCTTCCTTCTCTCCTTGTTTTTCTTCATCTTTTATCTTTCTCTTTTTTAGTCTCATTTCTCCTTCTTTCTTGTCCTTTTTCTTCTCTTGTTTGTATTCATTTCATCCTCCATATAGTGTGCATTAGGATAGTTTACATACATAAAAAAAAACTTAAAATAAACAAGCAAATCATATAAAAAATGCATTAAAACATTGCACATAAAATACATAAAATCATAACAAAATCCGTAGCTATGTATTTCTCATATAGAAAAGAGTACATCATGTGAGGTTGGTGTACCACAATCCAAACTCGATACACTAAACCTAGGGATGCACACCACAATAAAAAAATGGGTGCATCATCCTAATCCCTAGCCTACCCTATCCTAGCTCTGAGACCTAGCTCCCTATGGTTCTCCTTAGGGTGCAGGTAATCTTAGATGTGCCACCAACTATTATGATTTCATCATTTCCCATGATTGGGATTGCAACCTGGTCACTAACTAAAGGGATGGATGAAGCTCCATCCTTTTCTCTAGAGGGATAGTTGCACATTAATCCATATCGAATAACATGGCCCTCTGAATAGCTATATCCAAACTATCATTGGTACACCACAACTCTATATAAATGAGTTGCACCATGTCCCCTACTTGGCTCCTCCCAATGGTATCCATCCCCTTAGACCTAGCCCTTTGTAACTTTCCTTCTAGCTAGATCACCTCTACCTATAGCCAGGTAACCTCTACCAGTTTTGTATCCCTCTTATTCTGTAGTTGGACCATTTGTATCTATAGAGAAGATAGTTGTACCCATAGCTCCTCTATCTCCTAGCCCTGGCATCACATCATTGCTGATGTGGATGCCTCCCCAAGGTCTCTATCCCATGGCCTCTCTTCCTGTGTGGGGGTATCTCCCATCTCTACCTTTTCAATACCTACTCTTTGGATGGTCTCCTCCACCACTCAAATTCAGACCTGTGTCAACCTATGTCTAAGCATAATAGAAGCCTATTGTGCCCTCTCCATGGCCCTGTGAGCTATATCTTAGAATTCCTACTGCATGCCTAGGTACATCACCTAGAACCTATGTATTAGTATAGGTGGTGAGATCCTCTATGGTGCAACTCCTTTGTACCATCACCTGTACTCAATGGTTACTTGTACGTTGCCTACCCATGGGTCAACATAAGGAGGATTGTCTTGATCCTCCTCGGTCCATTTGGAGAGGTTTACCTCACCTCTAATCCCTACTAGGTCCTAGATCATCCTATGGTACCAGTAGTCCCCCAGGTCTAGGATTCCCTGTAAGATCCCAAAATACTGTAAGACTCAATAAAACTTGAGAACCTTTGGCTTTTCCCTCTCTAACTGTATCCATATGACCCTCCTCACCCTTGCTAGCTTTTTCCTATCATCCACCCATCCAGGGTGAAGCTTCCATGATATCCAGATGAGTTGTGTCTCCCTCAACTCATTGATCACCCACATTGCTAGTTGTAGATTCCCTGCATAGGCCATCACAATCCTCTCCAAAGATCTAGGACATCTGTATGTTGTTGGCCACTTCGGGTTGGGTGATGGTCCTAGTAGTTCTAACAATATATGCATCGCAATGTGCTCTCAACACCACACTTGGAGCAACATCGTACATACTATTCCTATACACCACTTATACATGATGTTGTACAATATCCTGTATAGGTGGTCCAACAAATAAGGGCCCAATGCACAGCAGACTCCTTACTACCACATGTCTACCACTGCTTCTACTAGTACCCATGGTAGGTTTTTTCTACTAGTGTGGTAGTTCAAGAGAATAGCCACCACCCTTGAGAGTACCACGGTCATAAGGTCTGCTCCATAGCGGTTGACCAAGTCATCCACTGCTATGGTGCCCTCTCATACCTGACGGGTGAAACCTATGGAAAATAATTTTAGGGTAGCTACTTACCTAAGGGTCCTATAAATATTATTCCCCATGATGGGGATCCTTAATATCCATCACACATCCTCTAGTGTGACAGTCATCTCCCCTATTGATAGCCAAAATGTAGAAGTCTTCAGATACCATCACTCTGCTAGGCTGATCAACATAGTCCATCTATATTGATCTATGGCATCCTCACCATGTGGTTTAGCCCAACAACCTCTAGTATAGCCCTCTCTACTAGCCCCAGAGCATCTATCTCTCCTAAAGATCTTTCTCACCACTCTCAAATCTTGATAATACCTAGTTGTGCTCACAAAAACAACATAAAATATCATCAGTTCCATCATAAAATTAAATTAATTAAAAATTCAGCATAAGGAAATCTCAATTCACAATAAGCACATTAGGTTTTACTTATTTATTTTTCTTTTTTCCCTTTTCTAGGTTTTTGCAAAGTTGAGCCCCATTTTTAGGGTGTGCAAATTTGCTTTCGCAAATTCACACCCTCTATTTCCCTAGCGCAACTTTATGAAGTCATACCTGGTTTATTCCAAGTGTGATTTCACCATGTTTTTCTTAAGGCAAAATCGTGCTCAGGTCACAACGTGAAAATTGTCAAATTTTAAGATGATTTTTCCTTAAAAAAATCCTAAAACACTAATCAAATTACGTAAAATAAGAAGAAAATAAATTGAAAGGAGGTATGAAGACAATCCTTACCCATTATCAAGTCGTGGACTCACCTCTTTCAGTCATCGATCGGTGAACTGGAATCACCATTGATTTTTCTCCTAGATCTCTATTTCTCTCCTCATCAAAGTAAAAAATGAATTAGGGTTTTACACCTGTTTTCCTTTTTAACCATGTTTTTTATTTTTCCCTCCCTTTTTTTTCTTTTCTCGATTGTCACTCTTTCTCTCTCCCCTTTTTTTCTTTGCTCGATTGTCACTCTTTCTCTCTCCCTCTTATTTTGCGTCAGTCCTTTCAATTTTTTATGAAATGATGTTTTTTTATAAAAAATCAAGGGGGCACCCGACCTATAGAGGCATTAATGTCCCTAATGCCTCGATTTGCATGCAAATTAAAAAGTGTTCGTAATGACACCGTTTTTGCACCACTCATTTCTTCTTATTGTTTTTTTAGTATGTGTCTACATCCTTTCTTTGATGCATTTAATAGGCCATAAATGCATCAAAGTGAGGGTAAAATGTAGACACAAAATATTGACCCACTTTGAGTGGGAAATCTTCCTTAGTTCCCCTAAGAGGTCCTCAATCCCTACCAAGAGCAAGGGAAGACCTCTTTGTCTTCCTTTTTTTAATTTATTTGTATTTTAATGAAATCGTGCCTCATATTTACCAGGCATGAATTTGTGCCAGTGATATCGTGCCCCATTAGGACGGGGCGTGACTTTGCTATTTAACCTAGATTTTTAATTTAATTTAATTTTATAATTTTGAGCTTGCTTAGACCCAATTTTAAACCCTCCAGTGTTCTCTATAATCATATTTATGTATATTTTTCCCACATTTTCCCCTCTACTTTCATCTATAAAAGGAAATATATTCTTACTAAATCAATAAGATGTGATATGCAAAGTTTTGATGTGCGATATTAGTGTGAATTTTTTATTATTGATTAAGCTCAAAATTTTTATGATAGTTCATTGTTATTCCTTTATTTTCTCTTCTACAAGCTAACCTCGAAGAGTGAATTTCATATTGATATTCTATTGCATAGATTGAATTTATTTACTGTGTGACTTAGTGGATTTGTGGTGTAGTTCAGAGAGATAGAGTTTCCGCTCGGATACTTCAATATTCTCTACCTACTTCTACTACATCCATTAAGGTTTGCTTACTTTATTTCTGATATGTATTTCATCTTCTACACTCACTTTTTATTTTTCATTAGTCTATAGTGATATCGTGCCTCACATTAGTGAGGTATGACTTTTCCTACCCTAATTAGAGTAAATTAATATGCAGAAGCAAAATAGTGCCCCATCCAAGAAGGGAGCAACTTTGTTGCTGCGTTATTGTGCCTGCTCCAAGCGAGGCATGATTTTTCCCAAGGGAACATTGGGAGTAATTTCCATATTCTACTTTCACAGTTGCATTCCAGTTTACTCCTAGATCATATTTTTGAACTTTGTTTTCTATTTTCTATTACTACATTTTTGTTTTATGATTAATTCTCCAAAGTTCAATTTTTGATTTTGTATTAAAATATCATCTAAAAGTACCTAGGGGGCTTGACTGGTGCACCTCCAAGATCTGTTACACAGTGGCCTAAGTAGGCCCTAAAATGCTAATTCTATTTTTTAGTGTTTCATTAGTGATCTTGGAGAAACAGGTATTGTTGATATCATTGGACAAGAGGCAAAAAAAGCTCAATCAACCACCAGTCTAGATATGTTCTTATTCTATTAGTTGAAAATCTTCTTTAATTTTTTATTCTTAGGCATATAGAATTGAAAGGCATTTAGTTTGCATGTAGGGATAATTTTTGTGCACTTGTTTTGAATATCTCTTCTTTAAAGCTTTTCTGAAATCAAACCCTAGGTTAGTGAGAATCCAAAATAAAGAATCATTTTTAGGCTAGCTCTTGTATGCTTGCAGTATGTTTTCAGCTGCATTATTCTACTTTTTGCATTGTCCTTTATATTTTCTAGCTTAGATCTAGAAATGCCAAACTTAGGTGTTTGTCTTGAAATTGAATACATCAAACTATCCTGAATATCATGAGGACTTGGAGTGAGTCCTTAAAAAATACTTGGTGAACCCCTACCTCTAGCACCGAGTGTAGATTATAACACACCCCCACGGTTCACCCCATAAAGGATTCCATCCTTGCTGATCCAGCCCTTTTGTTTGGAAATTGTACGTGGTAGGGCAGTTTTCCCCTCTACAGGTTGCCATCCCCACCTAGGGTAATAATCATAATTGCACCACCCAATGATGGCCATGAATTTGCATCTAATTTCATCTCTATTTTAGCATAGATCATTTCTAAACTAGAATATATGCATCATACTAAGATTTGGTGCAATTTTGAGTAGTTTTACACCTTCTATCATGCTTTTCACTTCTAAGTGTCCCAATTGGAACACCCAAGGATGACCATGAACTCGACATATAATTTCCTTTGTATTTTAGCATAGATCATTTCTAGATTAGAATATATGCATTATACTAAGTTTTGGTGCAATTTTGATTAGTTTTGCACCTTCTATTGCACTTTTTATATTCACTATTGCATGCATCCCTTCAATTTTATTTCAATCCACATATGCTATTAATAAATTTGAGTTCTTTGTGTGTATATCTAGGTATTTTAGCATGCAAGGAAGGAGCTACAATTTTGAATACAAATAGATCATCATAGCAGCATTAATTAACCCACTCTTCAATTTGTGAGTGCGAGGAAGTCCTTGAAGCACATCTTGAGTTTTTGAAAGTATTATATCCTTTTGATAACTTGTAATGATTGTATCAATTTAGAGCCCTAAAGGGGACACATTGTAACCATATATTCTACAAATTGAATAATATAAAGAGGACCCCCATTTTTTTATATATTGTTATCATGTTTGCAATTAAATCTCACTTTTGAATGCTTAAATAAATAGGTGCAATTATTTTTCTTTTGCTAGGTGTACATTTTTCCCCTCTATAACAGTTATCATGGTGGTACCCTTGTCTCATTTGATTTATCCATGTTTAACTTGGTTTTTAATTCTGAAATATTGTAGGTTTTGGTCATTCTAGCATGAAATGGCCCCTAATTTCCTAATTGGAACACCTAGGGATGACCATGGAAGCCGTCCTACCCAGGGATGGCCCCCAAAATAGCAACCATCCCACCCTATAATGAACACTAAATAGGGAGCCTACAACTCAAATTGATAGAAACAACAACAAACTTAGGCTTCAAGATGAGTATCTTGACCTTATTTAGCATTCTTACTATTTAAAGAAAGTTAGATTTAGATTTTATTTCTTTCCTTTTTTTCTTGAAAAGTAGATTTTGAATTAATCTCGAAAAAAACAAAAAAAATAGGAAAATAACCAAGGAGGAATGCATTTGTGTGGTTTGATTGCTTTCTACCTACATAATGGTTAGTTTGACATATAGGGCATGCATTTTATAGGTTCCATAATTTATTCCATACTTATAAAAGGGAAACATTATTTTGCATTTAGTGAAGTTATAATTGAGTGCTCTTTTGTTTTACTTTTTTTAAGTATAAAATGAACCACATGCACCATGTCACATTTGAACATTAGTGAGTTGGAACATCATCCCCAACCACTAATAGATACCAACGACAGTGGGCTTCATATCCACCTATTCGCTCGCATGATTGTTGATACAAACCCTATTTTTTGACCAAAGTCAACTCCAAGAACCGTATTAGCCATGAAAAATAGCATGCATTCCTCTTCTAAGGGTGTACCACTTCACATGATCAATATGGGTGAGGATTGGTAGGACCTGTGATCCCTGATCGAAAATGGGTTTCATCTTCATATTTTGGTGTGTATTATTTCTTGGACTTCATCATAAGGTTTTATCATTACGAGTATACAGGTGAAATATTTTTAACATTTATAATATCATCCAAAAAAATTAAAACACGTGAAAAGAGATATTTTACAAATAACAAATCAACAACACACCAAACAATTTTAAGGAAAACATATAAAATATTTAAAAGAGATAAACACCTGTATTATTGTGTGTTTTCATTCTTGTGTTTTGCATCATTAAAATGTGTAAAATATATTATCATGTAGTATTTGGAACAAAGTAGCCATGGTATGCACCCACAACCAAGACCATTCAAGGTCTAACACTATGGAGAGTAGGCAAGGAGACATAAACCGTCATTGATTTGACCCTAAGGATATAATTATACCTCCTTGGTGACCTCATACTCTCCCAAGTCCTAGAATTTCAAATTAGGAACCCAACCTACAAGGTACCCCTACGTGGGACAACCCTATAGGTCTTGGTCATAATTAGAGAACATAATTTCCAGATATAGACACTTCACGTGCCTTCTATCAAGAACATAAATTGCACATTGAGGTGCAAACAAAAGAGTAATACCACCCATCCACATGCCTACTCGGTCTACCTTGCACACCTACATGCAATATCAAGATTACACACCATGGGTAGGGAAAAATGATCAAACTATGCCCTTAAATTACCCTAATAGGTCTTCATTCCTTCCCTTCATAATTTATGAATGAAGACTCGAGAAGAATCTTGATTATCCTCGGTCTCATTATTCCATGCAAGCACGATGTGCTTATGTGCTAGTTGAGTATAAAGAATATTTGTTTAGGACTGAGCCTCAAGTGAACGCGACCTCTCTTGATTGAGGGAATCTCATAGTCAACCTTTTAGATCCTCCTAAACAAGATAGGCCCCATGGTAATAGTTCTAGGACTAATAGACCTTGCACGACTGATTAAATAAACCAAGTTGTTAAAATATATGCTGACTGCCAAGCTCAATTCAATCAGCTTTGGTTGGATAAACAATGCTATGGCACCCAATTTGAGAAGTGGAATATAGAGGGTTTATCGTAAGGAGAAGCCAACCATTATTGAGGATAGACCCATAGGGGATAGATTAGGAAATTTTAATAGAGTCAAAAACCTTGCAACCATTGTGCAGACAATGGAGGGGTAAATAAATTAGTACAAAGATAAAATGGTCCAACAAACAACTTGTTGGAAACCATTATGGATGAAATATGGAAACATGAGAGAAAGAATCTTGAGTTAGCAAACTCTACGGTGGAACAAACAATAGACATAGATGAAGTGGATTGTGTGGCTAAAGTCCGCATTAATAGAGAACTAGAAAATGACCTAAAACATGTCAATGTTAGAAGGTTCTCATGAAAATAAGGTGGATATTTGGCATAATATTGGTTGAATGAGTTGGAGATATATTTCTCCATAAGAAATTACTCATCAGCAACTAAGATGATTTGTACCAGAGGTCTTCTGACAGAAATAAGTATGGAATGGTGGGAGACCTATAGTAAGGAGCAAAATATTAAATTAATTCACTTCAAATTGGAGGACTTTGTGAAAGCCTTCAGAGAGAGGTTCCTTACAAAGAAATTTTATATGAAGAAACTTGATAAGTTTATTAAACTCTACAAAAGGATTCAATATCTTGAATGATATTGTATGCAATTTTTGAAACTACATAAATACACTCCATACCTTGAGAAGGATAATAATATTAAAGTACATATATTCATCTTGGGAGTTAGTTATCAAATCAGAAATGCAGTGAGCATGCATAAACCTAGTGACTTGGAGATAACTTACAAGATAGCTTACCAAGCAGAATACAATATACACCCTAATAAGAAATTTGACAACCCCTCCAAAGGGTCAAATAAGGAACATCATCACCAACAAAAGAGAAAGTGGGAACCTAAGAAACAATAGAAAGGAAAGGAAATCCTAATTTTACAAAGAGGACCAATGGGAAACTGGGGCACTTTAAGAAGAAGTTCCAAGAGAAGAACAAAAATGGAAATATTGCTTAAACATCACAAACTCTAAATCAAGTAGGACTACCTCCTACCAATGAGAAGGATAAGCCTAATCAAGAAATAGGTCAGAACCATAAACTAGGATGCTATGATTATGGTGGTCCACATTATGTGAGAAATTGAGCTCTTCGTGCAAAATATAGTAAGAAGGCTAACGTAAAGGGCCATAAGATCTACACAAAATTTGGAAACCAGAACATTGAAGTACATGCAACTCCTTTAATTATAAATGGTAAAATCTATGGAAAAAATGTTAATATTCTAATAGATAGTGGAGCTACAGATAGTTTTATTTCTAGTAGCATTATAAAGGACATGTCGAATAGACTTTGATATTTGGCACAATTGTGGAAAGAGGAGTATGGATAAGGTCAAACCTACTCTATAAATCAATGCCTCCCCATAGATAAAATTTCCCTACCCACTAGATCTACCATTTGGCACCTATATGTAGCACCACTACATACCTTTGATATCATCTTGGGCATGGATTGGTTAAAATCTCACAAGGCTTTGATTAATTTCAAATATCGATGGATTGATTTCACTAATGATCATGAGGAAAGGGTAAAAATGGTTATTGAGCAAGGTTCCTTAAACCTATACTATTGATCGCAATGCAACTAAAGAAGACCATAAGGAAAGGGGGAATATTCTACACGGTCAAACTAAAAGAAGTTGAAAGTGTCATTTAAGAGGAAGCATTCTAGAGTTTCCCAATTATACAAGAATATAGGGAAGTATTTACCTCAAAAATTCTTGGGATACCTCCAAAACAAGAATTTGACTTTACCACAAAATAAGAATTTGACTTTACCATTGATCTAGTACCAGGCACAAAACCCATCCATAGGGATTTTTATAGGATGAACCCTAAAGAGATGCAAGAATTGAAGGTAAAACTTCAAGAATTGCTTGTCAAAGGGCTAATCAAACAAAATGTATCTCCATGGGGTGCACTGGTACTATTTATGAAGAATAAATATGGTTTTTTGAGGCTTTGTATAGAATATAGGATGTTAAACAAAGCCACCATCAAGAACAAATATCCTTTGCCAAGGATAGAAGATCTATTTTTTTCAATTAAAATATGCCATCATCTTCTCCAAAATTTATTTGAAATCAACATATCATCATTTGAGGATCTGAAAAGAGGATACTCACAAAATTACTTGTAAAACCTGATGCTGGTATTTCAGATTGATCAATGCACCAAATGCACTCATGAATCTGATGAATAGTATATTTAGAAATTAGTTGGACCGAATTCTGTTGGTATTTCTAGATGACATTATCTAAATGTGATTTTTATGTGTCACAAGTACACTACTTGGGACATATAATATCCGCAGGTGGGATTGTGGTAGATCGCTATAAAATTAAGGCCATTTTGAATTTGCCACCTCTCACTAATGTAACAGAACATGGTTTTGGCAGGGTATTATCGAATTTTTGTGAAGGACTATTATAAGATAGTCTCCCTAATAATACATATTCAGAGTAAATTAAAGGCATTCATATGGATGGAAAAATGTGAAGCCGCGTTTCAATTGCTTAAATAAAAGCTCACCTCTTCCCCCATATTGAAAATCCCAGACCTCCAAGGTGAATTTTTAGTATGCACAGATGCTTCATTGGAAGGTTTGGAAGGATTTTTATCCCAAGATAAAGCATTGGTGGCATATGAATCAATAAATATCAAGAAATGGTACATGCCTTGAAGATATGGTGACACTACCATGTGGGTAGACCGTTTGAATTGAGAACCGATCATCAGAGTTTAAAGTATATCTTTACTCAGCCTTTGTTAAATGTTATACATAGAAGGTGGATTGAGTTCTTGGCTGAATATAATTTTTACATAGAGTGTATCAAAGGTAAATAAAACAAGGTCATCAATACCTTGAGCAAGAGAAGGTATATTACTGTACTAACTTGAAGTCATATAGATCTTATGGATCAAGTAAATCAAGTCCAATCCCAGGATCAGCATTGCATTGAAATCAAAGCTAAAATAGCATAAAATCCTGATATATATGAGGATTACAATATTAATAATGGACTTTTATGTTTTAAGGATTGGGTAATCATCCCAAAATTGGCAATCTAAGAAGGATGATCATGAGGTAATCTCATCTATCTTCATACTCTGCTCATCCGAGAGGGTCCAATATGCAGGAAAACATGAATAAAATCTTCTATTGGCCTGGTATGAAGAAGGATGTCACTGAGTTTGTTACCTGATGTCTAGAATGCCAGAAAATGAAGGCATAACACAAACATCTAGTAGGATGTTTGTATCCACATGATGTTCCCGTGCAAAAATGGTAAGTGATATCAATGGATTTCATAGTTGGGTTACCTAATACTAGGTACCAACATCATGCAATACTTGTTGTGGTTGATAAACTAACCAAAGTAGCACACTTCATACCTGGAAGCACCAAGGATGATGCGATCGTAGTTGCCAATAGATTCACCAAGGAGATCTTTCGTTTACATGAATTTCATGAAGTGATCATCTCCGATCGAGATTCTAAGTTCACCTCTTACTTCTGTCAAGCCCTCCATCATGCAATTGGGACTTCTCTAAATATAAGTTTAACATACCATTCAGAGACCAACAAATAAACTAAGAGAGTCAATCAAGTCCTAGAAGACATGCTTCGCATGTACTACATGGATCAAAAGTCATGATGGGAAGACTTCCAAAATTTAGTAGATTTTGCCTACAATAATGGATACCATGCTTCTATAAAAGTGGCTCCTTTTCAGGATTTTTTTGGCTATAAATGCAAAACAACTTTGTCATGGGATAATCCTAAATATCAAGTCTTTATTGGGCTAGATACACTTAGAGAAATGGATGAACAAATGAGGGTAATCCATCAAAGACTTAAGGAAGCTACGGATCACCAAAAGAGTTATGCTAACTTGAAGAGGTATCCCTGAGAGTTATTTGTGGTATACATGGTATTATTGAGGGTAAAGTCTATGAAGAGTGCTATCCAGTTGACAAAATTGAATCCTAGATATGTTGGACCATTCACCATCCTAGAAAGGATCAATCATGTTGCTTATAGACTTGACTTACCACCCAATTTGGTAAAAATTCATGATTATTTCCATGTGTCCCTTCGTAGGATATATCTTGATGATCCGAATCATGTTTTGGATGTCTCCAAGCTACATATGGTGGATCCAATGTACATTGACGTAAAACTAATAAGAATCCTTGAGTTTCGTTCCAAGCCCATAAGGAAGTGAAACAATTAGTAGTGCAAGGTATAGTGGGAACTATACTCGAAAAGAAATGCCACCTGGGAAAGGGTGGAGGACATGAGGAATCACTTTCCTTATTTATTTGAAAACAATGTGTAATATTGTTTTAGTTAGAATTTGTTTGATGCATACATAATAGAGGTACTTATGTATTAATGATCGTATGTATGCATTGATTTATATTGTATTATTGAATGATGATATTTATGCTTTATGATTTGATCTTACCATGCAAAAAAATTATTTATGAATATTTTTCATGTACTATATATGTTTTATTTCTTGAATAATATGGTACTTTTGATATTTTGTTGCATCACAGGTCTAGGAGCTCTCATTTATGGAAGAAGCTAGCCTTCTCATGGGAAGGAGTTGTTCAACCACCAAAAATGAGATATTGGAAAAAAAGAGAAATGATGATAAAGACAACCCATGGGTAACATGAATAATTACCAACATATAGGTATACTCATGACTATACCATTGGGTAATAATGTCTAAGACTAGACTCTTGGATATGACAGTGATAGCAAGCCTATCTTAAAGATGTCATCCACAGGATAAAAAAATGGTGTGTAATATTGAGATTGCATGACTGCCTGTGATTGCAATTTGATAAAAAGCATTATGGTTATTATCTTTCTTTGCTATATTTCAATTTTGCATACATGATTTATTGTTTTCTAACTATGATAACACAAGAGATTGTGCTTAGTCTAAGAGGGGGACTATGTCAAGTCCCACCTTGACCCGAACCCTTGGGCATGAAAAAGATAAATACAATTAATATAGACATAGATAATATTTTGAAATTATCCAAGCATTGGAAATAGTGGTAATTCATTTATTTATTTTCTTTAAAAAAATAGGAATACAACCAAGAAAAGAAAAACATAAATAGAAAATGGGGGTTCTCATGTGAACTTAACTATTAGTGTGCTTGCAAACTAATATGTTGATAAAATACCTTGAGGAAGGTATTTGGGGCCTAAAATACCATTAAGGGGCCATGAGAAAAAGGAATCTATACCCCAATATTCTAGGAAAAATTTAAAAATAGTATTAGTCATTCAAAGGTCCTCTAAAATACTATTGGCTACCTTTGATGTGCATCATGTCCTCCAAGATGCAGAAGAAAATACTATGCCACCAAAATTCCTACATCATCATCCTCATGACCTCTCCAATAAGTCATCACCTATGCTACCCTTCACCCTTTGGAAAAACACCCCTTGAATGCTATAAATAGCCACCATGGATTAACAATTAGGGAGGATGTTGGAGAAGGAATTTCAGAAGTTAGTAGGAGATATTTGGCTTAGGTATTATGCTCTTCACCATTTGGTGAATCAAAAACCAAACAACCTTAAGCCTTAGATATATTTGGTCAAATTTGGTTGATAGGTAAGCTTGGGCTTAGGGATTATGCTCTTCACCCTTGGGTGAATCAGAAACCAAATAGCCCTAAGTTTAGAGATCTTTGGTCAAGTCATCCATAGAAGAGAAAGCAAGGAAGAAGGACTAGACAAAGATAATATTCAAGGAGCTAGAAATACCCAGGTCATATCATACCTCATAGCCATGCTACTTGTTCTGAATATGCATTTGATTATTATTGAATGCACATCTAGTTATTGATGTTAGTATGCTTTGTATGATTTAACTTATTGAAGATGACTAAATCTGTTCTTGGTCTATTGGTTTAACATGGTCCATGAATGCATTCATTTAATTAATTAGTTTGAACCCTTGTTAATTGGATAGTTGGACATTTTAATTAATTTGATTGCACCATTGTTATTGACCATGGTCCATTGGTTTAATATGATCCGTAACTGCATTTTGCATTTGTTAAGTTAATTAGTTTGGACCCTTGTTAATTGGATAGTTGGGCATCCTTTTAATTAATTTGTTTGGACCATTGTGATTGGGATAAATGGCCATTTAAGGTTAGTCAAATTTCTTATAAAGAATGCCATGTTTTTTAAAATATTTGCTAAATCCAATCGGAGAAACCTCTTGACCAAGCTAATCCTATCCATAATCCTAGTAAGCTAAGGGTCTCTACGTAGTTGAAACGACACCACCAGTCGAACCACCACTAGTTGGTTACCAAGCTAATGGCATGCAAGAACTTTTAAAGAAGATTGCCATTCACACCACCTTGGGTGTGGGATATTACCTTATGAGTTATTTTCTTTAAAAATAACCCCTACCTCGAAATAGAGGATTTGACTCGTCGAAGGGATTTTCACCCACCATGGAGTATTATCACCCAAAATATGCTCCTCTAAGTGCAAGTGGTCCAAGATTCTCACACCAACAGGAAATGGGCCAAAATCAATGAAACCATAAATGACATATTTTCTATTAGTAAATATAATCCCTCTGTGTAGTCTCTCTTTGGAACGATCTTAAGTTATGGTTATGTTATATTCAACATGAGATCCTTTGTTTGATATGTCTATTGTATAGGTACCCATGGATTTCTATCTCCTACATCACCCTATTGTGCTATACCCTTAACTAGAGCACACTACTAGATGGTGAGCTATGTTGATGATAGTCCTAGTCCTGAATATCACTATGAAGCACGTAGAAAATAGGAGATGAGTTCCATAAACATAGTGTTGAAGTGATTCCATGGGAGGGTTATAGAAAGACATGTATGGTTGGAAAATCATGTCCATAGTCAAATATGTGATTGATCCATCGAAGGATGATAAGCATATTCGAGAAGTGGTTTTTGGCTAAATCCATGAAAAATATGAATACCCTCTATTTTGAAAGTTCTCGTAGTTGGGGATAGCCATTTCAACATTAGACATGTAGGTCTATGAGTAGAAGACACTGCTTCTATCCGCATTTCCACTTGGTGAGCATGAAGGCCACCGAACAAAAAAATGCACTATTTGGGTACCTTAAAATTAGTATGGGTACACTGGTAAAAGTAACATACTACATCGGACCTGATGATGGTAAAATGATATCATCATGAAATTTTGGGTTGGAAAAGTAATCTATTCGTAGAACAAAATCAAGTTCCCTACATCTGTACATAATATACAAGTGGTATCAGGTTAAATGAATCCCATGTCAATCATATGCTTTATGTTGGTGTTACACTGTGTGAGGTAACTCGTCAAGTGTATGGAAATCACTTATGTGGGTGGAGAAAAATTGATTGGTAGAATTGGTATTCCCTCATATTAAAACCTATCAAGCACCTTGTATAACAAAATAAAAATATTATGTTGTGGGCTATGGAACAATTTTTTAGAGTTAAAATTTGTTTACCTTGAAATAAAAAATTGTACATCTTGAATAAAAATATTGAGGGAATAAATTTGTACAAATTATGTGAATCTCATAGAAAATAAGTGAGATTATTATGGAAAGGTTATATGAACCGTAAACCCTTGTTTAAGGATTTTTGGACAAGCTTTCAAAGGATTTGTAATAGTCTTAATAATGGACTATGTGGCATCTTTAATATAAACTATAGCTCAACTTTTTCTTTAAGCAAAAAATCCTTTACGGGGCTGCCTTGGTCTGATAGACCATGAACATAGGGTTCTACACCGTCAAATTCACCCAGGAGTCACACCCAGCCCTGCCCGCACCAACATTATAAATTGGATTTTGGGTAGCTAATTCGGCTTTTTAGTAGGGTGGATATTCGAACCTAGGACATGTTGGTCATCAGATCCGCCTAGGTAAGGATTTTGAGTATATGTATGCGCCCTAGACCTGGACCAACATTGAAAGGCCGAAGGGAAGAGATGCCCCTCGTGCCAATCTCCGGAGAAAGGCCGGATCCTATGCTAAACTACTTGGGTGTTTGAAGACAAGAGTGCAGGAAAGAGATAAAAGGAGTAGGGTTAGAGAAATAAATAAAAAAGTAGGGTTAGAGAAAGAAATAAAAAGGGTTAAGGGAAGAGAGATTGGTGATTTAAGGTGGGAGAGAACAGGAAGCACGATCACTAACTGACAACTTGAATAGAAGCAAAGAACACCAAGAGTAAAATGAAAGAAACGTAATATCAACCTCCCTATGTATCCTCCCGAACGAGTTTCAGGACACTGTCCCCGATCGCACATCGGACGTAGAGTTCAACATCTCAGTCTACAAATGAAGAGAGATAAAAGAATCAAGCAAGGCAGGCAGCATAAAAGAAAGTCAATAAGATGTTTTCCAACTCCTATGTATCCTTTCGAACGAGTTTCAGGACACTATCCCCGATCGCACACCGGACGCAGAGTTCAGCATCCAACATACAAACGAGGAGAGATAGAAGAATCAAGCACAGAAGGCAGCATAAAAGAGAAGAATTGAGCTCAAAGTCTCTTAGTATTAATCGCAGGACATCAAGTTACAACAACTTTCTAGCAGATAGTTCCCCCCACTTTTTCCATTACAATGCCTGGGTTTTTATAGAGGACCCGGGCCTCTGAATCATAATTACATAGCGAAGAAGAGTACGCCCTCGAGCCCTGAGAATCGGCTCCCCGAGGCTCTCGTGACCGAGCTTTCAAATCTGTTACCAAAAATGGCAACTACAACCGGGTCAACCATGGAAAGGTGCATTGATGAGCCATCTAGACGTCCTTGGTCTCCGGGTGCGGTGCTCGAGTGGCCGCCATGCTCGTCGAGCTCTCCATCATGGCTTGATACTTCATTTTTGATTGCCAAAAATGAGCAACGGGCTTGCTGGGCACAAAAAATAGCATTTATGAGGCACTTGATCGCCTCGGGAAAATACCCGGCTTGGAAAGCGTGCCTGTGAAGCGCTTCGCTAAGTCTTCATCCACCACTTCGCTTCACAATGGTTCTGGGCCGAAGCAAAAACTCCTCTTTGATATGTACTTCACAAAATTGAGCTTCGCAAAACTACTTCGGGGGCGGGGAGCGCCGAAGCATATCTACTTCGTAAAATGGACCTCTTTGCTTTTGCCACTTTGTCGTCAAAATTGCTTCGCCGATGCCTTGGAGAAATACTTCACTGCGATCCTCTTCCAAAACTGTGGTTCGGGAAGATTTCGGCCGAAGCAATTGTCTTCAAAAATGCTGCATCCCTTTACTTTGGATAGAAGTACTTCGCAGAAAATTAGCCGAAGCAAATGCTTCGCAATGTGCTCTTGCCGAAGTAAAGATGGTTCGCTGATGGAGGGGCCCGAAATGAGTACTTCGGCAACTTTCTGGCGAAGTACTTTTAATGCTCTTTGAGTTCCGCTTCGCTGATTTTCTGGCCGAAGTGACTGATGGAAATACTTCGGATGCGAAGTAGTTTCCTTGCCTTCTCCTTTGTATTTCTCTTCGGCACATTGCTTCGCAAAAAACTCCACCCGAAGTAGTATTGAAAATGCTTCGGGTGTGAAGCTCTCTTTTCTTTTGAACGCCGCTTCGCTCATCTTTTGCCCGAAGTAGCTGCTGGAAGTGCTTCGGGCGTGAAGTAGTTTCATTCTCTTTTCCTTGTGTTTTCCTTTGGCGAAACTACTTCGCAAAACTTTTACCCGAAGTAGTGCTGGAAATGCTTCGGGTGCGAAGCTCTTTTCATTCTCCTTTGGTGAAGCTCTTTTCTCTAGCTTGTTCGGCAATGAAGTTCTTTCTTTTCCATTTTTATATACAAAGGGGTGGCATTGGAAGCCAAAATTGCTGCAACTTTTCAAAATAAAAACAACAAAGCAAAAAACTTTACACAATACTGTACAAAATTTGTTTTCTTTTTCTACCCCTTAAGGAATGTGACAAAATTGTCAACATTCTTGGCGGCTCGCGGGGCAACGAGCTCGTCTCGGTGGGAGAACCCTTCAATTCTGATCCATTGGGCTAGAGTCTCTCCCCGATCCTTCTCCTCCTTCTTCTTCTTTCTCTTCTTCTCCTTCTTCTTCGGCTCCCTCTTCATCTTCGGCTTCCTCCTCTGGAGCTGCTTCCTGTGTCGACGAAGGGGCAAGACGCTCATGAATTTTCCTCATGGTTCGGTGAACCTGGGACCAGGCACTCTTCGAGAAAGGTTCCAGATCTTGTAGTGCCTTGATCAACACTCGAAACCGATCGATTTTCCCGATGTCTGCATGTTGGGCTCTAGTATACAGGTCATTTAGGGAGGCCGCGATCTTGCAGTATCTCAGGAGGTAGTCTGTGATCTGCTTTTCTATAATGGGCTCCGCCCATCCGTCTATCTCCGAGACGTCGCCTTCAAACTGAAGCCATGTTGGCTTAATCTCTTCTTTGGACAGGAGATGCCCGTCGTCATCTGTGAAACTTGGGAAGCCCATGGAAGAGAGATCTTGAAAATAGCTCATTGATGTGCGCTGTTCGTTCTCAAAAATATCCAGGAGATCTTTTGCCTTTTGCATTTTTTGCACCTTGGAGAAGAAAGCGCGTACTATGGCTCGGGCTGTAGACCAGTCCCTAGCTGTTCGGCTCATCGCAGGGACCTGCAAGTCTTGATACTTGGCGCTCTGTACATCGAAAGCTAGCTTGAGTCGGCTTCTAGCTTTCTGGGTGATCTCTTCGATGATTGGCCCTCCTTCGGCAGCGGCATCCCGGGCTTCCATAATGTAGGCCAAAATTGAAAGAGCGCTAGAGGCCCGAGATCTGAAGTTTTTGAGCAAATGCGAGCGAATCTCCTTGATTCTGCTCCTGTCACATAGCCCTAGGCCCTCCTTTTCGTACAGCTGGTTCTGCATCTGCAAAATTTTTCCTTCGAGCTCTTTTGCCCTCAGTTCATTCTCGGCCTGTCTCTGTGCTCGATTTTTGGCTGTACATTCCAGTTGGTTTATTTGCGATTTTAGGGCATGTGCTTCTTTTCTCATCAACTTGCATTGCTCTTCGACATCCGCTAGCTTGGACCGAACTCTTGCCAGCTCTTCCTCTAGCTTAATATTCGCGCTCTCTGCTTCGAATCTACGCTGATTTGCAATGTTTGCGTGCGCTCGAAAGGTCTCGACCCCTACATGCATAGACAAAGACTCATTGTCTATGTTCAGGTGCTCCAGGTCCTTGGTTTTCTCCTGATAATCATAATCTATTGGGGTCATCTCATCCAGAGGCTTCTGGACCCTGGGGACCTTCTTCACTTTGTGCAATTTTCTTGCCTCCAGGTCAAAGACTGCACATTTCTCAACTTGGGCCAGAGAGCGCCCTCTTTTCTTCCTAGCCTCCTTTAGCATCTTCTCTGTGTTTTGTCGGGCCTGAAGTAGCTTTTTAGCTAGAGGACGTTCCTTTATTATGGACAGCTCGGATTCAAATGAGGCTGGATCTCCAGCCGAAGGGGTAAACAAATATAAAGGGTTGACGGGGAATGCCTCACCAGAAGGTTTGACAACAGGTGTAGCGGGGGCCTCGGCTAGCGGGACAACACCGTGTATGATGGGAACCTGGGTCTCGGGGTTCGACATTGAGATATTGACTTCGCCCTGGCTGAGAATGGCAGGGTCGGAGGCATGGGCGGGCGAAGGTGTTTTAACAAGTTTGTCTTGGCCGGATGACTCGGGTGGAATGGGGTTAGGCAGAGAAACAGACAATGCTTGGAGAGATGATTGGCCTTGTAGGGGGGAAAGGGTTGATGATGACCCTCAACCGAGACCATGGTGGACGCGTCAGAGATCGAGGCGAAAGGGAGAGAGTGCGTACCTGCATGCCCTCCTGGCAAAGCGGCCATAGTAACTTCTTGCGTGATCGGCTCTTGGCCTTTTTGGGCCTCGGCACCTTCGACCTCCAAGACTTCTACCTCAGGATCCTCTTCCTGTGGGAGGAGTTCCTCCACATTGATAATGTTTACATCTGGGACCATCTCGGCATTTGGTGGCACATTTGCTTCGATCGAGACTGGCACAGGTTGTTCGACAGGCAGACTCGGATGCCCTGTACGGGATCGCTTTGGACAGGGTGAGGGTGCTTGTACTTGCTCTGGCCTTTTCCTCTTCTTCCTTTCCAATGGCTGCTCTGATTCTTCGGCACTTGTATCCTCAGATGGTACTTGCGTTAATACCCTTGGCGTAGCTTCAGCTTTCTTCTGTACTCCCGAGGCATCGTCAGTCTTCCCTGGACTTTCGCCCGATCCTGGGGTAGTTGGAGGGACAAAATCGGTGAAGGATATGGGCTTCCAAGATCCAACCTTAGTTTCGTAGATGATAGCGAAGTCCCTATCCATTGTCAAGAGTCCGTAGGAATTCATCTTTCGATGATGGACTCTCATTATCCACCATTCCCTCCGTTGTTCCTCATCCCAGTTCTTCAATTCTTCCTTCAGATCATCCTTGGCCTTCTTCCAGAATGTGGAGTCTGGGGTTGGAAATGGGTATTGATCAGGATCGAATTCTATTTCCATGGGATAGAAGTCATGCCAGGGAGGTAATGTTCTCATTTTTTCTAAATGCCACTCTAGATCCCTCCCGTTGGGATTGTTTCTCTGCTCCATTATTTCGGGATGGGGGCAGACATGAAAATTTTTACATTTTAAGTGATTTTTCATCACCCCTATGGGATCATAATACCACCTTTGAGGAATCTGGAGCAGGCCAAAATTAGCCAGTTTTTCCTCCAGGAAAATGTTCTGCTTCAAGGCGAAGACTTCAATCACCCCCATCCTAAAGGGGAAGTCGCAGGTAGGAGCCCACTTCCGGCCATGGCCGTAGATTTCATTGGTTGCGTCGCTCTACCGAGCGACCTCCAGTGCAAATTGGTACTCGGATGGGAAAACAGGCAGCAGGAAGGGCTTTCCCATGAAGCCGAACAGGCGTATCACAAGCCCCTATGTAAGTTGAAAAATATCCCCCTTTTTTGCCTGCACCACCCTGTCTCTCAGACTGAGGGGCACCCGAGGGCTGGACCCTATCAACAATTGCATGGCGGGTCCCAAGAATTGTTGATTGAAAGAATAATAAGACTCTGACCTCAATAGGAGGCGAGTCCACTGGTATATAGGCAAAGGATTTCCATCCTTGCCTCTTGGTGTAACTGCAACATGGGGAAAATTCTTATGTGTATGGTAAAAGAAAAGCCATACAAGAAAAGAACATGGGCTGAAGTGTTGCTCCGCTCCAGAAGTCTTCATCGTGGTAAGCCACGTGTGCAGGTTTTGGGCCACCCATTCTGCCCAGTCGAAGAAGACTGGGTTGGTGTTCGGCCTCGAAGCATCGGGGGCATAAAACTCCCCTCTGGAAATACATTCGGCCAGGGACACCTGCCAAGGGTGCACCGAAGCGTCGGTTGATAGGCCCGCCACCCATGCGATGATGGAAAAAATATCTGTGTTCTTGAAGGCTTCCAAGGGTAGGGGCATTTGAGGCAGCTTGCCTGAAGGGAGCCCGCTTTTGAGATTTTCTCGGAGGAATTGCAGCACGTAGTTGTTCGAGGTAAACTTCTCCGTTTGTTCGCTCAGAATGACGTTGCGAACCGTGTACCCCTTCGGAGGCCCTTGCTATGGTGCAAAAGCTGCTTGCACATCCTCCTTCAAGATAGAGAACAACTTGTGACCAGTGGCATTCAGCACTTGCCTGGAAGCTGGTTGATAGTTCTGTGCGATGGCATAAATCAGCTCAGGGCAATGGTGCACAGGAGGAGTCAGATACCAATAGATTTGGGAGTAATACGCGGTGGCCCTCTTGTTGTCAGCCGAGAGCCTGCTCCTCATAAAGTCGATAGTGTACCTGAGCTCGGCCACGCTTCTTGAGAGTTCTGTATCTTTAATTTTCTCCCACCTGTCAACTGGTGGCTCAACAAGTTGTTCCTCTTCAGATTCTTCTCTTTCTTCCACAACTTGCTTCTCTGGGTGGGTGTTCGGGTTGGCCTTCTTGGGTCTCTACCTTTTCTCCTCCGAACCTTTCATTTTTTTAGGCACAGTCATCTCTGGCTCCTTTCCTTTCTGCGTAGAACTTTTCTTTCCCATGTTGTATGGTTATGGCAGCAACACCAGTAGCGCAGACTGTTTCGACGTCAGGGAGCTTCTCGGCGAGTGGCAGCAGAATTTGCAGACAAGCAATGCTCTTTCAATCTTGCACTTTCAAATAACCTTTTCTTTGCTAAAGCCTGCCCTTTATAGCCTTAAGGGGCAACTACCCCTATTTATGGTTCTTGCCATAATTAAACCTATGCTAGTGGCCTAGGAAATTGCTGCACCATTCGATTGGCTATCCAACGGCATCGCATGCGGGGTTACGCGTCGTAATGATTACACCTTGCATTGGAAGCACATCTTGCACTCGGGTGTGAGCTTTAACTAAATTGCCTCGGGACATGCCCCGCCACCTTCGCCTTAAATTCGTATGCTTCGAGCTCTTTTCAAGGTGGTAGTCAGCACATTTCTCGAGACGTGCTTTAAATGCTCCCGTTCTGTACATTATTGGTTCGGCGAAGTTTGGGGTCGAACTTGGAAATGCTTCACGGTGAACCTCTTCTTCGGGCTGATCTTCCACGTTTCGGGCCCGAGGTACTTATCCTTTGCCGTGCTTTGCAAGGACTACCTACCGAAGCTTGTGCTTCGGAAAATTACTTCGCAAGATTTCTACCCGAAGTGGTTGCTGGAAATGCTTCGGGTGCGAAGCTCTTTCGTGCCTTTGTTTGAACTTTGGTTCGGCCCTTTACTTCCTCGCAACTGCTTCATTGGGTAAAAATCCCCGAAGGAGATTCTGAAATTTTTTTTTTATTTTATTTTTTGAACCCTTGCGTAATGTGACAAGACTTGTCAACATTATTGACGGCTCGCAGGGCAACGAGCTCGTTTGGATGGGAGAACCTTTAGCCTTGATCTATTGGGCCAGAGGCACCTCCAGACCCTTCTCCTCTCACTCCTTCTGGGAACGCTTCTACATCTGGTTCTCCCTCTTCTTCTGCTTCTTGAGACACATTCAAGGGATTCCGGCTGAATTCTTGTGTCTCGCCCCTTGGGATACAAAAAGGGCACAAAAAGGTGCCTTCCTCATTCTCAGGCCTTCCCGCTTGCGACTGCTCTCCTTGGACTACCTCCTGATGGAGATTGCAAGCAGCCACATTGTTCATTGTTGGGTCAAAGCTTGCATATTCCCATTGCTGTTCTTGGGCAAAATTTGTTTCTTGAGCTCCGAATGACTGCATCTCAAACCTATGCTCAGTACGAGGAGTCTGCCATGATGAATACTACGCAGGATGGCCAGGAGCAGTGAACAGTGATGGGCTTTCTCCCCACTGCCACTTTCTAGATAGGAACAAGAGTTGTTCTGCCCGTATTGCTTCCTCAAATATCTGAGGAAATCTTCGTTCACCAGATTGTAGTAAGAGAAGGCGTATGTCCGGGTGAAAGGCACGAACATAGAAGAGGTGAGCTTGGGCATGCGTCGGTCGGATTTCCACTGGAATATCCTTCCAACTTCTACAAAATCGGACATTGAAGTCCATGATGCTCTCCAGAGGTGCTCTTATGATAGCGAACAGATCCATCAAAAGTTGGGAGGGATCTTGAGAGCCGTCGAATGTCTTGATCAATGCTTCTGCTAAATCGCTCCACGAGCAGATGCTTTCATTTTCGAGTAATCTGAACCACTGCATCGCTTCTCCCTCCAGAGACATGACCAGAAGTCTCACCATGACATCTTCGTGGATTATGTTGTGGAGGTTCGCCAATGCAGCAACGTCTTCAAGGTGCCTTTGGGCCATTCCTTTAGTGCCATCATATTTTGCCAATGTATGCAAGGCTCCTCTAGGAATTTTATGATAACCTTGAAGGTTCAGAGGGGAACGGGCATTCCAACTAGGATAACGTGCTTCTTCCATTATGGCAATGGCCTTGATTTTTTGGGACGTTTTCTTTCAGCTTAAAAGGCGTCTACGATGAAGGAATCTGGTTGTTTAGCTCAGTTAGAATAGCCAGGTGATTTTGACAGATGGGGGCAAGCCAGAGATTCACCAACTCGGGCTTCCTTAAAACATGGGGACTTTTGCCATGAAGGCACAAGTTTAGGTACTGGTCTTTACGACTTAGAGATTTTTGGGTAAACAGAGTCGCCAGATGCTAAAAGTCTTTTGGTAATGAGAGCATCGGTCCTCACTACCACTAATCAGGTGAGACTGACCGGGTCACACCGGGAACTGGTTAGAACTATTGGCCCCGGTGAAGATGGGTTTGTGTTAAAATATGGGACCTTAACTGGTTATGGATCTTTCTAAGACAGATACAGTTGGTCCCACCGGGCGTGCCAAAAACTGTTGGTCATCAGATCCGCCTAGGTAAGGATTTTGAGTATATGTATGCGCCCTAGACCTGGACCAACATTGAAAGGCCGAAGGGAAGAGATGCCCCTCATGCCAATATCTGGAGAAAGGCCGGCTCCTATGCTAAACTACTTGGGTGTTTGAAGACAAGAGTGCAGGAAAGAGATAAAAGGAGTAGGGTTAGAGAAATAAATAAAAAGGAGTAGGGTTAGGAAGAATAAAAAGGGTTAAGGGAAGAGAGATCGATGATTTAAGGTGGGAGAGAACAGGAAGCACGATCACTAACTAGCAACTTGAATAGAAGCAAGGAACACCAAGAGTAAAATGAAAGAAACGTAATATCAACCTCCCTATGTATCCTCCCGAACGAGTTTCAGGACACTGTCCCCGATCGCACACCGGACGCAGAGTTCAGCATCTCAGTCTACAAACGAAGAGAGATAGAAGAATCAAGCAAGGCAGGCAGCATAAAAGAAAGTCAATAAGATGTTTTCCAACTCCTATGTATCCTTTCGAACGAGTTTCAGGACACTATCCCCGATCACACACCGGACGCAGAGTTCAGCATCCAACATACAAACGAGGAGAGATAGAAGAATCAAGCACAGAAGGCAGCATAAAAGAGAAGAATTGAGCTCAAAGTCTCTTAGTATTAATCGCAGGACATCAAGTTATAGCAGCTTTCTAGCAGATAGTTCCCCCCCCTTTTCCATTACAATGCCTAGGTTTTTATAGAGGACCCGGGCCTCTGAATCATAATTACATAGCGAAGAAGAGTACGCCCTCGAGCCCTGAGAATCGGCTCCCCGAGGCTCTCGTGACCGAGCTTTCAAATCCATTACCAAAAATGGCAACTGCAACCGGGTCAACCATGGAAAGGTGCATTGATGAGCCGTCTAGACGTCCTTGGTCTCCGGGTGCGGTGCTCGAGTGGCCGCCATGCTCGTCGAGCTCTCCATCATGGCTTGATACTTCGTTTTTGATTGCCAAAAATGAGCAACGGGCTTGTTGGGCACGAAAAATAGCATTTATGAGGCACTTGATCGCCTTGGGAAAATACCCGGCTTGGAAAGCGTGCCTGTGAAGCGCTTCGCTAAGTCTTCATCCACCACTTCGCTTCGCAATGGTTCTGGGCCGAAGCAAAAACTCCTCTTTGATATGTACTTCGCAAAATTGAGCTTCGCAAAACTGCTTCGGGGGCGGGGAGCGCCGAAGCATATCTACTTGTAAAAAGGACCTCTTTGCTTTCACCACTTTGTCGTCAAAATTGCTTCGCCGATGCCTTGGAGAAATACTTCATTGCGATCCTCTTCCAAAACTATGGTTCGGGAAGATTTCGGTCGAAGCAATTGTCTTCAAAAATGCTGCATCCCTTTACTTCGGATAGAAGTACTTCATAGAAAATTAGCCGAAGCAAATGCTTCGCAATGTGCTCTTGCCGAAGTAAAGATGGTTCGCTGATGGAGGGGCCCGAAATGAGTACTTCGACAACTTTCTGGCGAAGTACTTTTAATGCTCTTTGAGTTTCGCTTCGCTGATTTTCTGGCCGAAGTGACTGATGGAAATACTTCGGATGCGAAGTAGTTTCCTTGCCTTCTCCTTTGTATTTCTCTTCGGTGATACTACTTCGCAAAAAACTACACCCGAAGCGGTGTTGAAAATGCTTCGGGTGCGAAGCTCTCTTTTCTTTTGAATGCCGCTTCGCTCATCTTTTGTCCGAAGTAGCGCTGGAAATGCTTCGGGTGCGAAGCTCTTTTCATTTTCCTTTGGCGAAGCTCTTTTCTCTAGCTTGTTTGCCAGTGAAGTTCTTTCTCTTCCATTTTTATATACAAAGGGGTGGCATTGGAAGCCAAAATTGCTGCAACTTTTCAAAATAAAAACAACAAAGCAAAAACTTTACACAATACTGTACAAAATTTGTTTTCTTTTTCTACCCCTTAAGGAATGTGACAAAATTGTCAACAGGACCTCCCTTGGAGGATTGCCCTCTCCTATCCAACTCACCTACAACACCTGGGTAACTATAGCTCAAATTTTATGAAAGAAAGGTTATGTAAAAACACATTGTTTAATGTGAGTACCTATAATACCTTCCCAAAATAAATTAAGGGCCAAGTGAATAATGCTATAGTGTAATATTGTGTGATAGATTACAAATGGAGTTGTGGATAATTTTGAGTAATATGGATGGGATATTGCAAGAGAGATTATAGCCAAACTCACAGAACTATAGTATGATCTTGTGATAGATCTTGAGACAACTTGATAGCCAAATTTGTGGGAGGACTATAGACTACAAGTATGAATTTTTTAATATTATTTTTGTTTCATGAAATAGGAAATACTTGTGAAAGTATGATGTGTTTTAATTATATTCCTGTGGGATGAAATAGGAAATACTTGTGAAAGTATGAATTGCTTAATGCTATTTCTGTTTGAAGAAATATGAAATACTTGTGAAAGTATGATGTGTTTTAATGCTATTTTTGTTGGATGAAATAGGAAATACTTGTGAGAGTATGAATTGCTTAATGCTATTTCTGTTTGAAGAAATATGAAATACTTGTGAAAGTATGATGTGTTTTAATGCTATTTTTGTTTGAGGAAATAGGAAATACTTGTGAAAGTATGAATTGTTTAATGCTATTTCTATTTTATGAAATATGATATACTTGTGAAAGTATGAATTGTTTAATGCTATTTTTGTTTGGATAAATATGAGAAACTTACTCAAGTATGAATTGTTTGATGAAATATGAGATACTTGTGAGAGTATGATATGCTACATACATAAAAGAGATCTCATTGATGAATGAATTGATAGCATTATTTCAATTAAGAACTAAAAATAGTTGATTGTAATAATACTTATTTCAAAGGCATATCCTTGTGGAGAAGGATATGGGATGAAAATGTGTTCTTTCAATCTTAGGAAAGTATGGGATTTCCTTCCTTTGAATAATGGAATGCTTTAGACAAGTACATTGTGGAGAATGTATTGTGTTTAGTTGTATTCAATGAAAAGTTATTACATGATATTGTTTGTTTAGAGTTGCATCTCATATACATGAAATGGGTTATCCTGATCCCAAAAAAATCTACTCTCTAGTACCTATGGATCAGATGGAGTCAAGCAAAGACCTAATTGTCTCCATCCTACAGATATATGGTATATTTAGGAATGTCCTATGTGCTGGTTGAGGTCGATAAGGCTCCATTCCTCCTATGCCCAACCTGTTGAAAGTGGCACCTCGAAAGGGGTTTTTTCCACTATAAATTAGTTTTAAAAGAAAACGTGTCAAATTCAAGTTTTTCGCAGGACTGCCCAAACTTCCGAACTCGTTTCGGTCATATCTCACTCATCCGGACTCGGATTGAGCTAAAATTTTGAGGGTAGATGCCTGAAAAACCCTAGAACGTCTCCACCAATTTTCATATCATTTGGAGCAACATAGATCCTAGCACATCCCTATGTGTGAACGACATATTTGGCAAGCGGCTATGCGAGGGTTTCATCTGGGTTGAGTGCAAGCAGCTCCAGAGGTTGGTTTTTAGGGCCTTCGGGCCCTAGCGGCCAATATTTTTGTGGTTTATTCTCAATATTTTAGCAAGAAATGTTGCAGGGGATACAAGATGGGTTAGAAATTTGTCTTTCAACAGATCATACTGTGAACTTGAGTGACAACGGCTTCCAATTTGCTGCACAAAAGAAAAGTGAAAACCATACCTTTCCACGGCGTCTAGGGCAAGGATTAAAGAGATCACGAAACAAGTTTCAAGCGAGTTGATCAAAAAATGGGTCATATCTCAAGTGAATCTGGTGCTAAGGTGCACCCACAAAATAATTCTCTTGTGAAAACCCCTATCAAGGGTAAGAATTTTGAAGACTCGGTCCCAAAAATGAATTTTAGGGATGCCCTTCATGGTGGACAGCCTCAGCCCAATGCTAATATCAATATTAGGGCTTCCCATAAACCTCTAAGAATGCCTAAGATTGATCCCAGGAAAATAGAGTCAGGATGTCTTAAAGCAGCTGATGGAACTCCTATTGTTAAGCTTGATATGGATAACATTCAGATCGGCATTGAAGATTTGGAAAAAAGAGGACTAATTTGTCGGTTCGTGGGTTTTCATCCGAGTCTATCTACTTTCAAAGTCTGGGCTACAAAAAGCTGGAAAACTAAAGGTGAGTTACAAATCTCTATTTATCCAAATGGTTATTTTCTTGTTTTATTTGCTAATAATGAAGATAGAGAGAAAACTTTTCAAGGGGGTCCTTGGTTTTTTGGAAGGGCGGGGCTTTTCATGAAGCCCTGGCATACTAAATTTAAAGCCGAAGAAGAGATGCCTTCTATTGCTCCCGTGTGGGTTAGACTCTTTGGCCTCCCTATTGAATTTTGGAATCCTACTATTTTTTCTTCAATTGGAAACTCTTTAGGAACTTTTATGATGATTGCTGATTGTACTCAAAATTTTGAACATATTATTTATGCTCGGATTTGTGTTTTAATGGATTTTGACAAACCCCTACCTAAAAAGATCACATTACAATTTGGGGAAGACACTTGGGAGCAAGTAGTGGACTATGAGAACATTCCTTTTCATTGTAGAATTTGCCATGAATATGGTCATTTGGCCAATGCTTGCCCAAATAAAATTCCTGATCAAAAGAAAGAAGATATAAACTTAGCAGGTTTCCAAATACCTAAGAAGAAGAACACTCAGAAAAAACCAGTTATGAAGGATCAATCAAAGTCATCTGCTAATATGTTTGAAATCCTTTCCACAAATGATGTCCCAAGTGAGGAAGAGGAAATAATGGAAACTGAAATCTTAGAAACACAATTTAAATATGAAGGGAAGAACTCGAGAGACAAACCAACAAATCAAAGGTTTTCAACGAGAAAAAAAGGAGAAAATTTACACAAGAAAAACAATATTTCAAATGTCAAAACTTCAAATAATGCAGGTCCCAATATAGACTCTATTGAACCATCTAGTAAAATTTTGGTTGTGTACGAGCATTCTTCAAGGTTAGAAGCCATCTCAGATTCAATTGGAATAAGTCAAGAAACAGGAAAAAAAAATTGAAGATGGATTCTAATCAAAAAGTAGGTCGCAAGACCAATCAATATCATATGGTAAAAGAAGGTGAAAAGCTTGTAGAGGAAGGTAAGATTAATGCCCTTCCCAAATTTTTTAGCCCTGGTATTAATGAAGATCATCACTTGGAATATTAGAGGACTCAAAGGGAGTCTTTCAAAACAAAATGAAATTAGAAGAATGATTCAGGTAAATCATCCACATCTTGTTTTCCTTCAAGAAACTAAGATGTCAATGGAGGATATGGACTTAATTGCCAGTAAAATTTGGCCAGCTAGAAAAGTGGTTTCCCTCAGTTCCCAAGGGACTTCGGGTGGCATTGCTTGTCTTTGGGATCCAAAAGAGGTAGTTATTCACCATATGGTTGGCAGTTGGGGTTTGTTGGCTATAGCTATTCAAAGTAGACATTCCAACCAGATTATGCTCTGCATTACTATTTATGCTCCAACTTCTTTGGAGGAAAAAAGAAGACAGTGGAAGGATATTACTCATATTATCTCTCATTTTCCTAAATCTTGGATCTTGATCGGAGGAGATTTCAATACCATCCTCTCTCTGGATGAGAAAATGGGGGGAAATAGAAATTTGGACAAAAGCACCGACCTCATGAGCGAATATATTGCAAACCTCCATCTTGTGGATATCCAACTGAGATAATGGCCTTATGACTTGGTCTAACAGAAGGCAAGGCTTAGCTTGTATAATGGAGAGATTGGATAGGTTTTTGCTCTCTAAAAATTTCTTAATCCATGGTCACATTCCTAAAGTGAAGACTCTTAATAATGCTTGGTTCGGATCATTGGCCGGTCATGGTGGAAATGTGGAAAACCAATGTGAGTTTCTCTCCTTTTCATTTTCAATTAATGTGGCTTAGAGACATTTCCTTCAGACCTCATGTGCAACAATGGTGGAAGGAAGGTAAACCTAGGCATGGGACTAAGATGTTCTATTTTGTCAAAAGTCTGCAATACATTAAATCCATAAATCAAGACTTGGAACTGGAGAAGAGTTTGGGGATGTTCATAAAAAAAACATGAAGTTATTGCTCATCTTGAAAATTTGAATAAGAAAATCCATTTAGATGGCCTCACGAGAGAAGAGAAGTGCAGATGAAATTAAACTCACAACTCAGTTAGAGGAATGGGAAAAAAGAGAAGAAATCTTATGGAAGCAAAAATCTAGAATTCAATGGCTCAAAGAAGGAGATCGAAACACAAATTTTTTCCACAAATCTCTTCTAGCTCGAAGATCTCACAACTTTATTTCTTCCTTAAAATCAGATTCTGGAGATGTTGTTTATACTTGGGATGGCATGAACTCTATTGTTGTTGATTACTTTTCCAATATTTTTGTTGCTACTCCCCTTGACTCAACTTCACAATATAATGTTCTTCAAGCAATCCCTTCTCTTATCACTTCTGAGGAGAACTCTATTTTAACTGCTCCTATTACTATCAATGAGCTTCAACAAGTAGTTTTTAAAATGCAAAAAGGGAAAACCCCAGGTCTTGATGGTTTTCCTATTGAGTTCTACCAAGAGTTCTAGGATATCCTTCATGTTGATTTATTAGAGGTGGTGGAAGAAGCCAGGAAAGCCAAAGAAATTTTGAAGGTTATCAATAAAACTTATATTACTCTTGTTCCAAAAGCTCAAGAGGTTGATCATATCTCAGCTTTTAGACCTATTGCTTTATGTAATGTTCTTCTCAAAATCATTACTAAAATCATGGCGAGAAAGGTTGAAGCCTCTTTTGCATAAGATTATTTCCCCAGAGCAAGGGGGTTATGTGGAAGGACGTCAAATAGTAGATGAGATAGTTCTTGCTCAGGAAGCCATCCATTCCATGGATATGCAAAATTCTCCTTCCATGTTCATTCGGTTAGACTTATCCAAAGCTTATGACAGAGTGGATTGGCACTTCCTTATCAAAGTTTTGAGGCAATTTGGTTTCTCTAAGGATTGGATGGATTGGATTATGGGATGTATCTCTTCAGTTTCCTACTTAGTTCTTATCAATGGCAGGCCTTCTCAGTCTTTCCCAGCTTCTAGAGGTATTAGGCAAGGTGACCCGCTATCCCCTTATTTATTCATCATTCTTGCTTGAATGCTTGGGTAGGACTATAACCAAAAAGAGGGAAAACAAAACCCTTGAGGGAGTTACCATTGCTCATGGAGCTAGACCTATCTCTCATCTTCAATTTGTGGATGACTCTACTATTTTAGGTAAAGCTACAGTTAAGGAAGCTTCTAATATTAAGCAAATCATTAGCTATTTTTCTAAGGCTACTGGGCAGTTGATCAATGAAGACAAATCTAAAGTTATTTTCTTTCACTGCTCTGCTAGACAGGAATCCATGGTCTTGGATAAGCTAAGATATAAGAAGACCTCTCTTCCAATCACTTATTTAGGTATTCCCATAAATATTCAAAGGCAAAAAAATAAATATTGGAATTGGTTGTTGGACAAAGTCAAGAAGAAAATTGGAAAGTGGACCAACAAGTGGCTTTCTTATGGGGGTAGAATCACCTTGGTAAAATCAGTCCTTCAAGCTATTCCTATTTATGTTTCTTCCATTTTGAATATTCCAAAGGCTGTTCTTCGAGAATTGGATCAAATCAGTCATCGTTTCCTTTGGAGTGGTACTAAGGAGAAAAGAAAATGGGCCTTGGTGAAATGGGATACTTTATGTCTTCCTAAGAGTGAAGGGGGGTTAGGTTTACGGTCTTCAATTAATAACAACAAAGCTTTAGCTTGCTAAATTATATTGGAGGATGTTGCATAACCCCAATGCTCTTTGGGCCAATAATCTCCGTGCTAAATATCTTGAGAACAAAAGTCCTGAAGACCTTGTTCGCTATCAACTTCCTACCAAAGGTTCTCCCATTTTAGCGAGTTCTTAAGACTGGTGAGGATTTGATAAAGAAAAAATTATTTTGGATCATTCATAATGGTCAACATGCAAATTTTTGGATAGATTCTTGGGATGGTCACAAGCCTTTGATAACTCAATTTCCCGATTGGAGGCCTTGGATGGAGGAGCTTCATCGAGCTAATTGGATAAAGGTGGCTAATTATTGTCGGTACCATACTTGGTAATTCAAAGGTTGGTAGATATTGGATCCCTATTGAGGACTGGCCTATTCAAATCCCAGAAAGGCAAAGACAAGATATCCAAGGCATCCTTCATATGAGATCCCTCTCTTGGTCCCATGAAAAAGATTGTTTTGGATGGAACAACACTACTAAGGGTGAGTATTCAGTTGCTCAAGGTTATTTGACCTTATGCCATAATAATCCCAACCATTCTTTTGACATATTTTCTCAATTGTGGGCTCAAAATCTCTGGCCTAAGGTGAGGTTCTTTAATTGGCTTTTATTGCATCGTAGGGTGCTTACTGGTGAGCAACTTATGAAGCGTGGTTTTCATGGCCCTTTTAGATGTGAAATGTGTGAAGAGAATGTAGAAAATATCAACCATATTTTTATTGAGTGTACTTTAGCCTCTAAGCTGTGGAGGAGAATGGCCACTTTACTTGGCTTACGATGGTCCAATTTTTTTACTTTTGAACAACTTTGGAGGGATTGGCCTAATCAAGAGGGTGTTGATCATTTTATTAGGCAGTTAGTTTGGATGGGTTCTACCATTCTTCTTTGGAATATTTGGAATGAAAGGAACAACCAAATTTTTAATCAAGATAGGAAGGATATTCACTATATTTGGCAAAAGACCATAGCCAACTTAGTTGAATCGAGTCCATCATCTCCTTAATCACCCCCAAAACTCCCACCAAATATGGGATCAAGTGATGCAAATATTGAATATTAAACCTTCTAAGGGCAACCATCTTAAAGGGAATGTGAGTATTAGTAAATTGGATAGGAATAGAAATTGGCAACCTCCTCCTAAGGATTTTGGAAAATTCAATACTGATGGAGCCTCTAGAGGGAACCCTGGAAAAGCTAGTGTGGGAGGAATTGGTAGACTTTCAGATGGCTCCCTGGTTTTTACTTTTGCTGAGAATTTGGGTATTCTTTCCAATAACCTTGCTGAGGGGTATGGTATCCTCAGAGGTCTTCAGGAGGCTACTAAGGTTGGATGGGAAAAGGTGTTAGTTGAGTCTGACTCTCAACTTATGATTAATCTCTTGAAGAATCCTTCTAAGAATCATAAGGTGGATTGGAGAATAAAAATAATTATTGAGAAGATTCGAGTTAATCCAGATGGGATTTTTGAAAGTTGATTACAATCATGTGGTCAGAGATCAAAACAAGAGTCTTGATGCTTTAGCTAATTGGGCTTTGGACAAAGGTGATCTTACTTGTTATGGCCACCCTCCTATATGGTGGGCTTCTCAAATTAGGGAAGCTCTTCTTTCTATCATTTCTTTGGATGGCTCCAGTTCTGAAGGTACCTAGTTTCTTCTTGTTTTTTTTTTTTTGCTTCTCTTTGGTTCATTCAGTTTTTTTTTAGTTCCCTAGCTCATTCTATTCTTTATTTTGTTTCCTCTGTTGATTCTTGCCTTAATAGTCTTCTGGTCTAGATAGGTCTTTGTTTTGTTCATTTTTTATTTCTTTTTTCCTTTTTGTTTTTTTTTGTTTAGTTTTTTAAGGTGGGTGGGTTTTTTTATTTTGTTTTGTTTTTGTGTTCTTTGTGTTGTTTTTTGTTGTTCTTGTGTTTTTGTTGTTTTGTTTTTTTTTAATGTTTTTTGTTATTGTTCTTGTGTTTTTTTTAGTTCTTGTTCTTGGGTTTCTCTTTGTTTGTGTTATTTCGTGTTTTTATGGGTGAGTGTTTTCTATATTTTTTGTTTTTTTTGTTTTTATTGTCTATTGTTGGTTGTTTTTTATTTTTATTTTTGTTTTATTTTTTAATTTTTTAGGTTTTGGTTGTGTTTATTTTTCTTGTTTTTTTTTGGGTTATGTCTTTGTAGTGTTCTGTTGTTTTTGTCTTGTTTGTGTTTTGTTATGTGTTTCTTGTGTTTTTCTATGTGGTTTGTGTTGTGGTTTCTTTTATCTTATTGTGTGTGTTTGGTTGTGCTTTTGTTTTTGACACACTCAAGGAGCATGTTTTTTATTTTATTTTATTATTTTTGTTGTTATCTGCTTATTTTTAATTGGGTTTGTGTGTTTGTTTGCTCCTTGAGTGTGTCAAAGGTGGTAGGCCAGGTCCGAGTCCTGGGCATTTTTGGCGGAATGGATACCCCTGCCTCCTTGGGTCTTACCCAAAAGTGGCATCCCTTTTGGGATGTTTTCCACAAATAAAAAAAATATGGAGTCAAGCAAATATCGACACTAGTTGAGTTCTATTGATCATGTATACATGTTGTAAAACAAAGCCTCTTTAATGAAGGGCTTCTATTATTGTAAAATGTATTTATTGGGATCAATTGTAATTTGAATATATCACTCCTTGAGAGGATGTATATACAATGTAACACTTGACTTGAAGTGATCATAGAAATAATGTAGAATTACATGATGAATTAATATTACCTTATGATAAAAATTTAATCTCTAAAAAGTGACTCAAAGATCGTATCTATTTGATATAGAGTAACCTTAAAACAAAAAGTAATATTGCTTCATGCATGACACTTAGAGATTAATTGGGAAATATTTGTAAAGGAAAAACCTTGAAAGTTATCTATCTTGTGGAGATTATAGTTGGTTAAAACAAGTAAGGAAAATGGTAGACATTCACAAGTCTATGCAGGTTTGTGTGATAACCCCCTTAGCCCCTATGGTTGATATAGGAAAGCTAAGCATTGCAATAGTTGTGGTTCTATCCTTAAGGAAGAACCAAAAAAATCTCAAGGCATACACCTAATGTATGGTTGAAAGAGACCTAACATAGAAGCTAGTTTAATGTTTGATTTAAACTAGTAGGGGAAAAGGGTGTTCCTATCTAGGATAGGAGAATTCCCAAATGCAAGGTAAAGAAACCTTACCTATAGGTCATTATAGGGGTTGGCCACTCCTATCCACAAAATAGAAACTGACCATATTGGATTCTTGTGAAGTGCAGCCTTGAACTTACTTGGATACTTATCTATAAGAGAACCACACAAAGATACTTTCAATGCACACTTGAGCTAGTAACCATAATAATGACTAGATGCAAAAAAAAAAAAAATCTTAGGTTGGTTGGTCGGGAATTGGGGTTATTACATTTAAAAATATTTATTTGTGTGCTTGTTTTTAGTGTTACCTTATATCCTCTCACCTCTTCTAATGACTCATTTACTTAGAATTCAATTAAAGTGCATTGAATATGATCATGTTACCTCAAAAAATGATCAGATTAATAGAGATGATCCTAACATAGATCTAAAAGAACAAGATAACATGGAAACTAAAATGAGTTTTTATCCTTATGAAGGACCTAATGGTGGGTTCATTGTTTTATCATTTAAGCATATTTGGGGTTTCATGAAAGCTAATAGAGATAATATATTGGAAGGTGTGGAATGAGAAGGTCATCTAAAAAGAGGTGAAACTCCTCCACCTCTTCCTCCAAAAAACTCTCATGTGCTTGAACAAAGTAACCCCTTACCCAAATCGGTACATCTTGATAATTTAGGAAACCAGGTAACTGATGCCACTGCTATAACCACCAACATTGGAATGAATCTACAAGTTCCTCCAATTAGTAGTGTCACTCAAAATTATTTTCAATTTCCTCCTTAATATTATAATATTAACACTTTAGCTTCTGTCCCACCAAATGTTGGTTATCCCTTTTCACAAGGAACTACATTTAACAATAGTATCCATGCATCCAATTTGATTGAAGTGCTAGTTCCTCAACACACATATATCCCTCGTTTAGGTAATTTGGGGACATTGCATAATAGTAATCCATAAGTGCATAATTTTAAAAATATGATAAAAAATTTGGTTTTAAAATTTGAGATGATTCAACCTTTAAGTTTCACTTATAGATATAAGAAATGTGTAATAAACCATTGGATCCTATTTTTGTTGCTAGGTCTTATCCAAAGAATTTTTCTATGTCATTTTTACCTAGATATAAAGGGACATAAGATCCAATAGAGAATTCAACAAGATATATAATAGAATACCATGATATCATATATGATGATATGTTATTACTGAAAATATTTTCTAAGAGTCTTGGTGGCATGGAATTAGAATGGTACTATCAGTTACCTAATTACTTAGTGAGGAACTTCAAAGAAATAGCATAATTGTTTGTTCAATAGTTTTGTGCATATATTGAGAAGGAAGTAACAATGAAATATGACTATAATTTAAAATAAAGTAAAGAGGAATTTTTTTCATAATTATTGGCTCACTGAAGAAGTTAAGTGGGACACTTGAGATATACTTTAGCTCCAAAGTATATGCTTGAGATATTTGTTGATGATTTACAAGAGTAGTTATCTTATGCGTTAGAGACCACTACTATTACATCCTTTGATCAATAAATTTATTTAGAAAGAAAATTAGAATAGGATCTTATCAAAATATTCCAACTCAAATTCAAAGAAAATAAACCAAGTCTTAACACAAGAATAAACATGTAGGAGATGATGGTGGAATGGATAGTAGGCCTGTTAACAATGTTACTAACAACCTACAAAAGATAATACTTTAGAATCCTTGACAAATAAATTTTACAAGGCTTAATATCTCCATGGAAGGAGTCTTAAAACAAATTTTAAAATCCAATGCAATTGAATTACCTCCCATAAGGTAATCAAATACTACAACTCAATTTTACAAAGTATGTCATCATTGTATGTATCACAAAGTAGACAAACATTGGATAAACTCTTGTAAGAATTTGAAACATGTGGTTTAAGATTTTATTGATGTAGTATGTATTGATATGGGGATATCTTAACCAAAAAATAACCAGGCTCCTATTCAACAAGCTTCAACAATAAATCAAGATATGGGAATATTCAAAATTCCATTTCTGAAATATAATCAACAAGTATCTAATTGGGTGGCTCATCATAAAGAGCCCTCTCCCTATGGTAATATGGTTGGCATGGTTGGGATAGCTACAAGAAGGCAAGACTAAACTCAGGCTACTTAGAATTCTCAATAAGGATAGAATTTTACATTAGAGCCTAGTGCAATTTTGAAGAATAATCAAAAAATGGTTTTGAATATGGGAGCTCCACCTTTAGAGTTGAAACCACAACCTAGGGTTTCATTTGATCTCTAAAAATAGTTAGCCAAAACTCCAACAAAAATATCATTTTTAGAACTCTTGCAAACTTCTCCCAATCATAGATATGCTTTGATGGAATTTTTAAAATAGCAATATGTTCCCTCAAGTTTTTCTCCTAATGCCATAGTTGATGCTATAGGATATTTTGGGATACATCACATCTCATTCTTGAATGATGATAAGCCTCCCTCAAACTTACAAGAATATTATTCACTTTACATCACCACACTTATTAGGGATACCTTTATTAAGAAAATCCTGATTGGTAATGCTTCCTCCATCAATTTGTACACATATCAACTATTTCAAAAATTTGGATTAAAATAGGAAGACTTAATAAAATATGATATCATCATAAAAGCTTTCAACAATGGGTCCCAAGAGGCCTGTGGTGTTATATATCTTCCCCTTAAGGTTGGGCCTAAAATATTAGATACTTTATTTTATGTGGTACATTATCCAACATATTTTAATCTTCTTCTTGGACATACTTGGATCCATGCAATGAAGGCCATCCCTTCTACTCTTCATTAATATCTAAATTTTGAATTTAAAAATCAAGATATCACCATTTCGGGTAACCCTCGACCATTTGAGTTTTGCTCAAATTTAGAGTAAGATCAATATGAGTTCAAACTTTATCCTTCTCTTTCTTCAATGGTTTCTCCATGTTCCTCATATTAGATATTAGATAAATTTCAAAATTTAAATATGAGTTAGTAACATATCCTAAATTTCTCATATTAGGATCATGATAATCAATTTCTTTAAAATCCTCCTTTGGATATTTTCAAGCTACCATTGTCACCTAGAAATATGGGTTTGCTCCATATGAGAGGTGATTTTTTAAACATTGGCATGTGTAACTTTATCTTCATAGGACGTACCTTAAAATAAAATATATGTGGTAGCAACCCCTATCCCATTGAGCATTATTTTGCTCATTGTTACATTTCTAATAACTACCCACTTCCTAAACAAATCCTATATAGTATGGGATATGTAGGAAAAGGTTTGGGGTCACAAAATAAGGGCATTCAAGAGCATTTGGATTTTGAAATTTAGCCTATAATATGTGCCATAAGTTCCATACCTAGGAAATACCAACCTATACCATTTTACAATGATGATCATCACATGACTTATGATGAATACATGGATTATCAAAAGTTAGAAATGGGTAATGAGGATGATGGTACCACTTATTATTTTGATATATTGTTTTGTAATATTATTGATTATGTATACTCCAAAATTAAGTTATTTTATTTATAGAAGGATCCCCCTTCGTTGTCCTATACGGATCTTGCGAAGTTATGAATTGCTCCTCCTTATGTTAAAAAGAATGGTTATGTTTGAGAGTGCATTGACTATTGTGCTATGGCTACCAAATAAAGATCTATAAAGGAGACAATCTATAATTCTAGTTATCAAGAAGGCTTACCTTTTAGATATTTATTTGATGAAATAATTCATGGTATGCCTATTATTTTTGTCAACAAAGGAGCCACATTAAGATTTTGTGTCGACAATCATCCTGCTTACTTAAAATAAAATAATATATATATATATATATATATATATATATATATATATATATATAATAATTATTTTCATAAAAATTATCATTTATAATTTAGCTATGCATTTGCATTTCCATTGCATCCATATTCTTGTTCATATTGCATTGTTACCTATCATTTTTTTGCATTGGTTGCCTGACATTTAACACAACTTGCATGTTTGAGTGTCATATTTTACATGATTGCTTGTTCATGACTGCTTGATCATATAGATTTTTGGGGATCTCATGATAATGGCATGTGATGATACCTTTTTAGGTTGTATATCACATGCATTTTTACTTTTCACTAGGGTTCTGATGCCTAGTGAAATCCCCACCTAGGGATTCTTCTTCAACTTATTTCTAATTTTTCTCTATTTTATTTATTCCTTTTGATCTATTCTTCCTTGATCATATAGGTATTGATTTATCATGTTTCTTAGGTCAAGGAAGATATCTTTTTAATATGTCCTTATCACTTCTTTGTTCTTATCGATTTTTCTTTTTCTATCTTTTTCTTCGACAAGGATATATGTGTATTTATTTTCTCCTTATCCTTCTCAAAAGTTACCTTCTTTTGAAAATTTGCACACATTCACCAAGTGTTTTCATATATTGCACCCCACATGGGATAATTGTACATCCTAGCAAATATATTATTGGATATGATCTCCTATCAGGCTATACTCCCTTTTGAATTAGTGGGATCAAAATCCCATTATAGGATAAGCTACTTGGCCATTTTTAGTAGGTCTTGGCATACATCCTAGCAAGTAATCACCCCATAATAATCAATTAGTGAGAAACCACCCATAGCGGGTTAGAATCCAACACTTAATCACTTATGACGAGTACTACACCCATAATCGGGTTTAACTTCATATTTTTGATATGATTCATAGTGTTTGATCATATTGGTATACCGTGACCTATGATGATTCAAATACTATGTTGCATTTGTCTTTCTCTATTTTTTATGGTTGACCTTTGGATATTATTTTCATTTCTTCTTCTTTCTTCTTACTCTTCCATTCTTGTGTCTCTTATTATTTCATGTTCTCATCCATCTCATCCATACATTTCATGTAGTCTTGCATTAAGATAGTTTTCATGCATAAAACATAATAAAATTTAAATCTAAATAATACCTAATCAAATCATATCACATGCACACACATTAACACATAAAATAAGGCAACTTAGTATTACTTGGTAGGATAGAGATACATAAGTGTCTAGTTGGTGTACAATAGTCCAGTCCTAGTACACTCAATAAATACCTAGGGATGCATACCACAATAAAAATTGGTATGTCATCCCGATACCTAGCCCTTGATCTAAGAGCCTCTCTCCTCTACTTTTCTTGGAGGAGATCTAGGCACCCGCATACCCACAAATGGTGAAGTTAAGACTATCAGTGAGCAATGCCATGACCTACTAGCTTACTATAGGGATGAAGGAAGTACCATCCTCTATACCTTTGGTACCACTTGGTTGTACATGGACTCATAGAAGGTATCCCATTGAATGGCCACCTCTAGCCTCTATCCTATCTTCCATAGTTTTATTTATATTATGTGGATCCCATTGCTAGCTTGGTTGCTCTCAGTGTTAGCCATCCCCTCTACTAGAGATCTTTTATGCTCTATGTCCAAATGGCTCACCTCTCCCTATAGATGATCGACCTCTTCTCAAGCTACATTCCTCTCCATATTTTGAGTCCTTAAATATATCTATAGTCCCTTAATCCTCCTAGACCTATCCTCTTGGAGCAGGTCCACATATCTCTATAGAGTCACTACTTATGCTTGTAGTACCTCTACCTCCTTTGTTGTGTCCTCTAATCCTAATGTAGAGGTCTCTCTTGATCCTCTACATGGTCTTACCCCAACCACTATGGGGGAAAATCCAAATACCCCTACCTCTGTGGAGGTAATTCTAGATGCCCCTGATCTGGACCTATGCCTATCTCTATCTTGGAGATCCTTGGCCTTGTTGCTCCCTCTCTATGGCCTTGCAAGCCACATTTCTAAAGTCTTGATGCGTACCCAAGTTCATCACCTGGTACCTCTATATCGGTACTAGTGAGGAGACCCTCTGGGATGTGACTCCACTATACCACTATCCATATTCGATGACCACTCCTACATCATATACCCTTGGATCCATGTAAGAAGTATTGTCCTAGTCCTCCTCTACACACCTAGCCAAGTCATAATTATCCCTAATCCCTATTGGGTCCCAGTATACCCTCTCGTACCAGTAATCCCCCAAGATTAGGATTCATTGCAAGATCCCAAACTACCTCAAGACTTTGTCAAAGTGAAGACCTCATGCTCCCCTCTCTTGGTGGTTAGCCATTTTATTCTCCTAACCCTAGCTAGCTTCTCATTTTTATAAGCCCATCCTTGGTGTAGATTCGAGGGTCACCATACAATCTTGGTCTCCCTTAGCTCATCTATTATCCACATCGCTAGTGGCAGGTTACCAACATATATCCTCATAAATATCTCTAGGGATCTAGACCATATATATGTAGTTGGTTACTTTGGATTGGGTAATGGTTCTGGTAGTTCATTTGGTCTTTGTACTGTTATGTGCTCCCAAATCCATACCTGGAGCAATATCATACACACTATCCTTATATACCACTTGTACACAATATTGTACAATATCCTATACAAGCAGGCTAGCACATATGAACCCCATGCAAACTGAACTCTCTAGTGTGTTGCATGTTTGCTACTACACCCACCATCATCCATGGTAGATATCACCTAGTGGTGTGACATATAAATAATCCCACAACCACCTTGTAGAGCATATTTTTTAGAGGTTCTACCCCATATCATCCCACTTGTAGACACCAAAACAACACCAATCCGATTATGTGACAACAAGAACTGATCACACTAACACACACAGCCCCCAAGGCAGCCCCCAGAGGTTAAACAATGGTTCTAACCACTCACACAACAATTTTACAAGTCAGGGATCAATTTGGAATCTTATAGACACTCAACTACTTATTCGTCCCACCCAGGGACGAGTGCGGATTTGTACTCGTCCTACCCAGGGACGAGTGTGGATTAGAACTCGTTTCACCCAGATACGATTACCAACGCTCGCTTTGGGGTGGGATGAACACCAGGTTTGACCAACAAAAAGTCAGATCTTAGTGTAGTGACAACTCAGAACTGCCACTTAGCTTTCCTTGCATGGCATAAGAGTGCGAGTGAGTTCTTTTGACAACTCATATCTGCCAACTGAATCTCCCTTCACTGCATGGGAATGGGAGTGAGATTTTTAAGACAACTCATATTTGCCACTTAGCTATCCCTTCATTGCATGGGAGTGCGAGTAAGCTTTTCTAAAACATACAAAGACATGCACAAAGGCAGTTAAGAAGCCCTTGATCAAGAAGAAGTCTTCTCTTCACAAAAAGAATTCATGCAAAGAAACACTTTTGCATGTTAATTCAAAGAGACCCCTTGGGTCTATAAAATGGTGACCTTCCTCACCCAAAAGATATACAGAGAAGGAGCATTTTGAGCGATGAAGTGCTGCTAATTCACTTACTTGCGATTTGTGCTTTTAACATCCATAATCTCTTAATCGAAAGAGAGGTTAGTGGGTGACTTTTGAAGGCACGAATCAAGAACCAACCTTGATTTTTCTGACCACAATATCCTATCAATTTGCCGACAACACACCACATCAGGTTTCGGACCCATCCCAAGTGGATTGGTGTCGAAGAAAAGTTTCACCCATGAGTGGTTTGCCCTTGGGAACCCCCCACCTTATTGCTTTTGGTGACTATTTATTTTGTAGTATTTAGCTAGTTTCATGTTTATGATTTTCTCAAGTTTTCAGTTTATTTAGATTCATTTTAACCATCATTAGATTTATCTTTTATTTTTCATACACAGGTGCTACTGATTCTTTGTTTGTTTCTTTGAACGCATATTTGCAGCATTAGAGGAGCAGCGAGGAATCTACCTTTACTAATACAAGCGGTGACGACGTTTTGGTTCACCCATCTTATATGTGGGCACACGGAAGAAGGAATTCTGAAACAAGTTGTAAAAGACAAAAATTTAACGCTCTTATCCCCTAAAAAGGAAGGAGACGCATTGTAACACAAATTTGCAAAGCATATCAATAAAAGGGCCAATTTTTATATTGCTTTGATATCTTGTGTTCATGTTCTTTCTTTTTACACATTTTTCAATAACATAGGGTTTAAGCATTATTTTAGTTTCGTTTACATTGCATTTTTAGTTTATCCTTTTTGTTTCTAGAATCTCGTGTTTTCAATGGCGATCATGGTGGGAACTCTGTCCTCTATTTTTTTTTAGGTTAGATTACACAGAGGTACCTATTTTTCAATCATCAGACTGTTATTCGTTTCACCCAGAGACGAGTGCGGATTGGTAATCGTTTCACCCAGGGACGAATAAGCATTCGTCTCACCCTAGAACGAATACTGGTCTGATATTTGCCTCACCCAGGGATGAGTATAGTTTTGTGCATTTTTTAGAGCAAATCAGAAACATCCTGTTAGGCAGAGAAGAGGTAGGGGTTTTTAAATCTTCTATCAAATTTTTGTTTCTTGTTTTATGGTTTTCAGTTTTGTATGGCTTAGGGAAAGATTTCTTTTTCATTTGCTTGTTTCAATTTTTGCAAATTAAAATGAACCCCACACACCACGTGGTATTTTAAATACAAGGCATTGGTCGTAAAACCTCAACCCTTGAGCAAGACCAAAGGTGGATTCCATTATCACTTTGGCTTGAGATATTGCATCCATTACACCGATCGTGACTGTTGCTAGATGTAAATCTTAACGAAAGCTGACCAAGTGTAGCTAGGGTGATTCCTAGCGCATGAGGATAAGTCTTCTATGGTAGGTGTCATAAAAAGAGTGATTCCCCTTCCGTACCGCCTATGTTCCACGTATCATCTACTCTCACATACCTATAGTCTCCCTCATGTAAGGGCGGGTATATAGAGAGGTTGGTATATCGGTCCGGTAATGGTATATTGAAGGGGCGACCATTTTGGGAGTCATAAGAGCCTTCATAATTGCATTTAAATGTTTCACAAAAATTTTCAAAAACAACAAAACAAACAACAAAAACACACTAAACCAGATTTAGGGCACACTATTAATCTTTAAAAGAGATAATCATTGCTTGTGTGTGTATGCTATTTTCTGTTTAGACAAAAAAAAAACATAAAAAGAATTTTTGCATCTTTAGGTTAACATTACCATGGTGTTTACTCGTAGCCAAGCCAAATCATGGGCAGAAGCTGCAAAAAATGCACCAAGAGAGACAAATCGTCTCCGATATAGCCCTGAAGACTTGGCCATCCCGCCTCGGCGATAGGGTACACAAGTTAGTTCACACCATGCTGAACATGGCTCTAGAGGCACCTCCTTGAGGGGCACTCCAACCCATACAGTCGTAGAACATGGCTCTAGATGCACCTCCTTGAGGGGCACTCCAACTCATGCCATCAATAGACGAGACTATAGAACCCCCTCCCTAAGGGGAACTCCCAAGCAACAAGAATATTTTCAAGAAAATAACCAATATGTAGCACTTGGTCTAAGTACGAGGCCTCCCTTGGAAGTTCGTTTTGGGTGGCCTAGTGATGAAGCACTGTGTACTGCTCTAGAACAACAAAGGGTAAAAAAGGAAGAACCATATGATTTTGTTGCTCCTAATTTACCCCTGATTAATGTCGGACACAGTAGACCATATCCAGAACATCAGGTTCTCCCGACAGGGCAAGAAAATTCTACCCACACTTTTTATGCATATCACAGAGAGAGTGAGGAGGATCACTACGTTCCTCAAGAATAGTACTTAGTGTGGAAACGATGCACGTCTGCACCTGCTTTATATCCAGATCGCTCATTGAGACCAGAGCTTCAAGTTAATGCTGCCAACCTCGACAGAGGGAAGCAACATATAGGGGTCTCAGAGCACCATGATCAAAACAGATATGTAGGGGAGACATCTAGGCATCTTAAACAAGAGACGGTGAAACAAAATGACTTGGTATTTTCCAAACTAGCCACCCGCCAAGCACAAATCATGCGGCTTAGGCAAGAACAATAGAAATTAGAACATTTGTGTCGCCTTAATCAAGAGCGCATTCAGTGTTAGACAACTAAATTGCTTCACAATAATGCGCTTGAGACATCCCTAGTTCCTCGTGCATAACAATCTGAGATGTATGTGAGGCACAACCCCTTAGTGCGAGACAGGTCTTTGCAACATCAGCAAGCACTGCCTCCAAGACCTCCTAGACTTGAGTGAGAGGCCACTCCCTACAACCATGATGGGCATCCTCCGCGGGCACCCATCCATGTTTACAGGCCTAGGCCAAACAATCCTCAAGAAGATTATGAGGATTATGACCAAGAAGAAGAGCGGGCTGAAACACCCTATCAAGGCAGAAGGGATGCTACCCATTTATCCATCCAAAGGCCTTAAGTTCCCCACAACCCACAATGGGAACAAACCAAGGAGGAGGAGATTACGTCCTCCGATGCATACAAAGTGTTGTTAGAACGCTTGGAGACTATGGAACTCAAGACTGTTGGGCCCTAAAAGCCTACCTTATGCCAACTCCGTAGTCATCCGATGCATCCATCAGTGCCAGCACCTCCATACCCCGAACATTTCAAGCTGCCCCAATTGGCACTCTTTAAAGGGGATGAAGATGCTCAAGAGCATGTGACTTGATTTTTGAGCCAATGCTTTGGTATACAAGACAATGATGCATTGCTATTACGAACATTCATAACCACATTCACAGGATCTACCTCGGATTGGTTTACCCATCTACCGAAGCATAGCATCTACAACTTGGATCAACTAGTGGACGCGTTCCTAGAACGTTTTGCTTTCAACACAAAGAAAAAGGCGTCACTAAGTGATCTAGCTAGCCTCAAGCAATATGAGGAGGAATCTATGGTAGTATATGGGAATTGATGGAGGACGATGCTTTCAAAGCTGTCCTACCTCCCTCCTATGTCTTACCTAACTCAAATGTTTGCAAAGAGCTGTTTACAAAAGATCTCTGTGCTATTATAGCTGCAACAATACACCACTTTAGAAGAAGCTTTGGCGCAAGCTAGAGTTATTGAAGAGATCAAGATACAAGATGGTGAAATTTCCAAGCCTAAGAAAAAAGAGTGGAATAAGAGCACCAAAACAGGGAATACGCAACAGACACCCGTCACGATCAATCAAGTTGCTATCAATGCCCCTACGTCTGCTCAAGCAACACAACCTCCAAAGGCTCTAGCAACACAGCCTCACAATAACTATGAGAAAGGTAATAAAAAACAAGATCAAAATTAGCAGCGTCGCCCTAGGCGGCAATTTACACCATACACTAAGTCTAGGGACTCCTTGTTTGACCGTTTGTCAATGATAAACTTGATTAATCTGCCAGAGATTCCAACAATCGATCCTAATGTGCCAAAGCCTAAGGGCTACAGAGAGGATCTTTTCTGTAGATTCCACAGAATGAAAGGGCATGACCTTAATGTCTATTGGATGTTTAAAGGTTTAGTGCAAGATCTCATTGATAATAACACATTAGTAGTGGATAACCCCATCGCACCCAACAACCAACAAATGGGTGTTTTCAAAGATCCGTTACCTGCACATGATGCACAAACAAAACCTCTTCATGTCAACGAAGTGCAATAGAATTGCCCCATGGAAGGGTATGTTGGGATGATTAGCATCATGAAAAGAAACAAGAGACACCCAGGAGCTGCCCCCACGATAGCCACCAGGGAAGTTCCACCCATGTCACAACCTCAACTGAATCCTACACAGTTGCCCCCGCCTAGACCAGTGGCCATGATTTGAACTAGACTTACTCAAAGTCTACGGACCACATCAGCTAGGTCTCCATTTATGAGCTTATTCAACAATCGGCACCCCATCGAGAAGCTCTTATGGAGATATTAAAGGCGATTGAGTTGCAACCCCACAAAGCGGATTCATTCAACAATTTTGTGGGGCATGTCAAATAGTGTACTGAACCAGTCATTACCTTCAGGGAAGATGAGCTAAAAATGGTGACTAGAGATGTAGCAGATCCACCCCTGCACGTTATTGTGTAGATCAATGAGAATCTGTACAAGCGGGTGTTGGTAGACACTGGTTTGTCCAGTAACATTATTACAACCGCTGCACTGAAACATTTGAAACTACCAGCCTCTCACATTGCACCTTCCACTTATACTCTTCAAGCATTCAATGATGTGATATGCTCGATAGTTGGCACAATTGTCCTGCCCATACAAGTGGGACAAAAGACCATTCATACGTTGTGCCACATTTTAGAAGGTGAGATGGCTTACAATATCTTGCTTGGGCGGACTTGGATCCGGGATATGAAGTGTGTCCCTTCAATTTCTCATCAATGTCTGAAGTATACATTTGAAGGACAAGTGCACGTGGTCCCCATAGATTTGGAACCTTTTAAATATTGCAACTCAGTGCAAATCATGCCGCAGTCGACCCTCCCTTCAACGCATGTGGATTTCCAGTTAAATCCATCTAAAAGAGGTCTGACTAAGCAAGAATATCTTTCACCAAATCAATCAAATTCTTAGGCAGGTTCATCTTCTTCATCCAGTCCTCCCACAACACGCCACCTATGGTGGCCACACCAACGAACAAAGGAAATAAGCCCCTGGAAGCGGAACCACCTCTAGTCTCCAACATCTCTATAGAAGAGATGCCTAATAGAATGGAAGTTGAAACACCTAGTTCACTTCACATGGAGTGGACTCAAGGAGAACTCCCATTTGCTTCCTCTCAATCGCCAATGATTACTATTGAGATGTCTAACACAGGCATGGGGCAGTATATAGTGTGCAATGTTGTTGCAATGCCCACACTTCAGTCTATGCAAGATATGGGAAGAGCTCGACTCCCCATAGGCTTTGTGGTTCCTTTAGGCTACCCACATAATAAGAAAAACTTTATTTTTGGGGGCCTGGATCATGGTGTTGAACCTTCCCGACAAGAAGAGGAAGATGAAGATCCTTTTGTGGAAGATGTCAATTATTTGGCTAACCCAAACTTTGCATTACGATATCTTAGCCAATGCAATTGGCATGGATACGAGTTAGGCAGGTATGAACAAGGAATGCATGTTTTGTGTCAACCAAGATACCAAATGCCTTATGATAAGTCAGGAGTAGGGTTTAATCACCCTTTGCCCCTCGACATCTTGGTCAAAAACATGCAAAGCCTAGGGATAGGCAACAAGGATGGGTTGGCATCAGATCCATATGCCAATCCAAATACAACTTATACATTGGGGGATTATTTCCCACTACAAAAAAATAACCTTGTTGACCTCAACAACCCTTTCCCTATGGCTGAACAAGGAGAAACCTCATGGACTCACCCACAAGGGGAAGATGGACAAGACCATGAAGGGTCTTCTGAAGATGAGTCAGAGTATGATCATTCGCACAAATATCCAATGAATTCCAATTAGGAAAGCTTCTTGATGATGTTCCCATTGAATGATCCCAGTGAGCATAGGCTACCTCAACAACAAAAATATCCTTTGGACATAGATGACATGTTTGAACACTTACACATAGGTCCAAGACATAGGTGGCACTTCAACCCGGCATAGTTATAGTAATTACTGCACCTGCCACTCCAGGTATACAGAGAGCATCTTCCACTTGGAGACCCTATTAAACCATTAGTGCCTAGGGTAGACCCTGTTTGCATGTCCACACATAGGGCTGATCCCTTTGTGCCAGTACCTATAGAGCCAGATCCAACACACCAAGAACGTCCCGAATGTCAGAGTTGTCACATTTGTAGTAATGGAGATTACAATCATTTCATCAACATGGTCTCCATTGACTTGATCGCCCCCATCCATGATCCAGCCAATCCCACATGATCATTGCATCTAGACATAGAGGCTATAGATTGGGATCGCACTGACACACCACCATATCCATTAGAGTATTGGCCTTGCCGTGGGATGTTTCATTTCACTCCAGGATAGACTCAAGATGTATTCCATGCTGAAGAGGAACTTGACATTGCTAATGATGATCTTAATTCAGAAAATGATATCCATCTGATCCCAATTCCACACCAGTTGGAAGACGGATCCCATATGTCAGTTGAAGCAATGACTGATGTAGACATCGGCACAGATCCAATGAATCCACGGATTCTCAAGCTAGGGGTAAGTCTTTCCCCCGAAGAGCAAGCCGATTATGTTACCCTTCTTGAGGAAAAGAAAGAGGTTTTTGCATGGTCATACAAGGATATTCCAGGACTAGACCCACATCTAGTCATGCATAATTTAATGCTTGATCCGACAATCAAGCCAGTAAAGCAAAAACTATGCAAGATGCACCCAAAAATGGCCTTAATGGTAAAAGATGAGTTACAAAAGTTGTTGGATGCCCAGTTTGTCATCTGTGTGGATTATCCTCCATGGTTGTCTAACATGGTTCCCATCAAGAAGCCCGATGGGAGGATTCACATATGCACCAATTTTTGAGATCTTAACAAAGCGAGTCCTCAGGATGATTTTCCCTTGCCAAGCATCGACACATTGGTAGACACTACAGTGGGCCACAAAATGCTTTCCCTTATGGATGGTTTCTTAGGATACAATCAGATTCGTATCAATCCTAAGGACCAACTAAAAATGGCATTCACAACACCTTGGGGGACATTTTGCTATAAGGTCATGCCTTTTGGCCTTAAAAATGTTGGAGCCACCTACCAACGTGCCATGACGTACATCTTTCATGATTACATGCACAAAACTTTGGAAGATTACATGGATGATTTGTTGGCCAAATCTCTTTTCTAGAGAGCCATAGTCCAACTAAAAGCTCCAAGGATTATCATAATCGCTTGGTCAACCCTAAATGCCCCAAAGGTATCTATAAACCCTTTGGTCAAGCCAAAAGCTCCAAGGATTATCGCAATCGCTTGGTCATCCCTAAAAGCTCCAAGGATTATCGCAATCGCTTGGTCATCCCAAAAAGCTCCAAGGATTATCGCAATCGCTTGGTCATACCTAAAAGCTCCAAGGATTATCACAATCGCTTGGTCATCCCTAAAAGCTCCAAGGATTATCGCAATCGCTTGGTCATCCCTAAAAGCTCCAAGGATTATCGCAATCGCTTGGTCATCCCTAAAATCTCCAAGGATTATCGCAATCTCTTGGTCAACCCTAAAAGCTCCAAGGATTATCATAATCGCTTGGTCAACCCTAAACGCCCCAAAGGTATCTATAAACCCTTTGGTCAAGACAAAAACTCCAAGGATTATCATAATCGCTTGGTCATCCCTAAATGCCCCAAAGGTATCTATAAACCCTTTGGTCAACACCAAAAGCTCCAAGTGTTACCATAACTGCTTGGTCAACATAAATATTCAAAAATAAACAAAAACAATATAATCATCAAAAATCACAAAAACAATTGCATTTCAATTCCATGCATACTCAAAAAAAAAAAAAAACAAAATCACAAAAACAATTGCATTCCAATTCCATGCATTCTCATAAAAATCAAAATTACAAAAACAATTGCATTCCAATTCCATGCATACTCAAAAAAAAAAAAAAAAATCACAAAAACATTTGCATTCCAATTCCATGCATTCTCATAAAAATCAAAATTACAAAAACAATTGCATTCCAATTCCATGCATTCTCATAAAAATCAAAATACAAAAATATAGGTTGCATTAGGCATCGCATTCATACATTATACATTTGATAGGTCATACAAGTCAAAAGCCCCATATATAGTCATTACTTGGCAATTCCATCCTTTTTCACATCAGATCCATTTTCATAAACGCTTACATCTAGCATCGCACCATCGCCATTTTTTGCATCGTCAGTTGTCTCCTAATGTATTTAGGGTTTTCGTCATTCAGCTGTCTTTAAATTTCTAGCCAAAAATTGTACACAGTTAAGCAGATTTTACATGGGAAAGTTTTACTTGGATCACGCCTTGTTACGTAGCATCCCAACACAAATTAAAACACAAAATAATTCCTAAGTTGTGTGAACGAAAGATGAAACCTACATAGTAATCCAGGTCACAATTAGAAAAACGACTATCTTGCTCATCCCCTTGTGCGAATGACCCTAGGAATGCTGAGAGTTGGCAAAAGGACAAACATCCTCCCTACCCAATTCCCCATGAATCCCAAGTTCGCAAAAGTTGAAAAACATCAAAAATTTGCAAAACATCAAAACACTAAAATTTGACATCCTACAATGCACACATCAAAAGGCACAAACAATAGTGATTCTCGTCACTCCATATCCAAATCCCTTGCTAAAAAAAATAAAATAAAATAAAACAAAAATAAACAGTGATTTTATCACTACAAAGAGCAAGTATCCCAATACAATTGAAGAAAAGAAGGGAGTCAAACTTGAATCCCTGGAACTCTCAGCATTTCGACAGGTCATGAGGCAAGCTTCAGTACTAGTTTGGTTGATAGCCTATCGGTCACTGGTGATAAACCTCTCGCATGACGATATATCTATCACATTAACTTGTGTATAGATCAATTTTTGCATGTGGATGAGATAGCTTATGGTATCCTAGATAGCATCGTATATTAATCTGACTAAATACAATAAAGGAGTTAGTGGAGCTAATTAGGTGATCTTTAGTATAGGTTCGATTGAAAGCCCATCTGACACTGGCGGTATCCTGACAAATACCACATGAACGAACTCAATTGCACACATAAGGATTTGAAATAACTTGGTTAAATTCGAGTCGAATTTAGACCTTGTTCAAAAGTCTTGCGAGATAAATGTACAGTCTTGGCTAGTTAGTTAAAATATCTACATCTCAGAAAATCTTAACTCCATTTTCAAACAACCGGTACATTTCATTCCATACATCACCATCAGAAAATAGAAAAAACACAAAAACAAAGTTTTCACATGCACAAGCATTCCCCAAAGTTATCCCATTACTATAGCAAGTCAATCCAATCTTGTACAGTCTATGGTGCATTGACAAATCATTAACAATTCATTTCATTCATTCCATATGCATACATCCTACAAATTAGAACCATTGCATTCATAATCGCATATGCATACATCAATGTAAAAACATGTACATAAAAATAAATCATGAAAAATGTATAAACACCAAAAAGAGTCATCTGTATATATATATCATAACAAAATTGCCCACAGGCTACAGTGCACCGGTCCTCGGACCTCGCTCCCATAATCCAAAAACTCAAAAACCCCCAGCCTAGGGCATCGGCCACCATGATCACGCAAGATCGGTGCGATGAGAACTACCCCCTGTAGTATCAGTCCTCTAAGATCTCTCAGGGTGACTGCTCGCCCCTACATCACGCCCACTCACACCTCCCTCATCTCACTGCCTACGACGGGATGATGTCGACTGCTCTATCCCGCTGTCTCTCGTTCGATACGACGAGCCACTCATCGGAGGCTCTAGTATTCGTCCACCAAGGTGGATAATATCGCCCTCCATCTCTTGCCAATGCTAACTCCACTCTGCCTCCCACCTATGATAGTATGTGATTGCATCATCGCGCTGTGCTAGCTGCACCCGCAGGAGATCCATCTCCCATGCAGCATCTGTATCACCCTCTTATCGATGAGATGTAGCCCCTACGCTCTCCTACTCTGCCAACTATGTCTGCAAGTGATCCCTCTCCTACGTCATCTCCCCAAGCTCTCCATATCGCCTCCGTAACACCTCCATCAATTGTGCCACCTCCGCGTGCAACCCCGCCTCTGTATCCCCCTGCACGACCGGTTACGTCGACCTCTCTGGAGCATCGGCCTACTTCGGAGCATCCTGCATCTCTGGCTGCTCCTCATCACCAAAGTCCTCTCCTGCATCTGCAACCTCCACCATGTCCACATCAGTAGGAGCTCCCCAACCCTCTCCTAGTGCCTTTGCACCCTCTCTGCCTCTCGCTGCCTCATCCCCTCCCAATGGCCCCTCACCTCACCATTGCCGTAGCGTCCACCACTCCTGGTACTCGACCGTCACTCTAACATCATCTACGTTCGAAATGTCTAGTACTGTATCTAACTCCTCCCCTAGTGGCTCGAGGATTGACACAGCTAGGGTCCTCTCATCACTCCGATGTCGATAGACTACGGGTTCCCCAGGAAACCCATGGCATACCCCAAATTGTCATGTCACTCAGAGGTGGTGAAAGTATTCCTGCTCTGTCCTGTGTCGTCCAATGACCCATCTACTCCTTCGGACCTATCAAAGCCACTCATCAGCCTCTGGCCATGCGGGACAATCCCAATATGGCCTCCATACCACATCTCCTAGAGTCAGTCATGCCAATGCATCTCTATAATGGTCCATGTCTCCTGCAAACTGTTGACTCTGCCCCCGTTCCTCAGACCGATACCATAAAGCACCATAACCAATATCTCTGTCCACCATGTTCACCCGTGTAGTCCAGGGTAGCCCTCGTGGTCGCTCTACCGCTATATGCTGCCAGGCCCAGCACTGCAACAAGTAACTACAGCCAATCCCCTTCCGCTTTCTATAGCGGACCTCATACAACTCATCATATAATTGAGCAAAGAGTGTATGGCCCCATCTCATGATCACTGGCTCTGTCACAAGACACTCCACTAACTGCCACACCACCTCCAATAGGTTCCATGGAAACCTCGCTCTTGACGAGTCTAGAAGGAGCATGTTGGAAATGAGGCTCATGAGTAGTGCATGCCTCACTCCCAACATTCTCCTTGCATAACACCATCGTACCAGAATCCCCCCAATCTGACAATCCAGCTCAGCCTTCTCCACTGAGCTCAGCCTTCTCCACTGAGCTCATCCCATCCACATCCTCCCCATGTCAAAAATACCGAGTCAGTACAACCGTCCTCTAGCCTCGTGGCGTCGTCCGAATGGGAACCCCGTCTATCAAAATTCGAAGAATCCGATACACGTCCTCTAAGGTGACTATCATCTCCCCTGTCGAAATATGGAAGGTGTTCGTCCGAACATCCCATAGGCTGATCAAAGCTATAATGTACGCCCGATCCGCAACAATCGCATCCAACCGAGCCACATGCTTGAGCCCTAGGGCATCAAGCCACTCCCAGTCCTCCGCACTCAACGCCTCATGGGCATTAGAAAAAATAGTCGATACCCGATGTCGACTCTTCACCACCTACACATCACAGATAATAACACATCAAAAATATGCATCAAATTACCATCACATGTACAAAAATGCATAACTGTACAGTAACATCATTCATTCACATGTACATCCGTTTTAAAAAAAAAAAAAATTCATCTAGTTTTCATCTTACATTTCATCAAAAACAACAAAAATTTGACATGGTTTACCTACGGTTTTACCTAAGTTTACCATTTCAAAAAAAAAAATTCATCTAGTTTTCATCTTACATTTCATCAAAAACAACAAAAATTTGACATGGTTTACCTACGGTTTTACCTAAGTTTACCATTTCAAAACAAAAAATTCATCAATTTTTCATCTTACATTTCATCAAAAACAACAAAAATTTGACATGGTTTACCTATGGTTTTACCTAAGTTTACCATTTCAAAACAAAAAAATTCATCAAGTTTTCATCTTACATTTCATCAAAAACAACAAAAATTTGACATGGTTTACCTACGGTTTTACCTAAGTTTACCATTTCAAAACAAAAAAATTCATCAAGTTTTCATCTTACATTTCATCAAAAACAACAAAAATTTGACATGGTTTACCTACGGTTTTACCTAAGTTTACCATTTCAAAACAAAAAAAAAATTCATCCATTTTTCATCTTACATTTCATCAAAAACAACAAAAAATTTGACATGGTTTACCTACGGTTTTACCTAAGTTTACCATTTCAAAACAAAAAAAATTCATCCATTTTTCATCTTTAATTTCATAAAAACAAACAAAAATTTGACATGGTTTACCTACGGTTTCGACCTAAGTTTACCATTTCAACAAAAAAAAAAATTCATCCATTTTTCATTTTTTAATTCCATAAAAATAACAAAAAAATTGACATGGTTTACCTACGGTTTCGACCTAAGTTCACCATTTCAACAAAAAAATTAATCCATTTTTCATTTTTTAATTCCATAAAAATAACAAAAAAAAAATCGACATGGTTTACTTACGGTTTCGACCTAAGTTTACCATTTCAAAAAAATTCATCCATTTTTCATTTTTAATTTCATGAAAATAACAAAAAAAATGGGCATGGTTTACCTACGGTTTCGACCTATGTTTTACCATTCACATTAAAAAAAAAAAAACCATTTTTATAACCATGGTTACCCTAAGGTGTTACTCTAAGTTTCATTTTGGGTTTATCCTACGGTTTCCATCTAAGTTTCCATCGGTTTGCATCCACGTTTTATTTGGTTTCATGGTCTTTAATTCATTCACCTTTTAATTTAATTAATTAGGGTTCCATGTCTTAAACAAACATAAAAACATAATCAAAACACATTTGCATTTTTCAAATTCAAACTCGCGGAGATAGTGCACTTACTAGTATCGCCTCGGCTCCGCCGTCTAACAACCCGATCTGTGCACTCATGGTGGTTGGAAAATCTGGCAGCGTTTCACATCAGAAAATCTACCTCCTCCTCCCCAGAGCTCCAAATCGCAATCGTTGAACAGTGCAAATGAGCCAAATCGGTCATTTTCGCCTATTTATACCATTTTGCTTGTTGGTAATCATCCCTGACTGGAACGAGCGCTTTTTCCTTGGAGGCGCGCTCGTCCCACCCCAGGACGAGTACCATCATGGCGTTCATCCCCCCCTGGGACGAATAAAAAAAAAAAAAAATCAAAAACACCCAAACTATAAAAATGACAAATGCCCACAAAACCACTAAAAATTGCTGGACAAAAGTGCTCTTGCACTTAACCTCTTGGCATAAGAAAACTGATGTTGGGGTCTACCTTGTCGTTATCCTACTCCCCAAGAAGGCTACCATAGCCGGACCGCTCCACGGGAAGATGGATTTTTGCCAATGTTAACCCCAAATGGCATTCCAAAATGGGTTCACACCCACCAAAAATAGGTCAAAACAATCGGGAAACTGCTCGAGCATGCACCGGTTAACATCTGAAGGCACCCTCACTTAAGTCATCTTGGGTCAAGCGACTCGTCGCTTTTCTCATGTCGGTCATTCCCTCATCGATTCATCACTTGAGGGGGTAGTCACACTTAGTTGCCAATCAACACCAATATACCCAGTCTTGGAAATGACATGCATTCAAAGGATCATTGCAAAATACAATCGTGCCCCTGCTTGGGGCAGCAAACAAGCAATTATCACAAACTAATCATATACTTGGCATTCGTGAATCATGAACTCAAGGTTCCCACAGAAAAAAGGTTGCGCCCTTTGCCTCTTTATGACTGATCAATGTCTAAGTTCAAGTAATACCTCACCGAACCAGGTTAATGCTTGATTTAAGTTCCTTAGCTCGTCAGAAGCAAGGATTCAAGAATGCATGCCCTTTCCATACTTGGGGCATCAAGAGTTGGTTAGGTTACTGAGAAACCCTAATCATTAGTGCTTTGGTTATCTATTTTTGCTCAGCACTGCACCATGTGCAGCGCTTTCCAAAAAGGGGCATTTGTAGACACCAAAACAGCACCAATCCAATTATGTGACAACAAGCACCGATCGCACTAACACACACAGCCCCCAGGGCAGCCCCCAGAGGTTAAACAGTGGTTCTAACCACTCACACAGTAGTTTTACAAGTCAAGGATCAATTTGGCATCTTTTAGACACTCAACTACTTATTTGTCCCACCCAGGGACGAGTGCGGATTTGTACTCATCCTACCTAGGGACGAGTGTGGATTAGTACTTGTTTCACCTAGAGACGATTACCAGCGCTCGCTTCGGGGTGGGACGAATGCCAGGTTTGACCAACAAAAAGTCAGATCTCGGCACAGTGACAACTCAGAACTACCACTTAGCTTTCCTTGCATGGCATAAGAGTGTGAGTGAGTTCTTTTGACAACTCATATCTACCAATTAACTCTCCCTTCATTGCATGGGAATGGGAGTGAGCTTTTTAAGACAACTCAGATTTGCCACTTAGCTATCCCTTCATTGCATGGGAGTGCGAGTGAGCTTTTCTAAAACATACAAAGACATGCACAAAGGCAGTTAAGAAGCCCTTGATCAAGAAGAAGTCTTCTCTTCACAAAAAACATTCATGCAAAGAAACACTTTTGCATGTTAATTCAAAGAGACCCCTTGGGTCTATAAAATGGTGAGCTTCCTCACCCAAAAGATATACAGAGAAGGAGCATTTTGAGCGACGAAGTGCTGCTAATTCACTTACTTGCGATTTGTGCTTTTAACATACATAATCTCTTAATCGAAAGAGAGGTTAGTGGGTGACTTTTGAAGGCACGAGTCAAGAACCAACCCCAATTTTTCTGACCACAATATCCTATCAATTTGTCGACAACACACCACATCAGGTTTCGAACCCATCCCAAGCGGATTGGTGTCGAAGTAAAGTTTCACCCGCAGGTGGTTTGCCCTCGGGCACCCCTCGCCTTATTACTTTTGGTGACTATTTCTTTTGTAGTATTTAGCTAGTTTCATGTTTATGCTTTTCTCAAGTTTTTAGTTTATTTAGATTCATTTTAACCATCGTTAGATTTATCTTTTATTTTTCATACACAGGTGCTACTAATTCTTTGTTTGTTTCTTTGAACGCAAATTTGCAGCATTAGAGGAGCAGCGAGGAATCTACCTTTACTAATGCAAGTGGTGACAACGTTTTGGTTCACCCATATTATATGTGGGCATGCGGAAGAAGGAATTCTGAAACAAGTTGTAAAAGACCAACATTTAATGCTCCTATCCCCTAAAAAGGAAGGAGACGCATTGTAACACAAATTTGCAAAGCATATCAATAAAAGGGCCAATTTTTATATTTCTTTGATATCTTGTGTTCATTTTCTTTCTTTTTACGCATGTTTCAATAACATAGGGCTTAAGTGTTATTTTAGTTTCGTTTACATTGCATTTTTAGTTTATCCTTTTTGTTTCCAAAATCTCGTGTTTTCACCACCAAATCATCTACCACTATGGTGCCCTCTTGCACCTGGTGGGTCCAACCTCCTAAAAATCATTACAAGGTCATGGGTCACCCTCGTGCTCTATAAACTACCATTACCCTAATGGGAAAGTGCAATATGTGCCACACATCCTCTAGTGTGATGGTCATATCATTTATGGGTAACCAAAAGGTTGATAACTCAAGATACCACCTCTCTGCCAAAGCCATTAGCAGTGGCTTGTCCACCTCAATACAAGGTATTCTCACCATGTGGTCTAGCCCCACCACTCCTAGTATGTCCCTTTCTACCTTCCTGAGATCATCTAGACCCACCTCTAAGGAGCCTGCTCACCACTCATCACTCTTAAGTACTATAAGTTGCATTCACCAAAACAAAAAAAATTCATCAGTTTCATTAAATAAACATATAAAATGATTAAAATTTAAAATTTAGAATTTAATATTACTAAGTAAAACATTCACAACTCTAAGTTGTAGCTTGGTTAATTTTTCCTCTTCTTACTTATTTCTCATGGTTTTTACCTTTTTCTTCTTTTCTTTTTTTTCCTTTTTTTCTTTTCTTTGATAAATTGTGTCTAGTTTTTTAGAATCGAAATTTCATCGAGGTGAAATCGTTCCTCATCCTTGTGAAGTATGATTTCGTAAAATCACTCCAACTCTTTTTGTCTAGCATGATTTCACCACTACTACCTAGGGTGAAATCATGGTTGGATCATGAAATTTTTCTTAGGTCATACGTAGCAAAACAACAAATTTTAGCAAAAAATCACAAAAAATGCTTAAAATTTGAAAACATTTGATAAATCTTGGGAGGGTTTTCGATCTTACCTCTAATCGCTCTGCTTTTATGTTGGCTTCATCTCTCGTTATTGCTAAATGTTGTACTAGTAACTCCATATCTATTTTTTATCCACAACTCTTTTATCCTCTTTTGCATAGTAAAAATGAATTAGGGTTTTACCCCTTTTCACTTTTATCCTTGTTTTTCACTTGTCTCTTTTTCTTTTATCACCTCCTTGCATCTCTTTTCTTCTTCTACATATATATTTTCAAATTTTCATGAAGTATGTGTCCTCCCTCATGAAACTCAAGGGAGAACCCTAGCCTAAATAGGTATTAATACCCCTAATGCTTTGAATTATGTATAAAATAAAGAAGTTTTTGGAATAACACCATTTTTGAACTACACTTTTCTTTTAAACCAGCCACCCTACTTTCACTTGTTTTCTTTTATTTGTGAGTGTTTACATCTTTCATTGACACATTTATTTGTTCATAAATGCATCAAAGAGGGGGTAAAATTTAGACACAAAAAATTGGCCCACTTTAGTGGGAAATATCCCCTAGGTTCTCTTGGGAGAGCCTCTAGACTTGCTGAGGGCAAGGGCTAGGCCTCCCCCTCTCATTTCTTCTTTTTTCCCTCTTTAGCAAAATCATGCTCACCCTGGATGAGGTGCGATTTTGCATAAGGTAAAATTATGGTTGGCCCTAATGGGGCATGATTTCATATTTTAGGGTTTTATTCTAAGGAAACCCTAATTTCTCAAAGTTGGTATGTTTGATGTTGGCCCTTCTTGGTTTTCCCACCCATTCCACCTTCAAATCTGCTATATAAGGAGGGTTTGAAGTCATTTTAAAATCACGATGGATTATTATTATTATTTTTCTTAATTTACATGGTGGAATCGATAGCCGCCATGAATCCGGGTAGGCTGTCTAGCCTTTATGGTTGCAACAGTATTCTGCATTGTCCGCCCTAGAAGCTGCCACACAGATCTTCATGCAGTCCACCCCTATACCACAATGCCACAATCATTTTAAACCTTTTATGCCACTGAAAGCACCAAGAAAGGGACAAGCGTTCAGTCCAATGAGGCCCGAGATTTGAACCTTGGACCTTCACCCCCCTTATGGGGTTTGGATGAACCAATTGGTCTACACCTCGGACCTTAATCACGATGGATTATAACAAGGTAATAAAATCATAAAATAAGTGATCTTAAAGTGCTTACTAATTGATCTACATTCTTCTTCTTCTCCTGCAAGCAATCTAACTTGTAATTGTGAAGTGTGATTTATTTTCTGTTGCATTGGATTATTTGTTGCTATTGTTCTCTTTGGTGGATTTGTGTTGGTTCCCCAAGGAAATATCAACTATTCGAGAGGTCTTAACCCTTATATCTACTTTTGCACTATCTACTAGGTGATTTCACTCTTCTACATGCATGTTTTGACTTTCTATATCATGCATTTATTATTTTGAATTGATTTGAGGTTTTTTTCCTCACTTCTACAAAATCACGCTCGGGTCTCTATGAGGCATGATTTTTCCTGTCCAAAATCATGGTCACTTGTTACGGGGTAAAATTTCACCCAAACTATGTTTGGGGGAAAATTACTATTCCTAGATCCTACATCTATATTATAGGTTGCATAAAGGACATACCACTACATTATATTATGTGGTTTTATCATTTCATTCTATTGTATTGTGATATGCTTATTTTATTCCAAAGATCAACTTATGATTCCATTTTCAAAAGGTCATCTAAAATAACCTAGGGGTCTTGACTGCAGCACCTCCAAGCATAGTTGTACAATGGCCTAAGTAGGCCCCCTAATGTTGATTATATTTTCCAATTGTTTTCCAAGTTATCTTGCAGGAACAAGAATTGTAGATATTGTTGGACAAAAGAGTAAAAGCTTGGATAAACCACCAGATAAAATAAGCACCCTAATTATTTAATAGGATTTTTATTGAGTGCCTTCTATTTTTGTTATAAAAACCTAGATATGATTTAAAAGGAAATACATTTAATTAAGTTATAGGAATTTAAAGGATAAACATCATATAGTGTGCATCTAGGGTTAATATTGTTTGTGCATCCTCTTGAGCCCTTGCTTAATTTTTTTTTCTATCTTGAAACCCTAGGTTTAAAAAGCATTCAATGAAATAATCATTCTAGTGTTAGTTATTATATTCTTGCATTCTGTATTTCTACATTGTCCTTTATATTTTATAACATAGATCTAGAAAGGCCAAATATAGGTGATTATCTTGAATCGAATACATCAAACATACCTAAAAATCTTCTGGATTGGTAACAAGTCCTTAAAACCATTCTCGATGAACCCTTCCTCTCCCATATTTTACACCAAGTGTAGAGAACAACATAGCCTCCATGGTTCACCTCGAGGCTTTCTCTCTTTGTAGATCCAACCTTTGATAATCATACATAGTAGGGTGGTTTTACCCCTCTAAAAAAGTAAAATTTCTTATAAGCACAACAAAGGCAATAGTTATAAATTCTTGAGATAAATATATAAGTATCATATTTAAAGGAAATACAATAGAGCCTACTCTTTTATATGTGCACTAGAGACTTGATATTGCTTGTAGGTACAATTATAATGCTTGTATTGAAAATATATAGTAAGACTATTACAGAGAGGGAAATACTTTTCCTATGTATTTAACTACCACCAAGTCAGTCTCCTAAATTTTTGTAATTGTGGTAAGGCAATTGAAAGCACGAGGATACGGAAACAAAAAGGAAAAGCCGAGATGCGATGCAAACGAAACAAAAGATAACGCTAAATCCTATGAATTGAAAGTGCATGAAAGGAAAGAAGCCTAAATGAATCGAAACCAAATAAAAATCCAATATGGAAGACAACCCTTTTTATTAATATGCTTTAGAACTCGGTTACAATCCGTCTCCTCCCTTTTCAAGGGCTAGGAGCGTTAAATGTGTTCTTGTCACACCCATGGATGCTATTCCTTCTTCCGCGTGCCCACATGTAAAATGGGCGGACCAAATGTCGCCGCCACTTGCGTTGATGAATCTTGACTCTTTTCTGCTCCTCTAATATTCAGATCCTACATTCAAGGAAATAGAAAATAGTCAGTAGCACCTGTAGATAAAATAAAACATGCAATCCCCAAGCCTACGATTAGCGAATGTGAAAAATGAATAAAATGGTAACTAAAATAGATCCAAATGAACTAAAAACTTGACAGGGGCATGAGGACATTACCAGGAGGGCACTGCAAATGGAACAGTCGGAAAATTCACCACAGATTCGTATTCGCTCCGGGCGGGATGAATAGACCTACAACAAAGTGTCAAAAAGCACAGTCCCAAATGTCACATCCGGGAAGCTCCAGATTACAAAGTTAGGGGTTAGCTAAAAGGGGGTATTTTGGGAAGACCCAGAAGGTCAGATTTTCCCAATTTGGCCTCTATCACCGGGAATTTGATGATGCTACCTGCATGTTAGTAAAGGCGAGAAATGATAAAAACATGATAAAAAATGCTCAAAACGATGTGAAATTTGAATGACAACCTATCTAAGCAGCATAGAATCAGATGCAAAAAATAATAGAAAGGAAATCTGCTATAGATTTCTAAATGCTCTGGGGCGGGGAGATTAGAACTGCAGCAGTGTGGGGGGCGCCCGAGGGCAGGACGCCCGCCGTTTGGGGCCCGATTTTGACACCAATCCACTTGGGATGGGTCCAAAACCTCTTGTAGGGTGTTGTCGACAAATTTGGTGGTATGCTATGGCCAAATGTCAGGTTTTTGGTTCCAGATTTGCCCTTCCAATAGTCACCCAATGACCTCCTCTCTAAAAGAGATCAAGGATGTGAAAGGCACAAATCAAAAGGTGCGAGGATATAAAATGGCAGCACTTCATTGCTCAAAATGCTCCTTCCCTGTATCCTTTGGGGTGAGAAAACTCACCAATTTATAGACCTGGAGGTCTCTTGTGATTGAGCATGCAGAGGCGCCACTTGGAAATCATGCCTTCCAAGGGGGGAGAAGATTCCTCCCTGATTAGGGGCTTCATGACTGCCCTCGTAACTGCCTCTAACGCTCGAAAACGCTCACTCACACTCCCATTCAATGAAGGAAGAGTTAAGTGGTGGATCTGAGCTACCATTTGTCAAGATTTGACTTTTTTCCCGTCAAACCTGCTATTCGCCCCACCCTGGAGTGAATACTGCTAATCGTCCCAGGGTGGGGCAAATAGCAGTTTGTAATCATCCTTGGGTGGAACGAGTATGGAGAAGAGTGCCTGAAGGTGCCAAATTGACCTCTGACCTTCCAAAACTATTGTAAGAGTGGTTAGGACCACTATTTAACCTCTGGGGGCTGCCCTAGGGGCTGTGTGTGTCAATGCGATCAGTGTTTGCAATCACATAATCGGATTGGTGTTGTTTTGGTGTCTACAGATGCCCCTTTTTGGGAAGCGTTGTGCGTGGTGCAGTGTTGAGCAAAAATAGATAACCAAAGCACTAATGATTAGGGTTTCTCAGTAACCTAACCAAATTTTGATGCCCCAAGTATGGAAAGGGCATGCATTCTTGAATCCTTGCTTCTGACGAGCGAAGGAACTCAATTCAAGTGTTAACCTTTTTTGGTGAGGTGTTACTTGATCTTGGTCGTTGATCAGTCATGAATAGGCAAAGGGCACAACCTTTTGTCTATGGGAACCTTGAGTTCATGATTCATGAATGCCAAGTGTTTGATCAACTTGTGATTATTGCTTGTTTTCTGCCCCAAGCAGGAGCGTGATTGTCTTTGTCAATGATTCTTTGAATGCATGCCATTTCCTTGATTGGGTGTGTATTTGTTGATTGGTGACTAAGTGTGACTACCCCCTCAAGCGACGAATCGATGAGGGAATGACCTACATGAGAAAAGCGATGAGTCACTTGACCCAAGATGACTTGTGTAAGGGTGCCTTCAGATGTTTATCATTGAATGTGTGTGCAGTTTTCTGACATTTAGACCTATTTTTGGTGGGTTTGAACCCTTTTTGTGATGCATTTTGGAGCTGAAATTGTCAAAAATCCATCTTCCCGTGGAGCGGTCCGGCTATGGTAGCCTTCTTAGGGAGTAGGATAGTGAAAATTTGTGACCCCAATTGGTTTTGGATGCCAGGAATGTCGGGCGCAAAGGCGCCTTTGTTCGGCAATTTTATTTCTATTTTTGGGTGGATTTTGACCCTTTTTGGGACGTCGTTTGGGGATGAAATTCTCAAAAATCCATCCTCTCGTGGAGTGGTCCAGCTATGGTAGCCTTCTTAGGGAGTAGGATAGTGAGGATTTGTGACCCCGACGTTAGTTTTTTATGTCCGAAATGTCAAGTGCCAAAGCACTCTTATTGGACAATCTTATTGCTTTGTTTTTGTTCATTTTTGTGCAGTTTTTGTTGTTTTTGAAATTTTTGCTCTGTAATCATCCCTGGGTGGGGTGAATACCAGTTTAGTAATCGTCCCAGGGTGGGACGAGTGCTAACTAGAGTGCTCATCCCAGGGAGGAATGATTACAAGCCTAAAAGCCTATTTAAGGGCCAAAACTAGGGTTTGGGCTCATTTGCATTCAAATTTTTTGGCGATTTGGAGCTCTGAGGAGGAGGAGGTTGATTCTGTGAAGTGAAGCGCTACCGAATTCTTCCCGCCACCATGAGTGCATGAACCAGATCGAGCGGTGGAGCCAAAGTGAGACCGGTGAGTGCTCTTCCTCTTTATTTTTTTGCATTGTTTGTTACAGTTTGAAAACCGCAATTTAGTTGTTTTTTTCTTTTGTATTTTTATTTCAAATTAAAAATGAAACCCTAAAAAGAAGTTGTGTTTTGTATGGCTTCATTAAAATGTAGGTTGAAACCCTAGTGAAAACCATGTTTATTTGACATCTGTGATAAACTAAAAGAAACCCTAGTCTAATAAAAATCAAAACGTAGCTTAAAAACTTAGGTTAACCCTAGTTGAAGGAAAAACAAAACTTAGCTTAAAAACTTAGTGTAAATGAGCTTAAAAAATTTTTTTTTGTTTTTATATGTTTTTTTGTTTGTCAGTGTAGACTAAAAACTTAGGGTAAACCCTAAGTGTAAAAATGTTTTTGAATTTTTGTATATATATTTTATTTTGTTTTTAATTTATCAGTGTAGACGTAGAGTTAAAAACCCTAGTTTGACAAACATTGTTTTGATTTTTTTGTTTTTTTTTTTAATTTATCAATTGAACTTAGAGTTAAAAACTTAGTTTACAAACTTTTTAGTTGTTTTTTGTTGTTTTTGTGTAATTTATCAGTTGACCTTTAGAGTTAAAAACCCTAGGGACTGAAAATTTATATTTATTTTTTAATTTAGAGTGCAAATGTAGAGTTAAAAACCCTAGGATTGACAAACTGTGGTTTGAATTTTTTTGTTTTTTTTTAATTTATCAGTTTAGAGTTAAAAACCCTAGGATGGACAAATTATGTTTTGAATTTTTTTTTTTTTTTAATTTATGGTAGATTTAAAAACCTAGGACTGAAAAACTGTGGTTTGAATTTTTTTTTTGTTTTTAATGTTTCAGTTGAACTTAGAGTTAAAAACCCTAGGGACTAAAAATTGTTTTTGAATTTTTTGTTTGTTGTGGGTTAATTTATCAGTTTAGACTTAGAGTTAAAAACCCTAGGAACTGAAAAATCATTTATTTTTTGAATTTTTGTGAATTTTGTTGTTCGTTATTTAGCTATTTTTAGTTGTACATTGTTTTGTGCATTGTTGTATATTCATGTTTTTGTTGTATAGTTTTTCATGGTTTTTAATGTTTTTGTTTTGTTTTCTTTCGTAGGTTGTGAAGAGCCGGTACCGTGTGCTGACGGTTTTCACTGAAGCATGGGAGGCGCTGACTTTGGCTGACTGGGAGTGGCTTGATGCCCTTGGGCTCAAGTAGGTGACTCGGCTGGAGCCGATGGTCGGGGATCGGGCCTATCTGATGGCCTTGATCAACTTGTGGGATCCTCGGACTAATACCTTCCATCTCCCAATAGGGGAGATGACAGTTACTTTGGAGGATGTCTATCGAATTCTACGGATCTTGATAGACGGATTGCCGATCAGGATGATGCCACGGGATCAGCAGACAGTAGTGTTGACACGCTACTTTGGGCATGGGGAGGAGGTGGGTGTGGATAGCCCAATGGAGAGGGCAGAGGGTGACTGCCAGATTGGTGGTATTCTGGTACGGTGGTGGCTTGAGAGGGGCATGTTGGGAGTGAGGCACATTGTACTAATGGGCCTCATTTCCAACATGCTGCTACTGAATCTTCGGGTGCGAGGTTCCCATGGAACCTATTGGAGGTGGTATTCAGGTTGGTGGAGTGTCCGACCACAGAGCCCCTGATTATGAGATGGGGTCAGACACTGCTGGCATAGCTCTACGATGAGTTGTACGAGGTCCACTGCTAGAGGCATAAGGGTATTGGGTGCAACTTCTTGTTGCAGTGCTGGGCTTGGTAGCACATAGTTGTGGAGAGGCCGATGGGGTTGTCGTGGATGACTTGGGTGGAGATGGTGGATAGGGATATAGGTTACATGGATCTATGGTGGTGATATGAGGAGTAGGGACAGAGTCGATGATGGGCAGGTGTCGTAGGGCACTATGCTGATGCCTTCGCTCGGCTTGCTCTAGGGGAGGTGTTATGGTGCCCCTACCGGGACTGTCCAACCTGGCCTGAGGTTGGAGAGTGGCTTCGACGGGTTCACAGGGGGCGATGGCTGATTGGGTGACATGGGACTGAGTAGGAGTTCTTCCCTTATGGTCGGGTGACATGATAGTTTGGGGTGCGCCAGGGGTTTCCTGGTGAGCCCGTGGTCTATCAACACTAGGGGGATGAGAGGACTCTAGCTTGGCCAGTCATTGCACCACTGGGTGAGGATTCAGATACCATGATTGACGTCCCAGATATGGATGACGTCGGGACTACCGCGAAGTACGACCAATGGTGGACCTTGCGATGGTGGCGAGGCGAGGGGCCTCTAGGTGGTGCAGAGGCGGCAGCAACAGGTGATGAGGGTGCAGAGGCACCAGGTGAGGGTTGGGGGTTCCACTGGAGGATGCGGATATGGTAGAGGTGGATGATTTTGGGGGGGATGATTTTGGGGTTCTAGAGTAGCCAGAGATGGAGGATGTCCCAGAGTAGTGGGAGCCAGAGTAGGTTGCTATGCTAGAGATGCCAATGCCTCAGGAAGTTTCAGAGGACACGAAGGTAGGGTTGTGCACTGAGAATGCACGATTGGTAGGGTTGCTCCAGAGGTGGGATGAGGATCTCGAGGATGCACTATGGGAGAGGGATCTCCTATGAACGCAGCTAGTGGAGTGGGAGAATGCATTTGCGATGTATCACCGATGGGAGGGGGATACCGATGCTGCACGGGAGATGGATCTCCTGTGGATGCAGCTAGTGAAGAAGGAGAAGGCATTGGCGCAGCATGATGATGTAGTAGCTTTGTATCGTCGATGGGAGGTGGAGTGGTTTTGGCATCGGATGGATTTGGAGGGAGAGATTATCTACCTCGGGGGAGGATACCTGAGCCCTCTAGAGGTGGGTCTTCACGCTGGATGAGGGGCAGCGATACTGAGCAGTCAGCATCATCTCATCACAGGCGATTGGATGAGGGGGCGCTAGTAGGCGTGATGTGGGGGCTAGCAGCAGCCGCCTCGAGGGGTCCCATAGGACCCACACCACGGGGGGTAGTTCCCGTCGCACCGATCCTACGTGATCATGGTGGCCGATGCCTTAGGCTTGGGGGTTTTTGAGTTTTTGCTCTTTTGTGAGGTCAGGGGACCGGTTTATTGTAGCCTGTGGGCATTTTTGATAATATATATACAGATGACTTTCTTTTATTTATACACGTGTCATGATTTGATGTTATGCACAATGATTGATGAATGTGTATGTATGCATGTTAATTTACATTTGATGGATGCATATGTTATGATGAATGCAAATGTTTCTAATTGTTATGATATGCAAATGGAATGGATGAATTGAATTTGTGATCTTTGGCAGTGGCACCATAGACTGTTTAGAACTTATGGCTTTTTGTCCTATGTGATTGCTGTGGTAAATGACTTTTTATGTATACATGTTTTTTTTTGTATTTTTTGATGGTGATGCGAGGATGAAAGATAGCATAGTTGGTTTGGAATGTAGTTAAGGTTTTTTGAGACTCAGATGTTTTAACTAACTAGCCATGATTGTACTTTATCTGACAAGACTTTTGAACAAGGTATGAATCGGACTTGTCTTTGACCAAGTTATTTCACATCCCTGTGTGTGCAATTGAGTTTGTTTATGTGGTATTTGTCAGGATACCACCAGTGCCAGATAGGCTGTCAACCAAACCTGTACTGAGGATCACCTAATTAGCTCCACTAACTCCTTTGTTGTATTTAGTCAGATTAATCTATGGTGCTATCTAGGATACCATAAGCTAGCTCATCCACATGCAAACATTGATCTGTGCACATAAGTGAATGTGACAGATATATCGTCATGCGGGAGGTTTACCACCAGTGACCGATAGGTTATCCACCAAACCGATACTGAGGTTTACCTCATGACCTTCTGAATGCTGAGAGTTCCAGGGATTCAAGTTCGACTCCCTTCTTTTCTTCAATTGTATTGGGATACTTGCTCTTTTGTAGTGATAAAAATCACTATTTATTTTGTTTTTCTTTTGAGCAAGGGATTTGAATATGGAGTGATGAGAATCACTATTGTATGTGCCTTTTGATGTATGCACTTTTGTGGTGATGTCAATTTTTTTTGGAGTTTTGACTTTTGCAAAATTTTGATGTTTTGCAACCTTTTGAGAACTTGGGATTCTTGGGGAATTGGGTAGGGAAGATGCTTGTCCTTTTGCCAACTCTCAGCATTCTTGGGGTCATTCACACAAGGGGATGAGCAAGATAACCATTTCGCTTATGGTGACCTGGATTGCTTTGTAGGTTTCATCTTTCATTCACACAACTTTGGAATTTTTATGTGTTTTAACTTGTGGTGGGATGCTACCTAACGAGGTGTGATCCAAGTAGAACTCTACCTTTGTAAAATCTGTCTGACTTTGTACAATATTTGGCTAGCAAGCTAATGACAATTGAATAACGAAAACTCTAGATACATTAAAATACAACTGACTGTGATGTGGGAAAATAACGTGAATGGTGGTTATTTGCGATGAATTTATTTATAAAGTGGAAAAATGTGGAAAATGATGGTTTTGCCAAGTAATTACAGTCTATGGTGCCTTGACCTTTATGACCACAAATATGTAATGTATGGATGCGATGCTTAATGCAACTATTTTTTTGGTGTTTTTGATTGAGTGATTTTTGATGAGTATGTTGAGTATGCATGAAAATTAGATGCAAATTTTTGTTGTTTTTGATGATTTTATTGTTTTTGAATTTTCTTATTTTTGACCAAGCGATTGTGGGAACCCTTGGAGCTTTTGGTTTGACCAAAGGAATTATGGGTACCTTTGGGGCATTTGGGATTGACCAAGCGATTGTTAGAATCCTTGGAGCTTTTTGGTTTGGGCTATGGCTCTTTTAAATATGGAATGGCCTCAAATGACTGATATTCAAGGGTTCTAGTTCCTTGATTCCATCAAGAGAGGCTAGCCGGTATGTTCCAGGTCCTATTTTATTGTCGATGACATACGGACCTAACTAGTTTACCACGAACTTGTCCCTTAGATGGGGCGACAAGTTAGAATTTTGTTGGTTCTCTTTTAAGACCAAGTCACCAATTTAAAATTCCCTCAAGTGAACCTTCATTTTGTATGCTTTCTTAAGTCGCTCTTGATAGATACGTAAATGCTCAAGAGCATTAACGTGTTGTTCATCGAGTAACGTAAGTTGGTCTAACTAGGCCTACTGTGTAGTGTCATCATCGATGAACTCTTGCATTGATATGCACAGGGAAGGAATTTCCATCTCAAGAGGTATGACTGCCTCAAATCCATACACTAGAGAAAATGAAGTTGCCCCAGTGGGTGTTTGAATGCTAGTGCGATAAGCCCATAGGGCAAGTGGGATTTGAATGTGCCAATCCTTATGAATGTCTGTGACTGTCTTTTTGAGGATGGCAACTAGCATTTTGTTTTACGCCTCTGCTTGCCCATTTGCCTACGGATAATAGGGTGTTGAAAAACTATGCTAAATTTTGTATTTTGTGGTCAAAGCACACACGTCTTTGTTCTTGAATGACATCCCATTATCCGATATTATCTTGGATGGAATACCAAAATGACATATGATATTGTGTAAAATGAACTCTAAAATGTAGGTTCCAGTCGTAGAGGTAAGCGAAATTGCTTCCACCCATTTAGTGAAGTACTATGTGGCCGTTATGATAAACATGTGATGGCCTGATGACGTAGGGGAGATCTTTCCAATTAGATCTAAGCCCCACTATGAAAATGGCCAAGCCGATTGGATCAGCTACAAGGCCTAAGAAGGCATGTGTGTCAAATTTGCATGGTGTTGACACTTCACGCACTTCCTTACATATGCGCAACAATATTGCTCTAAATATGGCCAATAATAGCCCATGCGAAGAATGCGCTTTGTGATGGCCATACCACTGAAGTGGCCACTACATGTACCATCGTGCGCTTGGGTGATCACCCAAGTGGACTCCTGCTAGTCCAAGAAACGAAGGAGGATTCCTTCGTAGCTGTGATGGTACAAAATGTTTCCTAACAAGACATGTTTAGCCACTTTCTATTTGAATGATCATTTTGCGGCATGCGTCAATCCAAGTGGGAGGTTACCTAACTTGAGGTAGTTCCTTATGGGTGTATACAAATCCTGCTAATCAGAAACCTTGATGGTATGAATAGCAAATCCCTCTCGAAGTTCATCACTAGCAGAAACTGAGCAGGAAAGAACTTGTAATAATAGCATTATGTTGCTATTAATGGGAGTAGGTGAGAACAAGGACCCCCAGTTAGCGTGATTCAGACAATCATGGATTCGAGAGAACTTATTCGTGGATGGTTCAATCTGGATCAGGTGGATTCCTGGTGATAATGTTTTGACTTGAGTGGTTGTCATATCACAAGAAATGTCTTACAATATTAGTGACCCCAAAGAGGCTATAGTTTCCACAAAATGATTTGATGATCGAGGGAGTGCCTCGATGTCATACCATTCAAGATTTTCTAGGAATTTGTCCACAAGGGCTTTGTAGGCCTGCAGAACTAGGAATTTACATTGGAATACCCCTTTGACTTGGTTGACAATTAAAAGTGAATCACAAAAGATGTTTAATCGTTTGATGTTCATGGTGATTGATGTTTGAAGACCTATGAGCAAGGCTTTGTATTCTACATTATTATTGGTGCACAAGAAATTTAATTTAAATGACAGAGGTATTGGAGCCCCTTGTGGTGTGAATAATACAATTCCCACACCACCTCCTTGCTCACATTTAGAACCATCAAAAAATAGGGTTATGTCGGCTTGTGACTCAGGCTCATCAGAATCTGGTAATTCTGAGACATGGAAGACCCCATCATCGGGTAGTTCTATGATCAGAGGTTGATCGTATTTGAGAGGAGCCTCTGCTAGTTGATCGACAATGACTTGACCTTTGATGGATTTATGTCCAATGAACTCTATGTCAAATTTCGTCAACAACATGATCCATTTCGCCATGCGGCTACTATGATAAGTATGACTCATCATGTACCGCAATGGATTCTCCTTAGACACAACATACGTCTTGTTGCTCAGCATGTAATGGCATAGCTTTTTGGTAGAAAACACCACTGCCAAGCAGAGCTTCTCGACGTATGCATAGTTAAGTTCATAACTAACCATGGTGCGGCTAAGATAGTAAGTAGCCTGTTCTTTGTGAAGTTCATTCTTCTAGGATAACATGGTGCCCAGTGCAACATCAGTAACTGATATGTATAAGTAGAACGACACTCCTGGTCTAGGTGGTGCCATTACGGGTGGCAAATCCAAGTATTGTTTAATGTCGTCGAATGTTGACTAGCACTCATCATCCTAATGAAATGTGATGCCCTTGTGCAATAATTTATTCATGGGTTGGAACTTTTCAGATAGCTATGCTATGAAGCGCTTGATTGATGCGACCTTTCCCTATAGGATTCTGAGCTTCTTGATGGTAATTGGGGGAAGCATTTCAAGGATTTCCTTGACTTTGTTTGGGTCCACCTCTATGCCCCATTTTGAGACTATGAAACCCAAGAGTTTTTTATATGTGATGCAAAATACACACATCTTGGGATTCAGTTTGACTTTACGTTCCATGAGGCGATCGAGGATCTTGCTTAAGTCATCGAGATTATCTGGGCATAAAAGAGATTTGGCCAACAAATCATCCATGTAATCTTCCAAATTTTTATGCATGTGATCATGGAAGATGTACATCATGGCATGTTGGTAGGTGGTGCCAATATTTTTAAGGCCAAAGGGCATGACCTTATAACAAAATGTCCCCAAAGGCGTTGTGAACACTATTTTTAGTTGGTCCTCAGGATTGATATGAATCTGATTGTATCTCGAGAAACCATCCATGAGGGAAAGCATTTTGTGGCCCATTGTAGCATCTACCAATGTGTCTATGCTCGACAAGGGAAAATCATCCTTAGGACTCACTTTGTTTAGATCTCGAAAATCATTGCATATGCGAATCCTCCCGTTTGGATTTTTGATGGGCACCATGTTGGACAGCCATGGTGGGTAATCCATACAGATGATAAAATATGCATCCAAAAACTTTTGTAATTCATCTTTGACCATTAAGGCCACTTTTGGGTGCATCTTACATAGTTTTTGCTTGACTATCAGATCAAGCGTTAGATTATGCATGACTAGCTATGGATCTAGCCTCAAAATGTCTTTGTAGGACCATGCAAAAACCTCCTTCTTCTCTTTGAGAAGGGTAATGTAGTGGGATTGCTCTTCGGGGGATAGACTTACCCCCAGCTTAATAATATGTGGATTCATTGGATCAGAGCCGATGTCTACGTCAGTCGTCTCCTCGATCGACATGTGGGATCTGCCCTCCAATGGGTGTAGATTTGGGACCAAGTGGATATCATTTGTTGAGTTAAGATCATCGTTAGGAACCTCGGGTCCCTCTTCAGTGTGGAAGATATCTTGAGTTGGCACTAGAGTGAAATGAAGCATTTCACTAAAAGGCCAGTACTCTGATGGGGATGGTGGTGAATTAACATGATCCCAGTTTATGGCACCTATGTCTAGATACAATGATTGTTTTGGATTGACCAAATTGCGGATGGGGGTGGTTAAGTAAATGGAGATCATGTTGATGAAATGATTTTGGTCTCCATTACCATGGGTGTGATGACTCATACATTCTAGATGATATTTGTGCTCTAGATCTAGCTTTGGAGGTATTGGGATGAATGGATTGGCCCTATGTGTATATAGGAAGATAGGGTCTACCATCAACACTGATATCGCTATAGGGTCTCTAGGTAGAAGGTGTTCTTTGTATGCCTAAAGTGGCAGATTCAACAATTGGTCCCACTGTGCTGGGTTTATGTGCCACTCATGCCCTAGCACTATGTTTAGTTGTTCAAGCATATCGTCAATAGCCAAGGGGTATTGTTGCTGCATCAGGTGCATGTGATTGAGATATGCCATCTCAGTTTCATCTTAATAATCACTATCAGAGATCCAAAGGCCTTCGTTGGTTTTGACAACCGCTTGCGACACTAGGGGCTCATATTGCTTGAGAAAATTGATCTGGCTTCATTGGGGTTGTTTCGCTCTCTGCAATGGGGCTTGATTTTCTTGTGGTAGCACTTGCTCGATGGGGGACGCCAAAGGGAACATTTCCAAGAGGCTTTCCTGATAATCATCCATGGGGGTCACTTGTGAGTGATTTCTATCTAATTCAAAGGGGTCCCATGGTGCTATCTCATATTCTGATTCATCTTCTAAAGATCCTTCCTGACCTTGTCTATACCTCTCTTGTAGGTGAGATTTCGAGCTTTCTCCTATCTCGAGCGAAGGGAAAGGGTTGTTGAGGTCAAAAAGGTTGGTCATCAATAATGGGATATAATACCCTAGTGTATATGTCATGTTAGGGTTGGCATATGAATCTAATGCCAATCCCCCATCATTGCCTATCCCTAGGCCTTACATGTTCTCTACCAAGATGCCCAAGAAGAAGGGGTGGTTGAACCCTACTCCTGACTTGTCTTATGGCATTTGGTATCTCGGTTGGCAAATAACATGCACTCCTTGCTCATATCTGCCTAACCCATATCCATACCAATTGCATTGGCCAATGTATCTCAAAGCGAAGTCTGGTTTGGACAAATAGTTGACATATTCTACAAAGGGCTCTTCATCTTCATCCTCTTGCATGTCTGGTTCAATACCATGATCAAGGTCCCCATACACAAAGTTCATTTGATTCGGCGGGTAGCCTAGAGGAAAAATGGTATTGATGGAGAGGCGAGGTCTCCCTATGTCCTTCATGGACTATAGTGTGGGTGTTGCTACAACATTTCACACGAGATACTCCCCCAGGCCCGTATTGGCCATTTCAACGGTGATTATTGGCAATTGAGGGGGAGGGAACAAAAGTTCTTCCTGAGTCCACTCCATGTTGGGTGAACTAGGAGCCTCGAATTCCATTCTGCTAGGCATATCCTCAGTAGATATGGTTGAGACTATTGGTGATGCTTCTTCCAAAGGTTGTGCCTCTTCTAGAGGTTTCTTCCCTTTGTCCTTTTGTTTGGCCACCATAGGCGACATCATTGGTGAAGGACCAAATGATGAAGATGGACCCGGTTGGGGATTTGATGGACTTGTCAATGGGGATGCCTACATAATCAGACCTTGTTTATATGGATTCAACTAAAAATCCTAATGCATTAATGGAAGGGTCGATTGTAGCATCAGATGCACCGCATTGCAATACTTGAAGGGTTCCAAGTCCACCAGGACTACATGTACCTACCCTTCAAATGTATACTTTAAGCATTGATGAGCTATCGAAGGGACACACTTCATGTATCTGATCCATGGCTGACCCAACAAGATGTTATAGGCCATCTCACCCTCCAAGATGTGGCATAATGTGGGTATAGTCTTTTGTCCCACTTGGATGGGTAGGACAATTGTGCCAACTGTCAGGCATATTGCATCATTGAATGCTCGCAGTGTATAGGTGGAGGCCACTATGTGAGATGCAAGAAAATTTAGGTGCTTCAAGGCCGCTATTGTAATGATATTACTGGACGAGCCCGTGTCCACCAATACTCTCTTATACGGAATCCCGTTGACCCACGCGATGATGTGTAGGGGTGGATCCGCCATGTCACCAGCCACTAATTTCAATTCTTCTCGAAAGGTGATGATTGGATCAGTGCATTGTTTGACATGTCCCACAAAGTTTTTGAAGGAGTTTTCTTCATGGGGTACAAATCGATGGCTTTTAGTATCTCCATTAAAGCCTTCCGATGGGGCGTTGATTGTTGTATGAGATCGTAGATGGAGAGCCTAGTCGACGTGGTCCTCAAAATTTGGGTGAGTTTGGTCTAAATTATGGCCACTGGTCTAGGCAGAGGAGGTGGTGCAAGGTGTTGTTGTGGTTGTGACGTTGTTGTCACCTCTCCTATAGCTACCACGAGATCAGTTGTGCTCGGGTATCTCCTGTTTCGAGTCACTATATTGATCATCCCTTCATACCCCTGCATAGGGTAGTTTTGTGTGACCTCATTTACTTGTAGGGTCTTTGCCTGCGCATCATGGGTAGGCAATGGGTCTTTGAAGTCCTCCATTTGTTGATTGCTTGGTGCCACAGAATTATCTATCGCTAATGTCTTGTTATCAATTAGGTCTTGCACCAAGATATTAAACTTCCAACATGCATTAAGGTCATGTCCCTTCCGTCTATGGAACCTGTAGTACAAGTCTTCCCTGTAGCCCTTAGGTTTTTGTGCATTGGGGTCTATGGGTTGAATCTTGGGCAGGTTAATCAAGTTTACCGCTGACAAGCGATCAAACAGGGAGTCTCTAGAATCTGTGTAAGGTGTGAATTATCGCCTAGGGCTATGCTACTGATTTTGTTCTTGCCTCTAATTTTCTCTATCATAACTATTAAGATGCACCACCTGATAGTTAGCCTTTTGGGGCTATGTTTCTTATGCAGGCTTAGGGAAATTTATAGCAACCTAATTGACCACAGTGGGTTTCTGCTGCGTGGTCCCTGTTTTAGTGTTCTTAGGCCATTCTTTCTTCTTTGGCTTAGCTATCTTGCCATCTTGAATCTTGATCTCCTCAATGATTCTGGCTTGCACCAGAGCTTCCTCTAAAGTGGAATATTGCTATAGCTACAATAGCATGAATATTGGTCTCAAACAACTCTTTGAGAACATTTGGGTGAGGTCGGACATAGGAGGGAGGTAGGGCAGATTTGAAAGCAAAGTCCTCCATGGGTTCCCATAGGTCACCATGGTTCCTTCCTCATATTTCTTGAGGTTGGTTGGGTCACTCAGTGACACCTTCTTCTTGGTGTTGAAGGTGAAGCATTCGAGGAACGCATCCACTAGCTGATATAAGTTACTAATGTTGTGCTTTGGAAATTAAGTGAACCAATCTGAGGCAGGGCCTTCGAACATGGTGATGAATGTTCTTAACAGTAAAGCATCATTGTCCTGAATTCCAAAGCATTAGCTCAAGAATCTAGTCACATGCTCTTGGGTATCCTCCTCACCTCTAAATATTTCCAACTAAGGCAGTTTAAAGTGTTCAGGGTAAGGGGGTGCCGGCACTGACGAATGCACAGGATGACTACGGAGTTGGCATAAAGTGGGCTTTTGGGACCCATAAGTCTTGGTCTCCATAGACTCCAAGCGCTCTAGCAGTGCTTTATATGCATCAGAAGATTTAATTTTTTCCTCCTTAGTTTGCTCTCATTGTGGGTTGTGGGAAACTTGAGGTCTATGGAGGGGTGGCCGGATAGCAGCCCCTTTGCCTTGGTAGGGCATTTCAGCCCGCTCTTCTTCTTGCTCATACTCCTCATAGGATTCTTGAGGAGTTTCTAGACGAGACCTATGACCATGGGTGGGTCCCCGTGGAGGGTGCCCATCATTGTTCCTGGGAGTGGCCTCCTGTGCAAGTCTAGGAGGCCTCAGAGGTAGCACTTGGTAAGGTCATGGAGACCTATCTCATACCAAGGGATTATGCCTCTCATACGGTTTTTATCTTTGGGTACGATGGGTTGGAACCCTCTCGGGCACAGTGTTATGGATCAGATCATCTATTTGGTACCGAATGTGATCTCTAATAAGGTGATATAGATTCTCTAGCTATTGTTGGTCTTGCTCAAGATGCGTAATCTACACTTTATGGATGGCATGTCTAGTGAATTCCAGGTCAATTTATTCTACCATATTGAGTCTAGAAGGCCTAGATGCCTCTCCTACACATTTATCTCAGTCACGATGATTTGAGATCTCTATAGGTCGCTTCCCTCTATCGAGGTTGGTGGCATTCACTCGAGGCTCTGGCCTCAATAGGTGATCCTGGTAGATAGTAGGTGTGGAAGTGCATTGCTCCCATGCTGTATATTTATCTTGAGGAATGTAATGGTCTTCCTCGTGCTCCCTTTCATATATGTGAAAGGGGCGGGCAAAGTTGGCTTGCCTTGTTTGAAGAACCTTGTGCTCTGGATTTTGCCTATTGTTCCTGACAATGATGGGTGGTAAAGGAGGGATGACATAATCATGTGGCCTCTCCTCATGGACCCTATGTTGTTCTAGTGCTTCATCATATTATGGCCACTCATAACGAGCTTCTAAAGGAGCCTTACCATTTATATTAAGTGCCACATGTAAGGACTCCTCTTGAAAGGGTCTATGTTGGATGGGAATGCCCCCCAGAGGGGTGCCTCTATAGTCCCATTCTAAAATGGCATGATGTGGAATCTCTTGTGGGTTAGGCCACCAAGGTGTTATGACCAGGTCCTTGGGGCTATAGAAGAGGTGACTCGTGCCCCCTTTTACCTTCTGTGCAACTCCTGCCCATGATTGGTCTTGGATATAGGTGTACACCATGGTGGTGTTTCCCTACAAGATGCATATATTTTTATCTATTTTTATGATTTTTATGCTACACTAAACATAAAATATCACACACACAAAGCAATGATTATCTCGTTTAAATATTAAAGGTGTGCCTTAAACCTGGTTTAGTGTGTTTTGATTTTTGTTTTGAAAGCTTTTGTAAAGAACATTTAAATGCAATATGATGGCTCTTATGACTCCCAAAAATGGTCACCCCTTCGATATACCATTTCCAGGCAGATATACCAACCTCTCTATATACGCACTCTTATGTGGGGGAAACTATTGGTACATGAGAGTAGATGGTACGTGGAACATAGGCGGTACAGAAGGGGAATCACCCTATTTTTGACACCTACCATAGAAGACTTATCCTCATGCACTGGGAATCACCCCAACTACACTCGGTCAGCTTTCGTCAGGATTTACGTCTAGCAATAATAGCGATCAAGGTTATGAATGCAAAAATTCAAGCCAAGGTGGTGATGAAATCCACCGTTGGTCTCGATCAAGGGCTAGGGTTTTATGACCAGATCCTTAGTGTTTAAATTGCCACATGATGTGTGGGGTTATTTTTATTTGCATTAATAAAGCAACATGCAGTAAAAATAACTTTCCCTAAGAAAGCAAGTAACCAGAAAATGGAAAACTGAAAGCATTTAATACCAGAAAGAGTTCAAGACCTCTACCTCTTCTTTGCCCAAATTTTTTGGTTCTGAGTTTTTGTCTTGAAACTACATTGAGAGCTATTCATCCTTGGGTGGGATGAATAACAAAACTATATTCATCACAGGGTGGGGCAAATGCCCATTTTTCCCTGGGTAAGATGAATTTCATCTCTGTATTCGCCATAGGCTGGAATGAACATCAGTCCAGCATTTGAAAACTTGGTACCTGCAAGCAAAAAAAATAAAGTTTTTGTCATATTGTTGATCTTAAAAATAGTGGACAAACTTCCTATCGTGATTTCCATTGAAAGCACAAGGATACAGAAACAAAAATGAAAATCCGAGATGCGATGCAAACGAAACAAAATATAACGCTAAATCCTATGAATTGAAAGTGCATGAAAGGAAAGAATCATAAACGAATCGAAACCAAATTAAAAGCCAATATGAAAGACAACCCTTTTTATTAATATGCTTCAAAACTTGGTTACAATCCATCTCCTCTATTTTTAGGGGGTAGGAGCGTTAAATGTGTTCTTGTCCCACCCATGGATGATATTCCCTCTTCTGCGTTCCCACATGTAAAATGGGTGAATAAAATGTCGCTGCCACTTGCGTTGATGAATATTGACTCTTTACTTCTCCTCTAATATTTAGATCCTATGTTCAAGGAAACAAAAAATGGTCAGTAGCACCTATAGATAAAATAAAACATGCAATACCCAAGCCTACGATTAGTGAATGTGAAAAATAAATAAAACGGTAACTGAAATAGATCCAAATGAACTAAAAACTTGATAGGGGCATGAGGACATTACCAGGAGGGCACTTCAAATGGAACATTTGGAAAATTCACCACAAATTCGTATTTGCTTTGGGGCGGGACGAATAGACCTGCAACAAAGTGTCAAAAAGCATAGTCTAAAATGCCACATTTGGGAAGCTCCAAATCACCTAGAAAGTTGGGGGTTAGCTAAAAGGGGGTATTTTGGGAAGGCCCAGAAGGTCATATTTTCCCAATTTGGCCTCTATCATCGGGAATTTGATGATGCTACCTACATGTTAGTAAATGCAGGAAATGATAAAAACTTGATCAAAAATGCTTAGAACGATGTGAAATTTGAATGAAAACCTATCTAAGAAGAATATAATTAGATGCAAAAATAACATAAAGGAAATCTACTATAGATTTCTAAATGCTCCGGGGCGGGACGATTAGAACTACAACAGTGTGGGGGGCGCACGAGGGTAGGACACCCACCGTTTGGGGCTCGATTTTAGCACCAATCCACTTGGTATGGGTCAAAAACCTCTTGTAGGGTGTTTTCGGCAAATTTGGTGGTATGCTATGGCCAAATGTCAGGTTTTTGGTTCTGAATTTGCTCTTCCAATAGTCACCCAATGACCTACTCTCTAAAAGATATCAAGGATGTGAAAGACACAAATCAAAAGGTGCGAAGATATAAAATGGTAGCACTTTTTTGCTAAAATGCTCCTTTTTTTCCTTTTGGTATGAAAAAACTCACCAATTTATAGACCTGGAGGTCTCTTTTGATTGAGCATGTAGAGGCACCACTTGGCAATCATGCCTTTCAAGGGGGGAGGAAATTCCTCACTAATTAGGGGCTTCATGACTGCCCCTGTAACTACCTCTAATGCTCAAAAATTCTCACTCACACTCCCATGTAATGAAGGAAGAGTTAAGTGGTGGATCTGAGCTGCCATTTGTCAAAATTTGACTTTTTTCCCGTCAAACCTGCTATTCACCCCACCTAGGAGCGAATACTGCTAATCATCCAAGGGTGAGATGAATACCAATTTTCCATCATCCCTAGGAGGAATGAGTATCGATCAGAGTGCCTGAAGGTGCCAAATTGACCTCTGACCTTCCAAAACTAATATAAGAGTGGTTAGGACCACTTTTTAACCTCTGGGGGCTGCCCTGGGGCTGTGTGTGTCAATGCGATTAGTGTTTGCAATCACATAATAGGATTGGTGCTATTTTGGTGTCTACAACTAGGAAAATGGAACTTTTATTTCATTGATCACATATGATTGAAGGTAAAAGACTCTATCATATGCATTGAATGATTCCTCCCTCCCCTATGATGTAGTGTGAAGGAATATGCAATGTATATTTTTAACTAGGTTTGGATACCTAAAGATCCTATATAAATATAGGTTGTAGGTTGGTATACCCATAACTTTATCCCTACACAAATAATTCTTTATATTTTTAGTATATTGTGGAAATAATAATGATCAAATGATAAGTGAAACTACAAAAATATTCAAGCATATAGCTTTATCTATGTTGATCTAAGGGTGGACCATGCCAAACATAGGATTAATAAAGTATATTTTTAGGGTATGGGCTAGATCCCTCTTTCACTAAAACTCAATGCCAATTTGAGGAATAACAAGAATATACCATATTAAGTAAATATAGATGAATTAAATTATAATATTTAAAAATAGTAAAATCAATTTTTACAACATTGATTCAAATTATTTTTATATGGTTTTCATGTTTAGGATTTAGCCTATCAAAAGAATCTTGAAATTTTATTTGATATTTTAGGAAAACTATTTTCTAGGAAACTAACTACCAAAGGAAAAACTTTGTACCCCATGATTTACCAAAAATAAGAATGTTATTACTACAAGAATAAGTCTCTCTCTCTCTGTATATATCTATATCTATCTATCTATCTATCTATATATATATATATATATATATATATATATATATAGTATGGATAAAATAATATTATTACAAGAAATAGCATAAAAGTAATGATAATAGTTAATACCAAGACAATACAAACTGAAGTAAATGGATGATAAATTAATAAAAGGGATTTACTAAAATATTTCATTAAAAACATGACAAGGTCCTATAGGAAAATGAGAACTTATAGATGTAATTTTAATTCAATGGTCAACAACAAAAGATCAAAATCACCTCAAAAAAATATATCAACACAAAAAGTTCTTTCATGGAATTTAGATTAAGTTCTCATCATCTTTGATAGTTTATATCATTCAATTTAGATTAATTTTTACTAGCTTAAAATTGAAACAAAAAGTTAGAAAAATATTAGTTAAGAAGAGAGTCCCATGAGAAAAGTGTCTTTTCTTACTATTTGTGTATTAGTTTTATGCCAATAGTGATGTGAATTACAATTATGTATGTGTGTGTGTGTGTGTGCATTGAAGTAACACAAAATACAACACGTGGCGCAAGTAGGGGCCACTATCCTTGGGGGTATAGTAATAGGATTCTTCCCTCCCCATGATTTGAACTCAAATCACCAAGATAAAACACCAACAACATGCCATTGGGGGTTCCCCATAAGGACACAACTATATTTTAGAAAAAAAAAAAGGAAAAAGAAACATATATATATATATATATATATATATATATATATTTCTTTAATTTGATTTTTTTCCTATATATTATAAGATATTTATTGACAAATATTAAATTATTTAATTCATTTGTTCATGTTTTACTACATATTTGTAATTAAGTTACGAAGTTGAAAATTTATGAAAGTTAGTGACTATTTTAAAAATATTTTAAAATATTATAAAAGGAACAAGCACCACCTTTATAGATTAATCTAACATTATTGTTGAAGTGAATTCTAACTTAAATCTAGACAAAGAAAAAATTGTTTATCTAATTTATTCTTTACCTTTTTTTTTTTAAGTTTCAAAGATATAGATCTTATAAGGTCTTTTATGGTCTCTCTTATGTAAAAACTAGGTTCAAAGTACAATGGTATTGGTGTAGGATTTTGAACAGTTCTAGAACCTTTTATATGAGAGGAGGTAGAAAAGGAGAAGGTCAATTAAGCACAGGCCAACCTCCAAAGCCAAAATATAAACTAATTACAACAATCACCCAAGACAATAAACGATAAAGATAATACCATCAATCACCTTAGACCAACCCACCACCCAAAAAGGTTTAAAAGGAGAATTTTTGTTTGAATTTATTTTGAAGGCATAGGAGATCCTATGCCATTTTTCATAATAATGGTAGGGCAACAAATACATTAGGGTCAAAATTAAATTTAGACATTGCCATAAGACCTAAGGTAGGCTAGCTCATCCATAGGAAATAAAAAAACCATAAAACTGCACCCCTACCTCTTGAAAACACATAGAAACTAATATAGGTGAGATATGTACTAATAGAAAATAAACACCTCCCCTAGACCCCCTCTAAAAGGAGAAGGTAATAGTAAAATCTTATCCCTTGACCACCATCAAAGATTGAAAAACAATCAAGATACAACTAAGATGAAAGAACCTATGTAAGAAGGCAATAATGGGAAATTGATAAAAAAACCAAAGTACCACTTCAAAGAGAAAATAGGTAATGAGGGGAGCCAACTAATATAACAAAATACCAATCCTATATAACAAGAGTGAGGGTAATACATGAAGCATATTCCTTGAGAATGAAAAACACTAGGGATCAAAAGGATTAGCCCCCCAAGATAGATCCTCCAGAGATATGATCACTATGACACAAAGGAGACCTCATCCAAGTAGAAATAAAAAAAGACCTACTGGATAGGTAGGTATACCCAATACTTCCAAAGAAATAATTGTCATTAATAATGGACAAAATCTATCTTTCCAAATTTTGAATTGAGCACTATCCAACACTAAATTAACCATAACATCAGTAGCCTAATTAACTTCCCTATAAATATGCTCAATTTTAACTTCTAACATACCTTCTAAAATGTTTGAGGTGTCCTTAATGATACTTAGGATGAAATATTTATCAATATTTATTGTTTGTAAATCCCAAATGGTGCTTAATAAATCATCTTTTACTAGAATTATTCTAAAATCCCTATCAAAAACATGATGAACACTTAAGGAAAATATCTTGGATTCAACTAGGTGGTTAGTTCGGCTACCATAATCCTTAATGTAAGCCCAAATAACCTCACCATTATCATTTTAGATAACACCCCTTCCACTAGCACTTCCAAGGTTACCTTTGGTAGCCCCATAAAATTTTAGAATTAACCACCCTTTAGTTTGTTTATGTCATTAGTAGACAATCATTTTTTAAAAATGGAGACAAAATTAGAAGATCCTAGATTCAATTTCCAAGTAATAGTAGCCCTTTTTTCCACTACCTTCTCCCTATCATTTCTAGTAGCAAAGAAAACTAGGTTATCCTAAATAACAACTTTCATCCTTCTAAACATACATGTTTCATCCCTAGTTATATCCCTAAATTTTCTTTTGTTCCTCTCCCACTAAATACCCCATAAAAAATGAGGAAGAACTAGGTCCCACACCATACTCACATTGTGAATGATGAAGGGGTATTTCCACTAATTGAAAAGTTTTTTGAAAGTTTGAGGTAACATCATCTTGATAGAAAATAATTGAATAAAGTATTGAGCTCCTTATTTGAGAAATCATAGTGAATGGAAATATATTCCATATATTTATCATCCTTACAACACGAGAGAAAAATATTGAGAATATGGAAGCCTTTCTTTCATGAACTATCAATAGTCAAAATTCAATTTTGTAAACATAGCCACAAAAAAATGTAAGTTTAGGGATATAATGAGGATACCATACTCATTCCACTAGAAAATATCCTCTCATGGTCAATGTTTGAGCCTCATATGTAGTATTTATAGAAGAAGGGCATTTAGGATAATTAATCCATAGAAGGAAGTCCCTAATTCTATTAAGAAAAAAATTGTTGCTATAGCAACATGTTTAGATTTACCAAACTCTAAAGAATCTGAAAATTAGTTTTATGTAAAGTTATATGTTTCCAAATAATCTTTCCATTACTGATGATTATATAGTCAATTACTTTTTCTCCACATTTTAATGGAAAAGGAGCATTCAACTAATCAAAATAAAGACTAAGAAAAACAGGTTTAGGAAGAATTCAAGTATCCTCTCAAAATAATACATCCTTACCATCTCCAATCTGCCACTTCATCCCCTCCATAACTAAAATTTTATCCCCTATCAAACCATTAAAAATCATAGAGCCTCTAGGAGGATAAACACTTCTAAAAATTATATATATGATTTTCTAGATGCTTACCTCTCATAATATATTTCCATAGTTGATCCTCCTCAACACACAATATCTAGGGCATTTTTTCAAAAAATACCTTACTGAACAACAACAACTTTCTAATCCCAATACCACCTTCTTTATTGGAAGAGTAGAATTTACTTATCTTCCAACCTAGCCCACATAAATCTCCTAAACATCTGATCAATCCTCCTCCTTAATTTGAAGGGCATTTTTAAATGAGATATACGATAGATGGGAATGATTTGGAGGGTAGCTTGAAGCAATAGCAACTTACCTACTTGGATCAAGATATTACCTTTCCACCCATATAACTTACATTGAATCCAATCCAACGTAGGAGATGAAAACTCCTCTTTCATCCTACTAATGAACAATGCCATGCCTAAATATAAAGAAGGAAGGTTAGCAATACCATGTCCATGAATCCCTACAATTATATGTTGAATTTGCCCCCCAATATTCACAAAAATAATTTGAATTGTATGGAAGTTAATTTATCAGCTACAAGGTTAGTCATAGAGCTACAATTTATTCATGAATACCTTAGCCTCTCTCATAGTAGCCTCACCAAGAATTATAGTGTCATCTACAAATTATTGATAAGAAACTGCCTCTATAATACTAGTAGGCCTAATACCCTCAATATTAGAGGATATGGTAGAAATAATAACTAAGCTTACTAAAGCTTAAACCATCAAAATAAAAATATATAAAGATAATATATCACCTTGTGTAATACATATTTGACCCCCAAACAAACCAATAAAAATCCTGATTATGATAGATAATTTAGAAGAGGAAATATAAACTCTAATCCACTTCCTCCATAGATCCCCAAAGCCAAATTTCTACAACAACTTGTCAAGGAACTCCCAAGAGACCATGTCATAAGCCTTCAGTATATTAAGTTTAAGAAGTATTCTATCCAACTTGCTTTTGGACATAAAATATAATTTCTCATGAATTATAATGATCCTATCCACAATATACCTACCATGAAAAAAACCACTTTGAAGAGGGGAAATCAAGATGTAAATAAGTCTTTTTAGCCTATTAAAAAGTATCTTGGTAAGCCACTTATACAACATATTGCATAAGATAATAGGTTTAAAATCCTTTAGAGAAGAGGCACCATGTTTATGCCAAATCAAAAAAAATAAAGATATTATTCTAGGCCTATAGCAAAGAGGAATAAGATTGGAATTCTCTTAAGGTTTCTAAAATATCCGAACCAAGAAGCTGCTAAAACCACTGAAAATAACTTGTAGGGAACCCATCAAGCCAAGGCACTTTGTCATTATTCATAGCAAATAAACTAATCTTGATCTCATCATAAAAAAGGGGGAAGTGAAAGCATTACTCATATCAACCATCACCACCTAGAAAATGTTCTTGATAAGTTCATCCAAAGCATCCCAATCTTCCTCCATGTCTCTAGAAGTTGAATCCTAAAGAAATGATATTTTATGGCACTAGCAATTTCTTCCTTAACTTTATGATATTCATCAGAGTTGAACAAAATTTATCTTATTTTATTAGTACTCTATGTTTCAAGGTTGATATGTGGAAAAACATAGTATTCCTATTCCTCTCCTTAAGCCACATAGATTGATATTTTTACCTCCAAAATGAATCCTCACTTGCAAGAATGTTATGAAATAATGCAAAATTAATTTTCTCTTTGTTAGCTAGATTCTTTGACCAACCTTCACTTTGACATTTTTTCTCAATTTCCTTCAATTCTTGAATTTTTTTTTGCTTCCTATAGAATACAAGCTCTCAATTCCACCTATTCAAGTTACTTTTGATGATTTCTAGTTTCTTAGCCACTTGAAACATCTTAGTGCCATAGACATCTAAATTTCAACAAGCCTTAATCAACCCTTTAATATCCAAATGAGAAAGCCACATTACCTCAAATATGAAAGGATAATCTTTCAAATGTTTCTCCTCCATGAACTCTAAAAGTAATGGGTTGTGATCAAAAGCAATTCCCGATAAAGTCCTCAAAGATAACTATTGAACCATGGTGAGCCATCTCACCAAATCAAGGGTCTGTTGGATAATTTGAGTCCCTAAGCTAAAATGTTATCATTGATGTCAAAAGGTTATTTGATGTCAAAAGGATCTATGATGGCATGCACTATGTTTTATGAAAGTGCAGGGGTTTTTGTGAAAACCAAGGTAGGTAAAATAAAAGGTCTTATTTAAAACCATGGATGGTAGATTTGAAATGGGTTTTTCTTAAAACCCAAGTTGGTTTTTTGTTTCATCTAAAAAGGTGCCCCGGTGATGGAGATATTTAATTTTAAATATTTAGTTTAAATTTTAATTTATTTAAAATTTAAATTTAAATTTTAAAATTAAATTAAAAAGAATATTCGCCGATGTCATAAAGGAAGGTTGAGAAGCGTCAATGTTTCAAATCTAAGGGAAGGCATATATATATACCATTAAAATTTTTGAAGAATATTATCCTTGCTCGATTAATATTAACGATTTGTTTTTGTGAAGGAAGAGCTTATGTTATTTTTGTTTTGTGAAGCAGCAAATATTGAAAGTTAACCGCGTCCATTTTCCAAAGCACATTGGGCAGTGTGGCCTAGTTGTAGCTTGGTTTGTACAAAGGTTTTGGGGTAGGAAGGTTAAGTGTTTGATTCTTGCAAGCATCATTTTGGCTTTGTTGAGGCACTCAAGGCACATTTATTTTTTGCTTGGTGGAAGGAGATAAGAACAAGAAGTGAGTGGTGCTTCTTTCTTCATTACAAGCCCGTAGCTCATGCAACAGCTTGGTCGTGGCTAGGGAGTTCGCGTTGGACAAGATGGGGGTTTGATTCCCCTCGAGGCAGGTATTGAGGTTTTTATTTATTTTATTATTGCCTAAGGTTGAGTGATAAGGGGTAAAGGTGATTTAATAGTTGATGTATTGAATAACCTTACGAATAAGGTTATAGTGGATGTTTTAGTTGTGGAGTTAAATTTTTAATTGTGATTTTTGAAATTATTAGGAATAATAAGGGTTATTGATAAAGTTCTTTTAGTGAAATTTATTTTTGAGTAATTCCTTTAAAAAGAACTTTGGTGGATGTTAAAATAAAGTAGGAGTAATAAGGTGTTATTTGGACATTATTTTATTGTTGTGTTATCAATCAAGATATCTAACCCTTTTTGAGATTGCAAAAAGAAAAAGTGTTTAGTGTGGCAGATTTAGTGGACAACTCGTAAGGAATCAAAAAGGTATGAGTAACATTCTCCACTGATTTTATTTCGATGGTTGATTTCTGAAATATCATTGGAGTGAAAAGGATTGATTGTGGTCTACTATTCAAAAATAGTTGGTTTAATACTTCAAGGTTTTTTGGTTTGAAAGTTGTGATTAAAACCTTGTTTTATAAACATTGTTGTTGGAGTGAGTGGTTGTGCAAAGAACTTGAACTTGAGCTGAAAATAACATGAGTGTCATTGTTATGTAAGAGTTGTTGTTGAGTATTTTTGAAGACATTTTGAGTTGGTTGATTCATGCTTGGACTAGGGTTTGTGTAAAAGAGTTGCTCCTTGTGGTGATTGGTTGAGTAGAGTTGTTTGAGCCTAGTCAAGATATTGTGTGCAGTGGTTGTCCAAGTTCCATAAAATAAACTATTCTATATTCTGATTTGAATTGAGTTGAGAAATAAATTATATTTGAGTATAGAACATATTGAGTCTCTAAGAATTCTCTTTATGCTTCTATGATATTGCTGAGTTGAGATTGTTGAGTTGAGATTGATTTGAGTTGAGATTGGGATTTGAGTATAGAACATATTGAGTCTCTAACAATTCTCTTTATGCTTCTATGAGATTGATTTGATATTTTGTTGAGCTGATTTGAGGTAAGTCTTTGAGAAGGCTTGTGGACTGATTTTGAGTAAGCTTTTGTGAAAGCTTGCTATGTAGATTTGAGTAAGTCCTAGAGAGTACTTATTAAGCAGATTTGGGCAAGTTATGAGTGAGCTTATTGAGCAGATTTGAGTAGATTCTGAGTGAACCTATTGAGAAAATTTGAGCAGGTTTTGAGTGAACCTATTGAGCAGTTTTGAGAAGGTTCTAAGTGAGCCTATTGACTAGATTTGAGCAGGTTCTGAGCTAGCCTATTGAGAAAATTTGAAGAGGTTTTGAGTGAACCTATTGACAGAGCTTTGGAGGTGATAGAGTATAGAGGATAGAGTCTTAGTGGATAGAGATATAGTAGCTAGGACAATTGAAGATAGATCTAAGTGAGGAGTATTCAAGTGAAGAGAGATCCACCAGTTAGTGTATCATAGAGATATAGTCTTCTAGAAGATCACTAGCTAGAGTAGAAGGTGAAATAGTTCTTCTATGGAAGAGATCTACGAAATTGATATTAGGGTATCAACATCTTCTTTGGATAGAGGTCCATAAACATTGTAATTGGGAAGGATTCCCATGACATTATTTGAGAAATATTTAGAAGAAATATTTTCTCTATGGAGGTAGCCCACATTGGGTGAACCACATTAAAATTGGTATCTCTATTGTGTGTGATGATTTGTGCATTGCTTTGGTTATTGCTATTGATATTTCCATTGATTATATTGATTAATACTATTTGGTAAAGAAAAGTAAAAAGTGGTCTTATATTGTTCACCCTCCCCTCTCAGTATAAGCTTGTGTTCTTCAATTGGTATGAGAGCCAGTTCCTCCATAAGAAGTTTAACATATTGAAGGAAGATCCTACAAGAACACAAATGGTAAAGAAAGGCAAGAGTAGAAGCATGATACATAAGAAGAAAAGAACACCTATGGTCATGAAAGAAAAGGAATCAGAGTGTAATATTTTTGTGTTGGGAGGAAACATGGAAATAGATTCAAGAGATGAATCAAGTAATGGAGAAATATCCAGACTAATAAATTTTTGTACCATATGTGGAAAGACAGGTCATCATGCAGCTTATTGTTCACAAGAAGGTGAAGAATATTTTATCTGTGGACAACTCGGTCATGATGCAAGTTATTGCAATGGGTTTGATAGTAGTGAAGATGAATATGACCCTCTCAGATCTAAAGTTCTAAAGAATGAATCAGAAGAGATAACAGGAACAGTCGAAGCAGGTATCAAGAAGAAAATCCACTTTGGACATTAGAAGAAGTTGAAGAAGAGGAAGATTCAGAAAAATAAAAGGATGAAGCCACTCTTAAGGAACTTGTTGAATTGAAAAGAGAGAACTTAAATTTGAAGGCTCAAATACAAGAACATGAGAAATGTAAGACAAAGCTTCTAAAGGATATATCTGACTTGAGAGATAAGGATGAAAAAGCCAGAAGAGTTGAAAAATATATGGTTGAATAGTCAAACATAAAAGATATAGAATGTGAAAGGCTTATGGTTACTCTTGAATAATTAAAAATGGAGAACTCAGGATTAAGGGTCCAAGCTCAAGAAGATGAAAAAGAAAAAGCAAGGTTTTTATAGGAACTCACCAACTTCAAAATCATGGTTGAAGAAGCAAGAAGGATTGAAGAAGGTATGACCAAAAAATTAAAGACAAAATATCTAGAGTGTGAAATATTAGAGCATGAGATAGTTTCACTAAGGATGGAAGTAAAAGGTTCCAAGGACAAGCTACATAAGTTTGAGGAAAATTCAAATACTTTGGATAGGATTATCAATGCACAAAGGTCATCAGTCACCATGACAGGACTTAGTTCTAAATAAGAACAAGGGAAACAGGAAACAAAAAAAGGAGAGTCAAGCTCAAACACTAGAAAATAAGAAGATTCAAAAGAAGTAAGTAAAAGGAGAGTGATACTTCTAAGGAGAAGTTGGAAAATAGAAAGGTCAACAATGAAAGGAACAATGCACAAGGAACAGATGGAACAGAAAACATGTAGAATATACTAAGAGACCAATGGGGTATAGACAAGGTTTCTTCAATCGAAGATGATTTTCATGTCACAGGTTTAGACACATGGCTTCACAGTGCAAGACACATCAAAGATAGGAATATGGAAAAGGATAACTTTTCCAAGGATATTATTATTCATGTAATGAGTTTGGTCATAATGTAATGAATTACAAGGTTCATGACAGAAGAGGATATGGCTTCACTAAGAGAAATCCTAAGACAGTTGCAAATATTAGGAATAATAACATTAAGTGTTATAAGTGCAATAATGATGGTCACATAGCAAGATGGTGCAGAGAAAATATTCCAGAAACATGCATGAATAGGAACAAGTACAAGAACAGGAACAAGGATGAGAACAAGAATAGGAATAGTAACAAAAGCGATGATAGGAACAAGGATGATGACTTGGAAAAAAAAAGTAAGAGGATTTAGAAAACTTAGAAAGGAAAAGATAAATATAAAGGTAAAGAACAATGCTTTCGAGGAGTAGAAATACACCCACCCCAGAATTAAACACCTCATGAAGAGGTGGAGGAGGGGCTAAGCTAAGAGGCTCATTCTTATCCCTGAACCGCAAAGGTGACCCTTTGCCATTGATGACAAATGGGGAGATATTTGTGTATATTGGGGAGAGTTTTTGATATGAGAAGAGATTTGATATTTGAGAGAACATTGAGCCAGGGGGAGCAAAGTCCTAGGGGGAGCAGAAAATAAGGTCAAATTTTAGTAAAAGGATATGGGTTGCCATCAATGACAAAGGGGGAGATTGTTGGACATTTTGAGTCCCTAAGCTAAAATGTTGTCATTGATGTCAAAAGGTTATTTGATGTCAAAAGGATCTATGATGGCATGCACTATGTTTTGTGAAAGTGCAAGGAAGGGTTTTTGTGAAACCAAGGCAGCCAAAATAAAAGGTTTTATTTAAAATCATGAAAGGCATATTTGAAATGGGTTTTTCTGAAAACCCAAGTTGGCTTTTTGTTTCATCGAAAAAGGTGCCCCGATGATGGAGATATTTAATTTTAATTATTTATTTTAAATTTTAATTTATTTAAAATTAAAATTTAAATTTTAAAATTAAATTAAAATAATATTCGCCAATGTCATAAAGGAACATTCAAAAGCATTGATGTTTCCAAGCTAATGGAAGGCATATATATATACCATTAAATTTTTTGAAGAATATTATCCTTGCTTGATTAAGATTAACGTTCTATTTTTGCAAAGGAAGAGCTTGTGTTATTTTCATTTTGTGAAGTAGTGAATATTGAAAGCTAAACATGTCCATTTTCCAAAGCATGTTGGGCAATGTGGCCTAGTGGCAGCTTGGTTTGTGCAAAGGTGTTGGTGGTAGGAAGGTTAAGTGTTTGATTCCTTCAAGCATCGTTTTGGCTTTGTTGAGGTGCTCAAGGCACATTTCTTTTCCGCTTGGCAGAAGGATAGAAGAACAAGAAGTGAGTAACACTTCTTTCTTCACGATGAGCTCGTAGCTCGTGCGGTAGCTTAGCCATGACTAGGGCATTCACATTGGATAGGACAGGGGTTTGATTCCCCTCGAGGTAGGTATTGAGGTTTTTATTTATTTTGTTATTGCCTAAGGTGGAGTGATAAGGGGTAAAGGTGATTTGATAGTTGATGTATTGAATAACCTTAGAAATAAGATTATAGTGGTTTTTTGAGTTGCGGAGTTAAATTTTTAATTGTAATTTTTTAAATTATTAAGAGTAATAAGGGTTATTGATCAAGTTCTTCTAGTGAAAGTTATTTTTGAGTAAAATTTTTTCTTTAAAAAGAACTTTGGTGGATATTAAAATAAAGTAGGAGTAATAAGGTGTTATTTGGACATTATTTTATTGTTGTGTCATTACTCAAGATCTCTAACCCTTGTTGATATTAGAAAAAGAAAAAGTGTTGAGTGTGGCAGATTTAGTGGATAAATCATAAGGTATCAAAAAGGTATGAGTAACATTCTCCATTGATTTTATTTGGGTGTTTGATTTCTGAAATATCATTAGAGTGAAAAGGATTGATTATGGTTTCCTATTCGAAAATAGTTGGTTTAATACTTCAAGATTTTCTGGTTTGAAAGTTGTGATTAAAACCTTGTTTTATAAGCATTGTTGTTGGAGTGAGTGGTTGTGCAAAGAACTTGAACTTGAGCTAAAAAGAACATGAGTATCATTTTTATGTAAGAGTTTTTGTTGAGTATTTTGGAAGACATTTTGAGTTGGTTGATTCATGCTTGGACTAGGATTTTTGAGAAAGAGTTGTTCCTTATGGTGATAGGTTGAGTAGAGTTGTTTGAGCCTAGTCAAGAGATTGTGTGAAGTGGTTTTTCAAGTTCCATAAAACAAAGTATTCTATATTCTTACTTGAATTGAGTTGAGAATGAAATTGGATTTGAGTATAGAACATATTGAGTCTCTAACAATTCTCTTTATTATTCTATGAGATTGCTGAGTTGAGATTGGGATTTGAGTATAGAACATATTGAGTCTCTAAATATTCTCTCTATGCTTCTATGATATTGAGTTGATATTTTGTTGATTTGATTTGAGGCAAGTCTTTGAGAGGGCTTATGGACTGATTTTGAGTAAGCTTTTCTGAAATCTTGCTATGTAGATTTGAGCAAGTCCTAAAGAGGACTTATTGAGTAGATTTGAAAAAGTTCTGAGTGAGCTTGTTGAGCAGATTTGAGTAGTTTATGAGTGAACCTATTGAGCAGATTTGAGTAGGTTTTGAGTAACCTATTGAGCAAATTTGAGCAGAATCTAAGTGAGCCTATTGAGAAAATTTGAGCAGGTTCTAAGTGAGCCTATTAAATAGATTTGAAGAGGTTCTAAGTGAACCTATTGATAGAGCTTTGGAGGTGACATAGTATAGAGGATAGAGTCTTAGTGGATAGATATCCAACAACTAGGACAATTGAAGATAGATCTAAGTGAGAAGTCTTCAAGTGGAGAGAGATCCACCAATCAATGTAGCATAGAGACAGAGTCTTCTAGAAGATCACTAGCCAGAGCAGAAGGGGAAAGAGTTCTCTTGTAGAAGATATCCATGAATTTGATATTAGGAGATCAACATCTCCTTTGGACAAAGGTCCATAAACATTGTAATTGGGAAGGATTTCCATGAGATTATTTGAAAATATTTAGAAGAAATATTTTCTCTGTGGAGGTAGCCCACATTAGGTGAACCACATTGAAATTGGTGTCTCTATTGTGTGTGATGATTTGTGCATTGCTTTGGTTATTGATATTGATATTGTCATTGATTATATTGATTAATACTATTTGGAAAAGGAAAGTAAAAAGTGGTTTTATACTGTTCACCCCCCATTTCAGTATAAACTTGTGTTTTTCAGGGTCCTATCAATCCTAGATTGAATGAGGTCCTCTTCCCTTCTTTTGTTGGATCAAGTGAATTTAGAACCATACAAATCAATACTTGTTAGTCCCATAAAGATCAAGAACTCACCAAACTCCTCCATTTGAGCCTCCAAGTTTCTCAAAAGGGAGTAGAATACAATTAAAATCACTAACAAGCAACCATGGAAGGTCAAACAAAGAACCAAGGACATTTAAGTTAGTCCAAAGTTTTATTCTATCCATAGCAAACATTGGGAGCATACACATTTATAGAAACCCAAGAAAAATCAGTCTTTTTATAACAGAATAATAAAAAAAAATGTATGAACTTGATAAATAAGCTTGCCCTTCAAAAAATTAGGGTTTTAAAGTGTCCACAATCTTCTAGAAGAACCATGAATAGCCGTACACTTTTATATCCCTTCAACAAACCTCCATAATCTATTAATATCCTCATTACCCATCTTAGTTTCTTGTAAGAAAAAAAAATATGACGTTTGAATTTTTTTCTAAAACCTTTTAACACTCTTTATTTAATCTAGGCATACAAACCTATGAGAAAATCTTCATTACTATGAAGCCATTCCTAGGCTCAAAGGGAAATTATTATTATAAAACTTAATTCTTACATTTGTATATTCTCATACCTTTAGAGTGCAAGTAAATCCATCTTACAAATTATATACCCAATACAAGAATAATCATGAACCTAATCTGCTTTGAAAAGCTAAATTAAAAAATAATCAATAATAAAAACAAATTAAAATATAGTATAACTATGATTTTTATATGTTTCTCTATCTCGAAGTGGTGTATATCTTAGAATATCTTAAAATGAAGGATATATATAATTCTAAAACATGTTTTCTCTTTATATAACATTCGTCACCATTTTCAATAAAATACTTTGGATATCCTATACTACATTAGAAAAAACAGTTGTTCGATGCATGTTTAATATAATAAAACATAGATAATCTCGAACGCATTTAAATCTTCAATTAACAGGACGCGCATGCCCAATATACCTGACAAGCATTTATATCTTTCCTGATTCCCTGCGCAAAGTCAAATATTCAATTTTTTTCTCTAGGTAAGCCCCAATAATGTTCCACCATTCTGTCTCATATTTATATCTTTCCTGCATAATCTCAAATCTTCAAATATTTCTCTACATAAGCCCAAGTATATTTTTAGTATTACTTGGACACAGGGCAGGAACATTGCAGCATTCGAAGCCGACTTTGTTGGTACTCTGTCGGATCCATTTTTTATGCTCGCACCCACTTGTCCGAATTTGGCGCCGCCTCAAGCGGCAAGAGAAACTGCTAGTCTCTGTGAAGGGAGAGTGATATATGGTTGATGATAATGTCAATTTCATTTATGTGGGTGCTGCTTGGATTATACTACAAAGGCTGACACGCTTTGGACTGACCAAATACTAGCAGAGGGAGATGGGTCTTACCAACACAGTACTTTATTGGGGATTTTTTGTTTTTGGATTGATATTCCAGTTAGACTGCTCTTATATTCTAAATCAAACGATGTCAAGGTCAGTGCCCTGATTGAGTACTCTTTGGATTTCATAATAGATGTAGATAAAGTATTATGAATCTATATAGACACGTCTTATTCCAACACCCTTAAAAAAAATAAAAGTTTGTGCAATAGTTTTGGGTATGAGTGATTGAGAAACAATCCCATATGAAGAACAAATCCACTATTTAATTTAAGTTTGCCAAAGGAATGAAATCACCGTTGATACCCAAATAGCTTTTTGAAAGTCTATCTCTTTAGTTATTATTGTGTAAATCAATGGCTTAATGTCCCTGTTGATCAGGATTATCACAAACATTGTTTGACTAGGGATATATATGAACCACCCCAATTTAACCAGTCCTTCTTTTAACACATCAGTTCAAAAGGAAAAATCACTAAAGATAAATAAAAACCATATCCATGAATTGTCCGTAAGTTTCTATAATCAATGCACTATTTTTTTCTCATGGACTGATAACTCAAGCTATGACAAAGGAAAGTGGTTCTCAAATTGAATATAGGTTTTCTATCTACCTGGTGATTGTTTTGGCTGTGTAAAGCAGTACATTAGATGCATTATTGATTTAGGTTTTTAAAAGGGTTGTTTTTTTAAAAGGGTTGTTTTTCATCCACCAATGTCTGCAGCTCTGGCAAAGTATTCTGGGCATCGCCATTCTTATTTATATTGATGTCCTGGATTGTTTCAGCAATCATTACATGCATAAATGTGTATGTTGATATTTGTCCTTGTTCCTCATATAATGATATGTGAGATTTCTTTTCAAGACAACAGGATTGTTAAACTAGGTACTGGGGTTTGATAGTTTGGTAACCTGGGTATTGGCATTTGGCAGTTTTTGTGTTAGTGTAAAGGTATTGGCATTTGATAGTTTTGGTTTCTTGGGCATTGGCATGGTAGTTTAGGTATTAGTGTAAAGCTATTGGCGTTTGATAGTTTCGGTTTCAAGACAATAGGATTGTTAAACTGGGTACTGGCGTTTGATAGTTTGGTAACCTAGTTATTGGTATTTGGTTGTTTTGGTGTTAGTGTAAAGGTATTGGCACTTAATAGTTTTAGTTTTTTGGGCATTGGCATGTAGTAGTTTTGTTATTAGTGTAAGGGTACTGGCATTTGATAGTTTTGGTTTCCTGGCTAATGGAATTTGACAGTTTTCTTATTAACGTTAAGAATTGTTTTAATAATTTTAAAATTTATTTAAGATAATGTTTGTGTTGATAGTTTTGGTTTCTGGCTAATGGAATTTGACAGTTTTCTTATTAACGTTAGAATTGTTTTAATAATTTTATAATTTATTTAAGATAATGTTTGTGTTGATTATAAGTTAGTATTATGTATTCCAGTTTCCATTAGCATTGATCGTCATTTATGATACCTGGATATTTAGGAAAGTCGATTGTATCCTTAATTTTATGTTTTAAGCTTTTTTCTTCTTTGATTGAAACATTTAATAGGTAGTCAAATATTTACACAAAGATTTAGACAAGTTTGTCATACTTAATCTTCTATTTTTTAACATTTTAAATCTTGTTGGTTTAGAGTGTAAGAAATATAATTTCTGTACTTTGTGGGCTTTGTTTTTTCTCTTCATTGCTGTTTCTAATGTCTTTAAGTTATTGTGTTAAAATCTTGAAATATAATTTCTGTACTTTGTGGGCTTTGTTTTTTCTCTTCATTGCTGTTTCTAATGTCTTTAAGTTATTGTGTTAAAATCTTGATATTATTTTAGTATGTTGTGGATGATCAAGAATTGAAATTTTATTTTATTTATAAGAATCTAATAGCAAATTAATTTTATAGTTTTTTTGAACATTTGTTCTAAACATAAACATATTGTAATTTAAATTATTTAAATCGTTTTTAATCTAAGAGCTTTTTAAAATTTGGGTCATTGATATTTTATCAAGTTGTAAGTTTTTCAACTATGGTATAAATAAATATATCAACTTATGTGTTAATTTAAAATTTTATAAGATTGTCACCCACATATGTCTAATATTATGAAACAAATTAAACATTTCAACACCCTCTATGATCTAAATTAAAGACTCAAGGATATCATCATTTTGATAACACTAATTCTCCACATAAAATTCTCCATTTTGAACTATAATTTTCCTAGTGTTTGTCTTTGGTCAAGTTTTTGGTTTCATTCTTGTTCTTGTCCTTTGTATTTAGATTAAAACTAGAAAGGAAAACATGGCATAGTTTAATTTTTGTCTTGGAATCCCTCATGTCTTTCTTTTATCTTTATGTGTATTAGCATTTGTACAAGTTTTTCTTGTGCATGTGAATCATCCATCATGATACACTATATCTACCTAACTTCTATTACAATCAACTTGAGAGACTCCATTACTTTTAGACTCACAACATTTTGACATTCTTTGTTAAATTGCTTCATAGACAATATTTATGATACTATACACAAAATGTAGCCCACAATTATTAATTTATTTTCTTTTGTTTCTTTCACAAGTGTTAAGAATGAAACCACCAATGACATTTTTTTTGGAATATATTCCACTATCTTACATACATGTTGTGTGTTCTATAAAGGAAGAAACATTCCATATCAAATTTTTGTTCTGAAAATGCTCTTCTTTGAAGTCATTTTACCTTGTTGATTGTTCATTCTCAAGGTTTTCAAACATTCACATCATCTCCTTATAGAGAGCACTTATATCAATGTCCTTGCTTTGTCATACTTGTTCTCTATATCATGTTCATTATTCATGGGATTCTCATCCTTTCAATTACTTTTGAAATTTATGGCCTCTTGTGCAATATGAGGGTTTATTTTTTAGTTGGTTGAACAATACCTTCAACATCTAGTTATATAATCCAACAACCTTGGTCTCATATTGACTTATGTTGTTGTCCTTTGTGATGACATCATTGTCATTCCACAAAAACCTCATCATCCATTGTTTGGCTTCATATCTACTAGGTGAAGGTTTGTCATGTATTCATTCATGAGTTCAAAAATCCTATCTAACTTCTTATTTCCTCCATTTTTTTCTTCGAAGGAGAGGGTGGAGTTGAAATATCCTCCTATCAAAGCCCAAATTTTAGGGAATTGGTAGGTGATAAAATATATATTCTCCTAGCAATCCTCTGATTCCCATCATGTACTAAACTATAATTTCCATTGGGTCTAAGAGACATACCACTCCTCTTGAGACCCCTTGGGTGTTGAGGGACACTACTTTACTGGTTAGCCACATCTTATTTACTAGTATTTCATTTTCTTCAATTAAAATTTTTTTCTCTTGGAGAAAGAGAAGTTGAGGCTGATTTATTTGGATCATTCTTCTAATTTCATATTTTTTACAAGGACTTCCTTTATGTCCTATAATATTCCAAGTAATAATATTCATAATTAATAAGGTTTGAACAACTAAGTAAGTATTATTACCTTACCTTCCTCAACTAACTTATGGCCTTCCTCTACTAGATGATGTTGGTTGGATTTGCATCCTACCTTTTGATTTATATCCATCCTCATAATTTTGTTTTTATCCTACTTGATTGACTGGGACTATAGGATGTTTGCTTAGAACCAAGGTGGTACTATTGGAATCTATATGGCCTTTTTGAGGATCTAGCTTGTACTTAGGACATCATGATTTGTGAAATTGATATAGAACCTTTTGAATTTGTAAGCAAAAACTATTTAAAAAATAATGAAAGAATCTGCCAAGGTTTTATAAATATTGACAAAGGTTTTGTAAATATTAACTATTTCAATTTGGAAAATATGGAGCTTAATATTGGTAAAATTTGTAGCCTCCAATTTCTTTGAAGCCCATTAACTAATCATATGCATTTTATTTTCAGGTATTGCAGTAGAGAATATTATGAGATTGTATCAGTTGAGAGAAGCTCTGATTTGTGTAATTGGGGCTATGCAATTCAAGAGAACGCAGGCTTTGCCATCGAAATTTTGAGAAAGGGTAATATAGTAGAAAGGATTAAAAATTCATATGTTGGATTTGGAAGAGGCATGGACTTCAACACCAAAGTGAAAAAAAAGTTGAGAAAATGTTCTTTTGACAAAGAAAAGGTACCCAAAAATCTGAAGAAAAAAAAATCTAAGTTTGATAAAGTAAGGAGGAAATAAAATATTCTCGATGAATTACAATGTTTAGTGTAATGGGTTCAACGGAAGTAATCAATTTCCATATACTACGGTCTAAACCCACTTTATGGTTTTTGAATACACACATCGCTGACATATTTTTTCTGAATATAATATATCTATTTTGGTTCTTTATGATAGTATGTGCATATTTCATTTATATGGATCAATTTTCATAAATTTTGAATATGTGTTAGAAGTTAAAGGTATTATAGTTGTTAGGTGTTGTATATTTTGGGTGAAGAAGAAAAAATATTATACAGTTTTGGGCAATATTTTTACATTAGCAAAAATAGATAATTTTAGTCTATGTTCTTATTTTTGGGTTATTTTATTTTAGCTCAAAGTTTAAGTTTTGGTCAGTCTTTTTAAAGTAGTTGGTATGAATGGTTTTAGATCATGGTTTTATTATTGGAGAATTCTAGTTTAGCTCATAATCTTATTTTTGGATATTAGAGGATATATATATATATATATATATATATATATATATATATATATATATATATTATTACCTTTAACAACACAGTACTCATATATATATATTGGTACTGTGTTGTTAAAGGTGCACCATAATATACTTATTTATAATAATAATGGAGTAAGAAGTGCAACTTTGAGTTTTTGTTGGTTTTTCCCATTTAAAGGTTTCTAGGACAAATATTCATGTTTATTATATACGCATAATTTTTCCTTCTATTTTACAATTATGTTTGCATTAATATCTCTAGAATAGGTTTTCAATCTCTTCATTTGGTATCAAAGTGTGGTTATTGGCTTCAAAGGGATGCCTTTATTGCTAGGGTTCAACTTAGTCTAAGAAGAGCAAGGGTATCTTGGGTTTGCACTAAACCTATTTTTTGAGTGAGAGTTTTGTTTAGGTGAGTCTATTTTGTTGCTCTTGTACTTTAGGAGGAAGTGTTGAAATGAGGAGTAACATGTTTTGGTATCTTATTCTTCTATTGTGCTAAGTTTGGGATGCTTGCCCATGTATCGTGATGGAGGGACTATGAGGACCAATGTGCCATGTCCTTGTGATGTGTTGTGTGGGTTTGTTCATGTACCAGGCTAGAATGAATTATGTTGGCTAGTGTGCCTTGTCATTGAAAGGTGTTATTGGACCAAGACATGGTGGTTCTTGGACAATGTTAGATAAAACATGATGGCATGTTCTTAGTTAACCATTAAATATTATCAACTCTTGTGTAATGAGTATGCTATACTAAAAGGAGTCATGTGTTGTTCTTGTGTGATGGGGTGTCATGTTAGAAATAGTAGTTGATATTGTGTGTTGTCTATAAATATTCTTTCTCTTATGCAATGGTGAGTTGTGTTGTAAGCGGTAGCGAGGATGGTTGGTGATTTGTTCTTATGTTGTGTAAGGACAAAATTCTGGATTTGGAGTCATGGGATAGTTTAGGGGTCATGAGTCCTAAGGTGCTTGGATGGTAGGAAGGGGATTGTGTGGGCACTATGGTAATGTATGTTGCTCTTGTGTGGTGAGTATGCTATTTTGGAGGGGTAATTGATGTTATGAGTTGAACATGAATGTTATGTGCTTTTTGGTATTAGGAGTGCCTAGAGCAAGTGATTGGCATAATGGTTTCTATAGTGTATGAGGAGCTTGAGTTGTTTGATCTTATGTACAGGATGTGTGCATTATGATGGCAACAAAGCATGAATGAAGGTTCCTTGTTCTTGTGTGACAAGATGGTGTGCTAGAGGAGCAATGGATCTTGTGATGGAAAATTTAATGGGATCAAGATCTATGTGCCTAGTTGACACTCAATGAGTGGATTGTGAGTTGAGTCCTAGCAAAGGACTATCCATGATATCATTGATTACTCATCAATCATTATCAATGGAGACTAACTCAATTTGAGTGTGTTGTAGCTTGGGGATGAAGATGGTGGTTGCCATAATAAAAAGCCATAGTGGACGAGTTGAATATGAATGTTCTTTCATTTTGTGTAGTAAGATATCATATTAGAGGAGCAACTAGTATTAGTTTTCAATGTTGGAGAGATCGAAGAAGAGATCTTGTTTGAGAGAGGAAGTGTGGCTAAGATTTAAAATAGATTATAGGAGAGGTTGTTGTATTTAGCTAAGTTGTGGAAAGAGGAATTTTTGTATTGAGCAGTGTTGTTGGCATTGAATTAGAAATCAAGACCCGGTTCTTCAATAATCAATCTCCAAGGATAAATAAACTACAGTGTTGAGCTAGAGCATAAGACAAGTGTCTTCTGGTAGAATTATTATAGGATATGGAAGAGTGCCTAGCAAGTTTAAGAGGATTGCTAGGAGCATACAAAATGTAGGTAGCAACATGGTACTTGGAGTGTACAGCTTGAGTATGATCAAGAAACCTGATTGATGGTCTGGCAACATGGAAAACCATAATTAATGTGGATTATTGGAAGGAACTTAGAGTGATAAATTCTAGCCTAGTATGTAGATTGGCTGGCAAGGAGTCATGGGATTAAGTGGAGCTCATGACTCACAATTTAGAGGTTTTCAATGGAGTCATTATTGTTATTGATATTTTATCAACTTCAAGGAAGCAAGACCATCAAAGGATACATAGAACCCTAAAAACATGATGGAGTGAGTGTGTGAAGTAGGGTGAGTAAGTATTTTGGTCATCATAGGGTGGGTGCTCAATAGTTATCTAAAGAAGGATACTCCATAATGATTATGGGTTTAGGAGGTTCAACTAATTGGATGATATGGGTAACCTCGTAGGAAGTCACAATGGTGAATCCCATTTACTTGTTCTTAGGCTATGAGATATTTTATGATAAGGGTGGATGCTCTTTGTTCTTGTGTTGTAAATTCATTAAGCCTATGAGTGTTGAGAATTTTTCTTGGTACATGGAGACAATGGGATTAGTTGCCCCAAGTAGCTGAATTTTTTATTTATATAGACCCCATTGCAAAGTATTCAACAAGTTGGAAATTGTTGGGTTTGTTGTATCCTTTGCATAAATGGAGAAAAAAATGTAGGGTCTTATTTTTGGACAATCCCCTTAAATTAGCATGTATAGATGGTTTTAGTCCATGATCTTATTTTTAGGGTGATCTTATTTTAGCCTATAGTCTTATTTTTGACTAGTCTCCTTAAAACCTTAAAATAGTAGGTATGAGTGGTTTTATCCCATGATCTTATTCTTTTGGCTGAGCTTATTTAAACCCATGATCTTATTCTTGGATAGTCTCCTTAAATTGAGAGGTATGGTTGGTTTTAACCTATGATCTTATTTTTTAAGAGCCCCTTATTTTAGCTCATGATTTTATTTTCGGGTATTGTGGGATTACCTATAAACATAGTAAAAGGTGCACCAAAATATGTATATGAATAATAAAAAATGGGCAATAGGTGTGACTCTAAATTTCTGCAAATTTTTTCAATAATTTTTTTTTTAAATAAATATTCGTGTTAATTGTATATACATATTATTTTTCCTTCTTGTTTATATTAATATCTCTAAAATAAAGTTATCAATCTCTTCAATATTACAGTAACAAATGGGATGACATGCCATAATTTCAAATCCCGAAATTGTAAGGCATTACTTTTCCCATCAAATGGGATGAACATGACATAAATTTTAGATATAGTTCAGCATGAGTTGTGATAAATTTCACAGACGTCTTAAAAGTTCTCCAACAATGACACGTTTTGCCATGATTCACTGTTGAATCTTACTTGTACATTACAATATCATATAATTCTCACACGGGTACCAATAGAAGCTATATCCTGATCTGGGTTTACCTGATGCGATGAAAAACATTCTCTATGCTTGTTGATTGACTGAATTTGGAATAAAGCTCTTGGTGTAACATTTAATACATATACACTTGACAGCGTAGTAGCCCAAAATTACAGTGAATATATATACTTTTCCTGCGAAAGCCAAGATAATTTGAATATTTCTTCGCTCATTCACATATGCACATACCATTTTCTCAGCATTAATTCCCTTTTCATGCAAGTCAAAGTAGTTATGTAGATCATGAATATTCGGAAAATGACTTCTGTAGTGCCATTAATTTGCTGGAGCAGAGAAGATCGTGAATTGTGTGTCAGTAGACTTTATCGCATGTTTTCAATTTTGAAAATGTAAATGACGTCCTCCTCTATTATTTCCTTTCTCATAATGTCCACTCAATTTTTCTTCGTATATTTAGTTGGTTCCAACCTATAACCTTCTCAGTGAAATTGTCTGTTGATTGCAATGGCTTTCCTTGGAGGTCTGGAACACTTTTGGAAAGAACAAACCCAATTTGCGGTTTGTGGTTTGTCTGTATATACATTATTCGTGTGGCTGTTTGTGTATGAACATAACAAACCTATTTGAGACCCCTTCTTGGGCATGTTTTCATAACAGTCAGATTTCTCGAAGCAGTTTTTGAAAGGAGGACACATACGCTTATATGAGCCTGTGTAAGCCGGAGTTGAAATCTTTAGCGCAGTACTATTATTATTATTATTATTATTATATAATTCTTTAAGGAAAGTGCTAGCTGCTTTCATTATCTACATGAAAGTGCTAGACATGAAAGTGGCGTGAGGTGGATGAACATGTTGACTAATGGGTAAAGCTGTGTGAAGTGGATGTCAGACTCCAAGAAAATTGTGCTTAAGTTACATTCTTACAAACATTTACCTACAACCAACTGACTCACATATTCCTTCAAGGTTATTTAAATGGACTTTCACCACCCACACTGATTAAAAAAGCAGGAGACATGACCAACAGCGACTTGTATCGTCCATCAAGATTAGTCAGTAGTTCTCTATACAAATGGAAGACGTGATTTTCATAGTCAGCATTTGATGAAGATTGAATTTATTGAACTTGCGTACAACACTTTTGGCCAAAGTTCAGACCGTACATGAAAAATCTCCGGTAGTTTTCTCACTTCTATAGGTCAAATGATTTGCTGTTATGGGTTCCAATGCAGTCTCAATACAAACGAAGATCAATAGAGTACAGCATGTGTGATCTCCACAAATATGAGTGGCTTTTTCTGTGCAAATGAGTCCAAAGATAAGATATTATAGGTCTATATTTCTGGGGATCATAATTTCATTGATAAATGTATTACATTGCATAACATAGAGATTTGTCTCCAATATAAAGCCTTACATAAGACCAATGACTCTTGACCTTCCTTCTCCTTGTTGGAGCTCTTTACATTTGTTTTTTAATATAATAGATCTTACATATTTTATGATGACAAAGTCTTTTCACATTACTTTTTGTTTGACACATCATTCATATGACACCTCACATTCTTAGTTGCATAACACATGCTTACTCCTGCTAATTATATTATATACAAATATTATGCTCACAGCTTAATCTAAATATTCACAGAGGGACCAAATAATGTAATACCTCCAACACTTCCTCATATTAAATTATTTTCTAAGAAGGTTTTTTTTGTATTCAATCTCTAATTTTTCTCTCGTCTTCTTTCTATAGCTTTGACTTTTGTACTATTGGAATTATGCAACATTTAATAGGTATACCTCTATAAACTATTTGTGTCTGCCTTTGGGTTAATAAATTTGGATTGTTTATTTGGGTTACCGCTCAGTTTTTTCCTGTAGGACACCTTTGAGTCACTATTACCTCTAGATTAGTCACTAGAACAATCATAAGTTCATCAATTCTATAAAATAATTGCTTTCACTATAGGTCACCTTCAAATATATTCTAAGGTCATAATAATTCATTTCAAATTTCTCTATGGTAAGACATGCATTATTTTTTACATTCAACAAACTTTGAATTTCATTATACTTGGTTTCCTCATATAAAACCATACAATATTACTTTCATATTATCCCATTCATTCATACTTGTCCATGCACAATCCAATTTTAATTTCCTTTTCATATTTTCTTTATATTGACAATATTTTTAAGAGCAATTATATCCTCCACAAGTTTCACAACAATGGATATTCATACATTTCTCTATATTATATTCATATCTACTATTATTGTTACACTCATTCCTAATTATAAGTTATTTTTAATTTTTTTGGTTCATTATTACTATTTTAGCTCTACATTCCCTCAAAATGGGGAATCGTAAGTATTACTTATTACTATTACTTATTACGTAGACCCTCTCTGAGTGGATCAAATACTTAGTTGTGATGATTTTCATCTAGTAAGTATTTGATCCACTCATTCCCAATTATAATTTATTTTTAATTTTCTACGTAATAACTTAAAATGGCAACCCAAGCATTAGCTTCCTCCCTATTACGATTCCCCTCCCCAAGAAGGGTCTACCTTATGGAAGAACATGAGTAAATTCAAATAAAATTTAGCTCTTGGAGTTCGGTGGATCGTGGATAATGGTAAATCCATTGACTTCTAGCAAGATTCATGGCTCCTTGAGCACGTGATAATCTAGGATACCAACCGATCACTAGGAGAACCTATTATCCATAGACTTGGATGATATAAAGTAGAGGATTTTAGTACAAGTGTGGGAGATAGGAGAATATGTAAATTAGTCCCCACCTCTAACTGTAATAGGGAGGAAGCTAACGCTTGGGTCGCCATTTCAAATTTACTCAGGGTCCAAGTTTTGAAAACTCATGAAATCGAGGATTATCTCATTTGGAAAGGAAAAAATGAGGGCTCATTTTCAGTCAAGTCAACCTACCTCTTCATCGACTCTAACTCTCCTCAATGGTATCTATCTAGTAAAGTTTGGATAAAGAATCTGATCCCTAAAGTAAATGTATTTTATTGTTCGGCCATACAAAATAGATGTCTCACTCTTGAGAACCTTCGTAGGAGGGGTATGTGTTTACCCAATAGGTGCTATCTCTATAAGGCTACTAAAGAATCACGCCTCCAACTATTTTTCCATTGTTCCTTCTCTAATATAGTGGTAGCCCATGTTTTTTGTACTAGGGGGTTCATTGGGTCTTGCCAAATTCTATTTAAGATGTTTGTTTGTACTGGACTTCACCTTTTAATTCTCCCTAACTAATCAAATTTTGGACCTTCTTGTTCTCCAATTTATCTTAGAAAATTTGGTGGGAACGTAATCAAAGAGCCTTCAAGAACTCAAAGCATGATATTAAATCTTTTCTTAGTAGAGTGATTGGGGAATTTGTGGATAATGTGCCCTCTTGTTTCCTAGATCTGCATGGTGGGCTCCTTGATGAAGCCTCGGTAGAGCTCAAGCTTGGTTTCTCTCAACAAACTATGTCTAATGATCCACCTCCTCTTTATTTAAGATCCTTAATTTTTTGGTCCCCTCTCCCTACGGGTTAGGTTAAAATCAACATCAACGGTGCTTCTAAGAGGAACCCGGGTCTTATTGTGGTAGGTGGTGTACTTAGAAATTATAAATGAGATCTACTAGGTGCCTTTGCCAAAAAAAAATTAATCTAGACCTCCCATTTTGTGAAAGCTAGAGCACTCCTTCAAGGCCTCTTATTGGTGGAATCCTTGGATTTTAATAAATTTAAAGTGGAGGAGGATTCGTTAAATATTATTAATATAGTCAAGAAGTCTTGTACACCACACTGGAAGATAGCAAATATCATGGTAGAAGTAGTCAAAAAAATTTATTCAAGATTGAAGGCTCAAAATTCAGCATATTTGCGAAGGAAACAAAGCGATAGACCTGATGGTAAATATTGGGCTATCGCAACAAGACCTTATGGTTTGGATGATAAAATTTCCTCAAAGTATTTAGAATTTAACTATGGATGATCATGGCCAAGTGTGGGGTTAGGTGTGGGTGGTGGTTATGGGAGTTTAGGAGGCCAAGGGGGATATTTCCTATGCTTTTTGGAGCCTCTTATTTTTTTATGTTTTCCTATTGGTAGGGATTTGGTGCCATCTATAGGTGCCTCGTGTACAACGGGTGCCAATTGATTGGGAGCCTTGTCTTCTCAAGGTATCACACTCTTTTTTGGTGGCATATGTGGAGGTGTTCCTTTAGTGTGTGGGGTCTCCCGAGAGGGTAGCGAGCTTCTCTATTATATCTTGTGATCTCCCTTTGGGTATTGTAGCTAGTTTTTTTCCCCACTTTGTTTTACATTTGGGGAGTTTGGTAATGGTTTATATTTGAATATATTCTTTTGCTTTAATATTTTTTCTCTGAGAATGGTGCATTGTCTCTTGCTCTTTCTAAATTCCATATGTATTAGGTTTAGAGATCGTTTTTCCATTTACCATATTCCACACATTTTCAACAATAAATAAATATCTTATTTTTTTCTTTGATAGAATGAAATTTGATCCTTTAAAAAGTTATGATTATAAACAAAATCTTGATATTTACCATAATAAAAAAAATTCAAATTTCAATCTTCAATTTTACAATAAATTCAATTTAAAATTTCCTTCCCTTTAAATTTTAAATTATATATTTCCAAATAATTTTCTTCAATTATTTTTCCTTTTTATAACTCCCTTAATATGTTTTCCGAAGAAACTTCCCTTATAACTAGTTTCTCCAGTTAATTTTTCCCTATAACTCCCTTAAACACTAATTAATTCCAAATATCCTGATTTAAATGTGTCTTTTTATTCACTTGACTATCCATCTAATATGAAAGCCCTCTAACTAAAACATACCAAATTAAAAAACATTTAATATTTCCTCTTCCAAATATTTTCGAAAACCTAAAAAAATGTTTAATATTCCGTTATTTTAAAATGTACGAGCAGTCATGAAGTCGCAATGGAAAATAAATATTTCACCTTTGTAGTGTGCTAACTGCTTCGGGTAAAAAATGTTCCCTTAATCTGTGTGTAAAATATTCACCTTTGTAGTGTGCTAACTATATTTCACCTTTGTAGTGTGCTAACTGCTTCGGGTAAAAAATGTCCCCTTAATCTGTGTGTAAAATATTCACCTTTGTATTGTGCTAACTACTTCGAGTAAAAAATGTTCCCTTAATATCTATGTAAAATATTCACACATTCAAAGATTGCCATAGTATAATATAGGAATAGTTTAACCTTAATCATAATGTAAAAATCAGAATTCTTTGGGCAATTTCATTCGAGGGATGTTAAAAAAATAAAAAATCATATAAAAGACCTAAAAAGGGGATTTTGATGTTCAAGGCTTAGCAAAAATTTTAAGTTTTGTATGAGTTTGTTGATTGTTCATTGTCTATTAAATTTTTTTTAATCTTAAATGATCCTAAAGTCTAAAACTCAAACTTAAATAATATTTAGGTTGTTTGATCTTTTGAAACTATTTTTGGAACCATATTTGAAGTGTAAATCTTATTCTTTGGTGTTTATTGTAAAAAGTTTATGGTGCCTTTCAAAACCCATTCTTCTACCTTAATCAAAAAAATATCTATGCAATCTTCAAATACTTAAATTCTCCAAACAAAGCCTTAATAATTTTCTATCCTCTAAACCTTAATTAAAGAATTCCAATTTCACATAGTAATCTTATTCCACCATTCAAATAATCCAAAGCAAATAATTTTATTGGCTATAAGTCATCTATAAATGTTTTTCTAAGAATTCCAATTTCACTTAGCAATCTTATTCCACCATTCAAGCAAATATATTTATTGACTATAAGTCATATATAAATGTTTTTCTTCATCAGTTTTGAGTATTATGGTTCTTTGAAAATGCTCATAAATGCTTTCACAAATTTCTCCTCACTTGGGAATTTACTCTTATTTAATCACACACATTCTATAGACACCAAAACAACACCAATCCGGTTATGTGACTGCAAAAACTGATCGCATTGACGCACACAACCCCAAGGGCAGCCCCCAGAGGTTAAACAGTGGTCCTAACCACTCTCACAATAGTTTTTGGAGGTCAGGGATCAATTTGGCACTTTCTCGACACTTTGTTCATAATCCATCCCTCCCTGGGATGAATTAAAAATGGGATCCATCCTCCCCTGGGACAAATACAGAATCCGCTCCTGGTTAGGACGAATTCCAAGTTCAATGGGCAAAAAGAAAAATCTTGACAAGTGGCAGCTGAGGACAGTCCATTAATTCCTCCTGCATTGCATGCATGCGTAGGTGAGTAAGGTGAGCGTTAAGGACTGTTACAGGGGCAGTCATGGAAGCCCAAATCAGGGAGGACTCTCCTTCCTCATGGGAAGGCATGACTGCCACATGGCGCCCCTGCATGCCCATCCAAAGAGACCCCCTGGGTCTATAAAATGGAGAAATTTCTCACCCAAAAGAAGACAGGTTGGAGGCATTTTCAAGCAACGAAGTGCTGCCAAATTGAGACCATGCTTTCCCCCTTTTTTGATTCACCTCTTCCACATCCTTGATCTCTTTCGCAAGGGAGGTCATTGGGTGGTTATTGGAAGTGTGAATCCAGATCCAAAACCTAACACTTGACCATATTATCCCTCCCATTCGCCGATAACACATTACAAGATATTTTGGGCCCATCCCAACTGGATTGGTGCCGAAATCAGGTTCCAACGTTGCGTGGCCCGCCCGAGCGCTCCGCACTAATGCGAGCCTAATATTCCTTTTTAGGAATGATTGGGAATTCATGGCAGATTGTCCCTCTTATCATTTTTTTATTTTGCATTCCATCTTATGCTGCCTAAATAGCTTGTAATTCTGATTTCACAATGCTTTGATTAATTTTTACCATGCTTTGTCACTTTTGTTGTCCTCACTAACTTGCAGGTAGCGGCATCAAATTCCCGTTGATGGAGGCCAAATTGAGGAAATATGACCATCTGGGTCTTCCCAAAATGCCTCCAATTAGCTAACACCCAAGTTTGCAGGTCTTTTGGAGTTCCTGAGATGCGACATTTTGGCAGTACCACTTCGGCACTTTGTTATAGTCGAATCCATCCTGCCCCAGAGCGAATTCAAATTGGTGAAGAATTTCTTGACTATTTCATTGGCACTAATATTTTGGTAAGGTTCTCTAGTTTTTGTCAAATTTGCAGGTTATTTGGACTCATTTTATTTATCGATTTAGCTAATTTTACGCATGCATCCTCCATTGGTTTTTAGGATCAAACACCTTATCTTTTATCACAGGTGCTACTAACGATTTGTTGTTTCTTTGAATGTAGGAGAAGCAACAAGGATCAAAGATTCATTCACACCAGCAACGAAAACACTTTGGCCCGCCCATTTTGCATGTGGGCACGCAGAAGGAAGATCACTATTCACTTTTGTAATGGAACCATGTTAACGCTCCTAGCCCCTAAAAAGGCGGGAGACGTCCTTGTAACCGATATTAAGAGAGTATAAATAAAAAGGGCTATGCTTTCTGTACTTCTTTCATTTCGTCTCTTTTCCTTATTTCATGCATCTCAAATTTCTAGGATTAAAGAATTTTCATTTTGCATTGCATAGCTTTAGTGCTTCTTTTCAACTTTTGGGATCTCATGTTTTCAGTGGCGATCACGGTGGGACTCTGTCCCCTACTTTTTAAGATCAAGAAACTGATCAAAGTTTTATGGTTTTGTGCTTGTAGGTACCCTTTTTTGAGCACTGACTATTATTCGTTCCAACCTATGGCGGATACAGTACTGGAATTTTTCTGATCCTGGAACGAATTTAAATTCGTCTTAGCCCAGAATGAATCCTGTTCTGTAATTCGTCTCACCCAGGGATGAATTTTTGTTTGTGCAGTTTCAGGGTCGAGGATCAAAAATAGTAGGTCTAGGCAAAGAAAAGGTAAGGGTCCAAAACTGTTCCTATCATTTTTTGCTTTTCTGTTTCTATTTTCTATCAATTTTGCCTTCTTAGGGAAAGTAGTTGCTTCTGCATGTTTCATTTTTCTAAATAAAATGAACTACACACACTTCACACAACATTTTTAAACCAAGGAGCTGGTCGTAAAACCCCAACCCTTGATCAAGACCAACGGTGGATTTCATCACCACCTTGGCTTTATTTTTGCATCCATTTACCCTGATTGTCACTGTTGCTTGATGTAAACCCTGATGAAAGCTGACCGAGTGTCGCTGGGGTGATTCCCAGCATGCAAGGATAAGTCTTCTATGGTAGGTGTCATAAACAGGACAATCCCCCTTCCATACTACCTACATTCCATGTACCATCTACTCTCATGTACCTATAGTTTCCCTCTCGTAAGGGCGGGTATATAGAGAGGTTGGTATATCGACCTAGCAGTGGTATATCGAAGGGGCAACCAATTATGGGAGTCATATGAGCCTTCATTATGCATTTAAACATTCTTCAAAAACATTCAAAAACAAAACAAAATCATCAAAACGCACTTAAACCAGTCTAAGACACACCACTAATCTTTAAAAAAGATAATCACCATTTGTGTATGTGTGTTTTCATTTCTGCTTAGTGTAACAAAAAAATAAAAAAAAAATCATAAAAGAGATAAAATCCACATAGCTTGTAGGAAAGCACCACCATGGTGTACACACGTAGCCAAGCCCAATCAAGGGTGAAAGCTGCAGAAAGTTTACAAGGGGGGGCACAAGTCGCCTCTGCTATAGCCCTAAGGACTTAGTCATACCGCCTTGGCGTTCTAACCTACAAGAGAGTCTGCATCAGGCTAGGTCAAGATGGAATTATAGGGACACCCCATTGGGGGACACGCCCATCCGTCATAGACCCTTTCAGGAAGAGGACTTACATGTGGCACTCGACGTAGATCAAAGGGCTCCCTTAGAAGCTCGATACGAGTGGCCACCACACGATGAAGCGCTGGAACGACGGAGGGTCCATGAGGAGAGGCTTCAAGATTATATCATCCCTTCATTGCCTCCTCTCATTGTCAGAAACAATAGGACAAATTCGGAGCACAAGGCTCCTCTGATAGGGTGAGCCAACTCCGCCCGCCCCTTTCACACTTATGAAAGGGAGAACGAGGAAGACCCCTATCTTCATCAAGAGCAATATACAGCATGGAAGCAATGTGCCTCCACACCTGCTATGTACCAAAACCATTCTTTGAGGCTAGAGACTCGAATAAATGTCTCTAACCTCGATAGGGGGAAGCGACCTATAGAGATCCCAGATCACTACGATCGAGACAAGTGCATGGGAGAGGCATCTAGGCCTTCGAGACTCAAGATGGTAGAACATATTGACCTGGAAGTCGCCAGACATGCCGCCCGCCAAGCGCAAATTCCACAGCTTGAGCAAGATCAATAGCAACTAGAACATTTATATCGCCTTAGTAAAGAGCACATTAGGCACCAAATAGATGAGCTGTTGAATAACATTGTGCCAGAGAGGGTTTCGACCCCTCGCACCCAAAGGGCAGAACCATATGAGAGGCGTAACCCCTTGGTACAAGATAGGTCCCTGTGACCTAACCAAGCACTACCTCCAAGACCTCTTAGACCTGAACGGGAGGCCACTCCTCAAAATAATGATGGGCTCCCTCTGCGGGGACCCACTCATGGTCGTAGGTCTCACCCAGAGACTCCTCAAGAAGCATACAATGAGTATGAACAAGAAGAAGAGCGGGCCGAAATGCCCTATCAAGGTGAAGGGGTTGCTATCAGGCCACCTCTCCACAGGCCTCAAGTCTCCCACAACCCACAACGGGAGAAAATTAGAGAGGATGAGATTAAGTCTTCTGATGCATACAAAGCACTGCTAGAGCGTTTGGAGTCTGTGGAAACCAAAGCTGTTGGGCCCCAAAAGCCCACGTTACGTCAACTTTGTAGTCATCCGGTGCATCCGTCCGTGCTTGCACCTCCTTATCCTGAGCACTTTAAGTTGCCTCAGCTGGAAATCTTTAAAGATGAGGAGGATGCCCAAGAGCATGTGACGAGATTCTTGAGCCAATGATTTGGCATTCAGGACAATGATGCTTTGTCGCTGAGGACCTTTATAACCACATTCACAGGCCCCGCCTTGGATTGGTTCACCCAATTTCCGAAGCACAACATTAGCAACTTGGATCAATTAGTGGATGCATTCCTTGAACACTTTGCCTTCAACACCAAGAAGAAGGCATCACTAAGTGATTTGGCCAGCCTCAGGCAGTATGAGGAAGAGACTATGGTGGCCTACAAGAATCGGTGGAGGACTCTACTTTCCAAGCTACCCTACCTTCCCCTTATGTTCGACCTTACACAAATGTTTTCAAGAAGTTGTTTGAGGTTGATCTCTGTGCTATTGTAGCTACAGCAATATGCCACCTTAGAAGAGGCTCTGGCGCAAGCCAGAATAATCGAAGAGATCAAGATACAGGATGGCGAGATCGACAAACCTAAAAAAAAAAGAATGGAACAAAAACACAAAAACATGGATTACGTAACAAAAACCCGCTGCGGCTAACCAAGTTGCTATAAATTTTCCTAAGTTAGCACAAGAAATACAACCTCAAAAGGCTAATTATCAGGCAGTGCCCCCTAACAATTATGAAAGAGAAAATTAGAAATAGGGGAAAAATCAACAGCATTGCCCTAGGCAACAGTTTACACCCTACATAGAGTCTAGGGACTCCTTATTTGACTACTTTTCAACGGTGAATTTGATCAACCTCCCGGAAATTCAAACCATAGATCCCAATGCACCGAAGCCTAAGGGGTACCGGGAGGATTTGTACTGTAAATTCCATCGATGACAAGGACATGACCTTAATGCATGTTGGAAATTCAAGGGCTTGATACAGGACCTGATTGACAATAAGACATTGGTTGTAGACAACCCCGTAGTGTCGAAAAACCAGCAAATGGGAATTTTTAGAGACCCCTTGCCTGCCCATGAGGCACAGAAAAAACCCCTACAAATCAATGAGGTGCAATAGAACTTCCCCATGTAGGGATATGTAGGGATGATAAGTATAGTAATCAGGAATAAGAAATACCTAGGAGTTGCTCATGCGGTAGCCACAAAATAAGTTTCGTCAACATCACGGTCTTAATAGAACCCTATGCAGCTGTCTCTACCTAGACCCGCGGCCATGATTCGGACTAGACTTACCCAAAGTCTATGGACCACGTCGGCTAGGCTCTCCATATATGAGCTAATTCAACAATCAACGCCCCATCGGGAGGCTCTTATGGAGATATTGAAGGCTATCGAGTTGCAGCCCCAAGAACCGAATTCTTTCAACAACTTTGTGGGGCATGTCAAAAGATGCACCGAGCCAGTCATCACTTTTTGGGAAGATGAAGTGAAGTTAGTGGCTGATGACATAGCGGATCCACCCCTGCACGTTATCACGTGGGTCAACGGGATCCCCTATAAGAGGGTGTTGGTAGACACTAGCTCGTCTAGTAACATCATTACTACCATGGCATTGAAACATTTGAAGCGACCGACATCTCACATCACAACATCCACATATACACTATGAGAATTTAACGATGCAATCTGCTCGACAATCAGCACAATTGTCCTACCCATTCAAGTGGGACAAAAGACAATACCAACATTGTGCCATATTTTGGAATGTGAGATGGCATACAACATCTTGTTGGGAAGGCCATGGATCAGGGACATGAAGTGTGTCCCGTAAATAGCTCATCAATGTCTGAAGTATACATTTGAATGGGAAATACATGTGATTTTGATAGACTTGGAACCCTTCAAGTACTGCAATGCAGTACACCTGACGTCGCAATCGACCCTTCCATCAACGCATTTGGATTTCCAATTGAATCCATCTCGACAGGGTCCGATTTTGCAAGCATCCCCAAAGATAGATCCACCAAAACCCCAGTCAGGTCCATATTCATTAGTTGATCCTTCATCAACGAAGCCACCTATCATGGCCAAACAAAATGACAAAGGCAAGAAACCCCTGGAGGAGGCACAACCTCTGGAAGAGGCACCACAATCAGTATCAAACATCTCTACCGAAGAGATGCCTAGTAAAATGGAAGTGGATGCTCCTAGCCCACCCCGCATGGATTGGAGTCCAGAAGAGCTTTTGTTCCCTCCCTCTCAGTCACCAACAATCACTGTTGAAATGGCCAATATGGGCCTGGGGGAGTATCTGGTGCGGAATGTTGTAGCAACGCCCGCACTAGAGTCCATGCAAGACATGGGGAGACCTCGCCTCCCCATTGGTACAATTGTTCCTCTAGGCTACCCGCCAAACCAGACTAACTTTGTGTATGGGGGCCTTGATCATGGCACTGAGCCATGCATGCAAGAGGATGAGGATGAAGAACCTTTCATAGATGATGTAAACTATCTATCCAACCCAGACTTCGCTATGATGTATCTTGGCCAATGCAATTGGCATGGATACGGTTAGGTCAGTAATGAGCAAGGAGTGTGTGTCCTTTGTCAACCAAGATACAAAATGCCTTATGACAAGTCAGGTGTAGGGTTCAACCACCCCCCGCCCTTAGACATCTTGGTCGAAGACATGCAAGGCCTGAGGATAGGCCACAAGGGTGGATTGGCATTAGATCAATATGCCAACCCAAACACAACATACACATTGGGGGATTATCTCCCATGGTCAACAACCACCCTTGGTAACCTCAATCGCCCTTCCCCTTTGCTAGAAAGAGGCAAAAGTTTGGGGACCCACTTTCAGGATGGATATCAACAATGTCAAGAAGGATCTTCGAAGGATGAGTCAGACTATGAGCCAACATCATATGACCCCTTCGACTCAGATAACAATCACTCGCAAGTGATTCCTATGGACGACTATCATGAGAATATTTTGACAATGTTTCCTCTAGAGGCTCTAGCAGAGCCTATGATATGTCAAGAGAATCATGTCCCCCCACAAAGAGTGGCACAACCATAGTGGGGCCAGATAAATTTGCTTGAACAAGGCGAGCCCTTAATGCCGCAAACAGTCAGAGCCAATGAAGGCCTTTGGATCTCCGATAGTGATTACGAAGATAAAATAAAAATGGCATACCTTAATCACATGCGGCAGATGCAACATCGACACCCCTTGGAGATTAATGACCTATTTGAATAGATGGGCATACTGCCAGGGCATGAGTGGTACGTAGACCCAACAGGGTGGGACCAAGTGTTGGATCCGTGGCTCCAAGTTTATGATGAGCACCATCCACCCCGAGACCCTATAATGACATCAGTGTCAAGGGAAGACCCTATCTTCCTATCTGCACATAGGGATGATCCATTCATGCCCATCCCTCTAGAGCTAGATCCAGAGCATAGAGAACATCTAAGATGTCAGAGGAACCACACCTATGGTAATGGAGACCAAAATCATTCCATCAACATGATCTCCATTTATTTAACCACCCCCATCCGCAATCCGGCCGATCCAGCATGGTCCTTGCATCTAGACATAGATGCTATTGACTGGGATCATGTCAATTCACCTCCATCCCCATCTGAGTACTGGCCATTCGGTGAAATGCTTCATTTTACCCCTGGGCCAACTCAGGATATCTTCCATGCTGAAGAGAAACCCGAGGTTCCTAACGATGATCTTAACTCAGCAAATGATATCCATTTGATCCCAAATCCACACCAGTTGGAGGACAGATCCCACATGTCGGTCGAGGAGACGACTGACGTAGACATCGGCTCGGATCCAATGAATCCATAAATTATCAAGTTGGGGGTAAGTCTATCCCCCGAAGAGCAAGCCGACTACATTGCCCTTCTCAAAGAGAAGAAGGAGGTTTTTACATGGTCATACAGAGATATGCCGGGACTAGACCCACAGCTAGTCATGCATAATTTAATGCTTGATCCAACAATCAAGCCAGTAAAGCAAAAACTATGTAAGATGCACCCAACAGTGGCCTTGATGGTCAAAGACGAATTGCAAAAACTGTTGGATGCACAGTTTGTCATCTGCATGGATTATCCGTCATGGCTATCCAACATGGTGCCCATCAAGAAGCCCGACAGGAGGATTCGCATATGCACCGATTTTTGTGATCTAAACAAAGCATGTCCTAAGGATGATTTTCCCTTTCCTAGCATCGATGCATTGGTAGACGCTACAGCAGGCCATGAAATGCTATCCCTCATGGATGGTTTCTCGAGATACAATCAAATTCATATCAATCCCAAGGACCAACTAAAAACGATGTTCACAATGCCCTAGGGGATATTTTGTTACAAGGTCATGCCTTTTGGTCTTAAAAATATTGGCACCACCTACCAACATGCCATGACGTACATCTTCCATGATTACATGCATAAAACTTTGGAAGATTACATGGATGATTTGTTGGCCAAGTCTCTCTTATGCCCAAATCATCTCGGTGACTTAAGCAAGATCCTCGATCGCCTCATGGAGCATAAATTCAGACTGAATCCCAAGAAGTGCGTTTTTGGCATCACATCTAGAAAGCTCTTGGGTTTTATAGTCTCAAAGAGAGGCATCGAGGTGGACCCAAATAAAGTCAAGGCAATCCTTGAAATGCTTCCCCCAACTACCATCAAGCAGCTCAGAAGTCTGCAGGGTAATGTCACGTTGATCAAGCGCTTCATAGCACAGTTATCAGACAAGTGCCGACCCATGAACAAATTATTGCACAAGGGGGTAACATGATGACGAGTGCCAGTTAGCCTTTGACGACATCAAGCAATACTTGGCTTCGCCACCAATATTGGCACCACTTAGACCAGGAGTGTCGTTCTACTTATACATCTCAGCTACTGAGGTGGCATTGGGCGCCATGCTAGCCCAGAAGAATGAACTTCACAAAGAACAGGATACTATCTTAGCCACACCTTGGTCAGCTATGAACTTAACTATGCATACGTTGAGAAACTCTACTTGGCAGTGGTGTTTGCTACCAAAAATTTGTGCCATTACATGTTGAGCAACAAGACGTATGTTGTGTCTAAGGAGAATCCATTGCGATACATGATGAGTCATACTTATCATAGTAGCCGCATGATGAAATGGATCATGTTGTTGATAGAATTTGACATAGAGTTTATTGGACAAAAATCCATCAAAGGACAGGTCATAGCCGATCAACTAGCAGAGGCTCCTATCGAAGACGATCAACCTCTAATCATAGAACTACCCGATGATGGGGTCTTCCATGTCTCAGAATCGCCAGATTCTGACGAGCTTGAGTCACAGGACGACATAACACTATTTTTTGATGGTTCTAAATGTGAGAAAGGTGGTGTCACAAGAATAGTATTCTTCACACCGTAGGGCGCTCCAATGCCCCTATCATTTAAATTAAATTTTCCATGCACCAACAATAATGCAAAGTATGAAACCTTGCTCATAGGTCTTCAGATAGCAATCACCATGAACATTAAACGATTGAACATCTTTGGTGATTCGCTATTAATTGTCAATCAATTCAAAGGGGTATTCCAATGTAAATGCCCAGTTTTGCAGGCCTACAAAGCCCTTGTGGACAAATTCCTAGAAAATCTTGAATGGTACGACATCGAGGCACTCCCTCGATCATCGAATCATTTTGCAAACACTATGGCCTCTGTAGGGTCACTAATCCCACAAGACCTTTCTAGTGATATGACAACTATTCAAGTCAAAACATTATCATAATCCGCGATGGAGCGTGCAAACTTTGATTTAACGCCAGGAATCCACATGATCCAGATTGCACCATCCTCGGATAGGTTCTCTTGAATCCATGACTGTTTGAAGCACACCAATTGGGGGGCATTGTTCTTCCCTACTCCCCTTAATAGCAACACCATGCTATTCTTACAAGTTCTTTCCCGCTTAGTTTTTGTTAGGGAGGAACTTCACCTAAGGGATTTTCAAGTTGGTGACTTGGTCTTGAAGGAAAACTAGCAGAACTCTAGTTTTTTGGCCCATCTCAAAGACAAGTTCGTGATAAATTGGTTAGGTCCATATGTAATTGATAGCAAGATAGGACCCGAGACATACTGTCTAGCTTCCCTTGATGGAGTCAAAGAGCTCAAACCCTTGAACATCAGTCATCTGTGACCATTCCATATCTAAAGTAGCCAATCCCAAAATGCTCCAAGGATTCCCGCAATCGCTTGGTCAAACCAAAATGCTCCAAGGATTCCCACAATCGCTTGGTCAAACCAAAATGCTCCAAGGATTCTCGCAATCGCTTGGTCAAACCAAAATGCTCCAAGGATTCCCACAATCGCTTGGTCAAACCAAAATGCTCCAAGGATTCCCGCAATCTCTTGGTCAATCCCAAAATGCTCCAAGGATTCCCGTAATCGCTTGGTCAAACCAAAATGCTCCAAGGATTCTTGCAATCGCTTGGTCAAACCAAAAAGCTCCAAGGGTTCCCACAATCGCTTGGTCAAAAGAAAAATAAGAAATATCAAAAACAATAAAAACTTGCATCTCATCTCCATGCATGCTCAAAATCATCACAAAATTAAAAATCGCTTTTTACATCTCATTTCCATATTCACCAAGATAAATCCATCCAAAACCCAAAAATAATAGCTACACTAAGCATCGCATCCATACATTTGCATATTTGTGGTCATACAGGTCAAGGCACCATAGATTGTCATTACTTGGCAAAGTCCATCTTCATTCCATATCTCTCCTCTATATAAACAATCCATCAAAATAAAACGCTATCCATCTTTCCGCCATACTACAGTTAGTTGTCTTCTAATGTATCGAGAGTTTTCATCATTCAATCGTCATTAGCTGTCTAGCCACGTGCTGTACCAAGTCAGATAGATTTTACAAAGGTAGAGTTTTACTTGGATTACACCTTGTTACGTAGCATCCCAACACAAATTAAAACACAAACATTCCCAAGTTGTGTGAACGAAAGATGAATCCTGCAAAGCAATCCAGGTCACCATAAGCGAAATGGTTATCTTGCTCATCCCCCTGTGCAAATGACCCCAAGAATGCTGAGAGTTGGCAAAAGGACAAGCATCCTCCCTACCCAATTCCCCATGAATCCCAAGTTCTCAAAAAGTTGCAAAACATCATAAAATTTTACAAAAAGTCAAAACTCCAAAATTTTGACATCACCCTCAAAGTGCATACATCAAAAGGCACAAACAATAGTGATTCTCGTCACTCCACATCCTAATCCCTTGCTCAAAAGAAAAATTATTAATACAAAAATAAATAGTGATTTTTATCACTACAAAAGAGCAAGTATCCCAATACAATTGAAGAAAAGAAGGGAGTTGAACTTGAATCCCTAGAACTCTCAGCATTCATAAGGTCATGAGATAAACCTTAGTACCGGTTTGGTTGATAGCCTATCGGTCACTCGTGGCAAACCTCCCGCATGACGATATATCTGTCGTATTAACTTGTGTGCAGATCAATGTTTGCATGTGGATGAGCTAGCTTATGGTATCCTAGATTGCACCGCAGATTAATCTAACTAAATACAACAAAGGAGTTAGTGGAGCTAATTAGGTGATCCTCAGTACAAGTTTGGTTGAAAACCTATCTGGCACCGGTGGTATCCTGACAAATGCCACATCAAACAAACTCAATTGCACACACAGGGATGTGAAATAACTTGGTCAAAAACAAGTTCGATTCATACCTTGTTCAAAGTCTCATCAGATAAAAGTACAGCCTTGGCTAGTTAGTTAAAACATTTGAATCTTAGAAAACCTAACTACATTATAAACAAACTATAATATCATTTCAGCTTTACTTCACCATCAAAAAATACAAAAATAACATACAAGAAAAGACAAGTATGCATATAAAGCTATTCACCGCAGCAATCGCCTAGGACAAAAAGCCATACGATTCGAACAGTCTATGGTGCGACCTCCAAACATCACAAATTCAATTCATCCATTCCATTTTTGCATATCACATATAAATAAAAAACATTTGCATTCATCATAACATATGCATCCATAAAAATAAATTAACATGCATACATCCATATTCATCAAACCATCATGCATAAAATAAAATCATCACATGTGCATAAACAAAATAAATATGGTATATATATATATATATATATATATATCATCAAAAAATGCCTACAGGCTACAAAGAGTTGGTCCTCTAACCCCGCAACAAAATACAAAATCCAAAATCCCAAGCCTAGGGCATCGGCCACCATGATCATGCAGGATCGGTGCGATGGGAACTACCCCTCGTGGTGTGGGTCCTATGGGACCCCTCAGGGTGGCTGCTGCTAGCCCTTGCATCACGCCTACTCCCCCCTCCTCTAGTCGCCTACATCGAGAGGATGCTGACTGCTCAATCTCACTCCCTCTCGAGCGGCGCGACGATCCACCTGTGCTGAATGTAGGGACCCACCCACCAAGGTAGCTAATATCTGCCTCCAGCTCTAACTATTGCCGTAATGAGTCCATCTCCCACTAGCAATACGTTGCCAAGTTCTCCTCGCACCACACCAAAACCTTATCCCTCTCTGCCAGCTGTGTCCATAGGAGATCCCTCTCTCGTGCCGCATCAGCACCCCCATCCTACCGGTGAGAAGAAGCTAATGCATTCTCTCGCTCTGCCAGCTGCATCCGTAGGAGATCCCTCTCCTATAGAGCCTCCCCCAACTCCTCATCGCATCTTCGTAGCAACCACTCCAACCATGCAATCTCAGCATGTAACCCTGCATCCATGTTTGCTACATCTGCTCAAGGCATAAACATCTCTGGAACAGTAGCTTGCTCTGGGTCCCATTGCTCTGCAATGTCTTGTGTCTTCGAATGATCCAAAGCCCCAAGATCTACATCCATACCATCCACCTCCACCATCTTCGCATCCTCCAGCGGAGCTCCCCAGTCATCACCTGGTGCCTCGGCACCCTCCTCACCTGCGGTTGCTGCCCCTACACCTCCCAATGGCCCCTCACCTCGCCATCGCCGTAGGATCCACCACTGGTCATACTCTATAGTAGTCCCGATGTCGTCCACGTACGAGACATCAATCATCATGTTTGAATCCTCACCAAGTGGCGCGATGACTGGCTGATCCAGAGTCCTCTCATCCCCCCGATGTCGATAGACCACGGGTTCACTAGGCAACCCCTGGCGCACCCCAAACTATCGTGTCACCCGACTGTATGGGAAGAACTCATGCTCGGTCTCGTGCTACCCAATCAGCCATCGCCCCCTGCATACCCATCGAAGCCACTCTCCAGAATCAGGCTAGGCTGGACAGTCTCGATAGAGGCACCAGAATACCTCCCCCAAAGCAAGCCGAGTGAAGTCATCAACATAGTTCCCTACATCACCTGCCCACCATCGACTCTGTTCTTGCTCCTCATATCGTCGCCACAATGTCGCGTAGCCTATATCCTTATCCTCCATCTTCCCCTGAGTCATCCAGGGTAGCCCCGTCGGCCTCTCAACTGCTATGTGCTGCCAGGCCCAGCTCTGCAATAGATAACTGCAGTTGATCCCCTTCTGCTTCTAACAGCGGACCTCGTATAGCTCCCCATATAGCTATGCCAGCAAAGTCTACCCCCACCTCAAGATCAATGGTGCCTCCGTCGAGCACTCAACCAACCGCTAGACCACCTCCACCAGGTTCCATGGGAACCTTGCGCCTGACGAGTCAGGCAACAACATGTTGGAAATAAGGCCCATGAGCAATGTGTGCCTCACTCCCAACACCCCCCTCTCCAACCACCATCGAACCAAAATCCCGCCCATATGACAGTCCACCTCGACCATCTCCACTGGGCTCTCCATGCCTAGCTCCTCCCCATGCCCAAAGCACCGTATTAGTACAGCTATCCGCTGGTCATGCGGCGACGTCCTGATCGGCAGTCCATCTATCAAGATTCGTAGAATTCAATAGACGTCATCCAGTGTAACCGTCATCTCCCCTGTTGGGAGATGGAAGGTGTTGGTCCGGGAATCCCATAGATTGATCAAGGCCATCAAATAGGCCCGATCCCCGACCACAGGCTCTAGTCGAGTCACCTGCTTGAGCCCAAGAGCATCAAGCCATTCCCAGTCAGCAACAGTTAGCACCCCATGTGCCTCGACAAAAGCAGTAGGCACCCGATACCGGCTCTTCACAATATACACAAGAACAATGCAAAACATTAAAAATTATGAAAAACTGTACAACAAAAACATGAATATACATCACTGCATAAAAGTGTACAGCCAAAAACAAACATAAAAATTCAAACAAAATTAATTTTTTAGTCCTAGGGTTTCTAATCCTAATTGATAAATTAAAAAAAAAAAAAAAAATTCAAAACTTAATTTGTCAGTTCTAGGGTTTCTAATCCTGACTGATAAATTTAAAAACAAAACAAAAAATTTACAAAACTTAATTTGTCAGTTCTAGGGTTTCTAATCCTAACTGATAAATTTAAAAACAAAACAAAATTCAAAAAAAAATAATTTGTCAGCCCTAGGGTTTTTAAACTCTAAACTGAGTAATTAACAAAAAAAAAATTAGTCCTTTTGTCAGTCGTAGGATTTCGGTATTCTAAGTTTAGAAATTATGTCCAATACACGTAAAAATAATAGTTTGTAACTTAGGGTTTTCACCTACATGTTAAAACTGACAAGATCAGCCTAAAAAACTAGGGTTTTAAATTCCATTTATCCTAAGGTTTTAGTAAAAAGCAAAAATAAATATTTTCACCTAGGTTTTAGCTACGTATTCCGTTCAATATTCAGCTAAATTCTTGGTTTGTGTCGAGTTAAGTTTTTAGGGTTTTTGTTTTTTATTTCAAGAAAATAGCATCACAAAATAAAAACAAACCAATAACTTGCAATTTCAAAAACACATAACAAAAAGTAATAACGCTAGGGAGCACTTACCAGTCTTGCTTCGGCTTCGCCACTCGATCCGGTTTGTGCACTCATGATGTCGGGAGAAAAATCGGCAGCACTTCACTTCGTAGAATTAACCTCCTCCTCCCCAGAGCTCCAAATCGCAAGAAAAATCAGATGCAAATGAGCCCAAACCCTAGTTTTGGCCTTTAAATAAGCCTTTTGAGCCTATATTCATTCCTACCTGGGATGAGTGCTCTGGTTAGAGCTTGTCCTACCTTGGGATGAATACTATGCTGGAATTCGTCCCACCCCAGAATGAATTCAGGGCAAAAATTTCAAAAACAACAAAAAAAATGAACAAAAATGCACCAAAAGCAGTAATAAACCTGTCCAATGAGAGTGCTTTTGCACTTGACATTCCGGGAATGCAAAATATATGTCGGGGTCACAAATCCTCGCTATCCTACTCCCTAAGAAGGCTATCATAGCCGGACCGCTCCACTGGAAGATAGATTTTTGAGAATTTCATCCCCAAACGACATCAGCAAAAGGGTCAAAAACCCACCTAAAAATAAGTAATAACATTTCCGAATGAAGGCGCCTTCACGCCTAACATTCTTGGCATCCAAAATAGACGTCGGGGTTATAAATCGTCACCATCCTACTCCCTAAGAAGGCCACCATGGCCGGAATGCTCCATGGGAAGACGGATTTTTGACAATTTCAGCTCCAAACGACATCACCAAAAGGGTTAACACCCACCAAAAATAGGTCTAAATGTCAAAAAACTGCACACACATTCAATGATAAATCTCTAAAGGCACCCTTACACAAGTCATCTTGGGTCAAGCGACTCGTCGCTTTTCTCATGAAGGTCATTCCCTCATCGATTCGTCGCTTGAGGGGGTAGTCACACTTAGCAACCAATCAACAATTACACACCCAATCATGGAATATAGAATGCATTCAAAGGATCATTGACAAAGACAATTATGCTCCTGCTTGGGGAAGTAAACAAGCAATAATCACAAGTTGATCAAACACTTGGCATTCGTGAATCATGAACTCTAGGTTACCACAGACAAAAGGTTGTGCCCTTTGCCTATTCATGACTGATCAATGTCCAAGCTCAAGTAACACCTCATCGAAAAATGTTAACACTTGAATTAAGTTCCTTCGCTCGTCAGAAGCAAGGATTCAAGAATGCATGCCCTTTCCATGCTTGGGGAATCAATATTTGGTTAGGTTACTATGAAATCTTGATCATTAGTGCTTTGGTTATCTATTTTTTTGCTCGACACTGTGCCATGCACAATGCATCCCAAAAAGGGGCATTTGTAGACACCAAAACAACACCAATCTGATTATGTGACTGCAAACACTGATCGCATTGACACACATAGCCACAAGGGCAGCCCCTAGAGGTTAAACAGTGGTCCTAACCACTCTCACAGCAGTTTTGGGAGGTCAGGGATCAATTTGGCACCTTCTAGGCACTTTGCTCAGAATTTGTCCCTCCCTGGGACAAATTAAAAATGGGATTCGTCCTCCCCTGGGATGAATACAGAATTCGCTCCTGGGTAGGACGAATTCTAGGTTCAACGGGCAAAAAGAAAAATCTTGACAAGTGGCAGCTAAGGACAGTCCATTAATGCCTCCTGCCTTGCATGCGCGTGTAGGTGAGTAAGGTGAGCGTTAAGGACTATTACAGGGGCAGTCATGGAAGCCCAAATCAGGGAGGACTCTCCTCCCTCATGGGAAGGCATGACTGCCACATGGCGCCCATGCATGCCCATCCAAAGAGACCCCTTGGGTCTATAAAATGGAGAAATTTCTCACCCAAAATAAGACAGGTTGGAGGCATTTTCAAGCAACGAAGTGCTGCCAAATTGAGACCATGCTTTCCCCCTTTTTTGATTCACCTCTTCCACATCCTTGATCTCTTTCGCAAGGGAGGTCATTGGGTGGTTATTGGAAGTGTGAATCCGGATCCAAAACTTGACACTTGACCACATTATCCCACCCATTCGTCGACAACACATTACAAGATATTTTGGGCCCATCCCAAGTGGATTGGTGCCGAAATTAGGTTCCAAAGTTGGGTGGCCCGCCCGGGCGCCCCACACTACTGCGAGCCTAATATTCCTTTTTAGGAACAATTGGGAATTTGTGGCAAATTGTCCCTCTTGTCATTTGTTTATTTTGCATTCCATCTTATGCTGCCTAAATAGCTTGTAATTCTGATTTCACAATGCTTTGATCAATTTTTATCATGTTTTGTCGCTTTTGTTGTTCTCACTAACTTGTAGGTAGTGGCATCAAATTCTCATTGATGGAGGCCAAATTGGGGAAATCTGACCATCTAGGTCTTCCCAAAATGCCTCCAATTAGCTAACACCCAAGATTTTATGTCTTTTGGAATTCCCAAGATGCGACATTTTGGCAGTACCACTTCGGCACTTTGTTACAGTCGAATCCATCCCGCCCCGAAGCAAATTACAGTCGAATCCATCCCGCCTCGGAGCGAATTCAAATTGGTGAAGAATTTCTTGACTGTTTCATTGGCACTTATCTTCTGGTAAGGTTCTCTGGTTTCTGTAAAATTTGCAGGTTATTTGGAGTCATTTTATTTATCGATTTAGTTAATTTTACGCATGCATCCTCCATTGGTTTTTAGGATCAAATGCCTTATCTTTTGTCACAGGTGCTACTAACGATTTGTTGTTTCTTTGAATGTAGGAGGAGCAACAAGGATCAAATATTCATTCACATCAATGGCGACAACACTTTGGCCCGCCCATTTTACATGTGGGCACACGAAAGGAAGATCACTAGTCACTTTTGTAATGGAAACATGTTAATGCTCCTAGCCCCTAAAAAGGCGGGAGACATCTTTGTAACCGATATTGAGAGAGTATAAATAAAAAGGGCTATGCTTTCTGTACTTCTTTCATTTCGTCTCTTTTCCTTATTTCATGCATCTCAAATTTCTAGGATTAAAGCGTTTTCGTTTTGCATTGCATAGCTTTAGTGCTTCTTTTCAGCTTTCGAAATATCATGTTTTCACATTCTACCTTTCAAATAATCTTGTAACACTTCTCCTTCAAATGACTATCAATATTTAAGCATTGAATAATTATCCACCTTTAAAGTTGAAAAAATATATACTTATATATTTGAAAGCTCCAATACTGATGAAATAGTTTCGTAAAACCTAGCATTCAATTATTTGGCATACCTTCCAATTCACCAACTTAGGTTTCCTTCAATGCATACAAGCTTAACTCTTCAAATGTAGTCCTTATTTGATGTAGGCCAACTTCACTCTCTAACTTAGACTCTCCTTTGTACATATGTGAATACACTTTACTTCCTTATAGATAGTTTTCTCCAACTTACAATTTCTCAAACTTATTCTCCACATTACCTTGAATCAGACTCGTTGTGGTTGTGATACCACTGTAATAAACCCAAAGGTATTATAGGTCTATGCTTCCCAAGAACATAATTTCATCACATAATCATATTTAATAATAATAACAACAACAAATTATTCAATAATATTCTCTATCCAATGAAGAATTATTGTCAAAGTGCTATGGTTGAAAGAAGGTGAAAAAAATTCCAAATTCTTCCATTCATATACCCTTCTCCATAGGATTTTTAACAAAATCAAGAAAATCACCAAATATGATGCTCCCAAATCCAATTATATTGAAGATATTAGAATGAAAGTTGTTAATCACTTCAGTTCCATGTTGGGCTTAGTTGATCTAAGAGATTTGAAGGCTGAATACTCCCTTCTCTCCATGATCCCTAACCTAATTTCTTGGACATGAATTCCAAGCTAGAGGTTGTATTCTCTAATAAAGAAATTAAGGAATTTATTGACAGAATGGGGGATTTGAAAGCTTCAAGTCCTGATGGATTTCTTCCCTCTTATTTTTAAATTTTTGGCACATCTACGACAATGAGGTGTGTGATGCTCTCAGGTCAGTTTAGTATTCCAAGCTATTTTTGAGGTGTGTTAATTCCATGTTCATGGTTCTTTCAATGATTTTAGGCTAATTAGCCTTTGCAACACTATGTATAAAATATTGACTAAGGTTATGGCTATTATAATTAAGCATCTCCTATCTTCTGTAATTGATAGTTCTCAAAGTGGTTTTGTGATGGGGAGGCAGATCCTAGATGGAGTAATTGATGCACGAATTAATCCAATCGGTTCATGAAAGTAGTAGGCCTAGTTTTTTCTAAAGTTGGACATGAATAAGGCCTATGACCAAGTGTATTGTCCCTTCCTTTTAAAGTTATTAGAAAATTTGGCTTTGCAGCTAACTTGATCAATTTGATAGAGGCATGTGTGTCTTTAGCTTTGTTCTCTATCCTCGTCAACGATTCACCTATTGGCTTTTTCTATTCTTCCCAAGGCATGTGTATATTTAGCTTAGCTCTATATCCTCATAAATGGTTCACCTATTGGATTTTTCCAATCTTCCAAATGTCTACAGTAAGGGTTTCCTCTATCCCTATTCCTCTTCATTTTGAAGGTCAAAGCTCTGGGGAGATCTATCTCTTTGAACCCTGTCATTTTGAGATTGTCTCTATCCTTGACCTATAGGTATATTTCTCATCAAAATTTTGATGATGATACATTTCTATGTTGTGGAGCTTCAATGATCCAAACAAAAAAATCAAGAAATTGTTGGTCTATTTTGAGAGGGTTGTAGGCCAAACAATTAATTTCCTTAAAAGTAACTTGTATTTGTTAAACACCCCAATGGAGCATGAGAGAAAATTCACTAAAATTTTGAGTTGCCAAATTGCCAACCTTCCTGCTATACACTTGGGATTCCCTCTCTTATGTGGTAAACTTTTGAACTCCTTTTGGAATTTGGTCATGGAGAGGTTGCAAAGAAAATTTCCAAGTTTGAAGGGGGCCCTATTGAGCCAAGTGGGTAAGATGATTTTAATGCAAATTATTTTGATAAACTTCATGTCTTTGTTTGGGCTACCAACAAGGTTGCATCAAAATTTGAAAGTATCTTTAAATATTTCCTATGGGCTAGACCAAAATTGAAATGAATAATCCATATTGCTTATTGGAAACATGTTTGTTGTTAGAAGAAATGTGGTGGATTGGGTCTTAAAAATTTAAAACAAATGAATAAGTCTCTTGTAGAAAATTTGGGTTGGTAGGTAGCATCTAATTCTTCAGCAAAGTGGGTGACGATTCTCAAAGCCAAATATCAGTTTAACAACTTCATATCTAATCTGCTTCCTTTAGGTGGTTCTCCCTTTTGGTAAAGTCTATCAAAGTCTAGATATTTCTTGCAAAGGGGTAGTAGATGGATAGTTAGCAATCGTAGGAAAATAGATTTTTAAAATAAATCTTGGTTAATGGAGAATCAATCCCCTTTCCTTTTATTTGAGATTCTAGTGTCTTGAACCCATTACCTAGGCCCTTGGTAGATCCAAATTTACATATTTTATAGTCCAAAGGGATGGGCAGAAGTCCTAGTTTTAGCTACCATCAAATTTGGGCAGCTAGGTGTGGGTCTTTATAACCAATTAATTGCAATTATAGGTTATATTTGAATAAGATAGTAAGGATAGAATGATTTGGGTAGAAAATAGTGAGGGTGGCTTCTCGGTCAAGTTAGCATATCGGCTTCTCGAACCGACATTCCACTTCCACCTATTGATTTGGAAAAACTGGTTGAAGAATTTAATCCCCAAAATCAATATATTTTTTTGGTTAGCCATGTAAAATACGATTATCTCCATCAAAAATTTGCAAAATAGGGGAATGATTTTTTTCAACAGGTGTTACTTGTGTGAAGAGGAGTGGGAGACTTCGTATCACTAGTTTCATTCTTATTATTTCTTCTAAGAGGTGTTTTATTTCATATTGGAGAATTTGGGGATTAATTGGGTGATTCTAGAATCATTGGTTAATCTTCTTAGTTAATGGTCACCACCCTTTGTTTCTCCTTGTCTTAGGATTCTTTGGAATTTTTTTTTGCCCCACATTTTTGGGGCCTCTGGAAAGAAAAAAATATGATAGTGTTTAAAAATTGCAAGAAAGACTCCAAAAGTGTTAGCCTTATAATAATATAGATTTTTATTGAAAATGTTTCTCATGCCTTCTCAGATTTGGATAAGAAAGGGAAGTGGAGTCCTCCTACAAAAGTTTTTTTAGAAGATTCACTTAGTTTTCCTCATGTTAATCCTAGCCTTACTCCTCCCAATCCTAGATGCAATGTGTGTTGGCACTGTCCTCCCAAAGGATGGTTTAAACTAAATTTTAATGAAGCATCGAAGGGCAACCTAGGCATGGTTAGCGTAGGAGGTGTTACTAGAAATAGTAGATGTGAGCTATTGGCAGTTTACTCTGAGCATTTATTTTCACAAACCTCTCACTTTGTGGAGGCTAGAGCGACTTTTCTTGGAATTAATATCTTGGAATAAATGGAGGTCAGAAGTGTTGAGATAGAAGGGGACTCATTGAAAGTGGTTAGAATCTTAAACTCTTATTCCATCCCAAGCTGGAGTATATCAAATATGATTCTTGATTCAAGGAGGAATTTATGGGAGTTAATTCAATTTAGAGTGACTCACATTCTAAAGGAAGGCAACATCCTTGCTGACTACTTGGCTAATTATGGCACTAACCATTTCAGCTTCATGGTATTAATAAATAAATTACTAATGGATCTACTAAATCTTCTCAATGCAAGAACTTATTAATGGTTGTTAGAAGTGCAATGGAGTTCAACTCAGCATGTTACTTTGTAATAACTATAGGTAATTGACTCTTATGGTAGTCTTTAGTTTTGATTGTATTTTGAATATAAATTGGATGATTAGTTCCCTTTGTGGGAACCATTCTCCCAATTTGTATTCAAAAATACACTTCATATTTTGGATTCCCAAAGATCTTCATAAGGGGGTTTTCTTAGGAGGCATTCCTTATATCTATGTGAACTGCATGCAGGATGGTGTTGACTTTAATTCCCTTATTTATTTGATATGTTTTTCTAGAACAAGAGTTAATCTCTAGGTCACTCTTTCATACGTAAACTATTGGTTAGGATGTGGTGAGGTGGCCTCAGTTATTTTTTTCATGAAAATAAATATTGAGGGCTCTTCTTCCTGTATGATATTTTATTCTCAAGTGATCATTTCCCACTGCTCTAGAGGCTCAAGAACGTTTATTCAATGGAAGGATGAAAAAAAGTTATTTCCAATTATACCTAGTAAACACAAGTATTTTATGGGGAAGAGCAACTTACATTGGTACCAATTTCAATGGGAATGGCTTTTGCTTTAATTTTTGACCAGGATGGGTTGGATTTGGATGATTCCAGAGCTAATTTAGATTTCCACTATATGAATTATTTTTTTTATCTAGGTTGTGGTGCCTTTGTTCCATTTTTGGCACCGTTGGTTGTTATTGTTCTCAGTGTCTTGTTCACTTTTGGTTTCCACATTTGCGGTTGTATTATAGCTATTAGTTTCTTTCTAAATGTTCCTTTTTAGGTTTGTTTTCTGCTTGTGGAGTTGATGTAAAAGGTTGTGGGTAGCCTTCTAAAACCCTCCTTTCTCAATATAACCAATAATAATAATAGTAACAACAACAATATTGCATAAACTAAAAAACACTATTGATAAAACATTGGTGTATTACATTAAATTAACATAGAGCTTTCTTTCCTATATAAAGCCTTACATGAGACTCTTCAGAATTCCTAACTCTTGGTCTTTCTTATTCTCACAAGAGAATTTTTCACATTCTTTAACATAATAAATCTCACATATTTCATGATTATAAAGTCTCTTCACATAACTCCCTATTTGAAAATTCACTCATATGACATCTCACACTCTTAATTACATGACACATGCTTACTCTGACTAACTTGACACACTATTTACAACTATAACACTCAAATATTAATCTAAATATTTACAAAGGAACTAAATAATATAATACCTCTAGTATTTCAAATGTCAATAGATCAATAATCTCTTTTGTTTTTCCAATTTTAAATGCACAACCTTTGTGGAGTCTATTTTGGTACAAATATTGGCTAGGATATATGCAATGCATGGCTTAAATTTCTTAATATATCAACTGATTATATGATTTTTCTTCTAAGGTTGGATCATGCTATGAAAATGTATAAATGTGATCTATTTTACTGGTCCTACAATATAAAATATTAGCCATATTCTTTATGCCTCTATAAAAATATAATTAAAGCTCGAGAAAAAATCTCTAATATAATACAATTTATTAGTATTTTGATATTTATATGTTGTAAACATAATTTTTAATATTTTTAAAATGTTTAATAAATTTGTTTAAGTAGTTATAAGAAAAACATTGTTCAACCTAAAATTCAATATTTTCAAATTTTAATTTTATTTTTATAGTTAATTAATGAAAATTTCATCTTTAATTTTAATTTTAATTTTTCATGACCAATTGAAAATTTTGTTATAGTTGATATAGGTGTATGATTTTTGTTTTTAATTATAACTTGATATATCATTTTATTATAGTTATTGTAAATTTTTAGTGCGGAGGAATGTATTTAAAGTTATTGTTAAAGGCATATTTTATATTTTATAAAATCTAAATAAAATGTCAACCAAAACTATAGTATGCTATCATAGCTTTTATTTCATATGTTAATTCTACAATGTTCAAAGAAAAATAAATAAAGTGGGAATCTATCTGAGATTAAAAAAAATGAAACTATAGTCCATTCCTATTCAAGATTAAAGAAAGTAATGTTGCTAGGCTAAAAATGGAGAATCACTTCTTTTTATAATAGATAATGTTAAACTAGTTGTCCAAAAAAATTGAATGGCAATATATGGAATATGATGAAGCTAAAAAAATTGCTTACATATGTGAATCAAACTTACAATTTGGTCAAGTTTTGGTCCATTTCCCTCGAAACTCAAATCAAGTTACTAGTTGCATAGAGATTAAAGAGGAAATAAAATAGAATTTAATAAAACAATATGGTATCAAAATTGATAGCATAACATATTAATAAGAAACACATATTGAAATAAGGGTTTTATTATTTCCCATCACTATCATTGTAGGAAATGTCATGACAAACATTGAAACCAATATGGAATAAAAGATCAAAAAAATTGATAGAGGAATTAAGATATATTTCTATGGTAATTAATTATATTTGGTATCCATATTTTCATAGAATTGTAAATGTAAATTTAGAATTTGGAAAGTGGTATAATAATCCTACTTATAAGAGTTTTAGGACTTCTATTATTAAGACAAAGAATGGTCTAATGTTTGAGGAATTGCAACCTGATATAGATTCTTGTGAGAAGATTAGATGTAAAAATTTTAGTGTTGGTTGGTTCGATAAAGGACATAGAATAGTTGTGAATAGCCTTGCTTGCATCCTAGAGGACCTATAGTTCTGAAAGTGATGGATTATGTAAATGAAACAAAAACTATAGATTATATTGCTAGTGTTCATGAAGACATTTTTGTAGATGTTACAATAGAAAATGTAGTTTACATTATTACTAATTCTTAGAAACCTTACATACTAATAGACATATTGTTATGATTGTAATAGTCATAGCTTGGTTAATTAACTTGAGTGTGTATTTTGTACATGGGATGAGCCATTAAGAAATAGAGTTAGTGTTAGCTAGCTCAAGTGCCTATTATGAGACTTTTAGTTGATGCTAAAGGATTAGAGTTAGAGTTTGAATTATTTTATATTGAATTGTAAAAGAGATGGATATTATTTTGAATAATATATTATATTAAGTATTTACTTGGGGGAGGAAGCTCCCTAAAAATTGCTAAATATAAACTATACAAGTTTAACTCATTTTGTTAAATTTAGTAATTGTTTACATGTTTATTATTTTGACGAATATTTTTGTATGCAATACAATAACATTGGGTATTAAACCTCTTTCTAGTACCATGTATAATTGTAGTAGTGAGAGTTATAGAAAATATTTTTTGTTGGCAATATGTTCTAAGATTAGAAACCCTATATTAAGGGTTTTAGAAAACCCATAAATAGTTGTCATTTGGATAAGCATATTAAATAAAATTTATACATAATTGTAATTTTCCATAAATCCTTGAGGAAGGCACCCTAATTTGTAACAAAATATTAATGCTAGGTAGTCATTGGTCATCTATAATATATGACATACAAGTGATTAGCATGAGAAATCTAATCACACCATACTATAACGAAGAGATAGTATGAATATATGAATGATAGAATCATTTAGATTCAAATCTCTAAAGTATTAGGTTGAACACTATTTACGAATGGATTAGTATATATACATGAGCCTATGAATCTAACACATCCTATTTAGAGAAATCATTCACAACCATATCCATGAAAAATTTAGGTGTTGTGGGAAATTTTAGCATCTTTAAAATATAATTGTCACACTACCTAAATTTCCTTTATCACCAGTAGATATGCAAGCCTATTTAACCTAAAAATTTATAATCTCTAAACATATTAGGTTGGGTCAGGATATCCCATTATGAGTCTAATTAATGATTTGCTTATGATATTCTAAGCTCAATCAAATTTAGTGAATTGGATAGATTTAATTATGACCAAGCAATTTTGTAGCAACTCCCAACCTTAGCTTCAACAAGCAGACCGATGTCTCATCTATTGGATAAATGTAGCAAATATTAAGTTCTCTTATAATTCAAAAATAAAATGGAAAGAATAAATTGTGATGCTTGCATGTATTCAAATAATGTAACACATATAAACATTTTACCAGTAAGAGAAAGCATAATTCATATTCTCAAATCATGCAATATATGAAAAGTGACACACATTTCTTAGACTACAATTTTTTTGATAGAAGAAGCTAAATTTGTATTATTATTTTTTTGATGAATTACATAACAGAGCCTAGCAAAGTGCTAAGGTATATTTTTGATAATTATACAATGTTCCTCCTATTCAAACGATGTAATAAGGGAACTTAATTATCTATCCTAAGAACAATGACATAAAATCTTTAAGCTTCTTGGCTCAGCTCCTAGGAATATCCTCATAAAGTTGGATGTACTCTCAGAAACTCCTACACAATGAAAAGAATAAAATAAGTGATGGAAAATGAGACAAACAAGGGAAAATACAATTGATCTAAATGAAGCACATGAATACCTCTTGCAAAAATTTTACAATGTGCATGATTGATGATTCAATCCAGATTTGAATAGCTTTTTCATAATTTGAAATGTTGAAGTCTGTTATAGGTGCTTGGTGCAGGTGCATCCACCTAGAGCTTCCTCAACCCTTCATTTACCTAGGTGTATTACAGTGAAACATGGGATGTAATAGGCTATCAAAAACTAAAAAAATATACCACCTATCCCAAAATTAGTGCCAAATGTCACCCACTTCTAGTGCCAAATGTCACCCACTTCTAACATTGAAAATTCTCTGGTCCTAACTACCTTGAAGAGAAAATAGTTATATTTCAAAAATTAATGTTTTCATGTTTCTAGTGTTATATATTTGTCTACATTTATAGTGGGCCCAAAAACAACCTTGTCACCTTTATATTTTTTTGAAAACATCATACCGAAAATATTGGCAATTTGACCCCATGTCTCAACACAAAACGAGGATATTGACTTGATCTCATATTCAATGACTATTAGCTAATTAATATAACTTGTTATTAATGAATCATTCTCATTTGTAATTTTAATTATATTTTTAGGTACTTTAGTCAATTCTTTCAATTATTGTGCCAACATTTTCTCATCTTCCTCCCTACACTCAAATTCCTCAATTCTCTTTGTTATGAGTTCATCCAAGTTATCCTCTGTGATGAGCTGTCTAAGGAGGATGCATTCCTAATTTATATTACTATCTATCCCCTTAGTAAATTCCTCGAACATTCTTCCAAAAAGGTTTTTGATAAATGTAAGTGGATAACTTCTAAAATTCTACCCTACGGTCATAATTTTATCTGTATACTAATATATCTATTGCCAATATAGTTGTATGCCTATTTTTACATTAGATGAACACACTTAATTTTCAATGCCCTTTGATTTATTTATTTTTTGTAATAAATACTTTATAGTTTGAATCATGTTTATTATTTCTACTAATTCTTTGAGTATTTTTTATAGAGCTTTTAGTTCTCCCCACATTTCATTGATTAATTCTTTCTTGTATCCTTTGACAAACCTAGCACTATAAAAATACCTTTTAGCTTGGTCTTGAGATATCTAACCCTATAATTTACTGAATTCTACCTGCAATTTCTAATTCTCGTCTCGCACTTGTTCCTTTTTAGCCTATAACTTATCAATTTTGGTATTCTATATCTAGTTTATCAATTGATTGAGGCTACATTTTAGCAAAAGTTAATGGATATTATTTGTATTGAAATGATGCCAATTGGGTTATTGGATCCACCTACATGGTTGTTATTCTCTCCATGGGAATGGTTGCCTCTATTGTCATGAGAGGATCAATTGAAGCTTGAGGTTCACTAGTCCCCAATCCCTTCATAGTGTATTACATTTTCCTTGGATCCTTTCCTTGCTCCATTTCTTGAATTTGTTCTTATTCATTAGAATAAAAAACTACAACCTCTCCCATTCTAGTAAGAGTGAAGCTCTTGGACTATGTGGTGCCCTCAATTTTGGGCCTCTTATTAGGTGAGGTGTTTGGATCTTTGACTATCAATTTATATTCTTGGAGTAGGTTTGCCATTTCTCCACCTAGTATAATTATTTTTTGAATGATATTGGAAATCAAGATCTCTTGTTGATTCACTATTATTGACATGGGACTTATTCATAACATATTTGTAGTTAATTGATGTTTCTTATTGGGGTTCATTACCAGTTGTGCCAATTCTAATAGTATTGGTTGAGTTGCTTCCAAAGAGAAGGTGACCACTTCCTTGCCCTTACTTGTATCCTCAAGTTGGTAATTTATAGCTCCATTGAAGGTGTTTCCAACTATGCAACAACAGGCTTTACAATCTCCATAACTACTTAAATCTTCTCAGGATCCTATTTTATGATCTTCAATACTTGATCCTGTATATCTTTAGGGTAGATAGGAGGAATTAAATGAGGCAAAAATCTCCATTGAAGCTTATATCGATAATTTAAAATCTCCTAAATAATGACCAACCATTTCAATTTGGGTGTGATTTCTAATCTTCTCATATTTTCTCCATAAATTTATTAATGATTCTCCTTTCCTTATAGCTACTTGTATTTTATCTTTAAACTCATATGATCGATGTGCAACCATGGTATTAGGGACTTTATTAGTTGTATTTTTATTATAATGATCAAAAGGATCATAATATCGCCAAGTAATCTCAAAGAAACAAACAAAATCCATCTTCTCCAAAGAATCAATCAAGCTTAACTAAAATTTGTAAGTATAATACCCCATCCTACAATGTAAATCTATCGAAGGAAGCTTTATCTTTTGCTTGGAAACCCTCTTTTTTATTTCTTTTACTATCTCCATTATAAAATTTAAGAATACAATTGGCATAGGATAGAAGTTGGGAAGTGCCTTGGGAGGAATTTTGATCCCATAAATTCTAATAAAAGTGATATGTTCTATTAGGAAGTAGTCCCCAACTAATCATTGGCTCAAGAAGATGACTATTCCATTACCTATCCTATTGGGATCATAAGCACAAAGTCTTAGGTGAATTTCTAGAAGGAATTCATTGAAAAACTGAGTATGATTATCCTTTCCTTAAAGCTACTTGAATTTTATATTTGAACTCATATGATCAGTGTGTGACCATGGCATTGAGGAGTTTATTAGTTGTATTTTTATTATAATTATCAAAAGGATCATAAGACTGCCTGGTAATATTTAAGAAACAAAAAAATCCATCTTCTCCAAAGCATCAATCAAGCTTAACTACAATTTATAAGTAAAATACCACATACTACAAGGGAAAGCTATCTAAGGAAGCTTTACCTTGTGCTTGGAAACCCTCATTTTACTTTATTTTTCTATCTCCCTTATAATCTCTAATATTGTAATTTGCATAGGATAGAATTTAGGCAGTGCCTTGGGAGGAATTTTGACCCCATAAATTTTAATAAAAGTGATATGTTCTATTGTGTGCTATAATCATATGTATAACGAAAGAGTAAAGTGAAAATCAAGGTATTATATCTATTTTAGGCAATAGCCTTTTACAATTCTCAAAATTCTCTATCCATTTATCACTTAATTCTTGTTCGCATCTATACATGGTAGGTTTGTTGCTCACCAAATACAACACTTCTCTAGCTACCCAATTCAAATCCCATTCTCCCATTATTATGTTTATCATATCAACATAGTCTCTAACCCAAGGGTGTAATTCTGATTTATGAATTGGGAATAGATATGATACTTGTGCATTGTTATTGAAAAACCTGGGATAAATGGATGTACCAATAAGATGGTGTGATTGAATATCAAGTACCTTTCTATATAGAGGTAGTGTAGCCTTGTTTAGCCCAAAAAAAATTGCAATATTATCAAGAGTAAACCTAAAATATCATCGGTTGGAAAAGTCTTTGATTGATCAAGTCTTCAAATCATAGGTGACAGCAAGCCATGATAAGAGGTATGAAGAAAAATATACTCTAGGACATATTAATTTTGCTAGGTTATAGGTCCACCAATTGTAGTACAGGATTTTTCAATCTCTATCTATCCAAGCTCTATCAAACATCCCCATTAACAACCAAGGGTGATGGTGGTAAGCATATTTCATCTCTTCATAAGTAAATATCACCTGCTCTTCTATTTGCCACTGTTACATAGGAGTAATTTCCAAATTGGACCCTGATTATTTTGTAAATGCTTCTATATTGTGTTATTATTTACATATATTGTATACTATTATTAAAATTATTTGATTAATATACTAACAATAGTTTATTACAATATATTTAGTTTAAATGTCAAATCAATTTTGCTCGACTATCTTAGGCTTTTCTAGTTACAGGCTAATTTGAGCCTATATCATTGTATATATAACTTTGATTAAATAAGAATTATGGTTTAATTTTATTACATTGGTATCAAAGCATTGGGGTTTTATTTTTCCTGTGTACACTTTTCCTCTGCTAAGCTGATTGTGAGCTCATATTGGTGAGCTTGCATATGAGATAAAAAAAGGCACAATATTTTATTTTTTTTGTAGATAAAAAAATTCCCCTGTGTGGTTGAGAATTACCTTGTTTCAAACCCTATTTTGCTATTCCTTATTATAGTGAAAATCCCATGTAGGATCATCTGATGCTACATCCAATCATGTCGATTTGCTAAAAATTCCATTTGAAGGTGAAATTGTGCTTGGAGTAGATTGACGTAACCGCAGATCGATCTTGCATAGAGTAAATCAATCGTAGATCCTTCGAAGAGCATAAGCACGTTCAATCAAATTTGCAATTGGAAGGTAAATCACCATGATTCAAGTCGAGGAAGATCTTGCATATTTTTGTTTCATTTAACCTGACGAAATAAAAACATTCATGTTTTTCATTTGAAATGAAATTAAAAAAATCTTTGCTCTCTTAAGGTTGCAATCATCCAATTAAATGTTTCCAAGACCCAGCCAATCCACTCAAGCCATATGGAGGAAAAGAAGCAAATTCTTTTTTTTTTGTGAAAATGCATATGATAGTGGGTTCAAATAGAACATCATGCTTTTTCATCCTAGACCAGCTATCTAGCTTAGTTTTTTTGATCGTGGAAGCTAATATTCTCACTTCCACAAGGTCGTAGGTTCAAATTTTGATGGTGATTTTTTTTTAACAAAAGAGGTAATATTTTAGTTTGGTTCTTTGGGATTTATCCCATATGCGCTAGATGAAGGTGCATACAAAAATTTATATGTACCAAAGCACATACAAGCTTTAGATGAGTTTCTCAAAAGCCCCTTGCATTAGACCATCAACTGTGTTAACCCATGCTTATTAATTGCATTGGAAAGAGTGCTATATTGATTATCACATTGACCATGCTTGAGCATTGTGTTCGTTGTTCCATTGACTACCTCAAAATTTGTACCAATTGATAGTGCAAAAGGTACACAAATAAAACATTTTTTTAACAAATTGTTTAGTGCATTTTTTTAAGTTTTAAAATTATTTAAGTTTATTTATTAAATAAATTTTTATTTTTAATTAGTTCATTAATTAATTATTATTTTTAATTAGTTAATTAATTGATTAAAGTAATTAATTATTTGATTTTCTTAATTTGTTTAATTTTCAAACTTTTTATGCATATTTTTTTGAGTAAGATAGCACTCCACATCAAAATCAAAAGTGCTACATCAAAACAAAATAGAAGGAGGCACAACAAAATTATTTGTAAAACAAAAATTAAACCACATTGAAATTGATTTTTTACAAACTCTAAAGCAAAACAAAAGTCAAACTTCATTGATTTTTTTTTTTTTTTGCAAACAAAAAGGAGGTACAATATTTTGCAAAACAAAAATCATGCAAAATCCAAACATTATGATTTTTTGCAAAACTTAAAGGCACATTTCAAGAAAAGAGGGCTACCAAACAACACAAAACCTCGTTATTTTTCAAAAAAAACACAAAGGGGGACAACACAATTTTTTTTTATTTTTTGCAAATAAAATTAAAAAAAAAGGACAATGCAAAAGAAGTGAATATTAAGGTCCGAGGTGTAGACCAATTGGTTCATCCAAACCGCATAAGGGGGCAGATGTCCAAGGTTCAAATCTCGGGCCTCGCCGGACTGAACGCTTGTCCTTTCCTGGTGCTTTGAGTGGCGTAAAAGGTTTAAAATGATTGTGGCATGGTGGTTATAGGGGTGGACTGCGTGAAGATCTGTGTGACGGCTTTTAGGGTGGACAACACAGAATACTGTGGCGGCCATAAAAGCTGGACAACCTGCTCGGTTTTGTGGCAGCTACCGATTCCACCATGTAAATACAAAAAAAAAAAAAAGTGAATATTATTTTGCAATTTTTTTTTTTTTTGTAAAAATGTGCATTTTCAATTGAATCTGACACCTAATTGGCATTGTAAAAGATGAATTTTTGGTTAAATCCAATACCTTCAAAAAAAAAAAAATTGGGTATGATAAACAAAAAGGATGTATGATGCATTTAATTCTTTTTTTTATGCATTAACATATTTGTATTGAAGTAGCAATAAGTCCCCAAAATTATACCCATTGTTTGGTGTAATTAATTGTACAAAGCAATGTTCAATATTTATGGTACCTCTGGCCCACACATACAAGTGATGCTATTATGATTTGGGCTATTGTATCCAATGCCTAATATAGCTACAACATTGAATTTTGAGCTATAATTTTCTATAAATCATCAAAGATAAATAAGGAAAGCCAATTTATTTGATATTCACTCCATTATTACCCGACTCACTACTGTTGCTTGGCATAAATCTTTCAACTAAATCATCTTCCAAGTACTTAAGGTACTTGGCACCCTATATATGCAGAAGGTTTTTTAAGTAGGTTTCAAAGATAGTAATAAATCCCTTTCAGTAATGCTTTCATGATATAAAGAAAGAGAGACCAATTTGGTGTTATAAGAAACCCTTATAATGGCCATTGCTAAAGCACACTTGTCATATTCACAACTTCTCAAAGGTTTAATTTTTTCTCCATGGAAAGAAAAGAAGAGAAATACTATAGGTTGAAAAGATGTGGGATGTTGTGACTAGAAAATTCAAACATCCAACTATAGTAGATGATAAACAATAAGCATATGATGATGCTAATACGAGAGCACTAATGATCATAATTCTTATCATTGATGATGATGTTAAATCAACATTTGTGAGAAAGAGCACACAAAATATGCATGGGATAAATTATGCACAATATATGAAGGAAATAATCAAGCCATGATCCTTAACCTTCAATCCCAACTTCACACTCTTAGCATAAAAAATGGATAAAGTGTAGAAGTGTTTCTTTGTAGAGTTGTTGAACTAAGAGCTAAGATGAATGCAATGGGTGAGAAAGTAGAAGATAAGCTCTTAACCTCAATTATTTTGAGAACTTTACTAGATTCCTTTAGAATGATGGTCACTTTACTTCAAGTTTCTAATAGACAAGTATGTTTTGAAGAGTTAGTTAATTTGCTTTAACAACATGAAGTAGATGACAACCACAAAGATGAAGTGTCCAACAATGCATTATTTTCTAAGAAATCTATAAATAAGCAAACATGCTACTTTCATAAGGTATCTTCCTCGAAGGGTTTAAAAACTAATTCCTCATAAAAGACACCTCAAATATAGAAGAGGTACTACAATATTTTTGACATGGACAATCATGAAACCAACTAGTGTTGGTTCAAGAAAAAACAACTACAATAGAAAAAGGGTGAAAAAAACCACGACAAAGAAATAGACAATAAAAGGGAAATATTGTTATAGAAGGATCAAATTCAAATTCTGAGAAGGCACACAAGGTGATCGTGACTCAAACAAATCCCTAACTAAAATATAATATTTGGTATATTGATTATGGTTCCAAAAAACACATGATCAATGACAAAAGGTGTTTTGACATATTTGAGGTAAAATAAGGCAAACTGGTAACAATTGCTAATGATAAGACCTACAAAGTCCAAAGAGAAGTTAATGTTTTATTAACTCTTTCTGATGTAAAATTCCAAATTGAGAATTTCCTATATATATCAGGATTGACCAACAACTTTTTGTTAGTGGTTAAAATTTTGGATAAACATATGGTGGCTAACTTCAAAGTTGTTAATGGACAAAATCATTGCTACATTACCAATAAGGGTAAACATATCACAATGGCTTTCCAAAAACATGGTTTGTTTGTATTAGATGATATATATACTCCTCATGTTTCTATGGTTACCAACTCGAAAGAAGCTACTTCCTTATGGCACAAAAGGTGTGGGCATCTATGTTTAGGCTATCTACACAAATTGAGTAAGCATGAGATGGTGTTAGGTCTGCCAAATATTTCCCATACTTTATATATTGCTTGGATTGCTTAGCAGGAAAGCAACACCAAGTACACTTTGAATTGAGCTCTTCAAGAGCCAAAATACGCTTGCAGTTGATACACATTGATCTATGCAGACTAATGCCAAAACATTATGGTGGAAAAAAGTAATTTAGTTGTTTGTTGATGACTACTCACAAAAGATATGGGTTTTCTTTCTACAACTAGAGTCATTTAATAATTTAAGCTTATACTGAGAGGGGGGGTGAATAGTATAAGATCAACTTTTACTTTTCTTTCCCAAATAAAATTATCCAATATAATCAATGGCAATATCAACAATAGTAATAAAACCAATGCACAAATCATCACACACAATAGAGACACCAATTTAACATGGTTCACAAAATGTGGGCTACTCCATGGAGAAAATATTTCTACTAAATTTTCTCAATAAATATCTTGGGAATCACTTCCCTATTACAATGTTTATGGAAATTTGTTTAAAGGAGACACCAATCCCCTAATGATTTGATTTGTGGATCTCTTTCCATAGAAGAAACCATTACCCTTTTCTCTAGTTCATGGAACTTGACCCAAGAGAACTCTTTCTCCTCAATTGGTTTGTGGATATCTCTCCATAGAAGAACTTTATATTACCATTTTCTTTGTAGATTACACTCCATATGAGAACTCTTTCCCCTTGCTCTAGTTCATGGATCTCTATCCATAGGAGAACTCTTTCTCCTTTGCTTTGTATGGTGATCTTATAGAATACTATTACCCCCACTACACTGGCTTATGGATCTATCTACATATAAGTCCTTTGTCCTCACTTAGAAAACCTTTATCCTCACTACCCTGGCTAATGGATATCTATCCACTCGAGACTACTTCCTCTACTCTATCACCTCCAAACCTTACTCTTAAATTTTTCTGAGATCTACACCAAACATTGTCCTTGGTCTAGTACAAATTTTCTCTAACTCTGTCTTAGGTCTAACATAAATCTACCCTCAAATATACACCAAACTCTATCCTCAAATCTATCCTCAAGCCTTAACACAAAGCTTGATCTAATCACAAATCAAACCTACTTAGATTTTCCCCAAGCCTTAATGCAAATCTTGAACAAATTAATCAATCAACTCTGCTCTCAAGTCTCCACAAAGAGTTACCTTAAATTTGTCCTCAAGTCCTCTCAAGAACTTGCTCAATATGCTCTCAAGTCTTCACCAAGACTTACTTAGAATCTGTGCTCAAGTTCTATCAAGAACTTGCTCAATATACTCTCAAGTCTTCACCAAGACTTGTCTCATATATGCCTACAAGTATTCACCAAGACTTATCTCAAATATACCTACAAGTCTTCACCAAGACTTACCTCAAATCTACCTACAAGTCTTCACCAAAACTTACCTCAACACTATCCTTAAGCTTTCACCAAAGCTTAAAAAAATATTCTCATTACACATGCTCAAAATAACTCACAAGATATGCTCAATTAATATCAAATCTTGCACACAATGCTATAAATTGCTTCTCTAATCTTCAAAGTAATTTCTTTAACTTGAAGCAGTTTAGACATATTCTATTTAGATTTTGTTTAACCTCTGGAACATATAGATAATGATGTATTCTAACAAAAACTTAATACGTTCACTCAATAATTAAGTCTGTCACTTTCACAAATTTGTGTTGGATGTGTCTCATTCTTTGCTGAAAAAGAATTGTACGACAGGCACTACAGCGCAAAAGACGATGGGTAGGGGGGGTCCGGGGGGGTCGGAGGCCCCCAAGGACCCCCGGCTATGGTAAAGGTGATTACGTAATAGGTTATGGCTCGGGGTGCGTAGGGGGATGCCCTCGGATACGGTGAAAGTGATACATCCCGACGCAGCCGGCGCCAAAATTTTCACCTACTTTTATCGCTACTTTTCACCTACTTTTATCGCTACTTTTGGAGCGACCCCCGGGATTCCCACGGTTGGTGGGTGGTTAGTGGGTGTGGGTGGTTTAGCCCATGGTGTTGTATCCACGGTACCCTAATACCACTTGGTGGTTTGGGTTGTATGAGTTTCCTTATATAATTATTGTAATGTCCCATTTTAGGTATGAGAGAGAGAATAATATATCAAGGAGGATAGACTCTTGTTTGTTGGACTAGCCCAAATTGGGTGAACCAGGGTAAATCTTATGTGTTATATGTGCATTGAATGGTGTCATTATTTCCTTAGTTATTATTTCTGCATTATTTCTAGAATATGTTTCTGTAAATTCTCTTCAATTTGGTTTCTAAAGTTCTGCACATTCACTTTCAATATCACTCAAATCCAATGCTCAATAATTTCACTCAATCATCCAATCAATGAAACCCAGCTTGCTCACAAACCCTAAAATAGTATTTTCAAACTTCTTCGAACATAAAGCACAATGTGGGTCTCAAACCCTAACTCAAGACTTTCTCAATATCTATCTCAAATCAAATAATCCTTAAAAAATATGCACTTAAACTTGCTCACACATTTCAAACAATACTTATCAATCCTTTTCACTCCATCTTATATTTCAAACATTCATTTCAAAAATTCTAAACAAAATATAAAGTGCCCATACCTTTTTGCTTTGATGGAGATATATCTTCAAAACCTGTCTTAATCACAATCAAATCCTCTTTGCCAATTTCAAGGTTAGATAGCAACAGTCTATCTCAAAATCTCCACACAAATATTTTCCTCAATAATTATTTCACCATTCAAGAAATACAATGAAATATCAAGTCTCAAATACACCTTATTATCTCCAATACTCTCAAAATAATATTCAATACATAAAAATGAAGTTCCTTTTTTAACACCTTATAAAATCCAAACTTCTCAAAATAACATTCAACAAATAAAAATTAAGTTCCTTTGTTAACATCTTATAAACTCCAATCCTTTTTATTTATTTTTCTAAGCAACAAAAAAATATTTTTCAATTATCCTTATGACTCCCTATGCATTCCACCTATGCACTTTATAATTATCATGTGGCCTCTATATTATTTGTGCCTTCCAAACCTTGGAAAATTTAAAATAAAATATGCATACCTTATAATTGTTGGCCCACGTCTCAAAAGGATTATTGTGCACGTCTTGACTATGCCCAAACTCGAACCCGCAACCAAGCCGTCATAGTGCCTTAGCCCAAGGGAAACTTCCACCTGAGCTACATGCCCACACATGAACCCAAGTCCACACTCTCTTATTAATAACTCCACATGGATTTTAGTGAAAATAAAATGCTTCTTCCTCGTTTGCAAAAAAAAATTGCATGGGATTCTAAACCATGACCTCCCCTTCATGAGCACTTTATCTAGCCTTCGACCACTGTCTGTGCTACCCAGCACTATGGAATGTTTTAGTCACTCCACACATATTTTAACCAATGTCTTCCTCCCTTAATTAAAACTCACATGAATATCCTCTTCTCCCTTCAAAAATGTAGTGCATGAATATTATATCAACATTTACAATCAAATAGCATTTTTTTGGTGGAAATTAAAATCATTTCCCTATTTATACATTGTCCTTTGCAATTAACATGTCAGCCTGTGTTTTTTTTGAATTTCAAATTCGAAGTTAAATTTTAAACCTTGGTGCATTTTGATTATTTTAAATTAAAATTTTAACCATAGGTTAAAATATTTTAATTTAAATAAATTAAATTAAATCCTTTATAATCTGCTCAATGGGTCTTTTCAAGGATATATATTTTTAATGATTCCTTGGACCTCATTTTTCTTCACCTCATCCTTTTGCCCAAAATATTATAATATTAAATATTACAATATTATTATTTATTTTTAAAACCTGCTTCTCTTCCCTTCAGTATTCAATATTTCAGGTCTCTTTAGGCATATAATATTTAAAATAAATATTTTATCCTTTTTCCTTTAACCACTTCCTTGCCTTTTGGAAAAGCAACCTCATGATATCAATGAAGACAAAATTGGACATCAAATGTCTTGACATCAATGATAACAAAACTTGCTCAAATTTCCAATAGTCATATGCATTCTCAATTTTCTCTCTATAGTAATAGAAAATTTCACCACAATTTATCTAATAAAACACAGAAAATATTCACCATATCTTCCTCAAGATAATGGACAAGAGGAAGTAACCAATCGAGAGCTTGAATAGATTGGGTAGAAATATTGAAAGAAGTTGGATGGACTTATAACACAACTTGGAAGACTACCATTGGTTTAACACCTTTTGATATGGCTTATGGTAAGCAAGCCACCATACCCATCGAGTTTGAAATTGAGACTCTTCACACAACAATACAACTTAATATGAATTTAGATCAAGCACAAAGAGCTAGATTATAGAAATTAAATATTCTTGATGAAAAGAGATTGGAAGAACTTCATAGTACTGAATTAACACAACAACAAAGGAAGAAATGCATGATCAACACATTGTACCTAGAATTTTTCAACCAAGATACTAGGCCATGCTATTTGACTCTTGCTTCCATGATTTTCAGGAGAAGCTAAGGACAATATGACTTGGGCCCTATGAAAATGAAGAGATATTTTGAAACATTACAGTAAAGCTCAAGCCTATTGATGACTCAACTAGAAAATTGCTAGTTAATGGACATAGGCTTAAATTATATAAAAAGCCATAATCTAAAGAAGAATACATGCACAATATTAAGCAATGAATTGATTTTTAGTGTATATATAAATTGCAAATCACTACTATTGAGTAAATACTTCTCTTTAACAAGCAACAAATATACTACCCATTAAATAAGTTGTTGCTTTATATATACATATATATATAATATACATATACATGAAAAAAAAATTATGCAAAATCTCATACTATGGGGGATCTATAGGGGACATCCCATGGGATGTCCTAATTTGATTATCTTCTTCCCCCTCCCCTGGTTCTATCCCTAATATTTGGAACTTCCCAGGCCCTTCTTTCTTGGATGGCTATGGTTGCAAACAATATCCTTGGGGTGGGAGATCACTTTTCCACGTGTCTGCCCTTTCCCAGCCAGATTGAGGGTTTCCTACTTATACCCCTATTTTTGGGACATCCATAGGACCTTCCCTAGATTTCCTATTGTGCTTCAAGGATCCTTTTCCCTATTGTTCTTATGTCTAGTCCAACTTGTTGTAGGTTTTCTACTTAGTAGTAGATTTTAGTTGGACTTCAAATTTGGAGCATATCAATTTTGGGTTTGGGGCTTGACTCTGTCCTTGTGCTTCATGGGAGGATTTTACTATTTTTTATGGTCTTGGGGAGTACCATATACTTTATTTTTAGTGAATATTCATTACAAATTTCTTTTTTTGGTCTTCTTTGGGTTTCTCAGCATTTTTCTTATCTTGGGATAGGGTCGTGTGTGTTTCTTACTGCTAAGTTCCCTTTGGAATTCCTATCTCAGTTTCCATAATTATTGGTGGATATGGAGGTTGTTTTTGGAATTTGGCTATATATTTAGATCTAGTGAGGGGACATGTGCTTATTGCACACAACCTATTTTCCATGTGCTCCTTTAGTTTGGGTTCCTTGGAGCCTTCTATGGATTTTTCTTGAGGCTTGTGGTTTTATTTCTATTGTTGCCTCTAGTTTCCTTTGGAACTTTCATAGTTCAAGGTCATTTGCAAGGGGGTCTTATGGCCTATGGAGATCCTCATATTCACTATTCCATTTTCTCGGCTTAGTGCGGGATGCTAATTCCTAGACTACCTTATCGGGTTATCCTGTGGCAGGATCCTAACTTCTTTTTAAGGGGATATTTTGGTCTATGGAGATCCTCATATTTGTTGTTCTATTTTCCAGGCATAGTGCAGGATGCTACTTCCTAGGTTACCTTATTGGACTGTCCCATGATGGGATCCTGGCTTCTTTCCTCAACCTTTAGTTGTTCCCATTTTTTGAAGCAGTTTCTAGTGTTCTTGTGTGGGATACCAGTTTTTCTACATCCTCATGTGTGTCCTAGCCCTTCTTCCTAGTTTTTTCTATGGGAATTTTAAAATGGTGAATTCCTAATGATCAAGATGTTTCAAATAAGAGGTTTCCCACTCGACAGGATTTTTCAAATTGGTGGTTTCCTGCTAGGTGGAATTTTTTAAATAGTTGGCTTCCCACTGGGTAGGATTTTCAAATTGGTGGCTTCCCATTGAGTGGGATTTTTAAAATTGGTGGATTCCCACTTGGTGGTATCTTTCAAACTAGAGGCATCCTAATAGGTAGGATTTTTCAATTCTATTTTTTTCCCACTGGGCAAGATTTCCAAACTACTTGTTTCTTGTTGGGTAGCATTTTTAAAATTGGTGGCTTCCTGTTGGGTGAGATTTTTCAATTTTTGTAGCTTCCCATTTGGTAGGATTTTTCAAAATTGGTGGCATCCCACTAGGCAGGATTTTTCAATCCTATTTATTTCTCACTGGGTGGGATTTTTCAAATTGGTTGTTTTTTCCCTTTTGGTTGGTCGGTTGACCTATTGTAAAACAGTTTTGAGGTCCTTTCAAAATATGCTTTTAATATAATTTTAAACAACAAAAATAAAAATATTATGCTTCTTTTTACTTCATAGTGGAGTTCCAATATTTGCAATACTTTCACCTCATTCTTCATCAATTCTTTAGTCTCAATATTGTTTCAAAAATATCCTGAAAAATACATTTCTTTATTTTTATTATCTTGTGAGTTTGTAGGAAAATTACTGCCACATATTGCATAATACCTTTGTTTTCTAAATCAAAATCTAGGTGTTTTCAATTATTTAGCCACCACTAGTTTTTTGAGCAAATATTCATTGAAAATCAAACAATCTTTGGATGTTATAAGTTGCTCCTAGTCAATCAAGTTTCCTCTTGGACTACACACATTATAACAAATAAAAACATTGTGAAGTTTGAAAAGACTAATCCATGAGTTATTATTGCCATAGAGTGAATTATTTCCCCTACTTATCCAATTATTCGCATGGTCTAGAAATCTAATGAATTGGTAAAAGTACAAGCTCCCCCTTCATCCTTAAAAAAAACCTTTCTCTCTCTCTAAATGAGCAAGTATCCCAAAAAATATATCCTTGTTCCACTTTAAAATGAGCAATAATCCAAAAAAGCAATAAAAATCCCTTGCTCCCTCTCAAAATGAGCAAGTATCCCAAATAAAATTTAATAAAATTAGGATAAAGAGCTTGAATCCCTAGAATTATTAATATTTTGAAAACAATGTGGTGATCCTCATTAGAACAATGTGTTGTATAAAATCGACCTGGAAATAAGGTATCCTTACATAGTAGCGCTAAGTCTATACAAGACCTATGGATACTCATAGATAAGCTAGCTTGTTGGCATAAGTCATTGGGCAGGATAAATGGTAGAAATTGATTGCCATTTATCTTGCCCTTGAATTTTTGAGGGGTCTGGACCATGATTGTTCCACCCATGTATGGTTTCTTGTGGCCATCCTTGGGTGGAACATCCATGAACTATGGTTGCCATGGGGTGGGATGACCATGGCTACATGGTCCAAAATCTCCTAAAAGTCGGGTAAACCTTCCCAAAAGTGGTTAGGACCCATAATTAACCCTTAAGGGTTTTCCAATGGGGCCATATGGTTTTGATAAAAGTGGTGTCATGATAATATTATCTAATTTATATAATTTTATTGTCTATAGGTTATTCAGATAATGCAATCGTATAGTAAGATATATGGAAATCATATTAATGGATGGATGATCTCCATTGGATGGGTGATTGGATCTAGTGACAAGAGGTTGTTGCAAGACTCATAGGGATGGTTTTTGTAGAGGTGGAATGATCGACGGTGGTCTATGTGGAAGATGATGAGCTTGCTCTTTGAGTGGCAAAAGCTATCGCCAGATGGGATGTTGCATTGGGAATATACATAGATAGAGATTTTCTTTGTCATCCAATGGGATGACCTGCTCATATTCCTCATGTGAACTAGGGTAGTTAATAGGTGCTACACCATAATCTAATCCATCATCAATTGTTCATTCCTCAAGGGGACCTTGATCTTCTTCCTCATCATCAGATAGAAGAGTATGAGAACCTACACCTTTTTCAAAGGATTGGGTAAAATCATGAGATATCCCTTGATCTATCATATTTATAGGAAAATAATCCCCAAAGAGTGGATATGATTAGGATTAGTGTAGGGATCACTTATAAGCTCATCCCTATAGTTAAAACCTAGGTGCTCTAAAATCTTTATGAGGACATCGAGAGGCATAGGCTTGTTGTGTCCTAACCTAGATTTATCATATGGCAATTGATATTACAGTTGAAAAGGAACACAAGTACCTTGTTTGTACAATCCCAAACTATAGCCATGCCAATGGCAGTGATCTAGATATTGCAAGACATAATCAGTATTGGACATATAATTTATGTCCTCATAAAAGGATTCTTCATCCTCTTCTTACTAAGAAGATGGTTTCATGCCATATTCAATATCCCATTTATGAAATTCATTTGATTGGAAGGTATGGGTAGAGGTACGATGGTACCTATGGAAAGATGAGGTTGTCTTATATTCTATATTATATCAATGGCTGGAACTATTGTATATTTTTGACTAAATACTTTCCTAAGCCTATACTAGCCAAATGGACTATGACCTGTGATGCCATTGATGAAGGGCACAGAAACGAGTCTTTAGATGACTTAATGCTTACCTCATGATATGGTTACTCATATGCTAGACTAGGAATATCTTTCATGGAAATGTTGGAGATGATTGAAGGGATCTAATCAATAGGCCTCTTCAACATGTTCCTCTATGGAGGATTAGACGATGATGAAGTTATTTTTGAATTTGGCATTTATTATGATGGTGTGGAAGAATATGGTAATGTATTAATGGAAGGTGATGGTGAAGGATTCAAACATTGAATGGATGTATTCGGTTGAAAGTCCACATGAGTTTATGGTAAGCTTGACTTGGGGATATGCTACACAAAGTTGTAGTATTTTAAGGGCTCAAGGTCGGTAGAGACAATGTGTACTTACCCTTAATGAGTATACTTAATATATTAGTGAGCTATGGATGGTACACACTTAATATCCCTAATCTAAGATATTCCTAGCATATATTGTAGGTCATTGTGCCCTCCAATATGTGACACAAATTTGGTATAGTTTTAAATCCCACCTAGATAGGTAGGAATATAGTGCCAACGATTGAGCATATAGTGTCATTGGATGCTTAGAGGTTATATGTGGTTGCAATAATATGGGATTATAGAAGACCTAGATTCTTGAGAGCATTGGTGGTGATGATGTTACTTGATGAACTAGTTTCAATTAGAACACTCTTATAGGATGTTCCATTTATACAAGCAATGATGTGTATAGGAGGATCAACTATGTTATTTGCTATTGATTTGAGTTCGTGTTCATGAAACACGATTACTGGTTCTTTACAATGCTGAATGTGCCCTACAAAATTTATAAAGGAGTTAGACTCCTAGGGCTACAGGTCAATAAAATTAAGGATTTCCATAAAATATTCTTTATGAGGTGGAGACTATTGAATAATCTCATATATAAATTATATCCGATGTTCATAAGCTTTGAGCAAGATTACATTTTATTGTAACCATTGGATGAGGTGGAAGGCTTTGCTTTGTGAGTATAGTTCTAGTTGGCCCTCTGAGGGATGGCTGCAGGTTATGCTCATAATATCACTTTAATTTCTACTCAGATCTTTACAAAATTATATCATATACATTATATTAAGTTGTCATGTCATTTGGAGTAATTTAGACCAGTCGATTACACTTTTTACATTCAATACTACATGCATTTTATGGATTTTGTCATAATACACATACACTATTAACATATTTAAATTCCTTGTGTGTAGGTATAGATATTCTAGTGCATGAGGGAGGAGCTAAATAGTAGAATAAATATATCTCAAAGTAGCGGTAGAACAATCCCGCTCGAGTGCGAGATTGTGCTACCGCTACTTTTGAAGGATCCAATCCTTTAATTTGGTACATTTCAAGTTACAAATTACAAATAGATATTTTAATTTTTCTTTATTTTTCCTTGTTTTGAAGTGTCTCTTGCTTAAAATTTTGATTTCATTTCTTGATTATACACTTTAATAATAAAAAACTTGAAAAAATCAAGACCTATGAATTTTTGTTTATATTCAGTTTCAAATAGTGTTAGTATATCTATATTATTCTTAACAAATCCTTTTCTTTAATGCACCATATTTACCACCGATTTAAAATACAAGTAAAAATGAATGCTGATAGGCATACCTTCCGGGAAGCAAACATGGCAGCTGATAGGCTGGCAAATGAAGGCATTGTAGCAGAAAATTTGATCACGTGGACTGAAAATCTTCCTCATGCAGTCTCAATGGTGATAGATAATGAAAAACTTTAGATTGGAAGGCTCAAAGTGGATCAATGACAGAAAATGGGGGCATTTTTAAAAATATTTTTTTGAACCTTATAATGGATTTTGTCATATTTGTTTTTTTTGTTCATGTGACTAGTGTTTTTTGCAGCTGGTGGGGCACTGATATAGGTTTTTTATCTACAAATTCATGCATGGGAAACATATGCTTTGGCCTCAAGTATTTCCCAAGGTGTGTTTGGATTCGATGTTGCAAAAAGGCCCTAGCAAGAAATAACAAAGTGTTGGAGATCCCTGACAATGAGGCACCAGACCCCACCATAATAGTCTTGGAGAAGATGACAATTTCATCAACCTCCAACAAGTATCAACCAGATTGAAGAGTCCTGTCTGGCCTCATCGCAGCAAATTGCTGATTTGTGTGATTCTCTAAATCTTCTTTTTTATAGCCACTGCTCCAGGGCACAAGGAGTCGAAGGCAAAATCTAAAGATGATGGCAAGAACGATGATAAGAAGTTAGATGAGGACTACAAGGAAGACCGCTTGGCCTCTTGGTCATCCATTCTATGGGATGTTTTTTTTGACCATATTCTATTATTTTTATATGGGCACAAGCTACTCCGCATGGTGCTTGCATGATTAGTTTTTGTCTTTGTTAGTTCTTTTTTGCGTCTTTCTTTCTCGATGGCCATAATATTAGGCTTCCATAGTTTAGTTTGGTCAGTATTCTAATGGAAGAGTAGGTCTTGGCCGTTTTTGTTGTCAGTTTAAACTTTTAGGGCTTGGCCTTTGTCCAGTTGGTCAGTGGACCCTATTTTGTAAAATGGTTTTGGGTCAACCAGTTAAAACCCGGTGTTAATTATAATATTATCTTACTTACCAAAAAAAAAAAATACAAGTAAAAATAATAAATTTTATTCCAAGCTATCTCCTCATATGAATCATTTTTCATAATCAAATTAGTCACATTACTATCAATATTAATCATCAATGTTGGAAATATCATTATCATTAACATTACTTGTCATGGAATTCAAATCTATAACAATAGTGTTAGAAGAAGAATCAACTATATTTACCATATCCATTGTATCATGAAAAATATATAGAGGATTAAAATTTAATTTATCATGAATCATTAGACAACAAAAAAAGGCATTCATCCTTTCCATTCAACTGATCGCTTTGTATCATGAACTCATTATTCTTAAGAGAAATAATATTCCTCAAAGAATTTATTTCTTTATTAATTTATAATTAATCATATCATAATATTACTTTTGTATTTCAAATCAAATATTATATTTTATAGAATGTGAGTTAATTCAAATTTATCACAACTAGATTAATTCATTCAAAAATGCAAAAAGAACATTATAACTCAAGACATGGAGATGATAGAATATTACCAATGTAAAGCATGATCCCTTTTCCACATAATAATTTATTTGTTACCTATTCCTTATTAGACTCTACTTATTTAATATTATTTTATTTTTTTCTATGAAAAAACTCTTTAATAATTTGCAGTCAACCTTGCAAGCCCCAACTGAATCTATTTTACAACATAGAATACTTAAAGTATGCATCTATGTTAGTATGACCTTGCATGAGAAAATGTACTATAATTATGATTTTACTTTCAATACCTAATTACAATAACTCCTACATGTTTTATAACAAATATTTCATACCATATCAAAATTATAAAAAATGTTTTCATACCACGAGAGATATTTTATGTCAAAAATAAAATCCAATAATAAAATATTTCTATATTCCTTTTTTGGGTAGATAAATTTGAGCTACTTGATCATAGTATTTTGAAAATTATTTATTAAGTCCCTAATTTATGAGTCTTTGAATCTACATTTTTGATCTTGCAATTGAAGTGCCATTTAACCTACACTTTTAAAATCACTTAAGACTCACACCAAGTTTCAACAATTTTTTTCCTAATTAACATGGGTAGTTGTTCAATCTACATAGTCAAATACTATATTTAGGCTCAATCGTATGTATACATATCTATCTATCTATCTATCTATATATATATATATATATATATATATATATATATATATATATATATATATATATATATATATATATATATATATATATGTAGAGAGAGAGAGAGAGAGAGAGAGAGAGATAAATCTTTGAATGGATTATACAATTTTACAAATATAAGTCCTTTCATAAAAATTAATGATATTATGAATAAGGGTATTGATTAATATTGTAAAAATTCAAATAGTTGGCTTCTTCATATTATGTTAATGATAAAAATCCTTGTATATTTGTAGATACCTAATTTTACTCACCTATGATATTCTAGGACTCTAAACAATTTTGGTAATATGTATAAGCAATTTTTTAGCCTTTATCACACAAATTGAAGGATCAAGACATATTCAAATATCATAGAGAAATTTGCAAGCTACAAATTTCTCTTTATGGATAACATTTTAAATTTAACACAAAATGTTTAAATTTTGGTCACTCCAACAATCAAATGATGTACTTGTCAGAAAGTGTGAAGTTTGTATTTGTGAACTTATCAATACTATGAACTTGTCCTTGTACCTTCGAAATAGAAACACTCCCAAGCCAAAACTTATCTCCAACCATGATGACAACTTGTTAATTTAGATTGAACTCTAAAGCTTTACATTATTTTTAATTAACCCATCTAGAATAAGATAAACTTATCAAATTAGCTTTTTATCTAGTTGAACATCACATTTTCTCTCCTATGTAGAATTTAAAAACTTACCCCTTAGGAGCCCCAAAATTCTATAAACTTTTCACCTCCCTATCAAAAAATAAAAATAAAATTTCATAGCACTAAATATTTCATAAATTTCTTAGCAATCCAATGTCATTTTGTAGGTTTTGATATTAGGGAGTTCTAATTCCAAAATTTGGATCTTTTTTCGTATAAGAGTTTTCTCTTGGTGACAAATAAAATAAGATTTCCTTATTTATCTCTCCTTTCAATGGTCTTTAACCTGATGTATCCTTCATTTGTTCTATCAATAATTTTATCTCTACAAGTTAAATCTACCTCTCTTAATATTTTATTTATGCATTAAGTTCCTTGATTTTATTTTTTTGGTATTGATTTAAAGAGAGGGTTTTGAAAGGGTCCCCACAACCTTATACATACAACCAAACTTTCAACCATAATAACAATATCCAAAATATTATACCTATTAGGAATAACCGAGAGAGTTTAATTCCTAATAACCATAATGATTCTAGAGAGAACTTAGAAAAGCATAATGCTTTGAAGGTAAAACAAACTATAACAAACTTCGGTAAAAGGGGAAAGCAAGACCGAACACCCCTTCCAATGAGAGCCAAAGGGATGTACGACTCCTACTTACAAAAAAAAACATAATGAGCCTATTTCCTTCGGGACATCATTTTTACACACCAAAAAAGCAACACAGTGGACACCACGGTTGGCTAGCATATCGGCCAATGCATTCCCCTCACGGAACACATGGAAAATGTTCACTTGTTCAAAAGTGTACAACAATCTCCTAGATTCGGCAATAAGATTTAGAACATTCTAGCTAGGTGTACACTCTCCTTTGATCATCTTGATTATGTTCAATGATTTGCCTTCGATTTCCACATTCTTACAATCAACATCCGCTAATAATTTCACCACCATATAAGCTGCGCAAGCCTCCGTGAAGTGTGAATAGTGGGAATCAAGGAGTTCAAAAAATACCATGAGGATGTTGTTATTATCTTAAAGCATGAGGATACGTAAGCAAAAATGAAACTCCAAGTGCGATGCAAACGGAACTAAACTTAACACTAAATCCTATGAATTGAAAGTGCATGAAAGGAGGGAAAACATGAACGAATCAAAATGAAACAAAAAAAATCCAATAAGGAAGAAAAACCTTTTTATTTATATGTTTTAGAACTCAGTTAAAATTTGCGTCCTCCCATTTCTAATGGCTAGGAGCGTTAAATATGTATTCTTGTTACACCCATGGATGCTATTCCTTCTTCTGCATGCCCACATGTAAAATGGGCAAACCAAACATCACCGCCGCTTGCGTTGATGATTATTGACTCCTTGATACTCCTATAATTCCTAGATCCTATGTTCAAGGAAACAAGAAACAATCAGTAGCACCTATAGATGAAATAAAACATGCAATCCCCACGCCTTCGATTAGTGCATGCAAGATATAAATATAACGATAACTAAAATAGATCCAAATGAATTGAAAATTTGATAGGGGCATTAAAAAATCATAAGGAAAACACTACAAATGGAACAGTCAGAAAATTCACCTCAGATTTGTATTCACTCTGGGGCGGGACGAATATACCTACAACAAAATGTCAAAGGGCACTGTCCCAAATGTCATGTCTAGGAAGCTCCAAATCACCTAGAAAGTTGGGTATTAGCTAATTGGGGGCATTTTGGGAAGACCCATATAGTCATATTTTCCCAATTTGACCTCTATCAGTGGGAATTTGATGATACTACATGCATGTTAGCAAAAGCGAGAAATAATAGAAACATGATAAAAAATGCTCAGAACAAGGTGAGATTTGAATGACAACCTATCTAAGCAACATATAATTAAATGCAAGAATAACAAAAAATAAATCTACCATAGATTTCCAATCACTCCGGAGCGGGGCGATTAGGACTGTAGCAGTGTGGTGGGGGGGTGCCCGGGGGCAGGCCGCCCACCGTTTGGGGCTTGATTTCGGCACCAATCCACTTGGGATGGGTCCAAAACCTCTTGTGGGGTATTTTCAAAAAAATTGGTTGGATATTGTGGCCAAATGTTAGGTTTTGGTTTTGGATTTGCACTTCCAATAACCACCCTATGACCTCCTTTCCAAAAGATATCAAGGATGTAAAAGGCACAACTTGAAAGGGGGTGGGTGTGAAAGTAAAACAACAGTACTTCATTGCTCCAAAATGCTCCTTCTCTGTATATTTTGGGGTGAGAAGACTCACCATTTTATAGACCTGATGGTCTCTTTGGATGAGCATGCAGAGGTGCCACTTGGCAATCATGCCTTCCCAGGGGGGGAGATTCCTACCTAATTAGGGGCTTCATGACTACCCTTGTAACTGCCTCTAACACTCAAAATGCTCACTCACACTCCCATGCGATGAAGGAATAATTAAGTGGCAGATTCGAGCTACCATTTGTCAAGATTTGACTTTTTGCCTGTCAAACCCACTATTTGCCCCACCCTGGAGTGAATACTGCTATTTGTCCCTGGGTGGGGTGAATACCAGTTTGTAATCATCCCTGGGTGGAATGAGTATGGAGCAGAGTGCCTGAAGGTGCCAAATTGACCTCTGACCTCCCAAAAACTACTGTGTGAGTGGTTAGGACCACTGTTTAACCTCTAGGGTCTGCCTTGGGGGCTTTGTGTGTCAATGTGATCAGTTTTTGCAGTCACATAATTAGATTGGTGTTGTTTTTGTGTCTAAATTATCATTTTGCACAATATCGCCTACTCTAGCCTTGTCAGGGTTACCCTTTGAGGCCCCATAAAAGTTGAGTTTCAGCCAATTGGGAGTCGAATGGGCCCACTTAATTCCTTCTCTAGGATCAAGTTTGGGTGGGGAGGGTGAGGAAGAGGACTCCAACCCAATTTAACTTCCAAATCAACTTCGTCAGAGGAGAAGGGTGCCTTGGGCCATTTACCCAAAAAGGTAGCCAAGACATTCTTTGATGCTCTATTAATGATCTTAGTACCCACCCTAACCACATCGGTCTCAATGTCATTAAAAGCATGGGTTTTCGTTCTTTCCAAACCCCCCACCATGCATGTGGAAGCATAATTTTCCACAACCAAGATAGATGTTGGGACACTAACAACAACACCATTGAAGGATGTTGTCCATCAACGTACCTGGAAACACCCAATAAATGTTAAACCAATTAAAAATAAATATAAATACATGTCATGTGAATGGGTAGTTGAGGAGCCAATGTTGCGTGGATTCCTAGTCCAATTTGCATAGATAGCATCTATTCACCATAATGCAACCCCTCTTTCTAAGATTATCTAAAGAAAGTATTTTATTTTGAGCCACCAACCAGAAATAAACATTGATCTTTGGGATTAGTCTCTTAATCCAAATAAAATTCACTGCAAAATGAGCCTCATATTTTGAGAGAAAGGAGGAATAAGCTGATTTCACAAAAAAACCACCTTCAGCTTCTCTGCTCCAAATCAAGCAATCTCTAGAATCATTCTATCTGATCGCATATCTATTAAGTTCCACTAAAAGTCTCTACCAATTGACCAAATAATTCTAGTTGGATACCGAATAGGGATGAGAATTCCATGAATGCCTACCATTAACAATAGGTATATATTGGTAAACCCAAATTTCACCTTCCTCCATCGCTTTCAAAGTAAGAGCCTTGATATTTGGGTCATCCAATAACAACTCTTCCCTCAACCAATGGTCTTTCCAAAACTTAGCATTTCTCCCATCACCAATTATTCACCTACTTTTAGCCTTCATAAATTCCCTGTTCTTCATTAAACTTCTCCAAAAAATGGAGCCTCTCAGGGAGAGATCGTCTAACAAGAAATAATTAAATCCATATTTTGCTTTAAGGATAGAACACCAAGGTCTCTCGATGTTCAAAGCAACCAACCACCCTGATTTACCAACCAGGGATCTATTCATAAGTGCTATTATTTTCAAATTAAGACCCTTTTCCTTTCTCCTCTTGCAAATCTGATCCCAAGTGACCAAGTGGTACTTACCTTTTAAATTTGATCCAGCCCAAAGGAATTTTTTACAAATACGATCAATTTTGTTTGTTACTTTAGTAGGGAGCATGAATAAGGACATGAAATAAATGGGTATGCTCTAGAGCATGCTTTGAAAAAGTACTGCCTTCCTTGCTTGGATCAGCAACACCCCTTTCCAAGAGGCTAGTTTACATTGGATTATTTCAATCAAAGGGTCCCATAGTGAGTCTTTCATTCTCCCCATGAAGAGAGGCAGTCCAAGATAGGTCGTTGGTAATGTGGCAATCCTACAATTGAGTATATTTGCAATATTTGATTGCCTAGATTTCAAAGTGTTAACAAAGTAGAGAAAGCTCTTCACAAAGTTGATCTCCTGACCAGTAGCCCTCTCATAACATAATAATATCTTTTTAATATCCCGGATGAAAAATACAAAAGCACCACTAGCAATCAGAGTGTCGTCAGCAAATTGGTGATGAGATACAAGTGAACATAGGAGAGCTAGATGAAGACCCACCTCCCCGCTCAACCTTCCAATCGCTCTCCCCAAAGCATCCACCACAAAGAGGAAGAGGAAGGGGAAAAGCAAATCACCTTATCTCAAACTGTGGTGATACTTAAAAAAGCCAGACATTGATCCGTTAACTAAAATGGAGCACCACACTAAAGAAATGCAAGCTAAAATAAGGGTGACCCACTGATCACTGAAGCCAAACTTCCTCATGACCTCTTGTGAGAATGGCCATGCCACTTTATCATAGGCCTTACTAAAGTTGAGCTTTCAAATGAAATCCTCTCTACCACCATACTTGACTGAATGAAGAAGCTCATGCATGACAATAGCGCCATCTATGATTTTTCTACCCAATACAAAAGCACTCTGAGCCATATCAATGAGATTTGGAAGTAGCCCCTTGAGTCTATTAGATAGAGCCTTAGAGAGGAATTTATATAAAGAATTACACAAAATGATTGGTCTAAAATCCTCAAATTATGAGGCAGAATTCTTTTTTGAAATTAAAGCAATCAACATGGCATTCAGGGATTTAGGAATCTCCATCGATATTTGGGCTTCTCTCAGAGCCTCTACCACCTCAAACCCACAAATATTGCAATATTTTTGAAAGAACAATGGAGGAAATCAATCAGGCCCTATAGCATTTAAATGCCCTAGCTCCTTAACAAAATTAAATATTTCATCATCTGTGAGTAAGGCCTCCAAACCTGCATTCATTTTCTCCATCACCAATGTAGGAATGACATCTAACATAACATGTTTCGCCACCAAATCTCGATCCAGAGGGGACCAAGAAGAGAACTAAATAAATTGATAGCCTCCAATTGAATTTCCTCACTCTTCCTGATAGAGCTACCATCCTCCTTAATAATATCCACTATTATATTCCTACTCCTCCACCACATGGTGGATGCATGAAAGAACTATGTATTCTTGTCACCTTCTCTTAGCCATAATTCTCTCAATTTCTTCCATCGCATCCCCAAATAAATCGATACTTCTAGAAAAAACTAGTGCTCTATCCAACCAGCTCAAAATCAAACTATTACCTGACCTCCTGTTACTCAATGTAAAATGCCTCCCTTTCAAATCCACATCTCGTAATTCTATGGAAGATATGAAATATGCAAAGTCAACAATACTGCACTCTTCAAGGCCACTTCCACCCCTTCTCTCTGAAGGATATAGAGGTGAGTTAAAATTTTTAATCACTAACCAATATTCATGAATGAAGGTTTGATGCATTTCTAACAACTTCTAGAAATCTCTCCTTTCATAAGTGGTATTCGGAGCATAGATATTGGAGACCACCCAACACCTTTGGGTTTCATTGCACTAGAAAATAATATTTATCACTCTATGTGAAGTAGAGATTACATGCCCATAAAATTTATGTGAATTCCAAAAAAAAATGAGTCCACCCATTGTTCCCACAACTTCATTGGCCATGAAAATTGAGTCCTTCCATACTGCCCTTTGGATCGATCTCCACGACTTGACCTAAAGATTTTATTCTTGAATGCATAATAGATCAGGGGTAAATTCTCTTCTCAGGGATGCTAATAAGAACTTCTTAGAGGAGCTATTAAGCCCTCTTATGTTCCATGAGAATATTTTCATTTTTCACCTTCACCAATTTTTAGAACTAGTTTAGATTGACCTCTGTTGGCCATAGACTCATTGGCCTTTGTTTTCCTGCTTACTTTAGACATAGGCCTTCCAATTTTATAGGCCTTGCCCAAATACATCAAACGTCTTCTATGAATGTGGGTTTTAGGGTTAGGAGAGCCCTTCTCCATTACCATCGGCTAAGGAGACGGGGAAGCAGGAGCCACATCCATCACTAAAGCTTCATTTATTACCATAGAGGGGGAAAAACCATCCATATGATTGACTACACCAGAATAGAAGGACATACAATGAGCCACCGAGGATTGTGGGCATTCCCTTAAGGACCCACTGAGATCACCATTTAGGATTTAGAGCACAATGGACCCAAGTCTTCTATCAGAGAATTTAGACACTCGAAAGAGTTGTCTAAGGGGATAAAAGCCTCCACCAGATTGAATTCCAGAAAAAATTCCACCTCTAGTCTATTAGAATTCTCCATTGCAATATCTAAACACATCGGTTTGACCAACTCCTCCTCCCTAACCACAGACACCAATGGAGGGGAGGAAAGAGGAGGAGCCAAATTTTGAAGAGCCATCGAAGGAGCAGAAACTTACTTGATTGATGGGGTAGTGAACGATTACTTCTTCCATATTATTTGCTTATTTGAGAGGAAATACTAAAAAAAATTGCTAACACCATAAACAGAGGCTGGTCTCTTCCCTTTCTCCATCGCGTACACAAATCCTTGTGAGTGTTGCACCCTAGTAGGGACATCCCTCGACTTTGTTGGTAATGCAAAGATGAATGAACTTTGCCCCCACAATCTGAACATGAAAAGCTATCATGTTCGTAGATGATTACCTGCTCCTACCTTCCCGCCAAAGAGCTGATAAAAATATATTTTGGCAACTCTTTGGACAAGTCCATGAGAACACTCAAGCAAACAAATTTTCTTTTGTCTTCCAACATGGAAGAAGCATCAAAAGAGATAAATTTTTCAATTCCATTGGCAATATTTTTGAATATGGAGTCATGCCATAAATAGAGAGGGACTTCAGGAAGAATATCCAAACCGAAACCATGTCCACTTTGTGAGTATCAAGGTTAAACTCAGAGTCCCATTTCCTCAAATACAACCCATGCTTTTCGAAAAACCATGACCCCTCTTCCAAAACCCGATCAACATAAGAGGGGTTCGATAGAGAAAAGAGAAAAAATTTCCTTAGAAGAAGAGATAAACGGAGTCTGCCTGTAAGCTTCCAACGGGCGATGGCCCATATATTTAAAGCACCAACATTCGGTCCGCTCTCGGAGAATTTTCCCACTAAATTACCAGACAAATTTTCCAATAGAGAGGACACAATTGAGTCAGAGATATATATTTTGAGTTGGGGATGAATGTCTCCATCAACAACCTGATTTGGTAAGTCTACGCTCCCCCCGTTCCTTTTGGGCGTAGCCTCCCCAATAGCTTGGCCACAAGGATTTTCCAAAGAAAGAGATTCCATAGGTTCCTTGATTTTATTTAAAGACGATATGTTAATTTTATTTACTTTAGAGCATCAAAATTATATTTAGTCTTCTGACAATATTAGTAGATATCACTTAGGAACATACCATAATCCCTTCAGTGGAAAACCTCAACTCACTTTACCTTAATTTTTCCTTTGCAACATGATATTATGGAATCATAACCTACATGACTTGCAAACTATAAATTTGGATATTTTTGGTTTAATATTGACTATCTAATATCTTTTCATCCAAGTTATAAACTTTTTCATTTCAAAACCCCTTTATTTTAGTCTCCAAAGCAAGTTTGTAAGCTACAAGACATGTAGGCCATGAAACTCTTCAAGCTTTTCCTAGGAACTGTGAACTAGTTCTATTCATTATTCTTGCAACTTCAACATCCAAAAAACTACTAGTCAAGCCAAGGGATATTCTAGCATCCTCTTAACTAGATTAGTTTAGTTTTGCATTAGTTAATTATCTATTTTATGTAATTATTTTCTTCCATATGTTTAATTTATAATGTGATAAAAAGAATAGAGGGTTTAACCTAGAAGTAAAGAAGTCCAAACCTTTGTCGCAATATATTACATTATTTGGTACATTCTAATGTACCACCTTGGGTACATATTTAGATTAGGAGCGTGTCTTAGATTAGGTGAATATTTACTTTATGCAAAATAATAAATACACAAGAAGTATTAGAATGTAAAATGTTTTCAATAATATAAATGTGCATCATAGTCCATGTGCACATGAGTCCTTAGAATAGGAAAGTGAAATGCACAAGTGTCTTGAAGTTAGGTGTGCATGTGCACAAGTGTTCATCATGTAGAGTGCACATGAGTCCATAGAATAGGAATGTGAAGAGTCATAGGAATATGGAAGACCAAGAGTCACATCTCATTATATATAGGCCTTTGTGAGAAATATCTTAGTGGCACAATGTAGAGGTGTATAATAAGGTAGATATAATGTAGAGAATCTATGAAGTATGGAGATTTAGAGATCTCCATTTTATATCAATATACTATTTTTGTGAGATTGCATTAATGGTAGTTTTATGAGTAGTTGTAGAAGTTTCTTATGTGTTTTACATGCTTAGTATATTTCCATTATCTTATATTTAATATTGCATGCTTAGTTTAGACCTGGTGGTTATTTTTCATTAAGTATTTAGCTTTCAAAATTTAACATTTGTATCATAGCCATAAGGGATATTGATATATATAGGGACATCCACAAGAGAGATTGAGAGAAGATAGGGAGATCACATTTTCAAGACTTTTTAAGTTGTTTTTTGGCTAGATTCTTTTCATAGGATTATAGGAAAACTCGTGAAGACTAGGACTCAACATAGATCTCTTTCCACTATATTGAATGATAAATAGTGAAGTTTGTTCATTTTTAGATATTTAGAGATTTATATGAATTTGGTTTTTGGCATCTAAGTTTTTTGTTGCAAACAATTAGTTCTTAGAATTTGAGGGTCTTCCAATAATTGATAGAGAAGAATTTTATTTTTTATTGCCTAAAATTCTATGTGTTTTCCCCATGCAAGGATTAGTTATTTTTTGCAACAAAAGAGTAGATATTTAAGTTGAGGAGACCCAAGAAGAAGCTCCCCATAGAATAATAAAGATTGAATATTGAAGAAAACCAATATGGAGGTCCCTATAGAATATTAAATATTGAGAAAGAGTAGATCCAATAAGGATATCCTCGTAGAATATTTAAGGCTACATATTGAAGAAATAATCCAAAGAAGGTATATTGAAAATTGAGAAAGAAGAGACTCAGATAAGAAGTCCTCATTGAAGATTGAATATTTCAAATTGAATATTGAGAAGAGAGAAAGAGGCCAAATGAGACCTATTGAATATTGAAGGAAGAGGAGACCAAAGAGAAGAGGTCTCAAGCAAAATTTGGAAGGAGAAAGAAGAAGAAGGCTAGAAAATCTCTATTAAAAAGTTGAAGTCACCATTTGAGAAGATTTAAAGAAATCTAAAGGTAGAATATTGCAAGTAAGGATAAGCTTTTGATAAGAAAAATTTGGTACAATTTTTGCCATCCGATAAAAAGCCTAAAAAGAAGAAGGATTTGGCAAGAATTTTGTCAAATTTTGAAAAGGTTTTTTGAAGACCTTGAGACATTCATATTCCTAAGATAGAGGCTAGTGAAAGAGGCTATATTTGAAGTTAGAATTTGACAATAATATTGGAAGAGAAAGAATCTAGAAGAGGCCATCATATTTGAAAGTTTTGAAGACAACCATAAATAATTTGAAGGCTGATTTGAAAAGGAGATTATTGTTGATTTTGTAGTAGAAGTTGAAGAGGCACAGGAAAATAAGTTGAAGGTGACATAGAGCTGAAAATTGTAGAAGAATTGGGCAGATTTAGAAGTGGCCTTGGATAGCAAATTAAAGGATGAAATGACTACAAAATTAGGTAGCATTAGAAGGAGAAAAGAGAGCTAAAATTTATAGAAATTCAATGCATATTTGAGAGGGATTTGGATAGAAAAACAAAGAAATATTGAACATGAAATTTATGAGACTAGTTTCTATTATGAGAAGAACAAAAAATGTAGAAAATTTAATTAATACTCTGCCTAAAAATGATATTGTCAAGAAAATTTAATTAATACTCTGCCTAAAAATGATATTGTCAAGAATGATCAAGTCATCAGTTATATTTCTAGAACATTCTACCTAATAAATGGTTAAATAAGTGTTTAATATTTTATTGATAATTTAAAATATATTTATGGTGAAATGTATAAGTTAAAATAACATCATAGTCTCAAGCCTACCATTTAGCTTGTTGGTTTCTTGTGTTGTGTTGGAAGGCGAGATTCCTCAGATAATTTTTGCAAATTATGAAGACACTTGAATAGCATTAAAAGCTACATATTAAAGGTTTTTTGAATAGCAAGCTAAAGGATAAAAGGAAAAGAGTTTTGGGTAGTAATTAGAGCTAAAAAATTGGTATGTTTAAGAGAGCAATTATGGATAAATGTGAGCTGCAAATTTTACAAGTTTGGGGCAGCAAATAGGTGAATCAAATCACCAAGAAGACTAGCTACAAAAGGAAGCCAAAAGGTGTGTAATAATGGTGTTATGAAATCTCACTATTTAATATTAAAACTAGTGTATTATAAGGTTTTTGAAAGCACCATATTAGATTTATCTAAAGAGAAAAATCTAGTTTAATTATAGTATCTCAAATCCAAGTAAGGAGACATTATTATCATATTGAAATCTACAAAAACACAAAAAATATTGAAGTTAAAACTTGCTTGAAAAGGAGTCATAAGAAGAAGTAGCATATGTTGTTTTTATAGGTTAATTGTATATTGTTTAAAGTACTATTTATTTATTGGTGATGTGACCTAGGTTAAATCCCCATGGTGGATGTGTATAAGAAGTATTTACTCAAAAAAAAAAAATTAATAGTGATAAAAGGCAATACGGATTTGAGGTTTCTAAAGACACCAAGAGGTGTGCTAAAATTTACAAAATTTTGGTGAAGAAAAGTCACCAAAGGCATAGAAGAACCACTATAGTGAATAAGTGCCACCATATTGAAGGAGAACCACCATAGTGAATAAGAGCCACAGTATTGCAAGAGGATCCATAATAGTGAAGTTGTACCACCATTGAAGAAAATTCAAAATGTTAGACAGAGAAAGTAACATAAAAGAAGGCAAAATATCATTGGACAAAGAGTACAAGCATTATAGGAGGTAATATTACTTGGGGAAGATGATACATCGAAGAGATTGAATGCTAGAAACTGAAGAGCCACCAAATATAAGAGCAAGCATCATTATAAAGGAATATTAGAGAGCATAAAATTTATGGAAGTTTTTGGACATTGAAACCATAGCCACAGAGGTGAGAAGAATCACCAAGGTCTAACCACAAAAGGAGGAGCATTTTGGAGAAAAGACAACCAAAAAATAATTAAGTAGATATGACTCTCACCCCCACCCTTAGTCGGTGTCCATCGAGAACTCCCATATCTACTACTCCCTTCCTTTTCTGACCTTCATGCAGTGCTAGGGGTCCCCATCCTCGTAGAAGATTGTCATGTACCACTCCTTTAACTTTGGTGTGACCCAATAGCAGAAGGACGATCTGGTAAGCACCCCCCAAGATGCACTATCTCATACTCTGAATCCTGGGTGTATTCTCACTCTTGCAAACAAGCCTAGAAGTCGCCCACTAAGGGTTGGAGTTGTGTAACCTCCTCTCATAGCTTGGTCATATCATCATGAATAGATCCCCCATGGCTAGGGCTTTATGCTCCAACTTGTACTTGTACCTAAAGGGTAGCTATCTCTATTGCCTTCCTATCAATATAATCTTGTGCACTCTACACCTGTACCTGTAGGAGAGATCTCTCCTCTACATGCTCTTGTCTACCTCTAATCAACTTACCCCATAGCTGAGTAATAGTAGCATCTCGTACCTCCATTTGTGCTTGCACTCCTTGCTCATCAAAGTAATCCTCACCAAAGTCACCCTATGAATACCCTACATCAATGAGATCTATCTACTTGTCCTCTACCCAATGCCGCACATGTCATTCACCTGCGTCTGAATCCTCATCATCTAGAGCTTCATCATGACCCTCATATGGAGCATCCCTATTAACCTCCTTTGTTGTTGTAGTTGTATCACCTCATAGTGGCCCCTCTCCTTGCTATTGGCACATCACCCACCAAGATTCATACTTTTTTATAGTCCATGTATCATCTAGATCAAAAATTTCCACCACATGATCTACCTCATCTCCCACTACCTCAATCATAGGAAAACTAAGTGTCCTCTCATCCCTATGGTGTCGGTAGACCACTGGCTCACTCACAAACCCCTGGCATAGCACAAAATACCACAAGACTTGACCATATGGGAAGTATTCCCACTTATTACCATGTCACCCAACTAACCATCTCCCTCGCCTCACCACCAACATCTAAATAAGCAAAGGGATTTTCATCTATAAACAAATGCCAAATAGGCATTCAAAACTTACCCCTCGACATTATTCTTTCATGCGATATAGTGAAATGTTTTTGTGCATTTGCTATTCATTGAGGAAGAAGATAATAATTTTACTTGTCTTTAGTTCGAGGTAGAAGATATAAGGGAGAGTGCATATTGTTTGAAACGTAAATGACATGGTGGTCCATTAGCAGTGCATGTTTTACAAAGGCATTCGGAGTTGAGAGGTACACGATCGATTCACATGGAGTAGTGTGTCTTGAGCACCAAGGGAAGTTCCTTTTTGCATGTGCCTTGGTTTTTGCATGCCATCTAAGGACAAAGGGGCAAAGAGCGCTTAGGCTCTTAACCATGCATCTATCGCACATGACATTCAAAGCCACAACTAGAGCACTCGCATAGGCAGAGATCGTGGATTCGAAAACCACTAAGATGTAAAGGTAATTTTTGATGATTAATTTTTGCCTAAGTTTTTTCTAAAGGATAATGTGGAGTAATAAGGGTTTGTGAAAAGTTGTGTGTTTGATTTATATTATTGTTGAAGTTATAAGGGCTTGAGAAAGGTTGTTGTTTTGATAATTAATTTTTATTATTGTGGAGTAATAAGGAATAATGAGAGGTTGTTTTATTGATCAGTGATTTATATAATTATAAGTATAAATAAAGTTGATTTGATTTTTATCAAAGTTTCTCTTGCCATTAAATTAAATTAAAGAGGTTTGATTTAATTTTTGGTGGATGTTAAGTCTATTTGAGTTGGGAGTTTATAAGGTGTTATTGGATAAATATTTTATGTATGTTGATGGTTGTTTTAGAAAGGTGGAGTGATAAGGTCTAATTAAGTATTTACATTATATTGTGAGAAATATTTATCTTATAACCTCTTTGAGATTAGCATATAAGTGTTTGTGGTTGTGACAGATTCATGAGATCCCTTCATCTTCAATAAAAAGGTATGAGCACTTTCTTCCATAAGTTGAGTTGATTGACTAGTTTTTCGGAAAATAAGTTTGGAGTGAAAAGGACTTGATTAGGGTTTCCTTTTGAGAGTGTTTAAGTTAATGCTTCAAGGTTTTCTAGAATAAAGAGTTGTTAAAAATTTGTTTGATAAGCATTGTTGTTGAATCCATTGGTTGTGTGAAGAACTTGAGTTAGATTTTTACAAAGATCATGAGTATCATTGTTATGTGAAGATTTTTTTATAAGCATTGTTTTTGAAGTGAGTTTTTGTACAAAGAAATTGAACTAGGGTTTGAAGAGAACATGAGTATCATTGTTATGTGATATTTGTTGTTGAGCATTGTTGGAAATATTTTGAGTTGGTGTTTATACGCTTGGACTAGGGTTTGTGAGAAAGAAATATTTATTTGAGTGATTGGTTGAGTAGAGTTGATTGAGCCTAGTAAAGTGGTTGTGTAAGGTGATTGTTCAAGTTCCTTAAAACAAACTAATATATATTATGATTTGATTTGAGAAAGTGATTGATCTTTGAGTGTAGAAAATATTGAGTCTCTAACAATTCTCTTTATGCTTCTATGAGATTGTACAATTTTTGTGTGGACTTGTTAAGAAGATTTGAGATAAGTATTTGAGAAGAATTGTGGATTGATTTTGTGTGAACTTTTTTTGGATGCTTACAATATAGATTTGTATAAGTTTTGTGTAGATTTATTGAATAGATTTGGATAAGTTTTGTGTGGACTTATTGAGCAGTTTTGGACAAGTTCTGAGTGAGCTTGTTGAGCAGATTTGGACAAGTTCTGAGTGGACTTATTGAGCAAAGTTGAGAAAGTTCTGAGTGGAATTTTTGAGCATCATTGAGCAAGTTTTGAGTGGACTTGTTGAGCAGATTTGAGAAATTTTTGAGTGGACTTTTTGAGCAGAGTTGAGCAAGTTCTGAGTGGACTTGTTAAGAAGATTTGTTCTAGATCAAAGGACTGAGTTTAGTGCATATTTGAGATAGACCTTTTAAGGTGACAAATTAGAGAAGATAGTAGTCTCTAGTGGATAGAGAGACATCAGCCAGGGCATTGAGGATAGGTCTTGTGAGTGGGGAAAAAAGTCTTCAGTAGAGGGAGATCCACAAGCTAGTGTAGTGGAGGTAGTAGTCTTCTAGAGGAGCACCAACCAGAGTAGAGGAGGAGTTCTCCTATGGATAGAGATCCACAAACCTGATTTAGGGGATAAGCATCTACTTTGGATAGAGGTCCATAAACATTGTAATAGGGAAAGGATTCCCAAGAGATTGATTGAGAAAATCTAATGAAATATTTTCTCTGTAGATGTAACACACATTGGGTGAACCTTTTAAATTGGTGTCTCTATTGTGTGTGGTGATTTATTCATTTCTTTGATTACTGTTGTTAATATTACTATCTATGCATTACATAATATTTATTTGGAAAGAAAAGTAAAAAGTTTTCTTATATTGTTCACCCTCACTCTTAGTATAATATTGTGTTCTTCAGTTGGTATCATAGTGGGTTCCTTCAGAAGAGAGCTTGAAGGAAAATCTGAAAAGAACACAATGCATCCTAAGGAGGTGTCCTCAAATAATTTAGCACCAGTATTTTATGGAAGTGACTATATGTATTGGAGTATTATGATGAAGATCTACCTGATGGCACTTGGCAATGAAATTTGAGAATTAGTGGAATTTGGATACGATCCCTTAGTCAATCCTCCTATAGATAAGGAAGGTAAGCTTCTACAACACTATAATTCAAAATCAATGAATGCACATGTGAGAGGTTTATGTAGAACAGAGTCTATGAAAGTTATGCAATGTAAAACTACAAAAGAAATGTGGGATACATTTCAAAATATATATGAAGGAGACAAAAGTGTCAATAAATAAAAGATGCAAAATCTCAAAGGACAACTTGAAGCATTAATAATAAATGAAGAGGAAAATATTAGTTCTTATCTAATTTGAATTGATGAGGTTGTTAATGATATGCAAGGACTTAAGAGATTCAATGAATAGGTTTCTTCTAGAGAAGTGTCAATGGATAGTGATACTTTGACAAGAGATAAGTTGCTTGGTATGTTTATAGATTTTGAGATCAAAACAAAAGATCACATTCCCCAGAAGGAAGCAACCTTCAAAGCAATCAAAAAGGCAAAAGGTAAGAAGTCAAAATCAAGCAATGAGTCATCTAGTGATGAAGAAGCTAATTATGGTAGAAAATATAAAGATTCCAGAATATCCAGAGATCTAAGAACTGTTAAGTGTTTCAATTGTGGAAAGTATGGACATTTTGCAACAGATTATCAAGAAACCAAGAACAAAAATGGTGAAGAAAAACATGATCATAGGAAAATGGAATCATAAATATACAAACATCAAAAGAAAAGCAAGGATGGACAAAACAAACAAGGAAAAAAGTTCTTCTAAAGGCAAAAGAGGAGATACTATGCGGATAAGGCAAGTACTCAAGTGATAGTGATGCTAGTTTTTCACACAACGATAGATATGAAGTATTATTTATGATTGAAGAAAAAGATCAAGTTAAGAAAAGGATTTCAGTAATTCTCAAATGTTTTAGATGTGGTAACTTTGGACGTCTTGAAGATGATTGTACAAGGGATGGTTATAGTTTTAGTGATGATGAATATGAAGATGCACTTGAAATACTAGATGAAAATCTTCTAATGGAATTAGAAGAATAAGAAAGTGATCCTATAGAAGACAAGCCAATAGCAAATAAAGATGAGGACAAAAGCAAACAAATAGAGGAATATTCAGAAAAGAAAGGTCATGATCTCAAGGGAGAAGCTATTTATGCCCTTGACATGGTAAAGAATCTAAGAAAGCAACACTCTAAACTTGAAATTTAGTTTCAAGAATGTGATGAAGAGAGTAGATTGATTATAGAAGATTTAGAAAATTCAAAGGCTAAGGCAAAAAGGTTCAAATATAAGTTAGAAGTAAATATCTTGGAATGTGAGAAGTTAGCAAAATAAGTGGCACTACTAAGAGAATATTTAGAAGACTCCAAGGTCAAGATGATAGGGTTCAAAAATATATCAAAGAACTTGGATAAGTTCATCATGATACTAAGGCCTACACCAAGCAAAACATGTCTTGGATTTGAACAGGTTCAAAAGAAATGGGAAGGAGAGTCAATTTCAAGTTTTGGAGGAGAAGAAACTTTAGATGAAGATACTTTAGAAAAAGACAATGTAAAAGATAGTAAGACATCTAAGGATGAGTTGGACAATAGAGAGTTCAACAAAAACATGAACAATGCATAAAGAATAAATAGATGGAACAACAATCAAAATAGGTCAAGAGAGACTAAGAGACCAATGAGGTCAAGACAAGGAAACTTCAATGGAAGATATTTTTTATATCACAGGTTTGGGCATATAGCTTCATAGTGCAGGACACATGAAAGACAAAAATATGGGAACATACAACCTTTCCATGGGTATTACTATTGATGTAATCAGTTTCATCACAAGGCAATGAATTGCAGGATTCATGATAGAAGAGGATATGGCTTTGTTGAGCAAGGTGCAGCAAAAGCATTGCAAAAGTATTGTCATTGTTGTCAACACAAAAATATTGATGCAGTTGATGCAGTTCAGAGGTCAGTCAGATCAAGTACAGTGATTTTCAAGGAAAACAGAAGTGACCCAGATTCAAAAATTTGCAAAAAAGACAAGTAAGAAAACTGTCGCGATATCGCGACATGTTTTCTATCGCGATATCGCGACAGGTTGAGAGGTCCGAAGGTAGAAAGAAAAATGTCGCGATTTCGCGACATAATGGAGGAGAGAGAAAATGCATGCAAAATTGTCATGATTTCGCGACATAACCGAGGAGAGAGAAGGCGCAAGCAAAATTGTCACGATTTCGTGACATGGCCGAGGAGAGAGAAGGCGCAAGCAAAATTGTCGTGATTTCGCGACAAAAAGGATGAGAGAGAAAGTGCATGAGAAAGTGTCGCGATATCGCGACAGTTTCGGAAGAAAAGCACTAAGGGCGCAAAGTGTCGCGATATCGCGACAAAAAGGAGGAGAGAGAAAGTTCATGAAAAATTGTCGCGATTTCGCGACATGCTGGAAGGAAAGAAGCAAAGTTGAAAAACTATCGCGATTTCGCGACAAGTTTGGAGTAAAGGTGCCAAGGATGAAAAGTGTCACGATTTCGTGACAAGTTTGAAGAAGCAGCGCCTAGGATGAAAACTGTCGCGATTTCGTGACATGTTGGAGGCAAAGCAGCAAAGTCGAGGAACTATAGCGATTTCGCTACATGTTGCAGTTTCGCTAGCTGATGCAGAAAAGAAGAGCTAAGTCAAAAAGCTGTAGCGATTTCGCTACATGTCAGACTTTCACGAGCCGAAGCAGAGTTCAGATACCAAAGAGCAAAGGTGTAGCGATTTCGCTACAAGCTCGAAATGCATGGCACAAAGGGGTAGCGATTTCGCTACAAGTTCGAAATGCAAGGGGCATAGGTGTAGCGATTTCGCTACAAGTTCGAAACACAAGGCACAAAAGTGTAGCGACTTCGCTACAAGTTCGAAATGCTAGGGGCATAGGTGTAGCGATTTCGCTGCAAGTTCAAAACATAGAACACAATGGGGTAGCGATTTCGCTACAAGTCTAAGCTTAGCAAGTCGAAGCAAGAGGAAGCACCAAGGCAACAAAGTTGTAGCGATTTCGCTACATGCTAGATTTTTGGAGGCCCCAGCAAAGAAAAAATTGCTAAGTCAAAAAGGTGTAGCGATTTCGCTACAAGTCAGGTTTTCGCAGCTGCATGAAGTGAGAGTTGTACGGAAGCAGAGAATGTCACGATTTCGTGACATGTTAGGATTTCGCTACCGCATGAAGCAAGAATTGTACGGAAGCCGAAAGCATCGCGATTTCATGACAAAGATGAGGATGACGTCAGCAAAAGCTGAAAGTGTCACGATTTCGCGACAAGTTGCAAGAGAAGCCTCAGGAAGCCGAAAGCATCGTGATTTCGTGACAACTTTGAGGATGACGTCAGCAAAAGCTGAAAGTGTCACGATTTCGTGACATGTTCCATTTTCGTGGCTACAAGCGAAGCAGAGTGGAGGGAAGCCCGAATGTGTCACGATTTCGTGACATGCATCATTTTCGCGGATGCAAGCGAAGGATAGTGCAGAGGCAGCGAATGTGTCGATTTTGTGACATGTCTTTAAAAATGTGTCGTGATTTCATGACATGTCTCATTTTTGTGGGTGTATGCCGAGTAAAGTAGAAGGAGGCGAAAAATGTCACGATATCGCGACATGTAATGTTTTCGTGGGTGCATGTTGAGATAAGGTCTTGAAGGCAGAAAACGTCGCGATATCGTGACAGGTAATAGTTTTGGCGGGAAAAAGCCAAAGATGCATGCACAGTGACAGGTGTCAAAATAGCGCAAAGGAAATTCATACAGCCGGTTACAGTAGAGTTAACTGGAGTCAAATCTGCAGTTAAAGAGTGACAGGTGTTGGGGAAATATTAGAGAAAATACTACAGCAGTTAACTGGAGTTACAAGGGAAAGTTACAAAGCAACGCATTTAAGAAAAGAACGGCGGTTGCAGGGCCGAGATGCTGCAAGCTGGCATAAGTGCAGTATCACAGATAATCTCGACTAACTAGAAATCTTCTCGATAGTTGCATATGTCAGACATGGCAGTAGCGGGCAGAAAAGAAGGGTCTACGCAGAATAGAAAAGAGTGCCATGAGAAAGGGTAAAAGCGCTAAGAGAGCAGTTACGTAAAGTTTTGGAGAAAAGAATCAGAGAGCATCGAAACACGCAAAAAGGATGTCAGTCTGCACAGAAAAAGGTGTCAAGATACGCAGAGAGAGAATGTCAGAATAATGTCGAGAAAGAAAGCGGCTAAAAAGCAGAACGCGTCAGAGAGGGTTTGACAGATTGATCATAACCAAGACTGCATAAAAAATTGGAGGGAAAATTTGAGCCGTTTTAAAAATTGAGCCGTTCGAGAAAATCGAGTATAAAGACTCGAACAAGCACAGTAAGAAAGGTTACTGCAACCGTGTTTTACATTGAAAAACCAAAAAGCGTGGTTGAGTTAGAGTGCTGCATGAAGTACAACAAAAGAACAAAAACCTGAAAGTATTTTTTTTGAAAAATTAGAAGAGAGGTTTTTGACTGGAAAAGAAGATATTGAGTTTCTAACAATTCTCTTTATGCTTCTGTGAGATTAATTTGTATGAGCTATAGACCAGTGAGGGTCTTGCAATAGAGAAGGCATTTTTATGTCAATATTTTTGTTAAAAAATTGAAATCCAAGTTGGTGCTTGGTAAAAGGAGTTGGTGCTCCTATCTATTGCAACAGAAAAATCGGGGGTTGGTGCTCCTTCCAGTGGGTGCTGGTAAATTATTTGTAAATATTGAATCCTTGCAAAGACTGGATTTGGATTGTAGTCCAAAGAGTCATTATTTGAGGAGTAGCCACATCGGTGAACCTCGTTAAATCTTGTGTTGTGTGATGCTCTTGTGTTATACTTGCTTTATCTATTTTTAAGCTTGCATTTTTAAGTTTTAAGAGTTGCAGATTCAAGTTTTTAAATAGTTACACTGATTCACCCCCCCCTCTCAGTGTCATTGTGAGAATATCAATTGGTATCAGAGCGAGGTTCCTATACAAGCTTAATCAGCTAAGGTGATCTTGGAAGATACACAATGGCCGGTGGTGAAGGATTCTCTTCTAACAAAGCTCCTCTGTTCGATGGAACAAATTATTCTTTCTGGAGACTTAGGATGCAGACATATCTATGTGCATTGGGTTATGACATTTGGGAATCTGTTGAAAATGGATACACTATACCCTCTGTTCCTCCAATAGATGCGGCTGAGAAGAAAAAGTTTGAGAACAACTCGAAAGCCAAGAATGCTATTATGTGTGGATTAGTAGACAGTGAGTTGATACGCATCATGAACTGCAAATCTGCAAAAGACATATGGGACAAACTACAAAGCATTCATGAAGGAGATAGCAAGATCAAGGAAGCTAAGCTGCAAACACATCGTGCCCAGTTCGAAGCATTAAAGATGACTGATGATGAGAACATAGAAGCCTATATGCTTGAGAGTAAATGGAATCATTAATGCAATAAGAGGACTCGACGAGGAGATGGAAGATGCAGTTGTTGTAAAAAAGGTACTAAGAACTCTCAATAAAAGATTTTATGCAAAGGTTTCTGCCATAGAAGAAGCAAAAGATTTAAATTTTTTCAGTATGGATGAAATGCATGGTTCTCTAACAACATATGAAATGAGAATTGGACAAACTAAGCCCTCGAGACAGAGAAGCAACTTTTCAAGCACGAAAAAATATAAAATCTAAACAAGAATCCGAGGAAGAAGAATCTACGAGATGAAACTGAAGCAAACTTTGTTAGGAAATTAGTAAAGGGAAAAGGAAAGTACGAGAGGCAAGCTACCGTTCAAGTGCTTTAACTGTGGAGGCATCGGGCACTTTGCAACAAAATTCCCAATGAATGAGAAAAACAAAAATGATGAAGGGACACACCAAGAAAGAAATGTCCGGAAGAAGAAACCACATTTTAGAAAAAGGAACTTCAAGAAGAAAAGTTTCATTTCCAAGAATATTGACTCTTCTGAAGACAGTTCCAGTGAGGACTCAGAAGAAGAAACTGGTGAAGCCTTGTTCATGGCTTTTGAAGAACAAAGAACCGAGGAAACCCAGGAGTGTGAAGAAAAATTAGAGGATGAGGCTGAGGTAGATCCGGAAGGTGAGTTGGTTGCTGCACTTGAAGAGTTAAGTGCAGAAAGGAAAAGAAATAAAAAGATTTCAAGAAAATTTGAGGATGCTAGCAATTTAATAATCAGTTTGAAAGTACAAACTGAAGAATATAAGAAAAAGTCTAAAGATTTTGAAGCTCATCTAACCGTGAAAATAAAAGAGTGCAATAAGCTAGAAGAAGACATAGTTGGATTAAGGCTACAACTAGAAGAGATGAATCGAAAACTGAGTTGTCATCATAAATTTGAAGACAGTTCTACGAAGCTGAATAAAATGTTAAATAATCAAAGGCCTACGGGTATCAAATTTGGTTTAGGCTTTGATGAAGGAGAATCCTCAAAGGACTCAAAGGCTGTAACTGTAGAACCAATAAAGAATAAAGACAAGATCAGGGTTGATCAAGATAAACCGTATCATGCAAAAGAAAACAATAAGTCCAAGCTCGAAAGGAGTTCTGCAAATGATGGATTTACCAAAGTCACATATCAAAGAAGAAGAAGACCCATGGCTCCTACTACAACATGGCAACAACCATTACCCAGGTACACTCGTTCCTTTTCTGGTTACTATTTTAAATGCAATGCATATGGTCATAAAATCTCAAGTTGTAGATATAATGTAGAACACAAAAATTTTACTAGTAGAAATATTTTTTCACCTTTGATAGATTATGCTGTAGAATGTTATAACTGTCATAACTTCGGACATATTGCAAGGAATTGTCGTAGCTCTTTTGCAGGAAATAAATACCTGGGAAGAAAGTATCAATCAACTGGATTAAATCAAAACAGAAAATTTCTCGAAAAACTGTCACAAGCAAATGAAAGGGAGAAGGTAAAACAAGTGACCAGATCTGCTGTCAAATCACAGTGGAAGGAAAAGGAGCAACCTAAGAAAGACAAGGAATCCCTAATCGTTCAAACAGCTCTCAAAGCCCAGAATAAATCTGCACCTTGGATTCTGGACAGTGGATGCTCCAGTCATATGACAGGAGACAAACAGAAGTTTGATAAGCTACAGACATACGAAGGTGGTTCTGTAAAATTTGAAAACAATGATGGAGCAAAGATAGTGGGTAAAGGATCAGTTAAGTTAAGTGACAAAAAAATCAACTCTAAGGAAGTTCTTTTTGTGGTAGGTCTGAAGCATAACTTACTGAGTGTAAGTCAAATTTGTGACAGAGGTCATGAAGTAATTTTCAAGAAAGAGGGTTGTGAAGTAAGAAAGACAAAAAATGGAAAGTTAATAGCCACTGGATCGAGAACTTCTGGAAATTTGTATACTCTCTCGGAGACTTCGGAAGGAGCTTGCTTGGTTGGACAGGAAGAAGAAAATTGGTTGTGGCACAAGAGACTCGGTCACATAAGCTTTGATAATCTGGTAAAAATCAGCTCAAAAGGAGCAGTAAGAGACATACCCACTATTGGTAAACCTTCAAACAACATTTGTGAGTCATGCCAAAAGGGGAAGCAAACCAGATCCACTTTCAAAGCAAAAGAGTATTTTACAAGCAAGCTGTTAGAACTAATTCATACAGATTTATGTGGACCCATGAGAACGAAAAGCATAAATGGCTACAAATATTTTATGTTGTGTATAGATGACTTTTCTCGAATGACATGGGTACTCTTTCCGAAATTTAAATCAGAAGCCTTTGAGATGTTTAAAACTTTTAAAAATCTTGTTGAGAATCAATCTGGAAAAAGAATTAAATGTTTGAGATCAGATAGAGGTGGAGAGTTTATTTCAGATGAGTTTGCAGAATATTGTGAAAAACATGGGATTAGAAGACAGTTTTTGACAGCTAGAACACCACAGCAGAATGGAGTAGTTGAAAGAAAGAAGCAGAACTGTGCAAGAAATGGCAAGGACCATGTTAACCGAGAGCAAAATTGCTGACAGGTTCGGAAAGAGGCAGTTCATACTACAGTCTACATTCAGAATAGATGTATGTTGAGGCCGCATGAAAGCAAAACACCTTATGAACTATGGTTTGGCAAAAAGGCTACAACAAAATACTTCAAAGTGTTCGGCAACAAGTGTTACATTAAAAGAACTGAAAGCAATCTTGGCAAGTTTGAAGATAGAGCTGATGAAGGTATTTTTCTTGGTTACTCAACAAAAAGCAAAGCCTACACATGCTACAACAAAAGACTCAAGAAAATTGTGGAAAGTGCGGATGTTAAGGTTGATGAAGGAAGGAAACAAGAAATCAGCCATAATGAAAACTACCCAACTTATGAAGAATTTATTGAAGAAGATGAAGATCAAGAAAAGGAAGAGAGACAGAAATCAGATTCAGATGATTTGGAAAGAGAAGAAAACAGGAAATCCAGAACAGGAAGCTGGCAGAAAAATCATCCCAGAGAGCAGATTATTGGGGACCCCACAATTGGTATTCAAACAAGAAGAAGAGTAGTAAACAACTACTCTCTGTTATCCAGCATCGAGCCCAAAAATATCATTGAAGCAAGCACAGATGAAAGCTGGATGGAGGCAGTCAATGAAGAACTAGATCAAATTGAGAAAAACAAAACCTGGGAATTAGTACCAAGGCCTGAAAATAAAAACATAATCGGTACTAAATGGATATTTCGAAACAAACTGAATGAAGACGGACAGGTAGTTAGAAATAAAGCAAGATTGGTCTGTAAAGGATATGCTCAAGTTGAGGGGATTGATTTTGAAGAGACTTTTGCACCAGTGGCTAGACTTGAAGCAATAAGACTGTTTTTGGCTTTAGCAGTTCATAGGAATTTCAAAGTTTATCAGATGGATGTAAAATCAGCATTTCTAAATGGAAATCTTGAAGAAGAAGTATATATTGAACAGCCTGATGGTTTTCAACTTTGTGAGAATCCTAACTTTGTTTGCAAGTTGAAGAAAGCATTGTATGGCTTGAAACAAGCACCTAGAGCTTGGTATGCAAGATTGGACAGCTATCTCACTAAGCAAGGATTCAAGAAAGGTATGGTGGATAGCAATTTATATATCAAAACTGAAAATGGCAATTTCATTGTACTTGTTGTTTATGTAGATGATATAATATTTGGGAGCAGCAATGATGAATCATGCAAAGACATAGCAAATAAAATGCAGAAAGAATTTGAAATGTCTATGATTGGTGAACTTTCATATTTCCTTGGATTGCAAGTTAATCAAACTGAAAAAGGGATTTTTATTTCTCAAATTAAATATGTGAAAGAAATGCTGAAAAAGTTCACTATGGAGGATAGTAAGCCTGTCAGCACCCCCATGACAACAAGTTGCAAGTTGAGCAAGGATGATAAATCTCCAGATGTTGATCAAACAATGTACAGATCAATGATTGGGAGCCTGCTGTATTTGACAGCCACCAGACCGGATATCTTACAAGCTGTTTGCATGGTTGCAAGATTTCAAGCTAGTCCAAAAGAGACTCATGTGACAGCTGTGAAAAGGATTTTTAGGTACCTCAAGGGTACTATGGAGTATGGGCTATGGTATCCAAAAGGAAAAGACTTCACTCTTTTTGCATATTCTGATGCAGATTGGGCAGGATGTATTGATGACAAAAAAGTACAAGTGGAGGAGCATTTTATCTTGGAGATAAATTGGTAGCATGGCACAACAAGAAACAAGAATCGGTTTCTCTATCCACAACCGAGGCGAGAATACATTGCAGCAACAACATTCTGTACACAAATATTATGGATGAGACAAACATTGAAAGATCTTGGTATTCACTTCAATGAGCCCATTTCAGTCAAATGTGATAACACTAGTGCAATCAACATTTCAAAGAATCCGGTAATGCATTCCCGCACCAAACATATTGCAATCCGGTATCACTTCTTGAAGGATAAGGTTGCAGAAGGAGAGGTCAAATTGGAGTTTGTTCCAACTACAGAACAAGTAGCAGACATATTCACCAAACCTTTGCCCAAGGAAGTTTTTGAATACCTTCGGAAGAAGTTGGGAGTAGTCACACTACCCAAGCACTGACTAGCTATGGGGAACACATTCTCAGGGGGAGCATTAAAATTATTTATGCCTGAGAATGTTGTGCATAGACTCAAGGGGAGTCTGCAGCAGCCCTTTGGTATTATTGGCAAAGGGGGAGAAGAAATTGAGCAAGGTTGCCATGTGTTGCCAACAATTCCAAAGGGGGAGATTGTTGAGCAAGGTGCAGCAAAAGCATTGCAAAAGTATTGTCATTGTTGTCAACACGAGATAGATTGATGCGATTGATGCAGTTCAGAGGTCAGTTAGATCAAGTACAGTGATTTTCAAGGAAAACAGAAGTGACCCAGATTCAAAAATTTGCAAAAAAAGACAAGTAAGAAAACTGTCGCGATATCGCGACAGGTTGAGAGGTCCGAAGGCAGAAAGAAAAATGTCACGATTTCACGACATAACGGAGGAGAGAGAAAATGCATGCAAAATTGTCGTGATTTCATGACATAACTGAGGAGAGAGAAGGCGCAAGCAAAATTGTCATGATTTCGCGACATGGCTGAGGAGAGAGAAGGCACAAGCAAAATTGTCACGATTTCGCGACAAAAAGGATGAGAGAGAAAGTGCATGAGAAAGTGTCGCGATATCGCGACAGTTTCGAAAGAAAAGCACTAAGGGCGCAAAGTGTCGCGATATCGCGACAAAAAGGAGGAGAGAGAAAGTTCATGAAAAATTGTCGCGATTTCGCGACATGCTGGAAGGAAAGAAGCAAAGTTGAAAAACTGTCACGATTTCATGACAAGTTTGGAGTAAAGGTGCCAAGGACGAAAAGTGTCGCGATTTCGCGACAAGTTTGAAGAAGCAGCGCCTAGGATGAAAACTGTCATGATTTCGTGACATGTTGGAGGCAAAGCAGCAAAGTCGAGGAACTGTAGCGATTTCGCTACATGTTGCAGTTTCGCTAGCTGATGCAGAAAAGAAGAGCTAAGTCAAAAAGCTGTAGCGATTTCGCTACATGTCAGACTTTCACGAGCCGAAGCAGAGTTCAGATATCGAAGAGCAAAGGTGTAGCGATTTCGCTACAAGCTCGAAATGCATGGCACAAAGGGGTAGCGATTTCGCTACAAGTTCAAAATGCAAGGGGCATAGGTGTAGCGATTTCGCTACAAGTTCGAAACACAAGGCACAAAAGTGTAGCGACTTCGCTACAAGTTCGAAATGCTAGGGGCATAGGTGTAGCGATTTCGCTGCAAGTTCAAAACACAGAACACAATGGGGTAGCGATTTCGCTACAAGTCTAAGCTTAGCAAGTCGAAGCAAGAGGAAGCACCAAGGCAACAAAGCTGTAGCGATTTCGCTACATGCTAGATTTTCGGAGGCCCCAGCAAAGAAAAAATGCTAAGTCAAAAAGGTGTAGCGATTTCGCTACAAGTCAGGTTTTCGTAGCTGCATGAAGTGAGAGTTGTACAAAAGCAGAGAATGTCACGATTTCGCGACATGTTAGGATTTTGCTACCGCATGAAGCAAGAATTGTACGAAAGCCGGAAGCGTCACGATTTCGTGACAAAGATGAGGATGACGTCAGCAAAAGCTGAAAGTGTCACGATTTCATGACAAGTTGCAAGAGAAGCCTCAGGAAGCCGAAAGCGTCGCGATTTCGCGACAACTTTGAGGATGACGTCAACAAAAGCTGAAAGTGTCACGATTTCGCGACATGTTCCATTTTCGTGGCTACAAGCGAAGCAGAGTGGAGGGAAGCCCGAATGTGTCGCGATTTCGTGACATGCATCATTTTTGTGGATGCAAGCGAAGGATAGTGCAGAGGCAGCGAATGTGTCACGATTTCGTGACATGTCTCATTTTCGCGGGTGTATGCCGAGTAAAGTAGGAGGCGGAAAACGTCGCGATATCGCGACATGTAATGTTTTCGTGGGTGCATGTTGAGATAAGGTCTTGAAGGAAGAAATGTCGCGATATCGCGATAGGTAATAGTTTTGGCGGGAAAAAGCCAAAGATGCATGCACAGTGATAGGTGTCAAAATAGCGCAAAGGCAAATTCATGATGTAGAGTTAACTGAGTCAAATCTGCAGTTAAAGAGTGACAGGTGTTGGGGAAAGATTAGAGAAAATACTGCAGCAGTTAACTGGAGTTACAAGGGAAAGTTACAAAGCAACGCATTTAAGAAAAGAACGGCGGTTGCAGGGCCGAGATGCTGCAAGCTGGCATAAGTGCAGTATCACAGATAATCTCGACTAACTAGAAATCTTCTCGATAGTTGCATATGTCAGACATGGCAGTAGCGAGAAGAAAAGAAGGGTCTACGTAGAATAGAAAAGAGTGCCATGAGAAAGGGGCTAAGAGGGCAGTTACGTAGAGTTTTGGAGAAAAGAATCAGAGAGCATCGAAACACGCAAAAAGGCCGTCGATCCGCACGAAAAATGGTGTCGAGATCAGCAGAGAAGAATGTCAGAATATGTCGATGAGGAAAGTGGCAAAAAGGCAAAACGCGTCGAGAGGGTTTGACGGATTGATCATAACCAAGATGCATGAAAAATTGGAGGGAAAATTTGAGCCGTTTTAAAAATTGAGCCGTTCGAGAAAATCGAATATAAAGACTCGAACAAGCACAGTAAGAGAGGTTACTGCAACCGTGTTTTACATTGAAAAACCAAAAAGCATGGTTGAGTTAGAGTGCTGCATGAAGTACAGCAAAAGAACAAAAACCTGAAAGTATTTTTTTTTAAAATTAGAAGAGAGGTTTTTGACTGGAAAAGAAGATATTGAGTTTCTAACAATTCTCTTTATGCTTCTGTGAGATTAATTTGTATGAGCTATAGACCAGTGAGGGTCTTGCAATAGAGAAGGCATTTTTATGTCAATATTTTTGTTTAAAATTTGAAATCCAAGTTGGTGCTTGGTAAAAGGAGTTGGTGCTCCTATCTGTTGCAGCAGAAAAATCAGGGGTTGGTGCTCCTTCCAGTGGGTGCTGGTAAATTATTTGTAAATATTGAATCCTTGCAAAGACTGGATTTGGATTGTAGTCCAAACAGTCATTATTTGAGGAGTAGCCACATCGGTGAACCTCGTTAAATCTTGTGTTGTGTGATGCTCTTGTGTTATACTTGCTTTATCTATTTTTAAGCTTGCATTTTTAAGTTTTAAGAGTTGCAGATTCAATTTTTTAAATAGTTACACTGATTCACCCCCCCCCTCTCAGTTTCATTGTGAGAATATCAGGCTTCACTATGAGAAGTCCTAAGACATTTGCACCTCCAAGGAATAATAGCATTAAGTGTTATAAGTGCAACAATGATGGTCACACAACAAAGTGGTGTAGAGCAGATAATCCAAAAAATAGGTAAGAATAGGAACATGGATATGAATAGGAACAAGAACAAGAACATGAATATAGACATGGACAAGAACATGGACATGGATAGAAACATTCAAAGGAATAATAAGTATCAGATAAGAAGGAAAGAGGATAAAGGTAAAGAACAATGTTTTCTAGGAGTAGAAATACTCCCACCCCAAAATTAACCATATCAAAGAAGGTGGGGGAGGGGCTAAGCTAAGAAGCTCATTCTTAGCCCCAAGTCCCTAATGTGGCCCTTTTATATTGATGTCAAAGGGGAGAGATATTTGATTAAGGGCGATATATTTTATATTTGAGACAGAATTGAGCCAGGGGGAGCAATGTCCCACAAAGAGAAAAACAATGGAAAGGTCAAGTTTTCGGGTAAAGAAAATTGGATTGCCATAAATGACAAAGGGGAATATTGTTGGACATTTTGAGCTCATTTAGTTTTCATTGATGTCAAGGTAAAAATTCATCATTAATACCATGTAGTACACCATCAATAACACTAGGAACAATGCGAAGATTTGAAGAGAAAGTTGGAAAAATAATATTTTATGAGGGTTTATGGTAAACCCATGGTGGAAGATTAAATGGTTTTATTAAAATCATTATGAGGATATAAAAATCTCCTCACATATTGAGATGGCAGTTAAGTTTTTAAAAGACCCACAATGGAAGACTATTTTACAAGTTAAAGGTTTAAGTTTAAACCCAAGGAAGACTTTAATCTCTTTAAAGGTAAAGTTTATAAATATAATTTATAAAATTTAAATTCCTTAAAATTTAAATAATTTATAAATTATAAATGTGGAAGCGTCAATGTCATCAAATGTGGGAGCATCGATGTCTAAAGAAGCAAAGAGATTTTTGTGTATAAATAAATTTCAAAGAGGTATTCGAAACTTACCCTTCGAAATTATTCTTTCATGCAATATAGTGAAATGTTTTCGTGCATTTGTTATTCCTTGAGGAAGAAGATAAGAATTTCACTTGTCTTTAGCACCAGGTAGAAGAGATAAGGGAGAGTGTAGACTGTTTGAAATGTAAATAACACGGTGGTCCATTGGTAGCACATATTTTGCAAAGGCGTTGGGAGTTGAGAGGCACACAATCAATTTGCGTGGAGTAGTGTCTTGAGTGCCAAGGGAAGTTCCTTTTTGCACGTGCCTTTATTTTTACATGCCAGTTGAGGAAAAATGGGATAAAGAGTGCTTAGGCTATTAACCATGCATCTAGCGCATGCAAGGGTCAAAGTCATGACTAGAGTGCTCGCAGAGGCAAAGATTGTAGGCTACAAACCCACTAAAAGGTAAAGGTAATTTTTGATAATTAATTTTTGCCTAAGGTTTTTCTAAAGTTTAATGTGGAGTAATAAGGGTTTGTGAAAAGTTGTGTGTTTGATTTATATTATTGTTGAATTTATAAGGGTTTGAGAAAGGTTGTTGTTTTGATAATTGATTTTTATTATTGTGGAGTAATAAGGATTAATGAGAGGTTGTTTTATTGATGAGTGATTTATATCATTGGAAATATAAAGAAATTTTATTTGATTTTTATCAAAGTTTCTCTTACCATTAAATTAAATTAAAGAGGTTTGAGTTAATTTTTGGTGGATTTTAAGTCTATTTTAGTTGGGAGTTTATAAGGTGTTATTCGATAAATATTTTATGTATGTTGATGGTTGTTTTTTAAATGTGGAGTGATAAGGTATAATTAAGTATTAACATTATATTGTGATAAATATTTATCTTCTAACCTCTTTGAGATTGGCATAAAAGTGTTTGTGGTTGTGATAGATTTATGAGATCCCTTCATATTCAATAAAAATGTATGAGCACATTCTTCCATAAGTTGAGTTGATTGATTGGTTTTCTAGAAAATAAGTTTGGAGTGAAAAGGACTTGATTAGGGTTTCCTTTTGAGAGTGTTTGAGTTAATGCTTCAAGGTTTTTTGGAAGAAAGAGTTGTTGTTAAAACCTTGTTTGATAAGCATTGTTGTTGAAGCTATTTGTTGTGTGAAGAACTTGAGTTAGAGTTTTACAAAGATCATGAGTATCATTGTTATGTGAAGATTATTTTATAAACATTGTTGTTGAAGTGAGTTGTTGTACAAATAACTTGAACTAGGGTTTGAAGAGAACATGAGTATCATTGTTATGTGAGATTTTTTGTTGAGAATTGTTGAAAATATTTTGAGTTGGTGGTTATATGCTTGGACTAGGTTTTGTGAGAAAGAAGTGTTTCTTTGAGTGATTGGTTGAGTAGAGTTTATTTAGCGTAGTCAAGTGGTTGTGTGAAGTGATTGTTCAAGTTCCTTAAAAAAAAACTAATCTATATTATGATTTGAGTTGAGAAAGTGATTGAGGTTTGAGTGTAGAACATATTGAGCCTCTAACATTTCTCTTTATTCTTATATGAGATTGGACAAGTTTTGTGTGTACTTGTTAAGAATATTTGAGACAAGTCTTTGAGAAGACTTGTGGACTGATTTTGTGTGATTTTTTTGTGGAAGCTTACAATACAAATTTGGATAAGTTCTTTGTGGAATTATTGAGCAGATTTGGATAAGTTATGTGTGGACTTATTGAGGATATTTCGACAATTTTTGAGTGAGCTTGTTGATCATATTTGGATAAGTTCTAAGTGAAATTATTGAGCAGATTTGAGAAAGTTTTGATTAGACTTGTTGATCAGAGTTGAGCCAGTTCTGAGTGGACTTTTTGAGAAGATTTGAGCAAGTTATGAGTGGAATTGTTGAGTAGAGTTGAGCAAGTTTTGAGTAGAATTATTGAGCACATTTGTGCTAGACCAAAGGACTGAGTTTAGTGCAGATTTGAGACAGAGCTTTAGAGGTGAAATATAAGAGAGGACAATAGTCTCTAGTGGATAGAGATGCATCAACCAGGGTAGTGGGGATAGCTATTTTGAGTGGGAACAAGAGTCTTTAGTGGATAGAGATCCACAAGCCAATGCAGTGGAGGTAGTAGTCTTCTAGAGGAGCACCAACCAGAGCAGAGGAGAAGGAGCTCTCCAATGGATAGAGATCCATGAAATTAATTTATGGGATCAGCATCTCCTTTGGACAGAGGTCCATAAACATTGTAATAGGGAAATGATTCCCAAGAGATTGATTGAGAAAATTTAGTGAAATATTTTCTATATGGATCTAAACCACATTGAGTGAACCACGTTAAATTAGTCTCTCTATTGTGTGTGATGATTTGTGCATTTATTTTATTACTGATGTTGATATTACTATCTATACATTACATAATATTGATTTAAAAAGAAAAGTAAAAGTGATCTTATACTGTTCACCCCCCTCTTAGTATAAGCTTGTGTTCTTTAGATTCATCGATAACGTTTAATGATTTTCATCCAATCAACTTGTTAAATACAATATACAAGATACTTTCTAAAGTTTTGATCAATAAATTGAATCTTATTCTCCCATTGTAAATTGACAAGGCCCAAAGCACCTTCATCCCTAGGAGATATATTTTGTATGGGGTTATTATTATTCATAAGCTTCTACACTTCATGAAGAAAAGTAGTAGAGCGGCTTTATTCCTCAAATTGGATATCAACAACACCTATGATAGATTCTCATCACCCTTTTTAATCAACATGTTGAAGAATTTTGGCTTCGATAACTCTTGGATTAAGTTGATTGAGGCTTGTGTTTCCATAACCTAATTTTTAGTGCTCATCAACAATTGGATTAAATCGAATTGGAGGATAAATCAAGGTGACTCCCTCTCCCCCTTATTATTCATTCTCATGGTGAAAGCGTTGGGTAGGTCGATTTCTAGAAGAAGTGATGAAATTGATCTTCATCTGACTTTGTCTTACCCCCTATTTCTCGTAAGTAGTTTGCTAACGATACTCTCCTCTCATCTATAGCCTTGGTATTCTATGTGAGAGACGTGAAGTCACTTCTAGATTGTTATGAGAAGGTGTTTGGGCAACAGATAAGCTATGAGAAAAGCAATATCTTATTTGTTAATACTTTGAAGCTTAAGTAGAGAAATATTATAATAATTTTGAATTGTAGAAGTGTGACCCTTTTGACCACTTATTTGGGTCTCTCACTTTTTTTTGGGCAGTTAAAATATTCATTTTGGTCACTGGTGGTCAAGAGGGTTCAAAGGAAATTGGCCTCCTATAAAGGGTCCTTTCTTCATCAAGTCGAGAACGTTATTTTGGTTGAGAGCACTTTGCAAAGTATCTTGATCTTCCTTTTATCCCTTTTTCATCTCCTCGATAAGGTGGTAGCTAAGTTTGATAGCATTTGTAAAGCCTTCTTATGGGCTGGCCTAGCTTTGAAAGGGAAATTTTATTTGGTGTCATGGGAGAAGATATGCAAAAGAAAGAAGGATGGGGGTTTAAACCTGAAAAATGTAGCCATGATGAATAAGGTGTTGGTTGTTAAGCTTGGTTGGAAGGTTGCTTCTAATTCCAATCACCTTTGGTGCAACATTTTGAAAGTCAAATATAATTTTATGTATTTTTTATCGGAATTTCTTCCTAATGGAAGCTCAACATTTTGGAATAGCCTTTATAAGTCTTGTGATTTTTTAAATCCAATTGCAGATGGGTTGTAGGAAATGGTAGGTTGGTAAAATTTTGGGAGGATCAGTGGCTTAGAGATTATAATCTATTTGAGGATCAGTGCCTTTGTGTCTTACATCATAACTCTAGAGCTTTGGTTTTTCAAAAAGTGGTAAACTTCTAAGATATTTTTAATGGAAATAAATCTTGTTTTAACCCCCTCCCATGTTTGAGCAATGAAGACAATCTCCTTTTGTGGTGTACTCTCTTGCATGAACTTCAACTAGGTGTATTGCGCCATGAATATGTTGATGATTGATTGGTGTGGAGTGGGGATAGCGAGGGTTATTTTATTGTCAGATATACATATCAACACCTTACTTCAGAATAATTTTCCCATTTCTCAGTTAATTTAATAAGGATTAAGAATTTAACCCCGAAGATCAATATGTTTTATTGGAAGGCTATGCAAAACAAATTCCTTACAATAGAAAATCTCCTTAAGCGAGGTTTATATCTAGTCAATAGGTGATTTATTTGTAAAAAGGATTGGGAATCGGCTTCCCACATACTGCTCAGTTTCCAAGGCTTTTAGTCGATGTTATCCCTAATTCTTTCTTGGTTGGAATTTTCTTGGATTCTCCCAAATACTATTATTAATTTCGTTCTTCAATGTAAATCTCCTTTTTCCTCCCAACATCTTAAATTTTTTTAGATGTTTCTTCTCCTCCATGTTCTTTGGGGGGTTTAAAAGGAATGCAATGCTAGAGATTTTAAAAATGTGGAAAGTAATCTAGAATTGACTAGCATTAAAATTATTTGGAAGGTTTCGAAGAGCGTTACAGCTACTCTCAAGAACTTAAATATTTCTCCAGATATTTCCCCAAGTGAAGTCAGACTCGAAGAGCGGCTTGAATTTGTGTCGTTGTCCTGTCTTCCACTTGCAACTAACCCTAGAAGTTTACGTTGGTCCCCACCATCCATGGTCTGGTTCAAATTAAAATTTTATGGGGCATCTAAGGGGAACCCTAGATTAGGTGTAATTTGGTATAATTATGGTGATCTTATCCTTGACTATGCAGAAAGCTTGGGAGTGCAATCCTACAAATTAACTGAGGCATGATCTACATTTAATGGTGTAGTGCAGTTAAAAATCCTTGGCATCCAAAAGACTATCATTGAAGGTGATTCCTTGCTGGTGATTAACATGCTCAAGGAGGTCTACCAGCCTAGTTGTAAAGTGTCTAATCTCATTGATGAAATGATATGGAACTCCCTTGATAATTTTAGGTTTGAGAACGTGCTAAGAGAGGGTAATATGGTGGTTGACTCAATGGAAAATATGAGTATTCATTCCTAGGATTTATCTGTTTGGAATTTTTGTAGTGAGATATTTCACTGTGCGAGGAATGATATTCCTTAAAGTTTTTCAAAAGTTTGTTTGTGGGCTATGTATGTGGTGGAGTTCTTGGTGTCTCTGTAGGTCCTTTGAGGTCTTTTTCTAGTATGAGGAATTTATGGTACCTTTTTTATTTTTCTGGTTCCACTCTCTATGGCTAATATCATGTTGTGCTCTTTGACTTCGTGGTTTTCTCCTCGCTGCTTATGTCTCTTGGAGACATTAATATTTATTTTTAGAATCATGAGTTGGCATGGTTGACGTTGGGTGGTTCTTCCTATATCATTATTTTCCATGTGTAGGTGGTTATTTATTTATGGTTATAAAAAATTTTGTCATGTGTTGCAATTTTGTTGGATCGCTTGGTGCCCTCGTAGGTCTTTGGTGGTTGGCCTCTAGTTCGTGGTTCTTTTGGGATTTCCTTGTTTGACAAGCATTATTAATTGTTGTACCCCATTACCCCTTGGGGGGATGGGGCCTTCTCTTTATGTTAGTGTCTTGAGAGCCATTTGTATTTTTGACCCTTGAAGTGGAATGGCGGTCGTTGGAAAGGATATTAGGGTTTTGGGGTTGAACTTTCTTGGTTTTCCCTGGCCCTTTGTTCCATTATTTAGGTTGGCTCTGGTATTTTTTATTGTTTTATTTGCCTCTCCCTTTGGGTGGTTGGCCTTTGTCATTTTTCCCTTCGAGTATTTCTATTGTAAAAAGTTGTGGGGCTCCTTTCAAAACCCTCTCCTTTATTAATAGTACCGAAAAAAAGGAGAGTCTTTCTTAATTACTCATCTTCTAAAATTTAAACTTCATCAGCATAAAATTTATTAAATTATAGCAGGGCGATTAAGGTTTTGGCTCTTTTTGGGAGGTCCAAGGCTCAAACCACGATGTGGGTGAGTGTGTGAGGAGGTAAGCATGTGTATGATTGTACATAACAAAAAAATATTTAATTATATGTTAAAGTATTTCCTTCTCTTATAAATATGTTATCATTTTATCTAATTACTCAAAAGTTAATAGATATAAAAGTAATATTATTTATTCATTAATCCATATATATAAGTTTTTCTTGATAGGATTATTAATAAATTATGGATCCTCTTCAACTAAAATATCTCTTAATTATTTTTCAATGTTAGTATTGATAATTCGAAGAATTGATATAACCTTTGCATATTTTTAGTTGAAGTTCAACATGATTCTAAGTGAATGAACATATTTTTTCTTCATTATTCTAAACATTACCTATATTTCATTTGGAGGCAACATCAAGGTTAATTTTGGTGAACTTGAATACTAAATATTTCCATTATATCATGTTATAACAATTATCTAATTTGGAGTTATATGAATTAACTAATTTATATTAATATTATGACAAGGTTCTTCTAGATTGTAAATTTTGAAATCGCAATGGCTACAATATAATGTATAATTTTTCTATAATTAAAATATTAATTAATGTTTTAGTAATAATTATATTTTGAATGAATTTATAAAGGTAAGGGTTTTGGCTTCTCTTTGATAGATCCAAATTTTAAAAGCTCATGGGACTAAAATAAACTCATTGAAAAATAACTACATTTTGAATGATTTGTTTTATAAAATTATAAAAATTATTATTTTTTGTTATAAATTTTATAATTTAAAATATTAAAAATATTTGTTATTAATATCAATTATTTTAAGATTATAATTTTTGAAACTAGATTTACTACATTGACACTCATTTTTTCACCTTTAAAAATCATATTATAATAAAATATATTTATAAAATACTAGCGTGCCCATGCATAGCCAGTAGCCCGATCCGACTCCTTTGCATGTTGCATTTGATTGATGACAGTTACCATTAATGAGACGGTAGGTGTGTTGGAAGCCTTACTAAAATTAAAATTAAAATTAAAATTAAAATATATATATATATATATATATATATATATATATAAAATAAATATTATAATATTTCTATAACTTTTATATATGTGTTGTCATCAAATTCCCTTAAAAAACAAGACAAACTAGCTTTAGTTTAAAATAATTAAAAAAAAACACACATCTTTTCATTTAGGTTAAACATTTATTTATAGCATCTTGCTTTTTAAAATTAAAAGTAACATCTTCAGTACTTGTGCTATTTTAGTGTAGTTTATTTATTTATGTTTAGGTATGTTGTATATTAGTTATTTTAAAGGTTGGTTTCGGTTTTGATCATATAAGTGGTCTTGCACCCCCGGTTGTGATCTTTCTAGCTTCTTTTTTATTGTAATTTTATTTTATTTTATTGTTGGTTCCAGTAAATATTAAAAATAATTTTTTTATTAAAATAAATTGTTAGTGTTAGTAACAAAGATTATTATTTTTATTGCTATTCCATGAGGATACCACAATGGTTTAGGATTTGGCTTTTTTTATGAGGTTCAAGGTTCAAACCATGGTGTAGGTGAGTGTGTGAGGGAGTGGGTGTGTGGTGGTTGTGTGTTAAATTATTGATAAGTATAGGGTTTAGGATTCACAAGGGGTTTGGTGTGGGTGAGTGTGGTAGTTATGTGTTAAATTATTGATAAGCATAGTTTTGGGCTTCATGAGGGTTATGGTTGGAAGGATATTGTTCAACCCTATGCATTGGTCATGGTAATTTCTTATTATTGATTGCTATAATTTTAGATATTACATTTGTTATCCCTATTATAGGTATTTATATATAACTCTTATCAATATTGTGTCTTTCATTATGCCTACCACCACTTTATGATATTTTTTATTCCCATTATTGATTGCTATAATTTTAGATATTATATTTGGTATTCCTCTTATAGATATTTATATATAACTCCTATTAATTTTGTGTATTTCATTAATCCTACCACCACGTTAAGACACACAATTAATAAGAGTTATATATAAATGTCTATAAAAAGGATAACAAATTTAATATTTAAAATTATAGCAATCAACAAAAAATCTTTATTTTTTTAATTTGGTTAGTTTGAAAAATTTTTATGACCAATGCATGGGGTTGAACAGTCTCCTCCCAACCATGATTCCTCCACGCAAAGCCAAAATCAATGCTTATCAATAATTTAATACAAAAATATCATTAAGCCTACCACCACTTTATGATATTTGTGTGTTAAATTATTGATAAGCATAGTTTTCGGATTCACTAGAGTCAAGGTTGGAAGAAGATTGTTCAACCCTATGTATTGGTTGTGGGATTTCTTAAACTAACCAAATTTTAAAAAAGAAAAAAAAGATTTTTATTGATTGCTATAATTTTAGATATTATATTTGTTATCACTCTCATAGATATTTATATATAAATATTATTAATTTTGTGTCTTTCATTAAGCCTACCACCACTTTGTGATATTTTTATGAAAATATTTTAGATTGGGATAATATTTAAAAGTTTTGAATTTTGGTGTTTAAGTTTTGTAGACAATAATGAGTTTATGAGTTTTTTAAACATTGTAAACAATATATAAATTCACGTTGATAAAAAAATATTATTTATTATTTTTGCTTTTTTTTTTATTTTAAATGAAAATCATATAATTTTTATAATAAGAATATTTTATCTATATAAAATTTTATATAGTTGTGGTGGATTTGGTAAAGCTTTATGTTTTGTATTTGTTTTATTTAAGAATATAAGAACATGTAAATTTGATAATCAATATAAAATACATTTCTTATAAATGGTCTCATTCATTCATTCATATATATATATATATATATATATATATATATATATATATATATATATATTTATATATATTTATTTATTTATTTATTTATTTATTGGTAAATAATAGGGTTTTAAAATGGACATTTATCTTTTATAACTCATGGAAGTCCAAGAATAACAAATGAATTAGTCTAGGCAAAAAAAAAACTTATCTTCCCACAAATCAAATTTTACATTTTGAACAACTTCTTTCTTTTATTAGGGTACAAACCGATTTACAAATTTGACTATATTTAGATATTGTTGTTGGAATTTTGATGCTCACTTTTATTATTCTACCTTTTCTAATTTAAGTTACTCCACTCGTTGTTCAATTTTAGTACTTTTTAGGTTGCTTTTATCACCTGATGGATTACCTTTTTGGTTGTTTTAGGAGTTTGGTTCTTATCAATTCTTCTTCTCTAGCCTTTTACTTGCTGGCTCTTTGTTTTTGTTTGTTCTTGAGCTTGGAATTTTGTGGTCCTATTTTGTAAAAAGTTTACGGAGCCTTTCAAAACCTTTTTTTTTCCATCCAATTAAAAATATATATTATTTTACCAAAAGTGCAATGACCAAAATAATAACACCTACAATATAAATAGGGTTTTTAAAGGGACTCTTTTATTTTATAACTCCTAGAAACTTAAGAATAATAAATGAGTCAATCTAGGCATAAAAAATAACTTATCTTTTTACAAATAAAATTATTTAGTTTGAAGATAATTGATCAGAGGATTCAACATGGTGATGTTGATGAAACTACTAGGCGGGAGGATTGGATAAAACTAGCAGAGTGTCATAATATTTTGGCCTATGATGAAACCTATTGGAGACAAAAATCAAGGGCTCTTTGGTTGAAATATGGAGATTCAAATTCCAAGTTTTTTCACATCACCATGCTTAGAAATAGAAGCAATAACAAGATAAAATTTAAAAAAACATAGATGGTTCTATTACTCAGGACTTAACAAAAATCGAAAAGGAGGCAGTAACTTATTTCAATTCTATCCTTGGTCAGGAATCGCAGTGCAATGAGGAGGCCAAAGATATTATCTTGCAATCCATTCCTAGCATAATAAATGAGGATATAAACCTTAAGCTTCTAGCTCCCTTTTCTGATGAGGAAATTAAGGAAGCCTTGTTTAGCATGGAGCCAGACAAAGCCCCAGGACTCGATGGCTTTCCCCATCATTTCTATCAAGATTTTTGGGACATCGTAAGTGAGGATGTAATTTTTGTTGTCAGAGAATTCCAAGCAAGCAATCATATCCCAAAAGGTATCAACTCTACTTTTATGTCTCTAGTTCCTAAGAAGCAAACCCATGAATCTATGACTGCATTCAAGCCAATCATTCTGTGCAATGTTTCATACAAGATCCTAACTAAAGCCATTGCAAATAGAATGAGATATGTTCTGCCCCACATCATATATCAATGACAGGAAAGATCTATCGAGGGCAGGTCAATCTTGGATGGAGTTATCACAGTTCATGAAGCTCTACACTCTGCTGATAAGACTAACAGGTATGTTTTTACCCTCAAGCTTGATATGAACAAAGCATTTAATAGGATAAATTGGGACTTTATGATTGTTGTCCTCCTTAAGTTTGGTTTTCACCACCAATGGGTTAATTTTTTCAAAGAATACATTTCTAAAGTATGGTTATCGATTCTGGTTAATAGAACAACTATTGGTTACTTTCAAAGTCATAGAGGAATTCGGTAGAGGGACCCTATCATCCCCATGTTATTCATCATTATGGTAAAATATTTAGGCAGAACCATAAAAAATGCTTGTAGTTCAAGGCTAATATCAGGAATCAAGGCAACATCTCTCACTAGGGCTATTTATCACCAACAATTCATCGATGATACCCTTCTATTGACTAAGGCATCGATGGTTGAGGCCAAAAGAATTAAATACATCCTGCAACTCTACGAGGACATTGCTAGTAAAAAAGTTAATTTTAGTAAAACCAAGTTATATTTCTTGAACACCCCCATTCATAGGTAAGGAAGTATTGCAAAAATTTTAGGGTGTGATATAGCAAACCTCCCCACCTCGTATCTTTGTCTTCCTCTTTTCACTGGTTCTTCGAGAGAGTCAATGTGGGACAGGGTTATGGAAATAATTCAAAAAAAACTTGCTGGATGGAAAGGTCATATTCTATCTCAAGTAGGAAAGCTGGCCCTCACTAAGGCCTTTCTTCAAAGCATTCCAGTCTATTTCCTCTCTGTTTTCAAAGCCCTTATGAAGGTTTTCCAAAAAATTGAGAAACTCCAAATAGAATTTTTATGGACCAGATTAGAGGAGAAAAAAAGGATACACCTTGTAGGATGGACCAAAGGGTGCAGACCCAAGGAAAATGGGGTCTTAGGTCTAAGGAGAATTGCTCATATGAATTTAGCTTTACTAGCTAAGCAGGCATGGCACCTCATTTCTGGTGAAGAAAATGAATGGACAACTATCATCAAATGAAAGTATCTTCAAATTATGGAATTTCTAAGTGACTCAGTTTCAATCAGAGATTCTGATTTTTGGAAAGCAATTCTCAATTGTAAGGAAATAATAAAAAAAGGTTTAATATGGGTTTTAGGCAATGGTGAGAGGATAAATTACTGGAATGACAGGTGGGCTAAGGACGAACCATTGATGCAATATCCTAACTTAACCTGAATTAGAGATATCATGGAAGAACTCATTGGTATAAAAGTATCCAATTATATGGTTGAGGTCAGAGGTAGGATTTAAGGATTTCAAGTGGAATCAAATGATCTTTGTAAAATTTTTGAGCAACAGTTTATCCCCATGAGACCCAAGGAAGATCAATCGACCTGGGATCCTACAAAAAATGGGCAGTTCACTGTTAAATCAACTTACAAGCTTCTACTTGATGATGAGGATTTTTTTCTCCAAAAGGACTTAGTTTGGATAAAAAATTTAATTCCAAAAATTGTAGTCTTTTCATGGTTGGTTATCCAAGGAAGAATTCTAACCATTGATAATATGATGCGTAAAGGTATTTGTATCACTAATCACTATTATCTATGCAGGGCTAATTTGGAGACCATTTATCACATTTTCCTTGAGTACCCTTTTTCCTTGACTGTACTAAGTGGCATTTTTTAGGCCTTCAATATTTCCTAGGTTAAACCAGCCATCGTACTTGATTTGTTCATCTAGTGGCCTTACCCCTTTTCAAGCCAAATACTTAGATACATGTGAAAAATTTGTCTCAATCACTCTCTTTGGTAGATGTGGTTAGAAAGGAACCATAGAGTCTTTAATGAGTCTATCAATGATCATAAAACTATCATTGCCAGGATCCTATGCTTTGCCAATGAGAATGTGAACTTTATCCCTTTTGATAGTCGTAAACCTCATTTGTAGGATACCACGATTGATCAATATTTAAGCTTAACCTTTTTAGATGAGTTTGTGCCTAGGGTAGTCAACCCTAGAGCCAATGTTAAGTGGTCCCCACCTCCTACAGGTTGGTTTAAGCTTAATTTTGATGGAGTAGCTAAGGACAATCTTGGTAGAGGAGGCACTCACGACATTGTGCGAGATCATAATGGGAATATTATGCTTGCATTTTTTGAATATTTGGAAACAAGGATGAACAACGAAGCTGAAGCTAGACCTATGTTGAGAGGCCTTCAAATGACTCAAGACTTAGAAGGCAATTTGATCATAGAAGGACACTTTATGCATGTTATAAATCTCCTCAATAATTTTAAAACACATCCTTGGAGGATTAAAATAATTTTTGAAGAGGCTAGGATCCTTTTCTAGGGAAGACAGGACAAAAAAGCCCAACATGTCTTTCGGGAAGCTAACAAAGTTGTTGATAAGTTGGACAATTTGGCTATCGATGGTGACAAAATTTTCAAATGGGAACACGTTATTCCGAGCGAAGTAGAGGAGCTTATTCAACAAGAATGCAAAGAATGATAGTTGAATTTACAAACAGGGAAGACATTATAAATTCAAATGCTATGAGTATTCTCATCTCTTTCTTGAAATGGACTTACAATAAAAAATTATTTGAGCTATCATTCTTGGTGGATGCTGCTTGGAAATACCACAAAGACTAATGGGGATAGTCACATGTTAGATAATATCGCTCCTAGTTGTCTTCGTAATTTGAGGTTGGTTGATAATAACATGGCAGGAAAGAAATGACAATATAATACTTCGAACCAGAGCCATGTGGACCACCAGATAGCCATCGCCATAAATCTATCCAACAGGTTCACTTCTCCAAGGCTGATTGGCCAAGATGGGATGTGGTCCCAAAGCATGTCATATACGGAAGAAAGTAATTACCAAATAATTATTAAGTGTATCTGTCAATACAAAGCTTGTGGGAGTTTTTTTTAGTACTCTGCTATGTGTGTCTGCAGCTTTTTGTTTCTCCACTGTTTCAAGGAAGGGATATGTGTTTATTTATTTTTTTGTAATTATGATGCAGGTGTGTTTTCTCGGGGTATACCCAAAATGTTGTATGGGAAGTTTCTTTTTGATAATAGGCTATGTGCCTTACCGGATGTAATGGCTTTGGTGACATGTAGATTTTACATATATAGGATCCTTAGTAAAGACATGTTCATCAACAACCCTGGGCTGATTTTTGTAAAATGTTTTGGGTCAACCTGTAAAACTCGGTATTAATGCTATAGTATCTTATCTACCAAAAAAAACTTATGTCTTTTCTTAATAGTACACCCTATTCTAACCAAAATTGTAATGACCAAAATAGTAACAATAACCTACCCTACATTTGTATCCCATATTTAATGGGGGTATGCATAACCCTATTAGAAATAGATTTTATTTCATCATTTGGGTTATGTAAATGTATCTTTCAAGGTACATACTTAGATTACTTTAGGGGAAAGTTATCTAGTTACTTCATGCAATGTAATAAGTACACAAGTATCAATGTGCAAGTTGTACATGTGCAATTTATCCCTTACACAAGTAGATAGAGTGTTGGCCAAGTATCCCAGTTTACCTATATAAGAATGGCCTCATATATAGACAGATATAGAGTCATAGAAATAGAGAGTCAAGGGACATAGTATAGCTTAGTTTTTTGTGTGACATCATCCATTGGTGATGGATGTAATGTAGTTTAGTAGCTTTATATTGGAGTGTACATTTCCTCCATAACTACATTGTAATATTTTATATCATTTCTATTTATTGCATATTTTAGTCATCTAGCAAATCTACTTTCTCATATTATTTTGCATCTTGTGATTGTTATCTCTCCATGTTTGCTACATCAAAATCTAATAGTGGTATTAGAGCTATGGTAGATCTAGTCTATGTAGATCTATAGGAAAGACACCATTATCATTGAGACTGCATATTTTGAAAAAATGACGCACCGTTGGACTAGCCAGTTTCAAAAGCTCTTAAAAGAATTTAGGTGGTAGAATTAGGAAGATTCAAGATTGAACAACGAAAGACATCTCAGTTCTAGAAAATACTGAGATTGCAATTGACTATATTCTTTCCACAAAATTTTAGAAAAAATCTTGAATATCAAGACTCAAAATTCAAGCCATTGGATTGATAAATCATTTAGTGATGATTATCCAGGATATTTAGAATTTTCTAACTAGTGCCAAAAGTTTCTTTTATTTATAGATAACTTATTCTTAGTGGATTGGGATTCCTCCTATGATAGCATGCCCTCATAGTGTAGAGATTTTTTCCTAGTGCAAGAGAATAATACTACGAAAGAAGACTTCTTTTGAAGAGTTGTGGTGACGTTAGGAGACTAAAGATATCCATTTTTGAATAAAAAAACTTCACAAGTTGACGAAAAGGCCATAAAAGCCTTTAAATAGAAAGGTCATAGAAGCCTTGGAGAAAATTCCATAGGAGCCTTGAAGGAGAAGCCATAAAAGTCTTGATACCAAAAGGCCACATAAGCCTTGGTATCGAAAAAAAGGCCATAAAAGCATTTATAGTAAAAAATGCCATAGAAGCCTTGGTACTAAAAAATGGCATAGAAGCCTTGGTACTAAAAATACCATAGAAGCCTTGGTACTAAAAAAGGCCATTGTAGCCTTGGTACTGAAAAATGCCATAGAAGCATTGATCATGAATTCAAAGAGAATATCTTATTCAGATGTAGACTAAATATTTTAGTACTAATACTTTATTGCAAGGAAATATGATCAAGTAAGTTGAGAAACTTCCTAAAGAAAGTTAGGAAGTGTATCTTCTTCAGAATCAATTCAACACCTGAAGTAAAATCAAAGAGATCAGGAGAAAATCTCATTATAGAACTTCCAGTCAAGAAAGTAGAAGGAGAATAAGGACTAGGTGAGTCTTGCTCAAATATATAAGTAGTAGAATTATAGATCTGGAGGTAAATATCATCACCAACACTTATAGGAGTAGAAGATTGAAGAAAATGTCTCAAGGAAGCCCATAAAAATCTATCAGATTAGAGACCTTGGGAAGGTCTTATTGAGAATTTAGAAAAAGTCTAGGAGAGCCTTACCAAAGATACTCTCAAAGGAGAACTCATTGAAGAAATCCAATGCTGTGGAAATGCCTCTGGTAGTAAAGGACTTGGGATAATTATCACCATCAGAAAACAAGTCCAAGAGAAGAAGAATTTGGAAAGGAGTGCCAAATTCATGAATAAGAATTTGGTAAGGAGTTCCAAATATATGAAGAATAATTTGTCAAGGGGTACCAAATCCTAGAAGAAACATTTGGCAAGGAGTACCAAATATCAAAAGAAGATCCTGCTTGAATTTAGAAATCGACAAGACAACTTGAAGACATAAGAAGCTCACCAAATCTTGAAGACTTGAATATTACCTCTCACAGCAAGAAGACATCACTTCATATAAAAAGAATTCCCCAAATGTACAATAGAAGGAGGAGAACAAGCCATCAAATCCTAGTCTCATAAAATAAATGTCAAGACCATCATTTGGTGAAGAAGTAGTTATTCAAGATAGTCTACAAAGAGCTACAAGGACATTCTCATAGTAAAAACTTGGTGATTCTAGACACCAAGATCTACATACTCTACAGAAGCAATAAAAGAGATACTATAAAAAAGGTATGCAAATTTTTGGTACAAGTAGGTTTATTAATTCATCTACCTATTAGATTTGTTAGAAGCAGCTGTATTTGGATTAAAGTTACAAATAGAAAATTGGATTACAACATTTGAAAGAGCAAAAAGAAAAAAATTATTTTTAACATTCATTTGTACTTTTATTAGTTGATTAGATTTCAAAATAACTTCTATCAAATACCTATTATCTATTTTGGAAAAATAAAAAGAAGATTAAGTTCTACAATATTAGTTGTAGTGAAATTGCATAATAACTCTTAAAGATTCATTTTTGGTTATTCTTGATTATTTGTAGTAACTTATTAGTGCATTAATTAGAGAGCTAATTGGAGTGATAAGGTGTAATCTTAATGCATTAAAAGTGAAATACTTATCTATTACACTACTCTCAAAATATATTAGTTGTGTTCTTGAAGGGCACACAATCTAATTTGTATCAAGTGTCTAAAGACACTATTGAAGCACAAAAATCTACAACTCGTAGTGGCCTAAAGAAGCCACCCAAAAATGTTAGAATCCTTAAAAACTTGGAGATGAACACAACTAACAAAAAATAGAAATAGAAGCTTTAAATATTGGGACTTTGTGAGTCTCAAATCCAAAAGTATTACATTATTGAATGCAAGAAAATAAAGTGCAAAAAATTGCATAAATTAAAAATCCTCTATCTACTGTTATGTAAGCTTGGAATTGCTATCTAAGTGTCCAAGAAAAATTGGGAAGGTGTCTACTCATAAAATACAACCTCAAAACCCTTGTATTGTAGGAGAAAAATCTGCCATAAAACCAGAATTATTGATCTAAAATAAGAGTGCAAAAGAAGATGCATCAAAGGATATTTATGTACACACTATAGTATATTTTATAGCACCATTTTAATATGGTTTTATATTGTCTAAAATAATATTTGAATGTGCCCCAAAAATGCACAATAAACACAAGAAAAAGCAACCAAGAAAGGGTTGAACATAAGCACTCTTTCCAAGCAATAAGAGCCACTCAAAGGGATCATCTTGGATGGCAAAAATTGCATAAGATAAGTCATAAGGAAATATAAAGCAATGTATAGAGTAGAAGATAAAGCAAATAGACATCAAAGTAAAGGAGTATTCTTATCAAAGCATTTCTACCATAAGTGGATGCTAATAGTAGAGTAAAGCATCAAGGAGTCTTCATCCAAGCGCTGCCATTCGGACTCCATTAAAGGGCCACCAAAGCTACTTCATATCTCCATTAAATCTTCACCATATCTCCACCATAGCTCAACCATTAACTTTTCTTGGCTAGAGACACTTCACCATTTACATAAATATCAAAGGTCAAGATGGAAAATGCATTGGAGAATCTTAAAATAAGTGTTGATAGAGATAAGAGTATGTAGCTACCACCTATCATCCTTTGAGAGATCCTCTATAACAGTCACAAAGAAGATGTTACATTTCTTGGTTTCCATACTCCAAATTGTGTATTTATGTATAGCTTGACATACATTACAATAAAGATAGCTTGGAGATATTGAGGAAGGAGAGTTTCTTGTACATCACTAAAGGGAGAATAAAAAAGTTTAAATCCAATAGTTATACTTATCACTAATAGTAGAGTGAGTTTAAAACCTCCACCAACCAAGTCAAAGCTTCCATGAGCATTCAAAAACTTATGTCGTGACACTTGTCACTCATCCTATCTTGTATTAAAGATGCCTTAGACCTTGGAAAGCAAACGTAGTGGTTGAAAACTATACGATCAGCACTTAGAACCTACTTGGTATATCAATGAAAAATTATCAGTAACAATTTGAGCAATGACTCGACAGATCAACGGTAGACGCTCAATAGCCATTTGGATGCAATTTGCCAGGGATCTGAAGCATGTTGGATACAGTTGAAAAGAATCTTAGTCAAACAACATTTATTGAGAACATTATAGCCTCGAAGAATACGCCATCAAGAAGGAGAGTTTACCATCGTATTCACCCTAATTCATAAAGGTAAAAAGCCTTAATTTTCTCATTCAATATTATTTCATTCTAAAAAGGAGTTATAAGGTTACAAGATAAGGTTGATATATTCTGAAAGCACGAGGATACGGAAACAAAAAGGAATATGCCACAAGAAAGAAACAAGAAAGAACATAGACAAATTGACACAAGATAAAAGCAATATGAAATATGGTAATCTCTTTATTGATACGCTTTTCAAAATGTGTTACAATACGTCTCCTTCCTTTTTAGGGGAAAGGAGCATCAAATGTGTTTCTTGTCACAACATCCATGGATCACAATCCTTCTTCCGCATGCCCACATGTAATATGGGCAGACCAAAACGTCACCGTCACTTGCGTATATGATTCTTTGCTCTTTCCTACTCCTCTGCTGTCAGAAACCTGCGTTCAAAGAAATAGAAAAGATTAGTAGCACCTGCGGACAGAATGAAGCATGTATTTCCCAAGGCCTATTGTCAGTAAATGCATGAAAATATTAAAACGATAATGAAATGACCTCGGATCGACCTAAAAATTTCATAGTAGCATAAATATGTCAACAGAAGACCACTGCAAAAATAACAGTCTAGAAATTCCTTACATATTTGTATTCGCTCCAGGGTGGGACGAATTCACCTACAATAACCTGTCAGAAAGCACCCTCTTCAATGTCCTGCTTAGGAAGCTCCAAATGACCTAAAAATTTGGGGTTAGCTAATTGGGGGTGTTTTGGGAAGACCCAGATGGTCAAATTTCTCTAATTTTTCCTCTAGAACCCATATTTTTCTGGTGCCATCTACAAGTTAGTGAAAGCGGGAAATGACAGAAACCTAGTCAAAATTGCTCAGAATGAAATGAAATTTGAACTGTAACCTATTTAACCTATCTAGAATCAAATGCAAAAGAAAAACCAAATAAATATATCACATATTTCTATTCATCCCGGGGTGGGGCGAATTTTACTATGACAGATTGGGGAGCACCTAGGGGCAGGATGCCCACCGTTTGAGGCACTTTTTCGGCACCAATCCACTTGGGATGGGTCCAAAATTGGTTATGGGGTGTTGTCGAAAATTTTTGGGAATTTTTGTGGCCAAAAATCGGGTTTTGGGTCCGGATTCGCGCTTCTAATAGTCGCCCAATAACCTCCCTTTCGAATGAGAGATTAAGGATGTAAAAGCACAAATCGCAAGTAGGTATGTAAATTGGCAGCACTTCGTTGCTCAAATGCTCCCTCTCTGTATATCTTTTGGGTGGGAAAACTCCCCAATTTATAGACCTTAGGGTCTCCTTGTTTAAATTATGCATGCGAGGGCACCACTTGAGTTAACTGTCCTATTTTTAGAGAAAATCTAATTCCCTGATTTGGAATCTCCTTGCATGAGGTTTCTAAAATAAAAACACTCATAACTGAAGTCTCTCTTCTTGAATAAAAGCTATTCCTCGCAATTGCATGACCTGAAGCCTCAGTTAATCGGCGGAGTTACCGAGGTTTGACTTTTTGCCAGTCAAACTTGCTATTCGCCTCACCCTAGGGCGAATGCTACTATTCGTCCCTGGGTGGGACGAATGATAGTTTGTATTCGTCCTGGGGTGGGACGAGCAGAGAGCAAAGTGCCAAAAAGGTGCCAAATTGACCTCTGACCTCTAAAAATGCTTTTGGAAGTGGTTAGGACCACTGTTTAACCTCTGGGGGCTGCCCTAGGGGTTGTGTGTGTCAATGCGATCAGCGCTTGTTGTCACATAATCGGATTGGTGTTGTTTTGGTGTCTACAGATGCCCCTTTTTGGGAAGCGTTGTGCAAGGTGCAGCATCGAGCAAAAATAGATAACCAAAGCACTAATGATTAGGGTTTCTTAGTAACCTAACCAACTCTTGATGCCCCAAGTATGGAAAGGGCACGCATTCTTGAATCCTTTCTTCTGGCGAGCTAAGGAACTTCATTCAAGTGTTAACCTTGTTCGGTGAGGTGTTACTTGAACTTGGACATTGATCGATCATGAATAGGCAAAGGGCGCAACCTTTTGTCTATGGGAACCTTGAGTTCATGATTCACGAATGCCAAGTGTTTGATCAGCTTGTGATTATTGCTTGTTTGCTGCCCCAAGAAGGGGTGTGATTGTCTTTGTCAATGATCCTTTGAATGCGTGTCATTTCCTTGATTGGGTATGTTGTTGTTGATTGGCGACTAAGTGTGACTACCCCCTCAAGCGAAGAATCGATGAGGGAATGACCGACATGAGAAAAGTGACGAGTCGCTTGACCCAAGATGACAAGGGTAAGGGTGCCTTTAGTTGTTTACCATTGAATGCAAAAGCAGTTTCGAACATTCTGACCTATTTTTGGTGGGTTTTAACCCTTTTTGTGATGCAATTTGGAGCTGAAATTGACAAAAATCCATCCTCCCGTGGAGCGGTCCGGCTATGGTAGCCTTCTTAGGGAGTAGGATAATGAAAATTTGTAACCCCAACATCTGTTTTGGATGCCAAGAATTTCAGGTGCAAAAGCGCCTTCGTTCGGCAATGTTATTGCTATTTTTGGTTGGGTTTTGACCCATTTTGCGATGCCGTTTGGGGATGAAATTCTCAAAAATCCGTCTTCCCGTGGAGTAGTCCAGCTATGGTAGCCTTCTTAGGGAGTAGGATAGCAAGGATTTGTGACCCCGACATCTATTTTGCATGCCCGGAATGTCAAGTGCAAAAGCACTCTCATTGGACAGTTTTAGGGCTTGTTTTGGTGCATTTTTGTGCATTTTTTTGCTATTTTTGAAATTTTTGCTCTGTATTCGTCCCTGGGTGGGACGAATTCCTATTTAGTATTCGTCCTAGGGAGGGACGAGCGCTAACTAGAGCGCTCATCCCAGGGGGGAACGAATACAAGCTCAAAAAGCCTTTTTAAAGGCCAAAACTGAGTTTTGGGCTCATTTGCATTTGTTTTTCTTGGCGATTTGGAGCTCTGAGGAGGAGGAGGTCAATTCTGCGAAGCGAAGCGCTACAAAATTTTTCTTATGACCATGAGTGCACACACCGGATCGAGCAGCGGAGCCGAAGCGCTACCAGTGGGTGCCCTTCCTCTTTATTGTTTTGTATTGCAATTGAAAAACCGCAAGTTGGTTATTTTTTGTGTTTTTGTTTATTTTGTTGTTTACGGTTAAAAATGAAACCCTAGTCCATCAAAATTATCACTTAGTTTAAAACTTAGGATAACTCTAGTCAAAAAAGATCAGAAGTTAGTTTAAAAACTTAGCTAAAAAACTTAGTTTATAACTTAAAATCTCGCTGAACCGGAATTGAACCAAATTCAAAACGTAGGTGAAAAACGTAGGGTAAAACTGAACGTAAAACGTAGCTCAACCCTAGTTAGTTGTTGTTTTTGTATTTTTAATTTTCCAGTTTAAAGTTAAAAACCCTAGGTCTAAAAATTATTTTGTGACTATTTTTGTTTGTTTTTTAAATGAGCAGTTAGAGTTAAAAACCCTAAAACCGATCAATGATTGTTTTTTTTTTTGCTAACTTATCAGTTAGAGTTAAAAACCCTGGATCTGACAAATTAGGTTTTGTTTTTGTAATTTTTTTTGTTGTTAATTTATTAGTTAAAGTTAAAAACCCTAGATCTGACAAATTACATTTTTGAATGCTGTTGTTTTTTTAATTTATCAGTTAAATTGAAAAACCCTAAAACTGACAAATGATTTTTTGTTTTGTAAATGTTTTTGTTGTTAATTAATCAGTTAGAGTTAAAAACCCTAGATCTAAAAAATTAATTTTGAATTTTGTGATTACTATTTTGTTTTTGTGTTGTACATTTTGTTGCATTGTTGTATATTCAGTGTTAGTGTTGTACAATTTTTTTTATTGTTTTAATGTTTTTATGTTGTTTTCTTTTTTAGGTGGTGAAGAGCCGGTACCGGGTACCCACTATTTTTACTGAAGTGCATGCAGCACTGACTTTGGCTGACTGGGACTGGCTTGACGCCCTTGGGCTCAAGAAGGTGACTCGGCTGGAGCCTGTGGTCACGGATCGGGCCTATCTGATGGCCCTGATCAATCTGTGGGATCCCCGGACCAACACCTTCCATCTCCCAACAAGGGAGATGACGGTGACCTTGGAGGATGTCTATCGGATTCTTTGGATTCCAATAGATGGACTGTCGATCCGGACGATGCCACGGGATCGGAGGACAATAGTACTGATACGTTGTTTTGGGCATGGGGAGGAGTTGGGTGTGGAGAGCCCCGTGGAGAGGGCAGAGATCGACTGCCAGATGGGTGGCATATTGGTTCGATGGTGGTTAGAGAAGGGTGTGTTGGGAGTGAGGCATGCATTACTCATGGGCCTCATTTCCAACATGCTGCTTCTCGACTCGTCGGGTGTGAGGTTCCCGTGGAACCTACTAGAGGTGGTGTTCAGGTTGGTGGAGTGTCCGACAGACACACCGATGATTATGAGATGGGGACAGACTTTGCTAGCATAGCTCTATGATGAGTTGTACGAGGTCCACTGTCGAAAGCGAAAGGGGATCAGTTGCAGCTACTTGTTGCAGTGTTGGGCTTGGCAGCACATAGCAGTGGAGAGGCCGACGGGGCTGCCCTGGATGACTCGAGTAGAGATGGTAGACCAAGAGATCGGATACGGGGTACTATGGCGGAGGTCGGAGGAGCAGGGTCAGAGTCGACGATGGGCAGGTGTCGTAGGGCACTATGCCGATGCCTTCGCTCGGCTTACTCCAGGGGAGGTGTTCTGGCACCCCTACCGGGACTGTCCAACCTGGTCTAAGGTTGGAGAGTGGCTCCGGAAGGTACAAAGGGGGCGATGGCTGATTGGGCATCATGGGACTAAGTAGGAGTTCTTCCCATACAACCGGGTGACCCGACAGTTTGGGGTGCGCCAGGGGATGCCTGGTGAGCCCGTGGTCTATCGACGCCAAGGGGATGAGAGGACTCTGGACCGGCCAGTCGTTGCACCACTTGGCAAGGATTCAGATACGACTATTGACATTCCAGATGTGGATGACATCGGGGTTACTACCGAGTATGAGCAGTGGTGGACTCTATGGCAATGGTGAGGTGAGGGGCCTCTAGGGGGTGCAAATGCAACAACAGTAGGGGATGAGGGTACAGAGGCACCAGATGAGGGTTGGGGAGTTTTGCATGATGATGTAGACATGGTGGAGGTTGAGGATGTTGGAGGGGAGTTTGGGGTACCGGATCAACCGGAGATGCAGGACGTCCCAGAGCAGTGGGAGCCAGAGCAAGCTACTGTCCCGGATTTGCCTATGCCTCAGGCAGGTTCGAAGGATGCGGAGGCAAGACAGGGCATAGAGATAGCGCGATTGGAGGAGCTACTATGGAGACGAGATGGGGAGCTGGGAGAGGCTTTGCAGAGAGAGATCTTTTGCAGACTCAGATGGCAGAGCGGGAGAATGCATGGGCTGCGTCCCACCGATAGGAGGGGGATACCGATGCGGCTCGGGAGAGGGATCTCTTGCGGACGCAGCTAGCACAGCACGATGACGTAGTAGCTTACTACCATCGATGGGAGGCAGAGTGGGTCCGATGGGAGGCCGAGTGGGGTCAACGGGAGGCAGATTGGCATCGACGGGAGGCAGATTGGCGTCGACATTGGATGGATATGGAGGGAGATATTATCCACCTTGGTGGGTGGATACCTAAGCCCCATGGAGGTGGCTCTTCACGGTGGATGAGAGACAACGATACTGAGCAGTCAGCATCGTCCCGTCGTCGATGGCTAGATGAGGGGGGCACTAGTGGGCGGGATGCAGGGGCGAGCAGTAGTCACCCTGAGAGGTCTTGGAGGACCCACACTACGGAGGGTAGTTCCCGTCACACCGATCCTGCATGATCATGGTGGCCGACGCCCTAGGCTTGGGGGTTTTTGAGTTTTTGGCTTTTTTTGTGGGGTCAGAGGACCGGTTCATTGTAGCTTATGGGCATTTTTGATGATATATATACAGATGACTCTTTTTTGGTGTTTATATGCATTTTCATGGTTTGTTTTTATGTACATGTATTTACATTGATGTATGCAAATGCTTTGATGAATGCGATGTTTCTAATTTGTATGATGTATGCATATGGAATGAATGAAATGATTTGTTGATAACTTGTCGATGCACCATAGACTGTACAAGACTTGACTGACTGGTTGTACTAATGGGATGACTGTGTGGAATAACTTTGCATGTGAAAACTTTGTTTTTGTATTTTGCATATTTTTTGATGGTGATGTATGGAATAAAATGTACCAGTTGTTTTAAAATGTAGTTAAGCTTTTCCGAGATTCGGATATTTTAACTAACTAGCCAAGACTATACATTTATCTCGCAAGACTTTGGAACAAGGTATAAATCCGACTTGAATTTAACCAAGTTATTTCACATCCCCGTGTGTGCAATTGAGTTCGTTTATGTGGTATTTGTCGAGATACCGCCGAGTGCCAGATAGGCTATCAACCAAACCTGTATTGAGGATCACCTAATTAGCTCCACTAACTCCGTTGTTGTATTTACCAAGATTAATCCATGGGACAATCTAAGGTACCATAAGCTAGCTCATCCACATGCAAACATTGGTCTGCTCACATGCAAAGTTAATGTGATAGACATATCATCATGCGGGTAGGATACCGCCATTGGTAGGTAGGTTGTCCACCAAACCTGTAATGAGGATCACCTAGATGGTTTTTGAATGTTGAGAATTCTAGGGATTCAAGTTCAGGCTTTTTGTTGGCTCAATGGTTTAGGATACTTGCTCGGATATATAGTGATGAAAATCACTGTTTATTTGTCTCTTTGTTTTTTTTTTTTTTTTTGAGCAAGGATTTTGACTAGTGGTGAGAACCACTGTTACTTGATTTTGTATTTTGAGCTTTGTAAGGTTGTGGCGTATGAATGGCATTGATTCTTTTAGGCCTTGGGGATGACTACCCATCCTTAGCAAGGACGTGTAGTACGAATCCTTACGACTTTGGGAACCAAAGGGGATGATGGAGATTATGAAGTAAGGGCATTGATCTTTTGGGCCTTGGGGATGACTACCCATCCTTGGCAGGGACGTGTAGTATGAATCCTTACAACTTTGAGACCAAAGGTGAGTGTAATGATGGCTTGTGGGAATTGTGTTATTGAATGGCATCGATCCTTTTAGGTCTTGGGGATGACTACCCATCCTTGGCAGGGACGTGTAGTACGAATCCTTACAACCTTAGGGACCAATAGTGATTGGGATTTTGGTAGTGGTGAAAACCACTATTTATTAGGTGGAATTGATGGGGAAGAGCTTGTCCTTTTGTCAATTCTCAGCACTCTTGAACCATTCGCATAGGGGGATGAACAGGCTAATCGTTCACCTATGGTACCCTAGACTGCTTTATAGGTTTCTCTCGCATTCACACAACTTAGGAATTATTTTATGTGTTTTAATTGTGTTGGGATGCTACGTAACAAGGTATGATCCAAGTAAAACTTTCCCATGTAAAAGTTGTTTAACTTTGTACAGTGTTTGGCTAGCAATTTAAAGACAGCTGAATGATGAAAACCCTATATACATTAGGAGACAACTGACTAATGCTAAAAAAATGGCGATGGTGTTATGCTGGATGTATGCGTTTGTGAAATGGATTTGATGGGGAAAATAATGGAATTGCCAAGTAATGACATTCTATGGTGCTTGTGACTTGGATGACTTAGCAAATATGCAATGTATGGATGCGATGCCTAATGCACTTATATTTTTGTATTTTTGATGTGTTATGAGTATGCATGGAATTGAAATGCAATTTTTTTTTTTGTAATTTTTGATGATTTCATTGTTTTTGTTTGTTGTTGATTATTTTATTGTTTTTGTTTGTTTTTTGATGATTTATATTTTGACCAAGCGGTTATGGTAACCCTTGGAGCTTTTGGTTTGACCAAAGGGTTTATGGATACCTTTGGGGCATTTTTGGGGTTGACCAAGCGATTGTGGAAATCCTTGGAGCTTTTGGTTTGACCAAAGGGTTTATGGATACCTTTGGGGCATTTTTGGGGTTGACCAAGCGATTGTGGGAATCCTTGGAGCTTTTGGTTTGACCAAAGGGTTTATGGATACCTTTGGGGCATTTTTGGGGTTGACCAAGCGATTGTGGGAATCCTTGGAGCTTTTGGTTGGACTATGGCTCTCTAAATGTGGAATGGCCTCAAATGAATGATGTTCAAGGGTTCGAGCTCCTTGATTCCTTCAAGAGAGGCAAGCCGATAAGTTCCAGGTCCTATTCAACTATCAATCACATAAGGACCTAACCATTTTTCTACAAACTTGTCCCTCAGATGGGACGGTAAATTAGAATTCTATTGGTTCTCTTTTAAGACCAAGTCACCAACCTGAAATTCCCTCAAGTGGACCTTCATGTTGTATGCTTTCTTAAGTCGCTCTTGATAGATATGCAAATGCTCGAGAGCATTAACGCATCATTCATCGAGCAACGTAAGTTGGTCTAACCGGGCCTGCCATGCAGTGTCATCATCGATGAAATCTTGCATTGAAATGCGTAGGGAGGGGATTTCCAACTCAAGAGGCATGACCTCGGAGCCATACACCAATGAAAATGGAGTTGCCCCAGTGGGCATCCGAATGCTAGTGCGATAAGCCCATAGGGCAAGCGGGATCTGAATGTGCCAATCCTTATGATTATCTATGACAGTATTTTTGAGGATGGCGACTAGCATTTTGTTTGACGCCTCTGCTTGCCCATTTTCCTGTGGATAATAGGGTGTTGAAAAATTGTGCTAAATTTTGTACTTTATGGTCAAAGCACGCACATCTTTATTCTTGAATGGTGTCCCATTATCTAACAGGATCTTGGATGGAATACCAAAATGACATATGATGTTATGCAAAATAAACTCCATAATGCGGGATCCAGTCATAGAGGTTAGCGGAATTGCTTCCACCCACTTGGTGAAGTACTCTATGGCCGTGATGATGAATGTGTGATGACCCGACGACGTAGGGGAGATCTTTTTGATTAGATCGAAGCCCCACTATGAAAAAGGCCAAGCTGATTGGATCGGTTGCAAGGCCTGAGAAGGTACGTGTGTCAAATTAGCATGGTGTTGACACTTCATGCACTTCTTCACATATGCGCAACAATCTCGCTCTAAAGATGGCCAATAATAGCCCATGCAAAGAATGCGCTTTGCGATGGCCATACCACTGAAGTGGCCACCACATGTACCATCGTGGGCTTGGGTGATCGCCCAAGCGGACTCCTGCTGGTCCAAGCAACGGAGGAGGATTCCTTCATAGCTCCGACGATACAAAATGTCTCCTAGGAAGACATGTTTTGTCGCTTTCTGTTTAAATGATATTTTTGTGGCTTGTGTCAATCCAAGTGGGAGGTTACCTAGCTTGAGGTAATCCCTAATGGGTGTGTACCAATCCTACTGATCAAAAACCTCGATGGTATGAACGACCAATCCCTCTTGAAGTTCATCCCTAGAAAAAGCTGAGCGGGAAAGAACTTGTAAAAATAGTGTTGTGTTGCTATTAAGAGGGGTCGGGGAGAACAAGGACCCCCAGTTGGCTCGAGTCAGACAATCATGGATTCGAGAGAACCTATCCTAAGATGGTTCAATCTGGATCAGGTGGATTCTTGGCGTTAGATCAGAGCTTGCACGCTCCATCGTGGATTGCGATAATGTTTTAACCTAAATGGTTGTCATTTCACCAGAAGGGTCTTGCAAGATTAGTGACCCCAAGGAGGCCATAGTATCCACAAAATGATTCGATGATCGAAGGAGTGCCTCGATGTCATACCATTCAAGTTGTGCCAGGAATTTGTCCACAAGGGCTTTGTAGGCCTGTAAAACTGGACATCTACATTGGAATATCCCCTTTACTTGATTGACAATTAACAACGAATCACCAAAGATGTTTAATCGTTTAATGTTCATGGTGATTGTTGTCTGAAGACCTATGAGCAAGGCTTCATATTCTACATTGTTGTTGGTGCATGGGAAGTTTAATTTAAATGATAGAGGCATTGGATCCCCTTGTGGAGTGAAGAATACAATTCCCGCGCCACCTCCTTGCTCACATTTAGAACCATCAAAGAATAGGGTCATGTCAGCCTATGACTCAGGCTCATCAGAATCTGGCGATTCTGAAACATGAAAAACCCCATCATCCAATAATTCTATCGTCAGAGGTTGATCGTCTTCAAGAGGAGCCTATGCTAGTTGATCGGTGATGACTTGACCTTTTATGGATTTCTGTCCAATGAATACTATGTCAAACTCCATCAACAACATGATCCATTTCACCATGCGGCTACTATGATAAGTATGACTCATCATGTATCGCAATGGATTCTCCTTAGACACAACATACATCGTATTGATGAGCATGTAGTGGCGTAGCTTTTTGGTAGCAAACACCACGGCCAAGCAGAGCTTCTCAATGTATGCATAGTTAAGTTCATAATTTACCAGGGTGCGGCTAAGATAGTATGTAGCCTGTTCTTTGTGAAGTTCATTCTTTTGGGCTAACATGGCTCCCAATGCCACCTCAGTAGCTGAGATGTATAAGTAGAATGGCACTCTTGGTCTAGGTGGTGCCCATAATGGCAACAAAGCCAAGTATTGTTTAATGTCATCAAAGGCGGACTGGCACTCATCATCCTAGTGAAATGTGACCCCCTTATGCAATAATTTATTCATGGGGTGGCACTTGTTAGATAAATATGCTATGAAGCACTTAATCGACACGACCTTTCCCTGCAGACACTTGAGCTACTTGATGGTGGTTGGGGGAAGCATTTCAAGGATTAACTTGACTTTTTGTGGGTCTACCTTGATTCCTCATTTGGAGACTATGAAACCCAAGAGTTTTCTAGAGGTGACGCCAAAGACGCACTTCTTGGGGTTTAGTTTGACTTTATGTTCCATGAGGTGATCGAGGATCTTGCTTAAGTCATCGAGATGATCTGGGCATAAAAGAGATTTGGCCAAAAAATCATCCATGTAATCTTCCAAAGTTTTGTGCATGTAATCATGAAATATGTATGTCATGGCACGTTGGTAGGTGGCACCAGCATTTTTAAGGCCGAAAGGCATGACCTTATAACAAAATGTCCCCCAAGGCATTGTGAATGCTATTTTTAGTTGGTCCTCAATATTGATACGAATTTTATTGTATCCCGAGAAACCATCCATGAGGGAAAGCATTTCATGGCCCGATGTAGCGTCTACCAATGCATCGATGCTTGACAAGGGGAAATCATCCTTAGGAATCACTTTGTTGAGATCTTGAAAATTAGTGCATATGTGAATCCTCCCGTCAGAATTTTTGACGGGAACCATGTTAGACAACTATAGACACCAAAACAACACCAATCTGATTACGTGACAACGAGTGCTGATCGCATTGACACAAACAGCCCCTAGGGCAACTTCGCCAATTTACTAAGGCTTCAGGCCATGCAATTGTGAGGAATATATTTTATTCAAGAAGAGAGACTTCAGTGATGAGTGTCTTTATTTTAGAAACATCATGCAAGAAGATTTTTAAATAGGGAGTTAGCTTTTCTCTAAAAATAGGATAGTTAACTCAAGTGGCGCCCTCGCATGCGCAATTCAAACAAGGAGACCCTAAGGTCTATAAATTGGGGAGTTTTCCCAACCAAAATATATACAGAGAAGGAGCATTTGAGCAATGAAGTGCTACCAATTTACATACCTACCTATGATTTGTGCTTTTACATCCTTAATCTCTCATTTGAAAGGGAGGTTATTGGGTGACTATTGGAGGTGCAAATCTGTACCCAAAACCCAATTTTTTGACCATAAATATCCACAAAATTTGTCGAAAATACCCCATAATCAGTTTTGGACCCATCCCAACTAGATTGGTGCCGAAACAGTACCTCAAACGGTGGGCGTCCTACCCCCAGGTGCTCCTCAATCTATCACAGACAAATTCACCCCACCCCAAGATGAATAGAAATATGTGATAGATATCTTTGTTTTTTCTTTTGCATTGTGTTCTAGATAGGTTAAATAGGTTACAGTTCAAATTTCATTGCATTCTGATAATTTTTGACCAGGTTATTGTTATTTCTCGATTTCACTAACTTGCAGATGCCATCTTCAAAATGTGGCTGCTAGAGGCAAAATTGGAAAAATATGGTCATCTGGGTCTTCCCAAAATGCCCCCAATTAGCTAACCCCAAGTTTTCAGGTCATTTGGAGCTTCCGGGATAGGACATTGAATAGGGTGCTTTTTGACAAGTTATTGCAGGTCTATTCGTCCCACCCTGGAACGAATCCCAATCTGTGCAGGTTCTATTCGTCCCACCCTGGAACGAATATAAATTTGTGAGGAATTTTTAGAATGTTCTTTTTGCAATGGTATTCTGGTGATATTTTTATGCTTCTGTCAAAGTTTCAGGTCAATCAGAGGTCATCTGATAGTCATTTTATTATTTTTATACATACACTGATAATCGAATTTGGGAAATACCTATCACATTCTGTCTGTAGGTATTACTAATATTTTATATTTCTTTTAATGCATTTTTCTAATAGCAAATGAGCAGAAAAGAGCAAATAATCACATACGCAAGCGGCGGTGACGTTTTGGTCCGCCCATCTTATATGTGGGCACGCGGAAGAAGGATATGAATCCATGGATATTGTGACAAGAAACACATCTGACTCTCCTATCCCCTAAAAAGGAAGGAGATGTATTGTAACACAATTTATAAAGTGTATCAATAAAGATATTACCATATTTCATATTGCTTTTATCTTGTGTCAATTTGCATATGTTCTTTCTTGTTCTTTTCTTGTGGCATATTCCTTTTTTTTTCTGTATCCTTGTGCTTTCAATGGTGTGGCTAAGATAGTATGTAGCCTATTCTTTGTGAAGTTCATTCTTCTAGGCTAACATGGCTCCCATTTCCACCTCAGTAGCTAAGATGTATAAGTAGAATGGCACTCCTGGTCTAGGTGGTGCCAATACTTGTGGCAAAGCCAAGTATTGTTTAATGTCATCAAAGGCAGATTGGCACTCATCATCCCAGTGAAATGTGACCCCCTTATGCAATAATTTATTCATGGGGTGGCACTTGTTAGATAACTACGCTATGAAGCGCTTAATCGAAGCGACCTTTCCCTGCAGACTCTTGAGCTGCTTGATGGTGGTTTGGGGAAGCATTTCAAGGATTGCCTTGACTTTGTTTGGTTCTACCTTGATTCCTCATTTGGAGACTATGAAACCCAAGAGCTTTTTGGAGGTGATGCCAAAGACACACTTCTTGGGGTTTAGTCTGACTTTATGTTCCATGAGGCGATCGAGGATCTTGCTTAAGTCATCAAGATGATCTGGGCACAAAAGAGATTTGGCCAACAAATCATCCATGTAATCTTCCAAAGTTTTGTGCATGTAATCATGAAATATGTACGTCATGGCATGTTGGTAGGTGGCACCAACATTTTTAAGGCCAAAATGCATGACCTTATAACAAAATGTCCCCCAAGGCGTTGTGAACGCTGTTTTTAGTTGGTCCTCAAGATTTATATGAATTTGATTGTATCCTGAGAAACCATCCATGAGGGAAAGCATTTCATGGCCCGTTGTAGCGTCTACCAATGTGTCAATGCTCGGCAAGTGGAAATCATCCTTAGGACTCGCTTTGTTGAGATCTTGAAAATCGGTGCATATGCGAATCCTCTCATCGGGCTTTTTGACGGAAACCATGTTAGACAACCATGGTGGGTAATGCACATAGATGACAAACTGTGTATCCAACAGCTTTTGTAGCTTGTCTTTGACCATTAAGGCCACTATTGGGTGCATCTTACATAGTTTTTGCTTCACTGGCTTGACTGTCGGATCAAGCATCAGATTATGCGTGACTAGCTGTGGGTCTAGTCCTGGCATGTCTTTGTATGACCATGCAAAAACCTCCTTTTATTTGAGAAGGGCAATGTAGTCGATTTGCTCTTTGGGGGATAGACTTACCCCCAGCTTGATGATTTGCAAATTCTCTGGATTTGAGCCGATGTCTATGTCAGTCGTCTCCTCAACCGACATGTGGGATCCATCCTCCAACTGGTGTGGAGTTGGGATCAAATGGATATCGTTTGCTAAATTTAGATCATCATTTGGAACATCAAGTTCCTCTTCAGCATGGAAGACATCTTGAGTCTATCCTAGGGTGAAATGGAACATCCCACTGCAGGGCCAGTACTCTGATGGGGATGGTGGTGTGTCAGTGTGATCCTAGTCAATAGCATCTAGATCTAGATACAATGACCGTGTCAGGTTGGCTGGATCATGGATGGGAGTGGTTAAGTCAATGGAGATCATGTTGATGAAATGATTTTAACCTCCATTATCATAGGTGTGATGACTATGACATTTCGGATGTTCTTGGTGCTTTGGATCTGGCTCTATGGGCACTAGCACAAATGGGTCAGCCCTATGCATGGATATGAAGACAAGGTCCACCCTAGGTACTGATGGTTTGATAGTTTCTCCAGGTGGGAGATACTCTCTATGTGCCTGGAGTGGCAGGTGCAGTAATTGCTATAACTGCACCGAGTTGAGGTGCCACCTATGTCTTGGACCTATGTGTAAATGTTCAAACATGTCGTCTATGTCCAAAGGGTATCGTTGTCGCATCTGTCGCATATTATTGAGATAAGCCATCTCAGTTTCATCTTCATAGTCACTGTCAGAGGTCCAAAGGCCCTCATTGGCTCCAACAACTGCTTGCGACATAGGAATCCCATCTTGTTCGAGCAAATTGATGTGGTCCCATCGAAGTTGTTCTGCTCTCTGCGGGGGACCTGATTCTCTTGAAAGGGCATATGCTCAATTGGAGCACCTAAAGGGAACATTGTCATGAATCTTTCTTGATAATCATCCATGGGATGTACTTGTGAATGATTGATGTTAGACTCGATAGGATCCCAAGGTGCTACGTCATATTTAGACTCATATTTTGAAGACCCTTATTGGTCTTGTCCATATCCCTCTTGTATGGGAATCCATGAATTTTCTCCTTGTTCATCCGAAGGGAAAGGGTTGTTAGGGTCAACAAGGTTAGTTGTTAACAATGGTTGATAATATCCCAATGTATATGTTGTGTGAGAATTGGCATATGGATCTAATGCCAACCCATCCTTATTGCCTATCTTGGGCAGGGGGTGGTTGAACCCTACTCCTGACTTGTCATATGGCATTTGGTATCTTGGTTGGCAAAGAACACACACTCCTTGCTCATACCGGCCCAACCCATATCCATGCCAATTGCATTGGCCAAGATACCTCAAAGCAAAGTTTGGGTTGGACAGATAGTTGACATCCTCAGCAAAGGGTTCTTCATCTTCGTCTTCTTGCATACAAATCTCAATGCCATTATCTAGGCCCCCATAAACAAAAATTTTCTGATTGGGTGGGTAGCCTAAAGGAACCATAGAGTAGATGGGGAGTCGAGGTCACCCCATATCTCGCATGGACTCAAGCATGGGCATTGCTACAATGTTCCTCACTAGATACTCCCCCAGGCCCGTGCTGGCCATTTCAACGGTGACTGTTGGCGGTTGAGGGGGAGTGAATGGGAGTCCTTCCTGAATCCACTCCATGTGGGGCGAACTAGGCGTCTCGACTTCCATTTTGCTAGGCTTCTCTTCTATAGAGATGGTTGAGACTAGAGGTGGCTCCTCTTCTATGGGTTTCTTTCCCTTGTCCTTCGATGTTGCCACCATAGGTGGCAGTGTTGTTGAAGGACTAGCAAAATAAGAGGGACCCGACTGAGGACTCGATGGATTAATTACTAGAGATGCCTATGGAATTGGACCCTGGTGAGATGGATTCAATTGAAAATCCACATGTGTTGAGGTAAGGTTCGATTGCGACATGAATTGCAATGTATTACAGTATTTGAAGGGCTCCAAGTCCACCAGGACTACATGCACCTGTCCTTCAAATGTATACTTCAGGCACTGATGAGCTATGGAAGGGACACACTTCATGTCCCTGATCCAAGGTCGGCCCAGTAAGATATTATAAGCCATCTCACCTTCTAAAATGTGGCACAATGTATGAATGGTCTTTTGTCCCACTTGGATGGGTAGGACAATTGTGCCAACTATCGAGCAGATTGCATCATTGAATGCTCGCAGTGTGTAAGTAGAGGCCACAATGTGAGATGTTGGCAACTTCAAATGTTTCAACGCTGCTGTAGTGATGATATTACTGGACGAGCTAGTGTCCACCAACACTCTCTTATATGGAATCCCGTTGACCCACACAATAACGTGCAGGGGTGGATCTACCACATCACCAGTCACCACTTTCAATTCATCTTCTCTAAAGGTGATTACTGGTTTTGTACATTGTTTGACATGCCCCACAAAATTCTTGAAAGAGTTCGCTTCATGGGGCTACAGCTCGATAGCTTTTAAAATCTCCATTAGAGCTTCTCGATGGGGTGCTGATTGTTGAATTAGCTCGTATATGGAGAGCCTAGCCGACATGGTCCTTAGACTTTGGGTAAGTCTAGTCTAAATCGTAGCCACTGGTCTAGGCGAGGGAAGTTGCATAGGGGGTTGTTGCGGTTGTGACGTCGATGGAACCTCTCTTGTGGCTGCCGTGGGGGCAGCTCCTGGGTATCTCTTGTTCCTAGTCACTATGCTTATCATCCCTACATATCCTTGCATAGGACAATTCTGTTGCACCTCATTAACTTGAGGTTTTGTTGGTGCCTCATGGGCAGGCAAGGGGTATCTGAATACTCCCATATGTTGGTTGTTTGGTAGTACAGGGTTATCCACCGCCAATGTCTTATCGTCAATGAGATCTTGTATCAAACCTTTAAACTTCTAACATGCGTTAAGATCATGTCCCTTACGCCTGTGGAACCGACAGTACAAATCCTCTCAGTACCCCTTAGGCTTCGGTGCATTAGGGTCTATAGTTTGAATCTCTAAAAGGTTGATCAAGTTCACCGCTGACAAGCGGTCAAATAGAGAATCCCTAGACTCTATGTAAGGAGTAAATTGTTTCCTAGGGCGACGCTACTGATTTTGCTTCTAATTTTGGTTTTCTATCTCATAGTTGTTACGAGGCATTGCCTAATAGTTAGCCTTTTGATGCTGTGTTGCTTGTGCTAGCTTAGGGACGTTGATGGCAACCTGATTAACCACAGCAGGTTTCGGTTGCATGGTCCCTAGTTTAGTGTTCTTGTTCCATTATCTTTTCTTAGGTTTGGCGATCTTGCCATCCTGTATTTTGATCTCTTCGATGATTCTGGCTTGCACCAGTGCTTCTTCTAAACTGGTATATTGTTGTAGCTGCAATAGCACGAAGATTGATCTCAAACAACTTTTGGAGAACATTTGGGTCAAGTCAAACATAGGAGGGAGGTAGGGTAGCTTTGAAAGCAACGTCCTCCACTGGTTCCCATATGCCACCATAGATTCCTCATACTTCTTGAGGCTAGCTAGATCACTTAGTGATGCCTTTTTCTTTGTGTTGAAGGCAAAACATTCTAGGAATGCGTCCACTAGCTGATCTAAGTTACAGATGTTGTGCTTTGGTAATTGAGTAAACCAATCCAAGGTAGGGCCTACAAATGTGGTTATAAATGTTCTTAATAGCAAAGCATCATTGTACTGAATGCCAAAGCATTGGCTTAGGAATCGAGTCACATGCTCTTGGGCATCTTTCTCTCCTCTAAAGAGTGCCAACTAAGGTAACTTAAAGTGTTTGGGTATGGAGATGCCGACACTAACGGATGCACAGGATAACTACGGAGTTGGCATAAAGTAGGATTTTGGGGCCTAGAATTCTTGATCTCCATAGATTCTAAGCGCTCTAACAACACTTTATATGCATCAGAGGATTTAATTTCTTCCTCCTTAGTTTGCTATCGTTGTTGATTACGGGGAACTCGAGGCTTATTGAGAGGTAGCTGGCTAGCACCCCCTTTGCCTTGATAGAGCGTTTCAGCCCGCTCTTCTTCTTGTTCATACTCCTCATAGGCTTCCTGAGGAGTGGCTGGCCGAGTCCTATAAACATGGGTAGGTGCCCGTGGAGGGTGCCCATCATTGTTTCTAGGAGTGGCCTCCCACTCAAGTCTAGAAGGTCTCGGAGGTAGTACTTGATAAGGTCGCATGGACCTCTCTTGTACTAAGGGGTCAATCCTCTCATACACTTCTACTTTATGCGCACAAGGGATTTGACCCTTCGCAGGCACATTGTTGTGAAGCAATTCGGCTATCTGACATTGAATGCACTCTTTGTTAAGCCAACAAAGATGCTCTAACTGTTCTTGGTCTTGCCTATGCTATGCGATTTGCGCTTGGTAGGTGACATGTTTGGCAATCGCCAAGTCAATTTGTTTCGTCGTCTCTTGTTTAGGAAGCCTAGATGCCTCCCCTACATGTCTATCTCGATCATGGTGATCCGAGATCCCTATGGGATGCTTCCATCTATCAAGGTTAGCAACATTAACCTGAGGCTTTGGCCTTAATGGGCGATCCTGATACAAGGCAGGCATGGAGGTACATCACTCCCGCACTGTGTAATGCTCCTGAGGAACATGGTACTCTCCCTCGTCCTCTCTTTCATATGCATAAAAGGTATGGGCGGAATTGTCTTGCCCTATCTGGAAAGCCTGATACTCTGGAAATGGTCTAGTGTTTCTAACAGCAATGCAGGGTAGAAGAGGGATGACAAAATCCGGTGGCCTCTCCTTCTGGACCCTCTGTTGCTCTAGAGTAGTACACAGTGCTTCATCACTAGGCCACCCATAACGAACTTCTAAGGGAGGTCTAGTGTCTGTGTTGAGATCTACATGTAGGTTATCCTCATGAAAGGGCCTATGCTGAGTGGGGCTACCTCTCCAAGAGGTGCCTCTCAAAGGGGTGCCTCTATAGTCCTGTTCTGTGATGGCATGATGTGGACTCTCTTGGGTGCCTTACCACCAAGGCGGGATGGCTAAGTCCTCAGGACTATATTGGAGGTGACTTGACCCCTTGGTGCACTTTCTACAATGCTTGCCCGTGATTGGGCTCGGCTATGAGTGAACACCATGGTGATGTGCTCCTAAAGATGAATAGATTTTTATCTTTTTTTAGGATTTTCTACGCTACACTTAAACAGAAAGAAAACACACAATCAATGCAATGATTATCTCGTTTAAAGATTTAAAAGTGTGCCCTAAAATCTGGTTTAGTGTATTTTGATGTTTTGAAATATTTTTGTGAAAACCGTTTAAATGCAATTATGAAGGCTCTTATGACTCCCAAAATGGTCGCCCCTTCAATATACCATTGCCGGACCGATATACCAACCTCTCTATATACCCGCCCTTACGTGAGGGAGACTATAGGTACGTGAGAGCAGATGATATGTGGAACATAGGCGGTACGGAAGGGGAATCGCTCTGTTTATGACACCTACCATAGAAGACTTATCCTCATGCACTGGGAATCACCCCAAACTACACTTGGTCAGCTTTCGTTAGGATTTACATCTAGCAACAATCATGATCGGGGTTATGGATGCAATATCTCAAGCCAAGGTGATGATGAAATCCACCATTGGTCTTGCTCAAGGGTTGGGGTTTTACGACCAACTCCTTGTTTTTAAAATTCCACGTGGTGTGTGGGGTTCTTTTTAAGTGCAAAATTGAAACAAGCAAGCCTCTAAACTCTCCTATGCAAGCAAAAATCAAAGAACACAAAATAGAAAATAGAAAATTTGACAAAGGGTGTTTAAAACCCCTACCTCTTCTCTGCCTAAATCGAATGTATTTGAATTTTTTCCTGTAACAGTATAGCGTTTGAAAACTTGGTACCTGTAAGAAAGAAAACAAGCAACTTTAATCAGAATTTTAATCTTAAAAATCAAGGTACAAAGGTCCCACCGTGATCGGCACTAAAAGCACGAGGATACGGAAACAAAAAGGAATATGCCACAAGAAAGAAACAAGAAATAACATAGAAAAATTGACACAAGATAAAAGCAATATGAAATATGGTAATCTCTTTATTGATACTCTTTTCAAAATGTGTTACAATACATCTCCTTCCTTTTTAGGGGAAAGAAGCATCAAATGCGTTTCTTGTCACAACATCCATGGATCACAATCCTTCTTCCGCGTGCCCACATGTGAGATGGGTGGACCAAAACGTCACTGTCACTTGCGTATATGATTCTTTGCTCTTTCCTGCTCTACTATCAGAAACCTACATTCAAAGAAACAAAAAATATTAGTAGCTCTTCCGGACAGAATGAAGCATGTATTTCCCAAGGTCTACTATCAGTAAATGCATGAAAATATTAAAACAATAATGAAATGACTTCGGATCAACCTAAAAATTTCATAGTAGCATAAATATGTCAACATAAGACCACTGCAAAAAGAACAGTCTAGAAATTCCTTACAGATTTGTATTTGCTCCAGGGTGGGATGAATTCACTTGTAATAACCTGTCAAAAAGCACCTTCTTCAATGCCTTGCTTAGGGAGCTCCAAATGACCTACAAAGTTGGGGTTAGCTAATTGGTGGTGTTTTGGGAAGACCCAGATGGTCATATTTCTCCAATTTGGCCTCTATAACCCATATTTTGCTGGTACCATCTGCAAGTTAGTGAAATCAAAAAATGACAAAAATCTGGTCAAAATTGCTCAGAATGAATTGAATTTTGAACTGTGACCTATTTAAACTATCTAGAATAAAATGTAAAAGAAAAACCAGAGAAATATATCACATATTTCTATTCATCTTGGGGTGGGGAAAATTTTACTGTGACAGATTGGGGAGTGCCTAGGGGCAGGATGCCCACCATTTGAGGCACTATTTAAATTGCACATACGAGGGCACCACTTGAGTTAACTGTCCTATTTTCAGAGAAAATCTAATTCCCTTATTTGGAATCTCCTTGCATGAGGTTTCTAAAATAAAAACACTCATAACTGAAGTCTCTCTTCTTGAATAAAAGCTATTCCTCGCAATTGCATGACCTGAAGCCTCAATTAACTAGCAGAGTTACCGAGGTTTGACTTTTTGCCAGTCAAAATTGCTATTCACCTCACCCTGGGGCGAATGCTGATATTCGTCCCTAGGTGGGACGAATGATAGTTTGTATTTGTCCCGGAGTGGGACGAGCAGAGAGCAAAGTGCCAAAAAGGTGCCAAATTGACCTTTGACCTCTAAAACTGCTTTTGGAAGTGGTTAGGACCATTGTTTAACCTTTGGGGGCTGCCCTAGGGGTTGTGTGTGTTAATGCGATCAACGCTTGTTGTCACATAATCGTATTGGTGTTGTTTTGGTGTCTACAGGTTCATATATTAATTAAAATTAATCTTTGTTTTAAAGTAAAAATTCAAAAAAATTATATAATATTTGCAATATATAACTTAGGAGCAATAAGGAATTCTACTGGGAATTAATCCATTTAATGTTTGCAAATATTAATGTGTTCTAGTTTTTCAAACTTGGGAGTGATAAGGGTTACAACATCAAACTAGTTTTTTGAAAACTAGAAACACTTGAACAAAATTTTCTACGGGTATAAAAAGGGGTTATTAAAATATTTTATCAAAGTTGGAAATTTGTATTCTTGTCTCAAAAAATTTTTCTTTAGGTACAAAATAAATCTAATATTAAAACCTCTTCAAAATTTGAAAATTTCTTAATTCAATAGGAAAATTAAGGAGTTAAGAAGTTATTTTTTTATTCTTAAAAACTTGTACAAAATCAACAAAAAAAAAAACTATATTTTACAAAAGCTCTATATCATACTCCAAATATATCTAGGGAGACATAAGGAAGCCTACATATCAAAGTATTGATATTAGGGAAATTTGAATGGTATCAAATAATTTCTTCCTAGCAGAATCTCAACTACTTAAGAAGACAAATTATTTCTCTTCGAAAAATAAAATGAAAGTAATCTTAGTATATGAAAAACTATGGGATGTTTTCAAAGAGAAAACACAAATACCTACTATAGGTGAAATTGAAATCCTAAAGTTTTAAGCAAATGACTCAAAAGCCTTAATGATAATAACATTTGCTATCACTGATGAGATTCAACCATATCAGTTCAGCCAAAATATATTTAGATGCATGGACAAGTCTAGAAAAAATATTTGAAGAGAAGAATAAGGGAACTATCCTTCATATTTAGACGCAATTTCACTCTCTAAATATGAATAGTGGAGAAAGCATAGAACTATTCCTAATAAATATTGTATATATTAAAGATAAAATATTGACCTTAGGAGAATCATTTAAGGATGAACTTCTCACTCAAGTAACCATGAGAGCACTTCTAGACAGTTATAAACACTTGGTCACATATTTATAGGTTCTAAGTAAAGATACATCTTTTGATGATCTAATCAATATAATTTAAGAATATGAAGTGGAAAATAATGTAAAATATGAATTGACTAACATTGCATTCGCATCAAAAGATAATCTACAAGGAAATATTGCATCTTTAGCAAGAGGATGAAAAACATGGTATTTTTAGATATGTAGAAAGAAAAGTCATAGTACCAACTATTACAGATACAATCCCAAAAATCAAAACCAATAAAATCAAATGCATAGTGGAAATCCTTTTCAAACTTGAAAATATCAAAGGAACCTTCATTAGTAATAATTTCAGTAACTAACCAATTATCCTCAAATGGAATATCAAAAGAGAATTCATAATGGACACCTGGTACATAGGATAAAAGAAATTTAAAAGATGAAAGAACCCACATATATTTATGAGGTGAAATATTTATCAACAAATGCTACATATTATAGAGACACTAATCATTTGCTTGAACAGGTTACAAAGAATGCAATAGAATATCAGGAGGAAGAAGAAGAAGATCCATATTGAAGACTGAAGTCTTCAATACCCAATTTCTATAATATGGAGGGATGTTAGAAATGGAGTCTATTCCATCATTTGAGTTATGTAAATGTATCTTTCAATGTACATGCTTAGTTCATGCAAGTTATCTAGTTAGTTCATGCAATGTAATAAGTGCCCAAGTGTCAATGTGTAAGTTGTACATGTGCAAGTTATCCCTTGCACAACTAGATAGAGTGTTGGCCAAGTATCCTATTTTACCTATATAAGGATGGCCTCATAGATAGAAATATATAGAGTCATCGAAATAGAGAGTCGAGGGACATAGTATAGCTTAGTTCTGTGTGTGACACCATCCATTGGTAATGGATGCAATGTAGTTTAGTAGCTTTATATTGGAGTGTTCATTTCATCCATAGCTACATTGTAATATTTTATATCATTTCTATTTATTGCATATTTTAGTCATCTAGCATATTTTTTTTTTCATATTATTCTGCATCTTATGATTACTATCTCTCCATACTTGCTACATCAAAATATAACAACCCCAAATATTCCAATATAGAAAATTCACTTTGTATCAATTTCAGAAATATGTGTTCCTTCCCAAGACAAAATAACTTGCTTCCCATCAACTACATCCATAGCAATGGCTTTGGTTCTCAATTATTGGATATTGGGCCTTCCTCCAGAAAGTAAAATTCCCAAGTCAAGATTCTTAGATTTCCTTCTACTTTCAACAATTTTTTTGGATAATTTTTTCCTTCTTTTCCAAATTTGAATCACTAGTACAAGTCTATTCTCCTTCATATTCTTTATCCTCATACCCATTTTGAATAATATCAATTTTTTTATTTTTATTTTTCCATAATCGATCATTGTCACATTCTACTAAGGAGTGTTTTCTCTATAGACCCTTATTTCGATGCTCCTTTCCTTCAACCCTGCTAGGAATGTGACTCTTTCTCAATATTCTCTTCTATATGCAAAGAATAAGTATTTACTTTTCAAACAAATTCATAGTCATCAATTCAATAATACCTCTAGGCTGGGTTTCTAGAGCAAGCTCTTTCTCTCCAACAATGCCATCCCTGTCAAGGGTAGCAAGAACCTCAAAGCTATTTGAAGATGGACCCTTACTAATTCTACCAATTTTTTCTACCCTAAAACTTCTCCTTGCTTAGTTTTCTTTTTCCTCTAAACCCTTAAAGGTTATCTAATTTTATTATTCATAACTTTCTCCTTAGTATTTTTTGGGTATTTTTCCAAATATGTCATATCCTTTCACAAAGGTTACACAAGGGAATGGAAGTTTCATACTGAATATCTTGTTTTCATTCCCTATAATTTGAAACTAGATTTATACAATGGTATAGGATTTAGAATCAAAAGTAATTATTTTTTCAATCATATTAGCTATCTCGAGAATAATATTGTTATCCCAATATTCCATTGGAAGCCTCATTAGAATCATTCATAAGGGCACAAATTGAAGAGTACCTATGGCTAGATGAAAGCCCTCCCTCTATTTTTGTAAATATAACCCTCTCCTTCCAAAACACCATGGGCCCCTAAAAACACATTTACCATATCCTCTAGATTTGTAAAGTTAAACAACAAAAAATATTAGGCAAAGCCACCACTACTTCCTACCACAAAATTTTTCATTTATCACAAACTCACTTCCTTATTCTATCTAAGTCCGGTCTATTACCAAAAAATTTCTTGAACAAATGATTTTTTCCTTTGTGAATCACTTTATCAGCCAAAATATTTAGGTCCTTAAGAGTAAAACCCTTTTCATCCCAATCTGAAGATAAAAAAAACACTCCTCTTGCAAAATTTGACCTCTCTTCAAAACTTGGGCCCAAGAAATGTATTCCTTTGACTTTTCTACTGCTTTTTAATTTGGATCTACTACTTTTAGGTCCAAAGGTTTATAATCTCTTCTATCCACATCCTTATAGGATTCTATTGCAACAGAACCCTCATCCATCACCTTTCCTACTCTTGTTCATGTCTCTTCTTTTTTCCAATATTCTTTAGCTTTGATAATTTTCTAGAAATAATATTCTACACATTCATGGTAGAGGTTTGAAGCATTGATGTTATTCTACACATTCATGGTAAAGGTTTGAAGTATTGATACACTCTAGATGAACCCACATTCATAGTAAGGATTTGAAGCATTGATGCACTCTAGATAAACTTTTGCTCTTTTGTCATAATGAAAGAGGCTCATTGAAACACTAACCCTCTTAAATAGTTTCAAATTTAAAATCATAAAATTATTCTTTCAATATTTAATGCAATTGTGATTATTAAAACATTTAATCAACTAACTATTATCAAGGAGATCACATTGAAAGTTTATCTAATAAGATTTTAGTTATTAAGGTTAATTTTATTTTATGGACCATAAAAATATTTTTTTAACACTCAAATCATTAAAAATTCTTTACACTATTTTATTATTTTATAATATATTAATTTAAGTACATAATTGCAAACCATAAAACTATTCGTTTAATACTTAATTCCTTGGAAAAATATTTTTAAAAAATTTTATTGTCTTATGATATTTTATTTTAAATATAATTATGTCACTATGTACATATTTGCAAGCCTTAAAACCATTCTTTTAATACTTAATTAGTAAATATATGGTCCTCTTGCTTTCTAACCTATTAATGTGATGATGCAAGTATAATGGCATATTCCATGATTAGAATAATGTTCCACATTAATACCTATCTATAGTGTGTGTATAATCCTATATTAACTATGTTGTGTTGTGGGACTTGAGTGGCTTATAAACCCCAACACTTACCATACTCTTTGCCAATGGGGTAGTAGTGTAAGTCATTGGTCCCACTTTTAGGGATTCCTCACCCTTATTAACATATGTTCCATAATATCTATCTATCTATTATTATATGTTATTTTAAATATATACATGTATCATATTGTAACTTACATTATTCATTTATTTCAATATATTAATTAATAAAGGATATTAATTTTTTTACTGAGTAAATACTTCTTATACATATACATATTCATCGTGGGATTGAATCCGGGTTTAAATATTTAATAAACAAAATTCAATCATTTATTTTATATTTTATTTCTTTCTCAATAGGTTATATGGGATTGCAATAGGTCCACTCCTATTATATCACCATAGTGATATTACAAGCTTAGATATTATCCATCATTTACCAATATTCTAACCTAGGTCTCCTTCTTAAAATATTGAGGAAGGTAACTGGTTGAGCTAATATCACTTGATATTTTATATTTTATTTAACTTAAATTCTTTGGTGGTATTGATATCTTTTCAATTAATACACCAATAATTTTATCTTAAATCATATATTAAAAATACAAATTCATTTTGATATTTGATAAACTCTGAAAGAAAAATCCATTGAAATTAAATCAATTAATACTAATTACTAAGATGATTAAATTTATTACTTAAATTTATAACTTAACTAAAATATTTTTTATAAAATAATTTTAATTATTAAATTACATAAATCACCATATAATATCATCGTATAAACATTTTACTAAGTTTATTTTTAAAAAGAATTTTTTTTTAATTTATTTTATTTTTAAAAGGAAAATTTTTAATTTATTTTATTAATATATTGATACCAAATGAGATTTGTATGGTTAAGTGAACAAATACTTTGTTTCGATTTAAAACTTTTTTGTTCATTTTTGTAGTTTGTGAATAATCCTACATTAACTGTATTGTGGGATTTGAGTGGGTTATAAACCCAACACTTGTCATACTCTATGTCAATGAGGTGGCAGGCTTAAAGCAATGAGGTGGCAGGCTTAAAGCTGCAAATCCTTAATCCCACTTTATAAGATTCCTCATCTCTATTAACATCCAATTTGAAATTGACCTAGTGAATTGCGGAAGTATTCGGCCATGCCTAGTACCTTACTCAATTGCCGTCCTATTTCCGCGAAACATCCATTTGTACTCAACAGTTCAACCCAATTCAACCTTCATCAAATGCTAAATGCTGACTATGAAAATGAAGCTGGGTCATTTATTGGTCTTTTAGAAATATATTGACTGCTTGTGATTTAATATTTGCTCAAATATAATTTAGATTCGATTTCGCCTAGATTCGATTTAATATTTGCTCAAATATAATTTAGATTCGATTTCGCCGAAGTCTGATGTCCACTTTACACGACTTCAGCCATTTGTCAAGATATTCATCCAGCTTAAACTACACTTTCATGGTTAGACAACGCGTACTAAGCAAGGTGGTTTGGATTATAATGACTGCAAGACTGCAACCAAAATCAACTGGATGTAGATAAAGATAACAGTTATAAATTTCCTTAAAAAATATTATACTATAATAGATAGGACTAATAGTGCGCTATAGATGAGTTCAACTCCGGAAGTAAACAGGGTCAAATATGTTTATATTCCTCTCACCAAAAACTGCATGGACTGTTATGAAAAAAGCCCCAAAACAGGTCTAGAATAGATTTCAAGAATTTTTTCGTCGTTATGTTCCATGCCTTGATTCTTCTGAGCGGTCCTCACATTCTCCGGGATTTAAGAGTTTTTTTCCTAATCTAGTGAAAACGATTTAAAAAAAAAAAAAATATATATATATATATATATATATATATATATATATATATATATTTTGTTTTGCAATGGCATTTGCATGCACTCAGACGGGTTTTAACTTAAAATGGTTTATTCCCAAATTCAAAATGTGCATTGGAACAATGAATCAACGTTATCTTATTAATTAAGAAACGGGTTCAAAATAACATTTATTATGTTCCCAAACAAGAACAAATACTCGACTAGACAAATCTCACAGACGCCTTTAAATACGAACCTGTCTCCTCTAGAGTATATAGAGCATCTATCAAAATATTTGCAGTTGGAATATTGGAACCTACAGGCAACGTTCAACGGGTGATAAATGTTAGAAAAATTAACCCAGATTTCATGCCTCCGTCAGATTGCGCTCCGAATTTGGGTGAAGTCGGACTGTGCTCCTGCAGTCCAGGATCCCGGCAAATGTGTGACATGACATCACACCTACCTTCTGACAGATGTGACATCTGACAGATCCCATTGCCGCAGAAGTTAATGCCAGTTCGGCGTTTGGTCAGGCGAGTTAATGCCAGTTTGGCGATTGGACAAAAACCCTAGTTGAAGGCCTGTCAGAACCTGTCAGAGGATAACCCTTATCTGAACCTGTCAGAGGATAACCCTTATCCTCCTCTCCCCACGGCTATAAAATGCAGTTCGGGTCTTTAGACAAAGTGTGCGTGTGTGAGAGAAGTTCGTGAAAGAGGAAGCGGAGAATAGAGCAGAGAAAGGAGGGCGAGCGATTCAATGAGCAGTGTGGCTCAGCTGATTAATTTTCGAGCAGTAGAATCGACATTTTCCCTTTTAGTTTATCCTGCAGCTTAGTCTACAGATGTTATTTCCTTGGTTGAGGAATTCTGTAAATCTAGTTTCATATGAATAAAGTTTGCAATCGTTTCAAGCATCTTTAGGGTTTACAGTTTTATTGTGCTAAAGTTTATTGTTCTCTGTTCCGGCGTTTCTCTCCTCTCATACGGGTCTTGCCAAGTCGAGCAAACCCAACGGCAGTCGCGGAAGACAAAGAAGTCTGAAGTAGCCTTCCCACTTCGCTGCTGCAATCTGACTGCGCCCGAGTTTCGAGCGCAGCCTGAGTGCCAGCAAAGTTCGTTAGCCAGTGAAGTTCGCACTTCGCTGCCAACTTACGACTTTCGCCTTGCACCGTGCGAAGTTCGCACTTCACGTGCGAAGGCTGAAGTTTGCCTTTATTCCAGCATAGTCTGCACTGCGCTCGCGACTGGCAGACTTCGCCCATTTTCCAGTGCAGTCCGCACTACGCTCACGAGTGATGGACTTCGCCCATGGTTTGGGGTCGTTCGCACTTCACTCTCGAAGCTGGGAGCTGGTCGTGCGCCCTGCGTAGTCCGAACTATCAGACTTCAGCGATTAAAATAGAAAATTGTTCCTTTAAATTGGTATCAGAGCTGATTGTGCCATGATGCGGAGATAGAAGATGGATTTCAGAAAGAATTCTCTGTAGTTGTAGATCTCACGATTAATGGCAAGAACTATGATTACTGGAGCATCCAAATGAAGATCATGTTCGAATCTCAGGAGCTATGGGAGTTAGTCGAGAACGGCTACCCAGAACTAGTAGATGTAGCAACACTGGCCGCCCTCTCTTAAGCAGACAAGGATCTATTGAAAGAGCACAAGAAGGACTAGAAGGCCCTCTTCTACATCATGCAAGCGGTTGAGGATACCATCTTCCCATGGATTGCATCAGCCACCAAGGCCAAGCAAGCCTGGGAAACCCTGGCAAGTTCATATCAGGGCATCAACAAAGTGAAGTTGGTGAAACTACAAATGCTTAGGAGAGAGTTTGAGAACCTGCAAATGAGCGAGTCTGAGTCGATGAGCAATTTCTTCACCCAGACGATGGATATTATCAACTAGATGCGGTTGAACGGAGAAAATGTGTAGAGCCAAAGAATCGTGGAGAATATTCTCAAAATTTTGCCTGCTAAGTTTGGATCGGTTATGATAGCAATCGAAGAGTCGAGGGATTTGACAACCCTCTCGACAGACGAGCTCATGGGTTCATTACAGACGCATGAACAGAGGTTGAGCCGCTCAACTTAGTCTTCTTTGGAGCAAGCCTTCAAAGCGTAGGTCTTAGTCCGAGACAACTGCAGACAAGACTCCCACCATGGCGCTTCTAGTTCTCAAGGAGGAAGAGGCAGAAGCAGGCATGGGAGAAGTAACAAGCAAGGAGGGAGATCAAACCCTCATGATGCTGAGCTAAGTTGCAACTTTCATCAGCAAGGAGGAAGAGGCACTGGCAGAAATCAGCAAGGAAGCTCTCAGCAGAAGAAGGACATGTCAAAGGTCCAATGCTACTACTGTAGTAAGTTCGGCCATTATGCCTCACAGTGCAGGAAGAAGATGGAGAATGAGAATCAGTAGCAAGCCTATTATATGGAGGAACCCAAAAATGCGGCAAGAGGAAATGTGCTGCTGACTTGCAATATTGAAGAGGAGAGCAAGAAAAACATCTGGTATCTTGATAGTGGTTGCAGCAACCATATGACTAGGAACAGGGAGATGTTCTCACAACTGGATGAAACAGTCCAGTCCGAAGTCAAGATGGGGAACAACTGCAAAGTTTCTGTGATGGGGAAAGGAAAGATCCTCATCCAAACCCGGCATGGTGAAAGAAAAATAATTCAAGATGTTTTTTATGTGCCTGGGTTGAAGCACAATCTGCTAAGTGTTGGACAGCTTGTGCAGAAGGGGCACACTATACTATTCAAAGATGGTGTATGTTCCATCAGAGACAAAGTGCATGGACAAATCGCAATAGTGTCCATGATGAAAAACAAAATGTTTTCGTTGCAGATTCAGAATGAATATTTTATGTCTCTGAGTGCAGTTGAGAAGGATGCTACCTGGCTGTGGCATCTCAGATTCGGTCACCTAAGTTTCAGTGGCCTGAATCTGCTACACAAGAAGTAGATGGTGAAGGGTTTACCCCTTATTGAGCAACCGAACCAAGTTTGGGAAGGTTGCGTGGTCGGCAAGCAACACAGGGATGCATTCCTTGTAGGACAATCTTGGAGAGCATCACAACCATTGGAGCTGGTGCACTCAGACATTGTGGTCCCATGCAGACCACCACACTTGCCGGCAACAAGTTCTTCCTGACCTTCATTGATGACTTCAGTCGGAAGACATGGATTTATCCAATCAAGTTAAAGTCAAAGGCATTCGCAAGGTTTAGGGAGTTCAAGGCTTTGGTTGAGAAACAGAGCGGTTATTATATGAAGACTCTCAGAACTGATGAAGGTGGAGAATACATCTCCAACGAATTCCACAACTTTTGCAAACAACATGGAATTCGAAGGCAGTTCACTGCCAAATACATGTCGCAGCAGAATGGCGTAGCTGAGAGGAAGAACAAAACAATCATGGAGATGGCACGGAGCATGCTGAAGGCAAAAAGTTTGCCACATGAGTTCTGGGCAGAAGCTGTAAGTTGTGCAGTTTATCTGCTAAACGGTGTCCCACCAAGAGTGTGAGGGACAAAATTCCAGAGGAAGCCTGGAGCAAGTTGAAGCCAAGTGTGGCTCATTTACGAGTTTTTGGGTGCATAGCATATGCACATGTTCCAGATGAGAAAAGGCAAAAGCTGGATGACAAAGCTGAAAGATGCATCTTCATAGGGTACAACGAACCAGCAAAGGCATACAGGCTATACAATCCTATGACAAAGAAACTTGTCATCAGTCGAGATGTGAAGTTCCTGGAGGATGAAGCCTGGAATTGGAAGTCAAAGACTGGTCAGTCTGAACTAGCAACTATTGAATCTGCAGACTTGGAGGAAAACAGTGTCCAACCACTTGTGCCTTCAAGCAGCAACAGTGGTGCCAGCAATAGCATAGCCTCATCATCCTGGTCACCTCCACTTGCAAGAAGAATTCAAAACCTGAGGACTCCTACGAAGACTCGGAGCTTGCGAAACATTTATGAGGTAACCCGTAATCAGTTAGATGAAGATTATTCTAATTTTTCTCTCTTTACTGAATGTGATCCAGTGGAGTTTGAAGAGGCAAGTCAGAATCGCAAATGGGTGAATGCAATGGATGAGGAGATAGCGACCATTGAGAAGAATGAGACATGGCAGCTAACAGATCTTCCAGCACAAAAGAAGACCATTGGGGTCAAGTGGGTATATAAAACGAAGTTTAATGCCCAAGGAGAAGTTGATAGGCATAAGGCTAGATTAGTGGCGAAAGGCTACAAGTAGATGTCAGGTGTTGACTATCATGAGGTGTATGCACCTGTAGCCCGACCTGACACAGTCAGAATGATTCTGGTACTGACAGTGTAGAAAGGATGGAGCGTATACCAGATGGATGTCAAGTCTACCTTCCTCAACAGAGTGTTGGAAGAAGAGGTCTACATAGACGAGCTGCCCGGTTATGAAATACAAGGGCAAGAAGGCAAAGTCCTGAAACTAAAGAAGGCCCTATATGGGTTGAAGCAAGCACCCCGGGCATGGTACAACTGTATTGACAATTATTTTCAAGAGAATGGGTTTCATAAATGCCCATATGAGCACTCACTGTACATGAAGACAAATGCAGCAGGTGAGCTCATCATTGTCTACTTGTACGTAGACGATCTGATATATACTAGCAATAGCAGCAGCCTATTTGCGTAGTTCAGAACATCCATGAAGTCTAAGTTTGAAATGATTGACATGGGGCTGATGAAATTTTTTCTCGACATTGAAGTTGACCAATCTACAGATGACATCTTCATTTCTCAGGGCAAGTACGCAAAGGATGTCCTGAAGCGCTTCAAGATGGAGGACAACAAACGTGCCATCACACCTATAGCCACAGGTTTGAAGCTGAGCAAGTTGGATATAGGGAGGAATGTAGATCCAACCTTGTTCAAGAGGCTAGTTGGCAGTCTGATGTATTTGACTGCAACTCGGCCATATTTGATGTTCAGAGTCAGTCTGATCAGTCGTTTCATGGAGACTACGAAGGACACGCACTGGCAAGCAGGCAAGAGGATCTTGTGCTATGTCAACGGGACGCAAAACCATGGCCTATTTTATGCTAGACGAGACCAGCTGGAACTGGTCGACTTCACAAATAGTGACTGGGCTGGCAGTATCGATGATCGGAAGAGCACCTCCGGGTATGCTTTCCATCTCGGATCAGGGGCAATCTCATGGGCATCCAAGAAACAACCCATCGTTGTGTTGTCCATAGCCAAAGCAGAATATGTCGTCGCCACGTCAGCCGCATGCCAGGCAGTTTGGCTACGAAGAGTTATGAGTGAACTGAACTTTCCTCTGGAAGGCACGACAACAATTTTTTGCGATAACAATTTGGCCATTGCACTGTCAAAGGATCCCGTCTTCCATAGCCGGACAAAGCACATAGACATCCGGTATCATTTCATTAGAGAGCTGGTGAAATTCAGCGAAGTACAATTGCAGTTTTGCAGGTCCAAGGAGCAGCTGGCAGATATCTTCACGAAGCATTTGAAGGAGGAAGACTTTAGCAGATTGCGAGAGCAGCTTGGAGTCAAAGCGCTCGTGAAATCAGGCTTAAAGGAGGGTGTTAGAAAAATTAACCTAGATTTCATGCCTCCGCTAGACTGTGCTCCGAATTTGGGCGAAGTCGGATTGCGCTCCCGCAGTCCAAGATCTCGACAAATGTGTGACATGACGTCGCACCTACCTTCTGACAGATGTGACACCTGACAGATCCCATCGCCGCAGAAGTTAATGCCAGTTCGGCGTTTGGTCAGGCGAGTGAATGCCAGTTCGGCGATTGGACAAAAACCCTAGTTGAGGGCCTATCAGAACCTGTCAGAGGATAACCCTTATCTGAACCTGTCAGAGGATAACCCTTATCCTCCTCTCCGCGCAGCTATAAAAGGCAGTTCGGGTCTTCAGACAAAGTGTGTGTGTGTGAGAAGTTCGTGAAAGAGGAAACGAAGAATAGAGCAGAGAAAGGAGGGCAAGCGATTCAATGAGCAGTGTGGCTCAGATGATTAATGTCTGAGCAGCAGACTCGACATTTCCCCTTTTAGTTTATCCTGCAGCTTAGTTTGCAGATGTTGTTATTTCCTCAGTTGAGGAATTTTATAAATCTAGTTTCATATGAATAAAGTTTGCAATCGTTTCAAGCATCTTTAGGGTTTACAGTTTTATTGTGCTAAAGTTTATTGTTCTCTGTTCTGACGTTTCTCTCCTCTCATACGGGTCTTGCCAAGCCGGGCAAACCCAGCGTCAGCCGTGGAAGACAAAGAAGTCGAAGGCCAGAGTTGGCCAAGTTTGAAGCAACCTTCCCACTTCGCTGCCGCAATCCGACTACGCCCGAGTACCAACGAAGTTCGTCAGCCAGCAAAGTTCGCACTTCGCTGCCGACCGACGACTTTCGCCCTGCACCGTGCGAAGTTCGCCTTTATTCCAGCGCAGTCCGCACTGCGCTGGTGACTGGCGCCCATTTTCCAGCGGACGGACTTCGCCCGTGGTTTGGGGCCATCCGCACTTCGCTCCCGAAGCTGGGAGCTGGCCGTGCGCCCTGCGCAGTCCAAACTGTCGGACTTCGGCGATTAAAATAAAAATCGTTCCTTCAATAAAGAAGCTTTTCCTTCACTAATAAAGGTATAAAAACTGTGGCGCCATCACACTTCTTCTTTAAGGTTCAACAAAATTGGAGTACTGTGGGGTTTCAAATCTGAAACGTGAATGTGGATGTGTGAGTGAGAGAAGAAGTATTCAAATTATCTTAGCTTTTGCACTAAAATGCATAAAAAAAATGCACTATTATTTTGGCCTACTACGGAGACAAGTGTATATTTTAAATGTAATGAATATCAGACCCAGAGCTTTATTCCAGATTCAATCCATCAACGAACACGGATAATTTTAAACCCAAATCAAGACATAACTTTCTATTGGTAGCCATGAGAGAGTTATATGATATTGAAACAAATAAGTTTTACTAAAATTCCAGCGTTATTTGCACTGTGATTCAAGAGTGAATCATGGCGGAAGGTATCATTTTCGAGGAATTTTCAGACATCTCTAGTGTACTGAAATTTGGATGAACTCATTCTGAGCTCAACACGAAAGATGGGAAAATGTAATGCGTTACAATTTGAGGATTTGAATGAATTTATGTCATGTTCATCCCATTTGCTACTTCACTATGTATCTTGAACTTCTAAGCAAATATTCATAATTTATGAAAATTGATCCCTATAAATGAAATATATACATTTACTATCACAAAGCACCAAAATAGATTTGGTGCGTTCACAGAAAAATTGTCAGCATCAAATGATGTGTGTATGCGAAAAAAAGTTAACTGGGTTTACACCGTAGTATATGGAAATCAATTACCACCTTTGAACCCATTACATTCAACATTGTATTTCATCGAGAAGCTTATATTTCCTCCTTACTCTGTCAAACTTAGATTTCTTCTTCTTCAGTTTTTTGGGTACCTTTTCATTACCAGAAGAGCATTTTTTCAACTTTCTATTCACATTGGCGTTGAAGTCCATGCACCTTCCTAACCCAACACATGAATTTCTAATCCTTTTTATCCTTTTAACATTTCTGAAAATCTCGATGCCAGAGCCTGCTTTCTCTTGAATTGTGTAGCACCAGTCACATAGTTCAGAGTTCCTCTGAGCTGATACATTCTCATAATATGCTCTACTGCAATACCTGAAAACAAAATGCATATGATCAATTAATGTGCTTCAAACAAATTGAAGGCTACAAATTTTACCATTCTTAAGCTCCATATTTTCCAAATTAAAATGGTTAATATATACTCCATCAAACTTGTCCAAAAGCACATCAGTTGAAAACCAAAATATAACGCAGTAGAGAAGGGTTTGTTGGCATACTGATGCTGAAATCGCATTAGACATTTCTTGCATTGGAAAAAATACATTTGAAATCCCAAATCGCCACACATGCTGCACTGCATCCCTTCTCTTCTGGACTTGAGATTGTATTGCAACCCATTAAAGGACATATAGAGGTGGGGTAACAAAGACCCGATAACGTTTGAGTTTCTTCCGGGAACTGGCTACAGTGTAATGTATTCAACCATTTCTTTCACAATAAACGAGATGATATTGAAGTCAAAGCTACCTTCCATTACGCTGACAAATACTTAAATGAGGGGAAGATACGGTTCGTTGAGTTGTCTTGTACTAAAAGCGTGTTCAGACATGTCAGAGACTGTAAAGTTTGGTGGATTTCCAGGCGAAGTAATTAAATTTATCTTGTACTAAAAGTGCGTTTTGCACGTCAGAGAAGGAATTAAATTTATCTTGTACTAAAAGTGCGTTTAACACGTCAGAGAATGTACAGTTTGGTGGATTTCCGATCGAAGTAATTAAGTATCGTCGGTTGAAGTAATTAAATTTATCTTTAAATGATGTGAAACCTTTGACAAAATTTTCAAAAGCTTTGCGGATTTTTGTACTATTTTTAAAATAATAATTCCAAAGGTTCTAGATCCATTCCACTGTTCGTGAAGATATTTAAGGAGAAACGTCACTTACACGTCACTAACCATTTTTTATTTTTTTATATTAATTATAATATTTAAGGACTAAGATAAGATCATTCTCATTCCCTATTTCCATTTACAAAGTTATAAGAGATCTTAACAATGACATAATCTTATTTGAAAAATAAATTGGTTCAATACACTCAGATATAACGGCATAATAATAAATTGAAATAGGCAATGAAAATATTAAGTATTTTCAGTCTGAAAAGTATATAAAAAAAACTTCATATAAAGTTTGAAAAAAATATTTAAACTTTATTATAGCTTTTTTTTTCTCATATAATATAATATTTATTTTATTATTAAATAAATATTTAGTATTTTTATTTATTAATTATAACAAGTTAATAATTTTTATAAGATTGAGTTTTTAGTAATTATTTATTTAAATTGAAAGTGTTTGCATAAAGGTTTAATTTTATAATGATTATATTACTTTTTAAAAAAGTTATTGTGCACTTTTATTGAGAACCACTTCTACCAAAATACTAAAATATTATATTGATTGTTAGGTTAGTTTAACAACAACTAACATTCCATTTTATTACATATATTTATCTCTTGGTTTTCTATAAAAAATAATCCTTATCTTCCTCAAAATATTATACTTCACAATCATGAGCTTCACCTCATTTTCATTAAGTGATAATATATCATTTGTCTAGTTGTCTTCTAAAAATAGAATTTCACCAAAATAATGATCAACATCATTATTGGTTAAAATATCTAAAATATCTGCTGCCTAATTTCTTTCTTTATAGATATGCTTACACTTTTTAGAATGCCTCAATAATAGATGATGAAAATCAACAATAATATTATTTTTCAATTCCCAAATTTTGTTGATTTTATTAATAATAATTTGTGAATCCCCTTAATTGAAATATATCTCCATCTTTTTTCAATTGTAATTTTAATTTCCACAAGAATTTTCCTACCCTCTATATCATTTTTAGTTGAAGTTCCATATGATTCTTAGTAAGTGAAGAGAATGCCTTGATTATTGTGAAAAACACCACCTCCACTAGTTTTTTTTTTGAATTTTCTTTAAAAGCACCATCAAAATTAGTTTTGATAAACCCAACTTGTAGATATTTTAATCATCAAAGCAAATCCTTTATTTTAATTACATCATAAAAAATGACTTTTCCATTTATGATCAAATATTGTAAGCAATTTTTTTTTTTTTTGGTTACATAAGTGAATTGGTTACAACCATACCATCTCGTTAACGTTAACCCGATGTGATATGGGGACCGTCGATCGCTTGGGGTTCGTACCATCAACATCGGTCTAGCGCATCACCCAGAGGAGTCGGATCAGACTACTGCCTTTGCCAAGCTGGGCATGCCCACAAGTTTTGAACCTAGGTCTCCTCTTGGTAAGTGCCCAAGCTTACCAATCCACCTAGCCCCGCGGACAATTTTGTAAGCAAGTTGTTACCGCTTCTTTTTTCACACTTGACACTTTTCATGGTGAGCACACATTTGTAAATATTTTGCAAGGGGCAATAATGTAGTTCCAAACTTGGGCATCATTTAAAAAAATTATTGTTTCTTTCAAGAAATAATTTCCAACAAATAATGGAAAACTAATCCTCTAATTAATACATAATGCTTTAACTTTAAAATAATTAATTCAATATTTTATCGCTCTTTCAATGTTGATGAAGGTAACCAATATAATTTCATATTTTTTAAAAATTAACCCTAAATGGTGTGAGCAAAGGGATGATGATATAAATAGATATTCCAATCATGGAATATAGAAAATGCTCTACTATTTTTAAATCCTTCTAACATAAGGAAAGGTCCATAATATTTGCTTCTTTTTAGACTCTTTGTTGTAAGAATCTTACTTTGAACTACTAATAAAAGGAAGGTTGAGGCCTTAAGAAGAGCCTCGAGTGATCAAGAATTCTTCAAATGAAAAAATTTAGAAATAAATTTTGATTGCTCTAAATCCTCTTATCCCAACTTAATAGAGTATCCACCATATTTTGATAGATTCTAAACAAACTCATCCTTTTGTGTAAACAACAATAAATAAAACTCTTGAAGCATGTTTTGAAATTTATGTGTAATTTATTTGTGTTCATCTCAATCAACCATGTTACTAGTAAAAATATATGATTTGGAGTTGGTGCTCAAATACATATATTGTTTGCTCCTTGGACATTAACAAGCAAGGCATGTGAGAGCCAATAGCTTCTATTGGAATCAAAATAAGAGTATAAGGCTTCAACAAAGCATCAAACCAAAAATTTACATAACCCCCTCACATTGACTAACTATCTAATATATTTTTTAATTAATTGTAAACTATTTGATATGAATTTCCATGTTGGTGATCCTTCATGCAGGTTTCTTTTCCTAAATAATTTTACTACATGAAGAAAACCTTTATATTTTTTATGTAATATTTTTGCCCAATTATTTCCTTGATTTCTTAATAATCTCCACTCAATATTTGACCCTAAGGCTAACCTCATAAGTCTGTAATTCGATAATCCTAATCATCCAATATTTTTCTTTGCAAACCCTATCCCACTTAAGGACACTTCACTTTTCCCTTGCATCATTTCCAAAGAAAGTCTTTTTGAATTTTATAAAATTTGTATGCCAATCCTACTAAAATTCTTGAAAATTGCATCATATAAGTAGGTATTCATTGCAATGTACTATTTATGAGTTATAGCCTTGCCCACATGGTTAAGAACTTACCTTTCCAAAATTTTGAATAAGTTTTCATTCTATCCAAACAAGAGGTCCAAAGCTCATTTTTATTTTCTTTATGATAAAGGAATAACTAAGTAGGTTGATTAAAATTTTCAATTTTAAATCATAATATATCCACAAGTTTTTTTTCTAAATATAAGATGGTGTTAATTAAAAAAAATCCTAGATTTTGTAGTACTAACAAACTATCCAATATCCTTCTCATAGCATGATAATATTGATTTAAAATCCATGATATTTCTAACTAAGTTATGACCCAAAATAAAAGCATCATCAACAAATTTGAGATGAGGTTTGAAGGGACCAAATTTTTCAACATAAATACTAGATTTTTCTTCTATTTCTACCTTTGAGAAAGATCACCCTTTAATTCATCTACAAGAATAATGAATAGATAATGAAATGTATATCAACTTAGCAAAGTCCACAAGATAACTTAAAGTAACTATCAAGAGACCCATTGATAAAAATAGAATATTTCATGGTGCTATGAAAATATTTAATCCATTCACACCAAAGGTTTTTGGAATATCATGTAAAAACCTCTAGCAAAATTTATAATGTGCTTTATTCAAATATAATTTCATATGCATAGTTGATTTTTTCATGGAGTGAAGAGAATATAACTCTATAATGTGCTTTATTCAAATCTAATTTCATATGCATAGTTGATTTTTTCATGGAGTGAAGAGAATATATGGCCTCCTTTACATGATTACAGTATCGAGAATTTGTTTACCATGAATAAAACCACTTTTTTCCTATAATATAACACAATATAGAATACATCTCATATTATTTTCCATAATTTTTTAAATAATATCATAAATCATGTTACAAAGTCTTATTAAACAAAAATATCAAAATATTTTATCTTGTCTTTATTGGGAACAAATGTAACAAAAGTCGCATTGATATAACTTATTATATCCTTCCCTTTTTGGGCCTCTTGAACCACAACCAACATATCAGTCTTCAATAAATTTTAAACTTTTTGAAATAAAATTGCAAGAAATCCATTAGGGCCATATGTCTTATTAGAATGGAGAGAGAAATTTACTTCATGTAGCTCCTCCATAGATATATTTTTAAATAATATTTCATTTTATCCCTATATGATAATTTATGGAATATTTTGCAAAACCTTATCTTGTGCCTTCTTATATTTCCCACTATCTCACAAAAAATTATTTGAAATAATTAATTGCATACTTCTCATATCTTATTTTTCCTCAATATTTCTTCCATTTATAGTTAAAATATTTATAATGTGATGAAAAAAAACTTTATTTTTGCTATGACATGATTTTTTTTGTATTTCTATCTCCTTCCTTGAGCCATTTCTCGTTCAAATTTTGGAATCAATATGAATCCTCCCTTTACAATGTATTAGGATAATTGAAAAGTAATTTTTCTTCTTTCACATAAGAATTTTGGTCAATTCCATTAGTTTCTACTATCTCTTGTAAATTGTTTATCTCAATTTCCTTCTTTTATTCAAAAGTGTTCCCAAATTATTTTCCATTTTAAATCATCATTTGCTCCTTTAAATATTTTATATTTTAAATAAATTTATACATATATGATCCTTAAAAATGTTCTTCATACCACCATAATATAACCATTTGAAAGAAATTAGGATAGTGGATCCACATAGTCTAGAAGAAAAATGGATTTGGATGACCATTACTGCTAAATCACAAGTTAAAAGAATGGGTTTTTGACTTGATCTTGTTTGCAATAAGATATATGAGGAGATTGTGTACTCTATTTGCAACCTTGTATTGGATAATAAGAATCTATCCAATCTAATCTCCCATGCATTAAAAATTTGAAGGATTAACATCCCAACGGACATTTAAATTGATAAATGAAGCAAAACATTATATTAATTTAGAATACCCTAGAGTACTACCATTCCTTTCTAAAAAAGAAAGAACTATGTTGAAGTCACCTCAAATAATTTGTAGATCACAATTATGAATCATCATTGTGTTAGAAAGAAATATGCTAAATTCCTTCCAACATCTTTCATTAGGAGCAACTATAATTGGAGGATATATATTTATAACCCTAACTTTGATGTTTTCTCTTACCTACAAAATGGTCCAACAACCCAATTACATTATACTTTTAACAATTGTTCCATATTATTTTAATATCACATGATTTTTATATAGAAGAGACTTTTAGACAATCATCCATATTCCAATTTTCTTAAATGCATCCTTAGGAGTATAACAACCTATTAATTGCTTAATAACCCGTATTTTATGGGATATATTTAGAACTCTATTATTACATGATATCGCTTTCATAGTTATTTCTTATTTTTTTTTGCTTAGATATACTTCTTGTTAACACCTATAATATTTTTAATTGGCTTCGCAAATCAATATTTATTGAGTTTTTTTTCTTTGTTCATGCTTTGACAACCCTCTTCTTTTTCCATTATCACTAACACTTTTTATATTCATTAATCTTTTCTATTTTTCCCTAGTGTTCATCATGTGTCTTAGTTTCTAAATATTTATCTTACCATAAAGAATTTAAAATATAAGGAATAGTCTCATAAATACTTTCTTTTGTTTAAAAAAAAAAAAAAAACTAAAGGATGATTCAATGAAATTGACTCTTGTGTACCCAAATATTGTGCACCAATTGCATACAACATTGGGTTCTACTAGATGTGAAATTATTTTGAAATCAAAATTGAAATGGATGATTAAAACGGTTGCATACATCCCAAATAACATCATGACCACTCTTGATGTGAGTCACTTTGATGAGATCCTAGAAAATTTCTAGTTGCTATACCTGAGAAAGCTAGCATATTACAATGTATTAAAAACAGTGTGTTCACGGGCTTCAAGATATTTCCTCCACGTTTGGATTTTACCAGTTCTTTTTCTTGATATTCTCTGTTATCAAGTTTCCCCATATAAAAACTGCTAGGAAGATCTAACACAAATGTTACCTGTTGCCCAAGGTTAGATGGAGTTGAATGATTGTCTGCTCTTCCTTGAGACTAAAGTTGCCACGTTTGATGTCTGGTCTCAGATAATTTGTCTACCGCAGTCGACAACTTTTACCGCACCGCAAAAGTCCGCCATAGAAAATGGACAGAAGAAGAAGAATTAGTTCTATAACAAGTTCAGAGATTGTTTAGATAATAAATGGCATTAAATTAAAAAAATAAAATATAAACGCCCCTTTTCATTCCTTTGCGCAAAACGCCTGTGACGCCAAAGTCAGAGAGGGAGAAATAAAAAAATAACAGCATTCTGTCTGGCATGAGATAAGATTCGTTGTCGTCGGACTGACTGATGAAATCTCACGTTATTTTTGCCGTCATTTAATAGAAATATGTCAAAACTTGTGGGGGTCCTGGAAGTACATGAGCAACGTGGCCGCCCCACCCATAGATTCTCCGAAAAATAACATGGGGAGGGCCTTGCAAGACTCGCTGTCCCTCATGGTCTTGAAGAAATGGAGGGACGCCGCAGCGACCTTGTTCATGCCACCCATGTAGCACCGGATGCCCTCAGATCTGCCGTGGCCCAGCAAATCCGCACCAAAGACGGCGTAGCCCCACTGCGCATTGGTGATGGCCATTTTCTGGAACATCCAAGCGGTGGTGTCGCAGCCTTAGCCGTGAGTCATGCTCACGATACCCTTGACAGGTCATTCCACGATAATAATTTGATGACTCGTCCCTTAGGTGGACTTTCTTATATTATTCTATTGGACAACTTGTAAAGGGATTTGTGGGATTGTCCCGTGGGGGATTGATGCATTATTTTAAGTTAAGATGACATTATCTGCCTCTAAATTTGAATTTGCCTCAACTACGTAACAATGATTTTTAAGCTTATTAAAAACAATTTATTTTATAATATTATTTAAATGAGTGTTTTGAGATAGTCATTTTGGTTTTTTAGTGTTTTGAGATGGTTATTTTAATTTTTTTAGAAGGTTTAAAGTTTAAATTATAATATATGTTTTGTATATTATCATATAATATATCATTATATTATAAATTTTTATTGTAAAAATAACCAAATATTTTTAAATAATATTTTTTTTTTAGAAATTTTAAAGCATAAAGTGATAAGGAAATGTCTATAAAAATTTCTTAACAACACTAAAAGATGATTTTTTTTTTTAGAAGTTTTAAATGTTTTGAAGTTTAGAATTGTAAGGAAAATAACCCAATATTTATAATTTTTTTTTTTAAAGTTTTAAAGAATAAAAATGTAAAAGAATGTTTATAAAATTTTTTAACCTACTAAAAGGCCATATTTTTAAAAAATTTAAAAATGTTTATAAAAAAATTTAACGATCAAATATTATGTGGCATTAAAAGATTTTTTAAAAGTTTTAAAGCGTAAGAAAAAAATGTTTATAAAAAAATTTAACGATCAAAGTACTATGTGACACTAAAAGATTTTATTTTAGAAGTTTTAAAGCTGAAGCTTATGTACTTAAAGTGTAAGACTATGGTATAAAATGGAAACAAATTAACCGATTAAATTGAAATTATTTCATTTTTAACCGATTAAAAATTTGTTAACGGTTAACGGTCATTAACTGATTAAAGTGAAATAATTACATTTTTAACCGATTAAAAATTTCTTAACGGGTTAACGGTGAAGTTCTATGAGGCACTAAAAATGTTTTTTTTTTTAAGTTTTAAAGGGTAGGGTTGTAAGGAAATTAACCAAAATTTTGTAATTATGATTTTTTTAAAGAAGTTTTAAAGCATAGAGTTGTAAGAAAATGTTTATAAATTTTTTTAATGATTAGTACTATGTAGTATTAAAATATTTTTTAAAGATTTTTTTAAATTTATTTATATATATTGGAAAAAAAATTATATTAATTTATTAATAGAATATTATAATATTTTTTTGAAGGAAGAACGTATACTTATATATTAAGAAAACAAACTCAAGTAATGTCATAAATCATTCTATAACTATCATAGAAAAGATCTATAAAATGCTAAATCATAGCTAACTGATAATAAAAATACTCAAGTCTACAGCAATAGTCTTCTTGTCTTCCAGCATCATGAAGTCTATCAAAGAAGAACTTGTATTTTTTCCTATAGCTTCTCATATTCTGAGCAACTTGTAATGAAATTTTAAAACTTATGAGTCTTCTAAAAGATCCAGTAAGTGATATCTGCAAATTCTGAAAAATCTCCTTATTTATGTACACCCATATAATCCATAATATCTCTGATGATAATATAAGCCGAAAATTATTCAAATGTTTTCGCATATGAGGAATAAAACCCAGTAAAATATGTTGTCTAGTAAATTTCACGAGCAAAGAAGCACTCAAAAAAGATATGCTCAACAGAATCAGGAACTCTACAAATAGAACAACTCATAAGATTATTAGAATCATTCAAAATAGGCAGTCTCTAAAACAAAAGAAGTCGTCTAAACCAATATTTCTTAGGTTCCAAGTGATTGGACTAAATATGCTGCAAAATGACCTAACCATAAGGTGTTGAAAGATCCATATCCCAAACTCTATTGATATGCATAATGATATCATTAGTATCAGCAAAAATATTATATAACTGTTTGGAAGTGATTTTATAAAACTGAACATCACCTTTCCAACGCACATTATCAAACAAAAATTGTTCATCTGAAACAAAATTAGGAGAATTCATCTGCAAAAAAGAAGTTCTTAAGAAACAACATGTCCTTTTTTGTGAAACAGGAAGACCATACTGAGTCCTAAGAGAATCCCAAAAGCTCAAATTGCCATTATCAAGAACATCAACAAATGTTCTTATACCCAAATTGGCCTAATTTCTAGCAGAACAACCTTTTATAAGAGAAAGAAACTTATTTATGTACATAATATTCCACCATATAGAGCTATTCAAATAGAGGACTAAATTATCATTAACAAACCAAGCAAAATGACTACCTCTAATCATCTCCCAGCCTTTCCAAAGACTTCTAAACATAAGTGAACCAGAAGGAGCAACTGTAAATCTGCCTAGCAATATATCACTCATGGGGAAGCCCTTCCAAGTACATGCTTGTTTAGAAACAACCATAAGAATATTGTTCCTAACTGAAACTTTCCAAGGTTCTTCTCCCTCTATACAATTAATAATCCATTTAATAGCAAGGGCCATTCTTTGAAAACATATATTTTTAAGGCCCAAACCTCCTTTTAACTTATTAATAACACACCAGTCCCATTTAACACTATGTTTATTTTTACCAAAAATATTACTTATCATTATATCTTGAACTGTTATCTTATGATGTAAATAGCTCCTTATAATAGTGAAAAGACACCTTCATTATGCCCTTATCATCATAGATCAACTGTTGTCCATTCCAGATTCTAGTAATTCTGTTCAAAATGGCTCTTTCTCTAACGTACTTAAAGAAAAATTTTGACCCTTTATCACCAACCTGTAACCAATTAAGTTTAGACTGAGCTCTTTGCCTTTAGATTTTCTTCATTTGTAGTTTTTTAAGCTCATTTTTCATAATAATTAAGTCTTCTTGGACTTGAGTATTACTAGGATCTGATTGTAAAACACATTCCAGTTGAAAAATGTTACTATGAAGAATATTTTCTAACATTTTATTTTCAAAATCTTGTTGTGTACTAATGGATTAACACACTCTTCTCCAGCCATTAACATTCATATTCCATCTATTAACAATATTTTGGTGTTAGCACTATTCATCAGTTAAAAAAAAAAATGAGGTGGATCTGAAACAATACATAAGAATAGAAGCTAATATCCACAAAAAAACTGTGGTTATATATTGTTGCAATAAGCCAGCTATTAGTATTCATCTATGGGAGAGTCTATTATATGAAGAAATTATGGGCATGTCTTTTGTGATATCTTTTGAAGTCTTCAAAGAAGAAAAAAAGTAATCAAAACCTGAACCTACTTATCGTTGTTTACTACCATCTTCTTACCTTCTTCTTAGTTTTTTATTGGACCTTTTGAAGATCCTGAATCATATGAGAAAGTTGATGAAGTTTGTCAATAACATCTCGAGGTATGCTTGAAGTTCCATAGACTTGAGAATGAATGCATCCCACATGTAACAAAAGATCAAAGGTCAAGTCTGCTAAAACTATATCCAATGGAGGAGCAGATCCCGTAAACACCTTTTTGCATTTGCACTTTCAAATGTGCTTGTGAAGGATGAGTCTACAAACATCCCAGAGTTAGGAACACTGATCCAACTAAGAAAAACCAAGCAAAAAAAGCTTCCAAGATCTAATGAAAAAGGGAAAAAGAAAAGAGTAGAAGATATCCCAAAACTGTTTAGCCATATAACAAAACCAAAATAAGTGGATAAGATTTTCTAAAGCATTACTAGAATTGAATTGAGGAGGAATGTGTAAAATTGTAGCCAAAATTTCAGCAATTGAAAGTTTCTGATGCAAAATCTGCCATCTAAAAAGTTGAGTTTTGGATTCAACATGAGCTTTCCAAATTCGACTAGCAAGAAATAGCTATTGGATATTGTTAAAATTCACTTGACCATTGACATTGAACTTAGAGTCTAAAGAAGGAGGGAAGATTTTTATATAACCAACTAAAAGTAATGGAAGGAACTTAGAGTCTAAAGAAGGAGGATACAAAAGATTTTTGTATAACCAACTAGAAGTAATGAAAGAGATTATATGACCATTAAGCCATTTCAAGTCATTCCAATTATTATAAATAGTTATTTTCAACTTCATAAAAATCTCACAAGAGATGGAAACAACAAGGTTGACTCATATGAGTGCTATGAAAACATACGTTTATACTTTTCTACCTGTGTCTATAAAGGGAAATATAATTCTCCCTTCATTCTTTGTTTCTCTGATTGGGTTGCGTTTGTCAAGCTTTTGGAGTATAAGTTGTCCTAAGGCTAAAGTATGTTTTGCCTTGTTTAGTCTTCCTAAAGTCTATTTTGGCCTATTTTGTCTTCAATATGTATTAAAAAAAATAACCAAGCAATTGTCCAGCCCATGGTCTTCCTTTGTGAGCATCTCAACAAAACCTAGGGTCTTTCCTATTTTCAGAATTTGACCAATCATCTGCTGTAAAGAAAAAAAAAATTGTTGCTGTAAAAATTGTTTTGCTATTGTACAAACTGATCCATATGGGAGGTTTATGTTTGCCAGCTTTCCACAATGGGCCTTGAAGTATATATATACTCTGCCTGATGCGGGACTTCTACCCCACAGCACCTTTGGATCTCGCAGCCCCAATCGCCCCACGGCCCCGCCAGCCCAGGCTGCCCCACAACACCTTTGGAGCTCATAGCCCTAGCTGCCCTGTGCCGCCACCAACCCAGGCTACCTTGCAACACCGTTGGAGCCCCTAGCCCTAGCTGTCGTGTGACCCCGCCAGGCCAGGCTATCCCGCAACACCTTTGGAACCCATATCGCTAGCTGCACCCACAACACCTCCAGAGCATACCAGCAGTGCCTCAGCCTGCCGATACTGCCTACCACCCTAGCTGCCGCAATAAACAGCACAACCGTCGCCTTCCAAAAGTAACGCAACCAGTACTACAGACATCGAACGTTGCGAATACAAAAAATGATGAGCCGCCCCTTGCCCATGAAAACATCGATGGTGAACGTCGATGCCCTAAATCTATCATGGATTTCAACTATTATGAACAAACTCAAACCCAGTACCGCTATAACGGACAGCAAGCAAGCAACGCAATAATACCTGTGACTTGAATCTACCCTGAAGAACATCAAAGCAGACCTCTCCTTTTGGTTGGGCACTAGTTGGAGCTGTGATTTCTGCCTGCGCATCCATGGCTGGTACCTGAGCCATTTCAAATCGCAATAGCTCCTGAATTTGGCACACTTCACTTGCACTACTCCGCTGCATACATGCCCCTAGTCGTTCTATTTCTCTCCACCCGCTGACGTGGCTGCCACTAAGCTCTCGCCTCCAGAGCAATTTTGGATGTCTGGACATTTGGCAGACGTCAAATGGACCAAAAAATAGCAAAGATGCATGGAGGGATGACTTAATCAAACTCTCTTAATAGTTGTGTTTTCTTATACGGCTTAATCAAGCCCTTTGTTTGTGGTGTTTTTCTTTTGTTGTATGCAACTTCAAATAAATAAAAAGCAACCATATTATTTTAAAAGAAAAGCATGTTCTCCAAGAATATTCTTATAAGAATATTCCTTAAAAGTTAAGTTGAAGAGAATAAGCCAACGCTTATCTTTTCATTGCCAAAGCAATATTGATTTCTTGTATTTTGGGCATTTATTCTTAAGTTTGTTTATACTTATTGAAAAAGGTTTTTCCAAGCCGGATTTATTGGTGATGATAATTTTCACTTTTGTAACTATTTGATGTGTTTAATTGTGTCTCAAAGATTTTTTTTTTTTTTGTAAATATGTATTTATAGTGGTTACATCAGCAACATTTGGAGTATGTGGAAGAGTTGTTAGGAAGCATAGAAATTAGAATGAGGATTCGATCAACACAAAATTCAATGCCTAGAATCCAATATGTCAAGAAGTTTGAGATTTGGATCTTTGAATTCTAGACCTTGAGGGGTCTTACAAATGCACATATAATTAAAATATCTAGTAATATGCCATCTACGATCAGCGTTGCAAGGATGTGTTAAAATTAAAATACTTGCATTGAAACAACGTGACAAACAATGATAAATAGAATTGGTAATCATAGGTAGATCAAGGCAGAACACAAGCAGAGGTTGACCAAAGCCTTCTTGGCCAAGGTCACCGGACAGGTCTTGGAGGGGTTGAAATACCTCCATGAGGAGAAGATCGTACCTAGAAGTAATGGTGAAAGAGACCATTATCGCATTTTCAATGACAAAAAATTCCATACCATTGTGATTGGTTCTAGTTGTTTTCATCCATTGGCTAGATAAGCATGTCATTTTTGGCTAGATAGTAGATGATTGGTTTGAGAAAATCATAGTTTCTCATTATCATTTACCATGTGGTGACTCGCCAACTACCCTTTGGTGTCCAAAGTTTCTTGGCATGGGCTGATCTACATTGAGCCCATGGTATGATCAGTTTGTTGCCATAATCCTACATTTGTTAGGAAGAAGCACTTATCATGTTTAAATAACATGGTCGGGCAGTTTTTAAAACAACCAACCTATTGTGATTGGTCCTTAGTTGTTGTATAAGGATATGTTTGATGTTATATGGTTGTATGCAACTTGATAGTTGATTCGCTGATTTGGCTACTCAATGAATAGTGTAGGTTAATTTTACCTCTATTTTGCTAGTTGCTTTTCAAACCTATTTATACAAGTGCACATTAGTTTCCAAGTAGATAAGTGCATGTTAGTTTTTTATAGAAGGAAGCTTGATGCTATTATACCATTGGTGCATATGCTTTTCAAATCTATTTATACAAATGCATATTATTTTCCAAGTATATTAGTGCATGTTAGTTGCTGATGAAAGGAATCTCAAGCTCGGTGCTATTAGACCATTGGTGCATATGCTTTTCAAACCTATTTATACAAGTGCACATTAGTTTCCAAGTAGATAAGCGCATGTTAGTTGTTGATAAAAGGAAGCTCAGTGCTATTAGACCATTAATGGATATCACAATTTGTGTTGCCAAGGTATAAAATTGAAATTTTTGATTAATTTAAAAGAATTAATCAAATGTTTAATTAATTAAATAATTAATTTTATAAATTAATTAATTGATTAGTGCCTTTATAAAGTGAATATAGAAGCCACTAGTATGCATATGAAATTGCAATTTGCCAGATAATTAATTTTTGGATAACCCATTATGATTACTTGTATAAACTTATGTATACAAGTGTACATTAGTATGACAAAATAGCTCAATATGATGCATATCACCAAACCTACACAATAAATCATGCAAATATGACATTTCTTATCCATGGCCTTCCACAAACCACACTTTTTCTTTGCTCATATTGACCACAAAGTATTACATTAATATTAAGGCCTAAGGACACAAGGAGGTGATTCCTCCTTATTTATTTTTACCTCCTCCTACTGCTCCTATTGTTACTTCTACTTTTGAGCAGCCTTCTCTCTCTTTACCTTCATAGGTTCTTATTGTGCCACAAACTCCATAATTGACCATTGCTCATCAATTTCCTTCACAAATTGGTGAGATAATTGTGACCAAATATTGTATTTCAGCATCGGTATCTTGAGATATCTTCAACCTTGTGTGACATGGCTTCTCAGCTTCTACTTCATCTTACCCAAGGGATATGTATTCAATATTTTGTGACTCACCCTTCTACTTATATTGTAAAATATTTGGAGTCTAATGCTTCTTAAGTGGGGAAGTATGATGAGGTTATCACTTCCTATGTTTATATTTCATGGGATTAAATATTCTTCGTAGGAATATATTTTCATTTTGTAAATAAATTTTAATGTAAGTCCTCACTCTCATGTTTTCTTCTAAACTACCTTATTTGGCACCTAAAGTTACTATATAACTTAAGTTATCTTATTTAGTTTTAGTTAGCTTAAGATTAGTTGTTGGTTATTATTTACTTTTCATCAAGTTGGCATTTTCGTGATATTTGAGAGATTGATATCTTGCATAAGTTTGGCATTAAAAATACCTATATAAATCTTCTGCAAAAATAAAGTGGTAGTTCAAGTTTTGTTTCATCTTGATCAATTAGTGGGGTATTTCATAAGCATGGAATGAATATGAGAGATCTCTTTACGAAGGTGGCTCTCTTGAATCTTCATCCTCTTGGAAAGAGAGAAACCATAACATCTAAGGAAAGAAATATTATTGAACATAGTTGTTTCAAACTATTTGATCCATCCAGTATTACTAGTTGCTCTAGGAAATTTATTTTGAACATGATCCATGACATGGCAACAGGCATGGTTGTCAAGATGGGCAATATTTAATTTGCAAAAAAATGGCATATAATAAAAGGGAGATAGAGGAAATTTGGATAAAAATATAAGATATAAAAGTGATAAGATAGAGTTACATGAGAAAGGACATGAACATGCTCATGGATGGAGAATTTTTCCAAAAAATAAATATTAAAACAAAATATGTCCAAATGAATAAGCTTCATGGCATAACCTTGACGATCATTGGACAATGTAAATCAATTATATCTATGAGAGGATTCTTTACCAAAGAGAGGGTCATGCACACCTAAATAATTACGACAAAATAATGAGTTATTAAATTTAGCTCTAGAAGGGGTTTAGCAGCACAACTTTTATCACTAAGATTTTTAATCATATTAAAGTAACCTTCTAGGATCCATTATATAGGAGGGAGAGAAACAACTAACCATTCCTAGAGGACTATATGACTAGAAGGGTCATTGGGAGCATAGATAGAGCAAAAATCAAGAACCTAGGAGTTGAGAGCCAATCTAACCCAAACACAATAGTGAGCAAGATCTTCATCATGGTCTATAATAACATAAAAAATATACTTGAATATGGAGAGGGAAACACCTAATTTACCATTAGTATGAGATGTAGTAAAGAAAAATGTATTCCCCAACTAATAACTTCCATACAAAGAGCAAGAGTCTTACTAGTGACTTTGAATTCTTGAAGAAAAAAACAAAAAATTGATTCTCTATTACAACTTTTTAAACATGAAACTTAAGATAAGGGAGGGAAATTTAAATTCATTAGGGTTGATTTGGAGGTTGCCTGACCTCATCAGTTAGAGACTAAAATCTATTTTCACTTAAGGGCAACAATTGTGTATTGTCCAAATAGGTTTGTTGAACTAGAACCATATTTTGGGCAATTTGAGAGATGGATCTAGCAATGTCCTCGATAGAGGGTTTTTTTAATCTATATGGATAGAGTAATTTTGGTGCGGTCAACAGATTTTTCTCCACCCATTTTTCATATGGTTGTCTTTATTGAGTTCTAGTGAAGGAATGAGAGCTAAATCAAGGATTCCAACTGAATCCAATGGGGCTTATAGATTAATAGAATTTAGTATGATATATGGATGAGGCAAGAGGGCTCATGGAGGGTATGGCATAAGAAAGTGGAAAAGGATTTTGAGGACCTAGAGGTGTTGAGGGCCATTAGTAGGGACATTCTCAACTAAATTTTGAATGGTAGCTACCATACAAAGACCATTTACAAGGATTTTTTCAGCTATGAATTTAGTGATGGCTTCCATTTGTTTCTTTTTAGCTATTGTTTGGGCAATTTTTTAATCAAGTGATCAACTTCTCTACAATAAAAATAGGCATTGGGTAAGTTTAGGTAGACAAGAGGTTGATTAACATAGAAACCTAACCCATTGAGGTCAAGAAAAGAGGAAAATTACTTGGATATGTTTATTTCCACACAAATATAGTGGATGAACTCTATAATTAGGTATTTTTTCTAAAATAGGGTGAGACCACAAAACCTTACAAAGAATTACATCATTTTTATTGAGAAAGGAGAAACATGAGAGATAAAAAGGGAAGATCTATCCAAAGAGGGTAGTTTTCCCTAGAGGGGACCTTCAGATTAAAATCCAAAAACTAGCCTTGACGATAGCTAGTTTTCCCGTAGATAACTCGTTCCATATTGGATAGATATTTAAGCATGTTTGGGGTTTGCAAAGGATACAACTATGTACCTCATTCATAACCCTTGAAAAGCATCAACAATCCATCCTCTTGTAATTTCTTAAACCTCTATAACCCATTTGATAAGTTCAAACTCAAGAGGAATACCTTGTAAAAAATATGTCAGTGCATTCAAACTCAAGCGAAATACCACAATTTGAGGACACATCAATAAAAATACTTTTGACCACTCAACATGTTGCACCACTTGAGTACAACATTCATTGATAACTTATCCTTATTCCTCCACCTATTACTATTCTTGCACTTGTTCTTGTTCATATTCTTGTTGTTCCTCCTTTTGCTACTCCTTCTCCTCCTTTGGCTCTAGTTTTAGATTTTGTTTGCACTGTTCAACTTCCTACCTCATCCACCTTGTAATATTTTTAACTTTTGATAGTATATCCTCTCATTATTTAGTAGTCTCCATCCATGCTTTAGACTCCTATTTAGCTTGTAGGTAGCTCCTAGTTCTACATGGGCCCATATTGTTATAGAGATTCACCAAGCCTACCTGGATTATTTCAAGCTTTTGCATTCAATATCTTCCTCCCCTTTTGTATACATTGGAGTCCAATATTTTTGGGGTTGGGAGGAATGATAGTGATTAATTAATTTTTAATTAAATTTTGGTTTAATTAAAAAATTAATCAAATTTTAAAAATCCTCCATAAGCTTTTATTCCCTGTAGTTATCATTTTGTAGCTTTTTATTTGTCATAGCTATAGGCTTTTTGGCATCCTTTTGTAAAACCATGTGTAGTTTTCTATGATTGGTTTTGGTTTACCAATAGTTTTGTAAAGGATTCTCAACCTATAAATTTATGATGGATTAATGGAAATCTTAGACAAGTTTGGTGTTTATGGTGTGGTCCTTTTGTGACCTATATCATTTAAATATGAAAATATATTGGGTAGCTCCATCGATATTGAAAGAGTTGATGAAATATTGGATCGATTATTTTAAAGCTAAAGCATTATGTACTTTTTGGAGGATTGGCTCTACCATTATTTGTTGAAATTTATGGCTTGAAAGGAATAATATAATTTTAAAAAATATATCTCAAAAGCATGGCCAAATTTGGAACCATATTATTTACGTTCTTGTAGAATACCTATAAATATGGTTCTCATCATTGGAATTTTTAAGTGAAGTATTTGACCCAAAAATGAAGAGCATAAAAAGTGCAGCAAAATTGTAGCAAGAAACAATTGCAACAACAAAAGCACAACAATATTTTTAGTATTGCAATATAGTCTAAATTTGAGAGACCAAAACTACTCAAAATTTGATGAAATTTTGGGAATGAATTCTACACGAAAGGGTCTTTCCAATAGTGTATGACACACACAAAATAAATTTGTAAAATGAAAGTTATGAGCTTTTAAATTTGATTGTAGGTTTTAGAAAAATAGAGATAACAAGCATGTATTTCAAAAATTAATGGAATAGAATTTTTTTTTGCATTTCAAACAAACTCAAAAGTATTACAATTTTTTTTCACAGTTTCCTCCAACTATTTTACACTATTGTACATTTACAAAAGAGAAAATGATGTTACAACACTTCATTTCACATTCAGGAATTCCAACAGTCATAGTGACCCTTCAAGGCCTATAGAATCATTTAGGCTTCTTCAAATTTGTGAGAGAACTTTTGGTTTTTTATTTTTCGTAGTCAACATCAAACTCCAACATATAACCAATTGATGTTGAGTGGTGAGACAAGTTTATCTCTCAATATTAAATATTGTTCTTTATTGATAGCTTTTATAAATAGGTTTGCAAGTTGTTTTTTGGTGTTGTAATATTTCAAATATACAACCTTCTTTTCCACCATGTCTCTTATGAAATGAAATTTCAAATCAATATGTTTAGTTTTACTATGATGGACTAGACTTTTTTGCAATATTGGTTACATTTGTGTTGTCACAAAAAACTATTGTTAGAATATGTTGAACTTCACTAATCTCTTCAAGTACCTTTCTCAACCAAAGTTCTTATGTACTTGTTGTAGTAGTTGCAACATATTCTACCTCTATATAAGATAAACCAACAACAATTTTATTCTTTGAACTCCATTTTATCACTCATGAATCAAGTTAAAAATAATTTATAGAAGTTGATTTTCTATCATCTAAGCAACCTCCCCAATCCGAGTCATTGTATCCAACAAGCTACATTTTGTTGTTAGGATCATAATGTATGCCAAAATTCAACGTTTCCTTGACATACCTCAATATTCTATTGGCTTCTCTCATGTGGTTTTGTGAAGGTTCATTCATGTACCTTGATATAAGTAAAGTTGCAAATACAACATCATGTTTTTCTGTAGTTAGGAACATTAAGCTCTCAATAATGCTTATAAATAATTTTTCATCAGCTTTCTCTTCTCCATAATCTCTACACAACACTTCTCCATGTGCCATAGATGTCCAAACTAGTTTACAATTTTCCATAATATATTTCTTCAACATATATTTTGCATATTTTGATTAACAAATATAAGCTTTCCCATCAGCTTTATGTACATCCACACCAATAAAGTATTGCATCAATTCTAAATCTTTTATATCTAATTCCTTCATCATAGTATGCTTAAAATAATTCTTCATATTTGAACTACTTCCCATGTAGATCAAATCATCAACATATAGGCACACAAGAAGAATATCATTACCTTCATTCTTTATATAGAGTTTGGGGTCATTCTTACTCTTATTGAAACCATAATATTAGAAGTACCCATCAACCCTTGAGTACCATACTCTAGGTGTTGGAAATATCTTTAATATTTTCCATGTTATTCTAGTGGGATTAAATCTAAATAGTATTGGACACTCTCCATGCATCCTCGTTGGGGTTTAGGGGTGATAGCCCCTAAAAATAAATGGTCTAGGGATGGCAACCCTCAATGTTAGTTTTAGGTTTTATTAAGCTATTTTTAGATCCATATGGAATGTTTATGGTTAAATATTTAAACTCATGGTTTTTCACCCATGATATTGTAAAATTTATTTTTATGTTGTTATTTAAATTTACATCAAGGTTTGAAGAGAGATGAGAGATGAACATTATTGTATTGGAGGCGGTTAAGTTTATACAATAAGGAGATATTACTATGCTAGGTTTTTTTCTCGTAAGGGTTTCCTAGGTGAAATACTATGTTATGTGTGTATTTGTTATCTTCTTCTTTTTTCCTTTGATTATGTATTTATTGTTTTTCTAGATTTAGTTTATCGAGGTAATTTTATCTTCATTTGGTATCAGATCTAGGTATTTTAGATTTGTTTGAGGAGTAAGGGTTTCAACCCTGTGATAAATTTATTCTTGAATGGGAGTCGTACATGGAAGAATTTGGGAAAAGAAAAATTATGGAAAGCACATGGATAGAGATTAAAAAAATTATGGATAAAATTTTGAGTTATGAAAACTCAAGATGGAGGATCTTTTGGTTGATAGAGATGAGTGAATTTTAGTTTCAAGAATAAAACAAATATCAATGATTTATGAGGATTGGTTGAATATCTATAGGATGGCAAGGAGTTCTATCATATTGGGTTTATCTAATTTTATACTGTTGAATGTATTGACAGAGACCACAACAAACTCATTTATAGGATAAGTTAAGAATTTTGTATTACATAAAGTCATTGGTAAATACGAAGTTATATTCATTTTAGATGAATGTATCATCAGAAAAATGCATTGGTTATGAGAGATCATTCCAAATAAAGAAGAAAAAAGTAATTAAGAGAAAGGAAATAAAGATCTAGGGGTAAATCTATTGATCTAGAAAAGAGGAAATGCTAGAAATGTAGTAAAATGGGGTATAATAAAAGAGAATACATATCTAAAAACATTGATAATAGTCCATCATATAGTGAAGGAACTTTGATAGAACCTAATACCACAAATGAAGATTCATAGGACTTATTCTTAGCTACAATGTGTTGAAGTGAATGCCATGACTCATGGGAGATAATAGAATTCCTAAGAAAAATTTTGAAAACCTTTTTCCTCCTTCAAAGAGGCCCACAAAAGTTGTCAAAGAAGTTTCTCTAGTTTTTGGTTTGAGGCTTTCAAGTGGACCTAGCATGATGAGTAATAGATGTGAGTGGAAATCAAGATCTTAGATCAGTATTTGAATTTTCCAAGCAATGAAAGAGGCTTCATAAGCCACTTTTGTAACTTTATTTCCATTGTATTAGTGATATATTTCCAAAGCATATTGAAAGCACGAGGATACGGAAACAAAAAGGGAAAAACTCCAAGTACGATGCAAGAACGAAACTAAACTTGATGCTACGAATTAAAAATGCGTAAAATGGAGAAAGCATAGACAAATTGGAACCCAAATGGAATGAAACAACCCTCTTCTTTTATTGATGTATTTCAAATTCGGTTACAATTCGCTTCCTCCCTTTTTAGGGGCGAGGAGCATCAAACTTGTCTCTTGGTCACATCAATGGAAAGCCATCCCTCTTCCGTGTGCCCACATGTAAGATGGGCGGACCAAACGTCGCCGCCGCTTGTGTATACGAGTGTTGATTCCTTGCTGCTCCTCCGATGTCTAGACCCTACGTTCAAAGGAACAAGAAACCGTTAGTAGCACCTGCGAATAAGACAAAGCATGCGATCCTCAAACCTACAATAAGCGGATGAGAAAATGAATTAAACCGTAACTAAAACTTATCCAAATGACATGAAAACTTGGCAAGGACATAGAAACATCACCAAGAAGGCATTGCAAAAGGAACAGTCGAGAAATTCCTCACCGATTTGAATTCGCTCCGGGGAGGGACGGATTCGACTGTAATTCGCTCCGGGGTAGAACGAATTCACCTGCAACAAAGCGCCGAAGTGATACTGCCCCAAATGTCACGTCTAGGGAGCTCCAAAAGACCTGCAAACTTGGGGTTAGCTAATTGGAGGCATTTTGGGAAGACCCAGATGGTCAGATTTCCCCAATTTGGCCTCCATCAATGGGAATTTGACGCTGCTACCTGCAAGTTAGTGAGGACAACAAAAGCGATAAAACATGATAAGATTTGATCAAAGCATTACGAAATTGGAATTACAAGCTATCTAAGCAGCATAATATGGAATGCAAAATAAACAAATGACAAAAAGAACAATCTGCCATGAATCCCCAATCATTCCTAAAAAGGAAGATTAGGCTCACAACAATGCGGGGGCGCCCGGGCGGGCCGCCCACCGTTGGAACCTGATTTCGGCACCAATCCACTTGGGATGGGTCCAAAATCTCTTGTAATGTGTTGTCGACAAATTGGGTGGGATATTGTGGCCAAATGTCGGGTTTGGTTCCGGATTTGTGCTTCCAATGACCACCCAATGACCTCTTCTCCAAAAGAGATCAAGGATGTGAAAGGCACAATTCAAAAGGGGAATAGGTGTGAAAGCAAAACGACAGCACTTCGTTGCTCCAAAATGCTCCTTCTCTGTATATTTTAGGGTGAGGAAACTCACCAATTTATAGACCTGGAGGTCTCTTGAATTGGGCATGCAGAGGCGCCACTTGGCAATCATGCCTTCCCAGGGGGAGGGAGATTCCTCCCTGAATAGGGACTTCATGACTGCCCTTGTAACAACCTCTAACGCTCGAAAATGCTCACCCACACTCCCATGCTATGAAGGAAGCGTTAAGTGGTGGATCTGAGCTGCCATTTGTCAAGATTTGACTTTTTGCCCGTCAAACCTGGAATTCGTCCCACCCTGGAGCGGATTCTGTATTCGTCCCAGGGGAGGACGGATCCCATTTTGAATTCGTCCCAGGGAGGGACGGATTCTGAGCAAAGTGCCTAGAAGGTGCCAAATTGATCTCTGACCTCCCAAAACTGCTATGAGAGTGGTTAGGACCACTGTTTAACCTCTGGGGGCTGCCCTTGGGGTTGTGTGTGTCAATGCGATCAGTGTTTGCAGTCACATAATCGGATTGGTGTTGTTTTGGTGTCTACAGATGCCCCTTTTTGGGATGCGTTGTGCATGGCGCAGCGTCGAGCAAAAATAGATAACCAAAGCACTAATGATTAGGGTTTCTTAGTAACCTAACCAACTCTTGATGCCCCAAGCATGGAAAGGGCATGCATTCTTGAATCCTTGCTTCCGACGAGCGAAGGAACTTAATTCAAGTGTTAACCTTTTTTGGTGAGGTGTTACTTGAGCTTGGACATTGATCGAGTCATGAATAGGCAAAGGGCGCAACCTTTTGTCTGTGGTAACCTAGAGTTCATGATTCATGAATGCCAAGTGATTTGATCAGCTTGTGACTATTGCTTGTTTACTACCCCAAGCAAGGGCGTGATTGTCTTTGTCAATGATCCTTTGAATGCATGCCATTTTCCATGATTGGGTGTGTGTGTGTTGATTAGTGACTAAGTGTGACTACCCCCTCAAGCGACGAATCGATGAGGGAATGACCTTCATGAGAAAAGCGACGAGTCGCTTGACCCAAGATGACTTAGGTAAGGGTGCCGTCAGATGTTTAGCATTGAATGTGTGTGCAGTTTTCCAACATTTAGACCTATTTTTGGTGGGTGTTAACCCTTTTGGCGACGCCGTTTGGGGATGAAATTCTCGAAGATCCGTCTTCCCGTGGAGCGGTCCGGCTATGGTAGCCTTCTTAGGGAGTAGGATAGTGAGGATTTGTAACCCCGACGTCGGTTTTGCATACCCGAGATGTCAAATGCAAAAGCACTTTCATCGGGCAAGCTTTATTGCTTGTTTTGGGTCATTTTGTTCATTTTTTGTTATTTTTGAAATTTGTGTGCTGAATTCATTCCAGGGTGGGACGAATTCCTATGTAGTATTCGTTCCAGGGTGGAACGAGCGCTAACCAGAGCGCTCGTTCTAGGGAGGAACGATTACAGGCTCAAAAAGCCTATTTAAAGGCCAAAACTAGGTTTTGGGCTCATTTGCACTTGCTTTTTCTGGCGATTTGGAGCTCTAGGAGGAGGAGGTGAATTCTGCGAAGCGAAGTACTACCGAATTTCTCTCGACACCATGAGTGCACAAACCGGATCGAGCGGCGAAGCCGAAGCGAGACCAGTAAGTGGTCCTCCTCATTTATTTGCTTTATATTTTCAAGTTATTTGTTTATTTTGCTTTGTTATGCTTGAAAATGAAATCCGAGTGGAACTTTATTTTGACAAGATGTAATTAACGTCTAAAATTTGCATTCCATTTTACACTAAGGTAAACCCTAGGTAAGAGAAAATTTTTGTATTATGTGATGCTTTTGTTACACGAAAACCCTAGGAATGCAAAACCCTAGTTTTTTAGGTTTAGATTTGTTAGTTTTAAAACGTAGGTGAAAACCCTAGGCTAAAAAATTGTTATTAAAATTTTGTTTTGTTTGTGTAGACTTTGTCAATTTTAAACTTAGAGTACATAAACCCTAGGACTGACAAACTGTATTTTGAAAATTGTTTTTTTTTTTTGTGAATTTTGTTGCTTTTGAGTTGTACACTTTCATGTAGTGTTGTATATTCATGTTTTTGTTGTACAGTTTTTTTTTTTTATGATTTTTAATGTTTTGCGTTGTTTCTTGTGCAGGTTGTGAAGAGCCGGTATCGTGTGCCTACTGCTTTTGCCGAAGCATGTGGGGCGCTAACTGTGGCTGACTAGGAATGGCTTGATGCTCTTGGGCTCAAGCAGGTGACTCGACTGGAGCCTGTGGTCGGGGATCGGGCCTATCTGATGGCCTTGATCAACTTGTGGGATCCTCGGACCAACACCTTCCATCTCCCAATAGGGGAGATGATAGTGACACTAGACGACGTCTATCGGATTCTACGGATTTTGATAGATGGACTATCGATCAGGACGTCATCGCGTGACCAACGGATAACTGTACTGATACGGTGCTTTGGGCATGGGGAGGAGCTGGGCGTAGAGAGCCTAGTGGAGAGGGCAGAGCTTGACTGCCAGATTGGCGGCATTCTAGTTCGATGGTGGCTGGAGAGGGGGGTGTTGGGAGTGAGGCACGCAGTACTTATGGGCCTCATTTCCAACATGCTACTGCCTGACTCGTCAGGTGCGAGGTTCCCATGGAACCTACTAGATGTGGTTCACCGGTTGGTTGAGTGCTCGATGGAGGCACCATTGATCATGAGGTGGGGACAGACACTGCTAGCATAGCTCTATGGGGAGCTGTACGAGGTCCATTATCGGAGGTGAAAGGGGATCAGCTGTAGTTATCTATTGCAGAGCTGGGCCTGGCAGCACATAGCAGTTGAGAGGCCAATGGGGCTACCATGGATGACTCGAGGGGAGATGGAGGATAAGGACATAGGCTACGTAGTGCTATGGTGGCGATCTGAGGAGCAGGGACAGAGTCGATGGTGGGTAGGTGTTGTAGGGCACTATGTCGATGCCTTCGCTCGGCTTGCTCTGGGGAGGTGTTCTGGCGCCCCTATCGAGACTATCCAGCCTACCGAGGCTGGAGAGTGGCTCCGATGGGTACGTAGGGGTGATGGCTGATTGGGCGGCATGGGACCGAGCATGAGTTCTTCCCATACAGCCGGGTGACACGACAGTTTGGGGTGCGCCGGGGTTGCCTGGTGAACCCATGGTCTATCGGCTCGGGGGATGAGAGGACTCTAGATCGGCCAGTCATCGTGCCACTTGGCGAGGATTCAGATATGGTGATTGACATCTCGGACGTGGACGACGTCGGGACTACTATAGAGTATGACCAGTGGTGGACCCTATGGTGATGGCGAGGCGAGGGGCCACTGGGAGGTGCGGGGGCAGCCGAGGCACCAGGTGATGATTGGGGAGCTCCATTGGAGGATGCAAAGATGGTGGAGGTGGATGGTATGGATGCGGATCTTGGGGCTCCGGATCAGCCGGAGATGTAGGACATCATGGAGCAGTGGGAGCCAGAGCAGGCTGCTGTTCCAGAGATGCCCATGCCTCGGGCAGATGCGGAGGACATGGATGCAGGGTTACGTGTTGAGAATGCATGGTTGGAGGAGTTACTACGGAGGCATGATGAGGAGCTGGGGGATGCGCTATGGGAGTGAGAGAGCGCACGGGTTGCACACCATCGATAGGAGGGGGAGACCGACATTGCCCTGGAGAGAGATCTCCTACGGACGTAGCTGGCGTAGCGTGATGATGTAGTCATGATGTACCATCGATGGGAGGCGGAGTGGTGTCGACATTAGATGGATTTGGAGGGGGAGATCATCCACCTTGGGGGTGGGTACCTGAGCCCTCTGGAGGTGGCTCATCATGTCGGACGAGGGGTAGTGATACTGAGCAGTCAACATCATCTCATCGTAGGCGATTGGATGAGGGGGGCTAGTGGGCATGGTGCGGGGGTGAGCAACAGTCGCCCTGAGAGGTCCCACAGGACCCACACCATGGGGGGTAGTTCCCGTCGCACCGATCCTACGTGATCATGGTGGCCGACGCCCTAGGCTTTGGGGGTTTTTGAGTTTTTGCTTTATTTTTGTGGGGTCAGATGACCGGTTATTGTAGCCTGCGGGCCATTTTGATGATATATATACAGATGATTTTATTTGTGTTATACATGTGTCATGATTTGATGTTATGCATAATGATTGATGAATGTGTATGTATGTATGTTAATTTACCTGAATGGATGCATGTGTTCTGATGAATGCAAATGTTTCTAACTTATATGAGATGCGGGTGGAAATGATGATTGTGATTTGACTTTGTGATTTTTTTTTGTTGGCGGTGGCACCATAGACTGTCTATAACTTATAGCTGTTTGTCGTAGGCGATTGCTGCGGTGAATAGCTTTGTAGGCATACATGTCTTTTCTTGTATGTTATTTTTGTATTTTCTGATGGTGAAGTAAAGCTGAAAAGATATTACAGTTGGTTTAGAATGTAGTTAGGTTTTCTGAGATTCAGATGTTTTAACTAACTAGCCAAGGCTGTACTTTTATCTGACAAGACTTTGAACAAGGTATGAATCGGACTTGTCTTTGACCAAGTTATTTCACATCCCTGTGTGTGCAATTGAGTTCGTTGATGTGGCATTTGTCAGGATACCGCCAGTGCCAGATAGGTTGTCAACCAAACCTGTACTGAGGATCACCTAATTAGCTCCACTAACTCCTTTGTTGTATTTAGTCGATTAATCTACGGTGCAATCTAGGATACCATAAGCTAGCTCATCCACATGCAAACATTGATCTGCACACAAGTTAATGCGGTAGATATATCGTCATGCGGGAGGTTTGCCACGAGTGACCGATAGGCTATCAACCAAACCGGTACTGAGGTTTATCTCATGACCTTCTGAATGCTGAGAGTTCCAGGGATTCAAGTTCAACTCCCTTCTTTTCTTCAATTGTATTGGGATACTTGCTCTTTATAGTGATAATAATCATTGTTTATTTTTGTTATATATATTTTTTGTTTTTCTTTTGAGCAAGGGATTTGGATTTCGAGTGATGAGAATCACTATTGTATGTGCCTTTTGATGTATGCACTTTGAGGGTGATGTCAAATTTTTGGAGTTTTGACATGTGCAAATTTTGATGTTTTGCAACTTTTGAGAACTTGGGATTCATGGGGAATTGGGTAGGGAGGATGCTTGTCCTTTTGCCAACTCTCAGCATTCTTTGGGGTCATTCGCACAGGGGGATGAGCAAGATAACCATTTCGCTTATGGTGACCTGGATTGCTTTGCAGGTTTCATCTTTCGTTCACACAACTTGGGAATGTTTATGTGTTTTAATTTGTGCTGGGATGCTACGTAACAAGGTGTGATCCAAGTAAAATTCTACCTTCGTAAAAGCTATCTGACTTTGTACAGTTTCGGTTAGAAAGCTATTGGCAGCTGAATGACAAAAACTCTTGATACATTAGAAGACAACTGACTATAGTATGGCAGAAATATGGATAGCATTTTATTTTTGATGGATTGTTTATACAACGGAGAGATATGGAATGAAGATGGACTTTGCCAAGTAATTACAGTCTATGGTGCCTTGACCTGTATGACCACAAATATGCAAATGTATGGATGCGATGCTTAATGCAGCTATTATTTTTGTGTTTTTGATGGATTGATCTTGGTGAGTATGAAAATGGGATGTAAAAAGAGATTTTTAATTTTGTGATGATTTTGAGCATGCATGGAGATGAGATGCAAGTTTTTGTTATTTTTGATGATTTTATTGTTTTTGATATTTCTTATTTTTCTTTTGACCAAGCGATTGTGGGAACCCTTGGAGCTTTTTGGTATTGACCAAGCGATTGCGGGAATCCTTGGAGCATTTTTGGGATTGACCAAGCGATTACGGGAATCCTTGGAGCATTTTGGGATTGACCAAGCGATTGGGAGAATCCTTGGAGCATTTTGGGATTGACCAAGCGATTGGGGGAATCCTTGGAGCATTTGGGATTGACCAAGTGATTGGAGTTTGGGATTGACCAAGTGGGAATCCTTGGAGCATTTTGGGATTGACCAAGCGATTGTGGGAATCCTTGGAGCATTTTGGGATTGGCTGCTTTAGATATGGAATGGTCACAAATGATTGATGTTCAAGGGTTCGAGTTCTTTGACTCCATCAAGGGAAGCTAGCCGGTACGTCCCGGGTCCTATCTTGCTATCAATTACATATGGACCTAACCAATTTGCCATGAACTTGTCCCTGAGATGGGACGACAAACTAGAGTTCTGCTGGTTTTCCTTCAAGACCAAGTCACCAACCTGAAAGTCCCTCAGGTGAACTCTCATGTTGTATGCTTTCTTCAGCCGCTCTTGATAGATACGTAAATGCTCAAGAGCATTAACGCGTCGTTCATCGAGCAACGTAAGCTGGTCTAACCGGGCCTACCGTGCAGTGTCATCATCGATGAACTCTTGCATTGATATGCGTAGGGAAGGAATTTCCAACTCAAGAGGCATGACAGCCTCGGAGCCATACACAAGCGAAAATGGAGTTGCCCCAGTGGGTGTCCGAATGCTAGTGCGGTAAGCCCACAGGGCAAGTGGGATCTGAATGTGCCAATCCTTATGACTATCGACGACTATCTTTTTGAGGATGGCAACTAGCATTTTGTTTGATGCCTCTGCTTGCCCATTTGCCTGCGGATAATAGGGTGTCAAAAAATTATGCTGAATTTTGTACTTTGTGGTCAAAGCACGCACGTCTTTGTTCTTGAATGACGTCCCATTATCCGAGATTATCTTGGATGGAATACCAAAATGACATATGATGTTATGCAAAATGAACTCCACAATGCGGGGTCCAGTCGTAGAGGTTAGCGAAACCGCTTCCACCCACTTGGTGAAGTACTCTATGGCCATTATGATAAATGTATGATGACTTGACGATGCAGGGGAGATCTTTTCGATTAGATCTAAGCCCCACTACAAAAATGGCCAAGCCGACTGGATCGGCTGCAAGGCCTAGGAAGGTACGTGTGTCAAATTGGCATGATGTTGACACTTCACGCACTTCCTCACATATGCGCAACAATCTCGCTCTAAAGATGGCCAATAGTAGCCCATGCGAAGAATGCGCTTGGCGATGGCCATACCACTGAAGTGGCCACCACATGTACCATCGTGCGCTTGGGCGATCGCCCAAGTGGACTCTTGCTGGTCCAAGCATCGAAGGAGGATTCCTTCATAGCTACGATGGTACAAAATGTCTCCTAACAAGACATGCTTTGCCGCTTTTTGCTTGAATGCTCATTTGGTGGCATGCGTCAATCCAAGTGGGAGGTTACCTAGCTTGAGGTAGTCCCTTAGGGGTGAATACCAATCTTGCTGATCAGAAGCCTCGATGGTATGAACAACCAATCCCTCTTGAAGTTCATCCCTAGCAAAAGCTGAGCGGGAAAGAACTTGTAAGAATAGCGTGGTGTTGCTATTAAGGGGAGTAGGGGAGAACAAGGCCCCCCAGTTGGCGTGCTTCAAACAGTCATGGATTCGAGAGAACCGATCCTGAGGTGGTTCAATCTGGATCATGTGGATTCCTGGCATTAAATCGGAGCTTGCACGCTCCATCATGGATTGCGATAATGTTTTGACTTGAATGGTTGTCATATCACCAGAAAGGTCTTGCGGGATTAGTGACCCCAAAGAGGCCATAGTGTCCGCAAAATGATTCGATGACCGAGGGAGTGCCTCGATGTCGTACCATTCAAGATTTGCCAGGAATTTGTCCACAAGGGCTTTGTAGGCCTATAGAACTGGGCATTTACATTGGAATACCCCTTTGACTTGATTGACGATTAACAACGAATCACCAAAGATGTTCAATCATTTAATGTTCATGGTGATTGTTGTCTGAAGACCTATGAGCAAGGCTTCATATTCTGCATTATTGTTGGTGCACGGGAAGTCTAATTTAAATGACAAGGGTATTGGAGCCCCTTGCGGTGTGAAGAATACAATTCCTGTGCCACCCCCTTGCTCACATTTAGAACCATCAAAAAATAGGGTTATGTCGGCCTGTGACTCAGGCTCATCAGAATCAGGCGATTTCGAGACATGGAAGACCCCGTCATCGGGTAGTTCTATGACCAGAGGCTGATCGTCTTCGATAGGAGCCTCTGCTAGTTGATCGGCTATGACCTGTCCTTTGATGGATTTCTGTCCAATAAACTCTATGTCAAATTCTGTCAACAACATGATCCATTTCACCATGCGACTACTATGATAAGTATGACTCATCATGTATCGCAATGGATTCTCCTTAGACACAACATACGTAGTGTTGCTCAACATGTAGTGGCATAGCTTTTTGGTAGCAAACACCACTGCCAAGCAGAGTTTCTCGATGTATGCATAGTTAAGTTCATAGCTGACCAGGGTGCGGCTAAGATAGTAAGTAGCCTGCTCTTTGTGAAGTTCATTCTTCTGGGCGAGCATGGCGCCTAGTGCCACCTCGCAGGCTGAGATGTATAAGTAGAACGACACTCCTGGTCTAGGTGGTGCCAATACTGGTGGTGAAGCCAAGTATTGTTTAATGTCATCAAAGGCTGATTGGCACTCGTCATCCCAGTGAAATGCTACCCCTTTATGCAATAATTTGTTCATGGGTCGGCACTTGTCAGATAGCTGCGCTATGAAGCGCTTGATCGACGCGACCTTACCCTACAGACTTCTGAGCTGCTTGATGGTAGTTGGGGGAAGCATTTCAAGGATTGCCTTGACTTTGTTTGGGTCCACCTCGATGCCTCGCTTTGAGACTATGAAACCCAAGAGTTTTCTAGATGTGATGCCAAAAATGCACTTCTTGGGATTCAGTCTGACTTTATGCTCCATGAGGCGATCGAGGATCTTGCTTAAGTCACCGAGATGATTTGGGCGTAAGAGAGACTTGGCCAACAAATCATCCATGTAATCTTCCAAAGTTTTATGCATGTAATCATGGAAGATGTACGTCATGGCACGTTGGTAGGTGGCGCCAGCATTTTTAAGGCCAAAAGGCATGACCTTGTAACAAAATGTCCCCCGGGGCATTGTGAACGCCATTTTTAGTTGGTCCTCGGGATTGATACGAATCTGATTGTATCCCGAGAAACCATCCATGAGGGATAGCATTTCATGGCCTGTTGTAGCGTCTACCAATGCATCGATGCTAGGCAAGGGAAAATCATCCTTAGGACTCGCTTTGTTTAGATCACAAAAATTAGTGCATATGCGAATCCTCCCATCAGGCTTCTTGACGGGCACCATGTTGGACAGCCATGGCGGATAATCCATGTAGATGACAAACTATGCATCCAACAGTTTTTGCAATTCATCTTTGACCATCAAGGCCACTGTTGGGTGCATCTTGCATAGTTTTTGCTTAACAGGCTTGACTGTCGGATCAAGCGTTAAATTATGCGTGACTAGCTACGGATCTAGCCCCGACATATCTCTGTATGACCATGCAAAAACCTCCTTCTTCTCTTTGAGAAGGGCAATGTAGTCGGCTTGCTCTTCGGGGGATAAGCTTACCCCCAGCTTGAGAATCTATGGATTCATTGGATCTGAGCCGATGTCTACGTCAGTCATCTCCTCGACCGACATGTGGGATCCGTCCTCCAACTGGTGTGGAGTCGGGATCAAATGGATATCATTTGCTGAGTTTAGATCATCGTTAGGAACCTCGGGTCCCTCTTCAACATGGAAGATATCCTGAGTTGGCCCTGGGGTAAAATGAAGCATTTCACCGAACGGCCAGTACTCTGATGGGGATGGAGGGGAATCGACGTGATCCCAGTCTATGGCATCTATGTCTAGATACAATGACTATGCCGGATCGGCCGGATTGTGGATGGGGGTGGTTAAATCAATGGAGATCATGTTGATGGAATGATTTTGGTCTCCATTACCGTAGGTGTGGTTACTCGAACATCTTGGATGCTCTTTATGCTCTGGATCTGGCTCTAGAGGGATGGGCACGAATGGATCGGCCCTATGTGCGGATAGGAAGACAGGGTCTACCCTCGGCACTGATGTCACTATAGGGTCTCGGGGTGGACGGTGCTCTTCGTAAACCTAGAGCCACGGATCCAACACTTGGTCCCACCCTGCTGGGTCTACGTACCACTCATGCCCTGGCAGTATGTTCATCTATTCAAATATGTCATTAATCTCCAAGGGGCATCGATGCTGCATCTACCGCATGTGATTAAGATATGCCATTTCTGTTTCATCTTCATAATCACTATCGGAGATCCAAAGGCCTTCGTTGGCTCTGACTGCTTGTGGCATTAAAGGCTCACCTTGCTCAAGAAAATTTATCTGGCCCCACTGTGGTTGTTCCACTCTCTATGGGGGGACCTGATTCTCTTGACGTATCGTTGGCTCGGCTGGAGCCTCTAGAGGAAACATTGTCAAAATATTCTCGTGATAGTCGTCCATAGGAATCACTTGCGAGTGATTGCTATCTGATTCGAAGGGGTCATATGATGTTGGCTCATAGTCTGACTCATCCTTCGAAGATCCTTCTTGACACTATTTATATCCGCCCTGAAAGTGGGTCCCCAAACTTTTGCCTCTCTCTAGCAAAGGGGAAGGGCGATTGAGGTTACCAAGGGTGGTTGTTGACCATGGGAGATAATCCCCCAATGTGTATGTTGTGTTAGGGTTGGCATATGGATCTGATGCCAATCCACCCTTGTGGCCTATCCTCAGGCCTTGCATGTCTTCGACCAAGATGTCTAAGGGCAGGGGGTGGTTGAACCCTACGCCTGACTTGTCATAAGGCATTTGGTATCTTGGTTGGCAAAGGACACGCACTCCTTGCTCATACCGGCCTAACCCGTATCCATGCCAATTGCATTGGCCAAGATATCTCAGAGTGAAGTCCGGGTTGGATAGATAGTTTACATCCTCTGCGAAAGGCTCTTCATCTTCGTCCTCTTGCATGCATGGCTCAGTGCCATGATCAAGGCCCCCATACACAAAGTTTGTCTGGTTTGGCGGGTAGCCTAGAGGAACAATTGTACCAATGGGGAGGCGAGGTCTCCCCATGTCTTGCATGGACTCTAGTGCGGGCGTTGCTACAACATTCCACACCAGATACTCCCCCAGGCCCGTATTGGCCATTTCAACAGTGATTGTTGGTGACTAAGGGGGAGGGAACGGAAGCTCTTCCGGACTCCACTCCATGTCGGGTGGGCTAGGAGCCTCCACTTCCATTTTACTAGGCATCTCTTCGGTAGAGATGTTTGAGACTGATTGTGGCACCTCTTCCAGAGGTCGTGCCTCCTCCAGGGGTTTCTTCCCTTTGTCCTTCTATTTGGCCATGATAGGTGGCGTCGTTGATGAAGGACCAACTGATGAAGATGGGCTTGGCTGGGGTTTTGGTGGATCTGCCTTTGGGGATGCTTACGAAATCGGACCCTATCGAGATGGATTCAACTGGAAATCCAAATGCGTTGATGGAAGGGTCGATTGCGGCATCAGCTGCACCGCATTGCAGTATTTGAAGGGTTCTAAGTCTGCCGAGACCACATGTACCTCCCCTTCAAATGTATACTTCAGACATTGATGAGCTATTGATGGGACACACTTCATGTCCCTGATCCATGGCCGGCCCAACAAGATGTTGTAAGCCATCTCACCTTCCAAAATATGGCACAATGTAGGTATCATCTTTTGTCCCACTTGAATGGGTAGGATGATTGTGCCGACTGTCGAGCATATTGCATCGTTAAATGCTCACAGTGTATATGTGGAGGCCGTGATGTGAGATGCCGACAGCTTCAGATGTTTCAATGCCGCTGTAGTAATGATGTTACTAGACGAGCCAGTGTCTACCAACACCCTCTTATAGGGGATCCCGTTGACCCACGCGATAACGTGCAGGGGTGGATCCGCTATGTCATCAGCCACTAACTTCACTTCATCTTCTCGAAAAGTGATGACTGGCTCGGTGCATCTTTTGACATGCCCCACAAAGTTGTTGAAGGAATTCGGTTCCTGGGGCTGCAACTCGATAGCCTTCAATATCTCCATAAGAGCCTCTCGATGGGGCGTTGATTGTTGAATAAGCTCATATATGGAGAGCCTAGCCGACGTGGTCCATAGACTTTGGGTAAGTCTAGTCCGAATCGTGGCCGCGGGTCTAGGCGGGGGCAACTGCGTAGGGTTCTGTTGAGGCTGTGACGTTGATGGAACTTCTCTTGTGGCTACCGTGGGAGCAGCTCCTGGGTATTTCTTGTTCCTAGTCACTATACTTATCATCCCTACATACCCCTGCATGGGGCAATTCTGTTGCACCTCATTGATTTGAAGGGGTTTTGCCTGTGCCTCATGGGCAGGCAAGGGGTCTCTAAAAACTCCCATTTGTTGGTTGTTTGGCGCTACGGGGTTGTCTACAACCAATGTCTTGTTGTCAATCAGGTCTTGTATCAAGCCTTTGAATTTCCAACATGCATTAAGGTCATGTCCCTTTCGTCGATGGAATTTACAATACAAGTCCTCCCGGTACCCCTTAGGCTTCGGTGCATTGGGATCTATGGTTTGAATCTCCGGGAGGTTGATCAAATTCGCCATTGACAAGCGGTCAAATAGGGAGTCCCTAGACTCCGTGTAGGGTGTAAACTATCGCCTAGGGCGACGCTGCTGATTTTGCCCCTGTTTCTGGTTTTCTCTTTCATAATTGTTAGGGGGCACTGCCTGATAGTTAGCCTTTTGAGGTTGTATTTCTTGTGCAGGCTTAGGAACATTTATAGCAACTTGGTTGACCACGATGGGTTTCTGTTGCGTAGTCCCTATTTTGGTGTTTTTGTTCCATTCTTTTTTCTTAGGTTTGGCGATCTCGCCATCCTGTATCTTGATCTCTTCGATGATTCTGGCTTGCGCCTGAGCCTCTTCTAAGGTGGCATATTGCTGCAACTGCAATAGCATAGAGATCGATCTCAAACAACTTCTTGAAAACATCTGTGTAAGGTCGGACATAGGGGGAAGGTAGGGTAGCTTGGAAAGCAGAGTCCTCCATCGATTCCCGTAGGCCGCCATAGTCTCTTCCTCATACTGCCTGAGGCTGGCCAAATCACTTAGTGATGCCTTCTTCTTGGTGTTGAAGGCGAAGCGTTCGAGGAACGCATCCACTAACTGATCCAAGTTGCTGATGTTGTGCTTTGGTAATTGGGTGAACCAATCCGAGGCAGGGCCTACGAATGTGGTTATAAAGGTTCTCAGCAACAAAGCATCATTGTCCTGAATGCCAAAGCATTGGCTCAGGAACCTCGTCACATGCTCTTGGGCATCCTCCTCACCTTTAAAGATTGCCAGCTGAGGCAACTTAAAGTGCTCAGGATAAGGGGGTGCAGGCATGGACGGATGCACCGGATGACTACGGAGTTGACGTAACGTGGGCTTTTGGGGCCCAACAACTTTGGTTTCCATAGACTCCAAATGCTCTAACAACACTTTATATGCATCAGAAGACTTAATCTCTTCCTCTCTAACTTGCTCCCATTGTGGGTTGTGGGAGACTTGAGGCCTGTGGAGAGGTGGCCGGATAGCAACCCCTCCGCCTTGATAGGGCATTTTGGCCCACTCTTCTTCTTGTTCATACTCCTCATAGGCTTCTTGAGGAGTCTCTGGGTGAGACCTATGACCATGAGTGGGTCCCCACGGAGGGAGCCCATCATTGTTCCAGGGAGTGGCCTCCCGTTCAGGTCTAGGAGGTCTTGGAGGCAGCGCTTGGTTAGGTCACGGGGACCTGTCTCGTACCAAGGGGTTACGCCTCTCATATGGTTCTGCCCTTTGGGTGCGAGGGGTCAGAACCCTCTTCGGCATGGTGTTATGCAACAACTCATCTGTTTGGCACCTAATGCACTCTTTACTGAGGCGATATAAATGCTCTAGTTGTTGTTGATCTTGCTCAAGCTGCGTAATCTACGCTTGGCGGGTGGCATGTCTGGCGACTACCAGGTCAATCTGTTCCACCATCTTGAGTCTCGGAGGCCTAGATGCCTCTCCCATGCACTTATCTCGGTCACGGTGATCCGAGATCTCTATAGGTCGCTTCCCCCTATCGAGGTTGGCGGCATTTACTCGAGGCTCTGGCCTCGAAGGATGGTTTTGGTAAATAGCAGGTGCGGAGGCGCATTGCTCCCATGTGGTATATTGCTCTTGAGGAAGATAGGGGTCTTCCTCATTCTCCCTTTCATAAGTGTGAAAGGGGCGGGTGGAGTTGGCTCGCCTTGCTAGAGGAGCCTTGTGCTCCGGATTTGTCCTATTGTTTCTGACAGTGAGAGGAGGCAATGGAGGGATGATATAATCTTGAGGCCTCTCCTCATGGACCCTCTATCATTCCAGCGCTTCATCGCGTGGTGGCCACTCATATCGAGCTTCTAAGGGAGCCCTTTTATCTATGTTGAGTGCCACGTGTAAGGACTCTTCCCGAAAGGGGCTATGACGGACGGGCGTGTCCCCCAAAGGGGTGTCCCTATAATTCCATCTTGACATGGACTGATGCGGACTCTCTTGCGGGTTAGGCCACCAAGGTGGTATGACTAAGTCCTTAGGGCTATAGCGGAGGTGACTTGTGCCCCCTTGTACACTTTCTACAGCTTTCGCCCTTGATTGGGCTTGGCTACGTGTGTACACCATGGTGGTGCTTTCCTACAAGCTATGTAGATTTTTATCTCTTTTATGATTTTTTTTTATGCTACACTAAACAGAAATGAGCACACACATACACAAACGGTGATTATCTCGTTTAAATATTGAGAGTGTGTCCTAAACCTGGTTTAGTGTGTTTTTTATTTTTGTTTTTGTTTTTGAAGGTTTTTTTAAAGAACGTTTAAATGCAAATGATGGCTCTTATGACTCCCATAAATGGTCGCCCCTTCGATATACCATTGCCAGGCCGATATACCAACCTCTCTATATACCCGCCCTTACGTGAGGGAAACTATAGGTACGTGAGAGCAGATGGTACATGGAACGTAGGCGGTACGAAAGGGGGATTGTCCTGTTTATGACACCTACCATAGAAGACTTATCCTCGTGCGCTGGGAATCACCCCAACTACACTCGGTCAGCTTTCGTCAGGATTTACGTCTAGCAACAATGACAATCGGGGTAAATGGATGCAAAAATCAAGCCAAGGTGGTGATGAAATCCACCGTTGGTCTTGATCAAGGGTTGGGGTTTTACGACCAGCTCCTTGGTTTTTATGATGCCACGTGATGTGTGGGGTTCTTTTTATTTTTGCAAAATGAAACAAGCAAACAACAAAGGAGAACTACTTTCCCTAAGCAAACAAGTAATCTACGAAAAATAGAAAACTGAAAACAGAAAAAGATAGGAAAAGTTCAGAGTTCTTACCTCGCCTCTGCCCAAATCTGTTGATTCTGAGTTTCTGTCCTGAAACCGCATAGACAGAAATTCATCCCGGGGAGGAACGAATTACAGTACTAAATTCGTCACAGGGTCAGGCGGATTCCAATTCGTCCCTGGGAAGGACGAATTACAGACCTGTATCCGCCTCAGGCTGGAACGAACAGCAGTCCCGCATCCAAAAACTTGGTACCTACAAGAAAAACCACCAAATTTTGATCAGATCTCAGATCTTAAAAATAGAGGACTAGGTCCCACCGTGATCGCCACTGAAAGCACGAGGATACAGAAACAAAAAGGGAAAAACTCCAAGTACGATGCAAGAACGAAACTAAACTTGATGCTACGAATTAAAAATGCATAAAATGGAGAAAGCATAGACAAATTGGAACCCAAATGGAATGAAACAACCCTCTTCTTTTATTGATGTATTTCAAATTTGGTTACAATTCGCTTCCTCCCTTTTTAGGGGCGAGGAGCATCAAACTTGTCTCTTGGTCACATCAATGGAAAGCCATCCCTCTTCCGCGTGCCCACATGTAAGATGGGCGGACCAAACGTCGCCGCCGCTTGTGTATACGAGTGTTGATTCCTTGCTGCTCCTCCGATGTCTAGACCCTGCGTTCAAAGGAACAAGAAACCGTTAGTAGCACCTGCGAATAAGACAAAGCATGCGATCCTCAAGCCTACAATAAGCGGATGAGAAAATGAATTAAACTGTAACTAAAACTTATCCAAATGACATGAAAACTTGGCAAGGACATAGAAACATCACCAAGAAGGCATTGCAAAAGGAACAGTCAGGAAATTCCTCACCGATTTGAATTCGCTCCGGGGAGGGACGGATTCGACTGTAATTCGCTCCGGGGTAGAACGAATTCACCTGCAACAAAGCGCCGAAGTGATACTGCCCCAAATGTCGCATCTAGGGAGCTCCAAAAGACCTACAAACTTGGGGTTAGCTAATTGGAGGCATTTTGGGAAGACCCAGATGGTCAGATTTCCCCAATTTGGCCTCCATCAATGGGAATTTGATGCTGCTACCTGCAAGTTAGTGAGGACAACAAAAGCGATAAAACATGATAAGATTTGATCAAAGCATTACGAAATCGGAATTACAAGCTATCTAAGCAGCATAAGATGGAATGCAAAATAAACAAATGACAAAAAGAACAATCTGCCATGAATCCCCAATCATTCCTAAAAAGGAAGATTAGGCTCGCAGCAGTGCGGGGGCACCGGGCGGGCCGCCCACCGTTGGAACTTGATTTCGGCACCAATCCACTTGGGATGGGTCCAAAATCTCTTGTAATGTGTTGTCAGAAAATTGGGTGGGATATTGTGGCCAAATGTCGGGTTTGGTTCCGGATTTGTGCTTCCAATGACCACCCAATGACCTCTTCTCCAAAAGAGATCAAGGATGTGAAAGGCACAATTCAAAAGGGGAATAGGTGTGAAAGCAAAATGACAGCACTTCGTTGCTCCAAAATGCTCCTTCTCTGTATATTTTAGGGTGAGGAAACTCACCAATTTATAGACCTGGAGGTCTCTTGAATTGGGCATGCAGAGGTGCCACTTGGCAATCATGCCTTCCCAGGGGGAGGGAGATTCCTCCCTGAATAGGGACTTCATGACTGCCCTTGTAACAGCCTCTAACGCTCGAAAATGCTCACCCACACTCCCATGCTATGAAGGAAGCGTTAAGTGGCGGATCTGAGCTGCCATTTGTCAAGATTTGACTTTTTTCCCGTCAAACCTGGAATTCGTCCCACCCTGGAGCGGATTCTGTATTCGTCCCAGGGGAGGACGGATCCCATTTTGAATTCATCCCAGGGAGGGACGGATTCTGAGCAAAGTGCCTAGAAGGTGCCAAATTGATCTCTGACCTCCCAAAACTACTGTGAGAGTGGTTAGGACCACTGTTTAACCTCTGGGGGCTGCCCTTGGGGCTGTGTGTGTCAATGCGATCAGTGTTTGCAGTCACATAATCGGATTGGTGTTGTTTTGGTGTCTACACATATAGGAAGAGGATTGAAAATAAAAATATATTCCCAAGAATCTAAACATTTATCCTTGTTGGATCCACTTCCAACAATACCTATTAAACCATGAGGGCTTTAAAGGAATAATTTTTACAGTTGATAATTTTCCATTAGATACTACAACTTGACGTCAAGCATAACATATCCAAAAAATGTAGGGCATGATTGATGGTGTATCTCTCCTCAAGAAGAGTGAGAAGAGAATCATCTAGAAAGTGCCTATTTACTAGTTGTTAAGATATGTTTGGGAGGACATCCCTTTTACTAGGTCATCAGATACTACATATAGTACAAGGTAGCCAAAACCTTCTACTGATAGAACTTACAAATTTGGGGTGTGTGGATATCCTTAGTGAATTGATCTATGTAGGCCAAATGAGGTGAAGTTCTTTCCATTTATGTGAGGTGAGAAAAGGCATCTAATACAAGCACTTTAATAGTTCATAAAGGCATGTGATACAAGCACTTTAATATGCAAAACTTACCCCCTATACATTTAAAAAAAAAAACATGATCTAGAATTTGCAAAATAAAAATAAAAGTTTGAATCTACTAGAGTGCAAAAAAAATAGAAAAGAGGTAGAAATATTGAATATAATATAATTTATATATAGAAGCACCATGTGCTAACAAATGTGCCACTATATGGACACATCATGAGTTGGTAGAAACACCATATGGAAGCACTTGTGCTACCAAAAATACCATTGGATAAAAGTGTTTTATTGATGAATATACCAATTTGTGGAAGCACCATATAAAAGCATAATGCATAATTATATATAGTTTTATTGTAGTTCTACACCACTTTTATCCTACAAATAAAAAAAAATAAATATATAGGTAAAAATAGAGAAAAACTATGATTAGCAAAAAGGTTTTATCCAATCTCTCAAGGAACGATGAACTTTATTAGTAGAGGATTCAAGACATTTATTTTATTTTAAATAAATGACATAGGATGCTTTGATCCATAAAGAGATATGATTGAAAAAACAAAATAATGCAAGAAATAAAATTACAACATGAAATAGGCTAAAAGAGAGGGATATATGAGGAATGATCACAACCCAACTTGCCCCATTAATGATGTGCACTTGTTGAATACCCTTTTGATGATACCTTAACTTTACTAGTTATTACATGAATTTTATTAACTCAAGGTTGCTTTAAGGTTGTAGTAGTGTGTGAATGTAAAAATATCTTTCCTCTTATAATTTTAGATACATTGCTTTGGCTTCCTTCATGGGTAGTTTTATAGATTATTTAAACTCCCTTGGAGGATATATTATATATGCATGATGAGGATCACAAGGAGGATGAGGTGTGTAGTTTACTGGATTAGATGTATAATGTGCAATAGTTGTAATATATGATTTAATAGTTAGGAGTGGTTGAATGATCTGATTTGGAGTTAGCAAGGAAGATTGAGAAATTACATGGCTTGAATGGCTTGATTAAGGAGATTGCATGCAGCTAACTAATTTAATTTGGTTGACAGGAAGTGATTTATGAACTAGTCATAACATGAAGTTAAACTATCAAAATTCATGTTTTTATGGTGAAGTATGAAAGCACCATGAAAGTACAAAAGCATTGTATAACATTATATATAGTGCTAATGTAAGCACCATATGAAATTTCATATGATGCTTTTGCATAGTTACTATACTTTCATTTTTGAGCACTTTGAGGTGTTAGACCATAACAATACACAGGTAGGTTAGTACTCATTTGAAATATATTTTTGAGCATTTCAAGGTGTTATACCATAACAATACATATACAACTTTATACTCATTTGAAAGTTATTTTTGAGCATTTTCCAACAATACTTTGTTTGTAATGCTTTATGAATATTTGGTATAGTTTTGGTATTCTCAAAATTCAAGTTATGTTTTTGCCCTAAAATTAGGTAAAAAATAGTCAATTTTGTTGAATTGTCCAAAGTCACTGATCAATGATGGTATTGGTATCAAATGATACCATATTTTGTAAGGTCCTATGAATATTTGGTATAGTTTTGGCATTCTAAAAGCTTAGGATTCTTTTTACCCGAAATTTGGATACACAAGAGTCACTTTCGTTGAATTGACCAAAATAACTTAATGATGATGCAATTAGTGCACAATATTTGGGTACACAAGAGTCAATTTCATTGAATCATCCTTTCACTTTAGGTTTTTTGGAACAACATAAAGAAGAAAGTATTTTTGAGACTATTCCTCACACTTTAGATTCTTTATGACAATATGAATATTTAGAAGCTAAGATATATTATGAACACTAGTAAAAAATATAAGATATTAAAGAAGATAAACATGTTAATGGGAATGGAAAAAGGATAGGAAGGTTTTCAAAGCATGAAAAAAGAGAAAAATCCTCAATAGATATTGATTTGGGAAGCCAAATAAAAATATTATAGGTGTTAACAAGAAGTATATCTAAGCAAATAAAAATATAAAAGGACGATAAACGTGATATCATATAATAATAGGGTTATGAATATATCCCATAAAAGAAGAGTTATTAAGCAATTAATAGGTTGTTATAGTCCTAAGGATGCCTTCAAAAAATTTGGAATATGGATGATTGTCTAGAAGTCTCTTCTATATACGATTCACATGATATTAAAACAAGATGGACCAATTGTTAGAAGTAGAATGTAATTGAGTTGTTGGACCATTTTGTAGGTAAGATAAATTATTAAATTTAAGGTTATAAATATATATCCTCCAACTATAGCTACTCCTTATAAAATATGTTGGAAGGAATTTAGCATATTTCTTTTAAACATAATCATGATTCATAATTGTGATCTACAAATTGTTGGAGGTGACTTCAACATAGTTCTTTCTCCTTTGGAAAAGAATGGTGGTACTCTAGGGTAGTATAAATAAATACAATATTTTGCTTCATTTGTTAATTTAAAAGGTCTTTGGGATGTTAATCCTTCAAATTTTTAATGCATGGGATATTAGAATGGATAGATTCTTATTATCCAATAAAAAATTGCAAATAGAGTATACAATCTCCTCAAATATCTTAATGCAAATAATATTAACTTAAAAACTCATTTTTTGACTTGTGATTTATCTAATAATGGTCATCCAAATCCATTTTGGTTCTAGACTATGTGGCTCCATGATACTACTTTCTTCCAAATGGTTACATTATGGTGGGATGAAGAAAATTTTGAAGGATCATATATGTACAAATATATTTAAAGGATAAAATATTTAAAGGAGCAAATGATGATTTAAAATGAAAAATAATTTGGTAACAATTTTTAATAAAAGAAGGAAATTGAATCCAAGATAAAAAAAATTATAAGAGATAGGAGAAAATAATGGAATGGACCAAAATTCTTATGTGAAAGAAGAATAATTAATTTTAAATTATCCTCATACATTGTACAAGGAGGAGTTATATTGATTCCAAAAATTGAAGGAGAAATGGCTCAAGGAAGGAGATAGAAATACAAAAAAATTCATGCCATAGCAAAAATAAAATTGTATTTTCATCATGTTACAATATTTTAACTATAAATGGAAGAAATATTGAGGGAAAAAAGATATGAGGAAGTATGAAATTATTTATTTCAAAAATATTTTGTGACACAGTGTAAAATATAAGGAGGTACAAGATAATATTTTGTAAAATATTTCATCAATTATCTTATATGAACAAAATGAAATATCATTGAAAGGATATCTATGGAGGAGCTAAATGAAGAAAATTTCTCTTTCCATTCTAACAAGACATGGCCGTAATGGATTTCTTGCAATTTTCCTTCAAGAATTTTAAAACTTATTGAAGAGTGATATGTTGATTGTGGTTAAAAAAGGCTCAAAAAGAGTAGGTTATAATAAATGATATCAATACCACTTTTATTACATTTGTTCCTTAGAAATATAAGATAAAATATTTTGATAATTTTTGTTTAATATGACTTTGTAACATGATTTATGATATAATTTAATAAATTATGGCAAATAGGATGAGAGGTATTCTAGATTGTGTTATCTTATAGGAACAATGTGGTTTTCTTAATGGTAAACAAATTCTCGATATTTTAATCATGTAAAGGAGGCCATATATTCTCTTCACTCCATGAAAAAATCAACTATGCATATGAAATTATATTTGAACAAAGTAATATGGGAAATATTCTTGAGATTGAATGGAGATTTTAAAAAATAAGGATAATATTTTGGCAAAAATGTTACGTAAAAAACATAATGGTTGTCTTGATGTTAATTATTTAGGAAAAGAAACCTACACAAAGGATCACCAACATAGAACTTCATATCAGTTAGTTTACATTTAATTAAAAATTATATTAGAAAATTAGTGAGGAGGATTATGTAATTTTTTGGTTTTATTCTTTGTTGAAGCCTTATACTTTTATTATGATTCCAATGGCTCTTGCATACCTTTTTTGTAAATGTCCAAAGGTCAAAAACTATATTAATTTAAGAAACAAATTCAAATCATAGATTTTTACTAGTAACATGTTTGAAGAAGAGGAACACAAACACACATAAACTTCAAAATATGCTTCAAGAGTTTTATTTATTATTTTTTAGGAAAAAGGATGAATTGTTTAGAATATATCAAAATATGATGGATACTCGAGGAAAAGTATGCTAAACATGTACTAAAGAGGTTTAAGATGGAGGACAACAAACTTGCCATCACACCTGTTGCCATAGGTTTGGAGATGAGCAATATGGATAGCAACAAAAATATTAATTCAACCTTGTTTAAGAGGTTGGTTGGAAATCTCATGTATTTGACTGCAACTCGACCAGATTTGATGTTTGGAGTGAGCTTTATTAGCAAGTTTATGGAGACTCCAAAGGACATGCACTGACAAGCAGGCAAAAATATTTTATGCTATGTCAATGGGAAGCAGAACCATGGAATATTTTATGCCAGAAAAGACCAACTCAAACTTATTGGCTACATATATAGCGATTGGGTTGGCAACATTGATGATTGAAAGAGCACTTTCGGCTATGCTTTCCATCTTGGATTGAGAGTAATTTCATGGTCATCCAAGAAGCAACCAATAGTTGCGTTGTCCACTGCTGACATAGAGTATGTTTCTGCCACATCTATCGCATGCCAAGCAATATGGCTATGAAGAATCTTGGGTGAACTGAATCATCTACTGGAAGGGGTGAAAACAATTCCTCCATAACACTATCGAAGGATCCAGTGTTTCATGGTAGGATGAAGCACATTGATATCCAGTATCATTTCATTAGAGAGTTGGTGAATTTTAATGAAGTTGAGTTACTTTTTTGTAGGTCTAAGGAGCAGATAGCAAACATATTCACAAAACCTTTGATGGAGTAAGACTTCAATAGGCTATGGGAAATGTTGGGCATCAAAGTTTTTGTGAAATATCGTTTAAAGGAGGATGTTGGAAATTAAATATGGTTTCACTCTGATAGATCTAATTGCCCAAATCTGGTTACTGATCTCTGACATCAGATCACTGCAATCTCCTATGTGAGAAATTAATACCGACAGATGCAGTTAGGAAAAAACCCTATTTTTTTGTTTGATGCATGTTAGAGGATAAGCATGTCAAAGGATAAGCCTTATCCTCTCTTTTGCATGGCTATATAAGGTGGAGAGGGCTTTTTGAAAGTATATCGGGTAGCGAGAGAGTAGCGCAGAGTAGAGGAGATAGAACAGCAGCCTCCCAAAAACTCCTTTGATGTTTAACCTACAACTAGTTTACAGATACTTGTAAAATTTTGAATGTTTAATTGATAAACTTTATAATACTCAGACGCAGTCTTTATTTTTGGTCAAATAGAGAATATATTATTTGAAGCTTTCGCCATTATTGTATGCTCGAGAAAATATTTAACATGCGAGGGACTCATTATAAAATCCCAACATTTGCTTATCGCTTCATTCCTAGAGTGACACTGATATTCACTCCATATTTGAGCGAAGTGGTCCTTTGACCCTTACTGACTCGTGGTTAAGTATCACTCGATTTTGAAGCTAGGAATTGCTCCATTTGTAGAGTGAAGTTACCTGTCACTCCATAAGGAAGCGGCATTTCCTCCATCGCTCCACAAGGGAGCGATGCGCCTTTGTCACGACACTTAGTGTTGGCCCCCTTCTTGATCTGAAAGTGGTCCTCAGGATCACTGTAAAACAACATGCTTCCATTAGTTGATGTTTTCTCCTGCTCACCCAAAACTCACCTTATCGCCCGTTCTTCCAACGAACCACCATCTCGCTCCGTTTGGTGAGTGAAGCTCAGTCTGGTGCCTTCGTCGAGCGATTCATATCGCCCATTACTCAGTGAACCTCCGTCTCACTGTTTTCTTTGTGTGAAGTTCTGTCACGCGCCTTCGTCGAGCAAATTCTCGTCGTGTTTTAAATTATTCACAATTTTCTTAAATTATGAATATTTGCTTAGAAGTTTAAGATATCATAGTGAAGTAGCAAATGGGATGAACATGACATAAATTCATTGAAATACTCACATTGTAATGCATTACATTTTCCCATCTTTTGCATAATCTCATAATGAGTTCATCCAAATTTGAGTACACTAGAAATGTCTGAAAATTCTTCGAAAATGATACCTTCTGCCATTATTCACTCTTGAATATTTGCAAATAACTCTGGAATTTAAGAAAAACTTATTTGTTTCAATGTCATATAACTCTTGTATGGATACCTATAGAAAGTTATGTCTTGATTTGGGTTTAAAATCATCTATGTTCATTGATGGATTGAATTTGGAATAAAGCTCTAGGTCTAACATTTATTACATTTAAAATATACACTTGTCTCCATAGTAGGCAAAAATTGTTAGAAATTTTAAATCAAACTTCACGCCCATAAGCGCTTCGACGCGAAGCACTTTTGAAACGCCTTCGGGAAATGCATTGGTGCGAAGAACTTTTAACATGACTTCAGAAAACACATCGCCGTGAAGAAAATTCAACTTTACCCTCTGAAGCAGAAATCAGCCAAAGCAGAAATCAAGCACATAGATCAAGGCATTAATTGTCCAAGCGTGCGAGTAGTTGGGATTGTTCGGCGATTGGACAGGAACCATACTTCGGCATTTAATTCTTGTCAGTCGATCGGTGAAACTCTCCCACCTTTTGTCCTCATCCCCCGCCTATAAATATCGGGGTCATTTTGTCATTTAGTAAGGAGTTGGAAGTGTGGGAGGATAGAGGTTGGAGCAGAGCAGCAGAGAGCAATAGCGAGCAGAGGGGCAGCCACAGAGCTAGGGTTTCAACCAGCAGAATAGCAGAAGGGTGAAACCAGCAGCTGCCAACAACCGGAGAGTGGAGCAGCAGCCTCCAGATAAAACCCGTGTTTTTATCCTGCAAATGTTTATCTTGCAGAAGTTTGTATTCGCTTCAGAGGGAAGCCATTTGTAATCCGACATTATATTTAATATATATAATATTATTCTGCAAATTTGGGTCTCCGCATATTTGTTCTCGGCCTCGAAGTATTGTTTTGTCCGCAGACATCTCTCAACTAGGGTTTGCCCCGAAGTGGCAAAATACCCGTTCGATCCAAAAAGGATTCGGGTTTATTTGTTTGTGCCGAAGCACATTTCGACACTTGTCTCTCCGAAGTGATTTCACTTCGGAAGAAAACTGTGCGAAGCAGTTGCTTCACCAGGATATTCCCCGAAGTAGTTCTACTTCGGCAGATTCTTCCCCGAAGTACTTACTTTGGGAGTAGTGTTCCCCGAAGTAGTTTTACTTCGGCAAGTTTTCCCCCGAAGTACATACTTCGGGAGTATTCTCCCCGAAGTAGATTTACTTCGGCAATAATTTCTCCGAAGTGCATACTTCGGGCGAATTTTCACCGAAGCTCCCTCCCTCGCGTGAAAACATTTTAAAGTGTTTTTGCGATGCGATTTTAAATCGTGATTTAAATTCTAATTTCCTTCAAATTGGTATCAGAGCCATTGTTGCCGTGACACGGAGATAGAAGCATGGCTTCCAAAAAAATTCCTTGCAGTTGCAGATCCCATGATTTAACGGCAAGAACTACGATTACTGGAGCATCCAGATGAAGATTCTCTTTGGGTCTCAAGATTTGTGGGACTTCATCGAGAATGGTTACCCGAAATCGACAGATGCAGTAGCACTGGCCGCCCTCTCCCAAGCTGACAAAGATCTTCTAAAGGAGAACCGGAAGAAAGACCAGAAGGCCCTATTCTATATCATGCAAGCGGTTGAGGAGACCATCTTCCCATGGATCGCATCAGCCACCAAGGCCAAGCAGGCCTGGGATATTTTGGCAAGTTCATACCAGGGCACCAACAAAGTGAAGTTGGTAAAACTGTAGATGCTCAGGAGAGAGTTCGAGAACCTGCAGATGAGTGAGTCAGAGTCGATGAGCGACTTCTTCACCCGAACGATAGATGTCATCAACCAGATGCGGTTGAATGGTGAAATCATGCAGAATCAAAGGATCGTGGAGAAAATTCTGTGAAGTCTGCCAGTGAAGTTTGATTCTGTGGTAATTGCAATAGAGGAGTCAAGAGATCTGACAACCCTCTCTATGGATGAACTGATGGGTTCTCTGCAGACACATGAGCAGAGGCTGAGCCGCTCAACTCAGTCCTCTCTGGAGCAAGCATTCAAGGCGCAAGTCTCAGTCCGAGACAGCAGCAGACAAGACTCCCACCATAGCGCCTCTAGTTCTCAAGGTGGAAGAGGCAGAAGTAGGCATGGGAGAAGTAACAAGCAAGGAGGGAGATCAAACCCTCATGTTAGTGAGACCAGCTACAACTTTCATCAGCAAGGAGGAAGAGGCACTGGCAAAAATCAGCAAGGTGGCTCTCAGTAGAAGGACATGTCAAAGGTCCAATGCTACTATTGCAAAAAGTTTGGCCATTACATCTCACAGTGTAGAACGAGGATGGCGAACGAGAATCAACAACAAGCCCATTATACAGAGGAAGCTAGAAATGCGGCAGGAGGAAATATGCTGCTGACTTGCAGTGTTGAAGAGGAGAGCAAGAAAAACATCTGGTATCTTGACAGTGGGTGCAGCAACCACATGACTGGGAACAGAGAGATGTTCTCACAATTGGATGAAACAATCCAATCTGAAGTCAATATGGGGAACAACAGCAAGGTTCCCATGATGGGGAAAGGAAAAATCCTCATCCACACCAGACACGGTGAAAGAAAGCAGATCTGTGATGTCTATTATGTGCCTGGCTTGAAACACAACCTGCTAAGCGTTGGACAACTTGTGCAGAAGGGACACACTATGCAGTTCAAAGATGGTGTTTGTTCCATCAGAGACAAAGTGCATGGACAAATCGCAACCGTGTCCATGACAAAAAACAAAATGTTTTTGCTATAGATTTAGAATGAATCATTGATGTCTCTGAGTGCAGTTGTGAAGGATGCTACCTGGCTGTGGCATCTCAGATTCGGTCACTTGAGTTTTAGTGGCCTGAATTTGCTACACAAGAAGCAGATGGTGAAGGGTTTACCCCTTATTGAGCAACCGAACCAAGTTTGTGAAGGTTGCCTAGTCGATAAGCAGCACAAGGATGCATTCCCTGTAGGACAGTCTTGGAGAGCATCACGGCCATTGGAGCTGGTGCACTCAGACATTTGCGGTCCCATGCAGACCAGCACATATGCCGACAACAAATACTTCCTAACCTTCATAGATGACTTTAGCCGAAAGACATGGGTTTATCCCATCAAGCTGAAGTCAGAGGCATTTGCGAAGTTTAGGGAGTTCAAGGCTCTGGTTGAGAAACAGAGCGGATATTACGTGAAGACTCTCAAGACAGACGGAGGAGGAGAATACATCTCCAACGAATTCCACAACTTCTGCAAGCAGCATGGAATTCGAAGGCAGTTCACTGCCAGATACACACCACAACAGAATGGTGTAGCTGAGAGGAAGAACAGAACTATCATGGAGATGGCACGAAGCATGCTAAAGGCGAAAAGTTTGCCACATGAGTTCTAGGCAGAAGCTGTAAGTTGTGCAGTTTATCTGCTGAACCGATGTCCCACCAAGAGTGTGAAGGACAAAATTCTAGAGGAATCCTGGAGCAATCTGAAGCCAAGTGTGGCTCATTTGCGAGTTTTTGGGTGCATAGCATATGCACATGTTCCAGATGAGAAAAGACGGAAGCTGGATGACAAAGCTAAAAAATGCATTTTCACGGGGTACAACGAACAAGCAAAGGCATACAGGCTATACAATCCAGTGACGAAGAAACTTGTCATCAGCCGAGATGTGAAGTTCTTGGAGAACGAAGCCTGGAACTGGAAGTCAAAGACTAGTGAGCCTGAACCAACAATTGTTGAACCTGTAAACTTGGAGGAAGACAGTGTACAACCACCTATACCTTCAAGCAGCAACAATGGTGCCAGCAGTAGCACACCCTCATCATCCCGGTCACCTCCACTTGCAAGCAGAATTCAAAATTTGAGGACACCTACGAAGACTCGGAGCTTGCAAGACATTTATGAGGTAACCCATAATCAGATAGATGAAGAATATTCTGACTTTGCTTTATTTACTGAATGTGATCCAATGGAGTTTGAAGAGGCAAGTCAGAATCACAAATGGGTGAATGCGATGGATGAGGAGATAGCAGCTATTGAGAAGAATGAGACATGGCAGCTGATAGATCTTCCAACAGGAAAGAAGACCATTGGGGTCAAGTGGGTGTATAAAACAAAGTTTAACGCCCAAGGAGAAGTTGACAGGCATAAGGCCAGATTAGTGGTGAAAGGCTACAAGCAGAAGTCAGGAGTTGACTATCATGAGGTGTATGCACCTGTAGCCCGACTTGACACAGTCAAAATGATTCTGGCACTAGCAGCTCAAAAGGGATGGAGCGTGTACCAGATGGATGTCAAGTCTGCCTTCCTGAATGGAGTGTTGGAAGAAGAGGTCTACATAGACCAGCCACCCGGTTATGAAATACAAGGACAAGAAGGCAAGGTCCTAAAGCTAAAGAAGGCCCTGTATGGGTTGAAGCAAGCACCCCAGGCATGGTACAACCGGATTGATGGCTATTTTCAGGAGAATGGGTTTCAAAAATGCCCATATGAGCACTCCCTGTACCTGAAAACAAATGAAGCAGGGGAGATGATAATCGTCTGCCTGTACGTGGATGATCTGATATATACTGGCAATAGCAGTAGCCTATTTGCGTAGTTTAGAACAGCCATGAAGACCGAGTTTGAAATGACAGACATGGGTCTGATGAAATTCTTTCTTGGCATTGAAGTTGACCAATCAACAGATGGCATCTTCATTTCTCAGGGCAAGTATGCAAAGGATGTCCTGAAGCATTTTAAGATGGAGGACAACAAACCTGCCATCACCCCGGTAGCCACTAGTTTGAAGTTGAGCAAGACTGACAACAGTAGAAGCGTTGATCCAACTCTCTATAAAAGGTTAGTTGGAAGCCTGATGTACTTGACTGCAACTCAGCCAGATCTGATGTTCGGAGTCAGTCTGATCAGCCATTTTATGGAGACTCCGAAAGACACTCACTGGAAAGTAGGCAAGAGAATCCTACGATATGTCAATGGCACGAGGAACCACGAAATTCACTATGCCAGACAAGACCAGCTTGAGTTGATTGGCTACACTGACAGCGATTGGGCTGGTAGCGTAGATGACCGAAAGAGCACTTCGGGATATGCCTTCCATTTTGGATCCGGAGTTGTCTCTTGGTCCTCGAAGAAGCAGCCAATTGTTGCTTTATCTACAGCAGAGGCAGAGTATGTTGCTGCCACCTCAGCCGCCTGCCAGGCAGTCGGCTGAGAAGAGTTCTATGTGAACTACATCATCCGCCCGAAGCAGCAACAACAATATTTTGTGACAATAACTCTGCCATCGCGCTCTCGAAGGACCTAGTCTTCCATGGCCGGACGAAGCACATAGACATCCGATATCATTTCATCAGAGAGCTGGTGAAATTTGGTGAAGTACAGTTGCAGTTTTGCAGGTCCAAGGAGCAGCTGGCTGACATCTTCACAAAACCCTTGAAGGAGGAGGACTTCGCTAGACTACAAGACATGTTGGGTGTTAGAGAACTCGTGAAGTTTGGTTTAAAGGAGGGTGTTAGAAATTTTAAATCAAACTTCATGCTCGTAAGTGCTTCGACGCGAAGCACTTTCGAAATGCCTTCCGGAAATGCTTCGATGCGAAGCACTTTCAACATGACTTCGAAAAACGCTTCGTCATGAAGAAAATTCAATTTGCCCTCCGAAGCGAAAATCAGCCGAAGCAAAAATCAGGCGCACAGATCAAGGCATTAATTGTCCAAGCGTGCGAGTAGTTGGGATTGTTCGGCGATTGGACAGGAACCACACTTCGGCATTTAATTCTTGTCAGTCGGTCGATGAAACTCTCCCGCCTTTTGTCCTCATCCCCCGCCTATAAATATCGGGGTCATTTTGTCATTTAGTAAGGAGTTGGAAGTGTAGGAGGATAGAGGTTGGAGCAGAGCAGCAGAGAGCAATAGCGAGCAGAGGGTAGCCGCAGAGCTAGGGTTTCAACCAGCAGAATAGCAGAAGGGTGAAACCAGCAGCTGCCAACAGCCGGAGAGTGGAGCAGCAGCCTCCAGATAAAACCCGTGTTTTTATCCTGCAAATGTTTATCTTGCAGAAGTTTGTATTCGCTTCAGAAGGAAGCCCTTTGTAATCCGGCATTATATTTAATATATAATATACTTATTCTACAAATTCGGGTCTCTGCATATTTGTTCTCGGCCTCGAAGTATTGTTTTGTCCGCAGACATCTCTCAACTAGGGTTTGCCCCGAAGTGGCAAAATACCCGTTCGATCCAGAAAGGATTCGGGTTTATTTGTTTGTGCCGAAGCACATTCCGGCACTTGTCTCTCCGAAGTGATTTCACTTCGGAAGAAAACTGTGCGAAGCAGTTGCTTCGCCAGGATATTCCCCAAAGTAGTTCTACTTCGGCAGTAGTGTTCCTTGAAGTAGTTTTACTTCGGCAAGCTTTCTCCCGAAGTACATACTTTGGGAGTATTCTCCCCGAAATAGATTTTTTTTAACAATATTCGGCAATTTAAATCGCTATTTAAATTCTAATTTCCTTCAAAAAAAAATGGTAGTGCAATTTTTGTTTTTTTGTTTTTTTTCATATGACGACCCCTCAGAAGAATCAAGGCATGGAACATAACCACGAAAATCTTCTTGAAAGCTAATCTAGACCCGTTTTGGGGCTTGTCTCATAACAGTCCATGAAAGATTTCTCCAAGGAGAGGAATATAAACATATTTGACCCTCCTTACATCCGGATTTGAAATCATCTATAGAGCACTATTAGTCCTATCTATTATAGTATAATATTTTTTAAAGAAAGTGATAACTGTTATCCTTATCTACATCCAGTTGATTTTGGTTGCAATCTTGCAGTCATTATAATCCAAACCACCTTGCTTAGTACGCGTTGTCTAACCATGAACGTGTAGTTTAAGCTAGATGAACTGGATGAATATGTTGACAAATGGCTGAAGTCGTGTAAAGTGGATAGCGAAATCGAATCTAAATTATATTTTAGCAAATATTTAATCACAAGCAGTCAACATATTTCTAAAAGACCAATAAATGACCCCAGCCTCATTTTCATAGTCAGCATTTAGCATTTGATGAAGGTTGAATTGGGTGAACTGTTGAGTACAAATGGATGTTTCGCGGAAATGGGAAGGCAAGTAAGGTACCTAGGAATCAGCATGAGTGTAGTTTATTAGTTTATTGATAAAGAAACCATTTATATTATTGATGATGTGACTTAAATTTAATTTTTATAATAAATATAAATAAAAAATATTATTGAAAAGAAGTACTAGGCCCAATACTTCGCCGAAATGATAAGGCAATGGACTAGAAGCCGCCATTCATGGCTACTTCGCGGAAATGATAAGGCAATTGACTAGAAGCCGCCATGAATGGCCGAATATTTCGCGAAAATGATAAGGCAATTGACTAGAAGCCGCCATGAATGGCCGAATATTTCGCGAAAATGATAAGGCAATTGACTAAAAAGCCGTCATGCATGGCCGAATATTTCGTTATCCGTTTCCTTACGTAAAAGACGGCGTTCCTTCGATATACAAATTGACAACTTACATAGATAGAGCTTCGTAGTTCTTGATATTATGCTTTGTCACCACATCAAATTATCCTGACTTCTATTGCATTGGATAATACTGCGGGCTAAATTATGATGAAAATAACAACCTTCATAGGAATATGTCTTATAAATAATTCTGTCCTATACATATAATTTATTTAAACAGAGAAATTTTAAATCTAAACAAAAGTATTCCTTCACTTAAGCATAAGAGTCTCACTTAATATCAATATATTATTAAAATAAAATAATTATTTTTTAAAATAAAAAAAAAAATGAATTCATGTAAACTATTTATATGATGATATTATAGGGTGATTTATGTAATTTGATGATTAAAATCATTTCCTAAATATCGTTTTTAGTTAAATTATAAATTTAAGTAGTAAATTTAGTTATCTTTATAAAGATACATTATTAATTAAAAGATTGAAATAAATGAATAGCATATAAAGATACATTATATTGTTACACATGTATCAGTGATACATGTATATAGTTAAATTAACACATCATAAGACAATAAAATTTATAAAAAGTATATTTTTATTAAATTAAGTATTAAAATAATAGTTCTATGGTTTGTATTTAAAATAATATATTATAAGACAATAAAATTTATAAAAAATATATGTCTAATAAATTAAGTATAATGGAATCTCTCTAGCTACTCACAAATATAAATGGAAAGAAATCCCTCCATAGGATAAGGCCTTTACATTTATTTTTTTCAATTAAAGGATCTATTCTAGTTACCCAAAACTGGAAAATTTGGCAACCAATTAATCATTTATTAGCTCAGAAATATGAATCCTTGAAACATGGTCTAAGAATCCGTCTAAAAAGTATTTGGTGGAGTAAACTTATCCTTCATAATGATAAACCTTTAGCTTTATGCAATGCTATTAATGATCTAGCATTTTCAAACAAAGGAATTAATAGAATTAGAGATATCTAGGATTCGGGTAGCTCCTCAATTCTTACCTAGAATTAGATCTACAATTATTGCTCCCTTTCCTTTAGCTTCAAAGTATTTCAAAAGAATATGACCTCCAAATTTTAAAGAAAGAAAATAGAACAAGAAAATGAGTAATTTAGGAGTCTAACTCCTATCTCATAATTGAACTCTTAAAGAAGAGCAAGGAGTAAGGGATGTTGTAAAGTATCTTATATTATAGCCTCGAGGAACCTTTGCCATTGATGTCAAAGGGGGAGAATTCAGTAATGGGGAGCAACTTGTTAGGGAGAGAAGATTGTGAAAATGTTGTAATAAAGAATAGTTTCATTTAAGGGTTGCCATTAATAAAAAATGAGGAGACTGTTAAAAAATATTGAGTTTTCATTGATGTCAAAGTCAGAAATACCTTCAAGGATGAAATATTGAGTTGTCATTGATGCCAAAAATTCCATTGTACATTTCAATATAAGGTGATGATGTATGCTTTAATATTTAAATATTAAAGTAATAAAGGTTTGATATATGATATATTTAAATCAAAAGATTTAAATATAAATATTATTAAAAAGAAAAGTATGCCGGCCTTGGGCATCATAAGCAATTGAAAAATTTACATATAAATATAAGACTAAAATTCACTTTGGTAGTGTTTGGAGTTGATGCCTTCGATATACAAGCGCAATACTAATGGAGCAATGAATGGAAACTGAATATTGTAGTAGATAAGAAGAGTTTGATAGTGAACAGAGTAGAGGTAGTGCACAAATGCCAAATAGAGGTAGTGCATGAACACTGGAAAAGAGGCAACACACGAACACCGGAGTAGAGGTAGCGCACAAACATCGAATGTATCACCAAAAAAACACTTAAAAAAGTATTTAGATCTATAGATGGAGGAAAAAAACTATCACTAGATACAACACATCAAAAAATATTTTGATTTGTGGAAGGAGGTAATGCACAATCATCGAAAGTGATTGCAAAAAGTGTGAGAAGAAATATATTATCAATATTATTATGAATCCAACGAACAATTGAGAATAGATTGAATACAATAGAATTTGTGAAGAAAACGAACGATTGAAGCCAGTAGAATTTGTGAAGTCAACGAAATATTGAGAATAGATTGAATCCAATAGAATTTGTGAAGCCAAAAAATGATTGGAAATATATTAAATCCAACAAAATTTATGAAACCAGTGAACCATTGAGAATAGATTAAAGCCAACAAAATTTGTGAGAGGAAATCTTGAAGTTAATAAACATCAAGAAAAATGAAACTAGAGGAAATCGTGAAACCAGTAAATGTTGAAACTTAGAACAAATTGTGAAGCCAACAATCATCGAATTTGAATATTAAAAAGGTGAAGCCCAATAGAAATTATGAGAAATAAAATTTGTTTATTGGTAGCCTTCGCATGAGTCTCTAGTGAGTTATATTTTATGTTCTTAGATCATAGAATGCAAATGCAGTATTAGTTTTCTCAATAATGAATCATCAAGTGAAAAGGTATTTATGGACAAAAAAATTTGTTTCTGAGCTGTGTTATTTAAAAAGAATATTTTGTTGAATGTTTCTGGAGTTGAATATTTTGCATTAGTTGTAAGACATCATTGAAAACCAAATTGTGAATGCTAGATATAGATTGGAAATTGTTTTTATTTTCATCTTGAATTTGCATGTGGAAAGGAGCTAAAAAATCATGTAAAGACAAGTGTTGATTTGATTGTGTAACATTGACGACACTACTTCAAGTTAAGGGTGGTAGAATATTTTTCTCATCAGATAGTGTATCCAAGCTGGTTTAATTTGTTTTGGTAAATTTTGGAGTTGAGAGACTCATGTTCAAGTCTCATGCATGCTTTTTGAAAAGAGGGGAAATAAATATTTCAAAGGTGGAAGGTTCATTTGATGTTGGCATCCATGGAGGTATAGTAAGATAATTTATTTTTGAGTTATTATTATAATTGTTGGAGTTATAAGGAGTTATTTTGTCTCTTAAATAAGCTTTACCATGTATTATTTTTAAAGGAGTAATAAGGGATAATGGAAGTATTTTGATTGATATTTAAATAAAGAAAAAAAAAGGAAATTATATACCAGATTTGAGAATAGAACTTGATGCTATTGTTGAGAAGATTTTGGAGGCTTTTTGTTTCGTATATTTTTCGTCTATTGCTTGGTCAATTAGATATTGAAAAAAAGCAAATATAAAGTATGAATATTAGTGCATAACTTCACCCAAGCATCCAAGTGACAAATAAGGACAATTCAACCATATACAACAAGAAGTAAACCTTCCAACACCATAATATCTGTTGAGCAAGGTGCAGCGACAGTATTGTCATTGTTGTCAACACAATCAGATAGATCGGTTGATGCAATGGACAGGAGTTCAGAGGTTATTCAGAGTATGTACAGTGATGTTAAATGCTTATGAGGATGTTTTTGATGTTTGGGTGAAGTTGTTACAGGTTGTCCAAGAAGACCGAAGTGGCCCATATGCAAAAGATAAAAGAGAAATGAAAAAGCAAAAAAAAAAAAAGTGTCGCGATATCGCGACATGTTGCATTTTCGCGGCCAAAAGAGAAGAGAAAATGCAAGGAGAAAAAAGTGTCGCGATATCGCGACATGTTGCATTTTCGCGGCCAAAAGAGAAGAGAAAAAGCAAGGAGGAAAAAGTGTCGCGATATCGCGACATGTTGCATTTTCGCGGCCAAAAGAGAAGAGAAAAAGCAAAGAGAAAAAGTGTCGCGATATCGCGACATGTTGCATTTTCGCGGCCAAAAGAGAAGAGAAAAAGCAAGGAGGAAAAAGTGTCGCGATATCGCGACATGTTGCATTTTCGTGGCCAAAAGAGAAGAGAAAATGCAAGGAGAAAAAGTGTCGCGATATCGCGACATGTTGCATTTTCATGGCCAAAAGAGAAGAGAAAAAGCAAGGAGAAAAAGTGTCGCGATATCGCGACATGTTGTATTTTCGCGGGCCAAAGCAAAGAGAAAGAGCAAGGAGAAAAAGTGTCACGATATCGCGACATGTTGTATTTTCGCGGGCCAAAGCAAAGAGAAAGAGCAAGGAGAAAAAGTGACACATGTTGTATTTTCATGGGCCAAAGCAAAGAGAAAGAGCAAGAAGAAAAAGTGTCGCGATATCGCGACATGTCGCATTTTCGCGGGCCAAAGGAAAGAGAAAGAGAGAAAGAAAAAGTGTCGCGATATCGCGACATGTCGCATTTTCGTGACTCAAAAAGGGCAGGCAAGAGAGAAAGAAAAAGTGTCACGATATCGCGACATGTCGCATTTTCGTGACTCAAAAAGGCAAGTAGGAAGAGAAAGAAAAAGTGTCGCGATATCGCGACATGTCGCATTTTCGTGACTCAAAAAGGGCAGGCAAGCAGAGAAAGAAAAAGTGTCACGATATCGCGACATGTCGCATTTTCGTGACTCAAAAAGGGCAGGCAGGCAGAGAAAGAAAAAGTGTCACGATATCGTGACATGTCGCATTTTTGTGACTCAAAAAGGGTAGGCAGGTAGAGAAACAAAAGTGTCATGATATCGCGACATGTCGCATTTTTGTGACTCAAAAAGGGTAGGCAAGCAGAGAAACAAAAGTGTCGCGATATCGCGACATGTCGCATTTTTGTGACTCAAGAAGACTACATAGTGACGTGGACCCATAAGGAATATTTAATGATTTGAAATCATTTAAGATGGTCGTTACATATGGAAAGAAATAGGACGCATGCCCATGTGGAGAAAATGAATAGTCATGGAAAGAAATGGACGCATGCCCATGTGGAGAAAATGAACAGTTGTTAAAATAGAAACGAAAAGTATTTTTGGAAACCAAAATGCATGCATGCACAAAGGAGAAAACGAAGAGTCATGACGAAGAAAACAAATAGGAAGGAGAAAATGAATAGTCATGGTAGGAGAATATGGTGTCAATTATTTGCATGTAACGTGTTTGACGAAATGCCTACTCTATATATACAAAAGGAGTTACATAAAGAAGGCGTTACAATTGACAAGTGGCGTATGAGAATATGAAAGGGAGTTACAACTGGAGTTACAAAGAGAAAGGATGGTTATAAAAGGAGTGTTGCTTGGAGAATTTAAGGTGGATTTTATCTTGTGAAGAGAGCGAGAGGAGAGCGAGAGGTGAGCGAGAAGGGTGTGTGTTGTGTGAATTGTGAGAGATGTTGAGTAAGCAATAGACCAGTCAGGGTCTTGTAAAAGTGAAGGCATTTATATGTCAATCTTCTAGTTTCAAAATTGAAGTCCAAGTTGGTGCTTGGCATCGGGGTTGGTGCTCCTTCTAGTTGGTGTTGGGTGGTGTTTTTTGTTGGTGTCTTTAGATAAATCAGGGGTTGGTGCTCCTTTCTATTGGTGCAGATAAATCAGGGGTTGGTGCTCCTTCCAGTGGGTGCTGGTAAATTGATTGTAAAGTTGTGCTTTGCAAAGGCTAGATTTGGATGGGAGTCCAAACAGTCAATTTTTGAGGAGTAGCCAAATCGGTGAACCTCGGTACATCTTGTGTTGTGTGATGCTCTCTTGTTATATTTGCTTTATTTGGTTTTAAGTTCTCATTGTTTCGGCTTTAAGAGTTGAAGATTTAAGTTTTAAAGAGCTACACTGATTCACCCCCCTCTCAGTGTCATTGTGAGACTAACAATTGGTATCAGAGCCAGGTTCCTGAACAAGCTTAACCGGCTAGGGTGATCTTGGAAGTGACACAATGGCAGGTGGTGAAGGCTTCTCATCAAACAAAGCACCATTGTTTGATGAAACTAATTACGCATTTTGGAGACTCAGGATGTAGACATATCTTTGTGCTTTGGGATACGACATTTGGGATTCAGTAGATAGTGGATACACAATACCCACCACTTCTCCAACCGATGTTGTCGGTAAGAAACTATTTGAGAATAACTCAAAAGCAAAGAATGCTATCATGTGCGGATTAGTGGACCGTGAACTGGTAAAAATTATGAGTTGTAAAATGGCAAAAGAAATATGGGACAAACTGAGGAGCATTCATGAAGGAGACGCTAAGATCAAGGAGGCCAAGTTACAAACACATCGAGCTCAGTTCGAAGTATTAAAGATGAATGACAATGAGAACATAGAGGCATATATGCTGAGAGTTAATGAAGTCATTAATGCGATTAGAGGACTCGACGAGGAAATCGAAGATTCTGTCATCGTGAAAAAGGTATTAAGATCTCTTCCTCAAAGATTTGATTCTAAAGTTTCAGCTATAGAAGAAGCTAAAGATCTAAATTCTTTTAGTATGGATGAGATGCATGGTTCTTTGACTGCATATGAGATGAGAATAGGAAAATCTAAACCCATAGATAGAGAAGCTGCTTTTAAAGCCCATAAAAATATGAAAGCAAAACAAGAATCCGAGGAAGAAGAGACATCAGATGAAATGGAAGCAAACTTTGTTCGAAAACTAAAAAGGGGAAAAGGAAAATACAGAGGAAAGTTACCGCTTAAATGTTTCAATTATGGAGGCATTGGGCATTTTGCAGCTAATTGTCCACTTAATGAGAAGAACAAAAGTGATGAAGGATCGCACCAAGAAAGAAGTGACTGGAAGAAAAAAACAAATTTCAGAAAAGGCAACTTCAAGAAGAAAAGTTTCATCTCCAAGAATGTCAGTTCATCAGAAGACAACTGTAGTGAGGATTCTGAAAAGGAAACAGGTGAAGCTCTTTTCATGGCACTCAAAGAAGAAAAAATAGAAAAAGAACAAGAATGTGATGAAGAAGAAATTGATGCAGAAGTAAATTTGGAAGAGGAACTAATTGCAGCTCTGGATGTATTGAAGATAGAAAGAAAAAAGAATAAGAAAATTTCAAGAAAGCTTGAGGATGCAAATGAAATCATAACCAGTTTGAAAGTACAGATAGAAGAATCCAAGAAAATATCTGAAGATCTCGAAGTACAAATAACCATGAAAATAGATTATTGCTGCAAACTAGAAGAAGAGACTCGTTGGTTTAAGAATGCAGATAGAAGAGATGAATCGTAAAATTAGTTGTCATCACAAACGTGAAGAAAGTTCTATGAAGCTGGATAAGATCATAAATATCCAAAGGACTACAGGCATGAAATTTGGTTTGGGCTTTGTCGAAGGAGAATCATCAAATGGATCAAAGAATGAAGATAAGAAAAAGGTTGATCAAGAAAAATTGACTCATGCAAAAGAAAGCAATAATGCAAGGCACGAAAGGAGAATTGACAATGATGGATTCACCAATGTCACACATCAAAGAAGAAGAAGATTTATGACTCCTACGACAACATGGCAAAGACCATCACCCAGGTTCAATCATCTCTTTTCTGGTTACTGTTTTAAATGCAATGGTTATGGACATAAGATTTCAGATTGCAAGTATAACGTAGGACCAAGGAATTTTACCAATAGAAATGTTTTTTCACCTTTGATGGATTATGCAGTAGAATGTTATAACTGTCATAAGTTTGGGCACATTGCAAGAAATTGTCGAAGTACATTTGCATCAAATCAATTTCAGGGAAGAAAATTTCAACCAAATGGAATGAGACAAAATAGAAAATTTCTCGAAAAACATGCACAAGCTACTGAAAAAGAAAAGTCAAAACAAGAGCCCAAAACTCGTAATCAAACCAGAGTGGAAAGAAAAAGATCGATCTAAGGAAGAAAAGGAATCCCCGATCGTACAAACAACATTTAAAGCACAGAATAAATCTGCACCATGGATACTTGATAGTGGATGCTCCAGTCATATGACAGGTGACAAACAAAAATTTGAGAAGTTACAAGCAATATGAAGGTGGTTCAATAAAATTTGGAAATAATGATGGAGCTAAGATAGTTGGCAAAGGTTCAGTGAAGATTAGTGATGGAAAAATCAAGTCAAAAGAAGTCTTGTTTGTGGTTGGTCTGAAGCATAACTTGTTGAGCGTAAGTCAGATTTGTGATAGAGGTCATGAAGTGATTTTTAAGAAGCAGGGTTGTGAAGTCAAAAAAGCAAACTGTGGAAAGTTGATAGCAACTGGATCGAGGACATCTGGCAACCTGTACACTCTCTCAGAGACTTCAGAAGGAGCTTGCTTGATTGGACAGGAAGAAGAAAATTGGTTGTGGCACAAGAGGCTTGGTCATATCAATTTTGACAATCTAGTAAAAATTAGCTCAAAAAAGGCAATGAGAGATATTCCCACCATTGGAAAACCATCAAATAGCATTTGTGCTTCATGCCAAAAGGGGAAGCAAACTAGAGTCTCATTTAAAACAAAAGAGTACTACACAAGCAAACCTTTGGAACTAATACATACTGATTTATGTGGACCCATGAGAACGCAAAGCATAAATGGTGACAAATATTTTATGTTGTATATAGATGACTATTCCAGGATGACATGGGTACTATTTTTGAAGCACAAATCAGAAGCTTTTGAGATGTTCAAGGTTTTCAAAAACCAAGTTGAGAATCAAACAGGAAAAAGGATTAAATGTTTAAGATCAGATAGAGGAGGAGAGTTCATTTCAGAGGATTTTATAGAGTACTATGAAAAATATGGTATTAGAAGACAGTTTTCAGCAGCTAGGACACCTCAGCAGAATGGTGTGGTAGAAAGAAAGAACAGGACAGTGCAGGAAATGGCACGGACTATGTTGATAGAGAGCAAAGTAGCAGACAAATTTTGGAAAGAGGCAGTCCATACTACGGTATACATCCAAAATAGGTGCATGTTGAGGACGCATGAAAGCAAAACTCCTTATGAGTTGTGGTTTGGTAAAAAGGCAACAGTAAGATACTTTAAAGTTTTTGGCAGCAAGTGTTACATCAAAAGAACTGAAGAAAACCTTGGTAAGTTTGAAGATAGAGCGGATGAAGGTATTTTTCTTGGCTATTCGTCAAAAAGCAAAGCTTACAAATGCTACAACAAGAGGCTAAGGAAAATTGTGGATAGTGCCGATGTTAAAGTTGATGAAGGTAGGGAACGAGTAATTAGCTATGAAGAGAACTACCCAATTTATGAAGAGGTTATTGAAGGAGATGAGGAAAAGGAAACGGAAAAGAAACAAAAAATTGACTCGGATGATTCAAACAGGGATTCAAAAGTGGAAGAAAATAAGAAATTCAAAACAAGCAGCTGGCAGAAAGATCATCCTAGAGAGCAAATAATTGGAGACCCCACAGTTGGTGTTCAGACAAGAAGAAGAGTAGTAAGCAACTACTCTCTATTATCCAACATTGAGCCCAAAAATGTTGTTGACGCAAGCAAAGATGAAAGTTGGATGAAGGCAATAAATGAAGAATTAGATCAGATCGAGAAAAACAAAACTTGGGAGTTAGTACCAAGACCTGCAAATAAAAATATAATCGGTACTAAATGGATCTTTCGAAACAAATTGAATGAAGACGGACAGGTAGTCGGAATAAAGCAAGATTGGTATGTAAAGGCTATGCACAAGTTGAAGGTATTGACTTTGAGGAAACCTTTGCACTCGTGGCTAGACTAGAGGCAATTAGAATGTTTCTGGCTTTAGCAGTTTACAAGAATTTCAAAGTTTATCAAATGGATGTGAAATCAGCATTTTTGAATGGGAAACTCGAAGAAGAGGTTTATATTGAGCAGCCAGATGGTTTCCAACTTGGTGATGATCCCAACCTGGTTTGCAAGTTGAAGAAAGCATTATATGGCTTAAAACAGGCACCCCGAGCATGGTATGCAAGGCTAGACAACTATCTTACTCAACAAGGGTTCAAGAAAGGTATGGTGGATAGTAATTTGTATGTCAAAACAGAAAATGGCCATCTTATTGTTCTTGTTGTATATGTTGATGATATCATATTTGGCAAAAGAAAAGATGAGTCGTGTAAAGATTTAGCAAATAAGATGAAAAAAGAATTTGAAATGTCAATGATTGGTGAACTTTCGTATTTCCTCGGGTTGCAAGTTAATCAAAATGAGAAGGGCATATTTATTTCTCAAATTAAATATGTGAAAGAGATACTAAAAAAGTTCACAATGGAGGATTGTAAGCCAGTTAGCACTCCCATGACAACAGGTTGCAAGTTGAGCAAGGATGACAAATCTCCACATGTTGATCAAACCATGTACAGATCTATGATTGGGAGCTTACTGTACTTGACAGCTACCAGACCAGATATTTTGCAGGCAGTATGCATGGTAGCACGATTTCAGGCTAGTCCCAAGGAGACTCATGTGACAACAGTGAAGAGGATTCTTCGGTATCTCAAGGGTACTATGGAGTATGGGTTATGGTATCCGAAAGGTAAGGACTTCACCCTTATTGCGTATTCAGATGCAGATTGGGCAGGATGTGTAGATGACAGAAAGAGCACCAGTGGAGGTGCATTCTATCTTGGAGACAAGTTGGTCACGTGGCACAGTAAGAAACAAGAGTCAGTCTCCTTATCCACAGCAGAGGCAGAATATATTGCAGCGACAACGTGTTGTACGTAGGTATTATGGATGAAACAAACCCTGAAAGATCTTGGTATTAACTTCAGTGAGCCAATTTTAGTTAAGTGTGATAACACCAGTGCCATTAACATCTCAAAGAATCCGGTTATGCATTCTCGCACAAAACATATTGCTATCCGGTATCACTTTTTGAAGGAGAAAGTTGCGAAAGGTGAGGTTAAGTTGGATTTTGTTCCAACAACAGAGCAAGTAGCGGATATCTTCACAAAACCGTTGCCCAAGGAAGTCTTTGAGTACCTTCACAATAAATTGGGAGTGGTCACGCTTCCCAAGAATTGACTAGCTATCGGGACCACATTCTCAGGGGGAGCATTTGTGTATTTGTTTATCTTTTTGCTCATGTTTGTGATTTTTGCTAAGTGTAATAATTTTTGCCTGAGAATGTTGTGCATGGACTCAGGGGGAGTCTGCAGCAGCCCTTTGATATTGTTGTCAAAGGGGGAGAAGAGTTACAAGAAATTGCACGTGTGTTGCCAACAATTCCAAAGGGGGAGATTGTTGAGCAAGGTGCAACGACAGTATTGTCATTGTTGTCAACACAGTCAGATAGATCGGTTGATGCAATGGACAGGAGTTCAGAGGTTATTCAGAGTATGTACAGTGATGTTAAATGCTTATGAGGATGTTTTTGATGTTTGGGTGAAGTTGTTACAGGTTGTCCAAGAAGACCGAAGTGGCCCATATGCTAAAGAGAAGCGAAAAAGCAAAGAAAAAAAGTGTCACGATATCACGACATGTTGCATTTTCATGGCCAAAAGAGAAGAGAAAATGCAAGGAGAAAAAGTGTCACGATATCGCGACATGTTGCATTTTGGCCAAAAGAGAAGAGAAAATGCAAGGAGAAAAAGTGTCGGATATCGCGACATGTTGCATTTTCAAAGAAAAAAAAAGAGAAAAATTGGCCAAAGCAAAGAGAAAGAGCAAGGAGAAAAAGTGTCACGATATCGCGACATGTTGTATTTTCACGGGCCAAAGCAAAGAGAAAGAGCAAGGAGAAAAAGTGTCACGATATCGCGACATGTATTTTCGCGGGCCAAAGCAAAGAGAAAGAGCAAGGAGAAAAAGTGTCGCGATATCGCGACATGTTGTATTTTGGCAAGAAAGAGAAGAGAGAAAGAAAAAGTGTCGCGATATCGCGACATGTTGCATTTTGCGACTCAAAGGGAGGAGAGAGAGAAAGAAAAAGTGTCACGATATCGCGACATGTCGCATTTTGATGACTCAAAAAGGTAGGGAGAGAAAGAAAAAGTGTCGACGATATCGCGACATGTCACATTTTGACGACTCAAAGGGAAGAGGAGAGAAAGAAAAAGTGTCACGAATATCGTGACATGTCGCATTTTTGGACTCAAAAAGGGTAGGGGTAGAGAAAGAAAAGTGTCACGATATCGTGACATGTCGCATTTTGTGACTCAAGAAGGGAGAGGAGAGTAACAAAAGTGTCGTGAATATCGCGACATGTCGCATTTTGTGACTCAAAAGGAGAGAGTAACAAAAGTGTCACGATATCGTGACATGTCACATTTTTGTGAAAGAAGACTGCATAGTGACGTGGACCCATAAGGAATATTTAATGATTTTAAATCATTTAAGATGGTCGTTACATATGGAAAGAAATGGACGCATGCCCATGTGGAGAAAATGAATAGTCATGGAAGGAGAAAATGAATAGTCGTTAAAATAGAAAATGAAAAGCTTTTTTGAAAACCAAAATGCATGCATGCACAAAGGAGAAAATGAATAGTCATGACCAAGAAAACGAACAGATGAAGGAGAAAATGAACAGTCATGGTAGGAGAATATGGTGTCAATTCTTTGCATGTAACGTGTTTGATGAAATGCCTACTCTATATATACAAAAGGAGTTACATAAAGAAGGCGTTACAATTGACAAGTGGCGTATGAGAATATGAAAGGAGTTACAACTGGAGTTACAAAGAGAAAGGATGGTTATAAAAGGAGTGTTGCTTGGAGAATTTATGTGTTGATTTAATCTTGTGAAGAGAGTGAGAGGAGAGCGAGAGGCGAGCGAGAAGGGTGTGTGTTGTGTGAATTGTGAGAGATGTTGAGTAAGCAATAGACCAGTCAGGGTCTTGTAAAAGTGAAGGCATTTTTATGTCAATCTTCTAGTTTCAAAATTGAAGTCCAAGTTGGTGCTTGGCATCGTGGGTTGGTGCTCCTTCCAGTTGGTGCTGGTAAATCAGGGGTTGGTGCTCCTTTCTGTTGGTGTAGATAAATCAGGGGTTGGTGCTCCTTTTGGGTAATGGGTTGGTGCTCTTTTATGGTGTAGATAAATCGGGGTTGGTGCTCCTTTCAGTTGGTGCTGATAAATCAGGGGTTGGTGCTCCTTCCAGTGGGTGCTGGTAAATTGATTGTAAAGTTGTTGCTTTGCAAAGGCTGGATTTGGATGGGAGTCCAAACAGTCAATTTTTGAGGAGTAGCCAAATCGGTGAACCTCGGTACATCTTGTGTTGTGTGATGCTCTCTTGTTATATTTGCTTTATTTGGTTTTAAGTTCTCATTGTTTCGGCTTTAAGAGTTGAAGATTTAAGTTTTAAAGAGCTACACCGATTCACCCCCCCTCTCAGTGTCATTGTGAGACTAACAATATCATCCTCTATATGTTCCTAAGGATAAATTTTTTTTGGGTAGAATAAGTTTTGGTTGGATAAAGAAAACTCAAGAAAAGGAAGAATTTGGAGCATATTTAAGAAGGTTTTGGAGCATATTTGAGGAAGTTTTGTGAGCAGGTCTTGGAGAAGATTTGAGCAGGTTTTGTGAGTAGGTTTTAGAGAAAATTTGAGCAGGTTTTATGAGTAGGGTTTTGAGTGAACATGAGTAAGGATATTGGTGTCTCCCGTGGATTGGTGTCCATGAACTTGAGCAAGGGGATTGGTGTTTACAATGGATTGGTATCTAAGAACTTGAGCAGCAGGATTGGTTTCTCCTATGTATTGGTGTCCACAAACTTGAGCAAGTGGATTTGTGTCTCTTGTGGAGTCATATCCATGAACTTGAGTAAGGGGATTGATGTCTCATGTGGATTGGTGTCCATAAATTTGTATAGGGGATTGGTGTCTCTTGTGGATTGGTGTCCATAAACTTGTATAGGGGATTGTTGTCTCTTGTGGGTTGGTTCCCATAAATTTTATTGAAGAAAATTATAATCAATATTTTATCGTGGTTTTATCACAAGAGGGTTTTTCTGCATAAATTTTTTGTCTCTCATGTGTATGGTGATTTATGCATTGTTTCATTATTGCATTGTTATTATTTGAAGTTATTCCTTTGGAAATAAAAGAGAATTTTTTTATCTTATATTGTTCACCTCCACCCTCTCAGTATAATCTTGTGTTCTTCAGTAATAATATGGGTATGAATATATCCCATAAAAGAAAAGTTATTATGCAATTAACAGGTTGTTGTATAGAAGTCTCTTCTATATAAGATTCACGTGATATTACAATAATATGAAACAAGCCCAAATGGGATGGACAATTATTAGAAGTAGAATTTAATAGGATTATTGGACCATTTGAAGAACACATGCTTATACTGAGAGGGGAGGTGAATAGTATAAGATCAACTTTTACTTTTATTTTTCAAACAATATTATCCAATATTATCAATGAAAATATTAATAGCAGTAATAAAAGCAATACATAAATCATCGTACACAAGAGACACCAATTTAATGTGGTTCACCCAATGTGGGCTACTCCACGAAGAAAATATTTCTACTAACTTTCTCAAAAAAAATTCTTAGGAATCAATTCCATATTACAATGTTTATGGAACTTTGTCCAAAGGAGACACCAATCCCCTATGCTCTGATTTCTAGATCTCTCTCCACAAGAGAACTCTTTTCTCTAGTTTTTGGAACTTGATCCAAGATAACTCTATCTCCTCAACTAGTTCGTGGATCTCTCTCCACAAAAGAACTTTATCTTCCCAACTGGTTCACATATCACTCTCCACAAGAGAACTCTTTCCCTTATCTCTTGGTTTATGTATATCTATGCATAGGAGAAATCTATCCCCTCTGATCTAATTGGTGGATATCTATCCATAGGATAACTATATCTGATCTGGATTATGACATTCTAGAAGACTTCTTCTCCCACCACTCTGGCTTGTGGATATATCTCTAGAAGAGACCTCTTTCCCTACTACACTGGCTAATGGATATGTATCCACTAGAGACTATTTTCCTCTTTGCTCTATCACCTCCAAAGCTTGCTCTCAACTCTATCTCAAATATACACCAAAATATATCCCAAGTCTAGTACAAATATTATCTAACTCTGCTTACAAATATACACTAATATCTGTCTCAAATCTATCATCAAGCCTTAACACAAAGCTTGATAAAATCACCAATCAAATTTGTTCAGATCTACCCCAAGTCTTAACACAAAGCTTGAAAAAATCATCAATAAACTCTATTCAAATCTACCCCAAGCCTTAACACAAATATTGAACAAATAAAACCTACTCTTAATGTTATTTAAAGTCTTCACAATACTTGCTCAAATATACCTTCAAGTCTTTATAAAGACTTGCTAAATTATGATCTTAAGCTTTCATAAAGACTTGCTCAATTTTACTCTTAAGCCTTCAAAAAGACTTACTCAAATCTACTCTCAAGACTTCACAAAGACTTGCTCAATTCTATCTTCAAGCCCTCTCAAGAACTTGCTTAATTCTATTCTCAAGCCTTCATAAATACTTACTCAATTCTACCTTCAAGCCCTCTCAAGAACTTGCTCAGTTCTGCTCTCAAGCCTTCACAAATATTTGTTGAAATCTATTCTAGCACATTCTTAAACTTGATCTAACACATGCTCAAAACAACTCACAAGATATGCTTAATCAATCTTAAATATTGCACACAATGCTATCAAATACTTTGTCTAATCTTCAAAGTAATTCCTTTAAATTGAATCAGTTTAGACATATTCTATCCAAAATTTGTTTAACCTCTAGAACATATAGAAAATAATGCACTGTACCACAAAATCAATATATTTTACTCAATTATTAAGTTTATCACTTCCACATGTCTTAATTTTATTGCTCTTTTTAAAGATAGATCTATTCTAGGACATGATACCTATCTTCCTAATGTATACATTCAATTTCAGTATCACTCAAAACCAATGCTCAAGAGTTTCACACAATAATTCAACCTATGAAGCACAAATTGCTTTCAAAACCTAACCAAGTGTTTCAAACTTCTTCCAAAAAATAGCACAATGTAGGTCTCAAACCCTAACTCAAATAATTCATAATATATATCTCAAATGTTCTCAAAACATTCAACAATGAAGCACATAAAACTCACTCAAATATTTTCAACAATGCTCTACAAAAAATCTTTTTCACTCCACCTCATGTTTCATAACATTCAATCCAACAATCACTTCAAATAAAGGATGATGTGCCCATACATTTTTGCTTTGATGGAGATATATCTTCAAAACTTGTCTCACTCACAACCAATTCCTTTTGTACCACTTAAAGGTTAGATAACAATAGTCTATATCAAAACCTCCACATGAATATTCCCTCAACAAAATGCTCAAAGAGTTCTAAAAATAATATTCTAGAATACTTCTTTAGTTTTCATGGATAATGCAAAACTCTCTCAACAATTTCCCTTTTTATAAAACAATATCACAATCAAATAACAAGACTTTTACACCTTTTATCTCCACTACAAAATAATTTTCACTCCAATTTATTTTCAAAGAACAAAGAATTACAATGATAAATAAACCAATTACAAACTTATCACTCCAATATCAGCAAATAAAATAAATGACATTTAACCCTTTAATTATAATGCCAAAAATATTTCCCCTTATATCTCCTATGTTTCAAACTATAGATCAAAATATCTTTCGCCAAACTATAGCCAACAATTCAACAAATAGTGCAAACCTTACAAATTTATCATGGCACATACCTTTATAAAAAAATTAACTTTCTTTGTTACGGATGGGAATCGACCCTCCGACCTCAGCCCTCTAAGTGCAATGCTCGACTGCTTGTGCTAGCCAAGCCGTTAAGACTAATCTTTAGCCGCACCCACTTTATACTCATTGCCTTAGACAAATAAAAATAAAAATATTCAATATGGTGCCAGGGATAATAGAACCTCGAACCTTCCTTCTACTAATGACTAACGTAGGACCCCAACGCAGGACCCACCTACCACTCGAGCTACTAGCCCTTGCTGCACCAAATCGCTCATCGCCCTTATTTTATTCCTTTGCCCTTGTTCGTCAAATGAGAAACCTCCATGTTTCCCTTATCCTCTTCATTCAAATTCTATCGCATGTGCATATACCTTAGTCATTCGAATTGCCTTTTAATTATTTTATTTTCCTCCTTTTATATGCTTCCAAGGTGATTTCATGATGTCAACAAAAATTGTAAATACTTCCAAATTAAATTTGATTTTTGGCACCTTATCCATTTCCAAATTTAATTATTTATTTAATATAATATTGAAATTTAGGTTAAATATTATATTATTTAATTTATTATTAAATAATACTTTTGCATGGGGGTCTTCGTCAATTCTTTTTTTCTTATTTTTAATAAGACTTTCTGGCTTAATTATTTTAATATTAAAATATTACAATATCTTATTTTCTCTTTAAGACCATGGGGTTAATATTTTTTCTTAAACCTTTTAGCTAACCTTTTTGGCTTATAATATAAAATATTATAACTGATTCTTTTACCACTTTGCTTCTATCAAAATGGACCTTGCCTTGCACCAAACACTTGACATCAATGACAACCTTATTACTCAAAATTTCCAACACCATTTTGTAGCTAAGAGAAAACATCAAAGTTAGGGTTAGAAATATATATCCTCCAACTATCACTACTCGTTATGAAATATTTTGGAAGGAATTTAGCATTTTTTCAAATACAATGATGATTCATAATTGTGATCTATAAATTCTTGGAGGTGACTTCAACATAGGTTTTTCTCCTTTGGAAAATAATGGTGGTACTCTAGGGTAATCTAAATCAATACAATATTTTGCTTTATTTGTCAATTGAAATGACCTTTGGGATGTTAATCCTTCAAATTTTTAATGCATGGGAGATTACATTGGATAGAATATTACTATCCAATATAGGGTTGCAAATAGAGCATACAATCTCCTCAAATATTTTATTGAAAACAAGATCAACTCTTAAACCCATTATTTTACCTTGTTATTTATCCAATAATGGTCATCTAAATCCATGTTTCTTCTAGGTTATCTATCTCCATGATCCTAATTTATTCCAAATGGTTATGTTATGGTGGGATGAAGAAAATTTTGAAGGATCATATATGTATAAATTTCTATAAAAGGTAAAATATTTAAAGGAGCAAATGATGAATTAAAGAGAAAAATAATTTGGTAACATTTGTGGATAAAAGAAGTAAAATCAATCCAATATAATTTTTTTTTACAACCGAGTAGAAAATAATGGAATGGACTAGGATTCTTACATGAAAGAAGAATAATTACTTTTCAATTATCCTAATACATTGTAAAGGGAGGAGTCATATTGATTTTAAAAATTGAAGGATAAATGGCTCAAGAAAGGCGATAGATATTTAAAAAAATCATGGCATAGAAAAAATATATATTTTCATCACATTGTAAACATTTTGACTATAAATGAAAGATATATTGAGGAAAAGGAAGATATGAGGAAGTATATAATTAATTATTTCAAAAATATTTTATGAGATAGTAGGCAATATAAGGAGGCACAAGGTAAGATTTTACAAAATATTCCATCAATTTTCATATAGATATGAATATTTATTGAAAAATATATCTCTGGAGGATCTACATGAAGCAAATTTCTATTTCCATTCTAATAAGAAACATAGCCCCAATGGATTTCTTGCAATTTTCTTTCAAAATGTTTAAAATTTATTGAAGAGTGATATGTTGGTTGTGGTTGAAGAGGCCCAAAAAGAGAAGGCTATAATAAGTGATATCAATATCACTTTTATTACATTTGTTCCCAAGAAATACAAGATAAAATATTTTGATAATTTTTGTTTAATAAGACTTTGTAACATGATCTATGATATAATTTTATGGCAAATAGGATGAGAGGTATTATAGATTGTGTTATCTTAGAGGAACAAGGTGGTTTTATTCATGGTAAAAAAATTCTTGATAGTGTAATCATGTAAAGGAGACCATATATTCGCTTCACTCCATAAAAAATCAAATATGCATATAAAATTAGATTTGAGAAAAACATATGATAGATTTTTCTAGATGTTTTCACCTGATATTCCCAACAAAATTTTTGTGAATGGATTAAATGTTGTTATAGCACTATGAATTATTCTATTTTTATCAATGGTTCTCTTTGAAGAACACAAGCTTATACTGAGAGGGAGGGTGAATAGTATAAGAAAACTTTTAACTTTTCTTTCCCAAACAATATTATGTAATATATAAATGGAAATATTAACAACAATAATCAAAGCAATGCAAAAATCACCACACACATTAGAGACACAAATTTAATATGGTTCACCCAATGTGGGCTACTCCATAGAATAAATATTTCACTAAATTTTTCTCAACAAATATCTTGGGAATCCTTTCCCTATTATGATGTTTATAAAGGAGACACAAATCCCCTAATCAATTTTATGGATCTCTATCAATAGGAAACACCAATATCCTGTTGGCAATTTTGGGTACCTTGGGTACATCACCTTTGCTCTAAGTGTAGATGTTGTCATTGATGTCAAGAAGGTCTTGAAGCAATTTGGTTTGATGTCAAAGAATGTGTCTTGATGAAGGTTTCAACATGGACAGTGAGTTTCCAAGAAGATCAGGGTAGCCTAATTGCAAAAGATCAAGAAAAAGACAAGTAAGAAAAAGTATGCAGGCGGCTAGAAAAACTGTTGCGATTTCGTGACATGTTTTAGGAGAGAGAAAGTGCTGACAAAACTGTCACGATTTTGCGACATGTTTGAGGAGAGAGAAAGTGCTGGCAAAACTATCGTTATTTCACGACATGTTTGAGGAGAGAGAAAGTTTGGGCAAATGTGTCACGATTTTGTGACATGCGGGAAAGCAAAGACGAAGCAGGCAAAACTATCACGATTTCGTGACATGTTGGCAGGGAAGAAGAGTAGATGGAAAGTGTCACGATTTCGCGACATGTTGCATTTTTGTGACTTGGAAAGTGCAGGAAGACAGAGAAGGAAAAGTGTCACGATTTCACGACATTCTGCAAAGTAAGTTGTTCGGACGAAAAAGTGTTGCGATTTCATGACATGATGTTGAAGAGAGAGTCCGCAAAAAGAACTGTCGTGATTTCGTGACAAGTTTGAAGAGAAAGAAAGTTACATGTAAAATGTCACGATTTCACAACATGCTGTAAAGGTCAAGTTGAGGACTGTCATGATTTCATGACATACTAAAAAGCTTGAAGTGAGATCTGTCACGATTTTGTGACATGCAACAAAGGGAAGAGCCTGAAAGGAGAAGCGTCACGATTTCGTGACAGGCAGTAGAAAAAGCGTACAGAAGCCAAAAGCATCGTGATTTCATGACATATTGTAAGGAAAGCTTTCAGAAGCTAAAAGCATCATGATTTTATGACAGGAAGAAGTAAAGAAGCCAACAAGATGAAGATGTCATGATTTCATGACATGTCATAGTTTTGCGACTCTAAGAGGAGAGAGGTTGTATGGCATCAGAAATGTCATGATTTCATGACATAGGAAGAGAAGAAGGCCACGAAGACTAAAGTGTCATGATTTCATGACAAAGTTGTAGATGACGTCAGTAAAAGTTAGATGTGTCATGATTTCGTGACAAGGAAGTTGTCAAGGTATAAAAAGGCAAAAAGGGTCACGATTTCGTGACAGAGTTGTAGATGACATCAGCAAAAGTCATATGTGTCACAATTTTGGGACATGTAGTCAAGGTAGACAAAGGCAAAAAGGGTCGCAATTTCATGACAGCAGGTAATAGAAGGTGTACGACAGGCAAAGGTGTCGCGATATCACGACATGTTGAAGTTTCACACCAGAAGCTACAGGGAGGTAGTGGAGCCGAAAAAGTTAAATCTAGGCCGACGCAGCGTAGGGTTTTGCATCGACGTTATTTTAGGGATGTGCAACCGACTAAGATCAAGGTTCTAATCTTGATATTGTGAGTATAAAAGGAGGGTTGCTTGAAGAGTTTGGCCATCAATCAAGTGTGTGTTCGAAGTGCGATTTATGTAGATAGAGTGCAGGGAGAAGTTCGATTACAGAGGTGCACAAGTGGAATTCTGATTGAATATGATGTTTGCATAGAGTGTGCAATGACTGTGCTACTGAGTTTGTGCAGACTGTGCAAAGATTGTGCTATAGTGTTTGAGCAAGAGTGCGAAAACTGTGCTGCTATGTTTGTGCTGGATGTGCAAAGACTATGTTGGTGTGGTTTTGTAGAAGAGCATAAGTTAATCGAGTGCTGCTATGTTTGCGTAGACGATGAAAAGTTGGTTTTGACCAAGTGCGACTGTAACAAAAAAAATAGAGGAAGAGGACAGATTTGTACCAGACTGAAGGACTGTGTTTGGTGCAAACTTGAGGAATGGCTTTGCGATGATAGAGTTGAGGACAGAGATCTCCAGCCAGAGCAGGGAAGATAGGGTCTTCTGTGGATAGAGTTCCACTTGCCAAGGGTAGAAGAGATAGAGGTCTTCTAGAGGATTACCACTAAAGAGTAGAGCTAGGGGAAGGTGTCTCCTTTGGGTTGGTGCCCATAAACTTTGTAATTGGGAAGGTTTCCCAAAGAACTGTGATATAACTTTTAGAGAAAAATTTTATCCGTGGAGTAGCCCACATTGGGTGAACCACGTAAATTGTTTGTCACTTTGTGGATGGTGTGTTGTGCATTGCTTTGACTACTGCTGTTATTACTGCTATCTTTATACTGCATAATTTGGGATTGAAAGCTGTTTTGAAAGAAAAATAGAAAAGTGGTCTTATACTGTTCACCCCCCCTCTCAGTATAATCTTGTGTTCTTCAATTGGTATCAGAGCGGGTTCCTTCGAAAAGGTTTAACAGCCGAAAGGAAGAACTGGTTAAGAACACAATGGATTTTTTAGGTGGCAATGCGGCACCCATTCTTGATGGATCATATTTCGGTCTGTGGAGTGCAAGAATGAGAGTTTATCTAATGGCACTTGGTAGTGAGGTATGGGAAGTGATTGAAGACGAATACACTATTCCTGAACATGGTACTTATACCAAAGAAGATAGGCTCATGCTTCACAACAATTCAAAAGCCATGAATGCAATCTTGAGAGGCTTACAGAAAGTAGATCTCACCAAAGTTATTCACTGTAATACAACTAGTGAAATGTGGAAACAATTGCAGGTGGTTCATACAGGTGATGCAAATGTCCGAAAGGCCAAATTGAGACATTTTAAAGGTATGTTTGAACAACTCAAAATGAATGATGATGAAAATATTAGTGACTACATGCTTCGTATGGATGAGGTTGTTAACTCCATGAAAGACCTAGGTCTTGAGCTTGCTGAAAATGATGTGTGTGATAAGATTTTAAGATCCCTTCCTAATAGATTTAGTGAAAATATTTCCGCTATTGAGGAAGCTAAATATTTATATAAATTGAAAAAGTATGAGCTCCATAGTATTCTTGCAGCATTTGAGCTGAGAACTCAAGTGAAAGTTGATGTCAATAAAGAGGCAGCTTTCAAAGCTACCAAGAAATCAAAGGGCAAATAGATTCAAGAGAGTGATGAGTCTTCTAGTGATGAAGAGGCATATTATAGCAAGAAAGGCAAGTTCTCTAGAAAACACAAAAGCAAGAAAAACATAATATGTTTCAACTATGGAAAGTTTGGTCATTATGCTACTGACTGTACTGTTTCAAAGAATGAAAGTGATGAAGATATACAGGATGTTAAGAGCAAGGATTATGAAAAACACGGGTATTATGAAAAGAACAAATATGAGCACAACAATCAAGGAAAGAGGCATTCACACAAGAACAAGAAGAGCTTCTACCTAGACAAAGCAAATAAGTGTTCTAGCAGTGATAGTGAAAGTTCTTCTAGTGATAATGAAAATGAGATGCTGTTCATTTCAAAAAATGAGGAAGAATCGAAACATAAATTCATTGTCATGAAATGTTTTAGATGTGGAAATTTTGAGCACCTTGAGGATAATTGCACAAATAATGAATTGGTTGCTAGTATGTATGAGGATGCTTCAAAAAATGATAAGGAAGATGCATGTATGGTTTTTGAAAAGGATAGCACCTCTAGTAATAAGAAATCTAAAAAAGGCCCTGATAATTCAAAATGCAATCAAATAGAGGATCTTGAATGTGAACTTACTAATGCTCTTAGTGTTTTGAAAAAAGAAATAAAGAAGAATGCTAGACTCAAGGATAAGTTATATGAATGTTGTATGGAGAGAGATGAACTCATAGAAAGTCTTGACATCTCTATGGCTAAGACACAAGAACTCAAGAATGATTTAGAATCTAAAGTGCTTGAGTATAGTGAATTAGAACAGAAAATGGCTGCCTTGAAAGAGGAAAATAAAGAATACAAGGATAAGCTATACAGGTTTCAAGAAAGCTCCAAAAGAGTTAAGTCTCATCAAAATTCAAAGAAAACCAATAGATAAAACAGGTCTTAGTTTTGTTGAGCCGCATAGGAAACATGTTGGGGAATCCAGTAAGAGATGTCAAAAAGAAAAGAGTTCTGATGAAGAGAGTATTTCAGAGAAAGAGTCCGTGAGTGATGAAAGCACAAAAACAAAAAATAGATTTCTCAATATGAAGTAGAATTTTTTGGGACCCAAGCTAAGAAGCTCATTCTTAGTCCCGAGCCCCAAAGGTGACCCTTTGCCATTGATGACAAAAGGGGCGAGATTTGAGTAAGGGGGAGAGATATGAGTAAGGGGGAGAGCTTCAAGTAAGGGGGAGAGCTTCAAGTCAGGGGGAGAAAAAACTTCAAAGAAATATTCTTAGTTGTCAGCTCAGATTGCTTTCAGTTTTGGCTCTTGAAGATGTACTTTTAGTAAAGGTTTGCCATCAATGACAAAGGGGGAGATTGTTGGAAATTTTGGGTACCTTGGGTACATTGCCTTTGCTCTAAGTGTAGATGTTGTCATTGATGTCAAGAAGGTCTTGAAGCAATTTGGTTTGATGTCAAATAATGTGTCTTGATGAAGGTTTCAGCATGGACAGTGAGTTTCCAAGAAGATCAGGGTAGCCCAGTTGCAAAATATCAAGAAAAAGACAAGTAAGAAAAAGTATGTAGGCGGCTGGAAAAACTGTTGCAATTTCATGACATGTTTTAGGAGAGAGAAAGCGTTGACAAAACTATCACGATTTCATGACATGTTTGAGGAGAGAGAAAGTTTTGGCAAAACTGTCATGATTTCATGACATGTTTGAGGAGAGAGAAAGTTTAGGCAAATGTGTCACAATTTCATGACATGCAGGAAGGCAAAGACAAAGTAGGAAAAACTGTCACGATTTCATAACATGTTGGCAGGGAAGAAGAGCAGATGGAAAGTGTCGTGATTTCGTGACATGTTGCATTTTCACAACTCAAAAAGTGCAGGAAGGCAGAGAAGGAAAAGTGTCACGATTTCATGACATTTTGCAAAGTAAGTTGTTCGGATGAAAAAGTGTCACGATTTCATGACATGATGCTGAAGAGAGAGTCCGCAAAAAGAACTATCGTGATTTCATGACAAGTTCGAAGAGAGAGAAAGTTACATGTAAAATGTCCCGATTTTGCGACATGTTGTAGAGGTCAAGTTGAGGACTGTCATGATTTCATGGCATACTAAAAAGCTCAAAGTGAGATCTGGCGTGATTTCATGACATGCAACAAAGGGAAGAGCCTGAAAGGAGAAGCGTCATGATTTCACGACAGGTAGTAGAAAAAGCGTACGAAAGCCAAAAGCATCACGATTTCATGACAGCTTGCAAGGAAAGCTTTCGGGAGCTGAAAGCATTATAATTTCATGACAGGAAGAAGTAAAGAAGCTAGCAGGATGAAGATGTCACGATTTCATGTCATGTCGCAGTTTCACGACTCTAAGAGGAGAGAGGCTATACGGCATCAGAAATGTCGGGATTTTGCGACATAGGAAGAGAAGAAGGCCATGAAGACTAAATTGTCATGATTTTGTGACAGAGTTGCAGATGACGTTAGTAAAAGTCAGATGTGTCGCGATTTCACGACAAGGAAGTTGTCAAGGCAGAAAAAGGCAAAAAGGGTCACGATTTCACGACAGAGTTGCAGATGATGTCAGCAAAAGTTAGATGTGTCACAATTTCATGACAAGGAAGTAGTCAGGGCAGAAAAAGGTAAAAAGGGTCACGATTTTGTGACAGCAGGTAATAGAAGGTGTACAACAGGCAAAGGTGTCACGATATCGCGACATGTTGAAGTTTCATGCCAGAAGCTACAGGGAGGCAGTGGAGCTGACAAAGTTAAATCTGGGTTGACGTAGCGTAGGGTTTTGCACCGACATTGTTTTAGAGATGTGCAGCCGACTAAGATCAAGGTTCTAATCTTGAGATTATGAGTATAAAAGGAGGGCTGCTTGAAGAGTTTGGCCATCAATCAAGTATGCGTTCGAAGTGTGATTTACATAGATAGAGTGCGGGGAGAAGTTCAATCGTAGAGGTGCATAAGTGGAAGTCTAATCGACTATAGTGTTTGTGCAGAGTGTGCGATGACTGTGCTACTGAGTTTGCATAGATTGTGTGAAGACTGTGCTACAGTGTTTGAGCAAGAGTGTGAAAACTGTGCTGCTATGTTTGCACTAGATGTGTAAAGACTGTGCTACTGTGGTTTCACAAAAGAGCATAAGTTAATCGAGTGTTGCTATGTTTTTACAGACGATGAAAAGTTGGTTTCAACCAAGTGTGACTATAATAGAAAAAAATAGAGGAAGAGTATAGATTTGTACTAGAACGAAGGACTGTGTTTGGTGCGAACTTGAGGAACGGCTTTGTGGTGATAGAGTTCAGGACAGAGATCTCTAGCCAGAGCAGGGAAGACAAGTGTCTTCTGTGGATAGAATTCCACTTGCTAAGGACAGAAGAGATAGAGGTCTTCTACAGGATCACCACTAAAGAGCAGAGCTAGGGGAAGGTGTCTTCTTTGGGTTGGTGCCCATAAACTTTGTAATTGGGAAGGTTTCCCAAATAAATGTGATATAACTTTTGGAGAAAAGTTTTATCCGTGGAGTAGCCCACATTGGGTGAACCACATAAATTTTTGTGTCACTTTGTGAATGGTGTGTTGTGCATTGCTTTGACTACTGTTGTTATTACTGCTATCTTTATACTGCATAATTTTGGATTGAAAGCTGTTTTGAAAGAAAAATAGAAAAGTGGTCTTATACTGTTCACCCCCCCTCTCAGTATAAGCTTGTGTTCTTCATACCCTCAATTGGTTCATGGATCCCTATCCACAGGAGAACTCCTTCACCTATGATTTTATTGGTGATCCTCTAGAAGACTATTGCCTCCACTACACTGGATTGTGGATATATCTCTACTGAAGACTCATGTCCTCACTCAGAATACCTTTTTTTTTGTTGCCCTAGCTAATATATGTCTATCCATTGGAGAGTATTATCATCTGCTCTATCACTTCCAAAGATTACTCTCATCTCTACTCAAATTTGCACTAAACACAGTCCTTTGATATAGCACAAATTTTCTCAATCTCTATCTCAAATATGTACTAAAATTAGTCCTTTAGTATAGCATAAATCTACTCAATATCTATCTCTGAAATGCACTAAACACAATCCTTCGGTCTAGCACAAATCTGCTCAATATATGTCTATGATCTGCACCAAACACAATCCTTTGATCTAGCACAAATATGCTCAATCTCTATCTTTGATCTGCACTAAACATAGTCCTTCGATATAGCACAAATATTATCAATATCTATCTCTGGTTTGCCATAAACCTATCTTCAAAAATATCCTCAAGCCTTAACACAAAGCTTGACTCAATCACAAATTAACTCTACTAGATCTACCCTAAAAATTAACTCAAGGTTTGAACAAATAAATCAATCAACTCTATTCTCAAGTCTTCTCAAAGACTTACCTCAAATATTCTCAACAAGTCCTCACTAGAACTTGTCCAATCTACTCAATAAGTCTTCACTAAGACTTACCTCAAATCTACTCAACAAGTCCTCACTAGAACTTATCTAATCTACTCTCAATATCTATCTTTAAATTTGCATTGTAAGCTTCCACAAAAGGTTACTAAACTCAGTCCTTAAGTTCAATCTAGGACTTACTTCAAATATGCTCACAAGATTTCACAATAGCTTTCTTAACTCTGTCCTGAAATCCACTCTAGAATTTACTCAAATTTGTCCACTAGTTTTCACAAAAGCTTATTCCACTCAACTCACTCTATCATAAAAAACCTCTTCAATCACATAAACAAGATTCACATAGAATCTTTTTTAACTTATGGAAACATATAGAGAATGGTTAGAGACTCAATATTCTTCACACTCACAAACACTCAATCACTTTCAATCTCTCTTTCAAATCAAATCAGAATATGGAACAATTTGTTTCACATAACTTGAACTATCACTCCAACACTTCCAATAAACTAAGCTCAATCAACTCCACTCAACCAATCACTCAATGAAATCTTAGTCAACAATGTTTATCAAACAAACCTTCACATAAAAATGATACTCATGATCTTTCACAAACCCTAGTTCAAGATAGTTCTCAACTTCACATAACAATGATACTCATGATCTTTTCACAAACCCTAGTCAAACATATGAAATTTTACTCAAATATTTCCAATAATGCTTATCAAACAATCTCACATAACAATGATACTCATGATCTTTCACAAATCCTAGTTCAATATAGTTGTCAATTTCTCACTCAAGCATTCACAAATCACTCATATAGTGGCTTACTAAACAATGCTTATCAAACAAGAACCTTTTCACTCCAACTTAGCATTTACATCATCCAAAAATCCTTCACAAATAAGATGTGCCCATACATTTTGTTTGATGAAGAATTAACCTCAAACACCTATCTCAATGAAAATCAACTCTTTACCAATATGAAAGCTTAGGTAGCAATATCTTCTCAAAAATTCACTCAAATGATCTCTCAAAATATTCCACCATTACATAGCATTAAATCTCAATATCACCTTATAATTTCCACACTTCAAAATATAAGCCAACAATTTGTTTAAAGAAAAGAGTCACAATAGACTTCTTTCAAAACACTCTATGTATTTTCTCAAAATATTTAATACATCATAGCTTATCCCAATAATTAGAATATAATTTTCATTTCAACCTTATAACTCCTATCTCACTTAATTTATCAAAAATCATAATAAAATATTAACCTTTCAAAAGACTTATAAATCCTTCCTAGAAAAAATCATGCCACCTTAAACCTTAGAGCAATTTAATTTACAAAAATTAAATACCTTTGTCCTTAGCGGGATTTAAACTCTCTCTTACACCTTCACAACACCCTAGTCATGTCCCACATGCCATGTTATCTAGGAATTCACATCAGAAGCAAGAAGCACCTCATGTGCTTTATTGCTATGCCTTGGCGCAAAAACCAAAATGTGAATCTTCCACCAAAAGTGCTACCATTGGGGTTTGATCGTGGGATCTCCTACCTGTTAGCACCCTAAGCACACAATTGCTTGTCACTAGAACAACCACCACGGTTGGCTATGAGGCTCCAATCCTCCTTCCTCTTACGCTTTCGATGATCGCCACGTAAGCAAAAACCTTCTCCTCTTCTTCCACGCAGTTCTCAAATTTTTTGCATGCACACAAAAACTTATTCGATCGAAGGTGACTTTGGGTTTTCCAAAGAACATGGTATTTATACCAATGTGTTGTCCTTCTTGGCACATCAGCGGATGAGAATATTAGTCGACGTTGATGCCATTTAATTTAGTCGCTTGCCCTTGTAACCCTAACCTTAGGGTTATTTAATTAAATCATAAACTAATTTATAATATATTATAATTAATTTAATAACTTTAAAGTTAATTAAATGAAGTTATAAATTAATTTATAATGAAATTATTATAATTAATTTATAGTTAATTTAAATCTTTAGGTCTTAACCTTAGACCTTTAATATTATAAAACAAGGTTATAATATTATTTTTCTTGGACCTTCCTATTGTTCTTTAGACCTCATCTAACCACCTTGAATATTCTAATAGGAATATTATAATATTATTTTTCCTTAGGCCTAGAAGCAATATTTCTCTTGCGCTGATTACTGAAACTGGCTCTTGAAATACTTCCTTTTGCACTACTCACTAAAATTGACTCTTGACCTAAATAACAACAAATATTGCTCATATTTTCGACAATCTCCCCCTTTGTCATTGATGGCAATCAATTTACCTTTTACCATTTCCTTTACTTTTTTATGTTATGCTCCCCTTGAGAAACTGCTCTCCCCTAACTCAAATCTCTCCCCCTTTGACATCAATGGCAAAGGGTCACCTTTGGGGCTCGGGGCTAAGAATGAGACTCTTAGCTTAGCCCCTCCCCCACCTCCTCTTGAGGTGTGGATTGATATTTACCTTTGTCCACTTTATTCCTCAATTGATCCTTCTGATTTCTCTGATTATTCCTGTTCCTGCTTGTCTCTAGAATTTTTCTCTACACCACTTTGTTGTATGACCATAATTATTATACGTATAAAACTTATTTTTTTTATTCCTTGGAGGTGCAAATGTCTTGGGATTTCTCTTGGTGAAGCCATATCTATTCTTGTCATGAACCCTATAATTCACTGCCTTGTGACCAAACTGATTACAAGAGTAGCAATACCCTTGAAAAAGATGCATGTTTCTAAAATTTCCATATTCTTGTCTTTCATGTGTCCTGCACTATGTATCCTTATACCCAAACCTGTGACATGATAAGAATATTCCATTGAAACTGCCTTGCCTTGACTCCATTGGTCTCATTGTATCTTTTATCCTGCGTTTCTTCTTGTTCCATTTGTTCCTCATTTGAGCATTGTTCCTTTCCTTTTTTAACTTTCCATTGTCCAAATAATCCTTAGAAGTCTCACTCTCTTTTACACTATCTTCTTCTAAAGCTTCTTCTTCTTCGGAGCTTGAGATTAACTCCTCTCCTTGTTTTCTTTGTACTTGTTCAAAACCAAATCTTGTTTTGTTTGATGAAGATCTTCGTACCTTGATAATCTTATCCAAGTTTTTTGAGCTTCTCCCAAACCTTTGTAACTTATCCTTAGACTCTTTTACTTCTTTCCTTAGTGAAGCTACCTCATGCTCTAACCTTTCACATTCTAAAACATTTGCTTCTAACTTCCCTTTGAATTTCCTTGTCTTAGCTATTGAGTTGGTTAGATCCTCTATAAGATTTCCTTTCTCTTCATCACATTCTTGAAATTAAATCTTGAGTTTTGAGTTTTGTTTTCTTACCTTCCTTAATGCATCAAGAGCATAAATAAAATCACCCTCAAGATCAAATTCTTCTTTTTTTAAATTTTTTATCTATTTGTTTGCCTTTGGGATCATCTTCATTCCTTTCTAATTTATTTCCACTATAAGTAACCCCTTCTTCTTCTATTGCCATAATAATATTTTCTTCTCTTGGACCTTCACTAGCATATTCATATTCATCATCACTAAAAATGAATCTATTCCTTGTACATCTATCTTCAAGGTGGCCAAAGTTACCACATCTAAAACACTTAAGAATTATTGGTGACCTCTTTCTAACCACTTCTTTTCTTCAACAAAAAATAGAATTTCATCTTCATCATTATTTGAGGAACTTTCATCACTATCACTTGAAATATTACCTACCTTGTCTGCATAGAAACTCTTCTTATGCCTTTGGAAGAATTTATTTCCTTGCTTGTTTTGTTCATCCCTACTTTTCTTTTGGTACCTATGTTTTCCTATTTCCCTGTTCTTATGATCTTGTTTTTCTTCATCATTGCTATTTCCAATATATGTATAATCAGATGCATAGTGACCATATTTTCCATAATTGAAATATCTAACTAATTTCATACCTTTAAAATTTCTAGAGTCCTTGTTCCTTCTACCATAATTTACTTCTTCATCATTGGATGACTCATTGCTTGAATCTAATTTCTTACCCTTTCTCTTCTTAGTAACTTTAAAGGTTGCTTCCTTCTAGGTAATAGGTTCCTCTTTTATTCTCATCTCAAAAGTTGTGAGAATACCATGTAATTCATCCCTTGTCAAAAGTTCAATATCTTTTACCTCTTCTATAGCTGAAATATTTTCACTAAACCTTTTTGGAAGTGACCTTAAAATCTTATCACAAACATCTATTTCCTCAACTTTAAGCCCAAGTCCTTGCATGGAGTTAACAACCTCATCCACATAAAGTAGATATGCAACAATGTTTTCCTCATCCTTCATATTTAGGTCTTCAAATGTTCTCTTGTAATTTTGCAACTTTACCCTTTTGACCTTTTTGCTTCCCTCATATATACCTTTCAACTTATCCCAAATTTCCCTTCTTGATGTGCAATGCATAACCTTTATAAAATCTATTTCACACAAACCCTTTAAAATTTCATTCATTACCTTTAAATTATTTAGATGTAGGAGCTTACCATCTCTATTTATAGGTGGAGTAGCTGGTGGTGTGTATCCATTCTCAACTACTTCCCATATTTCATTTCCAAGTTCCATGAGGTGAATCTTCATTCTCATACTCCAAAGTATATAATTGTTCCCATTGAACAATGGTGTTGAATTCCCTGACGATCCATTCTAAGAATCCATCTGTGTTCTTATAATGTTTTCCTTCAAGTTGTTAAACTCTTCCGAAGGAACCCGCTCTGATACCAATTGAAGAACACAAACTTATACTAAGAGGGGGGTGAATAGTATAAGACCACTTTTTACTTTTCTTTCCCAAATAATATTATACAATATATCAATAGAAATATCAAAAGCAATAATCAAAGCAATGCACAAATCACCACACACAATAGAGATACCAATTTAACATGGTTCACCCAATGTGGGCTACTCTAAGGAGAAAATATTTCACTAAAATTTTCTCAACAAATCTCTTGGGAATCCTTTCCCTATTACAATATTTATGGACCTCTATCCAAAGGAGAAACCAATCCTCTAATCAATTTTATGGATATCTATCCATAGGAGACACCAATATCCTCAGCTAGTTCATGGATCTCTATCCATAGGAGAACTCCTTCTCCTCTACTCTAGTTGGTGATCCTCTAGAAGACTACTGCCTCCACTACATTGGCTAGTGGATCTCCCTCCACTGAAGACTCTTGTCCTCACTAAGAAGACCTCTATCCTCACTGCTCTAGCTAATGGATATCTATCCACTAGAGACTATTATCCTCTACTTTTTCACCTCTAAATATTACTCTCGACTCTACTCAAATATATACTAAAAATAGTCCTTTAGTCTAGCACAAATATGCTCAATCTCTATCTCAAATCTGTACTAAAATTAGTCCTTTGGTCTAGCACAAATCTACTCAATCTCTATCTCTAATCTGCACTAAACACAATCCTTAAATCTAGCATAAATATGCTCAATATCTATCTCTGGTCTCCACTAAACACAGTCCTTCAATCTAGCACAAATTTGCTCAATCTCTATCTCTGATCTACACTAAACACAATCCTTTGGTCTAACACAAATATTCTCAATCTCTATCTCTAGTCTGGCACAAACCTATCCTCAAATATATCCTCAAGCCTTAACATAAAGCTTGATTCAATCACAAATCAACTCTAATAAATCTGCTCTAAACCATTTTAACAAATCAATCAATCAACTCTGCTCTCAAGTCTTCTCAAAGACTTACCTCAAATCTACTCAAGTCCTCACTAGAACTTATCCAATCTACTCAACAAGTCTTCACCAAGACTTACCTCAAATATGATCAACAAGTACCCACTAGGACTTATCCAATGTGCTCTCATTCTATATCTTTAAATCTACATTGTAAGCTTCCACAAAATCTTACTAAACTCAATCCTTAAGTCCACTCTAGGACTTACTTCAAATATGCTCACAAGCTTTCACAAAAGCTTGCTTAACTCTGTCCTAAAGTCCACTCTAGGACTTACTCAAATCTATCCACTAGCTTTCACAAAATCTTATTCCACTCAACTCACTCTATCACATAAAACCTCTTCAATCACATAAACAAGCTTCACACAAAATCTTGTTTAACTTATAGAAACATATAGAGAATGGTTAGAGACTCAATATGCTTCACGCTCACACCAATCACTTTCAATCTCTCTTCCAAATCAAATTAGAATATGGAACAATTTGTTTCACAGAACTTGAACTATCACTCCAACACTTCCAATCAACTAAGCTCAATCAACTCCACTCAACCAATCACTCAATGAAAGCTTATTCAACAATGCTTATCAAACAAACCTCACATAACAATGATACTCATGATCTTTCACAAACCCTAGTTCAAGATAGTTCTCAACTTAACATAACAATGATACTCATGATCTTTTCACAAACCCTAGTCAATCATATGAAAGCTTACTCAAATATTTCCAACAATGCTTATCAAACAATCTCACATAACAATGATACTCATGATCTTTCATAAACCCTAGTTCAAGACAGTTTTCAAGTTCTCACTAAAGCATTCACCAATCATGCATATAGAGGCTTACTCAACAATTCTTATCAAACAAAAACATTTTCACTCCAACTTAGCATTCACATCATCCAACAATCACTCACAAAGAAGATGTGCCCATACCTTTTGTTTGATGAAGAATTGACCTCAAACACCTGTCTCAATCACAATCAACTCTTTGCCAATCTCAAAGGTTAGGTAGCAATATCTTCTCAAAAATTCACTCAAATGATCCCTCAAAATATTTCACCATTACATAGCATTAAATCTCAATCACACCTTATAATCTCCACACTTCAAAATATAAGCCAACAATTTGTTTAAAGAAAAGAGTCACAATAGTCTTCTTTAAAACACTCTATGTCTTTTCTCAAAATATTTAATACATCATAGCTTATCCCAATAATCAAAATATAATTTTCATTTCAACCTTATAACTCCTATCTCATTTTAACTTATCAAAAATCACAATAAAATATTAACCTTTCAAAAACCTTATAACTCCCTCCTAGCAAAAATTAATCATGCCACCTTAAACCTTAGAGCAATTTAATTTGCAAAAATTAAATACCTTTGTCCTCGATGGGATTCAAACTCTCACTTGTGCCTCCACAGTGCCCTAGTTGTGGCCCATATGCCATGTGAGCTAGGCACTCACCTTAGAAGCAAGAAGCACCTCGTGCACTTTATTGCTATGCCTTGGCACCAAAACCAAAACGTGAATCTTCCACCAAAAGTATTATCATCGGGGTTTGATCATGGGACCTCCCACCTGTTAGCATCCTAAGCACATAGCCGCTTGCCACTAGCCCAACCGCCATGGTTGGCTATGAGGCTCCAAGCCTCCTTCCTCTTATGCCTTCGATGATCGCCACGTAAGCAAAAACCTTGTCCTCTTCTTCCATGTAGTTCATAAATTTTTTGCATGCACACAAAAACTTATTCGATCGAAGGTGACTTTGGGTTTTCCAAAGCACATGGTATTTATACCAATGTGTTGCCCTTCTTGGCACATCGATGGATGAGAATATTAGTCGACATCGACGCCATTTAATTTAGTCACTTGCCCTTGTAACCCTAACCTTAGGGTTATTTAATTAAATTAAATCATAAAAAAAATTATATTTTATTATAATTAATTTAATAACTTTAAATTTAATTAAATTTAGTTATAAATTAATTTTTAATGAAATTATTATAATTAATTTATATCTTTAGGTCTTCACCTTAGACCTTTAATATTATAATACAAGAATATAATATTATTTTTCTTGGGCCTTCCTATTGCTCTTTAGACCTCATATGACCATCTTGAATATTATAATAGGAATATTATAATATTATTTTTCCTTAGGCCTAGAAGCAATATTTCTCTTGCACTAATTACTAAAACTGACTCTTGACATCCTTCCTTTTGCACTACTCACTGAAACTGACTCTTGACATCAATGACAACAAATCTTGCTCATATTTCCAACACTCTTGATATTTATTTTAAGTTATCTTATGGACTTTGCTAAGGTGATCTACTATTTCATTATCTATTCATTATTATTGTAGAGGAATTAGAGGGAGATCTTTCTCAAAGGTAAAAATGGAAGAAAAAATCCAATGTTCAAGTTACAAAAAATGGTCCCTTCAAACCTCATCTCAAATTAGAATATGGAATAATTTGTTTCACAAAACTTGAACTATCACTCTAACACATCCAATCAACTTAGCTCAATCAAATCCACTCAACCAATCACTCAATGAAAGCTTATTAAACAATGCTTATCAAACAAACCTCACATAACAATGATACTCATGATATTTCACAAACCCTAGTTCAAGATAGTTCTCAACATCACATAACAATGATACTCATGATCTTTTCATAAACCCTAGTAAATCATATGAAAGCTTACTCAAATATTTCCAACAATGCTTATCAAATAATCTCACATAACAATGATACTCATGATCTTTCATAAACCCTAGTTCAAGATAGTTTTCAAGTTCTCACTCAAGCATTCACCAATCATGCATATAGAGGCTTACTCAACAATTCTTATCAAACAAAAATATTTTCACTCCAACTTAGCATTCCCATCATACAAAAATCACTCACAAAGAAGATGTGCCCATACCTTTTGTTTGATGAAGAATTAACCTCAAAAACCTGTCTCAATCACAATCAACTCTTTGCCAATATCAAAGGTTAGGTAGCAATATCTTCTCAAAAATTCACTCAAATTATCCCTCAAAATATTTCACCATTACATAGCATTAAATCTCAATCACACCTTATAATCTCCACACTTCAAAATATAAGCCAACAATTTGTTTAAAGAAAAGAGTCACAATAGTCTTCTTTTAAAACACTCTATATCTTTTATCAAAATATGTAATACATCATAGCTTATCCCAATAATCAAAATATAATTTTCATTTCAACCTTATAACTCCTATCTCACTTTAACTTATCAAAAATCACAATAAAATATTAACCTTTCAAAAACCTCATAACTCCCTCCTAGTAAAAATTAATCATGCCACCTTAAACCTTAGAGCAATTTAATTTTAAAAAATTAAATACCTTTGTCCTCGATGGGATTCAAAATCTCACTTGTGCCTCCAAAGTGCCCTAGATGTGGCCCATATGCCATGTGAGCTAGGCACTCACCTTAGAAGTAAGAAGCACCTCGTACACTTTATTGCTCTACCTTGGCACCAAAACCAAAACGTGAATCTTCCACCAAAAGTATTATCACTGGGGTTTGATCATGGGACCTCTCACATTTTAGAACTGTAATCACATAGCCACTTGCCACTAGCCCAACCATCATGGTTGGCTATGAGGCTCCAAGCCTCCTTCCTCTTATGCCTTCGATGATCGCCACGTAAGCAAAAACCTTGTCCTTTTCTTCAATGTAGTTTGTAAATTTTTTGCATGCACACAAAAACTTATTCGATCGAAGGTGAATTTAGGTTTTTCAAAGCACATGGTATTTATACCAATGTGATGTCCTTCTTGGCACATCGATGAATGATAATATTAGTCGACATCAATGCCATTTAATTTAGTAACTTGCCCTTGTAACCCTAACCTTAGGGTTATTTAAGTAAATTAAATCATAAACAAATTTATATTTTATTATAATTAATTTAATAACTTTAAATTTAATTAAATTTAGTTATAAATTAATTTTTAATGAAATTATTATAATTAATTTAATTCTTTAGGTCTTAACCTTAGACCTTTAATATTATAATACAAGAATATAATATTATTTTTCTTAGGCCTTCCTATTGCTCTTTACACCTCATATGACCATCTTGAATATTATAATAGGAATATTATAATATTATTTTTTCTTAGGCCTAGAAGCAATATTTCTCTTACACTGATTACCGAAACTAATTCTTGACATCCTTCCTTTTACACTACTCACTTGAACTGACTCTTGACATCAATGACAACAAATCTTACTCATATTTCCAACACTCTTGATATTTATTTTAAGTTATCTTATGGACTCTGCTAAGGTTATCTACTATTTCATTATCTATTCATTATTATTGTAGAGGAATTAGAGGGAGATCTTTCTCAAAGGTAAAAATGGAAGAAAAAATCCAATGTTCAGGTTACAAAAAATGGTCCCTTCAAACCTCATCTCAAATTTGTTGATGATAATTTTATTTTGGGTCATCACATAGTCAACAAGATCATGGATTTTAAATCAATATTATCATGCTATGATAAGGATATTGGAAAATTTGTTAATAATACAAAATATAAGAACTATTTTAATTAACACCACTTTATAATTAGAATAAATTATTGTGGATATATTATGATTTAAAAATAAAAAAAATTAATCAATCTACTTAATTATTCCTTTATCATAGAGAAAATGAAAGAGAGATTTCGACCTCTTATTTGGATACAATGAAAGCCTATTAAAATGTTTGGAAAGGTAAGTTCTTAACCATGGGGAAGGCTATAACTCATAAACACTAAATTACAATCAATACCTACTTATATGATGTAATTTTCAAGATTTTTAGTAGGACTGGCATCATAAATTGATAAAATTCAAAGAGACTTTCTTTCAAAATGATGCAAGGGAAAAGTAAATTTTCCTTAAGTGGGATAGGGTTTGCAAAGGAAAGAATATTAGATAAGAAGGGTTATGGAATTAGAGACTTATAATATTAGCCTTAGGGGTAAAAATTGGGTGGAGATTATTAAGTAATCAAGGAAAGAGTTGGGCAAAAATGTTACATAAAAATATATAGGTTTTCTTCATGTAGTAAAATTATTTAGGAAAATAAACCTATGCAAAGGATCAACACCGTAGAAATTCATATGATATAATTTGCAATTATATCAAAAATATATTAGATATTCAATCAATGAGGGGAATTATATAAATTTTTTGTTTGACACTTTGTTGAAGCCTTATACTCTTATTCCGATTCAAATGGAAGTTATTGGCTCTTGAATGCCTTACTTGTAAACATCAGAAGATCAAATACTATATTAATTTGAGTAACAACTCCAAATCATAGATTTTTATTAGTAACATGGTTGAAGGAGAGAACTCAAACAAATTGTAAATAAACTTCAAAACATGCTTCAAGAGTTTTATTTATTATTTTTAATGTAAAAGAATAATTTTTTTTAGAATATGTAACAATCCAAGTTTTGCCCACTTGGTTGTCCAAACACCCCAAGTCTACCCACTTGGTTGTCCAATTATCAAAGGTCACAGTAAGAGAATTTTTTTTTATTTTAATATTTTCTAATTTAATTTCTAGTATGAGCATGTTAGAACCATCTTCATGAGTGTCATTCCATTGTAGTCGAAATACTCAATAAGATCGATATTGGCTAAATCCCGTAAAGTTACATATTTTGAACTTCACTCTCCACTCGACATTCAAAGTTCAGGGAGGGGGTTTCTTTTCCTCTAGGGCCCATAACACCTATAGGTGCAACACATAATTTCCACATGTTTAAACATGAACTCAAGAACTTATGTCATGTAATACTTGGTGCATTATGCTCGAGCTAGACGATCAACCATCTTTCCTAGAGCATCGGCTAAGATCTTACCAATACCTTGGTAACCACCCAATATTTTGTGTTGATTAACCAACACGATATCCCATACCATCATGTTGTCGGTATTACCTATTCAAGCATAATTCACCACTCAATAGTAGTAGGGATAACCTATAAGGGATGCCCATACAACTCTTTGTTACATCCTGTTCTAACCTTTCCCCATTAGAAGTAAAGTTAGAGCCCTGGATCATGATGATTGCCCTCCTGCAAGCACCATTAATAGTTGTCTCACAAGATTGTCCTTCCCACAATCTTGAAATAATAACAAGGTTGTCCTACCCACAACCTTAGATTGCGAGTCAAGATTATCTTCCCACAGTCTTGGAATATCTCAAACAAAGGTTTAACTATGCAAAGGTTTGCAATGAATATAGTTTCATAGTCATTCATAAATTTTACTATATATTATATGATTTCTAGCTTCCATATGTCTACTTGTATGTTTATAATTATGAGAGAATAAAAGATAGAGGAATTATGAAAATATTGTAATTGAAACTAAAGGATCTTAAAACTCACTATAATAATAATTTTAATTAAATTTCTTTTTATCTAAATATCAATTGGTTTAAGTGCTACTCTAAATTCCATTCGTAAATCACTTTCTCTTCCTAGATTTACACTATAAAATTTTACTACAATAGGCATGATATAGAGGGGAAAACTCTTATAAGTTTAACTAAGGTTGCAACTACTCTAATTTTTTAATTCTAATATAGAATATAAATGAGTTTTAAAAAGGATTTTCATTCACATTATTTTAACTAAGGTAAGTAATACCACTCAGACATTTCATATAAGCAACCTCAACCCAAATTACCTTTCTATTATGCCATAATCCTCTTTTATTTTAGTAATCCCAATAACATACTAATATACGGGAACAACTTACGATTTAGTCACCATTCCTTATATCTCTTTCAACTTATATACATGAGAATATAATAATAATCAATTCTTCTAAGTATTTAGGTTCCATTTTTTGTTTTACGACAACTCTTCCATTCCATGATTTGGAACCAATATTGTCATCATTTACTTAACAACAAATTTCTCGTTAATATTTCCATATTTTCCAATGCACCAATATTTAAAATGTAGGCTCGGTTTATAAACTAGAATAAAATATAATTATATATTATATTATATTATGTATTTATATCCAATACATAACCAGGTAGATGGAAAATTTTCTCACAATGTTGTGATTAACCATAACTATTTAGTTTACCCTCGCTACACTTTAAATAACCATACCATATTGGTTTGGATTGGAAACCTTTTGTTTTAAAATATTATCTCTCCTACATTCCTATTTCCTAAACTAAAGAATATGCGAGGCGGTTTCTACTGTACACAAATGGATGGGCTAAAATTTGATAAAGGAAGTGAGATTATAAACTACGTTTGAAGAGTTCCTCATCAACCTATACATTTATAGAATGTTAAAATGTTTTAAAACTTAGAAATCTCATCATGTAATCTAAAGTTCTCTTGGACAACTTACCTAGAACTACGTTTTCGATAAGGTATTCACCCATTTCTAGCTACTTTTAACAATATTGAATACATGCAAAATTTAAAAATACAATAAAATAGAAGACCATCATAGTGTAAAAAAAACATAAAATGATAATTTAAATCACAAACTAGTCTCCATATCAAATTGATATATCATTTAAAGATAACGTATATCTGAAACATAATTTCTTCCAGAATGCAAGTCTATTCTTCACCATTTTTAAAGGTAAATAACTAAATTGATTCTCATTATAGCAAAATATTCACAGAGTACAACCATGCAATTCTTTCGAGTCTACACATTTCAAAATACAAATGCATAATATTAACATTTATTTTGTCCTTCTAATAACCCAAATTTCATCACTTCATTGAGTAAAATTCACAAGAATATACAAATTGCAATAAATATTTTCCAGTTTAAATGTAGTTATTGATGCCTAAACATAGACAAATCATCTAATAAATAGCAATTAAAAGAATTTAGTTGTGCTTCCCCATAGTTCTCCAATTTTAAAACACAAATTTTCAGTGACTTCTCAAGGTTCAGAGCGGCCAACATATGATGACATGCAACTAGTCCTATTATTCATACAATATTCTTACTCTCCAACGCAACATGTAGAATATCATAAGATTCCAAACACATCATGCAAGTATCACAATTTTTTCCAACACAACATGCAAGTATCACAAGATTTCCCAACACAACATGCAAAATAAAACAAGTTTCAAGACATGATTTATTCATCTCAGGTTCACAATCAACCATTAATTCTTTTTATTTTCCAACAATCCCTTCGAACACATGCATCACATTTCAAAATTTTCCACATATGCACTGGAAATATTTCAATTCCTCTTCAGTTTGCAATGCAATTATCAATCTATAATCACACATAGAACATAACATACAATGCAATTGAACAAACCATTTTCACATTATCCCATTTAACTTATCTTATATATTTTTCCAGAACAGACTTACAGATTAACATTGATTGCTTTCCTTGCTTCTAAAGTCCTTCTCCCTTCATTGCTCTCGCTCTGCTTTTTTGAAACAATGCAGACCATAATGCCTTCTCCATCTTCCTTTCTCCAATTTAGAAGATAGGTCCTATTTTCCAGCTTGCAACTAGCGTTCATTTTAAGATTCCTTCTATCCAAAGTATACCATGTGGAATCCACTTCCATCCACGTTCAACAAACCCAAGTTTTATAATAATTTCCCAAATGTCGACTGTTTCCAAATTATCCCTTTTTAAATAATGCAAGGCAATAACTCTTTAATATTTATTTTATTATTATACATTTTAATACATTATTGTTTATAATATTTTGTTTACCTTATTTTAAAATAAACAAATATTATTTGTTCTTAATACATACATACATACATAAATACATATATATATTAATTATCTTACCTTACCACTTTTTCTTATATTCCCTTTTAGTTTTAGAACAATAATAATCATATCATTTCTTCACATTTAACCCATTATTTAAACTATGGCTCCCATGCATTTAGGCATTTTCATTGCCAACCAAAAATTTTAACTATGGCTCCCATACATTTAATCATTTTAATTGCCAACCAAATATTTTAAACTATGGATCCCATGCATTTAAGCATTTTCATTGCCAACCAAACATCATAAATTCACAATTTGACAAACATCAAATATTCCTACAAATACAACTAAATGATATGCATCTATATGGACCGTTGGTGGATGCATTTCCTATAGGGTTCTTTTCCCCTATAAATCTATTAATAATCCACCGCTCATCATTTCCCTTGACTTACCTTACACCGAACAATCCTTCTGACCATTGAGGAGACATCCTTCTTTTGCATTATTCCCGCTAGTAACAATATGTGTCCCCTACATCCATAGATACATTAGTAGTATCTCATTCTTGTAAACAAATTAGGTATAAGATAAAGTAGGTTTTTGGAGGGTTATTACATACTCCCCCCTAATATTAAACATAGTCCTTATGTTTGCATTTTCCATTGAAATGTAAAAATAATATTGCCATGGACAATAGAAAATCAATGCAATATACCAACAAATTTACATGTTCCAAAACTGAATCATCATTTATTTTTAAAATACTATGCATTCACAACAACATATATATTTATCATACTTCACAAACTAAGATATGATTATATCACTGTTATAAAAAATGGAACAATGACATGATAATAACATTATTCAAACAACTATTCAAACAAAAACAGAAACTATCTTTTCATGATGGCCACATCCTCCCACGTGGCACTATTTTCAAAATATTGGTCCCATTAGACCTTGCACTATTTAATATTTTGTTTTTTTAACTGTTTTGTTCTATAGCCAAGGATCTTAACTGGTCTCACTTCAATATGTAGGGTATCATCCATTTGCAAGTGATCAACATTCAAAACATGTGAAGGATCAGAAACATATTTCTTGAGAAGGAACATTTGGAATTTATCATGGATTTTTGACAAATTGGGTGGTAAGCCTAATTTGTAGGCTACAGGGTTTAGTTTATAAAAAATTACAAAAGGCCCTACAAATTGTGGACTAAGCTTAGAGGATTTGATAGAACTTTTGTTAGGTTTAACTCTTAGAAATACTTTGTCTCCCACAGTAAATTCTCTTAGTATTCTCTTAAGATCCACATAAATCTTTTGTTGATTTGAAGCTTTTTTGAGCCTTTGAAAAATTTCATTGAGTTGGTATTCCATTTCTTTGACCGTATCTAGACCGATAATCACCCGATCCTTTGGATTACTCCATGATAATGGTATTCTACACCTCCTCCCGTACAGAGCCTAAAGTGGAGCCATACCTAGAAAAGTATGGTAACTATTATTATAAGCAAATTCTACCATAAAAAGGTAATATTGAAATTTTGTTTGATGATCCATACAATACATTCGGAGCATATCCTCTAGTAATTGATTTACCCTTTTAGTTTTTCCATTCGTATCAGGATGATAAGTATTAATATTATTGAGTTTTTTTCCCCATGCCAGATGCAATGTCTACCAAAATTTAGATGTGAATCGAGAATCCCTATCTGATATAATTGTTTTAGGAAATCCGTGTAGTCGTACCACTTCCTTGGAAAATTTGTGGGCTATAGTGGGAGCTCCATATTTAATATTTCTAGGTAGAAAATGTGCCACTTTAGTCAATTTATCAACTACTACTAGAATGGCATCATGCTGAAAATTATTTTTAGGCAATCCAACAATGAAATTCATAGTCACCACCTGCCACTTGTATATTGGGATTTCATGCAAAAATAAATGTCCAATTGGATGTAGATGTTCCACCTTTAGCTTTTGATATTTTGAACATCTAGCCACAAATTTAGCGATATCATTTTTCATTCCTGGCCAATAATAATCTTTTCTCAAATTTTCATACATCTTTACATAACCCAGATGAGAGAAATAAGGAGCACTATGTGCCTCTTGCAGTATCATATTTCTAAGGTCTTGATCATTAGGCACTACTAATCTATTTTTGAAAAATAATGTATCTTCCTAAATTCTAAATTCCTTTACTTTATCAGAATCCTACTGAACTAGTTCCTGATACTTCTAAGAGTATTCATATTGAATTTGTAATTTTCTTATTTGATCAATTATAGCAAATTGATAGTGTAACATAGCATTAATATGCCTTCTTCTACTTAAAGCATATACCAATTTATTTTCCTTTCCATTTATATACTCTATACAAAAATCATATTATGCCAAAAATCCCATCTAGAACCTTTGTCTAGCATTGAGCATTGGTTGAGTAAAGATATATCTTAAGATTTAATGATATATTTTAAAATCAAAAGGTTTACAAGAAGGTAATGACACCACATTTTAAGAGCATGCACTACTGTAGCCATCTCTAAATAATGTGTGGCATAGTTTAATTCATGTTTCTTAAGCTTTCATGACTCAGTAAGCGATAACACCATTCCCCTGCATGAGGACCCCACCAAATCCTTCCATGGAGGCATCAGTACATACAATAAATGATTGTTTGGAATATTCTATTCTAATAATATGTGTTTTTGCTAATTTTTATTTAAGAGTTTTGAAAGCTTCTTCACATCATTTTGTCCATTTAAAAGCCTTTTCTCTCTTTTGGAGATTTTTTATTGGATAGGCTACTTTAGAGAAATTCTAGATAAAACAGTAATAATATCCAGCCATCCCCATAAAACTTCACACTTCAAAAAAATTTATTGGAGCAGGTCAATCAATAATAGCCTCAATTTTATTTGGATCAATGGACACCCCTTCAAAAGAAATTACATGTCCCAAATACTGCACTTGGGTTGCATAAAACACACACTTGGAAATTTTCCCATATAATTGATTCTTTATAAGTATTTCAAGAACAATTCTCCTATGAAAATCATGCTATTCTTTGCTTTTGGACTAGATCCGTATATCATCTAGGAATATCAATACAAACCGATCTAGTTGTTATCGAAACACACTATTCATCAGATTCATAAAAGTTGCTAGAGCATTGGTAAGTCCAAAAGGCAACACTATAAATTCATAGTGGCCATATCCAGTTTAAAAAGTTGTTTTATGGATATATTCTTCTCAAATCCTCAACTAATAATAACCAGATCTGAGATCAATTTTGCATAAAATTATGGCTCCTTTTAGTCGATCAAACAAATCATCTATTCTGGGTAGAGAGTACTTATTATTAATAGTCATATTTTTTAACATTATGTAGTCAATACATAGCCTTAGTGTTCCATCCTTCTTTCTCATAAACAAAACTGGTGCACCCCACAACAAAACACTAGGTTTAATATATCCTTTTTCTAGAAGTTCCTGAAGCTAAGTATTGAGCTCTTGCAATTCTTTTGTAGTCGTACTATATGGTGCTCGAGCTATAGGAGTTGCTCTTAGTAAAATTTTTATAGTAAAATAAAATTCACTTTGGGGTGGAAGACTAGGTAGATCCTTAGGAAAGACATCCCAAAAATCATTCAACACTAGGTAGGTTTGGAAAAGACTTGCTTTGGACTGGCTTTTTTCCTTTTTATTAAGTTTGACCACAAAGAATCTACTACCCTTTTATCAATGCTCTTTTAACTTGCATTGCTATCAAAATATGTGATTCCACTAATTCACTTCCATAGTAAATACGAATCCTTTGCTTGGTGTCATCAGTGAATTCCATCCGTTTCCTCAAAATTTAACAATGCTTTATGTACCTTGAGTCAATCAATACCTAAAATTATGTTGAATGTGTGTAATGGAGCTACATATAAATGCTAGTGGGTTTGCTCTTGAGGTAGCATTATTTTAGGGTAAAATAGACATTAATTAATGGTATAGGTTTTCCTATACCCATACTGAACCTTCCACTGGTTAGCCATAAATCCAAGTTTTCTTGGTATGTCCCTAAAAATATTTGGTGAAATAAAACTATTAGTTGCTCTAGAATCAACCAAAAATACAAAAAATTATATTATAAATTTTACCTTTAAATAGAAAAAGGTGTTGCTTGACCATTGATTTTGGAATTACCTATTGCTACATATATCTTATGAGTAGGTTCCATAGGTTCTTTCCTCTTATCATCTCGTAAAGGACATTTATCAGTATAATGAGGTTCTTAAAAAATATAGCAACCATCTTGTGATGCCCTATCATTCCTACTTCCCTCCTTATATTCTTGAGTACCAGCTCTTGGTGCATTATCTCTTTGATCATTCCTATCCCTAAAATTTATTTGGCCACCCCAATAATTTTGATTTCCCCTATTTTCTTCGTACCTATTCTTATTTTTGTCAAACCTATTTCTGTTCCCATTACCACAACCCTTATTCCAATTATTGTCTCCTTTTTTTGAACCCACAATTTTATTTTTGATGCAGGAGCATCCAATGGTGTAAAAGTGATCTTGCATCACCCAAAAAATATTGTAATTGTTTAATTTTGTAAAACTAGTAAAAACTAGTAAAACTAGTTTTTCTTGCAAGAGATTTTTAAAGGTCTTAGAGGTCAAATTTGAGGATTTTCGGCTAGACATGAGCCTTGGCATAAAATATCAAGGTTCACCTCGCTTAGCTCATTTCATGCCATTTTCAAAAATATGTTGTAATAGTCAATCGGGTCAACGAGCGCGAAGTTATGACCTCCGCAAGTTGCCCCAAATTTCAAATTTGAAATTTCAAGTTTTAGGTGGGAAAAAAGGGGAAAATAGGGCATAAGTAGGAATTTTCAAAATTGTAAAAGGGCTCTTCTTTTGGGATCCTCATTTTTAGCATGAAAGTAATGGAAAGCTTTGGCTCCTTTTAGCATTTCTAGTTTTTAGTGGATTGTATGTGTTTTTTTAATGCAACTCTGCTTCAAGTGGTATCAGAGCGAGAGTTCCTGAGTGTGTAAATAGAGCATCGAATGTGAGGTAGTTTACACCAGGATCTATGGTTAGGGTTTGTGGGAGAAGTGAGAAGAATGCCTCCATGAAGAAACCATGGTGGTGGGAGAAATATGGTGCCAGAAGAAGATTTTAGATCTTTGCAGAGGTAAGTTCAAGCTCTGCAAGAGGAGCTACGTAGAGGGTTTGAGCCAAGGAGAGAAGAAGGGAGTGAAGATGAAGTTGAAGAAGAAGAGGCCTAGTTCAAAGAAGAAGAAGAAGAGGTAGTAGATCCTACACAAGCCAGATTGTATAAGGCCATATCATAGATTGGAAAGAGACCAAAGTTTGATGTCTCCACATATTCTAGAAATCTCAACCCAGAAGAGTTGATCGACTGGATCAATGACATGGAGGAATACTTTGAGTATGAGGAGGTAGAAGATCCCGAGAGGGTCAAGTTTGCTAAGACCAAGCTGAAGGGTCATGCTAGCATATGGTGGAAGGGAGTGCAGCTAGACAGAAACAAAAGAGGAAAAGAAAGGATAACAAGGTGGGAGCGGATGGTGGAGAAGTTGAAGAGATAATTTATTCTAGCTGATTACGAGTTGGATCTGCTCAAGAAAATGTAGGGTTTGAGACAATCGAGTAAGTCTATCAAAGAATATATAGAGGAGTTCTATAAGATCCTGATTAGAATAGGCCATTCTGAGGCCAACAAGGAGAAGGTAGCCCATTATATTAATGGGTTAAGAGCAAGTATTCAAGAAGAGTTGAGTCTGGTCAGGATGACCACCATTGAAGATGCTTACCAGTTTGCCTTGAAGGTAGAAGAGAAGTTGAACAAGAGGTTTGAAAGCAAATAGAGAGGAAGAGGTCATGGTGGAAGAACTGGTGGGAGAACAAATGGAGGATGGAATGAGGACCAAAAGAAAACTAGGGATACAAGCAACAATCAAGACCAGAAGGGAGAAAATGCTTACCGCCCCCATGAGCAGAATAATAACTACCAAAATAATGGTTACCAGAGAGGAAGAGGAAGGTCTGGACGAGGGTTTGGAAGAGGAGGATTTCGTGGAACCTGTTTCCACTATGGAGAAGAAGGACATCGAGCATACGAGTGTCCACAACACCAAGGAGGAACAAATAGGAGGCCTGAAGGTAATGCCCGAGCTGCTATTGTTGATGAAGGTGTTGAATCTGAGCACTCTGAAGAAGCAGAAAGAGGAGAAGTACTGATAACAAGGAGAGCCTTGTTGAATGAGGAGAAAGATCTAGATCAGAGGAAGAGCTTATTTCGCACAAGGTGTAAATGTGCAGGTAAGGTCTGTAATGTTATCATAGATAATGGTAGCATGGATAACCTAGTTGCAGAAGGAATGGTTACCAAACTACAGTTAGAGAGGAAGAGACACCCGCATCCATATCGGATTGCGTGGTTGCAGAAGGACCATAGGGCTTTGGTCAGTGAGCAGTGCTTGGTAAAATTTAATATTGGGAATTACTGTGATGAGGTCCTGTGTGACATCCTGCCTATGGATGCTTGCCATTTGCTATTGGGAAGGTCATGGCAGTTTGATCGGTGTGCAATGCATGATGGGCATGCCAACACTTACTCCCTGACAAAGAATGGAGTGCGCCATAAGCTGAAGCCCCTAAAGGAGGTGGACGAAAAGGTATGTAGTAGTGCTAGAATCTGTTTAGTTGAAGGTAGAAGGTTTTTGGATGGTTTGAAACATGAGCATATGTGCTATGCATTAATTCCTAGAGTTAGGGAAGAAGAATGCAAAGATACCCCAATAGAAGTCTCAGGTCTGTTAGAAGAATTTCTAGATATTATATCAGATAATGTACCAGAGGGTTTGCCACCAGTGAGGAAGATCAGTCACCATATAGATTTGGTACCAGGATCTAGTTTACCCAATAAGGCAGCCCATAGAATGACTCCTATAGAAAGTGAGGAGCTAAACAGACAAGTCCAAGAGTTGCTAAAAAAGGGACTGATTCAGGAGAGCCTGAGTCCATGTGCAGTACCTGTAGTACTAGCACCAAAGAAATATGGAGAGTGGAGAATGTGTACAGACTCCCGAGCTATTAACAAGATCACCATAAAATATAGGTTCCCATTGCCAAGGATGGATGACATTATGGACTGTTTGAGTGGAGCCAAGTACTTCACAAAGATTGACCTGAAGAGTGGGTACCATCAAATTCATGTCAGAGAAGGGGATGAGTGGAAGACAACCTTCAAGACCAGAGAGGGTTTGTATGAGTGGTTGGTCATGCCATTTGGGCTAACCAATGCACCAAGCACATTCATGCGGTTGATGAATGAGGTATTGAAGGAGTTTTTAGGAAAATTCATCATTGTCTATTTGGATGACATTTTAATATTTAGCAAGACCCTGGAAGAGCATCTGATGCATATCAAAAGAGTTTTTGAGAAGTTGAAGGAGGAGCAATTGCTGATTAATTTGAAGAAGTGCAGTTTTGTGAAGAAGGAGTTAGTGTATCTGGGATTTGTTATCTCAGTTGAAGGTCTAAAAATGGACCCAAAAAAGGTGAGGGCTATCATTGAATGGCCTACTCCAAGGAGCATAACTGAGGTAAGATCATTTCATGGTCTAGCAAGTTTTTACAAAAAAATTTATTAGAAATTTCAGCAGTATTTGTGCACCCCTAATAGAAACAATGAGAGGGGATAAGAAAGAATTTAAGTGGACCTTAGGAGCAGATAAGAGCTTTGATATGTTGAAAAATAAGGTCACAGAACAACCTATTTTAGCACTTCCATATTTCAATAAGGTATTTCAGGTAGACTGTGATGCTAGTGGTAGTGCCATAGGAGCTGTGTTGAGTCAAGAAAGTAAACCTGTTGCTTATTTTAGTGAGAAACTCAATGATGCTAGGAAGAAGTATTATGTATATGATCAGGAGTTTTATGCTATAGTTCAGGCTCTAAAGAAGTGGAGGCATTATTTGTTGCCAAAAGAGTTTGTTCTATATACTGATCATCAGGCCTTACAGTATATTAATAGCCAAGGGAAGCTAAATCAGAGGCACTTAAAGTGGGTTGAGTTTCTACAGAGTTATACCTTTGTGTTGAAGCATAGGAGTGGGAAGTCAAATAGAGTTGCAGATGCCTTAAGTAGAAGGTAGTGTTTGTTGATAGAAATGAAGGTGGAAGTTGTAGGGTTTGATGAACTTAAGGGTTTGTACCCTGAAGATCCTAATTTTGTAGAGGCTTGGAGGGCTTGCTTAGCACCTGTTACTTTAGACAGGACTAAGTGGTTGGATTTTCTAATCCAAGATGGGATGTTGTTCAGAGGAAATCAATTATGCATTCCAAGGAGTTCAATGAGGGAGAATCTGGTCAAGGAGAAGCACAGTGGAGGGTTGGCTGGACACTTTGGTCGAGATAAGACCATTGCCCTCGTTAGTGAGAACTACTATTGGCCATAGTTGCAGCAAGATGTGAAGAAGTTTGTACAGAGTTGCAGAGTATGCCAGATGGCCAAGGGTGTGAGATAGAACACTGGATTATATCAGTCGTTACCTATACCAGATAGGCCATGGGAGGACATCAACATGGATTTTGTTCTTGGCTTACCAAGGACACAGAGGAGGAATGACTCCATATTTGTGGTGGTTGATAGGTTTTTGAAGATGGCACATTTTATTCCCTGCTAGAAAACTAATGATGCAGTTCATGTTGCAGGGTTGTTTTTCAAAGAGGTGGTACGCCTACATGGTCTACCAAAGAGTATCATTTTCGATAGGGATACCAAGTTTGTTGGGTATTTCTGGAGGACCCTATGGAAGAAATTGAAGATAGACCTAAAATTTAGTTCTGCATACCACCCATAGACTGACGGATAGACAGAGGTGGTGAACAGAAGTTTGGGCAATCTACTGAGGTGCTTGGTAGGAGATAAGCCCAAGGGATGGGATTTGGTTTTGCCATAGGCAGAATTTGCATACAATAATTCTGTCAATAGGAGTACTAATAAATCCCCATTCCATATTGTGTATGGGAGCAGCCCAAGGAATGCTTTCGAGTTGAGAAATATGGACAGAGGGGAAAAGAGCAGTGCTGAGGCTGAGGACTTTGCAGAGCACCTGAAGAGCCTGCATGATGAAGTGAAGCAACATATCAACAAGATGAACACTCAATACAAGACAAGAGCAGACCAGAAGCGACGACTTAAGGAGTTCCAAGTGGGAGATCAAGTTATGGTTCACTTGAGAAAGGAAATATTTCCTGCTAAAACCTACAACAAGTTAAAAATGAAGAAGTTTGGACCATGCAGGGTCATAGGGAAATGGGATTCAGGGAATGCCTATGAGGTAGAATTGCCAAGTGGGCTGAATATATCACCTGTGTTCAACATTTCAGATTTGGCAGAATATCATGAAGGTGACAATAATGGCGGACCAGTCACAGAATTGTGGAGTATTCCCACATCTACTCCAGAGATAGAAGAGATAGAAGAGGTCCTAGATACCCGTGTAGGCAAAAGCACAAGAAATAGGCAGTATGCAGAATATCTGGTTAAGTGGAAGGGCAGGCCTGTTGAAGATTCATCTTGGTTGTCGAAGGCTGAGGTTGAACGCCTTGGTTTTCTTCCAACAACAAAGAAGTGAAGGTCACTTCTCAATTTACCCTGGGTGTCTGATGCAGGAGCATCCAATGGTGTAAAAGTGATCTTGCATCACCCAAAAAATATTGTAATTGTTTAATTTTGTAAAAACTAGTAAAAACTAGTAAAACTAGTTTTTCTTGCAGGAGATTTTTAAAGGTCTTAGAGGTCGAATTTGAGGATTTTTGGCTAGACACGAGCCTTGGCACGAAGATCCAAGGTTCGCCCCCTTAGCTCGTTTCATGCCGTTTCCAAAAATATGTTGTAATAGTCAATCGGGTCAACGAGCGCGAAGTTATGACCTCCGCAAGTTGCCCCAAATTTCAAATTTGAAATTTCAAGTTTTAGGTGGGAAAAAAGGGGAAAATAGGGCATAAGTAGGAATTTTCGAAATTGTAAAAGGGCTCTTCTTTTGGGATCCTCATTTTTAGCATGAAAGTAATGGAAAGCTTTGGCTCCTTTTAGCATTTCTGGTTTTCAGTGGATTGTATGTGTTTTTTTTAATGCAACTCTGCTTCACTTTTTCTATGGTTCTTCCTTTTCATAGGATTTTTGATAATAAGCTTTATTTACCTTAAAAGTATCCTCTTCCTATCGATCCAAATCATAGGCAACAATTAGGGTAGTAGGTTTCAACATAAGAATCAGGTGTCCAATTTTTTAATGTAACCCTAGGAGAAATTTATGAATTTTGATTTCATTTCACTGCTCATATTTGATCATATATTTAAGCAATTGCATAAATCGCTAATAGTAATCAATTACAAACATACTACCTTGTTTTAACCTTGAAAATTTTGTGGTCCTTTTAAGGTAAAATTGCGGTGTTAGAAACCTATATTTGAATGTTAATACAAATGTATCCCAATAAACATAGGCAACCTCCACATTGTGAGTTTTCCTATAGGTATCCCACCAGTCAGCGGTAGCTCCAGTTAGATGAAAAACTACCCATAAATTTTTTAAATTTAGATTAAAGGGTTCTAATAGCGAAGTATGCCTCCACACTATTCAACCATCTTTCAGGCTCTTCCCCATTACCTATGCCATAAAATTTGGCTATATCAAGCCTTCACATATCCTTATCCAACTCAAAACCTACTTTTTTTCTTCTTGGGTCAATAGTTATTTCATATTCAACTATTACCATTTATTTTCCTTTAGATAAATTTTCTATGGTTTTCTATTGATGGGAAATCATCTCTTGCTATTGAGCCAGCTGAGATTTTTGTTGCTCCATGTGATCTAACATTTGGTTATTTTTTTGAGTTATGTGTTCAACCATTTGAGCATTTTGTTGTTCCATTTGTTCTTACTGTTGGTTTATTTGCTTCTGCAATAATTGCACCATTCAAACCATTTTATCCTCTTTTACAGATGGTTCTTTTTTCCTCCTTATTTCTTGAGAATGTTTAGCATATTCCTTTGTAGTCACGATCATCATAATGTTTTTAAATACCCTTTTAGTATGTTCGGTCAACCCTTCCCACTTAATCATCATAGATTTTTTTGAAGAACTAGCTTTTTTTCCAGAAGCAATTGCCTATCTAGTAAAAGAAAGAGTCTTATCAATTTTAGGTTTACATGCTCAAATTGTCAACATAAGTTATGTTTAACATAGGGTTTTCTAAGGTTTTATGGCCTAGGGTTTTGTGACTAGGCTTTGATACCAAATGTAACAACCTAAGTTCTGGCCACTTGGTTGTTCAAACACCCCAAGTCTACCCAATTGGTTGTCCAATTATTAGAGGTCACAGTAAGAGAAAATTTTCCTTTTATTTTAGTCTTTTCTAATTTAATTTCTAGTATGAGCATGTTAGAACCATCTTCATGAGTGTCATTCCATTGCAGTCGAAATACTCATGAGATCAAGATTGGCCAAATCCTGTAAAATTGCCTATTTTAAACTTAAATCTCCACTCAAGATTCCAAGTTCAGGCAGGGGGTTTCTTTTCCTCTAGGGCCCATAACACCTAGAGGTGTGATGTATAATTTCTCCATATCTAAACATGAACTCAATAACTTATGTCATGTAAGACTTAGCACATACATGCTCAAGCTAGACGATCAACCATCTTTCCTAGAGCATCATCTAAGGTCTTACCAATACCCTGGTAACCACCTAACGTTTTGTGTTGATTAACCAACATAATGTCCCATACCATTGTGTTGTCAAGTATTACCTAGTCAAGCAAAATTCACCACTCAATGCATGGATGCCCATACAACCCTTTATTACCTTTCGTTCTAACCTTTTCCCATCAAAAGTACAATTAGAGCCCTAGATTAGGATGATTGCCTTCTTGCAAGCATAATTAATAGTTGTCTCACAAGATTGTCCTTCCCACTATCTTGAAATAATGTCAAGATTGTCCTGCCCACAACCTTAGGTTGCAATTCAAGATTGTCTTCCTATAGTATTGGAATCTCTCAAACAAAGGTTTAACTACACAAAGGTTTGCAACGAATATAGTTTCATAGTCATTCATAAATTTTACTATATATTATATGATTTCTAGCTCCCATATGTCTACTTATATGTTTATCATTATGAGAGAATAAAAGATAGAGGAATTATAAAAATATTAAAATAGAAACTAAAGGATCTTAAAACTCATAATAATAATAATTTTAATTAAATTCCTTTTAAAAAAAATATCAATTGGTTTAAGTGCTACTCTAAATTCCATTCGTAAATCACTTTTTCTTCCTAGATTTATACTATAATTTTTTTCTACAATAACCATGATATAGAGGGAGATACTCTTATAAGTTTAAGTAAGGTTGCACCTACTCTAATATTTTAATTCTAATATAGAATTTAAATGAGTTTTAAAAAAGATTTTTGATTCACACTATTTTATCTAAGGTAAGTAATACCACTTGGGCATTTCATATACGCAACCTCAACCCAAATTACATTTCTATTATGCCATTATGAACTCTTATTTTAGTAATCCCAATAGCATACTAATATATGGGAACAACTTATGATTTAGTCACCATTCCTTATAGATATTTCAACTTATATACATGAGAATATATTAATAAGCAATTTTTTTAAGTATTCAAGTTTCATTTTTGGTTTTACGCCAACTCTTCTATTATTTGATTTGGAAACAATACTATCATCATTTACTTAACAACATATTTCCCATTAATATTTCCATATTTTCCAATGCACCAATATTTACAACATAGGCTTGGTTTATAAACTAGAATCAAATATAATTATATCTTATATTATATTATGTATTTATATCCAATACATCACCCGGCAAATTGAAAGTTTTCTCACAATGCTGTGATTAACCAAAACTATTCAGTTTACCCTTGCTACACTTTAAATAACCATACCACACTGGTTTGGATTGGAAACCATTTGTTTTAAAGATATTATCTCTCCTACATTTCTATTTCCTAAACTAAAGAATATACGAGGCAATTTCTATTGTACACAAATGGTTGGGCTCAAATATGATAAAGGAAGTGAGATTATAAACTATGTTTGAAGAGTTCCTCATCAACTTATATATTTATAGAATATTAAAATGTTTTAAAAATTAGAAATCTCATCATGCAATCTGAAGTACTCTTGAACAACTTACCTAGAACTACATTTTCGGTAAGGTATTCACCCATTTCTAGCTACTTTTAACAATATTGAATACATGCAGAATTTAAAAACACAATGAAATTGACGACCATCATATTTTAACAAAAAACATAAAATGATAATTTAAATCACAAACTAGTCTCCATATCAAATTGACATATCATTTAAAGACAATGTATATTTGAAACATAATTTCTTCATGAATGCATGTCTATTCTTAACCATTTTTAAAGGTAAATAACCGAATTGATTTTCATTATATCAAAAGATTTGCAGAGTATAGCCATGCAATTATTTCGAGTCTACACATTTCAAAATATAAATGCATAATATTAACATTTATTTTGTTCTTCTAATAACCCATATTTCATCATTCCATTGAGTAAAATTCACAAGAATCTACAAATTGTAATAAATATTTTCTAGTTTAAATTCAGTTCTTGATGCCAGAACATAGAAAAATCATCCAATAAATAGCAAGTAAAAGAATATGATTGTACTTCCCCATAGTTCTCTAGTTTTATAATGTATATTTCAAGTGACTTCTCAAGGTTTAGAGTGGTCAACCCATCATGACATGCAGCTAGTCCTATTATGCCTACAATATTTTAACTCTCCAATGTAGAATGCAGAATATCATAAGCTTCCCAACACATCATAAGATTCCCAACACAACATGCAAGTATAACAAGTTTTTCCAACACAACATGCAAGTATCACAAGTTTTTCCAACACAACATGCAAGTATCACAAGCTTTTCCAACACAACATGCAAGTATCACCGGTTTTACCAACACAACATGCATAATAAAACAAGTTTTAAGACACAATTTATTCATCTTAGGTTCACAATCAACCACATATTCCTTTTAATTTCCAACGATCCCTTCAAACACATGCATCACATTTCAAATTTTCCACATATGCACTAGAAATATTTCAATTCCTCTTCAGTTTGCAATGCAATAATCAATCTATATTCACACGTAGAATAGAACATACAATGCATTTGAACAATCCATTTTCATATTATCCCATTTAACTTATCTTATAGATTTTTCCAAAATAGACTTACTGATTAATGTTGATTTCTTTCCTTTCTTCCAAAGTCCTTCTCCCTTTGTCGCTCTCGCCTCACTTTTCCAAAACAACGTAGACCATAATGCCTTCTCCATATTCCCTTCTCCAATTTAGAAGATAGGTCCTATTTTCTAGCTTGCAACTAGCATTCATTTTAAGATTCCTTCTATCCAAAGTATGCCATGTGGAATCCACTTCCATCCACATTCAACAAACCCAAGTTTTATAATAATTTTCCAAATGTCGATTGTTTCCAAATTGTCCCTTTTTAAATAATGCAAGGCAATAACTCTTTAATATTTATTTTATTATTATACATTTTAATATATTATTGTTTATAATATTTTTTTTATCTTATTTTAAAACAAACAAATATTATTTGTTCTTAATATATATATATATATATATATATATATATATATATATATATAAGTTATATAATTTTACCTTTTTTTTACAAATAAATAAATTCCTCATAAACACACATTAATATATATATATATATATATATATATATATATATATATAATCTTACCATGCCCCTTTTTCTTATATTTTCTTTTAGTTTTTAGAACAATAATAATCATATCATTACTTCACATTTAACCCATTATTTAAACTATGGTTCCCATGCATTTAAGCATTTTCATTGCCAACCAAATATCATAAATTCACAATTTTACAAACATAAAACATTCCTACAAATGCAACTACATGATATGCATCTATATGGACCGTTTGTGGATGCATTGCCTATAGGGTTCTTTACCCCTATCAATCGATGAATACTCCACTGCTCATAATTTCCATTGACTTACCTTACACTAAACAATCTTTCTACCCATTGAGGAGTCATATTTCTTTTGCATTATCGCCGCTAGTAACAATACTTGTCCCCTACATCCATAGATACATTAGCAGTATCTCATTCTTACAAAAAAATTAGGTATAATATAAAGTAGGTTTTCGGAGGGTTATTACAAAATCTATCAAAATATAGTGGATACTCAGTTAAGCTGCGATACAACGATTTAGAGCAATCAAAATTTATAACCTCTAAATATTTTCATTCAAATAATGCTTCGTCAGTCGAGGCTCTCCCTAAGGCCTCAACATTCTTTTGATTAACCGTTCAAAGTAATATTCTCACAAAAAAGAGTCTACGTAGAAGAGAATATCATAGATATTTTAGATGTACCTTGTGTTAGAAGAATTTAAAAATTTTAGAGCATATACTTCTTCATCATCCCTTTGCTCAAAAGTTTTTTTTAAATATGAAAATATATTGGTTAACTCCATCAACATTGGAATTGTTAATAAAATATTATATTAATTATTTCAAAGTTATAGCATTACATATTATTTATAGGATCAGTTTTACCTTTATTTGTTGGAAATTATGTCTTGAAAGAAATAATAATTTTATTAAAAAATGAGTCCCAAAATTATGCCTAAGTTTGGAACTGCATTATTGCCTCTCTTGAATTTTTTTTATAAATACTATGCTCACCATGAAAGGCCTCAAGTGTAAAAAAAAAGTGTAACAACTTGGTTACAAGATTTGATCATAAATGGAAGAGTCATTTCTGATGATGTAATTAAAACAAAGGACTTGCTTTGATCTAAAGTAAAATGGAAATATCTAAAACTTGAGTTTATCAAAATTAATTTTTATGGTACTTTTCAAAAAACTCCCAAAAGAACTAGAGGTGGTGTTGGTGGTTTTCACTGTAATGAAGGCAAAATTCTCTTCACTTACTCATATTCATAGGGAACTTCAACTAACAATGATGTAGAAGGTAGGGCAATTCTTGTGGGGATTAAAATTGTAGTTGAAAAAGGATGGGGATATATTTCAATTGAGGGGGATTCACAATAGTTTGAATCTATAGATAAGGAAATTAGTTATCATATATTTTAGCCAATAACAATATTGATAATGATTTTTGTGAAATTCATTTTTTTATTAATTAAGCAGTGAGAGTTTTGAGAGGATCCCAAAACTAATTACAAGCACTCCCGAGGGAGACAAAAAAGAATAAACAACTAGAGTAGGGTCTCAATCCAAGAAAAACAACAAAAAAATTGGTTACAAGAAGCTACTAAAAGGTCAAAAAACCAGTCCACTAACAACAAAAAAATACCCTATAGAAACTAAACCAAGAAGCTCAAGGTGGCAACTGAGAATTATCTAGAACATTCAGGCCCAAGGAGACAAACTCCAATAGGCCACCCATCCTTCTATTCACATCCTCAATGAAATCAACAACTATCTTGAGTGTGCCCAACACGAATTTCTACTTGTCATCAATAGATTTAATGGATTGGAGCAAGAAATTTATAGACTTCGCCCTGGCAAAGTCCAAATTACCCACACCTGACTAGGTGAAATTTAATTTTTAGAAGACAACTAGAAAAGTGACATATTATCACTTATTAAAAATGAGGTCAAGCAAATGATTGTGAGGTATAATACTTTGAGGAATATAAGGATTATTTTCATAGAAAAAAAATGATAAATATATGTAGTAAAAATTAATATTGGATATTGTTTAATTTAAACTAACAAAAAATGTAATATTTTAGTATTTTGATGATATGATTCCCAATAAAAATCACATACACCTTTTTTTAAAATATGATTGTTAGAAAAATATTAAAAAATATATGTAAACACTTTTGATTCAAATAATTAATTACAAAATTACCAAAAACTTACTCTTATATAAATTATTTTATTTTAATAATTAATAGATAAAAATATTAAATATTAGATATTTATTTATAAATAATATAAATAAAATATGATATGAGAAATCAAAACTATCATATATATATATATGAATTTAAATATCATTTCCAAGTTTAATTCATATGATTTTTTTTTACTTTTCCTCAAGACTAAGAATAATTTATATTTTCATGGTTTATTTTAATTTATTTTTTTGGTTACATAGTAGAGTTGGTCACAACCATGTTATTTTTAGTAGATTCAAACTATAGGGGCTCTCACCTATTCGGTTCTATTATTGTTGATCCAATCCGATTGCTCGGGATAAGGATTCATATTATCATCATCGATCTAGCGTGGATTCATAGGATGGGAAACCAATTCAACTTCATTATTGTTGACCATGAAGGGAACCACAACTCGCTCATGATAGGGGTTTGTATCATCATCATCGATCTAACGTGCACTCATAGTATGGGATTTGTATGATCATCAGATTCGTATCATCATCATCTATTTGGCATGGACTCATAGAATGGGGAACCTATTCAGCTTTATTATTGTTGACCATGAAGGGAACTCGAGATAGGGATTCATATCATCATCATCGATCTAGCATGGATTCATAGGATGGGAAACCTATTCGACTTCATTATTGTTGATTGTGAAGGGAACCACAACTTGCTCATGATAGGGATTTGTATCATCACAATCTAGTATGGACTCATAGGATGGAAAACCTATTCAACTTCATTATTATTGATCGTCAAGGGAACCATAGCTCACTCATGATAGGGATTTGTATCCTCATCATCGATCTAATACTCTCATAGGATGACTTCATTATTGTTGACCATGAAGGGATTCATAGCTTGCTCATGATAGAGATTCGTATCGTTATCATCGATTTAACGTGCACTCATAGGATGGATTCATTATTATTGACCTTGAAAAAAATCACATCTCGCTTATGATAGGGATTTGTATCATCATCATCGATCTAATGTGCACTCATACAATAGGATTTGTATGGTCATAAAATTTGTATCGTCACCATCGATGGATCTAGCATGGACTCATAGGATGGGAAACCTATTTGGCTTCATTATTGTTGATTGTGAATGGAACCATAACTTGCTCAAAATAGGGATTCGTATCGTCATCATGGATATAATGTGCACTCATAGGATAGGATTTCATGGATCTAACATGGACTCATAGGATGAGAAACCTATTCGACTTCATTATTGTTGATCGTGAAGGGAACCACAACTTGCTCATGATAGGGATTCGTATTGTCATTATGGATCTAATGTGCACTCATAGGATTGGATTTGTATGGTCATCATTGGTCTAGCACACACTCAAAGGATTCATACAACTATCTTTGCAAGCAGGTTGTCTCCAAGGTTTGAACCTAGGTATCTTCTTGGTAAGTGCTTGGCTAGACATAGGGTTATGCATAAGGGGTTGGACCTAAAATGTACTTGTAAAAAATGGTGAATACTAATTGAAATCAAGGCGAATCCTAAGAAAATCAAATTAATCATCTTCACACCAAAATTTGGGGGTATTTGAAGCTCTAAAAATTAAGGTCATATTTGGGGTAAATTTTGACATATTAAATCACCTTGTAACTTCATAAAAAAAACACCACCATTAAATCAAGTTCGAAAAGAGCTTTCCAATGAGTATAAATATGCATATGTTTGGATATATATTGTGGTAAATTAACCCTAATAAAAATTGGTCCCAAAAATTTTAGGCGAATTGACCAACGTCGAGGATCCTTATATTTGCCAATTTCTAATTTTAAAAATCCCAATATTCACCGAATTTACTCATATTCATCGTTGTACGTAACCGTGGCTAGACAAGCACTTCCCAATCTACCTAAACTTCGAAAAACAAGCACTTACTAATCTACTAATATGTATATGTGAGTGTATTAAACAATTTATTTTTAAAATAAAATTATTTCATTGTTAGGTTCTCTTATAATATTGTAAATGGAAATGGCGAATGAGAAAGATCTTATCCTACTCCTTAAATAATTATAATTTATATAAAAAGTTAAAATGGTCAGTGTCGTGAAGTGACGTTTCATGGGAAAGATCATCATGAGCCGTGGAATTGATCTACAACCTTTTGAATTATTATTTTAAAAATAGTACACAATCCACCAAACTTTTTATAATATCGTCAAAGGCTTCGCTTCATTTAAAGATAAACCTATTGGAAATCCACCAAACTCTACCGTGTGATAAACTAAAGTTTGACTTCGATTGCAAATCCACCAAACTATACAGTCTATGACATGTTAAACGCACTTTTAGTACAAGGTAAATTTAATTACTTGTCTGACGTGTTAAACGCACTTTTAGTACAAGATAAATTTAATTACTTCGACTGGAAATCCACCAAACTTTACAGTCTCCGACGTGTTGAACACGCTTTTAGTACAAGACAACTCAACGAACTGTATCTTCCTGTCATTTAAGTATTTGTCAGCGTAAGGGACGGTAGCTTTGACTTCAACATCTTCTCGCTTATTGTGAACGATTTGGATGGTTGAATACTTATACACTGTAGTCAGTTCCAGGAAGAAACTCAAACATCGGGTCTGTGTTATCCCACCTCTATATATACTTTATTGAGTTGCAATACAATCTCAAGTCCAGAAGAGAAGGGATGGAGTGCAGCATGTGTGGCGATTTGGGATTTCAAATGTATTTATTCCAATGCAAGAAATGTCTCATGCGATTTCAGCATCAGTATGCCAACAAACCCTTCTCTACTGCTTTATATTTTGGTTTTCAATTGAGGTGCTTTTGGAAAAGTTTGATGGAGTATATATTAACCATTTTAATTTGGAAAATATGGAGCTTAGGATTGGTAAAATTTGTAGCCTCCAATTTCTTTGAAGCCCATTAACTGAGCATATGCATTTTGTTTTCAGGTATTGCAGTAGAGCATATTATGAGAATGTATCAGCTGAGAGGAACTCTGAACTGTGTGACTGGTGCTACACATTTCAAGAGAAAGCAGGCTCTGGCATCGAGATTTTCGGAAATGTTAAGACAATAAAAAGGATTAGAAATTCATGTGTTGGGTTAGGAAGGTGCATGGACTTCAACGGCAAAGTGAATAAAAAGTTGAAAAAATGCTGTTCTGGTAATGAAAAGGTACCCAAAAAGCTAAAGAAGAAGAAATCTAAGTTTCACAGAGTAAGGAGGAAATATAAGCTTCTCGATGAAATACAATGTTGAGGTAATGGGTTCAAGGGTGGTAGTTGATTTCCATATACTACGGTGTAATCCCAGTTTATGGTTTTTGCATATACACATCATTTGATGCTGACAATTTTTCTGTGAACGTACCAAAGCTATTTTGGTGCTTTGTGATAGTAAATGTATATATTTCATTTATAGGGATCAATTTTCATAAATTATGAATATTTGCTTAGAAGTTCAAGATATATGGTGAACTAGCAAATGGGATGAACATGACATAAATTCATTCAAATCCTCACATTGTAACGCATTACATTTTTCCATCCTTTGCGTTGAGCTCAGAATGAGTTCATCCAAATTTCAGTACAGTAGAGATGTCAGAAAATTCCTCAAAAATGATACCTTCCGTCATGATTCACTCTTGAATCTTGACAAATAACGCTGGAATTTAAGTAAAACTTATTTGTTTCACTAACTCTCGCATGGCTACCCATAGAAAGCTATGTCTTGATTTGGGTTTAAAATCATCTGTATTCGTTGATGGAATAAAGTTCTGGGTCTGACATTTATTACATTTATCATATACCCTTTTCTCCTTAGTAGGCCAATATAATAGTGCAATTTTTTTTTCATATGCATTTTACTGCAAAAGCTAAGATAATTTGAATACGTCTTCTCTCACTCACACATCCACATTCAGGTTTCAGATTTGAAACCCCACAGTACTCCAAAGATGTTGAACCCTAAACGAGAAGTGTGATTGCGCCACAGTTTTTAAACCTTTCTTAGTGTCTTTCTTAGTGAAGGAAAAGCTTTAGTATCACCCGTCGAACGCTGCTCGTAGGTGCCATTTATTTTGGGCGTAGACTATTCCAACTGCAAATATTTTGATAGATGGTCTATATACTCTACAGGAAACAGGTTCGTATGTAGAGGCGTCTGTGAGATCTGTCTAGTTGAGTATTTGTTCTCGTTTGGGAACATAATAAATGTTGTTTTGAACCCGTTTCTTAATTAATAAGATAACGTTGATTCATTGTTCCCATGCACAGAGCATGCAAATGCCACTGCAAAACCCAAAAAAAAATGATTTTTTTTTTTATATCGTTTTCACTATATTAGGAAAAAAAAAAAACTCCTAATCCCGGAGAATGTGAGGACCGCTCAGAAGAATCAAGGCATGGAACATAACCACGAAAAACTTTCTTGAAACCTAATCTAGACCCGTTTTGGGGCTTGTTTCACAACAGTCTATGCAGTTTTCTCCGAGCAGTTTTCGGTGAGAGAAATATAAACATATTTGACCTTGTTTACATCCGGAGTTGAAATCATCTATAGCGCACTATTAGTCCTATCATTTATAGTATAATATTTTTTAAAGAAAGTGATAACTGTTATCCGTATCTACATCCAGTTGATTTTGGTTGCAGTCTTGCAGGCATTATAATCCAAACTACCTTGCTTAGTACACGTTGTCTAACCATGAAAGTAGTTTAAGCTGGATGATCTGGATGAATAGGTTAACCATGAAAGTAGTTTAAGCTGGATGATCTGGATGAATAGGTTAACCATGAAAGTAGTTTAAGCTGGATGATCTGGATGAATAGGTTGACAAATGGCTGAAGTCGAGTAAAGTGGATATCAGACTTCGGCGAAATCGAATCTAAATTATATTTTAGCAAATATTTAATCACAAGCAGTCAATATGTTTCTAAAAGACATAGGCATGGTCGAATGCTTAGCGGAAATGATAAGGCAATTGACTAGAAGCCGCCATGCATGGCCGAATATTTCGCGGAAATGATAAGGCATTTATACAAAAGCCGACATGCATGGCCGAATATTTCGCTATCGTTTCCTTACGGGAAAGGACGGCATTACTTCGATAAACAATTTGACAACTTAAAGAGATAGAGCATCGTAGGTTCTTGATATTATCCTTTTGATCACCTGATGTCACCACATCAAATTATCAAGACTTGTATTGCATTAGATAATATTTGTCCTGACTTCTATTGCATTGGATCATAGAGCTAAATTATGATGAACATAACAACGTTCATAGGAATATGTCTTATAAATAATTCTATGTGCTTTATAAATATAATTTATTTAAACATAGAAGTTTTATATTCATTTTAAGCATAAGAGTCTCACTTAATATCAATATATTAATAAAATAGATTTAATATTTTTTTTTAAACAAACTTATGTAAAATGTTTATAAGATAATATTATATGGTGATTTAGATAATTTAATAATTAAAATTATTATTTAAATATTGTTTTTAGTTGAAAATTTAAATAATAAATTTAGTCATCTTAGTAATTAGTATTGACTGATTTAGTTTTAATGAATTTTCCTGTGACAGACCATCAGAAATCAAAATGGATTATTTATATTTTTAATATATGAATTATGTAAAATTATTTGTTTATTAATTAAAAATATATAAATATTATAATTTATTTTTTATATAAAATATTAAATAACATTAATTTAATTGATTAAATTCCTTTAATTCTATATATAACTGATTAAAAATAAATAAAATATAAAATAAATTATTAAAATTTGTATATTAAGTATTCAAATGAATAGTATATAAAGTTACATTATATTGTTACATAGTGATACATGTATATATATAACATAACACATAAGACAATAAAATTTGTAAAAAAGCATTTTTTACTGAATTAAATATTAAAATAATAGTTAAATGGCTTGCAAATATGTACTTAGTGACACATGTATATATTTAAAATAAGATATTATAAGACAATAAAATTTGTAAAAAATATTTTTCAAATGGTTTAAGTATTAAAAGAATAGTTTTATGGTTTGTAAATATGTACTTAAATTAAGTGATTATAAAATAATAAAATAGTGTAAAGATTTATTTTTTAATGAATTGAGTGTTAAAAGAATATTTTTATGGTCTATAAAATAAAATTAACATTTATAGCTAAAATATTATTAGATAAAATTTCAATGTGATGTTTTTGATAATAATGAGTTGATTAAATGTTATAATAATCACAATTGTATTAAATATTAAAAGAACAATTTTATGATTTTAAAATTTGAAACTATCTAAGAGGGCTAAGATTTCAATGAGACCCTTTCATTATGGAAAAAGAGAAACATGTTTATGTAGAGTGCATCAAATGCTTCAAACCCTTACTATGAATGTGGTTTCATCTAAAGTGCATCAATGTTTGAAACCCTTACCATAAATATGTAGAATATTATTTCTAGAAAATCGTCAAAGTTTAAAAAATGTTGGGAGAACAAGAGATGTGTGTAGAATATTATTTCTATAAAATCGTCAAAGTTAAAAAAACATTGGGAGAAAAAAGATATGTGGACCAGAGGAGTAGAAAAGGCAATATATAATGGGTCTATTGCAATAGAAACCCCTAAAGATGTGGATAGGGGAGATTCTAACCCTTTGGATCTAGAAGTAGTAGATCCAAATTCAATAGCATATAAAGGTCAAATGGAGGCACTTGTTGGGTGCAAGTTTTTAAAAGAGGTCAAACTTTGCAAGAAGAGGGTTTTTTATCTTTGTATTGGGATGAAAAAGGGTTTTACTCTTAAGGACCAAAAAATTTTAGCTAACAAAGTGATTCAGAAAGGAAAAAATCCTTTGGTCACCAAAGTGTTTTGGGAAATAGACCAAATTTAGATATAATAAGAAAGTGAGTTTAGGAAAAATGGAAAATTTTGAGGCAGGAAGTACTGGTTGCTTTGCCTAATACATTTTTGTTATTTAAGTTTGCAAATATAGAGGATATGATAAATATTTTATTTATATCCCATGGTTTTTTTGGAAGGAGAGGGTTATTTTTTACAAAAGTAAAGTCAGGGATTCAATCTAGCCATAAGAAATCTTCAATCAGTGCTCTTATGGGTGAGTCTATCATGGCTTCAAATGGAATTTTGGGATGATAGTATTATTATCGAGATAGCTAAAGTGAATGTAAAATTAATTGATTTTGATTCTAAATTCTAGACCATTGCTTAGATCTAGTTTCAAATTATAGGGAATCAAAAAATAGATTTAGTATAAATCTCTCATTCCCTTGTGTAACATTTTCAAAAGGGTATTACATATTTGGAAAACATGCCCAACAATCCTAAGTAGAAAGTTGTAAATAATAAAATTAGACAACCTTTGAGGGTTTGGAGGAAAAATAAAACTAAGCAAGGAGAAGTTTTGGGGTAGAAATAAATTGGTAAAAGTAGTAAGGGTCCATATTCAAATAGATTTGAGGTTCTTGCTACCCTTGATGGGGATGGTATTGTTGTAGGGGAGGATGTTTTTGTAGAAACTCAACCTAGATGTATTAATGAATTGATGACCAAGGCTTTGATTGAAAAGAAAAAGAATTATTTTTTGCATGTAGAAGAGAGTATTGATAAAGACCCACTCTCCCAAAACAGGATGAAGGAAAATAGAATAAAATAAGGTTTTAGAGATAAACCACTCCTTAGAAGAATGTGACATTGATTAACTATGGAAAAATAAAAATGAAAATATTAGTATTATTCGTAATGGGTCTGAGAATGAAGAAGATGAAGGAGAATATAATTCTACTAGTGGTTCAAAGTTAGAAAAGTAGGAAAAGGTTACCAAAAAAAAATTGTTGGAAGTAGAAGGAAATCTAGGAAGGTTGATTTAAGAATTTAGTTTCTCAAGCAAGGCTCAGTCTCTAATAATTGAGAACCAAAGTCCTTGCTAAGGATGTAGTTGATGGGAAGAAAATAAAATTTCTTTTTGGAGGAACAAAACTTGTGCAACTTGATTCAAAATGAATGATTACTATTACTATTTTGGTCATTACACTTTGGCTCATAAAAGGGTATGTTGTTAAGAAAATGCAGAATTTGATTTGTAATAAGATAAGTTGTTTTTTGTACCTAGATTGGTTTATTTTTTATTCTTGGGTTTCTATGAGTTATAAAAGGAAAGGGGTCTTTTCAAAATCCTATTTAAATTGCAGATGTTATTGTCTTGGTTAATGAACTTTTGATCACAAAATACAAAAAATGCAAAATTTGATTTGTAAAAAGATAAATTATTATTTGTACTTGATTGATTTATTTGTTATTCTTGGATTTCTAAAATTTATAAAAGGAAAAGGTCTCTTTTAAAACCCCATTATTTTCCAATAGCTATATATAAAATATATTTTATATGGATAATCAAGTTTACATAAAAAAAATAAAACAAATGAAAATTTACTAAATCCACCACAATTATATAAAATCCTGATAAAACATTCTTTTTAGAAAAAATATATTATTTGGGTGAATCGAAAATATGGAGAGAAAATACATAACGTCAATAGAAAAAAATTGCAGACAAGGGATTCTAGAGGAATACTGCGCCCTCCTTCTGGAGTATTTACGCAGGATTTGGCCTTAGATATTGCCACATATTTTTCTTCCACTACCTCGAGAGGTGGCTCTGCCCTTACCTCATGGTAGCCACTCACTCAACATACTCAGTTGATCCTGTCGCTGTTGGAGCTCAAGCTAAAAATGTACCAAGAGGTAATGTTGCTCTTCTTCAAGTTGTTATCCCTGCTCATGAATTTCAATCTGCTTGTCAATGGTTTGAATGACATCACTTGGTGGGGTATTTTCTAGGTACAATCCCCAATGATACTTTGCTTCATACCTGGATGAACGAAGTTTGAATTTCTTATGGTATCAAGGTTTCGAATGTTCATAATCTTACCAAAGGGTATTTTTCTTTTTTTCTTTGATGAACTTGTGCATGTACAAAAGATGTTGGCTAAAGGACCTTGGATGATTAGGAATTCCTTGCTTATTTTGCAATCCTATACACAAGATTTCATTGTTGCTAAGGTCTCTTTTCCTGTTTGGGTCGAGTTCCTTGTTCTTCCCATTCCTTTTTGGAATTTTTTAGATAAACTAGTTTCTCCCTTGGGAAATTTCATCTATTTTGAGCTTGCTCGTTTCTTCTCAGTCTGACCCGCTAGGAGGGTATGCGCCAAGTTTGACATTTCCAAGGATTTACCTAAGAAAATTGAGATTAATGCTGGAGATTATACCCATAGACAAAGGGTGGCCTATATTAATCTCTCGAATACCTTCTTTCATTGTCAGTTAGTTGCCCATAAGATAAAATATTACCCACTTATGATAGGTACATTCCAAAAAAACCCTCCTCTAGCTACTAATAACTCTTTTGTTTAGGTACCTAATACCTCGACATCTAGTGCTCAGGAAGATAGGGTTACTAAGGGGCAAGAGGAATGACAGGTGGTCAATCATCAAAACTATTCTCAGAGTGCATTACAGTATCAAAATACTGAGAGTGCTTCACAGCCCCTTTTTTCACACTCTGTCCATGTTGTCACAACACCAGCTTTTGTACCTCAGGATTTTTTTGTTCGACAAGTTCCTATTGCTCCTCTAGAAGTGCAATCCATTTGGGTTCCTCCAAATTTTGCTCAAGTTGTGACAGCCATGCCGAGTTATACTACCTCTTCGAATGAATATATTTCTGATGCCTTTCGAAAACCTTCATCAGAAGTTCAGTCTGGTTATAAATTTTATCGTTACCATAGCTCTCCAAGAAATAATTTGCATTATGATAAGCACCACCAAACGGGGGAGGCTTCTCATGTTTACCAGGATGGTCAAGATCAGTATGCTTCTAACTCCTTCGGGTCTATTGTTCAGTTGGGAGCCTTTGATGATGTTCTAGAACTTTCGCATACTGACAGGTCTTGATGATTTTCTTCTCATGGAATGTAAGAGGACTGACGAGTCCAATCTATAAATATATGATCCGTAGTGAGATATCTTCTATCACTCATAAGTTTGGTAATATTGATGTGATGTGTTTACAAGAAGTGAAAGTTTCTAATTTTAATTTGCAGTGTATCTGTAATTTTTTGTGGCCTTGTGGTGTTTTCCATGAAATGAATCATTCTAGTGGGATAGGTGGAGCTGTCACTTTTATTTCCCCAAAGTGGAACTCAAATATTGTGATGTGGGGAGTGGATCCGTCCAATCGAGAAGTCTAGACTTTATTGAAATTACATGGTAAATCATTTGGAGTTATTAATTTTTATACTTCGAATAATGCTCGAGAAAGGCGTGCCTTGTGGCGATGGTTGTCTTTGTATCTACCTCTTTCCACATGGGTGATGTGTGGGGATTTTAATATGGTGGAAAAACCCTATAATAAAGTTAGTTTGTCTCATAATCACTGGTGTGCTGGAGAGCGGGAAGCTTTTTATTTTATGAAAAATAAGCTAAGTCTTAGTGATCCTAATATCTATTTTCTCCTGCTAACTTTTTTGAAGCTCAATGGTTTACATGGTCAAATTTTCAAGTAGGCAAATCTAGGGTGTTAAAATACCTTAATCAAGCCATGATCTCTTCTAGTGAGACTTAAAATTGCTAGAGTTTCACCTTCTCAACCTCCTATTTTGGTTATCCCAGGTACTATTTTGTCTAATCATGCCCTATTCTTTTTTTTGTGGAATCCATTCTTCATCAGCCTTGACAATTTTAGACCCAATTTTATCGTAATGTTTCCTTCTTTCATCACCTGTCTATGAAGGCTCATATTTGTAGAATTTAGAATTTGCTTTCGAGACCCTATGGTGACTTTGGTTGGGTTTCTTTGTGGCATGCTGCTATTTTTATAACAACCTCTTTTCTTCACACTTTGGGAGTGGAAGTAGCCAAGACGAGGAAGAAAGCTAATTTGGTTTTGAAGTCATAATTAGTACAAGTTTCTGTGTAGCTTAAGGCTAATACTTTTTGTTTTGATATTCAAGCTTTCATGGCTGCCCTTCGATATGAGCTTAAAAAAGTTGATATGTATGAAGCCAAAGGAGCACAATTAAGGGTCATGATGCATTGATTAAATGTGGGTGAGAAAGTCTCTAAAGAATTTTTCAAGCGCCTTCGCCCACCTACTCATACTACCCAATTCACTACTCTACAATTTGATGGTCAAAGATTCACATCTCTTGATGATATTTATGGAGCTTTTGTTAATCATTATCAAAGAGTGTTTGATTCTCATGGCCTTACCCATGATAGAGTGCAAACTCTAGAATCCTATTGTCAAGTCATACCTACTAATCTTACTCAAACTCAATGAGATTTTTGTGATGCACATTTAACCCTAGAGGATCTCAAATAGGCTCTGTCTCAAATGGAAAATAACAAAGCACCTGGATCAAATGGTTTCCCTTGTGAATTTTATAAATAATGTTGGGACTTGGTGGGCTCTGATTTTTTGCAAGTGTATAAAGAGGCTATGGTTACTGGGTCATTGGGGAATCTTATCAACAAAGGTAATGTTAAGTTCATTCCAAAAGGGGGAAACCCTAAAATTATTTCTAATTGAAGATCAATTACCTTACTTAATGTTAGTTATAAGATAATTTCTAAGACTTTAGCCTTTAAACTCAGACTTGTTCTTCCTGATATAATTAGGCCTGAGCAGACTAGTTTTGTTCAGAATAGATATATTCTGGATAATATTATTGTTGTTTGGGAAAGGATGGAATGGGCTAGATCCTCTGTTCAAGATGTTCTTTTCCTTAATATTGATTTTGAGAAGGTTTATGATAGAATATAATCGTTCTTTATTACTTCTATGCTAAAGGTTATGGGGTTTGACCCTTATTTTATCAAGACTATACTTATGTTATTCAAAGATGCCTCTGTTGTGTTAACTCTGAACAAGAGACAATATCATAATGTTAAATTAGCTCATTCTATCAAACAAGGTTGTCCATTGTCACCTTCTTTATTTATTCTTACTGCTTAGGCCTTTGGTTATCTTCTAGCTCATAGATTTGCTCAAGGATTGATCAAGGGAATTTATCTCCCTTTCTCCCCTAAGCAGTTTTAATGGTCATTTTGTAGATGATTTTTTCTTGACTGTTGTAGAATATGAGATATTTGTTACTCATGCTTTAGATTGTTTTCATAAATTTTTCTTAGCTTCTGGCTCTAATATTCAATGGAGAAAAACTTCTTGCTATAGACAGTTTGGAAAATATATGCTTACTTGGTTAGCCAATAAGCCTTGGAAGTGGATTCAACCTAGGGAACTCTTTAAATTTTTGGGTATTCCTTTTTTTTTTTAGGTTATCCTACCCGGTTGTGGGATTATGTTGTTCAAAAGGTTGATAAGAAGATTCTATACTGGTGTACCAAAAAATTATCCTTAGCTGACAAGTTTTAGATTTGTTCCAAGGTATTGGCCTCTACTCATGTGTATTACTCTTCTTTTTGGGTCCTTTACAAGACTTGTTATGCCAAATTGGAGAAGTTGATTCAATATTTTTTGTGGTCCAATGCTATTGGTAAGAAGGGATTTCATAGGGTGGATTGGGATATTTTTTTCTTCCTAAAAAATTTGGAGGAATGGGATTGTTTGACTGTCAACGACAAGGCTTTTCCCTCTATGCTAAATGGATTGTGAGAGCTTTACAGGGGGAGGAAGCCTAGAAAATTTTAATTTATCACTGGATCTCCACGAGGCTTCCTTTTGGTAAGAAGGTATGGAAAGGACTTGATTTACAAACCATTCTTACAACCCGTGTTCCAATAAATATTTTTGGGTCCTTTGTTATGCAAAGCATTTGGAAGGCCTAGCAGGCCATTAAACCCTATATTTATTGGAAAGGTCACAAGGGGAAGCTAGTAGCTTCAATACCTTTGATTAATGTTTGGTGGTCTTCGGCCATCACTTTGTAGGGGACTCCCCTTGCTCAAGTCCAGTGGATACATGCTCAAAATTTTTATAAATAAGGTATTGCTCGATTATCTAATTTCATGGATTTTCATTCAAGGTCTTGGATACCTTGGGAAATTTTTAGGATTTTTTTTGGTTTATCTTCTGCTGATAATACTACTTATGAGGCTGTTATTAATTCCACTTCTTTATCTATTTGGGGTAAATTTTTTTAATATTATAAGAAACCTTGGTGGACTGATTGGTCTTGGCCCAAAGATGTTTCTCTCACCAAGTATAAACCTCATTTGGGATACTCTTAGCTTTCCCCTATTGTGCCTATGGCTGAGAAGCTTAATTCTAGGTGGAATGTAGTATCTCTTCAGTCTAGATAGAGTCTCAGATTTAATACACTCTGGGAAAAATATCTTGAACCTAACCAAAACTTTTTTGCTTGGAGTTTATTATTTCAAGGGCTTCCTATTGGTCAACGACTTAGATATTTGGGTGTGAATTATATTTCCTGCAGATCTTGTGGAGCAGAGGATGATGTGCATCATATTTTTTGGTCTTATGTGAGAGATCAAGAGGTTGGGCAGTGAATTTTCACTTTCTTCAGACCATATATGAGAGGTCCCTGTTCTTGGGTGAATATTTTGTTAGGGGATCCACTTAACTTTTCTAAGAATCTTGATCCTGTGTGGCACATATTTAGAGTGGGGATTCTTTCTCATTTATGGAAAACTTACAATAGAGTGATTTTTAGCCAACAGGAGCCTTATTCTACTTTTTCTCTTGTTGATAAGTATCAAGTTTTCTATGATTGTTGGTTGCAGATTTCAATGCAAGTAGAAAAAGTGAATATAGAGCTTAATAACTTATAGGACCTTATTGATCATTGGGGTAATGCTCCTTGTGTAGTGAATCCTGTTCCTCTAGCCCCTACACAACAATGATGCATAGTCTATTAGTTGTTTTTTTATGCAGTTCTCTATTTGGTTTTCTTGTGAACTTTTGTAAGTTATTTTAGTAGCTCTTTTAGCTGTTTAGCACACAGTTAATGTGTTGGTTGTGTGCTCGAGGTGTGCTAATTCCACCCACCCTTTTTTTGTATGATTAAGACATTTTAATATAATATTTTTTTCATCCAAATATATATATATATATATATATATATATATATATATATATATATATATATATATATATATATATATAGATTTATCCCCATGAGTGTGGTCTATTGACAAAAAGACTCAAAATGATTTATCCACATTATCTGCAAAAAAAAATAAAAATTATATAATTTTTATATAAAATAAAACTAAAGAAAAAAACAAAACTAATAAATTTTTATCAACGATGAATTTATATTGTATAAAATATTAAAAAAACTCATAAGTTCATTGTTGTCTACAAAATGCAAACATCAAGATTCAAAACCTTTAAATAACATCTAAATATTTATTTTTTTTCATAAAAATGTTATAATGTGGTGGTAGGCTTAATCAAAGACTTAAAATTAATAAGAGTTAAAAAAAAATGTCTATAAGAGGGATAACAAATTTAATATATAAATTTATAGTAAAAGAATGAAAATCTTTGTTACTAGCACTAACAATTAAAGAAGAGGGATAACAAATTTAATATCTAAATTTATAGTAAAACAATGAAAATCTTTGTTACTAGCACTAACAGTTAAAGGAAAGCACATGTAATAAAAGTTTTTTTTTTTAATTTTAAAAAGTAAGATGCTCTAAATAAATATATAACCTAAATGAAAAGATGTGTTTCTTTTTTAAAATTTTTAAGTAAAAATAGTTTGTCTTGTTTATAAAGCGCATGTAATGACATTAAATATATTAAAGGTTATAAAAAATTATAATAGTTATTTAATAAATATTTTTGATTATTAATAGAAAGGGTTGTAAAAGGGTTCTCAAACCTGTTACAAGTAGGATTTTGAAAGGCATCTTGAAACCTTAGAGCTAGCAATAATACATCAAGAAATATTGAGCTAGATACTACGAATCAAACCTAAAAATACAATGAAACAATCTACTAGCAAATAATTTGGAGATTTTTATCAAGCAAATACAAGAGATTATCCCATGGTCAAACCACCATGTGATTTGAATCTAAAAAAATAGAGAAAAATAGCATAATAATGAAAATGCTATGGTTAAAAAAAGTTGCATATAAAAACTTTCCAAACCGAAGCATTTGTTGCCTAACAAGAAAGAAGAACAGAGGAATCCTATCATCACAATCAAAAAATCTAACCAATAAAGCACATAATAGGATAACCTCTCATGGGAATTATCGATTTAATAAAACAACACTAGAAATACTGGCCAAAAAAATCCACAACATAAAAACTATCCAAAATATCTACACAAGAAATTCCATGAAACCCATAAATCTCGTTGGAGCCAAACAAAAAAGTTTCAAGAACAACTATTTTGAGGTACAAGAAAAATGAGATAGCAATATTCTGCATCGCACCTGAGAGGGAGAAGGGTAAGATCCTGAAAAAATAAGCCTTAAAACCCTAGGATCAAACACACCACCACTATTGGAATTGGAGAAAGAGATATTTGTAGACCACTGAAGCTAGGAAACCCACTAGAGACATGGGGTGAAAATCCGAAAGCCACCACAATATAACAACCCACATTCACCACAACTAGTTTTGGTTGGTATTTAGCCCTATCTCCTCAAAAAAACCAAATACAATAAGAAATTATTGAACCCAAAATAAAGCAAAATAAATTAGCCACGAACCCACTACTAGTAGAGAACCCTAGCAATAGAACCATCCAAGCACCATCCAACCAGAGCAACCAAGCCATCAAAGCTAAATCCACCCAAGGGAGCACAAATTTTGGTAGCAAAACACCATACCAAGCTCACTCCAACGGGTTTGGGTTGATAGATGGCCCTTTCCTCTCCTTGGAAATCTAGAAAAAACATGAAACTACAAAAACTAGAATAAATGTTACACAATTCAACCAAGTCACTGAAACTAGCAAACAACCCAAGAAATTCTGCATAATTCAACCAAGTCCCCAAAACTAGCAAACAACCCAAGAAATGTAGCCATACAACACACGCACCAACCAAAGCAAGAACCAACCAAGGGGTCAAAAACCAAAATTTTCTACTACATTATAATGGCCCAGGATCACCCTACAGGTTTGGGTCAACATTCGGTCATGTACCCTAGATAATAGTGATAATGCCTAAACCATATGAGATTAGAACATACTAGGAAGGCCTCTAGCAAGCAAAAAATCCTGATCACAAACCACAATAGAGAAACTAAGCATACCTAGCAACTAGATCTAGAATGGGAGAAATGAGGCCTCCCGCTCAAAGGGTTTCAGAGCGTCAAAGCTAGAGCAAGAGTGAAACCCTCACAGAGGAATCCCTCATAGATGAAACCCTCACCTCTACCATGGTGAGGCTCAATCCCTCTTGTCACGGTGAGTCTTAGGCCCTCTCTACCATGGTAAGGCTCAGGACCTCATAATATTTTTTATTATAATATGACAGTTATTTTAAAGGTGAAAAATAATTGACCATGTAGTAAATTAAGTTTCAAATACTATACTCTTAAAATAATCGATATTTTTCAATAAATATTTTTTTAATATTTAAAATTATAAATATAATAATTAAATGTGATTTTTTTAATTTTATAAAACAACTCATTTAAAATATAATTATTTTTTAAATGAGTTTATTTCCATCCTTTTAACCTTAGATATTTTAGAGAGAGGTAAAAACCCTTACCATTACATTAAACTCGTAGTTTCATTCAAAATGTAGTTATTTCTAAAAAATAATTAATGTCTTAATAATAAAGTAATTATAACATCAATTATATTGTAGCGAGTGTGATTTCTAAATTTAAAATCTAGAAAAACCTTGTCATATTATCAATACAAATTAGTTAATTCATATGCCAACAATAATGATTGAGACAAAATAAAATTGCTAGTATTATGTGATGCAAATTGCTAATTTCTCAAATTTCTATCTAGGTCTTCGTATTTCCATCAGTAGGCTTAATGACTCTCTTTGGAACCCGATTTTGGAAAGTCTCCACATGGAAGAGCATCGTGTTGTTAGGTAAGATGGTTATTGTCCAAATTTTTCTACAAAGTTTACCAATATATTTCATGTCTTTGTTTAAAATCCTTGGTAAAGTTGTAGAAAAATTGAAAATTATATTTAAATCATTTCTTTGGATTGGTTCAAAGTTGAAAGGGAAGTTCCATATTGCTTCTTGGGATCTTGTTTGCTGGTATTAAAAATGTTGAACTGATGAACAAGGTTTTGGTTGTAAAATTGGGATGGAAGGTTACGTTAAATGCCCTGCTAGAGTGGGTTTCAATCCTAAAATCTAAATATCAATTTAATAATTTTCTCTCTGATCCATTCCTTGTCCATGGATCCCCTTTTTGGTAGTATTTTTAAGTTCATATCTCTTTTACAAAGGGGTGGTAGATGGATTATTAGCAATAGAAAGAAGGTAGATTTCTAGCATGATCCCTGGCTATTAAAGGAGCCTCTATCCAATAATTTGAGATTGCAATAACTTCAACTTGTAACTATCTAAAGTTGTTGAATTTATCATTCACTCCAATGGATATCAAAAGTGGATTCAACTATCGATAGACTTGGGAAGTCTAGATATTCAACAAGCTTAAAATTTTTTAGCTAGAGAATTACAGTTTCAAGTATTTTTGGAAGAGGAAACAAATGACAAAATTATTTGGGTTGAAGAGAACAAAGGTGGATTCTTTTTCAAATTGGCGTACCCATTATTAGAGGCATCATCAATTGGTTTTTGTTAAATCAAGGAATGATATAATGTAATGACTGAATAAGAGGTAAGGTTCAACATGCATTTTAAATAGTTTGGACATATTTATGATTTTGAGTGAGCTCATTTCAGTTGGGAAAATTAAGAAATATCTCATCCTAAAAAATGTTGGTTTTTGTGATTGGTTTGTTTTGTTAGATCTTTGGATAGTTTCTTGCAACTACACTCTCAAATTTCAAATCATGTGGCTTCAAGATAAAACTTTCAGACCAATGATCTAGTAGTGGTGGAGAGAAGAAAACCCAAGATTTGGTACCAAAATGTATTATTTTAGGAAGATATTACAAGTCTTTAAAACTAAAATTAAGAGATGGAATTAGCAAGTGTTTGGTGATGTTAGAGAAAAAATGTGGATTTGGCTCTTCAACTTGCATAGGTTATGTAGACTCTCTATAATCTCAAACAAGCTACAACCTTGTTTACCTCAAGCAAGAACAACCAAAACAAATAAATGTAGTAGAAAAAAAAAAATGGTAGAAGGCACTTAGAATAGAACCAGAATAATTTATTCATATCGAAAACTTATAAGACAGACATTCAAAAAATAGTTGCAGTAAAAATTATAGTCTTTTTCTCCCAGAAAACCTCTTTCTAGACTTTGCCTAGAAAATATCCTTGCCACAATATAAACCCCCCCCAAAAAATCCCAATCGTAACTGAATCCTATTTTTACTACCACTAAAAAAATAGTTGATAGATAATAATTATGCCTAACCTATATGAAAGCACGAGATTCCGGGCAAAGGAAACACTAATTGCGATGCATTCAAAATCAAATACGCTTAAGTCCTAGAAATGTAGAATGCATGAAATGAAAGAGACGCATTGAAATGAGATACAAGCAAATGGAGAAAACACAGCCCTTTCATTAAATTCTCTTGATCTCTGTTACAAATACGCCTCCTCCCTTTTCAGGGGCTAGGAGCGTTAAAAGAATTTGATTACAATCGAGACTTAAGGTTCCTCTTTCCGCGTGCCCACACTTGAAATGGGCGGGCCAAGATGATGCCGCCGCTGATGTTGATGAGTCCTTAACCTCTGCTGCTCCTCCTGCGAACAAAGAAACAACAAAGATGTCAGTAGCACCTGTTGCAAATAGTAAGTGTTTGTTCTCTAAAATCGCCAAAAGATGCATGTAAATAATTAGCCAAATCGATAGACAAAATGACTCTAAATGACCTGAAAACCTGACAGAGGACAGAAGACATCACCAGAGGGCCACTGCCATTGAAACAGTCGGCCAATCTGCCTTCAACTGGAATTCGTCCCTGGGCAGGACGAATTCTGACTGCTATTCGTCCCTGGGTGAGACGAATTCTACTGTGTTGGAAAAGCCGAAGTGGTACTGCTCCAATGTCGAATCCCGAGACCTCCAAAACACCTGCAAACAGAGGGGTTATGTAATTGGGGCCATTTTGGGACGACCCAGATGGTCGGATTCTCCCAATTTGGCCTCTATCCTCGGGAATTCGATGTCGCCACCTGCAAGTTAGTAGGACAACAAAGCGACAAAAGGCATGATAAAATCTGATCAAAATGTTATGAAATTGAAGCTATGAGTTAACCAAATAGAATAACATGAGATGCAACCTGAAACAATAATCTAGAATGCTTTTGGAATAAAACTTAGAAAGTGCGGGGGTGCCCAAGTGGGCCTCCCACCGTTGGCACTTGATCTTGGCGCCAATCCACTAGGGATGGGCCCAAAACCTCTTAGGATTGGGATGTCTGCAAATTGGTGGTGTAAGGTGGTCAAATGTTGGATTTGGGTTGGATCCACGCTTCCAAAAGCCACCCAATAACCTCCCTTGCAAAAGAGATTAGTGGATGTGAGAAGGTGAATCAAAAGGATGCAAGTGGGTATTCAATCGGACAACACTTCGTTGCTTGAAATCGCCTCCAATCTCTCTTTTGGGTGAGAAAAGTCCCACCTTTTATAGACCCATGGGGTCTCTTTTGAGAGGGAAGCATAAGCGCCATGTGTTGGTCATAGGTGCCATGTGGCGCTCAAGTCTTCCCATGAGGGAGGGGAGTCCTCCATGACTTGGGCTTTCATAATTGCCCTTGTGACAGTCCTCTAACGGCCTATCTGTCCACCCACACACGCGTGCGAGGCAGGAGTCATCAACTGATCTGTCCTGGGCTGCCACTTGGCGCCATTCTTCTTTTTGCCCGTTAAACTTGGAATTCGTCCCTACTAGAGACGAATTCAGAATTCGTCTCCGGGTGAGACGAATTCCATTTTGAATTCGTCCCTGGGTGAGACGAATACTGAGCAAAGTGTCTAAATGTACCAAATTGCCTCTTGACCTTACAAAATTGCTATGAAAGTGGTTAGGACCACTGTTTGACCTCTGAGGGCTGCCCTGGGGGCTGTGTTTGTCAAAGCGATCAGTGTTTGCAATCACATAATCGGATTGGTGCTGTTTTGGTGTCTACAGATGCCCCTTTTTGGGATGCGCTGTGCATAGCGCAGCGCCGAGCAAAAATAGATAACCAAAGCACTAATGATTAGGGTTTCTTGGTAACCTAACCAACTTTTGATGCCCCAAGCATGGAAAGGGCATGCATTCTTGAATCCTTGCTTCTGACGAGCTAAGGAGTTTGATTTCAAGTGTTAACCTATTTTGGTGAGGTGTGACTTGAGCTTGGACATTGATCAGTCATGATTAGGCAAAGGGCGCAACCTTTTATCCTCGGGGGAACCTTGTGTTCATGATTCACGAAATGCCAAGTGTTTGATTGATTTGATTGTTGCTTGTTTACCGCCCCAAGCAGGAGCGTAATTGTCTTTGTCAATGATTCTTTGAATGCATGTCGTTTTCCTTAATTGGGTGTGTGATTGTTGATTGGTGACTAAGTGTGACTACCCCCTCAAGCGACGAATCGATGAGGGAATGACCTTCATGAGAAAAGCGACGAGTCGCTTGACCCAAGATGACTTGTGCAAGGGTGCCTTTAGATGTTTTACCGTTTAAGAATGTGCAATTTTTCCAACATTTGGACCTATTTTTGGTGGGTGTTAACCCTTTTGGTGATGCCATAATGGGGTGAAATCATCAAAAACCCATCTTCCCGTGGAGCGGTCCGGCTATGGTAGCCTTCTTGGGGAAGTAAGAGAGTGACAATTTGAACCCCGACATCGAATTTCTTTGCCTAGAGGTTAAGTGCAAGAGCACTTGTGTCCGGCAATGCTTATTGCTGTGTTTTTGTGTTGCGTTTATTTGTTGTTTTTGTTGTTTTTTTGTGACACCATTTGGGGATTAAATTATCGGAAATCCGTCTTCCCGTGGAGCGGTCCGGCTATGGTAGCCTTCTTAGGGAGTAGGATAGTGATAATTTGTGACTCCAATGTCTATTTTGTATGCGCTTGATGTCAGGTGCAGTAGCACTCCTATCGGGCAAATTTATTGTCTGTTTTTAGTGCATTTTTTATCATTTTTTGATGTTTTTGAAGTTCTGGCCTGAATTCGTCCCTGGGTGGGACGAATTCCAGCTGTAGAATTCGTCCCTGGGTGGGACGAGCGCTAACCAGAGCGCTCGTCCCAGTCAAGGATGAATTCCAGCTCATAGGTCTATTTAAGGGCCAAAACTTGAATTTGGGCTCATTTGTGTCATTTTTTTTCTTGCGATTTTGGAGCTCTGGGAGGAGGAGGTAATTCTGCGAAGCGAAGCACTGCTGGAATTCTCTCTGCCATCATGAGTGCACAAACTGGTTCGAGCGGCGGAGCCGAGGCGAAACCTGTAAGTGTCTCCTAGAGTTTATTTTTGTTTAAATTTGCACTTGTTTTATTTAATTGTTTTTGTGATGCTGTTTTTCAAAATGTGTTTTAAAACTTAAATCCCGAAACTGGATTGAAGACAACTACTTGAATTTTCTTTTTATGCTGTACAATTCTTTTCCATGATTTTTAATTTTTTTTTGTTGAATTGTTTTCTTTTGTAGGTTAGGAGCCGGTACCGTGTACCTGCTGCTTTTACTGAGGCGCGGGGTGCATTGACTGATGATGATTGGGAATGGCTTGATGCCCTTGGGCTCAAGCATGTGTCTCGACTGGAGCCTGTGGTCCCGGATCAGGCCTATCTGATGGCCCTGATCAAACTTTGGGATCCGTGGACCAACACGTTCCATCTCCCGATAGGGGAGATGACCGTGACTTTGGAGGATGTCTATCGGTTGCTTCGGATTCCGATAGATGGACTGCCCATTAGGACATCGCCGCGTGATCAGCGGACTGCTGTACTTACGAGATGCTTTGGGCATGGGGGGCGGCTGGGTGTAACGAACCCAGTGGAGACAGCCGAGGTGGACTGCCAGGCTGGCAGGATTTTGGTTGGCTGGTGGCAGGAGAGGGGGGTGTTAGGAGTGAGGCACGCATTCTTGATGGGCCTCATTTCTAACATGCTTCTACCTGATTCGTCAGGTGCGAGGTTCCCGTGGAACCTGCTAGATTTGGTGTGGCAGTTGGTAGAGTGCCCGATAGAGGCACCACTGATTTTGAGATGGGGACAGACATTGTTGGCACAGCTCTACGGGGAGTTGTATGGGGTCCGCTGTCGACAACGAAAGGGGGTCAGCTGTAGTTATCTGCCGCATTGTCGGGGTTGGCAAAGATATAGCAATTGAGAGGCCAACCGGGTTACCATGGATGACTCGGGCGGTGATGGATGATGTGGAGATAGGCTATGCAGTTTTGTGGCGGCGGTCTGTAGAGCAGGGGCAGAGTCGGCGATGGGCAGGTGTTGTAGAGCATTATACTGATGCCTTCTCTCGGCTCACTCCAGGGGAGGTGGTTTGGCACCCTTATCGGGACTGTCCAGCCTGGCCGAAGGCTGGAGAGTGGCTCCGACGGGTACGTAGGGAGCGGTGGTTGATTGGGCGGCACGGGACCGAGCATGAGTTTTTCTCATATAGCCGGGTTACACGATAGTTTGGGGTGCGCTAAGGGTTTCCTGGGTGAGCCTATGGTCTATCGACGTCGGGGTGATGAGAGGGCTCTAGATCCACCGGTCACCGCGCCATTGGGCGAGGAGTCAGATGCGGTGATTGACGTCTCGGACGTAGATGACATCGGGACTACCACTGAGTATGACTCGTGGTGGGTGCTACGGCGATGGAGAGGGGAGGGGCCACTAGGAGGCACAAAGGCGGTAGTGGAGGGTGGTGAGGTAGTAGGGGATGATTGGGAAGGTCTGTTGGATGATGCGGACATGGTGGATGTGGGGAATGAGGATGTTGATTTTGGTGCTCTGGATCAGCCGGACATGCAGGATGTGGAGGAGCAGTGGGAGCCAGAGCAGCTGTGTTCCAGAGGGTCCTGTTCGTCAGGCAAATATAGAGGAGATGGAGTCTGAGGTATGCACTGAGATTGCGTGACTGAACGAGCTGCTATGGATACGGGATCTGGAGCTGGGGGACGCGCTACGAGGAGAGGGATCTTTTGTGGGCCCAACTAGCAGAGCGGGATAGGGTTCTGGCACAACGTGATGATGCAGTGTCTTACTATCATCGACGAGAGGCAGAGTGGTGTAGGCATCGGATAGACTTGGAGAGGGAGGTCATCCACCTTGGTGGGCGGCTACCTGAGCCCTCGGGTAGTGGATCTTCGTGCCGGATGAGGGATAGTGCGACTGAGCAGTCAACATCATCTCGTCGTAGACGATTAGATGAGGGAGGTGGTAGCAGGCATGATGCGGGGGCTAGTAGTAGCCGCCCTACGAGGTCCCATAGGACCCACACCATGGGGGTAGTTCTCGTCGCACCGATCCTGCGTGATCATGGTGGTCGACGCCTTAGGTTGGGTTTTTGGATATGATTGCTGGGTCTGAGGACCAGTTTTGTAGCCTTCGGGCATTTTTTTTTTGACGATATATATATATATATATATATATATATATATATATACCGTTTTATTTTGTTTATTTACATGTGATGATCTGATGTTTATTCATGATGGCTAATGACTATGCATGTTTATTTATTTTGATGAATGCTTATGCAAATGATGAATGCAAATGTTTTTGATTTTTATGTGATATGCTAAATGAAATTTGTGATGTTTGGCTATGGCACCATAGACTGTTAGGATTCTGTTTATTTTGTTTTTGGACGATTGCTATGATAAATGACTTGGTATGTATATATGTGGTTTTCTCTTTTTGTATTTTTTGATGGTATTGCAAAGATGAAAAGTAGCTCAGTTGGTTTAGAAATGTAGCTAAGGTTTTCTGAGACTCGTACAGTTTTAACTCACTAGCCACGACTGTACTTTGTCTTACAAGACTTTTGAACAAGGTATGAATCGAACTTGTTTTTGACCGAGCTATTTCACATCCCCGTGTGTGCAATTGAGTTCATTTATGTGGTATTTATCAGGATACCGCCAGTGCCAGATGGGCTTTCAACCGAACCTGTACTGAGGATCACCTAATTAGCTCCACTAACTCCTTTGTTGTATTTAGTTAGATTAATCTGCGATGTTATCCAAGATGCCATAAGCTAGCTCATCCACATGCAAACATTGATCTGTACGCAAGTTAATGTGACAGATATATCGTCATGCGAGAGGTTTACCGCCAGTTATCGATAGGCTATCAACCAAATCGGTACTGAGGCTTGCCTTATGACCTTTTAGAATGTCGAGAGTTCCAGGGATTCAAGTTCCACTCCCTTCTTTTCTTCAATTGTATTGGGATACTTGCTCGTTTGTAGTGATAAGATCACTTGTTTATTTTGATTTGTTTTTCTTTTGAGCAAGGGATTGGGGAGATGGAGTGATGAAAATCACTATCGTTTGTGCCGTTTGATGTGTGCACTGTAAGATGTCAAATATTTGATTTTTGACATTTTGCAAATTTTTGATGTTTTGCAACTATTGAGAACTAGGGATTCTTAGGGAATTGGGTAGGGAGGATGCTTGTCCTTTTGCCAACTCTCAGCATTCTTGGGGTCATTCGCATAGGGGGATGAGCAAGATAACCGTTTCGCTTTTGGTGACCTGGATTACTGTGCAGGTTTCATCTTTCGTTCACACAACTTAGGAATTGTTTTATGTGTTTTAATTTGTGTTGGGATGTTACGTAACAAGGTGTATTTCAAGTGTAACTCTACCTTCGTAAAATCTGTTTGACTTGATACATTACATGGCTAAAGAGCAAAATGATGACTGAATCATGAAAAACTCTTGATACATTAAAAGACCACTGACTCTAGTGTGGTAAAAGGCAATGCATGGTGTTTTTGTTGTTTTTGTAAAATGGAACAGTGTGGAATAAGATGGACTAGTAGAGCAATTACAACCTATGGTGCCTTTGACCTATATGACCACAAATATGCAATGTATGGATGCAATGCTTAATGCAACTACATATTTTTGTATTTTTGATGGATTGATTTTTGTGAATATGAATATGAGGTGCGAGAAGAGCTCTCGATTGATGAATTTGAGTATGCCTAGATATGAGATGCAAATTTTTGTTGTTTTTGATTATTTTTTATTTTTGACCAAGTGATTGTGGACATCCTTGGAGCATTTTGGTGACCAAGTGATTGCGATAATCCTTGGGGTTTTTGGGTGACAAGTGATTGGATAATTTTTGATCCTGAGATTTTTGGTGTGACCAAGTGATTGCGATAATCCTTGGAGCTTTTTTGGGTTTTGACCAAGTGATTGCGATAATCCTTGGAGCTTTTTGGTTGACCAAGTGATTGCGATAATCCTTGGAGCTTTTTGGGTTTGACCAAGTGATTGCGATAATCCTTGGAGCTTTTTGGGTTTGACCAAGTGATTGCGATAATCCTTGGAGCTTTTGTGACCAAGTGATTGGATAATCCTTGAGTTTTGTGACCAAGTGATTGCGATAATCCTTGGAGCTTTTTGGTTTGACCAAGTGATTGCGATAATCCTTGGAGCTTTTTGGTTTGACCAAGTGATTGCGATAATCCTTGGAGCTTTTTGGGTTTTGACCAAGTGATTGCGATAATCCTTGGAGCTTTTTGGGTTTTGACCAAGTGATTGCGATAATCCTTGGAGCTTTTTGGTTTGACCAAGTGATTGCGATAATCCTTGGAGCTTTTTGTTTTGTGACCAAGTGATTGCGATAATCCTTGGAGCTTTTTGGTTTGACCAAGTGATTGCGATAATCCTTGGAGCTTTTGGTTTTTGACCAAGCGATTGCTATGGATCCTTGGAGCATTTTTGGGATATGGCTCTCTTATATATAAAATGGTCACAAATGACTGATATTCAAGGGTTCTGTTTCCTTGATACCATCAAGAGAAGCTAGCTGGTATGTCCCGGGTCCTATTTTGCTATCAATGACATATGGACCTAACCAATTTGCCGCGAACTTGTCCCTTAGGTGGGACGGCAAATTAGAGTTCTGTTGGTTTTCCTTCAAAACCAAATCACCAACCCGAAAGTCCCTTAGGTGAACTTTCATGTTGTAAGCTTTCTTAAGCCGCTCTTGGTAGATACGTAAGTGCTCGAGAGCATTAACGCGTCGTTCGTCAAGCAACGTAAGTTGGTCTAATCGGGCCTGCCGTGCAGTGTCATCATCGATGAACTCCCGCATTGATATGCGCAGGGAAGGAATTTCCAACTCGAGAGGCATTACTACCTCTGAGCCATACACGAGCGAAAACGGAGTTGCCCCGGTTGGCGTCCGAATGCTAGTGCGATAAGCCCAAAGGGCAAGTGGGATTTGGATGTGCCAATCCTTATGACTGTCTGCGACCGTATTTTTAAGGATGGCGACTAGCATTTTGTTTGACGCCTCTACTTGCCCATTTGCTTGCGGATAATAGGGTGTTGAAAAGCTGTGCTGAATTTTGTACTTTGTGGTCAAAGCACGCACGTCTTTGTTCTTGAATGATGGCCCATTATCCGAGATTATTTTGGATGGAATACCAAAATGACATATGATGTTATGCAAGATGAACTCCACAATGCGGGGTCCTGTCGTAGAGGTTAACGGAATTGCTTCCACCCATTTAGTAAAATACTCTGTGGCCGTTATGATAAACGTGTGACGGCCTGATGATGCAGGGGAGATCTTTCCAATTAGATCGAAGCCCCATTGCAAAAATGGCCAAGCAGACTGGACTGCTTGCAAGGCCTGGGAAGGTACGTGCATCAAATTGGCATGATGTTGACATTTCACGCACTTCTTGACATATGCGCAACAATCTCGCTCTAAAGATGGCCAATAATATCCCATGCGAAGAATGCGCTTTGCAATGGCCATACCACTAAAGTGGCCACCACATGTACCGTCGTGCGCTTGGGCGATTGCCCAAGTGGACTCTTGCTGGTCCAAACAACGAAGAAGAATTCCGTCATAGCCACGACGATACAAAATGTCTCCTATCAAGACATACTTAGCCGCTTTCTGCTTGAATGTTCGTTTTGCGGCGTGCGTCAATCCAAAGGGAAGATTACCTAACTTGAGGTAGTCTCTAATGGGTAAATACCAGTCCTGTTGATCGAAACCTCGACAGTATGAACAGCCAATCCCTTTTGAAGTTCTTCCCTAACAAATGCTGAATGGGATAGAACTTGTAAGAATAGCGTTGTGTTGCTATTAGTGGGAGTGGGGGAAAACAAGGACCCCCAGTTGGCACGTTTCAGACGATCTCGGATTCGAAAGAACTTATCCGAGGATGGTTCAATCTGGATCATGTGGATTCCTGGCGTCAAGTCTGAGCTTGCGCGCTCCATCGCGGATTGCGATAAGGTTTTGACTTGAATAGTTGTCATATCACCGAAAAGGTCTTGCGGGATTAGTGACCCCAAGGAGGCCATTGTGTCCGCAAAATGATTCGATGATCGAGGGAGTGCCTCGATGTCATACCACTCAAGTTTTGCCAGGAATTTGTCCACGAGGGCTTTATAGGCCTTCAGAACTGGGCATTTGCATTGATATACCCCTTTGACTTGATTGACTATTAACAGCGAATCACCAAAGATGTTCAGTCATTTGATGTTCATGGCGATTGTTGTCTGAAGACCTAGGAGCAAGGCTTCATATTCTGCATTATTGTTGGTGCACTGGAAGTTTAATTTAAATGACAGGGGCATTGGAGCACCCTGCGGTGTGAAGAATACAATTCCCGCGCCACCACCTTGCTCGCATTTAGAACCATCGAAGAATAGGGTTATGTCGGCCTGTGACTCAGGCTCATCAGAATCGGCGATTCTCGAGACATGGAAGACCCCATCATCGGGTAGTTCTATGACCGGAGGCTGATCGTCTTCAAGAGGAGCCTCTGCTAGTTGATCGGCTATGACTTGTCCTTTGATAGATTTTTGCCCAATAAACTCAATGTCAAATTCCGTCAACAACATGATCCATTTCGCCGTGCGACTACTATGATAAGTACGACTCATCATGTATCGCAATGGATTCTCCTTAGACACAACATACGTAGTGTTGCTCAAGCATGTAGTGGCGTAGCTTTTTGGTAGCAAACACCACTGCCAAGCAGAGTTTCTCAACGTATGCATAGTTAAGTTCGTAACTGACCAGGGTGCGGCTAAGATAGTAAGTAGCCTGTTCTTTGTGAAGTTCATTCTTTTGGGCTAGCATGGCGCCCAGTGCCACCTCAGTAGCTGAGATGTATAAGTAGAACGACACTCCTGGTCTAGGTGGTGCCAATACTGGCGGCGAAGCCAAGTATTGTTTGATTTCGTCAAAGGCCGACCGGCACTCGTCATCCCAATGAAATGTAACCCCCTTGTGCAATAATTTGTTCATGGGTCGGCATTTGTCGGATAATTGCGCTATGAAGCGTTTAATCGACGCGACCTTTCCTTGCAGACTTCTGAGCTGCTTGATGGTAGTTGGGGGAGCCATTTCAAGGATTGCCTTGACTTTCTTTGGGTCCACTTCGATGCCTCATTTTGAGACTATAAAACCCAAGAGTTTTCCAGATGTGACGCCAAATACGCACTTCTTGGGATTCAGTCTGACCTTATGCTCTATGAGGCGATCGAGAATCTTGCTTAAGTCACCGAGATGATCTGAGCGCAAAAGAGACTTGGCTAACAAATCATCCATGTAATCTTCCAAAGTTTTGTGCATGTAATCATGGAAGATATATGTCATGGCACGTTGGTAGGTAGCGCAAGCATTTTTAAGGCCAAAAGGCATGACCTTATAACAAAATGTCCCCCAAGGCGTTGTGAACGCCGTTTTGAGTTGGTCTTCAGGATTGATACGAATTTGATTGTATCCCGAGAAGCCATCCATTAGGGAGAGCATTTCGTGACCTGTTGTAGCGTCTACCAACGCGTCGATGCTTGGCAAGGGGAAATCATCCTTAGGACTCGCTTTGTTTAGATCTCAAAAATTGGTGCATATGCGAATCCTCCCATCGGGCTTCTTGACGGGAACCATGTTGGACAGCCATGGCGGATAATCCACGCAGATGACAAACCGTGCATCCAACAGCTTTTGCAATTCATCTTTGACCATCAAGGCCACTGTTGGGTGCATCTTTCATAGTTTTTGCTTTATGGGCTTGATTGTCGGATCAAGCGTTAAATTATGCGTGACTAGCCACGGGTCTAGTCCCGGCATGTCTCTGTATGACCATGCAAAAACCTCCTTCTTTGCTTTGAGAAGGGTAATGTAGTCGGCTTGCTCTTCAGGGGATAAGCTTACCCCCAACTTGATAATCTGTGGATTCGTTGGGTCTAAGCCGATGTCTACGTCAGTCATTTCCTCGACTGACATGTGGGATCCGTCCTCCAACTGATGTGGAGTCGGGATCAAATGGATATCATTGGCTGAGTTTAAATCTGCGTTTGGAACCTCGGGTCCCTCTTCAGCTTGGAAAATATCTTGAGTTGTCCTTGAGGTAAAATGAAGCATTTCACCGAAAGGCCAGTACTCTGATGGTGATAAAGGTGAATTGACGCGATCCCAGCCGATGGCATCTATGTCTAGATGCAATGACCGTGATGGATCGGCCGGATTGCGGATGGGTGCGGTCAAATCAATGGAGATCATGTGGATGGAATGAATTTGGTCTCCATTACCGTGGGTGTTATAGCTCGAACATTCTGGGTGCTCCCTATGCTCTGGATCTGGTTCTGTAGGGACGGGTATGAACGGATCAGCCCTATGTGCTGAAAGGAGGACAGGGTCTTCCCTCGGTACTGTTGTCATGATAGGGTCTCGAGGTGGACGGTGCTCATCTTGAATTTGGAGCCATGGATCCAACACTAGGTCCCACCTCGCTGGGTCTACCCACCATTCATGCCCTAGCCGTATGCCCATCTGTCCCATTAGATCTTCATGAGTTAAAGGGCGATAATTCCGTCACGCATGTCCGAGATAGATCATCTCGGTCTCATCTTCCGAATCACTTTCGGAGACCCAAAAATGTTCATTCTCTTCAGCAACTGTTACTTGCGACGTTGAGGGCTCTCCTTGTTCCAGTAAATTTATTTGGTCCCATTGCGATTGTTCCCCTCTTGGTGGAGGGACCTGATTCTCTTGACACTGTATTGATTCAACTGGAACTTCTAAGGGGAATAGCTTCAAAAAGATGTCCGAAAGCCGTTGATGTTCTCTTTGAGGATTAATCTCTGAACTTTCACCTCTCTCTAGCAAAGGAGAGGGATTACTGCTGTTGCCAAGGGTGTTTGTTGACCATGGGAGGTAATCTCCCAAGGTATATTCTGTATTTGGGTTGGCATAAGGATCTCGGTGCCAATCCCCCCTTGTTGCCTATTTCTAGGCCTTGCATATTTTCGACCAAGATGTCTAAGGGTAGGGGGTGGTTGAACCCTACTCCTGACTTATCATATGGCATCTGGTATCTTGGTTGGCAAAGGACCCGCATCCCTTGCTCATATCTGCCTAGCCCGTATCCATGCCAATTGCATTGGCCGAGATATTTTAGGGCAAATTCTGGGTTTGACAGATAGTTGATGTTTTCAACAAAAGGCTCTTCGTCTGCTTCCTTTTGTTTGCATGGTTCAAGACCATGATCAAGGCCCCCATACACAAAATTCGTCCTCGGTTTGGTGGGTAGCCTAGAGGAACAACTGTCCCTATGGGAAGGCGAGGTCTTCCCATGTCCTGTACTGACTCCAATGCGGGGGTTGCCACAACATTTTGCACTAAATACTCCCCCAGTGCCCGTACTGGCCATTTCAACACTGATTGTTGATGATTGGGTGGGAGGAAACGGGAGTCCTTCCCGAGTCCATTCCATGTTCGGCATTTTAGGAGTCTCCGCTTCGCTCGTGTGAGGTGTTTCTTCCGTTGGATATCGTTGAAATCATGGGCAATCCCTCTTCTAGGGGCTTAGCCTCTTCCATGATCTCGTTTTCCCTTGTCCTTCTCGTTTGGCCATGACAAGTGGCGTTGATAATGAAGGAGCAGATGATGAAGACTCACCCGGCTCGGGATTTTGTTGATTTGGTCACCGAGTGGTGCCTCGCGGTATTGGACCTTGTTTAGATGGATTTAACTGGAAATCCAAATGCGTTGAAGGGAGGGTCGATTGAGGCATGAATTGTACCGCATTGCAATACTTGAAGGGCTCTAAGTCCATTGGGACTACATGTATTTCTCCTTCAAAAGCATACTTTAAGCACCGGTGAGCGATCGAAGGGACACACTTCATGTCCCCCGATCCAAGGCCGCCCTAGCAAGATATTATAAGCCATCTCGCCTTCCAACACATGGCACAATGTAGGTATTGTCTTTTGTCCTACCCGGACAGGCAGTAACAACTGTGCCGACTGTCGAGCATATTGCATCGTTGAAAGCTCGCAGTGTGTACGTGGAGGCCGTGATGTGAGAGGCTGGCAACTTCAAATGTTTTAAGGCTGCAGTGGTAATGATGTTACTGGACGAGCCAGTATCTACCAACACTCTCTTGTACGGGATCCCGTTGACCCGCGCGATAACGTGCAGGGGTGGATCTGCCATGTCATTCGATATTGTTTTGACTTCATCTTCTCTGAAGGTGATGACCGGCTCCGTACATCGTTTCACATGTCCCACGAAGTTGTTGAAAGAATTTGCTTCGTGAGGCTGTAATTCGATGGCTTTTAAAATGTCCATAAGAGCTTCCCTATGGGGTGCTGACTGTTGAATAAGCTCGTAAATGGACAGCCTAGCCGATGTGGTCCGCAAACTCTGCGTGAGTTTGGTCCGTATCGTGACCTCGGGTCTAGGCGGAGGCAACTGCGTTGGGCGTTGTTGAGGCTGCGATGTTGTCGGAACTTCCCTCGTAGCTACCTCGGGGGCAACCGCTGGGTACTTTTTGTTCCTTGTCACTATACTAATCATTCCCACAAATCCTTGCATGGGAAGATTCTGTCGCACCTCGTTAATCTGGAGAGGTTTTGTCGGTGCTTCGTGGGCAGGCAAAGGGTCCTTGAATACCCCCATTTGTTGATTATTTGGCGCTATGGGGTTGTCCACGGCCAATGTTCTATTGTCGATCAAATCTTGGATTAATTCTTTGAATTTCCAAGCATCCATTCAAGTCGTGTCCTCTCCGCCTATGGAATCTACAATACAATTCCTCTCTGTATCCCCTAGGCTTAGGAGCGTTAGGGTCTATAGTTTGGATTTCTGGCAGAGTGACTAAATTTGCCACTGACAAGCGGTCAAATAGGGAGTCCCCGGACTCCGTGTAAGGGGTGAATTGTCGCCTAGGGCGACGCTGCTGATTCTGCTCCTGCCTTCTATTATCTCTTTCATAACCAGGAGGCACTGCCTGGTAATTAGCCTTTTGGGGCTGCATTTCTTGCACAGGTGCGGGAACATTTATCGCAACTTGGTTAACCGCAGCATGTTGTGATTGCGTTGTCCCGATCTTAGTGGTTTTATTCCACTCTTTCTTTTTAGGCTTGGCGATTGCGCCTTCGCCTATTTTGATCTCTTCTATAACTCTGGCTTGCGCCAAAGCTTCTTCTAAGCTGGCGTATTGCTGCAGCATGCAATAGCCCGTAGATCGATTTCAAGCAACTTTTTGCGAACATCTCTGTGAGATCAGACATAGGGGGACGGTAAGGTAACTTAGAAAGCAAAGCTCTCCATCGATTCCCGTATGCTGCCATTGTTTCTTCCTCAAATTGCTCGAGGCTAGCCGGATCACTCGGTGATGCCTTATTCCTTGTGTTGAAGGCAAAGCGTTCAAGAAACGCATCTACTAATTGATCTAGGTTGCTTATGCTGTGTTTGGGTAATTGTGTGAACCAATCCGAGGCAGGGCCTACGAATGTGGTTATGAAAGTTCTAAGCAACAATGCATCATTATCTTGGATGCCGAAGCATTGGCTTAGAAATCTTGTTACATGTTCTTGTGCGTCCTCTTCACCTTTAAAGACTGCCAATTGAGGCAACTTGAAGTGTTCGGGGTAAAGAGGTGTTGGCACTGAGGGATGCACCGGATGACTACGGAGTTGACGTAATGTGGGTTTTTGATGCCCAGCAGCTTTTGTCTCCACAGACTCTAAACGCTCTAATAGCGCTTTGTATGCATCGAAAGATTTTATTTCTTCCTCTTTTGTTTGCTCCCGTTGTGAGTTATGGGAGACTGGAGGCCTATGGAGGGGTGGCCGAATGGCAGCCCTCCCGCCTTGATGGGGAGTTTCAACACGTTCTATTTCTCGGTTCATACTCCTCATAAAATTCTTGAGGAGTCTTTGGGCGAGACCTATGACCCTGATTGAATCCCTTCTGAGGGTACCCATCATTGTTTCTGGGAGTGGCCTCCCTCTCGGGTCTATAAGGTCTCGGAGGCAAAGCTTGACGAGGTCGTGGAGACCTGTCCTGCACCAACGGATTATGCCTCTCATATTGTTCGGCTCTTTGGGTGCGAGGGGTTGGCCCCCTCTCAGGTAGTTCATAGCGTAACTCATCCGCTTCACGTTGCATGCGCTCTCTATCCAAGCGGTGTCGATACTCTATCTCCTGATGACTTTGTTTAAGCCGCATGATTTGGGCTTGACGGGTGGCATGTCTGGCGACTATCGGGTCAATTTGGTCTACCCTATTTTGCTCAGGAGGCTTGAATGTTTCTCCTATGTGTTTGCCTCGATCTTGATGATCTAAAATTTCAATGGGTCGCTTCCCTCTGTCGAGGTAGGCGACATTTACTCGAGGCTCTGGCCTCGATGTATGATCATGATATCCAGCTAGTGCAGAAGTGCAAGGTTCCCACGTTGTATGTTGTTGTCCTCGAGGAATGCGATGATCTTCCTCGTACTCCCTTTCATGGGTGTGAAAGGGGCGGGCGGAGTGAGCTCGCCCCATGTAAGGAGCCCTACGCTCTGGATTTTGTCTCTCTGTCTCGATGGGAGGTAAAGAAGGGACGCCATATCCACGTTGTCCCTCCAAATGGAAAGTGTGCCTCTCTAGCGCTTCATCACGCCGTGGCCACTCATGTCTAACCTCGAAGGTGATTCTCTGTTTACATCGAGGTCTACATGTAAAGCGTCTTCCCGAAAGGGGCTGCTTTGAATGGGCATACCCCATCGAGGATTCTGACATGGATTCTTTTGTAGGCCAGACCGATAAGGCGGTATGACCAAGTCCTCAGGACTGAAGCGAAGGCGACTTGTGCCTGCTTCTTGTGTACCTTCCGGAGCTTCTGCCCTTGATTGGGCTTGGCTACGGGTGTACACCATTGCGGTGCTTCTCTACTATCTAAGTAGATTTTTATCTCGTTTATGATGATTTTCTTTTTGTCTACACTAAGCAGAAATGAACACACACATACAAAAACCGTGATTATCTCTTTTAAGGATTAATGGTGTGTCCTAAACTGGTTTAGTGCATTTTGATGTTTTGTTTTGTTTTTTGAATGTTTTTGAAGAACGTTTAAATGCATAATGAAGGCTCATATAACTCCCAAAATGGTCGCCCCTTCAATATACCAACCAGACCGATATACCAACCTCTCTATATACCCGCCCTTACGAGAGGGAGACTATAGGTACGTGAGAGCAGAAGGTACGTGGTACGTAGGCGGTACGGAAGGGGGATTGTCCTGTTAATGGCACCTACCATAGAAGACTTATCCTCGCGCGCATGGGAATCACCCCAGCGACACTCGGTCAGCTTTCGTCAGGATTTACGCCTAACAACAGTGACAATCGGGGAAATGGATGCAAAGCTAAGCCAAGGTGGTGATGAACCCACCGTTGGTCTTGCTCAAGGGCTGGGGTCTTACGACCAGCTCCTTGGTTTAAAGTTATTGCGTGAAGTGTGTGGGATTCATTTTATTTAGCGAAAATGAAACAAGCATAAATGACTTTCCCTAAGCATGCAGGATAAAATGAAAACAATCAAAGGAACAGGAACAGAAACAGAAAAATTTAACAGAGATTATAAAAATCCCTACCTCTTCTCTGCCTGGACCGGTTGCTTCTGAATTTCTGCTCTGAAAATCTATAGGCAAGAATTCGTCCCTCTGGTGAGACGAATTACAGAATAGAATTCGTCCCTGCCAGAGATGAATTTGAATTCGTCTCAGGGTCAGACGAATTACAGTAAAGAATTCATCACAGTCAGAGACGAATAACAGTCTGCAACAAAAAAAAATGTACCTGTCAAGCACAAAACACAAAAATTTAATCAATTTTTGTGATCTTAAAAACAGGGAACAAGGTCCCACCGTGATCGCCACTGAAAGCACGAGATTTCGGGCAAAGGAAACACTAATTGCGATGCATTCAAAATCAAATACGCTTAAGTCCTAGAAATGTAGAATGCATGAAATGAAAGAGACGCATTGAAATGAGATACAAGCAAATGGAGAAAACACAACCCTTTCATTAAATTCTCTTGATCTCTATTACAAATACGCCTCCTCCCTTTTCAGGGGCTAGGAGCGTTAAAAGAATTTGATTACAATCGAGACTTAAGGTTCCTCTTTTCGCGTGCCCACACTTGAAATGGGCGGGCCAAGATGATGCCACCGCTGATGTTGATGAGTCCTTAACCTCTGCTGCTCCTCCTACGAACAAAGAAACAACAAAGATGTCAGTAGCACCTGTTGCAAATAGTAAGTGTTTGTTCTCTAAAATCGCCAAAAGATGCATGTAAATAATTAGCCAAATCGATAGACAAAATGACTCTAAATGACCTGAAAACCCGACAGAGGACAGAAGACATCACCAGAGGGCCACTGCCACTGAAACAGTCGGCCAATCTTCCTTCAACTGGAATTCGTCCCTGGGCAGGACGAATTCTGACTGCTATTCGTCCCTGGGTGAGACGAATTCTACTGTGTTGGAAAAGCCGAAGTGGTACTGCTCCAATGTCGAATCCCGAGACCTCCAAAACACCTGCAAATAGAGGGGTTATGTAATTGGGGCCATTTTGGGACGACCCAGATGGTCGGATTCTCCCAATTTGGCCTCTATCCTCGGGAATTCGATGTCGCCACCCGCAAGTTAGTAGGACAACAAAGCGACAAAAGGCATGATAAAATCTGATCAAAATGTTATGAAATTGAAGCTATGAGTTAACCAAATAGAATAACATGAGATGCAACCTGAAACAATAATCTAGAATGCTTTAGAATAAAACTTAGAAAGTGCGGGGGTGCCCAAGTGGGCCTCCCACCGTTGGCACTTGATCTCGGCGCCAATCCACTAGGGATGGGCCCAAAACCTCTTAGGATTGGGATGTCTACAAATTGGTGGTGTAAGGTGGTCAAATGTTGGATTTGGGTTGGATCCACGCTTCCAAAAGCCACCCAATAACCTCCCTTGCAAAAGAGATTAGTGGATGTGAGAAGGTGAATCAAAAGGATGCAAGTGGGTATTCAATCGGACAACACTTCGTTGCTTGAAATCGCCTCCAATCTCTCTTTTGGGTGAGAAAAGTCCCACCTTTTATAGACCCATGGGGTCTCTTTTGAGAGGGAAGCATAAGCGCCATGTGTTGGTCATAGGTGCCATGTGGCAGTCAAGTCTTCCCATGAGGGAGGGGAGTCCTCCATGACTTGGGCTTTCATAATCGCCCTTGTGACAGTCCTCTAACGGCCTATCTGCCCACCCACACACGCGTGCGAGGCAGGAGTCATCAACTGACTGTCCTGGGCTGCCACTTGGCGCCATTCTTCTTTTTGCCCGTTAAACTCAGAATTCGTCCCTACCAGAGACGAATTCAGAATTCGTCTCCGGGTGAGACGGATTCCATTTTGAATTCGTCCCTGGGTGAGACGAATACTGAGCAAAGTGTCTAAATGTACCAAATTGCCTCTTGACCTTACAAAATTGCTATGAAAGTGGTTAGGACCACTGTTTGACCTCTGAGGGCTGCCCCGGGGGCTGTGTTTGTCAAAGCGATCAGTGTTTGCAGTCACATAATCGGATTGGTGCTGTTTTGGTGTCTACACTATAACCCCAATTCAAGAACAAATTTTTAGCAAAAATAGAAATAGATCCAATAAATGGAGAGTGGGTCGAGTGGATGGAGAATATTCCACATCATCATCCTCATATTTTAGAATTCTAAACCTCCTGATTCAAATCTTGATTCAGAGTTAATCATGGTGTATCTAAGTAAATCAATCTCTAAAATAAATAAATTATAGGAGTTTGGTAGTCCTTTCCATTTGATAAAATATAGTTTGTATGATCTGGACCACATAGCCACCACTTTGGTATCTAACTCTTGTTCAATTTATCCTTTTTTCTTCTTTGGTAGGTGATTTATCAAGCTATTATCTTCTCTTTCAAGTTGTTCAACCTCCCTCAATTCAACATTTGTATCTATTGAGTGGGGATATAGGTAAGCCACATTAAGAATAGGACTTATATCAAATTCTTATAGGAGGTCTATTACATAATCATTGTTATTAATCCTTTTTAAAATTTGGTAAGGTACAAATTTATTTGGTCTTAATTTATGATAAGTTCATTCAGGGTACCTCTCATTGCGCAAATGCACCATGACCATTTTACCTCCCTAGAAAAATTTCTTCCTTCTATTGAAATATGCTTGTTTCTTATATTGTGTATTCATTTCCTACAATTTGTGCTTAACCTATTCTTGTATCTCTTGAATATTCTCCACAAAATTTGTAGCATCTTGAGTGACATGTGGATTTATTGGAAGATCAATTAAGTCCACAAATCCCTTAGGATTTAAACCATAGAAATTTTGAAAAGGAGACTTACTTGTAGACCTATTACTACTATAATTATAAGCAAATTCAACTTGATATATCACTAGATCTGACTATTTAGGATGGTCACCAACTAAGAACCTCAGGAGAATACTCAAAATATTATTTACCACCTCAATTTGGCCATCAATTTGGGGGTGGTATGTCGAACTGTATTACAGACTGTTGTCTAACTTCTTCCATAATGAACTCTAAAAGTGTTTTAAGAATTTAGTATCTTTGTTACTGGTTATGGTTTTTGGAATAACACGTAACTACACGATATCTTTAAAAAATAAATGGGCTACTTGAATAGCATAATCGGTCTTCTTATAAGTAGGTTTATACACAATGGTGAATATTCACAAATTGGGGGATTATTAGGATCTCCAAAATTAGAAATTGGCAAATATTAGGATCCTTGATGTCGACCCATTCACCTAATTTTTTTGAGACCAATTGTTTCTTAGGTTCAATTCAACACATATATCCAAACATAGGAATATTTGTACTAGTTGGAAATATCTTTGCAATACTAATATAATGGTGGTGTTTTTACAAAGTTATAAGGTGATTTAATAGGTCAAAATTTACCCTAAATATTACCTTAATTTTTAGGACTTCATATGCCCCAAATTTTGATGTGAATATTATTGATTTTATTTGCTTAGGATTCACCTTAATTTGCCTTGATTTCAATTAGGATTCACCATTTTTTTACAATTACATTTTGAATCTAAATCCTTATGCATAACCATGATTAGAAGATAAAAAGTGCACCATTTTTTAGAAGTAGTCTACCACAATAAACACTGAATCATTACTCCTTTTAGTTCTTGGTAGGCCCAACACAAAGTACATGGAAATATCAATCCATGGTTCTTTGGGCATATGTAGTGGCATATATAGATTTATATTTTGTTTTCCTCCTTTTGTAATTTGACACACCCTGCAAGCTGTAATAAACCTATTCACATCTCATCTCATACTAGGCTAAAAGAATTTTTATTCACTAGCCAAAAGTTCTTGTCCCTTCCAAAATTTTCACTAAATCCAATAGAGTGCAATTATCTCACTAACATTTCTCTCCTAGATCTAAGGGGTATGCAAAGTTGAGTCCCCTTAAACAAGAATCCATCAACTAATAAATAATCTTCAAAGGAGTGCATACATGTATGGTCAGATTTACTTAGAGCTACAGAAATTTTGCCAAATTGTGAATCACCTATGTATTTGTTCTTTATTTATTCAAATCCCTCCAACCTATTGCTCATTAAAGTAATAAAATGATACCTCTTACTTAATACATCAGCCACCACATTGGTTTTACCACTCCTATGTTGTGCCACAAAAGTATATATCTATAAGAATGAAATCCATTTGGCATATTATGGGATAGCCTAGATTGAAACTTTATGTATTTCAAATATTTATTGTCAATCAACAAAGTAAATTTTCTTTGTAAAATATAATGCCTATAATATCTTAATGTTTGTATAACAATATAGAGGTCTTTATCATATGTGGTATATTTTCTTTTTGCATCATTAAATTTCTCACTAAAAAAAGCTACACGTTTACCTTCTTGACTTAACACTCCTTTGATATCTATTGTTGAAGCATTATATTCAACTATAAAAATCTTATCAAAATTTGGTACAACTAGTATTGGAGATTTTGTCTTTCTTTGAAGAACACAAGCTTATACTGAGAGGGGGGTGAAAAGTATAAGAGCACTTTTTACTTTTCTTTCCAAATCAATATTATGCAGTGTATAGATAGCAGTATCAATAGCAGTAATCAAAGCAATGCACAAAACACCATACACAATAGAGACACCAATTTAACATGGTTCACCCAAATATGGCTACTTCCACGGAGAAAATATTTCACTAAATTTTCTCAATCAATCTCTTGGGAATCCTTCCCAATTACAATGTTTATGGACCTCTGTCCAAAGGAGATGTTGATCCTCTCTTTTTTTCTCTTCTGGCTGGTGATCCTCTAGAAGACTACTGCCTCCACTACACTGGCTTGTGGATCTCTCTCCACTAAAGACTCTTGTCCCCACTCAGAATACCTATCCTCACTACCCTGGTTGATGGATCTCTATCCACTAGAGACTACTATCCTCTCTGCTCTATCACCTCCAAAGCTCTATCTCAATTCTATACTAAACATAGTCCAATCGGTCTAGCACAACTCTGCTCAACTCTTGTACTAAACATAGTCCAGTCGGTCTAGCACAAGTCTTCTCAACAAGCTCACTCAAATATTCACTAAACATAGTCCATTTGGTCTAGCACAAATCTGCTCAACTCTTGTACTAAACACAGTCCAGTCGGTCTAGCACAAGTCCACTCAAATCTGCACTAAACATAGTCTAATCGGTCTAGCACAAATCTGCTCAATCTCTATCTCTAGTCTGGCACAAACCTATCCTCAAATCTGCACCAAACTCTACTCTCAAATATGCACTAAACATAGTCCAGTCGGTCTAGCACAAATCTATCTTCAATCTCTATCCTCAAGCCTTAACTCAAGGCTTGACTCAACTCTATTGGATCTACCCCAAACCTTAACTCAAGGTTTGAACAAATCAATCAACTCTTCTCTCAAGTCTTCTCAAAGACTTATCTCAAATCTACCTTGCAAGCTTCCACAAAATCTCACACCAATCTATCCATAAGTCCTCTCTAGAACTTGCTCAAATCTGCTCTACAAGTCCTCTCTAGAACTTGTTCAAATCTGCTCTACAAGTCCTCTCTAGAACTTGTTCAAATATGCTCTACAAGTCCTCTCTAGAACTTGCTCAAATTCTCTACAAGTCCTCTCTAGAACTTGCTCAAATTTTCTCAATAAGTCCTCTCTAGGACTTAACCAAATCTGTATAGAAGTCTTCTCTACAACAGCTCACACAAAATCAGTCCACAAGTCTTCTCAAGACTTACCTCAAATCTGCTTAACAAGTCCACACAGAACTTGTCCAATCTCATAGAAACATAAAGAGAATTGTTAGAGACTTAATATGTTCTATACTAAATCTCAATCACTTTCAACTCAAATCAATCTCATAGAAGCATAAAGAGAATTGTTAGAGACTCAATATGTTCTATACTCAAAGTTCAATCACTTTCTCAACTCAATCTCATAGAAGCATAAAGAGAATTGTTAGAGACTCAATATGTTCTATTCTCACAACTCAATCTCTTTCACAACTCAAATCAGAATATAGAATAGTTTGTTTTATGGAACTTGAACAATCACTTCATACATCCACTTGACTAGGTTCAATCAACTCTACTCAACCAATCACTCAAGAAACAACCCTTTCTTACAAACTCTAGTCCAAGCATGTATCATCCAACTCAAAATATTTCCAACAATGCTCAACAACAAATCTCACATAACAATGATACTCATGTTCTTTTCAAACCCTAGTTCAAGTTCTTTGCATAACAACTCACTTCAATAACAATGCTCATAAATCAATCTTCACATAACAATGATACTCATGTTCTTTTCAAAACCCTAACTCAAGTTCTTCAACCAACCAATGACATCAACAACAATGCTTACAAAACAAGGTTTTAATCACAACTCTCAAATTCAGAAAACCTTGAAGCATTAACTCAAACACTTTCGAAAAGGAAACCCTAATCAAATCCTTTTCACTCCAAACTTAATTTTCAAGTAAGCCAATCAACCAACTCAACCAAAGAAGAATTTTCCCATACCTTTTTGTTTGACAAGGAGTTGATCTCACAAATCTGCCACACTCACAATTACTTCTTTGCCAATCTCAATAAGGGTTAGAAGATAATTTTCTCAACAAAACATAACACAAAAATAATATCAAAATTACACCTTATCACTCCAACTTGATTAATAATCAACACCCTCACAATAATCACAAAAACCCTTAATTCAAATTAACATAATACCCACAAAGTCTTAATCCTCCAAAAATCAATATAGCAATTTAAGACTTTATTAAAAATTAAAACCAGAAATCCTCTTATAGCTCCAAATGATAATTCTCAACAACCACCACTTTTCTACAAAGCAACCTTACCAAAAAATTCCATTAATCAAACCTTATACCTCCCAACTTAGGCAAATAATTAAAATTAAAACAAAAATATTACCTCGCCTTCGAAGGGAATCGAACCCTCAACCTTGCTCCCAACGTGCGCCTTAGCCATGGCCAAAGTCACCACATGAGCCAAGCGCTCGTTTGTGATTAACGAAGCACCATGTGCTTCTTAATCTCCTAACACCTTCCGCCTTGGGAAAAAGAACGTGCATCGTGGGTGCCTTAACCAACACAACTCACGATGCACCCACCGAGATTCGAACGCAAACCCTTTTGTAAGCCAACACTTTCATGCTTCCCAAAATACCACTAGGCCACGTTGTCCTATGTGACTTCGAGGATTAAAGCTTCCTCCCTTAAACGCTTCGTTGTCATGACTTTCACAAAAACTCACGAGCTCTTATCTTTGCATGCCAATCTTTTTAATTTTGAGCAAGGATAATTAATTTGGACTTTGGGCATTGTATTTATATGCTTCCTCCATTACTTTGAAGATGTCGGTGCTCTCCATGTTATCTTCCATGACGTCGATGGAGATTATAAAGGCTTCGAATGCCTTTTGTCTTAAACCCAACCTTTGGGTTTATAAAATGTATTTAAACTTTATAAAACCCACTTTGCATTATAAAATATTATAATGAGAATTATAAATATTTTATTTGGGTTTTCACCATATCACTTTAATATTATAATAACCATTATTATAATATTATGCCTTTGATAAATTACCTCCTTCTCACTGTATTCCATGTCGTAAATAATATTTATTTATAAAATTTAAATTCTCACTGAATTTAAATAATTTATAAAATAAATATTATAACTCCTTTTTAACTTCTATTTTTTGCACTGATTCTCTTGATCTTTGGCCTTCTTCCTGGATATCAAATAACCATTTTTATCCCCTTTGTTTCCTATTGAATTCCTTGATATTAATGATGACTTCATCTGGTGACATCAATGACAACTTTGACTTAGGGACTCAAAATGTCCAACAATCTCCCCCTTTGTCATTGATGGCAACCCATACTATTCTTACCAAAACTTGACCTTTCTTTTTATTCTGCTCCCCCTGGGACATTGCTCCCCCTGGCTCAATGCTCTCTCAAATATCAAATCTCTCCCCATTACACAAATCTCTCCCCCTTTGACATCAATGGCAAAGGGTCACCTTTGGGGCTCGAGGCTAAGAATGAGCCTCTTAGCTTAGCCCCTCCCCCACCTCCTTTTGAGGTGGTTAATTCTGGGGTGGGAGTATTTCTACTCCCCAAAAGCACTGTTCTTTACCTTTATCCTTTTCTCTTCTTTTCTAAATTTTTTGATTCCTCTGACTATTTCTATCTGTGTCATCATTCCTGTTCCTATCATTGTTCCTATTCTTGTTCATTCATGTTCTTGTTCCTATTCATATTCTTGTTCTTGTTCACATCCATATTCCTATTTCTGTTCCTATTCTCATCCATGTTCCTATTCCTGTTCCTATTCATGTTCATGTTCATGTTCATGTTCATGTTCCTATTCCTATTCATACCTATTTTTGGAATGTCTGCTCTACACCATTTTGTTGTGTGACCATCATTATTGCACTTATAAAACTTAATGTTATTATTCCTTGGAGGTGCAAATATCTTAGGATTTCTCCTAGTGAAGCCATATCCTCTTCTATCATGAACCTTACAATTCATTGCCTTGTGACCAAACTGATTACATGAGTAGCAATACCCATGGAAAAGTTATCTATTCCCATATTCTTATCTTTCATGTGTCCTACACTGTGAAGCCATGTGCCCAAACCTATGACATGAAAAACATCTTCCATTGAAGCTTCCTTGTCTTGACCTCATTGGTCTCTTGTTCTGATTGTTGTTCCATATATATCTTCTTTGTGCATTGTTCCTATATTTGTTGAACCCTTTATTGTCCAACTCATCCTCTGATGTCTCACTCCCTCTTACACTATCTTCTTCTGATGTATCTTCATCTGAAGTTTCTTCTTCTTCAAGGCTTGAAGTTGACTCCTCTTCCCATTTCTTTTGAACCTGTTTAGAACCAAGACCTATTTTGTTTGTTGCTCCTCTTTGTATCTTGATTATTTTATCCACACTCTTTGCACTATTTACATACTTGTATAGCTTATTCTTGGAATCTTCTAAATCTTCCTTTAGTAGTGCCACTTCTTGTGCTAACTTCTCACATTCCAAAATATTTGCTTCTAACTTATCTTTGAACTTCCTTGCCTTAGCCTTTGATTTTTCTAAATCCTCTATGAGCAATCTTCTTTCTTCATCACATTCTTGAAACTAAATTTCAAGTTTAGAGTGTTGCTTCCTTACCTTCTTTACCATGTCAAGGGCATAGATAAGTTCTCCCTTGAGATCATAACCATTCTCTGCTGAATAATCCTCTATTTTTTTACCTTTGTCCACATCATTACTTTCTTTTGGCTTATCTTCTATAGGATCACTCACTTCTCCTTCTAATGCCATTAGAATATTTTCATCTGATTCTTCAAGTGCATCTTCATATTCATCATCACTAAAACTATAATCATCTTCAAGATGTCTAAATTTACCACATCTAAAACACTTGAGAATAACTGGAGTCTTTTTTTTAATTGGTTCTTTTTTTTCAATAATAAATAGGACTTCATCTCTATCATTGTCTGAAAAACTAGCATCACTATCATTTGAGTACTTACTTGCATTATCCGCATAGTAGCTCCTCTTTTGTCTTTGGAAGAACTTATTTCCTTGTCTGCTTTGTCCATCCTTGCTTTTCTTTTGATGCCTATATCTTTCTGATTCCCTATACCTGTGATCCTATTTTTCTTCACCATTGTTGTTCTTTGGTTCTTTACAATCTTTTGCAAAATGTCCATACTTTCCATAATTGAAACACTTAACAGATCTTAGATCTATGGGTCTTCTAGAACCTTTATATCTTCTACCATAATTAGCTTCTTCATCACTAGATGACTCATTGCTTGATTCTGACTTCTTACCCTTTGTTTCCTTGATTGCTTTGAATGTTGCTTCCTTCTAGGAAATAGGAACTTTTGTTCTTATCTCAAAATTTGTTAGCATACCAAGCAACTTATCTCTTGTCAAAGTATCACCATCCAATGATACTTCTATAGCAAAAACTTGTTCACTGAATCTATTTGGAAGAGATCTTAAGACTTTATCACAAACATCTGATTCATCAATCTTCATTCCAAGTCCTTGCATATCATTAACAACCTCATCAATTCGAATTAGATAAGCACTGATATTTTCATCATCATTCATTCTCAATGCTTCAAATTGTCCTTTGAGATTTCGTATCTTTGCTTTCTTGACACTTTTATCTCCCTCATATATACATTGCAATTTATCCCACATTTCTTTTGCAGTTTTACAATGCATAATTTTCATAGATTCTGATCTACGCAAACCTCTCACAAGTGCATTCATTGCTTTTGAATTATAGTGTTGTAGTAGCTTACCTTCCTTATCTGTAGGAGGATTGACTACTGGATCATATCCAAATTCCATTGCATCCCAAACTTCATTGCCAAGTGCCATCAAGTAGAACCTCATCATCATACTCCAATACATGTAGTCACTTCCATCAAATATTGGTGCTAAATTATTTGAGGACACATCCTTAGGATCCATTGTGTTCTTGTTAGATTTTCCTTCAAGTTGTTAAACTCTTCTGAAGGCACCCACTCTGATACCAATTGAAGAACACAAGCTTATACTGAGAGGGGGGTGAACAGTATAAGAGCACTTTTTACTTTTCTTTCCAAATCAATATTATGCAGTGTATAGATAGCAGTATCAATAGCAGTAATCAAAGCAATGCACAAAACACCATACACAATAGAGACACCAATTTAACATGGTTCACCCAAATATGGCTACTTCCATGGAGAAAATATTTCACTAAATTTTCTCAATCAATCTCTTGGGAATCCTTCCCAATTACAATGTTTATGGATCTCTGTCCAAAGGAGATGTTGATCCCCTAAATATGGTTTGTGGATCTCTATCCATAGGAGAACTCCTTCTCCTCTGCTCTGGTTGGTGATCCTCTAGAAGACTACTGCCTCCACTACACTGGCTTGTGGATCTCTCTCCACTGAAGACTCTTGTCCCCACTTAGAAGACCTATCCTCACTGCCCTGGCTGATGGATCTCTATCCACTGGAGACTACTATCCTCTCTGCTCTATCACCTCCAAAGCTCTATCTCAATTATATACTAAACATAGTCTAGTCGGTCTAGCATAACTCTACTCAACTCTTGTACTAAACATAGTCCAGTCGGTCTAGCACAAGTCTGCTCAACAAGCTCACTCAAATCTACACTAAACATAGTCCATTTGGTCTAGCATAAATCTGCTCAACTCTTGTACTAAACATAGTCTAGTCGGTCTAGCACAAGTCCACTCAAATCTACACTAAATATAGTCTAGTCGGTCTAGCACAAATATACTCAATCTCTCTCTCTGGTCTAGCATAAACCTATCCTCAAATCTACACCAAACTCTGCTCTCAAATCTGCACTAAACATAGTCTAGTCGGTCTAGCACAAATCTATCTTCAATATCTATCCTCAAGCCTTAACTCAAGGCTTGACTCAACTCTATTGGATCTACCCCAAACCTTAACTCAAGGTTTGAACAAATCAATCAACTCTGCTCTCAAGTCTTCTCAAAGACTTGTCTCAAATATGCCTTGCAAGCTTCCACAAAATCTCACACCAATCTGTCCACAAGTCCTCTCTAGAACTTGCTCAAATCTGCTCTACAAGTCCTCTCTAGAACTTGTTCAAATCTGCTCTACAAGTCCTCTCTAGAACTTGCTCAAATATGCTCTACAAGTCCTCTCTAGAACTTGCTCAAATCTGCTCTACAAGTCCTCTCTAGAACTTGCTCAAATCTGCTCCACAAGTCCTCTCTAGAACTTACCTCAAATCTGCTCTACAAGTCCTCTCTAGAACTTGTTCAATCTCATAGAAACATAAAGAGAATTGTTAGAGACTCAATATGTTCAAATCTCAATCACTTTCACAACTCAAATCAATCTCATAGAAGCATAAAGAGAATTGTTAGAGACTCAATATGTTCTATACTCAAAGTTCAATCACTTTCTCAACTCAATATCATAGAAGCATAAAGAGAATTGTTAGAGACTCAATATGTTCTATTCTCACAACTCAATCTCTTTCACAACTCAAATCAGAATATAGAATAGTTTGTTTTATGGAACTTGAACAATCACTTCATACATCCACTTGACTAGGTTCAATCAACTCTACTCAACCAATCACTCAAGAAACAACCCTTTCTTACAAACTCTAGTCCAAGCATGTATCATCCAACTCAAAATATTTCCAACAATGCTCAACAACAAATCTCACATAACAATGATACTCATGTTCTTTTCAAACCCTAGTTCAAGTTCTTTGCATAACAACTCACTTCAATAACAATGCTCATAAATCAATCTTCACATAACAATGATACTCATGTTCTTTTCAAAACCCTAACTCAAGTTCTTCAACCAACCAATGGCATCAACAACAATGCTTACAAAACAAGGTTTTAATCACAACTCTCAAATTCAGAAAACCTTGAAGCATTAACTCAAACACTTTTGAAAAGGAAACCCTAATCAAATCCTTTTCACTCCAAACTTAATTTTCAAGTAAGCCAATCAACCAACTCAACCAAAGAAGAATTTGCCCATACCTTTTTGTTTGACAAGGAGTTGATCTCACAAATCTGCCACACTCACAATTACTTCTTTGCCAATCTCAATAAGGGTTAGAAGATAATTTTCTCAACAAAACATAACACAAAAAATAATATCAAAATTACACCTTATCACTCCAACTTGATTAATAATCAACACCCTCACAATAATCACAAAAACCCTTAATTCAAATTAACATAATACCCACAAAGTCTTAATCCTCCAAAAATCAATATAGCAATTTAAGACTTTATTAAAAATTAAAACCAGAAATCCTCTTATAGCTCCAAATGATAATTCTCAACAACCACCACTTTTCTACAAAGCAACCTTACCAAAAAATTCCATTAATCAAACCTTATACCTCCCAACTTAGGCAAATAATTAAAATTAAAACAAAAAATATTACCTCACCTTCGGAGGGAATCGAACCCTCAACCTTGCTCCCAATGTGCGCCTTAGCCATGGCCAAAGTCACCACACGAGCCAAGCACTCATTTGTGATTAACGAAGCACCACGTGCTTCTTAATATCCTAACACCTTCCGCCTTGGGCAAAAGAATGTGCATCGTGGGTGCCTTAACCAACACAACTCACGATGCACCTATCGAGATTCGAACGCAAACCCTTTCACAAGCCAACGCTTTCACGCTTCCCAAAATACCACTAGGCCACACTGTCCTATGTGACTTCGAGGATTAAAGCTTCCTCCCTTAAACGCTTCACTGTCACGACTTTCATAAAAACTCACGAGCTCTTATCTTCGCATGCCAATATTTTTAATTTTGAGCAAGGATAATTAATTTGGACTTTGGGCATTGTATTTATATGCTTCCTCCATTACTTTGAAGATGTCGATGCTCTCCATGTTATCTTCCATGACGTCGGTAGAGATTATAAAGGCTTCGAATACCTTTTGTCTTAAACCCAACCTTTGGGTTTATAAAATGTATTTAAACTTTATAAAACCCACTTTGCATTATAAAATATTATAATGAGAATTATAAATATTTTATTTGGGTTTTCACCATATCACTTTAATATTATAATAACCATTATTATAATATTATGCCTTTGATAAATTACCTCCTTCTCACTGTATTCCATGTCGTAAATAATATTTATTTATAAAATTTAAATTCTCACTGAATTTAAATAATTTATAAAATAAATATTATAACTCCTTTTTAACTTCTATTTTCTGCACTGATTCTCTTGATCTTTGGCCTTCTTCCTGGATATCAAATAACCATTTTTATCCCCTTTGTTTCCTGCTGAATTCCTTGATATTAATGATGACTTCATCTGGTGACATCAATGACAACTTTGACTTAGGGACTCAAAATGTCCAACATTCTTTTGATTTGTTCAAAGCTAATGTTTATTACCTTTTTCCAAGTGAAGACCTTCCTTCTTGTGCAATAATTCAAGGATGCACTTACCCATATAAACACTTCACCTTTGTGATATTTTGAGGGGTAGTCCATTCAAGAATAATCTTAATTTTTTTTGGATTTATGCTCAATCCATCAGCTAAGATAATATTACCTAAGAATATCAATATATATTTATAAAAATTACTCTTCTCAAGGTTTATGAACAACCATTCAGCTCTAAGTGTGTCAAGCACCACTCTCAAATGCCCTACATGCTCTCCCATATTTCTACTAAAAAATAGAATATCATAAAAATAGACTATAACAAATTTTCCAATATATGGTCTCCATACCTAATTCATGGTTCACATGAAGGTAGTCTAAGCATTGGATAATTTGAACGACATGACTATCCACTAAAATAAGCCATCCTTATTTTTAATAGTAGTCTTCCATTCATCTCCTTCTTGAATTAGTATTTCATGATATCCATTTTGAATTTCAATCTTGGATAAGATTTTACCACATGACAAACAATCTAATATATCATCCATTTTGTGTACATGATATTGATATTTCATAGTGATTTTGTTAATGGCTCTGGAATCCATGGATCATCTCCATATTTTGCCTCCTTTCTTGAGGGAGAATAAAGCAGGTGATGATTTCCCTTATAAAACCCTTTTCTAATAATTATCTAGAGGTATCAACCTATACGCAACTTGATTTAGGAATTTAGTACTAAGAATCCGATCAATTTGATGTGTAAGGCCTTTAGATGGAGGTAAACCAACAGATAGCTCAAATGGGGTCAATTTTAAATATTAACTTAGACATTTTTACACCTCTAATGGGACTATTTGTTTCTACTAATTGATTTTTATACCCCTCTAGGATATAAAAGCTACCAAATTTCTCCCTCTATCTCTTTGAGCAAGTTTTTTCAGCCCATTATAAAAAAATATAGGGTTGCTATTTCACTTGAGTATTCATATTTAAGAGGCTTCAAGATATGGTGTCTAATCCCATGTTGAATTTCATATGTATTTTCTTTGCCATGGTGAACTACATACTTGTTATAGTACTGAGGCCTACCTAGTAATAAATGACATGCATCCATAGGTACTACATCACAAAGAACTTTATCTTCATAAGGACCAATTTTGAAAGCAACAAGATAAGACATATTCACCAGTACACTATGATATTTTTGAACCAAGAGATATTGTAAGGACTAGATTTTTGAATATAAGCAAGTTGAAATTTGTCTACCATTTTTTTACTTATTATATTTTTGGTAGATCCACTATCTACAATCACCTTGCATACTTTCTTTCTACACTTGCATTTTGTTTGAAAAATGCTCTTTCTTTTTCAATCAGGTTTTGGTACCTCTTTATCCCTCGATATTAGAGGTCCCCATAGCATCAATTTCTCTCCTATTTTTACTTCTACTTCTTCAGTTGAAGGTTCTTATCATAATTCTTCATTTGATACAATAGCCCTCTTGGGGTTGTGTGGGTAGTCCATGACCTTGTGGGTTTCATCACATATGAAATATCTTAAGGGTTTCCATCCTCCAAAAGATTGTCATTCCTTTCCTCTACCTCTGAACCTCATCTTCCTCTAAAGTTAGGGTTCATACTCCCCTCAATATTTTATTCTTTGGTAGAATTGGAGGAACTCCCTCTTTCTCTATTTTGGCTAACATCGCACTTTTTAATCAATTTACTCTTTCGATTCAATTTCTCTTATGTATTTAAAGCATATTAATACACCTCATCCACTATAGTTAACTTAACTAATGTAAGCTCATAATGGAGTTGAAACCTTAACCCATTAACATATCTAGTTGCTTCTTATTATTTTGTTTCTTGTATATCAGTCCATATTTGGAACCTCATGAACTGCTATGTATATGACTGTATGGATTGTTTCCTTTGCCTTAGATTCTGAAGTTTCTTAAAAAAAAATTATTGATAATCATATGGTGAAAATCAAGTTTGTAAATACTTCAACATATTGGGCCATAATATGATTATTTTTATTTCCTTGCCTTCTCCTGGAACTCTAAAAATTTTCCCACAATAGGCCAACATGAGACTTCAAATTGAAGGCTACAAACATCACCATTTTTGGATCATATTCATTCGTATATTCCATTTAAAAATACCTTTCTAACTCTTGAATCTAGTCAAGGAATAATTCTATATTAAGTTCACATTTAAAATCTAAAATATCAACTTTCACTTTGGAAATTTTCTTGAACACAACTTCAATAAACCTCTTCATAGGATCTACCACCCTAGCGACATTCTTCTAGTCTTCATGTTCATGTTCAAAATCATCCAAATATAATATTACCTCATTGGGTTCTAACCTCCTAAGCTATTCATATGCATTGTTCCTCCTTGGACCTACATTCCTCCTACCTCTTCGTATCTAGTTTAGATGGATTCTTCTCTAGGCCATATTGAGATGCTCTGATACCAAACTAATGTAAACTCTCTACAATATCAAACAATTTGCAACCTTGTTTCGGATAGACTTGGAGAGGGAGGTCATCCACCTTGGCGGGTGGCTCCCTGAGCCTTCGATCAGTAGATCTTCTCGACGGACGAGGGATAGTCTGACTGAGCAGTCAACATCATATCACTGCAGGCGGTTAGATGAGGGGGGTGGTAGTAGGCATGATGCGGTGGCTAGCGAGAGCCGCCTCGGCAGGGTCCCGTAGGACCCACACCACGGGGGGTAGTTCCCGTCGCACCGATCCTGCGTGATCATGGTGGCCGACGCCTTAGGTTGGGTTTTTGGATATGCTTGCGGGGTCTGAGGACCGGTTTTGTAGCCTGCGGGCATCTTTTTGACGATATATATATATATATATATACCTGTTTTATTTTTGAATTTGTACATGTGATGATGTGATTTTTGTTATGCATGTTTATTCATTTTGATGAATGCAGATGTTATGATGAATTGAAATGTTTTAAATGTCTATGTGATATGCGAGGTGAAATGGATGAATGACGTTTGTGATGATTGCACTGTAGGCTGTTTAAGAAGCTCTTTATTTACCTGGTTTTTTTTTTTTTTTTGTTTTTTGTATTTTCTGATGGTATCATAAAGATGATAAGTAGCGCAGATGGTTTTGGGATGAATGTATGATTTTCTGAGATTCAGGCAGTTTTATCTCACTATCCATGACTGTACTTTATCTCACAAGACTTTTTAACAAGGTATGAATCGGACCTATTTTTGACCGAGTTATTTAACATCCCTGTGTGTGCAGTTGATTTCATTTAGTGGTATTTGTTAGGATACCGCCAGTGCCAGGTGGGCTTTCAACCGAACCTGTACTGAGGATCACCTAATTAGCTCCACAAATTCCTTTGTTGTATGTACTAAGATTAATCTGCGGTGTAATCCAGGATGCCATAAGCTAGCTCATCCACATGCAAACATTGATCCGTACGCAAGTTAATGTGACAGATATATCGTCATGCGAGAGGTTTACTTCTGTTACCGATAGGCTATTAACCAAATTGGTACTGAAGCTTGCCTTATGACCTATAGAATGCTGAGAGTTCCAGGGATTCAAGGTCAACTCCCTTCTTTTTTTCAATTGTATTGGGATACTTGCTCTTTTGTAGTGATAAGATCACTGTTTATTTTGATTTTTTTTTTTTTTTTTTTTTGAGCAAGGGATTTGGGATATGAAGTGATGAAAATCACTGTTGTTTGTGCCTTTTGATGTGTGCACTATAGTTTGTCAAATTTTTGAGTTTTGACATTTTGCAAATTTTTGTTTTTTTTGCAACTGTTGAGAACTGTAGGGATTCTTAGGGAATTGGGTAGGGAGGAAGCTTGTCCTTTTTCCAACTCTCAGCATTCTAGGGGTCATTCGCACAGGGGGATGAGCAAGATAACCGTTTCTCTTATGGTGACCTAGATTATTTTGCAGGGTTTCGTCTTTCGTTCACACAATTTGGGAATTTTAGTGTTTTGATTTGTGTTGGGATGTTACGTAACAAGGTGTATTTCAAGTATGACTCTACCTTCGTAAAATCAGTTCGACTTGGTACAATACATGGCTAAAGAGGAAAATGATGACTGAATCACTAAAACTCTTGGTACATTCCCAGACCACTGACTGTAGTGTGGTAAAATTTATGCATGGTGTTTTTATTGATTTTGATGAATTCGAGTATGCCTAGAATTGAGATGCAAATCTTTGTTGTTTTTGATGATTTTTGTTGTTTTGTTTTTGTTTAATTTTTTTTTATTTTTTTTTGACCAAATGATTGCGATAATCATTGGAGCTTTTTGGGTTGACCAAGAGATTGCAATAATCCTTGGAGCTTTTAGGTTGACCAAGAGATTGCGATAATCCTTGGAGCTTTTTGGGTTGACCAAGAGATTGCGATAATCCTTGGAGCTTTTTAGGTGACCAAGAGATTGCGATAATCCTTGGAGCTTTTTGGGTTGACCAAGAATTTGTGATAATCCTTGGAGCTTTTTGGGTTGACCAAGAGATTGCGATAATCCTTGGAGCTTTTTAGGTGACCAAGAGATTGCGATAATCCTTGGAGCTTTTTGGGTTGACCAAGAATTTGTGATAATCCTTGGAGCTTTTTGGGTTGACCAAGAGATTGCGATAATCCTTGGAGCTTTTTAGGTGACCAAGAGATTGCGATAATATTTGGAGCTTTTTGGGTTGACCAAGAATTTGTGATAATCCTTGGAGCTTTTTGGGTGACCAAGAGATTGCGATAATCCTTGGAGCTTTTTGTTTGTTTGTTGTTTTTTTTTTTTTTTTTTTTTTTGGTACATGGCTTTCTTAGATATGAAATGGTCGCAAATGACTGATATTCAAGGGTTCTGTTTCCTTGATACCGTCAAGAGAAGCTAGCCTGTACGTTCCTGGTCCTATTTTGCTATCAATGACATAAGGACCTAGCCAATTTGTAGTGAATTTGTCTCTCATATGGGACAACAAATTAGAGTTTTTTTGGTTTTCCTTCAGAACCAGATCACCAACCCGAAAGTCTCTTAGGTGAACTTTCATGTTGTAAGCTCTCTTAAGACGCTCTTGATAGATACGTAAGTTCTCGAGAGCATTAACGCGTCTTTCGTCAAGCAACGTAAGTTGGTCTAACCGGGCTCGCCGTGCAGGTGTCATCATCGATGAATTCCTGCATTGATTTGCGGAGGGAAGGAATTTCCAACTCGAGGGGCATTACTGCTTCGAGCCATACACTAGTGAAAACGGAGTTGCCCCAGTGGGCGTCCGAATGCTAGTGTGATAAGCCCAAAGGGCAAGTGGGATTTGTATGTGCCAATCCTTATGACTGTCTGCGACGATCTTTTTAAGGATGGCGACTAGCGTTTTGTTTGACGCCTCTGCTTGCCCATTTGCTTGCGGATAATAGGGTGTTGAAAAGCTGTGATAAATTTTGTACTTTGTGGTTAAATCACGCACGTCTTTGTTCTTGAATGATGGCCCATTATCCGAGATTATTTTGGATGGAATACCAAAATGACATATGATGTAATGCAAAATGAACTCCGTAATGCGGGGTCCTGTCGTAGAGGTTAACGAAATTGCTTCCACCCATTTGGTAAAGTATTCTGTGGCCGTTATGATAAACGTGTGACGGCCTGACGATGCAGAGGAGATCTTTCCGATTAGATCGAAACCCCACTACAAAAATGGCAAAACAAACTGGACTGTCTGTAGGGCCTGGGAAGGTGCGTGCATTAAATTGGCATGATGTTGACATTTTACGCACCTCTTGACATACATGCAACAATCTTGCTCTAAAGATGGCCAATAATAGCCCATGCGAAGAATGCGCTTTGCAATGGCCATACCACTGAAGTGGCCACCACATGTACTGTCATGCGCTTGGGTGACTGCCCAAGTGGACTCTTGTCTGGTCCAAGCAACGAAGAAGAATTCTGTCGTAGCTGCGACGATACAAAATGTCTCCTGTCAAGACATATTTTGCCACTTTCTGTTTGAATGTTCATTTTGCGGCTTGCGTCAATCCAAAGGGTAGATTACCTAACTTGAGGTAGTCTCTTATGGGTAAATACCAATCTTGTTGATCGGATACCCCGACAGTTTGAACAGCCAATCCCTTTTGGAGTTCTTCCCAGTTGGCATGTATAAAATAGTTTCGGATTCGAAAGAACTTATCCGAAGATGGTTCGATCTGGATCATGTGGATTCCTGGCATCAAGTCTGAGCTTGCGCATTCCATCGCGGGTTGCGATAAGGTATTGACTTGAATAGTTGTCATGTCACCGAAAAGGTCTTGCGGGATTAGTGACCCTAAGGAGGCCATTGTGTCTGCAAAATGATTCGATGATCGAGGGAGTGCCTCGATGTCATACCACTCAAGTTTTGCCAGGAATTTATCCACGAGGGCTTTATAGGCCTTTAGGACTGGGCATTTGCATTGATATACCCCTTTGACTTGATTGACGATTAACAACGAATCACCAAAGATGTTCAGTATTTTGATGTTCATGGTGATATCTGTCTGAAGACCTAGGAGCAAGGCTTCATATTCTGCATTGTTGTTGGTGCACTAGAAGTTTAATTTAAATGACAGGGGCATTGGAGCACCCTGCGGTGTGAAGAATACAATTCCTGCGCCACCACCTTGCTCGCATTTAGAACCATCAAAAAATAAGGTTATGTCGGCCTAAGACTCGAGCTCTTCGTAATCCGGCGATTCCGAGACATGGAAGACCTCATCATCGGGTAGTTCTATGACCAGAGGCTGATCGTCTTCAAGAGGAGCCTCTGCTAGTTGATCGGCTATGACTTGCCATTTTATAGATTTTTGCCCAATAAAATCAATGTCAAATTTCGTCAACAACATAATCCATTTCGTCGTGCGGCTACTATGATAAGTACGACTCATCATGTATCGCAATGGATTCTCCTTAGACACAACATACATCGTGTTTCTCAGCATGTAATGGCGTAGCCTCTTGGTAGCAAACACCACCGCCAAGCAGAGTTTTTCAACATATGCATAGTTAAGTTCGTAACTGACCAGGGTGCGGCTAAGATAATAAGTAGCCTGTTCTTTGTAAAGTTCATTCTTCTGGGCTAGCATTGCACCCAGTGCCACCTCAGTAGCTGAGATGTATAAGTAGAACGACACACCTGGTCTAGGCGGTGCCAATACTGGCAGTGAAGCCAAGTATTGTTTGATTTCATCAAAGGCTGACTGGCACTCGTCATCCCAATGAAATGTGACCCCCTTGTGCAATAGTTTGTTCATTGGTCGACATTTGTTAGATAATTGTGCTATGAAGCGTTTAATCGACGTGACCTTTCCTTGCAGACTTCTGAGTTGCTTGATAGTGGTTGGGGGAGCCATTTCAAGGATTGCCTTGACTTTGTTTGGGTCCACTTCGATGCCTCTCTTGGAGACTATAAAACCCAAGAGTTTTCCAGATGTGACGCCGAACACGCACTTCTTGGGATTCAGTCTAACCTTATGCTCTATGAGGCAATCGAGAATCTTGCTTAAGTCACCGAGATGATCTGAGCACAAGAGAGACTTGGCTAACAAATCATCCATGTAATCTTCCAAAGTTTTATGCATTTAATCGTGGAAGATATAAGTCATAGCACGTTGGTATGTAGCGCCAGCATTTTTAAGGCCAAAAGGCATGACCTTATAACAAAATGTCCCCCAAGGCGTTGTGAATTCCGTTTTGAGTTGGTCTTCAGGATTGATACGAATTTGATTGTATCCTGAGAAACCATCCATTAGGGAGAGCATTTCGTGACCCGCTGTAGCGTCTACCAATGCATCGATGCTTGGCAAGGGGCAATCATCCTTAGGACTCACTTTGTTTAGGTCTCTAAAGTTAGTGCATATGCAAATCCTCCCGTCGGGCTTCTTGACAGGAACCATGTTGGACAACCATGGCGGATAATCCACGCAGATGACAAATTATGCATCCAACAGCTTTTGCAATTCGTCTTTGACCATCAAGGCCACTGTTGGGTGCATTTTTCTTAGTTTTTGCTTTACTGGCTTGATTTTCGGATCAAGCATTAAATTGTGCATGACTAGCTGCGGGTCTAGTCCTGGCATATCTTTGTATGAACATGCAAAAACCTCCTTCTTTTCTTTAAGAAGGGCAATGTAATCGGCTTGCTCTTCGGGGGAAAGGCTTACCCCCAGCTTGAGAATACGTGGATTCATTGGATCTGTGCCGATGTCTACGTCAGTCGTCTCTTTGACTGACATGTGAGATCCGTCCTCCAACTGATGTGGAGTTGGGATTAAATGGATATCATCAGCTAAGTTAAGATCTGCGTTTGGGACCTCGGGTCCCTCTTCAGCTTGAAAAATATCTTGAGTTGTCCTTGGGGTAAAATGAAGCATTTCACCGAAAGGCCAGTACTCTGATGGTTACAATGGTGAATTGACGCGATCCCAGTCAATGGCATCCATGTTTAGATGCAATGACCATGATGGGTCGATCGGATTGCGGATGGGTGTGGTCAAATCAATGGAGATCATGTGGATGGAACGAATTTGGTCTCCAGAACCACGGGTGTGATGACTCGATTCTTTTAGATGTTCCCTATACTCTGGATCTGGCTCTACGGGAACAGGCACGAATGGATCCTCTCTAGGTGCAAATTCATCTCTATGTGTAAAAATGCAGGCGGGGTCTTCCCTCGGTACTGCTGTCCTGATGGGATCTCGAGGTGGACGATGCTGATCTTGAATTTGGAGCCATAGGCCTAACACTTGGTCCCACCTTGTTGGGTCTACATGCCATTCATGTCCTAATCGTATACCCATTTGTCCCATTAGATCTTCATGAGTTAGAGCGCGGTGATGTCGTTGCGCATGTCTGAGATAGTCCATTTTAGTTTCGTCTTCTAAATCGCTTTCATAGATCCAAAATTGTTCATCCTCTTCAACATCTGTTGCTTGCGACATTGAAGACTCTTCCTGTTCCAGTGAATTAATCTGGTCCCATTGCGGTTGTTCCACTCTTAGTGGAGGGACCTGATTATTTTGAGACTGTGTTATTTCGTCTGGAACCTCTAAGGGGAACAGTTTCAAAAAAATGTCTGGAAGCCGTTGTTGTTCTTTTTGAGGATTGCTCTCTGAACTTCCACCTCTCTCTAGCAAAGGAGAGGGATTATTGCTATTTCCAGGGGTGTTTGTATACCATGGGAGATAATCCCCTAATGTGTATTCTGTGTTTGGATTGGTGTACGGGTCTTGTGCCAATCCCCCCCTGTTGCCTATTTCTAGGCCTTGCATATTTTCAACCAAGATGTCTAATGGCAGGGGAATGGTTGAACCCTACCCCTGACTTGTCATATGGCATCCGATATCTTGGTTGGAAAAGGATCCGCATCCCTTGCTCATATCTGCCTAGCCCATACCCATGCCAATTGCATTGTTCGAGATATTTTAGGGCAAATTCTAGGTTTGACAGATAATTGATGTTTTCGACAAAAGGCTCTTCATCTGTTTCCTTTTGTTTGCATGGTTCAGAACCATGATCAAGTCCCCCATACAAAAAATTCATTTGATTCGATGGGTAGCCTAGAGGGACGATTGTTCCAATGGGAAGGCGAGGTCTTCCCATGTCTTGTACTGACTCCAATGTGGGGGTTGCCACAACATTTTGCACTAAGTACTCTCCCAAGCCCGTACTTGCCATCTCAACAGTGATTGTTGATGATTGGGTAGGAGGAAACGGTAGTCCTTCCTGAGTCCATTCCATGTTTGGTGGTTCAGGAATCTTGGTTTCCTTTGCGTTGGGCACTCCCTCTGTTGATATCGCTGAAATCGTGGGCAACCCCTCTTCTAGAGGCTTAACCTCTTCCATGATTTTATTTCCCTTGTCCTTATATTGGGCCACGATAGGTGGCATTGATGATGAAGGAGCCGATGATGACGTCTCACCTGGCTGGGATTTTGCCTTGTTGGCCACCAGTGGTACTTGCGGTATCGGACCCTGTTTAGATGGATTTAATTGAAAATCCAAATGCGTTGATGGGAGGGTCGATTGAGGTATAAATTGTACCGCATTGCAATACTTGAAGGGCTCTAAGTCCATTGGGACTACATGTATTTGCCCTTCATAGGCATACTTCAAGCACTGGTGTGCGATCGAGGGGACACACTTCATGTCCCTGATCCAAGGCCGCCCTAGCAGTATGTTATAAGCCATTTCGCCTTCTAGCACATGGCACAGTGTGGGTATTGAATTTTGTCCTACCTTTATAGGTAGAACAACGGTGCCGACTGTCGAGAAAATTGCATCATTAAAAGCTCGCAGTGTGTACATGGAAGCGGTGATGTGAGAGGCTGGCAGTTTTAAATGTTTCAATGTTGCAGTGGTTATAATGTTACTGGACGAGCCAGTATCTATCAGCACTCTCTTGTACGGGATCCCTTTGACCCGCGCGATAATGTGTAGGGGTGGATCCGACATGTCATTTGATATTGTTTTGACCTTGTTTTCTTTGAATGTGATGACAGGCTCCGTACATTGTTTCACATGTCCCACGAAGGCGTTGAAAGAATTTGCTTCGTGGGGTTGTACTTCAATGGCTTTTAAAATGTCCATAAGAGCTTCTCTATGGGGAGCTGATTGTTGAATAAGCTCGTAGATGGACAGCCTAGCCGATGTGGTCCGCAAACTCTGTGTGAGTTTGGTTCATATCGTGACCTCAGGTCTAGGTGGAGGTAACTGCGTTGGGTGTTGTTGAGGCTGCGATGTCGACGGAACTTCCCTCGCAGGTACCTCGGGGGCAACTGCTGGGTATTTTCTGTTCCTTGTTACAATGCTAATCATTCCCACAAATCCTTGTGCGGGAAGATCTTGTCGCACCTCGTTAATTTGGAGCGGTTTTGTCTGTGCCTCGTGGGTAGGCAGGGGGTCCTTGAATACCCCCATTTGTTGGTTGTTCGGTGCGATGGGGTTGTCCACGACCAATGTTCGATTGTAGATCAAATCCTGGACTAGTTCTTTGAATTTCCAGCACCCATTTAGGTCATGTCCTCTACGCCTATGAAATCTGCAATACAATTCCTCCCTATACCCCCTAGGCTTGGGAACGTTAGGGTCAAAAATTTGGATTTCTGGTAGAGTAACTAAATTTGCCGCTGATAAGCGGTCAAATAAGGAGTCCCTAGACTCCGCATACGGGGTGAATTGTCACCTAGGGCGACGCTGCTGATACTGCTCCTGTCTCCTGTTATCTCTTTCGTAAGCAGGAGGCACTGCCTGGTAGTTAGCCTTTTGAGGCTGCATTTCTTGCACAGGCGCGGGGACATTTATCGCAACTTGGTTGACTGCAGCGTGTTGTGGTTGCGTTGTCCCGATTTTAGTGGTTTTATTCCACTCTTTCTTCTTAGGCTTGGCAATTGTGCCTTCGCCTATTTTAATCTCTTCTATGACTCTGGCTTGCGCCAAAGCTTCTTCTAAGCTGTCGTATTGTCGCAGCAACAATAGACCAAAGATTGATTTTAAGCAACTTTTTGCGAACATTTGCGTGAGATCCGACATGGGAGGATGGTAGGGTAACTTAGAAAGCAAAGCTCTCCATCGGTTCCCATACGCTGCCATTGTTTCCTCCTCAAATTGTTTAAGGCTAGCAAGATCACTAAGTGATGCCTTCTTCCTTGTGTTGAAGGCAAAACGTTCAAGAAACACGTCTACTAGCTGATCTAAGCTGCTTATGCTGTGTTTGGGCAGCTGTGTGAACCAATCCGAGGTAGGGCCTGCGAATGTGGTTATGAATGTTCTAAGCAATAATGCGTCATTATCTTGAATGCCAAAGCATTGGCTTAGAAATCGTGTAACATGTTCCTGTGTGTCCTATTCACCTTTAAAAACTGCCAATTGAGGCAACTTGAAGTGTTCGGGGTAAAGAGGTGTAGGCACTGAGGGATGCACCGGATTATTGCGGAGTAGACGTAATGTGGGTTTTTGATGCCCAGCAGCTTTTGTCTCCACAGACTCCAAACGCTCCAATAGCGCTTGGTATGCATCGGAAGATTTTATTTCTTCCTCTCTTGTTCGCTCTTGTTGCAAGTTACGGTAAACCGGAGGCCTATGGAGGGGTGGCCGAATGGCATCCTTCCCCGCCTTGATGGGGAGTTTCAATATATTCCTCTTTCTGGTTCATACTCCTCATAAAATTCTTGAGGAGTCTCTGGGTGAAACCTATGACCCTAATCAAGCTCTTGCTGAAGGTACCCATCATTGTTTCGGGGAGTTGCCTCCCTCTCGAATCTATGAGGTCTTGGGGGCAGAGCTTGACGAGGTCATGGAGACTCGTCTCGCACCAACGGATTACGCCTCTCATACTGTTCAGCTCTTTGGATGCGAGGGGTTGGCCCCCTCTCAGGTATTTCATAGCGTAACTCATCCGCTTCGCGTTGCATGCGTTCTTTATCCAAGCGGTATTGATACTCTATCTCTTGTTGACTTTGTTTAAGCCGCATGATTTGGGCTTGACGGATGGTATATCTAGCGACAGTCGGGTCAATTTGATCTACCCTATTTTGTTCAAAAGGTTCAAATGTTTCTCCTATGGGTTTACCTTGGTTCTGATGCTCTAAAATCTCAAGGGGTCGCTTCCCTCTGTCGAGGTAGGCAATATGTGCTCGAGGTTCTGGCCTCAAGGGGTGATCATGATATCCTGCTGGTGCGGAAATGCAAGGTTCCCGCATTGTTTGTTGCCCTCGAGGAATGCGATGGTTTTCCTCATACTCCCTTTCACGGGTGTAAATGGGATGGGCGGAGTTAGGTCGCCCTATGTAAGGAGCCCTGCGCTCCGAATTTGGTCTCTCTATTCTGATGATAGGTAAAGAAGGGATGCCATATCCACGTTGTCCCTCCAAATGGACAGTGTGCCTGTTTAGCGCTTCATCACGCGGTGGCCACTCATGCCTAGCTTTAAGAGGTGATTCTCTATTTATGTCAAGGTCTACATGTAAGGCATCTTCCCGAAAGGGGCTGCTTTGAATAGGCATACCCCACCGAGGATTCTGAATTGGATTCTTTTGTAGGTTTGACCTATAAGGCGGTATGACCAAATTCTCGGGATCTGAAGTGAAGGCGACTTGTGCCCGCTTTTTGTGTACCTTCCGAAGCTTCGCCCTTGATTGGGCTTAACTGCGGGTGTACACCATTGCGGTGCTTCTATGCTACCTAAATAAGTTTTTATCTCGTATTATGATTTTTTTTTTTTTTTGTCTACACTAGGCAGAATTAAACACACACATTCACAAAACCGTGATTATCTCTTTTAAGGATTCTTGGTGTGTCCTAAACTGGTTTAGTGCATTTTGATGTTTTGTTTTGTTTTTGTAGGTTTTGTAGAACGTTTAAATGCATCATGTAGGCTCTTATAACTCCAAAAAGGTCGCCCCTTCAATATACCAACCAGAGCCGATATACCAACCTCTCTATATACCCGCCCTTACGAGAGGGAGACTATAGGTACGTGAGAGCAGAAGGTACATGGTACGTAGGCGATACGGAAGGGGGATTGTCCTGTTAATGGCACCTACCATAGAAAACTTATCCTCGTGCGCATGGGAATCACCCCAGCTACGCTCGGTCTGTCTTCGTTAGGATTTACGCCTAACAACAGTTGACAATCGGGAAATGGATGCAAATCAAGCCAAGGTGGTGATTAAATCCACCAATGGTCTTGATCAAGGGCTGGGGTCTTACGACCAGCTACTTGGTTTAAAATTGTTTCGTGATGTGTGTGGGATTCGTTTTATTCAACAAAATGAAACTAGCATACATGACTTTTCCTAATGCAATGCAGGATTAAATGAAAACAATTAAAGAAACATAAACATAAATAGAAAAATTATAACAAAGATCATGAAAATCCCTACCTCTTCTCTGCCTGCTCCTGTTGTCTCTGAATTTCTGCTCTGAAAATTCATAGACAGGAATTCGTCCCTCTGGGAGACGAATTGCAGAACAGAATTCGTCCCTCCCAGAGACGAATTTGAATTCGTCTCAGGGTTAGATGAATTGCAGAAAATAATTTGTCCCTGTCAGAGATGAATAGCAGTCTGCAACAAAAAAATATGTACCTGTCAAGCACAAACACAAAACTTTGATCAGTTTCTATGATTTTCAAAAACCAGGGAATAGAGTCCCACCGTGATCGCCACTGAAAGCACGAGATTTCGGGCAAAGGAAACACCAAGTGCGATTGCATTCAAAATTAAGTACGCTTAAGTCCTAGAAACGTAAATTGCATGAAATGGAAAAGAAACACATTGGAAGAGACACAATCAAATAGAGAGAACACAGCCCTTTCATTAATATCCCTTGATCTCTATTACAATGGCATCTCCTCCCTTTTCAGGGGCTAGGAGCGCAAATAGAGTTTGATTACAATCACTGAATGATTCCTCTTTTCGCGTGCCCACGATTGCAATGGGCGGGCCAAGATGATGCCGCCACTGATGTCGATGAGTTATTCACCTCTGCTGCTTCTCCTATGAACAAAGAAATGACCAAGACGTCAGTAGCACCTGCTACAAATGAAAAGCGTTTGCTCTCTAAAACTAACGAAATATGCATGTAAATATTTGCCTGAAACAGTAATTACAATGAATCCAAATTGCTTCAAAACTTGACAGAAGGTAAGAAAAGTTACCAGAAGGCCACTGCCACTGAGGCAGCTAGCCAATCCACCTTCAACTAGAATTTGTCCCTGGGCAAGACGAATTCTGACTGTAATTCGTCCCTGGGTGGGACGAATTCTTCTGTGTTGAAGAAACCGACCCGCTGCTGCTCCAATGTCGGATCCCGAGACCTGTAAAACACCTGCAAACAGGGGGGTTATGTAATTGGGGCCATTTTGGGACGACCCAGATGGTCGGATTTTCCCAATTTGGCCTCCACCCTCGGGAATTTGACCTCGACACCTGCAAGTTAGCGAAACGACAAAGCAATACAAAACATCCTAAAATCTGACCAAAAGTTACAAAATTGTAGCTATGGATTAATCAAACCTAGTAACACAAAATGCAATCTAAAAAATAATCTAAAATGCTCAAAAACTAAAAATAGGACTTGGGAGGTGCGGGGGTGCCTAAGTGGGCCTCCCACCGTTGGCCCTCGATTTTGGAGCCAATCCACCAGGGATGGGCCCAAAACCTTTTAGGATTGGGGGGTCGGCGAATTGGTAGGTTCAGGTGTCCATGCGTTGGATTTGGGTAAGGTTCGAGCTTCCAAAGGCCACCCAACAACCTCCCTTGCAAAAGAGATTGGTGGATGTGGGAAGGTGAACCAAGAGGGATGCAAGTGGGTCTTCAATTCGGCAACACTTCGTTGCTTGAAAACTCCTTCAACCTGTATGTTTTGGGTGAGAAAAGTCCCACATTTTATAGACCCATGGGGTCTCTTTTGGGAGGGAAGCACAAATGCCATGTGTTGGCCATAGGTGCCATGTGGCAGTCTTGTCTTCCCATGAGGGAGGGGAGTCCTCCGTTGACTTGAGCTTTGATAAATGCCTTTTGTAACAGTATTCTAATGGCCCCTCTGTCCACCTACACACGTGTGCAAGGCAGGAGTCCTTAACTGACTGTTCTGGGCTGCCACTTGGCACCCTTTTCCTTTTTGCCCATTAAGGTTAGAATTCGTCCCACCCAGGGACGGATTTAGAATTCGTCCTGGGGTGGGACGGATTCTATTTTGAATTCGTCCCTGGGTGAGACGAATACTAGGAAGAGTGTCCAAGTGTGCCAAATTGCTTCTTGACCTTACAAAATTGCTATGAAAGTGGTTAAGACCACTGTTTAACCTCTGAGGGCTGCCCTGGGGGCTGTGTTTGTCAAAGTGATCAGTGTTTGCAGTCACATAATCGGATTGGTGCTATTTTGGTGTCTACAGATGCCCCTTTTTGGGAAGCGCTGCGGGTGACGCAGTGCTGAGAAAAAATAGATAACCAAAGCACTAATGATTAGGGTTTCTTGGTAACCTAACCAACTTTTGATGCCCCAAGTATGGAAATGGCATGCATTCTTGAATCCTTGCTTCTGACGAGCTAAGGAATTTGATTTCAAGTATTAACCTATTTTGGTGAGGTGTGACTTGAACTTAGACATTGATCAGTCATGAACAAGTGAAGGGCATTTTTATCCTCAGGGGGAACCTTGTGTTCATGATTCATGAAATGCCAAGTGTTTGATTGATTTGATTGTTGCTTGTTTACTGCCCCAAGCAGGAGCGTGATTGTCTTTGTCAATGATTCTTTGAATGCATGTCGTTTTCCTTAATTGGGTGTGTGATTGTTGATTGGTGACTAAGTGTGACTACCACACTGAAAGCACGAGATTCCGGGAAAAGGAAACACCAAGTGCGATTGCATTCAAAATTAAGTACGCTTAAGTCCTAGAAACGTAAATTGCATGAAATGGAAAAGAAACACATTGAAAGAGACACAATAAAATAGAGAAAACACAGCCCTTTCATTAATATCCCTTGATCTCTGTTACAATGACGTCTCCTCCCTTTTCAGGGGCTAGGAGCACAAATAGAGTTTGATTACAATCACTGAATGATTCCTCTTTTCGCGTGCCCACGATTGCAATGGGCGGGCCAAGATGATGCCGTCGCTGATGTCGATGAGTTCTTCACCTCTGTTGCTTCTCCTGTGAACAAAGAAATGACTAAGACGTCAGTAGCACCTGCTGCAAATGAAAAGCGTTTGCTCTCTAAAACTAACGAAATATGTATGTAAATATTTGTCTGAAACAGTAATTACAATGAATCAAAATTGCTTCAAAACTTGACAGAAGGTAAGAAAAGTTACCATAAGGCCACTGCCACTGAGGCAGCTGGCCAATCCACCTTCAACTAGAATTCGTCCCTGGGCGGGACGAATTCTGACTGTAATTCGTCCCTGGGTGGGACGAATTCTTTTGTGTTGAAGAAACCGACCTGCTGCTGCTCCAATGTCGGATCCCGAGACCTAAAAAATGCCTGCAAACAGGGGGGTTATGTAATTGGGGCCATTTTGGGATGACCCAAATGGTCGGATTTTCCCAATTTGGCCTCCACCCTCGGGAATTTGACCTCGACACCTACAAGTTAGCGAAACGATAAAGTAATACAAAACATCCTAAAATCTGACCAAAAGTTACAAAATTGTAGCTATGGATTAATCAGACCTAGTAACACAAAATGTGATCTAAAAAATAATCTAAAATGCTCAAAAACTAAAAATAGGACTTGGGAGATGCGGGGGTGCCCAAGTGGGCCTCCCACCGTTGGCCCTCGATTTTGGAGCCAATCCACCAGGGATGGGCCCAAAACCTTTTAGGATTGGGGGGTCGGCGAATTGGTAGGTTCAGGTGTCCATGTGTTGGATTTGGGTAAGGTTCGAGCTTCCAAAGGCCACCCAACAACCTCCCTTGCAAAAGAGATTGGTGGATGTGGGAAGGTGAACCAAGAGGGATGCAAGTGGGTCTTCAATTCGGCAGCACTTCGTTGCTTGAACACTCCTTCAACTTGTATGTTTTGGGTGAGAAAAGTCCCACCTTTTATAGACCCATGGGGTCTCTTTTGGGAGGGAAGCACAAATGCCATGTGTTGGCCATAGGCGCCATGTGGCACTCTTGTCTTCCCATGAGGGAGGGGAGTCCTCCGTTGACTTGAGCTTTGATAAATGCCTTTTGTAACAGTCTTCTAATGGCCCCTCTGTCCACCTACACACGCGTGCAAGGCAGGAGTCCTTAACTGACTGTTCTGGGCTGCCACTTGGCACCCTTTGCCTTTTTGCCCGTTAAGCTTAGAATTCGTCCCACCCAGGGACGGATTTAGAATTCGTCCTGGGGTGGGACGGATTCTATTTTGAATTCGTCCCTGGGTGAGACGAATACTAGGCAAAGTGTCCAAGTGTGCCAAATTGCTTCTTGACCTTACAAAATTGCTATGAAAGTGGTTAAGACCACCGTTTAACCTCTGAGGGCTGCCCTGGGGACTGTGTTTGTCAAAGCGATCAGTGTTTGCAGTCACATAATCGGATTGGTGCTATTTTGGTGTCTACATGTTCATCTCAAGAAATAACAACTAAAACAAAAAAATGTAGTATAACTAAATAAAATGGTAGAAGGTACTTAGAATAGAACTAGAATAATTTATTCGTATAGAAAAATTACAAGACAAACATTCAACAAATAACCATAGCAAAACTTCCAAAGTCTTTTTCTTCCAAAAAACTCCTTTCTATACTTTGCCGATAAAATTTCCCTACCACAGTATAACACCCCCTCAAAAACCCCAATCCTAATTGACTCCTATTTTAACTACCACTAAAATAAAAAAATAGTTGATAGATAATATTTATGCCTAATTCATACCCTCTATTCAAGAACAAAGTTGTTACAAAAATAGAAATAGACCTAATAAATGAAGATTGGGTGGAGTGGACAGAGAATGTTCCACATCAATAGGTGAATGGGTAAATCCACTCTTTGGGCCTCTTAGAGGATCTTAGTAAGAAAAAAAGTATGATTATCATCTATTGATCTATAGGAACGAGAAAAAATTGAGGAGCTTATGTGAAAATAAAAATCCATGATTCAATGGTTGAAACAAGATAGAAATTTCACCTTCTTCCATAAACTCCTTCATTCAATAAGAGCTTCTAGTTTTACATAATCCTTGAAGATAGACAATAGTGACTTACTTCATTCATGATATGTCATGAAGAATATTGCTATAGACTATATTGAACATTCTTCTCAATAGATATTTTGGAACCAAGGGCCCAATAGAAATTTCTTTAGAAACATATCCCTATCATAGAAGAAGACAATGTAGCTTTGACAGGTGCGATATCTATGAGAAATTATATACCATTATTTTCAAGATAAAAAATAAAAAATACTAGGACTAGATGACTTTCTTATTTAATTCTCTCAAAAAATTAGGTTTTTCTTAAGCATGATCTACTTGATGTGGTAGAGAAAATGAGAAGGGATAAGTTGATACTTAAATAAATTGATAAAACATATACTATGCTCATCCTAAATATCAAGAGGTTGAACAAATTTTTGATTCTAGGTTGATAGCATTATGATAAAAATACAATAAATATTTCTAATATTGGAATACATACTTTTTAAAATTATCCTATGCCATCACACATAACACAAACCAATTGTTTTTAATTTTGTATTTATATTATTACATTTACTAAGAAGAAAATATTTATTTGAATGTATTAAGTGTTGAACAACGTGAATAACTCTCTTTCAAAATAAAGAATAATCAAGCCTATTTACCATTCATGATATAATTTATTTGTCAACTATTAAAAAATGAATTGTTGGACATACAAATGAAAGGAGCAAGATATACCAGGAGCAATAGAAGAATTGGTCCAAATCACATTCGGGTTAGGCTTGACAGAATTTTCCTATTAAAGAAGTAGTTCCACTGTTCGGAGATTCTTTGTTTTCTACTCTTCCTCAATCGAATATGACCATAACCCGTTGGTTCTTGAAAATGTTTTTAGTACAATTTATAAAACCTCTTTCAAGTTTGAAGATATTTGGGTCTAAAATTTTGACCTCCACAATTAAATCTCCCCATGGTGGAAATTACAGTTCCTAGGACATCATGCAATAAAAATAACATTAAAACTTAGAAATATCAAATAAAGTATGAAACTATGAAACAAGGAAATCTTTGAAAATATATTCAAATAAAATAGAGGGTTATGGATAACCTCAAAGTCATTGAAGTATGAATTCATAATGATAATGGGAGACAGAGCTAAGAAGCCAGGAAAATGAGCTTCTGAAAAAGTATCACAACATTCTAGCTCAAGAAGAGGATTTTTGGAGATAAAAATATAGATTCCTCTGGCTCAAGGAAGGATAGTCAAATACCAAATTCTTTCACACTTCCACATTGAGAAACACAAGCTCTAATAGAATTTGCAACTCCTCAAGAGCAATGAATATCTTACCAATAATATTAACAAAATCAGGGATGAAGCCTCTTCCTATTTTCACAACCTCCTTGGCACCTCCAACCTTGATCATCCCCATGACAAGGAAATACTTTTGTGTCATACCCCTAAATCTATTTCATGACCAATAAGTTATAATCTTATTCAAACTTTATTATATGATGAAATCAAGCACGCTTTGTTATCTATACATCTTGACAAAGCCCCTGGTCTGGATGGCTTCCCTCCTAGATTCTTCTAATATTATTGGTATATAGTAATAAAGGATGTCATATCCATTATCCGTGATCTCCAAGCCATCAAAATTATCCCTAGGACAATTAACTCCACTTTCACGGCTCTTGTCCCCAAAGGTTGTATAGTCAAAGCCATGTCAGACTACCATATCATTAACCTATGCAATGTTTTGTACAAAATCCTTACTAAAGCTATGGCCAACAGGTTGAAGCCCATCCTTCCTAGCATCATAGACCCATCTTAGGGAAGTTCAATTCAAGGGAGAGTTATCACTGATGGCATTATCATTCTACATGAAATCCTCCATTCCATCAATTAGACCAAAAAGTTTACTTTTATTCTCAAGTTAGACATGAGCAAAGCATTAGACAGAGTTAATTGGAACTTCCTCCTTAACATCTTGACTAAGTTTGGCTTCCATCCTGACTGGGTCCAACTTGTCAAAAGTTGCATTTCAACATATTGGTTTTATGCCCTCATCAATGGATCCTATGCAGGTTTTTTCCTAGTACTAAAGGGCTACGACAAGGAGACCTATTATATCCAATCCTCTTCATTATTATTGTTGAGGCCCCTGAGAAAGTCCTAAAAGCTACCTCTCTATTTGGTCTTTTATTTGGATTCAAGCCTGTGTCAGGTCTCAAAACTATTACTCACCAATAGTTTATTGATGAAACCATACTAACCAATTATGCTTCCAAACTTGAAGCCAGGTTCATTAAACACATCCTCCAGTTAATCAAAATGGTAGCAGGTCAAATATTCAACTACATCAAGAGCAATATCATTTTATTCAATACTCATCCAGTCCACCAAGAGAAAATAGCTTACATACTGGAATACTCCATAGCCCAACTTCCTTCTAGCTATCTTGGTGTACCCCTTTTCAATGGTCAACCCCAAGGAAGCATGTGGAATAATTTCATCGAGAGAATCCAAAAGAAACTATCAATATTGAAAGGAGTCCTCTTCCAAGAAGCCAAAGCTACTCTTACCATGGCCAATATCCAGAGTATTCTTGTTTATTTTCTATCTGTATTCAAAACCTTGACTTCAATCTATAATAATATTGAACAAATTTAGAAGAGGTTTTTATGGTCTAGGTTAGAAGAAAAGAGGAGGATTCCATTGGTCTCATGGGATAAATTTTGCACCCCAAAATCTCAAGGAGGAATTGGGTTAAGGAAACCGTGCAAAATGAATCTAGCCCTCCTTGCCAAACAGGCTTGGAAGATTCTAACAAACGCTAGCCCTGAGTGGATAACTATTGTTAGGAGAAAATATATTTAGCACACAAATTTTCTCTAGGAATATATCCCCTTGAATGAGTTACATTTTTGGAAAGCAATTATCCATACTAGGAAACTACTTTAGAAAGGATTAATATGGCAGGTTTGTAATGGAACTGACATTGATTTCTGGCATGACAAGTGGATCAAAAATGAAGCCCTCATTGAAGATAACGAACTCTTAGTTCTCAAACAGTTCACTGATGTATCTATAGGTAGCAATATTTCTGACTTTATTGCTCTTTCTAATGGCCATCCTACCTAGAAATCCATTGCTATTCCTCAACTTCCTACTCAATCCCAGGCTCTCTCATCCCTCCTAAACTCCATTATCCTTCCTTCAAGGGAATTTAGGGACCATATGATATGGGCCAACACAGATAATAGGAATTTCATAGTAAACTACTTATCAAATCCTCCTTTCCACTCAGATTTATTAGTTTCCTACCCAACTCTCGCATAAGCACCTAATTCCCAAAATTGATTTCTTTTGCTAGGAAGTTGCTAAAAACAAGATCTTAACCATTGAAAATCTCTAGAAAAAGGGAATCACCCTTGTTAACCGGTGCTACCTATGCAAGGTTGGATGGGAATCAACCCAACACCTCTTCCTCAAGTGTGAGTTTTCTAATTTAGTTCTGAATAGAGTGGTCAATTCTTTTCATGTTCAGTGGGCTAAGCCTCCTAATCTATCCAGTCTCTTCATACAATGGCCCTCCCCCTTTCACAACAACAGATTGGCCTTCCTTTGGAGATCTTGCCTACACCATTTTTTGTGGTAGATTTGGTTAGAAAGGAATAACAAAGCCTTATCTAAAAATTTAAGGGATCCCATTACAATTTCAATTAGAATTTTGTGCTAGGCTACAAATAATACCTCTCTCATTCCCTACACTCCTATACCTACTACTTTCCTAGAGCTTTATTTGTTCACTTCCTTACATATTTTAATGGAATATGCAAACACTCACAAAAATCTTAGCTCAGGAATCATATCCGCTTGGAAGCCTCCACCACAGGGATGGTTGAAATTGAATTTTGATGGAACTTCTAAAGGAAACCCAAGAAAAGCTAGAGTAGATGGAGTTCTCAGAGACCATAGGGGAGACATCATTCTTGCCTATGCTAAATTTATAGGAAACCAAACCAATCATTTTACCGAAGTAAGAGCCCTTTGGAGAGGAGTATCCATTATCCAAGAATCTGCCAACAAAATCATTATTGAAGGGGATGCACTGAACATAATTAATTACATCAAGAATGGGAAGGACCCATCATGGCAGATTAAGAATATGGTCAGAGAAATTAGAAGGATTATTTCCCAGTGGGAGGACATCATAGCTCAACACACATACAGAGAGTCCAACAGGGTGGCAAACCAACTTGCCAATATTGCTACAAAAGAATATGATCTTTCAGTTTGGCACACTGACTTTTTGGTTAATATTGTTGAGTTGGCTAACAATGACAAAGGTAATGGAGGTTGTAGTCAACATTCATAAACCCTCTCGGGCCCATGTCAATATAGATTGGTTAATTTTTTATTTCTTTTTTCAAATTCATGGTCCTCTTGAATCATGTCAAAGCTTGGCCCAAGAAGGTAGCTAGCAACAAAGTACCCACATTAACCAATCTGAATATCCCACTCATTCAAGAATTTTGTAGTCTCTCTTTACACTTGTTTTTTGCTTTCATCATCCTCTATAGGAGGGCTTGGGGCCTCCATATTTATGTTAGTTATGTTTTCTACAGTATGGGGCTCTTGTTCCCATTGGGGTGCAGTGTGGGGACCCTTACCCTCAATAAAGGATTTCTTGATTTTACTAATATTCTATTAAATATAGAAAATCTGATTTGTAACAGATCATTCAATGATCTTGTTTAGATTAGGATTTATTGCTTTTTTCTAAGATTAGATGTTTTTTTGTAACTTCCTAAGTTTAGATGATTTTTGTAACTATTTTTTGGTGTCTAGAATTTTCTAGGTTTATCCTTCTAAGGCTATAAAATGTTTGGCATTTCTCAGCCATGGATGCAGAAGAAAGAAGAAAATAAAGAAGTGATTTGGGCTTTCTATGTTGATATCTGTAGTTCTATTTTTTGGGTTCATTGCTCTGTTTTTTTAGTTTATCTCTTTTAATATTGTCCTATTTATTTTATTATCTCCATCATCTGGTATCAGAGCTAGGTTCAAAATGTCAATGAATGCTAATAACATGCAGCTCCAAATTCCCAAATTCAATGGAAAAAATTATGATTTTTGGTGTTTTCAGATGAAGATTTTGTTCAGATCACAGGAGCTATGGGATATGGTGGAGAATGGATACTCAGAACCAGCGGATGCAACAACATTAGCCACGCTCACACAAAATCAAAGAGACATATTGCGGGACAATAGGAAAAAGGATCAGAAAGCTTTGTTGCTTATAGTGCAGGGTCTTGATGAAACCCTCCTCCCAAGAGTTACAACCACTACGAAGGCAAAAGAAGCATGGGATCTCCTTGCACAATCATTTCAAGGTATAGATAGAGTAAGAACAATCCACCTACAATTACTTAGAAGAGATTTTGAAGTTTTACAAATGTCAGATTCAAAAAGTTTAGGGGATTTCTTTACTCGTGCAATGGGGTTAATTAATCAGATGAAATCAAATGGTGAAGTTATGAGCAATCAAAAAATTGTAGAAAATATTTTAAGATGTATGCCTTCAAAATATGATCTTGCAGTTATAGCCATTGAAGAATCAAAAGATCTAACAACTTTATCTGTAGATGAACTTATGGGTTCATTGTACACACATGAGCATAGAATAAATAGATCCACAAATGAACCACTGGAGCAAGCCTTCAAAAGTAAGGTTTCAATGTCAGAAAAGAAGAAGCATCAGAAGCATCATTTCCACAAAGAGGATGAGGAAGAAGTCCAAGAGGAAGAGGAGGTCGCTTTCAGCAAAGAGGTAGAGGTCCAAGAAGCAATAGAAGTTATGAAGAAACCAACAACTACACTCAAGCAAGAGGTAGAGGCAGAGCAAATTTTCAACAAAGAGGTAGAGGTAGAGCAAATTTTTAGCAAAGAGGTAGCAGCTCTCAAAGGTATGATAAGTCATCTGTTCAGTGCTATTATTGTCAAAAGTATGGACATATTGCATCTGAATGTAGGAAAAAAATAGCAGATGAAAGCAAACAGGAAGCTCAATATGCAAATGAAGGTGAATGGCAGGAAGAATATGTGTTGCTAACATGTAGCACAAAAGAGGAAATAAATGAAGATAAATGGTATGTTGATAGTGGGTGTAGTAATCATATGACAGGAAGCAAAGAGATATTCCAAGATTTGGATGAGTCCATCAAGTCAGCAGTAAATATGGGTAATAATACAACTGCACCGATCATGGGGAAAGGGAGGATATTACTCAAAACAAAGCAAGGTGAGAAGAAATTTATTGGTGATGTATTTTATGTACCAGGTTTAAAGCATAACTTGTTAAGTGTAGGTCAACTTCTGCAAAAAGGCCACACTGTGAAGTTTGAGAATGGTACATGCTTTATTACTGATGGTAAGAATAAGATGATAACCAAAATACCCATGACTGCTAATAAGATGTTTCCTCTTAGCATTGAGAGAAATATGCCTTTGAGTTTCAATACCATAGTAAAATATTCACAATGGATATGGCATCTTAGATTTGGTCATTTGAATTTTGGTGGACTAAATATTTTGCATAAGAAGAACATGGTAATAGGTTTACCGCTCATCCAAAGGCCAGATGAAGAATGTGAAGGATGCATCATTGGAAAACACCATAGAGAACCCTTTGCAGTAGGGAAATCTTGGAGAGCTTCAGAGCCATTGGAGCTAGTACACTCAGATCTATGTGGACCACTTGAAGTCACCTCATTATCTGGTATGAGATATTTCTTGATATTTATTGATGACTATAGTAGAAAACTCTGGGTGTATCCATTGAAAGCAAAATCTGATACTTTCAAGAAATTTAGAGAATTTAAAGCATTAGTTGAAAAGCAAAGTGGCTATTTTCTCAGAACTTTAAGGACTGATAGAGGTGGAGAGTACATCTCACATGAATTTCAAAATTTTTGTATTGAGAATGGTATAAAAAGGTAGTTAACAACTAGGTATACTCCTCAACAAAATGGTATAGCTGAGAGGAAGAACAGAACAATTCTAGATATGGTGAGGAGTATGCTTAAAGCTAAGAATTTACCTAAAGTTTTTTGGGCAGAGGCAGTTTGTTGTGCAGGTTATATTCTGAATAGGAGCCCTACAAAGATAGTTTGGGGTATGACACTAGAAGAAGCATGGGGAGGATTCAAACCTCGTGTAGATCATTTTAAAGTTTTTGGCTGCATTGCTTATTCTCATGTTCCAGATGCACTTAGAAAGAAATTAGATGATAAGGCAGAAAGGTGTATCTTTGTGGGATACAGTGAAGAATCAAAAGCATACAGACTATACAATCCAAAAACAAAAAATTTGGTGATAAGTAGAGATGTTAAGTTTCTTGAAGACCAGGAGTGGTGTTGGAAATTGAAAGACAACAATCAACAAGTCAACATTGAAGATGAAGCAGTAAGCCCACACCAAAATTTGGTTGGTACCAAAGGACCTAGCAGTAGTAGCATTCACAAATCAACACCAAGAAGCAACTCTTCTTCACTAGGAAGCAACCTTTCTTCACCAAATACCAGAAGCATATTTTCATCACCCACATCAGAATCTCCAGAAAGAAGGCAAAATATAAGGAGCTTGTCTGACATATATCAAGAAACAACAGAGGTAAGTGAAGATGCTTGTCATTTTGCATTTTTTGGGGTTGATTGTGATCCCATTACATTTGAATAAGTAGTACAAGATGATAAATGGATTAAAGCTATGAATGAAGAAATTGCAGCCATAGAAAAGAATCAAACTTGGGAACTGACAGACCTCCTAGAGCACAAAAAGCCAATTGGAGTAAAGTGGATTTATAAAACCAAGTACAATGAGCAAGGAGAATTGAATAAATACAAGGCCAGGTTGGTAGTGAAGGGCTACAAGCAAAAATCAGGTATTGATTATCATGAAGTATTTGCACCTATTGCTAGAATGGATACTATTCGAATGATTTTAGCTCTTTCAACACAAAAGGGTTGGAGACTCTTTCAGATGGATGTCAAATCAGCATTCTTGAATGGTGTATTGGAGGATGAAATATACATAGAGCAACCACCTGGTTTTGAGAAAGAAGGTTATAAAGGTAAAGTGCTCAAACTAAATAAAGCTTTGTATGGTTTAAAGCAAGCACCTAGAGTCTGGTATGAAAGGATTGAATCATATTTTTTGAAAAATGGTTTTGAAAAATGTCCTTATGAGCACACCTTATTCACAAAACAAAATCAGCAAGGAGATGTTATGATGGTTTGCATTTATGTTGATGATTTAATTTATACTGGGAATAATGAAAATATGCTTAGAGAATTCTCAGTTGCAATGCAAAATGAATTTGAAATGACTGATCTTGGCTTGATGCATTATTTTCTTGGTATTGAAGTCACTCAAAATAGTGATGGGATTTTTATTTCTCAAGAGAAGTATGCCAATGATATATTGAAAAGGTTCAGGTTGGATAATTGCAAACCAACAATTACACCTATTGCTATGGGTGTGAAGTTGAGCAAAGAAGATGACAACAAAAATGTAGATTCTACCTTGTATAAAATCTTGGTTGGTAGTTTAATGTACTTAACTACAACAAGGCCAGATATCATGTACGCAGTCAGCTTGATAAGCAGGTTCATGGAGGATCCTCATGCTACACATTTCCAGGCAGGTAAAAGAATACTCAGATATGTGAAAGGGACTACAAATCATGGGATTTTTTATGAAAGGAAGGATACCTTGAAGTTAGATGGTTACACAGACAGTGATTGGGCAGGAGACATAGATGACAGGAAAAGTACTTCAGGATATGTTTTTAATCTTGGTTCAGGGGCAATTTCATGGTCATAAAAAAAATAAACTATTGTTGCATTGTCCACAACAGAAGCAGAATATGTAGCAGCCACTTCAGCTGGTTGCCAAGCAGTTTGGTTACGCAGGATGCTTGAAGAATTGATGCAGCCCCACATGGAAGAGACCACTATTTTCTGTGATAATAATTCTGCCATTCAACTTTCAAAAAATCCAGTTTTTCATGGAAGAAGCAAGCACATACATATCAGATTTCACTTCATCAGACAACTAGTTAAAGACAAAGAAATCAAGCTTTCTCATTGCAGGTCCAAAGATCAGGTTGCTGACATTTTGACAAAGCCATTGAAGGAAGAAGACTTTAATAAATTGAAGAATCTTTTGGGAATGAGAGCCCTTTCTCACAAATCAGATTTGAGGGAGGATTGAGCAATTATTTTTCACAAATCAGATTTTAGGGAGGATGTTAAATATAGAAAATCTGATTTGTAACAGATCATTCAATGATCTTGTTTAGATTAGGATTTATTACTTTTTTCTAAGATTAGATGTTTTTTGTAACTTCCTAAGTTTAGATGATTTTTGTAACTATTTTTTGGTGTCTAGAATTTTCCAGGTTTATCCTTCTAAGGCTATAAATGTTTGGCATTTCTCAGCCATGGATGTAGAAGAAGAAGAAAATAAAGAAGTGATTTGGGCTTTCTGTGTTAATATCTCAGCTTTTGTTTTTTTGGGTTCATTTTTTTTTGGTTTATCTCTTTTAATATTGTCCTATTTATTTTATTATCTCCATCATGTTCTAAGCTTTGTATAACCATTTTTGAGACTCAGTTCAAAACCCCATTCTAATTAAATCTTCTTAACTTACCAAACAATAAAAAATAAAAAATAAAAAATAAGACAACAATCAATAAGTCAACATTGAATATGAAGCAGTAAGCCCACACAAAAATTTGGTTGGTACCAAAGGACACAATAATAGTAGCATTCACAAATCAACACCAAGAAGCAACTCTTCTTAACTAGGAAGCAACCTTTCTTCACCAAATACCAAAAATATATTTTCATCACCCATATCATAATATCCAAAAAGAAGGCAAAATACAAGGAGCTTGTCTAACATATGTAAATAAACAACAAAGGTAAGTGAATATGCTTATAATTTTGTATTTTTTGGGGCTAATTGTGATCCCATTACATTTAAAGAAGTAGTATAAGATGATAAATGGATTAAAGCTATGAATGAAGAAATTGCATCCATAGAAAAGAATCAAACTTGAGAACTAACAGACCTCCGAGAGCATAAAAAGCCCATTGGAGTAAAGTGGATTTATAAAACAAAGTACAATGAGAAAGGAGAATTGAATAAATACAAGGCCAAATTGGTAGTGAAGGGTTACAAGAAAAAATTAGGTATTGATTATCATGAAGTATTTGCACCTATTTCTAAAATAGATACTATTCGAATGATTTTAGCTCTTTCAACACAAAAGGGTTGGAGACTCTTTCAGATGGATGTTAAATCAACATTCTTGAATGGTGTATTGGAGGATGAAATATACATAAAGTAACCACCTAGTTTTGAGAAATAAGGTTATAAATATAAAGTGCTCAAACTAAATAAAACTTTTTATGGTTTAAAGCAAGCACCTAGAGTCTGGTATGAAAAGATTGAATCATATTTTTTGAAAAATGGTTTTGAAAAATGTCCTTATGAGCACACCTTATTCATAAAACAAAATCAGCAAGGAGATGTTATGATGGTTTGCATTTATGTTGATGATTTAATTTATACTGGTAATAATGAAAACATGCTTAGATAATTCTTAATTGCAATGAAAAATGAATTTTAAATGATTGATCTTGGTTTGATGCATTATTTTCTTGGTATTGAAGTCACTCAAAATTGTGAAAACATTTTTATTTCTCAAGAGAAGTATGCCAATGATATATTGAAAAGGTTCAAGTTGGATAATTGTAAACTAGTAATTACACCTATTACTATGGGAGTGAAGTTGAACAAATAAGATGACAACAAAAGTGTAGATTCTACCTTGTATAAAATATTGGTTGGTATTTTCATGTACTTACCTACAACAAGACCAGATATCATGTACGCATTCATCTTGATAAGCAGATTCATGGAGGATCCTCGTGTTACACATTTTTAGGTAGGTAAAAGAATACACAGATATGTGAAAAGAACTATAAATCATGGGATTTTTTATTAAAGGAATGATACCTTGAAGTTAGTTGGTTACACATATAGTGATTGGGCAAGAGACATGGATGACAAAAAAAGTACTTCAAGATATGTTTTTAATCTTTGGTTCAAGGGTAATTTTATGGTCATTAAAAAAAAAAAAAAAAACTATTGTTACATTGTCTACATTAGAAGCAGAATATGTAGAAGCCACTTAAGAAGTTTGGTTACACAAGATACTTGAAGAATTTATTTAGCCCCATATAGAAGAGACCACTATTTTCTGTGATAATAATTCTGCCATTCAACTTTCAAAAAATCCATTTTTTCATGGAAGAAGTAAGCACATACATATCAAATTTCACTTCATCAAAAAACTAGTTAAAGACAAAGAAATCAAACTTTCTTATTGCAAGATCCAAATATTAGGTTGCTAACATTTTGACAAAGCCATTGAAGGAAGAAGACTTCCATAAATTGAAGACTCTCTTGGGAATGAAATCCCTTTCTCACAAATCAAATTTGAGGGAGCAATGAGCAATAATTTTTAACAAATCATATTTTAGAGAGGATGTTAAATTTAGAAAATCTGATTTGTAACATATCATTCAATGATCTTGTTTAGATTAGGAATTATTGTTTTTTTCTAAGATTGGATGTTTTTTTGTAACTTACTAAGTTCACATGATTTTTGTAATTGTTTTTTGGTGTCTAGAATTTTCCAGGTTTATTCTTTTAAGGAGGCTATAAATGTTTGACATTTCTCAGCCATAGATGTAAAAGCATAAGAAGAAAATAAAAACTTTTTTTTTTGAACTTTTTGTGTCATATTCTGCAGTTTTGTTTTTTTGACTTCATTTTAATTTATATTTTTTAATATTATCCTATTTATTTCATTATTTCCATCATGTTCTAAGCTTTGTATAACCATTTTTGAGACTCAGTTCAAAACCCCATTCTAATTAAATCTTCTTAACTTACCAAACAATAAAAAATAAAAAATAAAAAATAATTTGTAGATAATTTGTAAATCATAGAAGTTTTCAATTTCTAAAAGCTTAACTGTTACAGAAAATAATATTTTGTATAGTCTTTTATTGAGAGAAGGTAGTACTGTCTAGGTTAACTTAAATTTAAAAGAATTATACAATTATACTTAGTATGTTGGATGAATGCTATTCTTCACGCTTCACTACAAGTTCAACAAAAACTCCATATTTAGGCAAAACGTCTTAACCCCATGCCTTGAGTTTCGTACACATTTTTACTGATAAAAAAATCCATGCAAAGTTGAGTAGCAATTTCCATTGCAATACTACGAAGCTTCATTAATTTTCTTCTGTGTGAAATGAGTTTGCACCCTCATATGCAAATCAATCATTTTAAGTTCGAAGAAAATCCGCTGCTATGTATGTTACGACATTGACTGAACTGCCAGTAAGACCTCTGTTCAATACAATGTGACAAACAAATTTGTTAGTTTTCCTCTGTAAAAGTGGAAAATGGTGAGGACCCTGAATGGGCGAATGAAGGTGGATGACCGTAGAAGGTGCATTCGTTCAAGGTTTTATATTGGAAAATCACTTCAGAAAAATTGAAGCATGTATTCATTATTCTTTCTTCTCATTGGTAGTTCAGCGATTTCAATTGTCATCGTGTGGGTATCCACATTTTGCTACGGGAGATGATTCATCTCATTTGTAAATTAAATTTTATTTCTAATCATATCTCATGGAAATTAAAATTGCAATTTGATTACTGAACGACTCAGTTCCGCCCCGTGAAACTGTATATCGTTTTTATTCCTATCAAAGAGAACATTTTATCTATTTGCAAGCTTGACAAAGAGATCCATGTCTATAAAGAGATTTTCGAATATAATATTGTGAACTTTTCTTTTCTTCTCAAGGTTTGTAGGAGTGAGATGCATCCTCACTCAGATACCTTTTATGATTTTCAATATTATACAATATTAAGGGAAAATATCATTAATAAGTTTTAATTACAATTTAAAGTATTAAATTATTAATAATAATAATATTGTTAAATGATAAGAGTTTAGGTTAATAATTTGTTTATATTTAAACGTTTTGGTTAGAATTTTATGAAGCTATATATGTATAATTAAGTTATTGTGATATTATTTGTGATCGTATAAAATTTGAGATAAGCTTATATAGGTTAGGTTCCTTTTTACCTGAGATCAAACTCGAGATTCAGGAGATATTTTTGAGGCCTAAGAGTCTAGTTTGATTCATTAATTAAATACATACACCTAGGGTTTGAAGGTCCTAATCATATCTTAAATGCAAGATGTGGTGATAGAATGCAATATGTAAGTGAAGACAAAGTGCAAGAGTACAAGTTTTTAGCTATTTTTTTTTTAATTATTGAGAAAACAAGTCATAAGATTATTTTATTTATAAAAAAGATTTAAAAGACTTGCCAAAAATATATTCTTAAGATGTTACAAATAAAATAGAAGTTTTATTTTCTATTATATTTTCACAAAAGAAGTAATAGCCTATTCTTTCTTGTAAAATTTTAGCATAAAATAGAATAAAGGATTGCAAAAAAAAATAAATTAGTCTAAGACACTAATAATTTAACCTTTAAATTCTAGATCTAACACAAAAATTAAATCATATGACCACCCTAATGGTGATTTCATAACAAAAGAATATGTCTTTTATCCATTTTTTAAAACTATACAAAAGCTACTAAATGACTACAAAACAACAAAAAAAAAGCAACGCCTATCAATATAAGATACGAGTAGAGTTGAATAAAATAAATTTACATCTTATTTGACTCTAGGACAAAAGCATCATACTATTACAATTTTACCATTAAGACATAAGCTCTCTACCATTATGGTTTTACCCCTAACATGGAAGCACCATACTACAATGATTTCATCCCCAAGATAGAAGCATTCTTCAAACACAAGTATCAAGAGCCAATTTCAAAAAAATATACGCGCAACAAAAGATTCATACTCCATGGCTTTCACTAATGGTGAATTAATAGATCATCCAAGACATCTTAGAGGATCCATTGGAAGCTTATGGTAAGGAGTGCAATAGGTTGAGATGGCAACTTTACAAGAGTTACAAGAGGTGATTCAATAGTTGCATTATTTTCACCAATGAGTCAAGGTTCATGAGTAAATAACTATGTTATTTAGTCTAACTATCAAGAATTTAGTTTTGGTAATGACAACACAAAAGCATCATATAGAATTTTGTCAGTGACACACACCATATGGAATTCTAGAAGGTTACAATGCCATGATCTCTAGGTATTTTGGGTATCAAACCTTGACTAAGTATAGGTATATTTATACTTGTTGGAAAGCTCCTTTTGATCCTTTTCCAATAGTACCACTTTTATAAGGTTTTATGAATATTTCAAATATTTTTATTAGCCTAAAAGGTTAGTCTATGCCTTACCTCAATTTTCATTACAAAAGTGTAAATTTTGCTTAATGATTGATTGACAATACAATTGGAATAAAAAAATAGGTGTCTACATTTATCTCTTTTTGATTAATTTATGATAAAAAAAATAAATCTAAAACTATCATAGATGCCCTAATTTTACAATAGAAATAGGGTGCCTACTTTATTAAGGTTAAGTTTTTATTTCTAAATAAGGAATGATGTATTAAATACAATTATGCCCTCACATGCATCATGACGTTTTAGAGGGGCAAGTTGGAATGGACTAAGAAAACTCAAAATTATTGTGATTTGTGAAAGATATATGATGATAAGCAAGTTTGCAAAAAAATATGTATGTTTTTTTTAAACTATGGTTTTGGAGGAAAAGAAGTGAAAGGGAAAAAGAGTTGAAAAGGGAATTTAAAGGGAAAATTGTTGAAAGGAGGATTTTGGAGGGAAAAATGAAGAAAAAGAGTTGAAAATGGGGTGTAAAAAGAGGGGAGGGAGGGAAGAAGACTCATTATTACCATACAAAAAAAACAATAAGAGTTCACAAGGGAGGATAGTGTGGCAATGGCCTAGGAATGACAACCTAGTTAATGTGATAAGGTTGCTAAAGTGGTAAATCTAGGAGGAGATGTAACATCTCTAAAAAGTGATTCCGATCCTACATTTTTTCTATTTTTTTCTAAATACTAGATCATATATGTTTTGTTTAGGTGGATTTTTTTGTTTTAATATCCATGCCCAAAATATATATTTACCAAGGAACATGTTTGTATCAAAAGTTTTTTTTTCCCATATAGTGCTAATGTTAGCATACAAGGATTTTTATCCATATGGAATTCATGTTAGTATATAATTATTTTACCTCCGTATGGTGTTGATGTCATCATATGATGCTTTTATATTTATATGATACTTATTTCATGTTGACATCATCATGTGTACTTTTATGTCTTGATCTTGTTGATATCATTGAATGATGCTTCCATATGATGTTAATATTATTAGCAAGTTTTGTGTTTATACAATGCTTTTGTGTAGAAAAAGTATATCTTTTATCTTTTTTATTCGAGAGATGATATTCTTCCTATTGATGAATGCAATATAGTTTGACTATTCTAGAGTTTTGAAAGAGGTGACTATAATTGCTAAATACTATCATAGGATTATTGGAGGTAGGAATGTGCATTACTATGAATGTGAGGTTATATCATATAGCTCATATTCCTAAGGTAAAATTTGCTTGTATCATTTTCATAGAACTAGTAGAGTAATGGTACATAGAGATAAGTATCTTTTGAATTCATACAAGAGATATGATGGTAATTTGTGAGGATGTTTGGAGGATCCTTTATATATCTATAAGAGGTATCATACTCAATATAAGGTATAATCAGACATAGTATCTCAAGATATTGTACGATAATTTAAAATTTTTGTCTGTATAATCTATAACTAACATTAATGCCACATACCTTGGGTAAAATTTAGATTAGTATATGATCCTACTATGTGTGTTGGTTATACATGTCCTAATTGGGATATGATTATATGGTTTTTATAGTGGTAATGGAATGGGGTGATGGTGGAGATGATGTAAGATAATTAGATTGTATTTTTCCAGAGACTGGTGATATTGACATAATTATACTAGACATTTCATCGCATAGTATATATAAATAGATGTAGTTTGGTGTATTGTTTGTTTTTTCATATCTGGACAAGGAAGTACATATCAATATTAAGGCCACTAGGGCTACCAAGGATGATATATGATTAAAATATGATTGCCAATTTTTGGTCTTAGTATTATGAGGTAAAATGAAGAGAGTCACTTGAGATATGACTAATGGTTATGATAAGGGTAGCAAATGAGATATAGCCAAATCATATTATATGGGATCCTTATCAGCTACACCCAAGATATGATGTATATTTTTTTGATAAGATGATAGAAGGGGTTTTGAAAGGGTCCTCAAACCTTTACAAGGTAAAACTACTTCTCAAAAATTAGGGATAAAATTGGCCAAGAACTCATGAGGCAAAAACAACAAAAGAAACCCAACAACAACACTAGGAAAGACTTGAGGCAAATGTACCTCCAAATACCTAGGAGAAACTAGCACAATAAAACCAATAGACCTACCCTCAAACCAAATAGGATAAACAACCAAAAAAAAAAATAATCCCATGTAGGGAAAAATGGTTCCCAAAAAGGGCCAAAAAAGATCTCCTTGAAGGTGGAAAATATTAATATAAGTTCTTGAATCTTTGTCCTTAGTGTACCTTGCATCATCAGTCATAAGGGAAGCATTAACACAACTGATATAAAAGTTATATCACCCACTTTAGTACCCATATCCTTTGAGCTAAACACCCCAGGGAGTAAATATAAAATAAATTAATCTTGCTTCCCATTTCTTTTGGGTATCCTCGTATCCTCTAGGTTTCTTAGGTCCTTAAGGAAATTCTACCACCAAACATAAAAACCAGTTTGATTCACTCCCAAGTTTACCATGAAGTTGATAGATTTATTACCTTCTTGAAAGGTATGTTGAAAGATAACTTCCTTGAGAGGTTGAGAATATCTTCTAGCTTCTAGAATCATGTTCATAGTAGAAATATTAGTTGGGGGTGTCCCTTCATGTGGTTAATGGTGACAAGAGAATCACCTTCCACAATCACTTTTTTATGATATAAAGGATTAATCAACTGGATACCCCAATAAAGAGCCATGAATTTAGCAAACTGACTAGTTTTAACTCCCAAAAATTCATCAAATACAATTAAAATTTTATTCCTATGGTTTTGAAGAATACCTCCAAATTCAGCTATTCTTGGGTTACCTATAGAGGCACCATAAAATTTTAACTTAACCTAGTAATAAGAGGTAGGCTACCACATGATATTAGATTAAGAGTTAACATTGATAGGGATCATAGATCATGTAAAATACAATGAATATTCTAGATGAATCTTAGTATCCTTAGAATTAACCCTAGGACATAATAGATTCACATTCTCCACAGTGGTAGCAATGGTTTTAGAAAAAATAGAGTTGGATGAGAAGGATACATTATTGAATGCATGTTGATTAAGTTCCTTCTAAAGAGTAGAAAAAATGGTGCACCTAGCAAAGGTAAATGAAATGCACCTATATATCTATTTAAGAACTAAAAATATATGTTAATGTAAATATTATGACAAATAAGTGAAATAAATTGGGGATTCTATTTATATTAATTCATTTGCAAAATACATGGTTACAAAATGTCCCCTTGAGAGCTCTTAATTGATACAATAAGTTCAAAGGATCTATTCCTTTCAGAAACTCAAGATGCACTTTTTATGTCTTCCTCAAACTCACAATTGAAGAGAATTATTTTGCTACAACTACGATGACCTATCCATATTCAAACTTGTAACTCTTTACTTAGGTGATCAGATACCTAGATATACACACAAATAATTCAAATTGGTTAATTAAATATGTGGATTAACAATGAAATCAAAAGATGCATGCAATATTGAATATAAAAGGTGAAATATGTGGTGCAAAACTATTTTGAATTGTACCAAAACCTAATACCATGCATATTGTATACTTTAGAGATGATCTATGTAGAAACTTTAAGGAAATTGTATGCAAAATCAATGGCCATCTCTTGGTGTTCCAATTGGGATTGTTAGAATGAAAAACCTAATTGAAGGTCCAAAACTACTCCAAAATGCACCAAATTGTAGTATGATGTATATAAAATACTCTAGAAATGATCTTCACTAAAATTGACATAAAATTATGTGCAAATTTATGGTTATCCCTAGGTTGTTCCAATTGGTACTGTTAACCATCCTAGGGAGTACGACCACAAAACCTGGTGGTTTTCACCACCAATTCCTCTAGGATATGGTTCAAACTACTCCTTGGGGTGGTGTCACCAATTTTTTTATCTAATTCATAGAAATGGATGGGTTTTGGAATGGATTTGCATATTTGGGATCACTTGCAAACCTTATTCGATGGATCAATATTTCAAGAGTAAATACATAATTAAAGGGGAGAGTGAATCTCAGTAGCACTTCATTGTGAAACATTGCAAATACCTCTTCTTTTAAATTGGGTGGAACGATTCCAATTTATAGACCAAGAGGGCCACAGGGTGAAATGGGAATGTTGGGGCATGCAAGGTAAGTTTCACCACTTTTTAAAACCCTTGCCATGCATTGGGTGGAAGAGACCTCCAATTTGTAGGTTGTGATGGATTTGATAGGCCCTTAACCTTTCATAAGTCATTGGGTAGTATAAATGGTAGAATTTTATTGCCATTTGTCCCACCCTTGAATTTTTGAGGGGCCTAGGCCATGGCCATCCCACGCAGGGATGGTTGCTGGTGGTCATACCTGGGTAGGATGACCATGAACTGTGGTCATCCTAGGGTGGGACAACCATGGCTAAAAGGCCCAAAACTTACCAAAATTAGGGTAAACAACTATATAATCCATGAGGGTTATCCAAGGGGACAATATGATGTTGATAAGAGTACATCATTGAAATCTAATTAGATTACCATGGTTTTAGTGTCTACATATGTCCTTTTTGGGATGTGTTATGTGAAATAAAGAATGGAGTACAAATAGATGACTAAGCTATCAAATAATTAAGGTTATTCAGTAACCTAACAAAATTTAGATGCATCCATTGTGGAAGGATCATAAATTATTGGAATCCTTGCTTTTGACATACTTCAAGTATTTGATTTTGGTATACCTTTCAATCGCACTCTAATGACCGTTTTAGGGGATTAGGGTATACTTGGTCTTGGTTCCTTATTTGGCTTACAATTCTATTCTAGGATATGTGTTCCAAGGCTTCAAGGATACAAAGACATTATTTTATTGAATTGGTGCTGAATTATATGCCCCAACATGGGCTTGAAATTTATCTTTTGCAATAATTCTTTTAAATGTATGCAAGTTGCACTTTTGAGTATTTGAGTATTGATTTTGATTATGAATTTGTTAATATGATTACCCATCAAGTGATGATTTGATGACAGTATGACCAATTATGAAAGTGATGAGTCACTTGACCAATATGACTTGATTAAGGTTCCTTCAGTTTTACCCATTGTTAAATTTATTAATTTTATGAGGATTTTGATGGTTTTGTTGATATTTCATAGAAGAAAAGAAATGAATTCCTCATTCCTGTGGAGTAATTTGACCACAATGGCCTTCTTGAGGATTTAAGTAGAGACTTTTCCATTCATAAATAAACAATTTTTATTATGTCTTGATCCTTTCTAAATTTGGTTAGTTTTGACATGTTTTTGGTGGTTTTTAGGCCATTTTCTTTGCCTTTTCTTCTTTTTTTTTATGTTTTTTGGTGACCGTCCTAAGGTGTGATGACTGCATAGTTTATGGCCATCCTAATATGGCATATTAAGCTGAATTTTTTTTTCCATCCCACCCTAGGATGACCATGCTTATTCTATGTCTTTTTAAGCTCCAAATTGGCAAAATGAGCTCATTTGCACACTTTTGACTTGGAATATTGAGAGGTGAGAAGTAGGAGAGTTATTTTTTGAAGTTGTTGAGAACTTCTAAACCATCCAAAAATTACCATGACCTAGCATCAAGAATCGATAAGTGACAGAGCCATTGTGAGACGAGTAAGGGCTAAATTTACCACTAGACTTTATTTAATTTGGAAATACAATTATTTTTTTATTTTGCCAATGAAACACGCTAGATATCAGTAAATTAACCTCATTAGTTTTATAATTTAGTATTTTGTACTTTACTTTTGGTATTTGTGCAATAATTTTTTGCATTTTTTTATGTTTTTACAAGGATTTTCTTGCATATTTTTGGTGGCCTGGAAGGCCATTTTTGAACATTTTTTAGGGTCATCCCTGGGTGGGATTACCACTGGTGGCCATACCTATGTGGGATGACTACCAATTTTGTATCCATCCTTGGATGGGATGACCATGAATTTAGGAGAAAAAAATCCCTTTTTTATGCAATTTTTGGTTGTTTTTTTTCATTTTTGGTGCCTTTTTGCTTCATTTATTTGAGCTTGCTTTCCTCTACCAAGTGACCAAGAGTTGGTTCAATTTTGAATTTATTTTAGAATACTAGGGACTTACTAACAAAGGATGATTGGAAATAACTTGAAGCCATTGGTCTCAAACAGGTGACACAATTAGAGCCAAATCTAGGAGACAGAGCCTACCTGATAAATTTGATAGATCTATGGGAGACTCGCACTAATGCCTTCCACTTACCAACTAGGGAAATGATAGTGACATTAGAGGATGTCTACTAATTTTTTTTTATTCTGATAGAGGGGTGTTCTATTATATCTATTCATCAGATTCTTAGAGATACGATTTTGTATAAATACTTTGGAGAGGACTGGAGTGAGGCAGTATGAGACTTACCTAGCAAAAGCATCCTAGTGGAGTTATGGTACGAGGTAAATATTTTTACAATGATACATGCCTTTCTAATGATGCTTATCTCGAACATGTTGCTACTATACTTATTAGGAGTTAGGTTCCCCTGGAACCTTTTGGAGTTGGCATTTTCACTAGTGGATTGCACCATAGAAAGGTTGTTAGTGATGGCATGGGGAACTACTTTACTGGTAAAACTTTATGATGAATTGTAAAAGATATATTGCCATGGGTTGAAAGGATTGGGATGTAAATTTCTACTACAGGTGTGGGAATGACAACACATCACTGTGGATTGACAATGGGGAATACCTTGGATGATACAGGCACAACTTAAGGATGTGGAGATAGACTATGGGATCCTATGGTAGTTGGACTAGAAGAGGGGTCAGATCCATCCCTATGCATGTATTATTTATCATTATGTAGAGTCATTTGCATAGTTAAGGGTACAGAAGGTTATCTAGAGACCATATAGGGATTATCCAGCATGGAATGAGGCTAATGTGTAACTTCATTGGGTACGATGAGGGAGATGGTTAGTTGGTCAATACAAGATCAAGTGAGAGTATTTACCATATTATTGAGTTATTTTATAGTTTGATCTATGCTAAGGGTTAACTAGCGATCCAGTGATCTATTTATATCATGGGGACAATAGGAAACTTACTCAACCTATAGTGGAGGCATTTGGAGAGGAGGTAGATATTATGGAGGATATATCTTAGTTAGATGATATAGGCACTACAAAAAAATATGAATATTGGTGGGTGATGCAGTAGTGTTGAGGGGATGGGTTGCTATAAGGTCGTACAATTACAACGATAGAGGATGTTCATAAGGAGACTCGAGATGCAAAATATGATGAGGCTTTAGATGAAAAGGAGCCTACATAGATGAGTGACATGTGAATTATTTGATATATGATTATTGGATGGATAGTATGGATATGAGGATCCATAAAATGCTTATTTGGAGGATGATTTTGATGAGTAGGGAGTGCAAGCATAGTTTGTATCAGGGGATACCACCATTACTGAGCTACAAGATAAGCTAATCAGTGGGATATATGAGTGGAGGGAGTACATAGAGGAGAGAGATCTCTTATAGGAACAGGTGTAGAGTACACATGAAGAGATTGATAGGTAGACTATAGAGTTAGTTTCTCTTAAGTCATAGGTTAGATCAGGGATCTTTATCCATGGGGCACCTAGCGATGGTGAGATATCCAGGCTATGATCCGAGGTGATATAGCTCTATACCTTAGTGAGTGACTAATAGGATCATCACAAAGAGGATATTTCATATACACAAGATTTGGAGGATGAGGTAGCATGCCTTAGAGGGTGCTTACTAGCTGATCCTTCTACTAGTGGGTCTCATCAAAGTAGGAGGAGTGGTATAGGGTAATAATTTACAAGGATGGAGGCTCCTAGATCCATGAGGATATTAGATAGGGCCAAGGAGAGCAAATATGGGAGCTCTTGATGAGCGATGATGGAGGGTGGTGGTGAGAGACATTATACTAGTCCTACGTGACCATGAAATTTAAGACTCTACGGTTATTTTTGGATTTTTGGAGCATGAGGTATGAGGACCCACTTGATTGTAGCCTACGAGTAGTTTTTGAATTATGATGTATCTTTCCCCCCCCCACACACATATATATATAAATTTTTCTATTTTCATCATGTGTTTCCTTACTACTTTATTATATGTATGCAATGTTTATGTTTACATTAATGATGCTTTTATGGATGCTTATTATGGATGCACGTATTGTAATATGATATTGGATTATGATATGTACATATGTGTATGCATAATTAAATGTATAATTTATTAATTTTTATGATGAATTATGAATAATATTTGACACACTAGATGCTAGAACTATAGACAATACACAATTCATCAATTCATTTTAAAATTATCATAAGACTATGTAATGATTTATGAAAATGTAAAGTAAAAAACATGTGATAAAATGGTATGGAATGGAATGCATAGCAAGATGTTATATAATATCCTTTAGGTTTTCATGAGACTCAAACACTCTATTGAACTAGTCAAAAGTTGTACAGTAACCATGCAAGATTTTTTGGCAAGGTATAAATCTACTAGGATGATCAAGATATTCAATATCCTTATGTGTGCATATGAGTTTATTGTTATGATAACACATAATTTACCCCAGTACCAAACAATATTTATGTATTTCATATGTATTGAATATCACCCTATGAGTATCAATATCCTAAGCTTTATACATAATCAAATTAGACCATAGGTAATACAGGCTACAAAAACTAGCTCATCCACAAGCAAACATTGGTCTGTACAAAATAATATTGCTAATATGATAGACATATCATCATGCATAAGGATACACTCATTTCTAGGTAGTATTTATGCCAACCAACCCGTAATGAGGATCACTTTATGGTTTTCAAATTCTAAGAATTTTAAGGATTCAAGTTTAGTACTCCCTTTTTTTCTTTTATTTCTGAATTGTGAAGAACACAAGCTTATACTAATATGGGGGTGAACAGTAAATACCAATTTTTACTTTTATTTCCCAATAAATATTATGCAATATATCAATGACAATATCAACAAAAGTAATCAAAGAAATGCACAAATCACCACAAACAATAGATACACCAATTTAATGTGGTTCACCCAATGTGGGCTACTCCATGGAGAAAATGTTTCACTAATATTTTCTCAATGAATATCTTGGGAAACCTTTCCCTATTATAATTTTTATGGATCTATGTCCAAAGGAGACACAAATACCCTAATCAAGTTCATGTATCTCTATCCATAGGAGACATCAATATCCTCTACTCTAGTTGGTGATCTTCTAGAAGAACTACTACCTCCACTGCATTGGCTTATGGATATCTATCCACTGAAGACTCTTGGACTCACTCAAAATACCTATCTTCACTACCCTATATAATTGACCTATATCCACTAGATACTATCATCCTCTATACTCTATCACCTCCAAAGCTTGATCTCATAATTGTCTCAAATCTACACTAAACACGAAAATTTTTTCTAGCACAAATTTGCTCAATATCTATCTCTGATCTGCACTAAATATAGTCCTTCGATCTAGCACAAATTTGTTCAATATTTGTCCTCAAATAATTACTAAACATAATCCTTTAGTCTAGCACAAATTTGCTCAATATCTATCCTCAAATATACACTAAACATAGTCCTTCGGTCTAGCACAAATCTGCTCAATATCTACCTTTGATCTACACTAAACACAATCTTTCAATCTAGCACAAATATGCTCAATATCTATCTTTGATTTGCGCTAAACACAATCTTTTGATCTAGTACAAATCTGCTCAATATTTGTCCTCAAGTCTTAACACAAAGCTTGAATTAATCACAAATCAACTCTATTAGATCTGCACCAAACCTTAACCCAAGGTTTGAACAAATCAACCAATCGACTATGCTCTCAAGTATTATTAAAGAATTATCTCAAATCTACATTGTAAGCCTCCATAAAAGCTTACACTAATCTATACACAATTCCTCTTTAGAACTTGCCCAATCTGCTCAATAATTCTTCACCAAGACTTGCCTCAAATATACTCAATAAGTCCTCACTAGAACTTGTACAATCTTCTCAACAAGTCTTCACCAAGACTTGCCTCAAATATGTATTGTAAGATTTCCATAAAACCTTACTCAACTCAACTCAATCTAACACAAAATCCCCTTCAATCACATAAACAAACTTCACACAAATTCTTGTTCAATATCACATAAAAATATAGATAATTGTTAGATACTCAATATGCTTCACACTCACAACAATTCTCAATCACTTTCAATCTCTTTTTCAAATCAATTTAGAATATAGAACAATTTATTTCATAGAACTTGAACTATCACTTCAATACTTCCACTTGACTAGGCTCAATCAACTCCACTCAACCAATCACTCAATGAGACACTCCTTTCTTACAAACCCTAGTCCAAGCATATGAACACTCACTCAATTATTTCCAAGAATGCTTATTAAACAATATCACATAACAATGATACTCATGATCTTGCATAAACCCTAATCATGCATATGAAGGTTCATTCAATGTTTCCAACAATGCTTATCAAACAAGGTTTTTATCAACAATTATCACTTTGAAAAACCTTTAAAAATCAAAATCAATAATGCTTATAAAACAACCCTTTTCACTCCAAATTAGCATTCACAACATCCAAAAATCACTCACAAGGAAGATGTGTCCATACCTTTTATTTGTTGAATAATTAACCTCAAAATTTATCTCAAACACAGTTTTTCTCTTTACCAATTTCAAAGGTTAGATGATAAAATATCACTGTAACACTCCCTCAAAATATTTTATAATTAAAAAAACAATTAAACTCAAATACACCTTTTTACTCCTTTGAAATAAGCATTCACCAAAAACATACAAAAATAAATCTCTTATTACACCTTATAACTCCACTCTAAATAACTCAATCCACAAATAAATTAAATAAAATAATTTTTAATTTTATCAACCTTATATCTCCCTAAGCTCAAAAATACACCATACAACCTTAGAAGCACAAATTAATTTTTAGCAAAAGTTTTAGTACCTCACAAAGTGCTCCCAACAGGATTCGATCCCACGTCATAGAACCTCCAACACCTTAGCCATGGCTTCCAAGCCATGTGATCTAAGCACTCACATGGAAGGCAAAAGAACCCATTATGCTTTATCTTCTACCTAGGAACAAAAATCCAAAAGTCTTTAGCATCTTCGATGCACAAAACACTGCATAACCAACCCTGTTGTGAATCAAATACAACACCTCGCATTCCCAAGATGCTGCCACTTGTCACTAGCCCCCTGGCTATGTGGTGATAAGGCCTTAATGCCTTGTGCATTTTCTCCCTTAGCTACCTACCAAAAATGGTCAAAATGGGACTTCTTCCCTATATTGCTCACGAATATTGAACACATGATTTTGCGTAGGAGATTTATTAAAATCACATATGGGGTTTGAAGCCTTTTAGGCTTAGGGTATTTATACCCATGCTTTGGAAATCATTGACATTGACGGAGGAGATAGAATATGACATCGATGCTTTATATATGCCCTTTATAACCCTAAATTTAGGGTTATTAAATTGAATTATAATTTAATTAATAATAAAATTATTATAATTAATTCATAATTAATTTAATAACCATAAATTTAATCAAATTAAATTATAAATTAATTTATAATGAAATTATTAAAATTAATTTATAATTAATTTAATTTCTTTAGGTCTTACCATTAGACCTTTAATATTATAATAAAATATTATAATATTATTTTCCTTGGGCCTTCTCATTTCTCCTGTAGACCTTATCTGATCACCTTAAATATTATAATGAGAGATATTATAATATTATTTTCCTTAGGTCTAGAAGCAATCTTTCTCTGACTCTTGACATCCTTCCTCTTGCACTGCTCACTAAAACTGACTCTTGACATCAATGACAAAAAAATTTGCTCATATTTACAACAATATGCCCATTTGACATTGATGGCAACCCATTTTATTTTTACCATTCCTTTTACCTTTTCCTATTCTACTCCCCCTGAAAAACTTCTCTCCCTGACTGAATGCTCTCCTCTTAACTCAAATCTCTCCCCCTTTGTCATCAATGGCAAAGGGTCACCTTTGGGGCTCGGGGCTAAGAATGATACTCTTAGCTTAGCCCATCCCCCACTTCCTCTTAATGTGGTTAATTTTGGGGTGGGAGTATTTCTACTCCCAACATGCACTAATATTTACCTTTTTCCACTCTCCTTCTGATATGATTCTTTTGATTCCTCTGACTACTCATGTTCCTGCTTATCTCTATAATTTTTGCTCTACACCACTTTGTTTATATCCATCATTATTGCAATTATAACACTTAATGTCATAATTCCTTGGAGGTGCAAATTTCTTGGTATTTCTCCTGGTGAAACCATATCTATTCCTATCATGAACCCTACAATTTACTGCCTTGTGACAAAACTAATTACAAGAGTAGCAATACCCTTGAAAAAGTTGCTTGTTTCTAAAACTTCCATATTTTTGTTTTCCATGTGTCTTGCACTATGTAGCCTTGTACCCAAACCTGTGATATGAGAAGCATTATCCATTGAAATTACCTTGCCTTGACCTCATTGGTCTCTTAGTCTCTTCTACCTTGTGCTAGTTCTTGTTCCATATGTTCCTCTTTTGTGTGTTGTTCCTTTAATTGTTGAAATTTTTGGTGTCCAACTCATCCTCAAAAGTCTCACTCTCTCTTATACTCTCTTCTTCTAAATTTTCTTCTTCTTGAGAACTTGAGGTTGACTCTCCTTGTTTTTGTTGTAATTTTTCAAAACCAATACATGTCTTGTTTGTTGACCATATTTGTACCTTGATGATTTTGTCTACGATTTTTGAGATTTTCCCAAACCTATGTAACATGTCCTTAGAATCTTTTACTTCCTTCCTTAGTGAAGCTACCTCATGCTCTAACCTTTCACATTCTAAAACATTTGCTTCTAATTTATATTTAAATTTTTTTTTCTTAGCCATTGACTTGTTTAGATTCTCTATAAGCTTTCCTTTCTCTTCATCACATTCTTGAAACTAAAGCTTAAGTTAGGAGTTTTTCTTTCTTACCTCCTTTAATGTATCAAGGGCATGAATAAGCTCTCCCTTAAGGTCAACTTCTCCTTCCTCTGATTCTTCCTCTATTTGTTTACCTTTGAAAACATATTTATTATTTTCTGACTCATCTTCTATAGGATTACCTCCTTATTTTTCTAAAGCCATAAGAAGATTATATTTTGGTCCTTCAAGTGTCTATTCATATTCATCATCACTAAAATGGAAACCATTCCTTGTACAACTATCTTCAATATGACCAAAGTTACCATATCTAAAACACTTGAGAATTATTGGTGACCATTTCCGAACCACTTATTTTTCTTTTGCCAAAAATAGAACTTCATATTTATAATTATCTAAGGAATTATAATCACTGTCACTTGAATACTTACTTGCCTTGTCTACATAGAAAATATTCTTATGTATTTGGAAGAACTTATTTCATTGCTTGCCTTTTCCATCCTTACCTTTATTTTGGTACTATGTTTTTTTGTTTCTCTATTCTTATAATCCTTTTTTTCATCATCATTGCTATTTCCAAATTCTTGACAATCAGTTGCATAGTGACCATACTTTCCACAATTGAAACATCTAACTAATTTCATACCTTTATACTTTCTCAGATCCTTATTCCATCTGCCATAATTTTCTTCTTCATCACTGGATAACTTATTTCTTGAATTTAGATTATTTTCTTTTGTCTTCTTAGTAGCTTTGAAGGATGCTTCCTTCTATATATTAGGTTCCTCTTTTGTTCTCATCTCAAAAGCGGTGAGAATGCCATGTAATTCATCCCTTCTCAAAATATCACTATATTTTGATTCCTCTATAGTTGAAATCATCTCACTAAAACTTTTTGGGAGTGACTTCAAAATCTTATCACAAACATCAGATTCTTGAACTTCAATTCCAAGTCCTTGCATGGAGTTAACAACCTCATCTATTTGAAGTATATAAGCACTAATGCTTTCCTCATCCTAAATTTTTAGGTTTTCAAATATTCCCTTGAGATTTCACAACTTTACCTTTTCAAATTTTTTATATCCTTCATATATGCCTTGTAATTTATCCCAAATTTCCTTTGCTTATTTGAAGTGCATAACTATTATAAACTCTGTTTTATGCAAACCTCTCAAAATTGCATTCATTGCTTTGTAATTTTAATGATGTAGAAGCTTACCATCATTATCTGTAGGTCGAGTAGATTGTGGTGTATATACATTTTCAACTCCTTCCCATATTTTATTTCCAAGTTCCATCAAATGAATATTCATTCTCATACTCCAAAAAACATAATCGCTCCCATCAAATACTAGTGCTAAATTATCTAAGGATCCACTCTTAGAATCCATTTATGTTCTTGTAAGCTTTTCCTTCAAGCTATTAAACTCTTTTGAAGGAACTCGTTCTGATACCAATTGAAGAACACAAGCTTATATTAAGATGGGGGTGAATAATATAAGACCACTTTTTACTTTTATTTCACAATCAATATTATATAATATATCAATGGCAATATCAATAGTAATAATAAAAGCAATGCACAAATCACCACACACAATAGAGACACCAATTTAATTTGGTTCACCCAATATGGTCTACTGCATAGAGAAACTATTTCACTAATATTTTCTCAACAAATCTCTTGAGAAACATTTTCCTATTACAATATTTATGGACATCTTTCCAAAGGAGACACCAATCTCCTAATCAAGTTCATGGATCTCTATCCATAGGAGATACCAATCCCCTTTGCTCTAGATGGTGATATTCTAGAAGAATTGTTGCCTCCACTACATTGGCTTATGGATATCTATCCACTAAAGACTCCTACCCTCACTCAGAAGATCTATCTTCACTACCCTGGCTAATGGACCTCTATCTATTGGATACTATTGTCCTTTACACTCTATCACCTCCAAAGCTTGCTCTCAAATCTGTCTCAAATCTACACTAAACACGGTCCTTTGGTCTAGCGTAAATCTTATCAATACCTATATTTGATATGCACGAAACATAGTTCTTCAATATATCATAAATATACTCAATATCTATCTTCAAATTTACACTAAACACAATCCTTCAGTCCAACACATATTTTCTCAATATTTGTCCAAATATGTACTAAACACAGTCCTTTGGTATAGCACAAATCTACTCAGTCTCTATCTTTAATCTATATTAAACATAGTCCTTTGTTCTAGGACAAATCTACTCAATCTATATCTCTAATATGCACTAAATATAGTCCTTCGGTCTAGCACAAATATGCTCAATCTCTATCCTCAAGCCTTAACACAAATCTTGACTCAATCACAAATCAACTATGCTAGATTACCCCAAAACTTAACCCAAGGTTTGAAAGAATCAACCAATCAACTCTACTCTCAAGTCTTCTCAAATACTTGTCTCAAATTTGCATTATAAGATTCCACAAAAGCTTACACTAATATTTCCACAAGTCCTCTCTAGAACTTGTCCAATCTGCTCAATAAGTCCTCACCAAAACTTACATCAAATCATTTCAATAAGTCCTCACTAGAATTTCTCCAATATGATCAACAAGTCTTCACCAAGACTTACCTCAAATATATATTGTAAGCTTCCATAAAAGCTTACTCAAATCAACTCAATCTAACACAAAATCCTCTTCAATCACACAAACAAGCTTCACATAGAATCTTGTTCAATCTCACAAAAACATATAGAGACTTTTTAGAGACTCAATATGATTGACACTCACAACAATGATGAATCACTTTCAATATCTTTTTCAAATCAATTTAGAATATAGAACAATTTGTTTCATAGAACTTGAACTATCACTTCAACACTTCTAATTTACTAGGCTCAATCAACTCCACCTAACCAATCACTCAATGAGACACTCCTTGCTTACAAACCCTAGTACAATCAAATTAGCACTCACTCAATTATTTTCAATAATGCTTATTAAAAAATCTCACATAACAATGATACTCATGATCTTGCATAAAACCTAATGATGCATATGAAGGTTCATTCAGTATTTCCAATAATGCTTATCAAACAAGGTTTTTATCAACAACTCTCACTTTAAAAATATTTAACAATCAAACTCAAAAATTCTTATCAAACAACCCTTTTCACTTGAACTTAGCATTCACAACATCCAAAAATCACTCACAAGGAAGATGTGCCCATATTTTTTGTTTGTTGAAAAATTGACCTCAAAACATGTCTCAAACATAATTTCCCTCTTTGCCAATTTTAAAGGTTATATGACAAAATATCACTCTAATACTCCCTCAAAATATTTCACAATTACAAAAATAATTAAACTCAAATGCACCTTATTACTCCTTATTTGAAATAAGCATTCACCAAAAACATACAAAAATAAATCTCTTATTACACCTTATAACTCCACTCTAAATAACTCAATCCACCAAATAATTAAATAAAACAATTATTTAATTTCATCAACCTTATATCTCCCTAAGCTCAAAAATACACCATACAATCTTAGAAACACAAATCAATTTATAACAATAAATTTATTACCTCACAAAGTGCTCCTTGTGGGATTTTATCCCGCATCACAACACCTCCAGTGCTTTATCCGTGACTACCAATATGCGTAAGCTAAGCGCTCACGTGGAAGACAAAAGTGTCCATGATGCTTTATATTCTACCTAGGTGCAAAAATCCAAAATGCTTTGGCATCTTTGGCACATAAAACACTGCACAACCAATCCTACTACGAATAGAATGTGGTACCTCACATTCCCAATATGCTGCCACTTATCGCTAGCCCACTGGCTAGGTGGTGAAAATGCCTTCATTCCTTGTGTATTTTCTCCCTTTTATACCTACCGAAAAGGGTCAAACGGGGACTTCTTCCCTCTCTTACTCACGAATATTAAGCACACGATTTTTGTTAGGAGATTTATTAAAATTGTGGATGGGGTTTAAAGTATTTTAGGCTTAAGGTATTTATACCCATGCTTTGGAAATCATTGATGTTGGCAGAGGAGATAGAATATGATGTCGGTGCTTTATATATGCCCTTTATAACCCTAACTTTAGGGTTATTAAATTGAATTATAATTTAATTAATAATAAGACTATTATAATTATTTTATAATTAATTTAATAAATATAAAGTTAATTAAATTAAATTATAAATTAATTTATAGTAAAATTATTAAAATTAATTTATATTTAATTTAATTTTTTTAGGTCTTACCATTAGACTTGTAGTTTTATAATATAATATTATAATATTATTTTCCTTGGGCCTTCTCATTTCTCCTGTAGACCTTATCTGATCACCTTAAATATTATAATGAGATATATTATAATATTATTTTCCTTAGGTCTAGAAGTAATCTTTCTCTAACTCTTGACATACTTCATCTTGCACTACTTACTGAAATTGACTCTTGACATCAATGACAACAAATCTTGCTCATATTTCCAAAAAAATTCTCAAGGATTTGCTCATTTTTGTTTGGTGAGCAAGGTATTTTTATAGTGTTGATAACTAGTGTTTATTTTACTTTTTGCTTTAGATAGTGGTGAAAACCACTTTTTTTTTTTGGGTATTTTTGCTTTTGTTAGTGGTAAAAACCACTATTTATTTTTATTTTGCTCTTGTATTTATTGCTCTTTGGATACTTACCTTGATTTTACATGGGGTAAGGGATTTTTATTGCCTTGGATAGGGAGGAACTTATCCCTATGTAATTTCTCAGCATTTTTTAACCATTCACATAGGGGGATGAGCAAGGTAAAATTTTTGCTTAAGGTAACATGGACCACTTTGTAGATTTCATATTTCTTTGTGCCAAAATTGGATTTATTAATGTGAGAATGTGTTGGGATTATGATGTATACAAGGTACAATCAAAGTAGGAATCTACCTTCTAAAAATTGGGATAGCTTTTTACAAAATCTTAAAAGAAAACTAGAGATGATTGAGTGATCGAAAACCCTAATCGCGCCTTATAGCAAATGACTAGGTCAAGGGAAACATACACGAATATGAAAGGTGGTGAAATTTTATGGAAATGATAATTGTAATGTAGATGGGTGTAAATAATGACTTTTAAAAATGTTGATTTTGAAGGATGGCTAGTGTACAGACCTGGTGCTACACATGTATGATCAACTCTAGAATGCTTAATGCAAGTGATTGTATAATGTTACGATATGAAATGTAATGCAATGAAATTATTTTGTATGTTTTTTATTTTAATGATATTTTTGAATTTTGATAAATATCTATACAATTGACCAATCGGCTTAGTGGATGCCATTCAGATTTTTTGGTGACCAAAGGGTTTCTAGATACCTTTGAAGCTTTTTGGGTGACCAAAGAGTTTAAAGATACCTTTGGGGTTTTTTGGGTGAGGAAAGGATTTATAGATACCTTTGGCACTTTTTTGGGTGACCAAAGGGTTTATAGGTGTCTTTGGAGCTTTTTGGGTCTCCAAAGGGTTTATAGATACCTTTGGGGCTTTTTGGGTGATGAAAGAGTTTACATATATCTATGGGGATTTTTAGATGACCAAAGGATTTATGGGTGCCTTTGGGGATTTTTTGGATGACCAAAGGATTTATTGGTGCCTTTGGAGCCTTTTGGGTGGCCAAAGGGTTTATAGATACCAATGGGACCTTTTTGGGTGACCAAAAGGTTTATAGATACCTTTGGTGATTTTTTGGGTGACCAAAGGGTTTATAGGTACATTTGGGGATTTTTGGGTGACCAAAGGGTTTATGGGTATATTTGGAGCCTTTATGGGTGACCAAAGGTTTCATAGACACCTTTGGGACCTTTTTGGATGACCAAATGGTTTATGGATACCTTTGGGGCCTTTTTAGGTGACCAAAGAGTTTATGGATACCTTTGGAGCTTTTTGGGTGACCAAAAGATTTAAAGGTACCTTTGGGGATTTTTGGGTGACTAAAGGGTTTATAAATACCTTTGGTGTGTTTTGGGTAACCAAAGGATTTATGGGTACCTTTGGGACTTTTTGGGTGAAAAAAGGGTTTATAGATGCTTTTGGGGCTTTTTGGGTGACCAAAGGGTTTATGGATACCTTCGGAGATTTTTTTTTGACCAAAGGGTTTATGGGTAACTTTGGTGATTTTTGGATGACCAAAGGGTTTATGGTTACATTTGGGGATTTTTTTGGTGAACAAAGGGTTTATGGGTACCTTTGGGGCTTTTTGGGTGACCAAAGAGTTTATTAATACATTTGGAGATGTTTGCGTGACCAAAGGGTTTATAGGTACCTTTGAGGCATTTTGGTAAGATATATGGAAATCATATTAATGGATGGATGATATCCATTGGATGGGTAGTTTGGTATATCAATAAAATATTATCACAAGACCTATGGGATGGTTGTGGTAGAGGTGGAATTATTGGAGGTGGTCGATGTGGAAGGAGGTGAAATTACTCCTCGAGTGGCAAAAGCTATCGCTAGATGGGATGTTGCAATGAGAACATATGCAGATAGAACTCTTCTTTGTCATCCAATGGGATGATCTACTCATATTCCTCATATAAACTAGGGGAGTTAATGGGTGCTATGCTATAATTCAAGTCAACATAAGTTGTTCATTCATGAGGATGACCTTGATCCCCTTCCTCATTATCAAATGGAAGAGTATGTGAACCTTCACATTTTTCATAGTATTGGGTGACATCATGATATATCCCTTGATCTATCATATTTGTGGGGAAATAATCCCCTAAATAGTAGATATGATTATTACTAGCGTAAGTATCACGTACAATCTCATACCTATAGTTCAAACCTAGGTGCTCTAAACTTTCTATGAGGATATTGAGAGGCATAGGCTTGTTGTGTCCTAGATCAGATTTATCATATGGTAATTGATATTGTAACTAGCAAGGAACAGGAGTAACTTGTTCATACAACCCTAAATCATAGCCATACCAATGGCAGCGATGGATATATTACATGGCCATATTCAATATCCTCAAAAAAGGGTTTTTCATATTTTTATTGTTGAGGAGATGATTTTGTGCCATATTCAATATCTCCATATATGAAGTTTATTTGATTGGGAGGTATGCCTAGAGGTAAAATGGTATCTATTGGAAGATGAGGCCATCCCATATTTTGTATTGTATCAATGGCTAGAACTGTTGTGATATTTCTCACTAGGTATTCTCCTAAACCCGTAGTACCTAAAATGGACTATGACCTACGATGGTGAAGATAGAGGAGATGGAAGTGAGGCTTGAGATGAGTCAATGCTTACCTCATTAGGTGGTTCCTCATATACTAGACTAGAAATATCATCTGTGGAAATGGTAGATATGATTTGAGGGATCTCATAAATAGGCCTCTTTGACATGTTTCTCTATAGAGGATTTGACGATGATGAAGGAGCATTTTAATGTGCCAATGATGAGGGTGGTATAGAAGAAGATATCAATGGATTAATGGAATGCAATGATGAAGGAGTTGGACCTTGAATGGATGTATTCAGTTGGAAGTCCACATGAGTTGATGATAAGATCAACTCAAGTATTTGTTGCACTAAGTTGTAGTACTTGAAGGGATCAAGATTTATGAAGACAACATGTACTTGCCCTTTGTGAGTGTACTTCATACATTGGTGATCTATGTATGGCACACAATTCATGTACATAGTTTAGGGTCCACCCAAAAACATATTATATGCTATTTCTCCCTCTAATATGTAACACAACATTGGTATGGTTTTGCATCCCACCTTAATATGTAAGACTATAGTGTCAATCATTGAGCATAGTGTATCATTAAATGCTCTAAGGGTACATGTGGATGCAACAATATGGGACGTTGGAAGACCTAGATATTGGAGAGCATTTGTGGTGATGATATTGCTTGAGGAACCAATATAAATTAGAACTCTTTTGTAAGGTGTTCCATTTATACATGCAATAATGTGTAAGGTAGGATCAACCACATAATTTGATATTGGTTTGAGTTCATGTTCATAAAATGTGATTATTGAATATTTGCACTACTAAACATGCCTTAAAAATTTGATAAATGAGTTAGCCTCCTGAGGCTACAGTTCAATCAACTTAAGGATCTCCATAAGAGCTTCTCGATGAGGAGGAAACTTTTTAATAAGCCCATATATGAAGAGTCGGGCCAATATTGTTTGCAAGCTTTGAGCAAGCTTACTCTTTATGGTGACCATTGGACAAGGTGGAAGGCTTTAAAATGAAGTGGTGGAGGCTATGACATAGAGAGAATATCATTTGAAGCTACAAGTGGAGAAACTTGATTTGTATAACACCTATTTCTTATCATGATGCTAACCATCCCAATGAGCCCTTGTTGAGGGGGTATCGTATGGACCTTATTTACCTATTTTTCTTGATTTAACTACACCTCGTGTGTGGTCAATGGGTCTTTAAAGACACCCATTTGTTGATTACTTGTTGCAAGAGGGTTATCAACATGAAGATCGTTCCTCTCAATCATGTATTGTACTAGGTTTTTGAACTCATAGCACATTTGCTTGTCATGTCCATTCTGCTTATGGTACCTACAATATAGGTCTTCACGACATCCCATGGACATTAGTTTACCCATACTTGGATATATAGGTCAGATCTCAAGTAGAGTAATTTCTTTGGCTACACATAGATGATTGAATAGGGAATCCATAGACTCAACAAAGAGCATAAATTGTCACTTAGGAGGATGTTTTTGGTTTTACCCTTGATTCACCTAAGTGTTGTTATTGTATCTTGTAGGAGTATTTTGGGCTTGATAGTTTTCCTTATGAGGCAATATTGGTTGCATAGGTCCTGTAATGCTAATGGCAACTTGATTAACTACTTATGGCTTTGGTTGTGTCAAATTAACTCCTTTTTATGGGGTTTTGTGATCTTCCCCTCTTGAATTTGATTTCTTCTATTGTTCTAGCCTATGCTATAACATCTTCAAGAGTTTGGTATTGTTGGATTTGTAGCAAAAATAAAATTAGCTCTAAAAAACTCTTGGAAAACATGTGAGTCAACTTAGACATTGGTAGTAGGTATGGTATATTAGCGAAAAGCATTTGCCACCTATTACCATAATCAGTGATTGACTCATATTCATACCGCTTCAACCCCATAAGGTATGTTAAATTCACCTTTCACATAGTACTAAAGGTGAAATATTCTAGGAATGCATTCACAAATTATTCAAAGCTATGGATGTTGTGCCTTGGGAGTTGATTGTAGCACTCTATGGCTGGTCCATAGAGGGTAATAAAAAATATTCTTAGAAGTAAGATATCATTATCTTGGATACTGAAGTATTGATTCATAAATCTAGTCACATGCTCCTATGCATCTTCCTCTTATTTGAATCTAGCCAACTTGGGAATTTTAAAATGCTCTAGGTATGAAGGGGAAGGTATCGATGGGTGAAGTAGTTTACTGCAAATTTGGCACAAAGTTGGATTTTAAAGCTTGAATCCAGAGGTCTTACCTTCTATTGTTTCCTTGTATTCAAGCAATGCTTTATACACATCAAAGAATTTGATCTCCTCTTACTTGCTTTGGCCCCATGGGGGAGGGCAAGCAAATTTAAGCATATGGTGTGGTGGTTGATTTTAATAAACCATGCCTCCATAAGGTTCTTCTAGGTATTCCTCTTCTATTTCTAGATCATCATAGGCTTTGTAAGGTATTTATTGCATTGGCCTACAAGGAGGAACACATTCTTGTGGAAGGTGATCTATTTTTAGCCTATGAGACAAGTCTCTATTAGGCCTAGAAGGTTGAGAAGGTAACATTTGGTTAGGCTTAGGAAGCCTATTTTGATTAAAAGTAGGTTACCTCTAATGAATTCCCTATCTATGAGTACTTAGGGTAGGGACCCCATTGCGTAAGGTCTCTTGAATTTTTTGTCCCACTGTGATCACCATTGTAGAGTATAAAAAATATTTCATCGAGCAAAGGGAAATGAAATGCACCTATTTATCTATTTAAGCACTAAAAAGATACGTTGATGTAAATATGATGACAAATAAGTGAAAGAAATGTGGGGTTCTATTTATATTAATTTATTTTCCAAATACATGGTTACAAAACATCCCCTTGAGGGCTCTTAATTAATACAATCCATTATAGAAGTTCAAAGGATCTAATCCTTTTAGAAACTCAAGGTACGCTTTCAATGTCTTCCTTGCACTCACAAATTGAAGAGTGGCATTTTGCTATTGATGTGATAATATATCCATATTCAAACTTGTAGCTTCTTCCTTGCTCAATGAGATACTTGTATCTACACACAAAGAATTCAAATTGTTTAATAGCATGTGCGAATTAACATGAAATCAACATGATAGGGATTAGGTGTATGATTAGGTGCCTTAGGTGTGTTTTAATAATTATAGTTTTTTATTTTTAATTGTTGGGATTAAGGTGCATAGTTGTCATTCAATGTGACCTTATCCATAAAATGGATGTAATACCTATTTATAGGCCCTTGTTTATCAATGAAAAACATTTTTTGGCTTGTCATATTCTCCTCGTGCTTGCAATCATTATTCCATATTATTTGGTATTAGAGCCAGGTTGCAGAATCAAGGCAAGTATCCTCTTCCCCTAGGTCAATCTTAGTTCATATGGGTAATGAGAACACCCCATAGTAGGATATGTGGAATAACTATCTTTTCAAGCACCTTGTTTTGTCGGTCCTACAGATTGACTTAATTTATCTGGGTTTCATCCTGCTTAGGCCATGGACTTTTTGGCAAGTCCAAAACCTCCATTTTCAACTCTATTTTAATTTTTTACACGAATTTGTAATTTGGAGTTGCACATTTATGGTAACATCAAATTGGTCCACCAATTTCTAGTAATTTTTGGTGTTGCTACGATGGACGTTTTGCTAATAAAGTCATTGACGACTTTCTTGCAATTGTTGCTGATGATTTTTTTCTAGCAAAATTGGTTGTAAAAACTCATTAACAATTGTTGTCAACCATTTTTGTTGATAATTTTTTGACAACTATGCACCTTAATCCCAAAAATTAAAAATAAACAACTACAATTTATTAAAACACACCTAACACACCTAATCTCTATAATAACAAGATGCATGCAATATTGAATATAAAAGGTAAAATACATGATGCAAAACTATTCCAAATTGTACCAAAACATAATACCATGCATATTTTCTACTTTAGATATGATTTATGCAGAAATGAAATGAAATTGTATGCAAAATCCATGGCCATCCTTGGGTGTTTCAAATGTGACTATTAGAATGAAAAACCTAATTGAATGTCCAAAACTACTCCAAAATACACCAAATTCTAGTATGATGTATATAAACTACTCTAGAAATGATATACACTAAAATTGATCCAAAATTATGTGCATATTCATGTCTATTATTGGGTGTTCCAATTGGGACTATTAACCATCCCAGGGAGGACAACCACCAAACTAGGTGGTGTTTGCCACCAATTCCTCTAAGATATAGTTCAAACTACTCATAGGGGTGTTGTCATCAAATTTGATGATCTAATTCATAGAAATGGATGGTTTTTGGAATGGATTTATGTATTTGGGATCACTTGCAAACCTCCTTTTATGGATGGATATTTCAAGGGTAAATACATGGTGAAAGGGGAGAGTGAATCTCGATAACACTTTTGTAAAATATTACAAAGACCTCTCTTTTTAAATTGGATGAAATAACTTCAATTTATATCCCAAGAGGGACATAGGATCAAATGGTCATGTTGGGGCATGCAAAACAAGTGCCACCAGTTATCAAAATTCTTGCCATGCATTGGGTGGAAGAGCCCTCTAATTTGACCCTCTAATTTGCAGTTTGTTATGCCTTTGATAGGCCCTCAATCTGTCATAAGTCACTGGGTAAGATAAATGGCAAAATTTTATTGCCATTTGTCATGCCCTTGAATTTTTAATGGGCCTATACCATGGCCATCCCACCCAGTGATAGTTCCTAGTGGCTATCCCTCGATGGGATGACCATGAATTGTGGCCATCCTAGAGTGGGATGACCATGAACTATGGCCATCTTGGGGTAATAAGACCATGGCTACATGGCCCAAAACTTCTCAAAAGTGGGGTAAACAACTATTTAACCCTTGAGGGTTTCTCAAGGGGCCATATGGTGTTGATAAGAGTGCATTATTGCAATCTAATCAAGTTGATGTGAGTTTATAATCCCTTGGAAAACCTGTAGATATTAAACATTGGCATTGGAGTTTCCTCATTGATCCTACACAAGTAACAATAGTTGGAGATAATAATTCCCCTAGAATAAATATTGTTATTGGTAAACACCTTATTCTAAAATACTAGCCAAAGAAAAAAACTAATCTTAGGAATCATCCCTTTGCACCAGATCAAATGGCTAGGGAACCACATGGGAGCAGGATCCACCAATAGGTTAAAAGCATATTTGATTGAAAATAAACCTGATGGATATGCCTTCCAATAGAATGAATCTTCTTCCACTCCAAACTTAAGAACATATAAATTTAACTAGTCAAAAATAATATTGAGCAAAAATATCTCCACCTGGGATAACTGGGGATGACATAGGATTTTCTAATTCCTACAAATATGTGAGGTAATGATGTATATGAAAGCACGAGGATATGAAATCAAACAAAAGGGAAATGTAACGCTAAGTCCTATGAACGAGAATGCATGAAAAGAGGGAAAAAAATGAACTGAAACGAGATTTAAAAAAAATGTAAAAATGCAGCCTTTTATTTTATTAATTTTCTTGAGATCGGGTTTCAATACGTCTCCTCCCTTTTCAGGGGTTAGAAGCATCGGACATAGTTTTGTCACACAACAAATGATACATTCCCCTTTGGGGATCTTCTGCGTTCCCACATTGAAAATGGGCAGACCAAATGTCACCACCGCTTGTGTGAATGTGTCTATAGTTCCTTGCTACCCCTCCAATGTTGAGATCCTGCATTCAGAGAAACATCAAATGGTTAGTAGTACCTGCGAATGGAGGGAAACACACGATCCCCAAGGCCTACGATTAATGCATGCATAAAATAATTAAAAAAATAACTAAAACATATCAAAATAAGCTAAAAATTTGACAGAAGCAAGAGAACATTACCTGAAACACACTGCAAAAGGAACAGTCAAGAAATCTGCCATAGATTTCTAATCGCTCTAGGGTGGGACGATTAGGACTGTCATAAAATGTTAGAAGGTGACCTCCTAAATGTCCCATCCAAGGGCCTCCAAAACACCTACAAAGTTGGGGTTAGGCAAAACGGGGCATTTTGGAATGACCTAGAATGTCAGATTTTGCAAATTCAGCCTTGATCGCCCTATATCTGATGATGCTCCATGTATGTTAGTGAAAGCAAGAAATAATAAAATCACAGCAAAAACTCATCAGAATCACATGAAACTTGCATGGAAGCATATGTAAATAACCTAAAATCAAATGCAAAAGAGATAGTAGGGAAATCTACCACATATTTCTAATCACTCCGGGGTGGGGTGATTAGGACTACAGCAGTATGGGGGGCACCCAAGGGCATGACGCCCATTTTTTGGGGCTTATTTTTGGCACCAATCCACTTGGGATGGGTCCAAAACATCTTATGGGGTTGTGTTGGCAAATTGGGTGGGATATTGTTGCCAAATGTTTGGGTTTTGGTTCCAGATTGCACTTCCAATAATCACCCAATAACCTCCCTTCCAAAAGAGAGATCAAGGATGTAAGAAGCACAAACGATGGGTGAGGATGTAATTCGGCAGCACTCCATTGCTCCAAATGCTCCTGCTCTATTTTTTTGGGGGTGATAAGACTCACCATTTTATAGACTTGAGGGTCTCTTGTGAATGAGCATGCAGAGGCACCACTTGGCCATCATGCCTTGTTAGGGGAGAGAAGATTCCTACTTGATTAAGGGCTCCATGACTGCCTCTATGACTGTCTTTTTGATATCAAAAATGCTCACTCGCACTCCATGCATTGAAGGTGTAATTAAGTGGTGGATCTGAGCTGCAATTTGTCAAGGTTTTACCTTTTTCTTGTCAAACCTACTATTCGCCCCACCTTGGAGTAAATACTGCTAATCGTCCCAGGGTGGGATGAATACCAGTTTGTAATCATCCTAGGGTGGAACGAGTAGGGATCAGAGTATCTGAAAGGTTCCAAATTGACCTTTGACCTTCCAAAACTATTGTGGGAGTGGTTAGGACAACTTTTTAACCTCTAGGGGCTGCCCTGGGGGCTGTGTACATCAATTCGATCAGTTCTTGTCATCACATAATTAGATTGGTGTTTTTTTGGTGTCTATAGATGCCCCTTTTTGGGATGCACTATGCGTGATGCAGTGTTGAGCAAAAATTTTTAACCAAAGCACTAATGATTAGGTTTTCTTTGTAACCTAACCAATTTTGATACCCCAAGTATGGAAAGGGCACACATTCTTGAATCCTTGCTTTTGATGAGCTAAGGAGCTTAATTCAAGTGTTAACATTTTTTGGTGAGGTGTTACTTGATCTTGGACATTGTTCAGTCATGAATAGGCAAAGGGCACAACCTTTTACCTATGGGAACCTTGAGTTCATGATTCACGAATGCCAAATATTTTATCAGCTTATGATTATTGCTTTTTTGTTGCCCCAAGCAAGAGTGTGATTGTATTTGTCAATGATTCTTTGAATGCATGCCATTTCCTTGATTGGGTGTGTATTTTCTGATTGGTGACTAAGTGTGACTACCTCCTCAAGCGACAAATCAATGAGGGAATGAATAACATGAGAAAAGTGACGAGTCGTTTGACCCAATATTGTTTATGGTAAGTGTAGCACCCTAAAATTGGCACGGTTAAAACCTTAGTAAAAGATAAAAGATAAAAATTTGAATTTTAACCCCAAAACCACTCCAAAACTACCTATTACCCATTTCCTCATTTTCCATGCCATTTTTAGGATTTTTTTTGACCATTTGATGATATCGTCGCATATTAGACGATATCATCCCTGATCTGACGAAATTGTCATGGATAGAACGTCTAGACGATTTTGTCTCAAAACCAAATTTTCATAATTAGCTTCTATTTCAACAGCCTCTCCAACTTGGGTAGAAGCGTGTCTGCATAGTTGGAGATTTCCCTGTTGGAGATCTCCCAGATTGGGATGATCCCCAACCTCCTAGCCTCCCCCTAATCCTATATAAACTAGGATTTTTCTAGTTTATCCCCCTGAATCCCCCTGATTTTGATTCCCTTGAACCCCTTAGCTGACGGATTTGGATCCTTATTCACTAGAGCATCCTTGTACTACTTTATATATGCTGCATTTTGCATTTTCTTGTAGGAACTACTATTTTTCAGTCGAAGATAGCTCGGATCGTCGCAAAAGATCTCGGACGATTACGGACGATTTTGTCGAGGAGCGCATACGATCATGTACGATTGGAGGTGATCCTGACTATAGTCTAGATTGGGGGCAATCCGAGTCCAGAGTTTGCATCTTCTTAATTTTCCTACATTTTTTCATTATAATTTTGCATTATCTTAGGTTATTATGTTTATGCATCTTGGAGTTCACCTCATCTAGTATAAATGCATGATAAAATCAAAATAGATTGTGAAGTTGATACTTGTCCTCTTTAATTATTGTTTGGATCTATCATTCAAAAAAATTTATAGTTATTTCTATCATTTCCCTTTGCTTCTATAGTTGCATCTTGGGTATTTTGTATCTATTTCTGTGATTGCAGGTTTCTGACGAATTCATCAGATATCAGACAATCATAGCTGATATCAGATGATTACGTATGAACTGAGGCATTCTGGACTGCTACAAAACTTAGAATATTCATCAGACACCTGAAATCAAGTATGATCTGTCCTAATTTGTCTATTCTCTGTGTTTAGTAACCATTTCTATTTTCTATATCCATTTAAATCATTATTGGTATATAGAATAGTTTAGATTCATCTTGGCCAAACCTAGGAGTTGAATTATTGAGTATAAAAATGAACACATCAAACCCACTATCAACCTAGGTGTGGAAACTACCACTCAAAATTTTCCTGGTGAACCCACCATCCGTCTAAAATTCACCCTTATACTCCTCCCCCGAGAGGCGAGACCTTCAAAGGGCCTCTCAGTCTGAGGTATTGTCCCATCCTTCTCGCATCCCCCTTCTGGGCGTAGATCCTGTAGCCTGAGGGTAAGGATGTGAAAAATATGGAGCGATACAATTTGGTGAACCTGACGTGAAAAATAAAAACCTTTTGAAAATAATCCCAAAAAAAAAGCCTAAACATAAATGCATTTAGAATCAAAGATTGCATGTCATATTTAGATGGTAGATTATAACAAAATACGAGCCATCACCATTAATGTTGAAAACCAATTAGTAGCTATAGAGATTAATTCTTTGCTTAGAGTAGCTCCAACATATAGAGTCCCACCTTTATGGGACGAGCTTAATAGGAGATTGAATCTCATTTCATCTAGAGCAACCGAACTTAGGCAAATCAAGAGGTTTGTCCTAGATAGAATCCTGGATCTTGATCAAGTGACTTTGTATCATGAGATCCAGAGAGCTTGCCACAGGTGGTTAGCAGATAAAAGAGCCCTTGTGTCTTCTGAGTTGTATACCTTTGAGGAATACCTCGATAATGCAGTTATAGTACATAAATTTTTCTCTCGTATAGAGGACCAAGAGGTCATTCTTACGGATAGACAAAGATGGAATAAAGTCCCAAGAGATGTGTTATATCGAGAGTATTGTCATGAGATTTATTTTTACAAGACAAAATCTGAAACAGATAATATTACTATAGCACACTTTATCAAGTTCCTAAAAAACCATTTCCAATTTGAAGAAGAGCATTTTATGACTCCTGATGAACTTGATCCTATCAATGATATTCATAAACTCTTTTTATAAAACTAAGCTATTATTTTATTATTGTTATTTCTTGTATTTAGTGTGCTATTTGTTGTCTTTATAAGCATAAAAAAAAACAAAATCATAACAAAAAATCAAAACATTTTATTTTTAAGCATCATAGTAGGTATATAATTAAAATATATACCTCCCAAATCTATTGCAAATATATCAATATATATTTGCTAAAATCTAAGATTTAGACATAATGACTAGACTCAGGAATGGAAAACAAATTGAGGTAGAAGAAGATTGGTTAAGAAAACCAAAAAATAACCCAGATGTCCTTCCTGAAAACCCAATTCAAGAAGAAGGAACTCTATACCAACAAGAAGAAGACTATGTTTATGCAAATGAACAAAAGGAAAATGATAGAGAGGAGGGATCCTCATCTCCTAAAATATCTCCATAAGGAGCTGTTACTTTTGAGAACATGGAACATTTCTGGAAGTTCCTCCATGGTAATATAGGCACCCTTAATAGAGCAGTTCATATGGACAAAGATCAAATTAGTGACACTCAAGCAACCCTAGAAGACATATATCACACACGCACTAATCTTTTGTCCTCCGTTGATCAAGAGAGTGATCAAGCTAGACCGTCCAATTTGGACATGGGTACTATAATCCAAAAAATGCGACAACAATAGGTTACCCAACTACCTAGAGTACTTGTTACTAAGCCAAGGGTTATTCCCACACAAAAGAAACTTTATTCACTACTCTATTTCACCAAGCTATTGATAAATACACCTCAAATCAACAAAATCCTAAAACAAAACCAAATACCAATTTCCAACAATCTGGGATACAACTTAATGCTACAATAAATCTTCTTCATAATACTCTTCCTACCACCCATTTGCATAACAGCAATATGGCATCTAATCCTTATGTCCTCCCTTCCTACGCTCACAAATCCCATGCTCATGTACCACCAAACCAATATGGTGGGCAAACTGGTAATTTGGAAGCTATGGTGAAACAGTTAACCTCCCATATGGACCAAATAGATCCCTATCATCCCTCGTACAATTATCGAGAGATGTGTAGTCAACCTCTAGATCCTATAGTTGTAGCACAACCATATCCTAAACGCTTTCCCATGCCTATCCTACCTATATACAAAGGAATCGAAGATCCCATAGAGCATCTTCATATGTTTAGGATAGCATGTCATGATATATCACATGATGACTTGTTATTACTAAAAATGTTCTCGAAAAGCTTAGGAGGGATGGCATTGGAGTGGTATTATCAAGTGCCCACTCATTCTTTGAGAAATTTCGAAGAGACCACTGAGTCTTTTGTGCACCAATTTAGTGCCTATATTGAAAATCATGTAACCATTAAATATTTGTACAACCTAAAACAAGACAAGATGAGTGTTTTGCAGACTTATTAGCTCGATGGAGGCAGTTGATAGGAAAATTACACTTTGTGTTATCTTATCGAGAAATGTTGGATATTTTTATCAATAATTTACAAGAACAACTACCCTATGAATTATCAATTGCTACCTTGAACACCTTCTATCAAGCTATAGACTTAGCCCGAAGAGTGGAAGATGCTCTCATTAGAAGAGGTTAGCTCAAAAAGAAAGATGATGAGAAAACATCCAGAAATCAATATAAAAATAAACAAGTTGTGGGTGATGGAGTCATTGATAGCAGAAACATTGCCAATGTTAATACTATGAAAACAATAGAGAAGTTCATATTGAAACCTCCTGATAAACCACCTCAAGAATTTACTAGGTTAAATCAACCTTTATCAACCATTCTCCTGCAATTACTAGCACGAGGATTGATCCAATTACCAACTATCCGGGAACCTGATCCAACCATACCCGGATACAAAGCTAATTTGCATTGTGATTTCAATAGAGGACCTGGACATGCTACCAACTCTTGTAAAATATTAAAACATAAAATACAAGATTTAATTGATAACAATGAGATGGAGGTGCAAGCCTTTCAACCTAAACAAAATCCTACTAGTAATGTTCAAAAGAACACCCTTCAAAGTCAGAATCAGAATGCCAATCAATCATTCGACATATTTCAACATCCTTTACCAAAGCATGGGAAAGAGGTGGCTAATCAAATTGAACATCATAATGTTCCCCCTCCTACCCGATATGTAGGAGCCATTAGTAGGCATTTACCTATTCCCGATCTAGAAATATTTGACACAAATTTATCCATGGTTACGTCCAGACCCCTATATAATACTCAAACACCTGATATTATTGATGTAGAATCTGATACTGAAAGTGACATGGAAATCACCTCCAATCAATCAAATAGTTCTGAAAATGAATCAGATCCTATTCAACCCATCACAAATTCTATGGTTTCGAAAGAACCATTTCCTAGAAGAGTTACTACGCGACCCTCTTCTCATTAGTTCCTTTCTAATGAAAAAGCCATAAATGCTAGACCGAGACCAATTCATCATCCTCAAAATAATATTGTAGGTACAATCGGAGTCGTTACCCGAAAACAGGCTCAAAACTCTCAACAGGATCAAACTTAGAACAATGGATCAGCTCCATTTGTTTTGAAAAATCCCAATAAATGGAATCATATGCCTAATGTTCAACCTAAGCCTCCGTATAATATTAATGAACAATTATCCAATACTATAGCTAGAATTTCCCTTTTGGACCTTTTAAGGTCTTCTCCTATCCATAGGGATGAATTAATGCTCACATTAAGCCAAATGATGGTACCACAAAATATTCAGCCTAAAGCCATGACCAATACTATCATAACTCGAGAAGTTGACTATATTGACTTTCGAGATAGAGATATACCACAACATAGTTTACATAAGGATAACCCTTTATATATTACTGCCCTAATTTGGGACGTAGCCATTAAACGCGTCTTGATTGATAATGGTTCATCTTTAAACATATGCACTTTTGACTTCTACCAAATATTTGGCTTTAGGAGTGATGAAATGAAAAGAATGGATATGATCATAAAAGCCTTCAATGATGAGACACAAGAAACATGTGGATTCATTACTATACCCTTGCAAGTTGGTCCTAGAACCCTAGATACAACCGTGTTTATTGTACATTGCCATGCATCGTACAATATACTTTTGGGTCACCCTTGGATCAACGTGATGCGAGCAATTCCATCTACTTTACATCAATGTGTTAAATTTGAATTTAAAAACCAGTTGGTTACCATTCATGGTGACCCTAGACCCTTTGATATGTGTGCTTTGGCAGAACCGATTGGAGTTCAATTTTGCCCTGCTCTGTCATCCACACATCCTAATTCTCAGCAATCGTCTAAACGTGTGAAACACTCATCCATAACATCACCTACTTTTTCCCCATCAACTACACCTCTACATATAGCTCAACCATATTCTAAACAAACCACATTAGGACCTCAAAAAGATCCCAGAACTACAACCAATGTTCCTTGTTTTACCCCTATAACTTCCACACCGATAGACTCATTCATAAATATCCCTATAACATCTCCATCCACTACAGACATCCTTTACACATTAGAAGATCTAGGAAATGTTCCTTCTACCTCTTATGCTCTTACTGATGAAATCCTACCCGATTTATCTAAAAGTATTATATCAGAAGAGATCAACATTGCCATGCAAGCTTCCCTTGTTTTAAATAAACTCCCACCTTCTCCTCATACCTTGGGCCTCCCACAACCTATGGGAAGTATCTACCAAGTCAGAAGTTGTGCTTTTATTTATAAGGGATATGATTGGGGAAGAATACCCAAAAACATCAAGACACATTGTGATGGATATGCTCGATGCTATTTTGCTAATGAATATATTAAAGCTAAACCCATAATGCTTAAATTGGGCTATAAAGGGAAAGGTTTGGGACCTTCCCAAAATGGTATGAAGGAACCTATTGAGGTAGAACCATGGCCTACCCGATGCGACGTGGGCCTATTTCCTAGTAAAGGTCAACCCTTCCCATTTGAGGAGGATGACCATATTACATGTTATCAAGATTATATCGATAAACAAGATTCTTTGCTTTTAAAAAATAATCCCTTTACCTGTCATATGCTATCTCTCGCCTACCCTGAGATAATTGTCGAATCCTACAATGAGTTGGAAGGGGATATCTTCCATGATGTCTCCGTTGATGACTTGTTACATAAAAAAATTTATTTTGATGGCTCTATACCTAGTATAGCCCAGCTTGAGGCCTCGACTCCTCAAGACAAATTATCCAAGCTAACCTTGGAAGAATTACAAGAATTGGGTGTTTCACCCACCCCACATAATTTTGAGAGATATTTACATATGGAAGTTGAAAACGATATAAAAATTAACATTGGAACCGAACATAACCCTCACATAATCAATATTGGATCAGAATTAAGTCAAGAAAAACAAGATAAATACATTTCATTTCTTAAAAGCTATGAAGATGTTTTTGCTTGGACATATGAAGACATGCTAGGTCTGGACCCTTCTATAGTCATGCATCATCTAGTAGTCCATCCAGATGCTAAACCTGTTAAACAGAAACTTAGAAAAATGCATCCTAAAGTGGCCTTACTAGTCAAAGTAGAACTAGAAAAACTATTGAAGGTCATTTTTATACAAACCATTGATTATGCTGAATGGATCTCAAATGTAGTTCCAGTAACTAAGAAAGAAGCCACTAAATTTAGGGTTTGTACAGACTTCAGAGACATTAATGTTGCCTGCCTTAAGGATGATTTTCCTCTTCCTAACATGGATCAAATCATTGATTTTACTGCTAGAAGTGGAATGATATCCATAATGGATGGATTTTTTTATTATAATCAGATCAAGATAGCTCCTGAAGATCAGGCTAAAACAACCTTTATTACCCCTTGGGGAACCTTTTGTTGGAAAGTAATGCCATTTGGTTTAAAGAACGCAGGCGCAACCTATCAACGAGCCATGACTTATATATTTCACGATATGATGCATGATATTCTACATGATTATGTAGATGATATTATAGCTCGTTCCATCAAAGAAGATGATCATTTAAATAACTTGAGAAAAGTATTTGATCGGTTAAGGGAGTATCTTATCCGATTGAATCCAGCCAAATGTATATTCAGAGTTAAGTCTGATAAGTTATTGGGGGTTATCATTTCTTTACGTGGCATTGAAATTGAACCTCTCAAGATCGCGGCTATCACTGATATGCTCGCACCCACCAATTTATCAGAATTACAAAGTTTACAAGGTAAGCTTCAAGCTATTCGTCACTTTATTGATAAGTTGGCAGATGAAACCGTACCTTTTCTTAAGCTTCTTAAGAAATATGTCTCTTTCCATTGGGATGACAAATGTTAGGAAGCATTTGAACTTCTCAAGCAATATCTCCTCCAACCACTGGTGCTTTCCCCACCTAGATTTGATCGTCCATTTATTTTGTACATTTCTACTTCTGATTTTGCCTTAGGAGCTATGTTAGCTCAGCTTGACGATGAGAAGAAATAACGTGCTAATTATTACATCAATAGAACCTTAATCAGTTATGAAACTTGCTATACCATATTAGAGAATTTATGTCTTGCAGTCATATTTTCTACATAGAAACTACGACATTATATTCTCAGTCAAAAAACGTATGTTATTGCCAAACTTGACCCTTTGCGATATCTTATGAGTCGACTGTATTTATCTGGTCGCACAGCCAAGTGGGTTCTTGCGCTAAGCGAGTTTGAACTTACATTTATGGGATAGAAGTTTGTTAAAGGTAAAATCATAGCAGATAAATTAGCTGATGTACCATTAGAGTCTACCTGTCCCCTCATCATTGAGCTTCTCGATGAATGCCTTAAATTAGAGGCAGACCATCTTAAAAAATGGTCCCTATACTTTGACAGAGCCCGATGTATGAGTGGGGCTAGTGCGGGTATTATTTTAATATCTCCACAAAAACATATTATACCTCTATCCTTTAAATTAACATTTGCTTGCACTAATAATATTGTTGAATATGAGGCTTTAATCCTTGAATTACGAGCAGCTTTGGCATTGAAAATTAAAAATTAAAAATTTGGTAGTTTCTGGTGATTCCCAACTTGTCATAAATTAAATCAATGATGTTTATCAGACCAGAGATGATAAATTACGCCCATATAAAACATATGTTTTGCAATTATTATCCTTATTTGATCAAGTTACTTTGGAAGCTATTCCTTGAACTAGCAATTGTGCGACTGATGCTATGGCTGTAGCTGCATCTCTTTTGCCCTTGGAGTTAGATGATGAATATTCTACCATAATTATTCATCGACTCCAGGAACCCACTTCAAGCAAATCATACTTAGAACCTTTGGATGTGTTTCTAATCAACGAAACTACTCCCAAACCATGGTACACTGATGTATTTAATTTTTTGCAAAATGGAAAATTCCTTGATGGTTATACTAGCAACCAACACCGATTATTACGTAGACAAGCAATTCGCTTCGTAATTATTTGTAATACCTTGTATAGGAGATCTTTTGAAGGCATATTATTAAGATGTATGAATCTAGAAGAATCTAGATCAGCTTTGAGTGAATCCCACGATGGATCTTGTGGAGGACACTTTAGTGGTAACGCCATTGCTAAGAAGGTTCTTCGGATAGGATATTTTTGGCCTACCATGGAGAATGATGAACATGATTATGTGCACCATTGCGACAAGTTCCAAAAACATGCTGACCTTGTCCATGCACCTACACAAGAACTGCAGGCTATTTCATCTCCTTGGCCCTTTTCAAAATGGGGCTTAGATATCATTGGGAAAATCAACCCTGTGTCATCTAATGGACTCAAATTTATCATAACCACTACGGAGTATTTCACAAAATGGGTTGAAGCTATGCCTTTAGCTTCTTGTACTGGAACACAAGTTTCCAAATTTATTTTTAATCAAATTATTTGTAGGTTTGGAATTCTTGTCAATCTCATCTCAGATAATGGAACTTGTTTCAAAAATAAATATGTCAAAAAATTATTTCAAAGATATAAAATTCAACATCGTTGGTCCACTCCCTATTATCCTCAGGGTAATGGCCAAGCAGAAGCATCTAATAAAACATTAATCAAAATTCTCAAAAGATTGGTCAATAAATCTGGTCGAGATTGGCACATCCAATTATATCCTGCTTTGTGGCAATTAAATCTAGTCGATATTCGCACACCCACTGGAACTTCACCTTTTGTTTTGGTTTATGGCACTGAAGCTATTTTTCCCTTTGAATTAGAAGTTCCTTCTTTGGCTCTATTGATTCAAGATACTGAAGCAGGGAATGAATATTGTGCTGCAAAATTTAGTCAGCTAGAACTTCTGGATGAAAAGTGCATCAATGCTTTGGAGCATCTTTGTGCCTACCAAAACAAGCTCAAGAGAGCATATCTCAAGAAAGTTCATCCTCGATCCTTTGAGATCGACGACCTTGTCTTAAAAGAAAACCAAAAAAATACTAATGCTACTAAAGACCTTAAAGGTAAATTTGAGCCCAACTGGCTTGGACTGTATATCATCACTACTAAATTTGGATCAGGAGCATACAAATTATCTACCTTAGATGGTAAAGAACTTAAAGAACCTATGAAAATTATGCATCTCAAATGCTACTATGCATAAAACATTGGGTCATTTCATCATTTGTATATATTGTATTTTGCATATTGTTTCATTTTAGCCATTTCTATCAAAATCTTTTTCAAAGAACAGTAATAGTATTTCTTCTTGCAAATCATCAATTAAAATCAAATACAAAAACATCAAAATTGTCAAAATATTCAAAAACATCTTTTTTATGCCTGTCAATTCTTGGATTTTGCAGTTATATTTTTAATTATTTTGGATAAATGAGCATTTATTTGGAATCCCACAGTTTCACACTCACATGAATAAATATCTTGATTTTATTTGGTATGATTATTAATCTCTCTTATATCAAAGTCTACATTGACATTATATAAAGTTTTGAGCATAGAGAACTGATCTTGTTATTTACTTGAACCAAGTATATCTTTTCACGTTAAAATGATTTCATTGCAAATTCAATATGATGCTACATGGTAGACGTGGTTTCTTGAGCGAAAAGTTTCCCCTGCTATCCTATCATGCACATGGTCTAGAATATTTGAGAATTTTAAAAAGTACAAGCTCACCCCTACCCAGAATAAAAATCCCTTGCTCTACAGCTAATCCGAGCAAGTATCCCTAGCATAGGAAGAAAAATAAAAGTTCAATAAAAATAGAAAAAGAAAAATATTATTTTGTATCATCACAACAATATTTCAGCATTATCTCAAATATCAAGCAAAAATACCAAAAAAAAAAAAAAAGGGCAAAAGAGAAAAGCAAAAGCAAAATGCAATAAAATCCTTTCCCTACCCCTTGAAAAGAAAATAAGGGTGAATGAACTTGAATCTCTGGAATTCTCAATTATTCAAAAACTATAAGGTAAGCCCCATAACAGGTGGTTTGTGCCCAACCCGCTTGGCCTTGGGTAATTCCTAGCGTGGTGATATGTCTGTCACATTAGCGACCTTCTTGTGTACAGACCTATGTCGGCTTACGGATTAGCTATCTCTTGATAACCTAACTTGCACAATAGTCTATTATGGTTATATGCATATAAATCATGGTTAACGAACATTCATTTGGTTAAGGCAAATTGCTTGTATCAATTATCTTGCTCAAAATTGGTGAATGAGCAATACAATTGCACACACATTTGTATTTGAGAGATTTTATATCATTATGATAAATCAAGATCGGTAATGAAATCACATTTGCACATGAGGATCCCTTATAAACCTACATTTATTTTTGAGATAATTTAAAATATTTATGTAATTCTTTTCAAAACAATTTTATCCTCTTATTTCAGAATTTTGTTTTGTATAAAAACAATTATATACATTGTGTCACAAAATTGCAAAACGATTTCAAACAACATGTTCATCATATTATTATTTTCTGTTTATCAAAAATAAAAAATAAAAAATCAATCATGCAATAAAACTAAAATATTTATTTTATCTTTGGATTTCGCGATGATGGTATAAGTCTATACCTATAAATTCTATGCCTAGCGCAAACCATTGTTCTAATTTTATTTTCCCATCCATTTAAAAAAAAAAACACATATGGCTTACATCATTATGTTACACAATTGTGCTTCAAAACGAACGAACACTTATTCTATTTCATGTCATTATGTCAAACATTTCATCTTGCAACCATGGTATAATTTCTAAGGAATTATTCAAAAATTTATCACACTTAGGAATTTATGCCTAACAAAAATCACTTTTAAACATATTTCATGCATAATTTTGTGAAAAATCTGAAAACAAATCATCCCCATCATCATTTTCATCATCACAACACCAAGTATTAAGATAGTCTCTTAAGCAATCTTTTACTTTTAGCAATATTTCTATACTAGGATTAGCTTGACGACCTAGCGAGCGACGACTCCATAAAACGGTCTATAACAGCGACAATGTCCTTTGAAATTATTGTTAGAAGTCCCTTTTATTTTTCATTAAATCACACCAAAAACAACCAATTTATGCACATCAGATTATTTCATTTATAATTTTATGGCATGACATAACATTATAATTTATTGCCAAATGACATAATTACATGAATCAACAATTCAAGCATCATACAACAGATACACAAGTCATATCATAAAAAATACAATCTATATATATCATCAATCAATTATCTACATCATCTGGATTGGTATGCCACAATCAAAACTCTAGCATACTCAATCCCCTCAAAAGTAATAATAATATAATCTGCACTCTACAGTAGCTAGCCTCGAGAAGCCCTCAAGCTCCTAGCCTCATATCCTCCCCCACCTTGACGTCGAGGAGGTGGTCCCATAGAGGTCTAGGCTATATCTTAGGTCCTAGTCGTCGATCGTGAGGATGTCCTCGATGATCCCATCATGACTGGATCTACAATGGGGGCTGGAAATGATATCCTCTGTCCCTCTAGGACCGCCTAATAGTACAACCCCTGGTAGAATGTGGTCTAAGCAATAGACCGTGCCAGATCCTGAGTGCTCACTCCTCCGCCCCAAGCTCTAAGCTATGTAGCCTCATATTATAGTGTCTGCACCTGAACTTGAAGGTGGACAACCTCATCTCAGAGAGCTGTCGTCTCACTGCTCTCCCCTACCTCGACACCTTTGCCCTTACCAGGCAATGGTGGTATCTCCCCCTACTACGAAGGGAGTCTCTCCTCCCTCTGCCTTGTCTCTCATGGCATCTATGGAGCCTAACCCATATGATGGCATCTCTCCTATGGGGACCGCCACTGCTCTCTCCCATCGCAACCCCACGTTGCCTCAATGATAGTCTGGCGCTGCCTCCCCATCTAGCGCACCATGGCTTGTACTGGACCCTATGCCCTTGTCATCCGAGGAGGGTGGATGCCTATGTACCAGGCATCATAACCAGTTGCAACCCTAGTGTTGTCACCATCCACTGGCTAGATGGGGATGTCATCTGTGTCCTAACTCCATAATCATTGTATGTCTGGAGCCCTAATCAGTGTAGTACTATCCCAAATAGTCTGAGAGTACTCATAATACCTGAGAGAAGGGATCCCCTACTGTAGACCAAACTATCATAGTACCTGGTCATAGAGGTGGAGCTCTACCTCTCCTCGCTCTATCCTCAGCCAACAGAATCACCTGATGTGAGCTAGTTCCTTCCCATCCTCTACCGACTCAAGGTGCTCTCGCCATAGCTTCTAAGTGATCTGGTCTAGGATGAGGTCATCCAGCAACCTTAGAGACATCGACAAATCTATCTGCCACTATGACCCTCTCTGTAGCCACCAATAGTAAACCTGAGGTCTCTCTCAGTCAACCCATATCAGTGGGAGCCCTACCGGCCTCCGCACCACAATGTGCTCCCAACACCAAACCTATAGCAGCCATGTCAAAACTAGACATAAACCTCCCTTGTATACGACCCCATGAAGGATCCTATAAAAGTGACATAGTACAAATCTACCCCGTGCAAACCTATACCCGTGGTATCTCATGTCACAAACTATATCTGAGAGGAGCCATGGTAGCCTGCACCCACTCTGGTGGCACAATAGTAAGCCACCTACCATCATTGCCAAAACCCAAGTCAGCCTAGATGCCCCAGGCATCTGCTGTAGAGACTCGATGTTAACCTCGCCCTTCTCCAGGGTGAAGCTCAAGTCTCTAGTCAGCCTCATCATCACCTGGCCTTGATTCACCATAGGCATCATGAGTCATCCCTATATTGGGATCCTCATGATCCTCCATACGTCCTCTAGAGTGGGAGCCATCTCCCTTGTCGGTAGCCAAAAATAGGATGACCTCGGATACCATCTCTCTGCTAGGGCTATCAGTAGCCCCATGTCAGTCGATACTTGTGGCATCTTTGCCACATGCTGTAGCCCAACCTGTCCTAGTCGGTCATGCTCTTCCTGGTCAAGCGTGGCTATATCGTATTTTAGTCCAATGTATTTCCATTCTCGGCTCTTTAGTAATCCCCTCTGCAAAACAAACATTAACAACAAAATTTATTAATAACCAATCATTAAAATCAAATTAAACATATTTTAAAATCAATTTAAAGATGCTATCATCCACCATAGGATGATATCATCCTAAATTAGGCAAAATATTCCTTTGTTAGGACTAAATCATCTCTGATTTCACAACTTGGGGATCATCCGAGATCGCCCCTAGTTCATCAATTTTTTCCTCAGATGAAATCGATGATTTATAGATGATTTCGGCGAAATAGGGATGATTTCGTCCGAACATCGTCGATGGCCTAAAAACGGCTGTGATACCCCAAATAATCCAAATTTAAATCCACCAATTGCACAAAGCAAAATCAAAACTAATCTACTAGGCTTAGATCCTTACCCGTAGCCCGCGCCAAACCTCTATCGCTCTGTGCGTTGTCTCCACCATTTTTTCTCTCTGTAGAGCGCTGGAACAGTAAAAATGAATTAGGGTTTTACCCTATTTTCATAATTTTATTTTAAAAATCAACATTTTAATTTTTGCCTTTTCGCATTTTTACCTCAAACGTTCGATTTGGGTAAAAACACGGAAGGGGCACCATAGTCAGTAGTTGTACGATTCGACCAAGAATCGTCATCTAAAAAATTGAGTACATTTTTGCTTTCTCGTAAAACGGGAAAAACTCGTCTTTAACGCATTTTCTTCAAAAAATTCGCTAAGGAGGGCACAAAATGTAGCACCCTAAAATTGGCACGGTTAAAACCTTAGTAAAAGATAAAAGATAAAAATTTGAATTTTAACCCCAAAACTACTCCAAAACCGCCTGTTACCCGTTTCCTCATTTTTTGTGTCATTTTTAGGATTTGTTTGGATCATTTGACGATATCGTTGTAGATTAGACAAGATCGTTCCCGATCTGACGAAATCATCATGGATAGAATTTCCAGACAATTTTGTCCCAAAACTAAATTTTCATAATTAGATTTTGTTTCAACAGCCTCTCCAACTTGGGCAGAAGCACATTTGCATAGTTGGAGATTTCCCTGTTGGAGATCTCCCAGATTGGGATGATCCCCAACCTCCTAGCCTCCCCCTAATCCTATATAAACTAGGATTTTTCTAGTTTATCCCCCTGACTCCCCCTGATTCTGATTCCCCTGAAACCCTTAGCTAACGGATTTGGATCATTATTCACTAGAGCATCCTCGTACTACTGTCTGTATGCTACATTTTGCATTTTCTTGTAGGAACTCTACTATTTTCAGTCGAAGATAGCTTGGATTGTCACAAACGATCTTAGAAGATTATGGATGATTTTGTTGAGGAGCATAGAAGATCGCATATGATTAGATGCGATCCTAACTATATTCCAGATTGGGGGCAATCCGAGTCCAAATTTTGCATCTTCTTAATTTTCCTGCATTTTTTCATTATAATTATGCATTATCTTAGGTTATTATGCTTATGCATCTTGGAGTTCACATCATCTAGTATAAATGCATCATAAAATCAAAATAGATTATGAAGTTGATGTTTGTCCTCTTTAATTACTGTTTGGATCTGTCATTCAGACAAATTTATAGTTATTTCTATCATTTCCCTTCGCTTCTATAGTTGCATCTTTGGTATTTTGCATCTATTTCTATGATTACAGGTTTTTGACGAATTCGTCTGACGAATTCATCAAATATCAGATGATCCTGTCTGATCTCAGATGATTACGTATGAAATTAGGTGATTTGGACTACTACAAAACTCAGAATCTTCATCAGACACCCGAAATCAGGTATGATCTATCCTAATTTGCCTATTCTCTATGTTTAGCAACCATTTCTATTTTCTATATCCATTTAAATCATTATTGGTATATAGAATAGTTTAGATTCATCTTGGCCAAACCTAGGAGTTGAATGATTGAGTATAAAAATGAACACATAAAATCCACTATCAACCTAGGCATGGAAACTTCCACTCCAAATTTTTTTGGTGAACCCACCATCCGTTGAAAATTCACCCTTATACTCCTCCCCCAAGAGGTAGGACCTTCAAAGGGCCTCTCAGCCCGAGGTATTGTCCCATCCTTCTCGCATCCCCCTTCTGGGTGTGGATCCTACAGCCTGAGGGTAAGGATGCAAAAAATTTGGAGTGATACAATAAGGGTGCCTTTAGTTGTTTTTCGTTGAATGCTTATGCAGTTCTCAAACAATTTGACCTATTTTTGGTGGGTTTTAACCCTTTTTGTGATGCATTTTGGGGCTAAAATTGTCAAAAATATATCCTCCCAGCGAGCGGTTTGGCTATGGTAGCCTTATTAGGGAGTAGGATAGTGACAATTTGGGACCCCAACATCAGTTTTGGATGCCATGATTCACATGCGCAAAGGTACCTTTGTTTTGCAGTTTTATTGTTGTTTTTGGGTGGGTTTTGACCCTTTTTGTGACGTCTTTTAGGGATGAAATTATCAAAAATCCGTACTCCCGTGGAGCGTTCCAGCTATGGTACCATTCTTAGGTAGTAGGATAGTGACAATTTATGACCCCAACATCATTTTTGGATGCCATGATTCACATGTGCAAAGGTACCTTTGTTTGGCAGTTTTATTGTTGTTTTTGGGTGGGTTTTGACCCTTTTTGTGACACCTTTTGGGGATGAAATTTTTGAAAATTCGTCCTCCCATGGAGCGGTCTGGATATGGTAGCCTTATTAAGGAGTAGGATAGTGAAAATTTGTGACCCCAATGTCGGTTTTGGATGCCATGAATCAAAAGTGCAAAGGTGCCTTTGTTTGGCAGTTTTATTGTTGTTTTTGGTGCATTTTGGATGCAGTTTTGGTTGTTTTTTTATTTTCTTGCTTTGTAATCATCCCAGGGTGGGATGAGTACCAATTTTGTAATCGTCATAGGGTGGGATGAGTGCTAACTATACCGCTCATCCTAGGGTGGAATGATTATAGGCCTAAGAGCCTATATAAGGGCCAAAACTAGGTTTTGGGCTCATTTGCACTTTGTTTTTCTGGCGATTTGGAGCTGTGAGGAGGAGGTCGAGTTCGCGTAGTGGAGCGTTGTCAAGTTTTCATGGACACAATGAGTTCACAGACTAGATCATCAAGTGGTAGAGCCGAAGTGATATCGGTGAGTGCTCCTCGTTATTTTATTTATTTTATTTTACAGTTTAAAACCGTAATTTTTTTCTTTGTATTTCATTTTTTTTTATTTAAACTAAAATAAAAACCCTAATTTTTTTTTGTTTCTTTGAATTTGTGTTTTTTGTTGCTTTTTTAAAACTAAGATCAAAACCCTAGTTGAAATTGTTTTATTTTGTTTTTGTATTTTGTGTTTCGATTTAAACTAAAATAAAACCCTAGTTTAAAAACTGCATTTATTCTGTTGTTGTTATTGTTTGTTATTGTTTTTGTTTTGTCAGTTCAAACTAAGGTTAAAAACCATAGGTAACTAACAAATTTTTATTTATCAGTTTGAACTAATGTTAAAAACCCTAGGTAACTGACAAATTTTGAATTTGTTTTTGTTTTTGTTTTTATTTATCAGTTTGAACTAAAGTTAAAAACCCTAGGTAACTGACAAATTTTTATTTTGAATTTGTTTTTGTTTTTGTTTTTTATTTATCAGTTTGAACTAAAGTTAAAAACCCTAGGTAACTGACAAATTTTTATTTTGAATTTGTTTTTGTTTTTGTTTTTTATTTATCAGTTTGAACTAAAGTTAAAAACCCTAGGTAACTGACAAATTTTTATTTTGAATTTGTTTTTTGTTTTTTTTTTGCATTGCATTGTTTATTTGATTTTGTGAATGTGTGTACTGTACATTTTTTTAATGTTTTTGTTGTACAGTTATTAAATGTTTTTGTTTTGTACATTTTTTTTCTTTCATGTTTTTAATTTTTTTTATTTGTTTTGTAGGTGGTGAAGAGCTGGTACATTATGACGACGGTGTTTTCGGATATGCGAGAGGCGCTGACTATGGTGGACTGGGAGTGGCTTGATGCCCTTGGACTCAAGCAAGTGACTTGGTTAGAGCCTATGGTGGGGTATCGGGCTATCTGACTGCCCTGATTAACTTGTGGGATCCCTGCACCAATACCTTTCATCTCCCAATAGGGGAGATGACGATGACTCTTGAGGATGTCTATCAAATTCTAAAGATTCCAATAGACGAGATTCCTATTAGGACTACTCCACATGATCAATAGATGGTGGTGCTGACACGGTGCTTCAGTCATGTGGTAGATATGGGGGTGGACAGTCCGATGGAGAGGGCAAAGTGGGATTTCCTGATTGGCGGTATTTTGGTGTGGTGGTGGCTGGAGACACTATTGGCACAGCTCTATGATGAGATGTACAAGGTCCGCTACCAAAGGTGGAAGGGGATTGGATGTAGCTACCTGTTGGAGTGCTAGGGATGGTAGCACATAGTTGTGGAGTGGCCATAGGGTTTGTCATGGACTACTCGGGTAGAGATGGTGGATAGGGAGATCGTGTATGCGACGCTATGGTAGAGGTCAAAGGAGTAGGGGCAGAGTCGATGGTGGGAAAGTGTCATAGGGCATTATGTCGATGCTTTCTCACATATTGCTCTAGGGGAGGTGTTTTGGAATCCATACCATTACTGCCCAGCCTAGCCTGAGGCTAGGGAGTGGCTCTTATGGGTACACAGGGGGAGATGGCTGATCGGGCGACACGAGACCGAGCAGGAGTATTTCCTATATGTCTAGGTAACCTAAAATTTTGGGGTGCGCCAGGGATTTCCTGGTGAACCTTTGATCTATCAGCATCAGGGTGATGAGAGGACTCTGGCCTGGCTGATCATTGAGCCGCTGGGTGAGGAGTCGGATGCAGTGATTGATGTCCCTAATGTGGACAATATCGGGGTAACTATAGAGTATGACCAATGGTGTACAATGCGGTGATGGTGGGGTGAGGAGACTCTAGGAGGTATGGATGCAGTAACAATAGGTGGTGAGGATGCAGAGGCATCAAGGGAGGGTTGGGGAGTTTTCCTCGATGATTTGGATATGGTAGAGGTTGGTGACTTGGCTAGGGATGACCTAGGGGTTCTAGAGTAGCTAGATATACAGGACATTCCAGAGCAGTGGGTGTCAGAGTAGCCCTCCGTCCCAGGGATGCCCATGCCTCAGGTAGTCTTAAGGGACATGGAGGCTAGGTATCACGTGAAGATAGCATGATTGGAGGAGCTACTATGAATATGAGATGAGGAGCACAGGGAGGTTTTGTAGGAGAGGGATATCCTATGGACTCAGTTGACAGAGTGGAAGAATGCATTGACTATGTACGATCGATGGGATGGGGACACAAATTCTTCTTGGAGAGGGATCTCATGCGGACTTAGTTGGCACAACATGATGACACATTGGCTATGTACCTTCAATGGGAAATGGATTTGGTCTAGCACTAGATGGAGTTGGAGGCAGAGATTATCCACCTTGGTGGGCAACCTGAGCTGACTGGAGGTGGATCTTCACACCAAATGAGAGACAGTGAGACTGAGTAGTTTGCTTCCTCTTGTCATAGGTGAGTGGGTGAGGGTAGCGCTAGTGGGCATGATGTGGGGGCTAGCAACAATCGTCCTGAGAGGTCCTATAGGACCCACACCACTGGGGGTAGTTCTAGTCACATCGATCCTACGTGATCATGGTGGTCGATGCCCTAGGCTTGGGGGTTTTTGAGTTTTTGGTTTTGTTTGTGAGGTTAGAGGACCATTTTATTATAGCATGAGGGCCTTTTTTATAATATATATACATGAATTTCTTTGTTTTTATACACTTGTGATGGTTTAATTTTATGCATATTTTAGTTAGTCGATGTATGCATGTGTTATTATGAATGCGATGTTTCTAATTATATGATGGATGCATATGGAATGGATGGAATGATTTTTTGATAACTTGTCGATGGCACCATAGACTGTATAGGATTTACTGGCTTTCTATACTATGTGATTGCTTTGTGGAATGACTTTGCATGTGTAAAAAAAAAAATTGTTTTGTATTTTCTGATGGTGATGCAAGAATGGACATGTACAACATTTGTTTTAGAATGTAGTTAAGGTTTTTTTGAGACTTAGACGCTTTAACTAACTAGCCAAGACTATACATTTATATTACAAGACTTTTGAACAAGGTATTAATTAGACTTGAGTTTGACCTAGTTATTTCACATCTCTATGTGTGCAATTGAGTTCGTTTATGTGGTATTTGTCAGGATACCGCCAGTGCCAGATAGGCTGTCAACAAAATCTATACTGAGGATCACCTAATTAGATCCACTAACTCCTTTGTTGTATTTAGTAAGATTAATCCACAGGAAAATCTAAGGTACCATAAGCTAGCTCATCCACATGCAAACATTGGTCTGCTCACACACAAAGCTAATGTGATAGACATATCATCATGCGTTTAGGATACCACCATTGTCAGGTAGGTTATCCACCAAACCCATAATGAGGATCACCTAGATGGTTTTTTGAATGCTGAGAATTCTAGGGATTCAAGCTCAGGTGTATTTCATTTGCTCAACTTGTGGGGATACTTGCTTGCATACATAGTGATGAAAATCACTATTTATTTTTCTCTTTTGTTTTTCTTTTTGAGCAAGGAGTTTGAATAGTGGTGATAACCACTGTTATTTAATTTTGCATTTTTAGGTTTCAAAGTTGAGCTCGTGGGTTTTTGGCTCATGAATGGAATTAATCCTTTTTGGCTTTGGGGATGACTACCCATCCTGTTTAGGGACGTGTAGTACAAATCCTTACGACTTTGGGAACCAAAGGTGATTGGGGATGTTACTATGTAATGGCATTGATATTTTAGGCCTTGGGGATGACTACCCATCCTTGTCAGGGGTGTGTAGTATGAATCCTTACGACTTTGGGGATCAAAGGTGATTGGGGATATGATTATGTAATGGCATTGATCTTGTAGGTCTTGGGGATGACTACCCATCCTTGTCAGGGGCATGTAGTACGAATCCATACAAATTTGGGGATCAAAGGTGTTTGGGTTTTTTTGATAGTGGATTTTAACCACTATTTATTGTGGGGAATTGGATAGGGAAGAGCTTGTCCTTGTGTCAATTCTCAACATTATCGAACCATTCACACAGGGGGATGAGTAGGCTAACCTTTCACCTATGGTACCCTAGACTGCTTTGTAGGTTTCTCTTGCGTTCATACAACTTGGGAATTTTTATGTGTTTTAACTTGTGTGGGGATGCTACATAATGAGGCGTGATCCAAGTAAAACTCTACCTTGTAAAAATTAGTTTGACTTTGTACAACATTTGACCAAAAATATAAAGACAACTGAATGATGAAAAACCCTAAAGACATTAGCAGACAACTGACTATGATAAAAATGTGGATGGCGTTATTCTGGATGGATGTGTTTACAAAATGTACTGAATGCAAAAAATGATGGAATTGCCTAGCGATTACAGTCTATGGTGCTTATGACATGTATGACTAGCAAATATGCAATGTATGGATGCGATGCCTAATGTGGTTTATTATATTTTTGTGTTTTGATTTTTAAGAGTATGCATGGAAGTGAAATGCAAAATAATAATAATAATAATAATTTTTTTTATTATCTTTTGTTTTTGTTTGTTTTTGAATATTTGTTTTTGACCAAGCGATTATGGGAACCCTTGGAGCTTTTGGGGTTGACCAAGCGATTACGGGAATCCTTGGAGCTTTTGGTTTGACCAAAGATTTTATGGATACCTTTGGGGCATTTTAGGTTGACCAAGCGATTGGGGGAATCCTTGGAGCTTTTTGGGGTGACCAAAGGGTTTATAGATACCTTTGGGGCATTTGGGGGTTGACCAAGTGATTGTGGGAATCCTTGGAGCTTTGGTTTGACAAAAGGGATTATGGATACTGTTGAGTGTATATTTGTCTCATTACAAATAATGAACACGCAACTGGAGTCTCAAACCAGAAGACTCTTTCTTGCAAAGAAATATGTTATTATATTTTTATTTCTCCAAGTTTCTTGTATAACAGATTTTTATATGCATAACACCAATTTCAACTTAATGCACATAAATAAAACAATATCCCAGAGTAACTCAGATCTTGCAAGTAACTATTAACAAGGGGCCTTTATTGATTCACAACAAACTCTGTAACCCTAATTTGTTTAAATGACCAAATCATGCAACAAAACAAAATCCTTTTAATGTTCTAACATTAATGGTTTATTCTAATGTCAATTGGTTCATTTTATCTTTGTTTAATCGTTCTATTATTTTAACGTTAGTCTTTAATATGAGCTTAAACATATCAGAAACTAAAACAGAAAATGTTCTTATAAAAATCAGCTGGAAAACCAAAGAAGGATGTTAATCTGGTTAGCAATCTCCTCCCTGCAAAACCCCAAGTTAATGAGATGAAGTTCTAAAACAACCCGACCGAGCGGATCCGTACTAACACACAATCCAATCAGATCAGATGCAAGACTCTATGGAAAGAATATAACTGCATCATTCTGTCATTCACCTATCGTAACCCATCCCATGGCGTAAACGAATAGATACAAGAAAAAATGATGCAAAGGAAAGATTGACAGTAAAACAGTAGTCTTAGCTTCGATCTCCTTTTGATTTTGCACACAAAAGTCACTTTTACCAAATAACTCCTTTTATTTCAACAAATAATGCTTTTTGTTACAATCTCCAGCCCCTTATCCATAACTCGATTCGGCTTTTAAACCTTCTGCCTCGGCTCTTGGTTCCCCTGCGACGCTTCGTTTCAATGTCCAGGACTCTTCGCTTCAATTTCCCGCCTTTTGATATTCTAACCCTTTGCATGCATTTGTAACGCTTGATCTTCTCTGCGGCCAATAACCGTCGATTCGAAGCGTTACTCTGACCCTCGTGCATTTTGCCACGTGTTCAGCGCTCTCTGCATGTTCAGTAACGGTTCCTCAAAAATCGTGACCAAAAATAGCATGCGGCCTTTTTTTTTTGCTTTCGCAGCGAAATTGCGACATGTCGCGATATCGCTACGCCTTCGCTCTCCGTACACTTCGTTTGCAGCCCGTCGCGAAATCGCTACCGCTATCTCCATCGGGCCGTCTCACCGCACCTGTCGCGATATCGCTACCATTTTTGCTCTCCGTACGCTTTGCCAAAACCTGTCGCGATATCGCTACCGCTTTCTCTGCTTCGGGCATGGTCTTCATTTCTGTCGCGATATCGCTACCATTTCTCTGTGTCGTACACCTTGGCAAAACACGTCGCGAAATCGCGACCATTTTCTCTGTCGGGTCACTTTGCCAAAACACGTCGTGATATCGCGACCATTTTCATCGGCCGTACAATTTGGCAAAATACGTCGCGAAATCGTGACCATTTTCTTCGGTCGTACAATTTGGCAAAACACGTCGCGAAATCACGACCATTTTCTTCGACCGTACAATTTGGTAAAACACGTCGTGAAATCGTGACCATTTCGCTGCTTCGTCCCTTTCTATCCACTTGCATCGTGAAAACGCGACACGTCACGATTTCGCGACGCCTCTTCGAGCTATGCACCTCTATCCCAGTTTTGTCACGATTTCGCGACCCTTTTCTATCTTGTGCCTTCTGTCCGCTTCCAAGCCGCGAAAACCAAACACGTCGCGATTTCGCGACGTTTCCGCCCACCTGCTGCCATTGACCATGTTGACCGTGATTTTGCGACACGTCGCGATTTCGCTACAGTTTTTCATTCTGCCTTTCTCTCTCCTCTCTAGGCCGCGACGGAGCAACATGTCACGATTTCGCTACAACTTTCATCGTCCGTACACTTCATCCAAACACGTCGCGATATCGCGACCATTTTCTCTGCGTTGGAGCGACATGTCGCGATATCGCGACACTTTTCTTTTTTTTGTGGCGACGGTGTGACATGTCGCGATTTCGCGACACTTTCTACACTTGCACATTTTGCCCCCTTTTCTTCATTTTTGGCATCTGGGTCAGTGAGATTTTCTCTAAAAACCTGCAACAAGGTGGGTCCCCAATCTTGGGGTGTGTTGTGGATTAGCCACAACAAATGGCGACTCTGCTGTCAAATGCTCCAGAGCATTTTGTGAGAACCCAACCTGAAATATATGAGCTTAGATACAGGCGTTAGCACATAAAAGATTAACAAATATCAACAGATCAGAAGTACATGAAACATCAGAATCATTAGTATTAGCTCAGTGTGTGCTATCTGTTTCATTCCTTATCGCTTGGACTTGATCAACATTCCATTGTCAGCTTTACATGCATGCATGTGTGAGATTGTAAATGATTTGTGAAACCTAATGAATATGCTTAGAGATTTGCTTCTACAAATGCATAGACCTTCTAACATCATATACAAATATTCAAGATTGTCAAACCCTCTTAGGATCAACCACGCGTATAATGAATTGTTTTATTAGATCCCAAAGTTGGTTATGAGTCACTATTATCTTGAACCCATGTGTAAGTGATAGTGAAATCGGAGCTTTGGGAAATCGGACTCCCAACTTAATCTAGATGGGAGTTTAACCCTATTCTTACTACTCTGATTTGGAATTCATTACCTCACTTTGAGCAAAATGACCTAACCAATTATGGAAGAAATGATCATGCTAGTCTAACCCTCTAAACAGTCAGTGGTCTTATTTTTAGACAAGACATGTTGTCATGCATGGGCATACCTAACCCCATAATCCATGACTTAACTTCATTTCTTTGGACTTTGGGGATGACTACCCATCCTTTGCAGAGGACAAGTAGTACGATCCTTTCAATCCAATATAAATATGAGATGGGAAAAAGTTAATTTTACTTCTTGGATCTTAGGGATGACTACCCATCCTTTGCAGAGGACAAGTAGTACGATCCTTCCAACCCAAGTTTTAGATGAAAATGAAGAATATTATTTTATTACTTAGACCTTGGGGATGACTACCCATCCCTTGCAGAGGACAAGTAGTACGATCCTTCCAATCCAAGTTTTATCTTGACATGAGACATAGGAGCTTTGGGGAATCAGATTCTCAACCTAGGCGAGATGAGAATTATGCCCTATCCTTACTACTCCATGTAGGTCAAATCAAAGCTTTGGGGAGTTGGATCCTCAACCTAAGTTCGATGAGGACTTAACCCTATCCTTACTACTCTGATTTTAGGCTTTAAGCTTAATGGAAGTGGTGAAAACCACTGTTTGAAGGATCATGTTGCATAATAGGATAGACATGAAATATTCCTTTTCGCTTGACCCTCTTCCTCCAGGCAAGGTTTTGATCATTTTGCCCAAGATCCTTTTTAATGTGTACAAACTGTGCTTGGTTCTAGATACCTTTGGGCTCAGTTTCCAACCTTAGGATTTTTCTTTATTTATGTTATAGTATAATCCTAAGAGGATTTAACACACTTTAATGGTTTGTATCTGAAATGCATATGTAACTAGGATGGCATGAATATGCAAAGTGAGATGTACTATGAATGCATTGTCCTTTGAATTGCCAATGAAGTATTACTATAATTTGCAAAACTGACTACTTCATGCATCACAAGCCCCAAGCGATATTAATTAACTGTTTGTATTACATGTGGAGCTTTTACAAAATAATTCCAATGCTTCATATTCTCCCAATCTTAGGCATATGTTTAACATTTCAAACTTTATTCCTTGTTTTTTTTTTTTTTTTTATATAAGACAACAAAAAATGTCAAATAAACACACCACCTAAGTGTCCAACCCGCACACACAAAACAAAGCACAACATTAATACAAAAACCTGAACATGTCAAAACACACAATTTAAATATCAAATCTGCACACAAAAGAAACAAAGCACAACATTAACATAAAACTAGACATGTCAAGAACACACACTTAAGTATAAAATCTGCACACAAAAGAAACAAAGCATGGCATAATTACATATAATACAAACCCAGCTGCCTCAAGCCTGGAAGTAGTGTTTCAAGTGCAACCCATTGATAGGTAATGCCAAATCCTTTCCATCCAAGGTTCTTAGCCTAAAACTGTTTTCCCCTAGGACTTCTGAAACCTGGTAGGGACCCAACCAAAGGTAATCAAACTTATCATGCTCCCCTTTCTTCTCATGTCTTTTGTCCCATAACAACACTAGATCTGATATTTTAAAGGCCTTGGCCCTAGACTTTTTGTCAAACCATATCTTTACTACATCCCGGTGTTTACTAAAATGAAGCATAGCCTCATCCCTTTTTTCATCCAGATGCATTAATTGTGTTAGTCTAGACTCAAGTTTGTCATTAGTTCCGAAATAATCCTTCATGAAATGCAGTGTTTGTAATCTGAGATTTGTAGGGAAAATGGGATCTTGTCCATAAACCAGATGGTAAGGAGATGTTCCTATTGCCTCTTTGACTCTGATTCTGTCAGCCCAAAGGGCCAACTTCAGCTTGTTGTGCCAGTCCCGCGGATTTCTTTCCAACAATTTTTTTATGACATTTAACAGATTCTTGTTAGATGATTCGGCCAATCCGTTGCCTTGCGGGTAATAATTGGAAGAGAATTTCAAACTCACGCTGTTATCAAATGCCCAATTAGCGAACTCTAGAGAGGAAAAAGCTGAACCATTATCACTTACAATGGAGTTAGGCATCCCGAACCGAGTGACAATGTTATCTTCTAAAAATTTAATAACAACCTCCGAAGTAGCATTCTTTGTGGGTATAGCTTCGGTCCACCTTGTGCAATAATCCGTAGCCGTCAGAATGTATTTGTGGGAATCAGATGAATTGGGACTGATAATCCCAACAAAATCCAGGCCCCATTGTGCAAAAGGTCTAGACTCAATTACGGATTGTAAAGGCATGGAAGCGTTCCTGTCTCTATTGGTCGCAGTTTGACATGTATGGCATGACCTCACATGAGTATGGGCATCTTTGAACAGACGAGGCCAATAATAACCGGCTCTGAGGATTTGATGGGCTGTGGAATTAGCGGACCCATGCCCCGTCCCATGTTTACCATGAAACTCCTCGAGTATTCGCACTGCCTCCTTTTGATCAACGCAACGAAGGTAAATACCTTCATGGTTTTTTTTGTATAATGTGCCAGATCTAATTAGGAAATTAGCAGACTTCAAATGCAAGGCTCTTCGTTGAGTAGCATTCAAATGCGGTGGACATTTACCATTTAGCAGATAATACACCACATCTGCATACCACTCATCCTTGGTTAGATCTGCGACTTCATAATGTTGACATGAAATTGCGAGATCCTGTTCTGCTATTGTCTTAACCAGCCCTTGCCCCCGAACTATCTTCATCGACTGAATCTCAAGGTCAAACTCCTGCAAAGTTGAAACCCACTTACCACGTCTTTCACCCAATTCATTCTGTATGAACATGGCTTTGACTGCAGGATCTGGGACGATAGCAAAGACCCTACTGTGGACTATGTAATGCCTGAATTTCTTTACAGTCTTAACCAGAGCATACATTTGCTTGTCCAAGATAGAGTATCTCAGCTTCGCATCTTTGAGAGGACTACTCAGGAAGGCAATGGGATTTTCAATGCTGCCTTCACTCTTCTGAGTTAAAACACTCGCAAAGGAGTGATCTGAAGCAAAGGTGTAGATATAGAAAGGCTTCGTATAATCGGGACTCACTAAAATCGGGGCTTTAGAAATCGCGTCCTTGATATTTTGGAAAGCATCTATACTTTCATTTGTCCACTTGATCTGGACTTCTTTCTTTAACATGTCGTTCAAAGGCTTTGCTATTTCTGCAAAATCTGCAATAAATTTTCTAACAAAATTGATCTTCCCGAAAAATGATCTCAACCCCTTCTTGCTAGTGGGACAAGGAATCTGCTGTATGGCCTCTATTCTCTCAGGGTCAATGGAAATTCCCTCCTTAGATATTATATGCCCCAACAGCTTTCCTTCCGTTACCCCAAAAATGCATTTCTTTGGGTTGAGAGAAATACCGTGTTCCCTGCATCTTTGAAAAACTTTCTTAAGATCCCTGACGTGGTTTTCCCCTGTTCTTAGAAAAGACAGGAATGTCATCGACATAGACAATGATGCACTTACCAATGAGCCCTTTAAAAGCAAAGTCCATCGCTCACTGGAAAGTGGCACCTGCGTTCAATAGTCCAAAGGGCATTCTCCTGTATGCAAAGGTGCCCCACTTTGTGGTAAAAGCAATTTTCATCCTATCACTAGGATGGATAAGGACCTGATTATATCCCGAATAGCCATCCAGGAATGACATCATTTCCGACCCGTTCACCTTTTGGAGTATTTCATCAATAGTGGGTAACGGGTAGTTGTCCTTTTGGGAGGCTTTATTAAGATTTCTAAAATCGATACATAACCTTATTTCTCCACTCTTTTTCTCACGGGGACCAGGTTAGCAACCCATGTGGAATGCCTAACAGGAAAGATGATCTTAGCTTCTAACAGTCGCTTCACCTCTTTCTCTATCAAGGGTTCTAATAATGGATTAACTCGCCTTTGCCTTTGCCTGAAGGGTTTGGAATCTGGCTTCAATGGTATCGTGTGCATGATGACATTCTGATCATAGGTTTTCAACTCCTTATAACTCCAAGCTATGCAGTCTATGTATTCTTTTAATGCACTGGCAATAGAATCCTTCTCCTGCTTGGTACATGCTTTTGCTATGAATACTTCTCGAGGATTTTCTGCACTTCCAATATTAACTAAATCACAGGCCTCTCTGGGAGGTAGAACTTTTTTACCCTCTCTTGGCTGGTATCCGATATCGAACGTTTTTTCTAATGAAGCCATCTCATCTGGCAACTTATTTTTAGCAACTTTTTCTTCCAAGTCTGCCTCCTCTAGGTCCCTTTCGTCCTCATCTATAACCTGCTTTTCAAATATACCGAATTAGTGACAAAATGGAATATGTGCCTGTCACTATCAAACACTTGGAAATTCGTGACATTATCTGGTATCGAGGGACAAGGGACCAGCTCTATTGAGAACTTCTTGCATTTCTTATGGTCCACTGGCTTCAACATACTCGCAGCCATGGCTAAAGAGTCTGCCAGACGATTGCCTTTTCTAGAAATCAGAGATATGTTAAAAGCATCAAACTCGTCTATCAAATCTCTAACCCTAGTTCGGTAAAGTCTGAGCCGCCTATCCTTACATATGTATTGTCCCTTTACTTGTTTCACCACCAGTTCTGAATCCCCAAGGACCTTGATAGATTTAATTTTCTTTCGAAGGGCCAATTGCAGTCCGAGAATCAAGGCCTCATATTCTGCCATATTGTTGGTGGCAGGGAACTGTAGTCTGTATGCAACGAACATAGGCTCTCTGTCCGAACATGATAATTCAATACCGGCTCCTCGCTCCTTGCCTGGACTTGGATCCATCAAATCTTAAAGTCCAAATGTCCCGATGTCCTCCAAGAACGTTGCACCCAATCCTTTCATCTTGGGTATTTTCAAGTGTTTCTATGTCCAAACAATATGCTCCCAATTTCGCTTCAATGTACTGGATCTCATTCGGTTTGTTGTAATCTGTGATCATCTCTTTGAGCCTGGGTTCACTATCAATCCGAATTTGATTGGCCACTCCCCTCCAAGGCAACCACATATGCGAAGAATCTGTCACAATGTAACCGTTTAGGTTTTTACTCCAATCTCTTCCCAAAACCATGCCATATTTGATAGGAATGTCGAGCACCAATATGTCTATGCACCGTTGAACCCTAGGTTCTGAATTGACTTGAATAAGCACATCACCCAATTCTCCCACTGCCTCCATGGTTGATCTATCCAGTTGCACCACCCTGCTTCTAGAAGGCTTTGGTGTAAGTCCCAATTTTTTACAGATTTCTAGGGGCATGATGGTAGCCGAGGCCCCTGAGTCTATTAAACAATTGTGCAAGTTTTTACCTGCAATTCTAATGGTTATCAAAAAAGGAGGTATATCTCATTTTTCTTTTCGTAAAACCATTCGGGACTCAGCACTTTTGGCTTCATGAACTTGGGCAGCTGGATTTAATCTCTTTGGTGAACTTATTTCTTGGCCTAATAATCGGGACATGTCATACATCGAGACATTGGCCTTAGTTTTCTTCATGTCTTCCACCAAGTCATAAGTGGGCTTTTCTGAATTTGACATATCTTGCCCCACCTTAGACTTTTCCACTTTGGATGGAGGAGGGGGATTGACATCTCCTTTGAAATCAGGAGGGAGTAATTGGTTGTTTGGAGGAGTAGAGGAAGTTTTGGGCTCCTTAGAACTCCTAGTGTAGTACTTGTGATTTCCTTTCCCAAAACGTTTGTTGGCATGAACTTCCAAGGCTTCTTCATCTTCGCTTCCAAAAAATTCTACATCCTCTTCTTCTTCACTTTCTTGGGAATGTATAACCTCAGTCAATATAGACTCATGCTTCCCGTGGCCACAGTGCATACAATCGTTATCACTGGGTCCCGACTCTCCAAAATCTTCTCGAGACATCTCGCTCGATTGGCTACGGGGTTGGGTATTCGCCCATTATTCGGCTGCGTGTTATATGTTCCTTTTCCTCTATGATTATGAGGTCGGTTGTGACCCATGGCTTGGTCTACTTTTTTATTGACATTTCCCACCGTGACCAAAACTTTGGCCAAGGTTTCCTTCATGTTTTCTATGGCGGATTCAGACCCTTGTGGTTGGGGCACTGTAATGCCGAGTCCAGTTGTGTTTGCTGCATTAGCCACCTCTGGAATAGGTACAATGGCTTGGGTCTGGGCAGGTGGATTCCACCCTGGATTCACACTTTGAATAGTTTGGGTCTGGGCAGGTGGATTCCACCCTGGATTCACACTTTGAATGGGAGTAACTGTTGGATAAGTCGTTGGGCTTGGTGTGCTAATCGGAGCAAACCCCGGCATGGTCAACAGATTATTGCCCATGCCGAACCCAGGCAAACCCATCGGGCTATTTTGAATCAATCCCTGTGTTTGAACAGAGGCATTCGGATAACCTGAAAATGGCGTCACTTGGGTGGGTGTTTGGAAATTGTTCATCATAGGAACTTGTGGTGTCATCAACTGGTTCATCATGGCAAATTGACTGTATGGGCCATATTGTCCCATCCCAGTCAACTGAGACAATCCTGCTCCTGGCAGGTTCATCTGCTGTTCGAGAGTCATTGTTTCTGCATAGGCCAAAGGAAGGGTCGTAACCTGGGGGTTCCTTCTAGTCAACAAAGACGTTAAAGGATCCAAGGCTCCGAAATATAATTGCAAGGCGACTGTAGGGTCTACCGCAAAGTGACGAGTCACATTCGTGTATAGCTTTTGAAACCTCTGATTGAATGTTCGTATAGGTTCATTGGGTAATATTTTGCATGATACGAACAAATTGTAGGTTATGGAGGGATCCACTAACATTCTGAATTGGCTTATGAAGGCGGTTTCTAATTGGGCCCATGAAGTGATGGACCCTGCTGGCAGATTCCGATACCATTCATTGGCCGTGGGGTCTAGACTAGCAGGGAAAACTCGGCAAGCAACATCCTCGTGAGTAACCCCTTGTCTAAACATGTAATATTTATAGATTTGGACATGATCTTCTGCTGTTGTGGGACCATCGTGAATGAATTTGGGTAATCCCCTTTCAATGTTTCTAGGCAAGTCGTGGACTGCCCCGGGAATATCTAAAGGGGAACTTTGAGCACCATACCAAAGGGCAGGTGGTTGTTGTTGTTGTTGTTGTTGTTGTTGGGCCATATTATTCGAAGGTGTTACCCCTGTGGGAACAATTGGAACACTTGGAACCGTGGAGACAGATATCACGGGTGTTACTGTCGCACTTGAACTTAAAAGTTCAGGCCCGCTAGATGTACTTGAGTCTAAAGAAATTCCTAACTCAAGTATACTGGGTGGTATTTCAATTTCTAATGTTTTGTTTTTCGGCCTCTTAGCAGTGGGAGAAAGGCTTTGAAAAATAGTTTCCCCTGTGGTTTTAGACCTAGTAGCAATGTACTCAGGTTGGGCCAACTTGGAAATTCTAGAACTCCAAAGACTTCCCACAACCCTCCTGCAAAATACAATATCTAAATGTTATACCTGCAAGCACCGTAAGTGGAAACAAAACTACCCACGTTAGTTGTTAGAACAAATTAAAAATCACAAAGCAATAAAGAAGGCCCTCCTTCTAGCGCCAAAATGTTGAGTGTATATTTGTCTCATTACAAATAATGAACACGCAACTGGAGTCTCAAACCAGAAGACTCTTTCTTGCAAAGAAATATGTTATTATATTTTTATTTCTCCAAGTTTCTTGTATAACATATTTTTATATGCATAACACCAATTTCAACTTAATGCACATAAATAAAACAATATCCCAGAGTAACTCAGATCTTGCAAGTAACTATTAACAAGGGGCCTTTATTGATTCACAACAAACTCTAGTAACCCTAATTTGTTTAAATGACCAAATCATGCAACAAAACAAAATCCTTTTAATGTTCTAACATTAATGGTTTATTCTAATGTCAATTGGTTCATTTTATCTTTGTTTAATCGTTCTATTATTTTAACGTTAGTCTTTAATATGAGCTTAAACATATCAAAAACTAAAACAGAAAATGTTCTTATAAAAATCAGCTGGAAAACCAAAGAAGGATGTTAATCTGGTTAGCAATCTCCTCCCTGCAAAACCCCAAGTTAATGAGATGAAGTTCTAAAACAACCCGACCGAGCAGATCTGTACTAACACACAATCCAATCAGATCAGATGCAAGACTCTATGGAAAGAATATAACTGCATCATTCTGTCATTCACCTATCGTAACCCATCCCATGGCGTAAACGAATAGATACAAGAAAAAATGATGCAAAGGAAAGATTGATAGTAAAACAAGTAGTCTTAGCTTCGATCTCCTTTTGATTTTGCACACAAAAGTCACTTTTACCAAATAACACCTTTTATTTCAACAAATAATGCTTTTTGTTACAATCTCCAGCCCGTTATCCATAACTCGATTCGGCTTTTAAACCTTCTGCCTCGGCTCTTGGTTCCCCTGCGACGCTTCGTTTCAATGTCCAGGACTCTTCGCTTCAATTTCCCGCCTTTTGATATTCTAACCCTTTGCATGCATTTGTAACGCTTGATCTTCTCTACGGCCAATAACCGTCGATTCGAAGCGTTACTCTGACCCTCATGCATTTTGCCACGTGTTCAGCGCTCTCTGCATGTTCAATAACGGTTCCTCAAAAATCATGACCAAAAATAGCATGCGGCCTTGCTTTTTTTTTGCTTTCGCAATGAAATTGCGACATGTCACGATATCGCTACGCCTTCGCTCTCCGTACACTTCGTTTGCAGCCCGTCATGAAATCGCTACCGCTATCTCCATCGGGCCGTCTCACCGCACCTGTCACGATATCGCTACCATTTTTGCTCTCCGTACGCTTTGCCAAAACCTGTCGCGATATCGCTACCATTTCTCTGCTTCGGGCATGGTCTTCATTTCTGTCACGATATCGCTACCATTTCTCTATGCCGTACACCTTGGCAAAACACGTCACGAAATCGCGACCATTTTCTCTGTCGGGTCACTTTGCCGAAACACGTCGCGATATCGCGACCATTTCCATCGGCCGTACAATTTGGCAAAATACGTCGCGAAATCGCGACCATTTTCTTCGGCCGTACAATTTGGCAAAACACGTCGCGAAATCGCGACCATTTTCTTCGGCCGTACAATTTGGTAAAACACGTCGCGAAATCGCGACCATTTCGCTGCTTCGTCCCTTTCTATCCACTTGCACCACAAAAACGTCTTCGAGCTATGCACCTCTATCCCAGTTTTGTCACGATTTCGCGACCCTTTTCTATCTTGTGCCTTCTGTCCGCTTCCAAGCCGCGAAAACCAAACACGTCGCGATTTCGCGACGTTTCCGCCCACCTGCTGCCGTTGACCATGTTGACCGCGATTTTGCGACACGTCGCGATTTCGCTACGCTTTTTCATTCCTGCCTTTCTCTCTCCTCTCTGGGCCGCGACGGAGCAACATGTCACGATTTCGCTACAACTTTCATCGTCCGTACACTTCATCCAAACACGTCGCGATATCGCGACCATTTTCTCTACGTTGGAGCGACATGTCGCGATATCGCGACACTTTTCTTTTTTTTGTGGCGACGGTGTGACATGTCGCGATTTCGCGACATGTCGCGATTTCGCGACACTTTCTACACTTGCACATTTTGCCCCCTTTTCTTCATTTTTGGCATCTGGGTCAGTGAGATTTTCTCTGAAAACCTGCAACAAGGTGGGTCCCCAATCTTGGGGTGTGTTGTGGATTAGCCACAATAGATACCTTTGGGGCATTTTAGGTTGACCAAGCGATTATGGGAATCCTTGGAGCTTTTAGGGTGACCAAAGGGTTTATAGATACCTTTGGGAAATTTTGGGGTGACCAAGTGATTGGGGGAATCCTTGGAGCTTTTTGGTTTGACCAAAGGGTTTATAGATACCTTTGGGGTGTTTTAGGGTTGACCAAGCGATTGTGGGAATCCTTGGAGCTTTTTAGGGTGGGCTATGGCTCTCTAAATGTGGAATGGCCTCAAATGATTGATGTTCAAGGGTTCCAATTTCTCGATTCCTTCAAGAGAGGTGAGTCGGTATGTTCCAGGTCCTATTTTACTATCAATTACATAGGGACCTAACCAATTTTCCATGAAATTGTCCCTTAAATGGGGTGGCAAGTTAGAGTTTTGTTGGTTCTCTTTTAAGACCAAGTCACCAACTTGAAAGTCCCTTAGGTGAACTTTCATGTTGTATGCTTTCTTAAGTCGCTCTTGGTATATACACAGATGCTCGAGAGCATTGATGCATTGTTCATCGAGCAACATAAGATGGTCTAACCGGACCTACCACACAGTGTCATCATCGATGAACTCTTGCATTGATATGCACAAGGAAGGTATTTCCAATTCTAGAGGCATGACTACCTCAAAGCCATACACCAGCGAAAATAGAGTTGCCCTAGTGGGCATCCGAATGCTAGTGTGATAAGCCCAAAGAGCAAGTGGGATTTTAATGTGCCAATCCTTATGACTATCTATGACTATATTTTTGAGAATGTCAACTAGCATTTTGTTTGACGCCTCTGCTTGCCAATTTGCCTGCGGATAATAAGGTGTCAAAAAAATGTGCTGAATTTTGTACTTTGTGGTCAAAGCACGCACATATTTGTTTTTAAATGACGTCCCATTATCCAAGATGATCTTGGATGGAATACCAAAATGACATATGATGTTATGTAAAATAAACTCCACAATGCGGGTTCCAGTCGTAGAGGTAAGCGGAATTGCTTCCACCCATTTGGTGAAGTACTTTGTGGCCGTTATGATAAACGTGTGATGGCATGATGACGTAGGGGAGATATTTTTTATTAGATCTAAGCCCCACTATGAAAATGGCCAAGCCGATTGGATCGGCTACAAGGCCTAAGAAGGTATGTGTGTCAAATTGGCATGGTTTTGACACTTCACGCACTTCCTTACATACGTGCAACAATCTTGCTATAAATATGGAAAATAATAGCCCATGCAGAGAATGTGCTTTGTGATGGCCTTATCGTTGAAGTGGCCATCGCATGTACCATCGTGCACTTGGGTGATCATCCAAGTGGACTCCTACTAGTCCAAGCAATGGAGGAGGATCCCTTCGTAGCTCTGACTATACAAAATGTCTCCTAGCAAGACATGTTCTTCCTCTTTCTATTTAAATGATCTTTTCGTAGTGTGCATCAATCCAAGTGGGAGGTTACCTAGCTTGAGGTAGTCTCTTATGGGTGTGTACCAATCCTATTGATCAAAAACCTCGATGGTATGAACTTCCAATCCCTATTTAAGTTTTTCCCTAGAAAAATTTGAGTAGGAATGGACCTGTAAGAATAGTGTTGTGTTGTTGTTAACAGGGGTCAGGGAGAACAAGGACCCCCAGTTGGTGTGATTTAGACTATCACAAATTCAAGAGAACTTATCCTGAGATGGTTAAATCTGGATTAGGTGGATTCCTAGATTTAGGTCAGAGCTTGCACACTCCATCATGGATTGTGATAATGTTTTGACTTGAATGGTTGTCATCTCACCAGAAGGGTCTTGCGGGATTAGGGACCCCAAGGAGGCCATAGTGTCCACAAAATGATTCGATGATCGAGGGAGTGCCTCGATGTCGTACCATTTAAGATTTTCCAATAATTTGTCCACAAGGGCTTTGTAGGCCTGTAGAACTGGGCATTTACATTGGAATACCCCTTTCACTTGGTTGACGATTAACAATGAATCACCAAAGATGTTCAAGTGTTTGATGCTCATGGTGATGGCTATCTGAATACCAATAAGCAAGGCTTCATAATCTGTGTTGTTATTGGTGCACAAGAAATCTAGTTTAAATGATAGAGCCATTGGAGCCCCTTGTTGTGTGAAGAATATGATTACCACACCACCCCCTTGCTCACATTTATAACCATCAAAAAATAGGGTTATGTCAGCCTATGACTCAGGTACATCAGAATCTGGCAATTCTGAGACATGGAAGACCCCATCATTGGGTAGCTCTATGGTCAGAGGCTGATCATCTTCGAGAGGAGCCTCTGCTAGTTGATCGATGATGGCTTGAACTTTGATGGAATTTTTTCTGATGAATTTGATGTCAAACTCTATCAACAACATGATCCATTTTGCTATGCGACTACTGTGATAAGTATGACTCATCATGTACCATAATGGATTCTCCTTAGACACAACATACGTCGTATTGCTCAACATGTAGTGGCATAGCTTTTTGGTAGCAAATACCACTGCTAAGCATAGCTTCTCTATGTATGCATAGTTAAGTTCATAACTAACCAGGGTGCGGCTAAGATAGTAAGTAGCTTGTTCTTTGTATAGTTTATTTTTTGCATGGCATCCAGTGTCACGTCAGTAGCTAAGATGTATAAGTAGAACGACACTCCTGGTCTAGGTGGTGCCAATACTGGTGGTGAAGCCAAGTATTGTTTAATGTCATTGAAGGCTGATTGGCACTCGTCATCCTAGTGAAATGCTACCCCCTTGTGTAATAATTTATTCATGGGTCGACACTTGTCAGATAGCTGCACTATAAAGTGCTTGATTGACACGACCTTTCCTTGCAGGCTTCTAAGTTGCTTGATGGTAGTTGGGGGGATCATTTCAAGGATTACATTGACTTTATGTGGATCCACCTCGATCCCTCATTTTGAGACTATGAAACCCAAGAGTTTTCTAGATGTGATGCCAAATACACACTTCTTGGGGTTTAGTCTGACTTTGTGTTCGATGAGGCGATCGAGGATCTTGATTATGTCATCGAGATGATCTGGGCACAAAAGAGATTTGGCAAACAAATCATCCATGTAAGATGTATGTCATGGCACGTTGGTAGGTGACGCCAGCATTTTTAAGGCCAAAGGGCATGACCTTATAACAAAATGTCCCCCAAGGCGTTGTGAACGCCATTTTTAGTTGGTCCTCTAGATTGATACAAATCTGATTTTATCCCGAGAAACCATCCATGAGGGAAAGCATTTAATGGCCTGCTGTAGCGTCTACCAATGCGTCGATGCTAGGCAAGGGGAAATTATCCTTAGGACTCACTTTGTTTAGATCTAAAAAATTAGTGCATATGTGAATCCTCCCGACAGGATTTTTGATGGGCACCATGTTGGAAAACCATGGTGGGTAATCTACGTAGATGACAAATTGTGCATCCAACAACTTTTGTGGCTCATATTTTACCATTAAGGCTATTGTTGGGTGCATCTTACATAGTTTTTGCTTGACTTACTTGACTATCATATCAAGCGTTATATTATGCATGACTAGCTATGGGTCTAGCCTCGGTATGTCTTTGTAGGACAATGAAAAACCTCCTTCTTATATTTGAGAAGGGCAATGTAGTCGGCTTGCTCTTTAGGGGATAGACTTACCCCCAACTTGATGATCTACGAATTCATTGGATCAAAGCTGATGTCTACGTTAGTAGTCTCCTTGAATGACATGTGGAATTCATCCTCCAATTGGTGTGGAGTTGGGATTAGGTGGATATCATTTGCTAAATTTAGATCTATGTTTGGAACGTCGAGTTCCTCTTTGGTATGGAAGATATCCTAAGTTGGTCCTAGGGTGAAATGAAGCATTTCACTACAAGGCCAGTACTCTGATAGGGATGGTGGGGAGTTAGCATGATCCAAGTCTATAACATCTAAGTCTAGATACAATGGTCATGCTGGGTCGGCTAGATTACGGATGGGGGTGGTTAAGTCAATGGAGATCATGTTGATGAAATTATTTTGGTCTCCATTACCATGGGTGTGGTGACTCGAACTTCCTTGGTGATATTTGTGCTCCGAATCTAGCTCTAGGGGTATTGGCACAAATGGATCGGCCCTATTTATGGATAAAAGGATAGGGTCTGCCCTTGTCACTGATAACTCTATAGGGTCTCTAGGTGGAAGGTGCTCTCTATATACCTAAAGTGGTAGGTGAATTAGTTGATCCAACTGTGCTTGGTTTAGGTGCCACCTATGCCTTGGCCCCATGTTTAGCTATTCAAACATGTCATCAATGTCCATGGGGTATTGTTGCTGTCACATATGATTGAGATATTCTATCTCAATTTCATCTTCATAATCACTATTAGAGATCCATAGGCCTTCATTGGCTCTGATAGATGTTTGTAGCATGTGAGGCTCATCCTGATCGAGCAAATTTATCTAGTCCCATCGGGGTTGTTCTGCTCTCTACGGGAGGACCTGATTTTCTTGAGGCATCCCTTGCTCGATTGGAGCATCCAAAGGGAACATTGCCAAGAGGCTTTCTTGGTAGTCATCCATGGGGGTCACTTGTGAGTGATTTCTATCCAATTCAAAAGGGTCCCATGGTGCTACCTCATACTCTGACTCATCTTCTGAAGATCCTTCCTGACCTTGTCTATATCCCTCTTGTAAGTGAGTTCTCAAACTTTCTCCTTTCTCGATCAAAGAGAAGGGGTCGCTAAGGTCAACAAGGTTGGTTTCCAACAATGGGAGATAATCCCCCACCAATGTATATGTTGTGTTAGGATTGGCATATGGATCTTGTGCCAACCCATCCTTGTTGCCTATCCCTAGGCCTTGCATGTTCTCTACCAAGATGTCAAGGGGCAGGGGTGGTTGAACCCTACTCCTAACTTGTCATATGGCATCTGATATCTTGGTTGGAAAAGAACACACACTCCTTGCTCATATCTACCCAACCCATATCCATGCCAATTGCATTGGCCAAGATATCTCAAAGCGAAGTCTGGGTTGGACAAATAGTTGACATCCTCAGAAAAGGGCTCTTCATCTTCCTCTTCTTGCAGGTAAGGTTCTATGCCATTATCGAGGCCCCTATATACAAAGTTCATCTAATTTGGTGGGTAGCCTAGAGGAACAATAGTTTCAATGGGGAGGCGAGGTCTCCCCATGTCCTACATGGACTCAAGTGCGGGTGTTGCTACAATGTTTCACACCAGGTACTCCCCCAGGCCTGTATTGGCCATCTCAATGGTGATCGTTGGTGGTTGAGGGGGAGGGAATGGGAGTTCTTCCTAAGTCCACTCCATGTCGGGTGAACTAGGCATCTCGACTTCCATTCGGCTAGGCATCTCCTTGATAGAGATGGTTGACATTGATGGTGGTGCCTCTTCTAAGGGTTTCTTCCCATTGTCCTTCGGTGTGGCCATCGTAGGTGGCATCGTTGGTGAAGGACCAGATGATGAATATGGACCTGTCTAGGGATTTTATGGACTTAACAACGGGGATGTATGTGGAATCGGACCCTGTTTAGATGGATTCAACTAAAAATTCAAATGTGTTGATGGAAGGGTTTATTGTGGCATCATTTGCAACACATTGCAATACTTGAAGGGTTCTAAGTCCATTGGGACTACATGCACTTGCCCTTCGAATGTGTACTTTAGGCATTGGTGGGCTATCGAAGGGACACACTTCATGTCCCTAATCCAAGGCCAGCCCAACAAGATATTATAGGCCATATCACCTTCCAAGATGTGGCACAATGTAGGAATAGTCTTTTGTCCCACCTGGATGGGCAGGAAAATTGTGCCAACCATCGAGCATATCGTGTCATTGAATGCTCAAAGATTATAGGTGGAGGCCACAATGTGAGATGCTAGCAAATTCAGGTGTTTCAATGCCATTGTTGTAATTATATTATTGGATGAGCCAGTGTCCACCAACACCCTCTTATATGGAATCCCATTGACCCGTGCAATGACGTGCAGGTGTGAATTCGTAATGTCACGAGTCACTAATTTCAGCTTGTCCTCTCTAAAGGTGATGACCGGATTGGTGCATCATTTGACATGTCCCATGAATTTGTTGAAAGAATTTGCTTCGTGGGGCTGTAGCTCGATGGATTTTAGTATCTCCATTAGAGCCTCCCGATGGGGTGATGATTGTTGTATGAGCTCGTAAATGGAGAGCCTAGCCGATGTGGTCCTCAAACTTTGGGTAAGTTTGGTCTAAATCATGGCCACTGGTCTAGGTGGAGGAGGTTGTTTAGGGTGTTGTTGAGGTTGTGACGTTGATGGAACCTCTCCTGTAGCTGCAGCGGGGGAAGCTGTGCTTGGGTACCTCTTGTTCCTAGTCACGATGCTTATCATCCCTACATACCCCTACATGGGGCAGTTCTGTGTCACCTCATTGACTTGTAGGGTTTTTTCCTGTGCATCATGGGTAGGCAGGGGGTCTTTGAAGACCTCCATCTATTGGTTGCTTGGTGCCATGGGATTATCCATCGCTAATGTCTTGTTGTCTATTAGGTCTTGCACTAAGCTTTTAAATTTCCAACATGCATAAATATCATGTCCCTTCTATCGATGAAACCTACAGTACAAGTATTCCCTATAACCTTTGGTTTTTGGCATGTTGGGGTCTATAGGTCGACTCTTTGGCAGGTTTATCAAGTTTACCACTGACAAACGATCAAACAAGGAGTCTTTAGACTTTGTAAAGGGTGTGAATTATCGCCTAGGGCGACACTACTAATTTTGCTCTTGCCGATGATTTTCTCTTTCATAACTGTCAAGAGGGACCACCTGATAGTTAGCCTTTTGGGGTTGTGTTGCTTGTGCAGGCTTTGGTGCATTGATAGCAACCTGATTGACCACAATGGGTTTCGGTTGCGTGGTCCCTATTTTGGCATTTTTGGGCCACTCTTTCTTGCATGGCTTGGCAATCTCGCCATCCTATATCTTGATCTCCTTAATTATTCTAGCTTGTGCCAGGGCTTCCTCAAGAGTGGCATATTTTTGTAGCTATAATAACATGGAGATCGACCTCAAACAACTCTTTGAGAACATTTGGGTCAGGTCGGCCATGGGAGGGAGGTAGGGTAGCTTTGAAAGCAACGTCCTCCACCGATTTCCATAGGCTACCATGGTTTCTTCCTCATACTATCTAAGGCTAGCTAGGTCACTTAGTGATGCCTTCTTCTTGGTGTTGAAGGTGAAGCGTTCAAGGAATGCATCCACTAGCTGATCCAAGTTACTGATGCTATGCTTTGGCAACTGAGTGAACCAATTCGAGGTAGGGCCTGCGAACATGGTTATAAATGTTCTTAGCAGCAAAGCATCATTGTCCTAAATTCCAAAGCATTGGCTTAGGAATCTAATCATGTGCTCTTGGGCATCCTCCTCCCCTCTAAATATTACCAACTAGGGTAGTTTAAAGTGTTCAGGGTATGGGGGTGTCGACACTGACGGATGCATAGGGTGACTACATAGTTGGCATAAAGTGGGCTTTTGGGGCCCAGAAGTCTTGGTCTCCATAGAATCTAAGTGCTCTAGTAGTTCTTTATATGCATCAAAAGATTTGATCTCTTCCTCCTTGGTTTGCTCCCACTACGGGTTACGGGGAACTTGAGGCCTATGGAGGGGTGGCCGGATAGCACCCCCTCTGCCTTGGTAGGGCATTTTAGCCCGCTCTTCTTCTTTCTCATAATCCTCATAGGATTCTTGAGGAGTTCCTAGGTGAGACCTATAAACATGGGTGGGTGCCCGCAGAGGGTGCCCATCATTGTTTCTGGGAGTGGCCTCTCGCTCAAGTCTAGGAGGTCTTGGAGGCAACACTTGGTAAGGTCGTGGAGACCTGTCTCGCACCAAGGGGTTGTGCCTCTCATACAGCTTTGCCCTCTATGTGCGATGGGTTGGAACCCTCTTAGGCATAGTGTTCTAGAGCAGCTCATTTGTTTGACGTCGAATGCGCTCTTTGCTAAGGCGATACAGGTGCTCTAACTATTGTTGATCTTGCTCAAGCTGCGTGATTTGTGCTCAATGGGCGACATGTTTGGCAAATTCCAAGTCAATCTATTCTATCATCTTGAGTCTAGGAGGCCTAGATGCCTCCCCTACACATCTATCTCGGTCATGGTGATCCGAGATCTCCATAGGTCGCTTCCCTCTATCGAGGTTAGCAACATTCACCCAAGGCTCTAGCCTCAATAGGTGATCTTGATAAATAGTAGGTGTGAAAGCACATTGTTCCTACACTATGTATTGCTCTTGAGGAATGTAGTGGTCTTCCTCATGCTCCCTTTCATATATGTGAAAGGGGAAGGTAGAGTTGGCTCGCCTTGTCTGAAGAGCTTTGCGCTTTGGATTTGGCCTATTGTTCTTGATAGTAATAAGGGGCAGAGGAGGGATGATGTAATCATGTGGCCCCTCCTTATGGACCATATGCTATTCTAGCACTTCATTGTGTGGTGGCCACTCATAACAAGCATCTAAGGGAGCCTTCCCATTTATGTTGAGTGCCATGTGTAAGGACTCTTCCTAAAAGGGTCTATGTTGAATGGGAGTGTCCCTCGAAGGGGTGCCTCCATAGTCCCACTCTGTCATGGTATGATGTGGACTATTCTGTGGGTCAGGCCGCCAAGGTGGTATGACCAAGTCCTTGGGGCTATAGCGGAGGTGACTTGTGCCCCCTTGTACACTTTCCGCAGCTTCTACCCGTGATTGGGCTTGGCTATGGGTGTACACCATGGTGGTGTCTCTCTACAAGATACGTAGGTTTTTACCTTCTTTACAATTTTTTATGCTACACTAAACAAACAGGAGCCACACAAACAAAGAAGTGATTATCTCGTTTATGGATTAAAAGTGTGCCCTAGATCTGGTTTAGTGTGTTTTGATTTCTTGTTTTGAAAGATTTGTAAAGAACATGTTGTTGTACATGCAATATGATGGCTCTTATGTCTCCCAAAATGGTCGCCCCTTCAATATACCATTGCCAGGCCATTATACCAAACCTCTCAATATACCCACCCTTACATGAGGGAAACTATTGGTACGTGAGAGCAGAATGGTACGTGGAACATAGGTGGTACGAAAGGGGAATCACCCTATTTTTGACACCTACCATAGAAGACTTATCCTCATGCACTGGGAATCACCCTAGCTACACTTGGTCAACTTTCATTAGGATTTACGTCTAGCAACAGTAGCGATCAGGGTTATGTATGCAAAAATTCAAGCCAAGGTGGTGATGAAATCCACCATTGGTCTTGATCAAGGGTTGGGGTTTTACGACCAACTCCTTGGTGTTTAAATTACCATGTGGTGTGTGGGGTTATTTTTATTTGTGCAAATAAAGAAAAACATGCAGTAAAATTCTTCTATGCAAGAAAAGAAACAGGAAATGACAGAAACATAAAACAAAAAATGATAGAGGATGCTTAGAACCCCTACCTCTTCTCTGCCCAAAACGGATGCCTCTGAGTTTCTACTCTGAAACTACATAGAGACTAATATCCCTGGGGTGGGATGAATATCAGAAATGTATTCGTCATAGGGTGGTACGAATGCCCATTCATCCTTGGGTGACATGAATTCTAGCTCTGTATTCGTCACAGGGTGGAACGAGCAGCAGTCCAACACTTGAAATATTGACACCTACAAGCAAAAACACACAACTTTTGATCAAAAATTTGATCTCAAAATTAGGGGACAAGGTCCCACCATGATCACCACTAAAATCATGAGGATACAAAAGCAAACAAAAGGGAAATGTAATGCTAAGTCCTACGAACGAGAATGCATGAAAAGAGGGAAAACAAACGAACTGAAATGAGATTTAAAGCAAATGTAAAAGTGCAGCCCTTTATTTTATTAATTTTCTTGAGATCGGGTTACAATACGTCTCCTCCCTTTTCAGGGGCTAGGAGCATTGGACATAGTTTTGTCACACCACAAATGATACATTCCCCTTTGGGGATCTTTCGCGTGCCCACATTGAAAATGGGTGGACCAAATATCATCACCGCTTACGTGAATGCATCTATAGTTCCTTGCTGCCCCTCCGGTGTCAAGATCCTACGTTCATAGAGACAACAAAATTTTAGTAGCACCTGCGGATGGAGGGAAACATGCGATCCCCAAGGCCTATGGTTAATGCATGCATAAAATAATCAAAATGATAACTAAAAAATATCAGAATAAGCTGAAAATTTGACAAAAGCAAGAGAACATTACCAGGAACACATTGCAAAAGGAACAATCAAGAAATCTACCATAGATTTCTAATCGCTCCGGGGTGGGATGATTAGGACTATCATAAAATGTCAGAAGGTGACCTCCTAAATGTCCCATCTAGGGGCCTCCAAAACACCTACAAAGTTGGGGTTAGGCAAAACGGGGCATTTTGGAATGACCCAGAAGGTCAAATTTTGCAAATTTGGCCTCGATCGCCCTGTATCCGATGATGCTCCCTATATGTTAGTGAAAGCGAGAAATAATAAAATCATAGCCAAAACTCATCAGAATCACATGAAACTTGCATGGAAGCATATGTAAATAACCTAAAATAAAATGCAAAATAAATAGTAGGGAAATATACCACAAATTTCTAATCGCTCTGGGGTGGGGCGATTAGGACTGCAGTAGTGCGAGGGTGCCCGAGGGTAGGATGCCCATCGTTTGGGGCTCGATTTCGGCACCAATCCACTTGGGATGGGTCCAAAACCTCTTATGGGGTTGTGTCAAAAAATTAGGTGGGATATTGTGGCCAAATATTTAGGTTTTGGGTCCAGATTGCACTTCCAATAATCACCCAATAACCTCCCTTCCAAAATAGAGATCAAGGATGTAAGAAGCACAAACGATGGGTGAGGATGTAATTCGGTAGCACTCCATTGCTCCAAATGCTCCTGCTCTATCCTTTTTTGGGGTGAGAAGACTCACCATTTTATAGACCTGAGGGTCTCTTGTGAATGAGCATGCAGAGGTGCCACTTGGCCATCATGCCTTGTCAAGGGAGAGAAGATTCCTCCCTGATTAAGGGCTCCATGATTGCCTCTATGACTACCTCTTTGAGCTCAAAAATGCTCACTCGCACTCCATGCATTGAAGGTGGAGTTAAGTGGTGGATCTGAGCTGCCATTTGTCAAGGTTTGACCTTTTGCCCATCAAACCTGCTATTCACCCCACCCTAGAGTGAATACTGCTAATCATCCTAGGGTGGGATGAATACCAGTTTGTAATCATCCCAGGGTGGAACGAGTAGGGAGCAGAGTGTCTGAAAGGTGCCAAATTGACCTTTGACCTTCCAAAATTGCTGTAGGAGTGGTTAGGACCACTGTTTAACCTCTAGGGGCTGCCCTGGGGGCTGTGTATGCCAATTCAATCAGTGCTTGTCGTCACATAATCAGATTGGTGCTATTTTGGTGTCTACAGATATATTAGTTTAATATAGTATGGAAAGTTAGTTAGTAAGTTGGGGTAATGAGTGAGCAAGAGTTACGCCATTTTGAATAAGTTATGATACAATTTGTCATTTAGAAGTTCCCATTACGAGAGGTGTTGAATGGATTAATTAATATAGAGTTTTATGTAGAGGAGGACATATATGATCTTGTTATTTTAAATCCAAGAATGATCATCTTAGTGAATAGATACTTAGAATCAACCCAATGTTGATATAAGGTAATTCATCCTTAGTGAATAGATACTTAGACAATTGGAGTAGAAAAATTCAATCCTATGGAGGCACCTATAGAAGGATAGAAGAGGTATAGACATATACAAGATACTATTATAGTGTCACCACTTCATATGGTACCATTGATGGAGGATGAAATATTAGAGGTAGGGGGTATAAGGTCACTTGTTGCTACATTTGAGGGAAATCCATGGGTATCAAGTCACCTCATGTTGAGTGAGTGAGACATAGATATAGAGATAGAGATAGAGAGAGAGTTATTACGATGGTTAGTTGAGCTATAGATAAAGAGAGTTGACTTGGAAGGGTAGTTGATGAGCTAGGAAGTAATTTGTTGTGTAAAGGAGAAGAGATATAGGGAGATGTCACATATATAAATGGATTATCCATGGAGAGGGATAGGTATGTTGGAATATTATTTTGACGATGTGGCATTTCCAAGTCATAAAAAATGAAGTAAAACAAATATGCCCCCTATTTTGTAACTATAGAATAAAAGAATGTGTCATTGTAGGAAGATTTCAGTTTTCTAACAGCTATAGACTATTACAATTCTTGTAAAAAATTTAGAATATTTGTATTAGGATAGAATAGGGTAAAGAAAATATCATTGTAACATTTTTTTTGAAGGAAAAGTTGAATGGAAGTGTGAAAAATGAAAAACACGGCTGCAGTTCTATTTCTGAAAAAAGTGATTAGTAGCCTACTTTGAGAGGTTATAACTTTTTATATATAAATACTTTTGCTCTAAAATTTGGATAGTGTATTTAAATGTCTCTCTATTCTATATAAATTTAACGTGATTATGATAAGTGGAAGGCCTTAATTTCATCTTCCAAAAACAGCAATTTCTTTTTTTTACTGTGTTTTCCAGTTTTGCAATATGCTTCATTTTTCTCTATGTTTGATGTTATAATATTCATTTGGTATCAAAGCTTGGCATATAGAGTTATTGGGTTTGAAGGGTGTGGGTTTTTCTTGAATTTTTAATTTAAAATTTCTTGGAAAGTTCAGTTTGTTGTTGTAGATTGTTGTAATGGCAAGCAACTCAAACTCACTTCCACTTCTAGAGTTTGATGGATCAAACTATGAATATTGGAGCATCAAAATGAGGACTTTGTTAAAAGGAAAATATTTGTAGAGAATTATTGATGAAGGTTACACAAAACCATTATGTTGGACTGTGTTAAAATTAGATGAAACTAAATATATGAGGGAGAAAGAGAGCAATAATTGTCTTGATTTGTACCATTTGCAATCTACTCTTTCTGAGAGCATTTTTCCAAGGATTGCAAATTGTGTTTCTACAAAAGAGGCTTGGAAATCCTTGAAAGAAAATTATAAAGGAAATGATAAAGTTAAAGAGGTCAAGCTTCAAAACTTGAGAAGAGAATTTTAGAACCTATGGCATCAATATAATGAAGATGTAGGAGATTATTATGTGAGAGTAAAGGTAGTGGTAAATAAAATTTCCACTCTCTATGAAGATGTGGAGAAACCAATTGTAACAAGAAAGTTCTCATAAACTTAACAGGGAAATGGGATAATATTTCCCTTATGCTTTAAGAATCCAAGGATTTTTCCACCATGGACCTTGACCAATTAATTGGTACTCTTACATCTCATGAAGAAAGAATTCGTAAGAGAGAAGAAAAGAAAAAGCAAGCCAGCTCTAGTGAAGAACAAGCATTTTCTATAAAAATAAATAATGTGCATGGAAGAGGACAAGGAAGAGTCTCTAGAGGAAGAGAAAAAAATGGAAGACGAGGAAGAAGAGGCTCCTTTGGTAGAGGAAGAAGTTGAGATTAGAATTCTGAAGGTGATCATCAAGCCTATGCTTCAATAGGAGGATCAAATACAAGAGGAAGAGGTAGAGGTAGAGACTTGAGAAAAGTTCAATGTTTTTTTGAAAAAATTGAAAAACTTGTATTAATACAAAGAACAGTTACAAAAGGGAGTAAACACATCCCTACCAAGAACCAAGAAGCAAGATTACAAGCGCAAAGTGCAAAAAGTCAACACTTTCCACCGTAGAGCGCAAAAAGACAACAAGGCGCGAAAACGCGACATGTCACGAAATCGCGACATGTCATGATATCGCGAAAATCAAACCAGCCTAGGCTGTGCCCGAGCAACCAGTCACAAAATCACGAAATAGCCAAATCCCACAGCACCTGAACACCAAAAGTGTCATGAAATCGCGACGGCATATCCCCTTGGTGCCCCATCACCAAAGGTGCCGCGATATCGCGACGAGTTTTCCCAATGTCGCCAGATCTCCAAAAGTGTCACGAAATCGCGATGAATTTTCTCCTCAGTGCCCAGCCCTCAAAAGTGTCGGGATATCGCGACGAGTTTTCCACTTGGCGCCCAGTCTTCAAAATTGTCACGATATCGCGACGAGTTTTCCCCATGACTCCTATTCGCCAAAAGTGTCGCGAAATCGCGACGAGTTTTCCCCTCGACAGCCAATCCTCACAAGTGTCGCGATATCGCGACGAGTTTTCCACTTGGCGACCATTCATCAAAAGTGTCACGAAATCGCGACGAGTTTTCCAAATAGCGCCAGTTCGCCAAAAGTGTCACGATATCGCGACGAGTTTTCTCCTTGGGGCCCAATCCTCAAAAGTGTCACGAAATCGCGACGAGTTGTCCCTTTGGTGCCCATTCTTCAAAAGTGTCACGACATCGTGACGGTTTTTCCCTTTAGTGCCAATTCTCCAGAACTGTCGCGAAATCGCGACAACTTTTCGCCTTGGCACCCAATCGCCAAAAGTGTCGCGAAATCGCGACGACTTTTCCTCTTGACGTACAAGCTCCAAAAGTGTCGCGAAATCGCGACGTCTTTTCCCAAAGTCGCCAGTCCGCCAAAAGTGTCGCGAAATCACGATGATTTTTCCCTTTGGCTCCCAGTCTTCAAAAATGTCGTGAAATCATGACGGTTTTTCCCCTTTTCTCCGATTCACCAAAAGTGTCGCGATATCGCGACGATTTTCCTCCTTGGTGCCCCTGCTCCAAAAGCGTCGCGAAATCGCTATAGCTTCCACCCAAAGGCCGCGATGGCGCAACAGGTCGCAAAATCATGATGGCTTCCCACCAAAGGCCGCGACAGTGCAACAGGTCATGAAATTGTGACAACATCTCTCCAAGGGCCACGACAGTGACATGTCACGATATCACGACAGGTTCCCTCCAAAGGCCACGACGGTGCAACTTGTCGTGATATCATGACAGTTTCCCTCCAAGGGCCGCGACGGCGCAACAGGTCACGATATCACGACAAAAACCACCCTTAGCATAAACTTTGCTCATTGTCTCAAGAATCGTGCAAGCCCCTGCCTAATCACTGCATCCTCCACAGGCATGTCACTGTGCAGCTGCACCCCTACCTCTTTCTCCGCACCCATCTTTGCAAGGAAATCGGCCGCCGTATTTAAATATCTACTCACATAGACGGGGATCACATCTTCTAATTCCCTCCATAGGTCCTTGGTTTGAGAGACTAGAATCCATAACCTCCATGCTTTCAAAGCAAAGTTCCTCATGCAGTCAAGAGCGCCAACCAGAATTTGGGAATCTGACTCAAGGATTATCTTCCTGTGTCCCTGATTAACAGCCCAGATGGAAGTAGTTTTGATAGCAAAGGCTTATGCTTCATTGTTTGTGGCTCTTCCCAGACCTTGCAATTCCCAATAAAGCACAGACCAAGCATGATCCCGGCACACGACACCAATTCTAGCACTGCCCGGATTGCCTTTTGCAGCTCCATCTGTATTGATTTTAACCCAACCTTCTGGGGGAGGTTTCCAGCTAGCTCTGTCCTTTCTCACTTTCTCTATAGCTCCCTCTTCCAGTGGTCTAGGACCAGCCGGATTTTCCTCTTCAGCATAGATGGCAACCGTTTCCATGACTTTGCTCCAGATGACCTGCCAAATTCCATCTAGCGAGGAGAAGGTTTCTCTAAAAATACGAGCATTTCTCTCCAACCACACCTGCCACCAGATGAAGAGTAAGCCAAGCTCCCAACCAATTCGAAGAGCTTTAGATTTAAATCTACCTCTCTTCCATCTTTCCCAAATATTGTTCCGAGTCAGATCACCATTAGCCTAAAGTTTATAGTGAGAGAACCAACGCTTCCAAATATGACGCGTGAAAGGGCACTCAAACATCAGATGATCGGCTGTCTCCTCATTCTTGTGGCATAAAACACACTGAGATGGACCGATGATTCCTCTATTTTTGATATTGTCAAAGGTGAGAATGCCATTGTGCATAAACTGCCAGGAAAAGAAGTTCACTTTCGACCAGCCCTTGGAATGCCATATCTTCCTCCAATCTTGAACCAGAAATAAATGTGGGGGAGGCTCTAGGAGGATCTGATCATATCCATCCTTCACTGTATATACCCCAAGGTTCCCATAGCCCCAAGCTAGCTCATCCTCCTCGTCTCTCCCTATGAGAAACCTTGCTGTCAAGATTTTGGTCAAAATGGGTGCCAGCTCCAGGAGGGATAGTGATTGGCCACTCCTCCAACCGCTTAAACTTCTTGAATTTATACTCACCCAATTGGCTAGTGTTGAAGTAATTCTCAATATTGACCCAGCCCTTGGTTTCTATGGCGGATTTAATTGGTTGCAATTCGGGATACTCAACAATGATGGGTGGGTACTGGTCCCATGAATCAGTCCAGAAACGTGCCTTCTCCCCTCTCCCCACTTTCCAAAACAATTGGTCTTTAATAACCTGAGATCCCAGCTTGAGAGTCCTGCCACACTAAGGATCCATTACCATCCAGAGGGAAACGGCTCACGTCATTGGGGTGAACATGGCCCAAATACTTACTGGTTAAGATTCTACTGAATAAGGATGTTGGCTGGGAAATCCACCTCCAATACAATTTACCAGCCAAAGCTTTGTTGTTAAGCTTGGAGCTTCTCAGTCCCAGCCCTCCTTTTTCCTTGGGTTGGGTAACTTTATCCCAGCCAACCAAGGCCCATTTCTTCTCCCCTTTTGCTCCTTCCCATAAGAATCTTCTAGCCATTTTGTCCAGCTCTTTCCAAATAGAATGTGGGGCAGCCAGGATAGAGAATTTATAGATTGGCATGGCCTGAATAACTGATTGTAAGAAAGTTAATCGGCCCCCATAGCTTAACCATTTATGAGACCAATGGTTCATTCTATCTTTGATGCCATCCAAAAGATCCTTCCAGATATCTTTTTTTAATTTCTTGAAATGCAAAGGAACCCCCAAGTAAACTACAGGAAGAGAGGTCCTAGTGAATCCCAAGATCTCTATAACTTTGTCCTGTAGCCTTTGGTCAAGATTGAAGAAGACCACTTTGGATTTTTTGTCATTGATAACTTGATTTGAGGCCCTAAGGTAGACATTAAGAGTATCTCTGATTCCTCTAGCTTCCCTGAGACTGGCCACTCCAACCAGGCCTGTATCATCCACAAACTGTAAGTGAGTCAAAACTTCCTCACCAACCTTGATACCTGTTATCAGGCCTTGATGTCTTCTCCTCAAGAAGAGTCTACCTAATCCTTCAGCCAAGATAAGGAAGAGATAGGGAGAGCAAGGGTCCCCTTGACGAAGACCACGTGTGGCTCCAAAAGGAGGCGAGGGAAGCCCCTTAATTAGAACAGAATAAGAAGGCGTAGAAACACAACTCATGACCCAATCTATCTAGTCCTGAGAGAAACCAAAGGCTGCCAACATCTTTGATAGGAAGCCCCACTCCACCCTATCATAAGCCTTGGACATATCCAGTTTAATGAAAATTCCTTTGTTACCAGATTTTTGCATTGTATGGATTGCCTCCTGGGCGAGGACCACCCCATCCAAGATCTGTCTGCCTTCTACAAATCCCCCTTGCTCTGAGGAAATGATGTTATGAAGGAGAGGTTTAAGCCGTTCAACCATTATCTTTGTGATTATTTTATAAATCACGTTGCATAAGGCAATAGGTCTGAAATCAGAGATATGAACCCCTTCCTCCCCCTTTGGAATTAAAGTGATGAAGGTATGATTTATTGCCTTAAGCATTCTTTTATTAGTTTTGGACTCCTCTGTGATAGCCAAAACGTCCTCCTCCAAGGTATCCCAAAAGGCCTGAAAAAACTCAATAGGAAAACCATCTGGACCTGGATATTTGCCGGTGCTCATTCCAAAGACCACATTCTTCAGTTCATCTCTATCAATGGGTCTAAGGGCCTAATTTTCTTCTTGAGAGATAATAGAGGGTATAACATCAATAACTTCATTTTGAGCCTCCACATCTTGCTCCCTACTTTCCTTAAAAAGTTTAGAAAAATAATCCATTGAGTGGGAATGCATACCAGGAAGAGTATCAAAGGAGTGTCCATTCTCATATTGAAGGACTTCCATGTTATTCATCTATCTTCTAGCACAGGCTGATCGATGGAAAAATTTTGTATTTCTATCTCCTTCTAATAACCAAGTGTTTCTTGCTCTCTGTTTCCAGTAAGTCTCCTCTTGGTTATCAATGTCCTCAACCGCTTTGCGCAAGGCATCATCCTCGGTTTTAAGTTGTTCAGTAATTGTTCCTTCCCTGAAGTGTTTTTGCACCTCCTCCCATCTGGCCACCAAGGGAGCTCTTTGGAGCTGGAAATCTGACTTATTAGCTTGCCTCCACTATTTCAATTTAACTTTGACAAAATGAAGCTGTTTGTGGAATTTAAACATTGCTGTCCCAAAAGGTAGACGACCTTCTTCCCACCACTGCAGAATTTTCTCTCGAAGATCCTCCTTTTGTAACCAAAAATTCTCAAATTTAAACGGTTTGTGGTGCTGCCCTGTCATAGTCCCTCCCTCCATCAGAATGGGAAAGTGATCGAAAATTGGGCCTTCCAAAATCTAGAATTTAATATTCCACTTAACAAATGCCTCCTCTGAGACTAGAAAATGGTCTAACTTTACCTTCCTGCTGTGTGGCTCCCTCCTCTTGTTAGTCCAAGTAAAGTAGGTTCCAGGGCCTTTGATATCCACTAGGTGAAAGGCCTGGACCTGGGCAATCAAAATCCGGTCCCCTGGATCCAAAACTGGGGTTCCACCTTCCTGATCATGAGCAGATAATTTAGCATTAAAATCCCCAGCAATAATCCAGTCTAAATCTTGTCTTGAGGACCTCATGTTGTGTACAACTTTCCATTGGAGCCTCTGGCCATCAATGCTTTGAGCCCCATAAAAATTTGTAATTAAAACATGTTCAGCTGTGACATTATTCCTAAAATGAGATGTGAGAACACCCCTCCAGGCTATATGTTCTATTGGAGTCCATTCCAGAGGGTTCCAAAAAGTGACAATCCCCCCTGAGGCACCTTGAGCAGCCACATCCATATAACCAGCGCCCCTCCATATTCTACTAACTGTTTTACACATAAGATCTAAAGACATTTTTGTCTCCTGGATGAGCAAAAAGCCTGTTTTGCATTTTCCTAAGAGTCTTTGAATAGCAGATTGATGGGTTCTGCTGTTTAAACCCCTAACATTCCAAGATTGAATAATCATTGAAAACCTTGAGAGCAGTAAGAATCAATTGTCCTCACCGATCCTCCAGTGATCAGCTTGTCTCCTTGCGTTGCTATTAAATCCTTATTAGACTTCCTGCCCGCTCCTTGAGAGTTATTATTCTTGGATCGCTTTTCCACCTGAGTAATCCCCAAGGTTGGCCTTTCTCTGTTCTTTTTTGCACTTCCCATACTGACATCCTTAATTACTGGCTGTGCTTGGGAGTGAATTATCAATGCCCCTGGATTCTCTGGCTATAATACCTCAGTGGACTCAATCACCTGTTCTAAGACAAGAGGAGATGAAGGAGAAGAATGAGTGTGGGTATTATTATCCTCAGTATTCCCATCCACTCCTTCCATGACTTGGTCCTCTTGATCTACTAGTGACTTAAAAATTTCATACCTATTGGCTGGCTTGAGTTGTGCTTGCTCCTTGCCATTTTTCTTTTGCTTTCTCCTCCGTTTGGGCTGTTCAAAGCCATCCTTCTGAACATCATTACCCTGAGGAATATTGGATGGATCTTTGACAAGAGTAGACTTACCTTCCCTGGGGCGATTTGGCATTCCAAGCGGAGCCTCCTCTTTTGTGTTCAAAATGCTTGGACAAAACCTTGCCAAATGGCCATGCTTATGGCAAACTCTGCATCTAAAGGGCAGGGCCTCATAATCCAACTGTTGTATCCAGGATAGTCCTGCCAACTCAAGTTCCACCTCTGCCGGTAGAGGCTGGCTAATATCCATTTCTACACAAATTCTTGCAAAGACAGCTGCGTTACCCTCTATGGTATCTTTGGAGATGCCCAGATGTCTATCGAGGGAATTACCAATCATCTCCAAAACCTGCTCACCCCAAAACTCCATCGGGAGAGCGTATAACCGGATCCAAACCGGGACAACTGTGGGTTCGATACGAGGATCAAAACCCACTCTCCAGGGTTGAACAAATAACCCTGTCGGACCGTGGTTCTTTTTTTCTGATTCAAATGCTCTATTTCTATCGGCTAAAGAAGAGAAACTAATGATGAAATACCCATTGCTTATAAACCATAAGGAGTACTCACCGTGAGGCTCCCAGTTCTGTCTAACCCAGGTGTGCAAAAAATTTAGGGTAGGTCGGATACCCATGAATTTACAAATCAGATCATGGTTAGCTCGATAGATGATTGTGTCTTCGACCATCTTTGGTTCGATGACAATCTTAGGTCTGGAGGCGGATTGTGGGAGGCATCCATTAACTCGGTGTGCAGTTGAGTTCTTGCCAGCATTCTTGAAGAGCGATTGAAACGCATTCCTCTGGGCTTCGACATTGGAAGATGAAGCATTTTCTTTTAACATCTCAGCATATGAGCTCTTTCTCCCAGAGAGAGGATCTGGAGGAGACCCCATTGGGCCCTCCTAGGGCAGCAGACGATCCTTCAGAGTACCACTACATCAACTCACCAAAGGCCCTGGATTTTCCTTCACTCCAGAAACCCTAGAACATCGCCTATCGCCTACTCAGAAGTTTTCCCACCAAATCGCCTGAGAAATGTTCAACGTTACCATTGTAACAAATATGGCAATTTTGAGAAGGATTATAGTCTGAAACAATCCTCTAATAGATCCACAAATTATGGAGAGGAAGACTTATTTGAATATGAGACATTGTTCTACTCAAATGAAGATGGAGAACTCCATGAGGAGCAAGCATTTCTCTCCTATGATAGACCAAAATGTTTCACCAATGAGATATGGATCCTTGATAGTGGGTACACAAACCACATGACTTGAAAGAAGGAGTTATTTTCTTCTCTTGACCATTCTTATCATTCAAGTATCAAGCTTGGAGATGAGAAGATCTTGGAGGTGGTTGCAAAAGGGGACATGGAGGTTCCTACACAAAGAGATAAATTGAAGATAAAAGATATTTATTATGCACCTGATTTGAAGCATTATTTGATGAGTATCGGGAAAATGTTAGAAAAATATTACAAATTGGTTTTTGAGGAGAAAATGTGCAATATTTATGATAAGAATAGAAGGCTGATCATAAAAGTGCAGATGACTAAGAAAGGGGGAGAACATTCTTATGTGGGTATTGAAGATAAAAGGAGGCTATGGCATTTGAGATTTGGGAATTTGAATTTTCATAGTTTGAGGATGCTTTCACCACTTGTGTATGGTTTGACAAAATTAGAAGAAACCAAGGAGATTTGTGAGGGGTGCGCTATTGGTAAAAAAACAAGGGGACTATTTCCCAAAGGTGAAGTATGGAGGGCCTAATATCCACTTTCGTTGGTTCATAGTGATATTTTTGGATCAATTTCAACTCAAAGTATTCGTAAAGCTTCCTATTTTCTCACTTTCATTGATGATTTTTCAAGATATTATTGGGTTTATTTCCTTAAGCATAAAGATGAGGCTTTTGTTTGCTTCAAATATTTTAAAGCACTTATTGAGAATGAAAGTGGGAATACCATCAAATGTTTGAGGAGTGATAGAGGAGGTGAATTATGTTCTAATGAATTTGAAGAGTTTTGTAGGGAGTTTGGCATGAAGAGGCAAAATACTAGCCCCTACACACCTCAACAAAATGGGGTGGCTGAAAGAAAGAATAAGAATTTGGTGGAGATGAAAAGATGTATGATGCAAACTAAAGGTTTGAATAAATTTTATTGGGCTGAAGCAACTAGGACTGCTAATTATATTCTTAATATAAGTCCTACTAGGAGTCTAGAGCATAGTACTCCTTATGAATGTTGGTTTGGAAAGAAGCCAAATGTATAACACTTTAGAGTTTTTTGGAGTGTTTTTTTGTGCATGTGAATTAAAAGAAGAGAAATACTTGATGCTAAGAGTGATGAGATGATTTTCATTGGCTATATTCAGCAATCTAAGGCCTATAGATATTTTAATCCTCATTCTAGAAAAATTATTGTATATAGAGATGCAATTTTTGATGAAGGGGGAAATTGGAATTCTCAAAAATTATGTGTCGATGATGAGGTGTTTGAAGAGATTATTCCAAGTAGCCAAGCAAGTGTTCAGCCCAGCAATGTTTCTACTAAATATTATTTGTACAAAATCAATTATTTTGGGTCACCATCTCACATGGGATCCACAAGTTCATCTTCAAGTCCAAGAGCAATCCAAGAAGAAGTTCCTACAAGATCTTCCATACCTCCATCACCAGCTGCAAATATGAAGAGAAAAAAATTGTTGAATGATCATCCACCATATCAAATCATTAACACCAACTTCAATAGAATATTGACAAGAGGCCAACATCAAGAAATGAACCAAGTCTTGCAAAGGCTTGAGAATTTGCACTTGTATGGAGATGAAGACAATGGAGACCCCAAAGGTGATATTGTTAATTATGCTCTTGTTTCAAAATTTGTTGATGATTTTGAACCTTCTTGTTATGAACATGCTGCTTCTAACAAGTTGTGGATGAAGGAAATGAATGAAGAAATGCATTCTATTGAAAATAATGACACTTGGAAATTGTGTGAACTGCCCAAAGATAGAAAATGTGTTGGCTGCAAAAGCATCTACAAGATCAAAAGGCACAGTGATGGTTCCATTAAGAGATACAAGGCTAGATTGGTTGCCAAAGGCTTTACACAAAAATTTGCCATAGACTATGAGGAGACTTTTTCTCCCATAGCAGGGCAAGATATAGTGAGAATGGTGCTCTCTTTGGCTGCTCACAAAGGCTGGAGTGTGCAACACATGGATGTAAAAAGTACTTTCCTCAATGGGTATCTTGATGAAGAGGTGTTGTATCACTCCAATTTTTTTGCATCCTTGCATTCAGGCTATAGGATCCGTGCCCGAAAGGAGGATGGGAAAAGGATGACATGGTACCTCAGACTGAGAGGCCTTGCAAAGGTCCCGCCTCTCGGGGGAGGTGTATTATGGTGATTTTTCGACGGATGGTGGGTTCACCAGGAAACGTTTGAATGGCAGTTTCCATGCCTAGGTTGGGAATGTGTTTAATGTGTTCGGTTTTATCTTTAAACATTCGAGTCCTAGGTTTGGCCAAATGAATCTAAGTTGTTCTATTATGAAAATGTAGGCTAAATGAAATACAGAAAATAGATTTTAAACAAAAAATAGAGAGAAAAAGCTAAATTATAGAGCCATACCTGATCCGGATGTCTGATGGAGGTTCTGATTCTTGAAGCAGACATGATCGTCTGGAATTTTACGAGATCGTATCTTACCTGTAGGATCGTCTGAGATCTGACAAATTCATCAGACAAATTCGTCAGAGACTTGCAAACAGAGAAATAGGCATAGAATACAAAAAATGCAGCAATGCTAATAGAGGATAATGATGTAAAATGACAATAAGGATGTTAACAAATAATCTTGAATAGAAATGCAAGTAAGTTGCAACACTTTAATAGTTAATCATGACCTTATTATGCAATTTAAACTACATGGGTGAACTCCAAAATGCAAAATAATAAAGAATAATCATAAAATTAACTAAATATAGAATAATGCAACAGAAAATAATGAGGAATTGCAAACTCTGGGCACTAATTGCTCCCAATGTAGACTACAGTCGAGATCGTCTTGTATTGGTATGAAATCTTCTCGTATTGAACAGGATCATCCATGATGAACTGAGCTTGCTCCGGCTGAAAAATACTAAGGTTCCTGCAACAAAATTTGGATAGGACAAGTGCAAATGGTAATTTAGGATGTTTTAATGCATGTAAAGTCAAGTTACAGGAAATATCAACCAGGGGGATGCCAAGGGGGAGTCCTAAGTTTAAATAGGCTTAGGAGGGAGGTTAGGATGTTGGAGATCATCCCAATTTGGGAGATCTCCAATGGGGAGGGTCTCTAACGATCCAGACATGCTTCTACCCAGATTAGAGACGTCGTTGAAACAAAGGCTAATTGAGAAAAAATAGTTTTGGGACAAGATCGTCTGGACGTCCTGGTCTAGACGAATTCGTCTAATCTGAGGCGATATCGTCTGATCGACGATGATATCGTCAAACGGTTAAAACAAACTCTAAAAATGGCACGAGAAAGGAGGAAACGGGTTAAACAACGGTTTGGAAGCGGTTTTGGGGGTTAAAATTTGAATTTGAATATTTACTAGAGTAATTATAATTATTTAAGGTTTTACTGCGCCAATTTTAGGATGCTACATTTTGCCCCCTCTTTAGCAAATTTTTTGAAGAAAATGGGTTAAAGATGAGTTCTTCTCGATCTACGAGAAAGCAAAAATTATTCCCATTTTTAGGTGACGATTCTAGGTCGAATCGTACGATAGCTTACTATGGTTCCCCCTCCATGTTTTTACCCAAATCGAACGTTTGAGGTAAAAACACGAAAAAACAAAAATTAAAAAAAAAAGTTTTTAATTGTTTTTGAATAAAATTAAGAAAAATTGGGTAAAACCCTAATTCATTATCACTGTTCATTTTCCTAGTTTTTAGAGCTTTGGAGACAAGATGGTCGAGACAGTGCACAGATCAACAGAGGTCTAACACGGGCTACGGGTAAGGGTCTAAACTGAATTTAGAATGCTTTACTTTAGAATTTCATGCTTTTTAGATTAGATTAGATTGATTTTTGAGCATCGTAGCCATTTTTGGGCCATCGACGTCGTCGAGACGAAATCATCTCGATATCGTCGATTTCATCTAATGGCAAAATCGACGATAGGGGGACGATTTCATCAAAAAGGGGACGATTTCTACTGGTGAAATCGGAGACAAATTTGCTCAAATTTGGGACGATATCATCCAATAGTGGACGATATCATCATTTATGAAATTGAACTTATTTTAACTTGCATTTTTAATTAATGATTTATTAATGATTTTCATTGTTGATTTTGTTTATGTTGTAGAGAGGATTACTAAAGAGCAGAGAATGGAAATACGATGAACTAAGGGATGACTTGGCCACCCTATCTCAGGAAGAGCAAGATCAGCTGGCTCAGGTCGACTTGCAGCATGTGGCAGAGATGCCATAGGTTTCTATAGATATAGGGCTATTGATAGCCCTAGCAGAGAGGTGGTATCCGGGTTCTTCTTGTTTCTAGTTATCGACAGGGGAGATCACTCCCACACTAGAAGATGTATGGAGGATTTTGAGGATCCCCATACAAGGATGGCTGATCACTCCTACGGCCAATCAGAGCCACATGATGATGCGACTGTGTGGCGATCCAAGCTTTGCCCTGGAGAAGGGCGGAGTGAATATCGAGTCATTGCGCAAGATGCCTGGGGCATCTATACTCACACAAGTTTTGGCTGGGGTGGTAGGTGGACTTTTGCTGTGCCACCAGAGCGGATACAGGGTACCATGGGTACTGACAGATGTGGTCTGCAACATGAGAGACCACAAATATAGGTTTTCTTGGGGGAGCTTTGTACTCTGTCGATTGTATAGGATCCTTCATGGGGTCGTATACAAGGGCAACCGATGTTTGGTTATGAAATCACTACTACAGGTTTGGTGCTAGAAGCACATTATGGTTCAGAGGCTGGTAGGGATCCCATTGATAGTGATTGATGGGGAGAGGCCTCAAGTTTTCTACTGGTGGCTCTAGAGAGGAGCATAGCGATGGATATATCTACCAGCATCTTGGAGACTACTAGACGACCTTGTCTCTGACCAGATCACCTAGAGGCCTTGGAGAGATCATCCAGGGTGGGGCAAGGACAGACAGGAGCTGGATCGCATCAAGCGAGTCTACTGGCTGAGGATGGAGAGGGGAGAGGTGGAGCTCCATCGGTATGACCGAGTTTTGAGGTAGTTCGGTCTACAGCAGGGGATCCCATCTCTGAGAGACTATGAGTTTTCTCGGACTATCTAGGATAACACTACAGTTAGCGGGGCTCTAGATATGCAGCAATTCTGGAGTCAAGACGTAGATGATGCCCCCATTCAACCAATGGATGGGGACAACGCTGGGGTAGCCGACGACTATGATGCCTAGTACACAGGCATTCGCCCTCCTTGGATGACGAGGGCTCAAGGTCTAATTCATGCAGTTGTGCATAGAATGGGGAGGCGGTGCTAGGCAGCCATTGAGGCAACATAGGGTCACAGTGGGAGAGAGCAGAGGAGGCCACAAGCTCAGTAGAGGTCACAACAACGAGAGAGGAGGGAGGAGAGACACCCTTCTCCATAGAGAGAGAGACCACCATCACCCGATAAGGGCAAGGGTGTGGACACAAGAGAGAGTAGTGAGATGGTTACTCTCCGGGCAGAGACTATCTGTCTCCAAGAACAGGTGCAGACTTTGCAGGAGGAGGCTGCATGACATCGAACGGAGGCTACACAGCTTAGAGATGAGGTTGCACGCCTCAAAGCATGGAGCGGAGGAGCGAGCACTCAGGAGCTGGCATGGTCGATTACTTAGATCATGTTCTACCAGGGTATCTACTTCCAGACGATTCCAGAGGGTCAGAGGGTATAGTTGCCAACCGAAATTGCTGACCCGATCAGGATTGGGTCATTGAGGACTTCATCTCGATCGACGACTAGGAATCGCAGTACCACACATACTACGATGGGGCCACCTCGTCCACCTCAGGGTGGAGGAGGAGATGAGACTGAGAGCTCGAGGGGTTCTCGAGACACTGCACAGAGGATATATGATTGAGAGGATTGAGTATGCCAAGATGTAGATTGTGGCATACCAATCTATTTTTGAGATGATGTACATATATTTGATATATATAGATGAGATATTTTTTGATCATATGACTTGTCTTATGATGATATGACTTGTTTATATGTTTTTATGATGCTTTAATGTTTGAAGTGTGATTGATTTGATGATTCATGTAATTATGTCATTGGAAAATATTATGGTTTAAATGTCATGCTTTAAAAATTTAAATGAAATAATATGATGTAACAAATTGGTTGTTGTGATGATAATTTGATAAAAAAAAATAAAAGGGACTTTTAACAATAATTTCAAAGGACATTTTCGCTATTATAGACCATTTCATGGAGTCGCCGCTCACTCGGTTGTCAAGCTAATCCCAATATAGAAATATTGCTAAAAGTAAAAGGGTGCTTAAGAGACTATCTTAAGACTTTGGTGTGATGATGCAAATGATGATGATGATGATTTTGTTTTCAGATTTTTTTTGAAAATATTATGAATGAAATATTTTAAAATGACTTTTGCTAGGCATAAATTCCTAAGTGTGATAAATTTTTTGGATAATTCCCTAGGAATTATACCATCATTGCAAATTTGCATATTGACATAATGACATGAAATAGAATAAGTGATAATGTGGATGCTTTTTAAAAACATAATTGTATAACAGAATGAGTTAAGTCATATGTTTTTATGATTTTAAATAAATGGGGAATAAAATTAATACAATGGTTTGCGCTAGGCATAGAATATGTAGGTATAGACTTATACCATCATCACGAAAATCAAAGAAGAAAATAGATTGTTTTATTGCATGGTTGATTTTTAATTTTTGAAAATAGTTAGAAAATATGAAGATGAGGACTTGCGCTAGTCATAAAATTCCAATTTTAGTTTTGGAACTATACCATCGTCGCGAAAGTCAAAAGTTATATATAGATGTAACTTGATTGTATGTTGTGAAGATGATTTTGATTTTTGATAATGCATATAGTTGTCTTTATACTAAACAACTGTACTTTAAAGAAGAAAATGAATTTATTCCAAACAATTTACAGAAATATTTCAAAGTATCTTAAAGACAAAAGTTAGATTAATAAGGAATCCCATGTGCATATGTGAGTTCATTTCCAATCTTGATTTATCATAATGATACACAAAATGTCTCAAATACAAATGTGTGTGCAATTGCTATGTTCATTTACTAGTTTGAGCAAGATAATTTGATACAAGTGATTTGAAAGAACCAAATAAGTGTTCATTAACCATGATTTAGATGCATATAACCATACCAGACTACTATGTAATTCGGATTATCAAGAGCTAGCTAATCCATAAGCAAACATAGGTCTGTACAAAATAAGGTCGCTAATGTGATAGACATATCGCCACACTAGGAGTTACCCAAGGCCAAGCAGGTTGGGCACAAACCACCTGTTATGAGGCTTACCTCACAGTTTTCGAATAATTGAGAATTCCAGGGATTCAAGCTCATCAACCCTTATTTTCTTTTCAAAGGGTAGGGAGAGGGATTTTATTGCTTTTGCTTTTGCTTTCTTTTGCTTTTATTTTGTATTTTTGCTTGATTTTTGAGATAATGCTTGAAACATTGTTGTAATGATATAAAATAACATTTTTCTTTTTCTCTTTTTCTTGAACTTTGCTTTTCTTCCTATGCTAGGGATACTTGCTCGGATTAGCTATAGAGCAAGGGATTTTTATTCTGGGTAGGGGTGAGCTTGTCCTTTTGCCAATTATCAAAAATTCTAGACCATGTGCATGATAGGATAGCAGGGGAAAATTTTCACTCAAGAAACCACTTCTACTATGTAGCATAGCAAGGATATTACAAATATAATCATTTTATTGTGAAATGATGTGCTTGGTTTAAGTAAATAACAAGATCAATTCTTTGTGCTTAAAATTTATTTAATTGAATTTTGTGGACTTTGATATAAGAGAGATTAGTAATCATGCCAGATAAAAATCAAGATATTTATTTTGTGTTTGTGAAAGTGAGGGATTCCAAATAAATGCTAATTTATCCAAAATAATTTGAAATATATAACTGCAACATTTGTAAGAAGAAATATATACAAATACTTTTTTGAGAAGTTTGAGAATGTTGACTCTCTCTTTCTTCTTTATTTTGTTTTGGTTTCGAAAGAGTCAAGAATATTGTTGTTTTTATTTTTATTATTTTTGTTTTTGTGTAAACAATTTGATATATTTTTAAAATAAGACAACATGCAAAATATGTACAAATGATGAAATGACTAAATTTTATGTGTAATATCGCCTAAGATGCATAATATTCATAGGTTCTTTTAAATATTTACCATCTAAGGTAGCTAATTTATATGCTCTTGATTCAAATTTAGAAGTGATAATGTATGGTCCAAGCTAGTTGGGCTCAAATTTACCTTTAAGGTATTTAGTTGCATTAGTATTTTTTTGATTTTCTTTTAAAACAAGGTCGTCGATCTCAAAGGATTGATGATGAACTTTTTTAGCATATGATCTTTTAAGCTTGTTTTGGTAGGCACATAGATGCTCCAAAGCATTGATGTGCTTTTCATCTAGGAGTTCCAGCTGACTGAGTCTGCTAGCTCGATATTCATCTCCTACTTGGGTATCTTGAAGTAGTAGCCAAAGAAGGAAATTCTAATTCAAAGGGAAAAACGGTTTCAGCACCATAAACCGAAACAAAAGGTGAAGTTCCAGTGGGGGTTCGAACACTAGTTCGATAGGCCCACAAAGCTGGATATAATTGAATGTGCCAGTCGCGGCCAGATTTATTGACCAATATTTTGAGAATTTTGATTAAGGTTTTGTTAGATGCTTCTGCTTGACCATTACCCTGAGGATAATAGGGAGTGGACCAGCGATGTTGAATCTTATATTTTTGGCATAATTTCTTGTCATCTTTATTTTTGAAACAAGTTCCATTATCAGATATGAGATTTGCAGGAATTATGAACCTACAAATGATTTGATTGAAAATAAATTTAGAGACCTGTGTGCTAGTGCAGGAAGCTAAAGGCATAGCTTCAACCCACTTTGTGAAATACTCGGTGGCGGTTATGATGAATTTGTGTCCATCAGATGACACACGATTAATTTTGCCAATAATGTCTAAGCCCCATTTCGAAAAGGGCCAAGGAGATGAAATAGCCTGCAGTTCTTGTGCAGGCGTGTGGACAAGGTCAACATGTTTTTGGCACTTGTCGTAATGGCACACATACTCATGTGCATCATTTTCCATGGTAGGCCAAAAGTATCCTATCCTAAGGAGCTTTTTAGCAATGACACTACCATTGAAGTGTCCTCCATAAGATCCATCGTGGGCTTCACTCAAGGCTGATTTGGATTCTTCTAAATTCAAACATCTTAATAGGATACCTTCAAAATATCTCCTATACAAAGTATTGCCAATTATTACAAATCGACTTGCTCGTCTACGTAATAACCGATGCTAGTTTCTATTAGAATTGGCAGGGAAAGTCCCATTTTGAAGAAAATCAAATATATTTGTATACCAAGGTTCAGGAGTAGTTTCATTGATTAGAAACACATCCAAAGGTTCTAAGCATGACTTATTTGAAGTGGGTTCCTGGAGTCGACGAATAATGATAGTGGCATATTCGTCATCTAACTCCAAGGGCAGGAAAGATGCAGCTGCAGCCATAGCATCAGCTGCACGGTTGCAAGTTCGAGGAATAGCTTCCAAGGTAACTTGATAAAATAGAGACATTAATTGTAAAACATAGGCTTTATATGGGCACAGTTTATCATCTCTGGTCTGATAAACTTCATTAATTTGGTTTATGACAAGTTGAGAATCACCAAAAACTAACAGATGTTTAATTTTTAGTGCCAAGGCAGCTCGTAATCCGAGGATTAGAGCTTCATATTCAGCAGTATTATTAGTGCAAGCAAATGTTAATTTGAAGGGATAGAGGAATAAGATGTTTTTGTGGGGATATTAAAATAATACCCGCACCAGCCCCACTCATGCATCGGGCTCCATCAAAGTATAAGGACCATTGTTCAATATGGTCTGCCTCTAATTGAATGCATTCATCAAGAAACTCAATGATGAGGGGATGGGTAGACTCTAAGGGTGCAGCAGCTAGTTGATCTGCTATGATTTTAACCTTAACAAAATTTTATCCTATGAATGTGAGGTCAAACTCGTTTAGAGCAAGAACCCACTTGGCTGTACGACCCGATAAATAAGGTTGACTCATGAGATACATCAAGGGATCATATTTAGCAATGACATAGGTTTTTTGACTGAGCATATAATGGCATAATTTTTGCATAGAAAATATGACTGCTAGACATAGTTTTTCTAATGCTGTGTAGTGAGTTTCATAACTGATGAAGGTTTGGCTAATATAATAATTAGCACGTTCTCTCTTCGCATCATCAAGCTGAGCTAACATAGCTCCTAAGGTAAAATATGAAGCTGAAATATACAGGAGAAATGGGCGATCAGGTCTAGGTGGTGAAAGCACAGGTGGGTTAAGGAGGTATTGTTTGAGAAGTTCAAAAGCTTCTTTACATTCGTTGTCCCAATTAAAAGGGACATCCTTCTTAAGGAGATTAAGAAAGGGACCGATTTTGTCTGCCAACTTATCAATGAAGTGACGGATAGCTTGAAGCTTTACCTTGTAAACTTTGTAACTCAGATATATTGGTAGGTGCAGGCATATCAGTGATTGCCGCAATCTTGAGAGGGTCAATTTTGATGCCACATAAAGAAACTATAACCCCTAATAGTTTACCGAACTTAACTCCAAATATGCATTTGGATGGATTTAATCGAATAAGATATTCTCTTAACCGATTAAAAACTTTTCTCAAATCATCTAAATGATTATCTTCATTAATAGAGCAAGCTATAATATCATCTACATAATCATGTAGGATATCATGCATCATATTATGAAAAATATAAGTCATAGCTCGTTGATAGGTTGCACCTGCGTTCTTTAAGCCGAATGGTATCACTTTCCAACAAAAGGTACCCCAAGGGGTAATAAAGGTTGTTTTAGCCTGATCTTCAAGAGCTATCTTGATCTGATTATAGCTGGAGAATCCGTCCATTAGGGACATCATTCCACTCTCGATAGTAAAGTCAATGATTTGATCCATGTTTGGAAGAGGAAAATCATCTTTAGGGCATGCAACGTTAATGTCTCTAAAATCTGTGCAAACCCTAACTTTGGTGGCTTCTTTCTTGGTTACTGGAACTACATTTGAGATCCATTCAGCATAATCAATAGCTTGTATAAAAACAACATTCAAGAGTTTTTCAGTAAGGCCACTTTGGGATGCATTTTTCTAAGTTTTTGTTTAACATGTTTAGCATCCGGATGGACTACTAGATGATGCATGACTACAAAAGGGTCCAGACTTGGCATATCTTCATATGTCCAAGCGAAGACATCTTCATATTCTTTAAGAAAGGCAATGTATTGCTCTTGTTTTTCTTGACTTAATTTTGACCCAATATTGATTATGTGAGGATTATCCTTAGTTCCAATGTTAACTTTAATGACGTTTTCTACTTCCATGTGTAGATATCTTTCAAAATTAGGTGGGGTGGGTGAGACACCCAATTCTTGTAATTCTTTTAAAGTTAACTTGGATAATTCATATTGAGGATTAGTGGCATCAAGCTGGGCTATAGTTGTCATAGAACCATCAAAATAAAATCCATTGTGTAACATCTCTTCAACGGAGACATCGTGGAAGATATCTCCTTCCAACTCCTCATCGGAGTCAACAATCAATTCAGGGTAAGCTATGGATAGCATGTTACATGTAAATGGCTGATTTTTTAGAGGCAAATCATCATGCCCATCCAAATAATCTTGATAACATATGAGTTGATTATCATCTTCAAAAGGGAAAGGTTGACCCTTACTAGGAAATAGGCCCACACCACAACGGGCAGGCCACGGTTCTACCTTGAAAGGTTCTTTCATGCCATTTTGGAAAGGTCCCAAGCCTTTCCCTTTATATCCCATTTTAAGAATTATGGGTTTAGCTTTAATATATTCATTAGTAAAGTAACATCGTGCATATCCCTCATGATGAGTTTTGATATTTCGAGGTATTCTTCCCCAGTCATATACTTTATAAATAAAAGCACAACTCCCGACTTGGTAAGTACTTCCCATGGGTTGTGGGAGGCCCAAAGTATGAGGAGATGGTGGCAAGTTATTTAAAAGAATTGAATCTTTCATGAAAGCATTTGTTTTTTTTGATATTAAGATTGTGGATAAATCTGATAAAAGTTCATCAGAAAGAGCATAAGATGTAGAAGGACCATTCCCTATATCTTTAGATGTGGAAGGTATGATAGATGTAGATAAAGTGGAAGTGTTAATAGATGGGTCTATAGGTTTTGAAATTATAGGGACAGAACATGAAGGATTGGTTGTGGATTTAAGATCCTTTTGAGGTTCTAGAGTGGTTTGTTTAGAAGATTGTTGATCTATATATGAGGGTGAAATGAATGGAGGAGAAATAGGTGAAGCTATGGGAGTGTGTTTCACAGTTTTAGATGAAAAATAAGAATTTGGATGTGTGGATGACAAAGCAGGGAAAAATTGCACTCCAACAGGTTCTGCCAAAGCACACATATCAAAGGGTCTAGGATCACCATGGATAGTGACCAACTAATTTTTAAATTCGAATTTAACACATTGGTGTAAAGTGGATGGGCCCACATTGCATTGATCCAAGGACAACCCAAGAGTATATTGTACGATGCAGGGCAATGTACAATAAACATGGTCATATCTAAGGTTCTAGGACCAACTTGCAATGGGATGGTAATAACTCCACACGTTTCTTGTGTTTCGTCATTGAAATCTTTTATGATCATGTCAGTTTTCTTCATTTCATCACTTCTAAAGCCAAATCGTTGGTAGAAGTCAAAAGTACAAATGTTCAGACGTGAACCATTATCAATCAGGACTATTTTAACAACTACATCTCCAATTAGAGCAGTAATATATAAGGGATTATCCTTATGTAAACTATGTTGTGGGATATATTTATCCCGGAAGTCAATACAATTGACTTCTCTAGTGATGATAGTATTGGCCATGGCTTCAGGTTGAATATTTTGAGGTACCATCATTTGGATTAATGTAAGCATTAACTCATCCCTATGGGTAGGATAAGATCTTAATAAATCCAAAAGGGAAATTCTAGCTGTAGTATTGGATAATTGCTCATTAATATTGTAAGGGGGTTTAGGTTGAACATTAGGAGCATGATTCCCTTTATTGGGATTTTTCAAAACAAATGGAGCTGATCCATCATTCTGGTTTGGTTCTTGTTGAGAATTTTGAGCCTATTATCAGGTAACGACTCCTATGGTACCTACAATGTTATATTGAAGACAATGAACTGGTCTCGATTGAGCATTTATGGCTTGTTCATTAGGGAGGAATTGATTAGAAGAGGGTCAATTAGTAACTCTTCTAGAAAATGGTTCTTTTGGAACCATAGCATTTGTGATGGGTTGAATAGGATCTGATTCATTTTTAGAACTATTCGATTGGTTTGAGGTGATGTCTATTTCACTTTCAGTATCTGATTCTACATCACTAGGATCGGGAGTTTGAGAATTATGTAGGGGCCTGGTTGTGACCAGGGATAAGGTTGTGCCAAATGTTTAAGGATACTGAACAGATAATTGTCTGCTAATAGTCCCTACATATCGGGTAGGATGAGGAACATTATGATGGTCAATTTTATTGGCCACCTTTTTACAATGTCTTGGTAAAGGATGTTGAAATATGTCTAATGATTGATTAGCATTTTGATTTTGATTTTGGGTAATGTTCTTTTGAGCATTATTAGGAGCATTTTGTTTAGGTTGGAAATCTTGCACCTCCATTTAATTATTATCAATCAGATATTGTATTTTATGCTTTAACCTTTTACAAGAATTGGTAGAGTGTCCAGGTCCTCTATGGATATCATAGTGTAAGTCAGCTCTGTATCCGGGTATGGTTGGATTAGGTTCCCGGATAGCTGGTAATTGAATCAAACCTCTTTCGAGTAATTGAGGTAAAATAGTTGATAATGGTTGATTCAATCTAGTAAATTCTCAAGGAGGTTTATCAGGAGGTTTCAATATAAATTTTTCTGTTGTCTTCGTTGCATTGATATTAGCAACATTTTTGCTGTCAGTGACTCCATCACCTACGACTTGTTTGTTTTTATATTGATTTTTGGAGATTTTCTCATCATACTTCTTCCTAAGTTGGCCTCTCCTAATGAGGGCATCTTCTACTCTTCGAGCTAAATCTATAGCTTGATCGAAGGTGGTTAAGGTAGCAGTTGATAACTCATAAGATATTTGTTCTTGCAAATTATTAATAAAAATGTCCAACATTTCCCTATAAGGTAGCACAAAGTGTAGTTTTCCTGTCAACTGCCTCCATCTAGCTAAGAAATCAGCAAAACATTCATCTTTGTCTTGTTTTAAGATTCAGCTATTTCTTCAAAATTTCTTAAAGAATGAGTAGGCAATTGATAGTACCACACTAATGCCATTCCACCTAAGCTTTTTGGGAACATTTTTAGTAATAGCAAGTCATCATGTGATAATCATGACATGCTATCCTAAACATGCGAAGATGCTCTATGGGATCTTCAGTTCCTTTATATATAGGCAGGACGGGCATGGGAAAGTGTTTAGGGTACGATTGTGCTACAACTATGGGATCCAAAGGTTGACTACATATCTCTCGATAATTGTACGAGGGACGGTAGGGATCTATCTGGTCCATACGCGAAGCTAACTATTTCACCATGGCTTCCATATTACTAGTTTGCCCACCATATTGGTTCGGTAGGGCATTAATATGGGATTTGTGAGCATATGATGGAGGGACATGAAGATTATATGCTATGTTGCTATTGTGTAAATTGTTGGTAGGAAAGGTGTTATGAAGAAATTTTGAAGTTGTATTATGCTGTATCCTAGATTGTTGAAAATTGGTGTTTGGCTTCATTTTAGATTTTTGTTTACTTGAAGCATATTGATCAATAGTTTGGCGAAGTAAAGTAGTGAAGGAAGTTTTATTTTGTGTGGGAATGATTTTAGGCTCAATAACAGGTTCCTTAGGAGGTTGGGTAACCTGTTGTTTTGGCATGTTTTGAATCATAGTGACCATATCTCTATTGGATGGTCCAGCCTTATCACTTTCTTGATCAATAAAAGACAAGGGATTAGTGTGCACATCAAACATATGTTCCATGGTTGCTTGAGTGTCACTAATTTTTCCTTTATCAATACGAACTGCCATATTAAGAGCACCAATGTTATTATTGAAAAATTTCTAGAAATGATCTAAGTTATCAAAAGCAATAGTTCCATATGGAGCTACTCTAGGGGATGAGGATCCATCCTCTTTAACATTTTCTTCTTGTTCATCTACAACAAGCTCATCGTCTTGTTGGTCTAGAGTTTCTTCTTCCGGGATTGGATCCTTAGGAAGGACATTTGGGTTTCTTGTTTTGTCTCCTAACCAATCTTCTTCTTCTCCTTCGATTTGTTTACCATTCCTAAGTTTAGGCATTGTGCTTAACTTATATTTCAGCAAATATATATATATATATATATATATATATATATATATATATATATATATATATATATATATATATATATATATGATATAAGCTTAAGAGGTATATATTTTAATTATATACCTCCTATAATATTTAAAATGAAATGTTTTGGTTTTTGCTATGTTTTTTTAGTTTTTCTTGTTTTTGTAATAATATTGTAAAGATAACAAACAACACAATAAATGCAAGAAATAATACTGAAAGCAATGATCTAGTTTTCTATAAATAATTAATAAATGTCATTAATTGGCTCAAGTTCTTTAGGAGTCATGAAGTGTTCTTCTTCAAATTGAAAATTTTCTTTCAAAAATTTAATGAAAAGGGCTTTAGTGATATTATCTATCTTAGATTTTGGTTGATAGAAGTAAATCTCGTGGCAATACTCTCGATATAACATAGCTCAAGGAACTCTATTCCATCTTTCCCTATCGGTAAGAACGACCTCTTGGTCTTCTACACAACCTAGGAACTGGTGTATAGTGGCTGCGTTCTCGAGGTATTCCTCAAAGGTGAACAATTCTGAAGACACAAGAGCTCTCCTATAAGCTAACCATCTATGGTAGGCTCTTTGAAGTTCATGATAAAAGACGAGTTGATGAGGATCCAGGATTCTATCTAGGACAAGCCTTTTGATTTGTTTAAGTTTGGTTGATCTAGATGAAATGACACCTAGTCTCCTATCAAGTTCATCCCACAAAAGTTGGTTTCTATCTGTTTCAGGCACACTAAGCACATAATTGATTTCTATGGCTGCTAATTGGTTTTCAACATTTATAGTAACTGCTAATATTTTCTTAGGAGCTACCATATAAACATGATATGCAACTTATTAGTTTTAAATGATTTTAAATGCATCTATGTTTTTTTTTTTTTTCAAAAGGTTTTAAATGCATTCACATTGGGTTCACCAAAATGTATCGCTCCAAATTTTTTACATCCTTGCCTTCAGGATATAGGATCCATGCCCGAAAGGAGGATGGGAAAAGGATGGCATCGTACCTCGGACTAAGAGGCCTTGCGAAGGTCCCGCCTCTCGGGGGAGGTGTATTATGGTGATTTTTTGATGGATGGTGGGTTCACCAGGAAACGTTTGAATGGCAGTTTCCATGCCTAGGTTGGGAATGTGTTTAATGTATTCAGTTTTATCTTTAAACATTCGAGTCCTAGGTTTGGCCAAATGAATCTAAGTTGTTCTATTATGAAAATGCAGGCTAAATGAAATACAGAAAACAAATTTTAAACAAAAAATAGAGAGAAAAAGCTAAATTACAGAGCCATACCTGATTTGGATGTCTGATGGAGGTTCTGATTCTTGAAGCAGACAGGATCGTCTAAAATTTTACGGGATCGTCTCCGACCTGCAGGATCGTCTGAGATCTGACGAATTCGTCAGACGAATTCGTTAGAGACCTACAAACAGAGAAATAGGCATAGAATACAAAAAATGTAGCAATGCTAATAGAGGATAATGATGTAAAATGACAATAAGGATGTTAACAGATAATCTCGAATAGAAATGCAAGTAACTTGCAACACTTTAATAGCTAATCATGACCTTATTATGCAATTTAAACTACATGGGTGAACTCCAAAATGCAAAATAATAAAGAATAATCATAAAATTAACTAAATACAGAATAATGCAGCAAAAAATAATGAGGAAATGCAAACACTGGGCACTAATTGCCCCCAATGCAAACTACAGTCGAGATCATCTCGGATTGGTACAAAATCATCTTGTATTGAACAGGATCGTCCATGACAAACTGAGCTTGCTCCGGCTGAAAAATACTAAGGTTCCTGCAACAAAATTTGGATAGGACAAGTGCAGATGGTAATTCATAATGCTTTAATGCGTGTAAAGTCAAGTTACAAGAAATATCAGCCAGGGGGATGCCAAGAGGGAGTCCTAAGTTTAAATAGGCTTAGGAGGGAGGTTAGGAGGTTGGAGATCATCCCAATTTGAGAGATCTCCAATGGGGAGGGTCTCTAACAATGCAGACATGCTTCTGCCCGGATTAGAGATGCCGTTGGAACAGAGGCTAATTGAGAAAAATCAGTTTTGAGACAAGATCGTCTGGACGTCCTAGTCCAGACGAAATAGTCCGATATGAGGCGATATCGTCTGATCGATGATGATATCGTCAAACGGTCAAAACAAACTCTAAAAATGGTGCAAAAAATGAGGAAACAGGTTAAACGGTGGTTTGAAAGCGATTTTGGGGGTTAAAATTTGAATTTGAATATTTACTAGAGTAATTGTAATTATTTAAGGTTTTACTGCGCTAATTTTAGGGTGCTACAGGTGTATCTGACACAACGTCAAGGTTTTTAGGTCCATGGAAAAGAAGATCAGGTCTATATATTGAATAAGGCTTTGTATGGGTTGAAGCAAGCTCAAAGAGCTTGGTACCAAAGAATTCATGAATAATTCCAAAGGTGTGGCTTTCAAAGAAGCAAGAGCAAGCCAACATTGTACTACAAGACACAAGGTAATGATATTCTCATTGTGTGCTTGTATGTTTATGATTTGTTGTTTATGGGAATTAGTCCTTCAATGAATGATGATTTTAAGGACATGAAAAGAGAATTTGATATGACTGATCTTGGTTTGATGAGTTACTTTCTAGTCATGGAAGTACATCAAACTAGTAATGAGATTTTTCTTTGTCAAACAAAGTATGGAAATGACATGTTGAAGAAGTTTGGTATGATTGATTGCAAGCCTTTAGCTACTCCAATTACACATTGAGAACTTTTGTGTTTGGATTATGGGGCTCATCATGCAAACAAAACTGAATATAGAAGCATTGTTGGGAGTTTAATGTTTCTTTGCAATACTAGGTCTGATATTTGTTATGCAGTATCACTTTGTTCAAGGTACATGGTTGATCATTCTATATTGCATTTGAAGGTATCCAAGATAATACTTAGGTATGTGTAAGGCACAATTTATTTTGGTATTCATTACTCATCATCTCAGAATTTTAAGTTGATTGGTTTCAATGATAGTGATTAGGGAAGTAATCTTGATGATTGGAAGTCCACTAGTGGAAATTGTTTATCCCTTGGTTCAGGATTGATTACCTGGAGTTACAAAAAACAAGAAAATCTTGCTTTTTATTCTATGGAAGCTGAATACATTGCACTCACATCAGCAAGTGCACAAGCCTTGTGGCTTAGGAAAGTTCTTGGAGAGATTGGGGAGAAGCAAGAAACTCCTACTACACTTTTTTGTGACAACACAAGTGCCATTAAGTTGGCACAAAATCCTGTCCACCATGTCCAGTCAAAATGCTTTGACATCAAGTACCATTTCATCAGGGATGTGGTGGAGAAGAAGATGATCAAACTGAGTTATTGTAACACCAAAGACCAAATTGCAGACATCTTCACAAAACCAGTTGCGAAGACTCAGTTTTTGATGCTGAGAGACCTGATTGTTGGCCCTATCAACATCAAGGGGGAGAATGTTGGAATATGATGCTGACCATGTGGCATTTCCAAGTAAAAAAAAATGAAGTAAAAAAATATGCCCCCTATTTTGCAATTGCAGAATAAAAGAATGTGTCATTGTAGGAAGATTTCAGTTTTCTAACAGCTATAGACTGTTACACTTCTTGTAACAACTTTAGAATCTTTGTATTAGGGTAGAATAGGGTAAAAAAATATCATTGTAACATTTTTGTTGAAGGAAAAGTTGAATGGAAGTGTGAAAAACGAAAAATGCAGCTGCAGTCCTATTTCTGAAAAAAGTGATTAGTAGCCTACTTTGAGAGGCTATAAATTTTAATATATAAATCCTTTTGATCTGAAATTTGGACAGTGTATTAAGATTATATAGTGCTCTATACTATATAAATTTCACGTAATTATGATAAGTGTAAGGTCTTCATTTAGTATTCCAAAAACAGCAATTTCTTCTTTTTACTGTGTTTTCCAGTTTTGCAATATGCTTCATTTTTCTCTATGTTTCATGTTATAATCTTCAAGGTAGATGGTCAAATTTTAGGGATAGATGATAAAATTGTAACAACCTATTGCTGAGCATGTATGATAAAGGGAGTAGTGGGTAGAGAATATGGGAGGGATGTAATAGACTATTCATATTATGAATACCATGCATAATGTTAAAATAACATGGGGTGCCACTAGAGGAGATACAATATGTATACTATTAGATCAACTATTATAGCTATGGATATGTATATAAATTATAGAGTCAAATTGGTTAGTCACAAGGGGAATTTGATCACATGAAGAGAGAGCTATTTTAGGTATTGGAGGATTTAGTCCAAGCATATAGAGTTCTACTGGTGATAAAATATGAGTTAAAAATTATGTACTCATACCTACATATAGATATAGAGTTAGCAATACACTGCAAGTAGTATATCATATAGTGGTGTATGTAGATTGATGATTTCCTTCATCCACTGGGATGTATAGCTAAATAACTTAGGATTAGTAACTTAGGACTCACAAAAATTAGTTAGGATGCCACTACCAATTACAAGACCATCAAACACAAGTTTCAAAGCCTAGTAAGTATAGGATATGTGCCTATATTTTATTATGTACCTTTTGAGATGATATATTATTTTTGCTATATCATTGAAATGAAATAATTTTCATATATATATATTGGTATTTATTATTGATGTGACTGACATAATGTGCAAAAACTATTTAATGTGGATTAGTTAGTGATAATTAATGATTATTTGTAGATATATCTAGATGATGATATGATTTGAATATATTAAAGGTTGGGTATGTTGTGTTGAAATGGCTTGCTTTGTCATGGAATTAGCTTGATTATTGTAAGTATAATACTAAAAAAGTTGTTTGTGATTGAGAAATTTTATATATGAATTGACAAGATATTTTTTGTGATTATCCTTAAGTATGAAATTAAAGGAGTCTTTTTATTAACCATTAAGCATATATTACCTTACTATTTCTCATATTTTAAAAAACATAGTCCCAATTGGTGTCATTAAAGGGACAATGATGAAGTAATGGTATGATGTTTCTATATCCATCTCACACGACACATTTGAAAGGTGTATGTTATCCTCCTCTTTATATATTCTATCCTATATGAATATTGCTTTAGACTTCTACCAAATGAATTTTGAGACCTTAGGGATATTCTGTATAGAACAAACACTATTTCAAGGGAAATAATTATATGTATAAAATTTCTATTGCTCAAAATACTCATTTCCAACTTGATAAAATATATTCTATATTTTGATAGATTCCAAGTCAGCTCATAGTTTATTTAAAAATAGACAAATAAAATACTTGAAGCATATTTGAATCTTGCTTATTATTTTTTTAAGCTCATATTATTTGACCAAGTTACTAATAAAAAACCATAATATAGAGTTGTTGCTGACATGCTTGACATACTAGTTATCATTTTGAATCAAGGATAAGATAATAAGGCTTCAAATAAAATTAAAACAACTAAATTATGTAATACTCTCATTGATTGATCATCTAATATATTTCTTGATCAATTCTAAACTATTTTATATAAAGTTCCATATTGGACATTATTTAGGTAAGATTCATTTATCGGTTTATTTCATTACATCAAGAGAACTTAGATTTATTTGAAGTAACATTGTTTACCCAACTATTTCCTTACTCTTAGAATAGTCTCTCACCATGTTTTTCCCTAAGACCAATTTCATAATTTTACGATTCAAAAAACTTGGCTTTCCACTATTATTTCCCCTACAAACACTATGCCACTCTCAATAAGAAAATCTATTTTTTTCAATCCTTTCAAAAGAAAATTTCTTTGAATTTAAAAAAAAATGTTATACCTAACAACAATCTTAGGAATGAATTTACATGAATAGGGATGGATTTAAATATAGTCTTTATGATTTATAGCGTTCTAGTCAAATTTACCTTTCCAACCTACCAAGAAAGATTTTACTCTACCCAAAAATGATTCCCAAAGCATATTTTTCGTTCCTTTATGAGACATAGGAATTCCATAATATATTGATGAAATATTTTCAATTTTAATTTCTAAATTATCCAAAATAATATGTTGTAAATTGAGGGAAGTGTTAATGAAAAATATTCTATATTTTGTACAATTAATCAACAGTTTAACAACCTTCTCACAACATGATACAAATGATTTTAACTCCATGGTTTCATTTATTTTGGGGATGTGAAAAAATAAAAGGATTAAAAATCAATTAAAGGCCATATTTGGAAGGATTGCAGCCTAAATAATTTAGCTTTTTCCTCCTAATTTTTCCTTCGGTAAATCCCTTCCTAATGCCTCCACAAGAATAATAAATATAAACAAAGATAATGGATAACCTTAGTAAATTCCATTGTATTATCCAAAATATTTCATAGGGAATCCGTTGATAAAAATAACATATTTTGGAGTGTTATAATAACATTTAATCCATTGACACAAACTTTGATTAAAACCAAATATTTTAAGAGGATAATGTAGTAAATATAAAATGCTCTATAATATGCTTTACTCATATCTAATTTCATATGCATGGTTAGATATTTTAAAAAATAAATAGAATATATGGCTTTCCATGCAATTACTATATCATTGAGATTTTGTTTACCATGCACAAAATTGTCTTGTTTCTCTAAGATGACACAATGTAGAATCATTTTTAGCCTCTTTACCATAATTTTATAAATAATTGTATAAACCATTTTACAAAGGCTTGATATATAAAATTATTAAAATATTTTATCCCATATTTATAAAAATGTTATACTCATTTTCAATCTTAGTAGTGACATAGTATAAATAGGAATAAATTGTAATATATTAGACATGGTTACAAACTTACGTTTCCAACCTACCAAGCAAAATTTTATTCTATTCAAAATTAATTCACAAAGCTTATTCTTATTTCCTTTATAGGGCAAATAAATACCCTAAAATGTTTCATAATAATATGATGTAAATATAGAACAATGTTAGTAAAAATGATTCTAAATTTTTTAGTATTAATTAATTTTCTAACAACCTTCTTATAGCATGATAATAATAATTAAACTCCATGACATTACGAAATAGGGTATGAACCTAAAGAAAATTATTATAAACAAATATGAGGTGAGATTTGGAGGGACCATTTGTTGTAGCCTAGACAAATTTTATTTTTCCTTCTAAATTTTCCATTAATAAAATCCTTCCTAATGCCTACATAAGAATAAAAAATAGATAAGGATAAGTTGGATCACCTTGGTAAATTCCATAGGATGAATTAAAAAATATATCATAGGGCCCACTTATCAAAATAGAATATTTTGGACTGCTATAATAACATATAATCCATTCATATCAACCTTCATATTTTTTTTTTTTAAGAATATCATGTTGAAAATTCTTGAAACCCCTATGATATGATTGATTTATATCTATTTTTATAATCATCCCCATATTTTTATAGAATTAAGAGAATGCATTGACTCCTATTCAATTTTTACACAATGAAGAGTTTGTTTACATTAAGTAAAATTGTTGGAAATTTTGAGTAGTTGTGTTGTCATTGATGTCAAGAGTTAGTGTTAGTAATCAGTGCAAGGATTTGGAAAAAGGAGGGTTAAAATATTTATATTTAAAGCCCAAGAGATTTGGTTTAAAAGCATCATATGATTGGTCACTAGGTTGGTTAAATACCCTAAAAGAAGGAGATCACGAGACCCAAAGGAAATAATATTATAATATTTATTATTATAATATTAAGGTTTAAAATAATGTCTAAGGTTATTTATAAATTATTTATAACATTTATATTATAAATTAATTTATAAAATAAATTAAGTAAACCCTAATTTAGGGTTGGGCATAAAAATATTTCGTAAATATCCCTCACAGACATTCGAAGAAAAATATGAATGGTAAGTATACCATAAGAGTTACAACATTAAGGTAAGTATTTGAATTAATGGATGTGTGATTATTGGTAAAAGTTTGATGTGAATTCATGAGTGCATAAGGCAAGAGGTTTTAATTTTTAAAGCAACTAGAAAACGTGGAGGTTAAAGCGACTAAGAGTTAAAACATTATCACTAATCGCATGGTTGGGCTAGTGGCAAGACATTGCTATGTAAGATGTAGGGCGAGCGAAGGTTTTGCATTCTAGTTTTGTCAATAGCAAAGGGGTAAGCTTTTGTTTTGCATTTTGGCGTTGGTTGGAGGAAAAAAGTGCATGAGATGCTTTTGTATCCCAAGTGAGCACCTAGATCACGTTGTTGTTAGACCATGGCAAGATCAATGGCAATAGTGTGACAGGGGATCAAATTCCCCCAAGGCAACTTGCAAAAAAGGTATTTTAATTTTTTTAATTATGTAATTTACACTTGATCTAAGTTTGATGGTATGCGATTTGAGGAGTTATAAGGTGGTTGAAATAAATATTGTTTTTGCCATGGTTAAAAGAGTTGAATGATTTAAATTTTGGGTATATTGGAATACTTCTCTACAAGTCTTCACCAAGACTTACCACAAAACTGCTCAACAAGCTTTCACAAAACATTTCTTAACTTTATCCTTAATTCCCTTCTAGGAATTACTCAAATCTACTCATAAGATTTCACAAAATCTTACTTATATCTATACTTAAGATTTCACAAAAGCTTACTAAAATCTATCCTTAAGTACCCTCTAGGATTTACTCAAATCTGCTCACAATATTTCACAAAAGCTTACTAAAATATGTCCTTAAGTCCCCTCTAGTACTTACTCAAATCTACTCACAAGATTTCCTAAAAGCTTATTCAAATCACTCCAAAACTTTCTTATATAACTCAACTTAATCTCTTTCAGAAAACCTCTTCAATCACACAAACAAGTTTCACTCATAATCTTGTTTAACCATAGAAACATATAGAGAATGATCAAAGACTCAATATGTTTCACACTCACTAGGATTTGTACCAAATAAAATACTTTAGCACTTTCAAAATATCTTTCAAATTAATTCAAAAATAAAGTATAATTTGGTTCACAAAGCATAAGCTATCACTCCAATGCTTTCAATCAATAATGTTCATCCAAAATCACTCAAACATTCACTCACTGAAACACAACTTGCTTACAAACCCTAACCAAGTGTTTCACGATACTTCCCACAACTCATACTATGTATATCAAATCTTGACTCAAGATGATTCTAATATCACAAAATAATGATACTCATGTTCTATCAACAAATCCTAGTTTAATATAGTTCTCAATATCACATAACAATGATAATCATGTTATTTCGCAAACCCTAGTTAGAGATAGTTCTCAATATCACATAACAATGATACTCATGTTCTTTCACAAACCCTAGTTCAATATAGTTCTCAATATCACATAACAATGATACTCATGTTATTTCAACATCCACAAATCATGCACATGAACACTCACTCAAACATTTCTAAAAATGCTTATCAAACAATATTTTTCACTCCATATTTCCATTTCACAACATTCAATCCAAAAATATTTCACTCATACGGATGATGTGCCCATACCTTTTGTTTTGATGAAGATGTATCTTAAAAACCTGTCTTAATCATAATCAAATCTTCTTTGCCAATTTCAAGGTTAGGTAGCAACAATATATCTCAAAATCTCCACACAAATATTCTCCCCAATAATTAGTTCACCATACGAAAATATCAAATCTCAAGTACACCTTATAATATCCAAAATTTTCAAAATATAATTAACAAAGGTTCCAATAACTCACTTTCATAATAATTCATTTCAGAATTTTAATGCATAAAATAATCAAAATAACTCCCTTATATATTCCTACTCAAAAATATATTATCAAAATAATTAACACCACTTTTCAAAAATATTCCAATATAGATCCACAAGCCAGTGTAGTGGAGATAGTAGTCTTCTAGAAGATCACTAGCGAGAGAAGAGGAGAAAGATTTCTCCTGTGGATATATATCCACGAACCAACAGAGGAGAAAGAGTTCTCTTGTGGATAGAGTTCCACAAAATAGCAAAGGAGAATGATTTCTCCTATGTATAGAGGTCCATGAGCTTGATTAGGGGACCAATGTCTCCTTTGGATAGAGGTCCATAAATATTTTAATAAGGAAGGATTCCCAAGAGATTTGTTGAGAAAATTTTAGTGAAATATTTTCTTCGTGGAGTAGCCCACATTGGGTGAACCACAATAAATTGGTTTCTCTATTGTGTGTGATGATTTGTGCATTAATTTAATTACTAATATTAATATTTCCATTGATAATATTGGATAAAATTATTTGGGAAAGAAAAGTAAAAGTTGATCTTATACTGTTCACTCCCCCTCTCAGTATAAGCTTGTGTTCTTCAAAAACCACTTTATTCCTTGGAGATAACACTATATAGAATGATTTTCATTCTATTTGCCATTATTTTTTTAATAATAGTATAGATCATATCATAAAGTGTTATCTGATGAAAATTTTAAAAATATTTTGTTTCATGTTTCTTTGGAACCAATGTAATGAAGGTGCACTCACTTATTGTAACCTTCTTCAAGTCATATTTCCATAGATTTTTTGAATGAATATGAATACTTTATTTTAATTAAGTTATAATAATAATATGAATATTTTTGGTTTTGAGGGTTGCAGACCCATATTTTTGAAATATTCTACAATCCAATGGATGCCATGTTGGGTAGTGGCTAATGACCCTGCAACTACTTGTTGGTTGGCTGAGAGGAAGACTATGCAGCTAGAACCCTATTTGGGAACTAGAGGAAGGAGGTTGGCTCAACTGAAGGATTTGCAATGGTTGATAGTGTTCTTGGTTATTATATTGTTACATTTGTTTTGGGTTTTCAATTTGTTTGGACAGTGATAAATAACCCTACAACTTCTTGTTGGTTGGTGGAGAGGAAGATTGTGCATCTAGAACCTGATTGGAGGCTTGGGATAAGGAGGTTGGCTCAATTGAAGGATATACAATGGTTGGTGGTGTGGCTTGTTTTTACTTTTAGATACCTATATCTTGGTTCATTTTTTATCATTGGTTCTCTGGTACATGGGGTCATGAGATCAAAGGAAAGACAGTTGAAACCCATGTTTAGGGACTAGGGGAAGGATTTTGGGTGAGTTTGGAGCATAACTGAAATAACACACAAAAAAATCACCAATATTTCATTCACAGAGCTTTAAAATTTGAATTACAGAAGATACAAAATGGCCAACCCCTTTTACAATGTAAGCACTGCCTTTTATAACGGACCCGACCCCCCTTTGGACATCATTACACAAACTATGAAGTTTGTTTCTAACCGCCCACATGAATGTTCTGTCGCCACCTGCATATTGCTGCCAGGTGCCTCGAATCATCATGGCATGTAATGGCGAAGTGCGCTGTAGCTACCTGTCCATCAACCCATCGAGTCATCATTCATAGGAGTGCTCTATAGCCATCTGTAGTTTGTTGCCACGTGCCCTTCTGCAATGGCCTCTGTAACCACCTAGTACTCCATGGCCACCTGTAATTCGTTGTCACGTGCCCTTCTACAATGGCCTCTGTAACCGTCGGCTTGTCTGGAGTCATGAGCGTTCTGTCGCGATATCACGACGTTTTTGCTTCCTTACGCTCTCTCTCCTCTTCGATCGTGATATCACGACGTTTTGGCGTTCGGCCTCTATTTTCTCCTTCGGGCCGCGATTTCGTGACACGTCACGAAATCACGACGCCTCCGCCTTTCGCACTCGCTTTTCGCCTTCGGGCCGCGAAATCGTGACATGTCACGATTTCGTGACGTCCTTGCCTTTCGCACTCGGCTTCTACCTTCGGGTCACGAAACCGTGACATGTCACGATTTCGCGACGTCTTTTCTCCTGGACGTCTATCCGCAAAATGCGTCGCAAAATCGTGATGACTCTTCCCCCTGGCGCCTTCGCTCAAAATGTGTCGCGAAATCATGACAACTCTTCCCCCTGGCGCCTTCGCTCAAAATGTGTCACGAAATCACGACAACTCTTCCCCCTGGTGCCTTTGCTCAAAATGTGTCACGAAATCGCGACAACTCTTCCCCCTGGCGCCTTTGCTCAAAATGTGTCACGAAATCATGACAACTCTTCCCCCTGGCGCCTTTGCTCAAAATGTGTCACGAAATCGTGACAACTCTTCCTCCTGGCGCCTTTGCTCAAAATGTGTTGCAAAATCGCGACAACTCTTCCCCCTGGCGCCTTTGCTCAAAATGTGTCACGAAATCGCGACAACTCTTCCTCCTGGCGCCTTTGCTCAAAATGTGTCGCAAAATCGTGACAACTCTTCCTCCTAGCGCCTTTGCTCAAAATGTGTCACGAAATCGTGACAACTTTTCCCCTTGGCGCTCCTTCGCAAAATGTGTCATGAAATCGCGACAACTTTTCTCCTCGGCACTTATCTGCAAAATGTGTCGTGAAATCGTGACAACTTTTCTCCTTGGCACCTCTGCTCAAAAAGTGTCGCGATATCGCGACGACTTTGCCCCTTGGCGCCTTTTCTCAAAAAGTGTCATGATATCACGACGACTTTGCCCCTTGGCGCCTTTTCTCAAAAAGTGTCGCGATATCGCGATGACTTTGCCCCTTGGTGCCTTTTCTCAAAAAGTGTCACGATATCGCGACGACTTGGCCCCTTGGCGCCTTTTCTCAAAAAGTGTCGCGATATCGCGACAGCTTTGCCCCTTGGCGCCCTTTCTTCAAAAGTGTCGCGATATCGCGACAGCTTTGGTACTTAGAGAAAAAAATATTTTTGGATGATGCAAGATTGCTCTTCCACCTCCGGATGCTCCTGCATCAGACACCCGGGGTGAATTTGAGAAGTGACCTTCACTTCTGATCTGTCTGAGGTAGACCCAGGCGGTCAACCTCTGCCTTCGACAACCAAGTCGCATCTTCTATGGGCCTGCCTTTCCACTTGATCAAATATTCAGAATAACACCTATTTCGAGTACTTCGGCCCTCACGCGTATCAAGGACTTCTTCTATCTCATCTACGACTGGAGTGGCCGTGGGAATGCTCCACAAATCTGGGCTTGGTGTTGCACTGCTATCTCCTTCATGATACTCAACCAAATCTGAAATGTTAAAAATGGGTGAGATGTTAAGTTCACTCGGCAACTCCACCTCGTATGCATTACCCGAATCCCATTTTCCAATGATCCTGCATGGCCCAAACTTCTTCATCTTCAGCTTGTTATAGGTCTTGGCAGGAAACCTTTCTTTTCTTAGATGGACCATGATGGAATCTCCTACTTCAAACTCCTTAGCCTGGTGCTTCTGGTCTGCCCGGGCCTTATACTGAGTATTCATCTTAGCGATGTGCCTTGTCACCTCCTCATGCATGCCCTTCAGGTGTTCAGCAAAGTCTTCAGCCTCAGCACTACATTTTTCTCTTGTATCCATCCTTCTCAACTCTGAAGCGTTTCTTGGGCTGCTCCCATAGATTATCTGGAATGGCGATTTATTGGTACTCCTATTGACAGAGTTGTTGTAAGTGAATTTTGCCTACGGAAAAACTAAATCCCATCCCTTGGGCTTGTCTCCGACCAAGCATCTCAGTAGATTGCCCAAACTCCTATTTACCACCTCTGTTTGGCCATCTGTTTGGGGGTGGTATGCAGAACTGAATTTTAAATCCGTCTTCAGTTTCTTCCATAGGGTTCTCCAGAAATACCCTACAAACTTGGTATCCCTGTCCGACACAATGCTCCTTGGCAGACCATGAAGGCGTACCACTTCCTTGAAGAATAAACCAGCCACATGGACCGCATCGCTAGTCTTCTGGTAGGGAATAAAATGAGCCATTTTTGAAAACCTGTCCACTACCACAAATATGGAGTCGTGTCCCCTCTACGTCCTGGGTAAACCAAGAACAAAATCCATACTAATATCCTCCCATGGCCTTTCGGGTATAGGTAGTGGTTGATATAAACCAGTAGGCTACCTCACACCTTTTGCCATCTGGCATATCCTACAACTTTGCATGAATTTTGCCACATCTTGTTGCAATTGCGGCCAATAGTAATTTTCACTAACAAGGGAAATGGTCTTGTCTCGACCAAAGTGTCCAACTAAACCTCCACTGTGCTTTTCCTTGATGAGATTCTCCCTCATTGAGCTCCTCGAAATGCATAATTGGTTCCCCCTGAACAGCATTCCATCTTGAATCAAAAAATTTAACCACTTAGTCCTGTCCAAAGTAACAGGCGCAGTGCAGGCTTTCCAAGCTTCTGTGAAGTCAGGGTCTGCAGGGTATAAACCCTTGAGCTCAGCAAACCCTACAACTTCCACTTTCATTTCCATCAATAGACATTGCCTCCTACTCAAGGCATCTGCCACTCTATTGGACCTTCCGCTCCGATGCTTTAGCACAAAGGTATAGCTCTGCAGGAACTCAACCCATTTCAGGTGCCTCTGATTTAACTTTCCTTGACTGTTAATATATTGTAGTGCCTGATGATCAGTATAAAGAACAAACTCCTTTGGCAACAAATAATGCCTCCATTTCTTCAGAGCCTGAACTATGGCATAGAACTCCTGATCATATACCGAATACTTCTTCCTGGCATCATTGAGCTTCTCGCTAAAATAAGCAACAGGCTTACCCTCTTGACTCAATACGGCCCCTATGGCACTACCACTCGCATCACAGTCTACCTGAAACACCTTGTTGAAATCTGGAAGTGCTAAGACAGGTTGCTCTATGACCTTCTTCTTTAGCATAGCAAAGCTTTTGTCTGCTTCGGCTATCCACTTGAATTCCTTCTTGTTCCCCCTCATTGTCTCCGTAAGGGATGCACAAATACTGCTGAAATTTCTAATGAACTTTCTATAAAAACTGGCTAGACCATGAAACGATCTTACCTCAGTCACGCTTCTTGGAGCAGGCCATTCTATGATAGCCCTCACCTTTTTTGGGTCCATTTTGAGACCATCTGCTAAGATGACAAATCCCAGGTATACTAACTCCCTCTTCACGAAGTTACACTTCTTCAGATTTATCAGCAACTGCTCCTCCCGCAGTTTCTCAAAAACCCTCCTAATGTGCATCAAGTGTTCCTCCAGGGTTCTGCTAAAAATCAAGATATCATCCAAGTAGACAATAACAAATTTGCCTAGAAATTCCTTCAGGACTTCATTCATTAACCGCATGAAGGTACTCGGTGCATTGGTTAGCCCAAATGGCATGACCAACCACTCATACAACCCCTCTCTGGTTTTGAAGGCTGTCTTCCACTCATCCCCTTCTCTAATGCGGATCTGATGGTAACCACTTTTTAGATCAATCTTCGTGAAGTACTCAGCTCCACTCAAACAGTCCATGATATCATCCATCCTTGGCAATGGGAATCTGTATTTGATAGTGATCTTGTTAATTGCCCGAGAGTCTGTGCACATTCTCCACTCTCCATCCTTCTTGGGTGCTAGTACTGCAGGTACTGCACATGGGCTAAGACTCTCCCTAATCAACCCCTTCTTTAACAGCTCTTGAACTTGTCTATTCAGCTCCTCAGTTTCCATAGGAGTCATTCTGTGTGCGGCCTTATTCGGCAAGCTCGATCCAGGCACCAAATCTATGTGGTGGCTGATCTTCCTTACTGGGGGTAAACCCTCGGGTACATTATCAGAAATGATATCCGGAAACTCCTCTAACAGACCCATGACTTCCACTGGGGTCTCCTTGCATTCTTCTTCCCTGACCCTAGGGATTATTGCATAGCACATATGATCTGGCTTCAGGCCATCTAAAAATCTTCTTCCATCAACTAGACAGACTCGTGCACTGCTGCATACCTTCTCATCCGCCTCCTTCAGGGGTTTCAACTTATGGCGAACTCCATTTTTTGACAAGGAATATGTATTGGCTCGACCATCATGTACAACACTTCGATCAAACTGCCATGGTCTCCCAAGCAACATGTGACATGCATCCATGGGCAAGATGTCACACAGGACCTCATCACGGTAAGTTCCAATGTTAAACTTCACCAGGCATTGCTCACTGACCAGCACCCGATGGTCCTTTTGTAACCATGCAATCCGATAAGGATGCGGGTGTCTTCTTCTCTCCAGCTGCAACTTGGCAACCATCTCCTCAGAGACCAAGTTGTCAGTGCTTCCATTATCGATGATGATGTTACAGACCTTGCTCGAGCACTTGCATCTTGTGCGAAATAGGCTGTTCCTCTCATCTGCCTTCTTTTCCTCATTCAACAAGACTCTCCTGATGACCATCGCTTCCCCTCATTCTGCCTCCTCAGAGTGCTCAGATTCGACACCTTCGTCTGCTACATCAGCTCGGGCCTGACCCTCAGGTCTTCGATTTGGCCTTTCTTGATGCTGCGGGAAGTTGTATGCCCGATGTCCTTCCTCTCCGTAGTTGAAGCAGGTTCCTCGAAAGACACCTCTTCCAAACCCTCGCCCAGGCCTACCTCTTCCCCTCGGGTAGTTGTTGTTCTGATTGCATGGGCGTTGGGTATTCTCCTCTTTCTCTTCTTTCTGGTTTTGGCTACTGCTTGCTTCACCAGTCTTCCTCAAATCTCTGTATCTTCCTCCACTGGTCCTTCCACCAGCTCTTCCACCCTGATCCTTTCCTCTCTGCTTACCATCAAATCTCCTATTCGGTTTCTCTTCCACTTTTAATGCAAACTGGTATGCATCCTCAACCGTGCTCATCCGAACTAGACTCAGCTCTTCTTGAATGCTGGTTCTCAATCCATTGATGTAGCGGGCAACCTTCTCCTTATTTGCCTCAGAATGGTCGGTTCTAATCGAGATCTGATAGAACTCCTCCGTGTACTCCTTGACAGATTTACTTGCCTGTCTAAGACTCTGCATCTTCCTCAATAGATCCAACTCATAATCCGTGGGGATGAATTGCCTCTTCAATTTCTCCACCATCCTATCCCACCTGGTGATCTTTTCCTTTCCCCTCCTGTTCCTTTCTAGTTGTACTCCTTTCCACCAGATGCTAGCATGTCCCTTCAACTTTGTTTTTGCGAACCTGATCCGATTTGGATCTGAGATCTCCTCATACTCAAAATATTCCTCCATGTCGTTGATCCAATCTATCAACTCCTCGGGATTGAGATTCCTAGAATAGGTGGAGACATCAAACTTCGGCTTCTTCCCGATCTGGGATATGGCCCTATACAGCCTAGCTTCTGCTGGATCCAACGCTTCTTCCTCATCAGATGGAACCTCGTCTTCCCAAACTTCATCTTCACTGGGTTCCTCTCTTCTTGGCTCAACTCCTCTTCTGATTTCCTCCTGCAGGGCTTGCACTTGCCTCTGCAAGGCCCTGAGATCGACCTCTGCTCCCCTATTCCTCGCACCACCATGGTTCCTACGCGGAGGCATCCTGCTCACTTTCTCACAACCCACAACCACAAGTCCTGGCGCAAACTGCCTCACTATCGGTGATCTGTTCGCGCACTCAGAACCTTCTAGCTCTGATACCACTTGAAGCAGAACTGGAAATACAAGTAGAAAAATCACCAATATTTCATTAACAGAGCTTTAAAATTCGAATTACAGAAGATACAAAATGGCCAACCCCTTTTACAATGTAAGCACTGCCTTTTATAACGGACCCGACCCCCCTTCGGACATCATTACACAGACTACGAAGTTTGTTTCTAACCGCCCACACGAATGTTCTGTCATCGCTTGCATATTGCTGCCAGGTGCCTCGAATCATCATGGCATGTAATGGCGGAGTGTGCTACAACCGCCTGTCCATCAACCCGTCGAGTCATCATTCATAGGAGTGCTCTATAGCCATCTGTAGTTTGTTGCCACGTGCCCTTCTGCAATGGCCTCTGTAACCGCCTAGTACTCCATGGCCACCTGTAATTCGTTGTCACGTGCCCTTCTACAATGGCCTCTGTAACCGTCGGCCTGTCTGGAGTCGTGAGCGTTCTATCGTGATATCGCGACATTTTTGCTTCCTTACGCTCTCTCTCCTCTTCGGTCGTGATATCGTGACGTTTTGGCGTTCGGCCTCTATTTTCTCCTTCGGGCCGCGATTTCGTGACACGTCACGAAATCGCGATGCCTCCGCCTTCCGCACTCGCTTTCCACCTTCGGGCCACGAAATCGTGACATGTCACGATTTCGTGACGTCCTTGCCTTTCGCACTCGGCTTCTGCCTTCGGGCCGCGAAACCGCGACATGTCGCGATTTCGCGACGTCTTTTCTCCTGGACGTCTATCCGCAAAATGCGTCGCGAAATCGCGACGACTCTTCCCCCTGGCGCCTTCGCTCAAAATGTGTCACGAAATCGCGACAACTCTTCCCCCTGGCGCCTTTGCTCAAAATGTGTCACGAAATCACAACTCTTCCCCTTGGCGCCTTTGCTCAAAATGTGTCACGAAATCGCGACAACTCTTCCTCCTGGCGCCTTTGCTCAAAATGTGTCACGAAATCGTGACAACTCTTCCCCCTGGCGCCTTTGCTCAAAATGTGTCACGAAATCGTGACAACTCTTCCTCCTGGCGCCTTTGCTCAAAATGTGTCACGAAATCGTGACAACTCTTCCTCCTGGCGCCTTTGCTCAAAATGTGTCACGAAATCGCGACAACTTTTCCCCTCGATGCTCCTCCGCAAAATGTGTCACGAAATCGTGACAACTTTTCTCCTCGGCACTTATCTGCAAAATGTGTCACGAAATCGTGACAACTTTTCTCCTTGGCACCTCTGCTCAAAAAGTGTCGCGATATCGCGACAACTTTTCCCCTTGGTGCATTTTCTCAAAAAGTGTCGCGATATCGCGACGACTTTGCCCCTTGGCGCCTTTTCTCAAAAAGTGTCGCGATATCACGATGACTTTGCCCCTTGGTGCCTTTTCTCAAAAAGTGTCACGATATCGCGACGACTTCGGCCCCTTGGCGCCTTTTCTCAAAAAGTGTCGCGATATCGCGACAGCGTTCGCCCCTTGGCGCCCTTTCTCAAAAAGTGTCGCGATATCGCGATAGCTTTGGTACTTAGAGAAAAAAATATTTTTGGATGATGCAAGATTGCTCTTCCACCTCCGGATGCTCCTGCATCAGAGTTGAAGGAAACTGAACATCTTGCTTCATTTTTGGGAATATTGGAAGACCAGTTCATGTCTGGGTGCTTGGCACCCAACTTTCTTTTTATCCCCACTCGAGTGATATTTTTCCTATTAAGTTATGTTATGTTCTCGTAGCACTAGTGGATTGTGTTGTTTTTTGCAAAGATTTTTGGGTGTGATGCTAAAATATTTTGATCCTTAGATTCTTTCTTGAGAGTTATGCTAGGCATCGATTCTTAATAGACCAAAATTGTAATGTTTTAAAATTTCTAGTTTCCTTAGAGATTTTAATTTCAGGGTCTCCTTTATACCCTGCATTTCTCTTTGTGGTTTTATTGACAATTGCTCTAGTTTGGGCAGTTATTATTTGTAATTTGTTTCATCTTGTTTTTTAGTTTATTTCACTAGTGCTTTTGGTTCCTAAAAATGTAATGTTTTTACTAGGCCTCTGTTGGATTGCGAATATCAAATTCTATACTATTTTAGGTCTCCTAGTCTTTGGGTTGTGTTGGGTGGTATTTTAATATAAAGGTTGTTCATTCGGGTGGGATGTTTACACTTTTTGGAGCTTGAGTGGGTATTTCAATTTTTAATTTCTTTTCACTCATGTGTTTCTTTTGGGACACTAACAAATTGTGAGTTCATCTATGCCATTTCAAGGGTCCCGATATTTGGTTTGTATTGGGTGTTTTATGATTCTAGGGTTGTTTTAATCTTTGAAACCTTCATCTAGATGGGATCATATTAAAATTTAGAGCTTGAGGCTCCATGGTTATGCATAAGAGGTTAGAATCAAAATGTAATTGTAAAAAAATGGCGAATGTGAATAAAAATCAAGGTGAATCATGGATAATTCTAAGCAAATAAAATCGAGAATATTCACACCAAAATTGGGGGTATTTGAAGCCCTAACATGTAAGGTCATATTTGGGGCCACTTTTGACCTATTAAATAATATTATAACTTCATAAAAACACCACCATTATATTAGGATTGAAAAGAGCTTTCCAACAAGTACAAATATACCTATGTTTGGATATATATTATGGAAAATTGACCCTAAGAAACAATTGACACTAAAATAATTAGACAAATGGGCCGATGTCGAGGGTCCTCATATTCACCAATTTCCAAGTTTGAAAATCCTATTATTAGCCCAATTGGTGAATATTTGCCACTATGCATAACCATGGCTTGAGCATGACATTGTTTGTTCGCTATTATTTTTGTATGCTTTTGTTGAGCATGTAGTGTTCTCTCTAGGACTCTTTTAGATTATGAGGTCAACTTTTTGTGGTTCTAGGATTTCCTTGATCCTAGAGCAGTTTTGAATTTTTTTTTTTTTGAAAAAATGGGATTTATTTGATTTTTGAAGCTTGAGTGGGTCTCTCATTTTTAATTCTCTCTTTCTCTTGAGTATCTAGTATTCGAGTGGCATTGAGCGGTTTACTAATCCTAAGGTTGTTTTCAAATATTATTCTTTTGGGTGATTGAGTTATTTAAAACTATGGATATTGAGCGGGTCTTTAAAATTTAAAATTTTATTTTAGCTCATGTTCCTTTTCTAGTGTGGGTCAACTTCGTGTTGATCATATTGTAATTTTAGCCTTATTTTTAGTGTTGTTGGGATCTCTCACTTTATTTTTTAGGGTACTCTTTCTCTGTTTGTTAGTTTTCGGATCGAATGTCTCTCTCTAAATGCTTATTGTTTATCTATTTTAGGTTTGGGGACCCTTGTAAAACCTCATTGTAAAAGGTTCGGGTTATCTTTCAAAACCCCTTTCTTTACCAAATCAAAATAATAATAATAATAATAAAATTCTTGCACATAAGAGTATTAGTCCATTCTATTGACTTCTCTCTTTTGTAAATTTCTAAGTTTAGATTCAATTTATTTTTTTGTTTCCTTCAATATATTACCAAAATATTTAGCATTCTATATATTCATTTTAATATATAGATATTTCATGTTTTGAACAAACCTCTACATACATGATAATTCTAAATATTATCTCGATTTGTATGGAAGTTTGTCTCATGCCCAAATATTTCTATATCAAATTCCATCATTTTCACTTTGTAATCTATTTCTATTTGTTCAATCTCATAATAGTTGTCCCTTTGAACTACAATACATATATAATCCACTTATTGGTCTCATTCTATTGATTTAAATTTAATCTTGGTATAGGTAAATGTTTTGTTTATTCAAGACAACACATAGTCGATGTTCGAGTAATTTGTTACTCCTACATAAATTTCCATAGAGTATTGTTAATATTCATTAAAAATCATCTTATTGATAAGTTCATATGGAAGTCCAAAAAGTTTAATTTATATATAAATCCTTCTAATAATCTTTGTATCCATAAAAAAATGCTCACTCCATGGTCTTAAATATAATGGATCTCTCCCTCTATATGATGGTATATCATCCATTATTTTATCCATGATATTTTAACCTACAAAGATGATGAGGAAAAGCCCATTTACAATAAAATTCATTTAGGAATTTTATTGAACCATTTTAACTTCATCAAACTTTGAATCCTTGGAAATATTGGCTAGTATTTGTGGAACTTACATATTTACTTTATATTGTGCCCAATCCTTTCATATTTTTTTTTTGGTAAGTAAGAGAATATTATAATTAACACCGGGTTTTAACTGGTTGACCCAAAACCATTTTACAAAATAGGGTCCACTGACCAACTGGACAAAGGCCAATCCTTTCATATTTGACAGTCACTTATGGTGTAATATTTGATACATAGATAAGTTTTTTCCATATATTTGCTCTTCCTCTTATTCTTGAGTAGGGAATCTATATTTCCAACTATGACATATTTACATTAAATTAGGACTTTCAAATATAACTCTTTTGCTCTGCTATATATATTTTCTTCACAAGAATATATATATTTTTTAATTTTAATTAAAATATGTAACACAAAAAGTGATGCTTGTTGCTTGTAATTTGTTTGCTACTCACACATGCTTCTTACTAAAACTCATAACACTTGTTTACTTTTTAAATAATAAATGAGACTTTCTCCTAACTTATACTCAAAATAATACTATAAATATAACAGATAATTAAATTTAGTTAGTAATTAAAATATTATTAATCTATTTATAAATATATTTATATATTTTTTAAGCGAAAACCTCTTGTAGAGCTGCCTTGGTCTAAGAGACCACAAAAATGGGGTTCTACACCGTCAAAGTCACCCGGGGTCGCACCCGACCCTGCTCGCACCAACATTATCAATTGGATTTTGGATACCCAATTTAGCTTTTTGGTAGGGTGGATATTTGAACCTGGGACCTCCCTTGGAGGATTGCCCTCTCCTCTCCAACTCACCTACAACACCTGGTATAAATATAATTCTATTAAATGTTAATAATATTCTATAATTTTTTTTTATACATTGAACATATTTTGTTTTATATTTCTACTTATATATATATATATATATACTTAATTTTTTTTATAAGTTGTATGTGGCTTCTATTGGGAGCAAATCCCATAATATATATATATATATATATATATATATATATATATATATATATATATATATATATAATTTTAAAAGTATTACATGCACTATTATGTCAAGTAAACCATATACAACAAGTATTTTTTCCATTTTTCTTTTATCAAATACAATCATAAATTTTCTTAAAGTTCCATGTTTGTATAATTAACTCTATGATATAATTTTAATAAAGAGATAAAATCTCAGTTGGCTAGTTTCCTTCTAAGATTTAAATTTCACAAAGTTGAAGATCAACACCATGATTCGCTAAATTATATGCTAGCTAATTTTATTATATATAAATATGTTTACATTTCCAAGAGATTGCATCAAATTATAAATGATGAATATTAGTAATAGTATTATTTTCTATCTAATCCCTACATCCCTTTTTGTTGATATTATTAATGATAACTTGTGAATCCTCCTTAGTTAAATATATTTCCATCATTTTTTTGTTTTTGCAATTAAAATCCTTATAAGAAGATCCATAGCCTCTACATAGTTGTTAATTTAAGTTCCAAATGATTTTTATTAAGTGAGGAGATTTTTTCCTTCATTATTTTTAAAAATATCACATCCACTAGTTTTTTGTAGATTCCTTTAGAAGGGCCATCAAATTTAATTTGTATAACCCAATTTCTAGATATTTTTATTTTACCATAGATAAAATTAGATCATTTATTTTAATACAATTATCATATATGACACTTCCATGTATTCTCAAATTTGATAACCAAGTTTTTACCACCTCTTTTCTTGCATTTGATACTTTCCATGATGAGCACAATTTATATAAACAATCTACAAGACAAGCAATAATATGGTTCTAAATTTGGGCATGATTTTGATATTTATTTTTAATTCTATGTTTTATTTCAAGCCATAAATTTTAACAAATAATGGTAAGGTATATCATCCATAGAATACATAATACTTTAGCCTTAAAATAGTTAATCCAATGTTTCATTAAATCTTTTAATGTTGATGGAGCTACCTAATATTTTTTTATATTTTAAAAACAATTAATGCCAAATGGTGTGAACAAACATACAATAAAGAAATAAATGTTATGATATTTCTAAATCCTTTTCACAGAAGGAATATTTGAAAGGTACATGATATATTCTTATTTATAGAATATCTCCTATAAAAATATTACTTTAAAGTACTAACCAAAGGTATGTTGAGGCCTTAGGGAGATACTCTAGTGACCAAACATTCTTCCAAGGAAATTGCTAGGAGTAGAAAAATTTCATTGCTCCAAATACACAAATCCCCAGTTAACTAAGTATTGATCATCTTTTGATATATTTCAAACAAAAGTAATCCTTTTGTATAACATTAGCAAACAAAAATCTTGAATACTATTTTTCAGTCTCTTTCATGGAGTTTTTGCTCACATTAATATAGTCTTTAAAATTTAGACCATTAAATTTTAGGTATACTCAAGTCAATGGTTATAATTTTAATTAAGACATAATGTGATAAGACTTAAACCAAGCTTTAGACCAAAAAAATACATAATTTATATCATTGGCTAACCACCCAACATATTTCTTTATCAGTTGAAAACTATATGATATGAAGTTCCATGTTGATGAACCTCTAGGAAGTATTCATTTCCTAAATAATTTTATTACATCAAATTTTATCTCTTAAATTTTATAAAATTTGTATGCTATACCTATTGGAAATATTTAAAGTAATATCAAATAAATAGGGATGGATTGCAATGTAGTCCTTATGATTTGTAGCCTTTCTTCCATGGTCAAGAACCTACCTTTCCAACTTGCCAAATAAGCTTTCATTGTATCCAAACAAGAGATCCAAAGCTTCTATTTATTTATCATCATGAGATAAAAGAATCCACAAGTAGGTTGATGGATTTTTATTTTTATTTTAAACCCTAAAATATTTGTAATAATTTTATTTAAAATTAACCAACTGTCAAGTAGTCTTCTCATAATATGATAAAATTGATTTAAAATCCATAACATATAGAGGTATGTCCCAAAAGAAAAGTGTCATCAAGAAATTGAAGATGAGAATTGAAGGGACCATTTTATTATAGTAATAAATGTTAAAGCTACCAATGGACCTAAGAAAATAAATACTAGAATACATCTAATTTATCAAAATTATGAATATGAACATTGCTTATTTATGATTAATTGTGTAATATCTATAAAAAAAAAAGGAATGAAGCCATAAAATGATATGTAAAATTCACATGGTAAGCTACATAATAGCATGCATCAACTTAGATGGGATATGGTTTCAATAATATCCCATATTTATGAAAGATTTAAAAATATGGACAAAGGTATGAAGTATAATAAACCTAACATGTAAATATCGACCACTGGTAACATTTCTACGAGTTTGATTAATTCTCCATATACATAAATATCAAGATGAAATCCTAATTAGATTCCTCAATATGTAATTATTCATATTTAACAACCAAATTAACATTATAATGTACATAACCAATCATTCAAGATAAATACTCAAATTGATGTACCTAAATTCAATGACAATATTTCATAAAAGATCCATTAAATAGGGTATAGACATTTAAATATTATCTCGAGTTAAATCCTATGAGCATAAATGATGATCCTATTAAATTAGCATTTATTCATTTTAAATGGAAAGTATAAAATTTTTATACCTAAATGCATGAAAATATGTAATTGATTATATAAGTATGGTTATGCTTCCTTAAATATTTCAGTGATTGATTCAAAAGGCTAAAAATTGATTATTTTAATAAATTAGCTTGGATATGATGCTAAAGGTCAATCGATGAATACACCTCAAAATTAGAGTCATTATCAATGTTAGTATCTAATATAGTAGACAATCAATTAGTTCTATGTTATGTGGATGGTTTGAAACTTGCCATAAGAAAAAAATTCAAGTTAGAAATGAGTTGATCATACCATTAGCTGTCAAGCTATATTGAAAGCACACAAAAAATGAGTCAAAATACATGGTTTCAAACATGGAATGATTTAAATGCAAAAATTCAATAAAATTAATAAGATATAAACTTTCTCACTAATAAAACAATAACTAGAAGAAATATTATCAAAACAAAGGGAATAAAGAGCCTTATAAGCTACCAAAGTGTAGAGATAATAAAAAATTAATACTTTTAAAGGGAGGAACCCTAGAGTGTAAAATTTGGATACAAATACAATTAGTGAAAAATATTTATCTTAGGAAAAATAAAAACTCCACTAGAAAAAAATAAATATGCAATCTCCATAGCTACATTAACAAGAGTCCAATACTCACAAGCCCTTAGAATAGAAGTGTATATTAAAAACCAACTAGTTTTGGTCTAATTTGGTTCAAGAAGTATGCACAATATTTTTCATTTGGTTACTGCAAGATGACTCAATTTACTTTTATACCGAGCAAAGAATTCTACATAGCATTTATAGGAATTAACCACCTAACATGCTATCCAAAATGCCATAAATAATTCTACATAGCATTTATAGCTTTTATGGCATTAGGTAGATTGGATGTAGTACTTATTGCAGAATGGGCAAGCCTCCTTGGGATTTTTAAATATAATCTCAAATAATGGGTTTTTCAATATAAATGGTAAGGTCAAAAGTGCACCTTAAAAGGGATCTTTGCTCTTCCACAATAGCTAGTGTCTTCATACAAAATGAAAAATATGAGTATAAAAGAAGGATCAATATCTGTTATTTCATGTTTTTCCATTGAGCTTATGCCTATTAAATATGATATGCAAGATAATAAAATGAACTAAATTATACATAAGCATGTTATCATATTATATGATTTAAATTTAGGGCTATATTCTAAATAGGATATCAAGCATGATATTGAAATAAAATTTGATATATCCCCGATTAATATCAAACCACATTATTAATCATGTAACCATAAAACTAATATTAAACACTTAGTCCAATAATTATTAAAATTAGGGGTTATCACACTGATTAAGAACCCATACTGAATACTAGTCATACTCATTTGAAATAAAGATAAATAATATTACTTATGCATCGATTATAATATTTTATATAAAATTACAATTGGAAATAAATGTTATATTTCATTTATTGGAAAAATAAGGTTATCCAAGTTTTGATTGTGTTTCCTTCTACAACTTATTATTAGTGGTTTCCAATTAATAAAAATCCAATTTGATGTTTTTAAGACTATAAAGGTAAAATTTTTAGATTTTAAGAATTTATTTATAGGAGAATAAGCCTTAAGCTATTGGGTCTAAGTTTCCAACAATTTACCATTAATCCATACCATCAAGACTAGAATGTTGATGATATTATGTACATATAAAGGAGTATGGTTCTATGATGGTACATGGTTAACAATTAAAGAAGAGGATTCTATATTTATCATGAAATCCATGAACCTCCCAAAATATGTGTTAATTTTTAAAGTATGTATCAAGTAAGTTGCATGATATCATATGACTTCATATTCAATTGTGGTATATGTAGACACTAAAATTATGTAAATTGGATAATACTGCCAAGGCACCACTCTTATTGACACCATATGTCCCTATTAGGCAACCCTTGGATGTTAATTTTGGGTCCCACTGCCTTGGTTTTCACAAAAAACCTTTAAAATTTAAACTAAATATTTAAAATTAAATATCTTTATCACCGGGGCATCTTTTTCAACGAAACGAAGAGCAAACTTGGGTTTTAATAAAAACCCATTTCAAATATGTTATCCATGGTTTTAAATAAAAAATTTTATTTTGACTGCCTTGGTTTTCACAAAAAACCTTTCCGCTTCTTGACATCTCAGGTTCTGAAGACTTCTTCTTCTCATTCTGAATTATGTTTTCTATTTCTGTGCATCTATCATTTAAGGACTCATGATCTGACTAACTTCTAAACTTTATCCTCTGCATCTGAGTGACTTCTAAACTGCCTGTCCATTGCATCATTAGATCTAACTGACTGTATTGACAACAATGACAATCCTCCTGCAACACCTTGCTCAAAACTGAACTCCTATCCATTGTACTTTGGCTGCACCTTGCTGTTCAATAAAATCTTGTCCATTGCATCAATAAATTTGTCTGACTGTGTTGACAACAATGACAATACTATTTGCTACACTTTGCTCAACAATCTCCCCCTTTGGAATTGTTGGCAACACATGTGCAATTTTCCTGTAAATCTTCTCCCCCTTTGACAATAATACCAAAGGGCTGCTGCAGACTCCCCCTGAGTCTATGCACAATATTCTTAGACACAAATTATTACAATTAGCAAATATTCCAAGCATGAACAAGAAGAAAAAAAAGTACACAAATGCTCCCCCTGAGTCCAAGACCACTTAATTTCACTGATTGACAACATCATGATAAGCATAATAAGCATCAATAAAATCAACAATGTGAATAGCAACAATAACCAGTGAATGAAACCATCACCATCAACTTCACCAATATAACATGTGTAAGAACATGACTGAACCACTGTCTTCTATGCAATTACCCTTTGTTGCTTTGCAAAATCAAACTTGTCCACTGTTAGTGAAGGCATACAATAATCTTATATAGCCAACTTTTTGTTCTGCAATGCCAGCAACATCTGCATACAACTTCACCATGCATCTTGGATATATTCTCAACAAGCTTGAACCCAATGACAGCTATTTGTCTCTCTCTGTAGTGAGAATCCAATAGGCTATCTCAATCCACTTTCAACTCTGTGCAAGTACCAAACATATTCATCACCATGCTGGAAATCATCTGGCTGCTCATTAAAAAAACTTTTTCTTCAATCTTCCCATTCAACATGCTGATTTCACTTTTGTCAACAGAATTGACAAGTGACTCACATCTGTACCAATTTTTGTCCAGCACTACAATTTTACTGCCAACTCTTACTTTCAACTATGCATGTCGAAAGACGACATTTTGTCAAACACTTTATGGCCAACCGTAGTGCACCTTACTCAGCCTCAAGCTTCTTATCCTTGGAATGGCATTAAATCAATAGTTAAAACAAAACTATCTGTGAATTAAATATATTCACCAAGGTGTCATGAAAGATCTGGCAATCTTCACATCAAAGAGTAAAAACAAATACATGCTGCTCGAAACACAAATACACGACTAGGGCAAGCATTCTTTCGTTGAGCAAATTATCTGGACTATTATGATTTGTAATTTTGAATAGTGGTATTAAGAATCATCAATAGTACAACAGTGACATATCTCAAAACTACCAATGGTGACAGCTCTCAAATTAAACACCACACTTCACGACATTTCCACAAACCACTATATAAACTGAAAAACACACTTTAACAACTATACAACATTAACCCGACCGCTTACCTTTCATCCTCAGATACCTAGACAAATACATAGGAGCATTAAAATAAAACTTTAATATTGCTCCTCCTGAGGATGTGCCACCTGGATTTGCTTAGAGCAATGGCAAAGTAGACTCCTTTAGTCCAAGGAGACACAATTTCCTTTCTTCTGTCTTTCTCCAGACTTTCCTGAACTTGGGCTTGGGTTTTTCAACAACATCCCTATTTTGCTCCTGTTCGTGAACTTGAACATTTCTCTTGTGGGGTTGTCTCTTGTGCATTCTTGATGGATTATTTTCTTTTCTTTTATGCACATGATATGTTCCTTGTCAGTGTTGTCCTCTTTGTTTCTGATGAAATCGAGGGTTTTGCCTTAGATTAGATATAGAAGTGCTTGGACAGAACCTTGCTATGTGCCCTTGATCGTTGCATTTAAAACATTGCACATGTTTTATTCCCTGTATGTATTGCATTCTATGTGTATGATGAAATCTATGGTATTGCCTTAGATTGGATACGAAGTGCTTGAAAAAAACCTTGCTATGTGCCCATGGCCATTACATTTAAAACATTGCACAGGGTGTTCACTCAAAAAAATAGAAGTATTTTTATCAGCATAACTCTTTGATCTATTGTTCAGTCCACAATAAATTGCCTTGTGACCAAAGTGGTTGCATTTAGAACAATAGCCATAAAAAGCATTATTATTAAAAGAGTGAGAGTGAGAGAACCTCTTTTGCTAGTGGTTGCTTTCTTGTAGATCTTCTTTGATATTTTCTTCCTTTTGAGGATTCGACTTGAGACTTTTCTTGTTTCAATCCTTCAACCGAGGACTTCTTCTTCTCTGCATATTTGGAGGATGAAGGTTGTTCAGCTTCATATCCAAGACCAAACTTAGCTATGGAGCTTCTTTGTTGATTTATCATTGTATCTAGCAACTCTGTGCTCTTCTCAAATTTGAGATTTATATTGGCCTCTTTTAGTTGTTTCTTCAATGAAACAATCTCTTCTTCTTGTTGGCAGCATACAGTCTCTTTCTCATTGATATGAGACCTAAGAATATCTTCAATCCTTTTGTTCTGTTCTACTTGCAACTTTAGATCAACAATAACCTGTTTATATTCCTCTTCACTTGTGCTGTATACATCATTCTTATTATCCAGCTGTGTCTTCAAGGCTTCTTCTAATTTCTTGGCCTTTTGAACTTGTAGGAAGAGATCTTCAATCTCATCCTCATATTCTTCTAATTTCTTGGACATTATTTTGTTCTTTTTCTTTTCTATTCTCCACTATTCAAGAGCAAATATCAACTCTCCTTCAAAATCTACTTCAGCCTCAAGATTTTCATCACAAACTTCAGGATTCACTTCTTCTACCTTTTTCGGTTCAAATTTCTCTTCTACAGAAACTGAAACTAACTGGGATGCCTTTTTTGATGATGATCTATTCCTCTTAGCCATTGTTTACTAATCCAAGATCAACCCTGACTGATTTAGCCAAAATTGGGAACCTGGCTCTAATACCAATTCTTGTAATCACAATGACACTGAGAGGGGGGGTGAATCAGTGTGTTCCTTTTAAAATACTTCTAAAAAAATTAGTCTTAAATCCAGCAGCAGATTAAAGCAGATAAAAGAGATACTAAATGCATCAATAAATCTGTCTAATTGTGTTGACAACAATGACAATACTATTTGCTGCACTTTGCTCAACATGTGCCTCAGCACCAGCAAACCTATGTTTCATATCAAGAACATATTTTTAGGAGTGAACCTCAAGTAAACACAAAGTAGCTCAATCGAGAAAAATATATAGTAGATCTCACAAATCCTCTTGAATAGGATAGGTTACTAGGGATATAGTGCTAGCACACATAGGCCTCATACAATTGAATAAATAAATCAACTAGTAAAAAGGAATGTTGATCGTCAAGCTAAGTTTAATAAAATTCTATGAGATAAAGAATGCTTGGATCTCTTAGATCATCGAAAGTAGTTAGAAATACAAAGACTTGAATAGTAAATTCAAGAAACATGACGCAATTGGGTTCCTACCCCAAGCATCCATATATAGGAGGCTCATTAGAGGTAACCCACTTTTCATCAAAATAGACCTACTAGACCTAATCAAATGCCACCTTGACCTCCTAGGCCTAATCAGAATTTACCTACTAGTCCTAATATAGATCACCTTCAATAGGCATTAGTTCATCCTTGTAGGCCCACTCAAAAAACACCTTATGGGACTTATGACAATCTAGAACAAGATGATGAATACCTAGAAGTACCTTATGGAGGCATGGTTGATGATAATAAACCACTTCAACATATGCTGAGAATTCATCACCCCCATCCATAGGTATAAAATAAAGAAGAGGATATTAAAACCTCTGATGTGTATTGAGCATTGGTTGTGCACATGGAAAATATAGAGTGTAAGATGGCTAGGATTGGACTTCAAAACCCCACCTTGCACCAGTTGCACAACCAACCACTGCATCCATCTATATCTTCCCCTCAATACCCTAAGCATTTTAAAATGCCTAAATTGGATAGATTTAAGGGGGAGAAAGATTCACAAGAGCACGTCACTAGGTTCATGAACCACTGCTTCAAAATATATGAGAATGATGTCTTACTCTTGAGAACATTTTTGATTACCTTATCTCGTCCAACCATTGAGTGGTTTAATCAACTTCTAAGGAACATCATCTACACCTTTGAATAATTTGTAGACGTGTTCTTGGAATGTTTTACATTTAATACCAAGAGAAATGCGACCTTAACAAACCTCATAGGGTTAAAATAATATGAAGATGATTCTATCACAGACTATGGTAATTCATGGTGAATACTTCTAGCTAATCTAGCCTACCTATTACCAGTGTTTGAGTTGACTCAAATGTTTTCAAAGAGTTGTCTAAAACCAATATCCTTATTGCTACAACTCTAGTAGTATCCCACTCTTGAAGATGCTCTAGTGTAGGCTAGAAACATAGAAGATATTAATATTCAAGAGGGATATATCTCAAAACCTTGCAAGAAAGAGTGGACTAAGAATCCAAAGGGTAATACAGCACAACCAAATCCGGTGATAGTCAATCAAGTTGCAATATATGTCCTAGGAACTACACAAAAAACACCACATCAAAAGGTAAATTATTAGGCTCAACCTCCTCCTACGATTTACAACAATAACAACCAAATTAATCATGGGAAAAATCAACAATGTTGCCCTAGGTGATGTATACACCCTTTTTTGAGTCAATGGACTCCCTATTCGATTGTCAATGGGTTACCAAAGCGATTACTTTACTAGATATACAACCTATAGATACGATTACAAGAAAACAAAAGCCTATGGGACATAGATAAGATTTATTTTTTAGATATCATAGGTATATTGGGTATGACTTACCTACATGCTACAGTTTCAAAAACCTAGTGCAAGATATGATCGAGAGTAATGACCTTCAAGAAGATAATACTCTTACCACAAGCAACCAACACATGGATGTTTTCAAAGACCCATTACCCACTAATGAGGTATAGGAAGCTCCTGCCAAGAAAATTAATGAGATCAGGGCTACACCCCTCTACAAGGGTTCATTGAGATGGTTAGTATTGTGATCAAGAATAGTTTTTGTTCGATTCAAGTTGCACCACCTATAGTGTCAAACAATATTCCATCACCATCACAACCTCCATTGCATCTAGTACAAAAGCCTTCCACATTGTCCACTGGTGATAATAAAATGTAAGCTTTCTCAAAGCTTACGAAAACATCAACTAAACCATCCATAGACGAGCTTATTCAAAAATATTCACCTCATAGAGAATCTCTTAAGGACATTATTAAATCGATAGATCAACAATCCTAGTATTTTAACTCCTTTATCAATTTTGTGGGGCACGTAAAAAAGTGTAAAAAACTAGTGATCATATTCCATGAGCACAAAATAAAACTGATAGCAAGTGATGTGATTGATCCTCCTATACAGTTCATTGCATGTGTGAGTGGAACACCATATAAGAGTAGTTGACACTGGTTTGTCAAGTAACAAAATAACCACTGGTGCTTTCAAACACCTAGGACTTCCAGCATCCCATGTTGTTGCATCCACCTACATCCTTCAAGCATTCAATGATAAATATGCTCCATAGTTAGCACTATAGTCATACCCATTCAGGTGGGATGCAAAACTATACCAATATTATGTTATGTTTTGAAGGGTACTATGGCCTACAACATATTGTTGGGTAGACCTTAGATGTGGGAAATGAAGTGTATCCCCTCTATCACTTACCAATGTCTAAAGTATTCTTATGAAGGGTAGGTACAAGTAATTTTTCTAGACCTTGAGCCCTTTAAGTACTACAAATTGGTGTAGAAAATCCCTTATTTGATATTACCATCGACTCATGTGGACTTCCAACTGAAAACATCCATACAGGATCCACTTCCATCACCATCACCTTCCAATATGCCATTACCATCTTATTCCATGTCATCATCATTATTGAAACCTTTTGAAAAACTTCATCATCATCCAATACTCTGGAGAGGAATATGTCAAAGAGGCAAATCGATGAGATCTCTCCCACCATTTCCACCATCTCTATGGAATATATTCCTAATATACCAAACAAGGAACCATATCATGAGGTATATATTGATTTATCTCAAGCCTTGCTTCCATATCCTTCACCTTAAACATCCTAGGTTACAATCCAATTGGCCAATAAAGGTTTAGGGGAATACCTAGTGAGTAATATCACAATAGTTCTAGCCATTGAGACAGTGCAAGATATGGGATGACCTCATCTCTCCATAAGTAGCATCATACCTCTTGGTATACCGCCTAATAAAACAAATTTTATATATGGGGATATCAAATATGAAACATTACAAATTCCTAAAAAAGAAGAAGATGAAGAACCTTTATCTGAGGACAAAAATTACATGTCAGATCTTTACTATGCCTTGTGATTGCTTCCATTGGTGTGGCCATAGTATAGGGCTATATGAACAAGGTTCTTGTGTTCCTTTCCAGCCATAATATCAATTACCGTATGATAAATCTAGTTTTGGACACAACAAGCTAGTAACTTTAGATGTTCTTATAGATAGCTTAGAATGCCTAGGTCTAAAATACAGGGATAAGCTTGCACGTGATCCCTATGCTAACCCAAATCTTGTCTACTCATTGGGATATTACTTTCCCACAAATATGTCAAATCAAGGGTTATATCATGATTTCACCTAATTTGAGGAAGTGGGTGAAGGTTCACATACCCTTCCATATGATAATGAGAAAGAGGATCAAGATATTCCTCATGAATGGACAATAGATGATGAATAATACTATGGTATAGCACCCATAAATTACCCAATTTTAGATGAGGAACACAAGTAGGTTGTCCCATTGGATGATGAAGAAGACTTTTATCTGCACATGTTCCTAGTACACCATCCTATATGACGATATCTTTTACCACTTGAAGAGCAAGCTTATCGCCTACCCCATAGACCATCACTGGTCATTCCACCACCATCACAACTACCCTAGCAAATCTATAGATAACCCATATATAGGGGGTCCCTCCAAAAATATCTATGTCCCTTTTGGTCACCCCAAACTACTCCAATATGGTCTACAACCCCTTTGGTCAACCCAAAATTCTCCAATGTAGTCTATGACTTCTTTGGTCAACCTAAAATGCTCCAAGGTAGTCTATGACCTCTCTGGTCAATCCAAAAAACTCCAAAATAGTCTACAACCCCTTTAGTAAACCTAAAATGCTCCAAGTTAGTCTACAAACCCTTTGGTCATCTTAAAATGCTCCAAAGTGGTCTATGACCTATTTAGTCATCCCAAAATCCTCCAAGGTGGTCTACGACCCCTTTGGTCAACCAAAAATGCTCCAAGGTGGTCTAGAACTTCTTTGGTCAACCTAAAACACCCCAATATGGTCTATGACCTCTTTGGTTAACCTAAAATGCTCCAAGGTGGTCTACGATGCCTTTGGTCAACCCCAAATACTCCAAGATGGTCTAAAACCCATTTGGTCAACCTAAAACACTCCAAGGTGATCTAAAACCTCTCTGTTCAACCTAAAATTATCCAAGGTGGTCTACAACCCATTTTATCAACATAAAATACTCAAAGGTGGTCTACAACCCCATTGGTCAACGTAAAATAGTACAAGACAGTCTACGACCCCATTGCTCAACCTAAAATGCTCCAAGGTGGTATATGATCACTTTGGTAAATATAAAATACTCCAAGGTAGTCTGCAACCTCTTTGGTCAACCTAAAAATCTCTAAGGTTGTCTATGACCCCTTTGGTCAACCTTAAATGCTCCAAGGGAGTCTATGACCCCTTTGGTCAACCCAAAATTCTCAAAAGCGATCTACGAACCCTTTGTTCATCTTAAAATGCTCCAAAGTCATCTATAAGTACTTTGGTCACCCCAAAAAGTCCCAAAGGTATCTATAAACCCTTTGGTCACCCCAAAAATTCCCAAAGGTATCTATAAACCCTTTGGTCACCCAAATGCTCCAATGGTATTCACTAAAACACTTGATCAAAATCTATATATATATATATATATATATATATATATATCGAAATCCAAAAACATCATTAAAAATTCAAAACATAAAAATATTACATTGCATTATATTTCATATCATTGCATTATAATATCACTTGCATTATACATACCCATCATTACATTTTGCATTTTAGTGTTGATCATACATATCTAGCACTAGGTATGTACACTAGGCATCTATCAAAATAAATTTTGTTAAAGGTCAATTCTACCACCTGTTTGCATTATATCTATCATTTCCATCCACATTCCATACTATGTGCTTATTTTCCTTCACTTAGACATTGTTTATAAGGCATATTTAGGGTTCTCGATCACTCAAGTCGTCTCTAGTTTTCTTTTCAAAAGGTAGAATCTTGTTTATATTGTACCTTGTATATGTCAAAATTCCAACACATTTTCACACTAATAAATCCAAGTATTTCACAAGATGAAACCTACAAAATGGTCTATGTTACCTTAAGAGAAAAGTTTACCTCGCTCATCCCCCTATACAAATGGTTCAAAGATGATGAGAATTAGTAAAAGGACAAGTTCCTTCTTACCCAAACAATTAAAATCTCTTGCTTCAAGCCAAATTGGGGCAAGTATCCAAAATAAAAAGAAAAATAAATAGTGGTTATTACCACTTAAAAATATAAAAAAATAACATTAGTTTTCACCATCAGTAAAAGCAAAAAGTAAAATAAATAGTGGTTCTTACCACTACCAAAATCCCTTGCTCACCAAAAAAAACTGAGTAACTTCCTAAATTAATTCGAAGATAAAGGAAAAGAAGGAAGTATTGAATTTGAATCCTTGGAATTCTCAAGGTAAGTTCTTAAAGAAGGAAGTTTTTAAAAAATTTCATGTCTTTTATTAGGTGATTAGATGCTAGATTTACCCTTTCCTAAATTCCAAAATAATGAACTGAAGAAAAATAGGAAAAGGAACAATCTTAGATATGCATTTGAGTAGTTTACCTGCGTGTGATCTACCTAAGGGTTAGGTTTTCATATAGGCTAAATATTTTGAAGGTTCATTTTTATTTATGCATCTAATTCTGAATGTAAAATGCTTCTTATGCATTTAGTGAAGATTCATTGAATGCTTGTTTACTTTCATTAATTATAAAAGGAACCACACACACCACGTCACTTTTAAACATTAGTGAGTTGGAATTCATACAAAACCACTGATAGATATTAATGATGGTGGGTTTCATATTCATTTATGAACCCTATTTTTGGCCAAGGATGAATCCAAGAATCGTCTTAGCCATGGAAAATTACATGCACTCCTCTTAAAAGTGTGTATCACTACCTATGGTCAATATGGGTGATGACTGGTAGGACTTGTGCTCCCTAATCAACAATGGGATTCATCTCCATACTTTGGACGGTTCATGTGATCAATATTTCATTGTATGTTGTCAAGTTGTGAGTATACAGGTAAAATCCTTAAAAAAATTGAGAGTTACATCAACAACATTCAAAACACGTGAAAGAGATTTTTTACAAAACAACAAATCAAGAAAAAAATAAATATTTTAGGAGCACATATCAATATTTAAAAGAGATAAACATTTGTATTCTTGTGTAATTCTATTTGTGTGTTTGAATCATTAAAATTTGTAAATAAGATAATAACATAGGGGTTTAGATAAAGTAGTCATGGTATATACCCATAGCCAAGCCCACTTAAGGGATGACATTGTGGGGAGTAGGCAAGGAGGCATAAATCATCTCTGATTTGACCCCAAGGACATGGTTATCCATTCTTGGTGGCCTCCTAATCTTCCAAGTCCTAGAGTGTCAAATAAGGGACCTAGCCTACAAGGTACCCCTAAAGGTCATAGTCCCAATGAGTGAAATTACTTTCCAAGTATGGGTGGATCAAATGAATTCTTTCAAGAAAGGTAACCATGCAATGAGGTGCCTAAACATAGAGCAATACCATGCAATCATGTTCCTTATTGGTCTACCTCACACAATTATATTCAAGATCAAGGGTAGGGCTAATTGATCATATTATGCTCTCAACTTGACCTTCTCCAAAGTACAATTATCAATATGAGTATGATACTCATTGCATGATTTAAGCCAATTCTATCCCTACCTTCCTCATTGATGAAGGAAAAAATGAGGAAAGTATTAACTATCATCAAGATAATTAATCCATGAAAGCATGATGTGCCTCAGTGCTAGCAAAATATCAAGAACATATATTTAGGAGTGAACCTCAAGTAAACACAACTTCTCTCAATCAATGGAAACACGTATTACATCTCACATATCCTCTTGAATAGGATAGGTTATTAGAGAAATAGTGCTAGGGCACATAGGCCTCATATAATTTAACAAATAAACCAACTAGTCCAATGGTATGATGATCATCAAACTAAGTTTAATTAACTTTGATTAGATAAAGAATGCTTGGATCTCTTAGATCATCGAAAGTAGTTTGAAATATAAAGACTTGAATATCAAATTCAATAAACATTGCACAATGGGGTTCCTACCCCAAGCATGCATAGATAGGAGACTTGTCATAGAAAACCCACTTTCCATAAAAATAGACCTTCCAGACCTAATCAAATGTTTCCACTTCAACCTCCTAGGCCTAATTCAAAGTTACCTACTAGATCTAACATAGATCACATTAAATAGGTATTAGTTAATCCTTGTAGGCCCTCTCAAGAAACACCTTATGGACCTTATGACAATTTGGAACAAATTGAGGAATACCTACAAGCACATTTTTGAGGTATGGTTTATAATAATAAACCACCTCAATATATGCTTGGCATTCCTTGCATTCCTTTGCAGGTCCAAAATAAATAAGAGGAGATTAAAACCTCTGATGTGTATCAAGCATTGCTTGAGTGCATGGAAATTATAGAGAGTAATATGGTTGGGATTGGACTTCAAAATAGCACCTTGCATTAGTTGTGTAGCCAACCACTACATACATCTATATCTTCCCCTCAATACCCTATGCATTTTAAAATGCCTAAATTGGACAGATTTAAGAAGGAGGAAGATGCACAAGAGCACATCACTAGGTTAATGAACCAGTGCTTCAGCATCCAGGAGAATGATGTCTTAATCCTAAGAATATTTTTGGTTACCCTCTCTAGCCCAACTGTTGAGTGGTTTAATCAACTTCCAAGGCACATCATAAATACCTTTGAAAAATTTGCAGACACATTTTTAGAACATTTTGCCTTTAATACCAAGAGAAAGGTGACCTCAAGAAACCTCACAAGGTTAAAAAATATGAATATGAGTCTATCATAGACTATGGTAAAAGATGGTGAACGCTTCTAGCTAAGCTAGCCTACCTATTACCAGTGTTTGAGTTGACTCAAATGTTTTCAAAGAGTTTTCTAAAACCAATATCCTTATTGTTACAACTCTAGTAGTATCCCACTCTTGAATATGCTCTAGCATGGGCTAGAACCATAGAAGCAATTAAGATTCAATATGGAGTTATCTCAAAACCTCGTAAGAAAGAGTGGACTGAGAATCCACAGAGAAATCCAACATAATCAAATTTGGTGGCAGTCAATCAAGTTGCAATAAATTTTGTATGGCCTGCACAAACATCATCTCAGAAGGTAAATTATCAGGCCCAACCTCCTCCTACGAGTTACAACAATAACAACCAAGTGAATCAGGGGAAACATTAGCAACATCGCCCTAGGTGATAGCATACAGCCTTCACTGAGTCAATGGACTCCCTATTTTATTTTCTATGTGCTACCAAAGTGATTACTTTACCAAAAATCAAGCCTATAGACCCGAGTACAAGAAAATAAAAGCCTATGGGAGATCGAGAAGATTTATTTTGTAGATATCATAGAAATATTTGGCATGACTTGTCTACATGCTACAATTTCAAAAACCTAGTGCAATATATGATTGAGAGGAATGACATTCAAGTGGATAATACTCTCACCGCAAGCAAAAAAAACATGGGTGTTTTAAAATACCTATTACCTACTCATGAGGTATAGGTAGCTCCTACCAAGAAAATTAATGAGATCAAGGTAGCACCCCCTCTACAAGGGTTCATCGGGATGATTAGTATTTTGACCAGGAATAGATGCTACCCGAGTCAAGTTGCAACACCTACAACATTGACCGATATTCCATCAATGTTATAGCCTCTATCACGTCCATTAAAAAATCCTTCTTCCTTTTCTAGTGGTGACAGTAAAAAGTAAGCTTGCTCAAAGCTTATGAACAACATTGGCTAAACCTTCCATATAGAGCTTGTTCAACAATATCCACCTCATAGAGAAACTCTTATGGATATTATTAAGTTGATAGATCAACAATCCTAGGATTCTAACTCCTTTATCAATTTTGTGGGGCATGTATAGAAGTGTAAAGAACCAGTGATCATGTTCCATGAGCACAAACTCAAACTGATATAAAATGATGCAATTGATCCTCCTATACACTTCATTGTATGTGTGAATGGAACACCATATAAAAGAGTTTTAATTGAAAATGTTTTGTCAAGTAACATAAGAACCACTAGTGCTCTCAAACACCTAGTACTTCTGACATCTTGTGTTGTTGCATCCACCTACACCCTTCAATAATTCAATGATACAATATACTCCATAGTTAGCACTATAATCCTACTTATTCATGTGGGATGCAAAACTATACCAATATTGTGTTATATTTTAGAGGGTGCAATGGCCTACAACATATTGATGGGTAGATATTGGATTTGAGAAATGAAGTGTGTCAACTTCATCACTCACAAATGTATAAAGTATATTTGTGAAGGGTAGGCACACATCATCTTTGCAGACCTTGAGCCCTTTAAGTACTACAACTTGGTTTAGAAAATCCCTGAGTTGTTATTACCATCGACTCATGTATGCTTCTAACTAAAAATATCCATATAGGATCCAATTCCATCAACATCACCTTCCATTACCCCTAAACCATCTTCTTCTATGCCATCATCATTATTGGCACCTTCTGAAAAACCTTCATCATCATCCAATCCTCTACAGAGGAATATGTTGAATAGGCCAATCGATGAGATCCCTCCCATAATTTACACCATATCTATAAAAGATATTCCTATTTTATAAGATAAGGAACCATGTCATGAGGTACATATTGATTCATATCAAGCCTTTCTTCTTTCTCCTCAACCTAAACCATCCTAGGTTACAATACAATTGGCCAATACAAGTTTAGGGGAATAACTAGTGAGGAATATCACAACAATTCTACCTATTGAGACAGTGCAAGATATGGGATGACCTCGTATACCCATAGGTAGCATCATACCTCTCGGTAAACAACCCAATAAAACAAATTTTATATACAAGGATATCAAATATGGAACAGTACAAATTACTCAACATGAAGAAGATGAAGAACCTTTCTTTGAGGACATAAATTACATGTCAAATACTGACAATGCCTTGTGATATTTGCATCGCTACCATTGGTGTGGCCATGGTCTAGGGTTATATGAACAAGGTACTCATGTTACTTTCCAGCCATAATATCAATTACCATATGATAAATCTAGTTTGGGACACAACAAGCCAGTACCTTTATATTTTCTCATTGAGAGCTTAGAATACCTATGTCTAAACTACAGGGATGAGCTTGCACATTATCCATATTCTAACCCAAATATTGTATACTCATTGGAAAAGTACTTTCCCACAAATATGTCAAATCAAATTTTATCTCATTATTTCACCTAATCTCAAGAAGTGGGTGAAGGTTCACATATGCTTCCATATGATAGTGAGGAAGAGGATCAAGGTCCTCCTCATGAATGGACAATAGATGATAAGCCAGACTATGGTATAGCACCCATAAATTACCCAAGTTAATAGGAGCAATAGAAGCAAGTTGTCACATTGGATGATGAAGAATAATTCTACCTACACATGTTCCCAGTACACCATCCCATGTGACGATAGCTTTTACCACCTGAAGATAAATCTTGTGGCCTACCCCATAGACCATAGAAATCATGTTCCACCACCATCATAGTAACCCTAGATATTCCAGAGATAATCCATATATAGGGGGTCTTTAATATAGGAAGTCCCTCCAAAGGCATCTAAGACACCTTTGGTCACCATCAAATGCTCCAATGAGATCTACGATCCCTTTGGTCAACCCAAAATGCTTCAAGGTATTCTATGACTCTTTGGTCAATCTAAAATTCTCCAAGGTAGTCTATGAACCCTTTGATCAATCCAAAAAACTCCAAAGCAGTCTACAATCCCTTTGCTCAACTTAAAATACTCCAAGGCAGTCTACGAACCCTTTGGTCACCTTAAAATACTCCAAAGTGGTCTATGACCCGTTTGGTCACCCCAAAATGCTCCAAGGCAGTCTACGACCCCTTTTGTTAATCCAAAACACTCCAATATTTTCTACGACTCCTTTGGTCAACCTACAACACTCCATTATGGTTTACGACCCCTTTGGTCAACCTAAGATGCTCCAAGGTGGTCTATGACCCCTTTGGTCAAGCCAAAATTCTCCAAGATGGTCTACAACCCCTTTGGTCAACCTAAAACACTCCAATGTGATCTATGACCTCTTTGTTCAACCTAAAATACTCCAAGGTAGTCTATGATCCCTTTGGTCAACATAAAATGCTCCAAGGTGGTCTATGACTCCTTTGGTAAACTTAAAATGCTCCAAGGTAGTTTATGATCCCATTGGTCAACCTCAAATGCTCCAAGGTGGTATTCAACCCCTTTGGTTAACCTAAAACACTCTAATATGGTCTATGATCTCTTTGGTAAACCTAAAATACTGTGAGGTTGTCTATGACCCCTTTGGTCAACCTAAAATGCTCCAAATTAGTCTACGACCCCTTTGGTCAAACTAAAACACTCAAAAGTGGTCTACAAAGCCTTTGTTCACCTTAAAATACTCCAAAGGTATCTATAAGCTCTTTGGTCATCCCAAAAAGTCCCAAAGGTATCTATAAACCCTTTGGTCACCCAATAGCTCCAATGGCATTCACTAAACCCATTGGTCAAACTCTATATATATATATCAAAAATCCAAAAACATCATTAAAACATATATATATATATATATATATATAGATAGATATATGTATATATTACATTGCATTACATTTCATATCATTGAATTATAACATCACTTGCATTAGGCATACCCATCATTGCATTTTGCATTTTAGAGTTGATCATACATATCTAGCACTAGGTATGTACACTACGCATCTGTCAAAATCAATGTTGTTAAAGGTCATTTTTACTACCTATTTGCATTATATCTATCATTTCCATCCATATTCCATACTGTGTATCTTTTTTCCTTCACTTAGCCATTGTTTATAAGGCATCTTTAAGGTTCTCGATCACTCAAGCCGTCTCTAGTTTTCTTTTCAGAAGGTAGAATCTTGTTTAGATTGTACCTTGTATATGTCAAAATCCCAACACATTTTCACACTAATAAATCCAAGTATTTCACAAGAAAATATGAAACCAACAAAGTTGTATGTGTTACCTTAAGAGAAAATTTTACCTCGCTCATCCTCCTATGCAAATAGTTGAAATATGATGAGAATTGTTAAAAGGATAAGTTCCTCCTTACCCAAACAATTAAAATCTCTTGCTTCAAGCTAGATTGGGGTAAGTATCCAAAATAAAAGGAAAAATAAATAGTGGCTATTACAACTTAAAAAGATTAAAAAAAAATAGTGATTTTCACCATTAGAAAAAGTAAAAAGAAAAATAAATAGTGGTTATTACCACTACCAAAATCCCTTGCTCACCAAAACATAAATGAGCAACTCCCTAAAGTAATTCAAATATAAAGGAAACGAATGGAGTATTGAATTTGAATCCCTGGAATTCTCAAGGTAAGTGCCTAAACATTCAATTTTCATTAACGTTGTTTAGAAAAGGGTAATTTGAAAATTTTCATGTCTTTCTTAGGTGATTAGGTGCTATATTCCCCTTTTCTGAATTCCAATATAATGAACCAAAAAAAAATAGGAAAAAAAACGATCTTAGATATTTGAGTGGTTTGCTTCCATGTGATCTGCCTAAAGGTTAGGTTTTCATATAGGCTAAATATTTTGAAGGTTCTTTTTTATTTATGCATCTAATTTTTAAAGTAAAATGCTTCTTATGCATTTAGTGAAGATTCATTGAATGCTACTTTGTTTACTTTCATTAATTATAAAAGGAACCACACACACCACGTCACTTTTAAACATTAGTGAGTTGGAATTCATCCCCAACCACTAATAGAGATCAACGACGGTGGGTTTCATAGTCACCCATTGTCTTAAATCTTATGAACCCTATTTTTGGCCAAAGACGACTCCAAGAACCATCTTAGCCATGGAAAATTGCATGTACTCCTCTTCGAAGGGTGTATCACCATCCATGGTCAGTATGGGTGAGGACTGGTAGGACTTGTGCTCCCTGATCAGGAATGGGCTTCATCTCCATACTTTGGTTGGTTCACATGACCAAATTTTGTTTTTTGGTTGTTGAGATATGAGTATACATGTGAAATCCTTAAAACAATTGAGAGTTACATCAACAAAATTCAAAATACATGAAAGAGATTCTTTACAAAATAAAAAATTAAGAACACATTAAATATTTTAGGAGCACATATCAATATTTAAAACTAATAAACATTTGTATTCTTGTGTAATTCTATTTTTGTGTGTTTTAATCATTAAAATTTGTAAATAAGATAATCACATAGGTATTTAGATAAATTAGTCATGGTATATACCCATCGACAAGCCCACTTAAGGGCTAACACTATGGGGAGTAGGCAAGGAGACATAGATCATCTCTGATTTGACCCCAAGGACATGGTTATCCCTACTTGGTGACCTCCTACTCTTCTAAGTGTTAGAGTGTTAGATAAGAGACCTAGCCTACAAGAGACCCCTACATGGGGTACCCCTAAAGGTCATAGTCCCAATGAGGGAAATTACTTTCCGAGTATAGATACATAAAATGCCTTCTTTCAAGAAAGGCAACCACACAATGAGGTGTCTACACATAAAGTAATACCATGCATTCATGTGCATGCTCGGTATACCTTGCACACTTGTGTTCAATATCAATACTATACACAAAGGGTAGGGCTAAATAATCATATTATGCTCTCAAAATGCCCTTATCCAAAGTAAAAATATCAAGATGAGTATGATACTCATTGCATGGTGTAAGCCAATTATGTCCCCACCTTCCTCATTTATGAAGAGAAACATGAGAAAAGTATTAAATATCATCAACATAATTACTCCATGCAAGCACGATGTTCCTCAGTGCTAGTAAAATATCAATAACATATATTTAGGAGTGAACCTCAAGTAAAAAGGACTTATTTCAATTGAGATAAATGCATAGTAGACCTCACAAATCCTCCTTAATAGGATAGGTATTAGGGCAATAATGCTAGAGCACATAGGCCTCACACAATTGAACAAATATACCAACTAGTCAAAAGGTATGTTGATCATCAAACTAAGTTTAATCAACTATGATTAGATAAACAATGCTTGGGTCTCTTAGATCGTCAATAGCAGTTAGAAATATAAAGAATTGAATAGTAGATTCAAGAAACATTGCACAATGGGGTTCCTACCCCAAGCAGGCATAGATATGAGGCTTGTTAGAGGTAACCCAATTTCCATCAAAACAAACCGTCGAGGCCTAATCAAATTTTACCACCTATTGCGGCCTCTCCACAACTATCCCCAATTCTTGAGGACCCACCTTTTACTTTACGATTTTGGGGGTTTTCATGTGCTTTAAGTGCTAATTTTGTTAGGTCCCCTACCCTTGAAGGTTTAAAGGTTTCTATGTTGTTTGGTCTATTCTTCATTTTATGTTTGTTGGATATTTTTGGGTGTTTTTTGGAGTTTATAGTGTGGAGATTAGATGTGTTAGTGCTTGGGTTAACTTTAATTATTTTGAAATTAAATTCAAAACATTTGAAATTAATCCAAAGAAAAATCATGTAAGTGTTTTCTTAAGCCATGTTTTAATAAATTTTTATTTTTAAAAATAATAATAATAATAATAATAAAACAAAAAAAAGAAAAATAATTTATTATTATATGTTTCATATATAATAATAATGATAAAAAAATAATAAAAATAAAAATAAAAATGAAATTAATGCTTATATATGGTAGGTATATATATAAAAAAAAAAAAACTATAATATATATACATATACATGTATATTATAAAATTAAAAAATAAATAAAAAGAAAAACATAAAATAAATAGAATAATGATAATAAAAAAGAAAATCTTAAGTTAGTTTTCACTTTGATTAAGAGGTTTGTTTTGTTTTATTTTACTTAGTTTCTAAACTAGGCTTCATTTTATTTTTAGATTTTAATTGTCGTATTTAGCATTGTTTTAATTTTAGAATTTAGTGGGTTTTTATTTTAGATTAGACTTTTAATTGTTTTTAGAATTTAATGGTTTTTTATTTTAGATTATACTTTTAATTGTTTTATAATCTAAAGGGATCTTATATATCATTTTACCTGCAGGTAATGAGGGTGGATAGGATACGCATCATAAGGCAGCAAAAACTTTCTCAGGTAATGAAGGTGGACAAGATACACGTCATAAGGCAGCAAAAATATTCTCAAGAAATAATTGCGTGAAAGGAGCAAAAGAAGGATAATTATGGAAAGAAATGGAAGCGAAGCATTATGAAACACATGGACAGAGGCGTTGGAGAGGGGGAACGAAGAACTTAAAGGATGAGTTTTAAATATAGCATTGCAATAGATGAATGGGGAGGGGGAAAATTTTGGAGGCAGGACTACATGCAAATGGCTTTTGCTTTGAATTCTTTCTTTCCATGTTACTAGAATGGAGTTCTACCATACAATGTCAATGGCTGAAGTTGTATTTTACCTTTTAATGAGTTTATTGAAAAATAAATTGCATGTCAATATATTGAAATCTTTGCAGGTTTTAATGCATTTCTATTGGTTAATATGTTGTTATTATTTAATATATTTCCTTTCCCATAGGATATAACATCTCTTTAATATCATATTGCATCCATATGTGTCCCATTAAGGCAGGTTTTCTATGCAAGATATTAACATTGTAGGGTTTACGGTGATTTCCAAGTTGCAATGCTCTAGTTCATTTCAGTTTTATTTTTAATTTATTTATTTTAATTTAATTTATTTTATTATTTATTTTATATTTCTAGCCCTAATTAGATTTATTTATTTATTTTAAAACATTTCAAAAATAAAAATAAAAATAGAAAAAATAAAGAAATATATTAAACATAAAAAAATCCAAAAAAAAAAAAAATTAATTTTGCAGAATAAGCTTTAAAATTTGATTTAAAGAAAATATGGTTTTATTTCAAGACAAATGTAAGATTCCACTGTTATTTAAAGTTCTCAATTGTAAAGGGAATTTTGCAGGTTTTTTTCAATAGGCTTTCACCATTTTGAAATAGCATGTTGATATTAAGATTTATGTTTTATTTTCAAGCAATTAGTCATTTTCCTTTTATGAAATTCCAATTTCAAAAAACGGAAATGATTTATGAGGTAATTTTAAAGAGGCTATTTTTTCTTCAAAGTAATAAGTTAGTTTATTTCATGAAAATCACAATTTCATGAAAAGGAATAATTTATTCAGCATATTACAGGCCTTTTATTAACTCTCTTTATGAAAACTCATTTCATTAAATATAGTTATTAATGAAGTACATCAAAGGGATTTCATAGCTACAACACTGGCCATTCAATGTTATTCCATTTTCATGTTTTAAACATAAAAGGTATCAACTCACCATTGTTAAGAATCACATTTATTTTCTCTTTTAATTACATGAATAGTAATAGCATGACATACTAAAATGACCCCAGCACAGGCCCCTTGTTAACATTTTTTTTACAGAGCATTGAGGCATTCCTAGCACCTTTGACCCATTTGACACGTATACATGCACACAATAGAGTAAAAGGAACCTTGGAGAAGTTTTTACTTATTTGCAAGAGAGAGTTTTTCTACGGAAATTCTAAATGTGAGTGTGGTTTTGCACTTGGGAAAAATCACCACTCAACACCACCTCGACCTCCTAGGCCTAACATAGATCACCTTTAGCAGGCGTTTGTTCATCCTTGTAGACCCACTCAAGAAACATCTTATGGGGCTTATGACGATTTGTAAAAATATGAGGAATACATAGAAGCTCCTTTTGGAGGTATGGTTGATGATAATAAAACACCTCAACATATTCTTGGCATTCCTCACCTCCCTCCATAGGTCTAAAATAAAAAAGAGGAGATTAAAATCTTTGATGTGTATGAAGAAATTGCTTGAGTGCATGAAAACTATAGAGAGTAATATGGCTAGTACTGGACTTCAAAATACACCTTGCACCAGTTGTGCAACCAACCATTGCATCCATCTATACCTTCTCCTCAATACCCTAAGCATTTTAAATTACCTAAATTGGATAAATTTAAGGGGAAGGAATATGCACAAGAGCACATCACTAGGTTAATGAACTAGTGCTTTAGCATCCAAGAGAATGATGTATTAATCTTAATAAAAAAATTTATTACCCTCTTTGGACCAACCGTTGAGTGGAATCAACTTCCAAGGCACATCATCTATACCTTTGAACAATTTGTAGACACGTTCTTGGAATTTTTTACCTTTAATAACAAGATAAAGGTAACCTTAACTAATCTCATATGCTTAAAACAATATTAAGATAATCCTATCATATACTATGGTAAAATGTGGTGAACACTTCTAGCTAAGCCAGCCTACCTATTACCAGTGTTCGAATTGACTCGAATTTTTTCAAAGAGTTGTATAAAACCAATATCCTTATTGTTACAACTCTAGTTGTATCCCACTCTTGAAGATTATCTAGTGCAGGCTAGAACCATATAAGATATTAAGATTCAAAAGTAAGATATCTCAAAACCTCACAAGAAAGAGTGGACTAAGAATCTAAAGGAAAATATGACACAATCAAAGCTAGCGATAGTCAATCAAGTTGGCATCAATGTCTTAAGGCCTACATTAACAACACCTCCTCAAAAGGTAAGTTATTAGGCCTAACATCCTCCTACAATTTACAACAATAAAAACCAAGTGAATTAGGGGTAAAATGAGCAACTCCACCCTAGGCTATAGTATAAGCCCTTCACTGAGTCAATGGACTCCCTATTTGATTGTCTATGGGCTACCAAAGTGATTACTTTACTAAAAATCAAGCCTATAGACCTAAGTACAGGAAAACAAAAGCCTATGGGACATCAAGAATATTTATTTTGTATATATCATAGGCATATTGGGCATGCCTTGCCTATGTGCTATAGTTTCAAAAACCTAGTGTAAGATATGATAGAGAGGAATGACCTTCAAGTGGATAATACTCTCATCACAAGCAACCAATACATGGGTGTTTTCAAAGACCCATTACCCACTCATGAGGTATAGGCAACTCCTACCAAGTAAATGAATGAGATCAAGGTGGCATCCCTCTAGTCCATTGAGATGGTTAGTATTATGACTAGGAATAGATGCTACCCAAGTCAAGTTGCACCACCTGCAGCTTCAAGCAATATTCCATCAATGTCATAGCCTCCATCACCTCCAGTACAAATCCTTCCTCCTTATCTAGTGGTGACAGTAAAAAGTAACCTTTCTCAAATCTTACAAACAACATTAGCTAAACCTTCCATATATTAGCTTATTAAACAATCTCCACCTCATAGAGAATCTCTTATGGATATTTTTAAGTTGATAGATCAACACTCCTAGGATTCTAACTCCTTTATCAAATTTTTAGGGCACTTAAGATAGTGTAAAGAACCAGATATTATGTTCCATGAGCATAAATTCAAATTGGTAGAAAGTTATATAATTGATCCTCTTCTACACTTTATTACATGTGTGAATGGAACACCATATAAGAGGGTTTTAGTTGATGTTGGTTTGTCAAGTAAAATAATAACCACTAGTGCTCTCAAAAACCTAGGAATTTCAACATCCTATGTTGTTGCATCCACATATACACTTCAAGCATTCAATGATACAATATGCTCCATGGTCGGCACTATAGTCCTACCCATTTAGGTGGGATGCAAAATTATACCAACATTGTGTCATGTTTTGGATAGTGTAATGGCCTACAAAATATTTATGGGTAGACCTTGGATTTAAGACATGAAGTGTGTCCCCCCATTGCTCACAAATTTATAAAGCATACTTATAAATGTTAGGTACATATTATCTCTACAGACTTTGAGCCTTTTAAGTATTGCAACTTGGTGTAGAAAATCCTCTAGTCGATATTACCATCGGATCATGTGGACTTTCAACTAAAAACATCCATACAGGATCCACTTCCATCACCATCGCCTTCCATTGACCCATTACAATCTTCTTCCATGCCATCATCATTATTGGAACCTTCTTAAAAACCTTCATCATCATCCTATCCTCTATAGAGAAATATGTTGAAGAGACCAATCGATGAGATCCATCCCATCATTTCCACTATCTCTATGAAAGATATTCCTAGTATAGTATATAAGGAACCATATCATGAGGTTTATATTGATTTATCTCAAGCCTTGTTTCCATATCCTTCACCTTAAACATCCTAGGTTACAATCCAATTGGCCAATAAAGGTTTAGGGGAATACCTAGTGAGGAATATCACAATAATTCTAGCCATTGAGACAATGCAAGATATGGTATGACATCATCTCTTCATGGGTAGCATCATGCCTCTCGGTATACCATCCAATAAATAAAATTATATATGGGGATATCAAATATGGAACATTACAAATTCCTCAACAAGAAGAATATGAAGAACCTTTCTCTAATGATGTAAATTACATGTCAAATATTGACTATGCCTTGTGATATCTACATCACTACCATTGGTGTGGCTACTATATATGGTTATATGAACAAGGTAATCATGTTCCTTTCCAACCATAATATAAATTATCATATGATAAATCTAGTTTAGGACACAACAATATGGTAACATTAGATGTCCTCATAGAGAGCTTAGAATGCCTAGGTCTAAACTACAAGGATGAGCTTGCACATGATCCCTATGCTGACCCAAATCATGTTTACTCATTGGGAGATTACTTACTCACAAATATGTCAAATCAAGGGTTATCTCATGATTTCACCTAATCTTAGGAAACATACACTTCCATACGATAGTGATGAAGAGTATCAAGGTCCTCACGAATGGATAACAGATGATGAATACAAATATGGTATAACACCCATCAATTATCCAATTTTATATGAGGAACACAAGTAGGTTGTCCAATTGGATGATGAAGTAGAATTCTACCTATGCATATTACCAGTACACCATCCCATATGACGATAGCTTTTACCACTTGAAGAGAAAGTTTTTTGCCTACCACATAGACCATCATTGGTCAGGTCATTCCACCACCACTGCAACCACCCTAGTGACTTTACAGATAATCCATAGGGTCTATAGATAGGGGGTCCGTAAGATAAGGGGTCTATAGACAGGGGGTTCGTAATATAGGGGGTCCCTCCAAATGCATCTACGATCCCTTTGGTCACCCAAAAATGCTCCAATGTGGTCTTCGACCCCTTTGGTCAACCCAAAATGGTCTAAGGTAGTCTATAACATTTTTTGTTAGCCTAAAATGCTCTAAGATAGTCTTCAACCACTTTTGTCAATCCAAAAAACTCCAAAGTAGTCTGCATCCCCTTTGGTCAACCTAAAATGCTTCAAGGTAGTCTATGAATCCTTTGGTCACCTTAAAATTCTCCAAAGCGGTCTATGATCCTATTGGTCATCCCAAAAAGCTCCAAGATGGTCTACGACTCCTTTGGTCAATCCAAAATTCTCCAAGGTGGTCTATGACTTATTTGGTCAGCCTAAAACACTACAATATGGTCTACGACCCCTTTTGTCAACCTAAAACACTCCAAGGTGGTCTACGACCCTTTTGGTCAATCCAAATTTCTCCAAGATGGTCTATGATCCCTTTAGTCAACATAAAAAACTCCAAGATAGTCTATAACCACTTTGGTTAACATAAAATGCTTTAATATGGTCTATGATCTCTTTGGTCAACCTAAAATTGTCCAAGGTAGTCTATGATCCCATTGGTCAACCTAAAATTCTCCAAGGTGGTCTACGACCCCTTTGGTTAACCTAAAATACTCCAAGGTGGTCTACGATCTCTTTGGTCAACCTAAAACATTCCAAGGTGGTCTATGACCCCTTTTGTCAACCTAAAATTCTCCAAGGTAGTCTACGACCCCTTTGGTCAACCTAAAATGCTCAAAAGTGCTCTAAGAATCCTTTGTTTACCTTAAAATACTCCAAAGGTATCTATAATACGTTTGGTCACCCCAAACTATTCCAAAGATATCTATAAACTCTTTGGTCACACAAAAGGTCTAGTGGCATTCACTAAATCCATTGGTCAAACTCTATATACACATATATCATAAATCTAAAAATATCATTAAAATATTAAAAACATAAACATATTACATTATAACATCACTTGCATTAGGCATGCACATCATTGCATTTCGCATTTTAGAGTTGATCATACATTTCTAGCACTCGGTATGTACACTAGGCATCTATCAAAATTAATTTTTTTAAAGGTCAATTTTACCACTTGTTTGTATTATATCTATCATTTTCCTCCACATTCCATACTATGTGTCTATTTCCCTTCACTTAGTCATTGTTTATAAGGTGTATTTAGGGTTATTGATCACTCAAGCTGTCTCTAGTTTTATTTTCAGATTTTATAGAAAGCTATAATTATTTTTAGAAGGTAGAATCCTAATTATATTGCACCTTGTATATGTCAAAATCCCAACACATTTTCACACTAATAAATCCAAGTATTTCACAAGGAAATATGAAACCTACAAAGTGGTATGTGTTACCTTAAGTGAGAAGTTCACCTCGCTCATTCCCCTATACAAATGGTTCAAATATGATGAGAATTGGTAAAAGGACAAGTTCGTGCTTACCCAAACAATTAAAATCTCTTGCTTCAAGCCAAATTGGGGTAAGTATCTAAAATAAAAATAAAAATAAATAGTGGTTATTACCACTTAAAAATATTTTAAAAAATAGTGGTTTTCACCATTAGCAAAAGCAAAAAATAAAATAAATAGTGGTTCTTACTACTTCCAAAATCCCTTGCTTACCAAAACAAAAGTGAGCAACTCCCTAAAGTAATTCAAAGATAAAATAAAAGAAGGGAGTATTGAATTTGAATCCTTCGAATTCTCAGTATTTGAGAATCATAAGGTGATCCTCATTGCAAGTTAGGTGACATCAATCTTGCATGGTAATGGCGGTATCCTTATGCATGACAATATGTCTATCATATTAGCAACTTACTTTCATATAGAACAATGTTTTCATGTAGATGAGCTACCTTTTGGTAGCCTATATTGCCTAGTAGTTGAATACAACTACGTACAAAACTCAGGATCATGATACTCTTAGGGTGGTCTTCACTATAGATGGTCTACATTAATCCTATTTGGCATTGGGGTAACCTTATACATTATCATAGAAATGAATTCACTTGCACATACAAAGATATTGAGTATCTTGGTCATCCTAGCAGATTTATACCTTACCAAAAAGTATTTCAAATCTATTATATAACTTTTCATTAGATCACTAGAGTGTTTGAGTCTCAGGAAACTCAAATATATCATATAACATAATATTATTTAATCCATCACATGTTTGTCAGTTTGCTTTTGGATAATACATTATATAATCTCTAGATAGACATGAAAAAGAATAGATGAAATTTGTAAATTATACGGTGCTAGCATCTAGTATGTCAATAGTATTCATAACTCATTAGTATAAATTAACAAATCATCCATCTCATTTTTGTATAAAATCATATACATATCATCAAAATTACATCTTATTACCCTACATGAATCCATAATAAGCATTCATGACATTGCATCGATAAATGCATCAATAAACCAAGAAGCAGACATAAATGCACATATTTCTCACCACAAGGTGTTTCATAAAGGATAATTAAGCATATCTACTAGTACAAAATATTCAAAAATCATAAAATCAACAAAAAAAATAAAATAAAGCAAAATATCAAGCGCATCTTGTACCCAGTTATATACCCTATATACTTGGTGATTGCAGTGACTAATACTCCATATAATCCAGTAAGATGAGTAAATTACCATATGGCTACTTGAACCAAATTATTCATTGTCGAACTGAAATGTCTTCACTTCATTCCCAATGAAGGTAATTGCAGAAATATTTCTCCACGGGAATGAGTTATTCATTTCTTTTATTCTATGAAATCTCATAAAAGATAAAAATTTCAAAAAAAATTAAAACATAAAAAAAATTAAACAAAAATAGCTACAAAATACCAAAGAAAGACCCTAAAACCCACCAAAAATAAGTTAAAATTAATAAAATTAACAAAGTATCAAAATTGAACTCAAATTGTTCATGGGTGTTCTGAAATGTATCTAATTCACTCTCAAAGAAGGCCATTGTGGCTAGACCACTCCACGAGAATGGGGTATTTAGTCTTTTTCTTCCATGAAATTTCAACAAAATGATTAAAATTATAGCAAAATTGACCAATATTTCAATGGGTAAAACTCATACTTATCCCAATCGAATCGTATGGGTCAATCAACTCATCACTTTCATAATTATTCATGCCCTCATTGACTTTTCACTTGAGAGGGTAGTCATAATAATGAATTTACAATCAAAATCAACACTTAAACACTCAAAAGTGTAACTTGCATACATTCAAAAGAATCATTAGCAAAAATAAATTTTCAATCCTACGCTGGGGTAAATAATAAGAAAATTTGATAAAACAAATTCTTGATCTCCTTGAAGCCTTGGTAATTTACCTGGACAAAGGCTTACAAGTGAAACAAGGAACCAAGACCAAGTATACCCTAAGCCCCTATGATTGCAATTGTAGAATGGTTGAAAGGCATACCAAAATCAATCCTTCAACTATGTCAAAAGAAAGAATTCCAAGAATGTATTCTCTTTCCACAAATTAAGCATCTAAAGTTGGTTAGGTTACTGAATAACCTTAATCATTTGATGATTTAGTCATATATTTTTGCTCAGAACTTTGTTGCACACAACACATCCCAAAAAGGGAGATTTGTAGACACTAAAATTGTGTAAATCAGATAATATTGCCAAGGTGACACTCTTATCAACACAATATAACCCCATTGGGAAACACTCAAGGTTTAGTTAGGGGTACCAACTACTTTTGGGAAGTTTTAACCCACTTTTGGGAGGTTTTGGACCATGTAGCTATGGCCATCCCACCCTAGGATACCATAGTTCATGTCCGTCTAACCCAGGGACAACCAAAATCAACCATACTTGGGTGGAACGTCCAAAACCCTAAAAAAGTCAAATATGGAAAAAATGGCAATCAATTTATGCAATTAATCTCACCCAATCACTCAGAACAGATTAGGAGACTATCACGGCCATTAGGAACTATAATTTTGAGGTCCAAATGGGAAGCCTCTTCCACCCCATGCATGGCAAAGGTATTGACAAGTGGTGGCACCTGCCTTGCATACCGTAACTTGTCTCTTTACCCCCTTTGAACCCTTGGAATATAAATTGGAGTGTTTTCACTCAATTTCAATAGAGATACTTTTGTAATTATTGATCATGAAGAACTATTGATATTTACCCTCACCTTTTACCATCATATTTTTCCTTGGAAACCTCATCAATTGAAGGCATTTACAAGGCACCCCCAAATACGCCCATCCTTTTCAAAACCTATCAATTCCATTGAGTTCATTTACCAAATTGGATGACAACACCTCCAGGAGGATTCTAGACTAGATCCAGGTGGAATTGGTGGCAAAAACCACCTTGTTTTGTGGCCATCCCTACCAGGGACGCTCAATAGTCCCAATTCAAACTCTTAGGGATGGCCATGAATTGGCCCATAATTTTAATCCAATTTCAATATAGATTAATTTAATAGCATTATATTAGTATCATATCAATTTTGGTGAATTTTGGAGTGGTTTTGATTTGGTAATTATGGTTTTTGTGATCATAGTTCTAGTTAGCCCTCTGAAATATGGCCACAAGTTCTTCAATTTTTGCTCATATATTTACAAAATAATATTATATACATCAATATTAAGTTTTCATGTCATCTGGAATAGTCTATACTAATTGATTACACTTTTCACATTCAATATTTTATGCATTTTATGGTTTTTATCATAATACACATATGCTATTAACATATTTCAATTTCTTGTGTGTAGGTACATATTTTCCAATGCATAGGGGAGGAGATATAGAGTAGAAGAAATATAGCTCAAAGTAGTAGCAGTGCAAGCCTGCTCCACAATCGTGAGTGTGAGAGGAACATTCAAAGCACATCATAGGTTCATTGAGGGATTGGATCCTTCAAAATTTGTAACGTAAAATGTATCAAATTGAAAGCCTTCAAGGGGATGTATTGTAATCTCTTATTTGACGAATTAATAAATACAAGGAGAACCCCCAATTTCCTTAAATTATGTGTCACTTATTTTCTTACTTTATTGTCTCTTTTGCATACTATAATAGAACATTAGATGCATTTTAATTTCAATTGTTAGGCGAGTTGTTTTTCATGCTCTTCAGTATAATTTAATCCATATATGATATTTCTTTTTATGTACATTTTTATTTAGTATTATAATATATAAAATTTTATGTGATGTGTTGCTTCATGTACCATTAATATCAATGAATAAGCATTTAACAATTACTCTTTTTAAAATATTTAGTTTTAGGTAAGGATGACAATGAAGACAACAAGAATACTTTATACCTCTTAATATGCACTATGAGGGCTAAAGCATCGTGGTGTAAAGGACAAATCTCATAACCAGTTCATTGTGCTTAAATGCTATGCTTTAGAGTTGCATCATAATGTTGAAAGATGCAGCTTATGCAAGCACATAATCTAATTTATAGTTGATGATGTAAAGATAAAAATATACCTTAATATACAAGGCTGATGTATTAACTAGTATAATCATATAAATGTTAAATGCACATAGTGTGCTTGTTGTAGGATGAAGAGCACTCTATTATGTTTGGTTAGAAAGAAGAACTTTAATTTGTAGGTGAAGGATGGATAAAAATAATACTTCAAAAAAGAAGATGAAACACTTAACCTTTAAACCAATCAAAAAGTAGTTTTAGAATTAATTGGGAAACTACGTTTTTAGCTTATTTTGTATATGGCAACACTCTTTAGGAATCATATATGGATAATTTTATCTTGTAGAGAGGTGTTGGCCATTGGCGCTTTACATATCTACATGCATTTGATACCAAATAGTGATATATGATATTGGTGCCATAGGTTTTTATATTCTTATGAGTTATTATAAACCCATAATAGATTTCGATAATAATGGTCTAATCCAATCTTGCCTTCCAAAATAGTCTACTATAAACTTATGATGTTTATACATAAATAACTTCTTAAATAATGTATAACCACATGAGAACAACTTATACCTCCTTTTGTAAACATGATATCAGATATTTTACCTCGTTACAAACAATGTAGAACCAATCAAATAATACATAACTATGCTTTTTTTTAACATTTGAGGGAGAAAGTTTTAATCAATATTCTATCAATGCTAACATACATATTTGTTCAAATTAAACTACACTCTACAAATTAAAAACTGAAATATTTATTTAAAAACTATTGGAAATGCAATAAACATTTTCTAAATTGAAGTAAATAGTTTTTGAAATTATCTCACACCACCACACATATTACAAACAATTTTTTTTTTTTAATTTAATAATAAGGAAATATTAATTTGAATGTATTAGGTTTCCGACATGAAGTGAATAACTCTATTTATAAAATAAAAATTAAGTCTATTTATCACTCATTCTATGCTTATTTGTTTTTATTTTTTATTTTTTAAATAAAAAGAGGGGTAAATTTTTTATTGAAATCAAAAAAACATACAAGAGTCAAGAATCAAATTACAACAAAACTCCCTCATCTAAGTATATCAGATTTCAATAAACTAGTAAGAGTTTGAGGGCGAAGGAAGCTGATGCCACTCCCTAAAACTCCAACCTTCTTGAAATTTAGAGGTCGATTTATCCAAATAGTCAACAACACCATTCCACTCCCTTTGAATATTAGTAAAAGCCATGAAATCCATATAAAAGTTTTAACAAAGAATCTACCTAACCACCCCTACCAACCTCAAATTAATATTGGTAAGATTACAAGTATTCAACAATTTAATCATAATTTGAGAATTTGATTCACAAATTATCATGCACCAACCCAAAGTATATCCTTGTTCCAATGCATAAAGAACAAACAGGGCTTTCGTATAATTATTGGTATGCCTTCCTTTAAAACATGAGAAAAAGAAATATACCACACCACCATAGTCACGTCCCACTCCACCAATTCCAACATTTCCAGGATTACCCCTGGAAGACCCATCAGTATTAATCTTAAGAACCCCCTAGGAGGGGGCTGCCATCTATCATCTCTCTGCACTTTGTTATTGAATCCCCTCATGCTAAAATAAATTGTAGCATATGGACCAGACCATCAAACCCAAACCATGCATAATCTGGACCTCCACTATGTTCACAAAAATTTTAATCTAAAATTTAGTAGACACAGTTTCTTGGATCATTCTCGATCATTCTCAAAATTCTTTGTCAGACTTGAAAAATAGAGAGCTCTCCCTTGAAAAATTCTCCGATTCTTTTTAAGCCAAATTCTACGGTTTATTTGTTATCTTAAAAAATAAAATAAAATTTTCTATAGGGCCAGATTCTATGCTTTATTTGTTATCTTAAAAAATAAAATAAAATTTTCTATAAACCTATACAAATATATATTTTTATACAAATATATAATTTGTGTGACTCATAAAAGTTTTCAATTTTTAAAAATTTAACTGTTTAAGAAAAAAAAAAAAAAACACCTAATAGTTATACATCTTTTGTATAGTTTTTATTACGAGCTTGTAGTGATGCCTGAGCTGCCTTAAATTTAAAACAATTATACAATTTATACTTAATATTTTGGATGAGTACTATTTTTCACTTAAGACTACACTTCACTACAAGTTCAACAAAAGCTCCCTATTTAGACAAAATCTTCTCACCCAATGCTTTGAGTTTTTTACATCTTTTATGACTGATAAAAAATCCATGGGAAGGTGACTAGCAAAGTCCATTGAAATACTATGAAGCTTCATTAATTTTCTTGTGTGTGAAATGGGCTGCACATTACGTCTGCATTATTCATTTAAAGTTCAAAGAAAATCCCTCTCTCTCTATGTTACAATGCCCGAAAAACCGTTGTTCAATACAATGTGGCAATCATGTTTGTAAGTTTTCCTTTGTAAAAGTGGAAAACGGGGACCCTGAATGGACAAAAGAAGGTGGTTGACCTAATGATAGCTTAGAAGAATATTTTAGTCGGGACATTACTGTATTCGTTCAAGGCTTGAAATTGGAAAATCACTTGAGCAAAATTCAAGTTCTTTCTTCGCATTGGTACTTCAGCGATATCAGCTGTCATGGCGTGGGTACCCACATTTTGTTAAAGCAGAGGATTCATTTTATTTGTAAATTGAATTTTATTTCCAATCATATCTCATGGAAATTAAAATTGCAGTTTGATTATTGAAGGATTCAGTTCTGCCCTTTAAAATTTTATTTCCAATCATATCTCATGGAAATTAAAATTGCAGTTTGATTATTGAAGGATTCAGTTCTGCCCTTTAAAATTGAATCTTGTTTTTGTTTCATATGAAAGATAACATTTTATCTATTTGCAAGGTTCACAAAGAGATCTATGTCCATAGAGAGATTTACAGTCTATATCTATACAACATAATAATTTGAGCTTTTCTTTTCTTCTCAAGTCTTTATAGGAGTGACATGCATTCTGGTTGGATATTTTCTATGATTTTAAAATATCATTAATAAGTTTTAATTAAAATTTAAAATATTATATTATAATTATTAATATTATTGTTAAATGTTACTAGTTTAATTTATCATTTTTTTATTTTTTATTTTTATTTTCGATTAGAATTTTATTAAGTGATATAATTAATTATTGTAATACTATTTACAATTGTAAAACAATCAAGATAGACTCATGAACGTGAGGTCCCTTTTTACATGGGATCATGCTCTTTTGTAAGGTCTAAGAGTCTAGCTTGATTCATTAATTTAGCACATACACCTAGGGTTTGAAGGTCTTATCCCAAATGCAAGTATTGATGATAGAATTCAAGATGCAAGTGAAGACAAAGTGGAAGAATACAAGTTCTTGGCTATGTTATTTTTTCCTTTTCAATATAAACTTTCTTTATATTAAACAAGGATTCACGATATAACAACCTAAGTCTACTCACTTAGTTGTACTACTAAAATTACAAACGTTAACATAGGGTAATTTTTTTGCTTTTAAACTACATATTTGTTTTTTATCAGTGCTTTCAATTTCATAGTAAATTAATTCCACCCAATTAAATATTAACATAAAATTTAGTTAGTACATATATATTATACCACTTTTGGGTTCAAAACTATTGGAGACAGTCACCTAAGTAGATGAGATTGACCAAATCTTGTAAAGGTACCATTAGTGGGGTCAACTTGTCTCATTTAACATCCTCATGTTCTAGCATAAGGGTTGATCAATGACAAGGGCTATCCTCTATGGTCCATAACACCTAGAGGGGGACGCTTTCTTTCTTCATCCCTTAGCATTCATGAATTCATGACCTATCTGGTCAACTTATTTAATTTTTATTATACAAGAGATCAATGTACATGTGCAAGTGTCTAGCTGATTGTCCCCTACTTGGAGTTATCTAGAGCCATGTCAATACCTTGATCTTGTACTTGATCACAAATGGCCATTGTGACTCACGATCATTTGTACCATACCAAACATCGAGGCTAGTTTAGCTAAGTCAAATGAACACGGTATTTATCATAGTACTATTGAGCAACAATCTAAATAAGGCATTTTATATCATCCCTTGTTATCATATCTGAACTAGTCGCTTTTTCTGAACAATTTCATCATTCCATAATTACTTTTGGATTTTTTGTGTGCCTACTCGCACTTCAACATAATTGGATTTTTTTATACCATTCTTTTTCATTGGCATAATTAGGATTTATCCTCCTCAATAAACTAGTTTTGAGGTTTTTAGGATAGTTTCACAAGGTTTAATATTTTTCTAATATCATGCAAGATTAATAGTTTCAACTCTCATTACTAGAGTTCTTCATCCAACATGTTGCTAAACTAATGTGACCCCCTTTCTTAATAGGTTCAACATCTAATCATTTAAGCAAGCAAAAATAACTATTTAAAACATATAATAATAAGATTTTTCTTTTCACACTACTCACATTCTAATTCAATGCACATGCTTCAACTATCCATAAAGCTTTAATATTATACAAAATCTCAACCAAAGTCTAGGTTCTAAATTTCATAAAGTAATTCCTATCCATAGTCAAATGCCCATAACAAGACTAGATTGACTACAGCAATAGCTTTATTTATAATACATAAAACATTTGGTTAATTGATTTTCCATTTTTGGAATTCGATGTTGATCGATATGGGAATATTACTAGTAACTTAATTCAACCTTTTAGCAGCAAGTGCTTCGTGTAAACTTAAACAGTTTAAATAGTTTATCTAACAAGTTTTAGGCCCAAGGCATTGGTCTAAAATAGCCTTACTGACATCCAAGTTTTTATATCTTAAGATTTACTTCAAGCCATTATTTTCCATGGTCAAACTTAGAGTTGAACAAGAAAGTCTCATACATCACACACAATTTTATTTTTAAATTCTCTTTTTGAGCTAAACAAAGTTCAACTAATCAATAAACATTACATGCTATATTAAACACAGTGGCATGATTTGAACCGGGAGAAAATGTGGTCAATTTAGGCACCACTACTAGAATTGAACTCTTATTTTTCAATTATAGAGGATGAACAGAGATTTCAGCAAATTTATTTTCCGTTTGCTCATTTGACAATAGCATCAACATGTATGATTTAAAGTCATATGAATGGATTATCACACAAATACCACTAAGGTGTTTATATAAAAACATTAATTGATCATCCTACCTTGTTATTCAATGGATTCCAAAAAGTCTTCACTCACATACATATTACATATTTTGTTTCATTCTTTACCCAAAACCTTGTTATATTTACCAATAGACAATCAAATGTTATACATGGACAATGCATATGTTGCTTCAGCAAAGGAATAATATTCATTATATAAACATGTAGTTTAACATAAACAATTTGGAAATGATAATGTAGTTTAAATTTACATGAAATAGCCTTTGTGAGTTCTAGCCTAGGTAAGGTTAAGAACTTACCTTTCCAACCTATGAAGAAAGATTTTACTCTATCCAAAAATTATTCTTGAATCTTATTTTTCTTTCCTCTATAAGACATTGGAATACTATAATATGTTGAAGAAATTCTTTCAATTTTAATTTCTATATTATCCAAAATAATATGTTTTAAATTTAGGAAAGTGTTAATGAAAAATATCATATATTTTGTACTATTAATTAAGAGTCTAAAAACCTTCTCACAACATGATACAAATGATTTTAACTCCATGGTTTCATTTATCTGGGGGATGAGACAATATAAAAGGATCAACAATAATTTGAAAGCCATATTTGGAAGGATTGCAACCTAAATAATTTAGTTTTTTTCTTCTAATTTTGCCTTTGGGAAATCCCTTCCTAATGCCTCCACAAGAATAATAAATAGAAACAAAGATAATGGATAACCTTGGTAAAGTTTATTGCATGATACAAAATATTTCATAGGGAATCCGTTGACGAAAATATAATATTTTGGAGTGTTATAATAACATTTAATCCATTTACGCAAACCTTGATTAAAACCAAACATTCTAAGAGGATAATGTAGTAAATATAACATGCTCTATAATATGCTTTACTCATATCTAATTTCATATGCATGGTTAGATATTTTATAAAATAAATATAATTCATGATTTTCCATACAATTACTATATCATTGAGAATTTCTTTACCATGCACAAAAATATCTTGTTTCCCTAAGATAACACAATGTAGAATGATTTTTAGCCTCTTTACCATAATTTTCTAAATAATATTATAAACCATTTTACAAAGGCTTGATACATAAAATTATTAAAATATTTTATCCCATATTTATAAAAATGTTATACTTATTTTCAATATTAATAGTGACATAACATAAATAGGAATAAATTGTAATATATTAAACAATATTAGGAACTTACGTTTCCAATCTACCAAGAAATATTTTATTCTATTCAATTTTTTTTTGGTACTATTAATAAAAGAGGATTTTGAAAGGATCCCCACAACCTTTTACAAAGAGAAATTCCCAAAGACAACCACCTAGGGACCATCGAACAACACCATTGGTTAACAAACACAAACAATGAGGAAACCACATAGACCAAAAAAGAATTTGGTAGGGATTTGGGGAGAACCGAGAGAGTTCAACACCTGAAACCCCCCCAAACAATTATCTCGACCACGTTCCTCCTAATAAAAAAAAATTAAAATAAAAAAATCAATGACCCTGACAACCTCTTTTCTCAAAGGATTCACCCACTATCCCATGAAGGGACAACATGGAACCAAGAACAATAAATTATTACTCCTGCCAATGATGGAAAATTAACTCATTGATACTTGCACCATGCCATCAAAAACCTATGAAGGCACCATGCAGATCACCACAAATGTAGTCCATTCACCACCATCTCACAACATTAAGATCTATCATCAATGTATCGATGTATAATTTCATCTAGGAAATTATTTTGCCACAAATAAAATTCTTAGGTAGTAATGCTCATATTCGCCATTAAGTCCTCAATGAAATTGGCTTCCTGAAATATATCACAATGAACGCAATTCTCAAATAACAAATGTTCTATATGGTCTCCTTTATCAGATTGAACACCTTCCAACCCGCTTAACATTCCGTTTCAATATTTTAATTACCTTAAATGAGTCATCCTCCATGATAGCATTGCAAATTCCTAGATCCTTCAATAGCCTTATGTCAAGGAAAGTAACTATGGCTTTAGCAAACTGGTAATGTTGAGTGCTAAGATTTTCTACGTAGTCATAAATGAGATTTGCTCTACTATTTCAAGTAACTTCCCCAACACCTGCAACACTTGGGTTTCCATTGGAAGCCCCATAAAAATTTAACTTAAACCATCCTTCAAACAACAGGGACCAACGTACAACACTCCTTGGGTCAAGAGCAGGCAGGGACCGAGCCAATGGGATAAAATCTAGCTTCTCCTCCAATTTAAATTCACTCAGGGAGTGATCCAAAGGATAATTTAAATTTTTAAAATAGAAGAAACAACCTCCATATATTTCTAGAGGATTTTGAAACTAATGCAATCCACTTCACCTTCCACATCATTAAACACACACGTGTTTCACTCCTTCCAAACACCCCACATCACATGAGGTAGCAAGAATTTCCAAAAGCACTTGAGATATGGAGAGGAAAAGGGAGACCCCCACTGATAAACACAATCCATAATCGAGTTGGGTAACACCCAAGAGATACCCAACCAAGAGAAAATGAAATAGAGCACTTCTTGAAAGACCCAACAATTGAGTAGAAGATGAGAAGACGACTCCCAATCCTACTTACAAAATAAGCAATAGTTAACTAAACAAAGACCTCTCTTAATGAGATTTTCAATAGATAAGATCTTATTTTGCACCATAAGCCAAAAGAAAATATTAATTTTCGGAGTCAAATTCTTTAGCCAGATCAACTTCACAAGGAATTGACCATTATCTTTAGAGCTCATGAGCTCATATGCTAACTTGACAGAGTAAGAGCCTTCACTGTCTCCACACCACACCAATCTATCACCAACTTCCTCTTGGTGAATGACATACAATCTGAGATATTTCATTAACATACTCCACAACCAATGCTCACTATCAATTGTCTACCCCATGAGGGGATTGACCAAATATTTTCTACCATCATGAGCCACCAAGAAGTTTACCACCTTTGGAGACCACTAATTCTAGATACATTAATCAGTTCTCCAAAACACTAATCTTCAATAAGCGGACAATCTCTCAGCCATTGGTCCTCCCAAAAATCCATAGATTTACCATCATCGATGATCCAACTGCAATTGGATTTAAGGAAGTTGCAAGACTTAATCAGACTATTCCAAAAAGTTGAGCCTCCACTTATAATAAAGTATGAAAGAAAGGAATCAAAATTATATTTCTCAAAATTCTACACCAAAGACGGTCTAAATTAATACTATTCAAAATTAATTCACAAAGCTTATTCTTATTTCATTTATAGGCCAAAGAAATACCCTAAAATATTCATAATAATATGTTGTAAATATAGGGCACTGTTAATAAAAATGATTCTAAATTTTTATAGTATTAATTAATTTTATAACAAAATTATTATAGTATGGTAAAAATAATTAAACTCCATGACATTACTAAATTGGTGATGAACCCAAAGAAAAATATTCTCAAAAAAATATAAGATGAGTTTTGGAGGGGACACCTTTTATTTTTCCTTCTTATTTTTCCTTTAATATAACCATTCCAAATGCCTATATAAAAATAACAAATAGATAAGAATATATTGGATCACCTTTATAAAGTCCATAGGATAAATTAAATAATCTTTTGTAGGCTCCACTTATCAAAATACAATATTTTGGAGTGCTATAACAACATATAACCCATTCATCTCAACCTTAATAAAAAATATTTTTGAGAATATCATGTTGAAAATTCTAGAAAACTCTATGGTATGATTTGTTTATATCTATTTTCATAAGCATTTCTATATTTTTATAGAATTAAGATAATGAAATAACTCTTATTCAATGTTTACTTAATCAAGAGTTTGTTTACCTTAAATAAAACCATTTTATTCCTTGGAGACAATACTATCTAGAATGCTTTTCATTCTATTTACCATTATTTTTAAAATAATATTATAGATCATATCACAAAGGGTTATCAGATGAAAATTATCAAAATATTTTATCTCATGTTTTTTGGGAACCAATGTAATAATAGTGCTATTAAAATCATTTATTGCCACCTTCTTAAAGTCATATTTTCAAATATTTTTTGAATGAATATGAATCCTTTATTTTAATTAAGTTATAATAATAATAATATGAATAGTTTCAGCTTTGAGGATTTAAGAGCCATATTTTTGGAAAATCTTCTACAACCCAATGGGTGCTCTGTTGGGCAGTGACTAATGATCCTACAACTACTTATTGGTTGGTTGAGATGAAGGTTGTGCAACTAGGACCCCAGTTGGGGGCCTAGAGGAAAGAGGTTGGATCAGCTGAATGATATGTAATCGTTAATGGTGTTTTTGGTTTTTCTATTGATACATTTGTTCTCAGGTTGTTTCGACATTGAAAAACAACCCTGTAGCTTCTTGTTCGTCAGGTGAGAGTAATATTGTGTAGTTGGAACTGCGATTAGGGATGACGGAGAAGGAGGTTGACTAAAATGAAAGATCTACAATGGTTGGTAGTGTTGTTCGGTGTTTTTTTTGCTTTTGGGTACGTAGTTCTTGGTTTGTTTTGGGTCTTCGATTCTCTGGTTTGGCTATTTTACTACAGTTGTAGGTGGGATCACAAGGTCAAAGGAAGTACAGTTGGAAACCTAGTTTAGGGACTAGAAGAAGGGGTTTGGGCTAGCCAATCTTGTTGATTAGATGGCTAGACCAATTCACGTCTAGATGCTTGGGACCCAAATTTGTTTTTATCCTCACTCGAGTGGTCTTTCTTATGGAGTTATGCTTTGTTTGCTTAGCACCTGTGGATTGTGTTAATTTTTGTAAGGTTTTTGGGTTTGACGATAAAATATTTTAAGCCTTGGTTTTCATTTTGAACATTCTGCTAGCCATCGAATCTTCTCATAGAAAAATGGTAAAGTTTTAAATTTTCCAATTTTTTTTTAGAGATTATAATTTTAGGGTCTCCTTTATGCCCTGTGTTTCTCTTTCCTGATTTATTGGAAATTTCTCTAGTTTGGATGGTTATTATTTGTAAATTTATTTTTAATTAGTACCATATTTGTTTTTCACTTTATTTCACTAGTAGATCTTTCAGTTACTAAACATGAAATGTTTTTACTAGGCCTATGTTGGATTGCAAAGATCATATTCTATACTATTTCATGGCTCTCAATATTTGGGTTGTGTTGAGTGTATTCTTATCTCAAGGTTATTCATTCGGGTGGGATATTTACAATTTTTGGAGCTTGAGTGGGTCTTTGGATTTTTAATATATTTTCACTCATGTGTTTCTCCAGATACACTGAAGGATTGTGAGATCATCTATGTTGCTTTAGGGGTACCGATATTTAGTTTGTATTGGATGGTTCTATGGTTGAGGGTTTGTTTAATCTTTGAAACCTTCATATAGATGGGATCCATTAGAAATTTGGAGCATGAGTAGATCATTATTTGTTTGCTATTCTTTTTTGATGCTTTTGTTGAGCACAAGGTGTTCACTCTAGGACTCTTTCAGATTGTAATGTCAAATTTTTGTGGTTGAAGGATTCCCAGTCTCTGGCTTTTATCGAGTGGTATTCTGATCCTAAAGCAGTTTTAAATTTTGATTTTTTTGAAAATATTGGATCTATTTTATTTCTGGAGCTCAAGTAGGTTTCTCATTTTTAATTCTCTCTTTCACTAGAGTTTCCAGTCTTTGGATGGCATTGGGTAGTTTATTGATCCTGATATTGTTTTAAAATATTCTTCTTTATATTGATTGGGATAATTTAAAATTATAGATCTTGAGCGGGTTTTTCAAATTTCAAATATTATTTTAGCTTCTTTTCTAGTGTGGCTCAACTTCACATTGATCGGCTTGGAATTTTGGCCTAATTTTGAGTGCTGCTAGGGTCTCTTGCTTTATTTTTTCTGGGTACTCTTTCTTTGTTTGTCAGTTCTCGGATAGACTGTTTCTCTTTCTATATGCTTATTGTTTATCTATTTCAGGTTTTGGGACCCTTGAAAAACCTTGTTGTAAAAGGTTTGGATTCCCTTTCTTTACCAAATAAAAATAATAATAATAATGAAATTCTTGAACATAAGAGTATTGGTCCATTCTATCGACTTCTACTCTCTTTTGCAAATTTCTAAGTTTGGATTCAATTTCTCTTTTTTCCTTAAATATATTACCAAAATATTTAGCATTCTATATATTCATTTTCATATTTAAATATTTCATGTTTTGAACAAACGTCTACATACATGATAACTCTAAATATGATCTTTATTTATATAGAAGTTTGTCTCATGCCCAAAATTTTCTATATTGGTTTCCATCATTTTCACTTTGTAATTTATTTCTATTTGTTTAATCTCATAATAGTTGTCACATTGAACTGTAATAATTTTGTAATCCACTTATTGGTATCATTCTATTGAGTTAAATTTAATCTTGTTATAGGTAAATGTTTTGTTTATCCCAAGGCAACACATAGTCGATGTATACATCATGCTTTTTCTCTTAGAGTAATTTGTTACTCCAGTATAAATTTCCTTAGAGTGTTGTTTATATTCATTAAAAATTTCTTATTGATAAGATCATATGGAAGTGCAATTTTTTAAATTTATGTCTAAATACTTTTAATAATATTTGTATCCATAAAAAAATGCTCACTCAATGGTCTTCAATATAATGTATCTCTCCCTCTATACGATGAAATATCATCCATTGTTTTATCCATGATTTTTTGACATATGAAGATGATGAAGAAAAACCTTTTTACAATAAATTTCATGTCAAAATTTTATTGAACCACTTTCACTTCATCAAACTTGTAATCCATGGAAATCTTGGCTAGTATTTGTGGAAAATACATATTTACTTTATATTGTGCCCAATCCTTTCATATTTGATAATAACTTATGGTGTAGTATTTGATATCTAAATAAGGTTTTCCATATATTTGCTCTTCCTCTTATTTCCAACTATGAGATCTTTACTTTAAATTAGAACTTTCAAATATAACTCTTTTGCTATTCTATATAGATTTTCTTCACAAGAATATTTTGGATTTTAAATTTCTCTTAAATTTTTTGAAAAGAAAAGTGATGCTTGTTGCTTGTAATTTGTTTGCTACTCGTACATGCTTCTTACTCATGCTCACAATACTAGTTTACTTTCTAAAATAAGAAAATATGAGACTTTATCCTAACCTATACTCAAAATAATACTACAAATATAATAGATAATTAAAATTAGTTAGTAATTTGGAATATTATTAATCTATTTATAAATACATTTCTATTAAATGTTAATAATAAATTATAAAATATTTTTATACATTGAACATATTTAGTTTTATATTTTTATATTTTTATAAGTTGTATGTGGCTTCTATTCAGAGCCACACCCATAAATATATATATATATATATATATATATATATATATATATAATAAAATTCAAAAGTATTACATGTACTATTAGATCATATAAACCATATCCAACAAGTCTTTTTTCCATTTTTTTTTATCAAATATAATCATCAATTTTATCATAGTTCTATGTTTGTACAATTAACTCCATGATATTTTAATTAAGAGATAAAATCTCAGTTAGCTAGTTTCCTTCTAATATTTCAATTTCACCAAGGTGAAGATCAACACAATGATTGGCTGAATTATATGCTAGCTAATTATATTATATAAATATGCTTATATTTCCAAAATATTGCATCCAATTATAAATGATGAATATTAGCAATAGTATTATTTTCTATCTAATTCCCTCATCCTTTTGTTGATAGTATTAATGATAATTTGTGAATACTCCTTAGTTGAATATATTTCCATCATTTTTCTATTGCAATTCTAATCCATATAAGAAGATCCCTAGCCTCTACATAGTTGTTAATTGAAGTTCCATGTGATTTTAAGTGAGGAGAATTTTTCCTTCATTATTTCAAATAATACCACATTCACTAGCTTTTTGTAGATTCCTTTAGAAGCACCATCGAATTTAATTTTTATAAACCAAATTTCTAGAAATTTTTATTTTACCATAAATAAAATTAGATCCTTTGTTTTAATACAATTATCATAGATAACACTTCCATGTATTCTCATATTTGATAACCAAGTTTTTCCTTTTTTTAATTTACTTGGTGAAATGGGTAGCCACCACGAATATGGGAAGGTTGTCTGGATTTTATGACCACCACAATATTTTATGCTATCCATCCTATAATCCGCCACATAGATATTTGTGCAGTCCGCCCCTATAATCACCATGCCACAATCATTTTAAACTTTTACGTCACTGAAAGCACCAGGAAATGGACAAGTGTTTAGTCCGATGAGGCCCGAGATTTTAACCTTAGATCTCTACACCCCTTATGGGGTTTGGTCGAACCAATTGGTCTACACCTTAGACCTTGATAACCAAGTTGTTACCACTTATTTTCTTGCATTTGAGACTTCCCATGATGAGGACCATTCCTATAAACATTCTACAAGACATACAATAATATGGTTCTAAACTTGGGCATGATTTTGATATTTGTATTTAAAAATTCTATCTTTTATTTTAAGCCATAATTTTTAATAAAAAATGACAGGCTATAACATCCATAGAATACATAATACTTTAGCTTTAAAATATTTAATCCAATATTTCAATAACTCTTTTAATGTTGATGAGGCTACCTAATATATTTATATATTCTAAAAATAAGTAATGCCAAATGGTGTGAGAAATTATACAATAAAGAAATAAATGGTATGGTATTTCTAAATCATTTTCACTCAAGGTATATTTAAAAGGTACATAATATATTCTTATTTATAGAATTTCTCCTATGTGAATCTTACTTTAAAGTACTAACCAAAGAAATGTTGAGTCTAGTTACCAAACAATATTCCAAGGAAAAATTCCAGGAGTAGAAACTTTCTTATTGGTATTCTTGCCACACTGCAATCAAAAGTCAAAGAAGGTAAAAATCGAAAAGCGGTCATTTTTTGGAAATTGCCCTAAATGGACACCTATGGACTCAAAAATTTATCCAAAGGAGGGGAAATAAAAAACTAGACTTACGATGAATGAAAAAATCACCCCAATATCCTGAACGGTATGAGAGATATCAAAGTTTTTGTCTTGAGAAATTTCTCCAACACAACTTAAAAATGCAATATGAAGACCTTAAAGGCCCCATATAGGGATAAAAATAGATGATATAGATGGTACAAAAAATTTTTTATTGTAGGTATATTCCCAGTATTTCCAACTATATATTACAATAAACAATTGGGTCAACGAATCAAAAGTTATAGCTCCGAGAATTTGTACCATCAAAAATAATTTTTAGGCACTTTTGGGACGAAACTCCATTTTTTAAAAATTTTGGGGCAAAAATAATGGATGGGCATTAGTCAGTGAAAAAACCATGATGAGAAGGTTTCATCCAAATGAATAAGGAGAAATTTTATAAGTAACGAAAAAAAAGGTCAAAGTTAAAAGTGCCCCTAAAAGGGGGAAAAAATCATTTTTGCCCCTCTCAAGGGTGAAATTTTAGATAAAAGCATTTTCAAGGCAAAAATAGAATGGAGAGCATGTTGGGCATAGTCAAAGTAAAAATTATTTTCGCCCCTATCATGGGTGAAATCACAAAAAGTAGTTTCGGAGAAACAAACATAAAGATGACATCATCCAGACACAAAAAGGAAGGTCAAAGTCAAAGTCACCCTTGGCTAGGGGTGAAAATCATTTTTGCCCCCCCTTAGGGGTGAAATTCCAAATGAATACATTTTGGTATGAAACTCCTTGAAATAACTGATTTTCCTGGCTGTCAAAGTCAACGTCACCCCTCAACAGGGGCGAAAATCATTTTCACCCCTCTTAGTGGTGAAATCAATCATTTTCACCTCCTTTCTTGCAGACGATGTTTTCATATCATTTTTGAGTGATATTACCTAGTAAAGGGATGAAAGCATGTTAAGGGGTGAAATTACCCAGTTTAGGGGTAAAATTACCTAAAAAATGGACAAAAGTATGTTAAGGGCTCAAATTACCTAGTTAAGGGGTAAAATTACCCAGGAAAGGGATAAAATTACCTAAGAAAGAGGCGAAAGCATATTAAGGGGTAAAATTACACAGTTAAGGGGTAAAAACATCAGACTATATGGGAAAAAATAATTTTTACCCCTTCTTTTCAGTAATGTTTTCTTTCAAAGCACACCTCTTGAAAATATCTTTTAGGAAAAGATCAAATACTGGTGGAATTTAAATGTGGAAGCAATGAGATTGATATTTCCTTAATTCATGTTGAATAGATGCCAAAATTAAACGCTACATCCTAGATTGTGATGAGATCCTATTTATTTTCAAGGTGCCCTCCATGGACTTTGTTCCTTCTCAAAGCCAAATTAAATTTCACTGATTTCAATCGGTAGGGGTAAGATTCCAAGGTAGGAGAGAATGTTATCGTGGCCAGGATTTAATATTCAAGCTCTCAATTATCATGTGACATTGTTGAGTCTCAATGCACCGATGCTTGAGATGTTCCCTTCATCATCCATCTATGTTGATTTCCTAGGCACACTCAATGAAAGTCGAATCACTATCTCTTGAAGAATAATCTGATTCGATCATAATCATTACCGAGGAGAGATTTTTTATTGTTGATTTTTGACCAGCCAATATTTTGTTGTGTTGTACATTTAATGAAAGAGACAAAAGTCTCTATAAATATTAAGCATTTCAATGTAATAAAAAAGGATAGACACTCTGTAGAAAAACACTTCATGCTTTCTATGTAAATAGAAAGAACCTGACTTCTAATTTTGTGAATGATTTTTGTGTGTGATTTATTTCTACATTAAGCATTCCTATTTTATATTCATGTCTGTTATCTGCTAAATTTAAATTCTGCATCTGGACTTGAACACTGTTGGTGAGGGAGTTAGTACTGGAATGCAAACTCTGGAAGTTGTATCCATGAAATCATAAGTGGATTCTTTACCTTCTTTATATTCTATGCTGCTATAATACTTGATTTGAATTCTTGTTGCTAGTATATCCCCAATCCTACATCTTCTGGATTATGGTTATATTTTCCATTTATTTCTATTATTTTTATTTCTTTCCCGCAACTCTAAGATTAAGGCCAATGTAGGACTAGTAAAGGATCCAAACCCCTATGGATATTGGCTTGAAGGACATTTCTCTCCTTTAGCATTTCAATGTTGGCCATGTCTAGGGCACACAAATAAATGTTTTATATTTTAGGCAAATATTTAACCAATAATTTTTGGCACGTCTTGTGGGATGAATAGTCTCCATATTCTAAGGGATCCTGAGTTTGGTGAATCTCTAGCTTACCTTCATTTGGAAAAATTGCCTAGTGATTCTTTTAAGTTGAAGATCCAGATATCATGATCGAAAGATCTATTTTATACTAAAAGAAGACACCCAAAAGGAATAAAGGTTTGGTGAGTAGCCTTGATATCATAAGCATAGAAATAATATTCACTTCGCAAATCTGACTTAGTAGCATGGAATATGATATCTGAATACCACTACTATAATGGCACAGGTATGCTATCCCAGTTAGGATGATTTGAGCACTCTGAATCTCCAAAGTCGGCATAATATTCCTAAAAATGTCCTGAACACCCTAACAAAATACAATGGCAATGATGGAATGGTCCAATAACACCTTGAAGATGTTGCTACTCTAGTGAACATCCATGGCATAACCCGTGAAGGGTCATGATAATACTTTTAGTCCTATCTCTAAAGGGAAATGCACTACAATGGTACATACTACTCGGGTGCAAGATCATTTTCTCATGGGTGGACTTGTCAGGAGCACTAGTCAACATATTTGATGGCTCTCAATATACATTTCAACTCTTGATGCACCTCTCCACCATTACGAGAGCACCTCTAGAGAGAATCGAAGACTTCAATATCCTATTTTGGAGGAGTTGGAGGAGAATTTCATAGAAGATCTAGTCGAAACTTGCCTAGGCCCACCTCTACTATGTGCAGGATTTCCACCTGGACATAAGCCTCCTCCTACTAAAATGTAGAGAATAGATATTCCTTCAAGTATTTCAATAAGCAATACAAGCAAAGCAACTCCTACTCCAATTAGAAAAAATACAGTGGGGAGAAACTACCTTTTCATCACTTTCTCTAGTTTTTTTTGCTCCTATCTATTTTGCTCAGTATTCACAATGGAAGATCCCTCAAACTATGTAGATACCTAGAACATGACTATGTGTATCACAAGAGGTGAATATCGTCCAAGGCCTACGAAGGGAATATGCATACACTGCTCCAGCAATGAACAATATAGTTGCTTGTAGTTTCCATTAGGATATGGAACAAGAAGAGGAATAGAATCAAGTGTTAGATTTTGAGAGCAAAGAGGGTATTTTTTTACACACTGTTTGTATCCCAGGGTATAGCACGTAAGTATTTAGCCAAAACCCAATAAGAATGCCTCATAAGGAGGTTGATCTTGAGGATATCCTAACAAAAAGGGTAGTGCCAAAAAAATACTACTATCACATCAAGGAGTCAAACATGCATGTACCCAATATCTTATAGCTAGTGGACTCTCAAGTGACAACATTGGCTCCAACCATCACCACAACCAATACTTAAAGAAGGCTCACATGTGGTAAATCTATTCACCACATTATTTATTAATTGTATGAGTATTGGCATGCATGATAACCTGCCACATTACATCTTGTTTACAACCTAGAAAACATTAGGAGAAGGCCAACCAAACTTTAAAGATCAACTAAAGTACAATCAGATTTGGTTTGGATACTACAGATTCATCGGATAAGCACCCAAATCTAGGTTTGTGATGGTGGCATGCCAATCATGTTATAAACTTTTGTGTAAATAGTGTAAATAGGTTGAATGATAAATAAAGTGTTAAGGGCACTAAACAATGTGATTCTTATAAAAAATATAAGGTTTCAACCACCCACATCATTGGCTCAAATGGTGTCAGAACCCACAGGTATACATTTTTCTGTCTCTTGATAATGAGCATTTGGTGATTATTTTTCTTCATTCTACAGTAGTTCCTTCCACTTCACTTTCATTTGTTGTACCCATCACTTTTGTTCCCCTTCTCATTCCACAGTCATCAGTCACCAATGTTGCTTCTATCATTCTCATTTCTTCCATTTCTCCATATTTTAGTTTTTTACCTTTGTCCCTAATCTATTTTCTATTCCACTATCATCTACCTCATATTCCACCCCCATTAATCCCATTGTTGCTATAAGTACACCAACCTTGTAAAGGGTGAGCGTAACTATGGCCCCATACATTTTTGCTCCTTCCATTCAGACAAACCCTCAACAACATTTGTTTCTTTTTTTTCTTAATTTTTAGATAATAGGAACCATTAGCATCAGAGATCGAAGCCTTTCTAGAGCACCCTAGAGTGGAGAAAATCAGTCGAGCTTGAACAAGTTCCATGTGTTGGGTAAAAAATACAATATCAAGCAGCGTAGGAAGAAGCTAGTGCAAGTAGTAAATAATTTTATGCAGAACGCAGTTATGATTCATTACCCAATGCATAAATGTCTAGGGTTGATTGCATTCATATTAGAATAATACCTTTCAAGCTTCCAAAAGTGTTGGTATTTTTGACATACTGCAGTTGAAGGTCAAAGAAGGCAAAAACTGAGAAGCAAATATTTTTAGGAAATCTACCTAAATGGACACCTATGGACCTACAAATTTACCCAAAGGAGTGGAAATGAAAAATTAGACTTATGGTGAAAAAATCATCCCAATATCCTAAATGGTTTGAGAGATATCAAAGTTTTCATCCCGAGAAATTTCTCTAACACAACTTAAAAATGCAATATGAAGACCTTAGAGGCCCCGTAGAGGGATGAAAATGGATAGTACATAAAACTTTCCATTGTATATCTCTTTCCAAGTTTTCCAATGATATATTAAAATAGACAATTGGGTCAATGGATCAAAAATTATGGCTCTAGGAAGTTGTACCACCAAAAATCATTTTCAATCACTTTTGTGGTGAAACTCCATTTTCGGGCGGTGAAAATAATAGATAGGCATCATTCAAAGTCAAAGTTGCCATGTAGTAGGGTGAAAATAATTTTCTCCCTTCCATTGGGGCGAAACTACCATGATGAGAAGGTTTTGTCCAAATTAATAAGGAGATGTTTTATAACTAACAAAAAAAAGGTCAAAGTCAAAAGTACCCTTCGAAGGGGGCAAAAGTTATTTTCACCCCTATCAGGTCTAAAATTCTAGATAAAAGCACATTTTGGGTGAAAAAAAAATGGAGAGAATGTTGGGCACAATCAAAGTCAAAGTTATCCCTCAATAGGGGTGAAAATCATGTTCATCCCTATCAGGGATGAAATCACATAAAGAAGCAGTTTCAAAGAAGCAAACATAAAGATGACATCATCCATATACAAAAATGAAGGTCAAACTCAAATTCACCTATAGGTAGGGATGAAAATCAGTTTTACCCCCCTCAGGGGTGAAATTCCAAATGAAGACATTTTGAGGCAAAACTCCTAGAAATAGTAGATTTTCGTAGAGGTCAAAGTCAACATCAAATCAATCATTTTTACCTCCTTTATTGTTGAAGATGTTTTCATATCATTTTTGAGTGAAATTATGCAATAAAATGGGTGAAATTACACAAGAAAGGGGCGAAAGCATGTTAAGGGGTGAAATTACCTAGGAAAGGGGTCAAAGCATGGTAAAGGATAAAATTACCCAGTTTATGGGTGAAATTATCTAGAAAAGGGAAAAAAGCATAGTGAGGGGTAAAACTACCCGGTTAAGGGGTGAAATTACCCAGGAAAGGGGTGAAATTACCCAGAAAAGGGTTGAAATCATGTTAAGGGGTAAAATTACCTAGTTAAGGGGTAAAAACATCATATTGCATGGGTAAAATTAATTCTTGACCGTTATTTTTGGCAATATTTTCTTTCAAAGCACACTTGTCGATAATATCTTTCAAGAAAAGATCAAAGACTAGTGGAATTTAAATGTGTAAGCAATGAGATTGATATTTCCATAATTCATGCTGAAGAAATGCCAAAATTAATTGCTACATCCCAGATTGTGGTGCAATCCTATTTATTTTTAAGGCACCCTCCATGGACTTCGTTCCTTTTCAAAGTCAAATTAAATTTTGCTAATTTCAACTAGCAAGGGTAAGATTCCAAGGTAGGAGATAATGTGATGGTGCCCAAGATTTAATATTCAAGCTCTCAATAACCATGTGAAATTTTTGAGTTTTAATGCATCGATGATTGAGATGTTCTCTCCATCGTCCATCTATGCAAATTCCCTAGGTGCACTCCATGAAAGTCGGATCACTATCTCTTGAAGAATAATCTGATTCGATCATCATAATTACCGAGGAGAGATTTTCTATCATTTATTTTTGACCAAACAACATTTTTTTGTGTTGTGCATTTAATGAAAGAGGTAAAACCCTCTATAAATACTAAACATTTCAATGTAATAAAAAGGGATAGACATTCTGCAAAAAAATGCTTCAAGGTTTCTACATAAATAGAAAGAACCTAGATTTTGATTCTGTGAATGATTTCTATGTGTGATTTCTTTCTACATTAAGCATTTCTATTTTATATTCTTGTCTGTTATCTGCTAAGTTTAAATTTTGCATCTAGACTTGAACACTTTTGGCGAGTGAGTGAACACTAGAATGCAATCTAAAAGTTATCTTTGCAAAATCGTAAGTGGATTATTTACCTTATTTCTATTCTATACTGTTATAACACTTGATTTGAATTCATGTTGCTAGTCTTTCTCCAATCCTACATCTTCTGGTTTGTGGCTATATTTTCCATTTCTTTCTATTATTTTTATTTCTTTCCTGCAACTCTAAGCTTAAAACCAGTGTAAGATTAGTAAGGAATCCAGGCCCCTCTGGTGATTGGCTCAAAGGACATTTATCTCCTTCGGTATTTTAGTGTTAGCCATGTCTAGGGTGCACAAATATATGTTTTGTATTTTAGGCAGATATTTGACCAAATTTTTTATGCATGAAGTGTTTAGTGGATTAGATGGAACTATACACAATTTATGGTGGATTTCATTATAGAATTTTATTGGAAGTTCAAGAAAAATAATTTTCTATACAACCTAAGAGTAAAGATTTGAAATAAAATATTTGTATTATGCTTTTCAATATAAAAAAATGATAAGGAATAATTAGTTCTTTTTATATGAATTGAATATTTGATGGCTAAATTTAGTAGAAGATGTATGAATCTTTCCAAATGAAGTTTCTTAAATAACAATAATGATGTATACTATAGCGATAAATATCTCAAAATGAGCATTCAAAGGAAAGAGCAGTAAAGGAAACCATATCTTATAGAACCCATAGGCTCTAATGAGAAATCCATGTGATTAAGGATAAGTTACCTAGAAATATTCATGGATATTGCTTTGATTAATTTTATAGTTAGAGGAAATATATAAATCTAATCACTAGATATTAGCAATGCCATTGGCATAGTTAGGTAATGGGCATAGTTATCATGGTTGAGTGCTTCATAATTAGAAGGAACGCTAGGAAGTGGTATTGGTCAAGATGGAGCCTAGGGAAGTCCAGTGTTTAACATAGGTAGTAATAAAGTTATTATTGAAGGGACTATATTTTGTGAAGAAATATCATTTAACTTAACCTCGATTAATTGACTTATATAATTGAATAATTTTAACAAAATGTTATTTTAACACAATAATAAAGGCATAAGAGTGACTTTGCACAAAGTGTTATTAAAATAAAATACATTATCATTTGATAAAATAGTTTAATATAATAATATTCATATAATACCCATAGAGACTAAGGCTAACTATCATTGTTCTTTATGGTGTTATGGTGTGGTTGTGGTAGAAGACATTGTTCCCGAGAATGCATTGATAAATGTGTTGTTTCTATCATTTAGAATGGATGCTACACTGGAAAGAAATTTCACTCTACAAAAAATATGTGAAATGTAAAAACAAATGGATGTTTAGATTCTACATAGACCACTATCCACCATTTGAGTTTTAGGATGCGGTTTATACAACCACTGGTGTGAGGGTCCTAATTGAACAAAATTAGGGTTTGTTTTCTTGGATGAGAGTAGGATTTATTTGATTATGAATAAAGGATTTCAACAAAGATGCATGCATTGAGCCAAAATTGAATTTTAAAGAAGCAATCCATAGAGGACTACCTCAAAAAGGAGGGGAACACAATCAATAATTTTTAAGAAAACCATTGAGGATGCCAAAGATTGATTCAAGGAAAACACATATGGGTTGCATGAAAGCAACTAATGGATCCCTAGTAGCAAAGTTGGAAATAAAGGATGTCCAGGAAGGAATATATGTGTTAGAGAGGAAAGGTCTAATTTTTTTATTCATGGTATTCCAACCATCTCTTTCTACTTTCAATAAATGGGCTACCAAAAAAAAGAGCACTAAAGGTAAGTTTCAAAATTTTACTTATCGTAATGGCTACTTTATTATTATTTTTTGTTAATGAAGAATATAGGCAAAACATTTTTCAAGGGGGGCCATGGTTTTTTGGTAGGGCAGGGCTCTTCATGAAGCCCTGGCATACCAAGTTCAAAGCTGAGGAAGAAATGTCATCAACAACCCCTGTTTGGGTTCGTTTATTTGGTATTTCGATAGAATACTAGCATCAAAAGTTATTTGCAATAATTGGAAATTATTTAGGAGTTTACATGATGACTTTTGATAGCACCCAACACTTAGAGCATATTATTTATGCAAGGATTTATGTTTTGATTTATTTTCACAAACCACTTCTTGAGAATATTACTTTACAATATGGGGAAGAATTACAGGTGCAAGTAGTATATTATGAAAATATTTCATTTGGATGTAAAATTTGTCATGAATATGGCCATATAGCCAAGTATTATCTACATAAGGTTCCTAACAAAGATAAATATGATGAGGAATTGGCAAGGTTTCTAATCCCTAAACAAAAAAACCCAAAGAAAAATATAGCAACAAAAGAGAAAACAATAATTTCACCTAACACCTTTGAAACTCTCCCCATAGATGAGCAAGCAGATGATGAGATTGGTCAAATGTAAACTATAGGAATTTTTATATGAGACATGCAAAGCATTACTAAAATATCAAGAACTGATTGATTTATTCCATGGGATCAACTTTGTATAAATAGTAAAGTTGATCAATGTGAGCCATTGGATTACAACAACTCAACAAATCTGAACTAGTCTAAACTGAGAGTTCACCTGACTCATGGAAGAGTGGTAACTCAAGTAACACTATCCTAGTAGAACTTAAGAGAAAAAATATTTATTGTGACACCCAAACTTAAGTGATACTAGGGGTTTTATGGAGATAAGTCCCAGCAACAAGGGCTGATGAGGTACTCATGTACAATGAAATCTTGTAGAAGGGATGGTGAAAAAACCCCATGGGAAAAATCATATTTCAAGAATAAGAAGAAGAAGAGGCATGTCTTTGGATGACGAAGATTATACTCTAATGAACAACTAAAAAAAATGAGTCCCAATAACAAGGCCTGATGAGGTAATCATGTATAATGTATTACATACAATAAGAAGAAGATAGAGGTGAAAACATCTGTGCACCCTTCTAATGCATTTTATTAACTCCAAGTTTCTCTTCCAATTGAATGTAACATGGAAAAGGGAAGGATTTGGTTAAGATATCTACAATTTTATTTTCTATGGGAATGTACTCCAATTTGAGATCCCCTTGCTGAATATGCTATCGAATGAAGTGCATGTGAGTCTCAATGTGCTTGGTGCACTGATGTTACACTAGATTATGGGCAGTATGAATTGTGCTCTGATTGTCACACCAAAGAGTAATGGATTTGTTATGGGAAAAATTGAATTCCCTTAGTATCTGATGAAGCCAAAGAGCTTCATGACTGGCTAAAATTGCTACCCTATATTCTGCCTCTGTGGAAGATAAAACTATTACCTGTTGTTTTTTGCATGACCAAACAATAAGTGAAGAACTAAGACAAAAAACATAGCCAGAGGTGGAACATGTATATTCAACTGAACCTTCCCAATCAGAATTAGTGTAACCATTGATATCCATGGATCCATCCTCATATAAGAGCCCAAATTGAGTAGTTCCTTGCAAGTAGCGTAGGATTCTCTTGGCTGCTTGCCAATGACTTAAATGAGGTTGATGTGAGAATCTATATATTAAGTTAACATAATATGAAATATTTGGGAAAGTATAAGTGAGGTATAATAGAATTCCTATAAGTTATCTGTAGAGAGTAGCATCACATAGAGGTGACTTGCAGGAAGTACTTAGAGTGACTCCAGACTGAAAATGTGTGAAAGAAGGCTTGCAATCAATCATATTAAACCGTTGAAGAAGGTCTAGAGTATATTTTTGTTGACATCATGAAATTCCTGCATCTATTTGAGTTATATGAAATCCAAGGAAGTAATGGGCTAAACCCAGATCAACCATATCAAATTTCTTTGAAAGGGAGTCTTTGATAGTTTGGATGTGAGAAACATCACTACCAGTGAGTAGTAGATCATCAACATAGAGAACAAATATGGTGATGTTTTCTTCATCCCTCCAAATGTAGACAGTGGCATCAGACTCACAATGAGAAAACCCTAAGGATAGAAGGAAGGAGTCCATTTTTTATACCAATAGAGATATTTCATTAGCATAAAAACAAGGGAGGAGTATTGAATAAATCTAGTAGATTATTCCATGAATATTTCCTTTTTTGAGTCACCATGTAAGAAAGCACTTTTAACATCCATTTGAAAGATTGGCTATTTTTGGGAAGCAACAAGTGCAAGAACCAGTCTTATAGAATCCATTTTTGCAACTGGTGCAAAGGTTATACAATAATCAATGCCTTCAGTTTGTAAAAAAACTTTAGCTACTAAGCGAGCTTTGTGTTTATCAATCTCTCCATCAAGTCCATACTTAGTTCTATAAATTCATTTATACCAAACCAATTTCCTTCCTTTAGGTAGTGGAACTAGATCCCAAGTTTTTTTTTATTAAGGAATAGAATTCATTCTCCATGACATCATCCTATTATTTTATACCATTTGCTTCTTTGAAGGATTGATGATCTATTGAAATGGACTATAGACAAGACCAGAACCCATGGAGTTGCTTAATCTGGATGACGAAAGATTTTGGATGTATGGAGTGGCTTATTGAGCTATGGTGTGGGCCCATTTAGGTATTGTAGGAGTTATGGATGTGGTAGGACTTTGAGGAGGTGTTTGAATAATGAGATCCTCATTTTGGTCATCTATATCAAGGATGGTATCTTCACTATATTGGGGCTAAAATGTTGGAGATGGCTCAAGATAATTATTGTTGGAAGGTGATTAAGGGTATTTATAAGGGAATGTTTCATAAAATTGAACATTTCTGTGAAAAAATACCTCATGAATTGTGGGATCAAGGAGCCTGTAGGATTTCATTTCCTCACAATAACCAAAAAATATAAGTTGTTTGCTCTTTTTATCTAGAGACTTCCTCTTTTTCTTTGGGATATGTGCCAAAGCAGTACACCCAAAAACTTTAAAAAAGGATACATCAAGTTTGGATCCAGTCCATGCTTATTTGGGATTCAAATGATCAATATATTTATGAGGTGTGTAATTTTAAATATAGTTTACACAATTAATAGGTTCAGCCCAAAAAACTACTGGAAGATCTCTTGAGTGTAGCATATAGTTTGCCATTTCTTTCAAAGATCTTTTTTTCCTTTTTGCAATGCCATTTCGCTGAGGATTATGGGAGACTGAAAGTTGAGAATTATGCCATGTGTTTATAGGAATATGGAGAACTCATTACTGAAGTATTCCCCCCATTATATGTACGAATTTTCTTGATTTTACAATTGGCTTGATTTTCAAATAAGGATTTGAATATTTTGAAGTGGGATAGCACATAAATTTTGTATTTCAGAAAGTAGACCCAAGTTCTTATTGAAAAATCATCAATGAAGGTTAAGTTATATTTTTCTCCTTTGAAAGAAGACTCTAGGAAGACCATCAATTCACTATGAATTAACTCTAGAGGGGATGAGGTCATTTGAGAACTACTTGGGTTAAAAGGATTTTGATGTTGTTTACCAAGAGCACATCCAGGGCATCCTTCATAAATAGAAGAGACTTTTGGTAACCCTATTACCATTTCATGAGTATTCAACTAGATAGTTATAATTGAGATTTCCAAACTTTTCATGCCAAATTTTGCTTTCAAGATATCCATGTGCAACAAAACAGGAGGCTCTATCTGAATTTTTGAATCCATTGAAGTGAAATAGGCGAGTGTTATGATCAATATCTCATTTTTCTATGAGAGAGGGAGGTTCTTGAAATTCTCTTATTTCAACCCATGTTGGTGAAAATAAAACAGTTTTGCCCTTTGAAGAAGTACACATTTAATATATGGATAGGATATTTGTAGATATATTTGGGACATAGAGAACATTATTGATATATCCAAAATCAATGGATATGTCATATTTTCCTTTGATAGGGATAAAGGATGAGTCACCAAATTCTATGCTACAAGTTGAGCTAGAGGAGATTGAATAGAATGACTCATGTGAAGAAGTCATATTATGAGTTGCCCCTGAATATAGAACCCAATATTTTTATGAAGATTTTGTATTTTTACCTTGAAAATTTAAGGCTTTTCCTATCTGCTTCTTTATGTTTTTTTGTGATCCTTCATTGCTACCTCTAGTTTTTGTAGTCTTTTCCAATATTTGTTCACAGAGTGTCCATCCTTTTTGCAATGTGTACAAGTTATAGGGTCTCTTTATTTCTTTTTAAATTTTTCTTTAGTGGATGTGGATGATACTAAATCTTTTGAGGAAGAGGGAGAGATCTCATATTTTGCAATTTTTGTTTCCTCTCTAGTTAGCCTATCACAAAATTCCTCTAATGAGGGCATTTTAAAACTTGTACCAAGTGCAAATTTTGTAGATAAACACTCCATTTAACTTAGAAAGAATAAAATAGATACATTCTTATTCTATTTTATTCTTGTCACTGCCTTTTAGTTGAGTGAGGACTTCTTTAAATTTGGCAAGAAAGTCAATAATATTTCTAAAGTATTCAGGATATAATGTTGTCAATTCTACCTCTAGCTATATTGACCTTATTTGATCCACTTTACCAAAAAAGTTTTTTAAATTTTTGCCAATTTTCAAATGGGTTTTACATTCTAAAATGTGAAACCACAAGATTTCATTTACATTTGCTCTTATAATACCCATTGTTTCATACATCTTCCCTTTATGAACAAATATCTCATCTTCTTTTCCAAACTCGGGTTGTTTCTCTTCTAGCAAGTGTGTGAGCCCTTTTTGAGAAATGAGATTTAATATTTTTGGTTTCCATGTATGATAGTTGTGAGGGGTGAGTGGATCAATTGTATTCATTTTATAAAAAGAATATTGCAATGAACCAATTATTCCCCCCTTTACTGCAAGAAGCTTTAGATAATACAATGATGCACCATCCTTCAATGTAGTCTGGAGTAAGAATTCCTATGAAACAAGGCAACAAAAGCTAGACCTCTATACCAAACTTCTAAATTTACCCGCCCTTACAAGATGGAAACTATAAGTAAATTAATAAGTTTGATATGTGGAACATAGGCAAAGGGAAGCAAGAATAACCTGCCAAAAATTTATACTGAATCTTCTTAATGACCCACCCTGATGTGAGGGAGACTGTAGGTCAATGAGAAGAATGATACGTGGAACATAGGTGATTATATCAAAGATATGGGCTAAACATTTGGTGCCTTTATTGAATATGATTGATTGCTTAGTGTGAATTTTGAAGTGTATTGCAACTGTAACATATATGAAATTCTCCAAGATGTCGTGCAAGCATCAAACATCAAATTCCCAAGAGAGTGTGTCAAAACCAATGCAACAATCTATTCTATGTATCACCTTCAAGAAGCAAGCAATAGTAGTAATACAATAAAATGTGCAACATTAAGAAGAGCAGTAGTGGTAGAGTCTGCAATTTATGAAGTTAGACACATGAAGAAGCCCCTCTTTGGTTTGAATCCATTAAAAGTAGGTGCAATATGCAGAACTACCATAAAACCCCCCCCCAAGAGATATTTTATTGACAATTTTACAAATAGGTTATCACTTAGAATACCTTTAAAAATAGGCAGAGAACAGTGAGATGGTATTTTAAGAAAACTCATACAATGATGTTCTTCTTGAAGAGGAACAATTGAGCTTATACAACATTGAGCTCACATACATATTCTACTACCCGATAGCAGTAAATTTATACAAGGATACCCATTATTTTAAAAAATAATAGTGCCCTCTCACTAGATAAAGGAATAGCACCCTCAAAATTGGATTATCCAAGTAAATATTTATTCCCAAACCCTCTAATATTATATCTTATTTTGGCTATAGTCGAATGATGATGAGCTCTGCGCTTGTGGAGTCAACTTGGTGTGAAGGTACGTAGCCCCAAGATGTACACTTGAATGATATCCAATCTCTACACTCGAGTTGAATCTTGTGAGGTTCGAAGCTGCCAAAGCTCTTGGTTCGCATCTGCTACAGTCGAATAACATCCCAACTCTATACTCAATTGGAATTTGATAGGTATCAAAGGTGCAAATGCTCTTGGTTCGTGTCTAGTGCAGTCAAAAGACATCCTAGCTCTACTATTGAGTGAAATATACGAGGTTCAAAGGCACCAAAACTCCTAGTTCATGTTGAAATTCTTCCTTACTGATGCAAAATCAAAGGCAAATCCTTTTCACTTGATCACAAAAACATTAGAGCATTTAAAATATCTCCTCACTTGTGGTCGAGTATATGGCTCTTTGCAAAGTGGAAAAAAGTATTGATGTACTGCTATAGAGGGGGTGACTCGATTTATAGTTTGGATGTGGGCGAGATAGGATAAATAAGACTGCCATGATGAATAGATAACTGAGGAGATTCCAAAAGAGGTGCCAAGGAGGAAGGCATTGAAAGATGTCCATTGGATGGACACCAAGATGATTGAGGGTGGGTGAATACTAAAAAAGCTCCAACATAGCAGTCTCTAGGAATATATGCAAGATAAGTGTGTCGATGAAGACTCAATGGCACACGTAATTCAAGGGTGCCAATGATTTTTCATCAACAGAATGATGCCAAGGAAGATAAGGCTGCCAAGGTTATTTCATTACCACAAAGGGAATGTTTAGAAGGACGATGAGCTATAATTAGGCAAACAAGTGAGATGATGCCAAGAAAATGAGGCACTGAATTCGAAGGGTGCTAAGAAATATTTTTTAATGTAATACTCACCAAGCGCAAATCTTGCTAACTAAAACTATCAACGTCATGGAGATCGAACTTCCACAAGAAAACCTATGGGAAAAATATTCTTTCAACAAGAAATAAATTGACGAGTAGCTTCGAGTGGAGAGTCTCGAGTCATGGGTGCATGATCAAATAAATATAGCAAACTATTTCTTTTTGAATGACCTGTGAAGACTATTAGAACATGCTTCTAAAGTAAATTGAACCATGTACTTTGCATGATATTTATACCATATGATAAATATTTCAACTTATAACAAAACCAATCTCTTTTAAATCTTCAAAATGAGAATTAAGTCTTGAAATATTAGTAGTAATACCACAAAATTATATTCATGCAATGAAATATACACGAAAGGTAACTTCAAACACTTTTCAAAAAAATAAAATAATTTTATTGAAAAAAATGACTTATGAATAAAGAGTATGACTACTTTTAACTCTAAGAAAGTTTTTATAGCCAAAAAAACTTATCCAAATAAGGTGAACCAGCTCTATGAAAACTTGAATGCAAGCAAAACATAGCCTAGCACTGGTACCATGTAGAAATTTTGATACTAAACATGCAAAGCATTACTAAAAGATCAAGAATTTATTGATTTATTCCATGGGATCAACTTTATATAAATAGCAAAATTGATCAATGTGAGTTGTTGGATTACAAAAACTCAACAAATATGAACTAATCTAAACTGAGATTTCACCTAAATCATGGAAGAGTGGTAATTCAAGTAATACTATCCTAGTAGACCTTAAGTGAACAAAGATTTATTCTAATAGAAAAAATTATTATGGAAACATAGTTTGATAAAGAGAGGGAACATGAAGGATTGCATGATGAGAAATCACTAAAAGATATTGCCTTGATATTGAGAAATAATATTAAAGGAAAAAAATACAATGTAGAAAACCAACCCAAGTTCAAAACAAAAGGACACATTCAAACTACAAAAAAAATGGATCCTCAAAAAGACAATACAAATTCCAATAGTAGTGTCATGGCTCCGAGTAACCAGCCTATAGTCCCAACTAGAATGAAGCAAGATACGAATAAAAGGATACAGATGCCATATAGTCAATCTATTTATAGCAATGTTGGAAGCTTTGGCTATTTTTCTAAGCAATTTTTGATATTTTGGTAATTTGTTAAGCTTTGTTTTATTTTTAGTGTTATCATTTTTTGTTTGATTTGTCATTAGTTCCTTTGGCTTAGTTTTTGTTGTCTTTGCTTTTCTTGATTTTATTTATGGTATTTTTTATTCATTTTGTTGTTTTGTTTTGGATTTGGTTTGTTTTGTTATTTTTGTGGTTTGTTTTGTGTTCGTGTTCTATGGTTTTTTGTTTGTGGTGTATTTTTTTCTTTTTTTTTGTTTGGGTAGTGTTTTGTTATGTTGTGTTTGTGATTTTTTTTATGTTTCGTATTTTGGTGTTTTTTGTCATTTTATTTTATTTTATTTGCGTGTTTTTTTTTTGTTTTGCTATGTTGTTTGTATGTTTGTTTTGTGTACTTCATCTTTTATTTTTCGTATTCTTTTTGTGTGTGTGTTTGGTTGTGCTTTTTCTTGTGGACACACTCAAGGAGTATGCTTTTTTTGTTTTAGATTTTGTGTGTTTCCGTTTGTGTGTTCTTTTTTTGTATTGTTTCAGGCATGCTCCTTACATGTTTCAAAGGTGTAAGTCTAGGTGTGAGCCCTGGGAATTTTTGATGGAAAAATTACCCCTGCATCCTTAGGTCTTACCCAAATGTGGCATCCCTTCTCAGATGTTTTCCAAGAACAAAAAAATAATAATAAAATAATAATATTTGTATAATACAAGATGATCGAGTCTTAAAAATAGTCTTTAGAATATAATGATAGAAAATGCAAACAGGAAAATATTATTCAGCAGTAGTTTAAATAATGTTACAATTGCCGGGAATAGCACACCGGCGGAACAGAACTGTTACATGGTTGTAACAGTGTAACAGCACATCTAAATAATGTAATAGAAACAAAATAAGTTTAAAGTACGCTAACATCCCCCTTTATTACATTATTTGGGTAATGTAATAACTAATAGCTATACTAACATCCCCTTACATTATTTTGCAATACAAAGTGAGTTACGAAACAATTCAAATTTGACACGTCCAAGGGCCTTAGTGAAAATGTCTGCAACTTGAGCATCGGTGGGAATGTCTTGAAGCTAAATTCGATGTTTTGGAACTTCATCTCGAATGAAATGACATTGTGTGTCAATGTGCTTTGTTCTTTCATGATGGAGTGGATTCTTGACGAGGTTCAGAACACCCTGATTGTCGTAAAACAAGTGTATTGGAGATTTTGATGGATGGCCCATACTTGTCAGAATGCGACGTAACCATATCACTTCGCACACAGCTTCACGTGCGACACGATACTCTGCCTTTGTTGATGAAATAGCAACCACCTGTTGCTTCTTGCTGTGCCAAGAGACAGGACCAAATCCCAGATGAAAAATGTATCCATAAGTTGACTTGCGATCATCAAATGATCCGGCATGGTCGGAGTCCATGTATCCTTGCAATAAGAATTTGTTGTTCCTCTTGTATTCTAGGCCATATTCCATAGTACCATAGACATAGTGAAGAACACGTTTTGCTACTTTCTAATGAGTGGTCTTAGGCTCCTGCATGAACCTCGAAAGATAGTTGACAGCAAATACAAGATCTGTCCAAGTATTGGTCAGATATATGAGACTCCCAATAAACTGTCGATAGAGAGTACCATCTACCTGAGGTGAATCATCATATCACGATAACTGAAGTCCATTCTCCATCGAAGTTGCCATTGGATTGCAATCATTCATGCGATATTTTTCCAGCAATGTCTTGGCATATTTTTTCTAAGACACTTTGATGGAGTGCTCCTTCTGGCTGAATTCCAGACCAAGACAGTAATGGAGAAGTCCGAGATCTGTCATCTCAAAATATTTGCACAAGTTTCTTTTGACAAGTAGAGATCATAGTTTCCGAACTCCCTGTAATGAGCGAGATCATCCACATAGAGTACAAGCAACACTATCTCGGAACCCTATTTCTTGAAATAGAGGTTTGCATCTGACAGACATCTCTTAAATCCATGCTGCATAAGGTGATTGTCCATTTTTATATACCAAGCTTGAGGAGCTTGTTTCAGACCATATAAGGATTTGACCAACTTGCAAACTTTCTGCTCTTGGCCTTCCACTTAAAATCCTTTAGGCTGAGTCATGTAGACTTCTTCTTGGAGATCACCATTTAGAAAGGCACTTTTGACATCCATCTGGTGAACTTTCCACCCATATTGTGCTGCCATAGCACACATAACCCGAATTGTGGTCATCCGAGCAGTAGGTGCAAAAGTTTCCTCGTAGTCAATGCCTTCCTTTTGAGCATAGCCCTTTGCAACAAGACGAGCCTTATGCTTATCAATTGTTCCATCTGCCTTGTACTTGAATTTATATACCCATTTGTAGCCAATGGGCTTCTTTCCATGCGACAAATCAACAAGCTTCCAAGTTTTATTTTTCATCAAAGACTCATACTCTGTATCCATAGCGGCCTTCCACTGAGGCTCACTAAGAGCATCTTGCACTTATGCAGGTTCAAGATCATCTATGGTAGACATGAACTCCCTGTCATCATCAATATCCATATCCTCTACTTCTGTACTTGGAGTTACAGAAAGTTCCTCAAAATATTGACAAAGATCATCAACCTCACCAGTTTCTTTGGCTTCTTTTTCCTTTTGAGCCATCATCGCGTGTACGAGGTCTATCCAAGTTCAAATTGGGAGGAGTGGATAAATTTGCGTCTCTGATTGTATTTGTACACCATTTAGGATTCTTCTTCGATGGAGTTGAAGAAGATGTAGAAGGACCTCCTGTCTGTGTTGACGAAGGAATCTTCTCTTCCTTAGATTCCATAATATCTTGGTGTACTTTAGATGTGCTCTATGATGTGAAAGCTTCATCAAAGACATCTCTGCTGATATGAATTTTCTTGGTCAAAGGATCTATCAACCGATATCCTTTAGAGTGCTCATAATAACCAAGAAAAATACATCTCAGTGTTTTCTCATCTAGCTTCTTCCTTTTCTCTTTCGGTATGTGCATGAAAGCGTGACATTCAAAAATACGTAGATGAGATATGGAGGGTTTTCGACCACTCCATGCTTCCTGTGGAGTCATTCCTTTTAGGGCCTTTGTGGGTGCCCTATTCAACATATATACTGCAGTGGTGACAACTTCTGCCCAATATTGTTGCCCAAGAGTAGCTACTATGAGCATACAATGAACCATTTCCATGATAGAACAGTTCCTTCTATCAGCAACTCCATTTTGCTGAGGAGTATAGGCAGTTGTTAACTGTCCCTTGATTCCATGCTTATCTAGGAATGCAGAAAATTCATTAGAGGTAAACTCTCCCCATTGATCTGAGCGGAGGGTTTTAATAGAAGCTCCTGACTCCTTCTCAACGGATTTCTTGAACTGCTAGAAGAATGCGAAAGTTTCAAATTTCAGTTGGAGAAAGAAAACCCACATATTTCGTGAGTAGTCATCTACGAATAACTGAAAGTACCTTTTCCCTCCACAACTGTTGGGTGTGAAAGGACCGCACAGATCGGTGTGAATTAACTCTAGAGGTTTTCGTGCTCTTGTTGAGCTCTTCTCAAATGGTACTCTATGCTTTGCTTTCTGCCAAGCGATCGAGCACATCGGCAATGTGGCGAAAGGGAAGGAAGACCCTTTACCATCTCATACTTACTGAGCTCAAGTAAGTAGTCAGAACTAAGATGCCCATATCTCTTGTGCCATAGGGAAGTTGCCTCCTTGGTAGAGACAGTCATGGCAACATGTGGAGTAGAGATAGAATCTAGGGCAAATAAGTCATGCTTATATGAAGTTGTTGCAATCTGTTTACCCTTCCTGGTAATGGTACAACACTTCTTTCCATTCTCAACATGAAAGTTGACAACCATATTTCTATCCAAGATTTGTGTGACTGACAACAAATTGTTAGCCAATCTCGAAACATAGAGGACTTTGTCAATCTGACACTTGCCATCAGGAAGAGTGACTGAAACTGTACCCTCTCCCTGAACCCTGTAGGTTTTATCATCAGCAATGGTGACAGGTTTGCCCTCTTTGGCCAAAAATGATTCAAACCATGATTTGTCGCCAGTCATACGTTTGCTAGATCCAGAATCAACATACCAAATGGGATCCCTCTGTGTGGAATCTGTGGTAGTCATGAGCACCTTGTGTGCCCATTCAGAATTTGAGTTAGATTCTTCAACAACAACATTCACCTGGGGTTGCTTGTTTTTATTTTGTGGTTTGTTTTGGCCTTTCTGCTTGTTCTTATGCCAACACCTGTTGGTTTCATGGTTGTCTTTCTCACAGATCTTGCACCACCTCTTCTTTTGTTGAGGTTGTTTGCCTTTTCCTTTCGTATCTTGTTGAGAATTTCCTCCTTTCTGAAAGTTGCCTCCTTTTTTCCCATTACCTTTCTTCCTAGAACCCTACCTGTTGGTGTATAGGGTTGTATTGGAAGAATCATCCTTGTGAAGTTGGTGTGCTTCCTGTTGTTGAAGCAGATTGACTAACTCGATGTAGGTAATTTGTCGTTGAGACACCTGGATGGAGGTTATCAACATATCAAATGAAGAAGGTAAAGCTCTCATCACAAGTGAAATGAGAAGCTTTTCGTCCACAATATCTCCCAAAGAATTCAATTTCTCTTTCAATTCAGACACTCTGCATAGAAAGAGTTCAATTGTTTCACCCTGTCTCAAACTCAGGTTATGAAGTTGTTGTTGAAGATGAAGAATGGTTGAATCATTCTTTCCCTCATAGATGGTTCTAAGGGCATCCCATGCCTCTTTACCACTTGTTTTGTCAGCTATATGAGGTTGCACTTCATCTGAAACAGACAAACAAAATGAGCACCTTTGCTCGACTGTTTTTCTTGTCAAAAGCTATCCGATCCGCGGAAGGACCTGTGGATCCTGCTATTGGTGAAGGCCTAGTTGCTACTCCAGTAACAATATCTCACAAATCTTCCATTTGGAGAATTGCCTTCATCTTATGTTTCCATGGTGTATAATTTGGACCTTTCAATAACTGATGTGGATCAGTCATCAACTTTGCAACAGCTACCATAGTGAAGGTTCCTTATATCACCAATTGGTCCCCCTTTCGATATACCTTTTGCTAGGCCAATATACTATACAAAATACCCGCCCTTACATGAGGGAAACTATAGGTATTTAGAAAGATCAACAAAAATCACCCGCCCTTACGTGAGGGAGACTATAGGTGAGTTTTAGAGATCATACGATACGTGGAACATAAGCGGTACTGAAAGGGAATCGCCTTGTTGATGGCACCTACCATAGAAGATTCTTCTCATGCGTGGGGCGTAACTTCCCCTAAACACTATGAAGAATACTTCATCAGGATTTACGCCTAAACACAAGTGCGATAAAGGGTAGTGGATGGAGTAAAAAAATGCAAAAATAGCTAACTTATCTCTCCCCGATGATTTATAGAGAACAAGCTCAGAAGTCATTGTAGCAGCTATAGTAGGTTGCGGATACAGTAGCCAAATCACGAAAGCTTTACCTGTAAGTGCTGGCCATAGGTATCACAAATACCAAACGCTGCAGTGCAATAAATTGCACGGATGGGTTTTAATTATTCCGGGGACTTAGGGAGTGAATTTGCTTTTAATTTTTTAATGTTATAGTGCAAAAATGAAATATGCAACATACAACATAAAAAACTGCCCACAAGAATAACCCACAAGGTGTCGGTCACAGCCGAAAATGCACCTTTTACAATTCGCCAAATTGCTATTTCAAAAAATTACTCACAATCCCCCTTTGATTTTTTGAAAAAAATATCCCCCCTTAAAAAAAAAACTCTTTAACAAAGCATTTTAATAATTATTATACATTTAAAATTAAAATAAATAATTTTAATTTATATAGTTTTAAAACTTATAAAAAAATAAATTAAAATTAAATTTTAATTTATAAAGTTTAAAAACTATTAAAAAAAATTAAAATTAAAAATTTTAATTAAAAAATAATAATTAAAAAAACAACTTTGAAAAAAATTATACCTTGGGGGGAGTCGGCGGGATTTGAACCCCCGACCTGCAGGCTCCCTGAGCCTTACCGCACAGCTCACTGCCAAGTGAGCTAGCGGGCTGATCCGGAAGGATCAGTGAAGCTCCTCCCTTTTCCTCCTCCTCCTCCTCTGCTGCGGCCTCGCGCGCTGCTGCTTCGCGGCTCCCGGCGCTCTGTGTTTTAAAAAAACTTCGTCGGCGCTTTTCCCACCGGGGGGGGTATTCTCTTTTTTTTTTTTTTAACTCGGCCCAGCGGAGAGGGGCCGAGATTTTGCTCAATGGGGGGGGTGGAAATTCAACCCCCTCGCGACACTGCACATCGCGAAGTCCGTCCACGCTCTGTCTGTCGTGATGCTGTGTCGCGCTGTAGAGCGCGACATCCGCGCTCTATCGCGGATGCGTTCGCGACGCTGCATCGCAGACCGTCCGTCCGCTCTCGGTCGCGATGCTGTCATGCTACAGAGCGCGACGTCCGCGCTCTGTTGCGGCTGTGCGCAGATGTGCACTCGCATCGCAGGGCGCGAGTGGGGACAGTGGACGTCCCATCCGCAGTGCTTCCGTGCTAGCAGCTGCCTGCGCGCGTGGCCTCATCCGCAGCGGGGGGGGCCTCCTCGTGCAGGCTCCCTCTGTCGTGAATGGACAGTCGACGCGCACGCTAATTGTTTTTTTTTTTTTTTTTAATCTCCCACAGCACGCGACTGAAAAAAAATCGCACTGAAAAAAAATTGCGTTCAGAAGATAACGCACAGCAAAAATTTTTTTCAGATAACTTCCTCTGCCTTCAGCCTCTTCCTTCACGTCGCTGGCTTTGATGCCATGATAGAAAATGCAAACAGGAAAATATTATTCAGCAGCAGTTTAAATAATGTTACAATTGCCTGGAATAGCACACCGGCAGAACGAAATTGTTACATGGTTGTAACAGTGTAACAGCACATCTAAATAATGTAATAGAAACAAAATAATTTTAAAGTACGCTAACATATAATTAAGTAAACAATAGTTATAAATACCAAAAATTTAATTATGTGATAAGAAAGTATACAAAAGTTAATTTTTGGTCGGTTAGCTTGTGTAACACAGTATACAAAATTTTAATTAAAGCTATTGTTAACAGGTTGAAGCCCATCCTTTTGCTTCTTATTGATGATGCCCAATGCACATTTGTGTCGGGAAGGCAAATTTTGGATGGGGCTATAGTAATCCATGAGCTTCTTCATTTTGTCTAGAAGAGTGGTTGGGCGACTTTCTTCCTTAAATTGGATGTGAATAAAGCTTACGATCGGGTTTCATGGGTATTTTTATTCAGTGTTCTCAAGAGATTCAACTTCAATGACGTTTGGATTCAGTTGGTGGTGGCTTGTATTTCTTCTACTTGGTTCTCCATCTTCATCAACGGTTCTCCATTTGGGTTTTCAAATCTAACAGGGGTATCCATCAAGGTGACCCTTTATTGCCCTTTTCATTTATCCTTATAGCATAAACTTTGGGGATATGCATTGCTTAAATAAGTGAAATTTTTGGTTTATGTTTGGTTTTGCCTTGCCCCTCAATTTCTCATCAGCAATTTATTGACGATACTCTGATTTCGTGTGCTACCTTGATATATCATGCTAGAGATGTGAAGGCATTGTTATATTGTTATGAGAAGGTATTTGGACAGTAGATTAGTTTTGAAAAAGCCAATTATTATTTGTTAATACTCTGAAATAGAGGTAACGTAAGATTACTAGAATTTTAAATTGTAGAATTGCTACCTTACCTACAACTTACTTGGGCCTTCCACTCTTTGTTGACCATATCAAAGACTCTTTATGGAATCTGGTGGTTGAAAGGGTTAAAAAAAGTTAGCTTCTTGGAAAGGTGCCTAGTTGAGCCAAGGTAGCAAAGCGATGCTAGTATAGAGTACTCTACAGAGGATTCCTATTTAATTATTATCCCTTTTTCATCTTCCAAGAAAAGTAACTACTAAGTTTGATAGCATTTGTAAGTCCTTTGTTTGGGCTAGTCCTAAGATGAAAGGAAAATTCCACCTAGTTTTGTGGGATCAAATCTGCAGAAAAAAAGGATGGTGGTTTGAATTTGAAAAGTGTAGCTAGGATGAATAAGGCTTTGGTGGCAAAGCTCGGTTGGAAAGTGGCCTCCAATTTAGACCGTTTGTGGTGTAGAATTCTAAGAGCCAAATATAATTTTGATTCCTTTCTTTCATACTTTCTTATAAGTGGAGGATTGAATTTTTGGAATAGTCTAATTAATTATTGTAACTTCCTTAAATCCAATTACAGTTGGATCATCAGAGATGGTAAATCTATAGATTTTTGGGAGGATTAGAGGTTGAGAGATCACCTACTTATTGTAGATTTGCATTTTGGGAGTTGATTAATTTATCTAGAATTAGTGGTCTCTAAAAGGTGGCAGACTTTTTGGTGGCTCGTGGTGGTAGGAAATCTTGGTTCAATCCCCTCCCGATATTGAGAATTGACAATGAGCACCGATCATGGAGTATGTTAATGGAAGAACTCAGATTGTATATCATTTTCCAAGGGGAATTTGGTGATATATTGGTGTGGTGTGGATACAATGAAGGCTCTTACTATGTCATGTCAACATATGAGCTCATGAGCTTTGAAGATAATGGTCAATTCCCTATGAAGTTGATCTGGCTAAAGAATTTGACTCTAAAAATTAATATTTTCTTTTGGCTTGTGGTGCAAAATAAGATCTTATCTATTGAAAATATCATTAAGAGAGGTCTTTGTTTAGTTAACCATTGCTTCCTTTGTAAGTAGGATTGGGAGTCATCTTCTCATATTTTGCTCAATTATCGGGTCTTTCAAGAAGTGCTCTATTTCATTTTCTCTTGGTTGGGTATCTCTTGGGTGTTGTCCAACTCGATTTTAGATTGTGTTTATCAGTGGGGGTCTCCCTTTTCCTCTCTGCATCTCAAGTACTTTTGGAAATTCTTGCTACCTCATGTGATGTGGGGTGTTTGGAAGGAGCAAAATGCATGTGCATTTAATGATGTGGAAGGTGAAGTGGATCGCATTAGTTTTAAAATCCTCTGGAAAGTTATGGAGAATGTTTCTTCTATTTTCAAAAATTTGAATTCTCCTTTGGCTCACTCCCCGAGTGAATTTAAATTGGAGAAGAAGCTAGGTTTTGTCCCGTTGTCTCGATCCCCACCTGCTCCTGACCCAAGGAGTGTTGTACGTTGGTCCTCATCGCCTAAATGGTAGTTTAAGTAAAATTTTATGGGGCTTCCAAGGGAAACCCAAGTGTTGCAGATGTTGGAGGAGTTATCCATGATAGTATAGGAGATCTCATTTATGTCTATGTAGAAAACATTAGCAATCAATCTTCCCATTTTTTAAGCGAGAGCTACTTTCCTTGGTGTGAGATTGTTGAAGGATCTGGGATTTCACAATGCTATCATCGATGGAAACTCCTTTAATGTAATTAAAATGCTAAAGAGGGAAGGTCAGGTAGATTGGAAGGTGTCCAATCTGATAAAGGAGACCATATAGAACATTCATTCTTTGAGTATTGCATCCATTGTGCATGTGTTTTGGTAAGCCATTGACATTGCAGACTTAATAGTGAATCTAAGCATTACTACCTAGGGATTTTCTATATGGTAGATAGATTTTCTAGATGAAATTATGCATCGATCCATTGATGATAGCTCTCAATGTTGTCAGATGGTGGTGAATGGTTTGTGTTTGAGGTGGTCTGCGTGGTGCCTTCGTAGGTCCCTGATGGCATGGTGTAAGTATGAAGGAGTTAATTTTCCATAATTGTCGGGAGTAGGCATTTATTGTTCTTGGTTCCACACTATCCCTTTGTGGGATAGTGGATGAATCCTTTGAGAAAGGCGATTGTCGGGGCTATTGATTTTTTGATTTTGAATATTTTTTCCGAGTTAGGAGGAACGTGGTCGAGAGGATTTTTTGGGGGGTTTCGGGTGTTGAACTCTCTCGGTTCTCCCCAAACCCCTACCAGATTCTTTTTTTGGTCTATGTGGTCTCCTCGTTGTTTGTGTTTGGGCACCAACTGGTGTTGTTCGGTGGTCCCTAGGTGGTTGCCTTTAAAACTTTTGTTTTATAAAAAGTTGTGAGGATCCTTTCAAAACCTTTTTAATTAATAATACCAAAAAAAAATGTGTACAAAAATTACAAAGGTAATATATTAGGTGATGCTTATAATAAATATGATTATGAAGAACCCGGGATGATACATCTTCTAAAATCTTTAGTGTAAAAGTAAAAGGTTTCTCTAATTTTTAATATGTTATAATAGTGTATCATAGGACGCACTTTATAGACTATAATCATTTACTTTTGATGTCTTAGTTTAATTGTAGGGTTCCAATGAGATAGAGGCTTTTTATAATGGATATTAATACTATGATATCGATGTTTTCGGTTTGTTAGTGTCTAGAAACCGATGGAAAAAAAAAAAAAAGCAATCTTTTAATTAGAATCAGGCATGATAATATTGTTTGCACTATATTTTTTATATAACCGAACATGACATTGACTCGAGTATTAGATCTCTAACGATGGAAACTGTATCATGATTCGGATAAGAAAAATAGAAGTAGAACGAACAGGACAAGATGGGTGAAAAAGGAGAAAAACTGAATGGAAAAGTTCGAACAATTTAATCTTTGTTGCAATCTACATGTGCTAATGGTAGGTTTGAATATTTTTGCTTCGTTGTAAACAAAGATTTTATTTTACTATCCATGAATTATTCTCGCCATAAATTACAGAATTTGAGACATTATCCATGAATTTTGCTATTGCATGATACCTATCAATTCGAAGTTATGCACAATCACACTTTTATTCAAAAACAGACCTCCAGTCTTTCAGCCAGAACAAATATTGTACTTATCAGCCGGTGGTCTACAGGAATCCACGAACTCCCTACAGCACTAGCCTTCAGTCACTCGTATGACTGTACGAATTTTATAAATAGCGCAGTGCACCGACTTTGGGATCCTGCATCTGTAACTCTTTCGCATATTTCATTGAAATCATATAGGACGAAAAATTAAAAGAACAATGAAATATTTATTCAGAGTTGATCATCAGAATGTAATAGATAGGCAGTTAAAAGAATTAAAAGATTGTTCAAAACTTGATGAGGGAAGAAAAAGGGGAGAAATTTTTAAAAATAAAAATAAATCAAATGCTCATAATTTGTTTAAAGCGGCTCCATCAGAAATCAAATATAGAAAGCACAAACCAATTTAGACGTAAGTATATCCAAAACAGATCTCCACCTTGTAAAACATTGCAATCAAGATTGGATTTCATTGAGAAGCTTATATCGCCTCCTTACTCTTCTTCCGCTGCATAACTCAGATTTCTTTCGCTTCAGCTTTTTGGGTATCTCTTTATCATCAGAATAGCAGTTTCTCAAATTTACGTTCGCTTTGGCAATGGTGTCCATGCACTTTTCAAATCCAGCAGATGGATTGCTGTTTCTCTTGGTTCTTTTAATATGTTTGTCAACCTCGGTATTAAAACCCTTTTTCTCAGTAACATTGTAGCACCAGTCACACACATCACTACTAGTATCGGCTGATACATTCTCATAATAAGCTTTGCTGCAATATCTAAGAAGAAAACGTTTATGATGAGTACGGAAAACAAACCATGTATTCCACAAACCCGAAACAACATTTCTTCCAAAATCGCAATAGACTACATGAAATCTGTGCATTTCATAATGGAGAACAAAAAAACAAAAAAAAGCTAAAAACAAAAGGAAGTGTTGGCCTACTGATGCTGAAAACGGCAGAGACATTTTTTGCATTGGAATATATAATTTTTGAAACCAACATCCCCACACATGCTGCACTCCATCTCTCTTCTTCTATACTCAGGCTGTGTTGGAAGGCAAAACAACAAAAGCCTCGACGCGTAGAAGTCAGAAAAATAATAGGAATAATTTCATACGCGAGTCAGCCGAGTCATAAGCAAAACTGTAATGGTTCCGTCAATTCAACCTTAAAATGTAATGGTTCCATCAATTCAACCTTCACCTAATTATGTTGACTATGAAAACGAAGTTGGAGGCCACGGAAGTCTCCCACTTGTATGTTAAAACTACTTGGCAATCTTGGTAATGTGTTCGTTATGTTTTATAGGTGGTCAATGTGAAGAAAAATATATATATTTTTAATTTCTTTTCATTTTAATATTTTTTCATATAGTGTTTATAAATGTAGTTTTAGCGTACATAAGCATTAGTGGATTGGTAAGACTTTGAACACTTATCAAGGGGAGACTTAAATTCAAACCTTGGGGCATGCTTAATAAAGGCAAAGGTAGTAGTCTGACTTGAGTCTGCTTAAATTCAAACCTTAGGGCATGCTTAATAAAGGCAAAGGTAGTAGTCTGACTTGAGTCTGCTGAGTGCACCTCGTCAGCTTGACCAGGGCAGTGCCAACCTGGAGCCACAAGGTGTTTCCCTCACTCAGCTTGACCAGGGCAGTACCAACCTAGAGCCACAAGGTGTCTCCCTCACTCGGGACCATAGGAGAGGCGGGGGTTATAAAGACAGCTTCAATAATAATATGACCTATGTTCGAAGGCAGAAATAGCTTCAAGTTTAGGGAGACAGACCTGTGTTCGAAGGCAGAAACAGCTTCAATTTTAGGGAGACAGAGGTAATAAAGACAGCTTCAATAATATAACCTCTGTTGGAAGACAGAAACAACTTCAATGATTTGATCGAAGGGAAAAACCTCAAAAAAAAAAAAAAAAAATGTCTAACCCATTACCCAACTACGAAAGATGAAAGTTACCGATTTACTTCATATCTAAAATAAAAAATAAATAAAAATAAAAATACCGTCTTGGTCTTTGGTACACAAGTTTGACGGAAGACTTTTTCAGGCAAGTGAAAGAGAATAAGGAAATGATTACACAATGTGTAGTTATTTAAAAAATTATATTAAAAAATTACATATTATCAAATTACATCTCTCCATCACGTTTTGACCCCATGATCTTTTGATCGCGGCTTGCAAGTTTAGGATAACTCCTCCGAAACCAAAAGAGATGGTACAGTTTTAAACAAATTAAATATTTTCAACCGAGCAATTGTAAACTGTGTAACTTTATAAAACTTTCCAGCAGTTTGTTTTCCCTCTTTTAGTCGACTAATCACATGGGATTGTTAAGCTCTGCCACATAAAATAGAGAATCATGAACTGGACTTGATCAGAAAAGAAATCCCTAGCAATGCACATCAATTCAAACCTGCTTTTCCCTTTTTCACATTTGGAACCATGTGATAATGTCCATTAAACAACACTAACGTCCTTATCTGCTGGGGCAAACCAATGTCAATGCAGATGTCTTATTTCGAATATTTAGGATCATAATTATTTTGACTCTCATAGAAAGAGAAAATAATGTGCACTCCATGTGCATTTGTTCTGTTTGGGATAGATATGCCGTTAACTATTATATGTGTGTGAACATGAATTTCAAACTTTGTAAGTGGTGCATTTTTTCTGCGGGTAGGTTCCATTGACAAACAAGTTTGATAGCTTTTTTAAATGGTTGTTGAAATCTTAACCAACGCTGAAATGACATTCATGTAGAAAATGTTCGAAAGTGCAACCTTTAAGAATAATAGTTGACAATTTTTCCACTTTGAGGAGATAACTGTATTAGGTTTGGCCATGAAGCGTTCGACAATATAACGTTTGGCCTGCCAAGCCAGCTTATGTTTTGACATATAGAGGTGGGAAAAGAATGATCAATGTTTGAGTTTCTTCCGGAAGCTGACTGCAAGTTTCTAATATTCGACCTTTTTTTAATTCATAGTTGATAGTTGATAAAGGAATAAGATGTTAAAAGTCCAGGCTCACGACCTTCCTTTCCGCGCACAAATATTGATCAACACTAGCAATAAAGATAACATGGACGTATTCCTACCCAATGACTTATACTTTTATGGGTTGAAATGAGAGTACCCTTCTTTTTATTTCTACCATTTTTTGAATTGAAAATATTTCACATGATAAAAAATACAGAATTACATAAAAAAAAATTGTGTAAAAAAATCTCTGCAACCTACAACAACACTACCTAATATCCCAAACAACATTATATATTAAACTTTATCATGTTTTTCTGAAATAAATATGTACAAATTAATCATATCAACATATCTATAAATTCTAGAATAACTTGAAGTAGATGTACAAAGACTAATCATATCAACATATCTATCAATTCTGGAATAACTTGAAGTAGATGACGAACTGTTTGAAGCAAGAAAATCTTGAAAAACTTGAAGAAGATTACTCAATCTTTCCCTAAAGCAAAACATAGTCTTTGCCACCTGTAGAGAGATAGAAACAAAGTCTCTTATGAGACTCAGTATGAGATCTCCCTAAATGTGATAAAGTTCCTTTTTCCGTAGAAATCAAAATTCAAAAATCATTAAAACATTTGCACACATACCCACAATTCACATAATGCCGAAAAACAGTACTATCTTTTTACAACTTAACATATCATAAAAAAAATATAAACCAAATTTCTTTCGCATACATACAATCAAAAAATGTGTCCACACAGTATCATGAAATCTGCATAAAAAGCATAGATAAAAATGACAATCAACTGAAACAGGAAGTAATAACAACCATCTAAACCAAGCTTTCATAAGCTGAAGATAGTAGACCACACATTAAGCTCAAGAAAGAAACAGGTACATATTAACTCCGTGTTATTATTATTTTAAAAGGTTTGCATCTTAAAATAAATATAAAAATAAGTTTGTCTCTTTTTATAATGGTAGGATGATTATACCTAATTTATTGCAATACTCAAATCTAAAAATAAAAATAATATTATATAATATTTTTATTAAATTTCTTTTCAAAATCTATTTACATCTCCAACACATATATGTTGAAATATAAAATTAAAAACAAAAATTTTATACAGCAAGTGGCGATCATTATTACGAATCAAACTTGCAAAAATAATATTCCAACGTACCTTGCTTGGGGAAGCACTTTCACCTCTAATCTTCTCTTTGTGATATAAATAATCTCCCACACTTCTAGGTAGGTTTACCTATAGGTTGTGTAACATGTCAAACACGAGCTTTGAATGCTACATAATTCAAAGGATTCGATCTTCATTTTTTTTGAATGACGACTTTGATAGACAAGCGAAAAGTATGAGCTGTTACCACAATGTCTTTTCCTTTTTAACTCCGAAGGAAAGAGTTTAATTTTAGTTTTCCGACCGCTTTATATCGAACTAGGTTGTTGTTTTTCTTTTTTTCTTTTTTTTTCAATACGATCTAAACAGCAGAAAAGAAGGGATGAAATGTAACATGTGGGACTTCGAATATATTTATTCGAATGCAGGAAACGTTTGGTGATTTCATCACCATTATGCCTGTTCCTTTTCCTACGATTTTATACAACTGTTGTTGAAGGTGAAAAAGACGTGCAGAATTTCTGTTGCGCACACAAAGGGAGAGCAGCTCTCTTGCCCAACTTTGCTTGACGAGGCGCGCAAAGGGTAATGCGCAACCCAGGTGTTGCGCTTGAGTCTTGCGCAACTTTGCTTGTGCGCAAGGACGAGGCACAATATTAAAATGCGCAACCCGGGTGTTGCGCTTGAGTCTTGTGCAACTAATAAGATGCACCCGGGGTGTGCGCACTGTGCAATGAGCGCACAACCTTGGGCGTTGTGCAAGGTGCGTTTGGGTCAAGTGCACGGTAAAAGGTGCACGAGGGTCAAGCGCACTTTGGAAAGTGCGCAAGGGTTGAGCGCACAGTGAAAGATGCGCAAGACCTTACAAGTGAAAATAAATCACAACTTAGGGGTTTTTACTGAAGCACAAAAATTGAAACATCATTAAATGACGAAATAGATTAAAAGATAAAATATATGTTTTAAGAGGTTTACATCAAAAGAACTGTGTAAAACTAAAAAAAAAAAAAAAAAAATTAAAAGCTTTCACCTAAGTACTATTAAAGAATGTGAAAACTTGTGAAGGATGGTGAAGAGGGAAACCTGGCCTGACATTCTCTAGTGTAGGAAAGGATGGGAGGGAGACAAGAACCCAGGATGACAGTAAAGATCAGGACGATGGCAGCAATGAGGACAAAGGTGACGTAGATGATGGTCGACCTAATACGGTTAAATCTCGGGTCTAGGCGGATTTCTTCTGGGGAGATGAACCCCCGACTCTGGGACCCATCCTTTAGGTTCTAAGGGACCCATCGGTGGTACTACCAAGGTAGCATATTATGCTAACATCCTCACCAACGAAGGAAGAGATCCTCATAAGCTTCCTACTACTACGATTGTTCCTGAGGATCAAAATATTCACATCCTTGACAACATTGCCAACATCTATCTATCTATGGAATGATATGCCCTGGTTGGAAAGTTTGTTGGAGGAAGGCCTGATATTGAGACCATTCGTAGATGGGATGTTACCAAATGGAAGACCCTGGGAGATATGGAGCTGGTTGTTCTTTCCAGAGGTTTTTTTGCTATCAAGCTAAGCAATGATGAAGACACAAATCATATCCTCACAGGGGGTCCCTAGTTTTTAGGTCGTAAAAGTTTGTTCCTAAGGAAATGGGACCTAGACTTTGATCTTGATACTCAGGATATTAACTATGCCCCTATATGGATGCGCATTCCCAATCTTCCTTTCCACATGTGGCATGATGATATTCTCCATTTCATTGTAAATGTTATAGGGGATTTGCATGCTATTGATCCGGTTACCAGAGCTCGCAAGTGCATGAATGTGGCTAGGATCTGTGTGAATGCCAACTTAGCTTCTAAACTACCAACTTATGTCAATATTATTCATAAGTCCTATTGCAAAAAACAACCCTTGGAGTATGAAAATAAACCGGCCTTCTACGTAGAATGTCATACTCAAGGACATTTGAGATCCCAGTGTCCTATCCTCAAAGCTCAAGCTTCCATGGAGAATGATCAGAGGTAATATGAATATGCTCTCCGGTCCCAAGGGGCCCTTGCAGAACAACACAGAGGCAACAAAAACCCACCTAACAGTGGCTTCCCCAAACCCCCAAAAAAATGGCAATACCAAAATTAGGCAAGGAAAAGTTATCAGCAGCAACAAAAGCTTCCAAAATTCCAAGCAGGGTCTCAAGCATCCAAAGGCAAGGATATGATGATCTCAGAGCAGAATCAAGTAAGTTCCCCTATTGCAACTTCCAAAAAATTTAATATCTTAAATGAATCTGATAACATTATAGAAGGAAAGGTCCTGAATCCCTTTGTTCTAAAACCCCCTTCTGAGGATAATCAAAAAGGTCTCCCTAACCCCACCTCCTCAGGGACGAAGTGTTCTCCCATTCAACCTCAACCAGAAGTCAAGCCTCCTAAAGAGCCTCAAAATCCTCCTCATCTGAACATTGACCTAAGATTTATCAACACCCCTTCTAATTTTGGACCTTCTCATAGTCCTCAGAATGAAAGTTTGGTTAATGTTGATAAAAACCTTATGGAAGAAATGTCATCTCCCCGTCTAAGTCAAGCGAATAGTAGACCTTTGAGTCTAGTTCTGGAGCAAATTATTCCTTACAAGTTCAGCCCCAAGCAAACCATAAGTACTACCAAATCCCCCATTGATTTTGGTAGTGAAAGAAAAGAGGTAGGCCTTCCAAAGAGGAAATCTGGAACTCCCGCATAGCGGATGACATTGCCAATGGCATTTAAAAAACTATTTATCCCACCATAACTTCTCAACTCAATGAGGAGAGTAGAAGCTCCAAACCCCCTCATCATCATGGAAGGGGAGGCAGGAAAGCACCCAAATATTCTAAATGAAGATCCTCTCATGGAATGTGAGAGGCCTCAATGGGGTAGCTAAACAAAGACTTGTTAAGTCTATGAGGAAAGATATCAAACCCTCAATTCTCATTATGCAGGAAACTAAAATTAATGCCAACAACTCTGCCATAGTGGCTAAAGAAATATGGAATAAAGCAGGTATGGTTTCTAGTGATGCCAGAGGTTCTTCTGGAGGTCTGATGTGTCTATGGGACAAACAGAAAGTTGATGGGTGTCTACTCCATTCTAGTGAAAGACTTTTAAGTGTTCTTTTTCATGATTGCAATAATGACTTGTCTTGGATTCTTACAAATGTTTATGCTCCTAACTCCATTGTCGGGAGAGCTCAATTGTGGGAAACCCTAACTAGTATAAAATACTCCTTTCAAAACATCCCATGGATTGTGGCAGGAGACTTTAATACCCCCCTTTATCCTTCAGATAAAAAGGGAGGATCTAAAACCCATGTTAAAAGTATGGAGGACTTTAATGAATTTGTCAACACCAATAGTTTAATGGACATAAATCTCAAAAAGGTAAAATTTACTTGGAGCAATAGAAGAGCTAGGACCCAACACATCCAAGTCAAATTAGATAGAGTTTTCCTTTCCCATGAAGCTATCCAGGTGTTTGGTGACGTTGTTCTTTATCCTCTCCCTAAAATTGGATCAGATCATAATCCTCTCATCCTTGATATTGACAAATCCAAACCCTACAAAAGGCCCTTCAGATTCGAGGCTATGTGGTTACATCACCCAGATCTAAGGCAGAGAATCTCTCATTGCTAGCAACAAGATTTCCAAGGACATCCTTCCTTTAGATTGGCTCAAAAGCTTAAAAATCTCAAGGAAGACCTAAAAATTTGGAATAGAGAATTTTTCGGCAACCTCTTCGCCAACAAACAAACTCTCAAAGAAAGACTTGAACAGATTGAAACAAGAATTCAAAATGGGGCTCTAGATGATCAAATCAAGAATGAAGAGAAACAAATCCTTGCCGAGTATCACAATATTCTTGCTTGTGAAGAGACCTTTTGGTAGCAAAAATCTAGAGCTCTATGGCTCAAAGAAGGAGACTCTAATACCAAATTTTTTCATGTGTCTACTCTAAGAAATAGAAGCAACAACCATATCAAGGAACTAACCAAGAGTGATGGCACATCCACTTCAAATTTAGAGGAAATAAAAAATGAAGTAATTTCCTATTTCAGCAACATGCTTGAGGATGACAATGCTTGTTCAACCCCTGCCCAGGATTCCTTGCTTTACCACATCCTAAATTCCATTTCAAACAATGTCAATTCCGATCTTACTACCCCCTTTCAGGATGAAAAAATTAAGTCTGCCCTCTTCTCCATGAATCCTGATAAAGGCCTAGGTCCTGATGGTTATCCCCCTTAGTTTTTTCAAATGTTTTGGGAAATTTTTGGTTCTAATGTTTGCCTTACCATTAGAGAATTCTAGTATTTTAAGAGAATTCCACGAGGGTACAATTCCACTTTCATTGCCCTCATTCCTAAAAATCTTGACTGCTAAATATTTAGCTGACTTTAGACCCATTAGCCTATGCAATGTCGTTTACAAAATCCTCACTAAACTCATGGCTATCAGAATGAAGAGCATCTTGCCTAGAATCATTGACCCCTACCAGGGAAGTTCGATTCAGGGCAGATCTATCCTCGATGGGGTTATTTCCATCCATGAAGCCCTGCATTCAGCTTCTAAGACTAAAAATCCAACTTGTGTTCTCAAGCTTGACATGAACAAAGCTTATGATAGAGTCAATTGGACCTTTCTCTTAGATATCTTACACAAGTTTGGATTCCATCCTGAATGGGTTGACCTTATCAGAGCCTGCATTTCATCTCCTTGGTTCTTTGTTCTCATTAATGGATCCACTGTTGGTTATTTTAAAAGCAGTAGAGGCCTTAGGCAGGGGATCCCATTTCACCCCTTTTATTCATTATCATTGCTGAAGCCTTAGGCAGAACCATCAAATATGCTTGCAGAGTTGGCCTTCTCTCAGGTATTAAAGCCTCTTCCCAGACTACCCTGGTTTCACACCAACAATTTGTGGATGATACTATATTGTCGACTAGTGCTTCTGTCTTTGAAGCACATGTTATCAAATACATCCTTAAGCTTTATGAAGCAACGGTCGGGAAAAAAGTCAACTTCAATAAAAGTAAATTATATTTTTTAAATACACCTGCTCAAATACAGATCAAGATTACCAGAATTCTAGAATGTTTTGTAGCTGCTCTCCCTGCTACTTACCTGGGGCTCCCTCTATTTTGTGGTCAACCTGCAGCCTCTATGTGGAACAATGTTATAGAGAGGATTCAAAAAAATCTTGCAGGATGGAAGGGTAACCTGCTATCTCAAGCAGCCAAATGCACTTTAACTACAATGGTCCTCCAAAGCATCCCTGTCTACTTTTTGTCCATTTTTTAGGCACCAGTTATAGTTTCCCTCATAATAGAGCAAATTCAGAAAAAAAAATTATGGACTAGAGCTGAGAACAAACAAAGGATCCATATTGTGGCCTAGGACAAGGTTTGTAAACCCAAATATAAAGGAGGAGTTGGGCTAAGAAGAGTTATTTCTCTTAATACAACTTTGGTTACCAAGCAAGCTTGGAGATTGGTATCAGGAGAGGGAAACGAATGGATTTCCATTGTCAAAAGGAAGTATCTTCAAGATGGAAATTTCCTAAATGATGACACCAAAAATTGAGGATCGACCTTCTAGAATTCCATTATGAGCACGAGGCCTCTCCTAAATAAAGGATTAAGGTGGAAGTTGGTATATGGCAGTAACATTGACTTCTGGGAAGACAAATGGATCATCCAAGACCCCCTCATCAATGACCCTAGTATTTCTAGACTCAAGTCCTTTACTGATTCCAAGTTAGGGCATAAGGTTTGTAATTTCCTTCAAACTTAGAACAACACCACCAATTGTATTCCCTTTAGGAGACCTAATTTTCTGAATGAGTCAGCCATTTTTAACTCTATCCTACAGTCCACCATCATTCCTTCTAACAACATTGTTGACCAGGTCATTTGGGAGCCTTCTGAAAGTGGGGATTTTTTAGTCAAAATAGCCTACCACCTCCTCCTTGATAATGAGGACATCTTGTTGCCTTTTAACCTTGTTTGGGTCAAGTCTCTCATTCCTAAGGTCTCTTTCTTCTCTTGGCTGGCCATACAAGAGAAAATCCTTACCACAGATAACCTTATTAGGAAAGGCATTCCCATCCCTAACAGATGCTATCTCTGCCAAAATTCCTAGGAATCCACTTCACACCTCTTCCTCCATTGCCCCTTCTCCTCATCCATAATCAACTCCATTTTCCATTCCTTCCATATCCAGTGGGCCAAACCCAGCTCCATAGGTGACCTTTTCAACCATTGGCCCTCCCCCTTCCATGACCCCCACCTCAAATTCTTTTGGAAAATCTACCTTCACCACTTCCTTTGGCAAATCTTGCTTGAAAGAAACAACAAAATATTCTCCCAAAGGCCTAGAGTTCTAAATCTCATTTCTTCTAAAATCTTGGCCAATGCCCTAGAGAATTCCTTTCTCATTCCCCCTACCTCTAAGTCGGCATCCAAGTCTAAATATGATCTTGGCAAGGATCTTGGTCTATCCTTAGAGGTTTTTCGCCCTCCAACCAACCTTAGACTTGATTCTCATTGGGATCCTCCACCTATGGGATGGTTCAAACTCAATTTTTATGGAGCTACTAAAGGGAATCTAGGGAAATTTGGGGTAGGAGGTATCCTCAGAAATCACCAAGGAGAAATCATCCTTGCCTTTGTTGAAGGATTAGGAGAGTAGAAAAATCATGTTGTTGAAGCCAAAAGCATGTGGAGGGGTATTTGCCTTGCTAAGAATATTACCAACAACCTGATTATTGAAGGAGATTCCCTCAAAATTATCAATTACCTCAGACATAGCAATTGTAGACCATCCTGGAGAGTCAGAGACTACATTGAGGAAGCTAGGACCTTGGTCCTTGACATGCAACAAGTTATTTTCCAGCATGCTTACCGAGAAGCAAATAAAGTTGTTGACAGATTAGCCAACTTTGGAGTTAATATGGTCAACCTTTAGACTTGGTATGATGACATTCCTGAGGATATCCAAGCCATTGCAGATCAAGAAAAACCTCAAAGGAATCTCCCTCATTAGGAGGCTATCCTCCAGGATATTCAACTTTCCCCTCATGTGTAACACCATTAGATTCTTAGGATTTTTCACGAACCACGTGATCATTCCTCATCAACATGGCAAGTGGAAGGTCCTTCACACCCCTCCGCATGATAAGGTCCATGTGTCTCCTCACATCATTCCTTGTTACTTCTAGCAGAGCGTCCACATGTCCCTTTTGATCAATATCAATTATCGACACCATTTTATCTAGATGTCCTTCCACGTCACCCTCCACTGTCATAATATTCAACTTCCCATCCACATCACCATCCATCGAAAGGTCCTTTTTGTCTGGGCAATCAGTTTTGGAATGTACGCTAACAATGTTTTCAATCTTTGGCATCCTTTGTCTAATTTGTGTAGGTACCGTTACGTGGTGTTTAATTGCAAAATTAGAAGATCTCCCAAATATCATCACCTTATTCAACCAATGTGCCCATTGAGGCATCAAAAAACTACTTTCTCGGGGCCATGTAAACTCAAATTCCAAATCAGCATGGCTGCCCAAGAAATATTTACCATTTACAACCTAAGGATGTGGCACAATGCGAGGGAGATTTTCAAGGCCAACAGTCATGAGCTAGCTCTCCGAAATCTGGAATTTTTTTTCTCAAGAATTTTTGGGGGCACATCCTTACCTTCCAGATTTCCTAGACCGATTGTCTTTGATAGTTCTATCAAGTGCATGATTCCAAAATACCCCTTTTTCCTGGTTGCATGTCATTTTCTGAGTTGGCAGGTTTTTCTCCTATGCGAGCCTCCCTATCCCCATGAGCCATCTTTCACTTGCCTCCATGCATGCATTTAATTTTTCCACCATGCGTAGTAATGATGTTGTTTAGTATCACCCGCCCTTTATGGCGTTTCTCCCAAGTGCCTATCCTTTTCATCAATGTTGGTCCTCCCCACTCCACCCTCACTCACCAGCTTGCTTCCCTCTGCCTGTGTAGGTCATTGTCCCTTTCATCCACCCCCATTTCACCTGTCCTCTCCCTCATTTTTCCCCTTTCCACCATGGAAAAAATTTATTGAGCCTAGCTCCTATGTGTGTGACTCTATGGCGGATAAAATTCTCAAAGATAGACATTTCTTCCCCTTCCTCCATATGTTTTTCTGGAGTTGATCATGAGATTATGCTTGCTTTCCTAGAGACATGGGATAATGGTGTTGTTACTGTGCATGGTAGGAGCTTTATGGTTGATATCCGCCTGTTGTCCTCCATTACTGGCCAAAACCTTGAAGGTCATTCCATCCATAGGCATAAGCATAATTGGGAAGTTGAGCTCACCAAATTTAAAGGAAATGAGAAAATTCTCAAGAATGCTAAAAGCCCTAGGATTTTTAGGAGCGACCTCAATTCCCCCTAGGATGTTGTGATGAAGCCCATCATGGAATTCATCACTATTGATGACCCTGATAGACTCCTCAAAACCTACCACTTGGCCTTCGTTAACCATTTTTGGGACATCAATTTTCTCAGCATTCCCCTCTTCCTTTTCAATTCCATGAACAAGTCTATTGACAATTGTAGGAATAAGAAAAGCCATGACCTTCCTCGCCATCAGGGTTTGTTCAAGGTCATCTACACCTACATCCTGGAAAACAACCCAAAAACCAATCCTAATATTCCTAGCCCTACCAAGCCTGTAGGGTCCTCGACTCACCCTTCCTTAGCTGAGAGAAAGAGGAAAATTATTGAGGATGTCATTGATTTGAGGGCCAGGAAGAGCATTAGTTTTGATAGCATGGAGGAACCTATTAGGAAGTCTGCTCGGCTTCAAAACTTGGAAGCCAAGCGCAACATCATCGAGATCAAGAATGAGGAAGAAGAAAAAGAGGATGAAACCAAGCACCTGAAAGAGTTCATCATCTCTTCCACCACTGCTATGATGAATGTGATGGTAAATTCTATTCTGGACATCCGGGAAGGTCTACTGAAACTGTTCTTCGGTGGGCAGATAAGCCAAGAGGTTGATGGGGGCTCCAAAGCGGAGAAGTTTACTGTCAAAGAAGAACCTAAGGATGACGAGCCCAAGGACACTGATAAGGAGGACACCAAGGACGAGGATAAGACCTCAGCTGAGGACTAATTTCCTTTCTTCCATATTTTTTGCTTCTAAGGCTACCCTACGTGGAGCCTGGTCTCTTTTGATGATAGGTCACTTTTTGGTTTTATGTTATCCCAACATGAAGGCTTTTACTTCTTCAGCTGTAGTTTTTACATTTTTAGGTTCAATCATATTTCTCAAAGTCTTCAAGTTTGAGGCTTTGACCTCACTTTTGTGTTTCTTCTATGCTTCGTGGGTCCTCAAGCCTGAGGCTGCATCCTCAGTGGTGAATCTTGCTAGTCTAAGTTTTGAAGGGGGTTAAAAGTGCATCCTTTATCATGTCACAACTTGTCCTACTGGTTTTGTATTAAGGTTAAGGGATCCTTAAAACTCGTTCAGTAATATAATCTGTTAATTTACCAAAAAAAATAGATGTCTTATGCAAAGTGCTTCTGCGTACAAATGTAACTACGTAATACTTATATGCTCAATGGAAAATACATAAGGATAAAAATGCGAAATGACCCTTCAAAGCAGAGAGTAAATTTACAAAACTGGATTTTTATTAAGCAAAGAAATAGACTAACTGCAAATGCAACTTTACAATGCAAATGAAAGGATTTTACAAATAACTGCAAGCAAGTTGAAAGATGAACTCAGATAGGAGACTGTGAATGTTGTCGATTCACATCCTCGCTTCAGCTCCTTCTACTCTCTTTGCACTCCTATGCTCTACTAATCTAGAGATTCTCCTTGATCTTGTTTCTTCTCACATCAGTTTTTAGAAATACTGCATTGCCTTATATAGTTAGGTGCAAGAGAGGATAAGGCTTATCCTCTAACATACCATAAATGCAAAACTAAGGTTTTTTACCAATCACAAAATTAGGGTTTTTGCCTATCTGATGTCAAAAATCAGTGATCAGTGATCATATGTGATATTACAATAATATGATGTCAAAAATCAGTGATCAGATTTGGGCGATTCTCTTAGAGTGAAATCGATTTTAATTTCCAAAATCCTCCTTTAAACAAGATTTTACAAAGACTTTGATGCTCAACATTTCCCTCAACATTTTGAAGTCCTCAAAATATTTTGTGAAAATATAGGCTACCTGCTCTTTTGACCTGGAAAACAACAACACAATTTTGTCAACTTTCATCTGCTCTCTGATGAAGTGGTAGCCGATATCGATATGCTTCGTCCTACCATGAAACACTGGATCCTTCGATAGTGCTATGGCTGAATTTTTATCACACAAAATAGTTATCACCCCTTCAGGTGGATAATTCAGCTCACCCAAGATTCTTTGCAGCCATACTTATAGGCATGTAGCTGACGTGGTGGTAACATACTCTACCTTTGTAGTGGACAACACAACTATCGGTTACTTCTTGGATGACCATGAAACTACTCCTAATCCAATATGGAAAGAATAGCTAGAAGTGCTCTTTCTATCATTAGTAATGCCAACCCAATCACTATTTGTGTAGCCAACCAGTTCTATTTGGTCCTTTCTGGCATAAAAAATTCCATGGTTCTATTTCCCATTGATATAGCGTAAAATCCTTTTGATTTCTTTCCAATGCATGTCCTTTAAAGTCTCCATGAACCTGCTAATTAAGCTAACTCCAAACATCAAACTAGGTCTAGTTGTATTTAAATACATGCAACTTCCAACTAACCTCTTAAACAAGGTTGAATCAACATTTATGTTGGAATCCATCTTGCTTAGCTTTAGATCTATGCCAAAATCTGTGATGGTGGGTTTGATGTCCTCCATATTAAACCTCTTCAAGACATCTTTCGCATACTTACCCTAAGATATGAATATGTCATTTTCATATTAGATAACTTTAATACCTAGAAATTATTTCATTAGCCCTAAGCTTGTCATCTCAAACTCCTTCATGGCTATTCTAAACTAGTCAACTAGCACATTTCTATTGCTAGTGTAAATCAGATTGTCTACATACAAGCAAACGATTATCATCTCCCCTTCTAGTTTTTGCTTCAGGTATAGGGTATGCTCATATGGGCATTTTATGAACCCATTATCTTGAAAGTAGACATCAATCTGGTTGTACCATGCCTTGGGTGCTTGCTTCAACCCATACAGGGCATTTTTTAGCTTCAATACCTTACCTTTTTGTCCTTCCATCTCATAGCCTGATGACTGGTCTACGTAGACTTATACTTCTAACACTTTGTTCAGAAAGGCAATCTTGACATCCATGTGGTACACATTTCAACCCTTATGGGCTACCAATGCCAGGATCATCCTAATCATATCAAGTCTTGCTATAGGTACATACAATTCATGATAGTCAATCCCTAACTTTTAATTGTAGCCTTTTACCACCAGTATGGTATTATGCCAATCAACTTCACCTTGGGCATAAAATTTCATTTTATATACCCATTTGACCCCACTGGTCTTCTTCAAATTAAATTGGATTACACTCAAAAAATAAATCAAAATCAGAATGTTATTCATCTTCTTGATGTCAGGTTACCTCATAGATGTCTTGCAAGCTCCTCGCCTTTGCGGGTGTCTTCAAATTGGAGATCCTGCTTGTAAGTTGAGGCATTTATTATGATGAGGTGGTGCTACTGCTAGCTCCAGAGTTGCTACTTGAAGATGTAGGTTGATGCACTTTTTCTTCCTCTAAGTCCTCTAGCTCAATAATTGCTGGCTCAGGTTGACCAGTCTATGATTTCTAGTTCCAGGCTTCATCCTCCAAGAATTTCACATCTTCGCTGATAATTAGCTTCTTCATCATAGGATTATACAACCTATATGCCTTCGAATCTTCACTATACCCAGTGAAGATGCATTTCTTTGTCTTATCATCCAGCTTCGTCCTCTTCTCATCTAGAACATGTGCATATTCTATGCACCCAAAAACTCTCAAATGAGCCATACTGGGTTTTTGATTGCTCCAAGCTTCATGAAGAATCATGTTCTTCACACTCTTTGTGGGACACCAATTTAACAGATAGATTGCACAACATACAACTTCTACCCATAAATCATGTGGTAAATTCTTTACCCTCAACATGCTCAGTGCCATCTCCATGATTGTTATGTTCCTTTCTACAACACCATTCTACTATGGTTGGTTCTAGCAGTGAGATACCTGCAAATTCTATTTTACTTGCAAAAAATTTAGAATTCATTGGAGATATACTCACCTCCTCAATTTTTCCTGAGAGTCTTCACTTGGTACCCACTTTATTTCTCAGCCAGAACCTTGAACTCCCTAAATTTTTTGAATACATCTAAAATTTTTTTGATGGGATATACCCATGTCCTTCGAATGAATTCATCAATAAAATCCAAGAAATATTTTTTACTGAAAAATGTGTTGGTCTGCATTGGATCGTAAATGTCTGAGTTCACCAGCTCTAATGGTTGTGAAGCTCTCCAAGACTGTCCTATAGGGAATGCATCCCTGTGCTACTTTCCAACTAAGAAAACTTCACAAAATTGATTTGGTTTCTCAATAAGGGGTAAACCCTTCACCATGTGCTTCTTGTACATAAATTTTAGGCCATTGAAACTCAGGTGACCTAATCTGAGATGCCACAAACAGGTAGCATCCTTCACAACTGCACTAAATGACATTAGTGATTCATTCTGAATCTGTAGCAGAAGCATCTTGTTCTTTGTCATGGACACTATTGCAAGTTGCCCATGCTATCTGTCCCTGATGGTACAAACTCCATATTTGAATTGAATAGTGTACCCCTTCTACACAAGTTTTCCAACACTCAACAAGTTATGCTTCAAACCAAACACATAATAAACATTGGTGATCTACTTCCTTTCACCTTGCCTAGTGTGGATAAGGATTTTTCCTTTACCCATTACAGGAACCTTACTATTGTTCCCCATATTCACTTCATATTGGATTGTTTCATCCAACTATGAGAACATCTCTCTATTCTTAGTCATGTGGTTGTTGCACCCACTATTAAGATACCAAAAATTCTTTTGGCTCTCCTCCTTAATACTGCAAGTCAATAGCATATTTTCATAGGTATCTATACACTTTGAATTTTTAGACTTATTTTATGTTTTTTATCCTTGGCCATCTTCTTTCTACACTCAAAGATATAATGACTAAAATTATTACAATAATAGCATTGGATATTCGATTTATCAGTCCTTTGATTAGACCCTCCTTGCTAGTTTTTGTTGCTGCCTCATCCTCCTACTTGATAGAATTTGTAGCTGGTCTATATTTCAATGGAGTTTGACCTTCCTCCTTTCTTTTTGCATTTTCTATGATTGCCTCTACCTATTCCTCCTTGATAACTAGAGGCTTCTTGGTGGGATTCTCATCTGCTACTAGCTCAAAATGAGACCTACACCTTGAATGCTTGCTCCAACAAGGACTAAGTTGAGAGGCTTAGCCTCTACTCATGTGTTTGTAGAGAACCCATGAGCTCATCTACAGAGAGGGTTGTCAAATCCCTCTATTATTCAATCACAATCACAACTATGTCAAAACTTGATGGTAGGATCCTTAGTATCTTCTCCATAATTCTCTAATTCATCATATTATCTTCATTCAGCCACATCTGGTTGATGACATCCATTATCTAGGTGAGTAAGTCACTTATGGACTCTGAGTTGCTCATCTACAAGTTCTAAAACTCCCTCCTCAACATTTGTAACCACACCAACTTCACTTTATTGGTGCCTTGGAAGGATGTAGCAAAGATTTCCCAAGCCTCATTTTATTCGGTTGCTACTGCAATTCATGAGAAGATTTTCTCCTCAACTGCCTGCATTATGTAAAACAGTGCCTTCTGGTCCTTATTCCTATTCTCCTTCAACAAATCTGCCTCTATCTAGGATATAGCACTCAATGTTTTTGCATCTACTAGCTCTCAATAGCCATTTTTTACCAGGTCTCATAGCTCCTACAACCCAAACAAGATTCTCATTTGAATGCTCCATTAAACATAGTTTTTATGTTGAACCTTGGGATCTACAATTGTAATGGGATTTTTTTGGAAGCCATTGTTTCTTATTTTCCATGGGTAGGCTCTAGCTCTAATACCAATTTTAAATATGCACAATATTTCTCTTATGCACACAAAGGGAGAGCAACTCTCTTGCGCAAATTTGCTTATACGTAAGGATGAGGTACAATAGTAAAATGTGCAAAGGGTAATGTGAAAAATAGGTGTTGTGCTTGAATCTTGCACAAATTTACTTGTGCGTAAGGATGAGGTGAAATATTAAAATAAGCAAAGGGTAATGTGTAACCTGGGTGTTGCACTTGAGTCTTGTGAAACTAATAAGATACACCGAGGTTGTGCACACTGTGCAAGGAGCGCATAACCTTATGTGCTATGCAAGGTGCACTTGTGTTAAGCACATGGTGAAAGGTGTGCGAGGGTCAAACACACTTTGGAAAGTTTGCAAGAGTCAAGCTCACTTTAGAAAGTGCATGAGGGTCGAGCGCACGATGAAAGGTGCACAAGACCTTACAAGTGAAAATAAATCATGACTTAGGGGTTTTTATGCAGGTACAAAGGAACAAAAACCAGAGGTACAAAGGAAAAAAAACCACTAAATGATGAAATAGACTAAAAGATGAAATAGATGTCTTATGCAAAGTGCTTTATTAGATAAATGTAACTGCGCAATACTTATGCGCTCAATGAAAACTGTGCAAGGAGAAAAATACAAAATGAACCTTTAGAGCAGAGAATAAATTTTTACAACTAGCATTTTATTAATCGATGAAATAGACTCACTACAAATGTAGGTTTACAATGCAAATGAAAGGATTTTATAAACAACTGTAAGAAAGTTGCAGGATGAACTCAGACATGAGACTGTTAATGTTGTTGATTCACATTCTCACTTTAGCTCCTTCTACTCTCTTTGCATTGCTGCGCACTTTTGCTCTAGAGCTTCTCCTTGCTCTCATTTCTTCTCACATCTCTTTTTTGAAATACCGCACTGCCTTATATAGTTGTATGGAAGAGAGGATAAGGCTTATCCTCTAACATGCCATAAATACAAAACTAGGATTTTTGACCAATCATCGAATTAGGGTTGTTGCCTATCTGCACCAACCAATTTTAATTTCTTACATGGGAGATTGCGGTTATCTGATGTAAGAAATCAGTGATCATATTTGGGCGATAATATCTGTTAGAGTGAAATTGAGTTTAATTTCCAATAGAAGGAAGGTATATTGGAAAAGTATATTGGAGGCCATCCTTTTTCATCCATGTAGTAACTAGAATTTTTGGATGCCAATCCTTCTCCTAAATAAAATTGAAGTCTTTCATCTGACAAATACTTTACATTTAGATTTTTTATTGAAATTTTGGTGACCTATATAATTTTGAAAGTATGTAGCTTAATGAAGGAATAACAATGGAATAACAAAATTATTTTGAAGTGAAAATTAATTTCATGAGGTTTTTAATTAAAATCTTGGCAAAAGTGATTTTCGTAAACTTTCTTTGCCAAAAATGACTGCAATTAATTTTGGGCCAAAATACCTTTTTCGGAGAAAATTGGCCAAAAATGCTTTTTTAGAGTAGTTATTGCCTAAAATTCGCTTTTCGGTGCAGCTTGGGTGATAATGATGAAGTTTCTATTTTAGTGAGGGAGAGGCGGATAGGGAATTTTTGGAGCAGACAATACAGAGAATCATACTAGGATTTTCTCAAACATGGAGGCTAAGATCTAAATATATATATGCACTTCCACTCTTACAAGACTATAATTTAACCCAATGTAGATATGCAAAATAATATGAAATATATTAATAAAAATGGATCACTACCATAGATTTACAAAGCAAAACCTTTACTTCTGGTGCTTCTTATCTTGAAGCTTACTATCATCTACAAAATAGAGTTGTAAGGTGAATGCATATTGAGGTCTTTGAATGCTACCGCTTCAGGTCTTCTCTACTTATGCTATTGTTTCTTCTATGACCCTTCGCTACTACTCTTCTCTTCTAACATTGCTTCCACTTTTGCTCACTGTTATTTCTTTCTGCATCTAATCTAAGGATATCACCAACTTATATAGTCAACTGAATAGAGGGATAAGCCTTATATTCTGACATGAATAGGAATAAGGCTTATCTTATGATAATATATGATTTTATTTCTATCTACAACAGCTGGTATTTACTACACATGCAAGAATTTACGACGATCAAATTTTGGCAATAAGATCTATTAGAGATCTTACTAGGTGTGTGAAATAAAGTTTAATTTCTAATATATCTACAACTTGGTCTTTGGACATGTAAAATAGTAACTCAATTTTATTAAATTTCACCAGCTCTTTGATGAAATGGTACTAGATATCAATATGCTTGGTCCTACCATAAAACACTGGATCTTTTGATAGTGCTATGGAAAAAATTTTGTTACAATAAATATTTTTTGCCCCGTCTTGGTGATGATTCAACTCACACAATATTCTTCATAGACATACTGTCTGGCATGCAGTTGAAGTGGTAGCAACATGCTCTTCCTAAGTAGTTGATAATACAATAATTGGTTGCTTATTTTATGACCATGATACTACACATGATCCAAGGTGGAATGTAAATTCATAAGTGCTCTTCTTATAATCTATACTTCCAACCCAATCACTATTTATGTAGTCAATAAGTTCAAGCTAGTCTTTCCTAGAATAAAAAAATTCATGGTTCCTGGTCCCATTGACATACCATAATATTATTTTCCCTACCTCCAAGTGAATGTTCTTCAGTGCTTCCATAAGTTGGCTAATAAAACTCACTGTAAACATTAAATTTGGTCTGGTTGCAATCAGGTATATTAGACATCCAACAAGTCATTTGTAGAATGTTGGATCAACATTGCTACTATAATCATTTTTGCTCATCTTCAGGCCTATTGCAACTGGTGTGATGGCAGGTTTGTTGTCCTCCATATTAAACCTCTTCAAGACATATTTTGCATACTTACCCTGAGAAATGAAGATGCCATCCGTAGATTGGTCAACTTCAATGCCTAGAAAATATTTCATTAAGCCTAAGTCCATCATCTTTAACTCCTTCTTCATGGTATTTTTGAACTGCTCAAACAACATATTATTGTTGCCAGTATAAATAGATCACATACATATATGTAAACAATGATCATATCGCCCTATACATTTGTCTTCATGTACATAGTGTGCTCATATGGGTATTTGGTAAACCCGTTCTCCTAAAAATAAGCATCAATTTATCTATACCAAGCCATAGGTGCTTACTTCAACCCATACAAATCTTTCTTCAATTTCAAGACCTTAGTTTCTTGCCTTTCTAGCTCATAGCTAGGTGGCTGGTCTATGTAGACCTCCTCTTCTAACACTCCATTGAGATAGGTAGAGTTGACATCCATCTGGTAAAAATTCTAGCCTTTCTGGGCTGCCAATACCACAATCATTATGACTATGTCAAGTCTCGCTACAAGTGCATATACCTCATGATAGTCAATCCTTAAATTTTTCTTATAGCGTTTTGCTACCAATCTGTATTTATGCCTATCAACCTCACCTTAGGCATTAAACTTGATTTTATATACCCATTTTACTTCAATGGTCTTCTTCCCTACTAGAAGATCTGTTAACTACCATGTCTAATTTTTGTCTATGGCTTATATCTCATTATCTATTAATTTTAATTATTTTTTATTTTGAATTGCTTCCTTAAATGAAATTGGATCACACTCAAAAAATAAAGTAAAATTAAAATGTTCTTCATCAATTTCATTTCTGGTTACCTCATAAATATCTTACAATCTCCTTGTCTTCACTGGTATCTTCAGGTTGGATATTCTTCTTGCAAGATGAGGCAACCGTGATGGTCAGGCAGTGTTATTTTTGGCATTGGTATTGTTTGGATTTGAAAGATATGAGTTATATTATACATGAAATGAGTACAATATATAGGCATAAGCCTATATGAAAAACATGATAAGTGTCAAAAGAATATGACAATTATCAAGAACAATACATAATTCACATTATATTCTAACAGGTACTATTTCTTTAAGCTATAGGTGGATGCACTTTATATTCTTCCAAGTCTTTACAATCAATAATTGTTAGTTTTGGCTAATCGGTCTTTGATTTCCAGTTCCATGCTTCATTCTTTAAGAAATTTACATCTCTACTAATGATCAATTTCTTTGTTATAGGATTATACAACCTGTAAGCCTTCGATTATTCACTATAACTAGTGAATATCCATTCCTCTACCTTTTCATCTAGCTTCTTTATCTTCTCATCTGGGATGTGTGCATATGATATGCACCCAAAAAATCCTAAGTGAGAAACACTCCATTCCTGGTTGCTCCAAGCTTCTTGATGGAATCTTGGCCTTCATACTCTTTGTGGGACATCTATTCAATAGATAAACTATACAATATACAACTTCTACATAAAAATCATGTGGCAACTCTTTTGCCTTCAGCATACTCTATGTCATCTCCATTATGGTTATGTTCATCCTCTCTGCAACATAATTTTGTTGTGGTATATATTTGGCACTGAACTACCTTCAAATTCCATTTTGCTTGCAGAAATTATGGAATTCATTGGATATTTACTCACCTCCTTCACATGTCCTAAGAGTCTTCACGTAATAGTAACTATATTTTTCTACCAGAGCCTTAAACTCCTTAAATTTACTAAAAGCTTCTAACTTTTTCTCTATGGAATAAATCAACGTCTTCTGACTAAAATAATCTATAAAAGTAAAAAAAAACTTGTTACTGACAAATGTGCTAGTTTGCATTAGGTTGCAAATGTATCCTTGTGCTTCTTTCCAACTACACAACCTTCACAAACTTGATTTGATTGCTCTATAAGGGGTAAACCTTTCACTATATGTTTCTTGAATAGTAGGTTCAAGTCACTAGAACTCATATGACTGAATTTGAGATTCCACAACCATGTAGCATCTTTCACAACTGTACTAAATGACAATAACAATTTATTTTGAATTTATAGGGGGAACATTTTGTTCTTTATCATGGACACAATTTCTACAAGCCCATTATCCTTATCACGGATGATACTGACTCCATTCTTAAATTACACTATGTGCCCCTTCTGCACAAGCTATCTAACACTTAACAAATTATGTTTCAACCCAGACACATAATATACATAAGTGATCTACTTCACCTTTCCTGGTGTGGATAAGTATTTTTTCTTTACCCATGATAGGTACCTTGTTGTTGTTTCCCATATTTACTTTAGCTTGGATGGTTTCATCCAACTGTGAGAACATCTCTTTGTTCCTAAACATGTGGTTTCTACAATCACTATTGAGATACCATGTATTCTTCTAGCTCTCCTTCTCAATACTGCAAGTTAACAATAGATTCCCACAAGCATATCTACACTCTAAATTTTTATTTGTATAGTGGGATTGCTACTTATTATATTTGGACATCTTATTTCTACACTCATAGCTATAATGATCAAATTTATTGCAGTAATAACATTGGATATTTGATTTATCATACCTCTAATTTGATCCTTGTTGATTTCTTTCGTTGTCTCTTCCTCTTGCTTGATGGATGTTGCAACTGGTCTCTACTTCATTGGAGTTTGACATTCCTCCTTGCTTATGGTCTCTTCCACACTTGCCTCTTATATTATGTCCTCTTCCTCCTTAATAACTAGAGGTTCCTTGGTGGGATTCTTCTCTGCTATTATATCGAAATGAGACCTGCATCTTGAACACTTGCTCTAAAAAGGATTGAGATGAATGACTTAGCCTCTACTCATGTGTTTATATAGAACCCATGAGCTCATCTATAGAGAGGGTTATCAAATACCTTAATTATTTGATTGTAATAACCACTAATTCAAACCTTGCTGGTAGGCTGCTCAGTATCTTCTCCACATTTTCTTCATTCAACCTCATCTGGTTGATGATACCCATTGTTTGGGTAAAGCAGTCACTTGTGGAATCTAATTCACTCATTTAGATATTCTTGAACTCCCTTATCAACATCTACAATCACATAAATTTCACTTTTTTGGTGCCCTAGAGGGAGTTTGAAATAATTTCCTATGCTTCCTTTGATTTGGTTGCTGGTGCAACTCACGAAAAAATAGTCTCCCTAACAACCTGTATTATATAAAATAATATCTTTTAGTATTTTTTTATTTTCCTTTAGAAAATCTAAATATTTTTGGCAGAGAGCACTCATGGCTATTGCATCTATTAGTTCTATGTAACTATTCTAGACCAGGTCCCATAGCTCCTAAGATCCAAATAGGATCTTCATATTGATGCTCCAATATTCATAATTCTTGCAATTGAAATGTGGGATATGCAAATGGAATGAGTTACCTCTAAAAACCATTGCTTCTTATCTTCTAAAAATTTTGCGCTAGCTCTGATACCAATTTGAAATAATATTAGTAGAATAAAAAAATGATTTTGGAGCAAAAATGAATTTCGGGAGGTTTCAAATTAAAATCACGATGAAAGTGATTTTTGGAAATTTTCTTTTCTGAAAACGATCACAGTTAATTTCAAGCTGAAAATACATTTTTTAGAGCAGCTTGCTCGAAAATGCTTTTTCGGAGTAGCTCTTGCCCTAAATTCACTTTTCGATGTATCTTGGGTGAAAATGATGAAGTCTCTATTTTTGCAAGGGAGAGGTAGACATGGAATTTTAGGAGTGGATAACATAGAGAATCGTACTAGGGTTTGTTCAAACACGGAGGCTAAGATCTGAATATGTATACACTTCCACTCTTACCATACTAGAATTTAACCTAATGCATATATTCAAAATGATATGAAATATATTAATAAAAATAGACTACTACCGTAGATTTACAAAGCAAAACCTTTACTTTTCATGCTTCTTATCTTGAATATTACAATCATCTACAAAATAAAGTTACAAGGTGAATGCAGATTGAGCTCTCTGAATGTTGTCACTTTAGGTCTTTTCTACTTCTACTATCATTTCTTCTACGGCCCTTCACTACCGCTCTTCTCTTTTTTCATCGTTTTCACTCTCATTGCTATTTATCTCTACATCTGCTCTAAGGATGTCACCGACTTATATATCCAGGTGAACAGAGGGATAAGATTTAACTTCTAACATGAATAGGGATAAGACTTACCTTTTTATATACTAGGTTTTTATTCCTATCTTCAATGACCGGTATTTACTATGCACGCAAGAATTCACGGTGATCATATTTTAGCGATAAGATCTATAAGATATCTTACTGGGTGTATGAAATCAAGTTTAATTTTAAATAATTACCACTAGTAAAATTCATAGCCACCATATCTTAAACTAATCAGATTATTATATGCATTTTGTTTAGGTATTTTGAGTATTTATTCGACAGAGAATTTATATTTAGTTTTTCAATTTAGACGTGATTGAAATTTTTATGATCTATGTAATCTTGGATTTTCAAAATTGTGCACAATAATCCAAAACACAAGACAAAAATTCAAGAACATAAATTGCTAAAATTGCTATTATAGAAGACTCCTATATTTTATTCATGTATTTCATACGTATATCACTATACTTCATACAATATAATCCAACTTCACAAAGGTTGGATTATCCACCCAAGGGAGGATGAATAGATAATTGGTGAGCAATACACCAATACATAAGAATTACAATGCTTCACACTATGCATATTGGGTTGCCATGCAAAAGATAAATGGAAGTATATTACTTGACTCGCTATAGCCAACCTAAGATACAAACAACCAAATATAAGCTATTAAATGTTGTTTAAACTATGCATATTGGATTGCCATGCAAAAGATAAATGGCAATATATTCCTTGACTCGCTGCAGCCAACCTAAGATAGAAAAAACCAAATATAAATTATTAAATGCTATAAAAATTATGAACACTTGTAGAATCTTTTTTCATCCATTACATTAAGCATTAATTCCTTCATTCTTCCCCTTAATGCTTAATGTTTCAAAAAACCTTCTTTGTAGCTTACACTTGTAATCTTGCTCTTGCCCATAGGCCCATCAACTCTATAACTTGCTATTCCATGCTTCAACTCTTCAACTTGCTATTACATGCATACCTGTACTTGTTGTACATTCACATTCACATAAACTAGAAGTGTCCTTATGGTAACCTTCTCATCCGTGTCGAACTGTATGGATAACTAGTTGCTACAACTGCTATGTGTAATAGAGTAGATTATTGCTAAGATTCACTCTATTGCATCCGCATCAAATATTCATCTTTTTTTTTTCATTTGCATGAAAACTTCATTCAACTATTTTCATTCTCATCACTCCCCTTTTATTCTTTTGGGATACTCTCCTCATCACTCCCCCTTTCTTATATGAGAATACTTGTGTGTGTGAATTTACTTCTACCATACATAACATTCATCCAACAGTCCTCATCACTGCCCCTTTCTCCTTTGGAAATATGTTGATAAATATGTTGACTATTGTTGTTGCTTTTAGCCATTGTTCTCTTTATTTTTCCTTTGTTGTTTTTGCAACTACTCTTCTTTTTACTACACATTTTTACGTCTTCTTCATTCTCTACATGACAGGATTCTCCTCCTTTTCCTTAAAAACCTCACTTTATTTTCTTTTAGCATAGTTTTTTCTTATGCTTTCATTTTCTTCAACTTCTATTGCTTATTTAGCTTCTACTTTTGTTTTTTTCTTCAGCTTCTATTTTTGCTTCTTTTCTTCAACTTTTATTTCTACTTTTTTCTTCTTTTCAGTTTATGCCTTCTACTTTTGCTTTTTTTTTTTTTATTCTTTTCAACTTTTGATTTTTTTCTTTTAGCTTCTATTTCTGCCTTCTATATTTTTTTTTCTTTTAGCTTCTGCTTTGGCTACTATTTTTTCTTCTTTTCTCTTCTACTACTTTTCTTCTGTTGCTTCTTTTTTTCTTCTTCTATTGTTGCTTTTCTTTTATTCTTATTTTCTTGCTATTTTATTTTTAGCATTATTTTTATGCTTTTCCTTTCTTTTTCTTTTGCTTTTTCTACTTTTTTTTTTATTTCTATATTCATGTTTTTTTCTTCTACTCTTCTTTTTCTTTGTTTAGATTAGCTTCCATACCCCTATGAAGCAACTAGGACTCAAATATAGGAACTCCATCTATTGAGGTTACTCCATGGATGAGCTTCTAGCTCCTCCTTGAACCAGCCTATGATTCGAATGTAGAAGTCTTATTCATTGCTCCAACATTCTCTAAGCCACATTGCAAGTTCTTGGGACTCCTATATTGAACACAAACTCTGAGCTTTAAATTGGATATTAACATAAATTCTTTATTTTGATACTTACTCCAGATTTTGATACTAACTTCGACTTTGATACCAATCATTGGATAAGCAAGGGAAGGAAAAATTGTGTACAATAATCCAAAAAAAAAAACACAAATCCAAGAACACAAATTCCTGAAAATGCTACTGTAAAATACTATTATATTCTATTCATATACTTCATAGCATCTCAAGATACTTCATACAATATAATCCAACTTCACAAAGGTTGGATGAACCACCCAAGAGAGGATGAATATATAACTGGTGAGGAATACACTAAATTATAAGAATTACAAGGCTTCACATTGTGCATATTGGATTGCCATGCAAACGATAAATGACAATATATTCCTTAACTTGCTACAACCAACCTAAGATAAAAACACCCAAGGAATATATTGCACGATTCAAGGAATATATTGTCATTTGTCTTTTGCATGACAATCCAATATTCACACAACCTGCAGCATTATAATTCTTATAATTTGGTGTATTCCTCACCAATTATTCATCCATCCCACTCCCACTTGGGTGGATCATCCTTAGTTGTATGGAATAAATCCTTAGTTGTATAGAATAAATATTCTATTTTTTGAACAATGCATCAACATCATGATACAATGCATCATTTAATTATATTATGTAGACCGATATATTGGCAATGTTTATATGTTCTTTATAAATAAAGAACAAAAATTTATGTATTTTGCAATAACAATTTTAACAATATGTATTCTTAGATTTATTTTTTGTGTTTTGGATTATTGTGCATAATTTTTCCTTTAAGCATCAAGCAAGAATATTTTTTCAATCTATGCATTTTGTTCAGGTATTTTGAGTCTTTATCCAACAAAGAATTTACATTTAGTTTTTCAATTAAGATGTTATTGAAAGTTTGATAATCTATATAATTTCGAAAGTACGCAGCTTACCACTTCGTAGCCTTGAGTTTCTTTAAAGCTAATCAACTTATTATATGCATTTTTGGTTCAGGTATTGATGTAGAGCATATTATCTGAATGTATCAGCCGAAACTAATGCATGTTGAGTTGTATGATTGGTGCCATGTAATTCAAGAGAAGGCAGGGCATCTAGCTTTTTGGATATGTTAAGAGAATAAAGAGAATCATAATATTTTATATTATTGGACGACATATTACCATTAATATGTTATTCAATATTATACAATATTTAATGCATACAATCTAATATTAACCTAAAATTTATAAACAAAATTCTTATTAATTAAATTAATAATAAAAAATTTTAATAACATATATTAAGGAAAAAAACTTTTAAATTGATCAAAATATTTAAAATTTTAAAAATTAGAAACATAAACATCTATGTAAATCATTTTTTTTTCAACAAATTTAAATTAATAAATTTAAATTAGTAGAAAGTTGGTCACAACAATATTATTATTAGTAACTAACAAGTTTAAGCTTCAATTTTTTGTCACAATCATACTATCTTTAGTAACTAATAATTTTAAGTTTAAGGTTCAAATTATAGGGGCTGCTCCCACCAAACCTATTTCACCTTGTTATTGTTTGCCCGCGTGATGGGGACCACCGGTCGTTAGTACCATCATGGGTAGCTACCCGCAAGGGTGTCTTCTTGGTAAATTTTTTAATATATTATATATGGTTTATATGGAAAAAAAACTCTTCAAATTAATAAAATATTACTTTTGTTTATTAGTTAAATTATAAGTTATATTTAATTTGTCTTTTTCTCAGAGGAAGTTTTTATCTTTCTCAATTTATTATATTTTCATAATCAACTTAGACATATCACTTTAACTAATTGCCTTCTAAAATTTAGACTTTACCAAAATAAAATCCACAAAATTATTTGTTAACCTATATCCTTCTCTTTAAGTATGTTCTCATTTCCAAGATAGTGCCTCCAATAGTCACATTGAGTTATAGTCTATTTTGTGCTAATAGGATTTGAATTTTGGTATAAGCAACATCACCCAAATGTCTAATGTCTCAACTATTGAACCATAGGTTTACATAATATAATTTTTAAATGGAAGGTTTGTAACTGGATTGAAATCATGTATTTTTAAAATTATGTTAATTGGATGAAACAATTCCATATAACCATTATCCTGAAATATTGATTGAATGAGTGTTCACTTTATTATGAATTAAATTTTTTAAATTTTATTAAAAAATTTCACACTAAATATAATTTTTTTTATAGAGGCAGCCCATCCATGGAGTTACTGAATATGTATTTCTAAAATTATGTTAATTGGATGAAACAATTCCATATAACCATTATCTTAAAATATTGATTGAATGAGTGTTCACTTTATTATGAATTAAAAATTGAAAAATTTATTAAAAATTTTCACACTAAATGTATTTTTTTTATAGAGGCAGCCCATCCATGGAGAAAAATTATGTATCAAAAAGATAAATTATTAAATTAAAATCTTATATTAATATTTTAATTTATTTATTTGTTATTTGTTGTTGTCTTACTAATTATCATTGGTTAATATGAATTTATGTAATTTGTAATAATATTATGACAAGTTTTGTTAGATTATAAATTTTAAATAGTATTAACAACAAAATAATTTATGTTATAATGTTTTTATAATTAAAATATTAATTAATTTTTAATAATAATTAAATTTTGAATGGGTTTTCTTACAATATCATAAAAATAATATTTATTATATATATAATTAAAAAATAATTAAAAATATCTACTGTATAGGGAGCAAGTGCAAGTTGGGAGTAAGAAGGAAGTAGGAAGTAGAGTGTGATTAAGGAGTGAGCACTACTTATTTTGGATCTTAGAAGAAACTCAAAAACTAAAGGATTCATTTGAAGAAATCATTTTTGAATGTCTTTATTAAAATTAAGGATGCCCTAGTTAGTTTTTAGGATGCCCTAGGTAGCAAATACTACACTACAAGTGATTATCAAGGAAGAAATGATTGAACATGATATAATAGTTCTTAAAACCAAAGGATTAATATGTAAGTTCCATGGATTTTGTCTTGTGATTCAAGATTGCATTAAGTGGAAATGGACATTGAATTAAAACTACTCTATGAATTTTCTTCTAAAAGGGTTTTTTCTCATTATATTTTGTAGTTAAAATAAGGCAAAAAATAATAGATTGAGACCCTTGGTTTAGGGAAAAAGATGCATTATATTTAAGACTATGGCATGAGAATATTTGTGGAGACAAATATTATTAAAATGCTTTTAATGTGGTGTAGAATTTATGGAATTTTCAACTCATCAATAAGGATGTTTTGAGAATATTGGTTAGGCAAGTTTACATAAAATGGCCCAACCACTCAAGAGAGAAGGAATATTGTATATACTCGAATATGTATTACCATGTATTTGTCAAAACATTTACCATAGTGTACTAGTATTAAATTTGAATCAAGATGATGGGATCAGCAAGTGGATTTATAAAACATTGTATTCTGATGTTGTAAATGTATTGAAACCAGACACATGACAAGAGATTACAAAGTGAAAACTATGGAGAAAGAGATAAAAAATTTTGGACATAAGGAAAAATTTAATGTGAAACAAGGAGATCATATCATAGGAGAATCTAGGTCAAGTCAATTACTTTCCACTCCTAAGAAAGTGACAAGAAAAATCCCTCTATATTGAAAAATAACAAAGATCGTTATAGTTCATTGAAGCAACCATTAAAAAAAATGACACAAGAGATGAGGAAGTACAAAGTGCAAGTTCAAAAATGAAAGGAGTCAAAGGTGTGAAGGAATATGGAGAGTCAAATGTGAAAGCAAAGGAATATTGGGAGGCAATTTTTAAAGTGAATGAGGTGAAGGAGGTCAAGGTTAATCTAGGTAAATCATCTTCATTTTCTAAGTTAGCAAAAAATATTTTTGCAATAGAAATAAAAGAAGTAAAGAGTGTATTCATTGCACCTTAGGGTTTCAATATCAAACCAATAAAGAAATGTAGATGAGGGATATCTAAGGAAATTTAAGGTTTCTAGGGTTGCATAAAAAAGTAATGACTATGGAGGATCATCCATGCATTATAGTATTTTGGGGTAACACAAAGAAGAATATGTTTGTTAGGTTATTTATTGCATATCAAATTATTTAGGACAACATAAATCTTTAGAAGATAAGTCTCATTATGGATAATAAATATAAATATAATATATTAATAAAGATGTGAGTATTGGAGGGAATGAGAAAATGATATGAAGACCACCAAAGCATGAACAAAGAGAAAAATAAATTCAAAGGACTATCAATTTGATATGCCAAATACAAATATCGTTGGTGTTAATTAGAAGTGGGGCTAAAACCAATAATAAAAATAAAAAGTGATGATAATAAAAATGATATCATGAAATATTGGGGGTACGAATAAGAATCTTAAAAAATGAGATATTAAATAATTAATAGGTTGTTATTATATCTAGCTTACTTAAACATAAAAACAAAATTAAGTAGTGAGGAATTTAGGGATACTTATAAAATAACTTGGAAGGTGGGTGTTTGTTTGGTAGTTCCTTCTATAAGATCTTCAGTTGGTATTGAAATAATATGGGATAAACACAAATGATATATAAAATAGTTAGAAGCAAAAAATAATTGTGTTGCTAGACTATTTTGTAGGCAATATAAAATCATGAAAGTTATGGTTATATTTATGACCACATGTTGCAAAAAATCATCACCAATGTTGAGTCGAATCCTTTCATGAGCACTGATGAGGAGCTTACCGAGGTTGATGCGGTAATGCAAAGCTATAGCTCCAACAACCGTAGAAGCAAGAGGAACTCTGGTGGCAAACGTAAGAGCATCGAGCAACTCACTTCTAAGAGCACCATCCCAGTATTGGAGTAATCCTTAGTAGATGCGAGAGCGATGGCCACTTCCAGATGGGACCCCTCTAAAATTCTGACGAAGATGTTGGAAAACATCTACCAGTCCCAGTCCAAGGCTCTTATCGACCTTGATCATGCAATCAGGGTTTCAAAAGCTATTATGGCTAGCAAGTCTGAGACCTTTCAGGTCATCCTCGCCATTGAGAAGACCAACATTGATGAGTCCGCTTTGGTTGAGGTTTTCTAGTCTATTTTTGATTTACTTGGTTGTCTTACCGACTTCTATCTTCGTCATTTGATGTTTTGTTGTTCTAGTTTAACTCCTGTTAATCTCTTGTTTTAAGTGGGAGGTTTCCTTTTTGTCCCGGTTTGTCTTTCTGGTTTGCTTGTACAAGGTTCAGGGACCCTTTCAAAACCCTTTCTACCAATAAAAAAAATTATATATGCTCCAAATATAGTTACTCCCCATAAAATATATTGGAAAGACCTTAGAATATTTTTTCAAACACAATGATGAATCATAAATTTGGTCTACGAATTCTTGGGGATGATTTCAACACTATTCTATTTCATTCGAAAAAGAAGTGTGGTACTCTAGGATGGTCTAAATCAATGCAATATTTTTCTTCATTTGTCAATTCAAATAGCCTTTAGGATTTTAGTGCTTCAATTTTTAAATATACATGATAATAAACACATTAGAAAAAATCATAAGAATATTGGATAGAATTTTATTATCCAACACATGGTTGCAAAAAGAGTATATATATCTTTAGATATTTTATTCTGAGTAGGATCAAATCATAAACCTATTATTTTGATGAATGATTTATCCAATAATGGTAATCCAAATCCATTTTATTATGGTATATTTGGCCTCAAGACATTAAATTATTCTATATGGTTGTGTTATGGTGAGATGAAGTCAATTTTAAAGGATCATATATGTACAAGTTTATTCAAAAGCTAAAATATTTAAACCAATAAATAAAGATATTGAATGCTAAATATTTTTGTAATATTTTTAAAGAAAATAAAGAAAATGAAATCAAGAATAAAAATTTACAAGAGATATTAGAAATCAATAGAATGGATTAATATTCTTATGTGAAAGAAAAATAATTACTTTTTGATTATCATAATGCATTGAAAAATAAGAATCATATAAGTATAAAAAATTTAGAGACAAATACATAAAGGAAGGAGATATAATTTTTTTTTTTTTTTTGAATGAAAGGACCATATATTAATTGGAAATAATCACTTTCATACAAAAAGGTTGGGTGGAATTAATATATATAAATTTAAATATATATATATATATATATATATTACAAAAAAATAAAAATATATTTTTGTCACATCAAAAATATTTTAGTTGCAGATGGAAGAAATATTGAGGAAGAAGATGTAAGGAAGAAAGCAATTAATTATTTCAAAATAAATTTTAACCTATAAAGATAATATTTTGTAAAATATTCCATCAATTATCATAGAGGGACAAAATGAAAGCTTCACAAATAAGATATCTATGAACGATCTCCATGGAGTAGTTTTTTCTTTCCATCCTAATGGAGTACCTAGTCTTGATGGATTTACTACATTTTTATTTCAACAATTTTAGGAATTATTGAAGAGTGGTGTGTTAGTTATGGTTGAAGAGGCTTAGAAAAGGAGGTCTATATGTAGACACCCAAATTTAGATCATCCATTAGTCATCTTAGAAAATTTGAGAAAATCAACCATTTTGTGTGTGAATTAGGGCAAAGAACAACCTAAACTTTTAGAATCTTTAAATTGTACTAAATCTCTAAAAAATATTATAAAAGTGATAATATCGGAAAGGAATAAAAAATAGCTTCCAAATGAATATAAATAATTTAAATTTCATTGAGTTTTAACACCTAAATTCCTAGAAATGAATGAATTGTAATGTTATAAAAGCATGAATGACATATTTATTAGTAGAAAAAAGTGTGTATGATACATTTGCATTATCATGATAAATTTATACCATAATTTCTATAACTAAAGAATTGATATCTTCACTCTCCATCACTACCATTCATCTCTATATTCCACCTTGTGAATGATTCAATTATGATCAGGTGTTCTTGAACTTCCAATTAGTCTCTTTGATTGGTAGTTGCATGGTATATTGATTGTGTGAAAATCCCAATTAGCACAATTAATCCAATAATAATCCTCTTATAACTCTTTTGAATTGACCATCTCATTTTCCTACTATCATCTTCTTAATTTTCACATAAATCTTCTAACACGTTTGAGCAAATTTTTAAAATACCCCTTAGGGGTAGACCTGAGATATAAGAAAATATAGGTTTTATAGGTACATGCTACTATAACTACTATTTGGATCCTTATACATTTGTCATTGTTTGGATCAATAATCATAAAATTAAATTGGCTTTAATCCCTCTACTAAGGAATTTTATCATTCCTAGAGAGATCTAGAGAAAACCCACATATTGATTAACATTTTATTATATTTTATCATGGAATTACTAATTTCTAGGTATAGGATGAATGTTCCATTGGACTACAAATACACCATATAGAAAAATCCACTTGAATTATATATTTATTTGAAGGAGAAAACTACACTAGTACCACAAATTTATCTGAAGATGATAACTACACTAGCACAACAAATCTATCTAACCAAAGGAATCAATGTTTACATTTTATATTACATTTCTATTTTGGTCTCATATCTGTGAAATTGTAAGTCATTTTACTATTTTGTAACTTTTTGGGCAATTGTGTGCATATTTTACATAAAACACTCAAGTTTACATTCTATAATTTCAAAATCAATTAGATCATAGATATGAGTCATACAAGTTAGAATTTAAAGGATAAGAATTAATTTCATAGGGAAATTTAATCAATTTTAGTATTTTATGATTGTTTCTCTTGAGGTCCAAGGTGTAGACCAATTGGTTTGACCAAAACCTATAAGGGGGATGGAGGTCCAAGGTTTAAATATTAGACCTCATCAAACTAAACACTTGTCCCTTTCCTAGTGCTTTTAGTGGTATAATAGGTATTGTGGCATGGTGGTTATAGAGGCATATTGTATGAAGAACTGTGTGGCAGCTTTCATGGTGGACAACGTAGAATACTGTCACAACCATAAAAGTTGGACAACTTGCCCTGATTTGTGATGGCTACCAATTCCACCATGTACATTAAAATAAAATGATTGTTTCTCTTGCTTTGCATAAGTTTTACAAAAGGAAGTAACACTTTTATAATCATAATAGGGGATAAATTTTGGTTTATATTGTCACACCTACGCATGAAATAATTATGCATGTATCTTGCATTATAGGTATCAAGTGTGGATATGAATTTCATGTGCTCACACTACAATAAGTAAGATCAATAGCACTTTTATTACATTGGTTCCCAATAAATTATAGGAAGTATTATAATATTTGGTCCCCTTGTAAATATTATTTTGGTAGTTGATTTATATATGTTTCACTATGAGAGAAAGTACAAAGTTCTAGGATAGAGAATGAAGAGTTACATGACATGTGACAAGATGAGAGTTTTATCTTTATGAGAGGAATATGAAATATTGCATCTCTTGGATTTTTGAGGGGAGAAACAGTCAGAGTACTAAAAATTCATGTAAAATTATATATTGGAGGTAAAGCTTCATGTAATGTAATAAATCTAAACCATTCATTTAATATTATGATATTGTGTACATCTGAGTTATATTTGTGAGATATTGTTGTTATTACAATATTGAAATTCATTATTATTTTGATTAGTGACATATATTTGATTTATACTTATCATAATAAAAATTTCTATTAATTAATATATCTAAAAAGCTAATAGTGGTATTAGAGCTATAAAGTGCTATGAAAAGTATATAAATGAAAGTATTGTGACAATGGTCACCATCCGACGAAAAGATGCTTGTTGATCGACTTTTTGGTTGATTACTTGTTTGGAAAGCGCATGAAGAGATGTTTTGATCATTCTATCTTAGAAATATTTGTTGCACCTGAGGAGTAATATTTGGACAAAAATATTTGTTTTTGCAAGTGCCACAGTGGATAAATCATAAGCACAAAAAATAAGGTACAAATTAAATATTTTCTATTTATTTAAAATAAGCACGTATACTCCTTGGAAGAATAAATTTTTAGAAATTTGATAAAGACAGATTAATTATTTGAAAAAAAAAAGGAGAAATATAAGAATTATTTGGAATAATTTTAAAGAATGTGATATTCAGAAAATTTAATTGTTGAAAGAGAAATAACTTATTTAAAAAATAAAGGTCAGACCCATAATTTCAAAAAGCCTTTGAAAAATTGTTGTGATATCTAATCTGGTCCAAAGAAAACATAGTAAAAAAAAGTTGAAAAAATAAAAACAATTAAAAAAACTACCTATAGAAACAAGAACTCAAGCTAAAACATGAGATAAAAATAAGAGAAAGAATATAGACCCTAGATAAGAATCTAAAAAACAAATAAATAAAAAAGGAATAGAACTCAAGAAACAAGAGCAAAGATAAAAGAGCTGAAAAAAAAAAGCTTGCAATATTTTATAATAAAAAAAGAGGGAAGAGAAGTGTTGTGAGAAGAATCCAAGCATAGAACAGAGCACAAAGCACAAAATTGGAAGAAACTCAGTATAGAGAAGAAAGCATCCAAGCTTTGGTTGATAGTGCCCAAGTCAAACAATGCTCAAGCATAAAGAGAAAGTAGTGCTTTAAGAGGTGCTCATACACTGACTATAGGTAATAAAGGAACCACACTCATATAGTAAACTACAAGCAAGAAAGACGAGCACTAAAAATATGCTCACTCAAAAGATAACAGGTAGATTTAGAGTCTGATAATAGCTCATGTAGTGTTCATTCATTGAAAGGATGTATATACGATAGAAAGAGTCATGTAACTAGTAAAAAGCTCAACAGTGAGAGGATAAGTGATAGCACAAGTGCACACTAACCAGCATCAACCTTGCAATGAGAAGCACAACCATGGAGTGAGAAGAAGAAGCATTATGTCCACAGTTGTGCAGTGATAAGAAGTAATCATCTACCAACCAAAAGTACCATTTAACTTGCAAAAGACGTAAAATATTAAAAGAGCAAAAGAAAAAATACAATGTATAGCTACATTGGAAGTTCCAAGCCATGAAATATTCGAACGAAGCCAAACCAACTTGAGGAAATGCAACAAGAGATCCAAGCTAGGAAGAGGAAGCACTACAGTCTTCATGTGCAAAGAGGAAACAAAATAGTAGCCAAGTCAATAATGTCAAAGGCAAGGGAAAAACAAATAATAATCATCATATTTATGTAGAAGTGAAACACTTTAGGAAGCACCAATACTCATGAAGCTAGATCGAGGAACATTTGAATAAGTGGTAGAAGACCTAACAATGTTGCCTAAGAAAAATCAGTCCAGTCAGCAAGCAACATTTTTTAGATGTAACATATGCATAATAGTATAACAACGTAGCAGTGTAAGAACAAGTAATGGAATGAAGTAACATCTATAACAACTAAAAGAACCAATGAATTTTCAAAAGTAATGCATCTACGGAAGGTAATAACATCTAGGGCAAGTTAAATTGAACTTGTCTGACCTACACAAGCTAAAAATTTGGAAATTGTGCAATTTATCATTACTACATTTTTTTAGCTAGAGATGCAGTAGAATAACGACTAAATCGTTCAATGGAATAACCAATAATATTCATTTACTAGTTAGAATAGAAATCGTTTAGGAAATTATGCCGTGAATATCATGTCATATTATTAGGTGAAAGGTGAATTAATTTTAGGGTTTAATTTGTTATTTTTTAAGTTTAGGAGAGAAGGAAGTTTCGTTGATAAAGTTTTCTTTCAGAAAGATTTAATTTGATTTAAGTTTTTTTTTAATTTGAAGGGATAAGTAGGTATAATAAATTTTTTAATTATTTTTTGAAAGGTAAAATAAAACTAATTAAATTTAGGAGAGATAAGTAGAATAAAGTTTGGAGTGATAAGTTTTGATTGGTAGAGTAAAGTTTTTGAAAATTATTTTATGATTGAAGTTTGTTTTATATTAAAACAACAGTAATAAGGATTTGTTTGGTTATTTTAAGAATTTCAAACTTTTTTTTAAAAGTAGATTTTTTTAAGTAGGTTGAGAAAAATAGAAATTGAAAAATAAATTAAATATTTTTTTTTCTAAAATCAATTTTAGAGTGATAAGTAGCTTATATAAAGTTTATTTTAATTATTTAATTTAATAGAGAGATAAGGTTACAAAAATATTTTAAAAAGTTTATTATTATTATTTTAATTATTGGAGAAATAAGTGATGGCTTTTTAAGCCTTGCAACAAATATAAAACTCACAATAATATAATCATAAGATCAAATATAATAAAGTTGCAATGTAATAATTCAACAATATAATATAACAAAGATATATAAAAGAACTAATATGTAATAACATTCAAGAAATAAGGAGTAAAATATGCGTAATAATATCACATGTAATATCAATTTCTCAAATGTATGTAAACTTGTATTACTCCTCTTTGTGTTACAAGACTCTCATACAATGTAGGTTGTGTAGGCTATGTAGACTCTATAGCCCTTGTAGAATCCTTAGACCTTGTAGACCATGTAGACCATATTTCTCATCCTCTATGGAGTAATATATAGCCATTATAGAATGACTATTCCTTATACTTACCACTTCCATACACATGACGCTATCTTGAACATACACTTGTACTTGACTCATCACATAATTTTTTCTAATCTAAGGACAAATGTGCACACTTACATATTGAACACTTATGCACATTTACATACATAACACATGCACTCATAATTACATGACACTTATGCATTTCCTACACATTTCTACATTACACAAAATATTAACTCACTGTCTAATATAAGACACACACTTAATCTAATAATGTGCCAAGGTGGTACATTGGCATGTATCAAATAATATAATATTCTCCAACACCTCCTTGTATTATATTATTTGGTTATTGAAGATTTTAGTCTTCAGTATAGCCTTCATCTTGATCCTAAAACTTGTGTTATTCTTTCTCGCTTTCTTCAGCCTCCTACGTTTCTGTATTTCGATGTTTTTGATATGATCTCTATTCTTGATTCTAAATAAGATATATCATTATCTTACAAGTTAGAAGTGTATCCGAATTAATCCATTTTTTTTCTTTGATTTTTTATATGAATCTCCTTTCTTCAAAAATTTCAAACTTGAATCCATTGTTAATAAAGGCTTTAGAAATAAGATATTAAAAAAGATAATCTAATCTAAATATTAATACCTTTCAAATGTTTTTTAGTATTTGTCCTTATAGTAGTAGAAATAGATGAGTGAGATTTCCCCCCACAAAAGTTACATGGATGAAGATTCCAATAATATGTTTTCTCTTGACCAGTCTTATTGCAATAAGCACATTTTGAATATATCTCCACTTCCATATTAATCTCTTTTGAAATATCAAGTTCATCTATTTTCTTGATAAGTTGATAAAACTAATTGTATACAACTAAAACTATTCTATCTATATTTGCTTTATATATATGTTTTAGACGATAAAAGTCATCATTCCTTTTCATACACTCCATTTTTGAGATGGACTTTGTAGTAGTGGACTCCAAAGGTATATCTACTTGATTATCATAAAACCTTATTATTTCCTCAATTGTATTTCTAAACCATATTGGTGATTTATTCTCTTCATTTAGCCTTTGAGAATAATATTTAATCTCATACAAAATATCTTCTTGATGCACGTTCCCAGGGCCATAACTTTTTCTCTGAGTGTCTGTTTTGCCTCGTTCATTTTTCAAAATGTGTTGAATAGCATAGAGAAAATAATAAAAATTATCTTTTGCATTTTCATGCAAGAAAATACCTCTAGGATGTCCAAAAGTAGATTTTAATGTAATTGTCAATTTTTGCAACTAAAAAGTTATCATAACTACTAGTGTAGAACTAGAGTGGGGTTGTTATCTTGGGATAGTAGTTATTATTGAATAACGGGTGCATGGTTCTACTTTGGATGCTATTCGAGTTTTTTTATTTTTATTTTTTTAGGGTTACTAAAAATAGTAGGTGAGTTGCTAAAATTAGAAAGTTGCTAAAAGTAGTAAGGGGATAGCCTAGGCTAGGGCTTTTATTTTGGGGATTATAAGAAGTGGGAGACTCTATTGTAATGGGGATGTGAATTTAGATAATAAAGGAAGCATTCATAGGTTTATTTTACTGGTGTATTTTGTATGATTTCTTGTCTTACAATTTTACCCTTGGAGTCCATTGTCGGTCTCCTGCAATGAATTTATATCAATTAATATCAAAGCGGGCGAGATATCACTAAGTGGAAAGAATATAAATTAAAGAGGGAGAGGGTGAGGGATATAAGCCTGAATGAATAATAAGATGGAGGATTTGCATGTAGAAATAGCATGGTTGACTGGTGTGATTACCCGCATGGTAGAGGCCTGCACCAACGGGAACCCAGATATAGCATCTGATAATAAAACCATGGCTAAGGAAGGTGTATCTAAGAATCACGTGGATAAAGAACCAAATTTTTTTAAAGCAGGTTGATCCAAGCCTTGGAAGGACTTAAAGAAAGCCGATATAGAATCAAGATCAAGGTTTTTGAGTATGCTGGTGGGTTAAAACTAGAGGAGCTAATCGATTGGGTAAATAGTATGGAGAAGTATTTTGAATGGAGTAATCTAGATGTGGAAAAGAAGGTGAAACTTGCATGCATGAAGTTGAAAGGGTATGCTCTAATTTGGTGGGATAATATATAGATGGAACAATAGAGGAAAGGAAAATAAAATATCAAGGCTTGGAATAAGATGAAGAAGAAGTTGCAAGAAAACTTTGTGCTTATAAACTATTCCTAAACTTTATTTTGTAGATTTTAGAACCTCCGACAGAAGGACCAAAGCATCGAGGACTACACCAATGAGTTCTACAAGCTATCTATTCATGTGGAGCATAATGATACTGAAGAGAAAAGGGTTGTGAGGTATGTAAATGGCCTAAGTTACGTTATTCAAGGTGATTTGAGTATGCATCGTACCCTTACTATAGAAGATGCACATCAGATGGTTCTAAGGACCAAAGAAAAGCATAAGAGGTGTAATTATAGAAGAGGTATGGAGGGATTGATATCTTCTACAAATCAAGCACATGGGGGATCTAGCTCATCAAAGAGAGAATCCTTAAATACAAATAAATAGGAAGAGATAGAGTAAGGTCATGGTACCTACCAAAGAGGAAGAGGGAACAGAGGAATTCAAGATAATGGGGGAGGTAAAACTAAGAATGAATCATGGAATCCATATAACTATTTTAGATATGATGAGGAAGGTCACGAATCATTTGAGTGCACCCACTATGATGCTAAAGTGAGGAATCAAGGAGGAAGGCTAGATTCAAACTAGTTGAGGAATAGGATGAAACTAAGATAGATGTTGTTGTAGATGCATATAATAGTCTCATGATAAAGAGAACATTTATTGCTCCAAAGAGGGCAAACATGCAAGCAGATGAGGGTGGTGAGTCCTAGCTACAAATAAATATATTTTGCACAAGATGCACATTAGGAGGAAAGGTATGCAAAGTAATCATTGATGGTGGTAGTTTTGAGAATATGGTCTCTAATGTAATGGTAGATAAAATAAATCTAAAATTTGAGAAGTACCCACACCCCTATCACATTTCATATATCAATAAAGGAAATGAGATAACTATTTATAAGAGATTTTTACTAAAATTTTCAATTAGGAATACTTATAAAGATGAATTTTGGTGTGATATGATTCCTATGGATGCTTATCATATACTGTTGGGGAGGCCTTGGAAATATTATAGGAAGACCATACATGATGGGGGTTTAAATACATACACCTTTTGGAATGATGGTGTGAAGGTAGTATTATTGCCTCTTCAAGAAGAAGGGCAGAGCGAGAGTTTGCTAACTGTGAAGAATTTTATAATAGAGGCACAAGAATCAGGTTGGTGCAATGTATTAATGGTGAAAAAGATAGAGGTAGAGGAGGTTCCTATACCATCGACGACATTTAAGTTGTTGGAGTATGCTGATGTCATACCAGATGAGTAACCTAATGGGTTACCATCAAAGAGGGATGTTAAACATCACATTAATTTAATTCCCTGGATCGGCTTCTATCAAACCAGGTAGCCTATTGATTGAGCCCAATCCAAAATACAAAGTTGAATAAGCAAGTGATAGAATTGATACATAAATTATTAGTAAGGGAGAGTATGAGTACTTGTGCAAATCTTGCCCTGTTAACTCTGAATAAGGATGTCTCATGGTAGATGTGTGTAGATAGCAGGTCCATAAATATAATTATTATCTGGTATAGGTTCCCAATACCTATAGTGTATGATATGATGGATGTATTAGCATGGGCTAACTACTTCAACAAGATTGATCTATGGAGTGGTTATTATCAGATCAGTATTAAAGAGGGGGATGAGTGGAATATTGCTTTCAAAATATGAGATGGGTTGTACGAGTGGATGGTGATGCCATTCAAGTTATCAAATGCACCCAGTACCTTTATGTGGTTGATGAATCGAGTGTTGTAGGAATACATTGGTATGTTTATGGTTGTCTATTTTGATGATATCTTTATTTTTAGTAAAATTGAAGAAGAGCACTTGCACCATGTAATACCGGTGTTAGATATTTTACAGAAAGAGAAACTATATGGTAATTTGAAGAAGTGTAGATTTCTTCTACAAAGTTTAGTGTTTTTGGGCTTTGTAATTTCCAAGGATGGCATAGAGATGGATGAGGAAAATATGAAGGTAATTCTTGAATTGCCTATTCAAATGAGTATAATAGAGGTGAGAAGTTTCCATCGTTTGGTAACTTTTTACAGAAATTTCATTAGAAACTTTACTAGCATTCTTGCACCCATAACAAAGTGTACAAAGGGAAAAAACTTTGTATGGATAAAAGTAGCAACTCAAAGTTTTGAAATCTTGAATAAGAAGGTTTCAGAACCATTTGTGTTGTTATTACCTAATTTTAGCAAAATATTTGAATTTTATTCTGATGCTTCACATGTGGGGATTGGTTTTGTGCTGAGCCAAGAGGGGAAGCTAGTAGCATTTTTCAACAAAACGTTGAATGAGGTAAGAAAAAATTACGCCACTTATGATGTATAATTTGATGCAATTGTGCAAGCATTGAGGTATTGGTGATATTATTTTTTATCCAAGGAGTTTTAATTGTACACTGATCATGAAGCCTTAAGGTATGTCAATTCTTAGAAGAAATGAAATAGTAAAAAAAAAAAATTTTGAAAAAGTGTCAAATCCCAAGACTTCCCAGGAGGTCACCCATCCAAGTGCTACTCTAGGAAGGTTATGCTTAACTAGGTAGTTCGATGATGTGTTTTGAGGATACAAAATTATGGAGGTGTAAAAAAAAAAAAAAACCCTATTTTTCGTTTTTGGGGTGCTACTAATTTTCCCCTCCCTTCCCTACTTCAAAAAAAAAAAAATTCCCTTTTCTCACCAAGCCCAAAATTTGAAATTTTGAATTTCAAATTTCCCTCCACCATTTTCCCTCCCAAACCTCTTCCATCCCTCCTCTTGCTTTTTCGGGCTCCAATTTTTTTTAAATAAATGCATATCCTGAAATTAAAAAAATGCATATCCTGAACTTAAAAAAAAGTGCCTCCTGAAATGGGTATTTCGGGGCCCGAAATACCCATTTCAGAACCCGAAAAAGCCTTTTCACCCATACTTCCTTTGTCGTTTTCCATTGCTGCTTTTTTATTACCCGAAAAACCATATAACACAAAAAAAAAAAACTTTCTTCCATCCATGCTTTCCCGAAAAGCCTATTTCAGACCCAAAATGGCTATTTCGAATCCCACAAATCCTGTTTTGGCCCCCCAAAAAACCATTTTTGAGCATTTTAAAATAGAAGATAAAAAAAACATTCCTCCTATTGCCCCGAAATGCCTTTTTCGAAGCTTTAAAAGCCCTTCCCCCATTATGGAATTGTTTTTCCCTTCGCTTTTCCCTCTCCACTATGCTTTTATTTAAAAAAAAAAAAAAAAACCCACATACATTCACACCCTTCCCCCCTTTTTTTCTCCACAAACCTTCATTTCCATATTACACTACCCATAATTTCCACATATTTCCATTTCCCACCCCATGTCCTTCTCTTTGGCCACTCATCACGCTTTCCAATAAAAAAAAAAAAAAAATCATCATTGGAATGCATGAGATGCTCATAAATTTAGCAAGGTTTCCAACAGATATGGACAAAATATTATAAAAGGAGGCCAACTCTTCAATTTTTAATCAAAGCATTTGTAGGGTTCCTTCATAGAATTCTTGGAAATTTCTTTTGCTCCAGGTGAAAGCACGAGGATACGGAAACAAAAAGGAAAATGCCAAACACGATGTGTGTAGAACCAAACTTAACGCTAAAAGCCTATATATTGAAAAATGCATGAAAGGAAAGAACATAAACGAATCAACACAAGATAAAAGCAATATGGAACATGTTGCCCTATTTATTGATATGATTTCAAAGTCGTGTTACAATACATCTCCTTCCTTTTTAGGGGATAGGAGCGTCAAAAATGTTTCTTGTCACATCCATGGATAGCAATCCTTCTTCCGCGTGCCCACATGTAATATTGGCGGACCAAAACGTCACCGCCACTTGTGTATATGATTTTTGACTCCTTCCTGCTCATCTGATGTCAAAGACCTGCGTTCAAGGAAACAAAAAATATTAGTAGCACCTACGGATAGAATATAACATGCGTTTCCTAAGGCTTAATGTTAGTGTATGCATGAAAATATTAAACCGATAACCAAATAATACCAGAACGACCTAAAAATTTGACAAAAGCATGAATATGTTACTAGGAATCCATTGCAAAAGGAACAGTCAGAAAATTCCTCACAGATTTGTATTCGCTCTGGGGCGGGACGAATAAACCTGCAATAAATTGTTAAAAAGCACCTTCTTCAATGTCCTATCTAGAAAGCTCCAAATGACCTAGAAATTTGGGGTTAGCTAATTGGAGGTATTTTGGGACAACCCAGATGATCATATTTCTCCAATTTGGCCTCTAGGACCCAAATTTTGATGATGGCATCTGCAGATTAGTGAAAGCGGGAAATGATAAAAACCTGGTCAAAAATGCTCAGAATGAAGTGAAATTTAAACTAAAGCCTATTTAAATAGCCTATAATAAGATACAAAAATAAAATAAAATAAATCTTCCACATATTTCTATTCACTCTGGGGTGGGGCGTTTAGAACTATGACAACTTGGGGGGCGCCCGGGGGCAGAATGCCCATAGTTTGGGACTTTGTTTCAGCACAAATCCACTTGGGATGGGTCCAAAACCTCTTATGGGGTGTTGTTAACAAATTTTGTGAAATATTGTGGCCAAATTTTCAGTTTTTGGGTCTAGATTGCACTTCCAATAATCACCCAATAACCTCCCTCCAAAATAGAGATCAAGGATGTAAAAGCACAATCAAAAGGTGTGTATGTATGGATGTAAAATGGCAGCACTTCGTTGCTCAGAATGCTACCTCTATGTCCCTTGTTTTTGGGTGAGAAGACTCACCAATTTATAGACCTAGGGTCTCTCTGTTTGAATGCGCATGCGAGGGCGCCACTGGAGTTGCATGTCTTATTTGGAGAAAAAGATTATTCCCTAATTTAGAGTTTCCTTGCATGATGCCTAAAAGATCAAAAACCTACATGACTGAAGTCTCTCTCCTTGATTTGAAGTCGTTCCTCACAATTGCATGGCCTGAAGATGTAGTTAACTAGCAGACTTGTCGAGGTTTGACTTTTTGCCAGTCAAACCTGTTATTCGTCCCATCCTGGGATGAATTTTGATATTCATCCCTGGGTGGGATGAATGCCAGTTTGTATTCATCCCAAGGTGGGACGAGTAGGGAGCAAAGTTCTAAAAAGGTACCAAATTGACCTTTGACCTTCCAAACTACTTTGGGAGTGGTTAGGACCACTGTTTAACCTCTGGGGGCTGCTTTGGGGGCTATGTGTCAATGTGATCAGTGTTTGCAGTCACATAATCAGATTGGTACTGGTTTGGTGTCTAGAGATGCCCCTTTTTGGGAAGTGCTATGCAGGGCACAATGCTGAGAAAAAATAGATAACCAAAGCACTAATGATTAGGTTTTCTCAGTAACCTAACCAACTCTTGATGCCCCAAGTATGGAAAGGGCACGCATTCTTGAATCCTTGCTTCTGACGAGCAAAGGAACTTAATTCAAGTGTTAACCTTTTTCGATGAGGTGTTACTTGAGATTGGACATTGGTCAATCATGAATAGGCAAAGGGCGCAACCTTTTTTCTATGGAAACCTTGAGTTCATGATTCATGAATGCCAAGTGTTTGATTAGCTTGTGATTATTGCTTGTTTGCTGCCCCAAGTAGGGGCATGATTGTCTTTTTCAATGATCCTTTGAATGCATGTCATTTCCTTGATTGGGTATATCTTTGTTTATTGGTGACTAAGTGTGACTACCCCCTCAAGTGATGAATCAATGAGGGAATGACCGACATGATAAAAGTGACGATTCGCTTGACCCAAGATGACTTAGGTAAGGGTGCCTTCAGTTGTTTACCGTTGAATGCGAAAGTAGTTTCTGAACATTCTGACGTACTTTTGGTGGGTGTGAACCCTTTTTGTGACGCATATTGGAGCTGAAATTGTCAAAAATTCGTCCTCCCATGGAGCGGTTCGGCTATGATAGCCTTCATAGGGATTAGGATAGGGACAATTTGTGACCCCAACATTTTTTTGGATGCCAATAATGTCAGGCACAAAGGTGCCTTCGTTCGGAAATGTTATTGCTATTTTTGGTTGGGTTTTGACCCTTTTGGCAATGTCGTTTGGGGATGAAATTCTCGAAAATCCGTCCTCCCGTGGAGTGGTCTGGCTATGGTAGCCTTATTAGGGAATATGATGGTGAGTATTTGTGACCCCGACATCTGTTTTGCATGCACGAAATGTCAGGCACAAAGGCGCCTTCATTTGGCAATGTTAGTGCTATTTTTGGTTGGGTTTGGACCCTTTTTGTGACGTTGTTTGGGGATGAAATTCTTGAAAATTTTTCCTCCCGTGGAGCGCTCTGGATATGGTAGCATTCTTAGGGAATAGTATGGTAAGGATTTGTGACCCTAACGTTTTTTTTGCATGTCCGAAATGTCAAGTGCAAAAGCACTCTTATTGGACAATTTTATTGCTATTTTTTGTGCATATTTGTGTCTCTAATTATATGATGTATGCATATGGAATGAATGAAATGATTTGTTGATAATTTGTCTATAGCACCATATAATGTACAAGATTTGCTGGATTTCTATACTTATGTGATGGCTTGGTGAAATGACTTGCATGTGATAATTTTGTTTTTGTATTTTTCGTATTATCTGATGGTGATGTATGTAATGAAATGTTTCAGTTGTTTTTTAAAATGTAGTTAAGATTTTTTGAGATTCAGATATTTTAACAAACTAGCCAAGACTGTACATTTATCTCGCAAGAATTTTGAACAAGGTATAGATTCAACTTGATTTTAACCAAGGTATTTCACATCTCAGTGTGTGCAATTGAGTTCATTTATGTGGTATTTTTCAGGATACCGCCAATGCTAGATAGGTTGTCAAACAAACTTGTACTGAGGATCACCTAATTAGCTCCACTAACTCTGTTGTTGTATTTAGTAAGATTAATCCATAGGAAAATATAAGGTACCATAAGCTAGCTCATCCACATGCAAACATTGGTTTGCTCACACGCAAAGCTAATGTGATAGACATATCGTCATGCGTTTAGGATACCGCCATTGCCAGGTAGGCTGTCCACCAAACTCGTAATGAGGATCACCTAGATGGTTTTCGAATGCTAAGAATTCTAGGGATTCAAGTTCAGGATTTTTATTTGCTCAACGGTTTAGGATACTTGCTCGTATACATAATTATGAAAATCATTTTTTATTTTTCTTCTTTTGTTTTTCTTTTTGAGCAAGGACTTTGAATAGTGGTGATAACCACTGTTATTTGATTTGGCTTTTTAGGTTGCAAAGTTGAGCTTGTAGGTTTATGGCTTATGAATGGCCTTGATCCTTTTAAACCTTGGGGATGACTACCCATCCTGTTCAGGGACGTGTAGTACAAATCCTTATGACTTTGGGAACCAAAGGGGATTAGGGATATGATGAATTCAAGGCATTGATCTTTTAGGCCTTGGGGATGACTACCCATCCTTGTCAGGGGTGTGTAGTACAAATCCTTACAACTTTGAGACCAAAGGTGAGTGTGATGATGGCTTGTGAGAATTTTGTTTTTGAATGGCATCGACCCTTTTAGGATTTGGGGATGACTACCCATCCTTGGTAGGGACGTGTAGCACGAATCCTTACAAATTTTGGGACCAATGGTGATTGGGATTTTTGGGAGTGGTGAAAACCATTGTTTATTAAGGGGAATTGATGGGGAAGAGCTTGTCCTTTTGTCAATTCTCAGCACTCTTGAACCATTCACATAGGGGGATGAACAGGCTAATCTTTCACCTATGGTACCCTAGACTATGTTGTAGGTTTCTCTTGCGTTCACACAACTTAGGACTTATTTTATGTGTTTTATCTTGTGTAGGGATGTTACGTAACGAGGATTGATCCAAGTAAAACTTTCCTTTGTAAAATTCATTTAACTTTGTACAATTTTTGGCTAGCAATTTAAAGACAGTTGAATGACAAAAACCCTATATACATTAGGAGACAACTGACTTTGTTAAAGTTGGGGATTGTGTTATTATGGATGTATATATTTATAAAATGGATGGAATGTGGAAAATAAAGGAATGGACGACCAATTATAGTCTATTGTGCTTGGGACATGTATGACCATCAAATATGCAATGTATGACTGCTATGCCTAATGCAAATGATATTTTTGTATTTTGATGTTTTATGAGTATGCATGGAATTGAAATGCAATTTTTTTTGTTATTTTTGATGATTTTATTGTTTTTGCTTGTTTTTTGAATATTTATTTTGACCAAGCGGTTATGGGTACCCTTGGAGCTTTTGTTTTGACCAAAGGGTTTATGGATACCTTTGGGGCATTTTTGGTATTGACCACATGATTGTGAAAATCCTTGGAGCTTTTGTTTTGACCAAAGGGATTATGGGTACCTTTGGGGCATTTTGGAATTGACCAAGCGATTGTGGGAATCATTGGAGCTTTTGGTTTGACCAAAGGGTTTATAGATACCTTTGGAGCATTTTGGGTTGACCAAGCGATTGTGGGAATCCTTCGAACTTTTGGTTTGACCAAAGGGTTTATAGATACCTTTGGAGCATTTTGGGTTGACCAAGCGATTGTTGGAATCCTTTGAGCTTTTGGGCATGTCTTTGTAGGACCATGTAAAAACCTCCTTCTTCTTTTTGAGAATGGAAATGTAGTCGTCTTGCTCTTCGAGGGATAAACTTACCCCTAGCTTGATGATTTGTAAATTCATTGGATCTGAGTCGATGTCTACGTCAGTCGTCTCCTCGACCAACATATGGGACTCGTCCTCCAACTTGTGTGGAGTTGGGATCGAGTGGATATCATTTACTGAATTAAGATCATCGTTAGGAACCTCGGGTTCCTCTTCAGCATGGAAGACATCCTGAGTTTGTCCTGGGATGAAATGGAACATCCCACTGCAAGGCTAGTACTCTGATGTGGATGGCGGTGCGTCAGCATGATCCCAGTCTATAGCATCTAATTTTAGATGTAATGATCATGTCGATTCGGCTAGATCATGGATGGGGGCGGTTAGATCAATGGAGATCATGTTGATGAAATGCTTATGGTCTCCATTACCACGGGTGTGACTCCTCAGACATCCTAGATGATCTTTGTGCTCTGAATTTGCTGTGGGTACTAGCACAAATGGATTAGCCCTATGCACAAATAAAAATATAGGGTCCGCCCTAGCCACTGATGGTTTGATAGGGTCTCTAGGTGGAATATGCTCTCTGTATACCTGGAGTGGCAGGTGCATTAATTGCTATAACTACACCAGGTTGAGGTGCCACCTCTGCCTTTGCCCTATGTTTAACTGTTCAAACATGTCATTTATTTACAAGGGATATTGTTGTTGTCGCATATGATTGATATAAGCCATCTCAGTTTCATATTCATAATCACTATCAGAGATCCAAAGGCCTTCGTTGGCTCCAACAGCTATTTGCAACATATGAGGCTCATCTTGCTTGAGCAAATTAATGTGGTCCCATCGAGGTTGATTCGCTCTCTACGAGGGGACCTGATTCTCATGAGGTAGCATATGCTCAATTGGAGCATCCAAAGGGAACATTGTTAGGAAGCTCTCCTGATCATCATCCATGGGATTCACCTGTGAATGATTGTTATTAGACTCAAAAGGATCCCAAGGCGCTATCGCATATTTCGGCTCATCTTCTGAAGATCCTTATTGGTCTTGTCCATATCACTCTTGTAGGTGAGTTCTCAAATTTTCTCCCTTTTCAGCCAAAGTGAAAGGGTTTTTATGGTCAATAAGGTTGGTTGTTAGCAATGGGAGATAATCCCCCAATGTATATGTTGTGTTAGGATTGGCATATGGATCTGATGCCAACCCATCCTTGTTGCCTATCCCTAGGCCTTGTATATTCTCTACCAAGATGTCTAGGGGTAGGGGGTGGTTGAACCCTACTCTTAACTTGTCATATGACATTTGATATCTCGGTTGGAAAAGAACACGCACTCCTTGCTCATACCTGCCCAACCCATATCCATGCCAATTACATTGGCCAAGATATCTCAAAGCCAATTCTGGGTTGGAAAAATAGTTGACGTCCTCAGCAAAGGGCTCTTCATCTTCATCTTCTTGCATATAAGTTTCAATGCCATTATCCAAGCCCCCATAAAAAAAGTTTGTCTGATTGGGTGGGTAGCTTAGAGGAACCAGAGAGCCGATGGGGAGTACGGGTCTCCCCATGTCCTGCATGGACTCAAGTGTGGGTGTTGCTACAATTTTCCTCACTAGATACTCCCCCAGGCCCATGTTGGCTAGCTCAATAGTGATCGTTGGCGGTTGAGGGGGAGCAAATGGGAGTCCTTCTAGAGTCCACTCCATGTGGGGTGGACTAGGTGTCTCGACTTCTGTTTTTCTAGGCATCTCTTCGGTAGAGATGGTTGAGACTAGGGGTGGTTCCTCTTCTAGGGGTTTCTTTCCCTTGTCCTTTGGTGTGGCCATCGTAGGTGGCATTGTTGTTGAAGGACCAGATGAGGAATATGGACCCAATTGGGGATTCGATGGACTTAGCAATGAGGATGCCTATGAAATCGGACCCTGGTTAGATGGATTCAACTAAAAATCCAAATGTGTTGATGGAAGGGTCTATTGCAGCATGAATTGCAACGTATTGTAGTACTTGAAGGGCTCTAAGTCTATCGGGACTACATGCACTTGTCCTTCAAATGTATACTTTAGGCACTAATGAGCTATTGAAGGGACACACTTCATGTCCCTAATCCAAGGTCGGCCCAAGCAAGATATTATAAGCCATCTCACCTTCCAAGATGTGGCACAATGTATGAATAATATTTTGTCCCACTTGGATGGGTAGGACAATTGTGCCAACCGTCGAGCATATTGCATCATTGAATGCTCGTAGCATATAACTTTAGATGTTTCAATGCTGCTGTTGTGATGATATTACTAGATGAGCCAGTGTCCACCAATACCATCTTATACGAAATCCTGTTGACCCGTGCAATGACGTGCAGGGGTGGATCCACCACATCACCAGTCACCGATTTCAATTCATCTTTTCTAAATGTGATGACTAGTTCTGTACATTGTTTTACATGTCCCATGAAGTTTTTGAAAGATTTTGCTTCATGGTACTGCAACTCGATGGCTTTTAATATCTCCATTATAGCCTCCTGATGGGGCATTGATTGTTGAATGAGCTCGTATATGGAGATCCTAGCCGATGTCGTCCTTAGACTTTGGGTAAGTCTAGTCCGAATCGTGGCCACTGGTCTAGGTGGGGGAAGTTGCGTAGGGTGTTTTTGAGGTTGTGACATCGATGGAACCTCTCTTGTGGTTGTCACGGGGGTAGCTCCTGGGTATCTCTTGTTCCTATTCACTATGCTTATCATCCCTACATACCCCTACATGGGGCAATTTTGTTGCACCTCATTGACTTGAAGGGGTTTTTCCGTGCATCATGGGTAGGAAGGGGGTCTTTGAAGACTCCCATATGTTGTTTGTTAGGCACTACGGGGTTGTCCACCACCAATTTCTTGTTGTCGATTAGGTCTTGCACCAAGCCTTTAAACTTCCAACATGCATTAAGGTCATGTATCTTCCATCTGTGGAACCTACAATACAAGTCCTCTTTGTAGCCCTTAGGATTGGGTGCATTGGGATATATGGTTTGAATCTCTGGCAAGTTGATCAAGTTCACCGCTAACAAGCGGTCAAATAGGGAGTCCCTGGACTTTGTGTAAGGTGTGAATTGTCACCTAGGGTGATGCTGCTGATGTTGTTCTTGCATTTGGTTTTCTCTATCATAAGTGTTAGGAGGCACCACCTGATAGTTAGCCTTTTGAGGTTGTGTTGCTTGTGCAGGATTAGGGACATTTATAGCCACTTTATTGACCACAGCGGGTTTCTATTATGTGGTCCCTATTTTGGTGTTCTTAGACCATTCTTTTTTCTTGGGCTTGGCAATCTCGCCATCCTGTATCTTGATCTCCTCAATGATTCTGGCTTGTGCTAGAGCTTCCTCTAAAGTGGCATATTTTTGCAGCTGCAATAGCATGGAGATCGATCTCAAACAACTTTTTGAGAACATTTGAGTTAGGTCGGACATGGGAGGGAGGTAGGGCAGCTTTGAAAGTAGCATCCTCCACCAGTTCCCATATGCTACCATTTTCTCTTCCTCATACTGTTTGAGGCTAGCTAGGTCACTTAATGACACCTTTTTCTTGGTTTTGAAGGCAAAGTGTTCAAGGAATGTGTCCACTAGCTAATCCAAGTTACTGATGCTATGTTTTGGCAACTAAGTGAACCAATCCGAGGCAGGGTCTAAAAATGTGGTTATAAAGGTTCTTAGTAACAAAGCATCATTGTATTGAATGCCAAAGCACTGGCTCAAGAATCTAGTCACATGCTCTTGGGCATCCTCCTCCCCTCTAAAGAGTGCCAACTGGGGCAGTTTAAAGTGTTCAGGGTATGGAGGTGCCGGCACTGACGGATGCACAGGATGACTATGGAGCTAGCGTAAAGTGGGCTTTTGGTGCCCATAATTCTTGATCTCCATATATTCTAAGCGCTCTAGTAGCACTTTATATGCATCGAAGGATTTGATTTCTTCCTTCTTGGTTTTCTCCTGCTGTGGGTTGTGATGAACTTGAAGCCTATGAAGGGGTGGCTAGGTAGCAGCCCCTCTGCCTTGGTAGGGCATTTCAGCCCACTCTTCTTCTTGTTCATACTCCTCATAGGCTTCTTGAGGAGTTTCTAGATGAGACCTATAACCATGGGTGTGTCCCCACGGGGGGGCCCATCGTTGTTCCTAGGAGTGGCCTCTCGCTCAGGTCTAGGAGGTCTCGGAGGTAGCACTTGGTAAGGTCACGAGGATCTATCTCGCACCAAGGGGTTACGCCTCTCATACACTTCTACTTTATGTGTGTGAGGGGTTGGGACCTTCTCAGGCATAGTGTTATGAAGTAATTTGGCTATCTGAAACTGAATGCACTCTTTGCTAAGGTGGTATAGATGATCTAACTATTGTTGATCCTACCTGATCTGCATGATTTACGCTTGGTGGGTGGCATGTCTAAGAAATTCTAGGTCAATTTGTTCCACCGTGTCTTGTTTAGGAAGCATAGATGCTTCTCCTACATGTCTATCTTGGTCGTGGTGATCCGAGATCCCTATGGGTTGCTTTCCTTTGTCGAGGTTAGCGACATTCACCCGAGGCTCTAGCCTCAATGGGTGATCTTGATACATAGTAGGCACGGAGGTACATCACTGCCACACTATGTACTGCTCTTGAGAAACATGGTAGTCTTCCTCATACTCCCTTTCATATGCATTCTAGGTGTGGGCAGAATTGTCTTGCCCTATCTGGAAATCTTGATACTCTGGAGTTGGTCTAATGTTTCTAATAGTAATATGGGGTAAATGAGTGATGAATAAATCATGTGGCCCCTCATTTTGGACCCTTTGTTGCTCTAGAACTTCATCACTAGGCCACTCATAATGAGTTTCTAAGGGAGGTCTCCTATCTATGTTAAGTGCTACGTGTAGGTTCTCCTCTTGAAAGAATCTATGCTGAGTGGGGGTGCCCCTCAAATAGGTGCCTCTATAGTCTTGTTCTGTAATGGCATGATGTGGACTATCGTGTGTATCAGGCCACCAAGGAAGGATGACCAAGTCCTCAGGACTATATCAGAGGTGACCTGCCCCCTTTTGTAGACTCTCTGCAGCACTTGCCCATGATTGGGCTCGGCTAGAGTGTACACCATGGTGATGCTTACCTAAAAATGCATAGATTTTTTTCTTCTTTTAGGCTTTCTTATTCTACGCTAAATAGGAAATATCACACACAAAACAATGATTATCTCGTTTAAATATTAAAAGTGTGCCCTAAACCTGGTTTAGTGTGTTTTGATGTTTGTTTGAAAACTTTTGTAAAGAACATTTAAATGCAATATGATGGCTCTTGTGACTCCCAAAAATGGTCGCCCCTTCGATATACCTTTGCCAGACCGATATACCAACCTCTCTATATACCCGCCCTTACGTGATGGAAACTATTGGTACGTGAGAGCATATGGTATGTGGAACATAGGAGGTACGGAAGGGGAATCACTCTGTTTATGAAACCTACCATAGAAGACTTATCCTCATGCACTGGGAATCACCCCCACTACACTTGGTCAGATTTCATCAAGATTTACGTCTAGAAACAGTCGCGATAGGGGTTATGTATGCAGTATCTCAAGCCAAGGTGGTGATGAAATCCATCGTTGGTCTTTCTCAAGGGTTGGGGTTTTACCACCAAATCCTTGTTTTTTAAATTACCATGTTATGTGGGGTTATTTTTAAGTTGCATAAATGAATCAAACAAGCATTCAAACTCTCCTATGCAAGCAGATAACCAGAAAACCAAAAACAGAAAGCAGAAAATGACAGAAGGTGTTTTAGGACTCCTACCTCTTCTCTGCCCAAATTGGATGTCTCTAAATTTCTGCCCTGAAATTGCACAGAGAGCTATTCATCCTGGGGTGACATGAATAACAAATTTGTATTCGTTCCATGGTAGGATGAATTTCTATTCGTCCCTGGACAAGATGAATTCCAGCTTTATACTCGTCACAGAATGAAACAAACAGCAGTCAAGCATTTGAAAACTTGGTACCTGTAAGCAAAAACAAGCAACTTTAATCAGAAATTTAATCTTAAAAATCAAGGGATAGTGGTCCCACCGTGATCTCCACTAAAATCATGAGGATACGAAAACAAAAATGAAAATGCTAAATATGATGCGTGTAAAACCAAACTTAATGCTAAAAGCCTATCTATTGAAAAATTCATGAAAAGAAAGAACATGAACGAATCGACACAAGATAAAAGCAATATGGAACATGCTACCCTCTTTATTGATATGCTTTCAAATTCATGTTACAATATGTCTCCTTCCTTTTTAGGGGATAGGAGCATCAAATATGTTTCTTATCACATCCATGGATAGCAATCCTTCTTTCACGTGCGCACATGTAAGATGGGAGGACCAAAATGTCACCACCGCTTGTGTATATGATTGTTGAATCCTTCCTACTCCTCTAATTGCAAAGACCTACATTCAAGGAAACATAAAATATTAGTAGCACTTGCAGATAGAATAGAACATGCGTTTCCCAAGGCCTACTGTTAGTGTATGCATGAAAATATTAAACCGATAACCAAATAATATCATAATGACCTAAAACTTTGAAAAAATCATGAATGTGTTACCAAGAAGCCACTACAAAAGGAACAATCAGGAAATTACTCATAGATTTGTATTCGCTCTGGGGCGGGACAAATAAACCTACAATAAATTGTCAAAAAGCACCCTCTTCAATGTCCTGTCCAGAAAGCTCCAAATGACCTACAAAGTTGGGGTTAGCTAAGTGGGGGTATTTTTGAAAGACCCAGATGGTCATATTTCTCCAATTTGGCCTCTAGCACCCAGATTTGATGATGGCATATGCAGATTAGTAAAGGCAAGAAATGATAAAAACTTGTTCAAAAATGCTCAGAATGAAATGAAATTTAAACTATAGCCTATTTAAATAACCTAGAATAAGATGCAAAAGAAAAATCATAGAAATCTATCATATATTTCTAATCACTCTGGGGTGGGGTGATTAGGGCTATGATAACTTGGGGGGTGCTCGGGGGCAGAACGCCCACCATTTGGGACTTTGTTTCAGAACCAATCCACTTGGTATGGGTCCAAAACCTCTTATGGGGTGTTTTCAACAAATTTTGTGGAATATTGTGGCCAAATGTTCGGGTTTGGGGTCTAGATTGCGCTTCCAATAATCACCCAATAACCTCCCTCCAAAAGAGATATCAAGGATGTAAAAGCACAATCAAAAGGTGTGTATGTGTGGATGTAAAATGGCAGCACTTCATTGCTCATAATGCTAGTATTATTGCCTCTTCAAGAAGAAGGGCAGAGCGAGAGTTTTCTAACTGTGAAGAATTTTATAATAGAGGCACAAGAATCAGTTTGGTGCAATGTATTAATGGTGAAAAAGATAGAGGTAGAGGAGGTTCCTATACCATCGACGACATTTAAGTTGTTGGAGTATGCTGATGTCATACCAGATGAGTTACCTAATGAGTTACCATCAAAGAGGGATATTCAACATCACATTGATTTAATTCCTGGATCAGTTCTATCAAACCAGGTAGCCTATTGATTGAGCCTAATCCAAAATACAAAGTTGAATAAGCAAGTGATAGAATTGATACATAAATTATTAGTAAGGGAGAGTATGAGTACTTGTGCAAATCTTGCCCTGTTAACTCTGAATAAGGATGTCTCATGGTAGATGTGTGTAGATAGCAGGTCCATAAATATAATTATTATCTGGTATAGGTTCCCAATACCTATAGTGTATGATATGATGGTTGTATTAGCAGGGGCTAACTACTTCAACAAGATTGATCTATGGAGTGGTTATTATCAGATCAGGATTAAAGAGAGGGATGAGTGGAATATTGCTTTCAAAATATGAGATGGGTTGTACGAGTGGATGGTGATGCCATTCAGGTTATCAAATGCACCCACTACCTTTATGTGGTTGATGAATCGAGTGTTGTAGGAATACATTGGTATGTTTATGGTTGTCTATTTTGATGATATCTTTATTTTTAGTAAAATTGAAGAAGAGCACTTGCACCATGTAATACCGGTGTTAGAGATTTTACAGAAAGAGAAACTGTATGGTAATTTGAAGAAGTGTATATTTCTTCTACAAAGTTTAGTGTTTTTGGGCTTTGTAATTTCCAAGGATGGCATAGAGATGGATGAGGAAAAGATGAAGGTAATTCTTGAATTTCCTATTCAAATGAGTATAATAGAGGTGAGAAGTTTCCATCGTTTGGTAACTTTTTACAGAAATTTCATTAGAAACTTTACTAGCATTCTTGCACCCATAACAAAGTGTACAAAGGGAAAAAACTTTGTATGGATAAAAGTAGCAACTCAAAGTTTTGAAATCTTGAATAAGAAGGTTTCAGAACCATTTGTGTTGTTATTACCTAATTTTAGCAAAATATTTGAATTTTATTCTGATGCTTCACATGTGGGGATTGGTTTTGTGCTGAGCCAAGAGGGGAAGCTAGTAGCATTTTTCAACAAAACGTTGAATGAGGTAAGAAAAAATTACGCCACTTATGATGTATAATTTGATGCAATTGTGCAAGCATTGAGGTATTGGTGATATTATTTTTTATCCAAGGAGTTTTCATTGTACACTGATCATGAAGCCTTAAGGTATGTCAATTCTTAGAAGAAATGAAATAGTAAAAAAAAAAATATTTGAAAAAGTGTCAAATCCCAAGACTTCCCAGGAGGTCACCCATCCAAGTGCTACTCTAGGAAGGTTATGCTTAACTAGGTAGTTCGATGATGTGTTTTGAGGATCCAAAATTCTGGAGGTGTAAAAAAAAAAAAAAAAAAACCCTATTTTTCGTTTTTGGGGTGCTGCTATTTTTCCCCTCCCTTCCCTGCTTCAAAAAAAAAAAAAAATTCCCTTTTCTCACCAAGTCCAAAATTTGAAATTTTGAATTTCAAATTTCCCTCCACCATTTTCCCTCCCAAACCTCTTCCATACCTCCTCTTGCTTTTTCGGGCTCCAATTTTTTTTAAATAAATGCATATCCTGAAATTAAAAAAATGCATATCCTGAACTTAAAAAAAAGTGCCTCCTGAAATGGGTATTTCGGGGCCCGAAATACCCATTTCAGAACCCGAAAAAGCCTTTTCACCCATACTTCCTTTGTCGTTTTCCATTGCTGCTTTTTTATTACCCGAAAAACCATCTAACACAAAAAAAAACTTTCTTCCATCCATGCTTTCCCGAAAAGCCTATTTCAGACCCAAAATGGCTATTTCGAATCCCACAAATCCTGTTTTGGCCCCCCAAAAAACCATTTTCGAGCATTTTAAAATAGAAGATAAAAAAAACATTCCTCCTATTGCCTCGAAATGCCTTTTTCGAAGCTTTAAAAGCCCTTCCCCCATTATGGAATTGTTTTTCCCTTCGCTTTTCCCTCTCCACTCTGATTTTATTTAAAAAAAAACCCACATACATTCACACCCTTCCCCCCTTCTTTTTCTCCACAAACCTCCATTTCCATACTACACTACCCATAATTTCCACATATTTCCATTTCCCACCCCATGTCCTTCTCTTTGACTGCTCATCACGCTTTCCAATAAAAAAACAAATAAACAAAAAAAAAATCATCATTGGAATGCATGTGATGCTCATAAATTTAGTAAGGTTTCCAACAGATATGGACAAAATATTATAAAAGAAGGCCAACTCTTGAATTTTTAATCAAAGAATTTGTAGGGTTCCTTCATAGAATTCTTGGAAATTTCTTTTGCTCCAGGTGAAAGCACGAGGATACGGAAACAAAAAGGAAAATGCCAAACACGATGTGTGTAGAACCAAACTTAACGCTAAAAGCCTATATATTGAAAAATGCATGAAAGGAAAGAACATAAACGAATCGAAACAAGATAAAAGCAATATGGAACATGTTGCCCTATTTATTGATATGATTTCAAAGTCGTGTTACAATACATCTCCTTCCTTTTTAGGGGATAGGAGCGTCAAATATGTTTCTTGTCACATCCATGGATAGCAATCCTTCTTCCGCGTGCCCACATGTAATATTGGCGGACCAAAACGTCACCGCCACTTGTGTATATGATTTTTGACTCCTTCCTGCTCATCTGATGTCAAAGACCTGCGTTCAAGGAAACAAAAAATATTAGTAGCACCTACGGATAGAATATAACATGCGTTTCCCAAGGCTTAATGTTAGTGTATGCATGAAAATATTAAACCGATAACCAAATAATACCATAACGACCTAAAAATTTGACAAAAGCATGAATATGTTACTAGGAATCCATTGCAAAAGGAACAGTCAGAAAATTCCTCACAGATTTGTATTCGCTCTGGGGCGGGACGAATAAACCTGCAATAAATTGTTAAAAATCACCTTCTTCAATGTCCTATCTAGAAAGCTCCAAATGACCTACAAATTTGGGGTTAGCTAGTTGGAGGTATTTTGGGACAACCCAGATGATCATATTTCTCCAATTTGGCCTCTAGGACCCAAATTTTGATGATGGCATCTGCAGATTAGTGAAAGCGGGAAATGATAAAAACCTGGTAAAAAAGGCTCAGAATGAAGTGAAATTTAAACTACAGCCTATTTAAATAGCCTAGAATAAGATACAAAAATAAAATAAAATAAATCTGCCACATATTTCTATTCACTCTGGGGTGGGGCGTTTAGAACTATGACAACTTGGGGGGCGCCCGGGGGCAGAATGCCCATAGTTTGGGACTTTGTTTCAGCACAAATCCACTTGGGATGGGTCCAAAACCTCTTATGGGGTGTTGTTAACAAATTTTGTGAAATATTGTGGCCAAATTTTCAGTTTTTGGGTCTAGATTGCACTTCCAATAATCACCCAATAACCTCCCTCCAAAATAGAGATCTAGGATGTAAAAGCACAATCAAAAGGTGTGTATGTATGGATGTAAAATGGCAGCACTTCGTTTCTCAGAATGCTACCTCTATGTCCCTTGTTTTTGGGTGAGAAGACTCACCAATTTATAGACCTAGGGTCTCTCTGTTTGAATGCGCATGCGAGGGCGCCACTGGAGTTGCATGTCTTATTTGGAGAAAAAGATTATTCCCTGATTTAGAGTTTCCTTGCATGATGCCTCAAAGATCAAAAACCTACATGACTGAAGTCTCTCTCCTTGATTTGAATTAGTTCCTCACAATTGAATGGCCTAAATATGTAGTTAACTAGCAGACTTGTCGAGGTTTGACTTTTTTCCAGTCAAACCTGTTATTCGTCCCATCCTGGGATGAATTTTGATATTCATCCCTGGGTGGGATGAATGCCAGTTTGTATTCATCCCAAGGTGGGACGAGTAGGGAGCAAAGTTCTAAAAAGGTACCAAATTGACCTTTGACATTCCAAACTACTTTGGGAGTGGTTAGGACCACTTTTTAACCTCTGGGGGCTGCTTTGGGGGCTGTGTGTCAATGTGATCAGTGTTTGCAGTCACATAATCAGATTGGTACTGGTTTGGTGTCTAGAGATGCCCCTTTTTGGTAAGTGCTATGCAGGGCACAATGCTGAGAAAAAATAGATAACCAAAGCACTAATGATTAGGTTTTCTCAGTAACCTAACCAACTCTTGATGCCCCAAGTATGGAAAGGGCACGCATTCTTGAATCCTTGCTTCTGACGAGCAAAGGAACTTAATTCAAGTGTTAACGTTTTTCGATGAGGTGTTACTTGATCTTGGACATTGGTCAATCATGAATAGGCAAAGTGCGCAACCTTTTTTCTATGGAAACCTTGAGTTCATGATTCACGAATGCCAAGTGTTTGATTAGCTTGTGATTATTGCTTGTTTGCTGCCCCAAGTAGGGGCATGATTGTCTTTTTCAATGATCCTTTGAATGCATGTCATTTCCTTGATTGGGTATATCTTTGTTTATTGGTGACTAAGTGTGACTACCCCCTCAAGCGATGAATCAATGAGGGAATGACCGACATGAGAAAAGTGACGATTCGCTTGACCCAAGATGACTTAGGTAAGGGTGCCTTCAGTTGTTTACCGTTGAATGCGAAAGTAGTTTCTGAACATTCTGACGTACTTTTGGTGGGTGTGAACCCTTTTTGTGACGCATATTGGAGCTGAAATTGTCAAAAATTCGTCCTCCCATGGAGCGGTCCGGCTATGATAGCCTTCATAGGGATTAGGATAGGGACAATTTGTGACCCCAACATTTTTTTGGATGCCAATAATGTCAGGCACAAAGGTGCCTTCGTTCGGAAATGTTATTGCTATTTTTGGTTGGGTTTTGACCCTTTTGGCAATGTCGTTTGGGGATGAAATTCTCGAAAATCCGTCCTCTCGTGGATTGGTCTGGCTATGGTAGCCTTATTAGGGAATATGATGGTGATTATTTGTGACCCCGACGTCTATTTTGCATGCACGAAATGTCAGGCACAAAGGCGCCTTCATTTGGCAATGTTAGTGCTATTTTTGGTTGGGTTTGGACCCTTTTTGTGACGTTGTTTGGGGATGAAATTCTTGAAAATTTGTCCTCCCGTGGAGCGCTCTGGATATGGTAGCATTCTTAGGGAATAGTATGGTAAGGATTTGTGACCCTGACATTTTTTTTGCATGTCCGAAATGTCAAGTGCAAAAGCACTCTTATTGGACAATTTTATTGCTATTTTTTGTGTATATTTGTGTCTCTAATTATATGATGTATGCATATGGAATGAATGAAATGATTTGTTGATAATTTTTCTATAGCACCATATAATGTACAAGATTTGCTGGATTTCTATACTTATGTGATGGCTTGGTGAAATGACTTGCATGTGATAATTTTGTTTTTGTATTTTTCGTATTATCTGATGGTGATGTATGTAATGAAATGTTTCAGTTGTTTTTTAAAATGTAGTTAAGATTTTTTGAGATTCAGATATTTTAACAAACTAGCCAAGACTGTACATTTATCTCGCAAGACTTTTGAACAAGGTATAGATTCAACTTGATTTTAACCAAGGTATTTCACATCTCAGTGTGTGCAATTGAGTTCATTTATGTGGTATTTGTCAGGATACTGCCAATGCTAGATAGGTTGTCAACCAAACCTGTACTGAGGATCACCTAATTAGCTCCACTAACTCTTGTTGTTGTATTTAGTAAGATTAATCCATAGGAAAATATAAGGTACCATAAGCTAGCTCATCCACATGCAAACATTGGTTTGCTCACACGCAAAGCTAATGTGATAGACATATCGTCATGCGTTTAGGATACCGCCATTGCCAGGTAGGCTGTCCACCAAACCCGTAATGAGGATCACCTAGATGGTTTTCGAATGCTAAGAATTCTAGGGATTCAAGTTCAGGATTTTTATTTGCTCAACGGTTTAGGATACTTGCTCGTATACATAATGATGAAAATCATTGTTTATTTTTCTTCTTTTGTTTTTCTTTTTGAGCAAGGACTTTGAATAGTGGTGATAACCACTGTTATTTGATTTGGATTTTTAGGTTGCAAAGTTGAGCTTGTAGGTTTATGGCTTATGAATGGCCTTGATCCTTTTAAACCTTGGGGATGACTACCCATCCTGTTCAGGGACGTGTAGTACAAATCCTTATGACTTTGGGAACCAAAGGGGATTAGGGATATGATGAAGTCAGGGCATTGATCTTTTAGGCCTTGGGGATGACTACCCATCCTTGTCAGGGGTGTGTAGTACAAATCCTTACAACTTTGAGACCAAAGGTGAGTGTGATGATGGCTTGTGAGAATTTTGTTTTTGAATGGCATCGACCCTTTTAGGATTTGGGGATGACTACCCATCCTTGGTAGGGACGTGTAGCATGAATCCTTACAAATTTGGGGACCAATGGTGATTGGGATTTTTGGGAGTGGTGAAAACCATTGTTTATTAAGGGGAATTGATGGGGAAGAGCTTGTCCTTTTGTCAATTCTCAGCACTCTTGAACCATTCACACAGGGGGATGAACAGGCTAATCTTTCACCTATGGTACCCTAGACTATGTTGTAGGTTTCTCTTGCGTTCACACAACTTAGGACTTATTTTATGTGTTTTAACTTGTGTAGGGATGTTACGTAACGAGGATTGATCCAAGTAAAACTTTCCTTTGTAAAATTCATTTAACTTTGTACAATTTTTGGCTAGCAATTTAAAGACAGTTGAATGACAAAAACCCTATATACATTAGGAGACAACTGACTTTGTTAAAGTTGGGGATTGTGTTATTATGGATGTATATATTTATAAAATGGATGGAATGTGGAAAATAAAGGAATGGATGACCAATTATAGTCTATTGTGCTTGGGACATGTATGACCATCAAATATGCAATGTATGACTGCTATGCCTAATGCAAATGATATTTTTGTATTTTGATGTTTTATGAGTATGCATGGAATTGAAATGCAATTTTTTTTGTTATTTTTGATGATTTTATTGTTTTTGCTTGTTTTTTGAATATTTATTTTGACCAAGCGGTTATGGGTACCCTTGGAGCTTTTGTTTTGACCAAAGGGTTTATGGATACCTTTGGGGCATTTTTGGCTGACCACATGATTGTGAAAATCCTTGGAGCTTTTGGTTTGACCAAAGGGATTATGGGTACCTTTGGGGCATTTTGGAATTGACCAAGCGATTGTGGGAATCATTGGAGCTTTTGGTTTGACCAAAGGGTTTATAGATACCTTTGGAGCATTTTGGGTTGACTAAGCGATTGTGGGAATCCTTCGAACTTTTGGTTTGACCAAAGGGTTTATAGATACCTTTGGAGCATTTTGGGTTGACCAAGCGATTGTTGGAATCCTTTGAGATTTTGGGCATGTCTTTGTAGGACCATGTAAAAACCTCCTTCTTCTTTTTGAGAATGGAAATGTAGTCGTCTTGCTCTTCGAGGGATAAAATTACCCCTAGCTTGATGATTTGTAAATTCATTGGATCTGAGTCGATGTCTACGTCAGTCGTCTCCTCGACCAACATATGGGACTCGTCCTCCAACTTGTGTGGAGTTGGGATCGAGTGGATATCATTTACTGAATTAAGATCATCGTTAGGAACCTCGGGTTCCTCTTCAGCATGGAAGACATCCTGATTTTGTCCTGGGATGAAATGGAACATCCAACTGCAAGGCTAGTACTCTGATGGGGATGGCGGTGCGTCAGCATGATCCCAGTCTATAGCATCTAATTTTAGATGTAATGATCATGTTGAGTCGGCTAGATCATGGATGGGGGCGGTTAGATCAATGGAGATCATGTTGATGAAATGCTTATGGTCTCCATTACCACGGGTGTGACTCCTCAGACATCCTAGATGATCTTTGTGCTCTGAATTTGCTGTGGGTACTAGCACAAATGGATTAGCCCTATGCACAAATAAAAATATAGGGTTCACCCTAGCCACTGATGGTTTGATAGGGTCTCTAGGTGGAAGATGCTCTCTGTATACCTGGAGTGGCAGGTGCATTAATTGCTATAACTACACCGGGTTGAGGTGCCACCTCTGCCTTTGCCCTATGTTTAACTTTTCAAACATGTCATTTATTTACAAGGGATATTGTTGTTGTCGCATATGATTGAGATAAGCCATCTCAGTTTCATATTCATAATCACTATCAGAGATCCAAAGGCCTTCGTTGGCTCCAATGACTATTTGCAACATATGAGGCTCATCTTGCTTGAGCAAATTAATGTGGTCCCATCGAGGTTGATTCGCTCTCTACGAGGGGACCTGATTCTCATGAGGTAGCATATGCTCAATTGGAGCATCCAAAGGGAACATTGTTAGGAAGCTCTCCTGATCATCATCCATGGGAGTCACCTGTGAATGATTGTTATTAGACTCAAAAGGATCCCAAGGCGCTATCACGTATTTCGGCTCATCTTCTGAAGATCCTTATTGGTCTTGTCCATATCACTCTTGTAGGTGAGTTCTCGAATTTTTTCCTTTTCAGCCAAAGTGAAAGGGTTTTTATGGTCAATAAGGTTGGTTGTTAGCAATGGGAGATAATCCCCCAATGTATATGTTGTGTTAGGATTGGCATATGGATCTGATGCCAACCCATCCTTGTTGCCTATCCCTAGGCCTTGTATATTCTCTACCAAGATGTCTAGGGGTAGGGGGTGGTTGAACCCTACTCTTAACTTGTCATATGACATTTGATATCTCGGTTGGAAAAGAACACGCACTCCTTGCTCATACCGACCCAACCCATATCCATGCCAATTACATTGGCCAAGATATCTCAAAGCCAATTCTGGGTTGGAAAAATAGTTGACGTCCTCAGCAAAGGGCTCTTCATCTTCATCTTCTTGCATATAAGTTTCAATGCCATTATCCAAGCCCCCATAAAAAAAGTTTGTCTGATTGGGTGGGTAGCTTAGAGGAACCAGAGAGCCGATGGGGAGTACGGGTCTCCCCATGTCCTGCATGGACTCAAGTGTGGGTGTTGCTACAATTTTCCTCACTAGATACTCCCCCAGGCCCATGTTGGCTAGCTCAACAGTGATCATTGGCGGTTAAGGGGGAGCAAATGGGAGTCCTTCTAGAGTCCACTCCATGTGGGGTGGACTAGGTGTCTCGACTTCTGTTTTGCTAGGCATATCTTCGATAGAGATGGTTGAGACTAGGGGTGGTTCCTCTTCTAGGGGTTTCTTTCCCTTGTCCTTTGGTGTGGCCATCGTAGGTGGCATTGTTGTTGAAGGACCAGATGAGGAATATGGACCCAGTTGGGGATTCGATGGACTTAGAAATGAGGATGCCTATGAAATCGGACCCTGGTTAGATGGATTCAACTAAAAATCCAAATGTGTTGATGGAAGGGTCTATTGCAGCATGAATTGCAACGTATTGTAGTACTTGAAGGGCTCTAAGTCTATCGGGACTACATGCACTTGTCCTTCAAATGTATACTTTAGGCACTAATGAGCTATTGAAGGGACACACTTCATGTCCCTAATCCAAGGTCGGCCCAACAAGATATTATAAGCCATCTCACCTTCCAAGATGTGGCACAATGTATGAATAGTATTTTGTCCCACTTGGATGGGTAGGACAATTGTGCCAACCGTCGAGCATATTGCATCATTGAATGCTCGTAGCATATAACTTTAGATGTTTCAATGCTACTGTTGTGATGATATTACTAGATGAGCCAGTGTCCACCAATACCATCTTATACGAAATCTTGTTGACCCGCGCAATGACGTGCAGGGGTGGATCCACCACATCACCAGTCACCGATTTCAATTCATCTTCTCTAAAGGTGATGACTAGTTCTGTACATTTTTTTACATGTCCCACGAAGTTTTTGAAAGATTTTGCTTCATGGGACTTCAACTCGATGGCTTTTAATATCTCCATTATAGCCTCCTGATGGGGCATTGATTGTTGAATGAGCTCGTATATGGAGATCCTAGCCGATTTCGTCCTTAGACTTTGGGTAAGTCTAGTCCGAATCGTGGCCACTGGTCTAGGTGGGGGAAGTTGCGTAGGGTGTTTTTGAGGTTGTGACATCGATGTAACCTCTCTTGTGGTTGTCACGGGGGTAGCTCCTGGGTATCTCTTGTTCCTATTCACTATGCTTATCATCCCTACATACCCCTGCATGGGGCAATTTTGTTGCACCTCATTGACTTGAAGGGGTTTTTCCTATGCATCATGGGTAGGAAGGGGGTCTTTGAAGACTCCCATATGTTGTTTGTTAGGCACTACGGGGTTGTCCACCACCAATTTCTTGTTGTCGATTAGGTCTTGCACCAAGCCTTTAAACTTCCAACATGCATTAAGGTCATGTCTCTTCCATCTGTGGAACCTACAATACAAGTCCTCTTTGTAGCCCTTAGGCTTGGGTGCATTGCGATATATGGTTTGAATCTCTGGCAAGTTGATCAAGTTCACCGCTAACAAGCGGTCAAATAGGGAGTCCCTGGACTTTGTGTAAGGTGTGAATTGTCACCTAGGGTGATGCTGCTGATTTTGTTCTTGCATTTGGTTTTCTCTATCATAATTGTTAGGAGGCACCACCTGATAGTTAGCCTTTTGAGGTTGTGTTGCTTGTGCAGGCTTAGGGACATTTATAGCCACTTTATTGACCACAGCGGGTTTCTATTATGTGGTCCCTATTTTGGTGTTCTTAGACCATTCTTTTTTCTTGGGCTTGGCAATCTCGCCATCCTGTATCTTGATCTCCTCAATGATTCTGGCTTGTGCTAGAGCTTCCTCTAAAGTGGCATATTTTTGCAGCTGCAATAGCATGGAGATCGATCTCAAACAACTTTTTGGGAAAATTTGAGTTAGATCGGACATGGGAGGGAGGTAGGGCAGCTTTGAAAGTAGCATCCTCCACCAGTTCCCATATGCTACCATTGTCTCTTCCTCATACTGTTTGAGGCTAGCTAGGTCACTTAATGACACCTTTTTCTTGGTTTTGAATGCAAAGCGTTCAAGGAATGCGTCCACTAGCTAATCCAAGTTACTGATGCTATGTTTTGGCAACTAAGTGAATCAATCCGAGGCAGGGCCTAAAAATGTGGTTATAAAGGTTCTTAGTAACAAAGCATCATTGTATTGAATGCCAAAGCACTGGCTCAAGAATCTAGTCACATGCTCTTGGGCATCCTCCTCCCCTCTAAAGAGTGCCAACTGGGCGCTTTAAAGTGTTCGGGGTATGGAGGTGTCGGCACTGACGGATGCACAGGATGACTATGGAGCTAGCGTAAAGTGGGCTTTTGGTGCCCATAATTCTTGATCTCCATATATTCTAAGCGCTCTAGTAGCACTTTATATGCATCGAAGGATTTGATATCTTCCTTCTTGGTTTTCTCCTGCTGTGGGTTGCGATGAACTTGAAGCCTATGAAGGGGTGGCTAGGTAGCAGCCCCTCTGCCTTGGTAGGGCATTTCAGCCCACTCTTCTTCTTGTTCATACTCCTCATAGGCTTCTTGAGGAGTTTCTAGATGAGACCTATAACCATGGGTGGGTCCCCACGGGGGGCATCCATCGTTGTTCCTATAAGTGGCCTCTCGCTCAGGTCTAGGAGGTCTCAGAGGTAGCACTTGGTAAGGTCACGAGGATCTATCTCGCACCAAGGGGTTACGCCTCTCATACACTTCTACTTTATGTGTGTGAGGGGTTGGGACCTTCTCAGGCATAGTGTTATGAAGTAATTTGGCTGTCTGAACCTAAATGCACTCTTTGCTAAGGTGGTATAGATGATCTAACTATTGTTGATCCTACCTGAGCTGCATGATTTACGCTTGGTGGGTGGCATGTCTAAGAAATTCTAGGTCAATTTGTTCCACCGTGTCTTGTTTAGGAAGCCTAGATTCTTCTCCTACATGTATATCTTGGTCGTGGTGATCCGAGATCCCTATGGGTTGCTTTCCTTTGTCGAGGTTAGCGACATTCACCCGAGGCTCTATCCTCAATGGGTGATCTTGATACATAGTAGGCACGGAGGTACATCGCTGCCACACTATGTACTGCTCTTGAGAAACATGGTAGTCTTCCTCATACTCTCTTTCATATGCATTCTAGGTGTGGGCAGAATTGTCTTGCCCTATCTGGAAATCTTGACACTCTGGAGTTGGTCTAGTGTTTCTAATAGTAATATGGGGTAAATGAGTGATGAAGAAATCATGTGGCCCCTCATTTTGGACCCTTTGTTGCTCTAGCACTTCATCACTAGGCCACTCATAATGAGTTTCTAAGGGAGGTCTCCTATCTATGTTAAGTGCTACGTGTAGGTTCTCCTCTTGAAAGGATCTATGCTGAGTGGGGGTGCCCCTCAAATAGGTGCCTCTATAGTCTTGTTCTGTAATGGCATGATGTGGACTATCGTGTGTATCAGGCCACCAAGGAAGGATGACCAAGTCCTTAGGACTATATCAGAGTTGACCTGCCCCCTATTGTCGACTCTCTGCAGCACTTGCCCATGATTGGGCTCGGCTAGAGTGTACACCATGGTGATGCTTACCTAAAAATGCATAGATTTTTTTCTTCTTTTAGGCTTTCTTATTCTACACTAAATAGGAAATATCACACACAAAACAATGATTATCTCGTTTAAATATTAAAAGTGTGCCCTAAACCTGGTTTAGTGTGTTTTGATGTTTGTTTGAAAGCTTTTGTAAAGAACATTTAAATGCAATATGATGGCTCTTGTGACTCTCAAAAATGGTCACCCCTTCGATATACCTTTGCCAGACCGATATACCAACATCTCTATATACCCGCCCTTACGTGAGGGAAACTATTGGTACATGAGAGCATATGGTATGTGGAACATAGGAGGTACGGAAGGGGAATCACTTTTTTTATGACACCTACCATAGAAGACTTATCCTCATGCACTGGGAATCACCCCCACTACACTTGGTCAGATTTCATCAAGATTTACGTCTAGAAACAGTCGCGATAGGGGTTATGTATGCAGTATCTCAAGCCAAGGTGGTGATGAAATCCATCGTTGGTATTTCTCAAGGGTTGGGGTTTTACCACCAAATCCTTGTTTTTTAAATTACCATGTGATGTGGGGTTCTTTTTAAGTTGCATAAATGAATCAAACAAGCATTCAAACTCTCCTATGCAAGAAGATAACCAGAAAACCAAAAACAGAAAGCAGAAAATGACAGAAGGTGTTTTAGGACTCCTACCTCTTCTCTGCCCAAATTGGATGTCTCTAAATTTCTGCCCTGAAATTGCACAGAGAGCTATTCATCCTGGGGTGACATGAATAACAAATTTGTATTCGTTCCATGGTAGGATGAATTTCTATTCGTCCCTGGACAAGATGAATTCCAGCTTTATACTCGTCACAGAATGAAACAAACAGCAGTCAAGCATTTGAAAACTTGGTACCTGTAAGCAAAAACAAGCAACTTTAATCAGAAATTTAATCTTAAAAATCAAGGGATAGTGGTCCCACCGTGATCTCCACTAAAATCATGAGGATACGAAAACAAAAATGAAAATGCTAAATATGATGCGTGTAAAACCAAACTTAATGCTAAAAGCCTATCTATTGAAAAATTCATGAAAAGAAAGAACATGAACGAATCGATACAAGATAAAAGCAATATGGAACATGCTACCCTCTTTATTGATATGCTTTCAAATTCATATTACAATATGTCTCCTTCCTTTTTAGGGGATAGGAGCATCAAATATGTTTCTTATCACATCCATGGATAGCAATCCTTCTTTCACGTGCGCACATGTAATATGGGAGGACCAAAATGTCACCACCGCTTGTGTATATGATTTTTGAATCCTTCCTAATCCTCTAATTGCAAAGACCTACATTCAAGGAAACATAAAATATTAGTAGCACTTGCAGATAGAATAGAACATGCGTTTCCCAAGGCCTCATCGTTAGTGTATGCATGAAAATATTAAACCGATAACCAAATAATATCATAATGACCTAAAACTTTGAAAAAATCATGAATGTGTTACCAAGAAGCCACTACAAAAGGAACAATCAGGAAATTACTCATAGATTTGTATTCGCTTTGGGGCGGGACAAATAAACCTACAATAAATTTTCAAAAAGCACCCTCTTCAATGTCCTGTCCAGAAAGCTCCAAATGACCTGCAAAGTTGGGGTTAGCTAAGTGGGGGTATTTTTGAAAGACCCAGATGGTCATATTTCTCCAATTTGGCCTCTAGCACCTAGATTTGATGATGGCATATGCAGATTAGTAAAGGCAAGAAATGATAAAAACTTGTTCAAAAATGCTCAGAATGAAATGAAATTTAAACTATAGCCTATTTAAATAACCTAGAATAAGATGCAAAAGAAAAATCATAGAAATCTATCATATATTTCTAATCACTCTGGGGTGGGGTGATTAGGGCTATGATAACTTGGGGGGTGCTCGGGGGGCAGAACGCCCACCATTTGGGACTTTGTTTAAGAACCAATCCACTTGGTATGGGTCCATAACCTCTTATGGGGTGTTTTCAACAAATTTTGTGGAATATTGTGGCCAAATGTTCGGGTTTGGGGTCTAGATTGCGCTTCCAATAATCACACAATAACCTCCCTCCAAAAGAGATATCAAGGATGTAAAAGCACAATCAAAAGGTGTGTATGTGTGGATGTAAAATGGCAGCACTTCATTGCTCATAATGCTACCTCCCTATCCCTTGTTTTTGGGTGAGAAGACTCACCAATTTATAGACCAAGGGTCTCTCTGTTTGAATGCGCATGTGAGGGCACCACTGGAGTTGCATGTCTTATTTAGAGAAAAATATTATTCCCTATTTTAGAGTTTCCTTGCATGATGACTCCAAGATCAAAGACCTGCATGACTGAAGTCTCTCTCCTTGATTTGAAGTTGTTCCTCACAATTGCATGGCTTGAATATGTAGTTAACTGGCAGACTTGTCGAGGTTTGAATTTTTTCCAGTCAAACCTGCTATTCGCCCCACCCTGGGATGAATTCTGATATTTGTCCTTGGGTGGGACGAATGCCAATTTGTATTCATTGCAGGGTGGGATGAGTAGGGAGCAAAGTGCCAAAAAGGTGCCAAATTGACCTTTGACCTTCCAAACTGCTTTGGGAGTGGTTAGGACCACTTTTTAACCTCTGGGGGTTGCCCTGGGGTCTATGTGTGTCAATGCGATCAATGTTTGCAGTCACATAATCAGATTGGTTTTGTTTTGGTGTCTACACCAGGGTTTGTTATTTTTTTTGCATATTCAAAGAAAGCTGAAGATGGGGAAGAAAGCCACATAAGCCAAGAATGTGAAGGTGCAAAAAAGTCTTGAAATTGAAAATAAGCAATGAAAATCTTGAGAAGAGGAGGAGGAAGATGTGGAACTGAGACCCTATGATGATCACTTGGTGCATATCAATGATTGCAGCATCACCAACAAAGGTGTGAAAAAGTTTCATTTGGATGTCGAGTTTTCTGCACAAAAGATGTTTGCTAAAAGTCCTTGTACTATAGCATTTCATTACCATATTTTATGGTACCTGTGTACACCCATGCACCCATGTCCCAATATGATTTGTACCATTGTGCAATGTTATAATACTAGTACAAGAATTGTCCAAAATTCCCATGGAGAAGAGTTGTTCAGTATTTCGGCTAGTTCTATACGAGATGCATTTTTTTGTGGAGCATGACCTCCATCTTATGCCACACATAAAAAGCTAAATTTTAAAGAAGAGGAAGAGAGGTATCAATCCACTATTCACATGCTGCAATTCATGGAGGGTCACTTATTGAAGACACCATGATTTGGAGAATTGTCAAAACTGCCAACACCATTAAATAATTTTAAGAGCCCAGATTTGTATTCAATGATAGTGTGACTGACAGGACTATATTCATATTCCATAGTGCACAAGTGGCAAGCATCCTTGGTGTAGTGTATTTCATAGGTAGAGTTTTATGATCCAACTGCTATGACAACAACTTCAAACCCGATTTTATTTGATTGGGTAATTTTTTTAGAATGAAGGATACACTCACAATTTCAGGTATTGTTCCCTTTTGGCATGGTATTTTTTTATCATATGCACTCTCATTTTGCATTTATAGCAATAAATAAGATAGATGAAGCAGGAAAATAATTATCAATATACTCATGGACTCAGAGTTTGCCAAAGAGCGAGTCCTATTATAATTTCAACATGATATTTTTAGGATTCATCTTGGAGATAATTTATGGAGTATGCAATAGAGTACGTCAAGCCATGCAAGTAGAAGTGGTTGATCAGAAAAGATATGATGTCTTTTTAATAACACAAGGCATGGTGGTTAGAATATTTGGTTTTACTAGTAAACCTTTTCTACTACCATATTTTACAATTGAACACCTTTTTGCCTTGGAAGTAGCCCAACAAAGTGATTTAATAAATGATACTTATGGATCAGGCAGGGGAAAGAAGAATACATGTGCTATGCCTTTTAATTTTGGTGATATAAAGGTTACTCAGAGTGGACATAATGAATTAATTGCTAAGACACTCTATGACCATAGATTGATTGAGATTCCTCAATGATGGAAGTATGATCCTTTGGGTATTTTTGCTAGTCACATCAAGGCCAAGACTTTTCATTGTTGCCCTAGAGAGGACATCGTACAACAAAGGAATAATCCAAAATGACATGACCTTGAATGGCATGTGGAGAATATGATTTCACTTCCTCCTTGGCATGATTTTTATGAGATGGAGGTCGATTATGATTCTGAATATCATCCAGAGCAAGTTCCTCCTTCAGGTCTGTTTGAACATATGAAGGTAAAATTGCCTTATTGGTCTGATGAGAAGATTGCCAATTTGTGGATCATGAGGATTCACCAAAATAAGCGTAATGTAAATTATCTATTGGTTATGGATGAAGCATTTTCAATGATCTATGATGAACAATATTAAAAGTACCAGCCCCTCTTCCCTGCTTATTTAGTACCTAGAAGTATTAGCAGTCAAGATAGAGAAGAAGATATAGTGAGACAAGAGCAAGCATCAAAATAAGAGAGGATAACGATTGAAGATGAAGAAGAAGATCAATTTCCATTGGACGAGTAACTTCATCAAAATAAGATAAGTGCAGCTATGAGAGTCCCTTTACCTAACATAGTGAAGAAACCCAAGAGTGGAGCCCTTTATGCGCTAAGCACTAAATCGCTTCTTTCACTAACAATTGAGCCAATTGTTTCTTAGGATATATCTTCTTTGGCTTAGTTGGGACAATCAGTTCCAATGGTGATAACAGTAAATATAAATTTGGAGAAGGTGAGATCAGAAGGAGAGGAAAATATTATGGCACAACAACATTCACCATCGACTCAAATGATGTTAGAGCCTACATGTACGCATTTTATTTCTTCTTATCTTTATGAAAAGAATTTAGTGACCACTGTATTTTCATCTTTAGTTCCCATGTCTACTTCACCTCTAGTTTTTGCATCTATCTCTTCCATTCCTATTTCTATCCCACAGTAACAGTTCACTAGTGCTTCCCTAGTTTCACCCATTTCATCCTTTTCTCTTTCCTTCAGTTCATTCACATCCACCCCAAATCCATTTTCCCTTCCATTACCCTATGTTTCATCTTCCATGCCTTCTCATCCTGTTACTTCTATAACAATGCAAGCTCCTCTTCGAGTAAGCATGGTTGAAGAAACCTCCACTTCCATCCTTGTGGTTGAATCAAATCCTTAATAAGCCCTTTTCTTGTCCTCTTCAATTTTTGTAGTATAGGAACCGCTAGCTTCTGAGATGGAGTTGCTACTAGAGTGCTCGATAGCAAAAAAAATTAGCAGGGCATGACAAAGTTCATCAATATGGTTAAAGAATAAAAAGAGAAAGTATGCGCTAGCCATGTCAAAAATAATGAATAAAGTAACTTTTGATCTAGTGAAAATGGAGATGCACACAGTGACAATGGTTCCTCAGGTTCAAAAACCTCTAGAAGAAATGGTGCCCACTGACTATTCCTACTAAGCAGTCATTGAGGACCTCATAAATATGGATCTAGCAGAGAAAATAGGTACCATACAAGTGGCATCAAGTTCAATTTAATAGCAAGCTAAGTATTATAAGGATTGTTTCATCTAGGCTAAAGCAAATATCAAGGAGCTAGAGGAAGCCTTGGTAGCACAAAAGTCCAAACTGGATACTACATAGTCCGAATATCAATAGTGGTAGTAGTAGGTAATGCATTTGGAAGGTAAAATCATGGATATCAAACATGCAACTTCTTAGTTCCAGATAGTAGAGCAAGAAGCATAATTAAAAATCCAAGCCTTGCAGGACCAGCTCCAAAACTTGCAGAATTAGTTGGCGGTAAAATCAATGTAATCCGTGACCCTCACCAAGGATAAAATTAAAGAAGCTCATAGTCAGTTGTTGATTGATTGTAGGAAGATGGTAAAAAATGCTACATTAGTTCTCATGTTCCTTCAAGAAGTACAGGTATTTGTTTCATATGGAAGGCCTATAGTGGAAAACATAGAGCAATATTTAGAGCCAAAGTTTGAAATGGCCATGAAGATCTAGTAAATGACTCAAGTGGATATCTGGTTTTGTCTAATGAGTGAAATAGCCCATGATTGGGCAAGTGCCTAGATTACCTAGCACAATTTTTCTCCAATATGGAACTACTTAAAGAAGCTCGTAAGCTACAAGATATATTTGAGCATGAGAGGCAGATTTCCTTGGATCACTTTGACACCATTACAACTAATGCTTCCCCAGCTTTGTTTATGATCAGGGTAATATTCTGGCGAAGAAATACCTAGACATATTATGCATTGTTTTCATGGATGATACCTTAGATATTGATAACTTGGAGGAGCCCATCACTGAATGGCATGCACTATCGTTGATAAGAAATTTTATTCGCATTGAGTCTGGATTACTGGAGCTCAGCCAAAGGTCCAAATATATTTATCTAGAAAATGTTGAGACTTTTTAATATCTTTTGGGTGCACTCAAAGCTCATGAGGCGGTTACCTTAGATGCATGGGCAGATGCAGTTGTAGTGTATGAATCCATAGCAGCACATATTAAAAAATAGAATGAATCTAGTACCAGTAGCCGACCATTAGATGCAGATTATAGTGGTGACTCTATGCCTAATGAATAAAGGCTTGGTATCAATTACATCTAGACAAGCAGAATACCTCGCGAGCCACCAAAAATGTTGGCATTTTTGCCACATTGAAATTTTGCTGTAAAATTTGTTTGAAATTGGGCAATAACACTTACAAATACTTTTGAGTGTTTTCACACATTGAACATATTTTTTTTTGAAAATTTTCTAAATATCTGATGGGTGTAATTTCGAGTGCCATTCAAGTAAAATGCTTTTTAGTTCCCCAAAATGATTTTTGCCTGAAATGGCTATTTCGCTCTCCGAAATACCTTTTCATTCTCTAAAATGCCTTTTCACTCCAAATTTTAATGAAATTTCTTTCTTTTGGGCATTTCATTAGTGAAAATATTCTACCGACAATTTTGTTCTCATTAATTCTCAAAGAAATCAAATTTTCAAGATTGGCCCCACTTATGGCAGTAGAATATTTTCCTATATGAAGTTGAAATAAAAGGACAAATATTGGGATAAAATTTCATTTCACACAGGATAATGGTATTAAGCGCACATTCCAAGTGAAATCTTATTTCATATGTAACTTGGAGAATTGAAGATAAGGGCCCATTTCGAGTGAAATTTCATGTTTTCAATAGAAATGTTTTTTGAAAAGGGATTAATATTGATAAAGTTAATTCTTGTGGCAATATTATTGCCAAAACTTCCAGGTTTAAGTATGGCACTCTTGATTCCAGTGTAATATTGTTCATTTTTGAGGCACCAACCACTTCGTGGGTATGCATTTCCAAGGCGCCACCATAGAGATTGAAATCAGATCGTTGATTCCTACTAAAGCCTGATATGCCATGTGATAAAATTAGTAGATATTTTATTTGGCATTCGCTCATTGGTTCATTGTTGTTATCGAGGAGAGAGTTGTTTCTATTAGTGTTTGGATAGCTGAAACCTTGCCTCCACATGTATTTAATGAAAGAGGCGAAAACCTCTATAAATACTAATCAATTTTCCATTGTAAAAGAGGAGAGACATTTTGTATAAAAACTTATCAAGTTCTCTGCATAAATAAGAGATATTTGGATTCTGATTTTGCAAGTGAATTTATGTGTGATTTTCTTCTATTTTATGCATTTCTATTGTATGCTCGTATTTCTTATCTGCTATTGAAATTTAAATTCTTCATCTAAGTTTTGAATATTGCTAGTGAGGAAGTGAGTTTTGGAATGCAACCCTGGAGGTTATCTGTGCAAGGTTGTAATTAAATTTTGTTGTTTTATTTTAATATATGCTAATTATATGCTTGAGTGAAATTCATGTTGTTAATATTTCCCCAATATTACACCTTCAGCTTGATTTCCCTTCCTTTTTGTTATTTTCTATTTCTTTCCTGCAACTCTAGTCTTCAATAGTGTAGGATTTAGTAAGGGAACCAACCCTCTCTGGAGATTGGTCCAAAGGAATTTTATCTTTCCCTCGGACTTTCAATGTTGGCCGAGTCAAGAGTGCACAAGTGATAATATCTTGTACTTAGGCATATTTGTGACCAATACATGCCAAGTGGGTCCTTTTTGCAAGAATACTCATTTGTGTTGAAGCACAAGTCTAGTAAGCAGAATAAGGTTGTTGATGCATTAAGTAGGAGAGTACTATTGGTAACCACCATGGAGAATGTAGTGGTAGGCTTTGAGGGAATTAAGGATTTGTATGAATATGATGCAGATTTTAGAAGCATTGTACAATAGTACAAAAATCTAGTTGTGGGTGAGGTTGGTCAAAAATTTGTTCATTATGTTATGTAGGATGGCTATCTATTTAAGGGGAAGCAGTTGTGCATACATGTTGGTTCCATGCGAGATAATATCATCCATGAGCTGCATAGTGGTGGTTTGGCAGGATACTTTGGTGTAGATAAAATAGTTGCTCTTGTGGAGGAAAAGTACTATTGGCCACGGTTGAAGAGATATGTAATTTGATTTGTATCTATATGTAGAGTGTACCAGGTGGCTAAAGTCCATGCACAAAATACAGGGTTTTATACACCCTTACCAGTTTCCCTAGGATCATGGACTGACCTGAGCATGGATTTTATGCTAGGGCTACCCCATACTCAGTGAGGTAAAGATTCCATTTTTGTTCTAGTAGATAGGTTTTCTAATATGGCTCATTTTATTGCTTGCTAGAAAACCAATGATGCAACCAATATTGTAGTATTTTTTTATGAAGCAATGAGACTGCATGGAGTTCCAAAGACCATCACTTCAGATCAAGATGTTAAGTTCTTGAGTTATTTTTGACAAACATTATGAAAGAAACTGAACACAAAGCTACAGTTCAGTAGTTATTATCATCCATAGACTAATGGACAAACTGAGGTCATGAATCAGAGCTTGGGAATCCTTCTGAGGTGCATAGTTGGTGAGAAGCCATGACAATGGTATTTAGCCCTATCACGAGCATAATTTGCATATAACAACTTGGTGAACTACTTGACAGGAAAATTACCATTTCAAATTGTTTATGGCCAAAACCCCAAGAGTGTTATAGGTTTGGTTGAATTACCAATCCATAAGCATGTTAGTCATGATTCAGAAGCATTTTCTAAACATATACAATAATTATAGGAAGAGGTCATACACAAGTTGCAGAATAGTAATACTAAGTATAAAAAAGCTACTAATTTGCAAAATCACATCCAAGTATTCTAGGTTGGGTACATGGTGATAGTTCACCTTCGAAATGAGTGATTTCCCAAGGGCACATATAATAAGTTGCAAATGAAGAAAATTGTTCCTTCTAGGATTCTATAGAAAATGAATGACAATGCTTATTAGGTGGAATTACGAGTTGACCTCAATATTTCACCAGTTTTCAATGTCTCTGATTTGCATGAATTTCATGGTGATATTGCAATTTTTGAAGAGGTAAAAACCATATCTTGGGAGAAGCAAATCCCAAAGAAGAAGAAGAAACAGTGATCACCACACATAATGGCAATTATAGAAAATACTTGGTATAGTGGGAAGGATTATCCTAGGCTGATAACACTTGGATTTCTGACAATGAAATTAAAAGGCTTCTAATTGACAAGCTCAAGTTATTTCGTTAGTAGAACTCACAGGAGTTGAGTTCATTTTCAACCAAGAGAAGAATGATGCACCTTGCTATGGCCATAACATTTGCTCTAAGTGTCTGTTTTGCCCTGTTTTTTTTTTAAACATGTTGAATGGCATGGAGAACTTAATAAAAATTACCCTTTGCATTTTCATGCAATAAAATACCTCTAGGAGGCCCAAAAGTAGCTTTTAATGTAATTGTTAGTTTTTGCAACCTAAAATTTATCATAACTACTATTGTAGAACTAGAGTGGGGTTGCTATCTTGGGATAGTGGTTATTATTGAATAATGGGTGCATGATTCCATTTTGGATGTCATCTGAGTAATTTAATTTTTTTATTTTTTTAGGGTTATTAAAAATAGCAGGTGAGTTTCTAAAAATAGAAAGTGACTAAAAGTAGTAATGGGATAGCATAGGCTAGGGTTTTTCTTTTGGAGATTGTAAGAAGTGGGAGACTCTATTGTAAGGGGGATATGAATTTAAATAATGAAAGGAAGCATTCACAAGTTTCTTTTACTGGTGTACATTGTATGATTTCTTGTCTTACAATTTTACCCTTGAAGTCCATTTTCGATCTCCTATAGTGAATTTACATCACTTATTTTTCCTTATGAAATGCATTTTTAAGCATTTTTGAGATTAAAAACACACACAATCTATAGAAATAGAGAAATGCAATAATTTTCTTGTATTCTTTTCTGAGGATAATGAATCTTATAGAGACCAACCCCTTATAATTTTGAAATTCCCCCTCAAATATCTTATTTTCCCTTTTCCCGCTTAGAACACTTTATTTGAAATTTGAATTTCAAGGTCAAAATTCCCGGGGTCATAACTCCTCACTCTTTGCTTGAAATGACTATTAGTGCATGTTTTCAGAAAGATCTCAAAAGTATTTGTGGCCTAGTAATATCTTAAACCACATTATGACCATTTTTCAGCCCTCTACGAGGCCTCTAAGGTCTTAAAAATTGACCTTTAAGTTTTAGTGGCAAGATTTTCACTATTTTTTGTAGGGTCTTCACCTTAAAAATTTTATATCTCCCAAACCACTTAGGATATTGGGGTGATTATTTCACCGTTAGGTCTTTTTTTCCATCCCCTAAACAACTAAACAAACTTAGAACATAATAAAAACCATTACAAATTTTGGATGATGCAAGATCACTCTTACACCATTGGATGCTCCTACATCACATTCTTAACAAATTTATTCATGAATATCCTTTGATGTAAACTACCTTGTATCTCCCTAGTTTTTGAATGATAGTTATTTCAAATTTCTATATTTTTCAAAAATGTTTGTAGTTGAATGCCTTATGGCTCCCTAGTCAAATATAAGTTATAGAATTAATAATTTTGCAAATATAGTTTTTCTATGTTTGATGTAGAATTCCTTATCTCTCCACAATTTAATAATTTACAAATATTCTTTTAGTTTCAACTTTCAAAAACAAATCTTTCAAATTTAAATCACTTTGAAAAACTTTGAACAAATAATACTATAACTACTTATTTCTCCAATTGCACTTAGAATGACTAAGGTTACTATTAAAGTATTAAACACCTTATTTCTCCTATAATTAACTTAAACCTTAGAATAATAAAGAATTAACCTTATTACTCCTTTAGACTTTAGAAAAAAATAAAAAATTAAATTAAATCTTTTATACCTTAGCTTTGGTGCATCTAATTCTTCTCTGGCATGTTGATCTTCTTCTGGCACATTTGTCTCTTCTCTCTAATGTGTTTGACCTTCCTTCACTAGCATATTCACTCTTCCTCTAGCATGTTCAACTTTGCGCACTCACCAACATATTGGATGTTTCATTATCTTGGATTATGTTTCATTTCATGCAATAACTCTTCCTTTCAAAAACATTTCATCTATCAAATAAATTGATTGAAATGCTTCAATGTGGTGCCTTTTTTCTACACTTAAACAAGTAATTTTCCAATTTCTTGAATATTTTAATTGCCCTTAGAAAAATGTTAGTGAGCTTTCTCAACGTTCTAGTTTGGTGCTTGGTTCTTCACACTCCTTTGATGCTTGGTTCTTTGATTTCCACTCGAGAAAATGGTATTTTGAATCCACCAAAAATGTAAGGTCTTATCTTGAGTATGGTGCTTGCATACCCTCCTCTAATATGGTTCTCTAAATTATCCTTTCGGGTTATACTTCACCTGGTATTTTACTCTTTGGTATTTGGGTTTCTTCCTCTTGGGTGGTATCGCTATGTTTCTCTCTTGATGCTCAATTTTTGTCCTCTTGGGTGGCACTCTTTCAAGTGATGCTTTATTGGCTTTGTTGCTTCCTTGCCTTCCTTGTAATTTTGTCCTTTAGGCTTTATCCTATGGCTAGTTTCATGGACTTCTTTCTATGTTACTTTTTGGCTCTTTTACATGTTGCACTTTCATTCTATTCTTAGATTTCTAGAAATATGTTTTACTTTACCACTCCTTTACTCTATGTTTGGATTTATATATTAATATTTCTTTGTTGCGATTGGTTTAGATTCGGGTGACTTCAATATTGGCTTTTATCCTCTAGTTTTTGATGTATGAAACAACTTATAAAATTGAACTTGCTACCAAACAAGCAATTCTTTAAACATAAATGCTTTCAAACCTTTAAGTTGTTCTCTTTAGGATGTTTTCCTTGTTTGAATCTATAGATATATTATATCTCTATTTCTTTTTCTTTAAATATTTTGTATATCTTCTTCCTTTATTTGAATATACTTCTTATGGTAATCCTTTTAGACTATGGTTCTATTATGGCCCTTCACTTTTGCTTGTTGTTTGAGTGCTTCACTTACCTATTCTAGCATTTCCTTAGGCATGTATATGCTTGTTTTTTGAGTAATTCTCTAAGAACTATATTTTTTTTTTTGGTTTCTAATCAAACACACTTTATGTATTTCATATTTCTCTATGTTGCATACATTCCATGAAAACTCAATACTTAGTTACGGTTTCTCAAATGATGCTCATATTGATGATTAGATCTTAACTATTAGTTGGCTAAATAGATAGTTCTCTACACACTTATCAAACACTTATTTTACAAAAAATCTAGAATCTCTTTTATACCTAATTCACTAAGACTTTTAAAATCCTCTAAAAGCCTTTTATAAAAGAAACTTATTTTCTCTTTTAATAATAAGCTTGAATATTGGCTTTGTCTCTTTATTGATAAGCCATTATGATGTATCTCTTCTCTAGAGTCTCCTACCTTAAAATTATCTTAAATAAGCTTTACCTTTCTTCAATGAAACTTCTTCTATACCTTATGGGCTTGTCATTGAATGGTGACGATTATCCCAAACTTGATGTAAACACCCTTTTTTGGAGCTCTTCTTTCTTTGTTTTCTTTCTACTTTAGAAACTTGATTAATGGCCACTCTTCAATATTCAATCGTCAATAGAACCTCTATGCTTAGGTCTCTTCTTATGACTTCTATGTCTTATATAGGACCTCTTTCTTGGGTCTCCTATCTCTATCAATTTATAGACCTCTTCTCTTGGGTCTCATTTTTATCTCTAACTTATATGGGATAACTTTTCCTTGGGTATCCTATCTCTTTTGTCTATGGGACCTATTTTTCTTGGGTCTCCTATATATTTCATATATAGGACCTCTTTTATTGGTTCTCCTATCCCTTTTAGATATGGGACCACATTTTTCTTGGGTCTTCTCTTTCTTTTTTCAATCTTCTATAGGACATTTTTCATAGGTCTCCTATCTTCAATGTCTCTTATTCTACTACAACTTCAAATCAATTCATGTGTGAGGAAATATCTCAACCTTCATGCAATCAAATATGAAAGTATTCTCTATCAGTTGTAGGAAGCTTCTCAACTTCTAAAGATCAATTTTCATTGCAATAAAATTTTAGATAACTTTTTTAGCATTACTTAAGAATCTAGTATTGATATTAAAGGTTTTATGTACCTAAAAAATTCTATTAATGTCAAGGTTGGTTATGCTCTGAATAATCAACTATATTCAATTTTATTCACCCAAATAGGAATCCTAGTGTTCACAGGATATCCTTAAACCTTGTGGAAATATCTTTGTTGAGTTCTAGTGTTCACAAGTTATTTTTAACATTATGGAAAGACTATAGACTTCTGCAAATTATATTTTTTACTCCTAGTCTTCACTAGTTATTCCTACAACTATGGGAAGACTCTAGCATTTTACAACTTTCAAATCCTATGTAAGCTAGTATTTTGGCTCTTCACTTTTGCATACTGACATATTTGATAATATTGCATAATCTTTCTTATATTCATACTCATCCTAGGTCAATAGTCAATCTATATCAAGGTTTTATCCATCCCAAAATGTCTTGCAAGTCATCCACTATATTTTTTTATCATATTTTCTCTTATTGAACTTCATTGTACGTATAGTCGATGTCCCTTGAATAATATCCCTTCTTGGATGAAATATTCAAGCCATGGGGTCATACATCCTATAGTAGGATTACTGCATGCTATCCAAGGTTCCTCAAATTTTTCATCATCCTTATAAAGCTCCTTCATGGCATCAAAACAAAAAAAATATATCTTCATCACATTAACCAATAAATTTTACTTACTCAAGGTATCATCTACTTGATTTAATCTAACCTCTTCTATTCTTCAAGATAAATGAATATCCCTATCAAAATTTTACCCTCTTTATGTGCCTTTGTTTCAATTTACTTTGGTTGTTAATAAACTATAAAGCATGATTTTCTATGATCAAGACACTCTTTTGGAAATAATTAATACCTCAACTTCTTTAGGGATTGAATAATGACATAAAAAAATTGATCATACACCAAGTATTTCCTCTTTGCTTCATTTAGCATCTTACTAATATAGGCAATGGGCTTGTCTTCCTAGCTCAAGACTCCTCCTATCTATGTCCCACTTGCATCATAATAAATCTAAAATAGCTTGTAGAAATATGTTAAGGCTAACACAAATTGCTCCTTTATATTTTTTTAGGACTTGAAATCTTCATTCTACTGCACTTGTCCACTTAAATTCATACTTTCCCATTTTAGGATATCTATAATTGGTGTAAAAATCCCACTAAATTTTCTAATAAACTTCCTATAGAAACTTGCTAGAACATGGAAGCTCCTCATCTCAAAATTATTTCTTTGTGGTGGCCAATTCACAATGGTCTTAACCTTCTTAGGGTCCAACCACAATTATTTTGGTGAAATTACAAAACCCAAGTACACCAATTCCTCTTTAATGAAACTATATTTATTCATGTTGGCTAATTTCTCTTCCTTAAATCTTTGTAAGACTAGTCTCACATGTGTCAAATGCTCTTCATTTCTCTAACTAAATATCAAATTATCATCCAAATATACAACCATAAAAATTTCAAGAAATGGATTCAACACTACATTCATCAACCACATTAGGTACATTTGTCAATCTAAATGGCATAACCAGCTACTCATATAATCTATCATTTCTATTAAATGTGGTTTCTCACTCATATCATTCCCTAATATAGATCTGATGACAATGATGTGGGAAACACTGTTAATAGATGACACAAAATAGCACAAATAAAAATTGTTAATTGCATTCAATAAAAACATATTTATAGGTATGTCTACCTTACAAGTTGGAATTTAATACACATGATCCATGAAAATGGATAATATTAGAGAATATAATAATAATCCCTATTAGATAACCACTCTTCAAATATATCTTCATGAAATATTTTTATCTACTTAAGCAATCCATCAAACTATGCGTGCATGGCAATGGAAATCTATAATTTATTGGTTATATTATTGATAGTCCTTGAATATGTATGCATTCACCATTCTCCACCTTTCTTTGGTTTAAGTACAATTGGTAGTACACACAGGCTCCAAATCTCCCTAATCAACCCCTTGTCCAATTAGTCCTAAACTTATCTATTTATTTTTTCATTCTCCATTTACATAATTCTATATGCTTCCTTATTTGGTAAACTCAATCTAGGAATGTGAAGAACACAAGATTATACTGAGAGGGGGGGGTGAATAGTATAAGACCACTTTTTACTTTTCCTTTATACTTCAAAATAGTAAAGCAACATATCCAAAGCAATATCAAAACAATGCACAAGTTCATCCACAAAGTGACACAACAATTTCAACGTGGTTCATCCACAAAACTTTTCTCTAAAAGTTATCTCAAAGTTCTTTGGGAAACCTTCCCAATTACAATGTTTATGAGCCTCGGCTCAAAGGAGATACCTTCCCCCAATCTGAATTTATGAGCCTCTGCTCAAGGAGATCCTTCCCCTACCTCTACTCTGGTCGGTGATCCTCTAGAAGACCTCTCGCCTCCGCTGCCCTTAGCAAATGGAACTCTATCCATAGAAGACACTTGTCTTCCCTGCTTTTGCTGGAGACCTCTATCCTCAACTCTATCACCTCAAAGCTGGTCCTCGAATTTTAACTAAACACAGTCCTTCGGTCTAGCACAAATGTCCTCTTCCTTTGTCTTTGATCTACACCAAACACAGTCCTTCGGTCTGGCACAAATCAGTCCTCAGGTTCTTCTCATAGAACCAATGCACCTCTGTCCTCAAGTTCTCTAATAGAACTATCAAACTCAGCTTTACAAGTCCTCTACTAGGACCTGTCCAAATCTACTCACAAGTTCTCAACAGAACCTGTCCACAACCTACTCACAAGTCCCTAATGGAACCTGTCCAAAACCTGCTTCACTAGTTCATCAAGAAAACTTGCTTGGCATGAACCCACAAAGAGAATTGTTAGAGACCCAATGTGATTCATCAACCTCATAGAAGAATAAAGAGAATTGTTAGAGACTCAATATGTTCTATACTTAACTCCCAATATCAATCTCAACTCAATCTCAAATCTCAAAAGAATAAGATAGATGTAGTATGCTTTTCTCAAGAACATGAAACACAACCCAACAATTGCCAACCATGCAATATCTCATATAACAATGATACTCATGTTCTTTCCAACAACCAATATCTTTTCTCAACCAATTAGGGCTTCAACAACAATGCTCAAAGACAAGGTTTAACCAACATCATTCAACTCAACATTACCTTTGAAGCATTCAACCAATCATCACAAGAAAAGGAAACAAGTAGAAATCCTTTTCCCTCCAAAGATATTTGAACAAAACATCCACCCACACAATATCACAAAATGCAAAGAATAACTTGTTCAAATCAACTCAATGGAGTAAGCCCAATATCAAGAATCAAGTAGAAGCAATAACTTGATCAACCAACCTCTATGGAAGCAACTCAACCATCACTATCAAAACAACCATCTAAGGGTTTCATCATCTCAATGCAAGTAACAAGACTTACAAACATAAACCCTAGTGCCCAATGCTTCCACTACCTCAAACCAGAATTATGCATTCACCAAAATTCTCATCAAGGATAACAATGCATAAGTAGTCTTCAACAAACCAAAAACTAGGACTTACACCCAACCAAAGGAAACCTAGTTGAATACCTTTTCACTCCAATCTTATTTCAGGAAAACATACACCAATCATACTCATAAGAAGAATGTGCCCATACCTTATTGAAGTGAAGGAACCCCTTTGGAAATCTACCACAATCACAAAATTCTTTTGCCAATCTTCAAAAGGGTTAGTAGATCACAACATAATCAACATTACTCCACTTTTCAATAATCATCACCAAGGTCTTTAATTGCACAACTTCCTTATCTCTCCTAAAACCACTTGTACCATAAAATAAAATAAATCACAACATTGCATAACCTTATAACTCCCAAAACCAAACACCACAGCCTACTAAACCTTATGCCTCAAAAACCAACTTTATACTATAAAACTTCTCAAACCTTATGAATCCCTTAAATTAAACTTTACCCACTAAAATGTATAACTTCCCTTTGTTTTATAGACAGAAATATGTACCTTGGTGTTTTATGATGGCGTGATTGACCTCATATCTTGCGAGACCTAGCACTGCTCCGAATGTCTTGCTTTGACCACTGTGTTGTCCTGGATGGGCGGCTAAACTTCGAATGTGCACCTAAACCCCTTTTTAAACCACACCTCGACACTCGTGATTCCTATGAAACTCGATACGTAGATCACATATCCCTTGGTACGGAGTTCAAACACTCCTCGTCGTGTAGATCAAAATAGTCCTTGGCACACTCATTCACTTACTTCGAAACCCTCTAAGATGCTTTCTCTAAATTCTGTGCAGTCATGAATTTTTGTGTCATTGGAACACGTGCGCAAGGTTTCGATCGAATCCGCCGAATATCTCAAAATTATTATCGCAATGCAGGGTGCCTCATAAATGTGGCCTTCTTCACAATGCAAAAAGGTGAGCGCCTTCACACCTCACGGGAGTTGAACACTGTTCCTCCCTTTAAACACTTCTCTAGCGCATGGGTTCAATGAAAATGAAAAGCTCGGCAATTAATATCAAATGCCCCTTCTTAATATTTCACACACACCATCCCTTCGCTGGCGTAGGAGCTTAATGCCGAAATAAAAAAACACAGAGTGTAAATATCGAACTCCATTCCTCCAACATTAATGAATTCCACTACCTTATTTTATATGCACTAAGATGCACTTTTAACACGTCGGAAAATTTAATTTAATTTAAAATTTTTAATTTAAATTTTAAATAAATAAAATTTAAACTAAATATTTAAAATTAAATATCTTCATCATCGGAGCACCTTTTTCAACGAAACGAAGAGCCAACTTGGGTTTTAAGAAAAACCCATTTCAAATTTGTTGTCCATGGTTTTAAATAAAACCTTTTATTTTGTCTACCTTGGTTTTCACAAAAACCCTTCCGCTTCTTGACATCAATGACAACATCAACACTTGAGCAAAGGCAATGTACCCAAGGTACCCAAAATTGCCAACAATCTCCCCCTTTGTCATTGATGGCAAACCTTTACTAAAAACACATCTTCAAGAGCCAAAACTGAAATCATTCTCTTTGAAGTTTTGCTCCCCCTGACTTGAAGCTTTCCTCTTCACTTGAAGCTCTCCCCCTTACTCATATCTCTCCCCCTTTGTCATCAATGGCAAAGGGCCACCTTTGGGGCTCGGAACTAAGAATGAGCCTCTTAGCTTAGTCCCTCCCCCACCTCCTATTGAGGTGATTAATTTTGGGGTGGGAGTAAAACTCCCATTAGGCACTGATCATCATCAGCGTCTATAACTTCCTTTTCGGGCCTTCTCTTGAACTCTTTGTCCATATTCCTATTCCTGTCATTGTTCTTGTTCTTTTTCTTTCCCTTTCTTTAATGTTGATCCTTGGACCTGATCATGCCACTGTTCCTATTCCTATATTCTGGAATTTCAGCTCTACACTGTTTGACTGTGTGACCTTCATTGTTGCACTTATAACAAGTAACAATGTTATTTCTTTTAGGCATACCTATTTTTTGAATCCACAAGTTCTGACCAAACTTGTTCTAACCAAACTTGTGTTGACCAAGCCTGTTCTGACTAACCTAGTTTCTGATATTTGCCTTGTAGAAAATTGCTTTATGCCCAAACTGATTGCAAGAGTAGCAATACCCATGAAAGAAATTACCACTTCTGAAACTGTCATTTACCTTCTTCACTTGAGCCATGCAATGTACAGCCATGTGACCAAATCTGTGACAAGTAAAACATCGACCTTGAAACTTTCCTTTATTTGACCTCTTGGGTCTTGAAAACTTCTTCTTCTCATTCTAAATTTTGTTTTCTGGTTCTATGCATCTATCATTCAAGGACTCATGATCTGAAATACTTTCCTCATCAGAACTCTCTTTCTTTTGGAGTCTAGACTCTCCAACTTGTTTCTTGTGAGGCTTAACAAAACCAAGACTTGTTTTATCTGTTGTCTTTCTTTGACCTTTGATGAGAGACTTAACCTTTTTGGAGCTATCTTGAAACCTGTATAGCTTATCCTTGTACTCTTTATTTTCCTCTTTCAAAGAAGCCATTTTCTGATCTAATTCACTATACTCAAGCACCTTAGATTCTAACTCATTCTTGAGTTCTTGTGTTTTAGCCATAGAGACGTCAAGACTTTCTATAAGTTCATCTCTCTCCATACAACATTCATCTAACTTATCCTTGAGTCTAGCATTCTTCTTTCTTTCCTTTTTCAAAACACTAAGAGCATTAGTAAGTTCACATTCAAGATCTCTCTATTTGATTGCTTTTTGAATCATCAAGGCCTTTTTCAGATTTCTTATCACTAGAGGTGCTACCCTTTTCAAAGACCATACATGCATCTTCCTTAACATTTTCTGAAGCATCCTCATACATACTAGCAACCAAAACATTATTTGTGCAATCATCCTCAAGGTGACCAAAATTTCCACATCTAAGACATTTCATGATAATGAATCTATGTTTTGGTTCTTTCTCTTTTTTTGATATGAACAACATCTCATTTTCATTATCACTTGAATAACTTTCACTATCACTACTAAAACACCTACTTGCTTTGTCTAGGTAGAAGCTCTTCTTTTTCTTGTGAGAATACCTCTTTCCTTTGTGCTCATCATTGTTCTTCCTTTGATGCCTATGCCTTTCAGAATCCTTGCTCTTACAATCTTGTTTATCTTCACCAATTTTGAACGGATCATCTTTGGCAATAGTACGCTTAGTAGCAATAATGACCAATCTTTCCACAATACAAACATCTTGCATTTTTCATACTTTTGATGCTTTCTAGAGCAACATATGCCTTTCTTGCTGTAATATACCTCTCATCATCTAGCAAGACTCATCACTTATTCTTGAATCTGATGGTTTACCTTTGGCATAATCCATTTGTGTTCTTATAAGATCTTCCTTCAAGTTGTTAGACCTTTCTGAAGGAACCCACTCTGATACCAATTGAAGAACACAAGCTTATACTGAGAGGGGGGGTGAAAAGTATAAGACCACTTTTTACTTTTCCTTTATACTTCAAAATAGTAAAGCAACATATCCAAAGCAATATCAAAACAATGCACAAGATCATCCACAAAGTGACACAACAATTTCAACGTGGTTCATCCACAAAACTTTTCTCTAAAAGTTATCTCAAAGTTCTTTGGGAAACCTTCCCAATTACAATGTTTATGAGCCTCAGCTCAAAGGAGATACCTTCCCCCAATATGAATTTATGAGCCTCTGCTCAAAGGAGATACCTTCCCCTACCTCTGCTCTGGCTGGTGATCCTCTAGAAGACCTCTGCCTCCGCTGCCCTTAGCAAATGGAACTCTATCCACAGAAGACACCTGTCTTCCCTGCTTTGGTTGGAGACCTCTGTCCTCAACTCTATCACCTCAAAGTTGGTCCTCGAATTTGCACTAAACACAATCCTTCGGTCTAGCACAAATGTCCTCTTCCTCTGTCTTTGATCTGCACCAAACACAGTCCTTCGGTCTTGCACAAATCAGTCCTCAGGTTCTTCTCATAGAACCAATGCACCTCTGTCCTCAAGTTCTCTGATAGAACTATCAAACTCAGCTTTACAAGTCCTCTGCTAGGACCTGTCCAAATCTGCTCACAAGTCCTCAACAGAACCTGTCCACAACCTGCTCACAAGTCCCCAATGGAACCTGTCCAAAACCTGCTCACAAGTTCATCAAGAAAACTTGCTTGGCATGAACCCACAAAGAGAATTGTTAGAGACCCAATGTGATTCATCAACCTCATAGAAGCATAAAGAGAATTGTTAGAGACTCAATATGTTCTATACTTAACTCCCAATCTCAATCTCAACTCAATCTCAATCTCAAAAGAATAAGATAGATGTAGTATGCTTTTCTCAAGAACATGAAACACAACCCAACAATTGCCAACCATGCAATATCTCATATAACAATGATACTCATGTTATTTCCAACAACCAATATCTTTTCTCAACCAATTAGGGCTTCAACAACAATGCTCAAAGACAAGGTTTAACCAACATCATTCAACTCAACATTAACTCTTGAAGCATTCAACCAATCATCACAAGAAAAGGAAACAAGTAGAAATCCTTTTCCCTCCAAAGATATTTGAACAAAACAACCACCCACACAATATCACCAAATGCAAAGAATAACTTGTTCAAATCAACTCAATGGAGTAAGCCCAATATCATGAATCAAGTAAAAGCAATAACTTGATCAACCAACCTCTATGGAAGCAACTCAACCATCAACCTCAAAACAACCAACCAAGGGTTTCACCATCTCAATGCAAGTATCAAGACTCACAAACATAAACCCTAGTGCCCAATGCTTCCACTACCTCAAACCAGAATTATGCATTCACCAAAATTCTCATCAAGGATAACAATGCATAAGTAGTCTTCAACAAACCAAAAACTAGGACTTACACCCAACCAAAGGAAACCTTGTTGAATACCTTTTCACTCCAATATTATTTCAGGAAAACATACACCAATCATACTCATAAGAAGAATGTGCCCATACCTTATTGAAGTGAAGGAACCCCTTTGGAAATCTACCACAATCACAAAATTCTTTTGCCAATCTTCACAAGGGTTAGTAGATCACAACATAATCAACATTACTCCACTTTTCAATAATCATCACCAAGGTCTTTAATTGCACAACTTCCTTATCTCTCCTAAAACCACTTGTACCATAAAATAAAATAAATCACAACATTGCATAACCTTATAACTCCCAAAACCACTTATACCATAAAAGTAAAATAAATCACAACATTGCATAACCTTATAACTCCCAAAACCAAACACCACAGCCTACTAAACCTTATGCCTCAAAAACCAACTTTATACTATAAAACTTCTCAAACCTTATGACTCCCTTAAATTAAACTTTACCCACTAAAATGTATAACTTCCCTTTGTTTTATAGACAAAAATATGTACCTTGGTGTTTTATGATGGCGTGATTGACCTCATCTCTTGCGAGACCTAGCGCTGCTCCGAATGTCTTGCTTTGACCACTGTGTTGTCCTGGATGGGCGGCTAAACTTCGAATGTGCACCTAAACCCCTTTTTAAACCACACCTCGACACTCGTGATTCCTATGAAACTTGATACATAGATCACATATCCCTTGGTACGGAGTTCAAACACTCCTCGTCGAGTAGATCAAAACAGTCCTTAGCACACTCATTCACTTACATAAAAACCCTCTAAGATTATTTCTCTAAATTCTATGCAGTCATGAATTTTTGTGTCATTGGAACACGTGCACAAGGTTTCGATCGAATCCGCCGAATATCTCAAAATTATTATCGCAATGCAGGGTGCCTCATAAACGTGGCCTTCTTCACAATGCAAAATGGTGAGCGCCTTCACACCTCGCGGGAGTTGAACACTGTTCCTCCCTTTAAACACTTCGCTAGTGCAGGGGTTCAATGAAAATGAAAAGCTTGGCGATTAATATCAAATGCCCCTTCTTAATATTTCACACACACCATCCCTTCACTGGCGCAGGAGCTTAATGCCGAAATCAAAAAACACAGAGAGTAAATATCGAACTCCATACATCCAACATTAATGAATTCCACTGCCTTATTTTATATGCACTAAGATGCACTTTTAACACGTCGGCAAATTTAATTTAATTTAAAATTTTAATTTAAATTTTAAATAAATAAAATTTAAACTAAATATTTAAAATTAAATATCTTCATCATCGGAGCACCTTTTTCAACGAAACGAAGAGCCAACTTGGGTTTTAAGAAAAACCCATTTCAAATCTGTTGTCCATGGTTTTAAATAAAACATTTTATTTTGTCTGCCTTGGTTTTCACAAAAACTCTTCCGCTTCTTGACATCAATGACAACATCAACACTTGAGCAAAGGCAATGTACCCAAGGTACCCAAAATTGCCAACAGAATGGAATTGATGTTATGGCTAATACCCCTTATTGGTGGCAATCCATGTGGCATTTCTTTTGAAAAAATTTACATCTTCTTCTAGCAAACCCTTCAAATTACTCGAAATATCATCCTTCTAGTTTGCTATCCCACCATTTGTGGGTTTAGAAATCAAATCAAAATACACCTTATTCCTTGTCATATCTTTCAAAAATTGCTTTCCAAAAATAAAATAAAATTTTAAACCATTGTCCCCTCCTTTGTCCATGTCCTTCAATGGACTCAAAACATATTTTTTATTGTCCTTCACAATAGTGTAGGTATTTTCTATACCATCATGTACTACATTTCTATCAAATTGCTAAGGTCTTCATAACAACACATGGAAATAATTCATCAATGTAATATCACATCAAACCTCATCATTATAAGATCCAATGTATAATTTTACCTAATATTATTCACTGGATAAACTTTGGTATCCCTTTTATAGCCAAGATATCTTGTATGGATTGGGATGTTCTATTCTCCTCAACCTTGGTTTCTCTACCATATTGTTTGATACTAGATTATTTGTACTCCCATTGATCATAATGACCTTGCAATATTTATTACTTGATTTGTACATTAATTTGAAAATATTTCTCGTTTGAACAAGTTCACATTTCTTCTTTCCTAGATTCAATAGTAATCTCTTAATTATGAGAGATTCTCCTTGTTCAAGCTCCTATGTGTGTTTTAGGGAAGCAACACTTTCTTCTTTCACTTGTGTAAAATGGTTCTTGATCTCCTTTCCCTGATTGTTTATTTGTTGTGCTATTGAACATTCAAATGCTCATTGACCATCCTTTACACATATATAATAACTTCTAGAGAATCCTCTACCTCTTCCTCTCCAAAATCTATCTCTTCCTTATGATAAGTATCCACCTCCTCTAGTGCTTTAATTGAAGTCATTGTGACAAGTAATAGCCTCTCCTTCCTATTTTTTTTTCCTCTTCTACTGCGTAATTGTTTTCTTACAAGATCATCCCCTTCCTCTTTGATTATTTTGCTACTTTCATAACTTTTCTTCTACCTTTAAGGTATACTAGTAGGTTTTCTCTATTATCATTATCCTTATTATACTAACTTCATCTAGTATAGAACAATGTAGTTCATTGATATAATTCAAAAAATTCTCCTCATTGTCTTCCACATGAATATCCTAAATGAAGAGCCTATAAAATTCTTCCAAATAATCCTTCACACTCATTTTATTTTCTCAATTTTTCTAGCTTCCTAAAAAGATCGAATTGGTAATATGGAGGGAGGAATTTGACTTTCAATTTAGTGACTATTTTCTTCCATGTATTAATATTCTCTTTCCTATTACTTTTTATTTTAGTTTGGACATGGTCCCATGACAAGGACCCATCCATTTTAGCTTTATATATGCATATTTAACTCTCTTGGGGTCTTTAATTATTTTAAAATCAAAATATTTTTCCATCTATGCAATCAAATCGATGAGTTATTTGGGTTTAACATTCCATCATATAATGGGGTCTCTAATCTTAGTTTTTTTCCCATGATAGAAATTACCTAGATTAATCTTTTGTTTTGGATCTCTTCCTTATCCTTCATTGTGATCTTCTTGAAGAACACAAGCTTATACTGAGAGGGGGGGTGAACAGTATAAGACCTCTTTTTACTTTTTCCTTTATACTTCAAAACAATAAAGCAATATACCCAAAGAAATATCAAAGCAATGCACAATATCATCCACAAAGTGACATCAATTTTAACGTGGTTCACCCAGAATGGTTGGGCTACGTCCACAAAACTTTTCTCTAAAAGTTATCTCAAAGTTCTTTTGGGAATCCTTCCCAATTACAATGTTTATGAGCCTCATCCCAAAGGAGATACCTTCCCCCAATAAAAATTTATGAGCCTCTGCTCAAAGGATATACCTTCCCCCAATAAAAATTTATGAGCCTTTGCTCAAAGGAGATACCTTCCCCTCTACTTTGGAAATGATCCCTCAGAATATCAACTGCATCTACCTCTTGCCAGCATGTGGAACTCCTTTCCACCAAAGACCTCCTGTCTTCAATGCTTAGCCTAAGAGACCTCTGCCTTCTATGATCACGTCCATAGTAGCTTAGCAACCTATACCAAACATAGTCAGTCGATCTAGTACAAGTCTTCCTTTGTCTATCATATCTGTCCAACTCTTGAACAAATCAATCCTTTGCATACAAGCCTTCTCAAAGACTTGCCAACTATCCTCAGGTTCTTCTCATAGAACCAATGCACCTCTATCCTCAAGTTCTTTGATAGAACTATCAAACTTAGCTCACAAGTCCTCTAGTAGGACTTGTCCAAATCTGCTCACAAGTCCCCACCGAAACCTGTCCAAAAATTGCTCACAAGTTCCCATCGAAACCTGTCCAAAAATGCTCACAAGTCCCCACTAGAACCTGTCCAAAAACTGCTCACAAGTCCCCACTGGAACCTATCCAAAAACTGCTCACAAGTCCCCACTGGAACCTGTCCAAAAACTGCTCACAAGTCCCCACTAGAACCTGTCCAAAAACTCAGCAAGCTCACAAAGAAAAACTTTCTTAGTAGGAAATCACAAAGTGAATTGTTAGAGACCCAATGTGATTTGTCAAATTCATAGAAGCATAAATAGAATTGTTAGAGACTCAATATGTTCTATACTCAAATCCCAATATCAAAACTCAACTCAAATCAACTCAGCTCAATCTAAATCTCAAATCTAAAAACTCAACTCAATATCTGAAATGGATAGGATAGAATGTTTTCTTTCAAGAACATGAAACCCCAACAATTGCCAACTATGCAAAGAATCACATAAAAATGATACTCATGTTCTTTTCACCATCAATTAGGGTTTCAACAACAATGCTCATCAAACAAGGTTTAGTCAACCAACACCATTCAACTCAACATCAACCTTGAAGCATTCAACCAATCATCACAATAAAAGGAAATAAGTAGAAATCCTTTTCCCTCCAAATATATTTGAACAAAACAACCACTAACACAATATCACCAAATTCAAAGAATAACTTGCTCAAATCAACTCAATGGAGTAAGCCCAATATCATGAATCAAGTAAAGAAATAACTTGATCAAACAACCTCTATGGAAGCAACTCAACCATAAAACTCAAAACAGCCAACCAAGGGTTCTACCAACTCAATGCAAGTAGCTAGACTCACAAATATAAACCCTAGTGCACAAAGCTTCCACTATCTCAAACCAGAAATTATGCATTCACCAAAAACTCTCCTTAAGGATAACAATGCATAAGTAGTCTTCAACAAACTAGAAAATAGGATTTACACCTAGCCAAAGGATACCTAGTAGAATACCTTTTCACTCCAACCTTAATTTAGAAAACATACACCAATCATACTCATAAGAAGAATGTGCCCATACCTTATTGGAGTAGAAGATAATTGAACCTTCAAGCTGTCACCACATACAACTCTCAAACTTCCAACCGAGTTAGGGTTAGAATAAAAATAAATGAGCAATAATATAAACTTCATTTATTACACCTTTTAGCTCTACTTCTTTAAACACAACCACCAAAACATGCCAATAAATCAACAATCATAGACTCACACCTTATACCTCCATTTTTAATTTTAGCATAGCAAAGAATAATCTTAAAAATACATCCAAAGAAATATGCCCTTATTTATCCTAAGCTTTTATTCAATGCTAATCACAAAAGCCAAAACTCATAAAATTTAATCACACCTTATAAATTGCAGTCCAAGAAACTCTGAATTTCATGGCATAAAGACATTTTAATAAAAACATGTGTTACTCTAGCAAAGCATCCTCGTGAGACTCGAAACGGTGACGTCTGCCAATGCAGCACCCAACAGTAGCCTTCGTTGCCACTAGCCCACGCAGGCTACGAAGTTCATAAGTGAACTTCCCTCCACTTCACCCTCAAAGAAACTCCCGAAGACTTTTCAACCATACGTGCTTCTAAGTCTTCCTTCGATCATAGCGAATACAGAGCACAAACACCGCAAATTGCATTCGAGTAATTTCGAATTCATTAGCCTTCCAACCTTAGGAGTTGGAGAATAAATAGTCTCTTCAAAGACACCTTGACGTCGACGAAAATAAAGACCATTTCTAAATTAATCAAAAGTCTTTTCAAAAAAAGGGTTTAAAAAATAATTAAATAAATAATAAAGAGAACCTCCATTGGTTTTAATAAAAACCATTTAACTTGGTTTTAATGAAAAACCCTTGCCAATGGAATCTCTTCGGATTCTCTTAAAAATATTCTCTTAGAATCTTCCACCTTTGAAGCCAACACATCCTCTTAAAATTAATGCCATTTCCTTTTGACATCAATGAAAACTCATAGACAAGAATCTAGGATCTCAAACCCAAAATTGCCAAAATTCTCCCCCTTTGTCATTGATGGCAAACCATGCTTCTCAACAACATAGAAACTCAACATAAATAGCTCCCCCTGTCTTGAGGTTCTCCCCCTTACTCAAATCTCTTCCCCTTTGTCATCAATGGCTAAGGGTCACCTTTGGGGCTCGAGACTAAGAATGAGCCTCTTAGCTTAGTCCCTCGCCCACCTCCTGATGAGGTGATTAATTCTTGGGTGGGAGTAAAACTCCCATTAGGCACTGATCATCATCAGCATCTATAACTTCCTTGTCGGGCCTTCTCTTAAACTCTTTGTCCATATTCCTATTATTGTCACTGTTCTTGTTCTTGTTCTCATCCCTGTTCTTGTCCATGCCTTGATCCTTGGACCTGATCATGCCACTATTCCCGTTCCTATATTCTAGAATTTTAGCTCTACACTGTCTGATTGTGTGACCTTCATTGTTGCACTTGAAACACTTGACGATGTTGTCTCTGAGGTAAACCTGATCTTTGAATCCAGTAGTTTTGACCAAACCTGTTCTGACCAAACTTGTTCTGACCAAACTTGTTCTGGCCAAACCTATTCTGACCAAACCTATTCCTATTATTTGCCTTGCAATAAACTGCCTTGTGCCCAAAATGTTGACAAGAGTAGCAATACCCTTGAAAGTAACTAGAACTTCTAAAACTATCATTTACCTCCTTCACTTGAGCCATGCAATGTGAAGCCATGTGACCAAACCTATGACAAGCAAAACATTTGCCTTGAAACTTTCCTTTAATTGACCTCTTAGGTTCTGAAAACTTCTTCTTCTCATTCTGAATTCTATTTTCTATTTATGTGCATCTATCATTCAAGGACTCATTTTATGAAATACTTTCCTCATCAGAACTCTCTTCCTTTTGGAGTCTCTTACTAGACTCTCCAACTTGTTCCTTGTGTGGCTTAACAAAACCAAGGCCTATTTTAACTGTTGTCTTTCTTTGACCTTTGATGAGTGAATTAACCTTTTTGGAGCTATCTTAGAACCTATAAATATTATCCTTGTACTCTTTAGTTTCCTCTTTCAAAGAAGCCATTTTTTGTTTTAACTCACTATACTCAAGAACCTTAGACTCTAACTCATCCTTGAGTTCTTGTGTCTTAGCCATAGAGAAGTCAAGACTTTCTATAAGATCATCTCTCTACATACAACATTCATCTAACTTATCCTTGAGTCTAGAATTCTTATTTCTTTACTTTTTTAAAGAACTAAGAGCACTAATAAGTTCACCTTCAAGATCTACTTCACCTTCCTCTATATATTCCTCTATTTGTTTGCTTTTTGAATCATCAAAGCCTTTTTCAGATTTCTTATCACTAGAGGTGCTACCCTTTTCAAAAACCATACATGCATCTTCCTTATAGTTTTCTGAAGCATCCTCATACATACTAGAAACAAAATCATTATTTGTTCAATCATCGTCAAGGTGACCAAAATTTCCACATCTAAGACATTTCATGATAATGAATCTATGTTTTGGTTCTTCCTCTTTTTTTGATATGAACATCTCATTTTCATTATCACTTGAAGAACTTTCACTATCACTACTAGAACACTTACTTTCTTTGTCTAGGTAGAAACTCTTTTTGTGCTTGTGAGAATACCTCTTTCCTTTATTGTTGTGCTCATCTTTGTTTTTCCTGTGATGCTTGTGCTTTTCAGAATCCTTGCTCTTAGAATCCTGTTTATCTTCATCACTTTCATTCTTGGGAACAATACAGTTAGTAGCATAATGACCAAACTTTCCACAATTGAAACATCTTATATTTTTCATACTTTTGTGCTTTCTAGAGAACTTGCATTTCTTGCTATAATATGCCTATTCATCACTAGAAGACTCATCACTATCTTGAAGCTATTTACCCTTGGAATTCTTGGTAGCCTTGAAAGCTACCTCTTTCTTGACATCAACCTTTACTTGAGTTCTCAAGTCAAATGCTGCAAGTATACTATGGAGCTCATCCTTTTTCAACTTATCCAAATATTTAGCTTCCTCAATAGCAAAAATCTTTTCACTAAATCTATTAGGAAGAGATCTTAAAATCTTATCACAAACATCATTTTTAGCAATCTCAAGACCTAAGTCTTTCATGGAGTTAACAACCTCATTCATACGAAGCATGTAGTCACTAATATTTTCATCATCATTCATCTTGAGTTGTTCAAACATACATTTGAAGTGTCTCAACTTGGCCTTTTTGACATTTGTATCACCTGTATGAACCACCTTCAACTGTTTCCACATTTCACTAGTTGTCTTGCAGTGAATCACTTTGGTGAGATCTGCTTTCTGTAAGACTTTCAAGATTGCATTCATTGCCTTTGAATTTTTGTGATGTAGGACCCTTTCTTCTTTAGTATTACGACCATGTTTAGGAATAGTGTACTCATCTTCAATCACTTCCCAAACCTCATTCCCAAGTGCCATTATATGAACCTTCATCCTTGCACTCCAGAGACCAAAATATGATCCATCAAGAATAGGTGCTGCATTGCCACTTGAATGATCAATTGTGTTCTTTACTAGCTTTTCCTTCAAGCTATTAAACTTTTCGAAGGCACCTACTCTGATACCAATTGAAGAACACAAGCTTATACTGAGATGGGGGTGAACAGTATAAGACATATTTTTACTTTTTCCTTTATACTTCAAAATAGTAAAGCAATATACCCAAAGCAATATCAAAGCAATGCACAATATCATCCACAAAGTGACACCAATTTTAACGTGGTTCACCCAGAATGGCTGGGCTACGTCCACAAAAATTTTCTCTAAAAGTTATGTCAAATTTCTTTTGAGAATCCTTCTCAATTACAATGTTTATGAGCCTCGGCCCAAAGGATATACCTTCCCCCAATCAAAATTTATGAGCCTCTACTCAAAGGAGATACCTTCCCCCAATCAAAATTTATGAGCCTCTGCTCAAAGGAGATACCTTCCCCTCTGCTCTGGAAATGATCCCTCAGAAGATCAAATGCCTCTACCTCTTGCCAGCACATGGAACTCCTTTCCACCAAAGACCTCTTGTCCTCAATGCTTAGCCTAAGAGACATCTACCTTCTATGATCACGTCCATAGTAGCTCAACAACCTGTACCAAACATAGTTAGTCGATCTAGTACAAGTCTTCCTCTGTCTGTCAGATCTGTCCAAATCTTGAACAAATCAATCCTCTACATACAAGCCTTCTCAAGGACTTACCGAATGTCCTCAGGTTCTTCTCATAGAACCAATGCACCTCTATCCTCAAGTTCTCTGATAGAACTATCAAACTCGGCTTACAAGTCCTCTACTAGGACTTGTCCAAATCTGCTCACAAGTCCCCATCGAAACCTATCCAAAAACTGCTCATAATTTCCCACCGAAACCTTTCCAAAACTACTCACAAGTCCCCACTAGAACCTGTCCAAAAATTGCTCACAAGTCCCCACTAGAACCTATCCAAAAACTGCTCACAAGTCCCCACTGGAACCTGTCAAACAACTGCTCACAAGTCCCCACTAGAACCTGTCCAAAAACTCAGCAAGCTCACAAAGAAAAACTTTCTTAGTAGGAAATCACAAAGTGAATTGTTAGAGACCCAATGTGATTTTTCAAACTCATAGAAGCATAAAGAGAATTGTTAGAGACTCAATATGTTCTATACTCAAATCCCAATCTCAAAAATCAACTCAAATCAACTCAGTTCAATCTAAATCTTAAATCTAAAAACTCATCACAATATCTGAAATGGATAGGATAGAATGTTTTCTTTCAAGAACATGAAACCCCAACAATTGCCAACTATGCAAAGAATCACATAACAATTATACTCATGTTCCTTTCACCATCAATTAGGGTTTCAACAACAATGCTCATCAAACAAGGTTTAGTCAACCAACACCATTCAACTCAACATCAACCTTGAAGCATTCAACCAATCATCACAAGAAAAGGAAACAAGTAGAAATCCTTTTCCCTCCAAAGATATTTGAACAAAATAGCCACCAACACAATATCACCAAATGCAAAGAATAACTTGCTCAAATCAACTCAATGGAGTAAGCCCAATATCATGAATAAAGTAAAGCAATAACTTGATCAAACAACCTCTATGGAAGCAAATCAACCATCAAACTCAAAACAGCCAACCAAGGGTTCTACCAACTCAATGCAAGTAGCTAGACTCACAAATATAAACCCTAGTGCACAAAGCTTCCACTATCTCAAACCAAAAATTATGCATTCACCAAAAACTCTCCTTAAGGATAACAATGCATAAGTAGTCTTCAACAAACTAGAAAATAGGATTTACACCTAGCCAAAGGATACCTAGTAGAATACCTTTTCACTCCAACCTTATTTTAGAAAACATACACCAATCATACTCATAAGAAGAATGTGCCCATACCTTATTGGAGTAGAAGATAATTGAAACTTCAAGCTGTCACCACACACAACTCTCAAACTTCCAACCAAGTTAGGGTTAGAATAAAAATAAATGAGAAATAATATAAACTTCCTTTATTACACATTTTAGCTCTACTTCTTTAAACACAACCACCATAACATGCCAATAAATCAACAATCATAGACTCACACCTTATACCTCCATTTTTAATTTTAGCATAGCAAAGAATAATCTTAAAAATACATCCAAAGAAATATGCCCTTATTTCTCCTAAGCTTTTATTCAATGCTAATCACAAAAGCCAAAACTCATAAAATTTAATCACACCTTATAAATCGCTGTCCAAGAAACTCCAAATTTTGTGGCATAAATACGTTTTAATAAAAACATGTGTTACTCTAGCAAAGCACCCCCGTGAGACTCAAAACGGTGACCTCTGCCAATGCAACACCCAATAGTAGCCTTCGCTGCCACTAGCCCACGTGGGCTATGAATTTCACAAGTGAACTTCCCTCCACTTCACCCTCGAAAAAACTCTTGAAGACTTTTCAACCGCATGTGCTTCTAAGTCTTCCTTCGATCGTAGCGAATACAGAGCACAAACACCGCAAATTACATTCGGGGAATTTTGAATTCATTAGCCTTCCAACCTTAAGAGTTGGAGAATAAATAGTCTCTTCAAAGGCACCTTGACATCGGCAAAAATAAAGACCATTTCGAAATTAATCAAAAGTCTTTTAAAAAAAAGGGTTTAAAAAATAATTAAATAAATAATAAAGAGAACCTCCATTGGTTTTAATAAAAACAATTTAACTTGGTTTTAATAAAAATCAGTTTGGTTTTAATGAAAAACCCTTGCTAATGGAATATCTCCGGATTCTCTTAAAAATATTCTCTTGGAATCTTCCACCTTTGAAGCCAACACATCCTCTTAACATTAATGCCATTTCCTTTTGACATCAATGACAACTCATAGACAAGAAGCTAGGATCTCAAACCCAAAATTGCCAACACTTCTACTTGGTCAACTTCCTTCTCTTCATTATCACCTACATCATCTACTTGAATTCCCCTTCTCTAGGTAGTTTCAAGTGCATCTACTAAAGCAATGAATCCTCTCATAATATGTACTATATCCATGGCTTGAGTATCACATAGTCTTCTCATTCCCCATTATGCCATCTCTCCTTTGAAATTTATTAATACATAGATATATTCTAACTTAGATACACAATTGATGCAGATGAAAATCAAACAATACTTTTCCAAATGATAAATTCTTTATTATCATATAATGATATCTTATATGTCATACAATTGTCCTCTTCATACAATAGAACTTCTCTATTGCATGAGTGTACAATTTGAATTTCTTTCATGAAAACCCTTTATCTCTATGTAATATGTGTTGGAATATATTACATTACTTACTACATTCTAATGTACCATCATGGGTACATCTATATTTTAGGAAAGAGTGCCTTGGATTAGGATTTACTTTATGCAATATAATGCACAAGTGTGCAATGAGATTTTTGCAATGTAAATATGCATTGTTATCCCTACGTACATGTGGAATATGAAGAGTCATAGGAAGAGTGAGGAACAAAAAACAACCATATGAAGAGTCACATTTCCTTATATATATATAGATGTATTGAAGTAAAAGATAGATAGAAAAGGAGAAATATTCACCTATGTACTAAATGGACTATGGTGTAGTATGATGTATTTTGAGCTCTTCATTCAATCAATATTTCTTAGTATTATTGAGCATTTGACATTAGCATTCTTTGAGTTATCATATAGTTGATTCTAAGTTTATATGCTTGATTGAACAGTATTATTATATATTTCATATTGCAATTATATTATTGATATTGAGGTAATATTATTTTAAGTATTTACTCATCAAAAACTAATAGTGGTATCCGAGCCACAAGGGATCACCTTTGGTACTATCAATCTGAATTCCACTATGTCCTTGCAAATTAGATCAACCTTTGGTGTACCATTGCATGCAAATATAATTGTCTTGGGATAGTTTGATAGAAGTCATTATATAGATCAAAAGCAAAGAATAATTCTTGTTAGAGTTACTATGTAACTACTATATTACCTCATTTGGTAATTAGTCCTAGATAGGTTAGTTTACTTCATTCACTTTCTATCCTAGGTAGAATATCTACCGACACTTCCTATTGTCAGCAGATATTATTGTTAGCATCTATATTTGTTAGTTGTTAAGCGCTTCTCATTGAGAGCGTGTTTGTTAGCTATTATTTAGGATATTATTTCCATAATATCCTAAGGCTATTTCTAGCCTTTGTAAGGTTTATTTAAGTCATTTCATTATGAATATTATAGCTAATGCTCATATTTGATTATTGAGTTGACTACATTGGTATCACTCACTTGGAGGAGAATACGAGCTTCGTTCATTCCACATGGTCTGGATGGACTCCCACATAGCAGATGAGGTGCTCAACATGGGGAGTCCCTCACAAAGTAGCCACGACGCTTGACACAAAATCTCTCCTACATAGGAGCCATAGTGCTCCTCTTCAGGCCCACATTCGACCCCGAACATTGGCTCGTAGACCTGGCTGACTCATTCGATGCCAACCAGGGCCCATGATCTCCTAGACCGGTCGCATTCGACATCCTGAGGCAACTAAGCCTCACATCCAACATTGGCCTAGGGCCTGTAGAGCCACGTAGGCCAAGCAAGCCATGTGGTCCACTCACAGGAGAGCAGCGAAGGCAGGAGCACCCTCCCCTCCCCATGAAAACCAAACCCTACCTCAATATCTAAGAGGGTAGGTGGCCCTCCAATCCCTAACTGACATGTGGCACATGTTTGTGCCTAACCTTCATGCACTGCAATGTTGATTGAACATGTGAACTGACCTTGGAATGCATCCCAAGGTGCTGACTGGACAGACAAATGGACTGACATCGACACACACATCAAGGTGTTGACTAGACCGAGACCAAACACATGGTGGAAAACCACTAGATGATGACCAAAAAACTACAAATGCGATACATGGTGGACTAGCCATGTGTCACTGGACCTGACCCTGGTGATAAGTGGCGGGTAATCCATGTGTCATGACCCTAACGGTCCACGTGACTGGCAACAAAACCAGTCACGCGATGGACTGACTGCTCGAAGGTAGTCATAGCGCTATACGTGCTTTTGCTCTTTTAAAGAGCAAATACATTGTCGTCTAGGCAATGTGGGACTAAAAGTCCCGAAGGAATTTTGATTTCCTTCTAATCAAGCCTAAAGAAGGCTTTAACAGGCACAATCTGTGCCTTTCTTCCCATCGGGCCCTCTAGCCCGACCGGTTGATCAGGTTGAGCTAAGGCCCTAGGCAAGGAGTCAAGGGTTCGACTCCCACCGGGTATAAAAGGCATTTTTTTTGCCTCATACAAAGCCCAGGTACAATTTATTTTATTTATTTTATTTTGCATATTTAATTAAATTTTTTTTTGTTTTATTATTTTTTTTAATAATTTAAATTTAAATAATGTTTTATTCTTAAATCAATTTCTATTAAACCTTTAAATTGATTTATTTAAAACATTTATTTTAGTTTTTTATTATTAATTAAAATGATTTAATTAAAACTTTCTTTAAATTTTGCCAATTAAAATTAAAGAAATAAGTTTTTTGCAACTTTCAAATTCCAAGGTGCTTGTGTTTTCTCACAAAATGGAGATATGAGACATAGCAAGAGCACATTTTTTGTTGCAAATTAGAACACTCTTCTCAAACCTTGTTAATTTAGCATACAAGAAAGGATCACACTTGATTTTATTTTTTTTTGCAAATTAGACAACAAGGAGACTGAAATTTTTGTAAGAATCAAAGAGAAAGTGTGCATTTGTTTTCTCCAAGAGGGGATATAATACATAAAATTGCACATCTATTTTTTTTGCAAATTTGAGAAGAAATTGTAACCTTGGGCCCATAAAAACTAAGTTGTGTGTTGACTAGTTTTGGAAGCCTTTCAAACGCGGGTCGTGTGTCGAATTGTCTTGAAAGGAGTGCTCTAAATTTTACATTTTGTAAACATTAAGGGGGGATAGAATTTAGTTTTTTGATTCTATAGTTTGCAAAATTGTAACAAAAAGGGGGGTATATTTCAGAGTAAGAAAGGTGAATTCTCGATTGAACTCGACACCTACTCTTAAAAATTGCTTGTACTAGGTGCATTTTTGGTTGCATCTGACACCTAGAGTAATAAAAATTTGGGTTGCTCTCATGTTTTGATTATTGCACTCACACTCATTTTTTGTGTGTGCAATTAAATAGTCAAATACAACATTAGAATAAGCATTTCACAAAACCCAAACATCACTCAAAAACCATGCTAAACTTTGCATAGGTCAAAACAAGTCATTTTTTTTACTCCCCATCAAAGGTCAAAAATTCATAATCACCTTGATTCACTCTCTTTTTTTGGCTTAATATCCTCAAACTTTTTCACCCTTCTTGAAAAGTGTTAAGGCAGGAGCCATTAAATATCCTAGAGAGCACAATCAAAATTTTTTCACAAATTTACCCCCTTTCATTTGCTCTATTTGTTTGGCTTAATTTCCTCCAAATTTTCATCCCTTGGTAGGGGTGTTAAGGCAGGTGCCATTAAATATCTTATAGAGGTAAATTGAAAAGAACTTCCATATACTATTTTGAGGGTATAGTGCAAGATACAACCATCTTAGTCCTATCAAATTTGAAACCTAAACTATGGCCATGATACACAAGTATCTCACTGAGAGCCAACTACTCAAAGGTTCAAATTATTTAGCTTGGAAGACTAAGATGCAAGCTATCTTAACTGTAGAGGATTTGTGGTCAATAGTGGATGGAAGTGTCACTAAACCTCAATCACCTAGATCAGATCAAAGAGAATTTGATAAAAAGGATAAAAAACTATCCTTAATGATCTTGCTAGCTATTACTGATGATATCCAACCTCATATAAGTGATGACAAAATTGGAAAGGAGGTATGGGATGCCTTAACTACCATATTTGAGGGAAAGAATCAATCCACGATTCTTAACCTTCAAACACAGCTTCATACACTTCACATGAAATCTAGAGAAACAGTAGAGCTATTCCTCTACAGAGTGGCCAATTTGAAAACAAAACTGCAAGCCCTAGGAGAAACTGTGGAAGACAAAGTCTTAATCTCAATTATTTTGAGAGCTCTTCCTAACTCCTATAGAATGTTGATTACATCCCTTCAAGTCTCTCGTAGGACAGTGAATTTTGTAGAGTTGGTGAACATACTTCAAACTAAAGAAGCTAATCAATTCCAAAGAGATGAGGCATCCAACAATGCAATTTTCTCACATAAAAAACAAGGAAATAAAAAGTGGAATCAACAACAAGGCTCTTCTTCTAAAAAAAACAAAGGTCAATGCCAAGACACTAAGAAGAAGAAGCAATATTGTAAAATATGTAACAAAGACACTCATCAAACCAAGATATGTTGGTTTAATAACAAGCCTCCAAAAGAGAAAGGTCAAAAGAAAAACCAAGGCAATGTTGTAAATGAGATGTCTAATACAGATTCTGATTTTGGTTCAGAGAAAGCACACAGAGTGCTAATTTCTAGAATAGTTTTGTAGAGGGAAAATAGATGTGTCCCTTGGGCAAAAGCACCATTTTCTCTCTCTCCTCTTTTTGGATTCATAAATAGCATAAGTATTTTGTTTGAATACCTTGCAATAAGGGGTGCTTGTACCTCTTTTAGACTTCATAAATAGCAAATTCTAGGTGTTTGAAGTACTTGTAACAAGAGGAGCGACTATTTGTGATGTAAAATTGTCTAAGAGGCAATATTTGTAAAATCCTCCACAACACTCTTGCGTTGCACACTTTTTGCAATTGAGGGGGGATATAAATTTCTTTTCTTCATAATTTTTGTATAAAGGGAAGATGGCTTATAAGGGTGCATTTTCAGATTTGACCGACACCTTAGTCACACTTCCTTCATAAATTAATTACACTATGTTTTGCAAAAATAAGGGGGGAACTTATAAGGGTGCATTTTTGGTAGTGACCGACACCTTAGCTACCTTATCTTTTGCAAATTCATATTGTAAAATGAATGAATCTCATATGAAGTGATCTACTCTACTACACCTAGTGATTGCAGCGGTTGGTTACCCATGCAATTTGGTTGGATGATGTGATTACTGTAAGGACATTCATTGGTGTGAAGACAAAGTGAGGAATGATCCACTTTTTTGCTTAGAAGCAGCCAGAGTACTGTGACAGAGCAAGAACCAGCAGATCGACATCCTTTTCACTGTATTGGGGTAGTTATATACTTTTCCCAAATATTGTTGTATTAGAGGATATGTATGTATTACCCAAATAATGTAATAAGGGGGGATGTTAGAGTTACTATGTAACTACTATATTACCTCATTTGGTAATTAGTCCTAGATAGGTTAGTTTACTTCATTCACTTTCTATCCTAGGTAGAATATCTACCGACACTTCCTATTGTCGGTAGATATTATTGTTAGCATCTATATTTGTTAGTTGTTAAGCGCTTCTCATTGAGAGCGCGTTTGTTAGCTATTATTTAGGATATTATTTCCATAATATCCTAAGGCTATTTCTAGCCTTTGTAAGGTTTATTTAAGCCATTTCATTATGAATATTATAGCTAATGCTCATATTTGATTATTGAGTTGACTACAATTCTATTTTTTAAGAAGAGACCAATAATGAATAAGAGAATTATCTCTAGAAAAAGAACCAAGGAATATAAAAGAATTACCTCTGGAAAAAGAACTAGAGAATATAAAGAAATTACCTCTAGAAAAGAAACCAGAGAAGATAATAGAATTACCTTTGGAAAAGAAACTAGAGAATATAAATAAATTACCTCTAGAAAGAGAATGCAGAGAAGATAGCATTTCTCACTTTGTTGAAGAAAAATTGGTGATATTTAAAGATAAACCTATTCCAAGAGCAAAATTGAAATAGAAGGAAATAGAAAGTTCTTGAAGATATACCTTATCATTGAATATATTAAGAGACCCTTAGAAGATATCTTATTCATAATATTTATAAGAAAGTAAAGATTCCATATTATTATTTGGATAGAATCTTCCTACAGGGTTGAAAGGAAAACCTGTGAAGACTAGGATTCAACATAGATTTGATTCCACTAGTTTTTAAGATAGCTAGTGAATGTTATTATTTCTAGAACATTGAATACATATGATTATTATTTTCTATGTTTTTTTTGAGAATATTGGTTCTTATAAGTTGATAAGTTTCCTACAATAGATAGAGAAATTTTTTATATTTGATTACCTAAAACTCTATGTGCTTTCCTGGTGTAGGTATTAACTCTTTTGTTGTAGAAAAATAGAAATTTAAGGGGTTCCTATAAGGAGACCTTATTTAATATTGAGAAGAACCAAAAAGAAGGTTCTCATTACAATATTAAATACTAAAGATAGAAATGCAACAAAAGGTCGCATTGAAGAACTTCGAAGTTTTAGAAGATTGAAGATTGAAGATTGAATATAGAGATCCAAAAAGAGGTCACATTGAAGAACTTCCAAGTATTGGAAAATTGAATATTGAATATTGAATATAGATACCCAAGAAGAGGTCACATTGAACAAATTCCAAGTTTTGGAAAATTGAATATTGAACACTGAAGATAGAGACCCAAGAAGAGATCATATTGAAGAACTTACAAGATTGAAAGATTGAATATCGAATATAGAAGATAGAAGGACTATAGAAGGTCCTGTTATAGATAGAAGCAATAGAATATAGAGATCCAAGTAAGATGTCTCATTGAAGAATTTTCCATAGTTGGAAAATTGAAGAAATTAAGGTAAGGTTTCATTAAAGCATTTACTAAGAGAATTGAAGGTTGTAGGATTAGAAGACTCAAAAATAAATATCTAAAGGAGATTTTGAAGAAATAAAATAAGGCTACAAAAAGCCTGAATTAGAAGACCCAAGGATAGAGGTTTAAAGGATATTTTGAAGAAAGAAAATAAGGCTATAGGAAAGCCTTATTGCAAAAGCTAAAGCAACGATCATTGGAAGAGATTTTAAGCAGAGTTTATGGAAAAATATTTCAATCATATGGAGCACCTGATAAGAAGAAATTGGGAAAATTATCTCCATATGATAACAAGCCCAAAAGGAAAAAGGATTTGGCAAGAATTTTATCAAATACTAAGATATCAGAGAGATCAAGACATCCAGATTCTAGTGAAATAAGATAGAGAAATAGGTCAAAATTGGAGTCAAAATTCAATAAGAAGTTAGAATAAAGAAATAATATTGTAGAGTACACAAGTTAAAAGATAGTAAACAATAGAAGAAGAATGTTGTAGTTTAAAAAACAAATCTTTGGAGAAGCTTTCAGAGAAGATTCGAACAACCAACTAAGAGAAGATTTGACAATAAATAAAGTAGTAGATTTGAAGATTAAATTACATCACCAAATCATAGGCTATAAGCATTAATCAGAGAGGTCTAAGCTATAATTTTGGGTAGCATTGAAAGTAGAAAGCAAGCTACATTTTAGAAAATATTAGAAAATATTTGAATAGAGTTGAGTAGCAAAGCTCAAGAATATTTTAGCAGCATCTAAGTATGAGTCCTATTGCATAATTGGATATCAAAAGAGCAATGTTTGGAGCTGCAAATTTCAAAACCCACTCACATTTGAAGAAGAAGAATTCTTATTTTAAGCAATAACTATAGCTGAAAATTGAAGAGTCTACTAATAGAAAAAAAAAGGTGCATTACAATAAATACAAGACAACAAGCTATAAAGAAAGGATCTACAAAAAGGTGTGTTAAATTTGATGCCATGTAAAGTATTATTGAAGATTTTTTTAAGGTTCTTATTAAGAGATTTTTTAGCATCAAATTTTAGAGCTATTAAGAGCTAGAAACAAAAAATTTTATAGTGTCTTTAAGCCAAGAAAGAGACTATTACACATAAATATATTTAAGAAAATCTACAAGTTATAAACAACATTATTTAAGTTCTTAGATGGAGTGATAAGTGAAAATTGTATGTTGTTTTTAAAGCAAATTTAAGGGCGGGTTTACTCTACATTTGTGAGGTAGAATATCCCTCATGTTACATAATTACTTGAAGTAAAGAGCTTCCATATTTAGAGGAAGATTTTAGGTGTTTAAAAAAACCATATGTACAGTAAAAACTGGGAAAGAAAACCACTTAAGGAGTGGTGAGAACCACCACCATATACATGATCATTGAGCAACATAACACAATAGGGTAATATTTTCACCAAATGTCCAACCCATTAGTAGGAAAAAAACATGAATGAGAGTGCTTAAGGAAAGAGCCATTAGGGCTCAACAATATTCCATCCAAGGATATAAAAGACATCAATTGCAACCTGCAAGAGCAAGTCCTACGTAAAACCTATGTAGCCCATCAATAATAAAGTATCTTATCTACAAAAGGAAGGTAGATTACAGGGATAAACAAACAAGAATAAAAGGTGTATTATCAAGGAAAAATAAAGGAATATTACCTACCAAGAGAAAGCATCATAGAGCCACCATTGAAGAGCTCTAATGTAGTCACAACTAGAACCAGTCATGGGAAAATTCATCATCATCCAAATAAAGAATAAACAACAACAATTGTTGTTACAAAGATGTAATAATACATTGTAATAATATAAAGGAATAAATACGTTGGATTTCTATACGTTGGATAAGAGAGCACATGCATAGAATACTGTAGCACTTGTCCTAAGAAAGGAAGATGAATAGTACCTTTTTTCACAAGGGTAAAAATTGACACATATTCATAACATACATATCTAGGCAATAAGAGCAATGAATACTCTAAATCACCAGGTAGTGCTCAAAGAAGGATTAGTAATGCCAAAAAAACACAAGAAATATTGTGCCAATTTTCCATTCATATTACAAGAACGTTAGCACCATGTAAAGGGAATCAAGAAGCATCCATAATGTATGCTACAAGTGACACATTGGACAAGAGGAAAGAAGCACCCATATAGCAATCAGTGTAAGAGGGTAAAGGTAGTTATGTGGCAAGTGTGAAGGAAGAGAATTGAAGGTACATTCAAATCACCTATTACCAAGTCCAACAAAGGTTGACCAAAATAAGTAACATCCAACAAGTCAAGGAGAAGTGCCTAAATAATTAAGGTAATGTTTACCATAATATTTTCAAATTAAATTATATATTGGTGGGAGGAATAAGGATTAAAGGGGATATATTCTAAGGTTAAATATTTGAAGATTTTAGTGGAGTGATAAGCATTATAGAACCTTAGAAAAATCTGGATATTGCATATTTGAAGAATATTTTGAAATTGAAGAATTATATTTGAGTTTTGTAAAATTGCATATTTAATTGAATATTTGTAAAATTACTAAATTTGGAGAAATAAGGCATTCTACATCAAACTAGGACTACAAAAATATTGCAAATATTATTTTTCTAAATTTCTAGAGTTGGAGGAATAAGGAATCCTACTTCAAAACTAGTTTATGAAATTTAGAGTTAAAATATTTTATTCATAAAATTGGGAGATAAAAGGAATTCTACATAAAAATATTGCATTTGATCTCTAAGTTCAAAATTATTAGAGATTTGAAGATTTGTAAAGGATTGAAATCACACATTGATTGATATAATTGATATTAAAATTGCATTGTCTTTCATACATTAGGGAGATATAAGGAAGACTACTACAAAGGTCAACACTACAAGACTCAAAAAAAAAAAAAAGACAAAAATATAAACCTCAAAGAATTAAGTAAAAAAATTATATGAAAAACACCATTAGAAGGGAAAAATTAATGTTATAAAATCAAGAATCAAGAATCTACTGAATAAAACTTGGAACTTAGTTCTTGGTTCAAGTTTGATCTATAGTGAGGTGCTAAAAGAAGATTTCACTAATATTGAATTTCATATTAATGCTAGGCTTATTGAAGCAATTGATAATGAAAAGAAATATATTCAAGTTCCTTTGGATTTTGGGAGCATTCTATACATGGCATTACTTTCACTTCAAACTCACAAATAAGTGGTTGCAAAGCAAAAATAATTAATTGAACTACTCAAAGTAAAAACAAATGTAGATAAATCCTTCCTAGAGAAAATATTTTGATCATCATGTTGTATTAATACTTCAAGCTCTTCTAATTCAATATCTTATCATGATATTTTTAGTGATTGTACAGTGAAATCCATACCAAAGAAGAGTTATGAATAGAAGGACAAACACAAATAAAATATTGTTCTAGAGGAATTTGATAATAGCATAATAGCTTATGAAGATACAAATATTAATTCTATTAACAAAGACAAGAATAAGAAAAAAAAATAACCTGGAAAAGGAGGAATACAGTGTAAGTTTAATTAAAGATATATTGAATAAGATCCATATTGAATACTAAAGTATTCAGTAACCAAATAATTTACTGCACGGATGTGTTGGAATATATTACATTATTTGGTGCATTTCAAAGTAGTAGATTAGAATTTAATTTATGCAATGTAATGCACAAGTGTGCAATGATATTTTGGCAATGTAAATGTGCATAGTTATCCCTATGTACACGTTTCAATAGAATATGAAGATGAAGATTCATAGTAAGAGTGAGGGCCAAGAAACCTTCATATGAAGAGTCACATTCCGTTCTATATATATGGATGTATTGATGTAAATTATAGATATCAAAGAAGAAAGAGTCACCTATGTAAGAAATGGAAGGTGATGTAGTATGATAATTTTGAGGTCTTCATTCAACAAATATTTCTTAGTATTTTTGAGCATTTGGTATTAGCATTCTTTGAGTTATTATATAGTTGATTCTGAGTTTATATGATTGATTGATCAACATTATTATATATTTCATATTGCAATTATATTATTGATCTTGAGGTAATATTATTTTGATTATCTACTCATCAAAATCTAACAATGTGCAATGTATGATGTGCCCCTTTTATTTTTATAATTTAAATTTCTTCTATTGTATGATGCATGATCAACCAATTGTACAATTAATTTATTATATTGTAAATATATTCACCAGCCTTAACGTATGGTCGGTTAAATTGTATGACTATTCAAGTGCACCAAATATATATATTTTTTCTAAAGTTTCTCTCAATAAATTACCATGTAGGTCTCTCCCACACAAAGAGAAATCTACTCTTCCATTTTATGAATGATGGTTCTAGCCCTATAATCTAAATTTGATGTTTTAATATTTTCTATTTTATAGCAAGGTGGAATGGCACCCTCCTATGCCTACAATTTTTATCTCACTCAAACATCCTATGCCTTAGTTCTATTTTATTTTTTTTCTATGCTCACATTGTTTTCCCCACAACCTACACACATGTTTAACAATAATACAAGTGGTCAATAAAATAATCATTCAACATTCAACATCAACTACAACTCAAGGATATTTTAGCATAAATATTCATTGATTTTTATTGATAACACAAGGCTAATATTTGATATCCTTCTCTCTTATATCTTCTTATTCAAATAAAACACCCTATTTATAGCTTTTAAAAGCAGTTACATAATTATCAAAAAGTCAACCTTTCAATTCTGCAGTCATTCAAATTTCACTATGGTTAGTCATTGGGATGCTCCTACATCACATATAAAATGGGACACATCCTTAAGTAAGATAACAAGTCAATAACTAAATAATTTTAACCTACCATGTGCTAAATGGTGTAAGAATAATCGTCTAGTATAGGCCAAAGAAGTATTTCTTCTTTACAATCAAAACTTACCTTTGACCTAAAATATATTTGTACGTCTATGTTGATCCTGATGCTTCTTAAATTTTTGCTAATTAGTATAATAAGACCTCTTGGAATTGATTCTATATGTTTTACACCTATTATACAATCCTTTGATTTTTTTTACCTTTTTGATATATTTTTATTGCATAGCACTAGTTGAAAAATAAAAAACTAAAGAACACAAGCTTATATTGAGATGAGGGGTGAACAGTATGAGACTTAAGCAATTAATAATTTTAACTTTAGATACCAGAGGCATCAACACAACATTCATCAAGACAGAAAGCATCACACATTGAAGACCCATTTTAACGTGGTTCACCCAAAATGGTTGGGCTACATCCACGGATAAAATCTTTCACTAAATTTTATCAATCCAAATTCTGGGAATACCTTTCCCGATTACAATTTTTATGGGCACCAACCCAAAGGAGACACCAATCCCCTAATCTCGAGTTCATGGGCACCAACCCATAGGAGACATCGATCCCCTAGCTCTGCTCTGGCTGGTGATCCTCTAGAAAACCTTTGCCTCTGCTACCCTTAGCAAATGGAACTCTATCCATAGAAGACACCTGTCCTCCCTGCTCTGGTTGGAGACCTCTGTCCTCAACTCTATCACCTCCAAAGCTGGTCCTCGAATTTGCACTAAACACAGTCCTTTGGTCTAGCACAAATATCCTCATTCATCTTTGCCTATTGTGCTCACTCTGCATGCTTCGACATCATCTCCCCACTTCTGCACTCTCTGCACTCTTTCGGCTATATCTCACACACTTCGATGCACATTCGACAATTTTTCAATTCACCCATCAACTCTCCAAATAGCCCTCCTTTTATACTAACACTTTCAAGATCAAAACCTTGATCTTAGTCGGTTGCACAACCCTAAACTGAGTCGGCTACAAACCCTAAACTACGTCGGTTGCAAACCCTAATCTTCGTCGGCCCAAATTTAACTTTGTCGGCTTCATTGCCTTTGCAACTCTCTATAGCTTCTACCGTGAAACTACAACATGTCGCGATATCGCGACACCTTTGCAACCATACACTTTCTTTTGGTTTTTTCATGATATCGCGACACTTTAGCTTTTGACAACTTCATCTACGCTATTATTGAGATATCGTGACACTTTTCCCTTCATCGACCTCCTTTTTGCTTTTGTCGTGATATCACGACACTTCTGCTATAGAAGGCCTACATTCTATTTTTGTCAAGAAATTGCAACACTTTCTCCAACCGAACGTTGCCATCTCAAACTGTTGCAAAAATGTGACACTTTCTCTTCCTTGCACTCGTCTGCTTGTACTAGTGAAAACAGAACATGTCGTGAAATCGTGACACTTTCACCTTTGAGCTCTTCCTCCTTGAATTTTTCATGAAATCACGACACTTCTAGATTATGTACATTTTCTTTGTAGCCTATCGCGAAATCGTGACACTTCTCATTTCAGACTCTTCCCTTTGCTGCATGTCGTGAAATCATGATAGTTCTTACTTGGAACATTTTCATCTACAGCATGTCGCGAAATTGTGACACTTTATCTTGCTTCCACTTTGTCTTCTGACTTGTCATGAAATCATGACACTTCTTCTCCTTAGCACTTTTCTTTTCTTCGAGTCATGAAAACATGACATGTCACTATATCGTGACACTTTTTCTCCTGGACTCTATCTCCTGCGTTATATCATGAAATCACGACATTTTTTCTTTTGGACTCTCTCTCCTGCAACATGTCACGAAATCGTGACACTTTTTTGTCCGTTCAACCTTCCTTGCAATATGTTGCAAAATCATGACATTTCTAACTCCGAACATTCTCTCTCCTCTTTGAGTCACGAAATTGCAACATGTCGTGATATCGTGAAACTTTTCTAAAAAGCTTTCTCTCGCCTATTTAATTTGTGAAAATGCGACATGTCATGATATCGCAACATTTTTCTAACTTACTTTCTTTCGAACCTGTCATGCCGAAACCTTCATCAAAACAAATTATTTTAAATCAAATCAAATTCCTTCAATAGCTTCTTGACATCAATGACAACTTATACACTTGAGCAAAAGCAATGTACCCAAGGTACCCAAAATTGCCAACAATCTCCCCCTTTGTCATTGATGGCAAACCTTTAGTGAAAACACTTCTCAAGAGCCAAACTGAAACCAATTGTGCTAACAGTTGAGAATATTCTTTTGAAGTTTTGCTCCCCCTGACTTGAAGCTTTCCTCTTCTCTTTGAAGCTCTCCCCTTACTCATATCTCTCCCCTTTTGTCATCAATGGCAAAGGGTCACCTTTGGGGCTCAGGACTAAGAATTAGCCTCTTAGCTTGGTCCCTCCCCCACCTCCTGATGAGTTGATTAATTCTGGGGTGGGAGTACAACTCCTAATTTCTCCCTTAGATACTCAAATGTATCTCTTGGAAGAGGTTTGGTGAAGATATCTACAATATGCTCTTTAGTAGGCACATACTCTAGCTTGACCTGCTTGTCTTACACTTTCTCCCTTAGAAAGTGATACTTGATGGAAATATGCTTTGTCCTTGAGTGCATTACCGAATTTTTGGAAATACTTATGGCACTCGTATTATCACAAAATATGGAGATGGGTTGTTCATGCTTGACTTTGAAATCCTCCAAGGTGGTTTTCATCCATAAAACCTGTGTACACCTAGCCACTGCTGCTATGTATTTAGCCTCTGTTGTAGATAAGGAAACTGAAGGTTGTTTCTTACTTAGCCAAGAAACCAAAATCTTTCCTAGAAAGAATGCTCCACCACTAGTGCTCTTCCTGTCATCAGTACTGCCTGCCCAATATGCATCTGTATAGGTCGTGAGGGTGAAATCATCACCTTTGGGATACCAAAGCCCAAAGTCCATAGTGCCCTTTAGATATCTGAATATCCTCTTAACTGCTATAGCATGAGAATATTTTGGAGTTGCCTGAAATCTTGCTACTAACCCAACTACCTGCATGATATCTGGTCTGGTAGCCATAACATATAATAAGCTACCAATCATTGATCTGTACAATCTCTGATCTACCACTGGAGATTCATCATCTTTACTCATCTTGCACCCTGTAATCATTGGAGTACATACTGGTTTTTTGTCCATCATCCCAAACTTTTTCAACATTTCTTTGATATACTTTCCTTGAGAGAGAAATACACCGTCTTTTGATTGAGCAATCGAAGACCTAAAAAGAATGACAACTCTCCAATCATAGACATCTCAAATTCCTTCTGCATGGTGTTAGCAAAAACTTTGCACATCTGAGTATTATTTCCCCCAAAAATAATATCATCAACATAGACAACTATAATCAACATATCATCATCTTCATTCTTAATATACAAATTGCTATCTGCCATGCCTTTCTTGAAGCCTTGCTCATGAAGATAACTATCAAGTCTTGAGTACCAAGCCCTTGGTGCTTGCTTTAACCCATACAAGGCCTTTTTTAGTTTACACACATAGTCTGACTATTCTGATAGAGACACTCCTTATGGCTGTTCTATGTAGACTTCTTCTACCAACACCCCATTTAGAAAAGTTGACTTTACATCCATTTGATATACCTTGAATTATTTGAAGCTTTAAAGGGCCAAAAACATTCTGATAGCTTCGATACGAGCAATAGGAGCGAACATCTCTTAGAAATCAACATCTTCTACTTGAGCATAACCTTTGTAGACTAACCTAGCTTTGTTTCTGACAATATTTCCATCCTCATTGAGTTTATTTCTGAATATCCATTTTGTGTCAATGACATTCTTGTCCTTAGGTCTTGGAACCAAATCCCAAGTTTCACTTTTCTCTATTTGATTTAGCTCTTCATCCATTGCTTTTACCCAAAATTTATCTGCACAAGATTCACTAAAATCTTTTGGCTCAATCTGAGATAATAATGAAACATTTGTAGAATCGTGTGAAGGAATGACTCCTCTTCTTGTTTGCCTGTTGTTTGGATCACCAATGATAAAATATTTGGGATGATGTTTCTGAACATATCGTGAAGGAGTTTTGGGAAGTAGTTGTTGTCTTTCCTCTTCTTCATCTGAAACCTCTCTGAATTCTTCTTGACAAATTTCATCACTGAGTTCCTTGACTGGTTCTCTTATCCCTGTATTTTCATCAACTATTACATTTATGCTCTCTACGACTATATGTGTTCTTTTTTTGAAGCATCTGTAGGCCTTGCTTCTATTGGAATATCCAAGAAAGATTCCCTCATCACACCTAGGATCAAACTTACCCAGATTCTGATCTTCCCTTATGATGAAGCACTTCCTCCCAAAAACTTTGAAGTATTTTACTGTAGCTGGTCTTCCTTTCCACAACTCATAAGGATTTTTATGATGATTGACTCTAATTTGGGCCCTGGTGATAATGTAGACTACTATACTGACTGCCTCTTTCCAAAAACCATCTGAGAGTTTTGACTCATTTAACATAGCTCTAGCCATATTTTCAATAGTTCTATTTTTCCTTTCAACTACTCCATTTTGTTGAGGAGTTCTTGTTGCTGAATATTCTCTTTTGATTCCTTGTTGCTCACAGTATTCCACAAATTCATTTGAAGTGAACTCTCCTCATCTGTCTAATATTAAGCATTTGATTCTCTTGTCAGTCGCATTTTCAATCATTTCTTTGAAAGCTTTAAATTTTACAAAAGCTTCAGATTTTTCCTTGAGAAAAGTAATCCAAGTCATTCTAGAATAATCATCTATAAACAGCATGAAGTAGCTTTCTCCCTGAATGCTCTGAGTTCTGGTGGGGCCACATAAATCAGTATGAATAATATCCAATGGTTTTGAAGAAGTATACCCTTTTGATTTGAAACTGGTTCTAGTCTGTTTTCCATGTTGACAGGGACCGCAAATGATATTATGGGGCCTTTTTATTTTGGGCAAGTCTCTAACTGCTTCCTTGTTACTAATATTGACAAGATTATCAAAGCTCAAATGCCCCAATATTTTATGCCATAGCCAAATCTCATCTTCTTGAGTTAGAAAACACTTTTCCCTTTTTATCTCACTCAGCATGTAAAGATTGTTTGGAGTCCTTGTAGCACTCGCAATGAGTTTTCCATTTTTTTCTTTACTTATCTCACATCTATCTGAAAAGAAAGATACTATGTGCCCTTGATCACAAAGTTGACTCACACTTAGAATATTATGTCTTAGGCTTTCTACATAAAGCACATTTTCTATTTTGGATTTCCCATCCAAACTAAGAGTCCCTTTACCACAGATTTTAGCTGACCTATTATCTCCAAAACTGATTGTTCCTCTGTTTGTTTTTTTTAAGACCAAAAACTTTTCCTTTTCACCAATCATATGTTTTGAACAACCACTATCAAGATACCATTTTTCTACTTTGTCTTGAGCATGAAAAGAAGTTTGAACTATCATTTATTTAGATTTGATCTCATTTTTCTTTTTAGAGAACTCAGGGCTAGATCTATCCAAACTGCACATCCTTGCTATATGCCCAAAATTCTTGCACTTGTAACACATAAAATTTTTATTCATAAGAGGTGAAAAAGAGTTAACATTTTCCTTACAATGGCTATTCAAGTATTTATTACAATGCATAGCTTTGTGACCAAAATTCTTGTAGGAATAACAATAGCCATGGAAAGTATTATGTAACCTGTTTTGATGCCTTGGATGATTGTTCTTCTTGTGATCAACTAGAATCCACTGCTCTTCAATATGAATATTGGTCTTGCTCAAAGATCCTATTTCATGAATAGTGATACCGTCCTTTTTATTTTCATACGAAGTATTCTGTCTGAGAGCCAATTTTTCCAACTTCACTCTAAGAGACATAACCTCTTCTTCTAATTTCTCGCAATCAGCTTCCTTTCCTTTTAAAGCCTCTGTCAGAACCTGTTCAACCTTCTTTCCTTCTTCAGCTAGAATTTTGAAGTCTATAACTCTTTGAGACAATTTTGATCTTGCAACCTCTTCTTCCTAACATTGATGCTTGAGAACATAATTTTCTTCCTTGAATTTCTCAAGCCTTTTTAAAGCCAAAAATAATTCACCTTTGAGATCAAACCCAACCTCTTCATCTCTTTCTGAATTTGTATGTTCCTCTGATAGATCCTTCTCCAAGTTGTTAGGTTCTTTCTGGAGAAACCCACTCTTATACCAATTGAAGAACACAAGCTTATACTGAGAGGGGGGGTGAATAGTATAAGACTTAAGCAATTAATAATTTTAACTTTAGATAGCAGAGGCATCAACACAACATTCATCAAGATAGAAAGCATCACACATTGAAGACCCATTTTAACGTGGTTCACCCAAAATGGTTGGGCTACATCCACAGATAAAATCTTTCACTAAATTTTATCAATCCAAATTTTGGGAATACCTTTCCCGATTACAATGTTTATGGGCACCAACCCAAAGGATACACCAATCCCCTAATCTCGAGTTTGTGGGCACCAACCCACAGGAGACACCGATCCCCTAGCTCTGCTCTGGCTAGTGATCCTCTAGAAAACCTCTATCTCCACTGCCCTTAGAAAATGGAACTCTATCCATAGAAGACACCTATCCTCCCTTCTCTGGCTGGAGACCTCTGTCCTCAACTCTATCACCTCCAAAGTTGGTCCTCGAATTTGCACTAAACACAGTCCTTCGGTCTAGCATAAATGTCCTTGTTCATCTTTGCCTGTTGCGCTCACTTTGCACGCTTCAACATCATCTCCCTACTTCTGCGCTCTCTGCACTCTTTCAGCTGTAGCTCACACACTTCGACGCACATTCGACGATTTTTCAATTCACCCATCAACTCTCCAAACAACCCTTCTTTTATACTAATACTTTCAAGATCAAAACCTTGATCTTAGTGGACTGCACAACCCTAAACTGCGTCGGTTGCAAACCCTAAACTATGTCGACTACAAACCCTAATCTTCATCGGCCCAAATTTAATTTTGTTGGATTCACTGTATCTGCAACTCTTCTGTAGCTTCTGCCATGAAACTACATGTCACGATATCGTGACACCTTTGCAACCGTACACTTTCTTTTGGCTTTTGTCGCGATATCGTGACACTTTAGATTTTGATGACTTCATCTACGCTCTTGTTGAGATATCATGACACTTTTCCCTTCATCGACCTCCTTTCTACCTTTGTCATGAAATCGTGACACTTCTCCTATAGAAGGCCTGCATTCTATTTTTGTCGCGAAATCGTGACACTTTCTCCAACCAAATGTTGCCATCTCAAACTATTGCAAAAATGTGACACTTTCTCTTCCTTGCACTCTTTTCTGCTTGTACTAGCAAAAACCGAACATGTCACAAAATCGTGACACTTTTGCCACTTAGTGTTTTTCTCTACCTTACACCCACAAAAATGGAACATGTAATGAAATTGCGATGCTTTCACCTTTGAGCTCTTCCTCCTTGAATTTGTCATGAAATCACGACACTTCTAGCTTCCGTACATTTTTTTTGTAGCCTGTCGCGAAATCACGACGCTTCTCATTTCAGACTCTTCCCTTTGCTGCATGTCGTGAAATCATGATAGTTCTTACTTGGAACATTTTCATCTGCAGCATGTCGTGAAATCGTGACACTTTATCTTGCTTCCACTTTGTCTTCTGACTTGTCACAAAATCGCGACACTTTTTCTCCTTAGCGCTTTTCTTTTCTTTGGGTCGTGAAAACCCGACATGTCACGATATCATGACACTTTTTCTCCCGGACTCTCTCTCCTACATTATGTCATGAAATCGTGACATTTTTTCTTTCGGACTCTCTCTCCTACAATATGTCACGAAATCGTGAAACTTTTTCATCCGTTCAACCTTCCTTGCAATATGTCACGAAATCGTGACATTTCTGACTCTGAACATTCTCTCTCTTCTTTGAGTCGTGAAACTATGACATGTTGCGATATCGTGACACTTTTATAAAAAGCTTTCTCTCGCCTGTTTAAGTCACGAAAATGTGACATGTCACGATATCGTGACATTTTTCTAACTTACTTTCTTTCGAACCTGTCATGTCGAAACCTTCATCAAAACAAATTATTTTACATCAAATCAAATTCCTTCAATAGCTTCTTGACATCAATGACAACTTATACACTTGAGCAAAAGCAATGTACCCAAGGTACCCAAAATTGCCAACAAAAGCAACATCCACTATGGTCCTAGGTTGGAAAATCCAAACATACCTAAAGAAAAATATAAATTTGAAGATATGGTTAGAACTATTATAGAAATTCTAGATGTAGAAGAAACTCACACCATAAGTGTGAGGGTGTTTATAGTTGCATACATTTTACCACCTCTATCTATGGATGGAATTTTATGGAATGCTAGATTTTGGTGTCTAGTAAGTTCTAGAGATAGTGTGAAAGGCTACTTGTAACAAACCTAAAATCTACCTAGAAACAGTTGTTAAAAAGATTCACAATAAAGTTTAGATATTCTGAATAAATTCATTAGAAGCTTTTCTTCCACTTTTGGGTTTTAGATGTTGCAACATCCCTTGAGTAGATTGGAGTGGCCAATCTCCCATAGTAATTCTTGCGCTTACCTTATACACTACCCATATAGCTTAAAAGACACCTTTGTGTAATAATCCCAAGTTTTATTTTCTTTATTTTGAAGGACCTTTTGACCAAGGTGCATGGGTTAACCCTATCTCAATTGTTTGAGAAAAGGGACGCCAAATCCCTAACTTGTATTTATAATTTCATACTAGTATTTAGGCAAGAGTTTCTTGTAGTTTTATACATTTCATTTAGGTATATAAATACTATGCACCATTTGTTAGGATCCTCAATCCTAACATTATTAGTTAGTACTAGTTAGTATTATTAATCATTTGATTATTATATTATTACCTTTTAAAGTGAACCATCACAACCCTTCATAGCGTGAACAATCACATCTCTTCATACGTGAACCATCATGTCTCTTCACCAACGTAGATTTAGGGTAGATATATATATTAGGTTTGCCATCCATATCAAATCATCCAAGAAGAATAATAATAAGCATAGATTCTAAGGAGGGAGCCCCCTATAGTGGCAAAGCGATTACAAAGGAGCCCCATTTGAGTGGCCTGCGATTACATTTACATTAATTTATTAACAATTTTATAGTAAGACCTTGGGGTCTTACCATTTGGTATCAGAGCCATGTGGGACCCAATCATGTGGTAATTGCTCAAAGATCTTCATCAAATCACTTTTGTGCATGAGTATCAAACTTAGTTTGAGGATATCACCAAACACAACACAAGATTGGATGAATCAATTCTCATCAATGGCTTCATTAGGGGATTAAAAGAGGAAATTAGAATGGAGGTGACAAGGTTCAATCCCTATACCATGATGCAGACCTATGGATTGGAAAAATTAGCTGAAGATAAAATCAATGCACAATGATTAGGGAAACCACTTATGGAAAAATCGTCGACCACTTACATCGCTCCCAAACCTATGCATAATGGAAAGGCACAAAGCACTTACACAACCCCCAAATCTAAAAAATTTTTACAAATTAAACATCTTAGCTTTGAGGAGATGAAGTAACGATGAGCAAAAGGACTCTGTGATAATTGTGATGAACAATTTGGACCCCACCATAAATGTGCTACACTAACATTGTATTTATTGAAGGAAGTTGATCCTTGTCTCTCCATAGAGCAAGCAGATGAGGTAGTTGTGTTCGAAGTGACCAGTGCACCTACTCACCGCAATGAAGACAATGAGGTCGATGTGTAATAAGTGATTGATATACCAATAAAGGATGAGGTAGACATACCCAAAGTGATCAATGCTAGCCAAACATGCACTCTACAAGACCTACACATACCTTCCTCACCAATAGTGAGTTCTTGCCATATGACCAAACCTATTCGGAACCAACGTAGAGTGACTACACACTCCTTCTCCATTGGCTCTACCAAGGAACCAAAAAAGGATATGAAATCATTACCATCACTTTTGATGCATCATTCTGAAGTATTTGAGGAACCCCAAGGGTTGCCCTCCCATCGTCATCATTATTTTCCTAAGGAATATTCTACTATTGTTCTTGGCAACCCCCCACTAATGCTTCATCCTTCTCGATATCCTTGCCTACGAAAGGATGCCATTAAAAGAGTCCAAGAACTTACACAAATCCTTCTTGGAAAATAAAGGACAAAGCTTCTCACTTTGAGCTTTGAGGAAAAAGCTCTTTTTAATGAGGGTGGCATGTTATGATCCTCAATCCTAACATTATTAGTTAGTATTATTAATAATTTAATTATTATATTATTACCTTATAAAGTGAACCATCACAACCCTTCATAATGTGAATGATCACATCTCTTCATACGTGAACCGTCATGTCTCTTCACCAACATAGCTTTAGGGTAGATATATATATTAGGTTTGCCATTCATATCAAATCATCCAAGAAGAAGAATAATAAACATATATTCTAAGGAGGGATCCCTCTATAGTGGCAAAGCGATTACAAGGGAGCCCCCTTTGAGTGGCCTACGATTACATTTACATTAATTTGTTAATAATTTTATAGTAATACCTTGGGTTCTTACCACCATTAAACTAATTTTTGTATAGTTTAATTGATGTGACTGCCCATTTATTTGGTAGATCCTTTTAGGATTCCCATTAGTTTATTAGGGTTTGCAATTACTACCACACCAAATGATATCTCCCATAGAAATTTATCCACAATATCTCGGGTTCCTATGACTATCATTTGCATGAAATATCTACCTCACATGGGTATCTCTCATTCTCTTGGAGAATCCATCACAATGATTTAGCTACAATGGAATTCTAATATTTCTCTCGGAGCACACTTTAGTGATCCTCTACTAAATTTCCCACTGTAACCCTAAGGGATTTTTCCATCATATCCTGTTTAGTTCCAATCCTAACCTTAGGGATTTAGTATATTTTTATTTGTTGTTCTATTGTTAAGATCTCTCTAAGAAGATCCCCCAAACCCAAAGGTGAAACTTATGAAACATCATTATCCTTTTATATCATATAAAAGTACCATCATTGTCTATTCCATATTCTATTGCAATAAATAAAGAGATATTCAACATTATTAAAACATTCTTTATTATGTACTTTTCATCAAAGCATGAATAAAATTACCATTTCTTCTCCATTCACACTTATTTCAATAAAGCATTAAATTTACATAACCATTCCATAAGAAAATTCATAAAAGATAAACCATTAGATACACTATGTATCCTAGGAACCCTTTTTGGGAGTAAAACCAATTTTAAAAGTTTACCTTTATTTTCATTGCTAGTCCTTTATCCAATCAACAAAAGGAATCCATTATCCCCATTTTTCTACAATTTGTCCTATTTCATAGGAATCTCCATAACTCCTATATTTTTTTCATTACAAATATTTGTAAATCTCCCCTTTTAGAAGTGAGATAATTCCATACTTCCCTTGTACTAAAATCTATTTCATTCATCAATGTATAAATTTATAATCCTCCCTTAAGCATCCCTTAACAAATGATAAGATAAGAAACCCCCTGTATTGCTCCAAATTTTTTGCATCCTTACCTTCAGGCTATAGGATCTGTGCCTAGAAGGGGGATGGGAAAAGGATGTCGTGGTACCTCAGACTGAGAGGACTTTGCGAAGGTCCCGCCTCTTAAGGGAGGTGTATTTTGATGATTTTTCGACGGATGGTGGGTTCACTAGGAAACATTTGAGGGCAATTTTCATGTCTAGGTTTGGAATGTGTTTTAATATGTTCATTTTTAACTTTAAGCATTCATATCCTAGGTTTGGCCAAATGAATCTAGATTAATCTACATAAAAATACAAATTCAATGAGTACAGAAAATAGATTTAAAGACAAAAAACAGAGAATTTATAGAATACAAATGAGGAATACCTGATCTGGATGTCTGATGATGATTCTAATGTTTGAAGCAGTCAGGATCATCTAGAATTCGACAGAATCATCTGATATCTGACAAAATCGTCTGAGATCTGACGAATTCGTCAGAGACCTGCAAGCAGAAAAATAGATACAAAATACAATGAATACTACTGTGCTAACAGAGAGAAACAACACCAAATGACTGTATGAATATTGAGCAATAGTTATGAACATAAATTCAAGCAAATTACGATATCCTAATGGAAAATCATGATCTTAGTATGCAATCTAAGCTAAATGGGTGAACTCCAAATGCAAAATAACATAAACACTGAATAAACTATCTAATTTGCAAAATAAAACAGCAAAGAAAAGGTTGAGAAATGCAAACTTTAGGCATTAATTGCCTCAATATGGACTATAGTCGATATCGTCTCGCATCAGTACGAAATCATCTCTGATTCGACAGGTTCGCCTCCGATCTGAACAAGTTTGTCGGTGACGATGTGGGCTGGCTCCGACTGAAAAACAGTGATGTACCTGCAACAAAATTGGTATGGGACCAGTGCAAATGAAAAATTGGGATGGTTCAACGTAGATGGAGTTAAATTGCAAAGAATTTCATCCAGGGGGGTGCTAAGGGAATAGCTTAGGATTAAATAGGCTTAGGGGAGTAGTTAGGAGGTTGGAGATCATCCCAATTTGGGAGATCTCCAACGGGGAAGGGTCCCTAATGACGCAGACACGCTTCTACCCGGATTGGAGACCCGTTGGAACAGAAGCTAATTGTGCAAAATTAGTTTTGCGACAAGATCATCTAGACGTCCTAGCCCAGACGAAATCGTCAGATCTAGGGCGATATCGTCTGATCGGCGACGATATCGTCAAACAGTCAAAAAAACCTCTAAAAATGGCACGAAAAAGGGAGAAACAGATTACCCGATGGTTAATAGGCGATTTGGGAGCTTAAATTTGAATTTTAAATTATTTACTAAGGTGAATGTAATTATTATAATTTTACTGCGCCAATTTTATGGTGCTACATTTTGCCTCCTCTTTAGCAAATTTTCCAAATAAAATGTGTTAAAGATGAGTTCTTCTCAATTTACGAGAAAGCAAAAATTATTCCCATTTTTAGGCGACGATTCTTGGTCGAATCGTACGACAACTTACTATGGTGCCCCCTCCGTGTTTTTACCCAAATCGAATGTTTGAGGTAAAAACGCAGAAAAGCAAAAAAAAAATTTTTGAATAAAATTTAAAAAAATAGGGTAAAACCCTAATTCATTTTCTTGTTCATTTTCTGGTTTTTAGAGCTCAGAAGCAAAAATGGTGGAGACAATGCACAGATCGACAGAGGTCCAGCGTGGTCTACGGGTAAGAGTCTAGACTTAACTAGGATGCTTTAATTTGAATTTACATGCTTTGTAGGTAATTTTTAGATGATTTTTGAGCATCGCGGCCGTTTTTGGGCCATCGACGTCGTCGGGATGAAATCATCCCGATTTCGACGAAATCGTCTCAATTTCGTCAATTTCGCTCAAGGGCGAAATCGGCGAAAGGGGGACAATTTCGTCAAATTAGAGACGATTTCGGTTTGCAAAATCGAAGACGATTCTGATCAAATTTGGGACGATATCGTCCAATAGTGGGCGATATCATAAATTGCATAAAATTGAATTTTAACTTGCATTATTGTTTATTTGAATTATTGATTAATGATTGTTTGTTGTTTTGTTGTTTATGTTTGCAGAGAGGATTACTAAAGAGCAGGGAATGGAAGTATGGATGGTTGAGAGATGACTTGGCCGCTCTCACACAGGCAGAGTGAGATCAGCTGGCACATGCCGGCTTGCAGCATGTGACAAATATGCCACAAGTATCCATAGATATGGGGCTTCTAATAGCCCTAGCAGAGAGATGGTATCCGGGGTCATCATGTTTTTTGCTACCTACAAGGGAGATGAATTCCACACTAGAGGATGTATGGAGGATTCTGAGAATCCCCATACAAGGACGGTTGATCACTCCTGTGGCCAATCAGGGCCATGCTATGGGACAGTTGTGTGGTGACCCGAGCTTCACCCTGGAGAAGGGCGAAGTTAATAATGAGGCACTGCACCAGATTCCTGGGGCATCTAGACTCACATGAGTGCTAGCTGGAGTGGTTGGTGGACTTCTGCTGTGCCACCAGAGAAGGTGCAGGGTGTCGTGGATGCTCGCAGATGTGATCTGCGATATACGAGACCACGGGTGCAGGTTTTCTTGGGGCAGTTTTGTTCTATGTCGATTGTATAGGATCCTGTATGGGGTCATGTACAAGGGCGGCCGATGTCTAGTCATGACATCGCTCTTACAGGTTTGGTGCTGGGAGAACATTGTAGTGCGAAGGCCGTTAGGGCTTCCTCTGACAGGGGTAGATGGGGAGAGGCCCTGAGTCTTCTATTGGTGGCTCCAGGGAGGGTCATAGCGGTGGATCAACCTCCCTATGTCCCGGAGACTACTGGATGACCTAGTCCCAGACCAGATCACCTGGAGGCCATGGAGGGAGCATCCAGGGTGGGCCGAGGATGGACAGGAGTTGGCTCGCATCAGGCGAGTTTACTGGCTATGGATGGAGAGAGGAGAGGTGGAGCTCCACCACTATGACCAAGTTTTGAGGCAGTTCGGTCTACAGCATGGGATCCCATCTCTAAGGGATTACGAGTTTTCTCAGACTGTAACACCACAGTTAGCGAGGCTCTCGACATGCAGCGGTTCTAGAGCCAGGACGTGGATGATGCCCCCATCTAGCCAGTGGATGGGGATGACGCAGGGGTAGCCGATGGCTACGATGCCTGGTATGCAGGCATTTGCCCTCCTTGGATGACGAGGGCATGGGGTCAGATTCACATTATTGTGTGTCAGATAGGGAGGCAGATCCAGGCGGCTATAGAGGCAGCCCAGGGTCACGGCGGGAGAGAGCTAAGGAGGCCATAGACACAAGAGAGGCCATGGTAGAGGGAGAGGAGGGAGGCGAGACCCCCATCTCCATAGATGCCACCATCACCCAATAAGGGAAAGGGCATAGATACAGGAGAGAGTAGCGAGATGGCTACTCTCTGGGTAGAGAGAGATCGTCTCCAGGCCTAGGTGCAAACTCTACAGGATGAGGCTACACGCCACTGAGCTAAGGTGTCACAACTGTGGGATGAGATTGCACGCCTCAGGGCATGGGGCAGAAGGGCGAGCTCTGGAGAGATGACACAAGCTATTGCCTAGCTTACATTCTATCAGACATTATACTTTTAGCTGGTGCTAGAGGCGGATAGACTACCCCTACCAGCCAACATTGCAGATCCGATCAGGATCGGGTCATCGAGGACCACATCCCGATCGAGGACTAGGACTACACAAACTGTGATGGGGCCACCTCGTCCACCTTAGGGCGGTGGATGAGATGAGGCAGAGATCTCGAGGGGCTCTCGAGGCTAGAGGGCTGGACTGACATTGTATTATATGATTATTTTTTTGATAGAGGATTGAGTATGTCGAGGTACAGATTGTGGCATACCAATCTAGTTTTGATGATGTACATATACGGTTGTTGATATATATATGATATGAGATATGTTTTTGATCACATGACTTGTATAATGTGTACGCTTATGATGCTTTTATGTTTGATTGATTGATTTGATAATTGGATGTAATTATGTCGTTGGAAATATTATAATTTGAATGTCATGCTTGTAATATTTTAAATGAAATAATTTGATGTAACAAATTGGTTGTTTGTAATGAAATATGATAAAAATAAAAAGAGACTTCTAACAATAATTTCAAAGGACATTGTCGCTATTATAGACCATTTCATGGAGTCGCTGCTCACTCGGTCGTCAAGTTAGTCCCATTTATAGAAAATATTGTTAAAAGTAAAAGAGTGCTTAAGAGACTGTCTTAAGACTTTGGTGCAATAGTGCAAATGATGATGATGGTTTGTTTTCAGATTTCCATAAAAAAAATTTGTGCATGAAATAATGTTTAAAATGATTTTTGCTAGGCATAAATTCCTAAGTGTGATAAATTTTTTGGATAATTCTTTAGGAATTATACCATCATTGCAAAATTGAAGGTTGACATAATGACATGAAATAATGAAAATGGGTTTGCTTTTTAAAAGCATAATTTGTGTAACATAATGAATTAAGTCATATGGTTTTCATGATTTTTTTTTTTTTTTTTAATAAATGGGGAATAAAAATTGTTACAATGGTTTGCGCTAGGCATAGAATATGTAGGTATAGAATTATACCATCATCGCGAAAATCCAAAGAAAAGATAGTTTTATTGCATGGTTGATTTTTGATAAATAGAAAATATGAAAATGAGGACTTGCGCTAGGCATAAAATTTCAATTTTGGTTTTGAAACTATACCATCGTCGCGAAAGTCAACCAGATATATATCTATATGTTTTGATTGTATAGTTTGAAATAAATTTTTGATTTTTCTATTATATAGTTGTCTTTATGGTAAACAACTGTACTTGATTTATTCCAAACAAGTTGCAAAAATAATATTTCAAAGGATTTTGAAGACAAAAGTTAGATTTATAAGGAATCCCGTGTGCATATGTGAATTCATATCCAATATTGACTTATCATAATGATACACAAAATATCTCAAATACAAATGTGTGTGCAATTGCATTGTTCATTTACCAGTTTTGAGCAAGATAATATGATACAAGTGATTTGAAGAAACCAAATAAATGTTCATTAACCATGATGTAGATGCATATAACCATATTATGCTACTATGTAGGTCGGATTATCAAGAGCTAGCTAATCCATAAGCAGACATAGGTTTGTACAAAATAAGGTCGCTAATGTGACAGAAATATCACCACGCTAGGAGTTACCCAAGGCCAAGCATGTTGGGCACAAACCACCTGTTATGGGGCTTACCTCATAGTTTTCGAATAATTGAGAATTCTAGGGATTCAAGCTCATCAACCCTTATTTTCTTTTCAAAGGGTAGGGAAAGGGATTTTATTGCTTTTGCTTTTGCTTTCTTTTGCTTTCTTTTGAACTTTGCTTATTTTTCTTTTTGTATTTATTTTGCATTTTTGTTTGATAATGCTTGGAACATTGCTGTAATGATATAAAAGAACATTTTTTTTTTTTTTTCTTAAACTTTTCTTTTCTTTTTCTTTGCTAGGGATACTTGCTCGGATTAGCTATAGAGCAAGGGATTTTTATTCTGGGTAGGGGTGAGATTGTCCTTTTGCCAATTCTCAAATATTCTAGACCATGTGCATGATAGGATAGCAGGGGAAACTTTTCGCTCAAGAAATCACTTCTACTATGTGGCAAAGCATGGAAATTACAAATATAATCATTTTATTGTGAAAAGATGTGCTTGGTTTAAGTAAATAACAAGATCAATTCTCTATGCTCAAACTTTATTTAATTGAATTTTGTGAACTTTGATATAAGAGAGATTAGTAATCATGCCAGATAAAATCAAGATATTTATTGTTTTGAGTGTGCAAGTGAGGGATTCCAAATAAATGGTAATTTATCCAAAATAATTTGAAACGTATAACTGCAATAATTGTAAGAAAATATATATAAAAACTTTTGAGAAGTTTTGAGAATGTTGACTCTCTCTTTCTTCTTTATATTGTTTTTGTGTCGAAAGAGTCAAGCATATTACTGTTTTTATATTTTTATCATTATTTTGATTTTTGGTTTTAGTTTTTTTTTTGAGCAAAAAATTTAACAAGTGCCATAAATAAATGCAATAGATAGTTTTGAAGCTTTTTGATGATTATGAATATTTTTGATGTTTTTGGATTGTTATAAATTTGAAAGAAATATAAGATAAAATTTTGAAATATTTTAAACAATTATATACAAGGATGAAATGACCAAATTTATGCATAGTAACGTTTAAGATGCAAAATATTCATGGGTTATTTAAGTTCTTTACCATCTAAGGTAGATAATTTGTATGCTCTCGATTCAAATTTAGCAGTAATAATATATGGTCCAAGCCAGTTGGGCTCAAACTTACCTTTAAGGTCCTTAGTTGCATTTGTATTTTTTTTATTTTCTTTTAAAACAAGGTCATCGATCTCAAAGGATCGATGACGAACTTTCTTAGAATATGATCTTTTAAGCTTGTTTTGGTAAGCACGGAGATGCTCCAAAGCATTGATGCATTTTTCATCTAGGAGTTCCAGCTGACTGAGTGCACGACTTGATATTCATCTCCTACTTCGGTATCTTGAAGTAGTAGAGCCAAAGAAGGAACTTCCAATTCAAATGGAAAAACTACTTCAGCACCATAAACCAAAACAAATGGTGAAGTTCCCATGGGGGTTCAAACACTAGTTCGATAAGCCCACAAGGCTGGATATAATTGAATGTGCCAGTCACGGCCAGGTTTATTGACTAATCTTTTGAGAATTTTGATTAAGGTTTTGTTAGATGCTTACGCTTGACCATTACCCTGAGGATAATAGGGAGTGGACCAGCGATGTTGAATCTTATATTTTTGGCATAATTTTTTAACATATTTATTTTTGAAGCAAGTTCCATTGTCAGAGATGAGATTGGCAGGAATTCCGAACCTGCAAATGATTTGATTAAAAATAAATTTAGAAACTTGTGTGCCAATGCAGGAAGCTAAAGGCATAGCTTCGACCCACTTCGTGAAATACTCAGTGGCGGTTATGATGAACTTGTGTCCATCAGATGACACAGGATTGATTTTGCCAATAATGTCTAAACCCCATTTAGAAAAGGGCAAAGGAGACAAAAAATCATGTAGCTCTTGTGCAGGTGCATGGACAAGGTCAGCATGTTTCTGTCACTTGTCGCAATGGCGCACATACTCATGTGCATCCATTTCCATGGTAGGCCAAAAGTATCCTATCTGAAGGAGCTTTTTAGCAATGACACTACCACTAAAGTGTCCTCCACAAGATCCATTTTGGGCTTCACTCAAGGCTGATTTAGACTCTTCTAAGTTTAAACATCTTAATAGAATACCTTCAAAAGATCTCCTATATAAAGTATTGCCAATTATTACAAATCGACTTGCTCGTCGATGTAATAACCGACGCTGGTTTCTATTAGAATTTGCGGGGAAAGTCCCATTTTGGAGAAAATCAAATATGTCCATGTACCAAGGTTCATGAGTAGTTTCATTGATTAGGAACACATCCAAAGGCTCTAAGCATGATTTATTTGAAGTGGGTTCCTGGAGTCGACGAATAATGATAGTGACATATTCGTCATCTAACTCTAAGGGCAGGAGAGATGCAACTGCGGCCATAGAATCAACTGCACGGTTGCTAGTTCGAGGAATAGCTTCCAAGGTAACTTGATCAAATAAAGACATTAATTATAAAACATAGGCATTATATGGACGCAGTTTATCATCTCTAGTTTGATAAAATTCATTAATTTGGTTTATAACCAATTGAGAATCACCAAAAACTAAAATATGTTTATTTTTTAGTGCTAGGGCAGCTCGTAATCCAAGGATTAGAGCTTCATACTCAACAATATTGTTGGTGCAAGAAAATGTCAATTTGAAGGACAGAGAAATAAGATGTTTTTGCAGGGATATTAAAATAATACCCGCACCAGCCCCACTAATGCATCGGGCTCCATCAAAGTATAAGGACCATTGTTTGGTATGGTCTGCCTCTAATTGAAGGCATTCATCTGGAAATTCAATGGTGATGGGATGAGTAGACTCTAAGGGTGCAGCAGCTAATTGATCTGCTATGATTTGACCCTTAACAAACTTTTGTCCTATGAATGTGAGATCAAACTCGCTTAGAGCAAGAACCCACTTGGCTATGCGACCCGATAAATAAGGTCGACTCATGAGATACCTTAAGGGATCGTACTTAGCAATGACATAAGTTTTTGACTAAGCATATAGTGTTGTAATTTTTGCATAGCAAAAATGACTACTAGACATAGTTTTTCCAATGTTGTGTAGTGAGTTTCATAACTGATGAAGGTTTGGCTAATGTAATAATTAGCACGTTCTCTCTTTTCATCATCAAGCTGAGCTAACATAGCTCCTAAGGCAGAATCTGAAGCTAAAATATATAGGATAAATGGGCGATCAGATTTAGGTCGTGAAAGCACAGGTGGATTAAGGAGGTATTGTTTGAGAAGTTCAAAAGATTCTCTACATTCTGTGTCCCAATTAAAAGGGACATCCTTCTTAAGGAGTTTAAGAAAGGGACCAGTTTTGTCCGCCAGCTTATCGATGAAGCGACAGATGGCTTGAAGTTTACCTTGTAAACTTTGTAACTCAGATATATTAGTAGGTGCGGGTATATCAGTGATGGCCGAAATCTTGAGAGGGTCGATTTCAATACCACGTAAAGAAACTAAAACCCCTAATAGTTTGTTGGATTTAACTCCAAATATGCATTTTGTTGGATTTAATCAAATGAGATATTCTTGTAATCGATTAAATACTTTCCTCAAATCATCTAAATGATTATTTTCAATAATAGAGCGAGCTATAATATCATCCACATAATCATGTAGGATATCATGCATCATATCATGAAAAATATAGGTCATAGCTCATTGATAAGTTGCACCCGCATTATTTAAGCCAAATGGCATCACTTTCCAGCAAAAAGTACCCTAGGGGGTAATAAAGGTTGTTTTAGCCTGGTCTTCAGGAGCTATCCGAATTTGATTATAACCGAAGAATCCATCCATTAAGGACATCATCCCACTTTCAACAGTGAAGTCAATGATTTGATCCATGTTTGGAAGAGGAAAGTCATCTTTAGGGCATGCGGCGTTAATATCTCTAAAATTTGTGCAAACCCTAACTTTGGTAGCTTCTTTCTTGGTGACTGGAACTACATTTGAGATCCATTCAGCATAATCAATAGCTTGTATAAATATAACATTTAGGAGTTTTTCTAACTCCCCTTTGACTAGCAGAGCCACTTTGGGATGCATTTTTCTAAGTTTTTGTTTAACAGGTTTAGCATCCGGATGGACCACTAGATGATGCATGACTATAGAAGGGTCTAGACCTGGCATATCTTCATATGTCCAAGCGAAGACATCTTCATACTCTTTAAGAAATATAATGTATTGCTCTTGTTTTTCTTGACTTAATTTTGATCCAATATTGATTATGTGAGGATTATCCTTAGTTCCAATATTAATTTTAATGACGTTTTCTACCTCCATGTGTAGATATTTTTCAAAATTAGGTGGGGCGGGTGAAACGCCCAATTCTTGTAATTCTTGTAAGGTTAATTTAGATAATTCATTTTGAGGATTAGTGGCCTCAATTTGGGCTATAGTTGGTATAGAACCATCAAAATAAAATCCATTGTGTAACATCTCTTCAATAGAGACATCATGGAAGATATCTCCTTCCAACTCTTCATTGGGGTCGACAATCATTTCAAGGTAAGCTATGGATAGCATGTTGCATGAAAACGAGTGATTTTTAAGAGGCAAATCAACATGCCTATCCAAATAATCTTGATAACATATGAGATGATCATCATCCTCAAAAGGAAAGGGTTGACCCTTACTAGGAAATAGGCCCACACCACAGCGGGTAGGCCAGGGTTCTACCTCGAAATGTTCTTTCATGCCATTTTGGAAAGGTCCCAAGCCTTTCCCTTTATATCCCATTTTAAGCATCATGGGTTTAGCTTTAATATAATAATTGGTAAAATAACACCGAGCGTATCCCTCATGATGAGTTTTGATATTCCAAGGGATTCTTCCCCAGTCATATCCTTTATAAATGAAGGCACAACTCCCGACTTTGTAAGTACTTCCCATAGGTTGTGGGAGGCCTAAAGTACGAGGAGATGGTGGCAAGTTATTTAAAAGGTTTGAATCTTGCATGAAAGCATTTGTTTTTTCTGATATTAAGGTTGTGGATAAATCTGGTAAAAGTTCATCAGAAAGGGCATAAGATGTAGAAGGCTTATTACCTATATCTGTAGATGTGGAAGGTATGATAGATGTGTCTATAGGTTTTGAATTTATCGGGATAGTACTTGAAGGATTGGTTGTAGATTTAAGATCTTTTTGATGTTCTAAAATGATTTGTTTAGAGGGTTGTTGGTCTATATAGGAGGATGAAATTAATGGAGGGGAAATAGGTGAAGTTATGGGTGTATGTTTCATAGTTTTAGATGAAAAATAAGAACTAGGATGTGTGGATGATAGAGTAGGGAAAAATTGCACTCCAACAGGTTCTGCCAAAGCACACATATCAAAAGGCCTAGGGTCACCATGGATAGTGACCAACTAATTTTTAAACTCGAATTTAACACATTGGTGTAAGGTTGATGGGACCGCTCGCATGGCATTGATCCAAGGGTGACCCAAAAGTATATTGTACGATGTTGGGCAATGTACAGTAAACACGGTTGTTTCTAAGGCTCTAGGACCAACTTGCAAAGGGAGGGTAATAACTCCACATGTTTCTTGTGTTTTGTCATTAAAATATTTGATAATCATATCAGTTTTCTTCATTTCATCACTTCTAAAGCCAAATCGTTGGTAGAATTCAAAAGTGCAAATGTTTAGAGATGAGCCATTATCAATCAAAACTCTTTTGACAGCTACATCTCCAATTAGAGTAGTAATGTATAAGGGATTATCCTTATGTAAACTGTGTTGTGGGATATCTTTATCCCGAAAGTCAATACAATCAATCTCTCGAGTGATGATAGTATTGGCCATAGCTTCAGGTTGGATGTTTTGAGGTACCATCATTTGGCTCAATGTAAGCATCAACTCATCCCTATGGGTGGGAGAGGATCTTAATAAATCCAAAAGGGAAATTCTGGTTGTAGTATTGGACAATTTCTCATTAATATTGTAAGGGGGTTTAGGTTGAACAATAGGAGCATGATTCCCTTTATTGGGGTTTTTCAAAACGAATGGAGCTGATCCATCATTCTGGTTTGGTTCTTGTTGAGAATTTTGAGCTTGTTGTCGAGTAACGACTCTAATGGTACCTACAATGTTATAGTGAAGATGCTGAATTGGTCTCGGTTGAGCATTAATGGCTTGTTCATTAGAAAGGAGTATATTGGAAGAAGGTCGAGTAGTAAATCTTCTACGAAATGGTTCTTCTGGAACCATAGCATCTGTGACGGGTTGAATAGGATCTGATTCATTTTCATAACTATTCGATTGGTCTGAAGTAATGTCTAGTTCACTTTCACTATCTGATTCTATATCACTAGAATCAGAAGTTTGAAAATTATGTAAGGGCCTGGTCGTAACCAGGGATAAGGTCATGTCAAATATTTGAGGATCCTAAATAGGTAATTTTCCGTTAATGGTTCCTACATATCGGGTAGGATGGGGAACATTATGATGTTCGATTTGATTGGCTACCTCTTTACCATGTCGTGGTAAAGGGTGTTGAAATATGTCTAGAGTTTGATTGGCATTTTGATTTTGATTTTGGGGAACAGTATTTTGAGTATTATTAGGAGGGTTTTGTTTAGGTTGGAAGGCTTGCACTTCCATTTCATTATTGTCAATCAAATCTTGTATTTTATGTTTCAACCTTTTACAAGCGTTGGTAGAATGTCCAGGTCCTCTATGTAAATCACAGTGTAAGTCAGCTTTGTATCTGGGTATAGTTGGATCAGGTTTTCGGATAGCTGGTAATTGGATCAAAACTCTTTCAAGTAATTGAGGTAAAATAGTTGATAAGGGTTGGTTTAATCTAGTGAATTCTCGAGGAGGCTTGTCAGGAGGTTTCAATATAAATTTTTTTGTTGTCTTTGTTGCATTGATAGTAGCAACATTTCTGCTGTCAGTGACTCCATCACCGACAACTTGTTTGTTTTTATATTGATTTCCGGATGTTTTCTCATCATCCTTCTTCCTAAGTTGGCCTCTCCTAATGAGGGCATCTTTTACTGTTCGAGCTAAATCTATAGCTTGATCGAAGGTAGTTAAGGTAGCAGTTGATAGCTCATAAGATATTTGTTCTTGTAAATTATTGATGAAAATGTCCAACATTTCCCTATAAGGCAGCACAAAGTGCAGTTTTCCTGTCAATTGCCTCCATCTAGCTAAGAAATCAGCAAAACATTCATCTTTGTATTGTTTTAAATTGTATAAATCTTTAATAGTTACATGCCTCTCGATGTAGGCACTAAATTGATGGACAAATGATTTCGTTGTTTCTTCAAAGTTTCTCAAAGAATGAGTGGGCAATTGATAGTACCACTCTAATGCCATTCCACCTAAACTTTTCGGGAAAATTTTTAATAATAGCAAGTCATCATGCGATATGTCATGACATGCTATCCTAAACATGCGAAGATGCTCTATGGGATCTTCGGTTCCTTTATATATAGGCAGGATAGGCATGGGAAAATGCTTAGGGTACGGTTGAGCTACAACTATGGGATCCAAAGGTTGACTACATATCTCTCGATAATTATATGAGGGATGGTAGGGATCTATCTGCTCCATACGTGAAGCAAGGACATTGTCGCTATTATAGACCATTTCATGGAGTCGCTGCTCACTAGGTCATCAAGCTAATCCCAGTATAGAAATATTGCTAAAAGTAAAAGAATGCTTAAGAGACTTTCTTAAGACTTTGTGTTGTGATGATGAAAAATGATGATGGTGATGATTTGTTTTTAGATTTTCATAAAAATATTATGCATGAAATATATTTTAAAAATGATTTTTGCTAGGCATAAATTCCTAAGTGTGATAATTTTTTTTGAATAAGTCCCTAGGAATTATACCATGGTTGCAAAATGGAATGTTGACATAATGAAATGAAATAGAAAAAAATTGTGTTCTTTTTAAAGCACAATTGTGTAACATAATGATGTAATCCATATGTTTTTATGAATTATAATGAATGGAAAATAAAATTAGAACAATGGTTTGCGCTAGGCATAGAACTATAGGTATAGACTTATACCATCATCGCGAAATCCAAAAATAATTTGCATAATTGATTTTTGATTTTGAGATAAACAAAAAAAAAGGACTTGCGCTAGGCATAAAATTCCATTTTAGGTTTTGGAACTATACCATCATTGCGGAAGTCGAAGATATAAATAAATGTGATTTTATTACATGTTTTTGAAAGAAAATTTGGATTTTGGAAAGAAATATGTATGTAATTGGTTTTATACTAAACATATGTTCTTTTAAATAAGAATATGAAATGGTTCTGAAAGAATTACAAAGATATTTTAAACTATCTCAAAGACAAAATGTAGAATTATAAGAAATCGCATGTGCAAATGTGAGTTCATTACCGATCTTGATTTATCATAATGATAGAAAATATCTCAAATACAAATGTGTGTGCGATTGTATTGTTCATTTACCAATTTTTAGCAAGAAATTTTGATACAAGTAATTTTGAATTAACCAAATGAGTGTTCGTTGATCATGATTTATATGCATGTAACCGTACCAGACTACTGTGTAAGTTAGGTCATCAAGACATAGCTAATCCATAAGCCAACATAGGTCTATACAAAATAAGGTCGCTAATGTGACAAGCATATCACCACGCTAGGGATTACCCAAGGCCAAGCGGGTTGGGCACAAACCGCCTGTTATGGCGCTTACCTCATAGTTTTCGAATAATTGAGAATTCCAGGGATTCAAGCTCATTCACCCTCATTTTATTTTTCAAGGGGTAGGGAAAGGGATTTTATTGCTTTTTGCTTTTGCTTTTCTCCTTTTTTTTTTTTTTGTTTGATACTGAGATAATGCTAGAATATTGCTGTGATGATACAAAATAATATTTTTTCTTTTTCTCATTTACTTTGACTTTTTATTTTGCTTTTTGTACTAGGGATACTTGCTCGGATTGGCTATAGAGCAAGGGATTTTTATTCTGGGTAGGGGTGAGCTTGTCCTTTTGTCAATTCTTAAATATTCTAGACCATGTGCATGATAGGATAACAAGGGAAAATTTTTGCTCAAGAAACCATTTCTACTATGTAGCATCATATCGAATGTGCAATGAAGTCATTTTAATGTGAAGAGATGTACTTGGTTCAAGTAAATAACAAGATTAGTTCTTTATGCTCAAAACTTTATTTAATTCAACTATGGACTTTGATATAAGAGAGATTAATAATCATACCAAATAAAATCAAGATATTTATTCATGTGAATGTGAAAGTGCAGGATTCCAAATAAATACTAATTTATCCAAAATAACTAAAAATATGACTGCAATACTTCAAGAATTGACAGGTGTAAAAATAAAATATGTTTTGAAGATTTTGATGATTTTGAAGATTTTGATGATTTTGAAGTTTTTATATTTTGATTTTGATTGATGAATTGAATTGGTGGTATATACAAGATGATCTATATACACTATACAAGGTTATTTGAGTATAGCATGTCTAAGGTTGCTTCAAAATCAAAGGTGGTTTTGAAGGATAATTTGGTTGTGGTGAAGGTAAGAACAAAAGGTGATGAATAAAAGGTAGCGATAACAAAAGCTTTGTTATAATGTAGCAAAATATTTGACTTTATATGTGTAAAATTGACGGGGATCGAAAAATCAAACACTAATAATTCCAAAATTTCTTTTCTATTAATCTGGAAATGCTTTACATTAACAGCCCGCAGGCTTAACAAATACCAGTGCTAGGCTTGGTTCTTCACTCCTTTACGTGCGATCTTCAGATCCGCCACCACACTTGGAAGGAAAATGCACCACTCTCTAGCCGGCTCTCTCTGGCCTCGGCTCTGCAGCTCGACTTCACGAGTCTGCTTCTCCGTTTTCCCCCTCGTGCATGGCCCGACTTGCTCTTTTTATAACTTTGGCATGACTCTCTCTCTTCCAACTGGTGGCCCTTCGATTCATTTTTACCATGACTGTTTGTCTTCATAACTGCAATCTACATTGGCCTCTGTAACTGCCGTTCGACTCCCACTTATGGTTACATTTTTTGCACGATGCTTTGTCTTCGCTTACTTTCACTAAACCTTGGTGCCACATGTTGTTCTTGTGCTGTCACGTGTTTCTCAATGACATCATCCTGTAACGATCCCTGAAGATATCACCTATCATGATTTTGCGATATCATGACATGTCGTGATATCATGATGTTTTCCTTCATTGCTATCTTCCTTGCCCTTGGGTTGCGATATCGCGACATGTCGCGATATCATGACATTTTTCCTTTATGTGCCCTTTCTCGCCTTTGGGTCATGATATCGTGACATGTCGTGATATCGCAACATCTTCCTTCAGATGCCTCCACTCTTCTTCTCTGATCATGATTTCGTGACATGTCATGAAATCATGACATGTCACGAAATCATGACATTACCAATTGCTTCTCCTCCTGGCTGCTTCTGGTCGCGATTTCGTGACGATCGTGATTTCACCACATGTCATGAAATTGTGACAATTTACTTCGCTCCTCCTTTCGACTGTTCTGCATCGCAATTTCACGACGGTCGTGATTTCGCAACATGTCACAAAATCGTGACAATTTCCTTGCCTTCACCTTTTGGATGATCTATGTCATGATTTCGTAATGGTCATGATTTCGTGACATGTCGTGAAATCACGAAATCCTCCTCAGCTCCAATGCACATCTGCATGATGTCACGATTTTGTGACATGTCATGATTTCGTGACATGTGGCGTTTTCGCGACCCTCTGCCTTCAACTTCTGCTCTATTTTTGACCGTCGATGGATGCTCCTGCATCAAAAATTGATCATGTTACAAAATAAAATGTAAGAAGATAAGAAAGTTCTTCATTCTTATCACTATACTCCAAGTATTGATAAGATGGAGGGAGCATATGTGAAGGTGGAACTGATGGAGAAAAATTAGATGATGTTATTAGTGTGTGTTTCACACGTTTATGCAGATGATTAGAATGAGGATGTGTGGATGACAGAGCAGGGTAAAATTGAACTCCAACAGGTTCTGCCAAAGCACACATATCAAAGGGTCTGGTGTCACCATGAATGGTAACCAATTGATTCTTAAATTCAAATTTAACACACTGATGTAAATTTGAGGGAATAGCTTGCATCGCATTGATCCAAGGGCGACCCAAGAGTATATTGTATGATGTAGGGCAATGTACAATAAACACGGTCGTGTCTATGATTCTTGGACCAACTTGCAAGGGGATAGTAATAACTCCACACCTTTCTTGTGTTTCGTCATTGAAGGCTTTTATAAGCATATCGGTTCTTTTCATTTCATCACTTCTAAACCCAAATATTTTGTAGAAGTCAAAAGTGAAAATGTTTAAAGATGAACCATTATCAATCAAGACTCATTTAACTGCTACATCTCCAATTAGGGCAGTAATATATAAGGGGTTATCCTTATGTAAACTATGTTGAGGTATATCTCTATCCCGAAAGTCAATGCAATCGACTTCTCAAGTTATGATAGTATTGGCCATGGCTTCAGGTTGAATATTTTGTGGTACCATCATTTGGCTTAATGTGAGCATTAATTCATCCCTATGTGTAGGAGAAGATCTTAAAAGGTCCAAAAAGGAAATTCTAGTTGTAGTGTTTGATAATTGTTCATTAATAATATAAGGAGGTTTAGGTTGAACATTAGGCACATGGTTCCTTTTATTAGGAATTTTCAAAACAAATGGAGCTAAGCCATCATTCTGAGTTTGATCTTGTTGAGAATTTTGAGCCTGTTGTCGAGTAACAGCTCCGATGGTACCTACAATATTATCTTGCGAATGATGAATGGGTCTTGGTCTAGTGTTTATGGCTTGTTCATTAGAAAGTAATTGGTGAGAAGATGGTCTAGTAGTGACTCTTCTAGGAAATGGTTCTTCTAGAACCATAGAATTTGTGATGGGTTGAATAGTGTATGATTCATATTCAAAACTATTCGATTGATTTGAGGTGATTTCCATGCTACTTTTAGTTTTGTATTCTGTATCATTAATATCAGGTGTCCGAATATTATATAGAGGTCTGGTCATAACCATGGATAAAGTTGTATCAAAAATTTGTGGATCATGAACAGGTACATGTCCACTAATAGTCCCTACATATCGGGTAGGACGGGGAACATTATGATGCCCAATTTGATTAGCCACCTCTTTACCATGCTTTGGTAAAGGATGTTGAAATATGTCCACTGATTGATTGGCATTCTGATTCTAATTTTGGGGGATGTTCTTTTGAGTATTATTAGGAGGATTTTGTTTAGGTTGGAAGGCTTGCACCTCCATCTCATTTTTATCAATTAAATCTTGTATTTTATGTTTTAATCTTTTACAAGAGTTGGTAGCATGTCTAGGTCCTCTATGGAAATCACAGTGTAAATCAAATATGTATCCAGGTATATTTGGATCAGGTTCCTGGATAGCTGGTAATTGGATCAAACCTCGTTCTAATAATTGCAAGAGAATGGTCGATAAAGGTTGATTTAACCTAGTAAATTCTTAGGGTGGTTTATCAGGAGGTTTTAGTATAAATTTCTATGTTGTTTTCATAGCATTAACAGTAGTGATATTTCGACTATCAGTGACTCCATCACCCACAACTTGTTTGTTTTTATATTGATCTCTGGATGTTTTCTCATCATCTTTCTTTTTAAGCTGGCCTCTCCTAATGAGAGAATATTCCACTGTTCAAGCTAAATCTATAGCTTGATCGAAGGTGGTCAAGGTTGCGGTTGATAACTCATAGGATAGTTGTTCTTGTAAATTATTGATAAAGATATCCAACATTTCTTGATAAGGTAACACAAAGTGCAATTTTCCTATCAATTGTCTCCATCGAGCTAGGAAATCAGAAAAACATTCATCTTTGTCTTGTTTTAAGTTGTACAAATCTTTAATGGTTACATGCCTTTCAATGTAGGAACTAAATTGATGAACAAAAGACTTGGCAGTTTCTTCAAAATTTCTAAAGGAATGAGTGGGTAGTTGATAATACCATTCCAATGCCATTCCTCCTAAACTTTTTGGGAACATTTTTAGTAATAACAAGTCATCATGTGATATATCATGATAGGCTATTCTAAACATATGAAGATGCTCTATGGGATCCTCGGTTCCTTTGTATATAGGTAGGACAAGCATAGGAAAATGTTTAGGATATGGTTGTGCTACAACTATAGGATCTAAAGGCTGACTACACATCTCTCAATAATTGTATGAGGGATGGTAGGGATCTATCTGGTCCATGCGGGAAACTAACTGTTTCACCACGGCTTCCAGATTACCAGTTTTTTCACCATATTGGTTTGGTGGTACATGAGTATGGGATTTGTGAGCGTAGGATGGCATGACGTAAGGATTATATGCTATATTGCTATTATGCAAATGGTTGGTAGGAATATTATTATGAAGAAGATTTGTTGTAGCATTATGTTGTATCCGAGATTGTTGGAAATTTATGTTTGGTTTTGTTTTGGGATTTTTTTGATTTGAGGTATGTTGATCAATAACATGGCGAAATAGAGCAGTGAATGATGGTTTATTTTGTGTGGAAATAGCCCTAGGCTTGGTAATAGGCACTCTAGATGGTTGGGTAACCTGTTGTTGTTGCATATTCTAGATTATGGCGGCCATATCCAAATTGGATGGTCTAGCTTGATCACTTTCTTGATCAACGAAGGACAAGGGATTAGTGCATGTGTGATATATTTCTTCTAAGGTTGCTTGAGTGTCACTAATTTGATCCTTGTCCATATGGACTGATCTATTAAGGGCACCAATATTAGTATTGAGGAACTTCCAAAAATGTTCCATATTCTCAAAAGTAATCGCTCCTTCAAGAGATATTTTAGGAGATGAGGATCCTTCCTCTCTAACAGTTTCTCTTTGTTCATTTCCTTTAGCAAATTCTTCTTCTTGTTGTTCTAGGGTTCCTTCTTCCTGAATTGGGTCTTCAGGAAGGACATCTAGTTTGTTTCCTATTTTTCCTAACCAATATTCTTCTACTTCAATTTGTTTTCCATTCCTGAGTTTAGTCATTATGCTTAAATTTAGATTTTAGCAAATATATATTGATATATATATATATATATATATATATATATATGCAATAAATTTGGGAGGTATATATTTTAATTATATACCTACTATAAAGAAAATGTTTTGATTTTTGTTATATTTTGTTTTATTTTTATTTTTATGATAATATTAAAAAGAGAACAAACAATATACTAAATGCAAGAAATAATAATAATAAAAAAATGGCCTAGTTTTCTATAAATAGTTTGTAGATGTCATTGATGGGATCAAGTTCATCAGGAGTCATGAAATGCTCCTCTTCAAACTGGAAATGGTTTTTCAGGAATTTGACAAAGTGTGCTATGGTGATATCATCTACTTCATACTCAAACTTATAAAAATAGATTTCATGGTAATAATCTCGATATAACATAGCTCTAGGAACTCTATTCCATATTTTTTTATCCATAAGAACGACCTCTTGATCCTCTATATGAGATATAAATTTATGTACTACAATTGCGTTCTCAAGGGATTCCTCAAAGGTGTACAATTCAGAAGACACAAGGGCTCTTTTATCTGCTAACCACCTATGGCAAGATCTTTGAAGCTCATGATATAAGGTTACTTGATTAGGATCCAGGATTCTATCTAGGAAAAACCTCTTGATTTGCCTAAGTTCTGTTGACCTAGATGAAATAAGATTCAATCTCCTATTAAGTTCGTCCCACAAAAGTTGGACTCTATTTGCTTGAGGTACTCTAAGCACAGAGGTAATCTCTATGGCTGCTAATTGATTCTCAACATTAATGGTGATAGCTCATATTTTATTATAATCTACCATCTAAATATTATATGCAATCTTACTTTGTTTATCTGATGATTCTAAATGCATTTATGTTTTATTTTTTTTTTTGGATTGTTTTCAAAAGGTTTTTAGTTTTCACATCGGGTTCACCAAAATGTATCGCTCCAAATTTTTTGCATCCTTACCTTCAGGCTATAGGATCCGTGCCCGGAATGGGGATGCGATAAGGATGGGACAATACCTCAGACTGAGAGGCCCTTTCAAGGTCATGCCTCTCGAGGGGAGGGTATAAGGGTGAATTTTTGATGGATGGTGGGTTCACCAGGAAACTTTTGAATGGCAGTTTCCACACCTAGGTTGAGATTAGTTTTGATGTGTTCATTTTGTACTTTAATCATTCATATCCTAGGTTTGGCCAATATGAATCTAAGCTATATATGCCAATGCTAATTTATATGAATACAAAGAACATAAATAAGTGCTAAACACAAAAAGTATGCTAAATGAACAGAATATACCTGATTTCGGATGTATGATGAGGATTCTAAGTTTTGAAGTAGTTAAATCATCTCAAATCATATGTGATCATCTGAAATTTCATAGAATCATCTCAGATATCAGTCGGTCATTTGAGATCAGACGAAATCATCATCGATCTGACGAATTCGTCAGACGAATTCATTAGAAACTTGAAGTCATAGAGATAGATACCAAAAACTAAAAATACAACTACAAAAGCAAGGGGAAATGATATAAATGATAGTGAATTTTCCTAAATGACAGATCCAAATAATGATTAAAGGAAAATGTATTACTTTAATACTTTAATTTACCTTTAGCATGCATCTATACTAAATGAGGTGAACTCTAGGATGCAGGAATAAAATAAACCAAGCTAATGCATAAGAAAATGAAGAGAAAAGATAAGAAAATGCACAATTCAGGCTCTAATTTCCCCCAATCCGGACTACAGTCAAGATCACATCCAATCGTATGAGATCATCGCCGATCTATGATAGGATCGTCCAAAATTTTTTGGAATTGATTGCGATGATCCGAGCTTGCTCCGACTGAAAAACAATAAGATTCCTGCAAGAAAACTTGAAATACCAAATACAAATGATGGTACGAGGATGTTCTAATGCACAAGGAGCTAAATTTGTAGAGAAATCAGTCAACCAAGGGATTCAAGGGGGGTTCAGGGGGATAAACTAAGAAAATCCTATTTTATATAGTATTAGGGAGAGGTTTGGAGGTTGGAGATCATCCCAATTTGGGAGATCTCCAATGGGGGATGCGAGAAGGATTCACGTCGGGTTCACCAAAATGTATCACTCCAAATTTTTTGCATCCTTACCTTCAGGCTATAGGATCCACGCCCATAAGGGGGATGCGAGAAGTATGGGACAATACCTCAGAATGATAGGCCCTTTGAAGGTCATGCCTCTCAAGGGGAGGGTATAAGGGTGAATTTTTGATGGATGGTGGGTTCACCAGGAAAATTTTGAATGGCATTTTCCACACCTAGGTTGAGAGTAGGTTTGATGTGTTCATTTTGTACTTTAATAATTCATATCCTAGGTTTGGCCAAGATGAATCTAAGCTATTCTATATGCCAATGCTGATTTATATGAATACAAAGAACATAAATAAGTGCTAAACACAGAAAATATACTAAATGAACAAAATATACCTGATTTTAGATGTCTGATGAGGATTCTAAGTTTTGAAGCAGTCAAATCATCTCAAATCATACGTGATCATATAAAATGTCACAGAATCATCTTAGATCTTAGTTGGTCATCTGAGATCAGACAAAATCATCATCAATCAAATTCATCAAAAACCTACAGTCATAAAGACAGATACCAAAAACCAAAAATACAACTACAAAAGCAAGGGGAAATGATAGAAATGATAGTGAATTTACCTAAATGACAGATCCAGATAATGATTAAAGGAAAATGCATTATTTTAATACTTTAGCATGCATGTATACTAAATGAGGTGAACTCCAAGATGCAGGAATAAAATAAACCAAGATAATGCGTAAGAAAATGAAGATAAAAGATAAGAAAATGCAAAATTTAGGCTCTGATTGCACCCAATCTATACTGCAGTCGAGATCGCCTCCAATCGTACAAGATCATCGTCGATCTATGACAGGATCGTCCAAAATTATCTAGAATCGATTGCGACGATCCGAGCTTGCTCTGACTGAAAAACAATAAAATTCCTGTAAGAAAACTTGAAATACTGAATAAAAACAATGGTACGAGGATGTGCTAATGCACAAGAAGCTAAATTTGTAGAGAAATTAGTCAACCAAGGGATTCAAGGGGGGGTTCATGGGGATAAACTAATAAAATCCTAGTTTATATAGGATTAGGTAGATGTTAGGAGGTTGGAGATCATCCCAATTTGGGAGATCTCCAATGGGGGATGCGAGAAGGATTCATTTCAGGTTCACCAAAATGTATCGCTCCAAATTTTTTGCATCTTTACCTTTAGGCTATAGGATCCATTCCTGAAATGGGGATGCGAGAAGGATGGGACAATACCTCAGACTGAGAGGCCCTTTGAAGGTCATGCCTCTCAGGGGGAGAGTATAAGGGTGAATTTTCGATGGATGGGGGGTTCACCAGGAAAATTTTGAAACGCAGTTTCCACACCTATGTTGAGAGTAGGTTTGATGTGTTCATTTTATAATTTAATCATTCATATCCTAGGTTTGGCCAATATGAATCTAAGCTATTCTATATGCCAATGCTGATTTATATGAATACAAAGAACATAAATAAGTGCTAAACATAGAAAGTATGCTAAATGAATAGAATATACCTGATTTCAGATGTCTGATGAGGATTTTGAGTTTTGAAGCAGTCAAATCATCTCAAATCATATGTGATCATCTAAAATGTCACAAAAATGTCTCAGATCTCAGTCAGTCGTCTGAGATCAGATGAAATCGTCATCGATCTGACGAATTCGTTAGAAACCTGTAGTCACAAAGATAGATACCAAAAACCAAAAATACAACTGCAAAAGCAAGGGGAAATGATAGAAATGACAGTGAATTTGCCTAAATGATAGATCTAGATAATGATTAAAGGAAAATGCATTACTTTAATACTTTAATTTACCTTTAGCATGCATCTATACTAAATGAGGTGAACTCCAAGATGCAAGAATAAAATAAACCAAGCTAATGCATAAGAAAATGAAGAGAAAAGATAATAAAATGCAAACTTTAGGTTCTAATTTCCCCCAATATGGACTACAGTTGAGATCACCTCCAATCATACTAGATCATCACTGATCTATGACAAGATCATCCAAAATTTTTTGGAATCATTTGGGACGATCTGAGCTTGCTCTGGCTGAAAAACAATAATATTCTTGCAAGAAAACTTGAAATACCGAATACAAAAAATGGTACTAGGAAGTTCTAATGCACAAGGAGCTAAATTTCTAGGGAAATCAGTCAACCAAGAGATTCAAGGGGGGTTCAGGGGGATAAACTAAGAAAATCCAAGTTTATATAGGATTAGGGAGAGGTTAGGATGTTGGAGATCATCCCAATTTGGGAGATCTCCAACGGGGGGGACTTTAACTACGCAGACATGCTTTCTGCCCAAGTTAGAGAAGCTATTGAGACATAAACTAATTATGAAAAAATTGTTTTGGGATAAAATCATCTAGACATTTTGTTCTAGATGAATTCATAAGATCTGGGATGATTTCATCTGATCGCTGATGATATCATCCAATGGTCAAAACAAATCCTAAAAATGGTATGGAAAATGAGGAGAGCGGGTAACGGGTAGTTTGGGTTAAAATTCAATTTTTATCTTTTTACTAAGGTTTAATTGCACCAATTTTAGGGTGCTATAGTACACACCCATAAGAGATTACCTCAAGTTAGGTAACCTCCCACTTGGATTGACACACACCATGAAAATATCATTTAAACAGAAAGCAACAAAACATGTCTTTCTAGGAGACATTTTGTATCGTCAGAGCTATGAAAGAATCCTCCTTCATTGCTTGGACTAGCAGGAGTCCACTTGGGTGATCACCCAAGCACACGATGGTACATGTGGTGGCCACTTCAACAGTATGGCCATCACAAATTGCATTCTCCGCATGGGCTATTATTGGCCATCTTTAGAACGAGATTGTTGCGCATATGTAAAGAAGTGCATGAAGTGTCAACACCATGCCAATTTGACACACATACCTTCCCAGGACTTGCATCCAATCCAATTGGCTTGGCCATTTTTACAGTGGGGTTTAGATCTAATCGAAAAGATCTCCCTTGCATCGTCAGATCATCACATGTTTATCATAACGACCATAGAGTACTTCACCAAGTGGGTGGAAGCAATTCCACTAACCTCTATGACTGGACCCCGCATTGCGGAGTTTATTTTACATAATATCACATGTCATTTTGGTATTCCATACAAGATCATCTTGGATAATGGGACGTCATTCAAGAACAAATATGTGCATGCTTTGACAAAAAAGTATAAAATTCAGCACAATTTTTCAACACCTTATTATCTGCAAGCAAATGGGCAAGCAGAGGCATAAAAAAAAATGGTAGTCACTATCCTCAAAAAGACAGTCACATATAGTCATAGGGATTGGCACATTCAAATCCTGCTTGCCCTGTGGGCTTATCACACTAGCATTTGGATGCCCATTGGGGAAACTCCATTTTCGCTAGTGTATGGCTCCAAGGCAATCATACCTCTCGAGTTGGAAATACCTTCCCTACACATCTCAATGCAAGAGTTCATCGATGATGACACTATGTGGCAGGACTGGTTAGACCAACTTACGTTGCTCGATGAACGATGCGTCAATGCTCTCAAACATTTACGTATCTATCAAGAGTGACTTAGTAGAGCGTACAACATGAAATTTCACCTAAGGGACTTTTAGGTTGGTGACTTGGTATTAAAAGAGAACCAACAAAATTCTAACTTGCTGCCCCATCTAAGGGACAAGTTCATGGCAAATTGGTTAGGTCCCTATGTAATTGACAGTAAAATAGGACCTGGAACATATCGAAATGCCTCTCTTGAAGGAATCAAGGAACTAGAACCCTTGAACATCAGTCATTTGAGGCCATTCCACATTAAGAGAGCCATAGCCCACCATAAAAGCTCCAAGGATTCCAATAATCGCTTGGTCAAACCCAAAAAGCTCCAAGGATTCTCACAATCACTTGGTCCACCTAAAACGCTCCAAAGGTATCCATAAACCCTTTGGTCAAACCAAAATCTCTAAGGATTCCTACCATCACTTGGTCAAACCAAAAGCTCCAAGGATTCCTACAATCACTTGGTCAACCTAAAAAGCTCCAAGGATTTTTGCAATCACTTGGTCAACTTACAAAAGATCCAAGGATTCCCACAATCACTTGGTCAACCCCAAAATGCCCCAAAGGTATCAATAATCCCTTTGGTCACCCTAAATGCTCCAAGGATTCTCATAATCGATTGGTCCACCTAAAACGCCCCAAAGGTATCCATAAAACCTTTGGTCAAACCAAAATCTCCAAGGGTTCTCACAATCGCTTGGTCAAAAACAAACAAAAAATTAAAATCATCAAGAATAACAAAAAACAAATTGCATCTCAATTTCATGAATACTCATAAAAATCAAAATACAAAAATATAATAAACTGCATTAGGCATCGCATCCATACATGGCATATTTGTTGGTCATACATGTCACAAGCACCATAGACTGTAATTAATCAGAAATTCCATCATTTTCCACTTTCAATCCATTTTATAAACACATCCATATAGAATAACACCATCCACATTTTAGCATGGTCAGTTGTCTCCTAATGAATTTAGGGTTTTTGCCATTCAACTATCTTTAAATTTCTAGCCAAAAACTATACAAATTTAAATAGATTTTATAAGGGTAGAGTTTTACTTGGATCACACCTCATTGTGTAACATCCCTACACAAGTTAACACACATAAAATAATTCCCAAGTTGTGTGAACGCAAGAGAAACGTACAAAGCAGTCTAGGGTACCATAGGCAAAAGGTTAGCCTATTAATCCCCCTATGCGAATGGTTCAAGAATGTTAAAGATTGACAAAAGGACAAGCTCTTCCCCATCAATTCCCCCTAATAAATAGTGGTTTTCACCACTAGCAAAAATCCAAATCATCGTTGGTCCCCAAAGTCATAAGGATTCATACTACATGCCCTTGACAAGGATGGGTAGTCATCCCCAAGGCCTAAGAGATCAATGCCATTACATAATCATATCCCCAAACACATTTGGTCCCCAAAATTCATAAGGATTTTTACTACATGCCCCTGACAAGGATGGGTAGTCATCCCCAAGACCTAAAGGGTCAAGGCACTTACATAATAACATCCGTAATCACCTTTGGTTCCCAAAGTCATAAGGATTCATACTACACATCCTTGAACAGGATGGGTAGTCATCCCCAAGGCCAAAAGGATCAAGGCCATTCATAAGCCAAAACCTTACGAAGCTCAAAATGCAAAATCAAATAACAGTGGTTATCACCACTATTCAAATCCCTTGCTCAAAAAGAAAAACAAAAAGAGAAAAATAAACAGTGATTTTCATCACTATGTATGAGAGCAAGTATCCCAACAAGTTGAGCAAATAAAATACGCTTGAGATTGAATCCCTATAATTCTTAGCATTCGAAAAACCATCTAGGTGATCCTCATTACGGGTTTGGTGGACATCCTACCTAACAATGGCGGTATCCTAAACGCATGACGATATGTCTATCACATTAGCTTTGCATGTGAACAGACCACTGTTTGCATGTGGATGAGCTAGCTTATGGTACCTTAGATTGTCCCATGGATTAATATTACTAAATACAACAACGAAGTTAGTGGAGATAATTAGGTGATCCTCAGTACAGGTTTGGTTGACGGCCTATCTGGCACTGGCGGTATCTTGACAAATATCACATAAACGAACTCAATTGCACACACAAAGATGTGAAATACCTTGGTCAAATTCAAGTCTAATTTGTACCTTGTTCAAAAGTCTTGTGAGATAAATGTAAAGTCTTGGTTAGTTAATTACAACATCTAAATCTTAGAAAACCTTAACTACATTTTAAAACAACTGGTACATTTCATTACTTACATCACCATTAGAAAATACAAAAAATACAAAAACAAAATTATCACATGCAAAGTCATTCCACAAAGCAATCACATCGTATAGAAAGCCAGTAACTCCTATAAAGTCTATGGTACCATCAAAAAGTTACCAACAAATCATTTCATCCATTCCATATGCATACATCATATAATTAGAAACATCGCATTCATGATAACACATGCATACATCATCATAAATAAATGTGCATAAAACAAAAAAATAACTCATGAAAAGTGTATAACAAAAAAGAAAAGTCATGCATATATATCGTCAACATGCTCATAGGCTATAGTGAGTTGGTCCTCTAACCTCACAAAACAAAGCAAAAACTCAAAAACCCCTAAGCCTAGGGCATCAGCCACCATGATCATGCAGGATCGATACGACAAGAACTACCCCTCGGGGTGTGGGTCCTATGTGACATCTAAGGGTGGCTACTGCTAGCCCCTGCATCATGAACACTAGCACCCCCCTCATCCAGCCATGTATGATGAGACGATGCTGACTACTCAGTATCACTGTCTCTTGTCCGACATGAAGACCCACCTCCAGGGAGCTCAGGTAACCGCCCACCGAGGTAGATAATAGCTACCCATAAATCCATCCAATGCCAAAACCAATATGCCTCCCATCGATGGTACGTAGCCACTACATCATCATGCTATGCCAACTGAGTTTGCAAGAGATCCCTCTCCCACACAGTATCTGTGTCCCTATCCTACCGATGATACGTAGCAAATGCATTCTCCCACTCTGCCAATTGAGTCTGTAGGAGATCCCTCTCTTGTAAAGCCTCCCCAAGCTCCTCATCCTATCTTTGAAGTACATCCTCCAATCGCACTATCTCAATGTGATCCCTCACCTCCACACCCTTTGAGACAACCTGGTGCATAGGCATATCTGGGACTACGAGCTGCTTCAGATCTCACTACTCTGGGATGTCTTGTGTATCCACCTACTTCAAAATTCCAAAATCATTCCACCCAAAGCTTTCAACCTCCACCATGTCCGCATCCTCAAGCAGAGCATCCCAACCCTCTCCTGATGCCTTTGCACCCTCACCACCTACTGTTGCATCCTCTGGACCCCCTAGAGTCCCCTTGCCTCGCCACCACTACAATTTCCAACACTGGTCATAATCAGTGGTTGACCTAACATTGTCCACGTTAGGGACATCGATCCCAAGATCTTACTCCTCACCAAGCGGCTTGATGATCGGCCAGGCAAGATTCCTCTTGTCACCCCGATGCCGATAGATCAAGGGCTCACCAAGCAACCCCTGGTGCACCCCAAACTATCGCATCACTCAAACATACAAAAAGTACTCCTACTCGGTCCCGTGCTACCCAATCAGCCATCTCCCATGTACACCCATCAGAGCCACTCTCCAGACTCAAGCTAGGTTGGACATTCCTAGTATGGGCACTAGAACACCTCCCCTGGAGCAAGCCGAGCGAAGGCATTAGCATAGTGCCCTACGGCACCTGTCCACCACTAACTCTACCCTTGTTCCTCATACTGCCACCATAGAGCCGCATACCATATCTCCCTATCCACCATATCTACCCAAGTAGTCCATGGCAAACCCTATGGCTGCTCCACAGCTATGTGTTGCCACCCCAACACTACAACAGGTAGCTGCACCCAATCCCCTTTTGCCTCTGGAAGCGGACCTCGTACAACTCATCATAAAGCTATGCCAAAAGTGTTTGTCCCCACCTCATAATCAAAGGTGCCTCCGTCGGGCACTCGACCAATCTGAACACTACCTCCAGTAGGTTCCATGGGAACCTCATGCCTGAGGAGTCAGGCAGCAACATGTTGTAGATGAGGGTCATCAGTAATGCATGCATCACCCCCAACATGCCCCTTTCTAGCCACCATCACACCAAAATACCGTTAGATAGGCATGATCCCCCACCATAGGCTCTAGCCGAGTCACCTTCTTGAGCCCAAGGGCATAAAGCCACTCCCATTTAACCACAGTCAACGCCTCCCGTGCTTAAAAACAAAATAGTAGGCACATGGTACCGGCTCTTCACAACCTGCAATAGAAAATAAATCAAAAACATTAAAACATGACAAAAACAAAAAACAAAATAAAATTGTACAACACTAAAACAAACATACACAATGTCTAAACACAAAAACATTTAATAAATGTACAACATACACATTAGCAAAATGCAAGTATATACATTAATAAAAAAATAAAAAATTCAAATAACACTTTGTCAGTTCCTAGGGTTTTTAACTCTAGTATCACACTGATAAATAAAAACAAAACAAAAAAATTCAAATAACACTTTGTCAGTTCCTAGGGTTTTTAACTCTAGTATCACACTGATAAATAAAAACAAAACAAAAAAATTCAAAAACACATTTGTCAGTTCCTAGGATTTTTAACTCTAAAATCAAACTGATAAATAACTACAATAACAAAAAAAAATTCAAAAACACATTTGTCAGTTCCTAGGGTTTTTAACTCTAAAATCCAACTGATAAATAACTACAAAAACAAAAACAAAAAAACTAAGTTTTCAGTTCCTAGGGTTTTCTTCCTAGTTTAAACTGATAAAAAAAAAAAAACACAATTAACAGTTAACCTAGGGTTTTCATCCTAGTCTACATTGAAAAAAATACAAAACCAAAAATAAACAGTTAACCTAGGGTTTTCATCCTAGTCTACACTGACAAAAAAAAACAAAATACAACAAACAGTTAACCTAGGGTTTTCATCCTAGTCTACACTGACAAAAAAAAAATAAAACTACACAAAACAATTAACCTAGGGTTTTCATCCTAGTCTAAACTGACAAAAAAAAACAAAATACAACAAACAGTTAACCTAGGGTTTTCATCCTAGTCTAAACTGACAAAAATAAAAAAACAAAATTAATAAAGTTAACCTAGGGTCTGACCTTAGTCTAAACTGATAAACAACAACAAACAAAATAAAAACAAAGCGAATTTTTTGACCTTCATTCAAACTAGGGTTTTTTACCTTAGTTTACACAAAATCAAATCTAACCTAGGGTTTTTAACTCTAGTTTAAAACAAAAAAATCATTACAAACAACTCTCGGGTTTTTTACCTTAGTTTACAAAAATCAAATTTTAACCTAGGGTTTAAACTACAAAAACAAATCAAACAAAATAACAACTAGGGTTTCTAACTCTAGTTAAACAAAAATAACACATTTACCTAGGGTTTTCATTTTACTGTAAAACTAAAAAATACAACACAATAAAATTTTTCAGTTCCTAGGGTTTAACATTCGTCTAAAACTGATAAATGACATAAACCAACCTAAATTTTTTTTTTTAAAGTTAAGTTTTCAATATTAGTTTCAACTAGGGTTTATTTTTTTTCACTTACAACAAAACATAAATTCACAAAAATGACACATTTAACTAGGGTTTTCATTTTTAATTTGAAAAATAAAATACAAAAGAAAAAAATGAATTGCGGTTTTAAAACTGTAACACAAACCAAAATACAAAGGAGGATCACTTACCGGTCTCACTTCGGCTCCACCGCTTGATGATCCGGTTCGTGAAATCATGGTGTTCAATAAAATTTGACAGTGCTCCACTATGCGAACTTGACCTCCTCCTCCTCATAGCTCTCAAATGCTAGGAAAAACAAATGCAAATGAGTCCAAAACCTAGTTTTGGCCCTTAAATAGGCTTTTAAGCCTGTAATAATTCCCCCCTAGGATGAGCACTCTAGTTAGAACTCATCCCAACCTAGGACGATTACTAAACTGGTAGTCATCCCACCCAGGGACGATTACAGAGCAAAAAATTCAAAAACAGTAAAAATTGCACCAAAATGCACAAAAAAATAGCAATAAACTTGCCGATCAAAGGGGCCTTTGCGCCTACGATTCTTGGCATGAAAAACTGACATTGGGGTCACAAATACTCACTATCCTACTCCCTAAGAAGGCTATCATAGCCAGACTACTCCATGGGAGGACGAATTTTCAAGAATTTCATCCCCAAACGGTGTCCCAAAAAGGGTCCAAACCCACCCAAAAATAGCAATAACATTTCCAAATGAAGGCGCCTTTGTGCCTGACATTCTTGGCATTCAAAACAGATGTTGGGGTCACAAATTATCACTATCCTACTCCCTAATAAGGCTACCATAGCCGGACCGCTCCAGGGGAGGATGGATTTTTGACAATTTTAGCTCCAAAATGCGTCACAAAAAGGGTTCAAACCCCCCAAAAATAGGTCAAAATGTTCAAAAAATGCGTAAGCATTCAATGAAAAACAACTGAAGGCACCCTTACATAAGTCATCTTGGGTCAAATGACTCATCGATTTTCTCATGTCGGTCATTCCATCATTGATTTGTCGCTTGAGGGGGTAGTCACACTTAGTCACCAATCAAAAAAAACACACCCAATCAAGGAAATGGCACACATTCAAAGGATCATTGACAAAGACAATCACGCTCCTTCTTGGGGCAGCAAACAAGTAATAATCACAAGCTGATCAAACACTTGGCATTCTCAAATCATGAACTCAAGGTTCCCATAGATAAAAGGCTATGCACTTTCCCTATTCATGACTAAACAATGTTCAAGATCAAGTAACACCTCAGCAAAAAAAGGTTAACACTTGAATTAAGCTCCTTAGCTTGTCAAAAGCAAGGATTCAAGAATGTGTGCACTTTCCATACTTGATGCATCAAAATTTTGTTAGGTTACTGAGAAAACCTAATCATTAGTGCTTTGGTTATCTATTTTTTTCTCAGCACTGCGCCACGCATAGTGCATCCCAAAAAGGAGCATTTATAGACACCAAAATAGCACCAATCCGATTATGTGAAAACAAGCACTGATCGAATTGACATACATAGCCCCGAGGGCAGCCCCTAGAGGTTAAACAATGGTCCTAACCACTCCCACAGTAGTTTGGAAGGTCAGAGGTCAATTTGGCACCTTTTTAGCACTTTGCTCCCTACTCATCCCACTTTGGGATGATTACAAACTGGTATTCATCCCACCCAGGGACGATTATCAGCATTCATCCCAGGGTGGGATGATTAGCAGATTTGACTGGCAAAAATTCAAACCTCGATAGGTCTGCCACTTAACTGCACCTTCAGGGCATGCAATTGCAAGGAACAGCTTCAAATCAAGGAGAGAGACTTCGGTCATACATGCCTTGATCATGGAGGCCTCATGCAAAGAGACTCTAAATTAGGGAAGAATATTTTCTCCCAAAATAGGACAAAAAAGTCAAGTGGCGCCATCGCATGCGCATTCAAAGAGAGAGATCCTAGGTCTATATATTGGTGATTCTTATCACCCCAAAAAAAGGAACAAGGAGGAACATTTGGAGCAACAAAGTGCTGCCAAATTACATCCTCACCCATCGTTTGTGCTTTTACATCCTTGATATCTCTTTTGGAAGGGAGGTTATTGGGTGATTATTGAAATTGCAATCCGGACCCAACCTGAAAATTTGGCCACAATACCCCACCAAATTTGCCAATACAACCCCATAAAATGTTTTGGACCCATACCAAGTGGATTGGTGCCGAAACTGAGTCCCAAACAATGGGCATCCTGCCCCCGAGCACCCCCCACACTATTGTAGTTCTAATCGCCCCACCCCATAGCGATTAGAAATCTATGGTAGATTTCCATAATTTTTATTTTGCATTTGGTTCTAGGTCACTTAAATATGCTTTCATTTAAATTTCATGTGATTATGACAAGTTTTGGCTGTGATTTTATCATTTCTCACTTTCGCTAACATACAGGGATCATCATCAGATACAGGGCAATTGAGGTCAAATTAACTAAATCCGACCATCTGGGTCATCCCAAAATTCCCCATTTTACCTAACCCCAACTTTGTAGGTGTTTTGGAGGCCTCTAGAATAGACATTTAGGAGGTGGCTTTTGGATAGGTTATGATAGTCCTAATCATCCCACCTCGGAGTGATTAGAAATCTGTGCAAGATTTCTGAACTGTTCCTTTTGTAGTGGCTTCTTGGTAATGTTTTATTGCTTCTATCAAATTTTCAGCTCATTTTGATATGTTTTAGTTATCATTTTAATTATTTTATGCATGCACTGACCGTAGGCCTTGGGGATCGCATGTTTCTCTCCATCCGTAGGTGCTACTAACCATTTACTATTTCTCTGAATGTAGGATCTCGAGACTGGAGGGGTAGAAAAGAACCATATACATATTCATGCAAGCGGCGATGACGTTTGGTCCACCTAGTTTCAATGTGGGCATGCGGAAGATCTCAAAGGGGAATATATCATTCATCGTGTAATCAAAATATGTCCAATGCTCCTAGCCCCTAAAAAGGGAGGAGATGTATTGTAACCTGATTTTGAGAAAATCAATAAAATAAAGGGCTGCACTTTTACACTTGCTTTTAATATCATTTTCGTTCGTTGGTTTTCCTTCTTTTCATGCATTCTCGTTCGTAGGACTTAGCGTTGCATTTCCCCTTCTATTTTGCTTTCGTATCCTCGTGCTTTCACATTCCTACATACCCTTCCATGGGGCAGTTCTGTGTCACCTCATTGAATTGTAGAGTCTTTGCTTGCACATCATGGGTAGGCAGGGGGTCTTTGAAGACCTCCATCTGTTGGTTGTTTGGTGCTACGGGATTATCCACCACTAGCGTTTTATTGTCTATTAGGTCTTGCACTAAGATTTTGAACTTCCAACATGCGTAAAGGTCATGTCATTTCTATCGATGAAATCTATAGTACAAGTCTTCCCTATAGCCCTTAGTTTTTGGCATGTTGGGTTCTATGGATCGAATTTTTGGCAGGTTTATCAAGTTTTCTGCGAACAAGCGGTCAAACAAGGAGTCTTTAGACTCTGTGAAGGGTGTGAATTGTCACCTAGGGTGATGTTGCTAATTTTGCTCTTGCCTATGATTTTCCTTTTCATAGGTGTCAAGAGGAACTGCCTGATAATTAGCCTTTGGGGGTTGTGTTGCTTATGCAGGCTTAGGTATGTTTATAGCAACCTGATTGACCGCGGCGGGTTTTGATTACGTTGACCCAATTTTGGCATATTTGGGCCACTCTTTCTTGCATGGCTTGGCAATCTTGCCATCCTGTATCTTGATATCCTCAATGATTCTGGCTTGCACCAGAGATTCCTCGAGAGTGGTGTATTGCTACAACTAAAATAGCATGGATATCGACCTCAAACAACTCTTCGAGAGCATTTGGGTTAGGTCGGCCATGGGAGGGAGGTAAGGTAGCTTTGAAAGCAATGTCCTCCATAAATTTCCATAAGTTGCCATGGTCTCTTAATCATACTTCCTGAGGCTAGCTAGGTCACTTAATGATGCCTTCTTCTTGGTATTGAAGGCAAAATGTTCAAGGAACGCGTCCACTAGCTGGTCCAGGTTACTAATGATATGCTTCGGCAATTGGGTAAACCAATCCGAGGTAGGGCCTGCGAACATGGTTATAAATGTTCTTAGAAGTAAAGCATCGTTGTCTTGAATGCCAAAGCATTGGCTTAGGAATCTTGTCATGTGCTCTTAGGCATCCTCATCCCCTCTAAATATTACCAATTGAAGCATTTTAAAGTTTTTAGGGTATGGGGGTGCAGACACTGAAGGATGCACAGGGTGACTCCAGAGCTGGCGTAAAGTGGGCTTTTGGGTCCCAAAAGTCTTGGTCTCCATAGAATCTAAGCGCTCTAGCAGTTCTTTGTATGCATCAAAATATTTGATCTCTTCCTCCTTGTTTTGTTCCCTTTGCGAATTGCAGGGAGCTTGAGGCCTATAGAGGGGCAACCGGGTAGCGCCCTTGCCTTGGTAGGCTGTTTCAGCCCGCTCTTCTTCTTGCTTGAATTCCTCATAGGCTTCTTGAGGAGTTCCTGGGTGTGACATATAAACATGGGTGGGTGCCCACGGAGGGTGCCCTAATTGGCTCTAGGGGTGGTCTCCCGCTTAGGTCTAGGAGGTCTTAGAGGTAACCCTTGATAAGGTCGTGGAGACCTATCTAGAACCATGGGGTTGTGTCTCTCATACAACTCTGTCCTATGCGTGTGAGGGGTTGGGACCCTCTCAGACATAGTTTTCTAGAGCAACTCATCTATCTGAAACCAAATGTGCTCTTTTCTAAGGCGATATAGGTGCTCTAACTATTGTTGGTCTTGCTCAAGCTGCATGATTTGTGCTTGGTGAGTGGCATGTTTGGCAACTGCCAAGTCGATTTGTTCTACCGTCTTGAGTCTAGGAGCCCAGATGCCTCCCCTACACATCTATCTCGGTCATGATGATCCGAGATCTCTATAGGTCACTTTCCTTTGTTGATGTTAGTGTCATTCACCTGATGCTTTGGCCTCAGTATGTGATCCTAATATATAGCAGGTGCAAAAGTGCATTGTTCCTATGCTGTGTATTTCTCTTGAGGAATATAGTGGTTTTCCTCATGCTCCCTTTCGTATATGTGAAAGAGACGGGTAGATTTGGCTCACCCTGTCTGAAGAGCCTTGCACTTTGGATTTGGACTATTGTTTCTGATAGTAATAAGGGGTAGAGGAGGGATGATGTAATCATGTGGCCCCTCCCTATGGACCCTATGTTGTTCTAGCGCTTCATCACGTGGTGGCCACTCATAACAAGTGTCTAAGGGAGCCCTCCTATCTATGTTGAGTGCCACATGTATGGTCTCCTCCTGAAAGGGTCTATGTTGCATGGGTGTGCCCCTTGAAGGGGTGCCTCTATAGTCTCATTTCGTCATGGTATTATGTGGACTATTTTGTGGGTCAGGCCACCAAGGTGGTATGACCAAGTCCTTGGGGCTATAGCGGAGGCGACTTGTGCCCCCTTGTACACTTTTTGTAGATTTTTCCCGTGATTGGGTTTGGCTACGGGTGTACACCATGGTGGTGTCTCTCTACAAGATATGTAGGTTTTTATCTTCTTTACAATTTTTTTATGCTACACTAAAAAAATAGGAGCCACACAAGAAAAGAAGTGATTATCTCATTTATAGATTAAAGGTGTGCCCTAGATCTGGTTTAGTGTGTTTTGATTTTGTGGTGAAAATTTTGTAAAGAATTTTTTTTTGTATCTGCAATATGAGGGCTCTTATATCTCCCAAAATGGTCACCCATTCAATATACCATTACCAAGCTGTTATACCGAACCTCTCAATATACCCGCCCTTACGTGAGGGAAACTATTGGTACGCGAGAGCATAATAGTATGTGGAACATAGGGGGTACAAAAGGGGAATAACTCTATTTTTGACACCTACCATAGAAGAATTATCCTCATGCACTGGGAATCACCCCAGCTACACTTGGTTAGCTTTCATCAGGATTTATGTCTAGCAATAGTCACGATCAGAGTTATGTATGCAAAATTCAAGCCAAGGTGGTGATGAAATCCACCGTTGGTCTTATCAAGTGTTGGGGTTTTACGACTAACTCCTTGATGTTTATATTGTCACGTGGTGTGTGTGGTTCTTTTTACTTGTGCAAAGAAAGGAAACATGCAATAAACTCTTACATGTAAGAAAAAAAGGAAAAATCATAGAAACACAGACAAAAAATTACAGAGGTGTTCAGAAAACCTACCTCTTCTCTGCCCACACCAGATGCCCCTAAGTTTTTGCTCAAAAATTGCATAGAGAGCTAATCATATTAGGGTGGGATGAATAGTAGATCTGTATTCATCATAATGTGGGATGAATGCCTTATTCATCCTGGGGTGGCACAAATTCTAGTTTGTATTTGTCACATGGTGGCACGAGCAGTAGTCTAGTGCTTGAAAGATTAACACTTGCAAGCAAAAACACAAAGTTTTGATCAGAATTTTGATCTCAAAATTAGGGGATAGAGTCCCACCATGATCACCACTTAAAGCACTGGGATACGAAAGCACATAGGCATACTGGGTGCGATGCAAACAAAAGCATACAAAACACTAAGTCCTACGAATGAAGAAAAAGGACTAAAGTGCATGAAAAGGGAAAACAAACGAATTGAAATGAGATGTAAAGAAAAAGAAAAGTGCAACCCTTATTTTTATTGCTTTTTATTTGATATTAGGTTACAATATGTCTCCTTACTTTTTAGGGGCTAGGAGCGTTAGATATAGTTTTGTTACACCACATATGGTATGCTTCCCTTTGAGATCTTTCGCATGCCCAAATTTGAAATGGGCGGGCCAAACGTCACCTCCACTTGCATGAATGCAAATGTAGTTCCTTGCTACCCCTTCAATGTTGAGACCCTATGTTCATAGAAATAGCAAACGATTAATAGCACCTGCGGATGGAGGGAAACATGCAATCCCCAAGGCCTCCAATCAATGCATGCATGAAATAATTAAAACGGTAATCAAAACATGTCAGAATAAGATGAAATTTGGATAGAAGTATGCAAAAACCATCATGAACACACTGCAAAAGGAACAGTTGAGAAATATATTGTAGATTTCTAATCACTCAAGGGTGGGACGATTAGGACTGTCATAAAACATCAGAAAGCACCCTCATAAATGTCCCATCAAGAGGACTCCAAAACACCTAGAAATTTAGGGTTAGGCAAAATAGGGCATTTTGAGATGATCTAGAAGGTTAGATTTTATAGATTCGACCTCAATCACCCTGTATCTGAAGATGCTCCCTGTATGTTAGTGAAAGTGGAAAACAATGAAAACATAGTAAAAACTCATTAGAATGGCATGAAATTTGAATGGAACCATATATGAATGACATAAAATAATATCCAAAATAAATAGTGAAGAAATATGCTATAGATTTCTAATCGCTTCGAGGTGGGGTGATTAGGACTGTAGTAGTGCGAGGGGCACCCGGGGGCAGGACGCCCACCATTTGGGGCTTGGTTATTGACACCAATCCATTTGGGATGGGTCCAAAAAATCCTAGGTGGTTGTGTTGGCAAATTGGGTGGGGTATTGTGGCCAAATTTTTGGGTTTTGGGTCCGGATTGCGCTTCCAATGTTTGCCTAATAACCTCCCTTCCAAAAGAGAGATCAAGGATGTAAGAGGTACAAGTGATGGATGAGGATGTAATTCGACAACACTCTATTGCTCCAAATTCTCCTACTCTGTCCCTTTTTTGGGGTGAGAAGACTCACCATTTTATAGACCTGAAGGTCTGCTTTGAATGTGCATGCAAGGGTGCCACTTGGCCATCATGCCTTGTCAAGGGAGAGAATATTCCTCCTTGATTAAGGGCTCCATGATTGCCTCTATGACTATCTCTTTGAGCTCAAAAATGCTCACTCGCACTCCCATGCATTTAAGGTGGAGTTGAGTGGCAGATTTGAGCTACCATTTGTCAAGGTTTGACCTTTTGCCCGTTAAACCTGCTATTCACCCCACTGTGGAGCGATTGCTTCTAATCATCCCAGGGTGGGACAAATAGCATTCTATTCACCCCAATGTGGAACGAGTAAGGAGCAGGGTGCTTGAAAGGTGCCAAATTGACCTCTGACCTTCCAAAAATACTTTTGGAGTGGTTAGGCCCACTTTCTAACCTTTAAGGACTGCCCTAGGGGATATGTATGCCAATTCGGTCAGTGCTTGTATCCACATGATTAGATTGGTGCTATTTTTGTGTCTACAGATTACAACACTTGACTATTTTAATTTAAAAGATTAAAAAATCTGGAAGGGACCTCCTATTTTGTGGCTCATGGAGATATTGAAAGTAAAATTTGACATGAAAGGTTTGGTCATCTTAGTTATAACTACCTAAAGGAATTGAACACCTATGAAATTGTAATAGGTTTACATCAAGTCTCTTCTATTTATGGAGTATGTCCTAGATGTGCTCTTGGAAAGAAACATCAAGATCCTTTCCACCCAAGTGGTTCTATAAAATCCTCATCCCCTATAGAGTTAATCCATAGTGACTTGATGTTTTCCCAGAGCCTTATTTCAAAGGATTAAAATATGCTCTAACCTTCATTGATTACTTTTCCAGAATAGCTTGGGTTTACTTCCTAAAATACAAAATTAATTTTCTATCCCACTTCAAAGTATTCAAAGCCTTAGTTGAAAATTAGGACTCTTGCAACATCAAGCAAATTTGCACATATAATGAGGGGGAATACTGCAGTAATGAGTTATCAATATTTATATAAAGTCACGACATCATTCATCAGCATTTTGTCTCCCATAATCCATAGGAAAATGGCAAGAGAGAAAAAACTAAACATTAAAGGAAATTACAAACTGCATGCTCCATTCAAGAGATCTTCGAAATGTTTTTTGGGCAGAAGATATTAATTGTGAAAACTATATTCAAAACTGCACACCTGATAAAGCTCTTGACCATTTAAGTCCTGAATAAGCATGGAATGGCTCAGAAACATATGTCTCCTTCTTCAAGATTTTTGGGTGTTTTGCTTGGGCACACATCCCAAAGAAGAAAAGGAAAACTCTAGATAATAAAAACAAAAAGCTCATCTTTGTTGCTTATTATGAGGAAACAAAAGCATACAGGCTCCTTTATCCCACAACTCTTGAGGTATTTTTTCATAGGAATGTCCAATTTGATGAAACATTCCCTCAAAAATATCCTCAACCATCCTATTCTCCTATTGAGCCTTCTCCTATAGTAGAACCTCAATATAAAGAAGAACCAACATTAGAGATTAATTTAGAGATTTATGATCAAGATGAGGAACCCATAACTCCAAATCAAAGTCTTTCCAATCCTTCTACTCCTTCCACTATGCCAAAATGGACCCACATCATTGTTAAAGAAGCTACTCCTTACATTCAGAATCTTCCATCATATAGATTAACCAACCCCATAGGCACTGGTCTTGTTTGTCAGTCTATTTCCTTTGATCCTCAATCCTTAAAAGAAGCCACTGGTATTAAAGAATGAGATGATGCCATAGAAAAAAATTATCTTCCTTAATCAAAAATGAAACTTGGGATTTAGTTCCCATACCTAAAGGAAGGAAATTAGTTCATTGTAAATGGATTTATAGAACAAAATATGGACCTAAATGAGAAATTGACAAACACAAAGCTCGCCTAGTATCCAAAGGTTTCTTTCAAATTGAAGGAATTGATTATGCTTAAACCTTTGCACGAGTCACCAAAATGGATTCTGTTAGATTGGTTCTTTCTCTGGTTGCTTCCCAAAAGTGGACTATCTTTCAAATGAATGTAAAAAGTACTTTCTTACATGGGGACATAAAGAAAGAGATATTCATGGAATAACCTGTTGGTTTCACTCAAGAATCCTCTCTTGTTTGTAGGATAAAGAAATCTCTATATATCCTCAAACAAGCTCCCAGAGCTTGGTATGAAAAAATAAACTCATTCCTTCTTTCCTAAGGTTTTTCTCATTGCGAGTCTGATAACATAGTCTAAATTTGGAGAGAAAGGAAAAATCACCATACTTGTTCTATATATTGATGATCTACTACTCACTATTAGTGACTTCGCTCACATTTAGACTATAAAAGACTCCTCTAAAAAAATTGATATGGTTGATTTGGGTCTATCTCATTACTTCCTTGGAATCCAAATAAATCAAACAGATGCAAGAATTTCATTGTGTTAACAAAATGACACTCTAGATCTTCTTTAAAGGTTTAAAATGATAGATTGTAAACCTTCTACCACACCTTTTTAGTCTGATCTCAATCTAAGTACTTCTTGCACATCCCATCTATGTGATGCAACTCTATACCATCAGCTTGTAGGGATTTTGTTATACCTTACTCATACTCGTCTAGATATCTCATATGCTATTGGTTTAATATCCAAATTCTCACATCAACCTCATTTTAGTCACTGGAAAGCAATAAAAAGAATCCTCCTCTACTTACAAGGAACAACTCACCTTGGGATTTTATATGAGGAAAAATCCATGGATATCATTAGCTATACGGATTCAGATTGGGCGAGTTCAGTAGAAGACATATGTTCAACTTCTGGCTATGTTTTTTATCTTGGTTCTTCACCAATTGCTTGGTTATGTAAAAAATAACAAGCAGTGACATTATCATCTATAGAGGTAGAATATAGGGTAGCAATTTTAGCAAGTTAGGAAGCTCATTGAATTTTTCATATTATAAAAGAATTTAGGTTTTCCAATGAAAAAACTATAACTATTTTGTGTGACAATCAGAGCACAATTCATATTGCATGCAATCCAGTTGAGCATCAGCACACCAAGAACATTAAAATACACATATACTTTATTCAACAACATATTCAGAATAGAGACATATACTTTGAATATATTCACCAAGTCATTTCCTTCTCCACATTACATATAGTTGTGAGAGAAACTTGGAGTATTATAGCTACAGTGAAACAGAGGTCTTTTCACCTTTCCTTTTATTATTGTATTCTTTGGAGGATGGTTTTTTTCCATGTATTTTTTTTATCATCTCTCCCTTACATATTTTACATGAGTACCTCATCAAGCCATGTTGCTAGGACTCATTATGCTTTTTGTGTTATTAAGGATAATTTTCGCCATCTGAATACATGCCTATTTGTTTCGTTGTAGATGGTTTTTCCCATGTGGTTTTTCACCATCTCTCATAAATATTGTAAATGAGTACATCATAAGGCCATGTTTTTGGGACTCATATTTTATTTATTTAGAGGATAATCTTCACAAACCGAAGATATACCTCTTCCTTTTTCTTCTTTTGATATATGGTTTTTCCTATGGGGTTTTTACCATCTACTCAAAATAAAAATATTGTACATGAGTACCTCATCAGGATCTATTACCGAGACTTATTTTTACAATACACCCCTAGTATCACTTAAGAGGGGGTGTTAGAATAAGTAATTATTCTCTTAAGTTCTACTAGGATAGACTTACTTGAGTTTCCACTCCTTCATGAGTCAGGTAAACTCTCAATTATAGTCAAGATCATATTTTATGAGTTGTTGTAATCCAACAGCTCTTAATGATCAACTTTGCTATTTATACAAAGTTGATACATGAAATAATCAATTATTTCTACTCTTTCTTCATATTTTGTGTAATGCTTTGCATGCCTATTTTGGAAAATTCTAACAATAAGGTCATTTGCTACATAGGTACATTTTTTAGGTACAATATATCCTCTCATAACCTCAAGCAATGGTTTATGGTTAAATTCTAAAAGAAACTCAATACTAAGATAAATAAGTATGTATATATGTCTCATAAAATCCATATGGTTTGAGATTTTCATATAAGGTATTCATATACTTAGCTAAAAAAACTTTTGAGGATATTTCTATTGTCTAAATGGAATGAAAATCATATGTTAGTAATCTATTTGACATATTGCACCCAATGTTGTAGTAGAGGGGTTTTAGGATTAATAGATTCTTGTACTAAAATTATGTACTTAATGTTCAAGTTGGGATTCAAATATCTTATGAAAAGTAAGGCTTACAAAATATTATTTTGATATTAAATCAAAATGGCTATTGACAAGAGGCCCTACTAGGATGTTTGTGTTAATTATAATATTTTGAATGCAACCTACTTTCATGTTAAGGATTCTTTTTCCATAAAACTAGACAAGCCTAGTATTTAATTGCTTAGAAATTATCTTGGGATGGTTTCTCACCAAGATGAAAATACAACTCTTAGTTTCTTTACCTAAATTATCAAGTGAAATCACCTTTCTAAGGCTAATTGGTAACATCTTACTATTGTAGCTAATCTAAAGGCTATTTTTGGTTTGGAAAGGAGGTTAGCACATTAAAACCAGTGAGAAATATCTCTAAATAATAATACTAAAATGATTAAAAATAATTTAGTAAAAAAAGTTATATATTTTAACCTCAAACCCATTTTACACATTCAATGCTTGATTAGAAAAAGCATTTCAATCAAATTATTCGCTATTCTAGTCTAAGTTATCCACTATTCTAGTCTATAATTTATTAAACTATTTGAAATGACCTAATACCCAAAGTACTAATATATTCTTTAATTTCTAAAGTATTAGTGTATTATTCTATATATGATTTATATATAGGACAATGCTACTACATTCCTCTTTTGGTATATATATTAAATGAAAACTATGCAATAGGTAATAGGTACTAGGAGCTTGCGAAGCTTGTGTGGGAGCCTTTTTCATCTTGAAAATAAAAATCAAAAGCTAATGTTACTTCACACCTATTAGCATGAAGATAAATACAAGGCAAAGTAGTCAAAGTTATTCTATCTAGACATTGAAATTATTTCTTTGATTATTATAGATGTGGTTGACTTGCAATGATTAAACTTGTTTATTAGTTCTATAGATATAAGAAGTTTATTTAAAATAAGACCTACTTTGTTTGCCTAACCTTATTTTCAAAAAGTTATCAGGAAGATTTTGTAAAAAATGTGAAGAATGTGACTTTTAATTTTTTTTTGAAAAATTAAACTTAAGTGCATTTGGTCTTCTAGATGTAAAGATTTTACTCTAATATTTTCCTATAGATGAGGGAGTTGTAGTCTACTCTAGCTAATCACCATTTGCCAGAAATTATCACATAGGTTTGGTCTTTGAAGATTGTAGTGTTTATCAAAACATCCGATAGTTTACTTATACGTTTGTTTCTTAGTTTATAGAGGGTTATATGTGGTTGTGCATTTTTTCTTATTTCAATTGTAGAACCTTGAATTTTATAATATTATATTATTATATACAATCGATAAGAATGATATATACTATTTTTTCTCTATCCTTACGTATCAAACATTTCTTGAATAACACAAATTACAATATATATTTTTTTCAAAACGCTTAGTTTAAAATTTATATTTTTGCTATCTCAGATTGGATGCTATTTGATCTTTGTTTAAAGAAGAGTTGTTAGAGTTGTTTATATAACCACAACTTTGGATGCTGGGGGAGGAGTTCGAAACGAGTTGGCTGTATTCACATTCAACTCAGAGTGAGTTGGCGCTTGCTCCAGAGTTCAACTCAACCATGAAAGTCTTTCTCGAGCGAAACTTCTAAAATGATATAGATATTCACATAGCTTAAAAATCATGCCGTGTAATTTACACGAAAGTTCAACTCGAGCGAAACTTCTAAAAAGATTTAAGTATTCACATATCTTAAAAATCATGCAGTGTAATTTACACGAAAGTTCAACTCAACCATCAAAGTCTTTAGATATTCACATTCAACTCAAGCACGAAAGTCTTTCTCGACCGAAACTTCTAAAAGGATTTAGATATTCACATCGCTTAAAAATCTGCAGTGTAATTTACATTGACAGTGAGAGGAAAGCAGGTGCAGGAAATTACATGCATCTTGTTTTTATCAGTCAATAACAACGGCGGAGCACATTGAAGAAATGGTGTTTCCAAGACTACTAATGCTGCTGACGTGCACAAGTTCTTCAAAGACTGGCTGTGATATTCTTTCTGCTAATAAAATAATGAAAGGTAAGCTGTAAAGCTTGAATGTTGCTTTTTGGTCTGATAAATTAAGACAAATCAGCCTAGTTAAGAATACACAGCGGAACCACCACGAGCATACCACACGCCCAGCACGCATAAAGGTGAGCTGTAAAGCTTGAACGATGCTTTTTATTCTGATAAATTAAGACAAATCAGCCTAGTTAAGAATAAACAGCGGAACCACCACGAGCATACCACACGCCCATAAAGTATGCGCTTGATACTTTACCTTTATGCACTCTTCATAAATAATGCGCTTGTTTGCTCCAAAAGGATTTACTAGAAGAGTCTGAAATCTTTTCCTCTCTGGTGTAAATAGACGTTGTCTTGCAGGAATACTGGAGGATTCCATGGAAATTACCATGGCTTTTACATCCGAAAATTTTGAGCAAGACTTCAATTTTTCACAACCATTTGACCGCGACAGAAATTTTCCAGGCTGCAATAATTTTCACAGCGAGAGCTTTCCCTCCGGAGGACTCGCGTTCGAATCCGGCTTACAGGAAAACAATTTGGATGGGGCGGGGTCGACGGCCGGTCTCTTCCCCAGAGAAACAAGTCTCTCCGACTTCGTGTTGAGGATTTCGTGCCTCGGCCAGAGAGCCGAGCAACTACAGGAATTTTATCTACGTCAATCTGAACTCCAGGTAACGGTAACCAAAGATCATCAACAAGCGGATTTGGCCATAAGTTCCATCCTCCGCGAGGTTATTGTGACAGGAGCTGCGATTGTGTCGAAAAGCTCTTCTGATCTCCAACGGCGTGAAAATTTTCAGCTCAGAGAAGTAGAAGAAATTGTAGAGGTAAATGAAGACGAGATTCTGGTGGGCCACATCCATTTCTGTGAGATCCGCAGCAAGGGTTTCCGGCGGAACGGGAACGTTCGCATGCACATGCGATCCCATGGAGACAAATATAAAACGCAGGAAGCTCTCAAGGCGAGGGGCGATCCTGCAGGTTCGATCATGGCCGTCAAGAGGGCCAAGAAATCGTATTCGTGTCCCGTGGAGAAATGTCGGCTCAACAGGCGTCATCCCAAGTTCAGGCCCCTCAAATCCCTCTCCTGTCTGAGGAACCATTATAAGAGAAGTCACTGCCCCAAGATATATGGCTGTAACAAGTGCGGCAAGGACTTCTCCGTTGTTTCATATCTGAAGTTCCACGAAAAGGACTGCGGAGACAGCCGGTGGCGCTGTTCCTGCGGCACCACGTTTTGCAAAAAAGATAAGCTGTTTAGGCATTTGACGTTATTCGAAGGCCATAAGCATATCCTCCCATTTCGCGCAGGGAACGCCACGAGTGGAATCAATAAAGGGCCGGTGGCTTCTGCAAAAAATTGCAATAATTTAATTAAAGATTCGGCAACGGATAACGGTGCCAAAGATCCTTTTCTGGGCCTGGAGTGGGATGCCATGTTTCAGACAGACGTGTACCTGGAAGATTTGATCAGTTTCTCCAACGAGTGCTTGGAAGAGGATCTGGAAAGCAGCAGAGTCGTCCAGGGCGATCTCTGATGGTACTAGACAAACTTAGGTACGCTCGTTTTATCCTCCCTGTTTAAGTAAATTAAGGAAAATTGATTTTTTTTGCAGGAGGCCATGGTAACATCGTCGCTGTTGAAATCGATGTTCTCAGGAATCTATTGGGGTATTCAAGGGCCGGTACTGTGGCCCAAAGTTTCAAACTGCACTCAGCCTACCGAACAATAAACATGCTTATCTGAATTTAGGTTTCTAAAATTTTCGTTTAGTTTCGTATTTGGTTTGCCTTGTAATTGTTCTTGAGTTCCTCTTGGTCTCCAATATCAAGGCCAATGATTTTCTACTAGCCTACAGAAATTGTTCTTCATCCAAAATTAAGTGTCCAGGGTGAGAGATCTATATTTGGATGGTTAACACGAAAATGTGACATAGGAATATAAGAATATAATATTGTATTGTTCGTATAGGTTTTAAGGTTGATTATATTATAATATTATAATGAGAAATATAAGAATATAATATTGTATTGTTCGTATAGGTTTTAAGGTTGATTATATTATAATATTATAATGAGAAAGATGAAATGTTTTGGAAAGAGAAATTGTTATTGTAAAAAATCATATCAAGTATTCTTATAATAGTCTTAGCTCATGGAATGGTTGGAGTAGTTCTTTCTTTGAGAAGTATTTTATGTGTTGTCCTACCCTAAAGGGTATTATCTATATTTGTGTATATTTCCATGAATTGTTATTGTGTATGATTAATTATCAATGGATGTTTTGTTATTTTTATATGGTGAATAATTTTGTTAATAGAAATATAAAGGTTTCTAATAAGTAGTATTAAGGCAATGATTCTAGCAAAGTGGGGATTGTGTTGTAGATTATAAAATTAGAGATTGTTTTGACTACTACAAAAAATGATTAGTCATCTATCAAATTCTTATCACTGAAATATTTATGACTAGTTGACATTGGCCTATCAATGTTATCTTTTGGCTATGTGGAAATTTATCATAAAAAAATAATATCTTAGTCTAATGGTTCAATTTAGAAGATTCTTGTGTTATTTTATTCAAAATTTGAAGAGTTTTAAAATGAGTGGTCATATAAAGGAATTTGGAGCAATATTCAAGGATCCAAAACAAGGGTAGTAATAATTTTTTAAATCACATTTAGAAAAAAAAAAAAAAATGAAGATATATGTTATGTAGGGTAAGTTAATTAGTTGTAGTTTATTTTGTTTTGAAGAAAATATGTAGATTTAATTATTTAAAGAAAAGAATAGATGAGAATTGAGAAATTTTATTTTTGACAAAAATTGGTGTTTACTAAACTTTGGTTGCTTTAACAAAATATTTTGGTTGATATCATGGATTAACTAAAAAATTCTAAGGATTTAACTAGAGACCTCACTAAGTTTAGATTTATGCTCAAAGACTATATGAAAAAATAAAAAGAGATGACATGGACAATATAAAAATATGTAAGATGAAGGAAGTGAACTTCGTTGATGTTTGATAAGCCAAAGAGTGATCAAGGAGATTTATTTAATGTTAAAAAAATTATTTTTTAAGTTGATAGTTGCATTTAGAAGGAAAAAGTTATTGTTTCCATTAACCCCAATAGCAGGTATAATTTTATTAATATTGCTTTAGATAAAATATTTTAGGTCCAAACAAAAACTATAGGTATATAAAGCATGAGGGTAGAAATATTTATATTTTTCAAGATTTGAAGTTTACCATAGATAAAAAAAAAAATTAATTTTCAAATTTTTGTGTTTATGAGATGAGTGATGAGGATAATAAGCTATTATAGGGAAACAAATTAAAGAACAATAGAAGAACCTAAAATTGAGTCTAAAGAAGAAGAAAAACAAAGTTCAAGGATGAACGAAAAAATGGTAGCAAGAGAGAAGAGCATAAAATAGAGGTACAAAATGTCAAAGATTAGAAATAAGTTGAACAATAGGCTAAGGTTATAACATATTGCCATATTTACCATTATGAGAGGCTACAATCATGGAGGCAACATATATATCAATATAAGAACTACAATGGACATACATAAAACCATAGGAGAAAAATTATGGATAGTAGAGTGACAAAAAAAAGCCTAGAATTATCTAGTTTCTTCTTATATTATCAAGAATGGTACCAGTTGTCTACAATTATAATAAAATCATATTATCTAGTTTCTTCTTATATTTTGAGGATGAAACATTTGTAAGGGAGGTGGAATGTCATGCACTTAAGGATAAGAATGTGAAAATATAATATTGTATTATTGGCATATGCCCACATATAATCCAAGGTTGGTTATATAATAAAAATGAAGAAGATGAAGGACATATAAATTTGGGTGTATAAAGAAAGGATATTCTCATTGTAAAAAATCATATCAAGTATTTTTGTAACAATATTGCCTCATGGAGTAGATTAGAGTGATTCCTTCTTTATTATTTATGACATATTTTTGGTGTTGCCCTACTTCAAGGGTATTATCTATATCTATGTCTATTTCTATGGATTGTTATTGCACATGACTGATTGTGGATGAATGGTTTGTTATTTTAATATATGGTAAATAATTTCAATTAATAAGAGTAATGGTTTGTGATAGTAGAGCACAATAAAATTTATTAATTATAATTATTATTGTTCTTTGTTCTATAGGATATTATATAGGATATTATATGTATTAAATATTATTTTTAAAAATTATGACTCAAACAAATATACTTAAAAATATTATTTATTTAAAAGAATATTACTAAAAGCATATTATAATAATATTATTAAAATATTAATTTAATTTTTTTTTTTAAGTTATTAGAGTGTTATAAGACTGTGGGATTTCGAATATTTAGTTATAATTTAATAGTCCTAAGTCTAATAATTTTTTTAAATGTGTGTTTAAATTTATAAAATCATAAAATTACATACCATATTTTTTTAATAAAATAGGATTAAATTAGTCGAAGGCCATAAACATATCCTCCCATTGCGCGCAGGGAACGCCACGAGTCGAATCAGTAAAGGGCCGGAGGCTTCTGCAAAAAATTGCAATAATTTAATTAAAGATTCGGCAATGGATAACGATGCCAAAAATCCTTTTTTGGGCCTGGACTGGGATGCCATGTTTCAGACAGACGTGTACCTGGAAGATTTGATCAGTTTCTCCAACGAGTGCTTGGAAGAGGATCTGGAAAGAAGCAGAGTCGTCCGGGGCGATCTCTGATGGTACTAGACAAACTTAGGTAAGCTCGTTTCATCCTCCCTGTTTAAGTAGATTAAGGAAAATTGATTTTTTTGCAGGAGACCATGATAACATCGTCGCTGTTGAAATCGATGTTCTCAGGAAACTATTGGGGTATTCAAGCACCGTTAGCGTGGCCCAAAGTTTCAAACTGCACTCAGCCTACAGAACAATAAACATGCTTATCTGAATTTAGGTTTCGAAAATTTTCATTTCGCATTTTGTTTGCCTAATAATTGTTCTTGAATTCCTCTTGGTCTCCCCATACCAAGGTCAATGATGTTCTACTAGCCTAAAGTGTCTAGGGGGAGAGATATCTATATTTGGATGATTAACAAGAAGAAATTGTGACACTATAGATGTTATGTATCCAAGTATAAGAATATAAAAATATAATATTTTATTGTTGGTACATGTTCACATATAATCGAAGGTTGATTATATTATAAGAAAGAAGAAGTGCAATGAAAGATGGACACATAAAGAAGAGATACTTTTATTGTAAAAAATTAAATCAAGTATTTTTATAATAGTCTTGGATCATGAGTGATTCTTTCTTTGAGAAGTACCTTTTGTGTTGTCCTGCCTTAAAGGGTATTATCTATATTTGTGTATATTTTTATGAATTGTTATTGTGTATGATTAATTGATCGATGGATTTTTTTGTTACTTCAATATATGATGAATGATTTTGGTAATAGAAAATTAAAGGTTCATAATATTTAGTATTAGGGTAATGATTCTAGAAAAGTGGGGATTGTGTATTTTTTGTAGATTATAAAATTAGGGCAATTATTTTTAAGAATTGTGTAATCTTGAAGGAGCTATATATTTTTCAATAGTTATATTTGAAATATTTTTACACCATTTTGTAGATTGTTTTGAGTAGATTGTTTTGAGTACTACAAAAATGATTGGTCATATGTCAAATTTTATCACTGAAAGAGTTATGACTAATTGAAGTTGGTCTATCAATGTTATATTTTGGCTATGTGCAAATTCATCATAAAGAATAATCTCTTAGTCTAAAGGTCCAATTTAGAAAATTCTTATGCTATTGTATTCAAAATTTGAAGAGATTTAAAATGAGTGGTTATATAAAGGAATATGAACAATATTCAAGGATCCAAAACAAAGGTAGTAATAATTTTTCAAATCACATTTAGAAAAAAAAAAACAAAATTGAAGATATATGTTAGGGTAAGTAGATTAGTTGTAGTTTATTTTATTTTTTTATTATATGGATGAAGGAGTTTTAAAAGGGTCTCCAAACCTTTTAACAAAGTGGAGTAGTCATCGAAAAGGTGATGAAACACTTGAACCAAAGATCAAGCTGCAAACCAAAGAGGTAACAAGCAGTATTTACATTAGTAGAAAGTTTTATGTTGCCCAGTCATGATAGAATACAACACAAATATCAAAACTAAAAAGCATTTAAACAAGCCAATAATATATAATTAAAATTTAAACTACCACCCAGACAAAAATGATCAAAACCACCACAAATAAATACATCAAATTTTACATCGAAAAAACCGCTACTCAACTTAGAGATAAAATCCATCCCCTTCTTGAAGAAGCAATTTGGATCACTACTAGGGGTAGGACACCTACCAAACTACACAGAAGCATTATTTGATTTATTTTTCTGATAAAACCAGACCTATACTAGAAGCTGGAAAATAAAAACCTCAACTTCCACTCAAAACTAAAACTAATTCTATATTTCACTAACCCAAGGTAAAATCTTCATTTATGAGGTTTGATACTATTTCCTCCCTTAGGATACTAGGAGGATTGACAAAATAAATCAATATTAAGTTGTTTACCTTTTGGCTCCTTATCCTTTTCAATATTCTATAGGAATTGAAGATCATTTGCATCCCCTGTATCTACTATCCAAAACCTAGGCAGTTTTATATTCTTCCTTTTTATCCCTAAATTTGACTAGAGTTTATGACTTCTCTTTGTTTTAGGCTAAGAATATATTACCCTTGGTACTCCCTTCCCTAGTATAGGGGAATACACTTATTTTTGAGAAGCCACAACCCTTATAGGAGAACCAGGCTCCACCACAACCTTCAAAGGGGAATAACCACCCTTAGCTACATCTTGAGGAACACCATGCTCCTCCTGAACCACTACCTAAGAATTTAAACCAAGAAAAGAATTTTGAAGGAACTCCTAAGGAATAGGAGTTTCAAATTTCAAAACAATAAGGTTAGGCTGAGAATGGCCACTATAAGAACTATCTATATTCTTCACAACAACCACTCTTGGATTACTAATATCAACCTCCACCAGCTCATCCATGATCCTATCCCCTATAACCAAGTCTCATGCTTAATATAAATAGAATTCACCATAGTATCTGCCATGGACCCTATGATCTAGTTATAACCCTGATATACCATGGGGTTCTTCTTAGTCTAATTCTTCTTGGGAGGATCCCTTTTAAGAGTCTCCATTTTGTTCTAAATTCCCTTAGGGCACACACTAGAGGAATGACCAAAACTACTATAGACTGAGCATCTGATAGGTCTGTTCTCATAAACTATGGATTGGGTCCAAGAACCTTGGTTGGAAATGAGATCAATATGGTCTAGCAAATTTTTCTTTGGGTCTACCATTACATACATTCTGAAAAAATTATTCTTGACTTGGCTCAAGTTGTAGAATCGATCAAGATTAAATCGTCGATAGATTTAGCTATATCTTGCTATATATCTTCATACCAAATGTATAAAGGCAAATATGGGAGCTTAACATAAAGAGGAACCATATTAACTTTTTGAGTCCTTGGGTTAAAATATGACTCCCATTTTTATAGGAATAGTCCTCTTCTACCTAAGAACTAGGGTCCTCCCCTAAGGATACATTGTGAGTCTTCTTCGCAATTGAGTTTGATTATGGAAAAAATATTGGAAACTACCATAATATCCAAATATACTTTGGATTTTCACTTGATTAAAGCCTGTATCCTAAAGGAATCAATATTTGAATGACCTCCTTGGAGTATACCAGCAAAATTTTGCAAGCCTTCCTCCATGGTGATAGCCATTAGCTCATATGAAATGATCAACTTATTACAAGAAGGGGATAAATCAAACATATCACTAGGGTTATGGGATATGTAACCCTTTGTAATAAATGAAGCAAAAGAAAATGCACCTCGTAAAAGGGGATGTCCAAAAATAATTTATCAATAAATTACTTTTTCTTTATTTCATAAATTAAAGTCCCATACCTTTAATCTATAAAATAAACTATTCCCTTTATTTAATAAATCAAAGCCTCATTACTTTAAATCATCAATAAATTACTTTTAATTTTTTCATAAATTAAAGTCTCATACCTTTAATCTATAAAATAAACTATTCCCTTTATTTAATAAATCAAAGCCTAATTACTTTAATTCATCAATAAATTACTTTTCCTTTATTTCATAAATTAAATTCCCGTACCTTTAATCTATTCATTAAATTATTTCCTTGATTCAATAAATCAAAGCCTTATTACTTTAATTATTTAAATAAATTATAATCCTTTCATTTAACATAATTAAATAACATTTATTTAATTAATTGAATAGCCATGATTTCTTTATTTACATTAAATAATAGATAAAATTGAACTTCAATTATTTTTATTGATTAATAAAATAAACAATGATTCATGATAACAAGTATAAGGATTCCATACATTCTCCTTTATAAACCAAAGGAGACATATAATTCAAAATTATTAAAGGATTTTATTCTATTGTGAAATGGAATACCCCTCATATTATCTTATGCAACCCCAACACCTCATTGTACTCTTCTAACAAAAATCTGTTAGGATGACCATCAACATACCTCACTCTAAGACATGCACTCATCATCAACTCATAACAATGCACAAACAAGTCAAACAACTGGTTCAAATGGGTGATAGAGCATGACAACTGATTGCAACCAACCAAAGAGAAATATAGTGGATCACAAGAGCTCGAAACTACAAAGTTTGTAGAATCAACTGTCAATTAGCATCAACCAAAAGCTTTGTTTCAAGTACTGTCTCATAGATTAGCTCGGGTAGATGATTTCTCCTCAGGTAGAATGGATATACATAGTAAAAACTAAAGGAAGATGAATGGATACCAATGCAGACAGGGTGATGATCCACCACTCAGGTTGTTACCAAAAAGGGTTACCGAAACAACAATAAAGGATGCACATAGATGTGTGTGCAACAACTAGGGTGTTTAAAAGAAAGAGCACACATGTTTCTACTACTCCAAAAAACAACAATAGCCTACCACAAAATGAAGATGAACTACCAACATTTATAGGTCCATCAAAATGAAATGCCAAATATCATGGCGTAAGCCTCGAATAAAAGAAGCCTCGATTCGTTATAATTGTTCATTTATTTTAAAAAAAGAATGAATTTAACTAAATCTCATTGACACAAGAAAATAATTTTAAAACCCAATCTCGGATATCCCACGTCAGACTTCCTCTACTTCGTCACTTGAGGTGGCTCCTCTAGGCATAAATTAATAGAAATATGGCTCTTCCCATGTTCGCTCATGGGTTGTGGGCTCTTTCGACGTCTACGCTCAAATTCATTTCCTCTCCCTTTCACCTTATTTGTTCTACCTCTTCGCCTTTGTGGTCTCCTGGTCTATATGTTCTCCTCCAAAACCTTTGAATTTGTGTCCACTACCTACTTCTTGATAGAATCCATAACTCCTTATCTATCCTCTTTCAATTCATCCCCATCCATCCAGTGGTAATTGGATATTTCCTTATTTTTAAATATTATTTTCTATATCTATCATAAACGGGGTCTCTCTTCTTCCAAGGTTGACATAAATCTCCATTTTCTCGAATATGCGATCACGGTGTTCAAAGAAGTCTATTATCTTTTTTATTTTTTTACATGGAAGTCCTTTATCTGTTAACAATGTCTATTATTTTTAAATGCAAATATATTATCATTTACAAGAAACAACCATTAATTATAAATGAAATTCTCTTATCATTTAAAATAAAATAACCATTATTTATAAATGAAATTCTATTATCATTTAAAATAAAACAACTATTATTTATAAATAAAATTATATTATCATTTAAAAAACAATCATTATTTATAAATGAATTTCTCTTATCATTTAAAATTAATCAACCATTATTTATATATGAAATTCTATTATCATTTAAAATTAAAAAATCTTTATTTATAAATAAAATTCTATTATCATTTAAAAATAAGACAACTATTATTTACAAATGAAATTCTATTATCATTTAAAATAATAACTTACTATATATGTATAAATACATAAAACATAGAATAGAAGGTTTTCTTATCAAATATTAACATCATACTATTGTTTTTAAAGGTTTAAGCAAAACAAGGAGCTTTCAAAGGTAACCAACTTATGAATGCTTTCCAAACCATTGATGCAACAAAGTGATGAAGTAAAAGATAACCAAACATATACAATAGACAAAGAGGGAGTCTTTCCATTAACTCAATCACCTATCTCAACTGAGTATTTTTACCAATAATGCATATCTATGTGAAGGTATCTATCCATGTTACCCCTGAGTTTTCGTAATCATCATTTCCTCAATCTTAAGTACCCTTTTTCTAGTGGATTATTCTACCTCTTCCACCCATGAGTGTACCTAATTCTGCACATTAACAATATGTCAGTAGTACCATGTTATTTAAAAATATTAAACTATCATCACATAGTTTGTTCATTTTCATAAAACTAAGCATCAAAGCATCATAATTCAATACATAGTTTTCAATCCAAAAGCTTTCCATTAGGGTTCATGACAAAGTTGGAAGAGCAAGCAGAAAAAGTGCTTAAATTGAAGAAAACTATGTATGGGTTAAGTCAAGTACCTAGGTCTTGGTATAGCCATATTGATTCATATTTTTAGGATAATGGTTTCATCAAGTGCCCATATAAGCACACTCTATACATTAAGACCAATGCTGAAGGGGATATGATATTAGTTTGCTTTTATATAGATGATCTGATTTATACTAAAAATAGTAGTATGTTGTTTGAATAGTTTAGAAATGATATAAAACAGGAGTTTGAAAAAATATGCTTGGGCTTACTACAGTATTTTATTGTAATTGAAGTTACACAACCAATATATGGTATTTTCATCTCACAAGGAAAATGTGCCAAAGACGTTTTGAAGAGATTTAAAATTGAGAACAACAAGCCAACTAACACACCAGTTGCAATAAATCTAAAATTAATCAAGAAGTATTGCAAAAATAATATGGATTCAACATTCTACAAGAGGTTATTTAGTAGTCTCATGTATTTGATAGCCACTAGACTTAAAATTATGTATGTAGTGAGTTTAATCAATAAATTCATGGAGGCACCAAATAACACTTTCTTGCAAGTAGGAAAAATAATACTACGATATATATATTTTTGATATGGTAGAAGGAGTTTTGGAAGGATATCCAAACCTATATACAAAACGAAGATAACCTCCTCATTGCAAAGTAGATAAAGTACTACAAGCCCTTACAAATTGCTAGGCAGTTGATAACATCAACTTGACCAACAAGCCTAATCCATATACACCAAACCAGGAATCCATATCCCATGCAGGGGAAACTACCAAGTCCAAAGGCCACACTAACCAACCTTGAGGTACATAAGCATACATGTCACAGATATAAACCTAATTAAATGAGTTGGCATGAAGGCAAAAATAACACATAAACAAAAAGGTACATAGGCCTCAAAACTTAAAATAGCCCAAGAAATCATCTTAGAACTTGGAGCTGCTCGGCCCAGCATTGAAGTTCAACTTCATGCTAGGACCATTTGGAGCCTGCCATCCCATAAGGCCTAATACCTTCTTAGCACAAGAAACAGAAGCCAACATGGAATCGATCATGAAGCATTACAACTTAATAATCATATAATTGAGGGCCTTTGGATTACACCCATTGGACAGGGAACCAAGATACATAAATCAAACTTCACCCCCACCTACCTAACCAATTTAGACTTTTTCCCAGGGGAGAAACTCTTCAGAAGAAGAATTATCCACAAATACAATATTCTTACCAGAGTTCACCTGCTTTGTAACTAGTATTTTGGAGCACCTCGTTCCTTCCTCACTTCCACCCAGTCCTTGAGGAGTCGAGTCCATGAAATCTACCAGAATTTGACCAGTTGGTGTGGTGTATAGCTCATCCTGGTAGGAAGATTTATAATCTTCAGAGATTTAGGAAGTCACAAGACCAACTACAAGCGTTGGAACATTGACAAGAGAATTAAGAATGCTTTCTCCATACAGAACCTATTTCTTAACATGGTTGAAGATAAGCTTGAGAAGCCCTTGCTATACTGGGTCTGAGGCCACATCTTTCTTAAATTTTACCACCAATTTTTAGAGGGACTAAAATAGAAAAGAGGGAATATTCATAGCTTTCTTGCGATGCAGGTGGTTTAAAAGTATGAAATTATAACTTCTCAATACCTCTATATTGTCATCTAACATAAAATATTGCATAACTACAAGAGCCACATGGTCCTATGGAGCCTTAAGTGAGGAGCACTTAAACTGATTTTGAACCTTCACTAGTTCTTCTTCCCCATCCAAGAACACCAAAACCTCCTTTGCCAGTGAATATTTCTCTTTGTTATGGACCACCCCATCTGCCACCAACCCTATCATCTCTTCAACCAAGGAGATGTTAATTTTTAACTCCAGTAGCCCCACTCTAACTATCCTATCCCACTATGAATAAGCCAAATGTTTCACCATTTCGTGATGAAAACCATTGAACTTCAATAAACATTGGAGGATATTTCCACTCTTCAAGATTTTTTGAACCTCCCCATCCATCGTGAGAGAGTGGGGCTCTATAATTAATTATTCCATCATGAAACTCTACCACCCACTATGCTGAAGAGAGAAGGTAGAATAAATATTTTTTTGTAGATCCTCTCAAATATCAGAGGAGCAGATATGGAAGTATCATCCAATAATATGCCATGTGATCTCTTCCTAGCTTGGCCTGAGGCTGGGGAGTGGCTCTGATAGGTTCATAGGGGGAGGTGGCTGATCGGGTGACACGGGACCAAGTAGGAGTATTTCTCATACATTCAGGTTACATGATAGTTTGGGGTGCACCAAGTATTTCCTTGGGAGCCCTTGATCTATTAACATCGAGGTGATGAGATGACACTAGACTGGTTGGTCATTGAGCCACTGGGTGAGGATTCAGATACAATGATTGATGTCCCAGATGTGGATGATGTCAGGGCTACTGTTGAGTATGAGCAGTGGTGGACACTACGGCTGTGATGAGGCAAGGGGTGGGAATCTCTTGGTCAACCCCTAAATGCCCCAAAGGTACCCATAATCCCTTTGGTCAAACCAAAAGCTCCAAGGATTCCCACAATCGCTTGGTCAACCCCTAAATGCTCCAAAGGTACCCATAATCCCTTTGGTCAAACCAAAAGCCCCAAGGATTCTCACAATTGCTTGGTCACCCAAAAATGCCCCAAAGGTGCCCACAAACCCTTTGGTCAAACCAAACACCCCAAAGGTACCCATCATCCCTTTGGTCAAACCAAAATCTCCAAGGGCTCCCACAATCGCTTGGTCAAAAATAAGAAAATTCAAAAAAAATAAAATCATCAAACAATAACAAAAATTTACATCTCATTTCCATGCATACTCAAAATCATCACAACAATAAAGAACTCTTTTGCATCTCATCTTGATACTCACAAAAATTAATCCATAAAAAACACAAAAATAATAGCTACATTAAGCATCACATCCATACATTGCATATTTGTTGGTCATACAGGTCAAAGGCACCATAGACTGTAATTATCATTTTAAACGTAGCGTTAAAAACCCTAGGTACTAACAAACTATTTTTTTTTGTTTTAATTTATCAGTTTAAATGTATAGTTAAAAACCCTAGGTACTGACAAACTATTTTTGAATTTGTTTTGTTTTAATTTATCAGTTTAAACGTAGAGTTAAAAACCCTAGGTACTGACAAACTATTTTTGAATTTGTTTTGTTTTAATTTATCATTTTAATCGTAGCATTAAAAACCCTAAGACTGACAAACTATTTTTTTAATTTTTTTGTTTTAATTTATCAGTTGAATCGTAGAGTTAAAAACCCTAGGACTAACAAACTATTTTGTGAACTTTTTTTGCTTTAATTTATCAGTTGAATCGTAGATTTAAATACCCTAGGTACTGAAAAACTATTTTTTGATTTTGAATTTGTTTTTGCTTTAATTTATTAGTTGAATCGTATAGTTAAAAACCCTAGGTACTGACAAACTATTTTTTAAATTTTTTTATTTTAGTTTATCAGGTTAAACGTAGAGTTAAAAACACTAAGTACTGACAAACTATTTTTTGAATTTTTTGTGTTTTAATTTATCAGTTTAAACGTAGAGTTAAAAACCCTAGGTACTGACAAACTATTTTTTGATTTTGAATTTGTTTTTGTTTTTTGTTTGTTTTTAGCTATACAGTTTATCATGTTTTTAATGTTTTTGTTGTTTTTGTGTTTCAGGTGATTAAGAGCCGGTACCGTCAGTCGATGGTGTTCTCTGACGCTCGGGGCGTTGACTTTGGCAGATTGGGAATGGCTTGACGCCCTTGGGCTCAAGCATGTGACATGGCTAGAGCCGATGGTGGGGGATCGGGCGTACCTGACCGCGCTGATCAACCTATGGGATCCCCACACCAATACCTTCCATATCCCAATAGGGGAGATGACAGTGACTCTAGAGGACGTCTATCGAATTCTACAAATTTTGATAGATGAGCTACTGATCAGGACAGTGTTGCATGATCAATGGACAGTTGTACTAACGTGATGCTTTGGGCATGGGAATGAGTTGGGTGTGGACAACCCAGTTGAGAGGGCAGAGGCCGACTGCCAGATTGGTGACATTTTGGTACGATGGTGGCTAGAGAGGGGCATGTTGGGAGTGAGGCACACATTACTAATGAGCCTCATTTCCAACATGTTGCTGCCCAAATCTTCGGGTGCGAGGTTCCCGTGGAACCTACTGGAGGTGGTCTTCAGGTTGGTGGAGTGTCCGACCATAGAGCCCCTAATTATGAGATGGGGTCAGACACTGCTGGCACAGCTCTACGATGAGTTGTACAAGGTTTGCTGCTAGAGGTGGAAGGGTATTGGATGCAGTTACCTATTGCAGTGCTAGGCTTGGTAGCACATAGCTATGGAGAGGCCGATGGGGTTGCCGTGGATGACTCGGGCGGAGATGGTAGACAGAGAGATCGGGTATGGGGTACTGTGGCATCGATCAGAGGAGTGAGGGCATAGTCGATGGTGGGCAGGTGCCATGGGGCACTACGTTGATGCTTTCTCATGGCTTGGGGGGCATACCTAGATTGTCCAGCTTGGCCCGAGGTCGGGAGTGGCTCCGACAGGTTCACAGGGGGAGGTGGCTGATCGGGCAGCACAGGACTGAGTAGGAGTATTTCCCGTACGTCCGGGTGACATGATAGTTTGGGGTGCACCAGGGATTGCCTGGGGAGCCCTTGATCTATCGACATCAGGGTGACGAGAGGACACTGGACTGGCTGGTCATTGAGCCATTGGGTGAGGATTCAGATACAACGATTGACATCCCGGACGTGGACGACGTCAGGGTTACTACTGAGTATGAGTAGTGGTGGACGTTGCGGCAATGGTGATGCGAGGGGCCTCTAGGGGGTCCAGAGGCGACAACAACAGGCGGGGAGGGTGCAAAGGCACCAGGAGAGGGTTGGGGGGCTCCACTGGATGATGCGGACATGGTGGAGGTTGATGAGGTGGGTGAGGATTTTGGGGTTCGAGAGCAGCCGAAGATGCAGGACGTCCCGGAGCAGTGGGAGCCGAAGCAGGCTATCGTTCCGGAGATGTCGATGCCTCAAGCTTTCTCGGAGGATACGAAGGCAGGGTTGCATGCTGAGATAGCACGATTGGAGGGGCTACTCCGGAGATGGGATGAGGAGCTCGGGGATGCGCTACAGGAGAGGGATCTCCTACGGATGTAGCTAGCGGAGAGGGAGAATGCATTCACTACGTATCATCGATGGGATGGGGATACAGATGCTATGTGGGAGATGGATCTCCTATGGACTCAGCTGGCACAATGCAATGAGAACTTGGCGACGGTTCATCAGTGGGAGATGGACTTGATTCGGCATCAGTTTGAGTAGGAGGGGGGTCGTTCTCGGGGGGGTCCCTACCTGGTTAGTGGAGGCGGATCATCGCGTCGCACGAGAGGGAGCGATACTGAGCAATCAACATCCTCTCGGCGTAGGTGACTTGGATGAGGGAGGCGCTAGTAGGTGTGATGCGAGGGCTAGCAGCAGCTACCCTGAGGGGTCCCATAGGACCCACACCATGGGGGGTAGTTCCCGTCACACCGATCTTGCGTGATCATGGTGGCCGATGCCCTAGGCTTGGGGGTTTTTGAGCTTTTGCCTTTTTGCAAGGTCAGAGGACCAGTTTATTGTAGCCTATGGGCATTTTTGATGATATATATATATATATATATAGATGACTTTCTTTTGTTTATACACGTGTTGTGATTTGATTTTATGCATAGTGACTGATGTTTGATGGATGCATGTTAATTTATATTATGTATGGATATGTTGCGATGAATGCTAATGTTTCTAATTTATATGATATGCAAATGGAATGGATGAATTGAATTTATGATTTTTGGCGGTGGCACCATAGACTATTTAGAACTTATGGCTTTTTGTCCTAGGCGATTGTTGTGGTAAATGAATTTTTATGTATACATGTTATTTTTTTGTATTTTTTGATGGCGATGCAAGGATGAAAGATATCACAGTTGGTTTAGAATGTAGTTAAGGTTTTATGAGACTCAGATGTTTTAACTAACTAGCCAAGACTATACTTTTATCTTACAAGACTTTTGAACAAGGTATGAATCGGACTTGTCTTTGACCAAGTTATTTCACATCCCTGTGTGTGCAATTGAGTTTGTTTATGTGGTATTTGTCAGGATACCGCCAGTGCCAGATAGGTTGTCAACCAAACCTATACTGAGGATCACCTAATTAGCTCCACTAACTCCTTTGTTGTATTTAGTCAGATTAATCTGCGGTGCTATCTAGGATACCATAAGCTAGCTCATCCACATGCAAACATTGATCTGCACACAAGTTAATGTGATAGATATATCATCATGCGGGAGGTTTGCCACCAGTGACCGATAGGTTATCCACCAAACCGATACTGAGGTTTACCTCATGACCTTCTGAATGTTGAGAGTTCCAAGGATTCAAGTTCGACTCCCTTCTTTTCTTCAATTGTATTGGGATACTTGCTCTTCTATAGTGATAAAAATCACTATTTATTTTTATTTTTTATTTTGAGCAAGGGATTTGAATATTGAGTGATGAGAATCACTATTGTATGTGCTTTTTGATGTATGCACTTTGGTTGTGATGTCAAATTTTGGAGTTTTGACTTTTGCAAATTTTTTTATGTTTGCAACGTTTTTGAGAACTTGGGATTCTTGGGGAATTGGGTAGGGAAGATGCTTGTCCTTTTGCCAACTCTCAGCATTCTTGGGGTCATTCGCACAAGGGGATGAGCAAGATAACCTTTTCACTAGATGGTATCTTGGATTGCTTTGCAGGTTTCATATTTCGTTCACACAACTTGGGAATTTTTATGTGTTTTAACTTGTGTTGGGATGCTACGTAACAAGGGGTGGTCCAAGTAGAACTCTACCTTCGTAAAATCTGTCTGACTTTGTACAATATTTGGCTAGAAATCTAAAGACATCTGAATGACAAAAACTCTAGATACATTAGAAGACAACTGATGCATGATATGGTGAAACTATGGATGGCATTTATTTTTGATGGACTGTTTATAGAGTGGAAAAATGTGGAAAATGATGGATTTGCCGAGTAATTACAGTCTATGGTGCCTTTGACCTATATGACCAACAAATATGCAATGTATGGATGTGAGCTTAATGCAGCTATTATTTTTGTGTTTTCGATGGATTGATTTTTGTGAGTATGAAGATGAGATGAAAAAGAGTTCTTTATTGTTGTGATGATTTTGAGTATGCATGGAAATGAGATGCAAATTTTTGTTATTTTTGATGATTTTATTGTTTTTGAATTTTCTTATTTTTGACCAAGCGATTGTGGGAGCCCTTGGAGCTTTTGGTTTGACCAAAGGGATGATGGGTACCTTTGGGGCATTTGGTTTGACCAAAGGGTTTGTGGGCACCTTTGGGGCATTTTTGGGTGACCAAGCGATTGTGAGAATCCTTGGAGCTTTTGGTTTGACCAAAGGGATTATGGGTACCTTTGGGGCGTTTAGGGGTTGACCAAGCGATTGTGGGAATCCTTGGAGCTTTTGGTTTGACCAAAGGGATTATGGGTACCTTTGGGGTGTTTAGGGGTTGACCAAGCGATTATGGGAATCCTTGGAGATTTTGGTTTGGGCTATGGCTCTCTTAGATATGGAATGGCCTCAAATGATTGATGTTCAAGGGTTCTAGTTCCTTGATTCCATCAAGAGAGGCTAGCCGGTATGTTCTAGGTCCTATTTTACTATCAATGACATAAGGACCTAACCAGTTTGCCATGAACTTGTCCCTTAGATGGGGTGGCAAGTTAGAATTCTGTTGGTTCTCTTTTAAGACCAAGTCACCAACCTCGAAAGTCCCTCAGGTGAACCTTCATGTTGTATGCTTTCTTAAGTCGCTCTTGATAGATACGCAAATGCTCGAGAGCATTGACGCGTCGTTCTTCGAGCAACGTAAGTTGGTCTAATCGGGCCTGCCATGCAGTGTCATCATCGATGAACTCTTGCATTGATATGCACAGGGAAGGTATTTCCAACTCGAGAGGCATGACTGCCTCGGAGCCATACACCAATGAAAATGGAGTTGCCCCAGTGGGCGTCCGAATGCTAGTGCGATAAGCCCATAGGGCAAGCGGGATTTGAATGTGCCAATCCTTATGACTATCTATGATTGTCTTTTTGAGGATGGCGACTAGCATTTTGTTTGACGCCTCTGCTTGCCCATTTGCCTACGGATAATAGGGTGTCAAAAAATTATGCTAAATTTTGTACTTTGTGGTCAAAGCATGCACGTCTTTGTTCTTAAATGACGTCCCATTATCCGAGATGATCTTGGATGGAATACCAAAATGACATATGATGTTATGTAAAATGAACTCCACAATGCGGGTTCCAGTCGTAGAGGTAAGCGGAATTGCTTCCACCCACTTGGTGAAGTACTCTGTGGCCGTTATGATGAATGTGTGATGACCCGACGATGCAGGGGAGATATTTTCGATTAGATCTAAGCCCCACTATGAAAATGGCCAAGCCGATTGGATCGGCTGCAAGGCCTGAGAAGGTACGTGTGTCAAATTGGCATGGTGTTGACACTTCATGCACTTCCTTACATATGCACAACAATCTCGCTCTAAATATGGCCAATAATAGCCCATGCAGAGAATGCGCTTTGCGATGGCCATACCATTGAAGTGGCCACCGCATGTACCATCGTGCGCTTGGGTGATCGCCCAAGTGGACTCCTGCTGGTCCAAGCAATGAAGGAGGATTCCTTCATAGCTACGATGGTACAAAATGTCTCCTAACAAGACATGTTTTGCCACTTTCTGCTTGAATGATCATTTCGTGGCATGCGTCAATCCAAGTGGGAGGTTACCTAGCTTGAGGTAATCTCGTATGGGTGTATACCAATCCTGCTGATCGAAAACCTCGACAGTATGAACAACCAATCCCTCTTGAAGTTCATCCCTAGCAAAAGCTGAGCGAGGAAAGAACTTGTAAGAATAGCATTGTGTTGCTATTAAGGGGAGTAGGGGAGAACAAGGACCCCTAGTTGGCATGATTCAGACAATCATGGATTCGAGAGAACTTGTCTGGGGACGGTTCAATCTGGATCAGGTGGATTCTTGGCGTTAAGTCAAGCTTGCATGCTCCATCATGGATTGCGATAGTGTTTTGACTTGAATGGTTGTCATATCACCAAAAATGTCTTGCGGGATTAGTGACCCCAAGGAGGCCATAGTGTCCACAAAATGATTCGATGATCGAGGGAGTGCCTCGATGTCGTACCATTCAAGATTTGCTAAGAATTTGTCCACAAGGGCTTTGTAGGCCTATAGAACTGGGCATTTACATTGGAATACCCCTTTGACTTGGTTGACAATTAACAGCGAATCACCAAAGATGTTCAATCATTTGATGTTCATGGTGATTGTTGTCTGAAGACCTATGAGCAAGGCTTCGTATTCGGCATTGTTGTTGGTGCACGGGAAATCTAATTTAAATGATAGAGGCATTGGAGCCCCTTGTGGTGTGAAGAATACAATTCCCATGCCACCTCCTTGCTCACATTTAGAACCATCAAAAAATAGGGTTATGTCGGCCTGTGACTCAGGCTCATCAGAATCTGGCGATTCCGAGACATGGAAGACCCCATCATCGGGTAGTTCTATGGTCAGAGGCTGATCGTCTTCGAGAGGAGCCTCTGCTAGTTGATCGGCGATGACTTGACCTTTGATGGATTTTTGTCCAATGAACTCGATGTCAAACTCCATCAACAACATGATCCATTTTTCCGTGCGGCTACTATGATAAGTATGACTCATCATGTACCGTAATGGATTCTCCTTAGACACAACATACGTCATGTTGCTCAGCATGTAATGGCATAGCTTTTTGGTAGCAAACACCACTGCCAAGCAGAGCTTCTCAACGTATGCATAGTTAAGTTCATAACTGACCAAGGTGCGGCTAAGATAGTAAGTAGCATGTTCTTTGTGTAGTTCATTTTTTGGGCTAGCATGGCACCCGAGTGCCACCTCAGTAGCTGAGATGTATAAGTAGAATGACACTCCTGGTCTAGGTGGTGCCAATACTGGCGGTGAAGCCAAGTATTGTTTAATATCATCGAAGGCTGACTGGCACTCGTCATCCCAGTGAAATGCTACCCCCTTGTGCAATAATTTATTCATGGGTCGGCACTTGTCATATAGTTGTGCTATGAAGCGCTTGATTGATGTGACCTTTCCCTACAGGCTTCTGAGCTGCTTGATGGTAGTTGGGGGAAGCATTTCAAGGATTGCCTTGACTTTTTTTGGGTCCACCTCGATGCCTCGCTTTGAGACTATGAAACCCAAGAGTTTTCCAGATGTGATGCCAAATACGCACTTCTTGGGATTCAGTCTGACTTTATGTTCCATGAGGCGATCGAGGATCTTGCTTAAGTCATCGAGATGATCTGGGCGCAAAAGAGATTTGGCCAACAAATCATCCATGTAATCTTCCAAAGTTTTATGCATGTGATCATGGAAGATGTATGTCATGGCACGTTGGTAGGTGGCGCCAGCATTTTTAAGGCCAAAGGGCATGACCTTATAACAAAATGTCCCCCAAGGCATTGTGAACGCCATTTTTAGTTGGTCCTCGGGATTGATACGAATTTGATTGTATCCCGAGAAACCATCCATGAGGGATAGCATTTCGTGGCCCCTGCTGTAGCATCTACCAATGCGTCGATGCTAGGCAAGGGGAAATCATCCTTAGGACTCGCTTTGTTTAGATCTCAAAAATTAGTGCATATGCGAATCCTCCCATCGAGATTTTTGACGGGCACCATGTTGGACAACCATGGTGGGTAATCCATGCAGATGACAAACTATGCATCCAACAACTTTTGTAATTCATCTTTGACCATTAAGGCCATTGTTGGGTGCATCTTACGTAGTTTTTGCTTAACTAGCTTGACTTTCGGATCAAGCGTTAGATTATGCGTGACTAGCTACGGATCTAGCCCCGACATGTCTTTGTAGGACCATGCAAAAACCTCCTTCTTCTCTTTGAGAAGGGCAATGTAGTCGGCTTGCTCTTCGGGGGATAGACTTACCCCTAGCTTAATGATCTATGGATTCATTGGATCAGAGCCGATGTCTACGTCAGTCGTCTCCTCGACTAACATGTGGGACCCGTCCTCCAACTGGTGTGGAGTTGGGATCAAGTGGATATCATTCGCTAAATTTAGATCTATGTTAGGAACTTCGGGTCCCTCTTCAGCATGGAAGATATCCTGAGTTGGTCTTGGGGTGAAATGAAGCATCTCACCACAAGGCCAGTACTCTGATGGGGATGGTGGTGAATTGATGCGATCCCAGTCTATGGCATCTATGTCTAGATATAATGACTTTGTTGGATCAGCCGGATTGTGGATGGGGGTGGTTAAGTCAATGGAGATCATGTTGATGAAATGATTTTGGTCTCCATTACCATGGGTGTGGTGACTCGGACATCCTTGATGATTTTTGTGCTCCGGATCTGGCTCTGGAGGTATTGGCATGAATGGATCGGCCCTATGTGTGGAGAGGAGGACAGGGTCTACCCTCGACACTGATATCTCTATAGGGTCTCTGGGTGAGAAGGTGCTCTCTGTATGCCCAAAGTGGCAGATGCAGCACTTGGTCCAATTATGCTGGGTTTAGGTGCCACCTATGCCTTGGCCCTATGTTTAGTTGTTCAAACATGTCATCAATATCCAGGGGGTATTGTTGCTGCATCTACCGCATGTGATTGAGATATGCCATCTCAGTTTCATCTTCATAATCACTGTCGGAGATCCAAAGGCCTTCGTTGGTTCCAACAACTATTTGCGACACGTGAGGCTCATCCTGCTCGAGCAAATTGATCTGGCCCCATCGGGGTTGTTCCGCTCTCTATGGGGGGACCTGATTCTCTTGAGGTGGCACTTGCTCGATTGGAGCATCCAAAGGGAACATTGCCAAGAGGCTTTCTTGATAATCATCCATGGGGGTCACTTGTGAGTGATTGCTATCCGATTCGAAGGGGTCCCATGGTGCTACCTCATATTCTGACTCATCTTCTAAAGATCCTTCTTGACCTTGTCTATATCCCCCTTGTAGGTGAGCTCTCGAGCTTTCTCCTTTCTCGATCAAAGGGAAGGGGTTGTGAAGGTCAACAAGGTTGGTTGCCAACAATGGGAGATAATCCCCCAATGTATATGTTGTGTTAGGATTGGCATATGGATCTAATGCCAACCCATCCTTGTTGCCTATCCCTAGGCCTTGCATGTTCTCTACCAAGATGTCCAAGGGTAGGGGGTGGTTGAACCCTACTCCTGACTTGTCGTATGGCATCTGATATCTTGGTTGGCAAAGAATGCGCACTCCTTGCTCATATCTGCCCAACCCATATCCATGCCAATTGCATTGGCCAAGATATCTCAAAGCGAAATCTGGGTTGGACAAATAGTTGACATCTTCAGCAAAAGGCTCTTCATCTTCTCCTCTTGCATGTAAGGTTCAATGCCATTATCAAGGCCCCCATACACAAAGTTTGTCTGATTCGACGGGTAGCCTAGAGGAACAATAGTACCGATGGGGAGGCGAGGTCTCCCCATGTCCTGCATGGACTCCAGTGTGGGTGTTGCTACAATATTCCACACCAGATACTCCCCGAGGCCCGTATTGGCCATTTCAATGGTGATTGTTGGCGATTGAGGGGGAGGGAACGGAAGTTCTTCTTGAGTCCACTCCATGTCGGGTGAACTAGGAGCCTCGACTTCCATTCTGCTAGGCATCTCCTCAGTAGATATGGTTGAGACTGATGGCGGTGCCTCTTCCAGGGGTTTCTTCCCTTTGTCCTTCGGTGTGGCCACCATAGGTGGCATCGTTGGTGAAGGACCAGATGATGAAGATGGACCCAGTTGGGGATTTGATGGACTTGTCAATGGGGATGCCTATGGAATCGGACCCTATTTAGATGGATTCAACTAAAAATCCAAATGCATTGATGGAAGGGTCGATTGCGGCATTAGCTGCACCGTATTGCAATACTTGAAGGGCTCCAAGTCTACCGGGACTACATGCACTTGCCCTTCAAATGTATACTTTAAGCACTGATGAGCTATCGAAGGGACACACTTCATGTCCCTGATCCATGGCCGACCCAACAAGATGTTATAGGCCATCTCACCCTCCAAGATGTGGCACAATGTAGGTATAGTCTTTTGTCCCACTTGGATGGGTAGGACAATTGTGCCAACTATCGAGCATATTGCATCATTGAATGCTCGCAGTGTATAGGTGGAGGCCACTATGTGAGATGCGGGCAACTTTAGGTGCTTCAAGGCCATTATTGTAATGATATTATTGGATGAGCCAGTGTCCACCAATACCCTCTTGTACGAAATCCCATTGACCCGCACGATGACGTGCAGGGGTGGATCCACCATGTCACCAGCCACTGATTTCAATTCGTCCTCTCGAAAGGTGATGACTGGCTCAGTGCATCATTTGACATGTCCCACGAAGTTGTTGAAGGAGTTTGCTTCATGGGGCTGCAACTCGATGGCTTTTAGTATCTCCATTAGAGCCTCCCGATGGGGCGATGATTGTTGTATGAGCTCGTAGATGGAGAGCCTAGCCGATGTGGTCCTCAAACTCTGGGTGAGTTTGGTTCGAATCGTGGCCACTGGTCTAGGTGGAGCAGGTTGCGTAAGGTGCTGTTGCGGTTGTGACATTGTTGGCACCTCTCTTGTAGCTACCATGGGGGCAGCTGTGCTCGGGTACCTCTTGTTTCGAGTCACTATACTGATCATCCCTACATACCCCTACATGGGGCAGTTCTGTGTTACCTCATTGACTTGTAGGGTCTTTTCCTACGCATCATGGGTAGGCAAGGGGTCCTTAAAGACCTCCATTTGTTGGTTGCTTGGTGCCACGGGATTATCCACCGCTAATGTCTTGTTATCTATTAGGTCTTGCACCAAGCCTTTAAACTTCCAACATGCATTAAGGTCATGTCCCTTCCGTCTATGGAACCTACAGTACAAGTCTTCCCTATAGCCCTTAGGTTTTGGTGCATTGGGGTCTATGGGTTGACTCTCGGGCAGGTTGATCAAGTTTGCCACTGACAAGCGGTCAAACAGGGAGTCTCTGGACTCTGTGTAAGGTGTGAATTGTCGCCTAGGGTGACGCTGCTGATTTTGTTCTTGCCTCTGATTTTCTCTATCATAATTGTTAAGAGGCATCACTTGATAGTTAGCCTTTTGGGGCTATGTTGCTTGTGCAGGCTTAGGGACGTTTATAGCAACCTGATTGACCACAATGGGTTTCTATTGCATGGTCCCTATTTTGGTGTTCTTAGACCATTCTTTCTTCTTTGGCTTGGCTATCTCACCATCCTGAATCTTGATCTCCTCAATGATTCTAGCTTGCACTAGAGCTTCCTCTAAAGTGGCATATTGTTGCAGCTACAATAGCATGGAGATCGATCTCAAACAGCTCTTTGAGAACATTTGGGTGAGGTCGGACATAGGAGGGAGGTAGGGCAGCTTTGAAAGCAAAGTCCTCCACCGGTTCCCATAGGCTGCCATGGTTTCTTCCTCATACTGCCTGAGGTTGGCTAGGTCACTTAGTGATGCCTTCTTCTTGGTGTTGAAGGTGAAGCATTCAAGGAACGCATCCACTAGCTGATCTAAGTTACTGATGTTGTGCTTTGGCAATTGAGTGAACCAATCCGAGGTAGGGCCTACGAACATGGTTATAAATGTTCTTAGCAACAAAGCATCATTGTCTTGAATGCCAAAGCATTGGCTCAAGAATCTAGTCACGTGTTCTTGGGCATCCTCCTCACCTCTAAATATTGCCAACTAGGGCAGCTTAAAGTGTTCAGGGTAAGGGGGTGCTGGCACTGATGGATGCACTAGGTGACTATGAAGTTGGCGTAAAGTGGGATTTTGGGGCCCAAAAGTCTTGGTCTCCATAGACTCTAAGCGCTCTAGCAGCGCTTTATATGCATCGAAAGATTTGATCTCTTCCTCCTTGGTTAGTTCTCGTTGTGGGTTGTGGGAAACTTGAGGCCTATGGAGGGGTGGCCGGATAGCACCCCCTCTGCCTTGGTAGGGCATTTCGGCCCACTCTTCTTCTTGCTCATACTCCTCATAGGCTTCTTGAGGAGTTTCTGGGTGAGACCTATAAACATGGGTGGGTCCCCACGGAGGGTGCCCATCGTTGTTCCTAGGAGTGGCCTCCCGCTCAGGTCTAGGAGGTCTCGGAGGCAACACTTGGTAAGGTCATGGGGACCTGTCTCGCACCAAGGGGTTGCGCCTCTCATATGGTTCTGCTCTTTGGGTGCGAGGGGTTGGAACCCTCTCAGGCATAGTGTTATGGAGCAGCTCATCTGTTTGATATCGAATGCACTCTTTGCTAAGGCGATACAGGTGCTCCAACTATTGTTGGTCTTGCTCAAGCTACATGATTTGTGCTTGGCGGGTGGCATGTTTGGCAAATGCCAAGTCAATTTGTTCTACCATCTTAGGTCTAGGGGGCCTAGATGCCTCTCCTACATGTTTATCTCGGTCATGATGATCCGAGATCTCTATAGGTCACTTTCCTCTATCGAGGTTGGTGGCATTTACTCGAGGTTCTGGCCTCAGTAGGTGATTCTGGTAGATGGCAGGTGCGGAGGCGCATTGCTCCCATGCTGTGTATTGCTCTTGAGGAATGTGATAGTCTTCCTCGTGCTCCCTTTCGTATATGTGAAAGGGGCGGGCAGAGTTGGCTCACCCTATCTGAAGAGCCTTGTGCTCTGGATTTGGCTTATTATTCCTAACAGTGATGGGGGGTAAAGGAGGGATGACATAATCATGTGGCCTCTCCTCATGGACCCTATGCTATTCTAGCACTTCATTGCATGGTGGCCACTCATACCGAGCATCTAAGGGAGCCTTCCCATTTATATTGAGTGCCACATGTAGGGACTCCTCCTGAAAGGGTCTATGTTGGATGGGAGTGCCCCTCGAAGGGGTGCCTCTATAGTCCCATTCTAAAATGGCATGATGTGGACTATCTTGTGGGTCGGGCCACCAAGGTGGTATGACCAAGTCCTTGGGGCTATAGCGGAGGTGACTTGTGCCCCCTTGTACACTCTTCGTAGCTCCTGCCCATGATTGGGCTTGGCTACGGGTGTACACCATGGTGGTGTCTCTCTACAATCTACGTAGGGTTTTATCTCTTTTTTTTATTTTTATGCTACACTAAATAGAAAATATCACACACACACAAAGCAATGATTATCTCATTTAAATATTAAAGGTGTGCCCTAAACCTGGTTTAGTGTGTTTTGATTTTTGTTTTGATAGTTTTGTAAAGAACATTTTGTAGCAAATGCAATATGATGGCTCTTATGACTCCCAAAAATGGTCGCCCCTTCGATATACCATTGCCAGGCCATTATACCAAACCTCTCTATATACCCGCCCTTACGTGAGGGAAACTATTGGTACGTGAGAGCAGAATGGTACGTGGAACATAGGCGGTACGAAAGGGGGATCACCCTATTTTTGACACCTACCATAGAAGACTTATCCTCATGCATTGGGAATCACCCCAGCTACACTTGGTCAGCTTTCATCAGGATTTACGTCTAGCAATAGTAGCGATCGGGGTTATGGATGCAAAAATTCAAGCCAAGGTGGTGATGAAATCCACCGTTGGTCTTGATCAAGGGTTGGGGTTTTACGACCAGCTCCTTGGTGTTTAAATTGCCATGTGATGTGTGGGGTTATTTTTATTTTGCATAAAAGAAAGCAAACATGCAGTAAAAACTTTCCCTAAGCAAGCAAATAACCAAAAAATAGAAAATAGAAAATAGAAAACAGAAAATGATAGAAGGTGTTTAGGACCTCTACCTCTTCTCTGCCCAAATAGGATGCCTCTGAGTTTCTATTCTAAAACTGCATAGAGAGCTATTCATCCCTGGGTGGGATGAATAATAGAGCTGTATTCATCATAGGGTGGGACGAATGCCCATTCGCCCTAGGGTGGCACGAATTTTAGCTCTGTACTCATCATAGACTGGAACGAACAACAGTCCAACGTTTGAAAACTTGGTACCTGCAAGCAAAAACAAACAAGTTTTGATCAGATTTCTGATCTCAAAAATAGAGGACAAGGTCCCACCGTGATCACCACTGAAAGCACGAGGATACGGAAACAAAAAGGAAATGCCAAGATGCGATGTAAATGAAACTAAACTTAATGCTAAATCCTATGAACTGAAATGCATGAAAGGAGAGAAACATAAATGCATTGAAACAAGGTATAAAAGTGAATATGGAGTACAACCCTTTTTATTAATATGCTTTAGAACCTAGTTACAATCCATCTCCTCCCTTTTCAGGGGCTAGGAGCGTTAAATATGTTCTTGTCACATCAACAGATGGTATTCCTTCTTTCGCGTGCCCACATGTAGAATGGGCGGACCAAACGTCACCGCCACTTGCGTTGATGAGTCTTGACTCCTTGCTGCTCCTCTAATGTTGAGATCCTACGTTCAAGGAAACAGAAAATAGTCAGTAGCACCTGTAGATAAAATGAAACATGCAATCCCCAAGCCTACGATTAGTGCATGCAAAAAATAAATAAAACGATAACTAAATAGCATCAGAATGATCTAAAAATTTAATAGAAGCATGAGGACATTACCAGGAGGGCACTACAAATGGAACAGTCAAAAAATTCACCACGGATTTCTAATCGCTCTAGGGTGGGACGATTAGACCTACAACAAAATGTCAGAAAGCACTGTCCCAAATGTCACATCCGGGAGGCTCCAAATCACCTGCAAAGTTGGGGGTTAGGTAAAATGGGGTATTTTGGAAAGACCCAGAAGGTCATATTTTTCCAATTCGGCCTCTATCACCGGGAATTTGATGATGCTACCTGCATGTTAGCAAAAGCGGGAAATGACAAAAACATGATCAAAACAGCTCAAAATGATGTGAAATTTGAATGACAACCTATCTAAGCAACATAGAATCAGATGCAAAAATAATAGAAAGGAAATCTACTACAGATTTCTAATCGCTCCAGGGTGGGGCGATTAGGACTACAATAGTGCGGGGGCGCCCGAGGGCAGGACGCCCACCGTTTGGGGCCCGGTTTTGGCACCAATCCACTTGGGATGGGTCCAAAACCTCTTGTGGGGTGTTGTCAGCAAATTTGGTAGGATGTTATGGCCAAATGTCGGGTTTTGGTTCCGGATTTGCGCTTCCAATAATCACCCAATGACCTCCCTTCCAAAAGAGATCAAGGATGTGAAAGGCACAAATCAAAAGGTGTGAGGATGTAAAATGGTAGCACTTCATTGCTCAAAATGCTCCTTCTCTCTCTATTTTTGGGGTGAGAAGACTCACCATTTTATAGACCTGACGGTCTCTTTGGATGAGCATGCAGAGGCGCCACTTGGCAATCATGCCTTCCTAGGGGGGAGAAGATTCCTCCCTGATTAGGGGCTCCATGACTGCCCCTGTAACTGCCTCTAGCACTCAAAAATGCTCACTCACACTCCCATGCAATGAAGGAAGAGTTAAGTGGTGGATCTGAGCTGCCATTTGTCAAGATTTGACTTTTTGCCCATCAAACCTGCTATTCGCCCCACCCTGGAGCGAATACTACTAATCGTCCCCGGGTGGAACGAATACCAGTTTGTAATCATCCCTGGGTGGAACGAGTAGAGAGCAGAGTGCCTGAAAGGTGCCAAATTGACCTCTGACCTTCCAAAACTATTGTGTGAGTGGTTAGGACCATTGTTTAACCTCTAGGGGCTGCCCTGGGGGCTGTGTGTGTCAATGCGATCAGTGTTTGCAGTCACATAATCGGATTGGTGCTGTTTTGGTGTCTACAAGTTGAACATTCACTAGGCTTTTGAGTTAATAGTGAGAAAAAGTAAGCTTTGAGACTTAGCTTTTGCTAAGTTGCAATTGTTTATAATGAGGGCTTGACCTTAGATATAGAAGACTCTTTGTCATCTAAGGACCATATATTGGAGGAAGGCACTCTGATGTCAAACCCCTCATTCCAAATTCCTTTCCATTCCTTGGTAGCATAGGAAAATCCAACCCTACATACTATTTTACAAAATCCTATCGACAAGAGATAATTTAAATTTGGAGATCTTGGATGTTTTATTGGAGATATAAAGTGGTGGTTGCCTTATTTTCATTTGTTTATCTAGTCGAAAAATGGTTGTGTGTTGACTAGTTTAAAAAAAAATGTTTCTTAGGTTTTCAAATATATTGATTAAGTTATTACATACTAAATAAGATTTATTGGATCTTATTTTTAGTATTTGGGATAGTTTTCCAAGGGTGACTTCTTAACTATCATCCTTTGAACAAAATATACTTGCTAATAAGTGACTAGTTGGTCATAGGCTATTATCACTGACAAGGTGATAGAGTTTTTATCTTTTGGAAATGCCCTTTATCACCTTATTGATAGATGGAATTTGTCATTATCGATTGGTGATACTCATACATTGTCATCACATTTAGGATACCTTGGCTCATCACCAATTGGCAAATTGATTTGTCACCATCAGGCAATGTCAGCCCATCACCTATAGTGACTTGAGTTGCAATCAATAAATGATAAGGCTCATCATTGATAGGAGAATAGAGCCCCACCCAAAATCATCTCAACTTTTCAAGTGATGTCAGAGACTTCAACTCTAGTAACAAAAAAATCTAATTTGAAACCTTAGAAAATTATTGTTTTGATGAAGAAAATATTTTAATTTCAAGTAGGGTGTAAAATTTTGTGATGATCTACATTTATTTATTTCCTCATCTTTCACACTAGTTCTTGGTGATTGATGCTCCTTTAGGTGGTGATTGTGTAGTGAATATAAGCCATATATCAGCTTCATAGGGAGTTTAAAATGGATCTCGGACATCAATCCTTGATAGGGATCATCCTTTAGGTAGATTTACTTCCCAAAAAACCACATTTCAAATTCTTTTTGACATATAAGAATCATTTTTTGGCATGTTGGAAATTTGCAATCCTATTCATTTTTTTTTAGTTTATCCTTTTTTAAGTGTGTACCTTACTTGGACCATGCAAAGGCAACAAATATTGGTGGACGTCTTCTAAATTTGGCAACCAACTTCCCTTGTCTAAAAATGGTTGAACAAAAAGAACTTGGGTGATCGAGATAAATTTCAAATTCTAAGGTATTACCTTAACTTAGGATAGTTAGTTTACTTTAAAGTTTTAACTAAAATTGACTTCTTTCATTTAAATTATTAATTAATAATAACTTAATTAATTAATTATTAATCAATTAGTTGGTTAATCCTTCTTATTTTATTAATTAAATTTTATTTAATTAATAAGTTTTCTTTTAAGAGAAAAAATATTTAGTTAAAGTTAATTAAACTTTTTAATTATTTTTAAATATTTTTTACAAATCTCTAATTGTTTCCAAAAACCATTTTTAATTGTTGAATCATTGTTAACCATCACTTATTTTGGTTGAAACAAGAGTTTTTATTGCTTTGTAAATTGCAAGGAGCTTATTAAAGGGAAATAATTTGTAATCAAGGTCCTCAAATTTACCTTGTCTTTGTGCTCATTTTATTCCCTTGCTCTTGGATTATACCCAATCAAACATGGACTTAGATTTAGCTACCTAAATGGAAAATTTGGCCCAAATTATAAGTAATCTTGCTAACAAAGTAAATGATATAAATGTATAAAATGTACCAACTAATGTCAATATTTACAACAATGACCCATGCTCAAAGGCTATGTGTGAGGTCTTGTTGTACAATAGATCAAAGAATCATGACACACTAATAACAATATATTGAATATGGAAATATGATTTTCCTATACCCAAACTTTAGATGAAGATAAATTTCCATTTTCCAATCTTAAGCTTTTAGGCTTAGCCAAAATGTCAAGATGTTATAGCCACTTCAAAATAATTTTGTTAAGGTAGTCAAACAAAATTTTTACCCCTCAAATTATGAAAATATTTGATTATTAAGTGGTTTTTTTTTTAAGCTAACATGTCTATTCAATACTATATCTTTCATATCAATAGGTTTCATATCCTTCTTGGTCATATTGAGTATGCAACTGTATTTTTCCTGAAATTTAAGAGCATAATTTTGGAACACTTGTGTCGAGAGATAATATATGTTCCCCTTGCAAATTTGGACCTTACTTTCAACCATGTATAGCTTGTGGAATATAATTATTTGGTATAATCAAAGGAATTTCATCATCCTTCTTCTACTTCTTTTGGAGGATCATCAAACAATACAAGTTCTTCTCAAAATATAAAATTTCTCCAAAAAAAAACTTCTTATATATCTCCATATCCTTCTCCATACCCTTCTTCTTCTACCCTACTTGTTCTTCTTCTTATAAGAAATTTTTTAACTATTTTAAGAGGAAAGGACATGAAAAGTCTTATTGTTTTAAAATGAAGAAAAAAATATTACTTGTAAAGTCTCAAGTGGAGGACCAAGTGCAAAGTTCTATTGAGGTTGTAGAAGAAGGTAAATAATATGAGGAACTCAAAGGTAAACTTAATAAAGTTAACTTAATGAACCAAAATTTATTTATGAGCACTCATGATTCTTTTTTTATCACTCAAGAACATTTGACTAAAAAATTTTCAGCAAATTGTATTATTAACAATCCCTTACAGAAAAACTTAATTGTGAGATCCATAGTTGATAAGTTACATTTGTCGATGGAGCCTCATTGTAATAACTATTATTTGGTATGGAAGTATATTTGTATGATATCCAAAAATACTCACACTTACATTGTGATTTTTACATTTAGTCCTAAATTTTTTGATAGGGTCACTTGTGAAGTGACACCTATGGATGGTTTTCGTATGTTGCTTGGTTACCCTTACCAATATGATAGGAAAGTAGTACATGATTCCTATCTAAAAATATGCACATTAAAAAAAATTACAAGGTTTATAAAATTCATTAAGAAAATCCACAATTCCATTTTGAGTTACAAGCAGGTCACAAAAGCAATTACACAAGCACAAGAAATTGCACTTGTATTTATTCGTCCACAACACACTCATTATTCTACTCCATTTCATCATCGACATGATTATTTTGATATATTTTTAAAAAATAATTCTCACATTTTTTAGGAGCCTAAGTCACTTCCTCCTAGACACACTATTAATCATTGTACTGAGATCATACCCATTGAATCACTTCCAAATGCACCCATGTATAGAAAATATATTTCTCAAAATGAAGAGATAAAAAGGCAAATAGAAGAATTTTTATCTAAGGTATTCATCAAACCAAGTTCCTCTCATTATGCATCACCAATTTTGTTTGTGCTTAAAACTTATGGAACTTGGTCACTGGGTATAGATTTCAGGACCTTGAATAAGATTTCTATCAAGAATAGATGTCCACTACTCCACATTGACAAACTCTTAGATTAGCTCCAATGAGCCAAATTATTTTCCAAGATAGATCTTAAGAGTGGATATCACCATGTGTGCATATACATATAAAATACATGTAAAATATCTTTTAAAACCAAATGAGCCTTTCTAAATTGCCGATCATGCCCTTTGGTCTTAACAATGCTCCTAAAACTTTTAAATTCAAAATGAGCCTTTCTAAATGGTTTTTGATAAATTTATAATCATATATCTTCAAAATATATTTGGATTCTCATCTACTTAGGAGAAACAACTTGAGCATATTAAGCAAGTTCTTGAAACTCTTCACAAGAGTGACATATATGCCAAACTTTCATTTCTTACCTTGATTTTATGATTAGTGAGAATGGAATTTAGGTAGATCCCACAAAAGTAGATGGCGTACTTAAGTGGTCTCCTCCTACTACTCTCAATGAGTTGAGGATATTTCTAGGACTTGTGAATTTATATCACAAGTTCATACCTTGTTATTCCATCATTGTAGCTTCATTGCACTACTTAACCAAATCCAAGGTTCATTTTCAACGGGGAAAGTGGTGAACTGTAGCCTTCTGCAAAGTTTGCGAATATACCATCATACTTCACCAACCAACTAGGACTTGAGTCTCACACATATTGAGCATGCATATAATAGGAAAATACATTTTTGTACAATACATTATCCAATTTAGGTTTATTTAGATTTTCAACCATTATCTCCTTCTGAGTTGCCCTTGTCTTTGTCTTCTCCAGCCACCACTCATTTTTAGAAGGAGGAAGACAAGTTTCATTATTTTATTCATCATTTCTAGAATCTTCAGTCCAAGGTGATTCAAATTTTGAAAATATAGTATAAATAAAAATAGGCCATGATAAATGTAGGATTCCTCATTGTTTTTAGGTCAATGACAAAGTTTGGTTGCACCTAGACAAGCAGTATTTCTAGATAAGGCACATAGAAAAATCAGACCTCTTCACTATGGGACTTATACTATCATTCAGTAGGTGTCCAATAATACTTTTTGCCTTGATATTCTTGCATACCATGGGATTCATTATTCCATCAATATAGATATTCTAAAGTTGTACCATGATTCTACATTGGATTCCAAACCTACCATAAACCATATTGTTAATGTGATTTTTGTCTCTTAGTCAACATTACATTTTAACCAATTTTGTGACAACAAGATTCATTAGACTCACCATGGATTTCACTTCTTATGTTGTGGCTCAACATGGCCAATTTTTGCATCAATATTATTGGATTTCTTCTCATCATGTCCCATGAATTTCCTTCTCATTTGAAATTATTGGAGTCCAATGATTCTATTATGGGAAGTCATGACGATGAGGAATGGCATTCACATGACCCCTATTTCTCCTAGATAGACATAAGATTTCTTTTAATTACTTACCTTAGTTATGTTATTCTTGCTAATAATTATATCCATGTGATAATGGTATTCCACATGCATCTTTAGTTGCTTAGGTGTTGTTATAGATGGATGGATAATTTGGTCATGTTCTAGAGTAATTTATATTTAGTTCATTGCTTACTAAGTGTTAGTGGATGATATCATAGCAAACATCCTTACTTTGACCTTTATTAAGATATGGTAAATGGTGTTTGATTGTAATTTTAACGTCTTACATATTTACTTCTTGTATTACAAGTAAAGTTCGATTGGAATTGCTTCAACCTTTTCACGTACTAAGCTTATTAGACATGCTAATACAATGAGGAGAATGAGAAATATGTGTGTTGGTATTGGATAATGCATGCCTTTCAATGGAAGAAACAAGATAAGATAGAGAAAATAATATTCTACCAAAAGATAAATGGCCATAGTGCAAAAGTAGAAGAATACTAAGATATACAGTGAAAGAAGAGTTAAGAGAAGCTACAAGTTTCTTGATAAAATTCACCTCTTTATTCCAAAGTATTTAAACAAAGCTGACCTTGTTTACCATATTCTATTTTCTTTAGTTTCATGAAGCCCTTTCAATGATCATAAATAATTCTAAATGGTATAGGACTTATAATTATCATCAGACTCAATGGAATACCCTTTTGAGGTAGGAAAATAATAGTGCATATTTTGGGACCCTCAATCTGAGCACTCACTTGTAAATTTTAATATTTTGTGATATTGTATGTTTTATAAGATTTTTATGTTTGCCCATGAATATAGCAAATCTAGAGATTGCTCTTGGAGCTATTTTTGCTATATTGGTAGCAAGTTTAAAATTAATTTATCATTTCATGATTCTATTTTAAGTAGCATATTTTTTACAACAATTATAGATTGGCTTATGTTACAATGTACTTTTTATATAGATGTATATGTGCACTTCCTCTATATTCTTTCCAAATGCTTTTAAAATTTGGGTCCATTTATTCTATAATACTCTTTGAAACCACTAAAAACTAATATGAATTGCATGAACTACTATATAAATTTTGAAATATAGGCACTTATGTAGATACCTCACATAAAGCACATTGTAAGAACTCTTTTATATTCTTATTCTATTTTTTATTTCTCCTACATTTCATTCACTTCCTTTGTCACCAACAAATTTATGTTGTACATGCTACCCTACTAGAACGTAGTTACCTATACCATATAGGCCCCATAATTTTTATATTTATCATTTATAGTATTACATTATTTGATCCATTAGACTTATTTTTTGGGGTATATTTTTGTAATTTCATTATGTATAACTATAAAGTATAATTTTTAGTCACTATATGTTCATTTTAATAGTTATCCTCCACACCACCACATCCTACGCCATATGGTGTACAACAAGTGGTATTAAAGCATTTTTAATATATTATTTCATATTACTTATCTTCATCACAATAATCCTTGTACAAAACAAAACCATCTAGTAAGTTTCATTATTGGAAGCATGTTCATGCATGATTGTGGTACAAGAAGCAAGGCATCACATCATATTTTATATTTGAGTATCTTGATCCATAATATACCTCTAAGAAAAAATCTATAATAAAACTAGATACCAAATTATAGGAGGTATGCCCTTCAAGAAAAAATAAACATGCTTTTTGGGTAGTTCAAAGGTCTCAATATCAATATGAAAGCATCACCTGTAATTGTAGCACCCTAAAATTGGCACGGTTAAAACATTAGTAAACAGATAAAATATTAAAATTTGAATTTCAACCCCAAACTGCCCGTTAAACCACCTATTACCCGCTTTCCCCATTTTTTGCGCCATTTTTAGGATTTGTTTTGACCGTTGGACGATATCATCGCAGATTAGATGAAATCATCCCCGATCTGATGAATTCATCTAGAACAGAACGTCTAGATGATTTTGTCCTAAAACCAAATTTTCATAATTAGCTTATGTTTCAATAACCTCTCCAACTCGGGTAGAAGCGTGTCTGCGCAGTTGGAGATTTCCTTGTTGGAGATCTCCTAGATTGGGATGATCCCCAACCTCCCAAACCTCTTCCTAATCCTATATAAACTAGGATTTTTCTAGTTTATCCCCCCTGATTCTCCCTGAACCCCTAACCCCTTAGTTGACAGGATTTCATTGCAGAGTTAGCTCCTTATTCCCTCGCACTATTGCTTGCATTCGGTATTTTTGCATTTTTATTGCAGGAACTCTACTATTTTTCAGTCGAAGCTAGCTTGGATCGTCGCGGATGATCTCGGATGATTATGGACGATCTCGTACGATTGGAGGTGATCCTGACTGTAGTCCAGATTGGGGGCAGTCCGAGTTTAGAGTTTGCATTTTCTTAGCTTTTTTTGCATTTTTCATATCATATCTCTGCACTGTTTTAAGTTATTATGTTTTATGCATCTTGGAGTTCACCTCATTTAGCATAATCACATGATAAAGTTAAAATCAATCATTAAATCTACTGCATTTCCTTATTTTTTATTAGAATCTATTATTTAGGCATGTTTGCTATTATTTCTACCATTATCCTTTGCTTCTGCACTTGCATATTTGGTATTTTGCATCTATTTTTGTGATTGCAGGTTTTTAACGAATTCGTCTGATGAATTCATCAGATTTCAGATGATTTTGTCTGATTTCAGATGACCTTCTATGATTTGGGATGATTACGTACAAACTGAGATGATCTGAACTGCTACAAGACTCAGAATCTCCATTAGACATCCGGAATCAGGTATGACACCTTCTAGTTAGCATATTCTCTGTTATTTGCATCCATTTCTATTTTTTGTATTCATTTAAATCAGCATTGGCATATAGAATAGTTTAGATTCATATCGGCAAAACCTAGGAGTTGAATGATCAAGCATAAAAATGAACACATCAAACACACTATCAACCTAGGCATGGAAACTGCCATTCAAAAGTTTCCTGGTGAACCCACCATCCATCAAAAATTCACCCTTATACACCTCCCCTGAGAGGCGAGACCTTCCAAGGGCCTCTCAGTCCGAGGTATTGTCCCATCCTTTTCACATCCCCCTTCCGGGCGCGGATCCTATAGCCTGAAGGTAAGGGTGCAAAAAATTTGGAGCGATACATTTTGGTGAACCCAACGTGAAATAGAAACCTTTTGAAAACAAATAAAAATAATAAAAATCAAAACACAAATGCATTTAGATTCAAAAAAAAAATTGCATGTCATGTTTAGATGGTAGACTATAATAAAAGATGAGTTGTCACCATTAATGTTGAAAATCAATTAGCAGCTATAGAGATTACTTCTGTGCTTAGAGTACCTCAAACAAATAGGGTTCAACCTTTGTGGGATGAACTTGATAGGAGATTGGATCTCATTTCATCTAGAGCAACCGAACTTAGGCAAATCAAGAGGTTTGTCCTAGATAGAATCCTGGATCCCGATCAAGTGATTTTGTATCATGAACTTCAGAGAGCTTGCCATAGGTGGTTAGCAGATAAAAGAGCCCTTGTGTCTTCTGAGTTGTACACCTTTGAGGAATACCTTGAGAATGCAGCTGTAGTACATAAATTTCTGTCTCGTGTAGAGGACCAAGAGGTCGTTCTTATAGATAGAAAAATATGGAATAGAGTTCCCAGAGCTGTGTTATATCGAGAATATTGCCATGAGATTTATTTTTACAAAATAGAATCTGAAACAGATAATATCACCATAGCACACTTTGTTGACTTCCTGAAAAACAATTTCCAATTTGAAGAGGAGCATTTTATGACTCCTGATGAACTTGATCCCATCAATGATATCTATAAACTATTTATAGAAAACTAAGCTATTATTTTATTATTGATATTTCTTGCATTTAGTGTGTTGTTTATTGTCTTTATAAGTATAAAAACAAAAACAAAAACAAAATAAAATCATAACAAAAAAAAAAAAATCAAAACATTTTCTTTTAAGTATTATAGTAGGTATATAATTAAAATATATACCTCCCAAGATTTGTTGCAAATATATTAATATATATTTGCTAAGACCTAAATTTAGACACAATGACTAGACTCAGGAATGGAAAACAAATTGAAGTAGAAGAAGATTGGTTAAGAAAACCAATAAATAACCCAGATGTCCTTCCTGAAGACCCAATTCAGGAAGAAGTAACCTTAAACCAACAAGAAGAAGAATTTGTGGATGCAAATGAACAAAAATAAAATGATAGAGAGGAAGGATCCTCATCTCCTAAAATAACTCCAGAAGGAGCTATTACTTTTGAGAACATGGAACATTTTTGGAAATTTCTTAATACAAATATTGGCACTCTTAATAGGGCAGTTCATATGGATAAAGATCAAATTAGTGACACTCAAGCAACCCTAGAAGATATATATCACACATGCACTAATCCTTTGTCCTTCGTTGATCAAGAGAGTGATCAAGCTGGACCGTCCAATTTGGACATGGCTGCTATAATCCAAAACATGCAACAACAACAGGCTACCCAACCACCTAGAGTGCTTGTTACCAAGCCAAGGGTTATTCCCACACAAAAGAAACCTTCATTCATTGCTCTATTTTGCCAAGCTATTGATCAATATACCTCAAATCAACAAAAGCCTAAAACAAAACCAAATACCAATTTCCAACAATCGAGGATACAACATAATGCTACAACAAATCTTCTTCATAATACTCTTCCTACCAACCATTTGCATAACAACAATATAGCATCTAATCCTTATGTCCCGCCTTCCTACGGTCACAAATCCCATACTCAAGTACCACCAAACCAATATGGTGGACAAACTGGTAATTTGGAAGCCATGGTGAAACAGATTAGTCTCTCGCATGGACCAGATAGATCCCTACCATCCCTCGTACAATTATCGAGAGATGTGTAGTCAACCTCTAGATCCTATAGTTGTAGCACAACCATATCCCAAACACTTTCCTATGCCTGTCCTACCTATATATAAAGGAACTGAAGATCCCATAGAGCATCTTCGTATGTTTAGGATAGCATGTCATGACATATCACATGATGATTTGCTATTACTAAAAATGTTCTCGAAAAGCTTAGGGGGGATGGCATTGGAGTGGTATTATCAACTACCCACTCATTCTTTGAGGAATTTCGAAGAGACCGCTGAGTCTTTTGTGCATCAATTTAGTGCCTATATCAAAAGGCATGTCACCATTAAATATTTGTACAACCTAAAACAAGACAAAGATGAGTGTTTTGTTGACTTCTTAGCTCGATGGAGACAGTTGATAGGAAAATTACACTTTGTGTTACCTTATCGGGAAATGTTGGATATTTTTATCAATAATTTACAAGAACAACTATCCTATGAATTATCAACTGCTACCTTGACCACCTTCGATCAAGCTATAGATTTAGCTCGAAGGGTGGAAGATGCTCTCATTAGAAGAGGTCAGCTCAAAAAGAAAGATGATGAGAAAACATCCAAAAATCAATATAAAAATAAACAAGTTGTGGGTGACGGAGTCATTAATAGCAAAAACATTGCTAATGTTAATACTGCGAAAACAACAGAGAAGTTTATATTGAAACCTCCTGATAAACCACCCCGAGAATTTACTAGGTTAAATCAACCTTTATCAACCATTCTCCCGCAATTACTAGCACGAGGCTTGATCCAATTACCAGTTATCTAGGAACCTGATCCAACCATACCCGGATACAGAGCTGATTTACATTGTGATTTTCATAGAGGACCTGGACACGCTACCAACTCTTGTAAAATATTAAAACATAAAATACAAGATTTGATTGATAACAATGAGATGGAGGTGCAAGCCTTCCAACCTAAATAAAATCCTTCTAATAACGCTCAAAAGAACATTCCCCAAAATTAGAATCAGAATGCCAATCAATCATTGGACATATTTCAACATCCTTTACCAAAACATGGTAAAGAGGTGGCCAACCAAATTGAGCATCACAATGTTCCTCCTCCTACCCGATATGTAGGGACTATTAGTGGACAATTACCTATTCATGATCCTCAAATATTTGATACAACTTTATCCATAGTTACGACCAGACCTCTACATAATATTTGGATACTTGATCTTAGTGACACCGAATATGAGAATGAAAGTGACATGGAAATCACCTCAAATCAATCGAATAGTTCTGAAGATGAATCAGATCCTATTCAACCTATCACAAGTTCTATGGTTCTAGAAGAACCATTTCCTAGAAGAGTCACTACTAGACCATCTTCTCACCAATTATTTTCTAATGAACAAGCTATAAACGCTAGACCAAGACCTATTCATCACCCAAAAAATAATATTGTAGGAACCATCGGAGCCATTACCAGACAACAGGCTCAAACCTCTCAACAGGATCAAACTCAGAACGATGGATCAGCCCCATTTGTTTTGAAAAATCCCAATAAAGGGAATTATGCATCTAATGTTCAAACTAAACCTCCTTACAATATTAATGAACAATTATCCAATACTACAGCTAGAATTTCCCTTTTGGACTTGTTAAGATCTTCTCCTACCCATAGGGATGAATTAATGCTCACATTAAGCCAAATGATGGTACCACAAAATATTCAACCTGAAGCCATGTCCAATACTATCATCACTCGAGAAGTCGATTGTATTGACTTTCGAGATAAAGATATCCCGCAACATAGTTTACATAAGGATAACCCCTTATATATTACTGCCTTAATTGGAGATGTAGTCGTTAAATGAGTCTTGATTGATAATGGTTCATCTTTAAACATCTGCACTTTTGACTTCTACCAACGATTTGGGTTTAGAAGTGACGAAATGAAAAGAACTGATATGATTATCAAAGCCTTCAATGACGAGACACAAGAAACATGTGGAGTCATTACTATACCCTTGCAAGTTGGTCCTAGAACCCTAGATACGACCATGTTTATTGTACATTGCCCTGCATCATACAATATACTTTTGGGTCACCCTTGGATCAATGCGATGCGAGTGGTTCCCTCCACTTTACATCAGTGTGTTAAATTCAAATTTAAAAACCAGTTAGTTACCATTCATGGTGATCCTAGACCCTTTGATATGTGCGCTTTGGCAGAACCTGTTGGAGTTCAATTTTGCCCTGCCTTGTCATCCACACATCCTAATTCTTATCATCCGTCCAAACGTGTGAAACACACACCCATAACATCATCTACTCTTTCAACTACACCTATACATATAGCTCAACCATATTCTGAACAAACCACATTAGGACCTCGAAAAGATCCTAAAACTACAACTAATGCTTCTTGTTTTACTCCTATATCTTCCATACCTATAGACTCATCCATCAATATCCCTATGACATCTACATCCACTACAGGCATCCTTTCTACACCCGACGATGTAGGAAATGTCCCTTCTACCTCTTATGCTCTTACTGATGAGCTCTTACCCGATTTATCTACAATTCTTATATCTGAGGAAGCCAACACTGCCATGCAGACTTCCCTCCTTTTAAATAAACTCCCACCTTCTCCTCATACCTTGGGCCTCCCACAGCCTATGGGAAGTATCTACCAAGTCGAGAGTTGTGCTTTTATTTATAAAGGATATGATTGGGGAAGAATACCCAGAAACATTAAGACACATTGTGATGGATATGCTAGATGCTATTTTGCTAATGATTATCTTAAAGCTAAGCCTATAATGCTTAAATTGGGATATAAAGGGAAAGGTTTGGGACCTTTCCAAAATGGTATGAAAGAACCTTTTGAGGTAGAACCATGGCCTACTCGTTGTGGTGTGGGCCTATTTTCTAGTAAGGGTCAGCCCTTTCCATTTGAGGATGATGACCATCTCGTATGTTATCAAGATTATCTAGATAAACAAGATTCTTTGTGTCTAAAGAATAATTCTTTTACCTGCAATATGCTATCCATAGCCTACCCCGAAATGATTGCCGAATCCGACGATGAGTTGGAGGGAGATATCTTTCATGATGTTTCCATTGAGGAATTTTTATATAATGAATTTTATTTTGATGGCTCTATCCCGAATATAGCCCAGCTTGAAGCTACGACTTCTCAAGATGAATTATCCAAGTTAACCTTGGAAGAATTACAAGAATTGGGTGTTTCATCTGCCCCACCTAATTTTGAGAGAGATTTACATATGGAAGTTGAAAACGTTATAAAAATTAACATTGGAACCAAACATAACCCTCACATAATCAATATTGGATCAGAATTAAGTCAAGAAAAACAAGATAAATACATTTCATTTCTTAAAAACTATGAAGATGTCTTTGCTTGGACATATGAAGACATGCCAGGTTTGGACCCTTCTGTAGTTATGCATCATCTAGTAGTCCATATAGATGCTAAACCCATTAAACAAAAATTTAGAAAAATGCATCCTAAAGTGGCCTTACTAGTCAAAGGAGAACTAGAAAAACTGTTGAAAGTCATTTTTATACAAGCCATTGATTATCTCGAATGGATCTCCAATGTAGTTCCAAGTAACTAAGAAAGAAGCCACTAAAGTTAGGGTTTGCACAGACTTCAGAGACATTAATGTTGCATGCCCTAAAGATGATTTTCCTCTTCCCAACATGGATCAGATCATTGAATTTATTGCTGGAAGTGGAATGATATCCTTAATGGATGGATTTTCTAGTTATAATCAGATCAGGATAGCTCTTGAAGATCAGGCCAAAACAACCTTTATTACCCCTTGGGGAACCTTTTGTTGGAAAGTGATGCCATTTGGCTTAAAGAATGCAAGTGCAACCTATCAACGAGCTATGACTTATATTTTTCATGATATGATGCATGATATCCTACATGATTATGTAGATGATATCATAGCTCATTCCATCAAAGAAGATGATCATTTAAATGACTTAAGGAAAGTATTTGATCGGTTAAGGGAATATATTATCCGACTAAATCCAACTAAATGCATATTCGGAGTTAAGTCCGGTAAATTATTAGGGGTTATAGTTTCTTTATGTGGCATTGAAATTGACCCTCTCAAGATTGTGGCTATCATAGATATGCCCGCACCCACCAATATATCAGAATTACGAAGTTTACAAGGTAAGCTTCAAGCTATTCGTCGCTTCATCGACAAGTTGGCAGACAAAACTAGACCCTTTCTTAAGCTTCTTAAGAAAGATGTCTCTTTTCATTGGGATGAAGAATTCCAAGAAGCATTTGAACTCCTTAAGCAATATCTCCTCAAACCACCAGTGCTTTCCCCACCTAGATCTGATCGTCCATTTATCTTGTACATTTTTGCTTCTGATTCTGCCTTAGGAGCTATGTTAGCTCAGCTTGACGATGAGAAGAAAGAACGTGCTAATTATTACATCAATAGAACCTTAATCAGTTATGAAACTCGCTATACCATATTAGAGAAATTATGCCTAGTAGTCGTATTTTCTACACAAAAACTATGACATTATATGCTCAGTCAAAAAACGTATGTTATTGCCAAATTATACCCTTTGTGATATCTCATGAGTCGACCATATTTATCTGGTCGCACAGCCAAGTGGGTTCTTGCGTTAAGCAAATTTGAACTCACCTTCATAGGACAGAAGTCTGTTAAGGGTCAAATCATAGTAGATCAATTAGTTGTTGCACCCTTAGAATCTACTCATCCCCTCATCATTGAGTTTCCTGATGAATGCCTTAAACTAGAGGCAGACCATTCAGAGCAATGGTCCCTATACTTTGACGGAGCTCGATGCATGAGTGGGGCTGGTGCGGGTATTATTTTAATATCTCCACAAAAACATCTTATACCTCTATCCTTTAAATTAACATTCGCTTGCACCAATAACACTACTGAATATGAAGCTCTTATCCTTGGATTACGAGCTACCTTGGCATTGAAAATTAAAAGTTTATTGGTTTTCGGTGACTCCCAACTTGTCATAAACCAAATCAATGATGTTTATCAGACCAGAGATGATAAATTACGCCCATATAAAGCATATATTTTGTAGTTATTATCCTTGTTTGATCAAGTTACTTTGGAAGCTATTCCTCGAACTAGCAATCGTGCGGCTGACGCTATGGCTACAGCTGCATCTCTTTTACCCTTGGAGTTAGACGATGAGTATGCTACCATCATTATTCATCAACTGCAGGAACCATATTCAAGAAAATCATGCTTAGAACCTTTGGATGTGTTTCTCATCAACGAAACCACTCTTGAACCATGGTATATTTATATATTTAATTTTTTGTAGAAAGGAACCTTCCCTGATGGTTGTACTAGCAACCAGCGTAGGTTATTACGTAGACAAGCAAGTCGCTTTGTGATTATTGGTAATACCTTGTACAGAAGATCTTTTGAAGGCATCTTATTGAGATGTTTGAATCTAGAAGAATCTAGATCAGCTTTGAATGAAGCCCACAATGGATCTTGTGGGGGACATTTTAGTGGTAGCACCATTGCTAAGAAACTCCTTTGGATAGGATATTTTTGGCCTACCATGGAAAATGATGCACATAATTATGTGCGACATTGCGAAAAGTGCCAACAACATGCTGATCTTGTCCATGCACCTGCACAAGAACTACAGGCTATTTCATCTCCTTGGCCCTTTTCAAAATGGGGCTTAGACATCATTGGAAAAATCAACCCTGTGTCATCCGATGGACACAAATTCATCATAACCGCCACTAAGTATTTCATGAAGTGGGTTGAAGCTATGCCATTAGCTTCTTGCACTGGAACACAAGTTTCCAAGTTTATTTTTAATCAAATTATTTGTAGGTTTGGAATTCTTGCCAATCTCATTTCCGATAATGGAACTTGTTTCAAAAATAAAGATGTTAAAAAATTATGTCAAAAATATAAAATTCAACATCGCTAGTCCACTCCCTATTATCCTCAGGGTAATGGTCAAGTAGAAGCATCTAATAAAACCTTAATCAAAATCCTCAAAAAATTGGTCAATAAATCCGGTCGAGATTGGCACATTCAATTATATCTCGCTTTGTGGGCCTATCGAACTAGTGTTCGAACCCCCACTGGAACTTCACCTTTTGTCTTGGTTTATGGTGCTGAAGCCATTTTTCCCTTTGAATTAGAAGTTCCTTCTTTAGCTCTACTACTTCAAGATACTGAAGTAGGGGATGAATATCGTGCTAGCAGATTTAGTCAGCTAGAACTTCTAGATGAAAAGCACATCAATGCTTTGGAGCATCTTTGCGCCTACCAAAATAAACTTAAGAGAGCATATCTTAAGAAAGTTCATCCTCGATCTTTTGAGATCGGTGACCTTGTCTTAAAAGAAAATCAAAAAAATACTAATGCAACTAAAAACCTTAAAGGTAAATTTGAGCCCAACCGGCTTGGACCATATGTCATCACTGCTAAATTTGGATCAGGAGCATACAAATTATCTACCTTAGATGGTAAAGAACTTAAAGAACCTATGAACATTATGCATCTTAAATGTTACTATGCATAAAAATTGGTCATTTCATCATTGTATATATTTGTTTTGCATATTATTTCCTTTTAGTCACTTATTTAAAACATTTCAAAAACAATCACCTTGTATTTCTTTCAATTCATAAACTTACAATATAAAAACATCAAAAACATCCAAATCATCAAAATCTTCAAAAACATCTTTTATTTTTGTACTTGTCAAATTGTGAAGTATTGCAGTTATATTTTTAGTTATTTTGGATAAATTAGCATTTATTTGGAATCCCGCACTTTCACATTCACATGTATAAATATCTTGATTTTATTTGGTATGATTATTCATCTCTCTTATATCAAAGTCCACAGTTGAATTAAACAAAGTTTTGAGCATAGAGAACTGATCTTGTTATTTACTCGAACCAAGTATATCTTTTCACATTAAAATGATTTCATTGCACATTCGATATGATGCTACATAGTAGAAATGGTTTCCTGAGTGAAAAGTTTCCCCTGCTATCCTATCATGCACATGGTCTAGAATCTTTGAGAATTGACAAAAGGACAAGCTCACCCCTACCCAAAATAAAAATCCCTTGCTCTACAGCTAATCCGAGCAAGTATCCCTAGCATAGGAAGAAAAGAAAAGTTCAAGAAAAAGAGAAAAAGAAAAAGGTTATTTTATATCATCACCACAATATTTCAGTATTTTCTCAAATATCAAAGCAAAAATACAAAAGTACAAAAAAAAAAAAAAAAAAAAGAGAGAAGCAAAAGAGAAATGCAAAAGCAAAATGCAATAAAATCCTTTCCCTACCCCTTGAAAAGAAAAGAAGGGTGAATGAGCTTGAATCCTTGGAATTCTCAATTATTTGAAAATTGTGAGGTAAGCCCCATAACAGGTGGTTTGTGCCCAACCCGCTTGGCCTTGGGTAATCCCTAGCATGGTGATATGTCTGTCACATTAGCGACCTTCTTTTGTACAGACCTCTGTTAGCTTATGGATTAGCTAGCTCTTGATAACCTAACTTACATAGTAGTCTGGTACGGTTACATGCATATAAATCATGGTCAACGAACATTCATTTGGTCAAGGCAAATTACTTGTATCAAATTATCTTGCTCAAAATTGGTAAATGAACAATCCAATCGCACACACATTTGTATTTGAGAGATTTTGTATCATTATGATAAATCAAGATCGGTAATGAATTCACATTTGCACATGAGGATTCCTTATAAATCTATATTTCTCTTTGAGATAATTTAAAATGTTTCTGTAATTCTTTTCGGAATAATTCTATCCTTTTATTTCAGAATTCTTGTTTTCTATAAAAGCAATTATATAAATTTTCTCACAAAATCACAAACATGATTTCAAATAACATGTTCATATTATTATGTCCATCAAAAATCAAAAATTCATCTTGCAAAAACCAACAATCTATTTTCTTCTTTGGATTTCGCGATGATGGTATAAGTCTATACCTATAATTCTATGCCTAGCGCAAACCATTGTTCTAATTTTCTTTTCCATTTATTTTAAAACAAATTCATCAAAACATATGACTTGCATCATTATGTTACACAATTATGCTTTACAAACAAATGAACACCTATTCTATTTCATGTCATTATGTTCAAATTCAATTTTGCAACCATGGTATAAATTCTAAGGAATTGTTCAAAATTTTATCACACTTAGGAATTTATGCCTAGCAAAATCATATTTCTTTTTCGTATCTCATGCATACTATTTTTATGAAAATCTGAAAACAAATCATCAAACCATCATTATCTCCATCATTACAACACAAAGTCTTAAGACAGTCTCTTAAGCACTCTTTTACTTTTAACAATATTTCTATACTGGGATTAGCTTGACGACCGAGTGAGCGGTGACTCCATGAAATGGTCTATAATAGCGACAATGTCCTTTGAAATTATTGTTAGAAGTCCCTTTTATTTTTCATCAAATCACACCACAACCACCAATTGTTTACATCAGACTCTTTCATTTAAAATCTTACAGCATGACATCAAATTATAATGTTTCAAAATGACATAATTACATGAATCCTCAATCAAATCAGCAAACAAATTCAAACATTGAAGCATCATAAAAACATATGAACAAGTCATATAAAAAATATCATATATATATATCAAGAAAAATTATATACATCATATCAAAATAGGATTGGTATGCCACAATCCATACCCTGGCATACTCAATCCTCTCAACAATCTCTACAAAATCTATAGTCTCTAGCACCTAGCCTCGAGAAGCCCTCGAGCTCTCAGCCTCATCTCCTCCCCTACCCTGACGTGGAGGAGGTGGTCCCATAGAGGTCCGGGATGTATCTCGGGTCCTCATCATCGATCGAGAGGATGTCCTCACCGATCCCAGCCTGACTGGTTCTGTAATGTTGGCCGACAGCTGTACCCTCTGGCCCTCTGGAACCAGTTGGAAGTATACACCCTGGTAGAATGCAGTCTGCATCATCGACCGCACTAGATCATCCCTGCTCACCCCTCCGCTCCATGCCCTGAGCCGTGTCATCTCATCCTACAGTGTTTGTACCTACATCCTCAGCTGAGTGGCCTCATCCTACAGTGACTGCACCTGAGCTCGGAGGTGGGCAGCCTCATCCCGAAGAGCCACTATCTCGCTGCTCTCCCCTGTGTCAACACCCTTGCCCTTATCAGGCGATGGTGGTCTCTCTCCTTCTATGAAGGGAGTCTCTCCTCCCTCCGCCCTATCTCCCGTAGCCTCTATGGAGCCCATGCCATCCTCTGGCATCTCTCCTATGGGGACCGCCACTGCTCTCTCCCCCCATGACCCCATGCTGCCTCAATAGCAGCTTGTCATCGCCTCCCCATCTGGTGCACCACAACGTGCACTGGACCCTATGCCCTCGTCATTCGAGGAGGGTGGATGCCTGCATACCAGGCATCATAGCCATCCACAACCCCGGCGTCGTCACCATCCACTAGCTAGATGGGGGCATCATCCGTGTCCTGACTCTAGAATCGTTGCATATCTGGAGCCCCGCTCAGTGTAGTACTATCCCAAATAGTCCGGGAGTACTCATAATCCCTAAGAGAAGGGATCCCCTACTGTAGACCGAACTATCACAAAACTCGATCATAACGGTGGGGCTCTACCTCTCCCCACTCCATCCTCAGCCAACAAACTCTCCTGATGCGAGCCAACTCCTACCCATCCCATACCAACCCGGGGTGCTCTCACCATGGCCTCTAGGTGATCTGGTCCAGGATGAGGTCGTCTAGCAACCTCTATGACATCGACAGATCTATCCGCCATTGTGACCCCCGCTGTAGCCACCAATAGAAAACCCGGGGCCTCTCTCGGTCAACCCCTATCAATGGGAGCCCTATCGGCCTCTGCATCGCAATGTGCTCCTAGCACCAAACCTATAGCAGCGATGTCAAAACTAGACATCGACCTCCCTTGTATATGACCCCATGTAGGATCCTATACAAGCGACATAGAACAAAGCTACCCCATGCAAATCTGTACCCGTGGTCTCTCATGTCGTAGACTATGTCTGAGAGCACCCATGGTAGTCTACATCCACTCTGGTGGAACAACAGTAAGCCACCGAAAACTCCTACCAAAACCTGAGTCAGCCTAGATGCCCCAGGCATCTGTTGTAGAGACTCGATGTTCACTTTGCCCTTCTCCAGGGCGAAGCTCGGGTCTCCAGTGAGCCTCATCATCGCCTGGCCCTGATTGGCTATAGGCGTCATCATCCGTCCCTATATGGGGATCCTCATGATCCTCCATACGTCCTCTAGAGTGGGAGCCATCTCCCCTATTGGTAACCAAAAATAGGACAACCCCGGATACCACCTCTCTACTAGGGCTGTCAGTAGCCCCATGTCAGTTGGTACTTGTGGCATCTCTGCCACATGCTATAGACCGACCTGTCCTAGTCGGTCATGCTCTGCCTGGTCGAGCGTGGCTATGTCATCTCTTAGCCCACCATATTTCCATTCTCGGCTCTTTAGTAATCCTTTCTGCAAAAAAAACAATAAAACAACAAAATCATTAATAAATCAATCAAATTAAACAACTTAAAATCAAGTTAAAAATGATATCGTCCACCATTGGATGATATCGTCCCCAATTGGGCAAAATCATCCTTTGTGAGGATGAAATCGTCTACGATTTTGCAACTTGGGGATCGCCCCTTGTTGGACGAAATCGCCCTTAATTCGTCGATTTTGCCGTCAGACAAAATCGACGATCTAGGGACGATTTCGATGAAATCGGGACAATTTTGTCTCGATGACGTCGATGGCCTAAAAACGGCCGCGATGCCCCAAACAATCAAATTTAACTCAAAAAACTTGCACAAAGTTAAATTAAACCTAATCTACTAGGATTAGATCCTTACCCGTAGCTCGTGTCGGACCTCTGTCGCTCTGTGCGCTGTCTCCACCATTTTTCTTCTCTGCAGAGCTTTGGAACAGTAAAAGTGAACAATAAAAATGAATTAGGGTTTTACCCTATTTTCTTAATTTTATTTAAAAATCAACATTTTAATTTTTGCTTTTTCGCGTTTTTACCTCAAATGTTCGATTTGGGTAAAAACACGGAGGGGGCACCATAGTCAACATTCGTACGATTCGACCAAGAATCGTCGTCTAAAAAATTGGGTATATTTTTGCTTTCTCGTAAAACAGGAAAAACTCGTCTTTAACACATTTTCTTCAAAAAATTCGCTAAAGAGGGGGCAAAATGTAGCACCCTAAAATTGGCATGGTTAAAACATTAGTAAACAGATAAAATATTAAAATTTGAATTTCAACCCCAAACTGCCCGTTAAACCGCCTATTACCCGCTTTCCCCGTTTTCCATGCCATTTTTAGGATTTGTTTTGACCGTTGGACGATATCGTCGTAGATTAGATGAAATCATCCCCGATCTGACGAATTCATCTGGAACAGAACGTCCAGACGATTTCGTCCTAAAACCAAATTTTCATAATTAGCTTTTGTTTCAACAGCCTCTCCAACTCGAGCAGAAGCGTGTCTACGCAGTTGGAGATTTCCCTGTTGGAGATCTCCCAGATTGGGATGATCCCCAACCTCCCAAACCTCTTCCTAATCCTATATAAACTAGGATTTTTCTAGTTTATCCCCCTGATTCTCCCTGAACCCCTAACCCCTTAGTTGACAGGATTTCATTACAGAGTTAGCTCCTTATTCCCTCGCACTATTGCTTGCATTCGGTATTTTTGCATTTTTATTGCAGGAACTCTACTGTTTTTTAGTCGAAGCTAGCTTGGATCATCGCGGATGATCTCGGACGATTGCGATGATCTCGTACGATTGGAGGCGATCCTGACTATAGTCCAGATTGGGGGTAGTCCGAGTTTAGAGTTTGCATTTTCTTAGCTTTTTTTGCATTTTTCATATCATATCTCTGCACTGTTTTAAGTTATTATGTTTTATGCATCTTGGAGTTCACCTCATTTAGCATAATCGCATGATAAAGTTAAAATAAATCATTAAATATACTGCATTTCCTTATTTGTTATTAGAATCTATTATTTAGGCATGTTTGTTGTTATTTCTACCATTATCCTTTGCTTCTGCACTTGCATATTTGGTATTTTGCATCTATTTTTGTGATTGCAGGTTTCTGACAAATTCGTCTGATGAATTCATTAGATTTCAGATGATTCTATCTGATTTCAGATGACCTTCTATGATTTGGGATGATTACGTACAAACTGAGATGATCTAAACTACTACAAGACTCAAAATCTCCATCAGACATCCAAAATCAGGTATGACACCTTCTAGTTAGCATATTCTCTATTATTTGCATCCATTTCTGTTTTTTGTATTCATTTAAATTAGCATTGGCATATAGAATAGTTTAGATTCATATCGGCCAAACCTAGGAGTTGAATGATCAAGCATAAAAATGAACACATCAAACACACTATCAACCTAGGCATGGAAATTGCCATTCAAAATTTTCCTGGTGAACCCACCATCCATCAAAAATTCACCCTTATACACCTCCCCTGAGAGGCGGGACCTTCCAAGGGCCTCTTAGTCCAAGGTATTGTCCCATCCTTTTCACATCCCCCTTTCGGGCATGGATCCTATAGCCTGAAGGTAAGGGTGCAAAAAATTTGGAGCGATACAATGAACTACTTATATAAACCATTCCATAGATCGAGTATATGTTGAAGAGTTGAATAGTTAAATTTAATAGCTTTAGGCCTATTATATTATCAACCAATTCATGGAATCTCATAAAATTACCTTTTCTTCTTAAAAATATAAAAATCGAGTGTTTATTGGTTGGTAACTACTAGTATCAAGGTTGTAGAATATGGAGACATAGTCAACACTTAGACAACCTTTGTCAAGTTGGTTCATGAATGTCTTTGTCCTTAAAACTACTACAAATATGAGTACATGTGATTCTAGTAATTGTGTTAGTGTGATGATCAATCTTTCAAGCAATACACTAACAAGTTCTATGAACTTTTAGATTGCCTACATGTTAAAAATGACAAGAAGCACCAAGTTCTCAAGTACATCAATGGCTTGCAATTCCATTTCCACTAGATATTCCTTCAAGTTTATTCAAATTGAAATTTGATTTTAGTTAAAAATCAATATGATACCACCATTTTGTCGATTTACCATCCAAAAATATCCATATGAAAATAGGCACTATAATTTTTTTTTTTAATTTGTAAACAATTTTTTTGGATTTTTATTACCCATAAAACATGGAACTTGTTGCTTTGGACTTTTAATTTTTTTTTAAATTATTAGATTGCACAATTGTGTTATCCATCACACCCTTCTATTATTAGTTTACACCATTTGGTATGTTGAGTTGCATTCTTTGTATCTTGGGTAACACTCTTTTGTATCTCTAATCACACCCTTGTGTATCTAAAGTTGTACCCTTTTGTATCTTGAGTCACACCCTTTAATATACTAGATTGTACCCTTTTATATATTACATCACATCATTTCGTATATTAGGACATACCCTTTTTGTATCTGACAATGATAATTATTAAATATTAAGTAATTTAGAAGAATACCAATTAAAATTAATTGAAATTTACAAGCAAAACTTATCGTGAACATAATCCAAAATGACTATAGGCTACAAACCCCTAAAAATCATAGTGACTAACTAGAAGTAAAATTATTGGTTGAAGAGTGTGCCTTTGATATCACTTCTAATGGAACAATAACATGAAATTCATAAAGAATCTAATATGTAAGAGAGATATGAATAAGAATATGTATATGGATTCACTTTGCTATGAAGTAAATATATATATCTTATCCAAGGGTTATATTATAAAGGGTCATAACCCTTCATACCCACCCCTTATTAAATAACCATTTAATAGGTTATTAATAGGGTTATATATATATATATATATATATATATATATATATATATATATATATATATATATATATATATATATGATAACATTACAATATGGTATAATATAAATATATTATAAAAGGATTTAATAATATAGTGGTTAGGTTCACTACATCCTTCTAGTGTACCCCTTAGTGCAAGAATTTTTATTTATGTCAAATCTAAAAGAGAGATCATGAGACAAATAAAATGGTTCAACATAAATCCCATACAAAATATTATTGCCAATATAAAAACCACTAATTACACAACCACCTTTGATATCATTGACAGAGGGACACCCAATATCATGAAGCCTAAGAATCAGCCAACATAGGACATGAGAAAACAAAAATGCCGCGAGACTCAAACTCATAGGGATATAGGGTATTAAGTGCAAAAAAATTAGTGATGGTTTGGTTGGAGGTGAATTATTATTCCTCCAAATTAAATATGAAAGAGGAGGTACATGTCACATGCTTAAGAACCATATTTTATTAAACAAATAATCCTTTTATATCATATCCTTTTGAATGAAGAACATCTATTTTACATCAAATTTTGGGTAAAAAATAAGCCTCTCCATGACATCATTGATACTAGAAGCTAGAAGAACATCATCGTAAATTGCCTAGCATTCTAAACAAAGGTGTATACACAACCTTAATCTTTGGGTTGGATTATGTAGAGGGGAAAAACTACATTGCTGCATGCTATTCTTGATTGGATCCACAAGAAATCCAAGGTGAGCGCAAGGGTATGTTGTTCTCTACACCTAGGTGTAAAAAATGGGGAAGGGTTCAATTCTGAGGTGGAATGTGATGGTGTGTTCAATTCAAGAGAATCACCTATATTTGGTCTTTATAGATATAAGTTATGAAATATAAAAGGCAATGCAGAAATACAAAATACAAGAAAACAAGAGCTAACCCTAGAATGATTATTCATTTAAATGAATTCTAACCTAGGGTTACAAAATAAAATCTTTTTGATTAGGGGTTCAAGAGAAGATGCACAAACAATGTTAAACACTAAATGCACACTTTATGTTGTTTACTTTCAAATACCTAGAAATTGATTGAATATCTTTCTTTTATATCAGATATAGGGTTTTAATAGAAATATTAAACATTCAAAAAACAACCTAAATATTGAATAGGATACTTATCTTATCCGATGGTTGATCCCAAATTTTATCTTTTTGTCCAACAATATCTAAAGATCTATCTTCATGCAAAACAAATTATAAAACACTTGAAAAATATGATTAGCATTAGGAGAACTACTTAGGCCATTGTATAACAATGCTTGGAGGTTCAGTAGTCAATCCTTCAAGGTCCTTTTAGCTGACCTTTGAAAATATAAGTTAAAGTTGACCTTTGAAATATGAACATGTAAAATGAAATGCAATAGAATAGATTGATAAAATAGAGCACATAATGCATTATTATATCCTAAATTTAGCATATAACATAGATATAGGTTTTTGGGGTAGTAGGTTGTCCCCAAACATGGTTTGTGTGAATTCATGCCCCTCATAGAGTGATCACAATTTTGTAGACTGACGAAATTGTGCCCCATGATGATCGATCATGATTTCATAGAAGTAAAGGGAAAACTTATAAATTGTGACTTAATAGCTGCGTAATAAAAATAATTATTTAATGTAGATGTAGATAAGTGAAAACACATGGAAGATAGTGCAAAATAAGTCAAAATGGTTAAGACCTCTAAATAGTCGATCTCTCCTTAGATCTTCAACATTTTTACACCAAGACCCGTGATACGTAATCCAATGCAACAAAAAATGGAGCTTCAACATACTATACTTCACACTTGAACAATAAACATTTGTCAACTTGTGAGTTGGCTTGCTTGTAGAAGAGAAGACCTCAAGGAAATAGAAGTCAAATTAGATGTGTGGGTGTTATTTATTATATCACTTAGATGAAAAGAATACTTTAAACCCTCCTTTTATACCGTAATTGAAATAAAAAAATAGGTATGAAAAATGAGGAGGGTTGATGCCAATAAGATCCCAACCTGAAGAAATAGGGTTCTTTGAGAAAAAAACCTTAACTAGACAAAAACATGCCCCACTGGGAATGACCATGATTTCACTAAAGGAAAATAAAACAAAATAAAACCTATCTAGGCAAAATCGTGTCCCATTATAGGTGACCATGATTTCATAGAAATATTGAAAAAACAAAAGAGGAAGGGAGACATAAACTTACTTTAGGCAAAATTAAAGGGTCTCCCTAAGAATCTAAGTAAAATGACTCACTTGAGTGGGTCAATTTTCCATGTCTATATTTTACCCCTCTTTGATGCATTTATGGCCTAATAAATGCATGAAAGAAAAGTGTAGACACTTGCAGGTAAAAAATGATAAGCAAAAAAGGAGTTGTTGGTTTAGAATAAAGGCATGGTGTAAAAATAGTGTCAATCTAGATACTTTCATGTTTTGCATGTAAATCAAGTCATTAGGGACATTAATACCTCTTAGGATAGGGTTTCCCCATGAGTTTCATGAGCAATATCAAATTCCTAAGGAAACTAGAAACGACAGACTCAAAATATGAGAAGAAAAAGGAAGAAAAGAAATAAATACCAAAGAAGAAAAAGTAAAATAGGCATAAAAGGGGAAAATGGGTAAAACCCTAATTTATTTTCATCGTGTGAGGAGGAGAAAAGGAGCTCTAGAGAAAAACTAGATATGGGAGAGTGACACAATAGTAGAGTGAGCAGAGGTAAGTTAGAAAAACCCATCTAGTTTGACCAAATTTTGTAATTTTTATCAAATTTTTAGAGTTTTTCTACGAAATCTTACAGGTTTACCACATACAAATCGGGCATGATTTCATGGCACAGTCGCAATTTCATGGCCTATCCATGATTTCACCTTGGTTTGCAGTGGCAGGTAAAATCATACTTGAAAAAAACTGAGAGATATTTTATGAAATCATGCCTTGCGAAGATGGGACATGATTTCATAGAAGAACAAAAGGTGAAATTGCAACTGCAAAAAACTAGGTACGATTTCACTAGAGAGAAAAAATAAGAGAAAAGGAAATAAAGAGAGAAAGGGAAAGAGAGGAGAAGAAAAATAAGAGAGAGAGAGAAGCAAGTAGACACTCTTATTATATATATATATATATATATATATTTATATTTATATTTTAATTATGCAATTATACTGATGAATTTTTTTATGTTGTTTTTATGGATGTAGCTACACATACTTGAGAGTCGTGAGTGGCGACCAAGCTCCTTGGATGTGGAGCTTCAAAAACTTGGGCAAGCAAAGAGAGATACCATAAGGGTGGTGGGGCTAGACCACTTGGCAAGGATGCCTCAAGTGGAGGCAGATAGATCATTACTAATAGTTCTAGCAGAGAGGTGGTATTCATAGTCATCAACCTTTTGATTATTTATAGAAGAGATGGTCATCACACTAGAGAACATGTGATGCATCCTACGCATCCCCATAAATGGGAGAGCTATTTATAGAGCATGAGGGCAGACAATGACATTATAATAACTATCAAGAGGTTGGACCCACCAGGTGTGAGGGAGCACCTTATCAGTTGATGAGTTGGTGGGTTGATATGGGTTTGATCCATTGATGATCATACTCTGCAAGATAGTGGTAGAATTTTTAATGTGCCACACCAATAGGTGAAATTTACCATGGATTATGATACGTGTAGTAGGATACATGCAGGACCAAAGAGTGTAGTTTACATGGGGCCTATATCTATTGGCCCACTTGTATAAGATGTTGTACAACATCATGTACAAGTGGTATACAAGGATGGTTTGTACAATGTTGCTCCATGTGTGGAGTTGGGAGCACATAGTGGTGTAGATACCGAATGCACTACCAAGACCACTTCCCAGTCCATAGTGGCTAACTACATATAGGTAGTCTAGATCACACAAGCAATTTGAAAGGACCTACACCATGACCCTACCACTATTGATGCAGGTAATAGACAAGTTGAGGGAGGCCAATATTATTTGGTGATATTGGCATCTAAACCTAGGACGAGATGAGGATGGAATGGAGTTGATCATAGTGAGGAGGATCAGGTGGTTGAATATGGAGAGAGGATACTTGGACCTCTACCATTTTTATATATTCTAGTGGTAGTTCAATGTTTTTTAAGGGATCTTAGACTTAGGAGGAGGGTTATGCATAAGGGGTTGGACTCAAAATGCACTTGTAAAAAAATGGTGAATCATAATTGAAATCAAGGTGAATCATGGTGAATTCTAATAAAATCAAATAAATCATCTTCACACAAAAATTTGGGGTATTTAAAGCCCTAAAAAGTAAGGTTATATTTGAGGTACATTTTGACCTATTAAATCATCTTATAACTTTATAAAAAACCACCATTAGATCAATATCGAAAAGATATTTCCAATGAGTACAAATATGCCTATGTTTGGATATATAGTATGGTGAATTAACACTATGAAAAAAATGGTCCTAAAAATTTTAGGTGAATGGACTGACGTCAAGGGTCCTCATATTTACCAATTTTCAATTTTAAAAATCACAATATTTGCCACTATGCATAACCCTTCATAGGAGACTATTGGTACAGGATGGTGTATCGAGACCCAAAAGAAGTTAGAGGAGTTCCAAATATGGCTATATGGACAGAGGAGTACATGGATGATCCATATTACATGGATCTCAGGGTCGATGATGCAGGGATGACCTTAAAATACTAGAGGTGGTATAGAGGATTCATGCCCTAAAGGGTCTCCCTCTAATATCTATACAAAAGTACCAAGTGATGAGACTGGGTATGCAATTAGTTTTTCAATAGGTTGATTGTAGAGCTATGGAGATGGAGCAATAGGGCTAGACAACCCTAATATAGAGATAGGTGTAGGTCCAGGTGGATATAGTTATGGAGGCCACTATCACGATAGGGATCGAAGATGTAGGGATAACTAGAGTTTCCCCCATAGTGGCCATGGTACTATTGAGTAGAGGAGTAGGAGATACCTCCATATCAAAAGTAGCTAGCCTAGGTGGGGCCCTAGGTTAGGTGGACCTAAGGAAGGAGACAAAGGTGCTACGAGCATAAGTAGTGACTCTATATATGGAGATGGACCTAAACTAATATAATCGGTCTAAGAGGATCGAGGGGATATGAAGTGCCTTAAGCACTATAGAGGTAGAGAGGCATGCAACCCAATCGAACGATGATCATATTTTATGAGAGGTGAGCCATATGGACACAAAGAATTTGAGGGCTTGAGTAGAGGAGATGACTATCATTAGGAGCAGGCAAGCTACCAATAGGATTCACCTGCTATAGGTAGAGCCATAGAGGACATGAGAGAGGTTAGAGGTGGTCATGTAGATGGCTACCTTTCATGTGATCATGTATGACCAAGTGATACCATAGGGAAAACTGGCGACACTCCCTCCATCCCTATAGTCAGTGATAAGGACACAATCTCTATCACAAAGAGTCTCTTGGTCTGTGGGTATACCTCTACCAAGGCCACCTTCGATGGGTGAAGCTGAGGATATAGGCTCCCAAATCTAGGGCTAGGGATCGAGATGAATTGCCAATTTTTTATTGTAACATGTATTCCTAGGCATCGATTGAGTGTATCAGGGCTGTAATTTGGTACACCGACCATACATATATATATATTTATATTTTTGAGTAATATTAAGCCACTTTTATTATGATTCATTGATTTTTGTGTGCTTTGTATGCTTGTTTTAATTAAGTTTTTGATGATATTTATGATTGTGATTTTTTATGCATAAAACTAAAAATGCAATGCATGAACTACATGAGTGAAAATGAGATGGATGCAAGACAAAAGAAAAAGTACAAGGAAGAAGAGAAGAGAAGAAGAATAAGAAAAAAACAAAAATCTACAATCAAGAATATCAGGAGTGATTGAAGCATGGTGTTTGGATCAACATAGATCATGGTAGACAAGTGTGACCAAACATCATGAATCAAACATGAATATGGAGCTAAACCCGTTGTGGGTGTAGCCCTTATTTAAGATGATCAAATACTATATTGTGAACCACTAAGAGTGGTTTCTCACTAGTGACTACTATGGGGAAATTACCTGCTAGGATGTATATTGTGACTTGCTAAAATGACCACAAAGCTTATCCTATAATGGGGTGTTGAGCCCATCGAGTCAAGAGGAGTATAACTTGATAGGGGAAGATATTCAATGAATGAAGTATACCTTATAGGATGTATACTATCATGTGTGGGGTGTATTATATGTAGATGAAAATAGTGAACCAATGCTACCCTCGATAGGAGTGTGATGTGTGAAGTAGGGGAAAAGTGGTGCACCTAACAATGTTAAACGAGATGCATCTATTACTAGTATTGATTAAGCATTATAAAAGGTACATTCAAGTAAGCATGATAAGGAAAATAAGAGAAATAAATGAAGTTATTCTTTATTATTTGATAGATCAAATCACAGCTACAAAAATATCTCGTTGAGGGCTCTGAATTGATAAACTCATCACAAATGGATCAAAGTATTAAATCCTTTCAATAACTCAGGTGCACTTTTAATGTTCTTCCTCATAACCATTATTTATGTGGGTGGGCCTATGATGCTTCCACTTTCTTTTTAATATTCTGATCCTATGCTCCTTCCTCATGCATTGTAATACCTACACCTACACACAAGGAAACAAGATTTTGTCAATAGCATGTGTGGATTATGAAGCATGCAAAGTGATATATGCAATAATAGACTATAAAGAATAAATATACAATAAAATATCTAAAACTTATCCAAAATATTCCAAATCTTATATTCATTCATAAAATATTATTTATTATTGATCTAATTGAAAACAACAGAGAAATTGTAGCCATATTTTTGACCATCTCGGAGTGTGCCAACTAGACCTACAAAACACAAAAATGGTGATATCGAATCCTAAACATCTCAAAATCATAGCCAATTTGGAAAACATGTACAAAATAAAATTTATAATGAATCTGTGTAAAATTATTGAAAACATTGGATACAAATTTGTGGTCGTCCCTGGGTAAGCCAAGTAAACCTACAAAATACCAAAAACATGATAAATCATCGAATATAGCTCTAAATTGAACCAAATTTGAACACCATATTCCTAATATATTATAGAATAAGCCTATGTAAAAATAGTATCAAAATATTGCTTTAATCCATGGCCATATTGGGTAGAAATTGTCATGACTGTCATAATTTGAGGGTCATCCTAGGGTGGGATGGCCACCAAATCTACTGGTTTTCTACCACTAATTCCTCTAGGAATTACTTGAAATATCTCCAGGGTGCTGTCATAAAATTTGTGGGTTGAATCCACTCAATTTATTTGGATTTTTAAAAAAATTGCACTTCTTTAAACACTCAAGAACCTCCTTCGCTAGGTAGATATTTTGAGGGAAAATCCACAAAAGGTTGAGGGGGAATCTTGGTAGCACTTCGTTGCAAATGTTGCAAAAACTCCTCTATGTAAATTGGATAGAAAATTTCTCCACTTTATAGCCCAAGAGGGCATAGGGTCAAATATGAATGTGAGGCCATGTGATTCAAGAGGCACCACTTGCCCAAAAATTGGAATGCATTGAAGGGGGAAGGAATCTCACTTTTAGGACTCCAAATTGCAACTTGTCATGAGAATTATGCACCCTTAGACCAGTATGCTTGAATAAGTGGGATAAATGGCAGGTTTTGGTTTCCATTTGTCCAAAATTTGACTTTTTGGGTGTTAAAGACCCTGGTCGTCCCACCCAGGGATGACTGCTTATGACCATCCCTAGGTGGGACAATCATGAACTGTTACCGTCCCAAGGTGGATGGACATGCCTACATGACCCAAAACCTCCCAAAAATGGGTTGGAACCTTTTGAAAGTGATTAGGACCACTATATAACCTTTTAGGATTGTCCAAGGAGCTATATGATATTATATTAGCCAATATTTTCGGTCACCTAATCGAATTTACATGATTTTAGTGTCTACAGATGCCCTTTTTTTAGATGCATTGTGTGGAGCACAATACTAAGCCAAAATAGATAACTAAAATGTCAATTGATGAAGGTTATTCAGTAACCTAACATTCTTTAGACACCCCCATCATGATAATAGCATGCATCCTTGAATACTTGCTTCTAACGATCTAAGGAACTTGATTCATGTACAACCTTTCATGTTGAGTTTACTTGATCTTGGATATTTTTTAGCCATAAGGAATGCGGGGCATATGTTCCTTCATGGTTCTATAATGCCAAGAATTTTTTTAGTTGAAATTTTTACTTGTTTCATATTCCAAGTAGGGGCATGATTTTATTTGTCAATGATTCATTGGACGAATGCAATTTGCATGATTGAGTGTTTGATTGTTGATTTTGATTATGAATTTATTAAGTATGACTATCCATCAAGAGGTGAGTCAATGAGGGAATGACCAGTGATAAAAACGATGAATTTTTTTATCCATATAACTTGGTTGGCATTCCTTCAATTCAACCAATAGTAAAATGGAGCATTTTTTACAAGATTTTGATGATGTTGTTGATGTTTCATGGAAGAAAAGTGTTGAAAAATTTGTGTCCGAGGGATGGTCCAAACATAATGGTCTTATTGGGGATTGAAGTAGTAAATTTTTAATGCATCCATGAATAATTTGGGTTCAATATTGATCCGGATTAAATTCCATTAGGTTTTCCTTGTCTTTGGTGGGTTTTGGACCCTTTTTGCTGCCTTTTTGGGTTGTTTTGAGGTAGTTTTTTGATGGTCATTTCAATTGTTTTATATTTTCTAATTTTTTATGTCCTTTCATAGAAGAAAGGAAATTAATAACTTGTCAACACTAAATGCCCCAATCATGTGAAGGGCACGCATATTAGAATCATTGCCTCCGACAAGTTAAGGAACTTGATTTTGGTAATCTTTGGGATATTGGCAAACAAGCTTAAGTCTAATCCTGGCCTTGGCGGAAAATTGGAAGATGAGCTCAATTTTACACTTTAGCCTTTATGTCAATTGGAATATGAGCTCAATTCTACTCCTTAGCCTTGGTGGTGATTGGAAGATGAGCTCAAGTCTACACTTTAGCCTTGGTGGCAATTGAAAGATGAGCTCAAGTATACATGTTAGCCTTGGTAGAAATTGGAAGACCAGCTCAAGTCTACATTTAGTATTGGTGGAAATTGGAAGATGATCTCAAGTCTACACTTTAGCCTTGGTGGCAATTGGAATACGAGCTCAAGTCTACACTTTAGCCTCGATGATGATTAGGATATAAGCTTACTAGTTTGCTTGAATTTACTTTTAATATTTTGCTCATTTACCCCAAGCAAGGAGGATGCATGATTGTCTTCGAAAATGATTTGTAAGTTATCAATTTTTTATTTAGATTATACATGTTGTTATTATTACCAATGGTCTTAGTGGGGGTTGTTGGGGTATTTTGGGTGACCAAAGGATTTATGGATACCTTTGGGGCTTTTTGGATTGACCAAAGGGTTTATGGATACATTTGGGCCTTTTTGGGTTTGATTTATTAATTGTTTGATTGTTTATTAGGGGTGGTGTGATAACAATAATGCCCTAGTTGATGTTTCAGAATGTTTGTGTGATTTGTAATTGTGCAATTTTGGACCATTAGATGCATGTGTTATGATTTATGGATGCATTAATGGATGTAATGCCTATTGATGATGTGAATATGCTGTATGTATGCGATGTGTTGATGACATGCACTAGCTAGATGATAAACGTGTGATTGGATGTTGTGATCTAGATGTGTAGATGCTCTACTATGTATGCATATATGAATGCAATGGTGAATGTTAAATGTATGTTTAATTTGATTTAATTGTTATGCACTTAATTTATGTGATATGTGCTATGGTGGATGTTGTATGTAATACATTAATTACATAAGGATAATCTAATGTAAATGAACTTGTATTCTTTAGTCACTTAAAACATAAGGAATGCAATTAATATGTGTTTTGAAAAACTTATGGATGACACCACATAATGTATGAAAATCATGAATGAAAATGATGACTCTTATCATAAGAATTAATAATTTAAGCATCCATATGTGAAATGAGATGATTTTGAGATGTGTAAATGTGTATGATTGATGTAATGATTTTTGTCTATTAGGAAATTTTTGAGGTTTTCCATGAGACTCAAACACCCTAGTTGATTAATTAAAAGTTGTATAATGACTATACATGACTCTTGAAAGATAAAAGATTTTGTTATGAAGACCTAGATATTAATTATCCCTATGTGTGTAAATGAATATATTAGATTATACATAAGACTACTTCATTGTCATGCGGGATTCATTCAGCCCATTGTTGTAATGATGATCACCCTATGTTAATTATGATCCTAAGTTTGGACTTAGTTGGATTAGACCACTAGGTGATACAAGCCACCTAAAGCTAGCTCACTTTGTAAATTTCTTAGAAATAACCCAATATCAGGTGGGATTCATTAAGCCCATTGTTATATTGGGGATCACTCAATGGTTTCAAAATACTGACCATTCCATGGATTCAATCTCTTCACCCCCTTATTTTCTTCACATTGATGTGGGATACTTGCTCATGCTTAGTGATGAAAATCATTGTTTATTTTGTATTTTGTTTTCTTTGAGCAAGGGATTTGTTTAATGATGAAAATCATTGTTTATTTTGTATTTATTTTCTTTGAACAAGGGATTTGTTTAGTGATGAAAATTACTTTTTATTTTGCATTGATTTTTGCTTTGGGATTTTACTAATTTTGATGAAAGCAAGGGATTTCTTTGGGAGCTTGTCCTTTTGTGAATGACCAACATCCTAGACCATGCACATCACAATATAAGCAAGTAAAAATATTTCACTTAAGGTAACTAGGACCACTTTGTAGTGTTCATCTTCCCTTGTTCAAACTAAGATTATTAGTGTTTAAAAGTGATGGGATTTTGATATATGCAATGTACTATCAAAACTAGACCTCATATTCTGAAAGTGAAGATAAATTTCTATGAAATCTGAGAAGATCACTAGGTATGGCTAAATGACCTAAAAACCCTAGTATATTCCTTATAGCAACAGGAAGGGATTGTGTTGAAAAACATAATTACTCACAATGGTGATGGATGATGATGATGTATAGATGCATGATTAAGATACAAACATGGTGTCATTTGTAAGATTGTAAACACAACCTATCCTAATGCAAATACCATGGATGAACATGCCTAATGCAATGAAAGTAAATGAATGCATATGCAAAATGTAATTGCAAATGTTTTAGTGTTTTTAATATTGTCGATTGTTTTGGACATTTTATGATTTTTTAATTGTTTTTGAATTTTGAAAGCTTTCTGATTTGTTTGAATTTTTGGTTTTTGAAATTGTTTTTGGAATTTTGATTTTTCAATTATTTTTGAAATTTTGATGTTTTAAATTTATTTTGAAATATTGATTTTTTGAAATTTTGATTATTTTGAATATTTTTGGATTTTGATATTTTATGATTTTTGTTTGTTTTTATGTTTTTAAGGGAAAGTTATGCTATCTTAGTTACCCCCAGTGTGTGTTCCAGTCAATGAAAGTGAGGGAGATATGATACCTTTGGAGGTCTCACTTTGCTTCATTGATCATGATGTCGATGATGGGGAAGTTGTGACACCTTGAAGACCTCCAATGTGCATTATGTTTGATGCACTTTGATTGTCTTGGCTAGGGGGATTAGTAGAAATTGACTTTCCTTGCTATGATATGTAATTTTGTGTAGTGAAAATGTCCCACTGAGATGATACTAGCAAAGGTGAAACATTGGATGATGCCACAAGTTGGGTAGATCGAGTTTGATATTCCTATTTCTCTGTTACAATACTAATCATTCCCACAAAATCTTGGGAAGGTAGATTAATTTGCACCTGATCAGATTGCTTGAATTGATTGGTAGGTGTTTTTTCTTTGTGTGTGGCCAGAGGTCTTAGAATTCTCCTATTGGTTGGTTGCTTGGAGCAATATGATTGCCCATCAGAATCTCTTACCTCTTGATCATATCTTGAACTACATCTCTAAAGGGATAACATGTTTGGATGTCATGGCCTCTTTGTTTATGGTAAACATAGTATAGATTTTTCTTATGTGCCTTTGATATACATTTATTAAATTTCAATGGATAGATATCGAGAAGTGTTATTGCTTGTGCCTCATACAATCGATTGAATATTGGTGTTAAGGGCTCTGATAAATGAGTATATTTCCATGGTCGTCGATGTTGTTGGTCTTGTATTTGGTTAGTTTGATTGTTGTTGTCATAGTTTCCAAGTATGGATTGATAGTTGGGCTTCTAAGGCGGCACATGTTGCGTAAGCCCTGGAATACTAATAGCAACTTGATTGACTAATGCCAGCTTTGGTTGTGTTGGGTTATATTTGGCTTCACAAATTAACCCTCTTGAATTTTGATGTATTCGATTATTATAGATTGTGCTAGAGCATCTTAAAGAGTTGGATACTATTGGAGTTGCAGCAATAAGAAGATAGTCTTTTGATAGCTTTTAGAAAAAACATCAGTCAACTCAAATATGGGTAGTATGTATGGCAGCTTAGCAAGAAGTGTCAACCACCTATTGCCATAGTCAGTGATTGACTCATCATCATATTGCGTCAACCCCATGAGTTCGGCTAGTGTCATATTTCGCTTAGTGTTGAATGTGAAGCATTCTAGAAACATGTCTATGAATTGGTCAATATTGTAGATGCTATGCTTTAGGAGTTGGTTGTAGCACTCCACGGTTGGGCTAGAGAGGGTAGTGAAGAATGTCCTCAAGCGTAAATCATCATTATCCTAGATGCCAAAGCATTGGTTCAAAAAGTATGTGACATCCTCTTGCGCATCTTCCCCCACTTTAAAATTAGCTAGCTAGGGTATTTTGAATTTTTTTAGATAGGAAAGTGTGGGCATGAAAGGATGGAGTGGTTGACTACGTAACTAGCATAAAGTGTGCTTCTAATACCCAGACCTAGAGGTATTGTTTTCAATTGACTCCATGCATTATAGTAATGCTTTAAATGCTTCAGAGGACTCAAGCTCCTCATATTTGTTCTGGCCCTATGGGGAGGGCGAGGGATACCAAGCCTATTGCATAGTGGTTGAATTTCATCCACCATGCCTCTATAGGGTGCTTCATGGTATTATTCTCTAGGTTCAAGCTCATTGTAGGCCCCATAGGGTGTTTCTTGAACTGGCCTACAAGGAGGGGTAAGCGCCTATGTGAGGTGATCTATGTTAGGCCTAGGAGGTAAGTCCCAATTAGGCCTAGGAGGTCAAGGGGAAAATATTTGATATTATATTGGATACCTTGCATGTCGTTGCATATTATAGGTTCTAGGCATAATCACCACTTCATGTAATGCATTTTGCAATTGCTCTTGTTGTATCTTTTGTTGTTATTGTATATTTTGTTCATACAACCTTTGTAGGTGTACTCATTGTGAGTCCACCCATTGTTGATTTCTTTATTGTTGATCCAACTAGAGTTGATTTGTATGTTGTTGTATATTAATATTTGGCCTAAGAATTTTATGGGTAATATTTCATTGCTCAGTTGTATGGGGTTTGTGTGCTCTTGTATTTGAAATACGGATGGGTTTATCATGTCTTTCACCCATAGTAGGATCTATTGCTTGTTTTCCATGCTCCCTAAAGGTTGAATTGACCTGCGACTCTAGTTTATGAATCAGATCTGTATAGTATGATGATGTAGAGCCATCATGTAGTTGCACCAAGTACTTTTCATGAGGAGTAGGAGGAAGACTTGAGTCTTCTTCCTCATCTATGAGGAAAGCTTCATATTCAATTTGGTATGTAAGCTATGTATATTCAGTCTAGGTAGAAGCATAATGTGTGTACGTTGAGTGCTCTCTTTGAGGAGTATGGGGGTGACTTTCTCAATCAAATGGGGTGGTTTTCTCATCTAAGCTAGGCCATGGTGTAGTCTCATGGTCATATGTTGATTGATGTATAGAAGAATTTGGGATGTGAATCCATGATATTGACCTACTAGACCATTCAATGGGTGGATTAATCACTATATAGAATTCCATAAGGGTATCCAAGTCAGTAAGGTTTCCTAGAGGATCTATGGGTGCTTCCCTAGTAGGGGTATCTTGAAGGTTTGCCCCCCTAGGGATTGTATTGTTGTTATGATAAAACTTGGGATGCCATTTAGGTATGGGCATGTCCTCTAGAATTATTTGGATATATTCACTGGTTATGGATCTTGAATCTCTCTCTGAATTGGAGGTCTTTTTTTGAACTGCATTTGGACCAAATCCATAAAAGGGGGGTCCAGGCACCATTTTTAGAAAAATTTTGACATTTCAAAAAAAAATTAAGTGTTATATACCAAAATGATCAGTGAAATGAGCTGATCACAATGGGCTAGGGTTCCAAATTTTGACTTATGAGTAAAAAATTTGTATTTTTGAAATATTTGGCCAACCGAGGCTCATGGGGAAATACCCAATTTTAGGAAATTTTGGGAAATTTTGAGAAATAAAGAGTTAGGACTCAAAATTTTTTTGAGAGGTGCACAAGGGGCTAACTAAGACAAAAAAATAAATTTAGATTTTTTTTTGGTTTTCTAGGGCTTTTTATGACCATTTTAGTGTAGTTTTTTCTATTTTTGGTTTGAAAATAACTCAAAAATAGAGTAATCATAAAATCAACATAAATTTTTCATTATAGCTTAGATTTGCATGATTTGTTTTCTAAAATATTAGGGTTTGGTACCATATCAAGTATTTTATGTTGATTACGCAAACAATAAGGAAACACACAAAGTAGACAACATGATTATCTCCTTTAGATTTTAGAAACACATAATCAAATGATCAAAGAAGCACACCAGTAAACAATGTGATTATCTTCTTTAAGTCTTATATGTGAATCCCTAATTTGTTTTGTGTGTTTAGATTTGTTTTTTATCTTGCTTTCTTATTCGTTTTTTGTACTTAGAATGAGGAAACTCAACCAAAGTGGTGACTAGGAACACTAGTGCCAAACATGAGGTTATCAGAAGAGCCTAGGTTATACCGCTTAAAACCAAAAATGTGTGGAGGGTTTTCCTAGCTCTCCCACTTTGAATTGACAAGTGTTTCCAATAGTAGGAGGCAGTTTGAATACTAGTAACCTATTCCATCATAAGGGAGTGCCCTATTCTATCAAATTTGTTGAGGTGGCAAGTCGGTGGAAGGAGGTAAAATCCAACATCAATAGTCTTAATTGGAAGTTGATGATGAAATCCACCAATGTTATTGTGATACTTGCAAGTGTGTGTGGTTCCTTTTATGCTTTAAATAAAGTAAAAAAATAGAGTACTCAATTAATCTTCACTAAATGCATCAAAAGGATATTTCACTTTTAGAAATGTTAGATAAAATGTAAACCTACAAAACACATGTCCTAAATGAGAACCTACCCATTAGATAGATCACAAGAAGTCAAACCATATAAGTACATTTCTACTTAGTTTATTTTCAGTTTTTCTTATTTTTCTCATTCTTTTTGCAATTATGGAAAAGTGAAATCTATCATTCTACCTTTCAATAGAACAAGGGAAGTAAGAAAAACCAAATTTAAGCAATTTTGAACTATAGAAAAGTAAACTAAAGGTTTAGGCACTTACCTTAATAGCCTAAGAACTTGATGTTTCTAGAACTCTGAGCAAAAAAGCCTCTATTTTATGGTCATCCCAAGGTGGGATGATTGCCAGTTTGAGGGCCATCCTAGGGTGGGATGGTTGTGTGGCCATCCCTGGGTGGGATAGTTAGTAGTTTTAGGGCCATATCAAGCAAGAACAACCACTTCCTACAACATTTTAAAAGTAAAAATGAGGTCATATATTAACCAAATCAATCAAGATAGGGTAGCACCATGATTACCACTGAAGTAGGGTAAAATGATGCACTTAAAAACTACAAAAAATGAGATGCATCTATCGCTAGTATTTATTAATAATTACAAAAGGTACATTCAAGTAAGCATGATAAGGCAAATAAATACAATAAATGAAGTTCTTCTTTATTATTTGATAGATAAAATCATGACTACACAAATGTCCCCTTGAGGTCTCTATATTGATACACTCATTACAAAAGGATCAAAGGATTAAATCCTTTCAATAACTCGAATGCACTTTCAACGTTCTTCCTCATACCCACGATTGAAGTGGGTGGGCCTATGATGATGCCACTTTATTATTTTATATTTTGATCCTATTTTTCTTCCTCATGCACTGTAATACCTGCACCCACACACAAGGAAACCATATTTGGTCAATAGCATGTGTGGATTATGAAGCATGCAAAGCGATATATGCAATAATAGACTAGAAATGGGAAATATACAATAGACTATCTAAAAATTATATGAAAGCTATCAAATCTTAGATTTATGCATAAAATATGATTGAGGACTGATCTAATTGAAAACAGTAGAGAAATTGCAGCCAAATTTATGACTATCCCGAGGTGTGCCAACTAGACCTACAAAACATAAAACGGTGATATCTGGTCCTAAACACCTCCAAAGCATAATTTGGATAGCATGTATAAAATATGATTTAGAATGAACCCATGTAAAAATATTGATAAAATTGGACACATATTTGTGGGCATCCCTAGGTGAGCCAACTAAACCTACAAAATACCAAAAACATGATAACTCATACAATATAGATCCGAATTCAACCAAATTTGAACACCATATTCCTAATATATACTAGAATAATCCTATGCAAAAATAGTAGTAAAATAGTGCTTCAATATATATACATCCTCATTAGGAATTATCATGACTTCCACAATTTGGGGGCCATCTTGGGGTGGGACAACCACCAAATATGCTAGTTTTCTACCACCAATTCCTTTGGGAATTGGTCCAAAAGTATCTTGGGAATTGGTCCAATTCCTTTTTGGGGTGGGATTCACTCTATTTATTGGGTTTTATAGATAAAATATGCCTCTTGAAACACTCAAGAACCTCCTTCACTAGGTAGATATTTCAAGGGAAAAGACACAAAAGGTTGAGGGGGAATCTTGGTGGCACTTCATTGTAAATGTCATAAAAACTCCTCTCTATGAATTGTGTGGAAAATTTCTCCACTTTATAGCCCAAGAAGACCTAGTATCAAATGGGTATGCAAGGCCATGCGATGTAGGAGGTCCCACCTACCCAAAACTTGCCATGCATTGGAGGGAGAAGGAATCTCCCTTTTAGGACTCCAAAATGCAACTTATCACAAGATTTATGCACCCTCAGGCCAGTTATGTTTGAATAAGCAGGATAAATTATAGTTTTTAAGTGTTATTTATCCAAAATTTGACCTTTTTGGGATCAAATACCCTAGTCATCCAACCCAAGGATGACTGTTTGTGGCCATCCCTGGATGGGATAGTCATGAATTGTGTCCATCCCAGGGTGGGACGATCATGCCTACATGGCCCAAAACCTCCAAAAAGTGGGGTAGAACCTTCCAAAAGTGGTTAGGACAACTGTATAACCTTTGAGGTTTTACCAAGGGGGGAATATTATGTCAAATTAGCCAATAATTTTGGTTGACTAATTAGATTTACATGATTTTAGTATCTAGAATGTGCATAATATGTGAGAGCAAAAATGCCAAGAAAGATTAGTTGTGAGTGTGTGCAAGTGTTTATAAGAAGCAGAGAACAACCATAAAAAATTAAGAAGAGATATATTATTATCTAGGAAAAATATAAAAGAAAAGATCATGAAAAAGGTGACAATGATATATCCACAAGAAGCTATCATCCTTGACCCAAGGAAAAATAATGAGCATCAATAATTATTTCAAGACCAAGGAGGATGAGAAAGAACAACAAATAAGAAGGAGAATAAGAGGAAGAAATAAGAATACCTCAAATAGGGATATTGCTAGGTATAAAAATCCTAGTGAAAGTGTAATGCATGTGAGCTACGACCTAACTAGGTATCATCACATGCCATTGTCATGAAGTCCCTGAAAATCTATATGGTAAAGCAATCATGAATACTAAACCATCTAAAGTATGGCAATAAAGCATGCAAGTTGAAATAAATGTTAGAAAAATTATGCATAATATGATAGACAACAATGCAATTATAAGAAAGAATATGGATGCAATGGAATTAAAATGTATTCCTAAGTGATGATTAATTTTAGTTGATTAATTTTCACAGACAAAGAGATATTCAACACATATTATAAATGTACCTCCTATATTAAAAAAGATATTAGGTCTATCACAAACTTATTTATCAAAGGTATTAGGTTTATCAATGACTAGAATCATAAAGAGGCTCCTTCGTAGATTTTGCTTTGATAGCCATAGCATGATAATCAATGCATTCTATAACAAAACTATAATTCTTAACATAAGGGAAGCAATATCTAATTTTTAAAGATACTTATAATACAACAAACTAGGGTCCTTCCTAGAAACATAAAGTTTATCTCTAGAACCAATCATATTACAAAACAAGATCTCAAAAGAATAAGAGGGACCATCATCCTCATCACCCATATTCAACTTTTGATGATCTTAATATTCAACATAAGTCATCTAGTGATATTTGAGATGAGGAATATGGAGAAAAATTTGATGAAATAGAAGGATAAATGTTGAAATTATATTGAGCTCACTCAACCACTAACTAATATTTGAATGGTTGGGGGTTACCCGGAATGGTGATGACTTGTTCCTTAAATTTAAAATTCAAGCACTGATGAAGAGTAGAAGGAATGACCATCATTACATGAATCCAAGGACATCCAAGAAGAATATTGAAATATGCAGGGCAATATACCACATAAAACAAAGTATCCAAGATCTTAGGCCAAACCTTAAGGGGAAGCGATATAACACCACAATATTCTTGGGACTTGTTGTTGAAAGATTTGATGATAATATCAAATTTAGTCAAGTATTCCTCTTTTAACCCAAATTTTTAAAATATTTGATAAGTGTTTAAATTTAAGGAAGAACCATTATCAATCAATATTTTTTTGATAAAAGTATCCCCAATAAATATGTTAATATAAATAGAAGAATAATCTTGTAAGTCTGAGGAAGGCTTATCATCATATATGAGATATGATGTATCCCAAGAGATCCTACACTATTCACTATAGCACTAGGGGAAATATTCGGAGGAACATATTGTTTCTTTAAAAAATCCAACAAATCTTCTTAATGGGTAGGAGAAGTTTGTAAAACTTCTAAGATAGATATTTTAGCTGGAGTACCAACTGGCTATTATAAGATATCGAAAGAAAATTTATGTTGGGGTATCAATATCAATGGTGGGGTTCCTATTTCTATATTTTTTCTCTGATTATTCCTCAAAATAAAAGTATGTTATGATGTAGAACTCTTTTCTTGTTGAGAATGTGTTGGAAATATGAGCAAGTTTTGTTGTCATTGATTTCAAGTGATTGATGTTCAAGTTTTATCATCATTAATGTCATCAGGTAGTTTTTCCAAAATGCAAGGAAGAGGTTGAAAGATATAGGATATAATATTTATTTTAATATTATATGACCAAAGCGACCTAAAAGATTAAAGACCCAAGGAAGAAGAAGAAGGTTTAAAAAGAAATTCTAAGAAAGGAGAAGGAGGTTTAAAAGAAAATAATAATATTATAATATTTAATATTATAATATTCAGGTAAAATTCTGAGGTAAATAAAAAATGAGGTTCAAGGAATCATTAAGAAATAAATCCTTAAAATACCCATTTGACAGATTATTGAAAGTTTATTATTTAATTTATTTAAATTAAATATTTTAACCATAGGTTAAAATTTAATTTAAATAAATATTAAAGGCACCATAAGTCTAAGTTTAAAATTTGAATTAAAAAATTTAATTGGAAGCGCCAACTTGTTGGAGTGCACAATAAAATGTATAAAAAGAGGGCAATTTTTTTATTTCAAACCATTCATGCAATTAGAATTCCCAAGAGAGTAAAAGAAATTCATGTGTTTTTTTAAGAGAAGAAAGAGGATTTTCATGTGTTAATATTAAGAAAGTAGATCTTGTAATAAGACCAAGTGGAGCATTAAATTATTCACCAAAAATTTGGTAGCACAAGCAACAATTGGTGACTGGTTAAGGCATTGTGGAAGGCGGGTTAGGGGTTCAATTTATGTCCACTTTGTTTTGTGTTAGAAATTTTGATTTAGTTGTTTTGTCATTGATGTCAAGAGTCAGTGTTAAGAATCAATACAGGACTTGGAAGAAGAAGGGTTAAAATATTTATATTTTAATCCCAAGAGATTTGATATAAGATCTTCAATTGCTTGGTCAAAAGGATAGTTAAGTACCCTGAAGAAAAGGCCTAAAGGAAATATTATTATAATATTTATTATTATAATATTAAAGGTGGTCAAAAAAGGCCCAAGGGCAAAAGAGGAAATCACCTAGGCCCAATGGAAATAATATTATAATATTTCATTATAATATTAAAAGGTTTAATTATGCCTAAGGTAGTTTATAAATAATTTATAATATTTATATTATAAATTTATTTATAAAATAATATTTAATTAACCCAAAGTTGGGTTGGGCGCAAGAAATAATTTTATTTTTATATCTTCGTCGACGTGGGAGAGAGGGAGGCATATGGTATAAATACCATAACCTTATCCTTGAGAAAAGTAAGTCTCTGAAATTAATTTCATGCATGCGAGTTTGGTGTGAATGCAAAATATTTTTGTGAGTAGAAAAAGGACAAAGGATATCTTTTATTTACCCTTGAATTCTATGGAAGTCAAAGCATTAAAGGCGGAAGAGTCCACCAACCAACCAACGGTTGGGCTAGCGATGATTTTGTAGTGTGCAAAAGTTTTTGAGAACATGAAGGTGCTGCATTCGATACCCACTGGTGATGTGGGACAAGAGCCTTTTCGTTATTGGCAAGAAAGGGAGAGTCAAAGCACTTTTAGCATATTTGACTCCCACATGAGTGCTTATCTCACATGGCAAGGGAGCCATGGCTAATGTGTTGCAGGTGCTTTGACCAAGATCAAATCCTGTGGGGAGTGCACAAGGAGGTATTTATTTTTTAATTATATTTTGCATTTCCTAAGGACCTTTGTGGAACTAAGACGCATGATTTTTTGTGCTTGGACTATAGTGTTGAGGGAGAAATTATCAACGTGAGTTATTTGATTTTGCTAAAGTGTTTAGGGAGATAAAAGGGTAAGGTAATTAATTTTTACCTTAGTAAAAGTGAAAAATATTTTTATTGAGGGTTAAAATATATTGCATTGTTTTATAAAGTAATTTACTTGAAAAATGCAATATTGAGTAGGGATACATATATAGTTTTTGGATTACTTCATGAATTAAATTTTTGAAAGGGTTATTGTAAAATTCAATGGTTGAAGTTTTTATTTGACAAAGTTTGGAGATAATAAGGTGTACTTGATTTTTGTTAATCTTGTAATCTTTGAGTGAGGATTTTTGCTATCTAATCATTGATATTGACAAAGAGGTTGATTGTGATTGAGACAATGTAATAACTCCAGCTGTCACTACTCAACAACTCAATTTTTTGTTGTCTACCTTTCGACAAGATAAAGTTATAATAATTATCTAAGAATTTTTTTTCCCATCAAGAAGTAAGTAATAAAAATTACAATAGATTAAATAACTAGAAGCACCAACTTCTATAATTACTTTTAAGCCAATTGTAAGTAGGAGCACCAACCCCTACAACACCATCCTACCATCCCATAATGGTAGATGCAAAATAACATACAATGGCTATGTCCCCTTCATACATTTACCACATGGCAAGGGACATCATTTTGGTTTAATCAACCAATTAGGAGAATAATTTCTCACCAAAGGAATAAATTTCTCCATTTTTCCATACTACCAATAAAGGCTAGTGTCTTTAGGAGAAACCATTAATCTATTGCTCACTATAGAAACTTACATACAATTTGGGGTTATTTTTTTTAAGCGTTATTATAAGATTTTTTTATCATCAAGGTGTTGGCAGTTTTGGTGGTGGTGGATTTTAGTTCATTAAAATAAATTTAAACAACTAAACTCAGCAAAAACTTGGGAAAATATCGAAAAAAATAATTTAAAAAATTTAAAATATAATAAACAAACAAATAAATTTTTAACGTAAATCACCACAAAATAGACTGATCAATCCCATGTTGATCCCGTGTTCTTGGCATTGGAAGGAAATACATAAGATCAATGTTTACCCATTTTAGCTTATGGAATATTAAAAAATAATTTCCGCAAATTCCCATTGACATGCCAAACGACAACGACATTGATAGAAATTAGCATTTACGTATAATGACGTACCTTTCTAATCTCATTATCTCATACCTTTCTAATCTCAACCTTATAGAAAATAGCACATTTATAGATAATGATGCACCTTTCTAATCTCACCACCTCATAACTTTCTAATATCAACCTTATAGAAATTAGCATTTTCGAATAATATCGCACCTTTCTAATCTCACCCTCAACCCTTCCAATCCTTTGACTTAGAAAATGGATTTTCGTCTTCCTATCCCAATCCATTAAATGCACCCCCAACTATTTTATCATAAAGTAAAGCCCCTCCCATTTGACACACTATATAACATTAACGAATGAGCTCATCATACATATATGTGGAGATAAGCACCATGTATTAGTCTCTATTGGTGTCTTATTAAGGGTGATGTATTAAGGATGTGAAGGATTGCAAGGTCCAATAAATTATAGTTTTAATGAAATTTTTGTTTTTGTTTTTGTGCTGAGTCTCTGTATAAATCATGGTTGCATCTGCTACAGGTACTTTGTATTTTGAGCACTTGGAGTTCAAATATCTCATGCCAAATAGGATCAACCTATGAAGGTCAGCAAATGCATACAACTTATGTTCTTTTTTGTTGCTTTCTAAGATGTCTTTCTGAGAGTTGTTGACCTAATTTTTATTTGATTTAGATATAGAACGCCAAGCCAGTGGAAGCAAAAAAATATAAATGGGTAGTGTTTCATAGTTGTGTCTTGTTCATCTCCAAATCACAAGCCAAAATTACAGAGCATAGAGAAAAAAATTATTAGCATATATTGTTTCTATGGTGTAAATGTAGTTATTACAAAAATGATTTTAAAATATTTAATTAAAATTTATTTGTATGCATTTCCTACTTTGATCCCTCCCTACCTCTTCCCTATATCTCCCCTCCATCAACCTCAGCCTCAGCCCTTCCCCCTACCTCCCATATTTCCCCTACTTTCCTTGTCTTTCCACTGCTTCCCCTACCTCGGCCCCTGCTTCTATCCCATATTGCCCTTGCTTCCCCTATATTTCCCCTACCCTTGCTTCTCTCTGTACGAGTCTCAGTGAGTAATCACTAAGTACTCAATGAATAATGGGTGAGTAACTCATCACGAGTCGACGAGTTATCCGGCCCGAGTTTTTAATTAGAAAAAATCCCAGGCCTGTTTGACCCATGAGTTTCGCGGGTAGTCGTGAGTAAGCTACGAGTTTCGAAACACTAGTGTAAATTAATCCTAAAGTTCCCTCTACACTACTATACTCAAAGGGAATGATCAACCAAATATTATTATACATATATTACTATAGCTTGAAATAAGTAATCATACAAATAATCCTCTAATTACAAGTCTGTTCAATAACATACAATGACAATTGCTAGTAAGCTTACACGAGATACTTTCACTTATTCATATTTATGAAATCATACATCTTATACAAACTAATTGAGATTATTACATCATTTAAAATACTTCCTTACTAATATACAAATGCAAGTAAGAGAAATACATCAAATATTACATAGCTTGCTTTTATCATTTTAGTCCTCCAAGATTACAATGGAAATGTCTCAAAACTAGCATAAGCAGAATGAGTAGCAAAAGAGTCTTCAACCATGGTTGTTTGGTTCTCCTTTGGATCTCTTGCATCTTCGTTATGTGAGAGAGATAATTTTGTAAGGGATAAGGACAACTCAAATTCAAAGTATGCCAATGCAACACAAGCAATCCATGCCTTTTTAAAATTAAATGCATATATGTATCATAAATATACCATATGCATAATTCATTTTTAAGAACATCATTAGCAGCAGAACAACCATATTTATCTCTTTGCATAGCAAGGTATCATTTAAAAATTCAAATGATTATTTGTTTGGTTTATCTCCAAACATAGGGAAGAGTCCCATACCTCTTCCCAAGGAATAGACATCAATCCATCCTTTCCAAATCTTGAAATCACCTTTCCATATTTCCTAGATAGACATAGGCATATTATGATTTCCTTATAGAGTACATAAGTTAAAAACATACATTCTAATTTGCTCACAAAATATAATAATTAAATTAATTATAGAATGAACATATATGTAATTTTAACCAGAGTTGGTCGTATTCAATTTTTGCCAAAAATGAATGAACACGTATTGCGAGCATCTAAACTCATGTAACTGTAGTATATTGCCAGTCAAACAGAATATCTATATATATATATATATATATATTTTTTTTTTTTTTTCTTTTTAAAAAAAGTATAGATTATACTTCTTCATACATCTAGATAATTCCAGTGTAAGACAAAACACATTACTCAATGCAATACAACTAAGAAGGAGCAACATTATTCATGCAAGTAGTGAAAAGAGAAACTCTCACACCTGGGACTATTCACAATCCTCCAACCAAGGTGCTTGAAGGTCCTTCTCCTACTCTCATTCTAACCTCCTTCTAAACATCACAAAGCATAACATACCCCATTTTTCTCAACCCTCATGGCTATTTATAACACTTTATTTTTCTTATAGGTACATTCTCTACGTTATTTTATTAATTTCATTATTTTCCCTTCACATGTAAGTTTCTTTAGAATATAATATTTTAATACAAAAGGGATTACGTAGAGATAAGGTATAGGATGGTTATATATCCTATGCCTCGACTCTAAGGGCACTAAAACTATTGAGAGCATGGGCAATATGTATTGGGACTATTAAATATAAGAGGAGAGTCTCATCCCTTAGTACAACCATCCCAAAGTTGCCATGTGTAGGAGAGGTGTAATATTTAATTTATAAGGTAGTCTTTTCATATTTTCATCCAATAAAGTTTGGACATGTTCATAAAAGACAAACCACCTAATTTATTTTCAAAAATAGAGTAAACCAAAATAATTAAACATGTTCAAAATAATTAATCTTTGCTCTATATAATATTTAAGTTGTATGCATAAAAGCTTATAATTCAAAAAATAGTAAAATGTCAATCATTAATGATATGCATTTCCAAGGTAGAATTCCTTTATGCAAATTAATTATGCAACCAACTATATTTCACACAAATGGCATACAAGCACTCAATGCATATGCCTATTGTTTCCCATCACCATTTTTCCTTTGAGTGGAGGGAATCTTAGAGTAATTCCTTAGGTAACATCGCCATCAGGGAGGTAACTAATGATGACAGAAACAAAAGCTTTACCTAATGAGTTGTATTTGTCATAACTTACCTTCTCATCTCTCAGTGGTTAATCTTCAACCTATGAAAATACTTGTTCCTGCAAGCAATCAATGTACATAGCATCATTTTCCCTTGACATAAACCAATATTATGCAAACACTAAAACCAACTATCATGATACAAATAGTAAATTAATAAATTTCCTCCAGGGTGGGTCGTGATAGATAGGTTTTGAGGTCTTTTCTCTATCAAGTAAAAGGTATGGGCATATCTTCCTTGTGAGTGAAATATTGTTGGATTGAGTGTTGTGAATGCTAAGTTGAAGTGAAAAGGATTGTTTCATAAGCATTGTTGGAAATTTTGAGTGAGCCTTCATGTGCATTATTAGGGTTTATGAAAGATCATGGGCATCATTGTTATGTGAACTATATTGAACTAAGGTTTGTGAAATATCATGGTTATCATTGTCTGTGAGGTTTGTTTGATAAGCATTGTTGGCTAAGATTTCATTGAGTGATTGGTTGAGTGGAATTGATTGAGCGTAGTTTATTGAAAGTGTTGGAGTGATAGTTCAAGTTTTGTGAAACAAATTTTTCTTTATTCTTAATTGATTTGAAGAGAGTTTTGGAAGAAATTGAGTGTTGTATGAGAGTGAAACATATTGAGTCTCTAATAATTCTCTATATGTTTCTGTGGTAAAGCAAGAGATATTGGAAGTGATTGAGCATTGTTAAGAGTGTGAAGCATATTGAGTATCTAACCATTCTCTATATTTTTCTATGAGATTAGAACAATATTATATGTGAAACTTGTTTGTGTGATTGAAGAGGTTTTCTATGATAGATTGAGTTGATTTGAACAAGCTTCTGTGAAAGCTAGTGAACAAATTTGAGCAAGTCCTAGAGTGGACTTAAGGACAAATTTGTGTGAGCTTTTATGGAAGCTTACAATAAAATTTGAGGTAAGTCTTGGTGAAGACTTATTGAGTATATTGGACAAGTTCTAATAAGAAATTATGGATAGATTTGAGGTAATTCTTGGTGAAGACTTGAGAGTAGTTTGAGCAAGTTCTAGAGAGGACTTGTGTATAGATTTGAGGTAAGTCTTTGAGAAGACTTGAGAGCAAATTTGATTGATTTATTTGTTCAAGTATTGAGTTAAGGTTTGGGAAATATCTAGCAGAGTTGATTTGTGATTGGATCAAGCTTTGTGTTATGTCTTGAGGACAAATTTGAGGAAAATTTTTGGTGCAGATTTGAGGACAGATTTGTGCCAGATTAGAGACATAGATTGAGCAGATTTGTGCTAAAATGAAGGACTATGTTTAGTGTATATCAGATATAGATATTGAGTAGATTTGTACTATACTGAACGACTATGTTTAGTGCATATCAAAGATAGATATTGAGAAGATTTGTAATAAAAAAATTAATTAAATGCAGATGTAGATAAGTAAAAACACATGGAAGATAACTAAAAATTAGACAAAAGGGTTAAGACCTCCAAATAGTTGATCTCTCCTTAGGTATTCAACACTTGTCCATCAAGACCCGTGATACACAATCTAATGCAATAAAAAATAGAGCTTCAACATACTAAATTTCACAATTGAACAATGAGCTCTTGTTAACTTGCGAGTTAGTTTTCTTGCAGAATAGAAGACTTCAAGAAAATAGAACTTTGATTATTTTGTGTGGGTGTGATTCATTAGATAAATTTTATGAAAATACAACTTCAAACCCTCCCTTTATAGCATATTTTAAGCAAACAATGGTGGGAAAAATTAGGAGTGCGGATTCCAATAAGATGTCAAATTTAAGAAATTGGGTTCTTCAAGAAAAAAATCCTAACTAGGTGAAATTATGCCCTGTGAATATCGACCATGATTTCATTGAAGGAAAATAAAACAAAACAAAACCTAGATAGGCGAAATTGTTCCCTATCACATGCGATCGTGATTTCACTAAAAGAGGGAAAAAAAAAATGGGGGAGGAAGACCTAAACTTGATTTAGGTAAAGCTTAGATGGTCTCCTTGAGGATCTAAGAAAAATGACTCACTCAAGTGGGTCAATTTTTCATCTCTTACATTTCAAACTTGACTATGGCATCAAACCAATTCTTGATTCATTCACTTATGCAATGGACCATTGGACATATTAAATATCTTACTATGAATACATTATCTTTTCAATTACCAAGTAACCTACCAAGCCTATTTGTAGAAATAGTGTTTGCAAATTAGATATGCAAAATCCTAAATTTCCTACAATAGAATAGGGTAAGATTAATTTTAAATTAATATAATTAAATCATTTTACATGCACAAGATTTTGTTTTACTAATGGTTCACATTTAGAACCATGGTGCCAAGAACTTCACCGTAGCTTTGCTAGTTGTATATTATTCTCCATATTCTCCACAAATGAATGCCTTTTTATCCATATTTATATGTGTTCTATGATCCCAAAGGAATACTAATGCATTTCTTAGTGAATATTTAGATAGACCTAATTATAGGATATTGTATCCCCAATATTCATTTGTATCAATGATTAATATGAGATCTAACACTAGGTACATGAGTTGATTAACTAGGATAACATAAGGTTAATTTTGTTGTCATGCAATAGCCCCATTATATTAACACAAAAGAAGGATGGGATATCATGCATATGTATTGACTACAGTATACTCAATAAAATCATAATGAAGAATAAGTATCCACTAATGCACATTAATATCCTATTGGACTAGCTCTAATAGGTATGATACATTATTAAGAACAACTTGAAGTTAGGTTATCACAAACTAGAAATCAATCCCATAAGCATATAGAAGATCATGTTCATGACTAGAAAGGGGTTGTATAAGTGGTTTAGTCTACCTTTCAACTTTAATAATACCCCAACAATATTTATGAACTTGGTGAAATATATTTTGAATCCATTCATAAGGTCTTGTAATTATATACTTGGATGACATCATTGTATTTAGTAGGAAATGGAAAAACATTTGTAGCATGTATGCCAAGTTTTGGATATTTTATACAAGAATAAGTTACAAAATACTATAGTCATTTTAAATTTTATCATCATAAAAAAATATTGTACCTGAGATACAAAATCTACCGATAAGAGATACATATATCTAAACAATATATGCATCATCTAATAATGATTATCACCCAAGAACTTGATATAGTTCAAGCATTTATTTATCCTTACCAACTTCTCCCACATTATTATCTTGGGATTTTACATGTTTCATGGTTTTTTAACCAAGTTATGCATGGAATATGAAGTTCCACCAAACTTCATAGTACTAGCAAGTACTTGAAAACATAGATTAGTACCTCTATTCGACTCCATACTAGCTATGCTTACTATAATTCAATTATTTGAGCTAGATATAAATAAATCCATGTATGCACTTGGAACCGTTCTAATATAGAATGAATATATGGTGGAATATAATTTTGAAACCCTTTTATGTTATTCCACATAAGAGAGAGTTTTTCAACTACATCATGGGTAAGAAAATCATTGTTCATTCTATTCATAGTCTTTACAATTTCTACATTCCTACAATAGATTTAAAAAATGCTAATCACATGTAGTGGATGACTTATCTATAGTGGTTTTACCTTGTATTTAAACATAATAATGAAAAGGAGAATTAGCATGTAGATTATCTAAGAATCTCATTAATATAAATATTATTGTTAGTTCTCATCATTAGAGGGCAAGGAGCCAATAACTACTAGGTACTATATCCTTTATTTATTGAATTTTTCAATATACATTAGCTTATGAAATAGGGTAATATAGTGCTTGATAACCACTTCCAGGAAGGTTATCATGCCACCTAAAAAATTTATATAAGTCACATAATACATCATGCTAGTTTTTGATATTGCAAGCACACTAATCTAAGGTAGTTGGAAATTTTTGTACCAACAAGACACTTATGTCACTAAAATAATACTTTCACTAGTTGCATATACACCTAGATGTTGAACTAGATATTTGTTTCTATGCCTATTTTAATAACACCAACGAAATAAATAAGAAAAAATCTTTAACATGGATTTTCTATCAAGATTGTTTAACACCACGCCACAAGATGATAAAGCATATTTATGGTTATGGATAGGGTCAATAAGATATCTATCATGTCACTATGAAGCAAAAAGAGATATGTTGTAAATATTACCCATATTTTCTTTCAATACTCTAGCCATAATATGACTCATGATTCCTTAGTAGTGCCACGACCCTCCCCTGGACAACCTTTTCAAATAAAATATTTATAAATTTATGTATAATAATTAATGGTATATTATGTGGTTTTATGATATTTTTATGATAAATGATAAGGTACTAATATATTGTTATTTTTGTAGGAATAGACATCTCCACAATTGGGTTGAGAACTGATGACTATTAGAGTCAAAATGATTTGACTAATGATTCATCTATTGTGAAATTTGTCCATGTCTTTGCAAATTGTTATATTATTTTTTGCATTTACACAATAGGTAGTGTTAAGTGGTATTACTACAACATTTTAGAAAGATTTAAATTTGCTTTATTAAAACCAAGGTATAACGTTTAGTTTTATTTTATTAACATTTTACTAAAAGCATTGAAATAATAAGAAAAATATATATATTTACTAAATGATAATGCAAAGACTTTAAAGTTAAAAGAAAACCCATATTTATGGGTTGTTATGTTTGGGTAGTTTCAAAGTTAATTTATTTTGAGCGAACCCATTGGGGGTGTTCATTAAACCCTTATTAAAAAAGGTAAGAGATAGGCAGATTCATTCATTTTCATTTTGAGGAGAATAGCTTCAGGAAACGAGTTCACATACTAGAGATATTGCTATAAGACTTGGAGGACAAGAGCAAAAAAATATCTCTTCCTTTGATGAGTGTTTGACACACCTCCAAACAAGTACCTTCAATTATATAAGATCCCCTTTTTGTGATCATATTGGAGAAATAGTTTTTAGACCAATGTAATAATGTAGGTTCTCAAATTATAGATCAATTTGCTTGATGAAAATTTAGAACCCTATGTTGTGTCTAGTAATACATCAATATACCAAAGGAAGGATGTTCCTTTAATCCAAAATAAGCAATGGGAAGAGTTAGACATAACCCTTTTACTATAACACCCTTTTAAGTAATGAATGTATGTCTATATGTGTTAGGCATAGGAAAATATGAGATATAATATTGATATAATTAAGTACAATGTATAGGCATAAGCATGTATGAGAAACATGACAAATGTCAATGAAACTAACAAGTGTCAAACTAAAGAGGCATAGTGCACTTTAATTCTAACATTTCTTCCTAAAGTGCACTATCCTAACTAAAGAAAAAAACAAGTCAACATTTAGGAATAGGTAAAGATGAGATATAATATTGATACAATGAAGTACAATATATGGGAATAAGCCTATATGAGGAACATGACAAATATCAATGAAACTGACAAGTGTCAAACTAAAGAGGCATAGTGCACTTTAATTCTAACAATGTGGAGCACACCCATTTGTGCTAGTCAGACATAGTAAAAATAGTAGGACTATACTCATGTTTTGGGTTATATCACCTCTAAAAGACTTAGAATTACTATTTTTATGTAGATATTTATTTTTGGGTGCTTGTCATGGTGTATGTGCACCTACAATGTAAAATAGGACTAAATTGTAGCACCTACATGAGCAAAAAGACACGATCTATATTTTGAATCATGAAATAAAAAATGAAGCTCATAGAGATGATACTTGGAGTTATTTGAATTATAAATTCCACCTTTGGACCTTTATGATTACATAATTTTGAACTGATAAAGTCATCCCTGCAATGTGTCACATTGTGGTAACATCTGTAATATGACCTATAATAGAATCAACTCTAGAACCTGAGTTGTGATGTGCATTTTATAACATGGAAAAAATTTGAATGATTATTAGGTTGAATGAATTTATAGATAAAAATATATCTAAATAATTGAATATGTTTTTTTTGTAGTATTAAGAAAGAGGGTTTTAAAGGAAAACCCACAACCTTACAAAGCAACTCTCCGAGGGAGAGAAAATCGAACACAACCCAACAAACTATCTCCAAAAGGAGACTAACAACCAACCACCCTAAAGGGGATAAGCCACCAACAACACCAGCCAAGAACAAACAACAATCACATCCATGTTCTTGGAAAATACAAAAGGATGTGGAGAAAAAAAAACCCGCACTGACCTCTCAAACACAAAAAAATGGAAGAAATTTAAATTTAAAAATTTAAAAAGCCTTCTTGTCCCACCAAGAACGAGCGGACCCCAAAAATGAGAGAAATGATATGTTTTCCCATTCACAAAAGGGCCTCACACTCCTTGCATACTAAAGAACAATAAAGCCCTTAAATTTGCACATGGAAAGCATTAACTCCCACATAGAAGAATTCAAAATGCAAAACCACTCTGGCCCAAAACCACACAATGGAAAACAACCCAGAAAAGGAACTACACCCTGCGACACCAGTGATATTAGCAATGAATGACACACAAGAACCTCAGAACACTATCAACCAAACTAAAAATCCTCTAGGAGAAATAGAAAATTTGAACACATCCATATTAAGTTGTCTACTGTGACACCTCAAACTCATTCTTCTTGGTAAACTCAAATCAGACAGACCACCATAGGAAGCAAAAAAAATGCTCTCGCTCTTATCCATTTTCTTGCGGTGGCTTCTAGTTTTAGGACTAGGTGACCCTTTCTCCACCATCGATTGAGGAGAAAATGATGGGATTTGGCCCCCCACCATAACAGAGTTTCCTTCCCCCTTCGATGAAGGGGAATTTAAAAAATAATTCACAACAAGAAATTCCACAACATGAGATGTTGACGAGGGTACTGAAGAGGGTTGAACTGTTTCATTCACCATCCTCCTTGTCCTCCTCAAGACACCCAAAGGAATTAGAAAGATGTAAATCCACATAAATACTGGAGGGGTCAGAGTGGAGAACCACATCCAAATTTTGATGGGAGTAGTTTAGAGAACTCTTATTGATAAGCACAAACTTCTTACTATCAAATATAGGAGTCTCAATAGATTTCATAGACAGAGAAGGAGAAGACACAATCTCCTTACCTTTACCTGACCCAGAAGGCTTCCTCTACCTCTGATTCTTAAAAGGGGTACAAATTAGGATAAAATCCATATTTATCCTATGCTTTGGAACATTTCGGGCCTGACTGCTTAAACTAAGGGCATAGATTTTAGTGGTGACCCCCCAAGCCACACAACTTGCAATCCTGTGGCTTATTCTCATAAACCATGACCTGAGTCCATAAAATGACATGAGAAACTAGCTCTATAGAGCTAGGGAGATTTATATCGATTTCCACCATGATGTACATTCTAACATACTTCCTGCGGTTAGAAGACGAAGAGACTTTATAAAAAGATATAAAGTCACCAATGGTACTTTCCACAACTTTGAACATAGTCTCATGCCATAAATACATAAGAAATTTTTGTAGACAAATCCATACTAGGACCAGATTGACCCTCTGAATCACCAGATTGAAATCAAGGCCCCACTTTCTAAGAAAAAATCCTCGATTCCAAAAGAACTAGGGACCACCTTGCAAAATCCTACATGCATCCTCCTCACTGGAAAGTTGAATAAGAAAAAAGTTCCAAGGGAGAGTGGTGAAATCCATCAAGCCATGAGGCCTGCACCATGCCAAAGCCCAAAATTTTAAAGCATCCAATGGTGGCCTACCTCTGACCAACTTACCCACCAAATCCCAAGAACCCTTCCTCAACAGGCAGTTAACTGTGTTGTTCAAAATATGAACTTGGCCAAAATCCATATTGAATTCACAAGGAGAAAATGATTCTCCAAAGGACAACCCAGAAACCATCTAGGAAAAATAAGGTCAAGAAAGATAAGGACGCTCCTTGTTAATGTATATATGGTAAAATTGAGGTGGAACGTAGATAATGCATAGGAGACGGTGTAAATTAGTTTCTTGATTCGATAGCACTAAATGATTCTTTGAGTGCACCTTGGATAAAGAGATAAGAAAAGCAATACGTATGGTAGTACACTTGAATATTTTAGATATTTTGGAATATAAATAGTTTTCCTTAGGTTAAATGTGTTTTCCTTTGAAATCAAAAGAGGATTGACCGTAGGGAAATAAATACCCTTGAAAAAGTTAGTTATAAGAGTCTTAAATAATGACGAACAATCACCTTTAGATATTAATTTGATCGTTAGATTAGAACTATGTTTAAGGAATAAAAATATGAATATATTGGGATGCAAGTTATTTAGTGAAAAAAGTATTGATGGTTTTATAATTGAAATGGTTCATGATTTATACTTATACATGTATTGTTTTAAAAAGAATAGTGGAAATGCTTTGAATGAGTAAATATATACATGTATAGTTTAAGATGTTTCTTATGGGAATATTGATGGCTTTAGATTATTAAAGGATATATCTTGTTTTAGGAAGTTTACTTTATGAATTTTGGAAAAAGAATCTTGTATCATAGGAAATTTGAAGTATTTACTTTACTGATCTTCTTAATGAAAAATATCAAGTTATATAAAAGCATAAGGAACAGATGCGGAGCCTAGTAAATAGAAAGGAACTTATGGGGGTGTAGCACCCTAAAATTGGCACAATAAAATTATAATAATTACATTCACCTTAGTAAATAATTTAAAATTCAAATTTAACCTCCCAAACCACCCGTTAATTGCCGGGTAATCTGTTTCCCCCATTTTCGTACCATTTTAGAGGTTGTTTTGACCGTTTGACGATATCGTTGCCGATTAGATGATATCGCCATAGATCTAACAATTTTGTCTGGGCTAGGACGTCCAGATGATCTTGTTGCAAAACTAATTTTGCACAATTAGCTTTTGTTCTAACAGGTCTCCAATCCGGGTAGAAGCATGTCTGCGCTGTTAGGGACCCTCCCCCATTGGAGATATCCCAAATTGGGATGATCTCCAACCTCCTAACTACTCCCCTAAGCCTATTTAATCCTAAGCTATTGCCTTAGCACCACCCTGGCTGAAATTCTCTGCAATTTAACTCCATCTACGTTGAACCATCCCAATTTTTCATTTACACTGGTCCCATACCAATTTTGTTGTAGGTACATCACTATTTTTCAGCCGGAGCTAGCACACATCGTCGTCGACAAACCTGTTCAGATCGGAGGTGAACCTATCGAATTCGAGATGATTTTGTACTGATGCGAGATGATCTCGACTGCATTCCATATTGAGGTAATCAATGCCTAAAGTTTGCATTTCTCAACCTTTTCTCTATTGTTTTATTCTACAAATTAGATAGTTTATTTAGTGTTTATGTTATTTTGCATTTGGAGTTCACCCATTTAGCTTATATTTCATACTAAGATCATGATTTGCCATTAGGATATCGTAATTTTCTTGAATTTCTATTCATAACTATTGCTTAGTATTCATACAGTCATTTGGTGTTGTTTCCCTCTGTTAGCACAGTAGTATTCGTTGTATTTTGTATCTGTTTTTCTGCTTGCAGGTCTCTAACAAATTCATCTGACAAATTCGTCAGATCTTAGACGATTCTATTGAATTCCAAACGATCCTGACTGCTTCAAACATTAGAATCATCATCAGACATTCGGATCAGGTATTCCTCATTTGTATTCTGTAAATTCTCTATTTTTTGTCTTTAAATATATTTTTTGTACTCATTGAATTTGCATTTTCATGTAAATTAATCTAGATTCATTTGGCCAAACCTAGGATATGAATGCTTAAAGTTAAAAATGAACACATTAAAACACATTCCAAACCTAGGCGTGGAAACTGCCCTCAAATGTTTCCTGGTGAACCCACCATCCGTCAAAAAATCATCAAAATACACCTCCCTTGAGAGGCGGGACCTTCGCAAAGTCCTCTCACTCCGAGGTACCGTGACATCCTTTTCCCATCCCTCTTCTGGGCACGGATCCTATAGCCTGAAGGTAAGGATGCAAAAAATTTGGAGCGATACATTTTGGTGAACCCGACATGAATGCATCATAAACTTTTGAAAACAAAAAAAAAAAAATAGAACTAAAACATAGATGCATTTTAAATACTTAAAGTTTAAAATCATGTTTAGATGGTAGCTCCTAAGAAAATATTAGCAGTTACTATAAATGTAGAAAACCAATTGGTAGCCGTAGAAATCAATTCTATGCTTAATGTACTTGAAACAAGTAGAAAAAAATTATTGTGAAACGAACTTGATAGAAGACTTAGTCTCATCTCATCTAGGTCCACACAACTTAAGCAAATCAAGAGGCTAGTCCTAGATAGAATCCTGGATCCTCATCAACTAGTTTTTTATCATGAACTTCAGAGAGCCTGCCATAGATGGTTAGCTTATAGGAGAGCTCTAGTATCTTCAGAATTATTCACCTTCGAGGAATACCTTGAGAATGCAGCCATTGTACACCAGTTCCTAGGTTGTGTAGAAGACCAAGAGGTTGTTCTTACAAATAGGGAAATATGGAATAGAGTTCCGTGTGCTGTGTTACATCGATAGTATTGCCACGAGCTTTAATTCTATCAACCAGCATCAGAGACAGATAATATCACTATAGCTCTCTTCATCAAATTTTTAAAAGAAAACTTTCAATTTGAATAAGAACACTTCATGACTCCTGAACAACTCGAGCCTATTAATGATATTCATAAATTGTTTATAGAAAACTAGATTATTACTTTCAGTCTTATTTCTTGCATTTATTTGTGTTGATTGTCTTTATTATATTATTTCAAAAAAAACAAAGAAAAATTAAAAAACATAGCAAAAACTTAAACATTTCATTTCAAATATTATAGTAGGTATATAGTAAATATATACCTTTTAATTTGTTGCATATATATATATATATATATATTTGCTGAAATCAAAACTTAGCACCATGCCTAAACTTAGGAATGGTAAAGAAACTTTAGGAGAAGAAGAAGATTGGTTACAAGATACAACTAGAGACCCAAATGTCCTTCTTGGAGATCCAAATCCGGAAGGAGAAACTCTAGGTCAATCATAAGAAGACTTAGGTGAAGATAAGGAACAAGAAGGGAGTGTTAAAGAGGATGGATCCTCATCCCCTAGAGTAGCTCCAAATGGAACTATTGCTTTTGACAATGCAAAGCATTTTCAAAAATTTCTCAATGATAACATTGATGACCTTAATGTGGCAATACGTATTGATAAAGGGAAAATTAGTAACACTCAAGCAGCCATGGAATATATGTGTAATATGTGCACTAATCCCTTGTCTTTCATTGATCAAGAAAGTGACAAGACCGGGCCATCCAATATGGATATGGTCACTATGGCTTAAAACATGTCAAAAAAACAGGTTACCCAACCTCCTAAGGAACCTGTTATTCAATCTAAAATCACTCCCACACAAAATAAACCTTCCTTCACTACTTTATTTTGCCAAACTATTGAGCAATATGCTTCAAGTAAACAAAAACTAAAACAAAGCCAAATACAAACTTTCAACAATATGGAATACAACATAATACAACTTCAAAATTCCTTCATAATACTTTTCCTACCAATAATTTACACAACAGTAACATGGCATCTAATCTTCATGTTCCTCCATCATATGCCCATAAAACCCATGTCAATGCCCTACCGAACCAATATGGGGGACAAACTAGTAATCTGGAAGCCATGGTGAAACAAACAACCAGTTTGTTTACATCAGGTTATTCCTTTAAATTTTATGGCATGACATAAAATTATAATTTATTTCCAAATGACATAATTACATGAATAATCAATCAACAAATCCAAAATTAAAGCATCATACAACATATACACAAGTCATATCATCAAAAATACAATCTATATATATCATCAATCAAATATGTACATCATTTGGATTGGTATGCCACAATCAATACCCTGGCATACTCAATCCCCTCAAAAAAGTAATAAATGTATATACAATCTCTATGCAATGAGTGGCTAGCCTCGAGAAGCCCTCAATCTCTCCGCCTCATCTCCTCCCCCACACTGTCATGGAGGAGGTGGTCCCATAGAGGTTCAGGATGTGTCCTGGGTCCTCACCGTTGATCGTGAGGATATCCTCGATGATACCATCATGACTAGTTTTGCAATGAGGGCTGGAAATGGTATCCTCTAGTTCTCTAGAACCACGTGATAGTACAACCCTTGATATAATGTGGTCTAAGCAATAGACCATGCCAGATCCCAAGTGCTCACCCCTCTGCTATGAGCCCTGAGTCGTGTAGCCTCATCCTATAGTTTTTGCACCTGAGCTCGAATGCGGGAAACCTCAGTCTGAAGAGCCACCGTCTTGCTGATCTCCCCTACCTCGACACCCTTGCCCTTATCAAGTGATGGTGGCCTCTCCTTCTATTGATAATGGAATCCCTCTTCCATCCTCCCTATCCGTTGTGATCTCTATGGAGCTTGTTCCATCCTCTAGTGCCTCTCCTATGAAAATTGTCACTATTCTCTCCCACCGTGACCCTGCACTACCTCAATAGAAGTCTGGTGCTGCCTCCCCATCCATTGCACCATGGTGTGCACCATACCCTATGCCCTCATCATCTGAGGAGGGTGAATAACTACGTACTAGGCATCGTATCCATCCGCAACCCCAATGTCGTCACCATCCACTGGCTGGATGGGGGCATCATCTGCGTCCTGACTCCAAAACCCCTACATTTTTGGAGCCCTGCTCAACGTGGTACTATCTTGAATAGTTTGGGAGTACTCATAATCTCTGAGAGAAGGGATCCCCTACTGAATACCAAACTATCATAGAACCCAGTTGTAGCGGTGGAGCTCTACCTCTCCTTGCTTCATCCTCAGCCAGTAGACTCGCCTAATGCGAGCCAGCTCCTACCCATCCTTTGCCCACCCTGGATGCTCTCTCCATGGCCTCCAGGTGATCTGGTCTAGGATGAGGTCGTCTAGCAACCTCTGTGACATCAGCAGATCTATCCGCCACTATCTCCACCATTTATCTTTGTAGAAGCTCTAAAAATAGTGAAAGTGAACAGTAACAATGAATTAGGGTTTTACCCTATTTTTCTTAATTTTATTTAAAATCTATAACATTTTTAATTTTAATTTTCTATGCTTTTACCTCAAACATTTTATTTGGATAAAAACATGGAGGTGGCACCATAAGTAAGCAGTCGTACGATTCGACCAAGAATCGTCATCTAGAAAATTGAGTAAATTTTTATTTTCTTGTAAAACAGGAAGAACTCGTCTTTAATGCATTTTCTTCAAAAAATTCACTAAAGAGGGGGCAAAATGTAGCACCCTAAAATTGGCATAGTTAAACCTTAGTAAAAATATAAAAATTTGAATTTTAACCCAAACCGCCCATTACCCGCTCTCCTCGTTTTCTGCACCATTTTTAGGATTTTTTTTTACCGTTGGATGATATCGTCAGCGATCAGAAGAAATAATCCCAGATCTAATGAATTCGTCTATAATAGAATGTCCAGATGATTTTGTCCCAAAACCAAATTTTCATAATTAGTTTTTTTTTCAGCAACTTGGGCAGAAAGCGTGTCTACGCAGTTAGAGTCCTCCCCATTGGAGATCTCCCAAATTGGGATGATCTCCAACCTCCTAACCTCTCCCTAATCCTATATAAACTAGGATTTTCTTAGTTTATCCCCCTGAACCCCCCTTGAATCTCTTGGTTGACTGATTTCCCTACAAATTTAGCTCCTTGTGCATTAGAACATCCTAGTACCATCATTTGTATTTGGTATTTCAAGTTTTCTTGCAGGAATATTATTTTTTTTTAGCCAGAGCAAGGATCGTCGCAAAATATTCCAAACAATTTCAGATGATCTTATTGTATATCATCGATGATCTAGTATGATTGGATGCAGTCTCAACTGTAGTCCAGATTGGAGGCAATCCGAGCTTGAAGTTTGCATTTTCTTATCTTTTCTCTTCATTTTCTTATGCATTAGCTTGGTTTATTTTATTCTTGCATCCTGGAGTTCACCTCATTTAGTATAGATGCATGCTAAAGGTAAATTAAAGTATTAAAGTAACGCATTTTCCTTTAATCATTATTTGGATCTGTCATTTAGGCAAATTCACTATCATTTCTATCATTTCCCCTTGCTTTTGCAGTTGTATTTTTGGTTTTTGGTATCTGTCTCTATGACTGTAGGTTTTTGATGAATTCGTCTGACGAATTCATCAGATCAATGATGATTTCATCTGATCTCAGATGACCGACTAATATCTAAGATGATTATGTGACATTTCAGATGATCACGTACGATTTGAGACGATTTGACTGCTTCAAAACTCAGAATCCTCATCAAACATCCAAAATCAGGTATATTCTGTTCATTTAGCATACTTTTTGTGTTTAGCACTTATTTATGTTCTTTGTATTCATATAAATTAGCATTGGCATATATAATAGCTTAGATTCATCTTGGCCAAACCTAGGATATGAATGATTAAAGTACAAAATGAACACATCAAACCTACTCTCAACCTAGGTGTGGAAACTGCCATTCAAAAGTTTCCTGGTGAACCCACCATCCATCAAAAATTCACCCTTATACCCTCCTCCCGAGAGGCACAACCTTCAAAGGGCCTCTCAGTCCGAGGTATTGTCCCATCCTTCTCGCATCCCCCTTTCGAGCACGGATCCTATAGCCTAAAGGTAAGGATGCAAAAAATTTGGAGCGATACATGTACCAATCTTGCTAATTAGAAAAATTGATGGTATGAATGGCCAATCCCTCTTAGAGTTCATCCCTAGCAAAATCTGAGTGGGAAAGAACTTGTAAGAATAGAATTATGTTGATATTAAGAGGGGTCAGGGAGAACAAGGACCCCCAGTCAGCGTGATTCAGACAATCATGGATTCGAGAGAACTTATCCTGAGATGGTTCAATCTAGTTCAGGTGGATTCTTGGCATTAGATCAGAGCTTACATGCTCCATTGTGGATTGCGATAATGTTTTAACTTGAATGGTTGTCATTTCACCATAAGGGTCTTGCAGGATTAGTGACCCCAAGGAGGCCATAGTGTCAACAAAATGATTCGATGATCGAGAGAGTGCCTCGATTTCATACCATTCAAGTTTTTCTATGAATTTATCCACAAGGGCTTTTTAGGCCTGCAGAACTAGGCATTTACATTGGAATACCCCTTTTACTTGGTTAACAACTAACAGTGAATCACCAAAGATGTTCAAGCGTTTGATGTTCATGGTGATTACTGTCTGAAGACCTATGAGCAAGGATTTGTATTTGGAATTATTGTTGGTGCATAGGAAATCTAATTTAAATGATATATGCATTGGAGTCCCATGTGGTGTGAAGAATACAATTCCCACACCACCCCCTTTCTCACATTTAGAATCATCGAAGAATAGGGTTATGTCGGCCTGTGACTCAGACTCATCAGAATCTGGTGATTCTGAGACATGGAAGACCCCATCATCTGGTAGCTCTATGGTTAGAGGCTGATCATCTTCGAGAGGAGCCTCTGCTAGTTGATCGGTGATGACTTGACCTTTTATGGAATTTTTTCCAATGAATTTGATGTCAAACTCCATCAATAGCATGATCCATTTTGTCGTACGACTACTATGATAAGTACGACTCATCATGTACCACAATGGATTCTCCTTAGACACAACATATGTCGTATTGCTTAGCATGTAGTGGCATAGCTTTTTGGTAGTAAATACCACTGCCAAGCATAGCTTCTCGACGTATGCATAGTTAAGTTCATAATTGACCAGGGTGCGGCTAAGATAGTAATTAGCTTGTTCTTTGTGTAATTCATTTTTTTGGGATAGCATGGTGCCCAGTTCCACCTCAGTAGTTGAGATGTATAAGTAGAACAACACTCCTGGTCTAGGTGGTGCCAATACTGGTAGTGTAGCCAATTATTGTTTGATGTCATCAAATGCGTATTGGCACTCATCATCCCAATGAAATGCTACCCCCTTATGCAATAATTTATTCATGGGTTGAAACTTGTCAGATAGTTGTTCTATGAAGTGCTTGATTGACTCAACCTTTCCCTGTAGGCTTTTGAGCTACTTTATGGTAGTTGGGGGAAGCATTTCAAGGATTGCCTTGACTTTGTGTGGATCTACCTTGATTCCTCATTTGGAGACTATAAAACCCAAGAGCTTTCCAAATGTGATGCCAAATACGCACTTCTTTAGGTTTAATCTGACTTTATGTTCAATGAGGCGATCGAGGATCTTGCTTAAGTCATCGAGATGATTTGGGCACAAAAGAGATTTGGCCAACAAATCATCCATGTAATCTTCCAAATTTTTATGCATGTGATCATGGAAGATGTATGTCATGGCATGTTGGTAGGTGGTGCCAACATTTTTAAGGCCAAATGGCATGACCTTATAAAAAAATTTCCCCCAAGGCATTATGAACGCCATTTTTAGTTGGTCCTCAAGATTGATACGAATCTGATTGTATCCCGAGAAACCATCCATGAGGGATAGCATTTCATGGCCCGTTGTAGCATCTACCAATGCATCGATGCTAGGCAAGGGGAAATCATCCTTAGGACACTTTTTTTAGATCTCAAAAATCGATGCATATGTGAATCCTCCCGTAGGGATTTTTGATGGGCACCATGTTAGACAACCATGGTGGGTAATCCATGCAGATGACAAATTGTGCATCCAATAGATTTTGTAGCTCATATTTGACCATTAAGGCTATTTTTGGGTGCATCTTACATAGTTTTTTCTTAACTGGATTGACTTTCGGATCAAGTGTTAGATTATGCATGACTAGATACGGGTCTAGCCCTGGCATGTCTTTGTAGGACCATGCAAAAACCTCCTTCTTATCTTTGATAAGGGCAATGTAACCAGCTTGCTATTCGAGGGATATACTTACCCCTAGCTTTATGATTTGCAAATTCATTGGATCAGAGCCGATGTCTACATCAGTCATCTCTTCAACTAACATGTGGGACCCATCCTCCAATTAGTGTGGAGATGGGATCAGGTGGATATCATTTGCTGAATTTAGATCTATGTTCAAAACATTGAGTTTAGCTTTAGCATGGAATACATCCTGAATCTGTCCTTGGGTGAAATGGAACATCCCACCACAATTCCAATACTCTGATGGGGATGGTGGTGTGTTAGCGTGATCCCAGTCTATAGTATCTAGGTCTAGATGCAATGACCGTGTTGGGTCGACTGGGTTGTGGATTAGGGTAGTTAAGTCAATGGAGATCATGTTGTTGAAATGATTGTGGTCTCCATTACCATGGGTGTGGTTGCTCAGACATCCTAGGTGATCTTTGTGCTCTGGATCTGGCTTTGTGGGTACTGGCACAAATGGATCAGCCCTATGTGCGGATAAAAGGACAGGGTCTGCCCTTGGCACTGATGGTTCTATAGGGTCTCCGGGCGGAAGGTGCTCTCTGTATGCTTAAAGTGGTGGGTGCAGTATTTGGTCTAACTGCACCTGGTTGAGGTGCCACCTATGCCTTGGCCCCATGTTTAGTTGATTAAACATGTCATCTATGTCCACGGGGTATTGATTTTGTCGCATAGGATTGAGACATGTCATCTTAGTCTCATATTCATAATCGCTATCAAAGATCCAGAGGCCTTCTTTAGCTTCGATAGGTATTTGTGACATGTGAAGCTCATCTTGCTTGAGCAAATTGATCTGGTCCCATAGGGGTTGTTCCCCTCTCTGCAGGAGGACCTGATTCTATTGAAGTGGCACTTGCTCGATTGGAGCATCCAAAGGGAACATTATCATGAAGCTCTCTTGATAATCATCCATGGGGGTCACTTGTGAATGATTGTTATTAGACTCGAAAGGATCCCAAGGTGCTACCTCATACTCTGACTCATCTTCTGAAGACCCTTCTTGGCCTTGTATATATCCCTCTTGTAGGTGAGTCCTTGAACTTTCTCCTTTCTTGATCGAAGGGAAAGGGTTGTTAAGGTCAACAAGGTTGGTTGTTAGCAATGGGAGGTAATCCCCCAATGTATATGTTGTGTTAGGATTGGCATATGGATCTAATGCCAACCCATCCTTGTTGCCTATCCCTATGCCTTGCATATTCTCTACCAATATGTCGAGGGGTAGGGGGTGGTTGAACCCTACTCCTGACTTATCATATGGCATTTGATATCTTGGTTGGCAAAGAACGTGCACTCCTTGCTCATACCTGCCCAACCCATATCCATGCCAATTACATTGGCCAAGATATCTCAAAGCGAAGTCTGGGTTGGAAAAATAGTTGACATCCCTAGCAAAGGGTTCTTCATATTCTTCTTCTTGCATGTAAGGTTTAATGCCATTATCGAGGCCCCCATAAACAAAGTTTGTCTGATTGGGTGGGTAGCCTAGAGGAACCACAGTGTCGATGGGGAGGCGAGGTCTCCCCATGTCCTACATGGACTCAAGTGTAGGTGTTGCTACAATATTCCACACAAGATACTCCCCCAAGCCTATGTTGGCCATATCAATGGTGATCTTTAGTGGTGGAGGGGGAGGGAATGGGAGTTCTTCCTATGTCCACTCCATGTAGGGTGAACTAGGTATCTCAACTTCCATTCAACTAGTCATATCTTCGGTAGAGATGGTTGAGAATAGGGGTGGTGCCTCTTATATGGGTTTCTTCCCCTTTTCCTTCGATGTGGCCATCGTAGGTGGCATTATTTGTGAAGGACTAGATGATGAAGATGGACCCGACTAGTGATTTGATGGACTTAAAAATGGGGATGCATGCGAAATCAGATCCCATTTAGAATGATTCAACTAAAAATCCAAATGTTTTTATGGAAGTGCCAATTGTGGCATTAGTTACACCGTATTGCAATACTTGAAGGGCTCTAAGTCTTTCGGGACTACATGCACTTGCCCTTCGAATGTGTACTTTAGGCACTGATGAGCTATCGAAGGGACACACTTCATGTCCCTAATCCAAGGCTGGCCCAGTAAGATATTATAGGCCATCTCACCTTCCAAGATGTGGCACAATGTAGGAATAGTATTTTGTCCCACTTGGATGGGTAGGACAATTGTGCCAACCTTCAAGCATATCACATCATTGAATGCTCGAAGAGTATAGGTGGAGGCCACGATGTGAGATGCTGACAACTTGAGGTGTTTCAATGCCGCTATTGTAATTATATTACTGGACGAGCCAGTGTCCACCAACACCCTCTTATACAAAATCCTGTTGACCCACACAATGGCGTGCAAGGGTGGATCTTCCATATCACCAGTCATCGATTTTAGTTCGTCTTCTCTAAAGGTGATGACTGGTTCTATACATTGTTTTACATGTCCCACAAAGTTGTTGAAAGAGTTTGCTTCATGGGTCTACAGCTCGATGGATTTTAATAGCTCCATTAAAGCCTCCTAATGGGGTGATGATTGTTGAATGAGCTCGTAAATGGAGAGCCTATCCGATGTGGTCCTTAAACTTTGGGTAAGTTTAGTCTGAATCATTGCCACTAGTCTAGGTGGGGGAGGTTGCGTAGGGTGTTTTTGAGGCTGTGACGTTGATAGAACCTCTTCTATGGCTGCCATGGGGGCAGCTCCTGGGTATCTCTTGTTCCGAGTCACTATGCTTATCATCCCTACATACCCCTGCATGGGGCAGTTCTGTGTCACCTCATTGAATTTATTATTGGAAGCACAATCCGGACCCAAACCCAAAAATTTGGCCACAATACCCCACCAAATTTTCTGACATAACCCCATAAGAGGTTTTGGACCCATCCCAAGTGGATTGGTGCCGAAACCGAGTCCCAAATGACGGGCGTCCTGCCCCCGGGCGCCCTCTGCACTGTTGCAGTTCTAATCGCCCCACCCTAGAGTGATTAGAAATTTGTGGCATATTTCCATGATTTTTCTTTTGCATTTGATTCTAGGTCACTTACATATGCTATCATTTAAATTTCATGTGATTCTGACAAGTTTTGGCTATGATTTTATCATTTCTCGCTTTCGCTAACATACAAGGAGCATCATCAGATATAGGGCAATCGAGGCCGAATTAGCCAAATCCAACCATCTGGGTCATCCCAAAATGCCCCGTTTTACCTAACCCTAACTTTGTAGGTGTTTTGGAGGCCTCTAGACTAGACATTTAGGAGGTGGCTTTCGGATAGGTTATGACAGTCCTAATCGTCCCACCCTAGAGTGATTAGAAATATGTGCAAGATTTCTGGACTGTTCCTTTTGTAGTGGCTTCTTGGTAATTTTTTATTGCTTCTATCAAATTTTTAGCTCATTCTGATATGTTTCAGTTATCATTTTAATCATTTTATGCATGCACTGACCGTAGGCCTTGGGGATCGCATGTTTCTCTCCATCCGTAGGTGCTACTAACCATTTACTATTTCTCTGAACATAGGATCTCGACACCAGAGGGGCAACAAGGAACCATAGACATATTCACGCAAGCGGCGGTGACATTTGGTCCGCCCATTTTACATGTGGGCACATAGAAGAAAGTGTACCAATTCATGGTGTAATAAAGCCCTACTTAACGCTCCTAGCCCCCGAAAAGGGAGGAGATGTATTGTAACCTGATTTTAAAGCAAATTAATAAAAATGTCTATACTCAACATTTTCTTTCTATCTTGTTTCAATTCGTTTGCTTTTCCTTCCTTTCATGCATTTCAGTTCGTAGGACTTAGCGTTACGTTTTGCTTTTGCATACATTGCACTTGGCATTTCCATTTTGTTTTCGTATCCTCGTGCTTTTAGTGGCGATCATGGTGGGACCCCTGTCCCTTGATTTTGAGATCAAATTTTTGATCAAAAGTTGTGTGTTTTTGCTTGCAGGTATCAATATTTCAAGCACTGGACTGCTACTCGTTCCATCCTGTAACGAATACAGAGTTGGAATTCGTGCCACCCTGGGACGAATAGGAATTCGTCTCACCCTGTGATGAATACAGATCTATTATTCATCTCACCCTAGGATGAATAGCTCTCTGTGCAGTTTCAGAGCAGAAACTCAGAGGCATCCGGTTTGGGCAGAGAAGAGGTAGGGGTTCTGAGCATCCTCTGTCATTTTCTATTTTCTATCTCTGTCATTTCTTGTTTCTTTGCTTGCATAGGAGAGTTTTACTGCATGTTTTTCTTTCTTTTTGCAAGTAAAAATAACCCCACACATCATGAGATAATCTAAACATCAAGGCATTGGTCGTAAAACCCCAACACTTGATCAAGACCAACGGTGGATTTCATCACCACCTTGGCTTGAAACTTGCATACATAACCCTGATCGCTACTATTGCTAGACGTAAATCCTGATGAAAGCTGACCAAGTGTAGCTGGGGTGATTCCCAGTGCATGAGGATAAGTCTTCTATGGTAGGTGTCAAAATAGAGTGATTCCCCTTTCGTATCGCCTATGTTCCACGTACTGTTCTGCTCTCACGTACCAATAGTCTCCCTCACGTAAGGGTGGGTATATAGAGAGGTTCGGTATAATGGCCTGGCAGTGGTATATTGAAGGGGTGACCATTTTGGGAGATATAAGAGCCCTCATATTGCATATACAACAAAAATTTCTTTACAAGGTTTTCAAAACAAAAATCAAAACACACTGAACCAGATTTAGGGCACACTTTTAATCCATAAACAAGATAATCATTGCTTTGATTGTGTGTTTCCATTTTTTTTAGTGTAGCATAAAAAATTGTAAAGAAGATAAAAACATACACTTCTTTAGAAAAACATCACCATGGTGTACACCCGTAGCCGAGCCCAATCACGGGCAAAAGCTATAGAAAGTGCACAAAGGGGCACAAGTCACCTCCGATATAGTCTCGAGGACTTGGTCATACCACCTTGGCGGCCTGACCCACAAGATAGTCCACATCATGCCATTAGAGAATAGGACTATAGAGGCACCCCTTTGAGGGGCACTCCCACTCAGCATAGACCCTTTCAGGAGGAGGCCATACATGTGGCACTCAACATAGACGGGAGGGCTCCCTTAGATGCTCGTTATGAGTGGCCACCACGTGATGAAGTGCTAGAGCAACATAGGGTCCATAAGGAGGGGCCACATGATTACGTCATCCCTCCTTTACCCCTTATTACTATCCAAAACAATAGGCCAAATCCAGAGCACAAGGCTCTTCAGATAGGGCAAGCCAATTCTTCCCGCCCCTTTCACACATACGAAAGGGAGTACGAGGAAGACCACTACATTCCTCAAGAGCAATACATAGTGTGGGAGCAATGCGCCTCCGTGCCTGCTATGTATCAAGATCACCCACTGAGGCCAGAACCTCGGGTGAATGCCGCTAACCTCGATAGAGGAAAGCGACCCATAGGGATCTCGGATCACCATGACCGAGATAGACATGTAGGAGAGGCATCTAGGCTTCCTAAACACAAGACGATGGAACAAATTGACTTGGCATTTGCCAAACATGCCACCCACCAAGCGCAAATCACGTAGCTCATGCAAGACCAACAATAGTTAGAGCACCTGTATCACCTTAGCAAAGAGCGCATTCAGTGTCAGACAGATGAATTGCTCTAGAACACTATGCCTAAGAGGGTCCCAACCCCTCATGTGCATAAGATAGAGTTGTATGAGAGGCACAACCCCTTGGTGCGAGATAGGTCTCTGCGACCTTATCAAATATTGCCTCCAAGACCTCCTAGACCTGAGCGGGAGGCCACTCCCAGAAACAACGATGGGCACCCTCCACGGGCACCCACCCATGTTTATAGGTCTCACCCAGGAACTCCTCAAGAAGCCTATGAGGAGTATGAGCAAGAAGAAAAGTGGGCTGAAATGCCCTACCAAGGCAGGGGGGATGTTATCCGGCTACCCCTCCATAGGCCTCAAGTTCCCCGCAACCCATAATGGGAACAAACCAAGGAGGAAGAGATCAAATCCTTCGATGCATATAAAGTGTTGCTAGAGCGCTTAGAGTCTATGGAGACCAAGACTTCTGGGCCCCAAAATCCCACTTTACGCCAGCTCCGTAGTCACCCTGTGCATCCGTCAGTGCCGGCACCCCCATACCCTGAACACTTTAAACTACCCCAGTTGGCACTCTTTAGAGGGGAGGAGGATGCCCAAGAGCACGTGACTAGATTCCTGAGCCAATGCTTTGGCATTCAGGACAATGATGCTTTGTTGCTAAGAAAATTTATAACCACGTTCGTAGGCCCTACCTCGGATTGGTTCACTCAATTGCCAAAACATAGCATCAGTAACTTGGATCAGCTAGTGGATGCATTCCTCGAATGCTTCGCCTTCAAAACTAAGAAGAAGGCATCACTAAGTGACCTAGCTAGCCTCAGGTAGTATGAGGAAGAAACCATGGCGGCCTATGGAAATCGATGGAGGACGTTGCTTTCAAAGCTGCCCTACCTCCCTCCTATGGCCGACCTAACCCAAATGTTCTCAAAGAGTTGTTTGAGATCGATCTCCATGCTATTGCAGCTGTAGCAATATGCCACTCTTGAGGAAGCCCTGGTGCAAGCCAAAATCATTGAGGAGATCAAGATACAGGATGGCGAGATTGCCAAGCCAAAGAAGAAAGAGTGGCCTAAAAATGCCAAAATAGGGACCACACAACCGAAACCCACTGTGGTCAATCAGGTTGCTATAAACATGCCGAAGCCTACACAAGCAACACAGCCCTCATAGGCTAACTATCAGGCAGTTCCTCTTGACAGCTATGAGAAGGAAAATCATCGACAAGAGCAAACTCTACAGCATCACCCTAGGCGACAGTTCACACCCTTCATAGAGTCCAAAGACTCCTTGTTTGACCATTTTTCCATGGTAAACTTGATACACCTGCCAGAAAGTTGACCCATAGACCCCAATGCACCAAAACCTAAGGGCTATAGGGAAGACTTGTACTATAGATTTCATAGGCAGAAAGGACATGACCTTTACGCATGTTGGAAGTTCAAGAGCTTCGTGCAAGACCTAATAGACAACAAGACGATGGCGGTGGACAACCCCGTAGCACCAAACAACCAACAGATGGGAGTCTTCAAAGACCCCCTGCCTTCCCATGATGCGCAGGCAAAAACCCTTCAAGTCAATGAGGTGACATATAACTTCCCCATGCAGGGGTATGTAGGGATGATAAGCATATTGACTCAGAACAAGAGGTACCTAGGAGCTGCCCCTATGGTGGCCACAGAGAGGTTCCATCAACGTCACAACCTCAACAGCACCCTACACAACCTCCCCCACCTAGACCAGTGGCCATGATTCGGACTAGACTTACCCAAAGTTTAAGGACCACATCGGCTAGGCTCTCCATCTACGAGCTCATTCAACAATCATCGCCCCATCGGGAGGCTCTAATGGAGATATTAAAAGCCATCGAGCTATAGCCCCATGAAGCAAACTCTTTCAACAACTTTATGGGACATGTAAAACAATGTACAGAACCAATCATCACCTTTAGAGAAGATGAACTGAAATCGGTGACTGGTGATATGGCGGATCCACCCCTGCACGTCATTGCATGGGTCAATGGGATTTCGTATAAGAGGGTGTTGGTGGACACTGCTCGTCCTAGTAATATAATTACAATAGCGTCATTGAAACACCTCAAGTTGCTAGCATCTCACATCGTAGCCTCCACCTATACCCTTCGAGCATTCAATGATGCGATATGCTCGATGGTTGGCACAATTTTCCTACCCATCCAAGTGGGACAAAAGACTATTCCTACGTTGTGCCACATCTTGGAAGGTGAGATGGCCTATAATATCTTGTTGGGCCGGCCTTGGATCAAGGACATGAAGTGTGTCCCTTCGATAGCTCATCAGTGCCTAAAGTACACATTCGAAGGGAGGTGCATGTAGTCTCGATAGACTTAGAGCCCTTCAAGTATTGCAATACGGTGCAACTAATGCCGCAATCGACCCTTCCATCGACACATTTGGATTTTTTTTTTGTTTTCCTTGTTGTTAAGTCCATCAAATCACCAGTCGGGTCCATCTTCATCATCTGGTCCTTCACCAACAATGCCACCTACGGTGGCCACACCGAAGGACAAGGGGAAGAAACCCCTAGAAGAGGCACCGCCCCTAGTCTCAACCATATCTACCGAAGAGATGCCTAGCCGAATGGAAGTCGAGACGCCTAGTTCACCCTACATGGAGTGGACCCAGGAAGAACTCCCATTCCCTCCCCCTCCATCGCCAATGATCATCATTGAGATGGCCAACACGGGCCTGGGGGAGTATCTAGTGTGGAATATTGTAGCAACACCCGCACTTGAGTCCATGCAGGACATGGGGAGACCTTGCCTCCCCATCGGCACTATGGTTCCTCTAGGCTACCCACCCAATTAGACAAACTTTGTTTATGGGGGCCTCGATAATGGCATTGAACCTTACATGCAAGAAGAAGAAGATGAAGAGCCCTTTCTTGAGGACGTCAACTATTTGTCCAACCCAGACTTCGCTTTGAGATATCTTGGCCAATGTAATTGGCATGGATATGGGTTGGGCAAGTATGAGCAAGGAGTGCACGTTCTTTGCCAACCAAGATATCAAATGCCATATGACAAGTCAGGAGTAGGGTTCAACCACCCCCTGCCCCTCGACATCTTGGTAGAGAACATGCAAGGCCTAGGGATAGGCAACAAGGATGGGTTGGCATTAGATCCATATGCCAATCCTAACACAACATATACATTGGGGGATTATCTCCCATTGCTAACAACCAACCTTGTTGACCTTAACAACCCTTTCCCTTCGATCGAGAAAGGAGAAATTTCGAGGACTCACCTACAAGAGGGATATAGACAAGGCCAAGAAGGGTCTTCAGAAGATGATTCATAGTATGAGGTAGCACCTTGGGACCCTTTCGAGTCTGATAGCAATCATTCACAAGTGACCTCCATAGATGATTATCGGGAGAGCTTCATGACAATGTTCCCTTTGGATGCTCCAATCGAGCATGTGCCACCTCAAGAGAATCAGGTCCTCCCGTAGAGAGCGAAACAACCCCGATGGGACCAGATCAATTTGCTCGAGCAAGACGAGCCTCACATGTCGCAAACAACTGTCGGAGCCAACGAAGGCCTCTGGATCTTTGATAGCGATTATGAATATGAGACTGAGATGGCATATCTCAATCATATGCAACAACAACAATACCCCGTGGACATAGACGACATGTTTGAGCAACTACACATGGGGCCAAGGCATAGGTGGCACCTCAACCAGGCATAGTTAGACCAATTACTACACCCGCCACTTTAGGCATACAGAGAGCACCTTCTACCTAGAGACCCTATAGAGCCATCAGTGCCAAGGGTGGACCCTATCCTTTTATTTGTACATAGGGCCGATCCATTTGTGCCAGTACCCACAAAGCTAGATCCGAAGCACAAATATCACCTAGGATGTCCGAGTAACCACACCCAGTTAAGCAAAAACTATGTAAGATGCACCCAATAGTAGCCTTAATGGTCAAATATGAGCTACAAAAGTTGTTGGATGCACATTTTGTCATCTGCATGGATTACCCACCATGGTTGTCTAACATGGTGCCCATCAAAAATCTCGACGGGAGGATTCGCATATGCATCAATTTTTGAGATCTAAACAAAGCGAGTCCTAAGGATGATTTCCCCTTGCCTAGCATCGACGCATTGGTAGACGCTACAGTGGGCCATGAAATGCTATCCCTCATGGATGGTTTCTCGGGATACAATCAGATTCGTATCAATCCCGAGGACCAACTAAAAATGGCGTTCACAATGCCTTGGGGGACATTTTGTTATAAGGTCATGCCCTTTGGCCTTAAAAATGCTGGCACCACCTACCAACGTGCCATGACATACATCTTCCATGATCACATGCATAAAACTTTGGAAGATTACATGGATGATTTGTTGGCCAAATCTCTTTTGCGCCCAGATCATCTCGATGACTTAAGCAAGATCCTCGATCGCCTCATTGAACATAAAGTCATATTAAACCCCAAGAAGTGCGTATTTGGCGTCACATCCGGAAAGCTCTTGGGTTTCATAGTCTCAAAATGAGGAATCGAGGTAGATCCAAACAAAGTCAAGGCAATCCTTGAAATGCTTCCCCCAACCACCATCAAGCGGCTCGAAGCCTACAGGGAAAGGTCGCGTCAATCAAGCGCTTCATAGCGCAGCTATCTGACAAGTGTCGACCCATGAATAAATTATTGCACAAGGGGGTAGCATTTCACTGGGATGACGAGTGCCAATCAGCCTTTGATGACATCAAACAATACTTGGCTTCCTTGCCAGTATTGGCACCACCTAGACCAGGAGTGTCATTCTACTTATACATCTCAGCTACTGAGGTGGCACTGGGCGCCATGCTAGCCCAAAAAAATGAACTACACAAAGAATAGGCTAATTACTATCTTAGCCGCACCCTGGTCGAGTTATGAACTTAACTATGCATACGTCGAGAAGCTATGCTTGGCGGTGGTATTTGCTACCAAAAAGTCTATGCCACTACATGTTGAGCAATATGACGTATGTTGTGTCTAAGGAGAATCCATTGCGGTACATGATGAGTCATACTTATCATAGTAGCCGCATGGCGAAATGGATCATGTTGTTGATGGAGTTTGACATCGAATTCATTGGATAGAAGTCCATCAAAGGTCAAGTCATCATCGATCAACTAGTAGAGGCTCCTCTCGAAGACGATCAGCCTCTGACCATAGAGCTGCCAGATGATGGGGTCTTCCATGTCTTAGAATCGCCAGATTATGATGAGCCTGAGTCACAGGCCGACATAACCCTATTCTTTGATGGTTCTAAATGTGAGCAAGGGGGTGGCGCGGGAATTGTATTCTTCACACCGCAAGGGGCTCCAATGCCTCTATCATTTAAATTAGATTTCTCATGCACCAACAACAATGCCGAATATGAAGCCTTGCTCATAGGTCTTCAGACAACAATCACCATGAACATCAAATGCTTGAACATCTTTGGTGATTCGCTGTTAATTGTCAACCAAGTAAAAGGGGTATTCCAATGTAAATGCCCAGTTCTGCAGGCCTACAAAGCCCTTGTGGACAAATTCTTGGCAAAGCTTGAATGGTACGACATCGAGGCACTCCCTCGATCATCGAATCATTTTGCGGATACTATGGCCTCCTTGGGGTCACTAATCCCGCAAGACCCTTCCGGTGAAATGACAACCATTCAAGTTAAAACATTATCGCAATCCACGATGGAGCGTGCAAGCTCTGACCTAACGCCAGGAATCCACCTGATCCAGATTGAACCATCTCAGGATAAGTTCTCTCGAATCCATGATTGTCTGAATCACATCGACTGGGGGTCCTTGTTCTCCCCGACCCCTCTTAATAGCAACACAACGCTATTCTTACAAGTTCTTTCCCACTCAGCTTTTGCTAGGGATGAACTCCAAGAGGGATTGGTCATTCATACCATCGAGGTTTCTGATCAGCAGGATTGGTACACACCCATAAGAGATTACCTCAAGTTAGGTAACCTCCCACTTGGATTGACACACGCCGCAAAAAGATCATTTAAATAGAAAGTGGCAAAACATGTCTTGCTAGGAGACATTTTGTATCATCGAAGCTATGAAGGAATCCTCCTCCGTTGCTTGGACCAATAGGAGTCCGCTTGGGCGATCACCCAAGCGCACGATGGTACATGCGATGGCCACTTCAGCGGTATGGCCATCGCAAAGCGCATTCTCTGCATGGGCTATTATTGGCCATCTTTAGAGCGAGATTGTTGCGCATATGTAAAGAAGTGCGTGAAGTGTCAACACCATGCCAATTTGACACACGTACCTTCTCAGGCCTTGCAACCGATCCAATCGGCTTGGCCATTTTCATAGTGGGGCTTAGATCTAATCGAAAAGATCTCCCCTGCATCGTCGGGTCATCACACGTTTATCATAACGGCCATAGAGTACTTCACCAAGTGGGTGGAAGCAATTTCGCTAACCTCTATGACTGGACCCCGCATTGCGGAGTTTATTTTGCATAACATCATATGTCATTTTGGTATTCCATCCAAGATCATCTCGGATAATGGGACGTCATTCAAGAACAAAGATGTGCGTGCTTTGACAACAAAGTACAAAATTCAGCATAGTTTTTCAACACCTTATTATCCATAGGCAAATGGGCAAGCAGAGGCATCAAACAAAATGCTAGTCGCTATCCTCAAAAATATGGTCACAGATAGTCATAAGGATTGGCACATTCAAATCCCGCTTGCCCTGTGGGCTTATCGCACTAGCATTCGGACGCCCACTAGGGCAACTCCATTTTCGTTGGTGTATGGCTCCGAGGCAGTCATGCCTCTCGAGTTGGAAATACCTTCCCTGCATATCTCAATGCAAGAGTTCATCGATGATGACACTACGCGGCAGGCCCGGTTAGACCAACTTACATTGCTCGACGAATGACGCGTCAATGCTCTCGAGCATTTACGTATCTATCAAGAGCGACTTAAGAGAGCATACAACATGAAAGTTCACCTGAGGGACTTTCAGGTTGGTGACTTGGTCTTAAAAGAGAACCAACAAAATTCTAACTTGCCGCCCCATCTAAGGGACAAGTTCATGGAAAATTGGTTAGGTCCCTATGTAATTGATAGTAAAATAGGACCTGGAACATACCGACTCACCTCTCTTGAAGGAATCAAGGAACTAGAACCCTTGAACATCAGTCATTTGAGGCCATTCCACATTTAGAGAGCCATAGCCCACCCCAAAAGCTCCAAGGATTCCAGTAATCACTTGGTCAAACCCAAAAAGCTCCAAGGATTCTCACAATCGCTTGGTCCACCTAAAACGCCCCAAAGGTATCCATAAACCCTTTGGTCAAACCAAAAGCTCCAAGGATTCCTACAATCACTTGGTCAAACCAAAAGCTCCAAGGATTCCTACAATCGCTTGGTCAACCTAAAAAGCTCCAAGGATTTCCTACAATCGCTTGGTCAACCTAAAAAGCTCCAAGGATTCCCACAATCACTTGGTCAACCTAAAAATGCCCCAAAGGTATCAATAATCCCTTTGGTCACCCTAAACGCTCCAAGGATTCTCACAATCGCTTGGTCCACCTAAAACGCCCCAAAGGTATCCATAAACCCTTTGGTCAAACCAAAAGCTCCAAGGGTTCCCACAATCGCTTGGTCAAAAACAAATATTCAAAAACAAACAAAAAATAAAATCATCAAAAATAACAAAAAAAATTGCATCTCAATTTCATGCATACTCATAAAAATCAAAATACAAAAATATAATAAACTGCATTAGGCATCGCATCCATACATGGCATATTTGTTGGTCATACATGTCACAAGCACCATAGACTGTAATTAATCGGCAATTCCATCATTTTCCACTTTCAATCCATTTTATAAACACATCCATCCAGAATAACACCATCCACATTTTAGCATAGTCAGTTGTCTCCTAATGAATTTAGGGTTTTCGCCATTCAGCTGTCTTTAAATTTCTAGCCAAAAACTGTACAAAGTCAGACAGATTTTACAAGGGTAGAGTTTTACTTGGATCACACCTCGTTACGTAACATCCCTACACAAGTTAAAACACATAAAATAATTCCCAAGTTGTGTGAACGCAAGAGAAACCTACAAAGCAGTCTAGGGTACCATAGGTGAAAGGTTAGCTTGTTCATCCCCCTGTGCGAATGGTTCAAGAATGCTAAGAATTGACAAAAGGACAAGCTCTTCCCCATCCAATTCCCCCTAATAAATAGTGGTTTTCACCACTAACAAAAATCCCAAAACACCTTTGGTCCCCAAAGTCGTAAGGATTCGTACTACACGCCCCTGACAAGGATGGGTAGTCATCCCCAAGGCCTAAGAGGATCAATGCCATTCCAATACATAATTCCCAACATCCTCCCAAACACCTTTGGTCCCCAAAATTCGTAAGGATTCGTACTACACGCCCCTGACAAGGATGGGTAGTCATCCCCAAGGCCTAAAGGGTCAATGCACTTACATAATAACATCCCCAATCACCTTTGGTTCCCAAAGTCGTAAGGATTCATACTACACGTCCCTGAACAGGATGGGTAGTCATCCCCAAGGCCAAAAGGATCAAGGCCATTCATAAGCCAAAACCTTACGAAGCTCAAAATGCAAAATCAAATAATAGTGGTTATCACCACTATTCAAATCCCTTGCTCAAAAAGAAAAACAAAAAGAGAAAAATAAACAGTGATTTTCATCACTATGTATGAGAGCAAGTATCCCAACAAGTTGAGCAAATAAAAGACGCCTGAACTTGAATCCTTGGAATTCTCAGCATTCAAAAAACCATCTAGGTGATCCTCATTACGGGTTTGGTGGACAGCCTACCTGACAATGGCGGTATCCTAAACGCATGACGATATGTCTATCACATTAGCTTTGCGTGTGAGCAGACCAATGTTTGCATGTGGATGAGCTAGCTTATGGTACCTTAGATTGTCCCATGGATTAATCTTACTAAATACAACAACGGAGTTAGTGGAGCTAATTAGGTGATCCTCGGTACAGGTTTGGTTGACAGCCTATCTGGCATTGGCGGTATCCTGACAAATACCACATAAACGAACTCAATTGCACACACAGGGATGTGAAATAACTTGGTCAAACTCAAGTCTGATTCGTACCTTGTTCAAAAGTCTTGTGAGATAAATGTAAAGTCTTGGCTAGTTAGTTAAAACATCTGAATCTCAGAAAACCTTAACTACATTTTAAAACAACGGGTACATTTCATTACTTACATCACCATCAAAAAATACGAAAAATACCAAAACAAAATTATCACATGCAAAGTCATTCCACAAAGCCATCACATCGTACAGAAAGCCAATAACTCTTGTACAGTCTATGGTGCCATCGACAAGTTATCAACAACTCATTTCATTCATTCCATATGCATACATCATATAATTAGAAACATCGCATTCATGATAACACATGCATACATCATCATAAATAAATGTGCATAAACAAAAAAAATAAATCATGACAAGTGTATAACCAAAAAGAAAATTCATGTATATATATATCATCAAAATGCCCGTAGGCTACAATAAGTCGGTCCTCTGACCTCACAAAACAACAACAAAAACTCAAAAACCCCCGAGCCTAGGGCATCGGCCACCATGATCACGCAGGATCGGTGCGACGAGAACTACCCCCCGTGGTGTGGGTCCTATGCGACCTCTCAGGGCAGCTACTGCTAGCCCCCGCATCATGCCCACTAGCGCCCCCCTCATCTAGCCACCTACGATGAGACGATGCTGACTGCTCAGTATCGTTGTCTCTCATCCGGCGCAAAGACCCACCTCTAGGGAGCTCAGGTAACCGCCCACCGAGGCGGATAATCTCTACCTCCAAATCCATCCGGTGCCGAAACCAATCCACCTCCCACCGATGGTACGCAACCACTACATCATCATGCTATGCCAACTGAGTTCGTAGGAGATCCCTCTCTCGTGCAGCATCTGTGTCCCCATCCCATCGGTGGTACGTAGCAAATGCGTTCTCCCACTTCGCCAACTGAGTCCATAGGAGATCCCTCTCCTGCAAAGCCTCCCCAAGCTCCTCATCCTATCTCCGAAGTAGATCCTCCAATCACGCTATCTCAGCGTGATCCCTCACCTCCACACCCTCCGGGATAGCCTGGTGCATAGGCATATCCGGGACTACGGGCTGCTCTGGCTCCCACTGCTCCGGGACGTCCTATGTATCCGATTGCTCTAGAATCCCAAAATCATCCCCCCTAAAGCTTTCAACCTCCACCATGTTCGCATCCTCGAGCGGAGCCCCCCAACCCTCTCTCGATGCCTCTGCACCCTCACCACCTGCTACTATCGCCTCTGGACCCCCTAGAGGCCCCTCGCCTCGCCACCATCGCAATGTCCACCACTGGTCATACTCAGTGGTCGCCCCGATGTTGTCCACGTCAGGGACATCGATCATAGGATCCGACTCCTCACCAAGCGGCTCGATGATCGACTAGGCAAGAGTCCTCTCGTCGCCCCGACGTCGATAGATCAAGGGCTCACCAGGAAACCCCTGGCGCACCCCAAACTATCGCATCACTCGGACGTACGGGAAGTACTCCTGCTCGGTCCCGTGCCGCCCAATCAGCCATCTCCCCCTATGCACCCACCGAAGCCACTCTCCAGCCTCAGGCTAGGTTGGACAGTCACGGTATGGGCACCAGAACACCTCCCCTAGAGCAAGCCGAGCGAAGGCATCGGCATAGTGCCCTACGACACCTACCCACCACCGAATTTGCCCTTGCTCCTCAGACCGCCACCATAGAGCCGCATACCCTATCTCCCTGTCCACCATCTCTGCTCGAGTGGTCCATGGCAAACCCTGTGGCCGCTCCACAGCTATGTGCTACCACCCCCAGCACTACAATAGGTAGCTGCACCCAATCCCCTTTCACCTCCGACAGTGGACCTCGTACAACTCATCATAAAGCTGTGCCAGAAGCGTCTGTCCCCACCTCATAATCAAAGGTGCCTCCGTCGGGCACTCGACCAATCTGAACACTACCTCCAGCAGGTTCCATGGGAACCTCGTGCCTGAGGAGTCAGGCAACAACATGTTGGAGATGAGGGTCATCAGTAATGCATGCCTCACCCCCAACACGCCCCTCTCTAGCCACCATCGCACCAGAATACCACCAATCTGGCAGTCCCCCTCTGCCCTCTCCATCGGACTATCCACCCCCATCTCCACCCCATGCCCGAAGCACCGTGTCAGCACAGTCGTCCGTTGATCACGCGACGTAGTCCGAATCGGTAGCCCATCTATCGGAATCCATAGAATCCGATAGACATCCTCAAGAGTCACTGTCATCTCCCCTATTGGGAGATGAAAGGTATTAGTCCGGGGATCCCACAAGTTGATCAGGGCCATCAGATAGGCCCGATCCCCCACCACAGGCTCTAGCCGAGTCACCTGCTTGAGCCCAAGGGCATCAAGCCACTCCCAGTCAGCCACAGTCAGTGCCTCCCGTGCTTCAAAAAAAACCATAGGCACACGGTACCGACTCTTCACAACCTGCAAAAGAAAACAAATCAAAAACATTAAAACATGACAAAAACAAAAAATAAAAAAAATTGTACAACACTAAAACAATATACAGTAATGTATACAAATTGTACAAATAAATACAAACTGTACAACAACATTAAAAACATTGTACAGACAAACATAACAACAAACAGTTAACCTAGGGTTTTCATCCTAGTTTAAACTAACAAAATAAAAAAACAAAATAATAACGTTAACCTAGGGTTTTTAACTCTAGTCTAAACTGACAAAAATAAAAATACAAAAAAAATAGTTAACCTAGGGTTTTCATCCTAGTCTAAACTAAAAAAAAAAAAACAAAAATAACAAATTGTTAACCTAGGGTTTTCATCCTAGTCTAAACTGACAAAAAAAAAAAAAAAAATTAAAAGTTAACCTAGGGTTTTCATCCTAGTCTAAAATGACAAAAAAAAAAAAAAATAAAAAAGTTAACCTAGGGTTTTCATCCTAGTCTAAATTGACAAAAAAACAAAATACAAAAAAAAATTAACCTAGGGTTTTCATCCTAGTCTAAACTGACAAAAAAAAAAAACAAAATTAATAAAGTTAACCTAGGGTTTGACCTTAGTCTAAACTGATAAACAACAAAAAAAAAAAATTACTAGGAGTTTTTTTTGGTTTTTTTACTAAATTAGGTTTCTTTCTAATAAACAAACATAAAAACATTTTTTTACGCTAAGTTTTCAATCTTAGTTTAGACTAGGGTTTTCTTTTTTTTAGCTTACAACAAAACACAAATTCACACAAACAACACACATTTAACTAGGGTTTTCATTTTTAATTTGAAAAACAAAATACAAAAGAAAAAAATGAATTACGGTTTTAAAACTATAACACAAACCAAAATACAGAGGAGGATCACTTACCGGTCTCGCTTCGGCTCCGCCGCTTGATGATCCGGTCCGTGAACTCATGGTGTCCAAGAAAATTTGACAGCGCTCCGCTACGCGAACTTGACCTCCTCCTCCTCACAGCTCTCAAACGCCAGGAAAAACAAATGCAAATGAGCCCAAAACCTAGTTTTGGCCCTTAAATAGGCTTTTAGGCCTATAATCGTTCCCCCCTGGGATGAGCACTCTAGTTAGTGCTCATCCCACCCTAGGACGATTACTAAACTAGTATTCATCCCACCCAGGGACGATTACAGAGCAAGAAATTCAAAAACAACAAAAACTACACCAAAATGCACAAAAAAATAGCAATAAACTTGTCGATCAAAGGGGCCTTTGCGCCTGCGATTCTTGGCATGCAAAACCGATGTTGGGGTCACAAATCCTCACTATCCTACTCCCTAAGAAGGCTATCATAGCCGGACCGCTCCACGGGAGGATGGATTTTCGAGAATTTCATCCCCAAACGACGTCCCAAAAAGGGTCAAAACCCAACCAAAAATAGCAATAACATTGCCAAACGAAGGCGCCTTTGCGCCTGACATTCTTGGCATCCAAAATAGACGTTGGGGTCACAAATTTTCACTATCCTACTCCCTAAGAAGGCTACCATAGCCGGACCGCTCCACGGGAGGATGGATTTTTGACAATTTTAGCTCCAAAATGCGTCACAAAAAGGGTTCAAACCCACCAAAAATAGGTCAAAATGTTCGGAAACTGCATAAGCATTCAACGAAAAACAACTGAAGGCACCCTTACATAAGTCATCTTGGGTCAAGCGACTCATCACTTTTCTCATGTCGGTCATTCCCTCATCGATTCGTCGCTTGAGGGGGTAGTCACACTTAGTCACCAATCAACAAAAACACACCCAATCAAGGAAATGGCACGCATTCAAAGGATCATTGACAAAGACAATCACGCTCCTGCTTGGGGCAGAAAACAAGCAATAATCACAAGCTGATCAAACACTTGGCATTCTAGAATCATGAACTCAAGGTTCCCATAGACAAAAGGTTGCGCCCTTTGCCTATTCATGACTGAACAATGTCCAAGATCAAGTAACACCTCACCGAAAAAAGGTTAACACTTGAATTAAGCTCCTTAGCTCGTCAAAAGCAAGGATTCAAGAATGCATGCCCTTTCCATACTTGGGGCATCAAAATTTGGTTAGGTTACTGAGAAACCCTAATCATTAGTGCTTTGGTTATCTATTTTTTCTCAGCACTGCGCCACGCATAGCGCATCCCAAAAAGGGGCATCTGTAGACACCAAAACAACACCAATCCGATTATGTGATGACAAGCACTGATCGAATTGACATACATAGCCCCTAGGGCAGCCCCCAGAGGTTAAACAGTGGTCCTAACCACTCCCACAGTAGTTTGGAAGGTCAGAGGTCAATTTGGCACCTTTTTAGCACTTTGCTCCCTACTCGTCCCACCCCGGGACGATTACAAACTGGTATTCGTCCCACCCCGGGACGATTATCAGCATTCGTCCCAGGGTGGGGCGAATAGCAGGTTTGACTAGAAAAATTCAAACCTCGATAGGTCCGCCACTTAACTGCACCTTCAGGGCATGCAATTGCGAGGAACGACTTCAAATAAAGGAGAGAGACTTCAGTCATGCATGCCTTGATCATGGAGGCCTCATGCAAAGAGACTCTAAATCAGGGAAGAATATTTTCTCCCAAAATAGGACAAACAAGTCAAGTGGCGCCCTCGCATGCGCATTCAAAGAGAGAGACCCTAGGTCTATAAATTGGTGAGTCTTCTCACCCCAAAAAAGGAACAAGGAGGAGCATTTGGAGCAATGAAGTGCTGCCAAATTACATCCTCACCCATCGTTTGTGCTTTTACATCCTTGATCTCTCTTTTGGAAGGGAGGTTATTGGGTGATTATTGGAAGCGCAATCCGGATCCAAACCCAAAAATTTGGCCACAATACCCCACCAAATTTTCCGACACAACCCCATAAGAGGTTTTGGACCCATCCCAAGTGGATTGGTGCTGAAACCGAGTCCCAAACGGTGGGCGTCCTGCCCCCGGGCGCCCCCTGCACTATTGCAGTTCTAATCGCCCCACCCCGGAGTGATTAGAAATATATGGTATATTTCCATGATTTTTCTTTTGCATTTGATTCTAGGTCACTTACATATGTTGTCATTTAAATTTCATGTGATTCTGACAAGTTTTGATCATGCTTTTGTTATTTCTCGCTTTCACTAACATACAGGGAGCATCATCGGATACAGGGCAATAGAGGCCGAATTGGCAAAATCCGACCATCTGGGTCATCCCAAAATACCCCGTTTTACCTAACCCCAACTTTGTAGGTGTTTTGGAGGCCTCTGGACCGGACATTTAGGAGGTGGCTTTCGGACAGGTTATGACAGTCCTAATCGTCCCACCCTGGAGCGATTAGAAATATGTGCAAGATTTCTGGACTGTTCCTTTTGCAGTGGCTTCCTGGTAATGTTTTATTGCTTCTATAAAATTTTTAGCTCATTCTGATATGTTTCAGTTATCGTTTTAATCATTTTATGCATGCACTGACCGTAGGCCTTGGGGATCGCATGTTTCTCTCCATCCGCAGGTGCTACTAATCCTTTTCTATTTCTCTGAATGTAGGATCTCGACACCAGAGGGGCAGCAAGGAACCATAGACATATTCACGCAAGCGACGGTGATATTTGGTCCGCCCATTTTACATGTGGGCACGCGGAAGAAAGCGTATCAATCCGTGGTGTAATAGAGCCCTACTTAACGCTCCTAGTCCCCAAAAGGGAGGAGACATATTGTAACCCGATTTTAAAGAAAATTAATAAAAAGGGTTGTACTCGACATTTGCTTTCTATCTTGTTTCAATTCGTTGATGTTTCTCTCCTTTCATGCATTTCAGTTCGTAGGACTTAGCGTTACATTTTGCTTTTGCATACATCGCACTTGGCATTTCCGTTTTGTTTCCGTATCCTCGTGCTTTTAGTGGCGATCACGGTGGGACCCCTATCCCTTGATTTTGAGATCAAATTTTTGATAAAAATCTATGTTTTTTTGCTTGCAAGTATCAATCTTTCAAGCACTAGACTGCTGCTTGTTCCATCCTATAACGAATACAGAGCTAGAATTCGTGCCACCTTGGGATGAATAGGAATTCATCTCACCCTATGATGAATACAAATCTGTTATTCATATCACCCTAGGATGAATAACTCTCTATGCAATTTCAGAGCAGAAACTCAAAGGCATCCAATTTGGGCAGAGAAGAGGTAGGGGTTTTGAGCATCCTCTATCATTTTTTGTTTTCTGTCTCTATCATTTCTTGTTTCTTTGCTTGCATAGGAGAGTTTTACTACATGTTTTTCTTTCTTTTTCCAAGTAAAAATAACCCCACACAAGAGGCTAGCTAGGTCTCTTAGTGATACCTTATTCTTAATGTTGAAGGCGAAGCGTTCGATTAACACGTCCACTAGCTGATCCAAGTTACTAATGCTATGTTTTGGCAACTGAGTGAACCAATCTGAGGCAAGGCCTACGAATGTGGTTATAAATGTTCTTAGAAACAAAGCATCATTGGCTTAAGAATCTAGTCACGTGCTCTTGGGCATCCTCCTCCCCTCTAAAGAGTGCCAACTGGGGTAGTTTAAAGTGTTCAGGGTATGGGGGTGCTAGCACTGACGGATGCATAGGGTGACTACGGAGCTGGCATAAAGTGAGCTTTTGGGGCCCAGAAGTCTTGGTCTCCACAGAATATAAGAACTCTAATAGCATTTTATATGCATCAGATGATTTGGTCTCTTCTTCCTTGGTTTGTTCCTGTTGTGGGTTGCGGGGAACTTGAGGCCTATGGAGGGGTAGCCGGACAACCTCCCCCCTGCCTTGGTAGGGCATTTCAGCCCGCTCTTCTTCTTGGTAATACTCCTCATAGGCTTCTTGAGGAGTTCCTATACAAGACCTATAAACATGGATGGGTGCCTGCGGAGGGTGCCCATAATTTTTTTGGGAGTGGCCTCCCACTCAGGTCTAGGAGGTCTTGGAGGCAATATTTGATAAGGTTGCGGAGACCTGTCTTGCACCAAGGGGTTGTGCCTCTCATACAATTCTATCTTATGCATGCGAGGGGTTGGGACCCTCTCAGGCACAGTTTTATAGAGCAATTCATCTGTCTGACATCGAATGCGCTCTTTGCTAAGGCAATACAGGTGCTCTAACTATTGTTGGTCTTGCTTGAGCTACATGATTTGCGCTTGGCGGATGGCATGTTTAGAAAAGGCCAAGTCAATTTGTTCCATCATCTTGTGTTTAGGAAGCCTAGATGCCTCTCCTACATGTCTATCTCGATTGTGGTGATCCAAGATCCCTATGGGTTGCTTTCCTTTGTCGAGGTTAGTGGCATTCACCCGAGGTTCTGGCCTCAGTGGGTGATCTTGATACATAGCAGGCACGGAGGCGCATTGCTCCCATACTATGTATTGCTCTTGAGGAATGTAGTGGTCTTCCTCATACTCCCTTTTGTATGTGTGAAAGGGGTAGGTAGAATTGGCTTGCCCTATCTGAAGAGCCTTTTGCTATGGATTTGGCCTATTGTTTTAGACAATAATAAGGGGTAAATGAGGGATGATGTAATCATGTGGACCCTCCTTATGGATCTTATGTTGTTCTAGTGCTTCATCGCATGGTGGCCACTCATAACGAGTGTCTAAGGAAGCCCTCCCATATATGTTGAGTGCCATGTGTATGGCTTCCTCCTGAAAGGGTTTATGCTGAGTGGGAGTGCCCCTCAAAGGGGTGCCTCTATAGTCCCATTCTGTAATGGCATGATGTGGACTATCTTGTGGTTTAGGCCACCAAGGTGGTATGACCAAGTCCTCAGGACTATATTGGAGGCGACTTGTCCCCCTTTGTGCACTTTCCATAGCTTTTGCCCGTGATTGGGCTTGGCTACGGGTGTACACCATGGTGATGTTTTTCTAAAAAAGTGTACATTTTTATCTTCTTTATGATTTTTTATCCTACAGTAAATAAAAGGGAAACACACAATCAAAGCAATGATTATCTTGTTTATGGATTAAAAGTGTGCCCTAAATTTGGTTCAGTGTGTTTTGATGTTTGTTTTGAAAACCTTGTAAATAAATTTTTGTTGTATATGCAATATGAGGGCTCTTATATCTCCTAAAATAGTCGACCCTTCAATATACCACTGCTAGGCCGTTATACCGAACCTCTCTATATACCCGCCCTTACGTGAGGGAGACTATTGATAAATGAGAGCAGAAAAGTATGTGGAACATAGGCGGTATAGAAGGGGAATCACTCTATTTTGACACCTACCATAGAAGACTTATCCTCATGCGCTAGGAATCACACCAACTACACTTGGTTAGCTTTCATCAGGATTTACGTGTAGCAATAGTAGCGATTAGGGTTATGTATGCAAGTTTCAAGCCAAGGTGGTGATGAAATCCATCATTGGTCTTGATCAAGTGTTGGGGTTTTACGACCAATGCCTTGATGTTCAAATTATCTCGTGATGTGCAGGATTCTTTTTACTTGCGAAAAGAAAGAAAAACATGCAGTAAAACTCTCCTATGTAAGAAAAGAAATAAGAAATGAAAGAGACAAAAAACAAAAAATGACAGAGGATGCTCAGAACCCCTACCTCTTCTTTGCCCAAACCAGATGCCTCTGAGTTTCTACTCTGAAACTGCACAGAGAGCTATTCATCCTGGGGTGAGATGAATAACAAATATGTATTCATCAAAAGGTGAGACAAATTCCTATTCATCCTAGGGTGGCATGAATTCCAGCTCTGTATTCTTTACAATATGGAATGAGCAGCAGTCCAGTGCTTGAAATATTGATGCCTACAAGCAAAAAACACAACTTTTTATTAGAAATTTGATCTCAAAATCAAGGGACAGGGGTCCCACCATGATCGCCACTGAAGGCACAAGGATACAGAAGCAAAACTGAAGGGGAAATGCAATGCTAAGTCCTACGAATGAGAATGCATGAAAAGAAGGAAAACCAACGAATGAAAATGAGATTAAACACAAGTGTAAAAGTGCGGCCCTTTATTTTATTGATTTGCTAAAAATTGGGTTACAATATTTCTCCTCCCTTTTTAGGGGCTAGGAGTGTTAGACATATTTTGATTACACCATGAATGATATATTCCCCTTTGAGATCTTCTATGTGTCCACATTGAAAATGGGTGGACCAAACGTTGCCTCCAATTGTGTGAATATGTCTATGGTTCTTTTCTGCCCCTCCGGTGTCGAGATCCTACATTCAGAGAAATAGTAAATGGTTAGTAGCACTTGCGGATGGAGAGAAACATGCGATCCCCAAGGCCTGTAGTCAGTGCATGCATAAAATAATTAAAATAACTAAAACATATCAGAATGAGCTAAAAATTTTATAGAAGCAATAAAACATTACTAGGAAGCCACTACAAAAGGAACAGTTTAGAAATATTGCACAGATTTCTAATTGCTCTAGGGTGAGACAATTAGGACTGTCATAACCTTTTCAAAATCCACCTCCTAAATTTCTAGTCCATAGGCCTCCAAAATGCCTGTAATGTTGGGGTTAGGTAAAATGGGGAATTTTGGGATGACCCAGATGGTTGAATTTGGCTAATTAGGCCTCGATTGCCCTGTATTTGATGATGATCCCTATATGTTAGCGAAAGCGAGAAATGATAAAATCACAACAAAAACTTGTCATAATCACATGAAATTTAAATTACAACATATGTAAGTGACCTAGAATCAAATGCAAAAGAAAAATTAGGGAAATATTCCACATATTTCTAATCACTCCAGGGTGGGGTGATTAGAACTACAACAATGCGGGGGGCACCCGGGGGCAGGATGCCCACCGTTTGGGACTCAGTTTCGGCACAAATCCACTTGGAATGGGTCCAAAACCTCTTATGGGGTTGCGTAAACAAATTTTGTGGGGTATTGTTGCCAAATTTTTGGGTTGGGTCCGAATTGCGCTTCCAATAATCACCTAATAACCTCCCTTCCAAAAGAGAGATCAAGGATGTAAAAGCACAAATGATGGGTGAGGATGTAATTTTGCAGAACTTCATTGCTCCAAATGCTACTCCTTGTTCATTTTTTTGGGGTGATAAGACTCACCAATTTATAGACCTAGGGTCTCTCTCTTTGAATGCACATGCGAGGGCACCACTTGACTTGTTTGTCCTATTTTAGGAGAAAATATTCTTCCTTGATATAGAGTTTCTTTGCATGAGGCCTCCATGATCAATGCATGTATGACTAAAGTCTCTCTCCTTGATTTGAAGTTGTTCCTTGCAATTGCATGACCTAAAGATGCAGTTAAGTGGTGGACCTGTCGAGGTTTGACTTTTTTCTAGTCAAACCTGCTAATCGTCCCACCCTAGGATGAATGCTGATAATCATCCCTGGGTGGGATGAATACCAGTTTGTAATCATACCAAGGTGGTACGAGTAGGGAGAAAAGTGCTAAAAAGGTGCCAAATTAACCTCTAACCTTCCAAACTACTGTGGGAGTGGTTAGGACCACTGTTTAACCTTTGGGAGCTGCCCTAGGGGCCATGTATGTCAATTCGATCAGTGCTTGTTGTCACATAATCAGATTGGTGTTGTTTTGGTGTCTACAAGATGATAAGCATAGTGACTCAAAACAAGAGGTACCCAAGCACAGCTACCCCCATGGTAGCTACAAGAGAGGTTCCATCAACGTCACAACCTCAATAGTACCCTACCCAACCTCCTCTGCCTAGACGAGTGACCATGATTCGGACTAAAATTACCCAAAGTTTAAGGACCACGTCAGCTAGGATTTCCATCTATGAGCTCATCCAACAATCATCATCCTATCGATAGGTGCTAATGGAGATACTCAAAGCCATCGAGTTATAGCCCCATGAAGCAAAAACTTTCAACAACTTTGTGGGACATGTAAAATGATGTACAAAACCATTCATCACCTTTAGAGAAGATGAATTAAAATTGATGACTGGTGATATGGCAGATCCACCCTTGCACATCATTGTGTGGGTCAACGGGATTCCATTTAAGAGGGTTTTGGTGGACACTAGCTCATCCACCAATATAATTACAATAGCAGCATTGAAACACCTCAAGTTGCCAACATCTCACATTGTGGCCTCCACCTATACCCTTCGAGCATTCAATGACGTGATATTCTTGATGGTTGGAATGATTTTCCTACCCATACAAGTGGGATAAAAGACTATTCCTACATTGTGCCACATCTTGGAAGGTGAGATGGCCTATAATATCTTGCTGGGCCGGCATTGGATCAGGGACATGAAATGTGTCCCTTCGATAGCCCATCAATGCCTAAAGTACACATACGAAGGGCAAGTGCATGTAGTCCCGGAAGACTTAGAGCCCTTCAAGTATTACAATGCGGTCCAACTGATGCCACAATCAACCCTTCCATCAACACATTTGGATTTTTAGTTGAATCCATCAAAACAGGGTCTGATTCCACATACATCCCCACTGTTAAGTCCCTCAAATCCTCAGTCGGGTCCATCTTCATTGTCTGGTCCTTCATCAATCATGCCACCTACAGTGGCTACACTAAAGAACAATGGGAGGAAACCCCTGGAAGGCACCGCAATCAGTCTCAACCATATCTACCAAAGAGGTGCCTAGCCGAATGGAAGTTGAGATGTCTAGTTCACCCGATATGGAGTGGACCTAGGAAGAACTCCCATTCCCTCCCCTTTAACCTCCAATGATCATCGTTGATATGGCCAATACGGGCCTAAGGGAGTATCTAGTGTGGAACATTGTAGCAACACCTGCACTTGAGTCCATGCAAGACATGGGGAGACCTCGCCTCCCCATTGGCACTATTGTCCCTTTGTGCTACCCACCAAATTAGACAAATTTTGTATATGGGGGCCTTGACAATGGTGTTGAACCTCACTTGCAAGAGGAAGAAGACAAAGAGCCCTTTTCTAAGAATGTCAACTATCTGTCCAACTCGGACTTCACTTTGAAATATCTTGGCCAATGTAATTGGCATAGATATGGGCTGGGCAGATATGAACAAGGGATGCATGTTCTTTATCAACCAAGATATCAGATGTCGTATGACAAATTAGGAGTAGGGTTAAACCACCCTCTACCCCTTGACATATTGGTAGAGAACATGCAAGGCCTAGGGCTAGGAAACAAGGATGGGTTGGCACAAGATCCATATGCCAATCCTAACACAACATACACATTGGGGGATTATCTCCCATTGTTTAAAATCCAACCTTGTGGACCTAAAAAATTCCTCCCCTTTGATCGAGAAATGGGAAAGTTCAAGAACTTGCCTCCAAAATGGATATAGAAATGGCCAAGAAGGATCTTCAGAAGATGATTCAGAGTATGAGGTAGCACCTTGGGCCCCTTTCAAGTCTGATAGCAATCACTCGCAAGTGACGCCCATAGATGACTATCAAGAGAACTTCATGACAATGTTCCCCTTCAATGCTCCAATCGAGAAAATGCCACCTCAAGAGAATTAGGTCCTCCCATAGACAGTGGAACAACCCCGATGGGACCAAATTAACTTTCTCAAGAAGAATGAGCCCCACATGCTACAAATAGTTATCAGAGCCAATGAAGGCTTATTGATATCAGATAGCGATTATGAAGATGAGACTGAGATGACATATCTCAATCATATGTGATAGTAGAAATACCCCATAGATATTCACAACATGTTTGAATAGCTAAACATGGGGCCAAGGCATAGGTGGCATCTGAACCAGGCATAGTTGGACCAAGTGCTACATCTACCACTTCAGGCATATAGAGAACACCCTTCGCCCAGAGACCCTATAGAGTCATTAGTGCCAAGGGTAGACCTTGTACTATTATCCACAAATAGGGCTGATCCATTTGTGCCAATACCCACAGAACCAGATCCGAAGCACAAAGATCACCAAGGATGTCCGAGTCACCACCCACACGGTAATGGAGACCAAATTCACTTCATCAACATGATCTCCATTGAATTAACTACCCCCATCCGCAATCCATCCAATCCAGCATGACCATTGTATCTAAACCTAGATGCCATAGATTGGGATCACACTAACTCGCCACCATATCCATCAGAGTACTAGCCTTGTAGTGAGATGTTTCATTTCACCCTAGGACCAACTCAGGATATCTTCCACATTGAAGAGAAACCTGACGTTCCAAATGTAGATCTAAATTCATCAAATGATATCCACCTGATCCTAACTCCACACTAGTTTGATGACATGTCCCACATGTCAGTCAAAGAGACGATTGACGTAGACATCGGATCTGATCCAATGAATCCACAAACCATCAAGCTGGGGGTAAGTCTATCCCCTGAAGAGCAAGCCGATCACATTACCCTTATAAAAGAGAAGAAGGAGGTTTTTGCATGGTCCTACAAAGACATACCGAGGCTAGACCCATAGCTAGTCATGCATAATCTAACGCTTTATCCGATAGTCAAGCCAGTCAAGAAAAAACTATGTAATATGCACCCAAAAATAGCCTTAATGGTCAAAGACAAGCTACAAAAGTTGTTGGATGCATAGTTTGTCATCTGCATGGATTACCCACCATGGCTGTCCAACATGGTACCCATCAAGAATCTCGATGGGAGGATTCGCATATGCACCAATTTTTGAGATCTAAACAAAGTGAGTCCCAAGGATGATTTCCCCTTGCCTAGCATCGATGCATTGGTAGATGCTACAGTAGGCCATTAAATTCTTTCCCTCATGGATGGTTTCTCGAGATACAATCATATTCGTATCAATCCCGATGACCAAATAAAAATGGCATTCACAATGCCTTGGGGAAAATTTTGTTATAAGGTCATGCCTTTTGGCCTTAAAAATGCTGGTGCCACCTACCAACGTGCTATGACATACATCTTCCATGATCACATGCATAAAACTTTGGAAGACTATATGGATGATTTTTTGGCCAAATCTCTTTTGTGCCCAGATCATCTCGATGACCTAATCAAGATCCTTGATGGCCTCATCAAACACAAAGTCAGACTAAACCCCAAGAAGTGTGTATTTCACATCACATCTAGAAAACTCTTGGGTTTCATAGTCTCAAAATGAGGCATCGAGGTAGATCTAAATAAATTCAAGGTAATCCTTGAAATTCTTCTCCCAACCACCATCAAGTAGCTCAGAAGATTGTAGGGAAAGGTCACATCAATCAAGCGCTTCATAGTGTAATTATCTGACAAGTGCCGACCCATGAATAAATTATTACACAAGGGGGTAGCATTTCACTAGGATGACGAGTGCTAGTCAGCCTTTGATGACATTAAACAATACTTGGATTCACCACCAGTATTGGCACCACCTAGACCAGGAGTGTCATTCTATTTATACATCTTAGCTACTGAGGTGGCACTAGGCGCCATGCTAGCCCAAAAAAATGAACTATATAAAGAACAGGCTAATTATTATCTTAACTGCACCCTGGTCAGTTATGAACTTAACTATGCATATGTTGAGAAACTATGCTTAGTAGTGGTATTTACCACCAAAAATCTACACCACTACATGCTAAGAAATATGACGTATGTTGTGTCTAAGGAGAATTCATTACGACACATGATGAGTCATACTTATCATAGTAGTCACACGATGAAATGGATCATGTTGTTTACAAAGTTTGACATCGAATTCATTGGATATAATTCCATCAAAGGTCAAGTCATCACCAATCAACTAGCAGAGGCTCCTCTCAAATATGATCAACCTCTAACCGTAGAGCTGCCTGATGATGAGGTCTTCCATGTCTCAAAATTGCTAGATTTTGATGAGCCTGAGTCATAGGCCGACATAACCTTACTCTTCAATGGTTCTAAATGTGAGCAAGGGGTGGCACGAGAATTGTATTCTTCACAATGCAAGGGGCTCCAATGCCTCTATCATTTAAACTTGATTTCCCATGCACCAACAAAAATTTTGAATACAAAGCCTTGCTCATAGGTCTTCAGACAACAATCACCATGAACATCAAATGCTTGAACATCTTTGGTGATTCGCTGTTAATCATCAACCAAGGGAAAGGGGTATTCCAATGTAAATGCCTAGTTTTGCAGGCCTACAAATCCCTTGTGGATAAATTCTTGGCAAAGCTTGAATGGTACAACATCGAGGCACTCCCTCGATCATCGAATAATTTTGCGGACACTATGGCCTCCTTAGGGTCACTAATCCCAAAAGACCCTTATGGTGAAATGACAACCATTCAAGTCAAAACATTATCACAATATGCAATGGAGCTGGCAAGATCTGACTTAATGCTAGGAATCCACCTAATCCAAATTGAACCATCTAAGGATAGGTTCTCTTGAATCCATGATAGTCTAAATCACACCAACTAGGGGTCCTTGTTCTCCCTGACCCCTCTTAATAGCAGCACAACAATATTATTACAAGTTCTTTCCCGCTCAGATTTTGCTAGGGATGAACTTCAAGAGGGATTGGCAGATAACACCATTAAGGTTTCTAATCAATAGGATTTATACACACCCATAAGAGACTACTTCAAGCTAGGTAACCTCCCCCTTGGATTGACACACGCTGTGAAAAGATCATTCAAACAAATAGCGACAAAACATGTCTTTCTAGGAGACATTTTGTATTGTTGGAGCTACGAAGGGATCCTCCTTCATTGCTTGGACCAGCTAGAGTCTACTTGGACGATAACCCAAGTGCACTATCATACATGTGATGGCCAATTCAGTAGTATGGCCATCAAAAAGCGCATTCTTCTCATGGGCTATTATTGGCCATATTTAGAGCGAGATTATTGCACGTATGTGAGGAAGTGCACAAAGTGTCAAAACCATGCTAACTTGACACATGTACCTTCTTAGGCCTTGCAGTCGATCCAATAGACTTGGCTATTTTTGTAGTGGGGCTTAGATCTAATCAAAAAGATCTCCCCTACATCGTCACATCATCACACGTTTATCATAACAACTATAGAGTACTTCACCAAGTGGGTGGAAGTAATTCCGCTTACCTCTACGACTGGGACCTGCATTGCAGAGTTTATTTTACATAACATCATATGTCATTTTGGTATTCCATAAAAGATCATATCAGATAATGGAACGTCATTTAAGAACAAAGATGTACGTGTTTTGACAACAAAGTACAAAATTCAGCATAGTTTTTCAACACCTTATTATCTGCAAGAAAATAGGCAAGCAGAGGCATCAAACAAAATGTTAGTTGCCATCTTTAAAAATATGGTCATAGATAGTCATAAGGATTGGAACATTCAAATCCCACTTGCTTTTTGGGCTATTGAACAAGGTGCAGCAACAGTATTGTCATTGTTGTCAATACAGTCAGATAGATCTGTTGATGCAGTGGATAGGAAGTTCAAAAACTATTCAAATGTAGAAGACAGGAGTTCAAAGGTTATTCAGAGTATGTACAGTGATTTTTCAAGAATACCGAAGTAGCCCATATGCAAAATATCAAAGAAAAAGAAAAGTAAGAAAAGTATCATGATATCGCGACATATACAGCAAGTAGGAAAAACTGTCATGATTTCGCGACATGTTGGAAGAGAGAAAAAGCAGGAAAAACTGTCGTGATTTCGTGACATGTTGGAAGAGAAAAAGGCAAGTGGAAAAACTGTCATGATTTTGTGACATGTTGGAAGAGAAAGAGAAAGCAAGAAAAAATGTCACGATTTCATGACATGTTGGAAGAGAAAAAGGGCAAGAGAAAAATTGTCACGATTTCATGACATGTTGGAATAGAAAAAGGCAAGTGGAAAAATTGTCGCAATTTCGTGACATGTTGGAAGAGAAAGAGAAAGCAAGAAAAATTGTCACGATTTCGTGACATGTTGGAAGAGAAAGAGAAAGCACGAAAAATTGTCATGACTTCGCGACATGTTGGAAGAGAAAAAGACAAGGGGAAAAACTCTCACAATTTCGCGACATGTTGGAAGAGAAAGAGAAAGTAGGAAAAACTGTCACAATTTTGTGACATGTTGGAAGAGAAAAAGGCAAGTTGAAAAACTATCATGATTTTATGACATGTTGGAAGAAAAATAGAAAGCAAGAAGTGTCGCGATTTCATGACAAGTTTGAAGAAAAGAGAACAAATAAGAAAAGTGTCGCGATTTCGCAACATGTCACATTTTCGTGACTAAAATAGGAGAGAGAAAGTAAGTTGGAAAAGTGTCACGATTTCGTGACATGTCACATTTTCGTAAAAAAAGAGAGGAAGCGTACGAAAGCAGAACTGTCATGATTTCACAACAAAGAAAAAAACCAAGACTTTAGAAGAAGAAGTGTCATGATTTCGCGACAAAAGCAAAGAAGTGAAGTACAGAAGTAGAAATGTCATGATTTCATGACAAAAGCAGAGAAGAAGACTTCGAAGGTAGAAGTATCGCGATTTCACGACAAAAGCAAAGAAGTCAAGTACGAAAGCAGAAGTGTCACGATTTCACGACAAAAGCAAAGAAGAAGACCTCGAAGGCAAAAGTGTCACGATTTCATGACAAAAGCAAAAAGTAAGACTTCAGAAGTAGAAGTGTCGTGATTTTGTGACATGTCACATTTTTGCAACTTGAAAAGGACAGGAAGGCAGAGAAGCAAAAATGTCATGATATCACGACATGTCATAGTTTCACAACTCAAGAAGGGTAGGTAGGCAGAATAACAAAAGTGTAGCGATATCGTGCAATGTTGCATTTTTGTGACAAAGGAATAGAGAAAGCGTACGGAGGCATAAGTGTCGTGATATCATGACAAAAGCAAAGACAAAGTATACGGAGGTGAAAGTGTCGCGATATCGCGACATGTTGTATTTTCGTGGGCCTAAGAAAAGAAAAAGAGCAAGGAGAAAAAAGTGTCATGATATCACGACATGTTGTAGTTTTGTGGGCCAAGGCAAAGAGAAAGAGGAGAAAGAAAAAGTGTCGCGATATCGCGACATGTTGTATTTTCGTAGGCCAAAGCTAAGAGAAAGAGCAAGGAGAAAAAGTTTTGCGATATCACGACATGTATTTTTGCGGTCCGATGCAAAGAGAAAGAGCAAGGAGAAAAAGTGTCGCGATATCATGACATGTATTTTCTCGATTGAGTTGAAGCCGACGAAGACCAATGACAACCGACTAAAATTAGGGTTTACAGTTGCTATGAAAGTTGACCAAGATTAAGGTTTACAGTCGACTAAGATTAGGATCTTCATCATTAAAATATTGTTATAAAAGGAGGGTTGTTTGGAGAATTGTGAAGATGTAGAAGTGTAAGTCGTTGAATGCATGTCGAAGTGTGAAATGTGGCTGTAAGAGCACAAAAAGTACAGAAGTGACGAGATGATGGCAAAGTGTGCAAAGTGAGCGAAGAGTCATGTCGAATTGTCCTAAGTGCATCTATGAGTGCAAAGATAGAGCAAAGTGTGCAGAGAGAAAAAGGTTGAAATTTGATCAAGTGCGGTTGTGATTGCACGAAGAAAGCAAAAGGCACAGAGAGTGCAAACGGTGAAGATGAATGCAAAGTGCAGTTGTAACGAAGTAGAGTGTGCGAAGTGATTGTGTAAAGAGAGAAGAGTGTGTAGAGAGCACAAATGTGAAGAAGACCAGTCAGGGTCTTGCAAAAGCAAAGGTATCTTACTATCAATCTTCTAGTTTCAAAATTGAAGTCCAAGTTGGTGCTTGGCATCAGGGGTTGGTGCTCCTTCCAGTTGGTGCTGGTAAATCAAGGGTTGGTGCTCCTTCCAGTTGGTGCTAGTAAATCAGGGGTTGGTGCTCCTTTCTGTTGGTGTAGATAAATAAGGGGTTGGTGCTCCTTCTAGTGGGTGCTGGTAAATTGATTGTAAAGTTAGTGCGTAGTCCAAGCAGTCATTCTTGAGGAGTAGCCAAATTGGTGAACCTCATTAAATCTTGTGTTGTGTGATGTTATCTTGTGATACTTTCTTTATCTATTTTTAAGGTTTCATTATTTTAGTTTTAAGAGCTATGAATTTAAGTTTAAAGAACTACACTGATTCACCCCCCCTCTTAGTTCCATTGTAAGACTAACAATTGGTATCAGAGTAAAATTCCCTTGTCAAGCTAAATCAGTCAGGGTTAATCTTGGATTAGTACACAATGGTTAAGAAGAATAGATCCTCCTCCAAAATGGCATCTCAGTCAGTTTCAGTTCCTGTGGAAGAGAAAATTGAACCAAAAAATGTTGAAGACTTCTCATCAAACAAAGCACCTTTGTTTGACAAAACTAATTACGTGATCTAGAGAATCAGGATGCAGGCATATCTTTGTGCTTTGGGATATGACATCTGGGATTCAGTAGTTAGTGGACACACAATACCCATAACTCCTCCAACCAATGCTTTCGGTAAGAATCTATTTGAGAATGACTCAAAAGCAAAGAATGCTATCAGGTGCGAATTAGTAGATAGTGAGCTGGTAAAGATCATGAGTTGTAAAACAATAAAAGAAATATGGGACAAACTGAGGAGTATTCATGAAGGAAACGATGAGAACATAGAGGCATATATGCTGAGAGTTAATGAAGTCCTAGAGGATGATTCTAAAAAGGAAATAGGTGGAGGTATTTTCATGACACTCGAAGAAGAAATAGAAAAAAAATAGGAATGTGATGAAGAAGAAATTGATGCAAAAATAAATTTGAAAGAGGAACTAATTGCAGCTCTGGATGAATTGAAGATAGAAAGAAAAAGGAATAAGGAAATCTCAAGAAATCTTGAGGATGCAAATGAAATAATAACTAGTTTGAAAGTACAGGTAGAATAATTCAAAAGGATTGAAGAAACTCTCAAGTCACAGGTCAATGAGAAAGAGATTAGTTGCTGCAAACAAGAGGAAGAGATTGTTTTATTGAAGAAACAACTGGAAGAGGCCAATACAAATCTCAAATTCAAGAAGAGCACAAAGTTGCGAGATAAAATGATAAGCCAACAAAGAAGCTCCACGGATAAGTGTGGTCTTGGATATGAAGCTGAACAACCTTCATTTTCCAACTCTATAGAGAAGAAGTTCACTGTTGAAGGATCGAAGCAAGAAAAGTTTGAAGCTAAATCTTCAAAAGGAAGAAAATATCAAAGGAGATCTATAGCAAAGCAACCACAACAAAAGAGGTTCTATCACTCTCACTCTATTCATAATAATACTTTTAATGGCTATTTTTTTAGATGCAACTAGTATGGTCACAAGGCAACTTATTGTGGATTGAATAATAAATCAAAGAGTTATGCTGGTAGAAATACATCTGCATTTCTGAGTGAACACTATGTACAATGTTTTCAATGTAATGCTCATGGGCACATAGTAAGGTTTTTTCCTAGAACTTATATATCTAATCTAAGTCAACACAATAGAGTTCATCAGACACAAAGAATGCAACACAGACAGGGAAGAAATCATGTGCATCAAAGAAAGGAAAATAATCATCCATCAAGGATGCACAAGAGACAACCACCTAGTAGAAATGGTTTTTCACCTTTGATGGATTATGCAGTAGAATGTTATAACTGTCATAATTTTGGGCACACTGCAAGAAATTATCGAAGTACATTTGCATCAAATCAATTTCAGGGAAGAAAATTTCAACCAAATAGAATGAGACAAAATATAATATTTCTTGAAAAACATGCACAAGCTACTGAAAAATAAAAGTCAAAACAAGAGCCCAAAACTATAATCAAACCAGAGTGGAGAAAGAAAGAAGAAAGGAAATCGTGTCTCCTTGGACTGAAGGAGGCTACTCCTCTATTGCACTAAGCAACTCCAGGTAGTACATCCTCAAGGGGAGAAATCTTAAAGTTTTATTTTAATGCTCCTATGTTTTTTTGGTTATCTAAGGATGAAAGGCAAGTAGTCAGGGAAGTTGTCGCATAGTTGTTGAAGTGTGTTTTCAGTTCATGTAGTTGTTTGTGGAAGTGTCGTGAAGGGTTGTGATTAAATTGAGAGTTGTCATTATTGGTAGTATTGCTATATGTCATTGTTGTACTGGTGATGGTTCTTACTGCCTCTGTCCAAAGTTAAGGATTATAACAGTTCAGATAATTTGGTTAGTGAAAGAATGTTTCCCTAGCCGCATATATGTGTTTTGATAAAAGCAGTATGTACTTGAACTACACATTAATGTGAATATTGTTAGATCTATGAACCTGTGGTGAAAAATATTGAAGTCTGATTATTGATTCATGTTTAGCTCATCAAGATGAGCAACTTTGCTTTGTGAATCATACCTATCCAAGGTCCAAAAGTATGAGTTTGAGTAAGGTGCACTATAGTTGGCCGTGAAGTGTTTGACAAAATGTTGTCTCCTAATTCGATCAGTTGAAAGTAAGGTGTGACCAGCGGTGACTGTTGAAAACATTTTGAGTTGGTTGATACATGCTTTGACTAGGGTTTGTGATAAAGGGTTGTTCATTGAGGTGATTGGTTAATACATGCTTCGACTAGGGTTTGTGATAAAGGGTTGTTCATTGAGGTGATTGGTTGAGTAGAGTTGATTGAGCCTAGTCAAGTGATTGGATGCATGTGGTTGTTCAAGTTCCATAAAATAAACTATTCTATTTTCTTGATTTGAGTTGAGATTGAGATTTAAGTATAGAACATATTGAGTCTCTAACAATTCTCTATGAGATTGGATAAGTTCTATGTGATCTTGTTAAGCAGATTTGAAACAATCCTTTTCATCCTTATGTACCTCAAGGGTACTATGGAATATGGGTTATGGTATATGAAAGGTAAATACTTCACCCTTATTTCATATTCAGATGCATATTGGGCAAGAGGTGTTGATGACAGAAAGAGTACCAGTGGAAGTGCAGTCTATCTTAAAGACAGATTGGTCGTGTGGCACAGTAAGAAACAAGAGTCAAGTTCTTTATCGACAGCAGAAGTAGAATATATTGTAGCGACAACAGGTTGTATGCAGGTATCACTTTTTGAAGGAGAAAGTTGCGAAATGTGAGGTTAAGTTGGATTGTGTTCCAACTATAGAGCAAGTAGCAGATATCTTCACAAAACCATTGCTTAAGGAAGTTATTGAGTACCTTCACAATAAATTGGGAGTGGTCACACTTCCCAAGAATTGACTAGCTACAGGGATCACATTCTCGTGGGGAGCATTTAAGTATTTGATTATCTTTTTGCTCATGTTCATGATTTTTGCTAAGTGTAATCAATTTTGCCTGAGAATGTTGTGCATGAACTCAGGGGGAGTCTGCAGTAGCCCTTTGGTATTATTGTCAAAGGGGGAGAAGAGTTACATAAAATTGCACATGTGTTGCAAATAATTCCAAAGGGGGAGATTGTTGAGAAAGGTGCAGCAATAGTATTTTCATTGTTGTCAACACAATCAGATAGATCTATTGATGCAGTGGATAGGAAGTTCAAAAGCTATTTAGATGCAGAATACAGGAGTTCAAAGGTTATTTAGAGTATCTATAGTGATTTTCCAAGAAGACCAAAGTAGCCCATATGTAAAAGATCAAAGAAAAAGACAAGTAAGAAAAGTGTCGTGATATCGCGACATATACAACAAGCAGGAAAAATTGTCATGATTTCACATGTTGGAAGAGAGAGAAAAAGTAGGAAAAACTGTCGCGATTTCGTGACATGTTGGAAGAGAAAAATGCAAGTGGAAAAACTATCACGATTTCATGACATGTTGGAAGAGAAAGAGAAAGCAGGAAAAACTATTGCGATTTCCCGACATGTTGGAAGATAAAAAGAGCAAGAGAAAAACTATCACGATTTTGCGACATGTTGGAAGAGAAAAAGGCAAGTGGAAAAACTATCGTGATTTCGCAACAAAGGCAAAAAACAAGACTTCAGAAGCAGAAGTGTCGTGATTTTGTGATAAAAGCAAAGAAGGGAAGTACGGAAGCAGAAGTGTCATGATTTCATGACAAAAGCAGAGAAGAAGACTTTGAAGGCAAAAGTATCATGATTTCATGAAAAAATCCAAGAAGTGAAGTACGAAAGCAGAAGTGTCACGATTTTGTGACAAAAGTAGAGAAGAATACCTTGAAGGTAGAAGTGTTGTGATTTCATGACAAAAGTAGAAAGCAAGACTTCGAAAGCAAAAGTTTCATGATTTCATGACATGTTGCATTTTCACGACTCGAAAAGGACAGGAAGGCAGAGAAGCAAAAATGTCACGATATCACGACATGTCATAGTTTTGCGACTCAAGAAGGGCAGGTAGGCAGAATAACAAAAGTGTAGTGATATCGCGCAATGTCGCATTTTTGTGACAAAGGAATAGAGAAAGCATACAGAGGAAGAAGTGTCGCGATATCATGACAAAAGCAAAGACGAGGTATATGGAGGCAAAAGTGTCGCGATATCACGACATGTATTTTCACGAGCCTAAGCAAAGAAAAAGAGCAAGGAGAAAAAGTGTTGCGATATCGCGACATGTTGCAGTTTCATGGGCCAAGGCAAAGAGAAAGAGGAGAAAAATAAAGTGTCATGATATCACGACATGTATTTTCATGAGCCAAAGCTAAGAGAAAGAGCAAGGAGAAAAAGTGTCGAGATATCGCGACATGTATTTTCACGATCCGATGCAAAGAGAAAGAGCAAGGAGAAAAAGTGTCGCGATATCGTGACATGTAGCTTTTTCATGGTTCGATGCAAAGAGAAAGAGAGAGAAAGTGAAAGTGTCGCAATATCGTGACATGTTGTATTTTCATGGTTGAGTTGAAGCCGACGAAGACCAATGACAATTGACTAAAATTAGGGTTTACAGTTGCTATGAAATCCGACCAAGATTAGGGTTTACATTCGACTAATATTAGGATCTTCATCATGAAAATATTGTTATAAAATGAGGGTTGTTTGGAGAATTGTGAAGATGTAGAAGTGTAAGTCGTTGAATGCATGTTGAAGTGTGAAATGTTGCTGTAAGAGCGCAGAAAGTGCAAAAGTGGTGAGATGATGGCGAAGTGTGCAAGTGAGTGAAAGTCATGTCAAATTGTCCTAAGTGTGTCTGTGAGTGCATAGATAGAGCAAAGTCCGCAAAGAGCAAAAGTTTGAAATTCGATCAAGTGTGACTATGATTGCATGGATAAAGCAGAAGGTGTAGAGAGTGCAAAGGGCAAAGATGAATGCAAAGTGCAACTGTAATGAAACAGAGTGTGCAAAGTGATTGCACAGAGAGAGCAGAGTGCATAGAGAGCACAAAGGTGAAGAAGACCAGTCAGGGTCTTACAAAAGCAAAGGTATCTTACTATCAATCTTCTAGTTTTAGAATTGAAGTCCAAGTTGGTGCTTGGCATCAGGGGTTGGTGCTCCTTCTAGTTGGTGTTGGTAAATCAGGGGTTGGTGCTCCTTCCAGTTGGTGCTGGTAAATCAGGGGTTGGTGCTCCTTTCTATTGGTGCATATAAATAAGGGGTTGGTGCTCCTTCTAGTGGGTGCTAGTAAATTGATTGTAAAGTTGGTGCTTTGCAAAGGCTAGATTTGGATGGTAGTCCAAGAAATCATTCTTGAGGAGTAGCCAAATTGGTGAACCTCGTTAAATCTTGTGTTGTGTGATATTCTCTTTTGATACTTTATTTATCTGGTTTTAATGTTTCATTATTTTAGTTTTAAGAGCTATGAATTTAAGTTTAAAGAACTACATTGATTCACCCCCCTTCTCAGTGCCATTGTAAGACTAACATGGGCTTATCGCACTAGCATTCAGATGCCCACGGGGGTAACTCTATTTTTGCTAGTATATGGCTCTAAGGTAGTCATGCCTCTCGATTTGGAAATACCCTCTATACGCATATCAATGAAAGAGTTCATCGATGATGACACTACATGGCAGGCCTGGTTAGACCAACTTATGTTGCTTGACAAACGATGCATCAATGCTCTCGAGCATTTACGTATCTATCAAGAGTAACTTAATAAAGAATACAACATGAAAGTTCACCTGAGGGACTTTTAGGTTGGTGACCTAGTATTAAAAGAGAACCAACAAAATTCTAACTTACCGCACCATCTAAGGGACAAGTTCACAAAAAACTGGTTAGGTCCTTATGTAATTGATAGTAAAATAGGACCTGGAACATACCGGCTCGCATCTCTTGAAGGAATCAAGGAACTAGAACCCTTGAACATCAGTCATTTGAGGCCATTCCACATTTAAATGAGCCATAGACCACCCTAAAAGCTCCAAGGATTCCAGCAATCTCTTGGTCAACCTAAAAGCTCCAAGGATTCTCACAATCGCTTGGTCACCCCAAACGCTCCAAGGATTCCAAAAATCGCTTGGTTAACCAAAAAATGCCGCAAATGTGCCCATAATCCCTTTGGTCAAACCAAATTCTCCAAGGATTCCAACAATCGCTTGGTCAACCCCAAAAATGCCCCAAAGGTATCTATAATCCCTTTGGTCAAACCAAAAGCTCCAAGGGTTCTCACCACCGCTTGGTCACCCAAAAAGCTCCAAGGATCCCATAATCGCTTGGTCAACCTAAAATGCCCCAAAGGTATCCATAAACCCTTTGGTCAAACAAAAAGCTCCAAGGATTCCCACAATCGCTTGGTCAAAAAAAAAAATTCAAAAACAAACAAAAACAAAAAAATAATCAAAAATAACAAGAAAAAAAAAAAATTGCATCTCACTTCCATGCATACTCTTAAAAATCAACACAAAAAATAATAAGCTGCATTAGGCATCACATCCATACATGACATATTTGCTGGTCATACATGTCATAAGCACCATAGACTGTAATTTCTAGGCAATTCCATCATTTTCCACATTCAGTCCATTTTTTAAACACATCCATCCAGAACAACGCCATCCACATTTTTTATCATAGTCAGTTGTCTACTAATGTCTTTAGGGATTTTTGTCATTCAGTTTTCTTTAGATTTTTGGTCAAATGCTGTATGAAGTCAGACATATTTTACAAAGGTAGAGTTTTACTTGGATCACACCTTGTTAAGTAGCATCCCCACAGAAGTTAAAACACATAAAAAAATTCCCAATTTGTTTGAACGTAAGAGAAACCTACAAAGAAGCCTAGGGTACCATAGGTGAAAGGTTAGCCTACTCATCCCCCTGTGCGAATGGTTCGAGAATGCTAAAAATTGACAAAAGGACAAGCTCTTCCCCATCCAATTCCCCATAATAAATAGTGGTTATCACCACTATCACAAAACCCAAACACCTTTGATCCCCAAAGTCATAAGGATTCATACTACATGCCCCTATGAAGGATGGGTAGTCATCCCCAAGGCCTAAAAGGATCAATGTCGTTCACAAGCAAAAAAAAAAAAAATCCACTATAAAAAAACCCCAAACACCTTTGATCCCCAAAGTCGTAAGGATTCGTACTACACACCCTTGACAAGGATGGGTAGTCATCCCCAAGGCCAAAAAGATCAATGTCATTCCAAAGCAAAATTCCCAATCACCTTTGGTCCCCAAAGTCGTAAGGATTCATACTACACATCCCTGAACATGATGGGTAGTCATACCCAAAGCCAAAAGGGATCAATGCCATTCATAATCCCAAAACCTACAAGCTCAACTTTGAAATCCAAAATACAAAATCAAATAACAGCAGTTATCACCACTACTCAAACCCCTTGCTCAAAAAGAAAAACAAAAGAGAAAAATAAACAATTATTTTCATCACTATGTATGAGAGCAAGTATCCCAACAAGTTCAGCAACATAAAGATGCCTGATCTTGAATCCTTGGAATTCTCAGCATTCAAAAAACCATCTAGGTGATCCTCATTATGGTTTTGGTGTACAGCCTACCTAGCAATGATGGTATCATAAATGCATGACGATATGTATATCACATTAGCTTTGCATGTGAGTAGACCAATGTTTGCATGTGGATGATCTATCTTATGGTACCTTAGATTGTCATGTGGATTAATATTACTAAATACAACAAAGGAGTTAGTGGAGCTAATTAGGTGATCCTTAGTACAGGTTTGGTGGACAGCCTACCTAGCACTGTCAGTATCCTAACAAATACCACATAAACAAAATCAATCACACACACATGGATGTGAAATAACTTGTTCAAAATCAAGTCTGATTTGTACCTTATTCAAAAGTCTTGTAAGATAAATATAAAGTCTTAGCCAGTTAGTTAAAAAATTTGAGTCTTAGAAAACCCTAACTATATTTTAGCACAACTGTAGCACATTCCATTATTACATCACCATCAAAAAATACAAACAAAAAAATATACACATGCAAAGTCATCACATAGTACAGAAAGCTAGTAAATCTTGTACAGTCTATGGTGCCACCGCCAAGTTATCAACAAATTATTTCATCCATTCCATATGCATACATCATATAAATAGAAACATCGCATTCATAATAACCCATGCATACATCAATGTAAATAAATGTGCATAAAAGTAACAATAAATCATGACACATGTATAATAAAAAAGAAAGTCATGTATATATATCACCAAAAATTCCCGTAGGCTACAATAAGTTGATTCTATGACCTCACAATAAAATAAAAAAAAATCAAAAACCCCAAAGCCTAGGGAGTCGACCAACATGATCACATAGGATTGGTGCGACTGGAACTACCCCCAGTAGTGTGGGTCCTATAGGACCTCTAAGGGTGGCTACTCCTAGCCCCCGCATCACACCCACTAGCACTACCCTTACCCACCCACATGCGATGAGAGGAAGCAGACTGCTCAATCTCACCATATCTCGTTCGACATGAAGATCCACCTCCAGTGAGCTCAGGTAACTGTCCACCAAGATGGATAATCTTGACCTCCAAATCCACCTAGAATCGACCCCACTCCACATCCTACCAACGGTATGCAACCAATGCTTCATCCCAATATGCCAACTAAGCCCAAAGGTGATCCCTCTCAATGTTGTGCTCCTCATTTCATATCTGTAGTAGCTCCTCCAATCACACTATCTCAGCATGATACCTAGCCTCCATGTCCCTTGGGATTTCTTGGGGCATGGGCATCTCTAGGATGGCAGGCTACTTTGGCACCCACTACTCTGGTACATCTTGTGTATCCAGCTACTCCAAAACCCCTAGGTCATCCCTAGTCAATTCGTCAACCTCCACCATATCTACATCATCGAGCGGAGCTCCCCAACCCTCCCTTGATGCCTTTGCATCCTCACCATCTACTACTGTCGCATTCTCACCTCCTAGAGGCACCTCACCCCGCCATAACCACATCGTCCACTACTGGTCATACTCGAAAGTCATCCTGACATTATCCACATTGAGGATATCAATCACTACATATGATTCCTCCCCCAATAGCTCAATGATCGACCAGGCCAAATTCCTCTCATCGCCCTGACGCTGATAGATCAAGGGCTCACCCAAAAATCCTTGGTGCACCCCAAACTGTCACATCACCCAAACGTATGGAAAGTACTCCTGCTCAGTCTTGTGCTGCCTAATAAGCCACCTCCCCTTGCGCACCCATTGAAGCCACTCCCCAGCCTCAAGCTAGGCTAGGTAGTCTCGATATGGCTGCCATAACACCTCTCCTAGAGCAAGACATGAGAAGGCATCAACATAGTGCCCCATGACACCTGCCCACCATCGACTTTGCCCCTACTCCTTGAACTTACACCATAGGGTAGCATAGCCAATCTCCCTATCCACCATATCTCCTCAAGTGGTCCAAGGCAACCCTTGTGGTCGCTCCACATCTATGTGCTACCATCCCCAGCACTGCAATAGGTAGCTACACCCAATCCCCTTCCACCTCCAATAGTGGACCTCGTATAGCTCATCATATAACTATGCCGGTATATTCTGACCCCACCTCATAATCAATGGTGCTACCGTCAGACACTCCACCAGTCTAAACACTACCTCAAGTAGGTTCCAATGGAACCTCTCACCTAAGGAGTTAGGAAGTAGCATGTTGGATATGAGGGTCGTAAGAAATGTATGCCTCACTCCCAACACGCCCTTCTCAAACCACCATCGCACCAGAATACCACCAATCAGGAAGTTCCCCTCTGCCCTCTCCACCACCCCATCCACCTCCATATCTATTGCATGCCCAAAGCACCATGTCAGCACCATCGTTCATTGATCCTGATGAGTCATCCGAATGGGCAGCTTGTCTATCGAAACCCACAGAATCTGATATACGTCCTCCAGAGTCACTATCATCTCCCCTATTGGAAGATGAAAGGTGTTGGTGTGGGGATCCCACAAATTGATAAGGGCAATCAGATATGCCTAATCCCCCACCATAGGCTCTAACCGAGTCATCTGCTTGAGCCCAAGGGCATCAAGCCACTCCCAGTCTGCCACAGTCAATGCATCCCATGCATCAAAAAATAGTGTTGGCTAACGGTACCGACTCTTCACCACCTGCAAAACAAAACAACACAAAAACATTAAAACATGACAACAAAAAAACTGTACAACACTAAAACAAATATACAACCATGTATACAAACTATACAAAAAAAACATTTAATAAACTGTATAGCAACATTAACAAAATGTACATTACAAACATTCAAAAAAATCAATAAACAACGCAAAATAACAACAAAATTTTTTAACCTAGGTTTTTTTTTACCTCAGTTTAAACTAAAATAATAAATAAAAATAAATAAAACCAATTTTTTAAACCTAGGGTTTTAAACTCTAGTTTAAACTAAGAAATGAAAAAAAAAACAAAACAACACAAAAACATTAAAACATGACAACACCAAAAAAAAAATTGTACAACACTAAAACAAATATACAGCAATGTATACAAACTGTACAACACAAATATTTAAACTATACAACAACATTAATAAAATGTACAGTACAAACATTAAAAAAAAATCAATAAACAACACAAAATAAAACAAAAATTTTAACCTAGGGTTTTTAACCTTAGTTTAAACTCAAAAATAAAAAAACAAAATAAAACAAAAATTTTAACCTAGGGTTTTTAACCTTAGTTTAAACTAAAAAACAAAAAAACAAAATAATTTTTTTTTTAAAACTAGGGTTTTGATCTTAGTTTAAACAAACGCCACACAAAATAAAAATACAAAACAATTAAACTAGGGTTTTGTTCTTAGTTTAAACGAAAAAAAAGACGTAAAATAAATTAATTACAATTTTGAAATATAAAATAAAAATAAACAAAATAAAGTGAAGGAGCACCTACCGGTCTTGCCTCAGCTCTGCAACTCAAATATCTGGTCTGTGCACTCATGGTATCCAGGAAATATCGATAGCGCTCCGCCACACAGACACGAACTCCTCCTCATATCTCCAAATCGCTAGAAAAAACAAATTGCAAATGAGCCCAAAACCTAGTTTTGGCCCTTATATAGGTTCTTAGGCCTATAATCATTCCACCCTAGGATGAGCACTCTAGTTAACGCTCATCCCATCCTGAGATGATTACAAAACTAGTGTTCATGCCACCCTGGGATGATTACAAAGCAAGAAAATAAAAAACAACCAAAACTGCATCCAAAATGCACCAAAAACAACAATAAAATTGTCGAACAAATGCACCTTTGTGCTTATGATTCTTGGCATAGAAAACTAATGTTGGGGTCACAAATTATCAATATCCTACTCCCTAAGAAGACTAACATATCCGGACCACTCCACAGGAGGATGGATTTTCGACAATTTCATCCCCAAAAGGCATCACAAAAAAGGGTCCAAACCCACCAAAAAAATAGCAATAAAACTGAAGAACAAAGACACCTTTGTGCATGCACTTCAAGGAATCCAAAAATAACATTGGGGTCACAAATCCTCACTATCCTACTCCCTAATAAGGCTCCACGAGAGGAAGTATTTTTGACAATTTCATCCCCAAAAGGCGTCACAAAAAGCATCCAAAATGCACCAAAAATAACAATAAAACTGTCGAACAAAGGCACCTTTGCACCTATGATTCTTGGCATACAAAATTGATGTTGGGGTCACAAATTTTCACTATCCTACTCCCTAAGAATGCTACCACAGCCGAATCGCTCCATGGGAGGATGAATTTTTGACAATTTCAACCCCAAAAGGTGTCACAAAAAGGGTTAAAACCCACTACAAAAAGGTCAGATTTTTGGGAAACTGCATAAGCAATCAATGGAAAACAACTGAAGGCACCCTTAAAAAAGTCATCTTGGGTCAAGTGACTCATAAATTTTCTCATGTCGGTCATTCCCTCATCTATTCGTCGCTTGAGGGGGTAGTCACACTTAGTCACCAATCAACAAATACACACCCAATCAAGGAAATGGCATGCATTCAAAGAATCATTGACAAATACAATCACGCTCTTGCTTGGGGCAGCAAACAAGCAATAATCACAAGCTGATCAAACACTTGGCATTCTAGAATCATGAAATCAAGGTTCCCATAGACAAAAGGTTGTGCCCTTTGCCTATTCATGACTGAACAATGTCCAAGATCAAGTAACACCTCACCAAAAAAAGGTTAACACTTGAATTAATCTCCTTAGCTCGTCAGAAGCAAGGATTCAAGAATGCGTGCCCTTTCCATACTTGGGGCATCAAAATTTGGTTAGGTTACCAAGAAACCCTAATCATTAAGTGTTTTGGTTATCTATTTTTTCTTAGCACTATGCCACACACAGCGCATCCCAAAAAGGGGCATCTATAGACTCCAAAACATCACCAATATGATCATGTGGATACAAGCACTGACCGAATTGGCATACATAGCCCCTAGGGCAGCCCCAAGAGGTTAGATAGTGGTCCTAACCACTCCCAAAGTAGTTTTTGAATGTCAAAAGTCAATTTGGCACCTTTCAAGCACCCTGCTCCTTACTCATTCCACCCTAGGATGAATAGAATGCTATTTGCGCCACCCTAGGATGATTACCAGCAATCACTCTAGGGTGGGGCAAATATCAAGTTTGATAGGAAAAAGGTCAAAAATTGACAAATGGTAGCTCAGATCTACCACTCAACTCCACCTTCAATTCATGTGAGTGCGAGTGAGCATTTTTGAGCTCAAAGAGGCAGTCATGGAGCCCTTAATCAGGGAGGAATCTTCTCTCCCCTGACAAGGCATGATGGCCAAGTTGTGCCCATACATTCACATTCAAAGCAAACCTTCAGGTCTATAAAATGGTTAGTCTTCTCACCGCAAAAAAGGGATAGAGCAGGAGAATTTGGAACAATGGAGTGCTACCGAATTACATCCTCATCCCTCACTTGTGCCTCTTACATCCTTGATCTCTATTTTGGAAGGAAGGTTATTGGGCGAACATTGGAAGTGCAATCTAGACCCAAAACCTGAACATATGGCCGAAATGCCCCACCCAATTTTTTGACACATCCCCTAGGAGGTTTTGGACCCATACAAAGTGGATTGGTGTCAAAACCAAGCTCCAAACAACGGCCATCCTGCCCTCAGGCACCCCCTGCACTACTGCAGTCCTAATCGCCCCACCCTAGAGCAATTAGAAATCTATAGTATATTTCTTTACTGTTTCTTTTGCATATTATTTTATGTCATTCATATATGCTGCCATTCAAATTTCATGCCATTCTGATGAGTTTTGACTGTGTTTTCATTGTTTTTCGCTTTCACTAACATACAGGGAGCATATTCGGATATAGGGTGATCAGGGCCAAATCTATAGAATCTGACATTTTGGGTCATCTCAAAATGCCCTATTTTACCTAACCCCAACTTTGTAGGTGTTTTGGAGGCCTCTCGATGGGACATTTAGGAGGGTGCTTTCTGACATTTTATGAGTCCTAATCATCCCACCCCGAAGCAATTAGAAATCTACAGTATATTTCTCAACTGTTCCTTTTGCAGTGTGTTCATGATGGTGTTTGCCTACTTCTGCCAAAATTTCATCTTATTCTGACATGTTTTGATTACCGTTTTAATTATTTCATGCATGCATTGATCGAAGGCCTTGGGGATTGCATGTTTCCCTCCATCTGTAGGTGCTATTAATCATTTTTTGTTTCTATGAACACAAGGTCTTGAAATTAGAGAGGTAGGAAGGAACCATAGATGCATTCATGCAAGCAAAATTGACATTTGGCCCGCCCATTTCAAATGTGGGTACGTAGAATATCCCGAAGGGAAGCGTACCATATGTGGTGTAACAAAACTATATCTAATGCTCCTAGCCCCTAAAAAGGAAGGAGATGTATTGTAACCTGATCTCAAAGCAAAATTAATAAAAAGAAGGGCTGCACTTTGCTTTTTATTTACATCTCATTTCAGTTCGTTTGTTTTCCCTTTTCATGCACTTTAGTCCTTTTCTTCATTCATAGGACTTAGCGTTTCGTATGCTTTTGTTTGCATCACACCCAGTACACCTATGTGATTTTGTATCCTCATGCTCTCATAATCAATATCTCCTTTGGCTACAAGAGAGTGTGGGTCTTGAAAAGTCTCTTATCTCAAATCCTATTGGAGAGAAGAGAACAATTTTCCCCTTTCCAAAAGTACAAATTTGATATATGGAGAGGAGATTTATTGCAATATTTGGAACATACAAAAAATTATTAATAGAGCCACCATCAATGGATAGGTCACCATTTCCTTTGACTGGGATAAAGGAGGAGTCACCAACTTCTATGCTACATGTTGAACTTGAGGAGATAGAAGAGAATGACTCATCTTAAGCACTCATGTGATGAGTTTCTCCAGAATCTAGAACATAGTAATTAGATGAGATATTGGTGTTCTTCCCATTTCCTATTTTATTTTTATTTTTTATATTTTGATCCTTAATAGCTGCCTCTAGTTTTTGTGATATCTTCCAGCATTTTTTTTTTAAATGGCCATTCTTTTTGTAGTGAGTACAAGTTATGGGTCTTCTTTATTTATTTTTGAATTTTTCTTTAGTGGAGGTGGATTCTAATAAGGATTTAGAGAAAGAGGAAGAGTTCTCATACTTTTCAAGTTTTTTTTCTCCTCTAGTTAGTCTCTCACATAATTCTTTAAAGGAGGGCATTTTGAAACTTGCACCAAGAGCATCTTTTGTAGATAGAAAGGTGGTTGCGAATATCTAAAATATGCCATTTAATTTAGAAAGAATTAGATAGATGCATTCTTCATATTTTTATCCTTGGCACTACCTTTAAATTGAGTAAGGACTTCTTTGAATTTTATGATGAATTCAACAATATTGTTGAAGTTGTAAGGAGATAAAGCTATTAATTTTACCTCAAGCCACATTGAAATCATTTGATCTACTTTTTCAAATAAGTTCTTTTGTTTCTCCCAAATTTCATAAGGAGTTTTATAATCTGTAATGTGAAACCATAAGCTTTCATTTACATTAGTTCTTATAATACCCATTGTTTCATACAACTTCCCCTTATGAATAATTTTTTCATATTCTTTATCAAAAATCAGGTTGCTCTTCTAATAGGTGTGTCAGCCCTTTTTGAGAAATGAGATTTAATATTTTGGGTCTCCATGTGTGGTAGTCATGAGGAGTGAGAGGATAAATTGTATTCATTGAATTCATCTTTCCAAAGAAAATTAAAGTGAACCCAAACTTCCCCTCTTTAACTTTAATTTGGATAATGCAATGGATATTAGGGAATATAATCTTTTAAGAAAAACCAAATATTTCAAAATAACTACCTTAACGAGAAGGAAACTATAAGTATATATGAGAAGATTTGATATTAGTTTTAGGCTTATGAGAACAAAATGCCAAGCTTATATATCTTGTCTCTCAAATACCCACCCTAATGAGAGGGAAACTATAAGTATTGAGTAGATTTGATACTTGGAACATAGGCTAATCATCTAGACTCCTATATTGGTTATCCAATAACCCGCCCTTACGTGAAGGCAACTATAAGTTATTTAGAATGTCCAATAAAGGTGCATAGGTGATTAATATATTTTCTCTTTAGATTTTTTTTTAAGAAAGGAATGACGAATGGAGAATATAACATATAACAAGGGTTGTTTTTAAAGAGATATCCTCACTTTCATTAAGATTTCTTTAAGAATAGATTTAATCAGTTTATTAAGTCTATCTTGTTCCCACTAAAAATTGTATAACACTTTTTAAATAAGAAAAATATTATTTGTTTTGATAAAATGAGGGTGTGCAAGAAGTTAGTGAATATCTTCTTATACCATATGGATATTTTAAATGATATAAAACAATATATACCTCTAAAATTTAAAATCCACTATAAAGAAATCTAGAAGAAAAATTTAAATAAGATAGACACAAAAAATATATATATATATATAAGAATACACCCCCCCTTAAAGATAAAACAAAAAAGGTATAAAATTGAGCAACCTAGAACCCCCCCAAAAAAAAAAAAAAAAAAAAGAACTTTACATTTACTAGGTTACAAATGACTCTTTTCACTAAATCCCTTTGAAAGAGAAAGAGGTGATGCAGGAGCATCCGAAGGTGGCAGAGCAATCTTGCATCATCCAAAAAATATTATTTTTCTCTAAGTGCCAAACCTATCACGATATCGCGAAACTTTTTGAGAAAAGGCGCCAAGGGGCCAAGCTGTCGATATATCACTACACTTTTTGAGAAAAGGCGCCAAGGGGCCAAGCTGTCGCGATATCGTGACACTTTTTGAGAAAAGGCACAAAGGAGAAAATTTTTCACAATATCATGACACTTTTTGAGCAAATGCGTAGAGGAGACAAGTTGTCACGATTTCGCGACACATTTTGGGCAAAGGCGTCAGGGAGACAAGTTGTCACGATTTTGCGACACATTTTGGGCAAAGGCACTAGGGAGACAAGTTGTCGCGATTTCGTGACACATTTTGAGCAAAGGCACTAGGGAGACAAGTTGCCACGATTTCGCGACACATTTTGGGCAAAGGTGCCAAGGAGACAAGTTGTCGTGATTTCGTGACACATTTTGAGTGAAGGCGCCAGGAAGAAAAGTTGTCGCGATTTCGTGAAAAAATTTAAGAGAAGGCGCTAGGGAGAAAGGTTGTTGCGATTTCATGACACATTTTGCAGATAAGCGCCGAGGGGAAAATTTGTCACGATTTCATGACACATTTTACGGATGGACACCAAGGGGAAAAGACATCGTGATTTCATGACCTATCGCGGTTTCACGACCCGAAGGCAGAAAACGAATGCTGAAGGCAGAGACGTCACGATTTCATGACATGTGTTTTCGTGGCCCGAGGACAGAAGGAGAGTGTGGTGGGCTAGGATGTCATGATTTTGTGACATGTCACGTTTTTGGGGCCCAAAGACAGAAGGAGAGTGCAGAGGGCCAGGATGTCACGATTTCACGACATGTCGTGTTTTCGCAGCCCGAAGGAGAAAATAGAAGTCGAACACCAAAACATCACGATATTGTGATCGAAGAGGAGAGAGAGAGTAAGGAAGCAAAAATGTCATGATATCGTGACAGAATGCTCATGACTCTAGACAGGCCGACGGTTGCAGAGGCCATTGCAGAAGGGCACGTGGCAGCAAATTATAGGTGGCCATAGAGCATTAGGCGGTTACAAAGGCCATTGTAGAAGGGCACATGGTAGAAGATTACAGATGGCTATGGAGCACTCCTATGAATGATGACCTGGCAGGTTGATGGATAGGCGGTTGTAGAGAATTCCGCCACTCCATGCCATGATGATTGAAGACACCTAGCAGCAACATGTAGGTGGCAGAAAAACATTCATGCGGGTGGTTGCAGTAAACCCCGCATGCTGTGTAATGATGTCCAAATGGGGTCGGGTCTGTTATAAAAGGTAGTACATAGATTGTAAAAGGCGTTGGCCATTTTTTACTTCTGTAATTCAAATTTGAAGCTCTTAATGAAGTATTGGTGATTTTTTTGCGTGTTATTCCAGGACGAAGTACTCAAAATAGGTGTTATTTTGAATATTTGATCAAGTGGAAGGGCAGGCCCATAGAAGATGTGACTTGATTGTCGAAGATAGAGGTTGACCACCTAGGTCTACCTCAGACAGATCAAAAGTGAAGGTCACTTCTCAATTCACCCCGGGTGTCTAATGTAGGAGCATCCGGAGGTGGCAGAGCAATCTTGCATCATCCAAAAAATATTATTTTTCTCTAAGTGCCAAAGCCGTCGTGATATCATGACACTTTTTGAGAAAAGGCGCCAAGGGGCCAAGCTGTCGCGATATCATGACACTTTTTGAGAAAAGGTGCCAAGGGGCCAAGCAGTCACGATATCGTGACACTTTTTGAGAAAAGGCGCAGAAGAGAAAATTTGTCGTGATATCACGACACTTTTTGAGCAAAGGCACAGAGGAGACAAGTTGTCGCAATTTCGTGACACATTTTGGGCAAATGTGCCAAGGAGACAAGTTGTGATTTCGTGACACATTTTGGGCAAATGCGCCAGGGAGACAAGTGATTTCGTGACACATTTTGAGCAAAGGCACTAGGAAGACAAGTTGTCACGATTTCATGACACATTTTGGGCAAAGGCACCAGCGAGACAAGTTGTCACGATTTCGTAACACATTTTGAGCGAAGGTGCCAGGGAGACAAGTTGTCATGATTTCGTGACATATTTTGAGCGAAGGCGCTAAGGAGAAAGGTTGTCGTGATCTTGCGACACATTTTGTAGATAAGCGCCGAGGGGAAAAGTTGTCGCAATTTCGTGACACATTTTGTGGATGGGTGTCAAGGGAAAAATATGTCGTGATTTTATGACCTGTCGTGGTTTCGCGACCCGAAGGCAGAAAACGAATGCTGAAGGCAAAGACGTCATGATTTCATGACATGTCGCATTTTTGCGACCCGAGGACAGAAGGAGAGTGCGGTGGGCCAGGATGTCGTGATTTCGTGACATCTCACATTTTCACGGCCTAAAGATAGAAGGAGAGTGCAGAGGGCTAGGATGTCACGATTTTGCGACATGTCACGTTTTTGTGGCTTGAAGGAGAAAATAGAAACCGAACACCAAAATGTTGCGATATCGTGACCGAAGAGGAGAGAGAAAGGAAGAAAAAATGTCACGATATCGCGACAGAATGCTCACGACTCCAGACAGGCCAATGGTTGCAGAGGCCATTACAGAAGGGCACATGGCAGCAAATTATAAGTGGCCATAGAGCACTAGGCGATTCAGAGGCCATTGCAGAAGGGCACGTGGCAACAGATTATAGATGGCTATGGAGCACTCCTATGAATGATGACCCGATGGGTTGATGGACAGGTGGCTACAGAGCATTCTGCCACTCCATGCCATGATGATTGAAGACACCTGGTAGTAACATGCAGGCAGCGGTAGAACATTCATGCGGGCGGTTACAGGAAACCCCACATTCTGTGTAATGATGTCCAAAGGGGGTCAGGTCTGTTATAAAAGGCAGTACATAGATTGTAAAAGGGGTTGGCCATTTGTTACTTTTGTAATTTGAATTTGAAGCTCTTAATGAAATATTGGTGATTTTTTTGCGTGTTATTCCAGTCCTGCGTTAAGAGGCTTTAGAAAAAATCGAGTCAGAATAAAATATGAAATACATAAATTCTAAGGGGATATTTTTTGTATGGTTTTTACCTTCGAAATTGAAGGGACATATAGAAAACCAATCCAAAGAAGCTTTAGAAAAAAATAAATAGAAGATATATACTTCAAACAAGGTGCTTGTGATTAACGAGTATTCTAAAGAAAAATAAAGAACAAAGATAACTTTTGAAAGAATGATCTTGTTGCCGTACGAAGAGGAAACCTAAAATTATTTGGGTAGGTACCACGAAATAGAGAGGTAGAAGTGGTTTTTCCTTTGATGCATCGCAAAAGATAAATATCATTGGTGCTTTTAATGAGAGCATCGAAGAAGGCATAGACCCAACACATTGTAGACCTAGAACTCACAGACGTAGTTCCTTGTGGACGCAGTGCCTCAGCTTTTGTAACCTACAGAACAAAAGTAAAACAGGAGAGGCGATAAATGGAAATATAGACTATTATAATTTTTTTAAAAGAGATAAAAAATGAATGATATCAAAATAAACATTAAAAAATTTTAGTTGCTTGCTTCAGCACAATGACACATCACCTTTGAGCAAAACTAAAATAACACTCTACATATATAATTCATCAGAGAATAAAAGAAGCTCAAGATCATAAGAAAATGATACGAAATGAAGAGAGACGAAGATAACTAAATATGAGGTAATGAGAGTTGTTTGCAAATCTTCCAACCTAGAACAAATCCACTAATTGGTGTTAAATGAATGTTATCATGGCTTAAGGGGGCTCCTACAGATTTCTTCGATGCAGCAAAAGGTACACCAAGGAAGATCACAAGATAGAATGGTATAAAACAATTATCTTGCAACTGAAATGACATGGTATAAGAGCACACTGAAAGAATAAAAAAAATTGAAAGGATTTTATAATAGTTGACTTTATTAAGGACTATGCTAAGCATCAAAAACAAAGGAGAGCGAATATTATAGATCTCCAGTGAAGGAGATATGGAAATCGATTAGAGAGGTGTCACGAATAGATACATTGTCACCCAAAATTGGGTGCTCTGCGTAAGATTTGAGAGCCTCAATCATGATTCTTTAAGAGCAACGATAAGGTAGTGAACAAAGCCCTTTTTTTCCTACAAAAAATGATACACTAAATATAGGAAATAAAATTCCTATTAATCAAGCTTTTATATAAATTTTTAATAAAAAAATAGCTTGAAAATGGTGTTTCCGTTTTGAAAATAAGAATTAATATATATGACTATGGGTAATTTTTTTGAAAAAAGGAACATTTACACTAAGAGTCAATGAATATTCCCTTCCCTTTTTAACGTGAGAAGAAGACAAATAATATTCATAATAACCCACATATATATTTCAAAAACTATAGCAAAAAACTATATATAAAATCTTATTGAAGACTTAAATCCAAGAAAAGAGGAGAAGCCAACAAAATTTCCAAAGAACCAGCTTCTAGAACTTTCAATAGAGAATGCTAGTAAGATATATCCTGCTCTGGTACCATGTTAGAATTTCTCAAAATAGACATGCAAATCATTACACAAAATATGAAGAAATAGTAGAACTAATTGATTATTCCATTGATCAACTTTGTATAAATAACAAAGTTGATCATTGAGAGTTGTTGGATTACAACAACTCATCAAATCTGATCTAGACTATAACTAAGAGTTTACCTGACTCATGAAGGAGTGGAAACTCAAGTAATTCTATCCAAGTAGAACTTAAGAGAATAATTACTTATTCTAACACTTATCATGAAAGATATTCTTATAATATTCTAAAATATAGGACAATCATCATATATGACAAGAATAAAATCAATCTTATAAAAGGTTCCTTTAGCCACTAATGGACAATTGATCCATAAGTATTAAAATTATCAATATCATAATGTGTATTCTTTTAGGAAAATGGAAAATTCATCCATAAGTATAAAGTTATGACATGGCCTCCTTTAGCAATAGAAATACCTCATATGGTGTTTGATTAGGGGGGTCATTCTTACAAGTAACCAAAAATATATTTTAAAATAACATGAAGAAAAAATCTAATGGTAAAGTCTAATGGATATACTATTGGAGAAAAAATATGTTATAAAGGATTATATTGATAATAATTTTTGTTTTCATATGTAAAGTGCAAATAATGAAGAAATAGTGTACTTAAACATAAGATTTTTTAAAGTGTATCTTATTAAAAATAACATCATATCCTAGCTGTCAATATTCAAAGGTCTCATAAGCAATCACAAAGCTATCCAATATATACTTACCTCTAAGAAAATTAGTTTAGTTAGTAAAAACAATATGCTAATCAATGGGATCAATCTGTTTATATAAAACTTTGAAAAATATTCTATAACATACATTCAAAAATATATTTGGTCTCTAACATGATACTAAATATTTGTTACTACTTTGGGTATGAACATAATTACATCCTAAATGGTGATCAAATATGAAGAACCATAATATTTTGACTCTCTATATATCCAGTAAATATCATTACAAATAACATGCCATATTTCTTTAAAAACTAAGTAGGTACACAATCCAATATCAATATTTACTAGAAGGTATAGTAACTATAACATCTTGCATATTATTAAAATACAAACACCTCTCCAAATATTTTCTAGTTTCCTCCTCTGGTTTGCAAGAAATGTGGCTAGAAATGTTATCCAAAATATATCTATAGACATGTCAATAGAAATTAGGAGGAAAGTAGGATCAAGAATGGGAAATGACCTCTAAAAATAGCAACTTTTAAATAAAATATGGCACACACTATTATTCTTACATGTAGCTATAAATTTACTCTAATGCAATTAGTCAATACCAGCTCAAATCACACGATTCATGGTCTTGAAAATATACTTTCAAAGTGATTTGACCATATGCTTTGTTGTTTCCTGCCATGCATAGCTATTCTAGAGCACTCCATATTCTGTTATTTTTGAATAATTCTCACATCCTGTTATTTTGACACACAAGCTATCATAGCATCCAACTAGAACATAGATTATTCTACTACAAAGCTAGTGCCAGCTTACTCCAATTTTTGTAGCTAAAGCATGGTAACCTTCAAAAAGACTCTGAAGCAATGGTCTATCTTATATTTCAAAATTATTATTTTTTTTACAAAATTCTATAAAATTATTACTAATTTATTCTATATTTCAAATATCAGTAAACCATGTAATTATTCCTTAAAAATACATAAAATCATCTTAAAATAGATAAAAACTCATTTTATTTTATTCACTACACTCAACATTATTAACAACATAAATAACGATTAATACTTGGCACATACTGTATTAGTTTAATAAAAAATGGACAAAAAAAGGCTAGCTACAAAAAAATAAGACAATTTTGTAGGCTCATCACTCCTCTCCACTAATTTTGATGTATATCCTCATGCATTTTTCTTGGCCAAAGTTGCATACATATCTAACTCCTTAAAAAAGATGCTCCAAAACTTATTTTTTGTAGACTAGTATCCCTTGTTCTCTTGAACCTTTGATAACCATTACTAGAATTAATATTCCGGTCGTGGCCTAGCCTCATAATAATATGGAACATGGGTGATCATAGTGAGTGAAGAAAACCACAATTCTATACATTTATTTTTTATTGTTGTAATCACCTTAATTATATTTATGGGACCAAAATAGATTTATGGGTGAAACAAGATCCCTTTCCTTCCAATTTAAAGTCATCTCATCCCATATTTACCTACATGCTACTCGAGCCCTGCCAAAGTTATCTCTATAGAAATTTCTAAAATGTGTTAAACATGAATGGATGTGATTAAAATATATCTTCTTAATAGCTACTTCACCCATCAAAGTGTAGTGTACACCAAAAAGAGTAGTGTACACAACAAAATATAAGGTTCCATTTCAATTGGTGTATATTGTCTCACACTTTTCTTGTAGTGCAAGTAATTATGAAGGGTAGAGATGTATGGATGTAACTAAACATCACTAGTATATAGATGAGGTAAAAATTTGACATCATCCAGATGTACAAATTTATGCAAATAAAATTCACATAACATGTCTTTCTGCTCTATTGGACTATGCAAAAATGCTTCAACAAAAAAATTAAGAAAAATTTAAATCATATGATAGATTAGAATATATTCTTATTACCTACAATCTATAGTATTATTATTATAGAAATAGGCTACAAATAATTTCAAGTGACCTGTAGTTAACCAACTTGTCTACAATATGGCATAAGTTATTTATCGTAGTCCTAATATTGGTTATCTCTTCAACCTGGTTTCTTTTCAATGTCTTTAAGAATCTTAGTGTATCAAGGTGCCCTTCTAAGTAAGATATTATCTCATCCACATTTATATTGTTGTATTATGATTATCTAATGTGATGAAACCCTTGAATAACAACAATCTATATTTGAACTACAAATTTAAGGATTTTAGTTTGTGTTCCCCTTTCCATCGATGATATTATATCCATTATTTTAATAATAAATTGCTTGACCACTTCTGCTAGGTCTATATCAAGTTGATTCAGTGCATCATGCCATTCTAGCACCTTGAATATTGTAGTCCTATGCTCTGACTCTATTTTTGGTTCATCTTATTTTGAAGCTTGTTCTAGTGCACCTTGTTCTAAAATCTATTCAGATGCACCCTGTTTTAGTGTCTATTCTAGAGTTACTTGATCCAGTACATTATTTGCTTTAATGGAATCCTATTTGATTTCTATCGATGCCTTCTCTTCATGATGTACATAAACTTGTTATGATGTAACTAAATCTAAACCTTTTGAAACACTTTTATTTATACTATTTACATCAAGACCAGATAGAATTTTCCCCTTATCCTAAATTTTTTGATTTGGAGCAACTTTATTTTACCTATGTCTTTGAATTCATGTTATGGGAGGTTGTTCTAATGTAACTTTTTCTTTGTGATATTCTTATAGTACCTCATATTTCTCATTACTAGAGACAATACTAAAAAATACTACAACCTCATCATGTGCACTAGAATATTCTAGCGCTTATTCCTAGTACTTTCTCAAATTCTTAGAAGGCATTTTTTTTCTTATTCTAATATCTTATAATTTTGTAATCTCATGGCTACTTTATTCTACTTCTAGCAACACTTATTTCTACCTATAGATAATATTTACGTACATGGGTGGATTCATGAGAATACGGGTGAGCCTCTTCCTACACAAAGGTTTCTTTTGGTATTACTATAGCCTATTATAGTGTAGATATTTCTTTTGATGCAAGGGTTTCCTCCTACATATATCATTCTACTTGGGTAAATATTTTCTTATCATCAAACCAAATTATAACTTTACATTACCTTTTTCTCTACACTAGTGTATATTAATTTTTTAAAGATGTCTTTATAGTATCTGGTGTAGCTTTAATATGTATTTTCATGCTAGTCCCAAAAATATTCCTTGTAGGTATAGATATTTTTGGTGGAGGGATTTATTCGTTAGAAACTATGTTGGAAACCCTAGGCTATTTTTTGTTATTACCCCCAAATATCTTTTGTGTAGAGGGTGTTTCATCCTCTAGGATTTTTTTAGTTGTCTATTTCTTTTTACTTTTAGATATTTCTTTTATTTCCTTCTTGTGATATTCAAGAGTTGAAGCTTCAAACTATGAATTCATAAATCACTTCCATGAATTCTAATTCCTCTAAATATTCTTACATAGCAGTTTGATCAATTCATAGAGCTTAATAAAACCTTGCCCTTCCTAGACTCTTTTAGCCATGTCACACAAAGCATTATGGAAATATACAGATACATTAATTCTTACCTCAAGTTTGTGATTACCTTTTTGAGATGGATTAAAATATTTACATGATTTCTAGAAATAACATGTCAAATATTTCATGACCCAAAGTGTAATTTCATTCCATGGTACCTCTAGACAATACTGTTTAATGCCTTTCTAGAGTTTATTTTTAAATTTTGAATTTAGGTTCAAGGTCACCCCTACTCTAAAATAATTAAAAATGTTAAGGAGAGTATCTCTTAATGTTTTGTGATCTCTTCTCCCTCATAAGGAATTTCATAGATTTGATTGAGAACTTCTAGATTTATCTTAATAGTCTTGTCAATCCTTGCATAATTATTTTGAAGTGATTCTAAAAATTTTGTTTCTAGGGCCTCCACATAACCTTTGAATTTATATAGAAAGTCCATCTATCTGACCTACTGAAATACTATGATAATATCAAGGTGTTTCTATAGCTTGTCAATGGTGTCTGATTTGGTTTCACTTTTTGGTTCTCTCTTGATATTTTCTTCTACCTATACACCAAATTACATAGCTTTTATCGCACTCATTCACAAGAATACAATATTTTTTCCTCTACATGTTTTCTACTTTCCCTTATGCCAACAACATGAAAATGATAATAAAATTACCTTTTCACTATTTTGATGCATGTAGATAATTTTTGGTTATGGTGGAATCTCACCTTGGAAGACACCACATGCTTCGAAAGGGGTATCATCAAGTGCATGCATCAATATGATCATATTTTAATGGATGATGGATATTTTGCATTATTTTTGCTATTATAATTGGTAGGTGGTGGGTTGATGATGTACACAGTGTCATGATAAATTATACCTTTCCAAATTTCCAAAGCTACAAAATTATTCTTTAATCTATAATCAACTACCCTATTTCATGTGCAATTAATGTGTTATTTCCTTTGTTGTCTAATTTTAAAAACTTATTGAATTTTGTGGCCCTAGTTGTTCTAACTCATATCTTAACATGCATAATCAAGAATAACTACTTCTTATCCCTTTCTTGTCAACTAACACTAAGGTACCACATTTACCATAAAATCATGCAATCACATGGCCTCGTAATAACTATTGCACTATCCAAGGTAATCTCATACACTTATTTAGTTATAATTATTATGAAAATATGTAATAGGGTCTAACACTTCATTGTTGTCTACAATATATCCTTGATGGTGCTTCTATTATGTGTGCCCTTTATCTACCACCTTTCCTCATGGATAATATTGATGATGCTTGTATTGCAAAAAAAAAATTAAATGGAAAAACAAATATGTTGATCTATTTTGGTGCCAATAACTAAGTTCTTTTAGTGCACCAAGACCAACATGCTAGAGAAACCTGTAAATTTTGGAGTAATCAATTACTTAGTCTAGAGAAAATTAGGATTGAGTTTACAATAACCAAGGGTATTCTAGATTATCTTTTGGAATATCATTTTGCAATTTTACTTATATATATAAACATGCTGAAATAAATTATAATTGATGTAATTCTAAGTCCAAATAATAGTAAATTAAAATAAAATGCTGGTAAGGACCCATTGTTTGTGGAAGATTCTGACTCGGAGGATTTTTCTCCCTCAGCTAGGAAGTTGAAGCTAATCCTAGAGCAGGTGCTAGGAGGTTTTAGAATCCTGGTTCCTATTCAAGTGGTTAGAATATAAAGACTCTTAATTTGATGATCCTAAAGTTAAATCCATCGATGATTGATTCTACATAGACATCAATTTCCTACGTTGAGGATATTCTTGCCCTCATGAGATGGCAATTGTCTAATGGAAATAATGCCAAGGAAGAGAATGACGTTGGTCCTAATAGGACAAATTTTTTATTTTGGATGGTTTTTCTCTGCTCCAATTTTGATTAAGGCTTGGGGCCTACATACCTAGTTAGTCATGTTCTATTTAGGGATGTATATACATTGGTTCTATATTTTGGTTTAGGTTGATTGTGTTTTTTATAGTTCTCAGCCTATAGTTTGTTGATCTTGTGTTGGTCTTACTTTACCTCCTAATGTGCTCAGAGGTTAGTTCTATTTTTTGTTAAGGGTTGGTGATCCTTTCAAAAATCCTTCATCTATATTATGAAAAATAATAATAAAATGCATACTTTACTATTAAAAATGTTCCATGCATCTTTTACAGGCATTGGTTATTATATTCTTAGAATTATTGAAAGTTGAAATATACATAGATGCGGTTGTTAGAATTCCTCAAATACTATCATTTTTTAAAGGTAAACAAGTTAAAAACTATTTTTTATATAAGCCTTAATTCAATATCACCTCAAAGAAAATTGCACTATCAAATAATATTTTTTGAATTCATAATCATTCTAATTTTATGGTAGAAGAGGAATCCTCTTCTACAACATATAAGTCTAATTGTGAAAAGCAGTATTGACCAAATTCCACCTTAGTAAGTGGCTTATGATACAATCATAAAAAATATCTATTTATCACAAATTTTCTCCTTATATCATCAATAAGAGAAATATGAACAACTCCATTCTTGAATATTTCTTTAATTTCATAAGTTCCTAGCCATTGGTTTTGTAATTTTCCAAGAAAAATATCATACTGAGAATAAAAAAATAGTGTCTAATTGCTTGGTTTATACTTGCTAATCCTGATGTAACTCTCATGCCATATTTTCCATTGTTTTTGAATAACCTTCATTTGGTGAAGTTGCTCCAATCAGTGTTCATCCAATTCATTCAATTACAAAATCCTCTCTTGTTGTACTTATGACAACTCAATGCCTACTTACAAAGATATGTGAAGTGTTATTCACCCAAATTCAATTGGAAAAATATATTTTTTTATCATAGACCATTTCGTAACTCTTGTTATGGATTTATGTGTAGTATTGTATGCCTATATGGCCCCTGTAAACCTATTCATCCATTTTTTCCTATGAGAAGCCACTATTTTTGTTAGTATATTTTGTAATTCCCTATTTATGATTGCTACTTGATAGTTTAATTGGGGGTGATAGGGTGATGATTTTTTTATGTTTGTTCTCATAAAATTTATTAAATGCTTCTATGACCTTGGATGTAAATGTAGGTCCTTGGTATGAAACAATAGAGTATGGAGCACCAAATCATTGAAAATTTTAGGTATAGAAGAAATTAGCTACCTTTTTTTTATGAGCATAAGTAAAAGCATGTGCTTTAGCCCACTTTTTCACATAATAAATACACACTAGAATGTGTTTTTTTCCTTGATAATGTGGGTCAATGGGTCCAATAAAATATATCCCCTAATTTTTAAATGTTTCTAAAACTACTTGAGGTTGTAAAGGAATTTTATTTGTTGTAGTTGGTTTACCTATTTGTTGGCATGGATCACAATGTTGCATGTATTATTTTACATCTTGATGAAGTGATGGCCAATAATATCTTGCTCATATATATTTTTAAATGATGTGATTTATAATGGTTCATTGTACTATGCTTGAAGGATATCTTATAGCTCATCTTCTCAAATACATTGATCTAAAATATAATTGGGTCTAAATTTATATAGTAGACCGCTAATTGACTTTAATTATAACCTTTATATAGTAGACACTAAATTCATCAAAAAAAAAATTATTTTTCTCCAACAAGTGTATCTAACACTTGATAATTAAATGAAAATGGAAAGTGGTCCTTGCATGTGGATTTTTCAATTCATAATAATCAATACACACTCTCATATTCTTATTATTATTGGTAATATTAACTAATGGAGAAACTCATTGGATTTTAGAAATAGGGTAAATGTATCCCACTTCTAATAGCTTCTCAATTTTATCTTTAAAAATATCACATAAGGTAGTATGTAATATGCTTTGTGGTTGTCATACAAGCTTAATATCCTTAGTATAGATATGATGAGTACATATGTTTGAATAAATTCTTGTCATATATTTATAAATTCTTGTCACATCCTAATACATCAACCAAATTTTTCTCTTGATCATTTTACAACCAACTATTGATAATCACAAATTTTTCTAGTTTTATCTCTATTTGTTTTGTACTAGGATACATTGAATTGATTCCTTCGATTTTACCACCCAAAGAATTGAGATGAAAATAGTGTGATAAAAAAGAATATAAAATTCTAGTTTCTTTATCAAAAGTAATCCTTGAAGGAATTAAATTTGATATAGGGTAATGAAAATATGAGAGAGGATGATGATGCCATCCATGTGGCATGTTGGAAGAGTTTCTTGTATTGGGATGGGTGAAAAATACTTAGGATCTTGATATTTGTCCTTCCATAATTATCTATGGATAGTAAGAAGTTCATCTTCAAGTCTTGAGTTGTATAATTTATTGAGCAAAATAGTATCATCCTCAAAAGATAACTCTTTCTAATGGGTTTAGCTATAATTTTACAATAGTGGTAAAAGCTTTGGCCTCTCTTTGAGAGGTCCAAGGTTCAAACCCCACTAAGTATGAGGGGATTAGGATCCCTCATAAAAACCTATGTAAAATCATTGAAAAAAAACTCTTTCTAATGGGTTTAATTCTTATGCATAATATTTTATAGCTATGGTATCTAAGGTTGAAATGTCCTATTCATTTTCTTCATCTAATTGAAGAAACCATAGGTTACTATAAAATTTAGTTGATACTTTTGGAAGAGGGTATAATGAAATATTTTTAGAATCAATACCATGTGATATGGTCAGATATCTTGATCTACAATCAATAAAAGTGATTGTTGTGGTAAGCCAAGGTCTTCTTAAAATTATTGTGTAATCATTTATAGTAGTTCAAGGTTGTAATACCAAAAAGTTGAATGGATATTACCATGATAAAACTATTACAAGAATATTTTCTATTATTCCTTCTATTTTTGCAAACCATGTTACACACATAGGATTTGAGTTGTTTAATCATAATTTTTTAATTGTATCCTTCATCATAACATTAATAGTTGCCCCTATGTCAAGTAGATAATTAGATATATGAACTGACCCTATTATTTTATGACTAGTAGACTTCTTGGATCTCCATACTTAGGTGGAATAAGTTTTCTTAAAAGTATGTCTACTAGTTTTCCATCCACCTATATCATTTTAAGATACGATCTCTTTTTCCTTGTTTTTTATACACATTTCCTAAAAGGTCTTGTTAATCATAGGTACATATTTAATGGAATGCAGTAAAGGGATTACTATATTTAAATATTCTAACTCCTTTACCAAATTAAATTTTAGAATTTCACAATAATAGATATGCAAAGCATTACACAAAATATGAAGAGAAGAGTGGAACTGATTGATTTATTCCAAGGATCAACTCTGTATAAATAGCAGAGTTGATCATTGAGAGTCGTTGGATTACAACAACTCATCAGACCTGATGAAGACACCACTGAGAGTTCTCCTGACACATGGAGGAGTGGAAACTCAAGTGTCTATCCTAGTGGAACTTAAGAGAATATTCTCTTATTCTAACACCCCCCTTAAGTGATACTAGGGGTGAATTGTACAAATGAGTCCTGGCAACAAGGCCTGATGAGGTACTCATGTACAATGACTTCTTTTGAAGAGATGGTAAAACCCAATGGGAAAAAACCATCAATCAAAAGGAAGTTAGAGGCTTGTCTTCGTATGGCGAAGATTGTCCTCCTAATACAATAGATAGTTGGTAAAAACCCCTATGGGAAAAACCAACTATGAGAAGAAGAGAGGCATGTCTTCGTATGGTAAAGATTGTCCTCTTTAACAAGAAAGAAATATGAGTCCCGACAACTTGGCCTGATTAGGTACTCATTTACATAATATTGTTGGTGAAAAAACCCCTGTGGGGAAAAACCAACAATGTGAGGCTTGTCTTCGTATGGTGAAGATTGTCCTCCTAATACAATAGATAGTTGGTAAAAAACCTATGGGGAAAAACCAACTATGAGAAGAAGAGAGGCATGTCTTTGTATGGCGAAGATTGTCCTCTTTAACAAGAAAGAAAGATGAGTCCCGACAACTTGGCCTGATTAGGTACTCATTTACATAATATTGTTGGTGAAAAAACCTTATGGGAAAAAACCAACAATGTGAGGCTTGTCTTCGTATGGCGAATATTGTCCTCTTTATACAAGAAAAAATATGAGGCCCAACAACTAGGCCTGATTAGGTACTCATATACAATAAATAGTTGGTGAAAAAACCCCTGTGGGGAAAAACCAACTATTAGAAGAAGATTATCATCATAATTCCAATCAATGCAGTTGTATAACTCCAAGCTTATCTCGCAACTGAAGGTAACGTGGAGAAGGAAATGACTTGGTGAAGATATCTATAATTTGTGCCTCAGTTGGAATATATTCCAAGTGTATGTCCCCACTCTGAATATGCTACCTTATGAAGTGCATGTGTATCTCAATGTGCTTGGTTCATTGATGTTCAACTGGATTGCATGCAATATGAATTGTGCTCTGATTGTCACACCAAAGAGTTATAGGATGTTCATGGGTGAAACCAAATTCTCTCAGAATTTGATGAAGCCAAAGAGCTTCCTAACTAGCCAAAATTGTTGCCCTGTATTCTGCCTCTATAGAAGATAGGATAACTAGGATATTGGTGAGGAACCAAGGAAAAATACATAGCCTGAGGTGGAACATCTATCTTCTACTGAACCTACCCAATCTGAATATGTGTAGCCAATTATATCCATGGATTTTCCCTTGTAGAAGAGCCCAAAGTGAGTAGTGCCCTGCAAGTAACGGAGGATTATTTTTGTTGCTTGCCAATGACTGAAGTGAGGCTGATGAGAGAATCTGGATATGAGGCCAACAACATATGAGATGTCTGGGTGAGTATGAGTAAGGTATAGCAAACTTCCTACAAGCTGATGGTATAGAGTGGCATCACAAAGAGGGGATGAGCAGGAAGTACTAAGATTAATGCCAGATTGAAAGGGGGTAGGAGAGGGTTTGCAATATATCATTTTGAATATTTGTAGAAGATCTAGAGTGTACTTTTGTTGGCACAAAGAAATACCTTCATCTGTTTGACTTATTTGGATCCCAAGGAAGTAATGAGCTTTACCTAGATCAGCCATTTCAATTTTTTTAGAGAGTGAGTCTTTTATAGTCTGAATGTGAGTCAAGTTACTACTAGTGAGAAGAAGGTCATCAACATATAGGACAAGAATGGTGATTTTGCCTTCATTTCTCCAAATGTAAACTGTGTTATCAGACTCACAATGAGAAAAACCTACTGAAAGAAGGAAGGAGTCCATATTTTCATACCAAGCTCTAGGGGCTTGTTTGAGGCCATAGAGAGACTTTTTAAGCCTACAAACAAGAGAGGAGTCTTGAGTGAAACCAACAGGTTGTTCCATGAATATCTCTTCCTTTAAATCTCCATGTAAGAAAGCACTTTTTACATCCATTTGATAGACTGGCCATTTATGGGAAGTAGCCAGAGCAAGAACCAATCTAACAGAATCCATTTTAGCAACTAGAGCAAAGGTTTCTGCATAATCAATACCTTCAATTTGAGAAAAACCTTTCGCTACAAGATGAGCCTTGTGTTTGTCTATTTCTCCATTAGGCCCATATTTGGTTTTGAAGATCCATTTACAATGAACTAATTTCCTTCCTTTAGGTAAGGGAACTAAATCCCAAGTCTTGTTTTTTATCAAGGAAGAAAATTATTGTTTTCCATGGCATCATCCCATTCCTTAATACCTGAGGCTTCTTTGAAGGATTGAGGATCAGAGGAAATAGACTGACATACAAGACCAGTGCCTATGGGGTTGGATGATCTAGTTGAAGGAAGATTTTGGATGTAAGGAGTAGCTTCTTTAACAATGGTGCGGGCCCATTTTGTCATAGAGGAAGGAGTTGAAGGAGTTGAAAGACATTGAGATGGAGTTATAGGTTCTTCATCTTGATTATCAATGACCAAGTTAACTTCAAGAGTTGGCTCTTCATAATATTGAGGTTCTACTATAGGAGAAGGCTCAATGGAGGAAGAGGGCTTTTGAGGATATTTTTGAGGGAATGTTTCATCAAATTGGACATTCCTATGAAAGAAAACCTCATGAGTTGAGGGATCAAGAAGCATGTATACTTTCAATTCTTCACAATAACCGATAAAGATGAGATTTTTGCTTTTCTTATCAAGAGCCTTCCTTTTCTTCTTTGGGATGTGAGCCCAAGTAGTACACCCAAAGATATTGAAGTAGGAAACATCTGGTTTTGAGCCAGACCATGCTTCTTCAGGAGTTAAATGGTCAAGAGCTTTATGAGGTGTGCGATTTTGAATATAATTTGCACAGTTAATAGCTTCTGCCCAATTTTTTTTTGGGAAGATCTCTTGAATGGAGCATACAATTTGCCATCTCTTTTAGGGTTCAGTTTTTCCTTTCTGCAATGCCATTTTGCTGAGGATTATGGGAGACATAATGTTGATGAATGATACCATGACTTGAAAGAAATATGGAGAACTCATTACTGCAGTATTCCCCCCATTATCAGTGCGAATCTTCTTGATTTTGCAAGATGCCTGATTTTCAACTAAGGCTTTAAAAACTTTAAAGTGGGATAAAACATCACTTTTATATTTTAGAAAGTAGACCCAGGACCTTCTAGAAAAATCATCAATAAAGGTTAGAGCATACTTTTCTCCTTTGAAATATGGTTCAGGAAAGGTCATTAAGTCACTATGGATTAAATCTAGAGGGGATGAGGTTTTTGGAGAACTACTTGGGTGGAAAGGATCTTGATGTTGCTTTCCAAGAGCACATCCAGGACAAAATCCATTACTAGAAGAGACTTGGGGTAAACATGTTACCATATCATGGGTGCTCAAATCCTTTAGGTAGTTGTAACTAAGATGACCAAACCTTTCATGCCAAATTTGACTTTTAAGATCTCCATGAGCCACAAAATAGGAGGCTCCTTCTAGATTTTGGAAGCCTTTGAAGTGAAATAGATGAGAGTTATGATCGATATTTCCTTTGGCTATAAGAGAATGAGGATCTTGGAAGTCTCTTATCTCAACTCCTATTGGGGAGAAGAGAACAATTTTCCCCTTTCTAAAAGTACAAATCTGATAGATGGAGAGGAGATTGGTGGTAATGTTTGGAACATAGAGAACATTGTTTATAGAGCCACCATCAATGGTTATGTCCCCTTTTCCTTTGACAGGGATAAAGGAAGAGTCACCCACTTCTATGCTACAAGTAGAGCTAGAGGAGATAGAAGAAAAAGACTTATCTGAAGCAATCATGTGATGAGTAGCTCCAGAATCTAGGACCCAAAAATTAGAGGAAGAATTGGAGGTTTTTCCTTGAACATTAAGGGCTTTTCCTATTTTCTTTTTATTGTCTATATTTTGATCTTTTATAGCTGCCTCTAGTTGCTGTAATATTTTCTAGCATTTGTTTGCAGAGTGACCATTCTTTTTATAGTGAGTACATGTTATGGGGGTCTTTTCCTTATTTTTGAATTTTTCTTTAGAAGAGGTGGAGGCTACTAAGGCTTTAAAGGAAGAGGAAGAAGAAGATATTTCATATCTAGCAAGTTTGGTTTCTTCCCTAGTTAATCTATCACAAAATTCTTCTAAAGAAGGCATTTTAAAGGTTGTACCAAGAGCATATTTGGTAGATATAAATGTGGTAGAAAATATTTGAAAAACACCATTTAGCTTAGAAAGGATTAGATAAATGCATTCCTCTTCAGTCTTAGTCTTCCCACTGCCTTTGTATTGAGTGAGGATTTCTTTGAACTTAGTGAGGAAGTCAACAATACTACTAAAATCTTCAGGAGACAAAGATGTTAGTTCTGCTTCTAGTTGCATTGATCTCATCTGATCTACTTTCCCAAACAAGGTCTTTAGTTTCTCCCAACTTTCATGAGGAGTTTTGCAATCTGTAATGTGAAACCACAAACTTTCATGAACATTAGAGCTAATAATACCCATAGTTTCATGCATTTTTCCTTTATGAACAAAAATTTCATATTCTTTCTCAAATTCTGGTTGCTTTTCTTCTAACAAATGAGTAAGGCCTTTTTGAGATATAAGATTTAAGATTTTAGGTTTCCAAGTGTGAAAGTTATGAGGGGTGAGAGGTTCAATTGAATTCATCATCTTAAAAGGTTTGAAGTTTTAATTAACCAATATATCCCCCCTTAGAACTTCAAAAATTATATTAATGCAAAAGGTTAAGGTTGATGAAGCTTTTCAATATTAAAATAACTCAATATACCCACCCTAACGAGAGGGAAACTATAAGTATAATGAGTTTTGAGTATTGTTTGCTTTTGAATTGCCAATTCCTCTTAGTTCCTCTCAATACTCGCCCTTACTTGAGGGAAACTATAAGTATAGAGAAGAGTTTGTCAAGGGGTGTAGGCTTGAAATGCAGAGAATTCAACCTATTTTTTCTTTGGATTTTCTCAAAACTTGCCCTTACTAGAGGGAAACTATAAGTGAGAGAGATATCCAAAAGAAATAATGGATGAATGAAAAATATATGCCAGGCCTTTATACCAAGTGCCTCCAAAAACCCGCCCTTACGTGAGGGAAACTATAAGTTTTTAGTGGTAATGATACATGGAACGTAGGCAAATATATTTTGAGGATGAAGATATTAATTTTAAACACAATTATATGTTTTTTTAGATAAATAACAAATATAAAAATAAGTTGATTGTTTTTAATATTTCAACAATAACACCTTAGTGAGAAAAAATTTAATATCTCTTCCTTACAATATTAATTTGAAATATGTTAACATAACAAATATGAAAATAAGTTGAGTGTTTTAATATTTCAACAATAACACCTTAGTGAAAAAATGTTAAAATATCTTCCTTACAATATTTATTTGAAATAAATATGTTAACATTAAAGAAGAGAAATGAATTTAAAAAAAAAAACTAGAACTCCTTTTGATAAAAATTGTTATAACAATATCTACTTATTAAAAAAAAATTAGTTATTCCCTTAAAAAGATAATCAAAATAGGAGAATTATTTTAGAGAGTGTAAGCATATGCAATTTTATATCTATTAATTACACCTCTAAATAAATATGCCTAAAAGGGAAAAAAATGAGGAGAAGATAGGAAAAATTATACAACCCCCCTAAAGAGACACAAATGTGCATTAAATTGCACATAAACCCCCCCCAAAATTTTATTATTTATTGGTTACAATTGACTACGACTTTTCAAAGGCCCTTTAAAAGGCTCTTTGAAGAGGAGTCCAATTTATACTTCGAAATCAAAGTTTTTAATAACCCTTTTAAAAAATATATTTGGAGGAAAAAATAAATTTAAACAATGCCTTTTGGGACCTGAGAAAAGACAGGTGAAAAACAAAGAGGTAGCCTATTCAGAGCAGAGGAGACGTGCTCAATAGAAATGAGAGCGGTTAAAAAATATACAGGTTTATCGGATCAGAAGAGGTGCTCAGGGAGATGAAAACTCCCTCTAGAACAGGCTTCAAAAAAATATTTTCTTCTTTGTAGCGACGTTGGTTTGATCCAGGCGGAGCTAACCTGAGAGCTGAGGACACCGAGAATGAAACGATGCCACCTACGCAGATGAACCAAAGGGACTATAGAAATATATAAAATATATTACCTTGATTTCAAGGAACCGAGGATGCGAGGATGATTGAAATTGAAGTCGTTACCTAAAAAAAAAAAAAAAAAAAAAAAAAAAAATATATATATATATATATAATATACCTTTAGTTATCTGCAAAAAATTTGAGATGAGAGCTCGATTTTCATAGAGGTTTGTGTGAAAACGTTGAGTTTTTAAGAACCTTCCCTGCAGAAGAAATTAGAGATAAAAATAATTCTAAACTTTGAATCAGGCAAGTGCAAGGAATGAGAGATGATAAAATAATAGAGATGTGAGTTGTTCTTCCACCAGGTGAGAAGAATATAAGGAGTGACGCGAAAGAGAGCTTCGTATCCAGATACACCTAGTGAGAAGATTCAAAGCTACGAAGGAGGACACCAAGAGCCACGTGTGGGTGGCACACCAAGCCTAATGTTCCCGAAGAAAACACACTTGAAGCTGAATTAAAAAATTGATTTCCCTGCAGAATATTTTAGAAAAAAACTATACTTTGAAACAAGTAAGTGCTAGGAACCAGAGACGTTAAAACAGTAGAGATGTGAGTTGTTCTTCCACCAGGTGAGAAGAATATAAGGAGCGACGCGTTAGAGAGCGTCGTATCTAGATACACCTAGTGAGAAGATTCGAAGCTATGAAGGAGGACGCCAAGAGCCACGTGTGGGTGGCGCGCCAAGCCTAACGTACCCAAAGAAATCACACTTGAAGCTGAATAAAAAAATGTATCTGGTTAATAGAAAAAATGGATTCACGATTTAGCTATATTAATTGCAATCTAAAACCATAAAATCTAATTGCAATCTATGGGCCAAAAAAAAGGAGGAGCCACGTATATGGAGGCAGCGCCAAATAAAAATTTGGGCCTCAAAAAAAGAAACGTAGCGCCAAAAGGAGATTTGGTCTACGAACTTTAAATAAAATGCAGCTTAAAATTTTATTTTGGACCACGAAAAATAGTAAATGAATCGAAACGAGGAATGAGAAATATATTTTTTGAAGAAAAAAATTCTCAAGCATGAAACAATTTCAATTCATATATTTTAACAATGAAGATTTTGCTAAGAAAAAATATGGATAAAAAACTGACTTATTGCATTATAATCAAGCAAGTTAGTCAAATAAAAATCCAAACAAGTGAACCAAATCCTTAGAACCTTCAAGAGAGAATGCTAGCAAAATCTATCCTGCTCTGGTACCATGTTAGAATTTCACAATAATAGATATGCAAAGCATTACACAAAATATGAAGAGAAGAGTGGAACTGATTGATTTATTCCAAGGATCAACTATGTATAAATAGCAGAGTTGATCATTGAGAGTCGTTGGATTACAACAACTCATCAGACCTGATGAAGACACCACTAAGAGTTCTCCTGACACATGGAGGAGTGGAAACTCAAGTGTCTATCCTAGTGGAACTTAAGAGAATATTCTCTTATTCTAACATTAAGTTCTATAGAATATGTTTCTATTATTTTGGATCTTCCAAGATAAGGTACTTTCTTAGATAAAGATGAAAAATTATTTTGAGAGACATTTTATTTTTCTTATCATTGTTACTTAGGTGTAGATGGTTCTTCTTGATTATTCTAATCAACTCTCATTTCTATATTAATTGGTGGAGTAGTGTTAAGAAGTATATTTCCTTAATGTAATTGGATGTTGTCATATTCAATGTAATTAAGCATGGTTGTATCTTTTAATTCATCTATATAGACAAATTCTAGCTATCTAGTGTTATTAGGGTTGGCCACAAGTCGACCCAGAAGTAGAGGGTGTTTAACCTACTAAAGTTATTGTTGGTGTTGTTGTCCTTAAGGGGAAATATGAGTAGGTCTATATAACAAACACTATTATTGGTTTTGATATTGATTGGTGACCTTGCATTTATGGAGGTAACCATGGTGGATTTTTTTGATTAAAATGTTGATACATCCATCCAATTTGAGACTATTCTTGAGGGGATGTCCATAACTACAAACAAAAATATTGAGAAGGTGTTGGATTGGATTGTCGTATAGACTAAGGATTGGTTCCCCAGTTCATAGGAACTCAAGGAGCATTTTGATATGGATATTAAGTAAACTTATCCCTCATATCTATCCTACAAAGTTAAGTTATTTTGTGTATTGAGTTTATTTTTCCATGGCAAATTTTAATCTAGGTAGAAAATGATATTGGTCCATAGGATGTCTCTTTTCACAAGTACTACATATAGCAAATATGGAAGTTTTTTTTAAAGGACATTCACGGATAGCATACTTCTTTATGCATCTTAGATAATATATGGTTAAATATTTAGTGGACCTATTATATGCATTCATTTCATCTAATATTCATATTGAGATACACTAAAATGTCAATTTTTATTGGTAAATTCTTCTATCAATTATTTATGTCATTCCCATTATTTCTAATTTTACGATTCCAATTTCTTATTTGAGAATAAATTTTACACAATTTAATAATTTATTGAATTTTAAGTTTATTTAGATATAATTTTTCCATAATATCCAATACTTCTCTTGATTCTCCCTATAATTCTCTCAAGAATATGGTTTTACTCAATTCTACATCTACACATCTACATATTTCTTGAACAAAAGCAAATCTATCCAAATAGCCTTCCAAATTCTCATCTTCATACTATTTCATCCTAAACAATTCATCCTTCTAATTCTTTGCTCTACAACACTCTTGGTATTTTTCCAAGAATAATATTTCCATTTCATTGTAGGTTCAAATAGAATTAGGTTCTAAGTCCATGAACCATTGTCATGTAAATTAATTTTTTCTTTGGTATTGATAAAATAAAGAGGGTTGAAGGACCCCAAACCTTTACACAGATCTCAAAAGATATACAATAAAAATATAATAGAAGATCATAAAAATGCAAGATAACCCTATCTTACTAAAACAAACAAACCTGGGCTAAACTAGTTGATGGAGAATCTAAAATAATATTCCTCCTGCTATCCTTCTATTTAACGTATCTGATGTAATACTCAATGCTTTACATAACTGATAAAGAAACTGCTAGCAATAATGTAATTTAGTGTGCTCAGATCCTTCATTGCATGATATCAATAAGTATTCTACTTTACTCTACCCTATTTATCTAGTAGCTTCATTATGAATTCTATAATCTCTTCCAACTCCATGGGGCATATGACTAGACCTTGAAATTCTCAGATTTAACTACCATATTTGTCATTTTATCGGCAAATTTGTTTCCACTCCATAAATATGTTTAACTTGAATTTTTTCTATGTTTTCCAAAATACTCCTCACATCTGTAATTATTTGGAAAATACTAGATTTATTTAAATCCCATTTTTTTGAATGGAAGTTATAATATTCTTGGAATCCCCCTTAAGAACAATTCTCCTAAATTCTAAATTCACTGTAATTCGGAGGCCTATAAGCATTGGCTTTGCTTTAGATTGGTGATTCATGATAATTTATAGATCCTCAGCATATGCAGCCACTACTTAACCTCTGTAATTCCTAATGAGTCCCCCACCACCAGCATGACCTAGGTTACCTTTTGGAGGTCCATCGAAGTTAATTTTTACCTAGTCTTTGTGGGGACATTCCCATCTGGTATCTAGTATCACCTTATTGATTTTTCTATATTTAAGATATTTTTTATCTAGAGAGGATCATTGAAAGAAATTCTTGGCCACATGTTTATAATACAATCCTCCAATAGCACTATTTTTATCCTGGCATAAACCCCAATTATTGCTCTAGTTTTATTTTTGAATACTCATCTATTTATTTCCAACCAAATCCCCTAGCAAATATGTGGAATGCATTTTTGCCAAAAAATAATGCTTCCTAAGTGCCACTATTCCCAAATATTGGTTAGAGAATCTGGAATGACCCAAGCAACATTAAATTCTCTCAATAACATATTTAGGATATCACGAAAAAAATCACAAGTCCAAATAGGTGGTCCACACACTCATCCTCTATGTTACATAAGGCACAAAAATTTGGAGCCACAATTTCTCTTTTTAACATATTGTATTTTGTAAGGATCTTATTGAGAATGGAATTCCAAAAAAATATAGCAACTTTAGGGCTGATTTTTAGCTTTTAAATTATTCTAAGCTCGGGTTTCTCTAAGGTTACTTTAACCAAGACTCTATATCCATCCTTCACTAAGTACTAGCCTTGTTGGTTTCTTCCCAAAATTATTTGATCCTCATCTAAAACTCTACCTAAATAATAAATCCTTAGGAGGTTTTGCAGATCTTTACCCCCTGAGCCTTGTATATCTTCTTACAAGATTTTCCACTGAAAATCACCCACCCTATGAATGTAACCATTAATTTTCTTACCATAGGTTCTGTTTAAATGTTCTTTAATATATTTGAACTTTCTTTAGTTTGCTAAAGGCTCCTCGTAAATACAAGGGTCTTTCCAAAAGTTAATTTTGTTTCCCCTACCTACTCTCGATTTTATACCTTACTATAAAAATTTCCTGCTATTGATTATATTTTACCAAAAAATAGACCCATGTGGAGGATTAGAATAATTGATAAAGTGGTTTCTACCCTCTAAGTATTTATTTTGGATAATTCTAGCCCATTTATCTAATGCTCCAATGAAAAGCCTCCAACCATAGTTAGCTATAAGGGATCTATTTAGATCTCTCGACTTCCTCAAACCAAGACCCCCATTCTATAAATGCTAGCAATAGTTATCTCAAGCTACCAGATGTATACATTTTTTGAATTCAATGCCATCTCATAAGAAATTATTTGTAGTCTTTCTAAATTCTCTTCCACTTTCCTTAGCATCCTTAGGAAAAACATGAAATAAATAGGGAGGCTTTGAAGCTTGTGTTTTATGAGTTATACTTTCCCTATAGAGGATAATAGAGATCCCTTCCATCCATGAAGTTTCCTATTAAATTTATCAATAATTGGATTCCAAAGTTCATCTTTCATCTTACCTATAAACAAAGGCAAACCAAGATAGATGATAGAGAAAGTTTCCTCCTTACAATACCACACTTTAACTATTTTATCTCTTATACTCTCCTCCGTATTTAAAAACATAATCCTATTTTTTTCATAATTTATTTTTTCGCCTGTAGCTTTTTCATAATAATCAAGGACTTTTTAAAACTCTAAATATTCTTCCTCGGTAGCTTTCCCAAGCAATAAAATATTATCCACAAATTGTTTATGAGATAAAGCTTCACCAATGGATGAATTTTTTAGACCTTTGATATTACCATCCTTTCTCTTTCTTTCCAAAGTTCTTCCCAAGGCACATGTCATAATGATAAAGAGATATGGAGACAACATATCACCCTTCCCGATTCCTATGCTAGAAGGAAATAACCCAATAGATTATCCATTGATCAATATTAAAAATTGAGGTTAGAAGTACACATATGAATCCATTCCTCCATTTTTCACTGAAACCCATTCAATCCATTAATTTATCTAATAAATACCATGAAAACCTATCATAGGCTTTGTTCATGTACAACTTAAGGAACATGTCTGACCCTTTCCTCCTTTGAAGAGAGTGTATTGTTTGATAAATTACAATGATGCTTTCAGTAATCTACTTACCTACCACATAACCTCCTTGATATTCATTAATGATTGAAGAGGTGATATTTTTCAATTGATTGGAAAAAAAATTAGTAAAAATTTTATAAATTGTATTATATAGACTGATTGGTCTAAATTCTTGTAATTTATCTGCCCCATATTTCTTGGGAATTAGAGCAAGGAAGGTATTATTCCATTTTTTAGCAACTTACTAGATTCTTGGGCTTATTGTATTGCATTGTAAAGTATTCTAGGGAGGAAGGAAACAATGTATTTTAGGGTGGAAGTTAATAATTTAAGTTTTTGGTTGTCATCTATATAATCATAATTTTGACATGAAACCTTAAACTCAAATAAGAATTGATTAATATTTTCAGACATAGTTCCCATGAAATTTGATTTTACAAAAGGTGAGATAACCTTCATGGGAGCTTTTAGGTCAGGATTTAATTGGATAGGGTATTGAAAATTTTGGGTAGGATTACTCTTTTTGCCATGATGGAGCAGATTACTAGACCTTTCCATGTTGTCTTTTTTCTATCGTTATATTTTCCCAACAAAAAATATAGATATTTTTAAATTATCCATATCATAAATATTTATCATTAGATTCATTCATGGTGACTTCTTGATTAAATACATATTTCTTTAGTAAATTAGATTATAAATATTCTAACTATGATAATACATGTTGTGGTTGATCCACAACACACCCCAAAATTGGGGACCCACCTTTTTCTTGCATTTTTTCAAAGATCTCAGTGACCCAGATGCTAAAAATCAAGAAAAAGGCAAAATTGCACAAAAATGAAAAAGTGTCGCGATATTGCGACATGTTGCTCCGTCATGGCCAACAATGAAAAGGTGTCGTGATATCGTGACATGTTGCTCCGTCGTAGCCGAAAATGAAAAAGTGTTGTGATATCGCGACATGTTGCTCCGTCGCGGTCTAGAGAGGAGAGAGAAAGACAGAATGGAAAATTGTCATGAAATCATGACATGTCACAAAATCATGGTCAAAATAGTCAAACAGGGCAAGGCAAAAAAGCATCACGATTTCGTGACAAGTAGAAAAAGGGCCCAAAATAGAAAAGTGTCATGATTTTACGACGAAAAGCCGACAAAGTGGTACGAAACGGAGAAGCATAGCGATTTCATGACAGAAAGATGCAAGATAGCACCAAGTGAAAAATGTCATGATTTCGCGACAGGTTACGGCCGAAGGCGTACCAAGTTAAAAACCTCATGATTTCGCAATAGGTTGTGGCCGAAGGCGTACCAAGTGAAAAACGTCATGATTTCATGACAGGTTGCGGCCAAAAGCGTATCAAGTGAAAAACTTCATGATTTCGCGACAGGTTGTAGCCGAAGGCGTACCAAGTGAAAAACGTCATGATTTCACGACAGGTTGCGATTGAAGGCGTACCAAGTGAAAAACATCACGATTTCATGATAGGTTGCGGCCAAAAGTGTACCAAGTGAAAAACATCATGATTTCGCGACAAGTTGCAGCCGAAGGCGTACCAATTGAAAAAGCATCACGATTTCGTGACAGGAAGCCGCAAGATAGCTTCGAATGAAAAAGTGTCATGATTTCATGACAGGAAGCAGCCGAGGCATACGGAGATGAAAAACATCGTGATTTCGCAACAAGAAGCAGCCTCACAGCTCAAAATAGAAAAATGTCATGATTTCATGACAGGTTGCATTGGCAAGGCTGCTGGCAGGAAAATGTTGCGATATCACGACATGTCACATTTTCACGATGAAAGCAAAGGAGCAAAGCTACATGCATAAAAATGTCATGATTTACATGGGGCCATTACAAAACGTGCATAGGAAGCGTGAAACACGTGGCGTATAGGTGTCAGGGTTACAGAAGCGTTACATGTCAACATAAAATATCGAACGTTTTGGCCTCGAACATAAATTCAAAAGCAACAAAAAGGTGAGAATACGAAGCGATGCATTATGGGAGGTGAAACGAAGCGACGCAAGGTGAAACAAAGAGTCGTATCAGATGGTATAAAATCATAAGAGCAGATTGATGCAGGGGTTGTAAATTGCTGCTAGCAGAGTTGCACAGCCAAGGGCGACAAGCCATTCTGGGCCTGCTATTGGAGCAATTTCCTTCACTTGTTCTGGATTTGTTAAACCTGGAACATTTTTTCATTGAAACTGATATATTATTTTAATGCAGAAATACAAAGAGTTGGCATCTCATTGATAAGAAAGGAGTCATTTTTTTTGCATGCAAGATTTAATGTTTTACCTTTCCCTTTCAGATTTCTAGGCTTCTAGGTGAAGTTTAATGCAAGTGTTCTTGGTTGCTTCATGCAAATGTCAAAATCTGAAATTACAGTAAAAACCCCAGAAACCCGCACCTAGCTTATCTAGATTGTGCGAATTTGTAGATTCAATTTCATGCAGAAAACCTCATTATCTTCGGTTTTGTCAAATCAAGATGGTAGCACTCTGGATGTAGTTTAGTTTCATTTTCATTTGTATTTATTTTATTTTCAATCCTTTATTTTATTTTTGCATTTTAATTACTGTCGTTTAAATAAATAATTGAAAATCCATCAAAGTTCGAGATTGAAATGTATTCATCTCTTGGATTTATTCACTTTGAGTCCATTGCAATTTCAAATTAAAATAAACCATAGTGCCCCTTGTTAACATTCACTTGCAACACTAAGGTATTCCCAACATTTAAATTGAACAACATCATTGGTATACAAAGAGCTAGCATAAAAGGAACCTTGGAGAAATTATCTATTGTAATTTCTTTGCAAGCAGAGGATTTTGGGACTCAGATCCTACTGGAGAGTGTGTTTTCACAATTGGGTGAAAATACCACTCAACAGATTGGTGCTAGAAGGAGTCATTTTTTTTGCATGCAAGATTTAATGTCTTACCTTTCCCTTTTAGATTTCTAGGCTTCTAGGTGAAGTTTAATGCAAGTGTTCTTGGTTGCTTCATGCGAATGTCTAAATCTGAAATTATAGTAAAAACCCCAGAAACCCACACCTAGCTTATCTAGATTGTGCGAATTTGCAGATTCAATAAGTTAGGTTGCATGCAGAAAACCTCATTATCTTCGGTTTTGTCAAATCAAGATGGTAGCACTCTAGATGTAGTTTAGTTTCATTTTCATTTGCATTTCTTTTATTTTCAATCATTTATTTTATTTTTGTATTTTAATTACCGTCGTTTAAATAAATAACTGAAAATCCATCAAAGTTCGAGATTGAAATGTATTCATCTCTTGGATTTATTCACTTTGAGTCCATTGCAATTTCAAATTAAAATAAACCATAGTGCCCCTTGTTAACATTCACTTGCAACACTAAGGTATTCCCAGCATTTAAATTGAACAACATCATTGGTATAAAAAGAGATAGCATAACAGGAACCTTGGAGAAATTATCTATTGTAATTTCTTTGCAAGTAGAGGATTTTGGGACTCAGATCCTACCGGAGAGTGTGTTTTCACAATTGGGTGAAAATACCACTCAACAATACACAAGGTGACTTTCACTAGATTACAAGATCAAATAGGTGTAAGAAAGTTTTAATTAAAGGGATATTCTATGGCTATATTATGGAGACAATTCTCCATTGGAAATCAATGGAATCATATTATAAATCAAAAATCTAGATTTCATTGTTGTAACCAAAATAGGATCAATAAAACTTGTATATATTTTTAGCAATTAATAGTGTAAGTTGTTCTTTACACATAGTACATAAATAATTCAGGCTATCTACATTCATATTTCAATATATAAATTAATTTTATTTGATTTACTATAATCCTTGATATACATATTAATTTGCTCATATTATTATATTGATATTTAATATTGTAGATATTTTATATTTTAAAGATGTGTGTGATATTTTTAAGATAATCTATGATATTTTGTGTTAGTCTAAAATTTTAAAAAACTAATAGTGGTACCAGAGCTACCACCAAACCTTGTCCAAATTGATATATTTTATTGAAAACACCATTATTAATTAGATTTATCCCTTTTAATAAAGTTAATTTAGATTTTGTTCACTTTGCAGTGAAGACTTTGACTCTATTGTTAAATATATTATAAAGTAGAAAAGGCTAGAGTATTTCCACTAGGTTTATACTTAGATTCACCATGATATATATTTTATATTATCTAGAGAAGAAGAGGAGAATCACTATTAAATATTGCAAGAAAACCAACATAGAATATAATTGGTCATTCAATGATATTCATAGTCACCCTAACATTGATATTGGATTCTACAGTAAGGAGGATAATCATATTGGGATCTTAGGTATGACCTAATACATTGAATATTTTAGAATTCAAAAATTATAATAGAGATTAAAAAATAAAAGTTTGGGAAGCTTCCTAGAAAAGATAAGAAGAATTTCATATTCAAATAATTTAAAGAAGAAGTAGAATCAGGTCAAATAGATATTTAACCTTGACATATTTGTAGCATCATTAGAAAAAAGTTTCATAAGTAATCTACATTGAATATAATAGGGCAAAAAAACCCCACATTGATAAAAAGGTATGAAAGCCTATTTGAATAAAACATGATTAAAGTTCTATTATAAAAATAAAGTGATGGTTATAAGTAGAGAAGCATAATAGAAAGGAGAAAAGCACATAAGATAAATATATCCAAAGGAATCTCAATAGAAAAATGAACACATAATAATGAACAAGAAATACATCAAAGAAGGTTAGCATAGAAAAAATTGTAGTGGAAATCTCATAAGAAGAAAAGTGATATGAAGAGACAAATATTAAGATCTACCATAACTAAAAAGATGCTATCTATCATAAGTGAAAGTTGAAAAGTTTAAACACCTCTATTGAAATAAGAGATAGGATGGCATTATTTGGCATGCAATATTTCATCAAAGAGTACTCCATCGAGTGACACTTCATAGAGAAACACATGCATTTAGTATCAAGCAAAATTTCAAGGAGGATAAGAAAATGTGTTACAACGTCAAGAAGACAAGAGACACCAAGGAAACTAATGAAATTTTTGGCTATGAGAATACTAGTGGAGAAACAATAATACAAAAAAATGATTCACATCAACATTATCCAAGGAATGCTTCACAATGTTATAGTGGAATGCTTCACAACAACTTTATCTAAGGAATTCTTTACATATTTATAATAGAATGTTACATAGAAGCATTATCTAAGAAATACAAAAGGTACTTCATAAATTTATCTAAGAGACATAATAAAACATCTCACAATATTATATAAGGGAATATTACAATAATAAACATGTAGATGCTTCACATCATTGGTAAGTTAGCAAAATAAATAACATGAAGAGATAACCAATGAATATCTTGTAGGAAGTGAAGGGACAAGTGTTAGAAAGAATGTAAGCACACTTAATTGGCATTTTTAATACCTAATAAGTGTTAAGCTAGTAGGAATATTGTAGAGAGTAATGCAAGACATTATAATAGTGATAAATAAAATATTTGAGTGGCATACACACTACCATGTAGCATTAGAGTTTATGTTACTAATGTTTTATTGTTAAGCAACTAACATTTTAAGGAGTTAGTGAAATTTGACAAAGGAAATAGCAAGGAGCACTTAGTAGAGTTGAATGCAAGCACAAGGTTCACAAGGTTAACAAGGTTAGTTGAAAATTAAAGCATTTGAAAAAAGAGCTTTAATTAAAGTTTTTAAGTTAGGAGTTATAAGGGTTGATAAAAGTTTTTTTTTCTATTTTTGAGTTAATTTTTTATGAGTTTGGAGTGATAAGGAATTCAACTATTGATTAAGTTAATTTGTTTATTTAATTTGTTTTAATTTTTGAAGAAATTTGGAGTATTTTTGAATTAGAAGATTTATTTTCTTATTTTTTGAGAAAATAAAAATATTAGAAGTTTTAAATTTTTTTCACATATAAACATTTCAAAGTTAAAAGGTTTTCAATATCAAAGGATTAGAAATTAAAAAAATGCATATTTCATTTTTGATTCATTTATAAACTAGGAAAACATAACATTTACTACTTCAAAGGAAATAAATCATAAAATAAAATTGCATATCATGGAAGAAATTATTAAAAATGCATTCAATGAGAATAGTGAAGAAATAGTGAAGTTAAAAATTTATTTTCAAAACTTGGTGGATGATCTTGATAAAAAGAAGAAAATAACATCACTAAATACTCTTGAGAACTCAAAAATAGATCTTGTTGCTACTAAATTTCAATATGATAGTACATAAAAAATAGATTCTATCATAGAATCTATGACTACTCAAAATGTTCTAGATTATCAAGTCTTACAATTTTTTTATAAGGAAAATAAAGAAAGAGTATCCTTGGTCCTACATAAATGGTTACATTATTTTCTTAAGAATACAAATTAACTTGAAGCACTAACTGAAATCACGAGGATAGGGAAACAAAAAGGAATATGCCAAGCATGATGCGTGTAGAACAAAACTTAACGCTAAAAACCTATGTATTGAAAAATGCATGAAAGGAAAGAACATCAACAAATCAACACAATATAAAAGCAATAGGGAATAGAGCCTTCTTTATTGATATGCTTTTAAAGTCATGTTACAATACGTCTCATTCCTTTTGAGGGGATAGGAGCATCAAATATGTTTCTTGTCACATCAATGGATAACAATCCTTATTCTACATGCACACATGTAAGATGGGCGGACCAAAACATCATCGTCGCTTGTGTATATGATTCTTTACTCCTTCCTGCTCCTCCGATGTCGAAGACCTGCATTCAAAGAAATAGAAAAGATTAGTAGCACCTGCAGATAGAATAAAACATGTATTTCCTAAGGCCTACTATTAGTGTATGCATGAAAATATTAAAACGATAACCAAATGACCTCAGATTAACTTGAAAATTTAACAAAAGCATAAATATGTTACCAGGAGGCCACTGCAAAAGGAACAGTCTAGAAATTCCTCACAAATTTGTATTCACTCTGGGGTGGGACGAATAGACCTATAATAGCTTATCAGAAAGCACCCTCTTCAATGTCCTATCCAAAAAACTCCAAATGACTTGCAAAGTTGGGGTTAACTAATTGGAGGTGTTTTGGGAAGACCCAGAAGGTCAGATTTCTCCAATTTATCACCCAGATTTTTCTGGTGCCATCTACAAGTTAGTAAAGGCAAGAAATGATAAAAACATGGTAAAAAATGATTAGAATGAAGTGAAATTTAAACTACAACCTATTTAAATGACCTAGAATAAGATGCAAAAGAAAAATCAAAGAAATCTATCACAGGTTTCTAAACGCTCTGGGGTGGGGTGATTAGGGCTACGAAAGCTTGGGGGGCACTCGAGGGCAGAACGCCCACCGTTTGGGACTCTATTTTGGCACCAATCCACTTGGGATGGGTCCAAAAATTCTTATGGGGTGTTTTAGACAAATTTTGTGGAATATTGTGGCCAAAATTTGGGTTTTGGGTCTGGATTCGTGCTTCCAATAATCACCTAATAACATCCCTTTCGAATGAGAGATTAAGGATGTGAAAGGCACAAATCGCAAGTAGGTATGTAAATTGGCAGCACTTCGTTGCTCAAATGCTCCTTCTCTGTATATCTTTTGGGTGAGAAAACTCATCAATTTATAGACCTAGCGTCTCTTTGTTTGAATTGCGCATGCAAGGATGCTACTTGAGTTGTTTGTCCTATTTTGAGACAAAAGATAATTCCCTAATTTAGAATATCCTTGCATGAGGTCTCTAAAATAAAGACATGCATGACTAAAGTCTCTATTTTTTATTTGGAGCCGTTCCTCGCAATTGCATGGCCTAAAGCTTTAGTTAACTAGCAGACTTATCGAGGTTTGACTTTTTTCTAGTCAAACTTGCTATTCGCCTCACCCTGGGGTGAATGCTGATATTCGTCCTTGGGTGGGATGAATGCCAGTTTGTATTCGTCCCTGGGTGGGATGAATTCCAGTTTGTATTCATCCTTGGGTGGGACGAGCAGAGAGCAAGGTGCCAAAAAGGTGCCAAATTGACCTCTAACATCCAAAACTGCTTTTGGGAGTGGTTAAGACCACTGTTTAACCTATAGGGGCTTCCCTAAGGGCTGTGTGTGTCAATGCGATCAGTGCTTGTCATCACATAATTGGATTGGTGCTATTTTGGTGTCTATAGATGCCCCTTTTTGGGAAGTGTTGTGCAAGGCACAGCGTTGAGCAAAAATAGATAACCAAAGCACTAATGATTAGGGTTTCTTAGTAACCTAACCAACTCTTGATGCCCAAAGTATGGAATTTAATTCAAGTGTTAACCTTTTTCTGTGAGGTGTTACTTGAGCTTGGACATTAATCAGTCATGAATAGGCAAAGGGCGCAACCTTTTGTCTATGGGAACCTTGAGTTCATGATTCACAAATTCCAAGTGTTTGATCAGCTTTTGATTATTGCTTGTTTTCTATCCCAAGCAGGGGCACGATTGTCTTCGTCAATGATCCTTTGAATGCGTGTTATGTCCTTGATTGGGTATATCTTTGTTGATTGGTGACTAAGTGTGACTACCCCCTCAAGCGACGAATTGATGAGGGAATGACCGACATGAGAAAAGCGAAAAGTTTCTTGACCCAAGATGACTTAGGTAAGTGTGCCTTTAGTTGTTTACCATTGAATGTGAAAGCAGTTTCCAAACATTCTGACCTGTTTTTGGTGGGTTTTAATCCTTTTTGGCAATGCATTTTGGAGCTGAAATTATCAAAAATCCATATTCCCGTGGAGCAGTCTGGCTATGATAGCCTTCTTAGGGAGTAATATAGGGACAATTTTTAACCCCAATGTTTGTTTTTGATACCAAGAATGTTAGGCGCAAAAGCACCTTCGTTCAACAATGTTATTGCTATTTTTGGTTGGGTTTTGACCCATTTTGGTGACACCGTTTGGGGATGAAATTCTCGAAAATCCATCTTCCCATGGAGAGGTCAAGCTATGGTAGCCTTCTTAGGGAATAGGATAGTGAGGATTTGTGAACCCGACATTTGTTTTGCATGCTCGAAATGTCAAGTGTCGAAGCACTCTTATTGGATAGTTTTATAGCTTGTTTTTTGTGCATTTTGTGTAGTTTTTGCTTTTTTTGAAATTTTTTCTCTGTATTCGTCCCTAGGTGGGATGAATTCCTATTTAGTATTCATCCTAGGGATGGACGAGTTCTAACCAAAGTGCTCATCCTATGGGGGAACGAGTATAGGCTCAAAATCCTATTTAAATGCCAAAACTAAGTTTTGGGCTCATTTGCATTTGTTTTTCTTGGCTATTTGGAGCTCTGAGGAGGAGGAGGTCAATTCTGCAAAGTGAAGCGTTGCTAAAATTTTCTTGTGACCATGAGTTCATGCACCGGATCATATAGAGGCAGAGCCGAAGTGATACCAATGAGTGCCCTTCCTCTTTATTGTTTTGTAATTTAAAAACCCTAATTTGCTTATTATTTTTTGTTCTTTTGTTTGTTTTGTTGCAAAGTTAAAAATGAAACCCTAGTCTAGAAAAATTAACATTTAGTTGAAAACTTAGTGTAACCCTAGTGAAACAAAGATCCAAAGTTAGTTTAAAACTAAGCTTAAAAAACTTTGTTTAGAACAGAATTTTACAAACTTCGTTGAACCTAAATTGAACAAAGATCAAAACTTAGAAACGTAGGGTAAAACTGAGCGTAAAAACATAGCTTTAACCCTAGTTATTTGTTGTGGTTTGTGTTTTTGTGTTTGTAAGTGATCAGTCGATGTTTAGAGTTAAAAACCCTAGGACTAACAAACAATTATTTTGTTTTAATTTTTTTGTTTTTAATTTATCAGTTAGAGTTAAAAAACCCTAGGACTAACAAATTAGTTTTTTTTTAATTTTTGTTGTTTGTTTTTCAATTTATCAGTTAGAGTTAAAAACCCTAGGACTGACAAATGAGTTTTTTTTGAATTTTTGTTGTTTGTTTTTCAATTTATCAATTAGATTTAAAAACCCTAGGACTGACAAATGATTTTTTTGAATTTTTGTTGTTTGTTTTTCAATTTATCAGTTAGAGTTAAAAACCCTAGGACTGACAAATTAGTTTTTGAATTTTTTTTGTTGATGTTTTTGTTTAATTTATCAATGTAGAGGTAAAACCCTAGGACTGACAAATTATTGTTTTGGAATGTTTTGGTTGTTTTTGTTGAAGTTATTAGTTAAAGTTAAAAATCCTAGAACTGACAAATAATTTTTTGAATTTTTTTATGTATTTAGATGTACATTATTTTAGGTGTTGCTGTATATTCATGTTTTTGTTGTACAATTTTTCATTGTTTTAATGTTTTTATTTTGTTTTCTTTTGCAGGTTGTGAAGATCTGGTATCGGGTGCCTCGATGGTTTTCACTAAAGCACGTGCGATGCTGACTTTGGCAGACTGGGATTGGATTGATGCCCTTGAGCTCAAGCAGGTGACTCGGCTGGAGCCGGTGGTTGGGGATCAGGCCTATCTAATGGCCCTGATCAACTTGTGGGATCCTTGTACGAATACCTTCCATATCCCAAAAAAGGGAGATGATGGTGACCTTGGAGGATGTCTATAGAATTATTTGAATTCTGATAGACAGACTACTGATCTGGATGACACCGTGGGATCAGCAGATAGCAGTGTTGACAAGCTGATTTGGTCATGGAGAGGAGATGAGGGTGGATAGCCTAGTGGAGAGGGCAGAGGATGACTACCAGATTGGTGGCATACTGGTTTGATGGTGGCTGGAGAGGGGTGTGTTAGGGGTGAGGCACGCATTACTTAGGGTCTTATTTCCAACATGCTTCTCCCTGACTTGTCGAGCATGAGGTTCCCATGGAACCTGCTAGAGGTGGTGTTTTCGTTGGTGGAGTGTCCTATAGATGCACCGATGATCATGATATGGGGACAGACTCTACTGGCATAGCTCTATGATGAGTTGTATGAGGTTCGTTGTCGAAGGTGAAAGGGGATTAGTTGTAGCTAATTATTGTAGTGTTGGGCTTGGCAGCACATAGCAGTGGAGAGGTCGATGGGTCTGTCCTGGATGACTCAGGCAGAGATGGTAGACCGAGAGATTGGTTATGGTGTATTGTGGCGGTGGTCGGAGGAGAAGGGTCAGATTCAATGATGGGAAGGTGTCATAGGGCACTATGCCGATGCCTTCGCTCGACTTGCTCCAGGGGAGGTGTTTTGGTGCCCCTACTAGGACTGTCTAGCCTAGCCTAAGGTTGGAGAGTGGCTTCGATAGGTATGAAGGGGGCAGTGGCTGATTGGGCATCAAGGGACTGAGCATGATTTCTTCCCATATGGCTAGGTTACATGATAGTTTGGGGTGTGCTAGGGGTTTCCTGGTGAGCCCATGGTCTATCAACATCGACGAGATGAGAGGACTCTAGCTTGGCCAGTCATTGCACTACTGGGTGAGGATGCAAATACCATGATTGACATCCCAGATGTGGATGACGTCGAGACTACTGTGGAGTATGATCAGGGGTGGACTTTGCAGCGATGGTGAGGCAAGGGGCCTCTAGGGGATGCGAAAGCAGGTGCAGTAGGGGATGAGGGTGCAGAGGCACCAGGCAAGGGCTAGGGGTTCCACTAGATGATGTGGACATGGTGGAGGTTGAGGATATTGGAGGGGATTTTGGGGTGCCAGATCATCCAGAGATGTAGTATGTCTTCAAGTAGTGGGAGCCAGAGAAGGCTACTGTCCTAGATTCATCGAGGCCTCAGGCAGGTTCAAAGGATGTGGAGGCAAGGCATTGCACTGAGATAGCATGATTGGAGGACCTACTGTAGAGATGATATGAGGAGATGGGAGGGGCTTTGTAGGAGAGGGATCTCTTGTAGACTTAGCTAGTAGAGTGGGAGAATGCATTTGCTATGTACCACTAGGGGTATGGGGACATCAATGCTACATGAGAGATGGATCTCTTGTGGGCGTAGCTAGTGGATAAGGAGAAGACATTGGTGTAGCACGAAGATGCAGTAGCTTATTACTGTCGATGGGAGGCAGAGTGGTTTCGACATTGGATGGATATGGAAGGAGAGATTATCTGCCTCAGTGGGAAATTACCTGAGCCCCCTGGAGGTGGTTCTTCATGTCGAACAAGAGACAGCGATACGGATCAATCATCATCATCTCATCGTAGGCAGCTAGATGAGGGGGGCACTAGTGGGCATGATGTAGGGGCGAGCAACAGTCACCTTGAGAGGTCCCATAGGACCCACACCATGGGGGGTAGTTCCCATCGCACCGATCCTACATGATCATGGTGGTTGATGCCCTAGGCTTAGGGGTTTTTGAGCTTTTGGATTTTTTTGCGAGGTCAGAGGACCGGTTCATTGTAGCCTATAGGCATTTTTGATGATATATATACAGATGACTCTTTTTAGGTGTTTATGCACTTTTCATGGTTTTTTTTTATGTACATGTATTTATATTGATGTGTGCAGATGCTATTATGAATGCGATGTTTCTAATTGATATGATGTATGTAGATGGAATGAATGAAATGAGTTGTTGATAACTTGTCGATGGCACCATAGACTGTACAAGATTGACAGGCTTGCTGTACTTATGGGATGACTTTGTGGAATGATTTTGCATGTGAAAACTTTGTTTTTGTATTTTGCATATTTTTTGATGGTGATGTATGGAATAAAATGTACCAGTTGTTTTAAAATGTAGTTAATATTTTCTAAAATTTAGATATTTTAACTAACTAGCCAAGACTGTACATTTATCTCGCAAGACTTTTGAACAAGGTATAAATCCAACTTGAATTTAACCAGGTTATTTCACATCCCTGTGTGTGCAATTGAGTTCGTTTATGTGGTATTTGTCAAGATACCGCCAGTGCCAGATAGGCTATCCACCAAACCTATACTGAGGATCACCTAATTATCTCCACTAACTCCATTGTTGTATTTAGTAAGATTAATCCACGAGACAATCTAAGGTACCATAAGCTAGCTCATCCACATGCAAACATTGGTCTACGCACATGCAAAGCTAATGTGACAAACATATCGTCATGCGGTTAGGATACCGCCATTGCCAGGTAGGCTATCCACCAAACCCGTAATGAGGATCACCTAGATGGTTTTCGAATGCTGAGAATTCCAAGGATTCAAGTTTAGGTTGTGTGTTTGCTCAATGGTTTAGGATACTTGCTCGTCTACATAGTGATGAAAATCATTGTTTATTTTTCTCTTTTTGTTTTTCTTTTTGAGCAAGGATTGTGAATAGTGGTAATAACCACTATTATTTGATTTTGGATTTTGAGCTTTGTAAGGTTGAGCTTGTAGGTTTGTGGCTTGTGAATGACATTGATCCTTGTGGCCTTGGGGATGACTACCCATCCTGTTCAAGGACATGTAGTATGAATCCTTACAACTTTGGGGACCAAGGGGATGATGCAGATTATGAAGTCAGGGCATTGATATTTTAGGTCTTGGGGATGACTACCCATCCTATTCAAGGACGTGTAGTATGAATCCTTACAACTTTGAGATCAAATGTGAGTGGAGATGGTCATGGTGATGGCTTGTGGGAATTGTGTTGTTGAATGGCATCGATCCTTTTATGTCTTGGGGAAGACTACCCATCCTTGGCAGGGACATGTAGTACGAATCCTTACATCTTTGGGGACCAATGGTGATTGGGATTTTTGGTAGTGGTGAAAACCACTGTTTAGTAGGGGGAATTTATGGGGAAGAGCTTTTCCTTTTGTCAATTCTCAGCATTCTAGAACCATTCACACAGGGGGATGAACAGGCTAATCTTTCACCTATGGTACCCTAGACTGCGTTGTAGGTTTCTCTTGCATTCACACAACTTAGGAATTATTTTAGGTGTGTTAACTTGTGTAGGGATGTTACGTAATGAGGCATGATCCAAGCAAAAATTTCCTGTGTAAACTATGTTTAACTTTGTACAATTTTTGGCTAGCAATTTAAAGACAGCTGAATGACGAAAACCTTATATACATTAGGAGACAACTGACTATGCTAAAAATGGCAATGGTGTTATTTTGGATGTATGTGTTTATAAAATGGATTTGATGTGGAAAATTATGGAATTGCCAAGTAATGATAGTCTATGGTGCTTTGGACATGTATAACCTAGAAAATATGCAATGTATGGATGCGATGCCTAATGCAACCTATATTTTTGTATTTTGATTTTTACGAGTATGCATGGAATTGAAATGCAATTTTTTTTATTATTTTTTATGATTTTATTATTTTTTTTTGTTTTTGAATATGTATTTTGACCAAGCAGTTATGGTAACTCTTGGAGCTTTTGGTTTTGACCAAAGGGTTTATGGATACCTTTGGAGCATTTTTGGGGTTGACCAAGTGATTGTGGGAATCCTTGGAGCTTTTGGTTTGACCAAAGGTTTTATGGATACCTTTGGGAAATTTTGGGTTGACCAAGCGATTGTGAAAATCATTGGAGCTTTTGGTTTGACCAAAAAGTTTACAGATACCTTTGGAGCATTTTGGGTTGACCAAGTGATTATGAAAATATTTGGAGCTTTTGGTTGGACTATGACTCTCTAAATGTGGAATGGCCTCAAATGATTGATATTCAAGGGTTCTAGTTCCTTGATTCCTTAAAGAGAGGCAAGTCGGTATGTTCCAGGTCCTATTCTACTATCAATCACATAAGGACCTAACTAGTTTTCCATGAACTTGTCCTTTAGATGGGATGGCAAATTAGAATTTTATTGGTTCTCTTTTAAGACCAAGTCACCAACTTGAAATTCCCTTAAGTGGACCTTCATGTTGTATGCTTTCTTAAGTCACTCTTGATAGATATGCAAATGCTCAAGAGCATTGAAACGTCATTCGTCGAGCAATGTCAGTTGGTCTAACCGGGCCTGCCACGTAGTGTCATCATCGATGAACTCTTGCATTGAAATGCGCAGGGAATGGATTTCCAACTTGAGAGGCATGACAACCTTGGAGCCATACACCAGCAAAAATGGAGTTGCCCCAGTGGGCATCCGAATGCTAGTGCGATAAGCCCATAGGGCAAGCTGAATTTGAATGTGCCAATCCTTATGACTATCTATGATGGTCTTTTTGAGGATGGCGACTAGCATTTTGTTTGATGCCTCTGGTTGCCCATTTGCTTGCGGATAATAGGGTGTTGAAAAACTATGCTGAATTTTGTACTTTGTGGTCAAAGCACGCATATATTTGTTCTTGAATGGCATCCCATTATCTAAAAGGATCTTGGATGGAATACCAAAATGACATATGATGTTATGCAAAATAAACTCCGCAATGCAGGTTCTAGTCGTAGAGGTTAGCGAAATTGCTTCCACCCACTTGGTGAAGTACTCTATGGCCGTTATGATGAACGTGTGATGACCCGACAACATAGGGGAGATATTTTTGATTAGATCAAAGACCCACTACGAAAAAGGCCAAGACAATTGGATCGGTTGCAAGGCTTGAGAAGGTATGTGTGTCAAATTAGCATGGTGTTGACACTTCACGCACTTATTCACATATGTGCAACAATCTCGCTCTAAATATGGCCAATGTTTTTGAATATGTATTTTGACCAAGCGATTATGGTAACTCTTGGAGCTTTTGGTTTTGACCAAAGGGTTTATGGATACCTTTGGAGCATTTTTGGGGTTGACCAAGCGATTGTGGGAATCCTTGGAGCTTTTGGTTTGACCAAAGGGTTTATGGATACCTTTGGGGAATTTTGGGTTGACCAAGCAATTGTGAAAATCCTTGGAGCTTTTGGTTTGACCAAAGGGTTTATAGATACCTTTGGAGCATTTTGGGTTGACCAAGCGATTGTGAAAATCTTTGGATCTTTTGGTTGGACTATGACTCTCTAAATGTGGAATGGCCTCAAATGATTGATATTCAAGGGTTCTAGTTCCTTGATTCCTTCAAGAGAGGCAAGTCGGTATGTTTCAGGTCTTATTCTACTATCAATAACATAAGGACCTAACTAGTTTTCCATGAATTTGTCCCTTAGATGGGATGGAAAATTAGAATTCTATTGGTTATATTTTAAGACCAAGTCACCAACTTGAAATTCCCTTAAGTGGACCTTCATGTTGTATGCTTTCTTAAGTCACTCTTGATATATATGAAAATGCTCGAGAGAATTGAAACGTCATTCATCGAGCAATGTCAGTTGGTCTAACTAGGCCTGCCATGCAGTGTCATCATCGATGAACTCTTGCATTGAAATGCATAGGGAAGGGATTTCCAACTCGAGAGGCATGACAGCCTTGGAGCCATACACCAGAAAAAATGGAGTTGCCCCAGTGGGCATTCGAATGCTAGTGCGATAAGCCAATAGGGGAAGCGGGATTTGAATGTGCCAATCCTTATGACTATCTATGATAGTCTTTTTGAGGATGGCGACTAGCATTTTGTTTGATGCCTCTGGTTGCCCATTTGCTTGCGGATAATAGGGTGTTGAAAAACTATGCTAAATTTTGTACTTTGTGGTCAAAGCATGCACATATTTGTTCTTGAATGGCATCCCATTATCTAAAATGATCTTGGATGGAATACCAAAATGACATATGATGTTATGCAAAATAAACTCCGCAATGTGGGTTCCAGTTGTAGAGGTTAGCAGAATTGCTTCCACCCACTTGGTGAAGTACTCTGTGGCCGTTATGATGAATGTGTGACGACCCGACGACGCAGGGGAGATCTTTCAATTAGATCGAAGACCCACTACAAAAAAGGCCAAGCCAATTGGATCGGTTGCAAGGCCTGAGAAGGCACGTGTGTCAAATTAGCATGGTGTTGACACTTCACACACTTATTCACATATGCGCAACAATCTCACTCTAAAGATGGCCAATAATAGCCCATGCAAAGAATGCGCTTTGTGATGGCCACACCACTGAAGTGGCCACCACATGTACCATCGTGTTCTTGGGTGATCACCCAAGCGGACTCTTGCTGGTCCAAGCAATGAAGGAGGATGCCTTCATAGCTCTAACAATACAAAACATCGCCTAAAAAGACATGTTTTACCACTTTATGTTTAAATGATCTTTTCATGGCTTGTGCCAATCCAAGTGGGAGGTTACCTAGCTTGAGGTAATCCCTTATGGGTGTGTACCAATCTTGCTAATGAAAAACCTCAATGTTATGAATGACCAATCCCTCTTGAAGTCCATCCCTAGCAAAATATGAGCAAGAAAGAACTTGTAAAAATACCATTGTGTTGCTATTAAGAGGGGTCAAGGAGAACAAGGATCCCTAGTTGGCTCGAGTTAGAAAATCATGGATTTGAGTGTAGACACCAAAACAGCACCAATCCGATTATGTGACTGCAAACACTGATCGCTTTGACACACACAGCCCCCAGGGCAGCCCTCAGAGGTTAAAAAGTGGTCCTAACCACTTTTGCAGCAATTTTGGAAGGTCAAAAGGCAATTTGGCACATTCAAGCACTTTGCTCAGTATCCGTCCCACCCTGGGACGAATTCAAATTGGGATCCGTCCCACCCAGGGACGAATTCTGAATTCGCTCTAGGGTAGGACGAATTCCAGGTTCAACGGGAAAAAAGAGAAATTGCGCCAAATGGCAGCCGAGGACAGTCAATTAATGCCTCCTGCCTTGCATGCGCGTGTAGGTGGGCAGATTGGACGTTAGAGGACTGTCACAAGGGCAGTCATGGAAGCCCAAGTCATGGAGGACTTTCCTCCCTCATGGGAAGGCATGACTGCCACATGGCGCTCATGCATGCCCCTCCAAAGGAGACCCCCGGGGCTATAAAATGGGGAACTTTCTCACCCAAAAAAGGAAAGTTGGAAGCATTTTCAAGCAACGAAGTGCTGCCAAATTGATACCACGCTTTTACCTTTTTGATTCACCTCTTCCACATCCTTGATCTCTTTCGCAAGGGAGGTCATTGGGTGGTTATTGGAAGTGTGAATCCGGATCCAAAACCCGACATTTGACCACATTGATCTACCAATTCACCGACAACCCATTACAAGAGATTTTGGGCCCATCCCAAGTGGATTGGTGCCGAAATCAGGTTCCAACGGTGGGCGGCCCACCCGGGCGCCCCGCACTCCTGCGAGCCTAATCTTCTTTTTTAAGAACGATTGGGAATTCATGGCAGATTGTTCTTTTGTCACTTGTTTATCTTGCATTCCATTTTATGTTGTTTAAATAGTTTGTAATTCCAATTTCATAATGCTTTGATCAAATCTTATCATGTTTTGTCGCTTTTGTTGTCCTCACTAACTTGCAGGTAGCAACGTCAAATTCCCATTGATGGAGGTCAAATTGGGGAAATCTGACCATCTGGGTCTTCCCAAAATGCCCCCAATTAGCTAACCCCTAAGTTTGTAGGTCTTTTGGAGCTCCCAACGGGCAAGCATCACTTCGGCGCTTTGTCGTAGGCGAATTCGTCCTACCCCAGGACGAATTACAGTCGAATTCGTCCCGCCTAGGAGCGAATTCGAATCGGTGGTGAATTTTCTAACTATTTTGATGGCAGTGGCCCTCTGGTAATGTTCCCTGGTTCCTGTCAAATTTGCAAGTTGTTTAGAATCAGTTTATTTATCATTGTAATCAATCTTTTGCATGCATCTTCCATTGTTTTTAGAGAACAAATATTTCATCTTTGCAACAGGTGCTACTAACAATTTTGTTGTTTCTTTGAATGCAGGAGGAGCAGCAAGGATCAAGGATTCATTCACACCAGCGGCGGCAACACTTTGGCCCGCCCATTTTGCATGTGGGCACGCGGAAGAGAGATGACTTTCCATTGATGTGACCAAGAGACAAGTTTGATGCTCCTTTCCCCTAAAAAGGGAGGAAGCTAATTGTAACCGAATTTGAAATACATCAATAAAAGAAGAGGGTTGTTTCATTCCATTTGGGTTCCAATTTGTCTATGCTTTCTCCATTTTATGCATTTCTAATTTGTAGCATCAAGTTTAGTTTCGTTCTTGCATCGTGTTTGGAGTTTTCCCTTTTTGTTTTCTGAATCTCGTGCTTTCAGTGGCGATCACGGTGGGACTCTGTCCCCTGATTTTTTTAGATCAAGAAACTGATCAAAAATTTGTGTTTTTGTGCTTACAGGTACCATTTTTTGAACTCTGACTGTTATTCGTTCCTGCCTATGGTGAATACATTACTGTAATTCGTCTGACCCTGAGACGAATTCTAATTCATCTCAGACTGGGACGAATTCTGTTCTGGTATTCGTCTCACCCAGAGACGAATTTTTGTCTATGCTGTTTTAGGGCCGAGAGTCAGAAACATCCTTTTGGGCAGAGAAGAGGTAGGGGTTTTTAACAAGCTTCTATCAAATTTTTGTTTTCTGTTTTCTGATTTTTAGTTTTTGTATGGCTTAGGGAAAGTTTCCTTTTGTTTGCCTATTTCATTTTTGCAAATTAAAATAAACCACACACACATCACGTGGCATTTTTAAACCAAGGAGCTGGTCGTAAGACCCCAGCCCTTGATCAAGACCAACGGTGGGTTCATCACCACCTTGGCTTGAATTTTGCATTCATTTACCCCGATTGTCACTATTGTTAGACGTAAATCCTGATGAAAGCTGACCGAGTGTCATTGGGGTGATTCCCAACATGCGAGGATAAGTCTTCTATGGTAGGTGTCATAAACAGGACAATCCCCCTTCCGTACCGCCTATGTTCCATGTACCATCTGCTCTCACGTACCTATAGTTTCCCTCTCGTAAGGGCGGGTATATAGAGAGGTTGGTATATCGGCCTAGCAATGGTATATTGAAGGGGCGACCATTTATGGGAGTCATATGAGCCTTCATAATTGCATTTAAACGTTTTACAAAAATCTCAAAAACAAACAACAAAACACACTAAACCAGTTTTAGGACACACTTTCAACCTTTAAACGAGATAATCACCATTTGTGTATGTGTGTGTTCTTTTCTGTTTAAGTGTAGCATAAAAAAAATCATAAAAGAGATAAAAATCTGCTTAGCTTGTAGAAGAGCACCACCATGGTGTACACCCATAGCCAAGCCCAATCAAGGGCAGAAGCTATGAAAAGTGTACAAGGAGCGGGCACAAGTCACCTCCGCTTTAGCCCTAAGGACTTGGCCATACCGCCTTGGCGGTCTGACCTACAAGAGAGTCCACATCATTCCATGTCAAGGTGGAATTATAGGGACACCCCTCTGGGGGACACGCCCATTCAGCACAGCCCCTTTCGGGAAGAAGCTTTACATGTGGCACTCAACGTAGATAGAAGACCTCCTTTAGAGGCTAGATATGAGTGGCCACCATGCGATGAAGCGCTAGAGAGGCATAGTGTCCATGAGGAGAGGCCACATGACTATGGCATCTCTCCTTTGCCTCCCATCATTGTTAGAACTGATAGACAAAACCCAGAGCATAGGGCTCTCCAAACAGGGCAAGCTAACTCTGCCCGCCCCTTTCACACCCATGAAAGGGAGTACGAGGAAGACCATCACATTCCTCGAGAGCAATATACAGTGCGGGAGCCTTGCGCTTCCACACCTGCTAGATACCATGGTCACACATTGAGGCCAGAGCCTCAGGTAAATGCCGCCAACCTCGATAGAGGGAAGCGACCCATTGAAATCTCGGATCATCATGACCGAGGCAAATACATAGGAGAGGCATTCAGACCTCCTAGGCCCAAGATGGTAGACCAAATTGACCTGGAAGTCACCAGACATGCCGCCCGCCAAGCCCAGATCATGCGGCTTGAGCAAGATCAGTAGCAGTTAGAGCGCCTATACCACCTTAACAAGGAGCGCATTCAGCGCCAAGCAGACGAGCTGCTTTATAACCTACCTGAGAGGGTTCCAACCCCTCGCACCCAAAGAGTGGAACCATATGAGAGGCATAATCCCTTGGTGCAGGATAGGTCTCCGCGACCTCGTCAAGTTTTGCCTCCGAGACCCCATAGACCTGAGAGGGAGGCCACTCCCCGAAACAATGATGGGTACCCTCCACGGGGACCCACTCAGGGTCATAGGTCTCACCCAGAGACTCCTCAGGAAGTTTACGAGGAGTATGAACAAGAAGTAGAGCGGGCTGAAATGCCCTATCAAGGCGGAGGGGCTGCTATCCGGCCACCCCCCATAGGCCTCCAGTCTCCCACAACTCACAATGGGAGCAAACTAAAGAGGAAGAGATTAAATCTTTCGATGCATACAAAGCATTGTTAGAGCATTTGGAGTCTATGGAAACCAAAGCTTCTGGGCCCCAAAAGCCCATGTTACGCCAACTCCGTAGTCATCTGGTGCATCCGTCAGTGCCCGCACCTCCTTACCCCGAACATTTCAAGTTGCCTCAGTTGGCAGTCTTTAAGGGTGAAGAGGATGCCCAAGAGCATGTGACAAGATTCCTGAGCCAATGCTTTGGCATTCAGGATAATGATGCACTATTGCTAAGGACATTCATAACCACATTCGTGGGCCCTACCTCGGATTGGTTCACCCAGTTGTCGAAGCACAACATCAATAACTTGGATCAATTAGTGGATGCGTTCCTTGAACGCTTCACCTTCAACACCAAGAAGAAGGCATCACTGAGTGACCTGGCCAGCCTCAGGCAATATGAGGAAGAGACAATGGCGGCCTACGGGAATCGATGGAGGACTCTACTTTCTAAGCTACCCTACCTTCCCCCTATGTCCGACCTCACACAAATGTTCTCACGAAGTTGTCTGAGATCGATCTCTGGGCTATTGCAGCTGTAGCAATATGCCACCTTAGAAGAAGCTCTGGCGCAAGCCAGAGTTATCGAAGAGATCAAAATATAGGATGGCAAAATTGCCAAACCTAAAAAGAAAGAGTGGAACAAAAACACAAAGATAGGGACTACGCAACAAAAACCCGCTACGGTTAATCAAGTTGCTATAAATGTCCCTAAGCCTGCACAAGAAATACAGCCTCAAAAGGCTAATTATCAGGCAGTGCCTCCTAATAATTATGAAAGAGAAAATAAAAAATAGGAGCAAAATCAGCAGCGTCGCCCTAAGCGACAGTACACCCCTTATACGGAGTCTAGGGACTCCCTATTTGATCGCTTGTCAGCGGCAAATTTAATCACCCTTCCAGAGATCCAAACCATAGATCCTAACGCTCCCAAGCCTAAGGGATACAGAGAGGACTTGTATTGTAGGTTCCACAGGCGAAGGGGACATGACCTGAACGCATGCTGGAAGTTCAAAGGATTGATACAAGACTTGATTGATAATAAAACATTGGCAGTGGACAACCCCATAGCGCCAAATAACCAGCAGATGGGGGTCTTCAAGGATCCCTTGCCTGCCCATGAGGCACAAGCAAAACCCCTTCAGGTCAATGAGGTGCGACAGAATTTCCCCATGCAAGGGTATGTGGGAATGATAAGCATAGTGACCAGGAACAAGAAATACCCAGGAGTTGCCCCCGAGGCAGCCACAAGAGAGGTTCCAGCGACGTCACAACCTCAACAACACCCTGTGCAGTTACCTCCGCCTAGACCCGAGGTCACGATACGGACCAAACTCACGCAGAGTTTGCGGACCACGTCGGCTAGGCTCTCCATATATGAGCTTATACAGCAATCAACGCCCCATCGGGAGGCTCTCATGGAGATTTTGAAAGCCATCGAGTTGCAGCCCCACGAAGCGAATTCCTTCAATAACTTCGTGGGACATGTAAAATGATGCACGGAGCCAGTCATTACCTTTCGAGAAGATGAAGTTAAATCAGTATCTGATGACATGGCAGATCCACCCCTGCACGTTATCACGCGGGTCAACGGGATCCCGTATAAGAGGGTGTTGGTAGACACTGGCTCGTCCAGTAACATCATTACTACAGCAGCATTGAAACATCTGAAGTTGCCAGCCTCTCACATCACCGCTTCCACTTACACACTGCGAGCATTCAATGATGCGATATGCTCGATAGTTGGCACAATTGTTCTACCCATTCAGGTAGGACAAAAGATGATACCTACATTGTGCCATATTTTGGAAGGCGAGATGGCATACAACATATTGCTAGGGCGGCCATGGATCGGGGACATGAAGTGTGTCCCTTCGATAGCTCACCGAGTGTTTGAAGTATGCATTTGAAGGAGAAGTACATGTAGTCTCGACGGACTTAGAACCCTTCAAATATTGCAATGCGATGCAATTGATGCCACAATCGACCCTCCCATCGATGCACTTGGATTTTTAGTTAAATCCATCTAGACAGGGTCCGATGCCGTGAGCACCATTGGTGACTAATCCATCAAAACCCTAGCCAGGTGCATCTTCATCATCCGCTCCTTCACTACCAATGCCACCTATCATGGCTAAATAGAAGGACAAAGGGAAACAAATCCTGGAAGAGGCTCAACCCCTGGAAGAGGTGCTGCCAACAATATCAACCATCTCAACCGAAGAGATACCTAGCACAATGGAAGTTGAGGCTCCTAGTCCACCCAACATGGAATGGACTCCGGAAGGGCTTCCGTTCCCTCCCTCTCAATCGCCAACAATTACTGTTGAAATGGCCAGTATGGGCCTGGGGGAGTATCTAGTGCGGAATGTTGTAGCAACGCCCATGCTAGAGTCAGTGCAAGACATGGGGAGACCTCGCCTCCCCATCGGGATAGTTGTTCCTTTAGGCTACCCATCGAACCAGACCAATTTTGTGTATGGGGGCCTTGACCATGGTGTTGAGCCATGCATGCAAAAGGACGAGGATGAAGAGCCTTTTGTAGAAGATGTCAACTATCTGTCTAACCCGGACTTCGCTCTGAGATATCTTGGCCAATGCAATTGGCATGGATACGAGCTAGGCAGGTATGAGCAAGGAGTGCGTGTCCTTTGCCAGCCAAGATACCAAATGCCTTATGACAAGTCGGGAGTAGGGTTCAACCACCCCCTGCCCTTAGACATCTTGGTGGAAAACATGCAAGGCCTAGGAATAGGCAACAAGGGTGGATTGGCATCAGATCCTTATGCCAACCCAAACACAACATATACATTGGGAGATTACCTCCCATGGTCAACAACCACCCTTGGTAACATCAATAACCCTTCTCCTTTGCTAGAGAGAGGTGAAAGTTCGGGAACTCACTTTCAAGGAGAGCATAAATAGTGTCTAGAAGGATCTTCGGAGGATGAATCAGAATATGAACCAGTGTCATATGATCCCTTCGAATCCGATAGTGATCACTCATAAGAGATTCCCATGAATAACTAGCAAGAGATATTTTTGAATCTGTTCCCTCTAGAGGCTCCAATCGAGCCAGTGTTATGTCAAGAGAATCAGGTCCCCCCATCGAGTGTGGAACAACCGCAATGGGACCAGATTAATTTGCTAGAACAAGATGAGCCTCATATGTCGCAAGCAATTGTTGGAGAAAATGAACATTTTTGGATCTCTGACAATGATTCGGAAGATGAAACTGAGATGGCCTATCTCAACCACATGCAACAAATGCAACAACGATACCCCTTGAGGATTAATGACATATTTGCATAGATGGGCATAGTGCCAGGGCATGAGTGGTACGTAGACCCAACAGGGTGGGATCAAGTGTTGGATCCATGCTCCGAGGTACACGAAGAGCACCTTCCACTCCGAGACCCTAGGGTGATATCAGTGCCGAGGGTAGACCCTATCCTCTTATTAGCACATAGGGCCGATCCATTCATGCCAGTACCTATAGAACCAGATCCAGAACATAGAGAACATCCAGAATGTTTGAGTCATCACACCCATGGTAATGGAGACCAAATTCATTTCATCCACATGATCTCCATTGACTTGACCGCACCCATCCACAATCCGGCCGATCCAGCATGGTCATTGCATCTAGACATAGATGCCATTGACTGGGATCACGTCAATTCACCTCTCTCCCCATCAGAGTACTGGCCTTTCGGTAAAATGCCTCATTTTACCCTAGGGACAACTCAGGATATCTTTCAGGCTGAAGAGGAACCCGAGGTTCCCAATGTAGATTTAAACTCAGCTAATGATATCCATTTGATCCCAACTCCACATCAGTTGGAGGATGGATCCCACATGTCGATCGAGGAGATGACTGACGTAGACATCGGCTTAGATCCAATGAATCCATAGATTATCAAGTTAGGGGTAAGCTTATCCCCTGAAGAGCAAGCCGACTACATTGCCCTTCTCAAAGAGAAGAAGGAGGTTTTTGTCGGGGCTAGATCCATAGCTAGTCATGCATAATCTAACGCTTGATCCGACAATCAAGCCGGTTAAGCAAAAACTACGTAAGATGCACCCAACAGTGGCCTTGATGGTCAAAGATGAATTGCAAAAGTTGTTGGATGCACAGTTTGTCATCTGCATGGATTATCCGCCATGGCTGTCCAACATGGTGCCCATCAAAAATCCCGATGGGAGGATTCGCATATGCACTAATTTTTGAGATCTAAACAAAGCGAGTCCTAAGGATGATTTCCCCTTGCCAAGCATCGACGCATTGGTAGACGCTACAACAGGTCATGAAATGCTATCCCTCATGGATGGTTTCTCGGGATACAATCAGATTCGTATCAATCTCGAGGATCAACTAAAAATGGCGTTCACAATGCCTTGGGGGACATTTTGTTATAAGGTCATGCCTTTTGGCCTTAAAAATGCTGGCGCCACCTACCAACGTGCCATGACGTACATCTTCCATGATTACATGCATAAAACTTTGGAAGATTACATGGATGATTTGTTGGCCAAGTCTCTTTTGCGCCCAGATCATCTCGATGACTTAAGCAAGATCCTCGATCGCCTCATGGAGCATAAAGTCAGATTGAATCCCAAGAAGTGCGTATTTGGCATCACATCTAGAAAACTCTTGGGTTTCATAGTCTCAAAGCGAGGCATCGAGGTGGACCCAAACAAAGTCAAGGCAATCCTTGAAATGGTTCCCCCAACTACCATTAAGCAGCTCAAAAGTCTGTAGGGAAAGGTCACATCAATTAAGCGCTTCATAGCGCAGCTATCTGACAAGTGCCGACCCATGAACAAATTATTGCACAAGGGGGTTGCATTTCACTGGGATGACGAGTGCCAGTCAGCCTTTGATGACATCAAACGATACTTGGCTTCGCCACCAGTATTGGCACCACCTAGACCAGGAGTGTCATTCTACTTATACATCTCAGCTACTGAGGTGGCACTGGGTGCCATGCTGGCCCAGAAGAATGAACTTCACAAAGAACAGGCTACTTACTATCTTAGCCGCACCCTGGTCAGTTATGAACTTAACTATGCATACGTCGAGAAACTCTTCTTGGCAGTGGTGTTTGCTACCAAAAAGCTATGCCACTACATGCTGAGCAACACTACGTATGTTGTGTCTAAGGAGAATCCATTGCGATACATGATGAGTCATACTTATCATAGTAGTCGCACGGCAAAATGGATCATGTTGTTGATAGAATTTGACATAGAGTTTATCGGACAGAAATCCATCAAAGGACAGGTCATAGCCGATCAACTAGCAGAGGCTCCTCTCGAAGATGATCAGCCTCTAGTCATAGAACTACCCGATGATGGGGTCTTCCATGTCTCAGAATCGCTAGATTCTGATGAGCCTGAGTCACAGGCTGACATAACCCTATTTTTTGATGGTTCTAAATGTGAGCAAGGTGGTGGCATGGGAATAGTATTCTTCACACCGCAGGGTGCTCCAATGCCCCTATCATTTAAATTAAATTTCCCATGCACCAACAATAATGCAGAGTATGAAGCCTTGCTCATAGGTCTTCAGACAACAATCACCATGAACATCAAATGACTGAACATCTTTGGTGATTCGCTGTTAATTTTCAATCAATTCAAAGGGGTATTCCAATGCAAATGCCCAGTTCTACAGGCTTATAAAGCCCTTGTGGACAAATTCTTGGCAAAACTTGAGTGGTATGACATCGAGGCACTCCCTCGGTCATCGAATCATTTTGCGGACACAATGGCCTCCTTGGGGTCACTAATCCCGCAAGACCTTTCGGTGATATGACAACCATTCAAGTCAAAACCCTATCGCAATCCATGATGGAGCGTGCAAGCTCTAACTTGACGCCAGGAATCCACATGATCCAGATTGAACCATCCTCGGATAAGTTCTCTCGAATCCATGATCATCTGAAACATGCCAACTGGGGGTCCTTGTTCTCCCCTACTCCCATTAATAGCAACACAACGCTATTCTTACAAGTTCTATCCCACTCAGCGTTTGCTAGGGATGAACTTCAAGAGGGATTGGCTGTTCATACCATCGAGGTTTTCGATCAACAGGACTGGTATTTACCCATTAGAGACTACCTCAAGTTAGGTAATCTCCCGCTTGGATTGACGCATGCCACAAAATGAGCATTCAAGCAGAAAGCGGCTAAGTATGTCTTGATAGGAGACATTTTGTACCATCACAGCTATGAAGGAATCCTCCTTCATTGCTTGGACCAGCAAGAGTCCACTTGGGCGATCGCCCAAGCGCACGATGGTACATGTGGTGGCCACTTCGAGTGGTATGGCCATCGCAAAGCGCATTCTTCGCATGGGCTATTATTGGCCATCTTTAGAGCGAGATTGTTGCGCATATGTCAGGAAGTGCGTGAAGTGTCAACACCATGCCAATTTGATGCATGTACCTTCCCAGGCCTTGCAGACAGTCCAGTCCGCTTGGCCATTTTCATAGTGGGGCTTCGATCTAATTGGAAAGATCTCCCCTACGTCGTCAGGCCATCACACGTTTATCATAACGGCCACAGAGTATTTTACCAAGTGGGTGGAAGCAGTTCCGCTTACCTCTACGATAGGACCCCGCATTGTGGAGTTCATTTTGCATAACATCATATGTCATTTTGGTATTCCATCCAAAATAGTCTCGGATAATGGGACGCCATTCAAGAACAAAGACGTGCGTGCTTTGACCACAAAGTACAAAATTCAGCACAGTTTTTTGACACCCTATTATCCGCAGGCAAATGGGCAAGCAGAGGCGTCAAACAAAATGCTAGTTGCCATCCTTAAAAAGACGGTCGCGAACAGTCATAAGGATTGGCACATCCAAATTCCACTTGCCCTATGGGCTTATCGCACTAGCATTCGGACGCCCACTGGGGCCACTCCATTTTCGCTCGTGTATGGCTCCGAGGCAGTCATGCCTCTCGAGTTGGAAATTCCTTCCCTACATATCAATGCAAGAGTTCATCGATGATGACGTTGCACGACAGGCCCGGTTAGACCAGCTTACGTTGCTTGATGAACGACGCGTTAATGCTCTCGAGCATTTACGTATCTATCAAGAGCGACTTAAGAAAGCTTACAACATGAAAGTTCACCTGAGGGACTTTCGGGTTGGTGATTTGGTTTTGAAGGAAAACCAACAGAACTCTAGTTTGCCGTCCCACCTAAGGGACAAGTTCATGGCAAATTGGTTAGGTCCATATGTCATTGATAGCAAAATAGGACCCGGGACATACCGGCTAGCCTCTCTTGATGGAATCAAGGAAACAGAACCCTTGAATATCAGTCATTTGTGACCATTCCATATCTAAGAGAGCCATATCCCAAAATGCTCCAAGGATTCCTATAATCGCTTGGTCAATCCCAAAATGCTCCAAGGATTCCTATAATCGCTTGGTCAATCCCAAAATGCTCCAAGGATTCCTATAATCGCTTGGTCAATCCCAAAATGCTCCAAGGATTCCTATAATCGCTTGGTCAATCCCAAAATGCTCCAAGGATTCCTAAAATCGCTTGGTCAATCCCAAAATGCTCCAAGGATTCCCACAATCGCTTGGTCAAAAATAAGAAAATTCAAAATCCAAAAATCATCAAAAACAACAAAAAATTTGCATCTCATTTCCAGGCATGCTCAAATTCATCAATAAAAAGCTCTTCTCACATCTCATCTTCATATTCACAAAAATCAATCCATCAAAAATACAAAAATATATAGCTGCATTAAGCATCGCATCCATACATTGCATATTTGTGGTCGTACAGGTCAAAGGCACCATAGACTGTAATTACTCTGCTAGTCCATCTTGTTCCACATTTTTCCATTTTATAAAACAAACAAACAAATGCCATTCACTACTTTTTACCACACTAGAGTCAGTGGTCTTCGAATGTATCAAGAGTTTTCATCTTTCAGTCGTAATTTTGCTTTCTAGCCATGTACTGTACCAAGTCAGACAGATTTTACGAAGGTAGAGTTCTACTTGGATCACACCTTGTTACGTAGCATCCCAACACAAATTAAAACACATAAAAATTCCCAAGTTGTGTGAACGAAAGATGAAACCTGCATAGCAATCCAGGTCACCATAAGCGAAACGGTTATCTTGCTCATCCCCCTATGCGAATGACCCCAAGAATGTTGAGAGTTGGCAAAAGGACAAGCATCCTCCCTACCCAATTCCCCAAGAATCCCAAAGTTCTCAATAGTTGCAAAACATCAAAAATTTGCAAAAGTCAAAACTCCAAAATTTGATATCCCAAAGTGCACACATCAAAAGGCACAAACAATAGTGATTCTTATCACTCCATATCCAAATCCCTTGCTCAAAAGAAAAACATATAAAAAAAAATAAATAGTGATTTTTATCACTACAAAGGAGCAAGTATCCCAATACAATTGAAGAAAAGAAGGGAGTTGAACTTGAATCCCTGGAACTCTCAGCATTTCGATAGGTCATGAGGCAAGCCTCAGTACCGGTTTGGTTGATAGCCTATCGGTCACTGGTGGTAAACTTCTCGCATGATGATATATCTGTCACATTAACTTGTGTACAGATCAATGTTTGCATGTGGATGAGCTAGCTTATGGTATCCTAGATAGCATCACAGATTAATCTGACTAAATACAATAAAGGAGTTAGTGGAGCTAATTAGGTGATCCTCAGTACAGGTTTGGTTGACAGCCTATCTGCACTGGCGGTATCCTGACAAATACCACATAAATGAACTCAATTGCACACACAGGGATGTGAAATAGCTTGGTCAAAGACAAGTCCGATTCATACCTTGTTCAAAAGTCTTGTAAGATAAAGTACAGTCGTGGCTAGTGAGTTAAAACCGTCCGAGTCTCAGAAAACCTTAGCTACATTTCTAAACCAACTGCGCTACTTTTCATCCTTACAATACCATCAAAAAATACAAAAAACCACATGTATACATACAAAGTCATTTACCACAGCAATCGCCTAAAAACAAAATAACAAAGTCCTAAATAGTCTATGGTGCCCTAACCAACCAACACAAATTCATTTCATCCATTACATTTTGCATATCACATATAAATCAAAAACATTTGCATTCATCATAACATATGCATCCATCAAAATAAATTAACATGCATACATCCATATTCATCAACCATCATGCATAAGATCAAATCATCACATGTGCATAAACAAAATAAAGTTTTATATATATATATATATATCATAAAAAAATGCTCGTAGGCTACAAAACTGGTCCTCTGACCCCGCAATCATACAACAAAACCACCCAGCCTAAGGCGTCGGCCACCATGATCATGCAGGATCGGTGCGACGGGAACTACCCCCTATGGTGTGGGTCCTATGGGACCCCTCAGGGTGGCTACTGCTAGCCCTCACATCATGCCTGCTATCGCCTCCCTCATCCAATCACCTACGATGAGATGATGCTGACTGCTCAGTACCACTGTCCCTCATCCGACGTGAAGATCCACCTCCCGAGGGCTCAGGTACCTGCCCCCCAAGGTGGATGATCTCCCCCTCCAAATCCATCCGATGTCGGCACCACTCTACCTCCCATCGATGGTACATCGTGACTACATCATCATGCTATGCCAGCTACGTCCGTAGGAGATCTCTCTCCAGGGCAGTGTCGGTTCCCCCTCCTACCGGTGGTGCACAACCCATGCGCTCTCCCGCTCTGCTAGCTGAGCCCATAGGAGATCCCTCTCCCATAGCGCATCCCCTAGCTCCTCATCTCACCTCCGTAGCAGCTCCACCAACCGTGCATTCTCAGTACGTACCCTAGACTCCATGTCCTCCACATCCACCTGAGGCATGGGACTCTCTGGAATAGCAGCCTGCTCTGGCTCCCACTACTCCGCAATGTCCTACATCTCCGGCTGATCCGGAGCCCCCAAATCTACATCCTCACCCTCCACCTCCACCATGTCTGCATCCTCCAAAGGAGCTCCCCAATCATCCCCTGGTGCCTCAGCACCCTCCCCACCCCCCTCCACCTCCCGCCTCCCAGTGGCCCCTCTCCCTACCATCATCGTAGTACCCACCATTGGTCATACTCTATGGTAGTCCCGATGTCATCCACGTCTGGGACGTCGATCATCGCATCTGAATCCTCACCTAGTGGCACGATGATCGGTCGGTCTAGAGTCCTCTCATCCCCCAATGTCGATAGACCACGGGCTCACCAGGAAACCCCTGGTGCACCCCAAACTATCGTGTCACTCGATGTATGAGAAGAACTCATGCTCGGTCCCGTGCCGCCCAATCAGCCATCGCTCTCTGCGTACCCGTCGGAGCCACTCTCCAGCCTTCGCCAGGATGGACAGTCCCGATAAGGGTGCCAGACCACCTCCCCTGGAGTGAGCCAAGAGAAGGTATCGACATAGTGCCCTACGACACCTGCCCACCGTCGACTCTATCCTTGCTCCCCGGACCACCACCATAGAACTGCATAACCTATCTCCCTATCCTCCATCTCCGCTCGAGTCATCCATGGTAACCCGGTTGGCCTCTCCACTGCTATGTGCTGCCAAGCCCAACTCTGCAACAGATAGCTACAACTAATCCCCTTTCTTGTCGACAGCGGACCTCGTACAACTCCCCATAGAGCTGTGCCAACAATGTCTGTCCCCATCTCATGATTAGCGGTGCCTCTGTCGGGCACTCTACCAACCGCCAAACCAAATCCAGCAGGTTCCATGGGAACCTCATGCCTGACGAGTCAGGTAACAACATGTTGGACATGAGGCCCATAAGGAATGCATGCCTCACTCCCAACACCCCCCTCTCCAGCCACCATCAGACCAAAATCCCACCAATCTGGCAGTCGCCCTCTACCCTCTCCAGTGGATCCTCCACACCCAGCTCCTCCCCATGCCCAAAGCATCTCATCAGTATAGTTGTCCGTTGGTCACGCGACGATGTCCTGATCGACAGTCCATCTATCGAAATCCGTAGAAGTCGATAGATATCCTCCAAGGTCATAGTCATCTCCCTTGTTGGGATATGGAAGGTGTTGGTCCGTGGATCCCAAAGATTGATCAGGGCCATCAAATAGGCCTGATCCATGACCATAGGCTCTAGTCGAGCCACCTGCTTGAGCCCAAGGGCATCAAGCCACTCCCAGTCAGCCACAGTTAGCGCCCTCGGTGCTTCAGTAAAAAGTGGGTACACGGTACCGGCTCCTAACAACCTGCAAAAGAAAACAATTCAAAAACATTAAAATCATGGAAAAGAACTGTACAACAATAACATGAATATACAACATTGCCTACCAATGTACAACAAAAAAAAAAAAAACAAACATAAAAATTCAAACAAAAATTAATTTTTTAGTTCTAGGGTTTCTAATCCTAACTGATTAATTTAAAAACAAAACAAACATTCAAAATTCAAAAAAATTAATTTTTCAGTTCTAGGGTTTCTAATCCTAACTGATAAATTTAAAAATAAAACAAAACAAAATTCAAAAATTAATTTTTTAGTTCTAGGGTTTCTAATCCTAACTGATTAATTTAAAAAAAAAAAAAAAAAAAAATTCTTAGGGTTTTACGTTCCGTTTATCCTAGGGTTTAGTTATAAGCAAAATAAAAATTCTTTACCTAGGTTTTTTGCTACGTTTAGTTGTACACTAAGTCTTAGTTGTCTTCAGCTCAGTTTTAGGGTTTAAGTTTTAAAATTTTGAAAAACATCATCACAAAGAAAATTAAACAAAACACTTGCAATTTTAAACAAAAGTAATAACTCTAGGGAGCACTTACTGGTCTCGCTTCGGCTCCGCCGCTCGATCCGGTTTGTGCACTCATGATGTCAGGGAAAATCTAGCAGCGCTTCGCTTCGCAGAATTAACCTCCTCCTCCCCAGAGCTCCAAATCGCAAGAAAATTCAGATGCAAATGAGCCCAAACCCTAGTTTTGGCCTTTAAATAGGCCTTTTGAGCTTAAATTCATCCTCCCCTAGGATGAGCACTCTGGTTAGCGCTCGTCCCACCCTAGGACGAATTCTAAGCTGGTATTCGTCCCACCCTGGGACGAATTCAGGCAAAAATTTCAAAAAACATCAAAAATTGAACAAAAATGCACTAAAATAGATAATAAACTTGCCCGATGAGAGTGTTGTTGCACTTGACATCCCGGGCATGCAAAACAGACGTTGGGGTCACAAATTGTCACTATCCTACTCCCTAAGAAGGCTACCTTAGCCGGACCGCTCCACGGGAGGATGGATTTTTGCCAATTTTAGCTCCAAAAAGCGTCGCAAAAAGGGTTACCACCCACCAAAAATAGGTCTAAATGTCAGAAAACTGCACATGCTTAATGCTAAACCATCTAAGGGCACCCTTGCACAAGTCATCTTGGGTCAAGCGACTCGTCGCTTTTCTCACGAAGGTCATTCCCTCATCGATTCGTCGCTTGAGGGGGTAGTCACACTTAGTCACCAATCAACAAACACACACCCAATTAAGGAAAATGACATGCATTCAAAGAATCATTGACAAAGACAATTACGCTCCTGCTTGGGGCAGTAAACAAGCAATAATCACAATCTGATCAAATCACTTGGCATTTCGTGAATCATGAACTCAAGGTTCTCACAGACAAAAGGTTGCGCCCTTTGCCTATTCATGACTGATCAATGTCCAAGGTCAAGTAACACCTCACCGAAAAAGGTTAACACTTGAATTGAGTGCCTTCGCTCGTCAGAAGCAAGGATTCAAGAATGCATGCCCTTTCCATACTTGGGGCATCAAAATTTGGTTAGGTTACCAAGAAACCCTAATCATTAGTGCTTTGGTTATCTATTTTTGCTCGATGTTGCGCCATGCACAACGCATCCCAAAAAGGGGCATCTGTAGACACCAAAACAACACCAATCCGATTATGTGATTGCAAACACTGATCGCTTTGACACACACAGCCCCCAGGGCAGCCCTCAGAGGTTAAACAGTGGTCCTAACCACTTTTGCAGCAATTTTGGAAGGTCAAAAGGCAATTTGGCACATTCAGGCACTTTGCTCAGTATCCGTCCCACCCTGGGACGAATTCAAATTGGGATCCGTCTCACCCAGGGACGAATTCTGAATTCGCTCTGGGGTAGGACGAATTCCAGGTTCAATGGGAAAAAAGAAAAATTGCGCCAAATGGCAGCCGAGGACAGTCAATTAATGCCTCCTGCCTTGCATGCGCGTGTAGGTGGGCAGATTGGACGTTAGAGGACTGTCACAAGGGCAGTCATGGAAGCCCAAGTCATGGAGGACTTTCCTCCCTCATGGGAAGGCATGACTGCCACATGGCGCTTATGCATGCCCCTCCAAAGAGACCCCCTGGGTCTATAAAATGGTGAACTTTCTCACCCAAAAGAGGACAGGTTGGAAGCATTTTCAAGCAACGAAGTGCTGCCAAATTGAATACCACGCTTTTACCCTTTTGATTCACCTCTTCCACATCCTTGATCTCTTTCGCAAGGGAGGTCATTGGGTGGTTATTGGAAGTGTGAATCCGGATCCAAAACCCGACATTTGACCACATTGATCTACCAATTCGCCGACAACCCATTACAAGAGATTTTGGGCCCATCCCAAGTGGATTGGTGCCGAAATCAAGTTCCAACGGTGGGCGGCCCACCGGGCGCCCCGCACTCCTGCGAGCCTAATCTTCTTTTTTAAGAACGATTGGGAATTCATGGCAGATTGTTCTTTTGTCATTTGTTTATCTTGCATTCCATTTTATGTTGTTTAAATAGTTTGTAATTCCAATTTCATAAGGCTTTGATCAAATCTTATCATGTTTTGTCGCTTTTGTTGTCCTCACTAACTTGCAGGTAGCAACGTCAAATTCCCATTGATGGAGGTCAAATTGGGGAAATCCGACCATCTGGGTCTTCCCAAAATGCCCCCAATTAGCTAACCCCTAAGTTTGTAGGTCTTTTGGAGCTCCCGAGATGCGACATTTGGGCAGCATCACTTCGGCGCTTTGTCGCAGGCGAATTCGTCCTACCCCGGGACGAATTACAGTCGAATTCGTCCCACCCAGGAGCGAATTCGAATCGACGGCGAATTGTCCGACTGTTTTGATGGCAGTGGCCCTCTGGTAATGTTCCCTGGTTACTGTCAAATTTGCAAGTTGTTTAGAATCGGTTTATTTATCGTTGTAATCAATCTTTTGCATGCATCTTCCATTGTTTTTAGAGAACAAACGTTTCATCTTTTGCAACAGGTGCTACTAACGATTTTGTTGTTTCTTTGAATGCAGGAGGAGCAGCAAGGATCAAGGATTCATTCACACCAGCGGCGGCAACACTTTGGCCCGCCCATTTTGCATGTGGGCACGCGGAAGAGAGATGACTTTCCATTGATGTGACCAAGAGACAAGTTTGATGCTCCTTTCCCCTAAAAAGGGAGGAAGCTAATTGTAACCGAATTTGAAATACATCAATAAAAGAAGAGGGTTGTTTCGTTCCATTTGGGTTCCAATTTGTCTATGCTTTCTCCATTTTACGCATTTCTAATTTGTAGCATCAAGTTTAGTTTCGTTCTTGCATCGTGTTTGGAGTTTTCCCTTTTTGTTTTCGGAATCTCGTGCTTTCATTGAGAGAACCTATCATGAGATGGTTCAATCTGGATCAGGTGGATTCCTGGTGTTAGGTCAAAGCTTGCATGCTCCATCATGGATTGCTATAATGTTTTGACCTGAATGGTTGTCATCTCACCGGAAGGGTCTTGCGGGATTAGTGACCCCAAGGAGGCCATAGTATCTACAAAATGATTCGATGATCGAGGGAGTGCCTCAATGTCATACCATTCAAGTTGTGCCAGGAATTTGTCCACAAGGGCTTTGTAGGCCTATAGAACTGGAAATTTACATTGGAATATCCCCTTTACTTGATTGACAATTAACAACGAATCACCAAAGATGTTTAAACGTTTGATGTTCATGGTGACTGTTGTCTGAAGACCTATGAGCAAGGCTTTGTATTCTACATTGTTGTTGGTGCACGGAAGTCTAATTTAAATGATAGAGGCATTGGAGCCCCTTGTGAAGTGAAGAATACAATTCCCATGCCACCTCCTTGCTCACATTTAGAACCATCAAAGAATAAGGTCATGTCAGCCTGTGACTTAGGTTCATTAGAATCTGGTGATTCTGAAACATGAAAAACCCCATCATCAGGTAGTTCTACGGTCAGAGGCTGATCATATTCAAGAGGAGCCTCTGCCAGTTGATCAGTGATGACTTGACCTTTTATGGATTTTTATCCAATGAATTCTATGTCAAACTCCATCAACAACATTATTCCATTTTGCCATGTGGCTACTATGATAAGTACGACTCATCATATATCGCAATGGATTCTCCTTAGACACAACATACGCCATATTGCTGAGCATGTAGTGTCATAACTTTTTGGTAGCAAACACCACTTCCAAGTAGATCTTCTCAACATATGCATAGTTAAGTTCATAACTGACCAGGGTGCGACTAAGATTGTAAGTAGCCCATTATCTATGTAGTTCATTTTTTTGGGACAGCATGGCACCCAGTGCCACCTCAGTAGCTGAGATGTATAAATAGAATGACACTCTTGGTCTAGGTTGTGCCAATACTGGTGGCAAATCCATGTATTTTTTAATGTTGTTAAAGGTTGATGGAGATGGTAGTGTGTCAGCGCGATCCCAGTCAATAGCATCTAGGTCTAGATGCAATGACCATGTGGGGTCGATTGGATCATGGATGGGGGTGGTTAAATCAATGGAGATCATGTTGATGAAATGATTGTGGTCTCCATTACTGCAAGTGTGACTGCTCGGACATCCTATATGATATTTGTGATCTGGATATGGCTCTGTGGGTACTGGCACAAATGGATCAGCCCTATGCACGAATACGAAGACAGGGTCCACCCTAGGCACTGATGGTTTTATAGGGTCTCCAGACGGAAGGTGCTCTCTATATACCTAGAGTGGCGGGTGTAGTAATTGCTATAACTATGCCTGGTTTAGGTGCCACCTATGCCTTGGCCCTATGTGTAACTGTTCAAATATATCATCTATGTCCAAGGGATATTGATGTTGTTGCATATGATTGAGATAAGCCATCTCAGTTTTATCTTCATAATCACTATTAGAGATCCAAAGGCCTTCGTTGGCTCCAACAGCTGGTTGCGACATATGAGGATCATCTTGTTCGAGCAAATTAATGTGGTACCATCGAGGTTGTTTCACTCTTTGATGGGGGACTTGATTCTCTTGAGGTGGCATATGCTCAATTGGAGCATCCAAAAAGAACATTGTCATGAAGCTCTCCTGATAATCATCCATGGGATGTACTTGTGAATGATTGCTATCAGACTCGAAAGGATCCCAAGGTGCTACCTCATATTCCAACTCATCTTCTGAAGACCCTTCTTGGTATTTTCCATATCCCTCTTGTAGGTGAGTCCTAAAATTTTCTCCTTGTTCGGTCGAAGGGAAAGGTTTGTTATGGTCAACAAGATTAGTTGTTAGCAATGGGAGATAATCTCCCAATGTATAAGTTGTGTTAGGATTGGTATATGGATCTGATTCCAACACATCCTTGTTGCCTATCCTTAAGCCTTGCATGTTATCTACCAAGATGTCTAGGGGCAAGGGCTGGTTGAACCCTACTCCTGACTTGTCATACGACATTTGATATCTTTGTTGGAAAAGAACATGCACTCCTTGCTCATACCTGCCCAACCCATATCCGTGCCAATTACATTGGCCAAGATATCTCAATGCAAATTTTGGGTTGGACAAATAGTTGACGTCCTCTGCAAAGGGCTCTTCATTTTCGTCTTCTTGCATACAAGTTTCAATGCCATTATCTAGGCCCCCATAAACAAAGTTTGTCTGATTATGTGGGTATCCTAGAGGAACCATAGAGCTAATGGGGAGTCGAGGCCTCCCCATGTCTTGCATTGACTCAAGTGTGGGCATTGCTACAATGTTCCTCATTAGATACTCCCCCAGGCCCATGTTGGCCATCCCAACGGTGACCATTGGCGATTGAGGGGGAGTGAATGGGAGTCCTTCCTGAGTCCACTCCATGTGGGGTGAACTAGGCATCTCAACTTCCATTCGGCTATGCATCTCTTCAGTAGAAATGGTTGAGACTAGGGGTGGTTCCTCTTCTAGGGGTTTCTTTACCTTGTCCTTTGGTGTGGCCACCATAGGTGGTGTCGTTGTTGAAGGACTAGATGAGGAAGATGGACCCTACTATGGATTCAATGGGCTCAGTAATGGGGATGCCTATGAAATTGGACCTTGGTTAGATGGATTCAACTAAAAATCCAAATTTGTTGATGGGAGGTTCGATTGCGGCATGAATTGCACCGTATTGCAGTACTTGAAGGGTTCTAAGTCTACCGGGACTACATGCACCTATCCTTCAAATGTATACTTCAGGCACTGATGAGCTATTGAATGGACAAACTTCATGTCCCTAATCCAAGGTCAGCCTAGTAAGATATTATAAGCCATATCACCTTCGAAGATGTGGCACAATGTATGAATAGTCTTTTGTCCCACTTGGATGGGTAGGAAAATTATGCCGACCTTTGAACATATTGCATCATTAAATGCTCGCAGTGTATAAGTGGAGGCCATGATGTGAGATATCAACAATTTTAGATGTTTCAGTGCTGCTGTTGTGATGATATTACTAGACGAGCCAATGTCCACCAACACCCTTTTATACGGAATCTCGTTGACCCACGCAATGACGTGCATGGGTGGATCCACCACATCACCAGTCACCGATTTCAATTCATCTTCTCTAAAGGTGATGACTGGTTTTGTACATTGTTTTACATGTCCCACGAAGTTGTTGAAAGAATTTGCCTCGTGGTGTTGCAGCTCGATGGCTTTTAAAATATCCATTAGAGCCTCATGATGGGGCACTGATTTTTGAATGAGCTCGTATATGGAGAGCCTAGCCAACATGGTCCTTAGACTTTGGGTAAGTCTAGTCCGAATCATGGCCACTGGTCTAGGCGAGGGAAGTTGCGTAGGGTGCTGTTGGGGTTGTGATGTCGATGGAACTTCTCTAGTGGTTGTCACAGGAGTAGCTCCTTGATACCTCCTGTTCCTAGTCATGATACTTATCATCCCTACATATCCTTGCATGGGGCAATTCTATTGCACCTCATTGACTTGAAGGGGTTTTGCCTAGGCATCATGTGCAGGAAAGGTGTCTCTGAAGACTCCCATATGTTGGTTGTTTGGCACTACAGGGTTGTCCACCGCCAATGTCTTATTTTTGATTAGGTCTTGTACCAAACCTTTGAATTTCCAACATGCATTAAGGTCATGTTCCTTCCATCTGTGGAACATACAGTACAAGTCCTCCCTATACCCCTAAGGCTTTGGTGCATTGGGGTCTATAGTTTGAATCTCTGGCAGGTTGATCAAGTTCACCGCTGACAAGCGATCAAACAGGGAGTCTCTCGACTCTGTGTAAGGTGTAAATTGTTGCCTAGGGTGATGCTACTAATTTTGTTCCTACCTCTAGTTTTATCTATCATAATTGTTAGGATGCACTGCCTGATAGTTAGCCTTTTGAGGCTGTGTTGCTTGTGCAGGCTTAGGGATGTTGATAGAAACCTGATTGACAGCAACGGGTTTTGGTTGCATGGTCCCTATTTTGGTGTTTTTGGTCCATTATTTCTTCTTAGGTTTGGAGATCTTATCATCCTATATCTTGATATCATCAATGATTCTGGCTTGCGCCAGAGCTTCCTCTAAAGTGGCATATTGCTATAGCTGCAATAGCACAGAGATCGATCTCAAACAACTCTTTGAGAACATCTGAGTCAGGTCAAACATGGGATGGAGGTAGGGTAGCTTTGAAATCAATGTCCTCCATCAGTTCCCATATGCCGCCATGGTCTCTTCCTCATACTTCCTAATGCTAGCTAGGTCACTTAATGACGCCTTTTTCTTGGTGTTGAAGGTGAAGTGTTCGAGGAACATGTCCACTAGCTAATCCAAGTTACTGATGCTATGTTTTGGCAACTGAGTGAACCAATTCGAGGCAGGGCCTACGAATGTGGTTATAAATGTTCTTAGTAACAAAGCATCATTGTCCTAAATGCCAAAGCACTAGCTCAAGAATCTAGTCACATGCTCTTGGGCATCCTCCTCCACTCTAAAGAGTGCCAACTAGGGCAGTTTAAAGTGTTCAGGGTATGGGGGTGCCGACACTAACGGATGCACAGGATGACTACGAAGTTGGCATAAGGTGGGATTTTGGGGTCTAAAAGTCTTGATCTCCATAGATTCTAAGTGTTCTAGCAGTGCTTTATATGCATCGGAGGATTTGATATCTTCCTCCTTAGTTTGCTCCCACTGTGGGTTGCGGGGAACTTGAGGCCTATGCAGAGGTGGCTAGATAGCAACCCTTTTGCCTTGGTAGGGCATTTTAGCCCGCTCTTCTTCTTGTTCATACTCCTCATAAGCTTCCTGAGGAGTGCCTAGCCAAGACCGATAAACATGGGTGGGTTCCTGTAGAGGGTGCCCATCATTGTTTCTGGGAGTGGCCTCCCACTCAGGTCTAGGAGGTCTTGGAGGAAGTACTTGATGAGGTCACAGAGATCTGTCTTGCACCAAGGGGTTATGCCTCTCATACACTTCTTCTTTATGCACACGAGGGGTTGGGACCTTCTCAAGAACATTATTATGAAGCAATTTGGCTGTCTGACGCTGAATGTGCTCTTTGCTAAGGTGGTATAGATGCTCTAACTATTGTTGATCTTTCCTGAGCTGCATGATTTGCGCTTGGTGGGCAACATGTCTGTCAAATGCCAAGTCAATTTGTTCTACCATATCTTATTTAGGAAACCTAGATGCCTCTCTCACATGTCTATCTTGGTCGTGGTGATCCGAGATCCCTATGGGTTGCTTCCCTCTGTTGAGGTTAGCAAAATTTACCTGAGGCTCCAGCCTCAATGGGCGATCCTGATACATAGTGGGTGTAGAGGTGCACCATTCCCACGCTGTGTATTTATCTTGAGGAACATAGTGGTCTTCCTTGCACTCTCTTTCATATGCATAAAAGGTGCGAGAAAAATTGTTTTACCCTGTCTAAAGAGCCTAATACTCTGGGTATTGTCTAGTGTTTCTAATAGCAATATGGGGTAGAGGAGGTATGAAAAAATCATGTGGCCCTTCCTTCTGGACCCTCTGTTGCTCTAGCAATTCATCACTAGTCCACCCATAATGAGCTTCTAAGAGAGGTCTACTGTCTATGTTGAGTGCAACGTGTAGGTTTTGCTCTTGAAAGGCTCTATGCTGAGTGGGGGTGCCCCTCAAAGAGGTGCCTCTATAATCCTATTATGTTATGGCATGATGTGTACTACCATGGGTGCCTTGCCGCCAATGCGGGATGGCTAAGTCCTCAACACTATATCAGAGGCAACTCGTCCCCCTTTGTGCACTCTCTGCAGTGCTTGCTCGTGATTGGGCTCGGCTACGGGTGTACACCATGGTGATGCTTACCTAAAAATGCATAGATTTTTATCTTCTTTTAGGATTTTTTTTTATGCTACACTTAAACAGAAAGGAAACACACAATCAACGCAATGGTTATCTCATTTAAAGATTAAAAGTGTGCCCTAGAATCTGATTTGGTGTGTTTTGATGTTTGTTTGAAATATTTTTGGAAAGAACGTTTAAATGCATTATGATGGCTCTTGTGACTCCCAAAAATGGTCGCCCCTTCGATATACCTTTGCCAGAACAATATACCAACCTCTCTATATACCCACCCTTATATGAGGGAAACTATTGGTACGTGAGAGCAGATGGTACGTGGAACATAGGCGGTACAAAAGGGGAATCACTTTGTTTATGACACCTACCATAGAAGACTTATCCTCATACGTTGGGAATCATCCCAGCTACACTTGGTCAGTTTTCATCAGGATTTACATCTAGAAAGAATCACAATCGGGGTTATGTATGCAGTATCTCAAGCCAAGGTGGTGATGAAATCCACCGTTGGTCTTGCTCAAGGGTTGGGGTTTTACGATCAACTCCTTGTTGTTTCAAATTACCACGTGGTGTGTGGGGTTCTCTTTAAGTTGCATAAATGAAGCAAACAAGCATTCAAAATCTCCTATGCAAGCAAATAACCAGAGAACATACAAAAAAATTTTGACAGAAGGTGTTTAAGACCTCTACCTCTTCTTTGCCCAAATCGGATGTCTCTGAATTTCTACTCTGAAACAGTCCAGCGTTTGAAAAATTGGTACTTGTAAGCAAAAACAAGCAACTTTGATAAAAAATTTAATCTTGAAAATCAAGGGATAGATGTCCCAACGTGATCGTCACTGAAAGCACGAGGATACAAAAACAAAAAGGAATATGCCAAGCATGATGTGTGTAGAACCAAACTTAACGCTAAAAACCTATGTATTGGAAAATGCATGAAAGGAAAGAACATAAACAAATCAACACAAGATAAAAGCAGTAGGGAATAGAGCCTTATTTATTGATATGCTTTTAAAGTCGTGTTACAATACGTCTCCTTCATTTTTAGGGGATAGGAGCATCAAATATGTTTCTTGTCACATCCATGGATAGCAATCCTTATTCCGTGTGCCCACATGTAAGATGGGTGGATCAAAATGTCACCACCACTTGTGTATATGATTATTTACTCCTTATTGCTCCTCTAATGTTGAAGACCTACATTCAAAGAAACATAAAATAATAGTAGCACCTACAGACAGAATAAAACATGTATTTCCCAAGGTCTACTGTTAGTGTATGCATGAAAATATTAAAACGATAACCAAATGACCTCAGATCGACATGAAAATTGAACAAAAGCATAAATATGTTACCAAGAGGCCACTGCAAAAGGAATAGTCTAGAAATTCCTCACAAATTTGTATTCACCTTGGGGTGGGATGAATAGACTTGCAATAACTTGTCAGAAATCACCCTCTTCAATGTCCTATCTAGAAAGCTCCAAATGACCTGCAAAGTTGGGGTTAGCTAATTGGGGATGTTTTGGAAAGACCCTGAAGTTCATATTTCTCCAATTTGGCCTCTATCACCCAGATTTTGTTGGTGCCATCTACAAGTTAGTAAATGCAGGAAATGATAAAAACATGGTAAAAAATGATCAGAATGAAGTGAAATTTAAACTACAGCCTATTTAAATAACCTAGAATAATATGCAAAATAAAAATCAAAGAAATCTATCACAGATTTCTAATCACTCTAGGGTGGGGCAATTAGGGCTACGACAGCTTGGGGGTCGCCCGGGGGCAGAACGCCCACCATTTGGGACTCTGTTTGGAAACAAATACACTTGGGATGGGTCCAAAACTTCTTATGGGGTGTTTTCAACAAATTTTGTGTGGCAAAAAGTTGGGTTTTGGGTCCGGATTCGTGTTTCCAATAATCACCCAATAACCTCCCTTTCGAATGAGAGATTAAGGATGTGAAAGGCACAAATCACAAGTAGGTATGTAAATTGGTAGTACTTCATTGCTCAAATGCTCCTTCTCTGTATATATTTTGGGTGAGAAAACTCACCAATTTATAGACCTAGGGTCTCTCTGTTTGAATTGTGCATGCGAGGGTGCTACTTGAGTTGTTTGTCCTATTTTGAGAGAAAAGATAATTCCCTGATTTAGAATCTCCTTGCATGAGGTATCTAAAATAAATACATGCATGACTAAAGTCTCTCTTCTTGATTTGGAGCCGTTCCTCACAATTGCATGGCCTGAAGCTTCAGTTAACTAGTGGACTTGTTGAGGTTTGAATTTTTTCCAGTAAAACTTGCTATTCACCTCACACTGGGGAAAATGCTGATATTCGTCCCTGGGTGGGATGAATGTCAGTTTGTATTCATCCTTGGGTGGGAAGAGCAGAGAGCAATGTGCCAAAAAGGTGCCAAATTGACCTCTGACCTCCAAAACTACTTTTGGGAGTGGTTAAGACCACTGTATAACCTTTGGGGGTTGCCCTAGGGGCTGTGTGTGTCAATGCGATCAGCGCTTGTCGTCACATAATCATATTGGTGTTGTTTTAGTGTCTACACTAAAAAAAAATTATAAAATAAAGAAAAGGTAATATTTTTAGTTGGAGTGTAGTTATTGTAATAGATTTTTTCATGAAAAGGCTAATTGTTGGAATCTTCATCCATGTAAATATTGTGTAGAAATATCTCATTCTTTGGCATTCTATTGGTACAAAGAAAAATACTATAGAAGGTTTGAAAGGGAACTATTGTTTAAATTAGGTAATATTTTTCAAAAACTTATTTCTAAAGCATCTTCTAACAATAGAGCAAAGTGTTCAATTTTTGAAATACAGGAAGGGAAAATATTTTATAATAAAATATTTAGAAACCAAGGAAAATAAAAATGGATCAATTATGGTCCAAATGCATCTTGTAGAGTAATAAGGAATAATACATATATATCAACGTTTGGAGAATAAATTCAAGCACATGAAATTGATTCTAATGAAGGAGCTCAAATAGTTCATGAGCCAAATGATGGAGATCCAAAATGTAAGGATTCAAAGAATGAGGATGAAATTGAAGTTGAACTCAAAGAATATAAATATGAGTCTTATATGAGGTTCATGAACAATGCAAGGTCACATAAGCATTGAATATAAATATGAAGACCAAGATTGAAGACTAAAATCTTCAATAACCAAATAATGTAATACAAGAGGGTCTTCGAGAATATTACCTTACCTGGTAAATGCTAATGTACCCCCATGGTACCTTGATGGTACATTTGTAACTAGTATATTAGGGATGAGTCTATAGTTTAGAGTATGATTTATATTTCTCCTTTTATGTAAGAGTGAATGTGTAGAAAATGCATGTGTGTCATGTAAGTTAGAGTGCAACTGTAGGTTGAGTAAATATACACAAGTGTCTTGTATGTAAGAGTACCAATATGTAATGTAAGCATGTGTACAAGTGTCCTATATTAGGAGTGCAAGGAGAAGTGTAAGAGTCATGTATATGTTTACAAATATTATTGAGTCAAATGTTCATCAAATATGCAAGTGGCAAGTTGATAAGCCAAGATTTACGAGACTTTCCACATGGAGAGAAATAGTTAAGTACGTGAAGAGTCACATTACTATGACTTATTATGGAGACAATCCTCCATTGGAAAGCAAATAAATCATATTAGAAACCATGAATATAAAGTTCATTATTCTAACAGAAAGTGAAGAAATAAAGCTTGCATACATTTTGAGCAATCAATATTATAAATTGTTCTTCATGGATAGTACACAAATGATTTAGGATATTTACATTCATATTCCAATATATAAATAAATTTTATTTAATTTATTCTAAACCTTGATATACATATTAATTTGATCATATTATTTTACTCATATTATTATATTGATCTTTAATATTGTGATTATTTTATATTTTGGGACCTGTATGATATTGTTGTGATATTGTGTGGTGGTATAAAGACTTAAAAAGCTAGCTAATAGTGGTATCAGAGAAACAAAAAAATCTATCCAGATTGATAGAATTTATTGAAACCACTATTATTAATTAGCTTTGTCCATTTAGATAAAGTTAATTTAAAATATTTCCACCTTAAAGGTGGTGAAGAATTGGACTCTATTATTAAAGATCTTATTGAGTAGAAAAGGCTAGCCTTTCCACTAGGTTGAAGGAAAGCTAATGAATACTAGGAATTATCAATATTAAAAAAGATCCAACTTAGGAGATAATTTGGACATTCAAGGACACTCAGAGTCACCCTGATATATATTTTAGATTCTCTAGTGAAGAAGAGGAAAATCACTATTAAAGATTATAATAAAATCAACTCAGAATATAGTTGATCATTCAAGGACATTCATAGTCACCCTAACAATGATATTGGATTCTTTAGTAAGGAGGAGAATCATATTGGGATCTTAGATATGACATAATACATGAATATTGTAGAATTTAAAAAGTGCAACAAATATTAGCCTATAAAATTTTAGAAAGATTCCTACAAAAGATAAGAAGAATTTCAACTTCTAAATAATTTATATAAGTAGAATCAGGTCAAAGAGATATTTGACCTTGATATATTTGCAACAACATTAATAAAAAGTTTACGAAACAATATACATTGAATATAATATGGTCAAAGAATCCCACATTGGTAAAATGTAGAAAATCTTATATTGGAAGAAAGCATGATTAAAGTGCTATTAGATAAATTAAAGTCTTGGATAAGTAGAGAAGCATAATAGAAATAATAAAAGTACATAAGATAAATATAGCCAAGAAATGAAACTCAATAGAAAACTTAAGCTATAACAACAAAAGAGAAATACATTAGAGAAGGTTAGAATAGCATAAATTGAAGTGGAAATCTCATAAGAAATGTGATATGAAGAGATAAATAATAAAAGCTATCACAATAAAAATAAATATATCCATCATATTACAAAAAGCAAAGTAAAATTTGTAGCTGTTTAAAAGATTCTATTTAATGAAGCAATAGGAGGGCATTATTCAACATGTAATATTTCACCAAAGAGAATTTCATTGAAAGACACGTCATAGAGGAACACCTACTTTCAATGGTAAGTAGAGTTTCAAGAAGGATAAGTAGACTTTTTAGAATTTCAAGGAGACAAGTGATGTCAAGGAAACTAAAGCAGTATTTATTGTGAGCATACTAGTGGAGAAAAACCAATACATCAAAATAATTCACATCAAGGTTATCTAAGGAATGCTTCACAAAATTATAGAGGAATGCTTAATAGCAATGTTATTTAAGGATTGTTTTATATTGTTACAAAGAAATGTTACATAGAAGCATTATCTAAGAAATGTAGAAGGTGCTTCATAAATTTATCTAAGAGACATAGTAGAGCATCTCATAATAGTACCTAAGGGAATATCACAACAACAAACATGTAGATGCTTCACATCATTGGTAAGTTAGCAGAGCAAGGAAAAAAAAGAGATGACTAGTAAATAGCTCATGGAAAGTGAAGGGACAAGTGTTAGAAATAAGGTGATCATACTTCATTAGAATTCGTAATATCTATTCAACGTTAAGCTAGTAAAAATATTTTAGAGAGCAATGCAAGACATTACAATAATGAGCAATGAAACATTTGAGTGATATGAGGTGTCATGACCCTCCATTGGTAGATCTTTTGGTTTGATGGATTTATGGTTAGTTACGCTATCATGATGATATATGAACTGGGTGTGATATATTTAGTTGTGCAAAAACATATATTTTATGGAAAATATGATATTTTATTGATGGAATGACTTATTATTTACCATGTCAGGTTATGTAAGACATTTAGTTTTTTACAAGGTATTTGTAATTAATGGGAAACTTATCTTATGGACTTTTGCTAACCTTTTTATGCATATTTTAAATAGTAGACTAATGTTTTGCCTTGTAACTACTCAAGTCATGAAGAATTTGAGGATGTATTGACGTATTTTTGTATGCATCCACATGCTAATGATGGAAAAACATAAAAATAAAACCACCATTTATTTATCTCATGACGGAGTGTTTATTAGTTGATGAAATACTAGACTGAAATTATATTTCTAGATGGGTTTATTGGATCATAAACCAAGATATGAGTTCTTGTTGCCACATAGAAAATAATATGTGAAATTAATACTATGGAGATGGACTAAGTGGTAAGAGTGGAGTTGGTTTGGAAAGACGAAGATGGTGGAGGAGAGTGGATTTGTTATGTCATCGAAAAGAGGAGAGTGGGGGAGGATTTAGGTTTTTTAGGGGGTCTTTGGGGAGAAAGGAAGGTGGATCATCGTTGCAAGATTGTGATAGAAATAAAGAAAATATGGTAGGAGGGAAATGAATGGGATTGATGTTGTGAAACTATTACAACAATCAAGTGAAGTTATTCTCAGGTAGGCTTAATTAATCTCCCTTATGTTTTGTATGGAGAAGCTTAATATTGTTCCATAAAGAATTTGTTGGTTCTAAAGCATCAATTATGGCATATTTCATTCGCTAAGAATATTAATTTCTCTAGAAGGATTGTACTGATACTTCAGTAAGTCTTTTTTTAATTTAACTATATAGTGAGATGTGTGCATCTATTGGTTGATTCAATCTTGAATACAGGAAAATGTACATTAGAGTATCCTAGCAACTCTTTTAAGACTTTAGTAAATATGCATTTATTGGCTTTAACTGGTTAGCATAATCAAGAGTCAGGGTAGGGTATGACTTTAGCATCTATTATTTTAACTTAGGAAATGAGTTATATGTATGTAAATTTAGTAGAAAATATCATATGACATTCATCATCAATTTAAAATCTATAATATGTTATAGGGATTGTGTTGGAAGTTTTAAGGATATTGATGTACTCAATATCCTAAGTTATATTTCTCTCGATGTTATATTCTAGTCTATATTGTTGCTTATATCTTTAGGATAGTCCTAGAGATTTATCAGATAATGAGTTTTGTCATCCAATAATAATATTCTGATTAGAGAGGGACCAAGCTAGGTTGTACGTGTTGTTGTTGCATGAACCTTGAAAATTATGATTGAACAAAAATATCCTTACTTATTAATATACTTAATATTTGGAATCAATCTTAGATAGTAGAAGCTTATGTTGATTGTAAAGTTAGTATAGTTGAATGTTGGCTGTTTGATTATACTCTTTCCAACGTCCAATAGATTGTGTTATATTTATTATTTGGAAAGAAGTTATCTAGACCTATTTTAGTTTTTATTATAGCATTGATGGTTGGTAGTGACAGATTATGGGTACTTAGTTGCAATTTGTAAATAGGTTAAATAATTTTTAAAAATTTATGTGTAACGAATTAATTAATAATAATTTATGGTATCCATTTGCACTCTGGTAGAGTTGTTATCATATTAATCTATAGGAAATTTTAAGTCTTTATTTTGTTGAGAATGAACTAATGTGCCTTTACTTCTATGTATTGGATTTTAAAGTAGAGTGTTTGCATTAAAGGAATGCTTATAAATGAATTCCTTGAATAATCTTGTTTTAGGCAAATGATGATCGATAAGGAAATCTGAGATGGTAATCAGTTTGTGCTTATTCTATAAAAACTATGCCATATGGGAGGAACATAAAATAAAAGAGAATTTTATGTGATAAAATAAAGGAATAATGGGTTACCTTTGATGTAGAATGAGAATGACTTTATCCAATTGTATTAAAAGAGAAATTCATTTTTTAAAGTTCAAGATATTCAGATTCTTCTTCGTTGCTTGTATTTGCAATGCAGATGTACTTATCAATCGTAAACCCCAATTGAATTTAATATAAAAATGGATTTCAGGCTAGGTTTTCCCTTGAAGGTTTTTACGAAGGTAAAATTAGAGTAATGTGTTTGGTTATGGTCTTATTTTTAGAGTGTGTTATTTAATGCTTAAGACATATGTTATGACGTTGTCCATTTGAAATAATGGGTGCTCAATATAAGATATTGCTTGATTGATTTTACTAATGAAATTCTATTTTGAAATTCATGGAATGATTGTAATCATAGTGGGTTTAATTATCATTGTTATATGTGTAGTGCTTTTCTTTTATATTAATGATTTTAAGGAAAAGGTTGAATAATACATAAAATTTGGTGTTCTTGTATTATGGGCACTTCGTGTTGGGTTTCTATCTTATATAGTGTATTCCCTACCCCTACTTAATGGTCAAGTAAAGGTAATCTAGTAACTCATAGAGTGAAAGGTAAAAATAAAATTTTTTGACTATTGTGATTAATATCATGAAAGATCTTGATGGATATAGCTTTTGATGATGAAAGGAGAATTGTGAATATATTCTTCTAATTTTAATGATTCCATGAATTGACGATGTAATGAGACATAATAATGAAATGGCTAGCTCGTTAAGGAAATGATAGGATAGTTGATTTGTATACACTTCAAGCACTAAAATACAGAGACATATGTGATGTGAGATGGTTAGCATACTCCCTTTGAAAGGATGAAATGGAGAAAACTAAATCACTAAACATTAGTGAGAAGGATGGTTGCAAAATAAGTGACTTCACCTAGTACATTTACATAACCAAAATTATGTATGATGTGGTGATGGGTGAGTCTAGTAAAAGATAACCATGGAAAATTATTAAAAATGACTTTTAATTAAAAAAATAGTGGTAAGTTTTTAGGGAATTTTAGGATCGTGACATGAGGAATACCATGTAACATTAAGGTTTATGTTACTAACTTTACATTTTTAAGCAACTAAAATTTTAAGAAGTAAGTGAAAGTTGACAAAGGAAATAACAAGGAGCAGTTAGCAAAGTCAAATGCAAGAACAATGCTTGCAAGGTTAACAAGATTAGTTGAAAATTTAAGAATTTGAAAAAGAGCTTTAATTATTTTTTTTAAGTTAGAATTTATAAGGGTTTGATACAAGTTTTTATTTTTTGAGCTATTTTTTTAAGTTTGGAGTGATAAGGAATTCAACTTTTGATTAAGTTCATTTATTTATTTATTTTTTGAAGAAGTGTGGAGTATTTTTTAATTAAAATATTTAATTTCTTATTTTTTGATAAAATAAAAAATATTAGAAGTTTTTGAATTTTTGCAAATTTAAACATGTGGTAGTTAAAAGTTTTTCAACATCAAAGGATTAGAAAACAAAAAATTAGAAATTTCATATTTGAGTCATTTCTAAACTAGGAAGACATAAGGTTTACTACTTCAAAGGAAATAAATCATAAAATAAAATTTGCATTTCATGAAATAAATTATTAGAAATGCATTCAATGAAGATAGTGAAGAAATAGTGAACAAGTTAAAACTTTATTTTCAAAACTTGGTAGATGATATTAATAAAAAGAAGAAAATAACAAGATCACTAAATACTCTTGAGAACTCAAAATTAGATCTTGTTGCTACTAAATTTCAATCTAATAGTACATCAAAAATAGATTCTATCATAGAATCTAGGACTACTCAAAATTTCAATCTCATAATATTTATTTTATTGCTCTATATGTTGCATCCATGATTGTAGCCTCTCATAATGGTATAGATGAAAATATGTTATAATATTAGCCTATTGTTCTACTTATTCCTACTCTTTGATATTTGGTATCTCTATTTTATGCTATTCTCTCTTGCTATCATTTTTTGGTTCATCCTCAAAGTTTGTTTTTGCTTCTTCTTTAGACTCAATTTTAGGTTCTATTGTTATCTAATTTTTTTTCCCTAAAATAGCTTCTTATTTTTTATTTGATCCTTACCTCTTGCACTAAGAAATATCTTGTAATATTATCTTATTTTTCTTGCATCAAAATTTTATGAAAATATTTTGCACACTAATGTTAATAATTCCCAAACAATCCAACCAAGGATAACCTAAAACAATATCCTCATCACCCATCTCAAAAACACAACTTTTGAATGTGAAAACCCTTTAATCCATGGTGATCTTCAAATCTTGAAAAATATGAACATTCCTACCCTCATGCTTTATATTCTTAATATTTGTTATTTGGGTCTTATTTCTTGTGTTGCTTCAGTGGTCATCTCTAGGGAAGTCAAATATCTTTCAGATTGTTATGAAAGGGCAGCCAACCAACATATCAATTTTTTGAAGAGTAATTTATTTTTATCAACACTCCGAAAGTGAGGCAAAGAAGGATTGCTGAAATTCAGAATTTTAGGATTACCTCTCTTCCATATTCCTATATTGGTCTTCCTATTTTTATTGGATGGGCCAAAGACACTCTGTGGACTTCGGTGGTTGAAAGAATTCATCGAAAATTAGCATCCTGGAAGGGGGCTCTTCTGAGCCAAGTGAGGAAGGTGGTTTTGGTTCAAATTAATTTGCGAAGTATCCATATCTACTTTATGTCCTTGTTCCCCCTTCCGTGTAAAGTGGCAGCAAATTTGGATAGTATTTGCAAGGTTTTTTTATGGGTTGACCCGGAGCTTAAAGGTAAATTTCATTTGGTCTCTTGGGAGTAGCTTTGTATAAGGAATAAATATGGTGGTTTAAATCTTAAGTGTGCTACTAGGATGAACAAGGATTTGGTGGCAAAGCTAGGTTGGAAGGTAGCCTCTAATGTTGACCATTTGTGGTGCCAGATTTTGAAGGTTAAGTATAATTTTGATTCTTTCATTTCTGATTTCATCCCTTCTGGTGGGTCAGATTTTTAGAATATTCTTATAAAATCTTAGGAGTTTATCAAACTTAACTATAGATGGATTATCAATAATGGGAGGAATGTGAATTTTTGGTAAGATGCTTGGTTGAGATATCGTCCTCTAATTGAGGACATTCATTTTAGAGAATTAATTGAAGGGTCTAGGCTTGCTGGAATTTTGAAAGTGGTTGACTTTACTAAGGATCATGGTGGCAGAATTATTTGGACCAATTATTTTCCTATGGTGAGGAATTCCAGGGATCTCCAGCTCTGGAAATCCTTTGTGTTTATAGTACATGTTTATATAGTGCAGGTTTATATTCTATCAAGTTAGATTATGAGCTCCTTTGTGTGGAAGGGGATGGTTTTTTCCTCATGATCTTATTTGGCTAAAGCACTTAACCCAAAGTCAATAATTTTTTTTGGATGGCAATGCATAAAAAAATTATTTTAGTTGAAAATATTCATAAAAGAGGCATGTATCTGGTTAACAGGTGTTATATGTGTAAATAATATTGGGAATCATCTTCGCACTTACTTCTTAATTGTTGGATCTTTCAGGAAATTTTGTTGTCCATCCTCTATAGGATTAGTGTAATTTGAATTCTTCATAATTTAGTAATAGACTGTGTTTTACAGTGAGCTTCTCTATTTTCATTGCCCAAACTTAAGTGTTTTTGGAAATTTCTTTTACCTCATGTGATGTGGGGGGTGTGAAAGGATAGGAACACTCATTTTTTTAAATATAAAGAGTCTTTGACATTATTTTTGAGCTCTCATATTATTTGGAGAATAGTAGAGAATGTCTCGAGTGCCTTAAAGGAGTCTAATTTTTTTGAAACTCACATTCCCTATAAAGTATTAATTGAGTAGAGTCTTGGTTTTGGGCATGTTGATAACCCCCTACCAGCTCTTGATCCCAGGATTTTTGTTCGTTGGACCCCTACCCATGTTTATTGGTGTAAAGGGGCCTCTAAAGGTAACCCAAGGTTAGTTGGTACCGAGGGGGGTCATTCATGATAACAGTGGCAATCTAGTTCTTGCCTTTGCAGAAAATATTGATGTTCACACATCCTAGTTTGCTAAAGCAAGGGCATCATTTTTAGGTTTGTATTTGATTAGATATTTGGGAATTTGCAAAGTTATTATCGAAGGCAATTTTTTAAATATTATAAACATGCTAAAAGGGTCTTACCACATAAGTTGGAGGGTGGCTAATTTTATTGATGAATCCATTGGAATTATTCGATCCCAAGATGAATTTTTGATTGTGCATATTTTTAGAGAAGGCAATTCAACAGCGAAATTGATGGTAAATCTAGGGGCATATCATCCAGGATATTCTGTTTAGTAGAGGAACTTTCCTTTAGAGATTATCCATTATGTTAATAATGATTTTCATTAATTCCTGGCAAGAGGTTTGCCTTCACTTGCTTTGGTGGGCGGGGCTATGGTGCATCTACAGTAGTTGGTCGAAGTATAGGGTATCTGATATTTACTTCCTGGGCTTCATGAAGATATTTTATTTTCAAGTTTTATATTTTAAATTTCATCTCCCCCTTTATTGTTGTTGTCCAATTGTGTCCTAAAGCTTCTCTAGCTGAAGTGTGCCCTCTACCCAAAGTCCTATCCTCATTATGATGTATCAGTTCTCCTTGATTGTTCTTGATTTTGGGTACTAGCATTGTTATGTGGATTGATTTTGTACCTTTTCCATCATGTCTTCTCTCTTATTTTTTGGGTGTTGGTGGTTGCTCCATTGGATTCAATACGATGTGAGTACCCAAGTTGGTGTTAATTCCCTTTCTCGGGATTGGTTTTGGATTAATCATTGTTGGAGTCAATATTTGTACTTGCATATGTTGTTCCCTTTCTAGATTATTACCTTGGTGTCATCTCTTGTGACATGCACTTTTTATTCTCTTACACCTACCTGTATATCTTTTGTCCTTTGGCCAATTGACAATAGGTGGAATATTTATCTATTTGGGCACGTTTTAGGTGGTATTTTACCATTTTTTGTTAGGTTTAGAAGGATGCACATATTTGTGCTTCAGTTTTTTGTGCTCCTTCTTGTTGTTGCTCTTCTATGTTTTCCTTGGGGCATTCTCTTATTTTCGGAGCATGGGTGAAGAAGATTTGACTCTTTGGCTATTTTCAATGTTTGTGTGGTGGACTTTCATATTTGACTTGGGGTTTTATGTTTGGCCTATGATGGGAGTGAATGTCTATTTGTGCTCAGGCCTGTTATGGGGTCTTCTATGTTTCACAGTTTGCTCGAGCATATTTTTCTTTGAAGTATCAATGTGGAAGAGAGTGGTTTTAAGGAATCAGATTCTTGTACCCTATTTGGATATTGAGAAGGCTAAATTTTATGGACTCAAGTTGAAGCAAGTTAAATCTAGGGTGGAACCTAATGCTTTGATTGCTCATGAAAAGGTTTTATCCATTCTAAATAATGGGGGCTTACTAGATTGTGTCCAAAAATTTCATGGATATAACTTGGTTCTTTCTAAATGGATTGTTGCTACGTGGAAGGAGGGATGGGTAAGATTAGTGTCATGGTCCTTTGAGGTTTCTATGGATTTATCATCTACAGTACAAGCCTAGTGTTGGTTACATGTATCACAACAGGGATAGACACTCATTATTGAAATAAATTAGCTTCTTCCTATAAGGAGATGAATTTTTACCTAGAATCCAGAATGGGTACAACACCAAGGTTTTATCTCCACCATGGGATAGGGTGATTAAGGTTGTTATGGAATTTTTTACATTGGATTCTACATATGATGTTATACGTAGTTTTCATGCTATATTTTTGAATCATATGAGGAGACAAATATGGATGAATATCCCCTTGTTTCTATTTAATTCTATGAGGAAGTCGATGTTGGCAGTTCAAGGTGGGTGCGGTCAGTTTTTCCTTCACCAAGGATTGGCCCTGTTGGTTTTTGAACAAGATGCAGTTGAGAAAGGGGTTGCAGCGGAGGATATTATAAAGTCATTGGATGCTATTCCAATCCCTACACCTAGTCAAGCCTTTATGGCTTAAAAAATTTCAATTGAGGACTCTGAGGATGTTTATTCCTTTTCTGTGGGTTTTGGATTGGAGAAGATCTCCTGTAAGGTTCACATTTTTGCTAAAGGTGTTAGGGGATCTATGAATAAGAACTATATTGCTAATATGACTAATAATTCAATGATTTTTTTGTTGCTACTCTAGTGATGGGGGGTCCTTCTTTTGTCAACGTGGTGGAGGGCAGTGGTACCCCTAAGTTATTGTGGCTTAGTGGTAAAAAGAGGGATGTGGTGAAGTCCTCTCCCTTATCCATTGAGGAAGATGTGGAGGTTCTTCCCAGAGATTTTTTTAAGGATAAAATGGTGGCTAATGTCTATTCCCCGGGGGAAGCTTCTGAGAAGAAAATTGCACATTTGCATAGTTTAAAATTGGTTAAAATTAAGCAATGTATGGTTTGGAGTTCTATAAATATGGAATTGGATTATACTGAGGAGGTTGATCAAATGTCTTCTAATATTACCCACAAAATAGACTCAATGTTGTAGAAATTTCTCGGTTCTCTCATTGTTTACTTTCATATTTTTTCCTTGATGTTTTTGGAGGACCTCTTTTGTAGGTTGTGTTTTGTGGTTTTCTCTTCTGGTTGCATTTGTGGCAGGTTTCTCTGTAAAATGTTGTGGGGTCCCTTTCAAAACTCTCCTTCTTCTTAATAGTACCAAAAAAAAATTATACCTACTATTGGGGTTAGTGGAAATAATAAGCTTTTCCTTCTAAATGCAATAATGAACTTACAAAATAAAATTTTTAACATTAAACAACTCCCTTTGATCACTCTTTGGCTTATCAAACATCAATGAAGTGATTCCTTTAGCTTGCATATTATTTTTTGTACTTTTCCTTCTATCATGCCCTCTCTTTTTATTTTTTCATATAGTGTTTGAGTGTAAATCTAAACCTAGTGAGGTCTCTACTTAAATATTTATATATTTTTATTCAATCCATTATCTCAACCAAAATATTTTTTTAAAGCAACCAAAGTTTTGTAAACAATAATTTATGTCAAAAATAAAATTTCTCAAATCTCATCTATTATTTTATTTAAAAAACATTAAATCTACAAATTATCTTCAAAATAAAATAAACTACAACTAATTTACTTACCCTAACTAGAATATATCTTCAATTTTTTTTTAAATATGATTTGAAAAATTTATTATTACCCTTGTTTTAGATCCTTCAATATTGCTTATATTCCTTAATACTAAATCTCTTCAAATTTTTAATAAAATAGCAATAGAGTCTTCTAAATCAGACCATTAGACTAAGAGATTTTTTTTTTTTTATTGTGAATTTCCACATAGCCAAAAAATAGCATTGATATACCAACTTCAATTAGTCATAACCCTTTCATACTGATAAGAATTTGATAAATGGTCAATTATTTTGCAGTACTCAAAATAATCAACATAATGGTACAAAAATATTTCAAATATATCTATTGAAAAATATATTGCTCCTCCAAGGTTAGATAGTTCTTGAAAAAAATACCCTAATTTTATAATGTACAAAAAGCACAATACAAAAAGTACAATTCTCACTTTGGTAGAATCATTTCCCGAATAATACTTATTATGAAACTTTATATTTTTATTAGCAAAATCATTCACCATATATTGAAATAACAAAACATCCATCCACAATTAATCATACATAATAACAATCCATAGAAATATACAAAAATACAGATAATACATTTTAAGGTAGGGCAACACAAAAATTACTCCTCAAGGAAAAATCACTCCAATCCATTCCATGAGCCAAGACTATTATAAGAATACTTGATATGATTTTTTACAATGATAATATCCTATTTTTATATGTCCATATTCCTAAACACTTCATATTTCTCATTATAATATTATAATATCACAAACCTTAGGTTATATTGAACATGTGCCAACAATACAATATTATATTCTTATATTCGTATGATTAGGTACCTAAAAGCTATGGAGTCACAATTTCTTGTTAACCATCCAAATATAGATCTCTCCTCCTAGATACTTAATTTTGGATGAACAACAACTTGTGTAGACTTTAAGCTAATAAAACATCATTGGCCTTGATATGGGAGACCAACATTACTGCAAGCTTACAAAATTCATATGCATTTTATATTTGGTAGTATACGAGAGGAAATGATTGCAAATGAGTGCTAATAGAAACATATGTTCTACCATAGGTGCAAATATTAAGAATAGGATTGTACACTATATTTGATATATGGTTGGATAACTATATATTAACTAAACAACATCTATAAAATAAATCCTATATAATCCATAAACTTTGAAAAAATACATTTTTTCTTATTAAAGATTAAACACTATCAATGACAAGTACATTATATAATTATGCCTATATTCTTAAAGAGCCAACATTTGTATGGGTAAGACAATATTATCTATTAAATGTGTGGTTACTATGAAGTTAATTTAAATCATTTTATGGCCTATTAAGTTTTCTAATTAGTAGTGCTATAAAAGAAAATTTTTGAGGCATTAACATGTGCATCATAATATTCATCTATATTTCAGTTGATAATAGATTTTGTAATTTATCTATTGTACAATTACAACTTATGGAATTTTTAAGTGCTTAGCTATAGTAAGGATTAACATAAGGGACACCGAAACGTGTTAGCATACTCATATTTGAAATATGCAAGTGAATAAGACAATTTTATTAACAAAAATTAGGAAATGTTGTAAAAAATTATAATTAATTATAATCCCCTCTATTATATGAAAGCATATGATAGGTTTCCTAGAATTTTCTACATGCTATTTTTAGAAATTTTAGATTTGATTATAGTTGGTGTGAGTGGATTAAATGTTGTTATAGAAATGCAACATTTTCCATTTTGATCAATGGTTCTCCTACTAGGTACTTCAAGTCATCTTGCGGAATTTATCAAGGTGATCCTCTTTCTCCTTGTATATTCATTATTCTGGAAGAAGTGTTAGGGAGAGCCTTTTCAAAGATAAAAATGGAAGTAAAAATCAAGGATATTCAAGTTGCAAAAAATGGTTCCTTCCAATATCATCCTCAATTTGTTGGTGATACTTTTCTTTTGGGCAATCCCTCAATCAGTGAGACAATGGAGTTCAAATCAATATTATCATGTTATGAGAAGGCTACTGGATAGTTGGTAAATACTTCAAAATCTAGGATCTATTTCACTAATACTACCCTAAATTTACAACAAATTATTGTGAATAATTTAGGGTTCAAAATAAAATAAAAAATCATCAACCTATTTGGGTATTTCTTTGTTTAATAAAGGGAATAAAAAGGAGCTTTGGATCTCTTTTTTGTATAGAATGAAATATTGCTTGGTATCTTGGAAAGGTAAAATCTTAACCATGGCAAGAAGTCTACAACTCATAAATACTACTTTGCAATCCATTCCTATTTATATGATATCACTTTCAAGACTACCAACAGGTATTACATCAAAAATGGATAAAATTCAAAGAGAATTTCTATGAAAAGGTTGTGAGGAAAAAATAGGTTTCCTCTTTGTAAGTGGGATAGGGTTTGCAAAGGAAATAATATTTGAGGATAAGGCTTGCGAAATTGGAGACTTGTGAATTTGGCATTAGGAGAAAATATTGGGTGGAGACTACTCAAAGATCAAAGCACGAATTGAATAAAAATATTACTTCAAAAATATGTAGATTCTCTTGATGTAATGAAATTATTTAGGAAAATAACTCTACCCAAAGGATCATCAACATGGAAATTCATATTAAAGATTTTATTTTTGATACATAATCATATTATATGGTTAGTCAATGAGGGGATTTATGCAAATTTATGGCCTAATGTATGGTTGAAGCCTTATCCTCTTATCTCTGACTCAAAAATAGAAACCATTGTCTCAAGCATGTGTAGCATGTAAAGCTCCAAAGGTAAAAGATTATATTATTATGAGAAAAAAATCTAGAACATGGATTTCTTTTAGTAACCTGGTTGAAGGAGAGGAACTCAAACAATTTGTAGTTAAAATTCAAAATATGCTTCTAGAGTTTTATTCGTCAATTTTTACACAAAAATGATGAGTTGGTTTGGAATTTATAAAATGATGGTGGATACTCAGTCAAGTTGGGATATGAGGATTTAATAAAAAAGTTCTTCTCCCAATGATTTTCATTGGAAGAATGTTTGGTCATTAGAAGCTCTCCCTAAGACCTCAACATTTCTTTGGTTAGCAGTTCAATGTAAGATTCCTATTGGAGAGAGTCTACAAAGAAGAGGATATTATGAACCCTTTAGATGTGCCTTGTGTGAGAAGGATTTAGAAATATTAGATAATTTAATTCTTCCTTATCCATTTACTCACAACATTTGGGGTTATTTTTTAAAAATATGAAACTATATTGGGTTGCTCCATCAACATTGAAAGAGTTGATCAAATGTTGGATAATTTATAATAAAGCTAAGACATTATGTATTATTTGGAGGATTGGACTTGCCATTATTTGTTGAAATTTATGGCTTGAAAGGAATTATAGATTTTTTACAAATAAATATCAAAATTATACCCAAGTTTAAAACTATATTAGTGTCTCTCTTGCAAAATGTCTAAAAATATGGTGCTCATCATAGGAAGTCTCAATTGCAAAAAAACAAAAAAAGGTGCTAATAACTTGGCTATAGGATTTGAACATACATGGAAAATCCATTTGCGACAATGGAATTAAAACAAAGGATATACTTTGATCTATGGTAAAATGAAAATATCCAAAAATTTTGTCTATCAAAATTAGTTTTGATGGTGCTTCTAGGAAACGTTGGTGGAGGTGGTGTATTTATAAATAGTGAAGACAAAATTCTCCTCACTTATTTAGAATCATATGGAACTTCAAATAACAACTATGCAGAGGCTAGGGCACTTCTTACAGGGATTAAAATTGCAATAGAAAAGGGATGTAAATATATTTCAATTGTGGGGGACTCACAAATTATCATCAATGCTATTAACAAATATGGATGTGGAGACTGGAAAAAAAATAGTATTATTGCTGATGTTCATTTTCTATTACTAGAGGCAACTCCTAGCAGTGTGAGCATATTTATAGATAAAAAAATCGAGTAGCAGATAAATTAGCGAATTTTGGTGTTGATATTCATCTTGGTTAAATTCAAATTTTAGAAACGAATATGAATTTTTATATCTTAATCAAAATGAGGTTAAGGAGTTATGTGAAAACAACACTTTGAGGAAGTTCAAGAATATAATTAAGAGAAAAAAGAAATGAAAAAAGTCATGATCAAAATATATGCTACAACAAATGTAATATTTTAATATTGTGATCCAGAGTAGCCCTTATTAAAATCCATATATAACCTATTACAAAAAAAAATTATAATCTCTCCGTTATTGAAAAAGGAGTCAATAATAGAATTTGTATTGCTTTCATAACAAGGATGTTTTTTTTTTGGTAATATTAAGGGAGAAGAGGGTTTTGAAAGGGACTCCTCAACCTTGTACAAAAAAACCAAACACCAAAAAACAACAAAAAACAAACACACAAAAAACAGATAGAGACCCAACAATACCATAAAACCCCGAGATGACCAATGAGTGAATCGAGGTGGTTCTACATCAAAGATTCAAACTTGAAAATGATTCCTCTGGATATTTGGGTCACCCCCTCAGCAACTCCAAATAGCACAATGTTTAATCTCCATCAAGTGAAGACTAAGAAGAAAGATATTTTTCCTAACAATGGAACTACCCTGAGAATACATCTCATCAATAGGTTTTTCATTAGCCATAGATCTATAAAGGACCTCCACCACATTGTCCACGTCAACCATCTTGGATATGGGAGAACTTTGCATCAACTTACACTTCTTACCACTCAACCAAACTGACTTGTGAATCCCACCTCTTTCCCTATAATCACCCACAGATAGGCCCACCTCAACTAGAAATGAGGCGAGATGAACCAATGGGATATCCCCAACATCAATAGACACTTTTCTTGCCGCAGTACCCCACACACCCTTAACAAAATCAAAGTCCTTTACATTCATTTTCTCTTACCTTGAACCTAGGGAGGAAGAGTGTACCAACTTAGCTTCAGAATTGGAAACATAATTCGAAGTCAACAAAGGATCACCAAGAACCAAAATCGGGAGGGAATTCAGAGAGCTCAAAATATCTTCAGTAGCCACCCCATTTTCCAGTGTAGCATGCTCGAACAACAGAAGCTCCAGAACCTGATGCAAAGGAACCTTACCTCGGCCATTCTGCATAGCTAACATAGAACTGCAAAGCGAGTTGAACAAGAACAATGGAATATTCATCCACCTCTCCCTACAAAGGTGATTAAGGAACATTGATTGAAAACTCCGCACAATCTCATACGATGAATCCACCATAAAAAAATCCATGATCACCTTGATAACCTTATTTCAAGGACCAGGGAAAGCCTTTGCACTAAACCTGTTCTAAATACGAGGTAAGAATTCATCCTCATCCAAAAAGTGACGAATTTCTTGAACTAGCGAATGTCGCTCCTTGTTGTGTGTAGCACCATCCAGAACCAACCCAGTAGTACGACTAACCAACTCAATGATGACTTCAAATGACCAGGACCCCACACGAACCCACCCCTCCCTCTAGGTATTCGCCATCCATTTAAACAGAATGGGATTGTGGCCATGGAAATTTTGGACACAATCCAGCAGACCCCGCACCTTCAGGATGGATAAAAACTCCTCATCAGCCACCAGAGACACAGGTTTCACCCTAGACATAGGAAGAATAGATTTATGTTTACCAGTCTTGGACTTTTCCATCTTCATAAAAAACCTAAAGCACCAAAGGGGGACAACCAAAGGACATATGAGAAAATTTGCAGACACGCTATGAAGAACAGAGCAGGCACCAAGCACAACCAAAGTTTAAAACATCAATGGAACTCACACGAGTCCAAGGAAAGCCTCCCAAGTCAAAGACACTGCAAAAACCCACAGCCATCATGTGATCATTGGACTATCAGAAAGACTCCGAAGGGGTCCCGTATGGAAAATGAAGCTCTTTGGAACAAACAGAAGCAAAGTCCTCATAAGTAACTCAAAAACCATTGCTAAAAGATATGACCAATGCATAATAAGGTGAAAAGAATAAGGGAAGATACAAAACAACAGGCTTAAACAAAAGGTAACCAGACTGCCTCCACTTAAGAAAAAAGAAGGAGAAAGAAAACGAGGTGGAATAACGGCAAAATAACAAGGATGTTACATGATTTACAAAATAATTTTACTAGTCATAGAAACACCTAATAATTATATAATAATAAATAATTATTAATTAATAAGATAAGTCTCTCTGCGACGAATGTTCTGAAGATGCAGTAGTAGCGAGAAGAATCTCCGGCGTCGTAGAAGACGAACTCAAGAACAATTATTAGGCAAACCAAATACAAAACGAAAATTTTCGAAACCTAAACTCAGATTGAAACTTTGGGGCACGCTAACGGCGCTTGAATACCTCAATAGATTCCTGAGAACATCGATTTCAACAGCGACGATGTTATCATGGCCTCCTGCAAAAATTTTCAATTTTCCTTAATCTACTTAAACAGGGAGGATGAAACGAGCGTACCTAAGTTTGTCTAGTGCCATCAGAGATCGCCCCGGACGACTCTGCTGCTTTCCAGATCCTCTTCCAAGCACTCATCGGAGAAACTGATTAAAATTTTCACCTACACGTCTTTCTGAGACATGCCATTCCACTCCAGGCCTAACAAAGGATCTTTGGCCTCTTTAGCCGTTGCCGAATTTTTAATTAAATTATTGCATTTTTTTTGCAGAAATCACCGGCCCTTTATTGATTCCACTCGTGGCGTTCCCTGCGCTAAATGGGAGGATATGCTTATGGCCTTCGAATAACGTCAAATGCCTAAGCAGCTTATCCTTTCTGCAAAACGTGGTGCCGCAGAAGCAGCGCCACCGGCTGTCTCCGCCTGTTGACTGCAGGGTGACGACAGTGGTCTTGTAGTTAAGATTTAGAATTAATTTTTTAAAACCACTACAATCTTAAACCAGACCACTATAATTTAGAACCACAGACGTTATGATCTTAGTCTATAAGAATTCATAAATAATTTTTGTTATAATAGTTAGGCTAATGGAGCCGCGTTTGACCTGCAACGTCACAAGGCAGACCAACCTTAATGAGAGCTTTCCCAACACATTACGTAGAATATGGGTGTAAAAGGGGCAATTCTTCAATCTATAAATAGGAAGGGGAAGGGGAAGAATAAGGGACCAGATTAAATATCTAACCATAGAACTACGTATAGATGTAAAAAATATTTGAGCAAATTATTTTTTAATGTGATCTTTTCGTATTATTGGTATTAAAGATAATAAAAAACATGATGAATACATATATAATAATATAATAATAAGAAAAAACATCGTTATCAGACGAAAAAGTTACAGCTTACCTCTACGCTTGTTGGGCGTGTGGTATACTTGTGGCGGTTCCGCTGCTGATTTGTCTTAATCATTCACAGCTCACCATTGATATTATTTTATTAGCAGAAAGAATATCACAGCCAGTCTTTGAAGAACTTGTGCACGTCAGCAGCATTAGTAGTCTTGGAAACACCATTTCTTCCAAGTGCGCCGCCATCGTTATTGATTGATAAGAACAAGATATATGTAATTTACATGAATGTTCTTGCACCTGTTATCCCCTCACTATCAAAGTAAATTACACTGCTTGATTTTTACGCTATGTCAATATCTAAATCTTTAAGTTATTTATACTGCATGATTTTTAAGCTATGTGAATATCTATATCATTTTAGAAGTTTCGCTCGAGAAAGACTTTCATGGTTGAGTTGAACTATGTGGCAATGGCCAACTCATTGTGAGTTGAATGTGAATGTTGAGCCAACTCGTTTGGAATCCCTCCCAGCATCCCAGCATCCAAAGTTGTGGTTAGATAAAAACCTCTTCTTTAAACAAATATCAAACAGCATCCAATCCTCGAAAATATAAATTTTACGTTAGACCTTTTTAAAATAAAATAAAATATATGTATTTATATATTTAACTATTTTATATACTTTTAAATTGTGATGTTCAAGTTTTTGATAAGGATAGAAACAAACCAAAAAGATATATAGTAGTCTTATTGAATGTATATATATTAATATAATATTACAAAATTTATTGTTCTAAAATTAATACAGGTTTTAAGTAAAAGCAAAAAAATGCACAGCCGTTTATAATCAAACAAGCTTATAAAATATACCAAATATAATTGTCAAACTAAACTATTTTATGTTTTGATAACCAATATTACAATCCTCAAAGACCAAACCTATGTGATAATTTCTGGCAAATATTGATTAGTTAGGGTGGACTACAACTCGTGACAAACACCTACACGAATATATTGGAGTAATTTCTTTTATATATATAATCAAATCGAAGGACTTAAGATCCATTTACATCTAGAAGACCAAATGCACTCTAGTTTAAAATTTCAAAATGTTTTAAAAGTAACACTAAAACTTCTTTACATCTTCTACAATGTAAATTTTCCTGATAACTTCTTTGAAAATAATGTTAGACTAATACGATGGGCCTTATTCTAAATAAACTTGTTATACTTATATATAAGTAAAAAACATGTTTAATCATTGCAAGTCAATTACATCTATAATAATCAAAGAAAGAATTCTAAAGTCTCCTTGTATATATAACAATACCGTTGGATTTTTATTTTAAAGATGACAGTCTCCCACACAGGCTCCTAGTACCTATTGCATAATTTTTAGAATTGAAAATATTTGATAAAAAAATAGTATAGAATTACATTAAAAAATGGTATAAAAAAACCTCTCACAATTTACAACAACACTACCCAATATCCCAACAACATTACATATTAAACTTTATTGTCTTTTTTTGAAATAAATATGTACAAAAACTAATCATATCAACATATCTGTCAATCCTGAAATAACTTGAAGTAGATGACGAACTATTTGAAGCAAGAAAATTTTGAAAATCTTGAAGAAGATTACTGAATCTTTCCTTGAAGCAAAACATAGTCTTCGCCACCTGTAGAAAGATAGAAACAACTATGAGTCTCCTATAAGACTCAGTAAGAGATCTCGGTAAATGCTGATAAAGTTCCTTATTCCTCGAAAGCCATATGTTCCATAAAATTTTTGTAGAAAGAAAAATCCAAAAATCATTAAAACATTTGCCCATTTTAGGCACATACCAGAAACCACATAATGCCAGAAAGCAGTACTATCATTGATACAACTCAGCATATCTCGAAAAAATATAAACCAGATTTCTTTCACATACATACAATAAAAAAATATGTGTCCCGTAGTATCATGAAGTCTGCATAAATAGAATACTAAATAATAATGACAATCTGCTGAGACAGGGAGTCTCTAAAGTAATAACAACCATCTAAACCAAACCTTCTTAGGCTCAAAATACGTGGAACACACATTATGAAAGATGTTCAAACTAGAAGAGGGATTAATGTCCATATTCTAAACTCTAATAATATGACTAAAAATATCATTGGTATCCATCAACATATTATACAGTTGTCTGGGATTTGTACTGAATAGTTTAGTACCATCCTTCCACTGAAGACCCTTGATCAAGGAGTGATCGTCTATTAGTAAACAATATGTCCTCCAATGAGAATGTGGAAGATTATACTAGTGACTAAGAAACTCCCAAGACTTGATAACTTCGTGATCCAGAATATCAGCAAAAGTATTAATACCTTTACCAACCCATTTCTTGGTTGAACATCCTTGAGTAAGGACCAAAAATTTATTCTTATATTTAAGATTCCACCAAATAGAACTCTGAAGACAAATAACATTGTCAACTCTATTATAAGCCACATACTCTATTATAATTTCCCAAGCTTTCCACAAATATTCTAAAACAATTGAGCCAGTAGGGGCAATAGAAAAACTATCGAATAGGGTATCACTCATGGGGAGGCCTTTCCAGGATCAATATTTTTGAGGAACAAATTGCAAAATGTTCTTTCTAATTAAAATGTTTCATGGTTCATGACCTTCAAAACACTACATAATGCATTTAACAGCTAAAGTCAAACTTTGAACCCGTAAATTTTTAAGACCAAGGCCACCTTTCATCTTGTTAACAGTAACACCAGTCCCACTTAACACAATGTCTTTTTGTGCCAAGAGTGTTAACGACCCATAGAAAGTTCTTAATATATTTATGGATATCATTGATATGATATAAGCAAAAAAAATAAGCTGAAGCATAGTAGACTATATAAGAAGATAATTTTTTTTGACAAACCTGCAATTTACCAGTACTAGACAAAAATTTATTATGCCACTTTTTAATTTAGCAAAAAAATTCTCTTTCACCCATATCCACATGTCTTTTAAACACGGATCTATGGCAAAAGGTATTACCGAGTATCTGACTTGCTTGGAAGAATTGCCCCATTGAATATCAAATTTAGATAACCAAGGAGGAGCGATTTGATCCCAAATCAGAAGAATACACTTATGAGTAGATATTTTTGCCCCAAATGTGTTACACAAGCATTGGAGCTTGACAAAAAGAGATTCAAAATTTGAGTCCACAAGTTGAACAAAAATGGAAGTATCATCTGCAAAATTTTGATTGACCAATTCTTTACCATTAGGTAAAGTAATACCTTTGACAGGAGGACTTAATAAACTGTATCTTAGAATATAATGTAAAGCATCACTGGCTATAATAAATAAAGAAGAGGTAAGGGGACAACCCTGCCTAATCGATATCTATAATTGAATAGGTTCAAAAAATAAACCATTAATCTCAATATATGCTACATCATTTGTTAACAAAACCTTAACCATTTTGCAAAAAGTCACTGGAAAACCAAAATCTTCCAAAGCTGAAAGCACAAAATTCCATTCAATTCTATCATAGGCCTTTTCAAAATCTAGAAGAAACATTCTAGCATTTTGACCTATTTTCTTGAACCAATACATTGCCTCCCATCCTGTGAGAAGATTCTCCAATATGTATCTGCCCTTGAAAAATCTTGTTTGTGAAGAATTAATAACTATGGGAAGACAATTAGCAATGTGAAGCACAAGGATCTTGGCTAGAATTTTATAAGACACATTAAGCAGTGTGATATGTCTCTAATTTTTGACTAAAGTTTTATCTCCATATTTTGCAAGTAATCTAATAATACCCAAATTGATTTCTTTACCGAGAGAACCACTAGCCAAAGCCTCCTCATAGACTTGATGTAGATCCTTTGCAATCCAGTGAATATATTTCTTATAAAATTCTTTAGGCAGACCATCAATACATGGTGATTTATCATTTTGAAGAGCTCGAATAGCCTTCATTAATTCTTATTTAGTAATACTACCACCTATAGTCAAGGAATCTAGAAAAGAAATTTTTTAGGAATAAAAGAGCAACAATATATTCGATCCTTAATTCTAGCAGCACTTTCTTCTGAGGTAAACAATTCTTTATAGAACTAAAAAAATATTTTCATAATGTTATTATCATCATACACAATAGAATTACCATCCCATATCCCTGAAATAGTCTCTTTAATCCCTTTTTTCTTAATATAACGGAAGAAAATTTTTGAACCCCTATCTCCTTCCTTAAGCCAGTTAAGTCTGGCTTGAGAACATCGCCCCTGAATTTTCATCACTTGAAACCTCTTGATCTCATTTTTAATCATAACTAATTCTTCTTGAAAGAAGATATTGTTCAATATTTTCATTTAATATATGTCATATATATAGAATACATTAACACTTTAGACATTAGAGAATATATTAATACTTTGGATATTAGGTCATTCCAAGTAGTTTAATAAATTATACTCTAGAATAGTGAAGGGAAATACAGTAGCATTGTTACATATATATTAACACTTTAGGCATTAGAGAATATATTAATACTTTGGGTATCAGGCCATTTCAAGTAGTTTAATAAATTATAGATTAGAATAGGGGATAACCTAATTGAACTGCTTTTCTCAATAGAGTATTAAATGTGTAAAATGGGTTTAAGGATGAAATATATAACTTATTTTTTAAAATAAGTTCTAATTTTTTTAGCATTATTAGTTGGAAAGAGATTTTCCATTGGTCTTAATGTGTTAACCCTCCTTCCCCGAAGAAAAAAAAAATAGCCTTTAGATTAGCTATAATAGTAAGAGGTTAAAAATTAGCCCTAGATAGGTGATTTCACTAGATAATTTAGGCACAAGAAGTTAAGAGTTTCTTCTCATTTTAGCAAGAAACCATCCCAAGATAATTTCTAAATAATTAAATATTAGACTTGTCAAATTTTATGGATAATGAATCCTTGACATGAAAGAAGGTTGCATTTAAAATCTTATCATGAACACAATCATCCTATTAGGACCTCTTGTCAATTTTTATTTAATATCAAAATAATATTTTCTAAGACTTATTTTCCATAAGATATTTGAATTCCAACTTGGACATCAAGCATATTATTTGAGTATAATAATCTATTAATCCTAAAACCTCTCTGCTACAATATTGGATACAATGTGTCAATGAGATTACTAACATTGAATTTTCATTTTATTTGGACTATAGAAAACTACTAACAAGTTTAGTTAGCTAAGTATATAAATACATTGGATTCAATTAGCATGAAAAGTATTCTACATGGGTGGAAAGAAATTTTTTTCCAACCATATGGATTTTATGAGATATATATACATACTTATTTGTATAAATCTTGAGATTCTTTTTGGAATTTAACCATCAACCATTACATGAGGTTATGAGAGGAGATATTGTAACCAAACAAGATACCTATGTAGCAATGGATTTTTAATGCAATACAAGCTTATATTATTCTAAAATATACAGAGGATAATCACCATTTATAACAATAATGAAATCAATCTTATACAAGGTTGTCTTTGCCACTAAGACATGATAAAACAACTCTAGTAGTTGAATAGAATTACAAAATAATGGTACAACATCCTTTAGAAATAGAATGGCCTCCTATGGTGTTTGATTAGAAGGGTTATTATTACAAGTAAACCAAAGGATCTTCTAGAATAACATGAAGAAAAAATCTAATGATAAAGTCTAACAAATATATTATTGGATAAAAACAATGTTAGAAAGGATTATATTAATAATAATATCTGTTGAGTCATATGTAAAATATAAACAATAAACAATTAGTGTACTCAAACATAATATTTATTAAAGTGTATCTTATTGAAAATGGTATCATATCCTAGTTATCAAAATATTCAAAGGTCTCTGAAGGAAGCACAAAGTTCTCCAATATGTACTTACCTCTAAGAAACATGGTCTACGCAACAAAAACAATATGCTAATCAATGGGGCCAATCTATTTAAATAAAACTTTGAAAAATTATTTTTAAGATAGATTAAAAAATATATTTGGTCTCTAATAAGGTACTAAATATTTGTTTCTACTTTGGGGATGAGCATAATTAAATCCTAACTATGAAGAACCATAATTTTTTGACTATCTATATATTAGACAAATATCATGGCCAATAAAATTCTATATTTCTTTAACAACTAAGTAGAAACACCATATAATACCAATATTTCTTACAAGGTGTAGTCAAAGAAACACTTGCGACTTTTTAAAAAACAAACACCTCTCCAAATGGTTTCTAGTTTCCTCCTCTAGTTTGTAAGGAATATGGCTAGTAGTTGAATCCAAAACATACCTATAGACATGTCAATGGAAATCTTGTTTTATCGTAGAATAAGTTTTGGTTCAAAGATTTCTATAATTTTATCATCATCAAAGACTAGATCACCTTGATAATCCTTAATTTAATAGATTATTATTTCATCTTGTGATGAAAAAATAAAAGAGTACTTAGAGCCTTTGTATCCTAATTGAATATATTTTACATAAGACTATATGTAGTTCCCCTATCCATTAAAATTCTTGATCTTCATCAACTGTTGTTATCATTAAAAAATAAATAAATATCTTTCTAGTACAAAGGAAAAAAGAAACGCAAATAAATAGTGTTCCTATTGAATCCAAAACTTAGCTTCTTGTATGGTGGGTTTTGTATAAGAATTTTTCAACATTTCAAAGTCTAGATCTGATTTTACATATTTTTCCTCAATGTAAATTTCATAATGCTTCAAAAAATCTTATCCACTTGTTTTGGTTTTGTGACATGGTTAAATATTTTTGGGATATCTTCTACACTTTTTCATTCCCTTCTTTCAGTAGATCTTGGAAGCTTTATCTTCTTGGATTTTCCTAGTAGTATCATTGCCCCAATATCTATCACAATTGTAGACTCATCCTTCTCAAGCATATTTGGCAATTTAGATACAAAATGGTGTTTATCGATTCCACTCATCCATGGGATATAGTTTTAGTGAACTTTAAATTTCATCTTCTATTACATTTGGGATGTATTCATTCCTATGTTTCTAAAGCTTTAAGTAAACTACAATATTTTACTGATAGACTTCAATAACTTTCTCACATGATACAAGATCTTTAGAAATGAAAGGTAATAAATAGTGATGAATAAATTTAAGAAATAATTATTTCTATTTCTTTCTTCAAGAATTTAGAAGATATTATGGAATACATTCCTAGAACTTCACTATATGACAGACTTTGACATATATGAGTGATGATATTTGGCATATTGCAACAACATATAGCTACAGTTTTTGTTGAAATTTTCTTTTAATCTTAAGTATATTTAGTTATGGATGCTTTACTCCCTATCCAACTTATTTTGTTTTCTTGCTAGTGGATGGTGCTAGCACTAGAATATTGTAATGTTCTAGTTAATAACATAATATAATCTAGCATTTACTCAAGGAAATTAAATATAGGTTTCAATATTTGAATTAAGTAGAATCAAAATGAAACAAACTATGGTTGGATAATTGAATAAAAAGTCTCCTAATATAGATTTGTCTCATATAACCTATAACCTATAATCTTGAAAACCTTAAATATACTTAATTTTTTACCCTTTAAATTAAGTATAATTTTACATAATAAAATATAAATGAATTTATTATCCTATAATTATTTGGATGTAGAATAATGTAGTCATAAAATGAATATCTGACCAAAGTCAATATTCAACTGTTATGTATATTATATCTTAATGCAACCAATATTCTTATTACATGATTAAAATGATTTTATTTACTCATATTTTATTACAAAAACATGGTATATAATTTTATTGTAATTTGTAAATTTAAACTTTTATTGAAAAAATAAATCCTTAATAACTAGATTTATGACTCATTAACTAAACATTCAAAAGCCAATACCCTAATAACTTATAAAAATTTCTAATTAATAGTTTTAAAATATTATTTTAATATAGTTATATATATATATATATATATATATATATATATATATATATATATATATATATATATATATATATATATATATATATATATATATTTGATACTATTAAGAGAAGAGGGTTTTGAAAGGAATCCCACAACCTTTTACAAAACCTCCAAAAAATATGGAGCAAAACTAGAAGCAAACTTAAACCAAGAAGAAACCACCCTCCACCCATGGAGAGGGTCCATAAACACCATTAAACACAAACAATAAACTAGAAAGGAAATACAACAAACTAGAAGAATCAAGGAGAGAATTGAGGAAGTTCTTGTAGACACCAAAACAGCACCAATCCGATTATGTGACTGCAAACACTGATCGCTTTGACAAACACAGCCCCCAGGGCAGCCCTCAGAGGTCAAACAGTGGTCTTAACCACTTTCATAGCAATTTTGTGAGGTCAAGAAGCAATTTGGCACACTTAGACACTTTGCCTAGTAATCGTCTCACCCGGGGACGATTGCTAACTTGAAATCGTCTCACCCAGGGGACGATTTCTGAAATCGTCTCCGGTAAGGACGATTTCCAAGTTTAACGGGCAAAAAGACAAATGAGGCCAAGTGGCAGCCCAGAACAGTCAGTTGATGACTCCTGCCTCGCACGCGTGTGTGAGTGGACAAATAGGCCGTTTGAGGATTGTCACAAGGGCAGTTATGAAAGCCCAAGTCAATGGAGGACTCCCCTCCCTCATGGGAAGACAAGACTGCCACATGGCGCCTATGACCAACACATGGCATTTGTGCTTCCCTCCCAAAAGAGACCCCTTGGGTCTATAAAAGGTGAGACTTTTCTCACCCAAGATATACGAGGTTGAAGGAGTTTTCAAGCAACGAAGTGCTTCCGAGTTGAAGACCCACTTGCATCCCTTTTGGTTCACCTTCCCACATCCACCAATCTCTTTTGCAAGGGAGGTTGTTGGGTGGCTTTTGGAAGCTTGAATCTGACCTAAATCCAACACATGGACACCTGAACCAACCAATTCGCCGACCCCCAAATCCTAAGAGGTTTTGGGCCCATCCCTAGTGGATTGGCATCGGAATCAAGTGCCAACGGTGGGAGGCCCACTTGGGCATCCCGCACTTTTCTTAAGTTTTATTTCAGAAGCATTCTAGTTTATTTTCTCATGCTGCATATTGTGTTTTCTGTTTGGTGAATTCATAGCTGCAATTTCGTAACCTTTGATCAGATTCTAGTATGTTTTGTGTCGTTTTGTAGTTTCACTAACTTGCGGGAGGCGATATCAAATTCCCGAGGGTAGAGGCCAAATTGGGAGAATCCGACCATCTGGGTCGTCCCAAAATGGCCCCAATTACATAACCCCTCTGTCTTTAGGTGTTTTGGAGACCTCGAGAGTCGACATTGGAGCGTGTCAGTTCGGCTTCCCCAACACAGAAGAAATCGTCCCACCCAGGGACGATTTACAGTCAAAAATCGTCCTACCAGGGGACGATTTCCAGTTGAAAGCAGATTGGCTGACTGTCTCAGTGGCAATGGCTTGTTGGTAACATTTTCTATCTTCTGGCAAGTTTTCAGTCTGTTTAGAATCATTTTGTTTACTTTTTTAGATAAATGTTTGCATGCATCTTTTGATGATTTTAGAAGAACGAACACTTTTCACTTGCAGCAGGTGCTACTGACATCTTGGTTGTTTCTTTGTTCGTAGGAGAAGCAGCGGAGGTGAAGAACTCATCGACATCAGCGGCGGCATCATCTTGGCCCGCCCATTGCAATCGTGGGCACGCGGAAAGAGGAACATTGAGTGATTGTAATCGAATTCTTTTAACGCTCCTAGCCCTCGAAAAGGGAGGAGACGTCATTGTAACAGAGATCAAGGGATATTAATGAAAGGGCTATGTTTTCTCCATTTGCTTGTGTCTCTTCCAATGCGTTTCTTTTCCATTTCATGCACTTTACGTTTCTAGGACTTAAGCGCATTTGGTTTTGGTTGTATTGCAATTAGTGTTTCCTTTGCCCGAAATCTCGTGCTTTCAGTGGCGATCACGGTGGGACCTGTTCCCTATTTTTTTAAGATCACGAAAACTAATCGGGTTTTTGTGTTTTGTGTTTTACAGGTACATTTTTTTTGCGTAGCTCGTTAATCGTCTCTGATCGTTACGATTACTTGACTGGAAATCGTCTCACCCTTGGACGATTTTAAAATCGTCTCTGCCAGGGACGATTTACGTTATGTAAATCGTCTCACCAGGGGACGATTTTACGTCTGCGATTTTTAGAGCAGAAATTCAGAGGCAACTGGAGCAGGCAGAGAAGAGGTAGGGATTTTATCATCTCTGTTAAATTTTCTGTTTCTGTTTTCTGTTTCTTTGACTGTTTTCATTTTATCCTGCATACTTAGGGAAAATCATTCATGCTTGTTTCATTTTCGCTAAATAAAATGAACCTCACACACTCCACGTAACAATTTTAAACCAAGGAGCTGGTCGTAAGACCCCAGCCCTTTATCAAGACCATTGGTGGATTTCATCACCACCTTGGCTTGATTTGCATCCATTTCCCGATTGTCAACTGTTGTTAGGCGTAAATCCTGACGAAGACAGACCGAGTGTCGGCGGGGTGATTCCCATGCGCGCGAGGATAAGTTTTCTATGGTAGGTGCCATTAACAGGGACAATCCCCCTTCCGTACCGCCTACGTACCACGTACCTTCTGCTCTCACGTACCTATAGTCTCCCTCTCGTAAGGGCGGGTATATAGAGAGGTTGGTATATCGGCTCTGGTTGGTATATTGAAGGGGCTACCATTTTGGGAGTTATATGAGCCGTCATAATGCATTTAAACGATCTTCAAAACCTACAAAAACAAAACAAAACACCAAAATGCACTAAACCAGTTTAGGGCACACCAATAATCCTTAAAAGAGATAATCACGGTTTTGTGAATGTGTGTGCTTAATTCTGCTTAGTGTAGACAAAAAAAAATCATAAACGAGATAAAAACTTATTTAGATAGCATAGAAGCACCGCAATGGTGTACACCCGTAGTCAAGCCCAATCAAGGGCAGAAGCTCCGGAAGGTACACAAGAAGCAGGCACAAGTCACCTTCGCTTCAGTCCTAAGGATTTGGTCATACCGCCTTATAGGTCTAACCTACAAAAGAATCCAATTCAGAATCCTCGGTGGGGTATGCCTATTCAAAGCAGCCCCTTTCGGGAAGATGCCTTACATGTAGACCTTGACATAAATAGAGAATCACCTCTTGAAGTTAGGCATGAGTGGCCACCGTGCGATGAAGCGCTAGACAGGCACACCATCCATTTGGAGGGGCAACGTGGATATGGCATCCCTTCTTTACCTATCATCAGAACAGAGAGACCAAATCCGGAGCGCAGGGCTCCTTACATAGGGCGACCTAACTCCGCCCACCCCCTTCACACCCGTGAAAGGGAGTACGAGGAAAGCCATCGCATTCCTCGAGGGCAACAAACAACGTGGGAACCTTGCATTTCCGCACCGACGAAGATATCATGATCACCCCTTGAGGCCAGAACCTCGAGCACATACCGCTTACCTCGACAGAGGGAAGCGACCCATTGAAACCTTAGATCAGCAAACTCGAGGTAAACACATAGGAGAAACATTCGAACCTCCTGAGCAAAATAGGGTAGACCAAATTGACCCAGCTGTCGCCGAGATATACCACCCGTCAAACCCAAACCATGCGGCTTAAACCAAGTTATCGGGAAATAGAGTACCGAGCACCGCTTGGATAGAGAACGCATGCAACGCGAAGCGGATGAGTTACGCTATGAAATACCCGAGAGGGGGCCAACCCCTCGCATCCAAAGAGCTGAACAAGTATGAGAGGCGTAATCCGTTGGTGCGGGACGGGGTCTCCAAGACCTCGTCAAGCTCTGCCTCCAAGACCTCATAGATTCGAGAGGGAGGCAACTCCCCAAAACAATGATGGGTACCTTCAGCAAGAGCTTGATCAGTGTCATAGGTTTCGCCCAGAGAGACTCCTCAAGAATTTTACGAGGAGTATGAACCGAGAAGAGGAATATGTTGAAACTCCCCATCAAGGCGGGAGGGATGCCATTCGGCCACCCCTCCATAGGCCTCCCAGTTTACCGTAACTTGCAACAAGAGCGAACAAGAGAGGAAGAAATAAAATCTTCCGATGCATACCAAGCGCTATTGGAGCGTTTGGAGTCTGTGGAGACAAAAGCTGCTGGGCATCAAAAACCCACATTACGTCTACTCCGTAGTAATCCGGTGCATCCCTCAGTGCCTACACCTCTTTACCCCGAACACTTCAAGTTGCCTCAATTGGCAGTTTTTAAAGGTGAAGAGGACGCTACTAGGAACACGTTACACGATTTCTAAGCCAATGCTTCGGCATCCAAGATAATGACGCATTGTTGCTTAGAACATTCATAACCACATTCGCAGGCCCTACCTCGGATTGGTTCACACAACTGCCCAAACACAGACATAAGCAATTTAGATCAATTAGTAGACGCGTTTCTTGAACGCTTTGCCTTCAACACAAGGAAGAAGGCATCACTAAGTGATTTAGCGAGCCTCAAGCAATTTGAAGAGGAAACAATGGCAGCGTACGGGAATCGATGGAGAGCTTTGCTTTCTAGGTTACCCTACCGTCCTCCTATGTCTGATCTCACGCAGATGTTCGCAAAAAGTTGCTTAAAATCAATCTACTGGTCTATTGTTGTTGCGACAATACGACAGCTTAGAAGAAGCTTTGGCGCAAGCCAGAGTCATAGAAGAGATTAAGATAGGCGAAGGCGCAATTGCCAAGCCTAAGAAGAAAGAGTGGAATAAAACCACTAAAACTGGGACAACGCAACCACAACACGCTGCAGTCAACCAAGTTGCGATAAATGTCCCCTAACGCAGCCTCAAAAGGCTAACTACCGGGCGAGTGCCTCCCCGCTTATGAAAGAGATAATAGAAGACAGGAGCGAGAATTACCCGCGTCGCCCTAGGCAAAATTTCACCCCATATGCGGAGTCTAGGGACTCCTTATTTGACCGCTTGTCGGCGGCAAATTTAGTCACTCTGCCGAAAATCCAAATTATAGACCCTAACATTCCCAAGCCTAGGGGGTAGAGAGAGGAATTGTATTGTAGATTCCATAGGCGCGAGAGGACATGACTTGAATGGGTGCTTGGAAATTCAAAGACCTAGTCCAGGATTTGATCGACAACGGAACATTGGTTGTGGACAACCCCATCGCACCAAACAACCAACAAATGGGGGTATTCAAGGACCCCTTGCCAGCCCACGAGGCACAGACAAAACCACTCCAGATTAATGAGGTGTGACAAGATCTTCCCACACTGGGATTTGTGGGAATGATTAGCATAGTAACAAGGAACAGAAGGTACCCGACAGCTGCCCCTGAGGTAGCTACGAGGGAAGTTCCGGCAACATCGCATCCTCAACAATGCCCAACGCAGTTACCTCCGCCTAGACCTGAGGTCACGATACGAACCAAACTCACGTAGAGTTTGCGGACCACGTCGGCTAGGCTGTCCATCTACGAGCTTATTCAACAATTAGCTCCCCATAGAGAAGCTCTTATGGACATTTTAAAAGCCATTGAATTACAACCCCACGAGGCAAATTCTTTCAACGCCTTCGTGGGACATGTGAAACAATGTACGGAGCCGGTCATCACATTCGGAGAAGATGAGGTCAAAACGATATCAAATGACATGGCAGATCCACCCCTACACGTTATCGCGCGGGTCAACAAGATTCCGTACAAGAGAGTGCTGATAGATACTGGCTCGTCCGGTAACATCATAACCACTGCAGCCTTAAAGCATTTGAAGCTGCCAGCCTCTCACATCACAGCCTCCACGTACACACTGCGAGCTTTTAATGATGCAATATGCTCGACAGTCGGCACAGTCGTTACGCCGGTCCGGAGTAGGACAAAAGTCAATACCTACACTTGTGCCATGTCTTTGGAAGGTGAAATGGCTTATAATATCCTGCTAGGGCGGCCTTGGATCAGGGACATGAAGTGTGTCCCTCCGATCGCCCACCGGTGCTTAAAGTATGCTTATGAAGGGGAAATACATGTAGTCCCAATGGACTTAGAGCCCTTCAAGTATTGCAATGCGGTACAATTCATACCTCAATCGACCCTCCCTTCAACGCATTTGGATTTCCAATTAAATCCATCTAAACAGGGTCCAATACCGCAGGCACCATTGGTGGCCAACAAGACAAAATCCCAGCCAGGTGAGACTTCATCACCTGCTCCTTCATCATCAACGCCACCTATCATGGCCCAACAGAAGGACAAGGGAAAACAAATCATGGAAGAGGTTAAGCCTCTAGAAGAAAGGTTGCCCATAATCTCAACGGTATCAACGGAGGAAACACCCAACACAACAGAAACCAAGACTCCTGAACAACCAAACATGGAATGGACTCAGGAAGGACTACCGTTTCCTCCCACCCAATCATCAACAATCACTATTGAAATGGCCAGTACGGGCACGGGGGAGTACTTAGTGCAAAACATTGTGGCAACCCCCACATTGGAGTCGGTACAGGACATGGGAAGACCTCGCCTTCCCATAGGGACAATTTTTCCTCTAGGCTACCCATCGAACCGGACAAATTTTGTGTATGGGGGCCTTGATCATGGTCTTGAACCATGCCAACAAAAGGAAACAGACGAAGAACCTTTTGTGGAAAACATCAATTATCTGTCAAACCCAGAATTTGCCCTAAAATATCTAGGCCAATGCAATTGGCATGGATACGGGCTAGGCAGATATGAGCAAGGGATGCGGATCCTTTGCCAACCAAGATATCGAGATGCCATATGACAAGTCGGGGGTAGGGTTCAACCATCCCCCGCCATTAGACATCTTGGTTGAAAATATGCAAGGCCTAGAAATAGGCAACAAGGGGGGATTGGCATTAGACCCTTATGCCAATCCAAATACAGAATACACATTGGGAGATTACCTCCCATGGTCAACAAACACCCCTAGAAACAGCAATAATCCCTCTCCTTTGCTAGAGAGAGGTGAAAGTTCGGATAGTAATCCTCAAAGAGAACATCAATGGACTGTCGGACATCTTTTTGAAGTTGTTCCCCTTAGAGGTTCCGAGATGAAACAATACAGTGCCAAGAGAATCAGGTCCCTCCACCAAGAGTGGAACAATCGCAATGGGACCGGATTAATTCACTGGAACAAGAAGAGTCCTCAACGTCGCAAGCAACGGGGATGCTTGAAGAGGATGAACAATTTTGGATCTATGAAAGCGATTCGGAAGATGAAACTGAAATGGACTATCTCGGACATGCGCGACGACATCACCGCGCTCTAACTCATGAAGATCTAATGGGACCAGATGGGCATACTGCTGGGGCATGAATGGCATGTAGACCCAGCGAGGTGGGACCAAGTGTTGGATCCATGGCTCCAAATTCAAGATGAGCATCGTCCACCTCGAGATCCCATCATGACAGCAGTGTCGAGGGAAGACCCCGCCCTCCTTTTCACAAAATTCGCACCTAGGGAGGATCCATTCGTGCTCGTTCTCGTAGAGCCGGATCCAGAGTATAGGGAGCATCTAGAAGAAACAAGTTATCACACCCGCGGTTCCGGAGACCAAATTCATTCCATCCACATGATCTCCATTGATTTGACCGCACCCATCCGCAATCCGACCGATCCATCATGGTCATTGCATCTAGACATGGATGCCATCGGCTGGGATTGCGTCAATTCACCATTGTCACCATCGAGTATCGGCCTTTCGGTGAAATGCTTCATTTTACCCCAAGGACAACTCGGGATATTTTTCAAGGCTGAAGAGGGACCCGAGGTTCCAAACGTAGAACTTAACTCGGTGATGATATCCATTTAATCCCAACTCCACATCGGTTGGAGGACGGATCCCACATGTCGGTCGAGGAGACGGCCGACGTAGACATCGGCACAGATCCAATGAATCCATGGATTCTCAAGCTGAGGGGGTAAGCCTTTCCCCCGAAGAGCAAGCCGATTACATTGCCCTTCTTAAAGAAAAGAAGGAGGTTTTTGCATGGTCGTACAAGGATATGCCGGGACTAGACCCGCAACTAGTCATGCACAATTTAACGCTTGATCCGACAATCAAGCCTGTAAAGCAAAAACTAAGAAAGATGCACCCAACAGTGGCCTTGATGGTCAAAGATGAATTGCAAAAGCTGTTGGATGCACAATTTGTCATCTGCGTGGATTATCCGCCATGGTTGTCCAACATGGTTCCCGTCAAGAAGCCCGACGGGAGGATTCGCATATGCACCGACTTTCGAGACCTAAACAAAGCGAGTCCTAAGGATGATTTTCCCTTGCCAAGCATCGACGCATTGGTAGACGCTACGACGAGGTCACGAAATGCTCTCCCTAATGGACGGTTTCTCGGGATACAATCAAATTCGTATCAATCCTCGAAGACCAACTCAAAACGGCATTCACAACGCCTTGGGGGACATTTTGCTATAAGGTCATGCCTTTTGGCCTTAAAAATGTTGGCGCTACATACCAACGTGCTATGACTTATATCTTCCACGATTACATGCACAAAACTTTGGAAGATTACATGGATGATTTGTTAGCCAAGTCTCTCTTGCGCTCAGATCATCTCGGTGACTTAAACAAGATTCTCGATCGCCTCATAGAGCATAAGGTCAGACTGAATCCCAAGAAGTGCATGTTCGGCGTCACATCCGGAAAACTCTTGGGTTTTATAGTCTCAAAGAGAGGCATCGAAGTGGACCCAAACAAAGTCAAGGCAATCCTTGAAATGGCTCCCCCAACCACTATCAAGCGGCTCGAAGTCTGCAAGGAAAGGTCGCGTCGATTAAACGCTTCATAGCGCAATTATCTGACAAATGCCGACCAATGAACAAATTATTGCACAAGGGGGTCACATTTCATTGGGATGACGAGTGCCAGTCAGCCTTTGACGAAATCAAACAATACTTGGCTTCGCCGCCAGTATTGGCACCACCTAGACCAGGTGTGCCATTCTACTTATACATCTCAGCTATTGAGGTGGCACTGGGAGCCATGCTAGCCCAGAAGAATGAACATCACAAAGAACAGGCTACTTACTATCTTAGCCACACCCTGGTCAGTTACAAACTTAACTATGCATACGTTGAGAAACTCCGCTTGGCGGTGGTGTTTGCTACCAAGAGGCTACGCCACTACATGCTGAGCAACACTACGTATGTTGTGTCTAAGGAGAATCCATTGCGATACATGATGAGTCGTACTTATCATAGTAGTCGCACGGCGAAATGGATCATGTTGTTGACGGAATTTGACATTGAGTTTATTGGGCAAAAATCTATAAAAGGACAAGTCATAGCCGATCAACTAGCAGAGGCTCCTCTTGAAGACGATCAGCCTCTGGTCATAGAACTACCCGATGATGGGGTCTTCCATGTCTCAGAATCGCCAGATTCTGATGAGCTTGAGTCTCAGGCCGACATAACCTTATTTTTTGATGGTTCTAAATGCAAGCAAGGGGGTGGCGCAGGAATTGTATTCTTCACACCGCAGGGTGCTCCAATGCCCCTGTCATTTAAATTAAACTTCCAGTGCACCAACAACAATGCAGAATATGAAGCCTTGCTCCTAGGTCTTCAGACAACAATCGCCATGAACATCAAAATATTGAACATCTTTGGCGATTCGTTGTTAATCATCAATCAAGTCAAAGGGGTATATCAATGCAAATGCCCAGTCCTGAAGGCCTATAAAGCCCTTGTGGACAAATTCTTGGCAAAACTTGAGTGGTATGACATCGAGGCACTCCCTCGATCATCAAACCGTTTTGCGGATACAATGGCCTCCTTGGGGTCACTAATCCCGCAAGACCTTTCCGGTGATATAACAACCATTGAGGTCAAAACCTTATCGCAACCCGCGATGGAGCGTGCAAGCTCAGACTTCACGCCAGGAGTCCACATGATCCAGATCGAACCATCTTCGGATAAGTTCTTTCGAATCCGAGACTGTTTGAAATGGGCCAAGCTGGGGTCTTTGTTTTCCCCCACTCCCATTAATAGCAACACAACGCTATTCTTACAAGTTCTATCCCAATCAGCATTTGTTAGGGAAGAACTCCAAAAGGGATTGGTCTGTTCAAAGTGTCGAGGTATCCGATCAACAGGACTGGTATTTACCCATAAGAGACTACCTCAAGTTAGGTAATCTACCCTTTGGATTGACGCATGCCGCAAAACGAACATTCAAACAGAAAGCGGCAAAATATGTCTTGATAGGAGACATTTTGTATCATCGCAGCTACGACGGAATTCTTCTTCGTTGCTTGGACCAGCAAGAGTCCACTTGGGCAGTCGCCCAAGCGCATGACGGTACATGTGGCGGCCACTTCGGTGGTATGGCCATTGCAAAGCGCATTCTTCGCATGGGCTATTATTGGCCATCTTTAGAGCGAGATTGCTGCGCGTATGTCAAGAGGTGCGTGAAATGTCAACATCATGCCAATTTAATGCACGCACCTTCCCAGGCCCTACAGACAGTCCAGTCTGCTTGGCCATTTTCGTAGTGGGGCCTCGATCTAATCGGAAAGATCTCCCCTACATCGTCAGGCCGTCACACGTTTATCATAACGGCCATAGAATATTTTACCAAATGGGTGGAAGCAATTCCGTTAACCTCAACGAAAGGACCCCGTATTGCGGAGTTCATCTTGCATCACATCATATGTCGTTTTGGTATTCCATCCAAAATAATCTCGGATAATGGGCCATCATTCAAGAACAAAGACGTGCGTGCTTTAACCACAAAGTACAAAATTCAGCACAACTTTTCAACACCCTATTATCCGCAAGCAAATGGGCAAGCAGAGGCGTCAAACAAAATGCTAGTCGCCATCCTTAAAAATACCATCGTAGACAGTCATAAGGATTGGCACATACAAATCCCACTTGCCCTTTGGGCTTATCGCACTAGCATTCGGACGCCCATTGGGGCAACTCCGTTTTCACTAGTGTATGGCTCAGAAGCAATAATGCCTCTCGAGTTGGAAATTCCTTCCCTGCGCATATCAATGCAGGAGTTCATCGATGATAACACTGCGCGGCAAGCCCGATTGGACCAACTTACGTTGCTTGACGAACGACGCGTTAATGCTCTCGAGCACTTACGTATCTATCAAGAGCGGCTTAAGAAAGCTTACAACATGAAAGTTCACCTAAGAGACTTTCGGGTTGGTGATTTGGTTCTGAAGGAAAACCAACAAAACTCTAATTTGCCGTCCCATATGAGGGACAAATTCACGGCAAATTGGTTAGGTCCTTATGTCATTGATAGCAAAATAGGACCCGGGACGTACAGGCTAGCTTCTCTTGACGGTATCAAGGAAACAGAACCCTTGAATATCAGTCATTTGCGACCATTTCATATCTAAGAAAGCCATATCCAAAAAAAAAAATGCTCCAAGGATTCCCGTAATCTCTTGGTCACCCAAAAAGCTCCAAGGATTATCGCAATCTCTTGGTCACCCAAAAAGCTCCAAGGATTATCGCAATCTCTTGGTCACCAAAAAGCTCCAAGGATTATCGCAATCTCTTGGTCACCAAAAAGCTCCAAGGATTATCGCAATCTCTTGGTCACCCAAAAAGCTCCAAGGATTATCGCAATCTCTTGGTCACCCAAAAAGCTCCAAGGATTATCGCAATCTCTTGGTCAACCAAAAAGCTCCAAGGATTATCGCAATCTCTTGGTCAATCCAAAAAGCTCCAAGGATTATCGCAATCTCTTGGTCACCCAAAAAGCTCCAAGGATTATCGCAATCTCTTGGTCACCCAAAAAGCTCCAAGGATTATCGCAATCTCTTGGTCAATCCAAAAAGCTCCAAGGATTATCGCAATCTCTTGGTCAATCCAAAAAGCTCCAAGGATTATCGCAATCTCTTGGTCAATCCAAAAAGCTCCAAGGATTATCGCAATCTCTTGGTCACCCAAAAAGCTCCAAGGATTATCGCAATCACTTGGTCACCCCAAAAGCTCCAAGGATTATCGCAATCACTTGGTCAAACCCAAAAAGCTCCAACGATTATCGCAATCGCTTGGTCAAAAAAAAAAAAAAAACAAAACAACAAAAATCATCAAAAACAACAAAGATTTGCATCTCAATTCTAGGCATACTCAAATTCATCATAAAATTCATATTCTCGCACCTCATCTTCAACTTCACCAAAAACAATCCATCAAAATTACAAAAATACATAGTTGCATTAAGCATTGCATCCATACATTGCATATTTGTAGTCATACGGGTCAAATACCATAGGCTGCAATAGCTACGATAGTCCATCTTGTTCCGCATTGTCTCATGTTACAAAAACAACAAAAACACCATGCATAACTTTTACCACACTACGGTCCAGTGGTCTAGGAATGTACCAAGAGTTTCAGTGATTCAGTCATCATTTTCCTCTTTAGCCATGTAGCGTATCAAGTCGAACAGATTTTACGAAGGTAGAGTCATACTTGAAATACACCATGTTACGTAACATCCCAACACAAATCAAAACACTAAAAATTCCCAAATTGTGTGAACGAAAGACGAAACCTGCAAAATAATCTAGGTCACCACAAGCGAAACGGTTATCTTGCTCATCCCCCTGTGCGAATGACCCCTAGAATGCTTGAGAGTTGGCAAAAGGACAAGCATCCTCCCTACCCAATTCCCTAAGAATCCCTAAAGTTCTCAATAGTTGCAAAACACAAAAAAGTTGCAAAATGTCAAAACTCCAAATTTGACAAACTACGAGTGCACACATCAAAAGGCACAAACAACAGTGATTTTCGTCACTCCATGACCCCAATCCCTTGCTCGAAAGAAAAACAAATCAAAATAAACAGTGATCTCATCACTACAATGAGCAAGTATCCCAATACAATTGAAGAAAAGAAGGGAGTTGACCTTGAATCCCTGGAACTCTCAGCATTCTATAGGTCATAAGGCAAGCTTTAGTACCAATTTGGTTGATAGCCTATCGGTAACATAAGTAAACCTCCCGCATGACGATATATCTGTCACATTAACTTGCGTACAGATCAATGTTTGCATGTGGATGAGCTAGCTTATGGCATCCTGGATTACACCGCAGATTAATCTTAGTACATACAACAAAGGAATTCGTGGAGCTAATTAGGTGATCCTCGAGTACGGGTTCGGTTGAAAGCCCATCTCGGCACTTGGCGGTATCCTAACAAATACCACTAAATGAACTCAATTGCACACACGGGGATGTGAAAAATAAGCTGGGTCAAAAACAAGTCCGATTCATACCTTGGTCAAAAAGTCTTGTAAGATAAAGTAGAGTCATGGATGGTGAGTTAAAACTGACTGAATCTCAGAAAACCTTACATTCATTCCAAAACCATCTGCGCTACTTATCATCCTTATGATACCATCGAGAAAATACAAAAACAGAAAAACCATGTAAATAAAGAGCTTCTTAAACAACCTACAGTGCAATCACCACAAATATCATTCATCCATTTCACTTCGCATATCACATAGACATCTAAAACATTTGCATTCATCATAACATCTGCATTCATCAAAATGAATAAACATGCATAACAAAAATCACATCATCACATGTACAAAACCACAATAAAATCGGTATATATATATATATATATATCGTCAAAAAGATGCCCGTAGGCTACAAAACCGGTCCTCAGACCCCGCAATCATATCCAAAAACCCAACCTAAGGCGTCGACCACCATGATCACGCAGGATCGGTGCGACGGGAACTACCCCCCATGGTGTGGGTCCTACGGGACCCTGCAGGGCGGCTACTACTAGCCCCCGCATCATGCTTGCTACCACCCCCCTCATCTAACCGCCTACGACGAGATGATGCTGACTGCTCAGTCAGACTATCCCTTGTCCATCATGAAGATCCACCGACCGAAGGCTCAGGTAGCCGCCCACCAAGGCGGATGACCTCCCTCTCCAAGTCTATCCAGTACAGACACCACTCTGCCTCTCGTCGATGATAAATAGACAATGCATCATCATGCTGTGCCAAAACTCTATCCCGCTCTGCCAACTGAGCCCGTAGAAGATCCCTCTCTCGTGCATCCCCCAGCTCCCGCCTCGCATCCCCCAGCTCCCGCCTCGCATCCCCCAACTCCAGATCCCGCATCCGCAGTAGCTCTGTCAGTCACGCAATCTCAACGCCTACATCCGACCCCACCTCCTCTGTATCTGTCGGATGCATAGGACTCGCGGGGACAGTAGCCTGCTCAGGCTCCCACTGCTCCTCCACATCCTGCATGTCCAGCTGCTCCGGAACACCCAAGTCCACATCCTCATCTCCCACATCCACCATGTCTGCATCATCCAACGGACCCCCCCAATCACCCCCTGCTGCCTCCCTCCAGTGGCCCCTCTCCTCTCCAGCGCCGTAGTACCCACCACGAGTCATACTCAGTGGTAGTCCCGATGTCATCCACATCCGGGACCTCAATCACCGCATCCGACTCCTCGCCCAATGGCGCGGTGACCGGTGGCTCCAGATCCCTCTCATCTCCCCGACGTCGATAGACCACGGGCTCACCAGGCAACCCCTGGCGCACCCCAAACTATCGTGTAACCCGACGGTACGGAAAGAACTCATGCTCCGTCCCGTGCCGCCCAGTCAACCACCGCTCCCTGCGTACCCGTCGGAGCCACTCTCCAGCCTCCGACCAGACTGGACAGTCCCGATAAGGATGCCAAACCACCTCCCCTGGAGTGAGCAGAGAGAAGGCATCAGTATAGTGTTGTACAGCACCTGCCCATCACCGACTCTGCCCCTGCTCCGTAGACCACCGCCACAAAGCTGCATAGCCAATCTCCTCGTCATCCATCACCGCCCGAGTCATCCACGGTAACCCGGTCGGCCTCTCCACTGCTATGTGCTACCAACCCCAGCACTGAAGAAGATAACTGCAACTCACCCCCTTCCGTTGCCGACAGTGAATGCCGTACAGCTCCCCATAGAGCTGTGCCAACAATGTCTGTCCCCATCCATAAATCAGCGGTGCCTCTATCGGGCACTCTACCAATTGCCATACCAACTCCAGCAGGTTCCACGGGAACCTCCCGCCTGACGAATCAGGTAGAAGCATGTTAGAAATGAGGCCCATCAAGAATGCGTGCCTCACTCCTAACACCCCCCTCTCCTGCCACCAGCTAACAAAAATCCCGCTAGCCTGACAGTCCACCTCGGCTGTCTCCATTGGGTTCGTTACACCCAGCCGCTCCGCATGCCCAAAACATCTCGTCAGTATAGCAGTCCGCTGATCACGCGGCGATGTCCTAATGGGCAGTCCATCTATCGGAATCCGAAGCAACCGATAAACGTCCTCCAGTGTCACAGTCATCTCCCCTGTCGAAAGATGGAAAGTGTTGGTCCGCGGATCCCAAACTTTGATCAGGGCCGTCAGATAGGCCTGATCCAGGACCACGAGGCTCCGGTCGAGCCACCTGCTTGAGCCCAAGGGCATCAAGCCACTTGCCCGATCAACATCGGTCGGCGCCGACCGCGCCTCGGCGAATGCGGCGGTACACGGTACCGGCTCCTAACCTGCAAAACAATAACACACACAAAAATTCAAAACTAATTTTTCAGATTTAGGGTTCCTAACCTTAACTGATAATTACAAAAAAAAAAAAAAATGCACTTACGGGTTTCGCCTCCGCTCCGCCGCTCGAACCAGTTTGTGCACTCATGATGACGAGAGAGAATTCCGACAGCGCTTCGCTTCGCGAATTACCTCCTCCTCCCGGAGCTCCCAAATCGCAAGAAAAAAAATGACACAAATGAGCCCAAATCCAAGTTTTGGGCCTTAAATAAGCCTACCAACTGGAAATCGTCCTTGACTGGGACGAGCGCTCTGGTCAGCGCTCGTCCCACCCAGGGACGATTTTTACAATTGGAAATCGTCCCACCCAGGGGACGATTTCCAGCCGAAAAAGTCAAAACATCAAAAAATCAACAAAAATGCACTAAAAACAACAAATAAAGTTGCCTAATAGAATGTTGTTACACTCGCAATCCAAGGCAATCAAAATAGACGTTGGGGTCATATATTGTCGCTATCTCACTCCCCAAGAAGGCTACCATAGCCGGACCGCTCCACGGGAAGAAGATTACAACAATTTTATCCCCACATGCGTCACAAAAAACAACAAAAACAATAAAAAAAATTCAACAAAAACAGACAACAAAAAAAACATTGCTGGACACAAGTGCTCTTGCACTTAACCTCTTGGCATAGAAAATTGATGTCGAGGTCTAAATTATCACTATCCTACTCCCTAAGAAGGCTACCATAGCCGGACCGCTCCACGGGAAGACGGATTTTCGACAATTTCATCCCCAAACGACGTCACAAGAAAATCAAAACAACAAAAACAGTAATAAACATTGCCAGACACAAGTGCTCTTGCACTTAACCTCTTGGCATAGCAAAATTGATGTCGGGGTTTACATTGTCACTATCCTACTCCCTAAGAAGGCTACCATAGCCGGACCGCTCCACGGGAAGACGGATTTTCGACAATTTAATCCCCAAATGGTGTCACAAGAAAATCAAAACAAAAAAAATAGTAATAAACATTGGGACATAAGTGCTCTTGCACTTAACCTCTTGGCATAGAAAATCGATGTCGAGGTCCAAATTATCGCTCTCCTACTTCCCCAAGAAGGCTACAATAGCCGGACCGCTCCACGGGAAGTTAGATTTTCGATGATTTCACCTCATTACGGCATCACCAAAAGGGTTAACACCCACCAAAAATAGGTCCAAATGTTGGAAAAATTGCACACGCTTAACGGTAAACCCTCTAAAGGCACCCTTGCACAAGTCATCTTGGGTCAAGCGACTCGTCGCTTCTCTCACGAAGGTCATTCCCTCATCGATTCGTCGCTTGAGGGGGTAGTCACACTTAGTCACCAACCAACAATCACACACCCAATTAAGGAAAATGACATGCATTCAAAGAATCATTGACAAAGACAATCACGCTCCTGCTTGGGGCAATAAACAAGCAACAATCAAATCAATCAAACACTTGGCATTTCGTGAATCATGAACACAAGGTTCCCCCCGAGGATAAAAATGCCCTTTGCTCGTTCATGGCTGATCAATGTCTAAGTTCAAGTCACACCTCACCAAAACAGGTTAATACTTGAAATCAAATTCCTTAGCTCGTCAGAAGCAAGGATTCAAGAATGCATGCCCTTTCCATACTTGGGGCATCAAAAGTTGGTTAGGTTACCAAGAAACCCTAATCATTAGTGCTTTGGTTATCTATTTTTTGCTCAGGACACTGCGTCACCCGCGGCGCTTCCCAAAAAGGGGCATCTGTAGACACCAAAACAGCACCAATCCGATTATGTGACTGCAAACACTGATCGCTTTGACAAACACAGCCCCCAGGGCAGCCCTCAGAGGTCAAACAGTGGTCTTAACCACTTTCATAGCAATTTTGTGAGGTCAAGAAGCAATTTGGCACACTTAGACACTTTGCCTAGTAATCGTCTCACCCGGGGACGATTGCTAACTTGAAATCGTCTCACCCGGGGACGATTTTCGGTTCTGAAATCGTCTCCGGTGAGGACGATTTCCAAGTTTAACGGGCAAAAAGACAAATGAGGCCAAGTGGCAGCCCGAACAGTCAGTTGATGACTCCTGCCTCGCACGCGTGTGTGAGTGGACAAATAGGCCGTTTGAGGACTGTCACAAGGGAAGTTATGAAAGCCCAAGTCAATGGAGGACTCCCCTCCCTCATGGGAAGACAAGACTGCCACATGGCGCCTATGACCAACACATGGCATTTGTGCTTCCCTCCCAAAAGAGACCCCTTGGGTCTATAAAAGGTGGGACTTTTCTCACCCAAGATATACAGAGGTTGAAGGAGTTTTCAAGCAACGAAGTCTTTGCCGAGTTGAAGACCCACTTGCATCCCTTTTGGTTCACCTTCCCACATCCACCAATCTCTTTTGCAAGGGAGGTTGTTGGGTGGCTTTTGGAAGCTTGAATCGGACCCAAATCCAACACATGGACACCTGAACCAACCAATTCGCCGACCCCCCAATCCTAAGAGGTTTTGGGCCCATCCCTAGTGGATTGGCGCCGGAATCAAGTGCCAACGGTGGGAGGCCCACTTGGGCATCCCCGCACTTTTCTTAAGTTTTATTTCAGAAGCATTCTAGTTTATTTTCTCATGCTTGCATATTGTGTTTTCTGTTTGGTGAATTCATAGCTGCAATTTCGTAACCTTTGATCGGATTCTAGTATGTTTTGTGTCGTTTTGTAGTTTCACTAACTTGCAGGAGGCGATATCAAATTCCTGAGGGTAGAGGCCAAATTGGGAGAATCCGACCATCTGGGTCGTCCCAAAATGGCCCCAATTACATAACCCCCTCTGTTTGCAGGTGTTTTGGAGACCTCGGGAGTCGACATTGGAGCGTGTTAGTTCGGCTTCCCCAACACAGAAGAAATCGTCCCACCCGGGGACGATTTACGATCAAAAATCGTCCTACCCGGGGACGATTTCCGGTTGAAAGCAGATTGGCCGACTGTCTCGGTGGCAATGGCCTCGTTGGTAACATTTTCTGTCTTCCGGCAAGTTTTCGGGTTGTTTAGAATCATTTTGTTTCTTGTTTTAGATAAATGTTTGCATGCATCTTTTGATGATTTTAGAAGAACGAACACTTTTCACTTGCAGCAAGTGCTACTGACATCTTGGTTGTTTCTTTGTTCGCAGGAGAAGCAGCGGAGGTGAAGAACTCATCGACATCAGCGACGGCATCATCTTGGCCCGCCCATTGCAATCGTGGGCACGCGGAAAGAGGAACATTGAGTGATTGTAATCGAATTCTTTTAACGCTCCTAGCCCCCGAAAAGGGAGGAGACGTCATTGTAAGAGAGATCAAGGGATATTAATGAAAGGGCTGTGTTTTCTCCATTTGCTTGTGTCTCTTCCAATGCGTTTCTTTTCCATTTCATGCACTTTACGTTTCTAGGACTTAAGCGCATTTGATTTTGGTTACATCGCAATTAGTGTTTCCTTTGCCCGAAATCTCGTGCTTTCAGTTCTAAACCAACGAATCGACTTCTAGAACCACATTACCGGCCATCCTTTGCCTGTGGTTCTACTTATCAGTTTAGTCGATACCTCAAAGGACCATGTGCCAATTCTCACCCAACCATCATTCCACATCATCACCATCCAATTTTAAAGAATCGAATGATGGCCATGAAACTTCTAAATACACTTCAAAAAACCATCATTCTTTAGAATTGTTTTCACCTCATCATCGATTGACAAGGAAGCCAGTTTTATATGAGATTTAGAAAAATGCAACTTGGGGCTATAAAATTTGACCTTACCCATTACCAAAATATTATCAAACACCCCTATATTCTACATAACAATATTTTCCCTACCATAAGCAACAGAATTTGGACCAGATCACTCAAAAATCACCAAAAAATTTAAATGTGAATAAAAGGAATTAAATACATCCAAACCCCAACCAATCAATCCCGGGACACAGCACCCACTCTCAAAACTCAGCAACCAAAGTATCCCAAGAATTTTGCAAAAAGCCTTCACAAGAACTTCACTCATACTACAATTTCTAGCATTGAAAAAAATACCTAGGAGTAGAAAAGCAACCCCATCCCTCTTAGAAATTCTAAATTTATGAATCTCATGATTGAATAAATAAAAAACCACATCAACTTACTCACGCCAAACTCCTTCTACACCAAGAAAACAATGACAAAGGGCTTAGAATCCATCACCCACCACGACATCTACTACTTCTCAAAGAAATCACATTTCAAGAGATGCCCACTTACAATTCGAGCATGATACAAGGAGAAAAGAAAAGGAAACTACCAAAAACCCACTATATCTCTACATAGCTTCAGAAGAAAGCACCAAGGACAACATGTGGATCTAAAATGAATTATTAGGCCTGCCACACCTGACGCACACTTATTAAGTTTGTAAACGAAGGGGAGGAGATGATCGAAAACCTGACAACCTTCCCCCAAAGTTTTGAAAAAATCCACAACCGCCTAAACAATAAATCATTACTAGGCCTAGCTAGGCACAGACCATAGGGAATCAAAACACCAACTTTTAACTATATTTTTTTAATTTTAATTATTTATAATTTTGATAATAAAATTTAATACTTATAATATACTATAGAAAAAAATACAATAATAATTATAATTAATAAATTTTAATGTGCTCTACTATCACAAACCATTAATCTTATTAACATAAATTATTTATCATATATTAAAATAAGAAAAACATCCACCCACAATTAACCATGTGAAATAACAATCCATAAAAATAGGGACAAATATAGATAATACCCTTGAAGTAGGGAAACACCAAAAGTACTCAAAGAAATAATCACTCAATATATTCCATAAGCCACAATTGTTACAAAAATACTCGATATGATATTTTACAATGATAAAATCCCTTCATTATATGCCCATCCTTATAAGGCCTTCATCTTCCTCATTATTATTATATAACCAACCATGGATTATATGTGGGCCTATGCCAATAATAAAATATTATATTATTCCTATCCATAGGTGCCTAATATTCCACCCCCCTTACAAATGTTTCATCCTCAAAAATATAAAATAAACTAAATAATATTATTTTCTTATCATGGTAGACAACTGGTACCACTCTTGATCACCCAACCACCCCTATGGAATCTTGATAGGTAGTAACCTTTGCTACTACTAGAATTTTGTTTTGTCACTTTGATATCCATATTTTTTGCTCCTATGGTTCCGTGTATGTCCATTGTAGTTCTTCTATTGCTCTATACTCTGATTTCATGATTGTAGCCTTTCACAATGATATAAATGATAATATATTCTAACCTTAGCTTGTTGTTCTACATTTTTTTACTCTTCAATATTTTGTGCCTCTATTTATGTTCCCCCTTGCTACCATATTTTAGTTCATCCTTGATCTTTGTTTTTTTCTTCTTATTTATGTAGCAGTGTGAACACATAGTCAGCTTAGTGGTTAGGCTAGGTTAGTTTAGTTGTCGGAAAATGTCGGCATGATTTTTTAAATGAATAATTTCTTCTTCCCCTTATCCCTCCATTCCCTCCTTTATTCCCTCTTCCTCCTTATCACTCCACCTCCTTTCCCCTTATTCCTCCAACCTCCCTTCATTTCCTCTCCATCGACTTCCTCCCTTCCCTCTTCATATAAATCAGTAACTATAGCCTATGTTCTAAGGTTGTTGTATTGGCTCTGCGAGATTAATATTTAATTTGTTTTATTTAGTTAATTTTTGATATTACCTCCTGGTTCGAATCTTATATTTGGTATAAGAGTAGGTCAGTAAAGCATGTTGGGCACAAATCTTGAGGTCACACGGGCACAAATACGGAGGTCACACGATGACTAGCTGGAGAGCATGTTGGGTACGTATCTCAAGGGCACACCATGTTCGAGGAGCTAATGATCAGATTGAGGAGGTGGCAAAGCTGGGCATGGATTTTGAGGCTGCATAATTTTTGAGGTGACACATAGTAGGTAGAACTGAGAGCTAACTCAGACACGTAGCTCGAGGAGCTGAGGTGGCGATAGCTAACATGTGGTTGGCACTGATAGAGCGCTGATTGGGCGAACCGTGAGCTAACATGGCGGTCGATGTGGCGAGATGACATGGTGGTCGACATGGCGAGCAGAGGTGGCAGTCCAGCTGACATGGCGGTCGAGCATGTGGTGGCGTGGCAAAAATTGGTTTGTCCATGTGGTGAAAGTGGATTCGTCTGAGGGAGACACGTGGCAGTCACAAATTTTTTGAGGAGCAAGCATAGCATTGGGGAGTGATTTCCCAAAGGCAATCGAAGGTTAATGTGCCTTCACACATATTTGAAGATAAATTTGTCTTCCTCCCACTGCATGTGGGATAAATCCCTGATTTAAAAAAAAAAAACTGTCACGGACTATAGTATAAGGAATAGCCAGTTCCTTTGGTCTCCATCTGAAGCACATAGCGCAGTCAGTTGAGTCTCTTGCTTGCGAAATAGAGGTCCTCGGGTTGAATCCCACCAGGGTGAAAAAAAAACAAGTTTTTTTAAAAAAAATTTGTTATTGTGGACGCCGACGAGTTTAAAATGGTGGAAGTCAGCATTCTTCTCATCGGAGCCACGTGGTGTAGCGACTAGTGCCTGCGGGTAGGACACGAAGGTCCTTTGATCGAATCCCATCAGGGGTTTCACGGGAAAAAAAAAACAAAAAGGTTTTTTATTTTAATTTTTTCTTATTTGTTTTTTAATTAAAGTTTTTTAAATATTTAATAATTTTTATTTATATTTTTTATTATGTTTTTTTAAAATAAACTTTTATTTAAAAAAACTAATTTAAAATATATATAAAAAATTGTTAAAAATTTTAAGGGCTTTATTAAAACAAATTTTGGAAAATTGTTTAAAAAATAAAAGGGTGAAAAGTTTTTTTGGCATCATTATTGTAACCCAGTGCATGCGGTGCATTTTTGGGTAGATTATTCGGTCATATGGGTGCTATTATGCATTACTCTCTTTTTTGAGAAGAGAGAATCCTGATTCCTTTGATAGGAAAGTCCAGCAAAGTGGACTTCATACAGTGTTTTATTAGTTGGAAAACCAAGTGATTGCACATCAGAGAAAACCAAATTTTGGATACGAGGAGGATTCTGAAGATAATATCTTTGAGAAAAGAGTAGTTGAATTCGAGACGGTTGAAACAGTACCTGAAGGACAATCAAGTGACAATTATACTCCTGCAGTGCCTGAAGTTGAAATGAGTGAGAGCTATACACCTCGCTCTCCTGATTCAGAACCAACAGAAGCAGAAGCAAAGGAAAAAGAACCAGTGGAGGTGAAACTTGCAATTGAAGAACGAGTTGTTCTCAAAAGGCATCTTGAGCTAGCAACAGCAACAAAAGAAGTCATTATAATCAGTGACGATGATGCAGACAACTTCACCTTTCCAGTCTTGGGAAATCCTCAAGAAGAAGAACACCAAATCAATGAGAATTTTAAGAAAGCTAGATTTGATTTAAATTAGTAAATCAGTAATCTATTTTGTATATTTTTGTACAACTTGTTTGAAGTTGAAATAAAATTTGCTTTCTAAAATGGCTTCCAATACTAGTTTACCAATCCCTAAATTCAATGGTGGTGATTACGAGTATTGGTCAATTAAAATGAAAACTCTGTTGATTGGCAAAGGTCTTTGGGATGTGATTGAAGAGGGATATACTGAACCTTCAGCTGCTGAGTGGGCAGTTTTGAGTGGTGTTGATAAAAGGGATAGAAAGGAAGCACAAAAGAATATTTTTTTTGCCCTTTATCACATTCACGTCGCCCTTGATAAAAGTATTTTCCCTAGAATAACTTCTTTTAAAACTGCTGAATCTTCTTGGAATGCTTTACAAGAAAGTTATAGGGGTAGTGACCAAGTCAAAAAAGTTAAACTCTGAACCTTGAAAAGAGAGTTTGAAACTCTTAAAATGCAATAAAATGAAAATGTTGATGATTACTGCATGCGTGTGAAAGCCATAGTAGGTAAGATGGTCACTTTAGGAGAAGATGTAAAGCCTGAAGTTATAGTGAAGAAAGTGTTGAGAACACTTCTTCCTAAGTGGAATTCAGTAGTCATCATTATAGAGGAATCTAAAGACCTAACTTCTCTATCTTTTGAAACCCTCATTGGCTCACTTCTCTCACATGAGGAGAGATTATAGCCATCTCCTTCCACAAGTTATGGAGGAGATGATAAAGCCTTTGCTTCTCAAGAAGGCAGAGGTAGAGGTCATGGCAAAGGAAAGTCTAGAGGAAGAGGCAAAAATAATTAGAGAGGTGGAACTCCTAACAGAGGAGGATTCTCAAACAATAGTGAACAACAGCAGAATAGAGGAGGACAGCAAAATAGAGGGAAATAATCAAACAGAGGTAAAGGAGGAGATAAGTAAAAATAATCTTGCTACAATTATGGCAAACTTGGTCATTATGTTCATGACTATTGGACTAAGACTTCACATGGAGCTAGTAGCAGCCAGAGTATTCAGTTTGGAAACTTTGGAGAAGAGGAAGAGGCCACAAATCTCTTTCTCTCATATGGTCAGGCAGATCAGAACATGAATGATACATGGATCTTGGACACTGGGTGTTCAAACCATATGAGTGGCAAAGAAGAGCTCTTTGCTACTCTAAATTCCTCCTACAAATCCAGACATCAAATTGGGAGATGATAAATCATTGGCAGTAGAAGGCATTGGAGCTATGGCAGTTCCAACTAAAGAAGGAGTCAAAAAAGTAAGTGATATCTATTAAACACCCCATATCCAACATAATCTTTTAAGTATTGGTCAAATGTTAGAAAAGAACTACAAGTTGCTTTTTGATGAGGGTAAAAGCACTATTTTTGATAAAAATAACAATAATAGAATCATTACTCAAGTGCCAATGTCAAATAATAGATTGTTTCCTTTAAAGTTTGGCCAAACAGGGGGAGATAAGTTAACAAGTGTTGCTATTTCCAATACTGAGGCGGTGGCCCAGGTGTCTGGAGGAATTAGTAACGATATCGACTCTTTGACGTAGAATCACCTCGGTTCACTCACTGGTCATCTCATGGTTTTTCTGGTATTGTTGGGTCCCTCCTTCTCTCTATTTGTTTGGCTCCTAATATGTGTTTTTGGTATCTATTTTATTTTTTCAAGGTTGTGGGGTCCCTTTAGAAACCCTCTTTCCTCTTAATACTACCAAAAAAACAACAATAGTTCATCTTCAATTACTCATAACTATTTCAATCATATAGACCAATCATTTTTGTAGTACTCAAAACAATGGTGCAAGAATTTTTTAAATATGACTATTGAAAAAATATTTAGCTCCTACAATATTAGATAGTTTTTGAAAAAAATGTTCCAATTTTTTAATCTACTAGAAACAAATTTCTACTTTATTAGAATAATTTTTCTAATACTTTTTACTATGAACCTTTATATTTCTATTAACAAAATTATTCACAATATACTATACTGAAATAACAAAACATCCATTCATAATTAATCATACACAATAAAAATTCATAGAAATATATACAAATATAGAAAATAACATTTTTTATTTTAATGAACACATACCCATCCCTTCATACACTCACCCACACCACATTTTGAACCTTGGATCTCTCGAAGAAGAGCCAAACCCCAACCATTGAGGTAGAACAACATCAAAAGCACTCCTCAAGGAAGGAATCATTACACTTTGTTCCATGAGCAAAAATTATTATAAAAATACTTGATATGATTTTTTTACAATGACAATATCCCTTCTTTATATATCTATATTCCTAAGCCTTTCATTTTCCTAAACATTTCATCTCCTTGTTATACTATAATAATATAACCAACTTTGAGTTATGTGTGAACCTATACCAATAATACAATATTATATTCCTATCCTTCGTTACCTAACATATATAAAAAATATGTTCTGAAATGTTCTGATTTCCTTAAAAAAAAAAAAAGAAATGTTCTGAAACATTATAAAAAATTATAATCCCTTAAGCTTATTTAAAAAAATAAAGTCAATGATAGAATTTCTATTGCTTCATAACAACGATGTTACATGATTTACAAAATAATTTTATTTGTCATCGAAACACCTAATAATTATATAATAAAAATAACTGCGACAACTGCACTGATGATGCAGAAGTAGTAGCCAGAAGAATCGCCGGCGTCGCAGAAGGGAAACTCAATATAATTATTCCCCAAACCAAATGCAAAACAAAATTTTTTGAAACCTAAACTCAGATAAGCATATTTATTGGACTGTGGGCTGAGTGCTGTTTCAAACTTTGGGCCACGCTAACGACGCTTGAATACCTCAATAGATTCCTAAAAACATTGATTTCAACAGCGACGATGTTATCATGGCCTCCTGCAAGAAATTCAATTTTCCTTAATCTACTTTAACAGGGAGGATGAAACGAGCGTACCTAAGTTTTTCCAGATCCTCTTCCAAGCACTTGTTGCAGAAACTGATCCAATTTTCCACGTGCACGTCTGTCTGAGACATGACATTCAACTCCATGCCCAACAAAGGATCTTCGGCCTCGTTATTGCAATTTTTTGCAGAAACCATCGGCCCTTTATTGATTCCACTCGTGGCGTTCCCTGCGCTAAATGGGAGGATATGCTTATGGCCTTCGAATAACGTCAAATGCTTAAACAGCTTATCCTTTCTGCAAAAGGTGGTGCCTGTTAGAAAAATTAAATCTAACTTCACGCCCAAAGGAGATTCGGCGCGAAGCACTTCCGAAACACCTTCGGAAAATGCTTCGACGCGAAAGACAAATCGCCAGCCCCCGAAAAATGGTTCTCCGCGAAGCAGTTCTCATTTGCCCTCCGAAGCGGAAATCAGCCAAAATGGGAATCAAGCACGGGAATCGACGCATTAAATTCTCGACCATGCGAGTTGTTGGGGTTGTCCGTTAGTTGGTCGAAAAGCCATTTTGGCATTTAAAGTTTGTCAGCGGGTTGGTGAAGTTATCCCGCCTTTTGTCCTCATCCCCCACCTATAAATATTGGGGCATTTTGTCATTTAGAGGTAGAGGAGCGTAAGAGGAAGTGTGAGTGGAGAGAAGAGAAGAAGCAGTTTGGAGAGCCCAAAACAGCCACAGCATTAGGATTTCGTCCAGCACAGCAGCAGAACGGCAAAAGCACCAGCAACCATTAGCCAGAGAGTGGAGTAGGAGTCTCCCATTTAAGTCTTAAGTTTATCCTGCAGACATTTCGTCTTGCAGAAGATTGTAATCGCTTCAGTTGGAAGCACTTGTAAACCGGAATTATAGTGAATATATAAATATTTGTTCTGCATTTTTCGGGTCTCTATGCATTTTTTTTATCCGCAGATAGTCCAGAGCTAGGGTTTGGCCCGAAGTGGGAAAACACCCGTTCGATCCAGAAAAGGAGTCGGGTTTGTTGTTTGTGCCGAAGCACATTGCGGCACTTAGTTTCGGCAAAGTTGTCACGTGCTGCCAAACCTCGCAACCTTCCCCGAAGTGATTTTATTTTGACAGGTTTTTTCCCCGAAGTACCAATTTCAGGAGTATCTTCCCTGAAGTAAATTTACTTCGAAAGTTTCCTTCCCCGAAACTCCCTCTCATTGGAAATTCTCCCGAACCTCTCTCCCTCACCGAAGTTTTTCCCTCGTTGGAAACTTCCCCGAAGTTCCTCCCCGAAGTACCCAACTTCCCGAAGTAAAAATACTTCGACTGTTTATCCCCGAAGTAGATACTTCGGGCGTACTCTCCTCTGAGACCCTCTCGCTCATTGAAGTAAAACTTGTCGAAGCTTTTTAAACGACCCGAAGTAGTTTTTTTGAAGCGATTTAAATCATGATTTGAATTAATTCCTTCAAATTGGTATCAGAGCCATTGTTGTCGTGATGCGGAGCTAGAAGTATGGCTTCTGAGAGAAACTCGTAGTTGCATATCCTACGATTTAACAACAAGAACTATGACTACTGGAGCATTCAGATGAAGATCCTCTTTGAGTCTCAAGATTTGTGGGACTTGGTCGAGAATGGATACCCAGAGCTGACAGATGCAGCAGCACTGGCCACCCTCTCCCAAGCTGACAAAGATCTTCTGAAGGAGAATCGAAAGAAATATCAGAAAGCCCAGTTTTATATCATGCAAGTGGTTGAGGAGACCATCTTCCCGTGAATCACATTAGCCACCAAGGCAAAGTAGGCCTAGGAAATCCTGGCAAGTTCATACCAAGGCACCAACAAAGTGAAGTTGGTGAAACCGCAGATGCTCAGGAGGGAGTTCGAGAACCTGTAGATGAGTGAGTTCGAATCGATGAGCGACTTCTTCACTTGGACGACAGATGTCATCAACCAAATGCTGTTGAATGGTGAAATCGTGCAAAATCAAAGGATCATGGAGAAAATTTTGTGAAGTCTGCCAGCGAAGTTCGATTCGGTGCTTATTGCAATTGAGGAGTCAAGGGATTTGACGATCCTCTCTATGGATGAACTGATGGGTTCTCTGTAGACACATGAGCAGAGGCTGAGCCGCTCAACTCAGTCCTCTTTGGAGCAAGCCTTCAAAGCACAAGTCTTAGTCCGAGACAACGACAGACAAGACTCCCACCATAGTGCCTCCAGTTCTCAAGGTGGAAGAGGCAGAAACATGCGTGGGAGAAGTAACAAGCAAGGAGGGAGATCAAACCCTCATGACGTTGAGCCAAGTTGCAACTTTCATCAGCAAGGAGGAAGAGGCACTGGTAGAAATCAACGAGGTAGCTCTCAGCAGAAGGACATGTCAAAGGTCCAATGCTACTACTGCAATAAGTTCGACCATTATGCCTCACAGTGTAGAAAGAAGATGGTGAACGAGAATCAGTAGCAAGCCCATTATATGGAGGAAACCGGAAATGCAATAGGAGGAAATATGCTGCTGACTTGTAGTGTTGAGGAGGAGAGCAAGAAGAACATCTGATATCTTGACAGTGGGTGCAGCAACCACATGACTGGGAACAGAGAGATGTTCTCACAATTGGATGAAACATTCCAATCCGAAGTCAAGATGGGGAACAACAACAAAGTTCCTATGATGGGGAAAGGAAAAATCCTCATTTGCACCCGACACGATGAAAGAAAACAATTCAGAATGTTTATTATGTGCCTGGGTTGAAGCACAATTTGCTGAGTGTTGGACAACTTGTGCAGAATGGACACACTATTCAGTTCAAAGACGATGTTTGTTCAATCAGAGACAAAGTGCATGGACAAATCGTAATTGTGTCCATGACAAAAAATAAAATGTTTTTGCTGCAGATACAGAATGAATCTTCAATGTCTCTAAGTGCAGTTGTGAAGGATGCTACCTGGCTGTGGCATCTCAGATTCGATCACCTGAGTTTCACTGGCCTGAACTTGCTGCACAGGAAGCAGATGATGAAGGGTTTACCCTCATTGAGCAACCGAACCAATTTTGTGAAGGTTTCCTGGTCGACAATCAACACATGGACGCATTCCCTGTAGGACAGTCTTGGAGAGCATCATGGCCATTGGAGCTGGTGCACTCAGACATTTGTGGTCCCATGCAGACCACCTCATATGCCGGTAACAAATTGTTCCTGACTTTCATTGATGACTTCAGTCGGAAGACCTAGATTTATCCCATCAAGCTGAAGTCAGAGGCATTTGGGAAGTTTTAGGAGTTCAAGGCTCTGGTTGAGAAACAGAGCGGGTATTTTGTCAAGACTCTCAGAACTGATGGAGGTGGAGAATACATCTCCAATGAATTCCACAACTTCTACAAGCAGCATGGAATTCGTAGGCAGTTCACTGCCAGATACACACCGCAGCAGAATGGTGTAGCTGAGAGGAAGAACAGAACAATCATGGAGATGGCACGGAGCATGCTTAAGGCAAAAATTTTGCCACATGAGTTATGGGTAGAAGCTATAAGTTGTGCAGTTTATCTGCTGAACCGATGTCCTACCAAGAGTGTGAGAGACAAAATCCCAAAGGAATCCTGGAGCAATATGAAGCCAAGTGTGGCTCATTTGCGTGTTTTCAGTGCATAGCATATGCACATGTTCCAGATGAGAAAAGGCAGAAGCTGGATGACAAAGCTAAAAGATGCATTTTCATAGGATACAGTGAACCAACAAAGGCATACAGGCTGTACAATCCTGTGACAAAGAAACTTGTCATCAGCGGAGATGTAAAGTTCCTGGAGGATGAAGCCTAGAACTAGAAATCAGAGACTGGTCAGCCTGAACCAGCAGTTTTTGAACCTATAAACTTGGAGGAAGACAGTGTGCAGCCACCTGTGCCTTCAAGCAGCAACAGTGGTGCCAGTAGTAGCACAACCTCATCATCCTAGTCACCTTCACTTGCAAGCAGAATTCAAAATCTGAGAACACCTGCGAAGACTCGGAGCTTGCAAGATATTTATGAGGTAACCCGTAATCAGATGGATGAAGAATATTCTGACTTTGCCTTATTTATGGAGTGTGATCCAATGGATTTTGAAGAGGCAAGTCAGAATCACAAATGGGTGAATGCGATGGATGAGGAGATAGCAGCCACTGAGAAGAATGAGACATGGCAGCTGACAGATCTTCCAGCAGGAAAGAAGACCATTGGGGTGAAGTGGGTGTATAAGACGAAGTTCAATGCCCAAGGAGAAGTTGACAGGCATAAAGCTAGATTAGTGGTGAAAGGCTACAAGCAGAAGTCAAGAGTTGACTATCATGAGGTGTATGCACTTGTAGCCCGACTTGACACAGTCAGGATGATTCTGGGACTTACAGCTCAAAAGGGATGGAGCATGTACTAGATGGGTGTCAAGTCTGCCTTCTTGAATAAAGTGTTGGAAGAAGAGGTCTACATAGACCAACCACCCGATTATGAAGTACAAGGATAGGAAGGGAAGGTCCTAAAGCTAAAGAAGGCCCTGTATGGGTTGAAGAAAGCACCCTGGGCATGGTACAGCTGGATTGATGGCTATTTTCAAGAGAATGGGTTTCAAAAATGCCCATATGAGCACTCCCTATACATGAAGACAAATGAAGCAGGTGAGCTCATTATCGTCTGCCTGTATGTGGACGATCTGATTTATACTGGCAATAGCAACAGCCTATTTGCACAGTTCAGAACAGCCATGAAGTCCGAGTTTGAAATGATAGACATGGGGCTGATGAAATATTTTTTCAGCATTGAAGTTGTCCAATCAGTAGATGACATCTTCATTTCTCAGGGCAAGTATGCAAAGGATGTCCTAAAGCGGTTTAAGATGGAGGACAGCAAACCTGCCATCACTCCGACAGCCACTAGCGTCAAGCTGAGCAAGACTGACAACAGCAGAAGTGTTGACCCAACTCTCTATAAAAGTTTAGTTGGAAGCCTAATGTACTTGACTACAACCAGGCCAGATTTGATGTATGCCATGAGTTTAATCAGTCGGTTCATGGAGTCGCCCAAAGACACTCATTGGAAAGCAAGCAAGAGAATCCTACGATATGTCAATGGCACGAGGAACCATGGACTCTATTATGCCAGACAGGACCAGCTTGAGTTAATCGGCTACACCGATAGCGATTGGGCTGGTAGCGTAGATGACAGGAAGAGCACTTTGGGATATGCATTCCACTTTGGATTTGGAGTTGTCTCTTGGTCCTCAAAGAAGCAGCCAATTGTGGCTCTATCTACAGCAGAGGCAGAGTATGTTGCTACCACCTTAGCAGCCTACCAGGTAGTCTCGCTGAGAAGAGTTTTGAGTGAACTACAACATCCGCTGAAAGTAGCAACAACAATATTTTACAATAATAACTCTGCCATCACGCTCTCAAAGGACCCAATCTTCCATGGCCGGACAAAGCACATTGATATCCGATATCATTTCATCAGAGAGCTGGTGAAATTCGGCAAAGTGCAGTTGCAGTTCTGTAGGTCGAAGAAGCAGCTGGCTGACATCTTCACGAAACCCTTGAAGGAGGAGGACTTCGCCAGACTGCAAGATATGTTGGGCATCAGAGAATGTGTGAAGTTTGATTTAAAGGAGGGTGTTAGAAAAATTAAATCTAACTTCATGCCCAAAGGAGATTCGGCGCGAAGCACTTCCGAAACACCTTCGAAAGATGCTTCGACGTGAGAGACAAATTGACAGCCCCCGAAAAATGGTTCACCACGAAGCAGTTCTCATTTGCCCTCCGAAGCAGAAATCAGCCGAAATGGGAATCAAGCACGAGAATCGACACATTAAATTCTCGACCGTGCGAGTTGTTGGGGTTGTCCATCAATTGGTCGAAAAGCCATTTTGGCATTTAAAGTTTGTCAGCGGGTTGGTGAAGTTATCCTGCCTTTTGTCCTCATCCCCCACCTATAAATACTAGGGCATTTTGTCATTTAGAGGTAGAGGAGCGTAAGAGGAAGTGTGAGTGGAGAGAAGAGAAGAAGCATTTTGGAGAGCCCAGAACAGCCGCAGCATTAGGGTTTCGTCCAGCATAGCAGCAGAACGGCAAACGCAGCAGCAGCCATTAGCGAGAGAGTGGAGCAGCAGTCTCCCATTTAAGTCTTAAGTTTATCCTGCAGACATTTCGTCTGGCAGAAGATTGTAATCGCTTCAGTTGGAAACACTTGTAAAACGGAATTATAGTGAATATATAAATATTTGTTCTGCATTTTTCGGGTCTCTGTGCATTGTTTTTATCCGCAGATAGTCCAGAGCTAGGGTTTGGCCCGAAGTGGGAAAACACCCGTTCGATCCAGAAAAGGAGTCGGGTTTGTTGTTTGTGCCGAAGCACATTGCGGCACTTAGTTTCGACGAAGTTGCCGCGCGCTGCCAAACCTCGCAACCTTCCCCGAAGTGATTTTATTTCGGCAGGTTTTTGCCCCGAAGTACCAATTTCGGGAGTATCTTCCCCGAAGTAAATTTACTTCGGAAGTTTCCTTCCCCGAAACTCCCTCTCGCTGGAAATTCTCCCGAACCTCTCTCCCTCGCCGAAGTTTTTCCCTCGCTGGAAACTTCCCCGAAGTTCCTCCCCGAAGTACCCAACTTCCCGAAGTAAAAATACTTCGGCTGTTTATCCCCGAAGTAGATACTTCGGGCGTACTCTCCTCCGAGACCCTCTCGCTCGCCGAAGTAAAACTTGCCGAAGCTTTTTACACGACCCGAAGTAGTTTTTCCGAAGCGATTTAAATCGCGATTTGAATTAATTCCTTCAGTGCCGCAGGAGCAACGCCACCGGCTGTCTCCGCAGTCCCTTTCGTGGAACTTCATATGTGAAACAACGGAGAAGTCCTTGCCGCATTTGTTACAGCTATATATCTTGGGGCAGTGACTTCTCTTATAATGGTTCCTCAGACAGGAGAGGGATTTGAGGGGCCTGAACTTGGGATGACGCCTGTTGCGCCGACATTTCTCCACGGGACACGAATACGATCTCTTGGCCCTCTTGACGGCCATGATCGAATCTGCAGGATCGCCCCTCGCCATGCGAGCTTCCTGCGTTTTATATTTGTCTCCATGGGATCGCATGTGCATGCGAACGTTCCCGTTCCGTCGAAAACCCTTGCCGCAGATCTCACAGAAATGGATGTGTTCCACCAGAATCTCGTCTTCATTCACGTCTACAATTTCTTCTACTTCTGTAAACTGAAAATCTCCACGCCGTTGGAAATCAGAAGAGCTTTTCGATACAATCGCAGCTCCTGTCACAATAACCTCGCGGAGGATAGAACTTATGGCCGACTCCGCCTGTTGATGATCTTCGGTTACCGTTACCTGGAGTTCAGATTGACGTCGATAAAATCCCTGTAGTTGCTCCGCTCTCTGGCCGAGGCACGAAATCCTCAAAACGAAGTCGGAGAGACTTGTTTCTCCGGGGAAGAGACCGGCCGTCGGCCCCGCCCCATCCAAATTATTTCCCTCTAAACCGCATTCGAACGCAGGTCGTCCGGAGGGAAAGTTCTCGCTGTGAAAATTATTGTAGCGTGGACAATTTCTGTCGTAGTCAAATGGTTGTGAAAAATTAAAGTCTTGCTCAAAATTTTCGGGTGGAAAAGCCATCGGAATTTTCATGTAGTCCTTCAGTATTCCTGCAACGCAACGTCTGTTTACACCATAGGGGAAAAGATTTCAGTTTCTTCTGTTAAATCCAATCCCAATGGTATATTGTTAGTATATCATCGTAGTTGGTATATTGTTAGTATATCAGGTTAGTAAGATGAGTTTAGATCATAAGATGACCTATACCTAGAAAAATGTAATCTTCATTATATCATTCTTAGAGACCTATACTTTTAGAAGATCTATACTAACTTAATATTTAATATTTATTTATTTATTTATTGCCATATCTGTTTGGAAGATTTACGCTAGCTTTTATTTTGTAGGTGTGACGGCAGGGGTGACGACAGAGGTCTTGTTGTTAACATTTATAATTAATATTTTTAAACCACTACAATGCATGTCAGAAGTAAAAAAATGTATGTCACTCTTATTTATCTTAGACATGCACACGTCGTTATACTTTAAACTTACGGTTTAAACTGCATCAAAGAGTTTAAACCAGACCACTATAATTTTGAACCACAGATGTTATGATCTTAGTCTCTAAGAATTTATAAATAATTATTATTATAATAGTTAGGCTAGTGGAGCCGCGTTTGACCTGCAACATCACAAGGCAGACCAACCTTAATGAGAGCTTTCCCAACACATTAAGTTACAGCTCACGTTTACGCGTGTTGGGCGTGTGGTATACTTGTGGTGGTTCCGCTGTTTTTTCTTTACAAGGATGATTTGTCTTAATTTATCAGAACAAAAAGCATCATTCAAGCTTCACAACTCACCTTTGATATTATTTTATTAGCAGAGATTATGTCACAAAGAGTCTTTGATGAACTGGTGCACGTGAGCAGCATTAGTAATCTTGAAAACACCATTTCTTCCATGTGCACCGTCATCGTTATTGATTGATTAAAACACGATGCATGCAATTTACATGAAAGTTCCTCGACCTGCTTTCCCCTCACTGTCAATGTAAATAACATTGCATGATTTTTAAGCTATGTGAATATCTAAATCCTTTTAAAAGTTTCGCTCCAAAATGACTTTCATGGTTGAGTTGAATGTGAAAATATAAAGAAGGTGCAGGAACTTTCATGTAAATTACACTCCATGATTTTTAAGCTATGTGAATATCTAAATCTTTTAATTATTGCTATGTTTGATTTATAAGTATTTGAATTTGTATATGTTGGCTTTTGTTATATAAGGGATTTGGTAAGAGAATCCATCAAGAAGGAGTTTATTTTTAGGAGAATTCATGGTTTCAAGTTTCGAGAGGGCATTTGCCTTCCACAAAAAGAGGGCACTCCTATGTTGTATTTTAGGTTTTTACATTACGATTTGAGATTTTGGAAATAATTACGCATATTCTGAACATTTCAAAGACATTGTCCTTCCATCGGTGAACATCAAGGTTTTGAAAAAAAAATTAGGGCACTCCTGTGCTATTTTAGGGTTTTTACCAATCTTTGGAGTTTGCATAAGGTTTTGCATATTATAGGGTTTAGAGTGAAGAATTAAGACAACTCTTGTCATTTGACGACAAGCCCAAATTTGTTCTAGAGAAGTACAGAAAAAAAGTTTGCACGGGATATGAGGTTTCTATGATGGACGAAACTCCATCCCTCAATGATCTTGAATCTCAGGTTCCCTTGACTCCCCTTGGGAACCTTGTAAAAATTTCCATGGAGAAGCTTTCAAAGTCGAAGAGCGAGAGGAGATTACCAAAGGGTTACATTGTCGATCGATCAAACCCTAATCCAACAACACGTCAACCACATACAGATCAAGGTAAGCCCCTTTCAGTTGTTCTTCCTGATTTATTTTATGAAGTAGCTAATGACTTGTCTCAACGTATTATCATTTTATTTATTTATGCGAGATACCACCTGAGGCTGAATTTCTCAAGTGGGTCATGGAGGTTTAGGAAAATACTAGAGGTGATAGTTGAGGATATTCGAGAGTTGGGAAGGGGTTACATAGCAGTCTCATTTGTGAATCCCGGACATGTCAAAAAAACCCTTCAATATTTAACTGGGATTATCTGCAAGTAAACTTGTTATCTGCAAGTCTCGTCTTTGGGTTTTCATCCAGAGGGTCCCTCTAGGATAAAATACCCTTTGTAGATAGAGTTTACCTTTTTATTTCTTTCATGTCACCCATTTCTCATTAAAATTGATGCTATTCTTGATAAGATTTTTTGGTCTAACCTGATGTTAGAAAAATTATCTAATTATAGAGTACAACCTAGTATTTGTGTAGAAATAGACATATTGTAATGACCCTCCTCACATGACCTTGTTACAAAAATAATTAACGATTCAATTTACCTTTTTCTTTGGAATGTGATACCACTTAAGATGTTATAAATGTAGGTTAAGAGAAATTCCTTGGACAGATAATTAAAGATGATGGAAAAAGGTAAAAGAGATAAATGATTATTCGATTCATGAGTACATTGAAACTCACGTGAATGCATAGCATGTAGTTGCATATGAATATTCTGTATATGTGTGTTTATTTTAGAAGTTCATTGTTGACGTTTATCTAGGTGGCAATGAAGATATCTTGCACATGGGACCTACCCTTTGTTAATCTAGCAACAAATGTGGAATGGGTAACCATATGTTTAATTTATAAAAGGTAAAGTTAGGAAAATTATTATTATAATAATTGGGAGCTTTGTTTGGAAACATGGAAAGGAAATATTTTCATGATGGTAATGCCCAAACATTTATGCTTGAGTGTGCTTATACAAATATTTTGATTATTTAATAAATAAAGGAAGCAAGCCATTTCTTCATGTTGATGGTTGAGAACATGCTTTAATAATAATGATTCAACCTTATTCCCCATCTAGCACATCGTATGGAGTTGGTTTAGTTGTCATCTCTGTGTTTTTAGATTGATGGGAGATGGGTGAAGAGGGGATGGTGGCGAAAGAGAGGAACGGGGATAGGATAAGATGACAAAATATATTCAGTAAGAAGAAAAATTGACTGCATTGAGGAGGAAAAAGTGAGCAACACATAGGTTGTTTTTATACCATTTGATTTTTTGTTTTATGTCTTTAAAATAAATAGGAAAGGAATTTTTAGTATGTGTGCCTATTGGGAGCTACAATGACTATGTTAACATGTTGTTTGTTGTAAATGATATTTTCTTGACTATTGAGAAAATATTGATTGCACCATAGAAATGATAACATGGTGTTTGCTTTGGCTATGGTAAATTATTAATTGCACCATAGAAATGATAACATGGTGTTTGTTGAAAAATATATAGCTTTGGCTGCTGATAATTACAGTTTGCATGAATGTGTATCAAATATCATAGAAATATTAACATTGTATGTTGACCTAAGAACGTACAATAAGGAATGTGCATGATTGTTTTCTAAAAAGGAAATATAGCAAATGATATTCATGCATACCTTTATTTGGATGTTATGAATAACTCTTTTAGATTTGATGTTAAAATTATTCAGTTCATCTTTAAGATGATGAAATAGCATCATAATTGACACCATGTCTTGATAATGAATGGTAACACAAGTGCAAGTGCATATCCATGAGTTGAGAGTAATTAAAAAAAGGGAGATGTGGAGGCGATGTGTTGGTTTAAAGCCATTGTGTGCATGTATGATTTTGTGTGTAAAAATAGAACCTCTACCCTCTTTATATTATTGTATGCTATTGTGTTGTGTGATGCACGAATAGTATATCGTATTATCGTAGTTGCATTCATCACAAAATTGAAGAATTGTAATATGATTCCTAAAACAAAACAAAAGAGTTCGAAGTGTTGAAGTGGCACCACCGAAGCTCGCCTGCAGATGGAATACCTTGAAAAAATAAATCACCTCTTGTTTGGTAATTTGTTCGACATAGCCTTGGAAGGAAGGTTCAACGATAGCTAAATTTTAACTTAAAGGTATTTCTGCCAAGTCTTGTGCAGAGGGCATTCATATGTTGATTATTAGAATATACAGGAATTGAAGGATGTAAACATTGATGGTCAAATTTTGTATCTAGCAAATAATGTTTATTTGTAAAACATTTTATGTTTGTATAAGTTGAACACATGTGAACATTACCTTCTGTTAGCAACCAAAAATAAAACATGATGATATTTGAAATTTTATCCACTCACTTGGAGTTATTGCTAATGATATATCTCAAATCATTATGGTCAATTTATTTGTAGTTCAACTCAGGTTTCTAATGAATGAAAGATATCTTTTCATTATTTATTTTGGCTTATGAACAATCTGGGTTATGAAGTTGTAGAAGTCTATTGTAAACGTAGTAGCTAGTAGAGTATGGATAGTAATATTAAAAATAATAACATATTTGAAGAAATAAAATAAATTCTGAATCCATGGTGAGTTGTATTACTAAATTGAAAGAAACCATATATAATTTAATTTCCATTAATTCGGCACGTAACTTCTTTTTGAGTTCACTAAATAGAAATATTGCTTTGAAATCTGAAGAGTACCTCGAAAACCTTTCTTAAGACGTTATAGGATATGAGATCAATGGTTGAATAAGTTAAAGTTAAACTTGAGTTATTTGGATTTGGTAGAAGTAAAATATTTTCAGACCATTATAAGAGTGTTATCGAGAACTAATTAGCTACCATCTTAGACTAAGATTATGCTCCTTTGGAAAAGGTTTTGTTTAGCTCCACTATTCTATGTTACAATATGTAAGTGGATTTTATATAAATAATTCTATATTGCTAGAATAGTTGAGCTAAACAAAAGCTTTTCCTTAGACTAAGATTACGCTCCTTTGGAAAACTTATGACTGAATAGTCTAATATGAATTTAGAATAAAATGATATTGCTAGAAAATAGTCCTTGTAACTATTATATTGTTGTTTGTTAGTGCTAAAGGTTCATTTACCAAAGGTCTAGTAAGTCTTTGTTGAGCAATGAAGATAGTATATTTATAAATTTTATAATTAGATTATACCTTTTATTGTTCATGTGAGAAAGAGTTTATAAGTTTTTAAAATGAGAAGTCTTTCCTATTTTGAGATCTCTTTATTTATTTTAATATGAGATAGAAGTAAACTAGTTAGTGTATCAAAAAAAACTAGTTGTGTAAGAGACCTTACTTCAAATTAATCAATTCCTTTAAATCATCAAGAAGGATGATTGAAAATTGATACACCCAATTATGCTAAGGTACAAGTGGCATAGAGTAAGTTTTGAAAGTAACTAAGTTATTGATGAAATTGGTCAAATAAAGTCTAGGTTGGGAAATATTATGAGAGGTGGTATGGGATGCCTTCTCTAGGTTACTACCGGGTAGTACAATGATAAGTCCCATGCTCATTGAAATTTCCTAATTTTCCATGATTTTTGGTATGGGATAAACGATCATGATTCTTAGAGGGCATGTGTGATTAATACCAAGGTTAGTGAAGTAATAGGGCTCTAGCTTGATTAGAACGATGGACAACCAGTTAGTCACTAGGCATAAATCTACATTGATCCCTTGCATAAATGAAGATTGAATAAGTTGACTAGTTGGGTTGTAGATTCAATTATGCTATGGGATAAGGAAATAAATAATATCCATATAGGTGTTATGGGCCCTAGAGTATAATCCCGTTTTTGGTTGGACCCCCATGCCAAAAAATGAAGATGTAAATGGGACAAGTCGATTCCACTAAATAGCACCTCCATGGGAATTGGCAATTCTCATCCACTTGGGTAGTTGTATGCAGTAGTTCGAAACCCAAATATGGTGAAACATACCTATACTAATTTGAACTTATGATTATATTCAATTGCATGAATAAAATTTTTCTATGAACCAGAAAGTATTCTTATAAACAAACAGTAGATAAGAAACCAAAAAAATATCCCCTTGATAGTCTTTGATGTTTTGATAGTGCAACCAAGTGAGTTAGGCTAGGGTTGTTACATATGGTATCAAAGCATAAGTGATTCTATTCTAAAGACTTTTTTTGTCAAATATGAAGAACCCGAGATTATACTAAGAGGGGGATAAATAGTATAAGACCAACTTTTACTTTTATTTATCAAACAATATTATCCAATATAAATATGGTGTTATTAATAGTAGTAATAAAAGTAATGTACAAATCATCATACATAATAGAGACACCAATTTAATGTGGTTCATCCAATGTGGGCTACTCAGATAAAATCTTTCACTAACATTTTCTCAATAAATCTCTTGGGAATCCTTACCTATTCAAATATTTATGGACCTCTATCCAAAGGAGATACGAATCCCCTAATAAATTTCATAGACACCAATCCATAAGAGACACCAATCCCCTCTATTGGTTCATGGATATCTATCCATAAGAGAACTCCTACTCATTTATGCTGGCTAGTGATATTCTAGAAGACTACTGTCTCCATTGTACTAGCTTGTGGATATCTCTCCACTGAAGACCTCTATCCTCACTTAGAAAACCTCTATCCTCACTTAGAAAACCTCTATCCTCACTACCCTATATAATGGATCTCTATCCACTAGAGACTATTGTCCTCTACTTTATCACCTCCAAACCTTACTCTCACATTTGCTCAATATGTATCTCAAATATACACTAAAAATTGTCCTCGATATAGCATAAATATGCTCACAATTCTATCTTTTTTATAGCACAAATATATCCTCAATCTTCACCAAAATCTATCCTCAAATCTATCCTCAAGCCTTAATTCAAAGCCTAATCAAATCACAAATTAGCTCTACTTAGATCTGCCCCAAGCCTTAATACAAAGATTGAAAAAATAAATCAATCAATTATTCTCTCAAGTCTTCTCAAAGACTTGTCTCAATTCTATCCACAAGTTGTATCAAGACCTTGCTCAATCTGCTCAACAAGTTTTCACCAAGACTTGCCTTAAATCTGTCCAACAAGTCTTTCACCAAGACATGCCTCAGATATTCTCAACAATTCTTCATCAAGACTTACCTCAAATCTACTCAACAAGACTTCACAAGACTTACCTAAAATATGCTCAACAAGTCTTCACCAAGACTTATCTCAAATCTTCTCAACAAGTCTTCACCAAGACTTGTCTCAAATTTATTCTTAAGCTTTCACAAAAGCTTACTCAAATGAGTCCTTAAGTCCCCTTTAGGACTTACTCAAATCTGCCCACAAATTTTCATAACAACTTGCTTAACTCTATCCTTAAGCTTTCATAAAATCTTACTCAAACTACTGCAAATTTTGCATACAAAACTCAACTTAATCTATTTTAGAAAACCTCTTCAATTACACAAAAAATTTCACTCAAAATCTTGTTTAACCACAGGAACATATAGAGAATGGTCAAAAATCAATATGTTTCACACTCACTAGGTTTTGTACCCAACCAAACACTTTATCACTTTCAAACTTTTTTTCAAATCAATTCAAAAATAAGGTATATTTTGTTTCACAAAAACTATCACTCTAAGGCTTTCAATCGATAATGTTAATCCAAAATCACTCAAAAATTCACTCAATGGAACATAACCTGCTTACAAATCCTAACCAAGTATTTCACTATACTTCCAACCACTCACACTATGGATCTCAAAACTTGACTCAAGATAATTCCAATGTCACATAACAATTATACTCATGTTCCTTCAACAAACCCTAGCTCAAGATAGTTTTCAATATCACATAACAATGATTCTCGTGTTATTTCACAAATCCTAGCTCAATATTGTTCTCAATCTCACATAACAATGATACTAATATTCTTTTAACATCCACAAATCATGCACATTAAAACTTACTCAAAAATTTCCAAAAATTCTTATCAAACAATCCTTTACACTCCAACTTTGATAAAATTCAATCCAACATTTTTTCACTCGTAAGGAAGATGTGCCCATACCATTTATTTTGATGGAGATATGTCTTCAAAACCTGTCTTAATCACAATAAAATCCTCTTTGCCAATTTCAAGGTTAGATGGCAACAACCTATCTCAAAATTTTCCTCAATTGTTATTTCACCATATAAAAATATCAAGTCTCAAGTACACCTTATAATATCCAAACTTTTCAAAATATAATTCGAAAAGATTCAAATATCTCACTTTCAAATAATTCACTTCAGAATTTTAATGCATAGAATAATCAAAATTACTTCCTTATATCTTCCTACTCAAAGATGCATTTTCAAAATGATTAACACCACTATTCAAAAATAACCAATGTACTTTTCAAACCAAAATTTTAAATCATTCAACACTTTCAACCATGGAAAAAAATAATTTCAACCACCTTATAACTCCTCAAGTTGCATACCATCAACTTAGACCAAGTGCAATTTAAAAATTAAAAACTTAGATACCTTTTTCACACGCTGCTTCGGTGGGATTCTATCCCTTGTCGTGTTGTCGCTAGCACCCTAGACATGACCTAACCGTTGCATGATCTAGGTGCTCACTTGAGATACAAAAGTACCTCATGCACTTTATTCCTCCGCTCTGCACCAAAAACCCAAATAATATTTTTTCCCCTTTTGTTGCAATCAAGACTCGAATGTGAGACCTCCGCTCACCCAACATGTTACACGACCATGCCTTGCCACTAGCCCAACCACATGGTTGGTGTTAAGGCTTTAAGCCTTAGTTTATTTAACCTCCACGTGTTTCTACCACTTTTAAAAAATTAAAAACCTCTTGCCTTATGCACTCACGAATTCACATCAAACCTTAGCCAATATTCACACATGCATAAATTTGGAGACTTGCCTTAATGTTGCAAGTCTTATGGTATAAATTGCATTCTTCTTTTTCTTAGAACATCAACGAGGGATATTTATTTAAATTTTTTTGCACCCAACCCTAACTTAGGGTTTAATTAATTTTTTTATAAATTAATTTATAATATAAATATTATAAATAATTTATAAATAACCTTAGGCATTATTTTTAAACCTTAATATTATAATAATAAATATTATAATATTATTTCCTTTGGGCCTAGGTATTTTTCTTTTTCACCCTTAGACCTTATCTTACCACCTTTAATATTATAATAATAAATATTATAATATTATTTCCTTTGGGCCTAGGTATTTTCCTTTTTCACCCCTAGACCTTATCTAACCACCTTTAATATTATAATAATAAATATTATAATATTATTTCGTTTGGGCCTAGGTATCTCCTTCCTTCAGGGTATTTAACCAACCTTTTGACCAATCATGTGATGCTTTTAAACCAAATCTCTTGGGCTTAAAATATAAATATTTTAATCCTCTTTTTGCAAAATCCTTGCACTGATCACTGAAACTGACTCTTGACATCAATGACAACACAACTACTCAAAATTTCCAATACAATTTATGCAATGTAATGAAAAACTAATAATTACTCTTTCACCTATAGGTTAATGGAACCAATGCTAGGAGGTGGGTCTTCAAAAAATCCTGTGGGAGGTAGTGATGAAGAAGCCACTAAAGGACCTATAATGGGACTAATGAGAAATAGAGAGGGTGCTCAATGTGAAGGATTAAATGGATGAATGAACATCCTTCAAATGAACCTGGTAGAGAGGAGGTAAACCTTGCAAAGGTTGTATAATTATTGTAAAATTGAATGGAACAACAAAGGAAAGAGTTGGCCCATCAGAAAACCCACATGGCCCAACATCAAGATTTTATTGTACAATAGCAATGGGTCATAGAAGACCTAGCTAGAGGGAGAGAAACTAGGTTAGGTAGGGGAGAGGAATTACCTATGGAACCTATGGTATTTAGTACTAGTAGGGCTAGGGTGAGTAAGAAACTGGATAGGAATTTGAAGGTCTTAATATCCAAATTCAATGGGAAAGGTGATGGTGGTACAACTAAAAATTGGCTAAATGAATTGGAATCATAATTTTCTCTAGTTGTGTTATCATATAAATCTAAAACTACATTGGCAGTATGAATATGATTGAAGTGGCCCTATATTGGTGGAAATCCTATAATAGAGGGCATAATATAGAAGTTGCTGATCTCATATGGGAGGAGTTTTCCAAGGAGTTGAGATATAGATTTTTGACCAAATCACATTATGCAGAAAAGTTTAGATAGTTTTCCAATCTGCATCAAGAAAACATGATGGTGTGTTATTACCACCAAAAATTTATTGAACTATTAAAATATGCATCTCAATATGAAAGCAATGAAGAAATGAAGACTCAAAATGCATTTTGGGATTACATCCTATAACTATGACGGTGGTAAATATGCACAACCCTACGAATTTACCCATAGTTTTTGATTTGGCAAGGAAAGAAGAAGCTAACCAGGAGACTAGAAAGGCATATTTTAATTATCAAAATCTATTTAAAAAGTAAAAATATGAGATTATAAAATGGAAAATTGTTGGGTTCATTAAATGGAAGAGAGATCAAAACAAGAAAACCATAGGAGGAGACCAAAACAGACAAGGAGGCAAAAATAAATCTAATTATCAGGGTAATAATTTTAGGAAGGATGGTAAGGAGTTTTCCAAAATATAGGATTAGAAATTATCTATTCTGAAAAGAGCTAAGGAGATAACATCTTAAGGCAAAAATCAGAATAAAAATAAGAGCAATAGATCTCTACTAAATGGATGCTACATATTCCAAGGAGCTCATTATGCTAGTAAATTCCCCCACCGAGATGATCTTCATCAAAAATATATAGAAGAAGCAACCCACAAGATCTTTGCAGCCATAGGTAGTTCTAAAATTAGTGGTCAAATTAATCTTTTTTTGTTAAAGAATTTTTTTTTTCACAAAAATGTACAAATTTTAATAGATAGTGGATCAAATGATAACTTTATTTCCACTAGATTAATGAGGGACTTACCTGAAAGACTTGGGTTTTTAGAAAATGGTTGGAAGTTAAAGTATAGGTCAGGTCAAACCTAACATGTTAACCAATGTTTACTTGACCCTCACATCACATTGCCACAAGGAAGGACTAAATAGCATTTGTATATGGTACCTTTACATGCATTTGATATTATTATGGGATTTGATTGGTTAAAGGCCCATAAGAATATTTTAAATTTTTAAGAGATATAGGTGGAGTTTATGGGTGAATCTAATCAAAGGATTATATTTTTTTGTGGTATAGGTGGAGTTAAATCACACTTATTATTTTATATGCAGGTAAATAAAATTATTTGAAAGAGGGGAATGGTTTTCATAGTTAAATTAAATAATAAAGATAAAACTAAAGTGGAATCTGACCTCTTACAAACAAATCCTATGTTGAGAGAATTCAGTGATGTGTTTCCAAAAGACCTCCCACGGTTACCTCCTGGGAGGGAGTTTGAATTTCTCTTGACACCTATTGCAATGGCACCATATAGAATGACTCCTATTGAGCTACAAGAGCTCAAAACGCAACTCCAAAATTTTCTAGAAAAATGACTAATTAAGCCAAGTGTGTCACCTTGATAAGTTCCTATTTTGTTCATTAAAAATAAAGGTGATACCAAAAGGATGTGTATTTATTATCAAATTCTAAATAAAGTAATTATCAAAAATAGGTATTTGGTGCCTAGAATTGATTATCTATTTGATCAATTGAAAGGAGCAACCGTCTTCTCAAAGATTGACTTACAATCTGGTTATCACCAATTGAGAATACAAGAAGAAAACACATATAAATCAGCATTTAGGACAAGATATGGACACTTTGAATTTACTATTGTACATTTTGGGCTAACTAATATCCTAGCCACATTCATGAATCTCATGAATAGCATTTTCAGGGAGCAATTGGACCGGTTTGTGATTGTATTTTTGTATGACATACTAATCTATTCCAAAATCAAAGAGGAACATGATCAACATATGAGAACTGTACTTGGGATTCTTAAAAAAATCAATTATATGGGAAACAATCAAAATGTGACTTTTATACACCATAAGTATAGTATTTGGGACATATTATTTCTACTGAAGGGATTGCAATAGATCCCAAGAAAATAGAAGAAATTATTTACTGACCACCACCTTCTAATGTGAGTAAGATGTGAATATTTATGGGGATTACTGACACTATAGGTGTTTTATCAAAGGGTTTTCAAGAATTGCCAAACCCATTACAAATATTCAAAGGAAGGGTAAAGCCTTTAAATGGATAAAGTAGTGTGAGGAATTTTTTTAGGATTTGAAAGAAAGGTTGGCAACTACACCTATTTTGCAATTACCTGATCTTAAAAAGCAATTTATAGTGTGTCCTAATGCATCAATTGAGGGTTTAGGTGGGGTTTTTACCTAGGGTGATGTAATTATTACCTATGATTCTAGAAAACTTAAGAGGCATGAGATAAATTATGCCACTCATGATTTGGAGTTGGAAGCAGTTTTACATACCCTAAAGGTTTGGATATATTATTTGTTGGGAAAACCTTTTGAATTAAAGATAGATCATCAGAGTCTAATATGCATATTTATTCAATATTTATTGAATGCTAGGCAAATATGTTGGATATAATTTTTGGCTAAGTACAACTTTAGCATTGAGTATATTAAGGGCAAGGAGAATAAGGTTTTTGATGCTCTAAGTAGAAGAGGGTGCATAACTACAATGTCAAAGTGCCAATATGATATAATAGATCGAATTAGAGAATTGCACAGTAGAGACAAATTTTATTTGAATTGTAAAGAGTTGGTTGAGAAAGAAACTAAAAATAATATAGAATTTATTTTTAAAGATGATCTATTATTTTATAACAATATATTGGTTGTCCCTAGTGTAGAGGGATTGAAAGAAATAATTTTAAAGGAGGCACACAATACTCCTTAGTCTTCGCATCTAGGAGGGGTGAAAATGTACAATAATTGGATAAAATATTACTTTTGGATAGGAATGAAAAATGATATCACGAGTTAAATGGCTAGATGTTTACAGTGCCAAAGAGTGAAAGTGGAACATTGACATCCAACTAGGAGTTTGTACCCACATGGGATACCTACACAAAAATGGTAAGTGGTATCAATGGATTTTATTGTGGGTATGCCTATAAATTGATTTGGGCATGATGCAATCTTGGTAGTGGTGGATAAACTAATCAAGGTTGTACATTTTATTCTAGGTAATATGCAGGATGATACACCTATAATTTCTAGTAAATTTGGTAGAGAAGTGGTAAAATTGCACGGGTTTCCAGAGGTTATAATCTCTAAAAGAGATTCTTATTTTACCTCTAAATTTTGCTAAGCATTGCATGTGACATTGGAAACCAAACTAAAAATTAGTACTGCTTATCACCCAGAGATAGATGTGAAAACCAAAAGGGTAAATTAGGTGTTGGAAGATATGCTAAGAATGTACTGTATGGATCATCATTCAAATTGGGAAGACTATTTGTACCTAACAGAATTCACATACAATAACAACTATCATGCATCACTAGGGATTATACCTCTGGAAGCCTTATATGGGAGAAGATGTAAAATTCCCTTATCTTATGATAATTCAAAAGATCGAGTAATGATTGGGCCAAAAATTATGAAATAAATGGAAGATCAATTGAAAATGATTCACCAAAATCTGAAATAGACTACAAATCACCAAAAAAGCTATGCAGATATCAAAAGGACACTAAGGGAATATTCTATGGAAGATAGGATATTCATAAGGGTGAAACTGATTAAAAGTTCCATTAAATCTTCCAAGCTTGACCCCAGATATGTTGGTCCATTTGAAATTGTGGCCAAGATAAGCCATGTTGCATACAAACTTACTCTACCACCAAGCCTATCTAAAAGCACGAGGATACGAAAACAAAAAAATGAAAAGCTCCAAATACGATGCAAAATGGAACTAAACTTAACGCTAAGTCCTACGAATTGAAAATGCATGAAATAGGAAAAGCATAAATGAATTGAAACCCAAATGAAAAGCCAATGTGGAAAACAACCCTTTCTTTTATTGATATGTTTTGAAATTCGGTTACAATTCGCCTCCTCCCTTTTTAGGGGTGAGGAGCGTTAAATTTGTTTCTTTGTTACATCCATGGATGCCATTCCTTCTTTCGCGTGCCCACATGTAAAGTGGGCGGACCAAACGTCACCGCCACTTGCGTTGATGAGTCTTGACTCTTCGCTGCTCCTCTAACATCCAGATACTATATTCAAAGAAACAAGAAACAGTCAGTAGCACCTACGGATGAGATGAAACATGCAATCCCCAAGCCTACGATTAGTGCATGCAAAGAATAAATAAAACGATAACTAACATATATCCAAATGATCTAAAAATTTGACATGGGCATCAAGACCTCACAAAGGAAACACTACAAATAGAAAATTCAAGAAATTCCTCATAGATTTGAATTTGCTCCGGGGCGGGATGAATAGACCTGCAACAAAAATGCTAGATAGCACCGCTCAAAATGTCACATCTGGACAGCTCCAGATCTCCTAAAAAAGTGGGGTTAGCTAATTGGGGGTATTTTGGGATGACCCAAATGGTCAGATTTCCCCAATTTGGCCTCTAACACCTGGATTTTGATGATGCCCTCTGCAAGTTAGTAAAGATGGAAAAATGATGAAACATGATAAGATTTGCTCAAAACGTTATGAAATTGAAATTGCAAACTATCTAAGCAGCATAAGATGAAATGTAAAAGAAAATGACAGAAGGAAAATCTACCACAGATTCTTAATCATTCCTAAAGGGGACGATTAGATCTGCAGTAGTGTGGGGGGGGCACCCGGGGCAAGCCGCCCACCGTTTGGGGCCAAATTTTGGCACCAATCCACTTGGGATGGGTCCAAAATATCTTGTAAAGTGTTGTCAAAAAATTGGGTGGGATATTGTGACCAAATGTCAGGTTTTGGTTCCAGATTTGTGCTTCCAATAACCACCCTATGACCTCTTTTCCAAAAGAGATCAAGGATGTGAAAGGCACAACTCGAAAGGGTGTGGGTGTGAAAGTAAAACGACAGCACTTCGTTGCTCAAAAATGCTCCTTCTATGTATCTTCTGGGGTGAGGAAACTCACCAATTTATAGACCTAGAGGTCTCTTGAATTGGGCATGTAGAGGCGCCACTTGGCAATCATGCCTTCCCAAGGGGAAGGAGATTCCTCCCTAATTAGGGACTTCATGACTGCCCTTGCAACTGCCTCTAACGCTCGAAAATGCTCACCCACACTCCCATGCGATGAAGGAAGTGTTAAGTGGCGGATCTGAGCTACCATTTGTCAAGATTTGACTTTTTGCCCATCAAACCTGCTATTCGCCCCACCTTGGAGTGAATACTGCTATTCATCCCTGGGTGGGGCGAATCCAAGTTTGAAATCATCCCTGGGTGAAACGAGTATTGAGCAAAGTGCCTGAAGGTGCCAAATTGATCTCTGACCTTCCAAAACTACTGTGAGAGTGGTTAGGACCACTGTTTAACCTCTGGGGGCTGCCCTTGGGGTCTGTGTGTGTCAATGCGATCAGTGTTTGCAGTCACATAATCGGATTGGTGTTGTTTTGGTGTCTACAGATGCCCCTTTTTGGGATGCACTGTGCAAGGTGTAGCGCCAAGAAAAAATAGATAACCAAAGCACTAATGATTAGGGTTTCTTAGTAACCTAACCAACTTTTGATGCCCCAAGTATGGAAAGGGCATGCATTCTTGAATCCTTGCTTCTAACGAGCGAAGGAACTTAATTCAAGTGTTAACCTTTTTTGGTGAGGTGTTACTTGATCTTGGACATTGATCAGTCATGAATAGGCAAAGGGCGCAACCTTTTGTCTGTGGGAACCTTGAGTTCATGATTCATGAATGCCAAGTGATTGATCAGCTTGTGATTATTGCTTGTTTACTGCCCCAAGCAGGAGCATGATTGTCTTTGCCAATGATTCTTTCAATGCATGCCATTTCCATGATTGGGTGTGTATTTGTTGATTGGTGACTAAGTGTGACTACCCCCTCAAGCGACAAATCGATGAGGGAATGACCAACATGAGAAAAGCGACGAGTCACTTGACCCAAGATGACTTGTGTAAGGGTGCCTTCAGATGTTTAGCGTTAAATGTGTGTGCAGTTTTCTGACATTTAGACCTATTTTTGGTGGGTGTTAACCCTTTTGGTGATGCTTTCTAGGGCTGAAATTGGAAAAAATCCATCTTCCCGTGGAGCGGTCCAGCCATGGTGGCCTTCTTAGGGAGTAGGATAGTGACAATTTGTAACCCCAACATCTATTTTGGATGCCAATAATGTCAGGTGCAAAGGCGCCTTTGTTCGGCAATGTTATTGCTATTTTTGGTTGGGTGTGGACCCGTTTTGCGGCGCCGCTTGGGGATGAAATTCTCAAAAATCTATCCTCCCATGGAGCGGTCCGGCTATGGTAGCCTTCTTAGGGAGTAGGATAGTGAGGATTTGTGACCCCGACATATATTTTGCATGCCCGGAATGTCAAGTGCAAAAGCACTTTCATCAAGCAAGTTTATTATTCTTTGTTGGGTCATTTTTGTGCAATTGTTTTTATGATATGCAAATGGAATGGATGAATTGAATTTGTGATTTTTGGTGGTCGCACCATAGACTGTTTAGAATTTATGGCTTTTTGTGCTGGGTGATTGTTGTGTGACCTGAATTTCTTTATGTATACAGGCTATTTTTTGTATTTTATGATGGCAAGGTGAGAATGAAAGATAGCAAGTTGGTTTAGAATGTAGGTAGGGTTTTTTGAGACTCAGATGTTTTAACTATCTAGCCAAGACTGTACTTTTATCTTACGAGACTTTTTAACAAGGTATGAATCGGACTTGTTTTTGACCAAGTTATTTCACATCCCCGTGTGTGCAATTGAGTTCATTTATGTGGTGTTTGTCAGGATATCGCCAGTGCCAGATAGGTTGTCAACCAAACCTATACTGAGGATCACCTGATTAGCTCCACTAACTCCTTTGTTGTATTTAGTTAGATTAATCTGCGATGTTGTCATAGGATACCATAAGCTAGCTCATCCACATGCAAACATTGATCTACACACAAGTTAATGTGACAGATATATCGTCATGTGGGAGGTTTACCACCAGTGATCGATAGGCTATCCACCAAACCAGTACTGAGGTTTACCTCATGACCTTTTGGAATGCTGAGAGTTCCAGGGATTCAAGTTTGACTCCCTTCTTTTCTTCAATTGTATTGGGATACTTGCTCTTGTGTAGTGATAAAAATCACTGTTTATTTTTGTTTTTCTTTTGAGCAAGGGATTTGAATATGGAGTGATGAGAATCACTATTTTATGTGCTTTTCTTGATGTATGCACTTTGGTTGTGATGTCAAATTTTTTGGAGTTTTGACTTTTGCAAATTTGTGATGTTTTGCAACCTTTTGAGAACTTGGGATTCTTGGGGAATTGGGTAGGGAAGATGCTTGTCCTTTTTCCAACTCTCAGTATTCTTGGGGTCATTCGCATAGGGGGATGAGCAAGATAACCGTTTCGCTTATGGTGACCTGGATTGCTTTGCAGGTTTCATATTTCGTTCACACAACTTGGGAATTTTTATGTGTTTTAATTTGTGTTGGGATGCTACGTACCAAGGTGTGATCCAAGTAGAACTCTACCTTTGTAAAATTTGTCTGACTTGGTACAGTATGTGGCTAGAAAGCTAATGATGACTGAAGGACGAAAACTCTTGATACATTAGAAGACAACCGACTATGATGTGGGAAAATAATGTGAGTGGCGATTATTTGCGATGAATTATTGATAAAAATGGAAAAAATGTGAAAAATGATGGTTTTGCCAAGTAATGGCAGTCTATGGTGCGTTGACCTTTATGACCACAAATATGTAATGTATGGATGTGATGCTTAAGGCAGCTATATATTTTTGTGTTTTTGATGGATTGATTTTTGTGAATATGAAGATGAGATGCAAAAATATCTCTTTATTGTTGTGATGATTGTGAGTATGCATGGAAATGAGATGCAAATTTTTGTTATTTTTGATGATTTTATTGTTTTTGAATTTTCTTATTTTTGACCAAGTGATTGTGGGAACCCTTGGAGCTTTTGGTTTGACCAAAGGGGTAATGGGCACCTTTGGGGAATTTTTGGGTTTGACCAAGCGATTGTGGGAATCCTTGGGGCTTTTTGGGTTGACCAAGCGATTATGGGAATCCTTGGGGCTTTTTGGGTTGACCAAGCGATTATGGGAATCCTTGGGGCTTTTTGGGTTGACCAAGCGATTATGGGAATCCTTGGAGCATTTTGGGATTGACCAAGTGATTATGGGAATCCTTGGAGAATTTTGGGATTGACCAAGCGATTGTGGGAATCCTTGGAGCATTTTTGGGGTGACCAAGCAATTGTGGGAATCCTTGGAGCTTTTTGGGATTGACCAAGCGATTATGGAAATCCTTGGAGCATTTTGGGGGATGACCAAGCGATTGTGGGAATCCTTGGAGCTTTTTGGGATTGACCAAGTGATTATGGGAATCCTTGGAGCATTTTGGGATTGACCAAGCGATTGTAGGGATCCTTGGAGATTTTTGGGATTGACCAAGCGATTGTGGGAATCCTTGGAGATTTTGGGATTGACCAAGTGATTATGGGAATCCTTGGAGCTTTTGGGGGTGACCACGTTTGGAATCCTTGGAGCTTTTTGATTCCAGAATTTGATCCTTGGAGCTTTTGGTTGCCAAGCGATTGTAGGGATCCTTGGAGTTTTTGGATTGACCAAGCGATTATGGGAATCCTTGGAGCATTTTGGTTGGGTTGCGGCTCCTCTAGATATGGAATGGCCGCAAATGACTGATGTTCAAGGGTTCTAGTTCCTTGATTCCATCAAGAGAGGCTAGCCGGTATGTTCCAGGTCCTATTTTACTATCAATTACATAGGGACCTAACCAGTTTGCCGTGAACTTGTCCCTTAGATGGGGCGGCAAGCTAGAGTTATGTTGGTTCTCTTTTAAGACCAAGTCACCAACCTGAAAGTCCCTCAGGTGAACTTTCATGTTGTATGCTTTCTTAAGTCGCTCTTGATAGATACGTAAATGCTCGAGAGCATTAACACGTCATTCGTCAAGCAACGTAAGCTGGTCTAACCGAGCCTGCCACGTAGTGTCATCATCGATGAACTCTTGCATTGATATGCGCAGGGAAGGAATTTCCAACTCGAGAGGCATGACTGCCTCGGAGCCATACACCAATGAAAACGGAGTTGCCCTAGTGGGTATCCGAATGCTAGTGCGATAATCCCATAGGGCAAGGGGGATTTGAATGTGCCAATCCTTATGATTTCCTATGACTATCTTTTTGAGGATGGCGACTAGCATTTTGTTTGATGCCTCTACTTGCCCATTTGCCTACGGATAATAGGGTGTTGAAAAACTATGCTGAATTTTGTACTTTGTGGTCAAAGCACGCACATCTTTGTTCTTGAATGACGTCCCATTATCCGAGATTATCTTGGATGGAATACCAAAATGACATATGATGTTATGTAAAATGAACTCCACAATGCGGGGTCCTGTCATAGAGGTAAGCGAAACTGCTTCCACCCACTTGGTGAAGTACTCTATGGTCGTTATGATAAACATGTGACGACCTGACAACGTATGGGAGATCTTACTGATTAGATCTAGGCCCCACAATGAAAATGGCCAAGCTAATTGGATCGGCTACAAGGCCTGGGAAGGTACGTGTGTCAGATTAGCATGGTGTTGACATTTCACGCACTTCCTTACATATGCACAACAATCTCGCTCTAAATATGGCCAATAATAGCCCATGCAGAGAATGCGCTTTGCGATGGCCATACCACTGAAGTGGCCATCGCACATACCATCGTGCACTTGGGTGATCGCCCAAGTGGACTCTTGCTGGTCCAAGCAATGGAGGAGAATCCCTTCGTGGCTTCGACGGTACAAAATGTCTCCTAACAAGACATACTTTGCCACTTTCTGCTTGAATGCTCATTTCATGGCATGCGTCAATCCAAGTGGGAGGTTACCTAACTTGAGGTAGTCCCTTATGGGCAAATACCAATCTTGCTAATCAGAAGCCTCGATGGCATGAACAACCAATCCCTCTTGAAGTTCATCCCTAGAAAAAGTTGAGCGGGAAAGAACTTGTAAGAATAGCGTTGTGTTGCTATTAAGGGGAGTAGGGGAGAATAAGGACCCCCAGTTGGCATGATTCAGATGATCGTGGATTCGAGAGAACTTATCCTGAGGTGGTTCAATCTGGATCATGTGGATTCTTGGCATTAAGTCAGAGCTTGCACGCTCCATCATGGATTGTGATAGTGTTTTGACTTGAATGGTTGTCATATCACCAAAAATGTCTTGCGGGATTAGTGACCCCAAGGAGGCCATAGTGTCCACAAAATGATTCGATGACCGAGGGAGCACCTCGATGTCATACCATTCAAGTTGTGCTAGGAATTTGTCCACAAGGGCTTTGTAGGCCTGTAGAACTAGGCATTTACATTGGAATACCCCTTTGACTTGGTTGACAATTAACAACAAATCACCAAAGATGTTCAATCATTTGATGTTCATGGTGATTGTTGTCTGAAGACCTATGAGCAAGGCTTCATAATCGACATTATTGTTGGTGCACGGGAAGTCTAATTTAAATGACAGAGGCATTGGAGCACCTTGTGGTGTGAAGAATACTATTCTCGTGCCACCACCTTGCTCACATTTAGAACCATCAAAAAATAGGGTTATGTCGGCCTGTGACTCAAGCTCATCAGAATCTAGTGATTCTGAGACATGGAAGACCCCATCATCGGGTAGTTCTATGGTCAGAGGCTGATCGTCTTCGAGAGGAGCCTCTGCTAGTTGATCGGCTATGACCTGACCTTTTATGGATTTTTGTCCAATAAACTCTATGTCAAATTCCATCAACAACATGATCCATTTTTTCGTGTGACTACTATGATAAGTACGACTCATCATGTATCGCAATGGATTCTCCTTAGACACAACATACGTCTTGTTGCTTAGCATGTAATGGCATAGCTTTTTGGTAGCAAACACCACTGCCAAGCAGAGTTTCTCAACATATGCATAGTTAAGTTCATAGCTGACCAGGGTGTGGCTAAGGTAGTAAGTAGCCTGTTCTTTATGAAGTTCATTCTTCTAGGCTAACATGGCGCCCAGTGCCACCTCAATAGCTGAGATGTATAAGTAGAATGACACTCCTGGTCTAGGTGGTGCCAATACTGGCGGTGAAGCCAAGTATTGTTTAATGTCATCAAAGGCTGACTAGCACTCGTCATCCCAGTGAAATGCTACCCCCTTGTGCAATAATTTGTTCATGGGTCGGCACTTGTTAGATAGTTGCGCTATGAAGCGCTTGATCGATGCGACCTTTCCCTGTAGGCTTTTAAGCTGCTTGATGGTAGTTGGGGGAAGCATTTCAAGGATTGCCTTGACTTTGTTTGGGTCCACCTCGATGCCTCGCTTTGAGACTATGAAACCCAAGAGTTTTCAAGATGTGACGCCAAATATGCACTTCTTGGGATTCAGTCTGACTTTATGTTCCATGAGGCGATCGAGGATCTTGCTTAAGTCATCGAGATGATCTGGGCGCAAAAGAGATTTGGCCAAAAAATCATCCATGTAATCTTCCAAAGTTTTGTGCATGTAATCATGGAAGATGTATGTCATGGCACGTTGGTAGGTGGTGCCAAAATTTTTAAGGCCAAAGGGCATGACCTTGTAACAAAATGTCCCCCAAGGCATTGTGAACGCTGTTTTTAGTTGGTCCTCGGGATTGATACAAATCTGATTGTATCCCGAAAAACCATCCATGAGGGAAAGCATTTCATGGCCTACTGTAGCATCTACCAATGCGTCGATGCTCGGCAAGGGGAAATCATCCTTAGGACTCACTTTGTTTAGATCTCAAAAATCAATGCATATGCGAATCCTCCCGTCGGGCTTTTTGACGGGCACCATGTTGGACAACCATGGTGGGTAATCCACGTAGATGACAAAATGTGCATCCAACAACTTTTGTAATTCGTATTTGACCATTAAGGCCACTGTTGGGTGCATCTTACGTAGTTTTTGCTTAACTAGCTTGACTGTCGGATCAAGCGTTAGATTATGCATGACTAGCTACGGATCTAGTCCCAGCATGTCTTTGTATGACCATGCAAAAACCTCCTTCTTCTCTTTGAGAAGGGTAATGTAGTTGGCTTGCTCTTCGAGGGATAAACTTACCCCCAGCTTGATAATCTATGGATTCATTGGATCAGAGTCGATGTCTACGTTAGTCATCTCCTCGATCGACATGTGGGATCCATCCTCCAACTGGTGTGGAGTTGGGATCAAGTGGATATCATTTGTCGAGTTTAAATCATCGTTAGGAACGTTGGGTCCCTCTTCAACATGGAAGATATCCTGAGTTTGCCCAAGGGTAAAATGAAGCATTTCACCAAAAGGCCAGTACTCGGATGGGGATGGTGGTGAATTGACGCGATCCCAGTCTATGGCATCTATGTCTAGATACAATGACTATGCTAGATCGGTCGGGTTGTGGATGGGGGTGGTTAAGTCAATGGAGATCATGTTGATGAAATGATTTTGGTCTCCATTACTATGAGTGTGATGACTCAAACATTTTGGATGTTCTCTGTGCTCTGGGTCTGGCTCTAGAGGTATTGGCATGAATGGATCGGCCCTATGTGCGGATAAGAAGACAAGATCTTCCCTCGGCACTGATATCGCTATAGGGTCTCTGGGTGGAAGGTATTCTTCATATGCCCAGAGTGGTGGATTCAACACTTGTTCCCACCGCGTTGGGTCTACGTACCACTCATGCCCTGGCACTATGTTTAGTTGTTCAAATATGTCATTAATATCTAAGGGGTATTGTTGATGTCGCATATGATTGAGATAGGCCATCTCAGTTTCATCTTCATAATCATTGTCAGAGATCCAAAGGCCTTCATTGGCTCCAACAACTATTTGCGACATTAGAGGCTCGTCTTGCTTGAGAAAATTGATCTGGCCCCATTGGGGTTGTTCCGCTCTCTACGGTGGGGCCTGATTGCCTTGGAGTGGCGCTTGCTCAATTGGAGAATCTAAAGGGAACATTGTCAAGAGGTTTTCTTGATAATCATCCATGGGGATCACCTATGAGTGATTGTTATTTGATTCGAAGGGGTCATACTCTGACTCATCCTCTAAGGACCCTTCTTAACATTGTCCAGACCCTCCTTGAAAATGAGCTCTCGATATTTCTCTTCTCTCGAGTGAAGGGAAGGGATTGAGAGGGTCAACAAGGTTGATTGTCGTTAATGGGAGATAATCCCTCAATGTATATGTCATGTTAGGGTTGGCATATGGATCTGATGCCAATCCCCCCTTGTTGCCTATCCCTAGTTCTTACATGTTCTCCACCAATATGTCCAAGGGTAGGGGGTGGTTGAACCCTACTCCTGACTTGTCATATGGCATTTGGTATCTTGGTTGGCAAAGAACATGTACCCCTTGCTCATATCTACCTAACCCATATCCATGCCAATTGCATTGGCCAAGGTATCTCAAAGCAAAGTCTAGGTTAGACAAATAGTTGACATTTTCAGCAAAAGGCTCTTCATCTTCATCCTCTTGCGTGCATGGTGCAACGCCATGATCAAGGCCCCCATACACAAAGTTTTTCTAGTTCGGTAGGTAGCCTAGGGGAACAATAGTGTCGATGGGGAGGCGAGGTCTCCCCATGTCCTGCATGGACTCCAGTGTAGGTGTTGCTACAATATTCCACACCAGATACTCCCCCAGGCCCGTATTGGCCATTTCAATAGTGATTGTTGGTGGTTGAGGGGGATGGAATGGATGTTCTCCTTGATTCCACTCCATGTCGGGTGAACTAGGAGTCTCAACTTCCATTCAGCTAAGCATATCCTCAGTAGAGATAGTTGATACTGATGGTAGTGTCTCTTCCAGAGGTTGCGCCTCTTCTAGAGGTTTCTTCCCTTTGTCCTTTTGTTTGGCCCCCATAGGTGGCATCATTGGTGGAGGACTAGATGATGAAGATGGACCCGGATGGGGTTTTGAAGAACTTGCTAACGGGGATGCCTATGGAATCGAACCCTGTTTAGATGGATTCAATTGGAAATCCAAATGCGTTTATGGGAGGGTCGATTGCGGTATTAGCTGCACCGCATTACAATACTTCAAGGGTTCTAAGTCTGTCGGGACTACATGCACCTCCCCTTCAAATGTATACTTTAAGCACTGGTGAGCTATCGAAGGGACACACTTCATGCCCCTGATCTATGGCTGACCCAGCAAGATGTTGTAGGCCATCTCACCTTCCAAGATCTGGCACAATGTAGGTATAGTCTTTTGTCCCACTTGGATGGGTAGGACTATTGTGCCAACTATCAAGCATATTGCATCATTGAATGCTCACAGAGTGTAGGTGGAAGCTATGATGTGAGATGTGGGCAACTTCAAATGTTTTAGGGCCACGGTTGTGATGATATTACTGGACGAGCCAGTGTCTATCAACACCCTCTTATATGGGATCCCGTTGACTAGCGTGATAACGTGCAGGGGTGGATCTGCCATGTCATCAGTCACTGATCTCAATTTGTCTTCCTAAAATGTGATGACTGGCTCAGTGCATCATTTGACATGCCCCACAAAGTTGTTGAAATAATTTGTTTCGTGGGACTATAACTCATTGGCTTTCAATATCTCCATTAGAGCCTCTCGATGGGGCATTGATTGTTGTATGAGCTCGTATATGGAGAGCCTAGCCAAGGTGGTCCTCAAAATTTGAGTGAGTTTGGTCCAAAGTGTGGCCACTGGTCTAGGCAAAGCAGGTTGTGCAAGGTGCTATTGTGGTTGTGACGTTGTTGGCACCTCTCCTGCAGTTGTTGTAGGAGCATTTATGCTTGGGTACCTCCTATTCCGAGTCACTATACTGATCATCCCTACATACCCCTACATGGGGAAATTTTGTGTGACCTCATTAACTTGTAGAGTCTTTGCCTATGAAGCATGAGTAGGCAAGGGGTCTTTAAAGACCTCCATTTTTTGATTTCTTGGTGCCACGAGATTATCCACCACTAGTGTCTTGTTATCAATTAGGTCTTGCACCAAGCCCTTAAACTTCCAGCAGGAATTTAGGTCATGTCCCTACGTCTGTGGAATCTACAGTACAAGTCCTCCCTATACCCCTTAGGATTGGGAGCGATGGGGTCTATGGTTTGAATCTATGGCATGTTGATCAAATTTACCGCTAACAAGCAGTCAAACAGGGAGTCCCTAGACTCTATGTAGGGTGTGTATTATCGCCTAGGGCGAAGCTGATGACTCTGTTCTTGCCTTTGATTTTCTCTATCATAATTGTTAGGAGACACTGCCGTATAGTTAGCCTTTTGGGGATATGTTGCTTGTGAAGGCTTAGGGATATTGATAGTAAATTGATTGATCGTAGTGGGTTTCTATTGCATGGTCCCTATTTTAGTGTTCTTAGTCCACTCTTTTTTCTTAGGTTTGGCTATATCGCCATCCTGTATCTTGATCTATTCAATGATCCTGGCTTGCGCCAGATCTTCTTCTAAGGTGGCATATTTTTGTAGTTGCAATAGCACAAAGATCGATCTCAAACAGCTCTTTGAGAACATTTGAGTGAGTTCGGACATAGGAGGGAGGTAGGGTAGCTTTGAAAGCAAAGTCCTCCATCGATTCCCATAGGCTGCCATGGTTTCTTCCTCATACTGCCTGAGGCTGGATAAGTCACTTAGTGACACATTCTTCTTGGTTTTGAAGGTGAAGCATTCGAGGAACGCATCCACTAATTGATCTAAGTTGTTAATGTTGTGCTTTGGTAATTGAGTAAACCAATCCGAGGTAGGGCCTACGAATGTGGTTATAAATGTTCTTAATAACAAAGCATCATTGTCTTGAATGCGCAAGCATTGGATCAGGAATCTTGTCACATGCTCCTGAGCATCTTTCTCACCTCTAAAGGTTGCCAAATGAGGCAGCTTAAAGTATTCAGGGTAAGGGGGTGTTGGCACTGACGGATGCACATGATGACTGCAGAGCTGGCATAAAGTGGGCTTTTTGGGCCCAAAATTTTTGGTTTCCACAGACTCTAGACACTCTAGCAGTGCTTTATATGTATCTGAGGATTTAATATCTTCCTCTTTAGTTTTCTCCCATTGTGGGTTGTGGGAGATTTGAGGCCTATAGAGGGGTGGCTGGATAGCAACCCTTTCACCTTGGTAGGGCATTTTGGACCACTCTTCTTCTTGCTCATACTCCTTGTAAGCTTCCTGAGGAGTCTCTAGATGAGACCTATGACCCTGGGTGGGTCCCTATGGAGGGTACCCATTGTTGTTCCGGGGAGTGGCCTCCCGCTTAGGTCTAGGAGGTCTCGGAGGCATCACTTGGTAAGTTCGCAAAGACCTATCTTGCACCAAGGGGTTGCGCCTCTCATATGGCTCTGCTCTTTGGGTGCAAGGGGTTGGAATCCTCTCAGGCACCAAGTTATGGAGTAGCTCATCTATTTGGTGCTGAATGGACTCTTTTCTAAGGCGATATAGATGCTTTACCTACTATTGGTCTTGCTCAAGCCACGTGATATGTGCTTGGTAGGCGACATGTATGGCGATTGCCAAGTCGATTTGTTTCACCATCTTGAGCCTAGGAGGCTTGGATGACTCTCCTATGCACTTACCTCAGTCATGATGATCTGAGATCTCAATAGGTCACTTCCCTCTGTCGAGGTTGGCGACATTTACCCGAGGCTCTGGCCTCAGTAGGTGATCATGGTATATAGTGGGTGCAAAAGTGCATGGCTCTCGTGCTATATATTGCTCTTGAGGAATGTAATGGTCTTCCTCGTGCTCCATTTCATATGTGTGAAAGGGGTAGGCAGAGTTGGATCGCCCTACTTGAAGAGCCTTGTGCTTTGGATTTGGCCTTTTGTTCCTAACAGTGAGAAGGGGTAAAGGAGGGATGCCATAATCATGTGGCCTCTCCTTATTTATCCTATGCTACTCTAGTGCTTCATCACATGGTGGCCACTCATATTGAGCTTCTAAGGGAGCCTTCTTGTCTATGTTGAGTGCCACGTGTAAGGACTCCTCCTAAAAGGGGCTATGACAAACGGGCGTGTCCCTCAAAGGGGTGCCTCTATAGTCCCATTCTGAAATGGAATGATGTGGACTCTCTTGTGGTTCAGGCCACCAAGGCGGTATGACCAAGTCCTTGGGGCTATAGCGGAGGCAAATTGTACCCCCTTGTACACTCTTTGTAGCTTCCACCCTTGATTGGGCTTGGCTACGGGTGTACACCATGGTGGTGTTTTTCTACAAGCTATGTAGGTTTTTATCTCTTTTTAAGTTTTTTTTTTTTTGCTACACTAAAAAGAAAAGGTCACACACACAAATCAATGATTATCTCGTTTAAAGATTAAAATTGTGTCCTAGACCTGATTTAGTGTGTTTTGGTTCTTGTTTTTTTTTTTTTTTTTTGAAGGTTTTTGTAAAGAGCGTTTAAATGCAATATGATGGCTCTTATGACTCCCAAAAATGGTCACCCCTTCGATATACCATTTCCAGGCTGATATACCAACCTCTCTATATACCCGCCCTTATGTGAGGGAAACTATAGGTACGTGAGAGTAGATGGTACGTGGAACGTAGGTGGTACGAAAGGGGAATCGCCCTGTTTATGACACCTACCATAGAAGACTTATCCTCATGTGTTGGGAATCACCCCAACTACACTCGGTCAGCTTTCATTAGGATTTATGTCTAGCAATAGTAGTGATCAGGGTAATGGATGCAAAAAATTCAAACCAAGGTGGTGATGAAATCCACCGTTGGCCTTGATCAAGGGCTGGGGTTTTACGACCAGCTCCTTGGTGTTTAATTTGCCATGTGATGTGTGGGGTTATTTTTATTTTACAAAAAGGAAACAATAAAGCAGTAAAATAAAACTTTCCCTAAGCAAGCAAGTAACCCAAAAACTGAAAAACTAAAAACAAAAAATGATAGAAAAAGTTCAGAATCCCCACCTCTTCTCTGCCCAAATCTGTTGGCTCTAATTTTTTGCCCTAAAATTGCACAAAGAGCTATTCATCCCTGTATGGGATGAATAACAGAATTGAATTCATCATAGGGTGGGGCACATTCCCATTCATCCATGGGTAATATGAATTCCAACTCTATATTCGCCACAAACTAGAACAAACAACAGTCCCGTGTTAAAAAAAAAATGATACCTGCAAGAAAAAAGCAAGTTTTAATCAAAATTTTGATCTAAAAAAAGGAACAGAGGACAGAGTCCCATCGTGATCACCATTGAAATCATGAGGATATGGAAACAAAAAAATGAAAAGCTCCAAATACGATGTAAAACGGAACTAAACTTAACGCTAAGTACTACGAATTGAAAATGCATGAAATAGGAAAAGCATAAATGAATTGAAACACAAATGAAAAGCCAATGCAAAAAATAGCCCTTTATTTTATTGATATGTTTCGAAACTTGATTACAATTTGCCTCCTCCCTTTTTAGGGGCGAGGAGCGTTAAATTTGTTTCTTTTTTACATCCATGGATGCCATTCGTTCTTTCGCATGCCCACATGTAAGTGGGTGAGCCAAAAATTTCCGCAACTTACGTTGATGAGTCTTGACTCTTCACTGCTCCTCTAACATCCAGAACCTACGTTCAAAGAAACAAGAAACAGTCAGTAGCACTTGCAGATGAGATGAAACATGCAATCCCCAAGCCTATGATTAGTGCATGCAAAGAATAAATAAAATGATAACTAACATATATCCAAATGATATAAATATTTGACAGGGGCATCAATATCTCACAAAGGAAACACTACAAATAGAACAATCGAGAAATTCCTCACAGATTTGAATTCGCTCTGGGGCGGGATGAATATACCTACAACAAAACACCAGATAGCATCACTCAAAATGTCACATCTAGATAGCTCTATATCTCTTGTAAAAGTGTGGGTTAGCTAATTGGGGGTATTTTGGGATGACCCAGATGGTCAGATTTCCCCAATTTGGCCTCTAACGCCCGAATTTTGATGATGCCCTTTGCAAGTTAGTAAAGACGGAAAAATGATGAAACATGATAAGATTTGCTCAAAACGTTATGAAATTGAAATTGAAAAATATCTAAGCAGCATAAGATGAAATGTGAAAGAAAATGACAAAAGGAAAATCTGCCACATATTCCTAATCATTCCTAAAGGGGACGATTAGATCTACAATAGTGCAGGGGGGACGCCCGAGGCAGGACGCCTGTCCTTTGGGGCTAGATTTTGGCACCAATCCACTTGGGATGGGTCCAAAATCTCTTGTAAAGTGTTGTCGACAAATTGGGTTGGATATTGTGACCAAATGTCAGGTTTATGTTTTGGATTTTCACTTTCAATAACCACCCTATGACCTCTTTTCCAAAAGAGATCAAGGATGTGAAAGGCACAACTCGAAAGGGTGTGTGTGTGAAAGTAAAATTACAGCACTTCATTGCTCAAAATGCTCCTTCTCTATATTTTCTGGGGTGAGGAAACTCACCAATTTATAGACTTGGAGGTCTCTTGAATTGGGCATGTAGAGGCGCCACTGACAATCATGCCTTCCCAAGGGGAAGGAGATTCCTCCCTGATTAGGGACTTCATGACTGTCCTTACAACTGCCTCTAACACTCGAAAACACTCACCCATACTCCCATGTGATGAAGGAAGCATTAAGTGGCAGATTTGAGCTTCCATTTGTCAAGATTTGACTTTTTGCCCGTCAAACCTACTATTCGCCCCACCCTAGAGTGAATACTGCTATTCATCCCTGGGTGAGGTGAATCCAAGTTTGAAATTGTCCCTGGGTGAAACGAGTATTGATCAAATTTCTTGAAGGTGCCAAATTGATTTCTAACCTTCCAAAACTACTGTGAGAGTGGTTAGGACCATTGTTTAACCTCTGGGGGCTGCCCTTGGGGCTGTGTGTGTCAATGCGATTAGTGTTTGTAGTCACATAATCAGATTGGTGTTGTTTTGGTGTCTACACTATCCAAAATTCACAATGTCTTCCATGTGTTCCTATTTAGAAAATATATTTCCAATCGTACTCATGTTTTTGATGTCTCAAAATTACAGATGACTGATTCACTAAAAGTTGAAGTTCGACCTATTTGTGTGCTTGGTCTTCAAATGAAGAATCTAAGAAAAATGTATAGTGAAATTTTGGGTCTAATAGGACTACTACTCGGATATAAATGCCACATGTGAGAATGTGGTAGATATGCAACAACAATTTCCCTATCTGTTTGAGTATATATAGAAATTATAAAAACTTTTCTATAACCAAAATATGTATATAAATATATATGCGCATATGGATATGACACTAGACAGTGAGTAGAGTAGTTGGTGTGTTTTGAGTTACTAAGTGGAGTAGCTTTCTTATGTCATGTATATATATTGGATTGCTTTTAGATGTTTTTATTGAAGGTAATATAATGCCTATAATGATTTAAATGCATGATCAAATATGAATGAATTACAATTTAAAGATGATGTTCTTTTCTTTAAAAGAAAAAAAAGAATGATTTACATGTTGCTATAATTTTTCATGTATAAAATATTATATTGGATATACATATTGAATTACTTGATTATGCCATGAAACACATAGATTGTGTTTGTTTCAAGTGGGAGAGGATGTAATGCACCTCCTCACATGATCTTATTAGCAAAATATTTGATGAGTCAATTTACCTTTTTTCTTTGGAATGTGATACTACTAATGATGTGATGAATTCAGGTTAAGAGACATTACTTAGACGGATAACTGAAGATGATGGAAAAAGATAAAAGGAAGAAATGATGATTCGATTCATGAGTACATGAAACCGCATGTGAATGCTAGCATGTCATTGCATATGAGCATTTTGTATATGTGTGTTTATTTTGGAAGTTCAATTTTTATGTTTATTTTGGTGGCAATGAATATGTCTTGCACATGGGAGCCACCCTTTGTTAACATAGTAGTAAATGTGGAATGGGTAATCATATGTTTAAATTATAAAAGGTAAAGTTAGAAAATTTATTATTATAATAATTGGAAGCTTGGTTTGGAAATGTGGTAAGGAAATGTGTTTGTGATGGTAATACCTTAACATTTATGCTTGAGTATGATTATCCTAATATTTTTATTATTTAATAAATAAACGAATCATGGTATTTCTTCATGTTGATGGCTGAGAATGTACTTTTATAATAATGATTCAATCTTCTTCCCCATATGGTGCATTGCATGAAGTTGGTTTAGTTACGATATCTGAGTTTTTAGAGTGATGGGAGATGGGTGAATAGGGGACGATGGCAAAATATAGGAAATGGGGATTGAATAAGAGGAAAAAAATAAGGAAAAATCATTTTTATCAAGGAAAAAGTTAACTAAACCGAGGAGGAAACAACAAGCAACACACAGGTCATTTTCATACCATTTAATTTTTTGTTTGATGTCTTTAAAAAAGTGGGAAATGATTTTTTTGAAGAACATGTGCTTATACTGAGAGGGCGGGTGAACAATCTAAGACCACTTTTTACTTTTATTTCCCAAACAATATTATGTAATATATTAATGGTAATATCAACAATAGTAATCAAAGTAATGCATAAATCACCACACACAATAGAGACACCAATTTAATGTGGTTCACCCAATGTGGGCTACTCCACGGAGAAAATATTTCACTAAAATTTTCTCAACAAATATCTTGGGAATCCTTCCCTATTACAATGTTTATGGACATCTATCTAAAGGATACACCAATACCCTAATGAACATTATGGATCTCTATCAATAGGAGAACTTCTTCTCCTTTGCTCTAGCTGGTGATCCTCTAGAAAACTACTAACTCCACTGCACTAGCTTGTGAATCTCTCTCCACTAAAGACATGTATCCTCACTTAGAATACCTATCCTCACTACCTTGGCTTATGGAAATATATACATTGGAGACTACTGTCCTCTACTTTATCACCTCCAAATCTTACTCTCAGCTCTGTCTCAAATATACACTAAACACAGTCCTTCGATCTAGCACAAATCTACTTAATCTCTATCTCAAATTTGCACTAAACACTATCCTTCAGTCTAGCACAAATCTTATCAATCTCTATCTCAAATCTACACTAAACATTGTCCTTTTGTCTAGCACAAATATTTATCTCGAATATACACTAAACATTATCCTTCAATCTAGCATAAATCTTCTCAATCTCTATCTCAAATTTGCACTAAACATTGTCCTTCAGCCTAGCACAAATCTACCAAATCTCTATCTCAAATCTGTACTAAACATTATCCTTCGGTCTAGCACAAATTTTTGTCTCGAATATATACTAAACATTATCCTTAGGTCTAGTACAAATCTACTCTACTATATTTACCCCAAGCCTTAACACAAATATTGAACAAATCAATCAATAACACTGCTCTCAAGTCTTCCCAAAGACTTACCTCAAATATACTCAGCAAGTTCTCCCTAGAACTTATCCAAACTAATCAACAAGTCTTCACCAAGGTTTATTCCAAGTCTTCATTGTAAGCTTCCACAAAATCTCACACTAATTTATCCACAAGTCTTCATCAAGACTTCCCTCAAATCTTCTCAACACGTTTTCACCAAGACTTATCCAATATTATTTTAAGCTTCCACAAATTTTTCATTAAGATTTCACAAAATCTTACTCAACTCTATCCTTAAGCTTTCACAAAAGCTTACTCAATTATGTCCTTAAGCTTTCACAAAATCTTACTCAATTCTATCCTTAAGTCCCCTCTAGAACTTACTCAAATCTTTTCACAAGCTTTCACCAATGCTTATTCAAATCAATAGCAAAACTTGCATATAAAAACTCAACTCAATCTCTCACATAAAACCTCTTCAATCACACAAACAAATTTCACTCATAATCTTGTTTGACTTACAGAAATATATAGAGAATGGTTAGAGACTCAATATGTTTCACACTCACAAAACACTCAATCACTTTCAAACTCTCTCTCAAATCAGTTTAGAATAAAAAAAAAATTGTTTCACAAAACTTGAACTATAACTCCAACATTTTTAATCAATAATGCTCAACCTTAATGGAGCCGCGTTTGACCTGCAACGTCACAAGGCAGACCAACCTTAATGAGAGCTTTCCCAAAACATTACATAGAATATGGGTGTAAAAGGGGCAATTCTTCAATCTATAAATAGGAAGGGGAAGAGTAAGGTACCAGATTAAATATCTAACCATAGAACTACTTATAGATGTAAAAAATATTTGAGCAAATTATTTTTTAATGTGATTTTTTCGTATTATTGGTATTAAAGATAATAAAAAACATAATAATAATAATAATAATAATAATAATAATAATAATAATAGTAATAGTAGTAGTTGGAGGAAAAAACATCGTTGTCAGACGAAAAAGTTACAGCTTTCCTTTACGCTTGTTGGGCGTGTGGTATACTTCTGGCGGTTCCGCTGTTTGTTCTTTACAAGGCTGATTTGTCAGCTCACCATTGATATTAATTTTTTAGCATAGATAATATCACAGCCAGTCTTTGATGAACTTGTGCACGTGAGCAGCATTAGTAATCTTGGAAACACCATTTCTTCCGTGTGCACCGCCATCGTTATTGATTGATAAAAACACGATGCATGTAATTTACATGAAAGTTCCTGCACCTGCTTTCCCCTCACTGTCATTGTAAATTACACTGCTTGATTTTTACGCTATGTCAATATCTAAATCTTTAAGTTATTTATACTGCATGATTTTTAAGCTATGTGAATATCTAAATCTTTTTAGAAGTTTCAGACTTTCATGGTTGAGTTGAACTATGTGACAAGAGCCAACTCATTGTGAGTTGAATGTGAACGTTGAGCCAACTCGTTTGGAATCCCTCCCCAGCATCCAAAGTTGTGGTTAGATAAAACAACTCTTCTTTAAACAAATATCAAACAGCATCTAATCCTCGAAAATATAAATTTTAATTTAGACGTTTTTAAAATAAAATATATGTATTTATATATTCAACTATTTTATATACTTTTAAATTGTGATGTTTAAGAAGTTTTTGATAAGATAGAAACAAACCAAAAAGATATATAGTAGTCTTATTGAATGTATATATATTAATATAATATTACAAAATTTATTGTTCTAAAATTAATGTAGGTTTTAAGTAAAAGCAAAAAATTGCACAACCGTTTATAATCAAACAAGCTTATAAAATATACTAAACATAATTGTCAAACTAAACTATTTAATGTTTTGATAACCAATATTACAATCCTCAAAGACCAAACCTATGTGATAATTTCTGGCAAATAATGACTAGTTAGAGTGGACTACAACTCGTGACAAACACCTACACCAATATATTGGAGTAATTTCTTTTATATATATATAATCAAATCGAAGGACTTAGGATCCATTTACATCTAGAAGACCAAATGCACTCTAGTTTAAAATTTCAAAATGTTTTAAAAGTAATACTAAAACTTCTTTACATCTTCTACAATGTAAATTTTCCTGATAACTTCTTTGAAAATAAGGTTAGACTAATACGATGGGCCTTATTCTAAATAAACTTGTTATACTTATATATACGTAAAAAAACATGTTTAATCATTGCAAGTCAATTACATCTATAATAATCAAAGAAAGAATTCTAAAGTCTCCTTGTATATATAACATTACCTTTCGATTTTTATTTTCAAGATGACAGCCTCCCACACAGGCTCCTAGTACCTATTGCATAATTTTTAGAATTGAAAATATTTGATAAAAAAAACAGTATAGAATTACATTACAAAACGGTATAAAAAAACCTCCCGCAATTTATAACATCACTACCCAATATCCTAACAATATTACATATTAAACTTTATTATATTTTTCTGAAATAAATGTGTACAAAAACTAATCATATCAACATATTTGTAATCCTGAAATAACTTAAGTAGATGATGAACTGTTTGAAGCAAGAAAATCTTGAAAAACTTAAGAAGATTACTGAATCTTTCCCTGAAGCAAAACATAGTCTTCACCATAGTCTTCGCCACCTGTAGAGATAGAAACAGCTATGAGTCTCCTATGAGACTCAGTAAGAGATCTCTGTAAATGCTGATAAAATTCCTTATTCCTTGAAAGCCATATGTTCCATAAAATTTTCATAGAAAGAAAAAATCTAGAAATCATTAAAACATTTGCCCATTTTAGGCACATACCCAAAAATCACATAATGTCGAAAAGTAGTACTATCATTGTTACAACTCAACATATCTTGAAAAAATATAAACCAGATTTCTTTCGCATACATACAATCAAAAAATATGTGCCCCACAGTATCATGAAGTTTGCATAAAGAGCAAAGTAAATAATAATGACAATCTGCTGAGACAGGGAGTCTCTAAAGTAATAACAACCATCTAAACCAAACCTTCTTAGGCTCAAAATACGTGGAACACACATTATGCAAGATGTTCAAACCAGAAGAGGGATTAATGTCCATATTTCAAACTCTACTAATATGACTAAAAATATCATTGGTATCCATCAACATGTTATACAATTGTCTCGGCTTCGTACTGAATTATTTAGTTTCATCCTTCCACTGAAGACCCTTGATCAAGGAGTGATCGTCTGGTAAAATATCACAACCAGCAATTTGATCATTGATAGCTCTTAGTAAACAATATTTCCTCAAATGAGAACGTGGAAGATTATATTAGTGACTAAGAAACTCCCAAGACTTGATAACTCCGTGATCTAGAATATCAGCAAAAGTATTAATACCTTTACCAGCCCATTTCTTGGCTGAACATCCTTGAGTAAGGGCTAAAAATTTATTCTTATATTTAAGAGTCCACCAAATAGAATTATGAAGACAAATAAAATTGTAAACTCTATTATAAGCCACATACTCTCTTATCATTTCTCAATCTTTCCACAGACATTCTAAAATAGGTGAGCCAGTAGGGGCAATCGAAAAACTATCGAACAGGATATCACTCATGGGGAGGCGTTTCTAGGATTAAACTTTTTGAGGAACATATTGCAAAATTTTCTTTCTAATTAAAACCTTCCATGGCTCATCACCTTCAAAAAATTGCACAATCCATTTAACAACTAATGCTGAACCTTGAAACCATAAATTTTTAATACCAAGGCCACCATTCATCTTGTTAACAGTAATAGTAGTCCCACTTAACACAATGTCTTTTTGTGTCAAGAGTGTTACCAACCCACAAAAAGTTATTAATATGTTTATGGATATCATTGATCCAATATAAGCAAAAAAAACAAGCTGAAGCAAAGTAGACTATATAAGAAATTTTTTTTTGACAAACCTGCAATTTACCAGCACTAGACAAAAATTTATTATGCGACTTTTTAATTTAGCAAAAAAATTCTCTTTCACCCATATCCACATCTTTTAAACATGGATCTATGGCAAAAGGTATTCCCAAGTATCTAACCTGCTTGAAATAATTGCCCTATTGAATATCAAATTTAGATAACCAAGGAGGAGCAAGTTGATCCCTACTCAGAAGAATACACTTATGAGTAGTTATTTTTGCCCCAAAGGCATTACAAAAACATTGGAGCATGGCAAAAAGAGATTCAAAATTTGATTCCACAAGTTGAACAAAAATGGAAGTATCATCTACAAACTATTGATTGACAAATTTTTTACCATTAGGTAAAGTAATACCTTTAACAAGAGGACTTAATAAACTATCTCTTAGAATATAATGTAAAGCATCACTGGCTATAATGAATAAAGAAGGGGCAAGGGGACAACCCTGCCTAATCGATTTCTATAATTTAATAGGTTCAGACAATAAACCATTAATCTCAATATATGGTACATCATCTGATAACAAAACCTTAACCATTTTGCAAAAAGTCATTGGAAAACCAAAAGTTTCCAAAGCTGAAAGCACAAAATTCCATTCAATTCTATCATAAGCCTTTTCAAAATCTAGAAGAAGCATTCCAGCATTTTGACCTGTTTTCTTGGACCAATACATTGCCTCCCATCTTGTGAGAATATTCTCCAATATGTATCTGCCCTTGACAAAGCTTGTTTGTGAAGAATTAATAAATTTGGTAAGACAATTAGCAATTTGAAGTGCAAGGATCTTGGCTAGAATTTTATAAGACACATTAAGCAGTGTGATATGTCTCTAATTTTTGACTAAATTTTTATCTCCATCTTTTGGAGGTAATGTAATAATACCCGAATTGATTTATTTACCCAGAGAACCACTAGCCAAAGCCTCCTCATAGACTTGATGTAGATCCTCTACAATTCATTCAATATGTTTCTTATAAAATTCTATAGGTAGACCATCAATACATGGCGCTTTATAATTTTTAATAGCTCGAATAGCCTTCATTAATTCTTCTTTAGTAATACTACCACCTATAGTCAAGGAATCTGGCTCAGTAATGTTTTTAGGAATAAGAGAGCAATAGTATAATCGATCCTTAATTCTAGCAGCACTTTCTTCCAAGGTAAACAATTATTTATAGAACTAAAAAAATATTTTCATAATGTCATTATCATCATACACAATAGAATTACCATCCCATATCCCTGAAATAGTCTCCTTAATCCCTTTTTTCTTAATATATTAGAAGAACATTTTTAAACCCCTATCTCCTTCCTGAAGCCAATTAAGTCTAGTTTGAGAACGTTGCCCCTGAATTTTCTTCACTTGAAACCTCTTGATCTCATTTTTAATCATAACTAATTCTTCTTGAAAGAAGATATTGTTCAATATTTTAATTTAATATATATGTCATATATATAGAATACATTAAAACTTTATACATTAGAGAATATATTAATACTTTGGATATTAGGTCATTCCAAGTAGTTTAATAAATTATACTCTAGAATAGTGGAGGGAAATACAATAGCATTGTTACATATATATTAACACTTTAGACATTAGAGAATATATTAATACTTTGGGTATCAGGCCATTTCAATTAGTTTAATAAATTATAGATTAGAATAGTGGATAACCTAATTGAAATGTTTTTCTCAATCGAGTATTAAATGTGTAAAATGGATTTGAGGATGAAAAATATAACTTCTTTTTAAAAATAAGTTCTAATTTTTTTAGCATTATTAGTTAGAAAAGATATTTTCCATTGGCCTTAATGTGTTAACCCTCCTTCCCTGAAGAAAAAAAAAAATTAGCCTTTATATTAGCTATAATAGTAAGAGGTTAAAAATTAGCCCTAGATAGGTGATTTCACTAGATAATTTAGGCACAAGAAGTTAAGAGTTTCTTCTCATTTAAGCAAGAAACCATCCCAAGATAATTTCTAAATAATTAAAAATTAGACTTGTCAAATTTTATGGATAGTGAATCCTTGACATGAAATAAGGTTGCATTTAAAATCTTATCATGAACACAAACATACTACTAGGACCTCTTGTCAATAGTCATTTTGATTTAATATCAAAAGAATATTTTCTAAGATTTATTTTCCATAAGATATTTGAATTCCAACTTGGACATCAAGCATATTATTTGAGTATAATAATATATTAATCCTAAAACCTCTCTGATAAAATATTGGATACAATGTGTCAATGATATTACTAACATTGAATTTTCATTTTATTTGGACTATAGAAAACTCCTCACAAGTTTAGTTAGCTAAGTATATAAATACCTTGGATTCAATTAGCATAAAAAGTATTCTACATGGGTGGAAAGAAATTTTTTTCCAACCATATGGATTTTATGAGATATATATACATACTTATTTGTCTAAATCTTAAGATTCTTTTTGGAATTTAACCATAAACCATTACATGAGGTTATGAGAGGAGATATTGTAACCAAACAAGATACCTATGTAGCAATGGATTTTTAATGCAATACAAGCTTATAATATTCTAAAATATACAGAGGATAATCACCATTTATAACAATAATGAAATCAATCCTATACAAGGTTGCCTTTGCCACTAATACATGATAAAACAACTCTAGTAGTTGAATGGAATTACAAAATAATGGTACAACCTCCTTTATAAATAGAATGGCCTCCTATGGTGTTTGATTAGAAGGGTTATTCTTACAAGTAAACCAAAGGATCTTCTAAAATAACATGAAGAAAAAATCTAATGATAAAGTCTAACAAATATATTATTGGATAAAAACAATGTTAGAAAGGATTATATTAATAATAATATCTGTTGAGTCATATGTAAAATGTAAACAATAAACAATTAGTGTACTCAAACATAAGATTTATTAAAGTGTATCTTATTGAAAATGATATCATATCCTATTTATCAAAATATTCAAAGGTCTCCGAAGGAAGCACAAAGTTATCCAATATGTACTTACCTCTAAGAAACATGGTTTACTCAACAAAAACAATATGCTAATCAATGGGCCCAATCTATTTATATAAAACTTTGAAAAATATTTTGTAAGATAGATTAAAAAATATATTTGGTCTCTAATAAGGTACTAAATCTTTGTTTCTACTTTGGGGATGAACATAATTAAATCCTAACTATGAAGAACCATAATGTTTTGACTATCTATATATTAGGCAAATATCATTGCCAATAAAATTCTATATTTCTTTAACAACTAAGTAGAAACACTATATAATACCAAAATTTCTTACAAGGTGTAGTAAAAAAAGCACTTGCGACTTCTTAAAAAACAAACACCTCTCCAAATGGTTTCTAGTTTCCTCCTCTAGTTTACAAGGAATATGGCTAGTATTTGAATCCAAAACATACCTATAGACATGTCAATGGAAAGCTTGTTTTTATCGTAGAATAAGTTTTGGTTCAAATATTTCTATAATTTTATCATCATCAAAGACTAGATCACCTTGAGAGTCCTTAATTTAATAGATTATTATTTCATCTTGTGATGAAAAATAAAAGAGTACTTAGAGCCTTTGTATCCTAATTGAATACATTTTACATAATACTATATGTAGTTCCCCTAGCCATTAAAATTCTTGATCTTCATCAACTGTTGTTATCATTAATAAATAAATAAATATATTTCTAGTACAAAGGAAAAAATAAACGCAAATAAATAGTATTCCTATTGAATCCAAAACTTAGCTTCTTGTATGGTGGGTTTTGTATAAGAAGTTTTCAACATTTCAAAGTCTAGATCTGATTTTACATATTTTTCCTCAATGTAAATTTCATAATGCTTCAAAAACTCTTATCCACTTATTTTGGTTTTGTGACATGCCTAAATAGTTTTGGGATATCTTCTACACTTTTTTATTCCCTTCTTTCAGTAGATCTTGGAATCTTTATCTTGTTGGATTTTCCTAGTAGTATCATTGTCCTAAGTTATTTATACTGCATGATTTTTAAGCTATGTGAATATCTAAATCTTTTTAGAAGTTTCAGACTTTCATGGTTGAGTTGAACTATGTGACAAGAGCCAACTCATTGTGAGTTGAATGTGAACGTTGAGCCAACTCGTTTGGAATCCCTCCCCAGCATCCAAAGTTGTGGTTAGATAAAACAACTCTTCTTTAAACAAATATCAAACAGCATCTAATCCTCGAAAATATAAATTTTAATTTAGACGTTTTTAAAATAAAATATATGTATTTATATATTCAACTATTTTATATACTTTTAAATTGTGATGTTTAAGAAGTTTTTGATAAGATAGAAACAAACCAAAAAGATATATAGTAGTCTTATTGAATGTATATATATTAATATAATATTACAAAATTTATTGTTCTAAAATTAATGTAGGTTTTAAGTAAAAGCAAAAAATTGCACAACCGTTTATAATCAAACAAGCTTATAAAATATACTAAACATAATTGTCAAACTAAACTATTTAATGTTTTGATAACCAATATTACAATCCTCAAAGACCAAACCTATGTGATAATTTCTGGCAAATAATGACTAGTTAGAGTGGACTACAACTCGTGACAAACACCTACACCAATATATTGGAGTAATTTCTTTTATATATATATAATCAAATCGAAGGACTTAGGATCCATTTACATCTAGAAGACCAAATGCACTCTAGTTTAAAATTTCAAAATGTTTTAAAAGTAATACTAAAACTTCTTTACATCTTCTACAATGTAAATTTTCCTGATAACTTCTTTGAAAATAAGGTTAGACTAATACGATGGGCCTTATTCTAAATAAACTTGTTATACTTATATATACGTAAAAAAACATGTTTAATCATTGCAAGTCAATTACATCTATAATAATCAAAGAAAGAATTCTAAAGTCTCCTTGTATATATAACATTACCTTTCGATTTTTATTTTCAAGATGACAGCCTCCCACACAGGCTCCTAGTACCTATTGCATAATTTTTAGAATTGAAAATATTTGATAAAAAAAACAGTATAGAATTACATTACAAAACGGTATAAAAAAACCTCCCGCAATTTATAACATCACTACCCAATATCCTAACAATATTACATATTAAACTTTATTATATTTTTCTGAAATAAATGTGTACAAAAACTAATCATATCAACATATTTGTAATCCTGAAATAACTTAAGTAGATGATGAACTGTTTGAAGCAAGAAAATCTTGAAAAACTTAAGAAGATTACTGAATCTTTCCCTGAAGCAAAACATAGTCTTCACCATAGTCTTCGCCACCTGTAGAGATAGAAACAGCTATGAGTCTCCTATGAGACTCAGTAAGAGATCTCTGTAAATGCTGATAAAATTCCTTATTCCTTGAAAGCCATATGTTCCATAAAATTTTCATAGAAAGAAAAAATCTAAAAATCATTAAAACATTTGCCCATTTTAGGCACATACCCAAAAATCACATAATGTCGAAAAGTAGTACTATCATTGTTACAACTCAACATATCTTGAAAAAATATAAACCAGATTTCTTTCGCATACATACAATCAAAAAATATGTGCCCCACAGTATCATGAAGTTTGCATAAAGAGCAAAGTAAATAATAATGACAATCTGCTGAGACAGGGAGTCTCTAAAGTAATAACAACCATCTAAACCAAACCTTCTTAGGCTCAAAATACGTGGAACACACATTATGCAAGATGTTCAAACCAGAAGAGGGATTAATGTCCATATTTCAAACTCTACTAATATGACTAAAAATATCATTGGTATCCATCAACATATTATACAATTGTCTGGGCTTCGTATTGAATTATTTAGTTTCATCCTTCCACTGAAGACCCTTGATCAAGGAGTGATCGTCTGGTAAAATATCACAACCAGCAATTTGATCATTGATAGCTCTTAGTAAACAATATTTCCTCAAATGAGAACGTGGAAGATTATATTAGTGACTAAGAAACTCCCAAGACTTGATAACTTCGTGATCTAGAATATCAGCAAAAGTATTAATACCTTTACCAGCCCATTTCTTGGCTGAACATCCTTGAGTAAGGGCTAAAAATTTATTCTTATATTTAAGAGTCCACCAAATAGAATTATGAAGACAAATAAAATTGTAAACTCTATTATAAGCCACATACTCTCTTATCATTTCTCAATCTTTCCACAGACATTCTAAAATAGGTGAGCCAGTAGGGGCAATCGAAAAACTATCGAACAGGATATCACTCATGGGGAGGCGTTTCTAGGATTAAACTTTTTGAGGAACATATTGCAAAATTTTCTTTCTAATTAAAACCTTCCATGGCTCATCACCTTCAAAAAATTGCACAATCCATTTAACAACTAATGCTGAACCTTGAAACCATAAATTTTTAATACCAAGGCCACCATTCATCTTGTTAACAGTAATAGTAGTCCCACTTAACACAATGTCTTTTTGTGTCAAGAGTGTTACCAACCCACAAAAAGTTATTAATATGTTTATGGATATCATTGATCCAATATAAGCAAAAAAAACAAGCTGAAGCAAAGTAGACTATATAAGAAGATTTTTTTTTTTGACAAACCTGCAATTTACTAGCACTAGACAAAAATTTATTATGCGACTTTTTAATTTAGCAAAAAAATTCTCTTTCACCCATATCCACATCTTTTAAACATGGATCTATGGCAAAAGGTATTCCCAAGTATCTAACCTGCTTGAAATAATTGCCCTATTGAATATCAAATTTAGATAACCAAGGAGGAGCAAGTTGATCCCTACTCAGAAGAATACACTTATGAGTAGCTATTTTTGCCCCAAAGGCATTACAAAAACATTGGAGCATGGCAAAAAGAGATTCAAAATTTGATTCCACAAGTTGAACAAAAATGGAAGTATCATCTACAAACTATTGATTGACAAATTTTTTACCATTAGGTAAAGTAATACCTTTAACAAGAGGACTTAATAAACTATCTCTTAGAATATAATGTAAAGCATCACTGGCTATAATGAATAAAGAAGGGGCAAGGGGACAACCCTGCCTAATCGATTTCTATAATTTAATAGGTTCAGACAATAAACCATTAATCTCAATATATGGTACATCATCTGATAACAAAACCTTAACCATTTTGCAAAAAGTCATTGGAAAACCAAAAGTTTCCAAAGCTGAAAGCACAAAATTCCATTCAATTCTATCATAAGCCTTTTCAAAATCTAGAAGAAGCATTCCAGCATTTTGACCTGTTTTCTTGGACCAATACATTGCCTCCCATCTTGTGAGAATATTCTCCAATATGTATCTGCCCTTGACAAAGCTTGTTTGTGAAGAATTAATAAATTTGGTAAGACAATTAGCAATTTGAAGTGCAAGGATCTTGGCTAGAATTTTATAAGACACATTAAGCAGTGTGATATGTCTCTAATTTTTGACTAAATTTTTATCTCCATCTTTTGGAAGTAATGTAATAATACCCTAATTGATTTCTTTACCCAGAGAACCACTAGCCAAAGCCTCCTCATAGACTTGATGTAGATCCTCTGCAATTCAGTCAATATGTTTCTTATAAAATTCTATAGGTAGACCATCAATACATGGCGCTTTATAATTTTGAATAGCTCGAATAGCCTTCATTAATTCTTCTTTAGTAATACTACCACCTATAGTCAAGGAATCTGGCTCAAAAAAAAATTTAGGAATAAGAGAGCAATAGTATAATCGATCCTTAATTCTAGCAGCACTTTCTTCCAAGGTAAACAATTCTTTATAGAACTAAAAAACATTTTCATAATGTCATTATCATCATACACAATAGAATTACCATCCCATATCCCTGAAATAGTCTCCTTAATCCCTTTTTTCTTAATATATTAGAAGAAAATTTTTAAACCCCTATCTCCTTCCTGAAGCCAATTAAGTCTAGTTTGAGAACGTTGCCCCTGAATTTTCTTCACTTGAAACCTCTTGATCTCATTTTTAATCATAACTAATTCTTCTTGAAAGAAGATATTGTTCAATATTTTAATTTAATATATATGTCATATATATAGAATACATTAAAACTTTATACATTAGAGAATATATTAATACTTTGGATATTAGGTCATTCCAAGTAGTTTAATAAATTATACTCTAGAATAGTGGAGGGAAATACAATAGCATTGTTACATATATATTAACACTTTAGACATTAGAGAATATATTAATACTTTGGGTATCAGGCCATTTCAATTAGTTTAATAAATTATAGATTAGAATAGTGGATAACCTAATTGAAATGTTTTTCTCAATCGAGTATTAAATGTGTAAAATGGATTTGAGGATGAAAAATATAACTTCTTTTTAAAAATAAGTTCTAATTTTTTTAGCATTATTAGTTAGAAAAGATATTTTCCATTGGCCTTAATGTGTTAACCCTCCTTCCCTGAAGAAAAAAAAAAATTAGCCTTTATATTAGCTATAATAGTAAGAGGTTAAAAATTAGCCCTAGATAGGTGATTTCACTAGATAATTTAGGCACAAGAAGTTAAGAGTTTCTTCTCATTTAAGCAAGAAACCATCCCAAGATAATTTCTAAATAATTAAAAATTAGACTTGTCAAATTTTATGGATAGTGAATCCTTGACATGAAATAAGGTTGCATTTAAAATCTTATCATGAACACAAACATACTACTAGGACCTCTTGTCAATAGTCATTTTGATTTAATATCAAAAGAATATTTTCTAAGATTTATTTTCCATAAGATATTTGAATTCCAACTTGGACATCAAGCATATTATTTGAGTATAATAATATATTAATCCTAAAACCTCTCTGATAAAATATTGGATACAATGTGTCAATGATATTACTAACATTGAATTTTCATTTTATTTGGACTATAGAAAACTCCTCACAAGTTTAGTTAGCTAAGTATATAAATACCTTGGATTCAATTAGCATAAAAAGTATTCTACATGGGTGGAAAGAAATTTTTTTCCAACCATATGGATTTTATGAGATATATATACATACTTATTTGTCTAAATCTTAAGATTCTTTTTGGAATTTAACCATAAACCATTACATGAGGTTATGAGAGGAGATATTGTAACCAAACAAGATACCTATGTAGCAATGGATTTTTAATGCAATACAAGCTTATAATATTCTAAAATATACAGAGGATAATCACCATTTATAACAATAATGAAATCAATCCTATACAAGGTTGCCTTTGCCACTAATACATGATAAAACAACTCTAGTAGTTGAATGGAATTACAAAATAATGGTACAACCTCCTTTATAAATAGAATGGCCTCCTATGGTGTTTGATTAGAAGGGTTATTCTTACAAGTAAACCAAAGGATCTTCTAAAATAACATGAAGAAAAAATCTAATGATAAAGTCTAACAAATATATTATTGGATAAAAACAATGTTAGAAAGGATTATATTAATAATAATATCTGTTGAGTCATATGTAAAATGTAAACAATAAACAATTAGTGTACTCAAACATAAGATTTATTAAAGTGTATCTTATTGAAAATGATATCATATCCTATTTATCAAAATATTCAAAGGTCTCCGAAGGAAGCACAAAGTTATCCAATATGTACTTACCTCTAAGAAACATGGTTTACTCAACAAAAACAATATGCTAATCAATGGGCCCAATCTATTTATATAAAACTTTGAAAAATATTTTGTAAGATAGATTAAAAAATATATTTGGTCTCTAATAAGGTACTAAATCTTTGTTTCTACTTTGGGGATGAACATAATTAAATCCTAACTATGAAGAACCATAATGTTTTGACTATCTATATATTAGGCAAATATCATTGCCAATAAAATTCTATATTTCTTTAACAACTAAGTAGAAACACTATATAATACCAAAATTTCTTACAAGGTGTAGTAAAAAAAGCACTTGCGACTTCTTAAAAAACAAACACCTCTCCAAATGGTTTCTAGTTTCCTCCTCTAGTTTACAAGGAATATGGCTAGTATTTGAATCCAAAACATACCTATAGACATGTCAATGGAAAGCTTGTTTTTATCGTAGAATAAGTTTTGGTTCAAATATTTCTATAATTTTATCATCATCAAAGACTAGATCACCTTGAGAGTCCTTAATTTAATAGATTATTATTTCATCTTGTGATGAAAAATAAAAGAGTACTTAGAGCCTTTGTATCCTAATTGAATACATTTTACATAATACTATATGTAGTTCCCCTAGCCATTAAAATTCTTGATCTTCATCAACTGTTGTTATCATTAATAAATAAATAAATATATTTCTAGTACAAAGGAAAAAAGAAACGCAAATAAATAGTATTCCTATTGAATCCAAAACTTAGCTTCTTGTATGGTGGGTTTTGTATAAGAAGTTTTCAACATTTCAAAGTCTAGATCTGATTTTACATATTTTTCCTCAATGTAAATTTCATAATGCTTCAAAAACTCTTATCCACTTATTTTGGTTTTGTGACATGCCTAAATAGTTTTGGGATATCTTCTACACTTTTTTATTCCCTTCTTTCAGTAGATCTTGGAATCTTTATCTTGTTGGATTTTCCTAGTAGTATCATTGTCCTAATATATATCACATTTTTAGACTCATCCTTCTCAAGCATATTTGGCAGTTTAGATACAAAATGGTGTTTATCAATTCCACTCCTCCATGGGATATAGTTTTAGCGAACTTGAAATTTCATCTTCTATTACATTTGGGATGTATCCATTTCCATGTTTCTAAAGCTTTAAGTAAACTAAAATATTTTACTGATAGACTTTAATAACTTTATCACATGATACGAGATATTTAAAAATGAAAGGTAATAAATAGTGATGAATAAATTTAAGAACTAATTATTTCTATTTCTTTCTTCAAGAATTTAGAAGATATTATGGAAGACATTCCTAGAACTTCACTATATGACAGGCTCTACCATATATGAGTGATGATATTTGGAATATTGCAACCACATATAGCTATAGTTTTTGTTGAAAGTTTCTTTTACTCTTAAGTATATTTAGTTATGGATTATTTACTCCCTATCCAATTTATTTTGTTTTCTTGCTAGTGGATGGTGCTAGCACTAGAATATTGTAATGTTATAGTTAATAACATAATACAATCTAGCATTTACTCAAGGAAATAAAATATAGGTTTCAGGTTTGAATTTAGTAGAATCAAAATGAAACAAACTATGGTTGGATAATTGAATAAAAAATCTCCTAATCTAGATTTGTCTCATATAACCTATAACCTATAAGCTTGAAAACCTTAAATATACTTAATTTTTTACCCTTTAAATTAAGTATAATTTTACATAATAAAATATAAATGATTTTTTTATCCTATAATTGTTTAGATGTAGAATAATGTAGTCACAAAATGAATATCCGACCAAAGTCAATATTCAACTTTTATGTATATTATATATTAATGTAGACACCAAAACAACACCAATCCGATTATGTGACAACAAGCGCTGATCGCATTGACACACACAGCCCCTAGGGCAGCCCCCAGAGGTTAAACAATGGTCCTAACCACTCCCAAAAGTAGTTTGGAAGGTCAAAGGTCAATTTGGCACCTTTTTGGCACTTTGCTCCCTACTCGTCCCACCCTGGGATGATTACAAACTAGTATTCATCCCACCCAGGGACGATTATCAGCATTCACCCCAGGGTGAGGCGAATAGAAGGTTTGACTGGCAAAAAGTCAAACCTCGATAGGTCCGCCAGTTAACTGCAGCTTCAGGCCATGCAATTGCGAGGAACGACTTCAAATCAAGGAGAGAGACTTCAGTCATGCATGTCTTTGATTTTTGGAGGCCTCATGCAAGGAGACTCTAAATCAGGGAATAATATTTTTCCCAAAATAGGACATGCAACTCCAAGTGGCGCCCTCGCATGCGCATTCAAACAAAGAGACCCTAGGTCTATAAATTGGTGAGTCTTCTCACCCAAAATATAGAGAGAGAGGTAGCATTTTGAGCAATGAAGTGCTGCCATTTTACATCCACACACATACCTTTTGATTTTGTGCCTTTCACATCCTTGATCTCTTGTTGAAGGGAGGTCATAGGGTGGTTATTGGAAGCGCAAATCTGGAGCCCAAACCCGAAAATTTGGCCACAATATCTCCACAAAATTTGCTGAAAACACCCCATAAGAGGTTTTGGACCCATCCCAAGTGGATTGGTGCCGAAACAGAGTCCCAAACGATGGGCGTCCTGCCCCGGGCGCCCCCCAAACTATCGTAGTTCTAAACGCCCCACCCCGGAGTGAATAGAAATATGTGGTATATTTCTTTGATTTTTATTTTGCATCTTATTCTAGGTTATTTAAATAGGCTGTAGTTTAAATTTCACTTCATTCTGACAAGTTTTGATCATGCTTTTATCATTTCCCGCCTTCACTAACATGCAGATAGCGCCATCAAATTCTGGGTGATAGAGGCCAAATTGGAGAAATATGACCATCTGGGTCTTCCCAAAATACCCCCAATTAGCTAACCCCAACTTTGTAGGTCATTTGGAGCTTCCTGGATAGGACATTGAAGAGGGTGCTTTCTAACAATTTGTTGCAGGTTTATTCGTCCCGCCCCGGAGCGAATACAAATCTGTGAGGAATTTCTTGACTGTTCCTTTTGCAGTGGCTTCCTGGTAACATATTCATGCTTCTATCAAATTTTTAGGTCATTCTGATATTATTTGGTTATCGGTTTAATATTTTCATGCATACACTAACAGTAGGCCTTGGGAAATACATGTTCTATTCTATCTACAGGTGCTACTGATCTTTTCTATTTCCTTGAACGTAGGTCTTCGACATTAGAGGAGAAGTAAGGAGTCAACACTCATATACACAAGTGGCGGTGACGTTTTGGTCCGCCCATCTTACATGTGGGCACGCGGAAGAAGGATTGCTATCCATGGATGTGACAAGAAACATATTTAATGCTCCTATCCCCTAAAAGGGAAGGAGACGTATTGTAACACGACTTTAAAAGCATATCAATAAAGAGGGCCATATTCCATATTGCTTTTATCTTGTGTCGATTCGTTTATGTCCTTTCCTTTCATGCATTTTTCAATATATAGGCTTTTAGCGTTAAGTTTGGTTTTACACGCATCGTACTTGGCATTTTCCTTTTTGTTTCTGTATCCTCGTGCTTTCAGTGGCGATCATGGTGGGACCTCTATCCCTTGATTTTAAGATTAACTTTTTGATCAAAAGTTGCTTGTTTTTGCTTACAGGTACCAAGTTTTCAAACGTTGGACTGCTGTTCGTTTCAGTCTATGATGAGTACAGAGCTGGAATTCATCTTACCCAGGGACGAATAGGACTTCGTCCTACCCTGGAATGAATACAGATCTGTTATTCATCTCACCCCAGGATGAATAGCTCTCTATGCAATTTTAGGGCAGAAATTCAGAGACATCCGATTTGGGCAGAGAAGAGGTAGGGGTCCTAAACACCTTCTGTCAATTTTTTGCTTTCTGTTTTCTGTTCTCTGGTTATTTGCTTGCATAGGAGAGTTTGAATGCTTGTTTCCTTCATTTATGCAACTTAAAAAGAACCCCACACACCACGTGGTAATTTAAAACAACAAGGAGTTGGTCGTAAAACCCCAACCCTTGAGCAAGACCAACGGTGGATTTCATCACCACCTTGGCTTGAGATATTGCATACATAACCCCGATCGTGATTGTTGCTAGACGTAAATCCTGATGAAAGCTGACCAAGTGTAGCTGGGGTGATTCCCAGTGCATGAGGATAAGTCTTCTATGGTAGGTGTCATAAACAGAGTGATTCCCCTTCCGTACCGCCTATGTTCCATGTACCATCTGCTCTCACGTACCAATAGTTTCCCTCACGTAAGGGCGGGTATATAGAGAGGTTGGTATATCGGTCTGGCAATGGTATATCGAAGGGGCGACCATTTTTGGGAGTCATAAGAGCCATCATATTGCATTTAAACGTTCTTTACAAAAGCTTTCAAAACAAAAAAATCAAAACACACTAAACCAGATTTAGGGCACACTTTTAATCTTTAAACGAGATAATCATTGCTTTGTGTGTGTTTTCCTTCTATTTAGTGTAGCATAAAAATCATAAAAAGAGATAAAAATCTATGCATCTTGTAGGAAAGCATCACCATGGTGTACACCCGTAGCCGAGCCCAATCACGGGCAGACGCTGTAAAGAGTGCACAAAGGGGGACAAGTCACCTCCGATATAGTCCTGAGGACTTGGTCATCCCGCCTTGGTGGCCTAACCCACAAGATAGTCCACATCATGCCACCACAGAACAGGACTATAGAGGCACCTCTTTGAGGGGCACCCCCACTCAGCATAGATCCTTTCAAGAGGAGAACCTACACGTGGCACTCAACATAGAAAGGAGGCCTCCCTTAGATGCTCGTTATGAGTGGCCTAGTGATGAAGTGCTAGAGCAACATAGGGTCCATAAGGAGGGGCCACATGATTTTGTCATCCCTCCTTTACCCCTTATTACTATTAGAAACACTAGACAAAATCCAGAGCACAAGGCTCTCCAGACAGGGCAAGACAATTCTCCCCACACCCTTCACACATACGAAAGGGAGTACGAGGAAGACCACCACATTCCTCAAGAGTAGTACACAGTGCGAGAGCGATGCACCTCCGCACCTGCTATGTATCGGGATCACCCATTGAGGCCAGTGCCTCGGGTGAATGTCGCTAACCTCGATAGAGGAAAGCAACCCATAGGGGTCTCGGATCACCATGACCGAGATAGACATGTAGGAGAGGCATCTAGGCTTCCTAAACATGAGACGATGGAACAAATTGACTTGGCATTTTCCAGACATGCCACCCACCAAGCACAAATCACGCAGCTCAGGCAAGATCAACAATAGTTAGATCATCTGTACCACCTTAGCAAAGAGCGCATTCAGCGTCAGACAACCGAATTGCTTCATAACACTGTGCCTGAGAAGGTCCCAACCCCTCGCATGCATAAGGTAGAAGTGTATGAGAGGCGCAACCCCTTGGTGCGAGACAGGTCCCCGTGACCTTACCAAGTGCTACCTCCGAGACCTCCTAGACCTGAGTGGGAGGCCACTCCCAGGAACAACGATGGGCGCCCCCCACGGGGACCCACCCATGGTTATAGGTCTCATCCAAAAACTCCTCAAGAAGCCTATGAGGAGTATGAGCAAGAAGAAGAGCGGGCTAAAATGCCCTATCAAGGCAGAGGGGCTGCTATCCGGCCACCCCTCTATAGGCCTCAAGTTCCCCCCAACCCACAATGGGAGCAAACTAAGGAGGAAGAAATTAAATCTTTCGATGCATATAAAGCGTTGCTAGAGCGCTTAGAGTCTATGGAGACCAAGACTTCTGGGCCCCAAAAGCCCACTTTACGCCAACTCCATAGTCACCCCGTGCATCCGTCAGTGTCGACACCTCCATACCCTGAACACTTTAAACTACCCCAGTTGGCACTCTTTAGAGGAGAGGAGGATGCCCAAGAGCACGTGACTAGATTCCTGAGCCAATGCTTTGGCATTCAGGACAACGATGCTTTGTTGCTAAGAACATTTATAACCACATTCGTAGGCCCTACCTCGGATTGGTTCACTCAGTTGCCAAAACATAGCATCAGTAACTTGGATCAGCTAGTGGACACGTTCCTCGAATGCTTCACCTTCAACACCAAGAAAAAGGCGTCACTAAGCGACCTAGCTAGCCTCAGATAGTATGAGGAAGAAACCATGGTGGCATATGGGAACCGATGGAGGACGTTGCTTTCAAAGCTGCCCTACCTCCCTCCCATGTCCGACCTGACCCAAATGTTCTCAAAGAGCTATTTGAGATCGATCTCCATGCTATTGCAGCTGTAGCAATATGCCACTCTTGAGGAAGCTCTAGCGCAAGCCAGAATCATTGAGGAGATCAAGATACAGGATGGCAAGATTGCCAAGCCTAAGAAGAAAGAATGGTCTAAGAACACCAAAATAGGGACCACGCAACAGAAACCCATTGCGGTCAATCAGGTTGCTATAAACGTCCCTAAGCCTGCACAAGCAACACAACCTCAAAAGGCTAACTATCAGGCGGTGCCTCCTAACAATTATGATAGAGAAAATCAGAGGCAAGAACAAAATCAGTAGCGTCGCCCTAGGCGACAATTCACACCTTACACAGAGTCCAGGGACTCCCTGTTTGACCGCTTGTCAGCGGCAAACTTGATCAACCTGCTCGAGATTCAAACCATAGACCCCAATGCGCCAAAGCCTAAGGGGTATAGGGAGGACTTGTACTGTAGGTTCCATAGATGGAAGGGACATGACCTTAATGCATGTTGGAAGTTTAAAGGCTTGGTGCAAGACCTAATCGACAATAAGACGTTGGCGGTGGACAACCCCGTAGCGCCAAACAACCAATAGATGGGAGTCTTCAGAGACCCCCTGCCTGCCCATGATGCATAGGAAAAACCCCTTCAAGTCAATGAGGTGCAACAGAATTGCCCCATGCAGGGGTATGTAGGGATGATAAGCATAGTGACTAGGAACAAGAGGTACCCAGGAGCTGCCCCCATGGCAGCCACAAGAGAGGTTCCATCGACGTCACAACCTCAACAACACCCTACGCAACTTCCCCCACCTAGACCAATGGCCATGATTCGGACTAGACTTACCCAAAGTCTAAGGACCACGTCGGCTAGGCTCTCCATATACGAGCTCATTCAACAATCAGCGCCCCATCGGAGGCTCTAATGGAGATATTAAAAGCCATCGAGCTGCAACCCCATGAAGCAAACTCTTTCAACAACTTCGTGGGACATGTAAAACAATGTACAAAACCAGTCATCACCTTTAGAGAAGATGAATTGAAATCAGTGACTGGTGATGTGGCGGATCCACCCATGCACGTCATTGCGCGGGTCAACGGGATTCCGTATAAGAGAGTGTTGGTGGACACTGGCTCATCCAGTAATATAATTACAATAGCAGCATTGAAACATCTAAAGTTGTCGACATCTCACATCGTGGCCTCCACCTATACTCTTCGAGCATTCAATGATGCGATATGCTCGACGGTTGGCACAATTGTCCTACCCATCCAAGTGGGACAAAAGACTATTCATACATTGTGCCACATCTTGGAAGGTGAGATGGCCTATAATATCTTGCTGGGGCGGCCTTGGATCAGGGACATGAAGTGTGTCCCTTCTATAGCTCATCAGTGCTTAAAGTACACATTTGAAGGATAGGTGCATGTAGTCCTGACAGACTTAGAGCCCTTCAAGTACTGCAATACGATGCAATTCATGCCGCAATCGACCCTTCCATCAACGCATTTGGATTTTTAGTTGAATCCATCTAAACAGGGTCCGATTCCGTAGGCATCCCCATTGACAAGTCCATCAAATCCCCAGTCGGGTCCATCTTCCTCATCTGGTCCTTCAACAACGATGCCACCTACGGTGGCCACACCGAAGGACAAGGGAAAGAAACCCCTAGAAGAGGAACCACCCCTAGTCTCAACCATCTCTACCGAAGAGATGCCTAGTAGAATGGAAGTCGAGATGCCTAGTTCACCCTACATGGAGTGGACTCCGGAAGGACTCCCATTCGCTCCCCCTCAACCACCAATGATCACCGTTGAGATGGCCAACACGGGCCTGGGGGAGTATATAGTGCGAAACATTGTAGCAACACCCACACTTGAGTCCATGCAGGACATGGGGAGACCTCGCCTCCCCATCGGCTCTGTGGTTCCTCTAGGCTACCCACCCAATCAAGACAAACTTTGTTTATGGGGGCCTGGATAATGGCATTGAACCTTACATGCAAGAAGATGAAGATGAAGAGCCCTTTGTTGAGGACGTCAACTATTTGTCCAACCCAGACTTCGCATTGAGATATCTTGGCCAATGCAATTGGCATGGATATGGGTTGGGCAGGTATGAGCAAGGAGTGCGTGTTCTGTGCCAACCAAGATATCAAATGCCTTATGACAAGTCAGGAGTAGGGTTCAACCACCCCTTGCCCCTGGACATCTTGGTAGAGAACATGCAAGGCCTAGGGATAGGCAACAAGGATGGGTTGGCATTAGATCCATATGCCAATCCTAACACAACTTATACATTGGGGGATTATCTCCCATTGCTAACAAACAACCTTGTTGACCTTAACAACCCTTTCCCTTCGGTCAAAAAGGGAGAAATTTCGAGGACTCACCTACAAGAGGGATATAGACAAGACCAAGAAGGGTCTTCGAAAGATGAGTCGGAGTACGAGGTAGCACCTTGGGATCCTTTCGAATCTGATAGCAATCATTCACAAGTGCATCCCATGGATGATTATCAGGAGAGCTTCCTGACAATGTTCCCTTTGAATGCTCCAATTGAGCATATGCCACCTCAAGAGAATCAGGTCCCCCCATAAAGAGCGAAACAACCCCGATGGGACCACATTAATTTTCTCGAGCAAGATGAGCCTCATATGTCGCAAATAGCTATTGGAGCCAACGAAGGCCTTTGGATCTCTGATAGTGATTATGAAGATGAAACTGAGATGGCCTATCTCAATCATATGCGACAACAACAATATCCCTTGGACATAGATGACATGTTTGAACAACTACACATAGGGCCAAGGCATAGGTGGCACCTCAACCAGGCACAGTTATAGCAATTACTGCACCCGCCACTCTAGGTATACAGAGAACATCTTCCACCTGGAGACCCTATAGCACCATCAGTGCCTAGGGCGGACCTCGTCCTCTTATCCACACATAGGGCCGATCCATTTGTGCCAGTACCTACAGAGCCATATCCGGAGCACAAAGATCATCTAGGATGTCCGAGTCACCACACCCATGGTAATGGAGACCAAAATCATTTCATCAACATGATCTCCATTGATTTAACCACCCCCATCCATAATCTAGCTGACCCAACATGGTCATTGCATCTAGACCTAGATGCTATAGACTGGGATCATGTTGATACACCGCCATCCCCATCAAAGTATTGGCCTTGTGGTGGGATGTTCCATTTCACCCCAAGATAGACTCAGGATGTCTTCCATGCTAAAGAGGAACCTGATGTTCTAAATGATGATCTAAATTTAGCAAATGATATCCACTTGATCCCAACTCCACACCAGTTGGAGGATGGGTCCCACATGTCAGTCGAGGAGATGACTGACGTAGACATCGGCTCAGATCCAATGAATTTGCAAATCATCAAGTTGGGGGTAATTTTATCCCTTGAAGAGCAAGCCGACTACATTGCCCTTCTCAAAGAGAAGAAGGAGGTTTTTGCATGGTCATACAAAGACATGCCCAAAAGCTCCAAGGATTCCCACAATCGCTTGGTCAAACCCAAAATGCCCCAAAGGTGTCCATAAACCCTTTGGTCAAACCAAAAGCTCCAAGGATTCCCACAATCTCTTGGTCAACCTAAAAATGCCCCAAAGGTATCCATAAACCCTTTGGTCAAACCAAAAGCTCCAAGGATTCCCACAATCGCTTGGTCAACCCAAAATGCCCCAAAGGTATCCATAAACCCTTTGGTCAAACCAAAAGCTCCAAGGGTACCCATAACCGCTTGGTCAAAATAAATATTCAAAAACAAACAAAAACAATAAAATCATCAAAAATAACAAAAAAATTGCATCTCAATTCCATGCATACTCGTAAAAATCAAAATACAAAAATATAAGTTGCATTAGGCATCGCATCCATACATTGCATATTTGCTGGTCATACATGTCACAAGCACCATAGACCGTAATTGCTCGGCAATTCCTTCATTTTCCACATTCCATCCATTTTATAAACACATACATCCAGAATAACACCATCCCCATTTTTAGCATAGTCAGTTGTCTCCTAATGTATGTAGGGTTTTCGTCATTCAGCTATCTTTAAATTTCTAGCCAAAAATTGTACAAAGTTAAATGGATTTTACAAGGGAAAGTTTTACTTGGGTCACGCCTCGTTATGTAACATCCCTACACAAGTTAAAACACATAAAATAATTCCTAAGTTGTGTGAATGCAAGAGACACCTACAAAGCAGTCTAGGGTACCATAGGTGAACGATTAGCCTGTTCATCCCCCTGTGCGAATGGTTCAAGAGTGCTGAGAATTGACAAAAGGACAAGCTCTTCCCCATCAATTCCCCCTAATAAATAGTGGTTTTCACCACTACCAAAAATCCCAATCACCATTGGTCCCTAAAGTTGTAAGGATTCGTACTACACGTCCCTGCCAAGGATGGGTAGTCATCCCCAAGGCCTAAAAGGATCAATGACCATTCAAAAACAAAATCCCAACAAGCCATCATCACGATCATCTCCAATCACCTTTGGTCTCCAAAGTCATAAGGATTCGTACTACACGCCCCTGACAAGGATGGGTAGTCATCCCCAAGGCCTAAAAGATCAATGCCCTTACTTCATAATCTCCATAATCCCCTTTGGTTCCCAAAGTCGTAAGGATTCGTACTACACGTCCCTAAATAGGATGGGTAGTCATCCCCAAGGCCAAAAGGATCAAGGTCATTCATAAGCCAAAAACCTACAAGCTCAACCTTACGAAGCTCAAAATGCAAAATCAAATAATAGTGGTTATCACCACTATTCAAAATCCTTGCTCAAAAAGAAAAACAAAAAGATAAATAAATAGTGATTTTCATCACTATGTATACGAGCAAGTATCCTAACACATTGAGCAAATAAAAAGCCTGAACTTGAATCCCTGGAATTCTCAGCATTCGAAAACCATCTAGGTGATCCTCATTACGGGTTTGGTGGATAGCCTACCTGGCAATGGCGGTATCCTAAATGCATGACGATATGTCTATCACATTAGCTTTGCATGTGAGCAGACCAATGTTTGCATGTGGATGAGCTAGCTTATGGTACCTTAGATTGTCCCATGGATTAATCTTACTAAATACAACAACGGAGTTAGTGGAGCTAATTAGGTGATCCTCAGTACAGGTTTGGTTGACAACCTATCTGGCATTGGCGGTATCCTAACAAATACCACATAAATGAACTCAATTGCACACACAGGGATGTGAAATAACTTGGTCAAACTCAAGTCTGATTTATACCTTGTTCAAAAGTCTTGCGAGATAAATGTACAGTCTTGGCTAGTTAGTTAAAATATCTGAATCTCAAAAAAGCTTAACTACATTTTAAAAACAACTGGTACATTTCATTACGTACATCACCATCAAATAATATGAAAAATACAAAAACAAAGTTCTCACATGCAAAGTCATTCCACAAAGCCATCACATAAGTATAGCAAGCCAGTAAATCTTGTACAGTCTATGGTGCCATCGACAAGTTATCAACAACTCATTTCATTCATTCCATATGCATACATCATATAATTAGAAACATCGCATTCATAATACCACATGCATACATCATCATAAATAAATGTGCATAAACAAAAAAATAAAATGAATAAAAAAATCAAAAACATCAAAAACTGCACAAAATGCACCAAAAATAAGCAATAAAATTGTCCAATGAGAGTGCTTTTGCACTTGACATTCTTGGCATGCAAAATAGATGTTGGGGTTACAAATTCTCACTATCCTACTCCCTAAGAAGGCTACCATAGCCGGACCGCTCCATGGGAGGATAGATTTTTGAGAATTTCAGCTCCAAATGGCGTCACAAAAAGGGTTAAAACCCACCAAAAATAGGTCAGAATGTTCGAAACTCGCTTACGCATTCAACGGTAAACAACTGAAGGCACCCTTACTAAGTCATCTTGGGTCAAGTGACTCGTCGCTTTTCTCATGTTGGTCATTCCCTCATCGATTCGTCGCTTGAGGGGGTAGTCACACTTAGTCACCAATCAACAAAAACACACCCAATCAAGGAAATGACACGCATTCAAAGGATCATTGACAAAGACAATCACGCCCCTGCTTGGGGCAGCAAACAAGCAATAATCACAAGTTGATCAAACACTTGGCATTCATGAATCATGAACTCAAGGTTCCCATAGACAAAAGGTTGCGCCCTTTGCCTATTCATGACTGATCAATGTCCAAGCTCAAGTAACACCTCACCGAAAAAGGTTAACACTTGAATTAAGTTCCTTAGCTCGTCAGAAGCAAGGATTCAAGAATGCGTGCCCTTTCCATACTTGGGGCATCAAGAGTTGGTTAGGTTACTGAGAAACCCTAATCATTAGTGCTTTGGTTATCTATTTTTGCTCAGCGCTGTGCCTTGCACAATGCTTCCCAAAAAGGGGCATCTGTAGACACCAAAACAACACCAATCTGATTATGTGACAACAAGCGCTGATCGCATTGACACACACAGCCCCTAGGGCAGCCCCCAGAGGTTAAACAGTGGTCCTAACCACTCCCAAAAGTAGTTTGGAAGGTCAAAGGTCAATTTGGCACCTTTTTGGCACTTTGCTCCCTACTCGTCCCACCCTGGGATGATTACAAACTGGTATTCATCCCACCCAGGGACGATTATCAGCATTCGCCCCAGGGTGAGGCGAATAGAAGGTTTGATTGGCAAAAAGTCAAACCTCGACAGGTCCGCCAGTTAACTATAGCTTCAGGCCATGCAATTGCGAGGAACGACTTCAAATCAAGGAGAGAGACTTCAGTCATGCATGTCTTTGATTTTTGGAGGCCTCATGCAAGGAGACTCTAAATCAGGGAATAATATTTTTCCCAAAATAGGACATGCAACTCCAGTGGCGCCCTCGCATGCGCATTCAAACAGAGAGACCCTAGGTCTATAAATTGGTGAGTCTTCTCACCCAAAATATAGAGAGAGAGGTAGCATTTTGAGCAATGAAGTGCTGCCATTTTACATCCACACACATACCCTTTGATTTGTGCTTTCACATCCTTGATCTCTCTTTTGAAGGGAGGTCATAGGGTGGTTATTGGAAGCGCAAATCCGGAGCCCAAACCCGAACATTTGGCCACAATATCCCACAAAATTTGCTGACAACACCCCATAAGAGGTTTTGGACCCATCCCAAGTGGATTGGTGCCGAAACAGAGTCCCAAACGGTGGGCGTCCTGCCCTGGGCGCCCCCAAACTGTCGCAGTTCTAAACGCCCCACCTCGGAGTGAATAGAAATATGTGGTATATTTCTCTGATTTTTCTTTTGCATCTGATTCTAGGTTATTTAAATAGGCTGTAGTTTAAATTTCACTTCATTCTGACAAGTTTTGATCATGCTTTTATCATTTCCCGCCTTCACTAACATGCAGATAGCACCATCATATTCTGGGTGATAGAGGCCAAATTGGAGAAATATGACCATCTGGGTCTTCCCAAAATACCCCCAATTAGCTAACCCCAACTTTGTAGGTCATTTGGAGCTTCCTGGATAGGACATTGAAGAGGGTGCTTTCTAACAATTTGTTGCAGGTTTATTCGTCCCACCCCGGAGCGAATACAAATATGTGAGGAATTTCCTGACTGTTCCTTTTGCAGTGGCTTCCTGGTAACATATTCATGCTTCTATCAAATTTTTAGGTCGTTCTGATATTATTTGGTTATCGGTTTAATATTTTCATGCATACACTAACAGTAGGCCTTGGGAAATACATGTTCTATTCTATCTGCAGGTGCTACTGATCTTTTCTGTTTCCTTGAACGTAGGTCTTCGACATCAGAGGAGCAGGAAGGAGTCAACACTCATATACACAAGCGGCGACGATGTTTTGGTCCGCCCATCTTACATGTGGGCACGCGGAAGAAGGATTGCTATCCATGGATGTGACAAGAAACATATTTGACGCTCCTATCCCCTAAAAGGGAAGGAGACGTATTGTAACACGACTTTAAAAGCATATCAATAAAGAGGGCCGTATTCCATATTGCTTTTATCTTGTGTCGATTCGTTTATGTCCTTTCTTTTCATGCATTTTTCAATATATAGGCTTTTAGCGTTAAGTTTGGTTTTACACGCATCGTACTTGGCATTTTCCTTTTTGTTTCCGTATCCTCGTGCTTTCACTTGATGCAACTAATATTCTTATTACATGATTAAAATTATTTTATTTACTCATATTTTATTACAAAAACATGGTATATAATTTTATTTTAATTTACAAATTTAAACTTTTATTAAAAAATAAAGCCTTAATAACTAGATTTATGACTCATTAACTAAACATTCAAAAGCCAATACCCTAATAACTTATAAAAATTTCTAATTAATAGTTTTAAAATATTATTTTAATATATTTTTAAATAAATTATATGTATATATATATATATATATATATATATATTTTGATACTATTAAGAGAAGAGAGTTTTGAAAGGAATCCCATAACCTTTTACTAAACCTCCAAAAATGATGGAGCAAAACTAGAAGTAAACTTTAAAAAATAAGAAAACACCCTCCACCCATGGAGAGGGTCCACAAACACCATTAAACACAAACAATAAACTAGAAAGTAAATACAACAAACTAGAAGAATCAAGGAGATAACTGAGGAAGTTCTAAACCAATGAATCGACTTCCAGAACCACATTACCAGCCATCCTTTGTTTGTGGTTCTACTTATCAGTTTAGCCGATACCTCAAAGTACCAGGTGCCAATTCTCACCCAACCATCATTCCACATCATAACCATCCAATTTGAAAGAATCAAATGATGGCCATGAAACTTCTAAATACACTTCAAAAGACCATCATTCTTTAGAATTGTTTTCACCTCATCATCGATTGACAAGGAAACTAGTTTTACATGAGATTTGGAAAAATGCAACTTGGGGCTATAAAATTTCACCTTATCCATTACCAAACTCTTATCAAACACCCCTATATTCTACACAACAATATTTCCCCTACCATAAGCAATAGAATTTGGACCAGATCACTCAAAAATCACCAAAAAATTTAAAAGTGAAGAAACAAAATTAAAGGCATCCAAACCCCAATCAATAAATATTGGGCCACAACACCCACTCTCAAAACTCAACAACCAAAGTATACCAAGCATCCTGTAAAAATCCTTCGCAAGAACTTCACTCATCCTACAATTTCCAGCATTGACAAAAATACCTAGGAGCAGCAAAGCAACCCCATCCCTCATAGAAATTCTAAATTTATGAAGCTCATGATTGAAGAAATAAAAAACCACATCAACTTACTCACGCCAAACTCCTTCTACACCAAGAAAATAATGACAAAGGGTTTAGACTCCATCACCCACCATGACATCTACTAATTCTCGAAGAAATCACATTTCAAGATATGCCCACTTACAATTCGAGCATGATACAAGGAGAAAAGAAAAGGAAACTACCAAAAACCCACTATATCTCCACAGCTTTAGAAGAAAGCACCAAGGACAAAATGCAGATCTAAAACAAATTATTAGGCCTGCCACACCTGTCCCACACTTCTCAAGTTTGTAAACCAAGGGGAGGAGATGATTGAAAACCTGAAAACCTTCCCAGAAAGTTTCAAAAAAATCCACAACCGCCTAAAAAATAAATCACTACTAGGCCTAGCTAGGCACAGACCATAGGGAATCAAAACACCAACTTTTAACTATATTTGTTTAAGTTTAATTATTTATAATTTTGATAATAACATTTAATAGGTATAATATACTATAGAAAAAAATACAATAATAATTATAATTGTAGACACCAAAACAGCACCAATCCGATTATGTGACAACAAGCGCTGATCGCATTGACACACACAGCCCCTAGGGCAGCCCCCAGAGGTTAAACTATGGTCCTAACCACTCCCAAAAGTAGTTTGGAAGGTCAAAGGTCAATTTGGCACCTTTTTGGCACCTTGCTCTCTACTCGTCCCACCCTGGGATGAATACAAACCGGCATTCGTCCCACCCAGGGACGAATATAAGCATTCGCCCCAGGGTGAGGCGAATAGCAAGGTTTGATTGGCAAAAATTCAAACCTCGACAAGTCCGCCAGTTAACTGCAACTTCAGGCCATGCAATTGCGAGGAACGACTTCAAATCAAGAAGAGAGACTTCAGTCATGCATGTCTTTATTTTAGAGACCTCATGCAAGGAGATTCTAAATCAGGGAATTATCTTTTCTCTCAAAATAGGACAAACAACTCAAGTGGCGCCCTCGCATGCGCAATTCAAACAGAGAGACCCTAGGTCTATAAATTGGTGAGTCTTCTCACCCAAAAGAGATACAGAGAAGGAGCATTTGAGCAATGAAGTGCTGCCAATTTACATACCTACTTGTGATTTGTGCCTTTCACATCCTTAATCTCTCATTCGAAAGGGAGGTTATTGGGTGATTATTGGAAGCACGAATCCAGACCCAAAACCCAATATTTGGCCACAATATCCCACAAAATTTGTCGACAACACCCCATAAGAAGTTTTGGACCCATCCCAAGTGGATTGGTGCCGAAACAAAGTCCCAAACGGTGGGCGTCCTGCCCCTAGGCGCTCCCCAAGCTGTCATAGTTCTAAACGCCCCACCCCAGAGTGAATAGAAATATGTGATATATTTCCTTTATTTTCTTTTTGCATCTTATTCTAGGTTATTTAAATAGGCTGTAGTTTAAATTTCACTTCATTCTGAGCATTTTTGACCAGGTTTTTATCATTTCCCGCCTTTACTAACCTGTAGATGGCATCATCAAAATATGGGTGATAGAGGCCAAATTGGAGAAATATGACCTTCTGGGTCTTCCCAAAATACCCCCAATTAGCTAACCCCAACTTTGTAGGTCATTTGGAGCTTCCTAGATAGGACATTGAAGAGGGTGCTTTCTGATAATTTATTGTAGGTTTATTCGTCCCACCCCGGAGCGAATACAAATCTGTGAGGAATTTCTTGACTGTTCTTTTTGCAGTGGTCTCCTGGTAACATATTCATGCTTCTATCAAATTTTTAGGTCGTTCTGATGTTATTTGGTTATCGTTTTAATATTTTCATGCATACACTAACAGTAGGCCTTGGGAAATACATGTTTTATTCTATCTGTAGGTGCTACTAATATTTTCTATTTCCTTGAATGCAGGTCTTCGACATCAGAGGAGCAGGAAGGAGTCAACAATCATATACACAAGTGGCGGTGACGTTTTGGTCCGCCCATATTACATGTGGGCACGCGGAAGAAGGATTGCTATCCATGGATGTGATAAGAAACATATTTGACGCTCCTATCCCCTAAAAAGGAAGGAGACGTATTGTAACATGACTTTGAAAGCATATCAATAAATAGGGCCATATTTCATATTGCTTTTATCTTGTGTCGATTCGTCTATGTTCTTTCTTTTCATGCATTTTTCAATATATAGGCTTTTAGCGTTAAGTTTGGTTTTACACGCATCGTACTTGGCATATTCCTTTTTGTTTTCGTATCCTCGTGCTTTCAGTGGCGATCATGGTGGGACCTCTGTCCCTTGATTTTTAAGATTAAATTTCTGATCAAAGTTGCTTGTTTTTGCTTACAGGTACCAAGTTTTCAAACGTTGGACTGTTGTTCGTTTCTATGGATAGAGCTGGAATTCATCTTACCCAGGGATGAATAGGAATTCGTCCTACCCTAGAATGAATATAGATCTGTTATTCATCTCACCCTAGGATGAATAGCTCTCTGTGCAATTTTAGGGCAGAAATTTAGAGACATCCGATTTGGGCAGAGAAGAGGTAGGGGTCTTAAACACCTTCTGTCAATTTTTGCTTTCTGTTTTCTGTTCTCTGGTTATTTGCTTGCATAGGAGAGTTTGAATGCTTGTTTCCTTCATTTATGCAACTTAAAAAGAACCCCACACACCATGTGGTAATTTAAAACAACAAGGAGTTGGTCGTAAAACCCCAACCCTTGAGCAAGACCAACGGTGGATTTCATCACCACCTTGGCTTGAGATATTGCATACATAACCCCGATCGTGACTGTTGCTAGACGTAAATCCTGATGAAAGCTGACCAAGTGTAGCTGGGGTGATTCCCAATGCATGAGGATAAGTCTTCTATGGTAGGTGTCATAAACAGAGTGATTCCCCTTCCGTACCGCCTATGTTCCACGTACCATCTGCTCTCACGTACCAATAGTTTCCCTCACGTAAGGGTGGGTATATAGAGAGGTTGGTATATCGGTCTGGAAATGGTATATCGAAGGGGCGACCATTTTTGGGAGTCATAAGAGCCATCATATTGCATTTAAATGTTCTTTACAAAAGCTTTCAAAACAAAAATCAAAACACACTAAACCAGATTTAGGGCACACTTTTAATCTTTAAACGAGATAATCATTGCTTTGTTTGTGTGTTTCCTTTCTATTTAGTGTAGCATAAAAATCCTAAAAAGAAAATAAAAATCTACACATCTTTAGGTAAACATCACCATGGTGTACACTCGTAGCCGAGCCCAATCACGGGCAAGCACTATAGAGAGTGCACAAAGGGGGACAAGTCACCTCCGATATAGTCCTGAGGACTTAGTCATCCCGCCTTGGCGGCATGGCACACAAGATAGTCCACATCATGCCATCATAGAATAGGACTATAGAGGCACCTCTTTGAGGGGCACCCCCACTCAGCATAGATCCTTTCAAGAGGAGAACCTACACGTGGCACTCAACATAGACAGGAGGCCTCCCTTAGACGCTCGTTATGAGTGGCCTAGTGATGAAGTGCTAGAGCAACATAGGGTCCATAAGGAGGGGCCACATGATTTCATCATCCCTCCTTTACCCTTTATTACTATTAGAAACACTAGACAATATCCAGAGTATCAGGCTCTCCAGACAGGGCAAGACAATTCTGCCCACACCTTTCATGCATATGAAAGGGAGTATGAGGAAGACCACTACGTTCCTCAAGAGTAGTACACAATGCGGAGTGATGCACCTCCGCACCTGCTATGTATCAGGATCACCCATTGAGGCCAGAGCCTCGAGTGAATGCTGCTAACCTCGATAGAGGAAAGCAACCCATAGGGGTCTCGGATCACCATGACCGAGATAGACATGTAGGAGAGGCATCTAGGCTTCCTAAACATGAGACGATAGAACAAATTGACTTGGCATTTGCCAGACATGCCACCCGCCAAGCACAAATCACGTAGCTCAGGCAAGATCAACAATAGTTAGAGCATCTGTATCACCTTAACAAAGAGCGCATTCAACGTCAAGCAACCGAATTGCTTCATAACAATGTGCCTGAGAAGGTCCCAACCCCTCGCACACATAAAGTAGAAGTGTATGAGAGGCATAACCCCTTGGTGCGAGATAGGTCTCCATGACCTTATCAAGTACTGCCTCCAAGACCTCCTAGACCTGAGCGGGAGGCCACTCCTAGGAACAATGATGGGCACCCTCCATGGGGACCCACCCATGTTTATAGGTCTCATCCATAACCACTCCTCAAGAAGCCTATGAGGAGTATGAACAAGAAGAAGAGCGGGCTGAAATGCCCTATCAAGGCAGAGGGGGTGCTATCCAGCCACCCCTCCATAGGCCTCAAGTTCCCCCCAACCCACAATGGGAGCAAACTAAGGAGGAAGAAATCAAATCCTCCGATGCATATAAAGCGTTGCTAGAGCACTTAGAATCTATGGAGATCAAGACTTCTGGGCCCCAAAAGCCCACTTTACGCCAACTCCGTAGTCATCCTGTGCATCCATCAGTGCCGGCACCTCCATACCCTGAACACTTTAAACTGCCCTAGTTGGCACTCTTTAGAGGGGAGGAGGATGCCCAAGAGCATGTGACTAGATTCCTGAGCCAATGCTTTGGCATTCAGGACAATGATGCTTTGTTACTAAGAACATTTATAACCACATTCGTAGGCCCTACCTCGGATTGGTTCACTCAGTTACCAAAACATAGCATCAGTAACTTGGATCAGCTAGTGGACGCGTTCCTCGAATGCTTCACCTTCAACACCAAGAAAAAGGCGTCATTAAGTGACCTAGCTAGCCTCAAGTAGTATGAGGAAGAGACCATGGTGGCATATGGGAACCGATGGAGGACGTTGCTTTCAAAGCTGCCCTACCTCCCTCCCATGTCCGACCTGACTCAAATGTTCTCAAAGAGTTGTTTGAGATCGATCTCCATGCTATTGCAGCTACAGCAATATGCCACTTTAGAGGAAGCTCTGGCGCAAGCCAGAATCATTGAGGAGATCAAGATACAGGATGGCGAGATCGCCAAACCTAAGAAGAAAGAATGGACCAAGAACACCAAAATAGGGACCACGCAATAGAAACCCATTGCGGTCAATCAAGTTGCTATCAATGTCCCTAAGCCTGCACAAGCAACACAACCTCAAAAGGCTAACTATCAGGCGGTGCCTCCTAACAATTATGATAGAGAAAACCAGAGGCAGGAACAAAATCAGCAGCGTCACCCTAGGCGACAATTTACACCTTACATAGAGTCCAGGGACTCCCTGTTTGACCGCTTGTCAGCGGCGAACTTGATCAACCTGCCAGAGATTCAAACCATAGACCCCAATGCACCAAAGCCTAAGGGGTACAGGGAGGACTTGTATTGTAGGTTCCATAGATGGAAGGGACATGACCTTAATGCATGTTGGAAGTTCAAAGGTTTGGTACAAGACCTAATCGACAATAAGACATTGGCGGTGGACAACCCCGTAGCGCCAAACAACCAACATATGGGAGTCTTCAGAGACCCCTTGCCTGCCCATGATGCACAAGCAAAACCCCTTCAAGTCAATGAGGTGCAACAGAATTGCCCCATGCAGGGGTATGTAGGGATGATAAGCATAGTGACTAGGAACAAGAGGTACCCAGGAGCTGCCCCTACGGCAGCCACAAGAGAAGTTCCATCGACGTCACAACCTCAACAGCACCCTACGCAACTTCCCCCGCCTAGACCAGTGGCCATGATTCGGACTAGACTTACCCAAAGTCTAAGGACCACGTCGGCTAGGCTCTCCATATACGAGCTCATTCAACAATCAGCGCCCCATCGGGAGGCTCTAATGGAGATATTAAAAGCCATCGAGCTGCAGCCCCATGAAGCAAACTCTTTCAACAACTTCGTGGGACATGTAAAACAATGTACAGAACCAGTCATCACCTTTAGAGAAGATGAATTGAAATCGGTGACTGGTGATGTGGCGGATCCACCCCTGCACGTCATTGCATGGGTCAACGGGATTCCGTATAAGAGGGTGTTGGTGGACACTGGCTCATCCAGTAATATCATCACAATAGTAGCATTGAAACATCTGAAGTTGCCAGCATCTCACATCGTGGCCTCCACCTATACTCTTCGAGCATTCAATGATGCAATATGCTCGACGGTTGGCACAATTGTCCTACCCATCCAAGTGGGACAAAAGACTATTCATACATTGTGCCACATCTTGGAAGGTGAGATGGCTTATAATATCTTGCTGGGGCGGCCTTGGATCAGGGACATGAAGTGTGTCCCTTCAATAGCTCATCAGTGCCTAAAGTATACATTTGAAGGATAGGTGCATGTAGTCCCAGCAGACTTAGAGCCCTTCAAGTACTGCAATACGGTGCAATTCATGCCGCAATCGACCCTTCCATCAACACATTTGGATTTTTAGTTGAATCCATCTAAACAGGGTCCGATTCCATAGGCATCCCCATTGACAAGTCCATCAAATCCCCAGTCGGGTCCATCTTCCTCATCTGGTCCTTCAACAACGATGCCACCTACGGTGGCCACACCAAAGGACAAGGGAAAGAAACCCCTAGAAGAGGAACCACCCCTAGTCTCAACCATCTCTACCGAAGAGATGCCTAGCCGAATGGAAGTCGAGATGCCTAGTTCACCCTCCATGGAGTGGACTCAGGAAGGACTCCCATTCGCTCCCCCTCAACCGCCAACGATCACCGTTGAGATGGCCAACACGGGCCTAGGGGAGTATCTAGTGCGAAACATTGTAGCAACACCCACACTTGAGTCCATGCAGGACATGGGGAGACCTCGACTCCCCATCGGCTCTGTGGTTCCTCTAGGCTACCCACCCAATCGGACAAACTTTGTTTATGGGGGCCTGGATAATGGCATTGAACCTTATATGCAAGAAGACGAAGATGAAGAGCCCTTTGCTGAGGATGTCAACTATTTGTCCAACCCAGACTTCGCATTGAGATATCTTGGCCAATGCAATTGGCATGGATATGGGTTGGGCAGGTATGAGCAAGGAGTGCGTGTTCTTTGCCAACCAAGATATCAAATGCCTTATGACAAGTCAGGAGTAGGGTTCAACCACCCCTTGCCCCTAGACATCTTGGTAGAGAACATGCAAGGCCTAGGGATAGGCAACAAGGATGGGTTGGCATTAGATCCATATGCCAATCCTAACACAACTTATACATTGGGGGATTATCTCCCATTACGAACAAACAACCTTGTTGACCTTAACAACCCTTTCCCTTCGATCAAAAGGGAGAAAATTCGAGGACTCACCTACAAGAGGGATATGGACAAGACCAAGAAGGGTCTTCGAAAGATGAGTCGGAGTACGAGGTAGCACCTTGGGATCCTTTCGAGTCTGATAGCAATCATTCACAAGTGCATCCCATGGATGATTATCAAGAGAGCTTCCTGACAATGTTCCCTTTGGATGCTCCAATTGAGCATATGCCACCTCAAGAGAATCAGGTCCCCCCATAGAGAGCGGAACAACCTCGATGGGACCACATTAATTTGCTCGAGCAAGATGAGCCTCATATGTCACAAATAGTTGTTGGAGCCAATGAAGGCCTTTGGATCTCTGACAGTGATTATGAAGATGAAACTGAGATGGCTTATCTCAATCATATGCGACAACAACAATATCCCTTGGACATAGATGACATGTTTGAACAATTACACATAGGGCCAAGGCATAGGTGGCACCTAAACTAGGCATAGTTATAGCAATTACTGCACCCGCCACTCTAGGTATACAGAGAACATCTTCCACCTGGAGACCCTATAGAACCATCAGTGCCTAGGGTAGACCCTATCCTCTTATCCGCACATAGGGCTGATCCATTTGTGCCAGTGCCCATAGAGCCAGATCCGGAGCACAAAGATCATCTAGGATGTCCGAGTAACCACACCCATGGTAATGGAGACCACAATCATTTCATCAACATGATCTCCATTGATTTAACCACCCCCATCCATGATCCAACCGACCCAACATGGTCATTGCATCTAGACCTAGATGCTATAGACTGGGATCATGCTGACACACCGCCATCCCCATCAGAGTACTGGCCTTGTGGTGGGATGTTCCATTTCACCCCTAGATAGACTCAGGATGTCTTCCATGCTGAAGAGGAACCTGATGTTCCAAACGATGATCTAAATTCAGCAAACGATATCCACTTGATCCCAACTCCACACCAGTTGGAGGACGGATCCCACATGTCGATCGAGGAGACGACTGACGTAGACATCGGCTCAGATCCAATGAATTTGCAAATCATCAAGCTGGGGGTAAGTCTATCCCCCGAAGAGCAAGCCGACTACATTGCCCTTCTCAAAGAGAAGAAGGAGGTTTTTGCATGGTCATACAAAGACATGTCGGGACTAGACCCATAGCTAGTCATGCATAATCTAACGCTTGATCCGACAATCAAGCCAATGAAGCAAAAACTATGTAAGATGCACCCAACAGTGGCCTTAATGGTCAAATATGAGCTACAAAAGTTGTTGGATGCACAGTTTGTCATCTGCGTGGATTACCCACCATGGTTGTCTAACATGGTGCCCATCAAAAAGCCCGATGGGAGGATTCGCATATGCACCGATTTTTGAGATCTAAACAAAGCGAGTCCTAAGGATGATTTTCCCTTGCCTAGCATCGACGCATTGGTAGATGCTACAGCGGGCCATGAAATGCTTTCCCTCATGGATGGTTTCTCAGGATACAATCAAATTCGTATCAATCCCGAGGACCAACTAAAAATGGCATTCACAATGCCTTGGGGGACATTTTGTTATAAGGTCATGCCTTTTGGCCTTAAAAATGCTGGCGCCACCTACCAACGTGCCATGACGTACATCTTCCATGATTACATGCACAAAACTTTGGAAGATTACATGGATGATTTGTTGGCCAAATCTCTTTTGCGCCCAGATCATCTCGATGACTTAAGCAAGATCCTCGATCGCCTCATTGAACATAAAGTCAGACTAAACCCCAAGAAGTGCGTATTTGGCATCACATCTGGAAAGCTCTTGGGTTACATAGTCTCCAAATGAGGAATCGAGGTAGACCCACACAAATTCAAGGCAATCCTTGAAATGCTTCCCCCAACTACCATCAAGCAGCTCAGAAGTCTACAGGGAAAGGTCGCATCAATCAAGCGCTTCATAGCGTAGCTATCTGACAAGTGTCGACCCATGAATAAATTATTGCATAAGGGGGTAACATTTCACTGGGATGACGAGTGCCAGTCAGCCTTTGATGACATTAAACAATACTTGGCTTCACCACCAGTATTGGCACCACCTAGACCAGGAGTGTCATTCTACTTATACATCTCAGCTACTGAGGTGGCACTGGGCGCCATGCTGTCCCAGAAAAATGAACTACACAAAGAACAGGCTACTTACTATCTTAGCCGCACCCTGGTCAGTTATGAACTTAACTATGCATACGTTGAGAAGCTCTGCTTGGCAGTGGTGTTTGCTACCAAAAAGCTATGCCACTACATGCTCAACAATACGACGTATGTTGTGTCTAAGGAGAATCCATTGCGATACATGATGAGTCATACTTATCATAGTAGCCACATGGCAAAATGGATCATGTTGTTGATGGAGTTTGACATAGAATTCATTGGACAGAAATCCATAAAAGGTCAAGTCATCATCGATCAACTGGCAGAGGCTCCTCTTGAAGATGATCAGCCTCTAACCATAGAACTACCGGATGATGGGGTCTTCCATGTTTCATAATCACCATATTCTAATGAGCTTGAGTCACAGGCTGACATGACCCTATTCTTCGATGGTTCTAAATGTGAGCAAGGAGGTGGCACGAGAATTGTATTCTTCACTCCACAAGGGGCTCCAATGCCTCTATCATTTAAATTAGACTTCTCGTGCACCAACAACAATGCGAGAATACGAAGCCTTGCTCATAGGTCTTCAAACAACAATCACCATGAACATTAAATGTTTAAACATCTTTGGTGATTCGTTGTTAATTGTCAATCAAGTAAAGGGGATATTCCAATGTAAATGCCCAGTTCTGTAGGCCTACAAAGCCCTTGTGGACAAATTCTTGGCACAACTTGAATGGTATGACATCGAGGCACTCCCTCGATCATCGAATCATTTTGTGGATACTATGGCCTCCTTGGGGTCACTAATCCCGCAAGACCCTTCCGGTGAAATGACAACCATTCAGGTCAAAACATTATCGCAATCCATGATGGAGCGTGCAAGCTCTGACCTAACGCCAAGAATCCACCTGATCCAGATTGAACCATCTCAGGATAGGTTCTCTCGAATCCACGATTGTCTGACTCAAGCCAACTGGGGGTCCTTGTTCTCCCCGACCCCTCTTAATAGCAACACAACGCTATTTTTACAAGTTCTTTCCCGCTCAACTTTTTCTAGGGATGAACTTCAAGAGGGATTGGCCATTCATACCATCGAGGTTTCTGATCAGCAGGATTGGTACACACCCATAAGGGATTACCTCAAGTTAGGTAACCTCCCACTTGGATTGACACAAGCCATGAAAAGATCATTTAAATAGAAAGCGGCAAAACATGTCTTGTTAGGAGACATTTTGTATCGTCGGAGCTATGAAGGAATCCTCCTCCATTGCTTGGACCAGCAGGAGTCCGCTTGGGCGATCACCCAAGCACACGATGGTACATGTGGTGGCCACTTCAGCGGTATGGCCATCGCAAAGCGCATTCTTCGCATGGGCTATTATTGGCCATATTTAGAGCGAGATTGTTGCGCATATGTAAAGAAGTGCGTGAAGTGTCAACACCATGCTAATTTGACACACGTACCTTCTCAGGCCTTGCAACCGATCCAATCGACTTGGCCTTTTTCGTAGTGGGGCTTCGATCTAATCGAAAAGATCTCCCCTGCATCGTCGGGTCATCACACGTTCATCATAACGGCCACAGAGTACTTCACCAAGTGGGTGGAAGCAATTCCGCTAACCTCTACGATTGGAACCCGCATTGCGGAGTTTATTTTGCATAACATCATATGTCATTTTGGTATTCCATCCAAGATCCTCTCGGATAATGGGACGCCATTCAAGAATAAATATGTGCGTGCTTTGACCACAAAGTACAAAATTCAGCACAGTTTTTCAACACCCTATTATCCGCAGGCAAATGGGCAAGCAGAGGCGTCAAACAAAATGCTAGTCGCCATCCTCAAAAAGACCATCGTAGATAGTCATAAGGATTGGCACATTCAAATCCCGCTTGCCCTATGGGCTTATCGCACTAGCATTCGGACGCCCACTGGGGCAACTCCATTTTCGCTGGTGTATGGCTCCGAGGTAGTCATGCCTCTTGAGTTGGAAATCCCTTCCCTACGCATTTCAATGCAAGAGTTCATCGATGATGACACTGCATGGCAAGCCCGGTTAGACCAACTGACGTTGCTCGATGAACGACGCGTCAATGCTCTCGAGCATTTGCGTATCTATCAAGAGCGACTTAAGAAAGCATACAACATGAAGGTCCACCTAAGGGACTTTCAGGTTGGTGACTTGGTCTTAAAAGAGAACCAACAGAATTCTAATTTGCCATCCCATCTAAGGGACAAGTTCATGGCAAACTGGTTAGGTCCTTATGTGATTGATAGTAGAATAGGACCTGGAACATACCGGCTCGCCTCTCTTGAAGGAATCAAGGAGCTAGAACCCTTGAACATCAGTCATTTGAGGCCATTCCACATTTAGAGAGCCATAGTCCAACCAAAAGCTCCAAGGATTCTCACAATCGCTTGGTCAACCCAAAATGCCCCAAAGGTATCCATAAACCCTTTGGTCAAACCAAAAGCTCCAAGGATTCACCACAATGCTGTCTTGGTCAAAAAAAATAAAAAAAAAGGTATCCATAAACCCTTTGGTCAAACCAAAAGCTCCAAGGGTTACCATAACCGCTTGGTCAAAATAAATATTCAAAAACAAACAAAAACAATAAAATCATCAAAAATAACAAAAAAAATTGCATCTCAATTCCATGCATACTCATAAAAATCAAAAATACAAAAATATAGGTTGCATTAGGCATCACATCCATACATTGCATATTTGCTAGGTCATACATGTCACAAGCACCATAGACTGTAATTACTCGGCAATTCCTTCATTTTCCACATTCAATCCATTTTATAAACACATACATCTAGAATAACACCATCCCCATTTTTAGCATAGTCAGTTGTCTCCTAATGTATATAGGGTTTTCGTCATTCAATTGTCTTTAAATTTCTAGCCAAAAACTGTACAAAGTTAAATAGATTTTACAAGGGAAAGTTTTACTTGGGTCACGCCTCGTTACGTAACATCCCTACACAAGTTAAAACACATAAAATAATTCCTAAGTTGTGTGAATGTAAGAGAAACCTACAAAGTAGTCTAGGGTACCATAGGTGAAAGATTAGCCTGTTCATCCCCCTGTGCGAATGGTTCAAGAGTGCTGAGAATTGACAAAAGGACAAGCTCTTCCCCATCAATTCCCCCTAATAAATAGTGGTTTTCACCACTACCAAAAATCCCAATCACCATTGGTCCCTAAGGTTGTAAGGATTCATACTACACGTCCCTGCCAAGGATGGGTAGTCATCCCCAAGGCCTAAAAGGATCAATGACCATTCAAAAACAAAATCCCCACAAGCCATCATCACGATCATCTCAATCACCTTTGGTCTCCAAAGTTGTAAGGATTCGTACTACACGTCCCTGACAAGGATGGGTAGTCATCCCCAAGGCCTAAAATATCAATGCCCTTACTTCATAATCTCCATAATCCCCTTTGGTTCCCAAAGTCGTAAGGATTCGTACTACACGTCCCTGAATAGGATGGGTAGTCATCCCCAAGGCCTAAAAGGATCAATGCCATTCATAAGCCACAAACCTACAAGCTCAACCTTACAAAGCTCAAAATCCAAAATCAAATAATAGTGGTTATCACCACTATTCAAAATCCTTGCTCAAAAAGAAAAACAAAAGAGAAAAATAAACAGTGATTTTTATCACTATGTATACGAGCAAGTATCCTAAACCATTGAGCAAATAAAAATCCTGAACTTGAATCCTTGGAATTCTCAGCATTCGAAAACCATCTAGGTGATCCTCATTACGGGTTTGGTGGACAGCCTACCTGGCAATGGCGGTATCCTAACCGCATGACGATATGTCTATCACATTAGCTTTGCATGTGAGCAGACCAATGTTTGCATGTGGATGAGCTAGCTTATGGTACCTTAGATTGTCCCATGGATTAATCTTACTAAATACAACAACGGAGTTAGTGGAGCTAATTAGGTGATCCTCAGTACAGGTTTGGTTGATAGCCTATCTGGCACTGGCGGTATCCTGACAAATACCACATAAATGAACTCAATTGCACACACAAGGGATGTGAAATAACTTGGTTAAACTCCAAGTCTGATTTATACCTTGTTCAAAAGTCTTGCGAGATAAATGTACAGTCTTGGCTAGTTAGTTAAAATATCTGAATCTCAAAAAAGCTTAACTACATTTTAAAACAACTGGTACATTTCATTACGTACATCACCATCAAAAAATATGCAAAATACAAAAACAAAGTTTTCACATGCAAAGTCATTCCACAAAGTCATCCCATAAGTACAAAAGCCAGTCAAATCTTGTACAGTCTATGGTGCCATCGACAAGTTATCAACAAATCATTTCATTCATTCCATATGCATACATCATATAATTAGAAACATCGCATTCATAATACCACATGCATACATCATCATAAATAACTGTGCATAAACATAAAAACAAACCATAAAAACTGCACAAAAATGCACCAAAAAAAAGCAATAAAACTGTCCAATGAGAGTGCTTTTGCACTTGACATTCTGGGCATGCAAAATAGATGTCGGGGTCACAAATCCTCACTATCCTACTCCCTAAGAAGGCTACCATAGCCGGACCGCTCCACGGGAGGATGGATTTTTGAGAATTTCATCCCCAAACGGCGTCACAAAAAGGGTCAAAACCCAACCAAAAATAGCAATAACATTGCCGAACGAAGGCGCCTTTGCGCCTGACATTCTTGGCATCCAAAATAGACGTTGGGGTTACAAATTGTCACTATCCTACTCCCTAAGAAGGCTATCATAGCCGGACCGCTCCACGGGAGGATGGATTTTTGACAATTTCAGCTCCAAAATGCGTCACAAAAAGGGTTCAAACCCACCAAAAATAGGTCAGAATGTTCGGAAACTGCTTACGCATTCAACGGTAAACAACTGAAGGCACCCTTACCTAAGTCATCTTGGGTCAAGCGACTCGTCGCTTTTCTCATGTCGGTCATTCCCTCATCGATTCGTCGCTTGAGGGGGTAGTCACACTTAGTCACCAATCAACAAAAACATACCCAATCAAGGAAATGACACGCATTCAAAGGATCATTGACAAAGACAATCATGCCCCTGCTTGGGGCAGCAAACAAGCAATAATCACAAGCTGATCAAACACTTGGCATTCATGAATCATGAACTCAAGGTTCCCATAGACAAAAGGTTGCGCCCTTTGCCTATTCATGACTGATCAATGTCCAAGCTCAAGTAACACCTCACCGAACAAGGTTAACACTTGAATTAAGTTCCTTAGCTCGTCAAAAGCAAGGATTCAAGAATGCGTGCCCTTTCCATACTTGGGGCATCAAGAGTTGGTTAGGTTACTGAGAAACCCTAATCATTAGTGCTTTGGTTATCTATTTTTGCTCGACACTGCGCCTTGCACAACGCTTCCCAAAAAGGGGCATCTGTAGACACCAAAACAACACCAATCCGATTATGTGACAACAAGCACTGATCGCATTGACACACACAGCCCCTAGGGCAGCCCCCAGAGGTTAAACAATGGTCCTAACCACTCCCAAAAGTAGTTTGGAAGGTCAAAGGTCAATTTGGCACCTTTTTGGCACCTTGCTCTCTACTCGTCCCACCCAGGGACGAATACAAACTGGCATTCGTCCCACCCAGGGACGAATATCAGCATTCGCCCCAGGGTGAGGCGAATAGCAAGTTTGACTGGCAAAAATTCAAACCTCGACAAGTCTGCCAGTTAACTACAGCTTTAGGCCATGCAATTGCGAGGAACGACTTCAAATCAAGGAGAGAGACTTCAGTCATGCATGTCTTTATTTTAGAGACCTCATGCAAGGAGATTCTAAATCAGGGAATTATATTTTCTCTCAAAATAGGACAAACAACTCAAGTGGCGCCCTCGCATGCGCAATTCAAACAGAGAGACCCTAGGTCTATAAATTGGTGAGTTTTCTCACCTAAAAGATAGATAGAGAGGGAGCATTTGAGCAATGAAGTGCTGCCAATTTACATACCTACTTGCGATTTGTGCCTTTCACATCCTTAATCTCTCATTCGAAAGGGAGGTTATTGGGTGATTATTGGAAGCACGAATCCAGACCCAAACCCAATATTTGGCCACAATATCCCACAAAATTTGTCGACAACACCCCATAAGAAGTTTTGGACCCATCCCAAGTGGATTGGTGCCGAAACAAAGTCCCAAACGGTGGGCGTCCTGCCCTTGGGCGCTCCCCAAGCTGTCACAGTTCTAAACGCCCCACCCTAGGATGATTAGAAATCTATGATATATTTCTTTTATTTTTCTTTTGCATCTTATTCTAGGTTATTTAAATAGGCTGTAGTTTAAATTTCACTTCATTCTGAGCATTTTTGACTATGTTTTTATCATTTCCCGCCTTTACTAACTTGTAGATGGCATCATCAAAATATGGGTGATAGAGGCCAAATTGGAGAAATCTGACCTTCTGGGTCTTCCCAAAATACCCCCAATTAGCTAACCCCAACTTTGTAGGTCATTTGGAGCTTCTTAGATAGGACATTGAAGAGGGTGCTTTCTGACAATTTATTGTAGGTTAATTCGTCCCACCCGGAGCGAATACAAATATGTGAGGAATTTCTTGACTGTTCTTTTTGTAGTGGCTTCTTGGTAACATATTCATGCTTCTATCAAATTTTTAGGTCGTTCTGATGTTATTTGGTTATCGTTTTAATATTTTCATGCATACACTAACAGTAGGCCTTGGGAAATACATGTTCTATTCTATCTATAGGTGCTACTAATATTTTCTGTTTCCTTGAATGTAGGTCTTCGACATCAGAGGAGTAGGAAGGAGTCAAAAATCATATACACAAGCGGTGGTGACGTTTTGGTCCGCCCATCTTACATGTGGGCACGCGGAAGAAGGATTGCTATCCATGGATGTGATAAGAAACATATTTGACGCTCCTATCCCCTAAAAAGGAAGGAGACGTATTGTAACACGACTTTGAAAGCATATCAATAAAGAGGGCCATATTTCATATTGCTTTTATCTTGTGTCGATTCGTCTATGTTCTTTCCTTTCATGCATTTTTCAATATATAGGCTTTTAGCGTTAAGTTTGGTTTTACACGCATCGTACTTGGCATTTTCCTTTTTGTTTCCGTATCCTCATGCTTTCAATTATATAATACCAATATTTCTTACAAGGTGTAGTAAAAAAAGCACTTGCGACTTCTTAAAAAAAAAACACCTCTCCAAACGGTTTCTAGTTTCCTCCTCTAGTTTACAAGGAATATGGCTAGTATTTGAATCCAAAACATACCTATAGACATGTCAATGGAAAGTTTTTTTTTATCATAGAATAAGTTTTGGTTCAAATATTTCTATAATTTTATCATCATCAAAGACTAGATCACCTTGAGAATCCTTAATTTAATAGATTATTATTTCATCTTGTGATGAAAAATAAAAGAGTACTTAGAGCCTTTGTATCCTAATTGAATACATTTTACATAATATTATATGTAGTTCCCCTATCCATTAAAATTCTTGATCTTCATCAACTATTGTTATCATTAAAAAATAAATAAATATCTTTCTAGTACAAAGGAAAAAAGAAACGCAAATAAATAGTATTCCTATTGAATCCAAAACTTAGCTTCTTGTATGGTGGGTTTTTTATAAGAAGTTTTCAACATTTCAAAGTCTAGATCTGATTTTACATATTTTTCCTCAATGTAAATTTCATAATGCTTCAAAAACTCTTATCCACTTGTTTTGGTATTGTGACATGGCTAAATAGTTTTGGGATATCTTCTACACTTTTTTATTCCCTTATTTTAGTAGATCTTGGAAGCTTTATCTTCTTGGATTTTCCTAGTAGTATCATTGCCCCAATATCTATCACATTTTTAGACTCATCCTTCTCAAGCATATTTGGTAGTTTAGATACAAAATGGTGTTCATATTCTATTACATTTGGGATGTATCCATTCCCATGTTTCTAAAGCTTTAAGTAAACTACAATATTTTACTAATAGACTTTAATAACTTTCTCACATGATACAAGATCTTTAGAAATGAAAGGTAATAAATAGTGATGAATAAATTTAAGAACTAATTATTTCTATTTCTTTATTCAAGAATTTAGAAGATATTATGGAAGACATTCCTAGAACTTCACTATATGACAGGCTCTGCCATATATGAGTGATGATATTTTGCATATTGCAACAACATATAGCTATAGTTTTTGTTGAAATTTTCTTTTACTCTTTAAGTATATTTAGTTATGGATTCTTTACTCCCTATCCAATTTATTTTGTTTTCTTGCTAGTGGATGGTGCTAGCACTAGAATATTGTAATGTTCTAGTTAATAACATAATATAATCTAGCATTTACTTAAGGAAATAAAATATAGGTTTCATGTTTGAATTAAGTAGAATCAAAATGAAACAAACTATGGTTGGATAATTGAATAAAAAATCTCCTAATATAGACTTGTCTCATATAACCTATAACCTATAAGCTTGAAAACCCTAAATATACTTAATTTTTTACCCTTTAAATTAAGTATAATTTTACATAATAAAATATAAATGAATTTATTATCCTATAATTATTTGGATGTAGAATAATGTAGTCATAAAATGAATATCTGACCAAAGTCAATATTCAACTGTTATGTATATTATATCTTAATGCAACCAATATTCTTATTACATGATTAAAATGATTTTATTTACTCATATTTTATTACAAAAACATGGTATATAATTTTATTTTAATTTATAAATTCAAACTTTTATTGAAAAATAAAGCCTTAATAACTAGATTTATGACTCATTAACTAAACATTCAAAAGCCAATACCCTAATAACTTATAAAAATTTCTAATTAATAGTTTCAAAAATATTATTTTAATATATTTTTAAATAAATTATATATATATATATATATATATATATTGATACTATTAAGAGAAAATAGGGTTTTGAAAGGAAGACCACAACCTTTTACTAAACCTCCAAAAAAGATGGAGCAAAACTAGAAGTAAACTTAAAAAAATAAGAAACCACCCTCCACCCATGGAGAGGGTCCACAAACACCATTAAACACAACCAATAAACTAGAAAGGAAATACAACAAACTAGAAGAATCGAGGAGAGAACTAAGGAAGTTCTAAACCAATGAATCGACTTCAAGAACCACATTATCGGCCATCCTTTGCCTATGGTTCTACTTATCAATTTAGCAGATACCTTAAGGGACCAGGTGCAAATTCTCACCCAACCATCATTCCACATCATCACCATCCAATTTGAAAGAATCGAATGATGGCCATGAAACTTCTAAATACACTATCAAAGACCATCATTCTTTAGAATTGTTTTCACCTCATCATCGATTGACAAGGAAGCCAGTTTTACATGAGATTTGGAAAAAAGCAACTTGGGGCTATAAAATTTCACCTTACCCATTATCAAAGTCTTATCAAACACCCCTATATTCTACACAACAACATTTCCCCTACCATAAGTAGCAGAATTTGGACCAGATCACTAAAAAATCACCAAAAAATTTAAATGTGAAGAAAAAGAATTAAAGGTATCCAAACCCCAATCAATCAATCCTGGACCACAACACCCACTCTCAAAACTCAGCAACCAAAGTATCTCAAGCATCCTCCAAAAATCCTTCGCAAGAACTTCACTCATCCTACAATTTCTAGCATTGACAAAAATACCTAGGAGCAGCAAAGCAACCCCATCCCTCTTTGAAATTCTAAATTTATGAAGTTCATGATTGAAGAAATAAAAAACCACATCAAATTACTCATGCCAAACTCCTTCTACACCAACAAAATAATGACAAAGGGCTTAGACTCCATCACCCACCATGACATCTACTAATTCTCGAAGAAATCACATTTCAAGAGATGCCCACTTACAATTCGAGCATGATACAAGGAGAAAATAAAAGGAAACTACAAAAAACCCACTATATCTCCACATAGCTTAGAAGAAAGCACCAAGGACAACAAGCAGATCTAAAATGAATTATTAGGCCTGTCACACCTGACCCACACTTTTCAAGTTTGTAAACCAAGGGGAGGAGATGATCAAAAAGCTGACAACCTTCCCCCAATATTTTGAAAAAATCCACAACCACCTAAACAAGAAATCACTACTAGGCCTAGCTAGGCACAGACCATAGGGAATCGAAACATCAACTTTTAACTATATTTGTTTAAGTTTAATTATTTATAGTTTTGATAATAACATTTAATACGTATAATATACTACAGAAAAAAATACAATAATAATTATATTTAATAAATTTTAATGTGCTCTACTATCACAAACCATTACTCTTATTAAAATAAATCATTTATCATATATTAAAATAAGAAAAACATCCATCCACAATTAACCATGTGCAATAACAATCCATAAAAATAGGCACAAATATAGATAATACCCTTGAAGTAGGGAAACACCAAAAGTACTCCTTAAAGAATTAATCACACCAATATATTCCATAAACCACGATTGGTTACAAAAATACTCGATATGATATTTTACAATGATAAAATCCCTTCATTATATGCCCATCCTTATAAGGCCTTCATCTTCCTAAATCCTTCATATTTCTAAACCCTTCATCTTCCTCATTATTATTATATAACCAACCTTGGATTATATGTGGGCCTATGCCAATAATAAAATATTATATTATTCCTATCCATAGGTGCCTAATATTCCACCCCCTTTACAAATGTTTCATCCTCAAAAATATAAAATAAACTAAATAATACTATTTTCTTATCATGGTAGACAATTGGTACCACTCTTGATCACCCAACCACCCATGTGGAATCTTGATAGGTAGTAACCTTTGCTACTACTAGGATTTTGTTGTGTCACTTTGATATGCATATTTTTTGCTCCTATGGTTATGTGTATGTCCATTGTAGTTCTTCTATTGCTCTATACTCTGATTTCAATATTGTAGCCTTTCACAATAATATAAATGATAATATATTCTAACCTTAGCTTGTTGTTCTACATTTTTTTACTCTTCAATATTTTGTGCCTCTATTTATGTTCCCCCTTGCTACCATATTTTAGTTCATCCTTGAACTTTGTTTTTTTCTTATTATTTAGACTTTATTTTAGTTTCTTCTATGGTTCTTTAATTTGTTTCTATGCAATAGCTTCTAATTTTTCCTCGGATCTCTATCTCTTGTACAAAAAAATATCTTGTACTATTATCTTATTTTTCTTGTATTAAAACTTTATGAACATATTTTGTATATTAATGTTAACAATGCCCAAAGAATCCAACCAAGGATAACCTAAAACAATGTCCTCATCACCCATCTCAAAAGCATAAAATTTTAAATGTAAAAACTATTTATCCATGGTGATCTTCAAATATTGTAAAATCTAAATATTCCTACCCTTAGACTTTATATGCTTAATTTTTATTGCTTGGGCCTACAACCTTTTAGTGAAAGCAATATTAATACAATTATACCTCCTACTAGGGTTAATGGAAATAATAACCTTTTTCTTCTTAATGAAACTATGAACTTACAAAATATTTTTTTTAACATTAACAATATTTTTTTGATCACTCTTTGGCTTATCAAACATAGAAGAGGTCATTCCATTAGCTTGAATATTGTCATTTGCACTTTTCCTTCTATCATGTCCATTTTTTCCATTTTTTTTGTATAGTCTTTGGGTGTAAATCTAAGCTTAGTGAGGTCTCTAGTGAAGTCTATAGATTTTTTTTTTTTTAAATATAGGATCTCAACCAAAATATTTTCTCAAATAAACTAGAGTTTAATAAACAAGAATTTCTCTCTAAAAAAAATTCTCAAATATCATCTATTTTTCTTTAAATAATTAAACCTATAAATTTTATTCAAAATAAAATAAACTACAACTAATTTACTTATCCCAACTAGCATATATATTCAAATTATATTTAAAAATTTATGATTTGAAAAATTATTTCTACCTTTGTTTTAGATCCTTCAATACTACTAGATTCCCTTATATGACCACTCATTTTCAATATCTTCAATTTTTTAATATAATAGCACAATAATATTCTAAATCAAACCATAAAACTAAAAGATGATTTTTATTTTATGATAAATTTTTACATAGTCAAAAAACAACATCAAATCCTATTTTTCCTATGGTAATTCTACTATGAGGAAAAGTGTTATTCTCCACAGTATTCACTTGATGGAGATTAAACAGTGTGCTATTTGGAGCTCGATGAAAATGGTATTGGATTATACTAAGGTGGTGGCCCAGATGTCTAGAGGAATTATTAACGAGATTGACTCTTTGACATAGAATCACCTCGGTTCACTCACTGGTCATCTCATGGTTTTTCTGGTATTGTTGGGTCCCTCCTTCTCTCTATTTGTTTGGCTCCTAATATGTGTTTTTGGTATCTATTTTATTTGTTCAAGGTTTTGGGGTCCCTTTAGAAACTCTCTTTCCTATTAATACTACCAAAAAAACAACAATAGTTCATATTCAATTACTCATAACTATTTCAATCAATTAGACCAATCATTTTTGTAGTACTCAAAACAATGGTGCAAGAATTTTTTAAATATGACCATTGAAAAAATATTTAGCTCCTACAAGATTAAATAGTTTAAAAAAAAAATGTTCCAATTTCTACTTTATTAGAATAATTTTTCTAATACTATTTATTATGAACCTTTATATTTCAATTAACAAAATTATTCACCATATATTACACTAAAATAACAAAACATCCATCCATAATTTATCATACACAATAAAAATTCATAGAAATATATACAAATATAGAAAATACATTTTTTATTTTAATGAACACATACCCATCCCTTCATACACTCACCCACACCCACACCACAGAAGAGACAAACCCCAAACCCCAAACCCCAAACCGTTTGCACTATCCCGCGGGACAAAACCATTGAGGTAGAACAACATCAAAAGCACTCCTCAAGGAAGAAATCATTACAATTTGGTCCATGAGCAAAAACTATTATAAAAATACTTGATATGATTTTTTTACAATCACAATATCCCTTCTTTATATATCCATATTCCTAAGCCCTTCATTTTCCTAAACATTTCATCTCCTTGTTATACTATAATAATATAACCAATTTTAAGTTATGTGTGAACCTATACCAATAATACAATATTATATTCCTATCCTTAGTTATCTAACATATATGTTTTCACAATTCCTTTATAACCATTCAAATATAGGTCTCTCCCCCAGACACTTAATTTTACTGACAATTTGTGTAGACTTTATGCTAATGGAAAATAATTGATCTTGACACGGGAGATTAACATTATTGCGAGCTTAGCAAATTTATATGCATTTTACATTTAATAGTGTACAAGTGGAAGTGGTTGCAAATGGATACTAATGGAAACATATGTTGTACCACATTATAATTAAATGGATAAGTATGAATAGTAATTTTTACAGTTGTTTTTTAGTTTGATCGGTTTGATAATTGTAAATAAAGGTCTAAGTTGCATATACTAAAAACATAGCAACCAAAAATAATTATATTAATTAAATAATATTTTTTATAAAATAATTTTATATAACATATAAACCTTGAAAAACTACTTTATTATTTTACTTCTTTCTTATAAAAAAAGCTAAATGCTATCTATTACAAGTACACAATATAATTATGTATACATTTTTAAAGAGCCAACATTTGTATGGGTAGAACAATCTTCTCTAATAGATATGTCATTAGTATATTTAACATGTGATTAGTATGAAGTAAATTTAAATCGTTTTATGGACTGTTAATTTTTCTAATTAGTATTGCTAGCAATTTTTGAGGCATTCACGTGTCCATCGTCATATACGTCTATATGTCAGTTGATAATAGATTTTTTAATTTGTCTGTTGTACATTTACAACTGATACAATATTTAAGTGGTTAGCTAAGGATTAATATAAGCAACATCAAAATATGTTAACGTTGACTCAAAGATGGTAGACAAAGATTCCTTTAAAAAAAAAAAATTTGGAAGATGGGAGTGAATAAGACAGATTTCCTTTAAAAAAAATAGGAAATGTTCTGAAACATTTAAAAAATTATAATCCCTTAAGCTTATTTAAAAATATAAAGTCAATGATAGAATTTCTATTGCTTCATAACAACGATGTTACATGATTTACAAAATAATTTTATTTGTCATCGAAACACCTAATAATTATATAATAAAAATAAATAATAATTAATAAGATAAGTTTCTCTGCGACAACTGCACTGATGATGCAGAAGTAGTAGCCAGAAGAATCGCCGGCGTCGCAGAAGAGCAACTCAATATAATTATTCCCCAAACCAAATACAAAACGAAAAATTTTGAAACCTAAACTCAGATAAGCATATTTATTGGACTGTGGGCTGAGTGCTGTTTCAAACTTTGGGCCACGCTAACAGCGCTTGAATACTTCAATAGATTCCTGAAAACATCGATTTCAACAGCGACGATGTTATCATGGCCTCCTGCAAGAAATTCAATTTTCCTTAATCTACTTTAACAGGGAGGATGAAACGAGCGTACCTAAGTTTGTCCAGTGCCATCAGAGATCGCCCCAGACGACTCTGCTGCTTTCCAGATCCTCTTCCAAGCACTTGTTGCAGAAACTGATCCAATTTTCCACGTGCACGTCTGTCTGAGACATGACATTCCACTCCAAGCCCAACAAAGGATCTTCGGCCTCGTTATTGCAATTTTTTGCAGAAGCCACCGGCCCTTTATTGATTCCACTCGTGGCGTTCCCTGCGCTAAATGGGAGGATATGCTTATGGCCTTCGAATAACATCAAATGCTTAAACAGCTTATCCTTTCTGCAAAAGGTGGTGCCGCAGGAGCAGCGCCACCGGCTGTCTCCGCAGTCCCTTTCGTGGAACTTCATATCTGAAACAACGGAGAAGTCCTTGCCGCATTTGTTACAGCTATATATCTTGGGGCAGTGACATCTCTTATAATGGTTCCTCAGACGGGAGAAGGATTTGTGGGGCCTGAACTTGGGATGACGCCTGTTGCGCCGACATTTCTCCACGGGACACGAATACGATCTCTTGGCCCTCTTGACGGCCATGATCGAATCTGCAGGATCGCCCCTCGCCATGAGAGCTTCCTGCGTTTTATATTTGTCTCCATGGGATCGCATGTGCATGCGAACGTTCCCGTTCCGCCGGAAACCCTTGCCGCAGATCTCACAGAAATGGATGTGTTCCACCAGAATCTCGTCTTCATTCACCTCTACAATTTCTTCTACTCCTGTGAACTGAAAATCTTCACGCCGTTGGAGATCAGAAAAGCTTTTCGATACAATCGCAGCTCCTGTCACAATAACCTCGCGGAGGATGGAACTTATGGCCGAGTCCGCCTGTTGATGATCTTCGGTTACCGTTACCTGGAGTTCAGATTGACGTTGATAAAATTCCTGTAGTTGCTCGGCTTTCTGGCCGAGGCACGAAATCCTCAACACGAAGTCGGAGAGACTTGTTTCTCCGGGGAAGAGACCGGCCGTCGGCCCCGCCCCATCCAAATTGTTTCCCTCTAAGCCGCATTCGAACGCGGGTCGTCCGGAGGGAAAGTTATCGCTGTGAAATTTATTGTAGCCTGGAAAATTTCTGTCGCAGTCAAAGGGTTGTGAAAAATTAAAGTCTTGCTCAAAGTTTTCGGGTGGAAAAGCCATCGGAATTTCCATGTAGCCCTTCAGTATTCCTGCAACGCAACGTCTGTTTACACCATAGAGGAAAAGATTTCAGGTTCTTCTATTAAATCCCATCCAATGGTATATTGTTAGTATATCACGACAATGCATGTCAGAAATAAAAAAAGTACATTGTTAGTATAACATTTATAATTAATTTTTTTAAACCACGACAATGCATGTCAGAAATAAAAAAAGTATGTCACTCTTATTTATCTTAGACATGCACACGTCGTTATACTTTAAACTTACGGTTTAAACTGTATCAGAGAGTTTAAACCAGACGACTATGATTTTGAACCATAGATGTTATGATCTTAGTCTCTAAGAATTCATAAATAATTTTTGTTATAATAGTTAGGCTAATGGAGCCGCGTTTGACCTGCAACTTCACAAGGCAGACCAACCTTAATGAGAGCTTTCCCAACACATTAAGTTACAGCTCACGTTTACGCGTGTTGGGCGTGTGGTATACTTGTGGTGGTTCCGCTGTTTTTTCTTTACAAGGCTGATTTGTCTTAATTTATCAGAACAAAAAGCATCATTCAAGCTTCACAACTCACCTTTGATATTATTTTATTAGCAGAGATTATGTCACAAAGAGTCTTTGATGAACTGGTGCACGTGAGCAGAATTAGTAATCTTGAAAACACCATTTCTTCCAAGTGCGCCGCCATCGTTATTGATTGATAAGAACAAGATATATGTAATTTACATGAATGTTCTTGCACCTGTTATCCCCTCACTATCAAAGTAAATTACACGGCATGATTTTTAAGCTATGTGAATATCTATATCATTTTAGAAGTTTCGCTCGAGAAAGACTTTCATGGTTGAGTTGAATGTGAAAATATAAAGCAGGTGCAGGAACTTTCATGTAAATTACACTCCATGATTTTTAAGCTATGTGAATATCTAAATCTTTTAATTATTGCTATGTTTGATTTATAAGTATTTGAATTTGTATATGTTGGCCTTTGTTATATAATGGATTTGGTAAGAGAATCCATCAAGGAGTTTGTTTTTAGGAGAATTCATGGTTTCAGTTTCGAGAGGGCATTTGCCTTCCATAAAAAGAGGGCACTTCTATGTTGTTTTTTATGTTTTTACCTTAGGATTTGAGATTTTGGAAACAATTACGCATATTTTAAACATTTCAAAGACATTGTCCTTCCATCGGTGAACATCCAGGTTTTGAAAAAAAATTAGGATACTCTTGTGCTATTTTAGGGTTTTCACCCATATTTGGATTTTGCATAAGGTTTTGCATATTATAGGGTTTAGAGTGAAGAATTGGGACAATTGTCGCCATTTGATGACAAGCCCAACTTTGTTCTGGAGAAGTACAGAAAAATAGTTCGCATGGGATATGAGGTTTCTATGATGGACAAAACTCCATCCCTCAATGATCTTGAATCTCAGGTTCCCTTGACTCCCCTTGGGAACCTTGTAAAAATTTCCATGAAGAAGATTTCAAAGTCGAAGAGCGAGAGGAGCTTACCAAAGGGTTACATTGTTGATCAATCAAACCCTAATCCAACAACAGGTCAACCACATACAAATCAAGGTAAGCCCCTTTTAGTTGTTCTTCCTGATTTATTTTATGAAGTAGCTAATGACTTGTCTCAACGTATTATCATTTTATTTTTTTATGCGGGATACCATCTGAGGCTGAATTTCTCAAGTGGGTCATGGAGGTTTAGGAAAATACTAGAGGTTGGATAGTTGAGGATATTTGAGGGTTGGGAAGGGGTTACATAGCAGTCTCATATGTGAATCTCAGACATGTCAAAAAAACCCTTCAATATTTAACTTGGGTTATCTGCAAGTAAACTTGTTATCTGCAAGGCTCGTCTTTGGATTTTCATCCAAAGGGTCCCTCTAGGATAAAATACCCTTTGTAGATAGAGTTTCCATTTTTATCTCTTTCATGTCACCCCTTTATCAATAAAATTGATGCTATTCTTGATAAGATTTTGTGGTCTCACCTGATGTCAAAAAAAACTATCTAATTATAGAGTGCAACCTAGTATTTGTGTAGAAATGGACATATTGTAATGACCCTCCTCACATGACCTTGTTAGAAAAATAATTAATGAGTCAATTTACATTTTTCTTTAGAATGTGATACTGCTAAATATGTTATAAATATAGGTTAAGAGAAATTCCTTGGACAGATAATCGAAGATGATGGAAAAAGGTAAAAGGGAGAAATGATGATTCAATTCATGAGTACATTGAAACTCACGTGAATGCATAGCATGTAGTTGCATATGAATATTCTGTATATGTGTGTTTATTTTAGAAGTTCATTGTTGACGTTTATCTAGGTGGTAATGAAGATATCTTGCACATGGGAGCTACCCTTTGTTAATCTAGCAACAAATGTGGAATGGACAACCATATGTTTAATTTATAAAAGGTAAAGTTAGGAAAATTATTATTATAATAATTGGAAGCTTTGTTTGGAAACATGGAAAGGAAATATTTTCATGATGGTAATACCCAAACATTTATGCTTGAGTGTGCTTATCCAAATATTTTTATTATTTAATAAATAAAGGAAGCATGATATTTCTTCATGTTGATGGTTGAGAACGTGCTTTAATAATAATGATTCAACCTTCTTCTCCATCTAGCGCATTGTATGGAGTTGGTTTAGTTGTGATCTCTGAGTTTTTATATTGATGGAATATGGGTGAAGAGGGGATGGTGGTGAAAGAGAGGAAGGGGGGATAGGATAAGAGGAAAAAAAATATTCTGTAAGGAAAAAAGTTGATTGAACCGAGGAGGAAAAAGTGAGCAACACATAGGTTGTTTTCATACCATTTGATTTTCTGTTTGATGTCTTTAAAATAAATGGGAAAGGAAATTTTTCGTATGTGTGCCTATTGGGAGCTACAATGACTATGTTAACATGTTGTTTGTTGTAAATGATATTTTCTTGACTATTGAGAAAATATTGATTGCACCATAGAAATGATAAAATGGTGTTTGCTTTGGCTATGGTAAATTATTTATTGCACCATAGAAATGATAACATGGTGTTTTTTGTAAAATATATAGCCTTGGCTGCTGAGAATTACAGTTTACGTGTATGTGTATCAATTATCATAGAAATATTAACATTGTATGTTGACCTAAGAACGTATAATAAGGAATGTGCATGATTGTTTTCTAAAAAGAAAGATAGCAAATGATATTCATGCATACCTGTATTTGGATATTATGAATAACTCTTTTAGATTTGATGTTAAAATTATTATGTTCGTCTTTAAGATGATGAAATAGCATCATGATTGACACCATGGCTTGATAATGAATGGTAACACAAGTGCAAGTGCATATCCATGAGTTGAGAGTAATTCAAAAAAGCGTGATGTAGAGGCGTTGTGTTTGTTTAGAGCCATTGTGTGCATGTGTGGTTTTGTGTGTAAAAATTGAACCTCTACCCTCTTGATATTATTGTATACTATTGTGTTGTGTGATGCACGAATAGTATATCATATCATCATAGTTACATCCATTACAAAATGGAAGAACCGTAATATGATCCCTAAAACAAAACAAAATAGTTCTAAGTGTTGAAGTGGCACCACCGGAGCTCACCTGTAGATGGAATACCTTGAAAAAAGAAATCACCTCTTGTTCGATAAGTTGTTCGATGTAGCCTTGGAAGGAAGGTTCAACGATAGCTAAATTTTAACTTAAAGGTATTTCTACCAAGTCTTGTGCAGAGGGCATTCAGATGTTGATTATCAAAATATACAAGAATTGAAGGATGTAAACATTGATGGTCAAAGTTTGTATCCAGCAAATGATGTTTATTTGTAAAACATTTTATGTTTGTATAAGTTGAAAACATGTGAACATTACCTTCTGTTAGCAACCAAAAATAAAACATGATGATATTTGAAATTTTATCCACTCACTTGGAGTTATTGCTAATGATATATCTCAAATTATTCTGGTCAATTTATTTGTATTTCAGCTCAGGTTTCTAATGAATGAAAGATATCTTTTCATTATTTATTTTGGCTTATGAACAATCTAGGTTATGAAGTTGTAGAAGTCTATTGTAAACGTAGTAGGTAGTAGAGTATGGATAGTAATATTCAAAATAATAACATATATCAAGACATAAAATAAATTCTAAATTCATGGTGAGGCGTATTACTAAATTGAAAGAAATCATATATAATGTAATTTCCATTAATTCAGCACGTAACTTCTTTGTGAGTTCACTAAATAGAAATATTGCTTTGAAATCTGAAGAGTACCTCGGAAACCTTTCTTAAGACGTTATAGTATAGGAGATCAATGGTTGAATAAGTTAAAGTTAAACTTGAGTTCTTTGGATTTGGTAGAAGTAAAATATTTTCAGACCATTATAAGAGTGTTATCGAGAACTAATTAGCTACCATCTTAGACTAAGATTATGGTCCTTTGGAAAAGGTTTTGTTTAGCTCAATTATTCTATGTTACAATATGTAAGTGGATTTTATATAAATAATTCTATATTGCTAGAATAGTTGAGCTAAACAAAAGCTTTTCCTTAGACTAAGATTATGCTCCTTTGGAAAACTTATAACTGAATAGTCTAGTATGAATTTAGAATAAAATGAGATTGCTAGAAAATAGTCCTTGTAACTATTGTATTGTTGTTTTTTAGTGCTAAAGGTTCATTTACCAGAGGTGTGGTAAGTCCTTGTTGAGCAATGAAGATAATATATTTATAAATTTTATAATTAGCTTATACCTTGTATTGATCATGTGAGAAAGGGTGTATAAGTTTTGAAAAAGAGAATTCTATTCTATTTTGAGATCTCTTTATTTATTTTAATATGAGATAGAAGTAAACTAGTTAGTGTATCAAACAAAACTAGTTGTGTAAGAGACCTTACTTCAAATTAATCAATTCCTTTATATCATCGAGAAGGATGATTGAAAATTTGATACACCCAATGATGCTAAGGTACAAGTGGCATAGAGTAAGTTTTGAAAGTAACTAAGTTATTGATGAAATTGATCAAATAAAGGCTAGGTTGGAAAATATTATGAGAGGCGGTATGGGATGCCTTCTCTAGGTTACTACCGGGTAGTACAATGATAAGTCCCATGCTCATTGGAATTTCCTAATTTGCCACGATGTTTGGTATGGGATAAATGATCATGATTCTTAGAGGGCATGTGTGATTAAGACCAAGTTTAGTGAAGTAATAGGGCTCTAGCTAGATCATAATGGTGGACAACTAGTTAGTCATTAGGCATAAATCTACACTGATCCCTTGCATAAATGAAGATTGAATAAGTTGACCGGTTGGGTTGTAGATTCAATTATGCTATGGGATAAGGAAATAAATAATATCCATATAGGTGTTATGGGCCCTAGAGTATAATACCATTTGTGGTTGGACCCCCATGCCAAAAAATGAGGATGTAAATGGGACAAGTCGATTCCACTAAACAACACCTCCATGGGAATTGGCCATTCTCATCCACTTGGGTAGTTGTCTGCTATAGTTCTAAACCCAAATATGGTGAAACATACCTATACTAATTTGAACTTATGATTATATTCAATTGCATGAATTAAATTTTGCTATAAACCAAAAAGTATTCTTATAAACAAACAGTAGATAAGAAACCAAAAAAAAATCCCTTGATAGTATTTTATGTTTTGATAGTGCAACCAAGTGAGTTAGGTTAGGGTTGTTACATATGGTATCAAAGCATAAGTGATTCTATTCTAAAGACTTTTTTTGTAAAATTTTAAGAACCCAAGATTATACTAAGAGGGGGGTGAATAGTATAAGACCAACTTTTACTTTTCTTTCTCAAACAATATTATCAAATATAAATATGGTGTTATCAATAGTAGTAATAAAATTAATGTACAAATCATCATACACAATAGAGACACCAATTTAATTTGGTTCATCCAATGTGGGCTACTCCATGGAGAAAATATTTCACTAACATTTTCTCAACAAATCTCTTGGGAATCCTTACCTATTCCAATATTTATGGACCTCTATCCAAAGGAGATATGAATCCCCTAATAAATTTCATGGACACAAATCCCGTCTGTTGGTTCATGGATATCTATTCATTGGATAACTCCTACTCCTTTATGTTGGCTAGTGATATTCTAGAAGACTACTACCTCCATTGCACTAGCTTGTGGATATCTCTCCACTAAAGACCTCTATCCTCACTCAAAAAACCTCTATCCTAAATACCCTAGATAATGGATCTCTATCCATTAGAGACTATTGTCCTCTACTTTATCACCTCCAAACCTTACTCTCATCTCTGCTCAATCTGTATCTCAAATATACACTAAACACTATCCTTGATCTAGCATAAATATGCTCACAAGTCTATCTTTGTTCTAGCACAAATATATCCTCAATCTGCACCAAAATCTATCCTCAAATATATCCTCAAGCCTTAACACAAAGCCTAATCAAATCACAAATCAGCTCTACTTAGATCTTCCCCAAGCCTTAATACAAAGCTTGAAAAAATCAATCAATCAATTATGCTCTCAAGTCTTCTCAAATACTTGTCTCAATTCTATCCACAATTTGTATCAAGACCTTGCTCAATATTCTCAACAAGTTTTTACCAATACTTGCCTCAAATATGTCCAACAAGTCTTTCACCAAGACATGCCTCAAATATATTCAACAAGTCTTCAACAAGACTTACCTCAAATCTTCTCAACAAGACTTCAAAAGACTTACCTCAAATATGCTAAACAAGTCTTCACCAAGACTTATCTCAAATATTCTCAACAAGTCTTCACCAAGACTTGTCTCAAATTTATTCTTAAGCTTTCACAAAAGGTTACTCAAATGAGTCCTTAAGTCCCCTTTAGGACTTACTCAAATTTGCCCACAAACTTTCATAACAACTTGCTTAACTATGTCCTTAAGCTTTCATAAAATCTTACTCAAACTACTGCAAATTTTGCATACAAAACTCAACTTAATCTATTTTAGAAAACCTCTTCAATCACACAAAAAGTTTCACTCATAATCTTGTTTAACCACAAGAACATATAGAGAATGGTCAAAGAATTAATATGTTTCACACTCACTAGGTTTTGTACCCAACAAAACACTTTATCACTTTCAAACTTTCTTTCAAATCAATTCAGAAATAAGGTATATTTTGTTTCACAAAACTTGAACTATCACTCTAATGCTTTCAATCAATAATGTTCATCCAACATCACTCAAAAATTCACTCAATGGAACACAACTTGCTTAAAAATCCTAACCAAATATTTCACTATAATTCCAACCACTCACACTATGGATCTCAAAACTTGACTCAAGATAATTCCAATGTCACATAACAATTATACTCATGTTCCTTCAACAAATCCTAGCTCAAGATAGTTTTCAATATCACATAACAATGATACTCACGTTATTTCACAAATCCTAGCTCAAGATTATTCTCAATCTCACATAACAATGATACTCATATTCTTTCAACATCCACAAATCATGCACATGAAAACTTACTCAAAAATTTCCAACAATTCTTATCAAACAATCCTTTACACTCCAACTTTGCATTTCACAATATTCAATCCAACATTATTTCACTCATAAGGAAGATGTGCCCATACCATTTATTTTTATGGAGATATGTCTTCAAAACCTGTCTTAATCACAATAAAATCCTCTTTGCCAATTTCAAGGTTAGATGGCAACAACCTATCTCAAAATTTTCCTCAATTGTTATTTCACCATATAAAAATATCAAGTCTCAAGTACACCTTATAATATCAAAACTTTTCAAAATAAAATTTGAAAAGATTCAAATAACTCACTTTCACAATAATTCTCTTCAGAATTTTAATGCATAGAATAATCAAAATTACTTCCTTATATCTTCCTACTCAAAGATGCATTTTCAAAATGATTAACACCACTATTCAAAAATAACCAATGTACTTTTCAAACCAAAATTTCAAATCATTCAACACTTTCAACCATGGAGAAAAATAATTTCAACCACCTTATAACTCCTCAAGTTGCATACCATCAACTTAGACCAAGTGCAATTTAAAAATTAAAAACTTAGATACCTTTTTCACATGCTGCCTCGGTGGGATTATATCCCCTGTCGTGTTGTCACTAGCGCCCTAGCCATGGCCTAACCACTGCATGATCTAGGTGCTCACTTGAGATACAAAAGTACCTCATGCACTTTATTCCTCCACTCTACACCAAAACCCCAAATAATATTTTTTCCCCTTTTGTTGCAATCGGGACTCGAATGTGAGACCTCCGCTCACCCAACATGTTACACGGCCATGCCTTGCCACTAGCCCAACCACATGGTTGGTGATAAGGCTTTAAGACTTAGTTTATTTAACCTCCATGTGTTTCTACCACTTTTAAAATATTAAAAACCTCTTGCCTTATGCGCTCACGAATTCACATCAAACCTTAGCCAATATTCACACATGCATAAATTTGGAGACTTGCCTTAATGTTGCAAGTCTTATGGTATAAATTGCATTCTTATTTTTCTTAGAACATCAGCGAGGGATATTTATTTAAATGTTTTTGCACCCAACCCTAACTTAGGGTTTAATTAATTTGTTTTATAAATTAATTTATAATATAAATATTATAAATAATTTATAAATAACCTTAGGCATTATTTTTAAACCTTAATATTATAATAATAAATATTATAATATTATTTCCTTTGGGCCTAGGTATTTTTCTTTTTCACCCTTAGACCTTATCTTACCACCTTTAATATTATAATAATAAATATTATAATATTATTTCCTTTGGGCCTAGGTATTTTCCTTTTTCACCCCTAGACCTTATCTAACCACCTTTAATATTATAATAATAAATATTATAATATTATTTCCTTTGGACCTAGGTATCTCCTTCCTTCATGGTATTTAACCAACATTTTTGACCAATCATGTGATGCTTTTAAACCAAATCTCTTGGGCTTAAAATATAAATATTTTAATCCTCCTCTTGCCAAATCCTTGCATTGATCACTGAAACTGACTCTTGACATCAATGACAACACAACTACTCAAAATTTCCAATACAATTTATGCAATGTAATGAAAAACTAATAATTACTCTTTCACCTACAGGTCAATGGAACCAATGCTATGAGGTGGGTCTTCAAAAAATCCTGCGAGAGGTAGTGATGAAGAAGCCACTGAAGGACCTATAATGGGACCAATGAGAAATAGAGAGGGTGCTCAATGTGAAGGATTAAATGGATGAATGAACCTCCTTCAAATGAACCTAGTAGAGAGGAGGTAAACCTTGCAAAGGTTGTATAATTATTGTAAAATTAAATGGAACAACAAAGGAAAGAGTTGGCCCATCAGAAAACCCACATGGCCCAACATCAAGATTTTATTGTAAAATAGCAATGGGTCATAGAAGACCTAGCTAGAGGGAGAGAAACTAGGTTAGGTAGGGGAGAGGAAGTACCTATGGAACCTATGGGATTCAATACTAGTAGGGCTAGGGTGAGTAAGAAACTGGATAGGAATTTTAAGAAGGTCTTAATATCCAAATTCAATGGGAATGGTGATGGTGGTACAACTAAAAATTGGCTAAATGAATTGGAATCATAATTTTCTCTGGTTGTGTTATCATATAAATCTAAAACCGCATTGGCAGTATGAATATGATTGAAGTGGCCCTATATTGGTGGAAATCCTATAATAGAGGGCATAATATAGAAGTTGATGACCTCATATGGGATGAGTTTTCCAAGGAGTTGAGATATAGATTTTTGACCAAATCATATTATGCAGAAAAGTTTAGTGAGTTTTCCAATCTGCATCAAGAAAACATGATGGTGTGTTATTACCACCAAAAATTTGTTGAACTATTAAAATATGCATCTCAATATGAAAGCAATGAAGAAATGAAGACTCAAAATGCATTTTGGGATTACATCCTAGAACTATGACGGTGGTAAATATGCACAACCCTATGAATTTACCCATAGTTTTTGATTTGGCAAGGAAATAAGAAGCTAACCAGGAGACTAGAAAGGCATATTTTAATTATCAAAATCTATTTAAAAAGTAAAAATATGAGATTATAAAATGGAAAATTGTTGGGTTCATTAAATGGAAGAGAGATCAAAACAAGAAAACCACAGGAGGAGACCAGAACAGACAAGGAGGCAAAAATAAATCTAATTATCAGGGTAATAAGTTTAGGAAGGATGGTAAGGAGTTTTCCAAAATATAGGATCAGAAATTATCTATTTTGAAAAGAGCTAAGGAGATAACATCTTAAGGCAAAAATGAGAATAGCAATAAGAGCAATAGAGCTCCACCAAATGGATGTTACATCTTCCAAGGAGCTCATTATGCTAGTAAATGCCCCCACCGAGATGATCTTCATCAAAAATATCTAGAAGAAGCAACCCACAAGATCTTTGTAGCCACAGGTAGTTCTAAAATTAGTGGTCAAATTAATATTTTTTTTTAAAGGAATTTTTTTTCACAAAAATGTGCAAATTTTGATAGATAGTGGATCAAATGATAGCTTTATTTCCACTAGATTAGTGAGGGACTTACCTGAAAGACCTAGGTTTTTAGACAATGGTTGGAAGTTAAATTATGGGTCAGGTCAAACCTAACATGTTAAACAATGTTTACTTGACCCTCACATCACATTGCCACAAGGAAGGACTAAATAGCATTTGTATATGGTACCTTTACATGCATTTGATATTATTATGGGAGTTGATTGGTTAAAGGCTCATAAGACTCTTCCAACTTTTTAAGAGATATGGGTGGAGTTTATGGGTGAATCTAATCAAAGGATTATATTTTATTGTGGTATATGTGGAGTTAAATCACACTTATTATTTTATATGCAGGTAAATAAAATTATTTGAAATATGGGAATTATTTTCATAGTTAAATTAAATAAGAAAGATGAAACTAAAGTGGAATCTGACCTCTTCCAAAAAAATCCTATGTTGAGAGAATTCAACGATGTGTTTCCAAAAGACCTCCCATGGTTACCTCCTGGGAGGGAGTTTGAATTTCTCTTGAATTATTACCTAGAGCTACACCTATTGCAATGGCACCATATAGAATGACTCCTATTGAGCTACAAGAGCTCAAAACACAACTCCAAAATTTTCTAATGACTAATTAAGCCAAGTGTGTCACCTTGATAAGTTCCTATTTTCTTCATTAAAAATAAATGCGATACCCAAAGGATGTGTATTTATTATCAAATGCTAAATAAGGTAATTGCCAAAAATAGGTATTTGGTGCCTAGAATTGATTATCTATTTGATCAATTGAAAGGAGCAACTATCTTCTCAAAGATTGACTTACGATCTGGTTATCACCAGTTGAGAATACGAGAAGAAGACACATCTAAATCAGCATTTAGGACAAAATATGGACACTTTGAATTTATTGTTGTACCTTTTGGGCTAACTAATATCCTAGCCACATTCATGAATCTCATGAATAGCATTTTCAAGGAGCAATTGGACTAGTTTGTGCTTGTATTTTTGAATGACATACTAATCTATTCCAAAATCAAAGAGGAACATGATCAACATATGAGAACTATACTTGGGATTCTTAAAAAAATCAATTATATGGGAAACAATCAAAATGTGATTTTTATAAACCATAAGTATAGTATTTGGGACATATTATTTTTGTTGAAGGGATTTCAATAGATCCCAAGAAAATAGAAGAAATTATTTACTAGCCACCACCTACTAATGTGAGTAAGATGTGAAGATTTATGAGGATTTCAAGACACTATAGGTGTTTTATCAAAGGGTTTTCAATAATTTCCAAACCCATTACAAGTATTAAAAGGAAGGGTAAAGCATTTAAATGGATAAAGTAGTGTGAGGAATTTTTTTAGGATTTAAAAGAAAGGTTGGAAACTACACCTATTTTGCAATTACCTGATCCTAACAAGAAATTTATAGTGTGTACTAATGCATCAATTGAGGGTTTAGGTGGGGGTTTTTACCCAAGGTGATGCAATTATTACCTATGAGTCTAGAAAACTTAAGAGGCATGAGATAAATTATGCCACTCATGATTTGGAGTTGGCAAAGTTGTACATGCCCTAAAGATTTGGAGATATTATTTGTTGGGAAAACCTTTTGAATTAAAGATAGATCATCAGAGTCTAAGATGCATCTTTACTCAACATTCATTGAATGCTAGGAAAATATGTTGGATAGAATTTTTAGCTAAGTACAACTTTAGCATTGAGTATATTAAGGGCAAGGAGAATAAGGTTATTGATGCTCTAAGTAGAAGAGGTTGCATAACTACAATTTCAAAGTGCCAATATGATCTAATAGATTGAATTAGAGAATTGCACGGAAGAGACGAATTTTATCTGAATTGTAAAGAGTTGGTTGAGAAAGAAACTAAAAATAATATAGAATTTATTTTTAAATATGATCTATTATTTTATAAAAATAGATTGGTTATCCCTAGTGTAGGGGGATTGAAAGAAATAATTTTAAAGGAGGCACACAATACTCCTTAGTCTACGCATCCAGGAGGGGTGAAAATGTACAAGAATTGGAGAAAATATTACTTTTAGATAGGAATGAAAAAGGATATCATGAGTTACATGGCTAGATTTTTAGAGTGCCAAAGAGTGAAAGTGGAACATTGACATCCAACTAGGAATTTGTACCCACATGGGATACCTACACAAAAATGGTAAGTGGTATCAATGGATTTTATTGTGGGTATGCCTATAAATTGATTTGGGCATGATGCAATCTTGGTAGTGGTGGATAAACTAATCAAGGTTGTACATTTTATTCTAGGTAATATGCAGGATGATACACCTATAATTTCTAGTAAATTTGGTAGAGAAGTGGTAAAATTGCATGGGTTTCCAGAGGTTATAATCTCTAAAAGAGATTCTTATTTTACCTCTAAATTTTGGTAAGCATTGCATGTGGCATTGGAAACCAAACTAAAAATTAGTACTTCTTATCACCCAGAGATAGATGTGAAAACCAAAAGGGTAAATTAGGTACTGGAAGATATGCTAAGAATGTACTACATGGATAATCATTCAAAGTGGTAAGACTATTTGTACCTAACGTAATTCACATACAATAACAACTATCATGCATCACTAGGGATGACACCTTTGGAAGCCTTATATGGGAGAAGATGTAAAATTCCCTTATCTTATGATAATTCAAAAGATCGAGTAATGATTGGGCCAAAAATTATGAAATAAATGGAAGATAAATTGAAAAGGATTCACCAAAATTTGAAATAGACTACAAATCACCAAAAAAGCTATGCAGATATCAAAAGGACACTAAGGGAATATTCTATGGAAGATAGGATATTCATAAGGGTGAAACTGATTAAAAATTCCATTAAATCTTCCAAGATTGACCCTAGATATGTTGGTCCATTTGGAATTGTGGCCAAGATAAGCCATGTTGCATACAAACTTACTCTACCATCAAGCCTATCCAAAATTCACAATGTCTTCCATGTGTTCCTCTTTAGAAAATCTATTTCCAATCCTACCCATGTTTTTGATGTCTCAAAATTGTAGATGACCGATTCGCTAAAAGTTGAAGTTCGACCTATTTGTGTGCTTAGTCTTCAAATGAAGAATATAAGAAAAATGTATAGTGAAATGTCGGGTCCAATGGGACTACTACTCGGATAGAAATGCCACATGTGAGAATGTGGTAGATATGCAACAACAATTTCCTTATTTGTTTGAGTAGATATAGACATTATAAAAACTTTTCTATAGCCAAAATATGTATATAAATATATATGTGCATATGGATATGACACTAGACAGTGAGTAGAGTAGTTGGTGTGTTTTGAGTTACTAAGTGGAGTAGCTTGCTTATGTGATGTATATATATTTTGTATTGCTTTTAGATGTTTTTATTGAAGGTAATATAATGCCTATAATGATTTAAATGCATGATCAAATATGAATGATTTATAGTTTAAAGATGATGTTCTTTTCTTTACAAGAAAAAGAAGAATGATTTACTTGTTGCTATAATTTTTCATGTATAAAATATTATATTGGATATACATAATGAATTACTTGATTATGCCATGAAACACATAGATTGTGTTTGTTTCAAGTGGGAGAGGATGTAATGCCCCTCCTCACATGATCTTGTCAGAAAAATATTTGATGAGTCAGTTTACATTTTTTTCTTTGGAATGTGATACTGCTAATGATGTTATGAATACAAGTTAAGAGACATTACTTAGATGGATAACCAAAGATGATGGAAAAAGGTAAAAGGAAGAAATGATGATTCGAGTCATGAGTACATGAAAACGCATGTGAATGCTAGCATGTCGTTGCATATGAGCATATTGTATATGTGTGTTTATTTTGGAAGTTCAATTTTTATGTTTATTTTGGTGGCAATGAATATGTCTTGCACATGGGAGCTACCCTTTGTTAATATAGTAGTAAATGTGGAATGGGTAACCATATGTTTAAATTATAAAAGGTAAAGTTAGAAAAATTATTATTATAATAATTGGAAGCTTTGTTTGGAAACGTGGAAAGGAAATGTGTTCATGATGGTAATACCTTAACATTTATGCTTGAGTATGCTTATCTTAATATTTGTATTATTTAATAAATAAAGGAATCATGGTATTTCTTCATGTTGATGGCTGAGAACGTGCTTTAATAATAATTATTCAACCTTATTCCCCATATGGTGCATTGCATGAAGTTGGTTTAGTTACGATATCTGAGTTTTTAGAGTGATGGGAGATGGGTGAATAGGGGAAGGTGGCAAAAGATAGGAAGGGGGGATTGAATAAGAGAAAAAAATGAGGAAAAATCATTTTTATCAAGGAAAAAAGTCAACTAAACCGAGGAGGAAACAACAAGCAACACACAAGTCATTTTCATACCATTTAATTTTTTGTTTGATGTCTTTAAAAATGTGGAAAATGAATTTTTTGAAGAACACATGCTTATACTAAGAGGGCGGGTGAACAATATAAGACCACTTTTTACTTTTCTTTCCCAAATAATATTATGCAATATATCAATGGTAATATCAACAATAGTAATCAAAGTAATGCACAAATCACCACACACAATAGAGACACCAATTTAATGTGGTTCACCCAATGTGGGCTACTCCACGGAGAAAATATTTCACTAAAATTTTCTCAACAAATATCTTGGGAATCCTTCCCTATTACAATGTTTATGGACATCTATCCAAAGGATACACCAATCCCCTAATGAACATTGTGGATCTCTATCAATAAGAGAACTTCTTCTCCTTTGCTTTAGCTGGTGATCCTCTAGAATACTACTACCTCCACTGCACTGGCTTGTGAATCTCTCTCCATTGAAGACCTCTATCCTCACTCAGAATACCTATCCTCACTACCTTGGCTTATGGAAATATATCCATTGGAGACTACTATCCTCTGCTCTATCACCTCCAAATCTTACTCTCAGCTCTGTCTCAAATATGCACTAAACACAGTCCTTCAGTCTAGCACAAACATACTTAATCTCTATCTCAAATTTGTACTAAACACTATCCTTCAGTCTAGCACAAATCTTCTCAATCTCTATCTCAAATCTACACTAAACATTGTCCTTCGGTCTAGCACAAATCTCTATCTTAAATATGCACTAAACATTGTCCTTCAATCTAGCATAAATCTTCTCAATCTCTATCTCAAATTTGCACTAAACATTGTCCTTCAGCCTAGCACAAATATCACTATCTCAAATATGTACTAAACACTATCCTTCGGTCTAGCACAAATTTCTATCTCGAATATATACTAAACATTATCCTTAGGTCTAGCACAAATCTATTCTACTATATTTTCCCCAAGCCTTAACACAAATCTTGAACAAATCAATCAATAAAACTGCTCTCAAGACTTCCCAAAGACTTACCTCAAATCTACTCAACAAGTTCTCCCTAGAACTTATCCAAACTACTCAACAAGTCTTCACCAAGATTTATTCCAAATCTGCATTGTAAGCTTCCACAAAATCTCACACTAATCTATCCACAAGTCTTCATCAAGACTTCCCTCAAATCTGCCCAACACGTTTTCACTAAGACTTATCCAATCTGATTTTAAGCTTCCACAAATTTATCCTTAAGATTTCACAAAATCTTACTCAACTCTATTCTTAAGATTTCACAAAAGCTTACTCAATTATGTCCTTAAGCTTTCACAAAAGCTTACTCAATTCTATCCTTAAGTCCCCTCTAGAACTTACTCAAATATTATCACAAGCTTTCACCAATGCTTATTCAAATCAATAACAAAACTTGCATATAAAAACTCAACTCAATCTCTCACATAAAACCTCTTCAATCACACAAACAAATTTCACTCATAATCTTGTTTGACTTACAAAAATATATAGAGAATGGTTAGAGACTCAATATGTTTCACACTCACAAAACACTCAATCACTTTCAAACTCTCTCTCAAATCAGTTTAGAATAAAGAAAAATTTGTTTCACAAAACTTGAACTATCACTCCAACATTTTTAATCAATAATTTTCAATCAACTTTTCTCAACCAATAACTCAATGAAACACAACTTGCTTAAAAATCTTAAACAAGTGTTTCACAATGATTCCAAAAACTCTCATTATGTAACTCAAACACTGAAAAAAGATGATTCCAAATTCACATAACAATGATACTTGTTGAGTGGTATTTTCACCCAATTGTGAAAGTACAACTCTCCTTTAGGATTTGGGTTCCAAATCCCCTCTTGCAAAGAAGTTAAACAAACAACTTCTCCAAGGTATCTGTTGTATTAGCATTTACATATGTATATTAATAATCTCAAATAAATATATTCAATTTAAACACTTGGAACACCTCAGTGATTGCAAGTAACTGTAAACAAGGGGCAATGCTAGTTTATTTCATCATGAAAACTTTAGTGATTGTTCATTGTTTCTTAGATTTTGATATTTTGTAGATGTTCATTTTAATGCCTTGAAAAGTTAAAACTTCTGGAAAATAAAAGAAAATAAACAAAATGCAGAAAGAATGAAAATGAAATATAGAAACTAAAAATAAAATGCATTCAGTATGATGCTATCCTATTACGACAAAACCGAAGATGTGAGGTTTCCATGCATGCAACCTAACCTATTGGACCTGCAAAACTTGCACAATCCCCATAGACTAAGTGTTGGTCCCTAGGATACGAAATAAAATTTAGGTTTCAAATATTCGGGTAATGTAACCCACAAAAGTGGCATTTAACATTATCTATAAATCCGAAATCTGAAAAATGAAAGAATAAACATTAAATCCATAGCATGCACAGAAGATCTCCTTCTTTCTTGCCCACAAGATGCAAATTTATGAACACTTATGCATTAAAAATATGTCATTTTACAATGGCAGAACTTCTGGTTTTTCCAAACTAGTCTATGGAAGAGAAACAGCTCAAATAGCCCAAAATGACTTCCTCGCCTTTGGCTCTGTAACTTTGTTTGTAGCGGTTTCTAACCATTGTACCAATCTGTACTTTTGCTTTTGTACTTTCTAGAAATGCTCTCTGCTTCGCCCTGTGATGCTTCGCTTCATATCCTAGATCGCTTTGTTTCACCTTCCCCGCCTTTTCATTGTTTTTGACTTTATGCTCGACATCGAGATGCTTGATCTTCTCTGTGAACTGTAACACTTATGTAGCCCTTACACCTTTATGCCATGTGTTCTACGCTTCTTTGCATGTTCCATAATGGCCCCCTATAAATCGTGACCAAAAATAGCATGTCGCGATATCGCGACATTTTTATGTATGTAGCTTTGCCCCTCTACTTGCATCACGAAAAATGAGACATGTCGCGATATCATGACATTTTTTTTCTACAGCCTTATCCGCCTTCATGCACCGTGAAAATAATACATGTCATGAAATTGTGACATTTTTATTCCCGCAACTTCATTTGTCTTCAAGCACCACGAAAATGAGACATGTTGTGATATCGCAACGTGTTTCTCCTTAGGACCGCATGGATGCAACCTATCACGAAATCGTGACGTTTTTCTCCTTCGCTGTGTCTTGTTGCACTTAGCCGTGAAAACGCGACATGTCATGAAATCATGACACTTTTTCATTCCTTACCACTTTGGCTGTTTTTTGTCATGAAATCACGACTCATTTCTCTTTCGGGCTGCCTTGATACTTTCTGTCGTGAAATTGTGACACCTTTTCATTTTGTACCACTTTGGCTACTTTCTGTTGCAAAATCGTGACACTTTTCTCTTTGGGCTGTCTTGCTGCTTTCTGTCATGAAATCGCAACGCTTTTCTCTTCAGCACCATCTTGCTACTTTCTGTCGTGAAATCGTGAAACCATTTCATTCCGTACCACTTTGGTTGCTTTTTGTCATGAAATCACGACCCTTTATTCTTTCGGGTTGTCTTGTTGTGTCATGAAATCGTGACACATTTTCGTTCTATTCACTTTGGCTGCTCCAAATAGCGAAAACGCAACTTGTCACGATTTCACGACACTTTCTTTCATTTGTTCCTTCCTCACTTTTATGCCATGAAAATGCGACCTGTCGCGATATTGCAACGCTTTTATCTTTTGCCCTTCATCTCGTCTTCAAGTCGCAAAATGGTGACATGTCATGATATCGCGACAACTTCTACATTGACTCTTCTCTTGTTGCCTTCAACCGTGATTTCATGACAAGTCGCGATATCGCGACATTTTTCATTTTGTCTTTCTCTCTCCTTTATGAACCGTGATTTCATGACACGTCGTGATATCACGACATTTTCTCTTCATGATGCATTCTGCTACTCTTATCCACGAAAATGTGACATGTCACGAAATCGCAATGCTTTTCTGTTCCACTGCACTTCACTTGTCTGAGCCATGAAAACACGACCTGTCGCGATATCGCAACACTTTTCAGTTCCACTGCAGCAACACGTTGCGATATCACGACAACTTTATTTTTTTGAGCAGCAACACGTCGCGATATCGTGACACTTTATTTTTCTTAGCCGTGACAGAGCAACATGTCGTGATATCGTGACAACTTTTCATTTCTAGCCGCGATGGAGCAACATGTCGCGATATCGCGACAACTTTTCATTTCTAGCCGTGATGGAGCAACATGTCGCGATATCGTGACACTTCTCTTTTGTGAAATTTTGCCTTTTCCTTGATTTTTCTAGCATCTGGGTCATTGCGGTCTTCTTTGAAAGCATGCAAAAAAGGTGGGTCCCCAATTTTGGGGTGTGTTGTGGATCAGCCACAACAAATGGCGACTCTGCTATCAAATGCTCTTGAGCATTTTGGTGAGAACCCAACCTGAAATATACAAGCTTAGATACAAGCGTCAACACATAAAATATAAACAAATACCGATAGATTAGAAATACATGAAACATCAGAATCATTAAGTATCAGCTCGATGTGTGCAATGTGTTTTCATTCCCTATCGCTTGAACTTGATCAACATTCCATTGTCGGTTTCACTTATGATTTGTATGCAAGGCTATGAATGATTTGTGCAGGATTTGATGTATGATGAAGATGCTAGAGATATAACAACCTGCTTTACAAAGGCTCAAACCTTCTAATATCATGAACAAACATATTAAAACTGTCAAACCCTCTTAGGACCAAATATATGTATACTGAATTAATTTACTAGATCCCAAAGTTGGTTATGTGTCACTACCATCTTGAACCCATGTGTAGGTGTAAGTGAGATCAGAGCTTTGGGGAATAGGATTCCCAACCTAAGCGAGATGGGAATCTAACCCTATCCTTACTACTCTGATCTGGAATTCATTACCTCACTTTGAGCAAAATGATTTAACCAGTTATGGATGAAATGGTCAGGCTAGTCTATCCGTTTGAATAGTCAGTGGTCTTGTTTTAGACAAGACATGCTGCCACACATGGGCATACTTATCCCCATAATCCATGATTTGGCTTCATTCATTCTCTTCTTCTTTATTTTTTTTATTTTTTGGACCTTTGGGATGACTACCCATCCTTGCTAGGGAAATTTAGTACGATCCCTCCAATTCAATATTAAGATGAAAATGGACAACATTAATTTTATTTTATTTCTTGGACCTTGGGGATGACTACCCATCCTTTGCAGAGGACATGTAGTACGATCCTTCCAATCCAAGATGATAAAATGAAAGATGGAAAATATTAATTTTATTTTATTTCTTGGACTTTTGGGATGACTACCCATCCTTTGTAGAGGACATGTAGTACGATCCTTCCCATCCAAGTTTTATGATAAAATGAGAGATGGAAGCTTTGGGGAATCGGATTCTCAACCTAGGTGAGATGAGAATTATGCCCTATCCTTACTACTCCATGAAGGTCAAATCAGAGCTTTGGGGAATTGGATCCTCAACCTAAGTGAGATGAGGATTTAACCCTATCCTTACTACTCTGATTTTAGGCTTTAAGCATTATGGGAGTGGTAAAAACCACTATTTTAAGGATAATGTTGCATGATAGGATAGACATGAAATATTCTTTTCACCTCACCTTTTCTTCCAAGCATGGTTTTGATCATTTTGCCCAAGATCTTCTTTAATGTGCATAGAACGTGCTTGGTTCAAGATATTTCGGGCATCAGTTCCCAACCTTAGGATCCTTTTAATATATGTTATGTAATAACCCTAAGAGGATTCGACACCTTCTCAATGATTGCACATGAAATGAAAATGTACCTGAGATGACATGTATATGCAATGAGGAATGTGACATGAGATATGAATGCACTGCTTCTTTTGAAATGTGGATGGAATATATCATCTACTTTACCATAATGTGTAAAACTGACAACTTCATGCATCACAAGATTCAAACGATATTATTTAAGATGTTTGTGTTACTTGTGGAGCTTTCTACAACACAATTCCAATGTTTCATATTCTCCTGATCTTAGGCATAAGTTGACATCTCAAATTTTCTTTTTTTTTTTTTTAGACAAACCAAACATGTCCATAGGACCAACACATAAGTTTAAATCAAAACTTATTCAATCCCAAAACCAAAATGCAATCCAAAAATGAAAATTTGAAAACACAAACCAAAACCAAAAATCAAAAATCAAAAATCAAAACCTATATACAAATGTACAATATAATACAAGATGGTGCAAAGTTTGGACTATCACTTCCCTGGATCCCAAACATGATTAGAACACTTCAACAAAAATATAATGTGATATGCATGCCAAGTGTTGTAGGAATCCAACAAAAACAATATTAGACCACACCATGCAACAACTTTTAACTTCCCTTGCTCACCCCACCAATTAGATTTAATTCCATTAGTACTCTCATAGGTGAGCGTTAAAATACTAAAATGATTAGACAATAAATGATATTCAATTTTATCTTGTCTATTCTTTAAAGCATAAATCTTATAATTCCATTCATAATTTGATTCCTGATTTAAAATTAGGCCTTCCTTTTCAAATGTGAGATGTTGCAAACAAGAGCCTATTTCTAAAAGTCTTGAATTCAAATTGTTTTTCGAGATTTTAAAGCAATCAAAATCAATCAAAACTTGACAAACTTCACCAAGATTTGACATTTCATCATTAATGACATTAGCATCCAAAGGGACATCATGTAACCCATCACTTAAAATTTTTGTAGCTACTACCAAAGGTAAAGATTTCACCTTGTCACCCATACTCAACCCATCATGATTAGAATTTATCACAACTTGATGAGTGTTAGTAGCTTTTTATTTTTCTTGATTGTCTTCTTCATCATCCAACACCTATTCAAAAACACCAAAATTAGGCACCCAATCAAACATGCGTCCATATTTTTCAAAACAAGAGCCTAGTTTTTCAAGATATGTGTCGTGTGACACCTTTCCATGATCAATGGCTTGAGTTGCCTCAAAATCCATATTTTCATTAGGATCATCAATAGTATCAAACCCACACCACTTAGGTTTTGTAATTTCATCATTTTGAGATGGCATAGACATTGTAGAAACAATAGGTGGATCAAGATTTTTGATTTCTTGCCCCTCAAGGGGAACAAAATCAAATGATTCTCCTTCTTTATCCATGGTAGTAGAATCATTATCCTTCTCCAACCTTTGATGAGATTCCAACCCTTCTTCCAAAACATTCTCAGATTTTACAGGACTTGTAATATCCTCATATGAAAGGGAAATTGTATTATCCTGTATATCAATAGGCACACAAATTTCATCAGAAGATTTGGAGTGAGCATACTCTTCCCAAGAATCATAATGATCATCTTTCAAAATCAAATTGTGATGCTCAACTATTTCTTCATCATATTTTAATTCATCAACATGTTTCTCATCAAATTTATCTTCACCTTCCTTAGATGGTTCAATTACTTCCAAAATTTGGTTATTGCTTGTATTCAAATTGATAAGGCTATCATAATCCACATGTGTAACCCATGATTCATGTTTAACATAATTTGGAAGGTGTGAATTTTTTGGGCCATTATTTTCAACAATGTCATCCAATGTGTCATCCGAAACAGATTCATCCTCATAGAATTCATCTTTTGGTGAGTCAAGGGTTTCCAATCTGTCACATGTTTCAATACTAGTTGGATCTAGTACTTCTCCCTTGCCTAAAATCATATTATTATGAAAATCATTGAAATTGATTTTAGAAACATCTTTTGAATCAAGATGAGTATTTTGAAGTTGATTCATACTTAAGAAAAATGGTTGATCTTGCATAGTAGGTTGAGGATTTTGAAATTGATTCAAACTTGAACTCGGTTGAGGTGGATAAATCATAGGGTGGGTAAAGGAGGTATTAAATGATTGAAGATTATATGATCCAAAACCCACACCATAATTTTGACAACTCAATTGTTGCTCAATTGCCATTGCTTGAGTATAGGCTTGTGACAAAGATGTGATTTGAGGCATCCCTCGCAAATATGTGGAAATGAGTGGGTCAAGAGCATTGATGTATATTTGGAGAGCCACTTCTTCTTGAAGAACATAAAATGTCACTAATTGAGTATATAATCCAAAGAACCTTTCAGAAAATGACTTCACATTTTCACTTGGTCCTTTTTTAATAGTGAAAAATTGCTCATACATGCGGATTGAGTCAACTTGCTTTCTGTTGAATTGATTAAGAAATGTTGCCTCTAGCTCGAGCCCAAGAAGTGATAGACCCTAAAGGAAGACTTGTAAACCAATCATATGCCACTTTGTCCAAGGTGTAAGGGAACATTTTACAAACAACATCATCATACCAAATTGTTAAGTGATTCACAACAAATTTGAATGCTTGAATATGTTCTTCTACAGTATTTGTCCCATTAGACAAAAATAAAGGAAGACATCTCTCAAAACCAACGGGAAAATAATTTTGAACTCCCGGTATGTTCAATGGGCTACCTGGCATCCACGGTGTAAACATAGCCATTAGTGAATCTTCAAGAATATAACTTTAATACCAATTTTTTTTTTTTTAGATCTAATCAAATCACATTATTCCTGTATGAACAATCAAAGCGTTAGAACAGTTCATAGTAATTCATGTCCTCCTTTTAATAGTACAAATTTGTATTGTTAAAAGAGGGCTAAAGATAATAATCAATAGGGCATGAAATATTCAAAATTGAAATCCCTGTAGCACTTAAAATCATAATGAAATAAACCATTTCAGGCCCTCCTTCTAGCGCCAATATGTTGAGTGGTATTTTCACCCAATTGTGAAAACACACTCTCCGTTAGGATTTGGGTTCCAAATCCCCTCTTGCAAAGAAGTTAAACAAACAACTTCTCCAAGGTCTCCGCTGTATTAGCATTTACATATGTATATTAATAATCTCAAATAAAGATATTCAATTTAAATGCTTGGAACACCTCAGTGATTGCAAGTAACTGTAAACAAGGGGCAATGCTGATTTATTTCATCATGAAAACTTTAGTGATTGTTCATTGTTTCTTAGATTTTGATATTTTGTAAATGTTCATTTTAATGCCTTCAAAAGTTAGAACTTCTGGAAAATAAAAGAAAATAAACAAAATGCAGAAAGAATGAAAATGAAATATAGAAACTAAAAATAAAATGCATTCAGTATGATGCTATCTTATTTCGACAAAATCGAAGATGTGAGGTTTCCATGCATGCAACCTAACCTATCGGACCTACAAAACATGCACAATCCCCATAGACTAAGTGTTGGTTCCTAGGATATGAAATAAAATTCAGATTTCAAATATTCGCCTAATGTAACCCACAAAAGTGGCATTTAACATTATCTATAAATCCAAAATCTGAAAAATGAAAGAATAAACATTAAATCCATAGCATGCATAGAAGATCTCCTTCTTTCTTTCCCACAAGATGCAAATTTATGAACACTTTTGCATTAAAAATATGTCATTTTACAATGGCATAAATTTTGGCTCTTCCAAACCAATCTGTGGAAGAGAAACAGCTTAAACAACCCAGAATGGCTTCCTTGCCTTTGGCTCTGCAACTCTGCTTGCAGCGGTTTCTGACCATTGTACCAATTTGTGCTTCTACTTTTGTACTTTCTGGCAATGCTCTCTGCTTTGCCTTGTGACGCTTCACTTCATCTCCTAGATCGCTTCGTTTCACCTTCCTCACATTTTTGTTGTTTTTGACTTTATGCTCGACATCGAGACGCTTGATCTTCTCTATCAACTGTAACGCTTATGCAGCCCTTACACATTTATGCCATGTGTTTTGTGCTTCTCTACATGTTCCATAATGGCCCCTTGTAAATCACGACCAAAAATAGCATGTCGTGATATCGTGACGTTTTTATGTATGTAGCTTTGCCCCTCTACCTGCATCGTGAAAATGAGACATGTCGCGATATCGCGTTATTTTTTGTCTACAGCCTTGTCCACCTTCACACACTGTGAAAACAAGACATGTCACAAAATCATGACATTTTTATGCCTACAGCTTCATTCGTCTTCAAGCACCATGAAAATGAGACATGTCGCGATATCACGACGTGTTTCTCCTTAGGACCGTGTGGATGCAACCTGTCACAAAATCGTGACACTTTTTCATTCCGTACCACTTTGGCTGCTTTCTGTCGTGAAATCGTGACTCTTTTCTCTTTCAGGTTGCCTTGCTGCTTTCTGTCGCTAAATCATGACACCTTTTCATTTTGTACCACTTTGGCTACTTTCTGTCGTGAAATCATGATGCTTTTCTCTTCGGGCTGTCTTGCTGCTTTCTGTCATGAAATCACAGCACTTTTCTCTTCAGCACCATCTTGCTACTTTCTTTCACGAAATCATGACACCTTTTCATTCCGTACCACTTTGGCTGCTTTCTGTCGTGAAATCGTGATGCTTTTCTCTTTCGGGATGTCTTGCTGCTTTCTGTCATGAAATCGTGACACCTTTTTGTTCTATTCACTTTGGCTGCTCCAAATAGCGAAAACGCAACCTGTTGCAATTTTGTGAAACTTTCTTTCATTTTTTCCTTCCTCACTTTTATGCCATAAAAACACGACCTATCGCGATATCGTGACGCTTTTATATTTTTCCCTTCATCTCATCTTCAGGTCGTGAAATGGTGACATGTCGCGATATCGTGACAACTTTTGCATTGACTCTTCTCTTGCTGCCTTCGACCACGATTTCATGACAAGTCGCGATATCGCGACATTTTTCATTTTGTCTTTCTCTCTCCTTTATGAACCATGATTTCACAACACGTCGTGATATCATGACATTTTCTCTTCATGATGCATTCTGTTGCTCTTAACCGTGAAAACGCGACATGTCACGAAATTGTGACGCTTTTCTATTCCACTGCACTTTGCTTGTCTGAGCTACGAAAATGCAACTTGTCATGATATCGCAACACTTTTCAGTTCCACTGCAGCAACACATCGCGATATCGTGACAACTTTCTTTTTCTGAGCAGCAACGCGTCGCGATATCATGACACTATTTTTTTTAGCCGTGACAGAGCAACATGTCGCGATATCGTGACAACTTTTCATTTCTAGCCGCGACGGAGCAACATGTCGCGATATCATGACATTTTTTCATTTCTAGCTGCGACGGAGCAACATGTTGTGATATCACGACATTTTTTGTCTTTTGTGAAATTTTGCCTTTTCCTTGATTTTTCTAGCATTTGGGTCATTGCGGTCTTCTTTGAAAGCATGCAAAAAATGTGGGTCCCTAATTTTGGGGTGTGTTGTGGATCAGCCACAACAATACTCATTATCTTTTAACAAATCCTAATCATTCACATGAAAGCTCACTCAAATATTTCCAACAATTATTATCATAAAATATCACATAACAATGATACTCATGTTCTTTCACAAATTTTAGTTCAACATAGTTCTCAATTTTACACTCAATTGTTCTTACAAACATTCAACTATCATGTATATGAAAACTCACTCAACAATGCTTATCAAATAAATCTTTTCACTCCAACTTTGCATTTCATAACATCCAACAAAACAATATTTCACTCATAAGAAATATGTGCCCATACCTTTTGTTTTGATGAATATTTGATTTCAAAACCTATCTCAATCACAATCAATCTCTTTGTCAATCTCAAAGGATAGCAAAAATCCTTCTCAAAATTTTAACTCAATTAATCCCTTCAAAATTAATTCACCATTACAAAAATTAACAAGACTCAAATGCACCTTATTATCTCCAAAACGTATCAAAATATTTCTCAACACATAAAAGTCAAATTTCTTTATCAATTCCAAGTCAATTAATGTATAGAAGACCAAGTTCCTTTATAATCTCTCAAAATAATATTAAAAAATTAAGCCCTTAAATAAACCTTATTATTCAAACCTTTATTTAATTTCTCAAAGCAAAAAATAATATATACTATTAAACACCTTATGACTCCCTACTTCCCAAGGCACTATATAAACTTATGTGACCTTAATGCGCTCCCCAACCTTGGTGCTATTAATAAATTTAAATAAAAAACTTTAGTGCATACCTTATACACCTTACCCATGTGCAAAATGGTAGCACACAACGTGTGCCTTAAACCCATGACCTCACTACTACCGTTGCACTCTAGAAGTTGTTGGACTACATGCAGACACAAGTCTAAAATCGTAGGTGCTTCCAGATGTTACTTCTAAAATATTTGGCAATAAAAAACACAATAGACCTCCTCAAAAATGACTACGCGGGGATTAAAAACCTCAAACTATTGCCACACAAATGCCTTAACTCTGCCTTAGTTACCAATTGCACTAACCAGCATTTTGGTTATGCTTGGATTGTGCCTCATGCACTTAAACCGTCACTTGCCACCAAAGGTTTTTAACCATGCAAAATGCCTTCTTCCTCTTAATGAAACATTGCACGTTTTATTTTACCTTTTGGTATACGAATAAATTTCATGGATAATTTAATCAAAATATTTAACCCTTTTATATATGCTTTGGCTAATGTACTTCGATATCGACAATTAGTTTTGAATTTAAAAATTCGCTTTAATAAATTATTTTATGACCTTTAACTTTGGCACCCAATATTTGTTTAAATTTAAATATTTTTCAACCTGCTCAATGGTTCTTTCCAGGAATAAATTATGTTTAACATCTCCTTAGACCTGATCTCTTCACCTCTACCCACAATGTGGAATATTATAATATTATATTTACCTTTTAAATCTGCTTCCCTCTCCTTGGGAATTCCTTTTAAAAATGCTTTTCCTTCCTTGGGTCTTCAACATTTTGGGCCACTTTAGGTATATAATATTAAAAATAAATTTTATATCCTATTCCTTTAAACATTTCCTTACCTTTTGGAAAAAACCTCATGATGACCTTGATGATGACTAAACTGAAACAACAAATTCTTGATAACTCTTGACATCAATGACAACAAAATTTTCTCATATTTCCAAAAATATCCCCCTTTGTCATTGATGGTAACCCATTTTCCTTTAACCATTTCTTTTACCTTTTCTATTTTTGCTCCCCCTGAGAAACTACTCCCCCTAACTGAATGATCTCCCCCTAACTCAAATCTCTCCCCCTTTGACATCAATGACAAAGGGCCAACTTTGGGGCTTGGGGTTAATAATGAGACTCTTAGCTTAGTCCCTCCCCTACCTCGTCTCTTGAGGTGGTTAATCCTGGGGTGGGAGTATCTCTACTCCCAGAATACACTTATATGCATCTTTGTCCACCTTCTTTCTCAACTGATCCTTCTAATTCCTCCAACTATTTTTGTTCCTGCTTATCTCTAGAAGTTTTCTCTACACCACATGGATATATTCCCAACATTATTTCACTTATAAAACTTAATTTTATTATTCCTTGAAGGTGCAAATATTTTATAGTCCCTTCTGGTGAAGCCATATCCATTCCTATCATGAACCCTACAATTAACTACCTTATGACCAAACTGATTACAAGAGTAACAATACCCTTGGAAGAGATGCTTATTTCTAAAGTTTCCATATTCTTATATTTCATGTGTCCTTCACTGTGTAGCCTTGTTCCCAAACCTATGACATGAGAAGCATCGTCCATTGAAGAAACCTTGCCTTGACCCCATTGGTCTCTTAGTCTCTTCTACCTTGTGCTACTTCCTATTCCATTTTTTCCTTATTTGTGCATTATTCCTTTCCTTGTTGAACCTTTTACCGTCCAAATTATCCTCATAAGTCTCACTCTCTCTTACACTCTCTTCTTTTGAAGCTTCTTCTTCTTTGGAGCTTGATATTTAATCCTCTTTTGTCCTCTATATTCTTCTTCAAAACCAAATCATGTCTTTTTTGACGAAGATCTTTGTACCTTGATAATCTTATCCAAGTTATTTGAGCTTCTCCCAAACCTATGTAGCTTTTTTTTAGACTCTTTTACTTCCTTCCTTAGTGAAAATACCTCATGCTCTAATATTTCACATTCTAAAACATTTTCCTCTAACATTTATTTAAATTTTCTTGTCTTAGCTATTGATTTGGTTAGATCTTCTATAATATTTCCTTTCTCTTCATCACATTCTTGAAATTGAAGCTTGAGTTTTAATTTATGCTTTCTTACCTTCCTTAATTCCTTAAGAGAATAAATAAGCTTACCCTCAATATCAACTTCTCCTTCCTCTTCATTTTATGATTATTTATATTTTAGATCATCTTCATTATTTTCTAATTCATCTTCAATAGGATCACTTCCTTCTTCTTCTATTGCCATAAGAAGACTTTATTCTTATATACCTTCAAGAGCATATTCATATTCATCTTCACTAAAACTAAGTCTATTCTTTATACAATGATCTTCAAGATGACCAAAGTTACCACACCTAAAACACTTGATAATCATTGGTGTCATTTTTCTAACATCACCTCTTTCTTATGCTAGAAATAGATTTTCTTCTTCTTAATTATTTGAGGACCTTCCATCACTATCACTTGAACTCTCACCTACCTTGTCTACATAAAAAATCTTCTTATGCCTTTGGAAGAAATTATTTCCTTGCTTGCTTTGACCATCTCTAATTTTCTTTCGATACTGGTGTTTTTCTATTTCCCTGTTCTTATGATCATGTTTCTCATCACCACTGATATTTCCAACTTCTGGACAATTAGTTGCATAGTGACCATATTTTCTACATTTAAAAACTTAACTATTTTTGTACCGTTATACTTTCTTGTGTCCTTTTTCCTTCTTCCATAGTTTTCTTCTTCATCACTATATAACTCATTACTTGAATATGACTTCTTACCCTTTTACTTATTTATAACTTTGAAGGCTGCTTATTTCTGGGGAATAGGTTCCTCTTTTATTCTCATCTCAAAGGCTGTGATAATTCCATGTAACTCATCCCTTGCCAAAAATTCAATATCTTTTGACTCTTCTATGGATGAAATTTTTTCACTATACCTCTTAGGACATGACCTTAAAATATTGTGAAAAACATCTATTTCTTCAAATTTGAACCCAAGTCCTTACATGGAGTTAACAACCTCATCCACACAAAGTAGGTATGCAGTAATTTTTCCTCATCCTTCATCTTTAGGTATTCAAATGTTTTCTTATGATTTAGTGATTTTTCTATCTTGACCTTTTTATCTCCCTCATATATACCTTTCATCTTATCCCAAATATCTTTTTCTAATGTGCAATGCATAACTTTTTAAAAAAAAATTAATGCAAGCATTTAGAATTTCATTCATTGCCTTTAAATTATTTAGTTGTAGGAGCTTACCATCTTTATCTATAGGTGGAGTAGTTGGTGGTATGTATCCATATTCAAATTCTTGTCATATTTCATTCCATAGTGAAAGCATGAGATTCTGAAATGAACGAAACACTATGCACAAAATAGAGAAAAGAAATAAATTGGAAATAACAGAAAGATGTATGAAAGCACAGCCTTCTTTATTCAAACTTCTTATCCTCGGTTACAAAGACGTCTCCTCCCTTTTTAGGGGCCAGGAACGTCAAATGAATCTCTGTTACAAATATACACAGTCTTCTTCCTTTCGCATGCCCACATGCAAAATGGGCGGGCCAAAGTGTTGTCGTCGCTGATGTTAATGAGCCCTTGCTTACTGCTGCTTATCCTACGTTTACAGAAACAATAAACTGTTTAATAGCACCTGCGACAAGAAGACAGAACGTTCGTCTTTGGGAAGTAATGAAAAATGCATGTGAAGGATTGTTTATGTGCGTGAATGAAATAACTCTACGTAAACCTGTCACCTTTTACAGAGAACAGAAAACAACATGCATTCGAAACAGCATAAAACGTAACTATTATTTTAACCTATTCGAAAACAACATATATTATAAGACGTAAACTGTCATTAAAACAGTCAGTTGATTCTAAACGTTGTTGCCTGTAAGTTAATATTTCATTATGTTGCATGATGATATTCAATGAGACGTATTGCATGATATGTTCTACGTAAAGTTTATTTAAACAACGTGAAACATAAGCCGTTTAAATACTGTTAATTCTGTAGAATATATTGAAAAAGATAGCATATATTAAATCGACTAAGAATGTGCATGGGGTGCCCAAGCGGGCCGCCCCGTTAGAGTTTAGTTTCGATGCCAATCCACTGGGAATGGGCTCGAAATCTAAGACTGTGGAGTGTCGGCAAATTATTGGATTCTTGTGATCCAAGGTCAGGTCTGAAAGTTCAGATTCGCCTTCTGGAAAACCACCCACCAACCTCTCTTTGCAAGAGATTCTGGATGTGAAGAAGGAGAAATCCAAACTGGTGCAGTCGGGTATCGAATTCAACAACACTTCGTTGTGTTTTTAAAATGCTTCGGGTCTCTGGATGAGCAACACTTCGTCGCGTTTTGAAAATGCTCCGTGGTCTTTTTACATTGCATTGAGCTAGTTCTTATAGAGGAATTTTGCCTCTGAAACATTAATGTCAAACCCTAAGTCCGTCACTGAGATTTGACCCTTGTTAGATGATTTATGAGACATGGCTCGCACTGACATCAGTAGTTATGAGGCATGGCCTCGGATCGGATTTTTTGTTGAGACTGCTTGTCTCATTACTACAGTTGGTGAAGTCCACCGTTTTTACAGACCCATGTGGTCTCTTTAAAAATGGGCACGCAGGGGTGCCACGTGGCGGCCATGCCTTGGATGTTCCGGCCATGTCAAAGTCCGCCTTTGATTGGAGAGGTGTCTGCTTTTAAATGCAAAATGCCAAAGTGTCGTGATATCGTGACGTCACGATATCGCAACGTCACGATATCGCAACACTTCAGCCATGGTTCCCCCTTGGGGCCTTAGGTTTCACGATATCGTGACATCTAAGTCCGAGGCTTCCCTCGGGGCCTTAGGTGTCGCGATATCGTGACGCGCGATATCGCGACGTCTAAGGCCGAGGCTTCCCTCGGGGCCTTAGACGTCGCGATATCGCGATGCGCGATATCGCGACGTCTAAGGCCGAGGCTTCCCTCGGGGCCTTAGGTGTCACGATATCACGATGCGCGAAATCGCGACATCGCGATTTCGCGATCTAAGGCCAAGGTTCCCTTTTGATTAAGGCTTGTTTGCTCTTGAATTTTTGCTTAAGGTTTGTTTGAACTTGAAGTTTTGCTTAAGGTTTGTTTGAACGAAGGCTTGTTAAAGAGACCAACTTTGCTCTGCCATTTTCCGACCTTCTAAACTGCTGTGTGAGTGGTTAGGACCACTGTTTGACCTCTGAGGGCTGCCTTGAAAGCTGTGTGTGTCAATGCGATCAGTGTTTGTAGTCACTTAATAGGATGGGTGCTGTTTTGGTGTCTACAGATGCCCCTTTTTGGGAAGTGCTGCGGGTGACGCAGTGTTGAGCAAAAATAGAAGACCAAGGCACTAATGATTAGAGTTTCTTGGTAACCTAACCAACTTTTGATGCCCCAAGTATGGAAAGGGCATGCATTCTTGAATCCTTGCTTCTGACGAGCTAAGGAGTTTGATTTCAAGTGTTAACCTATTTTGGTGAGGTATGACTTGAGCTTGGACATTGATCAGTCATGATTAGGCAAAGGGCGTAACCTTTTATCCATAGGGGAACCTTGTGTTCATGATTCACGAATGCCAAGTGTTTGATCAATTTGGTGATTGCTTGTTTACTGCCCCAAGCAGGAGCGTGATTGTCTTTGTCAATGATTCTTTGAATGCATGTCCTTGCCTTGATTGGGTGTGTGCTTGTTGATTGGTGACTAAGTGTGACTACCCCCTCAAGCGACGAATCGATGAGGGAATGACCTTCGTTAGAAAAGCGACGAGTCGCTTGACCCAAGATGACTTGTGCAAGGGTGCCTTGAGATGTTTTACCGTTTAAGCGCATGCAATTTCTTGACATTTGGACCTATTTTTGGTGGGTGTTAACCCTTTTGGTGATGCCATGATGGGGTGAAATTATCAAAAACCCATCTTCCCGTGGAGCGGTCCGGCTATGGTAGCCTTCTTGGGGAAGTAGGAGAGTGACAATTTGAGCCCCGAAATCAATTTTTTACGCCAAGAGGTTAAGTGCAAGAGAACTTGTGTCTGGAAATGCTTATTGCAATGTTTTTGTGTTGCATTTTTATGATGTTTTTGTTGTTTTAATTTTCTTTCTTTGTGTATATGTCATGATTTTATGCACAATGATTGATGTTGATGGATGCATGCTACTTTATATTGATGGATGCATATGTTGTGATGAATGCGAATGTAGGTGATATGCAGAAATGAAATGGATGGATGGACTTTGTGGTGTTTGGCTATGGCACAATAGACTATTGAGAACTCCATTATTTTGTTTTGAGGCGATTGCTGTGATACATGACTTTGTATGTATACATGTGGTTTTTCTTTTGTTTTTGTATTTTTTGATGGTTTTGTAAGGATGAAAAAGTGGCGCAGTTGGTTTAGAAATGTAGCCAAGGTTTTCTGAGACTCAGACGGTTTTAACTTACTAGCCATGACTGTACTGTATCTTACAAGACTTTTGAACAAGGTATGAATCGGACTTGTTTTTGACCAAGTTATTTCACATCCCTGTGTGTGCAATTGAGTTCATTTATGTGGTATTTGTTAGGATACCGCCGAGTGCCAGATGGGCTTTCAACCAAACCTGTCATTGAGGATCACCTAACTAGCTCCACTAACTCCTTTGTTGTATTTAGTTAGATTAATCTATGGTGTTATCTAGGATACCATAAGCTAGCTCATCCACATGCAAACATTGGTCTGCACACACGCAAAGTGAATGTGACAGACATATCGTCATGCGGGTAGGATACCACCATTGCCAGATAGGCTATCAACCAAACTTGTAATGAGGATCACCTAGATGGTTTTTCGAATGCTGAGAATTCCAGGGATTCAAGTTCAGGATGTTTGTTGGCTGAATGATTTAGAGGGTTGCTCGTCTATATAGTGATGAAAATCACTGTTTATTTTCTATTAATTATTTTTGAGCAAGGATTTTGAATAGTGGCGATGACCACTGTTATTTGATTTTGTGTTTTGAGTATTGTGAATGGTTTTGATCCTTGTGGCCTTGGGGATGACTACCCATCCTGGTTAGGGGCGGATAGTACGAATCCTTACGACGTTGGGGACCAAGGGGATGATGGAGGTTATGGAGTAAGGGCATTGATATGTTAGGCCTTAGGGATGACTACCCATCCTGGTTAGGGGAGGAGTATGAATCCTTACAACTTGGAGACCAAAGGTGAATGGAAAGTGTTAGGATGATGATTTGTTGGAATTTTGTTTGTGAATGGTGTTGATCCCTGTGGCCTTGGGGATGACTACCCATCCTGGTTAGGGGTGGATAGTATGAATCCTTACAACTTTGGGAACCAACTATGATTGGAATTTGGTAGTGGTGAAAACCACTGTATATGGAGGTGAGTGGATAGGAAAGAGCTTGTCCTTTTGTCAATTCTCAGCATTCTAGAACCATTCACACGGGGGGATGAGCAAGATAACCGTTTTGCTTATGGTGACCTGGATTACTGTGCAGGTTTCATATTTCGTTCACACAACTTGGGAATTTTTATGTGTTTTAATTTGTGTTGGGATGTTACGTAACAAGGTGTATTTCAAGTATGACTCTACCTTCGTAAAATCTGTCTGACTTGATACATTACATGGCTAAAGAGCAAAATGATGACTGAATCACGAAAAACCCTTGATACATTAAAAGACCACTGACTCTAGTATGGTAAAAGCAATGCATGGTGTTTTTGTTGTTTTTGTAAAATGGAACAGTTTGGAACAAGATGGACTAATAGAGCGATTACAGCCTATGGTGCCTTTGACCTGTACAACCACAAATATGCAATGTATGGATGCAATGCTTTAATGCAGCTATGCATTTTTGTATTTTTGATGGATTGGTTTTTGTGAATATGAAGATGAAGTGCGAGAGGAACTCTCTTATTGATGAATTTGAGTATGCCTAGAAATGAGATGCAAATTTTTGTTGTTTTTGATGATTTTTGTTGTTTTTGAATTTTCTTGATTTTTGACCAAGCGATTATGGAAATCCTTGGAGCATTTTGGGATTGACCAAGCGATTGCAGGAATCCTTGGAGCCTTTTGGGATTGACCAAGCGATTGCAAGAATCCTTGGAGCCTTTTGGGATTGACCAAGCGATTGCAAGAATCCTTGGAGCATTTTGGGATTGACCAAGCAATTTTATGGATCCTTGGAGCATTTTGGGGTGACCAAGTGATTGCGATAATCCTTGGAAAATTTGGGGTGACCAAGCGATTATGATAATCCTTGGAGATTTTGGGGTGACCAAGCGATTACAAGAATCCTTGGAGCTTTTGGGGTTTGGACTATGGCTCTTCAGGGGATAGAGGTACCCCCAGCTTGATGGTCTTTGCACTCAGGATCTGGCTTCGGAGGGATTGACATGAATGGATCGGCCCTATGCACGGATAGGAGGACAGGGTCTACCCCCGGTATTGATGTTGCTATGAGGTCTCTAGGTTGAAATTGATCTTTGTGTGCCCAAAGTGTCGGATGTAATGCTTGGTCCCACTACGGTGAGTTAACGCGCCACTCATGCCCTAGTATTATGTTTATTTGTTGACATACTTCATCGATATTTATAGGATGTCGATGTTGTTGCATGTGATTGTTGTGGGTTGTCTCTGTTTCATCCTCACCTTTGACCAGTGAGTACAGCTCATCAGAATCTAGAGATTTCGAGACATGGAGGATTGCATCATCAGGTAGCCCTATGTTTAAAGGTTGATCCTCTTCGAAAAGAGCCTTATGTAATTTGGGCCTTGGGAGTTCCAAAATGTTGGTCTCTACCAAATCTAAGTGCTTTAGCGCTTTGCAGGTATCGGGATACTTGAGCTCCTCATCTTTGGTTGGTTCTTGTTGAGGAACTTGGGGCTTATGGAGGGGTGGCCAGATAGCACCCCCCATACCTTGGTAGGGCTTTTCATCCCGCTCTTATTTTCGTTCAGATTCCTTAGAAGCTTTGTGATTAATTTCTAAGGGTGGCTCATAAACCTGGGTGGATGTCTGAGGAAGGCACCCGTCATTGGTTATAGGAGCAGCCTCCTGCTCATGTCCTTCAGGAATCGGGAGGGTAGCCTCCCACTCCTATCTAGGAGGTGTTGGGAGTAGTGTTTGATGAGGTCACGATGACCTGTCTCGCTCCCATGGGTTGTGCCCCTCAAAATTTTTTGTCTTATGTGTGTGAGGGGTTGGAGTCTTCTCCTGCATAGTGTGTTGGAACAACTCATCCTTCTGGTGCTGAAGGTGCTCTTTATTTAGAAGATACCATTGCTCTAACTGTTTTCGTTCTAGCTCAAGTTGCGTGAGTTGCATCCGGTGTGCGAAATGCTTAACAGATTCTAAGATAGTTGGTCTCATTGCCTCATGTTTAGAAGGCCTAGATGCCTCACCCATATATCTATCTTGGTCATAGGGATCCAAGATATCTATAGGCAGCCTCCCTCTGTTGGGGGTAGCAACATTTATCCGAGGCTCTGGCCTCAGTGTGTGACCATGATATTTAGCAGGTGCGGAGGCATATTGCTCCCATGATGTATATTGTTTTTGGGGAAGGCAAGGGTTTTCCTCGTGCTCTCTTTCATAAGTGAAAAGGGGACAGGTGGAGCTAGCTCACCCCGCATGAGAAGCCTTGTGTTCTGGATTTGTCTTTGTAGTCCTGACAACTAGAGGGGGTGAAGGAGGGTGTGACCTGAGTGATGTGGTTCCTCCCGTTGAACCCTATGTTGACCTAGCACTTCATCGCGTTGTGACCACTCATAGCGAGAATCTAAGGGAGCTCTCCTATGACTATGCCCCTCATGGAAGGGTGTGTGCTGAGTGTTATGCTGAACAGGAGTGCTCCTCGAAGAGGTGCCTCTATAGTCCCATTCCGTCGGGGCACGGAGGGGACTGCTTTGTGTGTCAGGCCGCCAAGGTGGTATGACCAAATCCTTGGGGCTATACCGGAGGTGACTTGTGCCTCCTCTTTGTGCACCTTCCATAGCGTCCGCCCTTGATCGGGTTTGGCTACGGGTGTACACCATTGTGGTGCTTCTCTAAGTAGATTTTATCTCGTTTATGATGATTTGTATTTTTGTTTACACTAAGCAGAAATAAACACACACGTACACAAACCATGATTATCTCTTATAAGGATTTAAATAGTGTGTCCTAAACTGGTTTAGTGCATTTTGATGTTTTTTTTTGTTTTTACAATTTTGGAAGAATGTTTAAATGCATAATGTTCGCTCATATGACTCCCATAAATGGTCACCCCTTCAATATACCATTGTCGGACCGATATACCAACCTCTCTATATACCCGCCCTTACGAGAGGGAAAATATAGGTACGTGAGAGCAGATGATACGTGGAACATAGGCGGTACGGAAGGGGAATCTCTCTATTTATGACACCTACCATAGAAGACTTATCCTCGCATGCTGGGAATCACCCCAAGCTACACTCGGTCAGCTTTTGTCAAGATTTACGTCTAGCAACAGTCGCGATCGAGGTAATGGATGCAATATCTCAAGCCAAAGTGATAATGGAATCCACCTTTGGTCTTGCTCAAGGGTTGGGGTTTTATGACCAACGCCTTGGTTTAAAATACCACGTGGTGTGTGGGGTTCATTTTACTTTGCAAAAATTGAAACAGGCAAACGAAAAGAAATCTTTCCCTAAGCCATACAAAGCTAAAAACCAGAAAACCAAAAAACAAAAAATTTGACAGAAGCTTAAGAAAACTCCTACCTCTTCTCTGCCCAACGGGATGTTTCTGATTTGCTCTAAAAAATGCACAGAGTTGTACTCGTCCCTGGGTGACGCGAATACCAAAACAATTAATCGTCCCTGGGTGAGACGAATATTTTATTCATCCCGGGGTGAGACGAATAAAATTTTGTAATCGTCACTTGCAGAGACGAATAACAGTCTGATGTTAAAAAAATAGGTACCTGTAAAAAAACAAGCAATTCTTAGATCAGTAATTTAATATAAAACAAAAATCGTGGACGGAGGTCCCACCGTGATCGCCACTGAAAGCATGAGATTCCGAAATGAACGAAACACTATGCACAAAACAGAGAAAAGAAATAAATTGGAAATAACAGAAAGATGTATGAAAGCACAACCTTCTTTATTCAAACTTCTTATCCTCGGTTACAAAGACGTCTCCTCCATTTTTAGGGGCCAGGAACGTCAAATGAATCTCTGTTACAAATATACACAGTCTTCTTCCTTCCGCATGCCCACATGCAAAATGGGTGGGCCAAAGTGTTGTCGTCGCTGATGTTAATGAGCCCTTGCTTACTACTGCCTATCCTGTGTTTACAGAAACAATAAACTGTTTAATATCACCTGCAACAAGAAGACAGAATGTTCATCTTTGGGAAGTAATGAAAAATGCATGTGAAGGATTGTTTATATGTGTTAATGAAATAACTCTACGTAAACCTGTCACCTTTTACAGAGAACAGAAAACAACATGCATTCGAAACAACATAAAACGTAACTATTATTTTAACCTATTCGAAAACAACATATATTATAAGACGTAAACTGTCATTAAAACAGTCAGCCGATTCTAAACGTTGTTGCCTGTAAGTTAATATTTCATTATGTTGCATGATGATATTCAATGAGACGTATTGCATGATATGTTCTAACGTAAAGTTTATTTAAACAACATAAAACATAAGTTGTTTAAATACTGTTAATTTTGTAGAATATATCGAAAAAGACAACATATATTAAATCGACTAAGAATGTGCATGGGGTGCCCAAGCGGGCCACCCCGTTGGAGTTTAGTTTTGACGCCAATCCACTGGGAATGGGCTCGAAATCTAAGACTGTGGAGTGTCGGCAAATTATTGGATTCTTGTGATCCAAGGTCGGGTCTGAAAGTTCAGATTCGCCTTCTGGAAAACCACCCACCGACCTCTCTTTGTAAGAGATTCTGGATGTGAAGAAGGAGAAATCCAAACTGGTGCAGTCGGGTATCGAATTCAACAGCACTTCGTTGTGTTTTTAAAAAGCTTTGGGTCTCTGGATGAGCAGCACTTCGTCACGTTTCGAAAATGCTTCGTGGTCTTTTTACATTGCATTGAGCTAGTTCTTATAGAGGAATTTTGCCTCTGAAACATTAATGTCAAACCCTAAGTCCACCATTGAGATTTGACCCTTGTTAGATGATTTATGAGACATGGCTCGCACTGACATCAGTAGTTATGAGGCATGGCCTCGGATCGGATTTTTTGTTGAGACTGCTCGTCTCATTACTGCAGTTGGTGAAGTCCACCATTTTTATAGACCCACATGGTCTCTTTAAAAATGGGCATGCAGGGGTGCCACGTGGCGGCCATGCCTTGGATGTGGCGGCCACGTCAAAGTCCGCCTTTGATTGGAGAGGTGTCTACTTTTAAATGCAAAATGCCGAAGTGTCACGATGTCATGATGTCACGATATCGTGACGTCGCGATATCGTGACACTTCGGCCGTGGTTCCCCCTCGGGGCATTAGGTGTGGCGATATCGCGATGCACGATATTACGACATCTAGTCCTTAGACGTCGTGATATCGCGACGTGTGATATCACGACGTCTAAGGCCGAGGCTTCCCTTGGGTCCTTAGACATCACGATATCGTGACGCGCGATATCGTGACGTCTAAGGCCGAGGCTTCCCTCGGGGCCTTAGGTGTCGCGATATCGCGATGCACGATATCACGACGTCTAAGGCCGAGGCTCCCTTTTGATTAAGGCTTGTTTTCTTTTGAAGTTTTGCTTAAGGTTTGTTTGAACTTGAAGTTTTTCTTAAGGTTTGTTTGAACGAAGGCTTGTTAAAGCGACCAACTTTGCTCTGCCATTTTTTGACCTTCTAAACTGTTGTGTGAGTGGTTAGGACCACTATTTGACCTCTGAGGGCTACCCTGAAAGTTGTGTGTGTCAATGCGATCAGTGTTTGTAGTCACTTAATCGGATGGATGCTGTTTTGGTGTCTACACATAGTACCATTAGGTGAATATTCATTCTCACACTCCAAAGTGCATAATTGTTCCCATCAAAAAATGGTGTTGTATTTCTTGAATATCCATTCTGAGAATCCATCTGTGTTCTTGTGAGATTTTTCTTCAAGCTTTTAAATTATTTTGAAGGAACCTGCTCTGATACTAATTGAAGAACACAAACTTATACTGGGAGGGGGGTGAATAGTATAAGATCACTTTTTACTTTTATTTCCCAAAAAATATTATATAATATATCAATAGTAATATCAACAACATTAATCAAATTAATGTACAAATCATCATACACAATAGAGACACTAATTTAATGTGGTTCACTCAATGTGGGCTACTCCATGAATAAAATATTTTACTAGAATTTTCTCAACAAATATCTTGGGAATCCTTCCCTGTTACAATGTTTATGGACCTCTATCCAAAGTAGACACCAATCCCCTAATAAAGTTTGTGGATATCTATCCATAGGAGAACTCTTTATCCTTTGATCTAGTTGGTGATCCTCTAGATGACTACTCCCTCCACTGTAATGGATTGTAGATATCTCTTCACTAAAGACCTTTGTCCTCACTCAGAATACCTATCCTCACTTAGAAGACCTATCCTCACTGCCCTAGCTTATGGAACTCTATCCACTGGAGACTACTATCTTCTGTTCTATCACCTCCAAAGCTTACTCTAATCTCTATATCAAATCTGCACTAAACACAATCCTTCGATCTAGCACAAATATACTCAATATCTATCTCAAATCTACACTAAACACTATCCTTTGACCTAGCACAAATCTGCTCAATATCTATCTCAAATATACACTAAACATTATCCTTCGGTCTAGCATAAATATCTATCACAAATATGCACTAAACACTATGCTTTGGTCTAGCACAAATCTTCTCAATCTCTATCCCAAATTTATACTACACATTATCCTTTGATCTAGCACAAATCTGGCTAATATCTATCTCAAATTTGCACTAAACACTATCCTTTGGTTTAGCAAAAATATACTCTGATAGATTTGCCCCAAGCCTTAACACAAAGCTTGAACAAATCAATCAATCAAACTGCTCTCAAGTCTTCCCAAAGACATGCCTCAAATCCGCTCAATATGTCCTTCCTAGAACTTGTTCAAATTGCTCAACAAGTCCTCACTAAGACTTTTTCCAAATCTGCATTGTAAGCTTCCATAAAATCTCACACTAATCTATCCACAAGTCTTCACCAATACTTCCCTCAAATATGCTTAAAAAATATTCATCAAGACTTATCCAATCTAGTTGTAAGATTCCACAAAAGCTCACACAAATCTATTCTTAATATTTCACAAAAGCTTACTCAATTCTCTCCTTAATATTTCACAAAAGCTTACTCGATTTTATCCTTAAGCTTTCACAAAATCTTACTCAATTCTATCCTTAAGTCCCCTCTATAACTTACTCAAATCTGCTCATAAGATTTCACCAAAGCTTATTCAAATCAATTGCAAAACTTGCATATAAAACTCAACTCAATCTCTCACAGAAAACCTCTTCAATCACACAAAAAAGTTTCACTCAAAATCTTGTTTGAATTACAGAAACATATAGAGAATGGTTAGAGACTCAATATGTTTAACACTCACAAAATATTCAATCACTTTCAAACTCTATATCAAATAAATTTAGAATAAAGAACAATTTGTTTCACAAAACTTGAACTATCACTCCAATATTTTTAATCAATAATGCTCAATCAACTTTGCTCAACCAATCACTCAATGAAACACAACTTTATTACAAACCCTAAACAAGTGTTTCACAATGCTTCCAACAACTCTCACTATGGAACTCAAACTTTGACTCAAGATGATTCTAAATTCACATAACAATGATACTCATGATATTTTCACAAACCCTAATCATGCACATGAAATCTTACTCAAATATTTCCAACAATGCTTATCAAACAATCTCACATAACAATGATACTCATGTTCTTTCACAAACCCTAGTTCAACATAGTTCTCAATTTCACACTCAGTTGTTCTTACAAACATTCACCAATCATGTATATGAAAACTCACTCAACAATGCTTATCAAACAAACCTTTCCATTCTAACTTTGTATTTCACAACATCCAACCAAACAATATTTCACTCACAAGAAATATGTGCCCATACCTTTTATTTTTATGAATTTTTTATCTCAATTTATGTCTCAATCACAATCAATATCTTTCCCAATATCAAAGGTTAGATAACAAAAATCCTTATAAAAATTTTCACTCAATTAATCCCTTCTAAATTAGTTCATCATTACAAAAATTAACAAGACTCAAATACACCTTGTTATCTCCAAACTTATCAAAATATTTCTCAACACATAAAAGACAATTTTCTTTATCAATTCCAAGTCAATTAATGTATAGAAGACCAAGTTCCCTTATAGTCTCTCAAAATAATATTCAAAAAATAATCCCTTAAATAAAAAATTTTACTCCAACCTTTATTTAATTTCTCAAAGCATAAAATAATATAAACTATTAAACACCTTATGACTCCCTACTTCCCAAGGCACTATATAAAATTATGTGACCTCAATGCGCTCCCCAACCTTTTTTTTTTAAATAAAGGGGTAAAAATTTATTGATAAAAAGTCTAGATTATAGAGTACAACTAAGCTTCCAACTAGGACTCAAATAAACATCCAAACAGGCTAAAACCACTAGACTAGAATGACACCCAAAAAAGACAACAAGAATAAACCATATTAAGTCTGTACATCTTGTGTATCAACTCCTACAGGCATTGAGAGTCCCCAGATGGGAGACTCCCAATTATCGATACTCCAAGGATCTAGTAGCTTAGAAGCCCTTTTGGCCAGGTAATCAACAACCACATTCCATTCCCTTGGAATGTGCACAAAGGATATAAATTCAAACTCTTCACTCATTCTAAGAATCTAAACGGCTACAGATGCCAACAGCCAATTAACTTTCTCCACCCTTTTACTATTTAAAATATTAACTACAATTTGAGAGTCAAACTCGCAGATAATCCTATGCCAGCCAAGATAAAACCCCCTCTGCAAGGCCTCAAGAATTGCAATGGCTTCCATAAAATTGTTGGAATGAACACCTTTATAAATGGAAAAGAAAAAATTGACACCACCAGTAGAATCTCTCCCAACACCGCCAATGCCAGCATGTCCAGGATTACCCTTGGATGATTCATCAGTATTAATTTTTAAAACTCCTCTAAGGGGTGGCCTCCACCTACCATCTCTCCTAACCTTCTTGTTGAGCTGAGGAACCCTACTATGGCTATAAGAGTTCACACCATCCCCAAAGATACCAATGGCTTGTTGTACCTTCTCCTCCCTAGAATCCAAAATAGGGTCCATATCACATTTGCTATGGATGGTTTCCTAAACCATATATAGGATCCTTTGCTAGATCTATTGAACAATAAAATAACTGCCCCAAAATATGTGTCGGTTCCATTTGAGCCAAATTTGCCAAATGATGCAATAAGGGCCCAAATTCCAAGCCACCCGAAGGAAGGGGGCCTTGGTCGGAGGTCTACCTAGACTACTCCAAAACTCCACTAGGGATAGCACATGAAAACATGGATGGTTCCAGGAACTCCACCAATGGTGCCAAATATCTCTGGCAAAGGAGCATTGGAAAAATAAATGAGAAGAGTCATCCTCATTCTTATTGCAAAGGACACAAAAAGAGGGACCCTAAAATCCCCTCTTCCTCACATTATCCCAAGTGAGGCATTTATTACTAGCTACCAACCAGAGAAAGAAGTTACATTTTGGCTAGGAAAATTTGTTCCACACATTTTTCCACCAAGTGACAGGAACTCCCATACTTATGCTTATCAAGAACCTGATAACCATAGGCTACCGAGTAGGTTCCCTTAGGATCAGGGTTCCAAGCCAAAATATATTTACCCCTTAATGAAGAACAAGGCCTCCCCATAAGAATAAGAGTAAGCACCTCTCTATCCTTGGCCAGTCCCCCTTGGGGCCATTCTTGCGGATCTTTCCACCTGTACATCTCCATATTTCCAAAATATTGGATATTTTTAAAGTCCTTCACACGAGACTAGCCTGTTTCCAAGAAACAAATGCTTAGGGAATGTAACCTAGGATATTGATTCAATATAGGAGGGTGACCATCCCAATAATCCTCCCAAAAAAGAGCATTTTATCCTTGATTGCAAATCCATAACAAACCCTACTTGATTAAATTAGCTCCTCTTTTCAGAGTGTCCCAGATAACTGAACCTTTCCCAACCAAGTTGACTCTAAGGATTTCAGCCTCAGAAATACCTCTCAAGTATTTACAAGATAATATTTTAGCCCAAATATGATCTTGAGAGGTACACCATCTCTAATAAAGTTTTGCAGCCAAAGCCTACCCAAAAAGAGTTGTCTGTTGCAACCCAAGACCTCCCTCTTGCATTGGCCTACATATAGAATCCCATCTAACCAAACTCCATTTAGATTGATCAATTTTTCCAAACCATAAAAAATGTCTTGAAAAAGCATCCATGTCCTTAATGAAGTGAGAGGGAGCTATTTGTACAAAACATCTATAAATGGGTAAAACTTGAACAACAGATTTTAAAAGCAACACTCTACCTGCAGTGGATAGCCATTTGAAAGTCCAATGATTCACCTTACTTCTAAACTTATCAAGCATAGACTGTTAAGAAGATCTAGGTAGAGGGTGAGATGAAATTGGAATACCAATATAAATGAAGGGGGGAGTCCCAACATGGAATCTTAGAATGCGAGCAATCCTGGATTGAATAAGAGGAGGGGTATTGAAGAAGAAAATAGAAGACTTGTCCTCATTAATCAACTATCCAGAAGCATCAAGATATTATCTAATATTGCCAGCTTCCCTGATAGTGGCAACTCCCAAAAAAGCAATATCATCAATAAATTGAATGTGGGAAAGAGGTGGAAAACTACTATCCCACTTCCACCCCTGAATGAGACCCTACATGACTTGAGACTTAAGAAATATTCCCAACCCTTCTGCCATAATGATAAACAAATAAGGAGATAAAGTATCTCCTTGCCTCAATCCCTTTGAGGCCTCAAACAGCTCTGATGGCTCATTATTAACAAGAACAGAGAATGATAAAGAAGAAACACAACTCATCACCCATCTAATGCATTCCTCCTCAAATCCAAAAGTAGCAAAAAAATTTTGAAGAAAGGACCATGTTGGCAATTTTGGGTACCTTGGGTACATTGCTTTTGCTCAAGTATAGTAGTTGTCATTGATGTCAAAGAAGTTCTTGAAGCAATTTGTTTGTATGTCAAAGAATTTGTTTTGATGAAGGTTTCAGCATGGTCAGTAAGTTTCCAAGAAGATCAGAGTAGCCCGATTGCAAAAGATCAAGAAAAAGACAAGTAAGAAAAAGTTTGCGAGTGGCTGGAAAAACTGTCGCGATTTCGCGACATGTTTGAAGAGAGAGAGTGCTGGCAAAACTGTCACGATTTCGAGACATGTTTGAGGAGAGAGAAATTTTTGGAAAAACTATCATGATTTCGTGACATGCTGGAAGAAAGAGAGGTAGCTAGCAAAACTGTCGTGATTTTGCGACATGCTGAAAGAAAGAGAGGCAGCTGGCAAAACTGTCGTGATTTCACGACATGCTGGAAGAAAGAGAGGCAACTAGAAAAACTGTCACGATTTCGTGACATGTTGGCAGAGAAGTAGAGCAAGATGGAAAATGTCGCGATTTCATGACATGTCGCATTTTTGTGACTCGAAAAGTGCAAGAAGGCAGAGAAAGAAAAGTGTCACGATTTCGCGACACTTTGCAAAGAAAGTTGTACGGACGAAAAAGTGTCGCGATTTCGCGACATGTTGCAGGAGAGAGAGTCCGAAAGGAGAAGCTGTCACGATTTCGTGACATGCAGCTAAGGGAAGAGTTTGAAATAAGAAGCATCGCGATTTCATGACAGGCTGAAGAAAAAGCGTACGGAAGCCGGAGAGCGTCACGATTTCGTGACAAGCGATGGAGAAAGCGTACGAAAGGAGAAGCGTCACGATTTCGCGACAGGCTACAAAGAAAGTGTACGAAAGCCAGAAGTGTCACGATTTCATGACAGGTAGTAAGGAAAGCTTTCGGGAGCTAAAAGCGTCACGATTTCACGACAGGAAGAAGTAAAGAAGCCAGCAGGATGAAGATGTCACGATTTCGTGACATGTCGCAGTTTCGCGACTCTAAGAGGAGAGAGATTGTACGGCGTCAGAAATGTCACGATTTCGTGACATAGGAAGAGAAGAAGGCCATGAAGACTAAAGTGTCACGATTTCACGATAGGAGTAAAGATGACGTCAGCAAAAGTCAGATGTGTCACGATTTCGTGACAAGGAAGTAGTCAAGGCAGACAAAGGCAAAAAGGGTCACGATTTCACGACAACAGGTAATAGAAGGTGTACGGCAGGCAAAGGTGTCGCGATATCGTGACATGTTGAAGTTTCGTGGGCTACAAAGCTGCGAGGTGAAGGAGAACTGAGCCGACAAAGTTAAATACTGGCCGACGCAGCGTAGGGTTTTGCATCGACGTTGTTTTAGAGATGTGCAGCCGACTAAGATCAAGGTTCTTATCTTGAGATTGTGAGTATAAAAGGAGGGCTGCTTGAAGAGTTTGGCCATCGATCGAAGTGTGCGTTCGAAGAGTGATGTTCATAGATTTAGTGCGATAGTGAAGTTCGATCATCGAAAAAGCAGAGTGCGAAGATCGATAGCAGTATAAGAGTGCATTTCATCGAATCTTCTAAGTGTAGGAGATTGTAAGGAAACAGAGTGCATGAAGACGATACTACTGTGAATGCGTAGAAGTGCAAAGGTCATTGTTCGATCGAGTGCAGCTGTGACTACGAGAAAATAGCAAAGGACTGTATTTTATGTAGAACAGAGGAAGAGGACAGACCTGTGCCAGACCGAAGGACTGTGTTTGGTGCAGATTAGAGAAAGAGGAAGAGGACATTTGTGCCAGACCGAAGGACTATGTTTTGGTGCAAATTCGAGGACCAGCTTTGAGGTGACAGAGTTGAGGACAGAAGTCTCCAGCCAGAGCAGGGAAGACAGGTGTCTTCTATGGATAGAGTTCCACTTGCTAAGGGCAGAAGAGGCAGAGGTATTCTAGAGGATCACCAGCCAGAGCAGAGATAGGGAGAAGGTATCTCCTTTGAGCAGAGGCTCATAAACATTGTAATTGGGAAGGTTTCCCAAAGAACTGTGATATAACTTTTAGAGAAAAGTTTTATCCGTGGAGTAGCCCACCTTGGGTGAACCACGTAAATTGTTGTGTCACTTTGTGGATGATGTTTTGTGCATTGCTTGATTACTACTGTTAAATACTGCTATCTATATTCTGCATAATATAGTATTGAAAGCTGAGTTGAAAGAAAAAGTTAAAAGTGGTCTTATACTGTTCACCCCCCCCTCAGTATAAGCTTGTGTTCTTCAATTGGTATCAGAGCGGGTCTCTCCAGAAAAAGCCTAACATCTTGGAGAAGGATCTATCAGAAGAACATACAGTTTCAAAAAAGGATGAAGAGGTTAAGTTCGATATCTAAAGTGAATTCTTCTGGGCTTTAAGAATTTTAGAGAAGAGAGTTATGTTCTCAAACATCATGGCAGGAAGAAGAGACAGCAAGATTAATCTTCAGCCTGAAGAACGATGGATTCCAGTTGGTCTCAAGAAGAACAATCATCCAAGGCATCAAAACAGGTTACATAATACTTTCCATGGCTACTGTTTTTCTTGCAAGAAATTTGGTCACAAAGCTATACATTGCATTAAATCCGTGCATAGCCATAGTAAGGAAAATGTTAACTCTTTTGCACCCCTTATGGATAAAAATGTCATGTGTTACAAATGCAAGAATGTTGGGCATATAGCAAGGATGTGCAGTTTGGATAGACCTAGCCTTAAATTCACTAAAAATAGAAATGAGATCAAGTCTAAATCAATGATAGTTCAAACTACTTTTCATGCTCAAGACAAGGTAGAGAAATGGTATCTTGATAGTGGTTGTTCAAAACATATGACTGGTGAAAAGGAAAAGTTTTTGGTCTTAAAAAACACAAACAGAGGAACAGTTAGTTTTGGAGATAACAGGTCTGCTAAAATCTGTGGTAAAGGGACTCTTAGCTTGGATGGGAAATCTAAAACTAAAAATGTGCTTTATGTAGAAGGTCTAAGACATAATCTTCTAAGTGTGAGTCAACTTTGTGATCAAGGACACATAGTATCTTTCTTTTCGAGATAGATGTGAGATTCGTAAAGAAAAAAATGGAAAACTCATTGCTAGTGCTACAAGGACTCCAAACAATCTTTACATGCTAAGTGAGATAAAAAAGGAAAAGTGTTTTCTAACTCAAGAAGATGAGAGTTGGTTATGGCATAAAATATTGGGGCATTTGAGCTTTGATAATCTTGTCAACATTAGTAACAAGGAAGCAGTTAGAGACTTGCCCAAAATAAAAAGGCCCTATAACACCATTTGCGGTCCTTGTCAACATGGAAAACAGACCAGAACCAGTTTTAAATCAAAAGGGTATACTTCTTCAAAACCATTAGATCTCATTCATACTGATTTATGTGGCCCCACCAGAACTCAGAGCATTCAGGGAGAAAGCTACTTCATGTTGTTTATAGATGATTATTCTAGAATGACTTGGGTTACTTTTCTCAAAGAAAAATCTGAAGCTTTTGAAAAATTTAAAGCTTTCAAAGAAATGATTGAAAATGAGACTGAAAAGAGAATCAAATGCTTAAGATCGGACAGAGGAGGAGAGTTCACCTCTAATGAATTTGTGGAATACTGTGAGCAACAGGGAATTAAAAGAGAATATTCAGCAGCAAGAACTCCTCAACAAAATGGAGTAGTTGAAAGAAAAAATAGAACTATTGAAAATATGGCTAGAGCTATGTTAAATGAGTCAAAACTTTCAGATGGTTTCTAGAAAGAGGCAGTCAGTACAGCAGTCTACATTATCACCAGGGCCCAACTTAGAGTAAATCATCATAAAACTCCTTATGAGTTGTGGAAAGGAAGACCAACTACAGTAAAACATTTCAAAGTGTTTGGGAGTAAGTGCTTCATCAGAAGGGAAGATCAAAATTTGGGTAAGTTTGATCCTAGGTGTGATGAGGGAATTTTTCTTGGTTATTCCAGCAAAAGCAAGGCTTACAGATGCTTCAACAAAAGAACGCATACGGTCATAGAGAGCATAAATGTAATAGTTGATGAAAATACAGGGGATAAGAGAACCTGTCAAGGAAATCAGTGATGAAATCTGTCAAGAAGAATTCAGAGAGGTTTCGAGATGAAGAAGAGGAAAAACAACAGCTGCTTCCCAAAACTCCGTCACGATATGTTCAAAAACATCATCCCAAATATTTGATCATTGGTGATCCAAATAGCAGAAAAACTAGAAGAAGAGTCATTCCGTCACACGATTCTACAAATATTTCATTATTATCTTAGATTGAGCCAAAAGATTTCAGTGAAGCATGTGCGGACAAATTTTGGGTAAAAGCAATGGATGAAGAGCTAAATCAAATAGAGAAAAGTGAAACTTGGGATTTAGTTCCAAGACCTAAGGACAAGAATGTCATTGGCACAAAATGGATATTCAGAAATAAACTCAATGAGGATGGAAAGATTGTCAGAAACAAAGCCGGGTTGGTTTGCAAAGGTTATGCTCAAGTAAAAGGTGTTGATTTCGAAGAGACGTTCTCTCTTGTTGCTCGTCTCGAAGCCATCGAGAATGTTTTTGGCTCTTTCAAGCTTCAAAGCATTCAAGGTGTATCAAATGGATGTGAAATCAGCTTTTTTAAATGGAGTTTTGGATGAAGAAGTCTACGTAGAACAGCCAGAAGGCGTGTCTCTCTCAGATCAATCGGACTATGTGTGTAAACTGAAAAAGGCCTTGTATGGGTTAAAGCAAGCACCTAGGGCTTGGTATTCAAGACTTGACAGGTACCTTCATGAGCAAGGTTTCAGGAAAGGTATGGCAGATAGCAATTTGTATATTAAGGATAAAGGTAATGATATGTTGATTGTAGTTGTCTATGTTGATGATATCATTTTTGGGGGAAATAATACCCAGATGTGCAAAGATTTTGCTAACACCATGCAGAAGGAATTTGAGATGTCTATGATTGGAGAGCTATCATTCTTTTTGGGTCTTCAGATTGCTCAATCAAAAGACGGTATATTTCTCTCTCAAGGAAAGTATATCAAAGAAATGTTAAAAAAATTCGGGATGATGGACAACAAACCTGTATGTACTCCAATGACTACAGGGTGCAAGATGAGTAAAGATGATGAATCTCCAGTGGCAGATCAGAGGTTGTACAGATCAATGATTGGCAGTTTATTATATGTTACAGCTACCGGACCAGATATCATGCGAGGTTGTTGGATTAGTAGCCAGATTTCGAGCGACTCCGAAAGATTCTCATGTTATAGCGATTAAAAGGATATTCAGATATCCGAAGGGCACTATGGACTTTGGGCTTTGGTATCCCAAAGGTGATGATTTCACTCTCACAGACCTATACCAGATGCAGATTGGGCAGGCGATAATGATGACAGGAAAAGCACCAGTGGTGGAGCATTCTTTCTGGGAAAGAGTTTGGTTTCTTGGCTAAGTAAGAAACAACCTTCAATTTCCTTATCTACGACAGAAGCTGAATACATAGCAGCAGTGGCTGGGTGTACACAAGTTCTATGGATGAAAACCACCTTGGAGGATTTCAAAGTCAAGCATGAACAACCCATCTCCATATTTTGTGATAATACTAGTGCCATAAGTATTTCCAAAAATCCGGTAATGCACTCAAGGACAAAGCATATTTCCATCAAGTATCACTTTCTAAGGGAGAAAGTGCAAGATAAGCAGGTCAAGGTAGAATATGTGCCTACTAAAGAGCAGATTGTAGATATCTTCACAAAACCTCTTCCAAGAGATACATTTGAGTATCTAAGGGAGAAATTGGGAGTTGTACTCCCACCCCGAATTAATCACCTCATCAGGAGGTGGGGGAGGGACTAAGCTAAGAGGCTCATTCTTAGTCCCGGGCCCCAAAGGTGACCCTTTGCCATTGATGACAAAGGGGGAGAGATTTGAGTCAGGGGGAGAGATATGAGTAAGGGGGAGAGCTTCTATGAGAAGAGGAATGCTTCAAGTCAAGGGGAGCAAAAACTTCAAAGAGAGATTCTCAGTTGTCAGCTTAGTCTATTTTCAGTTTTGGCTCTTGAAGATGTGCTTTTAGTAAAGGGTTGCCATCAATGACAAAGGGGGAGATTGTTGGCAATTTTGGGTACCTTGGGTACATTGCCTTTGCTCAAGTATAGTAGTTGTCATTGATGTCAAAGAAGTTCTTGAAGCAATTTGATTTGTATGTCAAAGAATTTGTTTTGATGAAGGTTTTCGAGCATGGTCGAGTAAGTTTCCAAGAAGTCCTTAGTAGCCCAGTTGCAAAAGATCAAGAAAAAGACAAGTAAGAAAAAGTTTGCAAGTGGTTGGAAAAATTGTCACGATTTCGCGACATGTTTGAGGAGAGAGAAAGTTTTGGAAAAACTATCACGATTTCGTGACATGTTTGAAGAGAGAGAAAGTGTTGGCAAAACTGTCACGATTTCATGACATGTTTGAGGAGAGAGAAAGTTTTGGCAAAACTATCACGATTTCGTGACATGTTGGAAGAAAGAGAGGTAGAAAAATGTCACGATTTCGCGACATGTTTGGAAGAAAGAGAGGTAGAAAAGTGTCACGATTTCACGACATGTTGGCAGAGAAGCAGAGCAAGATGGAAAATGTCACGATTTCATGACATGTCGCATTTTCGCGACTTGAAAAGTGTAGGAAGGCAGAGAAGGAAAAGTGTCACGATTTCGTGACACTCTGCAAAGAAGGTTGTACGGACAAGAAAGTGTCACGATTTCACGACATGATGTAGGAGAGAGAGTCTGAAAGGAGAAGTGTCACGATTTTGTGACATGCATCTAAGGGAAGAGTTTGAAATAAGAAGCATCATGATTTCGTGACAGTTGCAAGAAAAGTGTACGGATGCAGAGAGTGTCATGATTTTGCGACAAGCAGCAAAGGGAAGAGTCTGAAAGGAGAAGCGTCACGATTTCACGACAAGCTGCAAAGAAAGTGTACGGAAGCCAGAAGTGTCACGATTTCGTGACAGGTTGCAAGGAAAGCTTTCGGAAGCTGAAAGCGTCATGATTTCGCGACAGGAAGAAGTAAAGAAGCCAACAGGATGAAGATGTCACGATTTCGTGACATGTCACAGTTTCGCGACTCTAAGAGGAGAGAGATTGTACGGCGTCAAAAATGTCATGATTTCGCGACATAGGAAGAGAAGAAGGCCATGAAGACTAAAGTGTCACGATTTCGTGACAAGAGTAAATATGACGTCAGCAAAAGTCAGATGTGTCGCGATTTCACGACAAGGACGTTGTCAAGGCAGACAAAGGCAAAAAGGGTCGTGATTTCATGACAACAGGCAATAGAAGGTGTACGGCAGGGCAAAGGTGTCGCGATATCGTGACATGTTGAAGTTTCATGCCAGAAGCTATAGAACCAGAGGTGGTTGAAGGACAGAGTTAACTTTGAGCCGACAAAGTTAAATCTAGGCCGACGCAGCGTAGGGTTTTGCGTCGATGTTGTTTTAGGGATGTGCAACCGACTAAGATCAAGGTTCTAATCTTGAGATTGTGAGTATAAAAGGAGGGCTGCTTGAAGAGTTTGGCCATCGATCGAAGTGTGCGTTCGAAGAGTGATGTTCACAGATTTAGTGCGACAGTGAAGTTCGATCATCGAAAAAGCAGAGTGCGAAGATCGATAGCAGTATAAGAGTGCATTTCATCGAATCTTCTAAGTGTAGGAGACTGTAAGGAAATAGAGTGCATGAAGACGATACTGCTATGAATGCGTAGAAGTGCAAAGGTCATTGTTCGATCGAGTGTAGCTATGACTGCGAGAAAATAGCGAAGGACTGTATTTTATGCAGAACAGAGGAAGAGGACAGACCTGTGCCAGACCGAAGGACTATGTTTGGTGCAGATTAGAGAAAGAGGAAGAGGACATTTGTGCCAGACCGAAGGACTATGTTTTGGTGCAAATTCGAGGACCAGCTTTGAGGTGACAGAGTTGAGGACAAAGTCTCCAGCCAGAGCAGGGAAGACAGGTGTCTTCTATGGATAGAGTTCCACTTGCTAAGGGCAGAAGAGGCAGAGGTCTTCTAGAGGATCACCAGCCAGAGCAGAGATAGGGGAAGGTATCTCCTTTGAGCAGAGGCTCATAAAAATTGTAATTGGGAAGGTTTCCCAAAGAACTGTGATATAACTTTTAGAGAAAAGTTTTATCCGTGGAGTAGCCCACCTTGGGTGAACCACGTAAATTGTTGTGTCACTTTGTGGATGATGTTTTGTGCATTGCTTGATTACTGCTGTTAAATACTGCTATCTATATTCTGCATAATATAGTATTGAAAGCTGAGTTGAAAGAAAAAGTTAAAAGTGGTCTTATACTGTTCACCCCCCCTCTCAGTATAAGCTTGTGTTCTTCAGACCATTTGACCCGATCATAGGCTTTGGCCATGTCCAACTTAATGAACATAGTTTTCTCCTTAGAATTTTCCATTGAGTGAATAGCTTCTGTAGCAATAACAACCCCATCCAATATTTGTCAGCCATCAACAAACCCTCCTTGATCCTCAGAGATGATTTTGCTCAACCATTTCTTTAGCCTCTCAACAATAATTTTTGTGATGATATTATACACAACATGATGAGGCCAGGAATTGCCTCATCCATAGACACTTTTTGATACATTATAACTATTTGAATTACCCTTTTTACTATGTTTTTATGTTAATTATGGGTAAAATGCATTATATAATGGTGTTTGCATATTCTAAAATGACAAAGTGCATATACTCTATTTTATTATTTTTACTGCAATTTCACCTATTTTCAGTTAATTAATCAGTAGTATTATAATAATTCAGAATCATAGCATAGACCTTGTTGAATATCTAGTGCTTAACAATATTGTGTTCCTCTATTTAAACTGATTCAAATGAAAAGGTGCCAATAACTTGTCCACTGTAGCTGACTGTGCATGAAAATAGGCTGTGACTGTGACAGTTCCAACCAGCTGTACATATACAGCAAGTCTTGGAATCAGTCACTCCAGCATGTGCCACCAATGTAGAAAGGTGTATAAGATAATGAAAAACAATCCAAACGGTCAAAAACTTCCTCCCATTGCATTTGGAGCACATATAAGCAACGAATTGTCACCTGCCTATTATTTCGGAGCAGCGAACGAATAAGCGGCGCAAGAATAGGGAATGGCGCAAGAACAACTAAAAATGGTCAAAATGCGTCAAAACCATGGAAAGCATGATTTTAAATTGGCCAAGTGGTTAGTCCACCCTATTTTTACTATGTTCCTTCACCATAGGTGGACCAGCTAGGATAAAGGGATAAATGTTGACAAATTATAACCCTGCATTCCAGGAAACTATTTTGTAAACAGTTGGAAATCCCTAAAACTTAGTTGTCTTATAAATAAATATCCCAAAATGGTTGAGCATAATAGATATATAATTATAGTAATAGGAGATAGTCATTAGCAGAAGTGAGCAGAAGATAAAGTCTTTGTAGCATTACAGTAAATTGCAGATTTTTCTTGCATTACTGTAATGCAGTTGCAGATGGAATAAAAGGTGCATTCTTCAGATTTTATTAGCATTTGATGGTTGATAGTGCACATTTAATTTACTTGGTATAATTATTCACCCTCTTATAGTTCTAGAAGTAAGGGCCACTTGCAGGATCAGAGGAAGGGCAGCATAATGACAAAAAATTCTTGCTAATTTCTTGTTGCAGCAGATCAATAGAATTCTATCAACATTTATTTGCATAATTAGTTTTATTTCATAAGTGCACCATATTATTTAGAACATGTTTGGAATAATTTTCATAATTTAATAGGATTTGACATCATTTTCCATAATTCACTACAATTTTCAATTTTTTGTCATTTTCCAGCTTTGCAGCAATTTTTAGATTTTTGTCATTTCACTACAATTTCCAAATTTGTGTTGTTCTCCAGTTTTGCAATAGATGTTAATTTGATTTTCCAGATTTAGAACATGCTCAGATAATTGTGAACTCTGTAATTAGTTTATTTTTTTGCAACTGTGTGTGTGTTTTCAATTCTACAATTTACTTTTTTGTCACTTTCAATTTAGTAACATTTCACTTCCTGTTATTTCAGATTTTGTAATTTTCATTTCCTGCAATTTTAATTTAGTTTTAGCTTCTACAATTTGATTTCCAATTCTAGGAGTTAGAGGTCACACCAACCCCCAAACACTAACTGATCCATCAATAAATCTTGTTCTTGGATAAACTGAACCTGCAACTGTGACACCTCCTATCGTATACAGCCTTTGGACACCGCCCTGGATTGACATGTAATTATTAAATGATGAATGATCAATGACCCTCATCACAACATTGCAGATAGCAATAGGCCTGAACATATCCAAGGAATTTTCTCCCTCTTTTTTGGGTATAAGCACCACAAAGGTAGCATTTAGGGCCCTTATCATCTGTTTGTTCTTTTGGGACTCATGGACCACCTCCAAAAGATCAAATTTGATTAAATCCCAAAACTCTTGATAAAAATCAATCGAGAATCCATCTGGACCTGGGGCTTTTCCTTTTTTCATCTTGAATACAACATTTTCCAACTCCTCAAGGTAAATTGGACCCATCAAGTGCTCATTCATCTCTCTAGAAACAATCACTGGAATATAGTTTAGAATAAGCTTTTCATTCTCATCATCTGATAGTGAGTCCTCCTTGAAGAGAGAGGAAAAATACCTCTTAGTCTCTTCCAAAATATCCCTGAAATAAGAGAGCATGGCACCTTGAGAATTCACAAGAGAGGTAATCAGGTTACCATTACAATGAGCCTTAACTGAGTTATAAAAGAAGGTTGTGTTCCTATCCCCTTCCTGAAGACAATCTACTCAAACTTTTTGTTTCCAAAAAATTTCTTCCCTCAGTTCCCATTCAGCAAGGTCTTTTGTAGCCTCATATTCCTCAACAAGAAGCTCCTTCGATAATCCCTGATCTCTAATCTTCCTTGAAGCTTCTTCCATCCTCCTAAGAGCTGTCATCTTAGCCAAGGAAATATTCCCAAAATTTAGTCTATTTCATCTCTTCAATTTACGTTTTATAAATTGTAGTCGCTTCATAAAGGAATACATAGTGGTGCCATGAGGAGGTTTTCCAGTGGTCCACTAGCCTCGCATGAAATCATGAAGCTTAGGATCACGAAGCCACATAAGTTGAAACTTAAAGGAGGAATTATTTTTTAGCCCTAACTCCAAAGCAAAGAGTTTGATAGGCCAATGATCAGATCCCCTACCCTCCAAAATCACAAAACTAGCACCTCTGTTATTACCCATCCAATAATTGGATATCAAAAACCTATCTAACCTCTCTGATATGGAAGCTTCCCCACACCTTCTATTATGCCAAGTAAATATCCCATTATATGGCTTGATGTCAACCAAGTTTAGGGCCTGGATATGAGCACTGAATACAGAATAAAAAGCCTCGATACAGTCCACCCTACCACGTTTCTCCTCTAGACAAGTGATAAAGTTAAAGTCTCTAGCCAAAATCCATGGGTACAGGGGAACCAAACTTCTCACAAAGAAAATGTGCTTCCACAAATTCACTTTACCATTGTAATCAATAGGAGCATACACATTTGTAAGTAGGATGATTTCACCATATTCATTATCATGCCCGACCATTGAAATAGACCATCTGTTGGAAATCCAAGTAAGAGGGGATATCTTAACCGGATCTCATAAACAAGCGATGCCACCAGCATATCCACATGCACCAAAACGCTGGCATTGCCCCCTTCTCCACAACTTGGGAGCAATATTGAACATACTATCAATAGTCAATTTATTCTCCTGAATAAACACCACATCTGGAGAATGAACATGAACCAAATCATGAATAACTTTTTTTCTAGGGATGTTATTCAACCCCCTTACATTCCATGAGAGGATAATAATTTTTGGGGGTTATAAAAATAGGAATCCAATTTTCTCACCAAGCCTGACTCCAACAAAGTCTCACCCATTAACTTAATTTTATCTTGGTCTTTATTTTGACCCACATTCATATTCTTATCCGAAAAACTTTTTTTAATTATTTTTTGCTACAATCCCAACATTGTAGGAGTTTTGCAGTCCAAGGATGACTACATCAGTGCCTGAGTAGGAGAGGGCATAACTAAATCTGTACCACTTTCTAAAATAGTTTCACTTATAGGTCTAGACACAACCATGTCCCCTATACTCAGATCCAAAGCCCTTTGTTCTTCATTTAAACCCCCTAGATCTGATTCCTTAAGTTCCCCCTCAAGAAGAGACATCTGATTCAGACTTGTTATATTTGCATCAGATAGCGATGTTTTAGGTATCTCCATGCACTGATCAAGATCATCTAATATTTCAAAATGGTTGAGTAGAGCATCTGGGTGGCTATCCTTAAGGCCTTTGTTTGCCCTTTGTCCTTTATTTTGAGCTTTTACCAAAACAAAACCTTCCTTATCTTATTCCCCTTCCTTTATCGAGGCTTTTCCTTTATCCAAACTTTTTCTAGACCGAGAGGGCCCAGGATTTGAAGCCATAGGTGAGACAAACTTAGGGCATTTTCTTTGCATGTGGTGATATTCACGAAAAATCCGACAACGAAATGGAAGAGCTTCATAGTCAAGTTTTTGAACCCATGTAGTTGATCAAAATTGTATTTCAATAGAATCTAGAATAGGATTATTTAAGTCAATTTCAACACAAATACGAGCAACAGAGATTACCTTTTTATCCATTGTCTGTTGTGATGGTCCAGTTGGCTTCCCAAGTAGAAGGGGAATCTTATGCAAGATATCAGTTCTCCAAAATTCCAATAGGAGCCATGGAAGCCGCACCCATACTGGAACCTACAATGACCACTCCTCTGATGGGTTGAAACCCACATGCCAGAGTTTAAGAAATAGTCCCACTTGGTTATAGAAATAAGGGCCCCCTTCAAATGCTTTGTTACAATATGCAATACAAGAGAAAACCACCATAAAATAGTTGTTTGCACTTAGCATCACCTCCACATTGCCTTTAGGATTCCAAGTCTTCCTGACCCAAGCCTCCACAAAGGGGAGAGAAATTCGAATGCCCAAAAATTTTCCAATAAGGGCATGTTTGGTTAGATACTCCACATCTTCCGCCATAGAGTCTGGTTGAACCACTAGAACTAGCCTGGCTTCACATCGTTCCAAACATCCATTGTTCTTTAACAAGTGGTTCTCGACATGCACTAGAAAATCATGTTCCTTCCATCATTTTTAGATGAAAAAATATCACGAGCATGCACTCTCTATGCCGGACCCGATGCCATCACAACATTCCTCCAAATTTTTAGACCTCCTTCAAAAGTTGCTGCCATCCCCGCAGAGCAGTTTTTCTTCATCAAACCCTAGCAAAATAGTTTTTCCTCATCAAACCCTAGATTCTCAGGTACTTGTATGAAGCATTAAAACTAAAATCCTCATATCCATTATTTTAATAGCATTAATAATCCGCTCCCCATCCTTGGTGCTATTAATAAATTTAATTAAAAAACTTTAGTGCATACCTTATATGCCTTTCCCATGTGCAAAATTGTAGCACACACCTTGCGCCTTGAAGCCATGACCTCACTGCTGCCACTGCGCTCTAGCAATCGTTGGGCTACATGCTCACACAAGTCTAAAACCGTAGGCACTTCCCTATGTTACTTCCAAAAAATCCAACGATCAAAAAAACATAATAGACCTTCTTAGAAATGAATGCGCAAGAAATTAAAATCCCAACCTCTTGCCACATGAATGCCTTATCTCTACCTTAGTTACCAACTGCGCTAACCAGTAGTTTGGTTACACTTGGGTTGTGCCTCATGCACTTAAATCATCGCTTGCCCACCAAAGGTTTTTAACCACACGAAATGCCTTCTTCCTCTCAACGAAACAGTGCACATTTTATTTTACCTTTGGGTATATGAATAAAGTGCATGGATGATTTAATCAAAATATTTAACCCCTTTATATATGCTTTGGCTTATGCACTTCAATGTTGGTGATTAATTTCGAATTTAAAAATTCGATTTAATAAATTATTTTATGACCTTTAATTTTGGCACCCAATATTTATTTAAATTTAAATTTTAACCTTTAGGTTAAAATATTTAAATTTAAATAAATTAAATTAAATATTTTGCAACCTGCTCAATGAGTCTTTTGATGAATAAATTATTTTTAATTACTCCTTGGACCTGTTCTCTTCACCTCAACCTATAACCTGGAATATTATAATATTGAATATTATAATATTATATTTACCTTTTAAATCTGCTTTGCTCTCCTTGGGACTTCCTTTTAAAACTGCTTCTCCTTCCTTGGGTCTTCAACCTTTTAGGCCACTTTAGGCATATAATATTAAAAATAAATATTATATCCTTTTCCTTTAAACCTTTTCTTACCTTTTGGAAAAAAACCTCCTGATGACCTTGATGATGACTAAACTGAACTTCCTCATATTTCCAATAATTTTGGTATGTGTACCTATTGGGAGCTACAGTGACTATGGTAACATGTTTGTTGTAAATGATATTGCCTTGACTATTGAGAAATTATTGATTGGACCATACAAATGATAACATGGTGTTTGCTTTGGCTGTGGTAAATTATTGATTGTACCATAGAAATAATAACATGGTGTTTGTTGTAAATGTTATAGCCTTGCTTTCTGAGAATTATAGTTTATGTGAATGTGTATAAAATACCATAGAAACTTTAACATTGTACGTTGACATGAGAACGTACAATAAGGAATAACACTAGATATTCATGAAAACCTAGATTTGGATGTTATGAATAGCAGTTTTAGATTTGATGTTAAAATTATTTTATTCATCTTTGGGATGACAAAATAGCATCATTATTGACATCGTGGCTTGATAATGAATGGTAACACAAGTGCAAGTGGATATCCATGAGTTGAGATTAATTCAACAAAGGGATATGTTGAGGCGTTGTGTTGATTTAGAGCAATTGTGTGCATGTGTGGTTTTATGTATAACAATTTAACCTCTACCCTCTTGAGGTTATTGTATATTGTTGTGTTATGTGATGCACGTATAGTATATCATATCATGTTAGTTGCATCCAATACCAAATTAAGGAACCATAATTTGATCCCCAAAATAAAACAAAAGAGTTCTAAGTTTTGAAGAAGCACCATCAGAGCTCGCCTGTAGATGGAATACCTTGAAAAAATAAATCACCTCTGGTTTGGTAAGATGTTCAACGTAGCATTGGAAGGAAGGTTGAATGGTAGATAAATTTTAACTTAAAGATATTTTTATCGATTCTTGTGTAGAGAGCATCTGTATATTGATTGTCAAAATGTACAAGAATTGGATGTAAACATTGGTGGTCAAAGTTTGTATCCAGTAGATGGTGTTTGTTTGTAAAACATTTTGTGTTCATATAAATTGAAAATATGTGAACATTACCTTCTGTTAGCAACCAAAAATAAAACATGATGATCTTTGAAATTTTATCCACTCATTTTAATTTATTGCTAATGATATATCTAAAATCATTATGGTCAATTTATTTGTAGTTTAGTTGAAGGTTCCAATGAATGAAATATATATTTTCATTATTTATTTTTTCTTATAAACAATATGGGTTATGAAGTTATAGAAGTCTATTGTAAAAGTAGTACCCGATAGAGTATGGATTATAATATTTTAAATAATAATATCTTTGAAGGCATAAGATAAATTTTGGATCCATGGTGAGTCATATTACTAAATTAAAAGAATCCATATGTTATTTAATTTCCATTAATTTGACACGTCACTTCTTTGTGAGTTCAATGCATAGAAATATTACTTTAAAATCTGAATAGTACCTCATAAACATTTCTTAATATGTTATAGGATAGGACGTCAATGGTTGAATAAGTTAAAGTTAAACTTGAGTTCTTTGTATTTGGCAGGAGTAAAATATTTTTAGACCATTATAAGAGTGTAGCCAAGAATGAATTAGCTACCACCTTAGACTAAGATTATGCTCCTTTGGAAAAGCTTTTGTTTAGCTCAACTATTCTAGATTATAAGATGTAGGTGGATTTTATATAAATAATTCTATATTAGAAAACTTATGATTGAATAGTCTAGTATGAATTTAGAATAAAATAAGATTGTTAGAAAATAGTCCTTGTAACTATATTATTGTTGTTTGTTAGTGATAAAGTTTTATTTACCAAATGTGTGGTAAGTCTTTGTTGAGAATTGAACACAATATATTTATAAATTTTATAATTAGCTTATACCTTTTATTGTTCATGTTAGAAAGGGTGTATAAGTTTTGAAAAAAAGGTATTTCCTATTCTCAGATCTCTTTATTTATTTTAATATGAGATAGAAGTAAACTTGTTAGTATATCAAGCAAAACTAGTTGTGTAAGAGACCTTATTTTTAATTAATCCATTCCTTTATATCATTGAGAAGGATGATTAAATATTGATACACCCAATGATACTAAGGTGCAAGTGGCACAGAGCAAGTTCTAAAAGTAAATGAGTTCCTAACAGAATTGGTCAATTAAAGACTAGGTTGGAAAAGATTACGATAGGTGGTATGAGAAACCTTCTCCAAGTTACTACCGGGTAGTATAATGATAAGTCTCATGCTCAATAGACTTTTCTAATTATCCATGATGTATGGTATGGTATAAACTATCGTGAGTCTTAGAGGACATGTGTGATTGAGACCAAGTTCAACGAAGTGATAGAGCTCTAGATGGATTCGAGTTGTAGATAACCAGTTAGTCACTAGGCATAAACTTACGTTGATACCTTGCATAAATGAAGATTGAATAAGTCAATCGATTGGGTCATAGGTTCAATTATGCTATGGGATGGGTAAAGAAATATTTGTCCTCTAGGTGTTATGGAACCTAGAGGATAACCCTAGCTACGGTTTGACCCCCATGCCATAAAATGATGATGTAAATGGGACAATTTGATTCCTCTAAATGGCATCTCCACCATAATTTTCCATTCTCATCCACTTGGATGGATGTCTACAATAGTTCTGAATCCAAATATGGTGAAACATACCTATACTAATTTGAGCTTCTTATTATATTCAATTGGGTGAATCAAATTTTACTATGATCTAGAAAGTATTATTATAAATAAATTGTATATAAGAAACAAAAATAATACCCCCTTGATAGTATTTTATGTTTTTGTAGTGCAACCAAGTGAGTTAGGCTAGGGTTGTTACACATATCCAAGCCATTGCCCCCTTCCCTTGAACTCAATGGGTCGGGTTAAAGTTAATCAACCTCTTATCTATCAAAAATTACCTAATGCATGTTTTTATTATAGAGAAGTTGAGCACTTGATAAGAAATTGTTCAAAAAAAATAGCTAAAAAGGAACAAATGGAAGAAACTACTAAAAAAATGTATAAAAAATCCTAACTAATGGCCCTCATATGAAGTTACAAAAAAAATAGCTAATAAATTCCCTATCGATGGTACTCAAAACCTTTCTATTATCGAAAAACCTTCTACTTCTAAGGTCATTCTTTCCATGAACCCTCTTACCTCTTCCATAGCTCAGACTAAGTACTCAGACTCTCATGTTAATCCTCAAGCCCTACCAATTTCAACCATGAGTCTTGAGTTAGCTCTCGTTCCTTCAACCTAACTCTTAAAAGATAGTCTTATGATAGATAGGTGGATAATGGTAAGCAAGAGATAACGTTCATCAACCTCCCCAATATCACTCCATTCATTTAGAGTAAAAAACCCTCTGTCAAATTTCTTTCTAGATCCTTCTCTCAAATGTCTCAAAATAAGGTTCATGCTCAACAAACCCATATGGAGAAAATACAATTGTTATAAATCAGTAAAAATATTTTTAAGGATCTAATTCATGAGGTTGAGTAGCCTTTAAATCACCCCTCATAAAATTAAATATTCTATCCTAGAATGTTAGGGCACTCTCCTTCCCTTACCATAAGTTTTAAGTTTGAAAAATTGTTGCTAAAAATATAATTCTATTATTTTCCTTCAAAACTGAAAGTCGCTAGTCACACTCTCAACTATTGTATGGATATCATTGTTGGTGGATATGCGTATTCCTTTAATAATTCATATGTTAATGGTAAATTAGGTGCTACCATTTCCATAGCCAAGTCTCTTTGTTATATTATTATAGACCATGGTGAAGACCCTGCTCATCATTATGTGTGGGTTATATTAGCTCTTAATTCTCAGGTTATTGGATTTTGTTCTATATGTGCTCCTAATAACCCTCCTAATTATATAACCCTTTGGGAATGGTTAGCTATTTCTCTTTCTCCTACATAAGGGATCCTTGGAGGTGACTTTAATATGATTGATAATCCTAGTGATAAAAGTTTAACTGGTAGTAGGCCCCTTTCTAATGCTAAATTTGGTAGTTGGATGTTTTATTGTAACAATTTAGGTGTGCATGACCCTATCTTTGTTAAATCCTCCTCCCATAGATATAAATAGTTTACGTGGTCCAACAATCATCAAGAAACTTCTAGGAATCTTGTTCGTCTGGATAGATTTTATTTCAGTAATTATTTCTTGGATAAATTCTCCATCCATGAGCAAGTTTGCATCCTTTCTCACACTACTTTGTCTTATCACCTTCCTATATTATCTTCTATTCAAAATTTCTCTATATATCTTAATTCCATGTCACTTCCTTTCAAATTAAATGTATCCCACCTTAACAATCCTATCTTTTATCACCTTATAGAGCATATCTAGAATAAATTTCCTAGACCAAATGGTAATACTGGCTAGATAAAATGGTTTGAAATTATAATTTTCAATACAGTTTCATCCCTTAGATGGTATGTATGCTCTATTTCCAAGAGGAATAATATTCAAGAGATTCAAATTTATAAGGAGATATCTCATATTCATTCCATGCTTATGAAAAAGCTTACTAACATTGTTGTTCAATGTGATCTAGGTAATGTTGAAAATCATACTAGAGTTTATGAGTCTTACTATGCTAGAGGGATACATGTTAGATCTCACCTCAGTTGGATCTCCTAGGGATACAAGGGAACTAAAATGTTTCTTAAATACCTCATACATAAGAATATTTTAAAAAGGATCACTAAGTTGGAAGACCCTTCAGACCATTCCCTTTTCGACTCTAAAGAGATCATGATTTTTTTGTAGCTCATTTCACTCAATTTTTTACAGCGGAGCCAAGGGATAAAATCCAATGTTTATTAATGGAATATGTTCATGAACATATTCCCACTCTAGTAGACCCTATTATTCAGGATCAACTTGAAAATCTTCTTTTTGTAAATGATCTGTAAATTGCTTTTTTATGAATAATGGCAAAGCTCCTGGCTTGGATGGTCTTCTAGTGGAGTTTTATAAAAAAAAATGGTATATTCTTTCCTCTGATCTTCATCATGTTTATCTGGAAGCTCTCCATAATATTTCCCTTGTATATTATGTCAATGCAAGGATTCTAAAGCTAATTTTTAATGGTATGACTCATAACCAAATCTTCAATTGGAGACCTAATACCCTCCTCAATGTTTCATACAAGATCATAGCAAAAGTTATAGCTTTAAAAATATAAAGTGTTGCTCAAGTGATTTTTCACCCTAAAAAATATACGTGTCTTATAGGTTGTTATATTTTAGATAATCTTATGATGGTATGGGAACATCGTAATGGGCTATCAACTCTAATCAAGATGCCTTCTTGGTCAAGTTATATTTTGATGAATCTTATGATAGAATGAGATGATAATTTATTCTTAGTATACTTTCTTGGCTTGGTTTCGGTAAAAAAATCTATAATAAAATTGGTATGCTCTTTGGTGATGCTTCAACTTGTGTCCAGGTTAATGGAGCTTTTTCCCCCTCCTTCCCTTTTCAACAGTCTATTAGACAGGGTTGCCTCCTTGCTTATTTTTTTTATGTTTTAGTTGTCGATGTTCTTGGTTATATTATTCATAAGGATCATTATTATGGCCTCATTTAGCGTATTAAGCTTCTTGGGGATAAGCATGCTCTTAACTCTCATTTTTATAAGCATTCCCTTATTTTTCTTCAAAATACCCAACAAGAGGTGGAAATGACTAAAGAGATTGTTTAATTGTTTTGTGATGTATCTGGTTCTCATATTAATGACTCTAAAACTAAATTCATGTATACCTCTTCATCTACTCATGGATGTAACTCTTTAATCGAGTGGAATATCATCCCTCATGGTATGATTGTGTATTATTTGGGAATTCCCTTTGGGATTAATATCATATGTGGAACTGGGTTATGGAAAGAATTCAAAAAAAAATTAATGCATGGCCAGCTTGGATTCTTTCCTTAGTGGGAAGAATTTAAGTTGCAAATAAAATTATGGTAGCATCTTATGTTTATTACTCCTCTTATTTGATGGCCCCCAAGGTAGCCTATAACAAATTAACTCAGGATATTTGTAAATTTTTATGGACTAAATGAGATGGTGAGGTGGGAATAACACCCATATCTTATAAAATTTGTACTCAACCTAAGTCTTTAGGAGGTCTATATATTATTGATCCTCTTACCCAAAATAAAATTTTGACTACAAAATGGGTTGCTAGAGCCATTATTGGTGATGAAAACTTGAAACATCTATTTCATTAAAGAATATCCCTAGCTACTCACAAAAGTAAATGGAAATAAACCTCTTGGGATGATAAGGTCCTTAATGTGCCTTATTTTACAACTAAAGGATCTATTCAAGTTGCCCAAAATTGGAAATCTTGGTAATCATTTTCTCATTTATTGGCTTGGAAGTCTGACTCCTGGAGACATGGTCTAAGCATCGGTCTGAAAATTCTTTGGTGGAATAAACTTATCCTCCATAAATATAAATATTTAGCTTCATGGAATGCTATTCATGGTATAGCATTTTTGAAAAAAATAACTAATAGAATTAGAGATATTTGGGATTTGGGTAGCTGCTCAATTCTTACATGGAACAAGATATACAATTATTGTTCCCTTCCCTCTAGGTTCAAAGAGTCTTATGGATTAGTTTTGGATTCCATACCTTATGAGGTCCTTATAAAGTTGGATACAATTGCTCATAATATTTGGAATGACTAGAGATGGCTTAATGGTCATAGAATATTTTACATTACTTCTAGTTGGTTATACAAAAATTTTCTATGTCCCCCTTATTTAGGCTCTAAGCTCCATGTCAAGTGGCAAGTTAATTTTACCAATATCCAATGGTAGTTTGTTGCTACTCAAATTTGAAAAGCTTCTGTTGAATCCAAAACTCAACTTATTGGATGGCAGATTTTGCATCAAAATCTTGCATCTGCTGAAATTTTGGCTACGATTTCACACATCCCTCCTCAATGAAAATTTTATAATGCTTTAGAAACTTTTATTCACTTTTTTTTTGGTTTTGTGACATGGCTAAACAATTTTGGAATGTCTTCTACCCTTTTCTTTTTCCCTCTTTCACTAGATCTTGGAAGCTTTCTTTGCTTAGTTTTTCTTAGCTGGATTAGTGCTCCAAACTCTGGGATGTTTTTAGATTCATCCTTCTCAAGCACATTTGGAAGTGCAGATGTAAAAATTGTGTTTACTAGATCTACTCCTCAATGGTATATAGATTTAGCATACTTGACCTTTGATTTTTTGTTACATATGGGACACATTCATTCCCAAGTCTATGGAACTTCCAGCACGTCTCGAGATATTATTAACAAACTTCATCAACTTTCTCATATGATTTAGTATTTTTAGAACGTCCAACATGAAACTAAGAAGAAGACAGTTAATAATGATGAGCAGGTTCAACTTTTGATTACTTATTTTTCTTCTTTGAAGACTTCAAAATACATCATGGAAGACATGCCTAGAATTTCTTCATATAACATACTTTCCCACATATGAAGGTTAATATATGGTGTATTGCAGCAAGATATAGCTATAGTATTTTTATTAATATTAGCTTCTATTATTATGTATATTCATTTATGGATGCTTTACTCTTGATCCATGTCATTTTGTATTTTAACTGGTGGACAGTGCTAGCATAAAAATATTGTAATATTTTGATTAATGAATTAATATTATCTAAGATATTTCTCAAAAAAAAATAAAAAAGGACTTAATAATACCTTCATACTAATATTAGGGCTAATAATAAATATTAGCTTGTGATATTAATAAAAATTAATAAATATTTTTTATTATTTTGAATGTTAATAGTTAACATTCAAAAAAGGAGAAATAATAATTAAAGTCCAATGAATAGGCTTAGTACTCTATAAATGGGTGTTATGAAATTTATATTCTTTTTTATTTAAAATAAGATTCATTCCTTTTATTAAAATAAAAATTAACAAATTAAAAAATATATATTGCAAAAAAATAAGAAGTTAGTTTTGGGGCAACAACATATTTTGTTTTGAGGCCATGCAAGAAGAAAAGGAATAAATGCAAGAGGATACATAGAGGGAGAGAGTGGGTGCTCTTCACAACAATCAGTGTGTCTGGTGAATCTAGAGTTGCTTGGGCATAGAAGAAAAGAGGAAGAACTTTCACTTGTTTGTTTTTCTTAGTTGAGAATCAATAAATTAAGGTATTCTTTGGTTTTCTTTACTTATATAGACATGGTTTTTAAAAGAAAATAATATTAGATCTTGTAAAAGCCCTACACTTTAATAATACATGGTCAATTTATCCACATAAACTATAGTTCTTTCAACATCTTGGTTGTAATTTTAAAATTATTATTATTGCATTTTGATCTACATTGTCAGATGCCTCTCTAGATGAACTATTAGAATATAGACATCCTCCTTTCAATATAAAATGACTATGGATAATTTTCCTAGTGATGTAAGAGCTTTGGACCTTCTCCTTAGATGTAAAACCGACCAATGAATGCCCTGTTACTATTTGGAGACTGGTTAAAATTGTATTCTATTTCTTGGTTGAATGTAGGGGATGTTGAACACCATTTTGTTGTTCTTTATTTCTTAAACCTAAAATGTACACCTTCATTTCTATACTAGACATAGATAAATTAAGTCTTAGCAATGATTTAAATGTGTCTAAAAAATAGATTGTGGACCCTTTACACATCCAAGTATTATCATATATATGCTTGGCCATATGTCCTATTTTGAGTAAAGTTGTTTATGAGGATTTTGTTTCTCGTAGAGACTTGAACCTTGGAGACTTAAAATTAGTCAAAAGAAAGTGCTTGATTTGACTTACTAATTAGTGGATTTTCTAAAGTAAACATTGCTTTGTTTGATTTGTTTAATAATAAAAAGGATTTGTTTTTGGTATTGATAAAAAAAAGGGTTGAAGAGCCTCGGTCCTTTACACAAAGCTCGAAAGATATACAAGAAAAAAATAAGAGAAGATGATAAAAATTCAAGATAGCTCTATATTAGTAAAACAAAGAAACCTGGCCTAAACCTATTGATGGAGAAGATAAAATAATGTTCCTCTTGCTATCCTTCTATTTAACATAGTTGATGTAGTGCTCAATGCTTTACATAACTGATAAAGAAACTGTTGATAATAATGTAATTTAGTGTGCTCAAATCCTTCATTGCATGATCCCAATAAGTATTATGCTTTGCTCTGCCCTCTTTATATGCTAGCTTCATTATCAATTCTTATAATCTCTTCCAAATCCATGGGGACATATAACCAGACCTTGAAATTCTCAAATTTAATTGCCATATTCACCATTTTATCGACAACTTTGTTTCCCTCTCTATAAATATGTTTAACTTGACTTTCTTCTAGGTTTCCCAAAATACTCCTTGTATCTGTAATTATTTAGAAAATACTAGAAATATTTAACTCCTATTTTTGAAGGGAAGTTATAATATTCTTGAAATCCCCCTTAAGAAAAATTCTCCTAAAATCCAAATTCATTGCAATTTGGAGGCCTGTAAGCATTGCCCTTGCTTTAGCTTGGTGATTTTTTGTAATTCCTAGATCCTCAACATATGTAGTAACTACCTAACCTTTGGAATTCCTAAGGAGTTCCCCACCACCAGCTTGAACCGGGTTACCTTTTGCAGCTCCATCGAAGTTAATTTTTACCCAGTATTTGTGAGGATGTTCCCATATGGTATCTAGTCTCACCTTATTGATTTTTTCCATATTTAAGATATCTTTTTCTATAGAGAGGATCATTGCAAGATTTTTTTGGCCAACAATATTTTTAATACAATCCTCCAATAGATATTTTTTTTATCCTATCATAAACCCCAATTATTCCTCTTGTTTTATTTTTGAACACTCATTTGTTTCTTTCCAACCAAATTCCCCAACAAATATGTGGAATGCATTTTTGCAAAAAATATTGCTTCCTAAGTGCCACTATTCCCAAATCCTAATTAGAGAATCTGGAATGACCCAAGCAACATTAACTTCTCTCAATAACATATTTAGGATATCACGAAAAAAATCACAAGTTCCAAACAGATGGTCCACACACTCATCCTCTTTGCAAAGGATATTTATATGTATAAATAAAAATTTATATTGGGTTACGTTAAAGGACATAGAATGGCAATCATATTTGTATTTACTTTATTAAAATGGGTGAAATATATTTTAATGGTAAGAAAAAAATATCTATTACCTTAAAAGAAATATTCTAAAATAGTTCAAGCATTGAGATGTTTTCATGATAAAAAAATAAAATAATATAGAATGTTAAAGGAATGTTTTATTTTATGTATTAAATTTGGATAGTTATGTTTTATCCATTAATTTGAATATATAATATTGGATGTGGAGTCCATATATACCGTAAAAATACTATGAGGTGTATCACATGTTCTTGTAACTAGGTATGGAGTCCATTTATAAAGAGGATATTATGGGATTTTCTTTTATGTATTGTGTTTATATATATGGAATATTCAAATGGGTGTGGAGTCCTTTTGAAGGAGGAAATTATGGAGTCTAGTCACATGATTGATTTATTTGATTAGATACTTCTATTCAAGAGGATTATGTTGGAATATAGTTAGTTGGATTCTTTCCTTACATAAAAATAATATGGAAGTAAAGAAGTAAAAAAATTCAAGTGATGTCTAGTTTGATGTATAGTTACTTGCTATTTACTTAGATTTAAATAAAATATAGAAAAGCATATATTTAATATGTTCATATTTTATTTAAATATGGTTGTATGAGGATTTGGATATGGAGTCCAACCATTGGGAGAAAATTATGGGATTTTATCTCAAATGTATTTTGAAGGAAAGAAAAGAAATTGAAAAGTAATCTAACTTGTTGAGTTAGAAGGCTTGGAAAATTGGTATAAGGAGAATTTGAGGAATTTATCTTCTATAAAAATTCAATTTTAATTAGTGCATTGTATTTATTAAAAGAGCATATATGATGCATCCATTATACACATGAGCTATCTTGATCCCTTACTCCAACTACCTCTCAATGGAGCTTAAGGAAAATCAATAGATAATGATATGGATGGATAGTATTCTATCTTGTATTTACCATGGTTTCATATTGTTTAAGAATATGATGTAATTGGAATCTCTTATTAAAAAGAGATGTAATGTAGAAAAAAACTTTAATGACTAGTCATGGTTTGATGATATGTATATTGAGTTATATTGTTAAGGAAGACTTTGTAATAAGTTTCTTTATTATGAGAAGATATATTTTTTTGATTATATAAATAAGGGAGCTTTGATAGGGTTCCCATACCTAATACAAGCCGAGTAGAGAAGGAAAACCATCAAAAGCTAAGTCCAACATAAAAACCAACCCCTAAAAGAGGGGAGGAGTGCTACTTAACCGATGAATCCCAACAAAAGGAAAAACACTAGATAAGATACTAAAAATAAAACACATCACCCAAAGGATGAACTTGAAAGCATGAGGATACGGAAGGCCCGATAAGCATACCAAGTGCGGTGCAAAACAAAACGAAAGCATGTGAAACGCTAAGTCCAAAGTGTGAGAAAAAAGCAAAACAAACAAACTGAAACGAGATATAAAGCAAGTGTAAATTGCAGCCCTTATTTTTATTAATTTTCTTTGAAACCAGGTTACAATACGTCTCCTTCATTTTTAGGAGCTAGGGGCATTAGATGTAGCTTTGTTACCCCATGGATGGTACGCTTCCCTTCGGGATCTTTCGCATGCCCACATTTGAAATGGGTGGGCCAAATGTCACCGCCACTTGTGTGAATGCATCTATAGTTCCTTTCTACCCCTCCGGTGTCGAGATCCTGCATTCAGTGAAACAACAAACGATTAGTAGCACCTGCGGATGGAGGGAAATATGCAATCCCCAAGGCCTCCGGTCAATGCATGCATGAAATAATAAAAATGGTAATCAAAACATATCAGAATAAGATGAAACTTGAATAGAAGCATGTAAATATCATCATGGACACACTGCAATAGGAACAATTAAGAAATTTTTTGTAGATTTCTAATCGCTCTAGGGTGAGATGATTAGGACTATCATAGACTATCAAAAATCCACCTCCCAAATGTCCTATCCAAAGGCCTCCAAAACACTTGCAAAGTTGGGGTTAGGAAAAATAGGGCATTTTGGGATGACCCAGAAGGTCGGATATGGCTGATTCTACCCTGGTCACCCTGTATATGAAAGTGCTTCATATATGTTAGTGAAAGCGAAAAGCAATGAAAACATAGTCAAAACTCATCAGAATGGCATGAAAATTGAATTGCAACATATATGAGTGACCTAATATGAAATGCAAATGAAATGGTATGGAAATATACTATAGATTTCTAATCACTCCGGGGTGGGGCGATTAGGACTGCGACAATACGGGGGGTGCCCGGGGACAGGACGCCCGTCGTTTGGGGCTTGGTTTCGGCACCAATCCACATGGGATGGGTCCAAAACCTCCTAGGGGGTTGTGTCAAAAAATTGGGTGGTATATTGTGCCCAAATAATTGGGTTTTGGGTCCAAATTGTGCTTCCAATGTTCACCCGATAACCTCCCTTCCGAAAGAGAGATCAAGGATGTAAGAAGCACAATGAGGGTGAGGGTATAATTTGGAAGCACTCCATTGCTCCAAATGCTCCTGCTTTGTTCTCCTTTTTTGGGGTGATAAGACTCACCATTTTATAGACCTAGGGTCTCTCTCTTTGAATGCGCATGTGAGGGCACCACTTGGCTTGTTTGCCCTATTTTGGGAAAAAATATTCTTCCCTGATTTAGATTCTCCTTGCATGAGGCCTCCATGATCAAGGCATGCTTGAATGAAGTCCTTCTCTCTAATTTGAAGTTGTTCCTCACAATTGCATGCCTTGAAGGTGCAGTTAAGTGGCGGACCTATCGAGGTTTGACTTTTTGCCAGTCAAACCTACTAATCATCCCACCCTGGGATGATTGTTGCTAATCATCCTAGGGTGAGATGAATATGAGTTTGTAATCATCCCAGGGTGGGACGAGTAGGGAGCAAAGTGCTAAAAATATGCAAAATTGACCTTTGACCTTCCAAAACTACTATGGGAGTGGTTAGGACCACTGTTTAACCTCTGGGGGCTGCCCTAGGGGCTATGTATGTCAATTCGATCAGTGCTTGTCATCACATAATTGGATTGGTGTTGTTTTGGTGTCTACAAATGCCCCTTTTTGGGATGCACTATGCGTGGTGTAGTGCTGAGAAAAAATAGATAACCAAAGCACTAATGATTAGGGTTTCTTAGTAACCTAACCAACTTTTGATGCCCCAAGTATGGAAAGGGCATGCATTCTTGAATCCTTGCTTTTGACGAGCTAAGGAGCTTAATTCAAGTGTTAACCTTTTTTAGTGAGGTGTTACTTGATATTGGACATTGTTCAATCATGAATAGGCAAAGGGTGCAACCTTTTGTCTGTGGGAACCTTGAGTTCATGATTCTAGAATGCCAAGTGTTTGATCAGCTTGTGATTATTGCTTGTTTACTACCCCAAGTAGGGGCATGATTGTCTTTGTCAATGATCCTTTGAATGCATGCCATTTCCTTGATTGGGTGTGTATTTGTTGATTGGTGACTAAGTGTGACTACCCCCTCAAGCGATGAATCGATGAGGGAATGACCGACATGAGAAAAGCGACGAGTCGCTTGACCCAAGATGACTATTGTAAGGGTGCCTACAGTTGTTTTCTATTGAATTCTTATGTAGTTTTTGAACATTCTGGCCTGTTTTTGGTGTGTTTGATCTCTTTTTGTGATGCATTTTGGAGCTGAAATTGTCAAAAATTCATCTTCCCGTGGAGCGGTCTGACTATGGTAGCCTTCTTAGGGAGTTGTATAGTGATAATTTGAGACCCCAATGTCTATTTTGTATGCCAATAACGTCAGGAACAAAGACACCTTTTTTTGGCAATTTTATTGCTATTTTTAGGTGGGTTTAGACCCTTTTTATGACATCGTTTGGGGATGAAATTCTCGAGAATCCATCCTCCCGTGGAGCGGTCCGGCTATGGTAGCCTTCTTAGGGAGTAGGATAGTGAGAATTTGTGACCCCAACGTCGGTTTTGCATGCCAAGAATCGCAGGTGCAAAGGCCCCTTTGTTCGGCAAGTTTATTGCTATTTTTTGTGCATTTTGGTGCATTTTTTGCTGGTTTTGATTTTCTTGCTTTGTAATCGTCCTTGGGTGGGATGAATACCAGTTTAGTAATCGTCCCAAGGTGGGAAGAGCGCTAACTAGGGCACTCATCCCAAGATGGAATGATTATAGGCCTAAAAGCCTATTTAAGGGCCAAAACTAGGTTTTGAGCTCATTTGCATTTGTTTTTTCTAGCGTTTTGGAGCTGTGAGGAGGAGGAGGTCAAGTTCGCGTAGCGGAGCGCTGTCGAATTTTCTCAGAAACCATGAGTTCACAAATCGGTTCTTCAAGTTGCGGAGCCGAAGCGATACCGATGAGTGCTCCTTCTCGTTATTTTGCTTGTTTTATTTTATTGTTTAAAATTGCAACTTGTTTTCTTTTGTATTTTGTTTGTCGATTTAAAAAATGAAAACCCTAGTTAAAAAAATTTTGTTGTGTTTGTTTTTTTTTTTGTGCTTGGTGTTGCTTTGTAGAAATTAACATGAAGCCCTAGTTTTAAAATACCGTGTTTATTTTTTTTTTGTTGTAAACTAAAGAAATAAAAACCCTAGTTTGAACGAAGATCGAAAACTTAGCTTTTTTTTTTTAAAATTGTTTTTATTTTGTTTTCTATTTTTTATCAGTTTAGACTAAGGTTAAACCCTAGGTAACTGAAAAAAAAATTGTTATTGTGTTTTTTTTTTTTTTGATCAGTTTAGACTAAGGTTAAACCCTAGGTAACTGAATTTTTTTTTGTTATTGTTTTTTTGTGTTTGTTTTTCAGTTTTAACTAAGGTTAAACCCTAGGATAAGAACTGTGTTTTTATTTTGTTTTTGTTTTTTTTAACCTAGAGTTTAGAAACCCTAGATAGAAATTTGGTTTTTATTTATTTTTTTTGCATTCACACTTAAGGTTAGAAACCCTAGGTGTGTTATTTTGTTTATGGTTGTACAGTTTTATTTGACCGTGTTGTACTTTTGTTGTATAGTTGTTTGTATGTACTTTGTTGTACTTTGTTTGTTAAATGTTTTAGCTGTACATTTTTTTTTTGTTGTTTTAGTTGTACAATTTTTTTGTTTTGTCAGTTCAAAGTAAGGTTAAAAACCCTAGGTAACTAACAAATTTTTAGTTTGAATTTGTTTTTTTGTTTTGTTTTTTATTTATCAGTTTGAACTAAAGTTAAAAACCCTAGGTAACTGACAATTTTTTATTTTGAATTTGTTTTTTTTATTTTTTGTTTACACTAGAGTTAAAAAACCCTAGGTTAAATGTTTGTTATTATTTTATTTTTTTTTAGTTTAAACTAGAGTTAAAAACCCTAGGTTAAAATGTTTGTGATTTGTTTGTTTTTTTTTTTGTTTAAAATAAGGTTAAAAACCATAGTTTGCAATTTTGTAAGTTTTTTGTCTGTACAATGTTGTTACTATTGTTGTACAATTTATTAAATGTTTTTAGGTGTATAATTTGTAGACATTTTGTATGTTTGGTTTAGTGTTGTACAGCTTTTTTTTTTTTTTTCATGTTTTAATGTTTTTGTTTTGTTTTCTTTTACAGGTTGTGAAGAGCCAATACCGTGTGCCGACGATGTTCTCTGAAGCGTGGGAGGCGCTGACTATGGCGGACTGGGAGTGGCTTGATGCCCTTGGGCTCAAGCAGGTGACTCGATTAGAGCCTGTGGTGGGGGATCGAGCATATCTAACAGCCCTGATCAACTTATGGGATCCTCGCACCAACACCTTTCATCTCCCAATAGGGGAGATGACGGTGACTCTTGAAGATGTTTATCAAATTCTACAAATTCTGATAGACGGGCTTCCTATTCGTACTACTCCATGTGATCAACGTACGGCGGTGATGACATGGTGCTTCGGGCATAGGGTGGAGATGGGGGTGGATATTTTAGTGGAGAGGGCAGAGGGGGATTTCCTAATTGGTAGTATTTTGGTGCGGTGGTGGTTGGAGAAGGGCGTGTTGGGGGTGAGGCATGCATTACTGATGACCCTCATCTCCAACATGCTGCTACCCGACTCCTTAGGCACAAGGTTCTCATGGAACCTACTGGAGGTAGTTTTCAAACTGGTTGAGTGTCCAACAGAGGCACCCTTGATTATGAGGTGGGGACAGACGCTACTAGCACAACTTTATGATGAGTTGTATGATGTCCACCATTAGAGGTGGAAGGGGATTGGTTGCAGCTACTTGTTGCAATGCTGGGGTGGCAACACATAGCTATGGAGTGGCCACAAGGTTTGTCGTGGACCACTCGAGAAGATATGGTGGATAGGGACATAGGGTACGTGGCTCTGTGGTAGAGGTCAAAGGAGTAGGGGCAGATTTGGTGGTGGGTAGGTGTCGTAGGGAACTATGTCGATGCCTTCGCTTGGCTTGCTCCAGGGGAGGTGTTCTAGCATCCATATCGGGACTGTCCAGCCTGGCCTGAGGCTGGAGAGTGGCTTCGATGGGTGCACAGGGGGAGATGGCTGATCGGGTGGCACGAGACCAAGCAGGAGTACTTCCCATACATCCGGGTGATGTAATAGTTTGGGGTGCACCAGGGGTTTCCTGGTGAGCCCTTGATCTATCGACATTGAGGCAACGAGAGGACTCTGGCCTGGCCGATCATCGAGCCACTTGGTGAGGAGTCGGATGTAGTGATCGATGTCCCTAACATGGACAACATCGGGGTGACTTTCGAGTATGACCAATGGTGGATGATGTAGTGATGGCAGGGTGAGGGGCCTTTAGGAGGTCCTGACGTAGCAGTAGTAGGTGGGGAGTATGCAAAGGTATTAGGGGAGGGTTGGGGGTGCCACTGGAGGATGAGGACATGGTGGAGGTTGACAATTTTATGGGGTATGATTTTGGAGTTTCAGAGTAGCTGGACACGTAGGACGTCCCAAAGCAGTGGGTGCCAGAGTAGTCCGTCATCTTGCAGATGCCTATGCCTCAGGTAGTCCCAAGGGATATGGATGCTAGGTATCGCACTGAGATAGCATGGTTGGAGGATCTACTTCAAATACAGGATGAGGAGCTCAGGAATGCTCTGTAGGAGAGGGATCTCCTATGAACTTAGTTGGTAGAGCAGGAGAACGCATTGGTTGCGTACCACCAGCAGGATGGGGACACCAATGCATTGTGGGAGAGGGATCTCCTATGGACGCATTTGGCATAGCGCGATGATGCATTGGATGCATATCATCGATGGGAGATGGATTTGGTTTGACATCGAATGGAGTTGGATGCAGATATTATTTGCCTCGATGGGTGGTTACCTAAGCTCCCTGGAGGTGGATCTTCACGTCGAATGAGAGATAGTGAGACTGAGAAGTTTGCTTCCTCTCATCGTAGGTTGCTGGATGATGGGGCACTAGTGGGCATGATGTAGGGGCTAGCAGTAGCCACCCTAAGGGGTCCCATAGGACCCACACCACTAGGAGTAGTTCCCATTGCACTGATCCTATGTGATTATGGTGGTCGATGCCCTAGGCTTGGGTGTTTTTTAGTTTTTGATGTTTTTGTTTTTCGAGGTCAAAGGACCGACTTATTGTAGCCTGCAAGCATTTTGATGATATATATACATGACGTTCTTTTTGGTTATACACTTGTCTTGATTTTTTGTTTATTTTTATACACACTTATTTATGTTTGATGTATGAATGTGTTATTATGAATGCGATGTTTATATTTATATGATGTATGCATATGGAATGGATGAAATTATTTGTTGGTAACTTGACAACGACACCATAGACTGTATAGGATTTACTGGATTTCTATACTTATGTGATTGCTTTGTGGAATGATTTTGCATGTGATATTTTTATTTTGGTATTTTTCGTATTTTTTGGTGGTGATGTAAGTAATGAAATGTACTAGTTGTTTTAAAATGTTGTTAAGATTTTTCTGAGATTCAGATATTTTAACTAACTATCCAAGACTGTACATTTATCTCACAAGACTTTTGAACAAGGTACAAATCAGACTGTTTGACCAAATTATTTCACATCCCTATGTGTGCAATTGAGTTTGTTTATGTGGTATGTATCAGGATACTGCCAGTGCCAGATAGCTATCAACCAAACCTGTAATGAGAATCACCTAATTAGCTCCACTAACTACGTTGTTGTATTTAGTAATATTAATCCATGAGACAATCTAAGGTACCATAAACTAGCTCATCCACATGCAAACATTGGTCTGTTCACACACAAAGCTAATGTGATAGACATATCATCATGTGTTTAGGATATCGCCATTGTCAGGTAGGCTGTCCACCAAACCCATAATGAGGATCACCTTTATGGGTTTTTGAATGCTAAGAATTCCAGAGATTCAAGTTCAGGCATCTTTTGGTTGCTCAACTTGTTGGGATACTTGCTCGCATACATAGTGATTATCTCAAAAACAAAAACATTAAAAAATGACAAAACAAAACACAAAAAAAAAATTGTACAGCACTAAACCAAACATTTAATAAACTATACAGAAATAGTAACAACATTGTACAAACAAAAAACTTACAAAATTGCAAACTATGGTTTTTAACCTTATTTTGAACAAAAAAAAAAAAAACAAACAAATCACAAACATTTTAACCTAGGGTTTTTAACTCTAGTTTAAACTTAAAAAACAAAATAATAGCAAACATTTAACCTAGGGTTTTTTTAACTCTAGTGTAAACAAAAAACAAAATAAAAACACAGTTATTACCCTAGGGTTTTTAACCTTAGTTAAAATTGAAAAACAAACACAAAACAAAAATAACAAAAAATTTGTCAGTTCCCTAGGGTTTTTAACTTTAGTTCAAACTGATAAATAAAAAACAAAACAAAAAAATTGTACAGCTAAAACAACAAAAAAAATGTACAGCTAAAACATTTAACAAACAAAGTACAACAAAGTACAAACAAACAACTGTACAACAAAAGTACAACATGGTCAAATAAAACTGTACAACCATAAACAAAATAACACACCTAGGGTTTCTAACCTTAAGTGTGAACCCAAAAAAAATCAAATAAAAACAAAATTTCCATCTAGGGTTTCTAAACTCTAGGTTAAACAAAATAAAAACACAGTTCTTACCCTAGGGTTTTTAACCTTAGTTAAAACTGAAAAACAAACACAAAACAACAATAACAAAAAAAAATTCAGTTACCTAGGGTTTAACCTTAGTCTAAAATGATTAAAAAAAAAACACAATAACAAAAAAAAATTTCAATTACCTAGGATTTAACCTTAGTTAAAACTGAAAAACAAACACAAAACAACAATAACAAAAAAATTACCTAGGGTTTAACCTTAGTCTAAACTGATAAAAAAAAAAAAAACACAATAACAAAAAAAAAATTCAGTTACCTAGGGTTTAACCTTAGTTAAAACTGAAAAACAAACACAAAACAACAATAACAAAAAAAAAAATCAGTTACCTAGGGTTTAACCTTAGTCTAAACTGATAAAAAAAAGAAACACAATAACAAAAAAAAATTCAGTTACCTAGGGTTTAACCTTAGTTAAAACTGAAAAACAAACACAAAACAACAATAACAAAAAAAAAAAAATTAGTTACCTAGGGTTTAACCTTAGTCTAAACTGATATAAAAAAAAAACACAATAACAAAAAAAATTTCAGTTACCTAGGGTTTAACCTTAGTCTAAACGGATAAAAACAGAAAACAAAATAAAAACAACTTTAAAAAAAAAAAGCTAAGTTTTCGATCTTCGTTCAAACTAGGGTTTTTATTTCTTTAGTTTACAACAAAAACAAAATAAACACGGTTTTTTAAAACTAGGGCTTCGTGTTAGTTTCTACAAAGCAACACCAAGCACAAAAAAAAAAACAAACACAAAACAAAAAAAAATTAACTAGGGTTTTCATTTTTAAATCGACAAACAAAATACAAAAGAAAACAAGTTGCGATTTTAAACAATAAAATAAAATAATTAAAATAATGAGAAGGAGCACTCACCGGTCTCGCTTCGGCTTCGCCACTTGAAGACCTGATCTGTGAACTCATGGTGTTCGAAAAAATTGGATAGCAGTCCACTACACGAACTCGACCTCCTCCTCCTCACAGCTCCAAAACGCCAGGAAAAACAAATGCAAATGAGCCCAAAACCTAGTTTTGGCCCTTAAATAGGCTTTTAGGCCTGTAATCATTCCACCCTGGGATGAGCGCTATAGTTAGTGCTCATCCCACCCTGGTACGATTACTAAACTAGTATTCGTCCCACCCAGGGACGATTACAGAGCAAGAAAATCAAAACCAGCAAAAACTGCACCAAAATGCACAAAAATAGCAATAAACTTGCCGAATAAAGGGGCCTTTGTGCCTGCGATTCTTGGCATAAAAAACCGACATTGGGGTCACAAATCCTCACTATCCTACTCCCTAAGAAGGCTACCATAGCCGGACCACTCCACGAGAGGACGGATTCTCGAGAATTTCATCTCCGAACGACATCACAAAAGGGTCCATAACCCAACAAAAAATAGCAATAAACTTGTCGAATAAAGGGGCCTTTGCGCCTGTGATTATTGGTATGCAAAACCGATGTTGGGGTTACAAATCCTCACTATCCTACTCCCTAAGAAGGCTACCATAGCCAGACCACTCCACAAGAGGACGGATTCTTGAGAATTTCATCTCCAAAATGCGTCACAAAAGGGTCCAGAACCCAAAAAAAATAGCAATAAACTTGCCGAATAAAGGGGCCTTTGCACCTATGATTCTTGGCATGCAAAACTGATGTTGGGGTCACAAATATTCACTATCCTACTCCCTAATAAGGTTACCATAGCCGGAACGCTCCATGGGGGGAAAAATTCTCAAGAATTTCATCTCCAAACGGCATCACAAAAGGGTTCAAACCCACCAAAAATAGGTCCGAATGTTCGGAAACTGCATAAGCATTCAACAAAAAACAATTGAAGGCACCCTTACAAAAGTCATCTTGGGTCAAGCGACTCATCACTTTTCTCATGTTGTTCATTCCCTCATCGATTCATCGCTTGAGGGGGTAGTCACACTTAGTCACCAATCAACAAATACACACCTAATCAAGGAAGTCGCACGCATTCAAAGGATCATTGACAAAGATAATCACGCCCCTGCTTGGGGCAGAAAATAAGCAATAATCACAAGATGATCAAACACTTAGCATTCTAGAATCATGAACTCAAGGTTTCCACAGACAAAATTTTGTGCCCTTTGTCTATTCATGACTGAACAATGTCCAAGATCAAGTAACACCTCATCGAAAAATGTTAACACTTGAATTAAGCTCCTTAACTCGTCAGAAGCAAGGATTCAAGAATGCGTGCCATTTCCATACTTGGGGCATTAAAAGTTGGTTAGGTTATTGAGAAACCCTAATAATTAGTGATTTGGTTATCTATTTTTTCTCATCACTGTGCCATGCATAGTGCATCCCAAAAAGGGGTATCTATAGACACCAAAACAACACCAATCCAATTATGTGATGACAAGCACTGATCAAATTGACATACATAGCCCCTAGGGCAGCCCCCAGAGGTTAAACAGTGGTCTTAACCACTCCCATGACAGTTTTGGAAGGTCAGAGGTTAATTTGGCACATTTTTAGCACTTTTCTCCCTACTCGTCACACCCTAGGATGATTACAAACTAGTATTCGTCTCACTCTAGGATGATTAGCAGCAATCATCCCAGGGTGGGATGATTAGCAAGTTTGACTGGCAAAAATTCAAACCTCAATAGGTCCGCCACTTAACTGTGCCTTGAGGGCATGCAATTGTGAGGAATGGCTTCAAATCAGAGAGAGGGACTTCAGTCAAGCATGCCTTGATCATGGAGGCCTCATGCAAGGAGACTCTAAATCAAGGAAGAATATTTTCTTCCAAAATAGGGCAAGCAAGCCAAGTGGTGCCCTCGCATGCGCATTCAAAGAGAGAGACCCTAGGTCTATAAAATGGTGTCTTCTCACCTCAAAAAATAGAACGAAGTAAGAGCATTTGGAGCAACGGAGTGCTACCGAATTATACCCTCACCCTCATTGTGCTTCTTACATCCTTGATCTCTCTTTCGGAAGGGAGGTTATCGGGTGAACATTGGAAGCGCAATTCGGACCCAAAACCTAAACATTTGGCAACAATACCCCACCCTATTTGTTGAAACAACCCCCTAGGATGTTTTGGACCCATACCAAGTGGATTGGTGCCAAAACCAAGCCCCAAATGATGGGCATCCTACCCCTGGCACCCCCGCACTATCGTAGTCCTAATCACCCCACCCCGAAGCAATTAGAAATATATAGTATATTTCCCTATTATTTCATTTGCATTTCATTTTAGGTCACTTATATATGTTGTCATTCAAATTTCATGCCATTCTGATGAGTTTTTACTATGTTTTCATTGCTTTTTTCTTTCACTAACATACAGGAAGCGCTTTCGTATACAGGGTGACCAGGGCAGAATCAGCCAAATTCGACCTTTTAAGTCATCCCAAAATGCTCTATTTTGCCTAACCCCAACTTTGTAGGTGTTTTTGAGGCCTCTGGATAGGAAATTTGGGAGGTGGCTTTCTGATAATCTATGATAGTCCTAATAGTCCCACCCCAGAGCGATTAGAAATCTACATTATATTTCTTGACTGTTCCTATTGCAGTGTGTCCATGATGATATTTACATGTTTTTTTTCAAGTTTCATATTATTCTGATATGTTTTGATTACCATTTTTATTATTTCATGCATGCATTGATCGGAGGCCTTAGGGATTGCATATTTCCCTCCATCCACAGGTGCTACTAATAATTTTATGTTTCACTGAACATAGGGTCTCGACACCGAAGGGGCAGCAAGGAACTACAGATGCATTCACACAAGCAGTGGTGACGTTTGGCCCGCCCATTTCAAATGTGGGCATGCGAAAGATCCCAAAGGAAAGCATACCATCCATGGTTTAGCAAAGCTATATCTAATGCTCCTAGCTCATAAAAATTAAGGAGACGTATTGTAACCTGGTTTCAAAGCAAATTAATAAAAATAAGGGTTGCACTTTACACTTGCTTTATATCTCATTTCAGTTCGTTTGTTTTCCCTTTTTCATGCACTTTGGACTTTTTTTTTTGCATGATTTTGTTTTGTTTGCACCACACCCTGGTAGGCCTATCGGGCCTTCCGTATCCTTGTGATTTCAATGGCGATCATGGTGGGACAGATTCTCAAGAATTTCATCTCCAAAATGCATCACAAAAGGGTCCAAAACCCAAAAAAAAATAGCAATAAACTTGTCGAATAAAGGGGCATTTGCACCTGCGATCCTTGGCATGCAAAACTGATGTTGGGGTCACAAATCCTCACTATCCTACTCCCTAATAAGGCTGCCATAGCCGGACCACTCCATGGGAGGATGGATTCTCAATAATTTCATCTGCAAACGATGTCACAAAAGGGTTCAAACCCACCAAAAACAGGTCTGAATGTTTGGAAACTGCATAAGCATTCAACAAAAAACAACTGAAGACACCCTTACAAAAGTCATCTTGGGTCAAACCAAAAGCTCCAAGGATTCCCACAATCGCTTGGTCAACCTAAAATGCCCCAAAGGTGTCCGTAAACCCTTTGGTCAAACCAAAATCTCCAAGTGTTCCCGCAAGCACTTGGTCATAAACAAATATTAACAAAACAAACAAAAACACAATATAAATCAAAAATAACAAAAAAAATGCATCACTTCCATGCATACTCTTAAAAATCAAAACATAAAAACATAATAAACTGCATTAGGCATCGCATACATACATTGCATATGTGTTGGTCATACATGTCACAAGCACCATAGACTGTAATTGATAGGCAATTCCATCATTTTCCACATTCAATCCATTTTATAAACACGTCATTCCAAAATAACACCGTCCACATTTTTATCATAGTTAGTTGTCTCCTAACGTATTTTGGGTTTTCGTCATTCAGCTGTCTTTAGATTTCTAGCCAAAAACTGTACAATGTCAGACAGATTTTACAAAGAGAGATTTTTACTTGGATCACACCTCGTTACTTAACATCCCTACACAAGTTAAAACACATAAAAAAATTCCCTAGTGTGAACGCAAGAGAAACCTACAAAGCAGTCTAGGGTACCATAGGTGAAAGGTTAGCCTGTTCATCCCCTTGTGCGAATGGTTTGAGAATGCTGAGAATTGATAAACGGACAAGCTTTCCCCCATCAATTCCCCCTAATAAAGAGTGGTTTTCACCACTAGAAAAAATCCCAATCACCTTTGATCCCCAAAGTCATAAGGATTCGTACTACACGCCCCTAACAAGGATGGGTAGTCATCCCCAAGGCCTAAAAGATCAATGCCCTTACATAATAACATCCCAATCACCTTTGATCCCCAAAGTTGTAAGGATTCATGCTAAACACCCCTAACAAGGATGGGTAGTCATCCCCAAGGCCTAAAAGATCAATGCCCTTACATAATAACATCACCAATCACATTTGGTTCCCAAAGTTGTAAGGATTCATACTACACATCTTTGAGTACTTCACCAAGTGGGTGGAAGCAATTCCGCTAACCTCTATGACTGGACCCCGCATTGCGGAGTTTATTTTGCATAACATCATATGTCATTTTGGTATTCCATCCAAGATCATCTCGGATAATGGGACGTCATTTAAGAATAAATATGTGCATGCATTGACAACAAAGTACAAAATTCAGCACAGTTTTTCAACACCCTATTATCCGCAGGCAAATGGGCAAGCAGAGGCATCAAACAAAATGCTAGTTGCCATCCTTAAAAATATAGTCGTAGATAGTCATAACGATTGGCACCTTCAAATACCACTTGCCCTGTGGGCTTATCGCACTAGCATTTGGACGCCCACTAGGGCAACTCCATTTTCATTGGTATATGGCTCTGAGGCAGTCATGCCTCTCAAGTTGGAAATACCTTCCCTACGCATCTCAATGCAAGAGTTCATCGATGATGACACTGTGCGGTAGGTCCCTATGTAATTGATAGTAAAATAGGACCTGGAACATACTGGATCACCTCTCTTGAAGGAATCAAGGAACTAGAACCCTTGAACATTAGTCATTTGAGGCCATTCCACATTTATAGAGCCATAGCCCACCCCAAAAGCTCCAACGATTCCATCAATCGCTTGGTCAAACCAAAAAGCTCCAAGGATTCTCACAATCGCTTGGTCAAACCAAAAAGCTCCAAGGATTCTCACAATCGCTTGGTCAAACCAAAAAGCTCCAAGGATTCCTACAATCACTTGGTCAACCTAAAAATGCCCCAAAGGTATCCATAATCCCTTTGGTCAAACAAAAATCTCCAAGGGTTCTCGCAATCGCTTGGAAAACCCTCAAATGCCCCAAAGGTATCCGTAAACCCTTTGGTCAAACCAAAAGCTCCAAGGATTCCCACATTCACTTGGTCAACCTAAAACGCCCCAAAGGTATCCGTAAACCCTTTGGTCAAACCAAAAGCTCCAAGGGTTCCCGCAATCGCTTGGTCATAAACAAATATTCAAAAACAAACAAAAACACAAGATAAATCAAAAATAACAAAAAAATGCATCTCACTTCCATGCATACTCTTAAAAATCAAAACAACAAAAACATAATAAACTACATTAGGAATCGCATACATACATTGCATATTTGTTGGTCATACATGTCACAAGCACCATAGACTGTAATTGCTAGGCAATTCCATCATTTTCCACCTTCAATCCATTTTATCAACACGTCATTCCAAAATAACACCATCCACATTTTTAGCATAGTCAGTTGTCTCCTAATGTATTTAGGGTTTTCATCATTCAGCTGTCTTTAAATTTCTAGCCAAAAATTGTACAAATTTAGACAAATTTTACAAAGAGAGAGTTTTACTTGGATCACACCTCATTACGTAACATCCCTACACAAGTTAAAACACATAAAAAAATTCCCTAGTTGTGTGAATGCAAGAGAAACCTACAAAGAAGTCTAGGGTACCATAGGTGAAAGGTTAGTCTGTTCATCCCCCTGTGTGAATGGTTTGAGAATGCTGAGAATTGACAAACAGACAAGCTTTTTCCCATCAATTTGCCCTAATAAATAGTGGTTTTCACCACTAGCAAAAATCCCAATCACCATTGGTTCCCAAGGTCGTAAGGATTCATACTACACGCCCCTGACAAGGATGGGTAGTCGCCCCCAACGCCTAAAAGGATCAATGCCATTCCCAAGAAAAATCCCAACCATCCATCATCATCAAATCCCAAAACACCTTTGGTCCCCAAAGTCATAATGATTCATACTACACGCCCTTGACAAGGATGGGTAGTCATCCCCAAGGCCTAAAAGATCAATGCCCTTACATAATAAAATCCCTAATCACCTTTGGTTCCCAAAGTCATAAGGATTCATACTACACATCCCTGAACAGGATGGGTAGTCATCCCCAAGACCAAACGGATCAATGTCATTCACAAGCCAACAACCTACGAGCTCAACTTTGAAACCTAAAATGCAAAATCAAATAACAGTGGTTATTACCAATATTCAAAGTCCTTGCTCAAAAATAAAAACAAAAGAGAAAAATAAATAGTTATTTTCATCACTATGTATGCGAGCAAGTATCCCAACAAGTTGAGCAACCAAAAGACGCCTGAACTTGAATCCTTGGAATTATCAGCATTCGAAAACCCATCTAGGTGATCCTCATTACGAGTTTGGTGGACAGCCTACCTGACAATGGCAATATCCTAAATGTATGATGATATGTCTATCACATTAGCTTTGCATGTGAACAGACCAATGTTTGCATGTGGATGAGCTAGCTTATGGTACCTTAGATTGTCCCGTGGATTAATATTACTAAATACAACAACAGAGTTAGTGGAGCTAATTAGGTGATCCTCAGTACAGGTTTGGTTGACAAAGATATCTAGCACTGGTGGTATCCTGATACATACCACATAAATGAACTCAATTGCACACATAGGGATGTGAAATAACTTGGTCAAACTCAAGTTTGATTTGTACCTTGTTCAAAAGTCTTGTGAGATAAATGTATAGTCTTGGCTAGTTAGTTAAAATATCTGAATCTCAAAAAAATCTTAACTACATTTTAAAACAATTGGTACATTTCATAACTTACATCACCACCAGAAAATACGAAAAATACCAAAATAAAATTATCACATGCAAATTCATTCCACAAAGCAATCACATAAGTACAGAAAGCCAGTAAATCCTGTAGTCTATGGTGTCATCGCCAAGTTACCAACAAATCATTTCATCCATTCCATATGCATACATCATATAAATATAAACATCGCATTCATAATAACACATTCATACATCAAATGTAAATAAGTGTGTATAAAAATAAACAAAAAATCATGACAAGTGTATAACCAAAAAGAATGTCATGTATATATATCATCAAAATGCCCGCAGGCTACAATAAGTCGGTCCTCTGACCTCGAAAAACAAAAACATCAAAACCTCAAAAACCCCCAAGCCTAGGGCGTCGGCCACCATAATCACGCAGGATCGGTGTGACGGGAACTACCCCCAGTGGTGTGGGTCCTATGGGACCTCTCAGGGCGGCTTCTGCTAGCCCCCACATCACGCCCACTAGCACCCCCCTCATCCAACCGCCTATGAAGCATAACTTCTCAAAGTATGCATAGTTAAGTTCATAACTGACCAGGGTGCGACTAAGATAGTAAGTATCATGTTCTTTGTGTAGTTCATTTTTCTGGGCTAGCATGGCGCCCAGTGCCACCTTAGTAGCTGAGATGTATAAATAGAATGACACTCCTGGTCTAGGTAGTGCCAATACTGGTGACGAAGCCAAGTATTGTTTAATGTCGTCAAAGGCTGACTGGAACTTGTCATCCCAGTGAAATGCTACCCCCTTATGTAATAATTTTTTCATGGGTCGGCACTTGTCAGATAGCTACGCTATGAAGCACTTGATTGACGTGACCTTTCCCTACAGGCTTCTGAGCTGCTTGATGGTGGTTGAGGGAAGCATTTCAAGGATTGCCTTGACTTTGTTTGTATCTACCTCAATTCCTCATTTTGAGACTATGAAACCCAATATTTTTCTAGATGTGACGCCAAACACGCACTGCTTGGGGTTTAGTAGGACTTTGTGTTCGATGAGTCTATCGAGGATCTTGCTTAGGTCATCGAGATGATATGGGCACAAAAGAGATTTGGCAAACAAATCATCCATATAATCTTTCAAAGTTTTATGCATGTGATCATGGAAGATGTATGTCATAGCGCATTGGTAAGTGGCACCAATGTTTTTAAGGCCAAAAGGCATGACCTTATAACAAAATGTCTCCCAAGGTGTTGTGAACGCCGTTTTGAGTTTATCGTCGGGATTGATACAAATTTGGTTGTATCCCGAGAAACCATCCATGAGGGAAAGCATTTTGTGGCCTGTTGTAGTGTCTACAAATGCATCGATGTTAGGCAAGGGGAAATCATCCTTGGGACTCGCTTTGTTTAGATCTTGAAAATTGGTGCATATGCGAATCCTCCCATCGGGTTTCTTGATGGGGACCATGTTGGATAGCCATGGCGAGTAATCCACGAATGACAAACTGTGCATCCAACAACTTCTGTAGCTCATCTTTGACCATTAAGGCTACTATTGGGTGCATCTTATGTAGTTTTTGCTTGACTGGCTTGACTGTCGGATCAAGCGTTAGATTATGCGTGACTAGTTATGGGTCTAGCCCTGGCATGTCTTTGTAAGACCATGCAAAAACCTCCTTCTCTTTGAGAAGGGCAATGTAATCGGCTTGCTCTTTAGGGGATAGACTTACCCCTAGCTTGATGATTTGTGAATCCATTGGATCAGAGCCGATGTCTACGTCAGTCATCTCTTCAACTGACATGTGGGACCCATCCTCCAACTGGTGTGGATTTTGGATTAGGTGGATATCATTTGCTGAATTTAGATCTACGTTAGAAACACCGGGTTCCTCTTCAACATGGAAGACATCCTGAGTCTGTCCTGTGGTGAAATGGAACATCCCACCGCAAGGCCAGTACTCTTATGGGGATGGTGGTGTGTCAATGCGATCCCAGTCTATAACATCTAAGTCTAGATACAATGGCCTTGTTGGGTTGGTTGGGTTATGGATGGGGGTGGTTAAGTCAATGGAGATCATGTTGATGAAATGATTTTGGTCTCCATTATCGTGGGTATGGTGACTCGGACATCCTTGATGATATTTGTGCTCTAGATTTGGCTCTATGGGTACTGGCACAAATGGATCGGCCCTATGTGCGGATAAAAGGACAGGGTCTACCCTTGGCATTGATGGATCTATAGGGTCTCTTGGCGGAAGGCATTCTCTATATGCCTAAAGTGGCGGGTGCAGTAGTTGGTCCAACTGTTCCTGGTTTAGGTGCCACCTATGCCTTGGCCCCATCTTTAGCTATTCAAAAATGTCGTCAATGTCAATGGGGTATTGTTGCTGCCACATATGATTCAGATATGCCATCTCAGTCTTGTCTTCATAATCGCTATCAGAGATCCATAGGCCTTCGTTGACTTCGATAGCTATTTACGACATTTGAGGATCGTCTTGCTCGACCAAATTGATTTGGTCCCATTGGGGTTGTTTCACTCTTTGCGAGAGGACCTAATTTTCTTGAGGTGGCATTTGCTCGATTGGAGCATTCAAGGGGAAAATTTTCATGAAGCTCTCCTGATAATCATCTATGGGCATCACTTGCGAGTGATTGCTATCAGACTCGAAAGGGTCCCAAGGCACGACCTCATACTCTGACTTGTCTTCTGAAGACACTTCTTGGCCTTGTTTATATCCCTCTTGTAGGTGAGTCCTCAAACTTTCTCCTTTCTCGATCAAAGGGAAAGGGTTGTTAAGGTCAACAAGGTTGGTTGTTAGCAATGGGAGATAATCCCCCAATGTATACGTTGTGTTAGGATTGGCATAAGGATCTTGTGCCAACCCATCCTTGTTGCCTAGCCCTAGGCCTTGCATGTTCTCTACCAAGATGTCAAGGGGTAGAGGGTGGTTGAACCCTACTCCTGACTTGTTGTATGACATCTGATATCTTGGTTGGCAAAGAATGTGCACCCCTTATTCATACCTGCCCAACCCATATCCATGCCAATTACATTGGCCAAGATATCTCAAAGTAAATTTTTGGTTGGACAAATAGTTGACGTCCTCAGCAAATGGTTTTTCATCTTCTTCTTCTTGCATGTAAGGTTCAATGCCATTATCGAGGCCCCCATATACAAAGTTTGTCTGATTTGGTGGATAGCCTAGAGGAAAAATACTGTCGATGGGGAGGCGAGGTCTCCCCATGTCCTACATGGACTCAAGTGTGGGTGTTGCTACAATGTTCCACACTAGATACTCCCCCAGGCCCGTATTGGCCATCTCAACGGTGATCATTGGCGATGGAGCGGGAGGAAATGGGAGTTCTTCCTGGGTCCACTCCATGTAGGGTGAACTAGGTGTATCGACTTCCATTCAGCTAGGCATCTCTTCGGTAGATATGGTTGAGACTAATGGTGGTGCCTCTTCTAGGGGTTTCTTCCCCTTGTCCTTCAATGTGGCCACTATAGGTGGTGTTTTTGTTGAAGGACCATATGATGAAGATGGACCCAACTGGTGATTTGAGGGACTTAAAAACGGGGATGTATGTGGAATCGGACCCTGTTTGGATGGATTCAACTAAAATTCCAAATGTATCGATGGAAGGGTCGATTACGACATCAGTTGCACCGTATTACAATACTTGAAGGGCTCTAAGTCTTTCGAGACTACATGCACCTGCCCCTCGAATGTGTACTTTAGGCACTGATGAGATATCGAAGGGACACACTTCATGTCCCTGATCCAAGGCTGGCCCAGCCAAGATATTATAGGCCATATCACCTTCCAAGATGTGGCACAACATAGGAATAGTCTTTTGTCCCACTTGGATGGGTAGGACAATTGTGCCAACCATCGAGCATATCACATCATTGAATGCTCGAAGAGTATAGGTGGAGGCCACGATGTGAGATGTTGGCAACTTGAGGTGTTTCAAATCCATTTTTGTGATTATATTGTTGGACAAGCCAGTTTCCACCAACACCCTTTTAAATGAAATCCCATTTACTCACGCAATGACATGCAGGGGTGGATCCACCATATCACCAGTCATCGATTTTAGTTCGTCTTCTCTAAAGGTGATGACTGGTTCTGTACATTGTTTTACATGTCCCACAAAGTTGTTGAAAGAGTTTTCTTCATGGGGCGATAGCTCGATGGATTTTAATATCTTCATTAGAGTCTCCCGATGGGGTGATGATTATTGAATGAGCTCGTAGATGGAGAGCCTAGCCGATGTGGTCCTTAAACTTTGGGAGGTGGCTTTCTGACAATCTATGACAGTCCTAATCGTCCCACCCCGGAGTGATTAGAAATCTATAGTAGATTTATTGACTGTTCCTATTACAATGTCTCCATGATGATATTTACATGTTTATGTTCAAGTTTCATCTTATTCTGATATGTTTTGATTACCATTTTTATTATTTCATGCAGTGATTGTGAGAATCCTTGGAGCTTTTTGGTTTGACCAAGCGATTGCTGGAATCCTTGGAGCTTTTAGCGTGGTCTATGTCTCTCTAAATGTGGAATAGCCTCAAATGATTGATGTTCAAGGGTTCTAGTTCCTTTATTCCTTTAAGATAGGCGAGCCAGTATGTTCCAGGTCCTATTTTACTGACAGTTACATTGGAACCTAACCAATTTTCTGCAAAATTGTCCCTTAAATGGGGTGGCAAGTTAGAGTTTTGTTGGTTCTCTTTTAAGACCAAGTCACCAACCTGAAAGTCTCTCAGGTGAAATTTCATGTTGTATGCTTTCTTAAGTCACTCTTGATAGATACATAAATGCTCAAGAGCATTGATGCATCGTTCGTCGAGCAACATAAGTTGGTCTAACCGGGCCTGCCATGCAGTGTCATCATTGATGAAATCTTGCATTGAGATGCATAGGGAAGGTATTTCCAACTTGAGAGGCATGACTACCTCGGAGCCATACACCAGTGAAAATAGAGTTACCGCAGTGGGCGTCCTAATGCTAGTGCAACAAGCCCACAGGGCAAGTGGTATTTGAATGTTTCAATCCTTATGACTATCTGCGATTGTATTTTTAAGAATGGCAACTAGCATTTTTTTTATGCCTCTGCTTGCCCATTTGCCTACGGATAATAGGGTGTTGAAAAACTATGCTGAATTTTGTACTTTGTTGTCAACGTACACACATATTTATTCTTAAATGACATCCCATTATCCGAGATGATCTCGAATGGAATACCAAAATGACATATGATGTTATGCAAAATAAACTCTGCAATGCGAGGTCTAGTCATAGAGGTTAGCGGAATTGCTTCCACCCACTTGGTGAAGTACTCTATGGTCATTATGATAAACGTGTGATGACCTAAAGATGCATGGGAGATCTTTATGATTAGATATAAGCCTGACTATGAAAATGACCATGCCGATTGGATCAGCTGTAAGGCCTGAGAAGGTACATGTGTCAAATAGGCATGGTGTTGACACTTCACACACTTCTTTACATATCCGCAACAATCTCACTCTAAAGATGGCCAATAATAGCCCATGCAAAGAATGCGCTTTGCGATGGCCATACCACTGAAGTGGCCACCGCATGTACCATCGTGCGCTTGGGTGATCGCCCAAGAAGACTCTTGCTGGTCCAAGAAATGGAGGATTTCTTCATAGCTCCGACGATACAAAATATCTCCTAAAAAGACATGTTTTGTTGCTTTCTGTTTAAATGATCTTTTTATGGTATGCGTCAATCCAAGTGGGAGGTTACCTAACTTGAGGTAGTCTCTTATGGGTGTGTACCAATCCTATTGATCAGAAACCTTGATGGTATGAATGGTCAATCCCTATTGAAGTTCATCCCTAGAAAAAGCTGAGCGAGAAAGAACTTTTAAGAATAGCGTTGTGTTGCTATTAAGAAGGGTCGACGAGAACAAGGACCCCCAGTTGGCGTGATTCAGACTCTCACATATTTGAGAGAACTTATCCTAAGATGGTTCAATCTGGATCAGGTGGATTCCTAGCATTAGGTCAGAGCTTGCACGCTCCATCGTGGATTGAGATAATGTTTTGACTTGAATGGTTGTCATCTCACTAGAAGGGTCTTGCGGTATTAGTGACCCCAATGAGGCCATAGTGTCTGCAAAATGATTCGATGATCGAGGGAGTGCCTCGATGTCATACCATTCAAGATTTGCCAAGAATTTACCCATAAGGGCTTTGTAGGCCTGTATAACTGGGCATTTACATTGGAATACCCCTTTTACTTGGTTGAAAATTAACAACGAATCACCAAATATGTTCAAGCGTTTGATGTTCATGGTGATGGTTGTCTAAAGACCTATGAGCAAGGCTTCATATTCGACATTATTTTTGGTAAACAAGAAATTAAGTTTAAATGATAGAGGCATTGGATCCCCTTACGGTGTGAAGAATACGATTCTCGTGCCACCCCCTTGCTCATATTTAGAACCATGAAATAATAAGGTTATGTTAGCCTGTGATTCAGGCTCATCAAAATCTGGCAATTCTGAGACATGAAAGACCCCATCATCAGGCAGCTCTATGGTCAGAGGTTTATCATCTTCGAGAGGATCCTCTGCTAGTTGATCGGAGATGACTTGACCTTTGATGGACTTCTATCCAATGAATTTGATGTAAAACTCCGTCAACAACATGATCCATTTTTCCATGCGACTACTGTGATAAGTACGACTCATCATGTACTACAATGGATTATCCTTAGACACAACATACATCATATTGCTCAGCATGTAATGGCATAGCTTTTGGTAGCAAATACCATTGCCAAGCATAGCTTCTCAATGTATGCATAGTTAATTTCATAACTGACTAGGGTGCGGCTAAGATAGTAAGTAGCCTGTTCTTTGTGTAGTTCATTTTTTTGGGCTAGCATGGCACCCAGTGCCACCTCAATAGCTGAGATGTATAAATAGAATGGCACTCTTGGTCTAAGTGGTGCAAATACTGGCAGTGAATCCAAGTTATTTTTAATGTTGTCAAAGTCTGACTGGCACTCGTCATCCTAGTGAAATGCTACCCCCTTGTGTAATAATTTATTCATGGGTCGGCCCTTTTCAGATAGCTACGCTATGAAGCACTTTATTGACGTGACCTTTCCCTGAAGGCTTTTGAGTTGCTTGATGGTGGTTGGGGGAAGCATTTCAATGATTGCCTTGACTTTGTTTGGATCTACCTTGATTCCTCATTTTGAGACTATGAAACCCAAGAGTTTTCCAGATGTGACGCCAAACACGCACTTCTTAGGGTTTAGTCGGACTTTGTGTTTGATGAGGTTATCGAGGATCTTGCTTAGGTCATCGAGATGATCTGGGCACAAAAGAGATTTGGCCAACAAATCATCCATATAATATTCCAAAGTTTTATGCATGTGATCATGGAATATGTATGTCATAGTGCGTTGGTAGGTGGCACTAGCATTTTTAAGGCCAAAGGGCATGATCTTATAACAAAATGTCCCCCAAGGCATTGTGAACGCCGTTTTGAGTTGATCATCAATATTGATACGAATCTGATTGTATCCCGAGAAACCATCCATGAGGGAAAGCATTTCATGGCCTGTTGTAGTGTCTACCAATGTGTCGATGCTAGGCAAGGGGAAATCATCCTTGGGACTCACTTTTTTTAGATCTTGAAAATCGGTGCATATGCGAATCCTCCCGTCAAGATTTTTGATGGGTACCATGTTGGACAGCCATGGTGGGTAATCCATGCAGATGACAAAATGTGCATCTAATAGCTTTCGTAGCTCATATTTGACCATTAAGGCTACTGTTGGGTGCATATTACATAGTTTTTGCTTGACTGGCTTGACTTTCAGATCAAGTGTTAGATTATGCGTAACTAGCTGTGGGTCTAGCCCCGACATGTCTTTGTAGGACCATGCAAAAACCTCCTTCTTCTCTTTTAGAATGGTAATGTAATTGGCTTGCTCTTCAGGGGTTAGACTTACCCCCAGCTTGATGATTTGCAAATTCATTGGATCAAAGCCGATGTCTATGTCAGTCGTCTCTTCAACTGACATGTGGGACCCATCCTCCAACTGGTGTGGAGTTGGGATCAAGTGGATATCATTTTCTGAATTTAGATCTACATTAGGAACGTCAGGTTCCTCTTTAGCATGGAAGACATCCTGAGTCTGTCCTGGGGTGAAATGTAACATCCCACAACAAGGTCAGTACTCTGATGGGGATGGTGGTGTGTCAGTGCAATCCTAGTCTATAGCATCTAAGTCTAGATACAATGGCCATGTTGGTTCGGTTGGGTTATGGATGGGGGCGGTTAAGTCAATGGAAATCATGTTGATGAAATGATTTTGGTCTCCATTACCACGGGTGTGGTGACTCGGACATCCTTGGTGATCTTTGTGCTCTGGATCTGGCTCTGTGGGTGCTGGCACAAATGGATCGGCCCTATGTGTAGATAAAAGGATAGGGTCTACCCTTGGCACTCATGGCTCTATAGGGTCTCTGGGCGGAAGGCTTTCTCTGTATGCCTGAAGTGGCAGGTGCAGTAATTGGTCCAACTTTGCCTGGTTTAGGTGCCACCTATGCCTTGGCCCCATGTTTAGCTGTTCAAACATGTCATTAATGTCCATGGGGTATTGTTGTTGTCACATATTATTGAGATATGCCATCTCATTCTCGTCTTCATAATCGCTATCAAAGATCCATAGGCCTTCGTTGGCTTTGACAATTGTTTGCAACATGTGAGGCTCATCTTGCTCAAGAAAATTGATCTGGTCCCATCATGGTTATTCCGCTCTCTGTGAGAGGACCTGATTCTCTTGAGGTGGCATTTGCTCAATTGGAGCACTCAAGGGGAACATTGTCATGAAGCTCTCCTGAAAATCATCTATGGGCGTCACTTGCGAGTGATTGCTATCAAACTCGAAAGGTCCCACGGTGCTACCTCATACTCTGAATCATCTTCTGAAGACCCTTCTTAGACGTGTCTATATCCCTCTTGTAGGTGAGTACTCAAACTTTCTCCTTGCTCGATCGAAGGGAAAGGGTTGTTAAGGTCAACAAGGTTTGTTGTTAGCAATGGGAGATAATCCCCCAATGTATATGTTGTGTTAGGATTGGCATATGGATCTTCTGGCAACCCATCCTTGTTGCCTAACCCTAGGCCTTGCATTTTCTCTACCAAGATGTCAAGGGGCAGAGGGTGGTTGAACCCTACTCCTAACTTGTCATATGGCATCTGATATCTTGGTTGGAAAATAACACGCACTCCTTGTTCATACCTGCCCAACCCATATCCATGCCAATTACATTGGCCAAGATATCTCAAAGCAAATTATGGGTTGGACAAATAGTTGATGTCCTCAGAAAAGGGCTCTTCATATTTTTCTTCTTGCATGTAAGGTTCAATGCCATTATCAAGGCCCCCATATACAAAGTTTGTCTAATTTGGTGGGTAGCCTAGAGGAACAATAGTGACGATGGGGAGGTGAGGTCTCCCCATGTCCTGTATGGACTCAAGTGTGGGTGTTGCTACAATGTTCCACACTAGATACTCCCCCAAGCCCGTATTTGCCATCTCAATGATGATCGTTGGCGGTGGAGGGGGAGGGAATGGGAGTTCTTCCTGGGTCCACTCCATGTAGGGTGAACTATGCGTCTCGACTTCCATTTAGATAGGCATATCTTTGGTGGATATGGTTGAGACTAATGGCAGTGCCTCTTCTAGGGGTTTCTTCCCCTTGTCCTTCGGTGTGGTCACCGTAGGTGGCATTGTTAGTGAAGGACCAAATGATGAAGATGGACCCGACTGGTGATTTGAGGGACTTAAAAATGGGGATGTATGCGAAATCAGACCCTGTTTGGATAGATTCAATTGAAAGTCCAAATGTGTCAATGGAAGGTTCAATTGTGACATCAGTTGCACCATATTGCAATACTTGAAGGGCTCTAAGTCTACCGGAACTACATGCACCTGCCCTTCGAATGTGTACTTTAGGCACTAATGAGCTATCGAAGGGACACACTTCATGTCCCTGATCCAAGGCCGACCTAGCAAGATATTATAGGCCATATCACCTTCCAATATGTGGCACAACGTAGGAATAGTATTTTGTCCCACTTGGATGGGCAAGACAATTGTGCCAACCATCGAGCATATCGCATCATTGAATGCTCAAAGAGTATAGGTGGAGGCCACGATGTGAGATGTTGGCAACTTGAGGTGTTTCAAAGCTGCTGTTGTGATTATATTATTGGACGAGCCAGTGTCCACCAACACCCTTTTAAACAAAATCCCATTGACTTGTGCAGTGATGTGCAAGGGTGGATTCGCATTATCTCCAGTCATAGATTTTAGTTTGTCTTCTCTAAAGGTGATGATTAGTTTCGTACATCATTTTACATGTCCCACAAAGTTGTTGAAAGAGTTTGCTTCATGGTGCTGTAGCTCGATGGATTTTAATATCTCCATTAGAGCCTCCCAATGGGGTGATGATTTTTGGATGAGCTCATAGATGGAGAGCCTAGCCGACGTGGTCCTTAAACTTTGTGTAAGTCTAGTCCAAATTATGGCCATTGTTCTAGGTGGGGGAGGTTGCGTAGGGTGCTGTTGAGGTTGTCGTATTGATGGAACCTCTCCTGTAGCTACTACAGGGGCAGCTATGCTTGGGTACCTCTTGTTTCGAGTCACTATGCTTATCATCCCTACATACCCCTACATGGGGCAGTTATGTGTCACCTCATTAACTTGAAGGGTTTTTTCCTGCACATCATGGGCCTATAGGGGGTCTTTGAAGACCCCCATCTATTGGTTGTTTTGTGCCATGGGGTTATCCATCGCCAGTGTCTTGTTGTCTATTAGGTCTTGCAAGAAGCTCTTGAACTTCCAACATGCGTAAAGGTCATGTCCTTTCTACTGATGAAATCTACAGTACAAGTCTTCCCTATAGCCTTTAGGTTTTTGTGTGTTGGGGTCTATGGGTCGACTTTCTGGCAAGTTTATCAAGTTTACCATGGACAAACGGTCAAACAAGGAGTCTTTGGACTCTATGAAGGGTGTGAATTGTCACCTAGGGCGACGCTACTAATTTTTCTCTTGCCTATGATTTTCCTTCTCATAGCTATCAAGAGGAACTACCTGATAGTTAGCCTGTGAGGTCTATGTCATCTGTGCAAGCTTTTGTATGTTTATGGCAACCTAATTAAACGTAACGGGTTTTGGTTGCATTGACCCAGTTTTGGCATTTTTGGGCCACTCTTTCTTGCATGGCTTGTAAATCTCGCCATCCTATATCTTGATCTCCTCAATGATTCTGGTTTGTGCCAAGGCTTCCTCGAGAGTGGCATATTGCTACAGATGCAATAGCATGGAGATCGATCTCAAATAACTTTTCGAGAACATTTGGGTTAGGTTGGCCATAGGAGGGAGGTAAGGAAGCTTTGAAAGCAACATCCTCCACTGATTTTTGTAAGCCTCCATGGTCTCTTCCTCATACTGCCTGAGGCTAGCTAGGTCACTTAACGATGCCTTCTTATTGGTATTAAAGGTGAAATGTTCGAGGAATGTGTCCACTATCTGGTCCAGGTTGCTGATGCTATGATTTGGTAACTGGGTAAACCAATCTGAGGCAGGGCCTACGAACGTGGTTATAAATGTTCTTAGAAGCAAAGCATCGTTGTCCTGAATGCCAAAGCATTGGCTCAGGAATCTTGTTACGTGCTCTTGGGCATCCTCCTCCCCTCTAAATATTACCAATTGAGGCATTTTAAAGTGTTTAGGGTATGGGGCTACAGGCACTAAAGGATGCACAGGGTGACTGTAGAGTTGGCATATAGTGGGCTTTTGGGGCCCATAAATCTTGGTCTCCACAAACTCTAAGCACTCTAGCAGTGCTTTGTATGCGTCAGAAGATTTAATTTCTTCCTCCTTGGTTTGTTCCCATTGTGTTTTACAAGGAACTTGAGGCCTATGGAGGGGTAGCCAAACAACATCCCCCTTGCCCTGGTAGGGCATTTCAGCCCACTCTTCTTCTTGCTCGAATTCCTCATAAGCTTCTTGAGGAGTTCCTAGGCATGATCTATAAACATGGGTGGGTGTCCGCGGAGGGTGCCCATCATTGGCTCTAGGGGTGGTCTCCCACTCAGTTCTAGGAGGTCTTGGAGGCAACATTTGATAAGGTCACTAAGACCTATCTCACACCAAGGGATTGTGCCTCTCATACAACTCTATCTTATGCATGCAAGGGATTGGACCCTCTCAAGAACAGTGTTCTAGAGCAATTCATATGTCTAACGCCAAATGTGCTCTTTGCTAAGGTGGTACAGGTGATCTAACTGTTGTTGGTCTTGCCTGAGCTATGTGATTTGCGCTTGGTAGGCAACATTTTTGGAAAATGCCAAGTCAATTTTTTTTGTCGTCTTGTGTTTAGGAAGCCTAGACGCCTCTCCTACATGTCTGTATTGGTCATGGTGATCCGATATTTCTATGAGTCACTTTCCTCTGTCAAGGTTAGCGACATTCACCCGAGGCTCTGGCCTTAGTGGGTGATCCTGATAAATAGCAGGTGCAGAGGCGCATTGCTCCCATGCTATGTATTGCTCTTGAGGAATGTAGTGGTCTTCCTTGTGCTCCATTTTGTATATGTGAAATGGGTGGGCGGAGTTGGCTCACCCTATCTGAAGAGCCTTGTGCTCTAGATTTGGCCTATTGTTTCTAACAATAATAAGGGATAGAAGAGGGATGACATAATCATGTGGACCCTCCTTATGGACCCTATGCATTTCTAGCACTTCATCGTGCGGTGGCCAATCATAACGAGTGTCTAAGGGAGCCCTCCCATCTATGTTGAATGCCACGTGTATGGACTCCTCCTGAAAGGGTCTATGTTGAGTGGGAGTTCCCCTAAAAGGGGTGCCCCTATAGTACCATTCAGTAATGGCATGATGTGGACTATCTTATGGGTCAGGCCACCAAGGCAGTATGACCAAGTCCTCGGGGCTATATCGGAGGCGACTTGTACCCCTTTGTACACTTTTTGTAGCTTCTGCCTATGATTGGGCTTGGCTACGGGTATACACCATGGTGGTATTTCTCTAAATATGTGTACGTTTTTATCTTCTTTATGATTTTTTATGCTACACTAAACACAAAAGGACCACACAATCAAAGCAATGATTATATTTTTTATGGATTAAAAGTGTGCCCTAAATCTAGTTTAGTGTGTTTTGATTTTTGTTTTGAAAACCTTGTAAAGAAATTTTTGTTGTATATGCAATATGAGGGCTCTTATATCTCCCAAAATGGTTGCCCCTTCAATATACCACTGCCAGGCTGTTATACCGAACCTCTCTATATACCCGCACTTATGTGAGGGAGACTATTGGTATGTGAGAGCAGAATAGTACATGGAACATAGGCGGTACGAAAGGAGAATTGTTATGTTTTGAAACCTACCATAGAAGACTTATCCTCATGCGCTGGGAATCATCATAGCTACACTTGGTCAACTTTCGTCAGGATTTACGTCTAGAAACAGTAGCGATCAGGGTTATCTATGCAAGATTCAAGCCAAGGTGGTGATGAAATCCACCATTGGTCTTGATCAAGTGTTGGGGTTTTACGACCAACGCCTTGATGTTTATATTATCTCATGGTGTGTGGGGTTATTTTTTACTTGTGAAAATAAATAAATCATGCAATAAAATTTCCTATGCAAGAAAAGAAATAGCAAAATCATAGAAACAGAGACATAAAATTATAGAGAGTGTTCATACAACCTACCTATTCTCTGCCCACACTAGATGCTCTTGATATTTTGCTCAAAAACTACATAGACATCTAATCATCCTAGGGTGGAATGAACAGAATATTTGCATTCATCACAGGTTGGGATGAATGCCTATTCATCCTTGGGTGGCATGAATTCTAGTCTGTATTCGTCATAGGGTGGTATGAGCAGCAGTCCAGTGCTTGAAGGATTAACACCTAAAAGAAAAAATACACAATTTTGATCCCAAAATCAAGGGACAGTGTCCCACCATGATCACCACTGAAAGCATGAGGATCGGAAGGCCCGATAGGCATACCGGGTGTGGTGCAAAACAAAACGAAACCATGCGAAATGCTAAGTCCAAAGTGTGTGAAAAAGGGAAAACAAACAAACTAAAATGAGATATAAAGCAAGTTTAAAGTGCAGCCCTTATTTTTATTAATTTGCTTTGAAACCAGGTTATGGTACGTCTCCTTCCTTTTTAGGAGCTAGGAGCATTAGATGTAGTTTGTTACCCCACGGATGGTACGCTTTCCTTCAGGATCTTCTGTGTGCCCACATTTTAAATGGGCAGACCAAACGTCACTGCCACTTGTGTGAATGCATCTATAGTTCCTTTCTACCCCTCCAATGTTGAGATTCTACATTTAGTGAAACAAAAATGATTAGTAGCACCTACGGATGGAGGGAAATATGCAATCCCCAAGGCCTCCGATAAATGCATGCATGAAATAATAAAAATGGTAATCAAAATATATCAAAATAATATGAAACTTGAACAAAAGCATGTAGATATCATCATGGACACACTGCAATAGGAACAGTTGAGAAATCTATTGTAGATTTCTAATCACTCCGGGGTGGGACGATTAGGACTGTCATAGACTATCAGAAAGCCACCTCCCAAATGTCCCATCCAGAGGCCTCAAAAACACCTAAAAATTTGGGGTTAGGCAAAATAGGGCATTTTGGGATGACCCAGAAGGTAATATTTGGCCGATTCTACCCCGATCGCCCTATATACGAAAGTGCTTCCTGTATGTTAGTGAAAGCGAAAAGCAATGAAAACATAGTCAAAACTCATAAGAATGGCATGAAATTTGAATGGAAACATATATGAGTTACCTAAGATGAAATAAAAATGAAATGGTATGGAAATATGATACATATTTCTAATCGCTCTGGGGTGGGGTGATTAGGACTGCAGTAGTGCGAGGGGCACCCGGGGGTAGGACGCCCATCGTTTGGGGCATTTTTTTGGCACCAATCCACTTGGGATGGGTCAAAAATTCCTAGGGGGTTGTGTCAACAAATTGGGTGGGATATTGTGGCCAAATTTTTAGGTTTTGGGTCTGAATTATGCTTCCAATGTTCACCCGATAACCTCCCTTCTGAAAGAGAGATCAAGGATGTAAGAAGCACAATGAGGGTGAGGGTATAATTTGGTAACACTCCATTTCTCAAATTTTCTATCTCTTTGAATGTGCATGCGAGGGTGCCACTTGGCTTGCTTGCCCTATTTTGGAAAAAAATATTCTTCCTTGATTTAGAGTCTCCTTACATGAGGCCTCCATGATAAAGTCATGCTTTACTGAAGTCCTCTCCTATTTGAAGTCGTTCCTCGCAATCGCATGCCCTGAAGGCATAGTTAAGTTGTGGATCTATCGAGGTTTGAATTTTTTCCAATCAAACCTGCTAATCATCCCACCCTAGGATGATTGCTGCTAATCATCCCAAGGTGGGATGAATACCAATTTGTAATCATCCCAGGGTGGGACGAGTAGGGAGCAAAGTGCTAAAAAGGTGCAAAATTGACCTCTGACCTTCCAAAACTATTGTGGGAGTAGTTAGGACCACTTTTTAACCTTTGGGGCTACCCTAGGGGCTATGTATGTCAATTCGATCAGTGCTTGTCATCACATAATCGGATTGGTGCTATTTTGGTGTCTACAGAACCAAATAACAAAATGGAAGTCACAAATTTGAAAACCACTACATGATTTATTTCTCCATATAACTCTTAACAATCTCCTTGATCTCATTGATGAAAGCAAAAACCACATGGATTGTGCCTATAAGAGCCTAATGCTTATTATCTACTGTGTATAAAATTGGCCTAGAACTTGAAGGGATAAAGATCAAGGTCTCAATAGGAATGTGATCACTATCAAGTAATGGAGAACCTTTGGTAATGTTACGAGTAGGAAAACCCTCCTCTGATTTAGAAGAAACAACCAAAATAAATAGATTTTAAGACTTGGCAATCCTTACAAAAATACGGATAGACCTTCATGCACTACCAAGAACATAAGTACCCAGGGATTTCAAGGACTTCTTAGACATTGATTCATTTCCTTTTGAATTGGGTGAGAGGGAGAGAAGTCACCATCATTCAATTTTTAATCCTCCTCAGATTCAAAAGATGAAAATGACTCCATAGAAGAAGGTATTTTAAAAAATTTAATTTTTTGTAGCGCATTTTCAACCATAATTCCTCTAGACTTCTCAAAAAACTTGAAATTTAACATAATCAAACCCTGGTGGATTGGATCCATCATTTTCCCTATTTTAATAGATTCTTAAAAGAATGAAATAGGAATTCTAGCACATTCATCAACCATTTATGCCTGAGTTTATTGAGAACATCATGTGATAACTTCATATCACATCCTTGTTTACATATAATGTAAAATACTCCATTATCATTGAGAGAACACGATTCCTTAAAGCCATCAATGCTTTTGTATCACAACCATTATGAAGCTTCAATATATATTCCTAGGCATCAGAAAACAGGCCATACTCCCAATTGAGAGAGTTCTTAGGGCTCTTATAGCATTCACCATAATTAGGTGACCCAGTCACCTTGGTGAAGAGATCCATAAAAAATTCAAACTTAGTTCCTCGAGCATGAACATACCTGCTTCTCTAGGAGTGGTCCAAGTTCCTATAAAGGCTCTAAAATGGCCATGTAAATTAAGAATGAACTCCGTAAGGCTATCCTTGCATAGTATTTTTCTCACTTCATCATTGCCCTTAAATATAGTTGGTTCCACAAGGATTATTAGCTCTTTATTATGAGTCATAGAGAGCCACTACTGTTCACCTATAGGAGAACCCAACCCACCAAGAAGATAAGGAGGCATAAACAATACCTTGATGGGTAGGCACATCTCCTTTTAAAACCATAACACCCCTTCCATGTGCCACAGTTTTCAAGTTGTCAGACTTCAATGATATGATGAAGAGAGGATAGAAGATGAAGGGCCGTAGAAAAGTAGGATGACTAAAATAGATGAAGCATAGAAAAACAAAGTCTTAGGGTCCCCACAAGACACCCAGAACCTTAGGACTGAAAGCACTGATCACTAACTAGCAAGGAAAATGAAACCATTATACCTTGAAAGCAACAATAGAAGAAAAGAGTAACCACCCCTCACAAAATTTGCTTAGGGAATCATGCCAATATTAAAAAATCCTTAATTTCTAGAACCAAAAAAAGAGGAGGAAAAAGATACTCCACTACCACACCCAAATGGAGATAAAAATAAAGTAGGCAACATATTCCAAAAATACAAGACTGAAAATGCCCAATGTAGAAAAAGATCGCAAAATTTGAGGTGAGCGAACTCAAGAAGGGAGAAGAAATCCCAACAAACATAATATTCCAACCCTTCAAAAAATAAAAACCAAATTCTATCCATTATCATTAGAAATAAAGTTTTGAATACTTTGAGAGAAATTGGTTGTCCACACCCTTAGGCACTACTAAGAAATTTCCAAATTTGCCATCAAATCCATGGTCTTATTCCCTTCACAAAAAATATGTTGAACCTGGATGACTAATCTAGAATTAAGAACTCTAGAAGACTCACTTATGATGTTAGATATCATACAATTGGGAGGGTTATGAGTCTTAACAGGATTTATAATATTCAAATAATCCCCCTCAACTATAATATTTTGGAATACTAAAGAATCCACTAACCAAAATCCCTAAAGTAATGCTTTGGCTTTAGCAAATGCACTATCTAAATAGAAATAAATTTTGTTAAGGCCCTAAAAGTATCCCCTTTAAAATTTTTCAAGATTCTCCTGATAGTAGCAGGTCCTCGGTTTCCTTTCGAGGGACCATCGGAATTATGTTTTATCCACCCACAAGGAGGAGGGACCAAACAACCTGACTTCTCATGGAAGTTTGAGGAGAATCAAGAAGAATAGTACACCAAGAGAAGCCCAACTTGAGTTCTAATGAAGATTTTATCTGAAAACCCCCATACATATCAGGGAAGCAAGTAGAAATTTTTTCCACCATCACCTTAAATTCCTTAGAGAAGATAGAAGTTAGGTCACATTTAAAATTATTAAAATATCTTTGGTTACACTCCCATAAAATACCCAAAATAAATGAGGGAGCAAAAAGACCCAGAACTTGCGTAGACGTAAGGATCTGAATGGTGGTAGAACCTAAGAGATACAAAGGAATTGAAAGACTTGATACCAAACCTCCACAGAAAAGGGACAGTGTAAGAATATGTGAAGACCAAATTCCTCAGAAGATTTGCATAAATTACACCTATTCGGAAGAAGCATCCCTCTTATGTGAAGGTCATCGAGAGTAAGGCATCTATTTTGGATAGCCATCCAAAAAACACATTAACCTTAGGTGTTAGATTCTTCATCCAAGCATTTTCAAGAATATTCCAATTACCAAGGTTAACATCAATGAGAAAGTAGGTTGATTTCATAGAGAAGGAGCCATCACTCTCCTCCACCCAAATTAATAAGTCTTTGGAGTCCTATTTTTTGAGTACCTATAAATTAAGCAAATGGGAAATAGCCAACCAAGATGTTGCTTCCTTCATATTCACAATAGGCTTTGGAATATATTTCTAAACTCATATGCCCTACTTCAAAGAAATAAAGTCTTTCACCTTGAATCATCCTAGCCTATGATTAAGGGGTTATGCCTTCACAAGATCAAATTCTAAGATCAACGGTCGATCAAGCAACCATTTATCTTGCCAAAATTCAATGTCTTTACCATTTCCCACAAGCCAGTGGGATCCAATAGTAAGCTTAAATATGACTTTAAGCATACTTCACCAAAAAGTGGATCCTTCTAAGGGAAGAGAATCAAAAATTAGCCCATCAAAAGCACCCAGATTCTTAGCTGAAACAACTTTAACCCAATATAAGTTTGGCCTTTTAAAAATCCTCTAACCTTACTTCAAAATTAAATCTTCACTCATCAAATAAAGGTTACGAAGACCCATACCCCTGTTGACTTTACTTGTGCAATCTTGGCTCCAAGAAACGATGTGAAATTTTTTGTGATCTTGAGGGCCTTCCCATAGGAAGGATTTTTGGATGCATTCCATATTTGATAAGAATTTTTAGGGTAGCTTGAACATAGACATAAAATAAATTGGGATGCTCTGAATAATAGATTTAACTAGTAAAATTTTACCAGCCTGGCTGAGCAAAGCTCCTTTCCAACTAGCAAGTCAGCACTGTAATATTTCAATTATAGGGTCCCAAAATTAGTCCTTCATTCTTCCAATGAATAGAGGAAGGATATGGTAGGTAGTAAGAAAAATTGCAACTCTACAACTAAGAATATTGTAGACACCAAAACAGCACCAATCCGATTAAGTGACTACAAACACTAATCGCATTGACATACACAGCTTTCAGGGCAGCCCTTAGAGGTCAAACAGTGGTCCTAGCCACTTGCACAGCAGTTCGAAAGGTCAAAAAATGAGCAGAGCAAAGTCGGTCATTTTAAACAAAGCCTTTAATCAAAAGCAAACTTCAAAACTTTAAACCTTAAGCAAAACTTAAGCAAGCAAGCCTTAATCAAAAGAAAGCCTTAGGCAAAAATTGTTTTTTTGAATCCCTAAGCAAGAAATTGTTTTTAACACTTGAAGGCTGCAAAGGTCGCCTGTCGCGATATCATGACAGTCGTGATATCATGACAGTCGTGATATCACGACAGCCATGAGGTCGCATTGTCATAATATCATGACAGCCGTGAGGCCGCACTGTCGCGATATCACGACAGCCGCGAGGTCGGGCTGTCGCGATATCGGGTTGTCACGATATCACGACAGCCGTGATATCAGGCTGTCACGATATCGCGACTGTCATGATATCGTGATAGCCGCAAGGTCGGGCTGTCATGATATCACGATAGTCGTGATATCACGACAAATCCCCCCCCTCTGCCCTATTCTGTTCCTAGTGTCGCGATATCGTGACGTCGTGATATCGCGATAGACCCTTGCCTTCGCGCCAGACGCACTTCGAAGGAATAAGAGCAGAATTTAATCAAACGCAAGCAAACATTTAAAACATTAAGGCAACATTAAAGCGATTCATGCCACATGGCGTCACTGCATACTATTTTCAAATAACGACGGACTTCACCAACTGCAGTAATGAGACGAACAGTTTCAACAACAAATCCGGTCCGAGGCCATGCTCCATAACTACTGATGTGAGTTCCCAGTGACAATCTCAGTGCAAGCCATGCCTCGTAATAATATGACAAGGGTCAAATCTCAGCGGCCCCTGCGGACTTAGGGTTTTGACATTAATGTTTTAGATGCGAAATCCTCTATAAAAACTAGCTCAATGCAATGTAAATACCACCACGAAGCATTTTCGAAATGCAACGAAGTGCTGCTCATCCAGAGACCTGATTGTATTCCTTTCGGATTCGCTCTTCTGCACCTGTAATCTCTTTTTGAAGGGAGGTTATTGGTGGCTTTCTAGAAGGTGAAGCCGAACCTTCATACCCGACAGTGGATCACTATACCCCACTAATTCGACGACAACTCAATATAAAATATTCTGGGCCCTTCCTTATTGGATTGGCGTTGAAATCAAGCTTTAACGGGGGCGGCCTGCTTGGGCACCCCACGCACGTTCTCAGTTAATTTAATATATGCTATTTTTAAATATATCTTGCAATTAACTGTATAAATAACAGTTTACGTTTCATGTTTTCGAATACATGTTGTTTCGAATTTATTCTGTCATTTATCGGATATATCTTGCATCACCCTTTAGATTACATAAATTGTTTATCAAATATTTTACCATGTTATCGTGACTTTAGACGTTCGTCAAGTATTATTAGGCTTTTATCGTTTTGTTGCCCACTAACTTGCAGGTAACAATATTGATTCGATAGCGTTTAGAATCGGCCGACTGTTTTAATGGCAGTGGCCATCTGGTGAAGCTTCCCGTTTTCTATCAAATATGCAGATCGTTTGAAATCATTCTGCTTACTGATTTAGCTAACTTTTTACGTGCATCTTTTATCGTTTTTCTCATAAAACAAGTTTTCTTCCTTGCAACAGGTGCTATTAACGTTTTCACTATTTCTTTGACTGCAGGAAGAACAACAAGCAGAGCAAGTATCCATCTGCAATAAGCGGCGACAATACTTTGGCTCACCCAGTTCGAATGTGGGCATGCGGATAGAAGAAGATTATTAATTATGACTGTAACCGAGAATATGTCACTGAGAAGACTTATTGTAACCGAGTCAGAATCTTATTAATAAAAAGGGTTGTGTTCCTGCTTTTTTTTAATTTGATTATATCTGTGTCATTTCATTGCATCTTAGTATTTCTTCTTTCCAAAATCTCATGCTTTTAGTGGTGATCACGGTGGGACCATTCCCTGAATTTTAAATAACATAAAATAATTAGATTTGTTGTGTTTTGTGCTTAACAGGTACCTTTCTTAAGCCGAAGGTCAGAAACAGCAAGTCCGGGCAGAGAAGAGGTAACGGTTTCTAACTGTCTATGTCATTTTCTGCTGTAATATTTCTGTTTATTTTATTTGTTTAATCTTTTACTTTCATTTTTTTTTAATTATTAAAGAAAGGTAGAGAAATTTTTCATAAATTTTTCTTGCTTTATTTAATTATTTATTTATTTATGTAATTATTTATTTAATAATTAATTTTTTTAATTATTAAAGAAAGGTAGAGAAATTTTCGTAAATTTTTCTTGCTTTATTTATTTATTTAATTGCTAAAAAAAAAAAAAAAATTTAAATTTTTTTTTTTACTTGCTGTTTTTCGATTTGTAGTGTTTGTATGGCATAGGGAAAGTCTCTTTTTGCTTCTTGTTTCATTTTTATTAAATAAAATGAACCACACACACTTCACATGATAAATTAAACCAAGGACCTGGTCGTAAAACCCCAGCCCTTGAGCAAGACCAACGGTGGGTTCATCACCACCTTGGCTTAGCTTTGCATCCATTTCCTCGATTGTCACTGTTGTTAGGCATAAATCCTGATGAAAGCTGATCGAGTGTTGTCGGGGTGATTCCCCTGCGCGCGAGGATAAGTCTTCTATGGTAGGTGTCATTAACAAGACAATCCCCCTTCCGTACCACCTATGTTCCACGTACCATCTGCTCTCACGTACCTATAGTTTCCCTCTCGTAAGGGCGGGTATATAGAGAGGTTGGTATATCGGTCCGGCAATGGTATATTGAAGGGACGACCGTTTATGGGAGTCATATGAGCCAACATTATGCATTTAAACGTTCTTCAAGACTCGCAAAAATAAAACAAAACATCAAAATGCACTAAACCAATTTAGGACACACTATTAATCCTTAAAAAGATAATCACGGCTTTGTGTATGTGTGTGTTCATTTCTGCTTCGTGTAAACAAAAATACAAATCACCATAAACGAGATAAAATCTACTTAGATAGTAGAGAAGCACCAAAATGGTGTACACTCGTAGCCAAGCCCAATCAAGGGCGAACGCTATGAAAGGTGCACAAAGAGAGGGCGCTAGTCGTCTTCGCTTTAACCCTGAGGACTTGGCCATACCGCTTTGGCGGTCCAGCCTACAAGAGAGTCCACATCAGGCCCCATCAAAAAGAAATTATTGGGAGCCTCCTCATTGGGGTATGCCCATCCAACACAGCCCCTTTCGGGAAGATGCTTTACATGTAGATCTCAATGTAAGTAGACAACCGCCTCTTGAGGCTAGATCTGAGTGGCCGCAGCGTGATGAAGCGCTAGAGTGGCATAGTGCCCATGAGGAGAGACAGCATGACTACGCTACCTCTTCTTTTCCTCACATTAGAACAGAAAGACAACATCCAGAGCGCAAGGCTCTTCACACAGGGCGAGCCAACTCCACCCGCCCCTTTCACACCCATGAAAGGGAGTACGAGGAAGATCATCGCATTCCTCGAGAACAACATACAGCGTGGGAACCTTGCATTTCTGCACCTTCCAGATATCATGATCACACATCGAGGCTAGAGCCTCAAGTAAATGTTGCCTACTTCGACAGAGGGAAGCAACCCATCAAAATTTTAGATCATCAAGATCGAGGCAAACACGTAGGAAAAACATTCAAGCCTCCTCAACAAAAAAGGGCAGACCAAGTTGACCCGACAGCCGCCAGACATGCCACTCGCTAAGCCCAAATCATGCAGCTGGAGCAAGGTCATCAAGAGTTAGAGTACTTATACCACCTGAATAAAGAATGCATGCAATTCGAAGCGGATAAGTTGTGCTATAAACTACCTGAGAGGGTGCCAACCCCTCGCACTCACAGAGAACAACAATATGAGAGGCACAACCCTTTGGTGCCGGATAGGTCTCCACGACCTCGTCAAGCTTTGCCTCCAAGACCTTATAGACCTGAGAGGGAGGCTACTCCCCGAAACAATGATGGGTACCCTCAACGGGGACTCAATCAGGGTCATAGGTCTCGCCCAGAAACTCCTCAAGAAGTTTATGATGAGTATGAACCAGAAATAGAATAGGCCAAAATGCCCCATCAAGGTGGGAGGGCTGCCACTCGGCCACCCCCCCATAGGCCTCCAGTCTCCCATAACTCACAACGGGAGCAAACAAAAGAGGAAGAAATAAAATCTTCCGATGCATACAAAGCGCTATTAGAGCGTTTAGAGTCTGTGGAGACAAAAGCTTCTGGGCATAAAAAACCCACATTACGTCAACTCTGCAGTCATCCAGTGCATCCCTTAGTACCTACACCTCTTTACCCCGAACACTTCAAGTTGCCTCAATTGGCAGTCTTTAAAGGTGAAGAGGATGCACAAGAACATGTCACAAGGTTCCTAAGTCAATGCTTCGACATCCAAGATAATGATGCATTGTTGCTTCGAACTTTCATAACCACATTCGTAGGCCCTGCCTCATATTGGTTCACACAATTACCCAAACATAGCATAAACAACCTAGATCAATTAGTAGATGCGTTTCTTGAATGCTTTGCCTTCAACACAAAGAAGAAGGCATCACTGAGTGATCTGGCAAGCCTCAGGCAATATGAGGAAGAAACAATGACAGCATATGGGAACCGATGGAGGGCTTTGCTTTCTAAGCTACCCTACCATCCCCCTATGTCTGATCTTACATAAATGTTTGCATGGAGTTGCTTAAAATCAATCTCTGGGCTATTGCTGCTACAACAATACGACAGTCTAGAAGAAGCTTTGGCACAAGCCAGAGTTATTGAAGAGATTAAGATAGGCGAAGGCGCAATCGCCAAGTCTAAAAAGAAAGAGTGGAATAAAACCACTAAGACTGGGAATACGCAATCACAACCAGCTGCGGTCAACCAAGTTGCGATAAATGTTCCCAAGCCTGTGCAATAAACGCAGCCCCAAACGGACAATTACCAGGCGGTGCCTCGTAGTTATGAAAAGGATAATAAGAAACAGGAGCAAAATCAGCAGCGTCGCCCTAGGCGACAATTCACCCCTTACATGGAGTCTAGGGACTCCTTATTTGATCACTTGTCAGCGACAAACTTAGTCACCCTTTCAGAGATCCAAACTATAGACCCTAATGCTCCCAAGCCTAAGGGATACAGAGAGGAATTGTATTGTAGATTCCATAGGAGAAGGGGACATGACTTAAACGAATGCTGGAAATTCAAAGGACTAATCCAAGATTTAATCTTCAATAAAACATTGGCCGTGGACAACCCCATAGCACAAAATAATCAACAAATGGGGGTATTCAAAGACCCTTTGCCTACCCACGAGGAACAAGAAAAACCTCTCCATATTAATGAGGTGTGACAGAATCTTCCCATGCAAGGATTTGTGGGAATGATCAGCATAGTGATAAGGAACAAAAGGTACCCAGCAGTTGCCCCCGAGGTAGCTACGAGGGAAGTTCCAACGATGTCGCAGCCTCAACAATGCCCTGTGTAGATACCTCCGCCTAGACCCGAGGTCACAATACAAACCAAATTCACGCAGAGTTTGTGGACAACATCAGCTAGGCTATCCATTTACGAGCTTATTCAATAGTCAACACCTCATAGAGAAGCTCTTATGGAAATATTAAAATCCATCGAATTACAGCCTCACGAAGCAAATTCTTTCAACAACTTCATCGGACATGTGAAGCAATGTACGGATCCGGTCATTACCTTCAGAGAGGATGAAGTCAAAGCAATATCGAATGACACGGCAGATCCACCCCTGCATGTTATCGCATGGGTCAACGGGATCCCGTACAAGAGAGTGCTGGTAGACACTGGTTCATCCAGTAACATCATTACCACTGCAGCACTAAAACATTTAAAGCTGCTAGCCTCTCATATCACAGCCTCCACGTACACGCTACGAGATTTCAATGATGCAATATGCTCAATAGTCAGTACAGTTGTTCTACCTGTCCAGGTAGGACAAAAGACAATACCAACATTGTGCCATGTGTTGGAAGGTGAGATGGCTTACACTATACTACTAGGGCGGCCTTGGATCAGGGACATGAAGTGTGTCCCTTCGATTGCTCACCAGTGCTTAAAGTATGCTTTTGAAGGAGAAATACATGTAGTCCCAATGGACTTAGAACCCTTCAAGTATTGCAATGCGGTACAATTAATGCCTCAATCGACCCTCCCTTCAATGCATTTGGATTTTCAGTTAAATCCATCTAAACAGGGTCCAATACCGTAGGCACCACTGGTGACCAAATCACCAAAATCCCAACCAGGTGAATCCTCATCATCTGCTCCTTCATTACCAACGCCACCTGTCATGGCTAAATAGAAGGACAAGGGAAAAAAAATCATGGAAGAGGCTCAGCCCCTAGAAGAGGGTTTGCCCATAATTTCAACGGTATCAATAGAGGAAACACCTAGCACTATGAAATATGAGATTCCTAAACCACCAAACATGGAATGGACTCAGGAAGGACTCACGTTCCCTCCCTCCCAAGCATCAACAATCATCGTTGAAATGGCAAGCACGGGCCTGGGGGAGTATTTAGTGCAGAATGTTGTGGCAACGCCCATAGTAGAATCAGTACAAGACATGGGGAGACCTCGCCTTCCCATAGGAATAGTTGTTCCTCTAGGTCACCCACCCAACCAGACAAATTTTGTGTATGGGGGCATTGATCATGGTCTTGAACCATGCCAGCAAAAGGAAGCAGACGAAGAGCCTTTTGTTGAAAACATCAACTATCTGTCAAACCCAGACTTTGCCCTAAAATATCTCGGCCAATGCAATTGGCATGGATACGGGCTAGGCAGATATGAGCAAGGGATGTGGGTCCTTTACCAGCCAAGATATCAAATGCCATATGATAAGTTAGGAGTAGGGTTCCACCACCCCCTACCCTCAGACATCTTGGTAGAAGATATGCAAAGCCTATAAATAGGCAACAAGGGGGGATTGGAACCAGATCTTTATGCCAACCCAAATATAGAATATACATTGGGAGATTACCTCCCATGGTCAACAAACACCCTTGAAAATAGCAATAACTCCTCTCCTTTGCTAGAAAGAGGTGAAAGTTCGAACATTAATCCCCAAAGAGAACATCAACGGTGTCCAATTTTTTTTTTGAAACTATTCCCCTTAGAGGTTCCAGTTGAGTCACTCCAGTGTCAAGAGAATCAGGTCCCTCCACCAAAAGTGGAACAACCGTAATGGGACCAGATCAATTTGCTAGAATAAGGAGAACCCTCAATGTCGCAAGTAACAGTTGCTGAACAGAATGAACATTTTTGGATCTCTGAAAGTGATTCAGAAGATGAGACTGAGATGATCTATCTCAGACATGCGCAACGAAATTATCGCCCTTTAACTCACGAAGATCTAATGGGACAGATGGGCATACGGTTAGGGCATGAATGGTGGGTCGACCCAGCAGGGTGGGACCAAGTGTTAGATCCATGGCTCAAAATTCACGATGAACACCATCCACCCCGAGACCCTATCATGACAACAGTGCCGAGAGAAGACCCTATCCTCCTATCAACACATAGGGCCGATCCGTTCATGCCCGTTCCCCTAGAGCCAGATCCAGAGTATAGGGAGCATCTAGAAGATTCAAGTTATCATACCCGTGGTAATGGAGACCAAATTCATTCCATCCACATGATCTCCATTGATTTGATCGCACCCATCCGCAATCCGGCCGATCCAGCACGGTCATTGCATCTCGACATAGATGCCATCAACTGGGATCGCGTCAAATCACCTTTGTCACCATCAGAGTACTGGCATTTCAATGAAATGCCTCATTTTACCCCAAGGACAACTCAAGATATTTTTCAGGCTGAAGAGGAACCCGAGGTTCCCAATGCAGATCTAAATTCAGCTAATGATATCCATTTGATCCCAACTCCACATCAGTTGGAGGATGGATCCCACATGTCAGTTGAGGAAATGACTGATGTAGATATCGACACAGATCCAATGAATCCACAGATTCTTAAGTTGGGAGTAAGTCTTTCCCCCGAAGAGCAAGCCGATTACATTGCCCTTCTTAAAGAAAAGAAGGAGGTTTTTGCATGGTCGTACAAAGATATGCTAGGACTAGACCCGTAGCTAGTCACACATAATTTAACGCTTGATCCTACAATCAAGCCTGTAAAGCAAAAACTACGTAAGATGCACCCAATAGTGGCCTTAATGGTCAAAGACGAATTGCAAAAGCTGTTGGATGCACAGTTTGTCATCTGCATGGATTATCCGCCATGGCTGTCCAACATGGTTCCCGTCAAGAAGCTCGATGGGAGGATTCGCATATGCACCGATTTTTGAGATCTAAACAAAGAGAGTCCTAAGGATGATTTCCCTTTGCCGAGTATCGACGCATTGGTAGACGCTATAGCAAGTCATGAAATGCTCTCCCTAATGGATGGTTTCTTAGGATACAATCAAATTCGTATCAATCCTAAAGACCAACTAAAAATGGCGTTCACAACACCTTGGGGGACATTTTGCTATAAGGTCATGCCTTTTGGCCTTAAAAATGCTAGCGCTACCTACCAACGTGCCATGACATATATCTTCCATGATTACATGCACAAAAATTTGGAAGATTACATGGATGATTTGTTAGCCAAATCTCTTTTGCGCTCAAATCATATTGATGACTTAAGCAAGATCCTCGATCGCCTCATGGAGCATAAAGTCAGACTAAACCCCAAGAAGTGCGTCTTTGGCGTCACATCTGGAAAACTCTTAGGTTTCATAGTATCAAAGCGAGGCATTGAGGTGGACCCAAAGAAAGTCAAGGCAATCCTTGAAATGGTCCCCCCAACCACAATCAAGCAGCTCAGAAGTCTGCAGGGCAATGTTGCGTCGATTAAACGCTTTATAGCGCAATTATCTGACAAGTGCCGACCCATGAACAAATTATTGCACAAGGGGGTTACATTTCATTGGGATGACAAGTGCCAGTCAGCCTTTGACGAGATCAAACAATACCTGGTTTCACCGCCAGTATTGGCACCACCTAGACCAGGAGTGTCGTTCTACTTATACATATCAGCTACTGAAGTGGCACTGGGCACCATGCTAGCCCAGAAGAATGAACTTCACAAGGAACAGGCTACTTATTATCTTAGCCACACCCTAGTCAGTTATGAACTTAACTATGCATACGTTGAGAAACTCTGCTTGGCAGTGGTGTTTGCTACCAAAAAGCTACGCCACTACATGTCGAGCAACACTACGTATGTTGTGTCTAAGGAGAATCCATTGCGATACATGATGAGTCATACTTATCATAGTAGTCGCATGGCAAAATGGATCATGTTGTTGACAAAATTTGACATAGAGTTTATTGGACAAAAATCTATCAAAGGACAAGTCATAGCCGATCAACTCGCAGAGGGTCCTCTTGAAGACGATCAGCCTCTAGTCATAGAACTACCCGATGATGGGGTCTTCCATGTCTCAGGATCACCAGATTCTGATGAGCCTAAGTCACAGGCCGACATAACCCTATTCTTTGACGGTTCTAAGTGTGAGCAAGGTGGTGGCACGGGAATTGTATTCTTCACACCGCAGGGTGCTCCAATGCCCTTTTCATTTAAATTAAACTTCTCGTGCACCAACAATAATGTAGAGTATGAAGCCTTGCTCCTAGGTCTTCATACAACAATCGCCATGAACATCAAATGATTGAATATCTTTGGTGATTCGTTGTTAATAGTCAATCAAGTCAAAGGGGTATATCAATGCAAATGCCCGATCCTGCAAGCTTATAAAGCCCTCGTGGACAAATTCCTGGCAAAACTTGAGTGGTATGACATCGAGGCACTCCCTCGATCATCGAACCGTTTTGCGGACACAATGGCCTCCTTGGGGTCACTAATTCCGCAAGACCTTTTCGGTGATATGAAAACCATTCAAGTCAAAACATTATCGCAATCTACGATGGAGCGTGCAAGCTCAGACTTAACGCCAGGAATCCACATAATCCAGATTGAACCATCCTCAGATAAGCTCTCTCGAATTCGAGATCATCTAAAACGTGCCAACTGGGGGTCCTTGTTCTCCCCTACTCCCATTAATAGCAACACAATGCTATTCTTACAGGTTCTATCCCATTCAACATTTGCTAGGGAGGAACTTCACAAGGGATTGGCTGTTCATACTGTCAAGGTTTCTAATCAACCGGACTGGTATTTACCCATCAGAGACTACCTCAAGTTAGGTAATCTCCCACTTGGATTGACTCATGCCGCAAAATGAGCACTCAAGCAAAAAGTAGCTAAGTATTTCTTGATAGGAGACATTTTGTATCGTCATAGCTATGAAGGAATCCTCCTTCGTTACTTGGACCGAAAAGAGTCCACTTGGGCAGTCGACCAAGCGCAAGATGGTACATGTGGTGGCCACTTCAGTGGTATGGCCATTGCAAAGTGCATTCTTCGCATGGGCTATTATTGGCCATCTGTAGAACGAGATTGTTGCACCTATGTCAAGAAGTGCGTGAAGTGTCAACATCATGCCAATTTGATGCATGTACCTTCTCAGGCCTTGCAGATAGTCCAGTCTGATTGGCCGTTCTCGTAGTGGGGCTTCAATCTAATTGGAAAGATCTCCCTTGCATCATCAGGCCGTCACACGTTCATCATAACGGCCATAGAGTATTTTACCAAGTGGGTGGAAGCGATTCCCCTTACCTCTACGATAGGACCCCGCATTGTGGAGTTCATTTTGCATAACATCATATGTCGTTTTGGTATTCCATCCAAAATAATATTGAATAATGGGACACATTTCAAGAACAAAAACGTGCGTGCTTTGACCATAAAGTACAAAATTCAACACAGCTTTTCAACACCCTATTATCCACAGGCGAATGGGCAAGCAGAAGCGTAAAACAAAACGCTAGTTGCTATCCTTAAAAAGATCGTCGTAGACAGTCATAAGGATTGGCACATTCAAATCCCACTTGCCCTATGGGCCTATCGCACTAGCATTCGGACACCCACTGGGGCCACTCTATTTTCGCTTGTGTATGGCTCCGAGGTAGTCATGCCTCTAGAATTGGAGATTCCTTCCCTGCGCATATCAATGCAGGAATTCATCGATGATGATTCTGTGCGGCAGGCCCGGTTAGACCAGCTTATGTTGCTTGATGAACGACGCGTTAATGCTCTCGAGAATTTACGTATTTATCAAGAGCGACCTAAGACAGCTTACAACATGAAAGTTCACCTGAGGGACTTTCAGGTTGGTGATTTGGTTTTGAAGGAAAACCAACAAAATTCCAGTTTTTCGTCCTATCTAAGGGACAAGTTTGCGACAAATTGGTTAGTTCCATATGTCATTGATAGCAAAATAGGACCCGGGACATACCGGCTAGCTTCTCTTGATGGTATCAAGGAAACAGAACCCTTGAATATCAGTCATTTGCGACCATTTCATATCTAAGAGAGCCAAATCCCAAAAGGCTCCAAGGATTCTTGCAATCGCTTGGTCAATCTCAAAAAAATGCTCCAAGGATTCTTGCAATCGCTTGGTCAATCCCAAAAGGCTCCAAGGATTCTTGCAATCGCTTGGTCAATCCCAAAAGGCTCCAAGGATTCTTACAATCACTTGGTCAATCCCAAAAGGCTCCAAGGATTCTTGCAATCGCTTGGTCAATCCCAAAAGGCTCCAAGGATTCTTACAATCGCTTGGTCAATCCCAAAAGGCTCCAAGGATTCTTGCAATTGCTTGGTCAATCCGAAAATGCTCCAAGGATTGTCAAAATCGCTTGGTCAAACCCAAAAATGCTCCAAGGATTGTCAAAATCGCTTGGTCAATCCCAAAATGCTCCAAGGATTGTCAAAATCGCTTGGTCAATCCCAAAATGCTCCAAGGATTGTCAAAATCGCTTGGTCAATCCCAAAATGCTCCAAGGATCTCCACAATCGCTTGGTCAAAAATCAAGAAAACTCAAAAACAACAAAAATCATCAAAAACAACAAAAATTTGCATTTCATTTCTAGGCATACTCAAAATCATCAATAGAGCGTTCTTCTCGCGCTTCATATTCATATTCACAAAAATCAATCCATCAAAAACTACAAAAATACATAGTTGCATTAAAGAATTGCATCCATACATTGCATATTTGTGGTCGTATAGGTCAAAGGCACCATAGGCTGTCATGGTTCTACTAGTCCATCTTGTTCCACATTGTTCCAGTTTACAAAAACAACAAAACACCTTGCATTGCTTTTACCATACTAGAGTCAGTGGTCTTTTAATGTATCAAGATTTTTCGTAATTCAGTCATTATTTTGCTCTTTATCCATGTAATGTATCAAGTCAGATAGATTTTACGAAGGTAGAGTTACACTTGAAATACACCTTGTTACGTAACATCCCAACACAAATTAAAACACATAAAAATTCCCAAGTTGTGTGAACGAAAGATGATACCCACACAGTAATCCAAGTTACCATAAGTGAAACGGTTATCTTGCTCATCCCCCCGTGCGAATGCTTCTAGAATGCTGAGAATTCACAAAAGGACAAGCTCTTCCCTATCCATTCACCTCCATATACAGTGGTTTTCACCACTACCAAATCCCAATCATAGTTGGTTCCCAAAGTTGTAAGGATTTGTACTACACGTCCCTGCCAAGGATGGGTAGTCATCCCCAAGACCTAAAGGGACCAATACCATTTACAAACAAAATTCCAACAAATCATCATCCCAACACTCTCCATTCACCTTTGTTCTCCAAGTTGTAAGGATTCATACTATCTGCCCCTAACCAGGCTGGGTAGTCATCCCCAAGGCCTAATAGATCAATGCCCTTACTCCATAACCTCCATCATCCCCTTGGTCCCCAACGTCGTAAGGATTCGTACTATCCGCCCCTAACCAGGATGGGTAGTCATCCCCAAGGCCACAAGGATCAAAACCATTCACAATACTCAAAACACAAAATCAAATAATAGTGGTTATCACCACTATTCAAAATCCTTGCTAAAAAAGAATTAATAGAAAATAAACAATGATTTTCATCACTATATAGACGAGCAACTCTCTAACTCATTCAGCCCACAACCATCCTAAACTTGAATCCCTGGAATTCTCAGCATTCAAAAAACCATCTAGGTGATCCTCATTACAGGTTTGGTTGATAGCCTATCTGTCAATGATGGTATCCTACCCGCATGACAATATGTCTGTCACATTCGCTTTGCGTATGTACAGACCAATATTTGCATAAGGATGAGCTAGCTTATGGTATCCTGGATAACATCGCAGATTAATCTAACTAAATACAACAAAGGAGTTAGTGGAGATAATTAGGTGATCCTCACTACAGGTTCGGTTGAAAGCCCATCTGGAACTGGCGGTATCCTGACAAATACCACATAAATGAACTCAATTGCACACACAGGGATGTGAAATAACTTGGTCAAAAACAAGTCCGATTCTTACCTTGTTCAAAAGTCTTGTAAGATAAAGTATAGTCATGGCTAGTCAGTTAAAACCGTCTAAGTCTCAGAAAACCTTAGTTACATTTTTAAACCAACTGCGCTACTTTTCATCCTTACAATACCATCAGCAAATACAAAAGAAAATAAAAATGCCATGTATACATACAAAGTCATGCATCACAGCAATCGCCTAAAAAAAAAAAATAATAGAGTCTTCAACAGTCTATGGTGCCATAGCCAAACACCACAAAGTCCATCATCCATTCCATTCCTGCATATCACATATCAATCAAAACCATTTGCATTCATCATGCATCCATCAAAATAAGTCAACATACAACATTCGTAATTATCATACCATATGCATCCATATAAAGTAGCATGCATCCATCAACATCAATCATTATACACAAAGAAAGAAAATCAAAACAACAAAAACATCACAAAAATGCAACACAAAAACCATAGCAATAAGTTTTCGGACACAAGTGCTCTTGCACTTAACCTCTTGGCATAAGAAAATCGATGTCGGGGCTCAAATTGTCACTCTCCTACTTCCCCAAGAAGGCTACCATAGCCGAACCGCTCCACGGGATGACGGGTGTTTGATAATTTCACCCCATTATGGCATCACCAAAAGGGTTAACACCCACCAAAAATAGGTCCAAATGTCGAGAAATTGCATGTGCTTAAACCACAAAAACATCTAAAGGTACCCTAACCTAAGTCATCTTGGGTCAAGCGACTCGTCGCTTTTCTCACGAAGGTCATTCCCTCATCGATTCGTCGCTTGAGGGGGTAGTCACACTTAGTCACCAATCAACAAGCACACACCCAATCAGGGCAATAACATGCATTCAAAGAATCATTGACAAAGACAATCACGCTCCTCCTTGGGGCAGTAAACAAGCAACCATTAAATTGATCAAACACTTGGCATTCCCGAAGCATGAACACAAGGTTTCCCCTATGGACAAAAGGTTACGCCCTTTGCCTAATCATGACTGATCAATGTCCAAGCTCAAGTCACACCTCACAAAAATAGGTTAACACTTGAAATCAAATTCCTTAGCTCGTCAGAAGCAAGGATTCAAGAATGCATGCCCTTTCCATACTTGGGGCATCAAAAGTTGGATAGGTTACCAAGAAACCCTAATCATTGGTGCTTTGGTCATATATTTTTGCTCAGCACTGCATCACCCGCAGTGCTTCCCAAAAAGGGGCATCTGTAGACACCAAAATAGCACCAATCCGATTAAGTGACTACAAACACTGATCGCATTGACATACACAGCTTTCAAGGCAGCCCTTAGAGGTCAAAAAGTGGTCCTAGCCACTTGCACAGCAGTTCAGAAGGTCAAAAAATGAGCAGAGCAAAGTCGGTCGTTTTAAACAAAGCCTTTAATCAAAAGCAAACTTCAAAACTTTAAATCTTAAGCAAAACTCAAGAAATCAAGCCTTAATCAAAAGAAAGCCTTAGGTAAAAATTGTTTTTTTGAATCCCTAAGAAAGAAATTGTTTTTAATACTTGAAGGCTACAAAGGTCGCCTGTCGCGATATCGCGACAGTCGCGATATCGCAATAGCCGCGAGGTCGGGCTATCACGATATCGCGATAGTCACGATATCGCGACAGTCATGATATCGCGACAGCCGTGAGGTCGGGCTGTCGTGATATCGAGACAGTAGCGATATCGTGACAGTCGTGAGGTCGGGCTGTCGCGATATCGCGACAGTCACAATATCACGACAAATCCCCCCCTCTGCCCTATTTTGTTCCTAGTGTCATGATATCGCGATGTCGCGATATCGCAACCCCCCGCTCTGCCCTATTTTGTTCCTAGTGTCGCGATATCGCGACAGACCCTTGCCTTCGTGCCAGGCGCACTTCGAACGAATAAGAGCAAAATTTAATCAAACGCAAGCAAACATTTAAAACATTAAGGCAGCATTAAAGCGATTCATGCCACGTGGCGTCACTACATACCATTTTCAAAGAACGGTGGACTTCACCAACTACAGTAATGAGACAAACAGTTTCAACAACAAATCTGGTCTGAGGCCATGCTCCATAACTACTGATGTGAGTTCCCAGCGACAATCTCAGTGCAAGCCATGCCTCGTAATCATCTGACAAGGGTCAAATCTCAGCGGCCCCTGCGGACTTAGGGTTTTGACATTAATTTTTTAGAGGCGAAATACTCTATAAAAACTAGCTCAATGCAATGTAAAGACCACCACGAAGCATTTTCGAAACGCAACAAAGTTTTGCTCATCCAGAGACCCGATTGTATTCCTTTCGGATTCGCTCTTCTACACCTGTAATATCTTTTTGAAGGGAGGTTATTGGTGGCTTTCCAGAAGGTGAAGCCGAACCTTCATACCCGATAGTGGATCACTATACCCCACTAATTCGATGACAACTCAATATAAAAGATTCTGGGCCCTTCCTTATTGGATTGGCGTTGAAATCAAGCTTTAACGGGGGCGGCCCGCTTGGGCACCCCACGCACGTTCTCAGTTAATTTAATATACACGTTGTTTTTAAATATATCTTGCAATTAACTGTATAATAACAGTTTACGTTTCATGTTTTCGAATACATGATGTTTCGAATTTATTCTGTCATTTATCGGATATATCTTGCATCACCCTTTAGATTACATAAATCGTTTATCAAATATTTTATCATGTTATCGTGACTTTAGACGTTCGTCAAGTATTATTAGGCTTTTATCATTTTGTTGCCCACTAACTTGCAGGTAACAATATTGATTCGATAGCGTTTAGAATCGGCCGACTGTTTTAATGGCAGTGGCCATCTGGTGAAGCTTCCCGTTTTCTATCAAATATGCAGATCATTTGAAATCATTCTGCTTACTGATTAAGATAACTTTTTACGTGCATCTTTTATCGTTTTTCTCATAAAACAAGTTTTTCTTCCTTGCAACAGGTGCTATTAACGTTTTCACTGTTTCTTTGACTGCAGGAAGAACAACAAGCAGAGCAAGTATCCATCTGCAATAAGCGGCGACAATACTTTGGCTCGCCCAGTTCGAATGTGGGCATGCGGATAGAAGAAGATTATTAATTATGACTGTAACCGATAATATGTCACTGAGAAGACCTATTGTAATCGAGTCAAAATCTTATTACTAAAAAGGGCTGTGTTCCTGCTTTTTTTTAATTTGATTATATCTGTGTCATTTCATTGCATCTTAGTATTTCTTCTTTCCGAAATCTCATGCTTTCAAATATCCACAATATTTCTTTACCAAGGAGTGTTCAAGAAAAATAACAATATTTTATCAAAATTGACCTTTTGACCTACATCCATTTCAAATATAGAAAAATTATCTTCATAGATATAGCTTGCACAAAAGAAGCAACGAGTGCTAAAATCGTGTCATCCCCAAAATGGTGGTATGAAAATAAATCTAAATAAAGTTTCGGATTGATACCAGTGATAGTCGGGTCTAACAAAATTGTTGTCCCTAGTGCTTTCACTTGTAAAATAAATAGGTAATGTGAAATTGGGTCACCTTGATGAAGACCTCTGACTATGAAAGAAACCTATAGGGTAACCATTAACCAAAATAGATCATTTTATAGTGGTAACATTAGATTTAATCAGATTGATCCACCTTTGGCTAATACCAAACTTTCTCAGTACATCGAAGAGAAAATCCCAACACTTAGTTGTTAGTTCATTTTCACGAATGTTGAGAATTATGGCAATGGAAAACTTTTCTTTTCCTATTCAAAATATTTGTTGTTTTTAGTAACATATTGCTTGCCCTGTGTGTATTATAATGAGTGCAATGGATAGCTGGAGTGGGTTGGTTGTTGCAGTATAATATAATTATTTAGAGAAAAATATTGTAGATACTACCTTGATGTTGTAGCATAGTTTACAGTTGAAAGAATGTGAGATGTTAAACCTTGCTATGAATAAATTGGAAACATAGCCTAGTGTTACTTTAAAGAGAAATGTATTCGAAACTTCTGTGTTAATCTTGTGTGAGGGGATTAGTGAAGCCCAATACATTTATGTGTGAATTTTGCTAAAACTTAGGATGCATGTTAGCTGCATGGACCTGTTTTAAGCCATATCTGATCCTCGGTGGCTTCGTTCAGATTATAGTGTGAGTATTCAGACTGCAAGAAATAGTGGGCATCATGAAGAAGTCTAGTACGTAGGGTGGTAGTTGGAACCCGTATCATGCAGGCAATGAAATTTAAATATATGCATAAAACTCTTCTTTTTTTAACAAATGGGCCATAATTTTTATATATAAGTCCACTTGATAGGAGTTTGCATAGCTGGCTATTGCATTGCAGCAATAGCGCCCATCTTGTGAAGCAAAGCATGTTGTAAAAGAAATAGTGTAAAACGAGAATATCTCTTTCATGTATATGGAAAGAAACTAGATGCAGAGTCTTTCGTATTATTGAAACCTTCTGTGTATTGAGACATAATGGAATGTGGTAGTATTGATTAAATGATAATGCTTGAAGATGTGTTTATGTTTATGTTCCAGAACAATCTGCTTTCTTAATAAGTAATCCACATATTGCTTTATGAAGTTGTGTTATCTTACTTTTCCTATTTCCTTGATATCATTTGAATGTTGTATGGGGAAAATATAGAAAAAAAATTGATTATGAATTTAAAATAGAATAAAATGCCAAGTAGGCAATGAATGCCCGAGGGTGTTGTGTAGATGTTTTTTTAGTTATTTGGTTGAAGACATCGGGTATGGGTATCTACCTAAAACTGGTCATGTTTTAATTTAGATTAAAAAATAAGCTCTTAGGGGTGTAGAAAAAAATATTTTGGGTTATCTAAATGTATATACTATATCTTTTAGTAAGAGAGAATAGGTTTGTGTTGGATTCATCTTGTTTTAAAAAAATTAAGGCCCAAGGAAAGTGATAGTGACCACAAATATCTAAAATGGCTTATTTGTTATAATCAAAACTATCTTGGAATTAAGGGTAAATCTAAACCTTGGAAAAATAATAGCTCTTTGTTTAAAATATACCTTTAGATGGTATTGTATAGCAGACCCCTTTAGAAAAGATATTCACCATGTTCCTATAAGATGAAGTTGTTTCTAGAAGAGGTAGTAGCAATACAAGTTAACCTAAAAACTTGTTAGGACAAAAGGATGTTAAATGAAGAATCGAGTCTTTTAGAAAAACTGGACCTAAACTTTAATCAAATATTCATCCGGGTAAATTGGGATGCAGGTAAGCACAAAATTAGTTAGGGTTATTTTTTGACTAATGAAAATGGTCAATAAAAGACCTCGTCAAATCAGAACTAAAAGTGGTATGAGATACCTTTTCTAGGCTAGTTCTGGAGTGCATTGTGATAAATACCATACTAGTCAAACTTTTCCAAGAATGGTCACAAGGTTTGGTATGGGATAAACATTTTTGAGTTATGATGGTATTGAGAAATGAAGACCAAGATCTAGGGAAGGACATGACACTAACTGATTTTGACGAAAGTAAAATACAAGTTAGTCACAAAGGTATGATTACGGTGATCACTTTCATATTGGGTATAAACTAGTCAACTTGTTCATCGAAGTTACAATGTGTGAAGGTTAGGGAAATAAAGTGTTCCCCTCTAGGTTTTATGGACCCTAGAGGACAATCCTCATCGTGGTTTGATCCTCATGCTAGTATATGTAGATGATAAATGAGATAACCGTTATCACTGAATAGCATGTTTATGGGATGTAGCTTATCTCATCCACTTGGGAGATTGGCTGCAGCAATCTTGAACCCAAAAGTGGTATGTTGTGCCTGTGTTTTACTATTTATAAATTTAAAAGATACAAGGGATGATTTCTGATATTGTTAAATTTACAATCAAAGTTGTTTAATAGGAAAATATTGATAGTCAAAGTAGTAAAACCTTTTAAAAAAAATTATTGGATTCTGATTTTTCTTTTATCATGCAACCAGGCGAGTGGGTTGTTACACAAAAACAAAGAACAATAGCACCATGGATTTACAATTTGCTAGTGCTACTATTTTTGTGAGTAGAATAGAGATATTTAAGCAAGATTATAGTAAGATAATAATAATATTGATATAGATATCTAACCTAGGAGGATACATACCTTATGATCAAAATTATGAAATATAAGTTATACAAATACAAGATACAAAGATATAAAATATAAGGTTATCCCGAAATGAATTATATCAAAGATTAGATAATACATTAAATACAAAATCTACAAAAACATGAAAAAACTAATTATCAAAGCTAAAAGAGGAAGAGCAAAACTCAAGACAACAGTTTGTTTTCCCTTTGTTGAAGCTTTTTTATGGCCTTTAAATGCTTTATGTTGATGAATATCACTTGATGTTGTATCAAATGCCTACAAATATGAGATCGTAGGATGCCTAAAATTCTAAAATAATTTTGGTAGAATTTTGCACAAAAGATTTGATCTCAAATATTTTAACAAAAAAATTATTACATAAAATATTCATGATGATAAGTTCACCCCAAGGGCTCGATTTATAGACATTCATGGCCCCTTGGGAGGATCCTTAAGAGAATATACCAAGATTGGCAAGTTGAAGAGGTGGTAGGGTTGCATGGAGGGGATGAGGTCAATTGAAGGTAAGTCTAAAAAACATTGACATGTAAATGAGGAGGAAGAGATTATATATATAAGTTGAGAAGAGTGTCCCTATTTAATTTAGTTGAGAAGAATATCTCTATTTACTTTGCAAGTAAGCAGTTGAGAATGAGGAACATTTAATATAGATTTGAATATTTTTGGAATCAAAAAATGAATGGACAACTAGTTTTTGGATTAGTATGACATTAATAGTTAATTAAATCACAATTACATTTTAGAGAAAAGGAGTGGAAACATATTTATATGATTTATTTTCTTTGCCTTTTTCAGGTCTATAGACCTTATAAAATCTTTCTTTGGAAAAACTAAATTATTTAATTCATTTTCTCAAGTATTATTACATAATATTTGTAATTAAGTTATTAAGTTTAAAATTTTTTAATATTGATTAATATTTTTAAAATATTCTAAAGCATTACAAAAGGACCAAGCACTATTGAAATGAACTACTAACTTAATTCTAGAAAAGAAAATTATTTATCTAATTCATTTTTTCCATTTTTTGTACTATCAAAGATCTCAATATTATAAAATTATTTATGGTTCAAATTAAAATCGTTCAATTCATTTACATATAAATACATAATTTTTTATAAATATAATTTTATATGTAAAATATTAAATAGACCAATTCAATTAAAATAAAAAATAATTATAAAACTCTATGTTTTAGTTAAACAAATATAAACATATAACATTGATAATTCATTTTAAAAAATATTTAAAAATAATAATAACAAATTAATTAATAATTTATATAATAAATAATTAAAACTAAAAATATATTTAATTATTTTATTTATTATTTTTATCATTCAATTAAATTTTGTTTAATATTATTTAATGTATCCATAATTCTGGTTTTGGATGGAATATACATATTGATACTCAAATTTTAAGTAAATCGCTCAATCATTGGGCTCCTCTCTAGAGACGTAAGTTAATAAAAATGATGTTATGAAAGTTGTGACGTATATCTTATTTTTATGCAAAAGAAAGATACACTCCAGTATATCTATATTCTCTTAGTCGTACCTTTACAATACATTTTAAACTTCTCCCCATCTTGCCTTTGATCTTGAGTATACCTTTAGAGTCGAAATAGGTGTATACAGAGGAGAAAGTATCTGGTACAAGAATAACCCAAGACCTTATCTAGCTTAATAAACTAATTAAAAATATATATTAAATAATATAAATATACAATAATTATAATTTTATATATTTTCTCCATATTGAAGTGGTGTATATCTTATAAGATCTATAGCAAAACTAACGTCACAGAATATTTTCTCCTTATATAATATTCCTCGCTTTTTTCAATAAAATACTTTGGATATGCTATACTAAGAACACCTGTTGGATGCATTTATTCGGGTTTGTACTTTCTGGCCTTAGCATTGTCTTTTATTCTTTAAGGCATGTTGTTTGGGTTTTGCTCCCTGACTTGTTTTCGTGAAGATGGTGTAAATTCCTTTGATTTCCCTTTCCAGAAATGCTTGATTTGGTTTGTAATATTTCGATGTCCTTTTGGATGGCCTTCTTTATGGAGGTCCTCTTATACTTTTTATTCTTTAAGGCATGTTGCTTGGGTTTTGCTCCCTGACTTGTTTTTGTGAAGATGGTGTGAATTCCTTTGATTACCCTTTCCAGAAATGCTTGATTTGGTTAGTAATACTTTGATGTCCTTTTGGATGGCCTTCTTTATGGAGGTCCTCTTATACTTTAATTGACGGGTTTTTTTTCTTTATGAAGGTCCTCTTATCCTTTAATTGACGGGTTTTCTTGTTGTATAAAATTTGTAATACCTTGCTGTCCTTTTGGATGGCTTTCCTTGTGAACGTCGTTTTATACTTTAATTGACGAGCTTTCTTGTTGTATAAGGTTATGTTGTATAAGGTTATGACGCTCCTTTCAAAAAAAATTAATATTAATTAAAAAAACCTGTTCGATGCATATTTAATATAACTAAAAAAATAATCCCCAGACATATTATATTCTTCCACTACCAAGGCACACCTGTCCAGTATATTTGTCACGTATTTTTATCTTTCCCGAATCCCTACGTAATGTAAAATATTTAAATTTTTATCTACCTAAAGCCACACCAATGTTCAACCATTCTGTCTCATATTTTATATATTTCCTACCTAAACACACATATTCAAATATTTCTCTACCTAAGCCCAAAGTATATTATTTGTATTGCGTGGCCAAAGTGCGTGAATAGTGCGGAAATATTGCAGCACCTAAGCCCGAAGTATATTATTTGTATTGCGTGGGCACAGTGCGGGAATAATGCTGGAATATTGCAGCATTCGAAGCTAACTTTGTTCGTAAACTGTCGGGACTCGGATCCATTTCGTATGCTTGCACCAACTTGTCCAAATTTTGGTGCCGGCCCCAGGCAGCAAGAGAAACTGCCAGTCTCTGTTAGAAGATAGATTGATATATGGATGATGATAATATCAATTTCGTTTAAGTGGGTGCTGCTTCGATTATACTAAAGACATTGACACGCGCTTTCTGATAATCGGCAGGACTGACGAAACACTAGCAGAGGAGATGGGTCTTCCCAGTACAGTATTGGGGATTTTTGGTTTGGGGATTGGTATTACAATTGGACTGCCCATTGGTTACTTCATCTTCATATATTTTGAATCCAACGATGTTAAGGTCAGTGCCCTGATTGAGTACTGTTTGGATTTCATAGTAGTTGTAGACATATAATGAATATAATGAATGTATCGTTTATGTATATATATATATATGGTGTTTGGTAATAGCTTCCGATATTAGTGATTGAGAAAAGATCCCATACCAACAGAAAATCCTTATTTTGATTTAAATTTCCAAAAGGAATGCTATCATTGATACCCAATTGGCTTGTTGAATTGGATATTGGAAGTCTATAAGTTTAGTTATTATCGTGTAAATCAATGGCTGGATACCCCTATTGATCAGGATTCTCACAAACATTCTTTGACTTGAGATTTAAATGAACCACCCCAATTTAACCAGTTCTTTTTTTTTTAGCACATCAGTTCACGAGGAACAATCTCTAAAGATAAATAGTAGACTAATCCATGAATCGACTTCAGTTTCTATAAGCAATGTACTATGTATGGATATCCAGATTAGGAGCACATCCATGCACTGATTCCGGTATCCGTAAGCATTTCTCCTGATGGATTGATAACTCAAGCTATCGCAAAGAAAAACTGGCTTCTCAAATTGAATATTGGATTTCTATCTACCTGGTGATTCTCTTGTGTGTGTAAAGCAGTGCATTAGATGCATGTATTGATTTGAGTTTCAAGAAGGGTTGTTTTTTATCCACCAGTTCTGGCAAAATCGACCGGCTTGTTATTCTGGTCATTGGCATTCTTATCAATATTTGTTAGAAATTAATCTAAATTTCATTCACTTTCTAACATATCCTTTAAATATCAAAATCCATCCCATGCATTTGTATTTACTTTTGCTAGTTGTAGTTGTTCAAACCCTAATTAGATACATGTCCGTTAATTAATGGGTGTTAGAAGGTTACCTAACTTTCTCCCTCCTTCCACCTTTATTTATATATGAATGAGTGCTAAGCGTGATTTCAGTTTTGATGGTAGTAGTGAGGGCAAGCACAAGATTTGCTAAAGCAAAGAAGGACAAGAGAAAAGGAAGAGAAAAGGAAGTATGGAGAGATTTGGTTAAGGAAGTGCAAATTGCAAGGATAAGAAGTTTTTCGAAAAATTTACTATGAAAGCTTTTGTATAGTGAGAAGAACTTTCGCTTATTGAGATAAGGTGTTAAGTATGTAAAATCTTTTGAGTATAAAAAAAACCACTTTCAACAAAAACCTACTGACCATAGTTAGGGGAGGATGCCTTTGGTAAAAAGTTTCGATTATAAAGTTGTTGCACAATTATAATAGTGAAAATTTATCTTTATATTTGATCATATGTTCTATTTGTGCAGTCCATTATTTTTTATAAAACTTCTAATTAGCGTATTGATCTAATAAAGTGAGGTAAATGGTCCAATTAAGTGTTTTAAATCTTTTAAATTGGTATTAGAGCTAAAGCTATCAATGGGAGTTTTAGAGCAACATTGGCACTTAACAATAGTCCATTGCAACTACAAATCTCATGATTCAATGGTAAAATTTATGTTAAGTAGTCTATTGCAACTACAAATGCCATGATTCAATGGTAAAATTTATGTTAAGTAGTCCATTGCAACTACAAATCCCATGACTCAATGGTAAAATTTATATTTATTGGAGCATTCAATTGAAGATCCTATTTGGGACACAGGATCTTTGGGACCTTGTGGAGAATGGATATACAAAACCAACAAACGTAGCAACACTTAATGCTCTTTCTTAATCTAAGAAATATTTGTTGAAGAAAAACAGGAAGAGAGACCAAAAGACATTGCTCATCATTATGCAAAAATGGAAGAGTTCATATTTCCTAGAATTATAGCAACAATAAAGTCCAAGGAGGCATGATAAATTTTAGCAAATTTCTATCAAGGAACCAACAAGGTAAAGTTGGTGAGATTATAGATGTTGAAAAGAGAGTTTGAAAATTTGTAGATGAATGAAAATGAGTCCACACGTGACTTCTTTACCTACACACTAGGTATTATCAATCAAATGAGAATACATGAAGAAACTATTGAAAACCAAAGAAATATGGAGAAGGTACTGATAAGCCTACCAACAAGGTTTGGCTCAGTTGTTGTAGTTATTGAAGAATCAAATGATTTATCAAATCTAACACTAGATGAGTTGATGGGCTCTTTACAAACACATGAGAAAAGGTTAAACTGAACAAAATAATCCTCATTGAAGCAAGCATTCAAAACATAGGTCTGATTCAGAGATAGCAACAAAAAATAAGAATCCCAATAAGGAACTTCAATTTCTCAAGAAGGAAGAGGAAATGAATGTAGTAGTAGGAGTGATAAAGGCTATGAAAGGGAAAATAGACTAAACCACTCCAATAAAGGAGAATGTATCTATAATTTCCATGAAACAATATGAATACATAACACCAAAAATAAATAAGGAGACTCAAATAAAAAGTATGAATAATTAAAAATACAATGATTTTACTACAAGAAATTTGGGCATCACAGTTATGAGTGTAGAAATAAAATGGCTAGGGAAAATAAGCAACAAGACCGCTACACCAATGAGCATGAGAATGAAGAAAATAAGGATGTATGTGGGTCTCTAATGCTAACTTGTAATGCTAGTAAAGAGAGCCAAAAAAATGTATGATATTTATATAGTGGCTATAGTAACAACATGTCTTGCAATAGAGTAATATTTTCATAGCTAGATGAGAGTGCCAAATATGAAGTGAATATGGGAAATAATAGCAAGGTACATATCATGGGAAAAGAGAGGATTATAATCTACAAAACATAGGGAGAAATAAAACATATCCCTAATATTTGTTATGTGACTAAGATGAAACATAATTTGTTGAGCATCGAGTAGCTTGTGCAAAAAGGGCACACATTGTACTTTGAAAATAGAGCCTGCATCATTAGGGATAGAGAAAATAGGCTAATAGAAAATATGGCCATTACAAAGAACAAAATATTTCCTTTAAACATTCAAAGTATAATATTTCTCTCATTTAGTGCTATTGTGAAGAATACTACATGGTTATGGCATCTTAAATTTGGTCACTTGATTTTCAATGGTCTAAACTTGTTATACACAAAGTAAATGGTAAGTGGATTACCTCTTATAGAGCAACTCAATCAAGCATGTGAAGATTTCTTAGTATGCAAGTAGTATAGAGATGCATTTTGTATAATAAAATCATGGAGAGTTTCACATCCATTGCAGATGATGTATTCTAACATATGTGGGCCCATGCAAACCAGATCATTTGTCGATAATAAATATTTTCTAACTTTCATAGATGACTTCAAGTGAAAGACATGGGTATACTTCCAAAAACAAAATTTAAAAGAATTTGGAAAATTCAAGGATTTTAAGGCTTTGGTTGAAAAGCAAAGTGGCTACTATGTGAAGATTTTGAGAATAGGTGGAGGGGGTGAATTCATCTCAAATGAATTTCATCATTTTTTAAAGTAAATGTAATCAGAAGGAAATTCAGATCCAGATATACACCATAGAAAAATGGTGTAGTAGAGAGGAAGAAAAGTACAATAATGGATATAGAAAGGAGCATTTTAAAGGCAAAAGCATTGTCAAATAAACTTTGGGTAAAATTTGTAGCATGCGTAGTTTATCTGCTACACAACTGTACCACAATGATTGTGAGGGATGTGATCTCAAAAAAGCACATATCAATAACATGCCAAGTGTTGTTCACTTGAGATTATTTGGATACATAGCATTTGCACACATTGTATATGAGAAGAGAAGAAAGTTGGACAACAAGGCAAAAGAATGTATCTTCACTAGGTATAGTGAAGAGTCAAAGGCCTATAGATTGTATAACCCTATCATAAAAAATTGATCATAAGCTGAGATGTGAAGTTCCTAGAATATGAAACTTGGAATTGAAATTCTAAGACTAGTCAACAAGGGATATCAAGTATTGAGTATAAATATTTTAATAGAGTAATCTTAGATCAATTTACAACTTTAAAAAGTAGTATCAATGTAGGCAGTAATCATGCTTCCTCATTGAGATCACCACCACTTGCCAAAATTATATCCTATATGAGAATGCCAACAAATATAAGGATCTTATAATAAATATATGAGGTAAAAATATATATATAAGATGAAAAAAATTCTAATTCTACTTTATTTTTTTAGTGTGATATATATATATATATATATATATATATATATATATTAAGAAACAATTAAGAACAACAAATGGTTGAATGCCTTGGATGAAGAAATAGAAGTTGATGGAAATAAAACTTAGCAGTTGATGGATCTCCCAATAGGAAATCAAACCATTGGAGTTAAATGGGTATACAAAATAAAGTTAATACTCAAGATGATGTTGAAATACATAAGGTAAGGTTGGTTACAAAAGGATATAAAAAAAAGTCAAGGATTTACTATTATGAAGTCTATGCACCTATAACAAGACTTGATATAGTGAGGATGATTCTAGCATTGGCAAACTGTAAAGGATGGAAGGTTTACAAAATGGATGTCAACTATACCTTCTTAAATAGGGTGTTGGAAGAAGAGGTTTATGTAGATGAGCCAATAGGGTATGAGTTAGAAGGGTAGGAATGTAAGGTGTACAAGTTGAAGAAAGCATTGTATAAGATAAAACAATCATCGAAGACTTGGTATAATCGAATTGACTCATACTTTCAGGATAATGGCTTCATAAAGTGTCCCTATGAACTCTATATTTACATTAAAACCAATGAATAAAGAGATATGATAGTAGTTTACTTATACATAGATGATCTTATTTCATTAGTTTAGAGGCGCTATGAAGAGTGAGTTTGAAATGAAAAACTTAGGCTTAATAAAATATTTTCTTGGAATTGAAGTTACATAATTAGTAGATGGCATCTTCATTTCACAAGGAAAGTATTCTAGAGATGTCTTTAAGAGATTTAAAATGGAGAATATAAACTAGTCGGCACACCAATTGCAATAGGTTTAAAATTGCGTAAGAATGATTATGATAGCAATGTAGACCCAACACATTATAAATAATTAGTTTCAAGCCTCATATATTTGATAACCACTAGAACATATTAATGTTTATAGTAACTCTAATTAGCATATTCATGGAGACCCCTAAGAACACTCACTTACAATCTAGGAAAAGAATTCTAAAATATGTCAATGGGACCAAATACCATGGGATATTTTATGAAAGATTAGACGAGCTTGAACTTGTTGGATACAAAGATAGTAATTGGGCTAGCAATATTGATGATACGAAGAGCACTTTTAGTTATAAATTCCATATTCATTAGTTGTAATATCATGGTCATCTAAGAAGCAACCTATTATTGCATTATCTACTATTGAATTAGAGTATGTTGCTACCACATTTGTAGCATATCAAACAGTTTTATTGAGAATACATTTAGGCAAATTGAATCATGAAAAACAAGCAACAACAAAAATTTTTATAACAATAACTTAGTCATAGAACTATCCAAGGATCCAGTGTTTCATGGTAGAAGCAAGCATATTGACATATAGTTTGACTTCCTAAAGGAATTAGTTAAAATAATGAAATTGAATTTTTGTTTTGTTAGTCTAAATATCAAGTTGTAGACATATTCATAAAACCTCTAAAGGATGAATATTTTAAAAGGTTTAAGGAACTGCTAGGTGTCAATGTTTTTGTGAAATATGGCTTAAGGGAGGTTGTTAGAAATTAATCCATATTTAACCCATTTTTTCACATGCCCTTTTTGTTTGTAGATGTTAAAATTCATCCCCCATACTTTGCAATATTTATATTTACTTTTGGTAGATGTAGTTTTCCAAACCCTAATTAGACACTTGTCTGTTAATTCATGTGTGTCAAAAGGTTAAATGGGTTTTATCCTTATTTTCTCCTATATATGAGTGTTTGGCATGATTTCAATTCTAATGGAAGTAGTCAGCCACTAAAGAGAAGAGGAGACCAACAGAATATTTATTGAAGTATAAAAGGAGATGAGAAAAGAAAGCATGGGAAATTTTGGTAATGGAAGTGCAAGTTGTAGCCTTGCAAAGGCTAAAAAGTACTTATGAGTGAAGAAAAAAGAAAGTCTTTGATTAAATATTCTGCATAGTGAGAAGAACTACTTCCACTAATAGAGATAAGGTGGTAAGTATTTTAGGGTTAAAAAAATTGATTATCAAAAATTTTGTTTATCAAAAGAGCCACTTATAAAAAAAAACAAACTTCAATCAGCTAAGGGAAGGTAAAAGTCTCGATTGTAAAGTTGTACAATTGTGTTTTAATATAGTAGTGAAATTTTATCTTTATATCTAGTCGTATGTTTTATTTGTGGGGTCCATTAGTTTGTATAAAATTTTGATAATTGTATTGCTCTAATAAAGTGAGATAAAAATGTTTAATCGACTGCTTTTAAATATTTCAATATTGATGTCCTGGATTATTTTAGTAATTTTTTTGGTGTGAGAGAGACATAGTTATGTATATGTGATATAACAAATCATTAGATACATTTACGCGTGTATATTGAATTTTATGTTTATTCCTTGTAAATTGATATTTGAGGTGATATAACAAATCATTAGATACATATACACGTGTTGGATGGCATTTATCATAACCAAAATAAACATTCATTACTAAAAGAAATCAGCTTTTTCCTAAATGGCCATGAATTTTTACCCAGAATCCAAAATGGGTATAGTGCTAAGGCCTTGTCTCCATCTTGGGGCAGGATGATTAAGTCGATGATGGATGTTCAAGGAGGGTATGGTCAGTTTCCCCTTCACCAGGGATTGGCCCTTTTAGTTTTTTGAGAAAGTGGCAATGGAGAGAGGGATCACGATGGAGGAGATTTTGTAGTCTTAGGCTGATCTTTCAATCCCTATTCTTGGCCAGGCCTTGGTGGCTTCATAAAGTTTGAATAAAGGTTTTGAGGATGTTTACTCATTTTTTGCTAGGCTCTGGTCCAGAGAATATCTCTCACAAAATTCACATTTTTGCTAAATGTGTGAGGGGATCTGCGGTAAAGAGCTCCACTTATGATATTATCAAGAATTCCATTATTTTTTCAATGGCCACACTTGTGATGGGGGGTCCTCCTTTTGTCAGTTTAACATAAGGTTGTGGCACCTACAAATAAAAGTGGTTGATTAATAAAAAGAGGTATGAGGTGGATTATTCTCCCTTATCTCACTCAAGTGATGTGGATGTTCTTACTAGAGATTTCACTAAGGATAAAATGGTGGCTGATGTTTATATTTCGGGGGAGACCTCTACAAAGAAGAGTGTAGTTTTGCATAGTCTAAAGTTGATGAATATAAAAAAGTGTGTGGTGTGGAGTTCTATGAAAATGATGTTGGATTATGTTGAGGAGGTTGCTCAAATGTTTGGTAAAATTACCCACAATATTGATTTAATATTATAGAACTCATTCAGTTCTCTCATTGATCGTTTTTGTCTTTTTTCCCTAATATTTTTTGGTGTACCTATTTTCCTTGTTGCGTTTTGTGGTTTTCTCTTCTATCTGCCTTTGTGGCAGGGTAATCTATAAAAGGTTGTGGGGTTCCTTTCAAAACCCTATTTTTCTTAATACTACCAAAAAATATATATTATTAAATTGGGTATTGGTATTTGATAGTTTTGGTTTAGTTGGTATTGTCATTTGGCAGTTTTAATATTTAATGTAATGAATTGTTTTAATAATTATAAAATCGATTTTATTTGAAGTTTATGTGTATTGATATGTTGTTGATTGTACAAGGGAGTACATGTATAAGGATGTATAAGGATGTTTTGTTATCTATGATCTAGAAAATTCAACTGCCTTATGAATTTTAGGTTTTAGCATTATGCTTGCTTTTATATTAAATTGATTATAATTATAAAAAAATTACATTGAAATAAAATAGTTGTTTTAACTATAAATTATTGTTGGAAAATTTGTTATTTTTTTTAGTAAAGAAATTGTCCTGTTTTGTTGGTGCCAAAAAATGGTTGATTTGAAATGTTACAAAAAAAACAATGATTTGTTAGGTTTTTTTATTTTTTAATTTAGTTGGTTATAGGTAGAATGTGAAAAACAACCTTAAAAGAGGGGAATTTTCATTTTATTAAACTTTTTTCTCTCATTTTATTGATTGAAACTTTCAAGAGGTAGTCAAACATTCACAAAAGGATTTCATTAATAATTTTATGGACATAATCTCTTACTTTTTAAGATTTCACATCTTGGCCTAAATTCTTATAAATAGAGTTTTCTTAGTTTTATTCATTTTTATGTTTTTGTGATTTATTTTCTCTCTTTATCATTGTTCATAATACCTCTCAAGCATTATGTTAGACTCTTAACATTGTTTTAGTGCATTTATTTAGTATGTTCTATTTTGTTGGCTTTTGATGATCAAAAATTATAATTGTATTTTATTTATAAGATTCTAATAGTAAGTTAATTTTCTAAATATTTAATTTTTTTTTAAAGATATACTTTTCTATGAATTAAATTATTTCTCATTTTTTTTTGTTTTTATATGAGGGCTTTCCAAAATTTGGGTCATTGATTTTTTATCAAGTTGCAATTTTTCAACTATGATATAAATAAATATATCAAGTATGTGTTAATTTGGAATTCATATGATTATTTATTACCCACATATGTATAAATTTCTAATAAAATAAATTGCACACTTCAACACCCTCCATGATTTAAACTAAAAAATAAAGCTTATAGCACTAGTTATCCACTGGCATCCTATATTTGAACTATAGTTTTCCTAGTGTTTGTCTTTGGTCAAGTAGTTAGTTTCACTCTTGCTCTTGTACTTTTTTATTATATTAAAAGTTATTATTGTGCATGTCTCTTGTCCACCTTGAAAACTCTACTTTCCTTACTACCATTACAATGAAGTTCACATTGTCCATATTTTTTAGACTCACATCACTTTGACATTGTTTGTTAAATTTCCTTGAAAGTGACATTTATGATACTACACACTAGATATACCACATAATTCTGAATTTATCTTCTTTTGTTTTTTTTATAATTGTTTATAAACCCACCACCAATAGAACATATCTATGGAATATCTTCCTATGAGCTACATACACATGTTGTGTGTTCTATAAAGGGTAGATAAATTCTATATCTAATTTTATTTCTCTAAGAAATACCATAGAATATCTCTCTCTTGTTTGAAGTAATTACACCTTATTCATTGTTCATTATCTAAGTCATCAAACATGCACATTGTCTCCTTATAGAGAGCACTTATATTAATGTGCTAGTTTTATTGCACTTGTTATCTATGTCATATTCATTCTCCATTTCATTCTCATCCTTTGAGTTGATCTCCTTCTTTAAGTGATTAACTTCTTAATCCAAATATTTGGATGACATCTTTGAATTGCTTTCCAAATTCATGGCTTTCTCAAGGACCTTTTTGTATAACATTGATACGAATTCTTTAATATTATTCCTCTATGTAGGAAAATTCCCATATCCAAACCATATTTTCTTCTATCCATATAAGAAATCATTTTTATTTGGTTAACTAATACCCTCAATCTCTTGTTATATTTTCAAAACTATTTTATCGCATATTTTTAATATTATTTTTTATCATGACATCATTGTCATTCCACAACAACCTAAACTGCTTCTTGAATGTATCTTATACTTCCTTAAAATTTTGGTACATATCATATTGTAATATCGCATTCTAGTATATCATAATTTTATGCAATATCACATGGAATAACCTCCTCTAATATACCTAATTGATTTTCCATTGGAATTTAAAGTTGAAATTCTTATTTTTTGATGTCTAATTAGGTCCTTTATTTTACCACTATGAAATATAGGATACTTCGGTATCACCTCAATACTAGTTATCATTTTGACAAGTTGATTTCATACAAGCAATTATTACTTTCATGTTTCACTCTCACCATGTGGATCATCAAATGCACCATAGTGTACTTCAGCTTGCTTTAGACTCTCATCACATGCACTATAGAACACTTACTCTATAGTCACTTTCTTATTGGACTTACATCTGTGTATTATCAAGTGTACCAACTCATATTTTCTCTAGTGGTATGATCTATATTATGCACTATTAGAAGTAGCAACCTAAAGTTACCCTAATGTTGAATTCTTATTTTATGTAAAGTTAGACTTATATACTTTCAGATTCTCCAATACTAGATTCTTGTCTTATGCACTGCTAGATTCACAACCTGCTTTGATTATATCTGCAATATATTCTTGTCAAATAAATTTTTTACTATATTTAATTTTATCTTCAATTTACCCTATGTTGACATTAACAAAGAATCCTACATCACTTTCTATTTTAAGATTGCATTGTCTCTCTTCTTTAATATATAAAGGCATAGATGGACTACTATGTTAGTTGATCATGCTTTGATCTTCTCATTGTCATCATCATTTATCTTTTGGAATAAGTTTATCATCACAACTCCATGTCACCAAACTCAACCCAACTTTGTACAATGATTGATGCCAAAAGTACCAACATAGTATAGGAAATCATGCTAATATGTACCTTGTAGGAGTATTCTAGTCATGCCAAAGAGATGAAAAAGTAATATATTATAATATAAATCCATAATACAAAAATAAATATACATAAAAAGAAGAATTTATAGATACATATAAATACACAACACACTATATGTGTTGTTCAATTTCAATCATTTACACTACATAAGGATTTGATCAATTATACAACACATAAACCACACATCTACACACAATGAATGTAAATTATGAACATAATAATTTAATAAAGGTAGATAGCATACATATAGATATCATATAAATAGGTAGAAAATTCGAAAGAACAAAACAACCTCCTAATTACCCTACATAAATGAAATGTTTAAGTACCCCAATAACATCACATAATATTTCTACAAACAAATGTTATCAAGACTACACATGAAGTGATACTATGTGTTGATAAAACATAAATAGCATACTCTATAATAGGACATATGACATGATTACATATAACTCAATCGATAAACTTGTGATGTTCATGATTACATTTATACTCATTCTCGCATGGAAGCTCATGCATTAATGCATTAACATTTTTTACTACACACATCACAAGTGTAATACGGGTCATGGACGTTAGTAAATGATTAAATTTTTCAACAATTTCCTTGGACTTTCTTCATATTACAAAAAGGTAGCACTTAAAAGAGTCTATTATATTTCTCTAAAACACATCAATCTCAAAAAAATGCAAGGGGATGAAAAATGATCAGTTTGAGTGTCAAAGATACATCATTATGTATATGCAATATAACAAGTCATTAGATGCATATATATCTATGTTGATTTTATTCTTATTTCTCATAAAATATATTTAAGGTTTCTTTCCAAGATAATAGGATAAATTGATATGTAAGATTTATTTCCAAGACAATAGGATTGTTAAATTGTGTAGCATTTCACAATTTTAATAACCCAATAATTGGCATTCGGTAGTTTTTATATTAGTGTAAAGTTACTAGTATTTGATAGTTTTGGTTTCCTCGACATTGGTATTTGGTAATTATGGTAAAGGATTATTTCAATAATTACAAAATCTATTTTACTTAAAGTTTGTGCGTAAAGATATGTTGTTGATTATATAAGTTATTACATGTATATGTACTCAATTGGATTTCCATAAGGATGGTTTGTTGTCTATGTTATCTGATGATGAGGATCAAGCTTTAAAAACTAGACAAAAAGCTTGCATGATTTTATTGATAATCAAAATGTATATTTATAGGCCATTTAGGCCTTTAAAAAATCTAATAAAATATATAAACCTAACAGGAGATAGATATAAACCTCACAAACAACTTTACAAAAAGCCTAAAAATCATAAAATAAGATCTAACAATTTTAGGATAAAATCTTTCAAAAAGCACTCAAACACTTTTAAAAAGCTTTAATAAAAACCTAATTAACTAAATTAATTAAACCCTAAAGTTTAATTAATTAATACAAGATTCCCTGAGATTCTATAAAGCTTATAAATATATTTTTTCTCTTTATTTTTGTTCCTAATGCCTCTCAAACATTGTGTTAGACACTTAATATTGTTTTAGTGCATTGCTTTAGCGTGTTGTATTTTCTTGGTTTCTGATGATCAATAATTATAATTGTATTTTATTTATAATTGTATTTTATTTATGAGAATCTAATAATGAATTAATTTTCTAATTCTCTATTTTTTAATATAAATATTTTGTGAATTAAATATTTTTTTGGTTTTTTTTCGTTTTTACATGAGAGCTCTCCAAAATTTAGATCAATGAGTTTTTACCAAGTTGCAATTTTTCAACTATGGTATAAATCAATTTATCAACATTTGTTAATTTAGAATTTTATAATATTATTTATCACCCATATATACCTAAAATTATAATAAAATAAATTGCACACTTCAACACCCTCTAAATTGAAGGATAAAAAATATCATCATTTTGCTAAAATAATTATCCACAAGGTATCCTCCATTTGAACTATAATCTTCCTTGTATTTGTCTTTGGTTAAGTTGTTGGTTTCACTCTCACTCTTGTCCTTCATATTTCAATTAAAAATAAAAAAGAATATATGTCATAGTCTAATTCCTACCTTGTAACCCCTTGTGCCTTTATTTTGTCTTTGTTTGTATTAGCATTTGCATAAGTTGTTATTTTGCATATCACTTCACCCATCGTGATACACTCTACCTTCCTAACTACTATTGTGATCAAGCTAACATTATCCCTTATTTTTACACTTGCATCACTTTCACATTCTTTGTTAAATTACCCCCATAAACAAAATTTATAACACTACACACTGAATGTACCACACAATTCACTCATCTTCTTTTGTTTCTTTCACAATTGTTGAAAAACCCACCACCAATAACACTTCTCTTTAGAATATCTTCCTCTATGCTACATACATATAAATCATAGTCTAATTCCTGCCTTGTAACCCCTTGTGCCTTTATTTTGTCTTTTTTTGTATTAGCATTTGCATAAGTTATTATTTTGCATATCACTTCGCCCATAATGATACACTCTACCTTCCTAACTACTATTGTGATCAAGCTAACATTATCCCTTATTTTTACAATTGCATCACTTTCACATTCTTTGTTAAATTACCCCATAAATAACATTTATAACATTACACACTGAATGTACCACACAATTCACTCATCTTCTTTTGTTTCTTTCACAATTGTTGAAAAACCCACCACCAATAACACTTCTCTTTGGAATATCTTCCTCTATGCTACATACATATATCGTGTTTTCTATAAAAAGAAGGATATTCTATATCAAATTTCATTTCTCTTAATATACTGTAAAATGTCTCTCCCTCTTCTTTAGAGGACTCAAGTCTTACAAACAAATCTTATTAACACACTTTATGCTAACTAAATAAAACAGGTATTCATGCACACTACATTAATTAAAGAGAACATATATTTATATGGAATGAAACCCATTAAAAAAAACCAACTATATAATATTTTATTATAAAAATAAATTTAAAAAAAAAAAAAACTTTTTTTAAAATGAAAAAGTCATTATATTAATAAATAATGTCTCATCATTGAAAAAAAAAAATGGTGGGATTAGCACACCCTGTAAACAATACTAACCAACCACTGTAGTTAGGAATACACAAGCTACCAAAACAGTGTTAAATATAAATTAGAGAAATCACTACCAGATGGAAAGCTTGGCTAAATTATTCTCAAATGATACGCTAAATTGTTAATTGAAGTAACGAGGTTCCTTCCTGTAAGGAAAAGACAGCGATATATTCGTCCATTCTTGGGAATTTCTACCTATTTACCTTATCATTTCAAACAATTTTATGATGGACTTTGACCACCTATTAAACATAACGAACAATGACATGCTCCCACAGATACGTTTTCTTTACACCAAGATTGTCAATACCTTCAACATAAATATGGAAGACTTACATATCCCCCAACTTCGTTTCTATGGTCAATATTTGGTGAAGGATGACTTAATGAATTCTTTAAGTTGCCTTCACGGACACGTCAATTTTTGCTTATCACTCGGCTGGCTTGGGTATGAAAAGATTCCTGTCACTTTTCTCATCTTTATATGTCGGGTCTTTTGTTGTTTTGGGTTCCAACACTGTCTGATTACAGAAGAGGAGAGATGAAATGCAGCATGTGTGGGGATGTTGGTTTCCAATATTATCGATTTCAATGCAAAAAAAGTCTCTGCGGTTTTCAGCATTAGTAGGCCAACACTTCCTCTTCTAACTCTCAATATAAAATGTGCAAGTTTCATGTAGTTTATTGTGATATTGGAAGAAATGTTGTTTGCGAATTGTGGAAAGCATTGCCTATGTTTTTTTACTCATCATGTTCTGGATTTGGAAAGTGCATGGACTCCAATGGCAAAGTGAAGAGAAATGTGAGAAAATGCTATTCTGATAATGAACAGATACTCAACAAGCTGAAGCGAAATGAAACTAAGTTATGCAGAGAAAGAGGAGTAAGGAGGCGGTATAAATTTCTCAATGAAATCCAATGTTGATTGCAATGTATTTCTATTAGGTAACTCTGTTGGTGCTTTCTATGTTTGACTTTTGATGCAGCCGCTTTTAACTTATTATGAGCATTCGATTTATTAATTTTTTTAAATTTCTCTTATATGATTTCATTCAATTATGCAAAGGAATTACAGATGCAGGAAACCAAAGTCTGTAGGGTGATAGTGGATTCCTATAGACCGTCGACTGTGAAGTGCAATATTTATGCTGGCTTAGAGACTGGAAGTCTGTTTAGAATAAATGTCTGATTATGCATAACTTCGAATTGATAGGTATCATGCAATATTCAAATTCATGGATAATGTGTGAAATACCTCTGCTTTCGTGTAATTTATGACGAGAATAACTCGGGGATAATAAAACAAAATCCTTGTTTGCAAACTAAGGAAAAATATGCAAATCTCCCATTAGGATATGTAGAGTGCAACAAACATTTAATCGTTCCAGCTTTCCCATTCAGTTTTTCTCTTTTTCACCTATCTTTTCCTTTTCATTCTACTTCTATTTCTCTTCTTCTCCCCAGATTAACAAATATTCATCATTAGAGATCTACCATTCAACCTACTGCCTTGTTCCATTATATAGAAAATATGGTGCAGACTAATGTGAAAAAATTGCTTTTTTTTTTTTTTTTTTCCCTAAAGTTTTTATATAGGCTACAAAACAAAAACATTAATATTATAATAGTATTATATATTACTAAAATTAGTCTCTATCTCATGTGTTTAAGTTTCATTGGATCCTTATAATTAAATTAAAACATCATGGAAGTAAATGATTATAGCCTATAAAATGTGCCCTATGGATATAGTTGATTATATCCTATAAAGTGTGTCCTATGGATATAGTTGATTATAGCCTATAAAATAAATCTTACACAGAAAATAGAGAAAACGTTTGCTCTTACATGAAAACACATTATTTTAGGATTTTCATAGTCATTTCAATATATGTATAGTATACTTTTTCATTTAAGAAGAGTGCGACTAAGGGTTCTTACTACCATAGCTTACCTAACTACACTTTAAGGATCATTTATAAAACTCAATTATCTTGGATTAGATAATTAATATTATAATAAAAACTTATAGCAAATGACAATGTATTTTAAGTCAATGACACTCCATACAAAGACTCTCCTATACCAAAATAATCGATGTCAAAATTCTTTAATTTCATAGGTCATTCCACCAAAACTAAGTCAAATAATTATTCTTCACTAAATATTGTCCCCACTATAATAATTACATCAATACCCATGTTAAAAATTGAAATACCCAAGCTCCACCTCTACCAATTCCACTTCCTAGTGGATTCCTATGACCAATATTCTTTTAATTATGAAGCACTCAGCCATGATAATCATTTCCTAACTATGCTAATGGCATTGCTAGTATCTAGAGGTTGGATCTATATATTTTTCCTAATTTCCAAGTTAATCAAAGAAACATCCAAGAAGCTTTAGAGGTATAACATTTCCAATCACGTGGATTCTTTATTAGAGCCAATATATTCTATACACTATGTTTTACCTTTTGAACTCTATTTTTAGTCCTCACTTTGAGATTATTATTATTTTAGGGCACTTTACTATTATTATTTCAATCAACCTTATTTATAAGCATTCAAATACCCTCTCCTAAATTTATAGCCATCACCTTTTCAATTCTTATTAAAAAACTAATTACTCCTAATCATTTTTTATATTGGTAAACACAACATAATTTTTTAATTTCAAAGTTTTATTTTTTAAACTACGAAGAAAATTATTATCCTTGAGCTTCTCATAATACCCAATTTCACATACTACAAATAAATTTTCCATGACTCCATCTAATGCAAGGAACACTTGCATGCTTAAAACAATACCTACCAATATTATTGCCAAAATTATTCAACCAAGAGATTCCTTAACAAATTCCATCGCTAGTATACCCAAATTCAAGTTAAACTTTAATGAAATATTGGTTTGTTTGAAAAAAAAACATGGGAGTTGTACAGACAGATAGAGTAGAACGTTTTTGGTGATAACCCTATGGATTGGTTCTTCCCAATCATTGTTTGGTTCTTCCAAAAATAAAATTGATATACATTTATTGTTATCCTTTAGAAACCATGTAATCTTAGATTTGTTTGAATACGTACCATATTTGGTACTATCTTTTTTGTCCAGCTCACCATATTGTCTGTAATCCACTATATAACACAAAGTAACTTCCATGCTTAGGCATGGTCATGAAAATCAGATCCAACCGCAGTTAGTGTGATTTTTGGGACTTTACTGGAGTGTGCATATCCACTTTTTTTATGATTAAGTTGTATTTTAATATAATATAGCTTATTTCATTAATTATATATAATTATATATATATAACCATATATGGTCTATATTAATTGAGAAGAACCTCTATTAAGACCATTGTTTTTCCTTATAAATGACCTTTCCTGCATATTTTTACTATATTGTGTAGTTATTAAATAGTTTTAGTAAATAAATTTACTATCTTTACTAATTAGACCATTGGAGATATAACATTCAATTAGTTGTTCATGTAGGTGAGATAACCATTAAAAATTGAAGAAATTAATAGAAATTTTGTTAAATTTACAAATGTTACAAATTTATGAGGATGATGAACATTCTTTAATCTAAATAATGATATCATTTCTCACTTTGTGAACCAAAAATATCCAAGGCGATTCTTATTTATTTATTTTTTAGAAATATTATGTTTACTTAAATAATGTTATAATTTACAATATGGTAACTTACATATGATCAAAGATGATTTAAAAAAATTTGATTTATATGGAAGGGGAGATATAATTTAAATATCTACATTAAATTGTTATTTCTATTTCTTTGTAATAAGAAAGTTATCTAAATTTGTTGAAGCTAAGAAAAATTTGTAATAAATATTAACATAAATAAGCATTAATATTATCTTAAAAAAAAAGAAATAATATAATAATTAACATGAATATGATTTCATTAAGTGTTGAGAATAATGATTTTCTTATTTCAACAACTATATTTTTAACTAACGAAATACTTTTTGTTGCTATGTTTTAGTTAAATTTTTGTTGCTTAAACATTAAATAATGTATCCTTAGAGGGAATTTTAAATTAAGTATTAAGAATGAGTTGTCACAATATCTTCCAACAAGAAATATGGTTCATATAGAAAAACATTACTAATAGTGTAACAACCCAGGTCTGACTACTCACTTGGTAGCCCAAAAAAAGATCAACAAAACCTAGGATAACTTTTTTTTAAGTTTATCCCTTAGTCTAAAATGTTTCCCTAGTTTTCAAGGTTTACTTTTATACTACTATCAATTTGGATCATCCAATAGTTTTAACACTCATAATTAAACAATATATAGCACAAGTACAACATATCACTTTTGGATTCAATACTATTACAGCCAGTCATCCAAGTGGACAAGACTGGCCAAATCTTGTAGAGTTACTATTTAGTGGAAATAGATATCCTCATTTATTGTCTACATATTCTAGCATGAGATATGAACCACGACAAGGATTATCCTCTAGGGCCCATAACACCTAGAGGGTGGATGCTTTCTTCCCTTATCCCTTCATACCGAATATTTGACTACCTAGTCAAATTGTTCTTAACTAGTATGGAAGAGGTTAGCATATTTATGTCTTCATGACTGACTGGTGATTCCCATTTACTAAAACCAATTAGTGCTATGTCAATTCCTTGACCTTGGACTTTATTACGCAGACTCATTATTACTCATAGTGGTTTGTCCCATACCAAACCCTCTGGCTAAACTTAGCAAAGTTTGATGAGTAAGGAATTTACCACTATACCCTTCAAATAAAATCTAGAAAATGTGTCCCATACCACCTTTTTGTCTAGACCTGACCAAGTCTTTTATTGACCAGTTTCATCAGTGAGCAGTTGTTCCTAAAATTTTTGTGTGCATACCCACACCTCAACATTATGGATGATCATATATCACATTCTTAGTTCAAACTTCTTAAGAATATTTGTTAAGGTTATGCTATTAACATTTAATTATAAAATAATTCTACAAAACTCTCTTATGTAGAAACTCTCTTTTCTAAAAAGAAACATTAATTTTTAAAAGAATAATAATTAATTAAACATTGAGATAGTTTGCCATCCAAAACTAAATTCTCTACTTCCATGAAGTTATTACATTTATAAAGTAGATTCACCCTAAATATAAGTGTATATTTGATGTTTCACAAAGGTGGATTCTAAAAACAATAGTTACTCTACTCTTGGTTTAAATCCAATGCTATCAACATTGCATGTTTCGAGTATAATGAGTAATATTTTTAAGCTATGAGTCAAAAGGTCATTTCATGGGTTTCACCATCATATTAAATTCACATTCTAAAGATAGATGTAAGCTTTCATATTTTAAAATAACTATCTCAATTAAATTTTCTCACGACATCTCTATTTGGTCAACTGATAAATAATTAAAAAAAAAAACAATCATTTTATAGCTTATAAGTTGCAAGAGATATACTCATAAAGAATTATATAATTCTCTAAATTTAATCAAACTAACTAAGGATTGTTCTAGTTAAACAACTAACTCTGATGTCAATTAAATACATGCATAGAAGAAACCAAAATAGTAATTCTTTAAATAATTTATAAAACATTTGAATCACCACTATACAATCTGGTATCGCTAGTTCCAACTTGGTAATTTCCATTCATAACAAGAGTACAAGAGGGCATCACCCATTTTTTTTTACATGCAAAAGGTTCAATTTATGCTAAGAGTTTGGATAATCATCTTCTAAGTTTTGGTCCATCTATTTCATTAAAAAATTTATTTCCATGACTACATTTACAAAAAGCATGGTTGTCATCCTTCATCTGTGAGATCTTAGTGCTGCCGATTCATACCTACTCCACACCCTTGGTTTTTTTACACTTCAACATTGTTTATCCTCAAAAATCCATTTTTGTACAGAAGAATCCATGTAGCACCGTCAGGGATCAAATACAACTCATGGTGGATGATTATGCATCCTACTATACACATGTGCAATCTAAACTAATATAGAAACTTTTTGAAGACTTACATATCTCCTAGATCAAGATTTAATCTAATTTTTTTCTTTTAGAATATTTATTTCTTTATCATCTACCTATTTTCTCAGGTAGTAAATTCCACAAAACCTATCTATCTCAAATAGAGCTTTCTAGGTTTCAAGGAAATTATAGTTTCACTAATGGTTTATTTCTTGCCTTTAAAAATAAGCAATATGGCATATTTTTAACATCATTTCTATGCTTCAAAATGTAAATGCACATATAAAAAAATAGTATGTATTCCCATTATTGCTTTGCTTATTCAAATACATTTTCACACAATCAACACAGCAGAATTCACCATAATTTTATATTGCTTATAAAATCAATTCAACATTATTCACACAACAATTTTTATCCTAGTATCACACTTATTTTATGATCGATTACATACAGTATGCACAATAATATACATCATAACTTCACACTACTTCATATTCTATTACACACAGTATGCACAACAATATTTATCATAAATTCATACACTACTTTCATTTTTAAATAAACACAATTTACTTAACAACATACTTCATAATAAAATCAAATAGAAAGACCAACTCATTTATTTTTACTTTCACAATTATTTCATCTTCTGTTCTTCCAATCGTTATTTTCCCTTCTGTCACAATGTCTTCCTCTTTTTTTCTTTTTACCTTCTCTTTTCTTCCTACCTTCTTCCAAAACCACATCCGAGGAACTTGGTAAGTTTTTTTTCCTCCTTTCTCATGTGTAGTGCCAGATTGTCGAGCTTCCCCTCCATAACCTTATATGCATAATTTTTCATCATGGCGTTTCAAAAATTCTTGACATTAATCAACTTAGCTCTACCAACTTTTCCAACCATGGAGCAACAAAAAAAATATAAACTACTTTTCACATGTTTTAAAAATAAAGCAAGGTTAGAAGTATATATGAAGTCTAACGTAGAAGGAGTTTTGGCCACCAAATGACACATCTTTTTCCATCATAGCCAATCATGGTTGTTGTATTTTTCTTTAAATTGAACATAAAATACCACTATTCTTTGATATGAATGTGGAGCAATACACAACAAACTATAACTCAATTTTGCACAAGTTTTCACTCTTTTTTAAAGAAATAAAAATAACTATTTTACTTTTTATTTTTTATATTTTATTTATAAGATTATCTTTCCATAAAATCATGAAAGAATAAAGGAAAATATTTTCAAATCTTCATTCAAAAATTAAAGGGTGGATCACGTGATTAAGATATCTTCATTGCTAGCTCTAAACACACATGATTACTTTTATAAAAAAAATAAAACAAAGGAAAATTCAAAGTATTAGACATATACACACATGCCAAAATAAATAAACACTAGAATGTCTTTCCAAGCTAGTGGCTCCCATCATTATTGCCACCATAAAAACATTTCTCATTCCTTACAAACAAGAAAAATTTTAAAAAATTGAGCTCATGCAAATATGTCATATATATTACACCTAAATTATATGCAAGTGTGAGTTTTCATGTGCTCGCAATCCAAATCATCACTTCCCTTACTTACCCTTCTTTTATTTTTCTACTAACTTGCTTCCTTTCATTGTCATCTTGCAACTATCTTGCACTCACATAGACCGTAAGTAGTACCATGTTTCTCAAGAAAAGGTAAGTATATATATAATTTACTTTATTTCATTAATCATATGAGGAGGATCATTACATCCTTCCCCACTAGAGTTAAAAATAGTCCCTATGTTTACAACTAGGTTAAGAAAAAGAAATCTTTTATACATTCATAACTTTGCTAGAAATAGAGTATATTACATTATTTGGGTTATATAAATATATCTTCCATGGTACATACATACGAAATTAGGTTACTTTAGGGGAAATTTATCTAGTTACTTCATACAATGTAATAAATGTACAAGTGTCAATGTGCAAGTTATCAGGGTTATGCATAGTGGCTATTTATTGCCAAATTGGCTAAAATTGGGATTTTCAAAATTTGGAATTGGCTAATATTTGGGACCCTTGACCAAGTCCCATTAGCCAAAAAAATTGGGTGAAATTTTTTTTGGGTCGATTTACCCCAATTTTATAATAAATTGATCATTTTAAATTTAAATTTCCAATATTATCCCTAATAATAGTGAACCTTCTATATGTGTTTGGACACTATTTGCCTGGATTTCGAAACTGGTTCTCCAAATTTTTATAAATACATTTTGGGGCCGATCCCTTACGCATAACCCTACAAGTTGTAATGTGCAAGGTGTCCATTTGTACAACTAGATTGAGTGTTATTCAAGGAACTTATCTTCTTCTATAATAGCCATAGATGTAGAAGATAGAGATAGAAGTCATAGCATCATAGGTAGTGTGTGGTAGACAGGTAGTAGGGTAGTGTGTGTATGAGCTATAAGCTCAAAGCTCATTCATGGAGCAGTAGCTTATATTATGGAGTCTCCATTTCATCCATAGCTACTATTGTAATATTTTTCATCATTTCTATTTATAGCATATTTCAATCATCTCGTATATTTACTTTATTTCTTTTTGTATCTTGTGATTGGTATCTCCCTTTATATATGGTATCAAAATCTAACAGTGGTATCAAAGCTACAGTAAATCAATCCATAGTGTGTCTATAGAGAAACCACCATTATTAATGATCTTGAGTTCTTTGAGAACCTGATGTACCATTGGACCAGTTACTATCAAAATTTCTCATAAGAGTCTAGGTGGTAGAATTAGGGAGAGTTACAAGTGAGGATTGAAATCTTAGTTTCATAAATACTGAGATTGAATAGGGCTAGAGTCTTTCCATAGAGTTGAAGAAAAACTCATAAAGACTAGGGCTTAACGTTTGGTCCACTAGGTTGATGAATCAACTAGTGAAGCTAAAATATCTGGAAATACTTACCTAAAAGTTTCTTTTATTGTAGGGAATTAATACTTAGATGATTGAGACACATCCTACAATATAAATCTGGGATACATCAACTTTGTTACCCAAAGGTCAGAGTGCCTTCATAGTGCATAGATTAGTTGTTGTAGAGGGAAGAATACTTTAAAATAAGCTTCTAGAAAAGAATCATGTTGAATTCTAGATACTGGAGATCTCCATTGATAGACTGAATAAATTTACAAGAATAAAAGGACATAGAAGCCTTTATATAGAAGAAAATTCCATAGAAACCTTGATCCATAATAAAATACCATAGGAGCCTTGATTTAGAAGAATAGCTTATAGAAGCCTTAACATTGAAGAATAGGCCATAGAAGCCTTGATATTGAATAACATGCCATAGATCCTTGATATTGAAGAATAGGCCATAGAAGCCTTGATATTGAAGAACAGGCCATAGAAGCCTTGTGTAGACACCAAAACAGCACCAATCCGATTATGTGACTACAAACACTGATCGCATTGACACACACAGCATTCAGGGCAGCCCTCAGAGGTCAAACAGTGGTCCTAGCCACTTGCACAGTAGTTTTGGAAGGTACCAATCCGGTTACATGGCAGTGCTCTGGTTATTTCCCGTTTGCTTTCTTCGACCGTTTCGCCTTCCCTGGTGAGAAGGCCCAACTATCGAATGTATCCTCCAAGTCCAAATACTGCTTTTAACACTTAAACAAATGCTACACCTAAACAAATGCTACACTTAAACAAATAACTTAGGCAAATGCTGCATTGGCGCCCAAAGGAAAGCCTTGGCCGAAGTGTCATGATATCGCGACGTCATGATATCGTGACACTTCGGCACCCAAAGGAAAGCCTTGGCCGAAGTGTCACGATATCGCGACGTCGTGATATCGCGACGTTGCGATATCGTGACAAACTTCGCATTTACGCCTGGGTGAACTTAACCAATCAAAGGTGAAATTCAACCAATCAAAGGCAGACATTAAAACATTTAAAAGTGCCATTAAAACAATTTAAAGCGGACGTTAAACAAGTGGCAATCGAGGACAGTCAGTTATTGCCGCCTACTGTGCATGCGCGCGTAGGTGGGCAGATTGGCAGTTAGGGGACTGTCACAAGGGCAGTCATGTAAGCCCAAGTCAAGGAGGAGTCTCCTCCCTCTTGGGAAGGCATGGCCGCCATGTGGCATCCCTGCGTGCCCTTCCAAAGAGACCCCATGGGTCTATAAAATGGTGGACTTTCCCACCCAAAAAAAAAACAAGTTGGTAGACATTTCAAGCAACGAAGTGCTGCCAAATTAAAACACCCGATTGCACTCCTTTTCGATTCATCTCTTCTACACCCGTAATCTCTTTCGCAAGAGAGGTTATTGGGTGGCTTTTAGAAGCATGGATCTGGACCTAAACCCGACATTTGACCACAGTAATCCATCAATTCGATGACACCACATTCTCTGAGATTTTGAGCCCATCCCTAGTGGATTGGCATCAAAGTCAAGTTTTAACGGTGGGCGGCCTGCCCGGGCGCCCCGCACGTTCTTAGTTTCAATTTAATTTATGCTGTTTAAATAGTTTACACTTTATGTTCGAATATATCCTGCAGTTAACAGTGTTCGAATATATATTTCAAAATACAGTTATCGAATATATCCTGCGATGTAATGAAATACTAACTTGTAGGTAACAACGATCAGATTCATCGACTGTTTTGCTGGCAGCAACTTTTTGGTGATGTTTTTGGGTCTCTGTCAGAGTTGCACGTATTTAATCAATCTTTTGCATGTATTTCTTATTAATTTCTAAAGTCAAACGTTCTATCCTTTTGTTACAGGTGCTACTAACGTCTCTGTGTTTCTTTGATCGCAGGAGAAGCAGCAAGCAAGGATTCATCATCATAAGCGGTGGCAACACTTTGGCCGCCCATTTTAAATGTGGGCATGCGAGAAGGAGTATTGATCACGATTGTAACCAAGACATGCTAACACTCCTAGCCCCTAAAAAGGGAGGAGATGGATTGTAACCGAGTTTGGAATTAATATAAAAGGGTTGTGCTCCTGCTTTCTCTTTATATTTTGTCTCGATTTGATTACGTTTTTCCTATTTCATGCATCGAGTTAGTCTTTGTTTATATTGCATCTCAATACTGTTTTTCTTTCGAAATCTCATGCTTTCAGTGGCGATCACGGTGGGACTCTGTCCCCTATTTTTTTTAGATTCAGAAATTGATTGAAATTTATGTTTTTGTGCTTAAAGGTACCGGGCCGAATCAGAAACAGTCGATTTGGGCGGAAAAGACAGCCGATTTGAGCAGAAAAGAGGTAAGGTTCCAAAACTGTACCTGTCATTTTTTTTATTTTATTTTTATTATTATTTTTTGTTTCTATTTTTTTGTCAACTTTTACTTGCTTAGGGAAAGTTGTTTATGCTTGTTTCATTTTCATTAAATAAAATGAACCCCACACACATCACGTGGTAAAATTAAACCAAGGAGCTGGTCGTAAAACCCCAGCCCTTGATCAAGACCATCGGTGGGTTTCATCACCACCTTGGCTTAGATTTTGCATCCATCTCCCCGATTGTCACTGTTGTTAGGCGTAAATCTTGATGAAAGCTGACCGAGTGTTGCTAGGGTGATTCCCATGCACGCGAGGATAAGTCTTCTATGGTAGGTGTCATTAACAGGACAATCCCCCTTCCGTACCGCCTATGTTCCACGTACCATCTGCTCTCACGTACCTATAGTTTCCCTCTCGTAAGGGCGGGTATATAGAGAGGTTGGTATATCGGTCCGACAATGGTATATTGAAGGGGCGACCATTTATGGGAGTCATATGAGCCAACATTATGCATTTAAACATTCTTCAAAACTTGCAAAAACAAAACAAAACATCAAAATGCACTAAACCAGTTTAGGACACACTATTAATCCTTAAAAGAGATAATCACTATTTGTGTATGTGTGTGTTCATTTCTGCTTAGTGTAACAAAAAGAAAAATCATCATAAATGAGATAAAAATCTGCTTAGCTAGTAGAGAAGCACCACAATGGTGTACACCCATAGCCAAGCCCAATCAAGGGCGGACGCTACGGAAGGTACACAAAGAGAGGGCGCTGGTCACCTTCGCTTTAGCCCTGAGGACTTGGCCATACCGCCTTGGCGGTCTGGCCTACAAGAGAGTCCACATCAGGCCACATCAAGAAGGAATTATTGGGACCCTCCTCTGTGGAGTTTGCCCATTCAACACAGCCCCTTTCGGGAAGAAGCTTTACATGTAGATCTCAATGTAAATAGAAAATCACCTTTTGAGGCTAGATCTGAGTGGCCACAGTGCGATGAAGCGCTAGAGAGGCATAGTGTCCATGAGGAGAGATAGCGTGAATATGGTACCTCTCCTTTGCCTCCCATTAGAATAGAAAGACAAAACCCAGAGCGCAGGGCTCTCCACACAGGGCGAGCTCACTCCGCCCGCCCCTTTCACACCCATGAAAGGGAGTACGAGGAAGACCATCGCATTCCTCGAGAACAACATACAGCATGGGAACCTTGCATTTTTGCACCTGCTAGATATCATGATCACCCATCGAGGCCAGAGCCTCAAGTAAATGCCGCCTACCTCGACAGAGGGAAGCGACCCATTGAAATTTTAGATCATCAAGATCGAGGCAAATACATAGGAGAAACATTCAAGCCTCCTGAGCAAAAGAGGGCAGACCAAATTGACCCGACAGTCGCCAGACATGCCGCCCGCCAAGCTCGAATCACGCAGCTTGAGCAAGGTCATCAGGAGTTAGAGTACTTATACCACCTTAATAAAGAGCGCATGCAGCGTGAAGCGGATGAGTTGCGCTATAAACTCCCTGAGAGGGTGCCAACCCCTCGCACCCAAAAAGTAGAACAATATGAGAGGCACAACCCTTTGGTGCAGGACAGGTCTCCGCGACCTCGTCAAGCTTTGCCTCCGAGACCTTATAGACCCGAGAGGGAGGCCACTCCCTGAAACAATGATGGGTACCCTCAGCGGGGACTCAATCAGGGTCATAGGTCTCGCCTAGAGACTCCTCAAGAAGTTTATGAGGAGTATGAACTAGAAATAGAACAGGCCGAAATGCCCCATCAAGGTGGGAGGGCTACCATTCGGCCACCCCCCCATAGGCCTCCAGTCTCCCATAACTCACAATGGGAGCAAACAAAAGAGGAAGAAATAAAATCTTTCGATGCATACAAAGCGCTATTAGAGCGTTTGGAGTCTGTGGAGACAAAAGCTTCTGGGCATCAAAAGCCCACGTTACGTCAACTCCGTAGTCATCCAGTGCATCCCTCAGTGCCCACACCTCTTTACCCCGAACATTTCAAGTTGCCTCAATTGGCAGTCTTTAAAGGTGAAGAGGATGCACAAGAACATGTCACAAGATTCCTGAGCCAATGCTTCGGCATTCAAGATAATGATGCATTGTTGCTTAGGACATTCATAACCACATTCGTAGGCCCTACCTCGGATTGGTTCACACAGTTACCAAAACACAGCATAAACAACCTAGATCAATTAGTAGATGCGTTTCTTGAACGCTTTGCCTTCAACACAAAGAAGAAGGCATCACTGAGTGATCTGGCCAGCCTCAGGCAATATGAGGAAGAGACAATGGCAGCATACAGGAATCGATGGAGGGCTTTGCTTTCTAAGCTACCCTACCTTCCCCCTATGTCTGATCTCACATAGATGTTTGCATGGAGTTGCTTAAAATCAATCTCTAGGCTATTGCTGCTGTAGCAATATGCCAGCCTAGAAGAAGCTTTGGCACAAGCCAGAGTTATAGAAGAGATCAAAATAGGTGAGGGCATAATCGCCAAGCCTAAAAAGAAAGAGTGGAATAAAACCACTAAGATCGGGACTACGCAATCACAACTCGCTGTGGTTAATCAAGTTGCGATAAATGTCCCCAAGCCTGTGCAAGAAATACAGCCCCAAAAGGCTAATTACCAAGCAGTGCCTCCTAGTTATGAAAGAGATAATAAAAAATAGGAGCAGAATCAGCAGCGTCACCCTAGGCGACAATTCACCCCTTATGCGGAGTCCAGGGACTCCCTATTTGACCGCTTGTCAGCGGCAAATTTAGTCACCCTTCCAGAAATCCAAACTGTAGATCCTAATGCTCCCAAGCCTAAGGGATACAGAGAGGAATTATATTGTAGATTCCATAGGCGAAGGGGACATGACTTGAATGGATGTTGGAAATTCAAGGGATTAATCCAAGATTTGATCGACAATAAAACATTGGTCGTGGACAACCCCATAGCGCCAAATAATCAACAAATGGGGGTATTCAAGGACCCTTTGCCTGCCCACGAGGCACAGGAAAAACCTCTCCAGGTTAATGAGGTGCGACAAAATCTTCCCATGCAAGGATTTGTGGGAATGATCAGCATAGTGACCAGGAACAAAAAGTACCCAGGAGTTGCCCCCGAGGTAGCTACAAGGGAAGTTCCAACAACGTCGCAGCCTCAACAACGCCCTGTGCAGTTGCCTCCGCCTAGACCCGAGGTCACGATACGGACCAAACTCACGCAGAGTTTGTGGACCACATCGGCTAGGCTTTCCATTTACGAGCTTATTCAACAGTCAACACCTCATAGGGAAGCTCTTATGGAAATTTTAAAAGCCATCGAGTTACAGCCTCACGAAGCAAATTCTTTCAACAACTTCGTGGGACATGTGAAACGATGTACGGAGCCGGTCATTACCTTCGAGAGAGGATGAAGTCAAAACAATATCGAATGACATGGCAGATCCACCCCTGCACGTTATCGCGTGGGTCAACGGGATCCCGTACAAGAGAGTGTTGGTAGATACTGGCTCATCCAGTAACATCATTACCACTATAGCCTTAAAACATCTGAAGCTACCAGCCTCTCATATCATAGCCTCCACATACACACTGTGAGCTTTCAACGATGCAATATGCTCGACAGTCGGCATAGTTGTTCTACCTGTCCAGGTAGGACAAAAGACAATACCAACATTGTGCCATGTTTTGGAAGGCGAGATGGCTTATAACATACTGCTAGGGCGGCCATGGATCAGGGACATGAAGTGTGTCCCTTCGATCGCTCACCAGTGCCTAAAGTATGCATTTGAAGGAGAAATACATGTAGTCCCGATGGACTTAGAACCCTTCAAGTATTGCAATGCGATGCAATTAATGCCTCAATCGACCCTCCCTTCAATGCATTTGGATTTCCAGTTAAATCCATCTAAACAGGGTCCAATACCGTAGGCACCACTGGTGACCAAATCATCAAAATCCTAGCCAGGTGAGTCTTCATCATCTGCTCCTTCACTACCAATGCCACCTGTCATGGCTAAATAGAAGGACAAGGGAAAACAGATCCTGGAAGAGGCTCAACCCCTAGAAGAGGGGTTGCCAACAATATCAACAGTATCAACAGAAGAAACACCTAGCACAATGGAAGCTGAGACTCCTAACCCACCAAACATGGAATGGACTCAGGAAGGACTCCCGTTCCCTCCCTCCCAAGCATCAACAATCACTGTTGAAATGGCTAGTACAGGCTTGGGGGAGTATCTAGTGCAGAATGTTGTGGCAACGCCCGCATTAGAATCAGTACAGGACATGGGGAGACCTCGCCTTCCCATAGGAATAGTTGTTCCTCTAGGTTACCCACCAAACCAGAAAAATTTTGTGTATGGGGGCCTTGATCATGGTCTTGAACCATGCAAGCAAAAGGATGAAGACGAAGAGCCTTTTGCTGAAAATATCAACTATCTATCAAACCCGGACTTCGCTCTAAGATATCTCGGCCAATGCAATTGGCATGGATACGGGCTAGGCGAGATATGAGCAAGGGATGCGTGTCCTTTGCCAACCAAGATATCAGATGCCATATGATAAGTCGGGAGTAGGGTTCAACCACCCCCTGCCCTTAGACATCTTGGTAGAAAACATGCAAGGCCTAGAAATAGGCAACAAGGGTGGATTGGCATCAGATCCTTATGCCAACCCAAATAGAGAATATACATTGGGAGATTACCTCCCATGGTCAACAAACACCCTTGGCAACATCAGTAATCCCTCTCCTTTGCTAGAGAGAGGTGAAAGTTCGGACACTAATCCCCAAAGAGAACATAAACGGTGTCCGGACATCTTTTTGAAGTTGTTCCCCTTAGAGGTTCCAGTTGAGTCAATACAATGTCAAGAGAATCAGGTCCCTCCACCAAGAGTGGAACAACCGCAATGGGACCAGATTAATTTGTTGGAACAAGGAGAACCCTCAACGTCGCAAATAGTTGCTGAAGAAAATGAACATTTTTGGATCTTCAAAAGTGATTCAAAAGATGAGACTGAGATGGACTATCTCAATCATGCACGATGGCACAATCGCCCTTTAACTCATGAAGATCTGATGGGACAATTAGGCATAAGGTTAGGGCATGAGTGGTATGTAGACCCAGCGGGGTGGGACCAAGTGTTGGATCCATGGCTCCAAATTTATGATGAGCATCATCCACCCCGAGACCCTATCATGACATCAGTGCCGAGAGAAGACCCTGTCTTCCTATTAGCACATAGGGCCGATCCGTTCGTGCCCGTTCCCCTAGAGCCAGATCCAGAGTATAGGGAGCATCCAGAATGTTCAAGGTATCATACCCACGGTAATGGAGACCAAATTCATTCCATCCACATGATCTCCATTGATTTGACCGCACCCATCCGCAATCCGGCCGATCCAACATGGTCATTGCATCTAGACATAGATGCCATCGATTGGGATCACGTCAATTCACCTTTATCACCATCAGAGTACTGGCCTTTCGGTGAAATGCCTCATTTTACCCTAGGGACAACTCAAGATATTTTTCAAGCTGAAGAGGAACCCGAGGTTCCAAACGTAGATCTAAATTCAGCTAATGATATCCATTTGATCCCGACTCCACATCAGTTGGAGGACGGATCCCACATGTCAGTCGAGGAGACGACTGATGTAGATATCGGCACAGATCCAATGAATCCATAGATTCTCAAGTTAGGGGTAAGTCTTTCCCCCGAAGAGCAAGCCGACTACATTGCCCTTCTCAAAGAGAAGAAGGAGGTTTTTGCATGGTCATACAAGGATATGCCAGGACTAGACCCGTAGCTAGTCACGCATAATTTAACGCTTGATCCGACAATCAAGCTTGTAAAGCAAAAACTATGTAAGATGCACCCAACAGTGGCCTTGATGGTCAAAGATGAATTGCAAAAGCTGTTGGATGCACAGTTTGTCATCTGCGTGGATTATCCGCCATGGCTGTCCAACATGGTTCCCATCAAGAAGCTCGACGGGAGGATTCGCATATGCATCGATTTTTGAGATCTAAACAAAGCGAGTCCTAAGGATGATTTCCCCTTGTCGAGCATCGACGCGTTGGTAGACGCTACAGCAGGTCACGAAATGCTCTCCCTCATGGATGGTTTCTCAGGATACAATCAGATTCGTATCAATCCTGAAGACCAACTAAAAATGGCGTTCACAACGCCTTGGGGGACATTTTGTTATAAGGTCATGCCTTTTGGCCTTAAAAATGTTGGTGCCACCTACCAACGTGCCATGACGTACATCTTCCATGACTACATGCACAAAACTTTGGAAGATTACATGGATGATTTGTTAGCCAAGTCTCTTTTGCGCTCAAATCATATCGATGACTTAAGCAAGATCCTCGATCGCCTCATGGAGCATAAAGTTAGACTAAATCCCAAGAAGTGCGTATTTGGCGTCACATCTGGAAAACTCTTGGGTTTCATAGTCTCAAAGCGAGGAATCGAGGTGGACCCAAAGAAAGTCAAGGCAATCCTTGAAATGGTTCCCCCAACTACCATCAAGCAGCTCAAAAGTCTGCAAGGAAAGGTCGCGTCGATTAAACGCTTTATAGCACAATTATCTGACAAGTGCCGACCCATGAACAAATTATTGCACAAGGGGGTTACATTTCATTGGGATGACGAGTGCCAGTCAGCCTTTGACGACATCAAACAATACCTGGCTTCGCCGCCAGTATTGGCACCACCTAGACCAGGAGTGTCATTCTACTTATACATCTCAGCTACTGAGGTGGCACTGGGTGCCATGTTAGCCCAGAAGAATGAACTTCACAAGGAACAGGCTACTTACTATCTTAGCCGCACCCTAGTCAGTTATGAACTTAACTATGCATACGTTGAGAAACTCTGCTTGGCAGTGGTGTTTGCTACCAAAAAGCTATGCCACTACATGCTGAGCAACACTACGTATGTTGTGTCTAAGGAGAATCCATTGCGATACATGATGAGTCGTACTTATCATAGTAGTCGCACGACGAAATGGATCATGTTGTTGACAGAATTTGACATAGAGTTTATTGGACAAAAATCTATCAAAGGACAAGTCATAGCCGATCAACTAGCAGAGGCTCCTCTTGAAGACGATCAGCCTCTAGTCATAGAACTACCCGATGATGGGGTCTTCCATGTCTCAGAATCGCCAGATTCTGATGAGCCTGAGTCACAAGCCGACATAACCCTATTCTTCGATGGTTCTAAATGTGAGCAAGGTGGTGGCACGGGAATTGTATTCTTCACACCGCAGGGTGCTCCAATGCCCCTGTCATTTAAATTAAACTTCCCGTGCACCAACAATAATGCAGAGTATGAAGCCTTGCTCCTAGGTCTTCAGACAACAATCGCCATGAACATCAAATGACTGAATATCTTTGGTGATTCACTGTTAATTGTCAATCAAGTCAAAGGGGTATATCAATGCAAATGCCCAGTCTTGCAGGCTTATAAAGCCCTTGTGGACAAATTCCTGGCAAAACTTGAGTGGTATGACATCGAGGCACTCCCTCGATCATCGAATCATTTTGCGGACACAATGGCCTCCTTGGGGTCACTAATTCTGCAAGACCTTTTCGGTGATATGACAACCATTCAAGTCAAAACCTTATCGCAATCCACGATGGAGCGTGCAAGCTCAGACTTGACGCCAGGAATCCACATGATCCAGATTGAACCATCCTCGGATAAGTTCTCTCGAATCCAAGATCGTCTGAAATGCGCCAACTAGGGGTCCTTGTTCTCCCCTACTCCCATTAATAGCAACACAATGCTATTCTTACAGGTTCTATCCCATTCAACGTTTGCTAGGGATGAACTTCAAGAGGGATTGGTTGTTCATACTGTCGAGGTTTCTGATCAACAGGACTGGTATTTACCCATTAGAGACTACCTCAAGTTAGGTAATCTCCCGCTTGGATTGACTCATGCCGCAAAATGAGCACTCAAGCAGAAAGCGGCTAAGTATGTCTTGATAGGAGACATTTTGTATCATCGCAGCTATGAAGGAATCCTCCTTCGTTGCTTGGACCAGCAAGAGTCCACTTGGGCAGTCGCCCAAGCGCACGATGGTACATGTGGTGGCCACTTTAGTGGTATGGCCATCGCAAAGCGCATTCTTCGCATGGGCTATTATTGGCCATCTTTAGAGCGAGATTGTTGCGCATATGTCAAGAAGTGCGTGAAGTGTCAACATCATGCCAATTTGATGCACGTACCTTCCCAGGCCTTGCAGACAGTCCAGTCTGCTTGGCCATTCTCGTAGTGGGGCTTCGATCTAATTGGAAAGATCTCCCCTGTGTCGTCAGGCCATCACACGTTTATCATAACGGCCACAGAGTATTTTACCAAGTGGGTGGAAGCAATTCCGCTTACCTCTACGACAGGACCCCGCATCGTGGAGTTCATTTTGCATAACATCATATGTCATTTTGGTATTCCATCCAAAATAGTCTCGGATAATGGGACGCCTTTCAAGAACAAAGACGTGCGTGCTTTGACCACAAAGTACAAGATTCAGCACAGCTTTTTGACACCCTATTATCCGCAAGCGAATGGGCAAGCAGAGGCGTCAAACAAAATGCTAGTTGCCATCCTTAAAAATACCATCGCAGATAGTCATAAGGATTGGCACATTCAAATCCCACTTGCCCTATGGGCCTATCGCACTAGCATTCGGACACCCACTGGGGCCACTCCATTTTCACTCGTGTATGGCTCCGAGGTAGTCATGCCTCTAGAGTTGGAGATTCCTTCCCTACGCATATCAATGCAGGAGTTCATCGATGATGACTCTGCATGGCAAGCCCGGTTAGACCAGCTTACGTTGCTTGATGAACGACGTGTTAATGCTCTCGAGCATTTACGTATTTATCAAGAGCGACTTAAGAAATCTTACAACATGAAAGTTCACCTCAGGGACTTTCGGGTTGGTGATTTGGTTTTGAAGGAAAACCAACAGAACTCCAGTTTGCCATCCCACCTAAGGGACAAATTTGTGGCAAATTGGTTAGGTCCATATGTCATTGATAGCAAAATAGGACCCGAGACATACCGGCTAGCTTCTCTTGACGGTATCAAGGAAACAGAACCCTTGAATATCAGTCATTTGCGACCATTTCATATCTAAGAGAGCCATATCCCAAAAATGCTCCAAGGATCCATAAAATCGCTTGGTCAAATCCCAAAAATGCTCCAAGGATTATCGAATCGCTTGGTCAAATCCCAAAAATGCTCCAAGGATTCATAAAATCGCTTGGTCAATCCCAAAAATGCTCCAAGGATTATATAATCGCTTGGTCAAATCCCAAAAATGCTCCAAGGATTCTATAATCGCTTGGTCAATCCCAAAATGCTCCAAGGATTTCCACAATCGCTTGGTCAAAAATAAGAAAAGTTAAAATTCAAAAATCATCAAAAACAACAAAAAAAATTTGCATCTCATTTCTAGGCATACTTAAATTCATCAATAGAGAGCTCTTCTCGCACCTCATCTTCATATTCACAAAAATCAATCCATCAAAAATACAAAAATACATAGCTGCATTAAAGCATTGCATCCATACATTGCATATTTGTGGTCGTACAGGTCAAAGGCACCATAGGCTGTAATTGCTCTGCTAGTCCATCTTGTTCCACATTGTTCCATTTTACAAAAACAACAAAAACACCATGCATTGCTTTTTACCACACTAGAGTCAGTGGTCTTTTAATGTATCAAGAGTTTTCATGATTCAGTCATCATTTTGCTCTTTAGCTACGTAATGTACCGAGTCAGACAGATTTTACGAAGGTAGAGTTACACTTGAAATACGCCTTGTTACGTAACATCCCAACACAAATTAAAACACATAAAAATTCCCAAGTTGTGTGAACGAAAGATGAAACCTGCACAGTAATCCAGGTCACCATAAGTGAAACGGTTATCTTGCTCATCCCCCTGTGCGAATGGTTCTAGAATGCTGAGAATTGACAAAAGGACGAGCTCTTCCCCATTCATTCACCTCCATATACAGTGGTTTTCACCACTACCAAATCCCAATCATAGTTGGTTCCCAAAGTTGTAAGGATTTGTACTACACGTCCCTGCCAAGGATGGGTAGTCATCCCCAAGACCCAAAAGGGATCAACGCCATTCACAAACAAAATTCCAACAAATCATCATCCTAACACTTTCCATTCACCTTTGGTCTCCAAGTTGTAAGGATTCGTACTATCCGCCCCTAACCAGGATGGGTAGTCATCCCCAAGGCCTAAAAGATCAATGCCCTTACTCCATAATCTCCATCACCCCCTTGGTTCCCAACGTCGTAAGGATTCGTACTACACGTCCCTGCAAAGGATGCGTAGTCGTCCCCAAGGCCACAAGGATCAAGGCCACTCACCAGCCCAAACTCACAATACTCAAAATACAAAATCAAATAACAGTGGTTATCACCACTATTCAAAATCCTTGCTCAAAAAGAATTAATAGAAAATAAACAGTGATTTTCATCACTATATAGACGAGCAACTTTCTAAATCATTCAGCCAACAAATATCCCGAACTTGAATCCCTGGAATTCTCAGCATTCGAAAACCATCTAGGTGATCCTCATTACAGGTTTGGTTGATAGCCTATCTGGCAATGGTGGTATCCTACCCGCATGACGATATGTCTGTCACATTCGCTTTGCATGTGTGCAGACCAATGTTTGCATAAGGATGAGCTAGCTTATGGTATCCTGGATAACACCACAGATTAATCTAACTAAATACAACAAAGGAGTTAGTGGAGCTAATTAGGTGATCCTCAATACAGGTTCGGTTGAAAGCCCATCTGGCATCGGCGGTATCCTAACAAATACCACATAAATGAACTCAATAGCACACACGAGGATGTGAAATAGCTAGGTCAAAAACAAGTCTGATTCATACCTTGTTCAAAAGTCTTGTAAGACAAAGTACAAGTCATGGCTAGTAAGTTAAAACCGTCTGAGTCTCAGAAAACCTTAGCTACATTTCTAAACCAACTGCGCTACTTTTCATCCTTACAATACCATCAAAAAATACAAAAAAAGAAAAACCACATGTATACATACAAAGTCATCCACTACAGCAATCGCATAAAAACAAAATCACAAAGTCCTAAACAGTCTATGGTGCCCTAACCAAACAACACAAATTCATTTCATCCATTACATTTTGCATATCACATATATATCAAAAACATTTGTATTTATCATACCATGTGCATACATCAATATAAAGTAGCATGCATCCATCAACATCAATCATTGTGCATAACATAAAATCATGACATATACACAAAGCAAGAAAATCAAAACAACAAAAACATCACAAAAATGCAACACAAAAACATAGCAATAAGCATTGCCGGACACAAGTGCTCTTGCACTTAACCTCTTGGCATAGAAAATCGATGTCGGGGCTCAAATTGTCACTCTCCTACTTCCCCAAGAAGGCTACCATAGCCGGACCGCTCCACGGGAAGACGGGTTTTCGACGATTTCACCCCATTATGGCATCACCAAAAGGGTTAACACCCACCAAAAATAGGTCCAAATGTCGAGAAATTGCACATGCTTAATGGTAAACCATCTAAAGGCACCCTTGCACAAGTCATCTTGGGTCAAGCGACTCGTCGCTTTTCTCATGAAGGTCATTCCCTCATCGATTCGTCGCTTGAGGGGGTAGTCACACTTAGTCACCAATCAACAAGCACACACCCAATCAAAGCAATGACATGCATTCAAAGAATCATTGACAAAGACAATCACGCTCCCGCTTGGGGCAGTAAACAAGCAACAATCAAATTGATCAAACACTTGGCATTCCCGAAGCATGAACACAAGGTTCCCCTATGGACAAAAGGTTGCGCCCTTTGCCTAATCATGACTGATCAATGTCCAAGCTCAAGTCACACCTCACCAAAATAGGTTAATACTTGAAATCAAATTCCTTAGCTCGTCAAAAGCAAGGATTCAAGAATGCATGCCCTTTCCATACTTGGGGCATCAAAAGTTGGTTAGGTTACCAAGAAACCCTAATCATTAGTGCTTTGGTTATCTATTTTTGCTCAGCACTGCATCACCCATAGCGCTTCCCAAAAAGGGGCATCTATAGACACCAAAACAACACCAATCCGATTATGTGACTACAAACACTGATCGCATTGACACACATAGCCTTCAGGGCAGCCCTCAGAGGTCAAACAGTGGTCCTAGCCACTTACACAGCAGTTTTGGAAGGTACCAATCCGGTTACATGGCAGTGCTCTGGTTATTTCCCGTTTGCTTTCTTCGACCGTTTCACCTTCCCTGGTGAGAAGGCCCAACTATCGAATGTATCCTCCAAGTCCAAATACTGCTTTTAACACTTAAACAAATGCTACACCTAAAAAAATGCTACACTTAAACAAATAACTTAGGCAAATGTTGCATTGGCGCCCAAAGGAAAGCCTTGGCCGAAGTGTCGCGATATCACGACATCGCGATATCGCGACACTTCGGCACCCAAAGGAAAGCCTTGGCCAAAGTGTCGCGATATCGCGACGTCACGATATCGCGACACTTCGGTGCCCAAAGGAAAGCCTTGGCCAAAGTGTCGCGATATCGCGACATTGCGATATCGCGACACGATATCACAACACTTCAGCGCCCAAAGGAAAGCCTTGGTCGAAGTGTCGCGATATCGCGACATCGCGATATCGTGACACTTCGGCCAAAGGAAAGCCTTGGCCGAAGTGTCATGATATCGCGACAAACTTCGCATTTACGCCGAGGCGGACTTAACCAATCAAAGGCGGAATTTAACCAATCAAAGGCAGACATTAAAACATTTAAAAGTGCCATTAAAACAATTTAAAGCGGACATTAAACAAGTGGCAATCGAGGACAGTCAGTTATTGCCGCCTGTTGTGCATGCGCGCGTAGGTGGGCAGATTGGCAGTTAGGGGACTGTCACAAGGGCAGTCATGTAAGCCCAAGTCAAGGAGGAGTCTCCTCCCTCTTGGGAAGGCATGGCCGCCACGTGGCATCCCTGCGTGCCCTTCCAAAGAGACCCCATGGGTCTATAAAATGGTGGACTTTCCCACCCAAAAGACAAGTTGGTAGACATTTCAAGCAACGAAGTGCTGCCAAATTAAACACCCGATTGCACTCCTTTTCGATTCATCTCTTCTACACCCGTAATCTCTTTCGCAAGAGAGGTTATTGGGTGGCTTTTAGAAGCGTGGATCCGGACCTAAACCCGACATTTTACCACAGTAATCCATCAATTTGACGACACCACATTCTCTGAGATTTTGGGCCCATCCCTAGTGGATTGGCGTCAAAGTCAAGTTTTAACGGTGGGCGGCCCGCTTGGGCACCCCGCACGTTCTTAGTTTCAATTTAATTTATGTTGTTTAAATAGTTTACGCTTTATGTTCAAATATATCCTGTAGTTAATAGTGTTCGAATATATATTTCAGAAGACAGTTATCGAATATATCCTGCGATGCAATGATATCCCACTAACTTGCAGGTAACAGTGATCAGATTCACCGACTGTTTTGCTGGCAGCAACTTTTTGGTGACGTTTTCGGGTCTCTGTCAGAGTTGCACGTATTTAATCAATCTTTTGCATGTATTTCTTATTGATTTCTAAAGTCAAACGTTCTATCCTTTTGTTACAGGTGCTACTAACGTCTCCGTGTTTCTTTGATCGCAGGAGAAGCAGCAAGTAAGGATTCATTATCGCAAGCGGCGACAACACTCTGGCCCACCCATTTTTAATGTGGGCATGCGGAAGGAGTATTGATCATGATTGTAACCAAGACATGCTAACACTCCTAGCCCCTGAAAAGGGAGGAGATGTATTGTAACCGAGTTTGGAATTAATATAAAAGGGTTGTGCTCCTGCTTTCTCTTTATATTTTGTCTCGATTTGATTACGTTCTTCCTATTTCATGCATCGAGTTAGTTTTTGTTTATAGTGCATCTCAATACTGTTTTTCTTCCGGAATCTCATGCTTTCACCTTGATACTAAAATAAGCCATAGATATCTTTTATCCTAAATAATATTCTTGAGAATAGGATCTAATTCAGAAGCATATTTCAATACTAATATTTTTTATTACAAGTAAAGGATATCCAGTAAGTCAAGAAATATTCCTACAAGAAAGTTAGAAAGAAAAGCCTCTTTAGAATCGATATAGTACCTGAAGCAAAAGAGATCAAGAGGAGATCTTATTGAATAACTTCCAAGATAGGAATAAGAAGGACTAAGAGAGTCTTACTCAAATCCATAAGTATCAAAATAATAGATCCATGAGAATATCTCAATACCAATACTCTCAGTAGTAGAAGGTTGAAGATAAGGTCTCTAAGAAGACCAGAAGAAGCTACAAGATCAAAGACCTTGACAAGCTCTTGATGAGCATCCAATAAAATGCTAGGACAGCCTTGCTAAAGAAATCATCAAAGGATAACTCACTGGAGAAATCCACTACCAAGGAGAAGCCCTTGATAGTGAAGGAATTGGGACAACTATCACCATACGACAACAATCCCAAGAGGAGGAGAACTTGGTAAAGGTGCCAAATCTAAATAGAAGAAGAATCTCATAAAGAACTCAAGATATTTAAAATCTTGAGAAGAATATCCTACTTGAAGTCATAATCCGATAATAATACTTGAAGGCAGAAGAAGCTTATAAAATCTAGGATATTTGAATATTACCTCCTACATCAAGAGTTTACTGCTTCAAAGATACTAAATTCTCCAAATTTACAGTAGAAGGAGGAGATTACAAGAGGCTATCAAATTCACCAAACCCTAGGCTCATGAAAGAAAGTTTAAGACCATAAATTTGGTGAAGAAGGAGCTATTCAAAAAAATTCTAAAAAGAGCTACAATATTCTACTCAAGGAAGCAACTTGGTGATCTTAGGAACCAAGATCTACATCCTCTACAAAAGAAAAAAATGAGCTACAAAAGTGTTCATAAAAAGGTAAGAAACTATCGGTGCAAGTAGATTCATTAGTTAGATTACTTATCAGATTTATTAAAGCACCTTCATCCTAATTAAAGTTGTAAAAAGTAGATTTATATTACAGTCTTCAAGTGTGCAAAAATAAAGGTTCTTTTAAGGTTTATTTTCACATTAGAAGTTGATTAGATTTCAAAATTTTAATAATCTAACTAGCCTATTATCTACTTTGGAAAGCAAAAGAAGACTATATCCTAATATCTTGATTATAAGAAATCTATAGAATAAATATTGAAGGTTCATTTCAGATTATTCTTGATTAATTACATTGAATTGATTAAGTGCATTTCTTGAGAGTAGATTGGAGTGATAAGGTGTAATCTATTACTACATTAAAATTAGAATTTGTTAGATTCATTTGCACTATTATTACTCTCAAAATAAATTAATTTTGTGATTTTAAATGAAGGCTAAAAAATCTAGTTTGTATCAAGAAAGACACTCTTAAAGTATAGAAAATTGCAACTCATAGTGGCCAATAGAAGCCACCAAAATTGGTTAGTACATGCAAAGAAAAACTAACCAAAAATAAAGCTTCAAATATTGAGAGTTAGTGAGTCTCAAATACAAAGCACTTAGGGTTAGTGCAACCAAAAGAAAGCTTCTATTCTATAGCATTTACAATGCTTGGATTCACCATTAATCATCCAAGAAAAATGGTAAGAAGTCTAGCCAAAGAGATATCCTTAAAACCCTCATTTTGCATTCATTAATATACTACAAAAATAAGAATTTTAGACCTGCAAAAAAATGCAAGAAAAGATGCAATAAAAAGGTTCTATATACATGTAAAGGTTACATGGTGTTGCACTTCTACAATATATCAAATATAGGAAAAGAAGCAGATTTAAAGATGTCACAATAGGCACAATAGGTAAAGGGAAAATGACACCCAAAGGAAGGGTTAAAGGATCGACCATTCTCAAACACCGAAAAGGCATTATCTCTAAGATCATATCTACAGATAAAGGAAGATTTTACATAAATAACAGTAACTCTACCAAGGTTATTTATGTAAGCTAAAGAAAATATATCACAAACATTTACGTAAACCATAGCAAGAAGAAGAAGTTATCTACATAAAAAAAGGGGATAGAAAACATCTAGCATTTAGACGCATCAAGCTTCACCTCTATCAACGTGAATAGGGAGCACATTGAAGGTATAAGCACAAATAAGGAAAGTGGATGCTACATGATAAGGCCTGCAAATGCCTCATCCATGGACTAGTTTTGATAAATTATAAACTATTTGGAACACCATATGTTATGTTTTGATACTAATTATGATGATAAAATGCATTAAATATTAGTATTTACATGTTTTAAATGTTGAAGAGCATATATTCCGTTTTAACTATTTTTTTGTATTTTTTTGACATGTTTTAGCTAAATTCTCTAAGCATATTAGGATTTTTTTGAAGTTGCAATAAAATATGTTGATATGTATTCAGTTCTAAAAAAACATTCCATTTTATTTCCCTACCATCTAATCATTTCAAATGGCCAAAAGGGTACCAAAACCTGTTCAAAGTAATCTGACTGTGTAGGAAACAAAATTTGACCATACAAATTCTAACCAGCTATGCATGAATAGCATGGCATGGAATTCGTTAGTTCCAGCATGCACCAACTGAGGAAAATGTCCTCTAGGAACAAAGGTAGACTGTTTAGTCATTCAAAACCACTTTCCTATGTAGTTTATGCATGAATAAGCACCATAAATGTTACACTGCCTAATATTTTGAAGCAACTCCGAAATGAGCGGAGCAAGAATAGTTTTAATCAAAAACATCCACAAAATAGTCAAAAAGGTGGCAAATGGTGAGGTAACATTGATTGCAACTATATGATGTATTTTCTTACCATTTCCAGTGTATTTCTTCCAATGAATGCAAACCAGCAAAGGAAATGAATAAGTTGTAGAAACACAATCCTCCATTCTAGGGAGAGTTCTAAAAACAGTTGTAAAATATCAGAAAAGCAGCAACAAACTATATCAGTATTGTAATAATATAATATAAATAACCTAGCTCCCATTTTATTTAGTAAATAGGAGATACAGATATAGAAGAATTCTAGTATTGTGGTATTGTAAGTTTTTGGTAGCAGAGCAGTATTTTGCAGGCTTTCTCTTGCACTGTTGTAATGTTATTGCAAAGTCAATAAAGGTGCAATTTCTCCATTATGTTGGCATTATGAATGAATGTGTAAGGTTTAGATAGTTTATAACAAGTTATTTTCACCTTATTTTGGTTCAGGGAGCAAGGGCCACTTCCAGGCCCAGGAGAAGGGACTACATTGATAGGTTTTCTGCTTATTTCTTGTTGTAGCAGATTAGCAAGAACTTGACAATTTTTATTGCATATTACTAGTTGTGTTAGATTGTATATGATGTTTGGTAATCATTAATGCATTTTAGCTGATCATCTAGGGTAGACGCATGCATCTTAGAACATACAACATTTTATGTTTCTCACAGTATTCTTAGATTTTGGCATTTCCAGTTTGCATTAGAAAATTTCTTGATGTTCCATATTTGCAACATTTGATTACTATATTTTGAATTATGTTACTGTAATTAGGTTCTCCTTTATGCAAAGTGTGATTTTCAATTATACAAGTTTCATTTCTGCTATTTTCATTTCTACATAATTTCATTTTTGTCATTTCAAATTCTACAAATTAAGATAGTTTCTTTTTCTGCAAAGTTTCAATTCCTACAATTTCATTTCTACATGGGTAAATAGGAGTCAACTTTAGTTTATAATATTTATAGGTGACATCAAATCCCCAAACACTTATTGTTTCACCAATAAAGCCATATCCTGAATGAACTAATCCTTAAACTTCTTACATTTCCTATTGTATACAACCATTGGAAACTACCCTGGATTGACAAGTATAATGATTAAATGATGAATAATTAATGACACTCATAATTTTTGGTTTCATTGCCAGGGAACACTTTAGGTATTGTTAGGAGAACCATAGTAGTCTAGGAACTATTCTGTTACAGGTAATAGTTTTTGAAAACTGAATTTTAGTTCATTTAGTGGATGAGCATGGATGAATAGGCCAAGAGACGAAAGAGGAAGGTTTATCACAACTGGATATTTTACAACAAGGCGTTATTCATGATTAGGTGAAGATCTGTCTGTGTATGAACTTCTTGAAAGACTTAAAATAAAATCATCTTCTTCATAAACTAAAATTTTAGGATCTTTACAAGAAGAACTCTTAGAGGTACTTGCTTCTAGACATACCCATAGGGCTGATCCATATGAACTAGTTGGACAAGTCAAAACTGAGGAAGCACCTATGACAAAAAAAGGAGAATGTGATAGGGAAATTTTTGGTCATGATGTTGACAATGCCCTTGTTAGAACTTTTGAATACCCTATTCATCTAAATCCTACTCAGAATGCTCCTATGAAAATAATTTCACCTTCAGTATTGCCAATATTTAGGAGAATTGTTTTTGAAGATCTTGATCAGTTATTGTTTGAATTCAAAGTTTTGTGTCATACTTATGACTAGGCCAATCATAACCAAAAAATAAATTTACTTCTCTCTACATTCAAATATGCAGCCTTACAATGGTTTATGAGCCTTGAACCAGATTCAATCTGCACTTGGGATCAAATGGAAATTGCATTTTTGGATAAGTATCAAGAGTATTGTAGAGTGAGAAATAGGAAGGATGAGTTATTTCAGATTATACAAGAAGAGGATGAAAACTTAGAGAATTATCTTGATATATTTACCTTTATCCAAAAGATATGTGGTCTTGTGGAAACTAACTTATTAAAAACTATATTTCTAAGAGGTTTGTAGGTTGATTCTAGAGAAGTATTGGATTTAATGGGAAAAGGAGATATAAACCAGGTTGAGATTAATGATATTGTAGAGTTATGTAGAAATTGTTTCTGCACTAGGCAAAGAAGGAGGAAGTGAAATCCTGGTAATACTGATATAAAATATTTGATGGAAGAAATGACTAACATGAAAACTGATATTCTTGTACAATTAAATTCTACATTAGAGGAAAGGAATACAAAATCCAATTCTTCATCATCCCTAGCTATTTATTATCCTAGATGTAGAAATAAACATGCCCTACATGATTGTCCTATGGATAGAACCTCTATCTCAACTATTTGTGGCATATGTTCAAAAGAGCATAAAACTGATAGGTGTCATTTTTTGCCTCATCAAAAAATTGTTTTAAAAACTCAAACTAAAGAACTCAATGTTATTGGGCAGAGGCCAGGTGGCAACTTTTCACAATACAAGAATGCCCCTAGTTTTCCTATAGGTTGGGGATAAAATCCTTGGAATATACCTTAGGGATATTCAGAACCACCTTTCCAACCATGGAATAAATCTTAGACACAGAATCAACAATATGGGTAAATATAGGGGCCACAATACCCATCATATCAAGGGCAGCAAAGGTATCAAGGACATACTCAAAATTTACTGCCATATCCTAATAAAAACATTCAAGGAAGAATACAACCTCAATAAACATAGCCAGATAAGCAACCCCTACTTCCAACTCATCCTGTGGCTAACCCAAATAATACCAAACAAGCAACTCCTATTTATGGAATTGAGTCTGAAGACACTGTAGGAGTTCATGTACTTGACTATAGTAATATCCAGCTACATTTAGGGAAATTTTTACCTGACCCTGCCCCATCCACCATTGGATAAATTTATGGAAATCAAGAGTCTCCACATTCAGAACTAGTGCAAACAAAAGAAAAAGAAGAGAAACCATAAAAAATGGAAGGGAAAAAGGAATCTTCTTCGGAAGTAGTGCCATACCCTGAAATGTTTGATCATACGGTCACTACTCCTAAATCATAATTGGTTACAGAACTTAAAAATATGTTTATCTCCCTCCCTTTGTTGCAAGCAATAAAGGATATGCCCTTAATCAAGAAAACCATTCAGGATTTGTGTAGCAAGAAACCTGGTAGAAAGAAGAAAGCTTTTCCTAAAACTATGCAAGTAGAAGGGAAATTGGCTAACCTACTATCTGTAAAACTAGTGCCTACCAATATAGTGATCCATGAAGTCCAGTAGTCATAATCACTATTGGTTTAATCCAAATTCCAAATGTACTAATTGATCTTGGAGTTGTAATCAATGTAATGACTAAAGAAATAATGCAATAACTGTAGCTCAATAATCTCAGTACTACCACCACAATTTTGGAAATGGCATACATGTCAGTTGCCAAGCTAGAAGGGATCCTAGAAGATATTGCCATTGAAGTTTCTTCCTAGGAATATCCTATAGATTTCTTGGTATTGCAGCCTAGAAATTCAGCTAATGGTTATCCCATCATTCTAGGACGACCTTGGCTTGCTACTGTAGCTACTTTTATAGACTACAAGTTAGGAGAAATGACTATTTCAAATGGTATTGACCTTAAGAATATTTTCCTGTATCCACCATCCCAAGATTCAACCAAATGTTTTGGAGAGATATGGTATCCTGAGTCCGATGAATAACAAGAAACTATTGCCACTTTGGCCATAGTAATAGTGAAGGAACACATAGAGGAAATCAACTCACCAGAAAGAGAAATTTTTGAAGATGAGACTATCCTAGTTGAAACATTACAAAAGGAAGGACTTAAATATGATCAAATCATTGTTCATTGCTTTCTATGGAAGGATGAAGAACAAACCTCAAAACATCTGTCATCCATTCCTATACAAAAAAGTTATTTTACATTGCCACATGTCATCATATTCTTACCTCTTTCACATGTCCTATGTAGGGAATGATTTCATCATGTATCGCTTATGAAACAGAATCCAGAGCCTTTCATACTCCATAGCCACATCATTGTCCATTAAATTCTTTAATCAGCAGATATGAAGCAGTCAATTTTGTTTATCCAAGGATTAAACAAATTGAGATACATCCAAGGAAAGTTCTCAATATTAATAGATGGTTGACTAATGAACAAGAAGCCAAATTATTTTTTGTTCTATAGAAACATGTTTAGGATTTTTCCTGGAGTGACAAGGATATGACTGACATCCGTCCTTATGTGTGTACACATAGGATATATACTGAAGATGTCAAACCAGTGAGATAACCTCAAAGACACCTGAAACCTGCTCTAAAATATATTGTTAAAGAAGAAATTGAAAAACTTTTAGATGTAGGATTCATTTACCCGATTTCAAATAGTAAGTGGGTTTCTCCATTGGTCATTTTTCCAAAGAAAAATGGAAAATGAGAGTGTGTGTGGATTATAGAGAGTTAAATAAGGTTACACATAAGGACCACTTTCCATTACCATTTATATACCAAGTGTTAGATACCTTTGCTGGCAAAAAAAAAATTGTTTTCTTGATTATTTTAGTGGTTATAATCAAATATAGGTTGCACCAGAAGACCAAGAAAAGACTACTTTCACCTGCCCTTGGGGAACATTTGCTTACAAAGTTTTACCCTTTAGTTTGTGTAATGCTCCAGCAACATTTCAAAGAGAGGTTTTGGCCATATTCTCTTATTTGACAAATGAAAGTGTAGAAATTTACATTGATGATTTCACAGTGTTTGGAGATAGTTTTGAGTATACCTTAGAACAACTTGAAAAGTTTTAATATGTTGTGAAACATACCATATTTCTCTTAATCCTGAGAAATGCTTCTTAATGATAGAGGAAGGGATTGTCCTTGGTCATCATATTTCTTCTTATGGGATCAAGGTTGATCCTAAAAAGGTCGAAGTCATTAAAACCTTCCTCCCTCAAAAACTCAAACTGATGTAAGGAGTTTCTTGGGACACATTGGTTTCTACTGCAAATTTATTGCCAATTTCAGTACCATAGCCAATCCAATGTTTGCATTACTAACTAAGGATTTTGAATTTACTTGGTCTACTAAGTGTCAAAAGCATTTTGAAGTATTGAAAGAAAAGTTAACAACTCCCCCTATATTGAGAGGACCTAATTGGGAACTACCATTCCATATTCACACTGATGCTTCCAATACTACTAGTGGATTTGCATTAGGACAAATTTAAAATGGATAGCATTATGCCATTTATTACATCAATAAAAACTTGATAGGAGCTAAAAAACACTACACCACCACTGAGAAGGAATTCTTAGTTGTAGTATATTCTATCAATAATTTTTGACACTATATCATAGGATATCAAGTATTCATTCATATAGATCATGCTTCCATTAAATACCCGATGAATAAACCTCTGGTTAGTGCAAGAATTATTCATTGGTTAATACTATTGTAGGAATTTGATATCACCATAGTTAATAAACTAGGAAAAGCTAATGTGGTAGCATATTTTCTGTCAAGGTTGCCAAATGTAGATACAAGAGAATTGGTTGAAGATACATTCCTAGATGAAAAATTGTTTGCTATTTCTATACAATCTCCATGGTTTGTAGATATAGCTAATTACTTGGCTACAGGAAATATTCCTCTTCACTTTACTCCTAAGCAAAAGAAATAGTTAATCAAGAAAAGTTCTTCTTTCAAATGGATACAAGGCTTATTGTTTAAATATAGTCCTAACTATGTTTTATGTAGGTGTATCCGCAAGGATGAAGTATATGATATCCTATGGGCATGTCATGATGAACCGTCAGGAGGACATTATTCAGTAAAAAATACCATTCAAAATATTTTGGGTACTGGATATTATTGGCCATCTTTACATAAATATGTGAAAAGGTATGTCAGACATTGTGATGCATGCCAAATAATGGGAAAACCTACCTTCACTAGTGAAATGCCATTACAACCTCAAATAGGAAAAAAACCATTTTATAGGTTAGGGTTAGATTTTGTAGGTCCCATTGACCCTCCTTCCCAAGGGAAAGTACATATCTTGGTATGTACTGACTATGTAACCAAATGGGTAGAAGCCCATGCTTTTAAACATGCTTGAGAAAACAAAGTTGCTGATTTCCTGTATTCACAGATTTTCTTGCGTTTTGGAGCCCCACAATCCATAACTATAGATCAAGGACCTCAATTTACTTAAAAATTTATTGAAGCTTTCACTCAACTATATCAAATCAAGCACAAGAAATTCTCACCTTATCATCCACAATCCAATGGACAGGTTGAAGTGACTAATAGAGAACTAGAGAGAATCTTAACTAAAACCATAGCAGCCCATAGGAGGAATTGGTTGGACAAACTACCTGAAGCAATTTTGGGATTACAACACTACTTGGAAATCCACCACTATATTTACACCATATGAATTGGTTTATGGTAAAATGCCTCTATTACCTATTGAATTTAATTTATTGAATCTTCAAACTGCTTTGGATGTAGGTATTGATTTATTACAGGCATAAATGGACTGAATTTTGTAGCTCAATGCATTGGATGAGCTATAAATAGATGCATTGCACCATACAGATATGATCCAAGCACAATGAAATTTATGGCATGATAGTCACATTCAGCAACAAATATTTCAGCAAGGTTATTGGGCTTTGTTTTTTTACTCTCATTATGAAGACTATCCTGGAAAGTTGCAGACTAGATGGCTTGGACCATATCATATTGAGGAAGTATTTGAAAATGGATTTATTTGCCTTTCACCCATTGATGATTCACAATGAAAGTTGGTGGTTAATGGACATCGTCTTTGGATATACCATAAACCACTAACTAAAGAGGAGTTTCTCAAGCAAGTTGAAAACTTGTATGTACACATGTTGGAATAAAACACTTCTTCCACACCGAACACTATAGAGTAACATGAACTAAATTGAAAAAAAATAATAAAAAAATGATAATAAAAAATGAATAATTTAGAAAGTGAAAACCTCTGTAAGGCGCTTCTGAATAAGGCTTGCATGAAAACCTGTTTATTGCCATGTTTTCCTTGTTGAAATCACAATTTCGATCCACCATGACTTTTATCACAATCATTGTTTCATCTATTTCTAGATTACACCTATCTTAGTTAGTAGCACAGCTAGCTGGGAATCAGCAGGAATAGTCATCTATACAAATATGGATAAATGGTTATATCAGGTATGTGCCTTTTCATTTTAGAACATTGTTGATATCTATTATGTAGTGTGTAATATCCCTAGTTGTTATATGAGGCATACATAAGGTTAATTCAAAAAGTTATCCATATAGTCAATGGAAGATGTGAAAAGGGCATAAGACTTTTATCTATTACCTTCAAATGCTTTAGCATGATAATGCTCCGGAATAAGAATGTTGCTCGTAACAGCTTTGGAATGGTGGAAGCTCCGAAACCAAAATAAATAAATAAACCATAATAGCTTCAGAATAAAAATAAACATATGATTCAGAATGGAGTGTTCATATTTTTAGAAAACACTAGAATGAGTAAGAATAAATACGAAACGACATGTGGCATCACAATCAATTTTATATTATTCATAAAAAGGAAAATTATGGCACATGATGAGTGTCATTGAATCTCTTCATTTAACCTCAATGATTTATCAATCCGGGGTGGTGTCAAAGGTTGTCTATGATATAAGGCTAGGGCAGAGTACAATTCAAGCATTCAGATTTCAAGCATTTATTGGTGAAGCAGATTTTGGTTTAGCCTTTTGGTGTCACACTAAACCTAGTCTAAAGAATGAAAACTGAAATAAATTATAGGAATTGAAAACTAATTCTAAGTTGCAATAATTGAAATCTAACTACAATTGCATGAATTGAAATTGCTAAATTGAAATCTAATCTACTTTTGCAGAATTGAAATTGTTGAAATGAAATCCTAAGTTACTTTTGCAGAATTGAAATTGCTGAAATGAAATCCTAAGTTACATTTGAAAAATTGAAATCTAGTTACTTTTGCATAATTTAAATGATGCTTGTAAATGAAACTTATTCTAAAAATACCTATCAATGCCCTGCCACAAAAGGTCATCAAGCTTTTGCTACAGGAATTGATAGCAAAATGAAATATGTTGAAAATGGAAAGTTGCTAAAATAGAAAGCAGGGAAAACATGGAAAACAAAGGAAAAATGCTTAATATAATTTGTCAGCTGACATACACACAAATGTTGTACACAAACATAATAGAAAACATAAATCACGTAATACAAAATAAAAACAAGAAAATGAAATCTAGCAAGCAATCTATTAATTCTTCTGTAGCAAAATTACAGATTAAACCTACCATAAAATCCCTCCTTCTAGATCTGAAATTGGTCCCATACTTCATGATCTAGAAGGAGGTTAAAAGCACTCCTTAACTAATTAACACTTAGAACAAAAAATGATAAAATAGCTACACTTTTATTGATGACAAAACATGCTGAAAACTATTACAGAAAATTACTGTACAGTCCTAATTGTTGCAATTGAAAACTCTCCTCTATCATAATTCCTAACTGGCTCAACCAAGGAGGGAGCTATGTTATTTATATAAATATGTACAACATATCCCATGCTCAAATCAGCCTATGTGCTGCTTTACAGTGATTTGTCAATAATTCTAGATCTAAAATAAATGCAAATTTGGACAGTTTGTGTTGCAATAGTAGTCATTGGCCCTTAGAAAGCATCTTCAGTGGTGGTAGTACATGGAAAGAGTCTAAAAATATTTCACACATCATTCTCCACTTCATAATATGCCATTCCTATCTTGCAAACAACTTTCTATTATGCTGCAGTTTTTCTGGGTTTATCCTAGAAGAGGATCAAAATTGATCTTTTCTATGAATGGTGGCATTGGACGGCAAGGACAACAAAATCAGATGGAAGATATTTTCCCTTAACTTTATCAACCTTCTTATCCCATTTTCCACTACCAAAATTCAATCAAAAAATCAAAAAGTACATTATGTTTTCATTTCGAAGATAAGTGGCTCATTTCGAAGATACTACAATTCTCATTCCGAAGACATTGTGTTCATTTCGAAGACACTATGTTCATTCTGAAGATATTTAGAATGACAAACTATGTTGAATCCAAATGGTTTTGGCTACATTTCTAAGGTGTATTAGCCCTCAGGATCATATTGTAATAGTCTTCATTCTTCTTTGGATGTGAATTTCATGCCTTGCCATTCATTGGTAGCTTGCTGGAATTTACATGGAAAATTACTGTATTTTCCAGTTCTGCTGCACAGTTGTAAAATATTGGCATTTCTTGCAAATTCAAATAAATTAGAACATAGAAAAATTATTCAAATATCAACATGAATGAGTACATCAAGTTGCTACTGAATTTATACACTTCATTCACCAAGTAACCATGCTAAAATAGTGCAACAATGCTGCACAATTGTCCCTACTCTGTTATACCTTGTTGTTGCCTATTTAGACCATGTGGGAATGCTTATAAATAGGTCAGATGTCTTTTGTATTCCTTCTGAACTCATTCCATCCATATCCTCATGCTTTGCTTGACAACTTCAAGGTGTTCCTATAAAGTGACAGCTTGCTGATTTTTATATGGCTATTTTTTCCAAATTTTCATATTTATGACAATCCTAAACTTTTGTCTTCAGATTTTTAGAAAGCAGGGAAAACATGGAAAACAAATAAAAAATGCTTAATATAATTTGTCAGTTGACATACACACAAATGTTGTACACAAACATAATAGAAAACATAAATCACATAATACAAAATAAAAACAAGAAAATGAAATCTGGCAAGCAATCTATTAATTTTGCTACAGCAAAATTACAGATTAAAACCTGCCATAAAATCTCTCCTTCTAGATTTGAAAGTGGACCCATGCTTCTTGATATAGAAGGAGGTGAAAAGCACTCCTTAGCTAATTAACACTCAGAACATAAAATGATAAAATAGCTGCACTTTTATTGATGACAAAACATGTTGAAAACTGTTACAAAAAATTACTATACAGTCCTAATTTTTGCAATTGAAAACTCTCCTCTATCTTAATTCCTAACTGGCTCAACCAAGGAGGGAGCTATGTTATTTATATAAATATTTACAACATATCCCATGCTCAAATCAGCCTATGTTCTACTTTACAGTGATTTGCCAATAATTTTGGATGTGAAATAAATGCAAATCTGGACAGTTTGTGTTGTAGTAGTAGTCATTAGCCCTTAGAAAGCATCTTCAGTGGTGGGAGTACATGGGAGGAGTCTAGAAATATCTCACACATCATTATCCACTTCATAATATGCCATTTTTATCTTGCAAACAACTTTCTATTATGCTGCAATTTTTCTGGGTTTATCTTAGAAGAGGATCAAAATTTATCTTTTCCATGAATGGTGGCTTTGGATGGCAATGACGGCAAAATCAGATGGGAGATATTTTTCCTTAAATTTATCAACCTTCTTATCCCCTTTTCCATCGTCAAAAGTTAGTCAACAAGTCAAAAAGTACATTATGTTTTCATTCCGAAGATAAGTGGCTCATTCCAAAGATACTGCAATTCTCATTCCGAAGACAATGTGTTCATTCTAAAGACACTGTGTTCATTCCTAAGATCTTTAGAATGACAAACTATGTTGAATCCAAATAGTTTTGGTTGCATTTCTAAGTTGGATTATCCCTCAGGATCAGATTGCAATAGTCTTCATTCTTCCTTGGATGTGAATTTCATGCCTTACCATTCATTGGTAGCTTGCTAGAATTTACATGGTAAATTACTGCATTTTCCAGTTCTGTTGCATAGTTGTAAAATATTGGCATTTCTTGCAAATTCAAACAAATTAGAACATGGAAAAATTATTCAAATATCAACATGAAAGAGTACATCAAGTTGCTATTGAATTTATACACTTCATTCACCAAGTAACCATGCTGAAATAGTGCAACAATGCTACACAATTGTCCCTACTCTGTTATACCCTGTTGCTACCTATTTAGACCATGTGGGAATGCTTATAAATAGGTCATATGTCTTATGTAGTCCTTCTGAACTCATTCCATCCATATCCTCATGCTTTGATTTACAACTTCAAGGTGTTCCTATAAAGTGACAGCTTGTTGTTTTTTCTAGATTTTCAGATTTATGACAGTCCTAAACTTTTGTCTTTAATGTGGATTTGAAACAAGTTGAAGGGCAAGAAAACATTCAAAAACCATTGAGAAGTTAATGGATATCAGCATACCACATTTGGTTAATTGAAATGCATGTTCTTACTTGCTACTTAATCAAGCAAAATCAGTCACAAAATGCTAAAAATAGTCAAAAATAGAGATATAGTATTCCTAACATAAAATCTTGTAAACACTTAACAAATAGTATATTTTAGTCAACTATTTGCAAATTAACTTATCATATGGTAGTCAAACATTGTGCAATAATGAGGCATTTTTGGGCCTCATAATCCCCCCCAACTTGAACTGATGCATGCCCTCATGCATCTTAGTACGCCATAGTAATATGCAGGTTTTATTCTTGTGAACAACATCCTTTGCTACCCGCTAACTGAGAAATTCCTCCTTGCTGCACTATATCAAGTATTTTGCAATTAAGCACATGTATGACTATTTTTCTATTTTTCTACAAGTTTTAGTGCTGCAAGGTACCTCTTAAAGGCTTCATATCATATGATTCATCTTGCAATAGTCTTATTGTGGAACCGTATTTGGCAGATGCACTACTACTGATGGAACTTTCTATTCTTAACAACATTTCAGCCTGAATGCTTATTTTTGTTGTTTGCACATTTTGAACAAAATTAAATTTTTTTTTTTTTTAAATGCTTGAGGGATGTACTTACTTGTGGTAGAGCCTTATAAACCTCAATATTTGATGTACCCTACTCTTTTTTCTATTCTGTAGCATTTTCAAAAAATTTGGTACAATTTTTGCTCATTCCGAAGATATCCTGCTCATTTCGAAGAGACTGTATTCTCATTTCGAAGATGTCTGTTCATTCCGAAGAGACTGCATTTCTCATTTCAAAGATGTCTGTTCATTTTGAAGAGACTGCATTTCTCATTCTAAAGATGTCTGTTCATTCCGAAGAGACTGCATTTCTCATTCTGAAGATGTCTGTTCATTTCGAAGAGACTGCATTTCTCATTCCGAAGATCTTCAAAAAATGCAAAAATGACCTCCTATGCAAAATTTAGCTACAGATTCTATTGTGGGTCCATATCTAGAGTGTATAAGCCTTCCATAACATCAAAAATCCCTTCTTCATCCTTTTTTTTAGATGTTATTCTTTTTTTTGTATGTTGTTGTTTTATTCTAGTAGTACTAAAATAGAACCTTCTGATGCATTTTGTTGATTATCCTCCTTCAATTTATCAGACAATTATGAGATATAAACTTGCAGTTCTCCTTCTAAAATTTTCCCTATAAATTGAAATAGAATTGTTGCCATGTCTGTCCCAAAATCAGGTTTTTGCATAGTTTTGAAATTTCCATGCAATTAAGGGCATAAGGGGGTGTTTCTTGACATCTTGAATATGTTCCTTTTTTTCAACTTGTCACTATTGTATGAATATTTTATGCCAAATACCGACTTTCATACACTAAATGCTAAACGTTTACTATGAATTAAATGCAAGAAACACATACCTTACTGTCCTAAAAATTGGTCATGCACCTTACAAGCTACTTTTGATGATTATTAGCAGGCTATCTGAAAACATAAACAAACATAACACATGTGCAGTGTGAGATTTGTACAATGGTGGAACAATGATGGGTAGATCAACAAGGCAATGCATGCCGAAAAATCGATTTTCATGCAAGCCAACTTAGTAGCGCCTCCAATAAGGTTTTCACTACTGAATTATTCATTTTTTTATATATTTTCTTCATTTTTTTTTCATCTCTTTTTTTTTCATTTTTTTCATCAGAAGAGGCTTCCATTTCTGGTTTTCAACCAACTTCTGTCCTCTTTTTTTTTTTCAAGTGCTTCAATGAGAGAGAACATATATCACTCTTATTTGGGTAAGACCAATCCTTATTTTGCAAAAACATGTCAATTGTTGTATGAAAACACCATCTCTTTCTGTTGAAACCTGCAAAATTGATGCAACCTTCCTTACTAGATGACCAGTAAGAATATTCTTACATCATCATTGACTGATCACAAGTTGGGCTAAAAAAGAAATATTTTTGGTTTGCACAATAATACAAGAAGTGTACAACTTTAACAGATCAACTACTTGTCAGGTAGGATCACCTCTAATGAGATCAACTATTGTTTGTGTAGGCTAAGAATGGCTAGGTTGCGGTTTAGCACGGTAAAATCCTAACAATATTTAAGTAATAATGGAAAACTCTAGGATCATCATTAAGTTGTAAACTCCTATTTTGATTGTGCAAAAGTTTTTTGTGATTTTTTTTTTTAGCTTACATAGATAGGGGTTGCCTGTCCTGTATATTGGCCACAGGTTGGGCTGAAGGTGGTGGTTGATTTACTTGCCCTATTTGTTGTTGTTGGGATCTCTCTTTGAGAAGAATTCAGACTAGGCAATAGATTTTGCATCTCTAAGTTATGGAAGTAAATGGCATTCATCAATGATATGTCCCTATGAACAAATGCTACAAGTAGTTGATATGGCTATTTTGTTCAAGGGATAGTCGTGTATATCTACCATGATATCTTTCCAACACCTAGTACAAATTTTTTTATACTACCCTGATGATATGGATATAAAAAGGGCAGTACTAGCAGATGGCTCTTTTTTTTTAAAAAGATCTTATATTTCTTGATAATGAGGATGATGAATTCTTTCTATTTTTATCAAGAACTTCAAACATAAGCAATTTAACCCCCAATTGTGAAGATCACCTCCCTGTGGTTGCTTGTTTTTTAAATGGACTGAAATGCAACTATCAATAATTATTATTTATACCAGCTATTCATTCATATTTTACTCTAAACTTCATATTTTAGCACAATAATAATTTTTTGACTGCTTTTACCCTCTAACAACACCATGATCCCCGACAATGGTGCCAAAATGATGAGTGTCATTGAATCTCCTCATTTAATCTCAATGATTTATCAATCCGAGGTGGTGTCCAAGGCTGTCTATGATAGAAGGCTAGGGCAGAGTACAATTTAGGCATTCAAATTTCAAGCATTTATTGGTGAAGTAGATTTTGGTTTAGCCTTTTGGTGTCACACTAAACCTAGTCTAAAGAATGGAAACTGAAATAAATTACAGGAATTGAAAACTAATTCTAAGTTGCAAGAATTGAAATCTAACTACAATTACATGAATTGAAATTGCTAAATTGAAATCTAATCTACTTTTACAGAATTAAAATTGCTGAAATGAAATCCTAAGTTACTTTTGCAGAATTGAAATTGCTGAAATGAAATCCTAAGTTACATTTGCAGAATTGAAATCTAGTTACTTTTGCATAATTGAAATGATTCTTGTTTATGAAACTTATTCTAAAAATACCTGTCAATGCCCTACCACAAAAGGTCGTCAAGCTTCTGCTACAGGAATTGACAGCAAAATGAAATATGCTGAAAATGAAAAGTTGTTAAAATAGAAAACAAGGAAAACATGGAAAGCAAAGGAAAAATGCTTAATATAATTTGTCAGCTGACATACACACAAATTTTGTACACAAACATAATAGAAAACATAAATCACATAATACAAAATAAAAACAAGAAAATAAAATCGGCAAGCAATCTATTAATTCTCACTGTAGCAAAATTATAGATTAAAACCTGCCATAAAATCCCTCCTTCTAGATCTGAAAGTGGGCCCATACTTCATGATCTAGAAGGAGGTGAAAAGCACTCCTTAACTAATTAACACTCAGAATAGAAAATGATAAAATAGCTACACTTTTATTGATGACAAAACATGTTGAAAACTGTTACAGAAAATTACTGTACAGTCCTAATTGCTACAATTGAAAACTCTCCTCTATCATAATTCCTAACTGTCTCAAACAAGGAGGGAGCTATGTTATTTATATAAATATGTACAACATATCCCATGCTCAAATCAGCCTATGTGCTGTTTTACAGTGATTTGCCAATAATTCTAGATCTCAAATAAATGCAAATCTAGATAATTTGTGTTGCAGTAGTACTCATTGGCCTTTAGAAAGCATCTTCAATGGTGGGAGTACGTGGGAGGAGTCTAGAAATATCTCACACATCATTCTCCACTTCAGAATATGCCATTCCTATCTTGCAAACAACTTTCTATTATGTTGTAGTTTTTCTAGGTTTATCCTAGAAGAGGATCAAAATTGTTCTTTTCTATGAATGGTGGCTTTGGACGGCAAGGACAACAAAATCACATGGGAGATATTTTCCCTTAACTTTATCAACCTTCTTATTGTTAGAGTTAAAGTGCACTATGCCTTCACCTTGACACTTGTCAGTTTCACTTGACAAGTGTCATGTGTTGAATATAGGCTTATGCCTATATATTATAACCTATTTTTATCAATAATCATCCCCTTCAGTTTTACTCCTAACATTTGATATCAGAGCAGGCTTTCCTTGCCCTGTGAAATCCCTTGAGGGGGGATTTCCCTCATGGAAATCCTCCCTCCTCCCCTCATTTTTTTTAGCTCCTCCATTTTTTTGAAAACTAGGGAGTATGCTCTCCATCCTTGCATGGATCAGAAACCAGAAGTTGAAGATTAAATGGGTGCAAATTTTTTTTTAAGACAAAGTTATTGGGGAAGTATGGGTATCCCACTTTGGTGTCACTTTAGTTTCATCTTGCTGCTGTAGAGGTAGTGGCAAATTCAGCGAAGGCTCCAGTTGATAACCGGATTTGCAGTAGATATGCAGGAAATTTCAAACATTAATTTTATGATGCTAGCAACTGCTACCAGTTTTTAAATATTCTGAAGAGGGGTGAAGTCTAGGATCCGCTAGGGTATCTCTGCTCTGGTGGGATTTTACCAGAGTTTCAGGCATTGCATTAGGTGAATGTTGATAGCAACTGTTGTCAGATTTAAGGGTTTGTGAGGAATGACATGATCTCAAAAAAAATTTGTCTGTGATATTTTTTACTGCCCTTGGTGCTGTGTGTAGCGACGGAGCTCTTGTAATGCAATTTTTTTGTTTTTTTGTTTTAATGGTGAAATGCCTTGGATCTGCTAAAATTGGTGCCTCTGCATAGAATACACAATGTGCAAAGCCCGTGCCCCATGCAGCTGAAGTAGCTCCATCACCAGCATCTTGATGTATTGCTCTTGCAATGCCCCCGCCACCGTCGGCTTCCACTTGAATGAGCTCGATGACAAAAGCTCCGAAGATGTAGTCGAGAGAAAGTCGATCGACATCGAAGAATAGAGGAGCTCCGTAGTCATAGTTGTGGCTAAAAATGCCTATACCTGTCAATCCATTTGCCCTCAAAAGTTTAGGTATTCGTGGATCTGTTTTGCCAAGAATAGAAGGGAGAGGTGATGCTTGAGCCTGAAGCAATATTTACCGCTGCTGATGAACAGACAAGTGTTGAAATTGCTGGGTTGTTTGCAACAAAGACAAAATTCTTTGTTGTAACAAATTTATGCCTCACTCGATGTCAAAGTTGCATTAGGTAACTGTGAAGGCATCTGTATACATGAAGTCAAGACAGAAGCCTTCACTATAAAAAATCATAGATGGGAATTGTACAGGAAACATTATCCACCAGCATTGAGTGATGAGGTGTGGAGATTGGATAAAATTGGCAAGGATGGAGCATTCCACAAGAAACTTAATAAATGTGGGATTCATACTTTTGAAGATTTATTCAAAGGCAGACAGGATAATGGACACCAAACGACGAAGACGTCAGCGTCGTTGCTACTGTTGCTTCTCCTGCCTTGGAATCCTGGTCGAAGAAGATATTTAGCCCACGGTGATCCCTACAGAAAGACATTCCAGACATGAGATCTGAAATGCCATGCACTCTGCCTTGGTGGCCACGACCACAACGCTGGGCAAGCCACGCATCGGTCATTGTTTTGATGGAATTCGATGCCACTCCAGCGCAGTGGCTCCGACTACGAGCTCAAGTCACAAAGGCAGCAATGGAGCTACATTTGTACTGGAAATTTTTAGTTCGTCAAAATCAAGTGGCTCTATATTGGTGCTCGAGAATGGGGCAGCTTGGGTTTCTATCAACGACAATGATAGAAGCTTAACTTTAGTTAAGGAGAAGACTACAAATGGTGCGGCGACGGGAACCATTGGAATTGATGGCTCCGCTGGCGTTACGAAGTCGGAGACTAACGGTTCTGCTAAGTCGAGCAGGGTCGAAGAGATTGGGGAGGAGGAGGCATGGTTTAAGTGGGCTGCCCAAGAAAATCTTCAGGTTTCTGTTGCTCCTGGTGGTCGATGGAATAAGTTTAAGAAATACTCAATAGTATAGACAACTGTGGAGATATGGAGCTTTTGTTCTGCAGATTATTTTATTGAAGCAATAAAATAGTATAAGGATAGAGAATAAAATAAGATGACGATAGTGAGAGGGACATGAGAGGGAGAACAAGATAACTGGCGAGGTGTCGCATCAATCCGAAGTGGAGATTACTGAATGTGCGTGGTGGAGGAACTACGCCAGTTTTTTTTTATGAATTTCTAAGAGCACTCGCCAGCTGTCCAGGTTGGAGAGATTCACCAGAAGTCTCTCCTTCGTGCGATCCGCTGATCAAGAGAAGGTTTGGCCCATTTGGTGTGTTCGTGATTTTATGGTGCTCATTGAGATGCACAGGTGGAAGTTGATATTTATTTAAAACTAAATATTTTTTAAAAATCATGGGTGGGGCCCTTTATTTAAAACCTGAAAACATTTCTTATAACAAGTATAGAAAGCCACAATGTAATGGGGAAGCAATTTATAAAGTATGGGGGCATGTTATTATTAAAGTGGAAGGAGACCACTTTGATTTTTGAGTCTGTTTTTTATTCCGCCACAGTGCGATGCCAGGAATATGATATTCCTGAGGTTTATTTTGCTGCCTTAGATAGGCATGATGGTTTTTTTCACATGATGAAGGCCCCTTTGATGGTGGAATATAGGGGTATTTATAGTCGTTGGAAACGGTTTTCCACGACGGACACAATGGTGGTGTCAAAGTGTAATTTTGAGGCTGTTTCAATTCAATTTTTTTAGCCTCAAAAATTTTCTACCTTGGAGTGCACTTTCGGTTGTACCCGATACTCCCAAGGTAATTTCATATGTGATCCTTGTACCTAGTGATATTTTCTATAAACTTGGCAAATGTAGTGGCTGGTTACCCATGCATTTCGATGGGATGACATGGTCACCATAAGGACACTTATACTAGGGACTACACCGAGATTTTTTTGGATCTACTTCTGAAGACTACAGACAAAGACACTTCAGAAGATTCTCTTATTTTCTTCTTCTCTCCTCCTATTTGGATCTATGGCTCATTTTATTATATTGAGTGCATTTTCAGCAGAGACCGACACTCTTATATGGCTCGTTTTTCCTTTCATTAGGTGCATTTTCGGTAGAGACCGACACCTTCTAGATTGAGTTCACCATGAGGAGGGATTTCATACTCATGGTGAATCTAGTCAGTGACCTACGAGAGGCAACATCCTCTGACGATGACCTGCAGAGGCAACAGACCCAGAAGTGGCTGACCCTGAGGCACCCATGATGACATTGAGGCACTTAGACGGTTGACCCAATGGCAACAGACCCATGGAAGTGGTTGACCCTAAGGCAACAGACCGATATGTATACACAATGAATCTAGCATTATTCATATTTGGAGAGCCAAGAGCACATAGCACGAGCCTAGACCAAATCAGCAATAAGCGAAGATGATAGGTTGTTTTCGAGAAGTCAACATTAAGGGGGAATGTTACATAATGTTGACTTGCTTTGTTTTTTATTTAGTTAGGATAATGCACTTTAATGGGGAATGTTAGAGTTAAAGTGCACTATGCCTTCACCTTGACACTTGTCAGTTTCACTTGACAAGTTTCATGTGTTGAATATAGGCTTATGCCTATATATTGTAACCTATTTTTATCAATAATCATCCCCTTCAATTTTACTCCTAACACTTATCTCCTTTTCCACTGCCAAAATTTAGTCAACAAATCAAAAAGTACATTATGTTTTCATTCCGAAGATAAGTGGCTTATTTCGAAGATACTGCAATTCTCATTCCGAAGACATTGTGTTCATTCCGAAGACACTGTGTTCATTACGAAGATCTTTAGAATGACCAACTGTGTTGACTCCAAATGGTTTTGGCTACATTTCTAAGGTGGATTATCCCTCAGGATCATAATGTAATAGTCTTCATTCTTCCTTGGATGTGAATTTCATGCCTTGCCATTCATTGGTAGCTTGCTGGAATTTACATGGTAAATTACTATATTTTACAGTTTTGTTGCATAGTTGTAAAATATTGACATTTCTTGCAAATTCAAACAAATTAGAACATGGAAAAATTATTCAAATATCAATATGAATGAGTACATCAAGTTGCTACTAAATTTATACACTTCATTCACCAAGTAACCATGCTAAAATAGTGCAACAATGTTGCACAATTGTCCCTGCTCTGTTATACCCTATTGCTGCCTATTTAGACCATGTGGGAATGCTTATAAATAGGTCAGATGTATTTTGTAGTCCTTATGAACCCATTCCATCCATATCCTCATGCTTTGCTTGACAACTTCAAGGTGTTCCTATAAAGTGACAGCTTGTTAATTTTTATATGGTTGTTTTTTCCAAATTTTTAGATTTATGACAGTCCTAAACTTTTGTCTTCAATGTGGATTTGAAACAAGTTGAAGGGAAGGAAAACATTCAAAAACCATTGAGAAGTTAATGGATATCATCATACCACATTTGGTTAATTGAAATGCATGTTCTTACTTGCTACTTAATCAAGCAAAATCAGTCACAAAATGCTGAAAATAATCAAAAATAGAGATATAGTATTCCTAACATAAAATCATGTAAACACTTAACAAATAGTATATTTTAGTCAACTATTTGGCAATTAACTTATCATATGGTAGTAAAACATTGTGCAATAATGAGACATTTTTGGGCCTCATCAACACATATTTCAAGATGCAGGTTTCCAACATCAATGATATGAATGAGGTTGTTGGAAATCATCGGACGTTTTATGATATGCAAAATCATTGGCACACTTAACAAAGAATTCAAAAAAAATGAAAGTTATGTACATTGTACATGACTCAACCAATAGATAACTGCCACATCAGTGCGTAGTAATTATTTAATCCAATGTAGCAGATCACGTTCCTATGAGAAATAAGAGTCTTCCACTTAGACATAAATAGGAAATTTAATTTTTCAAATGCTTCAACACGTTCCAAAGTATTTTTCTCACACTATGAAAATTTAATTTCATATTCCATAACCATTTTAGCCCTACAATTACAAATTGTTCGATCCAGACCCAAGAATGACATTGTTTTTCAACACTGAAAAGAAATAGAACATAGGAAAATTAAAAATTGGGGGTAAGAAGAATAAGATTGAGCCAAAAAAAGTAGACTGTCTATAGGTAGATCATGAATCACTGCGTATCTTTACGGAGAGAGGGTTGATGTCATTTCTGTGTAAATTCAATGGACACTTTGAAGGATTGGCAGCAAAATTTACCCGAACATTCAGGAACAACCAAGTCCATATCAGTGGCATGACCATCCAAGTAACTCAAAAAATTATTAGCCATATTACTGAAATTCCTTTGCAAGGAGTTTAGATTGTGAAAACTGGTAAAAATGCTTTAGTAGAAATTGTTAACCATTTTAGGGAAGAAGGATACTGACCAATTGAATTTTTAATGAGTAAGAATGTCTGCAAAGGGGTTAAACAGTCTAGTATAGCATCTCCTTAGGATAATGTAGTTATGTGGGTTATTAGATTTTTAACCTGTGATGGATAATTTTCTATTCTATCTAGGCATCATAGCAAAATTTTGAATCATTTACAACATGGTCATTGAAATCCAAAGGTCAAGATAAATCTTCCCTTATACCTTCACCAAGAATTGAAAACTATGGCTAGAAAGTACCAAGAAGGAAGGGGCACTCCCAAACACCATGGGCTCATCAAGCTCATCTGTAAATACCACTTTAGGGGAAACCCTAGGAGTTTTGAATGATTTTTATTCACATGGAATGAATTAGAAGTTGAAAGCCCTGGATTTGAAGAAGAGGTTGAGGTTGAAGGACCTGAATCTAAAGTAGAAATAGAAATTGAAAGTTCTAAACAAAAAATTGAAACTGAATCCTCTAAAAGAGAAATTTCCTCCTCACCACAGGGACCTCCATCCTCTAGGACCAAGAAACAAATATAAAATTAGTCTAGGTAATATTCTGTAGTAAAAATAAGGAAAGTTACATTTTCTGAAAATGTAACTATTTTTCCAACATAGCCCATTGAGCAGCCTGATAGTTCAAGCAGGGAAGGGTAAATGGAGAAAGAAATACCTGGAGCATGTTCTGCTCTAGAATCATCAGAATTTTCTCTAAAGTCCCCTAAAAAGGTCAAACAAACTATTGTATGGTTGTGAAGGTCTTCTAGACTTCAAAAACAAAAAATAATGGAGGAGGTAGTGGATGTAGAGGTATCATCATTATCTCAGTAGATAAATACAAAGTAGGAGAAATACATCGATGCATCTATTGGAGTGATGTTATAGAAAGAAGTATTTGTAGAGCAATTTGGAGAAGTAAGATCAGAATAAGTATATATAAACACAAAGAAATTGGAGGTATAAACAACAATCACAAACACAGAAATACTTACCATGCATGTTCTCCTTATTGATTATTTTGATTCTGAAGAAGAATCCATAGCAAAATAAAATGAGGAATATATACAAGAATAATTGTGTGTTACTAAAAGTGTCATTAATACATAGATAGGTTGGATTGAACAACATGAAGCCTCTATCATATAAAAATATAAGCTTAATACTAGTTTGTAGGAAGAAGTGAACAAATTAAAGGTTCAATTATCCAATATGGAGCAACACCCTATAGAATATGATTCTGAGGATGAGTTGGTTAGAATTCTATTATAATTGGTAGAATATCATAGGGAGTTAGCTCTACCTGAGGAAGAATCACCCATCAGAGGAGTAGAAATAGAAGATACAACAACACAAATCTTCTAGCAGGATGTCAGCATGACAAATTTAGGAGCTTCTATAGAACATTCTAAAAATTTACAATAGGAAGAACAAACATCATAAGAAGTTGAGGATGCCAATGAATAGGGAGAAGTACAAGAATAGGTAAATGTGCATTCTCCTCAAATTTCTATTTAATTAATTACAACTGAATCATCTCAAGTTGAAACAATATAAATTGGGGTGCAAGTAAATCTGCTTTCTGTTAACACATCAAAAATTGGTATACAAGTGGACTTACCTCCAAAAATACAATCAATTATAAGGCCCCCATAAACAGTTACAATGACAAAATATAATGAGGATATAGCACATTGGGTGCTTAAATATCAAGGAATGGAGGCGCAAATTTCATCTTTAAAGTCTTTGGAGAAGAAGCTTGATACTCAAAATAAAGAAACAGAGAAGTTGCAAAAATAGGTTTAGTATCTTTATCAGGTTTCAAAGTACTTAGTTCAATTTCGTAGGCCAGCTATATTTTACAGTCTAATGTTGAAAGAAAATTACCTTCATTGGAAAGTAATGAGAATTTGTTCTGATCTCCCCTATGAAATAAGCATTGCAAAGAAGTTTTTGGAAGCTTTATTGCACAGGCTAGAAGAATGGAATAATTTGCTATTTGAACTATTTTTGCATAAATTTCTCATGCCAGAAGATGTAATATTTCTACCACATATTTTTACAGGGGATATTCAACTGAGGGCTTTTATTTCCAACCTGTAGAATCGGATCCATTGGGAGGAGGATAAGAAAGCAAGCAAATAAATGAAATTGACAGTTGAGTTACTAATAAGACCATCTCATGCCAATTATAGGGCCTCCATAAATGACCATTTTTCTATGATGAGGGAGCCAAAAATTAGAAAATTTTATCTAGGCAATTTTACTGATTTTATAATAAATTTTTAGGTCTTTTGTAACCAGTATTTTGTTAATGTTATATTTGCTTGTAGAAATAGGTGGGGAGAATTATCAATATGACTACAGAAAAGAGAACCTATCTCACCCAATAACTTGTTGTGGTCTAGAAGAAGAGTTGAGGGTATAGTACAAGTCATCCATACAAGAAATCAGACAAATACAGGAAATCATAAGATACTATAAATTTCTAGGGCAAAAACTCATTTATGAAGAATGGAATTTGTACATGGATCTCTGTACTATTGTGGCTACACAGAATGCATGAGGACATGCATTAGAATATGTTGGAGGAAAAATTATGAGGCCTATAAATGCCTCATCCATGGACTATTTTTGATAACTTATAAACTATTTGGAACACCTTATGTTAGGTTTTGATGCTAATTATGGTGATAAAATGCATTATATATTACTATTTATATGTTTTAAATTTTTAAGAGCATATATTATGTTTTAACTATTTTTTTGCATTTTTTTAAAATGTTTTAGTTGAATTCTCTAAGCATATTAAGATTTATTTGAAGTTGCAATAAAATATGTTGATATGTCTTCAGTTCTAGAAAAACATTCCATTTGCTTTCCCAACCATCTAATCATTTCAAATGACCAAAATGGCGCTAAAACCTATTCAAAGTAGTCTTACTGTGTAGGAAACAGAATTTGACCATAAAAATTCTAGCCAGCTATGCATGAATAGCATGGCATGGAATTAGTCAGTTCCAGCATGCACCAACTGAGGAATAGGTTTTTTCAAAACAAAGGGATATTGTTTAGTCAGTCAAAACTACTTTCCTACATAGTTGATACATGAATAAGCACCAAAAATGTTAAACTGCCTGATATTTTGGAGCAGCTCCAAAATGAGAGGAGCAGGAACAGTTTTAGTCAAAAACATCCACAAAATAGTCAAAAAGGTGGAAAATGGTGAGGTAACATTGATTGCAGATATATGAGGGATTGTATTACCTTTTCCAATGCATTTATTCCAATGGATGCAGCCTAGCAAAGGAATTGGATAAGCTATAGAAAAAATAGTCCTACATTCTAGGGAGATGGTTCTAAAAATAGTTGTAAAATATCTAAAAAGCATCAACAAACTATATCAGTATTGTAATAAAATAATATAAATAACCTAGCTCCCATTAGTTTGAGCATATAGGAGATATATATATATATATAGAATAATTCTAGTATTGTGGTATTGTAAGTTTTTGGTAGCATAGCAGTATTTTGTAGGCTTTCTCCTACACTGTTGTAATGTTATTGCATAGTCAATAAAGGTGCAATTTCTTCATTATGTTGGCATTATGAATGAATGTGTAAGGATTAAATATTTTATAACATTATTTTCACCTTCTTCTAGTTCAGGGAGCAAGGGCGACTTCCAGCCCTAAGAGAAGGGATTGCATTGATAGGTTTTCTGCTTATTTCTTGTTGTAGCAGATTAGCAAAAAATTGACAATTTTTATTGCATATTACTAGTTGTGTTAGATTGTATATGATGTTTGGTTATCATTAATGCATTTAAACCGATCATATAGGGTAGACTCATGCATCTTACAGCATACAACATTTTTTTTCTCATAGTATTCTTAGATTTTGGAATTTCCAGTTTGAATTAGAGAATTTCTTTATGTTCCAACTTTACAATATTTGATTACTATATTTTGAATTTTTTTACTGTAATTAGGTTCTTCTTTATGCAAAGTGTGATTTTCAATTCTGCAAGTTTCATTTCTACTATTTCCATTTCTGCATCATTTCATTTCTATCATTTCAGATTCTGTAAATTAAGATAGTTTATTTTCCTGTAAAGTTTCAATTCCTACAATTTCATTTATGCAAGGGTAAATAGGAGTCAACTTCAGTTTATAGGATTTAGAGGTGACATCAAATCCCTAAACACTAACTGTTTCACCAATAAATCCATCTCCTGAATGAACTGATCCTTAAACTACTTACATTTCCTATAGTATACAACCATTGGACATCACCATGGATTGACAAGTATAATGACTAAATGATGAATAATTGATTATAGTCATCACTACATTGGGAATATCATCAAAAAATGGTAGTAATAGAGCTACCTCATCCTCATCCAAAGCTCCAAGGTAGCTCACAAATTACCTATAGAAGAAAATGTGTTGCTTGTTATTCAAGAAACTAAAGCAAGCTAAGGAGGAATATAATCGAATGAGTTATATTATTCTTCTTGGAGGTATTACGTAGAATCTCCCATGAAATATATATTAGTGCCACTTGGCATATTATTCCCTAATAGCTATCATATCTCTAACACTTAAGAGATGAACATTGAGAGCACTCAAAGTAAGGCAAATACTTTACAAAGGAGTAAGTATTTGTGTAGCAGTGTTACAAGAAGAAGTGAGAATGCTCTCATGAAATGGAAATATCACTTGTTCATCAATTATTTCCTATATATGCAGCATAGAGAGAGTGAAGGGGTAGCATTCACATCCAACATCCGTAGTGTGAAGTAGAGAGCAAATTGCAGTCCATTCAATCTGTTTCTAAGCATAGCGTGGAAGAAGGAGAGCATAGGAGCATTTAAGATTCCATTGAAGAAGGTCAAAATCTACTCTCCAAGCATCAAATATGATTCCCAATAGCCATACCATATTTGGTCATACAGACTCATCAAGTCAAGTACCATAGAAAGGATACGTAAAGGACCATTTTATTTCAATCAAAACCAATGCCATTCAAGTGTGAATTCAAACATAGGAGATATAAGACTATAATTTTAAGGTTTAGAAAGAAAAATACATAGGAGGTAACTTACCAAAAATTAAAATACTATTTACAAACTAACCTAGGAGATATAAGACCTTCTACTTAGGTTGAGTCATTTAAGACTTTGCAATATTATTATCTTTTCTAATTTTCCAACTTTGGGAGTCATAAGGTCTACTACTAAAAATTGATTTATTAGAAATTAGAAAAATTGAAAACATATCTCAAAGGGTCATTATAATAGTTTTATCAAAAACATATAAAGGTTGGAAATCATAATAATTACTTGTCTCAAATATTCTCAAGTAGAGACAAAAGATCCAACTTTAAAACCTCTTGAAATCTAGAAAAAGTGCTTAGTTCAATAGGAGAAATAAGAACAAAAGAAGATGATTTTAACATTTACAAAAAATTACAAAATCAACCAATATTGAACTATAACTTACAAAAGCACTTTGTATCTTGTCCAAAACATACTAGGGAGTCATAAAGTATTCTACAAAACCTAAGAATTGATATTAGAGAATTAATATTCTTAGCAGAATCTCAGCTACTTTAGGGTTCTAATTATTTATCCTAGAAAAATAAAGTGAAAGCTATTTTGGTATATGAAAAAATTTGGAATATTATCAAATATAAAACACAAATACCTACTACAGATGATATAAAGATCCTAAATTTTGTATAAAATGATTCAAATACTCTAATGATAATCACATTTGCTATAACTGATGAGATACAACCCTATATCAGTTCAGCAAAATCATCCTCATATGCATGTTCAATCCTAGAGAAAAAAATTTAAAGAAAGAATAAGGTAACTATTCTTCATCTTCAAATTCAACTTCATTCATTACAAATGAACAATGGAGAAAGTATAGAATAGTTCCTAAGAAAGGTAGCATATATTAAAGGGAAATTATTTACCATAGGAAAAACATTTAAGGATGAACTTCTTACTCAAGCAACCATGAGAGAACTTCCAAACAGCTATAAATATTTGGTAACATCTTTACAAGTTCTCAGTAAAGATATATCTTTTGATGACTTAGTCAATATTCTATAGGAATATGAAGTGTAAAATACATTTAAATATGAGATATCTAACACTGCATTGACATCTAAATATAATCCACAAGAAAACATTACCTCTTCATCAAAAGTATGAAGACCATGGTACAACAGGTTTTTTCAAATATGCAAGAGAAAATGTCATAGTACCAGCTACTGCAGGTTCAATCCCAAGAATTAGAACCGAGAAAATCAAATGAATATGAAGAACACAAGATTATACTAATAGGGGGGTGAATAGTATAAGATGACTTTTTGCTTTTCTTTTCCAAATAGTATTATCCAATATAATAAATGGTAATATCAATAGCAATAACCAAAGTAATACACAAATCATCACACACAATAGAGACATCAATTTAGCGTGGTTCACCCAATGTGGGCTACTCCATGAAGAAAACCTTTTACTAATATTTTCTCAATAAATCTCTTGAGAATCCTTTCCCTATTACAATATTTATGGACCTCTATCCAAATGAGACATCAATCCCCTAATCAAGTTTATGGATCTCTATCCATAAGAGACACCAATCTCTTATCTCTACTCTGGCTAGTGATCCTCTAGAAGACCTCTACCTCCACTACCCTTAGCAAATGGAACTATATCCAAAGAAGACACATATCCTCCCTACTATGGCTGGAGATCTCTATTCTCAACTCTGTCACCTCCAAAGCTCTATCTCAAATCTATACTAAACATTGTCCTTCGGTCTAGCACAAATTTGTCCTCAATATTTGTCTATGTTCTAGCACAAACCTATCCTCAAATATGTACCAAAATTTGTCCTTGAATCTATACTAAACACAATCCTTTGGTCTAGTACAAATCTATCCTTAATATCTATCCTCAAGCCTTAACTCAAAGCTTGACTCAATCTCAAATCAACTCTACTGGATCTGCCCTAAAAATTAACTCAATATTTGAACAAATAAATCAATCAACTCTACTCACAAGCCTTCTTAAATACTTATCTCAAATCTACCTTGTAAGCTTCCACAAAATCTCACACCAATTTGTCCTTAAGTTATCTCTAGAACTTATCCAATCTGCTCAAAAATTCCTCACAAGAACTTATCCAAATATTATCTCAATATATATTGTAAGCTTCCATAAAATCTTACCCAAATCTATCCACAAGTATTCTCAAATACTTACCTCAAATCTACTCAACAAGTCCACATTATAATTTATCCAATCTCATAGAAATATAAAGAGAATTTTTAGAGACTCGATATGCTCTACACTCATCACAATGCTTCACTCTCTTGGAAACATATAGAGAATTTTTAGAGACTCGATATGCTCTACAATAATAACAATGCTTCACTCTCTTAGAAACATATAGAGAATTTTTAGAGACTTAATATGCTTCACATTCATCATAATGCTCAATCTCTTTCTCAAATAAATTCAAAATATAGAATAATTTTTTTCACAGAACTTGAACAATCACTTCACACATTCACTTGACTAAGCTTAACCAACTCTACTCAACCAATAACTTAATGAAATGATCCTTTATTGAAAACCCTAGTCCAAGCATATGAATACTCACTCAAATATTTCCAATAATGCTTTATCAACCAATCTCACATAACAATGATACTCATGTTCTTTCCAAACCCTAGTTCAAGTTTTTCACTCAACAACTCACTTCAACAACAATGCTTATAATAAAATATTCACATAACAATGATACTCATGTTCTTTTCAAACTCTAGTTTAAGTTATTCATTCAATAACTCACTTCAACAACAATGCTTATCAAACAAGGTTTTATCAACAACTCTTAATTCTAGAAAACCTTGAAGCATTAATTCAAAATACTTTCAACAATGCAAACCAAATAGTTTTTTTCACTCCAACTTTTTATTTACAATTTTCAACAATCACTCACTAGGAAGAATATGCCCATACCTTTTTTTGGATGTATAAGTGCCTTTAGAAAATCAATGTCAATCACAATTTTCTTCTTTCCAATTCCAATGGTTATATGATAAAGTATCTTTCTCAAAACTTTCAAGCAAAAATTTCACACAAAAATAACAAGTCTTAATTACACCTTATAATCTCCAAGCTTCAAAATTAATTCCCATAAACCTTATTACTCATTTTAAAAATATATTTCTCTTTTAATAGAAATCCCTATATGTATCTTCAAACTTTAGAACACCTATTCAAAATAAAGCCCTTGTAACTCCCAACTTATTTCTTATACCTTAATGCTCAAATATTATATATTTTAAAAAAACTTTAAGACCTAAATCCTTATGTCTACCAAATTTTAATTAATTAAACAACCCCTAAAAAATTGATTCATATCTTAATGCTTTAGGTTATTCCAAAACTATTTGTGTTGCTGTCAGCACATAAAATCAAACCTATGATTCTTGCTAGCCTGTACCCTATCTTGAGAGGGTAAATAACTTGGGCTAGCATCCCACTTGATTTTAAGGAGCATGTGCTCCTGCTTCACCTTTACAACTGATTCTCAAAAAAAATTTAAAACTTTACTCGCCTAGTCTCGAACCTGAGACCTATGTGTTGTCACTCGACCTTACAACCAACTCTGCTACAGTGGAAAATGAGAACAGTAGGAATAAGAATTAATTTACTTTCTATCATTTCTTCCAATGAACACATGTATGTCATCGTCCAATCACTTATCGGATTCCATGCAGAGCTTTAATAAATGTGTAACAACCAATAGAAAACCTCCTTGATCTTTGTGTGTATCCTATGTGCGTCTTCTGCCTTTGTTTTTTATTTTCGAGTTGTATCCCCTTTTTGTGTACTCTTTGGATTTTGCAAGTTTTTATTATATCACTCACACACCATATCCTATTTTTTAAAACCTTTGATAGGATTTTTTATATAGTATGGCTTTAATTTAAAAGTCGTTGTTCCTTGTTTCCATGAAGACATGAGCTTGTCCTAGGTCAACTCATCAGCGCCTTTTAAGGGACCATTGGAATATTCAAATTTAAATATTTTTAAACATGGCGCCCAACTTTATTAAAAGTGCCCAAAAAAAAATGATGCCCAACTTTATTAAAGGATATTAATATTAAATTATTTAAATATTAAATTTAAATAATTTATATATTAAATCATTTAAATTATTTGAATCACATAAATGTTGGGAATTTAATATTATAATAAAATATTATAATATTATTATTATTTTTTTTGACGAGGAACCTTTTATATACAACATATCCGCAACATGTGAGGGGAGAGATTTGAACCTGGGCCTCTCGATAACTGGAGAGTTTTAACTACCCACTTGCTCTCCAACTCTTTTCTTAAGACATCCAATTTCTCCTTAAGCTATTTTGGACAACCTAGAAGCCATCTTCTTGCACTTTGGGCCAAATCTGACTTCCTGGAACTAGGCTATTTTCCATCTTCTATTCATCCAATCATTATTTTCCCTTCTGTCACAATGCCTTCCTCCTCTTTTTTTCTTTTTTCCTTCTATTTTCTTCCTACCTTCCTCTGAAACCACATCCGAGGAACTTGGTAAGTTGTTTTTCGTCCTTTCTCATCCGTAGTTCCAAATTGTCGAGCTTCCCCTCCATAACCTCATATGCATAATTTTTCATCATGGCATTTCAAAATTCTCGATAATGAACTTAGCTCTACCAACTTTTCCAACAATGGAGCAACAATCAAAATATATACTACTTTTCACATGATTTAAAAATAAAGCAAGGTTAGAAGTATACATGAAGTCTAACGCAGAAGGAGTTTTGGCCACCAAATGACACGTCTTTTTCCATCATAGCTAAACATGGTGGTTATATTTTTCTTTAAATTGAACATCAAATACCACTATTATTTACATGGAGCAACACACAACAAACTATAACTCGATTTTGCACAAGTTTTAACTCTTTTTTAAAGAAATAAACATGACTATTTTACTTTTTATTTTTTATTTTTTATTTATAAAATTATCTTTCCATAAAATCATAAAAGAATAAAGGAAAATATTTTCAAATCTTCATTCAACAATTAAAGGGTGGATCACATGATTAAGACATATTCTTTGCTAGCTCTAAACACACAATATCACTTTTATAAAAAAATAAAACAAAGGAACATTAAAAGTATTAGACATATACACACATCCCAAATAAATAAACACTAACATGCCTTTCCAATCCAGTGGCTCCCATCATCATTGCCACCATAAAAAAATTTCTCATTCCTTACAAACAAGCAAAATTTTAAAAAATTGAGCTCATGCAAATATGTAATATATATTACGCCTAAATGATATGCAAGTGCGAGTTTTCATGTGCTCGCAAGCCAAATCATCACTTCCCTTACTCTTATTTTATTTTTCTACTGACTTACTTCCTTTAATTGTCATCCTGCAATTATCCTGCACTCACAAAGACCGTAAGTAGTACCATGCTTCTCAATAAAAGGTAAGTATATATATAATTTAATTTCTTTCATTGATCATGTGAGGAGGATAGTTACATCCTCCCCCACTAGAGATAAACACAGTCCCTATGTTTACAACTAGGTTAAGAAAAATAAATCTTTTATACATTCATAACTTTGTTAGAAATAGAGGATATTATATTATTTGGGTTATGTAAATATATCTTCCTTGGTACATACATAGGACATTAGGTTACTTTAGGAGGAATTTATTTAGTTACTTCAAACGAAGTAATAAATACACAAGTGTCAATGTGCAAGTTGTCAGGGTTATGCATAGCGACTATTTATTGCCAAATTGGCTAAAATTAGGATTTTTTAAATTTGGAATTGGCTAATATTTGGTACCCTTGACCAAGGTCCATTAGCCAAAAAAATTGGGTGAAAATTTATTTGGGGTCGATTTGCCCCAATTTTATAATAAATTGATCATTTTAAGTTTAAATTTTCAATATTACCCCTAATAATAGTGAACCTTCTATATGTGTTTGGACACTATTCGCCTGGATTTCAAAACTTCTTTCCCAAATTATTTTAAATACATTTTGGGGTCGATCCCTTACGCATAACCCTACAAGTTGTAATGTGCAAGGTGTCCACTTGTACAACTAGATAGAGTGTTATTCAAGGAACTTATCTTCCTATATAATAGCCATAGATGTAGAAGATAGAGATAGACGTCATAGCATCATAGGTAGTGTGTGGTAGATAGGTAGTAGGGTAGTGTGAGTGTGTGAGCTATAAGATCAAAGCTCATTCATGGAGCAGTAGCTTATATTATGAAGTGTCCATTTCCTCCATAGCTACTATTGTAATATTTTTCATCACTTCTATGTATAGCATATTTCAGTCATCTCATATATTTACTTTATTTCTTTTTGTATCTTCTGATTGGTATCTCCCCTTATATATGGTATCAAAATCTAATAGTGGTATCAGAGCTACATTAGATCAATCCATAGTGTGTCTATAGAGAAACCACCATAATTAATGATCTTGAGTTCTTTGAGAACCTGATGTACCATTGGACTAGTTAGTATCAAAATTTCTCATAAGATTCTAGGTGGTAGAATTAGGGAGAGTTACAAGTAAATATTGAAATATTAGTTTCATAAATACTGAGATTGAATAGGGCTAGAGTATTTCCACAAAGTTGAAGGAAAACTTGTGAAGACTAGAACTCAACATTTGGTCCATTTGGTTGATAAATCAACTAGTAAAGCTCATAGATCTAGAAATACTTATCTAAAATTTTCTTTTATTGTAGGGAATTAATACTTAGATGATTGAGACACCTCCTACAATAGAAATCTATGAGACATAAACTTTGTTACCCGAAGGTCAGAGTGCCTTCATAGTGCATAGATTAGTTGTTGTAGAGGGGAGAATACTTCAAAATAATCTTCTAGAAAATAATCATGGTGAATTCTAGAGACTAGAGATCTCCATTGATATATTGAAGAACTTCACAAGAATAAAATGCCATAGAAGCCTTGATATAGAAGAAAATTCCATAGAAACCTTGATCTAGAATAAAATGCCATAGAAGCCTTGATCTAGAAGAATAGGCTATAGAAGCCTTGATATTGAAGAATAGGCCATAGAAGCCTTGATATTGAAGAACATGCCATAGATCCTTGATATTTAAGAACAGTCCATAGAAGCCTTGATATTGAAGAATAGGCCATAGAAACCTTGATACTAAAATAACCCATAGATATCTTTTATCCTGAATAATAAGAATAGGATCTAATTCAGAAGTACATTTCAATACTAATATTTTTTATTACAAGTAAAGGATATCCAGTGAGTCAAGAAATATTCCTACAAGAAAGTTAGAAAGAAAAGCCTCTTTAGAATCGATCTAGTACCTGAAGCAAAAGAGATCAAGAGGAGATCTTATTGAAGAAATTCCAAGATAGGAATAAGAATAAGCACTAGGAGAGTCTTTCTCGAATCCATAAGTATCAAAATCATATATCCATGAGAAGATCTCAATACCAATACTCTCAATAATAGAAGGTTGAAGATAAGGTCTCTAATAAGACTAGAAGAAGCTAAAATATCAAAGACCTTGATAAGCTCTTGATGAGCATCCAGTAAAAGGCTAGGAGAGCCTTGCTGAAGAAATCATCAAAGGATAACTCACTAGAGAAATCCACTACCAAGGAGAAGCCCTTGATAGTGAAGGAATTGGGACAACTATCACCATACAACAACAAGCCTAAGAGGAGGAGAACTTGGTAAAGGTGCCAAATATGAATAGAAGAAGAATCTAGTGAAGACCTCAAGACATTCAAAATCTTGAGAAGAATATCCTGCTTGAAGTCATAATTCGACAATAATACTTGAAGGCAGAAGAAGCTTATAAAATCTAGGATATTTGAATATTACCTCCTACAGAAAGAGGTTACTGCTTCAAAGATACTAAAATCTCCAAATCTACAATAGAAGGAGGATATTACAAGAGGATATCAAATTCACCAAACCCTAGGCTCATGAAAGAAAGTTTGAGACCATCAATTTGGTGAAAAATGGGCTATTCAAAAAAGTCTACAAAGAGCTACAAGATTCTACTCAAGGTATTAACTTGGTGATCTTAGGAACCAAGATCTACATCCTCTACAAAAGAAAAAAATGAGCTACAAAAGTGTTCATAAAAAGGTAAGAAACTATCGGTGCAAGTAGATTCATTAGTTATATTACTTATCAGATTTATTAAAGCACCTTCATCCTAATTAAATTTGTAAAAAGTAGAATTATATTACAGTCTTCAAGTGTGCAAAAATAAAGGTCCTTTTAAGGTTTATTTTCACATGAGAAGTTGATTAGATTTCAAAATTTTAATAATCTATCAACTAGACTATTATCTACTTTGGAAAGCAAAAGAAGACTATCTCCTAATAACTTGATTATAAGAAATCTATAGAATAAATATTGAAGGTTCATTTTAGATTATTCTTGATTAGTTACAATGAATTGATTAAGTGCATTTCTTGAGAGTAGATTGGAGTGATAATGTGTAATCTATTACTACATTAAAAGTAGAATTTGTTAGATTCATTTACACTATTATTTCTCTCAAAATAAATTCATTTTGTGCTTTGAAATGAAGGCTACAAAATCTAGTTTGTATCAAGTGTCTAAAGACACTCTTAAAGTATAGAAATTTGCAACTCATAGTGGCCAATAGAAGCCACCAGAATTGGTTAGTACACACAAATAAAAGCTAACCAAAATTGAAGCTTCAAATATTGAGACTTAGTGAGTCTCAAATACAAAGCACTTAGGGTTAGTGCAACTAAAATAAAGCTTCTATTCTATAGCATTTACAATTCTTGGATTCACCATTAATCATCCAAGAAAAATGGTAAGGAGTCTAGTCAAAGAGACATTCTTAAAACCCCACTTTGCATTCATTAATCTACTACAAAACTAAGAATTTTAGACCTACAAAAAAGTGCAAGAAAAGGTGCAATAAAAAGGTTTTATATACATGTAAAGGTTACATGGTATTGCACTTCTACAATATATCAAATATAGGAAAAGGAGCAGATTTAAAGATGCCATAATAGGCACAATACGTACAGGGAAAATGGCACCCAAAGGAAGGGTCAAAGGATCGAGTGTTCTCCAACACCAAAAGGCAGTGTTATGCATAGCGGCGAAACTTTGCCATTGGGGTTAAAAACCCATTTTCAAAAATTCAAATTCATGAAATTTTTGAGACCTGGACGCCGACCATGTAGCCAAAAATTTTGAGAAAAAATAAATTTTTGGTGTTGGTTAGTCGTCCTTTGATGAGAGTATCACAAATATTTTAAAAAAATTGCAAGTAATCCCACCTAAATAAAGTACCCTTTTAGCCCTAAAATTTTAGAATTTCTAAATTATCCTACCAAACTCGCCAAGTATACCTCTATATATAATTAAAACCCTAGGGAAAATACATACGCAATTCATCACAACATCGAAACATTTTTTGCCATCGATCGTAATAAATTCAGCAACCAAACGGAACAGTGTCATATTCTGCTGTTGGACAAAAATAATTCTACAACTGACCAGAACAGTGTCTTGCTCTATAGCTGGATGAAACTAATCCTGAAACCAGCTAAAACTTTATCCTTCTCTAGAGTCGGTCAAAAATAATTTTGTAATCGATCGAAATAGTGTCCTGCTCTACAACCGGATGGGACTAATTCTATGCAACCTAACAGACCCTGTTGTGCAGTCGAACGAAACCTGCTGTGCAACCGATTGAACGAAACCTTTTGTGCAGTCAGGCAGAACCTTCTGTGCAGTCAAATTTAACCTTTTGTGCAGCTGGACAAAACCTTCTATGCAGTTAGACGGAACCTGCTATGCACCTAACTGGACACTTTTGTATCTATAACCTGTTGTGCAGCCGAGCAGTGCCTTCCTAGCTTTCGGCCACTACCGTGCAACTAGGCATACTTTATATGCTTTCAGATACAACTGCACAATTGGGCAGGACTTTTATGAAGCCGAAGGAAACCATTTTATGAATCCACACACTTCATTGCAATGATACGAAACCATTTTTGAATTCGAAAACTTATATGCAATCAGATGGAACCATTTCTAAGTTTGGACCCTTTCGTGCAATCGGACGGACCTATGTTTACCAGGATCATTGCCTGCCTCTGATCGAAACTAGTATCTTTGCATACGGACATACTATCTTTTAGCACCAGGTTCTCTGTCACTTCTCTGCTTTTCTTTATATTGCCATGTTATGCTTGTTATTTTTCCAAGTTTTGAATGCCATTGCTCTGTTGAGTGTGTTCCCTTTTTTTGTATGTTTTATCATTGCTTTGTTGAGTTTGTTCTCTCATTTTCTTTGTTTTACTTTGATTTTTAATTTTAATTAAGATATTTTTTTATTGCTAATATTATACATAAGTAAATTCTTTGGTTCTCTATTAACATATTGATGCTCTTTTTCTCTTTTAGAGTGCTTTCACCAGAATAATAACTAGTGGCATAAACTGATAAATTCATAATAAAGAATGACTAAAAAAAAGTATGTATAATTTACTACTCAACAATTGTTTATTCTATTTACAATAATATCTAAAGGCCTCTAGAAAATACACCCTCTTTAACTTTATTTTGTCACCAGTAAATTGTCACCCAATTATGGAAAGAAGGGTACCAAATCTTCTCCTGAAAAGAGTATCCTCAAATATTTTAGCCAAACTTCGAAATGCGATGAGCCAATGACATTTGTGCAAATTCAAGGTACAAATGATTTTTTACTTCTCAGTATGTGCTTGATTGATGATTTGTATATTGTTTTGTAAAATTTTTTATCCAATAGTGATAAAAAATATTATGGTATCCTACTATGCAAAATACCCTATCGATCCTGATATGCCTCCACTTGAAGATATTCCCCAAGAAGAGATGACTTTCATTGAAAATCCCCTTAGAAATGATATCTAAAAAACACCTGATGACAACACGCAAAATGACATCACAATTGAAAATGAAAGTGATAAATCAAAATCATTACAAGCGTCAATTGAATCTTCAACCAAAAATTCCAAAAAAATAAAAGCATCTCTCTAGATACTTGGAAGGGGATTTAGAAAAAAATGGGCAAAAATATTTCCCTGGCTTGAGCCTGTCATGATTGAGGATAACCAAATTGATGAAAAGTAATGTAGATGCAAAATTTGTAGTTGGAGACTTGGTAAGGATCATAGGCTTCAAAACAAAATTGATACAATTGAAAAACATGCTGGCAAATGTTATGTTAAAGTTATAAAAAGTAATGGTGAAGTTAGTAAATAAGTTAAGTGGAAGGATGCATCAAAATGTATGAATTTAAGATTTTCTATATAATATGAGAATCACTTAAAGCAACAACAATCTCTTGTTGAGAAAGATGGAACAATTAGAGCCCAATTTGACAAATTATGGAAGACTGTTTTTGCTTCAAAAAGTAAGCAGTTTGTCATTGTTTACAATATTCTTAATAAAGGTAGACCAACATTCGATTTTATTGATTATAAGCAGATATTATGTCTTTTTAATGTACAAAACCTTCCTAGTTCTCATTGGTCAGACCGAAGTGGTTGGGAAATGGCAAAATGTTTATCTTTGGTTGAGAAAGAAGACCTAAGGTAGCAAGTAAAACTTGCAAAATTCATTTCATTTTCTATTGATGAGATAACAGTTGTGGATAACACTTCTTGGATTTGCATGCATGTGTACACATTTCAAAATCATGTTAGAAGGCCTATTTTGTTGGGAATACATAAGATGTTGGAAATTTCAAATGCAGAAAATATTTATAATGTTGTTGTTAAAAGTTTAAAGAATATTGTGAGAATGAATGATATAGACATTGCAACAAAGTTAATTTGTTTTGGCATTGATGGAGCTACTATTATGTAAGGTCACAGGTCTGGTCTGTGTGTTCGACTCCAAACCACAGTTGCACCATATATGATCCCCATTCATAGTATGGCTTAGAGAGTAAATATTGCATATAAAATTGTGAGCACATTTTCAAATGTTGCTAAAGTTGAAAACCTTGTTCGTGATATTCATTCTTATTTTTGATTAAGTCTGAAAATATTTGCAGAGTTTCAGCAATTTGTACTAGGAGTAATAGAAGGTAAAAAATTGTTAAAATATGTGGATACAAGATGGATTTCACTGTTTCAACCTGCTCAGAGAGTTTTGGCAGAATATCAATCATCGACGGGGTTTATGCATGCAAATCGCATAATAGTTGATAATGCAAAAGATATGTTGTTCCGTTTGACTGACTTGGAAACACTTTTGACATTAGGTGGTATTCTTCCAATGTTAAAAGAAATGAACAGATTAATTAATCTTGCATAAGAGAGATCTATCTATATCATTTATTTTATGAGGATGAGAAAACAAATATGAATGCTTCTTGATTCATTATATGTGTCTAATGTAGATTTTATAGAACCTATATTTGATAGTTGGAATACATTGATAAACGTGAATAATCCAAAAAGATTTTTGAAGTTTGACATCAATGATCATCTTTGTATTAATGTTCATGAAAATATGATATATGTTTATTGTTTTGAAAGGCAATCAAGTATTGTTATGGAAGATTTTGAAGTTCTTGTAACACATAATGGATTTCATGTTGTAATACAGAAAACAAAGAGTAATTTGTCAAATATAGCAAAAACTTTGACAGGTGAGATAAGAGAACGGTTTCAGAGAGATGAGTTGCTTGAGTCCATGGGTGTGGTTAACCCCATGTTTTGGGGGCCTTGTACTAAATGCAGTTCTACAAATAAGTTGTTTATTAAATATATGGGTAATCTCATTGACCATTTCAGTAAAAGTGTGGAAGTCAATGGTGTAATAATTAATGGTCTACTCAACAATGAACTTTTGAAAGAACAGTCATTGCATTTTGGAAGAACAATGGTTTTGCAAACATCACTTATGACATATATCCATGAGTTTGGTTCCACTACACGTTTGTGGCAAAAATTGTATCCAAGCACAATCTTAAAAGATACTATAAGTGAATACTTTTGTTTATATGAATTATTGGAAACAATGTTTTTGGGGTCAGTCAAAGATGAAAGAGTTTTCAATGCACTTGCTTTTGTTAAATCTAAAATCCGCAACAGACTTGACAAGAATTTAAAAATTTGTTAAAGAATTTGTGTCCTCATATCAGTTGGATACATTTCCATATGACAGGGCGTTGGAATACTAGAGTTCCTTGGTAGACAGAATATGAACGTTGTATACGATTGATAATGATGATGATGATGATGCTTTCAATGATCAGATGGTGGAGACACAGATTTTTGGACAAGTTAATATGTTTCAGCTTCCATAGTGATAATTTTCCATGATTATATTGACAATAATAAACATGAAGTGATTTGATAGCAAATTTCTTAATATTGTTCCAGATTTATATGATTTCAATGAATTGTTTTAAATCATATTATTGTTTTACAATTACATGGCTAAAATCATTTTTTGTAGATTGTAAAATTTTATGTTTGGGTCTTAGTGTATCAACTATCATGTCATGGAATATGATAATAACAAATTGATTTGATAGCATATTTTGGAATATTGTTCCAGATTTATATTATTTCAATGAATTGTTTTTTTAAATCACGTTATTGCTTTAAAATTACATGGCTTAAATCATTTTTGTAGATTGTAAAATTTTATGTTTGGGTCTTAGTTTTTGAACTCTCATTTCATTGACAATGATAAACACAAATTGTTTTAATAGCAGGTTTCTGTATATTGTTCCAGATTTATATTATTTAAATGAATTATTTTTTTCATAACTTTCATGTGCATCATAACTTTTTCAAACCGAAATAATCTATTGCAATCCTTTTAAAACATTTTCAAACAAAACTAGATATTGCATCATAACTACAAATTAGATATTAGATATTGCAGTCTTTTTCAAACCCAAATTATGTGCATCATATCTTTTTCAAGCCAACATTAGATATTGTAGTTTTTTTAATACATTTTCAAATAAAAAATTTCAAATTAACTAGTTCAAAAAGATTTATATTACATCATTCAAAATTAGATATTACAATCTTTTTAAATCAAACATAAATTACATGGCATTTTCAAACATAATGTTTCATATCAACTAGTACAAAAAGAAACATAACATTTTCAAAAAGAAATTAATATATTGCAATCTTTTTTTAAACATTTTCCAACTCATATCTCAAATTTTACATACCGATTACAAACATAAATTCCCAAATATTAGATAACATTTTCAAACTCAAATATTACATAACATTTTCAAACCCAAATTTTGTGAATCATAACTACAAATTAACTATTTCAAAAAGACATCTATCACATCTTTCAAACACTTTAAACCCAAATATTACATACCATTTTCTAACTCTACTACATAATATTTTCAAACCGAAAATAAATATTCCAGCCTTTTTAATACATTATCAAACAAAAATTACATGACATTTTCAAACAGAATGTTTCATATCAACTAGTTCAAAAAGAAACATATTACATCATTCAAATATTTTTGTAAACATAAATATAACATAACATTTTCAAACAGAAATTAATATATTGCAATCTTTTTTTAAACATTTTCCAACTCATATGTCAAATTTTACATACCAATTTCAAACAAAAATTTCCAAATATTAGATAACATTTTCAAACTCAAATATTACATAACATTTTTAAACCCAAATTTTGTGCATCATAATAACTATTTCAAAAAGATATATATCAAATATTTCAAACACTTTAAACCCAAATATTACATACCATTTTCTAACTCTACTACATAACATTTTCAAATGGAAAATAAATATTCCAATATTTTTAAAACATTATCAAACAGAAATTACATTGTTCAAACATTTGTAAACTCAAATATAACATAAAATTTTCAAATAGAAATTAATATATTGCAGTATTTTGAAAATATTTTCAAACTCAAGTCTCAAATATCACATACCAAATTCAAATAGAAATAACATATTTCAGTCTTTTAAAAACATTGCCAACATTTTCAAATTTTAATTTTTTGATTGGTGTATGGATGCTTCACTAGTGTTTGGAGTTGTCGTTTCTTTTCCTTTATCAGATTCTGTTTCTTCTGGCAGTGCTCCAACTCTAACAAGGTTGTCACGTACTTTCATAATACTTGATACACATGCAACTTCTTCTTTGTTTGGATCTTCAAGTATTGTTGGAAGTGTTTCTTTCATTTTATCAAGCACCATTTTCGGATCTTCATGTAGCTTCTCTATGATGAATTTTTTTAACTTGTTGTTTTCTGCAATATTCGACTACATTTTTTTTTTCATTTCCATTAATTTCATCAAACATGATTTTGCTGTGAGAAAATTGACATCCATGCTCTTAACTTGTGTTTTCAAGTTTTCAAAGTTTGACTGCAAAACAAATTGAAAACTTAATTCAAAAGAGATACATTGAAATTATTACAAATTTTCAAGAAATATAAAAATGTAAATGCAATAGAAAATTGGAATATATATAACTTTTTTACCTCAACCAATTCTTTTGCAGACCTCAACGATCTCGCAACCCTTTCCTTATCAGAAGCCCATAAGTTGTAAAATTCTTGGGCTTTAGCATTAACATTCTTCAATCTACCAACAGCAACATTTAAGACATTATCCTCATAAATAAAATCAGATTTAACTATTCTTGAAGTAGCCTGTTTTATCAAGCCATCAAATTTTTCAGGTTTATATTTGACTAAAGAATAAATAGAATCTCTTTTTTCATAATTTTTATATCGTGCATTAATTTCCTTAATAAGGACCTTTGCCCAATATTCCCATTCTTTCAACTCTTGCAAATATTTCAAAATAAACTCTTGAATTATTGACTCAGTACTAGCTGCCAATGAAATATTTTTATTAAAATTGACAACATCATCCTCAGTTTGAGGACCTTGAGGATGACGGTTGTCTCCTTGGATGAGTGGTTCTGATGTCTACTGAGCTTCAGAGACTTCTTCTCATGCTCTATATTTAAGTACATATGTTGCCCTGAAGCCTTCAATCGGGCCCTACATCATGTAATCGTCATCAAGAGGAATATTGTAAAATCCCTGTCCAAAACATTCAAGTGCCTATGAATTTGAAGAAAATATAAACTGGGAGAATCCAATTCTTGCCAAACTTGGTTCTGATCTTTGTGATGTTTGTGGTTGTGAAATCCCATGCCCATAATTTCATGAAGTGGCTTGTGAAAACAAACATTTTCCAACACCAACTTGACCTCGCATAGGCTGAGGTTGTGATTGTCCTTGTTGTTGATTGTGTGTAAAGGGTGAGTGTCCCTATTACTAATTACGTGTAACCGATGAGTGTGATACTTGTGGAGAAGGTGATGGCGGAATATACCCTCTAACTTGTGATGTTACTACTTGATCACGAGAATCAACTAAAAATAGTCAAAAAAAATTGTTATAATTCTGCTTAAAATAAAAAGAAATCTAAATTTTAATTAACTACACATAGAATCATAGATTTACCAGATTAAATGTGATGCAATTATTCTACATTAGGGGAGAGGTTGGTCACACTATATTCGTCTTGCACATTTTGTGCAAACATAGGTGTACGAGACACCCCATGAGTAACTACTTTCCTGGCACGTTTGTGTAACCTCTGCATAGTAATAGGTGTTGCTTCAGATCTCGTATATTTAGAATCACGTGTTTGCTCCGACCTGTGATCCCTATCGGCAACAATATATTTAGTCCTTGAAATTTCTACCTTCGCCTACATATAGATGGAAAAATAAAATAAAAAAATAAATATTGTAAACTATAAAATAGTATGTCAAAGTCAATGATGTAGTTATTACCCTCAATTCCTCTGGTGTCATGGCAATAGACAATAGTTTTGAATGCATAACAGTTGGTATAGGAGTAGTTGACAAATTATGAAAAGACTCAAAATATAAAGCTAAAATATAATTTACACTGCCCACAATGGGCTGAATCTTGGGAGATGAGTCTTGGTGGTTGCAAGTTTGACTGCGTGCAACTCAGTCCTGACTCGATTAGAAATATATTTACACCAATCAAACTTTTCATGTTTTTCAGACTGAACAATATAATACAATGCCCAAAATGGAATTTTCGGTCTTCCCAACAGAATAATCCTAGCCTGGAAAAACTCGATAATGGCCTTCAGAGTTTGATGGTTAACATCGTTAATCACTAAACCTCTTTTTGTTTTGGCGTTAGAAGCTACATAAAAAAATTTGATGTCAATTTAGAAATTTAAAACATTGAAAATTAATAAAATGCATTTAACAAGATTTATACCTACCAAATCTTCTGATGAAAGACCGTAATTGTTATCGATGTGTTCTTTGTCATATGGATAAATTTGTGACCTCGACAAAATTTAATTAAAACCAATAAATAGAAGACTTGACAATCTGTGAATATCTCTAGGGGTGATGCTAAAAATAAAATTTTTAGATCGTAGATTAATACTTACAGTACCCCTGTCATGGTCATAACCAGAGATAATATGTTGCAAGAGCACTTTTTCTATTTTGAAATGTGGCATGGAAATGATGGTTGATAAACCTACATTATACAACCACTAAAATTTCATCCCTGGCATTGTCATGAGATCTGAAATCAAAGTGCACGCAAAATTCTTGAATTTTGGTTGGATTATGGAAGGGGTATCCATTGGAAGTAGTTGGAAGTGGAAGAAAAAGGAGCATAGTATGCATCTAGGGCACCAGGCGGTTGCATATTATGCAACTAGTTTAATATCATAGCATGGTTTGCATCCACCCGGCAGCTGAACGCATAAAATGCACCCGTTTGGCACCAGGATGCATAATATGCTTTGATTTTAAACCAGTTGCATAATTTGCAATCGTCTAGTACCCAGATGCATAAATGCATCCACCTGATGTTCGGATGCATTTATGCATCCACTCGATGCCCAGATGTATTTATGCACCTGATCGGTGCTCGAATGCATTTATGCATATGCCTAATTCTTGGATGCATAAATGCATTCACTCGATGCCTGAATGCATAAATGCACTCACCCGATGTCTAGGACCATTGTACTATCGTGACATTAAACACATCCTTCGTTGCATCCGGTTCGTGGTCATAAAAGGCCAAGATCCAGGACAAGACACGTTGGTCTTCTTCCTGATGGGTGTAGTTGATTTCTTACCTACTACAACCGTCAGAAAGAGGCCATCCTTCTTGTCTTGAATCTTCACCTACTTTACTATGAAGGAAGTTTTTTATTTAAGCTTTGAAATTTGAGTACACTAAATCATGTGGGATAAATAGTTATGTGGGATAAAATTTGCTAATATTGGATGTGTTTTCCCCTTTACAACGTCAATAGTGATAAGCTACCTCGTGCTACAATCCTTATGTTTACTAGACGCTATATCATATCTCTTACTCGACTATCTGGTACTTATTATGCACCCGGCTTGAGACAATTTTATGTTTTGCAACCCGTTCAAAATCAGATCATATTATGCATTCGTTCTATGACCGAACCACAATTCACATCCAAGATTTTGCCAAGATTTTAAACGTAACCGGTATCTTTTTGGCTTGGTCTAGAAAAATTTTGAAATTCACCATTTTTTGCCAATTTCTTGAGAAAAATTAAAATCATACGCCATGCTAGCATACATGTAGTTATATAGATTTCACCTTCGTTTCGAAACAATTTCACCATTTTTTTATATGTACTTTTTGGGTCCTACCTCTTATGCATAACCCTGCCGAAAGGGCATTCTCTTTAATATCATATCTACAGATAAATGAAACCTTTACATAAATAACAACAACTCTATTGAGGTTATTTACGTAAGCCAAAGCAAATATATCATAAACATTTATGTAAACCATAGCAAGAAGAAGAATCTATATACATCAAAAAAAAATATAGAAAACATCTAGCATTCAGACACATCAAGCTTCACCTCTATCAATGAGAATAGGGAGCATAGTGAAGGTATAAGCACAAATAAGGAAAGTGGATGCTACGTGATGAAGCCTGCAAATGCCTCATCCATGGACTAGTTTTGATAACTTATAAACTATTTGGAACACCTTATGTTATGTTTTGATGCTAATTATGGTGATAAAATGCATTATATATTAGTATTTACATGTTTTAAATGTTGAAGAGCATATATTCTGTTTTAACTATTTTTTTGACATGTTTTAGCTGAATTCTCTAAGCATGTTAGGATTTATTTGAAGTTGCAATAAAATATGTTGATATGTCTTCAATTAAAAAAAACATTCCATTTGCTTTCCCTACTGTCTAATCATTTCAAATGACCAAAAAGGCACCAAAACCTATTCAAAATAATCTAACTGTGCAGGAAACATAATTTGACCATACAAATTCTAGCTAGCTATGCATGAATAGCATGGCATGGAATTGGTCAGTTCCAACATGCACAAACTGAGGAATAGGTCTTTTGGGAACAAATGGAGACTGTTTAGTCGATAAAAAACACTTTCCTGCACAGCTGATGCATGAATAAGTGCCAAAAATGTTACATTAGCTGATATTTTGGAGCAGCTCTGGAATGAGCGGAGTAGGAACAGTTTTAGTCAAAAACATCCACAAAATAGTCAAAAAGGTGTGAAATGGTGAGGTAACATTGATTGCAACTATATGAGGGATTGTATTACCTTTTCCAATGTATTTATTCTAATGGATGCATCCCAGTAAAGGAAATAAACAAGCTATAGAAAAATAGTCCCGCATTCTAGGGAGACAGTTCTAAAAATAGTTGTAAAATATCTAAAAAGCAGCAATAGACTATATTAGTGTTAGGATACTATCCTAACATTAATTAATAATAATAATACATGTTATTCTATGGTTATATTAATAAATAATATAATAATTAACTATATTAATTATTATATTATTATAAGCTTAGGGTTAAGGTTAGGAAGCATGGTGACTCTTCACTCATAACCCTAAAGGGGTATAAGACACTATGTGATTCTATCATTTAATATATCCATGAATATAAAATATAATATAATTTATTGAAGGGACTTCCCGACAATATCAAAATGTGATTCTTTTAGATTTAGGTTATTTATTATTTATTTATCAATATTTGTTCTAGGAACCCTAGGTTCCTACCATCTGGTATCAGAGCCTTATGGATCCAACCGTATTTTTCAAGAAAATGAAAAATGACATTGCAAAAATTAGAAGAATGATTGAACAAAAAAAAAAAAAAACAAATGGAACGTTCTGATCATATTATACAATATTTAATGGAAATACAAGAGGAGACCCTAGCCATGGAATCTCAAGTAGAGGAGGATCCCATAGCCATGGAATCCCAGGTGGAGGAAAAGCCCATAACCAGGGAATCCCAGAGGGTACCCATTGCACTCCCCAAGAACGAAAAAAATCCAAACCCTAAAAATATCTCCAATATTATTTACAATATCTCCAATGTTGTTTGCAATGTTCTTTTTAATGAAGAGGAAGAAACAAAAGTTTTTAAAAATTACAATGCATATCAAAGTGGAAGCCAACCTAGTATCACCTATGCAAATAAAATAGAGGCTCAAGGTTCTCAGTATCATAAAGTTATTTTCATTGCACTAATATCCACTAAAGATCCTTATTTCTCTCCTTCACCTGGTGCTACTAAAATTGTTTCTCAAAATTTAGGAGGTCCAATCCTCGTGAAGGACATCATTCCCAACGAGGTTACATGTGAGTATTCTCATAGCTCCAAATTAGTTGTAGATGAATTTCAAATTGCAAATGCAAAAGAAACAAAATCTAAGGAATGCAGCCCTACCCGTCTGCCTCCATGGCCACCTTCGCCATTTCCCATTTCCTATGCAGTGTCAATGATCCTTCTTTGTGGAATTGTCTGGCTGTAGTTGAATTCGTATTTAAAAATTATAAAGTACCATTACCATACTTTCTATTTGATTGAAATGGTCGCTCGATTTGGTGGTAATTCAAATAATTGGGCACATAAAGTGAAGGACTTGTCAAAAAATTTTGAATCTACATGTGAGGACCAACGCCATGCACTGTCATGCATTCTTAGTGACATTCAGTATGAATCCTTTCATCATCAATTTTTGGTTTTGAAAAATGTGGACAATATAAAACAGTGGTTCACGTCTTTAATTTGGTTCACAAAAACCTGGAACAAATCATAGATAATGGACAAAATATAAAGCTTTGTGAGCATCCATCTCAAATTCAATGCCATATTTTAGAGTTTTGTTGGGTAGATTTTCGTCAGTAACTCAAGCTTACTCTTCTTTGGAAGGGAAATCGAGCCTAAGATATAACAAAACATATGTGTTTAAAAATGTGAGGAACCACAGGCTTTATGGGAATCACATCATCGAATCCATGTTCAAAGCCTAAGCCCACCGTGACCATCCAAACCAGGAGACCAGTGATGATGAACGATCTCTCCACTTCAAAGATGAAATCTAGCAGCAACTCGGTCCAAAAATTGCAGGCCAACTACATACCACACCAACCACACTGCCAAGCTAGATGACTGCTCAAACGTAAAATAAGAAATTAAAAACAAAAATACATTTTACTTCCCTTAAATTCTAAGTGCCATGAAAAAGTTCTTCCTTACAAGCTCTCACACTCCTGTGTTCCGAACGAACATCAAACATAGTAGTCAGTTCTAAAACACATCGATTAAGTTATGGGTGATAATATCTATTGTGTGCATACTCTGCCAGACATGGAGAACGAATGAGGGAATTTTCTATTCAAAATATTTTTTTCTATCTATTCATGGATTTCATCCTAGGGATGTCTTTTTGCAGCATCTCGTGATCATTGAAAATTTTGAACGAGTTTGAGAAGAAAATATTAATGGAGGTGCCAATAGAGCATTAGTTCAATGATAACATATAAGTGATGGGATACACTAAATTTGAATCAGAATGACAACAAATTATCTCAAAAATAAACAAGACAAATATATCATAGCCTACATGTAGAAAAGGCTGCCCTTTTTCATTGTGGTGAACATTAGTTATTACCGATGTTCATCAATAAGATTTAAGATGGACTCTTATATCACTGGGGTTAAAATCAGTAAAGTTAAAAGAGAAGCTTTATAACTGTTGTCTCTTCTTATAAGGTTCAAATGGAAGCTTTTTGTATACAATTTAGAAGGACAATTAGGTATCTATATCATATTTTGTCTACATTCAAAAAAAAAAAAAAAAACTGAAGTGAAAATTGTTCCATTTTGTTTGGATACGATATGAACTTCAAAATAAGATGATATAAAGACTACTGAGTAGTGACTACTAATGGAAATTATGATTGTTGATAGATTGGTTTGTTTTCATTTCATTGAAAGTGTACATAGTTTATAGGTATTATGTGTACAGCTTACCGACATGTATGCTTACAAGCATCGAGCCACATTGAATAAATTCATAGGCACATGGCACTCAAGTTGGTAACAGACACTTGGTAGATGGCCACACTTAATGAATTCATAGAGCCCTTTTATTTCATCAAACATACTATGGAGGAAAATCTCACAATCAAATTCACCAACTATCATGATCACAACTTAGAAGAAATACCATCTCCATAGAAGATTGCACATCATGTTTGTCCTATGCACTAAACAATATAGAGCACTGTTATTCTAAAAAAAGTTTGGGAATTCTTAGATCCCATGGTATAAAAAAAAAAAAAGGTATTTCTTTAGAAATTGTTATAAAGAAGAATATGGACCATAAATAATACAAGATAGCATTATTCATATACTACTGGGAGTGGCAATACAAATAGGTTATTTATCTCTAACAAACAAGTTCTAAACCTTAGGAGAAATAAGGCATTTGCCTCATTAAGGATTTTCAAAGGTTTAATTAACCAACTATTTAGAGAAAGAAGTTGTGAATAGACGAGAAGTGGCCAATGTTAATGTGCATTATAGTGTGACAATTGAGTTTTTTTTAAAGACAAACTTAACTACAAGAAGCCTGTGATATTGAGATTGGCAAACTTTGTAGAAGCATAGTTCCAATTTTTTCTAGCTTTGAGGACAAAGCTCTTCAAAGATGGATGGCGTGTTAGGATACTATCCTAACATTAATTAATAATAATAATACATGTTATCCTATGGTTATATTAATAAATAATATAATAATTAATTATATTAATTATTATATTATTATAATATTAGGGTTAGGGTTAGGAAGCATGGTGACTCTTCACTCATAACCCTAAAGGGGTATAAGACACTATGTGATTATATCATTTAATATATCCATGAATATAAAATATAATATAATTTATTGAAGGGACTTCCCGACAATATCAAAAGGCGATTCTTTTAGTATAGGTTATTTATTATTTATTTATCAATATTTGTGCTAGGAACCCTAGGTTACTACCAATTAGCATTGTAATAGAATAATATAAATAACCTAGCTCCCATTCGGTTGAGCATATAGGAGATAGATAGAGGTATAGAAGAATTCTAGTATTGTGGCATTGTAAGTTTTTGTAGCAGAGCAGTATTTTGCAGGCTTTCTCCTGCACTACTGTAATGCTATTGCAGAATCAATAAAGGTGCAATTTCTCCATTATGTTGGCATTCTGAATGAATGTGTAAGGTTTAGATAGTTTAGAACAAGTTATTTTCACCTTCTTCTGGTTCAGGGAGCAAGGGCCACTTCCAGGCCCAGGAGAAGGGATCTCATTGACAGGTTTTCTGCTCATTTCTTGTTGCAGCAGATTAGCAGGAACCTGACAGTTTTTATTGCATGTTACTAGTTGTGTTAGATTGTATATGATGTTTGGTAATCATTAATGCATTTCAGTTGATCATCTAGGGTAGACTCATGCATCTTACAACATACAACATTTTTTGTTTCCCACAATATTCTCATATTTTGGCATTTCCAGTTTGCATCAGAGAATTTCTTGATGTTCCAGTTTTGCAACATTTGATTACTATCCTTTGAATTATGTTACTGTAATTAGGTTCTCCTTTATGCAAAGTGTGATTTTCAATTCTACAAGTTTCATTTCTACTATTTCCATTTCTGCATCATTTCATTTCTGTCATTTTAGATTCTGCAAATTTAGATAGTTTCCTTTTTCCTGCAAAGTTTCAATTCCTGCAATTTCATTTCTGTAAGGGTAAATAGGAGTCAATTTTAGTTTATAGGATTTAGAGGTGACATCAAACCCCCAAACACTAACTTTTTCACCAATAAAGCCATCTCCTGAATGAACTGATCCTTAAACTGCTTACCTTTCCTATCGTATACAACCATTGGACACCACCCTGGATTGACAAGTATATTGACTAAATGATGAATAATTGATGACACTCATCATTTTTGGCATCGTTGCTAGGGATACTTTAGGTGTTGTTAGGAGAAGCATAGCAGTCTAGGAACTATCCTGTTACAGGTAACAATTCTTGAAAACTGAATTCTAGTTCATTTAGTGGATGAGCATGGATGAATAGGCCAAGAGACGAAAGAGGAAGGTTTATCAGAACTGGATCTTTTCCACCAAGGCGTTCTTCATGATCAGGTGAAGATCTGCCTGTGTATGAACTTCCTGAAAGACTTAAATGAGAATCATCTTCTTCATCAACTAAAATTTTAGGATCTTTGCAAGAAGAACTCTTAGAGGCACTTGCTTCTAGACATACCCATAGGGCTGATCCATCTGAACTAGTTGAACAAGTCAAAATTGAGGAAGCACCTATGGCAGAACAAGGAGAACATGATAGGGAAATTGTTGGTCATGATGCTGACAATCCTGTTAGAACTTTTGAATACCCTATTCATCTGAATCCTACTCAGAATGCTCCTATGAAAACAATTTCACCCTCAGTATTGCCAATATTTAGGGGAATTATTTTTGAAGATCCTGATCAGTTCCTGTTTGAATTCAAAGTTCTGTGTCAGACTTATGACTATGTCAATGACAACCAAAAACTGAAGTTATTTCCCTCTACACTCAAATATGCAGCCTTACGATGGTTTATGAGCCTTGAACCAGATTCAATCCGCACTTGGGATCAAATGGAAACTGCATTTTTGGATAAGTATCAGGAGTATTGTAGAGTGAGAAATAGGAAGGATGAGTTATTTCAGATTAGACAAGAAGAGGATGAAAACTTAGAGGATTATCTTGATAGATTTACCTTTATCCAAAAGAGATGTGGTCCTGTGGAAACTGACTTATTAAAAACTATATTTCTGAGAGGTTTGCAGGATGATTCCAGAGAAGTATTAGATTTAATGGGAAAAGGAGATATAAACCAACTTGAGATTAATGATATTGTAGAGTTATGCAAAAATTATTCCCGCACTAGGCAAAGAAGAAGGAAGCGGAATCCTGGTAATACTGATATAAAATATTTGATGGAAGAAATGGCTAACATGAAAATTGATATTCTTGTACAATTAAATTCTGCATTAGGGGAAAGGAATTCAAAATCCAATTCTTCACCACCCCTAGCTATCTATTGTCCTAGATGCAAAAATAAGCATACCCTACATGATTGTCCTTTGGATAGAACCTCTATCTCAACTATTTGTGGCATATGTTCAAAAGAGCATAAAACTGATAGGTGTCATCTGTTGCCTCACCTGAAAACTATTTTGGAAACTCAAACTAAAGAACTTAATGTTATTGGGTAGAGGCCAGGTGGTAACTTTTCACAATACTAGAATGCCCCTCATTTTCCTATAGGTTGGGGATAAAATCCTTGGAATATGCCTTGGGGATATTCAGAACCACCTTCACAACCATGGAATCAATCTTGGACACATAATCAACAATATGGGCAAATATGGGGGCCACAATACCCATCATATCAAGGGCAACAAAGGTATCAAGGGCAAACTCAAAACTTGCTGCCAGCTCCTAATCAAAACTTTCAAGGAAGAATACAACCTCAACAAGCACAACCAGTTAAGCAACCCCCACTTCCATCTCAACCTGTGGCTAACCCAAATAATACCAGACAAGCAACCCCTGTTTATGGAGTTGAGTCTGAAGACACTACTGCAGTTCATGTACTTGACTGTAGTAATATCCAGTTACATTCAGGGAAAGTTTTACCTGACCCTGCCCCACCCACCATTGAAGAAATTGATGGAAAGCAAGAGTCTCCACATTCAGAACCAGTGCAAACAAAAGAAAAAGAAGAGAAACCAGAAAAAATGCAAGGGCAAAGGAAGAAACCTTCTTCAGAAGTAGTGCCATACCCTGAAAGGTTTGATCATATTGTCACTACTCCTGAATCAGAATTGGTTACAGAACTTAAAAATATGTCTATCTCCCTCCCTTTGTTGCAAGCAATAAAGGATGTGCCCTTAATCAAGAAAACCATTCAGGAGTTGTGTATCAAGAAACCTGGTAGAAAGAAGAAAGCCTTTCCTAAAACTATGCAAGTAGAAGGGAAGTTGGCTGACCTACTATCTGGAAAACTAGTGCCTCCCAAATATAGTGATCCAGGAAGTCCAGTAGTCACAATTACTATTGGGTTAGTGCAAATTCCAAATGTACTAATTGACCTTGGAGCTGCAATTAATGTAATGACTAAAGAAACAATGCAAAAACTACAGCTCAATAATCTCAGTCCTACCACCATAGTTTTGGAAATGGCAGATAGGTCAGTTGCCAAGCCAAAAGGGATCCTAGAAGATATTGCCATTGAAGTTTCTTCTTGGGAATATCCTATAGATTTCTTGGTATTGCAGCCTAGAAATTTAGTTAATGGTTATCCCATCATTCTAGGATGACCTTGGCTTGCTACTGCAGCTACTTTTATAGACTACAGGTTAGGAGAAATGACTATTTCAAATGGCATTGACCTTAAGAAGATTTCCCTGTATCCACCAGCCCAACCTTCAACCAAATTTTTTGGACAGATATGGTATCCTGAGTCTGATGAAGAACAAGAAACTATTGCCACTTTGGCCACAATAATAGTGAAGGAACACATTGAGGAAATCAACTCACCAGAAAGAGAAATTTTTGAAGATGAGACTGTCCTAGTTGAAACATTACAAAAGGAAGGACTTAAAGATGATCAAATCATTGTTCATCACTTTCTATGGAAGGATGAAGAACAAACTTCAGAATATTTGTCACCTATTCCTATACAAGAAAGCTCTTTCACATTGCCACATGGATGGCATCATCATCTTCTTACCTCTTTCACATGTCCTATGCAGGGAATGATTCCATCCGGTATCACTTATGAAACAGAATCCAGAGTATTTCATACTCTATAGCCACATCATTGTCCATTAAATTCTTTAATCAATAGATATGAAGCAGTCAATTCTGTTTATCCAGGGATTAAACAAATTGAGATACAACCAGGGAAAGTTCTAAATATTAATAGTTGGTTGACTAATGAACAAGAAGCCAAATTATTTTTTGTTCTACAAAAACATGTTCAGGATTTTTCCTGGAGTTACAAGGATATGACTGGCATTCATCCTGATGTGTGTACACATAGGATATATACTGAAGATGTCAAACCAGTGAGACAACCTCAAAGATGCTTGAACCCTGCTCTGAAAGATATTGTTAAAGAAGAAATTGAAAAACTTTTAGATGTAGGATTCATTTACCCAATTTCAGATAGTAAGTGGGTTTCTCCATTGGTCATTGTTCCAAAGAAAAATGGGAAAATGAGAGTGTGTGTGGATTATAGAGAGTTAAATAAGGTTACACATAAGGACCATTTTCCATTACCATTTATAGACCAAGTGTTAGATACCCTTGCTGGCAAGAAATTTTTTGTATTTTCTTGATGGTTTTAGTGGTTATAATCAAATACAGGTTGCACCAGAAGACCAGGAAAAGACTACTTTCACCTGCCCTTGGGGAACATTTGCTTACAAAGTTTTACCCTTCGGTTTGTGTAATGCTCCAACAACATTTCAAAGAGTTGTTTTGGCCATATTCTCTGATTTGACAAATGAAAGTGTAGAAATTTACATGGATGATTTCATAGTGTTTGGAGATAGTTTTGAGTATACCTTAGAACAACTTGAAAAGGTTTTAATACATTGTGAAACATACCATCTGTCTCTTAATCCTGAGAAATGCTTCTTAATGATGGAGGAAGGGATTGTCCTTGGTCATCATATTTCTTCTTATGGGATCAAGGTTGATCCTAAAAAGGTGGAAGTCATTAAAAACCTTCCTCCCCCAAAAACTCAAACTGATGTAAGGAGTTTCTTGGGACACATTGGTTTCTACCATAGATTTATTGCCAATTTTAGTACCATAGCCAATCCAATGTTTGCATTACTAACTAAGGATTCTGAATTTACTTGGTCTACTGAGTGTCAAAAGTCTTTTGAAGTATTGAAAGAAAAGTTAACAACTCCCCCTATATTGAGAGGACCTAATTGGGAACTGCCATTCCATATTCATATTGATGCTTCCAATACTGCTATTGGAGCTGCATTAGGACAAATTGAAAATGGGGAGCATTATGCCATTTATTACATCAGTAAAAACTTGACAAGAGCTGAAAAGAACTACACCACCACTGAGAAGGAATTCTTAGTTGTAGTATATGCTATTAATAAATTCTGACACTATATCATAGGATATCAAGTATTCATTCATACAGATCATGCTACCATAAAATACTTGATGAATAAACCTTTGGTTAGTGCAAGAATTATTCGCTGGTTAATACTGTTGTAGGAATTTGATATCACCATAGTTAATAAACCAGGAAAAGCTAATGTGGTAGCAGATTTTCTATCAAGGTTGCCAAATGCAGATACAGGAGAATTGGTTGAAGATACGTTCCCAGATGAAAAATTGTTTGCTATTTCTATACAATCTCCATGGTTTGCAGATATAGCTAATTACTTGGCTACAGGAAAGATTCCTCTTCACTTTACTCCTAAGCAAAAGAAATAGTTAATCAAGCAAAGTTCTTCTTTCAAATGGATAGGAGGCTTATTGTTTAAATGCAGTCCTGACCATGTTTTACGCAGGTGTATCCGCAAGGACGAAGTATATGATATCCTATGGGCATGTCATGATGAACCGTCAGGAGGACATTATTCAGTAAAAAGCACCATTCGAAAGATTTTGGGTACTAGTTATTACTGGCCATCTTTACATAAAGATGTGAAAAGGTATGTCAGACATTGTGATGCATGCCAAAGGATGGGAAAACCTACCTTCACTAGTGAAATGCCATTACAACCTCAAATAGGAACAGAACCATTTGAGAGGTGGGGGTTAGATTTTGTAGGTCCCATTGACCCTCCTTCCCAAGGAAAAGTGCATATCTTGGTATGTACTGACTATGTAACCAAATGGGTAGAAGCCCATGCTTTTAAGCATGCTCAAGAAGACAAAGTTGTTGATTTCCTATATTCATAGATTTTCCTACATTTTGGAGCCCCACAATCCATCACCACAGATCAAGGACCTCAGTTTACTTCAAGAGTTATTGAAGCTTTCACTCAACTATATCAAATCAAGCATAGGAAATCCTCACCTTATTATCCACAAGCCAATGGACAAGTTGAAGTGACTAATAGGGAATTAGAGAGAATCTTAACCAAAACCATAGCAGCCCATAGGAGGAATTGGTTGGACAAACTACCTGAAGCAATTTGGGCTTACAACACTACTTGGAAATCCACCACTGGATTTACACCATATGAATTGGTTTATGGTAAAAAGCCTCTTTTACCTATTGAATTTGAGTTATTGACTCTTCAAACTACTTTGGATGTAGGTATTGATTTGTCATAGGCACAAATGAACCAAATTCTGTAGCTCAATGCATTGGATGAGCTACGAATGGATGCATTGCACCAGACTGAGATGATCCAAGCACAATAAAAATTATGGCATGACAGTCACATTCAACAATGAAAATTTCAGCAAGGCGATTGGGCTTTGTTGTTTGACTCTCGTTATGAAGACTATCCTAGAAAGTTGCAGACTAGGTGGCTTGGACCATATCAGATTGAGGAAGTGTTTGAAAATGGAGTTGTTCACCTTTCACCCATTGATGATTCATGATGAAAGTTGGTGGTTAATGGACATCATCTTCGGATATACCATAAACCACTAACTAAAGAGGAGTTTCTCAAGCAAGTGGAAAACTTGGATGTACACATGTTGGAAGAAAACACTTCTTCCACACTGGACTTAGTAGAGTAACATGAAAGAAATTGAAAAAAAAACAATAAAAAAATGAAAAAAAAAGAAAAAAATGAATAATTCAGAAAGTGAAAACCTCTTTGAGGCACTTCTGAATAAGGCTTGCATGAAAACCGGTCTTCCGGCATGTTTGCCTTGTTGAAATCACAATTTGGACCCACCATCACTATTCTATCTTTTCTCACAATCACTGTTTCACCTATTTTCAGATTGCACCTATCTTAGTCAGTAGAGCAACCAGCTGGGAATCAACAGGAACAACCATCTGTACAAATGTAGATAAATGGTTATATCAGGTATGTGCCTTTTTCATTTTAGAACATTTTCAATATCTAGTATGTAGTGTATAATATCCCTAGTTAGTATATAAGGCATACATAAGGTTGATTCAAAAGTTATCCATCTGGTCAATGGAAGATGTGGATATGATCATGAAAAGTTTTAGTCAATGTCTTCAAATGCTTCTGCATGATAATGCTCCAGAATAAGAATGTTGCTCATAATAGTTTTGGAATGATGGAAGCTCCGAAACCAAAACAAACAAGAGCAAACAACTTCAGAATAAAAATGGTTATGCTTCGAAATGAAGAAGTGTTCATACTTCGGGGAAAACTCCAGAATGAGCAAGGTTAAAATATGAAATGACATGTGGCATCAAAATTATTTTTCTATTGTTCGAAGTAAGGAAAAATCATGGCACAGATTTCAAGATGCGGGTTTCCAACATCAACGGTGGGAACAAGGTTGTTGGAAATCATCGCACGTTTCATGATATGCAAAATCTTTGGCACACTTAACAAGACACTTCGAAAAAAGGAAATTTTTGCACGTTGTATATGATGCAACCAACAATTAACTGCCACATCAGCACATCATAATTATTTAATCCAACACAGCAAATCACGTTCCTATGGGAAATAGGAATCTGCCACATGAGACATAAAAGGGGAATTTAATTTTCCAAATGCTTCAACACGTTTCGAAGCATTTTTTTGGTGTTGTGAAAATTTAATTCCGTAGCCCAAAAATATTTTAGCCCCCATAGCTGCAAATTGTTCGATCCAGACCCAAGAACGACATTACTTTAGAAATTGAGAAGAAATAGAGCACAAAAAAATTGAAAATGGGGGGTAAGAAGAATAAAATTGAGCCAAAAAATGTAGACTATCTACGAGGAGATCCTGAATCACTATGTATCTTTATAGAAGGAGGATTGATGCCATTTCTACGTAAATTCGATGGACACTCTGAAGGATTGGTAGCAAAATTTGCTCGAACTTTCAGGAACAACCAAGTCCATATCAGTGGCATGACCATCCAGGTAACTCCAAAAATTCTTAGCCATATTACTGAAATACCTTTGCAAGGAGTTCAAATTGTGAAAACTGGTAAAAATACTTTAGTAGAAATTGTTAACCAGTTTAGGGAAGGAGATAGACCAATTGAATTTTTAATGAGTAAGAATGTCTGCAAAGGGGTTAAACGGTCTAGTCTACCACCTCCTTGGGATAATGTAGCTATGTGGGTTATTAGGTTTTTAACCTGTGATGGACAATTTCCTATTCTGTCTAGGCATCATGTCAAAATTTTGAATCATTTATGGCATGGTCATTCAAACCCAGAGGTCAAGATAAATCTTCCCTTATACCTTCACCAAGAATTGAAAACTATGGCTAGAAAGTACCAAGAAGGAAGGGGCACTCCCAAACACCATGGGCTCATCAAGCTCATCTGCAAACACCACTTTAGGGGAAACCCTAGGAGTTTTGAATGATTTTTCTCTGCATGGAATGAATTAGAAGTTGAAAGCCCTAGATCTGAAGAAGAGGTAGAGGTTGAAGGACCTGAATCTGAAGCAGAAGTAGAAATTGAAAGTTCTAAACATGAAATTGAAACTGAATCCTCTAAAAGAGAAATTCCCTCCTCACCACAGGGACCTCCATCCTCCAGGACCAGGAAACAAAGAGAAAAGCAGTCTAGGGAAGATTTTGTAGGAAAAATAAGGAAAGTTACATTTTCTGAAAATGTAACTATTTTTCCAACACAACCCATTGAGCAACCTGGAAGTTCAAGCAGGGAAGGGCAAATGGAGAAAGAAATGCCTGGAGCAGGTTCTACTCCAGAATCATCAAAATTTGCTCCAGAGTCCCCTAAAAAGGTCAAACAAACTACTGTGGGGTTGCGAAGGTCTTCTAGACTTCAAAAACAAAAAATAATGGAGGAGGTAGTGGATGTAGAGGTGTCATCACTGTCTCAACAGATAAATATAGAGCAGGAGAAAGACATTGATGCATCTGTTGGAGTGATGTTATAGGAAGAAGTACTTGTAGAGAAATTTGTAGAAGTAAGATCAGAAGAAGTATATATAAACATAGAGAAATTGGAGGTAAAAACAACAATCACAGACACAGAAATACTTACCATGCATGTTCCCCTTGTTGATTATTCTGATTCTGAAGAAGAATCCATAGCAGAGGATGAGGAGGAAGACATACAGGAACAATTGCATGCTGCTAAAAGTGTCATTAAGACATAGATAGGTTGGATAGAACAACATGAAGCCTCTATCATAGAAAAATATAAGCTTATTGCTAGTTTGCAGGAAGAAGTGAACAAATTAAAGGTTCAATTGTCCAATCTGGAGCAACAACCTACAGAATCTGATTCTGAGGATGAGTTGGTCAGAATTCTATTAGAATTGGTAGAAGATCATAGGGAGGTAGCCCTACCTGAGGAAGAATCACCCATCAGAGGAGTGGAAATAGAAGAGACAACAACACAAATCTTCCAGCAGGATGTCAGCATGACAGATTCAGGAGCTTCTACAGAACATTCTAAAAATTTACAATAGGAAGAACAAACATCACAAGCAGTTGAGGAGGCCAATGAATAGGGAGAAGTACAAGAATAGGTAAATGTGCATTCTCCTCAAATTTTTGTTGAATTAATTACAGCTGAATCACCTCAAGTTGAAACAACAGAAATTGGAGTGCAAGTAAATCTGCTCTCTGTTAACACATCAAAAATTGGTATACAAGTGGACTTACCTCCAAAAATACAATCAATTATAAGGCCCCCACAAATAGTTACAATGACAAAATATAATGAGGATATAGCACATTGGGTGCTTAAATGTCAAGGAATGGAGGCACAAATTTCATCTTTAAAGTCTTTGGAGAAGAAGCTTGATACTCAAAATAAAGAAATAGAGAAGTTGCAAAAATAGGTTCAGTATCTTTGCCAGGTTTTAGAGTACTTAGTTCAATTTTGTAGGCCAACTAGATTTTACAGTCTAATGTTGAAATAAAAGTACCTTCACTGGAAAGTAATGAGAATTTGTTCTGATCTCCCCTATGAAATAAGCACTGCAGAGGAGTTTTTGGAAGCTTTCTTGCACAACCCAGAAGAACAGAAGAATTTGTTGTGTGAACTATTTTTGCACAAATTTCTCATGCCAGAAGATGTAACATTTTTGCCACATATTTTCATAGGGGATATTCAACTGAGGGCTTTTATGTCCAACCTACAAAATCAGATCCATTGGGAGGAGGAGAAGAAAGCAAGCAAAGAAATGGAATTGAAAGCTGAGTTACTAATAAGACCATCTCATGCCAATTATAGGGCCTCCATAAATGACCACTTTTCTATGATGAGGGAGCCAAAAATCAGAAAGGTTTATCTAGGCAATCTTACTGATTGTATAATGAATTTTTAGGTCTTTTGTAACCAGTATTTTGGTAATGCTCTATCTGCTTGTAGGAACAGGTGGGGAGAATTATCAATATCACTACAAAAAGGGAACCTATCTCACCCAATAACTTGTTGTGGTCCAGAAGAAGAGTTGAGGGCATAGTACAGGTCATCCACAAGTTAAAGGATCATTGGGTAGGTTTGAGATATAGATTGCCAACTATTATAACTCTTGTTCCATATTTCTTTGATGATGATCCTCAGCCAGATGAACAGTTCTAGGAATGGCTCAAACAAATACAGGAAATCAGAGGATACTATAAAGTTCCAGGGCAAAAACTCAGTTATGAAGAATGAAATCTGGATATGGATCTCTGTGCTATTGTGGCTATGCAGAATGCATGAGGACATGCATTAGAATAGGTTGGGGGGAAATGATGAGGCCTACAAATGCCTCATCCATGGACTAGTTTTGATAACTTATAAACTATTTGGAACACCTTATGTTATGTTTTGATGCTAATTATGGTGATAAAATGCATTATATATTAGTATTTACATGTTTTAAATGTTGAAGGGCATATATTCTGTTTTAACTATTTTTCTATATTTTTTTGACCTATTTTAGCTGAATTCTCTAAGCATATTAGGATTTATTTGAAGTTGCAATAAAATATGTTGATATGTCTTCAGTTCTAAAAACATTCCATTTGCTTTCCCTATCGTCTAATCATTTCAAATGACCAAAAAGGCGCCAAAACCTGTTCAAAATAATCTGACTATGCAGGAAACAGAATTTGACCATACAAATTCCAGCCAGCTATGCATGAATAGCATGGCATGGAATTGGTCAGTTCCAGCATGCACCAACTGAGGAATAGGTCTTCTGGGAACAAAGGGAGACTTTTTAGTCGGTCAAAACCACTTTCCTATGCATCTGATGCATGGATAAGTGCTAGAACTATTACACTGCCTGATATTTCGGAGCAGCTCCGAAATGAGCGGAGCAAGAACAGTTTTGGTCAAAATCATCCACAAACAAGTCAAAAAGGTGGCAAATGGTGAGGTAAAGTTGATTGCAGCTATATGAGGGATTGTCTTACCTTTTCCAATGCATTTCTTCCAATGGATGCAGCCCAACAAAGGAAATGGATAAGTTGTAGAAAAATAGTCCTGCATTCTAGGGAGACAGTTCTAAAAATAGTTGTAAAATCTCTGAAAAGCAGCAACAGACTATATCAGCATTGTAATAAGATAATATAAATAACCTAGCTCCCATTCGGTTGAGCATATAGGAGATAGATAGAGGTATAGAGGAATTCTAGTATTGTGGTATTGTAAGTTTTTGGTAGCAGAGCAATATTTTGCAGGCTTTCTCCTGCACTATTGTAATGCTATTGCAGAATCAATAAAGGTGCAATTTCTCCATTATGTTGGCATTCTGAATGAATGTGTAAGGTTTAGATAGTTTAGAACAAGTTATTTTCACCTTCTTCTAGTTCAGGGAGCAAGGGCCACTTCCAGGCCCAGGAGAAGGGACCGCATTGACAGGTTTTCTGCTCATTTCTTGCTACAGCAGATTAGCAGGAACCTGACAGTTTTTATTGCATGTTACTAGTTGTGTTAGATTGTATATGATGTTTGGTAATAATTAGTGCATTTCAGCTGATCACCTAGGGTAGATTCATGCATCTTACAACATACAACATTTTCTATTTCCCACAGTATTCTCAGATTTTGGCATTTCCAGTTTGCATCAGAGAATTTCTTGATGTTCCAGTTTTGCAACATTTGATTACTATCCTTTGAATTATGTTACTGTAATTAGGTTCTCCTTTATGCAAAGTGTGATTTTCAATTCTGCAAGTTTCATTTCTGCATCATTTCATTTCTGTCATTTCAGATTCTACAAATTAAGATAGTTTCTTTTTCTGCAAAGTTTCAATTCCTGCAATTTCATTTCTGTAAGGGTAAATAGGAGTCAATTTCAGTTTATAGGATTTAGAGGTGACATCAAACCCCCAAACACTAACTATTTCACCAATAAATCCATCTCCTGAATGAACTGATCCTTAAACTGCTTACCTTTCCTATCGTATACAACCATTGGACACCGCCCTGGATTGACAAGTATAATGACTAAATGATGAATAATTTGTTGTAATCACAATGACACTGAGAGGGGGGGTGAATCAGTGTGTTCTTTAAAATTTCTAAAACATATGGTTTTAAATCCAGTAGCAGTTTAAATTAGATAAAAGAGATACCAAATGCATCAAGAAAGCATCACACATAACACAACAATTTAACGAGGTTCACCAATGTGGCTACTCCTCAAAAATTACTGCTTGGACTACCATCCAAATCTAGTCAATGCAAAGCTACAACTTTACATAATCCTTTACCAGCACCAACTGGAAGGAGCACCAACCCCTTAACTTTTTTTGCTTCAACAGAATGGAGCACCAACTCCTATTTTACCAGCACCTACTAGAAAGAGGCACCAACCCCTTATACCAAGCTACAACTTGGAGAACAATAAAGATAATAAAAATGATGGAATAAAACTTAATTCCTTACAGTCTGCTGTTCTTCTGCATTCTGCTTCTACGTAAAACTCTTTGCACTGTCCGATCGCTTCTACGCAAAACTCTTATCACTATCTGATCGCTTCTGCACAGCACTCTTAGCACTGTCTGATTGCTTCTGTGCAAAACTCTTCGCAATCTCTGCTACAACCCTAAAGAACTATCACTTTGCTCACGCTCTGAATCGAAATGACTTGCTCTCTACTTGACGCAAACTTGTTTCACACATTTCGCACACTTCACCATTTTAACCTCGTAACTGCCCCCCTTTTTATAGAAGAGAATTCAAAATCAATCATCGTCGACTGTAACTCTAGGACGTTGACTGCAAACCCTAATGATGTCCACATAAAACCCTAGAATTTTTTGGCTGCTTAAACTTGGTGATTGTCAGCTACAAACCCTAAAAAAATCTGTCGTAAAGCCCTAGCAAATGTCAGTTTCAAAACCCTAAAAATGTCGGCCTCGATTCAACTTGTCGACCTCAAACTCTTTTGCCACCTTCATCACCTTCCTGTAGCTTATTGCAATGAAATAGCAACACGTCGCGATATCGCAACACTTTTTGTGGTCGTATGCCTCCTTGACCTTGTCGTCGCAAAATCGTGACCCTTTTGGCCTTTGAACACTTCACTACCATTCTTGTCGCGAAATCGTGACACTTTGATCAGTTGCTGATGTCATCCTCATTCTTGTCACGAAATCACGACGCTTTCGGCTTCCAGCAGCTTTTCTTGCATCCTATCATGAAATCGTGAAACTTTTAGCTTTTGCTGACGTCATCCTCATTCTTGTTGCAAAATCACAATGCTTCCAGCTTCTGGTGGCTTTTCTTGCAACCTGTCGTGAAATCGCGACTCTTTCATCTTTCGCTGATGTCATCCTCATATTTGTCATGAAATCACGACGCTTTTGGCTTTCGTACATTTTGTGCTTCATGCAGTAGCGAAATTGCTACAACTTTGTGCCTTGTGCTTCCATACTGCTTCTTCCCATGAAATTTTGACTTGTCACATAATCGCTGCATCTTTAAGTTTTGCACTTTTGTCTGGTAGTGAAATCTCTACACCTTCGTTTTGAGCAACTTTTACCCGTAGCAAAATCGCTACACCTTTGTTTTGTGCAACTTTTACCCGTAGTGAAATCGCTACACCTTTGCTTTGTGCCTTTGCAACTCATAGCAAAATCGCTACGCCTTTGTGTTGTGCCTTTGCAACTTGTAGCGAAATCGCTACAACTTTTTCACTTAACACTTTCTCACTGCTTCTGCCAGCGAAAAATCAACATGTAGTGAAATCGCTACAATTTCTCGACTTAGCTTCTTGGCCTCCGAGATGTCGTGAAATCATGACAATTTTCCTTGCACCTTCTCTCTCCTATGACTTGTCATGAAATCATGACATTTTTGGCTGGGCTTGCTCTCTCCTCATTTTCGTCGCGAAATCGCGACATGTCCGGCTGCGCTTTCTCTCTCCTCACTTTCGTCATGAAATCATGACATTTCTGGCTGCGCTTTCTCTCTCACTTTTGTTGTGAAATCATGACATTTCTGGCTATGCTTTCTCTCTCCTCAGACCTGTAGTGAAATCATGACAGAAAACATGTCGCGATATCGCGACAGTTTTCTAGCTTGTCTTTTTCTTCGAATTTTTGAAACTGGGTCATCTCTGTTTTCCTAGATTTTCACCTTACATAATTTGACTATCCTTTGAATTCCTTTTATCTACATCTGAATGGCTTCTGAACTATTTATCCACTCCATAATTGAATCTAACTACCTGTGTTGACAACAATGACAAACTTCTTGCAACACCTTGCTCAATAATCTCCCCCTTTGGAATTGTTGGCAACACCTGTATTCAGTCCTGTAACTCTTCTCCCCATTTCCTTTGTCAATAATACCAAAGGGCTATTGTAGACTCCCCCTGAGTCCATCCTCACACTTCTCAGGCACAATTTGTTGCAACTGACACAAATTATGATCATAAGCAAAAGAATAGTCAAATATTCAAATGCTCCCCCTAAGAAAGTGATCCCTGTAGCTAGTCACTTCTTAGGAAGGGTGACTACTTCTAATTTTCTTTGAAGATACTCAAATACTTCCTTGGGCAAAGGTTTTGTAAAAATATCTGCTACTTGTTCTGTAGTTGGGACATAATCCAATTTAACTTCTCCTTCTGCAACTTTCTCTTTCAATAAATGATACCTTATAGCAATGTGCTTTGTCCGTGAGTGCATTATTGGATTCTTAGAGATGTTAATTGCACTGGTGTTGTCACACTTTACTGATATTGGTTCACTAAAATTAATACCTAGATCTTTCAAAGTTTGTTTCATCCATAAGACTTGTGTGCAACATGTTGCTACTGCAATATATTCTGCCTTAGCTATAGATAAAGAAACTGACTCTTGCTTCTTACTGTGCCATGCAACCAATCTGTCCCCCAAATAGAATGCACCTCCACTGGTACTCTTTCTGTCATCAATACATCTAGCCCAATCTGCATCTGAATATGATATAAGAGTGAAGTCTTTGCCTTTTGGATACCACAACCCATACTCCATGGTGCCTTTGAGATAACGAAAAATCCTTTTAACTGCTGTTACATGAGTCTCTTTAGGACTGGCCTGAAATCTGGCTACCATGAAAACTGCCTGCAGAATATCAGGTCTGGTTGCTAGTTAAATATAGTAAGCTTCCTATCATTGATCTATACATGGTTTGATCTATAGGTGGAGATTTGTCTTCTTTACTCAACTTGCAGCCTGTTGTCATGGGAGTGCTGACTGGCTTACTGTCCTCCATAGTGAACCTCTTTAGCATTTCTTTCACATATTTGATTTGGGAAATGAATATACCTTTCTCATTTTGATTAACTTGAAGCCCAAGAAAGTAAGACAGTTCACCAATCATTGATATTTCAAATTCATTCTGCATCTTATTTGCTAAGTCTTTACAAGCTTCATCTTTGTTGCTACCAAATATGATATCATCTACATAGACAACTAAAACAATGAGATGCCCACCTTCTGTTTTCACATACAGATTACTGTCCACTAAACCTTTCTTGAATCCCTATTGAGAGAGATAGTTATCTAGCCTAGCATACCAAGCCCGTGGTGCTTGCTTTAATCCATACAGTGCTTTCTTTAATCTGCAGACAAGGTTAGGATCCTCACTAATTTGAAATCCATCCGGTTGTTCAATATAGACCTCTTCTTCGAGTTTCCCATTTAAAAAGGCAGATTTTACATCCATCTGATACACCCTGAAGTTTTTGTGAACTGCTAAGGCCAAAAACATTCTAATTGCTTCTAATATGGCCACTGGAGCAAAAGTCTCTTCAAAATCAATGCCTTCGACCGTGCATATCCTTTACAAACCAGTCTTGCTTTGTTCCTAATGACCCGTCCGTCTTCATTTAATTTGTTTCGAAATATCCATTTGATGCTGATTACATTCTTGTTTGCAAGTCTAGGTACTAACTCCCAAGTTTTGCTCTTTTCAATCAGATCTAACTCTTCATTTATTGCCTTCATCCAACTGTCATCTTTGCTTGCTTCATCTATGTTTTTGGGCTCAATGCTGGATAAAAAAGAGTAATTACTTATTACTTTCTTTCTTGTCTGAATGCCAGCTGTGGGATCTCCAATTATTTGGTCTCTAGGATGATTTTTCTGCTAGCTGCCCATTTTGAATTTTTTGTTTTCTTGTACCTCTGAGTCATCTGATAAGTTATCTACATCAGTCGTAGACGTATTTTCTGTGCCATGCATTTCATCTCCTTCAATGACTTCTTCGTAGATTGGGTAGTTTTCTTGAAAGTTAACTATTTGTTTCCTCCCTTCATCGAATTTAACATCTGCACTGTCCACAATTTTCTTGAGTCTCTTGTTGTAGCATTTGTAAGCTTTGCTATGTGGAGAATAACCAACAAAAACACCTTCATCTGCTCTATCTTCAAACTTTCCAAGGTTGTCATCAGTTTTTCTGATGTAGCACTTACAGCCAAATACTTTGAGATGTTTTGTTGTTGCTTTTCTACCAAACCACAACTCATACGATGTTTTGCATTCATGAGTTCTTAACATATACCTATTTTGAATGTATACTGCTGTGTGAACTACTTCTTTCCAGAATCTATCTGCTATTTTGTTTTCTGCCAGCATGGTGCGTGCCATTTCCTGTATAGTTTTGTTCTTCCTCTCTACTACACCATTCTGCTGAGGAGTTCTGGCTGCTGAATATTGTCTCCTGATACCATATTTTTCATAGTATTCTGTAAATTCATTCGAAATGAATTCTCCTCCTCTATCTGATCGCAAGCATTTAATCCTTTTTCTTGTTTCATTCTCAACTAGCTATTTGAAGGTTCTAAACATTTCAAAAGCTTCTATTTTATCTTTTAGGAAGAATATCCATGTCATTCTGGAATAATCATCGATACACAGCATAAATTATTTGTCACCGTTTATGCTTTGAGTCCTCATGGGTCCACATAAGTCCGTATGAATGAGTTCCAAAGGCCTCGCTAGTGTGATATTCTTTTGTTTTAAATGAAACCCCGGTTTGCTTTCCCTTTGACATGAAGCACAAACACTATTTGAAGGTTTCTTAATGGTTGGAATATCTCTCACTGCTTGTTTAGAGCTGATTTTCACCAAATTATCAAAACTTATGTGTCCAAGCCTCTTATGCCACAACCAGTTCTCTTCTTCTTGTCCAATGAAGCACATACCTTCTAAAAATTCTGAGAGTGTGTACAGGTTGCCAGACGTCCTTGAGCCGGTTGCTATCAATTTTTCGTTGTTTATTTTTTTGACTTCACAACCCTGCTTCTTGAAGACCACTTCATGTCCTTTATCAAAGATTTGACTCACACTTAACAGGTTATGTTTCAAACCATCCACATATAAAACTTCTTCTAACTTTATTTTCCCTTCACTAATTTTGACAGATCCTTTACCTATTATTTTGGCTCCATCATTATTACCGAACTTCACAGAACCACATTCATATTTCTATAGATTTTCAAATTTTTGTTTATCACCTATCATATGACTTGAGAAACCACTATCAAGAATCCACGGTACATATTTATTCTGAGCTCTAAAAGTTGTTTGCACTATTAAAGATTCTTGTTCTTTCCTGAGCTGTTCTTTTTATTTCCATTCTGTTTTAACTGTGGTGTTGGGTTCTAGATGGGATTTCCCCTTTTCAGAATCTTGCACATATCCTTTAGAAGAAATTCTATTTTGTTTTGCCCTATATGGTTGAATTCTTATTTTTTGAGGTTGATATGAAACAGAAATACTACGACAGTTTCTGGCAATATGCCCAAAATTGTGACACTTAAAGCATTCTACTGCATAACTCATTAGAGGAGCAAAAACATTTCTACTAGTGAAACTTCTTGGACCTATATTGTACTTGCAGTCAACAATTTTATGCCCATAACCATTACATTTAAAATAGAAACCATAGAAATAATGATTGAACCTAAAATATGGTCTTGGCCAAGTTGTTGCAGGAGCCTTAGATCTTCTTTTCTTTTGATGTGTGACCTTGGTAAAGCCATATTTGTCAGCTGCTATTTTAGGACTGGCATTACAGCTTTCTTTTGCCTGATTTTTTTTCTTTCCACAACCTGTTTCTTGTCTTTACTCTTTTCACTTTCAACATTGCTTGCCTTTGGTCCACTTGATGATTCTCCTTCAGTAAAGCCCAGATCAAATTTGATACATGTGAATCTTTGATCGCTTAGAATTTTGTCCAGCTTCATCCAACTTTCTTCACGTTTTAAATGACAACTAATTTTTTGATCCAGCTCTTGTATCTGTATTCGAAGACTAACATTTTCTTCTTCCAATTTGCAATAGTAATCTATCTTCATCCTTACCTGTACTTCAAGATCTTTGGACATTTTCTTGTATTCTTTTGTCTGTGTTTTTAGACTGGCTATAATGTCATTTGCATCCTCAAGTTTCCTTAACAGTTTTTTATTCTTTCTTTTCTCAGATTTCCATTCCATAAGAGCAGAAACCAGCTCACCTTCTAAATCAACTTCAGCCTCACCTATTTCAATAGATACTTCAAAGTTCATTTCTTCTCTCTTTTCTGTGTTTTCTGCCTCTTCTGATTCTTCTACTTCAAATTCCATAAAGAGAGCCTCACCTGTTCCTTCTTTAGAGTATTCACTAGAATTGTCCTCTGAATATTATGCATTTCAGGAGATAAAGCTTTTCTTTTTGAAATTGCCTTTTCTGAAGTTTGTTTTCTTCCTCCATTCACTTCTTTCTTGATGCTGAGTTTCTTCACTTTTGTTCTTGTCATTGAGAGGACATTTGATAGCAAAGTGTCCAATGCCTCCATAATTGAAACATTTAAAAGGTAGCTTTCCTTTGTATTTTCATTTTCCTTTTCTCAGCTTTCTGACAAAATTTGCTTCCATTTCATCTGAAGCATCCTCTTCTTCAGACTCTTGTTTTGTGCTTTTGCCTTTTAGGGCTTTGAAATTTTCTTCTATGTCTATGGGATTAGACCTTCCTATTCTCATTTCAAAAGTAATCAAAGAACCATGCATCTCATCCATACTAAAACTATTTAGATCTTTGGCTTCTTCTATGGCAGAGACTTTAGAATCAAATCTAGGAGGGAGTGATCTTAATACATTTTTCACGATAGCAGCATCGGTTAATTCTTCGTCGAGACCTCTGATTGAATTTGTGATCCCATTGACTCTTTGCATGAAGGTCTCTATGTTCTCATCATTGTCCATATTTAACGATTTGTATTGAGCTCGATGTGCTTGAAGTTTGGCCTCCTTGATCCTAGCATCTCCTTCATGGATGTTCTCTAGTTTATCCCATATATCTTTTTTTGATTCATAATTTATGACCTTGACTAGCTCATTGTCCACTAGTCCACACATGATGGCATTTTTTGCTTTTGAATCATATTCAAATGCATTTTTACCAGCAGTGTCTGTTGGAGTGGTGGCAGGAGCTTTGTAACCATTAACTATCGCACCCTAGATGTCAAAACCTAAAGCACTGAGATATGTCTGCATTCTAATTTTCCAGAAAGCATAGTTAGTCCCATCAAATAATGGAGCTTTGTTCAAGGAGAAACCTTCACCACTTGCCATTGCATGACTTCCAAGATCACCTTATCTGTTTAAGCCTGTTCAGGTACTTGGCTCTGATACCAATTGTTGTAATCACAATGACACTGAGAGGGGGGGTGAATCAGTGTGTTCTTTAAAATTTCTAAAACATATGGTTTTAAATCTAGCAACAGTTTAAAGCAGATAAAAGAGATACTAAATGCATCAAGAAAGCATCACACAGAACACAACAATTTAACGAGGTTCACCAATGTGGCTACTTCTCAAAAATGACTGCTTGGACTACCATCCAAATCCAATCAATGCAAAGCTACAACTTTACATAATCCTTTACCAGCACCAACTGGAAAGAGCACCAACCCCTTAACTTTTCCTGCTTCAATAGAATGGAGCACCAACTCCTATTTTACCAGCGCCTATTGGAAAGAGGCACCAACCCCTTATACCAAGCTACAACTTGGAGAACAATAAAGATAATAAAAATGATGAAATAAAACTTAATTCCTTATAGTTTTCTTTTCTTCTGCATTCTTCTTATGCGTAAAACTCTTTGCATTGTTCGATCGCTTCTACGCAAAACTCTTATCATTGTCCGATCGCTTTTGCGCAGCACTCTTAGCACTATCTAATCACTTCTACACAAAACTCTTCGCAATATCTGCTGCAACCCTAAATAACTATCACTTTGCTCACGCTCTGAATTGAAATGACTTGCTCTCTGCTTGACGCGAACTTGTTTCGCACATTTCGCACACTTCACCATCTTAACCTCGCAACTGCTCCTCTTTTTATAGAAGAGAATTCAAAATCAATCATCGTCGGCTATAACTCAAGGACGTCGACTGCAAACCCTAATGATGTCCACATAAAACCCTAGAATTTTTTGGCTGCTTAAACCTGGTGATTGTCGGCTGCAAACCCTAAAAACATCCACCATAAAACCCTAGCAAATGTCAGCTTCAAAACCCTAAAAATGTCGGCCTCGATTCAACTTGTCGGCCTCAAACTCTTCTGCCACCTTCATCACCTTCCTGTAGCTTATTGCAATGAAATAGCAACACGTCGCGATATCGCGACACTTTTTGTGGTCGTATGCCTCCTTGACCTTGTCGTCATGAAATCGCAACCCTTTTGGCCTTTGAATGCTTCACTACCATTCTTGTCACGAAATCGTGACACTTTGATCAGTTGCTGATGTCATCCTCATTCTTGTCATGAAATCGTGACGCTTCCGGCTTCCAGCAGCTTTTCTTGCATCTTGTCATGAAATCATGACACTTTTAGCTTTTGCTGACGTCATCCTCATTCTTGTCACGAAATCATGACGCTTCCGGCTTCTGGTGGCTTTTCTTGCAACCTGTCGTGAAATCGCGACACTTTCATCTTTCGCTGACGTCATCCTCATATTTGTCGTGAAATCGCGATGCTTTCGGCTTTCGTACATTTTGTGCTTCATGCAATAGCGAAATTGCTACAACTTTGTTCCTTGTGCTTCCATCTTGCTTCTTCCCATGAAATTTTGACTTGTCACATAATCACTGCATCTTTAAGTTCTGCACTTTTGTCTGGTAGCGAAATCGCTACACCTTCGTTTTGTGCAACTTTTACCCGTAGCGAAATCGCTACACCTTTGTTTTGTGCAACTTTTACCCGTAGCGAAATCGCTACACCTTTGCTTTGTGCCTTTGCAACTCGTAGCAAAATCGCTACGCCTTTGTGTTGTGCCTTTGCAACTTGTAGCAAAATCGCTACAACTTTTTCACTTAACACTTTCTCCCTGCTTCTGCCAACGAAAAATCAACATGTAGCGAAATCGCTACAGTTTCTCGACTTAGCTTCTTGGCCTCCAATATGTCACAAAATCATGACAATTTGCCTTGCGCCTTCTCTCTCCTATGACTTGTCATGAAATCGTGACATTTTTGGCTACGCTTTCTCTCTCCTCACTTTCGTCGTGAAATCACGACATTTCCGGTTGTGCTTTCTCTCTCCTCACTTTCATCACGAAATCATGACATTTTTGGCTGTGCTTTCTCTCTCACTTTCGTCATGAAATCGTGACATTTTTTGCTGTGCTTTCTCTCTCCTCCGACTTGTCGCGATATCGCAACAGAAAACATGTCGCGATATCACGACAATTTTCTAGCTTGTCTTTTTCTTCGAATTTTTGAAACTGGGTCATCTCTATTTTCCTGGATTTTCACCTTACATAATCTGACTATCCTTTGAATTCCTTTTCTCTGCATCTGAATGGCTTCTGAACTGTTTATCCACTGCATCATTGAATCTAACTGCCTGTGTTGACAACAATGACAAACTTCTTGCAACACCTTGCTCAATATAATTGATGATATTCATAACTACATTGGGAATATCATCAACAAAGGGTAGTAATAGAGCTACCTCATCCTCATCCAAATCTCCAAGGTAGCTCACAAATTACTTTTAGAAGAAAATGTGTTGCTTGCTATTCAAGAAACTAAAGCAAGCTAAGGAAGATAATCGAAGGAGTTATAATATTCTTCTTGGAAGTATTACGTAGAAACTCCCATGCAAGAGGTATGAGTTTCACTTAGCATATTATTCCCTAACAGCTATCATATCTCTAATGGTTAAGAGATGAACATTGAGAGAACTCAAAGTAAGGCAAATTCTTTACAAAGGAGTAAGGATTTGTGCAACACTATTACAAGAAGTGATAATTCTCTCATGAAATGGAAATATCACTTGTTCATCAATAATTTCCCATATATGCAGCATAGAGAGAGTGAAGGGATAGCATTCACATCCAAAATTCATAGTGTGAAGTGGAGAGTAAAGTGCAGTCCATTCAATATTTTTCTAAGTATAGTGTGGAAGGAGAGCATAGGAGCATTTAAGACTCCATTGAAGAAGGTCAGCATCTACTCTCCAATAATCAAAGAGGAATCCCAATATCCATACCATACTTGGTCATATAGACTCATCAATTCAAGCACCATAGAAAGGGTACATAAAGGACTATTTTATTTTAGTTAAAACCAATGCCATTCAAGTGTGAATTCAAACATAAGAGATATAAGGTTATTATTTTAAGGTTTAGAAAGCAAAATACATAGGAGATAACTTACCAAAAATTAAAATACTATTTATAAACTAACCTAGGAGATATAATACCTTCTGCTTAGGTTGAATCATTTAATACTTTGCAAATATTATTATCTTTTCTAATTTTCCAGCTTTGGGATGTTAGAGTTAAAGTGCACTATGCCTTCACCTTAACACTTGTCAGTTTCTCTTGACAAGTGTCATGTGTTTCATATAGGCCTTCTGCCTATATATGTAACTCATATTTATCAATAAAATTAACCCCTTCAGTTTTAGTCCTAACATTTGGTATCAGAGCGGGCTTTCCCTGACCTGTGAAACCCCTTAAGTGGGGATTTCCCTCATGTAAATCCTCCCTCCTCCCCTCATTTTTTGTCCCATTTGTTTCTTCATGCGAGGTAGTATGCTCTCCATATTTGATGGATCAGAAACCAGAAGCTTGAGGAAATATTATAGTGATAAAAAATGTTATTTATGATCTGGTTTTGTGGGCTATTTTTTTTTATATAATAGTTAGTTTTTTTTTGGAGTGAGATCTTCATGGGGGATTAGCCACAGTGGTAGCAGCTTTCCTTTCTTCTTCAAGTTCTTGATAAAGAGCCTTCCGCGAGCTCATCGCAGTCGTGTCTTGGCTGAATTTTATGTTAATTCTGTGGTTTACTGTACATCTCCACATATTGTTTGAGCTCTGAATGATTTCAAATCCATGGGGCCTTCTTGGAAGGCATCGACAGGGACTGTCATTACGTAAGGCGCATTGGATTCGGTTTGCACAGGACTGGCAATGGCTTGCAGTGGAATGCATACTTGAACCGTCTTCTTGCTTTCTATTTTTTATTTTTGTGCTCGAGCTTTTGATATTCAAAACATTTGATAGTGAAATGGCGGTGTAGTGTTGTTCATGGATAGCTTTCTTTTTAATATTGGCTTTCTAGCATACAGCAACATTCGAATTTAGAGTAGGATTTCTTTTTTTGTAAATCAGGCACATTCTATTTCGACAGTGGCACTGCACGGCATTTCCAGGAGGGACAAAAGCTCATTGTTGTTGTCATGGATGTTAGGGATGTTAGTGGTGGTTGGAAGGCTCCCGGACCTTCTCAGTTCGATGCCGCTCCTTCATCTTCTTCTATCATGCTTGGCATGAGAGTGGGATTTGCCAATCAATCTATTCTAGTATACCTGTTAAAAATGGCTCCAGCGAGATTTAGAGGAGCTTTGAATATTGGCTTCCAATTGTTCATGACTACCGAAAGAATTTTTTTTTTAGCCAAGCACGATCCCGAGAACCCATAGAGGCCATGACCCCCATCTTTGCAATGATCCTAGAATTAAAATTATGAGGGGCACCGGCTTCGACTGAGTGGCAATGTCACTGCAGCTGGATGAAACCCAGCAGACTCTTTTTTTTGATGAGGAACGATGAGCTTTGGACATGCTTCCCGATTCAAAGGAGATGGCGACGGAGGCCTCTGATGCTGATGCTCTTTTGTATTGTAGTCAATATTTCGATGACGCCTATGCAAATTTTTCCCTCCCTATACAGATATGGGTATGAGATCTTCAAAATTTAGGTCCTCCACACAGAGACTTTCTGCCATTTTTGTTTCGATCCAAATTTTTGCAGCAGCGTAGGGCTTATCGTTGGGAGATTGTGCAAGCAAGTGCAACGATCACCGTACCTATAGAAAACGTTGTCCTCTCCTCTTGAGAAATTTGTTTTTATATTATATCAAAAAACAACAACAATACTGCAAATTTTTTACTCGAGATCTCTGTGCAGATTGCCTATTGGCTAAGATTCGTTTGACCCGTTTTGGATCAATTTTTTAGTCAAGTTCAACACTGCTGCTGGTGGTTCTCATTTGTGTGCATTCTCGTCATGATGCCTATAGATGGCATCCTGGGGGCCGCTCCACACCTACTCATTCTAGAAGCTCCAGTTGGCACTTTTGCCCATGAAGAGCTCCGCCACCGTGGCGTCCGTCAATCACACCTCTAGGCAGGGGAAATAAAGATAGAGGCAAAGTCGATCCGTGAAGAGCAAAAAGCGGATGAGATATCATTGGTCAAGCTCTGATGAAGCACTAAATTACTCTCATAGAGGCTCGTAGATGAATTATATGAGTGGTAGTTTGAGATTCACAAAAGCAATGACTATGATTTGCAAATACGTCATCGACGTCGATGGAATGGTAAGTGGTAGGCAATTTTATGGTAGACGTGGAAGAAGACATAGTCGACGACCGCTTGAAAAGTGCATTTCGAAGTGCAGGCCAAAATTTGTGTTCACCACTACCAAAACTATGTGGAATGTTCATCCGATGGTTGGTGTTGAAGGTCACCGGGTTCGCCGTGAGCGTCACCGAAAAAGAAAGCATGTTCGGCAGGATGGTTGCCGGGAAATCCCTCGACGCCACCGTCGTCGCTCGTACATGGAGTTTGTACGTGGGGTTTGTGATGTGGCTGTGACTACGGTGATAATCCCCATGTTCTTTTTTTTATTATTATTATCATTTGCATTAGTGGGTAGAAGTCTTTGGTTGGTCGACAATATGGCCTCAAAATTTTTTTAATGTATTTTCCACATGGAGAGTGGAAGTGGAAGGCATCATGGCCTCTTATTGTATTTTTCAGATGATGGCCCACATGGCCCATGTTATTTTTGTTGTAAGGTGGAAAGGGTATTTGTTGCCTAAGTGACATACTGTTGTTTTTTCCCATGGATGAAGGACTTATTGAGATCCGACTATAGCCATGTTTATAGTCGTTGGAAACATTTTTTCACGACGGACACAATGGTGGTGTCATATTGTAATTTTGAGGTTGTTTCAATTTAGTTATTTAGCCTCAAAGTTTATTTTTACCTTGGAGTGCACTCTCGGTTGTACCCGACACTCCCAAGGTAATTTTATATGTGATCCTTGTACCTAGTGATCTTTTCTATACACTTAGTGAATGTAGGGGTTGGTTACCCATGCATTTTTGTGGGATGACATGGTCACCATAAAGACACTTATACTATGGACTACAGACAAAGATAGCCTAGACTCTATCCAAGGTTCTTTTTGGATCTACTTCTGAAGACTACAGACGAAGACACTTTAGAAGATTCTCTTCTTTTCTTATTCTCTCCTCCTATTTTGATCTATGGCTCATTTTATTGTATTGAGTGCATTTTCGATAAATACCGACACTCTTATATGGCTCATTTTTTCATTTGTATTAAGGTGCATTTTCGATTGAGACCGAAACCTTCTAGATTGAGTTCACCATAAGGAAGGATTTGATATTTATGGTGGGACTAGTCAGTGACCTACGAGAGGCAACATCCTTTGAGGATGACCTACAGAGGCAACAGACCCAGAAGTGGTTGACCTTGAGGCACCCATGATGACCCTGAGGCACTTAGATGGCTGACCTAGTGGTAACATACCCATGGAAGTGGCTGATCCTAAGGCAACAGACCGATATGTATACACAGTGAATCTAGCATTATTCACATTTGGAGAGCCAAGAGCAAAGAGCACGAGCCTATACCAAAAAAAAAAAAGAGGATGATAGGTTACTTTTTTAGAGAAGTCAACATTAAGGGGGAATGTTACCTAATGTTGACTTGTTTTGTTTCTTCTTTAGTTAGGATAGTGCACTTTAAGGGGAATGTTAGAGTTAAAGTGCACTATGCCTTCACCTTGACACTTGTCAGTTTCTCTTGACAAGTGTCATGTGTTTCATATAGGCATTCTACCTATATATGTAACTCATATTTATCAATAAAATTAACCCCTTCAGTTTTAGTCCCAACATTTGGTATAATGTTGGGACTAAAACTTGAAGGGGTTAATTTTATTGATAAATATGAGTTACATATATAGGCATAAGGCCTATATGAAACACATGACACTTGTCAAGATAAACTGACAAGTGTCAAGGTGAAGGCATAGTGCACTTTAACTCTAACATGGGAGTCATAAGGTCTAATACTACAAATTGATTTATTGGAAATTATAAATATTTAAACATTATCTCAAAGAGGCATTATAATATTTTTATCAAAAACATATAAAGGTTGGAAATAATAATATTTACTTGTCTCAAATCTTCTCAAATAGATACAAAAGATCCAACTTTAAAACCTCTTGAAATCTAGAAAAAGTGCTTAGTTCAATAGAAGCAATAAGAACAAAAGAAGTTGATTTTAAAATTTACAAAAATTTACAAAATCAACCGATATTGAACTATAACTTACAAAAGCACTTTTTATCTTATCCAAAACATACTAGGTAGTCATAAGGTATTCTACAAAACCTAAGAATTGATATTAGGGAATTAAAATGGCTTCAAAAAAATTCTTCTTAGTAAAATATAAGCTACTTTGGGGTACTAATTATTTCTCCTAGAAAAATAAAGTGAAAGCTATTTTTATATATGAAAAACTTTGGAATATTATCAAATAGAAAACACAAATACCTACTATAGATGATATAAAAATCCTAAAGTTTGTAGAAAATGATTCAAAGGCTCTAATTATAACCACCTTTGCTATAACTTATGAGATACAACCCTATATAAGTTCAGAAAAATCATCCTCATATGCATGTTCAAGCCTAGAGAAAAAAATTTAAAGAAATAATAAGGTAACTATTCTTCATCTTCAAAGTCAACTTCATTCATTACAAATGAACAATGGATAAAGTATAGAACAGTTCCTAAGAAAGGTAGCAAATATTAAAGGGAAATTATTTACCTTAGGAGAAACATTTAAGGATGAAATTCTTACTCAAGTAACCATGAGAGCACTTCCAGATAGCTATAAATATTTGGTAACATCTTTACAAGTTCTAAGTAAAGATACTTATTTTGATGACTTAGTCAATATTCTACAGGAATATGAAGTAGAAAATATAGTTAAATATGATATATCTAACACTGCATTGACATCTAAAGATAATCCACAAGGAAACATTACCTCTTCATCAAAAGTATGAATACCATGGTACAATAGGTTTTGTCATATATGCAAGAGAAAATTTCATAGCACCAGCTACTATAGGTTCAATCCCAAGAATTAGAACCAATAAAATCAAATGAATATGAAGAACACAAGCTTATACTGATATGCGGGTGAACAGTATAAGATGACTTTTTAATTTCTTTCTCAAATAGTATTAACCAATATAATCAATGGTAATATCAATAGCAATAACCAAAGCAATGCATAAATCATCACACACAATAGAGACACCAATTTAATGTGGTTCACCCAATGTGGGCTAGTCCACGAAGAAAACCTTTTACTAATATTTTCTCAATAAATATCTTGGGAATCCTTTACCTCTTACAATGTTTATGGACCTTTGTCCAAATGAGACATCAATCCCCTAATCAAGTTCATGGACCTCTATCTACAAGAGACACCAATCTCTTAACTCTACTCTAGCTAGTGATCCTCTAGAAGACCTCTACCTCCACTGCCCTTAGCAAATGGAACTCTATCTAAAGAAGACACCTATCCTCCCTGCTCTGGCTGGAGATATATATCCTCAACTCTATCACCTCCAAAGCTCTATCTCAAATTTAAACTAAACATAGTCCTTCGGTCTAGCACAAATATATCCTCAATATTTGTCTCTGGTCTGACACAAACCTATCCTCAAATATATACCAAAATTTTTCCTCGAATCTGTACTAAAAACAATCCTTTGATCTAGTAAAAATCTATCCTAAATCTCTATCCTCAAGCCTTAACTCAAATCTTGACTCAATCTCAAATCAACTCTGTTGGATCTACCCCAAATCTTAACTCAATATTTGAACAAATCAATCAATCAACTCTGCTCACAAGCCTTCTTGAAGACTTGTCTTAAATCTTCCTTGTAAGCTTCCATAAAAGCTCACACCAATTTTTCCTCAAGTTCTCTCGAGAACTTATCCAATCTGCTCAATAAGTCCTCACAAGAACTTATCCAAATCTGTTCTCAATCTATATTGTAAGCTTCCACAAAATCTTACCCAAATCTGTACACAAGTATTCTCAAATACTTACCTCAAATATGCTCAACAAGTCCACACTAGAACTTATCCAATCTCATAAAAACATAAAAAAAATTGTTAGAGACTCGATATGCTCTACACTCATCACAATGCTCAATCACTTTCAATATCTTTATTGGAAAGATATAGAGAATTGTTAGAGACTCGATATGATTCACATTCATGACAATGCTCAATCTCTCTCTCAAATCAATTCAAAATATAGAATAATTTGTTTTACATAACTTGAAAAATCACTTCACACATTCACTTAACTAAGCTCAACCAACTCTACTCAACAAATCACTTAATAAAATTATCTTTGCTCACAAACCCTAGTCCAAGCATATGAATACTCACTCAAATATTTCCAACAATGCTTTATCAACCAATCTCACATAACAATGATACTCATGTTATTTCCAGACCCTAGTTCAAGTTCTTCACTCAAAAACTAACTTCAAAAATAATGCTTATTAGAAAATATTCACATAACAATGATACTCATGTTCTTTACAAAATCTAGTTCAAGTTCTTCATTCAATAACTCACTTCAACAACAATGCTTATAAAACAAGGTTTTATCAACAACTTTTAATTCTAGAAAACCTTAAGCATTAATTCAAAACATTTTCAACAATGCAAACCAAACAATCATTTTCACTCCAAATTTTTATTCACAATTTTCAACAATCACTCGCTAGGAATAATATGCCCATACCTTTTGTTGGATGTATAAGTGATTTTAGAAAACCAGTCTCAATCACAATTTTCTTCTTTCCAATTCCAATGGTTAGATGATAAAGTATCTTTCTCAAAACTTTCATGCAAACATTTCACACAAAAATAACAAGTCCTAATTACACCTTATCATCTCCAAGCTTCATTAATTCCCATTTAAATTTACCAATACAAATATACTTAAACCTTATTACTCCTTTTAAAAATATATTTCTCTTTTAATAGAAATCCCTATATGTATCTTCAACTTTAGAACACCTATTCAAAATAAAGCCCTTGTAACTCCCAACTTATTACTTATACCTTAATTTTTAAATATTATATATTTAAAAAAACTTTAAGACCTAAATCCTTATTTCTCCCAACTTTTAATTAATTAAACAACCCCCAAAAAAATGATTCATACCTTAATGCTTTAGGTGCTTCCAAAACTATTTGCATTGTTGTCAGCATAGGAAATCAAACCTGTGATTCTCACTAGCCTGCACCCTATTGTGAGAGGGTAAACAACTTGGGATAGCATCCCACTTGAGTTTAATTAGTATGTGCTCTCAATTCATCTTTACAATCAACTCTAAAAAAAAACTTTAAAACTTTACTCTCGCCTAGTCTCGAACCCGATACCTGTGTGTTGTCACTTGACCTTACAACCAACTCTACTACAGTTGGAGATGAGATCAGTAGGAATAAGAATAAATTTATTTTCTATTCTTTCCGCAAATGAACACATGTATGTCATCGTCCAATCACTTATCGAATTCCATGTGGAGCTTTAATAAACGTGCAACATTCAATAGAAAACCTCCTTGATCTCTATGTGTATCCTATACGCATCTTCTGCCTTTGTTTTTTATTTTTGTATTGTATTTCGTGTGCTCTTTGTATTTTTCAAGTTTTTATTATATCACTCACACACCATATTCTATTTTTTAAAACCTTTGATAGGATTTTTTATATAGTATGGCTTTAATTTAAAAGTCGTCGTCCCTTGTTTCCATGAAGACACGAGCTTGTTCTAGGTCGACTCATCGACGCCTTTTAAGGGCCCATTGGAATATTCAAATTTAAATATTTTTAAACATGGCGCCCAACTTTATTAAAAGTGCCCAACAAAAAATGATGCCCAACTTTATTAAAGGATATTAATATTAAATTATTTAAATCTTAAATTTAAATAATTTAAATATTAAATCATTTAAATTATTTGAATCACATAACTCTTGGGCATTTTTTTTTTTTTTTGTATTTACATGGTGGAATCGGTAGCCGCCATGAATTCGTGTAGGTTGTCCAGCTTTTATGACCGCCACATTATTCTACGATGTCTGCCCCAGAAGCCGCCACACATATCTTCTCACAGTACGCCCTTATAACCACCATGCCACAATAATTTTAAACCTTTTACACCGCTAAAAGCACCAGGAAAGGGACAAGCGTTCAGTCTAGTGAGGCCCGAGATTTGAACCTTGGACCTCCACCCCCTTATGGGGTTTGGATGAACCAATTGGTCTACACCTCGTACCTAGGCATTTAATATTATAATAAAATATTATAATATTATTTTGCTTAAACCATCCAATTTCTCTTTAAGCTATTTTGGACCACCTGGAAGTCATCTTCTTGCACTTTGGGCCACCTCTGACTTCCTGAAATTGGGTTATCCTTCTACACTTATTGGAGAACCTGAAACTGATGTTGCCCACTAAAACTACCACTGACTGATGTTGAAGGCTTGACATCAATGACTACTCACTCTTGAAATCAATGACAACTTATCACTCAAAATGTCCAACAATCTCCCCATTTGTCATTGATGGTAACCCAAATGTTTTTTACCAAATATTGAATTTTTTTTTGTTCTGATCCCCCTAGATCAATGCTCTCTACAAATCTCTCATCTTTAATCAAATACTAAATCTCTCTCCCTTACTCAAATCTCTCCCCCTTTGACATCAATGGCAAAGGTTCACCTTTGGGGCTCGGGGCTAAGAATGAGTCTCTTAGCTTAGCCCCTGCCCCACCTCTTCTTGAGGTGATTAGTTTTGGGGTGGGATTAAATCTAATCCCATCGTGCAATGTTCCTTTCCTTTTTCAACTTTCTTTTTCCATAATTTTGAAATCATATCTTTTTGAATCTTTTGAAAATCCTCTTTTTTGTTCATGTCCATGTTCTTGATTATGTCTAGGTGCTTGTTCCTATTCATGTTCTTGTTCATATCCATGTTCCTGCTTGGTTCTGTAATGTATGCTCTACACCACTTTGTTGTATGTCCATAATTGTTGCACTTATAACATTGAATGTTATGATTCCTTGGAGGTGCAAATATCTTGAAGTTCCTCCTGGTGAAGCCAAATCCTTTCCTATCATTAACCCTGCAATTAATTGCCTTATGACCAAATTGATTACAAGAGTAACAATACCCTTGAAAGAGATGTCCATTTCTAAAATTCCCATATTCTTGTCTTCCATGTGTCCTGCACTGTGAAGCCTTGTGCCCAAACCTGTGACATGAGAAGCATCATCCATTGAAGAAATATTGCCTTGACTCCATTGGTATCTTAGTCTCTTCTTCCCTGTGTTGTTTCTTGTTCCATATATTTCTCATTTGTGCATTGTTCCTTTCCCTATTGATCTTTCTATTTTCCAAATTATCCTTAGAAGTCTCACTTTCTCTTTCATTCTTATTTTTTGAAGCTTCTTCCATTTTGGTGCTTGAGCTTGACTCTCCTTTTTATGCTTCTTGTTTTCCTTGTTATTCTTTAGAACTAAGTCCTATTTTGGTGACTAATGATCTTTGTGCATTGATAATCTTGTCCAAAGTCTTTGAATTTTCCTCAAAATTATGTAGCTTGTCCGTAGAACCTTTTACTTCCATCCTTAGTGAAACTATGTCATGCTCTAATTTTTAATTTTTTGGTCATACCTTCTTTAATTTTCCTTACCTCTTCAACCTTTATTTTGAAGTTGGTGAGTTCCTTTAGAAACTTTTTTTTTGTTTTCTCATATTCTTGAGCTTGAATCCTTAATCCTGATTTCTCCCTTTTTAATTCTTTGAGATCAACACTAAGTCTTTTACATTCTTGCTCTTTTACCTTTGACTATTCAACCATATCCTTTTCAGCTCTCCTTGCCTTTTCAACCTTATCTCTCAAGTTAGAGAGATCTTGTAGAAGCTTTGTCTTACATTTCTCATCTTCTTGTATTTGAGCCTTCAATTCTAAATTATCTATTTTCAATTCAACAAGTTCCTTAAGAGTGGCTTCCTCTTTTTCTTTTTCTAAATTTTCTATAGGAGCATCTCTTTTTTCTTCTATTATTGAAAGTAGAGTTTCTTCTTCATACCTATTTTGACTATCCCTATTATAATTTAGATCCATTTCATCTTCACTACTGATGAACCCATGATAATATCTTACATAATAATGGAGTTACAAGCTACATGGTGACCTGTATTCCTACATTTGGTACAAAAAAATTTCAATATGATCTTTTCTCCATTTCTTGATTCATATCTTGATTCTATTTCCATTTTTCCTCCCAACACGACAATATCAAACTCATCTTCCTTTTCTTTCATGACCATGTGTGTTCTTTTCTTCTTGTATCTCATGGTTTTACATTTTCCTTTTTTTCTATTTATGTTCTTATAAGATCTTCCTTCAAGTTGTTAAACCCTTTTTGAAGGAACCAACTTTGATACCAATTGAATAACACAAGATTATACTGAGAAGGGGGTGAATAGTATAAGACCACTTTTTACTTTTCTTTCCCAAATAGTATTATCCAATATAATTAATGGTAATATCAATATCAATAACCAAATCAATGCACAAATCATCACACACAATAGAGACACCAATTTAACATGGTTCACCCAATGTGGGCTACTTCACAAAGAAAATATTTTACTAATATTTTCTCAATAAATCTCTTTGGAATCCTTTCTCTATTACAATGTTTATGGACCTCTATCCAAAGGAGACACCAATACCCTAATCAAGTTTGTGGATCTCAATCCATAGGAGACACCAATCTCCTAACTCTACCCTGGATAGTAATTCTCTAGAAGACCTATACTTCCATTGGCCTTAGAAAATGGAACTCTATCCATAGAAGATACATATCCTCCTTGCTCTAGCTGGATACATCTATCCTCAACTTTGTCACCTCCAAAGCTTTGTCTCAAAATTGCACTAAACACAGACCTTTGATCTAGAACAAATCTGTCCTCAATCTATGTCTCTGGTCTAGCACAAACTTATCCTTAAATCTACACCAAACTCTATCCTCAAATTTGTATTAAACACAATCCTTCAGTCTAGCACTAATCTATCCTCAATATATGTCCTCAAGCCTTAACTCAAATATTGAATCAATCTCAAATCAACTCTACTGGATCTAACCCAAACCTTAACTCAATATTTGAGCAAATCAATCAATCAACTCTTCTCACAAGCCTTCTCAAATACTTATCTCAAATATGCCTTGTAAGCTTCCACAAAAGCTCACACCAATATGTCCTCATGTTTTCTCTAGAAATTGTTCAATCTTCTTAATAAGTTCTCACAAGAACTTATCCAAATATGCTCTCAATCTACATTGTAAGCTTCCATAAAATCTTACCCAAATATGTCCACAAGTCTTCTTAAGACTTACCTCAAATCTGCTCAACAAGTCCAAACTAGAACTTGTCCAATATCATAAAAACATAAAGATAATTGTTAGAGACTCGATATGCTCTACACTCATCTCAATGCTCAATCAATTTCAATCACTCTCTTAGAAACATATATAGAATTTTTAGAGACTCAATATGCTTCACATTCATCACAATGCTCAATATCTTTCTCAAATCAATTCAAAATATAGAAAAAAAAAATCACATAACTTGAACAATAACTTCACACATTCACTTGACTAAGCTCAATCAACTCTACTCAACCAATCACATAATGAAATGATCCTTGCTCACAAACCCTAGTCCAAGCATATGAATACTCACTCAAATATTTCCAACAATGCTTTATCAACCAATCTCACATAACAATGATACTCATGTTCTTTCCAAATCCTAGTTCAAGTTCTTCACTCAACAACTCACTTCAACAACAATGCTTATAAGACAATATTCACATAACAATGCTACTCATGTTCTTTGCAAACTCTAGTTCAAGTTCTTCATTCAATAACTCACTTCAAAAACAATGCTTATAAAACAAGGTTTTATCAAAAACTTTTAATTCCAGAAAACCTTGAAGCATTAATTCAAAACACTTTCAACAATGCAAACCAAACAGTCCTTTTCACTCCAACTTTTCATTCACAATTTTCAAAAATCACTCACTAGGAATAATATGCCCATGCCTTTTGTTGGATGTAGAAGTGCCTTTAGAAAACCTGTCTCAATCACAATTTTCTTCTTTCCAATTCCAATGGTTTCATGCAAAAATTTCACACAAAAATAACAAGTCCTAATTACACCTTATCATCTCCAAGCTTCAAAATTAAGTCCCATTTAAATTTACCAAAACAAATATACGTAAACCTTATTACTCCTTTTAAAAATATATTTCTCTTTTAATAGAAATCCCTATATGTATCTTCAAACTTTAGAACACCTATTCAAAATAAAGCCCTTGTAACTCCCAACTTATTACTTATACCTTAATGCTCAAATATTATATATTAAAAAAAAAACTTTAAGACATAAATCCTTATTTCTTCCAACTTTTAATTAATTAAAGAGCCCCCAAAAAATTGATTCATACCTTAATGCTTTCAAAACTATTTGCATTGTTGTCAGCATAGGAAATTGAACCTGTGATTCTCGCTAGCCTACACCCTATCGTGAGAGGGTAAACAACTTGGGCTAGCATCCCACTTGAGTTTAAGGAGTATGTGCTCCTCATTTACCTTTACAATCGACGCTCAAAAAAACTTTAAAACTTTTCTCTCGCCTAGTCTCTAACCCGAGACCTGTGTTTCGTCACTCGACCTTACAACCAACTCTGCTGCAGGAGTGAATGAGATCAGTAGGAAGAAGAATTAATTTATTTTCTATTCTTTTTGACAATGAACACATGTATGTCATCATCCAATCACTTATCGAATTCCATGCAGAGCTTTAATAAACGTGTAACAGCTAATAGAAAACCTCCTCGATCTTTGTGCATATCCTTTGTGTGTCTTATGCCTTTGTTTTCGATTTTTACACTGTATCCCATTTTTTTGTGCTCTTCAGATTTTGCAAGTTTTTATTATATCACTCACATACCATATCCTATTTTTTAAAACCTTTGATGGGATTTTTAATATAGTATGGCTTTAATTTAAAAGTCATCATCCTTTGTTTCCATGAAGACATGAGCTTGTTTTAAGTTGACTCGTCGGCGCATTTTAAGGGCCCATTAGAATATTCAAATTTAAATATTTTTAAACATGGCACCCAAATTTATTAAAATTTCCCAACAAAAAATGATGCCCAAATTTATTAAAGGATATTAATATTAAATTATTTAAATCTTAAATTTAAATAATTAAATTTTAAATCATTTAAATTATTTGAATCACATAACTTTTGGGCATTAAATATTATAATAAAATATTATAATATTATTTTTCTTAAGCCATTCAATTACTCTTTAAGCTATTTTAGACCACCTGGAATCCATTTTCTTGCACTTTGGGCCACATCTGACTTCCTAGAACCGGGCTATCCTTCTACACTTATTGGAGAATCTGAAATTGATGCTCCCACTAAAACTACCACTGACTGATGTTTAAAGCTTGACATCAATGACTACTCACTCTTGATATCAATGACAACTTATCACTCAAAATGTCCAACAATCTCCCCCTTTTTCATTGATGGTAACCCAAATTATTTTTACCAAATCTTGACCTTTTTCTTGTTCTGCTCCCCTTGGGAAATTGCTCCTCCTGGCTCAATGCTCTCTTAAAATCTCTCCTATTTACTCAAATCTCTCCCCCTTCGAAATCAATGGGAAAGGGTCACCTTTGGGGCTCGGGGCTAAGAATGAGTCTCTTAGCTTAGCCCCTCCCCCACCTCCTCTTGAGGTGGTTAGTTTTGGGGTGGGAGTAAATCTACTCCCATCATGCAATGTTCCTTTCCTTTTTTAGCTTTATTTTTCCATACTTTTGAAATCATACCTTTTTGAACCTTTTGAAAATCCTCTTTCTTGTTCATTTCCCTATTCTTGTTTATGTCACTTTGTCTATTCTTGTTTATGTTCTTGTTCATATCCATGTTCTTGCTTGGTTCTAGAATGTATGCTCTACACAAATTTGTTGTATTTCCATCATCTACATTATTCAATGCATATTCTACCTTTATTTTTTTATTTTTGCGTTGTATCCCCTTTTTCGTGTGCTCTTCAAATTTTGCAATTTTTTATTATATCACTCACACACCATATCCTATTTTTTAAAACCTTTGATAGTTTTTTTTTATATAGTATGGATTTAATTTAAAAGTTGTCGGACCTTGTTTCCTTGAAGACATGAGCTTTTTCTAGGTCGACTCGTCGATGCCTTTTAAGGGCCCATTGGAATATTTAAATTTAAATCTTTTTAAACATGGTGCCCAACTTTATTAAAAGTGCCCAACAAAAAATGATGCGTAACTTTATTAAAGGATATTAATATTAAATTATTTAAATCTTAAACTTAAATAATTTAAATATTAAAACATTTAAATTATTTGAATCACATAACTTTTGGGCATTTAATATTATAATATTATTTTGCTTAAGCCATCCAATTGCTCTTTAAGCTATTTTGGACCACCCTGAATCCATCTTCTTGCACTTTGGGCCACATCTGACTTCCTGGAATTGAGCTATCCTTCTGCACTTATTGGAGAACCTGAAACTGATGCTACCTATTAAAACTGCCACTGACTAATGTTGAAGGCTTGACATTAATGACTAATCACTCTTGACATCAATGACAACTTATCACTCAAAATGTCCAACAATCTCCCCCTTTTTCATTGATGGCAACCCAATTATTTTTACCAAATCTTGACCCTTGTTTTTGTTCTACTCCCCTTGGGAAATTGCTCTCCTTGGCTCAATGCTCTCTTCAAATATCTCCTCTTTACTCAAATACTAAATCTCTCCTCCTTAATCAAATCTCTCCCCCTTTTACATCAATGGCAAAGGGTAACCTTTGGGGCTGGGGGATTAGAATGCGTCTCTTAGCTTAGCCCCTCCCCCACATCCTCTTGAGGTGATTAGTTTTGGGGTGGGAGTAAATCTAATCCCATAATTCAATGTTCCATTCATTTTTCAGCTTTATTTTTCATACTTTTTAAATCATACCTTTTTGAACCTTTTGAAAATCCTCTTTCTTGTTCATGTCCCTATTCTTGTTTATGTCCCTGCGTCTTTTTCTATTCCTATTCTTGTTCCTGTTCATATCCATGTTCCTGCTTGGTTTTGGAATGTATGATCTAAACCACTTTGTTGTATGCCCATAATTGGAGCATTTATAACATTGAATTTTATGATTCCTTGGAGGTGCAAATGTCTTAAAGTTCCTCCTGGTGAAGACAAATCCTTTCCTATCATTAACCCTGTAATTAACTGCATTATGACCAAACTGATTATAAAAGTAACAATACTCTTGAAAGAGATGTCCATTTCTAAAATTCCCATATTCCTGTCTTCCATGTGTCCTACACTATGAAGCCTTTTTTCAAACCTATGACATGAGAAGCATCTTCCATTGAATAATGCTTGCCTTGACTGCATTGATCTCTTAGTCTCTTCTTTCCTGTGGTGTTTCATGTTCCATCTATTTCTCATTTGTGCATTGTTCCTTTCCTTGTTGATCTTTCTATTTTCCAACTTATCCTTAGAAGTCTCATTTTCTCTTTCATTCTTCTTTTCTGAAGCTTCTTCCCTTTTTGTGCTTGAGCTTGACTCTCCTTTTTCTACTTCTTGTTTCCCTTTTTCTTCTTCAGAACTAAGTCCTATTTTGGTGACTGATTATCTTTGTGCATTGATAATCTTGTCCAAAATCTTTGAATTTTCATCAAACTTGTGTAGCTTTTCCTTATAACCTTTTACTTCCATCCTTAGTGAAACTATGTCATGCTCTAATATTTCACAATCTAGATCTTTTATCTTTAATTTTTTGGTCATACCTTCTTCAATTTTCCTTGTCTTTTCAACCTTGATTTCCTATAGAAACTTTGTTTTTGTTTTCTCATCTTCTTGAGCTTGAATCCTTAATCTTGAGTTCTTCATTTTTAGTTCTTTGAGATTGACACTAAGTATGTTACATTCTTGCTCTTTTACCTTTGACTATTCAACCATATCCTTTTTAGCTCTCCTTACCTTTTCAACCTTATATCTCAAGTCAGAGAGATCTTGTAGAATATGTCTTACATTTCTCATTTTCTTGTATTTGAGCCTTCAATTCTAAATTCTATATTTTCAATTCAACAAGTTCCTTAATAGTGGCTTCCTCTTTCTATTTTTCTAAATTTTCTATAGGGGCATCTCTTTTTTATTTTATTATTAAAAGTAGAGTTTCTTCTTCATACCTATTTTTACTACCCCTGTTATCATTTATATCCATTTCATATTCACTACTATTGAACCCATGATAATATATTGCATCATGACAGAGTTGATCATAAACAAAGAACTCTTCACCTTCTTGTGGATAATAAGTTGCATGGTGACCTATATTCCTACATTTGATACAAAACTTTATCAATATAATATTTTCTCCACTGCTTGATTCATATTTTGAATCTATTTCTATTTATCCTCCCAACACAACAATATAAAACTCATCTTCTTTTTCTTTTATGACCGTGTGTGTTCTTTTCTTCTTATGTCTCATGGTTATTCCTTTGCCTTTCTTTGCCATTTGTTTTCTTGTAAGATCTTCCTGCAAGCTGTTAAACCCTTTTTGAAGGAACCAGCTCTGATATCAATTGAATAACACAAACTTATGCTAAGAAGGGGTGAACAATATAAGATCATTTTTTACTTTTCTTTCCCAAATAGTATTATCCAATATAATCAATGTCAATATCAATAGCAATAACTAAAGTAATGCACAAATCATCACACACAATAGAGACACCAATTTAATGTGGTTCGCCCAATGTGGGCTACTCCACGGATAAAATATTTTACTAATATTTTCTCAATAAATATCTTAGGAATCTTTTCCCTATTACAATTTTTATGGACCTCTATCCAAAGGAGACACTAATACCCTAATCAAGTTCATGGATCTCTATCCATAGAAGACACAAATCTCCTAACTCTACTCTAGCTGGTGATCCTCTAGAAGACCTCTGCCTCTCCTACCCTTAGAAAATGGAACTCTATCCATAGAAGACACCTATCCTCCTTACACTAGATGGAGACCTCTATCCTAAAATTTGTTACCTCCAAAGCTTTGTCTCAAATTTGCACTAAACATAGACCTTCGATCTAGTACAAATATGTCCTCAATCTCTGTATCTGGTCTAGCACAAACCTATCCTTAAATATACATCAAAATCTATCCTCGTATATGTATTAAACACAATCCTTTGGTCTAACACAATTTTTTTCTCAATATCTATCCTCAAGACTTAACTCAAAGCTTGAATCAATCTCAAATAAAATCTACTAGATCTACCCCAAATCTTAACTCAATGTTTGAACAAATCAATCAATCAACTCTGCTCACAAGCCTTCTCGAAGACTTGTCTTAAATATTCCTTGTAAGGTTCCATAAAAGCTAACACCAATCAGTTCTCAAGTTCTCTCTAGAAATTTTCAAATCTTCTTAATAAGTCCTCACAAGAACTTATCCAAATCTACTCTCAATATGTATTGTAAGATTCTATAAAATCTTATGCAAATCTATCCACAAATCTTCTCAAAGACTTACCTCAACTCTTCTCAAAAATTCCACACTATAACTTGTCCAATATCATAGAAACATAAAGAGAATTGTTAGAGACTTGATATGCTCTACACTCATCTCAATGCTCAATCACTTTCAATCACTCTCTTGGAAATATATAGAGAATTTTTAGAGACTCAATATGCTTCACATTTATCATAATGCTCAATCTCTTTCTCAAATCAATTCAAAATATAGAATAATTTGTTTCACAAAACTTTAACAATCACTTCACACATTCACTTGACTAAGCTCAACCATCTCTACTCAACCAATCACTTAATGAAATTATCCTTGCTCACAAACCCTAGTCCAAGCATATGAATACTCACTCAAATATTTCCAACAATGCTTTATCAACCAATCTCACATAACAATGATACTCATGCTCTTTACAAACCCTAGTTTAGGTTCTTCACTCAAAAACTAACTTCAAAAACAATGCTTATTAGAAAATATTCACATAACAATGATACTCATATTCTTTGCAAACTCTAGTTCACGTTCTTCATTCAATAACTCACTTCAACAACAATGTTTATAAAAAAAAGTTTTATCAACAACTTTTAATTCTAGAAAACCTTAAAGCATTAATTCAAAACACTTTCAACAATGCAAACCAAATAGTCCTTTTCACTCCAACTTTTCATTCACAATTTTCAACAATCACTCACTAGGAATAATATGCCCATGCCTTTTTTTGGACGTAGAAGTGCCTTTAGAAAACCTTTCTCAATCACAATTTTCTTCTTTCCAATTCCAATGGTTAGATGATAAAGTATCTTTCTCAAAATTTCATGCAAAAATTTCACACAAAAATAACAAGTACTAATTATACCTTATCATCTCCAAGCTTCAAAATTAAGTCCCATTTAAATTTACCAAAACAAATATAATTAAACCTTATTACTCCTTTTAATAATATATTTCTCTTTTAATAGCAATTCCTATATGTATCTTCAAAATTTACAAAACCTATTCAAAATAAAGCCCTTGTAACTACCAACTTATTACTTATACCTTAATGCTCAAATATTATATATTTAAAAAAACTTTAAGACCTAAATCCTTATGTCTCCCAACTTTTAATTAATTAAACAAATTTCAAAAAATTGAGTCATACCTTAATGCTTTAGGCGCTTCCAAAATTGTTTATGTTGTTGTCAGCACAGGAAATTGAACCTGTGCTTCCCACTAGCCTACTCCCTATCATGAGAGGGTCAACCACTTGGTCTAGCATCCCACTTATCCTCGATCTCTGTGCATATTCTACCTTTATTTTTTATTTTCGCGTTGTATCCCCTTTTTCGTGTGCTCTTCAAATTTTGCAAGTTTTTATTATATCACTCACACACCATATCCTATTTTTTAAAACCTTTGATAGGTTTTTTTTATATAGTATGGCTTTAATTTAAAATTCGTCGAACCTTGTTTCGTTGAAGACACGAGCTTTTTCTAGGTCGACTCGTCGATGCCTTTTAAGGGCCCATTGGAATATTTAAATTTAAATCTTTTTAAACATGGTGCCCAACTTTATTAAAAGTGCCCAACAAAAAATGATGCCCAACTTTATTAAAGGATATTAATATTAAATTATTTAAATCTTAAATTTAAATAATTTAAATATTAAATCATTTAAATTATTTGAATCACATAACTTTTGGGCATTTAATATTATAATATTATTTTTCTTAAGCCATCCAATTGCTCTTTAAGCTATTTTGGACCACCTGGAATCCATCTTCTTGCACTTTGGGCCACATCTGACTTCCTGGAATTGAGCTATCCTTCTGCACTTATTGGAGAACCTAAAACTGATGCTACCTATTAAAAATGCCACTAACTAATGTTGAAGGCTTGACATTAATGACTAATCACTCTTGACATCAATGACAACTTATCACTCAAAATGTCCAACAATCTCCCCCTTTTTCATTGATGGCAACCCAATTATTTTTACCAAATATTGACCCTTTTTTTTGTTCTACTCCCCTTGGGAAATTTCTCTCCTTGGCTCAATGCTCTCTTCAAATATCTCCTCTTTACTCAAATACTAAATCTCTCCTCCTTACTCAAATCTCTCCCCCTTTGACATCAATGGCAAAGGGTAACCTTTGGGGCTCAGGGATTATCATGCATCTCTTAGCTTAGCCCCTCCCCCACATCCTCTTGAGGTGATTAGTTTTGGGGTGGGAGTAAATCTAATCCCATCATGCAATGTTCCATTCCTTTTTCAGCTTTCTTTTTCATACTTTTTAAATCATACCTTTTTGAATGTTTTTAAAATCCTCTTTCTTGTTCATGTCCCTATTCTTGTTTATGTCCCTGTGTCTTTTTCTATTCCTGTTCTTGTTCCTGTTCATATCCATGTTCCTGCTTGGTTTTGGAATGTATGCTCTACACCACTTTGTTGTATGTCCATCATTGTTGCATTTATAACATTGAATTTTATGATTCCTTGGAGGTGCAAATGTCTTAAAGTTCCTCCTGGTGAAGCCAAATCCTTTCCTATCATTAACCTTGCAATTAACTGCCTTATGACCAAACTGATTATAAAAGTAATAATACCCTTGAAAGAGATGTCCATTTCTAAAATTCCCATATTCCTTCTTCCATGTGTCCTGCACTATGAAGCCTTTTTTCAAACCTATGACATGAGAAGCATCTTCCATTGAATAATGCTTGCCTTGAATCCATTGATCTCTTAGTCTCTTATTTCCTATGGTGTTTCATGTTCCATCTATTTCTCATTTGTGCATTGTTCCTTTCCTTGTTGATCTTTCTATTTTCCAACTTATCCTTAGAAGTCTCATTTTCTCTTTCATTCTTTTTTTTCTGAAGCTTCTTCCCTTTTTGTGCTTGAGCTTGACTCTCCTTTTTCTACTTCTTGTTTCCATTTTTCTTCTTCAGAACTAAGTCCTATTTTGGTGACTGATTATCTTTGTACATTGATAATCTTGTCCAAAGTCTTTGAATTTTGATCAAACTTGTGTAGCTTTTCCTTATAACCTTTTACTTCCATCCTTAGTGAAACTATGTCATGCTCTAATATTTCACAATCTAGATCTTTTATCTTTAATTTTTTGGTCATACCTTCTTCAATTTTCCTTGTCTTTTCAACCTTGATTTCCTATAGAAACTTTGTTTTTGTTTTCTCATCTTCTTGAGCTTAAATCCTTAATATTGAGTTCTTCCTTTTTAGTTCTTTGAGATCGACACTAAGTATTTTACATTCTTGCTCTTTTACCTTTGACTATTCAACCATATCCTTTTTAGCTCTCCTTACCTTTTCAACCTTATATCTCAAGTTAGAGAGATCTTGTAGAATCTTTGTCTTACATTTCTCATATTCTTGTATTTGAGCCTTCAATTCTAAATTCTATCTTTTCAATTCAACAAGTTCCTTAATAGTGGCTTCCTCTTTCTATTTTTCTAAATTTTCTATAGGGGCATCTCTTTTTTCTTTTATTATTAAAAGTAGAGTTTCTTCTTCATACCTATTTTTACTGCCCCTGTTATCATTTATATCCATTTCATCTTCACTACTACTGAACCCATGATAATATCTTGCATCATGATGGAGTTGACCATAAACAAAGAACTCTTCACCTTCTTGTGGATAATAAGTTGCATGGTGACCTGTATTCCTACATTTGGTACAAAAATTTATCAATCTAATATTTTCTCCACTACTTGATTCATATTTTGAATCTATTTCTATTTTTCCTCCCAAAACAATAATATAAAACTCATCTTCTTTTTCTTTTATGACCGTGTGTGTTCTTTTCTTCTTATGTCTCATGGTTATTCCTTTGCCTTTCTTTGCCATTTTTTTTCTTGTAAGATCTTCCTACAAGTTGTTAAACCCTTTTCGAAGGAACCAGCTCTGATGTCAATTGAATAACACAAGCTTATACTAAGAAGGGGTGAACAGTATAAGATCGCTTTTTACTTTTCTTTTCCAAATAGTATTATCCAATATAATCAATGTCAATATCAATAGCAATAACTAAAGTAATGCACAAATCATCACACACAATAGAGACACCAATTTAATGTGGTTCACCCAATGTGGGCTACTCCACAAATAAAATATTTTACTAATATTTTCTCAATAAATATCTTAGGAATTTTTTCCCTATTATAATTTTTATGGACTTCTATCCAACAGAGACACTAATACCCTAATCAAGTTCATGGATCTCTATCCATAGAAGACACAAATATCCTAACTCTACTCTAGCTGGTGATCCTCTAGAAGACCTCTGCCTCTCCTACCCTTAGAAAATGGAACTCTATCCATAGAAGACACCTATCCTCCTTACTCTGGCTGGAGACCTCTATCCTAAAATTCGTTACCTCCAAAGCTTTGTCTCAAATTTGCACTAAACATAGACTTTTGATCTAGTACAAATATGTCCTCAATATCTGTCTCTGGTCTAGCACAAACCTATCCTTAAATCTACATCAAACTCTATCCTCGTATATGTATTAAACACAATCCTTTGGTCTAGCACAAATTTTTTCTCAATATCTCTGTCCTCAAGCCTTAACTCAAAGCTTGAATCAATCTCAAATAAAATCTACTAGATCTACCCCAAATATTAACTCAATGTTTGAACAAATCAATCAATCAACTCTACTCACAAGCCTTCTCGAAGACTTGTCTTAAATATTCCTTGTAAGCTTCCATAAAAGCTAACACCAATCTGTTCTCAAGTTCTCTCTAGAACTTTTCCAATCTACTTAATAAGTCCTCACAAGAACTTATCCAAATATACCCTCAATCTATATTGTAATATTCTATAAAATCTTATGCAAATCTATCCACAAATCTTCTCAAAGACTTACCTCAACTCTTCTCAAAAATTCCACACTAGAACTTGTCCAATCTCATAGAAACATAAAGAGAATTGTTAGAGACTTGATATGCTCTACACTCATCTCAATGCTCAATAAATTTCAATCACTCTCTTTGAAATATATAGAGAATTTTTAGAGACTCAATATGCTTCACATTCATCATAATGCTCAATCTCTTTCTCAAATCAATTCAAAATATAGAATAATTTGTTTCACAAAACTTTAACAATCACTTCACACATTCACTTGACTAAGCTCAACCAGCTCTACTCAACCAATCACTTAATGAAATTATCCTTGCTCACAAACCCTAGTCCAAGCATATGAATATTCACTCAAATATTTCCAACAATGCTTTATCAACCAATCTCACATAACAATGATACTCATGCTCTTTACAAACCCTAGTTCAAGTTCTTCACTCAAAAACTAACTTCAAAAACAATGCTTATTAGAAAATATTCACATAAAAATGATACTCATATTCTTTGCAAAATCTAGTTCACGTTCTTCATTCAATAACTCACTTCAACAACAATGCTTATAAAACAAAGTTTTATCAACAACTTTTAATTCTAGAAAACCTTGAAGCATTAATTCAAAACACTTTCAACAATGCAAACCAAATAGTCCTTTTCACTTCAACTTTTCATTCACAATTTTCAACAATCACTCACTAGGAATAATATGCCCATGCCTTTTGTTGGACGTAGAAGTGCCTTTAGAAAACCTGTCTCAATCACAATTTTCTTCTTTCCAATTCCAATGGTTAGATGATAAAGTATCTTTCTCAAAAATTTCATGTAAAAATTTCACACAAAAATAACAAGTCCTAATTATACCTTATCATCTCCAAGCTTCAAAATTAAATCCCATTTAAATTTACCAAAACAAATATAATTAAACCTTATTACTCCTTTTAATAATATATTTCTCCTTTAATAGCAATCCCTATATGTATCTTCAAAATTTAGAAAACCTTTTCAAAATAAAGCCCTTGTAACTACCAACTTATTGATGATCCAGGAACACACTTTCAGGCAGCACAAAGTACAAAATAAAAAATTAAATAATACGCAGCGGAAAAATAAAAATGTTTATTTAATTGTGCACCCTCTAACCTTTACATTCAATTGCAAATACAATTATATAGTGTGTATAACTTAGAAGGGAGAAAATAGAGGAAAGGGAGCGTGGAGGGATAAGGAGGTTGGAGGAATAAGGGGATAGGAAGGTGTGGAGGGATAAGGAGAAAGAATATAGGAGAAGAAATAGGAGGGGAGTTAGGAAGAATAGGATAGAGGAATTTGCCGACAACTCTTGCCGACAAAACAAAAGTGTTTTCACACTTAGGACTTAGAAAAAGATTTTTCTAAGCCACTTACAAAGAAACCCTATTCACACTTGCAACATTCTCCCCCTTAAAGTTGAGAGAACTGACCACACAGTCTCTCAGCTTTACAAATTGAGCTTTAGTCATCGCCTTGGTGAAGATGTCCGCGACGTTCTCCAAAGTGTGACAGTATTGAAGCTCAACAATTTCATGTTCCACCATATCTCTGATGAAGTGGTACTTCATATCAAAATGCTTCGTTCTGCTATGGTGGATAGGATTATATGCCAATTGAATGGCACTGATGTTGTCGCAGTAGATTCTGGTCGGACCACTTTGTTGTTCTCCAATCTCTTCTAGTACTTTCCTTAGCCACAAGGCTTGAGTACTTGCATAAGTAACTGCTATATACTCAGCTTCTATTGAAGATAGCGCTACTACTGTCTGCTTTTTGGAACTCCAAGTTATTAGTCCTGATCCAAGACTAAAACAGTTTCCTGATGTTGACTTCCTGTCATCAATATTGCTACCCCAATCACTATCGCTGAAGCCTACAAGCTTGATAGTGTTACATTTATGGTATTGGATTCCAAAATCCAATGTACCTTTCACATATCTCAAAATTCTTTTAGCCGCTCGCAAATGCAACTCATATGGGTTAGACATAAATCTAGAAACAAGAGATACAACATACTGAATATCCGGTCCGGTGTTGGCGAGAAACATCAAACTCCCAACCATGCTTCCGAAAGTGGTCACATCAACTTTTGGTGCTCCATCATCTTTGCTTAATTGGATCCCATGTCCAACTGGAGTTGCAATCGGTTTGCAATGCTCCATAGCAAACTTCTTGATCATATCCCGAGCATACTTATGTTGATAGATGAAGATCCCTGTATCTGATTGATGAACCTCCATTCCAAGGTAGTAGTGCATTAAGCCAAGATCCTTCATCTCAAACTGCGTCATCATGGAGTGTTTGAACTCCATATTCATTTTTTCATTACTACCCATAAAAATGAGATCATCCACATACAAGCAAACTATGAGGATGTCATTACCTTGCTTTAGGTAGTAGAGTGTGGGTTCATTTTTGCTCCTGGTGAACCCATAATCTTTGAAGTACCCATCAATGCGTGAGTACCAAGCTCTTGGTGCTTGTTTAAGACCATAGAGTGCCTTCTTCAATCTGTAAACAAGGTGTTCCTTACCTTGCTCTTCAAATCCCTGTGGTTGCTCAACGTACACTTCTTCTGTCAAGTAACCATTGAGAAATGCACTCTTTACATCCATGTGTTGGACTTTCCATCCTTTGTGTGCAGCTAAGGCAAGAACTGTTCTGATAGTCTCCTGTCTGGCTACAGGAGCAAAAGTCTCTTCATAATCAATTCCATATTTCTGAGTAAAACCCTTTGCTACTAATCTTGCCTTGTGCTTCTCAATGCTTCCATCAGCATTAAACTTGGTCTTGAAGATCCATTTACAGCCAACACATTTCTTTCCTTTAGGAAGCTTCACGAGCTCCCAAGTGTCATTGTTTTTTATAGAGGTTATCTCCTCTTTCATGGCATCTTGCCAAATCTTCTGAGTACATGCCTTCTCATAACTAGAAGGTTCAATCTGTGCACTAGTTAACAAAGCATAGTTAACTTGATCTCCCCTAGGTTCCTGCTGGGATTCATCATCACCATACAAGTGCATACTTTCTAATCTGTGTAAAACAGATTCCATTTCACTAGCTTGACTCCTAGTGTATCTTCTTGAAAAAATTTTATCCAACATCTGAGATGATGGATGATACTGTAGAGTTCTCTTACCTTTGGATGGTAAATCAATGTCCATTGGTGAGGAACTTACTGATCACTGTGGAGAAGGACTTGGTGAAGAAGTTGAATCAGAAGATGGACTTGGAGGATGTGTGGGAGGAGACTGCTTTCCTTTCTGTGGTATCTGCGGTTGCACCTGCTGAGCAACTATATCAGTGGCTTCAACATCACTGAATATTTGGGGCTTACCCCACTCTCCCCCTTCATCAAAAATCACATCCCTTGAAATCACTATCTTTCGAGTTGTAGGATTGTAGAGTCTATAACCCTTTGTGTTTTCACAATATCCTACAAAAATGCATGCTTGACTCTTTGGATCAAGCTTCTTTCTCAGCTCATCAGGAATGTGAGCATATGCCAATGAACCAAATACTCTGAAATACTTCACATTTGGTTTCTTACCATACCAGGCTTGGTAAGGTGTCTTCCCTTTCAAACTTGAAGTAGGACTTCTGTTCAAGATGTGAACACTAGTCCTTGTTGCATCTCCCCAATATGAATTACTCAAATGCTTTGTCTGAAGCATTGATCTTGCCATCTCCACAATGGTGCGATTCTTCCTTTCTGCTACACCATTTTGCTGTGGAGTGTAGGCAGTTGTGAACTGCCTCTTGATGCCATGATGTTTACAAAAATTCAAAAACTGATTAGAGGAGTATTCTCCTCCTTTATCTGATCTAAGACATTTTACAAAATATCCACTCTCACTTTCAAATTTTGCTTTAAAATCAACAAAGCATGCAAATGCTTCATCCTTATGCTTCAAAAAATATATCCAACACATTCTTGTGCAATCATCAATAAAAAGTAGGAAGTAAGAGTGGTTACCTAGACTCTTGGTCTGCATCGGACCACAGATATCTGAATGCACTAACTGGAGTGGATAGCTGGCCCGCCATGCTTGTCCATGAGGAAATTTTGATCTGGCATGCTTGCCCAAGGCACACCCTTCACAGACTTCCTTACTATCTTGAATTTTGGGAAGTCCAGTTACCATTGCTTGTGAAGTTAGCATTTTCAAACTTGCTGAATTCAAATGACCATATCTCAAGTGCCATAGGACACTTGGATTGGTAATAGCAACATTTGCTAATTCTAACTTATTTCCTCTTGGCTGGCCAAACTTTAAAGGGAATAATCTATTCTTTGACATTGGCACTTGTGTAATGATTCTATTACTATTGTTCTTGTCAAAAATGGTGCATTTACCCTCATCAAAAATCAACTTGTAATTCTTTTCAAGCATTTGACCAACACTTAAAAGATTGTGTTGAAGATGAGGTGTGTAATAGATATCACTTACTTGCTTGACGCCTTCTTTCGTTGGAACCTCCATGGCTCCAATGCCTTCAACTGCCAATGACTTGTCATCTCCCAATCGGATGCTGGATTTGTATGAGGAGTCTAAAGTAGCAAAGAGTTCTTCTTTGCCACTCATGTGATTTGAACACCCAGTGTCCAAAATCCATGTATCATTCATATTTTGCTCTGTCTGGCCATAAGAAAGAAAGAGATTTGTGGACTCTTCCTCTTCTCCAAAATTTCCAAACTGACTGCTCTGGTTGCTGCTGCTTCCTTGCGAAGACTTTGACCAACAATCTCGAGCATAATGGCCAGGTTTGCCACAATTGTAGCAAACTTGTTTTGATTTATCTCCTCCTTTTCCTTTGCCGATTGTTTCCCTCTATTTTTTTGTTGTCCTCCTCTATTCTGATTTCCTCCTCTGTTGGATGATCCTCCTCTGTTAGGAGTTCCTCCTCTTTGATTATTCCTGCCTCTACCTCTTTGTTGTCCTCTACCACGGCCTCTACCTCTTCCTTCATGTGTGGCAAAAGCTTTATCATCTCCTCCATAACTGGTGGTAGGAGTTTCCTGTAACCTCTCTTCATGTGAGAGAAGTGAACCAGTTAGGGCATCAAAAGACAACGAGGTTAAGTCTTTGGATTCTTCAATAATTATTGCAACAGAATTCCACTTTGGAAGAAGTGTTCTCAACACTTTCTTCACCATAACCTCTGGCTTAATATCTTCCCCTAGTGTGACCATTTTATCAACTACGGCTTTCACTCGCACGCAGTAATCTCCCACTTTTTCATTTTCTTGCATCCTGAGATTTTCAAAATCTCGTTTCAATGTTTGCAGCTTTACCTGTTTTACTTGGTCACTACCTCTATAGCTTTCTTTTAGGGCATTCCAGGCATCTTGTGCAATTACATAAGAGGCAACCCTAGGGAAGATACTTTTATCTAGGGCAGCATGTATGTGATAAAGGGCGAAAGCATTGTTTTTCTGTGCTTCTTTTCTAGCCTTTTTATCAGCATTAGAGAAAGTTGCCCATTCAGCAGCAGTAGGTTCAGTATAGCCCTCTTCGACTACATCCCATAAACCTTTTCCTATCAAAAGGGTTTTCATTTTAATAGACCAATACTCATAATCTCCTCCATTAAATTCAGGAATCGGCAGACTAGTATTGGACGCCATTTCAAAAAACAAACTTTATTTGAAGCAAACAAGTACTATAAAGTAGTACAAAGAGATTAATGATTCAAATCAAATCTCGCCTTTTTAGAACATTCAGGTTCTGCTTCGAACTGCTGCTGATGACTATGACCTCAGGTTCTTCAGGATCCACTTCCTCTGGATCTTCTTCTTCTTCTTCTTCTTCTTCTTCATCTTCTTCTTCTTCGTCTTCTTCTTCTTTGTCTTCTTCTTCTGCTGCTGCTTCTGGTTCAGGAGAGCGTGGTGAATAGCTCTCACTTGATTCTGCTACCCGTACACCAGGTGTATAACTGGCACTTGCTTGGTCCTCTGGTACAACTTCCACAGTCTCGGACTCTTCAATCCTTTGTCCGAAGATGTTGTCTTCAGAATCTCCCTCGTACCCTGAATCCGGTTTCCTCAGATGATCAATCACCTGATTTTCCAGCTGACAAAAAACTGTATGGAGACTTGTTCGTCGAACCCTTTCATCAAAGGATTCCGGTGTCTCTCTTCTCAAAATCGAGAGAAGTGCATTATAGCACCCCACTGACCGGATCATCTAACATTTCAAGGGCACATTATTTCTCCTTTTTCAAATGCTCATCAAACAAGGTTTTTAAAAATTTTATAAAGTCTTTAAAAAAAATTAATAAATTTTTATATTTTTTTAAATTACCTTTTAAATAAATTATTAAAAAGATAATTTAAAAAAAATATATAATTTAAAAAATATTAAATAATTTAAAACTTTAAAAAATTTCTAAAACCAAAAAATAAAACTTTTTTTACCTTGCACGCGGGCGAACTCGAACCCGCGACCTCCTGAGCGCTGGCGGGCACTTTTTGCCGCTGCACCAAGCGGCTCGGCTGAAACCAAAAGGGACCACGTTCCCTTTATTCCTCGGTGGCGATGATTTAAAAAAAATATATATTTTATGCTCCCAGCGGGATTCGATCCCGAGCTGTCTCCCCGCTAGCGGACCGCCTTGTCTGCTAGGCTACGTCCCTCGGACGTGTCTCAAAGGCGAGACGGGTGTTAAAACAATGGTGGCCGCAATTTAAAAAAAAAACGGTGAATTTTATTTATCCCACATGCGCTGTGTGGGAGGCGCAGGCGGGGTTTATCAACCCAAAGACGCACAGAGTCTTCCAATTGCCTTCGGGAAATCACAGTTGCTTTGTTTTGCCGCCAATACCTCCAATCGCAAGCTGCCACGTCGACGAATCACAAACTGCCATGTGGCAAAATTTTGAACCAATCACACATCGCCATGTCAACTACCACCATAGCTTCTTCGATCTGTGTGTCGTCAACTGCCACCTCAGCGTCACCACATTAGCCACCTCGATCCACGTGTTGTCCAGTCAGCACCTAGCTAGCCGCCACATGTTGCCTCAAAATATGTGCTGAACCTGTTGCCTGCTACCACGTGTCAAATCGAGATCCATGCTGAGCTTGCACATGATTCATCTTGGGATCCATGCCCGATCTACCTCGAGATCTATGCCTGAACCTGCTCGTGATATGCCTCAAGATTCGAGCCCTGCTAGCAACTCCTCGACCTGCACGCCTGACACCTGCCTCGAGAATCATGCCTGACTGACTGGCTCTGATACCAGTGATGATCTAGGAACACACTTTTAGGCAACACAAAGTACAAAATAAAAAATTAAATAATACGTAGCAGAAAAAATTAAAAAATTTATTTAATTGTGCACCCTCTAACCTTTACATTCAATTGCAAATACAATTATATAGTGTGTATAACTTAGAAGGGAGAAAATAGAGGAAAGGGAGCGTGGAGGGATAAGGAGGTTGGAGGAATAAGGGGATAGGAAGATGCAGAGGGATAAGGAGAAAGAATATAGGAGAAGAAATAGGAGGGGAGTTAGGGAGAATAGGACAGAGGGAAAATTTGCCGACAACACTTGCCGACAAAACTTAAGTGTTTTCACACTTAGGACTTAGAAAAAGATTTTTCTAAGCCACTTAAGTAGAAACCCTATTCACACTTGCAACACTTATTACCTATACCTTAATGCTCAAATATTATATATTTGAAAAAAATTTAAGACCTAAATCCTTATGTCTCCCAAATTTTAATTAATTAAACAGCCCCCAAAAAATTGAGTCATACCTTAATGCTTTAGGCGCTTCCAAAACTGTTTATGTTGTTGTCAGCACAGGAAATTGAACCTGTGCTTCCCGCTAGCCTACTCCCTATCAGGAGAGGGTCAACCACTTGGTCTAGCATCCCACTTATCCTCGATCTCTATGCATATTCTACCTTTATTTTTTTATTTTTGCGTTGTATCCCCTTTTTGGTGTGCTCTTCAAATTTTGCAAGTTTTTATTATATCACTCACACACCATATCCTATTTTTTAAAACCTTTGATAGGTTTTTTTTATATAGTATGGATTTAATTTAAAAGTCGTCAGACCTTGTTTCCTTGAAGACATGAGCTTTTTCTAGGTCGACTCATCGATGCCTTTTAAAGGCCCATTGGAATATTTAAATTTAAATCTTTTTAAACATGGTGCCCAACTTTATTAAAAGTGCCCAACAAAAAATGATGCCTAACTTTATTAAAGGATATTAATATTAAATTATTTAAATCTTAAATCATTTAAATTATTTGAATCACATAACTTTTGGGCATTTAATATTATAATATTATTTTGATTAAGCCATCCAATTGCTCTTTAAGCTATTTTGGACCACTTGGAATCCACTTCTTGCACTTTGGGCCACATCTGACTTCCTAGAATTGAGCTATCCTTCTGCACTTATTGGAGAACCTGAAATTGATGCTACCTATTAAAACTTCCACTGACTAATGTTGAAAGCTTGACATTAATGACTAATCACTCTTGACATCAATGACAACTTATCACTCAAAATGTCCAACAATCTCCCCCTTTTTCATTGATGGCAATCCAATTATTTTTACAAAATCTTGACCCTTTTTTTTGTTCTACTCCCCTTTAGAAATTGTCTCCTTGGCTCAATGCTCTCTTCAAATATCTCCTCTTTACTCAAATACTAAACCTCTCCTCCTTACTCAAATCTCTCCCCCTTTGACATCAATGGCAAAGGGTAACCTTTGGGGCTTGGGGATTAGAATGCATCTCTTAGCTTAGCCCCTCCCTCACATCCTCTTGAGGTGATTAGTTTTGGGGTGGGAGTAAATATAATCCCATCATGCAATGTTCCATTCCTTTTTCAGCTTTCTTTTTCATACTTTTTAAATCATACCTTTTTGAATGTTTTTAAAATCCTCTTTCTTGTTCATGTCCCTATTCTTGTTTATGTCCCTGTGTCTTTTTCTATTCCTGTTCTTGTTCCTATTCATATCCATGTTCCTGCTTGGTTTTGGAAAGTATGATCTAAACCACTTTGTTGTATGCCCATCATTGTTGTATTTATAACATTGAATTTTATGATTCCTTGGAGGTGCAAATGTCTTAAAGTTCCTCCTGGTGAAGCCAAATCCTTTCCTATCATTAACCCTGCAATTAACTGCCTTATGACCAAACTGATTATAAAAGTAACAATACCCTTGAAAGAGATGTCCATTTCTAAAATTCCCATATTCTTGTCTTCCATGTGTCCTGCACTATGAAGCTTTTTTCAAACCTATGACATGAGAAGCATCTTCCATTGAATAATGCTTGCCTTGACTCCATTGATCTCTTAGTCTCTTCTTCCCGGTGGTGTTTCATGTTCCATCTATTTTTCATTTATGCATTGTTCTTTTCCTTGTTGATCTTTCTATTTTCCAACTTATCCTTAGAAATCTCATTTTCTCTTTCATTCTTCTTTTCTGAAGCTTCTTCCCTTTTTGTGCTTGATCTTGACTCTTCTTTTTCTACTTCTTGTTTCCCTTTTTCTTCTTCAGAACTAAGTCCTATTTTGGTGACTAATTATCTTTGTGCATTGATAATCTTGTCCAAAGTCTTTGAATTTTCATCAAACTTTTGTAGCTTTTCCTTATAACATTTTACTTCCATCCTTAGTGAAACTATGTCATGCTCTAATATTTCACAATCTAGATCTTTTATCTTTAATTTTTTGGTCATACCTTCTTCAATTTTCCTTGTCTTTTCAACCTTGATTTCCTATAGAAACTTTGTTTTTGTTTTCTCATATTCTTGAGCTTGAATCCTTAATCTTGAGTTCTTCCTTTTTAATTCTTTGAGATCAACACTAAGTATTTTACATTCTTGCTCTTTTACCTTTGACTATTCAACCATATCCTTTTTAGCTCTCCTTACCTTTTCAACCTTATATCTCAAGTTAGAGAGATCTTGTAGAATCTGTGTCTTACATTTCTCATATTCTTGTATTTGAGCCTTCAATTCTAAATTCTATATTTTCAATTCAACAAGTTCCTTAATAGTGGCTTCCTCTTTCTATTTTTCTAAATTTTCTATAGGGGTATCTATTTTTTCTTTTATTATTAAAAGTAGAGTTTCTTCTTCATACCTATTTTTACCGCCCCTGTTATCATTTATATCCATTTCATCTTCACTACTACTGAACCCATGATAATATCTTGCATCATGACGGAGTTGACCATAAACAAAGAACTCTTCACCTTCTTGTGGATAATAAGCTGCATGATGACCTGTATTCCTACATTTGATACAAAACTTTATCAATCTAATATTTTCTCCACTATTTGATTCATATTTTGAATCTATTTCTATTTTTCCTCCCAACACAAAAATATCAAACTCATCTTCTTTTTCTTTTATGACCATGTGTGTTCTTTTCTTCTTATGTCTCATGGTTATTCCTTTGCCTTTCTTTGCCATTTGTTTTTTTGTAAGATATTTCTGCAAACTGTTAAACCCTTTTCGAAGGAACCAACTCTGATATCAATTGAATAACACAAGCTTATACTAATAGGGGGTGAACAGTATAAGATCACTTTTTACTTTTCTTTCCCAAATAGTATTATCCAATATAATCAATGTCAATATCAATAGCAATAACTAAAGTAATGCACAAATCATCACACACAATAGAGACACCAATTTAGTGTGGTTCACCCAATGTGGGCTACTCCACGGATAAAATATTTTACTAATATTTTCTCAATAAATATCTTAGGAATCTTTTCCCTATTACAATTTTTATGGACCTCTATCCAAAGGAGACACTAATACCCTAATCAGGTTCATGGATCTCTATCCATAGGAGACACAAGTATCCTAACTCTACTCTAGTTGGTGATCCTCTAGAAGACCTCTGCCTCTCCTGCCATTAGAAAATGGAACTCTATCCATAGAAGACACCTATCCTCCTTACTCTGGCTAGAGACCTCTATCCTAAAATTTGTTACCTCCAAAGCTTTGTCTCAAATTTGCACTAAACAAAGACCTTCAATCTAGTACAAATATGTCCTCAATATCTGTCTTCGGTCTAGCACAAACCTATCCTTAAATATACATCAAAATCTATCCTCGTATATGTATTAAACAAAATCCTTTGGTCTAGCACAATTTTTTTATCAATATCTGTCCTCAAGCCTTAACTCAAAGCTTGAATCAATCTCAAATAAAATCTACTAGATCTACCCCAAATCTTAACTCAATGTTTGAACAAATCAATCAATCAACTCTACTCACAAGCCTTCTCGAAGACTTGTCTTAAATCTTCCTTGTAAGCTTCCATAAAAGCTAACACCAATCTGTTTTCAAGTTCTCTCTAGAACTTTTCCAATCTGGTTAATAAGTCCTCACAAGGACTTATCCAAATCTACTCTCAATCTGTATTGTAAGATTCTATAAAATCTTACGCAAATCTATCCACAAATCTTCTCAAAGACTTACCTCAATTCTTCTCAAAAATTCCACACTAGAACTTGTCCAATCTCATAGAAACATAAAGAGAATTGTTAGAGACTTGATATGCTCTACACTCATCTCAATGCTCAATCACTTTCAATCACTCTCTTGGAAATATATAGAGAATTTTTAGAGACTCAATATGCTTCACATTCATCATAATGCTCAATATCTTTCTCAAATCAATTCAAAATATATAATAATTTGTGTCACAAAACTTTAACAATCACTTCACACATTCACTTGACTAAGCTCAACCATCTCTACTCAACCAATCTTTTAATGAAATTATCCTTGCTCACAAACCCTAGTCCAAGCATATGAATACTCACTCAAATATTTCCAACAATGCTTTATCAACCAATCTCACATAACAATGATACTCATGCTCTTTACAAACCCTAGTTCAAGTTCTTCACTCAAAAACTAACTTCAAAAACAATGCTTATTAGAAAATATTCACATAACAATGATACTCATATTCTTTGCAAACTCTAGTTCACGTTCTTCATTCAATAACTCACTTCAACAACAATGTTTATAAAACAAAGTTTTATCAACAACTTTTAATTCTAGAAAACCTTGAAGCATTAATTCAAAACACTTTCAACAATGCAAACCAAATAATCCTTTTCACTTCAACTTTTCATTTACAATTTTCAACAATCACTCACTAGGAATAATATGCCCATGCCTTTTGTTGGATGTAGAAGTGCCTTTAGAAAACCTGTCTCAATCACAATTTTCTTCTTTCCAATTCCAATGGTTAGATGATAAAGTATCTTTCTCAAAAATTTCCACACAAAAATAACAAGTCCTAATTATACCTTATCATCTCCAAGCTTCAAAATTAAGTCCCATTTAAATTTACCAAAACAAATATAATTAAACCTTATTACTCCTTTTAATAATATATTTCTCTTTTAATAGCAATCCTTATATGTATCTTCAAAATTTAGAAAACCTATTCAAAATAAAGCCCTTGTAACTACCAACTTATTACTTATACCTTAATGCTCAAATATTATATATTTAAAAAAACTTTAAGACCTAAATCCTTATGTCTCCCAACTTTTAATTAATTAAATAGCCCCCAAAAAATTGAGTCATACCTTAATGCTTTAGGCGCTTCCAAAACTGTTTATGTTGTTGTCAGCATAGGATATTGAACCTGTGCTTCCCGCTAGCCTACTCCCTATTAGGAGAGGGTCAACCACTTGGTCTAGCATCCCTCTTATCCTCGATCTCTATGCATATTCTACATTTATTTTTTTATTTTTGCGTTGTATCCCCTTTTTCGTGTGCTCTTCAAATTTTGCAAGTTTTTATTATATCACTCACACACCATATCCTATTTTTTAAAACCTTTGATAGGTTTTTTTTATATAGTATGGTTTTAATTTAAAAGTCGTCGAACGTTGTTTCCTTGAAGACACGAGCTTTTTCTAGGTCGAATCGTCGATGCATTTTAAGGGCCCATTGGAATATTTAAATTTAAATCTTTTTAAACATGGTGCCCAACTTTAATAAAAGTGCCCAAAAAAAAATGATGCCTAACTTTATTAAAGGATATTAATATTAAATTATTTAAATCTTAAATTTAAATAATTTAAATATTAAATCATTTAAATTATTTGAATCACATAACTTTTGGGCATTTAATATTATGATATTATTTTGCTTAAGCCATCCAATTGCTCTTTAAGCTATTTTGGACCACCTGGAATCCATCTTCTTGCACTTTGGGCCACATCTGACTTCCTGGAATTGAGCTATCCTTCTGCACTTATTGGAGAACCTGAAACTGATGCTACCTATTAAAACTGCCACTGACTAATGTTGAAGGCTTGACATTAATGACTAATCACTCTTGACATCAATAACAACTTATCACTCAAAATGTCCAACAATCTCCCCCTTTTTCATTGATGGCAACCCAATTATTTTTACCAAATATTGACCCTTTCTTTTGTTCTACTCCCCTTGGGAAATTTCTCTCCTTGGCTCAATGCTCTCTTCAAATATCTCCTCTTTACTCAAATACTAAATCTCTCCTCCTTACTCAAATCTCTCCCCCTTTGACATCAATGGCAAAGGGTAACCTTTGGGGCTTAGGGATTAGAATGCATCTCTTAGCTTAGCCCCTCCCCCACCTCCTCTTGAGGTGATTAATTTTGGGGTGGGAGTAAATCTAATCCCATCATGCAATGTTCCATTCCTTTTTTAGCTTTCTTTTTCATACTTTTTAAATCATACCTTTTTGAACCTTTTGAAAATCCTCTTTCTTGTTCATGTCCCTATTCTTGTTTATGTCCCTGTGTCTTTTTCTATTCCTATTCTTGTTCCTATTCATATCCATGTTCCTGCTTGGTTTTGGAATGTATGATCTAAACCACTTTGTTGAATGCCCATCATTGTTGCATTTATTACATTGAATTTTATGATTCCTTGGAGGTGCAAATGTCTTGAAGTTCCTCTTGGTGAAGCCAAATACTTTCCTATCATTAACCCTGCAATTAACTTCCTTATGATCAAACTAATTATAAGAGTAACAATACCCTTGAAAGAGATGTCCATTTTTAAAATTCCCATATTCCTGTCTTCCATGTGTCCTACATTGTGAAGCCTTATGCCCAAACCTGTGACATGAGAAGCATCGTCCATTGAAGAAATATCGCCTTGACTCCATTGGTCTCTTAGTCTCTTCTTCCCTATGATGTATCATGTTCCACTTGTTTCTCATTTGTGCATTGTTTCTTTCCCTTTTGATATTTCTACTTTCCAACTTATCCTTAGAAGTCTCATTTTATCTTTTATTCTTCTTTTTTAAGCTTCTTCCCTTTTGGTGCTTGAGTTTGACTCTCCTTTTTTTCTTCTTGTTTCCCTTGTTCTTCTTCAAAACTAAGTCCTATTTTGGTGACTGATGATCTTTGTGCATTGATAATCCTGTCTAAAGTCTTTGAATATTTCTCAAACTTGTGTAGCTTATCCTTAGAAAATTTTACTTCCATACTTAGTGAAACTATCTCATGCTCTAATATTTCACACTCTAGATCTTTTGTATTTAATTTTTCGATCATACCTTCTTCAATTTTCCTTACCTCTTCAATCTTGATTTTTAAATTGGTGAGTTCTTGTAGAAACTTTGTTTTTATTTTCTCATCTTATTGATCTTGAATCCTTAATCTTGAGTTCTTCCTTTTAAATTTTTGATATCAAAACTAAGTATTTTACATTATTGCTCTTTTACCTTTGATTGTTCAACCATGTCCTTTTCAACTCTCCTTGCCTTTTCAGCTCTCCTTGCCTTTTCAACCTTATCTCTCAAGTCAGAGAGATCTTGTATTAGCTTTGTCTTATATTTCTCATCTTCTTATATTTGAGCCTTCAATTCTAAATTCTCTCTTTTCAATTCAACAATTTCCTTAAGAGTGGCTTCCTATATTTATTTTTCTAAATTTTATAGGAGCATCTCTTTTTTCTTCTATTATTGAAAGTAGAGGTTCTTCTTCATACCTATTTCAACTATCCTTGTTATCATTTAGATCCATTTCACCTTCACTACTACTGAACCCATGATAATATTTTACATCATGATCGATATGACCACAAACAAAGCACTCTTCACCTTCTTATGGATAATTAGTTTCATGGTGACTTGTATTCCTACATTTGGTACAAAACTTTATCAATCTGATCTTTTTTCCACTGCTTGATTCATATTTTGAATCTATTCCTATTTTTCCTCCCAACACAACAATATCAAACTCATATTCCTTTTATTTCATGACCATGTGTGTTATTTTCTTCTTGTATCTTATGGTTCTACCTTTGCCTTTCTTTGCCATTTGTGTTCTTGTAATATCTTCCTTCAAGTTGTTAAACCCTTTTCGAAGGAACCAGCTTTGATACCAATTTAAGAACACAAGATTATACTGAGAAGGGTGGGTGAATAGTATAAGATCACTTTTTACTTTTCTTTCCCAAACAGTATTAATCAACATAATCAATGGCAATATCAATATCAATAAATAAAGCAATGCACAAATCATCAGATACAATAGAGACACCAATTTAACGTGGTTCACCCAATGTGGTATACTCCACAGAGAAAATATTTTACTAATATTTTCTCAATAAATATCTTCAAAATCCTTTCCCTATTACAATATTTATAGACCTTTGTCCAAAGGAGACACCAATCACTTAATCAAATTTATGGATCTCTATCCACAAGAGACACCAATATCCTAACTTTGCTCTAACTGGTGATCCTCTAGAAAACCTTTGCCTCCACTTCCCTTAGAAAATGAAAATATATCCACAAAAGATACATGTCCTCCCTACTCTAGCTAGAGATCTCTGTCCTCAACTATGTCACCTCCAAAGCTCTATCTCAAATTTACACTAAACACAGTCCTTCGATCTAGCATAAATCTATCTTCAATATCTATCTCTAGTCTAACACAAACCTGTCCTCAAATCTGCACCATAATCTATCCTCAAATCTATATTAAGCATAATATTTCGGTCAAGCACAAATCTGTCCTCAATATCTATCCTCAAGCCTTAACTCAAAGCTTGACTCAATCTCAAATCATATCTATTGGATCTGCCTCAAAACTTAACTCAAGGTTTGAACAAATAAATCAATAAACTTTGCTCATAAGCCTTCTCAAATATTTATCTCAAATCTATCTTGTAAGCTTCCATAAAAGCTCACACCAATCTATCATCAATTTCTCTCTAGAACTTGTCCAATATACTCAAAAAGTCATCACAAGAACTTATCCAAATCTACTCACAATCTATATTTTAAGCTTCCATAAAAGCTTACCCAAATCTATCCACAATTTTTCTCAAATACTTGCCTTAAATCTTCTCAACAAGTCCACACTAGAACTTGTCCAATCTCATAGAAACATAAAGAGAATGGTTAGAGACTCAATATGCTCTACATTCATCACAATGCTCAATCACTTTTAATCACTCTCTTGGAAACATATAGAGAATTGTTAGAGACTCAATATGCTTCACATTCATCACAATGCTCAATCTCTTTCTCAAATCAATTTAGAATATAGAATAATTTGTTTCATAGAACTTGAAAAATCACTTCACACATTCACTTGACTAAGCTCAACCAACTCTACTTAACCAATCACTTAATGAAATGATCCTTTCTCACAAACCCTGGTCCAAGCATATGAATACTCACTCAAATATTTCCAATAATGATTTATCAACCAATCTCACATAACAATGATACTCATGTTCTTTCCAAATCCTAGTTCAATTTCTTCACTCAAAAACGAACTTCAACAACAATGCTTATTAGAAAATCTTCACATAACAATGATATTCATGTTCTTTGCAAACTATAGTTCAAGTTTTTCATTCAATAACTCACTTCAACAACAATGCTTATAAAACAAGGTTTTATCAACAACTCTTAATTCCATAAAACCTTGAAGCGTTAATTCAAAATATTTTCAACAATGTAAACCAAACAGTCCTTTTAACTTCAACTTTTCATTCACAATTTTCAACAATCACTCACTAGGAATAATATGCCCATACCTTTTTTTTTTATGTAGAAGTGTCTTTAGAAAACCTATCTCAATCACAATTTTCTTCTTTCCAATTCCAATGGTTATATGATAAAGCATCTTTCTCAAAGCTTTCATGCAAATATTTCACACAAAAATAACAAGTCCTAATTACACCTTATCATCTCCAAGCTTCAAAATTAAGTCCCATTTAAATTTACCAAATTAAATATACTTAAACCTTATTACTCCTTTTAAGAAGATATTTCTCTTTTAATAGCAATCCCTATATGTATCTTCAAACTTTAGAACACCTATTCAAAATAAAACCCTTGTAACTCCCAACTTATTACTTATATCTTAATGCTCAAAGATTATATATTTAAAAAAACTTTAATACCTAAATCCTTATGTCTCCCAACTTTTAATTAATTAAACAGCCCCCAAAAAAATGATTCATACCTTAATGCTTTAGGCGCTTCCAAAAATATTTGCATTGCTATCAGCATAGGAAATCAAACATGTGCTTCCCACTAGCCTGCACCTATCATGATATGGTCAACCACTTGGGCTAGAATCCCACTCAATTTTAAGGAGCACGTGCTCCTACTTCACCTTTACAACCGGTGCTCAAAAAAACTTTAAACCTTTGCTTTTGCCTAGTCTCAAACCCGAGACCTCTGTGTCGTCACTCAACCTTACAACCAACTCTTCTGCAGTGGTATATGAGATCACTAGGAAGAAGAATTAATTAATTTGCTATTATTTCAACCAATGAACACATGTACATCGCCATCCAATCACTTATTGTATTCCATGCGGAGCTTTAATAAATGTGCAACAACCAATAGAAAACCTCCTCGATCTCAGTGTGTATCCTCTGTGCATATTCTGCCTTTGCTTTCGATTTTTGTGTTGTATCCCCTTTTTTGTGTGCTCTTCAGATTTTGCAAGTTTTTATTATATCACTCACACACCATATCCTATTTTTAAAAACCTTTGATAGGTTTTTTTATATAATATGACTTTAATTTAAAATTCGTCGACCCTTGTTTCCATGAAGACACGAGCTTGTTCTAGGTCGACTCGTTGGTACCTTTTAAGGGCCTATTGGAATATTAAAATTTAAATATTTTTAAACATGGTGCCCAACTTTATTAAAAGTGCCCAACAAAAAATGATGCCCAACTTTATTAAAGGATATTAATATTAAATTATTTAAATTTTAAATTTAAATAATTTAAAAATTAAATCATTTAAATTATTTGAATCACATAACTTTTGGGCATTTAATATTATAATAAAATATTATAATATTATTTTGTTTAGGCCATCCAATTGCTCTTTAAACTATTTTGGACCACCTGGAAGCCATCTTCTTGCACTTTGGGCCACATTTGACTTCCTAGAATTGGGCTATCCTTCTACACTTATTGGAGAACCTAAAATTGATGTTGCCCACTGAAACTACCATTGACTTATGCTGAAGTCTTGACATCAATGACTACTCACTCTTGACATCAATGACAACTTATCACTCAAAATTTCCAACAGAATAATGGGCACCAATTTCAGCCACGATAATATCAAAATCCTTGTTAGCAACAATTTCAGCATCCATCCAATTATCACCAATTGGGGTATCAAAAGAGAAATAAAAAAGAACATATAGCTCAGAGGATATAATAAATTGAAGAACTATAAGAAGATACTAATGATTATGAGATCAAATATATTTTATTAATAATAATAGCTTTTGAATACACTAACATCTTGCTTGAATAGGTTACAAAAATTAGATAGTAATCATAATTCCAGATTATAGAAGAAGATCCAATTCAAAGCCATCATATGGAAGAAGATCCACATTGAATACTAAATTCTTAAATACCCAAATATTATAATATAGAGGGGGTGTTAAAAATAGATTATATTACATTATTTGGGTCATGTGAATATACCTTCCTTGGTACATACTTAGGACATTTGGTTACTTTAGTGGGAAGTTATCTAGTTGCTTCATACAATGTAATAAATGCACAAGTGTTAATGTACAATCTGTAATATTCAAGGTGTCCAATTGTACAACTAGATAGAGTGTTGGCTAAGGAACTTATCTTCCTATATATTGGCCATAGATGTAGAAGATAGAGATAGAAGTCATAGCATCACACAGTGTGTGTGGTAGATAGGTAGTAGGGTAGTGTGTGTATAAGCTATAATCACATAGCTCATTCATGGAGTAATAGCTTATATTATGGAGTGTCCATTTCCTCCATAGCTACTATTGTAATATTTTTTATCATTTCTATTTATAGCATATTGAATCATCTCACATATTTACTTTATTTCACTTTGCATATTGTGATTGATATCTCCCATTTTATGTGGCATCAAAAGCTAACAAAATTTTACTTTAACCAAAAATGCTCAAGCAAATTCACCATTCCACCGTAACTCTACATATTTCATTCATATTCATCATCATAAAATCACATCATACTTTTTAATGGTTGACATGCAATCGCATCATTGATTATATCATAATGAAATCAGTTACACATATCCATCATGGTTCAAAATATTTTTTTTAGAAATACAAAAAATATATATTTATAAGCTACTCTACTCAGTAACTTCACTAATATATTTTATACACATAACACAAATGTTATAAAAAAAGTTTATTATAAAGTATTTATCTACTCAAATAAATAAGGAAATTGTTGTTGCATTTCTGCCACGTCTTCCCATATAGCATTCTTATTTGAGTAGTGGTCCCATTGGACTTGACATTGCTATAAGCTTTATTTTATCAGGTTATTGGTTTGAAAACCAAGTACACGAACAGGTCGGACCTCAATATTTAAGGGATCGATCATCTACAAGTTGAAAACATCCAAAACATGAGTAGGATCATAAATGTATTTTCTAAAGAGAGACGCATGAAAGACATTATGAATTTTGGATAAGTTGGCTGGTAGAGCTAGTATGTACACGATAAGGCTTATCTTCGATATAATTTCAAATGGACCCACATATCTGCAGTCAATATTGGAATATTTTATTAAAATTTTAGTTGGCTTCACCCTTAAGAATACTCAGTCTCCCATAGAATATTTCTCTTAGTGTTCATTTGAGGTCTATGTAGTTCTTTTGGTAATTGACGGTCTCTTTCGGCTTCCAGTGGATTGTTTTTAATTACTCTTCTATATATTTTGCCATTTCTAATTTGATCACTACCTAATCTTCTAGATTATCTCAAGTTAAGGGAATTATGCACCATATCTAACACATGGCTTCAAATGGTTCCATACCTATTGATGCATGGTAACTATTTTTATATGAAAATTCCACTAGGTACAAATAGTCTTCCCACTTTGTGTGCTGATCCATGTAGTAGACTCTCAACATATCCTCAAGCACTTGGTTTACCCTCTTAGTCTGTACATCTGTCTCTGGGTGATAAGTAGTACTGATATTCAGTTTGGTCTCTAATGCTTGATGCATTACATGCCAAAATTTAAAAGTAAAACGATAATCTCTATCAGATATTATAACTTATGGAAAACTGTGCAGTCTTACCACTTCCTTGTCAAACTTACTTGCTACGGTTGTTGCATCATCTTGGACATTACCTGCTATAAACTGTGCAAATTTAGTTAATCTATCCACAATTACTAAAATTACATCATGCTTGAATCTTGTTTTAGGCAATCCCACTATAAAATCCATTGATACTACTTTCCCTTTTTGTATGGGTATCTCATGTTGGTATAGCTTTCTAGTTGGATGTAGGTGTTCCACTTTTACTTTTTGGCACTCCAGGCATTTGGCCACATAGTTAGTAATATTTTTTTTATTCCTAGCCAAAAATAAGCCTTCTTTATATTCTCATGCATCTTTACCCATCCTAGGTGTGTAGAATAGGGAGTATTATGTGCCTCCCTAACGATTTTTTCCCTCAATCCCCCTAATTTAGGTACCACCAACCTATTGCTAAAATAAAGTAGATCATCTCTAAAAATATATTTTGTATCCTTGTCTATTTTCAGTCCATCTTGACCAATACATGATTGGCAAAAGTCATCCTTTTCTTACCATATTTTTATTTGATCCAATAGATCATATTGATATTTTTTCATTGTGGTAATATGTCCTCTCCTGCTTAGAGCATCAAAGACCATATTCTATTTACCCTTACTGTATTCAATACCAAAATTATATTCCACCAATAGTTCTATCCAACGTCGTTGTCTAGCATTCAATAAGGTTTTGGTAAAAATATATACTTCACACTCTAGTGATCTGTCTTTAACTCAAATGGTTTTCCCAATAAATAATGTTGCCAATTTTTTAGATCATGCACTACCACTGCCAATTCTAAATCATGAGTGGCATAATTGAACTCGTGTCTCTTAAGTTTCCTAGACTCATAAGCAATGACCACATCATCTTAGATCAAAATTCCACATAACCCTTTGATTGATGCATATGCACAAATGGTAAAGTGCTTATTAGGATTAAGAAATTCCAGGATTGGTGTTGTCATCAAACTCTCTCTCAAATTTTGAAAAGCTTTTTCACATTGTTTTTTCCATTTGAAGCTTTTCCCTTTTCTTTGTAGGTTTGTAATGGGTTGAGAAATTCTAGAAAACTCTTTGATGTATTGTCTATAATACCTTGCACTTCCCATAAAACTTTGCACCTCTATAACATTAGTAGATGCTAGTCAATCAATGATTTTTTTTATTTTTTTAGGGTCTACTACAATTCCTTCAGCTAAGATAATATGTCCAATATATTGCACTTGTGAAGTATAAAACTCACACTTGGTCAATTTTCCATATAAGTGATTCTTTCAAAGAATTTCAAGCACTATTTTCATATGTTGATCATGCTCTTCCTTGATCTTGGAATAAACTAAAATGTCATCCAAAAATATGAGTACAAACTTATCGAGTTGTTCTCTAAAATGCTATCCATGAGGTGCATGAATGTGACTAGGGTGTTGGTTAGCCCAAAAGGTAGAACAATAAATTCAAAATACCCATACCTTGTTCTAAAATATTTTTTAGAAGTATCTTCCTCTCTTATCCTTAATTGATGATATCCAAACCTTAGGTCTATCTTAGAAAATATGGTTTCTCCTTTCAATTGATCAAATAAATCATCAATTCTTGGTAACGAGTACCTATTCTTAATAGTAACCTTATTTAGCATTCGATAGTCTATGCACATTATTAATGTATTATATTTCTTTTTTGCATATAGGATAGGATATCTCCAAGGTGAGACTCTTCATTTGATCAACCCTTTTTTCAATAAGTCTTGAAGTTGCATTTTGAGTTCTTGCAACTCTATGGGTGTCATTCTATATGGTGACCTTGCAATTGGTGCAGCTCTTGGTAACAACTCAATTGAAAAATAAAATTCCCATTGAGGAGGTAATATCGATAGATCCTCAGGAAATACATATTTGAATACATTCAACACTGATGTTAGATTCCTTTTTATACTCTTCTCTTCTATTCATTTTAACTATTAAAATCATACCCTTCTTTGTAACCACTTTTTTAATCTGCATTGTAGTTAATAAATGGGGTTTAACCTCTTTCCAACCATAATTAACTCTAATACTTTGATTGGATTCATCCAAAAATTTCATCCGTCTCTCATCAAAATTTAAAAGAGCCTTGTGCGCTTTTAATATAATTAACTCCTAAAATAATATCAAACACATGCAAAGGCACCACATACAGATGCTAGTTTGTCTTTCCTTTTGGTAAGGAGATGTTGGCGTTAAAAATACATTGGTTAATATGGTAGGTTTACCCTAATCCATACTCTACCTTCCAACCATTGGCAAAGAATCTAGGTCTAACATGCAAATACCTCACTAATCTAGATGAGATAAAGCTACCAGTTGACCTGCTATCAATCAAAATTTGTATATTTTTACAAAAACTTTTACCATTCAATAAAAAAGAGTAATTTAACCATTGCATTTATAACTACTTGTGGCCACATAGATCCTGTGACTAACCTCTTCTGGATATTTCGATGATATATCAGCTCTCAAAGGGTATGTATTGGCATAATGAGCTCTTTTACATACATAGCATCCACTTGGTGGAGCTCTATTGCCTCTGTTGTTGGTTTCATTTCTATTCATGGATTTAGTTTCCTTATCCCTTCCTTGACCTATAAGTTTCTAAAACTGTATTTTGGGAAAGTATTTAACATCCTTCTTGTATTTACCACCTTGGTAATTGGGCTTATTTCTACCACCTTGCTTATTATGATCTCCTCCTTTGGGTTTCTTATTCTGCTATTTTTCTCATTTCATAAAACTAGCACTTTTCATTTTTGAGTTCATATTTTTCCTTTTCAGATAGCTTTTGGAAATCTCATTTCCTAATTAGCTTCCTCTTTCCTTGCTAAATCAAAAGAAATAAGAAAATTTATGGGATTGTGCATATTTACCACCGTCATGATCCTATGATGTAATTCTAGAATAATTTTTTTAGTTTTTATTTCCTCATTTCTTTCATACTGGGATGCATACTTTAGTAGTTGTATAAAATTTTGATGATATTATCCAATTGACATTTTTCCTATTTCAAATTTGAGAATTCCCCAAATTTTTCCACATAATACTGCTTTGTCAAGAATTTATCCCTAAATTCCTCAACAAACTCCTCCCATTTGAGGTCAACAACTTCTACTACATGCCCTTTCTTATAATACTTCCATCAATCTAGGGCTACTTTAGTCATATTCATAAATACCAAAGCAGTCATATATTCAGAGGATAGGACCACTAAAGAGAAGTAGGACTCCAATTCACTTAACCAATTTTCAGTCGACTCTCCGTCGCCCTTTCCATTAAACTTGGATATTACAACTTTTTTCAAATTTCTATCCAATTCCTTACTCACCCTTGCCCTTCCAGCACTGGATCTCTTAGGTTCCCTTGGTACTTCCACTATCATGTTCAATCCATTTTATCTTCCTCTAGCTAAGTCCTCTATGACTTTTTGTTGTTGGATAATGAGTTCCTATTGTTGATCCATGTGAGTTTTCTATTGGGCCATCTCTTCCCTTTGGTGCTCCATTTGTGTTTGTAGTAGTTTTACAACCTTTGCAAGGTTTTTTCCTCCTCTTTCTAGTTCACTTGGAGGTGTATCATTTAATCCTTTCATTCTTCTTTCACATTGAGGACCTTCTTTTTTCAAATTCATTCTTGGTCCCTTACAAGTATTTCAGTGGTTTCTTCCTCTATGCCTTCCGTAGGATTTCTTGAGGACTCACCATGCAACATTAATGTCATCTTAACCTATAGGTGAAAGAATTATTTCATTAGTTTGTAACAACGAATAATTTTCATATTTATAGTATACAACTTAGAATCATGTTTTCTTTGATACCATATGTAACAACCCAGGTATGACTACTCACCTGGTTTCTTGGAAAAATATCAAAAAAACTTAGGATAATTTTTTTTAAAGTTTATCCCTTAGTCTAATTTTTTTTTCTAGTTTTCAAGGTTTACTTTTAGACTACTATCAATTTGGATCATCCAATAGTTTTCACACTCATATTCAAACAATATATAGCACAAACACAACATACCACTTTTGGATTCAACATTGTTGTACCCAGTCACCCACATGGATGAGATTGACCAAATCCCGTAGAGTTGCCATTTAGTGGAAACAAATATCCTCATTCATTGTCCATATATTCTAGCATGAGGTATGAACCACATCAAGGGTTATCCTCTAGGGCCCATAACACCCAGAGGATGGATGCTTTCTTCCCTTATCCCTTCATACATAATCTTTGACTACCTAGTTAACTTGTTCTTAACTAGTATGGAAGTGGTTAGCGTATTTATACCTTTGTGACTAACTAGTGATTCCCATTTATCAAAACTAATTAGTACCATGTCAATTACCTGAACTTGGACTTCATTATGCAAACTCATTTTAAATCACAGTGGTTTATCCCATACCAAACCCTATGGTTAAACTTAGCTAAGTTTTATGAGTAAGAAATTTATCATTGTTCCCTTCAAATATGACCTGTAAAAGGTATCTCATACCACCTTTCTGTCTAGACTTGACCAAGTCTTTTATTGACCAATTCCATTAGTCAATAGCTATTATGAAACCTATTGTGGGTATACCTGCACCTCAGTGTTATGGATTATCATATGTCACATTCTCAAGTCAAAATTGATAATAATATTTATTAAGGTTATGCTATAATATTTCTATACAAAATAATTCTACAAAATAAACTCTCTTTTCCAAAAATAAACATTAAATTTTAAAAGAATAATAATTAATTAGATATTGAGGTAGTTTATCATCTAAAACTAAATTCTCTACTTCTATGAATTTATTACCATTCTAAAGTAGATTCATCCCAAATACAAAGGTAGCTTTGATGTTTCACAAAGGTGGATTCTAAAAAAAATAGTTACTCTACTCTTGGTTTAAATCCTATGCTATCAACATTGCACGTTTCCAGCATAATTACCATTCTTTTTAAGCTATGATTCAAAATATTATTTCACGGGTTTCACCACCATATTAAATTCGTATTCTAAATATACATGCAAGCTTTCATATTTTAAAATAATTATCTCAATTGACTTCCCTCATGAAGTTTCTATTTCGTCAACTAATAAATAATTAAAAACAATAATCATTTCATAGCTTATAAGCTGCAAGAGATATACTCATCCAAAATTGTATTTTTTCTAAATTTAATCAATTAACTAAGGATTATTCTATTTAAACAACTAATTGTTATGTCAATTAAATCCATGAGTAGAAGAAACTAGAACAATAATTCTTTAAATAATCTACAAAATATTTGAATCACCACTATACAATCTGGCATCGCCAGCTCTAACTTGGTAATTTCCATTTAGAACAAGAGTACAAGAGGGCATCGCCCATTTCCTTACATGAATAAGGTTCAATTTGTGCTAATATTTTGGATAATCATCTTCTAAGTTTTGGTTCATTTATTTCATTAAAATTTTTCTTTTCGTGACTACATTCACAGAAAACATGGTCGTTTTCCTTCATTCACGAGATCTTGGTGCTACCAATTCATACCCACTCCACACCCTTGGTTTTCGTTTACACTTCAACGTCAGCTATCCTCAATAATCCATTTTTATATGGAATAATCCATGCAGTACCGTTAGGGATCAAATATGGCTCATGGTGGATGATTATGCATCCTACTATGCACATATGCAATCTAAATTAATATAGAAATTTTTTGAAGATTCACATATCTCCTAGCTCGAGATTTAATCTAAGTTTTTATTTTAGCATATATTTTCCTTATCATCTACCTATTATCTCAGGTAGCAAATTCCACAAAGCCTACCTATATCAAATAGAGCTTTCCAGCTTTCAAGGAAATTATAGTTTCACTAATGGTTTTTTTCTTGCCTTTAAAAATCAGCAACATGACACCTTTTTAACATCATTTCTATGCTTCAAAATGTAAATGCACACAGAAACAAATTAGTATGTCTTCCCAGTGTGTCTTTACTTATTTAGATATGTTTTCACACAATCAACACAACAAGATTCACCATAATTTTATATTGCTTTTAAAATCAATTCAGCACAGTTCATACAACAGTTTTTGTCCTAATATCACACTACTTTCATGATCGATTACACATAGTATGCACAATAATATTCATCATAACTTCACATTGATGCACAGTAATATTCATGATAACTTCACACACTACTTTAATTTTTAATTAAACACAATTTACTCAACAACATACTTCATAATGAAATCAAATATAAAGACCAACCATTTTATTTTCGCTTTCAAAGTGGTTTTATCTTCTATTATTCCATTCACTATTTTTCCCTTTTGTCACGATGCCTTCCTCCTCCTTTTTTTTCTTTTTTTCTTCCTACCTTCCCTCAAAAACACATTTGAAGAACTTGGTAAGTTTTTTTTCCTCATTTCTCATGCATAGTGCCAGATTACCAAGCTTCCCCTCCACAACCTCGTACGTATAATTTTTTATCATGGTATTTCAATAATTCTTGACATTAATGAACTTAGCTCTGCTGAATTTTCCAACCATGGAGCAACAATCAAAACATAAACTACTTTTCACATGTTTTAAAAATAAAGCGATATTAGAAGTATACATGAAGTCTAACATGGAAGGATTTTTGGCCACCAAATAACACATGTCCTTTGCCATCATAGCCAAACATGGTGGTTCTATTTTTATTTTAATTTAACATCAAATACCATTGTTATTTAATATGAACATGGAGCAATACACAACAAACTATAACTCGATTTTTTTTTTTTTAAAAATTTTTTTTTTTATTTATAATATTATCTTTCCATAAAATCATGAAAGAATAAAGGAAAATATTTTCAAATATTCATTCAACAATTAAAGGGTGGCTCCCATGATTAAGACATCTTCATTGCCACCTCTAAACACACAAGTTCACTTTTATAAAAATAAAATAAAACAAAGGAACATTAAAATTATTAGGCACATACACACATACCTAAATAAACAAACACTAACATGCCTTTCCAAGTTAGTGGCTCCCATCATCATTACCACCATAAAAACTTTTTTCATTCCTTGCAAACAAGTAATATTTCAAATAATTGAGCTCATGCAGGGATGTAATTTATATTCTGCTTAAATGATATGCAAGTGTAATTTTCCATGTGCTCACGAGTTGAATCATCACTTCCCTTACCCTTTTTTTTTCTACTAACTTACTTCCTTTCATTATCATCCTGCATCTATCCTGCACTAGTTCCATATTTCTCAAGAAAAGGTAATTATATATATAATTTACTTTCTTTCATTAATCGTGCAAGGTGTTGTTACAAATAGTTTGAATGCATATTCCATTTTACAAATCCAAACAAAAGTCGTAAATATTTTATTTTTGGATTATAATTTATGAATTATATTATATTAGATTAGCTTAAATAAAGTATAGCATTATTTATCTAAATGAATCTATATTTGATTAGTAAATTTAAAAAAATAATAATAATATGAGATATCTTAGTCTTTTAAAACTCTCCAAGTTATCGAGAGGCCAAGGTTCAAATCTCTCCCCTCACATGTTGTGGATATGTTGTATATAAAAGGTTCCTCATCACAAAAAAAAATTGGCATGGAGGTTGCTTGAATCTTATCTAAAGTGTAAACATTTGTCCCTATATTGATGGAACTTATGATTTCATGAAAAAATAATTAAAACTTCCTAAGTTTCTAATGGTTGAAAATTCATAACAAAATTAAATTGTTAAATACCTTATAAAATTGTGTTACCTTGTTATAATTGTCCTAATAAAATGTAGATATGTATCCCATTATGGATTAAGACATAATTTACCATGACCATCATTCTATAGATGGAAATGAGTAGAGGATGGACTATAGTAAGTGGCAAGCTTAAAATGAACAATACCTTATGAAACTATATGATTTTCAAATATAATAGCTTTGAGGAATATGTATCTCATTATTTACTTATATTTTACTTTCACATAAATAATAATATTTTATTCTATTTTTTATATATTTAAAATAAATATAATTTTAAAATTTAATTAATTTAACAATATTATATTTTTAAAATTGATTTCATGACATTACATCATATCCCACCCATATTAAATATTTATAAACTAATATTATATAACTTCAAACTTTATTTTTTCTTAAAAAACAACTTATTATTATAAAGCCTCTAGAAAAAATCATAAAATACTTTATTATATAAATATACACGGTGAATCTCTCTATAAGCATACATCTCTTTGTGAAGCTTCAACAGGAATAAAATGGGAAAGAAATAAAAAACAGTCAGCAAGATTCAGTTTCTAAGGGCCGAACGGAATCCTTGAAAAGTTGAAATGTAATTCATAAGGGCCGAACGGAATCCCTGAAAAGTTGAAATGTAATTCATGCAATTCTAATTGCCATTGTATACGTTTGAAATTAAGTACAATTCACAAATGAATGTAGATAACCACGCTGTGACCGTTGGAATCGCTGAACTCCTGTGAGAATAAATAAAAATGAATACACACGCCTTCTTTTATAAAAGTTTTTGAATTTTCTTAACCTGTAATTTTCCAATTTCAAGTCTTAACGGATAAAGCCACGTCCCAAACCTAAAATATTATTCTATGTTGTAATTAGGTTAATCACTTTGCTTCGTCAATTGAGGGTCCATTTTCCACTTCTACAAAGAAAAGGCGAGAAACTTGATTATCACAGTGTAGAGCGTCATGGGCCACCACAGATAAAGACAGATTATTTTAGTGATACTATGGAAAATTATAAAACAGGATAGGTATTATATAAAAATATGTTATTGGAAATAAATATTTGTATGAAAACAATATCACATGAATCTGTTAGAAAGCAAGAGGGTCAACTATCCTCACATACATGTTGGCTACTGACTAAAAGTTAATAAATAATATTAATACAAATAAAATTGTAAAAGAGAAGGAAAAAAATAACACTATAAATTTTTGACCAAAAACCAGTAAAAACTCATAGTTGTACCTTTAAGTCAGACCTCTTGCTCCTTGTTATTATGCACTTGTAACAAATAAATTAAAATATATAGGTATCCCCTCTTGCTTTCCTTATTATTATGCACTTTTAACAAATAAATTAAAATATATAGGTATCTTGTAGTATCTAACAACCTTAAACTATCAAGTGGTATTAGAATAACATAGGTATAAAGCCATGGTCTAAAACCATCCATATATGCTAAGGAGATATCCAAAAATAAGACGATGGGATAAAACAACCTACGCCTCTTAATTAAGGAGACTACCTCAAAAATAAGACCATGGGCTAAACCCACCTATACCTACTAACTAAGGAGACTGCCTCAAAAATAAGACAATGGGCTAAAACCACCAATACCTGCTAATTAAGGAGACTGTTCTAAAAATAAGACCCTATAGTTTTTTTTCCATACAAAGGATACAACACATCCAATAATCTCCCACTTTTTGAAGACTTTGTAGTGGGGCCTATACAAATCATAAATTTAGCTACTTGAGGCAACTAAGCCCATTGTCTCCTATACCAACAAACCTTCTTAGTACTTATAGGATTAGCTAATAAATCTATAACATTTTCAAATTATAAATTGTTTCAAGTGACACCTTCTTATCTTCAATTGTCTCTAATAATATGGTATTTTACTACAATATACTTTATCTTAGAATGATAAACATAGTTCTTTGCAACATAGATTATACTTTGACTATCAAAATTTATCCTTATAGATTCTTGTGAGAATCCAACATCAACACATAATATTTGTAATCATATTGCTTCCTTACTTACATGAGTGACTACCATGTACTCAACTTCTATAGTTGAAAGTGCCACTACAACTTACCTCTTGCTCATCCAACTAACTACTCCACCAAACAAGAAAAATACATAACCACTTGTGGATCTTTGACAATCAAGATCTCCATCATTATTTGCATCAACAAAACCTTCTAAATTCAATACCTTGTTTGGCTTAGACCTTCCTTGACAAAAAACTACATATTTTTTATGCCACACAAGTAACTAAAATCTCACTTTACAATAGTCCAATGTTATTTCCTTGGTTTTGACATATATATGCTTAGAAATCCCACTACACGGGTAATGTCTAATCTGGTAAATACCATGACATACATCAAACCGAGTAACACTTGTATAAGGAACACATGATATTTTTATTATTTTCATGTCTTTGTGACAATGTTCTACATATAGGTTTACACCCAATGAAATGGGAGTCTTTACTGATTTACAATCATGATTTAGATATCCTTAATATTGTCTCAATATATTTTCGAGTCTCTTATTTGATTGACCTATCTCAATCTGAATGTCCAAGATGAAATTTGTAGGACCAAGATCCTTCATATCAAACTAAGATAACAATTGAGACTTAAAATTCTGGATGATTTTCCTATCATTTCTAATTAACAACATATCATCAACACACAATGCTACAATAATAAAGTAATCACTAGACTATTTGACCTATACATAGTGATAAACATAAATATCAAAATTTTGATAGTATATACTAGGTGATTATTTTAGACCATATAGAGATTTCTTCAACCTACATACGAAGTCTCATTTTACTATAAAAAAATTTTGTTGAGACAGATTTCTTCTTCTAGATCCCCATGTAAGAATGTTATCTTCACATCCATTTTCTCTACTTCTAGATCAAATGTAGTAGTAATAGACAAAAGAAATCTAATATAAGTTAGTTTAGCAATAAGAAATAAAACCTAACCAAAATCAATTGCCTACACCTAGGAATATCCCTTTGCTACCAGGTGAACTTTATTCTTCTTGAATGTACCTTCTACATTAAACTTCTTCCCAAATACTTATTTCCTACCAATTGGTTTTCTTCCAACAAGCAACTTCACCAAATTCCATGTCTTATTTTTACCTCAAGATTTTATCTCATCAACCATGGCCTTAAACTATAATTTACCATCATTTACATTAAATTCCTCCCTAACAGTTCTAGGATCATCATTAATAATAGATAAATAAAAAGTAGAATAAAAATTAGGTGAACTATACATCTTTGGTTTAATTATTTATCTAGTTATTCTTCTCAAGACTAGTGTTTGAAGATTTGGTTCATCATCTTTTGTTGATTCAAATTTTCCATCCTTGAACTCAAGCTACACTTTTTTTGTTCTTCCTCTCTTGGATGTTCTTCCTACTTGGGAGAACTTTTAAATTCTCTAAATTTTACATCTTGGATATAAGCAATTGTCCTATTTTTTAGGTTCTAAAGTTTGTAGCCTTTTACACCATCTTTATAACCAGTAAAGATACACTTCTTTACTTTATCATCTAGCTTCTTTTTTCTTTGGAACATACACAAGCATCACAACCAAAAACTTTAAGATGTTCAAGACAGGGTTTCTTACCAGTCCATGCCTCATACAAATTTTTACACACCAATGCTAATGTGGGTGATTGATTTACCGAGAAACATACAATATCCATAGCCTTTGCCCAAAATTATTGTGCTAACCTTGCACCACTCATCATAATCCTTGCATTTTCCATAAATGTCCCATTCATTGTTTCTACAACTCTATTATATTTAGGAGTGAATAGAGTCATATTTTACCTTGCTATTTGACACTACTTATAGAACTTCTCATATTCATTATTGTAGAGCTTTCTTTCATTATCTATTTGCAACATCTTTATCTTTTTCTTAATCTGGTTTTCTATAAGAGCCTTAAACTCTTTGAAATTTAAAAATATGTTAGATTTATTTCAAAGGATATATCCATGCATACCCTAAAAAATAAGCTACAAATGAAGCATAGTACAATAATTTTCCAAGTGATGGAATAGTCATAGGTCCAAAAAAAGTGATGTGTATCATCTCCAAATACATTTTGCTCTTACAATATAAGATGAAAACTTTACATAATTTTATTTAGTGTATACAAAATGCTTACATAAATCAAAATCTATACTAAAATTCTTACATAAACCCTAATTTTATCTATATGCATGTATAAGAATGAGACACATAAAACCTTTACTAAAATAAACTTTTGATTGAATGAGAAAATAAAATAAATGATTTGTCTTTAGCAAGGGTGCAAGAAATGATGTAGTATACAAGGTTTAGCCTAGGATGTGAGCTACGTGCACCTTTCAACTTTGATGTCTATACTAAAAAGAATTGATGTATCCCCTATGTTATTATGATTAGCCTAGGTTCAATATTCCTCTATCAAATTAGTAATAAAGCAAAAATAGATCCTATTTAAATACAAAATAGATATAAATGAACCCAAAATGCTAAAAATGATAGGAATAAGAAATAAAATGAATAGACAAAAACTTGAAAAATAGATAATAGAATATAATGACCAATGCAAAGGTCTATTTGATCTATCAAAGAACAAAAAAATTCCTTTGCAATGATCAAACCCCTACTTTAGACAAGAAAAAGTGATAAAATAAAAAAATTTGATAGAATACTAAAATAAATGTTAAGATAACAAAAGTGCCACTAGGCAATAGTACTACTGGTGCTATCATTTCATGTGACTTTATTTTTTGTAAAAGTAATAAGGATAGGTAGACATATATTTTTAAATTATTATGTAGTTAGTTTATTAATACAATAAACTTGTTGTAGACACCAAATCCTAGCCACTTGTTATATATGCATCATCAAATCATAGGTATTCATCATTTATTTTTATATATGTATATATATATGAATAAATCTTAGCTTCCCATCATGACTTAATCTTGTCCTCTCATTTAACATGATCCATGTCACCTATCAAATTGCAATCACAATCCTTCATCATGTTTTAATCTTGACCATCCATTGGTGTCATCGAAACCCTACCATAATCAAGTGAAAATCATAAATTATCATTCTTTTTCATGAATGAGGGTCTGAAAATTTAATATCCTGATCAAAACATTTTTGAGAGGTCAAGATCTAAAAGCATTTATCATCCATCATTTCATAAACCCTGGCAATCTGCTAACACATTCCCTCCTCGTCGCCACCACATTTGCTATATCTATTGTTGAAAACCTTTGCGACCCAAATAAAATTTTTTAGAGCATCCCCCCCACAACCCCTGAAAGCACAAGATTCCAAAAATAAAAGGAAAACTATAGCTATGCAATGTAAGAAAAAAAATAACGCTTTAATCCTATGTCTCTGAAATGCATGAAACGAAGAAAGGAGATAAATCGAAAATGAAAGAAAGATGTATGGAAAGCACAGCCCTTTTTATTCAATTTTCTTATCCTCGGTTACAAAGACGTCTCCTCCCTTTTTAGGGGCTAGGAGCATTAAATAGGTCTTGGTTACAATTGTGACTTAGTCTTCCTCCTTCTGCATGCCCACATGCAAAATGGGTGGGCCAAAGTGTTGTCGTCGCTGATGTTGATGAGTCCTTAGTTCTTGCTACTTCCCCTACAATCAAAGAAACAATAAAAGCGTTAGTAGTATCTGTTGCAAAGAGGGAAAGTTTGTTCTTTGAAATTAACAAAAGATGCATGTAAAATACTGACTAAAATTGATGCATGAAGTGATCCTAAATGACCTACAAATCTGATAGAGGTTAGGAGACATTACTAGAGGGCCATTGCCATTGAAAAAGTCAGCCAATCTGCGTTCGACTAAAATTCATCCCTGGGAAGGACGAATTCTGCTGTTATTCGTCCCTGGGTGGGACGAATTTGACTGTGATGAAAATCCGGGTTGATGCTGCTCCAATGTCAAACCTCGGGGCCTCCAAAACACCTGCAAACAAAGGGGTTACGTAATCGGGGCCATTTTGGGATGACCCATATGGTCGGATTCTCCCAATTTGGCTTCTATCCTCAGGAATTCAACGTCACTACCTACAAGTTAGTGGGACAACAAAGCGACAAAAAGCATGATGAAATTTGATCAAAGCGTTATGGAATTGAAGCTATGAATTATCTAGACAACATAACATAAAATGTAAGATGAACAAATGATCTAGAATACTTTAGAATGAAACTTAGAAAATGCAGGGTGCCCGAGTGGGCCTCCCACCATTGGAACTTGATTTCGGTGCCAATCCACTAGGGATGGGCCCAAAATCTCTTAGGATTGTGTTGTCGGCAAATTGGTGGATTGAGGTGGTCAAATGTTGGGTTTGGGTCAGATTCACGCTTCCAAAAGCCACCCAATAACCTCTCTTGCGAAAGAGATTAATGGATGTGAAAAGGTGAATCAAAAAGGATGCAATAGGGTGTTCAAATGGACAACACTTTTGAAGTTTCTGGCCTGAATTCGTCCCAGGGTGGGACGAATTCTAGCTGTAGAATTCGTCCCTGGGTGGGACGAGCGCTAACTAGAGTGCTCGTCCTAGTAAAGGACGAATTCCAGCTCAAAGGCCTATTTAAGGGCCAAAACTTGAGTTTGGGCTCATTTGTGTCAAATTTTTCTTGCGATTTGGAGCTTTGGGGAGGAGGAGGTTAATTCTACGAAGTGAAGCGCTATCGAATTTTCCTTGCCATCATGAGTACACAAACTAGTTCGAGCAGAGGAGCCGAAGTGAGACCTGTAAGTGCTCCTTAGAGTTTATTTTTGTTTTTAAAACTGTAAGTGTGTTGTTTTTCTATACAGTTCTTTTCCATGATTTTAATTTTTTTGTTGAATTGTTTTCTTTTGTAGGTTGTTAGGAGCCGATATCGTGTACCCACTACTTTCACTGAGGCACGGGGGGTGTTGAATGATGCTGACTGGGAGTGGCTTGATGCCCTTGGGCTCAAGCAAGTGGCTCAACTGGAGCCTATGGTCCCGGATCAGGCCTATCTGATGGCCTTGATCAAACTTTGGGATCCGTGGACCAACACTTTCCATCTCTCGACAGGGAGATGACTGTGACTCTGGAGGATATCTATCGGCTTCTTCGGATTTCGATAGATGGACTGCCCATTAGTACATCGTCGCATGATCAGCGGACTGCTGTACTGACGAGATGCTTCGGGCATGGGGAGCGGTTGGGTGTAGAGAACCTAGTGGAGACGGTCGAGGTGGACTGCCAAGTTGGCAGGATTTTGGTTGGATGGTGGCAGGAGAGGGGTGTGTTAGGAGTGAGGCACGCATTCCTTATGGGCCTCATTTTTAACATGTTATTACTTGACTCGTCAGGCATGAGTTTCCCATGGAACCTGCTGGATTTGGTGTGGCAGTTGTAGAGTGCCCGATAGAGGCACCGCTGATCCTGAGATGGGGATAGACACTACTGGCATAGCTCTACAGGGAGCTATATGGGGTCCGTTGCAGGCAACAAAAGGGGGTCAGCTGTAGTTATCTGTTGTAGTGCTAGGGTTGGAAGCACATAGCAGTTGAGAGGCCAACCGATTTACAATGGATGACTCGAGCGACGATGGAGGATAAGGAGATAGGGTATGTAGTTTTGTGGCAGCGATCCATAGAGCAAGAGCAGATTCGATGGTGGGTAGGTGTCGTAGGGCACTATGTTGATGCTTTCTCTTGGCTCACTCCAAGGGAGGTGGTTTGGCACCCTTATCAGGACTATCCAGCCTGGGTGAAGGCTGAAGAGTGGCTCCGACAGGTACGCAGAGAGCGATGGTTGATTGGGTGACACGAGACCGAGCATGAGTTCTTCTCATATAGTCGGGTGACACGACAGTTTAGGGTGCACCAAGGGTTTCCTGGAGAGCCCATGGTCTATCGACATTGAGGAGATGAGAGGACTCTAGACCGACCAGTCATCGCGCCACTAGGCGAGGATTCGGATGTGGTGATCGACGTCCCGAAAGTGGATGACGTCGGGACTACCACTGAGTATGACTCATGGTGGGTACTACGGTGATGGTGAGGAGAGGGACCACTGGGAGGTGCAGAGGTGACAGCGGAGGATGTTGAGGCACCAGGGGATGACTGGGGAGCTCCGCTGGAGGATGCATACATGGTTGAGGTGGGGGATGAGAATGTATATTTGGGAGCTCTGAATCAGCCAGACATGCAGGACATGGAGGAGCAGTGGGAGCCAGAGTAGGCTGCTGTTCTAGAGAGTCCTATGCTTCAGGCGGATACGAAGGAGATGGAGTCTGGGGGTATGTGCTAAGAATGCACGGTTGGAGGAGCTGCTGTGGAGGCAATATCAAGAGCTGGAGGATGCGCTGTGGGAGAGGGATCTCCTGCAGGCTCAGCTAGCAGAGCGGGATAGGGTTTTGGTGCAGCGCGATGATGCAGTAGCTTACTACCATTGGCAGGAGGCAGAGTGGTTCCGACATTGGCTAGATTTGGAGAGGGAGGTCATCCACCTCGGTGGGCAACTACCTAAGCCACCAAGAAGTGGATCTTCACATCGGAAGAGGGATAGTGCTACTGAGCAGTCAGCATCGTCTCATCGCAGGCGATTGGATGAGGGAGGCAATAGCAAGCATGATGTGGGGGCTAGTAGTATCCGCCCTATAGGGTCCCATAGGACCCACACCATGGGGGGTAGTTCCCGTCGCACCAATCCTGCATGATCATGGTGTTCAACGCCTTAGGCTGGGTGGATTTTGTTATATGATTGCGGGGTCTGAGGACCAGTTTTGTAGCCTATGGGCATTTTTTTGACGATATATATATATATATATATATATATACCGGTTTTATTGTGGTTATGCATATCCGATGATTTGATCTTTATGCATGATGGCTGATGACTATAGATGTATGCATGTTTATTTATTTTGATGAATGCATATGTTATGATGAATGCAAATGTTTTTTATTTATATGTGATATGCAAAATGAAATGGATGGATGGAATTTGTGATGGTTGGTTATGGCACCATAGACTGTTTAGGATTCTGTTTATTTCATTTTTAGACAATTGCTATGGTAAATGACTTTGTATGTATACATGTGGTTTTTCTCTCTCTTTTTTGTATTTTCTGATGGTATTGCAAAGATGGAAAGTAGCGCAGTTGGTTTAGAAATGTAGCTAAGGTTTTCTGAGACTCAGACGGTTTTAACTCATTAGCCACGACTGTACTTTGTTTTACAAGACTTTTGACCAAGGTATGAATCAAACTTGTTTTTGACCAAGCTATTTCACATCCCTGTGTGTGCAATTGAGTTCATTTATGTGGTATTTGTCAGGATACTGCCAGTGCTAGGTGGGCTTTCAACCGAACCTATACTGAGGATCACCTAACTAGCTCCACTAACTCCTTTGTTGTATTTTAGTTAGTTTAATCTGCAGTGTTATCCAGGATACCATAAGCTAGCTCATCCTTATGCAAAAATTGGTTTGCATATACGCAAAGTGAATGTGACAGACATATCGTCATGCGGGTAGGATACCACCATTGCCAGATAGGCTGTCAACCAAACCTGTAATGAGGATCACCTAGATGGTTTTCAAATGCTAAGAATTCCAAAGATTCAAGTTCAGGTTATTTATTGGCTGAATTATTTGAGAGACTTGCTCGTCTATAGAGTGATGCAAATCACTGTTTATTTTTCTCTTTATTTTTCTTTTTGAGCAAGGATTTTGAATAGTGGTGATAACCACTATTACTTGATTTTGTATTTTGAGCGGTTGTGAGTTTGAGCTTGTGAATGGCTTTGATCCTCGTGGCCTTGGGGATGACTACCCATCCTAGTTAGGGGCGGATAGTATGAATCCTTACGACATTGGGGACCAAGGGGATGATGGAGATTATGAAGTAGGGGCATTGATATTTTAGGCCTTGGGGACGACTACCCATCCTGGTTAGGGGCGGATAGTATGAATCCTTACAACTTGGAGACCAAAGGTGAATGGAAAGTGTTAGGATGATGATTTGTTGGAATTTTGTTTGTGAATGGCATTGATCCTTTTAGGTCTTGGGGACGACTACCCATCATGGTTAGGGGCGTGGAGTATGAATCCTTACAACTTTGGGAACCAACTATGATTGGGATTTGGTAGTGGTAAAAACCATTGTATATTAAGGTGAATGAATAGGGAAGAGCTCATCCTTTTATCAATTCTCAGCATTCTAGAACCATTCGCACAGAGGGATGAGCAAGATAACCGTTTCACTTATGGTGACCTGGATTACTGTGCAGGTTTCATCTTTCGTTCACACAACTTGAGAATTTTTATGTGTTTTAATTTGTGTTGGGATGCTACGTAACAAGGCGTATTTCAAGTAGAACTCTACCTTCTTAAAATCTATCTGACTCTGTACATTATGTGGCTAAAGAGCAAAATGATGACTAAATTACGAAAACTCTTGATACATTATCAGGCCACTGACTCTATTGTGGTAAAAAACAGTAAATGGCATTTGTTTGTTTATTTTATAAGATGGAACAATGTGGAACCAGATGGACTAGCAGAGCAATTACACCCTATGGTGCCTTTGACCTGTACGACCACAAATATGCGATGTATGGATGCAATGCTTAATGCAGCTATTTATTTTTGTATTTTTGGTGGATTGATTTTTGTGAATATGAAGATGAGACGTGAGAAAAGCTCTCTATTGATGAATTTGAGCATGCCTAGAAATGAGATGGAAATTTTTGTTGTTTTTAATGATTTTTTTTTTTTTGTTTTTTGAATTTTCTTGATTTTTAACCAAGCGATTGTGGAAATCCTTGGAGCATTTTTGGGTTGACCAAGCGATTGCGAGAATCCTTGGAGCATTTTTGGGATTGACCAAGTGATTTTAGGGATCCTTGGAGCATTTTTGGGATTGACCAAGCGATTTTAGGGATCCTTGGAGCATTTTGGTGATTGACCAAGCGATTTTAGGGATCCTTGGAGCATTTTGGGGTTGACCAAGCGATTTTAGGGATCCTTGGAGCATTTTTGGGATTGACCAAGCGATTTTAGGGATCCTTGGAGCATTTTGGGGTTGACCAAGCGATTTTAGGGATCCTTGGAGCATTTTGGGATTGACCAAGCAATTTTAGAGATCCTTGGGGCATTTTGGGATTTGGCTCTCTTAGATATGAAATGGGCACAAATGACTGATGTTCAAGGGTTCTGTTTCCTTGATTCCGTCAAGAGAAGCTAGCCGGTATGTCTCGGGTCCTATTTTGCTATCAATGACATATGGACCTAACCAATTTTCCATGAACTTGTCCCTTAGGTGGGATGGCAAACTAGAATTCTGTTGGTTTTCCTTCAAAACCAAATCACCAACTTGAGAGTCCCTCAGGTGAACTTTCATTTTGTAAGCTTTCTTAAGTCGCTCTTGATAAATACGTAAATGCTTGAGAGCATTAACGCATCATTCATCAAGCAACGTAAGCTGGTCTAACCGGGCCTATCGCGCAGAGTCATCGTCGATGAACTCCTACATTGATATGCGTAGGGAAGGAATCTCCAACTCTAGAGGCATGACTGCCTCGGAGCCATACATGAGAAAAAATGGGGTGGCCCCAATGGGTGTTCGAATGCTAGTGTGATAGGCCCATAGGGCAAGTGGGATTTGGATGTGCCAATCCTTATGACTATCTATGATGGTCTTTTTGAGGATGGCAACTAGCATTTTGTTTGACGCCTCTGCTTGACCATTCACTTGCGGATAATAGGGTGTTGAAAAGTTGTGCTAAATTTTGTACTTTGTGGTCAAAGCACGCATGTCTTTGTTCTTGAAAGGTGTCCCATTATTCGAGACTATTTTGGATGGAATACCAAAATGACATATGATGTTATGCAAAATGAACTCCACAATGTGGGGTCTGGTCGTAGAGATAAGCAAAACTGCTTCTACCCACTTGGTAAAATACTCTGTGGCCGTTATGATAAACGTGTGATAGCCTGACGATGCAGGGGAGATCTTTCCAATTATATCAAAGCCCCACTGCAAAAATGACCAAGTAGACTGGACTTTCTGCAAGGCCTGGGAAGGTACGTGCATCAAATTGGCATGATGTTGACACTTCATGCACTTCTTGACATAAGTGCAACAATCTTACTCTAAATATGGCCAATAATAGCCCATGCAGATAATGTGCTTTGCGATGGCCATACCATTAAAGTGGCCACCACATGTACCATCGTGCGCTTGGGCGAGTGCCCAAGTGGACTCTTGCTGGTCCAAGCAACGAAGGAGGATTTCTTCATAGTTGCGACGATACAAAATGTCTCCTATCAAGACATACTTAGTCGCTTTCTGCTTGAGTGCTCGTTTTGTGGCATGAGTCAATCCAAGCGGGAGATTACCTAACTTGAGGTAGTCTCTAATGGGTAAATACCAGTCTTGTTGATCAAAAACCTTGACAGTATGAATAGCCAATCCCTCTTGAAGTTCATCCCTAGCGAATGCTGAATGGGATAGAACCTGTAATAATAGCATTGTGTTGCTATTAATGGGAGTAGGAGAGAACAAGGACCCCCAGTTGGCGTGTTTCAGATGATCTTGGATTCGAGAGAACTTATCCGAGGATGGTTCAATCTGGATCATGTGGATTCCTGGTGTCAAGTCAGAGCTTGCATGCTCCATCGTGGATTGTGATAAGGTTTTGACTTGAATGGTTGTCATATCATCGGAAAGGTCTTGCGGGATTAGTGACCCCAAGGAGGCCATTGTGTTCGCAAAACAATTTGATGATCGAGGGAGTGCCTCGATGTCATACCACTCAAGTTTTGCTAAGAATTTGTCCACAAGGGCTTTATAAGCCTGTAGAACTGGGCATTTGCATTGATATACCCCTTTGAATTGATTGACTATTAACAACGAATCACCAAAGATGTTCAGTCATTTGATGTTCATGGCGATTGTTGTCTAAAGACCTAGGAGCAAGGATTCATATTCTACATTATTGTTGGTGCACGGGAAGTTTAATTTAAATGACAAGAGTATTGGAGCACCCTACGGTGTGAAGAATACAATTCCCATGCCACCACCTTGCTCACATTTAGAACCATCGAAGAATAGGGTTATGTCAGCCTGTGACTCAGGCTCATCAGAATCTGGTGATTCTGAGACATGGAAGACCCCATCATTAGGTAGTTCTATGACTAGAGGCTGATTGTCTTCAAGAGGAGCCTCCACTAGTTGATTGGCTATGATATATCCTTTGATAGATTTTTGTCCAATAAAATCTATGTCAAATTTCATCAACAACATGATCCATTTTGTCGTGCAACTACTATGATAAGTACGACTCATCATGTATCGCAATGGATTCTCCTTAGACACAACATACATAGTGTTGCTCAGCATGTAGTGGCGTAGCTTTTTGGTAGCAAACACCACTGCCAAGTAGAGTTTCTCGATGTATGCATAGTTAAGTTCATAACTAACCAGGGTGTGGCTAAGATAGTAAGTAGCCTATTCCTTATGAATTTCATTCTTCTGGGCTAGCATGGCACCCAGTGCCACCTCAGTAGCTGAGATGTACAAGTAGAATGACACTCCTGGTCTAGGTGGTGCCAATACTGGTGATGAAGCCAGGTATTGTTTGATGTCGTCAAAGGCTGACTGGCACTCGTCATCCCAGTGAAATGTAACCCCCTTGTGCAATAATTTGTTCATGGGTCGACACTTGTCAGATAACTACGCTATAAAGCGCTTAATCGACACGACCTTTCCCTGTAGACTTTTGAGCTGCTTGATGGTAGTTGGGGGAACCATTTCAAGGATTGCCTTGACTTTCTTTGGGTCCACCTCGATCTCTCGCTTTGAGACTATGAAACCCAAGAGTTTTCCAGATGTGATGCCAAAGATGCACTTCTTGGGATTTAGTCTAACTTTATGCTCCATGAGGCGATCGAGGATCTTGCCTAAGTCATCGATATGATTTGAGCATAATAGAGACTTGGCTAACAAATCATCCATGTAATCTTCCAAATTTTTATGCACGTAGTCATGGAAGATGTATGCCATGGCACGTTGGTAGGTGGCGCCAACATTTTTAAGGCCAAAAGGCATGACCTTATAACAAAATGTCCCCCAAGGTGTTGTGAACGCCGTTTTTAGTTGGTCTTTTAGATTGATACGAATCTGACTGTATCTTGAGAAACCATCCATGAGGGAGAGCATTTTGTGACCTACTGTAGCATCTACCAACACGTCAATGCTCGACAAGGGGAAATCATCCTTAGGACTCACTTTGCTTAGATCTCAAAAATTAGTGCATATGCAAATCCTCCCGTCGAGCTTTTTGATGAGCACCATGTTGGACAGCCATGGCAGATAATCCACGCAGATGACAAACTGTGCATCCAATAGCTTTTGCAATTCATTTTTGACCATCAAGGCCACTGTTGGGTGCATCTTACGTAGTTTTTGATTTATAGGCTTGATTTTCGGATCAAGCGTTAAATTATGTGTGACTAGTTGCGGGTCTAGTCCTGGCATATCCTTATATGACCATGCAAAAACCTCCTTCTTCTCTTTGAGAAGGGCAATGTAGTCGGCTTGCTCTTTGAGGGAAAGACTTACCCCCAGCTTGAGAATCTGTGGATTCATTGGATCTGTGTTGATATCTACGTTAGTTGTCTCCTCGACTGACATGTGGGATCCGTCCTCCAACTAATGTGGAGTCATGATCAAATGGATATCATTAGCTGAATTTAAATCTGTGTTGGGAACCTCGGGTTCCTCTTTAGCCTGAAAAATATCCTGAGTTTTCCCTGGGGTAAAATGAGGCATTTTATCGAAAGGCCAGTACTCTAATGGTGATAAAGGTGAATTGACGCGATCCCAGTCGATGGCATCTGTGTCTAGATGCAATGATTATGCTAGATCGGTCGGATTGTGAATGGGTATGGTCAAATCAATGGAGATCATGTGGATGGAATGAATTTGGTCTCCATTACCGTGGGTATGATACCTTGAACATTTTGGATGCTCCCTATACTCTAGATCTGGCTCTATGGGAATGGGCACAAACAGATCTACCCTATGTGCTGATAGGAAGACAGGGTCTTCTCTCGACATTGATGTCATGATAGGGTCTCGGGGTGGACGGTGCTCATCATAGATTTGGAGCCATGGATACAACACTTGGTCCCACCCCACTGGGTCTACATACCACTCATGCCCTGGTAGTATGCCCATCTGTGCAAAAAAGTCATCAATCCCTAAGGGACGTCGTTGTTGCACTTGTTACCTTTGTTGCATCTATCGCATGTGGTTGAGATAGGCCATCTTAGTCTCATCCTATGAATCACTGTTGGAGATCCAAACATGTTCATTTTCTTCAACCACTACTTGCGACATTAAGGGTTCACCTTGTTCCAGCAAATTAATCTGGCCCCATTGCGGTTGTTCCACTCTTGGTGGAGGGACCTGATTCTCTTGACACTGTATTGACTCAACTAGAACCTCTAAAGGGAACAGTTTCAAAAAGATTTTTGGACACCGTTTATGTTCTCCTTGGGAGTTAGTGTCCGAGCTTTCACCTCTCTCTAGCAAAGGAGAGGGTTTACTGATCTTACCAAGGGTGTTTTTTGACCATGGGAGGTAATCTCCCAATGTATATTCTGTATTTGGGTTGGCATAAGGATCTGATGCCAATCCACCCTTGTTGCCTATTTCTAGGCCTTGCATATTTTCCACCAAGATTTCTAAGGGTAGGGGGTGATTGAACCCTACTCTCGACTTATCATATGGCATTTGGTATCTTGGCTGGCAAAGGACACGCATCCCTTGCTCATATCTTCCTAGCCTGTATCCATGCCAATTGCATTGGCCGAGATATCTCAGAGAAAATTCTGGGTTTGACAGATAATTGACATTTTTTGCAAAAGGCTCTTCATCTTCGTCCTTTTACTTGCATGGTTCGACGCCATGATCAAGGCCCCCATACACAAAATTAGTCTGGTTTGGTGGGTAACCTAGAGGAACAACTGTTCCTATGGGAATGCAAGGTCTCCCCATGTCCTATACTAATTCTAGCATGGATGTTGCCACAACATTCTACACTAGATACTCCCCCAGGCCCGTACTGGCCATTTCAACTATAATTGTTGATGCTTGGGATGGAGGGAACGGGAGGCCTTCCTGAGTCCATTCCATGTTTCGTGGGTTAGGAGTCTCAGCTTTCGTTGTGCTAGATGTTTCTTCTATTGATACTATTGATATTTTTGGCAACCCCTCTTCTAGGGGCTGAGCCTCTTCCAAGATCTATTTTCCTTTGTCCTTCTGTTTAGCCATGACAGGTGGCGTTGATAGTGAAAGAGTAGATGATGAAGACTCACCTGGCTAGGATTTTGATGATTTGGTCACCAGTGGTGCCTGCGGTATTGGACCCTTTTTAGATGGATTTAACTGGAAATCCAAGTGCGTTGAAGGGAGGGTCGATTGAGGCATTAATTGCATCGCATTGCAATATTTGAAGGGTTCTAAGTCCATCGGGACTACATGAACTTCTCCTTCAAATGCATACTTTAGACACTGGTGAGCGATCGAAGGGACACACTTCATGTCCCTAATCCATGGCTGCCCTAGCAGTATGTTATATGCCATCTCACCTTCCAAAACATGGCACAATGTAGGTATTGTCTTTTGTCCTACCTAGATAGGCAGAACAATTGTGCCGACTGTCGAGCATATTGCATCATTGAATGCTCACAGTGTGTATGTGGAAGTCGTGATATGAGAGGTTGGCAGCTTCAGATGTTTTAATGCTACGGTAGTAATGATGTTACTAGACGAGCTAGTATCTACCAACACTCTCTTGTACAGGATCTCGTTGACCCGCGCGATAACGTGTAGGGGTGGATCTACCATGTCATTTGATATTGTTTTAACTTCATCCTCTCTAAAGGTAATGACCGGCTTCGTACATCGTTTGACATGTCCCACAAACTTATTGAAAGAATTCGCTTCATGAGGCTGTAACTTGATGGCTTTCAAATTTTCCATAAGAGCTTCTCTATGGGGTGTTGACTGTTGAAAAATCTCGTAAATGGAAAGCCTAGCTGATGTGGTCTACAAACTCTACATGAGTTTGGTCCATATCGTGACCTTGGGTCTAGGCGAAGGCAACTACACAGGGCATTTTTGAGGTTGCGACGTTGTTGGAACTTCTCTTGTAGCTGCCTCAGGGGCAACTGCTGGGTACTTTTTGTTCTTGGTCACTATGCTAATCATTCCCACAAATCCTTGCATGGGAAGATTCTGTCGCACCTCATTAACCTAAAGAGGTTTTTCCTGTGCCTCATGGGCAGGAAAAGGGTCCTTGAATACCCCCATCTGTTGATTATTTGGCGCTATGGGGTTGTCCATGGCCAATGTTTTATTATCGATCAAATCTTGGATTAATCCCTTGAATTTCCAACATCCATTCAGGTCATGTCCCCTTCGCCTATGGAACCTACAATATAATTCCTCTTTGTATCCCTTAGGCTTGGGAGCGTTAGGATCTACAGTTTGGATTTCTAGAAGGGTGACTAAATTTTCCGCTGACAAGCGGTCAAATAGGGAATCCTTGGACTCTGCATAAGGAGTGAATTGTCACCTAGGGCGACGCTGCTGATTTTTCTCCTATTTTTTATTATCTCTTTCATAGTTAGGAGGCACTGCCTGATAATTAGCCTTTTGGGGCTGTATTTCTTGCATAGGCTTGGGGACATTTATCGCAACTTGGTTAACCGCAGCGGGTTGTGATTGCGTAGTCCCGATCTTAGTGTTTTTATTCCATTCTTTCTTTTTAGGCTTGGTGATTGCACCTTCGCCTATTTTAATCTTTCTATAACTCTGGATTGCACCAAAGCTTCTTCTAGGCTGGCGTATTTTTGTAGCAGTAATAGCCCAAAGATCAATTTTAGACAACTCTGTGCAAACATCTGTGTGAGATTAGACATAGGGGGAAGGTAGGGTACCTTATAAAGCAAAGCCCTCCATCGATTCTTGTACACTGCCATTGTCTCTTCGTCATATTTCCTGAGGCTAGCCAGATCACTCAGTGATGCCTTCTTCTTTGTGTTGAAGGCAAAGCGTTCAAGAAACGCATCTACTAATTGATCAGGGTTGTTTATGCTGTGTTTTGGTAACTGTGTGAACCAATCTGAGGTAGGGCCTACGAATGTGGTTATGAATTTCCTAAGAAACAATGCATCATTATCTTGAATGCCGAAGCATTGGCTCAGGAATCTTGTGACATGTTCTTGTGCGTCCTCTTCACCTTTAAATACTGCCAATTGAGGCAACTTGAAATGTTCGGGGTAAAGAGGTGTGGGCACTGAGGGATGCACTGGATGACTGCGGAGTTGGCGTAACGTGGGATTTTGATGCCTAGAAGCTTTTTTCTCCACAGAATCCAAACGCTCTAATAGTGCTTTGTATGCATCAAAATATTTTATCTCTTCCTCTTTTGTTTGCTCCTGTTGTGAGTTATGGGAGACTGGAGGCCTATGGGGGGGTGGTCGAATGGCAACCCTCCCACCTGGATAGGGTGTTTTGGCCCGTTCTATTTTTTGTTCATATTCCTCATGAAATTCCTGAGGAGTCTCTGGGCGAGACCTATGACCCTGAGCAAATCCCCGTTGAGGGTATCCATCATTGTTTTGGGGAGTGGCCTTCCTCTCGAGTCTATAAGGTCTCGGAGGCAAAGCTTGATGAGGTCACGAAGACCTGTCCTGCACCAAAGGGTTGTGCCTCTCATATTGGTTTTCTTTTTGGGTGTGAGGGGTTGGCACCCTCTCAGGTAGTTTATAATGCAGCTCATCCGCTTCACGCTACATGTGCTCTTTATTAATGCGATATAAGTACTCTAACTCCTGATGACCTTACTCAAGCTACGTGATTCGGGCTTAGCGGGCAACATGTCTGGCGACTGTCGGGTCAATTTGGTTTGCCATATTTTGCTTAGGAGGCTTGAATGTTTCTCCTATGTGTTTGCCTCGATCTTGATGATCTAAAATTTCAATGGGTCGCTTCCCTCTATCAAGGTATGCGGCATTTACTTGAGGCTCTGGCCTCGATGGGTGACCATGATATCTAGCAGGTGTAGAAACGCAAGGTTCCCATGCTGTATGTTGTTCCTGAGGAATACAATGGTCTTCCTCATACTCCCTTCATCAGTGTGAAAGGGGCAGGCGAAGTGAGCTCACCCTGTGTGGAGAGCCATGCGCTCTGGGTTTTTTCTTTCTGTTCTAATGGGAGGCAAAGGAGAGGTACCATATTCATGTTGTCTCTCCTCATGGACATTGTGCCTCTCTAGCGCTTCATCGCGCTGTGGCCACTCAGATCTAGCCTCAAAAGGTGGTTTTCTATTTACATCGAGTGCCACATGTAAAGCTTCTTCCTGAAAGAGGCTGTTTTGAATGGGCATACTCCACAGAGGAGGGTCCCAATAATTCCTTCTTGATGTGGCCTGATGTGGACTCTCTTGTAGGCCAGACCGCCAAGGCGGTATGGCCAAGTCCTCAGGGCTAAAGCGAAGGTGACTAGCGCCCTCTCTTTGTGCACCTTTCGTAGCATCCGCCCTTGATTGGGCTTGGCTATAGGTGTACACCATTGTGGTGCTTCTCTACTAGCTAAGCAGATTTTTATCTTGTTTATGATGATTTTTCTTTTTGTTACACTAAGCAAAAATGAACACACACATACACAAATAGTGATTATCTCTTTTAAGGATTAATGGTGTGTCCTAAACTGGTTTAGTGCATTTTGATGTTTTTGTTTTGTTTTTGAAATTTTTGAAGAACGTTTAAATGCAAAATGTTGGCTCATATGACTCCCATAAATGGTCGCCCCTTCAATATACCATTGTCGGACCGATATACCAATCTCTCTATATACCTGCCCTTATGAGAGGGAAACTATAGGTACGTGAGAGCAGATGGTATGTGGAACATAGGCGGTACAGAAGGGGGATTGTCTTGTTAATGACACCTACCATAGAAGACTTATCCTCGCACACATGGGAATCACCCCAGTGACACTCGGTCAGCTTTCATCAGGATTTACGCCTAACAATAGTGACAATCGGGGAAATGGATGCAAAGCTAAGCCAAGGTGGTGATGAACCCACTATTGGTCTTGCTCAAGGGCTGGGGTCTTACGACTAGCTTCTTGGTTAAAAACATGCCACGTGATGTGTGTGTGGTTTATTTTACTTAAAATTGAAACATGCAAGCAACCACTACTTTCCCTAAGCACACAAGAATTGATAGAAAAATGAAAGCAAAAAATCAAAAAAATACAAAGACAGTTTTGGAACCTTACCTCTTTTCTGCTTGGACTTGCTGTTTCTGATCTTCGGCTCTAAAAATTTACAGACAAAAATTTGTCCCTCTGTGAGACGAATTACATAACAGAATTCATCCCTGCCAGAGATGAATTTAAATTCGTCTCAGGGTCAGACAAATTACAGTAAGGTATTCGTCACAGTCAGAGACGAATAACAGTCTGCTTTAAAAAAATTGTACCTATCAAGCACAAAACACAAAAAGGATCAGTTATTTGATCTTAAAACCAGGGGACAGGGTCCCACCGTGATCGCCACTGAAAGCATGAGATTCCAAAAATAAAAGGAAAACTATAGCTATGCAATGTAAGACAAAATATAACGCTTTAATCCTATGTCTCTGAAATGCATGAAACAAAGAAAGGAGATAAATCGAAAATGAAAGAAAGATGTATGGAAAGCACAGCCCTTTTTATTCAATTTTCTTATCCTCGCCATTACAAAGACATCTCCTCCCTTTTTAGGGGCTAGGAGCGTTAAATAGGTCTTGGTTACAATTGTGACTTAGTCTTCCTCCTTTCACATGCCCACATGCAAAATGGGTGGAACAAAGTGTTGTCGCCGCTGATGTTGATGAGTCCTTGGTTCTTGCTACTTCCCCTGTAATCAAAGAAACAATAAAAGCGTTAGTAGCACCTGCTGCAAATAGGGAAAGTTTGTTCTTTGAAATTAACAAAAGATGCATGTAAAAGACTGACTAAAATTGATGCATGAAGTGATCCTAAATGACCTGCAAATCTGACAGAGGTCAGGAGACATTACTAGAGGGCCACTGCCATTGAAATAGTTGGCCAATCTGCGTTCGACTAAAATTTGTCCCTAGGTAGGACGAATTCTGCTGTTATTCATCCCTGGGTGGGACGAATTCGACTATGATGGAAAGCCGAGTTGATGCCGCTCCAATTTTGAACCTCGGGGCCTCCAAAACACTTGCAAACATAGGGGTTACATAATCGAGGCCATTTTGGGATGACCCAAATGGTCGGATTCTCCCAATTTGGCTTCTATCCTCAGGAATTTGATGTCGCTACCTACAAGTTAGTGGGACAACAAAGCGACAAAAAGCATGATGAAATCTGATCAAAGCGTTATGGAATTGAAGCTATGAATTATCTAGACAACATAACATATAATGTAATATGAACAAATTATCTAGAATACTTTAGAATGAAACTTAGAAAATGCAGGGTGCCTGAGTGGGCCTCCCACCGTTGGCACTTGATTTCAGCACCAATCCACTAGGGATGGGCCCAAAATCTCTTAGGATTGTGTTGTCGACAAATTGGTGGATTGAGGTGGTCAAATGTTGGGTTTGGGTCAGATTCATGCTTCCAAAAGCCACCCAATAACCTCTCTTGCGAAAGAGATTAATGGATGTGAAAAGGTGAATCAAAAAGGATGCAATAGGGTGTTCAAATGGACAACACTTTATTGCTTGAAAATGCCTCCAACCTTTCCTTTTTTTTTGGGTGGGAAATTCCACCATTTTATAGACCCATGGGGTCTCTTTGGAGGGGCATGCAGGGATGCCATGTGGCGGCCATGCCTTCCCAAGAGGGAGGAGACTCCTCCCTGACTTGGGCTTCCATGACTGCCCTTGTGACAGCCTTCTAACTGCCAACCTACCCACCTACACGCGCATGCATAGTAGGAGGCAATAATTGACTGTCCTTGGCTGCCACTTGGCGGCATTTTTCTTTTTGCCCGTTAAACCTGGAATTTGTCCTAACTAGAAACGATTTTAGAATTCATCCCTGGGTGAGAGGAATCCCAGTTAGTATTCGTCCCTGGGTGAGATGAATACTGGACAAAGTGCCTGAATGTGCCAAATTGCTTCTTGACCTTACAAAATTGCTATGAAAGTGGTTAAGACCACTGTTTAACCTCTGAGGGCTGCCCTGGGGGCTGTTTGTGTCAAAGCGATCAGTGTTTGCAGTCACATAATTGGATTGGTGTCATTTTGGTGTCTACAGAGGTCAAGATCTAAAAGCATTTATCATCCATCATTTCATAAACCCTAGCAATCTGCTAACACATTCCCTCCTCGTTGCCACCACATTTGCTATATCTATTGTTGAAAACCTTTGTGACCCAAATAAAATTTTTTAGAGCATCCCCCCCACAACCCATGAATGCTCTAGGATGTTTCCTAAATATTGTAGAGCATTTTTGAAAGGTTGCATGGCATCCACAACCATCTCTAAATATTGTAGGGTATTCACCATTCATTGATTTGTAGTCATCAAATCCTTGGATGCTCATGGGTGTTCATGCATCACTATATTGATTCATAAGGATAATAGATACAGTAACTCAAGCATATATTGACCAGGTATCCAGTATTATTTTTTTACTTACATTTTTTTGTATTTTTGCACTTCATTTAGCAAGTATTTCATCTAGGGGTACTATTTTACACTTTCATGTTTTAGTGGACCTCACACTATTGAGGCCTTGCAAGTGTTACTAATTTTATTTTAATATATTTATGTGTAGGTTATAGTAGATGTTTCTATTGGTGGTTTTTGTAGCTTTGAGTGGCATCGTAGGGATACACAAGCCCACTCACACTTATTTAGATTGAATATTATCCAGAGACACCAACATTCATTTAAATGAGGGTTTTAAAAATACTCTAATTATAATAACTATATCAAAGCAAATATTATATTTTAACTTGTGATTTGGGGTATATTTATGTATAAAGTGGATATCTAGGCTCCCCGAGTTCATAATAAATAAGATATTTCATTTTATGCGTACATTGTTATCTACTTTGATTTATTGCTTTTATCGATGTTGATCAATTTTGCTTTACAAAATGGTGGTCATGGTGGGATCCTCAAATGGTTTCACATTTTAATTTACCTTATCAATATTGAGTTTTTGATCTACATTTTTCTATGTTTTTACTGTAGGTTTTCAAAAATTCGATCGTGCAAAAATTGTGAAGTCTAGAGCTAGGATTTCTAGGAGTTGTGAGACTCGATCTATGGTTATGTAGATGCCATACAATGTTTGGTGGATGTCACACAACATCTAGGTTGATGCCATAGATTATCTAGGAGATGCCACAAAGTATATAGGAGATTTTGTAGAATATCTGCGAGATTCGTCAAAGTATCTAAGAGATTCGAAGTCGAAGAGAAAAATACATAGGCTTCTTGGTAAAAAAAATTTAAACCATATTTGCATTTTTTTACTTTTTAAAAGAGAAAAAAGAAAAATAAATGTTTATTTTTCTATGTAAAAAGCAATATATCATGCATTGTTAGGCATTCATGGGTATTTTATTTACAATATATCAAAAAAACAAAAGAAAGTGCATTTTTGGAATCATATAGATTTGCATATAGGGATAGATCTGCATCTATACATTCATTTATAGTTGCATTAGATATTAACTACAATTGATTCAAGTTTTTTTGTTCTTCATGGTGTTTTTATTTTTGCCTTGTGTATTGTGTGTGTTTTTTCATTAACACTTTAGGCAACAAACTGAAAAGTATATTAGTTGCATTGTAGGCTAATTTTTCCCACTTCTCACTCTTCTAGGTTGGGATAAGTCACTTGTGCTCAAGCTTCCTCCCATTTTTGGAAACACTTACTGATTCAAAGTGGAAGAGCTAGAAAAAAACTCCACACATTGTGGATCTTAAGCAATGTACCCTAGACTCTTTTGAGGGCCTCATACTTAGCACTAGTGTTCCTAGTCACCACCTTGGTTGATGTGAAGTGTGATTTATTTTTTAGAAAAACACCATAGAAAATTAAAACTTAAAAGGAATCCATACACATTGCATGTTTCATATTCAACATCAATGAATTAAATTTTATCACCAACCACTGATTGAGACTAGCGATGGTGGGTAATCTCTATTTATTGGCTCACCCCATAGATACCAATAGTGGCCCATGAGTGATTTTTTGGAATTCATCACCAAAAAATTCCCCACTCTTGAGAGACCCACTTTAGGAAGTCAATTAATTCATTCACATTTCATTTCTTGTCATATAGGTGAGTGTGAACACGCCTATCCATCCTATATAGTTATATTAGTCTTAGGGAGTCATAACATCAAACACAAAAAAACAAAAATAAAAAATTGTTGCAAAAATATAGGACACAATTGTTTGTTTGATTTGTGTGGTTTTCATTATCATATCAATTTCCACACACATCCCATATATTTCTACCTCTACCTACTTATAGCTTATGGTATTGACCAAAAATTAAGCTAGAGTGCTCCACTCCTTTCCCAACCACTTTTATGGCTAACTCAGCCAACATGGCATAGATAAGCTATTTTGGCTTTTCTATTAGTCCTTCTCACACAGTATTCACTTTGAATGCAGATGTGATATAAAGGGATATCTACACCACCATTCTAGAAACTAAGCCATCCACACCCATTGACCACTGCATCACTTACATAGATTTTTATAAACTAAAAATTTATTTAATATCCACCAGTCCAAATCCACCTAGATATGTTCCTTCTTCTCAGTAGGAATTTTCTCACTCACATACCAACAACTTTAACCAAGTCTACACCAACCCTCATTTTTAGGCAACATCTAAACCAAATTCCTCCACAAAAATATAGCCAAAGCACCTACATTCCATTTACTTACACCACTACCTATTCAAACCCACTCTACTAAGAACAAGTTAATGTTGCTTCACAAATTCCATCTACGACCTCTCATTCAATTGTGATTCCTTTCATAAATTACCCTCAATTAACCTCAACCAACATTTCAAACACTCACATCATACCTAGACCTATTTCCACCACAACTACATAATCTGCATCTAAAATTACCATACAGCAAGCATGGTAACATCTCAATCAACTTTTTATGGGGCATCAAGATGCTCATTCTTACCCTCAACAACAATCGTATGTAGCAAATTTTAAACCCCATCCCATTCCCAAATAAAATACTTTTTTCACCCTTGATCCATCTTGGGTATCACAATATTCTAAAGTTATACCCTCACCCCCATTCAGCCACATCAATACCACTTCCACAACCCAACACATTCAAATTTTCCAACCTTCATCCCCACTTCATCAACATTAGTCACTCCATAACCAAACCCAAGGTTATGCATAGTAGCGAATATTCACAAATTGGGTGAGTATTAGGATTTCCAAAATTGGAAATTGATGAATATGAGGACCCTCGACATCAGCCCATTCACCAAAAATTTTTAGGACCAATTTTTTCTTAGGGTCAATTTACCACAATATATATCCAAACATAGGCATATTTGTACTTGGTGGAAAGGTATGTTCGAGACTAATCTAATGGTGGTGTTATTATGAAGTTATAAGGTGATTTAATAGGTCAAAATGTACCCCAAATATAACCTTACATTTTAGAGCTTCAAATACCCCCAAATTGTGGTGTGAAGATGATTTATTTGATTTTTTTAGGATTTTCCTTGATTTCAAATAGTATTCACCAATTTTTTACCAGTATATTTTGGGTCCAACCCCTTATGCTTAACCTTGACCAAACCCAAAAACACATCCAACATCACTATATATCATTCAATCCATCAACTAATCATTACCACATTCCATCCCAAAAATTCATCACTCCACACACACCACATCCATACACCCATCAAATAAACTAGGATTTCTACACACATATGGAACACCCTAATATTCAATCCTTGCAACAATAGATTGATAGCTTAATTATGCATACTCCTGGTATGATGTAACATAAATCTACATTGAGATAGCTAATCAATCAACCCATTCATTCTTTGGTACCTTCGCCACCTTATCTGATAGTTTTTACACTACCAAAGTTTAATAAATTTAAAGGGACTAAGAACCCTAGGGATCACATTAGTGCATTCATCCATTCATGTTTTTGAATCCAAGAGAATGATGCATTAATTCTCTAAAATTTTCCTCAAACATTAGGAGGATATGCCCTAGATTGGTACAATCATCTGCCACATCATAGTGTTTACACATTTGAACAATTGGCAGATAAATATTTGGAAAGGTTCTCCCTTAATGTCTGTAAGAAAACTACCTTGACTGACTTGTACAATATCAGATAGTTTGAAGAAGAGTCAGTCTATGACTTCAAAAACTATTGTAGGGAAGTCATCACCAAGTTGCCATTCTCCCTACCAATGGAAGAATTAACATGAATGTTTGCAAGGAGTTATCTAAAACCTATCTCCTTGTTGTTGCAATTATAGCAATACAGAATATTTGATGAAACTCTTGCCCAGGCCCGAATCATCAAAGAAATAAAAACTCACGAGGGTGAGATCAAACCAAAGAAAAAAAAATGGTAAAACAAGGTCCAATCTAAAGAAAACTATTTTGGCCAATTGAAACTAGGATAAATCAATCCAGTAGTTTTGAGTCATCCCCAAATGACTCAACAACCCCATGGTCAACACCAACCACAACCATAATTACAACAACCACAACAAGTGTCTTATCAAGCAATTTCTCCACCACAAAAATTCCATAACTTAATACTAATTATGGATATCTATCAACATCGGTAATCTATTCAATAGACTCACACTTACACATCCTTATCCAAATTATATACCTCCATATTCCATAAATTAGATGTCACTAATACTATCACCTTACCCAAAGTTAAACTAAATAATCCAACTAAACATGGCAAGGGCTATAAGGAGCATTTGTTTTATTCTTTTTATAGATAGAAGTGGTATAGAAATAATAACTACTTTTCATTTAAAAACATGGTGTAATACTTGATAGACCTACGATCCATTAAGTTGTATAGTCCCTTGGCACAATAAAAGCAAAATCTTGGTATCCACCAAACACCACTTCATCATCATGAGGAACCAAAATATACAATAGGGAGATAAAATACCATGACTCCCCCTAACCAAGTCAATCATGTGCAACAATACCAAGGTTTTGTGGGGGCTATTAATGTAGTCATCCGAGGTCAAAGAAGCACCAATCGCCAAAATTAACAACCTCAAGAAATTCAACCTCCCATGGCACCTCAATCAAGTGTGTCTCCATAACCTTCTAATCCATCTCCACCCATTCATTTTTTCCAACTCATTTCAATAAATTCATGTTCCAATTCATCCATCCCAACCTATTCACCCCCCAAGTCATCCATAAAGATCTATCATCACACTGAGTAATCTATTAACAACTAGTATCAAAATGGCTTCTACAAAACTATCAATCTATGAGCTTATACAAAAATATCCCCCACACCATGAGTTATTAATGGAAATATTAAAATCTATTGAACTTCAATATCAAGATGCTAATGCATTTAACAATTTTGGGGGGAGCATTCGAACATGTATGGAGCCTTCTATAATATTCTATGAATTTGATATTAAATCAATATCATCAGAATCATCAAACCCTCCATTATATATCATGGCTCAAGTTGATAGGAAGCCTTTTAAATGAGTACTGATTGACACTGGATCATCCATAAACATCACTACCACCTTAGTCCTCCAACATCTCAATCTTCCACCTTCACACATCACTAAATCCACTTTCATCTTGCAAGCATTCAATGATGCTCTATTTTCTATAGTTGATATTGTGGTCTAACCCATATAAGTGGGGATCAATAATATGCACACTATGTTCCATATCCTAGAGGTATCCATGGCTTACAATGTACTCCTTTGATGTACTTGTATAAGGAATATGAAATATGTACCCTCAATACTACGTCAATGTTTGAAATATGTACATGAGAGGTATATTCATTGCATACCGAGAGATATCAAACCATTTAAATACTGCAACTTTCATATCTGATCTATATGAATCCACACTTCCATCCACCCACTTATCCTTAGTCTCATCAATTACACCATCCACTTGATTTCATAATTTCTCATCCAAAGCACCTATGCTAGAGGAACTCTCCATCACCAGTCCATATCAATATTCCACTTCTACATCCCAATAATCATTATAGTAGGTAACATGTACATGTGGTTGGACACAATCATCCTCACCAACATCCATACAAGGGGGACATCCCCCACACTACCAAATGTATCATAATCCACACAATAATTTCTATAAACACTCACCATAATTTCATCAACACTAGAATCATAATTCCTCCATCACATACCTCAACCAAATCCATCTACATATCCACTAGTTGACATCTCATAAGTCAAATCAACAGATTTTTAGATGCCATTCCAACATACATCACTCCCATTATCTGAGCCACAATCCACGCCATAGTCCCACATCTCCACATCCACTCCATTCACATAATCACCCACACATGTTACAGTCCACCTCGCTAGTCCTAGCATTGGCAAGTGCATGGTTCAAAATATCATAGTTACACTACTCAACATCCAAAATGTTAGGGATTACAGTCATCCACGTGACCCACCCTTATCTATAGGAGTAGTGTACCACATGGGTTTGATACCTAACATAATAAACTTTATATATGGGGGGTTTAATTCATATTTCAATCCACTTTCCCCAATAGAACCTAAGTAGTTAGTCCTTTGCCAATATAGAGCACATATCTAGTTTCCCATCACAATAATTTCATCAGGTAAATTAGCAAGGATATGGCTTAGTATTACATAAATAGGGTATGCATGACATCATTGAACCTCAATATCAAGAAGTGCATGACCTTTCAATCTTGTATTACCATTCACATTCTTCACTTTCCCTTTTAAACAAGATTTTCAAAGCCTCCATTTAGATTCAGAAGAGAAAACCAATCACAACGATGACTTTGAGTAATTATATGAAGAATACAATGTCATATCGATAGCTTCAGATGAATCCAAAGAGGAATTGGTCCCAATCACACCATTCATCAAACAGGATGAGTATTATCTCATAATGTTCCCCATCCATCAACCCATTTTCCATTTACTTCTTCCAAGGGAGCATGTTGAGCCTACCGATAAACCACCACCTCCACTTTATTGATCAGCTCACAACAACATGATGTAATATATGTACATAATCATAAAAATGCAAAAAAAAAAATAGATATTTGTTAGTTCTTATGTCAAAACTTGTAAAGGTTTTATATTTTGTATTTTTGGCATCTTAAATACCTATGTAGTTTGTAAATTTAATAAAAATGGTATATGATATTTGTTCCTATATAAGAAACAAATAACAATAGCACCATGGATTTGCAATTTGGCAATGCTACTGCTTTTATGAGTAGAAAAGAGATATTAAAGCAAAATTATAGTAAGATAATGGTAATACTAATGTAGGGATCTAACCCATGAGGATAGAGACCTTATACAACTAAATGACAGTGATCACACCACTTAAAGATAATATTAAGATTATCCAAATGATGAAATACTAGTTATAAAAATACAATATGCAAAGGTATAAAGTATAAGTTTATCCAAAATGAAATGAGATCAAATATTAGCTAAAATATTGAAGATAAAAGCTACAAAAACATGGAAAAACTAATGATCAAAGCTAAAAGGGTAAGAGCACAACTTAATACAATAATTTGTTTCTACTTTGTTGGATATTTTTGATGATCTTTAAGTGATTGAGCTTGATGAATATCACTTTATGATTGCTTGGATATTTGCTTGACAAGGGACTTGGATTCTGGATCAAATTCTTACAAAGATGGGAACTTGAGAAGCCTAAGATTATAGAATAATGTTGGTAAATTTTAGTGCATAAAATATTTGATCTCAAATAAATCTAACAATATTGTATTACATAAAAGATTCATTATGAGAAGGTCATCCAAAGGGATCGATTTATAGGTATCCATGGCCCGTTACATGGATCCTCAATACAATTACAAATATTGGCAAGTTGGAGAGGTGTTAGTATTGCATGGAGGATGAGTTTGATTGAAGGTAAGTCTAAAAAATATTGACATCCAACTAGTATGAGGAGATAAGAAATATGAGTTTAATATTAAATTTTCCAATTAACTTGCAGCCGAGTTGTTGAATTGGATTGAGGTAATTAGATCCATAAATCATGGGCTAGACTAGGAGATTGAAAGCCAAAAATATTGGTTTTGGTGACAACAAGGTAGAAGCACTAAGATGCAAAACCGTCGTTGATACTATTGTGTTAGCACTACTACTAGATGATCATTGGAATTAAAAAACAACCAGGAAAAGATCAATGGTCAAAGATCAACATAAGCATTTTTGAGGTCATGGTAGCACTATCGGTGCTATTTATCATTCCCTGATGCTTCTACTTTTAGAGCAATAAATTCTCCAAAATTAGGCTTAATGATGGTTGTGCTAGTTTGGCTATTTGAAAGGCTAACTAATAAAATCTATAACAAGATTTATGATTAGCCCTACATGCAAAATTGAGTTTCTACAACAATGAAAGCAATAGTTCTTAATTCTTGATATAATTATATAAGTATCATATTTCAAAGAAATAAAATAGAGCTCATTCTTATATATTTACACCTAGGACTTGACATTGATTCTAGTTATAATTATATTTCTTGTATTAAAAACATATAAAATGTATGCAAGTTATAGAAAGAGAAAACATTGTTTTCCTGTATTTAACTAAATACAAAGCCAATATTCTAAGCTCTTGGAATTGTTGTAAAGCAACTAGAGAAATAATCATTTTCTTTGATTGACTACATAATATTGAAGGGAATTGACTATATTGTATGCATTGTATGTTTCCTCATTCCTCCTATGATTTGGTCTAAAAGAAGATGCAATGTAGGTTTTTCACAAGGTTTGGATCAATAAAGATACGACCTATATAAATATACATTGTAGGTTGGTAATCCCATAGGTTTTTATCCCTACACAAGGAAATTTTTATGTTTTAAGCATATTGTGGAAATCATGAGGATGGAATGATAAATAAAACTACAAAAAATATATATAACTTTCTTTGTGTTGATCTAAGGGGTTGACATGCCAAACATATGGTTTATAAAGTGGTTCTTTAAGGATTAGGATAGAAACCTCTTTCATTGAAACTTAATGCTAGTTTAAGGAATATCAAGAATATCCCATGCTAAAAATGTAGATGAATTCAATTACAAATATTTTTAAATTGGTTATATGGGATTGAAACATGCCCCACCCATATTACATCATGACTACATAGTGCTATTAAAACAATTTAAAAATTGTTTATGTATCGCTAAGCAATATTTCAATCTATATCTCCTTGAAAGTTGAGGAATATAACCAACTCGACTAATACAATTTGATAAATTCAATTATAAAATTGAAAACTAGCAAAATATTTTTTATAAAATTCATACAAATAATTAATTTATATGGTTTTCATGTTTATGTCAACCTATCAAAAGGATATTGAAATTTTATTTGATATACTAGAAAAATTAAGGATGCAAGGTTCAAACTTCATACCCCATGATTTATGAAAGACCATAATGTTACCATTACAAGAAGAAGCATTGTTCATATATATATATATATGAATGAATAAAAGAATATTATTACAACCAACATTATAAAATTAAAGAGAATGGTTAATAACAATATAATACAAAATGAATTAAAAGGATGAGGAATTAATAAAAGTGATTTACTAAAATATTTTACTAAAACAATTACAATGTTCTAGTGGGAAATGATATCTTATAAATGAAATATCAATTCAATGATGAATAACAAAATATCAATTCAATGGTCAACCACAAAAGAGCAAAATCGCCTCAAGAAAAATAGCAGTACAAAAAAATCAATCATCCAATTTAGATTAATTTATCATATTGAAAATTTTATCATCTAATTTAGAATAAGATTTTATCATCTTAAAGTGAAATAAAATATATATTAATTGAGAATAATATCCCTATTTTCTTTAGTTGAGAAGATTATCTCTATTTACTTTGCAATTATGTATTTGGGTTATGTGTTGTTCGGATCTGAAGAAGCCAAAGGAAGAAGTTGCATGCATTAGGGTTTTGAGTTCTTGGTGCCATACTGCCTCTCCACTATGGAGTGTGTGCGGGATGCCTCTTAGGGCATTTTTTTGCTGCTTTCATCGACTTTACTTTGTTGTTTGGTGGATTGAACCTTTTTTTTATGGATGAAGCTCAATTAGCAACTCCAAATTCTATTGAAGCTACACAAGGGAGTAATGGCACTTAAGGTAAACAAGAAACCATGAAATTTCATTCCCAAAGTTTATCACGAGGTAATATTTATCCTCTACATGTTGTTATCCTGTTGAGTGAGTTTAATACTACTTGTTATTGGCTAGAAAACCATACGCTGGTAGGGTATTTTCTAGGTCGCATATCTGGTGAGACCCTCCTTCGAAACTAGATCCAACAATCTTGGCATGGCATCAAGGTTGATGGTATCTAGAACCTCACAAAAGGGTTTTTTTTTTTTTTCATTTTACTGACCCTACTTAGGCCAAAATGATCCTCATCTGTGGACCTTGGTTTGTTCATAGCACCTTGTTAATTTTTCAACCTTGGACAAAGGATTTTTCGGTCACTAATGATGTTTCCTTACGGGTTTTGGTTCAAGTTGAATTCCTTGGTCTTCCTCTAACACTATGGCCTTACTATCAGAACCTTGTGGTCCCCATTAGTGAATTTGTGTGTTTTGAAATGGATAAATTTTATTCCTCACACCCTCAAAAGTGTTTTTGTGTCAAAGTTGATCTTTCTAAAGACCTCAAGGATACTGTTGATATCTAAGTTGGTGACTATAGGTTCAAGCAATGTGTTGTCTACATAAACCTACCTAACACATGTTACCATTACCAATTAGCTACCCATAAGATAAAATATTATCCTTTAATGGTGGATAAGATTAAAGCTAAGGATATGGTTGTGGATCTTGTTACTACTAGCTTTGTCCCAGTTTCCAAACTGAGGCAAGATGAATGGAAGGTAGTCCAGAAGAAGGGTAAGAATTGGAAAAATTTAAACCCTACGATTTCTCCTAGCAACTCACCTTAACCTCTTGTGTCTTATGTGCTAGCTAGGTATGGTGTTGTGATGGAGCAGCATACCATACAATCAATGGAACCCAATGTTAGGGCTTTAAATATGGTTGCTAATGTACCATTGACTAGCGCTTCCTTTGCCAAAATTCTTACTTTTGCTCCTACTCAGTATTCAAATTCTCTAGTTCTGCATATCAATGGGTAGTCTTCCTCAAGATTCATAGAACCTGAATGAGCTTTTGTCAATGGTCAAATATCCAGTAGTCCACCCCAGGAAGACTCCCTGGTTCACTAGGATAAAAGGTATAAAACATAGTTTTGGAAAGTAGATCAAGAGCATTTTCTCAGTATTATTTATGATTCTCTTTCAAACCTCAGAGACACTAAATATGTAGTCAAACATATGAGTCTTGATCTATCTTCATGATTTTTTATCATGGAATGTTAGAGGGCTGACAGACCCAATCTGCAAATACTTGGTCCGAGATGAGATTGCTTTATGCTCCAGGTTTTATGGTAATCCTAAATTTCTCTATCTTCAAGAGATTAAGATTTTTAACTTTATTCTGCAATGTACTTGCCCTTTTCTTTGGATAGTTTATTTTTTATGCCACCAGTCATTCCCATTGCAGAGGGGGAATTATCATTATTTTGGAAACTAGGTGGAAATATAGTTTTGTCTCATGGGGTGTGGACCCCTCTAATTATGTAATTTGGGTTTTACTTGAGGTTTTTGGGCTATCTTATCGCATTATTAATGTTTATGCCTCCAATTATGCTTAGTAGTATTGTATCCATTGGTGATTGTGTATTTTTTCTTTACCACTTATTGTTTGGGTTATGTGTAGAGATTTTAATATGACTGAAAACCTTGCATACAAGATAGGACAACTTCCCATGAGGTGGGCTACTGGGAAAAGAGAGACCTGGTACTCTATGAAAAATAAATTAGGTTTTTTAGACACCAATTCTTATTTTTCTCACCAATATTTTCTTGAAAATTTGTGGTATACATGGTCTAATTTCTAGGTTGTCCATGCAAGAATTTTGAGAAGGCTATACAGAGCCATTCTTTCAGATCATGTGCAGTTTTTCTTTCATAGGAGAAATGCTTTAGCTCCTTTTATGGAAACCATTCCTGGTACCATTACTTTTGACCATTCACCCATCATGTTTAATATGTTGATGAAATCCCTACCTTAGAGACACTACAAGTCATATATATTTTTTTTAATACTTCCTTTCTTCATCACCTTTCCATGATCTGTCATATTCATAGAGTCTAGAATGTAGTTCCTAGATCTACTAGAGAGTTGGGTTGTATAGAATGGTGGAATGATCCCATTTTTCATACAATTATCTTGCTTTGTACTTTGGGTAAAAAGGTGGTGTATTTTAGAAGATATTCCAATGATACCCTTCATGATGAACTTGCCAAAGCTTCTCTCAGGCTTGATGCATATCCATTTAATCTTGAGCTTTAGTATCATGTTGCCCAGTTGAGGTATGAACTTAAATTTGCTAAAATTTATGAGTCTCAAAAAGCTCTAATTAAAGCTTGAATTCATTGGTTTATATTTTTTTATAGGGTCACCAAAGAATATTTTCAAAGGCTTCACCCTCCCAGGCAAGATACTCAATTCACGTCCATTCAATAAAATGGAATAATGCTTACCTCTCTTGAGATGATTTATGTTTTTTTTAAGCACTATACTAATGTTTTTTTTGCTCAAGCTTATTTTCTTGAGTGGAAGAAAGTAGTGGCAGCTTCTATGGTAGTTGTACCAATTAAGGTTTTGGAGTCTCAAAGAGTAGGGTGTGATAAACTACTCTCCCTTACAGATCTGGAGGATGCATTGTCTCAAATGATAAATAACAAAGCACTAGACATGGATGGCTCTCTATGATTTCTACAAGGGTATTTGGGACTTAGTTGGTCCTTATCTACATAAAGTTTATTTTGAGGCTCTTCGAGTAGGCCCTTTGGGAGAAATTATCAACAAGGGAATTATCAAATTCATACTCAAGTAAGGGCACCCATAGTTGATCACTAATTAGAGGCCTATTACTTTTTTGAATTTTAGTTACAAGATTATTACCAAAGCTTTGGCTCTTTATCTTAGGCCTCTTCTACATTTGATAGTCAAATTAGAGCAAATTGACTTTATTCAAGGAATGTACATCCTCAACAATATCTTAGGTATCTGGGAGGGCATGGAATGGACCCGGATGTCAAACCAAAACATGATTTTTATTAAGATTAATTTTTATAAATATTATGATCGCACTGAATGGAGATTTATTTTTGCTATGCTCAAAGCTTTAGGATTCATGTTATTTTTCATTCAAAATATTTCTATGCTATTTAGATATGTTTTGACTATTCTCAATCTGAACAATTCATAGTCTAAAGCAGTGGGTTCTTTTAGATCTGTTCGACAAGGATGTCCTATTTCTTCCTCTTTATATGTGCTTTTTTTTTAAGTCTTTGATTATATTTTAGCTACTCAAGCTCCTAAGCATCTAAAAAAGCGTAGAACGTAATGCATCTAAAAAAGCGTAGAACGTAATGCATCTAAAAACACGCAATGGCAAAATAGACTAACATGAAACTAGCAAAAAGGTGTGGGGTGCCCAAGCGGGCCACCCCCATTAGAACTTGATTACGATGCCAATCCACTAAGGAAGGGCCCAAAATCTCTTAGGTTGAGTTGTCGGAAAATTGATGGTTTACTGTGGTCCAATGTCGGGTTTTAAGGTCCGGATTCACATTCTAACAGCCACCAATAACCTCCCTTGTGAAAGAGATTACGGGTGTAGAAGAAATGAATCGAAAAGAATGCAATCGAGTGTTTGGTTTGGTAGCACTTCGTTGCTTGGAAATGTCTGTCAACTTGTCTCTTGGGTGGGAAAAGTCCACCATTTTATAGACCCATGGGGTCTCTTTGGAAGGGCATGCATGTATGCCATGTGGCGACCATGCCTTCCCAAGAGGGAGGAGACTCCTCCTTGACTTGGGCTTACATGACTATCCTTGTGACAGTCCCCTAACTGCCAATCTGCCCACCTACGTGCGCATGCACAACAGGCAGCAATAACTGACTGTCCTCGGATACCACTTGTTTAACGTCCGCTTTAAATTATTTTAATGGCACTTTTAAATGTTTTAATGTCTGCCTTTGATTGGTTGAATTTCGCCTTTGATTGGTTAATTCCGCCTCTGATTGGTTAAATTTTGCCCAGGCGTAATGTGAAGTTTGTCGCGATATCGCGACATCGCGATATCACGATGTTGCGATATCGTGACACTTCGGTGCCCAAAGCAAAGCCTTGGCTGAAGTGTCATGATATCATGACATCGCGATGCCCAAAGCAAAGCCTTGGCCGAAGTGTCACGATATCGTGACACTTCGTTGCCCAAAGCAAAGCCTTGGCCGAAGTGTTGCGATATCGCGATGTCGTTATATCGTGACACTTTGACGCCCAAAGCAAAGCCTTGGCCAAAGTGTCACGATATCGCGACGTCATGATATCGCGACACTAATGCCCAAAGCAAAGCCTTGGCCGAAGTGTCACGATATCGCGACACTTCGGCACCCAAGCAAACCTTGGCCGAAGTGTCGCGATATCGTGACACTTCGGCCAAGGCTTTGCTGGGTTCCGAAGTGTCGCGATATCGCGACACTTCGGCCAAGGCTTTGCTTTGGGCATCGAAGTGTCGTGATATCATGACGTCGTGATATCGTGACACTTCGACCAAGGCTTTGCTTTGGGTGCCGAAGTGTCATGATATAACGACGTCGCGATATCGTGACACTTCGGCCAAGGCTTTGCTTTGGGCATCGAAGTGTCACAATATCGCGACATCGCTATATCATGACACTTCGGCCAAGGCTTTGCTTTGGGCATCACGACGTCGCGATATCGCGACACTTCGGCCAAGGTTTTGCTTTGGGCACCGAAGTGTCACGATATCGCAACATCGTGATATTGCGACACTTCGGCCTAGGCTTTGCTTTAGGCACCGAAGTGTCGCGATATCACGACGTCGCGATATTGTGACGTCACGATATCGTGACACTTCGGCCAAGGCTTTGCTTTTGATTAAGGCTTGCTTTTGATTAAGGCTTTCTTTTGATAAAGGCATGCTTTTGATTAAGGCTTGCTTTTTATTAAGGCTTTCTTTTGATAAAGGCCTGTTAAAATGACCAGCTTTGCTTTGTTTAATTTTCGACCTTCTAAACTGCTATGTAAGTTGCTAGGACCACTGTTTGACCTCTGAGGGCTGCCCTGAAAGCTGTGTGTGTCAATGCGATCAGTGTTTGTAGTCACATAATTGGATTGGTGCTATTTTGGTGTCTACAAATGCCCCTTTTTGGGAAGCGCTACGGGTGACACAGTGTTGAGAAAAAATAGATAACCAAAGCACTAATGATTAGGGTTTCTTGGTAACCTAACCAACTCTTGATGCCCCAAGTATGGAAAGGGCATGCATTCTTGAATCTTTGCTTCTGACGAGCTAAGGAATTTTATTTCAAGTATTAACCTATTTTGGTGAGGTGTGACTTGAGCTTGGACATTGATCAGTCATGATTAGGCAAAGGGCGCAACCTTTTGTCCACAGGGGAACCTTGTGTTCATGCTTCAGGAATGCTAAGTGTTTGATCAATTTGATTACTACTTGTTTACTACCCCAAGCAGGAGCATGATTGTCTTTGTCAATGATTCTTTGAATGCATGTCATTGCTTTGATTGGGTGTGTGCTTGTTGATTGGTGACTAAGTGTGACTACCCCCTCAAGCGACGAATCGATGAGGGAATGACCTTCATGAGAAAAGCGACGAGTTGCTTGACCCAAGATGACTTGTGCAAGGGTGCCTTTAGATGGTTTACCGTTAAGCATGTGCAATTTCTCGACATTTGGACCTATTTTTGGTGGGTGTTAACCCTTTTGGTGATGCCATAATGGGGTGAAATCGTCGAAAACCCGTCTTCCCATGGAGCGGTCCGGCTATGGTAGCCTTCTTGGGGAAGTAGGAGAATGACAATTTGAGCCCCGACATCGATTTTCTATGCCAAGAGGTTAAGTGCAAGAGCACTTGTGTCCAAAAATGCTTATTGCTATGTTTTTGTGTTGCATTTTTTTGATGTTTTTCTTGCTTTGTGTATATGTCATGATTTTATTTTATGCACAATGATTGATGTTAATGGATGCATGCTACTTTATATTGATGTATGCACATGGTATGATAAATGCGATTGTTGTATGTTGATTTATTTTGATGGATGTATATGTTGTGATGAATGCAAATGTTTTTTATTTATATGTGATATGCAGAAATGAAATGGATGGATAGAATTTGTGATGTTTGGCTATGGCACCATAGACTGTTTAGGACTTTGTGATTTTGTTTTTATGCGATTACTGTAGTGGATGACTTTGTATGTATACATGTGGTTTTTCTTTTTTTGTATTTTCTGATGGTATTGTAAGGATGAAAAGTAGCACAGTTGGTTTAGAAATGTAGCTAAGGTTTTCTACGACTCAGACGGTTTTAACTTACTAGCCATGACTGTACTTTATCTTACAAGACTTTTGAACAAGGTATGAATCGGACTTGTTTTTGACCAAGCTATTTCACATCCCTGTGTGTGCAATTGAGTTCATTTATGTGGTATTTGTCAGGATACCGCCAGTGCCATATGGGCTTTCAATCGAACCTGTATTGAGGATCACCTAATTAGCTCCACTAACTCCTTTGTTGTATTTAGTTAGATTAATCTGCGGTGTTATCCAGGATACCATAAGCTAGCTCATCCTTATGCAAACATTGGTCTGCACACATGCAAAGCGAATGTGACAGACATATCATCATGCGGGTAGGATACCACCATTGCCAGATAGGCTATCAACCAAACCTGTAATGAGGATCACCTAGATGGTTTTTGAATGCTGAGAATTCTAGGGATTCATGTTTAGGATATTTGTTGGCTAAATGATTTAGAAAGTTGCTCATCTATATAGTGATGAAGATCACTGTTTATTTTCTATTAATTATTTTTGAGCAAGGATTTTGAATAGTAGTGATAACCACTATTATTTGATTTTGTATTTTGAGTATTGTGAGTTTGGGCTGGTGAGTGGCCTTGATCCTTGTGGCCTTGGGGATGACTATGCATCCTTTGTAGGGACGTGTAGTATGAATCCTTATGACGTTGGGAACCAAGGGGGTGATGGAGATTATGGAATAAGGGCATTGATCTTTTAGGCCTTGGGGATGACTACCCATCCTGGTTAAGGGCGGATAGTACGAATCCTTACAACTTGGAGACCAAAGGTGAATGGAAAGTGTTAGGATGATGATTTGTTGGAATTTTGTTCGTGAATGGCATTGATCCTTTTAGGTCTTTGGGATGACTACCCATCCTTGGCAGGGACATGTAGTACAAATCCTTACAACTTTGGGAATCAACTATGATTGGGATTTGGTAGTTGTGAAAACCACTGTATATGGAGGTGAATGAATAGTAAAGAGCTCGTCCTTTTGTCAATTCTCAGCATTCTGGAACCATTCGCACAAGGGGATGAGCAAGATAACCATTTCACTTATGGTGACTTGGATTACTACATAGGTTTCATCTTTTGTTCACACAACTTGGGAATTTTTATGTATTTTAATTTGTGTTGGGATGTTACATAACAAGGTGTATTTCAAGTGTAACTCTACCTTCGTAAAATCTGTCTGACTCGATACATTACATGGCTAAAGAGCAAAATGATGACTGAATCACGAAAAATCTTGATACATTAGAAGACCACTGACTCTAGTGTGGTAAAAAGCAATGCATGGTGTTTTTGTTGTTTTTGTAAAATGGAATACTATGGAACAAGATGGACTAGCAGAGCAATTACAGCCTATGGTGCCTTTGACCTGTACGACCACAAATATGCAATGTATGGATGCAATGCTTTAATGCAGCTATGTATTTTTATATTTTTGATGGATTGATATTTGTGAATATGAAGATGAGGTGCGAGAAGAGCTCTCTATTGATGAATTTACGTATGCCTAGAAATGAGATGCAAAAAAAAAAAAATTGTTGTTTTTGATGATTTTTGAATTTTAACTTTTCTTATTTTTGACCAAGCAATTGTGGAAATCCTTGGAGCATTTTTGGAATTGACCAAGCGATTATAGAATCCTTGGAGCATTTTTGGGATTGACCAAGTGATTGCAATAATCCTTGGAGCATTTTTGGGATTGACCAAGTGATTGCAATAATCCTTGGAGCATTTTTGGGATTGACCAAGTGATTATAGAATCCTTGGAGCATTTATTGGGGTTTGACCAAGCGATTAGAATCCTTGGAGCATTTTTGGGATTGACCAAGTGATTGTGATAAGCCTTGGAGAATTTTTGGGATGACCAAGTGATTGCGATAATCCTTGGAGATTTTTTGGGATGACCAAGTGATTGCAATAATCCTTGGAGCTTTTTTGGGATGACCAAGTGATTGCGATAATCCTTGGAGCTTTTGGGGTTTTGACCAAGAGATTGTGATAATCCTTGGAGCTTTTTGGTTTGGATTATGGCTCTTCAGGGGATAGAGGTACCCCTAGCTTGATGGTCTTTACACTCCGGATCTGGCTCTGGAGGGATGGGCACGAATGGATCGTCCCTATGCATGGATAAGAGGACAGGGTCTACCCTCGACACTGATATTGCTATGGGATCTCTGGGAGGAAATTGATATCCATATGCCCAAAGTGGCGGATGTAACGCTTGGTCCCACTGCGGTGGGTTAACATGCCACTCATGCCCTAGTATTATGTTTAGCTATTGAATTGCTTCATTGATATTTATGGGATGTCGATGCTATCACATGTGATTGATGTGGGCTATCTCTGTTTTATCCTCACCTTCGACCAGTGAGTACAGCTCATCAGAATCTGGAGATTCTAAGACATGGAGGACTGCATCATCAGGTAGCCCTACGGTTAAAGGTTGATCCTCTTTGAAAGGAGCCTCATGTAAGTTGGGCCTTGGGAGCTCAAAAATCTTGGTCTCTATCGACTCTAAGTGCTCTAGCATTTTGCATGTATCGAGAGATTTGAGCTCCTCCTCTTTGGTTGGTTCTTGTTGAGGAACTTGGGGCTTATGGAGGGGTGGCCAGATAGCACCCCCCATGCCTTGGTAGGGCAGTTCATCCTGCTCTTCTTCTTGCTCTGATTCCTTAGAGGCTTCTTGATGAATTTCTAAGGGTGGCCCATAAACCTGAGTGGGTTCCTGAGGAAGGTGCCCATCATTGGTTATAGGATTAGCCTCCCGCTCATGTCTAGGAGGCATCGGGGGCGATGCTTGATAAGGTCATGGAGACTTGTCTCGCACCCCGGGGTTGTGCCTCTCATAATGTTTTGTCTTATGCGTGTGATGGGTTGGAGTCCTCTCCTGCATAGTGTGTTGGAACAACTCATCCTTTTGGTGCTGAAGGTGCTCTTTATTTAGAAGATACCATTGCTCTAACTATTATCGTTCTAGCTCAAGTTGCGTGAGTTGCATCCAGTGTGCGAAATTCTTGACAGATTCTAAGATAGTTGGTCTTACCGCCTCATGTTTAGAAAGCCTAGATGCCTCTCCTAGATATCTATCTCAATCGTAGTGATCCAAGATCTCTATAGGCTGCATCCCCCTGTTGGAGGTAGTGGCATTTATCCGAGGCTCTGGCCTCAGTAGGTGATCCTAATAGCTAGCATTTGTGAAGACGTCTTGCTCCCATGATGTATATTTTTCTTGAGGAAGGTAAGGGTTTTCCTCTTGCTCTCTTTCATAAGTGAAAAAGGAACGGGTGGAGTTGGCTCGCCCTGCCTGAAGAGCCTTATTCTCTGGAGGAACCTTGTTCTCTAGATTTGTCCTTGTAGTCTTGACAACTAGGGGGGGTGAAGGAGGGATAGTGTAATCATGTGATTCGTTCTGTCGAACCCTATGTTGACCTAGTGCTTCATCGCATGGTGACTGCTCATAGCGAGCATCTAAGGGAGCTCTCCTATGACTTTACCCCTCATGGAAGGGTGTGTGCTGAGTGCTATGCTAGACAGGAGTGCTCCTTGAAGAGGTGCCCTTATAGTCCCGTTCCGTTGAGGCACGAAGATGACTGCCTTGTGTGTCAGGCCGCCAAGGTGGTATGACCAAATCCTTGGGGCTATACCGGAGGTGACTTGTGCCTCCTCTTTGTGCACCTTTCATAGCGTCCACCCTTGATTGGGCTTGGCTATGGGTGCACACCATTGTGGTGCTTCTCTACTAGCTAAACAAATTTTTATCTCATTTATGATGATTTTTCTTTTTATTTACACTAAGCAGAAATGAACACACACATACACAAACCGTGATTATCTCTTTTAAGGATTAATAGTGTGTCCTAAACTGGTTTAGTGCATTTTAATGTTTTGTTTTGTTTTTGCAAGTTTTGAAGAACATTTAAATGCAGAATGTTGGCTCATATGACTCCCATAAATGGTCACCCCTTCAATATACCATTGTCGGACCGATATACCAACCTCTCTATATACCCACCCTTACGAGAGGGAAACTATAGGTACGTGAGAGCAGATGGTACATGGAACATAGGCGGTATGGAAGGGGGGATTGTCCTGTTAATGACACCTACCATAGAAGACTTATCCTCGCATGCATGGGAATCACCCCAGCAACACTCGATCAGATTTCGTCAGGATTTACGCCTAACAATAGTGACAATCGGGGTGATGGATGCAAAATCAAGCCAAGGTGGTGATGAAATCCACCGATGGTCTTGATCAAGGGTTGGGGTTTTACGACCAGCTCCTTGGTTTAATTTTACCATGTGATGTGTGTGGGGTTCATTTTATTTAATAAAAATGAAACAAGCATAAACAACTTTCCCTAAGCAAGTAAAAGTTGACAGAAAAATAGAAACAAAAAATAATAATAAAAATAAAATAAAATAAATGACAAGTACAGTTTTGGAACCTTACCTCTTTTCTGCTCAAATCGACTGTCTTTTCCGCCCAAATCGGTTGTTTCTGATTCAGCCCAGTACCTTTAAGCACAAAAACATAATCAATTAGTTTCTGAATCTAAAAAAAAATAGGGGACAGGGTCCCACCATGATCGCCACTGAAAGCATGAGATTCCGGAAGAAAAATAGTATTGAGATGCAATATAAACAAAGACTAACTCGATGCATGAAATAGGACAAACGTAATCAAATCAAGATGAAACATAAAGAGGAAGCAGGAGCACAACCCTTTTATATTAATTCCAAACTCGGTTACAATCCATCTCCTCCCATTTTAGGGGCTAGGAGTGTTAGCATGCTTTTGATTACAATCATTATCAATACTCCTTATTTCGCATGCCCACATTTGAACTGGGCTGGCCGGAGTGTTGTCGCCGCTGATGTTGATGAGTCCTTGGTTCTTGCTTCTCCTACGATCAAAGAAACAAGAAAGGCATTAGTAGCACCTGTTGCAAATGTGAAACATTTATTCCTTGAAATTAGTGAAAGATGTATGCCTAAGATTATCGAAAACAGTGAATAAAATGAATATAAATGACCTGCACATTTGACAGAATAAACACGCAATGAACGAGTAGACTAAAATGACAGAACGTAGAACATAGAACGTAATGCATCTAAAAAAACGTAGAACGTAATGCATCTAAAAAAGTGTAGAACGTAATGCATCTAAAAACACGCAATGGCAAAATAGACTAACATGAAACTAGCAAAAAGGTGTGGGGTGCCCAAGTGGGCTGCCCCCGTTAGAACTTGATTACGATGCCAATCCACTAAGGAAGGGCCCAGAATCTCTTAGGTTGAGTTGTCGGCAAATTGATGGTTTACTGTGGTCCAATGTCGGGTTTTAAGGTCCGGATTCACCTTCTAACAGCCACCAATAACCTCCCTTGTGAAAGATATTACAGGTGTAGAAGAAATGAATCGAAAAGAATGCAATCGGGTGTTTGGTTTGGCAGCACTTCGTTGCTTGGAAATGTCTGTCAACTTGTCTTTTGGGTGGGAAAAGTCCACCATTTTATAGACCCATGGGGTCTCTTTGGAAGGGCATGCAGGGATGCCACATGGAGGCCATGCCTTCCCAAGAGGGAGGAGACTCCTCCTTGACTTGGGCTTACATGACTGCCCTTGTGACAGTCCCCTAACTACCAATCTGCCCACCTACACGCGCATGCATAGAAAGCAGCAATAACTGACTGTCCTTAGTTGCCACTTGTTTAACGTCCACTTTAAATTGTTTTAATGGCACTTTTAAATGTTTTAATGTTTGCCTTTGATTGGTTAAGTCCGCCTCTAATTGGTTAAATTCTGCCCAGGCGTAAATGTGAAGTTTGTCACGATATCGCGACACTTCGGCCAAGGCTTTGCTTTGGGCGTCGAAGTGTCGCGATATCGCGACGTCGCGATATCGCGACACTTCGACCAAGGCTTTGCTTTGGGCATCGAAGTGTCGCGATATCACGATGTCACGATATCATGACACTTCAGCCAAGGCTTTGCTTTGGGTGTCGACGTGTCGCAATATCACGACGTTGCGATATCACAACACTTCGGCCTAGGCTTTGCTTTGGGCACCGAAGTGTCATGATATCGTGACGTCGCGATATCGCGACACTTCAGCCAAGGCTTTGCTTTTGATTAAGGCTTGCTTTTGATTAAGGCTTTCTTTTGATAAAGGCTTGCTTTTGATTAAGGCTTGCTTTTGATTAAGGCTTTCTTTTGATAAAGGCTTGTTAAAACGACCAGCTTTGCTTTGTTTACTTTTCAACCTTCTAAACTACTGTGTAAGTGGCTAGGACCACTATTTGACCTCTTAGGGCTGCCCTGAAAGTTGTGTGTGTCAATGCGATCAGTGTTTGTAGTCACATAATCGGATTGGTGCTGTTTTGGTGTCTACAATTTGCTATCTTCCTAGAGAATCTAGTGGAATTGGTCTACTAGACTGTATATGGTAAGATATTACTTTGTGTGATAAATGGGTGGTTAGGGATCTGAGGGGAGATGAATATTGGAAAGTTTTGGTTTGATATTTCATTTCCTTTAGTCTTCCCTTAAACTTTAGAGCATGGAAAGGGTTGGATTTTCCCTCTATCATTGTTGCTCCAATTTTTGTTAAGATTTATGACTCCTTTGTTATTAAAAGTATATGGAAATCCTGGCATAAACTTACTTCTTAGATCTGTTAGAGAGGATATGGCTTATGTAAAGGCTTATCCATAAATTCTATGAATATTTGGTGGTCCCTCATGTTTCTTCATCAATATTCTCCCTTAGCTTGGGTGCAATGGATTCATGCTCAGTGGTTTTTCAAAAATGGTATTGTTACAATAATTGATTTATTTTCTCACCAAACGAGGGATTGGATCCCATGGAATGAGTTCAAATGCAGCTTCAGGCTAAATGGTGTAGACCAAGATACTTATAATGTTTTTATTGATCTCACCTCTTTTTCTATGTTGCACAAGATTGGTGTGCACTCATAGTATCCCTGGTTGTTAAATTAGAGATGGCATGTTGACACTCCTTTGCTTAATTATAAAGCTCATTTTGGATATAAATGGTTATCTCCTCATCTTCCTCTGGTGCCTAAGCTCAATCAATGTTGGGACTTATTTTCTACAAGGACTAGATGGAATTCTATATTTTAAAATATTTGGGCTACCTATGTTGAGCCCAAGAAATATTTTTTTATGTGGAACTTGTTGTGTAAAGTACTTCCCTTGGGGGAACTTTTGAAGCACCTTAGAATTCTTGATCCTAAATATCCTTTTTGTGGTGTACCCTAGTATTGTACTCACCTCTTTTAGAATTGTAAAAAATCTAGGTAAGCTTGGGAATGGGTTCTTTTCTTTCTTTTTTTTCATTTACAACTACAAGATTTTCTTGGCACCAAGCTCTTCTTGGGGACTCTTTTACTTTATCTCTCTTAATTTTTGAAGTGTGGCAGGTTTTTAGGATTAGCCTACTCTTTCATATTTGGAAGGCCCATAACATAATTGTTTTTAAATAGTATACACCTTATGTCACATTTACTCATGTTGATAAATTATAAGTTTTTAATGATATGTGGCTACAAATATGTACTCAAGCCAACAAATTTTCTATAGAGTTGGATCACCTATAAGTTCTTCTGGTGCACTGGGCCAATGCTCAGTGTACAGTCAATCGGATCCCCCAAAGTACTATTCTCAAGAGTTTTTTTGATCCTGCTCTCGATGCCGGTCTTCATCATATGCAAGAAGTGATCTCAAATACAGACATTGGTCCTATTCCTTTCCAATCAGGAAGCGGCCTAATATTGATATTGCTTGTTCATCCCACCAGGTTGGGAGGTGGGATGATGTTCAACTAGTTTCACCTGGTCCAGTTGTTGGTTGGAGCGATGTGGGTACTGAAGGCCTTAATCATGATGCATAAGGGTGGATTCTCATCCCATAATCACTAGAAATTTATGCAGGACAACATGTCAGTACACATTACTCCATATGATATGCTTTCTTTGATGTAATTATCATCAACGATCATGATTGGTAAACTTGTGTTTTGTTGGCGGTTTTGTTTCATAACCTTTGTCAATGAGGCTTAGTTTTATTACCCATGGGATGTGTTAACCCACCCACTTTTTTTTATTGTAAATACTTTTATCTTAATTTAATGTAAATTTACTTTTTTCATCATAAAAAATTAAATATTTTTTGAATCATAGAATGAATGGACAAGTAGTTTTTGGATTAGTATGACATTAATAGTGTAGTTAATCACAACTACATTTTAGAAAAAAAGAGGTAGAAACATTATTATATGATTGTTTTCTTTGTTTTTTTATGTCCATAGACCTTATAAAATATTTCTTGGGCAAAATTATATTATTTAATTCATTTACTCATATATTATTACATAATATTTGTAATTAAGTTTTTAAGTTTAGAATTTATGAAAGTTGGTGAATATTTTAAATATATTTTAGAACATTACAAAAAGAAAAAGCATTGTGGAAGTGAATTACAATATAAGTTGGAAAAAAATGTTTATCTAATTATTTTTGTGTTTTTTAACCTCAAATATTTAAATCTTATAAGATCTTTTATAGCTCAAGTTAAAATCATTCAATTCGTTTACATATAAATACATAATTGTTTTTAAGTATAATTAAATTGACCAATTTTATTAGAATAAATAAATATATATATATATATATATATATATATATATATATATATATATATATTTTTTTTTTATATATATATATATATATATATATATATATATATATATATATATATATATATATATATATATATATATAACTCAACACTTATATTGACTAAGTTTAATTAAATAAATATAAACATATAATATTAATAATCCATTTTAAAATATTTTAAAAATAAATAATTAATTAATCAATAATTTAAATAGTAGATAATTTAAACAAATTAAAACTTAAAAAATATATTACAATTAATTTATTTTTCATTAAAGAAAAAAATCTAATATTGTTTAATGTATCCCCACAGACATATATTGATATTTAATTTTTTAATGTAAAAAACATTATATTAAAGAACAAAATACATTTTTACAAATAAAACAAAGGCTTATAAACAAGCCATGTGGCTAACATCATCAATCAAAAAATACATTCCCTTCAATAAAGCGGAAACCCAAGCAAACAATTACAGTTATTCAACACTCTTACATAACGAAACCAACCCTAAAATGGTGAATACACAACATAATTAGGCATAGAAAAATAAACTAGAAACCTTAAAATGTAAAATTGTAACTCGAGTCACTAAGGTAATCTTACGTCTGTCAAACGCAAAATTATTAGAACTTTTGGGTGAGATGGTGAAGCTATTTTTTCATCTTCATTTCCTTGTCGAGGACTACAAGAACTATTAGAATTTCCTAAAATAGACATGCATAGCATTACACAAAATATGAAGAAAGAGTAGAACTGATTGATTTATTCCAAGGATCAACTTTGTATAAATAGCAAAGTTGATCATTGAGAGTCGTTGGATAACAACAACTCATCAAACCTGATGAAGACACCACTGAGAGTTCACCTGACACATGGAGGAGTGGAAACTCAAGTGTGTCTATCCTAGTAGAACTTAAGAGAATATTCACTTATTCTAACACCCCCCTTAAGTGATACTAGGGGTGGTTTTACAAATGAGTCCCAAAAAGAAGGCCTGATGAGGTACTCATGTACAATGACTTCCTTTTTTGAAGAGATGGTAAAAACCCTATGGGAAAAGCCATCAATCAAAAAGGAATAAGGAAGAGGCTTGTCTTCGGATGGCGAAGATTGTCCTCTTAATACAAAAATAATGATGAGTCCCGGCAACATGGCCTGATGAGGTACTCATTTACATTATAGAGATGGTGAAAAAACCCCTTGGGAAAAAACCATCTATCACAAGAAAATATTGAATATAGAGGCGTGTCTTCGGATGGCGAAGATTGTCCTCATACAATTATAGAGTCCCAACAACTTGGCCTGATTAGGTACTCATTTACAATTTATAGATGGTGAAAAACCCCGTGGGGAAAAACCATCTGTCACAAAAAATATCCAAGATAGAGGCATGTCTTCGGATGGCGAAGATTGTCCTCATAATATACATGTTGTTGGAGAGATGATAAAAAAAACCGCAAGGGAAAAAACCATTCTCCAAAGAATATAATGAGAGGTGGAAGACCTCTATGTCAATGCAATTGTATTACTCCAAGTTTATCTCACAACTGAAGGTAACACGGAGAAGGAAATGACTTGGTGAAGATGTCTGCAATTTGATTCTTAGTTGGAATATAGTCCAAGTATATGTCCCCATTTTGAATGTGTTGTCGAATGAAGTGCATATGTATCTCAATGTGCTTGGTGCGCTGATGCTCAACTGGATTTCGTGCAATGTGAATTGTGCTCTGATTGTCACACCAAAGAGTTATAGGTTTGTCATGGGACAAACCAAATTCCCTTAGAATTTGATGAAGCCAAAGAGCTTCCTGACTTGCTAAAACTACTGCCCTATATTCTACCTCTGTAGATGATAAGGCTACTGCTTGTTGTTTTTTGCATAACTAGGCTATTGGTGAAGAACCAAGACAAAAGACATAGCCAAAAGTTGAACATCTATCTTCTACTGAACCTGCCCAATATGAATCTATGTAGCCAATGATATCCATGGATTTTCCCTTATATAAGAGCCCAAATTGAGTAGTTCCTTGCAAGTAGCAGAGGATTCTTTTTGCTGCTTGCCAATGACTAAAGTGAGGTTGATGGGAGAATCTAGATATGAGGCCAACAACATATGAGATATCTGGATGAGTATGAGTAAGGTATAACAGACTCCCTACAAGTTGATGGTATAGAGTTGCATCACATAGAGGGGATGAGCAGAAAGTACTTAGATTTATGCCAGATTGAAAAGGTGTAGGAGAAGGTTTGCAGTCTGACATTTTAAACCTCTGAAGAAGATCTAGAGTGTATTTTTGTTGACACAATGAAATACCTACATTTGTTTGATTTATTTGGATCCCAAGGAAGTAATGAGCTAAACCTAGATCAGCCATATCAAATTTTTCAGAGAGGGAGTCTTTTATAGTCTGAATGTGATCGAAGGTACTACCAGTGATTAGAAGATCATCAACATATAAAACAAGAATGGTGATTTTTCTTTCATCTCTCCAAATGTAGACTGTGTTATCAGACTCACAATGAGAAAAACCTACGAAAAGAAGGAAGGAGTCCATATTTTCATACCAAGCTCTAGGAGCTTGTTTGAGACCATAGAGAGACTTGTTTAGCCTACAAACAAGAGAGGAGTCTTGAGTGAAACCAGCAGGTTGTTCCATGTATATCTCTTCCTTTAAATCCCCATGTAAGAAAGCACTTTTTACATCCATTTGAAAGACATGCCACTTTTGGAAAGCAGCCAGAGCAAGAACCAGTCTTACAGAATCCATTTTAGCAACTGGAGCAAAGGTTTCAGCATAATCAATTCCTTCAATTTGAGAGAAACCTTTGGCTACTAGGCGAGCTTTGTGTTTGTCAATTTCTCCATTAGGACCATACTTTGTTCTATAAATCCATTTACAATGAACTAATTTCCTTCCTTTAGGCAAGGGAACTAAATCCCAAGTTTTTTTTTTGATTAAGGAAGAGAATTCATCTTCCATGGCATCATCCCATTCTTTAATACCAGTTGCTTCTTTGAAGGATTGAGGATCAGAGGAAATAGACTGACAGACAAGACCAGTACCTATGGAGTTGGTTGATCTAGATGATGGAAGATTTTGGATGTAAGGAGTAGCTTCTTTAACAATGGTGCGGGCCCATTTTGGCATAGAGGAAGGAGTAGAAGGAGTGGAAAGACATTGAGTTGGAGTTACAGGTTCCTCATCTTGATTATCAATCTCTAAGTTAACCTCTAGAGTTGGTTCTTCATAATATTGAGGTTCTATTATAGGAGAAGGCTCAATGGAGGAAGAGGAGAGTTGAGGATCTTTCTAAGGGAATGTTTCATCAAATTGTACATTCCTATGAAAAAATACCTCATGAGTTGAGGGATCAAGGAGCTTGTATGCTTTCATTTCCTCACAATAACCAACAAATATGAGCTTTCTGCTTTTCTTATCTAGAGCCTTCCTTTTCTTCTTTGGGATGTGCGCCCAAGCAATACACCCAAAAATATTGAAGAAGGAAACATCTAGTTTTGAACCAGTCCATGCTTCTTTAGGAGTTAAATGATCAAGAGCTTTATGAGGTGTGCGGTTTTGAATATAATTGGCACAGTTAATAGCTTCTGCCCAAAAAACTTTTGGAAGATCTCTTGAATGGAGCATACAATTTGCCATTTCCTTTAATGTTCAGTTTTTCCTTTCTGCAATGCCATTTTGCTGAGGATTATGGGAGACAGAATGTTGATGAATGATGCCATGACTTGATAGAAATATGGAGAACTCATTACTGCAGTATTCCCCCCATTATCTATGCGAATTTGCTTGATTTTGCAAGAGGCCTGATTTTCAACTAAGGCTTTGAAGACTTTAAAGTGGGATAGAACATCACTTTTATATTTCAGGAAGTAGACCCAAGTTCTTCTAGAAAAGTCATCAATAAAGGTTAGAGCATACTTTGCTCCTTTGAAATAAGGTTATGGAAAAGACATCAAGTCACTATGGATTAATTCTAGAGGGGATGAGGCTTTTAGAGAACTACTTGGGTGGAAAGGATCTTGATGTTGCTTTCCAAGGGCACATCCAGGACAAAATCCATCAATAGAAGAGACTTGGGGTAAACCTATTACCATATCATGGGTGCTCAATTCCTTTAGGTAGTTGAAACTAAGATGACCAAACCTTTCATGCCAAATTTTTCTTTCAAGATCTCCATGAGCCACAAAATAGGAGGCCCCTTCTGGATTTTTGAATCCTTTGAAGTGAAATAGGTGAGTGTTGTGATCAATAACTCCTTTGGCTATGAGAGAATGGGGATCTTGAAAGTCTCTTATCTCAACTCCTGTTGGAGAGAAGAGAATTATTTTTCCCTTTCCATAAGTACAAATATGATAGACAGAGAGGAGATTTGTGGCAATGTTTGGAACATAGAGAACATTATTTATAGAGCCACCATCAATGGTTATGTCCCCCTTTCCTTTGATTGGGATAAAGGAAGAGTCACCCACTTCTATGCTACATGTAGAACTTGAGGAGATAGAAGAGAATGACTCATCTGAAGCAGTCATGTGATGAGTAGCTCTAGAATCTAGGACCCAGTAATTAGAGGAAGAATTGGAGGTTTTCCCTTGAACATTTAGGGCTTTTCCTATTTACTTTTTATTGTCTATATTTTGATCCTTCATAGCTTCCTCTAGTTGTTGTAATATTTTCCAACATTTGTTTATAGAGTGACCATTCTTTTTGTAGTGAGTACAAGTTATGGGATTCTTTTCCTTATTTTTGAATTTTTCTTTAGAAGAGGTGGAGGCTACTAAGGCTTTTGAGGAAGAGGAAGAAGATATTTCATATCTTGCAAGTTTTTTTTCTTCCCTAGTTAGTCTATCACAAAACTCTTCTAAAGAGGGCATTTTAAAGGTTGCACCAAGGGCATCTTTGGTAGATAGAAAGGTGGTAGCAAAGATTTGAAATACACCATTTAGTTTAGAAAGGATTAGATAAATGCATTCTTCTTCAGACTTAGTCTTCCCACTACCTTTGTATTGAGTGAGGACCTCTTTGAATTTGGTGAGGAAGTCAACAATATTGCTGAAGTCCTCAGGAGATAGAGTTTTTAATTATGCTTCTAGTTGCATTGATCTAATTTGATCTACTTTTCCAAACAAGGTCTTTAGTTTCTCCCAACTTTCATAAGGAGTTTTACAATCTATAATGTGAAACCACAAAATTTCACTTACATTAGAGCTTATAATTCCCATAGTTTCATGCATTTTCCCTTTGTGAACAAATATTTCATATTATTTTTCAAACTCAGGTTGTTTTTCTTCTAAAAGGTGAGTGAGCCCTTTTTGAGAAATGAGATTTAAAATTTTGGGCTTCCATGTATGGTAGTTATGAGGAGTGAGAGGATCAATTGTATTCATTGAATTCATTTTGAATTGAATTTAACCCAAAGTTCCCCCATTTAACTTTAATTTAGAGAATGCAATGGATATTAGTTACAGAAGCCTGAACAAATAACCAAATTCCCCAAAATTACCCACCCTAACAAGAGGGAGACTATAAGTAATTTGAGGAAAATTGATATGAGTTTGAGGCTAATGAGAACAAATATGCCAAAGCTTTTAAGATACACCAAATAACTCAAAAATACCCGCCCTAACGAGAGGGAAACTATAAGTATTTGAGGAGATTTGGAGTTTAAGATTGTTTTAAAGAGAACAAATATGCCAGGCCTATATATCTATCTATCTCAAATACCTGCCCTGATGAGAGGGAAACTATAAGTATTGATTAGATAAGATACTTGGAACATAGGCTATATCTTCCAGACCTATAGTGGTAATATTAATAACCCGCCCTTACGTGAGGGAAACTATAAGTTATATTAGATTGCCAATATGGGTGAGAGGAGATAAAATACTTGTCTCTTGAAATATTCAAAAAATATTTTTAGATTAGATTTCAAAGTTTGAGAAAGAGGTAAAAAAAATTGAATAATAACTCTTTGTAAGAAACTTTGTAATCAATAAAATTGCATTTTCATATAATGATTTGCTTACTAAGAAAATATATTAGGATTAATTTGAACACAACACTAAAAGAATGATTCAAACTAATAATAATAAGCTATGAATTGAAATCTTTGATTAGAATCAAATGATTTTAGCAAAAAAAATATTGTATGATTAACTATAAGCAATATATTGGGTTTGATTAGAGATATGTGAAGAAGGAAGACTTTTAAAAATCACATAGAAGAACACCCCCCTAAAAAACAAAAAGGTGCACAAAAAGGCACCTGAAACCCCTCCCCTCAAAAAAAAAATTATTTACTAGCTTAGAAAGGACTCATTTCACTATTTGCCCTCGAAGGAGGAGAAGTGAAAAACGAGTGATAATTTAAAGCCAAAATAATTTTATTTTTTTTTTTAATAATTTGAAAAAACTTGTATTAAAAAAAAGATCATTTACAAGTTGGGATGAGACTTTTCCCAGCCTTAGTTAGAGAGAACACATGTTTACAACAGTAAAAGAAGATTTGTATTGGAGCCAAATCTCTTAAACCATATTTCTGCAATGACTGTTCACCTGTTTACAACTATAAAAGAAGATCTACATTGAAACATAAATCTCCTAAACAGTATTTCTAGAATGGATATCCAAATTAGCTAAGCACTGTATTTGCTCACCAACTTGCCTAATCATATCATCCTCAATAGCCATGTCACTGTGCCACTAAACCCCTACCTCCTTCTCAGTACCCATCTTAGCCAGGAAGTCTGCCACTTTATTTAGATCTCTGCTCACATAAAATGGAATCACAACATCTAATTCCCTCCATAATTCCTTAATTTGAGTGACAAAAATTCTCAACCTCCATGTTTTCAAAGCAAAGTTCCTCATGCAATCTAGAGCTCCAACCATTATTTGAGAATCTGATTCTAGGATTATCCTCCCGTGATCTTGTTTTACTGCCCAAATAGAAGCAGATTTGATAGCTAAGGCTTCTGCTTCATTGTTTGTGGCTCTTCCCAAGCCTTGTAGTTCCCAATAGAGCACTATTCCAACATGATTTCGATAAACCACTCCAATTCCAGCTCTACCTAGATTGCCTTTTGCAGCTCCATCAGTATTAATTTTAATCCAACCTTCTAGGGGTGGTTTCCAAATAGCTCTATCCTGTCCCTCTTGCACTTCAACTTCCTTTTCCATTTCCCCAATAACAACCTAAGTTTCCTCTTTAGCATAGACTACCACAGTTTTTGTGACTTTGCTCCAAATGACCTGCCAAACTCCATCTAAAGAAGAAAAAGTTTCTCTAAAAATTATAGCATTTCTCTCCAACCACACTTGCCACAAAATAAAGTTTAATCCAAGCTCCCAACCAATACAAAGAGCTTTAGATTTAAATCGACCCCTCTTCCATCTTTCCCAAATATGATTCAAATCACCACTAACTTGAATTTTATAATATAATAACCATCTCTCCCAAATATGGCGCATGAACGGGCACTCAAACATCAAGTGATCAGTTGTTTCCTCACTCTTGTAGCATAAAACACATTGAGATGGACCAATGATTCCCCTACATATGATATTATCAAAAGTAAGAATTCCATTATGCATGAACTACCAGGAAAAAAAGTTTACTTTCGGCTAACCCTTGGACTGCCAAATCTTTCTCCATTCCTCAACCTGATATGTATGATGAGGAGGCTCTGGAAGGATCTTATCATATTCTTTCTTCACTGTGTAGACACCAAGGCTCCCATAGCCCCAAGCTAATTCATCCTCATCATCTATACTTGTGAGAAATATTTCTGCCAAGATTTTAGTCATGATGGGTGTCAAATCCAGAGGGATTGAAATTGGCCACTCATCCAACTTCTTAAACTGCTTAAACTTATAATCCCCCAGCTGACTAGTTTTGAAATAACTTTCAATTTGGACCCATCACTTGGTTTCTATGGCTGTTTTTATTGGTTGTAATTTAGGAAATTCAAAAATGATAGGTGGGTATTGATCCCATGAATTTGTCCAAAATTGTGCCTTCTCCCCTCTCCCCACTTTTTAAAATAATCTATATTTTACTACCTGAGATCCTAACTTGAGAGCCTACCACACTAAGGATCCATTACCATACAAATGGAAATGACCCACCTCATTTGGGTTTACATGTCCTAAATATTTACTAGTTAAGATTCTACTGAATAAAGAAGTTGGTTGGGAAATCCACCTTCAGTAAAGCTTTCCAGCCACAGCTTTATTATTTAAATTTGATCTTCTCAGTACCAAACCTCGTTTTACCTTGGGCTGACTTACTTTATCCCAACCTACTAAGGCCCATTTCCTCTCTCCTTTTACTCCTTCCCATAAAAAATTTCTAGCCATCTTGTCCAAATATTTCCATATGGTATGTGGGGTAGCAAGGATAGAAAATTTATAAATTGGCATGGCCTGAATGATTGACTATAAAAAAGTTAATCTACCCCATAGCTTAACCATTTGTGAGACCAATGATAATTTTGTCTTTGATACAATCCAAAAGATTCCTCCAGATATCTATTTTTAGTTTTTTAAAATGCAAAGGGACCCCCAAGTATACCACTAGGAGATAAGTCCTTGTGAATCCTAAGATCTCTAAAATTATGTCCTGAAGCCTTTGATCAAGATTGAAAAATACCACTTTGGATTTTTTATCATTGATGACTTGGTTTGTAGCCCTAAGGTAGACATTAAGTGTATCTCTAATCATTATTGCTTCCCTGAAGCTAGCCACTCCCACCAATCTTGTGTCATCCACAAACTATAGGTGAGTCAAAACTTCCTCACCCACCTTGATACCTGTTAGCAAACATTGTTGTCTTCTCCTCAAGATGAGTCTACCCAATCCTTCAACCAATATGAGAAAAATATAGGGAGAGCAAGGATCTCCCTGACGATGGCCTCGAGTAGCTCCAAATGGTTGTGAGGGAAGACCCTTGATTAACACTGAGTATGTCGAAGTAGAAACACAACTCATGACCCATTTTATCCAATCCTGAAAGAAACCAAAGGCTACCATCATCTTTGAAAAGAAGCTCCACTCCACCCTATCATAAGCCTTTGACATATCTAATTTTATGAACATTCCTCTATTACCAGATTTTTGCATTGAATGGATTGCCTCCTGAGCTAGAACCACACCATCCAAGATCTACCTACCATCTACAAAACCCCCTTGCTCTGAGGAGATAATGTTATGTAGAAGAGGTTTTAGCCGCTCAGCCATTACCTTTGTGATTATTTTATATATGACATTGCATAAGGCAATAGGTCTCTAATCTTAAATATGTACCCCCTCCTCCCCTTTTGTAATTAAGCTAATGAAAGTATGATTTAATGCTTTAAGCATTCTTTTACTACCTTTGTACTCCTCTATAACAGCCATTACATCCTCCTCCAAGTTATCCCAAAAGGCTTGAAAAAACTCAATTGGAAAGCCATCTGGACCTGGTGTTTTTTTGGTGCTCATTCCAAAGACTACATTCTTCAGTTCCTCCCTATCAATGGGTTTAAGTAGGGTCTAATTTTCTTCTTCCGAGATAACAGATGGTATGACAACAATAACTTCTTTTTGATCCTCTTCATCTTGCACCATATTTTCCTTAAATAGTTTAGAAAAATAATCCATTGAATGGAAATGCATACCAGGAATTGTATCAAAGGAGTGTCCGTTCTCATCTTGAAGAGCTTCCATGTTGTTCATATGTCTCCTATCACAAGCATTCTGATGGAAAAATTTGGTATTTTTATCACCTTCTAATAACCAAATGGTTCTTGCTCTCCATTTCCAGTAGGTCTCCTCTTGGTTGTCAATGTCCTCAACCACTTTACGCAATACATCATCCTCTTCTTTGAGCTACTCTGTAATTGTTCCTTCCCTAAAGTGTTTTTGAGCCTCATCCCATCTAGCAACCAATGGAGATCTTTGGACCTAGAATTTTGTCTTTTTAGTGAAAGCATGAGGATACGAAAACAAAAAATGGAAAAAGCTCCAAGTACGATGCAAAAACAAAACTAAACTTAACGCTAGATCCTACGAATTGAAAATGCATGAAATGGGGAAAGCATGAATGAATTGAAATGCAAATGAAAATCCAATGTGGAAAACAACCCTTTCTTTTATTGATACATTTCAAAATTCGATTACAATTCACCTCATCCCTTTTTAGGGGCGAGGAGCGTTAAATTTGTTTCTTTGTTACATCCATGGATGCCATCCCTTCTTCCGCGTGCACACATGTAATATGGGCGGACCAAAATGTTGCTGCCACTTGTGTGTACGAGTGTTGACTCCTTGCTGCTCCTCTAACATCTTGATCCTGCATTCAAAGAAACAAGAAATCGTAAGTAGCACCTGCGGACGAAATGAAACATGCAATCCCCAAGCCTACGATTAGTGCATGCAAAGAATAAATAAAATGACAACTAGCATATATCCAAATGATCTAAAAATTTTATAGGGACATCTAGACCTCATAAAGAAAACACTACAAATGGAACAGTTAGGAAATTCCTCACCAATTTTAATTCGCTCCGAGGCGGGACGAATAAACCTGTAACAAAATGCCAGATAGCACCACTCAAAATGTCACATCTGGACAGCTCCAAATATCCTGCAAAAGTTGGGGTTAGCTAATTGGGGGTATTTTGGGACGACCTAGATGGTCAGATTTTTCCAATTTGGCCTCTAACACCTAGATTTCGATGATGCCCTCTACAAGTTAGTAAAGGTGAAAACATGATAAAACATGACAAAATTGATCAAAACGATATGAAATCAAAATTGCAAACTATCTAAGCAGCATAAATATCAAATACAAATAATGAAAATGATAGAAAGAGAAAGCAACCATAGATTCCTAATCATTCCTAAAAGGGATGATTAGACCCGCAGCAGTGCGGGGGCACCCGGACAAGCCACCCACCGTTTGGGGCCTAATTTCGGCACCAATCCACTTGGGATTAGTCCAAAATCTCTTGCAAAGTGTTGTCGACAAATTGGGTGGTATACTGTGGTCAAATTTTGGGTTTTGGGCTCAATATTCATCCTTCCAATAGTCACCCAATGACCTCCTCTCTAAAAGAGATCATGGATGTGAAAGGCACGAATCAACTAGGGACGTATGGGGAAGTAAAATGGCAGCACTTCATTGCTCAAAAATGCTCCTTCTCTGTATATTTTGGGTGAGGAAACTCACCAATTTATAGACCTATAGGTCCCTTGCATTGGGCATGCAGAGGCACCACTTGGTAATCATGCCTCCCCAAGGGGAGGGAGACTCCTCCCTGATTAGGGACTTCATGACTGCCCTTGTAACTGCCTCTAACACTTGAAAACGCTCACCCACACTCCCATGCAATGAAGGAAGCGTTAAGTGGCGGATCTGAGATACCATTTGTCAAGATTTGACTTTTTTCCCATCAAACCTACAATTTGCCCCACCCTAGAGTGAATTCTGATATTTGTCCCTGGGTAGGGTGAATCCCAGTTTGAAATCATCCCCGAGTGAAACAAGTACTGAGCAAAGTGCCTGAAGGTGCCAAATTGACTCCTGACCTTCCAAAACTACTATGAGAGTGGTTAGGACCACTGTTTGACCTCTAGGGGTTGCCCTTGGGGCTGTGTGTGTCAATGCAATCAGCATTTACAGTCACATAATCGGATTGGTGCTGTTTTGGTGTCTACAGATGTCCCTTTTTGGGATGCGCTGTGCAAGGCACAATGTCGAGAAAAAATAGATAACCAAAGCACTAATGATTAGGGTTTCTAGTAACCTAACCAACTTTTGATGCCCCAAGTATGGGAAGGGCATGCATTCTTGAATCCTTGCTTCTGACGAGTGAAGGAACTCAATTCAAGTGTTAACCTTTTTCGATGAGGTGTTACTTGAGCTTGGACATTGATCAGTCATGAATAGGCAAAGGGCGCAACATTTTGTCTGTGGGAACCTTGAGTTCATGATTCACGAATGCTAAGTGATTGATCAGCTTATGATTATTGCTTTTTTTTTGCCCCAAGCAGGATCATGATTGTCTTTGCCAATGATTCTTTGAATGCATGTTGTTTCCATGGTTGGGTGTGTATTTGTTGATTGGTGACTAAGTGTGACTACCCCCTCAAGCGACGAATCAATGAGGGAATGACCAACATGAGAAAAGCGACGAGTTGCTTGACCCAAGATGACTTGTGTAAGGGTGCCTTCAGATGTTTTAGCATTAAATGTTTGTGCAGTTTTCTAACATTTAGACCTATTTTTAGTGGGTGTTAACCCTTTTGGTGACGCTTTTTGGAGCTAAAATTGTCAAAAATTCGTCTTCCCATGGAGCGGTCCGGCCATGGTGGCCTTCTTAGGGAGTAGGATGGTTACAATTTGTAACCCCAATGTTTTTTTTGGATTCCAAGAATGTCAGGCACGAAGGCACCTTCGTTCGGCAACTCTATTGTTATTTTTGGTTGGGTTTTGACCCTTTTGGTGACGTCGTTTGGGGATGAAATTCTCGAAGATCCGTCTTTCTGTGGAGTGGTCCGGCTATGGATGCTACATACCAAGGTGCAATCCAAGTAGAACTCTACCTTTGTAAAATTTGTCTGACTTTGTACAGTACGTGGCTAGAAAGCTAATGACGACTGAAAGATGAAAACTCTTGATACATTAGAAGACCACTGACTATGGTATGGTAAAAAGAAGTGAATGGCATTTATTTTTTATGACTATTTACAAAAGTGGAGAAATGTGGAACAAGATGGATTGGCAGAGTACTTACAGTCTATGGTGCCTTTGACCTGTATGACCACAAATATGCAATGTATGGATGTGATGCTTAATGTAGCTATATATATTTTTGTGTTTTTTATGGAATGATTTTTGTGAGTATGAAGATGAGATGCAAAAAGAGCTCTTTATTTTTGTGATAATTGTGAGTATGCCTGGAAATGAGATGTGAATTTTTGTTATTTTTGACGATTTTATTGTTTTTGAATTTTTTTATTTTTGACTAAGTGATTGTGGGAACCCTTGGAGTTTTTTGGGTTGACCAAGTGATTACAAGAATCCTTAGGGCTTTTTGGGTTGACCAAGCAATTACGGGAATCCTTGGAGCATTTTGGGTTGACCAAGCAATTATGGGAATCCTTGGAGCATTTTGGGTTGACCAAGCGATTATGGGAATCCTTGGAGCATTTTGGGTTGACCAAGTGATTATGGGAATCCTTGGAGCATTTTGGGTTGACCAAGCGATTATGGGAATCCTTGGAGCATTTTGGGTTGACCAAGCGATTATGGGAATCCTTGGGGCATTTTGGGCTATGGCTCTTCTAAACATGGAATGGCCGCAAATGACTGATGTTCAAGGGTTCTAGTTCCTTGATTCCATCAAGAGAGGCTAGCCGGTATGTTCCAGGTCCTATTTTGCTATCAATTACATAGGGACCTAACCAATTTTCCGCAAACTTGTCCCTTAGATGGGACGACAAACTAGAGTTTTGTTGGTTCTCTTTCAAGACCAAGTCACCAACCTAAAAGTCCCTCAGATGAACTTTCATGTTGTATGCTTTCTTAAGTCGCTCTTGATAGATACGTAAATTCTCGAGAGCATTAACGCGTCGTTCATCAAGCAATGTAAGTTGGTCTAACCGGGCCTACCACACAGTGTCATCATCGATGAACTCTTTCATTGATATGCACAGGGAAGGAATTTCCAACTCAAGAGGCATGACAACCTCAGAGCCATACACAAGAAAAAATAGAGTTGCCCCAATGGGCATTCGAATGCTGGTGCGATAAGCCCATAGGGAAAGTGGGATCTAAATGTTCCAATCCTTATGACTATCCGTGACTATCTTTTTGAGGATGGCAACTAGCATTTTGTTCAACGCTTCTGCTTGCCCATTTTCCTGTAGATAATAAGGTGTCAAAAAACTATGCTAAATTTTGTACTTTGTGGTCAAAGCATGCATGTATTTGTTTTTGAATGATGTCCCATTATCCAAAATTATCTTGGATGGAATACCAAAATGACATATGATGTTGTGCAAAATGAACTCCGAAATGCGGGGTCCTGTCGTAGAGGTAAGCGGAATCACTTCCACCCACTTGGTGAAATACTCTATGGCTGTTATGATAAACATGTGATGACCTGACAATGTAGGGGAGATCTTTTCGACTAGATCTAGGCCCCACGACAAAAATGGCCAAGCCGATTGGATCGGCTACAAGGCCTAGGAAGGTACATGTGTCAAATTAGCATGGTGTTGACATTTCATGCACTTCTTGACATATGCACAACAATATTGCTCTAAATATGGCCAATAATAGCCCATGCAAAGAATGCACTTTGCGATGGCCATACCACTAAAGTGGCCACCACACGTACCATCATGCGCTTGGGTGATTGCCCAAGTGGACTCTTGTTGGTCCAAGCAATGAAGGAGGATTCCTTCGTAGCTTCGATGGTACAAAATGTCTCCTAACAAGACATACTTTGCCACTTTATGCTTGAATGCTCATTTCATGGCATGCGTCAATCCAAGAAGGAGATTACCTAACTTGAGGTAGTACCTTATGGGTGAATACCAATCTTGCTAATCAGAAGCCTTGATGGTATGAATAGCCAATCCCTCTTGAATTTCATCTCTAGCGAAAGCCAAATAGGAAAGAACTTGCAAGAATAGTGTTGTATTGCTATTAAGGGGAGTAGGGGAGAACAAGGACTCCCAGTTGGCGTGATTCAAATGATCATGGATTCAAGAGAACCTATCCTGAGGTGGTTCAATCTGGATCATGTGGATTCCTGGCCTTAAGTCAGAGCTTGCACGCTCCATCGTGGATTGCGATAGTGTTTTGACTTGAATGGTGGTCATATCACCAAAAATGTCTTGAGGTATTAGCGACCCCAAAGAGGCCATAGTGTCTACAAAATGATTTGATGACCGAGGGAGTGCCTCGATGTCGTACCATTCAAGCTTTGTTAAGAATTTGTCCACAAGGGCTTTGTAGGCCTACAGAACTGGCCATTTGCATTGGAATACCCCTTTGAATTGGTTGACGATTAACAGCGAATCACCAAAGATATTCAATCATTTAATGTTCATGGTGATTGATGTCTAAATACCTATGAGCAAGGCTTCATACTCAGCATTGTTTTTGGTGCATGGGAAATTTAATTTGAATGATAGAGGCATTGGAGTGCCTTGTGGTGTGAAGAATACTATTCCCATGCCACCACCTTGCTCACATTTAGAACCATCAAAAAATAGGGTTATGTCAACCTATGACTCAGGCTCATCAGAATTTGGTGATTATGAGACATAAAATACCCCATCATCGGGTAGTTCTATGACCAGAGGTTGATCGTCTTCGAGAGGAGCCTTTGCTAGTTGATCGGCTATGACCTGACCTTTTATGGATTTTTGTCCAATAAAATCTATGTCAAATTCTGTCAACAACATGATCCATTTTTCCATGCGACTACTATGATAAGTATGACTCATCATGTATCGCAATGGATTCTCCTTAGACACAACATACATCTTGTTTCTCAACATGTAATGGCATAGCTTTTTGGTAGCAAACACCACTACCAAGCAAAGTTTCTCAACGTATGCATAGTTAAGTTCATAACTGACCAAGATGTAGCTAAGATAGTAAGTAGTCTGTTCTTTATGAAGTTCATTTTTTTGGGCTAGCATGGTGCCCAGTGTGACCTTAGTAGCTAAGATGTATAAGTAGAACAACACTCCTGGTCTGGGCAGTGCCAATACTGGCGACGAATCCAGGTATTGTTTAATGTTGTCGAATGTTGATTGGCACTCGTCATCCCAATGAAATTCTACCCCCTTATGCAATAATTTGTTCATGGTTCGACACTTGTCAGATAGTTGCGCTATCAAGCGCTTGATCGACGTGACCTTTCCCTGCAGGCTTCTGAGCTGCTTGATGGTAGTTGGGGGAAGCATTTCAAGGATTTCCTTGAATTTGTTTGGGTTGACCTCTATGCCTTGCTTTGAGACTATGAAACCCAACAGTTTTCCAGATGTGACACCAAATACGCACTTCTTAGGATTTAGTCTGACTTTATGTTCCATGAGGCGATCGAGGATCTTGCTTAAGTCATCGAGATGATCTGGGCGCAAAAGATATTTAGCCAACAAATCATCCATGTAATATTCCAAATTTTTATGCATGTAATCATGGAAGATGTATTTCATGGCATGTTGGTAGGTGGCACCAGCATTTTTAAGGCCAAAAGGCATGACCTTATAACAAAATGTCCCCCAAGGCATTGTGAACACTTTTTTTAGTTGTTCCTCGGGATTGATACAAATCTGATTGTATCTTGAGAAATCATCCATGAGGGAAAGCATTTCATGACCCACTATGGCGTTTGCCAATGCGTCAATGCTTGGAAATGGGAAATCATCCTTAGGACTCGCTTTGTTGAGATCTCAAAAATCAATGCATATGTGAATCCTCCCATCAAGATTTTTGGCAGGCACCATGTTGGACAGCCATGGTGGGTAGTCCATGCAGATGACAAATTGTGCATCCAATAGATTTTATAATTCATCTTTGACCATTAAGGCCACTGTTGGGTGCAGCTTGCATAGTTTTTGCTTTATTGGCTTGACTTTTAGATCAAGCGTTAGATTATGCGTGACTAGCTGTGGATCTAGTCCTGGCATGTCTTTGTATGACCATGCAAAAACCTCCTTCTTCTCTTTGAGAAGGGCAATGTAGTCGGCTTGCTCTTCGAGGGATAAACTTACCCCCAGCTTGATGATCTGTGGATTCATTGGATCTGATTCAATGTCTACGTCAGTCGTCTCCTCGATCGACATGTGGGATCCATCCTCCAACTGGTGTGGATTTGGGATCAAATGGATATCATTTGTTGAGTTAATATCATCGTTAGGAACCTCGGGTTCCTCTTCAACATGGAAGATATCCTGAGTTGACCCAGGGGTAAAATGAAGCATTTCACCGAAAGGCCAGTACTTTGATGGGGATGGCGGTGAATTGACACGATCCCAGTCTATGGCATCTATGTCTAGATACAATGACTGTGCTAGATCGGCCGAGTTGTGGATGGGGGCGGTTAAGTCAATGGAGATCATGTTGATGAAATGATTTTGGTCTCCATTACCACGTGTGTGATGACTCAGACATTCTAGATGTTCTTTGTGCTCCGGGTCTGGCTCTAGAGGTATTGGCATGAATGGATTAGCCCTATGTGCAGATAGGCAGACAAGGTCTGCCCTCGACACTGATGTCATTATAGGGTCTCTAGGTGGAAGGTATGCTTTGTATGCCCAGAGTGGCAGATCCAACACTTGGTCCCACCACACTGGTTCTACGTACCACTCATGCCCTGGAACTATGTTTAATTGTTTGAATATGTCATTAATCTCTAAGGGGTATGGTCACTGCATTTGTTGCATGAGATTAAGATATGCCATATTAGTTTCATCTTCATAATCACTATCGAAGATCCAAATGCCTTCGTTGGCTCTGAAAACTACTTGCAAAATTAAAGGATTGCCTTGCTCAAGCAAATTGATCTGGCCCCATTGGGGTTGTTCCGCTCTCTGTGGTGGGGCTTGATTACCTTAGGTTGGCACTTGCTCGATTGGAGCATCTAAAGGGAACATTTTCAAGAGACTCTCTTGATAATCATCCATGGGGATCACCTGTGAGTGATTGCTATCTGATTCGAAGGGTTCCCATGGTGCCACCTCATATTTTGATTCATCCTCTAAGGACCCTTCTTGATATTATCCAGACCCCCCTTGAAAATGAGCTCTCAAGCTTTCTCCTCTTTCAAGTGAAGGGGAGGGATTACGAGGGTCAATAAGGTTTATTGTCGTTAATGGGAGATAATCCCTCAATGTATATGTTGTGTTAGGGTTGGCATATGGATTTGATGCCAATCCCCCCTTATTGCCTATCCCTAGGCCTTGCATGTTCTCCACCAAGATGTCCAAGGGCAGGGGGTGGTTGAACCCTACTCCTGACTTGTCATATGGAATTTGGTATCTCAGTTGGCAAAGAACCCATACCCCTTGCTCATATCTGCCTAACCCATATCCATACCAATTGCATTAGCCAAGGTATCTCAAAGCAAATTTTGGGTTAGACAAGTAGTTGACATTTTCATCAAAAGGCTCTTCATCTTCATCCTCTTGCATGCATGGTGCAACGCCATGATCAAGGCCCCCATACACAAAGTTTGTCTGGTTTGGCGGGTAGCCTAGGGGAACAATAGTTTTTATGGGGAGGCGATGTCTCCCCATGTCCTGCATGGATTCTAGTGTGGGTGTTGCTACAATATTCCACACCAGATACTCCCCCAAGCCTGTATTGGCCATCTCAATGGTGATTTTTGGCAGTTGAGGGGGAGGTAATGGAAGTTCTCCCTGAGTCCACTCCATGTCGGGTGAACTAGGAGCCTTGACTTCCATTCGGCTAGGTGTCTCCTCAGTAGAGATAGTTGATACTGATGGTAATGTCTCTTCCAGAGGTTTCTTCCCTTTGTCCTTCTGTTTGGACCCCATCAGTGGCATCGTTGGTGGAGGACCAGACGATGAAGATGGACCCAACTAGGGTTTTGAAGAACTTGCTAATGGGGATGCCTACAGGATCGAACCCTATTTAGATGGATTCAATTGGAAGTCCAAATGTGTTGATGGAATGGTCGATTACGACATTAGCTGCACTGTATTATAATACTTGAAGGGTTCTAAGTCCGCCGGGACTACATGCACTTCCCCTTCAAATGTATACTTTAAGCACTGGTGAGCTATCGAAGGGACACACTTCATGTCCCTGATCCATGGCCACCCCAACAAGATGTTGTAGGCCATCTCACCTTCTAAGATGTGGCACAATGTAGGTATAGTCTTTTGTCCCACTTGGATGGGTAGGACTATTATGCCAACTATCAAGCAAATTGCATCATTGAATGCTCACAGTGTGTAGGTGGAAGCTGTGATGTGAGATGTGGGCAACTTCAGATGTTTTAGGGCCACGGTTGTGATGAGATTATTGGATGAGCCAGTGTCTATCAACACCCTCTTATATGGGATCCCGTTGACCCATGCGATAATGTGTAGGGGTGGATCTGCCATCTCATCAGCCACTGATCACAATTCGTCTTCTAAAAATGTGATGACTGGCTCAGTGCATCGTTTTACATGTCCCACGAAGTTGTTGAAAGAATTTTTTTCGTGGGGATACAACTCGATGGCTTTCAATATCTCCATTAGAACTTCTCGATGGGGCATTGATTATTGTATGAGCTCGTATATGGAGAGCCTAGCCGAGGTGGTCCTCAAACTCTGAGTGAGTTTGGTCCAAAGTGTGGCCACTGGTCTAGGTGGAGGAGGTTGTGCAAGGTGCTATTGTGGTTGTGTCATTGTTGGCACCCCACCTATAGTTGTTGTGGTGGCAGCTACATTCGGATACCTCCTGTTCTGAGTCACTATACTAATCATCCCTACATACCCCTACATGGGGTAGTTCTATGTGACCTCATTAACTTGTAGGGTTTTTGCTTACGAAGCATGAGCAGACAAGGGGTCTTTAAAGACATCCATTTTTTGATTGCTTGGTGCCACGGGATTATCCATCGCTAGTGTCTTGTTATCAATTAAGTCTTGCACCAAGACCTTAAACTTCCATCAAGAATTTAGGTCATGTCCCTGCCATCTATGGAACCTATAGTACAAGTCCTCCCTATACCCCTTAGGCTTGGGAGCGTTGGGGTCTATGGTTTGAATCTCTGGCAGGTTGATCAAATTTTCCGCTAACAAGCAGTCAAAAATGGAGTCCCTGGACTCTGTGTAGGGTGTGTATTTTCACCTAGGGTGATGCTACTGATTCTGCTCTTGTCTCTGATTTTCTCTATCATAGTTGTTGGGAGGCACTACCTGATAATTAACCTTTTGGGGTTGTGTTACTTGTGCAAGCTTAGGGACATTGATAGCAATTTGATTTACCGTAGTGAGTTTCTGTTGCGTGGTCCCTATTTTAGTGTTCTTAGTCCACTCTTTTTTCTTAGGTTTGGCTATCTCGCCATCCTATATCTTAATCTCTTCAATGATCCTGGATTGCGCTAGAGCTTCTTCTAAGGTGGCATATTGTTGCAGCTACAATAGCACAAATATCGATATCAAATAGCTCTTTGAGAACATTTGAGTGAGGTCAGACATAGGGGGAAGGTAGGGCAGCTTTGAAATCAAAGTCCTCCATCGATTCCCATAGGCTGACATGGTTCCTCCTCATACTACCCGAGTCTAGCTAAGTCACTTAGTGACACCTTCTTCTTGGTGTTGAAGGTGAAGCATTCAAGGAACGCATCCACTAACTGATCTAAGTTGTTAATGATGTGTTTTGGTAACTGAGTAAACCAATCCAAAGCAAGGCCTACGAATGTGGTTATAAACATTCTTAATTACAAAGCATCATTGTCTTGAATGTCGAAGCATTGGCTCAGGAATCTCGTCACATGCTCTTGAGCATCCTTCTTACCTCTAAAGGTTGTCAATTGAGGCAGCTTAAAGTGTTCAAGGTAAGAGGGCGCTGGCACGGACGGATGCACAGGATGACTATGGAGTTGGCGTAAAGTGGGCTTTGGGGCCCAGAAGTTTTGGTCTCCACAGACTCCAAACGCTCTAGTAGCGCTTTATATGCATCTAAAGATTTAATCTCTTCCTCTTTAGTTTTCTCCCATTGTGGGTTGTGGGAGACTTGAGGCCTATAGAGGGATGGCCAAATGGCAACCCCTCCACCTTGGTAGGGCGTTTCGGCCTGCTCTTCTTGCTCATATTCCTTGTAAGCTTCCTATGGAGTCTCTAGATGAGACCTATGACCCTGGGTGGGTCCCCGTGGAGGATACCCATCGTTGTTTTGGGGAGTGGCCTCCTACTCAGGTTTAGGCGGTCTCGAAGGCAGCATTTGGTAAGGTCGTGAAGACCTATCTCGCACCAAGGTATTATGCTTCTCATACGGTTCTACTCTTTGGGTGCAAGGGGTTGGAACCCTCTCAGGCATCGGGTTATGGAGTAGCTCATATGTTTGGCATTGAATGCGCTCTTTGCTAAGGTGATATAGATGCTCTAGTTGCTACTGGTCTTGCTCAAGCTGCGTGATCTACGCTTGGTGGGCGGCATGTCTGGTGACTGCTAGGTCAATTTGTTTTGCCATATTTATAGTCATCTATGGCCTCTTGCAAACCCATTATTGTGTGTATGTATTTGTCTATGACCTTTTATTGATTTTTGGATTTTATTAAGTATATGTGTGAGGGGCACACGTCTATTTTTGGACTAAGTCACTTAATTGGCTCTCTAGCGGGACCCGCCTTTTTATGCATGCATGTAACTAGTAACTCTCATCTGTGCTTCACTATGTTGAGAAGAGAAAGTGTTCACCACTATCACATAGCGTTCAAGCCTATTTTTGCAAGATCTTAACAGATCTTTTGGCACATCGCCCCCTTTTCTTTTGTTGAGTAGTTTTTTACTTTTTAATCTCTTGCACCCATTTTCCCCTTTGTTGAGCACAAGTGTACCTTGAATATCACATCCTATAACGAGTTAGCCTTGTAAAAAGTCTTAGAGGTCTCTAATTGAGTTGAACCTCATGCTCTCGACTATAGCCTTGTTATATCGCTCCTTACAAGGTGCGATTATCCCCACCAGGAACAATCGAAGATGATAATAGTTTAATGGCACCCTCGGTGGGACCCCAATGACATATCATTAGTCATAAAATTGTAACAAGGAGGAGGGCTAAGGCTTGGTGAGGGTCTTCGATTATTCGTACTTGTTGAAATGTCTCTTTACTCACCTGGTGACTCCATTCCATAATGAAAACCAAAAGAAGCCACTACTATAGACATCAAACTAAGGTTTAAGTGAAGACCTCTATCTATTTGCTTTTCCAAAAGCAAGAAGTTGTATTCACTTGGTGACTCCACTACAATCCAAAGGACCTAAAAGGACTATGAAATATCCACCATAGAGGTTACGTGCCAAAACATGAGTATTTTCATACTTGTGAATTTCTCAACATGGAGCAAAAGAAACCCCTTGCGACCTTCGATGCCACCAAATTTTTGGGATAAATATCTAATATTCATATTGTAAGATTTTCCATATTACAATGGTGAAGGATTATCAACCCCATAAGAGCATTTGCAATACATGGTTTACTTATACCAATTACACATCACAAAGTAGAACGTGGCCCTGAGATTGTTGGCGGTTTTCTTCCAAGGAAAGACTTGTAAGGCACTCTATTCCCTCTTCTTACACTTAATTTTAGAACGGGGTTAGCTTGCTAACCTATTTATGAATATATTCAAGGAGACTAAAGAATCAACCCCAACTGTCCAAGTTGTTGCTCTTTAATCCTTGCCCACTCAACAACCTGTTATTCCTTATCAAGTTATGCTAATCTAGGAAAAGGAAGAAGATTTTATGAAGGTGGAAACAATAGTTCTCAACAAGTCCCAACACTAGAATGAATAACCAACAGACTAGAGGACAATAAAGGTTGTGGGATATATTACCTTAAAAATTTTTGAGAAAGAAATCTTGGACATTTCTACAAGCCAAGAGGAAACTCTCTTCCACTCCATAGGCACGAACGAGGCAAAGAACATAAGCTAAAGGAGGAAGAAGAATGTTATCAAGGTTAAATCTAAAAGGAGATTTGGAATTGGTACTAGCCTTATCCTAACAAGAAGACACTTGGGCCTTGGTACCAATCAATTTGAGCCATGAAAGTTGCTCAAAAACCTGAGTCCTAGGGTGGTGGAAGTAATTTCCCCATGAACTTGGAAGAAAAGGAAAAAGCAATTGAGGCTTGGTTAATAAGTGGGGGGTCCTTGACTCCACGCCCAATGGATAAAGCCCACTCACTCTAAACTTTGTGCATATGTACCATAGGCGATCTCAGTTTCATGAGATAGAGAAAGTCTTGACCACCTACAAAATTTCAAATATGTGGCTTGATCATTGAAAACTTTCACTTTCAAGGAAGATTTTTCTTGACTTTGTGCCCAATGGACTAAGGCACCAATTTTCTAGGTTTCTTATCTTTAGAAGGCCAAATATCCCTTGAGAGTTGCTAGAACTATAGTGATAAATCACTACACCTTTTGAAAGCAAAAGTTTAAGTTACAAACAAGCACATAAGAAAGTCCTAATAAAAAGGTTCGATGATTGGAGGCCAAATAGAAGACAAGGAGAAAAAAGTTTCGATAAATTTACTTGAGGTGAAAAGTCCCAAAGATTGAAAATTGAAGCGGCCTTGAACTCAAACGATAAAGAAAAATCTCAAAGACGAAAACATTGATGCCCCAAAAGTTAAACTAATAAGGTGCATGTACTTTGAGGAGTATTTTCATTTTCTATAAGGGAATGTCTCATATAATTATGAAAGGATATCAACATGGAATCCATGGTAGAAGAAGCTCCAAGATCTAGAACATTAAATAAAGATATTTGCACAAATAACAAAAATCTTCAAAATTGGATAGATGGCAATAAATATGGTAGCTGCTCATCCAAGGGCTCAAGGCTAATTGACATTCATGACTTCAAATCTAGAGGACCTTAGAGGGACTGACAATATAGACAAGACATGATGCAACATCAGAAGTGGCAGCCACCTTACAATCTTTGCATGAGTTTTTGAGGGAAAACCCTCCCTTGTAATATATATGTGTATAGGAGTAGTATTAAATTTGTAAAGGATTGACAAGTTTACGATTGTATACATGTGTAGGATTTCCCTTCATTTATTTTTAGAAAAATAGTTGACTCTTGAGCAGCTTGTGGGTACTATTGAACCCCTTATTTTGGTACAATTTATATAAAATCTTGCTTGCATGTATACACACACACACACACACAAGAGCCTATATATATTTTTTGGTATAGCCATCTGTGGTCTCATGTAGAACCGTTTTTGTGTGTATGTATTTGTTTGTGACATTTTTCCTGATTTTTGGGTTTTATTAAGTATATGTGTGTGTGAGGGGCCTACATCTATTTTTGGACTGAGTCACTTGCTTGGCTCTCTAGTGGGACCCATCTTATTATGCATGCATGTAACTGGTAACTCTCATCCATGCTTCACTATGTGGAGGAAAGGAAGTTGTCACTGTAAACACATAGTGTTTAGGCCTATTTTTGCAAGAAGATCTTAGCAGATCTTTTGGTGCATCACCCCCTTTTCTTTTGTTGAGTTTTTTTTTTGCTTTTTAATTTCTTGCACTCTCTTTCCATTTTGTTGAGCATAAGTGTACCTTGAATATCACATCCTAACAAGGAGCTATCCTTGTAAAAACTACTAGAGGCCCTTGATTGAGCCGAACCCCATGCTCTCATCTACGACCCCACTGTGTCACTCCCTATGAGGCATGATTGTCCCTACCAAGGACAATCGAATATGATAACAAGAACATCTAAAAGCTTTAGAACAATTTTGTAAATAAGGGTTGCAAGTAAACACTAGAAAACTAAAATTATGGTCTTCTATACTTGGAGAGAGAAAAAGCAACCATAGATTTTATTTGAAGGAAATCCTTTAGAGGTAGTAATCGAATACAAATACCTTGGGTTTGATATTCAAAGTAAACTAAATTGGGGAATATACAAGATGAAATGAATACAAGCAAGATGGAGGACACTCTACTCATTGCTAAATAGAAGCAAAAAAGCAGAGTTGTAGGATTGAAAAAATGATTATGGTCCTTTTTGGATTATTAGTTATTCTAGTGGTGCTATATGGGTGTGAGTTGTGGGTTAGCAATACAAAATTTTTAAAATGGAGACAAATAGAAAGAATTCAAAAGCGACTAATTACAAATTATATCATAATTAAAGCATCAGTATCATATGATATTTTAATTGCTAAAATATGGACTTTTCCATTTCAAGTAAAAGCTATGGTAAGGCTATTGGGATGCCTAAAAATTTGAAATAATGGAAGATAGCAGATTACCAAAATAGGTAATAAAAAAAACACTAAATAGAATAAAAGACACGTGGATGAAACAAAACAACAAATGGATGGAAAAATGGAGCATTAAATTTTATGAGCTACCAAACTCCAATAAAGAAATTAAACAATATGTGAAGGAAAAATTTAGACTTGTAATGTGGACAAAGAATTTGGAAAGGAAAAAATAATTATATATCAATGAGTTCAACCCAAACTATGAACAAAGCCAAAAGAAGTACATAGATGCAAATATCAAATGGAAACCCAACTAAGATCCAATTTGCACCATCTCAGATGTAAAATTGGGAGATGGACAATTCTCGAAAGGGCATGGTCAAAATGAATGTATCTTTTGCATAGCAGGATTAGTGAAGATTGAAAATATTTTGTTATGGAATGTGAAGCCTACAAGGACATTAGGATTGCATAGGAGGACATTCTAAAAGTAAACTCACTAATTGAAATTTTTGAAGAATTATGAATAGAAAAAGCAAAGAAAATTTTCATCAAAATCAACAATAGAAGAAATACACTCCAAAATATGATAAGAGATGTTGAACTTTTTGATTTCGTTGAACAACTATTTCTCAAATGTTAAGCTTTAGAACTTTGAATAGGAGGTCCAAAGTTGAATCCAAAAGGGAGTAGGGTTGTACACCATATCCCATCTTGGATTTAAACTCTTGGTCCTATATACTATTTTGGTCTTGTTTTTTCAAAAAAAGTAAGGTTTTGAAAGGGTTGCCCTTTCCATTTTACATTGACTTAGTCACATTGAGCTATTTGGTGTTGTCGAGATTTGAACCTTGGTATGGGCTACATCAACTATTTATCCCAACCACTAAACCAAGGACCCATTGACACTGTTTCGGTCTTGTTGACATGTTTAAAATCATTTCATTTCATTTCATTTTAAGATATAAGTTAAATTTATCACAATACATAGATTTAGGGTTGAGTGACCATAGATTAAATATTGAGTCTAATTATATTACCATGAAGTATTTTGAATGTTAACATTTTAGTCTGATGGATTCAAGGTAAGAGATGGTAAATTAGTTTAACCTTGAAATCTAAGGTTTCAATGCCATGGAGGAGCACCTTATAGAGCCATAATAGGACGAAGATATAAATCAAAATTATGGCAATGAGATCAAGTGGTTATAGAACTTGAATCAAATGTATAACAGTATTGTAAATAAAAACCCACTTTTATGTTCTCTATGAGTTTGGCCTCAATGTTATAAATTTTAATTAAATTGAATTTGAGTGGTTAAGATGGGGTTGTCTTCCATAAGTTTGACCTCCAACTATATCCATTATCTTACCACATTAGAAGCCTAACGATATTAGGATATAAACCTAAAAGATGAATAAATTGTATTTGCCATATTATAAATTAAAATTTATGAAAACCCATTAAAATATATTATATATTTTTTATTGGACAATACTAAACATTTTTAAGTCAAATGTTTTAAAATTGTCTTGATCATTTCTTAATTAGTGTATAAGTGAATAAATTTATACTTTACATTGAAAGTTGTATGATTTTGTTCATGTACCACGTTGCAACTCTAGAATTCATATGCACTTAATGTGCAATGTAATCATGTTATAATATTTATTGAAGATCATTAATAACTCCAAGAGTTGTTATGAAACACCAACAAAATTGACAAGCAAATTAAGATGCAAAGTAAAAGATGCAAATGTAAATAATGGATATAGTAAGTTTATTGAGTTAAGATCAAATGGTTGAAACAATTGTCCTTTATAGAGAAGGTTAAAGTTCACGTCTTGATGATTGTAAAGTTCCATAATATGAGTGGTGGTTGCTTACACTTCTTAGCAATATAAAACCAAAGAGATTGTGACATACCATGCAATATAAACAAAAATAACAATCTATAAAAAAATAATATGCAAAAATGGTCCAAAGAAAACATTTATATTTTTCATAAAAATCATAATTTCAAATTTTCTAAGCACAATCACATGGATGGAAAACATGCAATGCACAAATGGTTTATAGAACACAAAAAAAAAAAAATTGGTCACAATGTCTCTGAACATGTTTTTCTGAATTTAAATGATAAATATAAAATTTGTAAAGTTTTAAATATCAATTCATGACTTAGGCAAAGGATTGCACCCCTTTTCAATGTGAAAATAATAGAGGTTGTCTTGCAAGAACAAGTCCCAAGTCCATTATATTCTTCCCCATAGATTTCATAAGAAATTACACAAGTAATGTGATCACAACATCAAAAATTGTATCAAATGGTAGGTTCCCAATTGGTTAAATACATTGACTTTCCAGCCAAAGATAAAGGTTTAGATCTTGCCAAGCGATATATGTGTAATTACCAAGATGATGTTCTAATATGTTGGTAATATGGTCATGATGTAATATTTGTGGGACCCAATTCAATCCCATATAACCAATTAAAAAAAGTATTGTAGTGATTTCTCACTGCACTTGGGAGGAGTAGCACCTTGGCCAGTTTTGTGAGAAGAGGCTTTGGTAGAAAATAAGCCACCCAAAGTACAGGTCAAGGCAAGACTAGATGTACATAAACTAGATTAGGAGGCCTAGATGCCTCTCCTATACACTTAACTCGGTCACGATGATCTGATATCTCAATAGGTTGCTTCCCTCTATCGAGTTTGGTGGCATTTACCTGAGGCTCTGGCTTCAGTGGGTGATCATGGTACATAGCGGGTGCAGAAGCGCATGGCTCCCATGTTGTACATTTCTCTCAAGGAATGTAATGGTCTTCCTCATGCTCCCTTTCATATGTGTGAAAGCGACGGGTAGAGTTGGCTCGCCCTGCTTGAAGAGCCTTGTGCTCTGGGTTTTGTCTATTGGTTCTAACAGTGATGGGGTGCAAAGGAGGGATGCCATAATCATGTGGACTCTCCTCATGGACACTATGCCACTCTAGTGCTTCATCACATGGTGGCCACTCATATCGAGCTTCTAAGGGAGCCTTCCTATCTATGTTGAGTGCCATGTGTAAGGACTCCTCCTAAAAGGGGCTATGATGAACGAGCGTGTCCCTCAAAGGGGTGCCCCTATAGTTCCATTATGACATGGAATGATGAGGACTCTCTTATGGGTCAAGCCACCAAGGTGGTATGACCATGTCCTTAGGGCTGTAGTGGAGGTGACTTGTGCCCCCTTGTACACTTTTTGCAGCTTCTGCCCTTGATTGGGCTTGGCTACGTGTGTACACCGAGGTGGTGTTTTTCTACAAGCTATGTAGGTTTTTATCTCTTTTTATGATTTTTATGCTACACTAAACAGAAAAGAGCACACACACACACAAAGCAGTGATTATCTCGTTTAAAGGTTGAGAGTGTATCCTAGACCTGGTTTAGTGTGTTTTGGTTTTTGTTTTTTTTTTTTTTTTTTTGAAGGTTTTTGTAAAGAATGTTTAAATGCAAAATGATGGCTCTTATGGCTCCCAAAAATGGTTGCCCCTTTGATATACCATTGCCAGGATGATATACCAACCTCTCTATATAACCACCCTTATGTGAGGGAAACTATAGGTACATGAGAGCAGATGGTACATGGAATGTAGGCGATACTGAATGGGAATCGCCCTATTTATGACACCTACCATAGAATATATATCCTCATGCACTGGGAATCACCCTAGATACACTCGATCAAATTTCGTCAGGATTTACGTCTAGCAACAGTAGCGATCGGGGTAATGGATTAAAAAATTCAAGCCAAGGTGGTGATGAAATCCACCGTTGGTCTTGATCAAGGGCTGGGGTTTTACGACCAGCTCCTTGGTGTTTAATTTGCCACATGATGTGTGGGGTTATTTTTATTTTACAAAAAGGAAATAAGCAAGCAATAAAATAAAACTTTCCCTAAGCAAGCAAGTAACCTAAAAATAGAAAAACTAAAAATAGAAAATGACAGGAAAAGTTCATAATTCTTACCTCTTCTCTGCCCAGATCTGTTGGCTCTGATTTTCTGCCATGAAACTATGTAGAGAGCGATTCGTCCCTAGATGGGATGAATCCCAGAGCTAAATTCATCATAGAGTGGGGTGCATTCCAATTCGTCCCTGGATGAGATGAATTCTAGCTCTGTATTCGCCATAGACTAGAATGAACAGCAGTCCCGCGTTTGAAAAAAATGATACCTGCAAGCAAAAGCAAGTTTTGATTAGATTTCTAATCTAAAAAAAATAAAGTACAAGGCCCCACTGTGATTGCCACTGAAAGCACGAGGATACGGAAACAAAAAAGGGAAAAAACTCCAAGTACGATGCAAAAACGGAACTAAACTTAACGCTAGATCCTACAAATTGAAAATGCATGAAATGGGGAAAGCATGAACGAATTGAAACACAAACGAAAATCCAATGCGAAAAATAGCCCTTTCTTTTATTGATACATTTCAAAATTTGGTTACAATTTGCCTCCTCCCTTTTTAGGGGCGAGGAGCGTTAAATTTGTTTCTTTGTTACATCCATGGATGCCATCCCTTCTTTCGCGTGCCCACATGTAAGATGGGCGAAATAAAATGTCATCGCTGCTTGTGTGTACGAGTGTTGAATCCCTGCTACTCCTCTAATGTCTCGATCCTGCATTCAAAGAAACAAGAAACCGTAAGTAGCACCTGCGAACGAAATGAAACATGCAATCCCTAAGCCTACGATTAGTGCATGCAAAGAATAAATAAAATGAAAAGTAGCATATATCCAAATGATCTAAAAATTTGACAAGGGCATCTAGACCTCATAAATAAAACACTACAAATGGAACAGTCGGGAAATTCCTCACCGATTTGAATTCGCTCTGGGGTGGTACGAATAAACCTACAACAAAATTCTAGATATCACCGCTCAAAATGTCACATTTGGACAGCTCCAAACCTCTTGCAAAAGTGGGGGTTAGCTAATTGGTGGTATTTTGGGATGACCCGGATGGTCAGATTTTTCCAATTTGGCCTCTAACACCCAGATTTCGATGATGCCCTCTGCAAGTTAGTAAAGGCAAAAACATGATAAAACATGACAAAATTGATAAAACGATATGAAATCAAAATTGCAAACTATCTAAGCAGCATAAAGATCAAATACAAAGAATGAAAATGATAGAAAGAGAAAGCGACCACAGATTCCTAATCATTCCTAAAAGGGACGATTAGACCCGCAGTTGTGTGGGGGCACCCGGACGGGCCGCCCACTGTTTGGGGCCTGATTTCGGCACAAATCCACTTGGGATTAGTCCAAAATCTCTTGCAAAGTTTTGTCGAAAAATTGTGTGGTATACTGTGGTCAAATTTTGGGTTTTGGGCTCAAGATTCGTCCTTCCAATAGTCACCTAATGACCTCCCCTCTAAAAGAGATCATAGATGTGAAAGGCACGAATCAACTAGGGGCGTATGGGGAAGTAAAATGGTAGCACTTCCTTGCTCAAAAATTCTCCTTCTCTGTATATTTGGGGTGAGGAAACTCACCAATTTATAGACCTGGAGGTCTCTTGCATTGGGCATGCAAAGGCGCCACTTGGAAATCATGCCTCCCTAGGGGGAGGGAGACTCCTCCCTAATTAGGGACTTCATGACTGCCCTTGTAACTTCCTCTAACGCTTGAAAATACTCACCCACACTCCCATGCAATTAAGGAAGCGTTAAGTGGTGGATATGAGCTGCCATTTGTCAATATTTGACTTTTTTTCCCGTCAAACCTGTAATTCGCCCCACCCTGGAGTGAATTCTGATATTCATCCCTAGGTAGGGTGAATCCCAATTTGAAATCATCCTTGGGTGAAATGAGTACTGAGCAAAGTTCCTGAAGGTGCCAAATTGACTCCTGACCTTCCAAAACTACTATGAGAGTGGTTAGGACCACTATTTGACCTCTAGGGGCTGCCCTTGGTGCTGTGTGTGTCAATGCGATCAGCGTTTGCAGTCACATAATCGAATTGGTGCTATTTTGGTGTCTATAGTAACCTCACCTCCATTGTTTCAGTTGATCTTTGAAATTAAGTTGTTTGTGGAATCTAAACATTGTTGTCCCATATGTTGGGTGACCTTCTTCCCACCACTGTGGAATTTTCTTTCGAAGTTCCTCTTTTTGTAACCAAAAGTTTTCAAATTTAAATGGTTTGTGATGCTGCACTGTCTTGATCCCTCCTTCCAACAAAATGGGAAAGTGATCTGAAACTGGACCCTCCAAAATCTAAAATTTTATATTCCATTTTACAAATGCCTCCTCTAAAACCAAAAAATGGTCTAACTTCACCTTCCTGCTATGTGGCTCCCTCCTCTTATTAGTCCAAGTATAGTTGATTCCAAGGCATTTAATATCCACCAAGTGTAATGTCTGGACTTGGGCAATCATAAGTCGATCCCCCAGGTCCAAAATTGGGGTTCCCCCTTCCTGATATCTAGAGGATAATTTAGCATTAAAATCCCCAGCAATAATCCAATCTAAATCTTCCCTTGAGACTCTCATGTTATGCACAGCTTTCCATTGATGCATTTGACCATCTAGGTTTTGAGCCCCATAAAAATTTGTGATTAAAACATGTTCAGTTGTGACATTATTTCTAAAATGTGATGTGAGAACACCCCTCCAAGCTATATGTTCTATTACAGTCCATTCAAGAGAGTTCCAAAGAGTAACTATCCCCCTTGAGGCACCTTGGTCAGCCACTTCCATATGACCAACACCCCTCCAAATTCTGTTAACTATTTTACACATAAGATGTAACGACATTTTTGTCTCCTAGATAAGCAAAAAATTTGTTTTACATTTTTCTAAGAGTCTTCGAACAACAGATTGATGGGTTCTACTGTTTAAACCCCTAAAATTCCATGATTTTATAATCATTGGTTACCTTGAGAGCAATAAAAATCTATTGGCCTCATCGATCCTCCAGTGATCATTTTGTCTCCTTGAACTGCTATCAATTGCTTATTTGATTTTCTACCCACTCCTTGAGAGTTGCTATTTTTTTATCTCTTTTCCACCTGAGTTATCCCTAAATTTGGTCTTTCTATGTTCTTTTCTGCTATGCCCATGCTGACATCCTTAATTATTGGTTTCTCTTGGTTATGCACTATCAATGCCCTTGCACTCTCTGACTACGATAACTCATTGTACTCAATTACCTGCTCTATGATGGGGGGAGATGAAAGAGGAGCTTGAACATTGATGTTATTATTTTCATTATTCCCATCCACCCTTTCCATGAATTGTTCTTTTGGTCCATTAGTGTCTTAAATATCTCATACATATTGGAGGGCTTGAATTGGGTTTGCTCTTTACCATCTTTTTTCTTTTGCCTTCTCTTTCTTTTGGGTTGTTCAATATCATCTCCTTGTGCTTATTTACCCTAAGAAATATTGGTTGGTTCTTTTTTGATTGTTGACTTACCCTCCTTAGGAAGATTTGATATTCCTAGAGGAGCCTCCATTTTTATGTTCATATTATTTGGGCAATATCGGGCCAAATGCCTATATTTGTGGCAAACTCTGCATCTGAATGCAATGCCTCATAATCCAGTTGTTGAATCCAAGATAGTCCTACAAGTTCAAGTTCCACCTCTGTCGGTAGAGGCTAGCTAAGATCCATTTCCACACATAATCTTGCATAAATAGTTGTGTTTCCTTCTATTGTGTCTTTGGAAACACCCAAATGTCTTCCAAGGGAATTACCAATAATTTCCAATACTTGCTCACTCCAAAACTCCATTGGAAGTGCATACAAATGGATCCAAACTAGGACAGTAGTGGTTTCAATTTGAGGATCAAATCCCACTCTTCAGGGTTGAACAAATAATCATGTCGGACCATGATTCCTCTTTTCTAATTTGAAAGCCCTATTTCTATTGGCAAGTGAAGAAAAACTAACAATAAAATATCCATTGCTAATAAACCATAAAGAATACTCACTAAGAGGCTCCCAGTTTTGTCGGACCCAGGAATGCAAAAAATTTAGGGTAGGGTGAATACCCATGAATTTATAGATCAAATCATGATTGGCTCTATATAAAACTATTTCTTCAACCATCCTTTGCTCAATGACAATATTTGGCCTTGATTCTGACTGTGGCAAGCATCCATTAACTCGTTGAGATGTTGATCTATTTCCAGCAGTCGTAAAGAACATTTTTAATGTATTTTTTTGTGCTTCTTCAGTTTTTGATGGAGATTTATACTTTAACAAATCTGTAAAAGAACTATGTCTCTCTAGAAGAGGATCCGGAGGTGTCCCCATTGGACCCTCCTAGGGCAACAATCTTGTCTTCAAATCCACAGTAACCAAAAATCTCTTTGGCTACCCAACTGATGCCCTAGTTTTCTCTACCCGACAACAAAAAACATGTTCATACAAATGACTATCACTCCAAAATAAAACTTTAGAGAAGGAAAATAAATGGATTTTTTTCCTTTGAAATTGAAGAAAAAACCTGTACAAAGATTTTATAAAAATGAATAAAATTAAAATAAGACCATTACACTTTGATGCACTTTGAGAAGACTTTTTTGTTGTTCACACGAAGATGAAATCTAAGGAGACGAAGCCTTCGTTGATGCCAGATGATACCTTCGGTAAGCCCTTTTTTGCCTTTGTTGACGCGGATCTTGGAGACGTAGATTTTGAAGAGGTAGCTTTCATTGGTGAAAGCACCCTTCAACCAGATCGTCCAATGCAGGTTGAGTGCTCATTCTTTTGGTGATGCCAAAATCATAGACAAATTTCTCAAAGATGCAAATTTTGCTGGAGAAATGACCTTGAAACCTATAGAAAAAATAACTGAGGTGAACAAGGGAAAGAGAAACGAAAAAAATGAAATGACTTATATCAAACTTATATCAAACTTGATACCACCTCGCAGTGCCTCGGTAGAGAGGATCGAAACCTGTAGAAAAAGGGCAGGATAGGCGAACAAGGAAGAAGAAATATATTAAAAAAACATTAGTTACTCCTTCAACATTCAGATGCAATGTATTGAGCAATTTGAAAAACTTTCTCTACACATATATTTGTTAGAGAAATTAATTTCAAGAGAAATAAAACAATGTGAATCGAAAAGAAACGGAGATAACTTAAATAGGAGGAAGGAGAGTTGTTGCAAATCATGAACTGAGAAAAAATCCACTAATTATTGATGATTAAAAGGTATCCCGATTTAAGAGTGTCTCCTATGGAGATCATCGATATGCAAAGGTAATGATAATGAAGAGCAAGATACGTCGATTAAATACGGAGTAAATGCAACTAACGTGACGAAAATAGCTAAAAAGACAAATTTTAAAAATAATGAATTTTGAAAGAGTCTCTAAGGTGTACCAATTGTTATAGACAAAGAGCTACAATTTCATATCTTTATGAAAGGAGATATGGAAATTGTTGGTGTCTTGATTGAGAGCATCGAAATGCTTCTCCGAGAGCAACATGTAGGCAGCAACTGAAAGCTAAAAGAGACTCTAAAGTTTGCCAAGCATTATAGTCGAAGAGCTATGATTTCATATCTCTATGCAAGGAGATATGGAAATCGTTGGTGTCACGTATCGATGGCACCCAAAAAATATGGGTGCCTCGATTCGAGAACGTGGAAACGCTTCTCCGAGAGTAATGTAAGGGCAACAAACAAAAAAAAATATTTCTCCTGAAAATAGGAATGACCTTAAAGAAAGGAAAATAAATTCCTTTTAATCAAGTTTTTTTTTTTAAATGTTTGAATAAGGTGTTCCTTTTTGGAGAAAAAAATTAATATATATTAGAATGGGTATAATTAGGATAGAAAAAGGATTTACTTCAACATTCAATCAAACTTTTCTATTTTTTTTAACATGAGAAAGAATAACCCACATATATATATATATATATATATATATATAAGCAAAAAACTATATATGAGAAGAACTTATTGAGGGCTTAAATCAAAGGAAAAAAAAATTGGATAAGCCAACATAATAATCAAAGAACCAGCTCCTAGAACCTCCAAGAAGGAATGCTAACAAGATCTATCCTCATCTGATACCATGTTAGAATTTCTCAAAATGACATGTATAACATTACACAAAATATGAAGAAAGAATAGAATTGATTGATTTATTCCAAGGATCAACTTTGTATAAATAGCAAAGTTGATCATTGAGAGCCGTTGGATAACAACAACTCATCAAACTTGATGAAGACACCACTGAAAGTTCACCTGACACATGGAGGAGTGTAAACTCAAGTGTGTCTATCCTAATAAAACTTAAGAGAATATTCAATTATTCTAACAAGAACATCGAAACCGCACAAAAAATGAGAAAACTTTAAATTTTGCTTCTTCTAAAATAATTGTCAATTCCATCTATAATGGTTCAATTCTATCGATAATAACTCTGCATCCAATAACATATCTTCAATATCTCTATAAAGAAGCCCAATGATTTAACCATTTGTGTTGCACCAAAAAAAGTTGGGAGCATATTGATCTTGATACTCAGATTTTAAGTAAATGGCCAAATCATTAGGCTCCTCTCTAGAGACATAACTTAATAGAAAGGATGTTATGGAATTTGTGACCTGCATATTATTTTTATATTTAAAAAAAAAAAAAAACCACATCGAGTATATATCTTAAACTTGTCCCTGTAGTCATGTTACCTTTGATTTCGAGTATACCTTTAGATTCTAACTAGGTTTATCCGGAGGAGAAGTAACTGGAACAAGAATAACCAAGGATACCTTATTAAACTAAATTAAAAAAATATTAAATAATAAAAATATAAAATAATTATAATTTTATATATATTCTTCATCTTGAAGTGGTATATATCTTACAATATCTATAACAAAAATAACGTTATAGTATATTTTCTCCTTATATAATATTCTTCGCTTTTTTCAATATAATACTTTGGATATACTATAGTAGAGAAAATACCTGTTCGATGCATATTTAATATAATTTAAAAAAAAATCCCTGACATATTATATTCTTCCATTACCAAGACCCGCCTGTCCAGTATATCTGTCACGTATTTGTATCTTTCCCGAATCCCTACGTAAAGCCAAATATTCAAATTTTCATCTGCCTAAGCCACACCAATGTTCAACCATTCTGACTCATATTTTATATATTTCCTACCTAAACACAGATATTCAAATATTTCTCTACCTAAGCCCAAAGTATATTATTTGTATTACGTGGGCACAGTGCGGGAACATTGCAGCATTCGAAGCTAGCTTCGTTGGTAATCTGTTGGGACTCGGATCCAGATCGTATGCTTGCACCAACTTGTACAAATTTTGGTGCCGGCCCAGACAGCAAGAGAAACTGCCAGTCTCTGTTAAGAGACGATAGATTGATATATGGGCGATGATAATATCAATTTCAATTAAGTGGGTGCTCCTTGGATTATGCTAGAGACGCTGACACGCTTTCAGAGTTGGATAATCGGCAGGACTGACCAAACACTAGCAGAGGCAGATGGGTCTTCTCAATACATTATTGGTGGTTTTTGGTTTTGCGATTGGTATTGCAATTGGACTGCTCATTGGTTACGTCATCTTCATATATTTTGAATCCAAAGAAGTTAAGGTCAACGATGTTAAGGTCAGTGCCTTGATTGAATACTGTTTGGATTTCATAATAGTTGTAGATGTAAGTCTTATGAATGTATCCTCTCTTTTTTTTTTTAATGGTTTTTGGAAATATTTTTCGATATTAGTGATTGAGAAACCATCCCATATCAAGGGCAAATCCATATTTTGGTTTAGGTTTCCAAAAGGAATGCAATCACCGTTGATACCCAATTTGAATTGATATTGGAAGTCTATCCGTTTAGTTATTATCGTGTAAATCAATGGCTGGATGCCCGTATTGATGAGGATTCTCACAAGCATTGTTTGACTTGGGATTTGTATGAACCACCCCAATTTAACCAGTTATTTTTTTTAGCACATCAGTTGACGAGGAACAATCTCTAAAGATAAATAAAAACCTAAACCATGAATCAACTTAAGTTTTTATAAGCAATGTACTATGTATGGATATCCAGATTAGGAGCACATCCATGCATTGCTTTGGGTATCCGTAAGCATTTCTCCTGATGGATTGATAACTCAAGCTATGGCAAAGGAAACTGGCTTCTCATATTGAATATTGGATTTCTATCTACCTGGTGATTCTCTTGTGTGTGTAAAGCAGTGCATAAGATGCATGTACTACTTTGGGTTTTAAGAACGGTTGTTTTTTATCCACCAATGTCTGCAGTTGTGGTAAAATCGACTGGCTTGTTATTCTGGGCATTTGTTTTTTATCCACCAATGTCTGCAGTTGTGGAAAATTCGACCGGCTTGTTATTCTGGGCATTGACATTCTTATTAATATTTGTTAGAAATTAATCGAGATTTCACCCACTTTTTAACATATCCTTCTTGTCCTTGGATGTCAGAATCCATCCCCATACTTTGTAGCATTTGTATTTATTTGGGGTAGCTGAAGTTGTTCAAACCCGAATTAGATGCATGTGGATTAATGTGTCAAAAGGTTAGTTGAGTTTTTCCTTCTTTTATATATATATAAGAGTTGGGCATGATTTCATTTTGATGGAAGTAATAAGTTGTTGAAGAAGAGGAGGCAAACAGATTTGCTAAAGTAAAGGAGACGAGAAAAGAAAGCTTGGAGAAGTTTGATCGAGAAAATGCAAGTTGCGTGTAAAACCTCCTATGAAAGCTTCCATATAGTGAGAAGAACTAATTCTGCTCATAAGATGAAAAAAATCATTAGTTCGACAAACAATATTCGACTTGAATATTTATAATGCTACTTACGGTAGTGTCCGTGTTTCCTATAAACAAATGATTTTGAGGGGCATTTTTTAATTTCAATGTGGAAATGAAAGTTGTTGGATATCGAGTAGAATCCGCGTCAAACCTCCACAATAATTTAAACCACAAATATAGTTTGGCATTATTCTAATCCATACTTGGAGTATTTTAGGGTAAATACTTTTAATTATCGGAACTTCTGTTTATCGGAGAGCCACTTCCGACAAAAACCTCCGATCATTAAGGGAGGGTGCCTTCGGCAAAAAATTTGGGTTGTAAAGTTGGTGCACTATTGTGTTTTAATATAATAGTAAAAATTTGTTTTTATATGGTTGTATGTTTTATTGTTGTGTATATATTTTTTTTTTTTAATTTTATTGTTCTAATAAAGTAAAAAGGTTTAATCGAATTTTTTTAATTTTTTTAAATTGGTATCATAGTTAGATCCATCAAAAAAAAATTTAGAGCAATGATGGCATCTAATAATAATTCATTGTAATTACAAATTTTACGATTTAATGATAAAAATTATGATTATTAGAGCATTCAAGTGAAGATTCTATTTGGGTTACAAGAGCTTTGTGATATTGTGGAGAATTAGTATACATAACCAGTAGAAGCAACAACACTTAATGCTCTTTTCCAAGTTGAGAAAGATTTTTTGAAGATAGATAGATAGATAGGTATTAACATGAACGGAATTCCAATCATGAAATATACCACTGGACTTGCATCATCACATTAACCAGTTAGAAAGCAAGAGGACCAGCCCCCACACACATGCCCAAACTCGATGTTAATAGGGGTGAGGAATCTCACAAAGTGGAACCAAGGACTTGCACGTTTAAGTCTGCTACCCCATTGGCAAAGAGTATGGCAAGTGTTGGGGTTTATAAACCACTCAAGTCCCACAACACAATTAATGTGGTATTATTCACAAACACACACACACACACACACACACACACACTACACTAACAAGATAGATAGGTATTAACGTGAACGGAATTCCAATCATGGAATATGCCACTAGACTTACATCATCACATTAACCGGTTAGAAAGCAAGAGGGCCAGTCTCCACACACATGCCCAAACTCGATGTTAATAAAAATAAAAAGAGGGACCAAAATACAGTGTTCTTCATTATGCAAGCAGTGGAGGAGTTCATCTTTCCCAAAATTACAACAACGAGAAAGTCCAAGGAGGCATGGAAAATATTAGCAAATTCCTATCAAGGCACCAATAAGGTAAAGTTGATTAGATTACGGATGTTGAGAAAAGAGTTAATAAATTTATAAATTAATGAAGATGATCCCATGAATGACTTATTTACCCAAAAATGGGTATTATCAATTAGAGGAGAATAAATGGAGAAACTATTGAAAACCAAAGAATTATGGAGGGGGTATTGAGAAGTCTAACAACAAGGTTTGACTCGATTGTCATAGCTATTGAAGAATCAAAGGATTCATCAGCTCTATTAGTAGATGAGTTGATGGGATCTCTACAAACACATGAGAAGAGGCTAAACTGGATAACACAGTCCTAATTAGAGTATGCATTCAAAACGTAGGTCTCATTCAAAGAGAACAACAAAAAGTAAGTATCCCAACAAGGAACTTCAAGTTCTCAACAAGGAAGAGGACATGACTGCAATGATAGGAGTGATAGAGGCTATGAAAGGGAAGATAGACCAAACCACTCCAACAATGGAGAATGTGGATGCATTTTCTATGAAACGATAGGAAGAGATAACAACAAAAATTAATAAGGAGACTCAATTCAAAGGTATGACAAATAAAAAATCCATTGCTTTTATTGCAAAAAATTGGGTACTATAGTAATGAGTGTATAATACATGGCTAGGGAAAATAAGCAACGAGCCCACTACACTAATGATTATGAGAATTAAGAAAATAACAATATATGTGGGTCTATAATGTTAACTTGCAATGCTAGTGAAGAGATCCAAAAGAATATATGATATTTAGATAATGCCTATAGTAACCACATGTCTTGTAATAGAGAATGTTCTCACATCTAGATGAGAGTATCAAGTTTGAAATGAATATGGGAGTTATATCAAGGTATATTCATGGGCAAATGGATGATTATAATCCACACAAAACAAGGAGAAAGAAAACATATCCTTGATGTTTATTATGTGCCTAGGTTAAAATATAATTTTTTGAGCATTGGGTAGCTTGTGCAAAATAGGTACACTATGTACTTCAAAAATGGAGCCTACATCATTAGGGATACAAAAAATAGACTGATAACAAATATGACCATGAAAAAGAATAAAATGTTTTCTCTAAAAATTTTGAGTGAAGAATGCTACATGGTTATGGCATCTTATATTTGGTCACTTGAGTTTTAATATATTAAACTTATTGTACAAAAATAAAATAGTAAAGGGAATACCTCTTATAGAGCAACTTAATCAAGCATGTGAAGGTTTCTTAGTAGGTAACAAACATAGGGATGCATTTCCTATGGGAAAACCATAGAGAGATTCACATCCATTGGATTTGGTGTATTTTGACATATATGAATCCATGCAAACAAAATCATTTCCCAACAACAAATATCATCAAACTTTCATATATGAATTTAGTCAAAAGACATGGGTATACTTACAAAAACAAAATTCAAAAGTGTTTGGAAAATTCAACGAGTTTAAGGCTTTAATTGAAAAGCAAAGTGGCTACTATGTTAATACTCTAAGAATATATGGAGGAGTTGAATACATCTCAAATGAATTTCATAATTTTTGCAAAGCAAATAGAATCAGAAGGCAGTTCATATATAGATATACAGCATAGCAAAATGGTGTAGCTAAGAGGAATAATATGACAATAATGGAGATGGAAAGAAGAATTTTGAAAGTAAAAGCATTATCAAATTAACTCTAGGTAGAAGATATAGCGTGCACAATTTATCAACTAAAAAAGTGTACCAAAAAGAATGTGAGGGATGTGATCCCACAAGAAGTATGAATCAACAATAAGCCAAGTTTTGGTCACTTAAGAGTCTTTGGATACATAGCATTTGCACATATTCCAGATGAGATGAGAAGAAATCTGGATGACAACTCAAAAAATGTATCTTCACTAGGTATACTTAAGATTCAAAGACCTATAGATTGTATAACTCTATTACAAGCTTATCATAATTTGAGATGTGAATTTCATATAAGATGAAGCTTAGAATTGGAATACTAAGACTGGTCAACAAGGGACAACAAATATTAAATCTAAATATTTGAATGGAGAAAGCTTAGATCAGCTTGCAACTTCAAGTAGTACCAATGTGAGCAAAAGCCCTACTTTCTCATCAATCTCACCACCACTTGCAAGAATGATATCCAACATGAGAATGCTAGCAAATACAAATAACTTGCGAGAAATATATGAGGTAATAAGAAATGAAATAGAAGAAAAATATTTTTCTTTTTCTTTATTTTCTTAGTGTGATCCTATTTTATTTGAAGAAGCAATTAAGACAACAAATGGTTGAATGTCATAGATGAAGAAATAGAAGTCATAAAGAAATATTATACTTGGGAGTTGAGGGTGCTCCTAGTAGGAAAGAAAACTAGAGTAAAATGGGTATACAAAATAAATTTTAATGCCCAAGGTTATTAAAAGACATAAGGTAAGGTTGGTTGCAAAAGGATATAAGAAAAATTTAGGTATGACTATTATGAAGTCTATGCACCTGTAGCAAGACTTGATATAGTGAGGATGATTCTACCATTGATAGCCCAAAATGAATGGAAGGTTTACCAAATGGATGTCAAGTCATCCTTCCTAAATGGAGTGTTGAAATAAGAGGTTTATGTAGACCAGTAACTAGATTATGAGTTGGAAGGGTAGGAAGGTAAGGTGTACAGGTTGAATAAATTCATGTATGGGCTAAAGCAAGCACCCAGGGCTTGGTATAGTCAAATCGACTAATTTTAGGAGAATGGTTTCATCAAGTATCTCTATGAGAACCCCCTTTACATTAAATCTAATGAGAAATGAGATATGATAGTAGTTTACTTGTATGTAGATGATCTAATTTATACTGGAAACAATAATATGTTGTATGATGAGTTTAGAGGTACTATGAAGAGCAGGGTTTGAAATGATAGACTTGGGTTTAATGAAATAATTTCTTGGAATAAAAGTTACACAATCAATAGATGGTATCTTCATTTCATAAGGCAATTATGCTAGAGATATCTTAAAGAGATTTAGAATAGAGAACAATAAACTAGTATGTACACCAGTTGCAATAGGTTTGGAATTGAGCAAAAATGACTATAGCAACAATGTAGACCCAAAAAACTATAAGTGATTAGTTGGGACCCTCATGTATTTGATAGCCAGAATACTAGATTTAATGTTTATAATGAGTCTAATCAAGATATTTATGGGATATTTTATGAAATATCAGACCACATTGAACTTATTGCCTACATAGATAGTGATTGGGCTAGCAATATTGATGATAGGAAGAGCACTTTTGATTATACATTCCATCTTGGATTAGGTGTAATATCATGGTCATCTAAGAAGCAACCTATTATTGCATTATCTATTTTTGAATCAGAGTATGTCAAGCAATTTGGATAAGAAGAGTTTTAGGTAAATTGAATCATGAACAATAAGTAATAACAAAAGCATTTTGTGAGAATAACTCAACCATAGAACTATCCAATGATCTAGTGTTTCATGGAAAAATCAAGCATATTGACATTTGGTTTCACTTCATAAGAGAACTAGTTAAAATAATTAAATTGAATTATTGCTTTGCATATCCAAAGATCAAATTGCAGATATATTCACAAAATGTTTGAAGGATAAATATTTTAAAATGTTGAAAGACCTATTAGATGTCAATATTTTTGTGAAATTTATCTTAAGGGAGGGTGTTAAAAATTAATCTAGATTTCACCCACTTTCTAACATATCCTTTTTGTTTGTAGATGTCAAAATCCATCTCCCATACTTCATAGGATTTGTATTTATTTTTGGTAGCTACAGTTATTCAAAAACTAATTAGAAACCTATACATTGATTAATGTGTGTTAGAAGGTTAGCTGATTGTTTACCTTCTTTTACCCTATCTATATGAGTGTTGGGCATTATTTTAATTTTTATGGAAGTAGTGAGATGCTAAAGAGAAGAGGAGGAAAGCAAAATATTTGTTGAAGCAAAGAAGGAGAAGAGAAGAGGAAGCATGGAGAATTTTGGTCAAGGAAGTGCAAGTTGTAACCTTGCAAAGGATAAGAAGTCCATCTGTGTCAAGAAGGATAACCTTCGATGAAAGCTTCCAGATAGTAAGAAGAACACTTACCATTCATACAAAAAAGGTGTTAAGTATTTTAGGGTAAAAAAATTTGACTATACGAAGTTGTGTTTATCGGAAGAGCCACTTTTGAAAAAACCTCCAATCAACTAAGGGAAGGTGCCTTTGGTAGAAAGTCCCAATTGTAATGTACAATATAGTTGTGTTATAATATAATAGTAAAAACAAATATTTATATCTAGTCTTATGTTTTATTTGTGTGGTCCATTATTTTGTATAAAAAATTTTATAATTGTATTGCTTCTATAAAGTGAGGTAAAAATATCCAATGGAGCACTTTTAAATCTTTCAATATTGATATCTTAGATTGCTTTAGCAATCATTTGGGTGTGAGAGAGACATTGTTATGTATATAACAAATAATTAGATACATAAATGCGTATATTGTATTTTGTGTTTATTTCTCGTAAATTCATATGTGAGGTTTCTCTTCAAAACAACATATTGTTAAACTATGTATTGGCATTTGATAGTTTTGGTTTAATTGGTATTGGCATTTTGGTAGTTTTGATATTAATGTAATGGATTGTTTTATTAATTATAAAATCTATTTTACTTAAAGTTTGTGTCGTATTGATATTTTGTTGATTGTATAAGGATGTTTTATTATCTACGATATCTAAACATCTAGAAAAGCCAACTACCTTGTGAATTTTGGGTTTTAACATTTTTCTTACTTTTATATTAATTTAATTGTAATTAAATAAATTTTACATTTAAATAGAATAATTGTTTTAACTACAACTTATAGTTGGAAATTTTGATATTTTTTATTTTAGTAAATAAATTATCCTATTTTTTTTGGTGCCAAGAAATGGATGATTTGAAAATTTGCAAAAGAAATCATTAATTTATCATGTTTTTTATTAAAATTTATTTGGGTATAGGTAGAATGTAGAAAACAACCTTAAAAGAGTGGAATGTTCAAGTTACTAAAAAAAATTGTGTCTTGCTATTGATTGAAACTTTCAAGACATGGGAATGTTCATTTTACTAAAAAAAAAATTATCTCTTGCTATTGATTGAAACTTTCAAGAGGTATTTAAACATTCAGAAAAGGATTTCGACAAGAATTTGATGGACTTATTCCTTATTTCACATCTTGGCCTAAATTTTTACAAATAGAGTTTTCTTGCTTTTATTCGTTTTTAAGGTTTTGTTTGTTGTTTAATCTCTTTATTGTTGTTCTTAATGCTTCTCAAGCATTTTGTTAGACTCTTCACGTTGTTTTAGTGCATTGCTTTAGTTTTTGATGTTGAAGAATTATAATTATATTTTATTGATAAGAATTTAATGGTAAATTAATTTTTTAAATATTTAATTTTTGTTTAATATATATACTTTTGTGAATTAATTTTTTTTCATTTTTTTTTTGTTTTTATCTTAGAGCTTTCCAAAATTTGGGTTATTGAGTTTTTATCAAGTTGAAAATTTTCAACTATGGTAGAAATCAATATATCAATGTATTTGTTAATTTCAAATTTCAAAGAATTATTTGTCACCCACATATGTCTAAAGTTATAATAAAATAAATTGCACACTTCAACATCCTCCATGATCTAAATTGAAGGAAAAATTTGACAGCAGTAATTATCCACATGGCATACTCTATTTGAACTGTGTTTGTCTTTGGTCAAGTATTTGGTTTCACTCTTGCTCTTGTCCTTTGTCTTTAGATTAAAAATAAAATGAAAAGTTTTCATAGTCTAATTTTTTCCTTGTAATCCTTTGTGCCTCTATTTTTTCATAGTTCAATTCTTGTGCATACCGCTCATCCATCATGACACACTCTATTTTCATTATAACTATTACAATGAAGTTCACATTGTCCGTTATTTTTAGACTCACATCACTTTCATATTATTTGTTAAATTAACCCTTAGAAAAAATTTATGACACTACACACTAGATATGCCACACAGTTCTCAATTCATCTTCTTTTATTTGCTTCACAATTATTGAGAAACCCACCACCAATGGAAAATATCAATGGGATATCTTCCTCTATGGTACATACTATTGTGTATTCTATAAAGGGAAGATGCATTCCATATCTAATTTTCTTTCTCTAGATAAATACCATAGAATATATCTCTTCTTTGGATTCATTATATCTTACTAATTTTCATTATCTAAGTCATCAAACATGCACAAAATATTTTTATAGAGAGCAATTATATTAATGTGCTTATTTTTCACACTTGTTCTCTATGACATGTTCATTCTTAATTTTATTCTCATACTTTGAGTTGATCTCCTTATTTAAGTGACTAACTTCTCAATCCCACCATTTGGATGCCATATTTGAATTACTTTTCAAATTCATGGCTCTCTCTATGGTCTCTTTGTACAACATTGATAGGAATACTTTAATATTCTTCTTTTATGTAGGAAGAATCCCATAGTCAAAGCATCATTTCTTTTATTCATATAATAGATCATTTTCTATTTTATTGACCAATACCCTCAACCTTTTGTCATATTATCAAACAAATTTTATCTCATATTATTTTATGTTGTTTTTTATTATGACATCATTGTCATTTCACAACCTAAATTCCTTCTTGAAAGTGTCTTGCAATTCCTTACAATGTTTGTACATAATATCTTATAGTTTTGCATTCTAGTCTATTGAAATTTTAAGCAATGTCACATTAAATAATCTCCTCTAATCTACCTCATTCATTTGTACATTGGACTTACACATTGTAATTCTCATTTTTTTATGTCTAATTAGGTCCTTTATTTCACCACTATAAAATATGGGACACTTAGGCATCACCTCAATACTACATAATCTTGACAAGTTGATTTTATACAAGCAATGACTGCTTTTATGTTTTACTCTCACAATGTGTACCATCAAATGAACCATAGTGTAGCTAATATTATTTTAGACTCATAACATGCACTATATAACACTTACTCTATAGTCACTTTCTTGTTGGACTACCATCTTGTGCATTATCAAGGGCAGCAACTCATAGTTGCTCTAGTGTTATGATCTATATTATGCACTATTAGAAGTAGTAACCTAAAGTTACCCTAATTTTAAATTCTTGTTTCAAGTAAAGTTGAACTTATAAACTTATAGACTCTCCAATACTAGAGTCTTGTATTATACAATGGTATATTCACAACCTACTTCAATCATGTCCAAAATTTTATTCTTTCCAAATCAATTTTTTATCATCATCAAATTTATCTTCACTTTGCCCTATGTTGATATTATCAAATAATACTACATAACTTTCTATTTCAAGTTCTCATTTTCTCTCTTCTTAAAGGGATAAAGGTATAGTTGGACGACTATGTTGGTTGATCATAATCTGATCTTATCATTGGCATCCTTGTTTATCTACTAGAACAAGATGATCATCACAACTCCATGTCACCAACCTCAACCCAACTTTGTATAATTAATTATGTCAAATGTGGTATTACCAACATAGTATAGGCACCCATACCAATATGTACCTTGTGGAAATATTCTAGTCATGCCAAAGAGATAAAATGCAATATATTATAATATTAATCTATAATACACAAATAAAGATACACAACAAGAATAATTTATAGATACATGTAATTATACAACACACTATATGTATTGTTCAATTTCAATCACTTACACTACATAAGGGTTTGATCAATTATATAACATATAAACCACACATCTCTATATCAACTACCACACACAATAAATGTAGATTACAAACATCATAATTTATTAAAGGTGGATAGAATATATATAGATATCATAAGAGTAGGTAAGAAATTAACAACTACAAAACTACCTCTTAATTACCCTACATACATGAAATATTTAAGTACCCCAATAACATCACATAATATTTATACAAACAAATGTTATCATGACTACACATGGAGTGCCACTATGTGTTGAAAAATGTAAATGACATACTATATAATGGGATATATGATATGACTTATACAACTCAGTTGATATGCTTGTGATTTTCATGATTATATTATACTCATTCTCACATGGAGGCTCATGCATTCATGCATTAACACATTTGTCTACATACATCACAAGTGTAATATGATTCATGGCCATTAGTGAGTAATTATAGTTTTCAACAAGTTCCTTGGAATTTCCTCATGTTACAATAAGGTACTACTTAATAGAGACTATTTGAATTCTCTAAAATACATCATTCTAAAAAAAATGCAAGGGGAAGAATAAATGGTCCTTTTGGGTGTGAGATACATCATTCCATATTTTCAATATAACATACCATTAGATGCATATATGTCTATATTGATTTTTGTCCTTATTTCTCATAAATTGATATGTAAAGTTTCTTTCCAAAATAATATGATTGTTAAATTTTATAGCATTTAAAAGTTTTAATAACATGAGCATTGACATTTGGTAGTTTTGGTATTAGTTTAAAGTTATTGACATTTGATAGTTTTGATTTATCGGGCATTAGAATTTGGTAGTTTTGGTATTAGTGTAAAGGTATTAGCATTTGATAGTTTTGGTATTAGTGTAAAGGCATTGGCATTTGATAGTTTTGGTTTCCTTGACATTGGTATTCAATAATTATAGTAATAAAAAAATATATTAAGGCAGTTAATAATGATGATCAAGTTCAGGATTTGATTAGTTCTATTTCTTCTTTGAAGACTTCAGAAGATATCACGGAAGACACACAGAAGACATGCCAAAATTTCCACATATAACAAGCTCTCCCAGAGATGAGTGTTGATATCTAGTGTATTGGAGCACAATATACCTATAGTATTTTTGTTGCTATCTTTATTCCTTATCCATCTCACTTTTTTTTTGTAGCTGGTGGACAATGTTAGCACCATAATATTATATTTTTTGATTAATGAATTAATATAATCCAGCTTTTTCTCAAAAACAAAAAAATTGTCTATTGATATGTTGTTGATTGTATAATATAGTACATGTAGTATGTACTCAATTTGATTTCCATAAGGATGGTTTTTCATATATGATATTGGATGTTGAAGATCAAGCTTTACAAAACTTGACATAAAGCTTACCTAATTTTATTGATAATCAAAATGCATATTTATAGGTCATTTAGACCTTTATAACCTGACAAAAGATAGATATAAACCTAACAAGCCTAACAAACAACTTTACAAAAAATCTAACAATCACAAGATAAGATTTGACATGAAGCATGCATGAACTTTTAAAAAGCTTTAATAAAAACATAATTAACTAAATTAATTAAACCCTAAAGTTTAACTAAATTAATTAAACTTTAGGGTTTAATTAATTTAGTTAATTATGTTTTTATTAAAGCTTTTTAAAAGTTCATAAATACAAGATTACATAAAGCCTATAAATATATTTTCTCTCTTCATCATTCTTCCTAATGCTTCTTATGCATTGTGTTAGACTCTTAACATTGTTTTACTATCTTGTATTTTATTGGTTTTTGATGATCAAGAATTATAATTGTAATTTATTTATGAGAATCTAATAATGAATTAATTTTCTAATTCTCCATTTTATTTTAAATATATACATTTTGTGAATTAAATTACTTTTTTTAATTTTTTTGCTTTTACACCAGAACTCTCCAAAATTTAGATCAATGAGTTTTTACCAAGTTACAATTTTTCAACTATGGAATAAATCAATATATCAACATATATATTAATTTGGAATTCTATAGGATTATTTATCACCCACATATACCTAAAGTTCTATTAAAATAAATTGCACATTTCAACATCCTCCAATTTCAACATCCTCCAAACTGCAAGGATATCATCATTTTGATAGCACTAATTATCCATGAGGCATCCTCCATTTGAACTATAGTCTTACTTGTATTTGTCTTTGGTTAAGTTGTTGATTTCACTCTTTCTCTTGTCCTTCATTTTTAGATTAAAAATAAAAAACTCAGAACGATATTAGCAAGAACCTGCCTGCGAAGGTCTGGCTCAATTATTCTCAAGAAACTACGTAGGTCTGGCTAAATTATTCTCAAATGATACGCTAAATTGTTAATTGAAGTAAAAGACTGATATATTTGTCCATTCTTGGAAACTTCTACCTATTTGCCTTATCATTTCCCTAATCTGTTTCACGTGCCTCAAAAGTCTTCTGTCAAAGACGAATTATTCTACTAAATCAATGAGAAATATATATTTATTTCAAACAATTTTCTGATGGACTTTGACCACCTACAAACCATAACGAACAATGACATGCTCCCACAGATACGTTATCTTTACACCAAGATTGTCAAGTACCTTTAACATAAATATGGAAGGCTTACATAGCCCCCAACTTCGTTTCCATGGTCAATATTTGGTGAAGCTTAAATTGATGAATTCTTTAAGTTGCCTTCACGGACACGTCTATTTTTGCGTATCACGTATGAAAAGATTCATGTTACTTTTCTCATCTTTATATGTCGAGTCTTTTGTTGTTTTGGCTTCCAACACTGTCTGAGTACAGAAGAGGAGAGTTGGAATGCAGCATGTGTGGTGATGTTGGTTTCCAAAATTACCTATTTCAATGCAAAAAATGTCTATCGTTTTCAGCATCAATAGGCCAACTCTTCCTTTTCTAATTCTCAATATAAAATGCACAAGTTTCATGTAGTTTATTGTGGTTTTGGAAGAAATGTTGTTTGGGATTTGTGGAAAGCATGGCTTATTTTTCTTACTCATCATGTTCTGGATTTGGAAAGTGCATGGACTCCAATGGCAAAGTGAAGAGAAATTTGAGAAAATGCTATTCTGATTATGAACAGATACCCAACATGCTGAAGCGAAATGAATCTGAGTTATACATAGAAAGAAGAGTAAGGAGGCGATATAAGTTTCTCAATTAAACCCAATTGCAAAGGATTTCAATGCGGTAACTCTGTTGGTGCTTTCTATATTTGATTTTCGATGGAGCCGCTTTTAACTTGTTATGAGCATTTGATTTATTAATTTTTTTAAATTTCTCCTCCTTTTCCTCTCTCACTAGGCTATAAAAGAATCATTTAATTCCTTGTAACTGCCTATCTATTACATTCGGATGATAAACTCTGAATAAATCTTTTAATTTCTTGTCTTATATGATTTCATTTAAATATGCGAAGGAATTACAGATGCAGTATCCAAATTCAGTGCGCTGCGCTTTTTATAAAATTCGTAGTCATAACAGAAACTAAAAGACAGTGCTGTAGGGTGATCGTGGATTCCTGTAGACCGTCGAGTGGACTGTTAAGTACAATATTTATTCAGGCTTAGAGACTGGAAGTCTGTTTAGAATAAAAGTCTGATTATGCATAACTTCGAATTGATAGGTAACATGCAATATCCAAATTCATGGATAATCTATGAAATTCCTCTGCTTTTCGTGTAATTTATGGCCAGAATAATTCATGGATAATAAAAAAAAATCCTTGTTTACAACGAAGGAAAAATATGCAAACCTGCCATTAGCATATGTATTGCAACAAACATTTAATTGTTCCAGCTTTCCCAGTTTTTCTCCTTTTCAACTATCTTTTCCTTTTCCTTCTACTTCTATTCCAGCTTTCCCAGTTTTTCTCCTTTTCAACTATCTTTTCCTTTTCCTTCTACTTCTATTTCTCTTCTTCTAATATTAACAAATCATGATGAATTTTCATTATTAGAGATCTAGCGCTCGACCTGCTGCCATGTTCCATTATAGAGAAAATATGGTGCAGACTTTAATGTCATGTATAGGAAAAAATTGTGTTTTTTTTCAAGAATTATTATAGGCTACAAAATAAAAACATCACTTCTTTATTACAAAAATCTCATGTGTTTAGCTTTTATTGGAACCTTATAATTAAAATAAAACATCGTAGAAGTAACTGATAATAGCTTATAAAATGTGTCCCATGAATATAGTTGATTTTATCGTATTTATAAAAATAAAAATAAAAATAACTCTTGCAAAGTAAATAGAGAAAAAGTTTGCTTTTACTTGAAAACATTTTTTTTTGTTTGTGAAAAACATCTTAGAAGGATGTCACTTTTGGGTAAGACCCAAGGACGCAGGGGTATCTCTTCCGTCAAAATGCTTAGGGCTCGCACTTGGCCTACCACCTTTGACACATGCAAGGAGTGAAACAACACAAAACTCCTAAATGGCTAGATGGTCATATTTATGACAAATTCTGCATCTAAATGGAATATTTTCATATCTACTATTTGCTCCCATATTTCTTCTCCATATTGTAAAGTAATCTTCTCTGGAAGTGGTTTGTCAAAATCAATCAAAACATAAATCCTTGCATAAATCATATGCTCTAAGTGTTGGATGCTATTAGAAGTCATCATATAAACTCCTAAAGAATTTCCAATTGTTGTGAATATCTTTGGATGCCAATATTCTATCGAAAGATAAAATAAACAGACCCAAACAAGGACAGGTGATGGTATCTCTTCCTCAGCTTTGAACTTGGTATGCCAGGGCTTCATGAAGAGCCTTGCCCTACCAAAAAACCATGGCCTCCCTTGAAAAATGTTCTCCCTATCTTCTTAATTATCAAAAAAATAAGAAAGTAACCATTAGGGTAAATAAAAATTTGGAACATACCTTTAGTGCTCCAGGTAACCCATTGCTTGAAGGTAGCAAAAGTTGGTCGAAATCTTATGAATCGACTAGTTAGGTTTTTCCTCTCAATCGCATCTATTCCTTCTTGGACATTCTTTATTTCTAACTTCACTATTGGGGATCCACTAGTTGCTTTCATGCAACCCATCTCTGTTTTACTTGAATCGACCTTTGGCATCATCAATGGTTTCCTTGGAAATCATTGATTGTGCTCCCCTCCTATTAGAGGTGGTCCTCCAAGGATTACTTCTTTAAAATTTAGTTTTCGCTCAATGCATGCATCTTTGTTGAAACCCTCCATCCTAAAATCCAACAAATGAAGTTACCAAAAACCCTAAATTCCCCTCATAAACCCTAATGGACCTACGAATCTCTCCTTGTTGCAAGCTTATTTCGAAACCCTAATGGATTGCAAAAATTACAGTACTTTTCAACATCCCTTATTGCATAGGAATAGACCTATTACTTGTGTATTCATGAAGCTTCTCACGACTGGAAAATATTATCAATGTCATCTCCACATCGCACAACACCGACAGTTCATACACTTTTTTTGTAGTCCATTTTTATCAAAACCTTATTTTCCTTTAAGATTCAAACTTTTCGATTGATGTAAGCCTCATCAAGACAATTCTGTCAAGATGTAATTCAATGCTACCTACCTGAAAACACCATTTTAGGTTTTTTATAGTCATTTTAATATATATATGAATCACTAAATATTAAATATACATATACTTTTTAATCTAAATGTTGTAACTAACACAAGGGTCCTTACAACCATAGCTTACCTAACTACACTTTAAATATCATTTATAAAACTCAATTATCTTGTATGGGGTATTTAAAATTACAATAAAATATTCCATCAATAAAATCTTCCTAGGTCCGAGGTGTAGACCAATTGGTTCATCCAAACCCCATAAGGGGGTGGAGGTCCAAGGTTCAAATCTCGAGCCTCGTCGGACTGAACGCTTGTCCCTTTCCTGGTGCTTTCAGCGACGTAAAAGGTTTAAAATGATTGTGACATGGTGGTTATAGGGGCAGACTGCGCAAAGATCTGTGTGGCAGCTTCTGGGGCGAACAAAGCAGAATTCTATGATGGCCATAAAAGCTGGACAGCCTGCCCAGATTCGTGGCGGTTACCGATTCCACCATGTAAATTAAAAATAAATAAATAAATAAATAAAATCTTCCATCAAATGATAAAGTATTTCAAGTCAATGACACTCCATACAAAGACAAGTCAATGACACCTCATACAAAGAAACCCAAATATCTTAGTTGTTGTACCAAAATAATCATTGTCAAACTTCTCCAACTACATTTATCATTCCACCAAGTATAAATAAAATAATGTTTCTTCACCATGTGTTATTCCCACTATAATAACTCCATCAATACCCATGTTAAGCATTGGAATTCTCCAAGCCCCACCTCTACCAATAACAACTCCATTAATAGCCATCTTAAGCATTGGAATTTCCCAAGCCCCACCTCTACCAATAACACTTCCTAGTGGATGCGTATGACCAGTATCATTTTATTAATTGGATGATGTCCCTTATAATTATGAAGCATTCAACCATGATAACAAAAACCATTTCCTAACTATACTAATGGCATTGCTAGTATCTAGTGGTTGGATCTATATTTTTTCTCTAATTTCTAAGTTAATGAAAGCAACATCAAAGAAACTTTAGAGGATAACATCCCCAATCACATGAATTCTTTATTAGAGCCTATAGATTCCATACAATATGGTTTACCTTTGCACTCTTTTTTTTAGTGCTCACTTTGAGATTATTATTTTTTTTGGTAGATAAGATACTATAGCATTAATACCGGGTTTTACAGGTTGACCCAAAACCTTTTACAAAAATAAGCCCACGGTTGTCGATGAACATGTCCTTACTAAGGATGCTATATATGTAAAATCTACATACCACCAAAGCCATTACATTCGGTAAGGCACATAGCATGTTATCAAAAAGAAACTTCTCCTACAACATTTTGGGTATACCTCGAGAAAACACACCTGCATCATAATTATAAAAAAATAAAAAGACACAGATTCATTCCTTGAAACAGTGGAGAAACAAAAAGTTGCAGACACACATAGCAGAGTACTAAAAAACTCCCACAATCTTTGTATTGACAATTACTCTTAATAATTCTTTGGTAATTGCTTTCTTCCTGTCATGCTTTAGGACCACATCCCGTCTTGGCCAATAAGCCTTGGAGAAGTGAACCTGCTAGCTAGATTTATGGCGGTGGCTATATGGTGGTCCACGTGGCTCTGGTTCGAAGTCTTATATTGTCGTTTCTTTCCTGCCCTGTGATTATCAACAAACCTCAAATTACTAAGATGACTAGGAGCCATGTTATATTACATGTGACTATCTCCATTAGTCTTTGTGGTATTTCCAAGCAGCATCCACTAGACTGATAACTCGAATAATTTTTATTGTGAGTCCATTTTAAAAAGATATGGGAATACTCATAGCCTTCGAACTTACAATGCCTTCCTTGTTGGTAAATTCAACTATCATTCTTGGTATTCTTGTTGAATAAGCTCCTCTACTTCACTCGGGACACCATGTTCCCATTTGAAAATTTGGTCATCATCGACACCCAAATTGGCCAGCTTATCAGTAACTTTGTTAGCTTCCCGAAAGACATGTTGGGCTTTTTTGTCTTGTCTTCCCTGGAAAAGGATTCTAGCCTCTTCAACAATTGTTTTAATCCTCCAAGGAGGTGCTTTTCAATTATTGAGGAGATTTATAACATGCATAGAGTCTCCTTCTATGATAAAATTACCTTCTAAGTCTTGAATCATTTGAAGGCCTCTCCACATAGCTCTAGCTTCAGCTTCATTGTTCGTCCTTGTTCCCAAATATTTAGAAAATGCAAGCATCATATTCCCATTATGATCTCGCACAATGCTGCCAGCACCTGCTCTGCCAAGATTATCCTTAGCCGCTCCATCAAAATTAAGCTTAAACCAACCCGTAGGATGTGGGGACCACTTAACATTGGCTCTGGGGTTGACTACCCTAGGCACAAACTCATCTAACAAGGTTAAGCTTAAATATTGAGAAATCATGATCTCCTACATATGAGGTTTACGACTATCAAAAGCGATAAGGTTCACATTCTCATGTGCAAAGGATAGGATCTTGGCAATGATATTTTTATGATCATAGATAGACTCATTAAAAACTCTATGGTTCCTTTCTAACCACACCTACCAAAGATAGTGATTGAGACAAATTTTCCACATGTATCTAAGTATTTGGATTGAAAATGGGTAAGGATACTGGACGAACAAATCAAGCACGATGGTTGGTTTAACCCAAGAAATATTGAAGGCCTAAAAAACCCCACTTAGGATAGTAAAGGAAAAAGGGCACTCAAAGAAAATGTGATAAATGGTCTCTCAATTAGCCCTGCACAGATAATAGTGATTAGTGATACAAATACCTTTACGCATCATATTATCAATGGTTAGAATTCTTCCTTAGATAACCAGCCATGAAAAGACTGCAATTTTTGGAATTAAATTTTTTATCCAAACTAAGTCCTTTTGGAGGACAAAATCCTCATCATGAAGCAAAAGCTTGTAAGTTGATTTAACAGTGAACTTCCCGTTTTCCATAGGAGCCTAGGTCACTTGATATTTCTTGGGTCTCATGGGGATAAACTGTTGCTTGAGAATGTTACAAAGATCATTTGATTCCGCTTGAAATCCCTGAATCCTTATTTTTTTCCACTCCATTCTGCCTTTGTCCTCAACCATATAATCGAAAACTTTTCTGCCAATGAGTTCTTTCATGATATCTCTGATTTGGGCTAAGTTAGGATATTGCATCAGTGGTTCATCCTTAGCCCACCTGTCATTCCATAAATTTATCCTCTCACCATTGCCTAAAACCCATCTTAAACCTTTTTTTATGATTTCCTTATAATTGAGAATTATTTTCCAAAAAGTAGAACCTCTGATTGGAACTGAGTCACTTAGAAATTCCATATTTTGAAGATATTTTCATTTGATGATAGTTGTCCATTCATTTTCTTCACCAAAAATGAGGCACCACGTCTTCTTATCTAGTAAAGCTAAATTCATATGAGTAATTATCCTCATACCTAAGCCCCCATTTTCCCTGGGTCTACACACTTTGGTCCATCCTACAAGGTGTATCCTTTTTTTCCCCTCTGATCTAGTCCATAAAAAAAAATTTTTGGAGTTTCTCAATTTTCTGGAAAACCTTCATAGGGGCTTTGAAAATGGAGATGAAATAGACTGGAATGCTCTGAAGAGAGGCCTTAGTGAGGGTCAGCTTTCCTGCTTGAGATAGAATATGGCATTTCCATCCAACAATTTTTTTTGAATTCTTTCAATAACCCTGTCCCACATTGACTTTCTCGAAGAACCAATGAAAAGAGGGAGATCAAGATACAAAGTGGGGAGGTTTGCTATATCACACCCTAAAATTTTTGCAATCCTTCCTTGCCTCTGAATAGGGGTGTTCAAGAAATATACCTTTCTTTTATTGAAATTAACTTTTTGACCAGAAGCATCCTTGTAGAGTTGCAAGATGTATTTAATCCTTTTGGCCTCAACCACCAATGCCTTAGTCAATATAAGGGTGTCATCGATGAATTATTGGTGAGAAAGAGCCCTAGTGAGAGATGTTGCCTTGATTCCTAATATTAGCCTTGAACTGTAAGCATTTTTTATGGTTTTACCTAAAGCTTATGCCACAATGATGAATACCATGGGGCTCATAGGGTCCCCCTGCTGAATTCCTCTACGAATTTGAAAGTAACCAGTAGTTGTTCCATTAACCAGAATCAAGAACCATGCTTTAGAAATATATTCTTTGATCAAATTAACTCATTGGTGGTGAAAACCAAACTTAAGGAGAACAACAATCAGAAAGTCCCAATTTAGCCTATCAAATGCTTTTTTCATATCAAGCTTGAGGGCAAAAACATACCTGTTAGTCTTATGAGCATAGTGCAGAGCTTTATGAATTGTGATAACTCCATCCAATATTGACTTACCCTAGACAGAGCTTCCCTGGCATGGATCTATGATGCGGGGTAGAACATCTCTCATTCTATTTGCAATGGCTTTAGTTAGGATCTTGTAAGAAACATTGCACAAACTGATTGGCTTGAAGTCAGCCATAGATTTAGGGGTTTGCTTCTTAGGAATTAGAGAAATAAAAGTAGATTTGAGACCTTTTGGGATATGATTGCTTGCTTGTAATTCTTTGATAGCATAAATTACATCCTCACTTACGATGTCCCAAAAAGCTTGATAGAAATGATGGGAAAAGCCATCGGGTATCGGGGCTTTGTCTGGCTCCATGCTAAATAAGGCTTCCTTAATTTCCTCATCAAAAAAAGGAGCTAGAAGCTTAAGGTTTATATCCTCATTTATTATGCTAGGAATGGATTGCAAGAGAATATCTTTGGCCTTCTCATTTCACTGTGATTCCTGACCAAGGATAGAATTGAAATAAGTTACTGCCTCCTTTTTTATTTTTGTTAAGTCCTGAGTAATAGAACCATCTATTTATTTATTTTTATCTTGTTATTTCTTCTGTTTCTAAGTGTGGTGACGTGAAAAAACTTGGAATTTGAATCTCCATATTTCAACCAAAGAGCCCTTGATTTTTGCCTTCAATTGATTTCCTCACAGATCAAAATGTTATGAAACTCTGCTAGTTTTGTTCGTTCCTCCTGCCTATTAGTTTCATCAGCATCACCATGTTGAATCCTCTGATCAATTATCTTCAAACTTTCAACAACCTATTTTTTTATTTTCAAAGAGGTTCCCAAAGACCTCTTTGTTCCAAGTTCAAAGCTTTTCCTTAACAAACTTTAATTTTCCAGCAAGTTTAAAAGTTGCACTACCCCTGACAGTTCTTTGCCACCACTGAATTAAGTTATCTCTAAAAATGGAATGTTTGATCCACATAGATTGAAATCTGAAAGGTTTCTTGAAGGATAGAGAGTTAGGGATCTCCAAAAAAATGGGATTATGATCAGAGGTAATATTAGGAAGGGTTTACAGGTTAGAATCATTGAATAGAATTGTAGCCTCCTTTGATAGAAAAATATGTCAAGCCTTTCTTGAATGATATGACACCCTATCCGTTGATTGCTCCAGGTATAATTTGCTCCTCTAAGTTTTACATCCATCAACATGTTGGAGTTCACAAATTCATTGAACTCATCCATGCTCCTGATAGGTGGTCCATTTCCACCCACTTTGTCTGAAGGGTAAAGAGGAGTGTTAAAATCCCTAGCCATAATCCAGGGGACATTATGGAAGATTTCACTCAGATTGCCTAAGTACTCCCACAGTAGAGCTCTCCCTTGAATTGAATTCGGGGCATAAATATTTGAAAGGATCCATGACATTTTGTTGTTTATTTCCTTAAATAAAACACTAAGAACCCTGTCATATTTCTGAATAATGGTGCCTTCTACTATCCGAGGATCCCACAAAGTCATAAGGCCTCCAAACACTCCTCTGGCTGATTTGCAAACCATATCCCCTTGATTCCAAATTTTTTTTGCTACTTTTTTTATTGAATCTCATTAGTTTTTGTTTCTTGCAACATGATAATAGTTGGATTCACTTGATTTTTTATTGTACTGACTTCCCTGTGTTTGGGAAAGCCATTGAGTCCTCTCACATTCCGTGAGAGGAAATTCATTTAGATTGTTTAGGGTTCCTCCTCTCCCCCTCCCTTGAGGTGGTTTTCCTAATTTGTTGTCTTCAGAACCTAGAATAACCTTTTGAAACAAGGTTTTATGTTTTCCATTGGCAATGTCATTATCAGTTTTAATTTTTTGATGCTAAGCATTTGATATTCTCCCTCTTATTTTTCACTACCAAAATCTATAGGAGACTTCACAGTGCTCCTGGTTTTTTTAGGACTAAATTGGGGAGGCAATTTGTTGTAGAACCGGACTGCCATATTCCTCAGTCGGAAGAGTTTCACATATCTCCACCCCTACATCCAAATCTTCTCCTTTTTTTTTGTATTCCCCTGGTCTGCGGGATGGCCACTCAGTAGGATTCTCTTGGCTCCTAGTGATGATGTTAGGGAGATGAGATTTTTTTTTTCCAATGCCTCAACTTTCTTCCTATGTTCTTCAGCATTATGGTTTGGCTTTGGGATGCTCACTGGGCTTGAAGTATTTTCAGCATTGGGGTTTAAGGATCTTGACTTGGATAGGGATTCTAGAGATCAGGCATTAGGGTTTGGCTTTGTATTACCCATGGGGCTTACAATAATTTTAGCATTAGGGTTCGAGAATCCTGACTTGGATGTGGATTATAGAGAGTCAGAAAGGTTAGCCTGAAGGTTCTGGGCTTCCATGTCTTTCGATAATCCTCCTACTCCTATATTGGATAGAATTGAAAAATTATTTGAAACTAGAGGATTGGAACTTACCTGAGTCTTTTGGTTACCAACAACTTGTTATTTTCCTTTGTCTTGTTGGGACCCTACACCCTATCTTTTATTTTTTTTGTAGACATAGTTTGCCTGATTGAAATCGCCTCTGCCAGGGAAAATCATCAAATTTCCTCTGTCTAGCATTCCCTACTTCTACTTTTCTCTATTCATTGTTAGGTTAAGGCACTGATTTCATAGATGTCCTTGATTTTTACATTCTGCACAGAATTTCAGTCTGTTCTTGTATTCTACCGATTGTTTTTTATAGTATTCTCCATACTCTAGATCCACAAACCTTGGTAATTCATTATCCAAATTAGCATTTTCGCAGATTCATGCATGAGACATCCTTGTCTTGTCTAAGGTCACATGGTCAATGGATATCATGCCCCCAATAGTTTTGGCTATGCCCTGAAGCCAATATTCATTTAATAACTAGGCAAGTAGACTCGGGAGAAGAACCCAAATGGGGGTAATGTTAATATTTTGCTTTTTAGGGTCAAAATATTGACCCCATTGTCTGAGAAAAAGGCTCCTTTTGCGCAAAAACCAAGGACCTCCTGTTAAAATGTGATAAGCATCCTCCATAGTGTTTAAATGAATAATGAAGAACCCTCGAGTTAGAGCTACCAACTCCAAGATGCCTACCGGTCACCATTTACCCGTCGTCCAAGCCCTAATAGTCTCCATGTCCGGCCTACCTCCCAAAAATTTGCCTACCAGGGAGAATTATTCCATTGAAATAAAACGTCTCATGGAACTTACCGAGGCCAAAATTTTATTATTTATTGGAACTAGGGGGGGAAGAGAGAGAAATTCCTTTCTTTTTTCTCTAAGAGTCTTAGCAAAATATAGCCACTTCTTGGACCCCACATTGTCCTTCGTATATTTTTTGTCGAGGTATTTCTGAGGAGGGTCGGGCCCCCACATGATGCCCATCTTGAAATATGCCACAGTTTGACCACCTTCCTCTAGATCCTCGCTTGATCCATGCTTGAGGTTCCCACCCGCCCCTTCTATACCTGCTCTACCTCTACCACCTTGGCTGAGATTCCTGCCCATAAAATTCAAACCCTCACTCTCGTCGCACCCGCTAAACCTCAGCTCACTCATTCTTGCACTTTGCTTCCTATTTTTTTTTTACTTTGATATTATTATTACTATAGCACACTTCACTATTATTATTTCAAGCAACCTCATTTATAAGGATTCAAATATCCTCTTCTAAATTTATAGCCATCACCTCTTCAATTCCCATTAAAAGAACTAATTACTTCTATTCATTTCCTATATTGACAAGCATAACTCATTTTTTTATTTCAAAGCTTTACTCTTGAACTATAAAGTAAATTATCATCCTTAAGCTTCTCATAAAAACCAACTCCACCATACTACAAATAAATTATCCATGGCTCCATCTACTATATGGAACACTTGCATGCTTAAAGAAATAAATTTGTGGGATTTCTTTATTCATATACAACCAATATTATTTTCAAATTCATTCAATCAAGAACTTTCGTAACCAATTACATCATTAGTATGCCCAAATTCAAGTTAAATTTGAATGAAATATTGGTTTATTTGAAAAATCATGGGAGTTGTAAAGACAAATAGAGGAGGCTATTTTTTATGATAGCCCCATGTATTGGTTCTTCACAATGGTTGATTGGCTCTTCCAAAAATAAAATTGATATATATTTATCGATATCCTTTGGAAACCATGTAATGTTATATTTTTTTGAACAGGTGTCACATTTGGTACTATCTCTTTTGTCCAACCTACTATATAATTCAACATAACTTTCATGCTTGGGCATGGTGATGAAAATTATCTCCAACTACATTCGGTCTATATTAGTTGAGAAGGACCTCTATTAAGACCATTTTTTCCTTATAAATGACCTGTCCTACCTTTTTCACTACATTATGTATTTAATGACTAGTTTTCATGCATAAATTTAGTATCCTTACTAATCAAACTATTGGAGATATAACATTCAATTAGTTGTTCATGTAGCTGAGACAACCATTTAAAAATTGATTAAATTAATAGAGATTTTGTTAATGCTACAAATTTATGTTTGTGAGTACAGTGGCCATTCTTTAATCTATATAATGATATAATTTCTCACATTGTGAATCAAAAATATCTTAAGAGATCCTTATTTATTTGTTCTTTATAAAATATTAGACATACTTTAATAATGTTCTAATTTACAATATGGTAACTTACATATGATAAAATATGGTTAAAAAAAACTTGAGCTATATGGAAGGGGAGATATAATCTAAATATCTACATTAAATCGTTATTTCTATTTCATTGTAATAAGAAAGATATCTAAATTTATTGAAGATAAGAAAACATTGTAATAAATATTAACACGAATAACCATTAAGCTTGTCTCAAGAAAAATAAATAATCAACTAATTAGCATGAATATGATTTCAGTAAGTGTTGAGAATAACGATTTGCCCTATTTCAACAACTATCTTTTAAAAATTGATGAAATTAATGGATATTTTGTTAATGTTTCATATGCTACAAATTTGTGAGGATAAAGACCATTCTTTAATCTATATAATGATATCATTTCTCACATTGTGAGTCAAAAATATCTTAGGAGATCCTTATTTATTTGTTCTCTAGAAAATATTAGAAATACTTAAATAATGTTCTAATTTACAACATGGTAACTAACATATGATCAAATATGGTTAAAAAAAACTTGAGCTATATGGAAGGGGAGATATAATATAAATATCTACATTAAATCGTTGTTTCTATTTCATTGTAATAAGAAAGATATCTAAATTTATTGAAGATAAGAAAACTTTGTAATAAATCTTAACACAAATAACCATTAAGCTTGTCTCAAGAAAAATAAATAATTAACATGAATATTATTTCATTAAGTGTTGAGAATAACGATTTGCCCAAATTCAACAACTATATTTTTAACTATCTTTTAAAAATTGATGAAATTAATAGAGATTTTTTTAATGCTTCATATGCTACAAATTTGTGAGGATAAAGACCATTCTTTAATCTATATAATGATATCATTTCTCACATTGTGAATCAAAAATATCTTAGAAGATCCTTATTTATTTGTTCTTTAGAAAATATTAGACATACTTAAACAATGTTCTAATTTACAATATGGTAACTTACATATGATCAAAGATGGTTAAAAAAACTTGAGCTATATGGAAGGGGAGATATAATCTAAATATCTACATTAAATCGTTATTTCTATTTCTTTGTAATAATAAAGATATCTAAATTAATTGAAGATAAGAAAACTTTATAATAAATATTAACATGAATAGCCATTAAGCTTATCTCAAGAAAAACAAATAATCAACTAATTAGCATGAACATGATTTCATTAAGTGTTGAGAATAAATATTTACCCTATTTCAACAAATATATTTTTTAACTAACCAAATAAGTTTTATTGTTATGCTTAAGTTAAATGTTTATTGCTTAAAAATTTATTAATGTATCCTTGAAGGAATTAGAGGGAATTTGTAATTATGTATTAAGAATGAGTGATCACATCTTCCTACATGAAATATGTCTCATATCTAACAAATATTACTAATAGTTTGAATGTATAGTTGATTTTAGATATCCAAACAAAAGTCATAAATATTTTATTTTTGGACAATAGTTTATGAATAATATTAGATTAGATTAGATTAATTCAGATATAGCATTATTTATCTAAATGTATCTATATTTGATTATTGAATTTGAAAAAATAATATGAGATATCTTAGAGTATTCTAAAAATTGGCATGGAAGTTGCCTAAATTTTGTGTAAAGTGTGAAGTTTTGTCCTTATATTGATGGAACTTATGATTTAATGGAAAAATACTCAAAACTTCCTAAGTTTCTAAGGTTTAAAAATATATAACAAACTTTAGTTGTCCAATGCCTTATAAAACAATATGTTGCCTTGTTATAAATATACTAATAAGATGTAGATATGTATCCCATCATTTTTTCTTGTGACATCTCTAGAGAACATGGATCAAGACATAATTTACAATCTTGACTTGACCATTATTCTATAGATGGATGAGTAGAGAATAGACTATAGCCCATGGTAAGCTTGAACTGGACAATACCTTATGAAACTATATGATGTCCAAATATAATAACGTTAAGGAATATGTATCCTATTGTTCACTTATATTTTACTTTCACATAAATAATATTTAAAACAATATATTAATATTTTATTTTATTTTTTATATATTTAAAATATGCATAATTTTTAAAATTAATTAATTTAACAATATCATATTTTTTAAATTGATTTCATGACATTGCAACATATCTCACCCATTTTAAATATTTATGTATGATATGTCACTCATATTTTATATTATTCTATCCATGCTCTTGCAGGGATTACTACTCCACAAACCATGAAAGTTGTGGGCTTTTTCAAAGACCAACGTCTTACAATCCTTATCAATTTTGGAAGCACACACAACTTTATTGATTCCTAAATTGCCAAGCAAGCCAATTGTTACATACACGCATGTAATTCCTTTGAGGTTATGGTGGCAAATAGAGGAAATTTTCCTTACAAAAGCAAATATCGCAATGTTAAATTGAAAATAGGGGATTATGAGATAAAAACTTATATGTTTAATCTATAATTAGGGGGATATAATATTATTTTGGGAGCTTAGTGGTTAGGTACACTAGAAACCATTGCATGGAATTTTGTAGAGTTATGGATGTAGTTTTCACAAAATAGAAGGTCCTACACTCTTCGAGGTTCACAAGTAGGGCCTCCTCAAATTATGAGCTCAAACTGTATGGAGAAGATGTTGAAAAATTATTTTGTGGGATCATCTCTCAAATATATGCAATCCAACCACCTACTTCAGAGGTGGACCAAATTCTAGAAGATTTGTAATTTTTTCTAACAAAGCACAATGCAGTTTTACCAAACCATTAGAATTACCACCAGGTCACTCTCGTGACCATACCATTCCATTGGTATTTGGCAATGTATTACCTAATGTTACATCATATTGATACCCTCATGCCCGTAAGTCCAAAATAGATAAGTTAGTATAGGAATTGTTAAAATTTGGAGTCATTCGACCTAGTAACAACCCTTACTCTTCTCCTATCTTATTGGTGTGAAATAAATATGGGTCTTGGCAATTATGTATCGATTTTTGTGAGCTCAATAAGCTCACCATTAAGGATAAGTTTCCTATCCTTGTGGTGGATGAATTATTGGATGAGCTGCATAGGACTATATTTTTTCTCCAAATTATATATTCACTCTAGGTACAATAATATCAGGCTCAAGGATGAATATATTCCCAAAATCATATTTCACATTCATGAGGGTCATTAGGAATTCTTAGTTATTCCATTTATCTTGAACAATGCACCTTCCATATTTTAAATCCTCATGAACAACATTTTTTGCCCATTTATTTGTAAATTCATCTTAGTTTTCTTTGATGATATCTTAGTTTATAGTCATTCTTGGGAAAAGTACCTCATCCATGTGGACCAAACTCTACAAATTTTGGCATAATATCAGCTTTATTCTAAGAGGTCCAAGCATTCTTTTGGATTGACTGAAGTAGAGTATTTGGGACACATTATCACCAAGGATGGAGTTAAACTTAATCTAAAGAAGATTCAAGCCATTCAAGAATGGCCAAAATCTCACACTCTAAAGGGTCTTCAAGGATTTTTAGTCCTCACAAGGTTTTACCACAAATTCATTCGCAACTATGGTAAAATTGATACTCTTTTAATAGCCATGTTAGATAAGAATTATTTTACTTGGACATGTCCATATAAGAAGGCTTTACTTAATTTGAAGCATGTTATGACAACCACTTACATATTAGTGATGCCTAATTTTTCCAAGTCCTTTGTAATTGAAAGTGATACTTTCAGCAATGGCATCATAATTATGTTGATTTAGGAAGGGCATCTTATGGCCTTCACTAGTAAAGCACTTTCAAGAAAAAAACTATGTAAATTAACTTATGCTAATGAGATGCTTGCAATTTTGCATGCGGTTACTCACTGGTGGACTTATCTCATTGGGTAGAATTTTTCTATTAAAATGGATCACCAAAATCTTAAATACTTTTTGGAGTAATGGGTTGCTACCCTGAAACAATAAAAGTAGATCTCTAAGATCATGGGCTATGATTATGATATTACCTATAAAATGGACAAAGAGAACATTGTATCATATGCTATATCTTGCTAATTTGAGGCTCAAAGTATGCTATGTGCTAGTTTTATGCCCATACCATAATGGATAAATCCTCTTCAAGATAAGGTGCTTAAGGATTCAAAAATACAAATTCAGGTTGCCTTGCTTTGAACAGAGCCTACATCATGTCCAAGGTACACTTGGGATGGGCAATGTTTGTGTTATCTCTAGAACATTTTTGTTCCTCACACATTTCCAATTCGAGAACTCATTATGATATAAATGCATGCTTCATCCACTACTAGCCATTCAGGGTTCCTAAAGACATATGAAATGATTAAGCAAACATTTTTTGGAAGGGTATGAAGAAGGAAATTCAGAATTTTATGGTCAAGTGTGACATTTTTCAATAGATAAAATGAGATATAGTGCCTTCCTCAAGCACTCTTCAACCCTTTCCTATTCAATAACAGGCCTAGATAGATATTTCCATGGAATTTTACCTAAATTGGGAGGCAAATCAGTTATTTTCATGGTAGTGGATCGTCTCACGAAGTATGCTCATTTTTACCCCCTCTCCCATACTTATATAGCCTTCGTAGTTGCCCAAGTTTTCCTCTATTCTATTTTTTGTCATGGCATGCCCACCTCCATTGTGCTTGATCATGACCCTACCTTCACTAGTAATTTTTAGCAAGAATTAATTAAGTTGTAGGGAACTCAACTCAAAATGATTTCATCTTATTATCCGTAAATGAATGATCAAATAGAGATTGTCAATAAATGTTTGGAGGTCTATTTTCATTTTTTACCTCTGATAATCTTACATAGTGGGAAAAGTAGCTTTCCTTGGTTGAGTGGCGGTATAACACTTCTTATCACACTGTGATCAAGGTCACTCCTTTGAAGTAGTTTATGGTTAGCCTTCATAAACACCCTCATCCTATATTATAGGCAACTCCAAAGTCCATGTTGTTGACACTAAAATCCATCAACATGCCAAATTCCTCTATCAACTGAAGTTAAATTTAGAATTGGATTAGAATTAGATGCACCAAAAAGCTGATCAACAGTGTATAAAGCACAATTTTGAAGTCGATGATATGATCTTCCTTCGCTTGTAGTTATATCAAAAGTCATCTCTCTAGCTGTGTAGGTGCCAAAAGCTTGTTGCCAAATATTTTGGTCCCTACCAGGTCTTATAGAGGATTGGTGTCAATTCCTACAAATTAACCCTGCCATCTACATCCAAGATTCATCTTGTCTTTCATGTGTCCTCTCTCAAGAAGGTACTGGGCAATCAAGTACAAGTTCAATCTGCTTTACCTAAATTGGATGAAGAGGGTTCTATCTTGTTTGAGCCAAAATAAATTTTGGACCGTAGGATGCATACTCTTCATAATCATGTCATCCCTAAGGTTCTTATACAGTGTTAAGAATTACAACCAAAATATGATACATGGGAATCCTACCAACACCTACATCACTAGTTCCCTCATCTACAACTTTAAGGATAAAACTATTTTGAAGGAGAAGGGCATGTTAGGACCCCATCCTAACACCATTTTATAATTCTTAATTGTTTGTTGTAGTGATCCACTTCTAACATGGGGATCCTTTTATAATGTTATTTTGTAACATTTTATAGTGGTATGTGGCAAGTAAGGTGCCTAGAAAAGTGGGGTCATTTTATGTAACCATTATCAAGAATGTAACTGCTATTTTGTAGAAGACTCTAGCTCGAGTGGAATTTTGCATGTAAGCCAACTATTGAGCTTAGGTTTAGAGTTTCATGAAGTGTATATTTAAAATACATGGATCCATGAATGAATGTATCTTTTTGAAAATTAATGAAAGTATTGAAGGAGACCTCGAAGAGGCCTACAATTCTGTGTTGTTGTGAGATTGTTTAATTCTACATTTACTTTCTACATTGTGATATTTTGTTATTTCATAAATATTTGTTTTATTTATAGTATTTGTGTGAGTGATTTTATGTTTAATAGTATTTTTTTAACATATTATGGAGATAAAGCTCCATGTATTGTATCTGAATATATAAAATAATTGAGAATAGAAGTTTGTATTAAAAAATTCATCTATGAATATTGAAGCTTGTATACAATATTTTGAGCAATTATATTGTAAGTTTTCTTATGCATATTATTATTAATATTGACCATTTATTTCATATTATTGTTATTTTCATGAATGTTATGTTCATTGATTTTGGCCATTTATATTAATTGCTCTAATATTTGAGTCTACTCAAATATCTTGGATATTGGGACCTATGATTGAATCTGGATAAAAATCCAATAGTGATATCAGAGCTACCTTGAGTAGACTCTATCAAAACCACCTTGAGTGGAGTGAGCTACAATCAAGCCAAGTAGCTTGGTAGAATTTTCTTAAAGATTGACATTCAAGCCAAGAAAAATATTGGAGAATTATGGTAACAAGAACCACATTTATTCTTACTTTGAGTGGGAAGAATTTGAAGAAAAATTATTGGTCAAAAGCTAACATTGAAGGAATTCTTCAATGTGACTTGAAGATTGAGTTTAGAAGAGACACATGAAGGAAACATAGCCAAGACAGATTTTGGGTTACTTATAACCCTAATATTATTCTGTGAAGAATGATATTAGGTAGAGTTATGAGTCCATTGAAGAGTATGTGGGCTAAAATAAGAAATAATAAAGAACATTAGTTATTAAAGAAAAAGTCTAAGCACTCAGAGTTTTAAAGATAGATAAAATATCTACTATGTTGGGCTTGTTATTGAAAGTAGACTAAGATTATATTCAAGTTGTGTGTGCTTGAGAAAGAGGATCAAATCGATCGTGTTAGAAGATAGTGCTAATGAAATGGAGTTGAAGTAAAATCAGCCAAATATTCTAGCGAAGTGCTTGTAAAAGAGACAATTGAAGAAATAAAATCTATTAGACTATGAGCAGATTGAATGTGAGAGAGTTCCAAGCATAAATAAATCAAATATAATTAGATTTCTAAGAAGAACCAAACAAGAGCCATAGACTATGAGTAAATTTAAATTAAAAAGAGTTCCAAGCATCAAGATGTCAAATAAATCAAAGTTTTAAGAGAACCAGATGAGAGCAATAGACTATGAGTAGACTGAAAGTGAAGAGAGCACCAAGCATTGAGATATTGAAGAGAACCAAAGTTCTGAGAAGAATCAAATAATATCCAAGCAAATAAATCAGTTATAAAAGTCCTAAAATAAATCATGTACAAGATGCTTACTTGTTATCAGCCTATTCTATAAGGAGAATGCAAAATCTATATTGAGAGCCTAAGAATAATAAAGGATTGTTGGATAAGTACAAAAAAAGTAATTGGTTTAGTGCACTGAAGGTAGTGATAAAAGCAATAGATATCAGAGTGTTAAATTGTATGGGATAGTGAAATATTTTAAATGCAATTATTTCTAACATCCGATCATTGTAGCAACGTGAGCTTAAATAGGAGATATTAGTTGGATAATCGAGAAGCAAGTTTGAATTGGGAAAAAATAAAAAGTAAGGACTCTTTGATATTACATATTTGTCACCTATATAAACCTAAGTCATTTTATTATTTGAATTTGGTGGAGTTATAAGGCTTTAGGAAATATATAAAGAGGATATATAAGGATAAAATGAAGTTTTAATTTAAATTGATTTTATTTTATTTATTAATCTAAAAATAAATAAATTTAGAGAGAAAAGGAAGTCTACTCTAATGAAGAAATTTGACAAAAAAAAAAATTGAAAGATTTGATTATTGATTTGCAAATTTAATTGAAGAAATTTATTTAAAGTTTGGAGAAATAAGGATTTATACTCTAAAGGGATTAATTTAAAAATTGAAAATTTGAAATGAATATATGACAAAGAAGAGTGAATACTTCAAGACAATCAAAGGGTAAAATAATTGGAGAATTTTTCAAAATAATTATCAAAGTTGTCAAGTAAGACGACCACTTGAATCTCATCAAAACATGCAAAAAGAGAAGGATACATAGTATATAGATTCAAGTGCCAGTCATCATATGACTCAAAATTTACATTTTTTTAAATATTTGGAAATCAAATCAAATACTTCACTAAAAATTATAGATGATAAGATTTATTGTGTTTAAGGATCTAGAAAAATTATACCTAGTATGTTGTTTTTAGATTTTGTGCTATATATGCTTATATATTCTAGGTTTATCAAATAATCTTATCTCAATTGCTCAATTGGTTGAAAGAGGTAGAACTATGGAATTAAAATATACAATAAACATAGAAAATGTATTATAAAAAATCAAAATAAAATAGAGGCTATAGGTTCCATAAAAAATAGATTTTTTTGCTTTAGACATAGTGGCATTTTTAAAAGAAATATTAAGCTATATTTTACCTCAAAAAAGGATTAATTATGAAGTATTTTATTTCTCTAAAATATAAGAAAAAAGAATATGGATTGAGCATGGTCCAAGATTTCTTAGCAAGGACAATAGGTAGAGGTAGAGGATGAACATAACGTAGAATATGAAGATAAATATTGAAGACTAAAGTCTTTAATAACCAAATAATGTAATACATGGGGTGTTGGATAATATTATATTATTTAGAACATGCTAATCTACTCCCATGGTACCTTTGGTACAACTATAAATATGTAAATATTAGAATAGGGTATGAGTCTATACTTTAGGTGTATGACTTATATTTATCTAATGTATGTATCTATGTGTAGGATGTGCACAAGTTTCATGTAAAAATATGTGCAAGTGTGTAGAATAAACAAATGTGCAAGTGTAATATAGTAAATTTTACAAATGTACAAGTGTCATAGAATAAAGTGTGTAAGTAAATAGAGAGTCAAGAGTCATATATACAAGTGGCAAGATGTGAAGCCAAGAGACATTATAGGTTTGTCCTATGTGTAGAATAGGAAAGGATGCATCTCTTAGATATGTAAGGAGAGAAATAGCCATAGAGTCCAAGAGTCACCTTTATAATGTTATATTATGGAGACAAATCTCCATTTATTGTATCTAAACATGTCAAAGAATTGAGAATAGAATATTGTAACAGAAAGTCCATCTGTAAATATTGAATCTTGTATATTTTCATGGCCCTCCTTGGTAGGACTCATTAATATCATGGATTATGTGTTAATGTGTGATTATTTAATGCTTAGTACTAAATGCATTATGGATGGTTAATTGCATTTGATATTTTGGTTATATTATCCAAGAATATGGTACTATTGATGTTATGTATATTTGCAGGACTGGGTACTCTCATGGGTGGATGAGGAAGTTGACCACCAAGAATGAGAGACTAAATTAAGGGAAATGATGGCCAAACTATATAGTCTACGATAGCTCCAGGGTAGGATATACCTGCATATAGTTGCATTCATGTCATGTGTTGTATATATATGTCTCACACCATTGGTTAGAAAATTGTTATAAGGGAACCACCATAGTAAGAAGTTGATAACCTAGAATTTATCGTATAATCTTCTACTTAAATACAGGAAAAAGATATATATGCTTGAGAAGTACCTCTTTTGGTTTACCTATGTTTGAATAATGTTTATCTTTATTTTTGCAAAGGTTTGGTGCATAAATGGGTAGGATAAGCATTTCTTTTTAAAATGATATTAATAGATGTAAAAGTTATGTTAATATATTAATAAGTGGTATTAATGTTTACCATCGATTTACTTAAAGAATTGATGATTAAATCAATCCTTAAAATTGATTAATGGTGTTATTAGACAATTGATTGATAATTATTTTATATTGTGTTATTATGTTATTCATAATCTTTGGGAGGATTTTAAAATTGAAAACTTTAGTTTTAATTAAAAACTTTTAGTTAGAAAGTGAAAATTTAATAAGAAATATTTTTTTGGGAGATGCTTCGATTAATAATAAAATAACCCTTAAATTTAGTGGATGCGATACTTTGTTGGAATGCATGCTTTGAAGGGAAAGAATAACATGGGAGGAAATTCAGGGGAGCATTTTCCAATAATTATTTTTGCATGCTCTCTAGTATTTATATGGGGGTTTTGTCAAGTTTTAAAGGGAATAAAGGCAAGCGCAACCATTGGAACAAGGAAAATAAGAAAACCTAAGAAAGAATGAGGAGAAGCAGGAGAGAGCTACTTGTAAGGAAAAGCTCGAGGAAAACAAGAGGAAAATTTTGCAAACTAATGTCAGGTAATATCCAATTCTATTGCTCTTCTTCCACGTTGGATATATATATTTCAGTCTATGCATTTCTTATTTTTACCTGTGCATAGAGGATTTAAATAAATAGGTTTCAAGTCTGTGCACTTCATATTTTTACCTGTGCATAGAGGATTTAAATAAATAGGTTTTAGCTTATGCACTTTAAAATTTTACCTATGCATGGATGATTTAAATAAATAGGTTTTATCCTATCCACTTCATAGGGTTTAAATAAATAGGTCCAGCCTATGCACTTCATATTTTTACCTATGCATGGAGGATTTAAATAAATAGATTTCAGCCTATGCACTTATTATTTTTACCTATGCATGGAGGATTTAAATAAATAGGTTTATATATATATATATATATCAATATATGCACTTCATATTTTTACCAGTGCATGGAGGATTTAAATAAATAGTGTTAGAGTTACTATATTAGTAACTATGATTATTACCTCATTTAGGTAATTTGTAAGATTCACCTAGGGAAGAGTTTATTTACTGCATGGTAGATTATTTTTATTACCATTGCAAATGTCTTTTACTATTTACCTTCTACTATAGATGATTATTCACATTGTTACGTGAATAATATTTGTTAATAGGTTAGTAGGTTAGTTGTCAGCTACCTTTAGGGTTAGGCAACTTATAACGCGTTAGTTAGTGTTATATTAGGATAATATATTTATATTATTCTAAAGGCTATTCATAGCCTATTGTTAGCCTATTTAAACACCATCTAATTATCAATATCAATCCTATGGTTTATGGTTTATGCATATTTATTTCATATTGCATTTGCCAACATTGACATCAGAGCTACGAAAGGAGGAGCTTTGGCGAGGCACACTGGGCAATGCGGGAGTCTCTCATTTTAGACACTTGGACAAGACAAGATGAATTCTCTCGTTCCATAGGTGTTGCACTGGTTTGATTAAATTCAATCTTCTTTGGAATTTTTTTTCTAAGGTTATTACGGTTTTTTTCAACTTCAGCCCGTAGGCACCTCAAGGGACATGGGTTATCATTTATCCACGTGGATTCCCCAAGCGGGTAGGCCCCACCACCACCCTCTCAAGGAGGGAAGAATTCACCTCCAACTAGCCATCAGCAACTAGAGATAATTCTTTTGCATCCAAACCATCAAGGTCGATCGCTAAGGAGGGCAGGAGTGCCCTCCTTATCCCATCGATCAGCCCAACATGGCCTTTGTTGGTGATCGGTCATCGAGGGCTAGTGCACCCTCTACTGGAATCCAAAAATTGGTCAACGAGGGCAGGCACACTCTCTATCGATGCCTAAAAACTGACTAACAAAACTACCTAATCCCTGACACGACTAGACCACACAACTTGACATGCATCCCAACAGAGCTGACATGGTGACAGGTGGACAATTGACCTAGATGGCATAACTTCCAAGGTAGGAACCGATGTGGTGACATATGGACAACTTACTTGGGTGGCATGACTCCTGAGGTAGTAGCTGATGTGGCACTCTATGATTTGCTGACGGTAAGGTGATGTGGCAAACACATGGATGACTCTTAAAGGCACGCAAATCAACATAAAATTTGTTTGGCAATACATGGCACACTTACAAAGGTTTTAGGATCAAGACATGTGGTATTTTGCATGGTTTCACAATTTTTTATTAGTCTACAAAAGGGCAAGATGACTCGGTGATTACCTATAGGTAAACGATAAATAAGGATCGGGTCCTTGTTCTTAAACCACCCACACTCCCACATCAAGAGTGATGTGGGATAAAAGAAAGGCATAAAAATTTTTTAAAATCTTCGTGTAAGGTGCTTTACAACATTGGTGTTGCGCCTTGCTCCCCAAGGTCTAGCCTAGCCCGACTAGTTGATCAAGATGGGCTAAGGCTACTGAAACTTTGGGGTCAGGGTTTTTAACCCCGTCAGCATTGCTAATACACTATTTTGTGTTGCTAAGGTATAAAATGATGTGCCCAAGGTAATATATTTTGATTTGCATTTTTTATTTTAAATTTAAGTTTCTTTTAAATATTTTTTTTTAATAATTAAAATATAAACATTATTTTTTAAAAAAAATTAAATTGATTTTTAAATACATGTTTGTTTTTTATTATTAATTAAATTAATTTTGATTAACTTGGTTTAAATTTTGCAAATTAAAGAGAAAAGGGTTATTTTTTGCAATTTACAAATCAAAGAGGGCTTTTGTTTTCTCCCAAAAAGGGGATATAAGACATTTAAGAGCACCATTATTTTTTTGCAAATTAGAAAGCCCTAATTTCTTCGTAAACTTGTTAATTTTGCAACATAAAAAGGGGAACAAAATCAAAGACATTTGATTCTTTCTTGCAAAATTGGAAAACAAGGAGACTAAATTTTTTGTAAAATTCAAAGATAATTTGTGCATTTGTTTTCTCCAAGGGGGATATAATACATGAAATTGCACATTCTATTATTTTTACAAAATTAAGAAGAAATTGAAGACCTTGGGTCCATAAAAACCAAGTCGTGTGTCTACTGGTTTTGGAAACCTTTCAAACGTGGGTTGTGTGTCAACTTGTCTTGAAAGGAGTGCTATTTGTTAATTTTGCAAAAAAAGCGGGGGAAGACAAGAAATTGTATTTATTTTACAAAATTATAACACAAATTGAGGAACACTTAAAGCAAAATCAAAACTTGTTAATTTTGCAAAACACAAAAAGAAAGGCAGTTTTTTTATGCCACATTATTTAAAAATTTGGAAAATAAGAGACTATAGACACCAAAACAGCACCAACCCAATTATGTGGCTACAAAAACTGATCGTGCTGACATACACAGCCCCAAGGGCAGCCCTAGAGGTTAAACAGTGGTCCTAACCACTCTCACAGCAATTTTGGAAGGTCAGAGGTCAATTTGGCACCTTTCAGGCACTCTACTCCTTATGCGTCCCACCCTGGGATGATTACAAACTGGTATTCTTCCCACCCTGGGATGATTAGTAGTATTCGCTCTTGGGTGGGGCGAATAGCAGGTTTGACGGGAAAAAGGTCAAACATTGACAAATGGTAGCTCAGATCCACCACTTAACTCCTCCTTCAATGCATGGGAGTGCGATTGAGTGTTTTTGAGCTCAAAGAGGCAGTCATAGAGGCATTAATTAGGGAGGAATCTTCTCTCCCTTGAGAAGGCATGATCGCCAAGTTGCACCTCTGCATGCTCATTCACAGAGACCCTCAAGTCTATAAAATGGTGAGTCTTCTCACCCCAAAAGGAGAACAAGTCAGGAGCATTTGGAGCAATGGAGTGCTGCCAATTTACATCCTCACATTTTTGCTTGTGCCTTTCACATCCTTAATCTCTCTTTTGGAAGGGAGGTTATTGGGTGATTATTGGAAGCACAATTCAAATCAAAAACCTGAAATTTGGCCACAATATCCCACCCAAATTTGTTGAAAATACCCCACAAGAGGTTTTGGACCCATCCCAAGTGGATTGGTGCTGAAACTGGGCCCCAAACGGTGGGCGTCCTGCCCTCGGGTGCCCCTCGCACTGCTGCAGTCCTAATCGCCCCACACCAGAGCAATTAGAAATTTGTAGTATATTTCATTTCTATTTTTCTTGCATTTGATTCTAGGTTATTCAGATAGTTTGCCATTCAAATTTCATGTTATTCTGAGCATTTTTTATCATGTTTTTGTTATTTCTCGCTTTCACTAACATGTAGGGAGCATCATCATATTTCGGGTGATAGAGGCCGAATTGGAAAAATCTGACCTTCTAGGTCTTTCCAAAATACCCCGTTTTACCTAACCCCCAACTTTGCAAGTGATTTGGAGCCTCTCGGATGGGACATTTAGGAGGGTGCTTTCTGAAATTTTGTTGCAAGTCTAATCGTCCCACCCCGGAGCGATTAGAAATCCATGGCAAATTTCTTGATTTTTCCTTTTGCAGTGCCTTCCTAGTAATGTTATCATGCCTCTGTCAATTTTTTAGCTCATTTTGATATGTTTTAGTTATCGTTTTATTTATTTTATGCATGCACTAATCGTAGGCTTTGGGGATCGCATGTTTTATTTCATCCGTAGGTGCTACTAATCCTTTTCTGTTTCTCTGAACGTAGGATCTCGACACCAGAGGAGCAGAGAGGAATCAAATACATATCCATACAAGCGGCAATGATGTTTTGGCCCACCCATTTTACATGTGGGCACATAGAAGAAAGTGGACCATCCATGGTGTGATAAAGTTATATTTAATGCTCCTAGCCCCTGAAAGGGAGGAGACGTATTGTAACCGAGTTCCAAATAAAATTAATAAAAAGGGTTGTATTCGACAATTTGCTTTTTATCTTGTTTCAATTCGTTTGTGTTTCCCTCTTTTCATGCATTTCAGTTCGTAGGACTTAGCGTTATCTTTCACTTTTGCATACATCGCACTTGGGGTTTCCGTTTTGTTTTCGTATCCTCGTGCTTTCAGTGGCGATCATGGTGGGACCCTGTCCCCTGATTTTGAGATCAAATTTTTGATCAAAAGTATTTGTTTTTTCTTGTAGGTACCAATTTTTCAAACGTTGGACTACTTTTCGTTCCAGTCTATGATGAGTACAGAGCTAGAATTCATCTTACCCAGGGGCGAATGGGCATTCATCCCACCCTGTGATGAATACAGTTCTGTTATTCATCCCTGGGTGGGACGAATAGCTCTCTGTGCACTTTCAGGGCAGAAACTCAGAGGTATCCGATTTGGGCAGAGAAGAGGTAGGGGTTCCTTGCATCCTCTATCATTTTTTGTTTTTTGTTTTATGTTTTCTATTTCTTTTCTTGCATAGGAAAGTGTTGCTGCATGTTTAATTTCTTTGCATAAATAAAAATAACCCCACACACCATGCAGTAATTTAAACAACAAGGAGTTGGTCGTAAAACTTCAACCCTTGGTCAAGACCAACGATGGATTTCATCACCACCTTGGCTTGAATTTTTGCATCCATAACCCCGATCGCTACTATTGCTAGACGTAAATCCTGATGAAAGCTAACCAAGTGTATCTGGGGTGATTCCCAGTGCATGAGGATAAGTCTTCTATGGTAGGTGTCAAAAATAGGGCGATCCCCCTTCCGTACCGCCTATGTTCCACGTACCATTCTGCTCTCGCGTACCAATAGTTTCCCTCACGTAAGGGCGGGTATATTGAGAGGTTTGGTATAATGGCCTGGCAATGGTATATTGAAGGGGAAACCATTTTGGGAGACATAAGAGCCATCATATTGCATATACAACAACACGTTCTTTACAAAGCTTTCAAAACAAAAATCAAAACACACTAAACCAGATTTAGGGCACACTTTTAATCTATAAACGAGATAATCACTTCTTTGATTGTGTGGTTCCCTTTGTTTAGTGTAGAAAAAAAAATATCATAAAAAAATATAAAAACCTACATAGATTGTAGAGAGACACCACCATGGTGTACACCCATAGCCAAGCCCAATCACGAGCAGGAGCTGCGAAGAGTGTACAAGGGGGCACAAGTCACCTCCGCTATAGCCCCAAGGACTTGGTCATACCACCTTGGCGGCTTGACCCACAAGATAGTCCACATCGTGCCATTTCATAATGGGACTATAGAGGCACCCCTTCGAGGGGCACTCCCATTCAGCATAGACCCTTTCAGGAGGAGTCCCTACACGTGGCACTCAATATAAATGGGAAGGCTCCCTTAGATGCTCAGTATGAGTGGCCACCATGCAATGAAGTGCTAGAACAGCATAGGGTCCATAAGGAGAGGCCACATGATTATGTCATCCCTCCTCTACCCCTCATCACTGTTAGAAATAACAAGCCAAATCCAAAGCACAAGGCTCTTCAGACAGGGCGAGCCAACTCTACCCGCCCCTTTCACATATATGAAAGGGAGCATGAGGAAGACCATTACATTCCTCAAGAGCAATACACAACATGAGAGTAATGTGCCTCTGCACCTGCTATCTATCAGAATCACCTATCGAGGCCAGAACCTTGGGTGAATACCACCAACCTTGATAGAGGAAAGTGACCTATAGAGATCTCGGATCATCATGACCGAGATAAATACATAGGAGAGGCATCTAGGCCCCCTAGACCTAAGACGGCAGAACAAATTGACTTGGCATTTGCCAAACATGCCGCCCACCAAGCGCAAATCATGCAGCTTGAGCAAGACCAAAAATAGTTAGAGCACCTGTATCGCCTTAGCAAAGAGCACATTCGGTGTCAAACAGATGAGCTACTCCATAACACTATGCCTAAGAGGGTTCCAACCCCTCGCACCCAAAAGGTAGAACTGTATGAGAGGCACAACCCCTTGGTGCAAGACAGGCCCCCATGACCTTACCAAGTGTTGCCTCCGAGACCTCCTAGACCTGAGTGAGAGGCCACTCCCAGGAACAACGATGGGCACCCTCCGTGGGGACCCACCCATGTTTATAGGTCTCACCCAGAAACTCCTCAAGAAGCCTATGAGGAGTATGAGCAAGAAGAAGAGCGGGCTGAAACGCCCTACCAAGGCAGAGGGGGTGCTATCCGGCCACCCCTCCATAGGCCTCAAGTTTCCCACAACCCACAGTGGGAACTAACCAAGGAGGAAGAGATCAAATCTTTCGATGCATATAAAGAGCTGCTAGAGCGCTTAGAGTCTATGGAGACCAAGACTTTTAGGCCCCAAAAGCCCACTTTATGCCAACTCCATAGTCACCTTGTGCATCCATCAGTGCCAACACCCCCATACCCTAAACACTTTAAGCTACCCTAGTTGGCAATATTTAGATGGGAGGAGGATGCCCAAGAGCACGTGACTAGATTCCTGAGCCAATGCTTTGGCATTCAGGACAATGATGCTTTGCTGCTAAGAACATTTATAACCACATTCACAGGCCCTGCCTCGTATTGGTTCACTCAATTGCCAAAGCACAACATCAATAACTTAGATCAGCTAGTGGATGCGTTCCTCGAGCGCTTCGCCTTCAACACCAAGAAGAAGGCATCACTAAGCGACCTAGCTAGCCTCAGGTAGTATGAGGAAGAAACCATGGTGGCCTATGGAAATCGATGGAGGAAGTTGCTTTCAAAGCTACCCTACCTCCCTCCTATGGTCGACCTTACCCAAATGCTCTCAAAAAGCTATTTGAGATTGATCTCCATGCTATTGTAGCTGTAGTAATATGCCACTTTAGAGGAAGCTCTGGCGCAAGCTAGAATCATTGAGGAGATCAAGATTCAGGATGGCGAGATTGCCAAGCCAAAGAAGAAAGAATGGTCTAAAAATGCCAAGACAAGGACCACGCAACCAAAACCCATTGCGGTCAACTAGGTTGCTATAAACATACCTAAGCCTGCACAAGCAACACAGCCCCAAAATGCTAACTATCAGGCGGTCCCTCTTGATAGTTATGAAAGAGAAAATCATTAGCAAGATCAAAATTAGCAGTGCCACCCTAGGTGACAATTCACACCCTTCAAAGATTCTAAAGACTCTTTGTTTGACCGTTTGATCGTGAGTAAACTTGATGAACTTCTCGGAGATTCGACCTGTAGACCCCAATGCATCAAAACCCAAAGGTTATAGGGAAGACTTGTACTGTAAGTTTCATCGATAGAAGGGACATGACCTCTATGTGTGTTGGAAGTTTAAAAGCTTCGTGCAAGACCTAATCGACAACAAGATGCTAGTGGTAGATAATCCAGTAGCACCAAACAACCAACATATGGAGGTCTTCAAAGACCCCCTGCCTACCCATGATGCGTAGGCAAAGACCCTACAAGTCAATGAGGTGACACAGAACTACCCCATGCAGGGGTATGTAGGGATGATCAGTATAGTGACTCGAAACAAAAGGTACCCGAGCACAGCTGCCCCCGTAATGGCTACAGGAGAGGTGCCAACAACGTCACAACCACAACAACACCCTACGCAACCTCCTCCACCTAGACCAATGGCCACAATTTGGACCAAACTCACCCAGAGTTTGAGGACCACGTCGGCTAGGCTCTCCATCTATGAGCTCATACAACAATCATCGCCCCATCGGGAAGCCCTAATGGAGATACTTAAAGCCATCGAGTTGCAGCCCCATGAAGCAAATTCTTTCAAAAACTTTGTGGGACATGTCAAACGATGCATCGAGCCAGTCATCACCTTTAGAGAAGATGAATTGAAATCAATGACTGGTGACATGGCGGATCCACCCCTGCACGTCATTGTGCGGGTCAACGGGATTTCATATAAGAGGGTGTTGGTGGACACTGGCTTGTCTAGTAATATCATTACAACAGTGGCATTGAAACATTTGAAGTTGCCAGCATCTCACATCGTGGCCTCCACCTACACTCTACGAGCATTCAATGATGTGATATGCTCGACAGTTGGCACGATTGTCCTACCCATCCAAGTGGGACAAAAGACTATTCCTACATTGTGCCACATCTTGGAGGGTGAGATGGCTTATAACATTTTGTTGGGTCGGCCATGGATCAGGGACATGAAGTGTGTCCCTTCAATAGCCCACCAATGCTTAAAGTATACATTCGAAGGGCAAGTGCATGTAGTCTCGGTAGACTTAGAACCCTTCAAGTATTGCAATGTGGTGCAGCTGATGTCGCAATCGACCCTTCCATCAACACATTTGGATTTTTAGTTGAATCCATCTAAATAGGGTTTAATTCCACATGCATCCCCACTATTAAGTCCATCAAATCCCCAATCGGGTCCATCTTCATCATCTGGTCCTTCACCAACGATGCCACCTACGGTGGCCACACTAAAGGACAATGGGAAGAAACCCCTAGAAGAGGCACCGCCATTAGTCTCAACCATCTCTACCAAAGATATGCCTAGCCGAGTGGAAGTCGAGATGCATAGTTCACCTAACATGGAGTGGACTCAGGAAGAACTCCCATTCCCTCCCCCTCAACCACCAACAATCACTGTTGAGATGGCCAACACGGGCCTGGGGGAGTATCTGGTGTGGAACATTGTAGCAACACCCACACTTGAGTCCATGCAGGACATGGGGAGACCTCACCTCCCCATAGGCACTATTGTTCCTCTAGGCTACCCGCCAAACCAAACAAACTTTGTATATGGGGGCCTTGATAATGGCATTGAACCTTACATGCAAGAAGATGAAGATGAAGAGCCTTTCATTGAGGACGTCAACTATTTTTCCAACCTAGAATTTGCTTTAAGATATCTTGGCCAATGCAATTGGCATGGATATGGGTTGGGTAGATATGAGCAAGGAGTGCACATTCTTTTCCAACCAAGATATCAGATGCCATACGACAAATCAGGAGTAGGTTTCAACCACACCCTACCCTTGGACATCTTGGTAGAGAACATGCAAGGCCTAGGGATGGGCAACAAGGATGGGTTGGCATTAGATCCATATGCCAATCCTAACACAACATATACATTGGGGGATTACCTCCCATTGTTGACGACCAACCTTGTTGACCTCAACAACCCCTTCCCTTTAACCGAGAAAGGAGAAATTTTGAGAACTCACCTACAAAGGGGAAATAGACAAGGTCAGGAAGGATCTTCGAAAGATGAGTCAGAGTATGAGGTAGCACCGTGGGACCCTTTCGAATCGGGTAGCAATCACTCACAAGTGACCCCCATGGATGACTACCAAGAAAGCCTCTTGGCAATGTTCCCTTTGGATGCTCCAATCGAGCAAGTGCCACCTCAAGAAAATTAGGTCCCCCCATAGAGAGCGGAACAACCCCGATGGGACCATATCAATTTGCTCGAGCAGGACGAGCCTCAAATGTCATAAATAGTTGTTGGAACCAACGAAGGCCTTTGGATCTCCGATAGTGATTATGAAGATGAAATTGAGATGGCCTATCTCAATCATATGCGACAACAACAATACCCCATGGACATTGATGACATGTTTGAATAGCTACACATAGGGCCAAGGCATAGGTGGCACCTAAACCCAGCATAATTGGACCAAGTGCTGCATCCGCCACTTTGGGCATACAGAGAGCACCTTCCGCCCAGAGACCCTATAGCGATATCAGTGCCAAGGGTAGACCCTATCCTCCTATCCGCACATAGGGCCGATCCATTTGTGCCAATACCTCCAGATCCAGATCCGAAGCACAAAAATCATCCAGGATGTCCGAGTCACCACACCCGCGATAATGGAGACCAAAATCATTTCATCAACATGATCTCCATTGACTTAACCGCACCCATCCATAATCTAGCCGATCTAGCAAATTCATTGTATCTAGATATAGATGCCATATACTAGGATCGCATCAATTCACCACCATCCCCATCAGAGTACTAGCCTTGCGGTGAGATGCTTCATTTCACCCTAGGACCAACTCAGGATATCTTCCATGTTGAAGAGGGACCCGAAGTTCCTAACGTAGATCTGAATTCAGTGAATGATATCCACTTTATCCCAACTCCACACCAGTTGAAGGACGGGTCCCATATGTCATTCGAGGAGAATACTGACGTAGACATCGGCTCTGATCCAATGAATCCACATATAATCAAGCTGGGGGTAAGCCTATCCCCCGAAGAGCAAGTTGACTACATTACCCTTCTCAAAGCAAAGAAGGAGGTTTTTGCATGGTCCTACAAAGACATGTTGGGGCTAGATCCACAACTAGTCACACATAATCTAACGCTTGATCTGACAGTCAAGCCAGTTAAGCAAAAACTACGCAAGATGCACTCAATAGTAGCCTTGATGGTCAAAGACGAATTGCAAAAGTTGTTGGATGCACAGTTTGTCATTTGCATGGATTAACCACCATGGCTATCCAACATGGTTCCCATCAAAAATCCTAACGGGAGGATTTGCATATGCACTAATTTTTGAGATCTAAACAAAGCAAGTACTAAGGATGATTTCCCCTTGCCTAGCATTGATGCATTGGTAGACGCTACAACAGGCCACAAAATACTATCCCTCATGGATAGTTTCTTGAGATACAATCAGATTCATATCAATCTCGAGGACCAACTAAAAATAGCATTCACAATGCCTTAGGGGAAATTTTGTTATAAGATCATGCCCTTTGGCCTTAAAGCTCCAAGGATCCCCATTATCGCTTGGTCAATCCCAAAATGCCCCAAAGGTGCCCATTACCCCTTTGGTCAAACCAAAAAGCTCCAAGGATCCCCATTATCACTTGGTCAATCCCAAAATGCCCCAAAGGTGCCCATTACCCCTTTGGTCAAACCAAAAAGCTCCAAGGATCCCCATAATCGCTTGGTCAATCCCAAAATGCCCCAAAGGTACCCATTACCCCTTTGGTCAACCCTAAAATGCCCCAAAGGTGCCCATAATCCCTTTGGTCAAAACCTCCAAGGATCTAAAAGAATCACTTGGTCCGCCCTCACGCGGAATGAACCAACCATAAAGAACATTCAAAAACAAACAAAAACAAAAGATAATCAAAAATAACAAAAAAACTGCATCTCACTTCCATGCATACTCTTACAAATAAAAACATAAAAATATATAGTTGCAGTCGGCATCGCATACATACATTGCACATTTGTTGATCATACAAGTCAAAGGCACCATAGACTGTAATTACGGGAAATTCCATCATTCTCCACACTTTTCCACTTTGAAAATAATGCAGCAAACATAAACGCCATACATATTTTTGGCAACATCATGGTCAGTTGTCTTCTAATGTAACTAGAGTTTTTGTCATTCAAGTTGTCGTTAGCTTTCTAGCCAAATACTGTACAAAGTCAGATAGATTTTACAAAGGTAGAGTTCTACTTGGATCACACCTTGTTACGTAGCATCCCAACACAAGTTAAAACACATAAAAATTCCCAAGTTGTGTGAACGAAAGATGAAATCTGCAAAGCAATCCAGGATACCATCTAGTGAAAAGGTTATCTTGCTCATCCCCCTGTGCGAATGACCCCAAGAATGTCGAGAGTTGGCAAAAGGACAAGCATCTTCCCTACCCAATTCCCCAAGAATCCCAAGTTCTCAAAAAGTTGCAAACATCAACAAATTTGCAAAAGTCAAAACTCCAAAATTTGACATCAAAACCAAAGTGCATACATCAAAAGGCACAAGAAATAGTGATTCTCATCACTCAATATTCAAATCCCTTGCTCAAAAGAAAAAAACAAAAATAAACAGTGATTTTTATCACTATAGACGAGCAAGTATCCCAATACAATTGAAGAAAATAAGGGAGTCAAACTTGAATCCCTGGAACTCTCAGCATTCAGAAGGTCATGAGGTGAACCTCAGTACCGGTTTGGTGGATAGCCTATCGGTCACTGGTGGCAAACCTCCCGCATGATGATATATTTGTCACATTAACTTGTGTGCAGATCAATGTTTGCATGTGGATGAGCTAGCTCATGGTATCCTAGATAGCACCGTAGATTAATCTGACTAAATACAACAAAGGAGTTAGTGGAGCTAATTAGGTGATCCTCAGTACAGGTTTGGTTGACAGCCTATCTAGCACTGGCGGTATCCTGACAAATACCACATAAACAAATTCAATTGCACACACAGGGATGTGAAATAACTTGGTCAAACTCAAGTCTGATTCGTACCTTGTTCAAAAAATCTTGTGAGATAAATGTACAGTCTTGGCTAGTTAGTTAACACATCTGAATCTCAGAAAACCTTAACTACATTTTAAAACAACTGGTACATTTCATTACTTACATCAACATCAAAAAATATGAAAAATACCAAAACAAAATCCATACATGCAAAGTCATTCCATAAAGCAATAAGTACAGAAAGCCAGTAAATATTGTACAGTCTATGGTGCCATCAACGAGTTATCAACAACTCATTTCATTCATTCCATATGCATACATCATATAATTAGAAACATTGCATTCATAATACCACATGCATACATCATCATAAATAAATGTGCATAAACAGAAAAAATAAATCATGACAAGTGTATAAAAAAAAAGAAAATTCATGTATATATCTATCATCAAAATGCCCACAGGCTACAATAAATTGGTCCTCTCACCTCACAAAAACTCAAAAGTTCAAAAACCCCCAAGCCTAGGGCATCGGCCACCATGAACATGTAGGATCGGTGCGATGGGAACTACCCCTCGTGGTGTGGGTCCTATGCGACCTCTCAGGGTGGCTCTTGCTAGCCCCCGCATCATGCCCACTAGTGCCCCCCTCATCCAACCGCCTACAACGAGACGATACTGACTACTCAGTATTGCTATCTCTCATTCGACATGAAGACCCACCTCCAGGGAGCTCAGGTAACCGCCCATCAAGGCAGATAATCTCTCCCTCCAAATCCATTTGGTGCTAAAACTAATATGTCTCCCATCGACGATACGCAACCACTACATCATCGCACTGCACCAACTGAGTTCGTAGGATATCCCTCTCCCACATAGCATCTGTGTCCCCATCCCATCGATGGTACACAGCAAATGCGTTCTCCCACTCAGCCAACTGAGTCTGCATGAGATCCCTCTCCTGAAAAGCCTCCCTAAGCTCCTCATATCGTCTCTAAAGTAGCTCCTCCAATCATGCTATCTCAATGCGATCCCTCACCTCCACACCCTCTAGGATAGCCTGATGCATAGGCATATCCAAAACTACAGGCTGCTCTGGATCCCACTACTTTGGGATGTCCTGTGTATCCAGCTACTTTAGAATCCCAAAATCATCAAAGCTGTCAACCTCCACCATGTCCATGTCCTCTAGCGGAACCCCCCAACCCTCTCCTGGTGCCTCTACACCCTCCCCACCTACTATTGCTGCATCTACCCCTCCTAAAGGCCCCTCTCCTCGCCATTGTCATAGCATCCACCACTGTCGTACTCAGCAGTAGCCCTGATGTTATCCACATCTAGGACGTCAATCATGGTATCCGCCTCCTCCCCTAGCGACACGATGATCGGCTAGGCTAGAGTCCTCTTGTCGCCCCAATGTCGATAGATCAAGGGCTCACCAGGAAACCCCTGGCACACCCTAAAATGTCATGTCACTCGGACGTATAAGAAATACTCTTGCTCAGTCTCATGCTGACCGATCAGCCATCTCCCCCTACACACCCGTCGGAGCCACTCTATAGCCTCAGGCCAGGCTGGACAGTCCCGATATGGGTGCCAAAACACCTCCCCTGGAGTAAGTTGAGCGAAGGCATCAGCATAGTGCCCTATGGCACCTGCCCACCACCGACTCTGGCCTTGCTTCTCAGATCATCACCACAGTGCCGCATACCCTATCTCTCTGTCAACCATCTCCGCCCGAGTCATCCACGGCAACCCCATCGGCCTCTCCATAGCTATGTGTTGCCATCCCCAACACTACAACAAATAGCTACAACCAATACCCTTTCACCTCTAACAGCGGACCTCGTACAACTCATCATAGAGCTATGCCAGTAGTGTTTGACCCCATCTCATAATCAGGGGCTCTAAAGTTGGACACTCCACCAGTCTGAAGACCACCTCCAATAGGTTCCAAGGGAACCTTGCACCTGATGAGTTGGATAACAGCATGTTGGAAATGAGGGTCATCAGTAATGCATGCCTCACTCCCAACATGCCCCTCTCTAGCCACCACCGCACCAAGATTTTGCCAATCTGGCAGTCACCCTCTGCCCTCTCCACCGGGCTATCCACACCCACCTCCATCCCATACCCGAAGCATCGTGTCAGCACTACCATTCGTTGATCACGTGACGTAGTCCTAATCGGAAGCCCGTCTATCAGAATCCGTAGAATCCGATAGACGTCCTCGAGAGTCATTGTCATCTCCCCTATTGGGAGATGGAAGGTATTGGTGCGGGGATCCCACAAGTTGATCAGGGCTGTTAGATAGGCTCAATCCCCCACCATAGGCTCTAATTGCATCACCTACTTGAGCCCAAGGGCATCAAGCCACTCCCAGTCAGCCATAGTCAATGCCTCCCGCACTTCAGAGAACACCGTCGGCACATGGTACCGGCTCTTCACAACCTACCAAAGGACACAAAACAAAAAAATTAAAACATGACAAAATAAAAACAAAAAAATAGTACAACACTAAAACAAACATACACAATGTCTAAATACAAAAACATTTCATAAATGTACAACATACACATTAGCAAAATGCAAGTACGTACATTAATAAATAAACAAAAACAAAAAAAATCAAATAAAACATTTGTCAGTTCCTAGGGTTTTTAACTCTAAGTTCAAACTGATAAATAAAAACAAAACAAAAAAATTCAAATAAAACATTTGTCAGGGTTTTTAACTCTCGTATCCAACTGATTAATAAAAACAAAAAAAAAAACAAATTCATATAACACATTTTTCAGTTAAGCTGGGGTTTTTAACTCTAAGTTCCAACTGATAAATATAAACCAAACAAAAAAAATTCACAAACACATTTTTCAGTTCCTAGGGTTTTTAACTTTAGTATCAAACTAATAAATAACTGACAAAAACAAACAAACAATTCAAAAACAAGTTTTTAAGTTAACCTAGGATTTACCCTTAGTTTACACTGACAAAAAAAATTACAACACACAAAACAGTCTAACCTAGGGTTTTCATCCTAGTCTAAACTGACAAAAACAAACAAAAAACAAAAATATTTCAGTTACCTAGGGTTTCACCTTCGTCTAAAACTGATAAAAAAATAAATAAATAAATAAAAACAAGTTTTTAAGCTAAGTTTTCGATCTTAGTTAAACTAGGGTTTTCTTTTAGTTTACAACAACAACAAAATAAACATGGTTTTCACTAGGGTTTCGATCTAAGTTCTAACGAATCCATACAAAGCACAAATTCACACACACACAAAACAAAACAAATTTTTTAACTAGGGTTTCATTTTTAAAATCGAAAAACAAAATACAAAAGAAAAACATTACGATTTTAAACTGTCAAATAAAACAACAAAATAAAGAGGAAGAGCACTCACCGGTCTCGCTTTGGCTCTGCCAATGGATGATCTGATTCGTGAACTCATGGTTTTCAAGAAAATTTGGCAGTGCTCCACTTCGCAGACTCGACCTCCTCCTCATAGCTCCAAATCGCCAAAAAAATTGAATGCAAATGAGCCCAAACCCTAGTTTTGGCCCTTAAATAGATTTTTAGGCTTGTACTCGTTCCCCCCTAGGATGAGCGCTCTAGTTAGCACTCGTCCCACCCAAGGACGATTACTAAACTGGTATTCATCCCACCTAGGGACGATTACAGAGCAAAAATTTCAAAAACAACAAAAACTACACCAAAATGCACAAAAAATAGCAATAAAATTGCCCGATAAGAGTGCTTTTGCACTTGACATTCTAGGAATACAAAATCAACGTCGAGGTCACAAATCCTCCCTATCCTACTCCCTAATAAGGCTACCATAGTCGGACCACTCCATGGGACAACGAATTTGCGAGAATTACATCCCCAAACGACGTCACAAAAAGGGTCTAAACCCACTCAAAATAGCAATAAAATTGTCGAACGAAGGCGCCTCTGTGCCTGACCTTCTTGGCATCCAAAATAGATGTTGGGGTCACAAATTTTCACTATCCTTCTCCCTAAGAATGCTACCATAGCCGGACCGCTCCATGGGAGGACGGATTTTTGACAATTTTAGCTCCAAAATGCATCACAAAAAGGGTCTAAACCCACCCAAAAATAGCAATAAAATTGTCGAATGAAGGCGCCTCTGCGCATGACCTTCTTGGCATCCAAAACAAACATTGGGGTCACAAATTTTCACTATCCTACTCCCTAATAAGGCTACCATAGCTGGACCGCTCCACGGGAGGACGGATTTTTGACAATTTCAGCTCCAAAATGCATCACAAAAAGGGTTCAAACCCACCAAAAATAGGTCAAAATGTTTGGAAACTGCATAAGCATTCAACGAAAAACAACTGAAGGCACCCTTACATAAGTCATCTTGGGTCAAGCGACTCGTTGCTTTTCTCATGTCGGTCATTCCCTCATCGATTCATTGCTTGAGGGGGTAGTCACACTTAGTCATCAATCAACAAATACACACCCAATCAAGGAAATGGCATGCATTCAAAGAATCATTGAAAAAGATAATCACGCCCCTGCTTGGGGTAGCAAACAAGCAATAATCACAAGTTGATCAAACACTTGGTATTCGTGAATCATGAACTCAAGGTTCCCATAGACAAAAGGTTGCGCCCTTTGCCTATTCATGACTGATCAATGTCCAAGATTGAGTAACACCTCACCAAAAAATTTAACACATGAATTAAGTTCCTTAGCTTGTTAGAAGCAAAGATTCAAGAATGCATGCCCTTTCCATACTTGGGGCATCAAAAGTTGGTTAGGTCACTAAGAAACCCTAATCATTAGTGTTTTGGTTATCTATTTTTGCTCAGCACTGTGCCACGCACAGTGCATCCCAAAAATGGGCATCTGTAGACACCAAAATAGCACCAACCCAATTATGTGGCTATAAACACTGATCGCGCTGACATACATAGCCCCTAGGGCATCCCCAGAGGTTAAACAGTGGTCCTAACCACTCTCACAGCAGCTTTGGAAGGTCAGAGGTCTATTTGGCACCTTTCAAGCACTCTGCTCCTTACTCGTTCCACCCTGAGATGATTACAAACTGGTATTCGTCCCACCCTGGGATGATTAGCAGTATTCACTCTTGGTTGGGGCGAATAGCAGGTTTGACGGGAAAAAGGTCAAACCTTGACAAGTGGTAGCTCAGATCCACCACTTAACTCCTCCTTCAATGCATGGGAGTGAGAGTGAGAATTTTTGAGCTCAAATAGGCAGTCATAGAGGCATTCATGGAGTTCTTAATCAGGGAGGAATCTTCTCTCTCCTGAGAAGGCATGATCGCCAAGTGGTGCCTCTGCATGCTCATTCACAGAGACCCTAAAGTCTATAAAATGGTGAGTCTTCTCACCCCAAAATGAGAATAGGTCAGGAGCATTTGGAGCAACGGAGTGCTACCGATTTACATCCTCACCTTTTTGCTTGTGCCTTTCACATCCTTAATCTCTCTTTTGGAAGGGAGGTTATTGGGTGATTATTGGAAGCACAATTCGAATCAAAAACTTGACATTTGGCCATAATATCCCACCCAAATTTTTTGACAATACCCCACAAGAGGTTTTGGACCCATCCCAAGTGGATTGGTGCCGAAACTGAGTCCCAAACGGTGGGCGTTCTGCCCCCGGGTGCCCTCCGCACTGCTGTAGTCCTAATCGTCCCACCCCAAAGCGATTATAAATTTGTAGCAGATTTCATTTATATTTTTCTTGCATTTGATTCTAAGTTGTTCAGATAGGTTTCCATTCAAATTTCATGTTATTCTGAGTAGTTTTGATCATGTTTTTATTATTTCTCGCCTTCACTAACATGCAGGGAGCACCATCATATTCTGGACAATAGAGGCCAAATTGGCAAAATTTGACCTTCTGGGTCTTTCCAAAATACCCTGTTTTACCTAACCCCCAACTTTGCAGGTGATTTGGAGCCTCTTGGATGTGACATTTAGGAGGGTGATTTCTAACATTTTGTTGCAGGTCTAATCGTCCCACCCCGGAGCGATTAGAAATCTGTGGTGAATTTCTTGACTGTTCCTTTTGCAGTGCCTTCCTGGTAATGTTCTCATGCCTCTGTCAAGTTTTTAGCTCATTTTGATATGTTTTAGATATCATTTTATTTATTTTTTGCATGCACTAATCGTAGGCTTTGGGGATCGCATGTTTTACTTCATCTGTAGGTGCTACTAATCCTTTTATATTTCTCTGAACGTGGGATCTCAACACCGAAGGAGCAGCGAGGAATCAAAGACATATCCATACAAGCGGTGGCGACGTTTTGGCCCACCCATTTTACATGTGGGCATGCGAAAGAAAGTGGACCATCCATGGTGTGATAAATTTATATTTAACACTCCTAGCCCCTGAAATGGAGGAGACATATTGTAACCGAGTTCCAAAGCAAATTAATAAAAAGGGTTGTATTCAAAAATTTGCTTTTTATCTTGTTTCAATTCGTTTGTGTTTCCCTCTTTTCATGCATTTCAGTTCGTAGGACTTAGCGTTATCTTTCGCTTTTGCATACATCGCACTTGGGGTTTTGTTTTCGTATCCTCGTGCTTTCGGAGACATAAAATATCAAATTTTTGCACAACACAAATCAAAATTTTGTTGCAAAAGTTAAGTAAATAAGGTGCATTTTTTATATTACTCGACACCTTCATTTCAAATTGGTAAAATTAGGTGCATTTTCGGTTGCATCCGACACCTATGTGATAAGAATTTTGTGGGTATTCTTGTTTAATTATTGCATTATTTTTTTACAATTATAAGTCATAAAATCAAGAACATTCATAACCCCAAAATTTCACAATAATTTGTGTAATTCATTTGCACAAATATAAGCCATTTGTAAAATTGATATTCTCTCCTTAACAAACCCCTAATTCACTCTTATTTGTTTGGCTCAATATCCTCAAACTGATTATTCCTCTTCAAGAGGATTTTTAGGCAGGTGTCATTAAATATATTTTTGAGTGAATTCTCTTTCACCTCTTATTTTTTGGCTTAAATATCCTCAAACTGATCATCTTTCTTCAAAAAGATTTTTCAGGAAAGTTCCATTAAATACCACTTAAGAGTGAAAGAAAGATCATCTTAGTGCAAATTCTAGGACCTTCATCATGGCAACTATCAACAAATACCTAAATGATACACAATTGCTTAAAGGTCCTAACTATTCAACATGGAAAACTAAGATGAAAGCCATCCTGACTATAGAGAAAATATAGAATTTAGTAGATGGCACTGAATCAAGACCCACATCAGTAGGAGCAAATAAGAAAGCATGGGACAAAAAGAACAATCGTCTTCTCATGTTGATCCTCCTAGAAACTACTGATGAGATCCAGCCTCACATAAGTGAAGCTAAAAATGGTAAAGATGCATGGGATGCACTTTGTACCATTTTTGAAGGAAAGAATCAATCGACTGTTCTAAACCTTCAAACATAACTTCATACACTCCATATGAAGTCAGGTGAATCAGTAGAACTATTCCTCTACAAAGTGGTAGAACTGAAGTTAAAGCTAAATGGTTTAGGACACAAAGTAGAAGATACTATTCTAAATTTAGTAATATTGAGGGCTCTTCGTAAATCCTACAAGATGTTAATCACATCCCTTAATGTATCTCAAATATTAGTCACCTTTGTGGAGTTAGTCAATTTTCTTCAAACAGAGGAAGCAAATCAACTCCAAAGTGATGAAGTGTCAAACAATGCACTTTACTCAAACAATCAAGGTGAAAAGAAGAAAGGAAAATTTTAGAAGGGAGGATCATCTTCAAAAGGTAAGGGAAATAAATCTCAAAAGAAGTTTTGCTCGCATTGTAAAAAGAACAACCATGACACCAATTGGTATTGGTTTAAAAACAAGTAAAACGTAAATGGTAAAGGCACATCACAAAAGCAAGACAAAGGCAATATTACTAGTGAAGTGTCTAATTTCAATTCTGATTATGGTTTAGAAAGAGCACACAAAGTACTCAAGGCTAAAATAGTATTGTAAAGGGGAAATAAAACCTAGGCAAGCACTTTTTCCAAAACCTCTTTTTAGGCTTCATAAATAGTATGAGTTTCTGTTTGAAGTACTAGCAGTAAAGGGATGATTGTGCCTCTTTTAGGCTTCATAAATAGCAAACTCTCTTTATTTGAAGTACTTTTAACAAAAGGGGGGAATTTTTTGGTGTAAAAATTTGCCTAGGAGGAAATATTTGTAAAAACCTTCACAAAGCTTCTTGAGTTGCACATCTTTTGCAATTAAGGGGGATAAACATTTTTTTTCCTACTTCATATACTTTTTTGTAAAAATGGAAGAATACTTATAAGGGTGCATTTTCGGTAGCAACCAACACCTTAGTCACACTTTATAAGGGTGCATTTTCGACAACGATCGACACCTTAGATACCTTATCAAAAATTCTAAACAAACACATTGTAACTGAATGAACCTCGTATGAAGTGATCTACTCTACTACACCTAGTAGTTGCAGTGGTTGGTTACCCATGCAATTTGGTTGGATGACAATATTACAATAAGGACATTCATTGATGTGAAGACAAAGTGAGGAATGACCCACTTTTTGCTTAGGAGCAGCTAGAGCACTGTGATAGAGCAAGAACCAACAGATCAACATCGTTTTCACTGTATCGGGATAGTTATATAGATTTAAAAAATAAAGTAATAAGAGGGAATGTTAGAGTTACTATATTAGTAACTATGATTATTATCTCATTTAGGTAATTTGTAAGATTCACCTAGGGTAGAGTTTATTTACCGCATGGTAGATTATTTTTATTACCATTGTAAATGTCTTTTACTATTTACCTTCTACTACAGATGATTATTCACATTGTTACATGAATAATATTTGTTAATAGGTTAGTAGGTTAGTTGTTAGCTACCTTTAGGGTTAGGCAACTTATAACGTGTTAGTTAGCGTTATATTAGGATAATATATTTTATTATTCTAAAGGCTATTCATAGCCTATTGTTAGCCTATTTAAACACCATCTAATTATCAATATCAATCCTATGGTTTATGGTTTATGCATATTTGTTTCATATTGCATTTGACAACAAATAGCATATATATATATATATATATATATATATATATATATATATATATATATATATATATATATATATATATATATATATATATATATATATATATATATATTTTTTTTTTTTTTTATTTATTTATTTATTTATTTATTTATTTATTTATTTATTTATTTATTTATTTCAGCCTATGCACTTCATTTTTTTTACTTGTGCATGGAGGATTTAAATAAATAGGTTTATCTATTTCAACCTGTGCACCCTCCCCTAAGTTAGAGCCTAGATAAATTATATGTTTTAATATGTATTTGTGTTCCTTGATTGCATTTCTGAAAGCTGAGTATTTTATGTATTTAAAATCAAGTTTTAATGTTCATGTTTGCTTTGAATTCATTTCCAAAATCATGTGTGATTTATATGAGTTCAACATCTTCTATTTCTTAGATTAGCTAAGTGTGCACTTAAGTTTTATTGAAAAATAGAGTTAATAAAATTGAGCTTAAGTTTCATGAAGGATAGAGTTAATATTTTCCTCCTAAGAAGATTAGAGTTTAAATTTATATTGAGAAATTGATCGTATATTTTTATTTGAGAATTAGAGTCTATTTTTGTTATAGAAGTAAAGAAATTATTTTTTCTACCTTAACCTTAAAAGAAAAGTTTTTTAATCCTCTCAAGAAATTGTTAAGTAAATTGATATTTTGTTTGATAAAGCTGGAAATTAATAACTAGTAGTTATTAATTAATGCTTTAAAAGGGAATTTGTATTTTTGATATTTCTTTGAGAAATTGTTAGATTTTAATGTAATAAAGGAAGATAATTATTTGATAAAGATGAAAATTGATAACTAGTTGTTGTTATTAATTAATGCTTTAAAAGGGAATTTGTATCTTTGATATTTTTTTGAGAGCTTTTTAGATTTTAGTGTATTGAAGGAAAATAATTATTTGATAAAGCTAGGAATTTTTTTTTTGTATTAATATTAAAAGAGGGTTTTGAAAGGAACCACACAAACTTATACAACAATAAATCTCGGAGGCCAATTAAAGCACAATACGACCTCCATAAGGGAGGCCCACCCAAAAGGATAGCAAGGTATTACAAATCGAGGCAAGCACCCCCAGGGAAGGGTAACCGAGGGAGTTTATACCATCCCCACAAAGGCAAGCCAGGGAGTAAAACCCAAACAACTCGGCCCTAAAGAAAAGTAGGACAATGCGGGGGGTAGAAACTACCAACCCAAATAAATTCATCGTTTAAAATTTGAAAGTCACAACAGGCTGCAACGTTCGACAAGCTCGAGAATAAGAAGGGGTGACATCACTAGGGGGTAGAAGGGAAAATCATGGAAGGAAAAATGGTACTAAGGGGATAGCATAATAAAGGCCAATACACACCATAAAGTGCTTAAACCTATAGGTACCAACCAAATCACCCAGATCTTTGAAAGGAACCAAAATCTAACAAGAGTTAAGGAGCTTCCTCCTTGACGTGAAGTATAATATCATTGGCAAAATCCCAATAATAGATAGACAAGCCTTGAGAATGAACTCCCAAGTTTTTTAAGAGATCGACCACTAAATTACCTTCTCTAAAAACATGGGAGAACTCCATGCTAAAAAATTAATGAGCAAACCAAGTTGCTTCATCAATTAAATTAGCTATTTTCCATCCCGGATGGAAAATCCATGAAGCATGTTGATGATGGATAGGTAATCCCCTTCAATCATTACAATTATGATGTCAAGGTTCTTAAACTTCTCTAATCCAATGAAGGCTTCTCTTGCTTTAGCCACCATGGAAGATTGGACTCCAAGGCAGTCTACGTAAGCCAGAATAAGATCATTGATGTCCCTTATTACATCGCTCGTGCTAGCTAAGCCTGGGTTGCCTTTAGAGGCACTATCAAAGTTAATTTTGAACCACCCAACAGGTGGCAAAGACCAATGAACTTCCCTCCTCAGGTCATGAGCAAGATGGGGGTGGGCTAACATCACAAAACCAAGTCGTTCTTCCAACAACCGCTCGCTTGGGGAGAGCACCAAAATTAATTTGGTAGGATTAAATTGTTGAGATCCGAAGACATATTTTCTAGACACCTTCCACATAATCTTGAGGCTGATTTGGGTGATATTATTTTCCACTTATTTGAATGCCCTTGAGTTCCTTTCCTTCCACACTCCCCAAAAGGAGTGTGGGAGGAGAAATTTCCAAAAATATTTAAGTTGAAAAGAAAGAAAGGGTGACTTCCATTAGATGACACAGTCCATTAAGGAATTAGGAAACACCCATGCAACATCCAACCAAGAGATAATGGAAGCCAGAATGTTCTGCGCACTATGACAGCTAAGAAGAAAATGAATCTTCGATTCCTAATCATTCGTACATAAATAGCACCTATTGACTAGGCACATCCCCCTCTTGAGAAGATTCTCTATCGAGAGAATTTGTTTTTGCACAACCAACCAATAGAAAATGTTAATCTTTGGTGTTAGATTTTTAAACCAAATTTTATTTGTAGGAAAAAAATCTTCCTACACTGAGCTAAGAGCAACGTAGGCAGATTTAACTGAATAGGACCCATCCGAATCCTCCATCCACACCAATATATCATCTGTTAAAACATTACATACCACAATAAGCCTCATCTCCACCAATAAAGCATACCACAATCTTACATCTTGTTGAGTGAACATTTTATCCTATTGCAAAATGATCACCACAAATAGAGTATTGAATGGAAAACTCTCTCTTGCAAAGAAATTAAATGAGACTTATTCATTTCTCCAAGGTTATGGTAAGCAAAAATTCATATAAAATAAAACATGTATACCAAAATAACTCAAAACTTGCAAGTGGTAGTTAACAAGGGGCCTTTACGGTTTCTTTCAAATATTGCTTAGTAATCACGACCTTCAAAACTTCCAAGATGCAAAAGATTGATTCTTTTTAGTGCTCTTGATATTAAAATAGTCTACCCTGAACTAGGGTTATGCATAAGGGGTCGGTCCCAAAATGCATTTATAAAAATTTGGCAAATTAGTTTCAAAATCTAGGTGAATAGTGTCGAAACACATGTAGAAGGTTCACTATTATTAGGGGTAATGTTGGAAATTTAAACTTAAAATGGTTAAATTATTATAAAATTAGGGCGAATTGACCCCAAAAAAATTTGCACCTAGAAATTTTTGGCTAATGGGCCTTGGTCAAGGGTCCCAAATATTAGCCAATTCCAAATTTTGAAAATCCTAATTTTAGCCAATTGGCTATAAAAAGCCACTATGCATAACCCTACCCTGAACCCCAATTAATAGACTCTTTTATCTTCCAATTAGAAAGGTTCCAAATGCAAAAGTGCATGGAATAGTCCACTTCATTTTAGAATTTGTGTCTTTAATGTGTGGTTCATTTTGAAGTTAGTGGATTCATTTTATCTTCATTGTAAATTTTCTACTATCCTTATGTCAGAATTTGGTGTTAGTAGAAGTTAGTAAGTTAGAATGTTAGTGTTCATTTGCTTTATCTGTCTTAGTGTAAATTTGGCATTAGTAACCTTCCTAAACCAGTATTTTATCTGAAGATTAAATGGATGTATTTGGAGGTGCATAAATTCTGGATAAGGACCAAAATAGAAGCAAATGAATCAAAAATAAAATAGGAAATTCTAGAAAATGGACCAGAATGAAAATGAAAACTGAACACAAACAGAAATTCTGGAAAGACCAGAATGGAAATGCTTAAACTGAAATTCTGGAATGGACCAGAATGAAAAAGAAAAAAAACTTAAATTCTGGAAGGACCAGAATGAAAAAGAAATAACAGAAATTCTGGAAGGACCAGAATGAAATGGAAAACAGATTAAAAATGCTGAAAGTAAACAACAAAAAGAAATTATTTACAAGGTTAGCTGGAAAATTAAAAAAATGACATCAAATTTGGTTAGCAATCCCCTCCCTGCAAAACCCCAAGTCATGAGATGAATCTAAAACAACTTGACCTAACGGACCTGCAACATAAGCACAATCAAATTAGACCAAGTGCGAGACTCCAAGGATGAAACAAACTTGCATTATTTCTAGCATTCACCTATTGTAACCCATTTCATGGCATAAACAAATAGATACAAGCATAAAATAATGCAGAACAGAATATACAATAACAAAATAGTCTTAGACGTGATCTCCCTTTGATCTTGCACACAAAGGTTGCTCTTGCCAAAATGAAAGTCTTCTATTCCGGAAAAAAAATCTCTTTGGTTACACAGTTTCCAACCCCGTACAATGACCTTCCTTGGATTTTTAAAAGATACAACAAAAAATCTCTTTGTTTCCACTTCTTACATAGAGCCATCATTACTTCAAAGCCATCATTACTTCAAAGAAAACAAAGGAGCACCCCTCGGTAAACCTTAAAACACTCCTTCCTTATAATGTTAATTTAAAATGAGTGAAAATAAAATATAAAAATGACTTTATATTTCATTTTTTATACCTTCAATCATATCTATTATGATCCAACATAATGTATTTATCACTTATCATACCCTTATAACTCTCCCTAATTATATCATAATGATAAAAATAAAATAAAACCCAATTTAATAATCGTATGCCTTCCTTTTTCCCACCATACACCATATATTATCGATGGACAAAACACACTTATCATACCCTTGTAACTCCCCCTAATTATATCATAATGATAAAAATAAAATAAAACCCAATTTAATAATCGTATGCCTTCCTTTTCCCACCATACACAAAACAAAAAATATATATATGACATTCGTCTCCTATGCCTTCCATTAATAATATATAGTGTACCAGAGAAACGTAAATGATATAGCATTGGTGCATCCAACCTTATGGCTCCTGCCGCGTTCGATAAATGCACGTTTGTCCTTCACTTTTGTTCGTCACTATTCTCGGCTTCTGCTCCCGGTGCTCGATTCATCAGCAACTTTTAGTGATCTGACTCCAGCAACCAACAAATGACATCGTTTTGTATGCCTTTGAGGTCATACGAGTGATTATTAGGGTTAGGGTTTCCAAAAAATAATCTGTGATTGTTTGTCACACCCGCATGCATTTGCCCATTTGCCATCGAATCTCTTCTACCATAGCAAATGTTTTTTTTTTTCGGTTTAATTTGAATGCTTTTCACTGACGGCGAAATCCCTCCGGTGTTTCTCACTCGCTCGCTGGTTAAACTTTGTCAGTACTCGCTGGCCTCTTTCATTTACCATATTGTCTCTTTCCCGGCATTTTCATCTTTAACCGCCTGCTCACCGAACCTGATACGCTGCCATATTGCCATATGGGTCGCACTGTTGTTCCACTCGTTGCCCTTTATTAATGGCTGCAAACAATATTTAATAATGCAATGGTGTCCAAAACTGACGCCTACGCCTTTGTTCTCAGTAATATGCCTGTGACATCGCTCTTACTCCTTTGACAATTTACATGAAAATTTCGTTGATCACATGTATTAAACATCTTGGACGTTGAGATTTACGTAACCTCCTCCCCTTTTATTTGCTGATGGTATCGCGGTATTGATCTTGATATTTATTTAAATGAGAACTTTAATAAAATTAAAACTCTCATTCCCGTGCCATCATCTGTTGTTGTCTCCTGGTTCTTCCTCCTGGGTAACGTAAATACGCTGCAGCATAATTTATTTAAACCACCTCCTAGGCATTCAAATCTCAACGACGCTATTTCCCATCACACTATGCTATAAAGTCTCCATTATACGAAACCTTCTCCTCGAACACATGTTGGCATCGCATTCTCTTCCATCTCTCATCGGCGGGTATGCCGCCACGTACTCCATCTTCGTCTCCACTGAACAAGCTGTTTCTCGAAACCCTAACGCTCGAGACGCGTCTTCCCCACGAGCATTGCCTATGTGGGGTCTTGTCATCGAAAAATATTCCACCCTATCGTTATTCCCAACAAGCCGTCTCTGTTGTTCGATTTGGCGGCCTCCGAACCTGCGCATTACACAACCAGCCTAGTATTAGGGTTAATCGAAAATTGAATTTGAAATGCTTTATAACACATAAAGGCCATTCTCTTAATATTAAAGAGACGTAAACTACTTCATGAATTTTTTTTTTTTCTATTTTTATTTCATTAACGTTATTATTATATATGAACCATATATAACAATTTCATTTTATTATTTTTTTTTTAAATATTATATATACATATAATAGAATTATATATAAAGTTTTTATTATTTTTTAATTTTCTTTTTAATAAATTATTATTATTATATTAAATATATATGTAATATATGTATATATTTAATTAATAATAATAATAAATTTTATTATTATTAGTTTTTATATTAAACTTTTATATGTAGACATGAAAGTTTAAGATTTATTTTATTTTAATTTTTTTGTTTACTTTTTAATTATATTATCATAAATATAATTATAATTATGATTATAATGTAATGTAATTATAATTATAATTATAGTTATATAATATTTATTTTTATATATATTATGATATATATGAAACATATCATAATACATAGATTTTAATATATGTTTTTTTATTATTATTATTGATTTGATCAATTTTAAGTGATTGATTTTAAAAGCTCAAACATTAATTTCAATCCAAAAATATTAAAGCCAAAACACACTTGAAATTCAAACCTCAAACCTAAACAACTTACCTTAAGTGGAATCAAGAAGGCAAAACAAATATATGCAAGCCTACAATATAACTACGAGAACTACAAGACAAACTCCAAGGACATAACACTCTCGAAGCGAATCCGCAATGCAAGGTCTTGAACCCATGATTCCATTCACACTCAAGAGGAACTTCTTTCAAGTAGACCAAAAGACTTTCCAAATTGAATAACCTTGGAGAAAGCATGATGATCTCATGATTAAGATGCTATCAAAGATGATCTCTCCAAAACCAATAACATCACTCAAGATAACGTGAATCTCAAAGATGGGTCCCCAATTTTGGGGCTAGTTGTGGAGCAGCCACAACACATCTACATCGACGACCGACTTTGTAAGGGAGTGAGACCAAAATCTACGTCCATCTTGGACAGTAAGAAAGTCTACCACCTTTTCAAGCCCATGGGTTCTAGAATGAGAAACAAGGGAGGAGTACTGCAGATAATCCCCTAAAGGACTTTCCCTGGCTCAAACGTCATTCCAAAAATTAATCGCCTCACCACTTCCAATAATCCAACTACAACAAGACTTGAGGAACCTACGATATTTGATGAGGCTATTCCAAAAGGCCGACCCTCCATTGGGAAGGAAATCTACTAAAAAATAATCAAATTTATATTTAGCCTTAAGGATATTACACCAAAGAATGTTAGAATTCATTGAAACTTTCCACCCAAGTTTCGCCACAAGAGTTTTTTTCATCACGATCGCATTTTTTAGATTGAGACTCCCTTGCCTCTTCCTCTTAAAAATTTTCTCCCACAAGATGCTAATTTTCATTGGACTCTTTCAACAATCGAGGTCCAAAAATCATCCTTAATGCGGCCAACAAAAAGGGGGAGCCCCAAGTAAGTGGCCAGGAGAGAAGAAATATGACAATTTAAAATGTTAGCTATTCTCCTTTGTTGGGTCTCCAAAGTATTAACAAAATAAATGAAGCTTTTTTCAAAATTTATCTGCTACCCGGCAGCCTTCTCGTAGCTTACCAAAATGGACTTCACATCCCTTGCATGGAACATCGATGCCTCACAAGAGAGGAGGGTGTCATCAGCAAACTGTTGGTGAGAGATCGGTGGGCAAGGGAGTGTCTACCTTAGACAAAATCAAAGCTTCGACGAGAAATTTAACAACCAAGTGCCTCCACCACAAGAATAAAAAGGAATGTGGATAGAGGGTCACCTTGGTGCAGACCACGGCATGACTGAAAGAACCCTTCTTGAGATCCATTAACCAAGATAGAGAAGGAGGCAGAAGAAATACAAGCCTCTATGAGCCCCATGCATCTTTCACTAAAACCAAATTTCCTCAGGATGTGAAATAAAAATTACCATGAGACCTTGTCATAAGCCTTGATTACATCCAAGTTAAGGAAGAATGATGCCCACCCGCTATTTTTAACTAAGTGGAGGAGTTCGTGTACCACAATCGCCTCGTCTAAAATTTGTCTACCATGGACAAAGGCACATTGGGCACTATCCATGAGAAGAGGTAGGATAACTTTAAACCAATTGTCTAAGGCTTTATAATAATATTATATATAGTGTTGCACAAACTTATAGATCGAAAGTCGTTGAAAGATGACACATTGTATTTCTTTGGCACCAGGGTCAATAGCATCAAATTCACTAATTTAGGGATGAACATTGAATCATGAGAGTCTTGAATTGTTGCATAAACGTCCAATATGTAGATATGCCAATACTTATAGAAGAAACCTAGATGGAAACCATCAGGACCAAGCACCTTAAGAGAGCTCATAGACTTTAATGCATTAAAAATTTCTTCGTCTAAAAAAGGAGTAACTAGCCCCTCATTCATATCCTTTGTTACCAAAAACAGGATTACCTCTAGCATGAAATTCTCATCATCGATTGCCCTTATCGGTATCAAGCATAAAAGAGAGGAGAAGAACTCCACAGCCTTCTCCCTTATTCAGAAGATATCCAAAGTTGAGCTTCCATCACTAACCTTAATTTCCTTTATGTAATTGTGGCTCCTTCGACGAAGGGTGGAGATGTGAAAAAATGAGAAATACAGTCCCCTTCTTTAATCCAAATTTCCTAAGATTTCTACTTCCATTGGTCTCTTCTTTGGATTGAATATTATGAAGCTTTGCAAGCAAATATCACTCCTCCAAGAGAAGCTCCATAGAACCTCCCTATGTTTCCAATTTGGATTCAATCTCCGAAAGCTGCCCATGAATCCTTTATTACTCTCTTAAAATATTACCAAATGAAAACTTATTCCAAACCTTAATATTGGACCTTAGCCTTTTAAGCTTATTGGACAATCTTTCCATACCCATGCCATTAACCTCCTTCGACCACCAGTCCCACAAAGAGGCATCAAAACCAGGATGCGAGCACCACATCATTTCAAAATGAAATGGGCGGGGGAAAAAAGGTTGATCGTTGGGGACCTCCAACCACAAAGGGTTATGGTCCGAACCAATCCAAGGAAGAGTGGACAAATGGTCATGCAAAAGATATGGAGATAGGAGTTGGACACAAAAACTCTATCTAATCTATTTAGAATCAATTTGGTCCCTTCCCTCCTATTACTCCATGTGAACTTCGAGTGCTTTAAGTCTAAATCTCTTAAACCTATGGTATTAACAAAATCCACAAAATTATTTAGGCTTCTAGAATCCACTTCGTTTCCACCTCATATTTTTGAAGGAAAAAGAGGGGTGTTGAAATCCACCAAAACCACCCATACCTTGTCCTAAAAGGAGGCTCTCATATTGAGTAGAATATGTTAAAATATCCTTCTATAAGTAGGGGAATTCAGTGCATAGATATTAGAGATAACCCACCTTCTGTGGGTTGTATTATACCAGAAAAGAATGTTTATTGCACTTGAAGAGGACGAAACCACATGACCATCAAACTTAGAAGGGTCCCAAAAAAATAAAATACCATTGGCAAAATTGGAAGCCTCACTCGTTGTAAATCTAGAGTGTTTACAAACTACATTATGAACCAAATCCCATGAAGAAGCATTAAGTTTGAACTCTTGGATACACAAAAAATTAGGGGATTTTATTTCCTAAGTGAAGAAAACAAACGCCTTTTGGAGGATCTATTTAGCCCTCTCACGTTCCACGAGCATAGCTTCACTAAGATCAAAAGGAGAGTTTCTTGCTTAACCCTCCAGAGAGCGAAGGTTTAAAGCTATCAAGATTTAGATGCTTATCTCCATTCTCCTCTTCATCAACAAGCCTTGCTTGCCTACCATTGTCCAAAGCCTCCTCCATTTGTTTCTATCTGCCATATTTGCTAGGGGGCTATCCAGACATTTGGATAGGCCAAGGTCCAAATCCTTCTTACGCTGACTTCTTGTCTTTGGACCCCGAAAACCCTTTTCAAAAAATTACTTTAGGAGAGCCCATTGGGCTACCCAAACCACTCAAATACATCGATAAGGAATCCTTGGGGGAAGTACTAACCACCTTGGGAGTAGAAACCACATTCTCCATCGTCATGTCCAAAGCCTCCATGGCCTCCATTTTGAGATAGCCAAATGAGTTAACCAGAGGTAAAGGCAACACTGCCTTCTCGAGCTGGAGAACCACCTCCAGGTGAGGAGTGGGAGCAGAAGCTTTCAATGAGGGGGAGACAACAGTAGGTCTTACCAGATCAACTTGGTCCCTTCCAAAGGGCTTTGATCGAAGACATCATTGGTTGCTCTTTAGAAGGGCTCATAGCCTTATTCTGCCAAACCTTTTGTTTCTTAATAGCAGGTCCCGTGCCCAAAGCAGCCCCTTGAGAAGCTAGACGTTTAGAATACATTGTAGAGGGATTCTAAGGCCGAGACAGAGGATAATATTTTTGAAAATGATTGCTTTGACCATAATTCCCATAGGGGATAGGTTTGTTCTCATAGACCACTGTTTGAACCCAGCAACCCAAATGGGAAACCAATTCAACCGACTTAGGGAGCTTCTTCTCCAAATTCACCATAATACACATACGAAAAAAATGGTGTCTATCTACTGATAGAGAGAGATATTCAAAGGATATGAAGTCTCCTAAGACATCACTTTGAACATATTCTCATGCTAGAGGAAGGTTGGAAATTTTGGAAGCCACACCCAAATGGGAATAAGATTGATATTTTGTGAGACGGGATTAAAATCATAGCCCCAACGACACAAGAACAGGCCACGCTTGCCAAAGAACCAGGGACCCCCATCGAGAATTTTTTGGGAATCAAATTCAAATGAGATCTAGACAAATACTAAATTATGAGGAAGGGATACCAAGGCAAGGGAACCACTGGGCTTCCACCGCGACAGTGCCCAATGCTTGAGGACCTCAAGGTCTAGTCTACCTCCTGAGAACTTTCCCACCAAGTCAAAATATCCCTTCTTCAGAAGAGAAGTCATGATGAAATTGGGAAAACAAATTTAGGACTCTATCTCCATGGAATAGGGCTCTAAATTGTCTTACTCTCCACGGCCAGCAACAACTTCCACAAATGAAATCTTGGGCCTAAACTTAACTCCCTCCATATTGCTTAATTTTCTTGGGACCTAGGAAGAGGGTGAACCCAAACTGTTGAGAGGTCCAGACCCCAAAGGTGGTCCCTCATCGACCTCCTCTATAAAAAAATGTTTCATTAGGTCTATCTCCCACATCACCCTCATCATGCTCTACCCATTAGTACCAATACTCTCACATATATGAGAGATCGTGTTGAAGACCAAATTACATCAAAAAATTATCTAGTCTATACACCTCTCTACCATTTTTAGGTCAAATGATCCACTAAATCATTTAAATTAAGGACAACATTCAAAATCCAATTCAAAACCATCCTCTATCCATCCAAGATATTGTCTATATGGCCTCCATATAATATGATCTCACTCTACATCATATATGGCCTACCTAGCCACCATGAGCACTTCTCTAAAAGGGTGGCATCCAATATCAAAAGAGTGAGCCTACTTATTGGTTTTTGGACCCCCTACATATATGACCTACCTAGGTAAACTAAAAGGATATTGGATAGCAATATGTTCCTAGCACTAAATCTAAATAAGGGTGCAACAAATGAGGCTCTTGGGATATCTCTAGATAATCCTATGTAAAACCTTATAGACATAAGATAAAATGAAAGGACCCCAATAATATTTAACCTATTGGTCCCTCATCCCTCCAATCATGCCAAACCAACCCCATAGTAGCATATAGTTTCTCATGTACCCAAGTAGTAAGCCATAAATAATAGCACTCAATGAAGTGATCAATCTATCAATCTAGTCAATAGCAAGCCTCATGTTGATGTGAATCCCATATCAACCTATGTACAAAAATGGGTGTCTAAATTTTCTCCTTTTTGATGCATTTATTTCATAATAAACGTATCAAAAATAGACATAGATGTCTAAATTTTGAGACAAGAATATTTATTATTGCTTATGTTTTATGATGCAAGATGAGTGATGCAAATATTGTTTGATTAAAAGTGATGTTAAAATTTATTTCAAACAACATTAAATCTTCGATGACCTAGTGCGCCCCCTCAAGTTTCAAAGAAAAAATCAAGTTGGACTAAGGAAACTCGACTTGATTATGATCCACATAGGTGTAGTGATGAAATATTAGGATATATGTTTAATGAAAAGGATTAAGATTAATATGGGTTCTTTTAATGATTGATTAAAAGAGGAAAAGATAAAATGATGAGATATGAAATATGAAATGGGATAAGGAGATGATAAGAGGATTTGTCAAGGTGAGATGGGATTTGAATGCTTATAGATATATATATATATAACTATATACAAAGATATTTACCCATGGGAGACTTCAAATAGCTTTTTGACTTACCTTTGAATAGATGCCTATTTGCCTAGCCTTTAGAAAAATTCTTAGAGGGCTTTTGTATAGACAAATTTAATATAGCTTTTCTTGAAGTACTTTTATTAGATTACCTAGGGGGAGTTTAATTAGCTTTTGATCTACCTAGAGGACTTTTAATAGCTTGTTATGTTACAAGATATGTACAAATATATACATATAATTACAATATTTTCCTTTAAGTAGATGTCTATTTGGAGGGCCTTTAGATAATGCTTAAAGTTTTTTTATTAGATTTTCCTTTAAGAAAATACCTATTTATAGGTCCTTTAGATAATTCTTAAATAAATTTTGATAGTTAATGATTTGAGACTTGCCTTTAGACCAATGCTTAAATATTTTTTTATATAATATGTTGATTCACCTTTAGACAAAGCCTTATACCTAAAGGTTTTATTAATTTTAGATTTCCATGTTAGCCTTAGGGCATTTTGATTTGCTCTACCCATTAACCTTAGGGTATATTGATTTTATAATTTACCTCATAGATAATTATCATAGAGAACTTATGATTTATTAGTGTGGCAATAAATGATGTCCCTAGTTAGGAAGATAATTTCCTTGCTGACCAGTTGCCCCCAAAAAAAATTTTTGTGGGCTAGTAGCTCCTACAAAACCTTTTGGTATTCATCATGTAGCCATGGACAAGAAAGTTGATTTGATTTAGCTTTTATCACTAGCACCTATAAACTTCATATTATTCATCTTGTGGCATGAAATTTGTAGTTTGGAAGACCTGATAAATATGATTTTGAGATAAATCATATTGAGCTAGATAGAAATATTGATGATAGATATAGAAATTGATTGTTTAGACCTATAGGGATAGATGGATTGTTGTGCAAACCTTGATTTAATTTACAAAGGTGGTATTGAGAGGTGTTGGTCATCAATATTGCATCATGTCGAGGATGGGAATGGACCAGCACTAGCATAGAACGATCGCCAAGTCAGGGTGGGTTGGTCGATCTCTGAAGGAGACCGGTTCATCAAGGGTGGTTCCATCTATCTATTTCACAAAGTACAAAAAGGGAAAGAGAGGAAATATATGGGAAAATGGTCGTAGTCAGAACTCAAAAGGATGGGTATAGCCACATCAAGACACATGTAGGCACAACACCACTAGAAAAAGCACAAATCTAGCACCTAACATATCAGCCTATGATACCGTCATTCAAGCTATTTGAAGTGGTGGGTGGAGGGTGAATTCCAAAACCATCAAATAGGTGCATGAAATCTAGGATGCAGAATTAAAGTGCTCCTATCCAACTAGCTTTAGTAGAAATAATCCCCTAACCCATGATTAAAAATGCATATTCCTGAGTCACTACACAAATTCCATAAAATCCAGACTACATATTAATATGAAACCACTTAAATGACTAAAGTAGAAATAAGCATTCATATATTTAATAAAAACATGAAGGCAAAATCGAAAACCAAATAGTGATGAATGTATATTTACAAAGTGGTGAAAACCTTACATATGAATTGTAATAGCTAAAGAGTTGCTCTTAGGAATGACCAACATTCTACTATTTATAGTTATTTTTACATTAAATTAAAAATTTGAACATTAATGGCAGTAGGCGATAAGACAACACTTGAAGATGATAGGCGCTCAACTGGTACGTTGTTCCTCGGAATGGTGTTGATCTTATAGAAGAAGGTAGATGCATTTGGTTTGATCTAGGCCCTTGGATCTGCTAACATTTTTATCCAATTTATTAATTCTCATCTACCTTATCCTTTTACTTGATTGGTGATCCCCTGGTTATGCAGTGAATGACTAGAATTAATCACCTTGGGAGAAATGTGCCTTAAATCTATCACTTCTATGTACGAGCGCCTGGTAATAGTGAGCTACGGTAGTGAGTACATCTTCTACTTGAATTTCAAGTGATAGCGGGAGCTTTGCATGTTTGGTAGGTGCTTTCTTTGTCCTTATTTTTACCCATGGAGGCATCAGGGAAAAGGGTAGACATTTGTTCAAACTTCCACCCAATCTGTACTTGCATCTTCCACCCAAGATGGGCGGGAATGTTTATCTTCCCCAAAAGTAGGGTTATATGACTTTTTTGCCCTTGTTATCTCCTTGAAAGGTCCACCCAACCAATGGATAGACCTTTTGGATAATTCCTCCCAAGACCAAGGGCATATCGTCCACCCATTTTATCATCTACCATGCTTCAATCCACCATCCGCCCGCTGCTTTAGGCCACCCATCATTGCTACTACCACCACTTTATATCTTTCACCCATCCATCAATGTTCCTCAAAATTTTAGTGGCCACTTTGAGAAGCATTATCTTGAAAAAAAATGATGTGGGTGCAAAATTGCACCCACACTCTTGATGACTCACAAGGACTTTTCCCCTTCGGTAAAGTAGGACCCAGAAGGCTACATATTGAAACACACAATAAAATATAAAAGGTAGCAAAGAGGGTACAAATAAAATCAATCAAGGGATGTTGCAAAACAATAGAGGAATAAATCCAAAGGTGAATCAAAAATAATGGGAGTGAAGGCAGAAGAGAAGAAAAGAAGGGAGACAACAAGTGGAAAAAACAAGAAACAAGAGGGAGATAGTAAGGATAACAAGAGGGAAAGATGGAAGGGAGGAAAAAATGGGAAGCAACAGAAAAAATAGAAACAAAAGGGAATTTGATCCATGGGACACCCCCGTAGACCGCATTCCAATTCCAATGCACCTCTTTTTGAGGCAATCGCATGAGAACCTCATTTTCTCACCTCCACTCTTCTAGTGAATCTTCAGTCATAGTGCCATTATCAACTTCATATTATTTAATTCATGCTACTTCTACCCTTTGAGGTACCTTTTATATACCAAATTTTACATCATATGAGAAGTGGATACTGCTCTCAAAAAGCAACGGATATCTTTTATGGGATTGCGTAGAGATACCATAATCATGAGCCTTAGATCCATTGGGTATGGTACCATAACAACAAACAAGAGAAAAAAATACTAATAATGCAAATGTGTTTCAACAACAAAATATTTTGACAGTCCTCTCCTAGTCACCAAGGACCAAATGATGCCACTTTGACACGTGCCTTAAGCACCTTTATTTACCAACTAGCTTATGTACACAAAATTATGACATGAGTGGCACACCACAACCATTGATTCATTTTGGATTTTATCTAGTGAATCTGTAATGATTGAACCATATTGAATTAAACTTTAGATGCTCTTTGTAGTCCAGTTGACATTGCCAAACCTTCCAAGATGTGAAGTACCCACAACTTGGTAAATCATCATGCATACCAGTACTTATGCAATTGATGATCAATAAGATAATGAATTTTTCCATGTGTGAGCCCTCATTTCATGTTGTTTCATATAGAAACAGGCTTCGATGTTGCTACTCCTTAGGATCCACCTACTGTGAAATCTTGGCTTTGCACGCCTCCACCATCCTCATGTATTTGTTAACACATGATTCATTAATTGAACCTGCTACTGATGGGACCTCCTTCAAAACTAGATGTAGATCAGCTACGCCATCTTGGAGATGACTTGGCCCTTTCTCATCATGTCTCTGGATACAAAAAGGTTACAAAACCACTCTCTCTTTATGAGTGGAATTCCCACCCTAGTCCAGTCCCTCCATTTTTTGAGAGTGTGAAAGCAATAAAGTTTTAACTTTCAATGCTGGTGCTTACACTTCTCCTGCATTGGATTTAGAAGAAATATTCTCCTTATATTCCATTGAACTATAGCCTTTTCTCCTGTACAGCTTGAGATGACATCCATGGTGGGTGTTGTACAGTAGAGAAGGAAACAACAGCAGTTGGAAAAGAGGATGGGAGGGTGGAGTCATCTGAAGATGTCTTTCCTATTTCAAGGAGTCACTCTACCCATAAGACCTAAAATATTTTAGGGAATATCCTTTCTACATAATGTAGCAGTAGGAGGCTTATATTTGAGCTAAAATCTTGAATATAGTATAGGTGAGCCTAAGAGGGAATCGTTTTCCAGTACCAGGTTATAACAGGTACTAAGGGGGCATCCTTTTCTAGCTCCTTTCAAATCAGATGTTGAAGTCTATGATAAACTCAAAAGGTGCCCTCTTGATGAATAAGAGGTGCATCAAGAGTTGGAAGGGATCCAAGAAGTCAAATATGTTGATGAGAGCTCCCAGCAAATCCACTCATAAACAAATGGTCTTCTACCCAAGGGATTGGTATTATAGCAGAAGCATTCCTTCTAGTGGTAATATCAAAAGCCTAGTCATAACATCTTCATGGGTTATACCATGGATGGGCGCTAGTGCGATAACATCTTCTAGATGTTCTCAAACAATTCCCAAGATGCCATTATATTTAGATAGGGATTTCAGGGAACCCTTGGGAATATCATGCCAACATTGGACGTTCAGTGGACTGGGGTTATTCCACTGGTAAAAGCATGGTTGAGCCATCTTGGAACCAGTATTCAGAGGTCTCGATTTTTCTATTAGATTTGAAGTTGGAGTTTCCATATGAACATACTATCTCCGCTAGAGAGGTCAAGGTTGTTCATCATACCTTAAGTCCTCCAGGATGTTTAGATCTTCAGCATGAGTAGACAATTGGTCTCATGATCTAGGAGTGCCATACAATCAAAGTTTCCATGTGATATTGAGAGGATATAGGCAAACCAGAGTGTCACCAAACTCTAATTTCCTGAAACACATAAACTTATTGAGTTTCCTAGTTGAATCACCAATAGTTGTTGGTCACCAATCCAACACAGCATGAAGTGCGAGGGTGGACCAGTGTCAGCATATAATAGATGTCGATTTGGTATGGGGTGGTCGATATTTGAAGGAGGTCGGTTCCTCAAGGGTGGTTCCAACTATCTACATCACAAAGTGGGAAAAGAGAAAAGGGAGGAAAGATATAGGAAAATGGTCATATCCATAACTCATAAGGATGGGTATAGATGCATCAAGACACATGCAAGTATGACACCATTGGCAATAGCACAAATCCAGCACCTAATAGATCAACCTATGATACCTTCATTCAAGCTCTTCGAAGCGATGAGTGGAGGGCAAATTCCAAAACCAACGAATAGGTGCATGAAATCTAGGATACAAAATTTGAGCGCTCCTATCCAACCAGCTTTAGCAAAAATAAATCCCCAACCCATGTTTATAAATGCACACTCTTGAGTCACTAAGCAAATCCCATAAAATCCAGACTGCAGAATAATATGAGACCACTTAAATGACTAAAGCAAAAATAAGCATTCATACATTTAATAATAATATGAAGGCAAAATCGAAGACCAAAAAGTGATGAATCTATATTTACACAATGGTGAAAACCTTACATATGAATTGTAATAGCTAAAGAGTCACCCTTAGGAATGACTATAATTCCACTATTTATAGGTATTTTTACATTAAATTCAAAATATGAACATTAATGGCAGTAGATGGGAAGACAACACTTGAAGCTGACAGGTGCTCAACTGGTACATTGTTCCTCGGGATGACACTGATCTTCTAGAAGGAGCTAGATGCATCTGGTTTGATCTGGACCCTTGGATCTGCTGATATTTCTATTTAATTCATTAATTCTCATCTACCTCATCCTTTTACTCTACTAGCAATCCTTTGGTTAGGTAGAAAATAATTGGAATTAATCACCTTGGGAGCAATGCACCTCAAATATATCACTTCTACATACGAGCACCTGGTACTAGTGAGTTGTGGCAGTGACTATATCTTCTACTTAAATTTTAGGTGATGGTACGAGCTTTGCACGTTGGGCGGGTGCTTTCTTTGTCCTTATTTTTTCTCACGAAGGCATCAGGGAAGAGGGCAAACATTTGTTCAAACGTTTTCCTAATTTGTGCTTGTATCTTCCACCTGAGATGGGTGGGAGTTTTTATCTTATCCAAGGGTGGGGTTATATGACTTTTATACCCTTGCTAGCTGCTTAAAAGGTCTGCCCAACCAATGGGCAGTTCTTTTGGATAATTTTATCCAAGACCAAGGGCATATCATTTACCCAGTTTATCATCCGCCCTGCTTCAATCCATCATCTGCCTACTACTTTAGGCCACCCATCACTACTACTGCAACCACTTGAGATATTTCACCTGTCCATTAATGTTCCTCAAAATTTTGGTGGTCGCTTTGAGAAGCATCATCGTGCAAAAAAGGATGTGGGTGAAAAATTGCACCCACAAGAGGATCATCTCATATCGATCACCTAGTGTAATACAAGAATAAACTATCCTAACTAGGATAATTATTTACATCATTACAGATCATGAATCAAGATATAAGAAATAGACAACCACATACATTCAATTAGATATAAACTCAAGCAGAATGTAAGTAGAAAGTAATAGGAATTTGAAGGAAACTTACAATCAATGCAAACTCAAATGTAATATCTTTTAAGATGTATGATATCTATTGGTACTTTAAGTTTATTTTCATCAAGTTGACAAGGCGATAAGCTCTTGAACCAAACATGGCAATTATGATGAATGAACCTAACCAATTATTCTCAAACTTACCTTTCACCTCAATCTTAGAACTGGTGTTCTTTTTATTCTTTTTAAGAACAATATCACCAACCTTAAAGGAGAAATATCATACCTTTTTTGCCCATGTTAGATAATATTACATTATTTGGTATATGCTTGTAGACACCAAAACAGCACCAATCCGATTATGTGACTGCTAACACTGATCGCATTGACACACCCATCCCCCAGGGCAGCCCTCAGAGGTTAAACAATGGTCCTAACCACTTTTACAACAATTTTAGAAGGTCATAAATCAATTTGGCACCTTTAGGAACTTTGCTCAGTATCTGTACCACCCTGGGACAAATTCAAAATGGGATCCGTCCCACCCAGGGATGAATTCTAAATTCGCTCTAGGGTAGGACGAATTCCAGGTTCAACAGGAAAAAAGATAAATTGCACCAAATGGTAGCCGAGGACAGTCAATAAATGCCTCTTGCCTTGCATGCGTGTGTAGGTGGGTAGATTGGACGTTAGAGGACTATCACAAGGACAGTCATGGAAGCCCAAGTCAGGGAGGACTTTCCTCCCTCATGGGAAGGCATGACTGCCACATGGCGCTCATGCATGCCCCTCCAAAGAGACCCCCTGGGTCTATAAAATGGTGAACTTTCTCACCCAAAAGAGGATAGGTTGGAAGCATTTTCAAGCAACAAAGTGCTACCAAATTGATACCACGTTTTTACCTTTTGATTCACCTCTTCCACATCCTTGATCTCTTTCGCAAGAGAGGTCATTGGATGGTTATTGGGAGTGTGAATCTAGATCCAAAACCCAACACTTGACCACATAGATCTACCAATTCATCGACAACCCATTACAAGAGATTTTGGGCCCATCCCAAGTGGATTGGTGCCGAAATCAGGTTCCAACGGTGGGTGGCCCGCCCGGGCACCCCGCACTACTGCGAGCCTAATCTTCTTTTTTTAAGAACGATTGGGAATTCATGGCAGATTGTTCTTTTGTCATTTGTTTATTTTGCATTCCATCTTATGTTATTTAAATAGCTTGTCATTTCGATTTCATAATGCTATGATCAAATCTTATCATGTTTTGTCGCTTTTGTTGTCCTCACTAACTTGCAGGTAGTAACGTCAAATTCCCATTGATGGAGGTCAAATTGGGGAAATCTGACCATCTGGGTCTTCCCAAAATGCCCCCAATTAGCTAACCCTCATCACCCTCATCATGCTCTACCCATTAGTACCAATACTCTCACATATATGAGAGATCTTGTTGAAGACTAAATTACATCAAAAAATTATCTAGTCTATACACCTCTCTACCATTTTTAGGTCAAATGATCCACTAAATCATTTAAATTAAGGACAACATTCAAAATCCAATTCAAAACCATCCTCTATCCATCCAAGATATTGTCTCTATGGACTCCATATAATATGATCTCACTCTAAATCATATATGGCCTACCTAGCCACCATGAGCACTTCTCTAAAAGGGTGGCATCCAATATCAAAAGAGTGAGCCTACTTATTGGTTGTTGGACCCCCTACATATATGACCTACCTAGGTAAACTAAAATGATATTGGATAGAAATATGTTCCTAGCACTAAATCTAAAGAAGGGTGCAACAAATGAGGCTCTTGGGATATCTCTAGATAATCCTATGTAAAACCTTATAGACATAAGATAAAATGAAAGGACCCCAATCATATTTAACCTATTGGTCCCTCATCCCTCCAATCATGCCACACCAACCCCATAGTAGCATATAGTTTCTCATGTACCCAAGTAGTAAGCCATAAATAATAGCACTCAATAAAGTGATCAATCTATCAATCTAGTCAATAGCAAGCCTCATGTTGATGTGAATCCCATATCAACCTATGTACAAAAATAGGTGTCTACATTTTCTCCTTTTTGATGCATTTATTTCATAATAAACGTATCAAAAATAGACATAGATGTCTAAATTTTGAGACAAGAATATTTATTATTGCTTATGTTTTATGATGCAAGATGAGTGATGCAAAGATTGTTTGATTAAAAGTGATGTTAAAATTTATTTCAAACAACATTAAATCTTCGATGACCTAGTGCGCCCCCTCAAGTTTCAAAGAAATAATCAATTTGGACTAAGGAAACATGACTTGATTATGATCCACACAGGTGCAGTGATGAAATATTAGGATATACATTTTATGAAAGGGATTAAGATTAATATGGGTTCTTTTAATGATTGATTAAAAGAGGAAAAGATAAAATGATGAGATATGAAATATGAAATGGGATAAGGAGATGATAAGAGGATTTGTCAAGGTGAGATGGGATTTGAATGCTTATAGGTATATATATATATACAACTATATACAAAGATATTTACCCATGGGAGACTTCAAATAGCTTTTTGACTTACCTTTGAATAGATGCCTATTTGCCTAGCCTTTAGAAAAATTCTTAGAGGGCTTTTGTATAGACAAATTTAATATAGCTTTGCTTTAAGGACTTTTATTAGATTACCTAGGGGGAGTTTAATTAGCTTTTGATCTACCTAGAGGACTTTTAATAGCTTGCTATGTTACAAGATATGTACAAATATATACATATAATTACAATATTTTCCCTTAAGTAGATGTCTATTTGGAGGGCCTTTAGATAATGCTTAAAGTTTTTTTATTAGATTTTCCTTTAAGAAAATACCTATTTATAGGTCCTTTAGATAATTCTTAAAGAAATTTTGATAGTTAATGATTTGAGACTTGCCTTTAGACCAATGCTTAAATATTTTTTTATATAATATGTTGATTCACCTTTATACAAAGCCTTATACCTAAAGGTTTTATTAATTTTAGATTTCCATGTTAGCCTTAGGGCATTTTGATTTTTTCTACCCATTAACCTTAGGGTATATTGATTTTATAATTTACCTCATAGATAGTTATCATAGAGAACATATGATTTATTAGTGTGGCGATAAATGATGTCCCTAGTTGGGAAGATAATTTCCTTGCTGACCAGTTGCCCCCACAAAAAATTGTTATGTGCGCTAGTAGCTCCTACAAAACCTTTTGGTATTCATCATGTAGCCATGGACAAGAAAGTTGATTTGATTTATCTTTTATCACTAGCACCTATAAACTTCATATTATTCATCTTGTGGCATGAAATTTGTAGTTTGGAAGACCTGATAAATATGATTTTTAGATAAATCATATTGAGCTAGATAGAAATATTGATGATAGATATAGAAATTGATTGTTTAGACCTATAGGGATAGATGGATGGTTGTGCAAACCTTGATTTAATTTACAAAGGTGGTATTGAGAGGTTTTGGTCATCAATATTGCACCGTGTCGAGGATTGGAATGGACCAGCACTAGCATAGAACGATCGCCAAGTCAGGGTGGGTTGGTCGATCTCCGAAGGAGACCGGTTCCTCAAGGGTGGTTCCATCTATCTATGTCACAAAGTACAAAAAGGGAAAGAGAGGAAATATATGGTAAAATGGTCGTAGTCAGAACTCAAAAGGATGGGTATAGCCACATCAAGACACATGTAGGCACAACACCACTAGAAAAATCACAAATCTAGCACCTAACATATCAGCCTATGATACCGTCATTCAAGCTATTCGAAGTGGTGGGTGGAGGGTGAATTCCAAAACCATCAAATAGGTGCATGAAATCTAGGATGCAGAATTAAAGTGCTCCTATCCAACTAGCTTTAGTAGAAATAATCCCCTAACCCATGATTATAAATGCATATTCCTGAGTCACTACACAAATTCCATAAAATCCAGACTACATATTAATATGAAACCACTTAAATGACTAAAGTAAAAATAAGAATTCAAATATTTAATAAAAACATGAAGGCAAAATCGAAAACCAAATAGTGATGAATGTATATTTACAAAGTGGTGAAAACCTTACATATGAATTGTAATAGCTAAAGAGTTGCTCTTAGGAATGACCAACATTCTACTATTTATAGTTATTTTTACATTAAATTAAAAATTTGAACATTAATGGCAGTAGGCGGTAAGACAACACTTGAAGATGATAGGCGCTCAACTGGTACGTTGTTCCTCAGAATGGTGTTGATCTTATAGAAGAAGGTAGATGCATTTGGTTTGATCTGGGCCCTTGGATCTGCTAATATTTTTATCCAATTTATTAATTCTCATCTACCTTATCCTTTTACTTGATTGGTGATCCCCTGGTTATGCAGTGAATGACTAGAATTGATCACCTTGGGAGCAATGTGCCTTAAATCTATCACTTCTATGTACGAGCGCCTGGTAATAGTGAGCTATGATAGTGAGTACATCTTCTACTTGAATTTCAAGTGATAGCGGGAGCTTCGCATGTTTGGTAGGTGCTTTCTTTGTCCTTATTTTTACCCATGGAGGCATCAGGGAAAAGGGTAGACATTTGTTCAAGCTTCCACCCAATCTGTACTTGCATCTTCCACCCAAGATGGGCAAGAATTTTTATCTTCCCCAAAAGCAGGGTTATATGACTTTTTAGCCCTTGCTACCTGCTTGAAAGGTCCACCCAACAAATGGATAGACATTTTGGATAATTCCTCCCAAGACCAAGGGCATATCGTCCACCCATTTTATCATCTACCATGCTTCAATCCACCATCCTCCCGCTGCTTTAGGCCACCCATCATTTCTACTACCACCACTTTATATCTTTCACCCATCCATCAATGTTCCTCAAAATTTTAGTGGCCACTTTGAGAAGCATTATCTTGAAAAAAAATGATGTGGGTACAAAATTGCACCCACACTCTTGATGACTCACAAGGACTTTTCCCCTTCGGTAAAGTAGGACCCATAAGGCTACATATTGAAACACACAATAAAAGATAAAAGGTAGCAAAGAGGGTACAAATAAAAGCAATCAAGGGATGCTACAAAAAAATAAAGGAATAAATCCAAAGGTGAATCGAAAATAATGGGAGGGAAGGCAGAAGAGAAGAAAAGAAGGGAGACAGCAAGTGGAAAAAACAAGAAACAAGAGGGAGATAGTAAGGAGAACAAGAGGGAAAGAGGGAAGGGAGGAAAAAATGGGAAGGAACAGAAAAAATAGAAACAAAAGGGAATTTGATCCATGGGACACCCCTGTAGACCGCATTCCCATTAACATACCCCATCAAGGATCTCAGTGGATTCAAGAATAGACAAAATGCCAATGGCATTTTCCAATTCCAATGCACCTCTTTTTGAGGCAATCGCATAAGAACCTCATTTGCTCACCTCCACTCTTCTAGTGAATCTTCAGTCATAGTGCCATTCTCAACTTCATATTATTTAATTCATGCTACTTCTACCCTTTGAGGTACCTTTTATATACCAAATTTTCCATCATATGAGAAGTGGATACTGCTCTCAAAAAGAAATGGATATCTTTTATGGGATTGCATAGAGATACCATAATCATGAGCCTTAGATCCATTGGGTATGGGACCATAACAACAAACAAGAGAAAAAAATACTAATAATGCAAATGTGTTTCAACAACAAAATATTTTGACAGTCCTCTCCTAGTCGCCAAGGACCAAATGATGCCACTTCGACACGTGCCTTAAGCACCTTTATTTACCAATTGGATTATGTACACAAAATTATGACATGATTGGCACACCACAACCATTGATTCATTTTGGATTTTATCTAGTGAATCTGCAATGATCGAACCATATTGAATTAAACTTTAGATGCTCTTTGTAGTCCAGTTGACATTGCCAAACCTTCCATGATGTGAAGTACCCACAACTTGGTAAATCATCATGCATACCAGTACTTATGCAATTGATGATCAATAAGATAATGAATTTTTCCATGTGTGAGCCCTCATTTCATGTTGTTTCATATAGAAATAGGCTTCGATGTTGCTACTCCTTAGGATCCACCTACTGTGAAATCTTGGCTTTGCACACCTCCACCATCCTCATGTATTTGTTAACACATGATTCATTAATTGAACCTGCTACTGATGGGACCTCCTTCAAAACCAGATGTATATCAGCTAAGCCATATTGGAGATGACTTGGCCCTTTCTCATCATGTCTCTGGATACAAAAAGGTTACAAAACCACTCTCTCTTTATGAGTGGAATTCCCACCCTAGTCCAGTTCCTCCATTTTTTGAGAGTGTGAAAGCAATAAAGTTTTCACTTTCAAGGCTGGTGCTTACACTTCTCCTGCATTGGATTTAGAAGAAATATTCTCCTTATATTCCATTGAACTACAGCCTTTGCTCCTGTACAGCTTGAGATGACATCCATGGTGGGTGTTTTACAGTAGGGAAGGAAACAACAGCAGTTGGAAAAGAGGATGGAAGGGTGGAGTCATCTGAAGATGTATTTCCTATTTCAAGAAAGAGTCACTCTACCCATAAGACCTAAAATATTTTAGGGAATCTCCTTTCTGCATAATGTAGCAGTAGGAGGCTTATATTTGAGCTAAAATCTTGAATATAGTATAGGTGAGCCTAAGAGGGAATCATTTTCCAGTACCAGGTTATAACAGGTACGAAGGGGGCATCCCTTTCTAGCTCCTTTCAAATCAGATGTTGAAGTCTATGATAAACTCAAAAGGTGTCCTCTTGATGAATAAGAGGTGCATCAAGAGTTGGAAGGGATCCAAGAAGTCAAATATGTTGATGAGAGCTCCCAGCAAATCCACTCATAAACAAATGGTATTCTACCCAAGGGATTGGTATTATAGCAGAAGCATTCCTTCTAGTGGTAAGATCAAAAGCCTAATCATAACATCTTCATGGGTTATACTATGGATGGGCGCTAGTGCGATAACATCTTCTAGATGTTCTCAAACAGTTCCCAAGATGCCATTATATTTAGATATGGATTTCAAGGAACCCTTGGGAATATCATGCCAACATTGGACGTTCAGTGGACTGGGGTTATTCCACTGGTAAAAGCATGGTTGAGCCATCTTGGAACCAGTCTTTAGAGGTCTCGATTTTTCTATTAGAGTTGAAGTTGGAGTTTCCATATGAACATACTATCTCCGCTAGAGAGTTCAAGGTTGTTCATCATACCTTAAGTCCTCCAGGATGTTTAGATCTTCAGCATGAGTAGACAATTGGTCTCATGATCTAGGAGTGCCACACAGTCAAAGTTTCCATGTGATATTGAGAGGATATAGGCAAACCAGAGTGTCACCAAACTCTAATTTCTTGAAAAACATAAACTTATTGAGTTTCCTAGTTGAATCACCAATAGTTGTTGGTCATAAATCCAACACAGCATGAAGGGTGAGGGTGGACCAGTGCCAGCATATAATAGATGTCGATTTGGTATGGGGTGGTCGATCTTTGAAGGAGGTCGGTTCCTCAAGGGTGGTTCCAACTATCTACATCACAAAGTGGGAAAAGAGAAAAGGGAGGAAAGATATAGGAAAATGGTCGTATCCATAACTCATAAGGATGGGTATAGATGCATCAAGACACATGCAAGTATGACACCATTGGCAATAGCACAAATCTAGCACCTAATAGATCAACCTATGATACCTTCATTCAAGCTCTTCGAAGCGATGAGTGGAGGGCAAATTCCAAAACCAACGAATAGGTGCATGAAATCTAGGATACAAAATTTGAGCGCTCCTATCCAACCAGCTTTAGCAAAAATAAATCCCCAACCCATGTTTATAAATGCACACTCTTGAGTCACTAAGCAAATCCCATAAAATCTAGACTGCAGAATAATATGAGACCACTTAAATGACTAAAGCAAAAATAAGCATTCATACATTTAATAATAATATGAAGGCAAAATCGAAGACCAAAAAGTGATGAATCTATATTTACACAATGGTGAAAACCTTACATATGAATTGTAATAGCTAAAGAGTCACCCTTAGGAATGACTATAATTCCACTATTTATAGGTATTTTTACATTAAATTCAAAATATGAACATTAATGGCAGTAGATGGGAAGACAACACTTGAATCTGACAGGTTCTCAACTGGTACGTTGTTCCTCGGGATGACACTGATCTTCTAGAAGGAGCTAGATGCATCTGGTTTGATCTGGACCCTTGGATTTGCTGATATTTCTATTTAATTCATTAATTCTCATCTACCTCATCCTTTTACTCTACTAGCAATCCCTTGGTTAGGTAGAAAATAACTGGAATTAATCACATTGGGAGCAATGCACCTCAAATATATCACTTCTGCATACGAGCACCTGGTACTAGTGAGTTGTGGCAGTGACTATATCTTCTATTTAAATTTTAGGTGATGGTAGGAGCTTTGCACGTTGGGCGGGTGCTTTCTTTGTCTTTATTTTTTCTCACGAAGGCATCAGGGAAGAGGGCAAACATTTGTTCAAACGTTTTCCTAATTTGTGCTTGTATATTCCACCCGAGATGGGTGGGAGTTTTTATCTTATCCAAGGGTGGGGTTATATTACTTTTATACCCTTGCTAGCTGCTTGAAATGTCTACCCAACCAATGGGCAGTTCTTTTGGATAATTTTATCCAAGACCAAGGGCATATCATTTACCCAGTTTATCATCCGCCCTGCTTCAATCCATCATCTGCCTGCTGCTTTAGGCCACCCATCACTACTACTACAACCACTTGAGATATTTCACCTGTCCATTAATGTTCCTCAAACTTTTGGTGGTCGCTTTGAGAAGCATCATCGTGCAAAAAAGGATGTGGGTGAAAAATTGCACCCACAAGAGGATCATCTCATATCGATCACCTAGTGTAATACAAGAATAAACTATCCTAACTAGGATAATTATTTACATCATTACAGATCATGAATCAAGATATAAGAAATAGACAACCACATGCATTCAATTAGATATAAACTCAAGCAGAATGTAAGTAGAAAGTAATAGGAATTTGAAGGAAACTTACAATCAATGCAAACTCAAATGTAATATCTTTTAAGATGTATGATATCTATTGGTACTTTAAGTTTATTTTCATCAAGTTGACAAGGCGATAAGCTCTTGAACCAAACATGGCAATTATGATGAATGAACCTAACCAATTATTCTCAAACTTACCTTTCACCTCAATCTTAGAACTGGTGTTCTTTTTATTCTTTTTAAGAACAATATCACCAACCTTAAAGGAGAAAGATCATACCTTTTTTTCCCATGTTAGAGAATATTACATTATTTGGTATATGCTTGTAGACACCAAAACAGCACCAATCCGATTATGTGACTGCAAACATTGATCGCATTGACACACCCAGCCCCCAGGGCAGCCCTCAGAGGTTAAACAGTGGTCCTAACCACTTTTACAACAATTTTGGAAGGTCATAAATCAATTTGGCACCCTCAGGAACTTTGCTCAATATCCGTACCACCCTGGGACGAATTCAAAATGGGATCCGTCCCACCCAGGGATGAATTCTGAATTCACTCTAGGGTAGGACGAATTCCAGGTTCAACAAGCAAAAAGAGAAATTGTGCCAAATGGCAGCCGAGGACAGTCAATAAATGCCTCCTGCCTTGCATGCGTGTGTAGGTGGGTAGATTGGACGTTAGAGGACTATCACAAGGACAGTCATGGAAGCCCAAGTCAGGGAGGACTTTCCTCCCTCATGGGAAGGCATGACTGCCACATGGCGCTCATGCATGCCCCTCCAAAGAGACCCCCTGGGTCTATAAAATGGTGAACTTTCTCACCCAAAAGAGGACAGGTTGGAAGCATTTTCAAGCAACGAAGTGCTACCAAATTGATACCATGTTTTTACCTTTTGATTCACCTCTTCCACATCCTTGATCTCTTTCGCAAGAGAGGTCATTGGGTGGTTATTGGGAGTGTGAATCCGGATCCAAAACCCAACACTTGACCACATAGATCTACCAATTCGTCGACAACCCATTACAAGAGATTTTGGGCCCATCCCAAGTGGATTGGTGCTGAAATCAGGTTCCAACGGTGGGTGGCCCGCCCGGGCACCCCGCACTACTGCAAGCCTAATCTTCTTTTTTTAAGAATGATTGGGAATTCATGGCAGATTGTTCTTTTGTCATTTGTTTATTTTGCATTCCATATTATGCTATTTAAATAGCTTGTCATTTCGATTTCATAATGCTGTGATCAAATCTTATCATGTTTTGTCGCTTTTGTTGTCCTCACTAACTTGCAGGTAGCAACGTCAAATTCTCATTGATGGAGGTCAAATTGGGGAAATATGACCATCTGGGTCTTCCCAAAATGCCCCCAATTAGCTAACCCCTAAGTTTGCAGGTCGTTTGGAGCTCCCGAGATGCAACATTTGGGAAGTATCACTTTGGCATTTTGTTGCAGGCGAATTCATCCTACCCCGGGACGAATTACCGTCGAATTCGTCCCGCCTAGGAGCGAATTCGAATTGATGATGAATTTTCTGACTGTTTTGATGGAAGTGTCCCTCTGGTAATGTTCCTTGGTTCCTGTCAAATTTGCAGATTGTTTAGAATCGGTTTATTTATCGTTGTAATCAATATTTTGCATGCATCTTCCATTGTTTTTAGAGAACAAACATTTCATCTTTGCAACAGGTGCTACTAATGATTTTGTTGTTTCTTTGAATGCAGGAGGAGCAGCAAGGATCAATGATTCATTCACACCAGTGGTGGCAACACTTTGGCCCACCCATTTTGCATGTGGGCACGCGAAAGAGAGATGACTTTCCATTGATGTGACCAAGAGACAAGTTTGATGCTCCTCTCCCCTAAAAAGGGAGGAAGCTAATTGTAACCAAATTTGAAATACATCAATAAAATAAGAGGGTTGTTTCGTTCCATTTGGGTTTCAATTTGTCTATGCTTTCTCCATTTTACGCATTTCTAATTTGTAGCATCAAGTTTAGTTTCGTTCTTGCATCATGTTTGGAGTTTTCCCTTTTTGTTTCCGAAATCTCGTGCTTTCAATGCTAAAGTACACCATGGTCCAATTATACATTTATAAAAATTTAGATTAGAGTGTGAGTTATTAGATTATGTGTGCAATTTATATTCCCCTAAAGTATGTATTAATGTGTAGGATGAGTCCAATTGTCACATAGTAAAGTGTGCAAGTGTTTAGAGTGTAATATTGTGCAAAGTATCATGTAATAAAGTGTGCAAGTGTGTAATTTGGGAGAGTGTGCAATGTGTCATGTAAGTAAGTGAAGATTCATGTATACAAGTGAAGATGCAAATTCAATAGACATGAAAGGTTTATCTTATGTGTGGAATAGAAAAGGATGCATTTCTTGGATATGTGAGAAAAGCAATAGTCAAGTATTGAAGAGTAGTAATTTTCTAAGGTTATATTATGGAGATAATGCTCCAAGTATTGTAATCAATAAATATTGAACATTTTTAATACAAGAGATCTTTTATATTTGATTCATCAATAATACAATGGGTTTGTTTATTGTGTTATATTATTATTGTTGTTTCATGACTTTTATGTTTATTGATATTGATTAAAGACATCGAATGTTCATATATTGAGTTTGTTAAATATCCTATATATTGGGACCTATGATTAAATCTGGCTAGAAATTCAATAATGATATCAAAGCCACACATCCTCACTCTATGTGAAGAAATTCTGGTGTGAATTCAATTGATAGTGCACCGAGGAGAAGATAAAATAAAGGGTTGATTTCACCCTAAGAAATATTGAGAAAGCTTGAGGAATATTGCATTAAGAAGTTGAAAAGAATGGGTTGATATTTCACCCTAAGTTTGCAATATTGTTGGTGAAGTCACCAAAAATAAAATTCATCATGTTGAAGATAAAATAAGCGATGGAATTATTGAACTAGAGAAAATAAGTAAAGGAAGTTGTTGGTCATTGAAGTCAGACTGCTAAATGTTGGAAGTTGTGAAATAAAAGAGCTGAGTCAAAAGAAGTAAAAATAATAAAAATCAAATGTATTTATGGAAGCCACCACACACTTAAAAATTTTGTGAGCAGTGTTCTAGGTAAATTTAATATCAATAAATACTTGGATTTATCTATAATATAGAAGAGGCATATTGAAGACTCAAGTGTCAAAAATACTGAGTTGAGAGCAAAGAATATTAGAGTTCCAAAGTGCCATAGAGCCATTGAAGGAGCCTTAAAATAATTTGATATGACATCTAAAATCATTTAATAAAAGTGAAAAGTATGTGGACCAATGAAAGTCAGCTAAAATATTTGCAAAGCCACTGAAACACTTGATGTTGATTCATGAATATCCTGGCCAAATTTAAGCATCTATGAACCTGCCTAACTTCCTAAAATAGTTTGAAAATGATGCAGTGATTGATAAGGTAAGCTCATAACTTTGGATAAAATATTTATCAAATATTTTGGGCACACTTTAAGGAGTAATGAGGAGGTTATTTAAATTTGCTTTAAGTTGCATTTATTTAATTGCAAATATAATATGGATAATATTTGATTTAATTTTAGGAGAAGTCAATATTGAATGAAATTTTGATTTGGAGTGATAAGGATTGAATAATTTGATAATTGATTGAAAATTTGATTGAAGATAAAAATAAATTGATTGATTAAAAAAAATTGAAGAATTTGAAAATTTTGAAAATTTGATATTTATTGAAAAGAATGTGTGGGAATTATAAGAAGATTGATTGAAGGAATTTAAAATTTGATTATCTGAATATTGAAGAGTTTGAAGAAATTTAAAAATTGCTTGATTGAAAATTTTTTGTTTAAAATTTGGGAGTCATAAGGTATTGTAAATCAAAGGAATTTGTTTTGAAGATTGAAAATTATTGGTTGAAAATTTTGAATATTGTTTGATTGAAAATTTGTTTAAAAAATCTGGAGAAATAAGGAATTTTTACATCAAAATAATTGATTACTTAAAATTTGAGAGAGAAATTATTTTCCAAAATTCATTATGGAATAAATTATTAGAAATGCATTTTTCGATGATTATGAAGAAATGCTAAAAAAACTAAAATTCTATACTTAAAATCTAATGGATAATTTTGATGAGCAAAGAGATATGCCAAATGACTTGAAGAAGAAATTGTCTTTAATTCTCAAAATTCCAAAGATGAGAAGTTTACAACATTCATCAATTATCTTCATGAAAAACTCTTTGGAGCATGGTGGAATTCTCAAAATGCTATTATATTACCTATTGAAGTATGGATAGTGATGTACATGGCATTACTCACTTTTGATATTTATCAAGAAAAAAGACAAGGAAAAACTAAAATGAAAGATGTTAGTTGTGATACAATAGATTGAACTCGGCATATGTTGACTTCAATGTGGAATCATTAAATTCCAATATTCATAGAATATACTATTGTGATGATTTACTAATTCAATATCCAAAATTTACATCAAAAACAAGATCATGACCAAGACTAGGAAGAAGTAGAAAGCAAAATTTTAAAGAAGAAGAAGAATAAGAAGGCAAAGGGACAGAGAAAGAAATTTAAAGACAAAGAAGAGAAAATCAAAGGACTAAATGTAGTAGATGAAGACTAAAGTCTTCAAAAAACAAATAATGTAATACATGGGGTGTTGGAGAATATTACATTATTTGGTAGATGCTAAAGTACCCCCATGGTACAATTGTACATTTGTAAATATTATATTAGAGTGTGAGTTATTATATTAGGAGTATGATTTATATTTCCCCTAAAGTATGTGTCAATGTGTAGGATGAGTCCAAGTGTCATGTAGTAAAGTGTGCAAGTGTGTAGAATGTAAGAGTATGCAAAGTGTCATGTAATAAAGTGTGCAGGTGTGTAATATGTGAGAGTGTGCAATATGTCATATAAGTAAGTCAAGAGTCATGTATACAAGTGAAAATGTAGATTCAAGAGGCATAAGAGGTTTGTCTTATGTGTGGAATAGGAAAGGATGCATCTCCTAGATATGTAAGGAGAGCAGTAGTCAAGTATTGAAGAGTCATATTCTAAGGTTATATCATGGAAACAAGGCTCCATGTATTGTAATTAAGAAATATTTAACATTTGTAATAAAAGAGATCTTGTATATTTGATTCTTTAATAATATAGTGAGTTAGTTTGTTATGTTATATTATTATTATTGTTATTTCATGAATGATATTTTAATTGATATTGATTAAAGAGATTGAATGCTTATGTAGCGACCCTGGGGAAGTGACGGGCCATACACCAACTACTCTACTTGGCAATTCGATTGAATCCTTTAATGTTAAACATGTAATAAATGAAAGGCACAAAGCAGATATAACCAGAATGCAAAGAAATAAATGAATGAATGATTTTTGTATTGATATTATCATAATCCGGTTACATATGGATCCCTCCAAGGGATACCCTTTGTTTGATAAATGATTTTACACACAAAGAGGGCAGCATGTGTCTAAAATAACCCCTCACATAGGGGGCACACTTTATAAGGCTTCTCGATGATGCACACAAAAATGTATGAGGGCTTACAGATGCTTCCTTATCTAGGTCTGATTGCTATAGGAATCCTCTTGCACTCGTATGGATTTTCTCGATGAACCTGTAGCCCTGAAATCAATGAAACAACAACACACACATAGATGTCTAAGATTGCCTCCCTAGATGAGGTTGTTAGCAATGAATGATCTCAATAAATGTAATGAAACTAGTACTATGAAATAAAATAACTAAAATAAATCTTATGCTACTAAAATAAAATATAAAGTAGAATAAAAGAAACTAACATTTAAAACCCTAGACTAGATTGCGGGCCACTGTCCAGTACAATGGCTGCTAAGGTGAAATCTCTCTCTATTTATCCAATGGCTATGGGCTCAAGTCTTCTACTAATGTTAAAATGATTATCTTATGTGTTCATATTTGCCCTCTAATCTGATAGGGCTCCACTACAAGAATTGATCTCCAAGGGAAGCTCTCCAAGTCTCTAGAAGCTCTCCTCAATGATCCAACTTGTTCAAAGTTCTGATGTATGATGTTCTCTCTCCCTAATTGATCAAATAAAGTCATAGAAGGTCCCCCAAATTTATCAAAGAAGGTCCCCTAGTGATTTTAGGTTTGCTCCTTATAAAGTTTTTGAAGCCCTAGGTCAATGTTCCAAACCCTAGGACTGAATCCCTCATGTGTTCTAGGTGTTAGCATGAGAAGCTCTTTGTTTTTCTATGTTTAACTGAAGTCTAAATTTGGACTGGAGTCTTCCATGTAAACTGATTGTGAGGAGGAATGCAAAGTTGTCTTCGCTCATCCTTATTGCATGCAGACTGCTACTTTCATCCAATATTAGGCTAGACAGGCAGTAAAATGTATTTAAAGCTTAGTCATTTTCATCTGCAATGGCTAAGGTTTGGTCGCTCTAAGCTACAGTGGCTGGATTTTGGCTGCTTTGGTCTACAACGGCCAGGCTTGGATGGGCTAAAAATACCCCATACGAGTGTCCAGAACCACTTTTGGTGTTTGGAAGGTCCCAATTTTTAGTCACATGACCTATGAGTGTGCCTATGTGAGTAGTCTCCCTGAACATGACATTTTTTAGGTGTCTACAGATGCCCTGGATCAAAAACATAGACTGCTATGTTCGCATGGTGTATCATGATCATTGATCTGATCAACGTTGGATGGCCCAATCACGCAAGATGAAAATCATCCTTGAATTATTGCTTCAACATTTGGAAGGCTTTACATAGCATAGGGCTTGCACATATTCAATCGCACGCATTCCTCAGACTCAATCGGGTAGCTTCTATTGCTACAATCAGATCCAATCAGTAGGAGAGCTACAAATTGAAGATGTCATGTTTGTTTATGTTCCCAGCAAATGGGAGAAGTTATGTAATTTTTTGGATGCAATGATTCATAGGACGAACGCAAATTTGACATGATCGAGTGATCTTTTGTTGATTTTGATTATTATTATTTTGAGTATTTGAACTACCCCCTCACACAATGAATTGGTGAGGGAAGGGCAATGAATGAAGCGACAAGTTGCTTGACCATTTTGACTAAGTTTGGTTCCTTTCTAGTGTTTGTTCTTTTAATGGGAAATCCCCCATCTAAGTTTGATTTCAATTATATTTGATAATCATTCATTCCTATCCCGAGGAGCGGTCCGACCATAAATAGCCTTCTTAGGGAGTTAGGATGAGTTATTCTATTTATTCTTGTATTGCATCACTTGGCTCGATGTTTTTGGTGTCATAGGAGAATTAGGATGATTCCTTTGTACCCGTGGAGCAGTCCAACCATCTTGGTCTTCTTCGGGATTGAAGGAGGCACATCGTAATTCTAAAATGAATGTTTTGCCCCAAGTAACCTCATGGTAACTTACTCATCTCGCCGAGTTGCATGGAGTGCAAATCGCTGCAACCGCTAAGTTGATAGAGTAAGTAACTTGATAAGAAGCTTACTTGAAATTTGTTTTTATGTAATTTTTTGTTATTTTGAACATTATGATAACCATGAGTCATCGAAATGTGTTTATTTAATATTTTTGTTGCTTCTCATGGAGAGAATCCTTCCTGTTTTTGCTTATTTTGCTGGTCGTTGTCAGGTCCAATGACCCCTAAATGCCTGCTCGTGGCCGCTCTCATCCTGAGCAGCCAAGAAATTTGGGCTACTGAGGACAGCAGCGGCCAAGGCATAATTTGAGAATATAAAAATAACCTTGGGTTTTTGACCTTTCACTTTCACCAGTTGTCATTTTGTGTTTCAAAGCTTTGTAGTGAAAGTGACTTCTGTGATTTGGAGTGTTGTTGTGACTCGAAGTATCATGGCTGCGCCAGGGCGAGGCATCAACGAGCGGAGAAGCTGGAGCTTCTCGGGTACTCTTTGAAACCTTGACCTTGTATGTTTCATTTTTGGGTAAAATGAACCGCATTAAGTAATCGGTACAAGAAACTCATTAAACTTGTCGATAATGAATTAAACCCGTAGTTAGCTTTAGTTTAGAATTTTATGTGGTGGGCTTGCCCCCATTTGTTATATTTTTATTTTTTTATCATTTTTAGCCTAGGGCATACGTTTCTTTTGCGTTGCCCATTGGCCGCTGCTGCTCAGAGCGGCCAGCTCGGCCTGTGGCTTGGCCGTTGTCACTCAGAGCGACAAGAATTGAATCTCAACGGTTAAAATTTTGACCATTGGGGCTTGGCTGCTCTCAGCTTCAGCGACCAATTCATGGTCACTATAGTCGATAGTGGCTAAGAACACTTGTAAAAAATTTTGATTTTCTTTGCATTTTTGAAGTGATTAACTGATTTTTTCTTAATTTTTAAGTTGATTTTATGAAATTTGTTACATGATTAGGTGCATTTCATTGCTCTTTTTGCTTGGACTTATAGTAGCCCACTATTATATGCATTATTTTCATGTTTCATTATGATTTATGCCTTAGATGCATTGTAGTTATACTTTTTTTTATCTTTTGCTCTTAGATTCTCACTGCTCGGGCTCGTGACCCGAAGCTCACGAATGACCTTCTCCTACTCCTAGATGATATGGACTGGGACTGGCTCAAGACCTGTGAGCTAAATTTTGTCACTAGGCTAACCTACATTATGTTAGATCAAGCTTACCTTACAGCTTTGGCCCATCGATGGAATTCTCGAACCAATACCTTCCACCTTCCTACCGACGAGATGACTATCACAATGGAGGATGTGTATAGGATATTCTAGCTTCCCTTTGATGGAGTGGCCATTACCTCATCAAATACTAATGATCATGATGATGTTTTCCTTTGGGTGTTTGGAAGGTATGTTGCAGATGCCTTCAAGGACACCAAATCTGGTGGTGTGTCTATTATACATTGGTACCGGGAGAAGGTCTTCTCTGTGAGGCATGTAGTGTTGTTGATGGTTATCAGTAAAATTCTTATTCCAGATTGCTCAGGCTTGAGTTTCCCATGGAACCTCATTATTATGTTCCAGGATCTGATGGACAGTGCAAATTTCATCATCTATGCGTGGGGTAGGTCCATGTTGGCCTAGTTCTATGACGAGTTGTATCACATCCACCGACGAGGTCACATCAGCATAGCTTGCAGTTTGCTTATATAGGTTTGGGTATGGGAGCACATCAATATATACCATCCCAAGGGGCTTCCTACCAAGATTAAAGTTATTGAGGAGTGGATGCAGTGCTATGCTACTAAATGGGCTCGAGGGCACGAGGAGTGCAAGAGTCATCCTCATGCAGGGGAGATTTCCCACTACACTACTACTTTTACTAGGCTAAAGGCCAGGGATATCATGTGGCATCTATATCATGAGTGTCCAGTTTGGGATGACCCAACTAGTTTCACAGCTAGGATGTGGTGTGAGCGGTGGCTCATCGATCGTAAGGTTGGCATCAGGGAGTATTTCTTCTACTATTAGGTTTTTCGTCAGTTTGGGCTACAGCAAGATGTACCACTAGTTCCATTTTTGTACAGGTATCTCACAGTAGAGGGAGACCTTCCTCATCCATGGATCATAGATATTTTTGATGAGGAGGATGCCCAAAAAGTTGATCCAAGATTCACTTGGGCAGTCACAGATGCATTTGTGTAGTGGTGGGGGGATCTGATGTGGCATGGTGATGGCAGTTTGGACCATGAGGATGATGGCAGGGATGATGGTGTAGATCCAATGGGGAGCAGAGTCTGAGACAAGACTGAGGTGTGGGGCCAACCAATAGAGCAGGTGGCAATAGAGGAGTAGGAGGCTCTTGAGGAGGATGAGGAGGATGAGGAGGAGTTGGATCCCAAGGAGATGGATTCTCGTCTGAGAGAACAGTTTCATGAGATTGAGGTTGAGCTCCAATCAACCAAGATCCAAGTATAGTAGTGAGATGCCACCATAGCCCGGCGAGATGCTACTATAGAGCAGCTCGCGCTATAGATTTAGGCTTTGTAGGCTACTGTCGGTGGTAGTGCTGCTAGGATGTAGTTTGTTGCTCCTCCTTCTGCACCACAAGGTGATATCGAGGTATATCTTGGGGTAGACACAGGGGCAGAGGTTCTACACCTGTAGGCATTGCTAGATGAGTATGAGGGAAATATCCATGGGTATATCTCCCATATAGCATCTCTTCAGATGCAGCTTAGGAGGTATGGAGTTATCTCAAGGGAGGAACCAGGTGCAGGTGGCTCATAGGTCAGCAAGCACTCCACATCTGGGCAGTCTTCTGTCCATCCTATCTAGATACCGGGGGCACAGGCCCTATGCTCAATTGATTATGCACTTGGATTTCATTTTTGAGGTCTGCTTGACCTATATGACTATAGCCTATGGGCAATTTTATATATTCATGCACTTTGAGATATGCATTTTGAGACATATTTTGAGACACACATATTTATATGAGACTTTGCATTCATGCTTCATTGTGTGTGTCATTTATTGCTTATGTTTTTATTTTATTTATGCAATGTGATGATGGCATTATGATGAGTTGATATATATATGTTAGATGATAGATGATATTTATGATGATATGGATTTGAGATGGATGCTTATGTATGTATTTATGTAGATGCTTATATGATTTGATTATTGTGACATGATGTGATGTATCATGAGTTGATTTAATGACGGACTTATGATTTTATATATGGATGAATGCAATGATGTGATCTTTGATGTAGATGGATGATTTATGACATTGTGTATTTATGGATGCAATGTTTTCATTAGATACATGTTTAATTTTGTTTTATTGTATGCATCTAACTCATGTTATGATATGGTGAATGCAGTATGTAATATAATGTGAATGAACATGCATGTTTTAATCACTTAAAAAATAATGGATGCATATGCTATCATGTTGACAATTTACGGGTGATACCATAGAAAGTCTAACAATCATGAATTTTAAATAATCATTCTAATCATATTAATAAATTATTTTAAACCATCCATATGTGCGATGTAATGATGTGGAATGTATGTATTTGATGGATAAGCATCTGTAATTTTAAGAAATATAAAATAATCAGTGGTCGTCTAAATATCATTTATGACATACATCCAGTATCTAATGTATTTTATTATTACCCCCCTAATTTACAGAAGTTTATAAAGAAATTTGATGATGTGATTGATGATATGATTTGTTGCTATGTAAGATTTAATTTTGAGGCGTTTCCTGAAACCCAAACACTCTATTCATCCTATCAATAGCTGTATATTGACCATACTAGAATTTTGGAGAAGCAAGGCTTTCATCATGGACCTATAGATTCATTATCCCTGTGTGCAAATGAATATATTTATATAGAACTCAATCATTTCCTCCGATGTTAGGCGGGATTCTTTCAGCCCATTGCTAAGATCGGGGATCCTTAATTGTTCATCTTATCCTATGTTGGACTTAGTTGGATTATACCACTAGGTGACCTTGGGTTACCTAAAGCTAGCTCATCCACATTCAAACATTGGTCTACACAAATTCTAGAAGCTTATGTAATAGACATATCATCATGCGTAAGGATTTCTCCTTCCAATTTTGTGCAGTTCTGAGAATTCCAGGGATTCAAGTTCTATTCCCTTCTTTTCTTCATTTCATTTGGGATATTTTCTCATACCTTAGTGATGAAAATCATTGTTTATTTTAATTGATTTTTTTCTTGAGCAAGGGACCTATGTAGTGATGATAATCACTATTTGCTTTGAACTATGACTTTGAAAATGTGGTTTTGAATTTGTGCTTTGTTTCAAGATTTTTGCTTTTGTTGATGAAAGCAAGGGATCTATGCAGTGATGATAATCACTCATTTCTAGGTGGGGCAGAACTTGTCCTTTTGCCAATTCTCAGCACCTTTGGACTGGTTGCACAGGGGGATAAGCAAGGAAGACCCTTTTTTCTTAAGGTAACCTAGAACGCTATATGCAGCTTTCATCTTCCCTTGTACCAACCAGGATATTAGTGTTTTTAATTAGTGATAGGATTATGAATATCTGAGGTATTCATGACTAGTCCTTACTCTCTACTAATCAATATGGCTTCCCACAAAATTTGATAAGACTACTAGATATGGTTGAAATACCGAAAAATCTTAGCCCGTTTCTTATAGCAACATGATGTGGTTGTATTGAAAAATACAGTTACACACATGAATGAATGGATGAGGATTTGTATTGTGTGGTTGTGATACAAATTGTGGCATTGTTTGCAAGACTGTGATCATGACATATGCAAATGCAATGAATGTAATGCAACTATATGGATTTGGATAGAAGATGCAAATGTTTTTGGATTTTTTATTTTTTGCATTGTTTTTGTGCTTTTGATTTTATGTTGACCAAAGGGCTTATTGTGCCTTTGGGGATTTTAGGGGTTGACCAAGCAGCATGAACATACCCTTGGAGCATTTTGATTGAATTTGACCAAGAGACTTGGATACCCTTGGTGCCTTTGGAGCTCTTTTGATGGAGGTGACCATTTTTTTGCTCTTTATGACATATTTGAATGTTTTTTATTTTATGACATATTTGAATGTTTTTTATTTTATGACATATTTGAATGTTTTTTATTTATGACATATTTGAATGTTTTTTATTTTATGACATATTTGAATGTTTTTGATTTTATGACATATTTGAATGTTTTTTCTCTATGACATATTTGAATGTTTTTGATTTTATGACATATTTGAATGTTTTTTATTTTTATGACATATTTGAATGTTTTTTATTTTATGACATATTTGAATGTTTTTTATTTTATGACATATTTTAATGTTTTTATTTTATGCATGAAATACCTTCAAATGAATGATATTGATAGGTTCAAGCTCCTCAATACCTTCCAAATATGTAAGGCGATATGCTCTAGGCGTAACCTTCTCTGAAATCATGTAGGGGCCTATCCAATTTACCAATCCAATTTACCATAAATTTATCTTGCAAATGCGATGGCAAATTTGAGTTATGTTGGTTTTCTTTGAGCACAAGATCCCCAACTTTGAATTCCCTCAAATGGACTTTACTATTGTATGCTCGTGCAAGGTGATTCTGATAAACGCGAAGATGTTCCAAGGCATTGACTCGTCGATCATCAATAAATATTAACAAATCAAGGCGGCCTTGTCACGCAATATCATCATCTATGAAGTCCTTCAATGCTACGCACAAGGTTGGAATCTCAAATTCTAGGGGCATGATGGCCTCAGTGCCATATACAAGTGAAAATGGTGTTGCCCCAATGGGCACCCGCACACTAGTCCTATATGCCCATAATGCTAGAGGTAACTACAGATGTCAGTCCTTATGATTATCTCTCACTATTTTCCTCAAAATGGAGACGATTGTTTTGTTTGAGGCTTTTGCTTGCCCATTTGCTTGCGGATAATAGGGTGTTGAAAACTGTGTTGGATGTGGTATTTTTCATTAAAGAACACATATTTTTGTTTTTGAAAGATAGCCCATTATCCGATATAATCTTCAAAGGGACCCCAAAATGACTTATGATATTGTGGAGTATAAACCCTACAATCCTTGGTCCAGTTATCGGTGTTAAGGGGATCGCTTCGACCCATTTGGTGAAATACTCGATGGTTGTTATGATGAACCTATGTCAGCATGAGGATGGGATGAAATCTTCCCCACTAAGTCTAATCCCCACTGCGATAAGGGCCATGCTACCTGGATGGGTTGCAAGGCTTGTGATGGCAAGTGGGTGAGGTTTGCATGATGCTGACACTTGACGCATTTCTTGACATACTCACAACAATATTTTTTCATAGCAGTCCAATAGTAACCCATCCTCAAAATACATTTAATGATGGCCATGCCACTGAAGTGACCACCACACGTACCATCATGAGCTTGCAAAATTGCCCAAGATGCTTCTTAGGGCTCAAGACAATGAAGGAGCATTCCATCGTAACCTCGCCTTTAAAGGATATCTCCTAGAAAAATGTATCTTATCACCTTCTATTTAAATGTTCATCTTTCGGAATGTGACAAGCCTTACAACATTATTCCAAGCTTCAGGAAGTCCCACAATTGGGATAGCCAATCCTGATAAGCCACAACTTCTATGGATAAAATGGTATGTTCTTCTTGTGATCCAGAATTTGTGAACATAGATTGGGAAACAATCCTGTGATGAATGGTTGTTCCACACTCCGTAGGACCTTGAGATATCAAATATTCCCAAGGGACTATTTGCAAGAAATATCTAACTTTGAAGGACCAATCCTGATCTGGATCATTTTGAATCATATTGACTGACTCTAAGTTGTCAATAACCTCGCGTTTTATTGCTGAAAATGTGAGCACTTTCACATGAACGGTCGTGAATTCAGTAGAAGGATTCTGAGGGATTAAGGATCCCAAATATGCCATGGTGTTTGCAAATCTGTTTTATGTATGAGGGATTGCCTCGATGTCATACCATTCCAGTCAGGCTAGCTAAGTGTCAACAATATCCTTGTAAGCTTTCAGGAGTGGGCACCTACATTGGAACAATATTTTGACTTGATTCACTATGAGCAAGGAGTCACCAAAGATATTTAATCTTTTAATACCGGTTGCAATAGTTTTTTGAAGTCCCAAGATCAAGGCTTCATACTTTATGTTATTGTTCGTGCAATGGAAGTCTAGCTTGAATGATAAGGGCAATGGAGTGCCCTATTGTATGATAAAGACTATCCCTGCTCCGCCCCCTTGGTCGCACTTTGAACCATAAAAGAACAATTCCATGTATCTTTGTTTCTTAGGTTCTTCAAGTTCCAACAGATCTGATAATGTGAAGACTGCATCATCAAGCAATTCTATAGTGAGATGCCTGCTATCCTGAAGAGATGCCTTTGCTAATTGATCCGCTATGACTTGTCCCTTGATGGACTTTTGGCTTATGAATTCTAGATCAAATTTTGTCAATAGCATGATCCACTTTGCAATACATGTATTATGATATGTCTTGTTCATCATATACTACAAAGGATTTTGTTTTGATATAACGTAAGTTGTATGGCTCAACATGTAGTGTCACAATTTTTTGGTTGCAAAGACCACTGCTAAGCACAACTTTTCTACATACACATATCCTAGCTCATAACTCACCAAGGTGCGACTAATGTAATATACGGCTTGCTCTTTGTCTTGCGCGTTCTTCTGGGCCAATATGGTGTCCAAAGCAAAATCAGTAGCCGACATGTATAGTAAAAATGGTATGTCTGGCCTTGGTGGAGCCAGCACTAGCAGCGTTGCCAAGTATGTTTTGATCTTTATAAAGGCTTGTTGGCCTCTTCATCCCAATGAAATGGGATATCCTTGCATAGCAACTAGTTCATAGGTCAGCATTTGTCCAACAATTGAGAAATGAACCATTTTATGGATGCTACCTTTCCTTGTAGGCTTCTCAACTCCCTAATGTTGGTAGGGGCGTCCATTCTCAATATAGCTTCTACCTTTGCTGGATCGACTTTGATGCCTCTATTTGAAACGATGAACCCTAAGAGCTTACCAAAAGTTATGCCAAACACACACTTCTTAGGAATCAATTTGACATTGTGCTCTATGAGGCGATCGAAGACTTTCATGAGAACTTGAGCGTGCTCTTGCCGTACTAAAGATTTGGCTAACAAGTCATCCATGTAGTCTTCCAAGATTGTGTGCATGTTATCATGGAATATGTATGTCATGGCCTGCTAGTATGTGGCACCAGCATTCTTTAGTCTAAATGGCATCACTTTGTAACATAAATTTCCCCATGGAGTAATGAAAGCAGTCTTATGCTGGTCTTCGGGTTTGATTTGGATTTGATTGTATCCAAAAAACCCATCCATTAGGGAAAGCATCTCATGACCTATAGTGGCATCAACAAGAGTATCAATATTTGTCAATGGGAATGAATCCTTTTGATTTACCCTATTCAAATCCCTAAAAACTATGCAAATGCAAAATCTTCCATCTGGTCTTTCCATGGGCACCATGTTCAAGACCCCTTCAGGATAGTCGATGGATACTATGAAAATTACCTGCAATAGTTTTTGTAACTCGTTCTTTACCATCGATGTGATGGTTGGATGCATTTTCCTTAATTTTTGCTTGACTGGCTTCTTTAGGGGATCCAATGAAAGGTTGTGAACGACTAACTTTGGATCAATCCTTGGCATGTCTTTATAAGTCCAAGCAAAAATATTTGGCCTTTCTTTGAGGAGAGGGATAATGATGGTTTGTTCCTATGGAGATAGAATTTCTTCGAACTTGACTTTCTTTGGTTGAGTAGGATCATCACTGATGTCCACCTCAAAAGTTGCTTCTATAGCCATATACAACCCATACTCTACTTGGTGAGGCATAGGTATCAGGTGAACGTCATCGACGGGGTTTACAGGTCCTACTAACTTAGGATCTAGACCAACATGGAACACATCATATGCATAGCTTAATGCAAAATGGAATGTTTGTAAAGCCTTTTCATTAGAGAAAAGATCTTCAGGCTCTATGGGTGAATCAACACGATCCCAATCAATAGCCTTTATATCAAGGCACAAATGTTTAGTGGGATCTACTGGATTATGAATTGGAGTGGTTAAATCAATGGAGATTGTGTTTATGGATGGAATGAAATCTCCAAAACCACATGGATGAAATATTGTCTTAGAGGTTTCCCTTCTATACTCATGATGAGGCTCTAGAGGAAAAGGAATCTCCAAATTTGGCCCATGAGCTGGTCGGATAATAGGATCGTTGGGCTCTAAGAGTTCCTTGAATGTCGACGGAGGGGGATTGACCATACGATGAATGACATTCAAGTCAACATGTCTCCCCAAAAACCGCAAGCCAGGGTCTATGGTGTGAAGTACCGCTTCTCTCTCTACCAATACATTGACTTACAAAAAATGGTGAGGCCCAAGATAAGCAATATTAGTCGTCTTCAAATTCATTATCACTTATCCAAAAATCGTTAGCATTGGTATGTGGTCCTAAGGTAAGGGGCACATGTCTTGGCCCCAAGTTGGCCATCTCTGTTTTGTCCTCATACTCTTTGTCACTGATACAGATGCCATTTGCATTAGTATGTTACCCCAAGTCATGGGTCCATTGCCTTGTTCCTATGTAGGCTCTCTCTGTTGAGTCCTATGACTCATAGCCATTTTCATCTGATATGAATCCACTCTTGTTGTGGATGGACAAGGTAAATATGTATAAATAGCGAGACCCATGATATGCCAAGCATGCTCGTGCTCATCATCCCATGAGTTGTAACTTGTTGGGGTGGCATCAATTATGGATCTTGGATGATAAGTCTCAGGCGGTGGTATGTTTACCATAGCTACTTATCTATTTCTCGGATATCTTGCACTTGGTGGATGATAGGAAATAAAATCGATGTCTTCTCCTAATCCCAAGCTTAATCTATCTAAGGTTGTTTCTAGAGATTCATCTCAATCTTTGATGTGATAGCCTAACCCAAACCTGTCATATGAAAGCTGGTGTTGCAGCTCGAATGGCCGTCTACGCCCCTGCTCATATATACCAAGACCGTAACCATGCCAATGCTAGTGTTCAAATTAGCTTAGAGTAAACTCAGGATTAGGGAGGTAACGAACATTTACGATGAATAATTATTCATTGTCCTCTTCTTCATTGATGGACTTATGGGCATAGTCTAGTCAAGCATAGACAAAGTTTATCTAATTAGGAGGGATCCCAAGCGGGACCACTATTCCCACTGGTGGTCTTAAGTCTTTTGGTCATCCCATGTCTTGTACATACTCTATGATTGGTGTAAATTTTATGTTTTGTACAAGATACTCTTCTATCCATGTACTTGCCAAGTGTATAGTCACATGCGATGTGGATGATCCTATAGACGATATTGGTGAAGCGGGCTCTTGTATCTCCTCAGCTTGATCTTGGAGATCTTCCTTCTCCATGGGATTTGGACTCTTCTTAGCATCTATGATTAGTGCTTCCTTAGGCTTTCTATCCTCAACCATGCGTGCCTTTAGCTTCTAATTATCTTTAGGTTTAGATGTTGATGGTCTATTAGAATAATTAGTCATTTTGTGTGAAATATGAGGTGTTGATGCAGATGGGTCCTTTTGTACTCCTTTATCTTTGTTATCCAGTTGTATAGTTGGAGATGAATGTACTACCGAGAAGTGGGCAGAAGGAATCATATATTCTCCTAGACAATCCACCTTATGAACATACTTGAATGGCTCTTCATCAGCCAATACCATGTAGACTTTGTTATCATGCACATACTTGACACATTGGTGTAATATTGAAGGAACACACTTTATGTTCCTTATCTAAGGTATTCCTAGGAGGATGTGTTGCATGACCCCTTCCAAGACATGACACGTCACGAGGATGGTCTTATGCCCCACCTTGATAGGTAGGACTATCATTCCCATAGTATTGCATAAAGCATCATTGAAATCCCTTAATGTATAGGCTCTTGGAATGATATTGGACTTGGGGATCTTAAGGTGTTCTATTGTTGTTGTTGTGATGATGTTTATTGACAAACCTGTATCGATCAAGACCCGCTTAAAAGGTAAATCATTGACTAACACCACAATGTGTAGCGGAGGGTCTAGTAAGGTAGTAGGTACTGTCTTAATCTCATAATCATAAAATCGAATTACAGGTTCTTGGCATTCTTGTACTTGTCCCACAAAATGGATGAATGCATTTGGATCTTGTGGTTGGAGTTCAATCGACCTTAAAATCTCCATAAATGTCTCCTTATGCTTTAGGGACTATTGTATGAGCTCATATATGGATATCTTAGCCAAAGTAATTTGTAATTTTTTCTCAAGTCTACTCCAAATAGTTACCACAGGTCAGGTTGGTGGACCTGGAAGGTTGTTTTGTCCCTGCCTCTACCTAGGTGTAACGGGGACATTAATGGGAGCTGTAGGAGGTTGCATTTGATCATACCGTCTACTCTTGGTTGCTATATTGACAATTTCAACCATCCCAATGCACCTGTGGGTAGGCATATCAATTCAGACCTAATTGACTTATGCATCTTGCCCTCTAGGGACCTCATGGTTTTCCAGCGGGTTTTTGTAAATTCCCATATCCTTGTCATGATCCAATGGGTTGTCAACTTTAAGTTCTCCTGCCTCAATAATGTTCTGCATCTGGTGCTTGAAACCAACACAAACCTCAATATTATGTCCTAGTATCCTATGGTAAGGGTAAAATTGATCTTCCCTATATCCTCTTGGCTTAGGATGGTTGGGATCTATAAGAGGTATATCAGGGAACCTGATCTTTCTTGCCTCACTCAATTGGTTGAATATTGATTGCATTGATTCTGTCAATGGTGTGAAATAGCGAGGGGGTTTGTGTTCTTTGCTTCATCCTTGATTGTTTTTTTTATCATAGTTGGCTAGTGGGGGTTGTGCTTGATAATTTTGGTTTTGGTGCATAGCCCCGTCCTTAGGCGCAGCCAATACCACTTGATTAAATGGAGCAGGGTTTGCCTGCTTCTACTTGTACTTGCCTTTTTTGTCATTCTTGTTCCACTCCTTCTTGGTTCGTATTTTGATGGTTCCCTCATATACTTTTATGTCCTTGACGATTTTGACTTGTGCCAAATATTCCTTAAATGAGGGATATTGTTGAAGTTGTAGCAAGAGAGAAATGTGTTTGGAACAACTCTTGGTGAACATATGGACGATCTCTTTTGTGGGGATGGAGAATGATAATTTTGCCATGACTCTTCTCCATCTATTCCCATAATCCATTATTGGCTCATCGTCATAATGTCTCAAATTGTCCAGGTCTAAAAGGTTCACTTTTCTCTTAGCACCAAAAGAGAAATATTTTAGGAAAGCGTTCACTAGTTGTTCTAAATTGAATATGCTATGCTTGGGCAGCTGGTTGAACCATTGGGTGGCGGCACCCAAAAATTTCATTATGAATATCCTTAGCATGAGAGCATCGTTATCTTCAAGATGAAAACATGCATTGATAAAATTGGTAACATGCTCTTGTGCATCCTCTTCACCCTTAAAATTTTCCAACCTAGGCATCTCAAAGTGCTTAGGGTATGTGGGGCTAGGGACAGATAGGCACAATTGTTGATTGTGTATTTTAGTCGATGTTGGTTGGCCACTAGCCGTATCTTGTTTTTCAAAGTCCATATTTTTAGAAAGTGCCTAGAATTCCTTTGAGGTGAGGAGTTCCTCCTCTTGTAGACACCCCTGTAGTGGTAGTGGAGGTAACCCTCTATTCATTTGATTTGCTCTATTTTCTTCCCTCCTATGAGGGGATTCGGATGTGTTTGATCTTGCTCTATTAGGTTTAGCCTTTCCCCTCCAATTGGACTTTGCTCATTATTTGGAGGATGATTTTGTTACAGGTTTTCTTCTTGTCTAGTGTGCTCCTCTCTTGGTGAGTCAGTGCATTGATCTCTTTGATGATCATTTTTATTTTCTTGTTGGTTGCTATGAGCTAGCTATTCGGCTTGCTCTCTTAATTTTTGCTCATGTTGGCGCAACAACCGTTCTCTTTGTTTATCATGTTCGAGAGATTATAGAAGCTCTTGCTCTTTGTGCAAGACTTTTTCTAACAGTCGCATGCAGTTAACTTGCGTGGTCATAGAAGACTCATGCTTATCTGATCTTGTTCTAGTAGTTTTGACTCGTAGTTTCCTCAAAGAGATTTTAGCTGTTTCTTCGCTCTTTCTAGCTAATGTGACTTGTTCAGTATATTTGTGAGTGTCTCTATGATAAAATTTTGTATGTTTACTATGAGGTCGCATTGAGGCACCCCCAGTTTGAGAAGTGGGCTTAGAATTCATGATTTGTGAACTTCCAGATGCATAATTCTCTGTGGCCACGGTTCTAGGAGGTGGCTTCGGGTGCAACCGATCCAACTCATCCAACTGTCTTGTCTTCCATGGCTAATTCTATGGGGTGCCATTTACTCCAATAAGGTCATAGTCTAATGGAATTCTTACTCTTGTTTGAAGGATATCTTCTATTTGTTGTCTATGACTGGATGTATTTCTAGGTTCCTACCCCTTAGTGGGCTGATCTGTTATAAGTGTCTCATTTGAATGTTGGTATTTTAGGACTCTTGTGTGTTCCTTTGGTGATGAGAGTTTGGTGGACCTTTCTACCCTCCATGAGGATGGATATGGGTAAACCTCATCATCCATGTTAAATAGTAGGTTCTAGAACCCTCCTTATGTTTATGTGAGGAGGAAGCTCTTGAAGCTTCCTCATGTCTCTGAGAAGTTTATGTGTATTTAGAGGAAGCCCTTGAGGTTTCCTCATATCTCCTTGATGATTATGGCCATGAGGCCTCTTTGTGTTGATGTGATGTAGTTTCATGATGTGGTTACCTGCTTGGGGTTTCTCAAGGAGGTCCCCCAAGGGTTGAATTATCATCCCTTAGACTCGTGGAACTACGTCTCACAATCTTATGAGTAGGTCTCCCTTGGTATTAGACCGAGGATGTTTACTTCTTGTTTTGACCATTGTTTTTGGGAATTTAGCTTTTGTGTTGCACTTAAATATGATCAAAAAATATCAATCAAATGTTTATCTTGATTACCAATTTAGGTGTGCCCTAAACTGTTTGTTGTATTTTGATGTTTATTGTTTCTTGTTTCTTGTTCTTTCTTTGGATTTAGAATGAGGAGCCTCATCCATAGTGATAATCAATAAAACTCATGCCAAACATGATTTCTCAAAAGATACTAGGGTACACCACTTAAATCCTAGTGGGAGGTTCGCCTAGCTCTTCCACTATGAACCAATGATTGTTCCAATAGTGGGAGACAATTTGAACACAAGTAACTTAGTGTAACTATAAGTAAGTTTTTTAATCCGTTTCTAGGAAGCTCTAGGGGGGGAAACTGGTGGAAGGAGATGAATGCCAATGTCATCAGACTGAATTGAGGGTTGGTGATGAAATCCAACTTCCCAATGTTTAAAATATGTGTGTGAGTGTGTGGGGTTCATTTTAAGTCTGCATGAATAAGAATGCATCATACAGTAGCAATGACTCTTTCATATATGCCTAATATAAAATACATTTTAATTTCAAAAATTTGCATAGCTACTATGAGATTAATGAATGCACTCTATTAGGTGCAAGTATGGCCTTTAGAAAGGCCTTAAAGCAATCAAACAACACACAGTGTCCAACACGTTGGATTCTAGGGTGAACTTTATAGACAGAAGTTGTTGTTCCTACTAACGCCTAGTGGAAAACCTAAAAGGAAACCTAAGATGTGCAAGATGCAAGTTCCTTTTCTTTCATTCTTTCAGTTTTCTAAATTTAAATATGTCTTAATTATCACTGTTTTTAAGAAAATAGAAATATACAGAAGACCATAAAGTTTCAAAAACATTGTACCAACCTTTAATCCATCTCAGAGAATCAATGTTTTGACCTCTGCTGCACTCCAGTTCTGGCCACTGTCAACCAGAGCGACTAATTTCTAGCCACTGTAGAATCGAGTGGCTGACTCTTGGACGCTATAGGCTAGAGCGGCTGACTATTGGCCACTATATATCAAAGTGGCTAAACCTACACATAAAACCCGAGTCAATAAAGTGCTAGAAATTGAAAATAAACTAAAGAACTGGGTAGGAGTCCCACCATCATTGCCATCTGTAGCCTCGAGGAAGCGGCGCGCCGTCCACCAACTACTCTACTTGGTGATTTGATTGAATCCTTTAATGTTAAACATGCAATAAATGAAAGGCACAAAGTAGATATAACCATAATGTAAAGAAATAAATGAATTAATGCTTTTTGTATTGATATTCTCATAATTTGGATACATATGGATCCCTCCAAGGGATATCCTTCATTTGATACATTATTTTACACACAAAGAGTAGCATGTGTATAAAATATCCCCTCGCATAGGGGGTGCACTTTATAAGGCTTCTCGATGATGCACACGAAAATGTATGAGGGCTTACAGATGCCTCCTTCTCTAGGTATGATTGCTAGAGGGATCCTCTTGCACTCGTATGTTGTGGATTTTCTCGATGAACTTGTAGCTCTAAAATCAATGAAACAACAACACACGCTTAGATGTCCGAGATTACCTCCCCGAATGAGACTATTAGCAATGAATGAGCTCAATAAATGCAATGAAACTAGTACTATGCAAGAAAATAACTGAAATAAAGCTTATGATAATGAAATAAAATATAAAGCAGAATAAAAGAAACTAACACCTAAAACCCTAGACTAGGTTACGGGCCACTGTCTAGGACAGCGACCACTAAGGTGAAATCTCTCTCTTTTTATCCAACGGCTATGGGCTCAAGTCTGCTACTAATGTTAAAATGATTACCTTATGTGTTCATATTTGCCCTCCAATCCGACAGGGCTCCGCTACAAGAATCTATCTCCAAGGGAAGCTCTCCAAGTCTCTAAAATCTCTCCTCAATGATCCAACCTATTCAAAGTTTTGATGTATGATGTTCTATCTCCCTAATTGATCAAATAAATTCATAGAAGGTCCCCCAAATTGATCAAATAAGGTCCCCTAGTGCTTTTGGGTTTGATCCTTATAAAGTGTTTGAAGCCCTAGGTCAATGTTCCAAACCCTAGGACTAAATCCCTCATGCGTACTAGGTGTTAGCATGAGAAGCTCTTTGTTTTTCTATGTTTAACTGAAGTCTAAATATATACTAGAGTCTTCCATGTAGAATGGCTATGAGGGGGAATGCAAAGTTGTTCCCGCTTATCCTTATTGCATGCAGACTACTACTTCCACCCAATATTAGGTTGTACAGGTGGAAAAATGCATTTAAAGCTTAGTCACTGACATCTATCGTGGCTTAGTTTTGGCCGCTCTGAGCTACAACGGCTAGATTTTGGTCGCTCTGGTCTACAACGACCAGTCTTGGATGGGCTAAAAATAACCCATATGAGTGGCCAGAACCACTTTTGATACTTTGAAGGTCCCAAGGTTTAGTCACATGACCTATGAGTGTGCCTATGTGAGTAGTCTCCCTGAACATGATGTGTTTTAGGTGTCTACAACTTATATATTGATTTTGTTAATATTTTAGATATTGGGACCTATGGTTAAATCTGGATAAAAATTTAAGAACCCACAAGTTATTTAAGGCATGGATCCACTTTTCATTAAGCAATTCCAATTGGTTCAGATGGGCAATACAATATTTATCTCTAATAAAGGATTATTGCAATAAAATGCATAAGGAAGGCACCTTAAAATTGAAAGAAAATGGTTTATTATGATTGATTGGCTACAAGATAGCGATATTTGTAATTTGGGGGAAATATCCACCAACATAGAAGTCAGTTAGGAAAATATAGTACAAGGGACCATCTTGGGGATGATCTTGTAGGATGTCCTCTATCTGAAAATAATAATTCTCTATAATCAACTTGATATTGGCTAATTTTAAGAGATTTACACTAGAAAAGTGTGTAAATCAAGACAAGCTAGGATCTATGAGGAGCGATGAACCATTATCATCCTCCTCATACCAATCTAATCCATTTAATGAAATGGTGCCATCATGGGACTATGTAAAAATAATATTACCTTTTTTCTCATTGTTGATAAATATTAGAAGGAAAGAGGCTAAATATTTCTAGGGATGAAACTAATCCCACAATGTCCTAGCTAGGCTTTGGCCTCCAAGATCTCTTTTATGCCTAATTCATGTAGGCCTAATCCTTTACCTTGATATCCCATGTTGAAAAGCAACTATTTTACGATGGGATTTGAGTTTTAGAAATAGCATGAAGCATACTATCATTCAACTAGGAAAAGGTTACTACACACCGATGCAAATAAAGGAACAATTTCCAGTTTGCACTATTTTGTATGGTTTTTGCACTATTCTATCTACTCAAGAAATATTACTAAGAAGATGCTTAGAAAATAGAAGATCTATATGAAGTGTAGTATCACATCATATTATGTGAATAGAATTGTACAATGAAGAATGGAACTAAGATTCCATTATATAGGTTTTACAAAATGACTCTTGGTCTTCCTCAAGTGACACTTGGTCTAACTTACATGACACTTGGCATGAATACCAAATAATAGAATATATTATAACACCCCCCTGTATTACATTATTTGGTATTAAATTCCATTGAGTTGCATAAATGATCTTTGAATGTTTGAAACTTGTTTCTCCCCCAAGAGCTTTTGTAAAAATATCTGCCAGCTATTCTTTTGTAGGAACATGCTTCAAGATGATATGACGATTCTGAAATTGATCTCTCATGAAATGGTATTATGCTTTTGTGAAGAAAAAAATGCAACACCAAATAACAAGATATGAATAGAACTCAACAATATAGTATTGCACAATGAATGATTTTATATTAATGGGGGGAGCCTCAAAACTCCATTGTTACAATAATAATCCTTGAATTCTTTGATACAGATTTTACAATAGCTAGGATTCTCCGAAACCCTACAAAACAATGCTGGTGGTGTCTCAAAACATGTCTCTACTCCCAATAGAAGTGAGTGATCTTCTAGTTATTCGATGTTGGGCCACTCTAGCTTAAGCAGTTATCCAATGCTAATGTAACACTTCCAGATCTATACACAATAAAATAGAAAATATATTAGTAGCAACTGTGAGGGCTCCATAATGTGAGGCCCTTTATAATCAATACAAAAATCCTAGTTATATGATGTAAATAACATGAACATAATTGAAAGTGCATAAAATGAAATAACGATGAAAATATTTACCTTGCTTATTTATTGTTCTCTAATCTTGTGATATCTGTTGGAGTGGACTGGTGTGGTGATGCCCTAACATCTCCCAGGGGCTAGGAGGTCTTTAGAACTCTAATATAAAATTCTTGTGAGTGCTTGGTGCCTATAGGAAATGCTTGTGGGTGCTCGAGAATGGTGGAGGGTACCTAGAGACGCTTGGCAGTGAAGTGGGAAGCACCCAGAGGTGCTTGGCGGTGACAAAAAATGCTCGAGAGCATTCAGTGACTAAGGGGAGATCTACAGAAGTAGATCTGGCTGAGCGATGGAGGCGGTGATGGAAGCAGGGGCTCTAGCAAGCAAGGATGTAAGGCAATATTACTTAGATGCTCCAAGGAACTCAAGGATGAATGGTTGAGGACTCGGGACCTGAATTGCTTAGGAAAAATTCCTTTGGATTCAAGGGTTGAGCCATCAAAATGGCTTCTATTAATAATCCAACCTAGGGCATGCTAGGGTTTCAACGACACTAATCATGTGGTTGAGATAAAATCATATCGAAGGATGGATATTAAATCTAGGGTGTGGCATCGATGGATAGGATTAAGTGAAATCGGATGGTTGGGATTAATTCACTTATATAAATATATATTTATTAAATATATATAAAATATTAATATTTAAATATATATATAATAAATATACATAAATATATATGAATAATGGGTAAAAATGATGAGAAAATTAGGATGGATGACAAGTGGCTAGGTTTTGGTGTCTACAGATGCCCATTTTTGTACTGTGTTGCATGAAACACAATGCAGTGCAAAAACATAAGATACTTGTTTGGGCAAGGTGCAGAAGTAGCTTTCTCTTGAGATATAAAACATAAGCTTGAAGATAAAAGAATGAAAGAATTTGAATTTTGCGTAGCTTACCCCCTCAATTGGCGAATGAGTTTGTAGATGAATCTCATGAGCCAATTGAAAAATCTTTGCAAATAGATGATGGACGATATGAATGATGTAAATGTGATATCATTTTTTCCCCAACAGTGGGAAGGGCATTGATGAAAAATGTGCAATGATACATCTTTTTTTGCCCCAACAGATAAAGGGTTTTTATGGAAAAATGTGTGTTTTTACTCCAAAAGATGAAGGATTTTGTGAAAACAATATGATGAAAAATATCTTTGTTTTGGCCCCAACAGATGGGGGATTTTTTGCCAATTATAAATATCATGATCATGTAAGATGTATCCCTTTGTGGAAAATCAAAACCAAATTTGGTTACCCCAAATCTGGGGTGATTCAATGTGGCTAAATAATGTGCCTTCCAACATCATTGATATGCAAGGATGAATATGCAAGAAAATATAAAAATATTCAACTTCAGAGGGCCAACTAGTAACTGTCAGATAATTCCTATGATTGGAACCAAACACCCTAGTTAAGGCCAGTCACCATGATGACTATCAAGGAAATTTTTAATGATGAAATTTGATTTTTTCCATGTTTTAATTCCCACAAACTAGGCCATCAATGATAGCTTTTGTACAAATTGTTCTTGGAAAGGTTTCACTCAAAATGTGAAGTACCAAATATTATTGTGATTTCGAACGAAGATATATGGAATTATGAAAATGACCAAGTTTCCTTATGTTAGGCTCTTCATCTTACTAAGTTACATGGATGCAAATCGCTGCAATCACCAAGTATATAGAAACCCCCACTATATACAAGACTCACTTGCATGTTGTTTGAACTTGGCAAATATGTAAATGATGATATGGAATGATTTTGATGATGATGTATGAATGATGAGAGTGATGATTGTGATCGTTTTGTGAATATTTGGACCATTTTGGAGTGCTTTTGTAACTTATTAAGCGAATTTGCAATTTATGGTTGCAAACAAAAATTATGCATCCAAATCAGCTGGAATCTTCAACTAAAATGATGGAATATACGCATGAATGGAATATGAAAATATTCAGTGTGGATAAACCACTGTATTGTAAGAATTTATCTTTTTGTCAAAATTGATGCCAAACACCCGTTGGTGCTTTTAGCACATAGAAATACCCGTTGGTTTTGGGCACTCTAAAAACATCTATGGGTGCTTCAGTGTGCTAGGAAATAGCCATGGGTGTCTCAATGCACCTGAAGTAGCTATAAATATCTTGTTGGGAAAAAATGAAGCTCATTTATGTGTTTGTGAGTTTGAGAAGTTGTATTTGGGAGAGTGTAGTGAGGTGAGGTGAAGTGAATTGGGTGCAGAAGCAATGGTGATAGTGAGAGTGAGTGTGAAGGCCAGGACTGAGGCTGGAGCACGAGCTACTGAGGTAACTCTCTTCTTTTTATGCAAAAATAAAAAAATATGATTTTTTTTGTAAATGATAAATGTTTTGTGTTGTGCTGCAACTTAGGATTTTGGAGGCTCGGCACCAATTCTTGCCATACATTTTTGGGATAAGGAAGGCGGTGGTGAAGGATGAGTGAGATTTGTTAGAGGTAGTGGGGCAAGTGGAGGTAGCCCAGATTAACATGGTGAGGGTGAATGAGGGGTATATTTCTACATTAGCAAAGAGATGGGATCCGTATAGGGGAACATTTTAGCTCCCCACAGGAGAGGTGACCCTAACCTTGGAGGATGTATATCACATCCTCAAGGTGCCATTGGAGGAGGATCACATTGAGGTTGGATGCGATCAGGGTACAAATATGAAAAATATGTTTGGGTGATGGTTGGCAGTGTGTGAGGGTAGAGAGTGGAGGTATACCTTACTTTTTTGTGTATGTGGATAAGGATTTGGATGTCCTCTATGCTTTGGTCATGTTCATTTTGGCCAACATCGTGGCCCCGAATAGCACTAGGTCTAGGTTCCCTTGGAACCTGATAGGATTAGTGAGCGATATGCTCACTAGGTGATAGGTGTATGCATGGGTTCCTGTATTATTGGCTCGGGTATACCAAGATCTTTATGAGGTGACGAGGTAGGGGAGGAAAGGATTAGGATGTAGCTTGTTGCTACAGTGTTGGGGATGGGAGCACTTCACTATGCCTCGACCAAAGCACTTACCAGTAGCAAGCTTGGGTAGCGAGCAACCCTATTCTAGGAGTTGTATGGTGGTTGAGGAGGTATAGTTGAGTCAAATGGTGCAAATGAGCTAGTGGTACCAATATTTGTGGGCTGGATTGACATCCACCCAAGTGATATGGAAGCCATGGTGGGGTAGCATGTGGACCTAATATGGAGAGAACTTGTGATGAGTGTGATAGGCTAGGTGGTTGGTTGGGAGATATCAGAGTGAGGCTAAGTATTTCTAGTTCTCATGAGTACTCTAATATTTCGGTTTGAGGTAGGAGGTCCCGGATGATTCAATGTACTATAGGAGGCATCAAGAGGAGATAGGGCTACCATGTGCAGAGCCATGGAGGGTGACCTATGAGGATGACAAGGAGATGGATATCCTGGATGTGGATGGTGTGGGGACTACCATGGAGTATGATGCATGGTTCCCTACACAGCCACCATGGGTACCACCTTGAGTAGTGGTTGGAAGAGATGGGGATGAGACTATGGGTGAGGGTGAGGGGACCCATGATGCCCCTAAGCGATAGCGACACATTCGATCAGATAGTCAAAGGAGGAGGACTAAGGTTATGGCTAGGTAGGCTCCCAAGATTGGGGGAGATGATAGAGATGGAGACGATGTGGAAGTGACTCCGTATGGATCTCCAAATTAGGGCTAGGAGGATTAAGCGAGGCTAGAGTAGCAGGTAACAAAGTAGGATGTGATGGTGATAGCTTAGGATGAGAGGATAGTGAGGCTCTAGGCAGAGCTTATGGAGAGGGAGCATCAACATAATATCGACATAGCGCACCTTGGGTCTTAGTAGAGGTATAACGAGTCATTGGAGGATAGGTTGATGAAACATCATATTTCACTTCCTAATCCTCCAACCTCATCTGTATCTGAGGCTACTAAACATAGTGAGCATAGCTCTAGGTCTAGGGCTCCTACTAGGTCACAAGGGTCCTCTTGGAGGGCGTAGCTAGTGCTTAGATGCACTTTTTGTATATGAACCTTGGTGCTCCATTATATGTAGCCTTGTGGCACTCACTATACATGCAATATTTATACATTTATATATACATGGCTTTTATCTTTTTGTGTTATATGTATTTGTGTGAATGCTTTTTGTACAATGCTTTTGTATAAATGCATGTTTATATGGATGATTAATGTATATGATATGTTATGGATGATTAATGCAAATGGAAATGTATAGATGATTAATGCAAGGTATGAAATGCAGATGTTCTAATAAATTTTCATAGTTTAGATCTTGTTTGGCCATTTTTAGCATTGTTGTTTAATCCAGGGTACCAAACTTGGTGGTATGTGGAGTGAATGACTCATGAAATGACATGGAATTTTGGCTTGGAAGAAGATATGGATGTTGATATGGAAGACTGACTATTTTGTAGAGACTCAAACATACTAGTGATATCAAACAAACTTACTAAAACTGCCTAATTCCTCTAGGACCAAATGTGTGTGTAGTGAATTCATTTACTGAATCATGAGCATGGTAATGGCTTGAGGTAATCAAGAACTAATGTGTGTGCAAGTGAGTTTATTAACTCACCTTGAGTAAATTGGCTAAACCTATTATGGATGAGACCAAGAAGCTACCTTATCCATATGAGAGATCAGAGGTCTCTTTGAAAGAGATGTAACACCACACATGAGCATAGTCAAGTGTCTATAGTTCCGATGGAGGCTAACTCCATAGTCCACAATTTGTGTTTTGATCTCTTAATTTTTGGGGATGACTACTTAACCGTTTTACTAGAAATGTAGTATGATCTTTACAACCCAATGATCAATGGTGTGTTATGTAAAATATTTAGAGCTTTGGGAAATCAGATTCTATTCCTAAGTATGATGATAATTGTACCCTATCCTTACTACTCTATATTTTGAATTTGGAAGAAACTATGATAGTGGTGAAAACCATTGTTCTTATGGACTATGTTGCATGATGGGACTAGCAAGGATGACCCTTTTCACTTTGAGGTTCATACCAAGTATGGTGTTATCCCTCTTTGACACAAGATGTTTTTAAGATGTGAAATTGTGTTTGGTTCAAGAGTGTTTTGGAGTCAATTCCCATAACTTAATATTTTCTTAGTGTATATGTGTGATGGTCCTAAAAAGAACTTGACATATATTTTAGAGTTTGCTTAAAACACTAGGAGTGGTTGAGTGACCGAAAACACTTAGGAATTATGGATGTAGTTTGTGCAAATGGCAATTTGACTTAGTAGAATTGTGTGGATGATATTGTGAAGGTGCCCCTAATTAAGGTAACATGACTTTTGTTGGACCAATTAAGACCTTGAAATTAATAAATGATCCCTAATATGACATGTGAAATGTGGATGTGAATGCAATGCAAAATGAAATGTGTGCGAATGCAATGTTTGTGAAATTTGAAATGTAGTATGAAATGTGTGTTAATGCATTGTTTTTGAAATGAAGTGTATATGCAAAGGAAATGCAATGTTGTGAATGAAACGTATGCAAATATTTTTGTATATTAGCCATGTGTATATACATATATAGAAATCAAATCATGCATAGAATTATCTCAAGTGTATAACATTAAGTGGTTTGGGTTCTTCCTTTCCCTCTAGACTGGCAAACCTGTAAGTACCGTTACCCACTTTTTAAGTAACAATGTATGGACCTAACCAATTAGGTACGAATTTATCACAAAGATGCGGTAATGCATTGGTGTTTTGCTGGTTCTCTTTAAGGACAAGATCTCCTACTTGGAATTCACATAGATGAACTTTGGTGTTGTAAGCACGCTTTAGGTAATCTTGATAAACTCATAAATGCTCTAAAGCATTGACTCACCTCTCATCAAGAAGTGTGAGCTAGTCAAGACATGCTTTTCTAGCAGTTTCATCATCTATGAATTCCTACAAAGAAATTCACAGGGAGGGGATCTCGAGCTCAAGAGGCATGATTGCTTCGGTTTCATAGACCAATGAAAATGGTGTTTCCCCTGTAGGCATGTGGATACTTGTTCGATAAGCCCATAATGCCAAGGGTATTTGCGTATGTCAATATCTATAATTTTCTTTAACAAGTTTCTTTAGAATAGCAATTAAGGTCTTGTTTGAAGATTTAGCTTATCCATTTGCTTATGGGTAATAAGAAGTCAAGAAGCTATATTGAATTTTATATTTCTCATAAAGTGCTCGAACATCCTTGTTCTTGAAAGACTTGTCATAATATGAAATGATTTTAGAGGGGATACCAAAATGACAAATGATATGGTGAAGTATAAACTCCACAATTCTAGGTCCTATCGTATTGGTTAGAGGAATTACCTCAACCCACTTTGTGAAGTATTCAATGGTTGTGATGATGAATGTATGTTGTCCCAAGGAAGGAGGTAAAATTTTTCCAATTAGATCTAGACCCCATAGTGAAAATGGCCAAAGGCTTTGAATAGTATGTAAAGCTTGTGATGGTACATGAGTTAAATTATCATGTTCTTGACACTTTTTGCAATATTTGACATAAGTGCAACAGTCACGTTCCATTGTTGGCCAATAATAACCCATGCATAAAATATGCTTTGCAATGGCCATTCCACTAAAATGACCACCAAAAGCACCATCATGAGCTTCAACTATGGATCTTTGTGCCTCACTAGACTCGAGATAATTAAGGAGGACTCCATCATAACCACGTTTATACAACATGTCCCCCAAGAGAATGAAACGAGCTACTTTTTGCTTGAAAGTACATTTGGAAGTTTGAGACATGTCAGATGGAAGTGTTCCAAACTTGAGAAAGGCTACTATTTGGCTTGACCAAGGCTCATATGGATTCGATTGGATAAATCAAACATCCTTTTCTTCTTTAGATTCAACATGAACAATTATAGATTTAGATACCATTGAAATAAGGGGTTTTACCTCTCTAAAGGAGTCTTTTGGAATCAACGATAGCATATGTAAATCTATTAGTCAAACATGGAAAACTATTGATTTCATACCAATCAAACATAGAGAGCAATTTCATTGCTACTTCGTTATAAAGCTTAATGGTAGGCTCTTTACATTGGTATTCTCCATTGATTTACTTAACAACAAGTTGAGAATCACCAAATATCCTAATACACTTAATGCTCATAGCTATAGTTGATTGAAGACCTAGGATTAAGGCTTCATACTCTATGATGTTATTTGTGCATTGGAAGTTAAGTTTGAATGATAAGGGGATAGGTACCCCCTGGGGTGTATGAAACACGAATCTGACACTTGTTGAGTGGTATTTTCACCCAATTATGAAAGTACACTCTCCCTTAGGATTTGGATTCCAAATCCCCTCTTGCAAAGAAGTTAAACAAACAAATTCTCCAAGGTCTCCGTTATATTAGCATTTGCATATGTGCATTAGTAATCTCAAATAAAGATATTCAATTTAAATGCTTGGAACACCTTAGTGATTGCAAGTAATTGTAAACAAGGGGCAATGTTGGTTTATTTTACCATGAAACTTTAGTGATTGTTCATTGAACCAAAATAAATCAAATGTGAGTTGGCCCTCATATGACCACGATGTAGTGCTTTAATTCCTTTTATCTTGATGGTTTTAAAATGGATTTTATCTTGCATTAAATCCTCAATGATGAATAGAATCTTCAAAATGTCACTTTAACTTATCCCTCTTAAATGAAATCAAATTTTCATCAAGATGAACAATTAAGTGCTTTAATGCAAAGACCTTCAATATAATACTCAAATTATCCCCCTTTCGTAAAATTGGAATTTTTATGAAGAAAGGATAATTTTAGGCCCGAAATGGAAATTTGCGAAAATACCGTAAAACATAACTCCTTCAATGAAATTGGAATTTTCATGAAGGGAATGTCATCATAGGCTCATGAATGCAAAAAAAAACTGGAAAAATGAAATTTGACCTTAAAATGGAAAATTTCTATTTTCGGATTTTTAAAATCTGTGACAAAGCAGCAACTTCGGTAAATTTTTAAAAATACTAAACAACTCCGAAAATGAAATTTCAAAGTGTGTAATGGAAGTATGAATTATAATCTACGCAATGGTGAAATTATTTTTGGATTTTGAATTTTTTTTTATGTTTATTTTAATGCCTGAAAATAGGAAAAAATTCTAAAATTAAAATTTCTGAAAACAGAAAATTCAAATTTTGCATCAAAATAATTTCTGGAAATGCAGCAATGCAAAAGCTCCTTCAGTTTGATGCTCAAATTACCCCTCTTTCGTAAAATTGGAGTTTTTATGAAGAAAGGGTAATTTTAGGCCAAAAATGGAAATTTATGTAAATGCCATAAAACATCACTCCTTCAATGAAATTGGAATTTCCATGAAGGGAATGTCATCATAGGCTCATGAATGCAAAACAAAACTGGAAAAATGAAATTTGACCTTAAAATGGAAAATTTCTATTTTCGGATTTTTGAAATCTGTGACAAAACAACAACTTCGGTGAATTTTAAAAAATACTAAAAAACTCCGAAAATGAAATTTCAAAGTGCATAATGGAAGTCTGAATTATAATCTACACAATGGTGAAATTATTTTTGGATTTTGAAATTTTTTTAATGTTTATTTTAATGCCCGAAAATAGGAAAAAATTCTGAAAATTAAAATTTTTCAGAACAGAAAATTAAAATTTTGCATCAAGATAATTGCTGGAAATGCAGCAATGCAAAAGCTCCTTCAGTTTGATAGCACCTCGTCCTGCAAAACCGAATACGTGAGAGTTTCATACATGCAACCTAGCCTATTTGATCTGTACTACACACAATCAAAGTAAACTAAGTGCTTGACTTCTAGGGTTTAAAATAATTTCCAAATTGTAAACATTCACATGAAATAACCCATCCCATGGCGTAAATTTCACATACAAATCTGAAATTTGGAAGGGGAAAGATAAAACAATTAAAATAGAGCATACAGAAAATTTCTCATTCTTTCTTGCTAACAAGGCCTGAAATTTCTGAAAAGAAGCTTTCTCATTCAAATTATATTCCTCTTTTACACATCAAATTTTGCCGCATTTGGCCATGCCAAAAGTTCCTCCCTTGTGCATGCATTTCAATGGGTATTTAAAGATTTTCCTCCATGGCTTTTCGTTTTCTCCTCCATGGCTTTTCGTTTCTCTCTTCCTTTCTTCCATATGCAATACCTTGCAAAAAAAACAAAAAACTAAACTTTACTTAAACCAACATGAAAAAATTAAAAACTAACAAAAAAGCTAAAAATAATCCTATTTTATTTTTATTATTATTTTTTTGTTTTTTTTTGTTTTTATTTTATGTTCATTTGTTTATTTATATATATATAATTTTTACTTATTCCCTTTTTCTTTTTTCTTTCTTTTGTTCTATTAATTTATTTATTATTTTTTTTTTTTTATTCCTTTTTTTTTAGTTTATTTATTTTTTTAAACATGAATTAACCCAAAAGTTAATGTTTGAATTACAAACACATTAATAGACAAAAAAAACCACACCAAAAATTTATCAAAAAAATGTGGGTCCCCAAGCTTAGGGGCTAGTTGTGAAATAGTCACAACAACACCTTGACCTTTTGTACACTTAGAGCCATCAAAGAATAGTGTGATATCAACTTCTTCCTTCGGAATGACATCTTCTTCTTGTTCAGTGATGGCAAATACCGAATCATTTGGGATCTCAATAATCAAAGGATGATTACTAGGTAGTGGAGCTTCCGCAAGTTGATCAACTATTACCTGATCTTTAATGGATTTTTGGCTAATGATTCAAGGTCGAATTTAGTAAGGAGCATTATCCATTTAGCGATGTGAGTGTTGTTGTAAGTGTGAGACATCATATAACATAGAGGATTTTATCTAGCTATGACATATGTTGTGTGACTAAGCACACAGTATCAAAGTTTCTTAGTGGCAAAAACCATTGCTAAGCACATTTTTTCTATATAAGTGTATCTAGTTTCATAGCTTACCAATGTTTGACTGATGTAGTAAACAACTTGCTCTTGATTTTGTTCATTCTTTTGTGCAAGCATTATCTCTAATGCAAAGTTTGTTGCTAAGATATAAAGATAGAATGAGATCCTCGGATGAGGAGAAGCTAATATTGGCAGAGAAGCTAGGTGTTGCTTAATGTCATTAAAGGATTTTTGACACTCATCTATCCAAGAAAATGGCACCTCCTTTTGTAGTAGGTGATTAAATGGCCTACACTTATCAGAAAGTTGCATAATGAAACGATAGATAGATTGAATATTTCCTTGTAAAATATGCAATTCCTTTAAGTTAGTTGGGGGAGGCATCTCCATGATGGTTTTGACCTTGTTTGGGTCCACCTCAATGCCTCTTTTGGAGACAATGGATCCTAGAAGTTTTATCGAGGTAACACCAAACACACATTTCTTGGGGCTCAACCTTACATTATGCTCTAGGAGTTAGTCAACAAATTTCTCCAATACACTAATATGCTCTTGTCGAGTTTTGAATTTTACCAAGAGATCATCCACATAATATTTGATAATCTTATGCATGTAGTCATGGAAAATCTATGTCATGCCAGGTTGATAAGTGGCACCTGCATTTTTGAAGCCAAAGGGCATCACCTTGTAACAAAAATTTCCCCAAGGTGTAGTGAATGATGTTTTATGTTGGTCATTAGGATTTATTCAAATTTGATTGTATCCTAAAAAACCATCCATGAGTGAAAGCATTTCATGGCCAGTGCAAGTGTCGATAAGAGTATCAATTTTTGGAAGAGAAAATTCATCCTTAGGATATCTTTGTTAAGATCTCAAAAATCAGTGCAAATGCGTATCGCCCCATTAGGTTTGCGAACGGGTACCATGTTTGAGAGCCACTTAGGATAGTCAATAATAACTATGAAGTTCACGTGTAAGAGTTTTTGAAGCTCTATTTTAACCAAGAGGGCCATGGTAGGATGCATCCTCCTAATATTTTGTTTGACCGGATTAACATCAGGCTGTAAGGTGAGATTATGGATAACCAAACTAGGGTCAATACCAGACATGTCTTTATAGGACCCTGTAAATATGCCATTCTTCCTCTTGAGGAGAGCAATTAATTACTCTTATTCTTCGGGTGATAAACTTTTACCAAGCTTGACAATTTAGGGATTGTCTTAGTCTGAACTAAGGTCTACATCAATGGTATCTTCACTTGACATGTGGGAATCTTCCTCAAGTTGATGGGATGTAGGGATAATATGAATATCGTCTAAGATGTCATCAAACTCTTCTAACTTATCTTCATATATTTTTGCATGGAAAACCTCAGGATCTGAAGGTGAAGGCAAAGGCGAAGGGGATGGAGGAATGTAATTGGTAGAAGCCCTTAAAAATTCCTCGAATAAGATAAATTTGGAAAAGGATGGATGCGAATAAGACTTATGTCAATTGAAATTGGTTTAGTTGGATTGTATGGATTACAGAGTGGGGTGAATAAATCAACATGATTCATGTTGACTTATGGGCAAGGTGGATAAGGTCGGATGTAATGGATGGGACCTAAGAACCAATGCTAAGAGCTTGGTTAACCTAAACAACTGCAAGCAAAAAATAAATGCATTTAATTAAATGATTTGTACATGTAATGTTGAAAAAGAAAACATGTTTTTGTTGATTTTTGATTTTTTTGATTTTTTTTGTAGTGGTGAAAACCACTATTTTTGTATTATGTACATATATTACAAGCTAGCTTATGAAATGGCTTAATGAATTGGGGGTGGTGGCTCACTGATAGGGAAAGCTCACTCTTGTGGAAGAATAAAGTGAAATATGGGCTCATGGATGGGAAACATGTTGAGATAAAACTCATCTTGTTCAGTATGAAGAATAATGGACTCTGATTCTTCTTTAGATTCATCCGAAATTATCAACATAAGTTTGAATTCTTCATAAATTTCCTCGTCAGAATTATTGGGATGGAGGGCTTCTTCTCCAAAATTTAAATTAATCCTTTGGAAGGCTTGTTCAAGAGAAGAGCTAGTGGAAAGTAGGTGGTAACATAGACATGAAGGATCGTGCACTTCTTGATATGTAACATCAATAGGCTACAACACTCCCTGTTCATGCAATCCTAGGCCATGACCTTGTCAATTGACTATGTGGAAATAATGGTATGGAAATCCCGATATGTTTGGAATGTTGGCAAGTGCGGGTTATTTGGATTCCTCTAGGGGAGCTAGATTTGATGAAGAATCAATCCCCCCATATACAAAATTTATGCTATTTGGAGTTGAACCCATGTCATATATTGCTCCTATGGCTAAAGGTGGATCACATGGATGATCAAAATCCTTAGCATTAGGAATGGTAAGCAGCGTGATGGTGATGTCCTGGACCACATATTCGACAATACCAGGATTAGTAAGGTGGACCTCAACTTGGGAAGATATGAAATGACCATGGTTGGGTGATGGCTCAGGAAGTGGTGAAGATGAAGATGTCTTACAATCCATCAATTCGACTTTTGAAACATTAGGTGATGGTGATATATTAGATTGGGAAGGTTGTTGAGTGGATGATGATGATGAATTGGATGGCAATGATGTTGATGATGTGGACTGACTATGACCACATGTGCATGTAGTCAATAATGAATATGCTAGGGATATAGAAAATTTATGGAGATTGGTGATAGAGAGCTCCTCAGAAATAGGATATTTTGATGAGAAATTTGGTAGAGTGGTAGATGGATTGGCTAACTGTGATAGGAAAAGGTGGGTGGAAGAAAGCATGGACTCATAGATTTGAGATGAAATTGTAATGCACCTATTCTTCATTAATGTACTTCAAGCATTGATGTAAAATGGAAAGGACACATCTCATTTCCCTCATCCAAGGTCTTCCAAGGAGTACATTGTATGCCATGGATCCTTCCAAAATGTGGAACATGGTGTGCAACGTTTTGACCCCTACTTCAATGGGTAAAACAATAGTTCCAATTGTGGAACATAAAGCATCGTTAAATACTTTTAGGGTGAATGATGACTTGGTGATATGATATGGAGAAATGTTCAAATGATGAAGAGTAGATGTGGTGATGATATTGATAGAGGAACCAGTTTCAATTAACACTCTTTTAAACAACTTCTTTTCAATTAGAACCAAGATATGCAATGGAGGTTCTATTGACTCCGATGAGATTGGCTTAATCTCAAAGTCATAGAATGTGATGGAAGGATCTATGCATGTTTGGATGCTCCCTACAAATTTTTTGAAGGCATTAGAATCTTGAGATTGTAGTTCAATGGATTTTATAATATCCATTAATACCTCACGATGTGGGGGAGATAGTTGAATTAACTCATAAATTGACAATTTGGTAGAAGCCATTTTTAGACTTGTGGTTAACCGACTACTTAATGATATGAATGGTCATTGTGGATGATTTATTGGAGGATTTTATGGATTTGGTTGACCAAGAATGTGAATTGGCAGTGAAGGATTAGGGGAAATTTGAATGGGAGGTGATGTGGGAGGTTGTGACACACTTGCTTGAGGTGGTTGTCTTACATTTTGTTGATTGTTTCTTTGACCTCTAGTGACCACATGGATGGTCCCTACAAACCCTTGGTATTTTTGAATGTGATTAACTTGATTAAGAGGATTTTTGGTATTAGCCCATCCTATATTTGGTTGCACCTCCTCATGATGAGGAAGTGGTGTTTTAAAAATACCAAGGTTTTAGTTTTGTTGAGCAAGGGGGTTGTCAAGCTTGATTGCCCCCAAGTTAATAAGGTCTTGCATTGTCTTTAAATGTATGGAAATTATTAATGTTGTACCAATTTTACCTATGATAAGGATACAATAAACATTCCCGATAGTGTTTACTACGTTTTGCAGGATCATCCGGTCTGATTTCGGGCAAAGCAAGTTAGTTTATGTTATATAACCTTTAAAAAAAAGAAGTATATAATTAAGCTAAGGGGAGTGTATTGGTGATTTTATTGGAAAGACTATCATTGGGGATGGTTTTCTATAGCTGGAACTGTGTTTTGCATGGCTTGAGTTGTTGAGGGTCCTTCATGATAAGCAATTTTCTGTGGTGGTTGTTGCACTAATTTTTGTTGAGCCATTACCGACTAGCTCATGAACACTTGATTAACGTGATTGGGCTGACTGGTTGGGGTAGTCTGTGTTGATTTTGGTTGGCCAAAATAGTTACTTTTATATTAGCCCTTATTTTTCCAATCCTTTTTCTTAGGCTTAAGTATGCCTTCTTGGATTTTAATTTCCTCGATGACACTAGCTTGAGCTAAAGATTCTTCAAATGAATGATAAGTCCATAGTTGAAGCATCCAAGAGATAGATTTAAAATAACTCTTGGTGAATAGCTTGATTAGCTTGTCCATTGGTAGGGTAACACTTCTAGATATGCACACAATAGAATAAAAAATGTGTTAGTAGCAACTATGAGGGCTCCACAATGTGAGGCCCTCTATAATCAATACAAAACCCTAGCTATATGATGTAAATAACATGAAAAAAATTGAAAATGCATAAAATTAAATAACAATGAAAATATTTACCTTGCTTATCTGTCGTTCTCTGATCTAGTGATATCTGTTATAGTGGATTGGTGCATTTATCACATCTTCTGAGAAATCTAGAAAGACTTCTGCATCATTACCTTGTTTTCCTATGTCAATCTTGATTTTTTCATTGAAAACTACATCTCAGCTTATGTATATCTTCTTTATATGTGGATCTATTATTTTGTATCCTACAGATTCATCATCATACCCAACAAATATTCCTACCATAGTTGTATCATCTAATTTTGTCCTTTTTTTGTTTTAGAATATGCATGTAAGCTTTGCATCCAAAAATTCTTAGGTTTCCTATATTTGGTTTTTGTCTTGATCATGCTTCTTCTGGTATAATATGCCTACGTATTCTTGTAGGTAATCTATTTTTTAAGTATACTATTGTGTTAACTACCTCTACCCAATATTGATGATCAATACAAGCTTCTTTTAGCATACACCTCACCATTTCCATTATAGATCTATTTCTTCCTTCTGCAAATACACTTTGTTGTGGTGAATATGTTATAGTGAGTTATCTTTTAATTCTATTTTATTCTATAAAAGAATTTAATTCCCTTGAAACAAATTCACTTTCTCTATCTAAATGACGAGTTTTAATAGTTTTTTCTAATTCTTTCTCAACTTGAATTTTGAATTGTTTAAAACGACTAAATGCTTATGATTTATACTTCATGAAGTACTCTACATTTTCTTGGTGTGATCATAAAAAAAAAATGAAAATACTTATGTCCTCCAGTAATAGTGATATTCATTGGTCCACATAAATTTGTATGTATTAATTCCAATGGTTGTTGAGATCTATATTGATGAAGTTCAAAAGGAATTCTATGTTATTTTCCTACTAAGTATTTTGGACAAATAATAGATTCTAAGGATAGATTTGGTATTCCTTCAACCATTTGATATCTGATCATTTCATTTAGGGAAGATACATTGGTATGTCCTTGACGTTTGTGCCATAGATCCGAAGCCTTAACTGAAAGTGTTGAATGTGTAGTAGTATCCAAAATAAATAGACCATTTTTATAAGAACTTGATGCTATCTTCTTTCCTTGTTTAAGAATATCACATTGTTTTATTCCATTGAAAACTTGTATTTCTATAGTCATATTTTGATCCATGAGTTGAGAAACCGAAAGAAGATTAGTGATCAATCCCAAAACATATAATACATTGTTGATTATCCTTTTTTCATTTATTATATTGACTGGAATATTTCCTATCCCATTTACTTCATAAGTCTTAATATCTTCTATAGCAACTGGTTTCTCATTTTTCTTTTGTAAAGAATCAAACAATTGTTTATTTCTAGTCATATGTTTGCTTGCTCCTAAATCTATATACCAATGATCCATGGTTGAGAAGTTTTTAACTTTATAATATGGGGATGTCTTCCTTATGACTCCCTAGTTTAGAGTATATACTTAAACTTGATAAAATATTATCACTATCAAGTTTTGTAGAATCCCTTATATCTCCCAAGTGTTTAAAATTACAATCTTGATTAAGTGCTTATTTTAAATTTCCTTGACTTGAATACCTAAAGTTCAATTATTAAATTTCACCTTATTTCTTCGTATTGATGCACTTTTCAACTTGATAAAGTTTTTTTTATCTTCAAGACTCTATAGTTTGATTCCTTTGTCCATTTTAATGTGAATATGATATAAGTATAATAAATTCCAAATATTTTAAGCAATCAATGATTTTGCTTCTTTAACCTTTAATTTTTAATGATTCAATTTTCCAAATTTCAATGTTCTAAATTTTGATGTAGTACTCCTTATATCTCCCTAATTTGGAAATTTAGAAATGATAATGTTTGCAATAAAGTAATACTTAAATATTTTCCAAGGTATAAAACCTTATAACTCATTTAATTAATTTGAAAATATTAGATATAATGCACCTTGAAATATTTCTTAAGGTTTTGCACTCCTTGGTTTAATTGCTTTCTATTCTAAGGTTATAATTTCTCCAATGCAATATAAGCTTAACCTTAGATATATGAAACTCCTTTTTCACTTTAATGAAAGCAAATATCAATGTAAATATACCTCTTAATGTTGAGTGTTGATTGGCTTTGGTCTTGTCTTCACTATCCAAGCTTTGAGCATTGCAAATATTTGTCTTTACCTTATGACAATTAGAATTCAATGCTCTCCTATTATGGTCTTCTCCTCCTTTAATGTGCTTTGACCTCTCTACGCTCAAGACTTGTTGGAGATATCTCAATGCTTAATCTTTGTGCTTCACTCTCAATGCTCTTCTTAACCTAGGCTCTTTAATATACTTTGTCCCTTCTTGGAATGCTAGTCATGTGGCACGTTACGTTGCTCAAGTATGTAGGTGGTGAATGGAGGTTACGTTCTTTGTGAGCATTAGTTTAGGTGAGCCTTCAATGCTCTCATCTACCTTTGAATATTGCACAATTATTATGATACCTTCAACCTTTGAACGTTGCAAAATGATACCTTCAATGCTCAAGTTGAGTGTTATCTCATACCTGGGCATTACCTTCCCCTACGTAGGTGTTATAATATTGATATTATAAGGATATGTTGGTTATTGTATTCTATTGTGCCAAGTGATATGATATTCCTTAGCTTGAGGTGGCAAGTGGAATGTCTTTCCCTTACATGTAACTACACTTTAAACATATTCTATTTTCTCAACGCTTCTTACCAATAATTGCAAGTTGTTTTGGCTTAACTTCCAATGTTCTTTCTCCAACGAATGGTGGTGCTCCTCTCTCATGAAGTTGGCTCCAACTATGATGGTTCTAAGGTGCTTCAACGTTGTCCTCTTAGTTGGAGGCTCATCCAAGATATTGTTGTAGTATGCTTGGGTAATGCACTCTTTACTTGTGCCTTGATATTTTTACGTTACTTCTTTACGATGTTCTCCTTGTTGGCTAATGATGCATTATACTACCTTGTCGTTACATTGCCCAACTTGGTCTCCTTTTTGTTGTAGTTTGTTCTTGCATCGTGAGTGATGATTTCATGAGACCTACAATATTGTACCTGGTGTCTTTAGACACCTTGAAACCTCTGCTATTGAGCCCTTACTTGGCTCTTTTCCCCTGCTTCAAAGTTTGCTCCACAAACTCGATGATATGACTGCTTTGTATACTATAATATACTTGTCATTATAGTATCTTAAGACACTCTAATTTTTGTCCTCCTTATTATACATTACAAAGGACAAGACCAGTGCAATTTTGTAATGTAAATAATGTTGTAATACCTTAACTTGCACCTCAACTTTGAGACCTTTTTAAGTCTCCTTTTGAAGCTTTATTGCTTCCTTGATATGGTGGCTTCTTACTCTACTCATTGGTGGTAAATATAGATTTAATGTTACCTTCCCTACTAGGAAACTCTCTCCTCTAAAATATTTGTTTGGTTAAATTTGCAATAATGAATCCAAGCTTTTCAATCATCTACCTAATATACCCTTTTGGATGGCTTAACTGTGTACTATAGTATATGCAATCTATGTTATTAGAATAGTGTCTTATTTGCTTTCAATAGAAGGTAGAATTTTGATATTTTTATTTCTTTCAAAATATATCTAACTCCTCTTTCTTATGTACAATTTTTAATCCTTATAGAAACTAACTTCTACACTTCCTTGAAGACTTTAAACTTGAAACTTACTCCTTTTGCAACTTTAAACTCTAATGTGGTGCTTAATGAAACTTAGTAATAATATAAATCTAAGAGTTCAAATAATGAACCTTTTGCACCAAAGTTGCATACCTTAATGACCTTCGTAGATGATGGATATCTTGGTGATTTGAATCACCTAATTGCTGCCCTATGTTTGATGAAATTATGGCTCTTTCTTATTGTCTAAAACAACTCTTTAACTCACCAATTTGCAAATTTAGTACTCCTCTAACTTGCTGCTCGACAATGTAGTTTGGTAGCTTTAACTTTCCTTCACGAAGCTCCCTTGAAATTTATAAATTAGTAGCTAGTAATGTTTCCCAAGTTGCTGCTCATAACTCTAATATTTTTATATTCTAACATAGCTGGTTTCTCCTCATAAATTTGGCTAGCTCCTTGCCAAATTATTCTCCTTTTGGACTTGTTTTCAGATGGCAACAATTGACCCAAATTCTGTTCTATCAGGTACTTCTCCTTGCTAGCCTTCTCTGAATTTATCCTTAGGCCCCCTTGTAGCTCTAATACCATTGATGGTTTTTACACTATTATATCTACTCAAGAAACATAATTACTAATAAGATACTTAGAAAATAGAAGAGCTATATGAAGAAGCAGAGTATCACATCATATTATATGAATATAATTGTACAATGAAAAATAGAACTAAGATTCCATTATATAGGTCTTAAATAATGAATCTTGGTTTTTCTCAAGTGAAACATGGTCTAACTTACATGAAACTTGGCATGAATACCAAAAATAGAATATATTCTAACAATTTTACCATTTTGAGAAGGCCAACCTAAGGTTTAGGAAGATGGAAGGATATTGGATAGGTCCAAAAAATGTTGATTGTTATCTTGATTATTAGTGTTGATGTTAATTAAATTAGATGTTTGAGATTAAAATTTATTATTAAGTTGAATATTTAAGGTTAGATACCTTAATGCATCATTCATGGGAAGCTACAAAGAAGAAGAATATGAATAAGGTGATGGGTAAAGAGAAGGGAAAAGATAAACCTTTAGATTTTCAACCTTGATCACTTAACAATAGGTAAAGGGCTCAGGTTAAGTAGGGATATGATATATCTTTTCCTAATATTCTTATTTTAGGCACTGATAAATATTTAAAGTGATAACCCTCATCATGTGGATCCATGAGCTTCCAAGAATAATCTTGTAAGTTAGGTCATACGGCATGACATAAGAGAGGGTGTTAAGAATGTGAGGTTCAACTCTAAGGGTAATACTATAGTTCTACTAGCCTCACACTCCCCATTTTCAAATGCCCTAATAACAAGATTAGAATTTTCCAAATCTTGTTTGGTTATCCTAATAATACTAATAAATTTTAGGTTGCAAACATTGATATGAGAGCCATTATTAACTAGGATTCTCTTGATAAATGTGTCAGCAATATGACCTAATATTTACAAAGGGAGGTCTCTAACCATAGTTTATGGTGGAATATCATTATCATAGAATGATATGGTTGCATGATTTATCCCAATGGATCCCACAATAGAAGTAATATCATTAGGGTTTAGATCTTAAGAAACAACTTGTTCACTCAACAATTTGAGGAAGATGTCCCTATGCATAGAAGAGATCCTAAGAATCTCAAGAAGAGATATTTTTATTTGGGTACTCTTGAGTTATTTCAAATTGAAAACACCCTTACCTTTGTTGCTTGATTGTATGATTAATTTTGGTCCTCCAAAACAAGAAACCTTTTTTTAATAGAGGACCAAAGGAGGTCAAGAGGGTTGATAATATGATAGATTCTTATGTTGTTGCCTTGTCACTACACAAATAGAAGAGGAATAATTAGGAGGATATATTGTTCCTGCAATGCTTTAATTTGGTGGTAGAATATTCCTATAATAACTTTTTTTTCTTACCTTTTGGTTATGATCTAGCAATGGATCTTGAAAATGACTAGTTTCTTGGTTTGAAAATATTGGGAGTTAGAGCTACTAAAATGAATTGAACTTTATCAATCAGGTATTAGATGAGGTTCATAAGGTTCATGTACCTATTGATTAAATGTCCATTGGTGCAATGGAAGACACAATGCTCATCAAGATGAAACCAATGAAGCTTTTCCTTTTTTAGGATCTATAGGTTTGATAGGTGGAAGCTCCACCATTTTTTCTTTAAGGGGTTGGTTTATGATGGATGAAGGAGTTTGATCCAATTGGAAGTACTTCCTTATTGTTGGGGATTCCCTATGACAAGCTTTTGAAGGTTCACCTGTAATGAACCTCTTCTTATCATGCAAATATTTCACCTTAAAATTCTTAGCATGAAATTGTACTAAGATAAGAAATTCAATGCCAAAAATAATTTTAACTATGATTGCATAGAGTATTGATAAAAGCATCACTAATATTGTATATCCAATAACATAACCATTCATTGACTAAAACATGGAAATACAAAAAATAATAATTACAAAAATTTAGGATAAGTAATATTACTATCATGGGGGAATGTTAATGAGAGAAAATTTATGGGAAAAAATTGAGCAGTAGTGTAAGAGGATTTTCATAAAAATAAATTGAGCAGCATCGTTAAAGGGTTTCTATGGAAAACATATGAGCAACAACATCCAAGGGTTTTGTGGAAAAATTGAGCAACAATGTAAGAGGATTTTGTGGAAATAACTGAGCAGCGGTGTAAGAGGATTTTTGTGGAAAAATTTGAGCAACAACGTTAGAGGGTTTCTATGGAAAACATCTGAGCAACAACATTCGAGGGCTTTGTGGAAAAAATTGAATAGCAGCATAAGAGGGTTTCTATGGAAAATCTGAGCAGCGACATCAAAGGGTTTTGTGGGAAAAATTGAGCAGCGATGTAAGAGGATTTTTGTGGAAATTTTTGAAATAATCAATAGTTGATCTAAATAAAAATCTAAGTAGTGGGGGAGAGAGGATGAGAGTCAGATAATTTGAAATGGGTGATGGTGGGAAGGTGCAGAGTTTGGAGAGAGTGGTCGTGGGTGGGGAGGTGAGCATTCTATAGGAGAATGTACCTGATAGTCTGAAGGTTGGAAATCAGGTGGAGACCCCTAGGAGCGGGATTCAAGCCCAAGTGGTAGAAGGTTATGGAGTCCCGGTTCAGGAGGTGCAGTCTGATGAGGTGGTTGGAGTGGTCATGTTTTCTCCTAAATCAGGGGCCCTTGGGGCTCCACCTATCGGATCTTTGGGTGGGTCCCAATCCCTAGGGAAATTTTCATCTCCAGGTAAGTGTTTGTATGTTGAGGTTACTGCTTTTGGTTCTGTGGCTAGAAAGTCACCGGTTCTCTTTGACCTATTTCCTTTGGAGGATATTTTACCGATTCTGGATGAGCTTTTGTCCATCACCATGGAAGAGGGTTCTTGGAACCTAGTTGGCAAATTTCAAGGGAGGAGGCCCGACATTGATGCCATAAGATGTTGGGCCCTGGTTAAGTGGAAGCCTAAGGGAGCTCTAGACATTGTGGCAGCTTCCAATGGTTTTTTCCTCATTAAGCTTAACTATGAGGAGGATTCAAAGAATATTTTGGGTGGAGGGCCCTGGTTCTTTGGAAAGTGAGGACTCTTTCTATGAAAATGGGGACCCGATTTTAATCCTAGAACCCAAAAAATTAATCTGGTTCCATTGTGGGTTAGATTACCAGATCTACCCTTCCACCTTTGGCATGTTGATATTCTCAGAGGCATAGCTAAAGCCATAGGTGAGCTAGTCCTAATCGACTCAAAAACTAGGGCCAAATCCAGATTAGTCTTTGCTCGTATGTGTGTTATGGTGGACCCTAAAGCTAATATTTTGGATCACATTAATCTACTTTTGAAGTTTGGGTCATGGATTCAACCTATTGTATATGAGAATTGACCAATGAAATGTTTGATCTGTAATAAGTTTGGCCATGTCCCTGGCTCATGCCCGATCCAAAATAGGAAGGCCCATTTCAAGCAGAATTGGGAGAAAAGGAATCCAGAGCAAAATCGAGACCAGCTCCTGGGAAAGAAGGTGGGATCTGATTCTGTAGGTCCCTCAGGTGAGGCTCCTGGTCTGAAGGAAGTTATTGAGGAAGATATTCAACAAATGGCTTCAAACAATGATGAAAAAGGGTGTATGATTTTGGGAAGTACTTATTCTGGCCTACCAGTGCTCAAAAATGAAGATTTAACTTCTGAGACTCCAATCCCTAAGGAGTTTCTCCAAAACTCTTTTCAATGCCTAAACTCGAAGGAGGCTGAGCAGGATGGCTCTAAAGACCCTCAGGTGGGAGAGGGATCTCCTCAGAATATGGAGTTGAAAATGGACCTCCCAATTTTGGGTGATGTCAAATCCCCCTCTAGCGATGTCAAATCCCCCTCTGGTGAAGGTTCCTCAGGGGTAAGGATGTTGCATCCTAAAACCAGAAGCTTGTGCAAGGGCCCGATTGACGTGGGAGTTACAAGGAAGGTAGGCAAACCATCCAATAAAGCTCAAATAAGTAGAGAGGTGAAAGCTGATATTGCAGATGGAGTTCAATCCAAGCTCAAGTTCAAAAAGGAAAAGGATACAAAAGGTAAGCAACTGAAGCTAGATTCATTTTGTCAGTCCCCCCAATCTAAGGATGGGGGTTTTCTTTCCAAGAATTGTAAATGAAAATTTTATCATGGAACATTAGGGGCCTTAATGGGCTACCTAAACATCGTGCATTGGAATCCATCAGAAAATATTTTAAACCAGATATAATTTTGCTGCAAGAAACAAAAATGGATAGTAGTAGTGCTGAAATAGTTAAGAGGAAGGTTTGGAAGGAGGCTGAGTTCATAGCTAACTCGGCTAACGGTGCCTCGGGGGGTCTCTTGTGCATGTGGGACCCTAAAACCATTGATGGGTCAACTGTGTTCATATCTGACCGAGTGATTAGCATCCTATTTTGTTCCAAGGAGTCAGGATTTAAATGGATAACCTCGAATATTTACACCCCAAATTTGGGACCCTCTAGAACCATGCTTTGGGATTTCCTTGGTTCTATGAGAGAACATTTTAAAGGAGAGGTCTGGATTTTGGTGGGCAATTTCAATACACCCTTATATCCATCTGATAAAAAAGGAGGAACCTCGATGCTCAGTAGCATGAATGAATTTACCTCTTTTATTTACTCCTAGGAGCTGATGGATTTGGACCTGAAAGGGTCGAGATTTACATGGAGTAACAGGCGAATTGGGAGTCAAAACATTCAGGTTAGGCTGGATAGAATGTTGGTGTCTAAATAAGGTATCCCATTTTTTGGTGATGCATCCTTATGCTCTCTCCCTAAGCTGGCCTCGGATCACAATCCAATTTTTCTTGAGAAGACACAGGATTCGGCCTTCTTTCCCCGACCATTTAGATTTGAAGCAATGTGGCTTCAACACCCTAGTCTAGAATCCAACATTGAGGAATGGTGGAGTCACAGGTTTTCAGGTTCTTGAATGGCACAAATAGCCTCCAAGTTGAGATTTATAAAGGTAAAGTTGAAGGATTGGAATAAGCAGGTTTTTGGAAATATTGTTTCCAAAAATATGGATATTCACAACCAATTGTAGGAGGTTGAGCAGATAGCCAAAACTCAGGGTTACTCTACGAAATTAAAGAGGCAAGAACTATCTATTCTCATAGAGCTCCATAATGTTCTGGCAGGGGAAGAAATTATGTGGAGGCAGAAAGCTAGGGCCCTGTGGCTTAAGGAGGGTGATCGAAACACAAAATTTTTCACTCCACTACGTTGAGGCATAGGAGTAATAATAGGATCAGGGTGATTACGAAAGCAAATGGAGAACTCTCTGAAGACATCGAAGAGATTAGATCCGAGGTAGTAAATTTTTTTAAGGACCTCTTGTGTTCCACGATAGCAAAAAATCAACAGGTTGAAGCTCACTTATTGAATAACATACCACCTCTGGTCTCTGTAGATATGAATAATGTTTTGGATACTCCTTTTTCAGATGATGAAATCAGTAAAGCAATTTTTGCAATGGGTGAGCTCAAAGCGCCGGGACCTGATGGGTTTCCCCAATATTTTTTAGAAATTTTGGCATATTTTGGGGCCAGAGATCTATGATGCCATCAGAGATGTTCAGTATTTGAAATGGATCCCTTCAGATGTCAACTCTACATTTTTGGTGCTTATCCCTAAAACAACTGATGCTAAGGATTTTGCAGCTTATAGGCCTATCAGTCTGTGCAATACTATTTTTAAAATTTTGATGAAGACCCTGGTGAATAGATTGAAACTTTTATTACCAGGCATCATTGATATCCAGTAGAGTGGTTTTGTGGTTGGGAGGAAAATTTTGGATGGAATCATTGCAGTCCATGAAATCATCCATTCGGTGACCAAAAGTGGTAATTCTGGGACCTTGCTCAAGCTGGATATGAATAAATCTTATGACATGGTTGATTGGGAGTTTCTCTTCAAAGTCTTGCATAAATTTAGCTTTAGTCAGGAGTGGATAAGTTTGATCAAATCATGTGTCTCTTCAGCCAAGTTCTCGATTTTGGTGAATGGCTCTCCGATAGGATATTTCAGGAGCTATAGGGGAATTCGTCAAGGAGATCCGTTGTCCCCATACCTTTTTATTTTGCTAGAAGAATATCTAGGGTGGGCCATCAAAGCTAATTTTTCTATTGTAGGCCTTAAGTCGGCTATGCCCATCAGTCCCATATCCCATCATCAATTTGCCGATGATACTCTTCTATCCTTTCAAGCTTCAATTCCGCAAGCAAAATCAGTCAGAAGTATTCTGGAATATTATGAACAGGTGGTGGGTCAGAAGGTTAATTTTAGGAAAAGTGTTATTTTTTTCATCAATACTCCTCCAACAAGGCAGTTGAGGATTGCGGATATTCTGGGATGTAATATTGGGTCTCTCCCTTCAGCCTACCTAGGGATGCCAATGTTTTTTGGGGCTTCAAGATCATCCCTATGGGAACCGATTGTGGAGCGTGTCTAGAGAAAGCTTGCAAGCTGGAAAGGGGCTCTCCTAAGCCAAGCAGGAAAAGTGATGTTAGTTAAGGCCACCCTTCAAAGCATCCCGGTATATTTCCTTTCTCTATTCCGAATCTTGGGTAAGATTCTTGAAAGAATAGAATAGATCCAATGCTCATTTCTTTGGTCAGGAGCAAGTGAGAAAAATAAATTTCATCTAGTGGTGTGGGACCAAGTATGCAGCAAGAAGGAGGAGGGTAGTTTAGGCCTTAGAAGATTGAAATCCATGAACAAAGCTCTTGTTTCCAAGTAGGGTTGGAGACTGGTTCAAGAGGAGAAAGTGGGATGGGTTGATATTGTCAAATCCAAATACCTAAATTATGGGAAGCAATTTATTAGAGACTCGTTACCCCTCTAGGGTTCAACTTTTTGGTCTAGCCTGATTTGGTGCAGATCGAATATCTGTAGAGGGGGTAGGTGGTGTTTGGGAGATGGTAGGTCTATCGACTTCTAGAGTGATGTGTGGGCGATTGAGGTTCCACTGGAGTCAAGATCAGAGTTAGCTTTAGTCAAACCAATTATAGATCATTTCTGGGGGAATAAGGTTTGTGATTTCATTGAAAGGATTGAAGACCGCCCCCGATGGAAACCATTTGACTTCCCAAGACTTTTGGTGGAGGAAAGGAGGGCATTTGATGAAATTTTTAATATCATTAAATGGATTATAATTCTTGGAAGAGAAATTCTGGATAGATTCATCTGGGGATTAGAGAAGGATGGGAAATTCTCTATCAAATCAGCTTATTTTGTAGCAGATGGTCCTTCTGATCCTTGGTTTTTGATAGATAAAATTTGGTTGAAAGGACTGACTCCAAAAATCAACATTTTCTTCTAGCTGGTCATACAAGGAAAATTTCTAACTTTAGACAATCTCAAAAAAAGAGGTATGATTTTACCTAATGCTTGTTTCTTGTGCAAAAATGCGGAGGAATCCCCACTCCATATTCTTTTTAGTTGTCCTTTCTCATAGGAGGTTTTTAGCTACTTTTTCAAATATTTGAACATCCAATGGGTGTTTTCGAACAGCCTAGAGGATGTGCTAACCCAATGGGTTTCTCCCTTCCTATCTCTCCACCTTCGTTGGTTTTGGAAATTCAGCCTTCCTCATATCTGGTGGTAGATTTGGAAGGAAAGAAACTCAAGGGTGTTTAAGGATGTTGCTCATTCGGCTAAAGTTGTGGCTTTGCAGGCGATTTCTTTTTTCATGGAGAACATTAGAACCCTAAATCTGAATGTTGTGACTACATAGTAGGAATGATCAGTGGAGATATCTCTTGGATTCAATGCCAATCCTCAACCAGTTAGACCTGTTGTGCCTCTAAACAGAGCTAGGGTTAAGTGGGAGCCACCTCCAATTGGTTGGTTGAAGTTGAATTTTGATGGTGCATCTAAAGGGAATATGGGTCCTGCAAGTATTGGAGGGATTGTAAGGAACCATGATGGCTTGATAATATTAGTCCTAAGGGCCTCCCTATATACCTAAAGGTCCCTATATACCTAACCATTCTCTATATACCTCAAGGGCCTCCCTATATACCTCAAGGACCTCCCTATATACCTAAAGGTATCTATATACCTAACCATTCTCTATATACCCATCAATATGTGAGAGACAGTCAATACATGGGACAAGAATAGTACTTGGAAGTGATCCTCTAGTTACATGGCCCAAGATAGTATGTGAAGGGTAATGATGCACCTCCTTGTGACTCCCACTAGCCCACTACAATATACTTATCACTAAGTGTAAGTACATGTGAGACCCTATGTGGGCGGTTGGTCATCCAGGCTCACAATATACCCAATATAGCTTAATGATCCGTATGACAATTACTTAGAGGACCGTACATGATCCTTGATAGGACTAGTCTTTGGTTATCTTCTTATTATCTTGATTTAATCTAATCTAAGATAAACACATAAAACTATGTGATCTTGCTTAAGTTGGATAAATTATAGTCTTGATTAAGGTTTTTGGGTAAGACAAAAGGGATCTTGGGAACCATGGTGGTGTTCATATCAGATTCATCAAAATTTGAGGAGGGGAAAAGGAGATCGTGAAGGGCCTCTAAGGCGATCCAACTCATCTCTTTTCCTCTTTATCTTATTATGATATTAGGGGATGTTGTGAGAACCTAATAACTAGTTTTATGTGTAGATTAAAGCATACATATGTTTCAAAAGAAAACTACATTATTTTTAAGATCTTCTTTCGTGAAGCCTAAACCTTAATTTTATCTATATGCATGCATAACAATGTGACATATAGAACCTATACTAAAATTATCTTTTAATTGAATTAGAAAATTAAAGATTTTTTTTTCTTTTGAGCAAGGGTGCAAGAAAGAATGCAACATACAAGGTTTAGCCTAGGATGTGAACTATATGCACTTTTCAATTTTACCTTCTATAGTAAAAAGAATCGATTTATCTCCCATGTGATTATGATTAGCCAAGGTTCAATATTTCTTCTTTATCAAAGTAATAATAAAGTAGAAATAGAATCCTATCTAACTATAGAATAGGTGAAAATGAATCTAAAATGCTGAAAATGATATGAATAGGGAACAAAATGAACAAACAAAAACTTGTAAAACAAATAGTAGAAACTAATTATTAGTGCAGAGTGGTCTATTTGATCTAGTAGAGGAACAACAAAATTCCTTGCTACAATTATTAGACCCCTATTTTAGATAAGAAAAAATGATAAAATGACAAAAAATAATAGAATGTTGAAGTAAATGCTAAGATAGTAAAAGTGCCACTAGGCAATAACACTATTGGTATTATTGTTTCTTTTGCTTCTGCTTTATATAAAATAGAGAACAATAGCATGATGGATCTACAATCTAATGGTGCTACTACTATTATGAGTAGAATAGAGAGATTACAGTAGGATTATAGTAAGAGAATGCCAATACTGATGGAGGACTCTAACCTAAAAGGATAAGATCCTATTACACAACTGAATGAAAATGATCAAACCGATTAAAGGTAATATTAACCTGATCTAAATGATGAAATATTAGTTATAAAATGTAATATGCAAAAGTATAAGATATAAGTAGCCCAAAATGAAAAGAGATCCAATATTAGATAAAATATTAAAGATAAAAGGTGTAAAAACATGGAAAACCTAATTATCAAAGCTAAAATAGGAAGGGCACAACCCAATATAATAGTTTGTTTCCCCTTTGTTGGAGCTTACTGATGGCCTTCAAGTGCTTGATATTGATGAGGATTGTTTGATGTTGGACCAAATACTTTCAAAAATAGATATTGGGATGCCTAAGATTCTAGAACAATGTTGACAAAATTTTAGTACATAAAAGATTTGATCTCAAATAATTTTTGCATAATTTTAGTACATACAAGATTCATTATGAGAAGGTCGTCCCAAGAGCTATATTTATAGGAAGCCATGGACCCTTTGGAGGATCCTCAAGAGAATACCAAAATTGGCAAGTTGGAGAGGTGGCAGGGTTGCATGGAAGGGATGAGGTTGACTGAAAAAAAGTCTAAAAAAGATTGATCTACAACTAAGGATGAGGAAATAAGAAGGATGAGTTTACGATTAGATTTTTCAATTAATGTGTGGTTGAGTTGGCAGATTGAATCAACACAATTAGATCCATAAATCATGAGCAAGAATGGGAGATAGAAGGCCAAAAATATTAGTTTTGGAAAATATAGAGTAGAAGCACTAAGATGCAAAAGTTTTTTCAACTCTATCACGTTGATGCTACTACTAGATGATTAGTGGAGGTCAAAAATAAGGAAGAAAAGGTCAATGGTCAAATAGTGACAAAAGCACTTTTGGGATCATGGTAGCGTTGTCAACGCTATCACTTATGCCCTAAAACTTTTACTTTTGAAGTAATAAATTAAGTTTGGTTAATTGAAAGGTTGATTGATGAGGGCTATGGCAAGACTAAAGATTAGCTCTACATATCAGATTGATTATCTATAACAACAAAATGAATAGTTATTAATTCATGGGATAAAGGTATAAGCATTATATTTAAAGGAAATAAAATAGAGCTCACTCTTTTATATGTGCACCTGGAACTTGACATTGATTCTAGCTATAACTATAATGCTTGTATTAAAAACATCTAAAATGTATGGAAGTTACTAATAGGGAAAACCCTTTTACCTTTTATTTAACTAATACCAAACTAATCTCCTAAACACTTGAAAGGTGGCAAAACAACTAGGGCAATGGGACTTTCCTTTGATTTATCACATAAGATTAAAGGAAATTAACTATATCATATGCATTGGATGATTCCTTATTCCTCCTATAATGTGGTCTAAAGAAATATGCAATGAAGGTTTTTCACTAGGTTATTGATCCATAAAGACACACCCTACCTAAATATAAATGTAGGTTGGTATGCCCATAGTTTTTCATCCCTACATAAGGAAAGTTCTTTGTTTGAAGCATATGGTGGAAAGAATGAGTTTGGAATATATAAATTTATTTTTCTTGATCTAAGGGGATGGACATGCCAAACATAGGACTGATAAAGTGATTTTTTCAAGGGTTGGGAGGTTGAAATAGAGCCCTCTTTCATTTAATCTCAATGTCAATTTGAGAAATAACAAGAATATTTCATGCTAGATAAATGTAGATGAATTTTATATATATATATATATATATATATATATATATATATATATATATATATATATATATATATATATATATAATAGTTAAATGGGCTCCACCCATATTACATCTTGACCACATAGTGGTATTACAATAGTTTTTCAATTATGCATGTATCACTAGGCAATATTTGAACCTAGGTCTCCTTTTTGAAAATTGATGAATATAACCAACCAAGCTAATGTCTTTTATAAATTCAATTATATAATTGAAAACTAGTAAAATATTATTTACAACATTTTTATAAATAATTATTTTATGTGGTTTCATGTCTAGGTCTTAACCTATTAAAAGGAACTTGCAAATTTATTTGATATTTTATGAATACGTTTACCACTCCATGATTTTTTCTGATATCAAGGGAGGTAACGTCCTTTCATCTTTAACAACTGGCCACGGGGTCATACATTCTCCCCAATGCTTCTGCCTCCGAACACAGGTAAAATAATTAAAGTTACCTATATAACCCCTGTCTCTCCTTGGTAAACGAGACCCAGAGTAGTGAAGGAGACCCCCGATAACTCAAGGTTGGTATCGTTGTCAAGCTAGCGCATACTTAACGCACTCAAGTTACTTAACGAAATTAAGTTAGACTATTACCTTTGCCCTTATTGGGTATGCCCCCAAGGTTTAAACCTAGATATCCTCTTGGTAAGTACCCAAAGTTTTACCACTCCATGATTTATCAAAGACAAAAATGCTACTAATACAAGAAACATTGTTCTCTTTATATACATAGAGATAAATAGATAGCATATGAATAAAAAGAAGATTATTGCAACCAATAGTGTAAAACTAAAAAAAATGATTAATAAGAAGACAATATGAAATAAATTAAAAAGATAAAAAATTGATAAAAATGATTTAGTAAAATAATTACAAGATTTTATTGGAAAAATAAGATCTTATAAATATAATATCAATTCAATTGTAAACAACAAAACAACAAAATTACCTAATAAACAATAAAAAAATAAAAAGCTCAACTAGTCACTACTTCTATGAACCCATCTAATATTAACTACTTTTTAATTTAATTAATATATACACGTAGACAATTTAATTTAAAAATATCAAAAGTTTTTTTTGGAAAAAATAGTCAATAGTTTACGTAATTCAAACAAGTTAAAACTAATATAAATATTTTATTTTATTATTTAATTTTTTTAATATAATTAAATTTTATTATATATATATACAATACTAAATTTTTGATAAATCATTGGACTCTTATCTTAAAACTTAAGTTTCAATAATAGAAAAAAGTGTTATTTAATAAATCATTGGAAACTTAAGTTTCAATAATAGAAAAAAGTGTTACTTAATAAATCATTGGACTCCTATCTTAGGACTTAAGTTTAAATATAAAAAAAAATTATGATAGTTGTTACCTGCATCTTAATAAAATACGCCCCAATATACTTGTATTCTCGTACCTTTACTACACATTCCAAACTTCTCCCATGCTCATATTACCTTTGATTTTGAGTTGACCTTTAGAGTCTAAGTATCTATCTCGAGGAGAAAGTACCTAGCACAACGATAACACAAGAACCTTATCTACCTTAACAAAATAAATTTCAAACTAGTCACTAATATAAATTAAAAAAATTACATACAATAACTATGATTTTATATATTTTCTCTATCTCATCTACCTTAACAAAATAAATTTAAAACTATTCACTAATATAAATAAATAAAAACATACAATAACTATAATTTTATATATTTTCTCTATCCCGAAGTGTTGTATATCTTACAATATCTATAACAATGATTTTTATATATTTTCTCTATCTCGAAGTGGTGTTTATCTTACAATATCTATAACAAAACTAACGTTATGGAATTTTATAAAATCTGCCTTAAATGAAGGACATATGTAATCTTAAAACTTTTTTGTCCTTATATAATACTCCTCGCTTTTTTCAATTATATGCTTTCGATATACCGTTCTAAAAAAACAGCTGTTTGATCCATATTTAATATAATTAAAACAAATCCCCAGACGTATCATATTCCTCCATTACCAACACCGACCTGTCCAATATATCTGTCACATATTTATATCTTTCCCGAATTACCCCGTAGAGTCAAATATTCAATCTTTTCTCTACCTAAGCCCCACCGATGTTCAGTCATTCTGTCTCATATTTTATATGTTTCCTACCTAAACACAGATATTCAAATATTTCTCTACCTAAGCCCAAAGAATATTATTTGTATTACGTGGACACAGGGCGGGAACATTGAAGCTAGCTTTGTTGGTAATCTGTCGGGACTCGGATCCATTTCGCTGCACCAACTTGTCCAAATTTTGGTGCCGGCCTCAGGTAGCAAGAGAAACGGCCAGTCTCTGTTAGGAGAAGGTAGATTGATATATGGGTGATGATAATATCAATTTCATTTATGTGGGTGCTGCTTGGATTATACTACAAACGTTGACACGTTTTCAGAGTTGGATAATCGGCAGGATTGACCAAACGCTAGCAGAAGGAGATGGGTCTTCTCAATACAGTATTGGGGATTTTTGGTTTTGGCATTGGTATTCCAATTGGACTGCTCATCGGTTACTTCATCTTCATATATTTTGAATCCGACGATGTTAAGGTCAGTGCCCTGATTAAGTACTCTTTGGATTTCATAATAGTTCTAGATATAAGTATTATGAATGTATGTAGACACATAGTATTCCAATGCCCTTTTCTTTTCTTTTTGGTTTTGGCAATAGCTTTGGATATCAGTGATTGAGAAACAATCCCATATCAAGAGCAAATCCCTGTTTTGATTTAAGTTTCTAAAAGGAATGCAATCACTGTTGATACCCAACTGGCTTGTTGAATTGGATATTGGCAGTCTATCCGTTTAGTTATTCTTGTGTAAATCAATTGCTGGATGCCCCTATTGATCAGGATTCTCAAAAGCATTGTTTGACTTCGGATATATATGAACCACCCCAATTTAACCAGTTCTTTCTTTTAACACACCAGTTCACGAGGAACAATCTCTAAAGATAATTTAAAAACCTCATCCATGAATCGACTTAAATTTCTATAACCAATGTACTATTTATGGATATCCAAAGATTTCTCCTCATGGATTGATAACTCCAGCTATGCCAAAGGAAACTGGATTCTCAAATTGAATATTGGATTTCTACCTACCTGGTGATTGTCTTGTGTGTGTAAAGCAGTGCATTAGATGCATGTATTGATTTGGGTTTTTATAAGGGTTGTTTTTCATCCACCAATGTCTGCAGTTCTGGCAATATCGACCGGCTTGTTATTCTGGGCATTGGGATTCTTAGTAATATTGAAGTCCTGGATTCCTTCAGCAATCATTTGGGTGTGAGAGAGACATCGTTATGTATATATAATATAACGAATCATCAGATGCATATATATGTGTATATTGGTTTTGGCCCTTATTCCTCGTAAATTGATATGTGGGGTTTATTTTCAAGACAACAGGATTGTTAAACTGCGGAGCATTTGATAGTTTTGACCACCTGGCATTTAGTAGCTTTGGTATTAGTGTAAAGGTATAGCTTTGGTTTCCTCGCCATTAGCATTTGCTAGTTTTGGTATTAGTGTTAAAGATTCTTTCAATAGTTATAAAATCTATTTTACTTAAAAGTTTGTGCGTATTGATATGATGTTGATGGTATAGGTGAAATGCTTGTGCGTATTGATATGTTGTTGATAGTATAGGTGAAATGTTGGTGCGTATTATTATGTTGTTGATAGTATGTATCCAATTCGGTTTATGTAAGGATGGTTTATCATCTATGATATCTTAATGTCTAGAAAAGTCAACTGCCTCGTTAAATTTGGGTTATAGCATTTTACTTGTTTTTGTATTAATTTGATTGTAATTAAATAAATGGTTATATTTAAAGATAATAATTATTTTAATTTTGATCCTAAACAGATGATTTGAATAATTAAAAAAAACATTGATTTATCATGTTTTTAAATTAAAAATTAGTTGGATATAGGTAGAATGTGAAAAACAACCTTAAAATTGGGAAATTCTTATTTTATTATTCTCTCTTGTTGTTGTTGAAACTTTCAAGAGGTAATCAGACATTCACAAAAAGATTTCGAAGCCAATCCCCTATTTTTTAAGATTTTACATCTTGGCTTAGATTCTTAGAAGGGTTTCTTTATTTTTACTCATTTTTAGGGTTTTATGCTTTGTTTTTTTTCCTTCATCATTATTCTTAATGCCTTTCAGACATTGTGTTAGATTTTTAACATTAATTTAGTACATTGCTTTAATATGTCGTATTTTGTTGCATTTTGATGATCAATGTTTAACATCATTTTAGTACATTGCTTTAATTTGTCGTATTTTGTTGCATTTTGATGATAAATAATTATAATTGTATTTTATTTATGAGAATTTAATAGTAAATTAATTTCCTAATTCTTTATTTTTTGTTTTAAATATTTACTTTTTTGTGAATTAAATTATTTTTCATTTTTTTTTTGTTTTTACGTGAAAGCTCTCCAAATTTTGGATCATGGAATTTTTACCAAGTTCTAATTTTTCAACTATGGTATAAATCAATATATCAACATATGTGTTAATTTGGAATTTCATAGGCTTATTTGTCACCCACATATGTCTGAAGTCCTAATAAACAAATTGCACACTTCAACACCCTCCATGATTTGAACTAAGGATCAAGGATATCATCATTTTGATAGTAGTAGTTGTCCACATGGCATCCTCATTTGAACTATATCTTCCTCATGTTTGTCTTTGGTCAAGTTGTTGGTTTCACTCTTGCTCTTGTCCTTCATCTTTAGATTAAAAATAAGAAAGGAAAGATGACATAGTCCAATTCTTGCCTTGTACTCCCTTGTGCCTCTATTTTATCTCTATTTGTATCAGCATTTGCACAAGTTGTTCTTGTGGATGCTGCTCGTCCATCATGACACACTCTATCTTGCTAACTACTATTGAAATCAAGCTAACATTGTCCATTATTTGTAGACTCACATCACTTTGACATTCTTTAATAAATTGTCTGTCCCATAGAAAACATTTATAACACTACACATTGGATGTGCCACACAATTTTTAATTCAACTTATTTTGTTTCTTTCACAATTGTTGAGAAACCTACCACCAATGACACTTCTCTTTGGAATGTTTTCCTCTATGTTGCATACACATGTTGTGTGTTCTATAAAGGGAAGAGGCATTCCATATCAAAATTCTTTTCTCTTGAGAAATAGCATAGAATGTCTCTCTCTTCTTTGGAGTCATTGCACCTTGTTTATTGTTCATTAACTAAGTCATCAAACATGCACAACATCTCCTTATAGAGAGCACTTATATCAATGTCCTTGCTTTGTGACACTTGTTCTCTATGTCATGTTCATTCTTCATTTCATCCTCATCCTTTGAGTTGCTCTCCTTCTTTAAGTGACTAACTTCTCAATCCCAACATTTGGATGACATCTTTGAATTGCTTTCCAAATTCATGGTCTACTCGAGGGCCTCTTTGTACAACATGTAGAGAAATATTTTAATATTCTTCCTCTATGTAGGAAGAATCCCATAGATAAACCATATTTTCTTCTATCCATATAAGGGTTCATTTTCTAGTTGGTTGACTAATGCCTTCAACCTCTTGTTATATTAATGAACAACCTTTGTCTTGTATTGTTTATGTTGTTTTTTATGATGACATCATTGTCCTTCCACAACAACCTAAATTCCTTCTTGAAGGTGTCTTGTAGTTCCTTACAAGTTTGGTACTTGTCATCTTGCAGTTTTGCATCTAGTCTATTGTAATTCTATGAAATGTCACATGGAATAAGCTCCTCTAATCTACCTCATTCATTTTTCCATTGGACTTACAAATTGTAATTCATATACTTTGATATTTAATTAGGTCCTTTACTTCAGTTCATTTTGAAAATTTGATTTGGTACAAGCAATGATTGCTTTCATGTTGGACTCTCACCACATGGACCATCAAATGCACCACAATGTAGTTAAGCTTATTTTAGACTATCATCACATGCATTGTAGAACACTTACTCTATAGTTGCTTCCTTGTTGGACTACCATCTTATGCATTGTCAAGTGCACCAACTCATAGTTGCTCTAATGGTATGCTTTGTATTATGCACTATCAGGTGTAGCAACCTAAAGTTTCCCTAATGTTGAATTCTTGTCTCATGTAAAATTGGACTTGTAAACTTGTAGTATCTCCAATGCTAGATTATCGTCTTGTGCATTGCCATATTCACAACCTACTTCAATCATGTCCATAATCTATTCTTTCCAAATCAAGCCTTCACTGTCATCAAATTTGTCTTCACTTTACCCTGTGTTGACATTAACAAAGAATCCTACATCACTTTCTATTTCAAGCTTTCATTTTCTCTCTTCTTAAAGGGATAAAGGCATAGTTGGACTACTATGCTTATTAATCATGCTTTGATTTTCTCATTTTCATCATTGGTTATCTCTTGGAGCAAGATTCTCATCAAAACTCCATGTCACCAACTTCAACCCAACTTTGTACAATTAACGATGCCAAAATGTGACATTATCAACTTGGTGTAGGAAATCATACCAATATGTAGCTTGTGGGAGTATTATAGTCATGCCAAAGATATAAAATACAACATACTATAATATAATTCCATAATACACAACAAGAAGAATTTATAGATATATGTAAATACACAATACAATATTTGATCTTCAATTCCAATCATTTACACTACATAAGGGTCTAATAAATCATACAACATATAAACTACACATCTCCATATCAACTATCACACATAATGGATGTAGATTACCAACATCATAATTTAACGAGGTAGATATCATAAGAGCAGGTAGGAAATTGGCAGCTACAAAAATACCTCCTAATTACCCCACATACATGAAATATTTAAGTACCCCAATTACATCACATAATATTTATACAAACAAATGTTATCATGACTACACATGGAGTGACACTATGTGTTGATATAACATAAATGACAATCTATAACGAGATATATGACATGACTATATACAACTCAATCAATGTGCTTACGATGTTCATGATTACATTTACAATCATTCTCACATGAGCGCTCATGCATTCATGCACTAAACCATTTGCCTACATACATCACAAGTGTTATATGGGTCATGGCCACTAGTGAATGAATACACTTTTCAACAAGTTTCTTTTACTTTCCTTATGTTACAATAAGGTACTACTTAAAAGTGTCTATTCTAATTCTATAAAATATTTAAATCTCAAAAAAAGTAGGGTGGAAAAAATGAATGACCCTTTTCTCATAAATGCTTCGTCAAGGGAAGTAAATGAACTCAAAAAGGGAAGTTCCTTGTAATACAACCAACAAAAATTCCACCAAATTTCATCTAATACTATCCTTGAAAGCTTAAGAAGCGATTTTGTAAAGTTCTAAAGAGCCTCAAAAAGTTATTTTAAACATTGCCTTGTTTCATTGTTTATGGAAATTGCAAAGAGAAGGAAGTAAAAGACTCATCATAATGGTTGCATGCAGATATGAAGATAAGACATACTTATGACCATCACAAGGCAACATTAGGTATCATCCCAATTAACATATCTATTTCTATTGAAATACTTAATAACATTCACAAAGCATAAAGGAATACTAAGTCTATTTTTTAAGTTCTTCAAACCAAAATGACAAAAGACAACATCAATAATCATATATGACTAAACTGAAATCGTTGTGTAGAAGCTTCTTAGGTTCTTTCAACATTTTAAATTGTCCTACAAGCTACTATCAAGTGCTTAATGGAAGGGAATAAGTTAAGCATATGTTCTTGATTTTGCAATACTATATCTTGGTTCAGCTATACATATACTCTCTTTGGCATGAAATATAATTCCCATCAAACCCTCTAAGAAGGTTCATGAAGGTGCTCAAGAAAAATGGATACAATTTACAAATAGCAACTTGTTGTCATCATTCTATAGTCCTATGTACTCTTTGGGAGCCTTCATATTTCCCGATAATTCTGACTTAGAGTGTACTCTTTGATCGATCACCTTCTTGAGACAGGAAACATGAAATACTGGAGCCTTCATATTTCTTGGTATAATATAATATCAATTAACTTACCAAAGATTATAAAATTATTACTATCCATAAAATTGTGCTCTAGGTGTAAGCAATATTCAATACCAATCATCTCAAATAAAATTGAGCCCAAAGCATTTTTAGAGAAATAACAAATGGGATGTCACCTAATTTTTACAACTAGAGCTCAAATCCCTACATTATGATGGATGCACCTATGATAATAGATTTTATTATAACACCACTATAATATAGTTTATTAGAATACCACAATAATATGATCATGATGTAATACGAGGAGTCTCATTTCAACAACAAATTCAGCCCAAAGCATTTTCAGAGAAATAACAAATGGGATATCATCTAATGTCTACAACTAGAGTTCAAATCCCTACATTATGATGGATACACCTATGATAATAGATTTTATTATAACACCATTATAATATAGTTTTTTTGGAATACCACAATAATGTGATCATGATGTAATATGAGGAGTCTCATTTCAACAACAAATAACCTATTTACAAAATAAAATAAAAAATAAAATACCAAATCATGTTTTAGATGCTACAAAAATATAGAGATTTACAAGTAAAGAAACAACATCCTTATGTAAAGGATAGATCATGCACATGAATAAAGGTACAATATTATAAAAAATCAATATATGTCTATGATCAAGACCTGCAATGAAATCCAAGCCAAAATAAAGTTGTAGCAACTCCAATTCCATATATGAACATTATCATAGGGGTTTTGTTCCTCTTAATTTAGGTGCATCAATCACAATTAAACTAATCACAATTTCTATTATCATAATCTAGGGATTTGAACTCTAGTTTAACTTGGCAGGAATCCCTACATTATGATGGATGCACATGTGATTAGTTAGAGCTCTCTTAAACACAACCCCTTCACTCTCTTGGTAGGAATCCCCCACTCATAGTAAAAAAGACAACCAAGATTTTGTTAGGGTAAAATAAGGTAGTGTATTGCATTACACTACGTGGGGTTATTACATTTACTTTTCTATGTAATTATGTAATTACCATGAGATATTTTTCTCATGGTTAAACTAGGTAAGTACATAAATATCCTATGTTAGATATTTAGGTTAGTGTTATGGTTAGAACTCTCTACCTAGGTTAGTGGTTAGCATCACGCAACTCCCTCCCTATTCTATTGTTAGAGGGTAGTTAGCGCTATATCCTACAAACTGTTTTTTAGTCTATTATTTAAGCATAGACTAAACCTTAGCAGATGTTAATTAATCTAATGATTATTTTGTGAACTTACCTTCGGGACCTACATTGGTATCACTTGCAGGAGGAGAATACGAGCTTCGCTTGTTCCCCATCGACTGGACGGATTCCCATGGAGCAACTGAGGTGCTTGACGCGGGGAGTCCCTCACGGAGCAGCCGCGGTGCTTGACGCGGACTCTCCCTCACGGAGCAGCCGCATCGCTCCTACTCTGGCCCGACACGGTCAACGCCGACCAGGGCCCGCGTGTTGGCCCGCAGACCTGGCTGACGCAGTCGACACAGGCCAAGGGTCCGCGATCCCCTAGACCGGCCGCGGTCGACATCCCAAGGCCACACATCCTCGGCTCCCGCGCCGGGCCAGGGCTCGCAGAGCCACGTAGGCCAAGCAGGCCATGTGGCCCATTCACGGGAGAGCAGTGAGGGCAGGAGCGCCCTCCCCTCCCCGCGGACACGAGACCCAAACCTCGGGATCTGAGAGGGCAGACGACCCTCCAATCCCTGAATGACACGTGGCACTTTTTTGTGCCTAACCTGCACGCACCCCGACGAACACGTGGACTGGACCTTGGCACGCACCCCGAGGTGTTGACTGCATTGGACCGAGACTGGACACGTGGCGGACAACCACTGGATGACGAACGATGTAGACTGGACCGAGACCAGACACGTGACGGACAACCACTGGATGACTCGATGCAGACGGACGAGACACGTGGCGGACTAGCCACGTGTCACAAGACCTGACACGGGCGACAAGTGGCGAATAAGCCACGTGTCGTGACTCAGATGGTCCACGTGACTGGCAGCAAAACTAGTCACATGGTGGACTGACTGCCCGAAGGCAGTCAAAGCGCTATATGCGCTTTTGCTCTTTTAAAGAGCAAAAACATTGGCGCACAGGCAATGTGGGACTAAAATTCCGGAAGGATTTTTTTTCCTCTAAACAACAGTGGAGTTTAAGAGGCACGTCGTGTGCCTTAGTACCCATCGGGCTCCTTAGCCCGACCGGTTGATCGGGTCGAGCTAAGGCCCTAGGCGGGGAGTCCAGGGTTCGACTCCCGCTGGGTACAGAAGGCAATTTTTTGCCTTATTCGATTCCAAGGTATATTAATTTTTTTTTAAATTTTTAATTTTTGCATTTTAATTAAAGTTTTTTTTGTATTATTATTATTTTTTAATAATTTAAACTTTAAAATAATGTTTTATTTATTATATCAATTTCTATTTAACATTTAAATTGATTTATTTAAAACATATATTTTTAGTTTTTTATTATTAATTAAAATAATTTACTTAAACTTTTCTTAAATATTGCAAATTAAAATTAAAGAAATATTTTTTTTTGCAACTTTGAAATTTAAAGGTGCTAGTGTTTTCTCACAAACTGGAGATATGGGACATAGCAAGAGCACATTTTTTGTTGCAAATTAGACAACTCTTCTCAAACCTTGTTAATTTAGCATACAAGAAAGGATCACACTTGATTTTTTTTGCAAATTAGACAACGAGGAGCCTGAAATTTTTTGTAAGAATCAAAATTCAAAGAGTGCATTTGTTTTCTCCAAGGAGATATAATACATAAAATTGCACATCTTTTTTTTTTTTGCAAATTTGAGAAGACCTTGTAACCTTGGGCCCATAAAAACTAAGTCGTGTGTCAACTAGTTCTGGAAGCCTTTCAAATGCGGTTCGTGTGTCGACTTGTCTTGAAAGGAGTGCTCTAAACTCTACATTTTGTAAACATTAAGGGGGGATAGAATTCATTTTTTTTTTATTCTATAGTTTGCGAAATTGTAACGAAAAAGGGAGGTTATTTCAGAGTAAGAAAGGTGCATTCTCGATTTTACTCGACACCTTCTCTTAAAAATTGTTTGTACTAGGTGCATTTTCGGTTGCATCTGACACCTAGAGTGATACAAATTTGGGTTGCTCTCATGTGTTGATTATTGCATTCACACTCATGTTTTTTGTGTGCAATTAAAAAGTCAAATACAACATTAAAAGAAGCATTTCACAAAACCCAAACTTCACTTTAAAAAAAAACCATGCTAAACTTTGCATAGGTTAAAACAAGTCATTTTTTACTCCCCATCAAAAGGTCATAAATCCAAATCACCTTGATTCACTCTCTTTGTTTGGCTTAATAAACCTCAAATTTTTCATCCTTCTTCAAGGGTGTTAAAGCAGGTGCCATTAAATATCCTAGAGGGCAAAATCAAAAGTTTTACACAAACCTACCCCTGTTTCATTTGCTCTATTTTTTTTGGCTTAAAATTCCTCCAACTTTTCATCCCTTGGTAAGGGTGTTAAGGCAGGTGCCATTAAATATCTTATAGAGGCAAATTGAAAACAACTTCCATGTACTCTTTTGAGGGTATAGTGCAAGATATAACCATATTAGCCCTATCAAATTTGAAACCTAAACCATGGCCATGATACACAAGTATCTCATTGAGAGCCAACTGCTCAAAGGTTCAAATTATTCAGCTTGGAAGACTAAGATGAAAGCTATCTTAACTGTAGAGGATTTGTGGTCTATAGTGGATGGAAGTGAAACTAGACCTACATCACCTGGAGCAGATCAAAGAGACTTTGATAAAAAGGATAAAAAACTATCCTTAATGATCTTGCTTGCTATTATTGATGATATCCAACCTCATATCAGTGAAGCTATGACTGGTAAGGCAGCATGGGATGCCTTAAATACCATCTATGAGGGAACGATTCTTAACCTTCAAACACAGCTTCATACTCTACATATGAAATCAGGAGAAACAGTAGAGCTATAGCTCTGCAGAGTCGCAGAATTGAAAACAAAACTGCAATCATTTTGAGAGCTCTTCCTGACTCCTACCGAACGTTGATCACTTCACTACAAGTTTCTAGTAGGACAGTAACTTTTGTCGAGTTGGTAAACATGCTTCAAACAAAAGAAGCTAATCAACTCCAAAGAGATGAGGCATCAAACAATGCTCTTTTCTCAAAAAGACAAGGTGGTAAGAAAAAGTGGAATCAATAGAAAGGTTCTTCTTCTAATCAAGAAAAGGGTAAAGCCAAAGAGATTCCGAAGAAGAAGTAGTATTGTCAGATTTGCGACAAAGACACTCATGCAACCAAAAGATGTTGGTTTAAGAACAAATCGCCCAATGAACAAAGAAACAAAAAGGGCCAAGGCAAACCTAAGAACACGAACAAACAGCAAAAAGGACACATTGCAGCTGAAGATTCTAGTTCAGATTCTGAGAGAGCACACAAAGTGCTAATGACACATACAGATTCCTCCCACAAGGACTCTATGTGGTACATAGATTCAAGCGCTAGTAAACATATGACTGGCGATAAATCTTGGTTTGCAACATTTGAGGCTTGAGAAGGTAGACCGGTCACCATTGCTTATGATCAAACCTATCGAGTTCAGGGAGAAGGAAGTGTTTTTTTCTCCCTTCCGGATGGAGAATGTAATATTCAAAAAGTTCTTTATGTACCAGGATTGAAAAATAATCTATTGTCAGTTCCACAAATCCTGGACAATAACATGAATGTCAATTTCACAGTGGACAAAGAAAGGAAACGTTGCTTTATCACTAAGAAGGGAAAACGAGATAGCAACGAGGTTCATACAAACATGGTTTGTTTGTCTTAGATGCCATTACCTCTACCCATACTGCAATGGCAGTAACCACAAAAGAGGCCACTTCTCTTTGGCATAAGAGATTTGGGCATTTGAGTTCAGGATATTTATTAGAGTTGAGTATATATCAAATGGTGAAAGGACTGCGTACTATTTCATCTACTTTTCCAGTGTGCTCTGATTGCTTGTCAGGAAAGCAACATAGAGTACATTTTGAACCTAGCTCTTTTCGAGCTAAGGTACCTTTGGAGTTGGTTCACACAGATTTGTGTGGTCCCATGTCTACAAGTTGTGGAGGCAAACGGTATTTTTAATTGTTTGTCGACGATCACTCACGAAAAATGTGGGTCTTCTTCTTGCAGTTGAAGTCTGAAGCATTTTCCTATTTTCAACAGTTCAAAACTCTTGTTGAGAAGGAATCGGGATGCTTTAATAAGACCCTCCGTTCAGATCGAGGGGCAGAATACACATCAAAAGAATTTTCCTCATTTTTACACACATGGGATAAAGAGAGTTAACAACAGCCTACACTCCTCAATCCAATGGGGTTGTTGAGAGAAGAAATCGGTCCATAATGGAAATGGTTCGATGTATGCTTAAGGGGGCCAACCTTGAGCAAACTTACTGGGCTGAAGCTGTTCAAACTGCAGTATATCTTTTGAATAGGGCTCCCACAAGGGCTCTTGAAGGTATGACTCCTCAGGAATCATGGAGTGGTAGGAAACCCTCCATAACTCATCTAAGGGTATTTGGGTGTAAGGCATTTATGAATATACCTAAGGAGAAAAGAAAGAAATTAGATGAGAAGTCCCTACCTTGTATATTTCTTGGATATGATGAATTTTCAAAAGGCTATCGGTTGATAGACCCATTTACCAAGAAGATACATGTAAGTAGAGATGTAGTGTTTGATGAAGCTTTCACACCCAACACTACATCAGTATACCTAGATGATGAGGAGGAACATCAACTTCCTTCTTCACAACGAGAAAAAGCCACCCAAATGGTATACAAGCACAGTGAAAGACTCTAAAATCACTTCCCCACCTGATATTACTCTCAATCGTCCAAAGACAAGAAGCATGACATAGAAAGAAAAGAATGAAGCATCCACTTCAGTTGATGATCTTTGTGCAGATTTTCAAGATCTTTTTGTTGATAGAGAGTTACCAAGGGAAGATGAGATGGAAATAGATGAGGAGAGGGTTTACTTATCAACATGTGATGAGAATGAACCTTCTACAGTTGATGAAGCACTTAGATTGCCTAAGTGGAAGGCAGCTATGGATGCAGAATATAACTCCCTCATAAAGAATAAAACATGGAAGCTAGTGGATTTGCCTAAAGGAAAGAAACCCATAGGCTGCAAATGGGTTTACAAAGTAAAATATAAGGCATATGGCACTATAGATAAGCATAAATCCTGTCTTGTGGCAAAGGGCTATGCTCAAAAGGAAGGACTTGACTATGAGGAAACCTTTGCTCCTACAACAAGGATGACCACCATTCGAGTGCTTTGTGCTATGGCAACACAGTTTAGATGGAAATTACATCAGATGGATATAAAAAGTGCCTTTCTTAATGGTGACTTAAAAGAAGAAGTGTACATGACTCAACCTCTTGGATTTGCAGAGGTAGGCCATGAGCAACATGTTTGCAAATTGGTCAAATCATTATACGGGCTAAAACAAGCCCCAAGAGCATGGTACATAAAAATGGATAGTCACCTACTACAGCATGGATTTAAGAGAAGTCCATCGATGCAAATCTCTACATCAAGAACACGAGGTTACGAGATAGTGATTCTTGTGTTATATGTAGATGATCTGATCATCATCGGCAATTCGGAGAACTTGATTAACGCCGTGAAAGATGACTTGAAAGAGTCGTTTGATATGACGAGATCTAGGACTTCTCCACTCTTTGTATTGGCTTTGAGATAGAACAGAAAAAGAATCATCTAAGGGTGACTCAGACAAAGTATGTCAAGACTTTAGTAGAAAAATATCGTATGACTCGATTGTAAACCCAAAGCAACACCGATGGAATCGGGGCTACGATTATCACGATATGAAGACTCACCACGGGTAGATGGAACACTTTATAGACAGATGATTGGAAGCCTCATCTATCTGACTAATACTAGACGAGATATTACTTATGCTGTAGACTATCTCTCACGGTTCATGAAAGAACCAAAGGTCTCCCATTGGAAAGCAGCTAAGAGAGTCCTACACTACATACGGGGGTAGTGCTGATTATGGTCTAGAGTATAAGAAGAATAACTCATTCTTCTTACGAGTTACACCGACTACGATTATCTTTGGATCCATAGATGACGAGAAAATCAACATTAGGCTATGTTTTTCATCTTGGATCTGGTCTGTCTCATGGCATAGTAAAAAGCAACGGTGGTTGCTTTATTTTCAAGCGAGGCGAGAATATCGTGCCGCACGTGGAGGCTGTGTGTGAAGCGATATGGCTAAGTCGCATCTTAGCTACCATGGGCCTACCAAAGAAACTTCCCATTCACATGTTTTGTGACAACTCAGGTGTTTTGAACTTGGTCAAGAATCCAGTGCATCATGAACGAAATAAGCATATTGATACAGATTGTCATTTCATTCGTGAAGAAGTTCCTAAGCACAAAATCAAGCTCCAACACATTCCCACCGATGAACAGGTTGCAGACATTTTTACAGAGGCACTTGGACGTGTCAAATTTCAACTGTTTCGGAGCAAACTTTGTATATCAAAGTAATGTAATAAAGGGGGGATGTTAGGGTAAAATAAGGTAGTGTATTGCATTACACTATGTGGGGTTATTACATTTACTTTTCTATGTAATTATGTAATTACCATGAGATATTTTCCTCATGGTTAAACTAGGTAAGTACCTAAATATCCTATGTGAGATATTTAGGTTAGTGTTATGGTTAGAACTCTCTACCTAGGTTAGTGGTTAGCATCATGCAACTCCCTCCCTATTCTATTGTTAGAGGGTAGTTAGCGCTATATCCTACAAACTGTTGTTTAGTCTATTATTGAAGCATAGACTAAACCTTAGCAGATGTTAATTAATCTAATGATTATTTTGTGAACTTACCTTCGGGACCTACAAATTTTATCTCAATAGTTTGAAATTTATAGCACAAACTACAAAAGGTCGTGGAGGAACAATGAGGAATGCCGACTTTCCAAAACTCTAGAAAATTCTGACTTGTTCCTACACTCATGCCTATTGTTGACAAATGAAAGCAAAAAATATCCCGAAATAACCTTGACTTGTCAAGTATCAATCGACATGCATAACTAGTGCAAGCTTAGCAATAATATAGTCTATTGAAAGTCCTACTTAGTCAATTGTAACTTTTTAAAGTCCATGAAAAATTTCTAATGCCTAGTAGCATGTTAGGTGATTAACCAAATCATCCAGATCCCCATTTTTGGGTTTTAAATTTAATATCAAGTTATTTTATTTAATTGATTGGTGAAAATTTTATTGTGCTTGTATCTCACATCCACAAACACAATAAGCAAACTATATATGTTTATCTAATATATTAAAAAACAATAACTCTAGAAAAAAGTCAAGAAAGTAAATTGATAAAAGGTGGATATCACATTCCTACTAGATTGGTTCACTATTGACACATTATCATGAGGTGAAATATTTCATAGTTGCTTGGTGGATATCAATTCCAATATTTTGTGGATTTTGATTTCAAGGTTTTGTATGTATGGATGCATAAAGTTACTAAAATTTTACATTATAATTTGGTTTCTTTCTAGTGACCATATACTCAATATTAATGGCATAATTATTAAATTATTATCTAATTTGTAAGTTATTTGATTGTAATGTGTATCAGTTCCATATGGTAGATTCATGGTGTGGAAACCCAATTGTCTAGTGTTTCAAAAAGTTAAAATCTCTATCCAAAATAAAACTACAAGTGATATCCAACACTAAAGTAATTGGACTAATATTGTAGTTAAGAGGAACCTCAGCCTTTATTTTAATATAAAATTTCCATGTATTGACTACACAAAGAGCATGTAGGCATTGGTGATTTGAAATTGAACTTGAATCAATATTTGAACTAGGTGTTTCCTTGAGGTGTCATGGATAAAATATGTAGCTAACTATGTATATTAGTTATTAGCATCATGTATGGTCTCATATCTATGATTGTAGGTCTAGAGATGGAAATTAGTTGGGAAGCACTATCTATAGGAATTTGCAATATATTTGGAAACGAATGGAATCAACACATTACTCATAAGAACATAGATTAGATAAGTGCCCTTAAACACCAATAATCTCACTAATGAATAAGAATCTTCTCGAATCGATGAACAAACAAGATGGGGTATAAATACTCGTAATACAAGTAACCCATTGTCAAGGCTAAACAATCAATCTAATGGATAATAATAAAGTAATACAAAAATGTCACATATTAAAGGTGATCATGGGTCCATAGGGCAATATACACATGCTTATAATAAAAGGTCATCATGGCCTCAAGTAAACATTTTTAATTATTTGAACATCCCTTAAAGTGAATGGGAAACACAAAGAGAGACTATTATCAGTCATTCCCCTTAAGCGATGCTCTCATAAACCAAAGTGATCTGACAACTATAGAAAGGTCACCTCTAGCATAAATTGTAGGCGCCAGTTCTATGCAAAAGCAAAAACGAAAGTGTTTGCAGAAATGTCCAAGTAATAACACTAAGTTAGTCTAGTAGGGAATGAACTGAAATGTAATGAAACACATTATAATTTAATAAAATAAAACAAACTACTAATGAAATGTAAATGTAATGCAAATGTCATAGTCGTCATGGTTAAGTGCTAAATAAATTATATTTTGTAAAGTTGGTGTTATGATCAAAGGACATAGGTAGAAGGGGAAGAACATTTAATGCAAGGTGTCCTGGAAACCATTTCTATCAATAGCCAAGCTTAAATTATAAATAGATCTCGCCTTTTCATTTGTAAGTGTAGACAGACAAGTTAATACGTCCTTATTTGCTGAATCAGTTTTGGTATTGTAAATGTACGCAAAGTGTTTGACAAAATGCGCGTGCATATATTTAATTATTATGTTGTAAAGTGCAATTTAATATTCTACATGAAAATAAAGTCATATAAGTCAAATATGTCGGCTAAATTAGAATTATAAGCTATTTCATCCTGTAGTGCAAATGTCATGTAATGCAAAAGCAAATGCATACGAAATGTAATTTGAGAGAAGTTATAAGGTAGTTGGGGGCATAACTACTTGGTGGGTGTATAAATAAACCCCCCCCATTCATTCAAGTTGTTCATGCACGGTGGTTCACCCATAGTAGGTGTACAGGCAGTAGGGAGAGTAATGCATGGTGATTGATGCAATCCATTGTTGTGTACAACCATGACGGATAATCAGCCTAGGGTTTGCAGGCTGAGATTGTAATGTTGAAACTGTAATGCTGTATTATAAATGCCATTGTTAATATAAAACTATTGTATTTACCGTTATCTACCATTGCTACTGTTATTATTGTTGTTGCATATTTCTGTGCATTATTATTGCTATACTACAATGATTGCAGATCTATAGAATTATTAAGTGGAAATGGACTGTCTGTAAGCATGTAAAATTCCTTTCTACATTCTGGCGTCGTTGCTCTACGAAGTTGGGTCCAATGTTGGTGACATGAAGTTATGAAACGTAAAACCCTTGGGGAGATACGCAACAACACAGTATAGCCGAAGACGGAGGGGAAGACGTACCGGATTTTTTTTTGTTTGCAGATTAGAGGATGTGCACGCCAATCGGAGGGAAAAATGCAAGTGAAGACTTTGCAGGTGGAGAATTCACAGACGTCTATAGTTTGACATTTGCAGTTAGACGTCTGCAGGCTTGACGTCTACAGCTTAGACATCTGCAACCTTGACGTCTGCAGGCTAGACGTCTGCAGGCTTGAGTCTGCAGCCTTGACGTCTACCTTCCAGTCTGACTTGATGTCTAGTTTGTTTGACGTCTACAACAACATAATAGGAGACCAGTCGTTTGGAAGAAGAGTAGAGTCCAAGAGCAGAGCAAGAAGGAGGTGAACGACACATTGCTGATAGGAATAGTAGAACAGGTACAAGGATCACCAAGAGTCGAGGAAAACATTTATGTAAGGAAGACATTGAGATGTTGAGTGGATGGTAATACTTGAACACGCGGCAGGAAGGTTGCAGAGGAGTGCAGAGGACAGGAGTCAGGAACCAGAGCAACAACACGCGAGGGCTCAGGAAGGAAGACCAAGGCCACAATCAAACATCCCAGCGAAGGAAGTCACAAAGTAAGGACACACAAGAAGTTGAGAGATGACTGTTTTGTGGAAATAAGATACCTAAGACTAAAAACACCTGACGAGGAGCAGCATAGCAGGAACCCCACCAATGGATAACGTAGAAACCCAAGCATTGGAGAATTTGCCACTTTTCACAGGAGAAGGGAAGGAAGACCCAATTAGGCATTGGAGAATTTGTTGTATGGAGTGGAAAGCGATTGGGCAGAATAATGAAGAAGATTGGAGGTGGTGGTTTCCTGCAACATTTTGAGAATCTGCAATAGACTGGTACATATCCTTACCACAAGCTAAGTTCCAGACATGGGAAGAGTTGTGTGATGCATTTATGGAAGAATTTTGATCATACGATACTGAAGAAAAAAATAGCATACAAAGAGAGGAGGAGACTGTTTGTTATTACAATCGAAGGGTGAGTAGGTTGTTTGACCATGTGGAGAAAGACCACCCAGAGGAATCAAAGATTATGTGGTTCATAGATGGACTTCTCCCTATGTATGAAAAGAAGATGGAGATATTTCCTCCAAGATCATACCAAGAGGCTTTGGATCATGCCTTGACTTGGGAAAGAGATGCAAAAACCTCATCGATGAAGGAGACTCGGACAACTAGAGAATGTAGCCATATGGTGACGAAGGAGATGTTTGAGGTGCAAATGTCTGAGCAAGAGCCGTCTGAGAAGAAGACGTCTAAGGTACAGTCGTCTGAGAAAGAGACGTCTAAAGTACAGTCGTCTGAGAAAGAGACGTCTGAGTAAGAGTTGTCTGACGTGGAAATGTCTGAGGTGCAGTCGTCTGAGGTAGAGACGTCTGAAGTGCATTTGTTGGAGGAGGATCCGTTTGAGGTGCCGACATCTGAGAAGAAGTCGTCTGAAGGCTACCTGTTTGGAGGCTACCTGTCTGAAAGCTACTCGTCTGAGGAACCTACACATTCGATAGGTTACCCGTCTGAGAAAGTCTACTTGTCTGAGACGTGTACACTTACCCGTCTAACTTGTCTTACACGTCTAGTGTCTAGACGTCTAACTTGTTGTCGTAGACGTCTAACTTGTTGTCGTAGACGTCTAACTTGTTGTCGTAGACATATAGTGTCCAGACGTCTAACTTGTTGTCGTAGACGTCTAACTTGTTGTCGTAGATATCTAACTTGTTGTCTTAGACGTCTAGTGTCCAGACGTCTAACTTGTTGTCATAGACGTCTGTTGTCCTAGACATCTACCATGTTGTCCTAGACGTCTACCCTATCGCCTTAGACGTCTACCTCATCGTCCTAGACGTCTACTGTCTAGACGTCTACCTTGTCGCCCTAGACGTCTACCTCATCGTCCTAGACGTCTACTGTCTAGACGTCTACCTTGTCCTAGACGTCTACTGTCCAACCCGTCTAGATCGTACACGTCGACTGGCAACCCGTCTAAGTTTGTACCCGTCAGGCTTCTCAATCCGTCTAGCCTAATCCATCAGAGACTAAGTCGTCAAGGATTGTCGTCAGAAATGTTGTCATCTGAGGCAGAGCAATTAGAGTAATCACCGTCAGAAGTACAATCCGACAAGGAAAATGTCTATCAGAGGTTGATAAGCAGTCAGTTGGATCAAAATAGCACTGAATTAGAGCTGAAAGGAAGCAGTTCAATAAGTTGAGTGAAAGCTTCCAAATGGTGGATGAGAAGAAAAATTATTTTGGACAGTGATGCTTTCAATGGTTTTGTCGTTGAGGTTTCGGGGCTCCGCAAAGGGTGCTGCCCCTCAACCCCGCAAGGGACGCTATCCCCCAACCCTGCAAGGGACGCTGTCCCTTGACCCTGCAAGGGGGATCCCACCCCCTTGACCCCCGACACAGATGGCGGCGGGTATTGTCGGTCATGTTCATGATGTTAATGATATTGCTCATGCTGATGAGATGGCTAACTACTAAAAAAGAAGTGCACAATCAGAGAATAAGGTGTTGTGAGCAGTTTCAAGTGAAGTCTGTGGCAATAGATGTATGGAACAGGAGAAAGAGAAAGGAGTGTGACAAGAGAGCCTGTTACATTATTCAGTACTTCTATTCCCAGTATTTAGCTCGTGTCGTTGAGGACAACAACCAGTTTAGAGGAGGGGATAGATGTAGACAGGCAAATTAATATGTCCTTATTTGCTGAATCAGTTTTGGTATTGTAAATGTACGCAAAGTGTTTGACAAAATGCGCGTGCATATATTTAATTATTATGTTGTAAAGTGCAATTTAATATTGTACGTGAAAATAAAGTCATATAAGTCAAATATGTCGGCTAAATTAGAATTATAAGCTATTTCGTCCTGTAGTGCAAATGTCATGTAATGCAAAAGCAAATGCATATGAAATGTAATTTGAGGGAATTTATGAGGTAGTTGGGGACATAACTACTTGGTGGGTGTATAAATAAACCCCCCTCATTCATTCAAGTTGTTCATGCACGGTGGTTCACCCATAGAAGATGTGCAGGTAGTAAGGAGAGCAATGCATGGTGATTGATGCAGTCCATTGTTGTGTGCAACCACGATGGATAATCAGCCTAGGGTTTGCAGGCTGAGATTGTAATGTTGAAACTGTAATGTTGTATCATAAATGCTATTGTTAATATAAAACTGTTGTATTTACTATTATCTACCATTGTTGCGATCATTATTGCTGTTGCAGATTTCTGTGCATTATTATTGCTATACTGCAATGATTGCAGATCTGTAGAACTATTAAGTGGAAATGGACTGTTTGTAAGCATGTAAAATTCCTTTCTACAGTAAGAGATCCATGCATAGCAGATCAATTGATCACATAGACAGTTCTTTGAGTTGTGTGTGTAATACTTAGGTTAGAGTGTGTATGTGCATAAAGGCATAGCACAAGTCTGATAATGTAATCTGAATGCCATTTTGGTAGATCAATCAATGCAAGAACACATTCTCTATTCTTGTTGTGGATTTTTGTTACTAGCATTTGATTGATTATTAGATTACTAGGTTTTTATTTTGAAGTTGTTGGTTTCAAGTTAGAGGACTCAGTTAGTATAGTTGGGTTGCAGTCATAATCAGGGAGTGCAGACACCATTAGATGTCGGCCATTGACTAAGTTACCTTTCCAAACCTACCATCTTGGGACTATGTTCTCTTAAGATCGTTGTCATCTATAATTATGATCGCCTATACCTTTATTGACTGCAGATGTGTTGGCCTTTAAAATCTATCATTACCTCATCATCAGGGAACCTCACCACTATGCTACATAAGCTTGGTTAGAGTATGGGTAGATTGTTCTTCTAAAGGCACTAAATTGGATCAAGCATCCCACAAGCATGAAGAATATGAACATACTTCATCCACACCTCAATGTGCTTTATTCACTAATGAAAACCAATATTGCAAACAAGCTTAATAAATATTTGATTATCATAAAAGAGTGTAATAGAGAACTATTTTGGAAGATCCAAGTGCTCAAGAATCATTAGCATCAATTAGGGATGTTTGATGACCTCATCAGCAAAACAACATTTAACTTCTATAAAAAATTAAGATATAGTGGATTGTAGATGGCAACACTAGGAGATCATTCCAAAACCAAGAGAGAACATAAAGTTGGTAGTAGATATTCTCAAGTCGAGATGACCTCACCAATTTGCATTGAAGCAACCCTATAAAATAGGAGGAACCTCGATGGTATAGTGAATTCCCATCTCTTAGGTACCTATGATATACTATAGACTCTGCTTAGTTGTTATCTAATGAATATCATAAAGTGCTTGCATATACTTGGAACAATAGCTAGCAACAAGTGCAATACTTGGTCAAGTGTGTGTGAGGTAAAGAAGCACCTCAACAAGACACAGATACAACAGTCTACTTGAAGTGTCAAACTATGGCGGACACACAACATTTCCTTGATCCCTCCTATGACTTTGGTCATTGTGATTGATGCATAGTTTCTGTTTGGTGGTGATTTGCTAGAATAAAACTCTTATTCACAATAAGATGTTAGAACAACATGGGAAATAGAAATTGATGGCAGCACATTATATGGCACACGGAAAAATAAAGAACTTTATTAGGAATATAAACTACAAAAATACATGGAAGGCTTACTGGATTGTTTTTGGAAGTTGTAGGCAAACGAATGGCAAGTTAACACATAAACATCATGTATGCATGAATATGAGAGTGTCTAATCACATAGATGCATGTGCTACATCATGATGTCGATGATGTGTAAATAAAATGTGAATAAATCTATGAGTGTCTAATCACATGGATGCATGCGCAACATTACCATGCCAATGGTGTGTAAATAGAGTTTGTCATTCATTGTTTTTGTCATATAGTATTGTTATATGTAAACATGGTGATATATTTAGTTGCACTAAATATTGAGTAATGTCTTATAGGGGTATATTTTGATATTTCATATATATGGATAGTCTAGTGATAGTTGGACTATTTCTAACAGCCAGAGGTTCTATAATACCTATATGTATGGATCTTTGTTAGTAGAGAGATAGATGTGAGATGATGCTGGTGGAAGTATTGTTGCATATGTTTGTCATTTGTATGGACTTTATTGAATGTTAAAGCAGACCATGGTTTGTTGTAGTTGATTGGAATGTCAAGGATAGATGCTAGTTACTTTGTAAGTTGTTCTCATAGTGTATCTTATTTTTGTTGTTTGTAAATAATAGGGTTTTCAAAGGTGCCCTTCCCTTTTACAACTCCTAGAAATCCAAGAATAACAAATGAATCAATCCAAGCACAAAAGAACAACTTATCTTCTTACAAATTAAATTCTGCATTTTCTAAACAATACAACCTTTTCTGACCAAAAGTGCAATGACCAAAATAGTAACAGTAACCTACCCTACTGCTTTTTCTACATCTACCATCTAAATTTTTAGTAGAGTTGAAACAAGTACTATCTTTGAGAATTTGCACCATCTAGTTATCAAGTTTTTCCATTTCCTTAGCCTCCTGACAACATAATGAAATTATATCTTATGAGAAATTATTAAATTTAGTTTGCAAATCCTGCTTCAACACTCCTTTGTTAGCCATTACGTCAGCTGCACCATTACCCTCTCTAAAAATATGAACAGATTCTAACCATCTAAAACCTGAAAAGCATCCCTAAAAATATGTTCAACACTCCATCCTAGGGTTTTGAGCTCTGTTACGAAAATCGGCAAAAAATCGCCAAAATCACGAGTCATTCGTGAAACAAGTGACTCGGCAACTTATCGCGTAATGAGCTCTGTTACTAAAATTCCATAGTCTTCTAATTGTAGATTCTCCACTATTGCTATTTTAATCTTGTTCACCAAAGAAGTAACATGTCTATGAATGTCTTCAAAAAATTGTTATTTCTTTCCAGCCAAATCTATCCTAAGAAATGAGGCAATAACATATGGCAAAGCTTAACCAACCTCTTACATTGAAAGTTCACATTCCAGCTCTCCCACAAGTCACAAAATGTAGCAAACTGAACCCACTGTATATGGAATAACTATAGCAAACCATTCCACACCTCTTAAGAAAAAGAGCAATGAAGAAATAGGTGATCCACAGATTCCTCTGCCATACCACAAAGACTACACCTATTTGCCATTTGAAAATCTCTTCTTTGTATATTATCCACTATTAATATCATATATTTTAAGGCCAACCACAAAAAAAAAGCAATCTTGGGAATCAAATTCTTGATCCAAACTCTATTAATGTCAAAAACTTTGACTATACCTCCCCTCAAAAAATCTAAGCTGATTTGACTAAAAACACCCCCTTAGCATTTTCCCCCAAACAAATTTATCTTCAGCCTCAAACTAAGGAACATACATTTGACTCAAGACAGAATTCAACGTATCAATTTGTTGCTACTGCTGCATGTTCTGATCTTCCAGAGGAAGGCTTTTCCAAGCTCTACCTTGAAGCGGATTCTCTAAATATCCATCAATTAATTTTCCATATTTGAGCATTAACAAATATGCTATCTGATTAAAATCCTCCATTTGGTTTAAAGGTTTATTATCTACCCAACAATCCTCCCCAAATTGAGCCTTAGTTCCTTTACCAAACTGCCATCTCACTTCCTTAGTTAGCAGGGAGGGAGAGTTCTTAATACCATTCCACAAATCCGATCCAAAAGAGTGATTCTCACATTTCAGAAAAATGGACTCTCCTTCCATATATTTAGCCTTTAGGATCCTAACCCATAGCTTATGTTCCTCTACCATAAGATGCCAACCAACCTTAGCAAGCAAAGCTTTATGAATCTATCTCAACTTTTGAATACCCAACCCTCCTTCTTTTTGTTAGGGTAAAATAGATAGTGTATTGCATTACACTACATAGATTATTACATTTACTTTTCTACCATAGGAGATATTTACCATTGTATAAATTACCTCATAGATTAACTTAGGTTAATAGCTAAAATATCCTGAGATATTTTAGTTGGTTATTTGGCATATTCTATTTTCTAGGTGGTTAGCACATCCTACGCTAACCTTGTTAGGTTTACTATTTTGTAACCTATATATTAGGTTTGATTATTCATTTTCGAACCTAATGTCTGCATAGCAATATTATTTGATTTTTCATATTGGAGTAAACTATTGCTTACATTGGTATCATTCGCTAGGTGGGTAATGCGAGCAACGCTCGTTCCCCTGGACTGCAGACTTGGTCATGCATTTTTCCTATTGGCTGCTATTTGCTGGTTGTTTTCTGGTTGCTGACTTGGAAAGCCTGAAGCGCAACCGACTGGCCCACGGAAGGATCGCCTGAAGCGCAACCGACTGGCCCACGGACCCAGCCGACTGGCCCACGGACCCAGCCGACTGGCCCACGCGATCAGCATCGGCCGACGCGCTCAACCGCTGGCCGACCACGCTGTCAGCCGACCTGACCGACGCGAGCCGACCGATCGGCCAACCAGCGCCAACCGGCGCGACGCGGTCAGCCGACCATGCCGACGCGATCGGCCTACCAGGACCATGCCGATGCGATCGGCCTACCAGGGCCGACGCGATCCGCCGGCTAAGGCCAACAATCGACAGCGGATCGCTGTTGACCGGTCCGCGGTCGATGCCTTGAGGCGTCGACGTCTCGGCTCCTGCGCAGGCCAGGGCCCGTAGAGCCACGCGGGCGCGTGAGCCATGTGGCCCACGCTCGGGAGAGCAGAGAGGGCAGGAGCGCCCTCCCCCTCCCAGCCTTGTAGATCGAGGGCCAATCAAATGCAGTGAAAAACAAAAAATAATCACAGAAAAAATTAAATACTTTATTTGCACCCCTCGTCAACCTTAACCATTACAAATTCAAGTGTATAAATAAGTAGGGAATAGGAAGAAAGTCGGCAAAGGAGAGATAAGGGGAAAATGGAGGATAAGAAGGGATAAGGAGGGATACGGGAGTTGGAGGGATAAGGGGGAAGAAGGATTAACGGAGGGATAAGGAGGAGGGAATATAGGAGGGAGTTAGGGTACATTGCCGACAACCATAGGGAGTGGAGTGTTCACACTTAGGCTTAGGAAAGGGATTTTTCTAAGCCTCTTTAGGTGAACCCCTATTCACACTTGCAACATTCTCCCCCTTAAAGTTGAGAGGACTGACTACACAGTCTCTCAGCTTTACAAATTGAGCTTTTGTCATCGCCTTGGTGAAGATGTCAGCGACGTTCTCCAAAGTGTGACAGTATTGAAGCTCAACAATGTCATGTTCCACCATATCTCTGATGAAGTGATACTTCATATCAAAATGTTTCGTTCTGCTATGGTGGACAGGATTATATGCCAACTGAATGGCACTGATGTTGTCGCAGTAGATTCTAGTCGGACCACTTTGTTGTTCTCCAATCTCTTCTAGTACTTTCCTTAGCCACAAGGCTTGAGTACTTGCATAAGTAACTTCTATATACTCAGCTTCCGTTGAAGATAGCGCTACTACTGTCTGCTTTTTTGAACTCCAAGTTATTAGTCCCGATCCAAGACTAAAATAGTTTCCTGATGTTGACTTCCTGTCATCAATATTGCTACCCCAATCACTATCACTGAAGCCTACAAGCTTGATAGTGTTACATTTATGGTACTTGGATTCCAAAATCCAATGTACCCTTCACATATCTCAAAATTCTTTTAGCTGCTTGCAAATGCAGCTCAGAGGGGTTAGACATAAATCTAGAAACAAGAGATACAACATACTGAATATCTGGTCTGGTGTTGGCGAGAAACATCAAACTCCCAACCATGCTTCGAAAGTGGTCACATCAACTTTTGGTGCTCCATCATCTTTGCTTAATTGGATCCCATGTCCAATAGGAGTTGCAACCGGTTTGCAATGCTCCATAGCAAACTTCTTGATCATATCCCGAGCATACTTATGTTGATAGATGAAGATCCCCGTATCCGATCGATGAACCTCCATTCCAAGGTAATAGTGCATTAAACCAAGATCCTTCATCTCAAATTGCGTCATCATGGAGTGTTTGAACTCCATATTCATTTTTTCATTACTACCCATAAAAATGAGATCATCCACATACAAACAAACTATGAGGATGTCATTACCTTGCTTTAGGTAGTAGAGTGTGGGTTCATTTTTGCTCCTGGTGAACCCATAATCTTTGAAGTACCCATCAATGCGTGAGTACCAAGCTCTTGGTGCCTCGTTTAAGACCATATAGTGCCTTCTTCAATCTGTAAACAAGGTGTTCCTTACCTTGCACTTCAAATCCCCGTGGTTGCTCAACATACACTTCTTCTGTCAAGTAACCATTGAGAAATGCACTCTTGACATCCATGTGTTGGACTTTCCATCCTTTGTGTGCAGCTAAGGCAAGAACTGTTCTGATTGTCTCCTCGTCTGCTACGAGGAGCAAAAGTCTCTTCATAATCTATTCCATATTTTCGAGTAAAACCCTTTGCCACTAATCTTGCCTTATGCTTCTCAATGCTTCCATCAGCATTAAACTTGGTCTTGAAGATCCATTTACAGCCAACACATTTCTTTCCTTTCGGAAGCTTCACGAGCTCCCAAGTGTCATTGTTTTTTATAGAGGTTATCTCCTCTTTCATGGCATCTTGCCAAATCTTCCGAGTACATGCCTTCTCATAACTAGAAGGTTCAAGTTGTGCACTAGTTAACAAAGCATAGTTAACTTGATCTCCCCTAGGTTCTTTCTGGGATTCATCATCACCATACAAGTGCATACTTTCTAATCTGTGTAAAACAGATTCCATTTCACTAGCTTGACTCCTAGTATATCTTCTTGAAAAAATTTTATCCAACATCTGAGAGGATGGATGATACTGTAAAGTTCTCTTACCTTTGGATGGAACATCAATGTCCATTGGTGAGGAACTTACTGATCGCTGTGGAGAAGGACTTGGTGAAGCAGTTGAATCAGAAGATGGACTTGGTGGATGTGTGGGCGGAGACTGCTTTCCTTTCTGTGGTAGTTGTGGTTGCACTTGCTGAGCTACTACATCAATGGCTTCAACATCATTGAATATTTGGGGCTTACCCCACTCTCCCCCTTCATCAAAAATCACATCCCTTGAAACCACTATCTTTCGAGTCGTAGGATTGTAGAGTCTATAACCCTTTGTGTTTTCACAATATCCTACAAAAATGCAAGCCTGACTCTTTGGATCCAACTTCTTTCTCAGCTCATCAGGAATGTGAGCATATGCCAATGAACCAAATACTCGAAATACTTCACATTTGGTTTCTTACCATACCAGGCTTGGTAAGGTGTCTTCCCTTTCAAACTTGAAGTAGGACTTCTGTTCAAGATGTGAACACTAGTCCTTGTTGCATCTCCCCAATATGCATTACTCAAATGCTTTGTCTGAAGCATTGATCTTGCCATCTCCACAATGGTGCGATTTTTCCTTTCTGCTACACCATTCTGCTGTGGAGTGTAGGCAGTTGTGAACCGCCTCTTGATGCCATGATGTTTACAAAAATTCAAAAAATTGATTAGAGGATTATTCTCCTCCTCTATCTCATCTAAGACATTTTATAGAATATCCACTCTCACTTTCAACTTTTGCTTTAAAATCAACAAAGCATGCAAATGCTTCATCCTTATGCTTCAAAAAATATATCCAACACATTCTTGTGCAATCATCAATGAAAAGTAGGAAGTAAGAGTGATTACCTAGACTCTTGGTCTGCATCGGACCACAGATGTCTGAATGTACCAACTGAAGAGGATAGCTGGCCCTCCATGCTTGTCCATGAGGAAATTTCGATCTGGCATGCTTGCCCAAGGCACACCCTTCACAGACTTCCTTACTATCTTGAACTTTGGGAAGTCCAGTCACCATTGCTTGTGAAGTTAGCATCTTCAAACTTGCTGAATTCAAGTGACCATATCTCAAGTGCCATAGGACACTTGGATTGGTAATTGCAACATTTGCTAACTTATTTCCTCCTGGCTGGCCAAACTTCAAAGGGAATAATCTATTCTTCGACATTGGCACTTGTGTAATGATTCTATTACTATTGTTCTTGTCAAAAATGGTGCATTTACCCTCATCAAAAATCAACTTATAATTCTTTTCAAGCATTTGACCAACACTTAAAAGATTGTGTTGAAGATGAGGTGTGTAATAGATATCACTTACTTGCTTGATGCCTTCTTTCGTTGGAACCTCCATGGCTCCAATGCCTTCAACTCGCCAATGACTTGTCATCTCCCAACCGAATGCTGGATTTGTATGAGGAGTCTAACTTAGCAAAGAGTTCTTCTTTGCCACTCATGTGATTTGAACACCCGGTGTCCAAAATCCATGTATCATTCATATTTTGCTCTATTCGGCCATAAGAAAGAAAGAGATTTGAGGACTCTTCCTCTTCTCCAAAATTCCCAAACTGACTGCTATGGTTGCTGCTGCTCCCTTGCGAAGTCTTTGACCAACAATCTCGAGCATAATGGCCAGGTTTGCCACAATTGTAGCAAACTTGTTTTGATTTATCTCCTCCTTTTCCTTTGCCCGATTGTTTCCCTCTATATTGCTGTTGTCCTCCTCTATTCTGATTTCCGCCTCTGTTGGATGATCCTCCTCTCGTTAGGAGTTCCCCCTCTTTGATTATTCCTCGCCTCTCGCCTCTTTGTTGACCTCTCGCCACGGCCTCTACCTCTTCCTTCATGTGTGGCAAAAGCTTTGTCATCTCCTCCATAACTGGTGGTAGGAGTTTCCTGTAACCTCTCTTCATGTGAGAGAAGTGAACCAGTTAATGCATCAAAAGACAATGTGGTTAAGTCTTTGGATTCTTCAATAATTATTGCAACGGAATTCCATTTAGGAAGAAGTGTTCTCAACACTTTCTTCACCATCATCTCTGGCTTAATATCCTCCCCTAGTGTGACCATTTTGTCGACTATTGCTTTCACTCGCACGCAGTAATCTCCGACTCTTTCATTCTCTTGCATCTTGAGATTCTCAAAATCTCGTTTCAAAGTTTGCAGTTTTACCTGCTTCACTTGGTCACTACCTCTATAGCTTTCTTTTAGGGCATTCCATGCATCTTGTGCAATTACATAAGATGCAACCCTAGGGAAGATACTTTTATCTAAGGCAGCATGAATATGATAAAGGGCAAATGAGTTATTTTTCTGGGCTTCCTTTTTAGCCTTTCTATCAGCAGTTGTAAAAGCTGCCCATTCAGCAGCAGTAGGTTCATCATAACCTTCTTCTACAACATCCCAAAGGCCTTTTCCTATCAACAAGGTCTTCATTTTTATAGACCAGTAATCATAGTCGCTACCATTGAATTCAGGAATTGGCAAACTAGTATTTGCAGCCATTTCTGCTACTTAAAAGCAAACTTTGATTTCACTGAAATAAGCAATTACAAAGCAAAGTAATTCTCTTACTGATTGCTTGTTGTGAGACTCCCAATACTGGCTCTAGCTCTAGCTCTGGCTCTGCTCTGGCTCCACTGGCTCTGACTCTACTAGCTCTGGATTTACTGGCTTTGGCTCTGTTGGCTCTAGCTCCACTTCAATATTGAACCCTTAAACGGGGTTCCAAGGGGCAGCAGGCGCTCCGGAAGACTTCCCGTCACTTTTCCAGGTTCACAATATGCAAATTTTCAAGCCCCCTTGGGCGAGTTTTAATTGGCCACAAAAAACTCTTCAAGGTTTGCAAATTTTTATAAAGGTTTTTTTTTAAATAAATTTAATAACCTTTTTATTATTTTTAAATTACCTTTTAAAAACTAAATTAAAAAAGATAATTTTAAAAAAATAATATAAAAAATTATTAAATAAATTTAAAACCTTTAAAAAACAATTAATTTTTTTTTTACCTTTTTATCCTCAGCGCGAATCGAACGCGCGACCTCGCGGATACAGGCGAGCACTCCAACCGTTCCACCACAAGGCTGCCTTGAACCAAAGGCGCACGATCCGCCTTTTAAACCTTCCAGGCGGCAAATTTAAAATTTTTTTTTTTTTTTTTTTCTCGCGTGGGGCTGGCGGGATTCGACCCCGCGTCCGGCCTCCTGCTAGCGGACAGCCCGTCCGTTGCACCACGTCCCTCGGACGTGAAAAACAACGTCGCCGCGGACAAAAATAAACGGCAGGCTTAAAAATTTTTTTTTTTAAAATCGCGGGCCTTTATCCCACATGCGGTGGGAATTGGCCGCGCGAGGGTTTATTAACCCGACGCCGCGAAAAGAAGAATGACTGCCTTCGGGCAGTCACGGGTGCCGTGATTTACCAACTCTGCCCAATCACTTCTGTCCACGCGTAGCCAATCGCCGTCTGCCACGTGGCAAAGTTTTAACCTCGCTGCCAACTAAGCTGCCTGCCGCCAATCGCCCCTCGCCACGTGTCGAATTCTCGAGCTGCCACGTGTCACATCCACTGCTGCACCTGCCTCGTGCCGCCACGTGTCCTCTGTCTCAGGAATCGTGTCGCTGCCAAATGTCACCTCGTGTGTGCACGATCCGCCTCGAGATCCGTGCCCGAACTACCTCGGGGACTGTGTTCGAGTCTGCTCGCGATCCACCTCGGGATCCGAGCCGGCTGACTCCTGCCTCGGAATGCGTGCTCGCCTGGTCGCGCCTCGGGAACCGTGCCCGAATGACTGCCGGATTCTGCCTCGGAAACCGTGTCCGGTCTGACTGGCTCTGATACCAGTGTAGATCGAGGGCCAATCAAATGCAGTGAAAAACAAATAATAATCACAAAAAAATTAAATACTTTATTTGCACCCCTCGTCAACCTTAACCATTACAAATTCAAGTGTATAAATAAGTAGGGAATAGGAAGAAAGTCGGCAAAGGAGAGATAAGGGGAAAATGGAGGATAAGAAGGGATAAGGAGGGATACGGGAGTTGGAGGGATAAGGGGGAAGAAGGATTAACGGAGGGATAAGGAGGAGGGAATATAGGAGGGAGTTAGGGTACATTGCCGACAAAGAAATTGCCGACAACCATAGGGAGTGGAGTGTTCACACTTAGGCTTAGGAAAGGGATTTTTCTAAGCCTCTTTAGGTGAACCCCTATTCACACTTGCAACAAGCCTGACACGCGGACGACCTCAGAAACCAAACCTGACACCTGTCGCGATCTGCCCTCAGCACGCACCTCGAGGTGCCACCTGGACCAATCACGAGGCAACACGTGGCACACAGGCCACGCGCCACCTAGACGCTGAATCGGCGACACGTGGCACAGAGGCCACGCGCCACCTGGACGCTGACTGGTGTAGTGTGCTACCCTCTTCTGAACACCAAATTTCTGCCCTTGGTTTAAGAGTTTCGGTTTGTGATTGTTTTTGTGTTTTTCAATATATATATATATTTTTTTTTGTGTATTTTTTTCTGAATATAAATAACACACTGCTGGAAATGAAAATAGCTTCTAACTTTTCCACTACAAATCCAAATACAATGAAATTCGGACACAAGCTTTTTTATATTAAAATAAACAAACCCAATAGAGGAAATTGCGAGATATTGAAAATACTCGGATAAAATGAAGTCTGATACAAGTCTGGAAATGTTCATTAGCATACATAAATCCTCATATTTTGATCATAAAATCCAAAGTACAGACTTCTTCAGCATATATCCTTTATTTTTGAGTACCCTTTAAGCCGAAAATCACAATGTATATGACTTAGAGCCCCCAAATGGAGCGTTTTTGCTCCTCCCAGCGATCACGTCCCTCTTGAGATTGTACAGCCAAGCTGAGAGAATGTAAAATCTGGAAATGTAATTTAGCTTCAAACTCCACCAATACTTCTCGTCTTCAACTGGGTATGAAGATGAATAGTGTCGATGAATAGTGCCATGTGAATAGTACCACGTGAATAGTGCAGATGAACAGTGCCGCCTGAAAATTGATTTGTGTTTTAATCAATCTGAGGGTGTCTCTCAACCTCGAGATCAATGACCTTGTTTGTGGGTTTCGTCACAAACAAGCTTAAGCTTCAAATTCCTGCAAACTGCAAGACTTCATTCGCAAATAATAAGATAGTAGAAGATAATCCCCCCTCCCCAAAGCATTGTGTTGCTTTATATTCTATTCTTCCGGTGAGCTTGCCTTCTTTCTTGCAAATGTGGGATAAAACATATTTCCCTTTTTTTTTTTTTAAATAAAATAACTATATAATGCTCTTTTAGTTTATTTTAATGCTAAACACTTGAATACATTAAATAATTTAATTTTAACGCTTAATTAACTTCAGGCATTAAAATAATTGCCTTCCACATATCGGACCGGAGATCTGAAGATAGATCTGGGTACCCATTTCGCCAAACTATCCGGTCGTGAAATCCTTTTCCAGCCCCCTGCCAAAAATAGTGACTTACTAAAAATAGTAAGTTTCCTTGCTTGATCATCCAAATGAGCTCGAAACCGATATCTGAGAGTACTTTTGGAACCCCAATGCTATGAAGGACCTGAATCCACTGTCTCCTGGTCATGACATCCAAAATTGATTTACTATAAATAGCAAATCCACATCCTCTGCTCAAAAATAGAACTACTGTTGGTTCCTAATCACCTGACTTTGCCTACGGAACCGCATGAATAGGCAAGTCTATATTACGCTCTGTTAGCTGACTAGGATGGGGACATTACAACAGGACAACCACTGGACCGACTGGACCTGACGTGGCGGACAGCCACTGGACCGACTAGACCTGACGTGGCGGACAACCACTGACCGACTGGACCTGACGTGGACCCCCTTGCCGCGCCACGTGGACGTCGACAAAAAGGAGGGCCCGGACTCGATTGCCCGAGGGCAATCACGAGCTACCCAGCTCGTAAAGGCCTTTAAAGGCCTTTGCATCCAAAATAGGATGCATGTGGGATAATTCCCACAACATCCCAAAAGAAGCCCGCAGGCTTCTTTAAGATTCAGGCCCTGCAGCTTGAGAACCAAGCCTTGCGCTTGGTTAGTTGGCCAAGGCGGACGCCTTAGGCCAGCGCAGACCCCGGATCGAACCCCCGCGCGTCCAAACAAAACAGGTTTTATTCGGAATACCATTTTTTTTCGAATTTTTCAATTATTCTAAAGTTTTTAAGCATATTAAATATTATTTTTTTGATTTTTTTTTATAATTTTCTTTAAAATTGGCATAAAATGTTCATTTTTTAGTCAATTTGGATGATTTTTTTTCCAATTTTTTCCAAAATTATAGAACTTTAATCTTAAACATATATTTTTATGCTTTCTCAAACTTAGAAAACTGGAAATCCAAACAAAATTTAGCCCTCAAAGTTCCCAAAATCAAAATATGTTTTTCTCTCAACTGAAGACAAAAGGAACATAGGAACCTCTTTTTGGCAAATTTTAAAAACCTGCTTCAACAATTTTTTTTGCAATAAACTCCTCAGAAGTTCTATAGTTTTCTTCATTCATTTTTGGAGATATAAGACATAGAAACTCAAAATTTCTGTTGCAAAACACATAGCATGCCATGATTCAGGAAGCATAAAAGGTCATCTCAATTTTTCCCAAAACCATAAATTTTGCTTTTGTTCTCTCCTTCAAGAAAGGAGACATAAAAACATAAAATAGCAAAATTTTTTGTTGTAAACTTGAGATCCATAAAACCAAATTTTTTGCTCCTCATGCTAAACTGTTGAAGACAAAAACCAAAGTCGTGTGTCGACTGGTCTGGAAGCCTTTCAAACGCGGGTCGTGTGTCGACTTGTCTTGAAAGGAGTGCTCGAAAATTTCTCAATTTTGTAAACATTAAGGGGGGATAGAAATCATTTTTTTTATTCTATTATTTGCAAAATTGTAAAGAAAAAGGGGGGATTTTCCAAAAGCAAGAAAGGTGCAATCTCGATTGTACTCGACACCTTTCTCAAAAATTGACTAATACTAGGTGCATTTTTGGTTGAACCCGATGCCTAGAGTGATAATAATGTGGGTTGCTCTCATGTTTTGATTATTGCACTAACACTCATGTTTTTTGTGTGCAATTAAACAATCAGATACAACATTGGCAGAAGCATTTCACAAAACCCATATTTCACTCCAAAACGTGCTACACTTTGCACAGGTTGAACAGAAGTCAATTTTTTTTACCCCCTCAAAAGGTCAAAATCCAAAACACCTTGATTACCTCTCTTTGTTTGGCTTAATTTCCTCCAACTTCTCATCCTTCTTGAAGGGTGTTAAGGCAGGTGCCATTAAATATCCTAGAGAGCACAATCAGAAGTCTGTCAACCAAACCCCTTTAATTTGCTCTATCTTGTTTGGCTTAATTTCCTCAAACTTCTCATCCCTTGTTAAGGGTGTTAAGGTAGGTGCCATTAAATATCTTATAGAGGCAAATTAAACATCTTCCATATACTCTTTTGAGGGTATAGTGCAAGATACAACCATCTTAGTCCTATCAAATTTGAAACCTTAACCATGGCCATGATACACAAGTATCTCACTGAGAGCCAATTGCTCAAAGGTTCAAATTATTCAGCATGGAAGACTAAGATGAAAGCTATCTTAACTGTAGAGGATTTGTGGTCTATAGTGGATGGAAGTGAAACTAGACCTACATCACCTGGAGCAGATCAAACAACTTTTGATAAGAAGGATAAGAAACTATCCTTAATGATCTTGCTAGCTATTACTGATGATATCCAACCTCATATCAGTGAAGCTAAGAATGGTAAGGAGGCTTGGGATGCCTTGAGCACCATCTTTGAGGGCAAGAATCAATCAACGATTCTTAACCTCCAAACACAACTTCATACTCTTCATATGAAATCAGGAGAAACAGTAGAGCTATTCCTCTGCAGAGTGGCAGAATTGAAAACAAAACTGCAATCCTTAGGAGAAAAAGTGGAAGACCAAGTCTTGACCTCTATCATTTTGAGGGCTCTTCCCGACTCCTATAGAATGTTGATCACTTCACTACAAGTTTCTGGTAGGACAGTAACTTTTGTCGAGTTGGTAAATATGCTTCAAACAGAAGAAGCTAATCAACTCCAAAGAGATGAGGCATCCAACAATGCTCTTTTTTCAAACAGACAAGGTGGTAAGAAAAAGTGGAATCAATAGAAAGGTTCTTCTTCTAATAAAGACAAGGGTAAAGGCAAAGAGATTAAGAAGAAGAAGCAATATTGTAAGATTTGCGACAAGGACACTCATGAAACCAAAAGATGTTGGTTTAAGAACAAACCGCCCAATGAGCAAGGAAACAAGAAGGGCAAAGGCAAACCAAAGAACAAGAATAAACAACAACAGGGACACATTGCAGCTGAAGATTCTAGTTCGGACTCTGAAAGAGCACACAAGGTGCTCATGACACATACAGATTCCCCTCACAAGGACTCTATGTGGTACATAGATTCAGGCGCTAGTAAGCATATGACTGGCGATAAGTCCTGGTTTGCAACATTTGAGGCTCGAGAAGGTAGACCGGTCACCATTGCTGATGATCAAACCTATCGAGTTCAGGGAGAAGGAAGTGTTTTTGTCTCCCTTCCAGATGGAGAATGTAAAATTCAAAAAGTTCTTTATGTACCAGGATTGAAAAATAATCTCTTGTCAGTTCCACAAATCCTGGACAATAACATGAATGTCAATTTCAAAGTGGACAAAGAAAAGAAACGTTGCTTTATCACTCAGAAGGGAAAACAGATAGCAACAGGTTCATACAAACATGGTTTGTTTGTCTTAGATGCAATTACCTCAACACATACTGCAATGGCAGTAACCACAAAAGAGGCCACTTCTCTATGGCATAAGAGATTTGGGCATTTAAGTTCAGGATATTTACTAGAATTGAGTAAATATCAAATGGTGAAAGGACTGCCTACTCTTTCATCTACTTTGCCAGTGTGCTCTGATTGCTTGTCAGGAAAGCAACATAGAGTACCCTTTGAGCCTAGCTCCTTTCGAGCTAAGGTACCTTTGGAGTTGGTTCACACAGATTTGTGTGGTCCCATGTCTACTAGTTGTGGAGGGAAAAGGTATTTTCAATTGTTTGTCGACGATCACTCACGCAAGATGTGGGTCTTCTTCTTACAGTTGAAGTCTGAAGCATTTACCTATTTTCAACAGTTCAAAAAGCTAGTTGAGAAAGAATCAGGATGCTTCATCAAGACCCTCCATTCAGATCGAGGGGGGGAATACACATCAAAGGAATTTTCCTCATTTTTACAGACACATGGGATAAAGAGACAGTTGACAACAACCTACTCTCCTCAGTCAAATGGAGTTGCTGAGAGAAGAAATCGGTCCATTATGGAAATGGTTCGATGTATGCTTAAGGGAGCCAATCTTGAGCAAATTTACTGGGCTGAAGTTGTTCAAACTATAGTATATCTTCTGAATAGGGCACCCACAAGGGCTCTTGAAGGTATGACTCCTCAGGAAGCATGGAGTGGAAGGAAACCCTCCATATCTCATCTACGGGTATTTGGGTGTAAGGCTTTTATGCATATACCCAAGGAGAAAAGAAAGAAATTAGATGAGAAGTCCCTACCATGTGTTTTTCTTGGATATGATGAATTCTCAAAAGGCTATCGATTGATAGACCCACTTACCAAGAAAATACATGTCAGCAGAGATGTAGTGTTTGATGAAGCTTTCACACCCAACACTACATCAGTATACCTAGATGATGAGGAGCAACAACCACTTCCTCCTCCACAACAGAAAAAGCCTCCCAAATGGTATACAAGCACAATGAAAGATTCCAAACTCACTTCACCACCTGATCTTACTCTCAATCGTCCAAAGACATGAAGCATGACTCAGAAAGAAAAGAATGAAGCATCCACTTCAGTTGATGATCTTTGTGCAGATTTTCAAGAGCTTTCTGTTGATAGAGAGTTACCAAGGGAAGATGATATGGAAATAGATGAGGAGAGGGTTTACTTGTCAGCATATGATGAAAATGAACCTTCTACAGTTGATGAAGCACTTAGACTGCCTCAGTGGAAGGCAGCTATGGATGCAGAACATAACTCCCTCATAAAGAATAAAACATGGAAGCTGGTGGATTTGCCTAAAGGAAAGAAACCCATAGGCTGCAAATGGGTTTACAAAGTAAAATATAAGGCAGATGGCACCATAGATAAGCATAAGGCCCATCTTGTGGCGAAGGGCTATGCTCAAAAGGAAGGGCTTGACTATGAGGAAACCTTTGCTCCTACAGCAAGGATGACCACCATTCGAGTGCTTTGTGCTATGGCAGCACAGTTCGGATGGAAATTACATCAGATGGATGTAAAAAGCGCCTTTCTAAATGGTGACTTAAAAGAAGAGGTGTACATGACTCAACCTCCTGGATATGCTGAGGAAGGCCATGAGCAACAAGTTTGCAAATTGGTCAAATCATTATACGGGCTAAAACAAGCCCCAAGAGCATGGTACATAAAAATGGATAGTCACCTACTGCAACATGGATTTAAGAGAAGTCCATCTGACGCAAATCTCTATATCAAGAACACAGGTTCTGAAATAGTGATTCTTGTGTTATATGTAGATGATCTGATCATCACTGGCAATTCAGAGAACTTGATTAACGCCGTGAAAGATGACTTGAAAGAGTCATTTGATATGACAGATCTAGGACTTCTCCACTACTGTCTTGGCCTTGAGATAGAACAGAAGAAGAATCATCTTAGGGTGACTCAAAAAAAATATGCCAAGACTTTAGTAGAAAAATATCGTATGACTGATTGTAAGCCCAAAGCAACACCAATGGAATCAGGGCTTCAGTTATCATGATATGATGACTCACCACAGGTAGATGGCACACTTTATAGATAGATGATTGGAAGCCTCATCTATCTGACTAATACTAGACCAGATATTACTTATGTTGTAAACTATCTTTCACGGTTCATGCAAGAACCAAAGGTCTCTCATTGGAAAGCAGCTAAGAGGGTTCTTCACTACATTCAGGGTAGTGTAGATTATGGTCTAGAGTATAAGAAGAATAACTCATTCTTCTTACAGAGTTACACTGACTCTGATTACGTTGGATCCATAGATGACAGAAAATCAACATCAGGGTATGTATTTCATCTTGGATCTGGTCCTGTCTCATGGCATAGTAAAAAGCAACAGGTGGTTGCTTTATCTTCAACTGAGGTAGAATATCGTGCTGCACGTGGAGCTGTGTGTGAAGCGATATGGCTAAGTCGCATCTTGGCTACCATGGGCCTACCAAAGAAACTTCCTATTCACATGTTTTGCGACAACTCAGGTGTTTTGAACTTGGTCAAGAATCCAGTACATCATGAACGAACAAAGCATATTGACACAGATTGTCATTTTATTCGTGATGAAGTTCCTAAGCACAGAATCAAGCTCCAACACATTCCCACCGATGAACAGGTTGCTGACATTTTTACAAAGGCACTTGGACATGTCAAATTTCAACTATTCCGGAGTAAACTTTGTATATCAAAGTAATGTAATAAAGGGGGGATGTTAGGGTAAAATAGGTAGTGTATTGCATTACACTACATAGATTATTACATTTACTTTTCTACCATAGGAGATATTTACCATTGTATAAATTACCTCCTAGATTAACTTAGGTTAATAGCTAAAATATCCTGAGATATTTTAGTTGGTTATTTGGCATATTCTATTTTCTAGGTGGTTAGCACATCCTACGCTAACCTTGTTAGGTTTACTATTTTGTAACCTATATATTAGGTTTGATTATTCATTTTCGAACCTAATGTCTGCATAGCAATATTATTTGATTTTTCATATTGGAGTAAACTATTGCTTACACTTTTGGCTTGCATACTCGATCCCAAGCAACCAAACTAATCCTATGCTTTTCTTCCACTTCGGACCACAAAACATTACGCTGAATTCTTTTCAATCTATCTACAACATTTCATTGAATCTTAAATAAGGACAACATATAAATTGGAAGACTCTACAATGTAGACTTTAGCAGCTACAATTTACCAGCCTGAGAAAATGCAGCAGCTTTCCAACCTGTTAACTTTTTTTTGAATCTCTCAATCACATTGTTACAAATTTCATCTTTCATTCTCCCTCGAAAAAAAGGCATCCCTAGATAAAAGGAAGGTAACTCTTCAATCCGAAAAATAAAAATCCTTGAAATTCTTTCTTGTGTTTCGCTTGGAGTGTTAACAAAATAAATTTTGCTTTTTGTAAAATTCACCATTTATCCTGATGCTCCATAATTTTTTAGAATTTCCATAATCTGATAGGCTTCAACAACCAAGGCTTCTCCCAAAATGATAGTGTCATCTACAAATTGTTGGTGAGTTATAGCTGAAATATTCAAAGTTGGTTTTATCCCCTTCAAAATAGTTGCTTCTTTTGCCCTTTGCAAGCTTCTTCCTAAAGCTTCAGCCATAATAATAAACAAATAAGGAGAAATTGAATCTCCCTGTCTTAATCCATGCTTGCTAGCAAAAAAACCAGCAGGTTGTCCATTGACTATAACTAAAAATCGAGTAGATATGCATAAATATATCCACCTTCTCCAAATTTCTCAAAAACCATATCTTACCAGAACCTTATCCAAGAAAGACCATGCAACTCTATCATAGGCCTTATTCATATCAAGCTTCAGCGACATTCATGCAGAGCCTCTTTTGTCTATCAAGTGCAAAGCCTCGTGGGTAGTAATAATCCCATCCAATATTGCAAGATAGAAAATTTATTTTATATCAAGTTGAGGAAATTTTTCTCCTCCCAAAGACAAAATTCTTTGTTTTCCACAACAACTCTGGTTCTCAATTCCCAAAAATTGGGCCTTCCTCGAGAAACTGAAATTCCCAAATCAACCTTCTTAGATATCCTTCTATGTTTAATAGTAAACTTTTGGATAACCTTTTTCACCTTTTCCAACTCTGAATCAGTAGTAGAAATCCATTCTCCTCCATCTTCTTCATCCTCAAACCCATTCTGAATAATGTTAATATTTTTATTTTTTTCTCCCATAGCCAATTAGTTTCACATTCTGCTGAGGAGTGGTTTCTCTTGAAACCCTCGTTTCTATGCTCTTTTCCTTCAACCTTGCTAGAGAGTGTGGCTCTTTCTCAATATTCTCTTCTACATGCAAAGAAGAATTCTTTTCCTTTTCAATCAAAGACTCAGTCACTAGTTCATTAACACCTTTAGGTTGAGTTTTTGGAACAAACTCTTCCCCTCCAACAATGACATCCCCATCAAGGGTAGCAAGAACCTCAAAGCTATTTGAAGATGGACCCTTACTACTTTCACCAATTTCTTTCTACCCTAGAAATTCTCCTTGCTTAGTTTCCTTTTTCCTCCAAACCCTCAAAGGTTGTCCAGTTCTATTATTCATAACTTTCTTAGGATTTTCTGGGCATGTTTTCCAAATATGCCCTACCCTTTTGCAAAGTTTACACAAAGGAATGGGAGTTTTGTAATGTCCCCATTTTTGGTGTTCAATGTTGAACAAGTTGTGGTGTGGTGCAAGGTGTTATTGTGTGGACTTAGGCAAATAAAAGAATTAAAAATAAAAATAAAAAGGGGGGATAATGTGTTAGGAGACTTAATATTAGTTATTTCATCTTTTATTTTTAAAATAAAGGCCTTAAGTGATTTTAAGTGCCTAGGGAAGTGTCAACGAAGAATTAGAAGAAAAGGCTTTATAAGGAGGCTCAACGTTTCATTTTGGCATGCTTTTGATTATGTTATTGTGAGTTTGGAGGATCCAAGTGATTCTTGTGGAGACAAGGCTGATCCTTGCTCATTCTTTCTGAGGATTGGTGATGATCCCTCTTTTCAAGAAGCCCTAATCAGATAGACAAGTGATGGCCCTTGCTATTTGATTGGATCTAAGGGCTGATCCCTTAGTTTTGAGAGGCAAATCTACCTAGGGTTTGCTACAGAGCTTCAGTGGAGTTAGCAGCTAGGGTTTCAGTGTTTGTGTGCAGTGTGATTTGGTCAGTTTCAGTGTTTGGCAGTGTAGAAGAGTCAGTGGATAGCAGCATGGTATTCGTGGCATCGTAGTTCAGCAGTGTTTTGGTGTGTTGCAGCTTCTTGTAACCCTAGAAGGGTGACATCAGCCTCTAGGAGGCCTTGTTTTGCATGTTTGAGGGTTTTCAAGGCAGATCATAAGGGTTTCAAAGCAAATTCCAGTCTCTTAACAGTTTGCAGCCAGATTTAATGTATTGTGAGTTGTTCTACATGTGATTTGTTCAGATTTGTTCATGTAATTGTCATTGCTCTTCAGATTTAATGCAATTTCGTATTGTGGGTGTGATTTGGCAAATTCTTGCATAGTTTTGTAATCCAGAAATTAAAGATTTGCATTTTATTTAAGTAAAAATTATTTGTTTGGAAGAAAACATTGTTTTCTGCTAGGTTTTGTTGAATTTCTAAAAAATGGACATTACAAGTGGTATCAGAGCTTGGATCTTGTCAGCTTGTGGAGAGAGCAAGCAGATCCAAAAATTTTCAGAGATTTGGAGTTAGGGTTTGGTGCAAAAATCCAGCCGTTTTCAGATCTAGGGTTTTGGGCTTCTAGGTATTGGTGATTTGAATACCCATTTTGTTGATTTGAGCTCTAAGAGTTCTGGGTATTGCTAATTTGGAGTTGATTCACTAGAACTAGCAATTCTAGGTTATGCAGCCAACCCACCATTATTATACTAGAAGAAATAAGCAGAATATCAATCCAGAAGAAAATCCCACTCGGGAGATAGATCCACAAGAAGCAACACTTGAGGAAGAGGCATTAGCAGAAATGGTAGAAAGGGCAAAGAATGGACAAGAGTCACAACCTTCCCAAGACGAATCAAAAAAGAAATTCGATAATTTGTTGCAATTGATGACTAAAATGGTGGCTTTCCAGCAAGAAAGCATGACCCATTTAAGGCAATTAGTTACCAAAGATGCCATGAAGCAGAACGTTCCACATCAAGGTGAATCCTCTTCACATGGGGGTGCAACGTTGGGGCAAGAGGCTGAAAAATCTATAGGTTACTCTCATACACCTTTGCCTAAACCTACTAAACCCATGTTTACACAACAGCTACCTCAAGTCAGCAATATTCAGGATGATTTGGATGAATTATTTTTGGAATATATGGAAAAACCAGAAAATTTCAGAACTGTTGTGAGTTTTGACAGGTATTTGAAGATCATAGGAAAGAAAATTTCAGAAAAGAAGCATGGGGATAAAAAATTACAGCAGAAAATGCAGGTTCCAGTTTTTAATGGCAGTGAAGGGTTAACAGCAAGAGCATGGCTTCAGAAATTACAGACATATTTTGCACTTGATCTAATGCCAGAAGAGGATGCCATTCAACTTGCTACTCTTCATCTTGATGGTGTTGCCTATGATTGGTGGTATCATGGACTTGTCACTCAAGGACATGGGCAAATCGCTTCCTTTGATGAGTTTTGTCAAAAGATTTTAAACAGATTTGAAAGAAAGGATGTAGAAGAGTATTTCAAGGAGCTTGCTACTCTCAAGCAATCTTCATCCTTGAGAGAGTATATAGAAGAGTTTGAACAAGTGGCTGTCCAAGTACAAAATATTTCACCAAGGAGAGTCATATTCTTATTCATAGATGGATTGATGGAACCTTTGAAGGGACTTGTCAAAGCTTTTGAACCAGCCACCTTGGAAGATGCAATCAAGAGGGCACTAAATTTAGAAACAGTCCTACCACCGAGGCAAAAGTATGTTGCATATAACACACCTGTAAAGCAACCATTTTCAGCAAAAAATGCAGCAAATTGGCAGCCTAGAAACATGACATCAAGGGATGATAAAGGGAAGGATATGACGTCAAGGGTAGAGAGCAAGGTGGGAGCATCAAAACCACCATTTAAGCCATCCAAGACTCCTACGTCAGCCTCCAAAGCTATTTCAGATGAGCGTAATGAGCTTAGGAGGAAGCAATTGTGCTTTACTTGCAAAGCACCATGGACACCCGGTCATAGATGTCAAGGAAAAGGCCAAATTCATTATATAGAGGTCATTTCAGAAAGTGAAGAGTCTTGGAGTAATGGGCATGTATGTGGAAAGGATAAAGCAGGTAAGGAATCAGAGGATTATGAAGATCTCATAGTTTCAGAAATGATAGGTGATGGAAACTACTTATTTAGAGCCATTGCTTATGGGCTTTGTGTGCAAAGGAAAGAACCATGTCCAGATGATAGCACCTTGAAGAATCTAGCCCAAGACTTAAGAGAAAAAATTGCAGATGAGCTCCTAAAAAGAAGAGCAGTGATGAAAGGGTTTGTAGAAGGCAATTATGACACTTATGTTCAGAATATGAGACAGCCAGGTGTATGGGGAGGAGAACCAGAAATTCTCATGGCCACACATGTAATTCAAAAACCCATAACAGTTTATTTGAAAAATGACAAAAATGGTGAACTTTCAATTATTTCAGAATATGGGAAAGAGTATGGACATGAAAACATTATTGGAGTTTTGTATGATGGGAGTCAACATTATGATACAGTGTCTTTACTCCATGAATTTGAATCTTATGCAAACACTTTTGAAAAGAAAGTTCAGCCAGGTAAAGAAAACAAAACAGAAATTGGTGAAGATCAATTGGTGTTTAATGATCAAGCTCAAGAGCATTGCAATGAAGTTGAGGTGAGTCCTAGGAGTGAAGTTGAGACAAATAAGGACAATTCTGATTTACATGGCAGCAATGTAATTACTTCATCTAGCTCTTTCAAATTTGAGAATAGTGAAGATGTTAGTGTTATACCTAGAGAAGTGGTTGAAGAAGGTAAATCTGAAAATATTCAAAACAAATCAGAAATTATTAGCTTTGCCTTAAACCCTACCAATGAAGATATTATTGAAGAAGCTACAGCTGAAAAGAATGAGGTTAATTCTGATTTGTATGATAGCAGTGTAACAATTTTGCATAGCCCTACTCATGTGGATAGTGAAGACCATGAAGATGAAGCATTATACTTTGATGATTTCAAATTTTATGATTATAAGGAGCCTAAGTTTGATGAAGAATTTGATGGTGGTGAAGACATGAAATCAGAAATAGGCATTATCAAGATGATGTTGGAAGGTGATGTTGTTTCAAATTTTGAAGATATAGACCATTTATCTTGTGTTCCTCTTCATGGAATTGCTTATGACAGGTATGAAGCCAATCCCCATTTATGTGACATTAGTTCAGTCATGTGTCATAGCATGAATAAAAAGGAAGAGTTAGTGAATGATGAATGTAGCAAGCAAGTTACTCATGAGGGATATTTAGAAGTGGTAAATATGAACAGTATTGATATGGACCAGCCACATAAAAGGGAATACGAGGGGCTGTTAACACAACAATGTGGGCATTATAAACCTTGGCATATGGACTGTTTTGAAAACATACATATTGGCAAGCAAGTACAAGTTGATATCTCTCTTATTAAAGATAAATTGGGAGCTACAATGCATCATTTAGGGGCTGCAAATGAAAATTTAGCTACTGATGTTAAAAGGCAAGGAATTATGAACAATTTTGGGACTGTTATCAAAGATTTAGGGACTGTTTTAATAGCTGATGAAAATTCTTTGCAAGGACAACCGTGGACATCATTTTTTTCACCCTTTGGCACCCTTAATGAAGACAAAACAGTGGCAGTTGTAGACTGTATAAAGGCTGCACTTCTTGATAATTTGTGGACTGAATGTGATAATGCATTGTTGGTTATTGAAACAGGAACTAATTTCGCTTTTCCCCACGATGTTTTGAAGGCAATCAATCAATTTTTATGGACTGAATCTAATGGGATAATGCCTACAACAGGATTTGAGAGAATTGATGCTTGTGATGAAGCAATAATGGCATTTTTAGTAAGACTTGCTGCATACATGGACCTTGGAAAATTGATTTGTTCCAAAGCACTCACCCTTGAGGTAATACTACTATATCAGCATGATAAATGTTTCTTGAGACTCATTTGGGATCCTGGAACTGATTATGGTTTCAGTTTGCATTCGATTGCTTGAGGACAAGCAATCTTGGGGAGGGATGTATTGTAATGTCCCCATTTTTGGTGTTCAATGTTGAACAAGTTGTGGTGTGGTGCAAGGTGTTATTGTGTGGACTTAGGCAAATAAAAGAATTAAAAATAAAAATAAAAAGGGGGGATAATGTGTTAGGAGACTTAATATTAGTTATTTCATCTTTTATTTTTAAAATAAAGGCCTTAAGTGATTTTAAGTGCCTAGGGAAGTGTCAACGAAGAATTAGAAGAAAAGGCTTTATAAGGAGGCTCAACGTTTCATTTTTGGCATGCTTTTGATTATGTTATTGTGAGTTTGGAGGATCCAAGTGATTCTTGTGGAGACAAGGCTGATCCTTGCTCATTCTTTCTGAGGATTGGTGATGATCCCTCTTTTCAGGAAGCCCTAATCAGATAGACAAGTGATGGCCCTTGCTATTTTTGGGGGGTGGTTTTTTTTTTGGGGGGTTTGGGGGTTTGGGGGGTGGTGGGGTTTGCGGCTAGGGGTGGAGTGTTTGTGTGCAGTGTGATTTGGTCGGTTTCAGTGTGAGGAGTCAGTGGATAGCAACATGGTATTCGTGGCATCGTAGTTCAGCAGTGTTTTGGTGTGTTGCAACTTCTTGTAACCCTAGAAGGGTGACATCAGCCTCTAGGAGGCCTTGTTTTGCATGTTTGAGGGTTTTCAAGGCAGATCAGAAGGGTTTCAAAGCAAATTCCAGTCTCTTAACAGTTTGCAGCCAGATTTAATGTATTGTGAGTTGTTCTACATGTGATTTGTTCAGATTTGTTCATGTAATTGTCATTGCTCTTCAGATTTAATGCAATTTCGTATTGTGGGTGTGATTTGGCAAATTCTTGCATAGTTTTGTAATCCCGAAATTAAAGATTTGCATTTTATTTAAGTAAAAATTATTTGTTTGGAAGAAAACATTGTTTTCTGCTAGGTTTAGTTGAATTCCCAGAAAAAGGACATTACAATTTTCGTACTAAATCTCTTGTTCCCATTCCCCATAATTTGAAACTAACCTAATAGATTTAGGCAATGGTTTAACCAGATCCACTTGTACACAAAAATGGGTGGCTATCAATCTGGTTTGAGATTTAGTAGCTGAATCAAAAACAATTATTTTTCCAATCACTTTAGCTATCCCGAGAATAATATTGTCATCCCAAAATTCCATTGGAATCCCCGATAGACTCACCCATAAGGGCTTTGATTAAAAAGTGGTTGTGGTTGGATTAAAGCCCTAACTCCATTTTTATAAAAAAGCCCTCTCCTCCCAAAAAAAACCATGGGCCCCTCAACAAAACATTTGTCATATCCTATGGATTTGCAAAGTTAAAAGACAAAAATTATTAGGTAAAGCCACCATTGCTTCTTGTCCGAGAAGTTTCCATTTATCCCAAACCCACTTCCTTATTGTATCTAAATTCGGTTTATTGCCCAAAAATTTCTCGACCAAAGAATTTTTTCCTTTCTGAATCACTTTGTCAACCAAAATTTTTGGGACCTTAAGAATAAAACCCTTTTCATCCCGATCTGAAGACAAAGCAAATCCCTCTTCTTACGAATTTTGACTTCTCTTCAAAACTTGTGTCCAATAAGCGCCTCCCTTTGACCTTTCTGCTGCTGCATAATTCGAATCTACTGTTCTTGGATCTAAAGGGTTAGAATCTCTCCTATTTGTATCCTTAAGGGATTCTATTGCAACAAACCCCTCACCTATCGCCTTTCTTGCTCCTCCTATCCCTACCACAACAAAACCCTCACCTCCTGCCATAGCAATACTTTGCACCTCTCTTAAATATTAGTGAACATTATTGTTTCTTCTCATAATGTATCTTTATTTACACTAATGAAATCATATTATATGTCCTTTGTATGGGTATGGGAGAATTACAAATGCGTAAAATACGAGTTATGATTCCATGTCACTATGTTTTTGTATGTATATTTATTCTTCAAATACTTCTTGTTTAAAATAATTCTTTTTCTTACTGTTGAACCGAAATTCATGGATAATACAGGTTTATTTACTGTCTTGTTCCTTCTTTTCAGGAACCAATAATGACGCCAATTGGGCAACTAGATTCAAAGGCTTTGCAAAATCTTTTGAAGGAAATTCCATCGTGGGTGAAAAATCCTGATTACGATAGAGTATGAACATATTACCAACTTTGATTTGGGGTTTTTCTATTCAACTGTCATTTTCTAGGTGTTAAATTAACTAGAGAACAAATTCTTCTAGTGTTGTGTTTGTAATTGCCTTTAGTATACTCAAATCATGAGCATTGGGTCCTTAGATGCTGCTTATTTATTCCGTTTTCTGAATCCCTTGACATTATGTAGGTTGATTGGCTCAACAACTTTGTGTCCGAGATGTGGCCTTATCTTGATAAGGTAAGTTAAAGTTTTGGGATACTAATTTTTTGTGCCATAGATAACCATAATGTTCTAGATATTTTTAAGAATCCAGTGCCATTGAAATTGTAGGTTTCCTTATAGTCAAAATTTATAAATAATATTAGGTTTTACACTTGGAAGGTTGAATATCATTATCTTTATCTTTCTTTTACTTTCTTCAGGCAATTTGTAAAATGATAAGAGAGACAACAAACCCTATCATTGACCAATACATTGGGCAATACAAGATAGAATCTATTGAATTTAAAGCTCTTACACTGGGAACTCTGCCACCTACGTTGCAAGGTTTTCCATTTCTACTTAGCACCTATCAATTGGATTCTATTTGAAAAGAATGGATATACAAGTTTCTGTTTCTTTTCTTTCTTCTTTTTTGGTTTTCCTTCATGGTTCCTATCCACAAGTAGTTTGAGTGTATAAAAGTTTCTGTTTCTTTTCTTTCTTGTTTTTTGGTTTTCCTGTATGATTCCTATCCACAAGTAGTTTGAGTGCATAAATATTCTATTGGAATTATTGCCCTCCTTGAAATAGATTAAAGGATTTCAAAAGCATGCTTTTACAGCTTTTCTAGTGTTCATAATTTTGGTGAAGACGCTTCTTTTTATTGTACATTTGAATGCTTTCCTGATTATGATCAGGATGTGTGGTGATTTATTAGGACCTGGTGGTTTTTTCCCTAATTTAAGAGACAATTATTCTATGTTAGAAGTGCTTGAAGTCCTAATATAAATAATTATAACTTCCATCACCATGTATTCAGACTTCAGCAGATACTTAATTTTTTATGGTGAGATATACTTCTATTCATATTTGAAGGCACACTGACTTGTATTCGAATTAATTATGTTTAGACAAGCTAGGAAGTATGTTTGGTACTTATTGCAACTAAATAATGATGTCATAATATAATATATTCACTTGGACAGATGGCACATTTATCATTCTGGATTGATGCATTTGAGAGATGACTCAAGCAATCATGCAATATAATGATTTACTATAAATTGAAGATATACCTTCAACCTCAAAATGATGATACAAAGTAGACGAGAAATGTGTAAAAACATTGGGATGACCTTGAAACTCTTAGAAATATATTTTCCCCACCCTTCCCTCCCTCCCTTTCAGGTTTTGTGTTTTTTATTCTTGTATATAGTCCATAAGTTTCTAGTTACTTGTGCCTGTAAAATGTTTTTATGTATGCAGTGTTGAGGAAACCAGTCTTTTAAAGGCTCTTTTGGCATGTGGTGATATTTTTTTCTTTTTCGTTTTTCTTAAATGTGGGGGTGAAGGGGGCTAGGGGTAGGGGAGACAGAGTGAATCTTAACATATTTCTTATATGTGCTTCTAGATTGATGTATTAATCACAACATGTAGAATCTTTTTGGTTCCACAAAAACTCGTAAGTTTGTGGGTCAAGTCATTTTGATCCTATGCAAGTCTCTTTTTATAAATTTATTATATTTTCTGTTCTTGTTTGTCGAGATAATTACACGGTTTTTTTTTTTTTCGAGTTTTAGGCCAACCCTAAGTCCAGTTTCAAAATGAGGATTGTCAAATCCTAGACAAGTCAAAGTCCTAAATCTATGGTATTCATCTTATTTCTCTTCAGTTTTTAGTTTTCTTTTTGGATGGAGAACAAGGGGTTGTACTCGAGTCCCCCACCATTGACAAATCACAAATTCAATTCAATTCTCATCTCAATTGAGTTGCTATAGCTGGAAACCTACATCATTTTACATTAAATTTTTGAATTCTTGATTTTCATTTTTTGAATCTTTTTCAATTTTCTGTGTGAATACAAATATTCCAGAATTCAACATCTTTCTTGACATTTTCCTACAACAGCCTTCACAATACCAAAACTTCACCTCTACTATCTATGCATTGCATCTTAGTAGAGTAATATTTCCAAAACATCGCACTATCATAGTCCACTTTACCAGATCTAGATTGCTAGTTTCCTTCCTAAAGCACAAATGCAACCACAAAAATTATAATAAATAGTTCATATGAAAGCATATTAATTTTATAAAATAAAGTAGATATTACCAATAGAAAATATTAAAGTAAATCTTAATCATTATTTGAATTAGGTAGTCAACATTTTCTTGTCAGCTTCAGCTAAACTTACTACTTCCTCTAACCATGGAGAAGATAATTTAACTTTATGATCCTCAATTAAAACCCCTCTATAGGCTAGTCTATCTACACATTTGTTTCCTTACCTTAACGTATGTATAAACCTGATTTCTTCAAACTCTATAGCAAGGTCTTGAATTTCCACAATTATCTCTTGTATGTTCCTAAGAGCCTTTGCTTTCCTCAAAATTGCATTTATTGCTATGAGTGAATCGCCTTCCATCCATACTCTATTCCATTTCATTTATTTGCATATTTTTAACCCTTCCAAAGCTGTCCAAGCTTCAACTTCATTATTTTTCTTAAATCCACTATTGAAAGCATAATGAGACAAAATCTCTCCTCTATTATTTCTAATTATTCCTCCTCTTGCTGGTCCTGGATTTCCTTTAGAGGCTCCATCAAAATTCAATTTGACCAACTCCACATCTGGTGGTTTCCACTTTATATTCTTTGCCTTCTTTTTGTTTCTTTTGTACCCAACATCATAATTCCATTTGATGACTTGACTCCATCTATCAAGGCTCTCTGCTTCCAAATTAGGGATTGGTTGAGTTAATAGGGTTGGTTTAGACTCCTCTATGGCTAAACAAATCTTCCTTTTCATTACCTCTAAACTACTTTCCTTTCCTTTAAATATTATTCTATTCCTTTCTAGCCATACAGTTCAAAGTATTGTATCTTTTGATGTATCCTAGTTGTCTATAAAGCCTCACTTTTAAAAGTGCTCTGCCATTGCTTTAACCATTCTTCAATTCTGCCGTTCATCACCATGTATTTACCAAACATATTAAGAACCCATTGCCATCGTTTCCAGAGCAGTGTCCTAAGAGATGGTCTATACTCTCCTCCTTTTTACAAAGAACACATTGTGAGGGGCCATGAAAACCCCTTTTCATAAGGTTATCCTAGGATAAATTTCTTCTATGACCTACTAGCCAAACAAACATTTTGATTTTAGGAATGCTTAGGCTATCCCAAATATCTCTCCATATTCTTGCAATATTCCTATTTTTTTGGTGCTTTACATTATATCCACTTCTTCTTGTGTATTCTCCTAAGCTATTCAACTCCCAAATCAACTTATCATTGGCTCCCCTCGAAATAATCATTGTTGTTATGTTTCTACTCAACTACCTCCTAGCATCAATGTCTTGTATACTTGTAAAATAATATTCTTTCTATTTGTATCTTCCTTCTTGATCCTTATAAAAAATGTTTGAAATCCTATCACGATATTTGTCTTGAAGTAATGTCATCCATGGTTTCAAAATTGGATCTAGATTGAGTGGCTTTTATCACACCAAGTATCCATCCAACTAGAAAATTTTTCTCCAGTCTCCACAACCCATCTTAAACCTTTAATCACTAGATCAATTGATCAATTTTAAACCGTTCCATAGTGCAAAACCATTTGGTAGAGAGAATGTAGTAAATATTAATCTTAGATCATTGGGCTCAACATATTTAGAAGAATTTGTGCCCATTGTAATCTCCAAATTATTTTTCCCCTAAGAGCTAAATTTTTGTCCGTAAGAACTTTTAAACCGAGACCTCCCCTAGTTTTATCATCACACACCTTGCTTCATTTCACTAAAGGAAATTTCCTTTTATCATGTAATCTTGACCACAAAAATGACCACATAATATAGATTAAACTATTTTCTATCGATTTTGGCATAGTATACAAGGACATATAATATGTTGGAATGGACTGTAAGACTGATTTAATTAGTTGCACTTTTCCTGTTAACAATAACCATCTACCTTTCCATGTTAGTAGTTTATTCCAAACTTTACTTATAACTGGATTTCATAATTCTATCCTCATTCTTCCCTCAAATAAGGGCATCCTTCATTTGAAGTAACCTGTATATCCCTACTTTGATTTCAGTTGGGGTGTTTAGGAAGTGTTGATAAGCAACACACCCCCACTGAAAAATGAGATTCCATCCTTAGAAAATTATGAACTTCCATTTTTGCAGCAGGGACCCTCTTGATCTTTTCAGGTTTTAAATCCAAATTTGCTTGCCTCCTTTTTAAAGTTGTGCTTTTTCTTGCATTCTAGTTGTGTTATCCAAGAATTCACTTTTTACATGCTAGAATCATTCATGCACAAGCAAAATCTTGCACCGGTACCGAGAAAATCCGGAAAACGAGTTGCATAATTCATCGAAAAATCAAACTTTCCATTTTTGGTAGTGTCGCGATATCGCGACACTTCCATTTTCGGAAATGTCGCGATATCGCGACAGGTAAGTCAAAATGCGGCTAAGTGCCAGAAAGGTCGCAATTTCGCGACAGTTTTTTGGAGAGAGACGCAAGCTGTACGGAGGGCACGATTTTGCGACATGTCGCGAAATCGCGACATGTCGCATTTTCGCGGCAGGAGAGAGAAAGTGGGCTGCAGAATAAAAAAATCGGCTAAGTCGCAAACATGTTCCAAAATCGCGGTCAACGCAGTCAACGCATGCAGGTACGGAACTGTCGCGATATCGCGACGTGTTCTAGAATCGCGGCTGAAAATCAAGAAGCGTACGGAGGCCAGGAAGGGTCGCGAAATCGCGACATGTCGCGTTTTCGCGGCCGACGAGGGAGGAAGTTGCCGATGCGCTGGCAGGGTCGCGATTTCGCGACATGTCGCGAAATCGCGACATGTCGCAAAATCGCGGCAGGAGAGAGAAAGTCTTCAGAGGGCCCGAAAGTGCATTCCGGCGGGAAACAGAAGGCTTCCTGGGCTAGCGACACGTGTCAAAGCGTGAATGGGACAAACAGAAGCCGACATGCAAGCTTATTTTGCGGTTTTTAATATGTTTTTAATGTTTTAAGCTTTTGATTTAATTAAAATGCTAATCTAATGCATCTTTTTGTCTTTCATGCGGGATTCCACCTGGCACTTACGGGACAACCGGGAAAGACCATAAAGGCAAAGATAAAGTGCGGATTTAGTCAAGGACCGCCATGCTAGGAGAGAAGCTGCCGGTGAGAGCATTCAACGACAAATTTATTGCAGACTTGATAGCATGAAGACCATTTTAACTTCGGGATGGATTTGCGGAGATCAAATTGATGGAGAAGTGGTGACTCATCCGGCTCACCAGCAGAATTAATGAAAGCATTTATTTGCAGCTGCGAATGAATGCAAGTTGCATTTTATTTTATCTTCTCCATTTATGGCGGCTGACTGCACAGATTTGCCGAAGGGTTAAGTTCTATCCGGACTTTGGTTTTAAATGGATTTTTATTGTAAAACCCGGGTCCTAGGGTTTAAGTGCGATAAGATTTAGGGTTTGAGCAAGATATTTTGAAAAGATCAGGGTCTGTCCTGAGTCTATAAATACAGATTCTAAATGTAATCGCAGGAGGCGGAGACTTAGAAATAAAGGCTTATAAGCAATTTCTTGCAAATTTTGTGAAATCCTTTGTTTCGGACTTGGAGTTGATGTGCTTTAGCTTTTTTGTGATAGCATGGCCGGGAGCCTAATCTTTTGCGAGTGTGATAAGTGTATTTTCTTTTGTTATCCGTTCCACTTAAAGTTTGTTAGATATATCTTGTAAATCTGCCATTGTCAAGATTAAATATCTTGTTAGGCTTCGGTTGTTCTATTGTCCTGCTAGGGGAAATTACGGATTTGAGGTTAAGTTTGTTCTAATTGCTCTGTCTTCATCTGTGCGAGGTAGGCTGCCGGTGAAAGATACCAGTTTTAACCAGCTGCCCTTGGATTTATGATTTTTCGCTAGATCTGTTTCACTCTGCCTTGTGCTCTTAGTTGAAAGTGATCTTAGACTGACTGGACACTTTCTTCTGGGATTTGTTCTGTTGTGAAGCTGATAGCATAGATAAGATTGACAGTTTGGGTTTACAATTGATGTTTGATAAACTTCTCTTTTCTGCCCTACCCTACCCTCTCTTTGCTTACCGTTAATGATCCATTTTTATTTTCTTTATTTGCCTTTTATTTAAATCTGCTGACCCATGAGAGCTAGATCAAGAATTCAAGTTAAATCTGATTGTCAACAACTTTTGCAACTACTGAACAAGTTCAGGAACCCCCTGTAAGGTAACAGAGCAGTCCATATTGAAATCTATTCCAGAAGTGGAAAAGAGTGAATTGCCATTCGACCCAACTCTGTAACTCGCACCTTGGATAACCAGCTAGATCCTAAAGATGAGTGGGATCCGTCCCGTGGGTGTCTCCGGAGCTTTCCTTGCCTTCATCCTTTCCCGGGGTGTGCATGAAAGCCGGACCAACAGGAAGTAAATTTTGGATTTTGTCCTATTAACTTTTTTCCTTGATGATCTCTCGTATTCCTTTAATAAGTTATTGAAAGCTTTGGCCTCGTTATCCTTGCCCTCCCAAAAAGGGTTGTATCATCTACGAATTGTTGATGGGTGATATTGTCGATGTTATTACTAGCCGTAAGTCCACTTATAAGCCCATCTTTGTTATCCTTCTTCAAGTTCCTACCTAAAACCTCTACCATAATAATGAACAAATATGGTGATAGAGGATCTCCCTATCTAAGATCTTTCTTGGCTTTAAGTGGTTCTATTACCAACCCATTGACCAACACTTAATATGAAACTATAGAGACACAAGCTTGAATCCATCTAAACCATTTCTTCCCAAATCCAAATTTTTCTAATACTGCAAAAAGAAAATCCCATTTAACCCTATCATAGGCTTTACTCATATCAAGTTTTAAGATCATTGCTTTCTCTTTTCTTGAAGATGTTGAATGCATAACTTCATGAGCTACTATGATCCCATCCAAAATTTGTCTCCCTTTCATAAATCCTCCTTGCTCTTCTGAAATATTTTTTCTAACAATGGTCTTAACCGATTTGCCATTACTTTTTTTTTTTAAAACCGAAAAACCCCTTGCGGGGCCGCCTTGGTCTGAGAGACCACGAACAGGGGGTTCTACACCGTCAAAGTCACCCGAGAGTCGCACCCGACCCCTGCCCGCACCAACATTATCAATTGGATTTTGGATACCCAATTCAGCTTGGTAGGGTGGAGATTTGAACCTGGGACCTCCCTTGGAGGATTGCCCTCTCCTCTCCAAGTCACCTACAACACCTGGGTGATTTGCCATCACTTTGGAGATAATTTTATATGCTATATTACATAGGCTTATCCTCGTGAGTGTGGTCTACCGACAAGGACGCCACTTGCATTATCGGTGATGTGACCCGGGTTCAATCGCCATGATGGATATGTATAAGAAGCATAGTAGAGAAAATCGAAATCGGGTAGTAAATCGACTGGGAAAAAAATTGACAAAAAATCAGGGAAAAAAACCAAAGAACGATTTTTTTTTTAATTTTTCATGCATATTACAATGAATTAACATTATGCAAATCAAATATTGCAATAAAAACAACAATTCAATTCAAGAGACTCAAGACATCATACAAGGCTCAAGCTTTAAGTACACATGAAAGTGACAAAACACATCCTGTATTGGTTATAATATGTAAAGGTACAAATTTACAAGTAACAAGAAGGAAAAAAGGTTTCATTTTTTATATGCCTGCACATGGAAACAAGTAACAGCAAAGTTACAATCACTTGAAAAAAAGGAAAAAGAACTAAACCCTAAACCAAAAGGCTAGGGTTTAGAGTTCAAAATTGAAACATTGATAGCTGAAAAATGGGTCTACATACATAGTTATCACGCAGCAATATTTACTTAAGAAGAGGAGGAAAAAAACCCTAAACCCAAAACCCTAGGCCCTAGACCAGGTTTTAGGGTTTAAACTTCAAGTTCAAAGTTTAAAGTTTTAAATTCAAACACTAACAGCTGAAAAATGGGCTTGCATACATGGTTACTAGGAAACAATATTTACTTATTTACTTTAAAAGAGGAGGAAAAAAAAAAACCCTAGGGCCTAGCCTAGGGTTTAGGGTTTAAACTTCAAAGTTTCAAACATTAACGGTTGAAAAATGGGCTTGCATTCATAGATAGTTATCAGGCAGCAGTATTTACTTAAAAAAAGAAAAAAGAAAAAAAAACCCAAAAACCTAAACTAGGGTTTCAGATTTAGGGTTTAATCTTTAAACTTCGAAGTTCAAACATTAACAGCTGAAAAATGGGCTTGCATAGAAAACCCTAAATTGGCCACAACTTGAAAAAAAAAAATTATTTTCAAAAAAAAAAAAAAAATTGTTTTTCAAAAAATCGTCAAAAAATCGCCGGACTCACGATAAGTTGCCGAGTCACTCGTTTCGCGAATGACTCGCGATTTTTTACCGATTTTCGTAACTATGATAAGAAGTATTACTCAAACAAAAAAAAAATCAAACAATTCTGCATCCTTTTTTGGAATCAAGGTAAGATATGTTGCATTTATTTAAAAGATATGTATTGTTTTACCCTACAATGTTCCATTGCCACCAATAAAGAATCCTTTAGTTTTTAGTTATTACTATAATTCTTATTGTCTTTTAAGAACAGTTTTTGTGTAACTATTGAGGTTTTATTCAGAGTGATTGACAACTCTTTTCTTAATTACTTTACAAGTGTGTCTTTGTAGAACATTGTAGTGAGTGCAAATACAAAGGTGAAAGTAATTAGTTATGTAAAAGTTATAAAGCACTTAATTAGTTATTTAGAAAATAGGGAAGAATATCCATTATTTGAGACACCATGCTTTCTTCCACAAACCCTCTCCAGCCCTCTTGTTTAGTTATAGAGCTTAAAAAGTTTGATTTTACTTTGAAATCCTTCTTTTGACTAAATGAACATCTTGTCTATCAAGCAAAGCTTGAGGAGAGAACTTTGTAGTGCATTTGGTCAACTCATTAGCCTGATCATTTTTGAAAACAACATTTATTAATACCATACAAATTCTCCCTCATTCATTCTTATTATTTAGGATATTTTTAGTGCTACATTGGATATGTTGATGGATATTTGCTTGTATTTCCTTGTAATGTCCCGTTTTTTAGCCTGCTTGTTCTTCAGGTGAGATTAGCCTATATTCTGGTTCCCGTAGGCTAAGTTTGAGGATAGGGAACCTAATTTTGGGTTGATCGTTAGTGTCAGCACTTCGCCTACTCTCATCCACATTTTTTTGGGAGTTTGTTCGGAACAGTTTTGTCGTCACTGCTATTTTTAGAAAACTGCTATTTATGGTAAGTTTGGATTTTGAGGTTCAGTGATGATGTGCTTGTTGGGTTTTCCATACGGTGCGATGAAATGAGCTATTTTCAGTGATCTAGGTTGATACCTGCTATTTATAGACATTTACTATGTTTAGTAGGTGAGTGTGTAGGCAGTGCTAAGTTGGAGTTGATCTCTGGAGTGCCTGGAGGCGTTGCATTCTTCACCTGCTAGTTTCGGTGGTCTTTCTAGGCAGTTGGGCATAGACTTACTATTTATAGTAAGTCAATGATTGAGTCAAAGCGAATTATATGGGCAAATACTTGGGTCAAATGGGTATCCAAATCCACTTTTAGATGTTTATTCGGATGAGCGGGTTCAAATATTTTAATACCCAAAGTTTAATTAATATAAAGTCAAATATTAATCTTATTTTATAAAGTATATGACTTTATATTATTATTGAGGATTTATGTGTCACTTATGAATATAACAATATTATAAGTGATTATTTATAAGTTTAATTTGGCCTTCTGTAACAACCCACCCTATTCTGGATTGTTTCCTATCTATTTTGACTAGTAAAAAAAAACACAAATTTTTGCTCTTTTATTCAAATATATGCTCTTATTTTTTGGGTATTTTTATGGGATTTAAACATACAGTATACTGCTGAAAGAAAGCTTCACAAACTGGAACAACTTAATTGCAAGGGAAATTACAATGATGAACAGGACTGAAAATACCCGATTTTCCTCAAGTCCGAAAACAAATCGCAGCAATCCACGTTCTGGAAATAGTTTGTGAATAGTGCCGTGAATAGTAATTTGCTACAGTGCCGCGTGAATAGTAATTTGCTACAGTGCCGCGTGAATAGTAAACTGCTATAGCCTCCAAATAAGTACCGTCTACAGGTCTAAATGAAATGAGCCAAAAATAAAAACGGAAACACCCAATACACAGATCTTGCAAATAATTGAGAAAATGAGACAATTTTTGGAATTTTTATTATTTTCTTCAAATACCCACAAATGAAATACGATAAATATTATCTGGATTCACACATACAACACATATAACAACTAGAATGAATTCACAATCACAAATCTGACTATTATGGATGACAATTACAGTCACAATGTGCATACATATGGGATGTGCACTTGGATACCAAGAATTGCATAGAAGAAAACCTCAAATTTGCTGCAGAGGACACCACTGACTGAACGCTGCCAATCTAGGGTTTGAGAAACCCTTTTCAACACCCAAAATATGCTATACTGGCACACACAGATGGGATGTGGGCTGCTGGATGACAAAACTACCCAAGAACACACTGAATTCTGATGGAAATCACCTCCAATAGGGAATGTCTATCTGCTGAATGCAAAAGTATCCTTCACAACCTGAGAACTGCCTTAGAATGGCTGTAGAAAACCTCCAAGAATGGACGCTGCCCTCCTTGACTGTAATTCACACTTACAACTGCACAAATGCACAAATATTATCCCCAATGCTGATCGGTTCACTTAAGGGACACACAATGGCTCAACACATTCACAAAATACCATATAATCACTCCACACACATGTAATCTCAGACCCAAATCTGATAATCCTTCACTAAACTCCCACAATGCTACCAAACCCTCGGAAGGAATTCACATTCCATCCGGAAGAAGAATAAATCTGGAAACACTGGAAGCCCTCTGTAGTGCACAGGTAAACCCTAACTGGATTTACTCCTCAACTCAATAGATGAGCACCTCTCACTCTACTGAATTGGAATTCCTCACTTAACCTTGAGCAACTCCCGAAGGCAGAGAAAAGAAGAGTTTTCATCACATAACATAACATAATGAGAATAGAGGGCGTTCCACCTTTTATATTTCCATGTTATATTTTCTCATTATGTGGAGCCCATTACTTAAGCTATTATTTGCCTAAGTCATTTTATTAAAAATACCACAATAATATAAACAATAATAATTATTTATATTTTGCACACTTATAATAATAAGAAATAAAATAAAAGATATTTTATTTCTCTTCACACTTTAAATATAATATTATTATTTACAATATTTACACGCATGACCTTATTTTCCAAAATGGGTCATGACAAGTCTCCCCCTCTCACATTGCTTGTCCTCAAGCAATGCAGTCCTGAATGTGAGAGGATATCAGCTCCCTCCCATGTGGCATCTTCTTCTGGCAAATCCTTCCATTTAATCAGATATTCCTTAATGACTCGGCTTTTGAGTTTTCTCTCCCTAGTCTCAAGGATTATTTCTGGTTCCAAAATTAATTTTCCTTCATCATCTAAAGGAGGCAGCTCAATGGAGGGATTAATATTCTGTCCAACAACTTTCTTAAGGCAAGAAACATGAAAGGTACTATGCAGCCTACTATCTTGTGGGAGCTCAAGCTCATATGCTACCTCTCCAACCCTGCGTAACACTTTATATGGACCATAAAATCGTGGCTTAAGCTTCTCTGCACCACTCTTTTTCAAGGTAGATTGCTTGTATGGCTGCAGTCTTAAATAAACCATGTCGCCAACTTCAAATGAGCGTTCTATACGCTGCCGATCAGCAAATTTCTTATATCTGTTCTGTGCGACCTGTATATTTTCTTTGAGAGCCTTAAGGATGTCCTGATGTTCCTGTATAAATTCCCTTGCCTTAGGTACCCTGCTGTCCACAATCAATAAATCTGAAAGAGTGGGAGCATCATAACCATATAAAGCCATAAAAGGAGTCATCTTAATTGACATGTGATAAGTGGCATTATAACAGTATTCTCCTAGGTGCAGCCATCTAATCCAAGCATTATGATACCCAGAAACATAGTTTCTTAAGTATCCTTCCACCCACTTGTTTACTATTTCTGACTGGCCATCTGTTTGCGGATGATAACTGGTACTTGGAGTTAAGGATGTGCCACATAATCTGAATAGCTCTTGCCAAAAGTTGCTCAGAAATTTACTGTCTCTGTCACTAACAATAAACTTTGGCAAACCATGTAATTTAAATACTTCCCTAAAAAATAAATCAGCCACCTGAATAGCTGTATATGTCATGGATATGGCATAAAAATGTGCATACTTAGTCATCCTATCCACAACAGTAAAAATGCAGTCCTTACCTTGCACCTTTGGGAGTCCTGTAATGAAGTCCATTGATATACTTTCCCATTTCTGATTTGGAATTGGTAGTGGTTGAAGTAATCCAGCTGATAAATTATGCTCATCTTTGTTAACCTGACAAGTAGCACATTCTAGGACATGAGCAAGTACATCATTCTTCAACCCCTTCCATGAGAATCTTTCACGAATTTGTCTGTATGTTTTGAAGAATCCTGGGTGACCAGCCATAGGTGAGTCATGCATAGCAGAAATCATTTTTTCTTTCAGCTTGGAATTGGAAGTTAAAAAGATTCTCCCTTTATAATAGATCAGCCCTTCCTTAACTGAATACCTGTCATCATTCAGGGTACCATCCAATATGCTAATGGACAATGCATTCTTTGCATATTCAGCCATAAGAGAGACCTTCAAATCATTAGTAATTACTGAAAGTGAATGGAAAGCAGGATTTCTAGACAAAACATCAGCTGCTGTATTCTTCTTCCCTTTAACAAATTCAATATCGAAATCAAATGCTTGCAGCTTAGTAACCCACTTTTGTTGTCTCTCATTTAATTCATTTTGTTGTCCCAAAAAATATTTCAAACTATTGTGATCAGTTTTGACCACAAACTTACCACAAATGAGGTATTGTTTGAATCTAGACAATGCATGCATGATAGCTAGCATTTCTTTATCATAAACACTGTAACTCCTCTCATGTGGTTTTAGTTTTCTACTTTCATAAACAATAGGGCGTCCCTTCTGCATGAGAATAGCTCCAATGCCAACTCCTGAAGCATCACAATTAATAGTAAAAGGAAGAGAGAAATCAGGGATGGTCAATACTGGACATGTAGTCATTACCTCCTTTAGTTTTTCAAAAGCTCTTTGGGCTCCCTCATTCCACACAAATTCACCTTTCTTGGTCAATTCAGTCAAGGGTGCTGCTAATGCTGAAAATCCTTTGATGAATCTCCTGTAGTAGCTGCATAAGCCTAAAAATCCCCTCAACTGAGTCAAACTAATTGGAACAGGCCAATTCTGCATGGCTGAAATTTTTTCTGGATCTACTTTAACTCCTTCATGGCTGATTATGTGTCCTAAATAAAGAATCTCTGTCATGCCAAACTCACACTTAGACTGTTTTGCATAAAATTCTTGTTCTTCTAAAATACCCAGAACAATATCTACATGTTTTAAATGTTCATCCCATGTCTTGCTGTAAATTAAGATATCATCAAAAAACACCAGAACAAAATGTCTCAAATACTCCCTGAAAATCTGATTCATTGCAGCTTGGAAAGTGGCAGGAGCATTTGTTAACCCGAATGGCATGACCAGAAACTCAAAATGCCCATAATGACATCTGAATGCTGTTTTATATATGTCCTCTTCTCTCATTTTGATCTGATGGTATCCCGATCTTAAGTCTATTTTAGAAAAGAACATGGCTCCATGCAATTCATCAATAAGCTCATCAACACGGGGAATAGGATACCTGTTTTTCACTGTTTTTTTATTCAGGGCCCTGTAATCAATACACATGCGTAAACTCCCATCCTTCTTTTTCACTAGAACCACTGAAGATGCAAATGGGCTTGTACTAGGACGAATGTGTCCCATTGCCAACAACTCCTTTATTGTTCTTTCTATCTCATCTTTATAATATTTGGGATGTCTATATGGTTTGTTCATAATTGGTTTAGTTCCAGGTTCTAGTTCAATTGCATGCTGAAAGTTTATGGCGGGGGTAATCCTTCTGGTATTTCTTCAAAAACCTTTTTATGCTTATCCAAAATAAACCGAATATCATGTTGTAATTCAAAGGTTGGAATAGATTTACCTTTAAGAGTAGTAATGCTGGCTGCCCATACAAATTCCCTTTTCTTCAGAATCTTTTCCATACTTTTGATAGATACTTGTTGTAACACCCTGTCTTTAATTCCTTGCAAGACTACTTCCTTTTCTCCCACCATAAATTTGAATTTTAGTGTCTGATTATTTATAGTGTAGTCTCCCAGAGAGAATAACCACTGCACCCCTAATACTACTTGTGGAGCACTCTTTCCCAGAGGAAAAACAATAAAATCATCTACCAAGTCATAATCATTGAATTGCAACTTCATATGTGGGACATAGAGGTGGCATTGTTCTACATCTCCATTTCCAACTATTACATCAAAACCAGAAAAAGACTCAGTTTTTAACCTTTTCTTTCTTACCAAATCCTCATGTACAAAGTTGTGGGTGGCTCCAGGATCAATAAGTACCACAATTCTTTCTCCTTCTACTTCCCCAGGTACTTTCATGGTGGTGTAAGCCCTGGATAAATCTAGAGAGGCTAAACTCCCTAAACTTGGAGCACTTGGACTTCTTGATTCTGTATGCCGATTTTCTTCTGTTTCCACTTCCTCTGCTGATGCATAGTCTCCCTCTGAATCCTCATCATCTGATATTACCTGAATCAATCTGATTTGCCCTTTTCCCTGGCATCTGTGTCCTCTCTCAAATGGCTTTTTACAATAAAAGCATAGCCCTTTCCTTCTTAATTCATCACGTTCATCATCTTTTATGTTTTTGGTAGTGGCTGCTGCTGGAAGACTCTGAGAGGTGGACGTTTGCTTTTGGGGAGTATTTTGATGTCCAGAACTTGATGCTGATGGCTGGAATCCACTTCTTTTCTGTGATGTTCCTATGGGGCTGAATTTGGGAGGAAAAGTTAATGAAAATTTATGTTTTGCAGGTATGGCTGATGCAGACATAGAAATAGCTCTCTTAATTGCATCCTGTAATGTTGTGGGTCCAAAAGCTCTCACCCAACCCTTTAAGGGTTCCATCAAACCTTCTATGAACAGAAATACTATCCTCTTTTCAGACATATTTGGAACCATTACCGCTAGATTTTCGAACTTTTCCACATATTCTTCAACTGATGTTTTCTGTTGTAGAGTTGCCAATTCTCTGAAATATTCTTCCTCATCTTTCCTCTCAAACCTATCCAATAATCTAACGCTGAATTCATCAAAAGATTTAATGTCACCGTGTCCTTGTGTAACCATACCGTGGTGCCACCAATCGTAGGCACTTCCTTCCAAATGCACTGTAGCCAATTTAACTGCATCCTCCTCTTCTGTAGGACAAACTTCAAAGTATGTGATCAGTTTTTGCAGCCATGCTCTAACTGAGATTTTGTCACTACCATCAAACATAGGTATTTGCATTTTCTGCTGGAGGAGTTTCTTTTCCTCATTTTTACCCCTTATGTTAACCTTTTTACCCAGGATGCCCAAATAGCCATCAAATGTAACATTATTTCTGAAATCTTCGGATCTTTTCATATACCTGGCCATCAATTTTTCCATTTCTTCATCCTGCTGCTCTGGGTTAGGTTCTGATGAGCTAATAAATAGGGGTTTCGAAGATCTTGGCAGTGGTGAGTGAGAAAATTTAACTGATCCTTGTGTATCCGTTTTGGAAGAGGATTCTCCTTGCCTTTCCTGAATTTGTGGTATATTTATCTGTGGCTGAGGTTGGTTGGGCTGTTCCAACCTATTTACCAGTTTCTGTAGTGTATCAACCAAGGTAATAAATTTCTCTTCGTTCGGATCAACTGGTTTTTCAACCCTGTCAGCCATTTGTGATGATTCTGATTCCCAAACTGGTATTTCTCCTTTTTCTGGTACTGCTGGATTTGTAAACCCCTGCTGAGGATTCAAGTTAGGGTTTTGTTTATTTCTTCTTGTGTAATAATGATGGCTTGGACGCATCCGAAACCCTCACGGGTGGCAAGACCGTGGCTCTGATACCACTGAAATGAGCCAAAAATAAAAACGGAAACACCCAATACACAGATCTTGCAAATAATTGAGAAAATGAGACAATTTTTGGAATTTTTATTATTTTCTTCAAATACCCACAAATGAAATACGATAAATATTATCTGGATTCACACATACAACACATATAACAACTAGAATGAATTCACAATCACAAATCTGACTATTATGGATGACAATTACAGTCACAATGTGCATACATATGGGATGTGCACCTGGATACCAAGAATTGCATAGAAGAAAACCTCAAATTTGCTGCAGAGGACACCACTGACTGAACGCTGCCAATCTAGGGTTTGAGAAACCCTTTTCAACACCCAAAATATGCTATACTGGCACACACAGATGGGATGTGGGCTGTTGGATGACAAAACTACCCAAGAACACACTTGAATTCTAATGAAAATCACCTCCAATAGGGAATGTCTATCTGCTAAATGCAAAAGTATCCTTCACAACCAGAGAACTGCCTTAGAATGGCTGTAGAAAACCTCCAAGAATGGACGCTGCCCTCCTTGACTGTAATTCACACTTACAACTGCACAAATGCACAAATATTATCCCCAATGCTGATCGGTTCACTTAAGGGACACACAATGGCTCAACACATTCACAAAATACCATATAATCACTCCACACACATGTAATCTCAGACCCAAATCTGATAATCCTTCACTAAACTCCCACAATGCTACCAAACCCTCGGAAGGAATTCACATTCCATCCGGAAGAAGAATAAATCTGGAAACACTGGAAGCCCTCTGTAGTGCACAGGTAAACCCTAACTGGATTTACTCCCCAACTCAATAGATGAGCACCTCTCACTCTACTGAATTGGAATTCCTCACTTAACCTTGAGCAGCTCCCGAAGGCGAGAGAAAAGAAGAGTTTTCATCACATAACATAACATAATGAGAATAGAGGGCGTTCCACCTTTTATATTTCCATGTTATATTTTCTCATTATGTGGAGCCCATTACTTAAGCTATTATTTGCCTAAGTCATTTTATTAAAAATACCACAATAATATAAACAATAATAATTATTTATATTTTGCACACTTATAATAATAAGAAATAAAATAAAAGATATTTTATTTCTCTTCACACTTTAAATATAATATTATTATTTACAATATTTACACGCATGACCTTATAATATAAGTACCGTCTACAGGTCTAAATCGCTGCTATCTCCCAACACACACAAGATATCAGTGACGAACCAGAAATTCTCTTTGATCTCCAATTTGCCCTCTGAATGAAGACAATCAAAATCCAATAGAGCTGATCTTTCACAGCCGTAGTGGCTGTCCTTGCCGAGAGTTTCCGTTCTCAACAAGCTCGAATCTGCAAGCAAATTCTCCAAAATGCATCAAGCAATATATTCAATGTTCAAGGATGCTGGAATGAGAGCCCAACCACTTTATTTATTATTGACTCGGGCCTGGCTGTATCATAACATAACCAATGTGGGATAAAAAACCCCCTTTTTAATAAATCCTTGTCTCCCTAAGTCACTTTATCAAATAATTAATAATTCACTTAAGTGACTTATGTGCACACATAATATAAAGTCTATTTAATTAAATACGACTTTATAATTAAATAATTACGAGTATTAAAATAATTGCACCAGAAGACCCAAGCCAACATCTGATAGCATTTTTGGATACCCTTTTGGTCGAATCGTCCAAAAATAGAAACTGTTCTGAAAAAAGCACGGCCCTAAAAAATAGGAAACCTGCTCCAACTGACTTCCAAGATCCTTAAACTGCTCCCATAGCCTACAGGATCGCGTGAATAGGCTATGCACTGTGCCAATGCTGACGAGCTCGAAAGGGGACATTACAGTCCTCCCTCCCTGAAATTGCTTGTCCTCAAGCAATACTTAACATAACATCAACATCATTAGAATCACCTAATAAGAACCACCTATGATTCCAGGGTCCCAAACCAATCTCAAAACAATTATTACAGCTGCCACTTCTATATAAAAATCAAAACAAAAATCTGAGTGTGAGGCCAAGATGCAAATCAACAATGTGTGGACCCAAGGTTGCCTCAAACATTCATCCAAGACTGTTCCCAAACCTGCTTCAAGCTGACCAAAGATTGTCTTCATGCTATTCCAAAACTGTCCAAAGGCTGCAATTGTGCAAAAACTGAGTGGAAATAGGCTCAAACTCTCACAGACCAGATCTGAAGTGATGCATAGCAGTTCTGATTTGTCATGTACAGCAATGGTAAATAACTGTTTAATCTCTTCAAAGATGTGTAAACTCAGTTCTCCTTTATTTATAATGGCTGTACTATGCAAGAGTGTGATAAAATTAGCAAAGGTAATGAATGAATCAACACCAAAGAGAGTGAAAAGGAAATTATAATCAACAAACTCTGGCTCTCCATATGCATAAGTCAAGTACATCACCTCTTCCTTTCCCCAAGGGAAATCCAATACTCCCCAACCTTGAGAAACATTATCAACATCATAAATGTCAAGTTTTATGACCAAAATACTCCTACATACCTCACTCCATGCTTTTCTTAACTGCTGTTCCAAAATGGGACTGAAAGTGCATGTCAATGGCTGAAGCTCTACTTTTCCCATGTTTCCAACTCCAAAACAACTTGCCCCCCAATGTATCAAAACTGAAAATGCAACTTTATCTCCATTATGTGCCATCAAATCCAAGTGTAACAGCTGCTCCAACTTCCTCAAAAACTGACAATGCTCCCTCTTCATGTCTTGCAAGTGAGCATACCTGTAAACTACTAACTTATGCTCATACTCAGCTCTAAGAACAGCCTTTAACATTATGAAAGACACCTTATTATATCTCCCAAAATGGACTAACACAGGCCTCATACAATTCTCACCCAAAACTGAAAACACGTGTGGTGTAGCAATTCCTCGTCACCAAAAACTCAGCGAATGTAAGTAAATCAGACCTGATGTGATGTGCAGCCGTTGGTGCCTTACCGATCAGTCTACGTGAAACCCATACTGTCTCCAATTCTGTCTCACAAGGTGTTAAAGATGCAACTCTTTTTTTTGCCAAATGAGACCTCAATTTCTCCATCGTTCCTTCCTTCATAGCCTTCCCAAATGCCGCTTCTGAAATCAGCAGACAATCAGTCCTATTGGTACCAAAATTCTCCCTCACAACAGTCCCAAAATCAATCTTGAAAATCAGCGAAGTGTTTGTCCAAAACAACATTGTTTGGTCATCAAATTTCCTCCACAAAGCTGCCCAAAACTCCTTGTATACTGCCTCCTCAGTTGTCTTCACATGTGCAGCCCAAATTGCACCAAGTAATGTAACAAATTCCAACACAACCATCCAATAACTCCTATACAACAACGTCTCATCATAGGCATGTAGTGCGCCAAGTTGAGTGATACAAGGCTCCAATTGACCCAACGTCCCTGCTAAGACTGTTCTTGCAAATGCATCCTCTGAAATAAGCAAATATTGTATCTTTTGTGTATCATAAACAGTCTTCATATGTGGCACAAACCTTCTAACAACAATGTGACATCTTTCCTCATCATTTCCTATGGCTGTGAAATGTAAAACTCTGACAAAATCAGCGATGGTGATGAACAAATCTGAAGACTGATCTATATACATGGCTGCCACTAACACATAATTGAATTTTACACCTGGATTCCATGCATTTAAGGGCTGATGCCTTCCTTCTGACAAAGTGTGCTCATTGTGAATCCCATGAACAGCAATGTGTAAAAGTTGTTCAATGTCCTTAACGTCAACCGAACTCAGTTTACTACTTCTATCAAAGACTGTACTATGCAAAAAATGAATAGAACCATCAAACATTGAGGAGAAATGAGTGAGAAAGAGTTTAAATTTTGAGTCAACAATCTCTGTCTCCTCATTCATGTAATCAGTTTTATACACAAGCATCATATCATCACCAACTGTGAGTGCTTCCTTTGTTAATACAGTCCCATCAAGTGCTCCAACTATCCAAAAACATGCAGCCCATATGATTCTTAACAGCATGGAAGAATGTGGTGCAAGAGTCCCATACTTCTCATACATCATTAGTCTTATCAAACACATTGTTGCCACTAATTCATGAGTGCCAAAATATCTCAATCTGCTGCTATAAAAATCAGGATGAAGCTCATACCTTATGGGAGTAATATCATGGCTGATCCATGATCCCAATGGATGTAGAGATGACTCCAAGTGGCGGACGTTCTCATCCAAACACCCCAAAACTGAAGATGTACTCTCAACTCTGTCCAAGACTGAATCTAAGCTAGGCTGGTTGGAAAAATAGTTGCCACCATTTATTATGAATAAACTTGGCATATTTGGGTGTGTATTGCTCTCTTCTAGGATCTCCAAATCTGAACGCTTTTCTTCAAAGGCTGAAACTGCGAAAGAGAAGCCTCCAATGGCCTCCATGCCTTCATCATACCTTGGTACCAAAACACCTGGATCCCAAGGAACTAGGAGCTGATCTGAAAAGGTATGTTCATTGTGATCCTCATGAGGGATTGATTTCTCCCACACATCACTCTCCAAATCCAAGGAGTTGGAACTAGTGTGAACACTTCTATCCAAGGATTTAGTTTGGGAATCTAGACCATATCCATTATCATCACAAACTGATTTGGGAACTTTAATACATTCATCTGCATCATGTTCTTTCACAACAATCTCATGTGGTGATTCAATCTCTTGGTTAACCATTTCTGATTTGAATTCTTCTTCGTCCAGGGTAGGTACAACTTCAGAATTTTCCACTGAATTCTTCTTTAGATCCACAAGCTCTTCTTTACTAGCTTCCTCATGTGAAATTTCTGCCATGGGCTGCTCTTCTCCCCTAATCTCCTCATTGTCCAAGAAAGGTTTCAGCTTCCTCTCACACTGTTTAACAACACTATTAACCAATTCATGTGCAGCAGTGGAAGCAACCAAGTCTTGCCTCCAAACGTCCAATAACATTGATAAGAGTGGTTGGTAAATATAATCACTTTCATCTATAATCAAAATCATAATGTCTCTCATAGCTGCAATAACATTATTAGCATGTTCTTTTCTAGCTGAAGCAATGAAATGATGAAACATTTCGTAAACCAACTCATCCATGTCCAAATCTAACAAGATGTTGCCCATTCTAGTTTTTGCAAATAATTCAAGTATGGAAACTCTCCTAGAGAAATGAGAACAAGTAACATCCTCCAAACTTTCAAAACTATCAACAAACAACTGAAATATTGTTCTCAATGTGTCATCATTATAAGGAGCTTTAGGAGCTGAAATTCTCAAAATTTCACTCAAGCAAGAAGTGACCATGAGTCTTACCTCCTTATCCGTGTGTTTCAACCATCTAGGCTTGCCCAAAGACTTCACCACCGGAGTCATAGCTGCTTGTAATATCTGAGAAGGTGATGAATCCATCATATACAAACAATCTTCTACCTCCCCTAGGACACAATAGAGAACATCTTTTGGCTGAGATATGAATCCAAGTTTTCTTCCTGCATTAGTAAGCCTTTCGACCAACTCGTTTTCGCCCAATAGTGCCATGATCCACAATTAAAAATTTAATGTTCAAGAACCCTAGGTTTCATTTCAGCAAAATTCCACCACAAACCCTTCAAAAGTGCCCAGAAAATTTCTGAATGCTGATCTACTCAGGGATGCTGAATCCTCCTCACGAAACCCTAATTCAGATCTGATCACGGGCTGGCAGGAAACCAGCTCTGATACCACTGTAACAACCCACCCTATTCTGGATTGTTTCCTATCTATTTTGACTAGTAAAAAAAACCACAAATTTTTGCTCTTTTATTCAAATATATGCTCTTATTTTTTAGGTATTTTTATGGGATTTAAACATACAGTATACTTCTGAAAGAAAGCTTCACAAACCTGGAACAACTTAATTGCAAGGGAAATTACAACGATGAACAAAGACCGAAAATACCCAATTTTCCTCAAGTCTGAAAACAAATTGCAGCAATCCACGTTCTGGAAATAGTTTGTGAATAGTGTCGTGAATAGTAATTTGCTACAGTACCGCGTGAATAGTAATTTGCTACGATGCCGCGTGAATAGTAAACTGCTACGACCTCCAAATAAGTACCGTCTCACGAGTCTAAATCGTCGCTATCTCCCAACACACACAAGATATCGATGACGAACCAGAAATTCTCTTTGATCTCCAATTTGCCCTCTGAATGAAGACAATCAAAATCCAATAGAGCTGATCTTTCACAGCCGTAGTGGATCTCCTTGCCGAGAGTTTCCGTTCTCAACAAGCTCGAATCTGCAAGCAAATTCTCCAAAATGCATCAAGCAATATATTCAATGTTCAAGGATGCTGGAATGAGAGCCCGACCACTTTATTTATTATTTTCTCGGGCCTGGCTATATCATAACAAAACCAATGTGGGATAAAAAAACCCCCTTTTTAATAAATCCTTATGTCTCCCTAAGTCACTTTATCAAATAATTAATAATTCACTTAAGTGACTTATGTGCACACATAATATAAAGTCTATTTAATTAAATATGACTTTATAATTAAATAATTACGAGTATTAAAATAATTGCACCAGAAGACCCTAGCCAACATCTGATAGCATTTTTGGATACCCTTTTGGTCGAATCGTCCAAATATAGAAACGGTTCCGAAAAAAGCACGGCCCTAAAAAATAGGAAACTGCTCCAACTGACTTCCAAGATCCTTAAACTGCTCCCATAGCCTACAGGATCGCGTGAATAGGCTATGCACCGTGCCAATGCTGACGAGCTCAGAAAGGGGACATGACACCTTCATTTGATAGTATTATAAAGTGTAAATTAAATATTATTAATGGATTTTATGAAGGCATTAAGTGGGTCGACCCATTGAGGAGAAGTATAAAAGGCAGAAATGAGAATCATATTCATTCATGAATTTCTTGGTTTTGGTAAATTTGTTCTGCAAATTGGTGGAGAAGCTTGCAAGGGTTTGCAGGTTTGATTCCAGGATTGCTGGAGACGTTCATCTACAACAAGGGCATCCTCTCCGGTTGTGAAAGATCAACCCCAGTGGATTTCGGTGATTGCATCCAACAATTACAATTGCACTTCAAGGAATAAATAATCAAGGGTTTCATTGTAGATTTTGAGAATACTTCAGATTTATCAAAGTCATTTTGGGGCTGGAATAATATTTGCCATTTCTTATCCCAACCATACCATTATTGAGTGAATATTGGTCATAATTCAGTGTGCATCAAAGTACATATTTGAAGAAGACAACCATCAAAATTCAAAGATATTTGTTGCTGTTGATATATTATTAATTTATCTACCCAGTCGTTCCATTGTCAGCATATTGGAAGAATTCAAAGGTTAATTGAATTGGGGTTTAAATGCCAAGTTAGTGCCATCAGCCATTAATGCTAAATCAATCCCTTAATGCTGGTTATAAAGGTTTTGAAAGAAGGTTTGAAGTCTTAGATTGCTGGCAGATTGTACATAACAGGGCCGTAACAACATCATGTCGGGTGTGATATAAAAGAGGTGAATCGCTTGGGTTTTGGGCTTCATATCTTCCTCTTTAGTGGTGGCTATATCAAAGTATCAGTTGGCAACTCTTTTGGGCATGAAGAAAGGGATATTGCTGGATCTGCATTCTATTTATTCATTTCCAGTAGTTGCTGTTGTAACTCAGACATTTCAGAACATAACAAAGCCGGGTACCTTGTATTCCCTTTCATTCTTACAAGGGTTTAATGTATATGCTGATAAATATCTGCATTGCCTATTATTTTTTGGAGTAGATTTGTTCCATGCATTATCTATCTTCAGCGTATCTTTACATTGCATCTCCAAAATACAAAAAAATTACAAACATCAGATAAAGCAAAACCAAATCAGAATTTTGTCAAACCTCAAAACGCAAAGTAGGGTCGCCTATTACATTCTTGGATGATGCAATATTACATCTATCCTTATTTCCTTCTATCCATGATTGTCCTCATATTTCACTCTTGGGATATAAGGGCTTTATTACTCATGCTTCTAAAAAAATGTCGATCCTAAACAGTTTGGGATATGAAGGATAACGTTTTAATCATAGGAATGAATGTGATATAGCTACCAAAAATATTCAAAGTCACTAATTTATAAGAGATTAGATCACATATTATGAATACAAAATGATGTACTATACTTGAAATTCGAGTGAAAGATATTATGGTATTTCATAAAAAAATAATATATATAACATAGCTGGATTAAGTGCATGTGAGGAAAAAATGAATTACTACAATAAATGAAATGTATTAACAGTAAATATGTACAAATCATATGAGAAGAGAAAAAAGATCAGCATTATAGAAATGGATGACTCAACATCGAATAGGCAATGACGCTAGAATGTAGAAATGGATGACCCAACTTCAAATAGGCAATAGCACCAAAATGTAGAAATGTAGTACAACCTACTGCAACACACTTCCATTCCACTTAAATGAACAAAATAGACAATGTGGATAACTTACCATTACAATGCATACACAATGCACAACATATATTAGAATTCCTGGCATAACAGTTTACACAGCTTGCACCATACAACTTGGCAATTGTGCTAGACAGCCTGGCAACTACACTGTACAGCTTGGCAACTATGCTAGACAGCCTGGTAACTGCACTATATGGCTCTACACAAGTATCTCATGAATACATGCCTAGTTACATTCAACTACTACCATGTGCAATGCCAATGTATAATAGCAGCCATAAATACCAATCCTCAATATCATGCATGTTGGAGATTATTACATTATTTAATACCTTGCAAGTACATTACAAGTATCTTTATAAATATTTGATGTGTAGGTGTCTTGTAAATATTTTTCATTTAGTAAACATTAAATTTTTGTCATTATGGAATCAATAAATATATTTCTCCTATGAGAAATATGGAGTCATATCTCCTGTGAGTTAGAGGAGATGAAGAGTTTTGAAGTTGAAATTGAATAGTCTCTTTGTAAAGGCTATTAATAAGGATAGCATGTGAGGATGGAATGTGTAAAGTGAAATTGTGATACATTAAATTGTATTGTGAAGACATTGTAATATTTCCATCCACATGAATATAGTGTGTGTTCATTTTATGAATTATGTGTTGAATATATGTGATGCATTCTGGTATATTGGGAAAGTTCTTTTATCTTTATTATTGAGTATTGAATTCGACATATTTGCTAACAATGGTATTAGAGCCACATTGAGAGGAGTCAAGGTTAAAAGAAGCCATATTGAGAGGATTCAAGGTTGAGAGAAGCCCATGTTGAAAGGATCCAAGGTTGAGAAAGCCACATTCAACAAGTCAAGGTGAAAGAACAAAGTTAAGCAGGTCAAGTGAGAGAGCCACGTTAAGTGGGAGTCTATCACAGCTATTGCAAAGCCACATTAAGAGACCGTCTCAGTGAGAGAGACGTTGAGAGCGTCATGGGAAGAAGCCACAAAGAAATCCATGAGAAGAGAAGCCATGAGGAAGAGTCGTGGGAGGAACCCACAAAGAAAAAGTTGTAAGGAGTCTGAGTCCACGCAGGAGTGTAAATTGATGAGGAGAGTTCGTTAGAGATAGTTGCAAGAAGGCCCAAATGAGGGAGGAGACCCCACAAAATTCAAGATTGCAGAAGCAACACTTGGGAGAAGCGAGCATAGAAAAATTGGATTAAAAATGGGTACCAGCAAAAGAAAATATTTAGAGAAATATGGTGACCCTTGAACTAAAGTTGCACTTATTGGAGGTGCAACAAAAGAAGTGGGGGATTTGAGAAGTGGGAACAAAATAAATAAGAGGGGAAGAGGGAATAGTGAAAAAAGAAGAAACAAAGGGGAAAGGGGCAAAACTATCATGGGGCAGATGGACTGTTCCCTTGCAACGAATGAATCGTCGAAGAAAGAGTGTCTGCACTCGTTCAACTCGTGACCACTTAGTCGGGCCAAGACTAGGGCCCCAAACCATTGACCCATAAGTAATAGTTGGCTTGACCAAAGCGTCAAAGATCCTCATCTTCACAGGTATATCTTGAAAATGTGCTTTGAAGTAATTTCTCTCTATCAAAGACAAAGTTGCATACCCCTTACACACCCGGACCTGGGTGGCGGGTTTCATACCAAAAGTGGGACCAGTGAAAGGAACCCCCAAATACACATAAGAGGTGGTGATTTCGACCTCCTGGCCCTGGAAAAGGAAGTGGAGATGAGATAGAGCCTCTTTGGTAGTATTGAATACCATAACCTTGGTCTTAGAAAGATTCACTGTCAACTATCTCGAGTCACAAAAAGCGGCAAGTGTGTCCAGATGATGCTGAAGCCCCTCAAGGGATGAGGCCAAAAGAACAACATCATCAGCAAAGAGGAGAATAGAAATCAACACATGGTGAAGAAGGCAACCATCGTCTGGGTGAGCGTTCTCCCTGATAAAAGTCTCAAGCTCGTCGATAAAGATCCCAAAACTTGATTTCAATTGAGGAGGTGAACTTGATTTCAATTGAAGGGGAAGAAGTCCAGTAGATAGTTGAAGTTACGCAAGAAGTTGTAGAAGTGGTTGATGTAGAAAGGGAAGTGAGTGATGCAAACGACGAAGTGAATGATACGAATGATGAAGAGGGAGATTTTTTGGTGTTTGACCGTCTGGAGTAGGGCCATCTGAAAGTTGTAAGGCCATACAACAAGTTGCCAACATTGTACAATGACTTGCCAAGGTTTTATAGCAAGTTGCCAACACTGTCAATTGCATGTAGGGTAGCAAGGTGGTTATCATTTGACGATTTGGCATAAACGAGGTGGCATTCATCTCATGATCCAGTATGGGCAGCAACTACCTCCTATGCTTATAAATAGAGGCATTCAAGTAGTAAATGAGCATTGCAAATCGCTCAAGTTTGCATGATAAAGACGAGGAAAAGGACATAGAACAAGAGGCAGACACAGGATGTAGTGTAGGAGGGAGCCTTGAAAGAATTGTCGACATTGCTGACATAGGAGAGAAAAAGTGCCAAGGAGATTAAACTGGAAAACATGCCTTAGTATGCTCTGAAGTGAAGACAAAGGAGGCTTGTACGAACGACTATCCAAGAGTTGAGTTGCAGACTAACCGAGGGTTTTCGGTTTGATGTAGAAACTGTGTAGGAAGCAGGTAGGCAAAAGGGAGTCTATGTGGAGAAACAAGGGCAGACAAGGTTGCCATAGAAATAGTGGAAGGGTCATATGAGTTAGGGAGAAAGCGACCAAGTTGTAGAACCCATTGTCGTACGGATCTACCGCACAGAGGAAGTGTTGTTTGGAGTTGCAATCAAAGGAAGTGTTGTTTGCAGCTACAGTCGCAGGAAGTGCCATCTAAAGCTATCATCTAAGGAGAAGTACACAACCGTCAATGTGATGACAGAGGGTGTCATACAAATCTATTAGTGTGATGGCAATAGTGCAGTTCAAACCCACCAATAAGATGACAAACGGGCCGTACAAGCAAGTTGGAAGATAATAAGCAAAGTTTTTGAGTAGGATGCACAGGAGGCCAAACATTTTGGAGAGAATTTGGCAAGTGGAGCAGCAACAAAGAAGAGGCCCACCTGACCTGACGATGGAAGGATGTACAAAGCACAATCATGCAGAATGCTTAAGAGCAAGTGACAAATAGCATTGCTCAGAAATAGAACGAGGCAGTGGAAGACAATTGTGACAAAGGCCAAATATTAGTGTTCTGGCAGAAAGAGAAAGAGACACTAGGCCTCAAGAAGGAGAGAAGAACAAAGAGATAAAGAAAGTACCCTTGCAAGACATCATTTGGGTACAGTCAGTAGAAGAGTACTATCGAATATGGTGGGAAAAGGCTCCAAGGAACCATTCGTTTAAAATGTAGGAGTTAATTTCATATTGCAGGTCCCAAATTTTGAAAAAGAGCTCTTTAAAGAGTATTTGTTGCAGATGCTATAGACATATAATCGGCAACAACATGCTAGCAAAGTAAGAGTGGGTGACTGAGAACTGTCGGTTGTATTTTCAACATGCAACTTCAAAAGGACATTTGGGTCACCAAATCATGGATTGTCTGTAGTAAAATATTTAGTGGATTCAAATCGATGCAAGCAAATGATCCATGAAGTCATTGATCTCAATCCAAAAGAAGTATGTAAGTTGATGGTCCATGGGAGCCAAAGAAGCAACAATAATTGAGGAATGGGAAGTTGTAGTTTATAATGAATGTCATAATGGCAAGACTCTCAGAAGAATAGCGAACCTCAAAGATGTCCATGTGGCTCATACTATATATTTAGGGGTAAGCAACTGGCATATCTTTTGATTGGGAACCCTACCTATGATACCGTATTTAGAATTTCTTGATGCAGTATATGAAAAACATTTCAATGGCATTCCATGCCATTGCTTTGCTGATGAATGCTATTATGCAAGGAAAAGTGCAAATCCCATAGTTGAGACCTCTTAGAGAGACTTACTGAAAATGACACAAAAAATCTTAAGATGGATGAGTGTAATGCCACATACAAATGTAGGCGCTCTGGTTAAAACAGAAAGAACGAAAAAGATACTTAAAAGGAAGAAGAGTTTGCTAGATGATGTACCAAATGAGGATTCAAAAAAGGCACATCACAATCTAGGCTAGAATCAGTGCAAAAGGAGTGAAGGCATAGGAGGTTGGAAATGGAATTTCAGCCCTCAAAACAGCAAACTCCACAACAGGCCACAGTAGATGTTGGTGGCAGGATGAAGTAGATCATGGAGGGAGGTCAGTAGCAGGGAATAGCAACAAGAAACTCTATAAAGAACTTCAGTTGGAGAGCAATAGCCTAAAAAAGATGCCCCGCAAGGACAACAGGTGCAAGAATTTGATAATATTGTGAATTTTGATAGAGAAGTAGAGGATGCAATGGATGCGATCCAAAGGGAGGTAGTTGTAGATGTGCAAGTTGGATCACTTGATATTTTTGCAGAATTGCAGCAGCAATTTGATCTAAGTGCATCACCCCCAATACAGGGAGAGGAACATTTTGAAATTACATCCACAATAGAGGATGAGTTGGCAAGGAAACAAATAGTGCCATCTAAGGTACCAGAAAAGGGGAAAGAGCTGGCAAAGGAAGACACAATTCCAGCAGAAGCAGAGACAAATTCAGAGGATGAAAGGCAACTTGCAGTAAAATACAAATTGATAAAAAGAGGAGGAAGCAGCCAAAGGTTGGAGCAGTTGGCTGATACTACGGAACAACCTGTAATGGAGAGCAAGGCAACTAGGAAGCCTATTAATTTGTCAAGACAAGGAGGAGAAAATGTGGAAGAACAAAAGATGACACGAATATAGAGTTGAGTGACCATGTGATGTGTAGGCCAAATTTTAGGCCACCACCAAATATGCGAGGTCATATTGATGTGTAGGTGGATACTTGCTTGCAGAGAATATCCAAAGTCATAGACAGATTAAGATTAGAGTTCCAAGTAGGTTGTGTTGGCCAATAATAGAAATGGCAGTCGATGACAGAGAACGAGCTAGGCAAACTGGTAAACTAGATCCATGATGAGTAATGGATGACAATACTTGCTAGCATACATTAGATGCATCCATGGGAGTTGGAGACTAGTAGCATTAAAAACATGATTGGTGTACAAGAACTGCAAGCAAGAACTCAAACATTATACAAACGACCAAATCATGTATATATTAATGAAGGAAGCATTAGACCACAAAATGAAACAGGTGTTAAGTTTGTTGAACTAGCACCTGATTTGGTATAGACGTATGCCAGGATCAAATTTTAGGCATACTTTATTCAGTGGTTAGTTGCAGGCACTGAGAAGATTCATAGTGTAGGAGAGGAAAAGGCTAAACTGAGATAGGAAGTAGGAGAGGGAGGAAGTCAAAGCAAAACTAGCTAAACTAAGACAAGAACTTGAGGAGAAGAGCAAGGCCAAACAACTAAAATCCAAATGCTCAATTAGAAAGCAGCTGGTGGAAGCAAATACCAAGGAGCTGGAGCACAAAAATAAATTGATTGCTAAAAAAGACAAGCAACTTGTAGAAATGGCAAGTAGAACTACAAATGAAGCCTTTGCAAAAAGGAAGAAGAGCTCTTGACAAAGTTGGCAGAAATGGAACAAAAAGCCAATCATTATGGTCTGGAATGGGCCAAGTATCATAATTATGCCAAGAGACTTAAGGACGAGAAAGAGGCATTAAAGCTATAGATTTCAGAGATGGGAGAAGTACCTATTCCAACATCTCAAAAGCCAAGTCTGAGTCCACCAGAGTAGAGATAGGTGTCGACAAGGATGTCGACCAAATCAAAAGGGGGGAAAGATGTAGATGCTCATTTTGGACAGAAATAGCAAAAGTAGAAGTAAAAATGCATGCAATAGTTTTTGAGTGCAATATGTGCTAGGTTTGGTCAAAATGCAATGTAAATGATAATTATATAAAATGTAAATAAAACACAAATGATATGTAAATGCAGTCATAAATTTAATACATTGCAATAATAGAGTTTGTATATGTGTCCAATGTGCGTCAGAAGGGCGAAGGTAGTTACATGCTTAGGTGTCCTGGAAGCCGTTGTTGGCAACGACTAGGAATAAGTTGTAAAAAGGGTACCCCCATTCATTATTGCATATACACTCGAGAGCATATCTCCGAGAGAGAGAGAGAGAATATAAAGGAGAGTGTATGAGAGCATACACGAGTATATTGTGAATTCTATGCGCACAAGTGTCGTGATCTGTAATGGCGTTGCCATACAGGCAGACTGTTAATGCAATATATCCATTCTCCATATGTGTGTTGAATTTTTGTGTGATGATGTATGTTAGATGGTTAGCCTTGTGTATTGCCAAGGTGCTGTGGTTGCAAATTGAAGGTTTCAATTAAGAGTTGTAGTGCAGACGACAATTGTTGACGATAAGTGTCGTACGAGAATCGTTGACTAGGATGATGCCATCATGTTGGAATGCAATTGCCATCTAGAAGACTTTTCGTCACATGTCCATGCCAATGTTGTCAAGAGAAGTAATGACTACAGACTGAGTGCTTGTCATCATTAGTGCAACTTGCCATTACAGAGAGTGTCATCTAAGGAAATTGAGGTCAATTGCCAACACATGCATATGTCTTGTAGACTTATAATGACTGCAGACTTGTTTGGCCTTTAAGCCTATAATTCTATCTCCATTGTTGGGAAACTCGCCACTGTGCTACACTCAGTTGTGCATGAACACTTGTGCATCTCCTTCATGTGCACACACTTGCACATATAATTTGGGCATGAACACATATGCATCTCCTTTGGGTGCATCCACTCGGATGTTTACTTGCACATCCACTTGTGCGTCTACTTCATGCATTAGTCCTTTATTAGTGTCAACAAACAAGTTGGCATCTTCTTTTACTATAACCTCAAATCTTCCCTCCTATGCAGGGAAACTATGTCATTCGTCAGCTGCGTTATAATCATCCCATTGTTATCGTTGTGTACCTTCTTGAGCATCACAATTCTATGGCACCAATTGTGAGCCCACTTTGAAAGGAAACTATGCTAGAATGTAGAAATGGAATACAACACACTACAATACAATTTCATTACCACTTATATAAACAAAATATACAATGGGAATAACTTACAAATACAAATAGATACACTATGCACACAACATGTATCCTACATAGCAACTATCTACAATACATCATACTTCAACAAACAATCTACCAACAAGCAACTCTTGCAAATAATATACTTCGACCAATAATAACAAGCACACACTCTCATCCATCTCTCACATAGATGCATACTTATAGGTACACCATAATGTTTGGCAATTGGCAACTACCGAACTACCACGAACTACTTCTATACTTAAAACATTAACAATACCCCATAATATTAGATTATTACATTTATTTTGCCATGTGCTCATTATGACAAACACTTTGCCATACACACACAACAATACATAACTTGTTAAAACACTTTGCATGCACACATTTGCACATATACAAGCATTTATGAAAATGTTTCAAGTCGTCTGCCTATAGACCCATTAGTTAATTACGTAAATTAATAATAAATACATTGCACAATGATTGCCCCTAGGCTTACACATGATTAAATCATACAATGTTGTCCTTGGCCAATAAAGTTATGTTACACAACTTTCAATATAGCCCATTTTCCTCAAAAGATTAAAATCAATTCTTTTGGTTTGTTGTTCAATATAGCCAAATGAATGTGAGGAACCATTTAATTGCCAAAAACCAAAAAACTCACATGCTTTTGTTTGTTTGAAATCTTCCTCATGATGATGTTGCTCCTACATCTTTTTGAATTTGTCTCAAAATATCACAAAATTCTTGTTTAATTTTTTTGTAAGCCTTTTCTTTCTTTGCTAGTTGGAACTAAAGCTTCTTCATAGCTTCATTGCACCTCTCCTCTATTTGAAATAGTTCTTGGACAATAGGGTCTGCAAAGAGAGAACACATCATTTCAGTTTTGCCACCTTTGAAATAATAATGTTGATAGTTTCTTCCTCTGCATGAACTTCATTCTATAATGTTTTGTTTTGCCTTTGAGAAGCTTGACATCTTTGAGCAGTTGTTGATTCGTTTGCTCTAGAATTTGAATCCTTGCCATGCCGATTGGTAATTTAAACAAACTTTAGGCTCTGATACCACTGATCAAGACAAATCAACAATCATTTGGTTGATGTAGAGAAGAGATCAAGCATTCCAACATCAGGAAAATGAATTGAATCAGAGTTATGGTTCCAAAATTATGCCCCTGACAATTTATGAGGATTTTTGCAAACTACCAGCTGGACTAGTCCAATTTATTGTTGTAGTTGAAATTGGTTACAAACTTTTGTAGTTTTGATGGTTGAACATAATACATTGTTGTGATAAATACAACCACTAGTTTGGTAATGCAATTATTAATAATTCTATCAATTTAAGGTATCATTCTTGCTCAAGTTTATCATGATGGATAATGAGTCTCCCATAAAATATTTTATTTTTACGCTTTTAAAAATAATTATTCTTCTTTCGATTGCCTTGGGATTGAATAAATCTAATATGCATGCCAGGAGATGTTTGTTATTGATTTTGTCGTCCAATATTCTGGTGCAGGAATTAAGTTCTTTGACACTAAAGAGGATGAATTGATCCTTGAAGCTACTCTTAAATGGGCAGGAAACCCAAATGTGATTGTAGCTGTAAAGGCATTTGGATTAATCGTAACTGCCCAGGTTAGTTGTTCCTTGTGGAGGGTTACCAGTACTTGCTTTAGCACTGCATATCTATGTGCAATGAAACATATGTTTACAAATAAAAGAATAGTACTTTCAGTTGGTGGACCTGCAGGTTTTTGCCATTCCACGAATTACATTGAAGCCTCTTGTCCCAACTTTTCCATGCTTTGGTAAGATATCGGTGTCCCTTATGGAGAAGGTAAGAACTAGGAGCTACAATCTATTATATTCATGAATTGGGTGGCATTCTTAAATATCTTCACAATGATTTTTTAAGTTTGCATTTGACCTATTATCTGATGTGAATCATTCTTGCAGCCACATATTGACTTTGGACTAAAAGTAGTTGGAGGAGATGTTATGGCCATTCCTGGTTTATACCGATTTGTCCAGGTAAATCCTTATTTCTTTTGCTTTGCATTGTATTTTTTATTGGAAGGGCAAAAATACTCAATTTGATGCAACTGCAAAGCTTTGTCCAAAAGTTACAATTCAGTTGATAATTATCCCAAGGATCTTGAGGATACAAAATTTTGATGAATATGTATGACAGCAGGGGGGTATCCAATTTACCATGTTGTATAATTTTTTCTGCCAAATTGGCAATCATAGGTGATTCTCTATGAGACAGACCATATCTCATAACATGTTCAGTTGATGAGAATCATCCATTGGAAAAGTCTCACTAACATTTGGTCTTCTTGTATTTTTTATTTAAATCTACCTTTTTAATACAAAAGCTTGTGTTAATCATATGTAAATGGATTAAAACAATATAATGTTGTCATACTTTTCAATCTTATTTATGGTGCGCGTTTATGTCTCTCACTTACTAATTGGATGCATATAGTTTGTAGTGGCCAGTTCCAATGTAGTGCCATCTCAAGTGCCACCTCAAGCATAGACAGATGCGTATGGAGAGTATGTAAGCAATTTTGATTGGATAGTTGTTTTTGTCATTTTGCACATAGTAGTAGGAAGCACACAAAGTGTTTTTCATTATGCTGCCCTTTTGTGTTAAATGGTAGAACATTGTCAGTATGCATGCATAAGTTAAAAGATAATGATCTGTCATGTAAAGGTCTAATGGGTAGTTGGTGGATAGGTACAAGGAAGTTGCACACGTTATGCAACTACCTCCCCTATTTGATGCATTATAGAAGGCCTCTTACAATTCGACAAAGAGACCATAGACAAGTGGTAGACATGTTGTTGGATGATGTTGAGAACTTGAGATATTGTTGCAGTAGAGTTGGCATATGCTGTTAATATATATTGTGAGGTTGATACATGTATAGATAGTGTTGTTCATTGTGTATCCATGACGAGTTTTGTTGTTTATATCTGAATATATCAATGGCCTTCTGCAGTTTTGCATAATCTTCTCTTTCTTGCATATTATGTTGAGTGGTGAATGTTGTTAATGTTTGCTTTCATTTAGTCTTTTGTGTTCCTTCAATAGGGGAAAACTCTCACTGTGCTACATTTGGTGTCAGTGTTGTCTTAAGATCGAACTAGTGACCACAATGACAATTGAAGAGGGAAAGACGTGAATGACAGATAGCCTGACATATTGATGTGGAAGACGTTGATGTTGATAGATGAGTGAATGGACAAGAGAACAGCCAACTTGAAGAAGTTAGAGACCTGTGCAACAACAAGCACGACAAGTATATGACAATGAATAACATGATGGCAAAGTACATACAACTTAGTGGAGTGCAAGTGCATGACAAACAAAGTGTCAACCTGCTAGAAGAACTTGTGAACTTAGAAGTAAGTGTAGAAGAGAGCAATGAGGTTGGAGTTTTGTTGCCAAAATTGGAGCGTGTGTGGAACCCTCAGAAGGAGGGAATCCCTAACGAAGGATAAAGTAACTTGTGGGAGACATTCTTGATGATAAAGGAAGACGCAAGTGGACACACAACAAGACAACAAGAATGGGGCTAATGAAGACGTTCGTGCAAGTAGTGAAGAAGGTGCCAATAGGGAGTATGATAGAGAATATTGCATAGCATAATATGAGGCAGAGCAACTAGTGACTCTAGCATAGACATGGGGAGAGTGTCTAGAGGTGTGAAGTAGAGGAGCCAAGCACAAGGGCAACTGCAAGCGAGTGTGTTCGAGAGACTACAACCAACACTTATATATACACAAAGGAGATCGTGTAGTACAAGTACAGTGAGAAGTGATCAATAATTGTTTGCAAAAGACCAATCTTCAAATGGAAGTTCATCGAGTGGGGGAGAATCTGACAAACAACAACAACAAGGATCACCACCACCAGTAGCAATGGCTACAATAGTGGGCAAGCATAACTGCCCCAAGTTTACAGGAGATGGGAACGAGGATCCTGAATGCCATAGTGGAGCATGTCAAACAATATGGAAAGCCAATGGCATGATGGACGAGAATGCATTGGTGTGGTTGTATCTAGCAACATTGAGAGGATTTGATATAGACTGACACTTGAAAAAGAACAATCATTCACTGAATGGGCCAACCTAAAAGAAGAGTTCAACAAAGAGTTCAAAATATTTTGTGATGACAAAAAGATTAGTAGAGAAATCTACGCCACTAAGCAAAAAGAGGACGAGAATATCTAGTCATATAACTATCATCTAAAGGATTTAATTGGAAAAATGGAATTTAAACCAATAAAAGGACTTTAGAAGAGATGATTCATGGATAGATTATTTCCACAATACAAGAAGAAGATGAAGGTTGTTCCATCAACAACCTAGCAAGAGGTGTTTGATCGTGTGTTGAATCTTGAAAGTGAGATGAAGACGACAACAGTAGGCAAAAGTGCAAGTCATGATAGAGATGATAGAGACTTAGACAATGATCAAGACGACCTCAATGCGACTATCCAAGTGATGAGGAAAGACCTAAAGCAAATAATAAATGATGTGAAAGATGGAAATAAAAAGGATATCTGGTGTTCAAACAAGTTGGAAGGGCATATGAACACCAGCTGCCCAAACAAGTCATATTGCTACATTTGTGAAGTGAGTAGACATGCAATTGTGGATTATCCATTCAATCTAAGTCCTCAACACTAGATGATGACAGTGTAGGAGGAGGTGAAGCAAAATCCTAGCACTTCCAAAAGTGGACAGAATGCAATGGGCGATGGCTATCACAATAATCACCAAGGAAGAAGACAACCACAATGTGGCAATAGGTCGCATAGTGACGGCAAAAATTGGTTGCAATATGATTCAGACAACAGGTCGATCGTATAATGCAAAAGATGTTAGGAATGGGGACACTTTGCATGGAACTTCATGAAGTGGGAACAATTCGGTAATGATGTGCCATTGGTGTGGACATGGAAACCACAAGGAGACAAATTATCCAAAGAAAACAAGTAAGAACTCTCAAAATGTCAATTTTATTAACATTGAAGAACCATAGTCATGTAAACAAAAGGAGAAACATGTAGTTGCAATAACACGTTCATATGATGTACACCCCCTTATGTATTTCGGAATGCAATGAAGACTGATTTTGTTTTTTCTGAGTTTGTTTTCAGTCTGATTTGTTTTTTTTTGTTTGAGTTGCTAATAGGTTTGATTTGCAATGCCGAAAAGAAATGATAACATACACAATAGAGTCTGAACTAGTTGCCAAATGAAAGATATGACAAATTATTGCAATTTCAACAATTTATTTGCTTCCAAATAAGATTAAAAAGTTTTGATTCAGAATTTCCAGACCTTGAATATTTATCTTCAGACTTGCAAAGGAGTACCAAACAATGCTCAAAGGCTGCCAAGATGTCCCTGGATGTTGTAGACAATATCCACTATCCTTTGCCAAAGAGATGGAGTCAATATGATGTTGAAGTGATGAAATATAGAGGTCTGATCTACAACAGTAATGTTGTGCTTTAGACTTTGTAGATGCCACGATTTGCTCCAATGAAGCCTCTAAACTAGGCGCTAGGCACTAGGGATGATAACTGTAAAGTTTGGTTGCCAACATCTCCAAGTGAAAGTTATGAAGGTCTGAAATAAAGTGCGGCAGACTTAATAAAATGCGGATAACTCCTTATGGTTGACAAACTGGACCTCCAAACTCAATATCTAACGTGTAAACTCAATGCCAAACAAGATAGCACCAAAGTGATGACTGAAAATGGTCTCCAAACACACACAAACAACTGCAGAAATGGACAGCCTCCCTAGAAGTTCGACCACTATTAACAATAATCCCAGGCCTCAACAATTGCAAATGAATATTTGAAATGATGGCCTTGGCAAGGGTTTTTCAATGAACTAACACCCACAAAATTATACCTCCAAAATCCGAAGTTATGAACAAATATGTGTGGCTGCCATGAAAAAAGCAGTCAACCCTAATACCTGCAAAATAAAATAAATTCCTCTCCCAAGGGGACCAAATTTGTACTTGAAATGATTGTTGAGACGAGAGCAATCCAACGATCAAATACCCACAAAAGATAGTCCTCCAATCTGCAACTATGAATGAAAATACATGGCTGCCATAAAAATACAGTCAACTTAAACCCTTGAAAAGTACCTCAAAATGTCCTCCAATCCACAAAATAATCATAGAATCATGAATGGCTGATGTAGAGGAACAAATTCCATATCTTCGTTTGCCCAAATAATGATCTTCCAAATCTGCAAACCCTAATGTCAAAAATCTGAAGCACAATGGATTTCCGGAAGTAGAAATCCCTCATATGGCTAGGTATGATCTCTCACATACGAAACCAATGCCACTAATGGAGGTTTTCGTCTCCAAAAGCCTTAACCTGCAAATGTCCAATTCTAAAGTATGCAAAGTCTCCAAAGAGCTCAAAATGTGATTGTAACCCTCGATGGCCAATGGCTGTAACTTTTCTTTACTTATGTTCCTTCTTTTCTCTCATTAGGATTTCCAAAAATAAAATACTATTTTATTCTCTTAAGCCTCCAAAAGTGGACACCCCCTTGGCCTAGTAACACAACGTTGTTTTTAAAAATGTTATAATTACTTTTAATAATTTTACTTTATAAAGTCATAATATAACTTTATATTATAATGTAACTCTCTCACCAATGAAATATAACATCATACTTAGGCAAATAACATATTAGCTCCTCAAATGGTGATGCACAACCACAGCTCCCAACCGAAGCTCACCAAAACTGCTGCGGACAAGACCTCCATAAACTTGAGTCCCTTAACACTGCACTGGTCAACCTACAGGGATTCTGAATAGGCTATCAGGATCACAAACACTGCTAATCACAGAAGAGGGGACATTACAGATCACTAGCAAAGAAGTTGTTAAAGTATCCAAATCCTACCAAGGATAAATGAAATGAACTATTATTAATGTCTGCGGTGGGCCAAAATAAGACCCAAGGGACTATAAGAAGGACAATAATGACTGCCAGCTAGCAGGCTAAAATGCCCAACAAAGAAAAGAACTAAGATAAATACGAGACAAAACCCGACAATCGGGCCAAAGAGAAAGGGAAGAGAAAAGGGAGAGCAGAGGGGGGAGGGCTGTAGTCCAGAATAGAGGAGTGCATGCCAAGAAGAACGGAGAGAGAGGAGGGGGGAGGGAGCAACCCAGGTTGGGCAAGCTCCAAGGACCCCCCATAAACTAAAATCTCCTAACAGTCGAGGCCGAAGTATTGGAGCTAAAGAAGTCCCTGATATGTCTCTGACCAACGCTAGTTCGGAACCCTAACAAACTGTGGGTGCGCTGTCTAGTGACCCTGCTTCCGTACGGACTAGATGATGTGAAACGTTTTCGTTCGAAGTAACCTGGTCCATCGAAGCTAGTGAAGTATGTTGTGATGAGTTGATGTTGAGGAGGGTGAGATCCATTTGGAGAACTTTTATATCGTCGAAGCTGATCGAGAGTCCGTTGGTCCGGGTTTTTGAAGAAGGTAGAAACAGATCGAGAGTTGTCCTTGAAAAGGCAATGGAATCTACCCCGGATCTCATAATAAATGAGACAACAAAAAAGAAAGTGATGAAGGGTTTGAACTTCAACCAAGGGGCAAAACAAGCAAATCCGTTCCTCCCTCGAAAGATGGTGATCTGACTCAATCCAGAGTTGGTGAGAACACACCATGAGTTTCCCAATAGTGATCCGAAGACTATGCATTGTGTGTTGCTGAAGGTATTGTGGAGGGACCATTTCGCCCTCTTGTATCTATAAGAAGTGCTCGTGGTATAAATACAACTTGGAGGAAAGAGGGGCAACAGGAGAGATCAAAGTGCATCTGGTGGATTGGAGACTAACATCCTTTCGGATCTCGTGGAGCATCCTCTTCTTACTAAGTCGAGAGGGGGTGAGAACACCCAAAGAATAAGGGGGGAGCTTGTCTATCTGTATCTGAATGCTGGCCAGGAGGGAAGAAATATGAAAACACCAGCTCCTCCAGCCTCCCCAAGAACTCAGAGAGAGTTCCATCGAGGAGCGAAGGGCCAGGTAAGGGTACCGCTTGCAACCCTCAAGGGTATCTCCAAAAGTATGGATCTTGTGAAGATAACTGATAATCAGGAAGATAATCTCAAGCTGGAAAGGAGAAGTCCCAAACTCTACCAGAATAATAGAGCGGGGGATTGTGCCCTTGCAACAAATGAATCGTCGAAGAAAGAGTGTCTAGACTTGTTCAACACGTGACCACTCAGTCAGGCCAAGGCTAGGACCCCAAACCACTGACCCATAAGTAATAGTTGGCTTGATCAAGGCATCAAAAAACCTCATCTTCACAGGTATATCCTGAAAATGTGCTTTGAAGCAATTCCTTTCTAGCAAATATAGAGCTGCATATCCCTTACACACCCGGGCCTGGGCGACGGGTTTCATACTAAAAGTGGGACCGGTGAAAAGAACCCCCAAGTACACATAAGAGGTGGTGATCTCGACCTCCCGACCTTGGAAAGAGAAGTGGAGATGAGATAGAGCCTCTTTGGTAAAATTGAATACCATAACCTTGTTCTTAGAAAGATTCACTGTCAGCTGTCTCGACTCACAAAAAGCGACAACCTTGTCTAGATGGCGCTGAAGCCGCTCAAGGGAAGAGGCCAAAAGAACAACAACATCAGCAAAGAGGAGAATAGAAATCAGCACATAGTGAAGAAGGCAACCATCCTTTGCGTGAGCGTTCTCTTTACTAAAAGTCTCAAGTTCGTCGATGAAGATCCCAAAAAGTGTCGGGGAAAGGGGGCACCCCTGTTTCATTCCTATGGTGCTAAGAATATTTTCTAAAAGCCCTTGAGGGTAGTGAAACTTACCTTTCACAGTCTCATATAACTGTGTAACCGCTGTCAAAAGTTTCCTAGAGAAGGAAACATGATAGGAAGCACATGCACAAGTCAAACAAGATATGCCAAAAAGCAATGATGGGAAGTAGAAGTTGAAGGAACCCATTATAGTAGAAAAGGAGTTGTCAACAAAATAATTGGTAGTGCAAATGTTGGACTCAAATGTTTCATTCAAAATGTTCAATTTATTTTATATGGTAATAGAGCTTTATGTGAAAGTAAGAGAGTTGAGGCACACAAAGAAGGAGATGCACCACCAAACCACAACAAAGCAGATAAGCAAGGATCTAGACGATCCAAGAAGGTAGATGGCTTCCCTCATTGTCCAGATGGTTTGTTTCGTTGAGTGAATGGCCTAGACCAATGGTGTAACAACCCAGGATGATGTTCAAATGGCCCTAGGTCTGTCTAGGGGCCAAACAACCTAGACCGACAATAAAATGGCCTTGGGTTTGTCTAGGGATTGAACGACTTCTCCTAATGGTCGGGGAAGGATTTTGACGGTCCTTCCCATTGGCTTGGTCATCCTAGATGATCTAGGGGGCTAGACAACCCGTATGGATAGCCTAGGATGCTTAACAATTATCCTAGATGACTTGGGGGGGCAGAGGGACTTCCCAAATGGCTTGGGACCCAGATGACCTAAGAGGCCTAACAATTGTTCCAGATTGCCTGGGGGGCCTTATGGCCCTTAGAGACAGTTATTTTGAATGCCCTAGAAGCCTAATGGCCCATCCAAATGGCCTAGGAGACTGTTCGATTGTCTTGGACGGCTTAGGGGAACTTGATGGCCCAATGAGGAAGAGGAAGACTGCGTGGTCTGGGACCCTCAACCAGCAGATATAGCGAAAATGTTGAGAGGAATCACTGCCAAGCTAGATACGATTGAGGTTTCCCAAAGGAAATGCGTTCATCTTGAGGAGATTAGTGACAGTGAAGAAGAAGAAACCGATCATGCGAAAGCTTGAGATGAAGAGCAAGAAGAAGAACCAAAGCAACGGTTGATTTGGGCAATTTCAAGCATGGAAAGAAAACCAAATATGGATACTCCCAATTTTTAATGAAAGTTTAAACCTGGAAGAGTTAATAGATTGGATAACCAACATGGAGATATTCTTCGACTATGAATCTATGGAGGATCCAAAATGGGTCAAATTTGCATACACATGACTGAAGAGACATTTTTTAATTTGGTAGGTTCATTTCCAAACAAAGAGATGGCAAAAGGGTAAGGATAGAATCCAAACATGGGAAAAGTTTGTATCCAAGTTGAAATCTAAGTTTTTACTTGTGGATTACCAGATAGGATTTTTTAGAAGACTCCAAAACCTCAAGCAAAAAGAGTGAGAAGGGAAAGAATATATGGAAGAATTCTATAAATTGACCATTAGAGCAAGTCATATTGAAGATGATGAGAAAGTGGCAAGATATATAAATGGACTAAGATTGTCCATACAAGATGAGATTAGTATGATTCGAATCAAAATTGTTGAAAAGCCATATCAATATACATTCAAGGTAGAGGACAAGTTGTTGTGTAGGCAACAAAATAATCCTAGAGGAAGAGGACTGTCCTCTCAAGGAAGAGGACAAACCAATAGTGGAAGAGGACAGTCCTCTCAAGGAAGAAGACAAACCAATAGTGGAAGAGGACAATAAAGGCAAGAGGGAGAACCTAGTACTTCTCAAAATAATAGAGAAAACAAATATTTTTCGAGAGGAAGAGAAGGTTATGGTAGAGGAAGGGGTAGAGGATTCCTCGGAAATTGTTATAGCTGTGGAGAAATTGGCCATTGAGCATTTGGATGTACAATAGTACAACAAAACAAAAGTAAAGGAAGCTAGAAACCATATTACGTAAGCAGAGGAAGAAAGTGTAGCCTCACCAAAGCACATTGAGGAATCAAAATAAGGAGAACCCCTTATGATGAAAAGGGTATTGTTGAAACCAACAAAGGAGGTGCATGAACCTGAGCAAAGAAGGAACCTATTTAGGAAAATTTGTAAATTAGGAGGTTAATGTTATAAAGTGATTGTGGATAGTGGAAGCACAGACAATTTAGTATCAATAGAGATGGTAGAGAAATTGGGCTTGAAAAGAATTGAGCATCCAAATCCATACAAAGTGTCGTGGTTACAAAATGGACACCAAATTTTGGTAACCAAACAATGTATGGTAAATTTTTAGATTGGCTCTTATAAGGATGTGATTCTATGTGACATCATGCCAATGGATGCATGTCATATTTTGTTGGGGAGACCATGGCAATTTGACAGAAAAGTAGTACATGATGGTAGACTAAACACTTATTCAATTGTCAAGGATGGCAAAAGTTATGCATTAAGTCCATTGAAGGACAAAGGAAAAGAGGTGGGTAGTAGTTCTAAAGTTTGCCTGATCTCCAAAAAACAATACTTGAAGGAGATGAAGAAAGGAGAAACATGTTTTGCTTTCATCGCTGAACCCACTAAAGATGAGATAGCAAATAAAATGGCTGACATTCCACACAAAGTAAAGGATTTGTTGGAAGAATATGTTGATATCCTTTCAAAAGAATTACTTGATGGGTTATCACCAATGAGAAGCATTTTTCATCAAATAGATTTCTGTAATGTCCCCATTTTTCATATTTTTATTATACATAGTTGTGGAGTGGAGTCTTGATGTGTTTTGGTGTGTTAAGAGTATTTTTGGTGAAATTTGGCAATTAAATAATAAAAAGGGGGAAATGAGGGTGTATGCCCCATTAGGAGAATAAATATCATTTTATTATTATTTTCTAAGGTATTATTAAGTGAAATCAAAAAGTGCAACCTCAATAAAGAATTAAAAGAATGTCTATATAAAGAGGAGTAGGGGGCTCATTTGAGGGAGCTTGGATCATTTTATCTCTTCTACATTGTTGTATTTGGCTTTGCAGCTAATACACTTTTCTCTTGTGGACGAAACCCTACGAGAGAATTCTCTCTTGCGGATGAAACCCTGCAAGGGATAGCTTTGAGGACGAAAACCCTCTTGGCTAGAAACCTAGGACGAAAACCCTAGAGTTTCTTTGAGGTAAATCCAGCCGGGGTTTACAATTGGGTTTATTGAGACATTCTCGCATCATTTATTGAGGATTTCTTCGGCAGACATTCATATCAGATTTGGGGAGATCAGATTTGGGGTTTTGGGAACCCTTCTTGGTGTGGTATTTCAGATTTGGTGTGGCATTATAGTTTCAGATTTTTGCAGCAGAGTTTAACGAGCTTTGTGGTCGGGCATTTGTGAGTTGTTTTCATTCAATAATTTAGCAGAGGTTGTGTTGTTTGTTCAGCATCCAGGGTTTATATTAATGTTTCAGGTGTGATCTATGTAATTGTGGTTCCATAAAAGATAATATAAAATATTGTGGTGTGTTTGTGACAATCTTAGGGTTTTATGGTGTATTTTTCTGGGTTATTTATAGATCTGATTTTTATTTGCATGGTTCAAAATTTTAGTCAGGAATATTACCATATCTACAGCAAGGGTTTGAAAACTCAATTTGGGGATGAGCATTTACTATTTTTTCTGTATGAGAGTTCTTGCTGTGAGCAGGAGTTCGAAGCTTCAACTTGTTGGTGACGTAGCCCACCCTCAAGGACAGTGTTGTGGTTGAAAGACACCATCACAATGCTTGGATTTTCAGTTTACAGGTGAAGAAGACATTGAAGGCAGTTTTCTAATAAATGTGTGAAGTTAGCTCGGATCATATGCAGAGTTATTATCAAGTTTCCAGCTTCAATATCTATTGGGCATTTTCCCCAGCTGGCCGAACAATTTTGGAAGGGTTTTGGTGAGTTCGAGTTGCATATCACAAGAAAGACATTGGCATTGCTTACCAGCAGTTTGCAGACTATAATGAGGGTTCTAAGTCAGTTTTGAGAAGCATTTTAAGAGCAGCAAATAACCTACAGGGCAGCCGTGCCTCTGCAACATTGGGTCGTACATTTACAGCCCCACGTGGGTGTTTGGGTCCATTCCTCATCGATTGCACTCGGAGATACTTAGTGGAATTTGTTAAGCAGCAAAAAGGGGTATTTGTAACTATTTTCCAATCAATGGAGAAGTCAGTATTTTATAAGTTATGAGCAAAACATGTTTTTCTATAGCTGATGCAAATTTCCAATTTAATATCAGACCAGAGATTTTTATGGGTAAACTTATCTTTCTACATTTTCCTTCATTGGGTTTATGTATTATGATAAAAAGAAGTTTGTGTCAAAATTTCATTGTATTTGGTTAAGTAGTTTGAAAGTTACGATAGTATTCATTTCCAGCTGTGTGTTATCATTCTCAAAAGAAAAAAAAACATATATTGAAAAAACTACAAAAAAATTACAAAATACCAAGCATTACCAAAAACAAAGCAGAGTATCAGTTCTCTCAGATTGGGGTTAGTCACTACAGTGGTATCAGAGCCAAATATTCTACCAGCCTTTCTGGGTTCTTTATCTAGTGTGTTTTCTCATAATAGTTGCAGCTGAGAGTTGGTTAGTTCAATGTGAAGATGGAGCCACACAGTGATTGGGATAGGTTTCAGCATGAGTTTTGGCAAGGTCAGAGAGAGTTGCAGCAAACTCTCAAGCAGTTGATAGCTGCTATGTCACCTAAGTCAGCACCTACGGTTTCCTCTAAGGCTAAGGTTGAGCCCCCCATCTCAGAGTTACGGGATCAGTTTGTTCAGGAATGGACCAATGCTAGTGGGAAATTCAAAGAAATGATGTCTCTTCATGATTGGGTGGACATGAGGATGAGGCAACAACCTAATCGGAGAGGTAATCATCATCAATAGAAGTTGCATAGGAAGGAGAGAAAAGATGAACCAATGTCTCCCACCTCAATTCCTATACAAAGAAACGTTGTTGGGTCCAAGAAGGTCGAGATGATAGAAGAAGAACTTGCTGTTCCAGAAAACTTTAGAAGGCGAGTTGGCAGAAAAAGAAATGGTTTCTAGTGGTTTACAGGTCGTAGGACCTCTATCAAATATGGATACAACAAATTTTGTTTTGCAACGAGAATAATATTTCTTCTGGATACCTTACAAGTTCAGCTCCTTTGTCTCATATATTAGTACCAAATGCAATTGATGAAAAATTAGCAAGGCAACAAATTGATGGCATAGTACAACAATATGAATATGAAGTAGACAGCTTTGTGGAATCAGATTCTGCTCTGGACATTGATGTGTTCAATGAAACACAAGTGACATTCAAAGCCCTTGAAGAGCATGATGGAGAGTATGATGAGAGTGAACACATAGGAGTTTACAAATTAGATTTCAGTAATGATAGAGTTGGTGAGTATTGGTTTGATTTGGAAAATGAACATGAGATTTACAATAAGCATGCAACACCAAAAATACATCAGCCATTAGACGCATGGGATCCAAGTATTTCAGCACCTAGTTATGATGAGGAACCGATTTGGGATGAATTTCATCTTGAACAAGGAGCTGGCCAAAATTTATTTCAAAAATCATGCAAAGGAAATGACATTGAGATGGCTGATCCTTGCATTAAAGACAAATCCAAACTGTTATTTCATAGGGCTGATTATGATCAAGAAGAAGAGGAGGTAAATTTTGAAGGAGTAACTATTTCAGCCTTAAAACAAGGAAACATGCCCATGGATTACATCACCAAATTGGCCAAAGATAGAGGTAACAATTATATGAGGGTTGTAATGAATGAATTTGCTCATTTCCCTATTGTTACAATCGTCTTAACAACAATAGAGGAGTTTCATTTGTTCTTTGGAAGGGTATGTAGATCTCATAGCATACATGGGGATATTGTGAATATTTGGGACAGCAGATTCACACCTTGGGATCCGGGTATATTGGCACCTAGATGTGAGGAAGTACCCATGGGGAATGAACGCCCTATTGACTTCAATACCATCCACATTTCATTTCAGAGTTCCAAAAACTCAGTTTTGAATTTCCAAGAAGTTCGTCCTATTTTTGAGAGTCTTTGGGTGAGCTTGGGAAACATCCCCCCCTTGGAGCCACTCTTGAGCCATGGGGAGGCACAAAGCAGCCTTAAGGAAGTTGCAAGAAGGTATGTTATCAGTTCTGATTTTTGTTGGCAATATAACAGTAGTTCTCCATTTATGGGCAGCATTAGCATTGTGGAAAAAGAGACATTGATGGCACCTATGGTTGCATTCTTGTTGAGACCTAAGACTGCATTTTTGGTAATGAATGAGGATGCATCTTTGATGATAGAATGGACTGAGTTTTTGTTCAAAATGACTACATCACTGATGGAGATTGAGGCTGCACATTTCATGTTCTATGAGGACATACACTTCTTGATAAAAGAGGCTGTGTTTGTGACTTCTGTGTCTAATCTTACCACTCTGTTTGAGACCCCTTGGTCTGCATCTTTCATAACTAATGAGGCTGTTTTTCTAAGGGCAACTTGGACTGATTGTTCACTGATTTTTGAGGTTGCATCTTCTCTGTCTTTTAGGACTGTTTTTGTGATGAATTCTGGGACAGAGTTGGAGATGTATGGGACTACATGTTGGTTTATTTGTGAGACTGCATATTTGTCTTTGGAGGCAACATCTGTTGAGAGAGTTAAGACTGAAATGTTGACAACATACTGGACTGCATTTTTTATGACCGATGGGGCTGTGTTTTTGACTCATTGGACAGCACTTTTGAGGGAAGCTTTGGCCAAGTTTTTTATTAAGAAGACTGCAAACTCCATGACAAATAGGACTGCAATAATGATGACTGATGCAGCTACGTTGACAATGAGTTTTGGGGCTACATGTGACACATTGTTTGGGACAATTCCTCCCAAGCTAATTGAGATCTTCATGAGGTTTGAATTGGCACTTTACATGATGTATAAGAAGGTGTTTTGCATGTTGTTTAGGACTGTCTTTTCTTCAAAAATTAGAGCTGTGTTTCTTGAGGAGCTATTTTGGGCAGCATTGGTAAGGGCATTTGAGGTAAATGGCAAGTTTGGCATTGGTATTATCACATGGTGGGCCTTAGAAACATTCATAGGATGGAAAATAGGGACTGCAAACATTGGGAAGATAGACGTTGCATCCCGGGAGCCTTGGAAGGTTGCTAATGGCATCCTGAAAGCAACCATAATTTATTCTCGTTGATAACACATTGATGGCTGCCATTTCTATAAGAAGGACTGCAATTTTGATCAGCCATGGGACATTACATTCTGATCAGCCTTGCTTAGATTGTTTTGATAAGGAGGAGGAAGATACCATTTCATTCTTGGATAATATTGGGAACACATCTTCAGTATTGGGGTGTTTGGGGGAAAACGTTATTCCCTTGGGGTCACTTTTGCACCACTTGAAGACATGGATCAGCCATGATACTACTTACATAAGGTATGACATTCATTCTGATTTTTATGACAGCTGTTTGAAGAGTTTTGGCATTCATGAGTTGGTTACATTGATAAGTTATGGGAATGAAAGATTGATGATGGATGGAGCTGGTAATTGGTATGGCATAATCACGTCATGTGGAAGAAATTGGGCTGCATTATGGAGTATTTTTGAGAGCAGGACATTAGCATTTGGAGATGATATCTTGCTAATTCTCAGAACTGATTTTTGGGCAGCCATTGGAACTATTTTTGGGAATAAAAAGTTGGCATCGCTGGTAATTCATTGGGATTCATTTTGCATTCAAACTATGACTGCACCTACACTTTGTGAGACAAAATTGGAAACAGTTTTCACTTTGTATAGGCTAATTGATGAGACATCAGGGGCTGCGCTTCATATCAGGTCTGATTTTCTCATATTTGCTGTGTTTTACTTGATTAGAAGGGCTGCTACATCACACCAAATTTCAGTGTTGATTGAGAGGGGGAATGAAATTGTTCATGATAGAAAGTGTGCAGGAATGTTTTTCATGATGTCAAAGACTGCTTTTCATTCAGAAATCAGAACTGAGTTTGTTTCGAAAAGGGAAATTGAGGAACATGAATTGGTAGACTTCATATACACTTATTTGCAAAACATGAAAGATGAAGCATATATGGCAAAGATAGTACTTCAGAAATCAGCATGTATGGACCTTGGAGTGGCCTTGATGGATACTTGGAGAATTGTGTCTCTACATGATGATGCTGCCAAGAAGAAGACAATGGCGCAGCATCAACATGATGGACCTACTCCTTTAACATTTATTTGGGATCCTGGAATCACCATTGGTTTCAGCTTGATGATGAGAAGATGGTGTTGGAATTGCTTGAGGACAAGCAATTTTGGGAGGGGTGGTATTGTAATGTCCCCATTTTTCATATTTTTATTATACATAGTTGTGGAGTGGAGTCTTGATGTGTTTTGGTGTGTTAAGAGTATTTTTGGTGAAATTTGGCAATTAAATAATAAAAAGGGGGAAATGAGGGTGTATGCCCCATTAGGAGAATAAATATCATTTTATTATTATTTTCTAAGGTATTATTAAGTGAAATCAAAAAGTGCAACCTCAATAAAGAATTAAAAGAATGTCTATATAAAGAGGAGTAGGGGGCTCATTTGAGGGAGCTTGGATCATTTTATCTCTTCTACATTGTTGTATTTGGCTTTGCAGCTAATACACTTTTCTCTTGTGGACGAAACCCTACGAGAGAATTCTCTCTTGCGGACGAAACCCTGCAAGGGATAGCTTTGAGGACGAAAACCCTCTTGGCTAGAAACCTAGGACGAAAACCCTAGAGTTTCTTTGAGGTAAATCCAGCCAGGGGTTTACAATTGGGTTTATTGAGACATTCTCGCATCATTTATTGAGGATTTCTTCGGCAGCATTCATATCAGATTTGGGGGATGATTTGGGGTTTTGGGAACCCTTCTTGGTGTGGTATTTCAGATTTGGTGTGGCATTATAGTTTCAGATTTTTGCAGCAGAGTTTAGCAGCTTTGTGGTCGGGCATTTGTGAGTTGTTTTCATTCAATAATTTTGCAGAGGTTGTGTTGTTTGTTCAGCATCCAGGGTTTATATTAATGTTTCGGTGTGATCTATGTAATTGTGGTTCCATAAAAGATAATATAAAATATTGTGGTGTGTTTGTGACAATCTTAGGGTTTTATGGTGTATTTTTCTGGGTTATTTATAGATCTGATTTTTATTTGCATGGTTTAAAATTTTAGTCAGGGATATTACCATATCTACAGCAAGGGTTTGAAAACTCAATTTGGGGATGAGCATTTACTATTTTTTCTCGTATGAGAGTTCTTGCTGTGAGCAGGAGTTCGAAGCTTCAGCTTGTTGGTGACGTAGCCCACCCTCAAGGACAATGTTGTTGTGGTTGAAAGACACCATCACAATGCTTGGATTTTTAGTTTACAGGTGAAGAAGACATTGAAGGCAGTTTTCTAATAAATGTGTGAAGTTAGCTCAGATCATATGCAGAGTTATTATCAAGTTTCCAGCTTCAATCTCTATTGGGCATTTTCCCCAGCTGGCCGAACAATTTTGGAAGGGTTTTGGTGAGTTCGAGTTGCATATCACAAGAAAGACATTGGCATTGCTTACCAGCAGTTTGCAGACTATAATGAGGGTTCTAAGTCAGTTTTGAGAAGCATTTTAAGAGTAGCAAATAACCTACAGTGGCAGCCGTGCCTCCGCAACATTGGGTCATACATTTGCAGCCCCACGTGGGTGTTTGGGTCCATTCCTCATCGATTGCACTGGAGATACTTAGTGGAATTTGTTAAGCAGCAAAAAGGGGTATTTGTAACTATTTTCCAATCAATGGAGAAGTCAGTATTTTATAAGTTATGAGCAAAACATGTTTTTCTATAGCTGATGCAAATTTCCAGTTTAATATCAGACCAGAGATTTTTATGGGTAAACTTATCTTTCTACATTTTCCTTCATTGGGTTTATGTATTATGATAAAAAGAAGTTTGTGTCAAAATTTCATTGTATTTGGTTAAGTAGTTTGAAAGTTACGATAGTATTCATTTCCAGCTGTGTGTTATCATTCTCAAAAGAAAAAAAAACATATATTGAAAAAACTACAAAAAAAATTACAAAATACCAAGCATTACCAAAAACAAAGCAGAGTATCAGTTCTCTCAGATTGGGGTTAGTCACTACAAGTGGTATCGTAGCCAAAGATTCTACCAAACATTTCGGGTTCTTTATCTAATGTGTTTCCTCATAACAGTTGCAGTTGAGAGTTGGTTAGTTCAGTGTGAAGATGGAGCCACACAGTGATTGGGATAGGTTTCAACATGAGTTTTGGTAGGGTCAGAGAGAGTTGCAGAGAAACTCTCAAGCGAGTTGGCACTGCTATGTCACCTAAGTCAGCACCTACGGTTTCCTCTAAGGCTAAGGTTGAGCCCCCCATCTCAGAGTTACGAGATCAGTTTGTTCAGGAATGTACCAATGCTAGTGGGAAATTCAAAGAAATGATGTCTCTTCATGATTGGGTGGACATGAGGATGAGGCAACAACCTAATCAAAGAGGTAATCATCATCAACAGAAGTTACATAGGAAGGAGAGAAAAGATGAACCAATGTCTCCCACCTCAATTCCTATACAAAGAAACGTTGTTGGGTCCAAGAAGGTCAAGATGATAGAAGAAGAACTTGCTGTTCCAGAAAACTTTAGAAGGCAGTTAGCAGAAAAAGAAATGGTTTCTAGTGTTTTACAGGTCGTAGGACCTCTATCAAATATGGATACAACAAATTTTGTTTTGCAACAGAATAATATTTCTTCTGGATACCTTACAAGTTCAGCTCCTTTGTCTCAGATATTAGTACCAAATGCAATTGATGAAAAATTAGCAAGGCAACAAATTGATGACATAGTACAACATTATGAATATGTAGACAACTTTGTGGAATCAGATTCTGCTCTGAACATTGATGTGTTCAGAGAAACACAAGTGACATTCAAAGCCCTTGAAGAGCATGATGGAGAGTATGATGAGAGTGAACACATAGGAGTTTACAAATTAGATTTCAGTAATGATAGAGTTGGTGAGTATTGGTTTGATTTGGAAAATGAACATGAGATTTACAATAAGCATGCAACACCAAAAATACATCAAACATTTGATGCATGGGATCCAAGTATTTCAACACCTAGTTATGATGAGGAACCTATTTGGGATGAATTCCATCTTGAACAAAGAGCTGGCCAAAATTTATTTCAAAAATCATGCAAAGGAAATGACATTGAGATGGATGATCCTTGCATTAAAGACAAATCCAAACTGTTATTTCATAGGGCTGATTATGATCAAGAAGAAGAGGAGGTAAATTTTGAAGGAGTAACTATTTCAGCCTTAAAACAAGGAAACATGCCCATGGATTACATCACCAAATTGGCCAAAGATAGAGGTAACAATTATGTGAGGGTTGTAATGAATGAATTTGCTCATTTCCCTATTGTTACAATCGTCTTAACAACAATAGAGGAGTTTCATTTGTTCTTTGGAAGGGTATGTAGATCTCATAGCATACATGGGGATGTTGTGAATATTTGGGACAACAGATTCACACCTTGGGATCCGGGTATATTGGCACCTAGATGTGAGGAAGTACCCATGGGGAATGAACGCCCTATTGACTTCAATACCATCCACATTTCATTTCAGAGTTCCAAAAACTCAGTTTTGAATTTCCAAGAAGTTCGTCCTATTTTTGAGAGTCATTGGGTGAGCTTGGGAAACATTCCCCCCTTGGAGCCACTCTTGAGCCATGGGGAGGCACAAATCAGCCTTAAGGAAGTTGCAAGAAGGTATGTTATCAGTTCTGATTTTTGTTGGCAATATAACAGTAGTTCTGCATTTATGGGCAGCATTAGCATTGTGGAAAAAGAGACATTAATGGCACCTATGGTTGCATTCTTGTTGAGACCTAAGACTGCATTTTTGGTAATGAATGAGGATGCATCTTTGATGATAGAATGGACTGAGTTTTTGTTCAAAATGACTACATCACTGATGGAGATTGAGGCTGCACATTTCATGTTCTATGAGGACATACACTTCTTGATAAAAGAGGTTGTGTTTGTGACTTCTATGTCTAATCTTACCACTCTGTTTGAGATGCCTTGGTCTGCATCTTTCATAACTAATGAGGCTGTTTTTCTAAGGGCAACTTGGACTGATTGTTCACTAATTTTTGAGGTTGCATCTTCTCTGTCTTTTAGGACTATTTTTGTGATGAATTCTGGGACAGAGTTGGAGATGTATGGGACTCCATGTTGGTTGATTTGTGAGACTGCATATTTGTCTTTGGAGGCAACATCTGTTGAGAGAGTTAAGACTGAAATGTTGACAACATACTGGACTGCATTTTTTATGACCGATGGGGCTGTGTTTTTGACTCATTGGACAAAACTTTTGAGGGAAGCTTTGGCCAAATTTTTTATTAAGAAGACTGCAAACTCCATGACAAATAGGACTGCAATAATGATGACTGATGCAGCTACGTTGACAATGAGTTTTGGGGCTACATGTGACACATTGTTTGGGACAATTCCTCCCAAGCTAATTGAGATCTTCATGAGGTTTGAATTGGCACTTTACATGATGTATAAGAAGGTGTTTTGCATGTTGTTTAGTACTGTCTTTTCTTCAAAAATTAGAGCTGTGTTTCTTGAGGAGCTATTTTGGGCAGCATTGGTAAGGGCATTTGAGGTAAATGGCAAGTTTGGCATTGGTATTATCACATGGTGGGCCTTAGAAACATTCATAGGATGGAAAATAGGGACTGCAAACATTGGGAAGATAGACGTTGCATCCCGGGAGCCTCGGAAGGTTGCTAATGGCATCCTGAAAGCAACCATAATTTATTCTGTTGATAACACATTGATGGCTGCCATTTCTATAAGGACTACAATTTTGATCAGCCATGGGACATTACATTCTGATCAGCCTTGCTTAGATTGTTTTGATAAGGAGGAGGAAGATACCATTTCATTCTTGGATAATCTTGGGAACACATCTTCAGTATTGGGGTGTTTGGGGGAAAACGTTCTTCTGTTGGGGTCACTTTTGCACCACTTGAAGACATAGATCAACCATGATACTACTTACATAAGGTATGACATTCATTCTGATTTTTATGATAGCTGTTTGAAGAGTTTTGGCATTCATGAGTCGGTTACATTGATAAGTTATGGGAATGAAAGATTGATGATGGATGGAGCTGGTAATTGGTATGGCATAATCACGTCATGTGGAAGAAATTGGGCTGCATTATGGAGTATTTTTGAGAGCAGGACATTAGCATTTGGAGATGATATCTTGCTAATTCTCAGAACTGATTTTTGGGCAGCCATTGGAACTATTTTTGGGAATAAAAAGTTGGCATCGCTGGTAATTCATTGGGATTCATTTTGCATTCAAACTATGACTGCACCTACACTTTGTGAGACAAAATTGGAAACAGTTTTCACTTTGTATAGGCTAATTGATGAGACATCAGGGGCTGCGCTTTTTATCAGGTCTGATTTTCTCATATTTGCTGTGTTTTACTTGATTAGAAGGGCTGCTACATCACACCAAATTTCAGTTTTGATTGAGAGGGGGAATGAAATTGTTCATGATAGAAAGTGTGCAGGAATGTTTTTCATGACGTCAAAGACTGCTTTTCATTCAGATATCAGAACTGAGTTTGTTTTGAAAAGGGAAATTGAGGAACATGAATTGGTAGACTTCATATACACTTATTTGCAAAACATGAAAGATGAAGCATATATGGCAAAGATAGTACTTCAGAAATCAGCATGTATGGACCTTGGAGTGGCCTTGATGGATACTTGGAGAATTGTGTCTCTACATGTTGATGTTGCCAAGAAGAAGACAATGGCGCAACATCAACATGATGGACCTACTCCTTTAACATTTATTTGGGATCCTAGAATCACCATTGGTTTCAGCTTGATGATGAGAAGATGGTGTTGGAATTGCTTGAGGACAAGCAATTTTGGGAGGGGTGGTATTGTAATGTCCCCATTTTTCATATTTTTATCATACATAGTTGTGGAGTGGAGTCTTGATGTGTTTTGGTGTGTTAAGAGTATTTTTGGTGAAATTTGGCAATTAAATAATAAAAAGGGGGAAATGAGGGTGTATGCCCCATTAGGAGAATAAATATCATTTTATTATTATTTTCTAAGGTATTATTAAGTGAAATCAAAAAGTGCAACCTCAATAAAGAATTAAAAGAATGTCTATATAAAGAGGAGTAGGGGGCTCATTTGAGGGAGCTTGGATCATTTTATCTCTTCTACATTGTTGTATTTGGCTTTGCAACTAATACACTTTTCTCTTGTGGACGAAACCCTACGAGAGAATTCTCTCTTGCGGATGAAACCCCTGCAAGGGATAGCTTTGAGGACGAAAACCCTCTTGGCTAGAAACCTAGGACGAAAACCCTAGAGTTTCTTTGAGGTAAATCCAGCCAGGGTTTACAATTGGGTTTATTGAGACATTCTGCATCATTTATTGAGGATTTCTTCAGCAGACATTCATATCAGATTTGGGGAAAATTGGTTTTGGGAACCCTTCTTGGTGTGGTATTTCAGATTTGGTGTGGCATTATAGTTTCAGATTTTTGCACAGAGTTTAACAGCTTTGTGGTCGGGCATTTGTGAGTTGTTTTCATTCAATAATTTAGCAGAGGTTGTGTTGTTTGTTCAACATCCAGGGTTTATATTAATGTTTCAGGTGTGATCTATGTAATTGTGGTTCCATAAAAGATAATATAAAATATTGTGGTGTGTTTGTGACAATCTTAGGGTTTTATGGTGTATTTTTCTGGGTTATTTATAGATCTGATTTCTATTTGCATGGTTTAAAATTTTAGTCAGGGATATTACCATACCTACAGCAAGGGTTTGAAAACTCAATTTGGGTATGAGCATTTACTATTTTTTCTCAGATGAGAGTTCTTGCTTGTGAGCAAGGAGTTCGAAGCTTCACTTTGTTGGTGACGTAGCCCACCCTCAAGGACAGTGTTGTTGTGGTTGAAAGACACCATCACAATGCTTGGATTTTCAGTTTATAGGTGAAGAAGACATTGAAGGCAGTTTTCTAATAAATGTGTGAAGTTAGCTCAGATCATATGCAAAGTTATTATCAAGTTTCCAGCTTCAATCTCTATTGGGCATTTTCCCCAGCTGGCCGAACAATTTTGGAAGGGTTTTGGTGAGTTCGAGTTGCATATCACAAGAAAGACATTGGCATTGCTTACCAGCAGTTTGCAGACTATAATGAGGGTTCTAAGTCAGTTTTGAGAAGCATTTTAAGAGCAGCAAATAACCTACAGGGCAGCCGTGCCTCTGCAACATTGGGTCGTACATTTACAGCCCCACGTGGGTGTTTGGGTCCATTCCTCATCGATTGCACTGGAGATACTTAGTGGAATTTGTTAAGCAGCAAAAAGGGGTATTTGTAACTATTTTCCAATCAATGGAGAAGTCAGTATTTTATAAGTTATGAGCAAAACATGTTTTTCTATAGCTGATGCAAATTTCCAGTTTAATATCAGACCAGAGATTTTTATGGGTAAACTTATCTTTCTACATTTTCCTTCATTGGGTTTATGTATTATGATAAAAAGAAGTTTGTGTCAAAATTTCATTGTATTTGGTTAAGTAGTTTGAAAGTTACGATAGTATTCATTTCCAGTCGTGTGTTATCATTCTCAAAAGAAAAAAAACATATATTGAAAAAACTACAAAAAAAATTACAAAATACCAAGCATTACCAAAAACAAAGCAGAGTATCAGTTCTCTCAGATTGGGGTTAGTCACTACAGTGGTATCAGAGCCAAAGATCCTACCAGCATATCTGGGTTCTTTATCTAGTGTGTTTTCTCATAATAGTTGCAATTGAGAGTTGGTTAGTTCAATGTGAAGATGGAGCCACACGATGATTGGGATAGGTTTCAGACATGAGTTTTGGCAAGGTCGAGAAGAGTTGCAAACAAACTCTCAAGCGCTTGATGACTGCTATGTCACCTAAGTCAAGCACCTACGGTTTCCTCTAAGGCTAAGGTTGAGCCCCCCATCTCAGAGTTACGAGATCAGTTTGTTCAGGAATGGACCAATGCTAGTGGGAAATTCAAAGAAATGATGTCTCTTCATGATTGGGTGGACATGAGGATGAGGCAACAACCTAATCAGAGAGGTAATCATCATCAACAGAAGTTGCATAGGAAGGAGAGAAAAGATGAACCAATGTCTCCCACCTCAATTCCTATACAAAGAAACGTTGTTGGGTCCAAGAAGGTCGAGATGATAGAAGAAGAACTTGCTGTTCCAGAAAACTTTAGAAGGCAGTTGGCAGAAAAAGAAATGGTTTCTAGTGGTTTACAGGTCGTAGGACCTCTATCAAATATGGATACAACAAATTTTGTTTTGCAACAGAATAATATTTCTTCTGGATACCTTACAAGTTCAGCTCCTTTGTCTCAGATATTAGTACCAAATGCAATTGATGAAAAATTAGCAAGGCAACAAATTGATGGCATAGTACAACAATATGAATATGAAGTAGACAACTTTGTGGAATCAGATTCTACTCTGAACATTGATGTGTTAAGTGAAACACAAGTGACATTCAAAGCCCTTGAAGAGCATGATGGAGAGTATGATGAGAGTGAACACATAGGAGTTTACAAATTAGATTTCAGTAATGATAGAGTTGGTGAGTATTGGTTTGATTTGGAAAATGAACATGAGATTTACAATAAGCATGCAACACCAAAAATACATCAGCCATTAGATGCATGGGATCCAAGTATTTCAGCACCTAGTTATGATGAGGAACCTATTTGGGATGAATTCCATCTTGAACAAGGAGCTGGCCAAAATTTATTTCAAAAATCATGCAAAGGAAATGACATTGAGATGGCTGATCCTTGCATTAAAGACAAATCCAAACTGTTATTTCATAGGGCTGATTATGATCAAGAAGAAGAGGAGGTAAATTTTGAAGGAGTAACTATTTCAGCCTTAAAACAAGGAAACATGCCCATGGATTACATCACCAAATTGGCCAAAGATAGAGGTAACAATTATATGAGGGTTGTAATGAATGAATTTGCTCATTTCCCTATTGTTACAGTCGTCTTAACAACAATAGAGGAGTTTCATTTGTTCTTTGGAAGGGTATGTAGATCTCATAGCATACATGGGGATATTGTGAATATTTGGGACAACAGATTCACACCTTGGGATCCGGGTATATTGGCACCTAGATGTGAGGAAGTACCCATGGGGAATGAACGCCCTATTGACTTCAATACCATCCACATTTCATTTCAGAGTTCCAAAAACTCAGTTTTGAATTTCCAAGAAGTTCGTCCTATTTTTGAGAGTCTTTGGGTGAGCTTGGGAAACATTCCCCCCTTGGAGCCACTCTTGAGCCATGGGGAGGCACAAAGCAGCCTTAAGGAAGTTGCAAGAAGGTATGTTATCAGTTCTGATTTTTGTTGGCAATATAACAGTAGTTCTCCATTTATGGGCAGCATTAGCATTGTGGAAAAAGAGACATTGATGGCACCTATGGTTGCATTCTTGTTGAGACCTAAGACTGCATTTTTGGTAATGAATGAGGATGCATCTTTGATGATAGAATGGACTGAGTTTTTGTTCAAAATGACTACATCACTGATGGAGATTGAGGCTGCACATTTCATGTTCTATGAGGACATACACTTCTTGATAAAAGAGGTTGTGTTTGTGACTTCTGTGTCTAATCTTACCACTCTGTTTGAGATGCCTTGGTCTGCATCTTTCATAACTAATGAGGCTGTTTTTCTAAGGGCAACTTGGACTGATTGTTCACTGATTTTTGAGGTTGCATCTTCTCTGTCTTTTAGGACTATTTTTGTGATGAATTCTGGGACAGAGTTGGAGATGTATGGGACTACATGTTGGTTGATTTGTGAGACTGCATATTTGTCTTTGGAGGCAACATCTGTTGAGAGAGTTAAGACTGAAATGTTGACAACATACTGGACTGCATTTTTTATGACCGATGGGGCTGTGTTTTTGACTCATTGGACAACACTTTTGAGGGAAGCTTTGGCCAAGTTTTTTATTAAGAAGACTGCAAACTCCATGACAAATAGGACTGCAATAATGATGACTGATGCAGCTACGTTGACAATGAGTTTTGGGGCTACATGTGACACATTGTTTGGGACAATTCCTCCCAAGCTAATTGAGATCTTCATGAGGTTTGAATTGGCACTTTACATGATGTATAAGAAGGTGTTTTGCATGTTGTTTAGGACTGTCTTTTCTTCAAAAATTAGAGCTGTGTTTCTTGAGGAGCTATTTTGGGCAGCATTGGTAAGGGCATTTGAGGTAAATGGCAAGTTTGGCATTGGTATTATCACATGGTGGGCCTTAGAAACATTCATAGGATGGAAAATAGGGACTGCAAACATTGGGAAGATAGACGTTGCATCCCGGGAGCCTCGGAAGGTTGCTAATGGCATCCTGAAAGCAACCATAATTTATTCTGTTGATAACACATTGATGGCTGCCATTTCTATAAGAAGGACTACAATTTTGATCAGCCATGGGACATTACATTCTGATCAGCCTTGCTTAGATTGTTTTGATAAGGAGGAGGAAGATACCATTTCATTCTTGGATAATCTTGGGAACACATCTTCAATATTGGGTGTTTGAGGGAAAACATTCTTCCGTTGGGGTCACTTTTGCACCACTTGAAGACATGGATCAACCATGATACTACTTACATAAGGTATGACATTCATTCTGATTTTTATGATAGCTGTTTGAAGAGTTTTGGCATTCATGAGTCGGTTACATTGATAAGTTATGGGAATGAAAGATTGATGATGGATGGAGCTGGTAATTGGTATGGCATAATCACGTCATGTGGAAGAAATTGGGCTGCATTATGGAGTATTTTTGAGAGCAGGACATTAGCATTTGGAGATGATATCTTGCTAATTCTCAGAACTGATTTTTGGGCAGCCATTGGAACTATTTTTGGGAATAAAAAGTTGGCATCGCTGGTAATTCATTGGGATTCATTTTGCATTCAAACTATGACTGCACCTACACTTTGTGAGACAAAATTGGAAACAGTTTTCACTTTGTATAGGCTAATTGATGAGACATCAGGGGCTGCGCTTTATATCAGGTCTGATTTTCTCATATTTGCTGTGTTTTACTTGATTAGAAGGGCTGCTACATCACACCAAATTTCAGTTTTGATTGAGAGGGGGAATGAAATTGTTCATGATAGAAAGTGTGCAGGAATGTTTTTCATGATGTCAAAGACTGCTTTTCATTCAGAAATCAGAACTGAGTTTGTTTTGAAAAGGGAAATTGAGGAACATGAATTGGTAGACTTCATATACACTTATTTGCAAAACATGAAAGATGAAGCATATATGGCAAAGATAGTACTTCAGAAATCAGCATGTATGGACCTTGGAGTGGCCTTGATGGATACTTGGAGAATTGTGTCTCTACATGTTGATGTTGCCAAGAAGAAGACAGTGGCGCAGCATCAACATGATGGACCTACTCCTTTAACATTTATTTGGGATCCTAGAATCACCATTGGTTTCAGCTTGATGATGAGAAGATGGTGTTGGAATTGCTTGAGGACAAGCAATTTTGGGAGGGGTGGTATTGTAATGTCCCCATTTTTCATATTTTTATTATACATAGTTGTGGAGTGGAGTCTTGATGTGTTTTGGTGTGTTAAGAGTATTTTTGGTGAAATTTGGCAATTAAATAATAAAAAGGGGGAAATGAGGGTGTATGCCCCATTAGGAGAATAAATATCATTTTATTATTATTTTCTAAGGTATTATTAAGTGAAATCAAAAAGTGCAACCTCAATAAAGAATTAAAAGAATGTCTATATAAAGAGGAGTAGGGGGCTCATTTGAGGGAGCTTGGATCATTTTATCTCTTCTACATTGTTGTATTTGGCTTTGCAACTAATACACTTTTCTCTTGTGGACGAAACCCTACGAGAGAATTCTCTCTTGCGGACGAAACCCCGCAAGGGATAGCTTTGAGGACGAAAACCCTCTTGGCTAGAAACCTAGGACGAAAACCCTAGAGTTTCTTTGAGGTAAATCCAGCCGGGGTTTACAATTGGGTTTATTGAGACATTCCGCATCATTTATTGAGGATTTCTTCAGCAGCATTCATATCAGATTTGGGGAGATCAGATTTGGGGTTTTGGGAACCCTTCTTGGTGTGGTATTTCAGATTTGGTGTGGCATTATAGTTTCAGATTTTTGCAGCAGAGTTTAACAGTTTTGTGGTTGGGCATTTGTGAGTTGTTTTCATTCAATAATTTAGCGAGAGGTTGTGTTGTTTGTTCAGCACCCGGGGTTTATATTAATGTTTCAGGTGTGATCTATGTAATTGTGGTTCCATAAAAGATAATATAAAATATTGTGGTGTGTTTGTGACAATCTTAGGGTTTTATGGTGTATTTTTTTGGGTTATTTATAGATCTGATTTTTATTTGCATGGTTCAAAATTTTAGTCGGGAATATTACCATATCTACAACAAGGGTTTGAAAACTCAATTTGGGGATGAGCATTTACTATTTTTTTTTGTATGAGAGTTCTTGCTGTGAGCAAGGAGTTCGAAGCTTCAGCTTGTTGGTGACGTAGCCCACCCTCAAGGACAGTGTTGTTGTGGTTGAAAGACACCATCACAATGCTTGGATTTTTAGTTTACAGGTGAAGAAGACATTGAAGGCAGTTTTCTAATAAATGTGTGAAGTTAGCTCAGATCATATGCAGAGTTATTATCAAGTTTCCAGCTTCAATCTCTATTGGGCATTTTCCCCAGCTGGCCGAACAATTTTGGAAGGGTTTTGGTGAGTTCGAGTTGCATATCACAAGAAAGACATTGGCATTGCTTACCAGCAGTTTGCAGACTATAATGAGGGTTCTAAGTCAGTTTTGAGAAGCATTTTAAGAGCAGCAAATAACCTACAGGGCAGCCGTGCCTCTGCAACATTGGGTCGTACATTTACAGCCCCACGTGGGTGTTTGGGTCCATTCCTCATCGATTGCACTGGAGATACTTAGTGGAATTTGTTAAGCAGCAAAAAGGGGTATTTGTAACTATTTTCCAATCAATGGAGAAGTCAGTATTTTATAAGTTATGAGCAAAACATGTTTTTCTATAGCTGATGCAAATTTCTAGTTTAATATCAGACCAGAGATTTTTATGGGTAAACTTATCTTTCTACATTTTCCTTCATTGGGTTTATGTATTATGATAAAAAGAAGTTTGTGTCAAAATTTCATTGTATTTGGTTAAGTAGTTTGAAAGTTACGATAGTATTCATTTCCAGTTGTGTGTTATCATTCTCAAAAGAAAAAAAAACATATATTGAAAAAACTACAAAAAAAATTACAAAATACCAAGCATTACCAAAAACAAAGCAGAGTATCAGTTCTCTCAGATTGGGGTTAGTCACTACAGTGATATCAGATCCAAAGATTCTGCCAGCCTTTCTGGGTTCTTTATCTAGTGTGTTTTCTCATAATAGTTGCAGCTGAGAGTTGGTTAGTTCAATGTGAAGATGGAGCCACACAGTTATTGGGATAGGTTTCAACATGAGTTTTGGCAAGGTCAGAGAGAGTTACAACAAACTCTCAAGCAGTTGACAGCTGCTATGTCACCTAAGTCAGCACCTACGGTTTCCTCTAAGGCTAAGGTTGAGCCCCCCATCTCAGAGTTACGGGATCAATTTGTTCAGGAATGGACCAATGCTAGTGGGAAATTCAAAGAAATGATGTCTCTTCATGATTGGGTGGACATGAGGATGAGGCAACAACCTAATCAGAGAGGTAATCATCATCAACAGAAGTTGCATAGGAAGGAGAGAAAAGATGAACCAATGTCTCCCACCTCAATTCCTATACAAAGAAACGTTGTTGGGTCCAAGAAGGTCGAGATGATAGAAGAAGAACTTGTTGTTCTAGAAAACTTTAGAAGGCAGTTGGCAGAAAAAGAAATGGTTTCTAGTGGTTTACAGGTCGTAGGACCTCTATCAAATATGGATACAACAAATTTTGTTTTGCAACAGAATAATATTTCTTCTGGATACCTTACAAGTTCAGCTCCTTTGTCTCAGATATTAGTACCAAATGCAATTGATGAAAAATTAGCAAGGCAACAAATTGATGGCATAGTACAACAATATGAATATGAAGTAGACAACTTTGTGGAATCAGATTCTGCTCGGACATTGATGTGTTCAATGAAACACAAGTGACATTCAAAGCCCTTGAAGAGCATGATGGAGAGTATGATGAGAGTGAACACATAGGAGTTTACAAATTAGATTTCAGTAATGATAGAGTTGGTGAGTATTGGTTTGATTTGGAAAATGAACATGAGATTTACAATAAGCATGCAACACCAAAAATACATCAGCCATTAGATGCATGGGATCCAAGTATTTCAGCACCTAGTTATGATGAGGAACCGATTTGGGATGAATTTCATCTTGAACAAGGAGCTGGCCAAAATTTATTTCAAAAATCATGCAAAGGAAATGACATTGAGATGGATGATCCTTGCATTAAAGACAAATCCAAACTGTTATTTCATAGGGCTGATTATGATCAAGAAGAAGAGGAGGTAAATTTTGAAGGAGTAACTATTTCAGCCTTAAAACAAGGAAACATGCCCATGGATTACATCACCAAATTGGCCAAAGATAGAGGTAACAATTATATGAGGGTTGTAATGAATGAATTTGCTCATTTCCCTATTGTTACAGTCGTCTTAACAACAATAGAGGAGTTTCATTTGTTCTTTGGAAGGGTATGTAGATCTCATAGCATACATGGGGATATTGTGAATATTTGGGACAATAGATTCACACCTTGGGATCCGGGTATATTGGCACCTAGATGTGAGGAAGTACCCATGGGGAATGAATGCCCTATTGACTTCAATACCATCCACATTTCATTTCAGAGTTCCAAAAACTCAGTTTTGAATTTCCAAGAAGTTCGTCCTATTTTTGAGAGTCTTTGGGTGAGCTTGGGAAACATCCCCCCCTTGGAGCCACTCTTGAGCCATGGGGAGGCACAAAGCAGCCTTAAGGAAGTTGCAAGAAGGTATGTTATCAGTTCTGATTTTTGTTGGCAATATAACAGTAGTTCTCCATTTATGGGCAGCATTAGCATTGTGGAAAAAGAGACATTGATGGCACCTATGGTTGCATTCTTGTTGAGACCTAAGACTGCATTTTTGGTAATGAATGAGGATGCATCTTTGATGATAGAATGGACTGAGTTTTTGTTCAAAATGACTACATCACTGATGGAGATTGAGGCTGCACATTTCATGTTCTATGAGGACATACACTTCTTGATAAAAGAGGCTGTGTTTGTGACTTTTGTGTCTAATCTTACCACTCTGTTTGAGACCCCTTGGTCTGCATCTTTCATAACTAATGAGGCTATTTTTCTAAGGGCAACTTGGACTGATTGTTCACTGATTTTTGAGGTTGCATCTTCTCTGTCTTTTAGGACTGTTTTTGTGATGAATTCTGGGACAGAGTTGGAGATGTATGGGACTACATGTTGGTTTATTTGTGAGACTGCATATTTGTCTTTGGAGGCAACATCTGTTGAGAGAGTTAAGACTGAAATGTTGACAACATACTGGACTGCATTTTTTATGACCGATGGGGCTGTGTTTTTGACTCATTGGACAGCACTTTTGAGGGAAGCTTTGGCCAAGTTTTTTATTAAGAAGACTGCAAACTCCATGACAAATAGGACTGCAATAATGATGACTGATGCAGCTACGTTGACAATGAGTTTTGGGGCTACATGTGACACATTGTTTGGGACAATTCCTCCCAAGCTAATTGAGATCTTCATGAGGTTTGAATTGGCACTTTACATGATGTATAAGAAGGTGTTTTGCATGTTGTTTAGGACTGTCTTTTCTTCAAAAATTAGAGCTGTGTTTCTTGAGGAGCTATTTTGGGCAGCATTGGTAAGGGCATTTGAGGTAAATGGCAAGTTTGGCATTGGTATTATCACATGGTGGGCCTTAGAAACATTCATAGGATGGAAAATAGGGACTGCAAACATTGGGAAGATAGACGTTGCATCCCGGGAGCCTTGGAAGGTTGCTAATGGCATCCTAAAAGCAACCATAATTTATTCTGTTGATAACACATTGATGGCTGCCATTTCTATAAGAAGGACTGCAATTTTGATCAGCCATGGGACATTACATTCTGATCAGCCTTGCTTAGATTGTTTTGATAAGGAGGAGGAAGATACCATTTCATTCTTGGATAATATTGGGAACACATCTTCAGTATTGGGGTGTTTGGGGGAAAACGTTATTCCCTTGGGGTCACTTTTGCACCACTTGAAGACATGGATCAGCCATGATACTACTTACATAAGGTATGACATTCATTCTGATTTTTATGATAGTTGTTTGAAGAGTTTTGGCATTCATGAGTTGGTTACATTGATAAGTTATGGGAATGAAAGATTGATGATGGATGGAGCTGGTAATTGGTATGGCATAATCACGTCATGTGGAAGAAATTGGGCTGCATTATGGAGTAATTTTGAGAGCAGGACATTAGCATTTGGAGATGATATCTTGCTAATTCTCAGAACTGATTTTTGGGCAGCCATTGGAACTATTTTTGGGAATAAAAAGTTGGCATCGCTGGTAATTCATTGGGATTCATTTTGCATTCAAACTATGACTGCACCTACACTTTGTGAGACAAAATTGGAAACAGTTTTCACTTTGTATAGGCTAATTGATGAGACATCAGGGGCTGCGCTTCATATCAGGTCTGATTTTCTCATATTTGTTGTGTTTTACTTGATTAGAAGGGCTACTACATCACACCAAATTTCAGTGTTGATTGAGAGGGGGAATGAAATTGTTCATGATAGAAAGTGTACAGGAATGTTTTTCATGATGTCAAAGACTGCTTTTCATTCAGAAATTAGAACTGAGTTTGTTTCGAAAAGGGAAATTGAGGAACATGAATTGGTAGACTTCATATACACTTATTTGCAAAACATGAAAGATGAAGCATATATGGCAAAGATAGTACTTCAGAAATCAGCATGTATGGACCTTGGAGTGGCCTTGATGGATACTTGGAGAATTGTGTCTCTACATGATGATGCTGCCAAGAAGAAGATAGTGGCGCAACATCAGCATGATGGACCTACTCCTTTAACATTTATTTGGGATCCCGGAATCACCATTGGTTTCAGCTTGATGATGAGAAGATGGTGTTGGAATTGCTTGAGGACAAGCAATTTTGGGAGGGGTGGTATTGTAATGTCCCCATTTTTCATATTTTTATTATACATAGTTGTGGAGTGGAGTCTTGATGTGTTTTGGTGTGTTAAGAGTATTTTTGGTGAAATTTGGCAATTAAATAATAAAAAGGGGGAAATGAGGGTGTATGCCCCATTAGGAGAATAAATATCATTTTATTATTATTTTCTAAGGTATTATTAAGTGAAATCAAAAAGTGCAACCTCAATAAAGAATTAAAAGAATGTCTATATAAAGAGGAGTAGGGGGCTCATTTGAGGGAGTTTGGATCATTTTATCTCTTCTACATTGTTGTATTTGGCTTTGCTGCTAATACACTTTTCTCTTGTGGACGAAACCCTACGAGAGAATTCTCTCTTGCGGATGAAACCACGCAAGGGATAGCTTTGAGGACGAAAACCCTCTTGGCTAGAAACCTAGGACGAAAACCCTAGAGTTTCTTTGAGGTAAATCCAGCCAGGGGTTTACAATTGGGTTTATTGAGACATTCCGCATCATTTATTGAGGATTTCTTCGGCGAGCATTCATATCAGATTTGGGGGGTTTTGGGAACCCTTCTTGGTGTGGTATTTCAGATTTGGTGTGGCATTATAGTTTCAGATTTTTGCAGCGAGAGTTTAACGAGTTTTGTGGTGGGCATTTGTGAGTTGTTTTCATTCAATAATTTAGCGAGAGGTTGTGTTGTTTGTTCAGCATCCAGGGTTTATATTAATGTTTCGGTGTGATCTATGTAATTGTGGTTCCATAAAAGATAATATAAAATATTGTGGTGTGTTTGTGACAATCTTAGGGTTTTATGGTGTATTTTTTTGGGTTATTTATAGATCTGATTTTTATTTGCATGGTTCAAAATTTTAGTCGGGAATATTACCATATCTACAGCAAGGGTTTGAAAACTCAATTTGGGGATGAGCATTTACTATTTTTTTCTGTATGAGAGTTCTTGTTGTGAGCAGGAGTTCGAAGCTTCAGCTTGTTGGTGACGTAGCCCACCCTCAAGGACAAGTGTTGTTGTGGTTGAAAGACACCATCACAATGCTTGGATTTTTAGTTTACAGGTGAAGAAGACATTGAAGGCAGTTTTCTAATAAATGTGTGAAGTTATCTCAGATCATATGCAAAGTTATTATCAAGTTTCCAGCTTCAATCTCTATTGGGCATTTTCCCCAGCTGGCCGAACAATTTTGGAAGGGTTTTGATGAGTTCGAGTTGCATATCACAAGAAAGAAATTGGCATTGCTTACCAGTAGTTTGCAGACTATAATGAGGGTTCTAAGTCAGTTTTGAGAAGCATTTTAAGAGCAGCAAATAACCTACAGGGCAGCCGTGCCTCTGCAACATTGGGTCGTACATTTACAGCCCCACGTGGGTGTTTGGGTCCATTCCTCATCGATTGCATTGGAGATACTTAGTGGAATTTGTTAAGCAACAAAAAGGGGTATTTGTAACTATTTTCCAATCAATGGAGAAGTCAGTATTTTATAAGTTATGAGCAAAACATATTTTTCTATAGTTGATGCAAATTTCCAATTTAATATCAGATCGAATATTTTTATGGGTAAACTTATCTTTCTACATTTTCCTTCATTGGGTTTATGTATTATGATAAAAAGAAGTTTGTGTCAAAATTTCATTGTATTTGGTTAAGTAGTTTGAAAGTTACGATAGTATTCATTTCCAGTTGTGTGTTATCATTCTCAAAAGAAAAAAAAAACATATATTGAAAAAACTACAAAAAAATTACAAAATACCAAGCATTACCAAAAACAAAGCAGAGTATCAGTTCTCTCGGATTGGGGTTAGTCACTACAGGTGGTATCGGAGCCAAAGATTCTACCGAGCATTTACGGGTTCTTTATCTAGTGTGTTTTCTCATAATAGTTGCAGTGAGAGTTGGTTAGTTCAATGTGAAGATGGAGCCACACAGTTATTGGGATAGGTTTCAACATGAGTTTTGGCAAGGTCGAGAGAGTTACAGACAAACTCTCAAGCAGTTGATAACTGCTATGTCACCTAAGTCAGCACCTACGGTTTCCTCTAAGGCTAAGGTTGAGCCCCCCATCTCAGAGTTACGGGATCAATTTGTTCAGGAATGGACCAATGCTAGTGGGAAATTCAAAGAAATGATGTCTCTTCATGATTGGGTGGACATGAGGATGAGGCAACAACCTAATCAGAGAGGTAATCATCATCAACAGAAGTTGCATAAGAAGGAGAGAAAAGATGAACCAATGTCTCTCACCTCAATTCCTATACAAAGAAACGTTGTTGGGTCCAAGAAGGTCGAGATGATAGAAGAAGAACTTGTTGTTCCAGAAAACTTTAGAAGGCAGTTGGCGAGAAAAAGAAATGGTTTCTAGTGGTTTACAGGTCGCAGGACCTCTATCAAATATGGATACAACAAATTTTGTTTTGCAGTAGAATAATATTTCTTCTGGATACCTTACAAGTTCAGCTCCTTTGTCTCAGATATTAGTACCAAATGCAATTGATGAAAAATTAGCAAGGCAACAAATTGATGGCATAGTACAACAGTATGAATATGAAGTAGACAGCTTTGTGGAATCAGATTCTGCTCTGGACATTGATGTGTTCAATGAAACACAAGTGACATTCAAAGCCCTTGAAGAGCATGATGGAGAGTATGATGAGAGTGAACACATAGGAGTTTACAAATTAGATTTCAGTAATGATAGAGTTGGTGAGTATTGGTTTGATTTGGAAAATGAACATGAGATTTACAATAAGCATGCAACACCAAAAATACATCAGCCATTAGACGCATGGGATCCAAGTATTTCAGCACCTAGTTATGATGAGGAACTGATTTGGGATGAATTTCATCTTGAACAAGGAGCTGGCCAAAATTTATTTCAGAAATCATGCAAAGGAAATGACATTGAGATGGTTGATCCTTGCATTAAAGACAAATCCAAACTGTTATTTCATAGGGCTGATTATGATCAAGAAGAAGAGGAGGTAAATTTTGAAGGAGTAACTATTTCAGCCTTAAAACAAGGAAACATGCCCATGGATTACATCACCAAATTGGCCAAAGATAGAGGTAACAATTATATGAGGGTTGTAATGAATGAATTTGCTCATTTCCCTATTGTTACAGTCGTCTTAACAACAATAGAGGAGTTTCATTTGTTCTTTGGAAGGGTATGTAGATCTCATAGCATACATGGGGATATTGTGAATATTTGGGACAACAGATTCACACCTTGGGATCCGGGTATATTGGCACCTAGATGTGAGGAAGTACCCATGGGGAATGAATGCCCTATTGACTTCAATACCATCCACATTTCATTTCAGAGTTCCAAAAACTCAGTTTTGAATTTCCAAGAAGTTCGTCCTATTTTTGAGAGTCTTTGGGTGAGCTTGGGAAACATCCCCCCCTTGGAGCCACTCTTGAGCCATGGGGAGGCACAAAGCAGCCTTAAGGAAGTTGCAAGAAGGTATGTTATCAGTTCTGATTTTTGTTGGCAATATAACAGTAGTTCTCCATTTATGGGCAGCATTAGCATTGTGGAAAAAGAGACATTGATGGCACCTATGGTTGCATTCTTGTTGAGACCTAAGACTGCATTTTTGGTAATGAATGAGGATGCATCTTTGATGATAGAATGGACTGAGTTTTTGTTCAAAATGACTACATCACTGATGGAGATTGAGGCTGCACATTTCATGTTCTATGAGGACATACACTTCTTGATAAAAGAGGCTGTGTTTGTGACTTTTGTGTCTAATCTTACCACTCTGTTTGAGACCCCTTGGTCTGCATCTTTCATAACTAATGAGGCTATTTTTCTAAGGGCAACTTGGACTGATTGTTCACTGATTTTTGAGGTTGCATCTTCTCTGTCTTTTAGGACTATTTTTGTGATGAATTCTGGGACAGAGTTGGAGATGTATGGGACTACATGTTGGTTTATTTGTGAGACTGCATATTTGTCTTTGGAGGCAACATCTGTTGAGAGAGTTAAGACTGAAATGTTGACAACATACTGGACTGCATTTTTTATGACCGATGGGGCTGTGTTTTTGACTCATTGGACAACACTTTTGAGGGAAGCTTTGGCCAAGTTTTTTATTAAGAAGACTGCAAACTCCATGACAAATAGGACTGCAATAATGATGACTGATGCAGCTACGTTGACAATGAGTTTTGGGGCTACATGTGACACATTGTTTGGGACAATTCCTCCCAAGCTAATTGAGATCTTCATGAGGTTTGAATTGGCACTTTACATGATGTATAAGAAGGTGTTTTGCATGTTGTTTAGGACTGTCTTTTCTTCAAAAATTAGAGCTGTGTTTCTTGAGGAGCTATTTTGGGCAGCATTGGTAAGGGCATTTGAGGTAAATGGCAAGTTTGGCATTGGTATTATCACATGGTGGGCCTTAGAAACATTCATAGGATGGAAAATAGGGACTGCAAACATTGGGAAGATAGACGTTGCATCCCGGGAGCCTTGGAAGGTTGCTAATGGCATCCTGAAAGCAACCATAATTTATTCTGTTGATAACACATTGATGGCTGCCATTTCTATAAGAAGGACTGCAATTTTGATCAGCCATGGGACATTACATTCTGATCAGCCTTGCTTAGATTGTTTTGATAAGGAGGAGGAAGATACCATTTCATTCTTGGATAATCTTGGGAACACATCTTCAGTATTGGGGTGTTTGGGGGAAAACGTTCTTCTGTTGGGGTCACTTTTGCACCACTTGAAGACATGGATCAGCCATGATACTACTTACATAAGGTATGACATTCATTCTGATTTTTATGATAGTTGTTTGAAGAGTTTTGGCATTCATGAGTTGGTTACATTGATAAGTTATGGGAATGAAAGATTGATGATGGATGGAGCTGGTAATTGGTATGGCATAATCACGTCATGTGGAAGAAATTGGGCTGCATTATGGAGTATTTTTGAGAGCAGGACATTAGCATTTGGAGATGATATCTTGCTAATTCTCAGAACTGATTTTTGGGCAGCCATTGGAACTATTTTTGGGAATAAAAAGTTGGCATCGCTGGTAATTCATTGGGATTCATTTTGCATTCAAACTATGACTGCACCTACACTTTGTGAGACAAAATTGGAAACAGTTTTCACTTTGTATAGGCTAATTGATGAGACATCAGGGGCTGCGCTTCATATCAGGTCTGATTTTCTCATATTTGTTGTGTTTTACTTGATTAGAAGGGCTACTACATCACACCAAATTTCAGTGTTGATTGAGAGGGGGAATGAAATTGTTCATGATAGAAAGTGTGCAGGAATGTTTTTCATGATGTCAAAGACTGCTTTTCATTCAGAAATCAGAACTGAGTTTGTTTCGAAAAGGGAAATTGAGGAACATGAATTGGTAGACTTCATATACACTTATTTGCAAAACATGAAAGATGAAGCATATATGGCAAAGATAGTACTTCAGAAATCAGCATGTATGGACCTTGGAGTGGCCTTGATGGATACTTGGAGAATTGTGTCTCTACATGATGATGCTGCCAAGAAGAAGATAGTGGCGCAACATCAGCATGATGGACCTACTCCTTTAACATTTATTTGGGATCCTGGAATCACCATTGGTTTCAGCTTGATGATGAGAAGATGGTGTTGGAATTGCTTGAGGACAAGCAATTTTGGGAGGGGTGGTATTGTAATGTCCCCATTTTTCATATTTTTATTATACATAGTTGTGGAGTGGAGTCTTGATGTGTTTTGGTGTGTTAAGAGTATTTTTGGTGAAATTTGGCAATTAAATAATAAAAAGGGGGAAATGAGGGTGTATGCCCCATTAGGAGAATAAATATCATTTTATTATTATTTTCTAAGGTATTATTAAGTGAAATCAAAAAGTGCAACCTCAATAAAGAATTAAAAGAATGTCTATATAAAGAGGAGTAGGGGGCTCATTTGAGGGAGCTTGGATCATTTTATCTCTTCTACATTGTTGTATTTGGCTTTGCGGACTAATACACTTTTCTCTTGTGGACGAAACCCTACGAGAGAATTCTCTCTTGCGGACGAAACCACGCAAGGGATAGCTTTGAGGACGAAAACCCTCTTGGCTAGAAACCTAGGACGAAAACCCTAGAGTTTCTTTGAGGTAAATCCAGCCGGGGTTTACAATTGGGTTTATTGAGACATTATGCATCATTTATTGAGGATTTCTTCAGAAAAATTCATATCAGATTTGGGGACAGATGAAACAAAATTGGGGTTTTGGGAACCCTTCTTGGTGTGGTATTTCAGATTTGGTGTGGCATTATAGTTTCAGATTTTTGCAGCAGAGTTTAACGGTTTTGTGGTTGGGCATTTGTGAGTTGTTTTCATTCAATAATTTAGCGAGAGGTTGTGTTGTTTGTTCAGCATCCGGGGTTTATATTAATGTTTCAGGTGTGATATATGTAATTGTGGTTCCATAAAAGATAATATAAAATATTGTGGTGTGTTTGTGACAATCTTAGGGTTTTATGGAGTATTTTTTGGGTTATTTATAGATCTGATTTTTATTTGCATGGTTCAAAATTTTAGTCAGGAATATTACCATATCTACAGCAAGGGTTTGAAAACTCAATTTGGGGATGAGCATTTACTATTTTTTCTGTATGAGAGTTCTTGCTGTGAGCAGGAGTTCGAAGCTTCAGCTTGTTGGTGACGTAGCCCACCCTCAAGGACAGTGTTGTTGTGGTTGAAAGACACCATCACAATGCTTGGATTTTTAGTTTACAGGTGAAGAAGACATTGAAGGCAGTTTTCTAATAAATGTGTGAAGTTAGCTCAGATCATATGCAGAGTTATTATCAAGTTTCCAGCTTCAATCTCTATTGGGCATTTTCCCCAGCTGGCCGAACAATTTTGGAAGGGTTTTGGTGAGTTCGAGTTGCATATCACAAGAAAGACATTGGCATTGCTTACCAGCAGTTTGCAGACTATAATGAGGGTTCTAAGTCAGTTTTGAGAAGCATTTTAAGAGCAGCAAATAACCTACAGGGCAGCCGTGCCTCTGCAACATTGGGTCGTACATTTGCAGCCCCACGTGGGTGTTTGGGTCCATTCCTCATCGATTGCACTGGAGATACTTAGTGGAATTTGTTAAGCAACAAAAAGGGGTATTTGTAACTATTTTCCAATCAATGGAGAAGTCGAGTATTTTATAAGTTATGAGCAAAACATGTTTTTCTATAGCTGATGCAAATTTCCAGTTTAATATCGGACCGAGAGATTTTTACGGGTAAACTTATCTTTCTACATTTTCCTTCATTGGGTTTATGTATTATGATAAAAAGAAGTTTGTGTCAAAATTTCATTGTATTTGGTTAAGTAGTTTGAAAGTTACGATAGTATTCATTTCCAGCTGTGTGTTATCATTCTCAAAAGAAAAAAAAAACATATATTGAAAAAACTACAAAAAAAATTACAAAATACCAAGCATTACCAAAAACAAAGCAGAGTATCAGTTCTCTCGGATTGGGGTTAGTCACTACGGTGGTATCGAGCCAAAGATTCTGCCGGCCTTTATCGGGTTCTTTATCTAGTGTGTTTTCTCATAATAGTTGCAGGTGAGAGTTGGTTAGTTCAATGTGAAGATGGAGCCACACAGTGATTGGGATAGGTTTCAGCATGAGTTTTGGCAAGGTCAGAGAGAGTTGCAGCAAACTCTCAAGCAGTTGACAGCTGCTATGTCACCTAAGTCAGCACCTACGGTTTCCTCTAAGGCTAAGGTTGAGCCCCCCATCTCAGAGTTACGGGATCAGTTTGTTCAGGAATGGACCAATGCTAGTGGGAAATTCAAAGAAATGATGTCTCTTCATGATTGGGTGGACATGAGGATGAGGCAACAACCTAATCGGAGAGGTAATCATCATCAACAGAAGTTGCATAGGAAGGAGAGAAAAGATGAACCAATGTCTCCCACCTCAATTCCTATACAAAGAAACGTTGTTGGGTCCAAGAAGGTCGAGATGATAGAAGAAGAACTTGTTGTTCCAGAAAACTTTAGAAGGCGGTTGGCAGAAAAAGAAATGGTTTCTAGTGGTTTACAGGTCGCAGGACCTCTATCAAATATGGATACAACAAATTTTGTTTTGCAGCAGAATAATATTTCTTCTGGATACCTTACAAGTTCAGCTCCTTTGTCTCAGATATTAGTACCAAATGCAATTGATGAAAAATTAGCAAGGCAACAAATTGATGGCATAGTACAACAGTATGAATATGAAGTAGACAACTTTGTGGAATCGGATTCTGCTCTGGACATTGATGTGTTCAGTGAAACACAAGTGACATTCAAAGCCCTTGAAGAGCATGATGGAGAGTATGATGAGAGTGAACACATAGGAGTTTACAAATTAGATTTCAGTAATGATAGAGTTGGTGAGTATTGGTTTGATTTGGAAAATGAACATGAGATTTACAATAAGCATGCAACACCAAAAATACATCAGCCATTAGACGCATGGGATCCAAGTATTTCAGCACCTAGTTATGATGAGGAACCGATTTGGGATGAATTTCATCTTGAACAAGGAGCTGGCCAAAATTTATTTCAAAAATCATGCAAAGGAAATGACATTGAGATGGCTGATCCTTGCATTAAAGACAAATCCAAACTGTTATTTCATAGGGCTGATTATGATCAAGAAGAAGAGGAGGTAAATTTTGAAGGAGTAACTATTTCAGCCTTAAAACAAGGAAACATGCCCATGGATTACATCACCAAATTGGCCAAAGATAGAGGTAACAATTATATGAGGGTTGTAATGAATGAATTTGCTCATTTCCCTATTGTTACAGTCGTCTTAACAACAATAGAGGAGTTTCATTTGTTCTTTGGAAGGGTATGTAGATCTCATAGCATACATGGGGATATTGTGAATATTTGGGACAGCGAGATTCACACCTTGGGATCCGGGTATATTGGCACCTAGATGTGAGGAAGTACCCATGGGGAATGAATGCCCTATTGACTTCAATACCATCCACATTTCATTTCAGAGTTCCAAAAACTCAGTTTTGAATTTCCAAGAAGTTCGTCCTATTTTTGAGAGTCTTTGGGTGAGCTTGGGAAACATCCCCCCCTTGGAGCCACTCTTGAGCCATGGGGAGGCACAAAGCAGCCTTAAGGAAGTTGCAAGAAGGTATGTTATCAGTTCTGATTTTTGTTGGCAATATAACAGTAGTTCTCCATTTATGGGCAGCATTAGCATTGTGGAAAAAGAGACATTGATGGCACCTATGGTTGCATTCTTGTTGAGACCTAAGACTGCATTTTTGGTAATGAATGAGGATGCATCTTTGATGATAGAATGGACTGAGTTTTTGTTCAAAATGACTACATCACTGATGGAGATTGAGGCTGCACATTTCATGTTCTATGAGGACATACACTTCTTGATAAAAGAGGTTGTGTTTGTGACTTCTGTGTCTAATCTTACCACTCTGTTTGAGACCCCTTGGTCTGCATCTTTCATAACTAATGAGGCTGTTTTTCTAAGGGCAACTTGGACTGATTGTTCACTGATTTTTGAGGTTGCATCTTCTCTGTCTTTTAGGACTGTTTTTGTGATGAATTCTGGGACAGAGTTGGAGATGTATGGGACTACATGTTGGTTTATTTGTGAGACTGCATATTTGTCTTTGGAGGCAACATCTGTTGAGAGAGTTAAGACTGAAATGTTGACAACATACTGGACTGCATTTTTTATGACCGATGGGGCTGTGTTTTTGACTCATTGGACAGCACTTTTGAGGGAAGCTTTGGCCAAGTTTTTTATTAAGAAGACTGCAAACTCCATGACAAATAGGACTGCAATAATGATGACTGATGCAGCTACGTTGACAATGAGTTTTGGGGCTACATGTGACACATTGTTTGGGACAATTCCTCCCAAGCTAATTGAGATCTTCATGAGGTTTGAATTGGCACTTTACATGATGTATAAGAAGGTGTTTTGCATGTTGTTTAGGACTGTCTTTTCTTCAAAAATTAGAGCTGTGTTTCTTGAGGAGCTATTTTGGGCAGCATTGGTAAGGGCATTTGAGGTAAATGGCAAGTTTGGCATTGGTATTATCACATGGTGGGCCTTAGAAACATTCATAGGATGGAAAATAGGGACTGCAAACATTGGGAAGATAGACGTTGCATCCCGGGAGCCTTGGAAGGTTGCTAATGGCATCCTGAAAGCAACCATAATTTATTCCGTTGATAACACATTGATGGCTGCCATTTCTATAAGAAGGACTGCAATTTTGATCAGCCATGGGACATTACATTCTGATCAGCCTTGCTTAGATTGTTTTGATAAGGAGGAGGAAGATACCATTTCATTCTTGGATAATCTTGGGAACACATCTTCAGTATTGGGGTGTTTGGGGGAAAACGTTCTTCTGTTGGGGTCACTTTTGCACCACTTGAAGACATGGATCAGCCATGATACTACTTACATAAGGTATGACATTCATTCTGATTTTTATGACAGCTGTTTGAAGAGTTTTGGCATTCATGAGTTGGTTACATTGATAAGTTATGGGAATGAAAGATTGATGATGGATGGAGCTGGTAATTGGTATGGCATAATCACGTCATGTGGAAGAAATTGGGCTGCATTATGGAGTATTTTTGAGAGCAGGACATTAGCATTTGGAGATGATATCTTGCTAATTCTCAGAACTGATTTTTGGGCAGCCATTGGAACTATTTTTGGGAATAAAAAGTTGGCATCGCTGGTAATTCATTGGGATTCATTTTGCATTCAAACTATGACTGCACCTACACTTTGTGAGACAAAATTGGAAACAGTTTTCACTTTGTATAGGCTAATTGATGAGACATCAGGGGCTGCGCTTCATATCAGGTCTGATTTTCTCATATTTGTTGTGTTTTACTTGATTAGAAGGGCTGCTACATCACACCAAATTTCAGTGTTGATTGAGAGGGGGAATGAAATTGTTCATGATAGAAAGTGTGCAGGAATGTTTTTCATGATGTCAAAGACTGCTTTTCATTCAGAAATCAGAACTGAGTTTGTTTCGAAAAGGGAAATTGAGGAACATGAATTGGTAGACTTCATATACACTTATTTGCAAAACATGAAAGATGAAGCATATATGGCAAAGATAGTACTTCAGAAATCAGCATGTATGGACCTTGGAGTGGCCTTGATGGATACTTGGAGAATTGTGTCTCTACATGATGATGCTGCCAAGAAGAAGACAGTGGCGCAGCATCAGCATGATGGACCTACTCCTTTAACATTTATTTGGGATCCTGGAATCACCATTGGTTTCAGCTTGATGATGAGAAGATGGTGTTGGAATTGCTTGAGGACAAGCAATTTTGGGAGGGGTGGTATTGTAATGTCCCCATTTTTCATATTTTTATTATACATAGTTGTGGAGTGGAGTCTTGATGTGTTTTGGTGTGTTAAGAGTATTTTTGGTGAAATTTGGCAATTAAATAATAAAAAGGGGGAAATGAGGGTGTATGCCCCATTAGGAGAATAAATATCATTTTATTATTATTTTCTAAGGTATTATTAAGTGAAATCAAAAAGTGCAACCTCAATAAAGAATTAAAAGAATGTCTATATAAAGAGGAGTAGGGGGCTCATTTGAGGGAGCTTGGATCATTTTATCTCTTCTACATTGTTGTATTTGGCTTTGCGGACTAATACACTTTTCTCTTGTGGACGAAACCCTACGAGAGAATTCTCTCTTGCGGACGAAACCACGCAAGGGATAGCTTTGAGGACGAAAACCCTCTTGGCTAGAAACCTAGGACGAAAACCCTAGAGTTTCTTTGAGGTAAATCCAGCCGGGGTTTACAATTGGGTTTATTGAGACATTCCGCATCATTTATTGAGGATTTCTTCGGCAGCATTCATATCAAATTTGGGGAGGTTTTGGGAACCCTTCTTGGTGTGGTATTTCAGATTTGGTGTGGCATTATAGTTTCAGATTTTTGCAGCGAGTTTAGCGGTTTTGTGGTTGGGCATTTGTGAGTTGTTTTCATTCAATAATTTAGCGAGAGGTTGTGTTGTTTGTTCAGCATCCGGGGTTTATATTAATGTTTTGGGTGTGATCTATGTAATTGTGGTTCCATAAAAGATAATATAAAATATTGTGGTGTGTTTGTGACAATCTTAGGGTTTTATGGTGTATTTTTCTGGGTTATTTATAGATCTGATTTTTATTTGCATGGTTCAAAATTTTAGTCAGGAATATTACCATATCTACAGCAAGGGTTTGAAAACTCAATTTGGGGATGAGCATTTACTATTTTTTTTGTATGAGAGTTCTTGTTGTGAGCAGGAGTTCGAAGCTTCAGCTTGTTGGTGACGTAGCCCACCCTCAAGGACAGTGTTGTTGTGGTTGAAAGACACCATCACAATGCTTGGATTTTCAGTTTACAGGTGAAGAAGACATTGAAGGCAGTTTTCTAATAAATGTGTGAAGTTAGCTCAGATCATATGCAAAGTTATTATCAAGTTTCCAGCTTCAATCTCTATTGGGCATTTTCCCCAGCTGGCCGAACAATTTTGGAAGGGTTTTGGTGAGTTCGAGTTGCATATCACAAGAAAGACATTGGCATTGCTTACCAGCAGTTTTGCAGACTATAATGAGGGTTCTAAGTCAGTTTTGAGAAGCATTTTAAGAGCAGCAAATAACCTACAGGGCAGCCGTGCCTCTGCAACATTGGGTCGTACATTTGCAGCCCCACGTGGGTGTTTGGGTCCATTTCTCATCGATTGCATTGGAGATACTTAGTGGAATTTGTTAAGCAGCAAAAAGGGGTATTTGTAACTATTTTCCAATCAATGGAGAAGTCAGTATTTTATAAGTTATGAGCAAAACATGTTTTTCTATAGCTGATGCAAATTTCTAGTTTAATATCAGACCAGAGATTTTTATGGGTAAACTTATCTTTCTACATTTTCCTTCATTGGGTTTATGTATTATGATAAAAAGAAGTTTGTGTCAAAATTTCATTGTATTTGGTTAAGTAGTTTGAAAGTTACGATAGTATTCATTTCCAGCTGTGTGTTATCATTCTCAAAAGAAAAAAAAAACATATATTGAAAAAACTACAAAAAAAATTACAAAATACCAAGCATTACCAAAAACAAAGCAGAGTATCAGTTCTCTCAGATTGGGGTTAGTCACTACAATTTCATACCTAGATCAAGTTTTCCAAACAAGGCAGCCTTTAGGATGACACCCATTGAAAATGAAAAAATGAAGAGACAAGTCCAAGAGCTATTGGACAAGGGGCTGATTAGGGAGAGCTTGAGCCCATGTCCAGTATTGACTGTACTAGCACCTAAGAAAGGAGGAGAATGGTGTATGTGTACAAACTCCCAAGCAATTAATAATATTACAATAAAATATAGGTTTTTGCTACCTCGTACGGATGACTTGATGGATTGTTTGAGTGGAGTAGAGTACTTCACAAAGATTGATTTGAAAAGTGGTTATCATCAAATTCAAATCAAAGAAGGAGATGAGTGGAAGATTGCATTTGAAACCAAAGAGGGCTTGTTGAATGGTTGATTATGCCGTTTGGATCGACAAATGCACTTAGTACTTTTATGAGATTGATAAATGAAATCTTGAAGCCTTTTCTTGGTAAGTTTGTGGTGGTTTACTTAGATGATATTCTGGTGTTTAGCAAGTCGAAGGAAGAACACCTAATACATCTGAGATTAGTTTTGCAAAATTTGAAGGAAGAAAAATTGCTAATTAATTTGAAGAAATGTAGTTTTATGAAGAAGGAATTGATATATGGGTTTTTTTATATCCAAGGATGGTTTGCAGATGGATCCAGCAAAGGTAAAGGCTATTGTGGAGTGGCGTTCACCAAGGAGTATGTTTGAAGCTAGAAGTTTTCATGGTCTGGCAAGTTTTTACAGAAAGTTTATCAGAAATTTTAGTGGAATTTGTACTCCAATCATGGGAACAATGAAGGGAGGTAGACATGAATTCAAATGGATAGACGTAGTAGAAAGGAGATTTCAAATCTTGAAGAATAAAGTCACAGAGCAGTCGGTTCCGGAATTGCCAGACTTTAACAATGTTTTCCAAGTAGATTGTGATGCGAATAGGACAACCATTGGAGGAGTTTTGAGCTAGGAAGGTATACCCATTGCTTACTTCAGCGAGAAGCTAACTGAGGCTAAGAAGAATTATTTAATTTATGATCAGGATTCATATGTCATTATGCAAGCATTGAAGAAGTGGAGGCATTATCTATTATCGAAAGAATTTCTGTTATTTATGGATCATCATGCTTTGTAGTTCATTAACAACCATGGCAAATTGAATCAAAGACACATGAAATGGGTGGAGTATCTTCAAAGTTACTCATTTTTTTTGAAGCATAGAAGTGGTAGTTCAAATCGGGTAGTTGATGCCTTGAGTAGAAGAAACTTGTTGATGAATGCAATAAAGATTGAAGTGGTAGGTTTTGATGCTATGAAAGAGCTTTATGTTGATGATTTGGACTTCAAGGAATCTTGGGCAGCTTGCAATGACCCTACTATGGGAGATAGAACACCATGGCTGGATTATTTTATCCAAGAGGGACTATTGCTTAAAGGACAACAATTATGCATACCACAAAGCTCAATGAGGGAGACCCTAATAAGAGAAAAACATAGTGGAGTACTATCTGGACATTTTCGAATAGATAAAACTTTGAAACAGCTTTAAGAAATTTATTATTGTCCAGGAATAAGTGCGGACGTGTGAAAGTTTGTGAAAAGTTGTCAAGTCTATCAACATGCACAAGGAAAGAGTCAGAATACTGGGTTATATCAACCATTACCAATACCATAAAGGCTGTGGGAGGACATAAGAATGGACTTTGTCCTTGGATTACCTCGAACATAAAAGGGGAATGATTGAATTTTTATTTTTATTGATAGATTTTCGAAGATGGCACATTTCATACCTTGCAGGAAAACAAATGATGCTACTCATATTGCTGACTTGTTCTTTCGAGAAGTTGTAAGACTGTATGGTTTGCTGAAAAGCATTGTGTCAGATAGAGAAATGAAGTTTGTAAGTCACTTGTAGTGGACCTTATGGAAGAAGTTGGGTACAAAATTGGGTTTTAGTTTAGTTTATCACCCACAAACGGATGGACAAACCGAAATGATGAACAAAAACCTTGAAAATTTGTTGAGGTGCTTAGTTGGCAAAAAACCAAAATTGTGGGATACCATTTTGGCGCAGGTAGAATTTGCATATAACAATTTGGTCAATAGAAGTCCATCCATAAGCCCATTCCAAATTGTATATGGAATTTGTTAAGAGGAGTGGATGAGTTGTAGGGTACAACAGATTTATAGAGACCAAGTGTAATAGCAGAGGACTTTGCTGACTAAATATGATTTACATGGAGAGGTAAAAGCTAAGTTGGAAAAAAAAATGCTATAACATACAAGCAACATGCTGATCTCAAACGTCGAACACAAGAATTTTAGGTGGGAGACTTAGTTTTAGCACATTTGTAGAAGAAAAGGTTTCCAAAAGGCACTTACAACAAGCTCAATTGGAAAAATATTGGACCTTGTAAAGTTTTCTCCCAGAAGGGGTAGACATCTCACCGATTTTTAATGTGGCAGATTTGTATCCATATTATGACAAGACAACAGGTAGTACTGAAGACTTAACAACTAAATTTTCAAGAGAAGAATGGATAATGCAACTACCGGAAAAGGTTTGGGATGAAATAGAGGCAGTAATAGATTCCAGAGTATCCAAAAGAACAAGAGGCAAAATATATTATGAGTATCTGGTCAAGTGGAAGAATCAGGCAGTTGACACAACATGGATGAGTGCATCCGAGATTGCTAAGCATGGCCTCTTGGTTGCGGATTTCAAAAAATGTTCATGAGCTCTCGCTTATGAAACATTTTCTTTTACCCAATGAGTATGATGCAGGAACCTCCATTACCGAAACAAAGGATTATTAAAATGGTTGGCGGACCATTTGGATAACTACCAAAACCTTGCTTATAAGGAAAGAAGAGGAAGCGGAACAAACACAAAAGAAGAGCGCATAGAAGAAATAGAAGAGAGAGGGCTGAGTGGATGTCTGGTGGCAAATAGTTGTGGAAGACTGAAAAAGAGTCTTGGTGGCATAGTGCATTGACTCTCATCTTCCGTGTAGCCTACCGGTATGTTGATATTAATAAATTATATCTCATGTCCAACCTTTTATGTGTGCATATGTCTGAATGATGAATGCCTAGTTCTATATGTAGTATAGATGGTGTTGTGCAGGTTTTAAACTATAATTACAGAGTAAGAAAAGGATACAATAGTTGTTCCAACGACCATTGCAGTGCAAGTTTTTCTATTCATGGTGATGCAGTGCAAGTGTAGTACAAAGCTAAGCAGCCGTTCTTATGAATCCCTGACGTGCATATGAAAACTATCGTTCAGGTGATTATTGCTGTTCAAGAGAATTAATACTGTTTAATTACAAAAGCTATGCCAGGAAGAAAGAAGCTGTTATTCAAGTTGTAGCAATCGCCATTCAAACAACTCTGCCATGCAATAGGAGATTGTCATTCATCATCCGAATTGGAAGACCTTCAATAGGTTCCTTTCAAATAGGAGAGTGTCGTTCAATAAGAGACTATTCACCTCACAAATGAACACTACTATTGCTCAAATAAGGAAGTCTTACAAGACAAGACATTGGCATACAATTGAACCTGCTGTACAACTGAACTTGCATGTCGTACAATTCAACTTGCCATACAATTGAACATTGCCGTACAATATGGTTCACGCTCAGGTAAGACTATCGTTAGAGCCATCACCTAGTGTCCTTTAAGTGAAGACTAACAAGTCGCACCAGCAGAAAAATTATTGCTGTTGGAGATAGGTAAGTCTGCTGCTAACGGAATGTTTTTTATAGAACTGGATTTTTTTTTATCATATGAAGTATATAACTGAATTATTTATGTTATTACAAAAGAAGTTTGAGTTTTTAATAATAATCATAGTTTCTTAGTGTAAGTACACTAAGTATGAAAAATAATGAGTGTTGACGGGGTAGGAGTAACAATTTGCAAGCAGCCTCTATTCAAATATGTAAATGAGAATAAACTTCCTATAATTTATTATTATACCGCAACTTTCAACACAAATACGGACCAATAACAAAACTCCCAATACCTTTGAATGACAACTTCACACCTAAATAATTAGAAATTTATAAAATTTACTGACAGTCAATAGCCCTTAAGGCTTAATCATATTAAGTCCACAGACTCTGTGATTGCATGCTTTCAACTATTAGCTCAAGGTAATGTGTGCAACTATCAACTCAAATGTTTGATTGTTTTTCCAACATGGATTGTATCTATTTAATATTAAATATAAATTAGGTTTAAACAATTTAAAATAAAAGTTCTAAATTTTAAATATTTTTGAATTTATAGTCTGTAATCTTAAGACTAAATCGTATTAGGTCCATAACCCTGGTGATTAATGTGCTTAACTATGCACTCAAAAGATTTGGTTTTTTTTCTTACTTGAATTTTATTTATTTAATTTCAAATATAAATTAATTTTAAACAATTAAATAAAAATTTAAAAAATTTCAATTAACCAATGACCATTGCTTGGGGTGCGTTAGAAGTTGGACACAGTGTCAAATTGAAGGTCCTAAACTCTGTTCAACATTGGTGGGTGAAATTGATCATGATGTGAACAAGGACCTCCCCAAACAAGTATGCCTTGAAGGAGAATGTTTTCATCTAGTTAGTCAAGCGTCTGTTTGGTCTCTACCCAACAATACCGACAACAAATGTGTCTTACACTAAGATGTATTGTGATTGTCAAGTTTAATATTGTTGCGTCTTTTAATGTTTGATGTTTTGATATTCAAAATTCAATTAAACATCAAATGGAATGAAACATGGACTTTCAATGTAGAGACCTAGGTTCACATCTTGTATGATGATATATGCACAATTGCTCTAAAAAAAACTGCCACTATGAGTTTTGTTAGAATACTATGATAACATGGTCATGATATAATGCGAGTGAGGGCCATTTCATTTCCTTATAATCAATTAAAAAAATTATAAGCAATTGTCTTTCACCACATTGAGTCTCTCCACCAATTGAAATACACTAAAACATATTCACATTCATAATTAAAAATTTTACTTCATAAAATTACTTACCAGGTAATGAATTTCATGTCCATATTGGAAATGCATTCAAATTGGATTGATACATAGGATTTCCCACGTGAAAACTTAACATCAGACATTCTCTTTGTATTGCATATTCATAAATATATAATAGTTTACATGTTGAAGTTACGACTGAGCTGGTAAGCACAAACCCCAAACAAATTTTAGCCACACTTAACATTCTAAGCAAAGGCAAGAATATTTCAACCCTCTACTTAATATGATATATATCCCAACACTGCCCTTAATGACTAAACTAAATACAACCCACAGATTAGTCATTAACTCACAATACAAGCATGCCTATGAGAGGTCTTACTACCAACCATCTACCACTATAGGTCTTACGACACAAAATGACTGCTATAATTGGACTTATGGCCAAATATACATGCCCTTATAAGTCTTGTAGTCAAACTCCTGCCTATGTAGGTCTTATGACAACAATGCATCCTCAAGTGTCTCTACGATCATCATTGTGTCTCACTAGATTACATCAGTGATCAGCCTCTACATTTGCTGAATATACTACATAATGACGTTAGGTTCTCTTGAAGTACATTCAAAATGTAAACCATGCACATTGTCTATGTCTCTTTTCCACCACTCTCTTGAGTGTAAGGAGCTACACATATGCGAAGGGTTTTACTTTATTTGATTGAACATCAACCGATTACAAAGTGATTTAATTTTTTGGTTGACCTTCAACCAGGTATAAAGGGTTTTATTGGTGTACCTATTGCCACATTTTGCACAGGGTGCCATGTTTTTGGTTTCTGTAAGTAGGCTGCTCTTTTCCCTTCCTTCTCCTCATTTTCCCCTTTCTTCATTTCTCCCTTTCTCCCTTCTTCCTTGCAATTTCATTCCCCCTTCTTCTTTTCCCTTTCTTCCCCAGTAAAATTTCCAGAACAGAGGTGTTCCCCGAAAATTTCTAAGTGTTGGGGCGACACCCGACTTCGCAGCGAAGTCGGAGTGCGCCCCTCAGTTGGAGCGCAGTAGGGAACCCGAAGTGCGCAAGCAGGCAGGATCAAAGCAAAATCTGACTAAGTGTCAGGGGCGCAACCCGACTTCGCAGCGAAGTCGGGGTGCGCCCTTCTTCCTGGGCGCACTAGGGGAACAGTCGACGAGAAAATCAGCTAAGTGTTGGGGCGACACCCGACTTCGCGGCGAAGTCGGAGTGCGCCCCTTTCCAGTGCGAAGTCCGAGCAGCGGAAGAAGACAAGCACCGGTGCGACACCCGACTTCGCAGCGAAGTCGGAGTGCGCCCTTTGACCGGTGCGCAGTTGGGTAAAACTAACTCAGAAAATGCTAAGGCAAGAAGGCCTTCCAACTGCGCTGTTTTCAGCCTGCGCAACCCGATAGCGCCCGAATTCCTGGCGAAGTTGGATAAACTGCCTTTCAAGGCAGACACGTGTCATACATCAGCATCCGACAAGTATCCACCTTCGGGATTCGAGCCAAGACTTGACCGCGCAAGGACAAAGCATGGGCTACACTACCGGCGCCAACTGTCACCATTTAAGCCGATGTGAAGTGCCATCTGCCGCACCAACCCGCATTCCTGCTGACCTAAGACTTGACCCGATACGCTGCCACGTAGCTGTACCGCCTTCAGGGACACCATGCTGCAAGGACAGTCCTGCCCGACAGAAGTCAGCATCAGCAGCTCCTCAGCCGCTCGTGTCAGCTACTGTCTTGTCTGGGACTTCGTGCCCATGAATGTAATCGGGGGGAAATTGGGCTATAAATACCCACCACATTTTCATTGTAAGGTGGTGGAAGGGGAATATATTGCTAGGGGACAATTGTAGCTGTGCGTTTGCCTCAAATATAAGCATATACTTGGCTCTGCTTACTGTCTTTTATCTTGTATGCTGCCTCTCCTTGTCATTTCTGCCTCATGTTTCTTGTGTCATTGCTTGCTGTTGTACTGAACTCTGGACTCCGGCATTTGGTGACCAAGTATTCCTGGAATGCATAGATAGAGGATACATAGGATAGCTGATAGCTGTAGTTTCAATGTATGCTTGTAGATGAATGTTGTTAGTAGTGGTGATTGATTCGTTGCCGTGCTGCTTATTCCCCCCACCCAACTCCAATCACATTTGGAATTCCTTTTTGCACTTTTATCTCTTTCTGCATTTTTATCTCTTTCCCTGCACTCTTATCTAAACACAACCCCACAGGAAGCCGGCCTTCTCCGGAGATTGGCACGGGAGGCATTCCTTCCTTCCGGCCTTTCAATCTGGTGGGCGAATATGGGCGCAATAACAACAAATCCTTTCCTCATGGCAGATTCGTAACCAACAGTTTCTCAGCACGCCCGGTGGGACATGGTAGTTTCCCACCCCCAAAGAGAATCGAAGTACTAGTGCTCGCTTCATTGCTGTTCAAAATCAGAGCACCTGGCGACTCTGCAAATCTGAATATTCTCTGAGTCCGAGAAGACCGGTCCTAACGCCTTCATGCAAACAAGAAGGTGGCGAGCAAGGAATCCGGGAGATCGGTCTGACCTTTACGAAATTGACATTGCCGCTCCAGGAGAGCGCGTCAGGTTGGCTGATTACCAAGCTCGCGAAGAAGAAATCCAAGAAGAAGCCGAGGCTGAAATTGAAGAAGTTGAGGCCGAAGAAGAATCTACATCTTCGGACAGTTCCGATACTGAGTACACTACCGGGTCAGAGGAAGACATGGCCGCCCAGCAAGATGATGATGACCTCTTCCCGGCGGTGGACTCTACGGGGCCCTTGGCCCTAGCCGGACAGCAAGTTGTGCCCCCTGCTGCCTTAAAGTCTATCCCTACGTACGACGGCTACGGCAAGACGGCGTATGAACACATCCAGGACATTCTCGCCCTGGCTGCGCTACACTCCATTACTGATGAAAGTGTGAAGACCCGTCTGCTGGCCCTTTCCCTAAGGGGAAAGCTTCTCTACTGGTGGAGATCACTGCCAGAGGGATCCATCACAGGGTGGCGACAGTTAGCCGGCAGGCTCGTGAAAGGATGCAACGAGTCTGCTGATCCCTCTTCTTTGTTGCATCAATTCCAAAGTATTCAGAGACACCCCCAAGAGGAGGTGTCAGACTTCAACATCAGGTTTGCGAGGTCTTGGAAACGAGTGCCTCGCGAACTCCGACCGTCAGCAGGACAGGCCGCCTACTACTACCTGAGGTCTTTCAACTCAGACATTTGCCTGCTGCTGAAGGTTGCCAGAATCAACACGTTCCCCGCTCTGTACGAGGCTGCCCAACAAGCTGAAATGGACATCATTTCCATTGGCAGGCTTCCGCACAGAGTACAGCCGCCCATCTACCCTGATTTTCCCCGATCGCAGTATCCATCAGCTTCCGGTTCGAAGCCGTCCACTTCAGGACAGCAACCCCAGCAGCAATGGAATCCGGCGCCGGTCGTGAACCCTTACGGCCCGCCACAAATTCATTATCCGCCTCCTCGACCTCCGCATTTTCCAGCACTTCCTGCTCCCCCGCAGCATGCACAATATTCAACTCCTCCTCCATTGGCTGCATTGCCTCCCCCAGCTCAGTTGCCGCCGCCTCCTGACCATGATATTCAGAATAAAATCCTCCAGGAGGTACGGGCTCTGGCCTCTGGTTACCACACCATGTCCAACGACATGACAGTCCTGAAAAAAAAACAGGCCCAGATGGACCTGGCTCCGAGGAGGCCATATCCGCCCCCGGCGCTGACAAAAGATCGGACCCCCGAGCAACAACTGCAAAGGCGGCCCCCTCCAAGGAATGCTGCCATTGAGGACGAACCTGGTACTTCGGACCAGGTCAACTGGTGCACCACGTGCAACGACCCGCATGCCGAGGAAGACTGTACTCTGCATCAACACTACCTCCAGACCTTGGCCGGCAGCGCCATAGAGGACGAAGAACTCTACATGATCCTGGGCGACGAAAGTAATTTCGCCGTCTCCGAGGAAGTTCCGATGCCGCCTCCTGCCAAGGAAAGCAGAAAGTCTGCTGAAGCCGCTGAAAAACCCTTAAAGGTGTACGCCAGGAGAGATAAGGCGCAGCCTGAGGGGCTACCACCCTACAAGAGGCTGTGGCCCTACACAGCCAAAGAAAAAACTCCTCCGGCGAAGACTCCCGTAGTCAAGCCTCCTGTAGCCAAAGCTCTTCCGGCTAAAGCTCCCGCTGCTCAGCCTCCAGCTGAAACAAAAGAACAAGCTCAGGAGAAGCTGAGATATCCGTCTCTAACCAAGAGACAGAGAGTTGAGGCCACTCAGCAGTACCGGACGAAGTATGAGCCGGCAAAAGAAGCGGAAGGAGCTAGCACTTCGGGTTACAGCATAGTAGACGAGTTGAAGAGAACACCCGCAAGAATCAGCATGTATGATGCTCTTCAGCTCCCAGGACAGGTTGATCTGCTGCAAGAATCTCCGAAGAATCATGAAGAATGACAAGCAGATACAGCCCGCTGTCCTGGTGCAACCTCTGACAGTCTCAGCCACCGGGAAGAACAGACCACCTCCCTTCTATCTGTCTTTACGGATGCAAGGGTACATAGTGCATAACTGTATGGTGGACTCTGGTGCTTCCACGACCGTGATGCCGAGAGCCGTCTGTGACGAAATCGGGATGGAGTACACAAGGAGCAGCCAAGGCGTGCTGCAACTAGACGGCACCCCTGTCAAGACAGTCGGTGTCATTAAAGACATCCCTATTCGGCTGCACAAAGCTCTCGACATCGTGGTCATCCAAGAAGTCGTGGTTGTTGACTTGGAACCCTACTTCGGCATGTGCCTCTCCAGGGAGTTCACTGCGAAGTTGGGAGGGTATCTGTCTCTGGACTACTCGCACATGGAAGTGCCCTTCAAAGGAAGGAGATTGAGAATCTTCAATGAAAGGCCTTCCACTTTCTTAGTAGAGAAGATACCCGGAGAGGAGCCTGAGGACTGCATGGTTCAGCTGACGGAGGAAGAACTGGTGACAGTGGATATGACGGAGCAAGCTCTCGAACAGCTGCAAGTAGAAGATGAATTCTCCTTGCGGGACTTCAACGCTGTGATTGAAACTGAGCAAGGCTGCTACACCATTGTTCAGCCTGAGAGGCTTGACAAGTCGGCCAGAAGAGAAGTAGGACCTGCACCTGAAAAGTTGTGGAAGCTTTTCTTTGACGGCGCACGATGCAAAAATGGCGCCGGTGCTGGAGTACTTTTGGTTTCCCCAACCGGGATCCAGAAGGATTACACCTACAGGCTGGCTTGGAGCTGTACCAACAATGCGGCGGAGTACGAAGCCCTGTGCTTGGGTTTGCGAAAAGCGGAGAGGCTGGGGATTAAGCATCTGCAGATCTTCGGCGACTCAGAGTTGGTGTGCCACCAGATTACGAATAAGTGCGCCTCCAAAAAGCACTATCTCAAGGCGTACCGAAATCGGGTCTGGGATCTGATGGAGTCTTTTGACTCGTTGAATGTCAAGGCTATTTCACGAGAGAAAAACAAGCATGCTGACATTCTGGCGTCTGTTGGAGCCAGGTACATTCCGGCTGATGACATTGTCCAGAAGCCGAAGCCGGTTCGTACCATTTACAGGCCTTCTGTGCCTGATAAGGACACCCACTGGCAGGTGTTCGGCTGTGACGAGGAGATCGTCACATTTTTGGTAAATGAAGCTTGTTCAATCGAAGGTAGAGACCCTGATGACGAGCAATATGAGGGGTTAATACAGTTGAAAAATAATCATGTCCCAAAAGGACTGATTACTCTTGAGAGTCTATTTGATCAAAATGACCGAGCCATATCTCACCGGATCAAAGTAGACCCGAAGCAGTACGCCGACCTGGAGCTGGAACCCGGAAAATCAATCAAGGTCGGGACAGACTGCACCACAGAGGAACTCGAGCAGATCAGAACATTGTGTCGAGAGTTCCCCGACATAGTAGCCTGGAGCTACCGGGACTTGAAGGGGTATGACGAGAGAAATAATCCGAGCATACCATTGAGCTAGAGGATGGCGCCAAGCCATTCCGGAAAAACGAGAGGGCCGTCAATCCAAAAATCGAGGCCATGATGAAGGCCGAGCTCTTGAAGATGCTTTGGAAGCTAAGATCATCTACCCCATCAAGCATTCATCCTGGGTTGCGAACTTGGTTCTCGTGAGGAAGAAGAACGGAGACATTCGTCTCTGTGTGGACTTCAGAAATCTAAATCAGGCCTCCCTCAAGGACCATTATCCGCTGCCCCAAATTGATCAGATCCTCCACATAGTTGCTGGAGCGCAACGATTTTCCCTCTTAGACGGTTTTTCCGGCTACAACCAGATATGGGTCAAGGATGAGGACCGGGCACAAGACGGCGTTCACCACCAAATGGGGAACGTTCGCCTATCAGCGCATGCCTTTCGGCTTATCCAATGCTGGCGCCACATTCCAAAGAGCCATGGACCTGGCCTTCCGAGAGCTGCTCAACAAAGTGATTGTCATCTACTTGGATGACATGACTGTATTCTCTCACAGGCGAGAAGACCATGTTCCCCACCTGCGGCAAATATTTGAAAGATGTCGCGAATTCGGCATCTCCATAAACCCGAAGAAGTCTGTCTTCGCGGTGAAGGAAGGAAAATTGTTGGGGCATGTCATCTCCGAGAAAGGCCTGGCCGTGGACCCTGACAGAGCAGAGGCCCTCCTCCGCTTGCCCGCCCCAATCGACAAGAAAGGGCTGCAGTCCTTCTTCGGCCAAATCAACTTCGTGCGGAAGTTCGTACCGGACTTCGCACAGGTAATCAAGCCCATGGCCGAGTTGCTGAAAAAGAACGCAGAATTCTTATGGACTGAAGAAAGGGGGCAAGCCTTCGAGGAAATCAAAGCTCGCATTGCACAAGCGCCGGTGTTGATAAACCCGGACTACTCCAAGGATTTCATCCTGTACGCGGTGGGAGAACCCGAGAGTTACGCCGCAGTCCTGACCCAGAAGGGAGATGATGGCGAGGAGCGCCCCATTGCGTTCCTGAGCCAAGTGATCCAGCCACACGAAGAAAAGTACAACTTTATAGAGCGGCAGGTTCACGCTGTCATGAAATCTCTCCGAAAGTTCAGGCACTTTGTCTCCCAGAGCAAGATCACTGTCTTTGTGATCCACCCGGACGTCCGAAGCTTCATCATACAAGGAGAGCCGGGTCACAAGAGAGCAGGATGGATTGCTAAAATCCAGGAGTTCGACATCGAAGTGCGGCCAACCAAGTTAATTAGAGGCCGAGCCTTGTGCCAGGAGCTAGCCCGAAGCGCAGCAGCCGAGATATCCGCCTGCGAGTGGGAGGATCCAGCAACACGCACCAACCTAGCTAACTCCTTACCCGAGGAGTGCGACTGGACAGATGACCTGGTGAGATACTTCTGCACCGGAAGATGTCCAGACCACATGAATGCCTCACAAAGAAGGAGGTTTCGGCTAGGTGCTCTGAAGTACACTCTTCGCCCCGAGGGGCTTTACTTTAAAAACATTGACGGCATCCTGTTGCGGTGCGTCAGAAAAACAGACCAGTCTAGGGTCCTTGGAGAATTTCACTCCGGGATGCCTGGGGGTCACCATTCCGCAAGGCCTACGGCCTTAAAAATAATTAGAGCTGGGTACTACTGGCCCACTCTATTTACAGACGCACATGCGGTCTGTACCAAGTGTGATCAATGCCAGAGATTTGCTGGCAGGAACAGAAAAGCACCCCTGCCCCTTCAACCGATTCAAGCCGAGACTCCGTTTCAGCAATGGGGTCTTGACTTCATCGGGGTGATTTCGCCGAACTCTGCAGCGGGCCACAAGTTTATCTTAACCGCCACCGACTACTTCACGCGGTGGGCAGAGGCGATCCCCACAAAGAATGCCGACCAAGAGACGGTCATCAGGTTCCTTGAGAGCCTGATTACCCGTTTCGGGGTCCCCGAGTCAATAGTGACAGACAATGGTCCAGGGTTCGCAGGCGCTGTACTCACAGAGTACACCAGCAAATTTGGCATCTATCACAAGATGTCTTCCAACTACTACCCGCAGGGGAACGGTCTCGCCGAGTCCACCAACAAAAATCTACTGAAGATCATTCGAAGGACAGTAGAGAAAAACAAGAGGACTTGGCACCTACTCCTGGACCGGGCGCTATGGGCGGACAAAATTTCATTCAAAAAGTCCATCAAGACGTCTCCCTATGCGCTCGTATACGGCAAAGAAGTTGTCTTGCCAACTCACCTTGAAATACCCGCTCTCTGGATGCTTGATGAAGAGAAAGGCAGCGGGGATCCATTAGACGACAGACTTTGCCAACTGCTGCAGTTGGAGGAAGACAGAGAGAAAGCGTACCAGGCCTTCGCCAAACACGCTGAAGCAACCCAAGGCTGGTTCGCAAAAGGCACCACTGCCCGAGTTTTCAAGATCGGTGACCTGGTGCTGAAATGGGACTCGTTGAAGGCGAAACCCGGCAACCACGGAAAGTTTGATGCCCTCTGGGAGGGCCCCTATCAGATTGCCCGGGTTAATCAGTTCAACGCATATGTGCTCCGGGACATGGAGGGACATCCTCTCCCCATTCCCGTCAACGGGTTCCACCTGAAAATGTACCACCACTGAAGGCACCCGAAAGGGTCCTTCCTTGTACAGATTTCCCTTTTTGTATTTCCAGTTTTCAGCATGTAAATATTTCAGTTGTTTTTCAGTTTATAGTTTCCAAGTAGCCCAAGTAGGTCTGAGGCAAAACCCCGACTTCGCAGCGAAGTCGGGTAGCGCCCATCAAATGGTGCGAAGTAGGGAAGAAAGTAGTTAAAAAAGGGCTAAAATGTCTAAGTCTAGCCGCCCACCCGACTTCGCAGCGAAGTCGGGCTGCGCCCTCTCCAAAGGGCGCAGTCGGGTAGCAGACTACAAAGAAATGCCTAGTGTCGAACTGCGCCCATGTTGGTGGGCGAAGTCGGACTGCGCCCGTTTTTCGGGCGAAGTCCGAGTGCGCTCCCATGCTTGGGCGCACCCTGGATGATTTGGCACGGAAAGCTGAGTGATAAGTGTAAAATCCAAGCTGCGCCCGTTTTGCCGGGCGAAGTTCGGATTGCGCCCGTTTTTTGGGCGAAGTCGGATTGCGCCCCTAATTTCGGGCGAAGCCCGAACAGCTCACCACGAAGAACGCCAAAAGTTTATAAGTGTGGGCCCGGTGCGAAGTCCGACACATGGCGAAGTTGGGTTGTGAGTTACAAAAGTCCTTTGAAAAGTGTGCCCAATTGATGGCGGTGACGTCAGCTACGGCACATGGTTCAAGAAGGTTTTAAATGATTGCGCAATTACCAATGATGATGCATTTAAAGGGTAAGGTGCGTTTTGGGCCAACGACTAATAAAGTACGTTTTTCAAAAAGGCCCATGCGCAGCCGCCAAAATCATAACGCCTCCACCAACCCAAATTTAACTACCTTCACTCCCTCCCTCGCGCCATTTAATGCTGCAGTCACTGTCTACAAAAAGACCCTGGCGCAACCAGAAAATTCATAGTGTTCGAGCTGACTCCCTGACAGCAAGGAATAAAACTGACAAGTTCTGAAGCCGTAGTTCCTGCCTCCGTTGTTTCGACAAAGATGGATAAGGGGAAAGCGCCCGTACAGGCGCAATCTAGTGGAGAACCGCGCGAAGCTGAGGAGTCTCCAGAGTCTAGCGCCCATGAGAGCGCAGCGCCGCAGAAAGGCAAGAAAGCGAAATCTCGAACGAAGAGGCGCGTAGTTGGCCAGACTCCGCCGCCACCAATCAACCGCTTGTCTGGATACAGAGATGGTTCTTTTTCCATCAGTCTCTCGAAGCTGCGTCTGAATATCGCGAAATGGGTGGATAAGGTTTCGCCTTCCCACCACCTCGGAGCGGCGTATAAGTCAAACCTTTATTGGTTCCTGTGCCCTCCGACTCACTGGTGCCCGGAGCTGGTCGAAGCGATTGTGGAATACTACAAACCAGCTGCGCGGCAGGTCTGCGACAACAAAGGGAAAGTGTTGTTCACTCTTTTTCGAGAGAGCGTTCAGCCAGCGTTCGCCCCAGGGCTTCAGTACAGCCCCGACGCAATTATCAGAAGGGTGAGCATAGACGAGCAGACCGGACAGATTTTCTCGGACGAAGCGGATGAGAGAGTTTTTGGACTCAGAGCTGAAGACTCCACTGGCGGCTCGGACAGTGGCCGATTGGCCCCATACCGCTGGACCGATTTGAAAACAGATATATCTATATCATTCTGGCATGGGTCCTCGGCTGCGACTCTGACAGAGTGGTGCGGCCGTTCCAGCTGGCGATGGCCGAGTGTATCCTGCACGGGGAATTCTACGATTCCACGACGCAGAAAAGCGGGAAGCGCCCTATCTTCTACGATTGGGCGGACTGGTTGGCATATGCGATTCATTCGAGCCTGGTAAGACTGCAGCAGAAGCAGTCCACGGACTTCCGGTTTTGCTCCTTCCTCACATGGCTATGCCTGTATCACATGCATTACCGGATGAACGTCCCTAACCTGAAGAAAGTGAGCGAACAAGGAGAGCCGCTCCCTGTGTACGAATGGACTGAGGTCCTGTACCAGAAGGGCTCATTTTATGATTTTAATATTCAATTTCTGGGCCAGGCCATGGGATTGTTCAACCGTGGCGCGACTCGCCCACCGGCGGTTATGACGAAGTATCTGTGGAACAATGAGTTCGGGGATACCTTCAGGTTGACTCAGGGCATTGTTGTCCGAATCTACGGGTTCAAGGGAAAGCCGTGTTTGCTGCCCTACTTCTGCACTGACCACCAGTTCGGGATGGAGGTTGCGCGGCGGATGGATTACGTCGAAGAAGAATTCGGCCAGGGAAAAAAGAGAGGTCACATATTCAAATATCCTATGACCTGGGCCAATATTCAAGTCTTCGAAATCGGGCAGCATGTTTATCTTGAGCGGGAGCTCATTGATATGGGCCTGATTATGCTGCCGCAGCGCTGGAAGTACGACCCAATCGGGGTCCGGGGAAAGTTCACTCACATCTGTCCTAGACCTGAAATCATGCAAGAAAGAAGAAACAGGACCGGTGCAGACCTCCACTGGCGCATTCACTTAATGCAATCATGGCCACCATGGCATGAGTTTTACTGCGAAGAGGTCACTTATGATCCAGAGCGAAACCCGGACCATCGGATGGAGTCAGCTGGCTTCAAAAGGTTCCTCGCTAAGGTGGCGCCACTCAACTGGCATAAGGACAAAATCCTCGAATGCTGGAAGATGAGGTGTCGCACGCAGCACGACAAATCAAGCCGAAGGAACCTTGCCGTTGATGATGAGTTTTCGGCACTTTATGACGAACACGTCGACACGTGGCAGCCCTTCGAATTTTGCAATTACGTCCCTCGAGGCGCAAATATAAGGTATAAAAGAAGGGCCACCTCCCAGTCATTGTCAACTCCCGCGACTTCCAGCGCGACTCCAACCGGCAGCCAAGTGGGCCCGATGCAGCCTGTAGCTCCTATGACAGCGCCCGAAGCGGCGCAAAGTTCAGAAAGGTCAACTCCTGAGCTGGCCCCTCCAGCAGAAAAGACGTCCGCGCTACCAGCCAGTAGCCCGAGTGCGGCAGGCGTTCTTCCAGCACGACCCAGGTACAAGTTTACCGTGGGGACATCAGCGTCTGCCGCCCCTTTATTGCCGCTTTCTTCTGGACCAGCCACAGCGTCGGGAGAGAAGAAGAAGAAGAAGGTTGAAAGGACCAAGCGGCCCAAGGAGCCGGTACGGCAATCAGCCGCAGAACAGTCGCTAGCGGCAGCGCCGGGGATTGTCTCTTTAGACAGCCCCGAACCAGAAACAGACATCCAGGCTGCGACCATCCCTCCAGCGTCGGCTCAGGCGGAGCCCGCAGGTACGTCTTCCGTCCCTCTTGCCCAAGTCCGCGTCAGCCCTGCAAAAACCCCATCTTCCACTCCATCAGGGCAAGCCGTAGCCGTGTCTTCCGCTTCTCAAGCTACCCCGCCGTCTAGCGGCCTGCACTCATTTGACCAGTTTGCTCAGGATCCCAACGCCTTCCAATCACTGAGCCAAACCCTAGAGCCTTCACCCGCAGCCAGTGCTGAAGCTGCTCCCTCATCTCCGCATCCTTTGCCCCAGCCACCCGAAACCCTACCGGTGCTCTCCACTCAGACTCCTGTCACCCCTAGGACCCAGTCGCCCTCAAAGGCTGCTACCCCCTCTGGAATCCCTCCTACTTCACTATTCGTAGGGAAAATGCCGCAGCAAGCCCAGGCGTTGGAAGACCTCGATTTCATGAGTATCACCGAGGACCAGCCTCTGGCAGTAAGAGCCGTGGGGGGATCAGCCTCCTTTCTTCAGGGCGTCAAGCGCAGAAGGGCCGAAGAGATAGCCGCCCCGGTCAAACGCACAAAGTTTGACCTAGATCGGAGAGTGCTTACAACAGAAAAGCTGATTCCTAAGGTGAAGAAGCCTCTCCGCGACATGACCGAGGCAGACTATGAGCTGCAGACGAAGGAGAAGAACTTTGACGACATCAACGAGGAATACGAAATTCGAGGTATTCGTCGTAGAACAGACAACCTCCTTGTCAAGCATCTCGAGACCCAGGAAGCGCTGTTCCAGCTGCAGGATACCACAAGGCAGCTCGAAGAGGACTTGGCTAGGGCTACTGCGCAGTTGGGGTCAGCACAGCAAGAAATAGAAGATCTTAAGGCTCAGCTGGCCGCCTCTCAGCAGGAGACCGCAGCTCAGAAGCAGACGGCCGAGCAGTTGTCAGAAGAGAGAAAAGCAGCGCTAGAGCAGGTCTCGCAACTGCAAGATTCGCTGAAAAGGGCGCAGTCGCAACTTACAGAGAAAGCATCACAAGCGACGGCCTTTTCCAAGAGCAAGGCAAAGGAGATGCGCGCTAGTCTGCTACAAGGTTGCAAGCCCAACCTTGTTAAATCATTGTCAGTTCTGGATTTCGTATCCAGGATTGAAGAAGTGTCTGCCCAGGGAAAGCCTGTGGTAGAGGAAGCCGAACACCAGGCGAGGCAATGGCTGGACCTGGCCATGAAACTTGAGGAATTTGAGCGCAAAGGCTTCCAAATCGCCCCCATGTCCCAACTTGCCTCAGAGTGGGCAGATGCAAGGGTAACCTTGCATACTTATTTTGCCAGGACAGAAAAGATCAGAACAGCCAGGAAGGCGCTGGACGCCTTAGAGCATGAAAGACACATTCTCCTGGCACCCTTTCACATTCTGTCCAAGCACGGGTGTCCGAGCTACATCAGAGATGGTGAGTTCCTCACCCTGGAGCAGGTTAAGAAGAACTGGCTGTCCTTCGAGACAGATACAGCTGAAATTGATAGCTGGACAGAACCAGTTCAGGAAGCTCAGATTTCCCAAATGGTGTCGAAATACTGCAAAATCAGCTCTTCCCTTGAGGAGTTGGGAAAAAGATATAACACCATTGACCTGCACGCGGTCGCTGCATTCCACGCAGTACTCAGAGAGATTAGCGACCCCGCGCCCTTCCAAGCCGCAGTCTGGGATCAAGCTAAGGCTGCGTTCGAACGCATAAGCAAGTGGGAGGCCGAAAGTGAAGAACCCTCAGATTCAGAAGGCGAGACTGAGGAGGCAACTGGTGAAAGTGAATCAGAAGAACAGTTGCCCCAAGGGAAGCGACCGAGCAGCAGAAGGCAGGGGAAGGAAGTTCCTCTGCGCCCAAAGGATAAAGGCATGGTTCTTTGCGTCGAGGCGAGCTCAACACCCCGCGAGCCGCCAGGAATGTTGCCACATTTTGCACAGGGTGCCATGTTTTTGGTTTCTGTAAGTAGGCTGCTCTTTTCCCTTCCTTCTCCTCATTTTCCCCTTCCTTCATTTCTCCCTTTCTCCCTCTTCCTTGCAATTTCATTCCCCCTTCTCCTTTTCCCTTTCTTCCCCAGTAAAATTTCCAGAACAGAGGTGTTCCCTGAAAATTTCTAAGTGTTGGGGCGACACCCGACTTCGCAGCGAAGTCGGAGTGCGCCCCTCAGTTGGAGCGCAGTAGGGAACCCGAAGTGCGCAAACAGGCAGGATCAAAGCAAAATCTGACTAAGTGTCAGGGGCGCAACCCGACTTCGCAGCGAAGTCGGGGTGCGCCCTTCTTCCTGGGCGCACTAGGGGAACAGTCTGTCAGAAAATCAGCTAAGTGCTGGGGCGACACCCGACTTCGCAGCGAAGTCGGAGTGCGCCCCTTTTCCAGTGCGAAGTCCGAGCAGCGGAAGAAGACAAGCACCGGTGCGACACCCGACTTCGCAGCGAAGTCGGAGTGCGCCCTTTGACCGGTGCGCAGTTGGGTAAAACTAACTCAGAAAATGCTAAGGCAAGAAGGCCTTCCAACTGCGTTGTTTTCAGCTTGCGCAACCCGATAGCGCCCGAATTCTTGGCGAAGTTGGATAAACTGCCTTTCAAGGCAGACACGTGTCATACATCAGCATCCGACAAGTATCCACCTTCGGGATTCGAGCCAAGACTTGACCGCGCAAGGACAAAGCATGGGCTACACTACCGGCGCCAACTGTCACCATTTAAGCCGATGTGAAGTGCCATCTGCCGCACCAACCCGCATTCCTGCTGACCTAAGACTTGACCCGATACGCTGCCACGTAGCTGTACCGCCTTCAGGGACACCATGCTGCAAGGACAGTCCTGCCCGACAAAAGTCAGCATCAGCAGCTCCTCAGCCGCTCGTGTCAGCTACTGTCTTGTCTGGGACTTCGTGCCCATGAATGTAATCGGGGGAAATTGGGCTATAAATACCCACCACATTTTCATTGTAAGGTGGTGGAAGGGGAATATATTGCTAGGGGACAATTGTAGCTGTGCGTTTGCCTCAAATATAAGCATATACTTGGCTCTGCTTACTGTCTTTTATCTTGTATGCTGCCTCTCCTTGTCATTTCTGCCTCATGTTTCTTGTGTCATTGCTTGCTGTTGTACTGAACTCTGGACTCTGGCATTTGGTGACCAAGTATTCCTGGAATGCATAGATAGAGGATACATAGGATAGCTGATAGCTGTAGTTTCGATGTATGTTTGTAGATGAATGTTGTTAGTAGTGGTGATTGATTCGTTGTCGTGCTGCTTATTCCCCCCACCCAACTCCAATCACATTTGGAATCCCTTTCTGCACTTTTATCTCTTTCTGCATTTTTATCTCTTTCCCTGCACTCTTATCTTAACAAAACCCCACAGGAAGCCGGCCTTCTCCGGAGATTGGCACGGGAGGCATTCCTTCCCTCCGGCCTTTCAATCTGGTGGGCGAATCTGGGCGCAATAACAACAAATCCTTTCCTCATGGCAGATTCGTAACCAACAGTACCCTCAAGCAATCACCAAAATCACTATTATAGGGTTTTCCTTGGTCTACCCTTAACCATATGTAACATGAGGGTTTTTAACAACTGGTTTACCCTTAGCCAATAACAAAATGGGGTTTTGAATTGGTTTACCCTTACCCACAAGTGCATATTAACAACATTTTTGCATTTCCTTTCACTTGAGAAAATTTATATTCCATTGATGACGCTTTCAATCCGATTTGTCTTCAATATCTGCTTTGTATCCTTCATCAAGTTGTTCAATTGATGGGTGCCACAACAAGCTTCAAAGACAAAATGTTCCAAGCAGCCTTGAGATACCATGTAATCAAATGTCGTATCTTGTTTCACATACGATATCCTCAAGGGAAAAGAAAAATATGTATGCCTTTGTATTGGTCAAAGACATATGCTTAGAAAAATTATACTGCTTCGTGACTGTCTAATTTCATCATTTAAAAAAAAATGGAATTTAAAAAATCAAACTACCCACTAATAATTTGATCCTCTACAAAACAAATTTACCATTTGTCAATGAGATTTGATCTCTAGACATCATGAGAGCAAACAAGGTCCCAAATCATTGCACCAAATACAATATATGGAATAATTAGAATACCTGGTGCCTAAAACAAACACACATGCCCAAATATCAAAAAATTTGGAACAAATATAAGATCTTACGGCACTTGCACCATTGAGTTTTGAACTAGTGACCTTCAGTTGCAAGCAAAAGTTTTTTTTAAAGAAAAATAAAAGAAATTGCACACATGGATCTGCAAAAAGAGGAAGAACCAAAAATGTTCGATGCCGCACTCCCATGCAAACAAATATATATACATGAAGTTTGGTCGGTGATTGTACATTCTAGAAGACATCCTTGTGTCCACAAGCCCGAATGTTCTAGATAATCACCAACATCCCAGACCAACATCCCAGAAGAGTTCTAGAAGATATCTTGTGTCAGAGAGTCCAAATGTTAATCACCAACACTCCAAAAGATCTCCCGAGTGTTCTGGATAATCACCAACACTCAAGAAGCATTCTAGACAAATTAATTTGTTTTCCAACACTTTTTACCATTGCACTCAAACAAACAAATGAATAAAGTCAAGTGCCCAGAATCAAAAAATTTTCAACAATTGACCACACTTAAAAAAAATTTCATATCAACATTGTGTTGGATGCCTAAGCAGAACTCAAATTCGAGACATCATTCCCTCCAGTCAGCATATCTACGTTGCACAATGAATTGTGGACATGACAGAAAGGCATCCACACCTATTTCATCTACACATATTTCACCAAAACACGTCCCAGAAATTTCATTGCAAGACAAGAAGGTCTCCGATGTAGCAAATGCCTGATCTTTCTTACAGCCATGTACACCCTGAATTGCAGACGCTTGCCCAACCTAGTCCAAGGTTCTTGGCTGCAATGTTTTGGCTTCAGCACATTGCTTCTCCAAAAATAGCACTGATCCTGACCTCGACAGTGACAATGTGTTTTCCCACGTCCAGAAAAAATAGGATCGTGTCTCTTGGATCAGATCCACGAAATTTATTATATGCCACATTCTAAACAAGGATCTAATCTGCTTTTCACAACATCGTGGTCTTCTGACGCCAAAATGCAACCAGAATTTTATTGAACAGATGCATACATGATGAATTTTTGAGACACTTACCCGACTAAGAATACCAATGAGAATAGGTAGAGATATACATTGGCCTAAAGGAGGATGGTGGCTCTAATACAATATAAAAATATAACACCAGCCACACTCTTTGTATTGCATATTCATGAGTTTACCAACTGAAGTTAGAATTGTACAAATCCCAAACAGATCTTACGAACACTTAATGAATGTAATAAGCATAGGTAAGAATAACCTTGCATACTTAGTATGATATACATCCCAACATCCTAAGGCATTATGATGAATAAATTGTAATCTAAGATAACAAATTTATTATGTATTATTATCGTTATAATTGTATGATAATATACCTGTATTTGTGATAACAAATATATTATGTATTATTATCATTATAATTGTATGAAAATATATCTGTATTTGTGATTTCATGTGTCCTCCTATCTATCAATTGGTGAACACTTGGTAATGTACAGTAACAAGTTCAAAATTTAAAATTTGTACGAAAAACCAAAAAAAAATCCAAACTTCGAAATTGGTTAAGAAAATAATATATATAGAGAGACTCTTAATACAAATACATCAATACTTGAGATATGCAAAACATTCATAATATTTTAGAGCCAAAGCTCAAAATAACGTTGAAAATTGCTTTTCTTCGAAGGGCTTTGATGGGATTGGACTAATCATGACAGTACAAAGAATTTGGTTGGATACAGATTTGGTCCAGATCTGACAGGGTTTGTTACCATGCTTGAAACATGCTAGTGATACATTTTCCTCTTACATTTTTCCGATTTCATATAAGAAAAGAAGCACAAACCAAAGAATCTTTAACATTCTGCAGAACTTGTATGATGATGCTATCATCTAACAGCGATGGAAAAGACAATGCTTTCTACTTAAATGTATTTTGGAGATGTTTATCTTCTTCTTTGAGAATGACAAAAACAACGTTCTTTCTTTTGTGCTTCAGATAAGATGATTTGATGCACCACAGTCCAAACAACTTTTTGAACAATGCAAAGTATATATTGTAAACAAGGAGTTCAATATATTTCTATCTATTGAAGGACCGATAAAAGAATGCAGTCAAAGAAAGAAGATAGGAAAAGAAATAAAACTCCAAGATTAGATGTATGTGAAAGGTCATGCAGTAGAAGGGCCTGATACATAGCAACTGCCTGGCATTTTTTCACAAAACTTTGTTTATGAGACAGTGCCTTGGTGGCTGGATAGTTCTATTAGTTCTTCATTTTTCGATTCCTTGATACATTAGTTTATTAGATCTTCCATATTATGCTTAAAAACCAGCTCATTCTCACTTAGCTGTGAAAATATATGGTAGTCCCTTGATCTATGTTGCATGTAAACAGAACCAGTATCTTAAACAAATACAGTATCGGATACAGATGCGACAAATTTTCAAAACTGCTTAGTATTGATATGGCTACTACAAAAAACATATACAATTCATATATTAAAAGGAAAAACACAGAACACAAAAATGTTTACATAAACATAAGCTTTTCAATAGGATATTTTTATTAATTAACAAGAAGATTGTTATAGTTTCTTATATATATATTTCAATAAATTTGTGTGGCTTTCTTTAATCTCATGCTGTAGACACAAATCTAACCGTGCCTAGACCATATTTGGATGTATTACATATTGACCAAATATTTGGATGTATTATATATGGATCAAATAGAGCATATGTCTGGATTTGGTATCCATGTATTCCAATAAGCTTGGTTGAGACGTATCCTATCTATATTTGTATCTGATAGTGGGATACTGGTATTGAGGCTGGAGGAGTGCCGGGTAGGGTAACTCTACCTTTGGTTGATACCAGACCATTAAATAAGTTTGCTATGTATTTAGCCTCTATATTATGACAATATTGATAAAAGCCATTTATGGTATGTGTTTTTTTTCAAAGGATTAAAGGTTGTGTTAACCTATGCAAGCGGGCTCTTAAGTGTCACTTTTTTGTCAACGGATGATACGATTTATATGTAAGTAAAGGGTCTAATAGCAGTAGCTAACATTTGTTTACCATGCTTTTGCTCTTGCTTTGCCTCATTTAAAATGGAGATCTCCACAAATTTCTTGTTGCATTTGCTATTATGATTTCAAGTAATCCTATTTAGGCATTCACCAAATGCAGTTTTTGCCTTGTGCAAACACTCCATTCTCTAGAAATCATATATGTGTAATCTTGCGGCTTCTGGAGATCACGTCCTGGAATTTTCCAGTTTAGCTTTGTTGATCATTTCTGGCGGTTATATTATGGATACTGCAAGACCAGTGAAGGGTTTAAATTTTGTTGGTATTGCTGAATATTCTTGGTCAATGACTCAATATAGTTCTTTGTTTATTCCTGGATCTCAATTAACAGTACTTGTCTTTTATAACCAGGAGATTATTAAAGAACAAGTTGCAGATTTATACTTGTGGCCAAAGACGCTTGATATACCTATTTTGGACGACACTAGGTATAACTGCACCTTACAGTTGTTGCTGTGATATAATTTTTGTATTTATTATGCAAAGTCTTTCTTTTGCAGTTTCACCAAAAATAGTGCAGCTCACTGATTATGAGACAAAGGGTGATTACAAAAAGACTGACATTAATTATGCATCAGTTGGATTTACTTTGAGGTTATTGATATTGCAGGGCTATCAAGGAGCCTGTTGGTATGCTCAACGTGAAGGTTATTAGGGCAGCTAACTTGAAGAAGATGGACCTTCTAGGCAAGTCTGATCCCTACGTGAAACTGAAATTGACAGGGGACAGGCTACAATCAAAGAAAACAACTATTAAAATGAGTAACTTGAACCCTGAATGGAATGAACAGTTCACCTTTGTTGTGAAAGATCCTGAGTCTCAAGTCCTTGAACTACACACCTACGACTGGGATAAGGCATAACCATTTCTAGATTTTGCATTCTATGTCAGATTCATTTTTCCTAAATTTCATTTATATTGTGAACTCCATATATATGTTATCAAGTTACAGTCTTCGTTTATTGCAGGTTGGTAACCATGACAAGCTGGGCATGCAAATTGTCCCTTTGAAGTATCTTACAGCTTCTGAAACCAAACTGTTTGAACTTGATCTGCTTAAAACCATGGACCCTAATGACCCTCACAACAAAAAGGCACGAGGACAAATTACTGTAGAGTTGACTTACAATCCATTCAAGGAGGATGAGAATGTGGATGATAATGTATATGTAGTTGGCAATAGTGCTGAGATCACACCAGAAGGTAGAGGTTTGTTAGTTGTCACTGTCCATGGAGCTGAGGATGTCGAAGGCAATCGTCATACCAATCCTTACGTACAACTTATTTTTATGGGTGAGAAGAGGAAGACAAAGGTAATCTTTTTGTATTGCTTATTTTGAGATAAATGGTTCTAGTTCTTATGTGTCATGAGACAAACAATCTGTTTGCCACTTTGTAATGATCCCTGCATCTGTGTCATTTTTTTGGGTGCAGCCGTTGAAGAATAATAGGGATCCAATATGGAAGCAAGATTTTGAGTTCATGGTGGAAGAGCCCCCGGTCAATGAAAAGCTTCGTGTGGATGTTATGAGCAGAGGCATGGGCCTTAGCTTGCATAGAAAGGTCTGGATATAACATCAGTGGGGATCCTCCCGTTTTTATAGTAGACGAATGACGTAGTCTGACAATGCAGAAGAAAGAGATTTTAAAAATGTCTTGCCATGGATCCTTAAGGCATAGTTCTTGGTAAAAGAATCAACATTAATTGGGTTAAGTTAAATGAAGTAGGCTGGTGCACAATAGACTAGCCATTTAAGATAGCTAGTCATATGACTAGACTGTTTGGGCCATCTAGATCTTAGGCCAAGGGATCATGCCATCAAGTAGATGATAGATGGGTCATATGAGGCATTTGGCCATTTGTCCAAACAACTACAGTCATCTGATCATCTGGCTATAGGCTTAGGTTGCCTGATTGTTAAGCGAGGACATAGGACAACAGTAGACTAGCTTATGACAAACTGGTTTTCTAAGAGAGCTAGCCAGGTTATTTGGTCATTAGGCCAAGGTATCCTACAATCAAGTGCATGGTAGATGAGTCATCTGAGTTGTTTGATCATTTATTTGTTAGGCCAGATTGTTTGATCATCAAGCAAGGCCATGTTGCCGACGAGCTCAGCCTACTGGTTGTTTGGGAAGGCCATTTGGCCGCCTGACTTATCATCAATTATCTAGCGGCTAGCCTATGGGCCAAGCTGTTAGGCCTTCTAGGAAGGTCGTTTGACCCAGTTGACAAGCCATGATCTAGGCCATCTGGTTGTCTGACTAACGAGCTTAATTGGATGACCTCTTAGGCTAGTTGTCTAGCTTCCTAGGCTGGTCATTTGGGCCAAGAGGGTTGTAGTAATATTGTCCACTAAATTAGATTTGAGGGTTGTACTAAGAAACCAAACACATTCAAAAGGCATAATTCCTCAGGACTAGCTGCTACATATTCCTCATCACTCCTAAGTTGTGACATTCTCAAAATCTAACTCAAGATTGAATATTGGTATTATCTTTAACTAAATAGATTTGCAACATAGAAAGTTGGTCTGTAAAGGTTGCGTAGGCAATCCAAGTCCACCTAAACAATTAGTTTGCATCTTTCCCCCATATTCAGTGCAATTTCAAGATTTTAGTACACGTTAGAAGCAAGATTTTAGTACACGTTAGAAGCATCGTCCTTCAATGAAAAAAAAGGTCATCTTCATCATCCTTATCTATAATCTAAAACAATTTCTCCTTGCCTTTATAATTCTTGGTTTTCAGCTCATCTTTTCGACCTTTGAAAGATGCAAGTTGCCCTAATGTGCAATCTTTCCTTACCTCTTATTACATTTATAAGTATGAAATTCCTTTGTTCATTCATCTCAGTTTTTGATAGGTTGTTTCAGCATTATCCTTTCATTGCCAAGGGGCTATAAACAACGTTTCAAATGGTTTTGCTAGTTCTTTGGCTGTGATTTTTTTCTTGTTGAAAATAGTGGTCTATTAATCAAAAAATACAACTACTGCAACAAAAAAGTGTTGGTTGTTGGCATAAGCTGGCCGACCCAAAGGGCAATCAAAACCCAGAGTCCAAACAACCAAAACTCATGCCCAAATACATGACAAGTTTGACAATATGCCTTTACATGGCAAAAAAATGTAAAAACATGCAAAGCCCAAAAAGCGATAAACACAAGACAATTTAAACGACCAACACAACACTGATAACCCCAAAAAGCGACAAACACAAGATAGTTTAAATAGACAGCATAGGGGCCATAATGGCAACCCTAGAAAGTGATGAACACAAAATGGTTTAAAAAATCTGTTCAACACCAAGGGTAACATATCCTATTTGTCTGATTCCCTCTAGTATCACTATGAGTAATCCAATCAAGACTTGAAGAGAACTGTGGGTACTCATGCTACTGCACTTGTTGCTTCTCAAATGTCATTAATTCAGGTCCTCTAGCCCTCTATCCCCCTTGACCTTCTCGATAGGGGAATGCCACTAGGACTGCTAGAAGGAACCCAACTCACAGAACAAGGAGAATTCCCCTAGCAATCTAGCAACTCCTGAAGGTGTCACAACTTCGTGTATCTGAGACTGAATCTATAACATGGTAGTGGCAATAATAAAGACTTTGTTAATAAACTAGAAAACGTGAGAGAATTGAGCTTGGAAGATAAGTAGATTTCTCTTTCCATAAAATAAATAAAATATTTATTCTAACAATATGCCACAACTAATCAATCTTAACCAGTTAATAAAGACATTCCCCCAGAAGAGCATGCTTCCAAGGAAAGGTCTGTGGGTGGAAGGGCTTGAAAAAAGAGAAAATCCAACCCTAGGCTTTCTGAGCTTTAAGACACAACCAAAGTACATGTTTAAATCTTTCAAACTTATTATAAAGGATGTAGAAGTGGATGGAACTGGCAAAATGTTTCAAATGTTGTCCTAATGGCAAACCTTGATACAACAAATATTAGAGAAAATAAGCCTTCTTGGTCTCAATAGGAAGCTTTCAAATTTTTTGTAGATGTTTATTCCATGTGGCAAGTCCAGAGGAAAGTTGTCAATGTTTAATAACTCAGAGAGTCACTTATATCCCATATGAAGTTTTTAATTAAGAAAAGGGGTGTTGGTAGTCCATCACCACTCCCTTCACCACTCCTTAGCTGCTGCAACGCCTGTCTTATGTAGATACCCCATAGTCATAAGACCTTGAATCTCTTGGATAACAGTCTTGTCAGACACTGAAAGGAAAAACTTGCCTATAGTTTAGAAAAAGGAATCCAGTTTCTGGATTATTTAAAAACAAATTAGAGATGATCTTGATACCATGACAAAACGTTTTAGGGCTTTGACTGTCCCAAGCTCCACCAAAGGGTTACCATACAAGGTAATAACATGGGACCACCACACTAAATGGTGGTTAAGAAAAAATCCTATCCTAAAATAATGGCCATCCCAAATCAGAAATGGTTTAACTTCTTCCCAGGCCTGCCAGATACTCTAAATAACAAAGAAGCCCTGAATCTTAACTAGAACCTGAGTAATTAAGAGATCTTTTTTAATATAACTACTTTCTTGCATGTGTTTTGCATTTTAGACTTGGTTGGAAACCTATTCTATTTTTCATAATCTAATAGAATAGGTTACCAACCAGTTCTATCTTTTGCATTTGGTTTTAAGCTAATCTGAGTAAGCTGTTAAACTTAACTTGGAAAGCCAGTTCTTGCACTTGCTTTATAAGTGCAACTCTGCACTTGTATATCCATCCTGGAGCTCTTCATGCATTATCATCCCAGAGTAAGCATTTCTGCATTCTATTGAAGTTGTTGTAATTGTGAGCTAGCATTTCTGTTCTTGGATCCTGTGTAAGAGGTGATTTATAGATACATATACCCAGCTCGGACATGGTAGCTCCAGTTGTTTTTTTCATTTTGGTCTTGATGTGTAGAATGGTACAGTAGAATATATTTCCAGAATCATGCATTCTTGTTGATTATTGTCATGAGATAATCATATTGGAAAACTGAGTGCTGTGTGTGTTCTAACGCGCCGGCCGCCATTGATAGTAAAGGGGCATATTTTGTTTGTGGTCATACTCGAATTGAAGCATAAGACGCAGCAGCTGTTGTTGTGCCAGCACTATGTGAAGAGTACTGCTCTAGAAGGAGACAAGGATAAGTTGCTATAGCCCCCAATGAATCATCTGTGTGGGTAAAACGCAAAAAATTCGATGATTCAACCGAACCAGACTCGATAGGTTTGTTCTTGGGGGGTGGAGAACTAATGCTTATCTGTATGGGGTATTTCAGATCTGCTCGAAAAGGTTTAGGTGGCTCAATTAATTCAAATGCGTTGCCTCCTGGCAGATGAGACAGCATGTGGCCTCAAGTTGCTCTCACAAATCTCCGGTTATTACTTTTCCCTCCAGAGCGGACAGGTATCTCTCTATAGCCCTGTCATTGCAGGCCTCTTTGAATCCTATCTACGCCAGCTCTGAATAACATTTGTGCCGCCAGATCTAGCAGCTTCGAGATGGTCTTCCTGCACATGTAATCTCCCACCAGCTTGCGCATCGCATTCTCCAGCACCAGTAACTGTAGTGAACTTCAACTTTTCAAGCACCAATAGGAGATCAATAACTGCCTTATTTACTGTTGTTTTCTCGAGGAAATTCACAAATCTGGCAAGGCTAGGCATTATAGTAGAGGCATTTTCCTTACCTGGATTCATTTCATCCATATGATCTGATAATTATGGACAAGGGCATAGGGGTTGTTGGCTTATTTCAATCTCAAAAAAAAAAAAAAAAATCAACGCACTATCTTCGCCTTAAAACTAACAAAACAGCAGCATGTGGAATTGTTCAATATCTCTATCATCAATGGACAATTTTTTTTTTATCAATGTTCGTTAAAAGCTTGGTGCAAAATTACTATTGCATAATTGAAAAATTCATCTGAAAATTTGTAATTAAAGGGTGGGGCCCATTTGACAGGTGGTGAAAACCCCCATAATTCTTTAATATTTTTTAAAAGCTGAAACCTGATCCTGGGTCTGCCCAAGCTCATATGATTCCATTTCATTGTTATTTCAAAGAAGGGCCACGCTATTTTTCTGTCAAATCAAGGATAGTCTCTACCTTTGCAGATGTTTAACATTATAAATCCCACACAAAAAAGTATTTTTCCTTGATTTCAGTGCCATTCGGAAAGTAGACTCAAAGTGTTTTCCAACTGTATACTGCACACTTATTCCTCTAAACACAAGTAGTAGATTTTAAAAGTTAAAAATCAGGTGGCTATCCAGATTTGCAATCTGTGATGGCATTTCCTACCCTGTCTGCAACTTAGAACTTAAAATAATTGTAATTTTGTCATTTGATAGCCAAAGGCCCAAAACTGTAATACAACCACGAGTTTTAGAGGTTTGTCTACCCATTTTAGATGCATCTATAGGGTCTGAAAGTAAATTTGAATCCCTCTAGTTGGCACAAACAAAAAAATCCCTCTAGTTGGTTTTCTCATAAAGTTCAAGTATTTTCCAATACATGTGTGGTAAAGGCTCAAGTATAATTTCTTTAAAGCCAATCAAAATCGTCTTTCAAGTTTTTGTCATTTTGGAAACCAATAGGTGTTTGTATCTTTGCTAGTTTCCAAAATAACAATGGCCTCTCTAATTATCATTCCAAATGATGCTCACCTTAATAGCTCCAATTCCATGCTTGGCAAGCTTGCATTGAAGGTCTCCTACACAGAGCTGTACTGAATTACGATGGGAACAGAAACTGAACCAACAGATGAAAAAAATTGTCTAAGTGGATAAAAAGAGCATATGAGGCCCAAGGACTAATAGACATGTTAGTCTCACATGATTTGAAGTTCCATGTGAAAAGTTTGAAGTTTGAACAGACCAAAGCAAGTTTGGAGTAATTTTGCATCTTTGCATGGGAAGTAGAATTTCATTCAGGCACATCAACTTGAAAATAAACTCATTGGCTTGGATCCAGGTGTTTTCTCATGCATTGAATATTTCATTTCAAATTTCAATAAATTGAGACTCCAACTTAGTGATTGTGGCGTGACCATAGAAGATAAGCAGTTGATTTGTGCCATTCTTTCAAAATCAAAAGGTTCATATTCTGTGTTTGTATCTACCTTTTACACAATTAAAGATGCTCTTAGTACTGCTTATAAAGCACCTTCATATGATGAATTCTTGAACAACTAACTTGTGAGCAAGACAAGCTTGTGCATATTGGTGCAAATTCTCTCCAGCACTGAAGAACAAGGCATTGGTTTCTAAGCAAGGAAAGCAACCACGACACTCTACGTAGTAACACTTGCCTCAAAAGCATCCTAAACAACATCCAAATTCAAACAGGAGCTTCTCACACCAAGGGGAAAAAAAGTTTGGTTCCTTCAAAAGGAAAAGACTTCTTACTATTGTGGCATTCCTGTACATGAAGAGCCTTGTTGTTGCAAGAAGATGGAAGCATTGGAAGTAGTTATAGATAAGAACAACTTGAAACTTGATTTGTCCTCATTTTCTTCTAGAGGTAGAGGACATACCTTGTGTGCTTTCGATAGATCTTCAACTCCTACAGATGAATGGATAGTTGATTCTAGTGCATCATAACACATGACAAAACATAAATTTCATTTTAGTTCCTTAAGAAATTGTTGCACCAAGCAAATAGTAATTAGTTGTAATACTTTTTGAGAAGTCCTAGGTTTAGCAACTATAGAGTTTGATAAGGGCAAGTTTAATGATGTTGATTATGTACCAGGTTTGGATCTCAACTTACTTTTTGTTTATCAAATCACACATTTAGATGGAGACAAACTATTTGTAGAGGCTAGTTCTGACTTATCACACAGCAAATGTATGGAAGTCAAGTATGCACATGTTGAAGTTTTGGCATAGTTTGGATAAAAGTTGATAGTGTTGTAATATTTCATGCAATAATGTAATGATGAGTTAAGTAGTAGTCATGTGCAAATAAGTTAGTTGTCATGTAGTTTTCCTTATAGTTGGGAGACAAAATGAAATGAAATGCAAGACAAATGTTATGTGGGATTGGTAAGGTGTCGAGGTTGGTAGTTGCCAATAACTACCTTCCCTCAAGTTTAAATAGACCCCCTCATTCATTTGAGCAAGTATGCAGTACATTGTGCACACGGGAGATATTGTACATGCCAAGATAGTATATTGGTTACATTACTTACATGACAGCTTTTGCACAGAAGTAGATTTCTGATATTGTATATGTTGCAAACAATATATTGAGGAGAGAAGCCGTATGCAATGAATCCGTAGAGGCTCATATGTAATGCAATATCTTGTTAATATCAATTCATCATTCAACCATTGTTCTATGTGTATTGTTTACATATTTTTATTATCATTTTTACTGAAGTAGATATAAATTCCAAGCCATTTTCTGTTATATTCTGGTTGTTGTACTCTGTCCGTACGAGATCCTAAGTATAGTTGGGTGGGCTCCAGTACACTTGTAGGTTACACTGACTTTTATTGGGTTGGTGACACAGATGATCAGAAGCCTACAGTAGGCTACATCTTCCTTCTTGGCTTAAGTCCCATTTTATTGGTCCACTAAGAAGTAGACTGCTATTGCACTTTCTTCCACTGAAGCATAGTATAGAGGTGCACTTTATTTGTCAAATGCTTTTAGAGTTTGGTGTTCTTTAGGATGGACCTACTACACTTTGATGTGAGAACCAAAGTGCTATTTGAATTAGACATAATCCGATACAACATTAGCATACCAATAATAAGCTCCTTATCTTTGTTACTGTCAAACAAAGGATCAGGTTGCAAATGTCTTCACCAAAGCCTTAAAAGAGGCTAAGTTTCTTCAATGTTGCACCTTGCTAAGAGTGAAGGAAGCGACTCTTCAAGGGGGAATAACTTAGAATCTCTGGTTCCTTTCCTTCTTTCTCCCCATTTCCAAGTTAATCTTCAGGGGGATATTAGTGTAACTAATTTCTTGTGTGTGTGTTTTGTCTTGTAGAATTGGTTGGAAACCAATTCTAAATTTCATAGTCTGATAGAATTGGTTACCAACCAACTCTATCTTTTTCATTTGGTTGTATGCCAATCCAAGTAAGCTCTTAAACCTGGCTTGGAAAGGTAGTGCTTGCTCTTGCTTTATAAGTGCAAATCTGCGCTTGTAATCCATTTATATGTAATATCCCCTTTCTAGCCAGATAGCTTGTTTGCAGTGGTTAGCCTATTCACGAGGTCTTGTAGGCTAATTCCAGTGTGTAGGGGCCATTGGTGATGTTGTGTGCTTTCAGTTGCCCTTTTCCGGTGGCCTTTCAGAGCAGTTTGGTCGTCATTGCTATTTTAGTAACTTACTATTTTTAGTAAGTTAGGGTTTGACTAGACAATTTCTGGGTTTTTTTGGGTTTTCTGTTCGGTGAGATGAGCTGTTTTGATCTTGGTGTTTCGGGCTGTCACTTGCTATATTTGGACGCTTACTATTTTTAGTAAGTGTGTGTGTGTGGGATCAGAGTTTGTGCTTTGAGTTAAGTTTCTAGTCCTTGGTGACCAATTCAAAGCATTTGGAACTCAGAGCAGTTATTGGCTATTTTTAACAGTACTTACTATTTATCGTAAGTCAGTTTATTGGGGTTCTGGTTGGGCAAATAGTCCAATATTCTTCTTTGCCAAATTGGGTATCCAGTTCATCTTTTAGTGGCCAGTTCTGGAGGCTATTTTGGGCAGTGGTGCTAGGACTTACTATTTTTAGTAAGTCAGTGTTTTTGCTAGAGTGAGTTTTACGGGCGAATACTTTGGCCAAATGGATATCCAAATCCGCTATCAGATGTTTGTTCGGGCGAATAGCTGCAAATATTTTAATACCTGCAGTTTATTTAAATGAAGTCAAATATTAATTATATTCATAAAGTTTATGACTTTATATTATAATGGGTAATTGTCACTTTTAAAATATTTAAAGTGACATAATTAATTATATTAAGTGGGACGCCCAAAACGACAATTATAAAGTGGAGTATTTAATGTTATTAAATGTTTATTTTGGCCAAGTGAATCGACCCATTGGGAAAAGGTATTAAGATGCAGATTGAGAATCATTTTGGGATTCATGTTTTTGGAATTTGGAGAGCTTTGGCTTTGGAGAAGACATATTGCAAGGAATTGCAAGGGTTTTCAAACCTGCTGGAGATGATCATCTATAGCAAGGACATCCATTTCGATTGTGAGAGATCAATCCTAGTGGATTCGAGGTGTGTGCATCCAGCATTCACAATTGGGCTTCAAGAATTGATATTCCAAGGGTTTTGAATTGCTGATTGGAGAATTATTATCAAATCATTTAAGGAATATTATGGCTGTTGATATATCTTCTATTTCTCTTCCAGCCGTACCATTGCTGTCACATTCTGAGCATTGGTCATCAAATATAGTAAGGGATTTGCTTATCATTGAACAACTTTATTAAATCTGCCCTGCCGTACAGTTGAAGGTATTTTGCAAGCAATTCCAAGGGTGTCGTACAAGTTATTAATTGCTGCTGGTCGTACAGTTGCTAACCTTATATCTGCAGAGAGCTGGCGTGTAATTTTTGGGGTGAATCGCCCCCTTGCTAGGCCTGCGAACACCTCAGATAGGGGCAACATCATTAATACAACACTCAACATTGATTTGTGGCATGGAGAAGTGAAGTTTAGAGGATCTACAAATAATTTACTTATGTCCAGATAGGCTGTAGCTGAGAAATCAGTCTTACTCAGAATTACAAGTACCCCTGGTACTTTGTATTTCTCTTACTCTATATAGTGGGTTTAAATATATGCTATCCATTGTCCATATTTTGAGTTTTGTGAGATTCAAGAAAGTAGAGTAGGTTTATGCTTTGCTTTCATTCCTGCTTTTCCCATATCAAGCATTTCAAAATACAAAACTGCAGCAAACCAAAATCACACAACATCAGAAAAAAGGAAAAAAACCAAATTAGACTTTACCAAAAATCCAAACTAAATCAGGGCAGCTTATTACACTATAATATCAAAGGAAATAAAATTCAACATTTTTGCATTCTATTGAAGTTGTCGAAATTTTGAGCTGGTAATTTTGTGTAAGAGCTGATTTATTAAAAATTATATTCAGCTCAGACAAATTTGAAGTCCAAGTCATGCACTTGCATGAGGATTTTCCATAAGGAGAACCTATAGCAATACAATTTCTAACTAGAATTTTCCAACAATCATCATCCATTAATGCCCGAAATATTCATTTAGTGCAAACAACAATCCCTCGTTCATGACTATCATTGATACACAACCATACATACTCAATAGGGGGGCAACATATGCTAGGACAACCTAGGGAAGCCTGATAACCCATCAATATTGACCTAGAGAAAATCCCTAAGGAGTTTCTCCAATTTACCATAAAGATTTAGGTAGTAGCCCATCGATAAACCATCTTTTTACTAATCCATCGACTGGTGACATCTGCATTTTATCAGCTAGCTGTTTTAGTCTCCTATTATAGTTTTTGACATCCACCTATGGCTTTTTCTTGGTAGCATAAATTTTTGTTATAATTTCAGTGTCATCTCTTAACGGTTGGAATTCATTTATAAATTCCTGCTGCATAGCATCCCATTCTCCAAGGGTTGTGTACTTTCCCTCTTCAAGTACAATTCAATTGCAATTCCTCGCAGTGTAGCAGGAAATAATTGCAACCATTCATCCGGTTGCACTACTCCATTTGCTTTCTATATGGTGGTGCAGGTACCAATAAACTTTTCTAGGTCTTTTTTTCCTTCTCTAGTAAAGGGTGGGCATTTATGCTTGCCCGCTCTATTTGTAACGTTTTCCATTAGGTCTCATTCGACCTCATCACTTGATGATGGTTCTTGTGGAATTCTATCCCACTCCCTTTCGACTGTTGGTGGCTCAACCTCTTGTTCTTGTCCTGGTGCCTCTCTTTCAAATCGTCTTCTTCCCAATTCTTGTGCATCAATGCTTCGCGACCTTCTTCGCCAATAAACGATATGCACTTTTGGTCTTCCTTCCCAAGTATCCATGCATGTTTGCTTTGGTGCCAAAGTCCTATCTCTTGCACCTGTTGGCAAACTCCTCTCTGGTGGCTCAAGTGTTACCATCCGCACTTTGCTTGCTATATTAGCTTCTCCCACTATGCGAATATTCTCCTCGGCTATTTGATCTTGCACCTCATTCTCTGTTGTCAACAACAATGTGTGCCACCTTTCTCTTTCGGCTCTCGGACTCTCGTCATCCAAAGGGTTCCCCACCCTTTCCACTTTTGGTTGCATAAATGCATCTCTACTTTGTACTCCTTGGTTAGCCAGTCTTGCACTTCTCCTTACTGGTTGCTCTACAATTTGTGTTTAATTTTGTCATCGTCGTCCTTGCAACCTTGAATCTATCATTTACCTCTTTGTTTACCATGCTCACTTCTTCTTATCAACCCGAACTTGCTCTAGGCAACTGTGCCAAATGTAGACAGTGATGAGGATTCTCAGAGACGAGGGAATGACAGTTAATGGAAGAAGAAATGGCAATGGTTCTTAGAAGAATACGTTTGTGACGACATGATTCTACTGATGGCAACACAATTTAGACGATAATAATCTGACGACGATTAGTATGTCGGCTCAGCTTCAAATGGTAGCTCCCTATGACGGCATATCCATGATGGCATTTCCTAAGACAGTGCTCAGCATGACGGCAACTGACATGTCGACATCACTTATGATGGCATGGCTCATGACGACAGTCAACATGTCGGCATGATGGCATCACTCAAGACGGTGGTCGGTATGACGGTTCCCCTGATGTCGGTAGCTGGGTCTAGACGACGTCGGGCTGGTCTGTCGGCACTCCAATGTCAGCACTTAGTCTATGACGACACCGGCTCCTATAACTCTACTCGCTCGCTTGAAGGTGATGTGGATCTGATCTCTGCCTAAGCAATCCTACCTGCAACACTTACAACATAGAGACAAGAATCTAGCATAACACCAACATCACTCGGAGACACAAATTGGCACAGGTGAATGAGTTTGCATTATCGATGGCATCATGTACAACTACAGTCTGTGACTGCAACAATGCTACGCCCAGCCTTACGTTGTAACAGTTTGGCATCTCTCCTTTGTACATAGAATTGCTTATGAATGAAATGGGATCCAGATTGAATTGTAAGGGGTCTATTTATATCTTGGCCTTGATAGTTATCAAAATACTTCAAGGTGACATGACAAAACTACCAAAATTGCCTATTCTAAACAACCTTAATCAAATAATAATTAACATAATTGTTAATATTGTACAATGACGGCTGCATTTTACATTTCGTCTGAATTTCCAAACATTTCATTTGACCACATTACATTTTATTTTGACCATATTTTCATTACATTTCATTTGGTGCAAAACGTGTAGACCTTTTTACAAATAGTTTCACTTTTTCTTAGTGTTGTTGTCTACAACAGTTTGGATTCCATCTCCACAATGATATTTTTCCTATCTTTGATTTGTATATTAAGATTATTCAGTTCTTTTTGAGTACCTGAGTCTTCTTGGTTTTAGTCAACTGAGCAATATCGTCATTCACTTGTTTAGCTTTCTACAGATTTTCCTCTGATTCATGCAATCTGCCTTCAATTTCTTGCTTCTTCACAAGGTTCTGTTTCACCAAGTGTTACTGCTTAATCCCTTCAACCAACCAGTATATCAAATGTGCCACAAAATTCATATGGCCATACATCGGAAATAACTCCGGTACTAGTTCTACCTGTTGCCTTCTTCCCTCAATGCTTGTAGAAGATGCATGATTCCCATGACCCAATATGTAAATTTGAGGGGGCTCTAGGTATAGTGTCGGTGTGCCTTGTGGCAGTTTTTCTACCCCTTCCATGGTCTTAATGCTTTCCATTGGTAATTCCCATGGTTGTTCCTGATAAATGCTGGAAATATCGGAATGCCATTTCCCTTTTCCATCCCATTGCACCGGTTTATCAAGCTCCTCTGCCATCAACTGCCACTATTTCCATTGTCTAACTAAATCTACTTCAAATTCCAACCGTATCCTATCCATGGCCTGGGTCAGCTTAGTAAAACAAGCGACAACTTGTTGATTAATGTGTGCCCCAAGTTCTGGTGGATCTTGGAAGTTAGGAACTTCAATCATCACATGCTCATTTGTAAAAACCCAAGTCTACTCACCTGGTTGCACCACATAAAACACACCAAGCAATTTTCAAGGGTAATTTTTTTTTTATTTAAATTCATCATTTCCCTAGATAGAGATTTCATGTTCATAGCAATTAAGGTTCACCCAATGATTCAATAATGTAAAGTTCAATTAGTACAAGGCATATCAACCACTTTTGGGAATTTGAAACTGCTGCAGATAGCCACCCAAGTGGACGAGATTGGCTAAATCCCGTAAAGGTGCCATTTTGTGAATTCGACTTTTCTCATTTGACTTCCTCTTATTTTTGTATGAGGGTCGAACCACGGTTGGGGTTATCCTCTAGGGCCCATAACACCTAAAGGGTGGACGCATACTCTCCCCATCCCTTAGCATAATGAACCTTGACTTAACCGGTCGGCATGTTCAAAACTTTCTATGCAAGGGATTATCGTATATATGCCTAGTGTCTAGCTAATTGCCCTCTTTCCTGGGGTTAGCTAGAGCCATGTCAATACTCTGACCTTGGTCTTGATCAGCTTGTCCATTATGACTCACGTCCATTTGTCCCATACCAAACATCGTGGCAGAACTAGTTTATTTGTCATAGTAGCTCTCTAATAGTCAAATGATACCAACGACCTACAAGAAGCATCCCATACCACCCTTCGTTACTAGTTTTGACTAGGTCACATGTACTGACTTGTTCTGTCAGACTACGGCCGTTCTCGAGCCTTGTTGCATGCTTACCCGCATCTCAACGATTTTGGGTGTTTAACTTCAACCTTTCATCATGTTGCATAAAGGTTTGAAGTATGAAGGTTTATTTCAACATGTTAGTGATTCGAAGCTTCTAAGCAATGCATACATAAGTCACTCCTATTGAAGCCTATCAAATTAAAATCTAATTTTCTTAATCATTTCCACTATATTCAATGTTATTTTCCTCTATGACTAGAAACTAAGGTTACCCTTATTTTAATAGTCTTCTATCATTAATACTTGCAAGCAAACAGTTGACTAACGCTAGCCGGGTTTTAAGAACGCAAAACTTTTGTCATCCGGAAAAATTCAAACGGGCGTTCCATAAAAGTAAAGGTTATGGGTAAATGTTACTACCATACTCTTTCACATGCATAAATTCCTTAACCCAATCTTATGCTGCATAATGGGATAAACCTATGCCCATTAAGAAGAATTTATTTCAAATAAAAGAGTGTCTTTATCCTACACATAATACAATCACTTCGATTTTCTGTGTACAACCAAACCTGAAGTCTCAACTATCGAAGGCTTCTAATATTTTCCACAATCACTCTTAAAACTTGCTATAAGTTTATTTTATGGAGTGCTGCACTCGTTTTTAACATATACAACAATTCATAATGTACCAACTACCATGCAATAAGTTTATAACAGGCGCTAATCTTTGGTTTTTTCAAATGCTGGGAATATCCCCGATGACACTATACTCCAGTTCAACATATAATTCTTTTAATAAAAGAAAAACTAGAATATCCCATATCAAATACATGATAACATGAAACTTTCATTACAGTATTTAAGCATACAGTATTTAAGCATAACTAGCCACTACTATCATCTGGTAAAATGTTACTATCATCTGGTAAAATAAGTAAGACTTTGTTATTTACTAAAAGGGTTTCTTTACATATCAAACTCGGAATACATTTGGCCGCCATAAAAATAAAGAACATGGAAATATTTGAACAGCCAACCAACTCCAACAGTTTGACATATATAATATTTTCAACTGTACAGGTCTTAAATTAAAGAAGGATTACAAAACAACTAATCATCTGCCTTTTGCATAAGAAAATGGCTTCATAGCCAGTCAACTGTTACATAGTCTTTATTTAACCCCGGTTTGCCATTACAGTTAACTTTTATAGTTCAACTACCATTGAAGTATCTTATTCCATTTTTGTTTCTAGTTTCACGTCTTCAGAAGCATATCATTCCGGAAATGAAACATAAAGAAAGGTTTCCTCAAATTCAATATCTTTTAAACTGTAAAGTAATTACGGCGTCTCTTAATACACGATAACAGTTAATTACCAACACAGAAATATGCATTTTGTCTAAATTAGTCTAGACTTTCCTGCTTACTCATGAAAACAAAGGAACTTAGAATACCAATAATATCTTGGACGAGAATTATAACGATCGGAAATATAATATTGCATTATTGCTTTCATTTACCAAGCTGCTATACAATAATTATAAATAAATATCAAGGTTCCACGAGCCTGGGAGACGGGGGACGGGTTTTCGGGGATGGCGGGGGACGGCAGGTCGATTTTAGGGGACGGCTTGGAGACGGCTGGGGGGACGGCTGGTATAATACTATAAAAAATGATTTTTTATAGAAATTTAGAATAATCTACACATTCAAAATTCTACACCCAGCAAAAATGATATTTCATATTACTAATCAATTATGTAAGTGCAGCCATTCATATTCAGATTAGTTACTAACACATAAGTGCAGCCATAATTGAGTCATTTAACATTTTCATGTTCATATTAGTTACTAATTTGCAGCCATTTAATTGTTTCAAGTTCAACAACTGTAACTTGAAGGTTCAACCAAAGATATCAAGTTCAAACAATGTTCAAACAGTCATCATTTTAAGTAATAACAGTCATCATTTTTTCAGCCACCAATGTTCAAACAAAGACTGTCATGTTTAACAATTTTCAGTCACTAACTGTTCAAATATGACAGCAATAAGAAATTTGAAATAGTCCAACCGTGGGGGACGCCCAACCGTGGGGGACGCCCAGCCTTTTTAAAAACTTAAAAATTTAAATTTTTTATTTTTTATTTTATTTTCCCCTTTGGTGGGGACGCCCAGCCTTTTTAAAAACTTAAATTTTTTATTTTTTTTTATTTTCGCCTTTGGTGGGGACGCCCAGCCTTTATAAAAACTTAAATTTTTTATTTTTTTTTATTTTCCCCTTTGGTGGGGACGCCCAGCCGTGGGGGACGGTTGGGCCCCATGGGGGATGCCCAACCGTCCCTAGGGACGGCCCGAGCGTCCCCCATGGGGCCCAGCCGTCCCTAGGGACGGCCGGGCGTCCTCGAGGACGCCCCAAAAAGGGGGACGTCTCGGGGACGGGAGGCCACGAGCCCCGACCATCCCGGGACGTTTCCCGGCCCGTCCCCAAAAGGGTGACGGGGGAAACGTCCCCCTTGCCGTCCCCCGTCCTGGGGGACGTGGGAAACAGGGGGACGTGTCCCCCCAAGGGGGGGGACGCGTCCCCGTGGAACACTGATAAATATCCAAAGCACAACTCTAACCATAGATTCCTATCGAAACACACCATAGAAATCTATCACAATTTGTCCTTTGGTTCACCTACAGTTGAATTGTGACTCAGAATTTCTACAACTTCTCCCACCAAATAAGCAATGAATTCAACAACTGGGGAGACACTCAGAAATATCAGCATAAAGGAATTACAAATATTTTATAACTTTTAAGCTTGGCTACAGGTGTGGACGCCACCCATGCTTCGGGTTTGGACTCCATTCAACTTTGGGTACTATACAGGATACATGCACATATAAAACATGGGACATGACAACTGGGTTATTCTGAAGACCTCCTTGGGTGATATCCCATACTAGAAAACGTATACACAGGGAAACTCTTAATTCAATTACTGGCTCACAAACGTTGTGTCTGATTTTCCTTTGCTCAAATAACGTCCTTCCGCCTCCACATTCACCGCTCAGGGACATAGATGAAGTTATAGAGATCAGATACGGCTCTTTCTTATGATATGCACACTATAATGCATTCTAAATTTACTTGGAAGAAACCAGCTTACTCCCTTTCACTAAGAATTCATTCATGCAAGCAAAATTGGTTATGCATTTCATTTCGTCTTGAATAATCAGGTTGTTTCAGGTACTGTTGGTTATGAATCTGCCACTAGGAAAGGTTTTAGGTCTTTGCGCCCTAGATTCGCCTAGCAGATTGAAAGGCCGGAAGGAAGGAATGCCTTCCGTGCCAATCTCCGGAGAAGGCCGGCTTCCTATGTTTTCTCAATTTAGTTTAGAGTGCTGAAAGAGATTTAAAAGTGCAGAAAGGGATGTAAATGTGATTTACTTCGGGTGAGGGAGATAAGCAGCACAATTACTAACCAGACACTTTTACCAACAACAATCAAAACAATGTATACCTAGAAACATTAGCACTTTCCTATCCTATGTATCCTTTCTATCTTATTCCAAATATACTTAATTGCCAATGCTGAGATCCAGATATGCAAAATGACAGCAATCAAAAAAATAAGCAACATGAAGCAGAAATACTAAAGAAAGGCAGCATACAAGATAGACGCAACTAATGAGCCAAATATACTTTTGAATTAAGAGCAGATGTACAGCTAGAGAAGCTTCTTAACAAGATATCTCCCTTCCCCCCTTTTACAATGAGATGCACTTGCTATTTATAAGATATTTTCCCTCCCAATTACATTTCAAGCGCAGATCCCCAAACCTGCCAAAAGCTGCAAAAGCTGCAAAAAGTGGAGAGATTTGATCTTTGTCGGTCCTCCCTGTACTTGCAGCATGTTCTTTCTTAGTCTCGTACAACTTCTGACAGTCTTGGTCGCTGAAAGGGAGTTATCATTTAGTTTTGGTAGATGGGGTACAGTTTATCTTTCAATGCCCACCCACTCTTTCTTGAAGTCCAACTGGCACGAATTCCAAAACCTGATCTGGAGATGAAGGGAAAATCACCCTCAAACACTTTGTTGACTGCTGCCGAAAATCGCTGAAATGGAGAAGATACGCCCAAAATCGCTGAGAAGCGATGGCGATCTTCGGAATTGGGATCCAAGGCAATCTTTGACTTGAGCTGGAAAGCGCTCACCAAGTGAGCGATTTTGGGATTTTTTGCCTGGCGACGGCGATCTCGGGCACGGGGGAAAAGTTGACCATAACTGCCCTTTCCTATCTTGCTGGATGTCGCTGGAAAAGTCGAGCGATTTCGGGTTCAAAGGGGTAGCGACAACGATCTCGGGCTCAACGCTCTTCTTCTATCTACGCGCTCGAAAGCGCTGCGGCAATGGATGTCGTCAGCCTGGGCCGGCGATCGCTGGCACCTCGAGACTTAGAGTTTTTCTTTTCCTTTTAGGCGCTGTTCCCATAATCGCTGGAAAGCTGGCGCGACACCGGGCGTCGCTAAAAGCGACGGCGATCCCGGGCGCCAACTCATAATATTTTCATAGGCTCCGAAGCGCTTGAAACTCTTGCGCGCTGAGGAGCTTTTCCCTTTGCGATAGCGATCTGGAGCCTGCCTTCTTCTTTCTTGATGCCCCTTGTCGCTCAAAAGTGTTATAGCGACGGGCGGATGGAGTGCGCGACAGCGATTTCGGGCTTCTTAGGACTTAGGCAAATTTGCCACTTTCAAGCATGACCCTTAGTCGCTCAAAAACATGCTCGCGCCAGAAATCGCGTGACAGTGACAACGATTCCGGGGAAGGGCTAACACTTAGCAAAATTTTACAATTTTTTGTGCCATTGCTGGCATCCAAATCTGATGAAAGCTGAGGACTGAAACTGAACCTTTGAAGAAGCAGCAAGAAAAATCAAGATAACAATGAGGAAAGAACAGTGAAGGAGGGAAGCAACAACCTGATGAAATCTGAAATTTTGTACCCCTAGCAAAAATGTGGCAACAAGTACCATTTTACTATGAACATAGATAAAATTTATCAAGACTTCATTGCATAACACTAAAAAATGAATAGATTGCATGCAATGATAACAAACACCACTTCATAACAAATATAACCTTACAAGGCTTGACAGAAGATACAACGACAGTGAACATGCTAATCTTTGAATGTTATATTTCATTTCAATAGTTATTTCCATATTTTCCACTGTACAAAACAAGCATTCTCTTTTTGCACGCAAATTGTTTCAAACAATATTCCACACAGTCCAGAAAAATGAAAGCAACAACCTTACTTGGGAATTTTGCGACAATGCCAAGTCTTCTTTCCAAGTGTCTATTCCACTAAATTCCACCCGCTAATACAGTGCAGACTACTCTCCTAATTTTCTTTTATAAAAATAGAACTTCAGAAAGAAAATGAACTCCCACATTTACCTAACATGCAAGTAAGATATCCTCTCCCTCATTCTTTTCCTCCGAAAACCGGGGGCCTCATTCCACTCAGATTACATGCATAAATTCAAGCCGCATTCGCACAACAACCATCATGACAAAAGCATCCCAAGTGGAGTTTTTCGTTTCAATTTGTTTTCAGATTACTGTTGGTTACGAATCTGCCATGAGGAAAGGATTTGTTGTTAATGCGCCCAGATTCGCCCACCATATTGAAAGGCCGGAAGGAAGGAATGCCTTCCGTGCCAATCTCCGGAGAAGGCCGGCTTCCTGTGGGGGTTTTGTGTTAAGATAAGAGTGCAGGGAAAGAGATAAAAGTGCAGAAAAGAGATTCCAAATGTGATTGGAGTTGGGTGGGGGGAATAAGCAACACGGCAACGAATCAATCACCACTACTAACAGCATTCATCTACAAACATACATTGAAACTACAGCTATCAACGATCCTATGTATCCTCTATCTATGCATTCCAGGAATACTTGGCCACCAAATGCCGGAGTCCAGAGTTCAGTACAACAGCAAGCAATGACACAAGAAACATGAGGCAGAAATGACAAGGAGAGGCAGCATACAAGATAAAAGACAGTAAGCAAGAGCCAAGTATATGCTTGTATTTGAGGCAAACGCACAGCTACAATTGTTCCCTAGCAATATATTCCCCTTCCACCACCTTACAATGAAAAAGTGGTGGGTATTTATAGCCCAATTTCCCCCCGATTACATTCATGGGCACAAAGTCCCAAACAAGACAGTAGCTGACACGAGCGGCTGAGGAGCTGCTGATGCTGACTTCTGTCGGGCAGGACTGTACTTGCAGCATGGTGTCCCTGAAGGCGGTACAGCTACGTGGCAGCGCGTTGGGTCAAATCTTCGGTCAGCAGGAATGCGGGTAGGTGCGGCAGATGGCACTTCACATCGGCTTTAAATGGTGACAGTTGGCGCCGGTAGTGTAGCCCATGCTTTGTCCTTGCCCGGTCAAGTCTTGGCTCGAATCCCGAAGATGGATACTTGTCGGATGCTGATGTATGACACGTGTCTGCCTTGAAAGGCAGCTTATCCAACTTCGCCCAGGATTCGGGCGCTATCGGGTTGCGCAGTTTGAAAACAACGCAGTTGGAAGGCCTTCTTGCCTTAGCATTCTCTGAGTTGGCTTTACCCAACTGCGCACCGGTCAGAGGGCGCACTCCGACTTCGCTGCGAAGTCGGGTGTCGCACCGATGCTTGCTGTCTTCTTCCGCTGTTCGGACTGCGCACTGGAAAAGGGGCGCACTCCGACTTCGCCGCGAAGTCGGGTGTCGCCCAAGACTTAGCCGTTTCTTTCGCCGCATCACTCTCATAGTGCGCCCAGAAGAAGGGCGCACCCCGACTTCGCCGCGAAGTCGTGTTGCGCCCGACACTTAGTCAGATTTTGCTTTGATCCTGCTCGCTTGCGCACTTCGGGTTCCCTACTGCGCTCCAACTGAGGGGCGCACTCCGACTTCGCTGCGAAGTCGGGTGTCGCCCCAACACTTACATTTTTCAAGGAACACCTCTGAAATTTTACTGGGGGAAGAAAGGGGGAAAGAAGAAGAGGGAATGAAATTGCGAGGAAGAGGGAGAAAGGGAGAAATGAAGAAAGGGAAAATGAGGAGAAGGAAAGGAAAAGAGCAGCTCACTTGCATAAACCAAAAACATGGCACCCCGTGCAAAATGTGGCAACATTCCTGGCGGCTCGCGGGGTGTCGAGCTCGCCTCGACGCAAAGAACCATGCCTTTATCCTTTGGGTGCAGAGGAACTTCCTTCCCCTGCCTTCTGCTGCTCCGGTCGCTTCCCTTGGGGCAACTGTTCTTCTTCAGGTTCACTTTCACCAGTTGCCTCCTCGGTCTCGCCTTCTGAATCTGAGGGTTCTCCACTTTCGGCCTCCCGCTTGCTTATGCGTTCGAACGCAGCCTTAGCTTGATCCCAGACTGCGGCTTGGAATGGTGTGGGGTCGCTGATCTCCCTGAGTACTGCGTGGAATGCAGCGACCGCGTGCAGGTCAATGGTGTTATATCTTTTTCCCAACTCCTCAAGGGAAGAGTTGATTTTGCAGTACTTTGACACCATTTGGGTGACCTGAACTTCTTGAACTGGCTCTGTCCAGCTATCAATTTCAGCTGTATCTGTCTCGAAGGACAGCCAATTCTTTTTAACCTGCTCAAGGGTGAGAAACTCGCCATCTCTGACGTAGCTCGGGCACCCGTGCTTGGACAGAATGTGAAAGGGCGCCAGGAGAATGTGTCTTTCATGCTCTAAGGCGTCCAGCGCCTTCCTGGCCGTTCTGATCTTTTCTGTCCTGGCAAAATAAGTGTGCAAGGTTACCCTTGCATCTGCCCACTCTGAGGCAAGTTGGGACATGGGGGCGATTTGGAAGCCTTTGCGCTCTAATTCCTCGAGTTTCATAGCCAGGTCTAGCCATTGCCTCGCCTGGTGTTCGGCTTCCTCTACCACAGGCTTTCCCTGGGCAGACACTTCTTCAATCCTGGATACGAAATCCATAACTGATAAGGACTTAACAAGGTTGGGCTTGCAACCTTGTAGCAGACTAGCGCGCATCTCCTTTGCTTTGCTCTTGGAAAAGGCCGTCGCTTGTGATGCTTTCTCTGTAAGCTGCGATCGCGCTCGTTTCAGCCGAATCTTGCAGCTGCGAAACCTCGCTCTAGCGCCGCTTTCCTTTCTTCCGACAGCCGCTCGATCGCTCGCTTCGAACCGCGGCCTCCTGCTGAGAGGCGGCCAGATGAACCTTAAGTTTGTCTATTTCTTGTTGCGCTGACCCCAACTGCGCAATAGCCCTAACCAAGTCCTCCTCAAGCTGCCTTGTGGTATTCTGCAGCTGGAAAAGCGCCTCTTGGGTCTCGAGATGCTTGACAAGGAGATTGTCTGTTCTACGACGAATACCACGGATCTCGTATTCCTCGTTGATGTCGTCAAAGTTCTTCTCCTTCGTCTGAAGCTCATAGTCAGCCTCGGTCATGTCACAGAGAGGCTTCTTCACCTTTGGGACCAACTTTTCTATTGTAAGCACTCTCCGATCTAGGTCAAACTTCGTGCGCTTGACCGGGGCGGCTATCTCCTCGGCCCTTCTCGCGCTTGACGCCCTGGAGAAAAAAGGCAGATCCCCCCACGGCTCTTACTGCCAGAGGCTGGTCCTCGGTGATACTCATGAAATCGAGGTCTTCCAACGCCTGGGCTTGCTGCGGCATTTTCCCTGCGAACAGTGAAGTAGGAGGGATTCCAGAGGGGGTAGCAGCCTTTGAGGGCGACCGGGTCCTAGGGGTGACAGGAGTCTGAGTGGAGAGCACCGGTAGGGTTTCGGACGGCTGGGGCAAAGGATGCGGAGATGAGGGAGCAGCTTCAGCACTGGCTGCGGGTGAAGGCTCTAGGGTTTGGCTCAGTGATTGGAAGGCGTTGGGATCCTGAGCAAACTGGTCAAATGAGTGCAGGTCTCCAGACGGCGGGGTAGCTTGGGAAGCGGAAGACACGGCTACGGCTTGCCTTGATGAGGTGGGAGATGGGGCTTTTGCAGGGCTGACGCGGACTTGGGGAACAGAGGACGTACCTGCGGGCTCCGCCTGAGCCGTCGCTGGAGGGATGGTTGCAGCCTGGATGTCTGCTTCTGGTTCGGGGCTGTCCAAAGAGACAACCTCCGGCGCTGCTGCTTGCGACTGCTCTGCGGCTGATTGTTGTACTAGCTCCTTAGGCCGCTTGGTCCTCTCGACCTTCTTCTTCTTCTTCTCTCCCGGCGCCGTGGCTAGTCCAGAAGGAAGAGACAATATAGGGGCGGCAGGCGCTGATGTCCCCACGGTAAACTTGTACCTGGGTCGTGCTGGAAGAATGCCTGCCGCACTTGGTCTACTAGCTGGCAGCGCGGACGCCTTTTCTGATGGAGGGGCCAGCTCAGGAGTTGACCTTTCTGAACTTTGCGCCGCTTCGGGCACTGCCTCAGGAGCTACAGGCTGCATCGGGCCCACTTGGCAGCTTGTTGGAGTCGCGCTGGAAGTCGCGGGAGTTGACGATGGCTGAGAGGTGGCCCTTCTTTTATACCTTATATTTGCGCCTCGGGGAACGCAATTGCGAAATTCGAAGGGCTGCCACGTGTCGACGTGTTGGTCATAAAGTGCCGAAAACTCATCGTCAACGACAAGGTTCCTCCGGCTTGATTTATCGTGCTGTGTGCGACACCTCATCTTCCAACATTCGAGGATTTTGTCCTTATGCCAATTGAGTGGCGCCACCTTAGCGAGGAATCTTTTGAAGCCAGCCGACTCCATCCGATGATCCGGGTTTCGCTCTGGATCGTAGGTGACCTCTTCGCAGTAAAACTCATGCCATGGTGGCCATGATTGCATCAAGTGAATGCGCCAGTGGAGGTCTGCACCTGTCCTGTTTCTTCTTTCCTTCATGATTTCAGCTCTAGGACAGATGTGAGTGAATTTTCCCCGGACCCCGATGGGGTCGTACTTCCAGCATTGCGGCAACATTATCAAGCCCATATCAATGAGCTCCCGCTCAAGATAAACGTGCTGCCCGATTTCGAAGACTTGAATATTGGCCCAGGTCATAGGATATTGAAATATGTGACCTTTCTTTTTGCCCTGGCCAAATTCTTCTTCAACGTAGTCCATCTGCCGAGCAATTTCCATCCCGAACTGATGGTCAGTGCAGAAGTAGGGCAGCAAGCACGGCTTTCCCTTGAACCCGTAGATTCGGACAATGATGCCCTGAGTCAGCCTGAAGGTATCCCCGAACTCATTGTTCCACAGATACTTCGTCAAGGTCTCCGGTGGGCGAGACGCGCCACGGTTGAACAATCCCATAACCTGACCCATAAATTGAATATTAAAATCATAGAATGAGCCCTTCCAGTACAGGACCTCAGTCCACTCGTACACGGGGAGCGGCTCTCCTTGTTCGCTCACTTTCTTCAGGCCAGGGACGTTCATCCGGTAATGCATGTGATACAGGCATAGCCATGTGAGGAAGGAGCAAAACCGGAAGTCCGTCGACTGCTTCTGCTGCAGTCTAACCAGGCTCGAGTGTATCGCATATGCTAGCCAATCCGCCCAGTCGAAGAAGATAGGGCGCTTTCCACTTTTCTGCGCCGTGGAGTCGTAGAACTCCCCGTGCAAGATACACTCGGCCATCGCCAACTGGAAAGGCCGCACCGTTCTGTCAGAGTCGCAGCCGAGGACCCATGCCAGGATGATATAGATGTATCTGTTTTCAAATCGATCCAGCGGTATGGGGCCAGTCGGCCACTGTCCAGCCGCCAGCGGAGTCTTTAGTTCTGAGTCCAGAAACTCTCTCATCCGCTTCGTCTGAGAGAATCTGCTGGTCTGCTCATCTATGTTCACCCTTCTGATAATTGCGTCGGGGTTGTACTGAAGCCCTGGGGCGAACGCTGGCTGAACGCTCTCTCGGAAAAGAGTGAACAACACCCTTCCTTTGTTGTCGCAGACCTGCCGCGCAGCTGGTTTATAGTATTCAACAATTGCTTCAACCAGCTCCGGGCACCAGTGAGTCGGAGGGCACAGGAACCAGTAAAGGTTTGACTTATACGCAGCTCCGAGGTGATGGGAAGGCGAAACCTTATCCACCCACTTTGCGATGTTCAGACGCAGCTTCGAGAGACTGATGGAAAAGGAACCATCCTTGTATCCAGACAAGCGATTGATTGGTGGCGGCGGAGTCTGGCCAACTACGCGCCTCTTCGTTCGGGATTTTGCTTTCTTGTCCTTCTGCGGCGCTGTGCTCTCATGAGCGCTAGATTCTGGAGACTCCTCGGCTTCGCGCGGTTCTTCACTAGATTGCGCCTGTACGGGCGCTTTCCCCTTGTCCATCCTTGTCGAAACAACAGAGGCAGGAACTACGGCTTCAGAACTTGTCAGCTTTATTCCTTGCAGTCAGGGAGTCAGCTCGAACAATATGAATTTTTCTGGCTGCGCCAGGGTCCTTTTTGTAGACAGTGACTGCAACATTAATGGCGCGAGGGGGGGGGGAGTTAGGGCACTTAACTTTGGGTTGGTGGAGGCGTTATGATTTTGGCGGCCGCGCATGGGCTTTTTCGAAAAGCGTACTTTATTAGTCGTTGGCCCAAAACGCACCTTACCCTTTAAATGCATCTTTCTTGGTAACTGCGCAATCATTTAAAACCCCTTGAACGTTGTGCCGCTGCTGACGTCACCGCCAACATTCGGGCACACTTTTCAAAGAACCCTTTTAGCCCACAACCCAACTTCGCCCTGTGCCGAACTTCGCCCTGGGCCCACACTTATGATTTTGCATGTTTTCCGTGGTGAGCCATTCGGACTTCGCCCGAAAAACGGGCGCACTTCGGACTTCGCCCGAAAAACGGGCGCAACCCGACTTCGCCCGGCAACAGGGGCGCAGTCTGACACTTGGCATTTCCTTGTAGCCTGCTACCCAACTGCGCCCTTTGGAGAGGGCGCAACCCGACTTCGCTGCGAAGTCGGGTTGGGCAGCCACACTTAGACATTTTAGCTCTTTTTTCAACCGCTTTCTTCCCTACTTCGCACCATTCGATGAGCGCTACCCGACTTCGCTGCGAAGTCGGGGATTTGCCTCAGACTTACTTGGGCTACTTGGAAAACTAAAACTAAAAAACAACTGAAATATTTACATGCTGAAAACTGAAAAATGCGGAAGGGAAATCTGTACAAGGAAGGACCCCTTCGGGTGCCTTCAGTGGTGGTACATTTTCAGGTGGAACCCGTTGACGGGAATGGGGAGAGGATGTCCCTCCATGTCCCGAAGCACATATGCATTGAACTGATTCACCCGGGCAATCTGATATGGGCCCTCCCAGAGGGCATCAAACTTTCCATGGTTGCCGGGTTTCGCCTTCAACGAGTCCCATTTCAGCACCAGGTCCCCGATTTTGAAAACTCGGGCAGTGGTGCCTTTTGCGAACCAGCCTTGGGTTGCTTCAGCATGCTTGGTGAAGGCCTGGTACGCTTTCTCTCTGTCTTCCTCCAACTGCAAGCTTGGCAAAGTCTCGTCATCTACCGGATCCCCGCTGCCTCTCTCTTCATCAAGCATCCAGAGAGCGGGTATTTCAATGTGAGTTGGCAAGACAGCTTCTTTGCCATATACGAGTGCATAGGGGGACGTTTTGATGGACTTTTTGAATGAAATTTTGTCCGCCCATAGCGCCCGATCCAGGAGTAGGTGCCAAGTCCTCTTGTTATTCTCTACTGTCCTTCGGATGATCTTCAGTAGATTCTTGTTGGTGGACTCGACGAGACCGTTCCCTTGCGGGTAGTAGTTGGAAGACATCTTGTGATAGATGCCAAATTTGCTGGTGTACTCCGTGAGTACAGCGCCTGCGAACCCCGGACCATTGTCCGTTACTATTGACTCGGGGACCCCGAAACGGGTAATCAGGCTCTCAAGGAATCTGATGACCGTCTCCTGGTCAGCGTTCTTTGTGGGGATCGCCTCTGCCCACCGTGTGAAGTAGTCGGTGGCGGTTAGGATAAACTTATGTCCCGCTGCAGAGTTCGGCGTAATCACCCCGATAAAGTCCAGACCCCATTGCTGAAACGGAGTCTCGGCTTGGATCGGTTGAAGAGGCAGGGGTGCTTTTCTGTTTCTGCCAGCAAATCTCTGGCATTGATCACACTTGGTACAGACCGCATGCGCGTCTGTAAATAGAGTGGGCCAATAGTACCCAACTCTGATTATTTTTAAGGCCGTAGGCCTTGCAGAATGGTGACCCCTAGGCATCCCGGAGTGAAATTCTCCAAGGACCCTAGAGTGGTCTGATTTTCTGACGCACCGCAACAGGATGCCGTCAATGTTTTTAAAGTAAAGCCCCTCGGGGCGAAGAGTGTACTTCAGTGCACCTAGCCGAAACCTCCTTCTTTGTGAGGCATTCATGTGGTCTGGACATCTTCCGGTGCATAAGTATCTCACCAGGTCATCTGTCCAGTCGCACTCCTCGAGTAAGGAGTTGGCTAGGTTGATGCGTGTTGCTGGATCCTCCCACTCGCAGCGGATATCTCGGCCGCCGCGCTTCGGGCTAGCTCCCGGCACAAGGCTCGGCCTCTCGATAAGCTTGGTTGGCCGCACTTCGATGTCGAACTCCCGGATTTTAGCAATCCATCCTGCTCTCTTGTGACCCGGCTCTCCTTGTATAATGAAGCTTCGAACGTCCGAGTGGATCACAAAGACAGTGATCTTGCTCTGGGAGACAAAGTGCCTGAACTTTCGGAGAGATTTCATGACAGCGTGAACCTGCCGCTCTATAAAGTTGTACTTTTCTTCGTGTGGTCGGATCACTTGGCTCAGGAACGCTATGGGGCGCTCCTCGCCATCATCTCCCTTTTGGGTCAGGACTGCGGCGTAACTCTCTGGTTCTCCCACCGCGTACAAGATGAAATCCTTGGAGTAGTCCGGGTTTATCAACACCGGTGCTTGTGCAATTCGAGCTTTGATCTCCTCGAAGGCTTGCCCCCTTTCTTCAGTCCATAAGAATTCTGCGTTCTTTTTCAGCAACTCGGCCATAGGCTTGATTACCTGTGCGAAGTCTGGTATGAACTTCCGCACGAAGTTGATTTGGCCGAAGAAGGACTGCAGCCCTTTCTTGTCGATTGGGGCGGGCAAGCGGAGGAGGGCCTCTGCTCTATCAGGGTCTATGGCTAGGCCTTTCTTGGAGATGACATGCCCCAACAACTTTCCTTCTTTTACCGCGAAGACAGACTTCTTCGGGTTTATGGAGATGCCGAATTCACGACACCTTTCGAATATTTGCCGCAGGTGGGGAACATGCTCTTCTCGCCTGTGAGAGAATACAGTCATGTCATCCAAGTAGATGACAATCACTTTGTTGAGCAGCTCTCTGAAGGCCAGGTCCATGGCTCTTTGGAATGTGGCGCCAGCATTGGATAAGCCGAAAGGCATGCGCTGATAGGCGAACGTTCCCCATTTGGTGGTGAACGCCGTCTTGTGCCGGTCCTCATCCTTGACCCATATCTGGTTGTAGCCGGAAAACCGTCTAAGAGGGAAAATCTCCCCGGGCTCCAAACAACTATATGGAGGATCTGATCGATCTGGGGAAGCGGATAATGGTCCTTGAGGGAGGCCCGATTCAGATTTCTAAAGTCCACGCAGAGACGAATGTCTCCGTTCTTCTTCCTCACGGGAACCAAGTTCGCAACCCAGGATGAATGCTTGATGGGGTAGATGATTTTGGCCTCCAACATCTTCAAGAGCTCGGCTTTCATCATGGCCTCGATTTTCGGATTGACGGCCCTCTCGCTTCTGCCGAAATGGCTTGGCGCCATCTTCTAGCTCAATGGTATGCTGGATTACATCTCTCGTCATACCCCTTCAAGTCCCGGTAGCTCCAGCTACTATGTCGTGGAACTCTCGACACAATGCTCTGATCCGCTCGAGTTCCTCTCGTGGTGCGCTCTGTTCCAACCTTGATTGATTTTCCAGGTTCTAGCTCCAGGTCGGCGTATCGCTTCGGGTCTACTTTGATCCTGTGAGATATGGCTCGTCATTCTGATCAAATAGACTCTCAAGAGTAATCAGTCCTTTTGGGACATGATTATTTTTCAATCGTATCAACCCCTCATATTGCTCGTCATCATGGTCTCTACCTTCGATTGAACATGCTTCATTTACCAAAAATGTGACGATCTCCTCGTCACGATCAAACACCCGCCAGTGGGTGTCCTTATCGTGCACGTAAGGCCTGTAAATGGTACGAACCGGCTTCGGCTTCTGGATAGTGTCATCAGCCGGAACGTACCTGGCTCCAACAGACGCCAGAATGTCAGCATGCTTGTTTTTCTCGCGTGAAATAGCCTTGACATTCAACGAGTCAAAAGACTCCATCAAATCCCGATTTCGGTACGCCTTGAGATAGTGCTTTTTGGAGGCGCACTTGTTCGTGATCTGGTGGCACACCAGCTCTGAGTCGCCGAAGATCTGTAGATGTTTAATCCCTAGCCTCTCCGCCTTTCGCAAACCCAAGCACAGGGCTTCGTACTCCGCCGCGTTGTTGGTACAGCTCCAAGCCAGCCTGTAGGTGTAATCCTTCTGGATCCCGGTTGGGGAAACCAAAAGTACTCCAAAGACCGGCGCCATTTTTGCATCGTGCGCCGTCAAAGAAAAGCTTCCACAGCTTTTCAGGTGCAGGTCCCACTTCTCTTCTGGCCGACTTGTCAAGCCTCTCAGGCTGAACAATAGTGTAGCAGCCTTGCTCAGTTTCAATCACGGCGTTGAAGTCCCGCAAGGAGAATTCATCTTCTACTTGCAGCTGCTCGAGAGCTTGCTCCGTCATGTCCACTGTCACCGCTTCTTCCTCCGTCACCTGAACCATGCAGTCCTCGTGCTCTTCTCCGGTATCTTCTCTACTAAGTAAGTGGAAGGCTTCTCATTGAAAATCTTCAGTCTCCTTCCCTTGAAGGGCACTTCCATGTGCAAGTAGTCCAGAGACAGATACTCCTCCCAACTTCGCAGTTGAACTCCCTGGAGAGACACATGCCGAAGTAGGGTTCCAAGTCGACGACCACAACCTCTTGGATGACCACGATGTCGAGAGCTTTGTGCAGCCGAATAGGGATGTCTTTAATGACACCGACTGTCTTGACAGGGGTGCCGTCTAGTTGCAGCACGCCTTGGCTGCTCCTTGTGTACTCCATCCCGATTTCGTCGCAGACGGCTCTCGGCATTACGGTCGTGGAAGCACCGTAGTCCACCATACGCTTATGCACTATGTACCCTTGCATCCGTAATGATAGATAGAAGGGAGGTGGTCTGTTCTTCCCGGTGCCTGAGACTGTTAGGGGTTGCACCAGAACAGCGGGTTGTATCTGCTTGCCATTCTTCATGATCTTCAGAGATTCCCGCAGCAGATCAACCTCGGCCTGGGAGCTGAAGAGCATCGTACATGCCGATCCTTGCGGGGGTTCTCTTCAACTCGTCTACTATGCCGTAGCCCGAAGTGCTAGCTCCTTCCGCTTCTTTTGCCAGCTCATACTTCGTCCGGCATCGCCGAGTGGCCTCAACTCTCTCGTCTCTTGGTCGAGACGGATATCTCAGCCTTCTCCCCGAGCTTGTTCTTTGGTTTCAGCTGGAGGCTGAGCAGCGGGAGCTTTAGCCGGAAGAGCTTTGGCTATGGGAGGCTTGACCGCGGGAGTCTTCGCCGGAGGAGTCTTCTCTTTGGCTGTGTAGGGCCACAACCTCTTGTAGGGTGGTAGCTCCTCAGGTTGCGCCTTATCTCTTCTGGCGTACACCTTTAAGGGTTTTGCTGCAGCTTCGGCAGACTTTCTGCTTTCCTTGGCAGGAGGCGGCATCGGAACTTCCTCTGAAACGGCGAAATTACTTTCGTCGCCCAGGATCATGTAGAGTTCTTCGTCCTCTATGGCGCTGCCGGCCAAGGTCTGGAGGTAGTGTTGATGCAGAGTACAATCTTCCTCGGCATGCGGGTCATTGCACGTGGTGCACCAGTTGACCTGGTCAGGAGTACCAGGTTCGTCTTCAATGGCAGCATTCCTCGGGGGAGGCCGCCTTTGCAATTGTTGCTCGGGGGCCGATCTTTTGTCAGCGCGGGGCGGATATGGCCTCCTTGGAGCCAGGTCCATCTGGGCCTGCTTCTTTTTCAGGACAGTCATGTCGTTGGACATGGTGTGGTAGCCAGAGGCCAGAGCCCGTACCTCCTGAAGGATTTGATTCTGAATATCATGGTCCGGAGGCGGCGACAACTGAACTGGGGGAGGCAATGCAGCCAATGGAGGAGGAGTTGAATATTGTGCATGCTGCGGGGGAGCAGGAAGTGCTGGAAAACGCGGAGGACGAGGAGGCGGATAATGAATTTGCGGCGGGCCGTAAGGATTCACGACCGGCGCCGGATTCCATTGTTGCTGGGGTTGCTGTCCCGAAGTGGACGGCTCCGAACCGTAGTCGATGGATACTGCGATCGGGGAAAATCAGGGTAGATGGGCGGCTGTACTCTGTGCGGAAGCCTGCCGATGGAAATGATATCCATTTCAGCTTGTTGGGCAGCCTCGTACAGAGCGGGGAACGTGTTGATTCTGGCAACCTTCAGCAGCAGGCAAATGTCTGAGTTGAAAGATCTCGGTAGTAGTAGGCGGCCTGACCTGCTGACGGTCGGAGTTCGCGAGGCACTTGTTTCCAAGACCTCGCAAACCCGATGTTGAAGTCCGACACCTCCTCTTGGGGGTGTCTCTCGAATACTTTGGAACCGATGCAAGAAAGGAAGAGGGATCAGCAGACTCGTTGCATCCTTTCACGAGCCTCGCCGGCTAACCGTCGCCACCCCGTGATGGATCCCTCCGGCGATGATCTCCACCAAGAGAGAAGCTTTCCCCTTAGGGAAAGGGCCAGCAGACGGGTCTTCACACTTTCGTCGCAATGGAGTGTAGCGCAGCCAGGGCGAGAATGTCCTGGATGTGTTCATACGCCGTCTTGCCGTAGCCGTCGTACGTAGGGATAGACTTTAAGGCAGCAGGGGGCACAACTTGTTGTCCGACTAGGGCCAAGGGCCCCGTAGAATCCACCGCCGGGAAGAGGTCATCATCATCTTGATGATCAGCCATGTCTGCTTCTGACCCGGTAGTGTACTCGGTATCGGAACTGTCCGAAGATGTGGATTCTTCTTCGGCCTCAACTTCTTCAATTTCAGCCTCGGCCTCTTGGATTTCTTCTTCGCGAGCTTGATAATCAGCCAGCCTGACGCGCTCGCCTGGAGCGTCAATGTCGATTTCGTAAAAGTCAGGCGGGTTTCCCGGATTCCTTGCTCGCCACCTTCTTGTTTGCATGAAGGCGTTAGGACCGGTCTTCACGGACTCAGAGAGTGTTCATATAATTGCAGAGTCGCCAGGTGCTCTGATTTTGAACAGCAATGAAGCGAGCACTAGTACTTCGATTCCGGTTTGGGGGTGGGAAACTTCCATGTCCCACCGGGCGTGCCAGGGAAACTGTTGGTTACGAATCTGCCATGAGGAAAGGATTTGTTGTTAATGCGCCCAGATTCGCCCACCAGATTGAAAGGCCGGAAGGAAGGAATGCCTTCCGTGCCAATCTCCGGAGAAGGCCGGCTTCCTGTGGGGGGTTTTTGTGTTAAGATAAGAGTGCAGGGAAAGAGATAAAAGTGCAGAAAGAAATTCCAAATGTGATTGGAGTTGGGTGGGGGGAATAAGCAGCACGACAACGAATCAATCACCACTACTAACAGCATTCATCTACAAACATACATTGAAACTACAGCTATCAGCGATCCTATGTATCCTCTATCTATGCATTCCAGGAATACTTGGCCACCAAATGCCGGAGTCCAGAGTTCAGGACAACAACAAGCAATGACACAAGAAACATGAGGCAGAAATGACAAGGAGAGGCAGCATACAAGATAAAAGACAATAAGCATAGCCAAGTATATGCTTGTATTTGAGGCAAACGCACAACTACAATTGTTCCCTAGCAATATATTCCCCTTCCACCACCTTACAATGAAAAAGTGGTGGGTATTTATAGCCCAATTTCCCCTCGATTACATTCATGGGCACAAAGTCCCAGACAAGACAGTAGCTGACACGAGCGGCTGAGGAGCTGCTGATGCTGACTTCTGTCGGGCAAGACCGTACTTGCAAGCATGGTGTCCCTGAAGGCGGTACAGCTACGTGGCAGCGCGTTGGGTCAAATCTTCGGTCAGCAGGAATGCGGGTAGGTGCGGCGGATGGCACTTCACATCGGCTTAAATGGTGACAGTTGGCGCCGGTAGTGTAGCCCATGCTTTGTCCTTGCCCGGTCAAGTCTTGGCTCGAATCCCGAAGATGGATACTTGTCGGATGCTGATGTATGACACGTGTCTGCCTTGAAAGGCAGCTTATCCAACTTCGCCCAGGATTCGGGCGCTATCGGGTTGCGCAGTTTGAAAACAGCGCAGTTGGAAGGCCTTCTTGCCTTAGCATTCTCTGAGTTGGCTTTACCCAACTGCGCACCGGTCAGAGGGCGCACTCCGACTTCGCTGCGAAGTCGGGTGTCGCACCGATGCTTGCTGTCTTCTTCTGCTGTTCGGACTGCGCACTGGAAAAGGGGTGCACTCCGACTTCGCCGCGAAGTCGGGTGTCGCCCCAACACTTAGCTGTTTTTCTGCCAGACCACTCTCATAGTGCGCCCAGGAAGAAGGGCGCACCCCGACTTCGCTGCGAAGTCGGGTGTCGCCCCTGACACTTAGTCAGATTTTGCTTTGATCCTGCCTGCTTGCGCACTTCGGGTTCCCTACTGCGCTCCAACTGAGGGGCGCACTCCGACTTCGCTGCGAAGTCGGGTGTCGCCCCAACACTTACATTTTTCAAGGAACACCTCTGAAATTTTACTGGGGGAAGAAAGGGGGAAAGAAGGGGGAATGAAATTGCGAGGAAGAGGGAGAAAGGGAGAAATGAAGAAAGGGAAAATGAGGAGAAGGAAAGGAAAAGAGCAGCTCACTTACAGAAACCAAAAACATGGCACCCCGTGCAAAATGTGGCAACAATTACCTTAGCACTTAAACAATAGTCATATGCACACAATCGAAGCATAATTCAAGGATACATTTCAATTTTTATTTTAATTTACATCTAGTATTATTATCTGAACTTTTAGCTTTCATTTTATAAAGTAATAAATACATAGACATATTAAATTCATTACCAAACTTATTAAAGAGTGGCTCCCATGTCCATATGCAAGCCACATTTCTTGTCAAACAACAAACACATAATCAACATAAACACATTCATAATGCAAAATACTCACAATGCACCTAAATTATATGCAATTTATGTGAGCTTTCATGTACTCACGAGCCGAATCATCACTTCCCTCTTACCTTTTTCATCAACCATCTTTTGTCCGTCGAAGGCATATACCTGGCCTTTCATGCACAATGACTATCAACAATATCACATTCCATAGAAAAGATAAGTTTATTCCATCAATATATCAGCTGACTATGGTCGTGCGAGGAGTGTTGTTACATCATTCAAGCCATCATCTTCTTCATCAATTCCTTCCTCATTTGAAATTTTCTCCTTTCCTTTGCTTGACAGATCAATTGGTTTCGTTGTTGCTTTGCCTTCCATGATTGCCTGCTTTTTCAGTGCTTGATGTGACTGGCTACTTTCTACTATAGCTGATTCTGATTGTCCAAAGGGCCTTTCCTATTGTGGATCACCTTTCTGCTTGGCTAGCAATTCTTGTTGTCTGGAATTTTGCCCTTCATCTACTGATATGGGATTCATTCAAGTTCGTGACTGTTGACTTGCTGCTCCCATTTTTGTTGGTGTTGGTTCTTCCCTCTTCTCATGTTGTTCACCCTTTTTCTTTCCAGGTTCCACTGTTTGTTTAGTCTCTTCCACCTCTGTAGCAGCAAGCATTTCCTCAAATGAATAGGCTCGTCATGCTTGGGTGACTAAGGTCTTCTCATACTGAAAATATGAGCGTTTGATTGGTGATGCCAATGGATCAATGTATTGTGCTTCAGCCATAAATTCTAGGTCCAACTTGTACACTATTACTTCCTTCTAGTGGAGCTATATTAAAAGGTTCCGGAATTTCGAAATCCTCTTCTTGCAGATTTTTGAACCGTGTTTCTAGTGGTATACTTGCTGAAGCCTCCAATGTTTGCTGAATGTCACGCACCACAACCTGGATTTTTGCAATTTTTTTGGCTCTAACCTTTTGAACTGATCTTGGCAATGGTAATCATGACGGTATTGATGGTATGAATTTCCTCTTCTTTTTTGATGGTGATACAACTTCCTCCTCTAATTCCTCTAAGGGCTCCTCTAAGAGTGAGGCTTTGCTGAATCGTTGTTTCATTCTTTGTCCTTTTTGGAGTGTTCTTTTGCTAAGGTTTTGCATCCATCCACCTTAGTATTGTCGGTATTAACTCGGGTAATGCTCTGGAAGGATCCAGTCGGGGAATTTCCACTCCTTCCTTGTATGCAACATCTAAAATCAGCCCTATAGCATGGAATACCATCGAAAAATTCTATGTGGTATGCATCAAAACATTTTGAATGCATGTCACCAGATAAGTTACCCATTCATAGGCTACATAATTCTCGATACCTTGTAGGTATGGTATCATGCAAATAGGCAATTTTGAAGCTCTCCGTTCCTAGATAGTCTTGCCATCAATACATTCATGATATATTGTAAACTTACATCCTTTAGCTAGTTTGGTTTTACCTCGCAGCTTCAATGCCTCAATTTCCTCCTTCCTCAACTATGTGATGCTCTAAATCAATTGTCGGATTCTCTTAGAATCTAACCCTTCTTTCACCATTGGTTGTCCTATTATAGGCAACCCGAATGTTCTTCTGAAGCTTTCGGTTGAGAAATCAATGGTTATGCTTCCTTCTCCTACTTGGACTATATTGGCATGTTTGGTAGGGTTGTATGTTTGCAACGTCTGCAACAAATACTCCTTGAAAAATTCTTTGTCAAAATTAGTAACCTACAATATAAAATATACTCTTGCTTCCTTTATTTTCTACCGAAGCACGTTTTTTGGTGGTGCCTTCTCCCACCATTGTCTATAGTAGTCTCCAGTAGCATGAATCCATGTAGTGTCCTTGAGAGGTATCGGCTCTTCCAAATGCTGAATTTATTTTCCTCTGTTTCAGAGCAACTTCCACTTGCGAACATACCTGCCTCTCTTGAGTCCATCCCTGCTTAGGATTATGTTCCCGTTCGCATGCTCCTCCACTTGCATGGGAGTGTTCCTATTGATGTCGGAGTTGTTTTTTAGATACCGACTCCTGTGGTACTTCCCTTCTAGACTATTCTAGATATGTTAGTCTAGTATGAATTGGATGACTCCTACTCATCTTGTTCCTACTTGCTTACGATGGTCTTCCTTCAACACAACGACTACGAATTCTTACTTTTGCAGTGTGACGGTGGCGACACCTATGTCTGAGATGGCAATCCTTTGGTTGTTATGATGGCCGCTCCCTCCTATCGACTTACCCGACGGCACCGCTCTTCTGTCGACCTATGACAACACTTTGTTCTTGCTGACTTGCCTGATAGCACGGTACTTTTAATGACCTGTGATGAAACTTCACATCTGCCAACTTTCCTGATGGCACTCTACTTTTGCTTGACTTGTGATGGCAAGTTTCTTCCTGCCAAGTTGAGACGACGATCTCCTGACTGCTAATGGTTGTGATGACAATCCTTTTACAGAAAAGGTGATGATAGAAGCACTTGACTTCTCACAATCTCGGACCCCTTGCAATGACAACGCTTCTCGCCTTTCGACCACCTCGCGCAAGTCGTACTACTTCGATCTTTGACGACAATTCTCTTGCCCCTGGCTTTGGTCGGTATTGGTTGCAACTGTCAACTGGTTCGTTTGTCTGCAAATGCGTTAGCAGAATTACCCTTCTATTGCATGGATGATCGTTGTAATTCTCATAAGTCCCTAGTGTATACCAGTCTCTTTTCTACTGATGGCATCCTTCATCTGGTGTGGTAATTTGTCGATGCACAGGTGTTTCTGCCAACAGAGTCTTCAAGCCCTTGTGTTGGATACTTCGCGAATGCTATAGTCTTTGGCTTCTTGTGCTTGCATTGTGCATTCTACCCCTCGGCCATCACTATTTATAGTCCTCGTTTGCTGCCATTGTCGTCCATGCAAACCGTTGGTTAACTATCACTACGTGTTCAAACTGTTGCATGTTTGCCACCTTTCCACCTTGCATGCGTTTGTCGTCTTTTTCCTTATTTTGTCTTTTTCTATTTTTTTTTGTCCTTTTTCTATTTTTTGTCCTTTTATTTATTTACACTATATACAATGTGGGTCCATTCCATGTGTCATCGACATTGTGTGAATTGCATGGCTGTGCCAATGTGAATTTCCAACATTTTTGTCGACGACACCTCCTCCTGTCTGTGATGGCGGCTTCCCTCACTCATTGAATTGTCATCGTCATACATTGGTTCCATTTGTTGTCTATTCTGACGATTCCCTCGGCTTCGAGGTATTTCCAGTTGCGGTTTTGTTTGTCAATCATTCCCAGTTCTCCTGATTATATGCCAATCTACCATATCCCTTTCTTGTTGATGACATCTCATTTCCCCGACTTGTGGGTTTCCTTCGTCTACCTGACTGCATCCAAATTTCGTTTGCAGACAACTCTTTGCCCTTATTAATGATTGATGACCTTCTCCTCTGTCGTCATTGTGACTCCTCCTTTCGTCATCATGGCAAACTGCTTCCTTGTCATCGTGTTTGACTGCTCCTCTATCATCATCATGTCGGTTGCTTGTTCTACCGTCACCTTGATGGTTGCTTGCTCTACCATCATCTTGACGGTTGCTTGTTTTGTCGTCATTTTGACAGTTGCCTGCTCTGCCATCATCCTAATGGCAGATTATCGTCCTATTTGCAGGTTGTCTTCCCTTCTTTGGATGCCATCATTCCTACTTATTTTCAATTCTCCTTAGCGTGTCGAACTTGGAACTAGACTTCTTGGCAATACTTGGCTTCTGTTCCGAAATCCTTGTCTTCCCCGAAACCTTTCTAAACATCCTCCCATAATTTTTGGCTGAATCTCCCTTGTGTGGAACTATCGAAATCCTAGCTGTTTGGGGTCATCTGGTTCCTCAGTCGCTCAAGACGACTTCTTCGGTTTCCACAGGTTCGGCGAGGTGGTCCTAATGGGCCATCCTCGTGAACTCATGGTTTTTGGTTGTTTTGTATTGAATCTGTGAATAATCCTTGTGGTCTATTCTGCTGATCACTCGACTTGCGAGTAGCAGGAAGGGAATTTATCCCCCTTGAGCTATCAGGAAGGATATCAACTGCACTCCCCCCTTGGTCAGGTATACTTGGGTTACCAAGAATACTTATCAATCCCCTTGGATTACCCAAGTTACCTCCACTCCTCTCTCGATCCAGTAATTCTACTCTTGTTGGTTGCCCTACACGGTTTTGAGTTAATGGTGACAATTGTCTTAGAGTTCTAAATATTCAATCTATCCGCAACAATCGTATACGCCATCTTTCAAAAAGTTCTTGAAGCTGGGAAGGGTGTAATCATGAAGTCCCTTTTTAACGACTTTCCCGTTCTTTGACACCTATCACATACCTTCACATACTCTTTGGCATCGTGATAGAGGGTGGGCCACCATGATCCGGCTAACAGCACTTTCCTTGTTATTGCATTGGGCCCCATATGACCTCTGGCTAATCCCTCATGTGCTTCTTTCAATGTTTTTTGTACTTCATCCTCCATGACACACCTCAAAATGTGGTCTTCTCCCATCTTGTACAACAAGCTTGCAATCAATGAAAATGGTGCCGCTTTTGTAATAATTTTACGTTTTTTTGCTACCGTCATCTCCTTTGGCAGCTCTCCTGTCGACAAATATTCCCCTATATGTTTGTACCATACTAGTACTGCACTTATCATGAACAACTGTGCATTTGGGAATTCGTCTTGTATACCTCCTTGTGCAGGTTCTCTAGAGCGAATCTTTGAAAGTTGATCCACTATTATGTGTTTGTTGCAAGGTCTTACTACCACTCGAAACACGAATTCTTGTAATGTGACGAGCCACCTGCTCACTCGTCCATATATTGTCGGTTTGTTGATTAAATATAGCAACGCCTGATGGTCTACGTAGAAGGCAAATGGGTTGGCTAGCAGATAGTGTCGAAACTTTTGTACTGCATAGACCATTCCCAATGCTTCTTGTTTTGTCGTGCTATAGTTCTTCTCCGCCCTAGACAACAACCGACTTGCAAAGTAGATGGGCTGATCCAGCCCAAACTGCCCCTCCTAGGCTAAGGCACATCCAATCGCAAAGTTTGATGCATCAACATGGACATGAAATTCTTTTTCCCATTTTGGATATACCAAAATGGGTGCCTTCACCAAATATGCCTTGAGTCCTTCAAAAGCCTCCTTGTGTTCCTCCGCCCACTTGAAAGGAACACTCTTACGTGTGAGAGCATCTAGTGGGTAGGCAATTTGCGCATAGTTTCTTATGAACCTTCTATAGTATCCCACTATTCCTAAGAAGGTTTTCATGGAACTTACATCATGGGGTTCTTCCATTAGAAAAATCACATGTATCTTGTCTAGGTTTGGCTTTAGGCCTTCTTGACAGACAATATGTCCCAATAACTTCCCATAAGGCACCAACAATACGCATTTTCCTGGGTTTAGTGCTATTCAAGCTTTTTGGCACAAACCCATACATTCATCTAACGCCTTCAAATGCTCGATTGTTCTGCCATATAGGGACCAATCATCAAGAAAAGCTTTGAAGTTTCTTGTGGACATTTTATCAAAGATGTATAAGATGATCCTCTGGAAGGTAGCAGGTGCGTTACATAATCCAAATGGCATTCAATTGTATGCGTATATGCCATTTTCTACTATGAAGGTAGTTTTCAACTTATCCTCCTCCGCAATACTGATCTGATTATAACCCGAAAATCCATCCAAAAATGAATAGATCTCGTGCCCGGCTACCTCTTCCAGTATGGAGTCCATGAATGGGATTGGAAAGGGGTCTTTTATAGTTACAACATTCAAGCTCCGGAAATCTACACAAATCCGGATTTTGTTTGCTTCTCTTTTTAAGGTGATCACTATTGGTGACACCCATTCGCTTGTCGTAACTTTGAAAATGATGCCAGCCTCCAACATTTTCTCGATTTCAGCATTCACCAGAGCTGCATACTTTGGGTTCATCCTGTATGGTCGTCTCCTTACTGGCTACACCCTCGATCAAAGGTATCTTGTGTATGCACAATTCTGGTGGTATCCCCTTCAAGTCCTTATAGGTCCATGCAAACACATCCTTGTACTTCATAAAAATTTTAAAAGCTGCTACTTTTAGTACAGGATCCCAATCATCTCCACATTTGATCATCTTTGCTTCTCCATCATCGCCAAGGTTTACCTGCACCATCCTTGGTCCTTCATACTTCACCGAATCTGGTTCTTCTATTGCCTTAAGTACATCAATGGGATGGGTTGGTTTATCTTCAATAACCACGTCACCCATAGTGTATTCTGCGAAGTTCTTTGGAAATGTCCACTTCTCATTTTCTTGGTCTTTCCTTATTGCTGATCTTTTCCGACTACTCTGGCCCTCTTCCGGTTCCTTCTTCTCTTCATCTTGGTTTTTGTCTTCTGTATGGATGCATAAGCATTGTGGTGTGAATACTTCATAATCTTCCATTTGCCAATGAAGGAGTCCTTTATCGTCGTCTCCTTCATCTTCTGTGCAATCCTCCAATTGCATTACCCCTTCTTCATCAGGTTCATGTCCTGTCTCATCGTCTAATGATGAACCCCCTGTTTTGTTTGAGGTTGCAATATCTTGACTTACAGATTGATTTTTGAGATTTATCATATACTTATGCTGCCCTTTCTTGAATGTAAGGTGCTCCTTTTCCCAATTATGATTCACTTTTTCCATTCATAGCCATCCACGTCCGAGCAATGCATCATAAGCAAGTTTTTGCATTGCTATTATCATGAAATCCAAGGTAAAGTCTTGTTCCACTATTCGTACCTTTTGATTTGTTAGTACACCTTTCGTTTCTATTCCGTACTGATCAACTCCATACAACCTGAAATTTGGGGACCATAATGATGGTGCCCCAATGCTTTTCCATGTCTTCTCCAGCATTACATTGACGCTTGACCCTCCATCTACGATTACCTGGGTTAGCTTATGATCCAATATCTCCATGTGGACCAAAGCTGGTTTCTTCCCTGCTTCAATCATCAATATTGTGGGGTCAATAAATTGCTCTTGCTTGATGTTGGCAACTTCCCATACTTCTACTTTCTTGGTCTTCATCATTTCGCCTACTGTGGCATATAGTTTTGGTAGTGCACCAAGCAGATTGGACACTTTTACTTCTATTGTCGTACTTAGTACTTGTGTTGCCAAACATTCCATTGACGACTGCTTGCTTAACATTACCTCAGGCTTTTTCAAGGCTTTCTCCTGGAGCAATTTCCCTTGCTTGTCCTTCTCAAGCTCCTCCTTCACCATGTCATGGGCTTCCTGCCATCGCTCCTTTTCTTTGGCAGGGTTCGGGTACTGCTCCATCTTCCGAGCTTGAGCTCTTGTTACCGCTAGTACTTGCTTTTCATTTGCTTGATGGTCACTCACTTCACCAATGTCAATTAAGTTGACATTCTGCGTTCCACTGGTACTTGCTTTGTTTGGGCAATTTGCCTCCTTGTGGTTACCTGGTCCACACCATCTACACATGTGAGTGGTATTGTTTCCATTTGAATTCCCTCCAGTCTGTGGTTTGGGGCAATTTTTTGCAAAATGTCCCCATTCTTGGCAATTCCGACATTGTATGATTGGTCTTCCATCTAAATCATACTGTAATCGACTTTGACCTCCTTGCCTTCCTCCTCGGTGGTTATTTCTATATCCGCCACTCATTGCGCCTTGTCCATTTCTTGAAGTATTCATTTGTTCTTCTTGTTGCATCATCATGGTTTGGTGCCTTACTCCCTTCAAGTTAAATGGACAATCCAAGACTGGATGTCCTATCACATATATTACAATATGTGTTTTTGGGGCAATTGACATTTGTGTGTCCTTTCGACTTACAATCCGAGCACCAAATGTCCTTTCGATCCTTCCGTGCTTCCCCTTTCACTTCTTTCATTATTTTGTCAAACTCCTTCCTGAAAGAATAGATAGCATTTTGTACCTTGTCATCGGTGTCGCTATCTGATTCTTCATTTCTAGGATGCCCCACAATTCCAGCCATTGTTTGCTTTGCTTCACTCTCGAAGTTCTTTGCTTTCTCCAGTGCTTCTACATATGTGGAAGATGGTACAACCTTCATCTTCTTCCTATATTTAGGTAGTAGCCCATCGATAAACCATCTTTTTACCAATCCATCGGCTGGTGGCATCTGCATTTTATCAACTAGCTGTTTTAATCTTCTATTATAGTTTTTGACATATTCCTCCGGCTTTTGCTTTGTGGCATAAATTTCTGTTATGATTTTAGTGTTGTCTCGTAACGGTTGGAATTCATTTATAAATTCCTATTGCATAGCATCCCATTGTCCAAAGGGTTGCGTACTTTCCCTCTTTAAGTACCAATCAATTGCCATTCCTCATAGTGTAGCAGGAAACAATTGCAACCATTCATCCGGTTGCATTACTCCATTTGCTTTCCATATGGTGGTGCAAGTACCAATATGTCTTGTTGGATCTTCTTTTCCCTCTCCAATAAAGGGTGGGCATTTCTGCTTGCCCGCTCTATTTGCAACGTTTGCCATTAGGTCCTGTTCGACCTCTTCGTCACTTGATGATGGTTCTTGTGGAATTCTATCCCACTCTCTTTCGATCGTTGGTGGCTCGACTTCTTGTTCTTGCTCTGGTGCCTCTCTTCCAAATAGTCTTCGTCCCAATTCTCATGCATCAATGCTTCGCGACCTTCTTCGCGAATAAATGATATGTGGTTTTGGTCTTCCTTCCCAAGTGCCCACGCGTGGTTGCTTTGGTGCCAAACTCCCATCTTCCGCACCCGTTGGCAAACTCCTCTCCGTTGGCTCAGGTGTTACCATCCGCTCTTCGCTTGCTATGTTAGCCTCTCCCGTTATGCAAATATTCTCCTCGACTATTTGATCTTGCACCTCATTCTCCATTGTCAACAACAATGTTTGCCACCTTTCTCTTTCGGCTCTCGGACTCTCATTGTCCAAGGGATTCCACACCCTCTCCACTTCTGGTTGCGTAAACTCGTCTCTACTTTGTACTCCTTGATTAGCTAGTCTTGCACTTCTCCTCACCGGTTGCTCTGCAGTTTGTGTTTGATTTCGTCGTCGTCGTCCTTGCAACCTTGAATCTGTCATTCACCTCTTTGTTTGTCACACTTACTTCTTCTTATCGACCCAAACTTGCTCTAGGCAATGACGCCAAATGTAGACAATGATGAGAATTCCCCAAGATGAGGGAATGATAGTTAGTGGAAGGAGAAATGGCAATGTTTCATAGAAGACTGCATCTGTGACGACATCACTCTAATGATTGCAGCACAACTTAGATGGCGGTGATCTGATGACGACTAGTTATGACGGTCAAGCTTCAGATGACAGCTCCACATGACGACATCCAACTAGACGGTACTCAACAAGAAGGCATCTAACATGACGATGCTCAACATGACGACATGACGACACTTAGCATGACGGCATCTGACATGACAGCGCTCAACATGACAATATCACTCATGTCAGCATGAGGCATGACGGCTTGTCTTGATGTCGGTAGCTGGGTTAGATAGCATCGGCTTTGTATGTTGGTTATCCAATGTCGGCGCTAATCCTTTATTATAGCATTGGCTGTTGGATGTCTGCGACTTTTGCTTGCTCGCCTGAAGGTTTCCTTGAATTCGATCTTTGTCTAAGCGATTATACCTGCAACACTTACAACATGGAAACACGAATCTAACATAACACCAACATCATTCAGAGACACAATTTGGCAACAAGTGAATGATCTTGCATTATCAATGGCATCTCGTACAATTACAGTCTGTGACTGCAACAATGCTACGCCCAGCCTTACGCTGTGATAGTCTGGCATCTTCCTCTCGTACATAGACTTGCTTATGAATGGAATGCTAGATTGAATTGTAAGGGGTCTATTTATACCTTAGCCCTGGTAGTTATCAAAACCACTTCAGGGTGACGTGACAAAAACTACCAGAACTTCCTATCCTAAACAGCCTTAATCAAAATAATAATTAACATAATTGTTAATCTTGACAATGACGGCTGTATTTGCATTTCATCTGAATTTCCTTTACATTTCATTTAGACCACATTACATTTTATTTTGACCACATTTCCATTACATTTCATTTATTGCAAAATGTGTAGACCTTTTTACAAACACTTTCACTTTTTCTTAGTGCTGCTGTCTACATTCGTGCAGTTGGCATCGAAGGAAAGGTTGGCATGGTATGTGGGTATCATGGTTGGCATGGTATTGAAGTGTTGTATCAAGCCGTTAGAATGCCATAACAAGCTACCATTAGTGCAATACTTGTTCATACACATTCATCATTTGCTATTGCCATTGTGTGTTCTTTGCATGTACTATTATTGATGATTGCCGCAGTAGATTAGATTCAATCTATTATTTGTATTTTTTTCCACATTTTGCTATACAGGGCTGTCTAGGTAATTGACAGGCCGTCTAGCCTAGTGCTAAGCCGTACAAAGTAGTTGTCAAGCCGTACGAGGAAGTTGGGCTGTACAGTGAAGATCCTAGGCTGTCAAGATTGAAGGCAAGTTGTCTGGCACTAGTCTGAAAAAAGGCAGGCCATCCTATTCTCAGACTAGGCTGTTTGAGGTTGGAAGTAAAGCAGTCAAAGGCAAGGATATGATGCAGGCTGTACAGCCTCATCATTACAAGCTTGAACATTGAATCTGTCAATCCAAATTGTTCCTCCAAGGGTGGAATACCACCACCATGCTACAGAGGACAACATCAAGACACTGTTGTAAAGCAGTTTGCCTTTTTGTAGTCATCTATTGAATTTGAAACACAAGCTTACAAAGCTCCACAAAATCCGAAACAAATCTCACAGCAAAAGCAGTCTGCCTCCTAGTGGTCGTTTTGATGGCTTGAATCTGTTGTGAAGAGTGTTTAATGCCAAGGGATTGAAACAAGTCTTTAGAGGGTCTGTGTCCAAATTTAAGCAAGAAGAGCCGAGCCCAGATCTGAGTGCCTCTGGCCTTATATGCTTCAGCTACTTACATTTTGTGGCGAATCTTTGCATCTCAGATTTGCAATACCTCATCCAGTGGATGTTGCTCAAGCCTGGCAGGTACTTGTGAAAACTCCGAGTGCTTAGTTGTCTTTCTCCGCTTTTGAAACCTGGAAACCTGTCTTCCAAACAGGTGAAGGAAAGCTATCATGTGGGAAATCGCACCATTCCACTACACAATCCACTCAGATTTCCCTTGAAGATGGGGAATGAGATGCCACACTCTTTGAATGGCCTTACGACAATTTGGATCCACTACAGGTTTTAGCCAATTCTATGGCATCTCTCTAACTTCTGACTTGGTGAAAATCAGTTTAAGCATTTCCATGGACAAGCATTCTGATTGATCGTGGTTCTTGCTGTAGTCAAATTCCAAGTGGCTTTGAAAGCTGGTGTAATTGTAGGGTCATCCTAGTCTCTTTGAATTCCACTAAACAACCATCCTGTGATCTGATAAGTTCTTTAAGCAGATATTCAGAAAACATTTCTCTTGGGTATTGGTGCTCACACTTTGTAATTTGCTGTTCAACCTTTCCCATTTACAGCATCGAAACCTTTTTGCCCATTACCTTTCTTCCTAGAACCCTGCCTGTTGGTGTATAGGGCTGTATTGGAAGAATCATCCTTGTGAAGTTGGCGTGCCTCCTGTTGTTGGAGCAGATTGACCAACTCGATGTAGGTAATTTGTCGTTGAGACACCTAGATGGAGGTTATCAACATATCAAATGAAGAAGGTAAAGCTCTCATCACAAGTGAAATGAGAAGCTTTTCGTCCACAGTATCTCCCGGAGAACTCAATTTCTCTTTCAACTCAGACACTCTGCACAGAAAGAGTTCAACTGTTTCACCCTGCCTCAAACTCAGGTTATGAAGTTGTTGAAGATGAAGAATGGTGGATTCATTCTTCCCCTCATAGATGGTTCTAAGGGCATCCCATGCCTCTTTACCACTTGCTTTGTCAGCTATATGAGGTTGCACTTCATCTGAAACAGTAAACAAAATGAGCACCTTTGCTCGACTGTCTTTCTTGTCAAAAGCTATCCGATCTCGCTGAAGGACCCGTGGATCCCGGTTGTTGGTGAAGGCCTGGTTGCTACTCCAGTAACAATATCCCACAAATCTTCCATTTGGAGAATTGCCTTCATCTTATGTTTCCATGGTGTATAATTTGGACCTTTCAATAACTGATGCGGATCAGTCATCAATTTTGCAACAGCGGCCATAGTGAAGGTTCCTTATATCACCAATTGGTCCCCCTTTCGATATACCTTTTGCTAGGCCAATATACCGTACAAAATACCCGCCCTTATGTGAGGGAAACTATAGGTATTTAGAAAGATCAACAAAAATCACCCGCCCTTACGTGAGGGAGACTATAGGTGAATTTTAGAGATCATACGATACATGGAACATAAGCGGTACTGAAAGGGAATCGCCTTGTTGATGGCACCTACCATAGAAGATTCTTCTCATGCGTGGGGCGTAACTTCCCCTAAACACTATGAAGAATACTTCGTCAGGATTTACGCCTAAACACAAGTGCGATAAAAGGTAGTGGATGGAGTAAAAAAATGCAAAAATGACGTACTTATTCCTCCCCGACGATTTATAGAGAACAAGCTCAGACGTCGTTGTTGTAGCTATATTAGGCGATAGATACAGTAGCCCAAAGCACGACAACTTTACCTGTAAGTGTGGGCCAGAGGTACCGTTTTTACCGAACGCTGCGGTGCAATAAATTGCACAGATGGGTTTTATATTCCGGGGACTTAGGGAGTGTTTGATTTTAATTTTTAATGTTATAGTGCAAAAATGAAATATGCAACATACAACAAAAAAAATGCCCACAAGAATAACCCACAAGGTGTCGATCACAGCCGAAAATGCACCTTTTACAATTTGCCAAATTGCTATTTTTCGAAAAATTACTCAACATCCCCCTTTGATTTTTTGAAAAAAATATCCCCCCTTAAAAATCTCTTTAACAAAGCATTTTAAATAATTATTATATATTTAAAATTAAAATAAATAATTTTAATTTATATAGTTTTAAAACTTAAAAAAAATAAATTAATTTATAAAGTTTAAAACTATTAAAAATAAATTAAAATTAAAAATTTTAATTAAAAATTAATAATTAAAAAAAAACTTTGAAAAAAAAATATATACCTTGGGGGGGTCGGCGGGATTTGAACCCCCGACCTGCAGGCTCCCTGAGCCTTACCGCACAGCTCACTGCCAAGTGAGCTAGCGGGCTGATTCGGAAAGATCAATGAAGCCCCTCCTTTTTCAACGCCCCGATGCTCCTCCTCCTCGGCCTCGCGCACTGCTTCTCTGCGGCTCCCGCCCCTTTGCTCCCGGCACTGCGTTTTTTTTTTTTTTTAAAAAAACTTCGCCCGTCTCCGTCTCCGTCTCGGCGCCTTCAACCGGATCTGGTTTTTTTTTTTTTTTTAAACGGGGGGGCGTTGGGGAGCGCGCGCGATTGCGCGCCGTCTCCACCAACGCGGGGGCGTTGGGGAGCGCACGCGATTGCGCGCCGTCTCCACCAACGCGGGGGGGGCTTGCGTCCTATCTGGACGCGCGGGCCTCCTCTCTTTCCCTGCGCGCGACACAACACGCCGAGCGGGCGGGGGGGGCTCCTCCCTCCTCCGCGCGGGACGCGTACGTTGCGTCGCACGGGCGGGGGGGCGGCTCCTCCCTCCTCCGCGGCGTCAGCGCGCGCGACGCGTACGGCCCGTCTGCGCGGCGCTGTACGCGCGGGACGCGTACGACACGTCTGCGCAGCGCTGTACGCTGGCCGTCGCTGTCAGCGTCAGCGTCTGTCGCAACGTGCACGCGGGGAGGGATTTCCTCCTCTGCGTGCGTCTGCGCGGACGTCGACGCGGGGGAGCGGAGCGTCCTCCTCTGCGACTGCGAACAGCAAAAAAAACAGCGCTCTGTGTCCTGAAAAAAAAATTTCTTTTCTTTTCCCACAGCACGCAATGGCGTGAAAGAAAACGCGTCCAAAAAAAAAAAAAAAAACGCACACCACTTTCTGTCCGCCTCCAGCCTATCCCTTCACGTCGCTGGCTCTGATGCCATGTAGAAAATGCGAACACCGGAGCTGTTACATGGTTGTAACAGTTTGCTAAAGAATATAATGCAAACAAAGTAGAACAGTACGCTAACAGAACAGTACGCTAACAGTTTATTGCCTACACCAGCCTGAAAATTGATGTTATCTGAGATGGTTCATATCAGCTACAATTGCCTGAATCAGGTGCTTCTCAGTTGATATCGTTTAGCATGTACTAGAAGCAATCTCTTTGCTCAGACTAACTGTTGTCTACCTGGAATGTAATATGATATGCAAAAAAATCCTGACAACTGCCATAAACAAACTACATTGGTAATCATCCTAGCATACTTTTTCAATATGAAGACATGTAAATAACTATTGGCACGTGGAAGACATTATATTGGTAAGTAGATCATCATCCAATGATCTTTCAGCAGAGGAGGCTCCACAAAAGAATACAGCGTTCTCCACAAAACCAAAATGTCTATAGTATATTTTCGAGGGACTAAACCCTGTTTCTTTTTCAAATTCAGATCAATAATTTTAGAAAGCTTTTGATGAAAACTAGGAATGTAATTATTGGAATACTAGCAGCTAACATGCAAGTTCAAAGGGCCAAAGATTCCCAAGAGCATTCTTGAAGTATGACATATTGTTTTTGATGAATGATTTTAAGCTGAGACCTACTAAGTCTTCCTTATTCTCCAAAGTTAACGGGCAAAGTTAAAAAGGTTTCCTTATTAACAATTCAAAATCATTAAAGCAATGAGTTCTTAACTCCCAAGGCTTGGCTGATGGATTGTTTCGTTCTTTGACAGGAAAGCTTAGGGTACGTGGATATTAATTTGTCAGATGTCTTACGTAATAAACGGATCAATGACATCTACCATCTTGTTGATTCAAGGAACGGGAAAGTTCGTATTGAACTGCAATGGAAAACTTGAGTCAGATATATTCAGAGCGAATCAAATCTTGTTGCTTTATTATGCTATGTGGGAAGCTCCTATTTTGATGATTCAAGCAGCAATCATTAAATTTAGTTGTATTATGTAATGACAATACACATTTTTAACTGATTATAGCTTTAAGGACAAGGGATTTTTTTTGTGAATTTTAATCATAAAAGGGAAAAAACACGGCTTGTTCCAAAAGGGCTTCATGGTATGTTAGTGGCCCTTCAGAGCCTTTTATAGGCTATAGACATTACTTGCATGGTATTCTATTATATTGATAATATTACTATGTTATGGTACTTGGTGTCTACTATGAAAACATAGCTGAAAGGCATCTTGTCCTTGATTTTCGTGATCTATTGAGTTGTACCTCTGTATTTCCCTTGTATGTCTTCCAGAAATTATACGCTTTTGGGTCTTGTAGGAGATTCCAATATTAATAAATCTCCATTTGCTCAATGCAATTCTGAAGTCTTTACTATATTGGACTGTGTAATGCGTATATTTCAACCAACTCTTGGATTAAGTTAAATCTATTATAACAAATCTCGAGTTTTTATGTGATACTGTATAGTTGCATTATATATTATTGGAAAAGCGCAGCCTTAGTAACATTTTTTTTCCCAACAACTTTCCTGTTTTCATGACTTCATTATGCATGCAGTCTTATTAGCTTGTTTCTTTTAATTATTGAATTATATTCACACATTAAAGTTAGAGTAAGACTTTTGAGGTGAAAGAAATTATAGAGTAGAGACATCAACAGTGCAAATGCATTCCTACAAGGATGGAGAGAACCTGCACTGTTGAGGTGTTGATCTGAGATATAGCATTGAATATAATCATAGGATTATTACTTATGCTGCTAGTTATTTATCTCTTCAACCAAGGTGAGTGTATCATTTTGATTGAAAAATTATAATATAAAAATAAAATTTCAATTAAATTGACCTCTTTTTCAAAGTCCTACTAAGAGGAGTATGGTTGCCACTCAGAACAAAATAAAAGGATCTTACATAAGTTTGATTTTATTTATTTATTTTATTTTATTTTTTATAATAATAAAATAGATGTGTAATAAAATAGATGTCAGTCGGACAAGGAAAATTTAGTGATTAGGGCTTTGGCTTCTCTTCAGGAAGGTTCAAGGTTCATACCACATTGTACTCAAATGGGGATAGGTCGGATGGTGGTGGTCAAGTGTTTGCCTGTTGGCTATCCTAGTTCGATGCCCCCAAAGATCGGGGTCCTATTGACTTTGTCTAACCCAACGGTTTAGGGTTTATAGTGGCAGCAACCAATGGTGTTACCAATTTTCCTATGTATTAAAAAAAAAGATGTCAAGCAACACCCAAAAATTTAGTTGGATTAGAATGATACCTCTCAATTTTCTCTTGGTTTAACAAGCCCTAGTCATGCATATGATCATTTTACACTCAACATTAATGACATTTCATCTTTATCTTCATTTTTATTCTTGTCAAATATTCTTATCGTTTGAATTCCCATCACTTCTTTTGTCGAATATACTATGATGACTCAAAATGCAATAGAATACAAAATCATATGCTCAAAACTCAACTAATAACACCAAGGATCACGTTGACCAACATGATTGCTTTTATCTATCACTCCCTCTAAATTTGTTAGCATCCTTATTGGTGGACTAGCCCTAGTGATAAGAGTAGCTTAGATGGATAATGAATATATTAAGATAAACAAGGTGGTGACAATAGTTGAAATTGTGAATGGAGCTACTGATCCTGCTTTCAACTGTTGGATTCATTCACATGCATCACTATATATATATGCTTCATTCTCTCACCATAGCAAAAACATCTTTCTCATTGCAATCGATCTTCATGAATCTCTCTAATTGAGTTGATCACACTCACATACTACCTTCTCTAGTCATTGCTCATTTGCCTCTAAGTTTCCAATAACAATACCCACCATTGGGGCCTATGGTGGCGACATAAAGGAAAACTCCTTGAACCACTTGTGTCATCAAGTAAGTGAGTTAAAGTTGTGCAAAAAAATGTAACACAATACATATTTTCTCTCAAAACAATGAGGAAGCTTTATTTAAAGTGAACTATATAATACAAGACTCATGTAGCAAAATCAACAACATTTCTTATGTTTAATTACATGAAATGTTGTGTGCGTAGGGAACTTATATACTTTGTTATGAGAAAAAAGTAGCAAACTAGAGGCCTCAAAGACAAGGACAACAAGATCTACAAAAAGAAGAGAGAGATGAAGGGGAGAGACCAAGAAATTAGAAGACCCAATACTAAACTATAATCCTAGGTTATCTACATGATGTACAATAGTTAAAAAGCAATTGGAAGGGGAAGTGATTTAGCTTCAACATATCAAGAAGCAATTTTAGTAAATAGTTACATAACAATTCATTTGCTTCTTTGTAGTTGGCGCCAATTAACAAAGTAAGTGGTGGTAAATCTAGACAATTATAGCTTTATCTTTGATTCCTAACACTAGGAAGATCTTCTATACTATGTTGGCATCAATTGATGATATGGGAATTCACACCATTTATCTCTCAATGTGGATGTGTTGGCATCATAGTTATTTACACCATGATAGGGGTAATGATTAGTAGACAGGATGACAAAGCTAGTGTTGGTGCTATAGGTGGAATTGGTGCCATGAGGACTCATCATAAGCTATTATGGAATTAACATATTTGATCAAATGTTATGATGGACACTAAGCTCTAATGAATGACATTGTTTTGGCATCATGATTTTTGAGGACTTACGCAACCCTTGATTTGCTTAGATCATTTGTTCCCCCTTAAGAAATGAAAGTTACCGTTGTGCTGACTTCCAACTAAGGAAACACGCTTGAGTTGGCACAATGTGTACCATATAGTTTGTACTACAAACTAACCACTCTTAGCAACCTTGAATAGGTTGTGTCCCTTGGTGAATATAATTGGTAGTGATATCAATCAACTCATTTGTCAAAATTAGTACCAATTGATTGGGATCTATATCTGTAGGATGTTTTCCTACCATAGACTCTAATAGAGGAGGATCAAATGGCTTTAGGAGTTATGCATTGAAACTAGATGCATTCCCAACTATGAAGGCAAATCGATAATGGAAGCATTCCCACCTATCACCATGATATATGGTTTATGGACCATAGAGCAAAGGTTTGTTCAAGGTGAGGGCTAGAGAAGCATTCTTTTATTAAGTGGATCCAAACCCAACCTCCAATTTGGAAAAAGTGAGGAATGTCATGTTGATCACGGTGCTCCTTGTACTTTTATTGTTGATGCCCAAATATCTACTAAACCTATTGAAGAATGCACTTGATGTGCTATAGGAAGTGTTTGTCCTGGTTAATCTTTGGCATCATGATGCCACAAAGAATAAACAAAGCAATGTTGATGTGTGTATTGTGTTGGAATCCAAAACATGTCTAAAATAGGTTATAACTAGTAAACTATGTTGAGCCTTGCTATAGGAATGTTGGACATAGAGAAGACTTTCATACCACATGTGAGGATGGTTATGGTTGTACATCCTAAGTAGGTGTAATAGCGTTTAGTTCATTATTGTCTATCGTTCAATCGATGAATAGAAATTTGTAGTCTTTAACTCAATGTAAAGTTGACGAAGTGGGGATTGTGATCTGATACGATGGAATCTAGAGTATCAAAGTGAATCAAAATGTGGTAAAAGAATAGTTGAATTGTTTAAAGTGCGTTAATGCTCTTTTTGCAAGGGACACTGATTGACATCTTCAAAAACCTATCCACAAAATAAAAACACAATTGTTATGGTGTTTAATGGAAGGCATAATTGAGAGACAATCCATGTTAATGGGATTCAAGGCCTAGAAGGAAGTCACAAAGGTGTAGAGAGCCTTAATTTCTTATTTTTTGATTTGAAAATTTTGCATGGTACATAGGATTTGATGTGAATATTTACTTATTAACACATGTAAGGCTAGTGGAAATGTTGCTTTTGATGGCTTTTGAAGCCTTACACTAAATGCAAAACTCATAGGAATATAATCACAGGATCGGATATAATAAAGTTGCAATATAATGAAACGGATATAATAACTCAGAATATGATATCAAACAAAATAACACTAGAATAACTCAGAATACTGAAAATACTATAGAAGAAAGATCTACTAATGCATGCAATAAGCTATGCAATTTCTATACAAATTACAATACTTTGTCACACATATATAATTGAATGTGACTCCTCATATGTTGCACTCTTGACCTTCACTTTTCTTTGAAACTCTTCACTTTCCTATTCTAAGGACACATGTGCACTCTTACATAATGAACACTTGTGCACATTTACACTCACAACACTTGCACACATAATTACATGACACTTGTGCATTTCATGCACATTATTACATTACATGAAATATTAACTCACACTCTAATCTAAGACACCTAATCTAACAATGTACCAAGGTGGTACATTGGCATGTACTAAATAATGTAATATTCTCGAACACCTCCCTGTGTTACATTATTTGGTTATTGAAGACTTTAGTATTCAATACAGTCTTCATTTTTAAGTCTTCAATCTACCTCCAGTAGATTAATGTTTGGATCCTTCATGTAAGAGTCTTCAACATATTTTGATTCAGACTTCTTTTTGCCTCTCTTGATTTGATTTCTTTTCTTGTTTCTTCTCCTTCTTCATTTCTGCACTTTCACTAATGATATATCTTCTAGACAATGGGTTAGTAGATCATCATAATAATATTGACTTGACTTTAGTGATTCTTTACTACCCTAATATTCTTTCTTCTATTTCATTCCTTGGAAAAATGTAAAAGTGATTAATGATAAATAAATCATTAAACATTCTTTTGAAGAGAATATAATTGCATTTTGAGCATTCCACCAAGTCTTGAAATTTTACATGAAGATAACTTATTAATGTTGTAAAACTCTCTTCTTTTGCTTCCTTAAGAAAAAAGAGAACTTTTTTTTTAAATCAATAGGTAAATATTTAAATCCATCAAAGTTATCTATCAAGCTTTGTGAATAAAACTTAAGTTCATGAAATAGTTCTTCACTATTTTCATTAAATACAATCTTAACAATTTCATCCATTGATTTCCTTTGATGTAGTCTACCTTATATCTCCCTAGTTTTTGAATGATGAATTTTAAGTTTCTAAGTTTTGCAAAAACCTTTGTTTGTTGAATTCCTTATGGCTCCCTAGTCAAATAGAAACTATAAAATTAAGAATTTTGCAAATATAGTTTTTCTATGTTTGATGTAGAATACCTTATCTCTTCATAATTAAACAAGTTGCATAAATTCTCTAAATCACAAATTTTAAATAACAATCAAATAGTGTTTTCCAAAATTAAATAAATTTATAAAATAACCTTAGGATTAATCATAAAGCCTCCTTATATCTCCTCAACCTTAGCAAAAATTAAATATAAAAAATCAAATTCGAATTATACCTCGTTAATAGTGCATTGTCTTTTGACGCTGCAATTTGATGAACAACTTGCTTTGTTCTTCCAGTGTGTGAGAGTAAGTGATGGGAATAACATGCATGAACCTCTTACTTCAATCCTCTCTACATGAGCGTTACTCTTGCTTCTGTCTTTCACCATCCATGTTGTCGTTCTTCTTCCACGCTACCGTGTGTCAACTAGGCGCTTTGCATGGCAACATCGATTGGTGTTCTATATTCCAACACTTACAACATTTTATTTCCTGGGCACATGAACGATCTAATGCCTGATGCTTTAAAATGTTTCACTATCTTGGTGGTTGAATATGAGCGTTAAGTTTTCCATCACTTGTCTCTTGGATTTTCACTCATACGATGTTCAAAATTGACCTAGCATTTGTGCTTCTCCAATATTTCAATTCCTTTTGCTTTGTGTTTTAATTATTCTATCATTTTAGTTCCACTTCATTGTTTTCTTCCTTTTGACGTTCAAATGCTTTTGTTTGGACTATAATGGCAATATTTCAGTTCATTTCTTTTCTGCTTCTCCTTCGTCACCTGAATGGCTCTTGGGCTAATGCTTCATTTTCCTTGCTCTGGTAGACTCGACTCTATAATGTTGTTGTCCTAGGTGTTGTACTCTAGGTGCTCTCTCCTTTTAATAGAATCATTGCATTCTAGGTGCTCTCTCCCTTCAATGATGGCGCTACACTCTAGGTGCTTCTTTTCTATAGAATGATGCTCTTGTAATGGTGCTCGATTTCCTACGTAATGGTGCTTGCTGATTTGGAAATTTTCTTCAAAGATGATCTCTAACACTTTCACTTCCCTCATTACTTGACGTTTAACTATTTCAAAGTGATGTTTACTCAAAATAATTGCACAAAACGATGATTTTCCTTCACCTTTTTTACCCTTCTATTTGCACTACATTCTTCATTACGTTCTTTTCATGAAATATTTGTTGTTAATGCTAACTTATTTTCTTCTTTAAATATAGGTGCAGACTTACGCTTTGGTGTAGAGGATTTCAAGACTTCTAATATTCCTTAATCAACTCTTTGACAATGCTTTCTTCTACTGCACTTTTATACGTACCTTTAATGCTTTAGTTCCTTGATGATGCCTTCAATACTATAGATTTCACCCTTGCTTTCTCTATTTCCAATGTAGCTTTCTTTTTTGTCGAATCTATAGAGATATCTTATTTCTCTATTTCCAAGTCTTCACAAACTTGTTGAACTTTACTGTATGCAAGCTTTGGCAAGATACTTGCCTTCCAAATGTTTCTTAGTCTATATTCAAACCTTGCTATCCTAAAGCTTTCAAGTTCTACCTCAATCTTCACTGGAATCTCCTTCAATGAGTCTCCTCTATATCTTATGGCTTGTCATCAAATAATGACGATTATCTTAAACTTGATGTAGGTACTCTTTTAAAAATTTTGCATTCTCTATTTTACCACTTCTTTAGAACAAACATTTTAGTCTTCAAGAGGACCTCTCTGCTTAGGTCTCTTATTCTAACTTTAATGGCTTATATAGGACCACTTTCCCTGGGTCTCCTATATCTGCCAACTCTAGTACCTCTTACCTCGGGTATCCTATTTTCTCTGACTTCTATGGGACCACTTTTTCTCAGGTCTCCTATCTCTATCAGCTATGGGACATCTTTCATCGGGTATCCTATATCTCTCTTTGAATTCTATGGGACATCTTTCTTTGGGTCTGTTAGATTTTGATGCTTAATACTTAATGAGAGATCAACCACAAGGTATAAAATGAGCATACAATATTAAATATATGATAATGGCAATATTCTCATGAGAAACTTTTATAACTACTCATAAAACAACCTTTAATGAAAACTCACAAAAATATTACATTGATAAAAATGGAGGTCTCAAACTCTTTATATTTCTTACATTCTCTACATTGTATCTACTACTACTCTACTCAATGCTCTCTACCTTCCCTCTATCACTCACTCCCAAATGCTCATACAAAGGCCAATATATAATGGATGTGACTCTTGGTCTTCCATATTCCTATGACTCTTCATCTTCCTATTCTATAGACTCATGTACATATGGACAACATGCACATTTACATCATTGCACATTCTAATAATACTTGTGCATTTATTACATTGCATAAAGTAAATACTCAAACCCTAATCTAATATTCTCTCCTAATCTAAGGATGTACCTTTTGGTCATCAAATCTGCCCAGGAAAGGATTTGGGTAAGTGTATGCGCCCTAGACCTGGACCAACATTGAAAGGCCGAAGGGAAGAGATGCCCCTCGTGCCAATATCCGGAGAAAGGTCGGCTCCTATGCTAAACTACTTTGGTGTTTTGAGATAAGGGATGCAGGAAAGAGATAAAAGAGTAAGGGTTAGAGAAAGAAATAAAAAGGGGTAAGGGAAGAGAGATCAATGATTTAAAGTGGGAGAGAACAGGAAGCACGATCACTAACTAACAACTTGAATAGCAGCAAAGAACACCAAGAATAAATGAAAGAAATGCCACATTAACCTTCCTATGTATCCTCTAGGCGAGCTCCAGGATTCTCCTTCTCCCTTTCATCGAAATTCAGGGTTTAGAGTAACGACGATTAGGACAAGCGAATATAACAGAAACCACAACCCACCAGGCAGCATAAAAGAAAACCAATATAGCGTTTTTCCTCTCCTATGTATCCTTCGGGCAAATTTTAGGGTACAGTCCCCAATCGCACACCGAATTCAGGATTCAGAGTTACAGTATGCAAATGAAGAAAGACAAAAGAAATAAACACAGAAGGCAGCATACAAGAGAGAAATTGAGCCCAAAGCTCTTTAGTATTAATCGTAGGACATCAAGTTACAACAGCTTTCTAGCAGAAAGTTCCCCCTCCTTTTACATTACAATGCCTAGGTTTTTATAGAGGACCCGACCCTCTGAGCCATAATTACACAAAATGGAGGAGTACATCCTCGAAAGCTGAGAAGTCGGCTCCTCGCGGCTCTCGTGACTGAGCTCTCAAATCCGTTGCCAAAACTGGCAACTATGATCGGGTCAACCAGGGAAATATGCATTAATGAGCCGTCTGAGCGTCCTTGGTTTCTGGGTGCGGTGCTCGAGTGGCCGCCATGCTCGTCGGGCTCTTCATCATGGACTGATACTTCATTTCCAATTGCTAAAAATGAGCAACGGGCTTATCGGGCACGAAAAAATGCATTTATGAGGCACTTGATCGCCTCGGGAAAATACCCGGCTTGGAACATGTGCCCTTGAAGCGCTTCGCTAGATGTTCGTTCGCAACTTTGCTTCGCAATGGACTTGTACCAAAGCAATAATCCTCCTTGATTTGTACTTCACATGGTGGAGCTTCGCAAAACTACTTCAGGGGTGGTGAGGGCCGAAGCAGATTTCATCTTTACTTCTTGCTGCTTCGCTGACAAAATTGCTTCGTTGATGCCTTGGAGAAATGCTTCGCCGCGATCCTCTTTCAAAACTGTGGTTCGAGGGTATTTCGGCCGAAGCGCATTCTTGCCTTCGAAAGATGTTGCATTCTTTATGGCTGCTACCGCTTCGGGTGAAAGTACTTCGCATGAAAGATGGCCGAAGCAGATGCTTCGCAACGACTTTCGGTGAAGTAGAAATGGTTCGCTGGCGTGGGGCCCGAAGTGGGTGCTTCGACGGCTTTTCAGCGAAGTATTTTCAATGTCTACTCCTTCAAATCCCGCTTCGCAATTTCTTGCCCGAAGTAGTCTTTTGAAGTGCTTCGGGCCCGAAGTAGTTTTCATTCTTCTTCCTTCGTTTTCCTTCGGCAACACCACTTCACAAACCTCCGCCCGAAGTAACTTCTTGAGGGACTTTGGGTCCGAAGCAGTTTTCTTGCCTTAGTCAATTCGGACCGCGTTTTTCCTTTGGTGAAGCTATTCTTTTGAAATTGCTTGAATGCCGCTTCACAAAAAGTTGCCCGAAGTGGTTCCTGGAAATGCTTCGGGTGCGAAGCTCTTTTTCTGAATTCTTCTTCGGCAACGCCACTTCGCAAGATTTTTGCCCGAAGTAGCTTCTTGAAGTGCTTCGGGGCCGAAGTAGATTCCATCCTTAGTGATTTCCTTTGCGAAGCTATCTTCCTTAGCTTGTTCGGTAGTGAAGCTCTTTCTTCTTCATTTTATGTACAAGGGGGTGGCAAGGAAAGCCAAAATTGCTGCAACTTTGAAAATGTAAAAAAAACAACAAAGAAATACTTTACAAAAGAGACACTGTACAAAATTTTGATTTCTTTTTCTACCCCTTGTGCAATGTGACAAAATTGTCAACATTCTTGGTGGCTCGTGGGGCAACGAGCTCGTCTCGGTGGGAGAACCCTCAGCTTTGATCCATTGGGCTAGAGTCACCTCCAGACCCTTCTCCTCTTTCTCTCTTCGAGAGCGCTTCCATAGCTTGTTCTCCTTCTTCTTCTTCTTCTTCCTCTTCCTCTTCTTCTTCTCCTTCTTCTGTCAGTGCGCCTCCTACTATGGCGATGGGACAAGACGATCATGGATTTTCTTCATGGTTCGACGGACGTGAGCCCAGACACCTTTCTGAAATGGCTCTTGGTCTTCGAGTGCCTTGACCAAAACATGGAACCGATCAATCTGCCCAATGTCAGCATGTTTGATTCTTACACTTAGGTCATTCAGGCAAGCCATGATTTTGCAGTGTCTCAGAATGAAGTCGGTGACTTGTCCTTCTATGATCGGCTCTTCCCACTCATCTATTTTTGAGACGTCACTTTCGAAATGGAGCCACGCCGGCTTGAGTTCTTCCCTGGTGAGAAGGTTCCCATCATCATCTGTGAAACTTGGGAAACCTAAGGAAGAAAGATCTTTGAAGTAACCCATTGATGTGTGCTGCTCCTGCTCAAATATGTCTAGGAGGTCCTTCGCCTTCTGCGCTTTCTTCACCTTGGAGAAGAAGGCATGAATAGTGGCTTGGGCTGTAGACCAATCCCTAGTCGTTCGACTCATAGCAGCAACCTGCAGGTCCTGATATCTAATACTTTGGACCTCAAAAGCCAGCTTGAGTCGCCTTTTGATTTTTTGGATGACCTCATCTACTATTGGCCCTTTCTTAGCAATGGCATACTGAGCTTCGGTGACATAGATTAAAGTTGATAGGGCACTGGAGGCCCGCGATCTGAAACCTTTGAGCAAGTGTGAGCGAATTTCCTTGATTCTGCCTCTGTCGAACAGCTCTAGGTTTGCTTTTTTGAACAACTGCTGCTGAGTCTGCAAGATTTTGCTTTCGAGCTCCTTGGCTTTTAGCTCATTTTTGGCCTATTTCTGTGCTTGGTGCTCAGCTGAATACTGCAATTGTAGTATCTACTGTTTTAGGGCATGTGTTTCCTTCTTCATTAGCTTACACTGCTCCTCTGAATCCTCCAGCTTGGAGCGGATTCTAGCTAGCTCTTCCTCCAACTTGATGTTGGCGCTCTCTGCTTCAAACCTACGCTGATTAGCAATATTCGCATGCGCTCGAAAAGTCTCGATTTCGACGTGCATGGATGCGGATTCATTATCTATATTCAAATGTTCCAGGTCCTTGGTCTTCTCCTGGTAATCATAATCAGCCGGAGTCATTTCATCCAGAGGCTTCTGGACCTTAGGGACCTTCTTCACTTTATGTAATTTTCTGCCCTTCAAGTCGAAGACAACGCATTTTTCAACCTGGGCGGGAGATCACCCTCTTTTCTTCCTTGCCTCCTTCAACATTTTCTCTGTGTTTTGCCGAGCTAGGAGTAGCTTCTCGGCTAAGGGGCATTCCTTTATTAAGGATAGATCTGATTCAGAAAATGTTGGATCTCTAGCCGAAGGGGTGAACAAATATAAAGAATCAATGGGGAATGCCTCCCCAGAAGGTTCGGAGACGGGTGTAGCAGGAGCTTTGGCAAGCGGGACTATGCTGTGTGCGATGGGAGAATGGGCTACGGGGCTCGGCGTTGGAGCACTGCCTTCACCTTGACTAAGGACTGAAGGAACGACAGCGTGGGCGGGCGAAGTAGTTTCAATAGGCTTGTCCCGATCGGATGACTCGGGTGGAGTGGGGCTAGGCAGAGTTGGAATGGCAATGGGCAATACCTGAGTGGGCGATTGACCTTGTAGGGGAGGGAGAGATTGATGGGGACCTTCAACCGGGACCATAGTGGATGTGTCGGAGACCAAGGCGAAGGGAGGAGAGTGCATACCTGCGTGCCCTCCTGGCAGAGCGGTCGTGGTGACTTCTTGTGTGATTGGCTCTTGCTCCTTTTGGGCTTCGGCACTCCCGACCTCCACAACTTCTACTTCGGGGTCTCCCTCTTGTTGGAGGAGCTCCTCCACATCAATGACGTCTATGTCTGGGACCGTCTCGGCACTTGGTGGCCCCGCATCTTCAACATTTGCTTCGGTCGGGCCTGATGCAGGTTGTTCAGTAGGAGCACTTGGGAGCTTTGTGCGGGGTCGCTTTGGGTGGCTCGGAGGCACTTGAATTTGCTCTTGCCTCTTTCTTTTCTTTCTCTCCAATGGTTGCTCTGCCTCTTCGGCACTTGTGTCATGGATTTTCGATGGTCCCTGTGGTAGTGCCTTTGGTGTAGCTTTGGCTTCTTCCTCTTCTTCTTGCTCCGAGGCATCTTCAGCTCCTCTTGGGCTTTCGCCCGATCTTGGGGTAGCTGGAGGAACAAAATCTGCAAAGGATATGGACTTCCAAGTTTCAACATTGGCTTCATAAAGAATTGCGAAGTCTTTATCTGCTGTCAAGAGTCCATAAGAGTTCATCTTCTGGTGATGGACTCTCATTATCCACCACTCCCTTAATTTTTCCTCGCTCCAATTCTTCAATTCCTCCTTTAAATCATCTTTTGCCTTTCTCCAAAACGTGGAGCTTGGAGTTGGGAGGGGGTGCTTGGTCGAGGTCAAACTCGGCCTCCATGGGGTAGAACTCATGCCGGGGAGGCAATGTCCTCATTCTCTCCAAATGCCACTCCGGATCCTTCCCATTGGGATTATTCCTTTGTTCCACAATTTTAGGGTGGGGGCAGATGTGGAAATTCTTGAATTTTAAGTGATCCCTCATCACTCCCAAGGGATCATAGAGCCATTGTTGAGGAATCTGGAGTAGGCCAAAATTGGCAAGCTTTTCCTCCAGGAAAATGCTCTGTTTCAAGGCAAAGACTTCGATTACACCCATCCTGAAGGGGAAGTCACAGGTATGTGCCCATTTTTGACCGTGGCCATACATTGAATTTGTAGCGTCGCTCTACCGAGCGACTTCCAATGCGAACTGATATTCGAAGGGGTAGACTGGTAACAGGAAGGGCTTCCCTATGAAACCGAACAGGTGAATCACCAGTCCCTATGTCAATTGGAAAACATCTCCCTTTTTTTCCTGCACCACTCTATCTCTCAAACTGAGGGGCACCCGAGGGCAAGAGCCCTTCAACAAATGCATGGCGGGTCCCAAAAATTGTTGATTAAAAGAATAATAGGACTCTGTCCTCAATAGGAGGGGAGTCCACTGGTACATCGGTAGAGGATTTCCATCCTCGCCGCTTGGAGAAATGGTGATATGGGGGAATCGCTTATGAACTTGGTAGAAAAACAACCAGACAAGAAAAGAACAGGGTGCGAAGTACTGGCCCGTTGTCGAATTCTTCATGCTGGTGAGCCTCGTGTGCAAGGTTCGGGCCACCCATTCCGCCCAATCAAAGAAAACTGGGTTGGTGTTTGGTCTTGAAGCATCAGGGGCATAGAATTCCCCTCTCGAAATACATTCGGCCAAAGACACCTGCCAGGGTTGCACCGAAGCATCTGTCGACAGGCCCGCCACCCATGCAATGATGGAGAAAATATCGGTGTTCTTGAAGGCCGCCAAGGGTAAGGGCATCTGGGGCAGCTTGCTTGAAGGTAGCCCGCTTTTGAGGTTCTCGCGCAGGAATTTCAATATGTAGCTGTTGGAGGTGAACCTCTCCATTTGTTCGCTTAAAATGACATTGCAAACAGAATAGCCCTTGGGCGGACCTTGTTGTGGCGCGAAGGCTGCTTGTACATCTTCCTTCAAAATGGAAAACAATTTATGACCCGAAGCATCCAACACTTGCCTGGATGCAGGCTGGTAATTCTGCGTGATAGCATAGATTAGTTCGGGACAATGGTGAGCAGGCGGGGTCAAATACCAATAAATTTGAGAGTAATATGCAGTAGCTCTCTTATTCTCTGGGGTGAGTCTGCTCATCATAAACTCTATGGTGCGTCGGAGGTCGGACACACCCTTAGAGAGTTGTGTGTCTCTAATCTTCTCCCACCCATCAATTGGTGGTTCTACAAGCTGCTCCTCCTCAGAGTCATCCCCTTCTTCTATCGGCTACTTTTTAGGGCGAGGGGTGAGATTTATCTTCTTTGGAGTATGCTTTTTCTCTTCCTTGCCCTTCTTTGTTTTTTTAGGGCCTGCAACTTCGGGCTCTTTCCCCTTCTCTTTGGAGTTTTTCTTCCCCATGTTGAAAATGATGGCGGTAGAGTCCTTGATACAGAGGGCTTCAATGTGAAGGGCTTAGATGCAAAGGGTAGGAGAATTGCAGAGTAACCGAAGGCTCTTAGTCTTGCATGAATTGATGGATAAATAACCTCCCTTTTGCTAGAGCTTCACGTTTTATAGCCTAAAAAGGTAACTACCTCAATTTATGGCACCTACCAAATTTAAATTAATGCTTCGGATGGAGGAAGTTGCCTTGCCCTTTGATTGGCTCTACAGTAGCGTAGTACACGGGGCCACGCGCTTTGGTAATCATGAAATGCAAACTACTGCCACCTCGTACCTCGACGTGGCTTTTTACATTAACCGAATCACCTCGGGATGTGCTCCACCACTTTTGCCTTAAATTCATCCACTTCGAACTCTTTTCAAGGTTGTTGTCAGCGCGTTCTTCGAGGCACATTTTAAATTCTCCCGTCTCGTACGTTGTTGGTTCGACGAAGTTGAAATCAGCATTGAAAATGCTTCGCGGTGAACCTTTGGTGCGGACTGCTTTTCGACACTTCGGGCCCGAAGTACTTCTCCATCGCCGTGCTGCCGCTTTGCTTCGCAAAGACCGCCTACCGAAGCTTGCTTTCTTGGAAACTGCTTCACAAGGGTTCCTTTTAAAATCTACTTCGCAAAACTTCTGCCCGAAGTCACCTCTTGAAATGCTTCGGGTGCGAAGCTCTTTTCGTGCCTTTGTTTGAATTTTGGTTCGGCCCCTTTTGAGGGTAAAGTGCTTCACTGCGAACCTCCTCGCAACCACTACTTCGCATTGAAAGTCCCCGAAGGAGATTTTGTACCACTTAGCTTTTGCAATCTTGGAATAAGATGTATATACACAAATGAAAAAAATATATACAAGAGTACATACACATTTTTTTTTTTTAGAGAGAAATTGTTTCGTCTCAGCGATGAAAAGTCTTCAAATGAAGACCATTGACAGAGATCGGCAAAACCTGGCCATCTGCATCTTTGAGGATGAAAGAGTTGGCCGAGTTCACCTTCACAATTTCGAATGGCCCATCCCAGAAGGCGTCCAACTTGTCGTGATTCCTAGGCTTGGCCTTCCAGGAGTCCCACTTCCATACTAGATCTCCCACTTTGAATGTGCGATCGGATGATTTTTTCTTGAACCAATCTCGGGTGACCTGAGCATGCTTAGCGAAGTTCTGGTAGGCTTCCTCGTGATCTTCCTCTAGCTGTAACAGTTGAGCTAATCTATTTTCCATTGGATTAACTCCATCTTCTTCTTCTAACAGTTGCAGTGCAGGGATCTCTACATGGGTAGGTAAGATGGCCTCCTTGCCATAGACCAGGGCATAAGGTGAAGTCTTGATTGACTTCTTGATAGAAATTCGATCGGCCCACAAGGCCCGATCTAGAAGGAGATGCCAAGTCCTTTTTTTTGCTCTATGAGCTTCCTTAGCACCCTCAACAAGGTCTTGTTGGTGGATTCTGCCAATCCATTGCCTTGTGGATAGTAGTTGGAGGAGACTTTATGATATATCCCATATTTGTAGAAGAAATCATTGATTTTGGTGCCTAAAAAATCGGGACCATTGTCCGTAATGATTGCTTCGGGGATGCCGAACCTGGTGATCAATCCCTCTAGGAAGGCGATTACAGTCTCTTGATCCACATGCTTCGTAGGGATCGCTTTGGCCCACCTGGTGAAGTAGTCAGTTGTCGTCAGGATGAACTTATGTCCCACGGAGGAGTTCGGTGATATGGCCCCTATGAAATCCAGCCCCCATTGTTGAAAGGGTGTCTCTACTTGTATCGGACGAAGGGGCATCGAAGCATTTCTACTTCGGCCGATGAACTTCTGACATTGCTCACATCTACGACAAACGACGAAGGCATCGATGAAGAGAGTGGGCCAATAATAACCCGCCTTGATTATCTTCAATGTCATTGTTCTCCCTGCGAAGTGACCTCCAGATAGTCCTGAATGAAATTCTCCCAGGACTCTCCTTTTATCATCATCTTTTATGCACTTAAGAAGGACACCATCAATGTTTCTAAAAAACAAGCCTTCGGGGCGCAAAGTATATCGGGTGGACCGCATCCTGAAATGCCTTCGTTGTGAAGCATTTAAATGTGAAGGACATCTGCCAGTGTTGAAGTATTCGACTATTTCACTGACCCAGTCCTTCTCATCCTCTTCTTGGTTTGTGAAGCATCCTTCGACTGGCGAGTCATCCCATTGAGATTCTGTCGCTTTGACCGCCGCGCTCTTCGCCAATTCTTGACATAATGCGCGATCACGAACCAGTTTTGTGGGCTTGATCTCAATGTCAAATTCTTGTATCTTGTTCACCCAACCGGCTCTCTTACTTCCCAATTCTCCTTGGATGATGAAATTGCGCACATCGGGATGAATGACAAAGACTATAACCCGACTTTGGGAGATGAATTGCTTGAATTTCTGAAGAGACTTCATTACTGCATGCACCTGACGTTCTATGAAATTGTATTTCTCTTCATGGGGATTGATCACCTGGCTCAGAAATGCGATGGGACGCTCTTCACCGTCTTCCCCCTTTTGTGTCAGGACCGCAACATAGCTCTCGGGTTCCCCTATGGCATACAGGATAAAATCCTGACTGTAGTCAGGGTTGATCAGGACCGATGCCTGAGCGATTCGGGCCTTAATCTCTTCGAATGCCTCCTTTCTCTCTTTCTTCTAGATGAATTCGGTGCCCTTCTTCAAAAGTTTGGACATCGACTTGATGACTTGGGCGAAATCAGGGACAAACTTCCTCACGAAGTTGATCTGGCCGAAGAAATATTGAAGTCCTTTCTTGTCTGCTGGGAGTGGGAGTTTCGTTAGAGCCTCGGCTCTGTCGGGATCTACAACGAGGCCCTTTTCTGATATCGCATGTCCCAACAACTTCCCTTCGTTGACTGCGAATATGGACTTCTTCGGATTGATTGAAATGCCAAACTCTCGACATTTTTCAAAAATCTGTTGCAGATGTAAGGGGTGATCCTCCCTTCTTCGGGAGAAAATGGTCATGTCATCTAGATAGATGACGATAACCTTATTCAGAAGCTCGCCAAAAGCTAGATCCATCACCCTCTGGAAAGTGGCACCAGCATTCGAAAGGCCAAATGGCATTCGCTGGTAAGCAAATGTCCCCCACTTGGTGGTGAACGTTGTTTTATGCTGGTCTTCATTCCTGACCCAGATCTGATTGTATCCGAAGAAACCATCGAGTAGGGAGAAGCGTTGAGCTCCAGCCATCGAGTGCAAGATCTGATCGATTTGCGAAAGAGGATAGTGGTCCTTGAGAGAAGCCTGGTTCAGGTTGCGAAAGTCCATGCATAAACGTATATCTCCATTCTTTTTTCTGATGGGGACTAGGTTCGCTACCCAAGAAGAATGTTTGATGGGATAAATTATCTTTGCCTCGAGCATTTTTAGGAGTTCGGCCTTCATCAGGACCTCGATCTTCGGGTTAACCGACCTTTGCTTCTATCGAAAGGGTTTGATTCCCTCCTGCAACTCAATTGTATGTTGGATTAGTTGTCGATCGTATCCCCTTAGGTCTTGATAAGACCAAGCCACTATGTCGGGATACCTTTTGCACAGAGATCGGATCTGCTCTAGCTCCTTCGAAGTGCAATCTGTTCCAACTTTTATTGCTTTTCCAGGCTCGAGCTCCAACTCTTGATACTGCTTGGCATTAACTTTGATCCTGTGTGAAACTGCTCGATCATTCTGATCAAAGAGGCTTTCCAGAGTAATCAATCCTTTAGGAAGGTGGTTATTCTTCAATTGAACTAGCCCTTCATATTCCTCACCGTCAGGGCTTCTGCTTTTGACTGTGGCTGCTTCTTGAATCATGAAATTCACAATCTGCTCATCATTGTCAAAGACTTGCCAATGCAGATCTCTGTCTGGGATAGAGGGTCTATAGATCATCCTCACAACTTTGGGCTTGTGCACCATGTCTTCTGCTGGAGAGTACTTGGCTGCGATGGATGCCAGAACATCGACATGTCGATTCTTTTCTCTTGGGATAGACTGCAGATTGAGAGATTCGAACTGGTCGAACAAGTCCCATACCCTATTCCGGTATGACTTGAGATAATGCTTCTTTGAAGTGCACTTGTTTGTGACCTGGTTGCATACCAGTTCAGAATCTCCAAAGATTTGGAGGTGCTTTATGCCTAACTTGTCAGCTTTCTTGAGTCCTAGGCATAATGCTTCATATTCTGCTGCATTGTTGGTGCAGCTCCATATCAACCGGTAGCAATACTCCTTTTGCTCTCCGGATGGCGAAACTAGAAGAATCCCTGCCCCAACGCCATTTTTACATCGGGCGCCATCGAAGAACAACTTCCATAGTCCTTCTTGGGCACTTGTTCTATTCTCTGGTTGGGTGTGTTTCTCAGGCTTGGCGATCGCATAACATCCTATCTCGGTCTCTACCATGGCATTAAAGTCTACCAATGAGAACTCATCTTCATAACTTAGTTGCGCAAGAGACTCCTCGACCAGGTCCACCTGCTCTACTTCCTCCACTATTGCATTCACCGGATCGTTGCTCTCTTCTTCGGACATCTTCTGCACAAGGAAGGAAGAAGGCTTTTCATTGTAGATCTTCACCTTCTTTCCTTTGAATGGAATCTCCAGATGAGAGTAATCCATAGATAGATATCCACCCAGCTTTGCTGTGAATTCCCTTGACAAGCACATACTGAAGTATGGCTCCAGGTCGACGACCACTACCTCTTGTATGACCGTGATCTGAGGCATCTTATGTAGTCGAATAGGAATGTCTTTGATCACTCCTATAGTCTTCACTGGGGTACCATCCAACTGGAGTACGCCCTGGCTGCTTCACGTATATTCCATCCCTATTTCTTCGTAGACTGCTTTCGGCATGACTGTTGTCGCGGCCCCGAGTCGATCATACAGTTATGTACAATATACCCTTCCATCTGTAGAGACAGGTAGAATGGAGGTGGATTTTTTTTGAGGTCCACTTGTCCAGGTAGTTGCAGTGCATCGTACAAGCTGATCTTGGCTGGAATCCTCTTTAACTCCTCTACAATGTTGTACGCCAGGGAACCGAGCACCTCGGGTTCCTTTCTCGGCTCATATCTGGTGCGATACTGCTCCGTAGCTTCAACTCTTTGTCGCTTAGTCAGTGAAGGAAACTTGAGCTTTTCCCTAGCTTGCTCTTTTGTTTCTGCCTGAGGTGGTTCGACAGAGGCCTTTTGAGCTTTTTCTTTGATCGGTGCAGGCGGAGGAGCTTCGTTCGGGGCCGAAGAAGATGATTGTCCCTTCTCGGGTCGAGCGTGCACTTTTAAGGGAGCCATCTGAGTAGCATCCACTTCTATCACCTTCTTTCCTCCTCTGGTAAGCACTGCAACCGGCTCTTCTTCGCCAATCGCCAGGTTCTGACTCATTTTCCTGATGACGTTGACTTGACCGCCATGACTACTGCTCGCCAGCGTTTGTACATAGTGTTGGTGCAGCATGCAGGTATTCTCTTCATGCGGATCATTGCACGTAGAGCACCAATATACACAATCGAAAGTGCTCGGAGCTTCATCAATCGCAGCATTTCTCACCGAAGCCTTCCCTTGCTGGACTGCTTGGTCTTTGGTAAGCGCAGGCGTAGGATAAGACCTTCTCGGTAGAAATTCTTGTTGCGCTTGCTTCTTCTTCACAATGGTCATGTCGTTGGACAACGTCTGAACTGTGGAGTTCAGAGACTGCATCTCTTGCAGAATTTTAGCTTGCATATCATCGGCTTTTGGAACGAGTGGCAATGAAGCCATCATCGGTATTGGAGGCAGGGCAAGGTGTTGAGGTGGTGTTGGCAGTACAGGGAATGTCGAAGTGACAATGGGCTGCGGAGTTGAAAATGTGGGAAAATGAATTTGTGGAGCGGTGATTTGAGACACAATAGGATTCGGGTTCCAATATGAGATCGGGTATGTAGGGGTTACAGAGATCTGTGAAGCGGCGGCGCTCGCATACTGGGATTGAGGGAATTCGGGAAGTATGGGCATCGACATCCTTTGGGGAAGCTTGCCCATAGCTATCAAATCCATTTCCGCCCTCTTGGCTAACTCATACAACTCGGGAAAAGTATTGATGTTAGAATATCTTACCATGATACTGATATCAGGGTTGAAAGCCCAAAGGAAATAGTATGCTGCAGCTTCGTCGGTTGGCCGAAGTCCAACTGGTACTCTCTGCCAGGTTCGAGCGAACCTAACATTGAAGTCTGTGATCTCTTCTTGTGGATGTCTCTGGATTGAAGTGAACTGATGCAGGAGAGAGGTAGGATCGGAGGACTCATTGAAGCTTCGCATCAACTGCCCGACTAATCGGTCCCATCCCGTAATAGTATCGGGTGGTAAAGATCTATACCAGTAGAGGAGTTTTCCTCTAAGGGAAAGAACCAAAAGCTTTACCATAACTCGCTCCTCTGTGATGTCGTGGATCGCCGCTAGAGAGATTATGTCCTGGATGTGCTCCAGAGCAGTCTTCCCAGTTCCATCGAACGTTGGGATCTTCTTTATAGCAGCAGGCGACACTTGCCCTTGTCCCGCTAGATTTAGCGGTGACAAAGAATCCCATGCTGGGAACAACCTAGGTGGCGGTTGCTGCTGCATTTGTTGTTGTTGTTGTTGTTGTTGCTGTGCCATACTTGCTCCTAGATTTTGAGAAATAGGAATCCCCGAAGCTCCTCCTTGATTGCTAATAGGACGACTAATAGGAATGGAGGCACTAGGATGCTTCGGTGAGTTGGGAGGATTGGGAGGAAAACTAGATGTTGTGCTATCAGAAGTTAGGCCTTGTTCGTCAACAACAGCCTCTTGCGAGGATGTTCCACGTAACAGTGACTCGGGGGTGACCAACCTTGATCGCTCCCCAAAGGCATCGATATCTAGCTCAAAGAACTCGGTTTCCTCTCCTCTATTCCTAACTCTCCATCTCGTTTGCATGAAGGCACAAACTTTGGTACTGGTCTTTACGACTTAAATATTCTTGGGTAAACAGAGTCGCCAGATGCTAAGAGTCTTTCGGTAATGAGAGCATCGGTTCTCACTACCACTAGTCAGGTGAGACTGACCGGGTCACACCGGGAACTGGTTAGAACTATTGGCCCCGGTGGAGACGGGTTTGAGATTCGTGTTCTTAAAATATGGGACCTTGGTCCCATCGGGCGTGCCAAAAACTGTTGGTCATCAAATCTGCCCAGGAAAGGATTTGGGTAAGTGTATGCGCCCTAGACCTGGACCAACATTGAAAGGCCGAAGGGAAGAGATGCCCCTCGTGCCAATCTCCGGAGAAAGGTCGGCTCCTATGCTAAACTACTTTGGTGTTTTGAGATAAGGGATGCAGGAAAGAGATAAAAGAGTTAGGGTTAGAGAAAGAAATAAAAAGGGGTAAGGGAAGAGAGATCAATAATTTAAAGTGGGAGAGAACAGGAAGCACGATCACTAACTAACAACTTGAATAGCAGCAAAGAACACCAAGAATAAATGAAAGAAATGCCACATTAACCTTCCTATGTATCCTCTGGGCGAGCTCCAGGATTCTCCTTCTCCCTTTCATCAAAATTTAGGGTTCAGAGTAACGACGATTAGGACAAGCGAATATAACAGAAACCACAACCCACCAAGCAGCATAAAAGAAAACCAATATAGCATTTTTCCTCTCCTATGTATCCTTCGGGCAAATTTTAGGGTACAATCCCCAATCGCACACCGAATTCAGGATTCAAAGTTACAGTATGCAAATGAAGAAAGACAAAAGAAATAAACACAGAAGGCAACATACAAGAGAGAAATTGAGCCCAAAGCTCTTTAGTATTAATCGCAGGACATCAAGTTACAACAGCTTTCTAGCAGAAAGTTCCCCCCCCTCTTTACATTACAATGCCTGGGTTTTTATAGAGGACCCGACCCTCTGAGCCATAATTACACAAAATGGAGGAGTACATCCTCGAAAGCTGAGAAGTCGGCTCCTCGCGGCTCTCGTGACTGAGCTTTCAAATCCATTGCCAAAACTGAGAACTGTGACCGGGTCAACCATGGAAACATGCATTAATGAGCCGCCTGAGCGTCCTTGGTCTCTGAGTGCAGTGCTCGAGTGGCCGCCATGCTCGCCGGGCTCTTCATCATGGACTGATACTTCATTTCCAATTGCTAAAAATGAGCAGCGAGCTTATCGGGCACGAAAAAATGCATTTATGAGGCACTTGATCGTCTCGGGAAAATACCCGATTTGGAATATGTGCCCTTGAAGCGCTTCGCTAGGTCTTCGTTTGCACTTTGCTTCGCAATGGATTCGAGCCGAAGCATATCTTCCTTGATTTGCACTTCGCATGGTGAAGCTTCGCAAAACTACTTCGGGGGTGGTGAGAGCCGAAGTAGATTTCATCTTTACTTCTTGCTGCTTCGCTGACAAAATTGCTTCGCTGATGCCTTGGAGAACTGCTTCGCCGCGATCCTCTTTCAAAACTGTGGTTCGGGGGTATTTCGGCCGAAGCGCATTCCTGCCTTCGAAAGATGTTGTATTCTTTATGGCTGCTACCGCTTCGGGTGAAAGTACTTCGCATGAAAGATGGCCGAAGCAGATGCTTCGCAACGACTTTCGGCGAAGTAGAAATGGTTCGCTGGCGCGGGGCCCGAAGTGGGTGCTTCGACGGCTTTTCAGCGAAGTATTTTCAATGTCTACTCCTTCAAATCCCGCTTCGCAATTTCTTGCCCGAAGTAGTCTTTTGAAGTGCTTCGGGCCCGAAGTATTTTTCATTCTTCTTCTTTTGCGTTTTGCTTCGGCAACACCACTTCGCAAAACCTCCGCCCGAAGTAACTGCTTGAGGGACTTCGGGTCCGAAGCAGTTTTCTTGCCTTAGTCAATTCGGACCGCGTTTTTCCTTCGGCGAAGCTATTCTTTTGAAATTGCTTGAATGCCGCTTCGCAAAAAAGTCGCCCGAAGTGGTTCCTGGAAATGCTTCGGGTGCAAAGTTCTTTTCCTGAATTCTTCTTCGGCAACGCCACTTCGCAAGGTTTTCGCCCGAAGTAGCTTCTTGAAGTGCTTCGGGGCCGAAGTAGATCCCATCCTTAGTGATTTCCTTTGCGAAGCTATCTTCCTTAGCTTGTTCGGCAACGAAGCTATTTCTTCTTCATTTTATGTACAAGGGGGTGGCAGGGAAAGCCAAAATTGCTGCAACACTTACAAATGTTGTTTCTAAAAGCAAGGGAACAAATTCATGAAAAAGAAATACTTTACAAAAGAGACATTGTACAAAATTTTGATTTCTTTTTCTACCCCTTGTGCAATGTGACAAAATTGTCAACAAGTACCCATGGTGGTACATTAGCATGTACCAAATAATGTAATATATTCCAACACCCCCATGTATTACAATATTTAATTATTACATTTCATAAAGTAACTACTCAAACCCTAATCTAATATTCCCTCCTAATCTAAGGATGTACCCATGGTGGTACATTAGCATGTACCAAATAATGTAATATATTCCAACACCCCCATGTATTCCAATCTTCATCTTTCAAATGTTCTTCAACTTGATCAGGTTCTTATTCTTCTTTAATATGTAGATGGCCAAGTAGTCCAAATTATTTTTATCCTCTCAGCTTTGTCATTCTGAATCATTTTTTCCCATCAATTTTTATGATATATAGATTTTTTATTTTTTGCAATTTGTTCCTTAGAAAATGCATTAGTGTTGTTTTGAAATACAACAATATCTTGTGAAATATCAATTGAGTCTAGAGCATATATATCATTGTGGATTGATCGTGTAGCTTCTATCTCATTTTGATTTATGATGAGGCACTTATGGACCTTGTTGCCCTTCTAGGCACATTTTGTTAAAATTTATGTTGTATGCAGTTTTTGAGAGTTAATCATTGTAAAACTTCTCTTTTTCCATGAAAAATGGTTAAGATGTTATGTTGCTATGTTTTCACCAACTGGATCTTTTACACAAGGCTATCTTCTTTTGGATTCTATGGTTTCTCTAATTTTTTGCACTTTTCCTATTTATTTGCATGTAAAATTGTAGATGTTTTAGCATGGACGATGTTGTGAATGTGTTTACTGCCTTAAGGTTGTTTTCTGTAATTTCATTTCACTCTATGCACCTGATAATGGTTTCCAACACTTAGGCAATTTTTAGGGCATGTTTCCTTGAAGTACAGTGTAGGGACACTTTCACTCCATTGGTGGAGCGAAAGTGCTTTCGCTTATAGTTGTGGAGAGAAAGTTTCCAGAGGCAGGGGGAAGCCAATGGTTAAGGCTGGTTAAGGCATGAAACATTTTCGCTCCAAGTAGAGCGAAAGTTCCCCTAAAGAAGTTAAGTGCATGTTGATCAGAATTTCACTCCACTTATGGAGCGAAAGTACTTTCGCTCCACTTATGAAGTGAGAGTACTTTCGCTCCACTTAGGGAGAAAAAGCTCCTTATTAAGAGTCAAGGAAATCAAACTGATGGTCAAAATTCCTGTCACTCCACCAGTGAAACGAAACTCCCAATCGCTCCACCAGTGGAGCAAAAATCATGCAAAGCGCAATGTAAGCAAGTTTGTGACTAAGGGTGCAAGAAAAGTCAAAGTTTTGGTCAAAGGTGATTTTGCTCCACCAGTGGAGCGAAAGTCCCAAGCTCTCCACCAGTGGAGTAAAAGCCTCCATCACTCCACCCAGGGAGTGACAAGTCCAAAGAAGTCAAGGCACGGTAAAAATTCCTATCACTCCACAAGTGGAGTGAAAGGCTCTATCGCTCTACCCAAGGAGCGACACCCAAAATGAAGGCACAAATTGTTCAAATGCAAGTCCAAGGGTGTTTTTGCTCCACTTGTGGAACAAAGGCTAGCCAGAGTGCAAGAAAGTTCTAAGGCAAAGAAGAAGACACTTTCGCTCCACTTTTGAAGCGAAAGTGATGTTACTCCAATTATGGAGTGAAACTCCAAGTGGGCCCCAAAACATAGTGTAAGCTGCCCAAAACCATAATGGACTACCTAGAATTGTTAGGGACTGCCCAGAACTACCATTGACTGATCAAACTAACCCTGAAGCTGCGCTCTGAGTCGTCTGATCATGGTGGATCATCGAAACCTTCTACCTTCAATATTGAGTTATCTATCAGGTCAAATTAAACATTTTAAATTCAGTTATAGATCAAATCTACATGTCACCATTGCAGAAGTGGTTGGAAATTAATGTTTTAGGAGGTAGAATCCCCTATAAAAGTAGGTATTTTCTCTATAACCAAGGATGGACAATATCTGCTAGAAAAGTAGTTTTATACTTTGAAATATGCTTTCAAAATATAGACTTCTGGTTTCGGTCTTTAATATTCTATCTTTGTGTATGGCTTCTATCATGTTATTTCTATTAAGTTTGTCTCTTTATCATACATTTTGAATTTTGTTTTCTGGATTTAGCTGTTAGTGAAGGATTAATTCTGGAGTACCCCTGGAGGTTATGTAGTTTAGAAGATTTAATGTTGGTTTTTTTTAAAGATCTATTATTTTGATTGTTGTTGGTTCATGTATTAGTTGTGTATTGTGCTTCATGTCCATCACACTCGTATTCCAAGATTTTAGCCTCTTTCCCAATATCTTTCAGTAATTTCCATCTTTTTCAACATCTTTCCTAACCCTTGTCTCAAAAAATGAATTTTATTTTTGGAACCAGCCCTACTGGAGATTGTCACGGAGGACATTCCTTTCCTTCAAACATTCAATGCTTGGTAGTGGGTCTAGGGTGTTGTAGACTTAGAAAATATGCATCTAGATCAATTTGATTGCCACTAATTTTCTAGAACACTCGATGGGACACAAACGTTACATATTAAAACAATATTAAGAAGTGATGTTCATATTATTGTTGTCAAATTTGAACATCTTGTGACTCAACTAAACACAGACGCCTCCGAATCTCGTAGACTAGTCTAAAAGCTCACACCTTCATGTACACGAGGTGGCAGGCTAAGAATAGAGAAGAAGCAATCGAGTTCTTCGAGCTTGACATTGATGCTTTGGGAGAACATCCTAGAGTGGTCCAATTGAATATCCTGCTAGACGAGACATCTTCACAAGTAGATGTTGTTGATTCTAAGAGACCAAGTCCTGCCAACACAACAACTAGCTTGCCCTTGAATCCACCAAATTCATTAGTTTGACCAAATCCTTTGGTCCAACCAAGCCAGTCATTGCAGTCACTATTATAGCCAAATCCTTTGATTTAGCCAACTGCTCCACACGTATCAATGGTACAATAAGCTATATCTAATCATTTACTTACATGGAATCATTATGGGACTCTAGCTTTGGTGGCTCAACACCAAGTACTTCCCGTAGCACTGAAAGCTTTACCCACATATGATAGTATGGGAAAGACGATGCATGAGCATATACAAGACATCATCAGACTAGTAACCATTCACCAAATCATTGAAGAAGACATTATGGTGAAGCTACTGGTGCTTTCCTTGAGAGGTACGCTCCTCTACTAGTACCGATTGCTCTCAGCCAGCACCATCACTTCATGGGACCAACTGGAAAAATAATTAATAAGGGGTTTCAATGAACAAGTGGACCTCTTATCTTTGTTGCACTAGTTTACTACCATCCAGAGGCATACTCAAGAGGAGGTAGCCGACTTCAATGTCAAGTTCACCTGAACCTAGCAGAGAGTCACTGTCAACCTTCGACCTACCTCAGAGTAGACTGCATTCTATTACCTAAGAGATTTTCATTTGGATATTAGCATGAGCATCCAACATGCTAATATCAACACATTCCCTGGATTGTATGAACAAGCACAGAAGGCGAAAGCCGACCGGATAGTTATCGGGAAGTTGCCTCCCAAGGTGACGATGCCATTTTATGCAAAATTTTCATAGAATATGTAACCCAGTGCATTTGCTCCACCTACATTCCTGATGTACCCTAGTCAATAATGGAACTCCAACCCTTAGACTCAAGTGGTACCCATGCCCCAGTATCAAGTGCCTATTGTTCCTCAACTCCTAGCTCCTGTCCCATTTCCCGCATTGCCTACGCCCTTGGCACCATTGCCATTACCCACACCTCAGGCAACCTTAAATATGGATTAGGTCAAAGAGTTGCAAGATTTGCATGCATATGTGAAAAAGATTACGAACGAGATGACCGTCATGAGGAGGCATAATGATCAAAGCTTCTAGTTAAGGAGATTTCCTCCTCCCCCTATCACGAGAGAGCAAGCATCCTCCACTCATCGGCATCTCGAAAGAAACTCAATTGTAATGAGCAATGAAGAGGCTAGCACTTCATATCCAGCATATTGGTGCACCACATGCAATGATCCACATAATGAAGAAACCTACATGGTGCACCTCAACTATGTTCAGACGCTGACTGGTGGTGCTTAAGAGAAAATTAATATGATCATAAAAGCTGATCATAATTTCATGATGTTTTCCATTGAGCAAGTCTCAATCCTCACCAAGGCTAAGAAGAAGCCTACTAAGGTAGATTCAGCCTAGATGGATCCACTAAAATTACCAACTGCACCCAAACAATGGAGTGAAAGAACCCAACCACTGGTAAAAGCTCTCGATCCAACAACGACCTCATAGCATTCTAAGTTACTAAAGGACCACCTATCACCTTGAGCTAGAGAAAGGGTTCTCCAACCCAAAGCTTCAAATTCTCAGCCGTAATTCAAGACACGAGACCAAGCTAGGGAGAGGCTTTGATACCCATCACTAATAAAATTTTAAAGGGTAGATACCCCCACCATTCTACATTTCCCTTCGAATGGAAGGATGGATCATGCATAACTGTATGATCAACTATGATGCTACAAAAACCATCATGCCCAAAGCAGTGTGCGACATCATGGGCATGGAGTATACCCAGAGTAGCCTTAGAGTGTTGTAGCTAGATGAGACTCCCGTAAAGACGGTAGGAGTGATCAAAGACATTTTGATCCAACTCCACAAAATACCGTAGGTCACGATCATCCAAGAGATCATGGTGGTCGACCTTGAGCCATACTTCAGTATGTGCCTCTCAAGAGAATTCATAGCTAAGTTGGGAGGCTACCTCTCCCTCAACTAATAACACTTGGAAATACCCTTCAAGGAGAACATATTTAAAATCTTCAATGAGAAGCCTACTAGTTTTTATGTTGAAAAACTTGAAGACAAGGAAAAGGGCTTGGTCTTTGTCAACCTAATGATAGAAAAAATACAAGTAGACCTGATGGAAGAATTTCTCGATGAGCTTCAAATTGAAGGTGAGTTATCGATGACCAATTTTAATGCCATTATTGGGATAGATTTGGGGTGCTACTCACTCACCAAGGCTAAAATGAAAGCACCCAAAGAAGAGCCCCGATACCTGATCAACTATGGAAGCTATACTTTAACGACGCACGATATAAGAACGACGTAGGAGCTGGCATCGCTCTTATCTCTCCATATAATGAACAAAAAATATACTCGTATAGGCTCGCATGGAGCTGTACGAATAATGTAGTAGAGTATGAAGCTTTGTGCCTCGAACTCAAAAAAATTGAGAAGCTTGGCATTATGCAATTGTAGATATTCGTAGATTCTGAACTAATTTGCAACCAAGTTACCAACAAGTGCATCTCCAAGAAACACTATCTAAAGGTGTACCACAAAAAGGTGTTGGATTTGCTTGAATCCTTCATCGCACTGGGCATCAAGTCAATTTCGTGACAGTGAAACAAGATTACGGACATCTTAGACTCCATCAGTGCCCAGTTCTCACTGATAGATAATATGATGCACAAGTCAAAAATTGTGAAGGTGATTTATAGGCCTTCTATGCCTGATAAGAAGCTCCATTGGCAGGTGTTCGACAATGACGAACTTGTCAAATTTTTGGTTAATAAAGCATCCTCGATCGAATATCAGACTCTGAATGAAGAAGACCATGAGGGGTTGATTCAATTGAAAAATAATCATATCCACAAGGGTATGATCACATTAGAGATTCTGTTTGATCAGAATGACAGGTCTGTTTGGCACAAGATCAAAGTGGATAGAAAAGAGTTCGTGGACCTAGAGTTAGATCCGAGGAAAGTTATCAAGGTAGGGGTCGATTGCACAATCAAAGAGCTCCAACAGATTCACACCCTATGCAAAGAGTACCCAGATATCATCGCTTGGTGCTACCAATACCTAAGGGGGTATGAAAAGAATGTCATCCAACACACCATTGAGCTGGAAGAAGAGATCAAACCCTTTAGGCAAAAACAGAGGCCCATAAACCTAAATATCAAGATGCTGATGAGGGATGAGCTTGTAAAATTGCTTGAAGCAAAAATCATCTACCCGATCAAGCACTCCTCCTGGATGGCCAACGTGGTTCCCATATGAAATAAGAACGAGGACATTAAATTGTGTATCAATTTTTGGAATCTCAACCAAGAATCGATCAAGGACCACTACCCGCTACCTTAGATCGATCGAATTCTTCACATAGTGATGGTGTTGGACATTTTGAGTCCCTAAGTCAAAGTTGTTGTCATTGATGTCATCAGATGAAGTCATAATTAATGCCAAAGATTTTAGTAGGAAACAAAGGGGATCAAAATGGTTATTTTATATCCAGGAAGAAGGCCAAAGATCAAGTGAAACAGTGCAAAAGATAGAACTTAAAAAGGGGTTCTAATATTTATTTTATAAATTATTTAAATCTAGTGTGAATTTAAATTTATAAATAAATATTAAAGGTACTTTATCAAAGGTATAATATTATAATAGTGGTTATCATAATATTAAATGTGTCATGGTGAGAACCCAAATAAAATAATTATAATTCTTATTATAATGTTTTATAAGGCAAGAGTGGGTTTGATAAAGTCTAAAGATATTTTAATAAACCCAAAGGTTGGGTTTAATAACAAAGGCATTCAAAGCCTTTATGATCTCCGCCGACATCATAGAAGACAATAAGGAAAGTGCCAACATTTTCAAAGTATTAGAAGAAGCATATAAATACTATGCCTAAAGTTTAAATCAATTATCCTTGCTCTAAAGTGAAAAAATAGTGGATTGCGAAAGAAAGAGCTCGTGTGTGTATGCGAAAAATGTGACAACAAAGTGTTGAAGAGTGGAAGCTTCAATTTTCAAAGTTGCATAAGACAACGTGGTCTAGTGGCATTTTGGAAAGCATGAAAGCACTGGATTGCAAGGGAATTCATGTTCGAATCACGACGGGTGCATCGTGAGGTGTGTTGAGGGAAGTGCCTACGATGCACATTCTTTTGCCAATGTGAAAGGAGAGAGTGGAGGTTAAGAAGCACGTGGCGCTTCATTGGTCTAAATGAGTGCTTAGCTCATGCGGTGACTTTGGACGCGGTTAAGGCATTCATAGGGGGCAACGTTGAGGTTTCAATTCCCTCCCAAGGCAAAGGTGATATTTTTGATTTTATTTTTAATTAAAAGCCTAAGTTGGAGGTATAAGGTTGTTTAGTGGTTGAATTTGGAAAGGTTGTTTTGTGATAAAATTGTGGTAGTTGAGAATTACCTTTAGGAGTTATAAGGAGAATTCTATTTTATTTTAAGTCTTAAAATTGCTATTGTGGAATATTGAAAGGTTAAGACTGTGGTTAATATGTTATTTTTATTTAAGTTTTTTTGTGACTATTGTGAGGATATTGATTATTATTTAAGTTGGAGTGATAATGTGTAATTTTGATATTATTTTTGTGATATGTTTTGTTGAAGAAATTTATCCTCTAACCCTTAATGAGATTGGAAAAGAAGTAATTGATTTTGGCATATTTGTGAGGTCAAATACTTGACATTCAAAAGGTATGGGTAAATTCTTCTTTGATTGACTTGGTTGATTGGCTTTATTAAAAATTAAGTTTGGAGTGAAAAGGACTTGATTAGGGTTTCCTTTTCGAAAGTGGTTGAGTTATTGATTTAAGGTTTTTTGATTTGAGAGTTGAGATTAAAACCTTGTTTTATTAGCATTGTTGTTGAGATCATTGGTTGAGTGAAGTGTTTGAGTTAATGCTTCAAGGTAATATGAAATTGAGAGTTGTGATTAAAACCTTGTTTGATTAGCATTGTTGTTGATATCATTGGTTGAGTGAAGTGAGCTGTTATGCAAAGAAATTGAACTACGGTTTGAAAAGATCATGAGTATCATTGTTATGTGAGATTTGTTGTTGAGCATTGTTGGAAACATTTTGAGTTGGATGATATATGCTTGGACTAAGGTTTGTGAGCAAGAGTTGTTTCTTGAAGTGATTAGTTGATTAGAGTTGAATGAGCCTAGTCAAGTGGATGTATGAAGTGATTGTTCAAGTTCCATAAAACAAACTATTCTATATTCTTATTTGAGTTGAGATTGAGTTTTGAGAATAGAACATATTGAGTCTCTAACAATTATCTTTATGCTTCTATGATATTGAGTTGAAAAAGTGATTGAGTTTTGAGAATAGAACATATTGAGTCTCTAACAATTCTCTTTATGCTTCTATGATATTGAGTTGAGAAAGTGATTGAGTCTTTGAGAATAGAACATATTGAGTCTCTAACAATTCTATTTATGCTTCTATAAGATTAAGTTGAGAAAGTGATTGAGTTTTGAGTATAGAACATATTGAGTCTCTAAAAATTCTCTTTATGATTCTATGAGATTGATTTGAGTTGAGAAAGTGATTGAGCATTGAGTAAAGAACATATTGAGTCTCTAAAAATTCTCTTTATGTTTCTATGAGATTGGACAAGTTCTGTGTGGACTTGTTAAGCAGATTTGAGGTAAGTCTTTGAGAAGACTTGTGGATTTATTTTGTGTGAGCTTTTGTGGAATCTTACAGTACAGATTTGAGAAAGTCCTAGAGAGGACTTGTTGAGCAGAGTTGTGCAGGTTTTGTGTGGACCTATTGAGTAGATTTAGACAGGTTCTATGTGGACCTGGTGAGCAAATTTGGATAGGTTTTGAATGGACTTGTTGAGTAGATTTGGACAGGTTCTGTCTAGACCTGTTGAGCAGATTTGGACAAGTTATGTGTGGACCTATTGAGCAGACTTTAGTAGGTTCTGAGTGGACCTATTGAGAAAATTTGTGCTAGACCGGTTGGACTGTGTTTAGTGTATATTTGAGTGGACTTGTGCTAGACCGAATGGACTGTGTTTAGTGCAAGAGTTGAGTAGATTTGTGCTAGATTGAATGGAATGTGTTTAGTGCATATTTGAATGAGATTATTGAGAAAACATGTGCTAGATCGAATGAACTATGTTTAGTTCAATATTGAGCAGAGTTGTGCTAGACTGACTGGATTGTGTTTAGTATATAATTGAGACAAAGCTTTGTATGTGAAAGAGTAGAGAGGACAAAGTATCCAGTGGATAGATATTCATCAACCAGGGTAGTGAGGACAGGTCTTCTGAGTGGGGATAAGAGTCTTCAGTGGATAAAGATCCATAAGCTAGTGTAGTGGAGGCAGTTGTATTCTAGAGGATCACTAAACAGAGCCAGAGGAGAAGGAGTTCTCATGTGGATAGAGATCCACAAACCAAATTTAGGGGATCAACATCTCCTTTGGACAAAGGTCCATAAATATTGTAATTGGGAAGGATTCCCAAGAGATTTATTGAGAAAATTTTAGTGAAATATTTTCTTCGTGGAGTATCCCACATTGGGTGAACCATGTACATTGTGGTGTCTCTATTATGTATGGTGTTTTGTGCATTGTTTTAATTATTACTATTGATACTGCTATCTATACACTGCATAATATTGATTTGAAAGAAAAGAAAAAAGTGCTCTTATACTGTTCACCCCCCTCTTACTATAAGCTTGTGTTCTTCAGGTGGGAGCACAAAGGTTATTTTTGTTGGATGGATTATTTGGATACAACCAGATATGGGTCAAGGATGAATACCAACACAAGACTACATTCACCACTAAGTGGGGAAATTTCGCCTATCAATGTATGCCCTTTGGCCTCTCAAAAATTAGAGCAACTTTACAAAGGGAGATGGACATCACCTTTGGAAAACTGTTAAATCATGTCATCGTGATCTACTTGGGTGATATGACAGTCTTCTACCATAAGAGGGAGGAACATGACTTGCATTTATGACAAGTATTTGAGAAATACCGATAGTTCAAGATCTCCATCAACCCCAAAAAATCAATCTTTGCAGTGAAGGAAGGTAAACTTTTTAGGCACTTGATTTCTGAGAGGGGATTAAATATAGATCCCACATGAGTTGAAGAACTCCTCTAAATTCCACTACCATAAAATAAGAAATCCTCGTAGTATTTTTTTTTGGATAAATCAACTTCGTTATCAAGTTTGTAGCTGAATCTGCCTAAGTGGTGAAGTCGATGTTCAAGCTTCTAAAGAAGGATGCTGAATTCAAGTGGACTGATGAAAGGAAGCAGGTATTCCAAGAGATCAAGGAGTGTATCACTTAATCTCCAATCCTCATAAATCCTAACTATGCAAAGGATTTTATACTGTACGTCATAGGGGATCTAGAAAGCTATGTAGCTATTCTGATATAGAAAGGGGAAGATGAAGATGAGTGCCTAATAGCATTCCTTAGCTAGATATTCCAACCGTATGAAGAAAGATATAATTTTATAAAAATACAAGTGGATGCGGTGATGAAGTTGCTCCAAAAATTTTGATATTTTTTCTCCTAGAGTAAGACGATAGTGTACATGGTACACCCTATTGTTAGGAGTTTCATTATTCAGGGGTATCTTAGAAAGGTTGGATGGATATCAAAGATCCAAAAATTAGACATTTAAGTGCGCCCTACCAAGTTGATCCGAGGTAGAGCGCTCTATTAAGAATTGGCCAGAAGTGCTATAGTTGAAGCATCAATCCCTGACTTAGACCACTTCATGCCCAAAAGTAACCTTGCCAACTTGTTGGTTGATAGTCCAGATTGGACAGATGACCTTTTCAAGTACTTCAACATGGGCAGATATCATTCTCACTTTAATGCTTCATAAAGGATATTTTGCTTGTAGGCTAGCTGATATGTCTCGACATCCAATGAACTATTTTATCAAAAAATCGACAGAGTCCTCTTGAGGTGTATTAGGGAGTCAGAGAAGTCAAATTCTTGAGGATTTTCACTTTGGGATTTCAAGAGGTCATTTCATGGGTATGCCAATGGCCTTGAAGATCATAAAGGTGGACTATTACTGGCCCACCCTTTTTGTCGATGCTTTCAAGGTCAGTCAATGTTGTGACAATTGCCAACACTACTCAAGTAAAACCTAGAATGCCTCGTCTCCTCTTCACCCCATTCAAGTAGAAGCTCCATTCCAGAAGTGGGGCCTAGAATTCATCTAGATCATCAATCCCAAATCCTTCACTAGCAACAAATACATTTTGATCATCACAGACTATTTCACTCGGTGGTCGAAAGTAGTGCCGACCAAGCAGGCCAACCAAGACGTGGTTATCTTCTTTTTTCAAGGGTTGATCACTCACTTTGGTGTGCCTAAAGCAATCATGTATGATAAAAAATCTCCTTTAATCAACATGGGGATCTATGAGTTCATAGTCAGGTATGGAATTTACTTGAAGACCTCGTCTAACTATTATCCGCAAGAAAATAGATTGGTGGAGTCTACAAATAAGAACATGTAGATTTTGAAGAGGTACATAGAGAACAATAAGCGAAGCTGGCATATACTCTTGGAACAGTCACTTTTGGATGATGTATTTCCATCAAGCATTCAATCAAGACATCATGCTATTCACTCATCTACTGGAAAGAGACAGTCTTATCCATGCACATAGAGCTACCTGCATTGTAGTTACTCAAGTGGTTTGACGATGAAGAGGATGAATTTGACCCAATGGATGTAAGGTTAGCCCAGTTGTTGCAGTTGGAGGAGGACAGAGAGAAGGATTATGAAGCTTTCATAAAGCATATCGAATGCACCAAGGTTTGGTTCAACAAAAATACTTTTGACATAGCCTTTAGTATCTGGGACTTGGTCTTAAAATGGAATGAAAACAATTCTAATTTGGGGAACCACGAGAAATTCGATGCCTTCTAGGAAGGCCCATTTCCAGTATCCAGTGTCCATTAGATCAACTCCTTCATTCTATAAGACATGGAGGGTTTCACTCTCCCAATTTTGATGAACAGTTTTCTCCTGAAATCTAATCCCCAACCGAGTTTCAAGAAAAACCAGTAATTTTCTAGGTATATTTTCATGTATATATGTTTAAAAAAAAAGTTTTCATGTATATTCTGCTTTCACTACAACCTTAGAAACGAAAGCATTGTTGCTCCAATTTTGGAGCAAAGCTTGATCTTCTAAAAATTATTAAAAAAAATAAGGAAAGAAGGCTCTCTTTCACTCCACTTGTGGAGCGATAGCTCTCCTCTCCCCGTTTCAAAAAAAAAGTGTGCTTTCGCTCCACTAGTGGAGCGAAAGTCTCCCCCCTCCCATTTTAAAAGTCTTAATTTTTTATTTTTTTATTTTCCTTTGAGGCTATCCATATGAAAAATGCCAAGTATTGCAAAGAGGATAAATGTGAAAGTGTTTTATGACCCTAGCACAACATTATAAATTGGGGTCGTTCATCCCTATCCAACCAAAGTATTTTTGCTCTGTAACGTCCAAAGCACACCCCGTGGTAGATCCAAGTGAGCTCTCCTCTCAATGAGCACGTACCCCAAGGAATATTATCTTATCCAGCATTGTTATTCATCATTTCTAAGGGTGAACTACCAACACGAGGGTGAATCAGAGGCACACAATTGCATACACGATCTTCACCTGCATTAACTCTTGGCATTGTCATTTAAGGTGGTAGATTTGAAACGAGAACTATAAAGAGAAGGGTTGCCATGCTCATTTTGTGCCCTCAGTTGTAGTTGTAGTTGTGTTTTTCTAATGTCCTTGCACCCTACAATTTTTAGAGCGCTTATCTGTGCAAGTTTGAATCATAGCAGTTTGTCGGTAGACATGGGTAAGAAGAGTGGGGAACAAAAGAAGAAGGCATCCAAGGAAAAGGTGACACCTACAAAGGAGAGTGACTTGGAGAAGCCATGAAATCACATGAATAAGCCTCAAAAGCTGACACCACCCTAAGATAACCTCTTCAGGATTCGGGATTACATGATGACATACAAGGACCTGGAGCAGTTGCACCAGGACGTCGAGCAAGCGCATAGAGAAAACTCGACTAGGAACCCACTGGCTATAGTTTATCATTTCCACTTGTTCTTCTACATGTGCATGCTCGTACACCATTATCCATAATTTTTGTAGGTAGTGTTGCAATTCTACAACACCCAGACAAGAACAGTGTGGGATACCAGAGGAAAGACACTATTTGCCATAACAACTGATATTGTTTGAAAGGTTTTTGCCTACGGGAAGAAACCTTCGGGTGATTTCACCCCTAGAAATATTAATAGTTTAGAGCAGGGTGATAGGTATCAGCCCATGCTCGAGATGCACTAGTTTATGAGGGAGCAGTTGGGAGGAGAATCATCATCTGAGGAGTTTTTCCAATTACCCATGCGCTTGAAAAAAATTGTACATTACGACTTATATTTGATTTTGGCATGGGTGATGGGGTTCTCTATCGATTTCGTAGTCTACAACTAGTAGGTGTCCATGGTAGAGTCCATTTTTCAAAATAAAATTTATTTCCCATCCAAGATGAAGCTGGGTGCTATACTAGTTTTCTTCGACTGGGTAGAATGGAAGGTACGGTAGTTGCACCTGTATTTATCCTACCTAAAAAGTCGTAAAGATGATCAGTTCAATATTTGCTCCTCCCTAGTGTGGTATTTCCTTTACCATCTACATGATAAGTTCCCCTACATCCCCAAGAACTATGCGAACAAGGAAGGCAAGGTGTTTCCAATTTATCTTTGGATGCAGAGCTTGTCCAGAGATGAATCGTACTATGTTTTAAACCAAGTTTTCTTGGGGTCGATGCTAGAGCGGATCTACGGTCATTGCGTGCGAGTTCCCATAGATATGAGAGATAAATTAGTGGATGATAATATGGAGGAAATTATTATGCTCACCCAATTTTTGGTTATCAATATTTTTGGGTTCACAGAGAAGCCCTTTCTGTTACCCTTTTACACCATGCCCTACCTGTTTTCCCTAGAGGTCGTCTGATAGTGCAACTACGCCAATGAAGTGTACGAGAAAGGTAGGGAGAAGAAGATCATGTGTCCTATATCATTCAATTTTAGGGACATAAAGGTGATGCAGGGTGGCCAAAATACTGTACTTACCTAGATTCATGTAACATCTTCTAGAACCACATTAGAGCAAAGTCTTTTCACTTCTTTCCTCACCCAGATATTGTTGCTCAATGAAATAACCCTAAGGGACGTGAGTTGGAGTGGCACATCGATGATATGGTACCCTTGACCCTATGGCATGACTTCTACATTGTGGAGATTGAGTATGAATCGATGGTAAACGTAGAGTAGAAGCTTACCAAGAATGTTTTTAAGGTAATGAAAAAAAATTTGCAGCATTGGTCATACCACAAAATCAAAGAGTGGTGGATCATGAGGTTCCACAATGACAAGACATCTTTAGACTACCCAATGACATTGAATGACAAGTTCTCAATGGTGTATGATGAAAATGTGAATACCTATTGGGCCCAATCATTTTTTGAGATTGTACCCCAAAGTATGCAAGGCCCAAACAAGGTGGATGACCTGGTAGCTAAGAAACACATGATAGAAGGTAAGGGTAAGGTAGCCCTGAGTGATTAACCATTGGCTAGAGAGAGTAGGCCACCACCTCACAAGAAGCAAAGCGCTCCCCCAAAGAGAAAAGCTGAGGAGGCACCTCTCTCATAGCAAACAAAAAAATGCTACAGACCAATGCTCAAAGATACTTTAGAGCAAGCTCTCAAGCAGCACTTGAGACCCCTCCATCAAGCACTTATGAAGTACCTATAGCAAAGCATTTGGAGAAGCAGAAGGGAGAGGTCATGGTGATTAATTTGGATGATGAAGCATCCGACGAGCAGAAGGAGAAATAAGACCCACATGTGCAACATCCTTCTTCCTTAGCTCCCTTGATCATGGAGCCCAAAGGTACATGTTCACTTATATTCTTTTCTTCTTCCCTCTCTATAGTAGCCATTTCCTTAACTATTGAAACCCTAGTCGCTACCTGTTGGGTTTGAGATCCTAGCTTCTTGTCTATGAGTTGTCATTGATGTCAAAAGGAACTGGCATTAATGTCAAGAGGATTTATTGGCTTCAAAGGTTGAAGATTCCAAAGAATATTTTCTAGAAGATTTCGGAGAGATTCCATGTGGCAGATGAAAAGGTTTTTATCAAAACCATGGTAGGTTTAAGGGTTTTTATTAAAACCAGGTGGATGCATTAAGGGTTTTTCTCAAAACCACTCTCAGCTTAATGCAAAGGCTGGAGACACTTATTAATTAAATAACTTAATTAATAAAACCTTTTTAAGGTTTTTTAATTAATTATTTATTTGATTTAGTGATTAAATTATTTTAATAATTTAATGGGTTCTCCACCTAAGGTCTAAGGTCTAAAAGACCTTTGATTATTTTTTAAATAATCAAAAGGGTTTCATAAACCCTAAAGTTGTTTCGAAGGCGCCAAAGTAATATTAATTCGAAAAGTTCGAATTATCCTCCCACCGACGTCGTGCATAGCATGGAAGTTTGGCTATATAAGCCATAACCTATAGTCCAAAGCAATGGAGTGAAAGAAATTCGAATTGCGCAAAGGTTGGGAAGTAAAAGCTACGGCTATCATTTTTTTGCCACGTTTATCCGCCGCCAAAGGGTTAAGGAGAAGGAGACTCTTGCTAGCCTTCAAGCTAGCACCGTTGGCCTAGTGGCAACGACTGTTCTGCGAAGGCGCTTGAAGGGAGGTCAAGCGTTCGACTCCCGCCGTGGAGTGTGAGAAGAGTTTTTGCGCTCCGATTTTTTCGGAGGCACTGTTGACCCACGATTTTCGGAAGCATTTTTTTTGGTAAGGTTTTTTAAATAAAATCTGCATTTTGTTAAAGAAGAAGTGGTTGGGCAGATTTATTTAAAATTATTTTTAAGGTTAAATGCTTCTTTGGAGATATAAGGTTGATAGTGTGTGGTTGAGATTTTTGGCTTGATTGTTGAGTGAGATTTTCTTAGAAGCTATTATTCCTTGAGCATGGTTTAATTAATTTGGAGAAATAAGGTGTAAAAGGATATATTGTTTGTATGCTTTATATTTTTTGGTAGTTGACTTCTAAGGATTGGAGTCATAAGGTGTTTTATGGAATAAATATTTTTGTGGTTACTTTTATGATCTAACCCTAACTTGGTGGCAAAGTTGAGGGTGGTGTTGGTAACAAGTTGAAGAACTATTCTCTTCTTCCTCAAACAAAGGTATGGGCAACTTCTTCCATGTATATTGTTGATGGTGTATTTTTTGAAATTGAGTTTGGAGTGAAAAGGTTGTCTACTAGGTATTCTTGTTGGTGTAAATCCCATTTTCTGGATATTGAAGATTGTTTATGCATTAAAATCATTGATGAGTTTTTTGGGTGAATGCATAATTCTGGTTGAGGAAGAGGAAGCATTTTTGCACTAGGGTTTATGTTAGTAAGTCTTGCTACTTGCATTGAGATGGTGAAACCCTTAGTTGGCTGTTTTGAGATTGATGGTTGAGTTGCTTCCATAGAGGTTGTTTTGATCAAGTTAATGCTTTACTTGATACATGATTTGGGCTTACTCCATTGAGATTGATTTGAGCAAGTTATTCTTTGCATTGGTGATTTATGTTGGTGGTTGTTTTGTTCAAATACCTTTGGAGGGAAAAGGATGTCTACTAGTTTCCTTTTCATGTAGTGATTGGTTGAATGCTTCAAGGTTAATGTTGAGTTGAATGATGTTGGTTAAACCTTGTCTATAAGCATTGTTGTTAAAGCCCTAATTGGTTGAGAAAAGATATTGGTTGTGGAAAGAACATGAGTATCATTGTTATATGAGATATTGCATGGTTGGCAATTGTTGGGTTGTGTTTCATGTTCTTGAGAAAAGCATACTACATCTATCTTATTCTTTTGAGATTGAGATTGAGTTGAGATTGAGATTGGGAGTTAAGTATAGAACATATTGAGTCTCTAACAATTCTCTTTATGTTTCTATGAGATTTGAGATTGAGATTGGGAGTTAAGTATAGAACATATTGAGTCTCTAACAATTCTCTTTATGCTTCTATGAGGTTGATGAATCACATTGGGTCTCTAACAATTCTCTTTGTGGGTTCATGCTAAGCAAGTTTTTCTTGATGAACTTGTGAGCTGATTTGGACAGGTTCTAGTGAAGACTTGTGAGCTGATTTGGACAGGTTCTAGTGAGGACTTGTGAGCTGATTTGGACAGGTTCTAGTGAGGACTTGTGAGCTGATTTGGACAGGTTCTAGTGAGGACTTGTGAGCTGATTTGGACAAGTTCTAGGGAGGACTTGTGAGCTGATTTGGACAGGTCCTAGCAGAGGACTTGAGGACAGAGTTGAAGTGGTTCTTTGAGAAGAACCCGAGGACAGTTTTGACAAGTCTTTGAGAAGGCTTGTGTGCAGCAGAGATTGATTTGTTCAAGCTTTATGAGTTGATCTTGGGACAGATCTGATAGAGTGAGGAAGACTTGTGCTGGACCGACTGACTGTGTTTAGTACAGGTTGATGAGTTGCTGTGGAGGTGATCAGTGAGGACAGAGGTCTCTTGAGGCTGAGCATTGAGGATAGGAGGTCTTCTATGGAAAGGAGTTCCACGTGCTAGCAGAATAAGAGGCAGGTGATCTTCTAAAGTATCATTTCTAGAGTTGAGGGGAAGGATTCTCCTTTGGGAAGGAGGCTCATAAATTCATGAGGAGGGGAAGGATTCTCCTTTGGGTAGGAGGCTCATAAATTCGTGAGGAGGGGAAGGATTCTCCTTTGGGTAGGAGGCTCATAAATTTTTGAGGAGGGGAAGGATTCTCCTTTGGGCAGAGGCTCATAAATACTTGAGTAGGGGAAGGTTTCTCCTTTGGGCTGAGGCTCATAAACATTGTAATTGGGAAGGATTCCCAAAGAACTTTGAGAAAGCTTTTTAGAGAAAATTTTTGTGGAGGTAGCCCATGTTGGGTGAACCACGTTAAAATTGGTGTCTCATTGTGTGTTGCTTTATGCATTGCTTTGATATTGCTATTGGTTCATTGCTTTGCGAAGTTGAAGTTAAATAGAGAAAGTAAAAAGAGGTCTTATATTGTTCACCCCCCCTCTCAGTATAAGCTTGTGTTCTTCAATTGGTATCAGAGCGGGTTCCTTCGAAAAGTTTAACAACTTGAAGGAAAATATTGTAAAGAACACAATGGAATCTACAAGTGGTAATGCAACACCTATTCTTGATGGGGCAAATTTTGGGCTTTGGAGTGCTAGGATGAAGGTTCATCTTATGTCTCTTGGAAATGAAGTTTGGGAAGTGATTGAGGATGAGTATACCATTCCTGAGCATGGTCCTTCTACTAAGGAAGAGAGGCTCCTACATCATAGCAATTCAAATGCAATGAATGCAATCTTGAAGGGTTTATAGAAGGAAGATCTTACCAAGGTGATTCACTGCAAGACAACTAGTGAAATGTGGAAACAATTGAAGGTGGTTCATACAGGTGATGCAAATTTCTGAAAGGCCAAGTTGAGACACTTCAAAGGTATGTTTGAACAACTCAAGATGAATGATCAAGAAAATATTAGTGACTATATGCTTCGTATGGATGAGATTGTTAACTCTATGAAGGAACTAGGTCTTGAGCTTGCTGAAAATGATATTTGTGATAAGATTTTGAGGTCTCTTCCAAATAGATTTAGTGAAAATATTTTTGCTATTGAGGAAGCTAAGGATTTGGATAAGTTGAAAAAGGATGAGCTTCATAGTATACTTGCAGCATTTGAGTTGAGAACTCAAGTGAAGGTTGATGTTAAGAAGGAGGTAGCTTTCAAGGCTACCAAGAAATCCAAGGGTAAATAGCTTCAAGATAGTGATGAGTCTTCTAGTGATGAAGAGGCATATTATAGCAAGAAGGGCAAGTTCTCAAGAAAGCACAAAGGTATGAAATATGTCAAGTGTTTCAATTGTGGAAAGTTTGGTCATTATGCTACTAATTGTACTGCTGCCAAGGATGAAAGTGATGAAGATAAACAAGATTATAAGAGCAAGGATTCTGAAAGGCACAGGCATCAAAGGAAGAATAAAGATGAGCAAAGCAATCAAGGAAATAGGTACTCTCATAAACATAAGAAAATTTTCTACCTAGACAAGGCAAGTAAGTGTTCTAGTAGTGATAGTGAAAGTTCTTCAAGTGATGTTGGAAATGAGATGTTGTTCCTAACAGAAAAAGAAGAAGAAAAGAAACATATATTTGTCCTTATGAAATGTTTTAGATGTGGAAATTTTGGACATCTTGAGGATGATTGCACAAATGATGGATTGATTTCTAGTTATACTATGTATGAGGATGCTTCAAAAAATTGTAAGGAAGATCTTTGTATGGCTTTAGAAAAGGGTAGCACCTCTAGTGATAAGAAATCTAAAAAAGTCATTGATGTTTCAAAAGGCAAACAAATAGAGGAAGTTATAGAGGATGGTGAAGTAGATATTGAAGCTGAACTTGTTAGTGCTCTTAGTGCTTTGAAAAAGGAAAGAAAGAAGAATGCTAGACTCAATGATAAATTGGATGAATGTTGTATTGAGAGAGATGAGATTATAGAAAGTCTTGAATTCTCTATAGCTAAGACACAAAAACTTAAGGATAAGTTAGAGTCTAAGGTTCTTGAGTGTAGAGAGTTGGAATAGAAAGTGGCTTCCTTGAAAGAGGAAACTAAAGAGTACAAGGAGAAGCTTTACAGGTTTGAATATAGCACCAAAAAGGTAAAGTCTGTTAGTCTTACAATGACACTGAGAAGGGGGGGGTGAATCAATGTAGCTCTTTAAACTTAAATAAATAGTTCTTAGAATAGAAATAATTAAAACTTAAAACAAGATACAGCAAGAATAACAAAAGAGCATCACACAACACAAGATTTAACGAGGTTCACCAATGTGGCTACTCCTCAAAAATGACTGCTTGGACTACCATCCAAATCCAGCCTTTGCAAAGCAACAACTTTACAATCACTTTACCAAGACCCACTGGAAGGAGCACCAACCCCTTATTTATCTGCACCAATAGAAAGGAGCACCAACCCCTGATTTACCAGCACCTACTGGAAGGAGCACCAACCCCTGATGCCAAGCTGCAACCTGGACTTGAATTATGAATCTAGAAGATTAATAGAAAGATACCTCCACTTTTACAAGACCTCGACTAGTCTGCTTCACCTTTGCGATCTCTGCGCACTCTGCTCTCTCTATGAAATTACTTCGCACAATCTGCTGCATCATAGTCGAACGATCATCTTCTCCCTTTTGCGCACTCTACTTCCTTTGCGAATTTTGCACTTAGCATGATTCGATACGACTTGCACTCTGCGCTCTACGATCGAACTTCACGCACTTTGACAACCACTAAAATCTCCAAACAACCCTCCTTTTATAATAGAATATTTGAGATGAAAACCCTAATCTTAGTCGACTGTAAATCCTCATCTTAGTCGATTTTCATGACATCTGTAAACCCTAATTTTAGTCGGTTGTTCATCGGTCTTCGTCGGCTTCAACTTAACCGTGAGAATACAACATGTCACGATATCGTGACACTTTTTCTCCTTGCTCTTTCTCTTAGCTTTGACCCACGAAAATACATGTCGCGATATCATGACACTATTTTCTCTCTCCTCTTTCTCTTTGCTTTGGCCCATGAAAATACAACATGTCATGATATCGCGACACTATTTTCTCTCTCCTCTTTCTCTTTGCTTTGGCCCATGAAAATACAACATGTCACGATATCGTGACACTATTTTCTCTCTCCTCTTTCTCTTTGCTTTGGCCCATGAAAATACAACATGTCATAATCGTGACACTATTTTCTCTCTCCTCTATCTCTTTGCTTTGGCCCACAAAAATACATGTCATGAAATCGTGACACTTTCGCCTTCGTATACTTCGTCTTAGCTTTTGTCATGAAATCGTGACACTTCTGCTTTCGTACTTAGCTTCTTTGCTTTTGTCATGAAATCGTGACACTTCTACCTTTGAAGTCTTCTTCACTGCTTTTGTCATGAAATCATGACACTTCTACCTTCGAAGTCTTCTTCCTTGCTTTTGTCATGAAATCATGATAGTTCTACTTCGTACGCTTCCTCTCTTTCTTTTGTCACAAAAATGCGACATGTCGTGAAATCGTGACACTTTTTCTTTCTCTTCCTCCCTGGCCTTTCCTAGTCATGAAAATGCGACATGTCACGAAATCGTGACACATTTTCTTTCTTTTCCTTCCTGGCCTTTTCGAGTCACGAAAATGCGACATGTCATGAAATCGTGACACTTTTTCTTTCTCTTCCTTCCTGCCTTTTCGAGTCACAAAAATGCGACATGTCACGAAATCGTGACACTTTTTCTTTCTCTTCCTTTCTACGCTTTTCGAGTCACGAAAATGCGACATGTCATGAAATCGTGACACTTTTCAAATTTACTTTCTCTCTCCTATTTTAGTCGTGAAAATGCGACATGTCATGAAATCGTGACACTTTTCAAACTTTCCTTTCTCTCTTCTTCGAACATGTCATGAAATCGTGACACTTTTCCACTTGCTCTTTTCTTCCAACATGTCACGAAATCGTGACAGTTTTTCCACTTGCCTTTTTCTCTTCCAACATGTCGTGAAATCATGACAGTTTTTCCACTTGCCTTTTTCTCTTCCAACATGTCATGAAATCGTGATAGTTTTTCCACTTGCCTTTTTCTCTTCCAACATGTCATGAAATCGTGATAGTTTTTCCACTTGCCTTTTTCTCTGCCAACATGTCACGAAATCATGATAGTTTTTCCTGCTTCTTCTCTCTCTTCCAACATGTCACGAAATCATGATAGTTTTTCTAGCTTTTTCTCTCTCCTCCAACATGTCACGAAATCGTGACAGTTTTTCTTGCCTTGTATATGTCGCGATATCGTGACACTTTTCTTACTTGTCTTTTTCTTTGATCTTTTGCAAATGGGCCACTTCGGTCTTCTTGGAAACTCACTGTCCATACTCTGAATAACCTTTGAACTCCTGTCTTCTGCATCTGAATAGCTTTTGAACTTCCTGTCCACTGAAACACCAGATCTATCTGACTGTGTTGACAACAATGACAATACTGTTGTTGCACCTTGCTCAACAATCTCCCCCTTTGGAATTGTTGGCAACACATGTGCAATTTCCTGTAACTCTTCTCCCCCTTTGACAATAATACCAAAGGGCTACTGCAGACTCCCCTTGAGTCCATGCACAACATTCTCAGGCAAAATTGATTATACTTAGCAAAAATCATGAACATGAGCAACAAGATAATCAAATACTTAGATGCTCCCCCTGAGAATGTGATCCCTGTAGCTAGTCAATCTTTGGGAAGTGTGACCACTCCCAATTTATTGTGAAGGTACTCAAAAACTTCCTTGGGCAATGGTTTTGTGAAAATATCTACTACTTGCTCTGTAGTTGGAACAAAATCCAACTTAACCTCACCTTCTGCAACTTTCTCCTTCAAGAAGTGATACCTGATAGCGATGTGTTTTGTGCGTGAATGCATAACTGGATTCTTGGAGATGTTAATGGCACTGGTGTTATCACACTTAACTGATATTGGTTCACTGAAGCAGATACCAAGATCTTTCAGGGTTTGTTTCATCCACAATACCTGCGTACAACATGTTGTCGCTGCAATATATTCTGCCTCTACTGTTGATAAAGAAACTGACTCTTGCTTCTTACTGTGCCATGCAACCAATCTGTCTCCAAGATAGAATGCACCTCCACTGGTACTCTTTCTATCATCTACACATCCTGCCCAATCTGCATCTGAATATGAAATAAGGGTGAAGTCTTTACCTTTTGGATACCATAACCCATACTCCATAGTACCCTTGAGATACCGAAGAATCCTCTTTATTGTTGTCACATGAGTCTCCTTGGGATTGGCCTAAAAACGTGCTACCATGCATACTGCCTACAAAATATCTGGTCTGGTAGCTGTTAAGTATAGTAGGCTTCCAATCATAGATCTGTACATGGTTTGATCAACAGGTGGAGATTTGTCATCTTTGCTCAACTTGCAGCCTGTCGTCATGGGAGTGCTAACTGGCTTACAATCCTCCATTGTGAATTTTTTTAACATCTCTTTTACATATTTAACTTGAGAAATAAATATGCCCTTCTTACTTTGATTAACTTGCAAACCGAGGAAATATGACAGTTCACCAATCATTGACATTTCAAATTCTTTTTGCATCTTATTTGCTAAATCTTTACATGACTCATCTTTGCCGCTGCCAAATATGATATCATCTACATATACAACAAGAACAATAAGATGCCCATTTTCTGTTTTGACATACAGGTTACTATCCACCATACCTTTCTTAAACCTTTGTTGAGTGAGATAGTTGTCTAGTCTTGCATACCATGCTCGGGGTGCCTGTTTTAAGCCATATAAAGCTTTCTTCAACTTACAAACAAAGTTGGGATTATCACCAAGTTGGAACCCATCTAGGTTGCTCAATATAAACCTCTTCTTCAAGTTTCCCATTCAAAAATGCTAATTTCACATCCATTTGATAAACTTTGAAATTCTTGTAGACTCGCTAAAGCCAGAAACATTCTGATTGCCTCTAGTCTAGCTATTGGTGCAAACGTTTCCTCAAAGTCAATGCCTTCAACTTGTGCATACCCCTTGCATACCAATCTTGCTTTATTTCTGACTACCTGTCCGTCTTCATTCAATTTGTTACGAAAGATCCATTTAGTCCCGATTATATTTTTGTTCGCATGTCTAGGTACTAACTCCCAAGTTTTGTTTTTCTCGATCTGGTCTAATTCTTCATTTATTGCCTTCATCCAACCTTCATCTTTGCTTGCTTCAACAACATTTTTGGGCTCAATGTTGGATAATAGAGAGTAGTTACTTACTACTCTTCTTCTTGTTTGAACACCAACTTTGGGGTCTCCAATTATTTGATCTCTAGGATGATTTTTCTGCCAGCTGCCTGTTTTGAATTTCTTATTCTCTTCCGCTTCTGAATCACAACTTACATCATCTGAGTCAATTTTTTGTATCTTTTCAATTTCGTTTTCCTCATCTCCTTCAATAACCTCTTCATAGATTGGGTAGTTCATTTCATAGCTAATTACTCGTTCTTTACCTTCATCAAACTTAACATCAACACTGTCCACAATTTTCTTTAGCCTTTTGTTGTAGCATTTGTAAGCTTTGCTTCTAGATGAATAACCAACAAAAATACCTTCATTCGCTCTATCTTCAAACTTACCAAGATTATCTTCAGTTCTTTTGATATAGCACTTGCTGCCAAAAACTCTGAGGTATTTTGTTGTTGCCCTTTTACCGAACCACAATTCATAAGGAGTTTTGCTTTCATGTGTTCTCAGCATGTACCTATTTTGGATATACACCGTAGTATGGACTGCTTCTTTCCAAAATCTGTCTGCTACTCTGCTTTCAGCCAACATAGTCCGTGCCATTTCCTGCACTGTCCTGTTCTTTCTTTCTACCACTCCATTTTGCTGAGGTGTCCTGGCTGCTGAGAACTGTCTCCTAATACCGTATTTTTCATAGTATTCTGCAAACTCCTCTGAAATGAATTCTCCTCCTCTGTCTGATCTTAAACATTTGATCCTCTTTCCTGTTTCATTCTCAACCTGGTTTTTGAAAATCTTGAACATATCAAAAGCTTCTGATTTATGCTTCAAGAAAAATATCCATGTCATTCTGGAATAGTCATCAATGCACAACATAAAATATTTGTCACCATTTATGCTTTGTGTTCTCATGGGTCCACATAAATCAGTGTGTATTAGTTCCAAAGGTTTGCTTGTGTAGTATTCTTTTGTTTTGAAAGAGACTCTAGTTTGTTTCCCCTTTTGGCATGAAGCACAAATGTTGTTTGCAGGTTTGTTGATGGTGGGAATATCTCTCACTGCTCCTTTTGAGGTGATTTTTACTAGGTTATCAAAACTGATATGACCGAGTCTCTTGTGCCACAACCAATTTTCTTCTTCCTGTCCAATAAAACAAGCTCCTTCTGAAGTCTCTGAGAGCGTGTACAGGTTTCCGGATGTTCTTGATCCAGTTGCTATCAATTTTCCACTGTTTGTCTTTCTGACTTCACAACCCTGCTTCTTAAAAACTACCTCATGACCTTTATCACAAATCTGACTTACGCTCAACAGGTTATGTTTCAAACCATCCACAAACAAGACTTCTTCTGACTTAATTTTTCCATTAATAATTTTGACTGAACCTTTGCCAACTATCTTAGCTCCATCATTATTTCCAAACTTTACTGAACCACCTTCATATTTTTGCAACTTCTCAAATTTTTGTTTGTTACCTGTCATATGATTGGAGCATCCACTATCAAGTATCCATGGTACATATTTATTCTGTGCTTTAAATGTTGTTTGTACAATTAAGGATTCCTTTTCTTCCTTAAGTTGTTCCTTTTCTTTCCACTCCATTTTGATAGTGGTTTTGGGCTCTTGTTTTGCCTTTCCCTTATCAACAACTTGTGCATGTATTACGAGAAGTTTTCTATTTTGTCTCATCCTATTTGGTTGAACTTTTCTTCCCTGAAACTGATTTGATGAAAATGTGCTTCTACAGTTTCTTGCAATGTGCCCAAAATTATGACAGTTATAACATTCTACTGTATAATTCATCAGAGGAGAAAAAGCATTTCTACTGGTGAAATTCCTTGGCCTTACATTATATTTGCATTCTGAGATTTTATGTCCATAGCCATTGCATTTAAAATAGAAACCAGAGAAGGGATAATTGAACCTGGGAGATGGTCTTTGCCATGTTGTCGTAGGAGCCATAGGTCTTCTTCTTCTTTGATGTGTGACATTGGTGAATCCATCATTGTCAGTTCTCCTTTCGTGCCTGGCATTATTGCTTTCCTTTGCATGAGATTTTTTCCTTTGATCAACCTGTTTCTTATCTTCATTCTTTATGGATTCTACATTTCTGGTCTTTGATCCACTTGATGATTCTCCTTCGATGAAACCCAGACCAAACTTGATGCCTGTAGGCCTTTGGTCATTTATGATCTTATCCAACTTCATAGAACTTTCTTCACGTTTGTGATAACAACTAATTTTCTTATTCATCTCTTCTAGTTGCATTCTCAAACCAACAGTCTCTTCTTCTAGCTTGTTGCAATAGTCTATTTTCATGGTTATTTGCACTTCGAGATCTTCGAAGATTTTCTTGGATTCTTCTATCTCGTACTTTCAAACTGGTTATGATTTCATTTGCATCCGCAAGCTTTCTTGAAAGTTTCTTATTCTTTTTCTTTTCTATCTCCCACTCTTCAAGTGCAGAGATCAACTCACCTTCTAGATCTACTTCAGCCTCAGGGTTTTCACCACATACTTCAGAGATCACTCCTTCTTCCTTTTCTGATTTTGCTTCTTCAAATGCCATGAAAAGAGCTTCACCTTTTTCTTCTTCAGACTCTTCTCCGGAGCTGTCTTCTGATGAACTGACATTCTTGGAGATGAAACTTCTCTTCTTGAAGTTGCCTTTTCTGAAATTCATTTTCTTCCAGTCACTTCTTTCATGGTGCGATCCTTCATCATTTTTGTTCTGCTCTTTAAGTGGACATTTAGTCGCAAAATGCCCGACGCCTCCATAGTTGAAACATTTAAATGGTAGCTTCCCTCTGTATTTTCCTTTTCCCTTTTTTAGTTTTCTAACAAAGTTTGCTTCCATTTCATCTGATGTCCCTTCTTCCTCGGACTCTTGTTTAGTGTTTTTATTTTTAAGGGCTTTAAAAGCCGCTTCTCTGTCTGTGGGTTTAGATCTTCCTATCCTCATCTCATATGCAGTTAAAGAACCATACATCTCATCTATACTGAAATAATTTAGATTTTTAGCTTCTTCTATTGCTGAGACTTTGGAATCAAACCTTTGAGGAAGAGATCTTAGTACCTTTTTCATGATGGTAGAGTCTCCAATATCCTCGTCGAGTCCTCTGATCGCATTAATGATTCCATTGACTCTCAGCATATATGCCTCAATGTTTTCATCATCATTCATTTTCAATGCTTCGAACTGAGCTCGATGCGTCTATAACTTGGCCTCCTTGATCTTATCATCTCCTTCATGAATACTCCTCAGTTTGTCCCATATCTCTTTTTCCATATTACAGTTCATGATCTTCACTAGTTCACTGTCTGCTAATCCGCACATGAGAGCATTTTTTGCTTTTGAGTTGTTTTCAAATAGTTTCTTTTCATCAGCCTCTTTTGGAGGAGTGATGGGAATTGTGTATCCACTAACTACTGAATCCCAGATGTCGTAACCCAAAGCACAGAGATATGTCTGCATCCTGATTCTCTAGAATGCGTAATTAGATCCATCAAACAATGGTGCTTTGTTTGATGAGAAACCTTCACCACCTGCCATTGTGTTACTTCCAAGATCACCCTAGCCGGTTAAGCTTGTATAGGAACTTGGCTCTGATACCAATTGTTAGTCTTACAATGACACTGAGAGGGGGGGTGAATCAGTGTAGCTCTTTAAACTTGAATAAATAGCTCTTAAAATAGAAATAATTAAAACTTAAATCAAGATACAACAAGAATAACAAAAGAGCATCACACAACACAAGATTTAATGAGGTTCACCAATGTGGCTACTCCTCAAAAATGACTGCTTGGACTACCATCCAAATCTAGCCTTTGCAAAGCAACAACTTTACAATCACTTTACCAAAGACCCACCTGGAAGGAGCACCAACCCCTTATTTATCTGCACCAATAGAAAGGAGCACCAACCCCTGATTTACAAGCACCTACTGGAAGGAGCACCAACCCCTGATGCCAAGCTACAACCTGGACTTGAATTATGAATCTAGAAGATTAACATAAAGATACCTCCACTTTTACAAGACCTCGACTAGTCTGCTTCACCTTTGCGATCTCTATGCACTCTACTCTCTCTACGAAATTACTTCGCACAATCTATTGCATCATAGTCGAACGATCATCTTCTCCCTTTTGTGCACTCTACTTCCTTTGCAAATTTTGCACTTAGCATGATTCGATACGACTTGCACTCTATGCTCTGTGATCGAACTTCACGCACTTCGACAACTACTAAAATCTCCAAACAACCCTCCTTTTATAACAGAATATTTGAGATGAAAACCCTAATCTTAGTCGGTTGTAAATCCTCATCTTAGTCGATTTTCATGACATCTATAAACCCTAATTTTAGTCGGTTGTTCATCGGTCTTCGTCGGCTTCAACTTAACCGTGAGAATACAACATGTCACGATATCGTGACACTTTTTCTCCTTGCTCTTTCTCTTAGCTTTGACCCATGAAAATACAACATGTCACGATATCGCGACACTATTTTCTCTCTCCTCTTTCTCTTTGCTTTGGCTCACGAAAATACAACATGTCGCGATATCGCGACACTATTTTCTCTCTCCTCTTTCTCTTTGCTTTGGCCCATGAAAATACAACATGTCGCGATATCGTGACACTATTTTCTCTCTCCTCTTTCTCTTTGCTTTGGCCCACGAAAATACATGTCACAATATCGTGACACTATTTTCTCTCCTAACTTCTCTTTGCTTTATAATGTCATGAAATCGTGACACTTTCGCCTTCGTATACTTCGTCTTAGCTTTTGTCATGAAATCATGACACTTCTACCTTTAAGTCTTCTTCACTGCTTTTGTCATGAAATCATGACACTTCTACCTTCGAAGTCTTCTTCCCTACTTTTGTCATGAAATCATGATAGTTCTGCTTCTGTACGCTTCCTCTCTTTCTTTTGTCGTGAAAATGCGACATGTCATGAAATCGTGACACTTTTTCTTTCTCTTCCTCCCTGGCCTTTCCTAGTCACGAAAATGCGACATGTCACGAAATCATGACACATTTTCTTTCTTTTCCTTCCTGGCCTTTTTGAGTCATGAAAATGTGACATGTCACGAAATCGTGACACTTTTTCTTTCTCTTCCTTCCTGCCTTTTCGAGTCACGAAAATGTGACATGTCATGAAATCGTGACACTTTTTCTTTCTCTTCCTTCCTGCGCTTTTTGAGTCACGAAATCGTGACACTTTTCAAATTTACTTTCTCTCTCCTATTTTAGTCATGAAAATGCGACATGTCACGAAATCGTGACACTTTTCAAACTTTACTCTCTTTCTTCGAACTTGTCATGAAATCGTGACACTTCTTCCTGCTTTCTCTTTTTCTTCCAACATGTCATGAAATCGTGACAGTTTTTCCACTTGTCTTTTTCTCAACCAACATGTCACGAAATCGTGATAGTTTTTCCACTTGCCTTTTTCTCTTCCAACATGTCATGAAATCATGACAGTTTTTCCACTTGCCTTTTTCTCCAACATGTCGTGAAATCGTGATAGTTTTTCCACTTGCCTTTTTCTCTTCCAACATGTCACGAAATCGTGACAGTTTTTCCACTTGCCTTTTTCTCTTCCAACATGTCACGAAATCATGATAGTTTTTCTTGCTTCTTCTCTCTCTTCCAACATGTCACGAAATCATGACAGTTTTTCTTGCCTGCTGTATATGTCGCGATATCGCGACACTTTTCTTACTTGTCTTTTTCTTTGATCTTTTGCAAATGGGCCACTTCGGTCTTCTTGGAAACTCACTGTCCATACTCTGAATAACCTTTGAACTCTTGTCTTCTGCATCTGAATAGCTTTTGAACTTCTTGTCCACTGAAACACCAGATCTATCTGACTGTGTTGACAACAATGACAATACTGTTGCTGCACCTTGCTCAACAAAGTCAATCATCAAAGATCAAAGAAGGAAAACAGATAAAACAGGTCTTGGTTTTGGTAAGAAACACATGGAACAGGTTGGCAACTCTGCTGGGGAATCTAGTAAGAGATTTTGAAAGGAAGAGAGTTCTGATGAGGAAAGTACTTCAGAAAAAGAGTCCTTGAGTGATAGATGCACATAATCAGAAAACAAGAATAAAAAAAAGGAGAGAAAGTTTATAGGACCTAAGAGGTCAAATCAAGGAAAGTTTAATGGCAAATGTTTTGCTTGTCACAAGTTTGGTCACATGGCTTCACATTGCATGACTCAAGTGAGAAAGGTAAATGACAGATTCAGAGGTGGTAATTTCTTTCAAGGGTATTGCTACTCTTGTAAACAGTTTACACACAAGGCTGTTTATTGCAAGGCTAATAACAGGAACAGGGTTGGTCAGAACAGATGGAGTCAAAGATCAAGTATACGTCAAAGAAATAACATTGTTAGTTGTTATAAGTGCAACAATGAAGGTCACATAGATAGACAGTGTAGAGCTGAAATTCCAAGGTATAGGAACATGAACATGGGTATGAACAGGCACAAGAATCAAGACATGGATAAGAACAGGAATGATAACAAGAACAACAATAGTGACATGAACAGGAACAAGAATATGGACAAGGAGAATAAGAGAAGACATGGTAAGGTAGCTATAGATACTGATGAAGATCAGTTCCTAATGGGAGTTTTACTCCCACCTTGAAATTAATCACCTCAATAGGAGGTGGGGGAGGGACTAAGCTAAGAGGCTCATTCTTAGTCCCAAGCCCCAAAGGTGACCCTTTGCTATTGATGACAAAGGGGGAGAGATATGAGTAAGGGGGAGAGCCTCAAGTCAAGGGGAGCTGATTTCTATACAATAGTTTTGAGTTTCAGTGTTGTTGAGAAGCATGGTTTGCCATCAATGACAAAGGGGGAGATTGTTGGCAATTTTGGGTTTGAGATCCTAGCTTCTTGTCTATGAGTTGTCATTGATGTCAAAAGGAACTGGCATTAATGTCAAGAGGATTTATTGGATTCAAATGTTGAAGATTCCAAAGAATATTTTCTAGAAGATTTCGGAGAGATTCCATGTGGCAGATGAAAATCTTTCTATCAAAACCATGGCAGGTTTAAGGGTTTTTATTAAAATTAGGTGGATGCATTAAGGGTTTTTCTCAAAACCACTCTCATATTAATGCAAATGCTGGAGACGCTTATTAATTAAATAACTTAATTAATAAAAGCTTTTTAAGGTTTTTTAATTAATTATTTATTTGATTAAGTGATTAAATTATTTTAATAATTTAATGGGTTCTCCACCTAAGGTCTAAGGTCTAAAAGACCTTTGATTATTTTTTAATTAATCAAAAGGGTTTCATAAACCCTAAAGTTGTTTCGAAGGCGCCAAAGTAATATTAATTTGAAAAATTCAAATTATCCTTCCATCGACGTCGTGTATAGCATGGAAGTTTGGCTATATAAGCCATAACCTATAGTCCAAAGCAATGGAGTGAAAGAAATTCGAATTGCGCAAAGGTTGGGAAGTAAAAGCTACGACTATCATTTTTTTCGCCATGTTTATCCGCCGCCAAAGGGTTAAGGAGAAGGAGACTCTTGCTAGCCTTCAAGCTAGCGCCATTGGCCTAGTGGCAATGACTGTTCTGCGAAGGCGCTTGAAGGGAGGTCAAGTGTTCAACTCCCGCCGTGGAGTGTGAGAAGAGTTTTTGCACTCCAATTTTTTTGGAGGCACTGTTGACCCGTGATTTTCGAAAGCATTTTTTTGGTAAGGTTTTTAAAATAAAATCTGCATTTTGTTAAAGAAGAAGTGGTTGGGCAGATTTATTTAAAATTATTTTTAAGGTTAAATGCTTCTTTGGAGATATAAGGTTGATAGTGTGTGGTTGAGATTTTTGGCTTGATTTTTGAGTGAGATTTGCTTAGAAGCTATTATTCCTTGAGCATGGTTTAATTAATTTGGATAAATAAGGTGTAAAAGGATATATTTTTTGTATGCTTTATATTTTTGGTAGTTGAATTCTAAGGATTGAAGTCATAAGGTGTTTTATGGAATAAATATTTTTGTGGTTACTTTTATGATCTAACCCTAACTTGGTGGCAAAGTTGAGGGTGGTGTTGGTAACAAGTTGAAGAACTATTCTCTTCTTCCTCAAACAAAGGTATGGGAAACTTTTTTCATGTATATTGTTGATGGTGTATTTTTTGAAATTGAGTTTGGAGTGAAAAGGTTGTCTACTAGGTATTTTTGTTGGTGTAAATCCCATTTTCTGGATGTTGAAGATTTTTTATGCATTAAAATCATTGATGAGTTTTTTGTGTGAATGCATAATTTTGGTTGAGGAAGAGGAAGCATTTTTGCACTAGGGTTTATGTTAGTAAGTCTTGCTACTTGCATTGATATGGTGAAACCCGTAGTTGGCTATTTTGAGATTGATGGTTGAGTTGCTTCCATAGAGGTTGTTTTGATCAAGTTAATGCTTTACTTGATACATGATTTGGGCTTACTCCATTGAGATTGATTTGAGCAAGTTATTCTTTGCATTGGTGATTTATGTTGGTGGTTGTTTTGTTCAAATACCTTTAGAGGGAAAAGGATGTCTACTAGTTTCCTTTTCATGTAGTGATTGGTTGAATGCTTCAAGGTTAATGTTGAGTTGAATGATATTGGTTAAACCTTGTCTATAAGCATTGTTGTTAAAGCCCTAATTGGTTGAGCAAAGATATTGGTTGTGGAAAGAACATGAGTATCATTGTTATATGAGATATTGCATGGTTGGCAATTGTTGGGTTGTGTTTCATGTTCTTGAGAAAAGCATACTACATCTATCTTATTCTTTTGATATTGAGATTGAGATTGGGAGTTAAGTATAGAACATATTGAGTCTCTAACAATTATCTTTATGTTTCTATGAGATTTGAGATTGAGATTGGGAGTTACGTATAGAACATATTGAGTCTCTAACAATTCTCTTTATGCTTCTATGAGGTTGATGAATCACATTGGGTATCTAACAATTCTCTTTGTGGGTTCATGCTAAGAAATTGTTTCTTGATGAACTTGTGAGCTGATTTGGATAGGTTCTAGTGAAGACTTGTGAGCTGATTTGGATAGGTTCTAGTGAGGACTTGTGAGCTGATTTGGACAGGTTCTAGTGAGGACTTGTGAGCTGATTTGGACAAGTTCTAGGGAGGACTTGTGAGCTGATTTGGACATGTCCTAGCAGAGGACTTGAGGACAGATTTGAAGTGGTTCTTTGAGAAGAACCTGAGGACAGTTTTGACAAGTCTTTGAGAAGGCTTGTGTGCAGTAGAGATTGATTTATTCAAGCTTTATGAGTTGATCTTGGGACAGATCTGACAGAGTGAGGAAGACTTGTATTGGACCGACTTACTGTGTTTAGTACAGGTTGATGAGTTTCTGTGGAGGTGATCAGTGAGGATAGAGGTCTCTTGAGGTTGAGCATTGAGGATAGGAGGTCTTTTATGGAAAGGAGTTCCATGTGCTAGCAGAATAAGAGGTAGGTGATCTTCTGAAGTATCATTTCTAAAGTTGAGGGGAAGGATTCTCCTTTGGGCAGGAGGCTCATAAATTCGTGAGGAGGGGAAGGATTCTCCTTTGGGCAGGAGGCTCATAAATTCATGAGGAGGGGAAGGATTCTCCTTTGGGTAGAGGCTCATAAATACTTGAGTAGGGGAAGGATTCTCCTTTGGGCAGAGGCTCATAAATACTTGAGTAGGGGAAGGTTTCTCCTTTGGGCTGAGGCTCATAAACATTGTAATTGGGAAGGATTCCCAAAGAACTTTGAGAAAGCTTTTTAGAGAAAAGTTTTGTGGAGGTAGCCCATGTTGGGTGAACCACATTAAAATTGGTGTCTCATTGTGTGTTGCTTTATGCATTGCTTTGATATTGCTATTGGTTCATTGCTTTGCAAAGTTGAAGTTAAATAGAGAAAGTAAAAAGAGGTCTTATACTATTCACCCCCCTCTCAGTATAAGTTTATGTTCTTCACTACCCCTATTTCTTTTCCTCTACCTCTCACTGCTATTTCTAGCATTTTGGTCTCCCAAACCCTTTTGTTGCCCTTAAATGCATTCACATATTTTTTTCTAACCCTAATGCTTTTGTAATCTCTGCATTTGTCAGCATTTCCTTTTCTATTATGGAAGACCCTACTACTAATATTTCCTTTGCAATAGAGATAAACCTTTTTTCTCTTTCACCACCCTCTGCTATCATGGCATCGACTACGTCTGATATTTCAATGCCCAAACCCACTATCTTTGTAGTCACTATCCAAACCCAAGTGTCTTTGAGGGTTAGCATAGTCACTTCTCCTCTTGTTTCCCATATGTTGTTCAAACCTGAGCCACAAATTCCCCTCCATTTCACACCGATCCTCAGAGTTGGAGTTCAAGATCCACTAGAAGCTAAGTTGTGTTGAGAAGCAACACACCCCCACTGAAAAATGAGATTCCATCCTCTTGAAAACTCTGAAATTTCATTTTTGCAGCAGGGACCCTCTTGATCATTTTCAGGTTTAAATCCAATTTTGCTTGCCTCCTTGTTAAGTTGTGCCTTTTTTCAAGTCATTCTAGCATTGTTATTCCAAGCTTAACTTTTTACATGCTAGAATCATTCATGCACAAAGAAAATCTCGCACCGGTACCAAGAAAAATCCAGAAAACAGTTGCATAAATTCATGAAAAATCAAACTTTCCATTTTTGGTAGTGTCGCGATATCGCGACACTTCCATTTTTGGTAGTGTCGCGATATCGCGACACTTCCATTTTTGGAAATGTCGCGAAATCACGACAAGTAAATCAAAAAGCAGCTAAGTCATTTTTGTGTAGCGATATCGCGACACTTTCCATTTTTGGAAGTGTCGCGATATCGCGACATTTCCATTTTTGGAAAGTGTCGCAAAATCGCTGTCGACCGAAGGAGAGAGAAAGAAAGCGTACGGAACATCGCAATTTCGTGACATGTCGCGAAATCGTGACATGTCGCATTTTCACGATAGGAGAGAGAAAGTGGGCTGCAGAATGAAAATCGACTAAGTCGCAAATGTGTAGCGAAATCACGACACTTTCCATTTTGGGAAGTGTCGCGATATCGCGACATTTCCATTTTTGGAAAGTGTCGCAAAATCGCTGTCTACCGGAGGAGAGAGAAGAAATCAGTACGGACCAGTGCGATTTCGCGACATGTCGTGAAATCGTGACATGTCGTGAAATCACGACATGTCACGTTTTTGCGGCTGGAAAGGAGAAAAAGTGGCTAAGTCCAAAAGTTGTAGCGATTCGCTGACGTCTCAAAATCGTGGGCTGGAGCTTGCAGCGATGCGCTGCATGTTTTGAAGTCGAGAGGTAAAGGGTGCAGCGATGCGCTGCGTGCTTCAAAATCACGGGCTGGAGCTTGCAGCGATGCGCTGCATGTTTCGAAGTCGAGAGGTAAAGGGTGCAGCGATGCGCTGCGTGCTTCAAAATCGCGGGCTGGAGCTTGCAGAAATGCGCTGCACGTTTCGAAATCAGGGGTGAAAAATGGTAGCGACGCGCTACACGTTTCGAAGGCGAGGGGTGAAAATGGTAGCGACGCATTGCATGTTTTGAGGAAGTCTTGCAAGACAAGCATGTCGCGAAATCGTGACATGCTAGAGCAAAATTGTACGACAGCTGGCAGGAGGCGCGATTTCGCGACATGTCACGAAATTGCGACATGTCGCATTTTTGCAGCTGACAGGGGAAGAAGCAGCGCAGCGCTGGGGATGTCACGATTTCGTGACATGTCACGAAATCGCGACATGTCACATTTTCGCGGTAGGAGAGAGAAAGTCCTCAGTTGACTAGAAGTGCATTCCTACGGAAAACAAAAGGCATCCTGGGGTAGTGACACATGTCAAAGCGTGAGGCAGACAAACAGAAGCCGACATGCAAGCTTGCTTTGCGGTTTTTAGCCTGATTTAATCTATTTTAATCTTTAAAGCTTCTGATTTAATGATTTTAAAGTACTAATATAATCTTTTTGTCTTTCATGCAAGATTCCATCTGGCACTTGCGGGACAACCGGGAAAGGCCATAAAGTCAAAGTTAAAGTGCAGATTTGATCAAGGACCGCCATGCTAGAGGAAAAGAAGCCGGTAAAAGCATTCAATGGAGATTTATTGCAGAATTAATAGCATGGAGATAATTTCAACTCGGGATGGCTTTGCGGAGATCAAATTGATGGAGAAGTGGTGACTCATCCGGCTCACCAACAGAATTAATGGAGGCATTTATTTGCAATCATGGATGAATGCAAGTGGCTTTAGATTTTATCTTCTCCATTTATGGCAGCTGACTCCCCTGATTTTCCAAAGGGTTAAGTTCTATCTGGACTTTGATTTTAAATGGATTTTTATTGTAAAACCCGGGTCCTAGGGTTTAGAAAGATAAGGTTTGCAGTTTGGGGAAGAAGATATTTCCGAAAAGATCAGGGCCTGTCCTGAGTCTATAAATACTTCTTCTCAATGTAATTGTGGGAGGCGGAGACTTAGAAATAAAAGGCTTATAAGCAATTTCTTGCAAATTTTGTGAAATCCTTTGTTTTTTGGACTTGGAGCTGATGTGCTTTAGCTTTTCTGTGATAGCATGGCCAGGAGCCTAATCTTTTGCAGAGTGTGATAAGTGTATCTTCTTTTTTTATTCGTTCCATTAAGTTTGTTAGATATATGCTGTGAATCTGAGATATCAAGTTTAAATATGTCGTTAGGGCTTCAGGTTGTTCTATTGTCTCGCTAGGGGAAATTACAGATTTGAGGTTAAGTTTGTTCTAATTGCTCTGTCTTCACTCGTGTGAGCTAGGCTGCACGTGAAAGATACCGCTTTAACCAACTGCCCTTGGATTTATAATTTTTTGCTAGATCTGTTCCACTTTACCTTGTGCTCCTAGTTGAAAGTGATCTTAGACTGACTGGACACTTTCTTCTTGGATTTGTTCTGTTGTGAAGCTGATAGCATAGATAAGATTGGTAGTTTAAGTTTTATAGTTGATGTTTGATAAGCTTCTCTTTCTTCCTTACCCTACCCTCTCTTTGTTTTCGATGAATGATCCATTTTTATTTTCTTTGTTTGTCTTTTATTTAAATTTGCTGACCCATGAGAGCTAGATCAAGAATTCAAGTTAAATCTGATAAACAAGTCAACAACTTTTGCAACTACTGAACAAGTTCGGGAACCCCCTGTAAGGTAACAGAGCATTCCATATTGAAATCTATTCCAGAAGCGAAAAAGAGTGAATAGCCATTCGACCCAACTCTGTAACTCACACCTTGGATAACCAGCTAGATCCTAAAGTGAGTGGGATCCGTCCCGTGGATGTCTCCGGAGCTTCCTTGCTCATCCTTTCCCGGGGTGTGCATGAAAGCTGGACCAACATCTAACTGGCACTAGAAGGAGGGCTATGAACTCAGTTCAAGTATTGTAAGGGCATAACAACAACATTTGAAGGACCCACAGTGAACTCCTGACAGTTTTGTAAATTGTCAGTACAGTTTTGTAAATTGTCAATACAATTTTTAAATTGTCAGTACAGTTTTTAAAATTGCCAGAGAAGACCTCAAGTTAAGAACAGTTTTATCTCCACTGGTAGTTATCCAATTACAACTCAGAACATCACTGTCAGCCAAGTAATAATGGCAAATTGGTTGGGCCCCATTGCTTTGAATATCCCGGGTATAGCCCATGACCTGCCCAGAAGCCCGGAAAGGTATCTCCCCAGATATAAACATGATGGGACAAGAACTGCAGAAGAACATCTGCTAGCTTTTAAGAATGCTTTAAAATTGTTGAATATACAGCATGAATATGTTGCCTACAGATTGTTCCCGTTCACTCTCCAAGAGGGAGCTTATGACTGGTTTTTAAACCTCACCAGCAATTCCATTACTAGCTGGGATGATCTAGATAAAGCTTTTATATCACAATTTGGGGAAGTGATAGACCCCAGTGTGTTATACCAACAATTTTTTAGCATCAAGAGAGAGTCGGGAGAAACTGTCAGGTCTTTCAATATGAGGTTCCAAAGAGCTTACGATAGAATGATCGGCCATTACATCCCAAATGCAAATCTGGCCTTAGAAATCTATAAGAATGCATTGGATTCGGTGACCTCTATTTTCCTCAAGAGAGACATCAATATCACAACCCTGGCAGGTGCTTATAAAGAAGCCTTAATTCTTGAAAGACAGCTAGGATCTCAAATTCTGAGTAGTCCTTTGATATCCTATGTTACACAGAACATGCCTATTTCAGATCCCATTCCACATCATGAGTTAGTGCCAACATGTCATGCTCTACCCAAGGAAACTCCGTTAACTGTCACATCCACTCAGCATGTGCAAAATATAGAGAAAAGTTTTGATAAGTTCAAAGTGGAAGTGCTTGAAGTAAACAGTTGTGATCTGGCACCACCCAAATCTGAAGTTTTTTCTGGTGAGTTAAATTTTCCTAGAGATCAAAGAAATATTGATATTTCTAGTTCACCCAAAAACAGTACAACCAGGGTTTCGGATTCTTTCACTTTTTCTCGAAGAGACGAAAGTCTTGTACAGACTCCTATGGATGAAATGCAAGATTTTCAACAGTTCAAAATGGACAGTTATAATTTGAGATGTCAGAGTCCATAACCTAACAATGATCCTTCCTCATCAGAGGATGATGAAAGTGAGATTCAATGTCACTATGTAGAAGTAACTGAGGAGGATAGCATCATTGAGGATATGAGGGAACTTAAAGCTGACATCACCCTCTATGAATTGCCTTAGATTGTTGAACAAAAGGATAGCTTGATTGAGGCTTACTCTGGACCACCTGTTGAATTTCAACAAAAGGAGGAAAAGATAGTAAATATGAATGTGGTCAGCCAACTTGGAATTGATGAACTGTCTCAACATAAGCCTGCAACTTATGAACATAATGTCAAAGAGAAGGCTATAAACTGTGTTGATGCAGATATTGGAGTTTAAAATTTGGCAACTGAGAAGGTGGGAATAGTTACAGCTCTAAACCATCACAACAGTGATGGCGTTGGATATTACACATTGATGAGGTTAAATCTAAGCAAGGCTCAGGTGAAAAGGAAAATTGTAAGCATCCTTCTAGAGGGATAAAAATTGAAGTCCTAGATATTGAAGTAGTACAGCAACCACAAAATGTTCAAGTTGTTAAGAACCAGGGCATACAGATAAAACATGATTTCTTTCAGTTGTCACATAATTTTGAAGATGTGGTGGTCTGGGTTTGTCAAGATTTTAAGGTATTTGATCCTGGGGGTTTTTTACATTCAGTCCTTTTGAAAGAATTCTGTAAACCCTTCAAGTAGAAGCATAAACATGTTATCATATGATTTGTTATTATATGATTTGTTTAATTTGAAGGAGTTGCAGACTTGTTTTTCAAATGGTACAGGGAAGACAGTAAACACAAGTCTTTCCCAGATAGCAAATTTTTGAAGCACAGTCTGAGTGCATTTCGTCAACAGGACCTGAAAGGTAATTTTTCTAAATTACTTGCACATGGTCCAATTTTTTTTTAAGGCACCATTGCTCTGCTTTCCCAACTGCTGCATTTTTTGAGTATGAAGGGAAGTTGTAACATATGTATACATTGTAAATAAGCTTTGATGCTTGTGTAGTTTATTTCTTTGTCAGTGCAGTTTTATTTTTAAATGTCTGTATAGTTTTAATCTGTTTCAGTTTAATTTTAATGCTCTGCAGTTCTTTTAGTTGCTTCCTCTTATTTTTTTAATCTTTAATTGTCTGTACAGTTTTAGATTGTGCAGTTTATTTCTTTTGTCAATGCTTTTTATTTTTTTTCTTTGTCTTTTTATGTCAGCTTGCTTTCTTTTATGTCTGTGCAGTCTTTTGTTTTAGGTTTAGTTGTTTTGCTTATTTTTCCTTTGCTGTCTATACAGTTGCAGTTTAGTTATTTTTCTTTGCAATTTAGTTTATTTCAGTTGCTTTAGTTTATTTCAGTGTTGTTGCAGTTTCCCTTTGGCAGTTTTAATTGCTTTGCTTCAGTTTTAGTCTTAGTTGCTTGTGCAGTTTTATTTGCTGCCTGTACAGTTCTGTGTTTTAGTCAGTACAGTTTTATTTTGTTTTGCTTTAAATCCTGTGCCTGTCCTTGGAAGCCTGTACAAAGTCCTTCAGCTTTTGAAATCTGTCCTTTAACCTCTGCCTGAGCAATCAATGAAAAGTTAGCCTGCTGAAAATTGTTTTATTTTGAGCTGATCAATATAGCCTCAATCCAATGCCCATGCTGTTCACCATTCCAATTGAGATAGTCTGCTTGCACTGAACAGTAGAACTATTTTGTTATTCAAGACAAAGGTAGAGAGATGATGGGATCTTGTGTCTTACTTGCCACAGTTGTTTTAATAATAGAAAAACTACTATACTGTTTTGTTGGAGGAACTCCTGGGGAATCCAAGAAAAGCTGGTTATGAGAGGGGACTATGTCATGTAATTATTTGGGTATATCTAGAGGCTATCAGTGCCTAGACTGAAACAGTTCCAGATTGATCAAATGTTAAAAGAAAATTGTGCTTTTTTTAAAAAGCCTTTCAGATATTGATATATTTCAAAAAAAAAAAAAGAGAAAAGGAAAAAGAAAAGAGTTATATATTAAAAGAGGCAGCCAATAATTCCAAAAATATTTTCTTCTAAGTTATAGATTCTGCCCTGCAGTTGTAAATTGGGTCGTGTAAATCTAAAGGGTAACTCTGTCTAGGCTGTAAAAGGCTAAACTAGTAAACAGAGCTCTACTCGGTTTACCCTTTTACAATCTAAAAAGTCGATCAATCCAAGTTTATCATTCAATCCAATCATCCTTGAAGAAAGTTTTATACCCTTTGAAATTGCACATCGGAAATCTTCTTTGAAGTAATCCAGCCCTAAGTATGTCCTTGGGAAATTTTAACAACTTAGCGCTAAGCAGTCAATTTATTGTGAAGAATGTCCGTGGCAAGGCATGATGCATGGTCTTTTTGTTTTGAAACCGTAGTCTTGGGTTCTAAAATAGTGCTACTATTTTACCCCGCAGATATCGCCATTTGTTGAGAAGCAACACACCCCCACTGAAAAATGAGATTCCATCCTCTTGAAAACTCTGAAATTCCATTTTTGCAGCAGGGACCCTCTTGATCATTTTCAGGTTTAAATCCAATTTTGCTTGCCTCCTTGTTAAGTTGTGCCTTTTTTCAAGTCATTCTAGCATTGTTATTCCAAGCTTAACTTTTTACATGCTAGAATCATTCATGCACAAAGAAAATCTTGCATCGGTACCAAGAAAAATCCAGAAAACAGTTGCATAAATTCATGAAAAATCAAACTTTCCATTTTTGGTAGTGTCGCGATATCGCGACACTTCCATTTTCGTAAATGTCACGAAATCGCGATAGGTAAATCAAAAAGCAGCTAAGTCATTTTTGTGTAGCGAAATCGCGATACTTTCAATTTTTGGAAGTGTCGCGATATCGCGACATTTCCATTTTTGGAAAGTGTCACAAAATCGCTGCCGACCGGAGGAGAGAGAAAGAAAACATACGGAACAGCGCGATTTCGTGACATGTCACGAAATCGTGACATGTCACAAAATCACGGTAGGAGAGAGAAAGTGGGCTGCAGAATGAAAATCGGCTAAGTCGTAAATGTGTAGCGAAATCGCGACACTTTCCATTTTTGGAAGTGTCGTGATATCACGACATTTCCATTTTTGGAAAGTGTCGCAAAATCGCTGTCTATCGGAGGAGAGAGAAGAAATCAGTACGGACCAGCGCGATTTCGTGACATGTCACGAAATCGTGACATGTCACGTTTTCGCGGCTGGAAAGGAGAAAAAGTGGCTAAGTCCAAAAGTTGCAGCGATTCGCTGACGTCTCAAAATCGTGGGCTGGAGCTTGCAGCGATGCGCTGCATGTTTCGAAGTCGAGAGGTAAAGGGTGCAGCGATGCGCTGCATGCTTCAAAATCATGGGCTGGAGCTTGCAGCGATGCGCTGCATGTTTCGAAGTCAAGAGGTAAAGGGTGCAGCGATGCGTTGCGTGCTTCAAAATCACGGGCTGGAGCTTGCAACAATGCGCTGCACATTTCAAAATCAGGGGTGAAAAATGGTAGCGACGCGCTGCATGTTTCGAAGACGGGGGGTGAAAATGGTAGCGATGCACTGCACGTTTTGAGGAAGTCTTGCAAGACAAGCATGTCGCGAAATCGCGACATGCTGGAGCAAAATTGTACGACAGCTGGCAGGAGGCGCGATTTCACGACATGTCACGAAATCGCGACATGTCGCATTTTCGTGGCCGATAGGGGAAGAAGCAGCGCAACGCTGGGGATGTCGGGATTTCGCGACATGTCTTGAAATTGCGACATGTCGCATTTTCACGATAGGAGAGAGAAAGTCCTCAGTTGACCAGAAGTGCATTCCTACGGGAAACAGAAGGCATCCTAGGGTAGCGACACGTGTCAAAGCGTGAGGCAGACAAACAGAAGCCGACATGCAAGCTTGCTTTACGATTTTTAGCCTGATTTAATCTGTTTTAACCTTTAAAGCTTCTGATTTAATGATTTTAAAGTACTAATATAATCTTTTTGTCTTTCATACAGGATTCCATCTGGCACTTGCGGGACAACCGGGAAAGGCCATAAAGTCAAAATTAAAGTGCAGATTTGATCAAGGACCGCCATGCTAGAGGAAAAGAAGCCGATAAAAGCATTCAATGGAGATTTATTGCAGAATTAATAGCATGGAGATAATTTCAACTCGGGATGGCTTTGTGGAGATCAAATTGATGGAGAAGTGGTGACTCATCCGACTCACCAGCAGAATTAATGGAGGCATTTATTTGCAACTGCGGATGAATGCAAGTGGCTTTAGATTTTATCTTCTCCATTTATGGCAGCTGACTCCCCTAATTTGCTGAAGGGTTAAGTTCTATCTGGACTTTGATTTTAAATGGATTTTTATTGTAAAACCCGGGTCCTAGGGTTTAGAAAGATAAGGTTTGCAGTTTGGGGAAGAAGATATTTCTGAAAAGATCAGGGCCTGTCCTGAGTCTATAAATACTTCTTCTCAATGTAATTGCTGGAGGTGAAGACTTAGAAATAAAAGGCTTATAAGCAATTTCTTGCAAATTTTGTGAAATCCTTTGTTTTTTGGACTTGGAGCTGATGTGCTTTAGATTTTCTGTGATAGCATGGCCAGGAGCCTAATATTTTGCAGAGTGTGATAAGTGTATCTTCTTTTGTTATCCGTTCCATTAAGTTTGTTAGATATATGCTGTGAATCTGAGATATCAAGTTTAAATATGTTGTTAGGCTTCAGTTGTTCTATTGTCTGCTAGGGGAAATTACAGATTTGAGGTTAATTTTGTTCTAATTGCTTTGTCTTCACTGTGTGAGCTAGGCTACCGGTGAAAGATACCAGTTTTAACCAGCTGCCCTTGGATTTATAATTTTCTACTAGATCTGTTCCACTTTGCCTTGTGCTCCTAGTTGAAAGTGATCTTAGACTGACTGGACACTTTCTTCTTGGATTTGTTCTGTTGTGAAGCTGATAGCATAGATAAGATTGGTAGTTTAAGTTTTACAGTTGATGTTTGATAAGCTTCTCTTTCTACCTTACCCTACCCTCTCTTTGTTTTCGGTGAATGATCCATTTTTATTTTCTTTGTTTGTCTTTTATTTAAATCTGCTGACCCATGAGAGCTAGATCAAGAATTCAAGTTAAATCTGATAAACAAGTCAACAAATTTTGCAACTACTGAACAAGTTCAGGAACCCCCTGTAAGGTAACAGAGCAGTTCATATTGAAATCTATTCCAGAAGCAGAAAAGAGTGAATAGCCATTCGACCCAACTCTGTAACTCACACCTTGGATAACCAGCTAGATCCTAAAGTGAGTGGGATCCATCCCGTGGATGTCTCCGGAGCTTCCTTGCTCATCCTTTCCCGGGGTGTGCATGAAAGCCGGACCAACAAGTTGGAAATGATGCAAAAACTTGCTACCATAGAGAGAATCTGCAAGGTACACCACAGTTCATTGCACTAACTAAGGGACCACCGAAAGGAGGTGAAGGCTCTGGTGCAAGGTGAGAAAGCATCCATCATAAATCCAGAGAAGATGAAGCTCCACATGGTAGAGAATATACCAGTTGTTTAGAAGCCCTTGGGGGAGATGACCCCAGTGGATTATGCTTACCACCATATCATGGAGGATGTGACCAAAATGAATACAATGTGGAATATTGGCAACATTCAAGTCAAAATGGGCTCCATCTATGTTCATGGTGAATACTATAAGGACCGCTTATTCAAAGCACAGACCAAGAATTTTGAGCTTGAGGAGTCCTTGGCAGGGGTGAAGAGGCAGATTGTAGCACTGGAGTTTGAAATCGTGTAGTTGAGACAACACATGCTTTTGCTAGAGGTGAAGAATGATGAGCATTCCAAGGTGCATGATCAACAAATCAAGACATGCACCCAAGCAAATCAGCAAGTGCAGACACTCACTATTTAGGTCCAATAATTGTAGGTCGATTTAGAGGAGAAGACGTCAAAACCTATCATGTTCTCTAGGGAAAACATCAAGGAGATGTGCCAGTAGTTCCTGGAAGATTTACTAGAGAGAGCTACACAAGGGATCATAGTTTTAACATTTTTTAGATAGGCGTAGGAGGCAGTTACTGAGGGTCAATCCATTTGAAATATGCTCAAAAAAACATTGATATTTGGCTAGACCTAGTCACACAACTTTGAAAAATTGAAGATATGCATGTGCACTTTACTTCCATGATCTCGTTGGTGCGATATTGGGCAAACAAAAATATGACCCTATGCTCTTTCTCCATGAAGCTCGAGCTGACCAAAAAGGCTCATAAGCTCTCAAACGCCCTTGAGTAGGAGAGAGAAGTTTCACTACCGTACTCTAATTCCCTAGAGAAAATTGATATCCCCAGTTTCACAGACGGTGAAGAACCCATTCCCCCTCTCAAGGATTTGAAGCTTATATAGGTGGCATTTTTTGACAGTTCTTTGGACATTGACGCTTGGGAGGATCCAATTTTAGATACATAAGTGATGCCTTTTATGGCCAAATATGCCACTATTGAGTCTTCCTTGCAGGATTTTGATCGGAGGCTGGATCTTGCTGACATTGAGCACATTGAAACCTTCCATTACCTGATCTAGGAACTCCAGAAGCAACCAATATTTTCCTTTGAGAACTAGGTCGATGCTTCCATGGTATATGAAAATATTTTCAAGAGCTATCTGCAAAGTTTTCTCCCCCATCCACGTGAACTTAATCCCAAGGAGGGGACAAAAAGTGAGCAAGAAAAGGAAGAGCAGGAGGACCGACTTAAAGAACTACCAAGCAATAGTGACGAGCAATCCGAGGATAATGAAAGTGAAGAAGAATCTGCAACCCAAGGATAAGGCTTGGGATATTTGCATTGAGGTTGGCTCAATACCCCGTGAGCCACCAAAGATGTTGCCCTTCTAGGCACATTTTGTTAAAATTTATGTTGTATGCAATTTTTGAGAGTTAATCATTGTAAAACTTATCTTTTTTCATGAAAATGGTTAAGAAGTTAATTTGCTATGTTTTCACTAGCTATCTCTTTTACTCAAGGCTATCTTCTTTCAGATTATGTGGTTTCTCTACTTTTTTGCACTTTTCCTATCGTTTTGCATGTAAAATTGTAGATGTTTTAGCATGGGCGATGTTGTGAATGTGTTTACTTCCTTAAGGTTGTTTTTTGTAAGTTAATTTCACTCTAAGCACCTAATAATGATTTCCAACACTTAGGCAATTTTTAGGGTATGTTTCCTTGAAGTATAGTACAAGGACACTTTTTCTCCACTGGTGGAGCAAAAGTGCTTTTGCTCCTAGTTGTGGAGCAAAAGTTCTTAGAGACAAGGGGAAGCCAATGGTTAAGGCTGGTTAAGGCATGAAATATTTTTGTTCCATGTAGAGTGAAAGTTCCTCCAAATAAGTTAAGTGTATGCTAACCAGGATTTCACTCCACTTAGGGAGCGAAAGCTCCTCCTTAAGAGTTAAGAAAGTCAAACTGATGATCAAAATTCTTGTCGCTCCACCAGTGGAGCGAAACTCCCAGTCGCTCCACCAGTAGAGCGAAAATCAAGCAAAGCGCAATGTAAGCAAGTTTGTGACTAAGGGTGCAAGAAAAGTCAAAGTTTTGGTCAAAGGTGCTTTCACTCCACCAGTAGAGCAAAAGTCCCAAGTGCTCCATCAATGGAGCGAAAGCCTCCATCGCTCCACCCAGGTAGTGACAAGTCCAAAGAAGTCAAGGCACGATCAAACTTCTTATATCTCCACCAGTGGAGCGAAAGGCTTTGTTGCTCCACCCAGTGAATGACACCAAAAATGAAGGCACAAATTGTTCAAGTGCAAGGCCAAGGGTGCTTTCGCTCCACTAGTGGAGTGAAAGCATATTTGCTCCACTAGTGGAGCGAAAGCATCTTTGCTCCACTAGTGGAGCGAAAGCATCTTTGCTCCACTTGTGGAAATAATTCTAGCCAAAGTGCAAGAAAGTTTCTAATGAAAAGAAGAAGACACTTTCGCTCCACTTATGGAGTGAAAGTGTTGTCGCTCCAGTTATGGAGTGAAACTCTAGGTAGACCCCAAAACACAATGCAAGATACCCAAAACCATCATGGACTACCCAAAAATTTCATGGAATACCCAAAACCCCCATTTACTAATCAAATCAACCTCGAAGCTATGCTCTAAACCTTTCGATCATGGTGGATCATCGAAACCTTCTACCTTCAATACTGAGTTATCTACAAGGTCAAATTAAACGTTGTTAAGTTGATTCTAGATAAAATATTCCTGTCACCATTCTGGAAGTGGTTGGGAATTAATATTTTAAGAGGTAGAATCCCTTATAAAAGTAGGTGTTTTCTCTATAACCAAAGATGGATAATCTTTGCTAGAAAAGCAACTGTATACTTTTAAATCTGCTTTCAAAATATAGATTCTTCGTTTCGGTCTTGAATATTCTATCTGTGTATGTCTTCTATTATGTTATTTTTTTTAATTTAGTGTCTTTATCATATAGTTGGAATTTTTTTTTTTGGATTTAGCTGTTAGTGAAGGATTAATTTTGGAGTACCCCTGGAGGTTATGCAGTTCAGAAGATTTAATGTTGATTTCTATTAAATGTCTATTGTTTTGATTGTTGTTGGTTCATGTATTAGTTGTGTATCTTTCTTCCTATCCATCACCCCCATATTTTAGTCTTTTAGCATCTTTCCCAATCCCTTTTAGTAATTTCCATCTTTTTTAGCATATTTCGTAACCCTTATCTCAAAAAATCAATTTTATTTTTGAAACCATCCCTACTAGATATTGTAATGGAGGACATTCCTTTCCTTCGGACATTAAATGCTTAGAAGATGGTCTAGGGCATTGTAGACTTAGAAAATCTGCATCTAGGCCGATTCAATTGCCAACATGACCCCATTTATAAATCTAAAATTAGCCATCCATTTACTCTCTACCAACTTGCCTAGTGAAATAAGATTTGATGTTAATCCAGGAACATACATTACATCATGTAAAAAAAAAATTGGAGATTATGTACTAAGTGTTACACACTCATGTCCATGTATACAATATGCCATTTACAATTTTCAACCTAAAATTGTTAGTGACTTCAAGACAATCAAACTGTTGTAAATTTCTTATCATGTGATGATTTGCACTAGAATCAATAAACCAAATGTCTTTTACATTTTGACATGTAGAGTTTCTTGTGCTTGGAGTAACTTTGCATTTTTGATATGGAATATTGTATGTATTTTGATCTTGAATCCTTCCATAGTGTATCTTGTGATGATATATTTCTCTCGTAACTTATCCATTATCTTAAGAAATTGTAGTATTCCTTATATCTCTAAATATTTTCACCTTCTAGATTCTAACCTTGAATTATTGTAGTATATGATCAATCAATAGTCAAATTTCTAGATAGAATTCCTTTTAGCTCTTTTAGTATTAAATATAGAATATTTTATCTTTCAAAGCCTTTGAAGTTGACTACCTTATGACTCCCTAGTTTTGAGTATATGATCAAGTTTGATATGATATTTTCAATTCTCATATTTTGTAGAATACCTTGTATCTACCAAATATTTTGAGTATAATATAATATTGATGACTTTTTAATTTCCTTTATTTTGAAATCCTTTTGTGTCCCTAATGTTTTGATGAAAATTTCAATATAATGTTCAACTCCTATTTTTCATATTATTTCTTCCTATTTATGAATAGAAAGCTAAAGATAGTTTTTGATGCACTTTCAATTTTGATAAGGTTCTCTATTTTCAAGACCTTTAAGTTGGATTTCTTATGTCTTATTAATTTATGAAAGAGACTAATTCAAATGTAATTTTCACCTTTTTAATAACTTTATGTAGTGCTTAAATTTTTAATAGTAAGGTTTCTAAATTTCAAGAATCTACATTGGTGTTAAAATCCTTATAACTCCCTAATTAGAAATTTAGAAAATATAGGTACTTGCAAATTTAATATTTCAATTTTGATGTAGAAAACCTTATTCCTCCAAGTTAAATTATTTGCAAATATTTTATGCTTGAATTACAAATAACAGAATTTCAAAATGCTTTCAAGTTAAATCCTCCTTCAATAGTCTTTCAAATCAATCAATAAATCATCTAAAGTTATAATCTACCAATTCATTTCCTTATATCTCCATTCACTTAATTAATATTAAGCATAATAGATTAACTAAACTTAACCTTAGTATTGATAAACCTTATATCTCCTTGACCTTTATGAAATGCAAATAGATTGAATATTAATATACCTTCTTGGAGATGAAGTGCTACCTAATGGTATGTTACTCCTTTGACTGCAACTTGCACTCTAATTTTGGTGTTGTTCTCCTTTCAATATTAAATGCTTTACATGATGCTATTTCACTGCATTTATTGCTCTTCCTTATATATGACACTATTTTAGACTTTGAATATCCTCGTTAGGGTTATGCATAAAGGGTTGGACTCAAAATGTACTTGTAAAAAATGGCAAATCCATATCGAAATCAAGGTGAATCATGACGAATCCTAAGAAAATCAAATCAATCATCTTCATACCAAAATTTGGGACATTTGAAGCCCTAAAAAGTAAGGTCATATTTGGGGTAAATTTTGACCTATTAAATCATCTTATAACTTCTTAAAAATACCACCATTAGATCAAGCTTGAAAAGTGCTTTCCAACAAGTACAAATATGCCTATGTTTGGATAGATTGTGGTGAATTAACCCTTAAAAACAAATTGGTCCTAAAAATTTTAGGTGAATAGGCCAAAATCGAGGGTCCTCATATTTGCCAATTTCTAATTTTGAAAATCTTAATATTTACCCAATTTGCAAATATTCACCATTATGCATAACCTTGATCCTCGTATTTTCTATATGCGTTATGACTTATGAATGTTCTTATTATGCACGTTGTAGATTGTTCGGGCTTCTCTAAATTGTCTATATTCTTCTTTTTCATGTGCCACATGACACTCAATATATTCTTTAGGTGTTTCTTTTGCTATGTTACTTCTACCCAGTTTGATGATGCTATGACAACATGGGTGTTACCTTTGACAAGTGTCTTCCTTTCTCAAATGTGCTTCTAATTGGATTGAAATATTTTCTTCCCTCGATGACTGTTGGTGCTTCCTTTCCTCTGCACCAAGTGGCATCCAAATTCTTCTATGTTCTTAACCAAAGTTACAAATTATGGCTACACTTCTCTCAATGCTTGCATTCGATTCTGTAACGTCTTTGGTGCTCAAACTTGCTTGCCCTTCCTTAACACTCATAATATATTTTGCTACTTGATAGCTGTAACTTCCAATTTACATACTTTGTAACTCTTCAATGCTTGTTGGACCTTATTTACTTCTAATGATTGGTGGTGTCTCTTCTCCATCAATGGTTGCTCCTCTTCTATGGTGGTGGCTCCTCCTGTGGTGGTGCTTCTGTAACTCTTCCTTGTTGGCATTTTTATTCCTAGCTTCTTAATATTGTTGATCTAGATATCCGAGCTTCTTAACTTGGGTAAAATATTTGCCTTTACATCCCAAAACCTACACCCTTATCCTTGCTTTGGCTCTGTATTTTCTATGTATGTCCTTTCAATATCTCGACTACCTTTGTTTGAAATTGTACTAACACATCATTTTTCTTTACGTTTATGAAGCTTGGTTTTAGGTTTTAGGTATGGTGCACTTCACTTCCTTTTGCATTACTCACAAAATTCTTATTCAACTTATCTATGTAAATGACACTCTTTGTTTCTATGTTTGAATTGGCTTTATAAATGATGCTCTTTTGGGTGCTTAACTGCAATATAGCTTCGTGCTCTTTTGCTGCCATGTCTTGCTGACTTAACGTTGTGCTATGGTGCCTTCCATGACATTGGTAATGGCCCTTTCTCCTTTGTAATGGTGCTATCACCTTTGTATGGTGTTTTATCCATTTTGCAATGTTACATTTACTTGTATGGAGTATAATGTTGGATATCTTCCTTGCACCTTAAATGAGTAATAACGCTCTTCAATAGCTCTGAAAACCAAATTTTTATTGCACCAAAATTTCCTTCTATTTGTTGGCCAAATAGATATGCTTCTCAACGTAGTAGCATTCCTTTGCTATCTTATTTTGGTTGAAATTTATTCTACCTACAAATGATTCTATTTCTTCGTTAAAAAATTAACTTTGTTATATCGCCTTATAACTCCTTTCAAGCAATGCTTTTAACTCAACTTTATGTTGTTTTTGTTTTGTAGGTTCCAAGATAATAATGTCTCCTTTATTGGCTTGGAGATACTTAACTCAAAATAGATTTTGCTCCTTAAATAACTCTAATATGGTGCTCTACTTTTTTTTTTATAATAATACTTAAATAATGAACTTTCATAACACCACTCTTACACATGTTTTGACCTCCTTTGTAGCTAGTATTCTTGGTGTTTGGGTTCACCTATTTTCTACCCTAAATTTGTAAAATCTATAGCTCTTCCTTTATATTCAATTGTTGATTTAGAATTATCAATTTTGAAGCTTCAATTACTTTTGCTTCATTGCCCTAAACTCCTCTAATTTATAGCTTCCAATGCTGACCTTATATTTCAATTTGCTAGCTTTACTTGATGCATTCAACTTTTAAAATTTATAGCACCTTTATTTGACTAAATGTTGTCTGATGCTCCTTGCAAATATGCCTTGAAATTCTCCAAAATGTAGCTATATTTTCTCCTTCTAATGTTACCCAATATTATAGTCCAAATATCTTGATTTGCTGCTCTCAAAACTCTGATTTCTTCTTCTTATCTTGCTATCCAAGAATCTCTTCTAACTTCTCCAAATTGCTGCCTTATTTTATTGTCAAGCCTTCCTTCAATTGGCTATTCAAGGGATCTTTGAAAAATGCCCAATTATTCTTAAAATTTCAGCTATTAGTAACCTTTAATTTGATATCCTGTGACTCTTCAATTTTTATTGCAAAATCAACAATATTCTCTTCCATAATTCAGTCGTCAACCTTTTAATGGCAGCCTTCAAATTTTTCAAATCTGGTGGTCCCTTCTAGCCCCTTTCTCCTTCAATATTCTTGTCAAAATTTGAATTCAAATCTAGCATCTTTCATTGTCCTCTTTCTCAAGAATATAAATGTCTTGAGGTCTTAAAAAATACTTTAGAAAAATTCTTGCCAAATCCTTCTTATTTTTGGGCTGGTTGTCGAATGACAACAATTATCATAATTTTTTTTTCAGGAGTTATTCCTTCTTGCAATATTCTACCTTGAGATTTCTTCAAATATTCTCCAATGGCCACTTCTTCAAATTTTTTCAATAGGGCTTCTTCTAGCCTTCTTCTTTCTCCTTCCAAGTTTACTTGAAACCTCTTTTCTTTGGTCTTCAAATTCTACAGCTTCAAATCTTTAATAGGATTTTTTCTAGTCCTTCTTTATATTCAATCTTCAATCTTCTATCTTCCAAATCTGGAAGTTCTTCAATTAAACATATTTCTTGGATCTCTTCCTTCTAGAGATGCTTTCTTCTTTCTTCAATATATAATTTGCAATATTCAATATTCTATGGGGATATCCTTATTGGTACTCCTTGATCTCCAATATTCATTAGGACTCCTTTGGCCTCTTCCTTTCTTCTCTATCTTCAATCTTCAATTCTACAAATTTTGCAATGAGATCTTTTTCCTTAGGCCTCCAAATTATTCAATCTTTGACTTGTAAGTATTGGATTAATTCCAAAGAAATTTTTTTTCATATATCTTGTAGGAATATTCTCAAATTTGTTTGAATCAACTCTTATCTACAATAAAATTAGAATCTAATAATATAAATTCTTCAAATCTAAAAATAATGAACTTCACTAGTTGATTTGTCAAACTAGTGGAATCAATGTCGAGTCCTAGTCTTCACAAGTTTTTCTACAACTTTGTGGAAAGACTCTAGCCAAAAATCAATTTTAGAAATTCTAAAAATGATATCTTCCTATATCCTCTCAATATCTCTTGTGGCTCTCCCTATCTCTTATCAATATACCTTGTGCTATGATACCACTATTAGATTTTGATGCTTAATACTTAATGAGAGATCAAACACAAGGTATAAAATGAGCATGTAATATTAAACATATTATAATGGCAATATTCTAAGCATGTAGAACTCATGATAAAATTCTATAACTACTCATAAAACAACCATTAATGAATGCTCACAAAAATATTACATTGATAAAAATGGAGGTCTCAAACTTTCCATATTTCTTACATGCTCTAGATTGTATCTACTACTACTCTACTAAATTCTCTCTACCTTCTCTCTATCACTCACTCCCAAATTCTCATACAAAGGCCAATATATAATGGATGTGACTCCTGGACTTCCATATTCCTATGAATCTTCATCTTCCTATTCTATAGATTCATGTACACATGGACAACATGCACATTTACATAATTTCACATTCTAATAATACTTGTGCATTTATTACATTGCATAAAGTAATTACTCAAAACCTAATTTAATATTATATCCTACTATAAGGATGTACCCATGATGGAACATTAGCATGTACTAAATAATGCAATATATTCCAACAGGGTCTCCTATATTTGTTAGCTATGGGACCTCTTCTTTGGGTCTCATATATTTGCATTCTATGGGACCTCTTTTCTTGGGTATCCTATATTTGATGGCTATTGGACATATTCTCATAGGTCTCCTTCTATCTCCAATGGTACCTCTTCTTGTGTGTCTCATTTTACTATAACTCAAATCAATCCTTAAGTGAATAATTCTCTCGGATTTCAAGCAAATGAAGATGAAAGTCTTTTGTATTTATTGTAGGAAGCTTCCCAACTTTTGAAGATCACTTTTTCACTAAAAAAATATCTTAGATAGGTTTTTATAGCATCACCTAGGAATCCAATATTGATATCAAGGGATTTTTATCCGTGGAACTTTCTATTAATTTTAGGGTTGGCTATGCCATGAATGATCAATCGTCTTCAAGTTGATTCGCCCAAATAGAAATCCTAGTCTTCACAAGTTATCCTTAAACTTTATGGAAAGATATTTGCTGAGTCCTAGTATTCACAAGTTATCCTTCAACCTTGTGGAAATACTCTAGCCTTCAACAAATTTCAAATCCTGTGTAATCAATCTTGTTGTAGCTCTAATACCACTGATGGATTTTGAAGCCTTACACTAAATGCAAAAATTATAGGAGTATAATCACAAGATTAGATATAATAAAGTTGCAATATAATGAAACAAATATAATAACTTAGAATATGATATCAAACTAAATAACATAAGAATAACTCAGAATATTGAAAACACTATAGAATTAAGATCTACTAATGCATGCAATAAGCTATGGAATTTCAATACAAATTACAATACTTTGTCACACATATTTAATTGAATGTGTCTCCTCATATGTTGCACTCTTGAACTTCACTATTATTTGAAACTCTTCACTTTTATATTCTAAGGACACATGTGCAATCTTACATAATGAACAATTGTGTACATTTACACTCACAACACTTATACACATAATTACATGACACTTGTGCATTTACTGCACATTATTACATTACTAGAAATATTAATTCACACTCTAATCTAAGACACACCTAATCTAATAATGTACCAAGGTGGTACATTGTTATGTATCATATAATGTAATATTCTCCAATAACTTTACCATCACAAGTATCTTACAACATCAAAATATCCAACTACCTAGATGTAGCACACTTTATAAATCAAATGTTGACACACTATATCAAAAGGTTTACAAAGTTTACCTAGGCAGTAAAAAAACCCATCACTAAAATATTATTTTAGTGCTAACTTGACCTATATCATTTGGTGATGTATGGTGACAAATACAAAGCTAGCATAAATAGAATATAGTGTCTCCCATCACTAAACTTGTGGCCTTTAGTCCATGCTTGTTAGTAGTGCATTAATTAGATGGAGGCTCACACAATCAATTTTTTGATTTTCCTTACCTTTGTGATGCTTGATCACAAGGTAGAACAACTACAAGTATGTCATCCATTTTATATAGTGTGCATTCTTTAAATTACTTTGAGTATGTAAGAATTGCAATGGCCTATGATTATAATGAATACTAGTTTCCTTACCCATGATGTATTGATACCATTGTTAAACAATGTGAATGATGGTGTATAGTTCCTTTTCATAGATGAAGTGGCATTATATAGTGTTGCCAAGTGTTTCAAAATGGATCATAACATGGTGTTCATTATAAATTAGTATGGTATCAACTGCTATTTTTTTGGATAGCTTCATACTTAAATAGGATTTTTTATTCAATGTTGAATGTGTTTTACATAGTAGTATTATGAATCCTCTCCTTATAAGATAACTTGAACATTGATATTATAATTTGAGAAGAAATATAGGTTGATGTTAGAAATAGATTATATTACATCATTTGGATCATATAAATGTACCTTTCTTGGTACATACTTAGGACATTAGATTACTTTAGGGGGAGGTTATCTAATTACTTCATGCAATGTAATAAATGCACAATGTCAATGTGAAAGTTGTATTTGTACAATATGTCCCTTGAAAAACTAGATAGAGTGTTAGCCAAGGAACGCATTTCCTATATAAAGGGCCATAGACATCAAGCAATATATAGCAGTAGGAAGTAGTGTAGAACAGTGTTGTGTGATGTAATGTGATGGAGTGTGATATGCTCAAAGACCATTCTTGAGCAGTATATTTCTTCATAGAGTGTTCATTTCCTCCATAGCTACTTTGTAAACATTCCATCATTTCTATTTATAGTATATTTTTAGTCATCTCATAGATTTACTTTATTTCATATTATTCTGCATAATGTGATTGCTATATCCCATTACATGCTGTATAAAAAGCTAACAGTGGTATCAGAACTATGGTAGGTCAATAGGAAAACCACCATTATCATTAAACCTAAATTTTTGTCAACCTGACATGCCATTAAATCAATCATCGTCAAAAATCCTTAAAAGAGTCTAGGTGGTAGAATTAGGGAGAGTCACAAGTAAGGATTGAAATAAATCTCAATTTTTGGAATACTGAGATTGCATATGGCTAGAGTCTTTCCAAAGAGTTACAAGGAAAAACTCGTGAAGACTAGGACTCAACATTTGATCCACTAGTTTGATGAATCAACTAGTGAAGCTCATCTAAGATATTTAGAAATATTTACTTAAAGTTTATTTTATTGCAAGGAATTAATTCTTATATTATTGGGACACATCCTACAATAGAAATATAGGAGACCTTAAATTCATTGTCCAAAGGTCAGAATGACTTCATAGTGCAAATATTAGTTGTTGTAGAAAGGAGAATACTTCAAAAGAAACTTTTGGAAAATAATCATGGTGAAGTTAGGAGACAAGAGATATCCATTTCTATATTGAAGAACTCCACAAAGATAAAAATACCATAGAAGGCTTTATTTAAAAGAAATATCCATAGAGGCCTTGATCCAGAAGAAAAAGCCATAAAAGCCTTAATCCAGAATAAAATGCCATAGAAGACTTGATATTAAAGAAAATGCCACAAAAGCCTTAATATTGAATAAAAGGCTACAAAAGCCTTGATACTAAAATATGCCACAAAATCATTTATCATGAAAAATATTCTAAAAGAGAGTACCTAATTCAGAAGTAGATTTCAATACTAATATTTTTGTTTTAGGAAAATAAGATCTAGTAAGTTGGAAAAGCTTCCTACAAGAAAGTTAGGAAGAGTATCTTCTTTAGAATCAATCCAGTCCCTGAAGCAAAAGAGATCAAGAGAAGATCTCATTGATGAAATTTTAGACTTGGAAGATGAAGAAGGACTAGGAGAGTCTTGCTCGAATCCAGAAGTAGTAGAATCAGATATCTAGGATAAGATCTCACCACCAAAACTTCTAGAAGTATGATTTTAAAGATAAGGTTTCAAGGAAGACTAGAAAAAGCTACAAAATCAAAGACCTTGGAGAGGTCTCTACGAGCATCCAGTAAAAGGCTTTTAGAGCCTTGCTGGAGAAATCATCAAAGAAGAACTCACTGGAAAAATCCACTACCAAGGAGAAGCCCATGATAGTGAAGGACTTGGGATAATTATCTCCATCCGATAACAAGCCCAAGGGGAAGAGAATTTGGCAAGGAGTGCAAAATCCAAGCAAAAGAAAAATCTAGTGAAGACCTCAAGGTATTCAAAATATTGAGAAGATCTTGCTTAAAGCCAAAATTTGATAAGAAGACTTGAAGACAGAAGAAGCTCATAAAAAATAGGACATTTGAAGATTACCTCCTACAACAAGAGGACACCACTTTAGAGATACAAACTTCTCCAAATTTAAGGTAGAAGGAGAAGATCACAAGAGGAGAACAAAGCCACCAAATATTAAGCTCATGAAAGAAAGTTTGAGATCATCATTTTGTGAAGGAGATGTTCAGAACAGTATACAAAGAGTTGCAAGATCTTACTCAAGGAAACAACTTGGTGATCTTAGAAACCAAGATCTACATTCTCTAGAGAAGTGGTAAAGATGCTACAAAAGCTTTCATAAAAAGGTAAGAAATTATTGGTGCAAGTAGATTCATTAAGTGGATTACTTATCAAATTTGTTTAAACACCTTCATTGGATTAAAGTTGCAAAAGAAGAGTTTAATTACAATATTCAAAAGTGGAAAAAGAGAAAGGTTTCTTTAAGGTTCATTCACCCTTTAGGAGTTTATTAGATTTTAAAATTTTAAACTATCTATCAACTACCTATCATCTACTTTGAAAAGCAAAAGAAGACTAGATCCTACTACCTTGCTTAAAAGGAAATTACAAAATAATTCTTGAAGATTCATTTCAGATTATTCTTGATTAGTTGTAGTGAATTGATTAAGTGCATTATTTTTGAGAGTTGATTGGAGTGATAAGGTTAAATTGTTAGTGCATTAAAAGTAAAAGATAATTAGATTCATTTGCACTATTATATTGCTCTAAAAAATATTATTGTTTGTGTTCGTGAGAAGGGCACAAAAATAGAATTTGTTAAAGTGTCTAAAGACACTATTAGTGCCTCAATATCTACAACTTTGAGTGGCCTAAGAAAGCCACAAAAACAGTTCAATCCTCCAATCATTGGAGAAAAAATTAAACATCAAAAGAGCAACAAAGGAAACCTCAAAAAAGACTTGACGAGTCTCAAGTTCAAAGCACAAGAAATAGTGTAGACAAATACAATAGAAAAAGAGCTTCTATCATGTGGTTACAAGCTTGGATCCATTTATAAAATATCCAAGCAAAAAAGGGGAAGGTGTCTAATCAAAGAGACAACCTTAAAACCTCTATATTGCACTCAAAATTCTACTTCAAGACCAGAAATTTAGATTTGAAATAAGAAGTGCAAAATAAGGTGCAATAAAGAACATTTTGTATAAAAATACTTTACATTGTGTTGCACTATCCTAATATGGTTTATACAAGGAGAGAATGCAGATTTAAAGGTGCCTCAAAGGCACTACACTCACTGAAAAAAACCAGCTGAATGCAACCATTTGCTAGAGTCAATCCAAACGTATCTCAAGGAGCCATTCAGAGGGTTTATTCTCATCACATAATCGATGGCTGAACCTACAAGATACAAGGTGCAAAATCAAAGGGAGAAACAACATCATTTGAGAGCAACATCATCTACAAAATGAGGACATAAACAAATGAAAACACTACAAGTGAATGAAAGAAGAGTTAGGTATTTTTAGAGTTAAAAGGATCTCTAAAGGGCCCATTAAAACCAATGATAGAGATGATGTCCATGAAGAGAAGAAAGTGATATTTATCACTAAATGTCAACCCTAATTTTCAAATCAAGAGAGCACTCATATTCAAGAGAGAAGTTACACTAACAAGCTGGTGCATTGAGTGTATGGGATACACTTATCCATTGGGAGACCATATGTTTTGCTAAAGAACATAATTTTCATACATTACTTAAAATAATACAAGTGTTTCTTTGGCATATAATTCTCCTCAAGTGCTCGAAGTGAAACAAACATTCCACTTGGCACTTCATACAAGTATCTTATCCATTTTAAGGATGTCAATGATCAAGGACAACAAGCAATCTTCATATCTGTATTTATCACTTCGTTGTTTGTATGCACAGGGATAAGTTGTAGCATATCAAGAAGGTGATAGAGTCTTCAATGCTCAAGTCAAGCGAGGTCAAAGGAAGAGTCTAAATAGTTCCATATTTGGAATGCGTTATACAAGGATAAGATCCAAGCGATTCTATTGGAGGGTATAGTCAAAGCATTCAAAGAATCTACATAAATATTGTAGCCCAAGATCATCTGAAAACATCACTGAATATTGCTTGGTACAAGGTAAAGTTCATTCCCATTCTTATGTGATTTATTTCCTTGGGAGCTATAAGGTTAAAATTGAAGGAATCTGACTATATTGAAATCCATACATCAAAGGGAATATTTTATCAAATAAATATAATATTTGCAATATAAAACCTAGGAATAATAAGGTTTTCTACAGGAATAAATTTTAAACATTTGAAAATATTATTATGGTCTAATTTTGAAGAACACAAGCTTATACTGAGAGGGGGGGGTGAACAGTATAAGACCACTTTTAACTTTATCTTTCAAAGCAGCTTTCAAATCAATAACATGCAGAATAAAGATAGCAGTAATAACAGCAGTAAAAAAATGCACAAAATATAATCCACAAAGTGACACAACAATTTACGTGGTTCACCCAAGGTGGGCTACTCCACGGATAAAACTTTTCTTCTAAAAGTTGTATCAAAGTCCTCTGGGAATCCTTCCCGATTACAATGTTTATGAGCCTCAGCTCAAAGGAGACACCTTCCCCTAATTCTGCTTTGGATGGTGACCCTCTAGAAGACCTCTACCTCCTATGCCCTTAGCAAGTGGAACTCTTTCCACAGAAGACACCTGTCTTCCCTGCTCTGGCTGGAGATCTCTGTCCTCAACTCTGTCATCGCAAAGCTGGTCCTCGAATTTGCACTAAACGTAGTCCTTCGGTCTAGCACAAATGTCCTCTTTCTGCCTCAATCTCTGTCCTCAATCTGGTCCTCAAAATTGGTTAAAGAAAAATGGTTCACAAGCTTTCAAATGCTTGCTCAATGCTGTCCCCAAGTCTTCACCAACTTTCACACGTACTACGCAACACAGCAACACACAAAGACTTCGACTATCGAACTTCTCACTTCTGCGTGTTGTCTCCGAATGTCGCAACACCAACAACTTTTGCTCCTTTGTGCATCCACCGCAGTACAGTCTTCACACACTTTGTGCAACCATAGCAGCACAGACTTTGCACACTCTACTTCTCGACGATCGAACTTCTCCCCTACACTATAATTGCGTAGATCGCACTTCGAACGCACACTTCGATCGATGCCAAACTCTTCAAGCATCCCTCCTTTTATACTCATAATCTCAAGATTAGAACCTTGATCTTAGTCGGCTGTTTAACCTTCAATCACATCGGCTGTAAAACCCTGCATTGCGTCGGCCCAGATTTAACTCTGTCGGCTTCACTGCCTCCCTGTAGCTTCTGGCATGAAACTTCAACATGTCACGATATCGCGACACCTTTGCCTGTCGTACACCTTCTATAGCTTGTTGTAGCGATATCATGACGCTTTTGCTTTTGTCTGCTTCCTTTGCTCTTCTGTCGTGAAATCATGACACTTTTGCCTCTTGCTGACGTCATCTCACTTCTATCATGAAATCATGACGCTTTAGACTTCAAAGCCTTCTTCTCCGCTTCTGTCATGAAATCGTGACACCTTTGCCTCTTTCTGACGTCATCTTCAATTCTATCATGAAATCATGATGCTTTAGACTTCAAGGCCTTCTTCTCCGCTTCTGTCATGAAATCGTGACACCTTTGCCTCTTGCTGATGTCATCTACAATTCTGTCGTGAAATCATGATGCTTTAGACTTCAAAGCCTTCTTCTCTGTCATGAAATCGTGACACCTTCGCTTCTTCAACCTTTTCTCGGTTTGCACCAGAGAAAATGGAACATGTCACAAAATCATGACGCTTTCGCTGCCTTAAGCTATTTTCTACCCAAAGCTCACGAAACTGGAACATGTCATGAAATCATGACGCTTTCGCTGCCTTAAGCTCTTTCCCAATGCTCACGAAACTGGAACATGTCACGAAATCATGACACTTTCGCCAACTGCAAGCTTCCAACTCAACCTTTCGTGAAATCATGACACTTTCTACATCCGTACAACTTCATTGAGACCTGTCGCGAAATTGTGACACTTCCTGCAACTCAACACTGCCAACTCAACTTGTCACGAAATCATGACAGTTTTGCCTAAACTTTCTCTCTCCTCAAACATGTCGTGAAATCGTGACAATTTTTCCTGCTTCATCTCTGCCTTCCAGCATGTCACGAAATCATGACAGTTTTGCCAAAACTTTCTCTCTCCTCAAACATGTCACGAAATCGTGATAGTTTTGCCAGCACTTTCTCTCTCCTAAAACATGTCGCGAAATCGCGACAGTTTTTCCAACCGCCTGCAAACTTTTTCTAACTTATCTTTTTCTTGATCTTTTGCAACTGGGCTACTCTGATTTTCTTGGAGACTTACTGACCAGCTGAAACCTTCAACAAAACACATTCTTTGACATAGAAACAAATTGCTTCAAGAACTCCTTGATATCAAAGACAACAACTACCAAGAGCTCCTTTGACATCAATGACAACAACTATACTTAAGCAAAGGCAATGTACTCAAGGTACCCAAAATTGCCAACAATCTCCCCCTTTGTCATTGATGGCAAACCTTTACTAAAAACACATCTTCAAGAGCCAAAACTGAAATCAATCTCTTTGAAGTTTTGCTCCCCCTGACTTGAAGCTTTCCTCTTCACTAGAAGCTCTCCCCCTTACTCATATCTCTCCCCCTTACTCAAATCTCTCCCCCTTTGTCATCAATGGCAAAGGGTCACCTTTGGGGCTTGGGACTAAGAATGAGTCTCTTAGCTTAGTCCCTCCCCCACCTCCTATTGAGGTGATTTAAAATAGGGTTGGGAGTGAAACTCCCATTAGACACTCATCATCATCGGTGTCTACAATTTCTTTGTCGGGCCTTTTCTTGAGCTCTTTGTTAATGTTTCTGTTCTTGGCACTTTTCTTGTTCTTGTTCTCATCTCTTTTCTTGTCCACACCTTGATCCTTGGACCTGTTTATACCACTGTTCCTATTCCTGTACCTTGGAAGATCAGCTCTGCACTGTCTGGCTATGTGACCTGTGTTGTTGCACTTGTAACAAACAACAACATTATTTCTTTCAGGCATAGCTGTTCTTTGAATCCGCCTGTTCTGACTAACCCAGTTCCTGTTATTTGCATTGCAAAAAATTGCCTTGTGCCCGAACTGATTACAAGAGTAGCAATACCCTTGAAATAAATTACGACTTCTAAAATTATTGTTACCCTTCTTGATTTGAGACATACAATGTGCAACCATGTGTCCAAACCTGTAACACGCAAAACATCTACCGTGAAATATTCTTTTAATCGATCTCTTGGGTCCCAAAAACTTCTGTTTCACATTCAGAAATCTATTTTCTATTTTTGCACATTCATCACTCATGGACTCATGATCTGAAGTACTTTCTTCATCAGAACTTTCTTCCTTTTTAAAACTTTTGCTAGATTCCCCAACCTGTTTCTTGTGCGGCTCAACAAAATCGAGACCTATTTTATCTGTTGGATTTCTTTGATTTTTGATGAGAGACTTAACCTTCTTGGAGCTATCCTGAAATCTGTAGAGCTTATCCTTGTAATATTTATTTTCTTCTTTCAAAGAAGCCATTTTCTGCTCTAACTCATTATACTCAAGAATCTTAGACTCTAACTCATCCTTGAGTTCCTGTGTTTTGGCTATAGAGAAGTCAAGACTTTCTATAAGATCGTCTCTCTCCATACAACATTCATCTAACTTAATCTTGAGTCTATCATTCTTCTTTCTTTCCTTTTTCAAAACACTAAGAGCATTATTGAGTTCACATTCAAGATCCTCTATTTGATTGCACTTTGAATTATCAAGGCCTTTTTCAGATTTCTTATCACTAGAGGTGCTACCCTTTTCAAAAACCATACATGCATCTTCCTTATCATTTTTTGAAGCATCCTCATACATACTAGCAACCAATTCATTATTTGTGCAATCATCCTCAAGGTGCCCAAAATTTCCACATCTAAAACATTTCATGACAGTGAATTTATGTTTCGGTTCTTCCTCCTTTTTTGAAATGAACAACATCTCATTTTCATTATCACTGGAAGAGCTTTCACTATCACTGCTAGAACACTTACTTGCTTTGTCCAGATAGAAGCTCTTCTTGTTCTTGTGTGAATACCTCTTTCCTTGATTGTTGTGCTCATCTTTGTTCTTTCTGTAATACCTGTGCTTTTCAGAATCCTTGCTCTTAACATCCTGTATATCTTCATCACTTTCATTTTTGGAAACAGTACAGTTAGTAGCATAATGACCATACTTTCCACAGTTGAAACATCTTATATTTTTCTTGCTTTTGTGCTTTCTAGAGAACTTGCCTTTCTTGTTGTAATATGCTTCTTCCTCACTAGAAGACTCATCACTTTCTTGAATCTGTTTGCCTTTTGATTTCTTGGTAGCTTTGAAAGCTGCCTCTTTCTTTATATCAACATTCACTTGAGTTCTCAGCTCAAATGTTGCAAGAATACTATGGAGCTCATCCTTTTTCAACTTATCTAAATCTTTGGCTTCCTCAATAGCAGAAATATTTTCACTAAATCTATTAGGAAGAGATCTTAAAATCTTATCACACACATCATTTTCAGCAAGTTCAAGACCTAAGTCTTTCATAGAATTAACAACTTCATCCATACGAAGCATGTAGTCACTAATATTTTCATCATAATTCATCTTGAGTTGTTCAAATATACCTTTGAAGTGTCTCAACTTGGCCTTTCGGACATTTGCATCACCTGTATGAACAACCTACAATTGTTTCCACATTTCACTAGTTGTCTTGCAGTGAATAACTTTGGTAAGATCAGCCTTCTGTAAACCCTTCAGGATTGCATTCATGGCTTTTGAGTTGCTGTGATGTAGGAGCCTGTCTTCTTTAGTATAAGGACCATTTGCAGGAATGGTGTACCCATCTTCAATAACTTCCCATACCTCATTACCAAGAGCCATTAGATAGACTTTCATTCTTGCACTCCACGGACCGAAATCTGATCCATCAAGAATAGGTGTTGCATTGCCACCTAAAAAATCCATTGTGTTCTTAACCAGTTCTTCCTTTCGGATGTAAAACCTTTTCGAAGGAACCTGCTCTGATACCAATTGAAGAACACAAGCTTATACTGAGAGGGGGGGTGAACAGTATAAGACCACTTTTAACTTTATCTTTCAAAGCAGCTTTCAAATCAATAACATGCAGAATAAAGATAGCAGTAATAACAACAATAAAACAATGCACAAAATATAATCCACAAAGTGACACAACAATTTACGTGGTTCACCCAAGGTGGGCTACTCCACGGATAAAACTTTTCTTCTAAAAGTTGTATCAAAGTCCTCTAGGAATCCTTCTCGATTACAATGTTTATGAGCCTCAGCTCAAAGGAGACACCTTCCCCTAATTCTGCTTTGGTCGGTGACCCTCTAGAAGACCTCTACCTCCTATGCCCTTAGCAAGTGGAACTCTTTCCATAGAAGACACCTGTCTTCCCTGCTCTGGTTGGAGATCTCTGTCCTCAACTCTGTCACCGCAAAGTTGGTCCTCGAATTTGCACTAAACGCAGTCCTTCGGTCTAGCACAAATGTCCTCTTTCTGCCTCAATCTCTGTCCTCAATCTGGTCCTCAAAAATTGGTTAAAGAAAAATGGTTCACAAGCTTTCAAATGCTTGCTCAATGCTATCCCCAAGTCTTCACCAACTTTCACACAGACTGTGCAACACAGCAACACACAACACTTCGGCTATCGCACTTCTCACTTTTGTGCGTTGTCTTCGAATGTCGCAACACCAACAGCTTTTGCTCCTTTGCGCATCCACCGTAGTACAGTCTTCGCACACTTTATGCAACCACAGTAGCACAAAATTTGCACACTCTACTTCTCGACGATCGAACTTCTCCCCCGCACTATAATTGCACAGATCGCACTTCGAACGCACACTTCGATCGATGCCAAACTCTTCAAGCATCCCTCCTTTTATACTCATAATCTCAAGATTAGAACCTTGATCTTAGTCGGTTGTTTAACCTTCAATCACGTCGACTATAAAACCCTACACTGCGTCGGCCCAGATTTAACTCTGTCGGCTTCACTACCTCCCTATTGCTTCTGGCATGAAACTTCAACATGTCACGATATCGCGACACCTTTGCCTGTCGTACACCTTCTATAGCTTGTTGTAGCGATATCACGACGCTTTTGCTTTTGTCTGCTTCCTTTGCTCTTCTGTCATGAAATCGTGACACTTTTGCCTCTTGCTGACGTCATCTCACTTCTGTCACGAAATCGTGACGCTTTAGACTTCAAAGCCTTCTTCTCCGCTTCTGTCATGAAATCATGACACCTTTGCCTCTTGCTGACGTCATCTGCAATTCTGTCATGAAATCATGACGCTTTAGACTTCAAAGCCTTCTTCTCCGCTTCTATCACGAAATCGTGACACCTTTGCCTCTTGCTGACGTCATCTGCAATTCTGTCATGAAATCATGACGCTTTAGACTTCAAAGCCTTCTTCTCCGATTTTGTCGCAAAATCATGACACCTTCGCTTCTGCAACGCTTTCACTGCCTTAAGCTCTTTTTTGCCCAAAGCTCATGAAATGGAACATGTCACGAAATCACGACGCTTTCGCTGCCTTAAGCTCTTTTCTGCCAAATGCTCATGAAACTGGAACATGTCACGAAATCGTGACGCTTTCGCCAACTGCAAGCTGCCAACTCAACCTGTCATGAAATCGTGACACTTTCTGCATCCGTACAACTTCATTGAAACCTATCACGAAATCGTGACACTTCCTGCAACTCAACACTGCCAACTCAACTTGTCGCGAAATCGCGATAGTTTTGCCTAAACTTTCTCTCTCCTCAAACATGTCACGAAATCGTGACAGTTTTGCCTGCTTCGTCTCTGCCTTCCAGCATGTCGCGAAATCATGACAGTTTTGCCAAAACTTTCTCTCTCCTCAAACATGTCACGAAATCATGACAGTTTTGCCAGCACTTTCTCTCTCCTAAAACATGTCGCGAAATCGTGACAGTTTTTCCAGCCGCCTACAAACTTTTTCTAACTTATCTTTTTCTTGATCTTTTGCAACTGGGCTACTCTGATTTTCTTGGAGACTTACTGACCAGCTGAAACCTTCAACAAAACACATTCTTTGACATAGAAACAAATTGCTTCAAGAACTCCTTGATATCAAAGACAACAACTACCAAGAGCTCCTTGACATCAATGACAACAACTATACTTAAGCAAAGGCAATGTACTCAAGGTACCCAAAATTGCCAACAAATTTTTCCAAAAAATAGGGAGTCATAATGGCTACTACATAAATTTAATTTATTGAAAATTAGACTCCCTTAAATTAATTCCCAAAGGGTTATTTAAAAAAGAGGTTTATCCTAGTTTTTTCAAAGGTTGGATACTTATAAGATTATTATTTCAAACTTCTCGACAAAATATCCAACATTATAACCTCTTTAAAATTTGGAAAAATTTCTTAGTTCAATAGGAGCAATAAGGGATAATAAGAGTTGATTTTGGTATTTACAAAATTTTACAAAATCAACCAAATATTGAACTATAACTTACACAAGCACTGTATCTTGTCCATAACATACTAGAGAGTCATAATGCATTCTAAAAAACTTGGGAATATCAATATCTATCAAATATTATCAAGTTAAAAAATATAAGCTTTCTTCAAAACCTAAAAATCCTTAAGAATATATACTCACATTACTTGAGAGACATAAGGAAGTCTACAAAACAAGGATTAATAAAGGTTTTATTAGATCTATCTTATATACCTCAATTAGGGAGCCATAAGGATGTCTACTTCTAATAAATGTGCAAACACCAACAAGGATAATTGTTTTAGTAAAGAAAAAGTCAACGCTATAAAACTTGGGATCATGAATCTACTCATGAAATTTGAAATAATGTTAGATCTAACTTCAAAATTAATCCATAGTGAAGCCTTAGAAGATAATTTTGATACTATGGAATACTATCTTCAATCCTATCTCAATGAAGCTATTGACGATGGAAAAAGTGACATTACAATTTCCTTAGATCTTGTGAACATATTATACATGGAATTTATCACATATAAATTCTACAAGGATGAAAATGTAGAAAAAATAGGATTGATAGAACTACTAAAAAAGAAGACCAAAATTAATGAGTCATATCTAGAAAAGCTTTTTCAATTCTCATGCAGCATTGACATTTCAGGATCTAAAAATTCAAGATCTTATCATGATGCTCTAAGTGGTTGTTCAAAAACCTTTGTACAAATTCCAGACAAGAAAGAGGGACCCTCTCTATAAGAATCAAGTAGCAACACAACCACCTATGAAAGCATAGAGACCGGATCTAAAGGCAAAGCTAAAGAAGAAGAAGAAGATGAATCCAAATAAGGAGGAATACAGTGCAAGGTCAATTGAAAGGAGAACCTATAGATTCAACCTATTTTTACATCATCTAAATACTAAAGAAACTACAAAAGAATCAAAGCTATCATATGGAAGAAGATCCACATTGAAGACTAAAGTCTTCAATATCCAAATAATGTAATACATTAGGGTGTTAGAAATAGATCATACTTAGGACATTAGATTAATTTAGGGGGAAGTTATCTAGTTACTTCATGCAATGTAATAAATGCACGTGTCAATGTGTAAGTTGTATATGTACAAGCTGTCCCTTGCACAACTAGATAGAGTGTTAGCCAAGGAACCTATTTCCTATATAAAGGGCCATAGAAATAGAGCAAGATATAGCAATAGGAAGTAGTGTAGAACAATGTGGTGTGATGTAGCAGAGTGTAATGTAATGTGATAGAGTGTGATATTGTCAAATCCCATTATTGAGTGATATCTTTATTCATGGAGTGTTCATTTCATCCATAGCTACTTTGTAAATATTTTCAGTATTTATATTTATAGTATATTTTTAGTCATCTCAGAGATTTAATTTATTTCATATTATTCTGCACCTTGTGATTGCTATCTCCCATTACATGTTGCATCAAAATATAACAATTGCTTCTTCTTCTTCTACTGCTTCCTCATAATAATAATAATTTGGCTCTAGACACATTTCTATCACACAAGTTTTTCTCATTATTTTTTATTTCCTATACAATTTGCCAAAGATATTTTGTGTGGCATGTGCTTTTAAACACTAAAATTTAAACTATATTGCATACAACGGTACTGGGTATTGATAGAGGTATGGATACCATTGGAAGAAAATGTATAAAAAAAGAAATATGAGGAATGTGAAAAGAGGAATATCCACTTAATTAGTTCTAACCTCATTAAAGTAAACAAGGAAAATAGATTAATCAATTAAATTTGTAGACTAATCTATTATATTTTAACACTGGACTAATCATCAAGTAAGATGATTGAATGATTTAAAAAAAAATGGAATAAGGTTCATATTTTAAAAATTATGTCAAAGTCACTCATATGGGGTTTACTTTTAAAAAATCAAACACCATTATCTCATCTAGTTATATTCCTCAACTTTCAAGGAGGAAACCCAATCTCGGATCTTGCCAAGTGATACACATGTTGAAATATATAGTGATTAAGCTTATCTTAAGGCCTTGACCAAATTTTTAACTTGTATTATTCATATTTTCTCTTTGGGCCCATGTAAACCCTAAAAAATGTGCTTTTGTAATTTTTTATTCCTAAAAATTTGTCTAATAACCTTAAATATAACTTATAATTGGGTATAAATACCCTTTCATACAAGCCATTTGTTTATCGATTGAAGTTTAATTTCATTTTTGCTTAAAGAGATTATTTGGTGTCCATTGACACCCCATTATATTCTATGTCTCATTTTTTTGTTTTGTGCATACCTTTGTTAAGCAACATTGGGTAAAATTTGATTTCATTAGTTTTTTAAATTGCTATGAAATCCAACATGGTATCAGATCAATTGTGAATCTCTATTACTCAATTGCTTTCACCAGTAGTTTTTTTTCTTCCAACTTCTCTTAAGGGTAACTATTACTAGAGTAAGCAAATAAGCTTTCTTTTGAAGGTTGATGATGTTGGAGAATATTAATTTATCTGGTAAGAGTAAATGTACCCCCATGGTAGCATTGTATATATTATAAATATTAGAGTAGTATGTGAGTCATTAATTTAGGTGTATGATTTATATTTCCCTAAAGTATGTGTCTATGTGTCAAATGTGTTCAAGTGTTATGAGTGAGAAAGTGTGCAAGCATGTAGATGTAAGAGTGTACAAAGTGTTATAAAGTAAAGTGTGCAAGCATATAGATGTAAGAGTGTACAAAGTGTTATAAAGTAAAGTGTGCAAATGAATAGAAAGTCAAGAATCATGTATGCAAGTGGTAAGATGTAAAGCCAAGAGGCATGAGATATTTGTCTTATGTGTGGAATAAGAAAGGATGCATCTACCGAATATGTGAGGAGAGCAATAATCAAAGTATTGAAGAGTCACATTTTCTAAGATTATATTATGGAGATAAAGCTTCGTGAATTATATTCAAGAAATATAGAATATTGTATGACAAATTGATCAAGAAGATTGTATACTTGATTTATCAATAATACAATGAGTTTTTCATTGTGCTATATTATTATTATCATATTTCATGAATTTTATATTCATTGGCATTATTTGCAAAGTGCGAAGTATTAGGATTTTTTCTTGGAAAACGTCTAATATTTTAGGAGCCATATCTTCATGAACAATTATCCGATTCAGTTGATTCTTGGACCAACTTGTACAAATTTTAAATAGCTTTAAAATGAGTGGTCATATGCAAAATTATAATCAATATTGAGGGAGATACAACCATGTGAAGTCAACCATTTGGAACAAGGGCAATGACAATTTTTCAAGTCGCTAAAAATAAATTTGCAAAGTGCAAAGGATTAGGGTTTTTCTTGAAAAACATATCATATTTTAGGAGCCATATCTTCGTGAAGACTTATTTGATTTCGCTGATTCTTGGACCAACTTGGAATTTGAATAAATTTAAAATGCGTGGTCATATGCAAAAGTTTAAGCAATATTGAGGGATATACGACCCTATGAATTCAACCATTCAGAACAAGGGTAGTGACAATTTTTTAAACCACAAAAAATAAATTTGAAAAGTACGAAGGATCAGGGTTTTTTCTTGAAAAATATCTCATCTTTTAGAAGCCATATCTTCATGAAGAGTAATATGATTCAACTGATTCTTGGACCAATTTGTGAAAAATTTGAATAGATTTAAAATGAGTGGTCATAGGCAAACATCCAAGAAATATTGAGGGAGATATGATCATGTGAAGTCAACCATTCAGAATAAGGGCAGTGACAATTTTTTAAGTCACGAAAAAAAAAATTGCAAATATCTACCAACTAGGGTTTGAACTATGAGAGGAGAAATGAAGGGCTAGGACTTCAGTGAGGCAAGATATTATATCTGGAAAAATAATTTTTTATTTAAGTTATTTTTCCATTTATTTGTTTTAGAAATTGTGCATGAAAAATTTATAAAGTTTTTATCAAATATTATTATTGCTATAGGACTCTTAGATAAATTTAATTAGATTTTAAGTTTCATTTCCATTGATCGATTTATAGATAAATCCTTATAATCATACCTAGTGGTAGAGGTTAGTCAGTGCACCTCAGAGATATCCTCATTGCTCCAAGATAGGGTAGTTTTTGGTAAATTTAATAGGTATTGGCCAGGGGATTCAACCTTGAGAAAATAGATTGATAGGAATTGGAAGTCTCCAGGAGTGATTCTATCATTTCTTTCCAAAGGTTTCTTCCTAGCCATTTTTTTGTTCTAGGTAAGAAAGAGAAAGAATCCTAAAAGGGGGTCCTTGGTTTATGGGAAGAGCATGGCTCTTCCTTACCTACTGGTATGAAGGATTTTTACTTGAAAATGGTAATCTATCCCTAGTACCAATATGGGTTAGGATATTTGGATTACCCATTGAATTTTAGGAAATAGATGCATTCAAGGCAATGAGCAACACTCGAGGAGAATTCCTTGAGATTTTAGATACAATAAAAGATGGTTTTTTGGTTATTTATGCTCGAACACTCATCATGATTGATATAAGTAAAGCTTTACCAAAATAAATCATTCTTAATTATGGGGATAAGATGTGGACCCAAACTATAGATTATGAAAACATATATTTTAGATGTAGAAGATGTCATAAGGTGGGGAATATTGAGAGATCATGCCCTAAGAAGAGCCCAACAAAATCATTTGTAGAAAATCGTAAGAGAAATTTACAAATGGTTATGGATAAAGATGGTTTTCAAATTCCAAAAATAGATCTAAAAAAATAAAAGAAAATGAACAATGGAGACTAATAAGGAGGGATAATAGAAGAAATTCCAATTATTTTAAGGTTTTAGCCTATGAATAAAATGTAGATACAAACTTAGAGTACACAGTACAATAATTTCAACATATTAGCAAGGAATCATCTATTCAGTATGACCCTAATTTAAGGAAGGACATTATAAATGAATATAAGGAATGTGTCTCATCATATTTTCAAGACTCTCTTGAAGTACCATGCACCATTTAGGAGAAAATAATTGGTAAATAAAATGCAATTTTAGAAGTTAATACCTCTGCCATTAATAAGGAAATACCAAAAAATAAGAAGGATAAGTCAAAAGCTTCTATAATATATCCAGGAGAGGATAAATATGTTAAAAAAAAAATTGTGAAAGAATATTGAGGAATAGAATAATAATACCTACTCCTGATATAGGCAAGGAAAAAATAGGAAAACCCTCAAATTATCAAGTAAGATCCAAGGAAGCAAGAGCTAACATAGAGAAAGGAACACAAACTAAGTTGGTTGAACTTCTCTTTACCAAAAAACAAAATGATATTGGTAATACGCAAGAGGTTCCAAAAGCCCCTAATGAGACATGATTATCATATCATGGAATATAAGGGGTGCTAATGCCCAATCAAAGCATAGGTGTATTAGGGACCTATGTTTAAGTAATAAACCTAATATTCTCTATATCCAGGAAACTAAAATGATAAAAGAAAAAAATTCAAAAATTATGAAAGCAGTTTGGGCAAGATGTGAATGGGATGCTATGGATTTTGAAGGAGCAAAAGGGGGAATTCTAACTTGTTGGAATCCTTCTAGAACCTCTTGTGTAACCATTCATAAAACTAGGCATTGGATAGCCTCTTTAATCACTTGCTACTTTGTATATATTTACTTCATCCTTATCAATATCTATGGACCTACAACTCAGTCAGGTAGATTAGAAGTTTAGAGTGAGATTGAAGCCTTTATGAGAAGTAAATATCGAGTAACCCGATTCATGATCATTGGAGATTTTAATACCATAACCAAGATGAATACAAAATTTGGTGAATTAGGAAATTGATCCAAAGTATGAAATATTTCTCAACTTTTATTCAAAACAATAATCTATGTGAATTTGAGTTTGAATAAGACAACTTTACTTGGACCAAATATAGGAGAGGCTAGAACCTAATAGCATAAAAATTAGATAGATTTATTCTCTTAGATCATTGGCTTGATGAAGGAACTTGTGCTAAAATTAATACCTTAACAAGGATTGGTTTAGATCATTGGCCAATAAGAGTTAAAATGGTGGTAAGTGAATTTAAAAAATATCATATTTTATATATGAGCAGATGTGGGAAGACCATCCTCAGTTTGTTGATATGATAGCTCAAACATAGAATTTTTTAGGTAATTGTGGGTTGTATGCTCTTCCAAAAAAAATTAAAGCTATGACATCTAGATTAGAAGAATGGAATAAGAACACCTTTGGAAATATTTTTGAGAATAAAGAACTAAAAGATAAACTTTCAAAATTTTAAAAATGTGATGAAAATAATACAAGCTCAGAGGAAAGGGAGTTGCTTAGTGAATATCATAATATTTTAAGTAAGGAAGAGAAATTTTGGAGATTAAAATCAAGATAGACTTGGTTAAAATAAGGAGATAAGAATACAAAGTTTTTCATAGGATGGCTATCGTACAGAGATATTATTCTAGAATTAATAGAATTAAATCAATAGAAGGGGTTTGAATTGAAGATCAGAGTGAAACTAGAAAAGAGGTAAAGTCATTTTATCAAAATATTATAGGTTCAGAGGAGACCAAAGTTCTTAATGATAAAATTATTCAAGATGTTCCTTTAATTATAACAAATGAAGACAATAGGAAACTTATGGATCCTATTACTCTAGGAGAAGTTCATTTAACTCTTTTCTCTTTTAATAAGGATAAATCCCTAGGTCCGGATGGGATCTCTACATATTTTTAACAACATAATTGGGTTATAGTGAAGGATTATTTATTGGTGGTTGTGGAATAGTCTAGGGTAAAATAATACATTACTTATAAAATAAATGCAACTTATCTTACCCTAATTCCAAAAAAGAAGGATGTTGAATTGTTTGATTCTTTTAGACCCATAAGCCTATGTAATATGGCATATAAGATTATTTCCAAAGTGATGGCAAATAGATTAAGGCCATTTTTAGACAAAATTATTTCAAAAGAGCAAGGAGGATTTGTGAAAGGGAGATAAATTCTAGATGGGATCATAGTAGCTCATGAAGTTATACATTCAACAACTTCAAGAAAAGAGAAAGCTATGATCTTAAAAATTGATATGAGTAAAGCCTATGATAGGGTTAAATGGGATTCTTTTTACAATTTTATATAAGTTTAGTTTTGGAAAGAAATGGGTTAGATGGATTAAAGATTTTGTATCTACAATTTCTTATTCAGTGTTGGTCAATGGGTTAGTGATAGAATATTTTAAAGCCAAGAGAGGCCTTAGACAAGGAGATCCTTTATCTCCTTATTTTTTCATTATTATGGTAGAATTTTTGAGTAGGAACTTAAATATGGCTTAAAAATATGGGTTTATTAATGGACTTAAGGTTAGTAATAACATCGATAACATCACCCATAAACATTTTATAGATGATACAACCCTTTTTGTAAGGGCAAGGATAAATGAGGCTAGAGATTTGAATAAATTTTTAAAAGAGTACAAAAGAGCTTCAGGGCAAAAAATTAATAGGACTAAATCCAAAATTTACTTCCTTAACACTCCTAATATAAGAGCAATAATTTGTAGGTTGCTTCAAATGAAGGAGGCAAATTTTCCAACAACTTATCTAGGGAAACCTGTATTTGAGGGGATAAATTTATAGAATCCAGTTATTAGTAAAGGTCAAAATAAACTTCCAACTTGGAAAGATAGATGGTTATCGTTAGCAGGAAGAGTGTGGTTAATTAAGTCAGTATTACAAGCCATTCCAACATATTATATGTCTTTGTTTTCTATGCCAAAATCAATTGAAAAAAATTAATCTTTATTATGCGATCCTTTTTATGGTCAGGTTTACATGATAAAAGGAAATTTCCTTTGGTGAAATGGAGCAAATTGTGTGATGACAAAACTAGGGGAGGTCTTGGTTTAAGAGCTCTTACAGATGCAAACTTAGTTCTTAAGGGAAATTTATCTAGAGATTGTATAAAGAGAGTTAAATATAATGGGCAAGAATTATTCTAAGTATGTTGATCCCAATGATCCAAGTTTAATATTTATTGCATTCTCTCTCCCAAATAATTTTGCTCTTTGGAATAGTTTGAAAAAATCTATTGATATTATGATTAAAGGTTTAATATGGGTGGTGGGAACTGGAGAAAAATTTCTATTTGGATGGATACTTGGTGTGATAAAATATCACTCAATTTAGATCCAATTTTGAAACCTTGGATGAGATTTCTTCAAGAAAAAGATGATGATAAGGTTTCAAACATTTTGTACAAGGATTGAGAAGGAAGATACAAATGGAAAGAATATTTTTTTATAAGTATACAAGACATTGATGCTAGGAGGTAATTGAGTAGAAATATAACAACTGTGATTATTTCGAGGGGTGCCAAGGATAAATTGATTTGGGAGTTGAATAACTCAAGAGAATACACAACAAGAAGTGGATATAATGTTCAACACCAAAATAATAATAATGTCACTAGAATATGGAGAGATATTTGGGATAGCCCAAGAATTCCTAAATTCAAAATGTTTTTTTGGCTAGTAGGTCATAGAAGAATTTTATTTTATTTTATTTATTTTTTTTTAAAAAGAAAAAAAAAATAAAAAAAGAAGAATTTTATCTTGGGATAACCTTATGAAAAGGAGTTTTTATGGCCTCTCTAAATGTGTTTTCTGTAATAATGAGGAGAGTATTGACCATCTCTTGGAACATTGATCAATATTTTGGAATCTATGGCAATGGATTCTTAATATGTTTGGTAAATGCATGGTGATGAATAGCATAATTGAATATTGGTTAAAGCAATGACATAGCACTTATAAAAGTGAGGCTTTACAAACAATATGGGATATATCAAAAGATACAATACTTTGAACTACATGGCTAGAAAGGAATATAAAAATATTTAAAGGAAATAAAAATAGTTTAGAGGTAATGAAAAAGAATATATGTTTAGCTTTATAGGAGTCTAAACCAACTCTATCAAATTGCCCAATTTCTAATTTAGAAGCAGAGAGTATTGATAGATGGAGTCAAGTCATTAAATGGAATTATGATATTGGGTACAAGAGAAAAAAAAAATAAGGTAAAGAATATAAAGTAGAAACCATTAGATATGGAGTGGGTTAAATTTAATTTTTATGGAGAATCTAAAGAAAATCCAAGACCAGCAGGAGGAGGAATAATTATAAATAATAGAGGAGAGATTTTGTCTCATTATGCTTTTCAATAGTGGATTTAAGACAAATAATGAAGTTGAAGTTTGGGTAGCTTTAGAAGGTTTAAAAATATGTAAACAATAAAATGGAATAGAGTATGGATGGAAGGTGATTCTCTCATAGTAATAAATGCAATTTTAAGGAAAGCAAAGGCTCCATAGAATATACAAGAGATAATTATGGAAATTCAAGATCTTGGTAAAGAGTTTGAAGAAATAATGTTTACACATATATTAAGGGAAGGAAACAAATGTGCATATAATCTAGCCAATAGAAGGGTTTTTCTTTGAGGATCATGAATTTAAATTTTCATTTCCATGGTTAGAGGAAGTAGAAAGTTTAGTTGAAGCTGAAAACAAATTTTGATTGCCTAAATCAATTAATGATTAAGTTTTACTTTAATTTTTTCCATTGGTAATATTTGTTTTATTTTATAACAATAATGTGTTTTCATTTAGACTATTTATTATAATTTTTTTGTTGCACTTGTGTTTCCGAAAGGAAATTAGCAATCTAGATTTGGTAAAGTAGACTATGATAGTGTGATGTTTTGGAAATATTACTCTACTAATATGCAAGGCATATATAGTAGAGGTGAAGTTTTGGCATTGTGAAGGCTACTATAGGAAAATTTCAAGAAAGATGCTAAATTTTGGATTAATTGTATTCAAACAAAGATTTGAAAAGATCCAAAAAATGAAAATAAAGAATTCAGATATTTTATGTAAAATGATGTAGGTTTCTAGCTATAGCATCTTAATTGAGATGAGAAGTGTATCTTTTTGTAAAATATCAATCTCTAAATAAAAAAAATGTAATTTTTCAAGGTGGGAGACCCGAGTACAACCCCTTATTATCAAGCAAAAAAAAAAATTCATTGGCATATATATTATTCTATGATTGAGCTTTCATATATATATTATGTGAATTATATTTGATCCTAAATATTGGGACCTGTGATCAATTTGGCTAAAAATCCAATTGTGGTATCATGCCACCACATTCTATCCAATATTGGATAAAATATAACATAAAAAAAAAAGAACTTTGGTATGAATTTGTGAGAAAAATTAAAGGAAAAAAATTGTAGTAAAAAGATAGCATAAGAGAAAAGTTTGGTGTAAATTTATATTTAAAATCTTTAAAGAAAAATCTCGATAGTTGAAGAGCTTATAAGGCTCATATTGTATTTGATTTTGACTCAATTTTTTTAAAGAATTTATTACTATGGAGAAAAGTTGCTGTGTTTTTTAGAATTAGAATTTGGTTATTGGAAAAATATAGGATGTCTTAATAGATATTGTTATTGATAAATTATTTGATGAAAATTTTAAGAAATAGGGCAAAAATATTGGAGGCTATGATATCCAAGGACTACAACCTTAAGGGTAGTGCTTGAGGTCATCTCAAAATATGGAAGACCATGGTGTAGTTGAGTGTTGGACCTGAGACAAGAACTAGTCTATATAACTAAGATCTAGCATTATTTGGAGATAGTCAAAGCCACCTAAGTGGAGGAAATATCTAGCTATAATATTGAGAAGAGAGAACAAGATAAGAGTGACCAAAGCCACCTGAGGCTAAGAAAATTAGAATAAAAAAAGAGAATTGTTAAAGCTACTTTAGTTGAAGAATATTCAGAATAGAGTTGTTCAATTTGAGAGATGTCCCATTAGATATCTACCAATAGAGCATATATAATAGGGATCATTTGAGGTGTGAAATATTTAGATAGGATATGAGTGAGTTAGAGAATATCTAGCCATAATCTACTTGAGAAGTAAGGAAACGTCCGAGTTGAGAGACGACCATCATATCCACCTAAGAGAAAAGTTGTGTCTGCCTAGAGCAGAAGAGAGAAGAATTCATTCCCTAAGAATGAAATTTGTCTAATTCATTAGAACCAATATTTAATGGGAGTTATTTAAAATAAATTGACTTGATTGAAAGTTAAAAAATTGATTACTGAAATTAAAATTTGAAGAAATAAGGATTTCTATTCCAAAGGTATTATTTTTGAATAATTTGTTATTGATTAAAATTTTGGGAGTCATAAGGATTTCTACTCCAAAAGAATTAGTTTGAAAGATTTAAAATTTCTACTGAAGATTTTGCAAATTGAAAATTTTGAATAAATGGATAGATTTTAAAGAAGAATGAATGCACTAAGACAATCATATGAAATCAAAGGGTCACATAATAGAAGAAATATTTAAAGTTTATCAAAGATATGAAATAAGATCACTTGAATCTCAAAACATATAAAAAGAAAAAGACACATGGTATATAGATTTAAGTGCTAGTCCTCATATGATTGGAAATATGCATTGGTTTGACACATTAGAAGTTAGACCAAACATTCCACTAAAAATTGCAGATGATAAGATTTATCATGTCCAAGGAGCTATAAAAATTATACCTAGCATACAATTTTTAGATTTTGTGCTAGATGATGTTTTGTATGTTTCAATATTATCAAACAATATTATCTTAGTTGCTCAATTAGTTGAAAGAAGAAGGATAGTGGGATTGAAATATATAAATGGAAATAGAAAATGTGTCATAAAGAAACAAAACAAAATTGAAGCTATGGGTTCCATCAAAGATAATATATTTTCTCCAGACACAATGATATTTTTAGAAGGAATGTTAAACTATATTTTACCTCCAAAATAGATTAATGATGACTTGTTGATTAATCCAAAAGACAAGAAACTAGACAATGGACTAGGCATAATTCAAGAATGGCAAGTAGGATCAATAGATAAAGTCATTGGGTGTTCACACAAGACAAAATATGAAGATGAATATTGAAGATTAAAATATTCAATAACCAAATAATGTAATATAGGGGGTGTTAGAGAATATTACATTATTTGGTAGGAGTAAATGTACCCCCATGGTACCATTTTTAAATATTAGATTAGTGTATGAGTCATCAATCTAGGTGTGTGATTTATATTTCTCTAAAGTATGTATTTGTGTAAAATGTGTACAAGTGTCATGAGTGAGAAAGTGTGCAAGTGTGTAGATGTAAGAGTGTGCAAAGTGTCATATAATAAAGTGTGCAAGTGAATAGAAAGTCAAGAGTCATGTATGCAAATGGAAAGATATAAAGCTAAGAGGCATGATAGGTTTTTCTTAAGGGATATGTTTCTTAGATAGTGAGGAGAGAAATAGTCAAAGTATTGAAGAGTCACCTTTCCAAGGTTATATTATGGAGACAAAGCTCCATGAATTATATTCAAGAAATATAAAAAATTATATGACAAATTGATCAAGAAGATTGTATACTTGATTAATAAATAATACAATGAGTTTGTTCATTGTGTTATATTATTATTATCATATTTCATGATTTATTTGTACTTTACATGGTGGAATCGGAAGCCACCATGATGATCAGTGCATGTTGTCCATTTTTTTATGGTTGCCATAGTATTCTACAATCCATGAAAGCCTCCACATAGTACTCACACGATATACCCCTATAACCACCATGACACAATCATTTTAAACCTTTTACGACATTGAAAGCACTAGGAAATGGAAAAGCATTCAATTCGACAAGGCCTGAGATTTGAACCTTGGATGTTTGCCCCCCTTATGGGATTTGGCCAAACCAATTGGTCAACACCTCGGACCTATATTTCATGAATTTTATATTCATTGAAATTGCTATTATTTTGTAATTAAGACTTCATATATATTTTATGTAAATTATATTTGATCCTAAATATTGGGACATGTACAAAGACAACCCTACTTTAGGTATTCATCAAGTGGAGAAAAAAAAAATTGAACCAATCTGTAGGGAGGAAGTCAAACAAGGAAAAGATGGAGGAACAAGGAAGAAATTTGAGCCAGAATGGATAGGTAAAATTTATGGCTGATGTTTTCTCTCCTCATTCTCAATGATTTTAATTAATTGGAATGTGAGGGGTTTATGCAGCCACCCCAAACAAAAGGTAGTCAAAAAAATTATTATGGATACGAGTCCAGATATAATTTTATGATAGGAAACCAAAATGCAAGGAGAAGACTTACAAAAATAAATAGGAGGATATGGCAAAAAGGAGATATCCTTAATTAACACAGGGTAAATAAGATGGATTGACCACTATGTGGAATCCCCAACTGTTCCTAGCAATAGGGGGCCTCCACGAGAGAGGTGTTGATGGTTTGGTTACAAAATAGGAAAAATGGGAAAAAATAGACTATAGTTAATTTCTATGGAGCACAAACAATCAGATTATAGAGGGATCAATGGGAAACCATCTAGAATTTCAGAGACAACTACCCAAAGGACCAATTGATTGTGGGAGGAGAATTCAATGCAAATCTTAGAATAAAGAAATAAAAAGGAGGTAGAGCCATGTTGGAGAAAAGGGTAGGTTCTTTTCAGCAATAACATGTCAAATGAATCTAATAGATATACCAACCGTGGATAGCTCCTTGACTTGGATAAATAGAATAAAGGAAGGGGAGACAATCAAATATTGCTTGGATTGTTTCTTCATGGGGTAGGAATTATTCCTGCATACCAATCATCAAGAAAGGGTCATGGATAAGCTTTATTCATATCATTTTTCAATTAGCCTTACCATAGAATAATATAATCATAAAGTTGTAAGAAATTTGAAATTTGAGCTACGGTGGCTGAAAGATGAGGAGTTGGAGGACCACATAAAGGAATGGTGGGAATCAGAGAGACCAAGATTTGGGACAACCCAATTCAAACTCTAAAAACAACTAAAATATGCGAGGACCCAACTAAAGAAGTGGAGTAAACACAAGAAGGAACTCACTAGAATCCAAAAGAATAAAATCAAGGATTATAAGGAGAAGATTTCTCAGGAGATAAGACAAGGAACTATTACGAAATATCTACTGAATTGTGAGGCATAAATTATTAGGAAAGAGGAAGTTTTTGAGGAACAAGAAGAGATATATTGGAGGTAAAGAACTAGAGTTACATGGTTAAAGGAAGGAGATCAAAACACAAATTTCTTTCATAAGACAACAACAACTAGAAGATAATAGAATAGAATTACAGGGCTTATAGATATGATGGGTCAAGTAAAAACTAGTGGAAGTGAAATGAAAACTATAGAAAATCAATACTTTCATACTCTTTTTAGTAGCAAAAAAAATTGAATGAAAAATATCTAGAGAAGATACTAGAGGCAATTCCAAAATTATTCAAACATGAACATAATAAACTATTAATGGAAAAAAATTCTTTGGAAGAAACATCACAAATCATTCAAAAAATGCAAACAAGAAAGACCCCAGGATCAGATGGATTCCCCATTGAATTTTATTAGATTTCATGGAAAATTTTGGGTCAATCAGTGGTGGAGGCATTGGAGGAAATCAGATAGAGTAAGAAAATGTTAAAAGTCTTGAATCATACTTTTATCACTTTAATTCCTAAGGACCCACCTAGTGAGATAATTGAGAACTATAGGTCTATTTCACTATGTAATGTAGTATTAAAGATATTAAAAAATATTATGGCAGAGAGGTTATAACCTTTTTTACCAAATTTGATTTCAAGTGAGCAAGGTGGTTTTGTTGAAGGCAAAAAAATTCTAGATTGAATAGTAGTTTCCCAGGAGGTGATACACACAATGTCCAATAAAAAGGATCTAGGTATGTTTATTAAATTAGATATTTCTAAAGCTTATGATAGAGTAGAATGGTCCTTTATGCAAAGGATTTTAGAAAAAATGGGCTTTGCAGAGGAGTGGAGAGACTGGGTATAATCTTGTACATAGACTACATCTTTCTCAGTTCTAGTAAATGGAAGTCCATATTCCATGTTCACAACAGAAATGGGGTTTAGGCAAGGGGACCCTCTTTTCGCTTACCTTTTTATCCTTTATGCAGAGGGTCTAGGGAGAATTTTAAAAAAGGGAGACAAGAGGGGAGGCTAAGGGATCTGAAAATAAGTTCTCAAATTGAGATAAATCATCTCCAGTTTGTGGATGATATTGCTTTTATTAGTCAATCCAATCTCCTAGTAGCAAGAAACATAAAAGAATTTTTATATGGGTATACTCAAGCTACTGGGTAAAATTTTAATGAAAAAGTATCAAATAGTTTTTCAATACAATGAAGAGGGTGAGAGATAAAATTATATAGTTTTTGAACTTCATGGAAACTCCTTTACCCATACAATATTTAGGAGTATCTTTATTTGCAAAGAAAACAAAAAGCAAGGAGTGGAAAGGGTTGATTGATAGACTTCAAGCTAAGTTGAGAAACTAGACACATAAATGGCTAAGCTTGGGAGGAAGGCTTACAATGATTAAAGTTGTGCTACAAGCTCTCCTAGTTTATAAATTTTCCATACTTTAGGATCCAAAGAAAATTCTAAAATATATTGACAAATATACAAGAATTTTTTTGTGGTCAAGTGCAAGGGAAGAACAAAAATTAGCACTAGTTGGATGGGAGAAGATATGTAAACCAAAAAAATAATGAGGATTGGGGGATATGATTTAGCATCCCAAAGCAACAAGGTACTAGCAGGGAAGCTATATTGGAGATGAATTATAGCTATTGGAGGCTTATGGAGCAGACTATTACAAGCCAAATATTATCCAGGAGATGTTGATAAATACATCCTAAGACTCAGAGTGGAAGGAGAGGTATCTACAATATGGAGAACAATGGAAGTATACCAAGAGTTAATAAAGCCATACCTTTATTGGCAAGTAGGGGATGGAAAGTGTTGGACATTTTGAGTTATAATTTGTCATTGATGTTAAGAGTAAGTGGTCATTGATGTCGTACTAACATCACCAATCATTTGCAGTTTCAGTTGGCAGCATCCATTTCAATTTTAGTTTCAAGACCCAATTCTAGGAAGTCAGATAAGTCCAAAGTGCAAGAAGAAGCCCAAATAGATAATATTATAATATTATTTTATAATATTATACAAAGGAAGTAAAAAATTAATTTAAGCTAAGGTTAAAACCCTAAGGTGGGTTATTAAAAATACAATTCGAAATTAAAATTTGAATGTCATAGCACCAATGTGAGGAGAAGTTTGAAAACATGTATAAAAGGAGGAACTTTAACACTACCAAAATTACCATGCCTTCGATAATCATTGCGAGCTTTAAATATTGGTGAGCCATACGAATAAGCATTGCATCCAAAGTGAAGGGGGAAGTGTGCACATTTCATGAGACTTTGACGGTGAGTGAAGGCATAAGAAGAAGGTGCTATACCTTCTTTCACATGGGCATTCGTAGCCCATGTGGTGGGCTCCCAAGCGCTAAGGCGCTTAGGACTAGAGGAGACGATGGATCGAATCACGCCAAATCCTCTTTTGTGGGAAGTATAAGGTATGCTTGAAAATTGGTCACCAATTTTTTTGGGAATATAGTTTGGGCATTTAAAAATTAATTTTTGCATATTTAAATTAGTTCTAAGGTTGTTTAAGGAGTTATAAGAGTTTTTGCAAAATTTAATTTTTAATGGTGTATGCTCAAATGTTTTGAAAATATTGTAAGGTGTTTGGTTGATATTTTTATGGTGTTGGATATTATTTTAAGTTGGATTTTATAAGGTGTATCAAGGAAATTATCTTAATGTATGGTATGATGAGTGTTATGTTTAAAAGGGAGAAATAAGGCATAAGTTGAGTTGTGATTATTTTATGTCCAAGGAATATTTTGGAAAGTGTTGAAGTAATATTGTTGTGTCTAACCATTGGAATTGGAAAGGAGAAAATTGTGATTAAGATAGGTTTTCCAAAGGCACTTCTACATCCAAAAAAAAGGTATAGGCATATTCTTCCTAGTGAGTGATTGTTGAAAATTGTGAATGAAAAGTTGGAGTGAAAAGGATTGTTTGGTTTGCATTGTTGAGAGTGTTTTGAATTAATGCTTCAAGGTTTTCTGGAATTAAGATTTGTTTATAAAACTTTGTTTATAAGCATTTTTGTTAAAGTGTTTGAGTTGAGTGAATAACTTGAACTAGGGTTTGGAAAGAACATGAGTATCATTGTTATGTGAGATTGGTTGATAAAGCATTGTTGGAAATATTTGAGTAAGTAGTCATATGCTTGGACTAGGATTTGTAAGAAAGAATTATTTCATTGAGTGATTGGTTGAGTAGAGTTGATTGAGCCTAGTCAAGTGAATGTGTGAAGTGATTGTTCAAGTTATGTGAAACAAATTATTCTATATTTTGAATTGAGTTGAGAAAGTGATTGAGCATTGTGATGAGTATAGAACATATTGAGTCTCTAACAATTCTCTTTATGTTTCTATGAGATTGGACAAGTTCTAGTGTGATATTGTTGAGCATATTTGAGGCAAGTATTAGAGAAGACTTGTAAAAAAATTTATGTGAGATTTTGTGGAAGCTTACAATACAGATTAAGGACAGATTTGAGGATAAATTTTGGTACAAATTTGAGGATATGTTTGTTCTAGATTAGAGATATAGATTGAGAACAGATTCGAGGATAGAGTTTGGTGCAGATTTGAGGATAGGTTTGTGCCAGACTAGAGACAAATATTGAGGACATATTTGTGCTATACTGAAGGACTATGTTTAGTACTGTTTAGTACATATTTTAGATAAAGCTTTGGAGGTGAAAAGTTAAGGATAGAGGTCTCTAGCCAAAGTAGGTAGGACATGTGTCTTATGTGGATAGAGTTCCATTTTCTAAGGGTAGTGGAGGTAGAAGTCTTCTAGAGGATAATCATCCAGAGCAGAGTTAGGAGATTGGTGTCTCCTATAGACAAAGATCCATAAAATTGATTAGGGTATTGGTGTCTCCTTTGGACAGAGATCCATAAACATTGTAGGGAAAGGATTCCCAAGAGAATTTATTTGAGAAAAAATTATAAGAAATATTTTCTTCGTGGAGTAGCCCACATTGGGTGAACCACGTAAAATCATGTCTCTCATGTGTATGATGCTTTATGTGATGTTTACTACTTTAATATTGCTGATGTTATCATATGGATTAAAAGGTAAAAATTTGTATCTTATACTATTCACTCCCCCTCTTAGTATAAGCATATGTTATTCAGAAAGAATATTTTTTTAGGGAGGATTCATGAAATCAATATCAACCAATTATTCAAACATTCCCAGAGATGGATATTTGGAAAGTAGAGCTCCAAAAGGCAAGATGGTGGAAAGCCTCTTACTATATGAAATTATGGAATAAAAATGTACCAGACTTACTACAATGGAACATCCTCAAGAATGGCAAATGAGGGGGATAGAGGAACTAATCAAAAACCTGTGGAGACATCTCCAAAGATATCCAGTTCAAGATGGTTCTAAGAGGGATATACTTGGATGAAGAGGAGGTACGTTAGGAATATATAAGACAAAGGAGGGATACAAGATAGACTATGGATATGAGATTACCTCAACACCACTTCCATGGATATTGTTTTGGGCAAAAGGAAGGATGGCCAAAAATTAACATTTTCTCATGGCTGATTAACCACAAAAAGTGCTTGATATTTGATAATTTGAGAAAAAGATGTTTCTATGGGCCTTCCAAATGTGTTATGTATGGAAAGGCATAGGATACCTTGAATCACCTATTTTTAGGTGTTCTTTTTCCAAAGACATATGGATAATTTGGTGGAGGTAGATGAGATAGCATTGGGAAATTTTTGAGATCTAGGAAAGCTTTTATGAGAAATGGAAACAGTGCAGATTTAAGACTAGAACAACAAAAATGGCATGGAAGCTGGGACCTAGCTTCATATGGTGGCAATTATGGCTAGAATGAAATGCACACATATTTAGATCAGAGCATAGAATAAGGGAACAATTTTAGAGATGATTATGAGTAAGTTAATAGAAACACTATCCATTAGATTACAGGAGGAAACAAACATAGAAATGGAGGAAGTAACTATTCTAAGGTGCTTTGGAATAATTTTAAAATAAAAAAAACTAAAGGTTGGTTGCATAGGTGAGATCACCTCAAATAACATAGAGTGGAGACCACCTCCTAGAGAGTGGGTGAAGGTAAACATAGATGAGACTTCTACTAAAAATCTTGGAAAATCTAGTTATGGTATTAGCATATGAAATTAAAAATGAGAACAAGTGTATTGAAGAGCAGAAGGTATGGGAGAGACAACAAATAATTAAGCATAATGAGAGGTAATATTATCAGCATCAATGTATAGAGGGGGAAACTGCCCTACCATGTATGATTCTCAATGCTGGATTCACAAAAGAGAGAATCCTTGAGGTCAATAGTGGGGGTATGTTGTTCTCTACACTTGGTGTAAAAAGGGGAGAAGGGTTCATGAGGAATGACTTTAAGGACTCGCTCCAAGTCCATAGGATTTTCAAGAATGTTTGATGTATTTGTTTCAAGACAATCACCTATGTTTGGCCTTTCTAGATCTATGTTATAAAAGATAAATGACAATGCAAAAATACAAAATGCAAGAATACAAGAGCTAACCCTAAAATGATTCTTTCGTTGAATGCTTTTCTAAGGTTCAATAGATGATGCACAAACGAAACTAACCCTAAGTGCACACTATATGTTGTTTATATTTCAAATGCCTAGAAATCAATTAAATGTATTTCTATTAAATAATATCTAGGGTTTTATAATAGAAATAGAAGGCACTCAACAAACAACCTAAATATTAACTAGGGAACTTATCCGATGATTGATTCTTGCTCGTATCCTTTGTCCAATGATGTCAACAATTCCTGTTCCTGCAAGATAACTTAAGAAACACTTGGAAAATATAATCAATGTTAGGGTGCCTACTTAGGAAACTATACAATAGTGCTTAGAGGTGCAATAGTCAAGCCCCCTAGGTCCTTTTAGATGACCTTTTAAAATAGAAGCAAAAATTAACATTTGGAATAAATAAAGCATATTAAAATACAACAAAATTAAATGATAGAACCATAAAATATAATGTAGCAATATGCCCTATATGTAGCCTATGATGTAGATCTAGGGTCTGGAATAACTTTTTGCCCCCAAACATAGTTCAGGTGAAATTGTACCCCATAATAGGCAAGCACGATATCACATTGGTAAAATTGCACCCTGTAGAGACCTAGGTGTAATTTAATAGAAGAGAGGTGAAAAACCTCAGATTAATGTGAAATGACTAATGTGTGATACAAAAAACTAGAATATGCATTTAGAAGAGTGAAATCACCTAGAAGATAGTGTAGAAGCAATAAGAAGAGTTGAGACCTCCCGAATAGTTGATCTCTCCTTAGGGCTTCAACATAAATCCACCAAAGCGAGCAACAACAATCAACAATCCAATGTAGTAGAGAATAAATTACATTTCACACTTGTGAATTAGCTTGATTGTGAAAGAAGAAGAATAATGCAAACCACTTAGCAAGCACTTAAAAACACTTTTAAATAATAATCATTATCTATCATTATCATTCATCGTCGTGCTCTAGAAATGATTTCAAACCCTCCTTATATAGCGTATTTGAAGGTAAAATAGGTGGGAAAACTGAGAAGAGTTGACACCAAACATGCCAAATTCAAGGAATTGGTATTTCCTTGGAGAAAAACCCTAAAAGGTAAAATCATGCCTCGTTAAGGCTAACCACAATTTTACCCTATGCAAAATCGCATCCCGTCAAGGACGAGCATGATTTTGCATAAAGAGGGGAAAAAAGAGAAAAAGTGAGGGATAAGCCTAACCCTTGCCCTAGGCAAGTCTAGGGGGTCTCCCAAAGGGCTTAGGGAAGATTCTCACTAAAGTGGATCAATTTTTTGTGTCTACACAATGATAGCTACAAATATACATTTACATAAGCTATGGATAGAGATAGAATCTCAGGTATGGATTGGATTCTTGAATCTGATAAGACCCATTCAGGTGCTAGGAATTGGAGAGAGAAGGAAGGTGGAAGCAGTTAAAAATATTTGATAGGTTTTTCAAGATATTTTTATTACTCATATCAAGCGAGAGGGAAATAAGGTGGAAGATTATTTAGCAAAATTAGGAAAAGAACTGGATGAAGGGAAATATGTGGACTCTCATATGGAAAATCCGATAAGTTGTTACCAAATAATCTAAAGGATGGAAGAGGTGATACAGGCAGATAGTAAACATGTTCAAGATGCCAATAATTACTTCAAAACATCATGAAGATAGATGGATGGTCTATGAAATTCAAATGATCAAGAAAAATTAGAATTCAACTATGGTAATGTTGATGTGTATGGAAAACTGTAAAATGGTGGCTTCAGGTGATGTTTTCAACACACATATATATTATTTTTATGGCTAATTTTTGAGCCAGGAGAGATTGGAGGAGGATTTTATTCTTCCCTTGTTTCCTGTCCAGATCATTTTACTTTGTCATACAACTTCTATAAATATAATATATTTTTCTTTTTTAAAAAAAATATTGGGACATGTGATCGATCTAGCTAAAAAGTAAACATGTGGCATAATTGAAAGAAGGGTTTTTTTGATAGAACCCTAGGTGGACTTGGATCACTAGGATTAGGAGATTTGATTTAGGAGAAACACTCATTTATAGGTTCCTTTTTTTCTTTCATTGGAACTCAATATTATTTTATTTTGATATTTTTGACTAGATAGATGCCTTAGTTTCAAAATTGAGTTTTTTGAGGTTTTTCAAAAACCTTGTTTGTATCTTATAATATTAAAACAAACCATTTTATTTTATCTTCTAGAATTTTCTATCCAATAGTAGTATATATGATAGGGTAGATTGCTAGGCTACTATAAAAGAATAAAATAAGAGGTTGAATTTTTTTAGATAGACCCTTGGTATTATAGAAGTCATGGGCAAGCTTCTACGATTAGTAAAAACCTCCAAGACACTTGATAAAGTTGTAAAATGGTTTGACAACATTTTTGCTACATGGAAAATCATAAATGAGTTGTTGGTGTTTCTATATTCTTCACAAAATTTTAACAAGGTTTCCACTTTAGCATTTTTACCCAGTTTACCTCGAGGTACTCTAAAATTACATTCGAAAAAACTAGTTGTTTCCCTCCAATTTTTTATTTTTGAAATAAAATAAAAAATTCCATTGAAAGGCAATGGAAATAAAAAAGTGTATAAGGGAATGCATACATTAGCATATCTCATACATTTATCAATGAGGTCCAAAAGGAAGGAAAATCTAGTTTTTCTTATTAACAAATTTAACCTTGTACATTATCTCCCAAGCGCTACACTTGGGGAGATGGCTAGCAGAGCGAATGTAAGGATTTTTCCTATGGGAGGTATCAAGTTTGATTATCCTATCCTTTAATTTTTTAATAATAGTGATGACATCATCTATATTTATGATGTGGCAACTCTTGATGATATTGAAACCCCTACTAAAATGTCATCCTTTAATAATGTGGCATTGGATGATTTCACCTATTTGCATGCATGTGATGGCATGGTATTGGCATATGAATGGCACATGGTAGTCTACATGGGTGATGTGTCATGACACATGGAAGTTGATACAAGTGTTGACTTAGCTAATGATGTGGTACAAATTATGAAGTGATACATGGTAGTTGATACAGGGGCTGATGTGGTAGTTTTGGATTGGGATGACATGGAAACTTTTGATTAGATATTTTAACAAAGTTCTTAAAAACTCTTGCTGGTAAGTTTTGCAAAAAGGAAGAACACAAGGTAAAATTTTATAGATTTGGATCAAGAAACTTGAGGAATCAACAAGAATTAGGGTGTTGATGCTACTCTCTTTTATGCATAAGGTGATTATAACTTTGATAGAGAAATTGCATAGGCACTTGTAGTAGTGGATTATGTATATTGGACATTCACTTCTTTATATGAGTGGATAGCAAATTCAAGGACAACCAAGCACAAGATGAAGCACAAACATCTCCTATAAGGCTACAAAAAAGCACATGCAAGGGAATATGTTGTGATTGAAGATGGTTCTTTATTATAGGTTGTAGGGTGTGGACTTGTGGAGACATCAAAATTATATCTTTGCCATTTTATGAGGTGCTTAATGTTCCTAATGTTAACCCTAACCTTTGTCTATTTATCACATTATTGATACAAATAAGAAGTAGGAATTTTATCTTGAAAGATGAGTCATCAAGGATATAGATAATGGATTCAAAACAATTTATTTTGGTCATTATGATAAGGTTGACCACATGTATAAGTTGGGAGAAATACCTACATTTTCTTCCCCTCCATCTAGGAAGAAAATTTTTGTTGCTATGGTTGCACATGTAAATAACAAAAATTAGAACTAGCATCATAGGCTTGGGCATCTCAACTATGGATCTTTGAGATAGATGAGTTAGCATTAGATGGGCATATCCCCTCCAAGTGGTGCATTTGAGGGGTGTATCCTTAGAAATAATCATTGCGATACCTTTGTGAAAGGGGTTGCAAGGTGAACATATGATACCTTGGAGATAATATATAGTAACATTTGTGGATCTATGGGTACACCATCTCTCTCAAGAAATAACTAATTTATTCCTATAATTGATCATTTCTCTATATGTGTGGTTGTACACCATTTGCACTAAGGATGTGATCGAGAGCCAGAATTACTAAGAAGAAAAATAGTTGTATTTTATTCAAATGCAGCAGAAAATTATTGTTACAACAGAATATTACATAAGTCGCAGAAGAGTTGTGCCTTTTCAGAATTTCTCAATTCTGGAAATACCAAAAAAAAATTATTGTTTTCAACCCCCGTGTGCATGCCTTTGCTCCCCTTTTTAAAGGTTCTTAGGTGACGCTCCATTTCCAGCTGGCGGCCCTTCGTTTCCTCTTCCAGAACCTTTCGTTTCGCCTCCCCGTGTCGCTTTGTTGTCCAGGTATTTGACACGTCTCCCTTTTTGACTCTTCATCTTTGGCTTGTCTTTCGATGCAAAAATACGACATGTCATGATATCATGATGTTTTGGCTTCCCTGCGCTCCTTCTCCCTTTTTGTTGCGATATCATGACATGTCGCGATATCGTGACGTATTTCTCTCGCATCACCGTTTTCTGCTTTGGTCGCGATATCATGACATGTCGCGATATCGCAACGTCTCTCTACCGTGCCTTCGTTCTTTAGCTGTGGTCACAATTTCATGACCCTCTATACTACCGTAGCCTCTGATTTCATTTTGTTCATGATTTCGTGACCCTCCGTACTGTCGTAGCCTCTGCTTTCATTTTTGTTGTGATTTCGTGACATGTCATGAAATTGTGACATGTCACGATTTTGCGACCCTCCATCCGCCGTAGCCTCTACTTTCGTTTTGGTCATGATTTCGTGACCCTCTATCCACCGTAGCCCTATTTTTTGTTTTGGTCACGATTTCATGACCCTCCGTCGGCCATAGATTCTTTCCCTATTTTAGTCACGATATCGCAAAACTTTTAATGTCGCGATATCGCACACATATATTTTTTATTTTTTATTTTTTTATTTATTTTTCTTTGCAAAAACACTTAGACAAATTTGGTTGGTGCAAGATTGCTCTACTGCCCTCGGATGCTCTTGCATCAGACACCCAGGGTAGATTGAGAAGTGATCCTCACTTCTGAACTATTAGAGGGAGACCTAGGTGGTCAACCTCCATTTTAGACAACCAAGTTGCATCTTCTATTGGTCTGCCTTTCCACTTGACCAAATATTCAAAATACTATCTGTTTCTGGTACTTCTGCCTTCTCTTGTGTCCAGTATTTCCTCTATCTCATATGTGGTTGGAGTAGATGCTGGAATACTCCACAACTCTGCACTCGGTGCCTCACTACTATCCCCTTCATGGTATTTCACCAAATCTGAAATATTAAACATGGGTGATATGTTTAACCCACTTGGCAATTCTACCTCATACGCATTGCCTGAATCCCGTTTTGCTAGGAATCTGCACAGTCCAAACTTCTTCATATTTAGTTTGTTATAGGTCTTAGCAGGAAATCTTTATTTTCTTATATGGACCATCACTTCATCTCCCACTTTGAATTCCTTAAACCGCCGCTTCTGGTCTGCTTTCGTCTTATATTGCGTATTCATTTTAGCAATATGCTTCTTCACCTCTTCATGCAGGTTCTTCAGATGCTCTGCAAAATCCTCAGCCTCGGCACTGCACTTTTCTCCTGTATTTAGCTTCCTTAACTCAGAAACATTTCTTGGGCTGCTTCCATATATTATCTAAAATGGAGATCTGTTGGTACTCCTACTGACAGAATTATTATATACAAATTTTTCCTGCAGTAAAATCAGATCCCATCCTTTGGGATTATCTCCTATCAAGCACCTCAATAGGTTACCTAAACTTTTGTTTACCACCTCTGTTTGCCCATATGTCTATGGGTGGTATGCTGAACTGAATTTCAAATATGTCTTTAGTTTCTTCCACAAGGTTCTCTAGAAATACCCAACAAACTTGGTATCTCTGTCGAAAACGATACTCTTCGATAGACCATACAACCGTACCACTTCTTTGAAAAACAAACCTACAATATGACCTGCATCATTAGTTTTCTGACAAGGAATGAAATGTGCCATCTTTGAAAACTTGTCAACTACCACAAATATGGAATCATTTCCCCTCTATGTCCTTAGTAGACCAAGAATGAAATCCATGCTGACATATTCCCATGGTTTCTCCAGTATAGGTAACGGCTGATATAATCCGATGTTCTGTCTCACACCTTTTGCCATTTGACAGAATCTATAGCTCTGCACAAATTTCCGCACATCTTGCTGTAGTTACGGCCAATAATAATTCTCACTCATAAGGGCAATGGTCTTATCTCGACCAAAGTGCCCAGCCAATCCTCCACTGTGTTTTTCTTTGACTAGGTTTTCCCTCATGGAACTTCTTGGAATGCATAACTGGTTTCCTCTGAACAACATTCCATATTGGATCAGAAAATCCAACCACTTGGTTCTGTCCAAGGTAACTGGTGCCAAGCAAGCCTTCCAGGATTCTGCAAAATTAGGATCTTTAGGGTACAAACCCTTCAATTCATCAAATCCCAACACTTCCACCTTCATTTTTGTTAGCAAACTCTGCCTTCTACTCAAGGCATCTGCAACTCTATTGGATTTTCCACTCCTGTGCTTCAACACAAAGGAATAACTCTGCAGAAACTCAACCCACTTCAAGTGCCTCTGGTTCAGTTTTCCTTGGCTATTTATATACTGTAAGGCTTGATGATCAGTATATAGCACAAACTCTTTCGGCAACAAATAATGTCTCCATTTCTTCAGGGCCTAAACTATAGCATAGAACTCTTGATCATACATTGAATACTTTTTCCTAGCATCATTGAGTTTCTCACTAAAGTAAGCAACAGGCTTACCTTCTTGACTCAGCAGAGCTCTAATGGCACTACCACTGGCATCACAGTCTACTTGAAATACCTTATTAAAATTTGGAAGTGCTAAAATAGGTTGCTGAGTGACCTTCTTCTTCAACATATCAAAGCTCTTGTTAGCTCCCAAGGTCCACTTAAAATATTTCCTATCCCCTCTCATTGTTTCTGTAAGGGGTGCACAAATACTACTAAATTTTTTGATGAATTTCTTGTAAAAACTGGCTAGACCATGAAATGATCTCACTTCAAAAGTGCTTCTTGGAGTAGGCCATTCAATGATAGCCCTCACCTTTTTTGGGTCCATTTTTAGACCTTCAACTGAGATGACAAATCCTAGGTATACCAACTCCTTCTTCACAAAATTGCACTTCTTCAAGTTGATCAACAACTGTTCTTCCCTTAGCTTCTCAAAAACCCTCCTGATATGCATCAGGTGCTCTTCCAGGGTTTTGCTGAATATCAAAATGTCATCCAAATAGACAATAACAAACTTGCCTAAAAACTCCTTCATCACTTCATTCATCAACCGCATGAATGTGCTTGGTGCATTGGTTAGCCCAAATGGCATGACCAACCACTCATACAAACCTTCTCTGGTTTTGAAAGCAGTTTTCCACTCATCTCCTTCTTTGATCTGAATCTGATGGTAGCCACTCTTCAGGTCAATCTTGGTGAAGTACTTGGATCCACTCAAACAGTCCATAATATCATCCATCCTTGGTAATGGAAATCTATATTTTATGGTGATCTTGTTTATAGCTCGGGAGTCTGTACACATCCTCCATTCCCCATCCTTCTTTGGTGCTAGTACTGCATGTACCGCACATGGAATCAAGCTTTTTTGAATTAGTCCCTTTTTCAACAACTCATGGACTTGCCTGCTCAGCTCCTCACTTTCCACCGGAGTCATTCTGTGGGCTGCCTTGTTGGGTAAACTAGATCCAGGTACCAAATCAATATGGTGACTGATCTTCCTCATCGGTGGTAAACCCTCAGGAAAATTATCTGATATGATGTCTGGAAATTCTTCTAACAGGTGTTCGACATCTACTGGAACATCTGTATACTGTTCTTTCTTAATAGTAGGGATTAATGCATAACACATTGAATCCCTCTTCAGACCATCCAAAAACTGTCTTCCTTCCACTAGGCAGATTCTGGCACTGCTGTACACTTTCTCATCCACTTCCTTCAGTGGCTTCAATTTCTGACGTACTCCATCCTTCGTTAGAGAGTATGTATTTGCATGCCCATCATGCACTGCACGTTTGTCAAATTGCCATGGTCTTCCCAACAACAAATTGCAAGCATCCATCGGCAATACATCACATAGGACCTCATCTTGATAATTCCCAATGTGAAATTTGACCAAGCACTGTTCACTGACAAGTGCTCTGTGGTATTTCTGCAACCACGCAATCCGATATGGATGTGGGTGCTTCCTCTTCCCCAATTTCAACTTAGTAACCATCTCTTATGAAACTAAGTTGTCTGTGCTACCATTATCAATGATAACATTGTAGACCTTCCCTACACATTTGCACCTCATGCGGAACAGACTCTTCCTCTGTTCTGGTTCTTTTTCATCATTTAAAAGTGTTCTCATCATCAAAACTTCTCCTCCTTCTGCCTCTTTAGAGTGTTTTGACTCTGCACCTTCATCTGCCATAGCAGCTCTGGAATGACCCTTAGGTCTCTTATTCATCCTTTCTTGGTGTTGAGGACACTCGTATGACTGGTGTCCCTCTTCTCCACACTGGAAATAGGTTCCACAGAATACCCCTCTTCCATACCCACATCCAGGTCTACCTCTTCCTCTCTGGTATTCATTGTTCTGATCACGCAGGCGGTAGGTATTCTCCTTTTTCTATTCCTGGGGTTTGCTTGTTTCTCCAGTCTTCTTCTGGTCTCGATAATTTCCTCCATCGGTTCTTCCATCAGTTCTTCCACCACGATCCCTTCCTCTCTGGTTGCCTTTGAATCTTTTGTTTAGTTTCTCTTTTACCTTCAAGGCCAACTAGTATGCATCTTCTATGGTGGCTATTCTGATCAAGCTGAGTTCTTCCTGAATGTTCATTCTCAACCTATTGATGTATCTGGCTACTTTCTCTTTATTAGCCCCTGAATGGCCAGTTCTGATGGAGATCTTGTAGAATTCTTCTGTGTATTCTTGGACAGACTTGCCTGACTACCTCAGACTCTGCATCCTCCTCAATAGGTCCGACTTGTAATCTACGGGAATAAATTGTCTCTTCAACTTCTCCACCATTCGGTCCCATCTGGTTATTTTCTCCTTTCCATTTTTATTTCTTTCGAGTTGTACTCCTTTCCACCATAAACTAGCATGGCCTTTTAATTTTGTTTTTGCAAATTTTATCCGGTCTGGATCCGCAACCTCCTCATACTCAAAGTATTCCTCCATATCGTTGATCCAGTCAATCAACTCTTCTGGGTTGAGGTTCCCAGAACATGTAGAGACATCAAACTTCGGTCTCTTTCTGTCCTGAGATAGAGCTTTCAACAGTATAGCTTCAGAAGGATCCAATGCTTCTTCATCATCTGATGGATCCTCAGTTTCCTAGGATTCATCGTCCCTCTGTTCTTCTCCCTTAGGTTCGGTCCTTTTTCACAATTCTTCCTATAGGGCTTGCACTTGTCTCTACAACGCTCTGAAATATTCATCCTATGCCACATTTCTCCCGTGACCACGATTTCTTTTTGGAGGCATACTGCTCACCTTTCTCGCAAATCCCAACTGGTCCTGGTGCAAGCTGCCTCACTTTCGACGGTCTGCTTACACACTCAGGAACTCCCGCTCTGATACCACTTGATCGAGAGCCAAAATTACTAAGAAGAAAAATAGTTGTATTTTATTCAAATGCAGCAGAAAATTATTGTTACAATAGAATATTACATAAGTCGCAGAAGAGTTGCGCCTTTTCAAAATTTCTCAATTCTGGAAATACAAAAAAAAATTATCGTTTTCAACCCCCATGTGCATGCCTTTGCTCCCCTTTTTAAAGGTTCTTAGGTGACGCTCCATTTCTAGCTGGTGGCCCTTCATTTCCTCTTCTAGAACCTTTTGTTTTGCCTCCCCGTGTCGCTTCGTCATCCAGGTATTTGACACGTCTCCCTTTTCGACTCTTCATCTTTGGCTCGTCTTTCAGCACAAAAATACGACGTCGCGATATTGTGATGTTTTGGCTTCCCTGCGCTCCTCCCTGTTCATCATGATATCATGAAGTTTCTCTTTGTTGCTGCCTTCCTTGCCTTTGGGTCGCAATATCATGACATGTCACAATATTGTGACATATTTCTATCGTGTCCCCGTTCTTTTGCTTTGGTCGCGATATCGCAACATGTCGCGATATCACGACGTCTCTCTACCACGCCTTCGTTCTTTAGCTGCAGTCATAATTTCGTGACCCTCCGTACTGCCGTAGCCTCTGCTTTCATTTTGGTCATGATTTCGTGACCCTCCATACTGTCATAGCCTCTGCTTTCATTTTGGTCACGATTTTGTGACATGTCATGAAATCGCGACATGTCACAATTTCGTGACCCTCCATCCGTCGTAGCCTCTACTTTCGTTTTGGTCATGATTTCGCGACCCTCCATCCGCCGTAGCCCTGCTTTTTGTTTTGGTCATGATTTTGTAACCCTCCGTCGACCGTAGCTTCTTTCCCTATTTTGGTCACGATATCGTGACACTTTTAATGTCGCGATATCGTGACACATATTTTTTTTATTTTTTATTTTTTTTTTTCTTTGCAAAAACACTTAGACAAATATGGTTGGTGCAAGATTGCTCTGCTGCCCTCGGATGCTCTTGCATCAGGATGAGATTTTGAAAAGTTTGAGAGCTTAAATACCCTTGTTGAAAATCAATTAAATAAAAGAAACATATGTCTAAGGATAGATGGGGATGGTGAATATGCTAGTTATACTTTTCATGATATTTTTGGCTTCTCATGGGATTTTGTTTTTGGTAGATAAGATACTATAGCATTAATGCCAGGTTTTATAGGTTGACCCAAAATATTTTACAAAAATCAGCCCAAGGCTGTTGATGAACATTTCCTTACTAAGGATCCTATATATATAAAATCTACATGCCACCAAAGCCATTACATCCGGTAAGACACTTAGCTTGTTATCAAAAATAAACTTCCCATGAAACATTTTAGGTATACCCAAAGAAAACACACCTGCATCATAATTACAAAAAAATAAATAGACACATATCCCTTCCTTGAAATAGTGGAGAAACAAAAGCTGCAGACACACATAGCAGAGTACTGAAAAAACTCCCACAAGATCTGTATTGATAGTTACTCTTATTTGGTAATTTATTTCTTTCGTATATGACATGCTTTGGGACCACATCCTATCTTGGCCAATCAGCCTTGGAGAAGTGAACCTGTTGGCTAGATTTATGGCATTGGCTATCTGGTGGTCCACGTGGCTTTGGTTCGAAGTCTTATATTGTCATTTCTTTCCTGCCCTGTGATTATCAACCAACCTCAAATTACTAAGATGACTAGGAGCCATTTTATCTGACATGTGACTATCCCCATTAGTATTTGTGGTATTTCCAAGCAACATCCACCAAGACTGACAACTCGAATAATTTTTATTGTGAGTCCATTTCAAAAAAGATACGGGAATACTCATAGCCTTTGAACTTACAATGCCTTCCCTGTTGGTAAATTTGACTATAATTATTGGTATTATTGTTGAATAAGCTCCTCTACTTCATTCAGGACACCTTGTTCCCATTTGAAAAGTTTGTCACCATAGACATCCAAATTGGCCAGCTTATCAGCAACTTTTTAGCTTCCCAAAAGATATGTTGGGATTTTCTGTCCTGTATTCCCTAGAAAAGGATCCTAGCCTCTTCAACAATTGTTTTAATCCTCCAAGGAGGTGTTTTCCAATTATTGAAGAGATTTAAAACATGCATAGAGTATCCTTATACGATCAAATTGCCTTCTAAATATTGAGTCATTTTAAGGCCTCTCCACATAGATCTAGCTTAAGATTCGTTGTTTTTCCTTATTCCCAAATATTCAAAAAATGCAATCATCATATTCCCATTATGATCTCACACAATACCGCCAGTGCCTGCTCTGCTAGGATTGTCCTTAGCCGCTCCATCAAAATTAAGCTTAAACCAACTCGTAGGAGGTGGGGACCACTTAACATTGGCTCTAGGGTTGAATACCCTAGGCATAGAATCATCTAACAAGGTTAAGCTTAAATATTAAGAAATCATGGTCTCCTGCAGATGAGGTTTACGACTATCAAAAGGGATAAGGTTCACATTCTCTTTGGAAAAGGATAGGATCCTAGAAATGATAGTTTGATGATCATGGATAGACTCATTAACGACTCTATGGTTCCTTTCTAACCACACATTCCAAAGATAGTGATTGAGACAAATTTTCCACATATATCTAAGTCTTTGGCTTGAAAAGGGCCAAGGCCACTGGACGAACAAATCAAGTATAGTGGCTGGTTTAACCCAAGAAATATTGAAGGCCTGAAAAACCCCACTTAGGATAGTGGCTGGTTTAACCCAAGAAATATTGAAGGCCTGAAAAACCCCACTTAGGATAGTCAAGGAAAAATGGCACTCAAGAAAAATGTGATAAATGGTCTCCCAATTAGCCCTGCATAGATAACAATGATTAGTGATACAAATACCTTTATGCATCATATTATCAATGGTTAGAATTCTTCCTTGGATAACCAACCATGAAAAGACTACAATTTTTGGAATTAAATTTTTTATCCAAACTAAGTACTTTTGGAGGACAAAATCCTCATCATCAAGCAGAATCTTGTAAGTTGATTTAACAGTGAACTACCATTTTTCCGTAGGAGCCCAGGTCACTTGATCTTCCTTGGGTCTCATGGGGATAAATTCTTGCCTGAGAATGTTACAAAGATCATTTGATTTCGCTTGAAATCCCTGAATCCTTATTTATTTCCACTGCATTCTACCTTTGTCGTCAACCATATAATCAGAGACTTTTCTTCTAATTAGTTCTTCTATGATATCTCTGATTCAAGCTAAGTTAGGATATTGCATCAGTGGTTCATCCTTAGCCCACCTGTCATTCCAACAATTTATCCTCTCACCATTGCCTAAAACCCATCTTAAACCTTGTTTAATGATTTCCTTACAATTGAGAATTGCTTTCCAAAAATAAGAACCTCTGATTGGAACTGAGTCACTTAGAAATTCCATATTTTGAAGATACTTTCATTTTATGATAGCTATCCATTCATTTTATTCACCAGAAATGAGGTGCCACGCCTACTTAGCTAGTAAAGCTAAATTCATATGAACAATTCTCCTCAGACCTAGGATAGTATACTCCTAAATAAATGGTGTTTCTAAGATAAAAACTAGGGCAACCATAAATATGGCATGATGTATAATTCATGACAATGGTATGTATCATACGTTCTAGGGTGAGGCTATCATTTATACAACATACATCATCCATAGATTTATCACTAGGATAGTCTAAGATATGACACCTCTTGAGTGATTGATAAGGATAAGCTTGAGTGTCTCGATTCTACATCTTTGGGTCTTCAACATGTACTCACATGCCCAAGGATATTCAGAAGGAGCAGGCACCAAAGAGTCACAAGTGCATTTTTTGGAGTATTCAGATACCTCAAAGGCATATCATCTTTATGATCCTTAGAGGTGTGAGGTTTTTATTTAGAAAGATTTCATCATTCATAAGGTTCATATAGGTACTCCTTCCACCCCACTTCTAACATATTTTTTGGGATATATTCCTATTAGAGCATCTTATTCATCTTATCCTTCTTCATATTCATCTCCAAGTGGCATTACTTTACATATTGATGTGAACCATTTATATAAAATAGCATAGTTAGCACTCTATTATCTAGTTTTAGGACATTATGAACATGACATATTAGTTTATAATGCTTCAACCTTGCATATGAGGTGAGTGGTGATGAGTTGGATTATTTATTTTTAGATTTTGATTTTGAGTTTTCATAGGCTACATATGATTATTCCTTGATTCATTTAACACCCAAGTGGTTTAAGATGATTATGAAGGATGCTCATCCTATTTTGTTTCTTAAGCAACATCAAAAGGCTCCTACATGAGCATTTATTTCAAAGGTAGTACATTCTTAGGATCCTATCACATATTATCAAGCTAAGGGTAAGGTAGAATGGAAATATGGTATGCTGGTAGTGTATGAGGCTCTGATGAAGAACATGAATTGGGATGGTTCCTCTTTAAAAAGGGAAGAATATTATTGGATACTAATGGGCCTATAGGACCAAATATACTTTGGATGATTAGGTTGAAAAGTACAAGGTATGCCTTTTTTCTAAGGGATTATCTTAACTGGAGGGAGTGGATTGTTCCAGAATATTTGTATCAGTGGCTAGGATGGAATTACTTAGGATGAATCTCTCTATTATTGCCTTATATGGATGAAGGGTAGATCATATGGATGTGACAAATACCTTGCTACATGGGGAGGTTTAAAAGGAAATATAAATAAATGAGCCACCTAATTTTGAGCTTGAGGAACCCACTCCATTGGTTTATCATCTAATTATGTCCTTATAAAGATTTAAGTAGCCGCCTCATACATGGTATGAGAATATCTATTCATTTTTTCTGATTTATGGGTTTCAATGATATGAAGATATACATGATGTTTAAATCAAACGTTAGGATGGGAAACTTTTTTTATTGTGTTTTATATTTATTACTTTCTCATCAATGGTATATTCTCTAATATAATATAGGACATGAAGTTATGATTTCATTCCACTTTTGATATGATAAATATGGGGCTTCTCCATTATTTTTTGATGATTTAGATTTAATTTTTTTAATTGGTTGATAAAAAGGGTTTTGAAAGGTCCCAAAACATTTTACAAAAATGCAACAAAGACAGCTAGCTAGAAGTGAACTAACTGAACTGAAAACAAACAACCCCAAAGGGGAATGAAACAACCAACCTTAAACTAGAAAGAAGATGCAAACAAAACCAAAAAGGAATAAGGGTCCAAACTACAACAATGGTAACCAAAAGGAAACAAAAAATAATTGTCAAAATCCCAACCAATATTATAGCATTTGGCTTGGTGAGGTTCAATCTGTGAGCTTATTGGAGCAACCACTTCCACTATGCTAGAAATTAGTAGTTTTATTTGCCATTACTTGCCACCTAGGTTCATGGGTGATAGTTTCCTTGTGAACTTTCCACATTCCTTTCCACCTGGGTTCACGAATGACAACTGCATTGTGAACTCTCCATATATCCTAAAAATTATCACAAGATGGATTGCACAAAATTCCATAAGGTAAAAGAGGATATGTGCTGGCATCCATGTTAGACAAACCATTTCCAACCACTAGATCCCAAATCAGCCACATCAACACCAAAAACTAGTTAAATATTAAGAATTCTATTTGCATCAGTGTGGGCCACAATACATCGAGGTAAATTATCATACCAAACTTGGAGGTTATCCTATTCAACTCCTTGATTGAAAAGGAGGTTAGCAACTTTATTTCCTTCCTGATAAACATGTTGAATTGTAAAATATCTTATACCTTCAATTATCTTCAAGATTTCTTGGAAAATTTTGAACATGCTCCAAGAATGAAGCTGACATTTTTGAATGCATTGAATGGCATTCATAGAATCACTCTCTATGATAAATATTTTAAACTGAAGTCACTTGCAAATGAGGAGGCCAAGATATAACACATGGGCTTAAAAAAAATTATTGGTTTGACTACCCATGAACTCTAAAAACACGCACAAGACTTTACCTTGACTATTTCTAAAAAGACCACCTCCTCAAGCCCTACCAAGGTTTCCATTTGAGGCTCCATCAATGTTGAGCTTGATCCATCCACAAGGTGGGAGAATCCATTTCAGCATTGACCTGTCAAATTTCGGAGGACCCCAATGGGGGTGTAAATCTAAAATTTATGAGTATTAAAAATGGATAATTCCCATTGGTTATTGGGCATTTCATCTTGGATGCGATTATCATTCTGTTGGAAATTTGAGCAATTTTTATTGTCATTGATGTCAAGAGGTTTGATGTTCAATTGTTTTGTCATTGATGTCACAAGGTTTATTTTCCAAAAGGTAAGGAAGTGGTTAAAAGAAAAAGGGTATAATATTTATTTTAAATATTATATACCTAAAGAGGCCTAAAAGGTAGAAGACACAAGCAAAGGGAAGAAAGTTTAAAAATAAATAATAATATGATAATATTTAATATTATAATTTTTGGTAAAAGAAAGATGTGAGAAATAACAGGGTCCAATGAATCAGTTAAAAATATATCCTCGACAAGACCCATTGAGCAGATTATAAAGGTTGGCAACGGTTTTAATTTAAATTAAAGTATTTTAACCTAAAGGTTAAAATTTTAATTTAAATAATTAAAGGCGTGAAGTTTAAAGTTTTAAATTTGAATTTAAAATTTGAAATTTGAAAGGGCTGACATATTTCAATTGCAAAGGAAGAATATTAATAAGGAAATGTTTTTCATTTCCTAAGCCTAACTTTAATGAAAAAAATTGTATGCCTAAGAAAAATGAAATCGAGCATTGCATTTTCAAGAGGGAAGAGGAAGCACATGAGTTTTGTTTTAATAGAAGGAGGAAACTATGTTTAATTTTGATTGGTGTGACTAAAATATCCTAAGGCACTGGGTAGCACATACGGTGATCAAAGGCATGGCTAAGGCACTTGTTAGGAGCAGGTTGTGGTTTCGAATACTATGTGATTCATTTTGATAAAGGAGGTGAGGAGTTTTTATTTTCATTGAAACTCGTGTGATGACATAAGTAGGTGAGCGTGGACCTTTGGTTCACGTGTGGACGTGTAGCCCAGGTGACAACTTAGCCTTGGGCTAAGGCACTATGACAGTAGAGGTCACGGGTTCGAGTTTGAGTGCTGGTCATCGAATACGTGCGCATCCTTTTGGTGACATGGGCTAACAATAAGGTATGCACATTTTGTTTTATTTTGCCAAAGTTTGGAATGTGGAAAAGTGTTTGAGACCATGTGATAATTAAAGGGCATGTGTTAAAAGTTAGGGAGTCATAAGGATTGTTGAAACAATATTTTATTTTGATGCTTAGAAAAATAAAGGAGTGGATATTATAAGGTGTTAACAAAGGAACTTTGTTTTTATGTGTTGAATGTTATTTTGAGAGGATTGGATATTATAAGGTGTTAACAAAGGAACTTTTTTTTTATGTGTTGAATGTTATTTTGAGAGGATTGTATATTATAAGGTGTTAACAAAGGAACTTTGTTTTTATGTGTTGAATGTTATTTTGAGAGGATTGGATATTATAAGGTGTATTTGAGACTTTATATTTTATTGTAAATCTTGAATGGTGAAATAATTGTTGAGGAGAATATTTGTGTGGAAATTTTGAGATAGACTGTTTCTATCTAACCTAGAATTGGCAAGAAGGTTTTGTTGCAAGTAAAACAGGTTTTGAAGACATATCTCCATCAAAGCAAAAAGGTATGGGAACATCATATTTTGTTTGAAATATTGGAATGAATGTTGTGAAATACAAGGTGGAGTGAAAAGGATTGTTTGATAAGCATTGTTGGAAATATTGAGTGAATTCTTATATGCTTCATTGGTGAATGTTTAGAGAACATCTGAGATAGAGATTGAGGACTATTTTGAGTTAGGGTTTGGAACCCACATTGTGCACCTTGTTTGAAAAAGTATGAAAACACTTTTTTAGGGTTTGTGAGAAAGTTATATTTCATTGGTTGAATAATTAAATAAAACTTTTGAATGTTGATTTGAGTATGTTTATGATTGAGCAAGTTCTTGAGAAGACTTGAGAGCAGATTTGAGGTAAGTCTTAGTGAATACTTGAGAGCAAATTTGAGGTAAGTCTTGGTGAAGACTTGTGAGTATAGTTGATTGATTAATTTGTTCAAGATTTGTGTTAAGGCTTGGGACAAATCTAAGTAGATTTTATTTGTGATTTGATCAAGCTTTGTGTTAAATATTTAGGTAAATTTGAGGACAAAGTTGGTGTAAATTTGAGGGTAGATTTATGCCAGACCAGAGACATATTGTGAGCAGATTTATACTAGACCAAGGATAGTGTTTAGTGCAAATTTGAGATATATATTGAGCAAAGTTTAGAGAAGACCTTGGAGGTGATAGAGCAGAGGACAATAGTATCCAATGGATAGAGATCCATTAGACAGGGTAGTAAGGACATAGGTCTTATGAGTGAGTACAAAGGTCTTCTATGGAGAGAGATCCATAAACCAGTGCAATGGGGGTAGAAGTCTTCTAGAATATCATCAACTAAAGCAGAGGAGAAAGAGTTATCCTATGAATAGAGTTCCATAAATCAGAGCATAAGGTATTAGTGTCTCCTTTGGACAGAGGTCCATAAATATTTTAATAGGAAAGTGGTTCCCAAAATATTTGTTTGAGAAAATTTAGTAGAAATATTTTCTTCATGGAGTAGCCCACATTGGGTGAACCATATTAAATCATGTCTCTCATGTGTGTGATGATTTGTGTAATGTTTACTACTTTAATATTGTTTATGCTATTGATTGGATTAAAAAGTAAATGGTCTTATCTTATACTGTTCACCCCCTCTTAGTATAAGCATATGCTCTTCACATTCTCAATGTAAAACAACAAATCTTGGAAGAACACTGATTTGACACCTTTTGCAGTAGTGCCAAAAATTTTGTTGTTCCTCTCCAACCATACCTGCCATAAAAAATGAGGAAAACAATACGACCAAAAAGCACAAATTTTTAGATTAAAAAATGGATTTGGCTACTGATGGTAGACGTCAACAAGAGTTTTTGGGTATACCCAGGACATGTTGTCCAGCTTGAGAAAGGAAGACAATATTTCATTAGAGAATGGGTAATTAAGAAATATATGGATCACAAATCCCAACTATTTTTACAGAGGACACATCAATTAGGGAGTATTAGGAATTCGTGGATTAGATTGTCAATGGTCAATATTTTGTTTAAAGAAGTAAGCCAAAAACAATGGGTTAGACATACTTTGACATCGCCATTATCATCCCTAGTATACTTTGCATCTTTATCAAAATTTTAGGATGGAGGATTGTAAGTCCTCTTGGACTCCTATTACCTAAGGCCTAAAAATTTGGGATGATTGCATCATGCCTTTAGTAGATGCAACATTATATCATTCTCTTATGAGAAAACTTATCTATCTTAGTCACACTAGATCTAATATAGCCTTTGTTATCATCCCTTGTTCCAAATATATGCATGCACCCTAAGAGAGTTACTAGGTGATAGCTAAGAGGATTCTCATATACATTAGAGGGGCCTATCAAATGGGTATTCACTACTCCATTGAATTACCTACAATTTTGATAGGTTTTTTAGATGTCATTTGGGCGAGTGATTTGGATTAGCAATGATATACCACAAGATTTGTGTTTTACTAAGTATCTAGCCTAGATTATTGGGGTTCTAGACACCAATACACTTTTACTTTTTCCTCCACATAGGATGAGTATTATGCTACCAATAAAAAAACTAAGCATATTAGGTGGATGCTCATGATTTTAGAGGACATTGATATTCCTTAGAGTTTTCTAGTCACCCTATGATGTGACAATTAAAGCACCATCTAACTTGTTCACAATCTAGTGTTCCATCAATAAACAAAACATGTAGAGATATGGATGCACTTTGTGATATGTCTTCATGTATGTGGGATGCTTGATCCAATTTTTGTGTCTTCATCAAAGTAAGCAACATAAATTTTGACCAAGGTCATGCTTGAGATAACTTTTATGTGCACACAAGAGCTTCTTGGAGTTAGATAATGTTCCTCTTCAAACCCATATATACCACTCCAACTCTTCATTGTCTCAATAGATTGTTGATGCTTCACATTGTATCCAAATCTTGGTGAATACACTTTTTTTAACTCAACTCAAATTTTATCTTTTGATTGCATATTTTCCTATTTTTGTTACATTCAATGTCACAAATTTCAACACTACCTCCTTTCATATTGAATGAGAAAATATTAATTCTATAATTTCTAAGTGAGATAAAATTATTCTTCATCTCTACCTTTGTAAAATTGTTTGTGTATTAATCTTTTGAAATGTAGTGCTTCAATAAAAATAATTTTTTAAAATTAATTCTCTAATACAAATGATGCCTCAACTTAATGTGCTTTAATATTGTATAAAAAACAAGATTTTTAATCATTACACTCATGTTGTCACAAAATTATAGTTCTTCCTTATTTCTTTTCACTAGGATCTGCCTCAACTATAGTACTTTTGTACTTGTAGATGTCACTACTATATACTATGCCTCTATTATTATTATTCTTGTTTTTTTATTTTTATTTTATATGGTTGAATCGGTAGCCACCATGAATCCGAGTAGACTATCCAAATTTTATGGCCACCACAAAATTCTATGTTGTCCACCCCATAAGCCACCACACAAATCTCTTTGTAGTCTGCCCCTATAACTACCATGCCACGTTCATTTTAAAACTTTTATGCCATTGAAAGCATTAGGAAAGGGATAAGAATTCAGTCTAATGAGGCCTGAGATTTGAACCTTGGACCTCCTCCCTACTTATGGGGTTTGGATGAACCAATTGGTCTACACCTCAGACCTACTATGCCTCTATTGTTGAGAGTGCAATTGCTATATTTATTAGAACTTTAAGTTACCAATATACTTTCTAGTAATAAAATATTTAATGATGTAGGTTTTCTATCATCAATTGATCCTCCCCAATATAAATCATTGTATCCAAAAAGCTCAACCTTATTGGTTAAAATATATTGGATTCCATAATTTAAAGTTCCATTCACTTACCTCAAAATTATTATATTTTCTATCATATGATATTATGATGTCTCACTCATAAATATTTAAACCAAATATACTACATACACAATCTATGGTCTTGTTTTTTTTAAGTACGTAAAGCTAATAATCAAACTTCTATAATTCTTATCATCCACTCTTTCACTTCCATTATACTTACACATTATTTCACCTTATGTAAGTGGGGTAGGAACATATAATTTTCTATGCAATTTTTTTCAACATATCATATACATATTTGAGTTTATAAATGTAGATCCTATCATGTGTTTTATGTACCTTCATTCCAAGAAAATAATGAAGAACATGTGCTTATACTGAGAGGGGGGAGTGAACAGTATAAGATAAAATATTTTTATTTTCAATCCATATGATAACATCGACAATATTAAAGCAATAAGCATAACACAAATCATCACACACATGATAGACATAATTTAATATGGTTCACCCAATATGGGCTACTCCACAAAGAAAATATTCCTTATAAAATTTTCTCAAATAAATTCTCTTGGGAATCCTTTCCCTATTACATTTTTTATGGACCTTTGCCCAAAGGAGACACCAATACCCTAATTAAGTTTGTGGATCTCTATCCATAGGAGAATTCCTTCTCCTTTTCTCTGGTTGATGATACTCTAGAAGACTACTGCCTCCACTGCATTGGCTTGTGGATATCTTTCCACTAAAGACTCATTTCCTCACTTAGAAGACCTTTGTCCCCACTACCCTAGTTATGGATATCTATCCACTGGAGACGAATGTCATATGCTCAGTCACCTCCAAATATTACTCTCATATCTATCTCAAATTTATACTAAACACAGTCCTTCGGCCTAGCACAAATTTTCTCAATCTCTATCTCAAATATGGCACAAAAATATCCTTAAATCTTCATCAAACTCTATCCTCAAATCTATCCTCAAGCATTAACACAAATATTGAATCAATCACAAATCAAATCTACTAGATCTGCCCCAAATATTAACTTAAGGTTTGAAAAAATCAATAAATCAACTCTGCTCACAAGTCTTCTTCAAATACTTGTCTCAAATCTGTCCAACAAGTCCTCAAAAATACTTACATTAAATCTGCTCAACAAGTCCTCACTAGAACTTGTCCAATCTGCTCAACAAGTCTTCACCAATACTTCTCTAAAATCTATATTGTAAGCTTCCACAAAAGATTACTCTACTTAACCAATCACTCAATGAAAGCTTAGTCAATAATGCTTATCAAACAAACCTCACATAATAATGATACTCATTATCTTTCACAAACCCTAGTTCAAGATAGTTCACAACATTACATAACAATGATACTCATGATCTTGCCCAAACCCTAATCATGCATATGAAGACTCATTCAATATTTCCAACAATGCTTATAAAACAAGGTTTTTATCACATAAAAACTTTTAATAAATAAACTCAACAATGCTTATCAAACAATCCTTTTCACTCCAACTTAGCATTCACAACATCCAACAATCACTCACAAAGAAGATGTGCCCATACCTTTTGTTTGATGAAGAATTGACCTTAAAAACCTGTCCTAATCACAATTACTCTTTTTGCCAATCTCAAGGGTTAGGTAGCAAAAACCTTCTCAAAACTTCATTTAATTATTCCCTCAAAATATTTTTACCTAAAAAAACATTAGATATCAATTACACCTTATTACTACTCTCAAATATTTAAACACAATAAGACTTTATTTTAAAATAACATATAAACTCCTCTAAAGTATTATTACTCCATTCAACACTTAATCATCAAAATCACAATATAAAATTTAATTTTCATAAACCTTATATCTCCCTAAAAGCTCATGCCAAACAAACCTTAGAAAAAAAATCATTTTTAAAAATTTAAATACCTTTTTCTCTTGGTGGGAATCGATCCTAGGCTACGTTGCCACCAGTGCCCTAGTTGTGGATTCAACTATCATGTGATCTAGGTGCTCACCTTAGAATAAAGAAGTGCCTTGTGCACTTTATTTCTTCTATTTGGTGCCTAAACCAAAAAACATCCATGCAAAAACTACCGTTGGGATTTGATCACGAGTCCTCTTGCCTTGCCAAAGCCTTTAGTCACAACAACTTGCCACTAGCCCAACCAAACGGTTGGTTATGAGTCTTAGAGCCTCTCTTGTCTTATCCCTTCGTTGGCACCAACAAAATAACAAAAAAATTATCTTCTTCCTTGCACATAAATCATGGAAATCGTAGGCTTGATTATGTTATTTGAACGAAGGTGCCTCCTTTGCAACCAAGGCACATGGTATTTATACCATTGTGCCATCACCATTTTAGACGTCGGTAGAGGGAAATAATGTATGTTGTCGATGCATTAATTTTTCCCTTATAAACCTAACCTTAGGGTTAATTAAATTATATTATAATTTAATTAATAATAAAATTATTATAATTAATTTAATAACTATAAGGTTAATCAAATTAAATTATAAATTAATTTATAATGAAATTATTATAATTAATTTAATTACTTTAGGTCTTACCATTAGACCTTTTAATATTATAATATTATTTTTCTTGGGCCTTCTTATTTCTCTTGTAGACCTTATCTGACCACCTTGAATATTATAATGGGAGATATTATAATATTATTTCCCTTAGTTCTAGAAGCAATATTTCAATTGCAATAATTATTGAGACTGAATCTTGACATCCTTCCTCTTGCACTGCTCACTGAAACTTACTCTTGACATCAATGACAACAAATCTTGCTCATATTTCCAACAATCTCCCCCTTTTTCATTGATGGAAACCCATTTACATTTTACCATTTCTTTTACCTTTTCCTTTTCTGCTCCCCCTGAGAAGCTACTCCTAATTGAATGCTCTCCCCCTAACTCAAATCTCTTGCCCTTTGTCATCAATGGCAAAGGGCCACATTTGGGGCTTGGGGCTAAGAATGAGATTCTTAGCTTAGCCCCTCCCCCACCTCCTTTTGAGTGGTTAATTCTAGGGTGGGAGTAAAAATAATCCCAAATTTTCTTGAAAGTACTCAAAAATATCTTTTAGAAGTGGCTTAGTGAAAATATTTGCAATTTGTTCCTTTGTAGTAACATATTTAAACCTGACTTGCTTATCTATCACTTGCTCTCTCAAAAAGTGATACTTAATCAGAATTTGCTTTGTTCTGGAGTGCATAACTGGATTCTTTAAGATATTTATAGCACTTGTATTATCACACAATATGGGAATAGGATGATCATGTTTTATCTTGAAATCCTCCAGAGTTTGTTTCATCCATAATAACTATGTACAACTGGCAACTTCTAAAAAACATTCTTCCTCTACTGTAGATAAGGACACCGATGCCTGTTTCTTACTTAGCCAAGAGACCAAATAGTCTCCAAGAAATAATGCTCCTCCACTTGTACTTTTTTATCATCAATGCTACCAGCCCAATATGCATCCGTATAAGTCATGAGAGTGAAACTGTCACTCTTGGGGTACCAGATCCCAAATTCCATAGTCCCTTTTAGATACCTGAGAATACTTTTTACTATTGCTGCGTGTGTTTCCTTAGGTGCTGCCTAAAATATTACCACTAATCCCACTTCTTGCATGATATATGGTATTGTAGTTGTGATATATAATAAGTTGTCAATCATAGATCTGTATAATTTTTGATTTGCCTCTAAAGATTCATCATATTTCCTTAACTAACATCTTGTTACCATGGGAACTTATTGGTTTGCAGTCTTCTAACTTGAATTTATTTAGCATCTCTTTTGTATACTTGGTTTTTGAAAGAAACACCCCTTTATTTGATTGTGAAATTTGAAGTCCAAGAAAGAAGGACAACTCACCAAGCATAAACATCTCAAATTCATTCTGCATGCTATTTGAAAATTTCTAACCATATTAACATTCTTTTATCCAAAAATGATATCATCAACATAAACAACCATAATTAGTAAGTCATTACCTTGATTTTTTATGTATAAGTTACTATCCACTATTCCTTTCCTAAAACCCTATTCCTGCAGGTGCTTATCCAATCTTGAATACCAAGCTCTAGGAGCTTGCTTTAGTCCATAAAGTGCTTTGGAGCTTACTTTAGTCCATAAAGTTCTTTCTTTAGTCTGCATACATAGTATGATTTATCAATCAAGTTGAAACCTTATGGCTGCTCAATGTAAACCTCTTCTTCTAAAAAACCATTTGTAAAGGCTAATTTAACATTAATTTGATATACTTTAAATTTTTTGAAGCTTGAAAAGGCTAAGAACATTATGATAGCTTCAAGCTGTGAAATTGGAGAAAATGTCTCATCAAAGTCAAATTTCTCTACCTTTGCATAACCTTTGCACACTAACCTTGTTTTATTCCTGACTACCTGACCATCTTCATTTAAATTATTCCTGAATACCCATTTAGTGCCAATTAAATTTTTACATTTTGGTCATGGAACAAGTTTCCAAGTCTTACTTTTCTCTATATGATCTAATTCCTCATCCATTGCCTTAATCTAGAACTTATCTTCACTTGCCTCATTGAAGTCTTTTGGCTCAATTTTAGATAATAAAGAAAAAATTTCTTATTGAGATGGTGTTATTATCCTTCTCCTTGTTTGTCTCTCCTATGGATTCCCAATGATTAGCTCTTTTGGATGATGTTTATGTACATACCAGGATGGAGTCTTAGGAAAAATTCTTTGTGTTTCTTCCTCTTCTTCATATGATTCCTCATAAAAATCTTCTTGACAACTTCCATCTTCCTGATACACAATTTGTTGAAATGGTTCTCTTGAATCTATCTTCTCATAAACTATTACATTTATACTTTCTCAAATAGTGTGTGTCCTTTTGTTGTAGCATCTATAGGCTTTAATATTAGTAGATTAACCAAGAAAAATACCCTCATCACATCTTGGGTCAAACTTTCCCAATTTTTGTTCTTCCTGTCTTATGCAATACTTCCAAAAACCTTGAAGTGTTTTACAGTGGCCACTCTTCCTTTCCAAAGCTCATATGGAGTCTTGTGATGGTTTACCCTCATTTGAGCCCTAGTGATTATATACACTGTTGTGTTGACTGCTTCCATCCAAAATCCATATAAAATCTTGGACTCATTTAACATAGCTCTAGCCATATTCTCAATAGTCCTATTTTCCATTTTAACTACTCCATTTTGTTGAGGAGTTCTTGCAGCTAAGTATTCTCTCTTGATTCCATGTTGTTCACAGAAATATACAAATTAATTTGAGGTAAAATCTCCTCCTCTATCAAATCTCAAACACTTAATCCTTTTATAGGTTTTATTTTTGACCCATTTTTTAAATACCTTGAATTTGTCAAATGCTTCTGACTTATCTTTAAGGAAGGCTACCCAAGTTATTTTGGAGTAATCATCTATAAAAATATGAAGTAACTTTCACCTTGAATACTCTATGTTTTTGTAGGACCACATAGATCAGTATGTATTAGTTTTAATGGCTCAGATGACATATATCCATTTGATTTGAAACTTGTTCTAGTTTGCTTTCCATGTTGACAAGGTGCACAAATTGTGTTTTGCGGCCTTTTTAGCTTGGGTAAATCTTTGAAAGCGTTTTTATTGCTTATGTTGACTATATTTTCAAAATTCAAATGACCCATTCTTCTATGCCACAACCAAATCTCATCTTATTATGATAGAAAATACTTTTCTCCTTTAATCTCATTAAGCATATAGAGGTTGTTTGGAGTTCTACTTGCATTTGCAATGACATTTCTAGTTTTTGACTTTCTTATCTCAAACCTATCTGGGTGAAATGTAACCATATGACCTTAATCACAAAGTTGGCTTACACTTAGCAGATTGTGTATTAAACCCTTGACATATACTACATTTTTTGTTTTGGTTTTCTCGTTATCTAAACTCAGAGTTCTTTTTCCATAGATTTTTGCTGATCCATTATCACCAAAACACACTGATATTCTATTAGTTTATTTGAGTACAAGATATTTGTCTTTGTCTCCTGTCATGTGTCTAGAGCAACCACTATCAAGAAACCATTGTTATTATTTATCCTGAGCATGAAGAGTTGTTTGAACTAACATTGATCTAGCTTTTTCATCCCCTTTTCTTTCTTTCCTAATTGTTGAAGTTGTATTCTTTTTACTTGACTTAGGCAATACCATTTTGCACCATCTAGCCTTGTGCCCAAGATTATTGCACTTATAACATATAACATCACTATCCATAAGAGGTGCAAAAGAATTGAAATTTCTATTTACATCCTTTTTAACATAACCAGTGCAATGTACAAATCTATGACCATATTTTTTACATGAAAAATAATAGCCATGTAAGAGAGCATGTAACCTATTTCAATGACTTGGAAAATATGGTTGAGTGCTCCTCCTTTTATTGTAATTAACCTTTGTCCATGGTTCTTCTTTTCTTTCTTCTTTTTTAATGTATTTTCCTTATGGAGTATACACGACTTGCTTATATTTGTTTGAAGTCTCTGCTTCTTGAAGACTTGACTCCTCTTTCTATTTTCCAAATGTTATATCTGGTAGTACCTTGGTATTTTTAGCTTCATTCTTAGATAAACAATTTATGCTTCCAATATTTCACATTCTATTTCTCTTGCTCTTAATAGATCTATCATATCCTATTCAATTTTATTTCCCTCTTCTGCATTTATCTTGAGTTCTATGAGACTCTGTAGAAGTTCTATCCTTGCTTCTTCATCTTCTTGAATTTTATCCTTTAAACTTGAGTTTTATTTCTAACCTTTCCAAGGTTATTTATAGTAGCAAAGGATTCCTATTTTATGCCAAACATGGTCTCTTATTAACTCTCTAAAGTCATGTATGTTTCTAATGGATCTTCCTCCAAGCTATTAGTATTTTCATGGAGAGACCCACTCTGATACCAATTTAAGAACATATGATTATACTGAGAGGGAGGTGAACAATTTAAGATAATTTTTTTTGCTTTTTAATCCATATGATAACATCAACAATATTAAATTAGTAAAAATCACACAAAGCATCACACACATGAGAGATATGATTTAAAATGGTTCATCCAATGTGGGCTACTCCACGAAGAAAATATTCCTTATAAATTTTTCTCAAATAAATTCTCTTAGGAATCCTTTTCCTATTATAATTTTTATGGACCTTTGTCCAAAGGAGACACCAATACCCTAATTAAGTTTGTGGATATCTATACACAGGATAATTCCTGCTTATTTTTCTCTGGTTGGTGATCCTCTAGAAGACTACTACCTCCACTGCATTGAATTTTGGATCTCTCTCCACTAAAGACTCATATCCTCACTCAGAAGACCTTTGTCCCCATTGCCCTTGTTAATGGATATCTATCCACTAGAGACTACTATCCTCTACTCAGTCACCTCCAAAGCTTACTCTCAGCTTTATCTCAAATTTGTACTAAACACAATCCTTTAGTCTAGCACAAATTTGTTCAATCTCTATCTCAAATCTGGCACAAATCTATCCTTAAATCTATACCAAAATTTTCCCTCAAATCTATCCTCAATCCTTATCACAAAGCTTGAATTAATCATAAATTAACTCTGCTAGATCTGTCCCAAACCTTAACTCAAGGTTTGAACAAATTAATCAATCAACTCCACTCACAAGTCTTCTTCAAAGACTTGTCTCAAATCTATCCAACAAGTCCTCAACAAGACTTACCTTAAATATACTCAACAAGTTCTCACTAGAACTTGTCCAATATGCTCAGAAAATATTCATCAAGACTTGTCTAAAATCTGTATTGTAAGCTTCCACAAAATCTTACTCCACTCAACCAATCATTCAATGAAAGCTTAGTCAAAAATGCTTATAAAAAAAACCTCACATAACAATGATATTCATTATCTTTCACAAACCCTAGTTCAATATAGTTCACAACTTCACATAACAATGATACTCATGATCTTGCACAAACCCTAATCATGCATATGAAGACTCATTCAATGTTTCCAACAATGCTTATCAAACAAGGTTTTTATCATAAACTTTCACTCAGAAAAACTTTTAATAAATAAAATCAACAATGCTTATCAAACAATCCTTTTCACTCCAACTTAGCATTCACAACATCCAAAAATCACTCACAAGGAAGATGTGCCCATACCTTTTGTTTGATGAATAATTGACCTTAAAAACCTGTCTCAATCATAATTACTCTTTTTGCCAATCTCAAGGGTTAGGTAGAAAAAACCTTTTCAAAACTTCATTCAATTATTTCCTTAAAATATTTTCACCATACAAAACATTAGATATAAATTACACCTTATTACTTCTCTCAAATATTTAAACACAATATGACTTTATTTTAAAATAACATATAAACTCCTCTAAAGCCTTATTACTCCATTCAACACTTAATCATTAAAATCACAATATAAAATTTAATTTTCATAAACCTTATATCTCCCTAAAAGCTCATTCCAAACAAAAATTAGGATAAAAAATAAATTTAAAAAATTAAATACCTTTTGCCCTTGGTGGGAATAAATCCCAGGCTACGCTGCCACCGATGTCCTAGCTACAACTTCAACTATCGCGTGAGCTAGGCGCTCACCTTAGAACCAAGAAGTGCCTTGTGCGCTTTATTGATTCCCTTTGGCACCCAAACCAAAAAATGTCCATGCAAAAACTACCACTAGGATTTGATCGTGGGTCCTTCTACCTTGTCAAAGCCTTAAGTCACAGTCGCTTGCCACTAGACCAACCAGCCGGTTGGTTTGAGGGGTTGTGAAAACCTCATTTATTTTAATGTATTTTTTCAAAAAAATCATTTCCTTCTCTCTTTCAATTTTTTGGGTCCAATAGATATACAATTGAGAGGGTAGTTTACATGGGCATTGCAAAAAATAAAGAGAGGATAAATATTATAGATAGACCGCTAGTGCTAGAGAAGTCATAGGTAGGCTTTCATTCCTAGCAAAGACCTTTAAGCCACCTAACAAAGTTGCAAAAATGGTATAAATTTTCTATTGAATAGGCATGAGAGGATGCCTAGATTGGTTGTGTTGAATAAGAGGTTTGTGTAGGTAAAACCATGATACATATGGATGAACTATCAATATTTATGGATTATTTTTCAAAGTTTAAGGGGTTATAATTTAGCACTTTTATTAATTTTGTCTCTAGGTATCTTAATTTTATGTTCAAAATTTTTTCTTTCCCCCAAATATAAAAAATTGAATTTGAAAAAGTGAATATTCCATGCCTTGTTAGGAAGGATAAAACACATTGGCTTGCATTCATGTCAGCCTGATGTAGGCTTCCATCAATGAGGAGGTAGAAAGGGGATGAAATTATTTTTTATTTTTTTAAATATAATGCTTTGACTTTATCTTTCAAGAGGAGTTCTTGGGGAGATGACTTGCCAAGATAATGTTAAGCCTTGGGGAATAGGAGGTAGTTGATTCAATTCCCCTCAATGTCAAACCTTTTATCATTAATATGACATCAACATGAATGATGTGGCACCCTATGATGACATTAAATCCTATTATGACATGGAAATGGATGACATCACCTCTTTTTAGACCTATGATTACCTAGTAGTGGTGTATAAACAATACATAAGAGTTCATAAATTTATGTAGTAATAAATAGAAGTGACATGGTAGCTACTGCAAGAATCCAAAGGCAACACATGGCAACTCATATGGCTAATATGGCAATCTATATAGGTGACATGATAGACAATGCAAGAGTCCTAAGGTAACGTATGGTAGTTTGTACAACTGACATCACACTTCATATAGATGACATGGCATGAAATATGGTAGTTGATATTGCCATCCATATAGGTGATATGGTGTGACACATGGTAGTTGGCACAAGTGATGATGTGGCTAAAATACTAAGGTGATATATTATAGATGATGTAAGCATTAACATGGTAGTCTCTAATTGGATCAATGTGGTAGGCCATACAATGGCAGACATGGTATGCTATATGCCACTAGATACATATAAATACAAGTTTGAACAATCATTGTTAGCTTTTGAAGAGACTGTAGTATAGGGAATATAACCACAAGATGCAAGATAACTAATATGAGATATATATAAACTATTAGCACAATAATATGCAAGAAAATAATGAAATGAACATCTACAAATAACTCAAAAGTATACCATTAATAAAAGTGATGAAATAGTACAATGCTATATAATGGAGGACATGAACACTCCATGAACATATATGAAAGAACTACATTGTACCATACTACTAAACTATAACACACACTCTCTATATTACTACTCCACTCTATATTTACTACTCCTTAAATCACTCACTATGAGCCCTTTATATAGGAAGATTGATTCTTTAGCCCTTACTCTACTTAGAACTCATATACATGTGGAATACATGCACATTTACAACTTGCACATTGACACTTGTGCATCTATTACATTACTTGAAGTAACTAACTAAATTTACTCTAAACTAAACTCTTATCCTAATTATGTACCAAATGTGTTATATTTACATAACCCAAATGATGTAATATACTCTAACACCCTGTTGTGGTTCATCCACAACACACCCCAGAAGTGGGGACCCACCTTTGTTTTTGCGGGTTTTAGGGAAGATCTCAAAGACCCGGATGCTAAAAATGAAGAAAAGAAGAAAAATGCCTAAGTGTTGAAAGGGTCGCGAAATCGCGACATGTCGCGATATCGCGACATGTCGCGAAATCGCGACCTGTCTCTCCATCGCTGCAAAAAAAATTGAAATCTGTCGCGAAATCGCGACGTGTCGGCAGCAGGACAGAAAAGATGTCACGAAATCGCGACGTGTCGGCAGCAGGACAGAAAATCTGTCGCGAAATCGCGACGTGTCGACAGCAAGACAGAAAGGATGTCGCGAAATCGCGACGTGTCGACGGCAAAGAAAAAAAGGATGTCGCGAAATCGCGACGCGTTTTTTGGAAGCGTACGGAAAGTTGAAAGGGTCGCGAAATCGCGACATGTCGCGATATCGTGACATGTCGTGAAATCGTGACCTGTCTCTCCATCGCTACGAGTTGCCGAGAGGAAGCACAAGGTTGAAGGTGGTAGCGAATCGCTACCACTTCGTGAAGCGGAGGCCCGAAGGAAAAGTGGTAGCGAATCGCTACCACTTCGTGAAGCGGAGGCCCGAAGGAAAAGTGGTAGCGAATCGCTACCACTTCGTGAAGCGGAGGCCCGAAGGAAAAGTGGTAGCGAATCGCTACCACTTCATGAAGCAGAGGCCCGAAGGAAAAGTGGTAGCGATATCGCTACCACTTCGTCGAAGGAAAAGTGGTAGCGAATCGCTACCACTTCGTGAAGCGGAGGCTCGAAGGAAAAGTGGTAGCGAATCGCTACCACTTCGTAAAGACAAAGGCTCGAAACCAAAGTGGTAGCGATATCGCTACCACTTCATCGAAGGAATGCTCGGAACCAAAGTGGTAGCGATATCGCTACCACTTTTTGAAAGGAATGCTCGGAACCAAAGTGGTAGCGATATCGCTACCACTTTTTTGAAAAGAAGAGAAAGCAAAGTGGTAGCGATATCGCTACCACTTTTTTGAAAAGAAGGCAAAGCAAAGTCGGTAGCGATATCGCTACAACGAGCTACGACGGGCGTACGGACCAAGAACACGTCGCGATATCGCGACATGTCACGATTTCGCGACATGTCGCGTTATCGCGGCTAGGAAACAGAAGAGGCCAAATGCAAATTCTGCCGGGATTTCCGAGGGAAAGCGTTACGAAAGGTGCAGGAGACGCAGGACACATGGCAGAAATGACAGAACCAGAGTAACGTTTCATAACAACAGTTACTGGCCGCAGAGATCGAGCGTTACGATTGCATGCAAGGGTTAGAATACCAAAAGGCGGGAATTGAAGCGAAGGGTCCCGGGAGTCGAAACGAAGCGTCATGGAGCAGCCGAGAACACGCGACAGAAAGGTTAAATAGCAGAAGTGTAGATGGATACGAGGCTGGAGATTGTAACAAAAAAGCATTACTTATTGAAATAAAGGATTTTTCTTTGGTAACACGACTTTTGTGTGTAAAATCAAAAGGAGATCGAAGCCAAAACTATTGTTTTACTGTCAATATTTCCGTTGCATCATTTTGTCTTGTATCTATTTCGTTTACGCCATGGGATGGGTTACGATAGGTGAATGGTAGAATGATGCAGTTATATTCTTTTCCTTAGAGTCTTGCATCTGATCTGATTAGATTGTGTGTTAGTACGGATCTGATCGGTTGGGTTGTTTTGGGGATTTCATCTCTTAACTTGGGATTTTGCGGGGAGGAGATCGTGAACCATTTTAATATCCTTCATTATTTTCCAGGTGATTCAAAATAACGGTTTCTGTTTTATTCCTTGATATGCTTAATTTCATGTCAGAGACTAACACTGAAATAACAGAACTATTGAATATAGATAAAACGAACAAGTTAACCTTAGAATAAATTGTGAATATTAGAACATCAAAAGGATTTTTGTTTATTTTTTTTTGATTAATCAAACAAGTCAAGATTACAAAGTTCATTAAGAATCAACAAAGGCCCCTTGTTAACAACTATCTGCAGGATTTTGAGTTATTCTAGGATATATCAGTTGCATGTATTAAATTGAATTCATTTTTTATATATGTAAAAGTTGTTTCACAAAGAAACTTGGAGAAATAATAAAAGGAAGGAAAATAAAATAAATTATTTCTTTGCAAGAAAGAGTCTTTTGTTCGAGACTCTAAGTTGCGTGTTATTATTTGTAATATGACAAATTAACGCTCAACATTTTGGCGCTAGAAGGAGGGCCTTCTGTATTGCTTTGCAATTTTGATTTGTTCTAACAATTAACGTGGGTAGTTTTGTTTCCACCTATTGTGCTTGCAGGTATAACATTTAGACATTTTATACGGCAGCAGAGTTGAGAAATCTTTTAGAGTCCTAGAGTTTCCAAGCTGGCCCAACCTGAGTACATTGCTACTAGGTCTAAAACCACAGGGGAAACTATCTTCCAAAGTCTTTCTCCCACTGCTAGGAGGCCGAAAAACAAAACATTAGAAGTTGAAATACCACCCAGTATACTTGAGTTAGGGATTTCTTTGGACTCAAGTGCCTTTAGTGGGCCTGAACCCTTAAGTTCAAGTGGGATAGTAACACCAGTTGTATCTGTCTCCACAGTTCCAAGAGTTCCAATTGTTCCCACGGGGTTGACACCTTTGATTAACATGGCCCAACAACAACAACAACAACAGCCACCTGCCCTTTGGTATGGTGCTCAGAGTTCCCCTTTAGATATTCCCGGGGCAGTCCACGACTTGCCTAGAAACATTGAAAGGGGATTACCCAAATTCATTCATGATGGTCCAACAACAGTAGAAGATCATGTCCAAATCTATAAAGATTACATGTTTAGGCAGGGGGTTACTCACGAGGATGTTGCCTGTCGAGTTTTCCCTGCTAGTCTAGACCACATTGCTAACGAATGGTATCGAAATTTGCCAGCAGGGTCCATAACTTCATGGGCCCAGCTAGAAACTACGTTCATAGGTCAATTCAGACAGTTAGTAGATCCCTCCATGACATACAATTTCTTCGTATCTTGCAAAAGACAAACCAATGAACCCATTCGAGCGTTCAATCAGAGATTTCAAAAGCTATATACGAATGTGACTCGTCACTTTGCGGTAGACCCTGCAATTGCCTTGCAGCTATACTTCGGAGCCTTAGATCCTTTAACATCTTTGTTGACTAGAAGGAACCCTCAGGTTACAACCCTTCCTTTGGCTTATGCAGAAACAATGACTCTCGAACAACAGATGAACTTGCCAGGCGCAGGATTGTCTCAATTGACTGGGATGGGACAATATGGCCCATACAGCCAATTTGCCATGATGAACCAGGTAGTAGCACCACAGGCTCCGATGTTGAACAACTTCCAAACACCCACCCAAGTTACGCCATTGTCAGGTTATCCGAATGCTGTTGTTCAAGCACAGAGTTTGATTCAAAATAACTCAATGGGTTTGCATGGGTTCGGTATGGGCAATAATCTGTTGACCATGTCGGGGTTTGCTCCAATTAACATGCCAAGCTCAGCAACTTATCCAACAATCACTCCCATTCAAAGTGTGAATCCGGGATGGAATCCACCTGCCCAAACTCAAGCCATTCAAAATGGGAATCCGGGATGGAATCCACCTGCCCAAACCCAAGCCATTGTACCCAGTCCAGAGGTGGCTAATGCAGCCAACACAACTGGACCTGCAATTGCAGTACCTCAACCACAAGGGTCCGAAGCGGCCATAGAAAATATGAAAGAAACGTTGGCCAAGGTGTTGGTAACGGTGGGGAATGTCAATAAAAAAGTTGATCAGGCCATGGGCCATAACCGACCTCACAATCATAGAGGAAAAGGAATGTATAACACGCAGCCTAACAACGGGCGGGTACCCAATCCCGTTGCCAACCAGGTAGACATTTCGGAAGGCTGTGGAGATGCGAGGATCTTGTGATAATGATTGCCCGCACTGTGGCCACGTGAAACCGGAGTCTATGCTAACGGAGGTCATACATTCCCATGAAAATGAAGAAGAGGAGGATGTAGAATTTTTTGGAAGCGAAGATGAAGAAGCTTTGGAAGTTCATACAAATAAACGTTTTGGGAAAGCAAATCACAAATATTACACTAGGAGTTCTAAAGAGCCCAAAACTTCCTCTGCTCCTCCTAATAATCAATTACTCCCTCCTGACCCTAAAGGAGATGTCAATCCCCCTCCTCCATCGAAGGTCGAAAAGTCTAAGATGATGCAAAACTTGCCAAATCCAGAGAAAAGCTCACTTACGATTTGGTGGAAGATATGAAGAAGAATAGGGCCAATGTATCGATGTATGACATGGCCCGATTATTAGGCCAAGAAGTGAGTTCACCAAAAGGATTAAATCCATCTGCACAAGTTCATGAAGCTAAAAGTGTTGAGTCCCAAGTGGTTGTACAAAAAGAAAAATGAGATATACCTCCCTTTTTGGTAACCATTAGAATTGCAAGTAAAAACTTGCACAATTGTTTAATAGACTCAGGGGCCTCGGCTACTATCATGCCCTTAGAAATCTGTAAAATATTGGGACTTACACCAAAGCCTTCTAGGAGCAGGGTGGTGCAGTTGGACAAGTCAACCATGGAGGCAGTAGGAGAGCTGGGTGATGTGCATATTCAAGTCAATTCAGAACCCAGAATTCAACAGCGCATAGACATTTTGGTGCTCGATATTCCTATCAAATATGGCATGGTATTGGGAAGAGATTGGAGTAAGAACCTAAACGGTTACATTGTGACAGACTCTTCACACATGTGGCTACCTTGGAGGGGAGTGGCCAATCAAATTCGAATTGACAGTGAACCCCGACTCAAAGAGATGATCACAGATTACAACAAGCCGAACGAGATCCAGTACATTGAAGCTGAGTTGGGAGCATACTGTTTGGACATAGAAGCACTCGAAAATACCCATGATGAAAGGATGGGGCACAACTTTACTGAAGGACATCAAGACATTTGGACCTTAAGATTTGATGGATCCAGGTCCAGGACAAGGAGCGGGAGCCGGTGTTGAATTGTCATGTTCGGACCGAGGAGCCTATATTCGCTGCATACGGACTGCGGTTCCACTGCCACCAACAATATGGCGAGAATATGAGGCTTTGATTCTTGGACTACAGCTGGCCATTCGGAAGAAAATTAAATATATCAAAGTCCTTGGTGATTCGGAGCTGGTGGTGAAACAAGTGAGGGGACAATACATATGTAAGGATATGCGGCTAGGCTTTACCGAACAAGGGTCAGATATTTAATAGATGAGTTCGACGCCTTTAACATTTCTATGATCTCGAGAAAGGGCAATCGTCTGCGAGACTCCCTAGGCTGTAGCGACGAGTATGTTGAAGCCAGTGGACCATAAGAAATGCAAGAAGTTCTCTATAGAGTTGGTCCCTTGTCCCTCTATACCAGATAATGTTACGAACTTCCAAGTATTTGATAGTGACAGGCACATATTTCATTTTGTCACTAATTTTGGTATATTTGAAAAGCAGTACATAGATGAAGAAGAAAGGGACGTAGAGGAGGTAGTTTCGAAAGATAAAAATCCTGTAAAAAACAACCGGATGCCTGATGAGATAGCTTCATTAGAAAAAATCTTTGATATCGGAAGCAAACCAAGAAAAGGTAAAAGGGTTCCATCTCCTGGAGAGGCCTGTGATTTGGTTAACATTGGAAGTGCAAAAAATCCCCGGGAGGTATTCATAGCAAAAGCATGTACCAAGCAGGAGAAGGATTCCATAGCAGATGCATTAAAAGAATACATAGATTGCATTGCTTGGAGTTATAAGGAGTTGAAAACCTATGATGAGAATGTCATAATGCACACGATTCCACCTGAAGCCAGAGTCCAAGCCCTTCAGGCAAAGACAAAGGCGAGTTAATCCATTATTAGAGCCCTTGATAGAGAAAGAGGTGAAGCGACTGTTAGAAGCTAAGATCATCTTTCCCGTTAGGCATTCCACGTGGGTTGCTAACCTAGTCCCTGTGAGGAAAAAGAGTGGAGAAATAAGGTTGTGCATTGATTTCAGAAATCTCAACAAGGCATCCCAAAAGGACAACTACCCGTTACCCACCATCGATGAAATACTCCAAAAGGTAAACGGGTCGGAGATGATGTCATTCCTGGATGGTTATTCGGGATATAATCAGGTCCTTATCCATCCTAGTGATAGGATGAAGACTGCTTTTACGACAAAATGGGGCACCTTTGCATACAGGAGAATGCCCTTCGGACTATTGAACGCAGGTGCCACTTTCCAGCGAGCTATGGATTTTGCTTTTAAGGGGCTTATTGGTAAGTGCATCATTGTCTACGTCGATGACATTCCTGTATTTTCTAAGAACAGGGAAAGCCATGTCAAGGATCTTAAGAAAGTCTTTCAAAGATGCAGGGAACATGGTATATCTCTCAACCCAAAGAAGTGCATCTTCGGGGTAACAGAAGGAAAAACTGTTGGGACATATAATATCTAAGGATGGAATTTCCATTGACCTTGAGAGAATAGAAGCCATACAGCAAATTCCTCGTCCCAATAGCAAGAAGGGGTTGAGATCATTCTTCGGAAAGATCAATTTTGTCAAAAAATTTATAGCAGATTTTGCAGAGATAGCAAGACCTTTGAACGACATGCTAAAGAAAGAGGTCCAGATCATTTGGAAAGATGAAAGGATAGAGGCTTTTGATAATATCAAGGATGCGATTTCTAAAGCCCCGGTTTTGGTGAGTCCCGATTATACGAAGCCTTTCTATATCTACACATTTGCTTCAGATCACTCCTTTGCGAGTGTTTTAACTCAGAAGAGTGAAGGCAGCATTGAAAATCCCATTGCTTTCCTGAGTAGTCCTCTCAAAGATGCGAAACTAAGATATTCTACCCTAGACAAGCAAATGTATGCACTGGTTAAGACTGTAAAAAAGTTCAGGCACTACATAGTCCACAATAGGGTCTTTGCTATCGTCCCAGATCCTGCTGTCAAAGCCATGTTCATTCAGAATGAATTAGGTGAGAAGCGTGGTAAGTGGGTTTCAACTTTGCAGGAATTTGATCTGGAGATTCAATCGATGAAGATAGTGCGGGGGCAAGGGTTAGCCAAGGCAATCGCAGAGCAGGATCTCGCAATTCCTTGTCAACATTATGAAGTCGCTGATGTAACCAAGGAGGAGTGGTATGCAGATGTGGTGTACTATCTACTAAATGGTAGGTGTCCATCACTTTTGAATGCTACTCAGCACAGAGCCTTGCGTTTGAAGTCTGCTAATTTTTTGGTTAGATCTGGCACATTATACAGAAAGAACCATGAAGGTATTTACCTTCGTTGCGTTGATCAAGAGGAGGCAGTGCGAATACTCGAAGAGTTTCATGGTAAACATGGGACAGGGCATGGGTCTGCCAATGCCACAGCCCATCAAATCCTCAGAGCCGGTTATTATTGGCCTCAACTATTCAAGGATGCCCATTCTCATGTGAGGTCATGTCACATATGTCAAACTGCAGCCAATAGGGATAGAAACGCTGCCATGCCTTTACAGTCCGTAATCGAGTCCATACCTTTCGCGCAATGGGGCCTGGATTTTATTGGGATTATCAGCCCCAATTCCTTCGATACTCACAAATATATTATGACGGCTACGGACTATTGCACGAGATGGACCGAAGCTATCCCCACAAAGAATGCTACTCGAGAGGTGGTCATTAGATTTTTAGAAGATAACATTGTCACTAGATTCGGGATGCCTAACTCCATCGTAAGTGATAATGGTTCGGCCTTTTCCTCTCTGGAGTTTGCTAATTGGGCATTTGATAACAGCGTGAGTTTAAAGTTCTCCTCCAATTATTACCCGCAGGGTAACGGATTGGCCGAGTCATCCAATAAGAATCTGTTGACTGTCATAAAAAAATTGTTGGAAAGGAATCCGTGGGACTGGCACAATAAGCTTAAGTTGGCCCTTTGGGCTGACAGAATCAGAGTCAAAGAAGCAATAGGGACATCTCCTTACCATCTGGTTTATGGACAAGATCCCATTTTTCCTGCAAATCTCGGATTACAAACGCTGCACTTCATGAAAGATTATTTTGGAACTAATGATAAACTTGAGTCTAGACTAACGCAATTAATGCGCTTGGATGAAAAAAGGGATGAAGCTATGCTTCATTTTAGTAAACACCAAGACATTGTAAAAATATGGTTTGACAAAAGGTCTAAGGCCAAGGCGTTTAAAATTTCAGATTTAGTACTGTTATGGGACAAAAGACATGAGAAGAAGGGGGAACATGATAAATTTGATTACCTTTGGTTAGGTCCCTACCAGATTTCGAGAGATCCTAGGGGAAAATAGTTTTAGACTAAAAACCTTGGATGGAAAGGATTTGGCACTACCTATCAATGGGTTGCACTTGAAGCATTACTTTCAAGCATGAGGTAGTTGGGGGTTTTTTTTTTTTTTTTTTTTTTTTTTTTTTTTTTTTTTTTTTTTTTTTTTTGTGTGTTTTTTTTTTTTTTTTTTTTTTTTTGTTTTTTTTTTTTTTTTTTTTTTTTTTTTTTTTTTTTTGGGGGGGTGTTTGTTTTTTGTGTGTGTGTTGGGGGGTATTTTTTTTTTTTTTTTTTTTTTTTTTTTTTTTTTTTTTTGGGGGGGGTTTTTTTTTTTGTTTTTTTTTTTTTTTTTTTTGGTTTTTTTTTTTTTTATTTTGGGTTTTTGCGTTTGTGTGCAGGTTGGACATTTAGGCGGTGGTGTTCCTTTGATTTCCTTTTCATTGCTTTTAAAAAAAAAAAAAAAAAAAAGGGGAATAAAAGCTTGATGTTGAACACATGCCTAAGATTGGGAGAATATGAAACATTGGAATCATGTTGTAAGAGCTCCACATGTAATACAAACAGTTAATTTAGATCATTTGAAGCTTGTGATGCATGAAAAGGTCGGTTTTGCATGACAAATCATCTCATTTGCAATTCACGAAATAATGCATTCATGTTCCATCTCACTTTCCATACATTTTCACCGTAGTGGCATATGCATCTTAGGTGCAATTCATTTGAGTATGTTGAATCCTCTTAGGGTTATGTTATAACATAAATTTAAGTAAATCCTAAGGTTGGAAACCGAGTCTTGAAGTATCTAGGACCAAGCACGTTTCATACATTAAAAAGGATCTTGAGCAAAATGATCAAAACCTAACTTGGAGGAAAAGGTTGGGCGAAAATGGTTTTCATGTCTATCCTATTATGCAACATGATCCTAAAAACAGTGGTTTTGACCACTTCCATAGAGCTTAAAGCCTAAAATCGGAGTAGTAAGGATAGGGTTAAATTCTCATCTCGGTTGGTTGAGAATCTAATTCCCCAAAGCTTTGATTGGACCCACATGGAGTAGTAAGGATAGGGCATAAATTCTCATCTCGGTTGGTTGAGAATCTGATTCCCCAAAGCTCTTATATTTCATTTCGTATTAAATCTTAGATTGTAAGGATCGTACTATTTGTCCTCTGCAAAGGATGGGTAGTCATCCCCAAGGTTTAAGTAACAAGATTAATATTTTCCATTTACATTTAAAATCTTGGGTTGTAAGGATCGTACTATTTGTCCCTAACCGGGATGGGTAGTCATCCCCAAGGTCCAAGAAGTAAAATAAATAAATTTTTTCCATCTCATCCTTATATTGGATTGTAAGGATCGTACTACTTGTCCTCTGCAAGGGATGGGTAGTCATCCCCAAGGTCCAAAGAAATGGAGATAAGTTTTGGATTATGGGGTTAGATAGGCCCATGCATGACATCATGTCTTGCCTAAAAAGTAAGACCACTGATTGTCTAGAGGGTTAGACTAGCATGACCATTTCTTCCATAATTGGTTTAGTTATTTTGCTCAAAGTGAGGTAAAGAATTCTAAATCAGAATAGTAAGGATAGGGTTAAACTCTCATCTCGGTTGGTTGGGAGTCTGATTCCCCAAAGTTCTGATTTCACATCCACTTGCACATGGGTTCAAGATAGTAGGGACTCATAACCAACTTTGGGATATAATGAACCGTTCACTAGTGGATCCTAAGAGGGTTTGGCGAGTCTTGAATGTTTGCACATAATACTACAAGAGTGACTATGCATTTTCTCATGGCATATTCGGTAGGATACACAAATCATTCACAATTTCGCATATGCATTCATGCAAAACCGATGATGGAATGTGGATCAAATTCAAATGATAAGGAAAGGAATTCATTGCACACACCGAGCTAATACTTGATGATTCTAATAATTCATGTACTTCTGATTTTGGGCATTAGTTATATTGATTATGGGCTAACCCATGTTTTCAAATTTGTGATTTATGTTAGGTTGGGTTCTTACTAAAATGCTCAAGAGCATTTGACAATAGAGTCGCCATTTGTTGTGGTTCATCCACAACACACCCCAGAAGTGGGGACCCACCTTTGTTTTTGCGGGTTTTAGGGAAGATCTCAAAGACCCGGATGCTAAAAATGAAGAAAAGAAGAAAAATGCCTAAGTGTTGAAAGGGTCGCGAAATCGCGACATGTCGCGATATCGCGACCTGTCTCTCCATCGCTGCAAAAAAATTGAAATCTGTCGCGAAATCGCGACGTGTCGGCAGCAGGACAGAAAAGATGTCACGAAATCGCGACGTGTCGGCAGCAGGACAGAAAATCTGTCGCGAAATCGCGACGTGTCGACAGCAGGACAGAAAGGATGTCGCGAAATCGCGACGTGTCGGCGGCAAAGAAAAAAAGGATGTCGCGAAATCGCGACGCATTTTTTGGAAGCGTACGGAAAGTTGAAAGGGTCACGAAATCGTGACATGTCGCGATATCGTGACATGTCGTGAAATCGTGACCTGTCTCTCCATCGCTACGAGTTGCCGAGAGGAAGCACAAGGTTGAAGGTGGTAGCGAATCGCTACCACTTCGTGAAGCGGAGGCTCGAAGGAAAAGTGGTAGCGAATCGCTACCACTTCGTGAAGCGGAGGCTCGAAGGAAAAGTGGTAGCGAATCGCTACCACTTCGTGAAGCGGAGGCTCGAAGGAAAAGTGGTAGCGAATCGCTACCACTTCGTGAAGCGGAGGCCCGAAGGAAAAGTGGTAGCGAATCGCTACCACTTCGTGAAGCGGAGGCCCGAAGGAAAAGTGGTAGCGAATCGCTACCACTTCGCAAAGACAAAGGCTCGAAACCAAAGTGGTAGCGATATCGCTACCACTTCATCGAAGGAATGCTCGGAACCAAAGTGGTAGCGATATCGCTACCACTTCTTGAAAGGAAGGCTCGGAACCAAAGTGGTAGCGATATCGCTACCACTTTTTTGAAAAGAAGGCAAAGCAAAGTGGTAGCGATATCGCTACCACTTTTTTGAAAAGAAGGCAAAGCAAAGTCGGTAGCGATATCGCTACAACGAGCTACGGCGGGCGTACGGACCAAGAACACGTCGCGATATCGCGACATGTCACGATTTCGCGACATGTCGCGTTATCGCGGCTAGGAAACAGAAGAGGCCAAATGCAAATTCTGCCGGGATTTCCACGGGAAAGCGTTACGAAAGGTGCAGGAGACGCGGGACACGTGGCAGAAATGACGGAGAACCAGAGTAACGTTTCATAACAACAATTACTGGCCGCGAGAGATCGAGCGTTACGATTGCATGCAAGGGTTAGAATACCAAAAGGCGGGAATTGAAGCGAAGGGTCCCGGGAGTCGAAACGAAGCGTCATGGAGCAGCCGAGAACGCGCGACAGAAAGGTTAAATAGCAGAAGTGTAGATGGATACAAGGGCTGGAGATTGTAACAAAAAAGCATTACTTATTGAAATAAAGGATTTTTCTTTGGTAACACGACTTTTGTGTGTAAAATCAAAAGGAGATCGAAGCCAAAACTATTGTTTTACTGTCAATCTTTCCGTTGCATCATTTTGTCTTGTATCTATTTCGTTTACGCCATGGGATGGGTTACGATAGGTGAATGGTAGAATGATGCAATTATATTCTTTTCCTTAGAGTCTTGCATCTGATCTGATTAGATTGTGTGTTAGTACAGATCTGATCGGTTGGGTTGTTTTGGGGATTTCATCTCTTAACTTGGGATTTTGCAGGGAGGAGATCGTGAACCATTTTAATATCCTTCATTATTTTCCAGCTGATTCAAAATAACAGTTTCTGTTTTATTCCTTGATATGCTTAATTTCATGTCAGAGACTAACACTGAAATAACAGAACTATTGAATATAGATAAAACGAACAAGTTAACCTTAGAATAAATTGTGAATATTAGAACATCAAAAGGATTTTTGTTTATTTTTTTTGATTAATCAAACAAGTCAAGATTACAAAGTTCATTAAGAATCAACAAAGGCCCCTTGTTAACAGCTATCTGCAGGATTTTGAGTTATTATGGGATATATCAGTTGCATGTATTAAATTGAATTCATTTTTTATATATGTAAAAGTTGTTTCACAAAGAAACTTGGAGAAATAATAAAAGGAAGGAAAATAAAATAAATTATTTCTTTGCAAGAAAGAGTCTTTTGTTCGAGACTCTAAGTTGCGTGTTATTATTTGTAATATGACAAATTAACGCTCAACACACCCCCATTTATTATATTCTTTGGGTATTGAAGACTTTAGTCTTCAATATGGATCTTTGATCTCTAGATGTTCTTCAGCTTGATTTGGTCCTTTGTGTTATCTTCAGTTTACATTGCACCGTAATCTTCCTTGGTTTGGTTCCTCTTCTTCTTCTTTACTTGTGTTTTTGGAGTCATTGCTTTCATAGGTAGAAGTACTATTGTTTGATTCTTGCAAAGGTGTCTTCTCTTTGCATTTGTTATTTTTATCATTTTCAAGGCTCTGTATAGAAGCTTCTAAAAAAACACTTAAGTCATCATGATAAGATATTGAGTTAGTAGAACTTGATGTACCAATACTGCATGAGAATTAAAATATCTTCTCTAGGTATGATTCATCCATTTTTATTTTTAGTTTAAGTAATTCTTATAGCATTTGAATGTAAGTAATGTTATATATAATATGTAACCAAATTCTAAAGAAATTTGAATGTCACTCTTTCCATTATCAATTGCTTTAGTGAGTCGAGTATGAAAATAACATTCCATGGTTTGAAAGTTATCTTTTAAAGATTTTATATGTAAATTTTTTATTACACTTTTTATGACACTTAATCTTTCCCTTCTAATAGTGTTGTTCATATCATTGTTCAATGTATTCTTTGAGGTAGACATATTTCTTAGTTTTAAGAACACTTTTGTTAAATCCTTTGTAGTAGACCGCCTTATGACTCCCTAGTTTAAAGTATGTGAACTACTTTGATAAAACCTTTCAAGACTTAGATTTTGTAGAATTCCTTATGTCTCCCTAGTGATTGGAATAAGATATAAGCTTAATAGAGTGCTTAGTAAATAATAGTTCACCTTTTGAGTTGATTTTGTAATGTTTTGTAAATCAACTTCTATTTCACCTTATCTCTCATAATGAACTATGCACTTATTGTTTTGAAGTTCTCTATGGTTGGATTTTTTTAGTATGAGTATGAGTATGAGACAAGAGTAAAATAATTCCAACTCCTTTAAATAAATGATGAAATTCCTTTTATAGCTCTTAATATCCAATAATTTAATAATTCTAAATTCCAATAAACTATTTTTATGTAGTATGACTTATACCTTCCGAATTTTTAAATATTAGAAATTGATAATAATATTGTTTCCAAAGTAGTAACCCTTATAACTCCTATGTTTAATTGTAAATATTAAAATGATTTTATATCAACTAAATTATTTGAAATAACATAAACTCTTTTATATGCTTTCAATTTTCCAAGGTTTATTTTCAACTTGAAATGAATATAGTTTCAACCTTAAAACATACTCCTTATTACTCCTTTACTGAAAGCAAACTTGATTAATATAAGAATTTACCTTATAACATTGTATTCTCCTTACTAAGTGAGCATTGTAAGTCTTCAATGATGGACGTATGACAATAGTTGCAGCACATACGAATTCAAGCTTCAACGCTCCTTTGACTCGTCAGATGTGTGATGGATTTAAAATCTTAAACATACCTTGATCTTGCTGCTAATTTGTTTTAGCTATCCTTAACTTATCTATGTTAATGCTTGCTTTGAATGCTCGTCTATCACTCTAAGTTTCTCCCTACGAACTCTATTAATGCAATGGCTATAAATATGCTTCGCTTGTCCTCAAATGAGTGCCAAGTGGCACTAAGCATTACCCAAAATGCTTGGTATCCTCCTTTGGTTGCATGCCACTGAATATGAATCATTTGAAGATGTTATGTAATGTGGTGTAATCCTGGCTATAACTCCTGAGAGCAATTCTCTTCTTGAATTTTAGGAGTAATTATGATGAGCATTTATTTGACGAGCACTTCTTCCTTCTTGACTGCAAGCTTTCGAACAAGAGGATTCTCTTAAAATGTTGTGCCAAGTGGCATAATATATGTTCATTTTTAAGAAAAGTGTTATTATCATCATTGCATACACACTTGCCTTCACCATTCCAAATCCTTAAAACCTCTTCAATGCTTATTATTTCCAACTATTTGTAAGATTTATTTGCATCCTTCATGATAACAAAGAGTGAGATGGATCCTCCTTTTCTCCAGTGAATATGGATGATGTATTATCACAAGAATGGCTTTAGCTATCAAGCATTGTAATGAAGGTTCTTAGCTGGTACTTATTCCATGTTGGAGCTTTATAAACACTTATATTTAATGTAGCTAGTGCTTTGTTACCCTTAGTATTTATCTACTTTCAGTGAGTTTTGGATTCTTACATAGGAATATTGATGTTGCAGATTACTTGCTACTTGGGTGCTGAGTTGGTGTCTTGGTACACATTGGTGATGTGGGTATTGAGCCTTTCAGACTGGCTCTAATCTAAAGTATCTTGATTATGATTTCACCTACCTAGTGATGGATTTTGAGCCTTCTAGGATGGCTCCTCTTCAAGCACCTTTGTTGGTGCTGATTACTGATGTTGAGCCCTTTAGGATGGCTCATCTTCAAGCACCTTTGTTGGTGTTTTTCCTCTACTAATGACAACCACTTGTAGACATAGAGGATAGGCTACTTAGGGTGTCCTTAAGACACTTTTCCTTTTGTATATTTTGAATATAATAGTAGAGATAAAGTTGGTGCTTGTATGTCCTTGTAATACTTTCTGATTTGCACTTGAAACTTGAGACTCTCTTGGTCTCTTTTTGTAGCTCTTTTCACTAATTGTAATGGTGGATTTATTCTTCACACCTTAGAGGAATATTACCCTATTTTGGTGGCTTCTCTAGGCCAAAAAATATTGTAGGTTTAGTGCACCAAATAGTGTCTCTAGACACTTTGATATGAGCTGATTTGTGCACTTTGGTTATTCACTCACACTTAACAACCAATGCACATAATAATCCTTTAAGAGTAATAAGTTTAATATAGTTACAAGTAACTAAAATAGTGCAACAATAATCTCACCTTATTTCTCCTTGTAAGATGCACTAATAGTAACTCTTAAAGATATTTCAAATGCACTAATAATCTTTGCAACTGAATGTAGTCTTCTTTGTTGTAACTAGATAATAGGAAGATGATAAAATGTATCTAACTCCTATTAATGTGCAGGTATAAACCTTAATAAAAACTTTCCTCTGCACTTATCCTGAATACTACAATGATACATTTTATTTGCAGCTTTAAAAATCTTAACAATGTGCTCAATAAAACTAAATAATTAACTGAATATAAGTGTTCATAAAATGAACCCTTTGCACCTAAGTTTTTTTACCTTTAAGATCTCTAAAGATGAAGGATTTCTAGGTGATTAAATTCACCTTATTGTTGCATTTAACTGGATAGGTTTTGTAGCTATTCTTGGCTTATGAAATAACTCTTTAACTCACCTTTTTTGCAACTCTAAAAAACCTCTTACTTGCTTCCCTTTAACTATAGTAGGTGATTTGATTAACCTTCAGGATGTATCCTGGAACTCTAGATTTCTATAGTTAGTAATGTTGTCCTGATTGCTACCTCTTTTGTAGTCAATATTTGCACTAAAATGATGTTCTTGAAACTCAAAAATATGGTAGGAAAATCTCCCAAATCACAGCTGATTTTTCCTTCAAGAACCCTTTAGTATTTTTTGTAGATTCAGCAAACCCATATCTCCAAATGAGTCTTTTAGCCTTAAAATATAATCTTCAAACCTTTTAGGCTTGGTTGAAAAGTTCGGCTCCTATTCTCCTTCAATATCCTTGTTGTATTCTAAATTAAATCCAGGGCTTCTTCTCAAGAATCTAGAAGTCTTGAGGTATTATGAATTTTGTCTAATTTATTGACAAATATTTCTCTCTTGGGTTTGTTGTCATATGGTGACAATTATTCCAAGTTCTTTACTATCAGAACTTCTCCTTAGTAGTAAATTTATTCAATGAGTTCTTCTAAGAACTCATTTAATGGCTTTCTCTTGATATCCTTTAATGAGGCTCACCAAACCTCCTTATTTCTCCTTGAGACCTCACCAAGATCTTCAATCTCACAACTCTTTGGTTCAACTTGTTGCTATGTCGTGGCCATAGAGGTTTTAATGGACTTTGTGTGGTAAAAAGAACATGATATGGAAACTTGGCACTGTTTCATGGTTGAGACTACCTGTTGGTCAAATATCTACCTAATAAACAAACACTACGTTTGTGTACCCTAGATACGACCAACATTGAAATGCCGAAGGAAAGAAATGTCCCCTGTGCAAATCTCCAGAGAGGGCTAGTTTCTGAACTAAATCCTACCCTGGTAGAAGACTAGGGATGCAGGAAAGAAATTAGAAAAATGTGGAAAGAAATGGGAAATATGGCCACAAGCCAGAGTGTAGGATTCGGGGCAGACTAACAGTCAAAAAAATACCAAAGCATTAAATAGCATTTAATAGAGGGAAAAACAACAAAATTTACTTGCAAACTTGTTGTAATATCCTCCATAATAACACTCTAGAATTCACTCCCTTACGAGCAATATTTAAATCCAAGTGCAGAATTTAAATCTAACAACAAATAAGAAACATGAATGTAGAATAGAAGTGCACAATATAGAAGGGAATCTCACACAAGATCACTTGCAAATTCAGAAGCCTGATGCCTTGTATTAATGCAGAGAACTTGGGGAGTATTATTGCAAAGTGTCTCACCTTTACAATGTAAATTTGATTAGTATTTATAGAGGATTGCACCTATTTCATTAAATACACAAGAGAACAAAATGATCAAAGATCAGAAAAAAAAGTGAGAAAATTCCTCCTCATAATCATTGAAAATATCTCCCTCAAGGATAGAGATCCATCTTTCAGGGAATAATTCCAAGAAAACCGGCAACTCGGGTGACAATGCATAGATAATTTGGGAAGCACGGTATACTTTGGAAATATTTCTATGTCTGGAAAATCATGAAAATCCTCCTGCTCTTCTTGCACAACTCCTTTTCTACTCAGGATCCATGATATGAGTTACTTATCACCACCATTATTTAATGTTTTTAAATCTGGCATCCTTTGAGACTTTGACCGCGATCCATTTCACCCAAAAACTACGTTCACCTTATGACAAAATCTATTTTTCCCGATCTTCCTTTAAGCACTCATGATATTTTCTTAAAATGAGTTCACCCATGGGAGGAGCGAACAAGATGTTCACCTCTCAACTAGGACGAATGCAAAACTATTCTCTTTTGAAGGTACATTCACCCAAAAGAGGTGTGAATAGGACATTCGCTCCTCCACTGGGGTGAATGCATTGTTTCTTTGTATTCGGGTGAATGCATTTGGATATTGAAGTGTGTTCGCCCAAAGGAGAGGTGAATGGGACATTCACCCCTCAACTGGGGTGAATGTGAATATGTTTTGCCACACCTCTTCTTTCTTCCTCTTGAGTTTTCTTGCTATTTTTTTCCCTCAAACATGGGGCAAATAGGGCGTTCGCCCCTTGTTCGGGGTGAATGAGCTGCTATCTCCAAAATAGTGAACTTTCTTAATTTTTCCATCAAATCATTCATTGTTTGTTTTTATCCCCACAGGCCCAAAAATGCCTTTGTTTTCAATATATTCAATCAAGGTGAACTGACATCCTGAATGAAACTTTACAAAAATACTTATAACACTTTTACAAAAGAGTACCTATGTGAACAAACAAGGAATAAATAAAATTATTTTTAACATAAAAGCTGCCATAGATAAACAAGAACTTATCATCATATACATCAAAATATTCTAGCAAAATCCCCAATGTAGCAAAGTGCAAAATTGCCAATATTTTTGGCGACTCACGGGGTATCCAGCTCGCATGGATGTAATCGATCTCAAGCATTTATTCATTGGGCTATATAGTCAATTTTTCTAGCAAATGTGGTTGACACCTGTACTGATGTGGATGCTACTTGATGCATCTCTTCCTCAACTCACTCTCTATGTTTTGCTTCTACTGCCACTCTAAGCACTTTGGCCCACTCTATTTCCTTCGCTACTTTCTCTATCTCCTCACACTCTGCTACTACCTAGTCCTCCTATTATTTTATAGTTTCAAAAATGACCTTGTAGGCACGAACTAATTTCTCCTAAGCATGAATTGTGAAGAGGCAAGGGACATTGAGGGATTCATAAAGAAAATGAAGATTCTAAACATCCGCCAAACTAAGGCACTTTGCTCATTGGACTAACTCGTACAAAGATAGTTCTAAGCACGTACACTTTTGTATCAAGGAAAAACATTTTCTTCGAGGAGAGGCTCCTTCCAGGCATCAAACTCCGAGGTATCTACAACAAATTTCTTCCAAAGAGCTTCAATATGCTCTATGGGAAGAGGTTCTCCCCAATTATCCACAAAGGGTATAAATCCCAACTCATCAATGGTCTCAAAATGAGTCATGGAAATAATGTGTTCTTGTTAAATAGTGTTGAGGATGGCCCGTCCTTCCCGTACTAGGTCCATTCACTATAAGTAATTACGCAGTGTAATTTTTGCCTTAGACCAGGTGTAGTCCATCTCGCTAAGGGGACAAATGTGCAAATTGGTATTAGTCAAAGCCTGTATCTTTACGACTATCTCGATATAGGGTGACAACATATCCTCAATGGTATCAATTAATTGCTGCCCTAATTGTATTTGTATATGCACCTCCCATAAATAGTGCAACACTTTAATAGCTTGCGTGGCCAACATTTCATAGTTTCGAGTAGAGTGAAGGTGGGTTCTGCTGACATTATCTTAAGAAAATCCTATTGCTTGTGTTGCCTTCTCAGCTAACTACTTATTCACATCTTCAAGCTATTTTTGAAGCTTGTGCATTTCAATCATGTCAGTATCGCGCTCCTTCAAGTGCTGGCATAAGTAGTTATTCTCAATGGCCGTCTTCTCTTCTTGGGCTCTACTTTTTGCCAAGGCATTATTTAGCTCAATTATTTTGTTCTCACTTTCAAAATATTTTTCCTTAAAATACTCACCATGTAGGTACATTGAGCTCATATCTACTTGAATGTTGCCTATATTTTCCATAGGATCTATCCATGTGAGGTCTTCTATTATAGTCTCAAAAATGAGATTGCTCGACAACAACTCTCCTTAAGGCTTCTGAACCAATGGTGTGATTATGGTAATATGAGCCTCCTTCATGATAGGATCAAAAGCAATTTTTTTAATCGACTGAGCTGGAGCCAAGGCCTCTTTTCACCAAATAATCTTTAGCCACTATGAAAATCTCAAGTGTTCCTGGTTAATATTTTCTATGTCAGGCTATTTTTGGGCCACCTACACATCAGGAACTATCTACAACTCCAAAAATGGAGTGAATGGGACCAAAATGTCTGAGCAATTGGGCTCAAAATAAGTGGACGACATGGATAAAAGAAGGGGAACATAAATGGTGGTCTTGGTGGAGGAAGCAGGTTCAGCTGTAGTTACACTTACTCTAGGAGGAGCTTGCGTACTTACAACCTCAATGGTGGTGGAGGCAGGAATGGAAAGATATGGGCACAAAAAGGGATTTGGCCTTGATGCATATGAACTGAAAGAAATGAAAGACGAAGGAAAGGGAATAGAGGAGGGAGAACCAGTGAATTCAGGGGTGTGAGAAGATGAAAATGAAATGAATGTGTAGGGCATACTAAAGGGTGGAGAAACGAAGGCCAAGGACGATGAAAATAGAACATAAGGGAGTGAGATGGAAATCATTGCTTGCTCCAAATAAGAAGAAGAGGGAAGAAAAGATGTACCTTCGGGTGCAAGTGCCATGTGCTGCGATGACTGAGGTGGCTACAAGACTTCTTATTCTTCCTATACTTCTGCCCTTTCTCCAATATCCATATATTCTCCTTCATCCATGACTTCAACATGAGAGCTTTTTGACTGTTGATCTTCCATCGATGCTTGAGCCATTGAAAATACGTCTGCAACTTTGGTTGAGAGCTCTTCCATGGTTGAAGGATCTACAATAACTACTGACACATTAGTAACCATGGGAATAGTTACAACTAACACTGTAGAAATCGTAACAACTAAAACTATAGGGGTCTCAATGGCAGAAGTTATAACTACACTAGACCTTGGACTTTTCATTGCCTTTGGAAATGGTGGTGCCTTTAGTAAATTTTACTTTTTGGGAACGAGCGTCTCCTCTACTTTTTGCTTTGTTCATTGAGACTTCATTTTGAAAACATATTGTTGTTATTCTTCCTTTGAAGTCTCCTCTTCAACTATTGGTTGCTCTTGTTCAGTTTCACCTTCACCACTATTAGAATGCTGAAAGCTTTGCAAAAAAATATTAGAGAAGGTGAGGAGCTAATATGAGTTTACAAACTCATCATAAATATTTGAAAACTGTTCATCTAATTTCAACCCATAAGGAGTGGTTGACTTTCCATGGTGAATCCGCATAATCCACCAATTCATTATTTTTTCTTTAGTCTAGTCAGGTTCGAATTCCTTGACAGAATTGAATAAGCCTGGTGGAGGAATTTGAGTCTTATTTTTGGCCGGATTATATTCTACTTGCTCATAATAATCATTCCATGGCGGAAGGGTCATAATTTTTTTGATATGCCAATTCATGTCGGGACCATCAAAATTATTTCTCCTCTTCTAGATATCAGTTCAAGGACAATAATGAAAATACTTAGCCTTTAAAATAGCTAAGAATTTTCTCAGAGGATCATATTTCTAGCACTGTGGTAATTCAATCAAACCCAAATCCTGGAGTGCCACCGTCAAGAGCCTATTATTCCTAACTTGGCTCACTTCTATGCTGCCAAATTTGAATGACATATTGCATGTAGTCTTCTTCCTATGTCCAACTCCATTTATATCATTCACATGATCAGTCTGATGCACAATCTCCATGGTGAAAATATGCTCCATGGAAAAATATGGTAAAAAAAATTTCTTACCTGTGAAATAAAAAATGTGCACAACTACACCTTGGGTAAGAAAAAAAATATTGCCCTTCTCCTGTGCAACGACTGCATCCTTCAAATTTTACGGTAGTCTATCACAGGTACCGCAAAGCAATTCAATTGTTGACCCTAGAAACCAACTATTAAAACTGTATACTGACTCCCTCCTTGAAAAAATAGGATTCCACATATAAAATGGCAAGGGATCATTCTTTTTGCCCACTTGCATCACTAGAATAAAGGAGAAACACTACTATAACTAGAAGAAAAACTATACTAAAAATGAGGTATGTAAAAATGACTTGGTCTCCCCGGTTTGCATTTTATCCAATTGAAAGTTCATTCTTTAGGAGATGTAGTCAGCCCAATAAAATAAAATAGGATTGTTGCCTTGCCTCATGGGAGAGGGAGAATAAAATTTGACTTTACAAATACACTGTGAAACTGTTGCCTACCATTTATGCATAGTTTCATATGAGGGTAACCCAAAAACCCAAGACAACATGGAATATATATCTTGAATTTTGAATTCTAAGAGCGACTTCGGTAAATTAGGAAGCTGCCCCATCTGTGGATTTTTAATAACTTACGTCTCCATAAATTGACACATTGTCACTATGGAAATGTACATGTCCTCTTGCTCATAAATTTGTAGCTTTTTATGCACTGCATAAGAGGGGGGTTTCAATCCACAAGCAAAAGCTTTTCGAATTTCATCTGGAGTAATGGTGAATAGAATATCCCTCCTGGCATTTCTGACAACCCTAGTAAACGGGTCATAGAATTGGACAATGAGCTGCACTAGCTCAAGGTATGGAGAAATAGGTAAAAAAAAATACTAGGAAAGCTATGAATGATACAACACTATCAGCCAATTGTTTGATGTCACTCATTGACTCATCGCCGCTTCTACCTCTTGCCTTAAACTTTTGATTCCCTTATACGTGATAAGGTAGTCTCCCATTTCTATCATAGTGTCTTCATATGGGTCCAAGTCTACATAATTATTTTTTCTAGCCCTTTTTTCTCTAGAGCCTCCCTCATTTTTCTTTAATTTCTTAGGTTATGTAGCCTCTGTTATGTCCTTGGGATCCTTGCTACGTTTCATTATTTTCCTTATTTCGAACAAATTCTCTGAGTAGACTCTAGAATATTCTGCAACTACAATCGTGAATACAACATCATTTAAAAAAAAAAAAAAGGATTAAACTATGACTTTTACCTCATATTTTTTATAGAGCCATCCCTCATATGCCATAGTAAATATGAAATTAATTGCAAGCACTTTTGGGAGGAAAAGGGTATCGAACTGCTAGCCTGGCACCATTCCTGACATCTCAACGACTTCTCCTTTGATTCATTGCCAAATCCTCCTAAAAAAGAGTACCCTGCTTACTGCACAATTTCATTGTAAATTGTGCCCTAGCATCTAAAGCTTGTTGGGAAAGCTAAATTTACTTCTTAACAACCAATTATTTAATATTCGTTGCTCCTTGGAAAAAAAAAATTTGGCACAATGCATGTTTTAATTTAATGCTCTTCTAGCTGCACTATCACCCTATGATTGCTAACATGTAACCAAGGGGCACAATTTGTTACACAACGTGCTTCCGAAAATGCTGTGATTACTTCCTCCTTTCGATGAAATCACTTTGGGCACGAAGCAGTTTTTTATCCTTTCTTAGCGAATTTGAAATACACCACGCTTTTACTTGACTTGGGTGCCTTCGAGCTATTTGAAACTTCATGGTGAATGGCCCTTTTAAAGAAAACTCTATTTGCTTTCATTTTTTTTTAATATACCTGGAAAATCAGATTTTTCTAAAAATATCGTAAAGCCCTTTGCTTTATATATATATATATATATATATATATATATATATATATAGAGCTTTATGATTTTTTTCTTTCTTCAAATGTGCTCAAAAAAAATCTTCGTTAACCCCTTTCACTTGTTCTTGGGGCAAATGCACTTTGTAATTATTCCTTATTTTCCTTTTCTTCTCTTTTTCTTTTCTTTTGTGTATATAAAAAACATAACATCAACAAATTTAAAAAAATTTCTAAAAGGATATTTACATATATAAAAAATGGTACCTCACCAGAATATCATCATTGAATATAGGCCTACAAATGAAAACTGTTCACAGGGATAGGGAGATCATAACCCTCTAGATCGTGAAGATAGTAAGAATTTGCTGAATTCACCACAAAAATTTGAAAAGGGCCCTCCTAGATAACATCAAAATTATGGTGGTTCCCCGAATTAGTTTTCTTTCCATTCCATTTTAGAACCAAATCTCCCACCTAAAAACTACGGTCGGTCATTTTCTTTCCAAACCACTTCTTCATTTATTTGGTATGCTCGACAAATACCTTATAAGCCTATTCCCTATTCTCTTCTAACTATAGAAACTATGCCAACCTTACACACATGGGGTCATATTTTTCATCCTCATACTGGAACAATTGTAATGTCTGAAGTACTGGTAGCTCAATATGAGTAGGAATAACATCTTCTTTCCCATAAACCAAGGTATACGAAGAAGTTTTGATAGATTTCTTTACTAAGATACGATCTGCCCAAAACGCTTGATTCAACAACAAATGCTAGCTTCTCTTGTTACTGCCCATCATTCTTTTTAAAATTCATAGCAAATTCTTGTTGCTGGACTTGGCCAATCCATTTCCTTATGGACAATAGTTGGACGATGTCTTCAAATAAATGCCATATTTTGTAGCAAACTCTGTGATTTTAGCCCCAATAAATGGAGTGCCATTATACGTTACAATAGAATATGGTATGCCAAAATAAGTAATGAGCCCCTATAGAAAGGAGATAACAGTAGCTTGATCGGCCTTCTTAGTGGGAATGGCCTCCCATCTAGTGAAATAATCAGTCATCGTCAGGATATACTTGTGTTCCATGAAAGAATGTGGATCAATGACACCAATGAAATCAATACCCCACTACAAGAAAGGTTCTTCCACTTGGATTGAACGTAGAGGTAAAGCTCCTTTTCTAGTCATACAAACATATCATTGACAATTATCACACCGTTGAATTTTTCTATGAGCGTCGATGAACAGAGTGGGCCAATAGTAACTCGCTCGGATAATTTTTAAAGCCATGGGCCTACCTGCATAATGTCCTCTAGATATCCCAAAATGAAATTCTTCCAATAACTTCTCCTTTTTGGAATCTTTTACACACTTGAGAAGAACTCCATCTATATTTTTATGATATAACCCATTGGGCAACAATACATACTTGAGCACTTGCAGCCTGAACCTATGACGCTGTGAGACATCAAGATGAGTTGGACATCTACCAAAAGTAAAATAGTCAACTAGCTCTTCTATCCAGTCATGGTCACTCACAGTATGATTCACACAAATTATTTTGCCTCTGTCCTCCATGTGTACCACATCCAATGCCTCAATGACAACACTTTTAGCTAACTCCTGGAATAAATCTCATCCACAAACTAGCTTTATTGGTTGGATATCCACATCATATTCTTGAATTTTAAAGACTCATCCCACTATCTTATCACCTAATTCTCCTTGCAGTATAAAGTTTTGAACATCAGGATGAATCACATAAACAATAGTCTTGCTTTGAGAAATGAAGTGTCATTTTTTTTTAACGATTTCATCATAGCATAAACCTGCTTCTCAATGAAGTTGTACTTTTACTGATGTGGTGCAATAACTTGGCTCAAAAAGTGATGGGCTTTTCTTCTTCATATTCTTGTTTCTGAGTCAATACTGCAGTATAGCTTTCGTGCTCACCCACCACATAAATAATGAAGTCTTTCGAATAATTAGGATTAATTAAAACTAGAGCTTGAGTGATTTTTTCTTTGATTTTCTGAAAAGCTCGTCTCTTGACTTCCGTCCACTTAAATTCAATATTTTTTCAAAAGCTCAGTCACGGGCTTCACAACCTAGGCTAAATTAGCAATAAACTTGTGGATGAAGTTTATTTGGCAAAAGAAATATTGGAGGTATTTCTTATTAGCAGGCAACAATAATTTCATGAGCACTTCGGCTCTTGCGGGATCTATCGCCAATCCTTCTTGCGAGATTACGTGACCCAAAAATTTTCCTTCTTTGATGGTGAAGATCGACTTATTTGGATTGATGGAGATTCTAAAATCATGAAACTTCTCAAATACCTGTCTTAGATGAGCAACATGATCTTCTATGCAATGGGAAAACACAATCATATCATCAAGATATATCACAATAATTCTATTCAGTAACTCATTGAAGGCGATGTCCATGGCTCTTCGAAAGGTAGTGCTAATGTTCGAGAGACCAACGAGCATCTGTTGGTAGGTAAATATGCCCCAATTGGTAGTGAATGTTGTTTTGTTGAAGAAATTTATTATTATTAACATAAACCATTTACCAATATGTAGAAATATCAAATCATTCATCTACAATACATTATCCACAATAAAAATCCACAAATGAGAGAGAGATAGATAATACCCTTAAGGTAGGAAAAAACCAATAATAATACTTAAGGAAGGAATGACTTCACAAGATATCCTAAGGTGAGAGGCCACTTCGTGGGCATAGACACTTACATAAGATTCTTCTTTAATGATTATTACAATAACAAATATCTCTTATTTATATATCCATATTCTTATTCTACTTTGGGAAGCCTAATACTAATATAATATAATATTATAATATAATATAATATTATAATACAATCAACCTTGGATTATGTGTGGCCCATGCCAACCCTTATACAATATAATAATATATCCCCAAATAGTTATTCCTAGGTACCCTACCATGCCATCCTCCTTACAAATGTTTTGTCCTCGAAACATATGAAGAAACATGATAATATGATTTTCTAAGCAAAGTTAGAAACTGGTACCAATCTTGATTATCCATCCATCCAAGTGAAACACGTTGATGTTGGTATGCCATTTTTTTACTTGAGTATCCAAATCTGCTTTGTTGGCTCCACGGTTTTGCTATTGTATTTTGATAACTTGAATGATGGGTCCACTTTTTCCTTGATGCTGATGATCCACTCTAAAAAACAAGATCACGATGCTTTCTCTGCCAAACAATGCCATAGTTGGTGCCCTTATGATTCCATGTAGAACCATAATATTGTTGTCTTGAACCATACCTCCAAGATTGTTGCTGCTCATGGTGGTGTGGATGGCGATATGGTGCAACCTTAACTTGATGTTCTACCTTTTTTGACTTTCCAACATTTGGCTCCATTGCTTTAAATTCTTCTACACATTCTCTTTTTTTAGTGTGTCCTTGTGCTCTTCTATCAAAGATTCCTTGGAATATGTTATTGTTATTTCCACTAAATCAGTTGTTGCTACTTCTTCCATGGAATGTTTTGCTACTACTGCCTTCTTGTATTCTATTTCAGGTTCTTCAATTTGTTTCTATGCAACCACTTCTTGATTTTCCTTGGATCCTTGCTCCTTAAGCTGAGAAATATCTTGCAATGTTATCTTCTTTTTCCTGTACCATAACTTAATAAACTTATTTTTCACATTAATGTTAATAGTACCCAAAGAATCTAACCAAGGATAACCAAGAACAATATCCTTATCATCCATCTCAATAGCATAGAAATATGAATGTAAAACATATTTATCCATGGTGATCTTCAAATATTCAAAAATATAAACATTCTCATCCTCTAGTTGTATGTCCCTAACTTTTGTTGCTTGAACTTGCAACTTCTTAGCCAAATCTATATTAATAAAATTATATCTGCTACCAAGGTCAAAGGAAATAATAACCTGTTCCTTTTGAATGCTTCCATGAAGCTACAAAATAGAACTTTTAGATGAATCTAAAACCTTTTGATCCTTCTCTTGCTTTTAAAAAACTAAATATGTTACTTCATTATTCTCATTATATTCCTTAAAAATTTTCCTCTTTCTCCTTATCGAGTAATTTTGTTTCTTTTCCATAGTCTTCATTTTGTTTCTTGAAAAGTTCCCATTATCCTTTTATTTCATTTTGCACATTTTGAATTCCCTGTAGTTTCTTTTCAAGGTCTTTGATGACATCCAACATGCTATCTATATTTTTATCCCTTCCTTCAAGATATCTCTTACAAATATCTAACTTTATTTGTAATTGAATAGGTACCCATGTGCTCAAGAATGAATGCTCTGTTTCATCCCAAGTGTATTCATAACTCCTTTTCTGAAAAAAATTATTCCACCAAGATAAAAATTTCCCTTTAAGAGATAAATTAAGGGAGGATTTCCATAAAGGATTAGGTAGAGAGCCAAAAAATTTCCACCATTCTCTAGCATCAATATCATCTTCTCCAAAAAAACTTTGGAGTGCCATTGTTCATGCCCTAATGCAAATAGGGTTTTTTGGTAATATAGATCATGCCCTAATGAAAACTAGGGTTTTATGAAAAAAAATAAATTCCCACTTATTTTAAGCTAAAAATCCACATAGAAAAATAGATATGCAATTTTTCTTCCAAAAAAAATAAAGTGCAACTGATTTGCTTACCCGAACTAAACAAATTTTGTCTTTCAAGAAATTCACGATTTGAAAATTCATCACTTCCCTTTTTCCTGAAGGATGACTTCAGAAGGTTGTATATCCCTCAATACTACTTGGATTCCTTCATATGACCACTCATTTTAAACCTCTTCCAATTCTATACAAACTAATCCAAGAATCACCTGAATCGGATAATCTCTCATACAGATATGGATTTTGAAAGATGAGACGTTTTTCCAAAAAAAAATATATGAAATTCATCACTATCCTTGTTTCGGATGACCAAATTCAAAAGGTTGTATCTCCCTCAATACTGCTTAGATTCCTTCATATGACCATGTATTTTAAATCTCTTCAAATTCTACACAATCTAATCCAAGAATAACCTGAATCGGATAAATATGCGCAGAGATATGGCTCCTGAAATATGAGACATTTTTACAAAAAAAATTTTGCCCTAATCTTGCAATTTCACAAAAAAAATCCTCACTTTGCCAAAATCATTGCTCTAATACCACTTGTTTTAGAACTTTATTATTATTAACATAAATCATTCATCAATATGTAGAAATATCAAATCATTCATCCACAATACATTATCCACAATAACAATCCACAAATGAGAGAGAGATAGATAATACCCTTAAGGTAGGGAAACACCAATAATAATCCTTAAGGAAGGAATAAATCCACAAGATCTCCCAAGGTTAGAGGCCACTTTGTGGGCATAGACGATTACATAAGATTCTTCATTAATGATGATTACAATAACAAATATCTCTTCTTTATATATACATATTCTTATTCTACTTTGGGGAGCCTACTCCTAATCTAATATTATATTATAATATAATATAATATTATAATAAAATCAACCTTGGGTTATGTGTAGCCCATGCCAACCCTTATACAATATAATAATATATCCCCAAATATCTATTCCTAGGTACCCTACCATGTTTTGTATTGATCCTCGTACTTCACCCAGATTTGATTATATTTAAATAAACCATCTAATAGTGAGAATATCTAAGCACTGGCAACCACATGAAGAATTTGATCTATTTGGGGTAAAGGGTAATGATATTTGAGCGATTCCTAGTTCAGGTTGTAAAAATCAACACACAATCGTATGTCTCCATTTTTCTTCCTTACTGGGACCTGGTTCGCCACCTAGGTTGAGTGATTAGTCGGGTATATAATCTTTACCTCTAGTATCTTCAACAATTTGCCTTCATGAGCGCTTCGATCTTAGGATTGATAGGACTCTACTTTTATCAAAAAAATTTACCCCCTCCTGCAGTTCTATGGTATGCTGGATCACATTCTTATCATATCCCTTTAAATCCTGGTAACTCTATGCCACAATGTTGGGGTACTTGTAGCATAGGTTTTTAATACCTTTAGGTTCATTCAATACACAATCAATTTTGATATTGATAACCTTTTCAGGTTACAACTGGAATTCTTGGTACTCCTTGGTGTCCACTTTAATATTATGCTTATCAACTCTATCATTTTGGTCAAATAAACTTTCCAATGAGATCAAACCCCAGGGAATGTGATTATTCTTTAATTGAATCATCCCTTATTTCTCCTCTTTAGCAAGTACTCTATCATCTGTGCTAGCAGCTTCTTTGAGCAAAAAAATCACTATTTGTTTATCATTTTCGAATACTTGCCAATAGAGATTCTTGTATGGAACTAAAGGTCTATAGATCACCCTGACAATATTGGGCTTTTGAACTACTTGCTCCATGGGACAATAGTTTGCACCAAGAGAAGCTAAAATATTTGCATGTTTGTTCTATTCTCGATAATAACCTGAATGTTTAAAGTTGTGAAATATTCAAACAAATCCTAGATCCTATTGCGATAAGCTTTCATGTAATGCTACTTTGATACACACTTATTGGTGGCCTAATTAACAATAATATTAGAGTCACACAAAATCTGTAGCTGCTTAATGCCCAATGTTTCAGTCTTTTTCAATCCAATGCACAACACCTCATATTCAGCTACGTTGTTTGTACAACTCCAAGTCAACCTATAAGAATAAGTTTTTTGTATTCCCTTAGGAGATATTAATACGACACCAACTCCTACACCATTTTTACATCTAGTGCCATCAAAAAATAGTTTCCATAACTGGTCTATGTTGGAATTGTGGAAATTAGGAACTTTTCTTTCAATTTTCTTAGGCTTAGTTATTGTGTAACAAACAATATCTGTCATGATCATTGTATTAAAATCTATGAGAAAAAACTCATCCTCTAGGTGAAGCTCACCCAATGCTTCTCCCACCAAGTCAACCTCTTCTAGTTCTTCAGTCATCATGTTTACTACACCTGGAGACTGTTCTTCCTCTTCCAACCTTTCAATGTGAAAAGGTGAAGGTTTTTCATTATGGATATGAATCTGTTTTCCCTTGAATGGTATCTCCAAATGTGAATAGTCCAAGGAAAGGTATCCTCCCAGTTTGGCCGTGAACTCCCTTTAGAGGTACATACTAAAGTATAGCTCCAAGTCAACTACTACCACTTCCTAGATGACTGTGATTTGTGGCATACTATGAAGGATAATGGGAATATTCCTAATTACTTCCACCATCTTGATCGGAGTCTCATACAATTGTAACACTCTTGGGCTACTTATTGTATATTCCATCCCCATTACTTCACATACTACCTTCAATATGACAATAGTTGTAGCTCTGGAGTCAATCATACAATTATGTACAATCCACCCTTCCATTATCAAATATAAATGAAATGGGGGAGGCCTAGTTTTACCTGTTGCAAAATTCAAAAGTTCTTGTGCTAGGACTATTTGGATATGATCTTTCTTCTGATATTTAGTAGTATTCTAGGACTCTTGTAACAAATCAATTTGTCCTAGCAATTGTAGCGCATCATACAAGCAACTTTCACTGGAATCTTCTTCATTTCTTCCATAATGTTGTAACTTAGGGTAGCCAAAACCTTTTCTTTTGGATATTGTTCATATTTATCATAATACTGTTGAGTAACTTCTACTCTTTGTCTCTTCATCAATGATGGGTACTTAAGTCACTCCCTGGCTTGCTCTTTTGTTTTATCGTGCATTTGAGAAGCCACTGTAGGTTGCAAAGTTGGTGGATTGACTTGTACTTTCTATATAACTTGCTTAGGTAATAAGTATTTTAATTTGATAGAATCTTACTCTTTAGCCCTTACACTAGGCGCTTTCATTGGAGGTAGTCATTTCTCATCTTGCACCTTTGGTTCTATAGGTATCTTCAAAGGCTCTATTTCCATCGGATCTACAATTACTAGATTTTATTGGATCTTGTGAGGACCAAAACTTGCTCCAAAGAAGGCATCATAAATTTATGATCAGCTTCTCTGATCATATTAACTTTTCCACCGACTGACCTCTCTGCTAATGTCTGTACATAATTCATATGCACCATATAGGTATCTTCTCCATGAGGATAATTGCATATCGAAAACCAATACACCTTCTATATTGCATTAGTCTCCTCATTTTCTAGCATTGTTTTACTCTCCTCAAGGCCTCTTCTAGTAGAAGCTTGTTCCTGCATAATTGGTGGAGTTTGGAATCTTCGTTATCGAAACTTAGCCTTTGCTTGCTTCTTCCTTATTGTTGTAAGCTCATTATATATTGTCCTTAAGGCTACTTTATTGGACTTTACTTCTTGCAACAATGTTGTGAGGGGGTCAAGATTAGACGGTGGAGTGGGCACCGACAAAGGTGAGGGAACTTGTGGCACAGGTAACAGTAAGGGAGTCAGAGGCACTGATAATGCTGGAAAGGGAACAAATGTTGATAGCTAGAAAACTAGTGGGGTAGCTAATTGTGAAAAACTTGGAGTTGAATGTTGCAGGATAGGAATTAGAGAAATATGAGGTGGGCTTGAGTTCCATGAGGGAATTGGGTACATAGATGGCATAGGTTGTGAGAATGCACTAGAATACAGGTATTAAGGAAGATCAGGAAGAATCGGCATAGTTGTCTTCAGAGGAAGCCTTCCTACATTGATAAAATCAGATTCAGCCTTTTGAGCCTGAGTATATAAGTCTGGAAATGTATTCACATTGGCATATTGTACGACCATACCAATCTCAGTGCTAAATACCCTGAGGTAGTAGAACACAACTTGCTCATGTGTAGGCTGTAAACCATCCGAGAATCTTTGCCAGCTTCGTGCGAATATAACATTAAAATCCATGATTTCTTCTTGTGGATGTCTTTGAAGCATCGTGAACTAGTGCAGTAGGAAGTACATATCAACTTGTTCATAAAATTTTTTAATCAACAACTCCATCAACTGATCCCATGAAGTAATTATACCAGGTTGGAGTGATTGATACCAATACAATAATTTACCTCTCAGTGATAATACCAACAGCTTTATCATTACATATTCATTTATTATGTCATGGATGATCGCAAAAGAGGCCACATATTGGATATGCTCATACACAGTTTTACTGGTACCATCATAGGTTGGCAAAGCTTTCAAAGCAGCTTGGGATACCGAATTTTGTGCTTGCAAATTCAGGGCTCCTAAGCTATTCCATGCTGGAAACTGCCTTGGTTGCTGCTATTGATGGGGCAAAGGATTTTGAGCCATATGGACTGGTATATGAGGTGTAGAAAAAATTATGGCAGTACTAACTAGGCTTACTGGAGTAGAAAATACACTGGCTAACTGTGAGGATGTAACAAATGGTATGTGGGATATATGGGGTAAAGAAGATGTATGCTAAAAAGTGGCTAACTGGGGATGTTCTTCCAATATTTGAATATCAAGTTCGTATAACTCGATTTGATGATCTGAATTTTTGGCTTTTTATCTTGTATTCATGAGACACAGGTTTCACTGCTCTCACATTTGAAGATTTTTGAGTATAGTCTAGTTGCCAGATGTTCTAATATTACAACACAAAGGCAAACATCAAACCTTAATATTGCTAGAAGTGAAACCCTGAGGTCCCATCGAGCGTACCAAAAACTATTGTTAAAATATATGCCTAATAAAAAAACACTATGTTTGTGCACCCTAGATATGACAAAAATTGAAATGCTGAAGGAAATAAATGTCCCCTATGCCAATCTATAGAGAGGGTTGGTTCCCAAACTAAATCCTACACTAGTAGAAGACTAGGGATGTAGGAAAGGAATTGGAAAAATGTGAAAAGAAATAGTCAATATGGCCATAGGCCAGAGTGCAGGATTTGGGGTAGACTAACAGTAGGATAATCACCAAAGCATGAAATAGCATTTAACAAAGGGAAAAATAGCAGAATTTACTTATAAAATTGCATTAATATCCTCTAAAATAACACTCCAACATTCACTCCCTTACTATCAATATTTAAATCCAAGTGTAGAATTTAAATCTAGCATAAAACAAGAAACATGAATGTAGAATAGAAATGCACAGTATAGAAAGAAATTGCACACAAGATCACTTGCAAATTCAGAATCCTGATGCCTTTGTATTAATGTAGAGAACTTGGGGAGTATTATTGCAAAGTGTCTCACCTTTACAATGTAAATTAGATTAGTATTTATAGAGTATTGTGCATCTTAAAATTAAATACACAAGAGAACAAAATTATCATAGATCGGAAACAAAAGTGAGAAAATGCCTCCTCGAAATCATTGAAAATATATCCCTCATGAACATCGATCCATATTTCAGGGAATAATTCCAAGAAAACTGGTAACTCGGGTGATAGTGCATAGATAATTTGAGAAGCATTGTATACTTTGGAAATGTTTCTATGCCTGGGAAATCATAAAAATCCTCCTGCTCTTCTTGCACAACTTCTTTTCTACTCACGATCCATGATCTGAGTTACTTATCACCACCATTATTTAATGTTTTTAAATATGACACCCTTGGAGACTTTGACCACGATCCATTTCACCCAAAAATTATGTTCACCTTATGACAAAATCAATTTCACATGATCTTAATTTAAGCGCTCATGATATTTTCTTAAAATGCATTCACCCATGGGAGGGGCAAACAAGATTTTCACCTCTCAACTAGGGCAAATGTGACACTATTCTCTTTTCAAGGTACGTTCACCCAAAAGAGGGGCGAACAGGATGGTCGCCCCTCCACTGGGACGAACGCGTTGTTGCTTTATCTTCGAGTGAATGTGTTTGGATATTGAAGTGCATTCACCCAATGTAGGGGTGACCAAGACATTCACCCCTCAACTAGGGTGAACGCAAATATATTTTTCTGCACCTCTTCTTGCTTCCTCTTGAGTTTTCTTGTTGTTTTGTTCACCCGAATATGGGGCGAATGGGGTGTTTGCCCCTTGTTCGGGGTGAATGAGCTGTAATCTCCAAAATAATGAAATTTTTTAATTTTTCCATAAAATAATTCATTGTTTTTTTATCCCCATAGGCATAAAAATGCCTTTTTTTTCAATATATTCAATCAAGGTAAAATTACATCTCGAAAGAAACTTAAAAAAAACACTTATAACAGTTTTACAAAAGAGTACCTATGTGAAAAAATGAGGAATAAATAAAATTATTTTTAACATAAAAGCTGCCATAGGCAAACAAGACATTATCATCATATACATCAAAGTATTCTAGCAAAATACCCAATGTGGCAAAGTGTAAAATTGCCAACACTACCCATAGAATGAAAAGGAAAAATATTTTTGTGACATCACGACATGCCTTTGTGTTGTGATTGTAAGAGTTGAAGTAGCAAAAGGATAAAATATGTCACAACATCATGACTCGTCGATGTTTCATGGCCGTAAGATACAAAAGGGCCAAAGTAGAAATAAGAGGTACAACATAGTAACAGGTGCTCTCGCCATGACAAATTTCCATTGAAAAGTTTAGAGCATTGGAGGGAAGATGCGACATCGTGACATATCACCATGTCGTGGTTGCTAAGTGTGAAAGACCTAAAAGAAAAAACTTCATTGTGATATCACAACAAGTTCCAACATCATGTTTAATAGTGTTCAAAAGGTTCAAAAGTATAAAATAGATCGTGATATTCGGACATACTTATGCAATGATATCATGATGGTTACGAAATATAGGATTTGCAAAGAATAGTCAATTTGATAGCATCCATTACAAATATATGGTGGAGAAGGGTTCTAAAGAGTGAGAAATAGATCAAATTCAAGTTCATCTCCACTACCTTCCCTACATGCGTGAAGTAATTGATATGCAGATAGGAATATTACACCATGTATTCTATTTTAGAATCAATAATATCACACAATGTTTATACCAGTCCAACCATCTGACATTCTATTGTAACGATGTTGGATTAAGATATTTTTAAATTTTTAATATCGAACCATAGAAGTGTTATACATAAGAGCAATGAATTCTTTTTTAGGGGTCGACTCTTAGGTGTTTACAAGTTGCATGTGTAAAGACTTTTGGAAGGAGCAATGCAATAGAAATATTTGTTTGGCCTCTGGTTCAACATCTTGCAAAAAACGTATGTATGAATGGATGAATGTTTCTATTTAGCTAGATGAATGTGCATGATATTAATTTTGCTTTCTAGATTCTTGTACATGTTTGTTCTATGGTTCTAGAATTGATAATATGTGGAGCTAAATATTGATTTAAGGTTATTTTGCATATGATAAAATTGGTTGGTCTATTAGGAGGTTTTAACAGCTACTTCATTTCATGATATTTATATGTACTTTTTGATGTTGTCTAATATGCACCATTGCAAGTTCTAACATTAGCTACATTACTCTCTTTCATCACTCTTTTATCCTTAATCATAGTTGTAGCTAGTTAGAACCTCATTGGAGCCAACATTCTCTAGATATTGATATGGCTAAGCTCTGTAGCTTTTTCGATCATTCAATGTTGGCCAAGTCTTGGGTGTAATAATAAACCACAACCAAATTTTGGACCAACAAGTCCCTTTGGTCTTGAATAGAAATAATTAGTGACTGGTAAAAAATTAACTCATTTGTTTATGAATGGACATTGAAGTGAGTTAGAAAAATATGATCACTAGTCTAAAATAGACATAGACGATGGTCAACTAAAATTTAACTCATTGGTCCATAAATTTGACATAGAATGGAATTACAAATATTCCCATTGGTCTTGAATAGATCTTGTTGGACTATCGTGAAACTCTGAGTTACCTACCAATAAATGGACATTGAAGGGAGTTAGCCCAACATGACCACTAGTTTGAAAAATAAAATTATTGTAGTCAACTAATATTTAATTCACTAATTCGTAATTGCATATAGATGGGAGTTAAATAACAATTCCACTAGTTTATAAATAGACATAAATGGTGTATGGTAAAATTTTTATCTCACTAGTTTTTATATAGATAGGAAGAAGTTAATTAGTAGTTTAAGATAAACATTGGTCAAGAATTTAAATTTCTAGGTCCATAGTTGGACATGAAAGGGAGATAATCAACTAAATTTGCTAGTCCTATACCAAGTACTCATGGCAATTAGATATGTAACATGTTGTCTTCATTAGTATATTTGAGGGACTTCTAAAGCCCACTAGTCTAAAAAAAGTCATGGAAGTAAGCATCATGATTATATCTTGTATATTTATGAATGCATAAAGGGTAGACTCAAAAATATCCTAACTATAGACGTATTTGCACTATTATAGAAATTTTGAGCATAGAAATAATGTACTTTTTTTTTTTTTAGCGAAAAACCCCTTGTGGGGCCGCCTTGGTCTAAGAGACCATGAACAGGGGGTTCTACACCGTCAAAGTCACCCGGGGGTCACACCCAGCCCTGCCCGCACCAAAATTATCAATTGGATTTTGGGTACCCAATTCAACTTTTTGGTAGGGTGGAGATTCGAACCTGGGACCTCCCTTGGAGGATTGCCCTCTCCTCTCCAACTCACCTACAACACCTGGGTTAGAAATAATGTACTTAATTTTTGTAATGTGCTTATTGAATCATTAGTAGATTACAAATTTTACTTTTAAAAGACATTATAAAAATAAAAATCCATTGCTATTTTAAAAACTCTATAGGTTGAGTTGTTAAATTTGATTATAATGATATATTTGTTCTAGTTTCTTGTATGGAGTCCATTAGGATAATTCTCCTTATTGATATTTTATTGTGATGGAAGGTTCACCAAATATGTCATGTGCCTTTATTCATGGGGACCTTCACAAGAATATTTTTATGTAGTAGATACTCAACTTTTTTAGAATGAATATCATCTCAAGAGTCCTTATATGGGATTAACTAGGTGCCTTAGGTTTGTTATGACACACTATTTCTTAGTAACAACTTCTCCCATATCAAAGTAGAGATGACATTTATGTTAAACATGAAATATTCCATACTCTTATTATTGTGTATTTAGCCAATAACCTTACAATCAATAGTATTTTTTTTGATAATTCAAGATATGAAATGACAACTATAAGAATCATTTACAATGATATATTTGGGTCTCCTTTACTATTTTTTAGGAATACAAATAGCTAAGTAATTTTTAAAGTATTTCTCTTCCTCATTTTTAATATGCACTAAATATTTTATAATGGTACAAAATAGAGGATTATGATATCAGATTTGATAATATATTTAGAAATGATTAGAATCAACACATTACCTAGAATAAGATTATAACACACAAATAGACACAAGATAATATGAGGGGTGTTTATAGAGCAAAATAATATCATTAAAGGAAAGAATAAACACTCCAATAGATAAAGAAAATGGTTGGTTTCAAGAGGTATGAATATCCCATGTACATGTGAACTTAGGTCAAGGTTAAATAACCAATCATAAAGTTTATGATTAAAATATTAGAATAAACCCACTATACAAGGTGAACAAGGGTCTATAAAACTATACGACAAGTATTATATACAAGTTAGGTGCAACCTCAAGTGAAGCATAATACCAAATATTTTAACATACCTCAAGTTAAACGAGGAAAATAAAGAGACCCTTATAAATCATCCCCCTTAAGGGGTAATCTCCTCTTCCAAGACACTCCCACAATTAAATGAAAGAAATATTGGGCATGATGCTAGGTAGGATATCCTCTATCTACTACATTGATGATAAATAAATTTGATCAAGTAATCCATAGACGTGAATCTATAAAACATAGTATACCTATATATATATATGTGTTTAGTTTACTAAGGAACACTAGATTGCAAATAAGATTGATGGGGATTTTATTATCACAACAAAGAGTTATGAAAAACTGCTATAAAATACCCAACTAGTTCAAAATTATGAGCAATCATCATAGGTATTTTTTGGCCTCATTAGCAACATAGTACTCAAATTTTATAGAAGTCTAAGATATAATGTACTACTAGCTACAACACCAAGATATGAGTCCAAAACCAAAATAAAATACAAACCCTACATTGGTGTGGAAATTATAATTTTATTCATGGCTAAAATAAACATTATGTGATGTATTTGATAGGCCTAAGGGTATTTAATTGTACAATGTATTAATTATTTGTATTATTTTATTATGTAAGACCTATGGGTTGTAGTTAATCTTGTTATGGTTAAAACCTCTTTTAAACATGTAATTAGCTAAAAACCTCTTGTTATGTCACTTTACGTCAAAATTTACGATGTACTTAAGGTTTTGGTATTGTTATAAATATTCCTCTTGCCCTCTTTATTTTCTTATCAAAGTTTTGTGTAATTTTATCTATAGTTATAGTGATGATTTATGGTGCCTATGAGTACCCACCATATCTTTCTCTCTTTCATTTATGATTTTTGTATAAGATTTGAGTGGATAGATTGATTATGTTCATGTTTAGAAAATATTGTAAATTTCAACATGGTATTAGAGTGGGTATGGAGTAGCATTGTTTGGTTACATAGGACGTCTTCTAGGTCCCTTTGATTTTCTTTCGAGTATGAGGGAAAGCTCTTCAAAACTTGAAAAGTATTTTAAGCTTGAGTAAATAAGGTTATTGGAGTGGGTATGGAGTAGCATTGCTTGGTTACATAGGGCGTCTTCTAGGTCCCTTTGATTTTTCTTCCAAGTATCAGAGCAATCTCTTCAAAACTTTAAAAGTATTTTCAGCATGAGTAAATAAGGTTTCATCTTCCATGTTTTTCATCTATAATTATCATTTTTTGGTGGATTCATCCCTTCATCTCTTTCCTTTCCATTATATTAGAAGATTTGATCATTTAAGTTAACTTTTGCACCACTTCCATCCCTTACTAAAGAGTTATGACATTTAAACAATATATTTGGAAACACATTTTTGAATTTAAATTTTTTACTTTTCATGCATGCACGATGTTTTTGACACCTTATTATGTAGATGTGTTGACAATTATCCATCATGTACTATTCCATCCATGGGAGGTGCTAGCTTAGCTAGCATGAAATGTGCTAAGGCATAGGAGGATATATGTTGTGTGTTTGAGATAGACATCATGCCATTTTTAATGGAAAATAAAATGTACTTTAAAAGTACCTTTATCATATTTTCAACATGTTCATAAAAGTGCTTGAGTGGCCAGCTAAGTTGTGACTATGGACTATGATTGAGGAGGTGTCACATTTGATTCTTATGCTTACATATTATTTTGGAAATCTACCCTGGATCTATTGATTATATTTAGAGTGACATTATTGACCTCAACATAGCCAACAGGACATCCTTACTAGTTAGTAGGTGGTTGTTGGAAACTAGAGGACATGCATTAGAAACCCCATAGTTTTCTTATTTTGTAGGTAATACGGAGGATTCCATATTAAAAGGTGAAAATGTATTTTACCATTCAAATATAACAACAACATGGTGGTTAGCATGAGCATATTACATTCTAGTTAACCTGAGTATGAATCCTACTTTTAGGAAAAAATAAAGAAAATAATGAGTTTCTTACCGACGTGGTATCTTGGCACCTTAATATGCCACGTCATCTATTTTTTCATATACATATGTGTTGGAAAAATTAGAAGGGGACAAGCATCAAGTCTATAGCATGTCAGTGGGGCCTAGGTGATAAAAAAATAGTGTTTGTCATTAGTGAATGAGTAGGCAATACATGGCAGGTTGTGATTTAGCATCTCCCCTAGGGTTTGACAGTTTAATTTTTAATTTATTGAGGACAAAAATTTTAGAGGCCATAAATTTTGCATACAAAAGTGTTTTGAGTTTTTTTCAAATTTCAATAATTTTTTACCTCTATGTATTGGTGACATCAGTTTATAGACCTATTTCTATATTTGGGTCTAAATTGTGTGGAATAGTTCTCAAGTCCTTTTGCCCCATTATGAAATGGTTGATTTAATATTGTATATATAATCTAATTTTTTGACCTAATGTTTTGGGGGATATAGATGGATTTGTGAAATTTGATATAAATTTTGAGTCTTTTGGAGGCTTGCAAGAAAAAGATTCAAGATGTGTTTTACTCAATTGCTCTTCCTCCTTTAGGTAATTGATTCAACTTATTTGTGAATATTTAATCTTGCATGATCTCTTCTTATATTATTTTATATAGGTCCTCTTGAAATTTTTTTACAACTCTTATTTTAATCAATCTTATGTAAAGACTCTTTTGGTGACTAAAAATGTGATGGTTTACCCTCATTTGAGCCCTAGTGATTATATACACTATCGTGTTGACTACTTCCATCCAAAATCCATCTAAATCTTGGACTCATTTAACATAGCTCTAGCCATATTCTCAATAGTCCTATTTTTCCTTTCAACTACATTTTTTTGAGGAGTTCTTGCAGCCAAGTATTCTATCTTGATTCCATGGTGTTCACAAAAATCTACAAATTCATTTGAGGTAAACTCTCCTCTATCAGATCTCAAAAAATTAATCCTTTTGTCGGTTTCATTTTCAAATTGTTCTTTAAATGCCTTGAATTTGTCAAATGTTTTTGACTTATCTTTAAGGAAGGCTACCCAAGTTATTCTAGAGTAATCATCTATAAAAAATATGAAGTAACTTTCACCTTGAATACTCATTTTTATGGTAGGACCACATAGATCAGTATGTATTGGTTTTAATGGCTCAAACGACATATATCCCTTTGATTTTAAACTTGTTCTAGTTTGCTTTCCATGCTGACAAGGTGCATAGATTATGTTTTGTGGCCTTTTTAGCTTGGGTAAATATTTGATAGCCTATTTATTGCTTATGTTGACTATATTGTCAAAATTCAAATGACCCATTCTTCTATGCCACAACAAACTCTCATATTATTGTGATAGAAAATAATTTTCTCCTTTAATCTCATTAAGCATATAGAGGTTGTTTGGAGTTCTACTTGCATTTGCAATGACCTTTCCAAATTCTAATTTTCTTATCTCACATCTATCTGGGTGAAATGTAACCATATACCTTGATCACAAAGTTGAATTACACTTAGCATATTGTGTCTTAAACCCTTGTCATATAGTACATTTTTGTTTTGGTTTTCTCGTTATCTAAACTCAGAGTTCTTTTTCCAATTTTTTTTGCTAATCCATTATCACCAAAACTTATTGATCCTCTATTAGTTTATTTGAGTACAATACATTTGTATTTATCTCCTATAACGTTTCTAGAGCAACCACTATCAAGAAACCATTGTTCTTATTTATCTTGAGTATGAAGAGTTGTTTGAACTAACATTGATCTAGCCTTTTCATCCCATTTTATTTCTATCCTAATTTTTGAAGTTGTATTCTCATTTCTTGACTTAGGAAATACCATTTTGCACCATCTAGCCTTGTGCCCAATATTATTGTACTTATAACATATAACATAACTATCCATAAGAGGTGCAAAAGAATTGAAATTTCTATTTACATCCTTTTTAACATAACCAGTGCAATGTACAACTCTATGACCATATTTGTTACATGAAAAATAATAGCCATGTAAGACAATATGCAAACTATTTGAATGCCTTGGAAAATATGGTTGAGTGCTCCTAATTTTACTGTAATTAACCTTTTTTCATGGTTCTTCTTTGCTTTCTTCTTTTCTGTTGTCTTTTCATTTTGAAGTATACGTCACTTGCTTATCTTTGTTTGAAGTCTCTGCTTCTTGAAGACTTGACTCCTCTTTATGTTTTCCAAACTTTATATCTAGTAACCTTGGTATTTTCAACTTCATTCCTTAGATAAACATTTTATGCTTCTAATATTTCACATTCTATGTCTCTTTCTCTTAATAGATCTATCATATCCTGTTCAATTTTATTTCCCTCTTCTACCTTTATCTTGAGTTCTGTGAGACTTTGTAGAAGTTCCATCCTTGCTTCTTCATCTTCTTGAATTTGATACTTTAAACTTGAGTTATTATTTATAACCTTTTCAAGGTTCTTGAGAGCAGCAAATAATCCCTCTTTTATGTTAAACATGGTCTCTTCTTCACTCTCTGAAGTCATGTGTGTTTCTGATGGATCTTCCTCCAAGTTGTTAGTATTTTCATGGAGGGACCCGCTCTTATACCAATTTAAGAACATGTGCTTATAATGAGATGGGGGTGAATAGTATAATATATATATTTTTGCTTTTCAATCCATATGATAACATCAACAATATTAAAGCAGTAAACATCACACAAAGAATCACATACATGAGATACATGATTTAACAAGGTTCACCCAATGTGGGCTACTCCATGAAGAAAATATTCCTTATAAACTTTTCTAAAATAAATTCTCTTGGGAATACTTTCCCTATTACAATTTTTATGGACCTTTGTCCAAAGGATACACCAATCACCTAATTAATTTTATGGATCTCTATCCACATGAGAACTCCTTATCCTCTACTCTGGTTGGTGATCCTCTAGAAGACTATTGCCTCCACTATAATGGCTTGTGGATCTCTCTCCACTGAATACTCCTATCCTAACTCAAAATACCTCTATCCTCATTGACCTGGTTAATGGATCTCTATCCACTAGAGACTAATTTCCTTTACTCTATCACCTCCAAAGCTTGCTCTCAACTTTATCTCAAATTTGTACTAAACACAATCCTTCATTATAGCAAAAATTTTCTCAATATCTATCTCAAATATGGCACAAACCTATCCTCAAATATACATCAAAATATATTCTAAAATATGTCCTCAAGCCTTAACACAAAGCTTGACTCAATCACAAATCAACTCTGCCAGATCTGCCCCAAAACTTAACTCAAGGTTTGAACAAATCAATCAATCAACTCTGCTCACAAGTCTTCTTGAAAGACTTGTCTCAAATATATCCAACAAGTCCTCAACAAAACTTACCTTAAATATGCTCAACAAATACTCACTAGAACTTGTCTAATCTGCTCAACAAGTCTTCACCAAGACTTGTCTAAAATCTGTATTGTAAGATTCCACAAAAGCTTACTCCACTCAACCAATCACTCAATGAAATATTAGTCAGCAATGCTTATCAAACAAACCTCACATGAAAATCATAATCATTATCTTTCACAAACCCTAGTTCAATATAGTTCACAACTTACATAACAATGATACTCATGATCTTGCACAAACCCTAATCATGCATATGAAGACTCATTCAATGTTTCCAACAATGCTTATCAAACAAGGTTTTTATCATCAAATTTTACTCAGAAAAACTTTTAATAAATAAACTCAACAATGTTTATCAAACACTCCCACTTAGCATTCACAACATCCAACAATCACTCACAATAAATATTTTCTCATACCTTTTGTTTGATGAAAAATTGACCTTACAAACCTGTCCCAATCACAATTACTCTTTTTGCCAATCTCAAGGGTTAGGTAGCAAAAACCTTCTCAAAAATTCATTCAATAATTCCCTCAAAATATTTTCACCATACAAAACATTAGATCTCAATTACACCTTATTACTCCTCTCAAATATTTAAACACAATAAGACTTTATTTTAAAATAACATATAAACTCCTCTAAAGCCTTATTACTCCATTCAACACTTAATCATCAAAATCACAATATAAAATTTAATTTTCATAAACCTTATATCTCCCTAAAAGCTCATGCCAGACAAACCTTAGGATACAAATTAAATTTAAAAAATTAAATACCTTTTGCCCTTGGTGGGAATCGATCCCAAACTGCACCGCCACCAGTGCCCTAGCCACAGATTCAACTATCGCGTGAGCTAGGCACTCACCTTCGAAGAAAGAAGTACCTTGTGCACTTTATTGCTTTTCTTTGGCACTCGTTGGTCACGAATCCACCTAGTCATATAAAATGTGCCCTAGACCCGACCAACATTGAAATGCAGAGAGAAAGAGAAGTCTCCCTGGCCAATCTCCAGAGAGGGCTGGCTCCCAAACTAATCTAAACTGGTTTTAAGGTTCAGGGTTAGAAATAATAGAAAGAGATGGAAATAACAGAAAGATATGGAAATATGGTTGAAGCAAACAGTTGATAAGGAGAACAACCTCAGATAGCAAATAACCTCAACTAGATCCTGAAGATAAGAAGCAACTAATTCTTAGAATGCGCATACAGATATTGGATCAAACACTGACTACCATTTTGCCTTCAATTATACTTCAAATGTTCAAATGAAAACATAGTCAAATTCAGAACAACAGAATTCAACTCATATTTTAACACTGGACTAAACATAAGTGAATCACACAGAAAGCATCACATGAATAACAGTTTGGATCACCAACTCAAAAGACTCTAAGAACAGAGCAAAATGCACTTAGGATTTCTGCTTCAATTTTTGCAAAAAGGTCCTCCCCATTTTCTTGAGATATACATTGGTATTTATAGAGGTCTTCCCTCTCTCTTTTGCATCACAACATTTAAAACATAAAAAAAAAAATTAAGGGGAACTCCACAAAATATGCACTTGAAAAGAGAAACAATACCCCTAAATCTACCTCGAAGAAATCACATTCCCTGCTTTGATGGATCAAGCTTGAAAAATCAAACGAAAACAAGGGACTAGATTTCTTCATTAAATGGCTATTCTCGGGGCATGCTTGGAGTGTTGGGAGATCACGAACAAGAGATTTTAATACCGGAGGCATCTTTAATTTTGGTGGCTTTGAAAACTGTATGCCTTAACACGTTCTTCCTTCTTGCGTTGATTGCCATATTAAATTTTGGAGAGCTTTGATATTAAATTAAATGTTGGGAAACATTTAATCTTGGAGCCTCTTTGACCTTGATCTCAAAATCAGTTGGAGAGCTTTTAAAACATTACTTTGTTCAATCCTTATCTTCTCCTCACGTTCTCCTATGCAATATGAAGAAAAATGCGGACAAAAATTTATTGGGCCTTTGTTGTTGCTTCTATCGTGAAAATGTGACAGGTCACGAAAATACGACATGTCACGAAATCACGACATTTTCAACTTACTGCTTTCTCCTGTTGCCACCAGTCATGAAATTGGGACATGTCGTGAAATCACAATTTTTTCTCTTGCTTGGCTCTTCTTTATATTGAATTCCACAAAAATGTAACATGTCATGAAATCATGACATCTGCCTTCATTTTTCTTTCTTTCCACAACATGTCACGAAACCATGACATTTTTTTGAGTTTGGATTTTTTTTCATGACATGTCGTGAAATCGTGACAATTTCCTCCTTCTGGATCCTTTTCTGCTTTCCTGTCGTGAAAACATGATGAGTCACGAAATCGCAACAATTTTCACTCACTTGGCTCATGTCTTCATTATATCCGCAAAATCACGACATGTCACGAAATCGCGACATCCTCTGCTTTGTTGGCTTTCATCTTCAACAATTCACAAAATTGTGACATGTATCTATCTTCCCCTTTGCTTCCACTTGCGCTCCGCAAAAACGTGATATGTCATGAAATCATGACATTTCGTACTATCTAGCTGTTTTCGTGCTTACTCACAAAATCACGACATGTCACAAAATCGCGACAATTTTCTATTGCCTGGCTTCGTTTCCAAAAATGTCATGAAATCATGACATCTTTCTCCCGCCTTGAGTTTACCTTCAGCATTTCCACAAAAACGTGACATGTCGCGATATCGTGACATTTTTCCTTAGCACTCCTCTTTGCTGCTTTATGTCGCGATATCGCAACATTTTCCTATCATTTTTCTTAGTTGCCACTACAAGTCACGAAAATGTGACATGTCGTGAAATCACGACAACTTTCACTTTACTACCTCCTCATCGCAACAAGTCACGAAAATACATGTGATTTCATGATAATTTTGCCGTTACTACTGCCTTTGCTGTTTCCTAGCGCGAAAATGCGACAGGTCATGAAAATGTGACATGTCACGATATCATGACATTTTTTGTGCTTAGCTCTTTTATGCATCGGACACCATGAAACTGCAACAGGTCGCTATATCGCAACATCTTACACTTACTTTGCTTGAACATAAAACTTGTAGAGATTTTTGTATTTTCCCTTTCGAAGTGCTTGGAGGGAAAAACAGAGGAGTGAGCATATCTACAATTTGTGCCTTCTTTTGCATGAACAGTAACAACAAAAACAATGTGGCAAAAATGCCAACATTCTTCGCAGCTCGTGAGGTATACAGTTCCGCTGTATGTACGAACCCCAGGCCTTTATCCATTGGGCAATAGAGTCAAGAAGTTGGAGGAGCAGAAGAAATGAATGTTGGTTGATGTTGGACATTTCTACGGGCTGTTGCAACAAGCTCTTGCTGGAACTTGACACTTAAAATAGGACCTTCAAAAAAAATTTGTGGAATGGCATAACTTCCCTTATTCTTTAACTACTACATTTTGCCTAGCTCGGTTGAGCTGGGTAATCACCAGGTGCTATGCAAGGATATCCATGGTAGTAGTGAGAAGCACTTGAGTTGCAAAAATGGGAATGAATGGAGTGATGACCGGAAGATGTGCAGGCCATGGAATGGGAATGGTGAATGATGGAATGGCAAAAGATGAAGGATGAGAAGCGGTAGATACAACAACTAAAGAAGGTGGTATTGTGCTACCAGTTGTTGGGATGTCATGAAAATAGATAATGAAATGGAAGTGGATGGGATGGAAAAAGTGATGGGAACTGTGGAGAAGTGCTCAAAAGACAAAGGATTAGAAGAAAGGGCGAGAAGAAATGGGAACATCAGAGAGGGGAGTAGAAAAAATAGTAGTGGCTTGATTATGTACAGTGGAAGAAGGAGTGGGAGAGGAAGGGAATGAAAATAAGGAAGTGGAATAAAGAAGGATATGGAAGCCACTACCTACTGGGAAGGAAAAGAAAAAGAAAGAGAAATAGATATACCTACGGGATCGTGTGCAAAATTTGTCAAATTTGACGAACTCTGTACAAGGAGGACTCCTACAAGTAGTGTTTTTTTTTTTCTTTTTTTCTTTTTTTTAATTATTTTTTATTTATATATGTACGAGGTAACACTGTGTTTTCACACTATGAAATTGGCCATGGAAAATTCATTTTCTTCGTTATGAAATTGGCATTGAAATTGGCCATGGAAAATTCATTTTCTAGGCGAAGCTCTTCCAAAAATTCTTCCATTAAGTCAAGCTCACCAAATTCTTCAGGCATCATGTGTACCGAATTTGCTAACCTGTCCATTTCATCTATTCTCTGCACATGAAATGTGGAAGGCTTCTCATTGAAAATTTTCACCTTTTTACCTTTATGGATCACCTCTAAATGAGTAAAATCCAAAGAAAGGTAACCCCCGAGTTTAGTCGTGAAATCTTGGGAGAGACACATACCAAAACATGGCTCTAGGTCCACTACTATGATCTCTTGGATCATAGTAATCTAAGGCATGGCATGCAGGGAGATGGGAACATCCTTAATTATGCCCATCATCTTTACTAAGGTACCATCTAGATGTAAAACTCCCATGCTAGTCCTTGTATATTCCATGCCTATGACATCACATACTACCTTAGGCATGATAGTAGTAGCTTCTCCTGAGTCAATGAGGCAATTGTGCACCACATGTCCCTCAATTCTCAATGAAAGATAAAAAGGTGGTGGTCTATTTTTTCTGGTGACTGAAGAGGTCAGAGTTTGAGACATAACTACTTGGGTTGGAGCCTTCCCCTTACTTTGTGTAGTCTTTAAGGATTCCTGTAAGAGATTCACCTGTCCAGGTAGCTACAAGGTGTCAAACAGACTTACCTTTGTTGGTATCCTTTTGAGTTCTTCGACGATGTTGTACTCCATTGAAATTGGCTCTCTCCCTCCACTAGCAGATTCAAATCTGCTTCTATATTTTTGGGTGGCCTCCACTCACTGTCGTTTAGTCAATGATGGATACCGCAACGTCTCTCTAGCTTGTTCCTTTTTTTTCGCTTGCAACTGGGAGGTAGAAGCCTTAGCTGGCAACCTCTCTTTTGCTTGTGGTGGAAGCAGATCCTTCAAAAAAATAGGTGAGTCTTGTTGCTGAGTTGGAGGATCGTGAGTCTTTACAGGTATTTTTTTCTTTATTGCTTATGTAGGAGGTACTTTCAACGGTTCCATCTTATCCGGATCTACCACCATTGGTTTCTTACCGCTGCATGTCAAGACTGCAATGTGTTCCTCAGGGGACATGGCAGAATTTTGATTCACCTCTCGAATCATGTTTATACGGCTCCCCATAATAACTTGTAAATAATTTTGGTGGACCATGCAGGTGGACTCATCATGTGGGTCGTTGCATGAAGAACACCAGTAAGATGACTCATGTGAAACTTTAGAAGGGCCAGCTTCTGCACTTACCAGAATCGTTGAGTTCCTCTTAGATGCTTTCTCTATAGCATTTCTAGGAGAAACTTGCTCTCTAGTTACTGTCGAAATAAATCTTTGTGGCTGATAGTTCCTTTTTGCCTCTATCCTCTCCATAGATGTCACCTTGTTAGTGAGGGCTCTCATGGCCGATTGAATTTCTTGCAAAACAACCAATTAAGGATCTGGGGTTGAGGACACAGGCGGTGCCGGTAGAGGTAATGGAACTGGTGGAGAAGGTAATGTAGGAGTTGGAACTGAAGAGGTTAGTTGTGGAATGGAAATCATAGGTACCAAAGTTGTGGGAGGATTCCATACAGATGAAGGGTACATGGATGGAGCAGTGTAAGATGTGGAGGTTGCACCTGTATGCTGGTATTGCGGAAGCTCGAGAAAAATGGGCATAATCATTTTTGGAGGCAATTTCCCAATGGCAATCAGATCAACCCCAGCATTTTTTTCTTGGGAATATAGTGCAAGAAAGGTTTGAACATTGGACATCCTAATGTTCGTACTAATATCTGAGTGGAAATCCCTAAGAAAGTAAAATGCAGCTTGGTCATTAGTAGGGCGGAGACCATCAGGAACTCTCTGCCAGGTTTGGGAAAACCTAACATTGAAATCCACTATCTCCTCTTGAGGATGCCTCTTGATATTAGTAAATTGATGCAACAAAGAAAATGGGTCTGCTTGCTCATTGAACCCTTGGATCAGCATTTCTGCTAATTGATCCCATGAATTTATGGAGTTGGGAGACAAGGATCTATACTAGCACAATAACTTACCTCGGAGTGACAACACAAGCAATTTAATCATGACATATTCGTATGTGATATTATGAATTGTAGCCAAGGATGCCACATTTGAAACATGCTCATACATGGTATTTCTAGTCCCATCATATGTAGGCAAAGCCTTTAATAATGCAGTAGGAACTAGATTTTTAAAAGGCAGGTCCAACGCTCTCGAATGGTTCCAAGCAAGAAATCGACATGGAGGAGGTTTTTGACCAGCCATTTACACCGCTGGATCTAGATGTGCTAGCAAGCTCGTAGTAGTACTCGGAGGAGTCGAAGATGGCACAAACTGAACCGCCACTTACGAAGAGATAGCAAATGATGGGTTCATTGGACTTACCAATCTTGAGCGTTTCCTCTAGTTTTGAACATCGATATCTAAGTATTTGACTAGATCTTTTGATTCTTTGGCTTTTGATCTCGTGATCATGAAGCAAAGATTTTTACCAGCTTCATAATTAGATATTTCCAGGTACTATACATTCGCCTTCAGCAGAGTCACCAGATGAACTTACAATCTTCGCTTTGAGGTCAAGACAGTTCATCAAAATATTGATTTGTTTGGGTGTCAAAATATGGGACTTGTGAGTCCCATCAGGAGTGCCAAAAACTGTTGGTACAGGTGGGTTTGTCAACTCGAAATAGTACTTGCCCCATCGATTATGGATCTTATTGAGACAAAAATATTCTGTCCCACCGGGGGTGCCAAAAATTGTTGGTCATGAATCCGCCTAGTCATATAAAATGCGCCCTAGACCCGGCCAACATTGAAAGGCAGAGAGAAAGAGAAATATCTTGGGCCAATATACAGATAGGGCTGGCTCCCAAACTAATCTAAACTGGTTTTAAGGTTTAGGGTTAGAAATAACAGAAAGATATGGAAATAATAGAAAGAGATGGAAATATGGCCGAAGCCGACAGTTGATAAGGAGAACATCAGATAGAAAATAACCTCAACTAGATCCTAAAGATAAGCAACAACTAATTCTTAGAATGCACATACAGATATTGGATCAAACACTGACTATCATTTTGCCTTCAATTATACTTCAAATGTTCAAATGAAAACATAGTCAAATTCAGAACAGCAAAATTCAACTCATATTTTAACACTGGACTAAACATAAGTGAATCACATAGAAAGCATCACATGAATAACAGTTTGGATCACCAAATCAAAAGACTCTAAGAATAGAGCAAAATGCACTTAGGATTTATGCTTCAATTTTTGCAAAAAGGTCTTCCCCCTTTTCTTGAGATATACATTGGTATTTATAGAGGTCTTCCCTCTCTCTTTTGCATCACAACATTTAAAACATAAAACATATTTTGAAGGGGAACTCCGCAAAATATGCACTTGAAAAGAGAAATAATCCTCCTAAATCTGCCTCAGAGAAATCACATTCCCTGCTTTGATGGATCAAGCTTGAAAAATCGAACGAAAACAAGGGACCAGATTTCTTCATTAAATGGTTGTTCTCGGGGCATGCTTGGAGTGTTGGGAGATCACGAACAAGAGCTTAAAATACCGGAGGCATATTTAATTTTTGTGGCTTTGAAAACTGTATGCCTTAACACGTTCTTCCTTCTTGCACTGATTGCCATATTAAATTTTGGAGAGATTTGATATTAAATTAAATGTTGGGAAACATTTAATCTTGGAGCGTCTTTGACCTTGATCTCAAAATCAATTGGAGAGCTTTTAAAACATTACTTTGTTTGATCCTTATATTCTCCTCATGTTCTCCTATGCAATATGAAGAAAAATGTGGACAAAAATTTATTGGGCCTTTGTTGTTGCTTCTGTCATGAAACTGCAACATGTCGCGATATCGTGACATGTTGCGATATCGCGACATCTTACACTTACTTTGCTTGAACACAAAACTTGTAGAGATTTTTGTATTTTCCCTTTCAAAGTGCTTGGAGGGACAAATAGAGGAGTGAGCATCTCTACAATTTGTGCCTTATTTTGCATGAACAGTAACAACAAAAACAATGTGGCAAAAATGCCAATAGGAACCTAAACCAAAAAACATCCACGCAAAAACTATCGTTGAGATTCAATCATGGGTCCTCCTGCCTTACCAAAGCCTTAAGTCATAGCCACTTGTCTCTAGCCCAACCACCTGATTGGTTATGAGTCTTAGGGCCTCTCTTGTCTTATCCTTTCGTTGGCACTAATAATACAACAAAAAATTTATCTTCTTCCTTACACGCAAATCACGAAAATCGTAGACTTGAATATGTTATTCGAACGAAGGTGCCTCCTTTGCAACCAAGGCACATGGTATTTATACCATTGTGCCATCACCATTTTAGACGTCGACGGAGGGAAATAATGTATGACATCGGTGCATTAATTTTTCCCTTATAACCCTAACCTTAGGGTTAATTAAATTAGATTATAATTTAATTAATAATAAAATTATTATAATTAATTTAATAACTATAAGGTTAATCAAATTAAATTATAAATTAATTTATAATGAAATTATTACAATTAATTTATAATTAATTTAATTACTTTAGGTATTACCATTACACCTTTTAATATTATAATAAAATATTATAATATTATTTTTCTTGGGCCTTCTTATTTCTCTTGTAGACCTTATCTGACCACCTTGAATATTATAATGGGAGATATTATAATATTATTTCCCTTAGGTCTAGAAGTAATATTTCACTTGCACTGATTATTGAAACTAAATCTTGACATCCTTCCTCTTGCACTGCTCACTAGAACTTACTTTTGACATCAATGACAACAAATCTTGCTCACATTTCTAACAAATAATACATAAAACACAAATCATTCATTTTAAATTCATACATCATTAATTCCTTGAGACCTCTCTTAATTCTTGATTAAATTCCTTAGATAATTAGATCACATTTATAAATAATAATAATCAAAATGGCATACCCAGGTGTTGTAGGTGAGTTGGAGAGGAGAGGGCAATCCTCCAAGGGAGGTCTCAGGTTTGAATCTCCACCCTACCAAAAAGCTGAATTGGGTACCCAAAATCCAATTGATAATGTTGGTACGGGCAGGGCTAGGTGCGACCCCCGGGTGAATTTGATGGTGTAGAACCCCCTATTCGTGATCTCTTAGACCAAGGCAGACCCGCAAGGGGTTTTTTGCTTTAAAAAAAATAATAATCAAAATGGCATAACCTTCTTTTTTTTTTGTATAATATGAGTTTATTCTTACTTCTCATAAATCTACACTTCAAGAAGTATGTATCAATTATTTAATACCATGCTCTTGGTGGTTGTTTAAGTCCATATAATATTTTTTCAACTTGTGGAAATGTCATTTCTTATATTTCACTTCAAATCCCTATAATTATTCCACTTACACTTCTCCAATATTATCATTTAAAAATACACTTTTCATATTTTTTAAATGAGTTTACACATATTTTTATGAGGGGTTGCAATACCCTTATACTGAGTGGGGTTTGAACCTTTGACCTCTCAAAGAGAGGCCAAAGCCCTTACCACTAGTAAGCTTACAACTTAATGCACGTTTATGTTAAGTTGATGTAGATTCCATATTTTTTGGGTTGTTAAGTCTAAGCAACTTTTTATTGTGTCTTGTGTTGCAATAAGTGCATATGTCTCATCATATTCTATAACAATTTATTTTGCATACCTCTTTTCCACTACCTTTGGTTTATACCTTTCAATTAATTCATAACTATTATACTTGGTCTTGAACATCCACTTCACTCTAATTATATCCTTGTCATTTAAAATTTTACATAACACCCAAGTATGATTCTCTTCCATTGCATTTAATTTTTATTTTGTGGATTTGATCCATGTCTTGATTTTGGATGGTGGAAGTGTAGTGGTAGTTCATCATTATTATCTATAGGAGATTTTATGTTTGATTCTCGATAAAGATAACTAATTTTAAAGTACAACCTAAGTGGCCTAATAATGGAGACTTTAAAACTATAAATAAAGGTCTAAGGTTTAAATCCTATAGGGTCTAGGGTTGTACAACATGCTTTAGTAACCATAGTATGGTTGGATAACTATATATTGGATAAAACAACATCCTCAATTAGGGTCATTGCATATGGCCAATGACCTCATGGATGTTAAAAACTATTTTACCCTTTTTCAAAATTTGATAGTTCCACTTTAATATTGGACAATAGTGCATAGTTTATTATATCATCTTCTTGTTCCTTTTCCCTTTGCTCTTGGACTTGTGCTTGGTAACTTATGAACCTCCTATCAAAAATAAAATCCAATATTTGACAACTTGCATGTGATGCTAATATTCTCTTATTTTTGTGTTTGTTTTTGTATAAATTCTTATCTCCACTTGATACTTGTGAGACACCAACATATTTAATTATGATTATCCTCAGCATTTTTTGTTTGTCATCCATATACTCCTTTCTCATAAAATATAACATCTCTAGAAAATTGCCTAGATTTAGGGCCATAACATCTATATGCCTTTATTTTTTAATAATACTTAAAATAAATATATGCTTGAATATTTAGATATAACTAATTCATTTTTTTATCTTCATCATGAACATAATCCAAACAACCAAACACTCAAGTGACTTACTAAAAAATTATTTCCATATGATGCCTCATGAAGGGTCATATTGTTTACCATAATTATGGAACTTCTATTCAAGATGTACAATGTTTTTGCAAGTACTTGAACTCATGATTACTCAAACCTTTTAATAGTACCATGCTCTTACCATCTCCATGATTATCATATTCTTCAATTTTGTGACAATGCTCATCACAAATTGATTGATTTTTTGGAACAATAATCACCACCAATATTATGACTTAATTTTTTAAATATATGTCCAATTTCATTCCCTACTATGGATTTAAAGCTCCTAAATACTTCAAAAATATTATTTTTATTCTTAAAAAATCCAAGGTTTTCTAGTATGATTGTTAATGAAAGTGGTGATATAGAAGGTTTTATCAACATTTGGACTATTTGAATGAATAAAAAACAATATATATGATGTTACCCATGATCCTCCTCTTGGAAATTTATCTCTATATATGATGTTTTCCCATTGCACAACCTTCACACACTTAACTTATTTTTTCTATATAAGGTAGTCCATGGACCATTCCTTTAGCATTTAGCAAATTCAATATTTAAAAATTTAGGTGACCTAAGTATTGTTGTCATAACTTGATCTTGTCATCAGTGGTTGTGTGGCATAAATTGCTCTCTTCTCCTTCAAGATTCAATGGAAATATTGTATTCTTTGTCATAGGTATAATAATCATTTCTTGGTTCCCATTTGCTTTGTCATAGGCATTGCACTCCTTATTCTCAAACACCACTTTGTATATTTTTTCTATAATTTTCCCCACACACATAAAATTATGCTTCAAGCATTGTGTGAAGTAAGTATTTTGGTTTTTTTATTTTTATTTTCTATTGGTTTATAAGGTTCATTTTCCTTCAACGTTTAATGCTTTGTTGTCTCTAAATTTCAGCTTGTTCTTGTATGATTCATATAACTCTATAAACAAATACTTATATCAGTTATATAATTTAAACAACTAAAATCCAAGCACTTGAAGCTTTATTTAAAACTTTTGGAATAATTACATGATTATTTTTGAGCTCTCACTTTTATGTAAAAGTTTAATTTTTTTTATCTTTTATGGGTTTCCTTTATTCTACATTCTCTTTCATAGTGACCATTACTTCTATAAATAATATCATTAAGAGTTCCTCTTATCCATATGTTTTCCTCTACCTCTTCCATTATGGTATCCTCTTCCATCGTAGCCTCTTCCTCTTATAGTATGATTTCGTTGCTCCCTTATTTATCCTTGGAAATTAGAGCTTGTGCTAGCCCCATTAATGTATAACACTCTAACCTTGGAAACAAATATTGATCCAATTTTCTTCTTCACTATTTTTAATTATTTCTTCATGGGACATAAGAGATACCACCAATTCATATAACTCCAAATTCTTAAAATATTTGATCTTTTTAATAATCAATATATAATTGTTTCAATTTGGTTTCAACATTCTTAACCACTTTTTGACAATATCTTAATGTGTTGGTTCTTAATCATAAATATTCATTTTGTGCACAATTTCATGCACCCTACATAATAATCTCTCACATTTTCATTTCCTTCCATTATTAGATTTTCATATTTTGTCTTCAATGTTTATACCATTAGTAATTTCATTTATTCAAACCCTTGATACAATATATTCAATACAACCAATACTCATTTTGAAATCTTGACACTTATAATTCTTGGAAAGATGCTCACATGAAGAGTTTATTTTACGTGATACAAAGCTAGGATATTTTTTCTTTGTTCTTCCTCTATATTCTATTTTTTTATGGCTAATAAAATAATTCAATCTATTAGTTCCTTGAAATTATATTCCACATATTTCTATATTTATTTATTAGTTAGTAAAGTCCTCATATGTATGCACCAATAATCATATCTTCCTCCTTTAAATTATAAAATATGCAATGAAGCATTACCATAATCCATAATAGCTATAATAGTAATATATGAATTCTTCCTCTACAAACCTAAAATTTGAATTCTCTTGTTAAATAGCATAAAATTGTTAAGCTCTTTACTTATATATTCTCCAAGATGCAAGATCTAATATTGTATGTGGGATGTGGTGGCACTTTAAATTAGAGATTGACATAACATAGGAAAAATGAATAGAAAATGAATTTGCACAAGAAATCCCCAAAACATATTTCTTCCTCTTTAAATTTGTATGTACAAGTTCAATGTAATGCTCTATCCTTTTATAAATACAATATAATATCTCTTGCTTATCATAAAGACTTTTGATGCTTCATATTATCTTCAAATTTGGGTGATAATTTATTTTTATTTTTATTTTATTTCAGTTGCGACTCCTATTTTGTCCTATTCTTTTCTTGTTATGATTTTTGTCACATTAGTATCATAACTTCCAACATCTACTTATCAAGAGATGATATTGCATATAGAAATGATAAAATCTAAGATCCTTTTCCCAAACTAAATGGGGGCATTCACATGTTTTTTGAATTTTTTGGAGAAACATAATCAACCTTAATTTTATGAAGCATTTGACATCCTTATCGAACATCATATTTATTTGATGAATATGGATTTATTTTTGAAATATTTGAAGACTTGGACAAAAATTCTTAAAATTGGTGGTTAAAAAAAAACTTAATTAATGTGGTTTGTAAGCAAGAAATATCATAGTTTCAAAATATAGTTTTCCTAAATTTAGAGGCTTGAGGAGTTTCCTAGGAAGAGTGTGAAAACTTTTGGTTAGTTCATATTAGGATTAGGTTGTAGATGTAGACCTTTGAGGAATATCATAATATTGACATTTTAAATAATAATAAATTACAAAATGAGATGAATGATATTCATAGTTGTTCAAACTTGTTGGTTTTTATGTATGGTAATGTCACTATTAGCATTACCAAGTTTGAGAAGGTCCTTTGTATTCTAGTATTTAGACCACATTGGCCAGCTAGTGAATTTTCAAATACATTGATGATGAATTTAAGGTGGTTGCATTAGGTTGTTATGATGAGTTAGATAATATGTATAAGCTTGGTGATATCTTGTCCTATTGGAATATGTGGTGGTTAAGCTTACCTTAATTCCATGTCCAAGTTTTATATTTGTATTGATCATATTTATCCTTTAAGACCATGTAAACCTCGAAAAATATGATTTTATAGTTTATTATAATATTTTATTTCTAATGGTAACTTGTAGTTAGGTATAAATACCCCTTCATATCAAAATTTGTTCTTATTGGTTGGAGTGTAATTTCATTTCCATTTAATGATATTATTTGATGTCCATAAAAACCCCCAATACATTTTTTGTTTTTTATTATATGTATTTGTTTTAGGCAATATTGGATAATATCTTATTCCATTCGTTATTAAAAACTATTGTGAAATTTAACATGGTATTAGAGCAGGTGTAAATCTCCATTACTCAATTGCTTATACTGGTATTTAATTTTTTTGACTTCTCCTAAGGGTAATTGATATTAGAGCAAGATAAAGAGAATTTATTTTTGAAGTCTAGCTGTAGGATAAATCTTATAAATATTTCACTGGGATTAATAGATTTGCTTTAGGAGAAACATTCATCGATATGTGAATTTTATCTTCTCATTGGTAATCAATCTTATTTTTTAAATAATTTTTGATGAAATGGATGCCCTAGTTTTAGGATTGAATTTTTTGAGGGGTTGTGAAAACCTCATTTGTTTTTATGTATTTTTTCAAAAAATCCATTTCCTTTACTCTTTCAATTTTTTTTCTCCAATAGCAATACAAATGAGAGGGTATATTACATGGACATTGTGAAAAAAAAGGCTAAATCTTTTAGATAGACCGCTAGTGCTAGAGAAGCCATAGGTAGGCTTTCATGCCTAGAAAAGGCCTTTAAGCCACCTGACAAAGTTTCAAAAATGGTATAAATTTTCTATTGCATAGGCATGAGAGGATGTCTATATTTGTTGTGTTGAATAAGAGGTTTGTGTAGGGCAAACCATGATATATATGGATGAACTATCAATATTTATGGATTATTTTACAAAATTTAATGGGTTATAATTTAGCACTTTCATTCATTTTTATCTCTAGGTATCTTAATTTTATGTTCAAAATTTTCTCTTTCCCCAAATATAAAAAATTGAATTGAAAAAGTGAATATTCCATGCCTTGTTAGGAATGATAAAACATATTGGATTGCATTCATGTTAGCCTGAAGTAGGATTCCATCAGTGAGGAGGTATAAAGGGGCTGAAATTATTTTTTATTTTCTTAAATATAATGCTTTGACTTTATCTTTCAAGAGGAGTTCTTGGGGAGATGGCTTGCCAAGCTAATGTTAAACCTTGGGGAATAGGAGGTAACTGATTCAATTCCCCTCAATGTCAAACCTTTTATCATTAATATGACATCAACATGAATGATGTGGCACCATATGATAACATGAAACCTCTTATGACATGGAAATGGATGACATCATCTCTTTGTAGACCTATGATGACCTAGTAATGGTGTATAAACAATACATAAGAGTTCATAAATTTATGTAGTAGTCAATAGAAGTGGCATGGTATCTAGTGGAAGAATCCTAAGGCAACACATGGCAACTCATATGGCTAACATGACAATCTATATAGGTGACATGATAGACAATGCAAGAGTCCTAAGGTAATGTATGGTAGTTTATACAACTGACATCACACTTCATATAGATGACATGGCATGACATATGGTAGTTTATATGGCCATCCATATAGGTGATATGGTGTGACACATGGTAGTTGGCATAAGTGATGATGTGGTTCAAATACTGAGGTGATATATTATAGATGATGTAATAATTGACATGGTAGTACCTAATTGGATCAATGTGGTAGGCCATACAATGGCTGACATGGTATGTTATATGCCACTAGATACATATAAATACAAGTTTGAACAATCACTGTTAGCTTTTGAAGAGACTGTAGTATAGGGAATATAACCACAAGATGCAAGATAATTAATATGAGATATATATAAACTAATGGTACAATAACATGCAAGAAAATAATGAAATGAATATCTAAAAATGACTCAAAAGTATGTCTTTAATGAAAGTGATGAAAATAGTACAATGCTATATAATGGAGGACATGAACACTCCATGAATAGATATGAAAGAACTACATTGTACCATACTACTAAATTATAACACACACTCTCCATATTGCTACTCCACTCTATATTTACTACACCTCCTTAAATCGCTCACTATGAACCCTTTATATAGGAAGATTGATTCATTGGCCCTTACTCTACCTAGAACTCATATACATGCATGCACATTAAAAACTTGCACATTGACACTTGTGCATTTATTACATTACTTGAAGTAACTAACTAAATAACTTTACTCTAAAGTAAACTCTTATCCTAATTATGTATCAAAGGTGTTATATTTACATAACCAAATGATGTAATATACTCTAACACCCCCATGTATTACATTTTTTGGGTATTGAAGACTTTACTCTTCAATATGGATCTTTGATCTCCATATATTCTTCAGCTTGATTTGGTCCTTTGTGTTATCTTCAGTTTACATTGCACTATATGCTTCCTTTGTTTTTTTCCTCTTTACTTATGTTCTTGGAGTCATTGCTTTCATAGGTGGAAGTACTATTGTTTGATTATCGCAAAGGTGTCTTCTCTTTGCCTTTGTCCTTTTTATTGTTTTCAAGGCTCCGTATAGAAGCTTCTAAACAAACACTTAAGGAATCATGATAAGATATTGAGTTAGTATAACTTAATGTACCAATACTGCATGAGGATTAAAATATCTTCTCTAGGTATGATTCATCAATTTTTATTTTTAGTTTAAGTAATTCTATCAATCCTCTTTGTTCTACATTCTCATCCTTGTGGCATTTGAATGTAAGTAATGCTATATATAATATGTAACCAAATATGGAATTTGAATGCCACTCTTTCCATTATCAATTGCTTCAGTGAGTTGAGTATGACAATATATTCCATGGTTTCAAAGTAATATTTTAAAGATTTAGTATGAATTCTTTTTGAATTAAGGTCTAAGTATCTTTTAGATTCTATAAGTAAATTTTTTATTCCACTTTTTATGACACTTACTCTTTCCCTTCTAATAGTGTTGTTCATATTATTGTTCACTGTATTCTTTGAGGTAGACATATTTCTTAGTTTTAGATTTTTTTGTTTTAAGAACACTTTTGTTAGATCCTTTGTATTAGATTGCCTTATGACTCCCTAGTTTAAAGTATGTGAACTAATTTGATAAAACCTTTTAAGACTTGGGTTTTGTAGAATTACTTATGTTTCCCTAGTGATTGGAATAAGCTATAAGCCTATAAGCTTAAAAGAATGCTTAGTAAATAATAGTTCACCTTTTGAATTGATTTTGTAATGTTTTTTAAATCAACTTCTATTTCACCTTATCTCTCCTAATGAACTATGCACTTATTATTTTGAAGTTCTTTATGGTTGGATTTCATTAGTACGAGTATGAGTATGAGACAAGAGTAAAATAATTCTAAATCCTTTAAATAAATGATGAACTTCCTTTTATAGCTCTTAATATCCAATAATTTAATATTTCTAAATTCCAATAATTTATGTTTGATGTAGTATGCCTTATACCTCCCTAATTTTGGAATATTAGAAATTGATAATAATATTTGCAATAATAATATTGTTTCCCAAGTAGTAACCCTTATACCTCCTATGTTGTTTAATTGCAAATATTAAAATAATTGTATTTCAACTAAATGATTTGAAATACTATAAAATCCTTTATATGCTTTAAATTTTCTAAGGTTGATTTTCAACTTGAAATGAATATAGTTTCAACCTTAAAACATACTCCTTATTACTCCTTTAATGAAAGAAAACTTAATTAATATAAGACTTTACCTTATAACATTGTATTCTCCTTACTAAGTGAGCGTTGTAAGTCTTCGATGATGGACGTATGACAATAGTTGCATCACATATGAATTCAAGCTTCAAAACTCCTTTGAATCAACAAATGTGTACTAGATTTAAACTCTTAAACATAACTTGACCTTGCTGCTAATTTATTTTAGACATCCTTGACTTCTTTGTGTTAATGTTTGCTCTAAATGCTCATCTATCACTCTAAGTTTCTCCCTACGAAATATATTAATGTAGAAACTAGAAATATGCTTCGCTTGTCCTCCAATTAGTGCCAAGTGGCACTAAGCATTACCCAAAATACCTGGTCTCCTCCTTTGGTTGAATTCCACTGAATATAAATCATTTAAAGGTGTTATGTAATGTGTTGTAATCCTAGCTATAACTCTTGAGAGCGATGCTCTTCTTGAATGTCAGGAGTAATGATGATGAGTATTTCTTTGACGAGAACTTCTTCCTTCTTGAATGTAAGCTTTGGAACAGGAGGATTCTCTTACACCGTTGTGCCAAGTGGCACAATATCTCTTCGTTGTTAAGAAAAGTGTTCTTATCTTCATTGCATACACACTTGCCTTCATCATTCCATATCCTTAAAACCTCTTCAACGCTTATTATTTCCAACTATTTTTAAGATTTATTTGCCTCCTTCATGATAGCAAAGAGTGATATGGCTCCTCCTTTCTCCAGTGAATATGGATGATGTATTCCCACAAGGATGGATCCAACTATCAAGCATTGCAATAAAGGTTCTTGGCTGGTACTTCTTCCATGTTGGAGCTTGGTAAGCACTTTTATTTTATGTAGCTAGTGCTTTGTTACCCTTAGTATTAACCTCCTTTCAGTGAGTGTTGGATTCTTACATAGGAATGTTGATGTTGTAGGTTGCTTGCTACGTGGGTGTTGAGTTGGTGTCTTGGTACACCTTGGTGATGTGGGTATTGAGCCTTTTGGATTGGATCTACTCTAAAGCACCTTGACTATGCTTTCACCTACATAGTGATGGATTTTGAGCCTTCTAGGATGGCTCCTCTTCAAGCACCTCTACTGGTGCTGATTACTGATGTTGAGCACTTTAGGATGGCTCATCACCTTTGCTGGTGTTTTTCCTCTACTAATTATAGCCATTTGTAGACGTAGAGGATATGTTACTTAGGGTGTCATTAAGATACTTTTTATTTTATCTCTTTTGAATATAATAGAAGAGATAAAGTTGGTGCTCGTATATCCTTGTAATACTTTATAATTTGCACCTGAAACTTGAGACTCTCATGGTCTCATTTTGTAGCTCTTTTCACTGATTGTAATGGTGGATTTCTTCTCCACACCTTGGAGGAATATTACCCTATTTTGGTGGCTTCTATAGGCCACAAAATATTGTAGGTTTAGTGCACCAAATAGTGTCTCTAGATACTTTGATATGAGCTGATTTGTGCACTTTGGTTATTCACTCATACTTAACAACCAATGCACATAATAATCCTTTAAGAGTAATAAGTTTAATATAGTTACAAGTAACTAAAATAGTGCAATAGTAATCTCACCTTATTTCTCCTTGTAAGATGCACTAATAGTAACTCTTAAAGATCTTTCAAATGCACTAATAATAATTGAAATTGAAGACTAGATAATAGGAAGATGATAAAATGTATCTCTCCTATTAATGTGCAGGTATAAACCTTAATAAAAACTTTTGTCTGTGAAAATTAGCAGTCTTGAAGACGGGAGGGAAGAAAGTAGAGAGGGGAGGGCTCTGGTCCCTCCCCTGCTCCCCCTCCCATGGCTCCTGGTTCTCAACCCAGGTCATCCCTCTCGGGGAGTGGTTGTTTGCAGATGATCTCCTGGAGGGAGATCCTTCTCCACTATTTGCGCCCCTCCCAGCCCGGCTAGGGTTTCCTTGGTTGTTTTTTCAGACTGGTGCTTCCCAAGGATCCCTGTTTGGTTGGGGATCCCTTCCCTTTTTCCCTCAGGCTTCCCCCTGGGGTTTTTTGCAGGTTATTCGCATGGATCTGGTCCCCTGTGTTTCTCGGTGCGGTGGAGGTGATGGTTTAGGGTTTGGATAGCTTCCCACTATTTTGGTTCCTAAGGATCCCATCCCTGTGACTGTTTCCTCTTCCCGCTCGAGATTCCTAGTCCCTAGATCCTGGTCCCTTAACCTGCTATTTCTTTTTGTTTTGCCACAATGGGATCCTCTTCTTTTTTCTCGGGGCGGGTTCATCGTGGTGCAGCTCTCTGGTCGCTTCCCGATGGGCTGGATTCTCTCTGTGCTGGCTGTCGACTTCCTGCAGGATGGCTCTCGCTGAACGAAATGTTTTCACGGTGGGCGGGATGGTTTCTCCATAGGGCGGGATCCGTAAAATCCGTCGGTTTTCCCGCAAGGCGGGATCCTTTCTTTTCTGCTGGTTTCCCGGATGGCGGGATTTCCCTGCTGCTTCCCGCTAGGCGGGACTGTTTGTGGTGGTTTTTACTGCTTCTCGCGAGGCAGGATTTTATTGTAACGGTTTTTCTTTGCTTCCTGTTGGGCGGGATCTTCTTGATGGTGGTTTTTGGCTACTCCCCGCTGGGCAAGATCTCCAAAACTACTTTCTTTCTTATTTGTTTGTTTCCCGTTGAGAGGGATTGTTTCTTTCTTACTATTATCGCTGGGCGGGATTTCTGTTTTGGTGTTCAGTTTCAAGGGATTGATGCCCTAGGCCCATTGCTTATGTAATCAGGTTTTGGGATCCTTGTTAAAACCCACTGTAAATACAAACACTACTTACCAAAAAAAAAAAACTTTTGTCTGCACTTATCTTAAAGACTATAATGCTACCTTATCTTTACAACTTTAAAACTCTTAACAAGGTGCTTAATGAAACTAAATAATTAACTAAATATAAGTGTTCATATAATGAACCCTTTGAACCTAAGTTTTTTACCTTTAAGATCTCTAAATATGAAGGATTTCTAGGTGATTAAATTCACCTTATTGCTGCATATAATTGGATGGATTTTGCATCAATTCTTGGCTGTCTGAAATAGCTCTTTAACTCGCCTTTTTTGCAACTTCAAAAAACCTCTTACTTGCTTCCCTTTAACTATAGTAGGTGATTTGATTAACCTTCAATATGTATCTTGGAACTCTGTATTTCTATAGTTAGTAATGTTGCCCTGATTGCTACATCTTTTGTAGTCAATATTTGCACTAAAATGATGTTCTTGAAACTCAAATTTTGTAGGGAAATATCCCAAATCATAGCTAATTTTTCCTTCAAGAAGCCTTTAGTATTTTGTAGTAGATTCAACAAACTCCAATATCCAAATGAGTCTTTTAGCCTTAAAATGTAATCTTCAAACCTTTCAGGTTTGGTTGAAAAGTTTGGCTTCTTTTCTCCTTCAATATCCTTGTTGTATTCCAACTTCAATCTAGGCCTTCTTCTCAAGAATATAGAAGTCTTGAGGTATTCTGAAGTTTGGCTAATTTCTTGCCAAATATTTCTCTCTTGGGCTTGTTGTCGGATGGTGACAATTATCCCAAGTTCTTTACTATCATGAAATTCTCCTTGGTAGTAAATTTATCCAATGAGTTCTTCTAAGAAATCCTTTAATGGCCTTCTCTTGATATCCTTTAATGAGACTCACCAAAGCTCCTTCTTATTTCTCCTTGAGACCTCACCAAGGTCTTCTATCTCACATCTCTTATGGCTCAAATTGTTGCTATGTCATGGCCATAGAGTTTTTAAAGGACTTTGTGTGGTAAGAAGAATGCAACATGGCAAATTGACACTGTTTCATGGTTGTGAATGCCTATAGAATGAAAAGGAAAAATATTTTTGTGACATCATGACATGCCTCTGTGTTGTGATTGTAAGAGTTGAATTAGAAAAGGATGAAATATGTCACAACATCGTGACTCGTCGATGTTTCATGGTTGTAAGATACAAAAGGGCCAAAGTAGAAAGAAGAGGTATGACATAGTAATAGGTGTTATTGCCATGAAAAATTTCCATTGAAAAGGTTAGAGCATTGGAGGGAAGATGAGACATCGTGACATGTCACTATGTTGCAATTGCTAAGTGTGAAAGACTTGAAAGATAAAACTTCATCGTGATATCACAACAGGTTATCGAACCATGTTTACTAGTGTTCACAAGGTTTGAATGTATGAAATAGATCATGATATTCTGACATACTTAAGCAATGATATAATGATAGTTATGAAATATAGGATTTGCAAAGAATAGTCAATTTGATAGCATCTGTTACAGATCTACGGTGGAGGAGGGTTCTCAAGAGTGAGAAATAGATCAAATTCAAGTTCATCTCCACTACCTTCCCTACATGCATGGAGTAATTGATCCGTAGATAGGAATATTACACCATGTATTCTATTTTTAGAATCAATAATGTCACACAATGTTTATACCAAAACAACCATATGACATTCTATTGTAATGATGTCGGATTAATATATTTTTATATTTTTAATATCGAACCATAGAAGTGTTATACATAAGAGAAATGACCTCTTGTTTAGGGGTCAAATCTTAGGAATTTACAAGTTGCATGTGTAAAGACTTTTGTAAGGAGCAATACAATAGAAATATATGTTTGGCCTCTAGTTTAACATCTTGCATAAAACGTATGTATGAATGGATGAATGTTTCTTTTTAGGCTAGATGAATGTGCATGATATTAATTTTGCTTTCTAGATTCTTGTACATGTTTATTCTATGGTTTTGGAATTGATAATATGTGGAGCTAAATATTAATTTAAGGTTATTTTGCATATGATAAAATTGGTTGGTCTATTAGGATGTTTTAACGGCTACTTAATTTCATGATATTTATATGTACTTTTTGATGTTGTCTAATATGCACCATTGCAAATTCTAACGTTAGCTACATTACTCTATTTCATCACTCTTTTCTCCTTAACCATAGTTGTAGCTAGTTAGAACCTCATAGGATCTAGCCTTCTCTAGAGATTGATCTGTCTAAGCTCTGAAGCTTTCTCGATCATTCAATGTTGCCCAAGTCTTGGGTGTAATAATAAACCATAAGCATATTTTGTACCAACAAGTCCCTTTGGTCTTGAATAGAAATAATTAGTGAATTGTAAATAATTAGCTCATTGGTTTATGAATGGATATTGAAATGAGTTTGAACAATATGATAACTAGTCTAAAATAGACATAGACGATGGTCAACTAAAATTTAACTCATTGGTCCATAATTTGGACATAGAATGGGATTAAAAATGTTCCCATTGGTCTTGAATAGATCTTGTTGGAGGATCGTGAAACTCTGAGTCACCTACCTATAAATGGACATTGAAGGGAGTTATCCCAACATGACCACTACTTTGAAAAACAAAATTATTATAGTCAAATAATCTTTAATTCACTAATCTATAATTGCATATAGATGGGAGTTAAATAACAATTCCACTAGTTTATAAATAGACATAGTTGGTGTATGGTAAAAATGTTATCTCACTAGTTTTTATATAGATAGGAAGAAGTTAATTAGTAGTTTAAGATAAAAATTAGTCAATAATTTTAAATTCTAGGTCCATAGTTGGACATGAAAGGGAGATAATAAACTAAAGTTGCTAGTCCTATACCAAGTACTCATGGCAATTAGTTAGGTAACATGTTGTCTTCATTAGTATATTTGAGGGACTTCTAAAGCCCATTAGTCTAAACAAAGTCATGGAAGGAAGCATCATGATTATATCTTGTATCTTTATGAAGGCACAAAGGGTAGACTCCAAAAGATCCTAACTATAGAAGTATTTGCACTATTATAGAAATTTTGAGAATAGAAATAATGTACTTAATTTTTGTAATGTGCTTATTGAATCATTAGTAGATCACAAATTTTACTTTAAAAATCATTATAAAAAATAAAAATTCATTGCTATTTTAAAAACTCTATAGGTTGAGTTGTTAAAGTTGATTATAATGATATCTTTGTTCTAGTTGCTTGTATGGAGTCCATTAGGATAATTATCCTTATTGATATTTTATTGTAATGTAAGGTTCACCAAATATGTCAAGTGCCTTTATTCATGGGGATCTTCACAAGAAGATTTATATGTAGTAGATACTCAACTTTTTTTAGAATGAATATCGTCTCAAGAGTCCTTATATGGGATTAACTAGGTGTCTTAGGTTTTTTATGAAACACTCTCTCTTAGTAACAACATCCTCCATAGCAAAGTAGAGATGATGTTTATGTTAAGCATGGCATATTCCATACTTTTATTACTGTGTGTTTATCCAATAACCTACCATCACTAGTAATTTTCTTTGATAATTCAAGATATGAAATGACAACTATAAGAATCATTTACAATGATAGATTTGGGTCTGCTTTACTATTTTTTAGGAATACAAATAGATGAGTATTTTTTAAAGTATTTCTCTTCCTCATTTTTAATATGCACTAAATATTTTATAATGGTACAAAATAGAGGATTATGATATCAAATTTGATGATATATTTAGAAATGATTAAAATCAACACATTACCTAGAATAAGATTATAACCCAAAAATAGACATAAGATAATATGAAGGGTGTTTATAGAGAAAAAAATATCATTAAAGGAAAGAATAAGCACTCCAAATGATAAAGAAAATGGTTGGTTTCAAGAGGTCTAAATATCTCATGTACATGTGAACTTAGGTCAAGGTTAAAGAACCAATCATAAAGTTTATGATTAAAATATTATAATAAACCCACTATACAAGGTGAACAATGGCCTATAACACTATACAACAAGTATTATATACAAGTTATGTGCAACCTCAAGTGAAGCATAATACCAAATATTTTAGCATACCTCAAGTTAAATTAGGTAAATAAAGAGACCCTTATAAATCATCCCCATTAAGGGGTAATCTCCTCTTCCAAGACACTCCCACAATTAACTGAAAGATATATTGGGCATGATGTTAGGTAGAATATCCTCTATCTACTCCATTGATGATAGATATATATGATCAAGTAATCCATATACATGAATCTATAAAATACATTATACCCAAATATATATGTGTTTAGTTTACTAAGGAACACTAGATTGCAAATAAGCTTGATGGGGCTTTGATTATCACAACAAAGAGTGACCAAAAACTTCTATAAAATACCCAAAAAGTTCAAAATTATGAGCAATCATCATAGGTATTTTTTGGCCTCATTAGCAACATAGTACTCTAATTATAGAGAAGTCTAAGATATAGTGGACTACTAGCTACAACACCAAGATATGAGTCCAAAACCAAAATAAAAGACAAACCCTACATTGGTGTTGAAATTATAATTTGATTCATGGCTCAAACAAATGTTATGTGATGTATTTGATAGGCCTAAGGGTATTTAATTGTACAATGTATTAATTATTTGTATTATTTTATTATGTAAGCCCTATGGGTTGTAGTTAACCTTTTTATGGTTAGACCCTCTTTTAAACTTGTAATTAGCTAAAACCCTCTTGTTATGTCACTTTACGTCAAAATTTACGGTGTACTTATGGTTTTGGTATTGTTATAAATATTCCTCTTGCCCTCTTTATTTTCTTATCAAAGTTTTGTGTAATTTTATCTATAGTTATAGTGATGATTTATGGTGCCTATGAGTACCCACCATATCTTTCTCTCTTTCATTTATGCTTTTTGTATAAGATTTGAGTGGATAGATTGATTATGTTCATGTTTAGAAAATATTGTGAATTTCAACATGGTATTAGAGTGGGTATGGAGTAGCATTGCTTGGTTACATAGAATGTCTTCTAGGTCCCTTTGATTTTTCTTCCAAGTATGCGGGCAATCTCTTCAAAACTTCAAAAGTATTTTCAGCATGAGTAAAGAAGGTTATTAGAGTGGGTATGTTGTAGCATTGCTTGGTTACATAGGATTTCTTCTAGGTCCCTTTGATTTTTCTTCCAAGTATCAGGGCAATCTCTTCAAAATTTCAAAAGGATTTTCAGCATGAGTAAAGAAGGTTTTATCTCCCATTTTTTTCATCTATAATTATCATTTTTTGGTGGATTCATCCCTTCATCTCTTTCATTTCCATTATATTAGAAGATTTGATCATTTAAGTTCACTTTTGCACCACTTACCTCCCTTTCTAAAGAGTTATGGCATTTAAATAATAGATTTGGCAATAAATTTTTGAATTTATATTTTTTAATTTTCATGCATGCATGATGTTTTTGTCACCTTGGCGTTATTCTATAGATGTATTGAAAATTATCCATCATGTACTATTCCATCCATGGGAGGTGCTAGCTTAGATAACATGGAATGTGCTAAGGCATAGGAGGAGATAGGTTGTGTGTTTGAGATAGACATCATGCCATTTTTAATGGAAAATAAAATGTACTTTAAAAGTACCTTTATCATCTTTTCAACATGTCAATAAAAGTGCTTGATTGGCTAGCTAAGTTGTGACTATGGACTATGCTTTAGGAGGTGTCACATTTGATTCTTATGCTTACCTATTATTTTGGAAATCTACCTTGGATTTATTGATTATATTTAGAGTGACATTGTTGACCTTAACATAGCCAATGAGACATCCTTACTAGTTAGTAGGTGGTTGTTGGAAACTAGAGGACATGCATTAGAAACCCTGTATTTTATTATTTTGTAGGCAATAGGGAGGATTCCATATTAAAAGGTGAAAATGTATTTTCCCATTGAAATCTAACAACAACATGGTGGTTAGCATGAGCATCTTACGTTCTAGTTGACCCGAGTATGAATCCTAATTTTAGGCAAAAATAAAGAAAATAATGAGTTTCTTATCGACGTGGTAGCTTGGAAGCTTAATATGCCATTTCATATATTTTTTCCTATACATATGTGTTGGAAAAATTAGAAGGGGACAAGCATCAATTATGTAGCATGTCAGTGGGGCCTAGGTGGTAGTAAAATAGTGTTTGTCATTAGTGAATGAGTAGGCAATGCATGGCAGGTTGTGATTTAGCAATCATCAAGTCTGTAGCATGCCAGTGGGGCCTAGGTGGTAGAAAATTAGTGTTTTTCATCAGTGAGTGAGTAGGCAATACATGGCAGGTTGTGATTTAGCATCCCCCCTAAGGTTTGACAGTTTAATTTTTAATTTTTTTAGGACAAAAATGTTAGAGGCCATAACTTTTGCATACAAAAGTGTTTGGAGTTTTTTTTCAAATTGCAATATTTTTTACCTCTATGTATTTGTGACATCATGTTATAGACCTATTTTTATATTTGGGTCTAAATTGTGTGGAATAGTTCTCAAGTCCTTTTGCCCTATTATGAAAGGGTTGATTGAATCTTGTTTATATAATCTAATTTTTTGGCCTAATTTTTTGGGGGATATAGATGGATTTGTAAAATTTGAAACAAATTTTGAGTCTTTTGGAGGCTTGCAAGAAAAGGATTCAAGATGTGTTTTACTCAATTGCTCTTCCTCCTTTAGGTAATTGATTCAACTTATTCGTGAATATTTAATCTTGTATGATCTCTTCTTCTATTATTTTATATAGGTCCTCTTGAAATTTTGTTACAACTCTTATTTTAATCAATTTTATGCAAAGATTTTTTTGGTGACTAAAATTAGGTGGCCCATGGTTAAGAGGAAGTCTTCAAATAGGGTTATGTATATCGTAAATGGAAAAGTTATGCCTTCAAGATATACCTTATGCGTTAATGAAAGATTGAAAGAGCACATCTTTAAAGGAGGTGGTGATTTTGACTTTTCTTCTATATTTGAAGCCTTAGTAGAAGTATTTTTGGATGTGTGTGAGAGTGTGTACTAATGACAATGTTGACTATGGTCAAGCCTAAGGAGATTCTTATGCCAAAAATATTTTTGCACTAGTAGATCTCAAATGATGGAGGATATCCAAATGAGTCTACCTCAAAATGTAGAGGACCACTAGAGCATCGATTATGTTAAAAATTATGATGTATACCTTTCCTCTTATGCACTTGACATGTGTTCTTTCTACATGACACGTCATTTGTATGGTGACATGTGCCACCAACATTTTATCTTATAAAGACATTCTAATTTGTGAAACACTTTGAGGTTTGAGTTTATTTCATTCACACCATTGCCTGATTTCCCCCCATGATTTATTGTGTTTTGTGTCATATTAAAATAGGGTTAAGTTTCTACATTTGGTATCAAAGCCTAAAGAGTATGCTCTCCACTTTCTAAATGAATCAGACCAAAAACTCATTTTTTTTTTGTGAGAATATGGTCCTGTTTCTCAAATTTTTTTGAGCTTTCAGTTTGGTGAAAGATAAATTTAGAGCTTCCTTCACAGACACATAATCCATGACAGAAAGGTTTTCAAACCATTTTTTTGATCCATATTTTTGTTCGATGTAAAGCCAAAGAGCACGGTCTTGTATAAGAGTCACTGATCTTCCATTTGGGTTGTTTGATGCTGAAGGGTTCGTTGGAAGCCTATAGTTGTCCAACAAATCATGCCTGCGAGTTTGCCTCCCCACCAAAACAAGTTGTTCTCCTCCGACGTCGCTGCCACAACGCTGTGTATACCGCACAACATAGTCATTTGATGCCTTTTGCAATCTCTCGCCCGGGAGAACGCCCGTAACCTTCACTGCATCATCTAATCTGTGCCCTCCATGGCCCCCATGGTCCATTACTTATTATAAACATTACAAACCATAGATGCCTCAAGCGTTTCCTCAAAGCCTAGAGATCCATTAAATTGACATGTATAACGTGTTATTGCTTGTGTCTGTGAAGGAGTAAATATTAGAGTAGAGCTCTCTCGACGTAGTGGATATTCTACTCCTGCATGCACTATAGCTCATAGTATGCAACTATGCACTATAGCTCATACTATAGCTCATAGTATGGAATATTCTGGATATTTTCCTTTTGATCTACCAAAATCTCCCTCTGTGACTGTTCAGCCGACCGACAACCCAGCCTAGCACATTTTCATCAATTGACGAACACACCACATAGTGCAAGCAGAATTCGGCAATCGAAAATCTATCAACAACGGCCGCCACCAGCATGACAGTCTGACGTAATCCAAATTTGAGCTTTTCATCATCCTCCTCCACCATTTTCCATCAGCTGCACATGATAACATTCTCCACCACCGTCAGAGCTTCCATTTTTCGTTGCTATCTGATGGCGGCCACGGTTTTCTCGTTGCCAGGAGGACTAAGAAAGTACCGAAGAATGAGCAGGAGCTCAGGGGGTCGAATCTATGACACATTGTCCTCATAGTAGTCCTTAAAGTGTTGCTACGTTTGACTTTAATTTCGCATTTGAATTCCAATGTTTCACTGTAGAATATGCTTGTAACTTTGTCTCATCCACAGAGAGAACTGTGGTTCAGAATCTATCAGAAGGTCTCATGGAAGTGTTGTATATTGTCTATAATTTCTCAGGTAATTGACCCTCTTACTTTGTCTGATAGTCGGTCCATTTCTATTCTTAGATAGTGTTTTGGAGAATCGATCTAGTAACATCTGAACATGAGAAACAAAGGCACAACATCAATATTAGCCTACATTTAATTTACTTCTCTTCTACTGCATGCAATCCAAAAAAATCAAAGAGACCGCAACGTCAGACCAGTTTACGGGGGCTTTCCTTTCCAAAATAGAATCGGTGTCCACTTACAGAGCATTGCAGTTCTAAGCTTGGTGGTTTCGTCAAGAATTTCCTCCTATATGGCTTCACCATAGATGGAAAATCTTAGATCATCATTTACTTCAAAGGTTAGTGGATTTGTAAGTGCAGGTGGGGTTTAGCACTTATAGAAAAGACTTAGGTTCAAACTAGAAGAGACTTAGGTTCAAACTTTAAGGAAAGTCAACCCTTTCTAAAGGTAGTAGTAGGCTCCGAATCCTCTAAGTGTGTAATACCCGATACACGAATCCCCGGAAATTCCGATACGAATCCCCAAGCGACCAGTGGTCCCCATTTCACACCAGTGACCGAGACCGTGGTTCCCTCTCACTCCAGATCAACAAGAAGGAGACGAATAAGTTTAATAGGAACAGTCTATGTTTCGAAGCCCACACTTATCAACTACTAAAAATAATGGTTATAACCAACTTTCCTATAAAGTTTAAAAAAAGCCAAAGCTACCACCCAAAGCTCACACGTCGCGATCATTACATATTCGCCAAACAAGTGTTTTTCATCAACCTACGATTCAGTGTGTGTTGGATACCGAGGCTTTCAATCGTTGCGGGTCGAAGTCGCGTCGTGGCCATCTGAAATTTGTGCTACGCTCGCTAGAATACTGCTTGCCCTATCTTCAAGTTTATTTTTTCATATAGTTTCATCAGAAGACGATGTGGCAGAAGCCCAAGATAGAAGTGGTAGGCCACCCATCAGCCAAAATGCGGATAACACCACGTGGCATGGATAAAGCCGGGCACATGACTATTGGCAGTTACCCATGGTGATTTCTCTCGTCTATCAGCTAAATTGTCGACAACACCATCAACCCGAAAGTCTAAGATCAATCGAGAGTTTCCCTGCCACGCGGCGACCATATTTTAATCTTTTTTGTTACAAAGTGCCGAATATTTGATGACTGCCATATAAAAAAAAAAATTAAAATTTAAAATTAAAAAGAGGGGGAAGAACATACACTTTAAAAAAAAAATCGCAGGTTGTTGTTTTGTCATTTAGCGGGAGAGTTTTAAAATATTAAAGGGCAGTTTTTTAAAAAGGTTTTTTTTTTTTTTTTCTAATCTTTTTGGTTTTGGTTTTTTAAACCAAAGAATCATCCCCATCTTCTAAAAACGGCTCTTTGTAATTAGTTATGTTTTTTTGGTTTACTTTTAAGGGATGGTTTTGTATTTGGCCTCAGGTCTAGTATTTAGGTTTGTCTAGTTGTTCTTGAACTTTGAGTTTGGTTCCATATTTAAGGTTTTGATCATGTGGGTGGCTTTGGACTTCGAACTATGATCTTTCCATCTCTTTTTTATAGTAACCTTTTTTATTTGATATAATTGTTGGTTTCAATTAAAAAAAGAATATATTATTGGAATATTTTTTTTGAAGGAATATTTTTTGCCAATAAGGATCCTTTAGTACCTTTTTTAGCATAACTTCTTATAGAAGACTCCGATTTACATTTTGCAAGTTGTGTTGGAAAGCTGGTTCAAAGATATTTTCAACGAGTGGTTACAAGGCACCATTTGGGTATATATTGAACCAATTTTTAATGCATGAAGTGGCATATTGAATAATATTTAATCATTGTATTTGGCTTGGAGGCATCATTTTTTGTCATTGAGACTTTAAAATTGTACCACTCTTGAAGGCACCATTTGAAGGTCATTTTTAGACATCTCCTCAATAAAATCATCATCACAAGGAGTGTTTTAGGGCACCTTGTTTCTTGCTTATGGAGTTATTTCTTGTTGCATTCTCTTGGCCACATTGTTTTTAGTGCTTGCATTTCCTTCCTTGTGCTTATATTTTTATGCTTGCTATAATCCCACATGTATTTGGGATTTCTTTCATTTTATGACCAAGTGTAGCTCGATTTGTACCTAAGCACTTGATTTTGTTGACCATCAATTTTGAATTTTTTTTTCTTAAGCAAGAAAGCAAGCACTTTATTGTAATACGCAAAAGTTTACCTCCCAATCTTCCCACTTCTCTCCTAGGTCGGAATAGGTCATTCATTCTCAATATTCCTCCCACTGTTAGAAACACTTGTTGATTCAAAGTGGAAGAGCTTAGTGAACCCTCCACACATCATGGGTCTTAAGTGATGAACCTTAGACTCTTTTGAGGGTCTCTTTATTGGCACTTGTATTCCTAGTTTCCTCCTTGGTTAAGCTCCCTCTATTTTGTAATCATGGTAACAACAAATCTCCTTAGTGGCTTCACACAAAAACTTGAAGGAGCTTATTCATTTGCAAACTAGAAATTTAAAATGGAAGCAATATTAATGATGAATAATATGTGGGATTTTGTGAGAGATAGACAACATAATGAACCACCATTGACTCCACCAACAAATACTACAACTAGAGCTCTATTTGAAAAAATCTAATATTGCATTAAGCTTAATCAAGCTATCTACTTGAATTCCATGTAGAAAAATAGTAAGGGTTGCCACTACACCAAAAGAAGCTTGAGATGCATTAATGAGACTATTTGATAGACATAGTCTAGATAAAATATTGTATTTAAAACATAAGTTGCATAATATTTTTATAAAAGGCTCACTTACCAATTACCTCATGGAAGTGAAGTCTATTAAAAATGATTTTCTAGCTACTGGTTCAACTCTTCCTAATAGTGAGTTGGTTCCTATCATGCTACATGGCCTCCCTTCCAAATTCCATGCATATGCTACCATGTTAAACTTAACTGGTAAAACATTGAGTGCTCCATTTGAGGAGATTGAAGTTCTCCTTAAGAAACATGAGCAAGCACTCATCAAAGATGAAGATATTGATTCTACAACAGTAGCCTTTACCACTAAGGCAACTTTTCAGCATAGATCCAATAAGGGTCCAAATCAGCAAAATCAGAGAGGCAAATAGAGGTCTCACCCACATCAGTAGCATTAGTAGCCATAGTAGTACCATCAAAAACCATATTAGTAGCATCAAAAACTACAACAGTACCATCAACAACCACATTAGTACAATCAACAACCACAATAGTACAATTAATAGCTACAAAAGCAACAACCAAGATGAAAATCAAGACCTCCCAAGAGGGTCATAAAAATAGAAGACCTCAAAATTATAGGCCTCAACAACAAAAAAATCAACCCAATAATCAACAAGGGTGTGACTATTGTGGAAAATGAGGTCATTCTATAAATGATTACATCAAAGAATAAGACATACAAATCAAAGGGATCAACAAGACCAAAATATTAATACTTTGTATGCAACAAATCAAGTCAATATTCAAGATAAAAAATTATTGGTATATAGACTCAGGGGTATCTAAACACATAACACGAAGGTAAGATTGATTGACCAAGATTCAACCTGCCCATAACCAATTCATTACTTTTGGAGTTGAACATGCTCTTCTCATTGAAGGTGTAGGAGATGCACCACTTAATTTACACAATGGAAAAAATATCCTTGCCAAAGACGTGTTGTATGTACCTGACCTCAAAAGGAGTCTCTTTTCTATTGGAAAATTTACAAATAAGGGTTATACTATATTTTTTGAAAAAGACAAGTACTACATTTAGGAACCATATGGCTCTGTCAAACAATCTTTGCATACAACTACTATTTTCTCTTTGGAGTATATATGGCATGAAATAATGGGCCACTTAAAATTTCATAATCTTCAAATGATGGAAAGAATGGGTTTGGTCAAAGGACTTCCTCACTTAAATGAGTCCAAATGCTTTTGTAAACCATGTATTATTGCCAAACATTATAGACAACCTTTTGAGTTAGGAAAGGCTTTGAGAGCCATCACCTAGAAGAAGTGACTCACTTTTGATCTCCAAGATCGCCCTAAGGTGTGAGAAGAGAGCATACAAGAGTCAAATCCTCTATTTAATGTGAAGTGTGGAAGTGTAGGAAATGCAATGCAATATAAATTCCTAGAAAGCAAATGAAAGTCCTTTGATCTTAAAATTTATTTCCACCTTTCTCATCTTGAAGGTCACTTTTCAACTAGAGAGGAGAGCATACGAATGGCAAGGGAATTTTTGTTTAATGTTATCTAGGCTAGAAAAGTAAACTTGCAAATAAAGCAAAATCCTATATTAAGTGCTCTTTACAAAACTAAACCTAGAATTAAAAGGAGCACCTACCTAAGATCCAATGCTCTCTAAAAATTAGTTGAAATTGTTGCACAAACTCTATTTCTCAAAACTGGATTTGTGACAAAAACTATCCCTATCTAGGGGATTTACAATAGAAATTATCCCTATATGGATGATTTATGCTAGGGGATACTTTTAGTATCCTTCTCTACCATGTCTACTTTTTTTGCCTCAAAATATCAGTTTGATGAAATTTCATGCAAAACTAGAGAGCAAAAAAGTCAAAAATTTGCTTTAGACTCAAAAGAAACACACAAGATAACAACCCTACTAATTAAACACTAGAAGCTATTTGAAGCAACTTAACCTAACAAAAATAAAATCTAACTGAAAAATACCAAGCTTGCAACAAAATAAATGATGTGGACTATATTTTGGAGGAGTGATAGATGAGGAAGACACCTTTGAACACCTCCAAGAGCGATGATTTGGACTAAGAAGGTGCTTAGCTATGATGACTACAAATGACTAGGGAGCAAATAATCATACCTTATACTTACCTAATATTATTGTGTTTTGCCATGAAAAATTGGGTACCTGATATAATGGGTTCCATATCTGATCTTAGCAAAAAACATCCAGTGTAGATGATTCTAGAAATTGTCTTAGTCCATATGGTTTTAGAAATCGTCCAAGTGTTGACGGTTTTGACTGTAAATTGTTCTAAAGTGGACAGTTTCGGATGGAGGACTTTGTTTTTAGAATAGATATTGTGGGTCCTTATTTGGGTGGATTTTGACTACTTTTAGACTTGCAAACACATATAGAAAATATAAAATGTGAGCAAGATTAATAAAATACCAACAAAAACACCCAAGGTAAAATGTGAAATAAATGGTGATAAAACAATAGTTTTACAACCTATAAAATATGTTTTCCTATGTATGTTTAAGGGTTAAATGGATCCCACCATGATCACTAAAATGTAGTCAAGAAAACATGCCATTTTATTAACTTAAATATGTTACAAATTGATCTTTACAAATGCTCATTTGGGCTACAATGAGGGTCTTCCAAAGATGGAGACCTCTCACAATACAATCTTTGGTACTTTTGTCTTCTTTGACCACCTCAAGAGGGATGGGTTTATGCTTGTGTACCACATCGGGTTGAGCAAAGTCTCCACACTTGCACAACTAAAGAAAATGTTAATAGCACCTATTGGATCCACCTAAGTTGGACCCAAGATTATGAGAGGAGCAAACAATAAAAAATTGAACTAAAGAATTACAAAAAACTCGAAATAAGATTAAAACATAGTAAAGTTACCTTGCTTAACTTTGTAAATGGTTTGGCGGTTTGTAGTTGATTGTAACTGGTTCTTGACAGGAACCATCCTGACACTATAAATCATCCCTCTATGGACGATCTCGATTGTATTGACCAAAATGAAATTTCCTTTGGAGGGGACTTTCTATAGGCTACCAAGAAGTTGTATTTTTAGTCTGGTGTTTGTTGGAGCTTGGACCTGTGAGTAGTTTACAAAATTAGAACATGCAAGAAGAGGCACACAATGTTGTCCATGGTTAACACCCAAGCAAGAGGATTCCTCACAAATGCATAGAAGAAGATTCTAGATAATTTTTAACAAAATTTTCCTAAGATAATATCACACACATATACAAATGGCAAAAATAATAGCCTATTTATAGATTTTCTCAAGGGTGAGGGGGTGGTGAAGTGGAGATGATGTGGAAGTGACATGGCGTACAAGTGGATTGGGTTAGGGGAGAGAAAAATTTAGGTTTTCCCATTTTTATGGTCAAAGGGGCATGTGTGCACCATGTCTCATTAATATTTTTGGGTGGAGAGAGTGCTCACCCCACACAAGGGGTATGCCTTATTAATATTTTTGGATGGGGAGAGTCCTCACCCCACCCATATGCATTAAAGAGCATGGGGGTTGTGTGGGTGCATGGGGATATGGAGAGTAGGGGGTCAGGGTAGACTAGGGTGATAAGGTAGGCTAGGGTGATGTACACAGGCTAGGGGAATGTGCACATAGGCTAGGATAATGGGATAGTCACATGGTGACCATTGACTAGGTGTAGGATGGGGTTTATGGGTCAAAGGGGCTAAAATGGTCAACACTAATGTTTCTAGGGTTACAATATCAAATATTTAGATTATTTGGAGCAATTACAAAATTATTAAGAATTGACATTAGATAAATGATAATATAACATTTTTTAGGTGTTTACACTAATATTATACCTTATATTATACAATATTAATAGAAAAAATATAAGTGATAAAAGTTTATATTATTCAATTTCAATACAAATAATTTAATTATATAAAATCATTATAAAATAATTTAATTTGAATTGCATCCAAATAGAGATAATAACAAACGGTGGATGTGGTTGGGTATTCATGAATCTGGTAATTAATGGGAAATAATTTTGAAGCACCAAAAACAAATTCTATTATAGAAGTGCCTAGAAAAATGATTAGATTGTGGTGTCATCCTAAGTTTTGAATATGACATTCAATTGGATGTCAATAGATGATAAAATTAAGCATTGAGATTTGAAGATCTAGTTTTGATAGTTAAGATGATTGATGTAGTTGCTAAGATAAAATATAATGAAGAGTTTTAAAATGAGTGGTTATATGAAGGAATCTTAGGAGTATTGAGAGAGATATGACCTTGTGAAATCAGTCATCTGGGACAAGGACAGGGAGTATTGAGGGGGATATGACCTTGTGAAATCAATCATCTAGAACAAGGACAAAGGATTTTTTTCAAACTGCAAAAAATGAAATTACAAATATCTCTGTTAGTTAGGGTAAGCAAATTAGATGCAATTTAATTTGATTTTGAAAAAAATCTATGTAATTATTTATTGATAACAAGGAATAAAGGAGATTTGATTTTTTTTATTTTTAAAACCCTACCCTAGTTGCTTTAGGATTTTGTTTTGGTAGACCAAGGAGATGATGTTTTCAATTTTTTATTTTGGATCATGGGCACGAGCATTGGGTGCAAAAATCTCTACCTCCTTAGTGGTCCCTTTTGGATTTGTTGTGAGTTATCTTTGTCTAGGTGTGTTGGAATTATCTTTGAAGGAAGTTCTTGGATTGCCTAGTGGTATTCTTACGTCCCATGTATTACTTGTGACTTAAAATTTTGGTGATTCACCAATCCTTCTTGGTCTACCTGCTACTTTTTGTCATCCTTTGGAGACTGCTTTTTTCAAATCATGTTGAGGTGGGGAAGTGAACTGTCTCTTGGACCGGGTGTTGGAGAACTCTACCATTGGGAAGAATGATTCTGATAAAACATCAATGATGCTCTAAACCTAGGTTGGCTGGGTGTCTACCTTTTTATGGTTTTTGAGCCCTTTTATTTGGGATGATGACCGATTGCTTTTTTTGTGCGGTTATTATTTTTGCTCGTAGGTTGGTAAGGTAGTGGATGTTGTGTGTCCAATATTTCTTTCCTTGTTGGTTGGGTAACCTTGTTGGATTTGTTGGTTGTTTGACTCCTTATAGAGTGTTTTTTATAGGTTGTGGGATCCTCTCAAAACCCTCACCTTTTCAATTAATAAAAAAAAAACACTGGAGAGATTAATGTTGTTTTAGAATAGTGAATGAAGTTTAGATCTCTATATTTTTAGCAGCTTTTTTTATTTGTAATGGTTTAAGTTATGTTTTTAATGTGATTGAATTAAATTTTTTTATTCATTTTTATAATTTAAATTAAATAAACTCATAACTAATTAAAATTGCAATCTGGAGGATCACCACTGGGGTGGAGTTATATTTGATGCAATAGTCCACGATTTTTGAACCCTTGTGCCATAGGACATCTGTAGTGTGGATTAGACGCTAGGATCTCATGGGCATGTCGTGTTCTTCTTAGATTATTTTCTTGAGAATTTTTCCTATGGGAGGTTTTTTTTTTGGTAATTAAAGGTGAGGGTTTTAAGAGGCTCCCACAACTTGTTACAAGACTCCTAGAGGAGAGCAGGAAAATAGAGGTCCCGGAGGGCACAATGAAAACCAACATAACCTATGGAGTGACAAACCACCCTTAACCAGAAAGAAACTCAACTTACCAAAGCAATAAATAAAAATCACAAAATGTGCTCTACCCCTTGGCAAATATGACCACACTAAAAAAGGACTTACAACACCAAAGAAAAATTACTTTTGGGCATTCAGATGAATAGATAAATTTTCCAGAAAGCATTTCATCTTTATATTTACATCTTCCAAGAATTTGGTAGCCATTTTTATCATGTCGAGCATCGATACCTATTTATCCAAAATTGAATTGATTTGGAGTGCCATAGAGGGGTCAATTTTCTTGGTCGCATTGATCTTTCCTATAGACCACTTTGTCCAACAATCCTCTTGCACAACCTCAGTTGAAGCTAACCGAGAAAATCCACTCTAATCCAGTTTTACTAATTTTTTTGAGATTCTCAAGGATCTGCATCTCTTGCTTCCCCTTAATCCCATTGAGGTAATAGATAGGCCCACAAAATTCTAGCTCCCATCCAAGAAGTTAGACTTCTCAGGCTCTTGAACCCAATTTAATTCACCAACACCAGCATCCATAGAAGAATCCATGAGGAATATTGCATTCTTCTTCACTTGGGACCCTAATTCTGACCAAAAATCTAAACCAAATAGAACATCAAACATGGAGAGGGAGGAATTTGGGGTGGGATTAACCAGAGGAGCAAGGGGATTGGATTCCACAAAATTTATTATCTTCCCCATCTCCATGCCAGACTCAATCACTTTGAAGTCCATAATAAAAAATATAAGGCCTTGATGTAAAGGATATGAACCTTTACCATTGTGAACATCCATAAGTGACTTCCTTAGTGAGTGGCATAAGAAAGTAGGAACATTCGTACGTCTACCCATTCTGAGTTTATTGAGAAACATGACGTGATAGCTCCTAATGATATCTTGAGTAGGGTCCAAGGAAAAGTAGTCCATAATCACTTTTATTACCCTATCCCAAGGAGGGAGAAGGTCCTTCACCCTGAAACCACATTTTTATTTTGGAAGAGTTTTGCCATGTTCTAGAAAGTAATCAATTTCCATCAACAAAGAGTGGTCATCCCTATTATGTGAATTCCCATAAACTGGTAAGCCTATCACCTTTGAAATTATATCCTCATTAATATTAAAGCTCAAGTTGGCCACATGAACATCGTTGTCCTTCCAGTAGACAACCCATTTGGACAACAACAAATGATGGTCATGGAAATTGTTGATACACTCGAGCAAACCACCTCTACTCAGAATATCCTGGACCTCCTTGTCCACAACCAAGGTCATGGGTTCTAGTATTAGCTTAGGGAAAACCTCCTTTTTATTCATAGATTTTTCTTTCTCCATGTTTTTCACTAGTTCATCTAGAGAGACTTAATGGTTAATGGAAACCCTCTTGAGACTAGGCTTAAAATCAAAGAGGCTCTAGATAACACCATCCACCCTGAGAATCATCTTAAATATGAGATCACAAGCAAGAATAGAGCCAGTACTAAAGCTTCTTCAGGAACCATAAAAACTCAAAGGGTGCTCCATCACGAGGCAAACACCATTGGTCAATTTATGGTAAATAAAACCATTAACAAATGTACCTTGGACCAACCAGAATGAAGGATTGAAATACCGTTGAGCAAAGGATATAGTGAAAAAATCCATAACTAGATTACGAGTAGTCTTCATTCAATAGGGATCGCATTTTCGTCAAGATATTGTCACCCCATTCCTCTCTCCTTGAGTGTTCCACTCCCTAGTTGGCCAAGAAATTTGCCACCTTGTTTCCTTCCTACTAGGTATGGACATATTTGATTTCTATCAGCATACTCGTAATTTTTTTTATTTCCATAACTTCAATAAAAACCCGCCAGTTAGGAATTTTTCCAAAAGTTAATAGATTTATGATACTTAGCGAGTCACCTTATATGATAATGTTTTTGAGGCCTAGACTATGGACTAGTGAAATATCAATGAAGAACACAAGCTTATACTGAGAGGAGGGGTGAACAGTATAAGACCACTATTTAATTTTCCTTCCCAAATAGTGTTAATAAATATAATAAATGGCAATATCAATAGCAATAACCAAAGTAATGCATAAATCATCACACACAATAGAGACACCAATTTAACGTGGTTCACCCAATGTGGGCTACTCCATGAAGAAAATATTTTACTAATATTTTCTCAATAGATCTCTTGGGAATATTTTTCTTATTACAATATTTATGGATATCTATCCAAAGGAGACACCAATCCCCTAATCAAGTTTGTGGATCTCTATTCATAGGAGAACTCCTCCTCTACTCTAGTTGGTGATCCTCTAGAAGACTACTATCTCCACTGTACTAGCTTGTGGATATCTCTCCACAGAAGACTCTTATACCCACTTAGAAGACCCATCCTAACTACCTTGGATGATGGATATCTATCCATTGGATACTACTAACCTATTTGGTCTATCACATCCAAAGTTTTGTCTCAATTTTGCACTAAACTTAGTCCTTCGATCTAGTACAAATCTTCTCAATCTCTATCTTTGGTCTAGCACAAACCTGTCCTCAAATCTGCACCAAACTTTGCTCTCAAATTTGCACTAAACATAGTCCTTTAGTATAGCACAAATCTATCCTTGATCTTTGTCCTCAAGCCTTAACTCAAGTCTTGACTCAAATATACTAGATCTACCCTAAACATTAACTCGTGGTTTGAACAAATAAATCAAATTTGATATCGAGTATTCTCAAATACTTATCTCAAATCTGCCTTGTAAGCTTCCATAAAAGCTCACATTAATCTATCCACAAGTCCTCTCTAGAACTTGCTCAAATATTCTCTACAAGTCCTCTTTAGAACTTGCTCAAATCTACTCAACAAGTCCACTTAGAACTTGCTCAAACATATTTCCTGTTTCCCTTGTTCTTCTTTAGAACTAAATCTTGTTTTTGTGATTGATGAACTTTGTGCATTGATAATCCTATCCAAGGTCTTTAAATTGTGTAGCTTGTCCTTATAACCTTTTACTTCCATCCTTAGTGAAACTATATCATGCTCTAATATTTCACACTCTAGATCTTGTCTTTAATTTTTTGGCCATACCTTCTTTAATATTTATTGCCTCTTCAACTTTGATTTTGAAGTTGGTGAGTTCTTGTGGAAAAATTGCTTTTGCTTTCTCATCTTCTTGAGCTTGAACCCTTAATCACGAGTTCTTCCTTTTTAATTCTTCAAGAGTAACCATAATTATTTCACATTCTATCTCTTTTACCTTTGACTACTCAACCATACCTTTTTCAACTCTTATTGCCTTTTCAACATTATCTCTCAAGTTGAAGAGATCTTGTAGAAGCTTTGTCTTACATTTCTCACCTTCTTGTATTTGAACCTTCAATTTTACATTCTCTTTTTTCAATTCAACAAGTTCCTTAAGAGTGGCTTCCTATTTTTCTTTTTTTGAATCTTTATCTTCTTTCTTTCTTTGATATTCTATAGGAGCATCTTATTTTTCTTATTTTTTCATCTTCACTATTGCTGAACCCATGATAATATCTTGCATCATGACCGAGTTGACCACAAACAAAACATTCTTCACCTTCTTGTGGACAATAAGTTGCATGGTGACATGTATTCCTACAAATGGTACAAAAATTTATCAACTTGGTTATTTCTCCATTGCTTGATTCATCTCTTGAATCTATTTCCATTCTTCCTCCCAAAAAAACAATATTGAATTCATCTTCCTTTTATTTCATGATCATGTGTGTTATTTTCTTCTTGTGTCTCATGGTTCTACTTTTGCCTTTCTTTGCCATTTGTGTTCTTGTAAGATCTTCCTTCAAGTTGGTAAACCTTTTCTGAAGGAACCAACTATGATATCAATTGAAGAACACAAGCTTATACTGAGAGGGGGGGTGAACAGTATAAGATCACTTTTTACTTTTCTTTCCCAAACAATATTAATCAATATAATCAATGGAAATATTAAAATCAATAACCAAATTAGTGCACAAATCATCACACACAATAGAGACACCAATTTAATGTGGTTCACCCAATGTGGGCTACTCCACGAAGAAAATATTTCACTAAAATTTTCTCAATAAATCTCTTGGGAATCCTTTCCATGTTACAATGTTTATGGACCTCTATCCAAAGGAGACACTAATACCCTATATCAAGTTCATGGATATCTATCCACAGGAGAACTCCTTCTCCTCTGCTCTAGCTGGTGATCCTATAGAAGACTACTGCCTCCATTGCACTGGCTTGTGGATCTCTCTCTATTGAAGAGTCTTGTCCCCAGTTAGAAGACCTGTCCTCTCTACCATGGCTGATGGATCTCTATCCACTGGAGACTATTGTCCTCTCTACTCTCTCACATCCAAAGCTTTGTCTCAATTTTGTACTAAAATCAATCCTTCTATTTAGTACAAATATGCTCAATCTCTATCTCTGGTTCGACACAAACCTATCCTCAAATTTGAACCAAACTTTTCTCTCAAATCTGCACTAAACATAGTCCTTCGGTCTAGCATAAATTTATCCTTGATATTTGTCCTCAAGAATTAAATCAAGGCTTGAATCAACTCTGTTGGATCTACCCCAAACCTTAACTCAAGGTTTGAACAAACCAATCAACTTTGCTCTCAATTATTTTGAAAGATTTGTCTCAAATATACATTGTAAGATTTCACAAAATCTCACACTAATATGTCCATAAGTCCTCTGTAGAACTTGATAAAATATGCTCTACAAGTCGTCTCTAGAACTTGCTCAAATATGCTCAACAAGTCCACTCAAAAATTGCTCAAATATTCTCAACAAGTCCACTCAAAACTTACTCAAATCTACTCAACAAGTCCACTTAGAACTTGCTCAAATATGCTCAATAAGTCCACTCAGAACTTGCTTAAATCTTCTCAACAAGTCCACTCAGAACTTGCTCAAATCTGTTCAACAAGTCCACTTAGAACTTATCTAAATCTGCTCAAAAAGTCCACATAGAACTTATTCAAATCTACTCAACAAGTCCACATAGAACTTGTATAAATATGCTCGACAAGTCCACACAAAAATTATTCAAATTTTCTCAACAAATCCACATAGAACTTGTCTAAATTTGCTCAACAAGTCCACACATAACTTGTTTAAATTTGCTCAACAAGTCCACACAGAACTTGTCTAAATATCATAGAAACATAAAGAGAATTTTTAGAGACTCAATATGCTCTATACTCATCACAATGCTCAATCACTTTCCATAACTCTCTTAGAAACATAAGGAGAATTGTTAGAGACTCAATATGTTTTAAAATCAACTCAATGCTCAATCACTTTCAATCACTCTCTTAGAAACATAAGGAGAATTGTTAGAGACTCAATATGTTTCAAAATCAACTCAATGCTCAATCACTTTCAATCACTCTCTTAGAAACATAAGGGTAATTTTTAGAGACTCAATATGTTTCAAAATCAACTCAATGCTCAATCACTTTCTCAACTCAATTCAGAATATAGAATGGTTTGTTTTATGGAACTTGAACAATCACTTCACACATCCACTTGACTAGGCTCAACCAACTCTACTCAACCAATCACTCAATGAAACACTCCTTTCTCACAAACCCTAGTCCAAGCATGTAAACACCAACTAAAAATGTTCCCAATAATGCTTAGAAATAAATATCACATAATAATCATACTCATGATCTTTTCAAACCCTAGTTCAAGTTATTTTCTCCACAACTCACTTCAACAACAATGCTTATAGCAATGATACTCAAACATTAGTTCAAGTTATTTACACCATCAATGGCTTCAACAACAATGCTAATCAAACAAGGTTTCAATAACAACTCTTTATTCCAGAAAACCTTGAAGCATTAACTCAAACATACTTAATAAGGAAACCCTAATCAAGTCTTTTTTCACTCCAAACTTATTTTTTAGAAAACCAACCAATCAACTTAACTATGAAATAATGTGCTCATACCTTTTTCTTGATGATAAATAATAGACCTCACAAATCCGCCACAACCATAAAAACTTCTTTACCAAACTCAAGAAGGTTAGAAGATAAAATATTATTCCAATATTTCCTTAAATATATTCCTTGGACCAAAATATAATCAATGCCTTATTTCTTCCTTTTTCAATTACACTCAACAAATCATACATAACAAAATACTTGGAAATACCTTATCAACTCAAATCTTAGAATAGTGAACAACACCCTAATATATCAACCACTCTTAAAATAATATCCACCACCATAGGATATTAACCACTCTTCATAATATTCAACACTATAGAATATCAACCAAACACTTTTCACTCCACACAAAACCTTTGAGCAAACAATATTAAAAATTTAATTTTGCCAAAACTTATAACTCCCTTGCAACCTTAGAACCAAATAATAAACATGCAAAAATAATTTTTAAATTGCCCAACTAAACTTCCAAAATTTTTGGAGATCAAATATTTTGCATACCTTGTACTCCCTACAAAAATGGGATTCGATGTGACTCTATCTGCCGTCCCCTCTAGCCTAAGCACTAGGCGCTTGGGTACTCACCGCGTGGGCTATGAAGGCCCATGTGAATGAAGGATAAAGACCTTCCTCTTATGCCTTCAAAACTCCTCTTCTCATGCAAAAATTGTGTTCTCTCTCTCCCTTGGTCGTAGCGCTGATTACTATGCTCACACGATATTATTATGTATGGTAAATATTAATGAGGTATGTGCTCCCCCTTATACACTTGATTTGATATTCCTCCTAACGTCGATGCTTTTCAAAATTGGATTTTCAAATTTCAAATCTAAAACCCACTCTAGGGTTTTAACCTTAACTTAAATTAATTTATAATTAATAAATAAATTAATTAATAATTAATTTAAATAACTTTTCAAGTTAAGTAAATTAACTAATAAATTAATTTATAATTGACTTTAAGATTCCTTAGTAAAATAAAATTATTATACTTTATTTTCCAATGGTTTTTATGAAAAACCTTTTATTTTCTCCTTTAATGGTTTTAATGGAAAACCTTTTATTTTCTCCTTCAATGGTTTTAATGGAAAACCTTTTATTTTGCTCCGTCAGGGTTTTAATGAAAAAACCATTTTGGTCATGCTTCATAAGATATTATGAAACTCTTTTGGAACCAATCAATTGCATTCTTTTTGACATCAATGATAACTCAACTTTGATTCCTTTTGACATCAATGACAACTCAACTTTACTTACAAACTTGCTCAAATTACCAACAACCGATACAGGCTACCTTTGTTTCCACAAACAAGGATGACTTTGTGGACAAGTGCTCAACAAAGGTAATTAAAACTCTTCCTCTCTGATCTCTAATTACGCCTCTAGCACCCAAAAGCCCCATATTCCCTCTTGAAGCACTATCGAAGTTGAGTTTAAACCAATACCTAGGAGGGGGTCTCCATTTGCATTAAAGCCTCAAATTAAAAATTGGATTCGCTACTTGAGCATAAGAAAAACCTAGGTCCCTTTCCAGTAAGGCTTCCACGGGTGAGAGAGCCCTATCCCCACTATCCAAATCCAACACACTGTGAGTCTCTTTCACATTATAGAGAGCCCTAGCTCCCCACTATCCAAATCCAACACACTAACATTCTCTTTCGCATTCTAGAGAGCCCTAGATTCCACCAGGAAGACTATTTTTTTTTACATTTGAATGCCCAAGAATTTTGTTCTTTCCATAAGCTCCAAAGCATATGGGGAAGGATGAAAATCCAGATATATTTTAATCTAAGAGAGATGAAAGGAGAAGAAAACTAAGCCAAAATATTAGGAAAGGCAAGGGAGAAGGTTTTGGCCGAAGGGCATATAGAGGAATATCTTATCATCTTTGCAGAAAATCAAAATGTTTGTATTAAGATTTTTGGTTTGTGAGTTTCGAACTTTAGATCTCTTGTGGATTGTACATGGAAAGTAAATATATAGCAGGATAGCTTGATTTAACAAAAAATGTTAAGTATTTAATATAAAAAAAAATTGAAAAATATTCCAATAATTTAGAATTTTAATGAAAAAACTTAACATCTTAATTAAGATGATTCTAAAGAAAAGAATTTGATTTATAAAAAATAAACCTAAATAGAATTTTTTTCTCAAATTAAATAAATATAAATAAAATTATAATTTAGATAATTTAGATTTTAATGATCTTCAAAGTGAAACTCCAAGGGCTAGGTGGATTGGTAAATGCTAGTCTTGCTAGGCACTTACCATGAAGAGACCCAGGTTCAAACCTTGGAAGAAGCCTGTTGTGAAGGTAGTAGTTTGATCCTAAATTTTTAAGTGCATGTTAAACTGATGACGATGGTACGAATCTTGAGCACCCGGTGGTCCATTTCATGTCGGGCTATAAAAGGTAGAATAGGTTTAAGGGATAATAGGTTTTGTGGATGTAGCCCTTGTGGTTTAAACCCAATGGTACGAATCCTGAGCACCTAGTGACCTAATTCATGCCAAGCTATAAAACAATGAGGCTGAGCTATAAAACAATGAGGTGGAATTGGTTTGGTGGATGCAGCCCTTGCACTAACCAACTACTAAAAATAGTGTGATTGTAACCAATTCTCCTATCAAGAAAATAATAATAATATTATTGTAACCAATTCTCCTATCAAAAAAAAAAACTTCAAAAGGTGTTGCTAACTACATAAAGAAAATACTTCTTTTCTCTTGCCTTATATTTTAGCAATGTTTATTTTTTTAATTATTTATCTTAATTATTAAATTAATTATATAAAATCATTACAAAATAATTTAATTTGAATTGCACCTAGATAGAGATAATAACAAACTATCGATGCAATTGGGTGTTCATGAATCTAGTAATTGACAAACAACGGTTTTGAAACATCGACAACAAAGCCTATTTTGGAAGTGCCTAGAACAATGATTAGATTGTGGTGTCGTCCAAATTTTTGAATATGGCATTCAATTAGATGTCAATTACGCGTTGAGACTTGAAGATCTAATTTTGATAGCTAAGATGTTTGCTATGGATTCACCAAGATAACAAATAAAAAATGAAGAGTTTTAAAATGAGTGGTTATATGAAGGAATCTCAAAAGTATTGAGGGGGATATGACCTTATGAAATTAGTCATATAGAAAAATGACAGTGAGGGTTTTATTTTGAATTGCAAAAAATAAAATTATAGATATCTTTGTTAGTTAGGGTAAGAAAATCATATGCAATTTAATTTATTTTTGAAGAAAAGTGATGTTGTCAATTTTCACTGGAAAGGATGATAATGTTGTTTGAGAATGATGGATGAAGTTTAGATCTCTAAATTTTAGCAGCCTTTTTTACCATGCCACATTTACAAAAATCTAAGAGAGGAAGCTTATGTTTGGTGGGCAATTTTTGCTAAGGAAAGCAATTATAATCACACTCATGATGAAATAAAACATGCATTATTGAGTTGACCCATATAAAAATATAATTATTTGAATGTCACCATTAAAATATATGAAGAAGAAATAAAAAAAATTAGAGGGAATTGAAAGAAACGAATAAAGAAGATATAATAGAAGGAAAAAATGCATATGATAATGTGCAAGTTCATGGTTGCATTTAGAAGGAAAATATTAAGAAGTAAGGATCCAAAGAGAAGCAAGAATTATTTATTGTAGGGGAACAAGTTGAATCAACAAAAGACTCAAAAGTTGAATTTATCGTAGCAACAACAATAGAGTCCATGTAAGAAGCAATAACAAAGTCTAAGGAAGCTCTATCAAAGTGCACAAGTACACACAAAAATAAGGGTATACAAGAGATGATTGTGAAGAATTTAAAACAAAGAAACAAAATATTGAAGAATAAAAGGAAACAAAATGTTACGTTAAGGTTCCAGCATATCGACATCCACACCAGCTTGAGTGGAAATAATCTTAGAGGTATGGTTTAAGGAATCAATATTATGCATCTACATGAGTAAAAAGTTATCAAATATGGGCAGGGTTATGCATAGCATCTATTTATAGCCAATTGGCTAATATTTGGATTTTAAAATTTTGGAATTAGCTAATATCTGGGACCCTTGACCAAGGCCCATTAGCCAAATATTTTTGGGTACAATTTGTTTGGGGGGGTTGATTCACCCAAATTTTATAAAAATTTGACCATTTTAATTTTAAATTTACAACATTACCCTTAATAATAGTTAACCTTCTACATGCGTTTTGACACTATTAGCTTGGATTTTGAAACTGATTCGCCAATTTTTTATAAATACTTTTTGGGTCTAACCCCTTATGCATAACCCTGAGGATGGGAGTGTTTGGTAGAAAACACATAGTGATTTTGGATTTCAAAGGGGTACAATAGCATGACGGAACAACAACACCAACCATTCAAAATATCAAAGCAAAGTAGTAGAAGCATGAAGCCAACATAGTAGTTATGGATATTAAAGTGGCACAATGGTAGTTTGACATCATTGAATACCACCACTAGCCAAGATTTCACTTAGATGGATGGATGAGCAAGAATAAAAAATTTCAAGAAGAAGGATGTTAAATATTTATATTTACAAAAAAAATTGAAGAAGACCTAGAAAATGAATATCAAGAATTCAATTTTTTTTTTTTTTTAAATATGTTAGCTATAGCATCTCAATTGAGATGAGAATTGAATATGTTTTTGTTGGCAATTTTGCCACACTAAATTTTGCTTGTAATTTTTTTTGAAAAGGAATATAAATGATGCAGTTGTTCTATTTTTGCCATTTTAATGTAATATTTTTTGTTCCCTTCCTTTAAGCAATTTCATTTCGTTTTTGGAGATATACATTAAATTTTGTTTGTAAAAAATTAATTGAAGTCATGAGCAAAATGTAGAAGGAAAAACTTGATGGCATTGGAGGTTTCAGAATCAAGGAATTAATGGAAATCAACTACAACTTTGGCGGTTTCTATTAAAATTGAAGGTGCCAACAATACGAAGGGAAGGATGTTTTTGCCCCATGGAAGAGCGAAAATCATTTACGCCATTCCATTGGGGTGAAAATACCATAGCGAGAAGTTTTTTTCCAAGAGATGAAGGAGAGAAAATTTTAGAAGTGATGGAAAAGTCAAAGTCAAAAGCACCCTTGGAAGGGGGAAAAAATTATTTTTGCCCCTCTTCGGGGTAAAATTCTAGTTAAGGGCATCCTAGAGACAAAAATAGAATGAAGAGCATGCTTGGCATGGTCAAAGTCAAAGTCACCCCTCAGGAGGGACAAAAATATCTTTTTCCCAAATTTGGAGCAAAATCCTAGTCAAAGTTGCTTTTCAGAGCACAAACGATTTGATGATGTCATTTGGAAAAAAATGAACAGTCAAATTCAGGAGGGGCAAACATATTTTTACCCTCATTCGAGGTGAATTTCCAAGTGAAAACATTTTGAGGTGAATGTCCCGAAAGAAGTAATTTTTCCTGCCGATCAAAGTCAACGTTGCCCCTGGGGTGGGGCGAAAGTCATTGTTGGTCCTCCTAGGGGAAAAATCAATAATTTTTCCTTCCTTCCTTGCAAAAGATATTTTTTATCATTTTTAGGGTGAAACTATCCAGGGAAGGGGCGAAAGTATGTTGAGAGGCAAAACTCCCATTTTTTCCTGTAATTCAAACAAGAATACATCATGGGGTGAAATCAAGTGTTATTTCTTTCCCTAAGTAGGGTTACTATCAAAAGCACCATAACTATAAATTTTTTCGGGAAAGGATAAGATTAACAAAATTTAATACTTGAGGCAGTAAAAGTGATGATCCAAAATTTGTGCTAAAAAGTTTCCAGAATTAAATGCTACTACCTCAAATCCTACGTGATCCCGATTATTTTCGAGGCACCCTTTATGGATTTCATTCCTTATCGATGCATAATTAAATTTCGTTGATTTCCATTGGAAAGGGTAATATTTCAAGGCATAAGGGAATGTAATGGCACCTAGAATTTAATATCTAAGCTCTTGTTTTCTGCGTGACATTGCTGAGTTTCAACACACCAATGTTTGGGACATTTTTTCCAGCGTTCATATTTGCAATTTTCCATGCACACTCCATGAAAATAAAATTGTTGCTCTCTAAAGAATAATCTAATTCAAGCATCATCATTACTGAGGAGAGAATTGCTACTGATAATTTTTGACCAGCCAATATTTTGTTGTGTTGTGCCTTTATTGATAGAGGTGAAATCCTCTATTAATAGTAAGCATTTTAATGTAATAGAGGAGGATAGACACTTTGTAGAAAAACACTTTAAGTTTTTTGCATAAATAGAAAGACATTCGACTTCTGGTTCCTTGAGTAGTATTGTGTTTGATCTCTTTTTTCTTGGCATTTTTGATTACGTTCATGTCCATTATTTTTTGATTTTAAATTCTACATCTAGATTTAACTACTACTTGTAAGGGAGTGAATACTGGAATGCTATCTTGGAGGTTATATTGGTAAACTACACGTAGTTCCTATGCCTTTCTTTCTATTTTATGCTAATTAATGTTTGTGAATTTTTGTTGTTAGTTTATCCCCACTTTTCATATCTGGATTATAGCCATATTTCCCATTCCTTTCTATTATTTCCCATCTATTTCATGTTACCCTAAGTTTTAAACTGATCATTAGTTTTAGTATGGGAACCAACCCTCTCTAGATATTGGCTCAGAGGACATTTATATCCTTTGCTCTTTCAATGTTGGTAGGGTCTAGGGTGCACAAATAATATTTTGTACTTAGGAAGATTCGTGACCAATAATTTTTGGCACTCTTGGTGGGACCAATAGTTCCCATAGTTTAAAGGAGCCCAAGTTGGTGAATATCTAGCTTGCATTTATCTAATAAAATCACCACTAATGCCAATAGTTTTGGTACACTTTAAATAGTATTAAGGTTTGATGTTCACCTTTGTACTATATTATTAGAACATTTGTTGACTCAAATTTACCGAGAAGCCTCCAAATGTGAAGTGAACAAAATATTTCTTCATGATCACAATATTGAAGGCAAAAATTCCAAAATATCCTATTAAGTTTTATGAACTTGACACCCAAGTGCTAGGAGAACACCCTAGGTTAGTCACTCCGACTAGCCCATCAAGTATAACATCTTCATAGTTAACTGGTGTGTTCTCTGTTCCTTCGAGTCTCGCTAGCACATCCACTAGTTTTCCACCTTCTCAACTATAAAATCTAGTACACATGGCTCAAAATCCACCACCACAGCCACCAAGGCAATTCTCAGCATGGAATCACTTTGGGCCTCTAAATCTGCAAGATCATAACCTAATTTCATAAGCAGTGATGAAGGCTTTGCCTACCTAAGATGGTATAGGGAAGAAAGCTTATGAGCATATCCAAGACGTAGTGACCTTTGAGATAATCCATAGCATCACATATGAGGATATAATGGTAAGATTACTCTTGTTCTCTCTTAAAGGTAAGTTTCTTTACTAGTACCAATCATTACAGCCTACCACCATTACTACCTAGGACCAATTGGTTGAATTACTGATCAAAGGCTTAAATGAACAAGCGGATCCATTCTCTATATTACATCAATTGACTACTATTTCGAGGCATCCATAGGAGGAAATCATGGACTTTAATGTTAGGTTTACATGAACTTGGCATAGATTTCCTAATGGTCTTTGGCCGACTCCTGAACAAGCAAGATTTTACTACCTTTGATATTTTAATTTTAACATTAGTATGGCCATCCAAAATTCCAATGTTAACACATTTCTTGATTTGTATTTTTTTGCAAAAAATTCCAAATATGAACTGATTGCTATTGGCAAGCTTCCACAAAAAATAGAGATGCTCATTTTTCTTGATATTCCGCAATACTTATACGGTAATGTATATTCTTAGCCTTTGCCTATGTCCTCTATGTATCCAATCCCTTCATGGAATCCGAGTACATATCTAAACCACAATGATAGTTTCTATCTCTCAACTCCCCCCTCCAACCATTTTGTAGTTGCCCACTCCGATTCCATTCCCAACACTGCCCTCTTTGCCTTTCCCACTTTTGTTACTAGATCCTACAACACCCTCAAACCCTGATCCACAAGAAAAAGTATTGAAAGAGTTGTAGTCCATGAACTCACCAAAAGAGCGATGGGTAATGAAATCACAGTGATCAAAAGGAAGCAGATCAGAAGATATTTTCATCCTAGGAGATTTCAGCCACCACCTATCACCAGGGAGTAAGCAACACTAACCAATAAGGTGCTTGAGAGAAATATGATAGTGCTAACAAAAAAAGAAGTTAGCACATAAGATAAAGCATACTAGTGCTCTATGTACAATGATCCGCATGCTGAGAAGACTTGCATGGATCACCTTAACTACATGTAAAAATTGGAAAAAAATTCTTTCGCTAGTCAAATCAACATGATCACAGAGGTTGATCATAATTTTATGGTCCCTTCTAAAAAACAAGTTTTAGTTCTCATGAGATCTGGAAGAAAATCCATTACTGTAGACCCAGTTGATATGGAGCCCCTGAAGGTACCTGCTGACTCAAAGGTGCAAAGTGAGAAAAAATAAGAGCACGCAAAGGTAGCCATTCAAACATGTAAACCAAATGCACCTATCCTATTAAAATATATTTTGCCTCCACGAGTGAAAGAAAGAGTGTAAGAAAAGGCTTCAACTTCTTAGAAAAGAGTTGAAATAGAAGAGCAAGCCAAATAAAAGCTTAAGTACCCATCCTTGACAAAGCATCAATGGGCAGAAACTACATAGTAGTATCAGAGAAAATATGAGACTGCAACTAAAGGAAAAGAATATTTTAGATCTACATATAACATCATCAAAGAGTTGAAGAGGATTTTGACCAAGGTGAGTATCTATGATGCACTGCAATTGCCTGAACAAGTCAACTTATTGCAAGAATTGCTAAAATTTGTTAAAGATAAGGGAAATAATCTGATTCAAATATTGTTAGCTCAAACACTGACCACTTCTACCATTGGAATTTCTACCTGTACCTCAGGATGGAAGGCTAGATTGTGCACAATTGCATGATCAACTCAAGTGCTGCAACGACTGTCATGCCAAAGGTAGTGTACGATGTTATAGGTATAGAGTATACAAGGAGTAGCCCTGGCATCTTGCAGTTGTACGAAATTCCTATAAGAACAATGGGGGTCATCAAAGACATTCCCATCATATTGCACAAAATGCCTCAGATCACCATGATCCAAGAGGTAGTTGTGGTTGATCTGGAGCCTTAATTTAGCATGTGCCTATCATGGGAGTTTACTGCCAAGTTGGGAGGCTACCTTTATCTTGACTATTTTCATTTGGAAATTCCTATCAAGGGGAGGAGAATTCGAATTTATAACAAGAACCCTTCAACTTATCACATAGAAAATATTGAAGAAGAAGAATTTTGTTAACTTGATGACCGAAGAATTAGAGGAGTTAGACTTGATGGAAGAATTTCTAGACGAGTTGAGGATAGAAGATGAGTTTTCAATGCTTGATTTTAATGCCATGATGAAGACCAAAATCGACTACTACACCATCACTAATCCTGAAAATGTTGAAGCAAGGGCATCTGATGATGAAGATCCTACTTCGGATCAATTATGGAAGTTGTACTTTGATGGTGCAAGATGCAATAATGGTGTAGGATTTGGGATTGTTCTCATTTATTCCTATGGTATATAGAATATGTACTCTTACCGATTGACCTGGAGTTGCATGAACAATGCTCCTAAATATGAAACACTCTATTTGAGTATGAAAGAGGCATAGAAGCTCAGAATTAAAAAATTGCATATCTTTGGATATTCTCAGCTAATTGTCAACAAAGTAACTAGTAAGTGTATCTCCAAGAAACATTAATTGAAGGTATACCAAAATAAGGTGTGGTATTTTTTTGAGGCTTATACAAAATTGAACATCCAAGCAATATCGCAGGAGAAGAACAAGCATACCGATATCTTGGCATCCCTTGGTGCTAATTTTTTCCCAGTGGAGCATATGGTGAGAAAGCCTAAGACTATGAGATTAATTTACAGACCTTCAGTCCCTGACAAAAATATCCATTGGCAAGTGTTCGATAGTTATGAGCAAATTGTTAACTTCTTGATAAGATAAGATAGTAATGTGGAAGAAATAACACTTGATGAGGAAGAAGATGAGGGTTTTATCTAGTTGTAGAATATTCATATCCCAAAGGGGTTGATTACACTTGAGAGTCTCTTCGATCAGAACGATAGAGCAAAAAAGCATAGGATCAAGGTGGATGAAAAGGAGTATACTAAACTACATCTAGGACCTAATAAATCGATTAAAGTCAATATTGATTGCACTCAAGAAGAGCTAGAGTAGATTAAAGAGCTATGTCATGAGTACCTAGAAATTTTTTCTTGGAGCTATCAGGATTTGAAAGGCTACAACAAATATGTAATCCAGCATACCATTGAGTTGCAGAAAGGAGTAAAACACTTCAGGCAAAAATAGACTGGTCAATCCCAAGATTGAAACTTTTATGAAAGTCGAGTTGCTGAAGATGTTGGAAGCCAAAATCATCTACCCAATTAAGCACTCTACCTGGGTATCAAATCTAGTCCCTATAATAAAGAAGAATGGAGATATCTGCCTATGTGTGGATTTTCAAAACTTAAACCAAGCATCTCTGAAGGATCACTATCCATTACCGCAAATTGATTAGATTATTCATGTGGTTGTTGGTGCTCAGAGATTCTCTTTGTTAGAAAAATTCTCTAGCTATAAATAAATCTGGGTTAAGGATTAAGACCAATACAAAATGGTGTTCACCACAAAATGGGGTTAGCATAAGTCATTTGGTCTTTCAAACGTTGGTGCTACTTTTCATAGAGCAATGGACATAGATTTTTGTGAGTTGTTAAATCACATTATTATGATTTATTTGGGTGGCATGACTATTTTTTCACACAATAGGGAGGATCATATTCTGCATCTAAGATAAGTGTTTGAAAAGTACTAGGAGTTTGAATTATAAATCAACCCAAAGAAGTCCATCTTCACGATAAAAGAAGGGAAGCTCCTAGGCCATGTTATTTTAGAAGAAGGTTTGGCGATTGATCCAGCTAGAGTTGAAGCCCTACTAAAGCTTTAGTTGCTAGCCAGTAAGAAGGATTTGCAATCATTCTTTGGGTAAATAAACTTCATTCGAAAGTTTATTACATATTTTTCCCAAGTGGTAAAATCGATGATAGAGCTGTTTAAAAATAATACTGAGTTAAAATAGACTGATAAGAGGAGGCAGACATTCAAGGAAATAAAAGAGAGAATTTCTCAAGCCCCAATGTTGGTGAATCTTGATTACTCAAAATATTTTATCCTATATATCATTGGTGAACAAGAGAGATATGCAACAGTATTGACATAGTAGAGAGATGATGGAGACAAGTGACCAATTGCTTTCTTGAGCCAAGTCACCCAACCACATGAAGAAAAATATAACTTCATTGAAAAGCAAGTATATGTGGTAATGAAATCCTTGAATTGCTTTTGGTATTTTGTTTCTCAAAGCAAGACAATAGTTTATGTGGTTCATCTAGATGTCTAGAGTTTCATTATTCAAGGAGAGCTTGGAGAAAAGAGAGATGGTTGGATCTCCAGAATTTAGGAGTACGTCATTGAAATCATCCAACTAAGTTGGTTTGAGACTGAGCACTATGTTAGGAGCTTGCAAAAAGCGTTGCATCTGAATCAATTATTTACAAATTTAAAAATTCAATGAGCAAAAGCAATTTTTCTAACCGCTCTGCAGGAGATTGTGATTGGACAAAGGACGTTATCAAATATTTCCATTCAGGAAGATGTCCTCTACACCTTAATACCTTGTAGAGAAGAAGATTCAAACTTCAAGCCCTTAGGTACGTAATGTTGCCAAATGGGTTGTTCCATAAAAATATGGATGGAGTGCTTCTCAGGTGTGTTCGACAATCTTAAAAACAAAGAATACAATAGGGGTTTCACTCTGGTCTATCAGGAGGCCATTATGCAAGGAGGCCAATGGCATTAAATATCATCAAAGTAGGATATTTATGGTCTGTTATCTTTGCAAATGCTTTTAAAGTTAGTCAAAATTGTGACAAGTTCTAGAGATATGTTGGTATAAGAAAGAATCCATCATTACCTCTTCACCCAATTCGAGTAGAATCATTATTTTAACAATGTGGCTTAGACTTTATTGGGATCATTGATCCAAATTTTTCTATCATACTTAAATACATCTTGACTACAACTGACTATTTTACCCGATGGTCAAAAGCAATTCCAACCAAAAAGGTAGACCAAGCAAAAATTATTACTTTTCTTGAGGGAATAATTACCCGTTTTGGCATACCTGATGTAATCATAATAGACAATGAGACTCCTTTCATCGGTGCTAGGATCAGTGAATTTGCAAGTAAGTATGTAATTTATTTGAAGATATCATCTAACTATTATCCACAAGGAAAAGTCTTGGTTGAGTCCACAAACAAGAATTTTCTAAGAATTCTAAAGAGGACCCTAGGTGATAATAAGTGCATATGGAACTTTCTCCTAAACCAATAATTATGGGTCGATCGTATCTCCATGAATAAATCCATTAAAATATCTTCTTATTCCTTAGAATACGGTAAAGAAGCAATGTTTCCCGTTCATGTTGAATTATTGACTTTGCATTCTTGGCACTTGTTGTATGGTTAAGATGATGAATCTAATCCTATGAGCAAGAGGTTGGCACAACTTTTACAGTTGGAAGAAGAGAGGAAGAAAACATATAATTTCTTCATGGAACATGCCCGAACGATGCATAAATAGTTTGGCAAGAAAAAGTCCAAAAGGTCATTCGAGGTAGGTGATCTAGTGCTGAAATGGAACAAAAACAAGGCTAAGCCCGACAAGCACCACTAGTTTGAAGTAATATGGGAGGGTCCGTTCCAAATTTTGGGTGTCAATCAAATCAATTCGTTCTATTTGCAGGATATGGACGACCGTGCGCTGCTAATTCTCGTAAATGATCTTCATTTGAAGGCCTACCATCAGTTTTAGAATTTTGATAAAAGTATGTATATATGTACATAAGTTATTATGTTGTTTTGTTTTAATTAAATATGTTTAAAGTGATATGATATAAAAAATAAAAAAAATAAATACAAATAAAAAAGGAAAGAAATTTGATTTCACCAAGAAATAATTTTTGCCCCCAAGGCAGGTGGTTTCGCCCCAAAAGCATCTTGCCACTAGAAAAAAATCATTTTCACCTGAAAACATTTTAAAAGGCTTTTGTATTATTTTTGAGCGGAAAGGGGGAAAAGAAATCATATTGTCTTTTTTGTAAGAAATTATGAAAGCACCATGGGCTCACTTGAGTTTCAAAGTTTTTCTTTTTCATTAAAGAGTGCTCCTATTTTGCTAAATGAAAAAAAAAGAGTAAAATATTTAAAAGGGGAGAAGATAAAGCAAAAGTAAAAGATTAAAAGAAAAAAAAAAGAGGGGCGCGCCAGTTTTTTAATTCACCCCACATTTTCTTTCATTGATAAAAAAGTAAAAATAAAAAAGTAAAGATAAAAAAATTGGAATTATTTTCACCCCAAGAAGAATATTTCTCTTGTTTTTTCTATTTTTAGGACAAAATCCCATGGTGAGCGAAACTGTTAAAGAAAAACTAAAAACAAATGCATGTTTTTTATGAAATCCAGTTTGTGGTGCTAAGTTCAGCAAGGAAGGAGGTGAAATTAATTTTACCTTGCTTTTTCATACAAAGCACTCTCGGTTAAATCTTGATTTTATAAATAAGCTTTTTTGGGGTAAAATCAGAGAAGAATTATTTTAAAAATGATTGATAGACATGTAATTCCATAAACCAGACATAAGAAGTAGTTTCGAAGCATAGGTGATGTGAATATTTTCTCTTCAGGATATTTTTAGCTAGGCAAGCGTTCTCCTTCTATGTTTTTTACTGAACAACACTAATTTTGGGAAAGATCTCAAAATTAATACATCAGATTAGGTTGGTTTCGCCTACAAAATATATATAATATATTTTGACATTTTTTATACAATGAAATCAATTATTTTTGCCCCCATCTCTCACACGTCGCTTGCTTTTCCTGAGATGATTTGTTAAAAATCTAGATTGTGCCCTCCAAGAAAAAAAAGTGACTGAGTTCGATCTCCAAGGAAGATTCACAACGCAAAGGTGTTATTGACATTTAATGGGCAATTAAGTTTTCATTAAAAAGCGTGCCAAGAAAGAAAATCGAGGAGCACGTTCACTCAAATTCCTCAGGTACAACACTTGCATTAAATCTAGTAGTTGTAGGGAAAAATTTATAGAAAGGAGCAAGTCAGAAGCTTACAGAGTAAGAAAGTCAAAGATTACTATTTTTCTGAGCATTCCCAGATTGTCCTTTAACGCCCCAAGTTGTTGTTTTATTACAAAATATCTATTGTTGCAATGAATAAAAATGGTATGAAGATGGGAAAGAAGGTTTCTGATTCGAAGAAAACTTCAAAGTCAAAAAAATGCAGGGTGGTAAAAAAACTAAAAAGGCTAGGCAACATGAAAATATTGAGTTGGAGCCATATTCTGATAAGTTGGCCAAGATTGGAGATTGTTCTATTTTGAACAAAGGCATAGAAAAACTATGCTAGGATGTGGAGACTGCGGTCAGACAAGATCTAACATCGAAAATCCCATTAACCATTGCTTATCATGCACAACTTTCCTAGTACCTATGTACACCTGTGCATCCTTACCTTGAGTCGATAATGTAAATTGTAAAGTTTTATCAGCCTACAACAAGGGCCATCCAAAATGCAAAGTGAGATAAATTATTTACCATTTCATCAGGTATAGTTAGAGAGGCATTCGCTTGTGGGGTAAAGCCTTCCTTAGACATCATGATAAAAAATATGAATCTAAAGGAGCAAGAGGAAAGGTACCAGTCGACTGTAACGTTGCACCAATTCATGGAGAACCAATTGATAAAGGTGCCCCAGTTTGGAGAATTTCCAACTTTGCCAAAGCCTTTGAAAAAATTTAAAATTTTGGACATATATTCCATGTTGGCTTGGGTTTCTGGTCTTCCTACCGATACCACAATGTACAAATAGCAAGCAGTGTTTGTGTAGTGCATTCTGTAGGTAGAATTTTATGCCCCTAAATCCATGCAAGCAAGAACAAATCCTATCTTCTTTAACTGGGTGGATTATGTAGCTCGAGTAATGCACACCCAGTTGGAAAGGATATAGAGTGAAGAAGTAGTTATATTCAGGCACACTTCACATTTGGCATGGTATTTCTTCTTTTACATGCACTAGCAGTTTTCTTTTATAGCAGTTAAGCAAGCTAATATGGCAGACAATACGTTGCTAGTATATTTGTGGATTCCAAGCTTGTCTAGGGAAGAGTCATTCTATAATTTTAACCACATGTTTTTGAGTCTCGCCTTCAAACTTATTTTTTGCACAAGTGAGAGAGTGCCAAGGGCAATGAGGAAAGAAATTGTCACTAAGGAGAAAGAATATATTTTCTTATTGATGCAAGGCATTGTGGTGTGAATTTTTTGCTTCACTAGCAAGACATTTTTCCTTTCATACTTTACTACCGAGTGCCTCTTTGCAATGGAAGTCATCTATCAGACCGACTACATCAACGAAGTCTATGGGGTAGGACGAGGCAAGAAGACAACATGTACCATACCATTTTGCTTTGACGACATTGAGATAGACCAGGTTGGCTAGAATAAATTGATCAATGAAGCACTTTATGACATGGGTATGGTGGAGTTACCTCAATAGTGGAAGTATGACCCTTTGGGTCAGTTCATCAATTTTATTAAAGCCAAAAAATTTCATTGTTGTCCTAGACCTGATATTCAACGGTACAAAAATAATCCAGAAGAACATGATCTCAAATGGCATGTTGAGCAGATGTTGCCACTTTCACCATGGCATGATTTTTATGAGATGGATGTTGAGTACAACCCTACAGTTTACATGTATCAAATTCCTCCCCTGGGTTTGTTTGGAAAGATAAAAGAACAATTGCTAGCTTAGTCTGATGAAAAAATTACCAACTTGTGGGTTATGAGGGTCCATAGAGGGAAAACCGGATCAGCTTTTGGTCTAGCAATGGATGAGGTATTTTTAGACATCTATGATGAATACTATGATGACTACCAGCCAATATATGTTTTTAAGATTGTACCTTAGACTTTTCAAATATCTAACAGCAAAAATATCATGGTCAAACATGAGCAGCATGTGGTCAAGGAAGCACCACTTGTGGAAGAAGAAATATATTCATTTCCAGACATTCATGTCAAGTAGAATAAAAAGAATAAGTGTGAGGTGCTCCCTTTATCGAGGATAACCAAAAATTCCAAAACAGGCGTAGTTCCTTCATCAGGTGCAAATCCTCTTATAGATGAAACCACATAGGCTAAAGTTTCAAAAGATCCTCCTTTGTTTCAGGAAGAATAGCTTGGCCAGAACATGGAAGTCATAGATTTGGAGGAGAAATAGAAGGAGCAAGACAAGGGCGAACCAATACCATAGTCACCCTCGTAATTGAATCAAAAGGCATTCGATCCCAAAGGCACATTTTCTACATCTTCTTCCCTTTCTCTTGAGCATTCAATGATTGTTGCACCCCATTTCATAGTTTTTACTTTCATTTTGCCTCTTTTCGGTAGACCTACCACCTCCATTTCTCTTCCTATTTACCAGTTCCCAGTAACCAATGCTCCCTCTTCTTCTATTCCAACTTCTACTTTTTCCCTTTCTTTAATTTCTTTTGCATCTGGTCCCAATCCATTTTCGCTCCCTTCATCCTCCATTCTAGTATTTTCTACCACAGTTGTAAGTATGCCAGATCCTCCTTGAGTGAGTGTAACTGTAGCTGAAACCCTCACTTACATTCCCTTAATCTCTTCATTTCCACAAATAATTCTCATTCCAACTTCCCTTCCCAATCAAAAAACTCAACAAGCTCATTTCCCCCTACTCCTTTTCTTAAGTTGCAAATACTGTTAGATTCGGAGATGAATATTGTACCAGATCATCCTATTGCAGTGAAGATGACCAAAGCTCGACTAAGTTCCTCACAGTGGTTGAAAATTTGTAAGAGAAAATAAACTTAGTCTCGATCAAAGACGTTGAAAAAGATCACTTTTGACCCCGATGCTATGGAGTCATACTATAAAAATGATTCCCCAGGTTTAGAAGCCATAAGAAGAAATGGATCCAAGTGATTGCACTTATGAAGTTATTATAGAGGACCTGTCAAATATTGAAACCACGAAGAAGTTGGAGAATATGCATGTAGATATGGTCTCTCTTTACCTGCACGATGAGCATTACAAGAAAAGCTTCTTTGAAGCTAAGGAAAATATTATTGAGTTGAATTATGCTCTGGCCAAAAATAGAGATCAACTAGAAGCAAAAAAATTAGAGGCAAAGCACTGGTAGAAGAGGGCAGAAGTGTTGGAGAAAGAATCCAAGGGTTACCAGATAGCTTGGGCAAGAGCAGAGAAACAAGTGCAAGCATTAACAACCCATCTTGATACTATGTAGAAATAACTAGTTGAGAAACCCATGCAATAAGTAGGCTTATCCAAGGAGAAAATCAAAGAAAATCACTACCATTTGAAGAAAGATTGTGTGATAGTGGTGACCGATGCTCTCAAGATTTTATTGTATATTCATGAAGCTCGAATAGTGTTTTTTCTTAGAGAGCGGACCTTGGAGTATGCTAAGGAATAAATGGAACCAAAAATTAAACTAGCACTAAAGATTTAGACATTGGCTCAATATGACTTCTAGGTAAAGCCAATGAGTGGGATGGATCATGATTGTTCCAAGGCTAGGATGATGTTGCATAGCTTCTTTTAAAATTTAGAACTGGTGAGAGAAGGTCAGAAGCTGGTGATGATGTTTGAATAGGAGCGTTGCATTTTTCTCATCTATTTTGAGGCACTAGTTGATGCTAGTTTTTCGAGTTTTGTGAATGACCAGGGTGAGCTTTTGCCAACCAAGGAGTTGAAGAAAACCTGGAAAATTTTTGTAGAAGATACCACACATATCAATAGCTAGGATGAGCCCATCATAGAAGAACAAATATTACCATATATGGAGAGGATCACCTACATTGTATCATCCTTATTGGAGCTCTAGAAAAGAGCAAATCACATCAACATGGATCGCGTAGATATGCTACATTTAATAATTGATTCACTAAGTTCACTCTCTGCATTCACTCTGGAATCCTAGGTTCAGGTAGTTACTATATATGAAACTACCAATGAAAGCCTTGCTAAGCAAGAAGCACGGGCTCTAGTAGAAGCAAAATAGAAAGTAGTTGAAGAGCAGGAGAAGCAAGCACAAAAGTAAAGAAGGAAGAAAGAGGCTGTAAAATCAAACACACTATCTAATGCAGCCAGTGACAGTGACAGTTGAGCCCAATGGATGAAGGCCCTGGGTTCGATTACATTTAGAAGAATTGAATACCCCAAGATCTGCTAAAAGTGTTGGTAATTTTACCACACTAAATTTTTCTTGTAAATCTTTTTGAAAAAGAAGATAAATGATGTAGTTGTGTTGGTTTTACCATTTTAATGTAATATTTTTTGTTCCATTCCTATAAGCAATTTTATTTTATTTCTAGAGATATACATTAAATTTTACTGGTAAAAAATTAATGGAAGTCATGAGAAAAACGTAGAAGGGAAAACTTGATGGCGTTGGACGTTTTAGAATAGAGGAATTAATGGAAAATCAGCTATGACTTTGGTAGTTTCTATTAAAAGTGAAGGCACCAACAATATGAAGGGAAGGATGTTTTTTTCCCATGAAGGGAAAAAATAATTTTCACCCTTCCATTGGGGAGAAACTACCATAATGAGAAGTTTTCATCCAAGAGAGGAAGGAGAGAAAATTTTACAAGTGATGGAAAAGTGAAAGTCAAAAGCGCCCCTAGAAGAGGACAAAAATCATTTTCGCCCCTCCTCAGAGTAAAATTCTAGTTAAGTGCATCCTGGGGATGAAAATAGAATGAAGAGCATGCTAGGCATGGTCAAAGTCAAAGTCAGCCCTCAGGAGGGGTGAAAATCCCTTTCGCCCATCTTTGGAATGAAATCCTAGTGAAAGACGCTTTTTGAAGTGCAAACGATTTGATGATGTCATTCGAGAAAAAATTGAAGAGTCAAATTCAAAGGTGCCCCTCAGGAGGGGTGAAAATCAAATTTTCCCTCCTTCAGGACGAATTTCCAAGTGAAAATATTTTGAGGTGAAATTCCCAGAAAATGTAGTTTTTCTTGTCGGTCAAAGTCAACGTCGCCCCTAGGGTGGGGCGAAAGTCATTGTCACCCCTCTCAGGGGTGAAATCAATTATTTTTGCCTCATTCCTTGCAAAAGATATTTTTTTATCATTTTCGGGGTGAAATTACCCAGGGAAGGGACAAAAATATGTTGAGAGGCAAAACTCCCATTTTTGATTGTAATTCAAACAAGAAGATGTCATGGGGCAAAATCAAGTTTTATTTCTTTCTCTTAGTAGGGTTACTATCAGAAGTGCCATAACTACAATTTTTTTGGGAAAGGACAAGATTGACAAAATTTAATACTTGGTGGTAAAAGCGATGATCCATAATTTTTGCTAAAAAATTGCTAGGATTAAATGCTACACCCTCAAATCCGATGCAATCCTGATTATTTTTTAGGTACCCTCTATGCATTTCGTTCCTTTTCGTAACATAATTAAATTTTGTTTATTTCCATTGGCAAGGGTAAGATTTCAAGGTATAAGGGAATGTAATGGCACCTAGAATTTAATATTCAAGCTCTTGTTTACTGCATGACGTTGTTGAGTTTCAATGCACCAATGTTTGGAACATTTTTTCCACCGTCCATATTTAACAATTTTCTAGGCACACTCCATGAAAACTGGATCGCTGCTCTCTGAAGAATGATATAATTCGAGCATCATCATTATCGAGGAGAGAATTACTGCTACTAATTTTTGACCAACCAATATTTTTTTGTGTTGTGCATTAAATGATAAAGGTGAAATCCTCTATAAATACTAAGTATTTCAATGTAATAGAGAAGGATAAAAACTTTGTAGAAAAATGTTTTGAGTTTTCTGCATAAATAGAAAGACATTCGACCTATGGTTCCTTGAGTAGTATTGTGTTTGATCTCTTTTTGCTTGGTATTTCTGATTACATTCATATCCATTATTTGCTGATTTTAAATTCTGCATCTGCATTTAACTACTGCTTGTGAGGGAGTGAATACTAGAATGTTGTCTTGGAGGTTATCTTTGCAAATTGTGTGTGGTTCATGTGCATTTATTTCTATAATATGCTAATTAATGCTTACTATGAATTTTTACTGTTAGTTTATCCCCACTTTTCATATCTAGCTTATAGCCATATTTCCTATTTCTTTATGTTATTTCCCATCTCTTTCATGTTACCCAAAGCTTTAAATTGATCATTAGTTTTAGTATGGGAACCAGTACTCTCTGGAGATTTTCTAGGAGGACATTTCTCTCCTTCAGCCTTTCAATGTTGCCCGAGTATAGGGCGCACAAATAATATTTTGTACTTAGGCAGATTCGTGACCAACGGTTTGTAAAATCTCAAGTTCTAAAAGAAAGAGTTGTGATTTGTCAAAGATGTGAAACCTGAATACAACCTCTTTTTCTCAACCAAAAAATATACAAATACTTTAATTATTTATATAATGTCAAATTATCATTCAAAATATTATTATTTTATAATAAAAAACCTTTAATTTTATACTAATAAAATGTAAAGCATAAAACTACTAGATTCTATAAGTATGAAATCAAGAAAATCATATATGTTACATTAATGTGTCACTGCTACCTATGCTACATTCACCATTGTTACATGAAATCAAGCAAATCATATATGTTACATTAATGTGTCACTGCTACCTATGCTACATTCACCATTGTTACATGAAATCAAGCAAATTATATATGCTACATTAATGCGTCACTGCTACCTACGCTACATTCGCCATTATTATATGAAATCAAGCAAATCATATATGTTACATTAATGTGTCACTGCTACCTACGCTACATTCAGCATTGTTATATGAAATCAAGAAAATAATATATGTTACATTAATGCGTCACTGCTACCTACACTACATTTGCCATTGTTATATACACTACATATATGCCACATGTGTTATTACTACCTATTGATAGAAAGCATGCCATTTTCTTTCTTCACTCCTAAATGTTACTATTACATAATTTGTTTTAATGGATTATATGGGATTGAAACGGGCCCCATCCATATTACATCATCACCACATAGTGGTATTATAACAAAGCTTGGATATTATCTATATATCGTCTGGTAAGATTTGAACATGGATCTCATTAAAATCTTGAGGAATATAATCGATTAAACTAATATCATTTAATGTCACTACTACATATTTTTTTATATGTTTAGTAAAAAGTATTAAATCAATAAAACCATATAAGAAACAAAGAATTCCAAAACAAAAACCCTTACAAGGGCCAAAATAAAGAGACCCCCAAAACCACCGAGCACTTGACCAAAAGATACCCAAGAAACATCAACCTCAACCAGGCATATCCACAGTAAACAAATTAGCAAGATGACAAGAATAATCCAATGGTAGCTAATCCCAATCCATAACATTTTAGTCTTCCTGAAACTCAGAAGCCCATTTTGCCAAGCAATCAGCCACATCATTCCATTCCTTAGGAATATGAACAAAAGAAATAAACTTTAGATGCCGATAAATTTGAATGATCTGCTTAACCACTAATGCTAGTTGCCAATGAAAATTAGAAATATTATGAGTCTTCAACAAATTAATAATAATCTGAGAGTTTGAATCATAGATTATCTTTCACCATCCTAGAGCATAACCTTTTTCCAAAGAAAAATGAATAGCAAGGGCCTCCATATAATTATTAGTTTGCTTCCCCTTATAACTGGAGAAAATGAAAAGAGTTGCACCACTACTATCTCTCCCAACACCACCAATACCTGCATACCCAAAATTTCCTCTGGAAGAGTCATCAGTATTAATCTTAAACACCCCCCAAGGCGGAGGATGCCATCTGCCATCTCTCTGCACTTTTTTTACTAAGGCCTCTCCTCTCGATCGATAAATAAGGACGAGGGCCATTCTCCACTAAACCCAGGTCCTACATCATCAAAATATCAGATTGCTCTAAAGGAAGACTGATATGACATTTAGAAGAAACACTTTCTTGGATCATATCAATAATCCTCTTCCAAATATGATAAAAAGTTAACTTTCTACCTTGAAAAATTCTTCGATTTCTTTCAAGCCAAATCTGCCATATAATACATGAGGGCCCAATACTCCACGCAACTTGAAGAAAGAAAACCTTAGCAAGAGGTCTTCCTAAACTCCTCCAAAAATCAACAAGAGAAGAGGCATGAGAAGAAGACTATTTCCACAACCTCCACCAAAGATGCCAAATTTCCCACACACACGAAAACTGTAAGAGAAAATACCTAAAAATTCGTCACTATTCTCATAAAGGAAACAAAATGAAAGGCCCCGAAAACCTCTCTTTTGGATATTATCCTAGGTAAGACATATGTTCCTAGTAGCCAACCACAAATGGAAATTGTATTTGGGCTAGGAAAACTTATTTCAAACATGTTTCCACCAAGGAACCTCCTCATCCCTAAAATGTTGCCTATCTAAAACACGATAACTAAGATCCATTGAGAAAACCCCTCTAGGATCCGAACCCTAAGCCAAAACATCATCATCTTGTAAAGAAGAGCACTCCCTAGTAGCCAAAATACGAGCCAACTCTTCTCTATCCTGAACACAATCACCTATCGACCAATCTCTAGGATCTTTCCACTGAACTACCTCCACCTGTCCGACTCTTTTGATAACTTTATAATCCATCACCCCGTACCAACCAACACCCAAAAAACAAACATATACTTTAATTATGCTATTGTTTCGTGTTTTTCATCAAACTCCATCTTGTTGATAAGAAGCCTACATCTTCAAGGCCAATAAACTAGCCATTGTAATTAAGGAGAAATCAAACTCCATCTTCAAACTTGTTGATAAGAAGCCTGCGTCTTCGAGGCCAATAAACTAACCATTGTAATTATAATTAAAGAGAAATAAATCTCCTCCATTAATATTATATATAATATAATCTAAATAAATAAAATATATAATTTAAAGTATGTAATAATCAAATTGCTTTTGTACATTTTTATTTCAGGACGTCAAATATGGAACATTGATGTTTACCTTGGCATATTCCTTACGACACGGAAATCACTAGAAAGTCCATCCAAAGCTTGTCATATTCCTTATCTTTGAGACGAAAATCACTCAAAAGTCCATCCAAAGCTTGTCATATTTCTTATCCAAAGAGACGGAAACCCTAGAAAGTCCATCCAAATCCCTCACTTTACAAACATTTTTATTATTCAAAAAAAAATTTAAAACCTCAACTCATCAATCACATAATAATATTTTTTATATACATCAATTCTACAAAACAATGAACACATAACTCATCACCAAAGACCCCACTTTACAAATATCTTTATTATTCAAAAGACACAGAACCTCAACTCACCAAGCACCCATGACATTTTGACCCTTATATTCCTTCCAATCTGGAATCCAATTTTATAATAAAAAAATTATTAATTTTTACAAATCCAGTGGCACCTCAACGTGCATGAGAAGAATAACCCGTCACTGTCACATCTGCAATTGTATTCCATACGTAGAATAAAGTTTTAAAGCTTTATATTCCTTTGGTATATATTCCCTAATGTCCACCGCAAGGTAATATTCCCCCAACAGCCTTAGCCTATATAAGCTTCAATCCCTCCAGCTGCTTCTCAAACCGTGAGTCGCACATTATCTCCACTCAGCGTATTTCTCTTCAAGCATGGCACACTACGACCGCCAAGACTATGATCAGCAGCAGTTTTCTCCTCCCCCGTGCAGGAAGACGGAGGAAAGCTACGGATACAATACAAATATTCAATCGGAGTATAGCTATACGGAGCCTTATAGGCGCCACAGCCTTCCGCAGGGCCAGATTGTTCGCGTCTGTACGAAGGCCAATCCCGACTACGCTCTCGGCATCCGAGACGGCCGAGTCATGCTCGTGTACTACAACCCCAGCTACTCCACCCAGGTACATATACATTGTGTATACTGCACTGTAACTTACTACTAGAGTGCATATATGTTATAATTTGGGATATACCCAATGTGTATATGATGTGTGCGCAGCAATGGGTGAAGGACGATAGCTGGAGCACCCGCGTTAGGGACGCCGTGGGCCACCCGGCCTTCTGCCTCGTCAACAAGGCCACCGGACAGGCCCTTCGCCATGCCGCCGGTCCATGCCAAGAGGTAGATATCCATTGTATATACAAACGCAATATTATATCATGTTGAATATTAGTAAGCTATTGATTTATTTATTTTAATATTATACATATTTATATTAGACTTCTTGTATTTGAAAAGAAAACCCAAAATCTTAACATAGGATTATTGTCTAGGGATGTGATTAAAACCTTTGTCCTTAATTATTCACCACTCCACTCGATATATTGATTTTTTTCATCTTATGTAGGTATTGGTGACCAAGTATGAGCCAGGGTCATATGATGAAGATGTGATGTGGAGTGAGAGTGAGGACATGGGGTATGGGTACAGGACCATAAGGATGGCCAAAAACATTGGCCTAAACTTGGATGCCTTCCAAGGTGATAGGAGGCATGGTGGCATTATGGAGGGCACTCCTGCTGTTCTGTGGAAGTGGAACAAGCAGGAAAACCAGCTTTGGAAGATAACCCCATGTTACTAGAACTTCTATAATGATATATATAGATATAGATTTAAAAGTTAATATCAGCAGTGCTTCTGAATATGTATTTGTATCCATCGTTTACTTCATCCTATTAATAAAGCTGTTGCATAGTCTTTATTACTATATCCTTTCTTCTATCAGAGTTGTGGATTGCTTCACGATTTATTTTGTTTGTTGTTGATGAAAATTAAATTTTCATGTATTTTAAATATAAAAAGGAGATATAATATTCAATGCCGTCTAGCAGGTAGTCTCAGTTTTGCAGAAGCATTTCATAAGAATTTGCTGATAAAATCAAGTTGATAAGTTCAAGTACAGTTTTGAATACTGTGGCTGAAAGTATGAGATTTTTACAATATTGTGATAGAAATGTTGGTAAACGATTTTTATAGAAGTGTCAAGAGGATTCAAATTTGTAGGGTATGGGAAACATGTAACTTGATATCGAATAGAACATATGAAATATTTCGCTGCAAACACATAAACGATCAGATCATTGTCCTCTCACTTTCTCTCGTGCCATATGTTTTCCCTGCCCTTTTTAAATATTATATAATACCGATCTTAATCACATGCTTCCGCATTAAGAAACTTTCTTTCAATTGGTTATTTGCGACTGAAACGGTTCAGATCATTTTCTTCTCTTACGATGGCTTGCTCTCTCTTCTGCCTCCATACCGTCTCTTGCCTTTTTTAAGTATTATATAATACTGATCTTAATTACATGCGTCCGCATACGATTTTAATCACATGTTTTCGTATTAGAAAATTTGTTTTTTAAATTGGTTATATGAAATTAAGATATGATTTGAACCTTAGTTTTCTCTTTAAATATTGAAGAATTTAATTGGTTAAGTTAATGCTACTTATAGATTTTTCAATGAATTTACATAAATTTTTATGAGCCATATTGGGTTTGAACCTTTAAACATTTAAAAGGAAGGTCAAAGCAAGCCCTTACCACTGCAATAAGCTTGCAACTTTTCTGCATCAGACAATAAAGTTAAGCAAGACTTTTTATTCCCTTTTAATATATCTTTGGGTATTTTACTTATGCTTGCGTAAAGTTTAAAAAAATTCCCATGGGACAACCCAACGGTTTCGGCTTTGGCTCTTTTTCAGGAACCTTCTAAGGTTCAAATGGTGACATGGGTGAATGTGTGAGGGATGGATATGTGTTCATATATATATATATATATATATATATATATATATATATATAAATTGAAAATGAGATTTATTTGTATTTAATATAGGTATGGGTTTTTTTAATAGATATATAATTGAAAATGATATTTATTTGTATTTAATATAGGTATGGGTGAGTGTGTGAGGGGTGGGTTTTTTAATATATATATATAATTTTTTTTTAAAGCATGGTGGAATCGGTAGCCGCCACGAATCCGAGCAAGCTATCCAAATTTTATGGTCATCACAATAGTTTGCGTTGTCCGTTTCGAAAGCCGCCACACAAATATTCGCGCAGTCCGCCCTTATAAGCGCCATACCACAATCATTTAAAACCTTTTACACCGCTAAAAGCACTAGGAAAGGGACACACAGATATTCGTGCAGTTCGCCCCTATAACTGCCATGCCACAATCATTTAAAACCTTTTACGCAACTGAAAGCACTAGGAAAGGGACAAGTGTTCAGTTCGGCAAGGCCCGAAATTTGAACCTTGGACCTTCGCCCTCCTTATGGGGTTTGGATGAACCAATTGGTCTACACCTCGGACCTTTATATATATAATTTTATTTGTATTTAATATAGGCATGGGTGGGTGTGTGTTCATATATATATATATATATATATGTGTGTGTGTGTGGCCATCACAATATTTTATGTTGTCCGCTTCGAAAGCCGCCACACAGATATTCGTGCAGTCTGCCCCTATAACTGTCATGCCACAATCATTTTAAACCTTTTACGCCGTTGAAAACACTAGGAAAGTGACAAGCGTTCAGTCCGACGAGGCCCGAGATTTGAACCTTGGACCTCCGCCCCCCTTATGGGGTTTGGACGAACCAATTAGTCTACACCTCGGACCTTTATATATATAATTGAAATGATATTTATTTGTATTTAATATAGGCATGGGTGGGTGTGTGTTCATATATATATATATATATAGATATATTATTGAAATGAGATTTATTTGTATTTAAGATAGGTATGGGTGAGTGTGTGAGGGGGTGGGTGTGTGTTCATAGTTTTTTTTAGATATATATATATATATATATATATATATATATATATGTTAGTGAAATGGGATTTATTTGTATTTAATATTATAATGTAAAATTTAAATAAATTGTGAATGAAATAAAATGACTTTGTTAACAAGGTGAGCCCAAAATATTACTAGTTTAATTAGGAAGCAATAGTATCACTTTAATAATAATAATATTTACAAAATAACAATGTTATTGATAATTCTTTTTATATAATATTTTTTTGAAAAAGAATTTAAATTTTTTATATTAAAATAAGATTATTTACAAGTGCGGACGAGACTGTTCTTAGTCTTAGCTAACAAAAGCATTTGTTTCCTTTTTTAACTTTCTAACAAACTTCCATAACTTTAGAACCCAAAATTATAAGAACTAAGCACTTTTGTTTACAACACTAAAAAAAGATTTGCATTGAAGCCAAATCTCCTAAACCATATGTTTGTAATGGTTGTCCAAATTAATCAAACATTGGATTTGCTTACCAACCTACCTAATCCTCTCATCCTCAATAGTCATGACACACTATACCACTAATCTCCTATATCCTTTTTGGTGTCGGTCTTAGCCAAGAAGTTTGTCACTTTATTCAGAGCTCTACGCACATAAATTAGAACCACAACATCCAATTCCCTTCACAACTCTTTAATTTAGATGACAAGAATTCCCAACTTCCATGTCTCTAAAGCAAATTTTCTCATGCAATCCATAGCTTCTACCAAGATTTGAGAATTTGATTCTATGATTATCCTCCTTGTCTTACTGCTTAGATAGAAGAAAATGTTTTTGCTTCATTATTTGTGGCCCTGGCCAATCCCTATAGTTTCCAATAGAGCACTATCCCAACATAATTTCCTACAAATCACTCTAATTCTAGCTCTACTCAGATTACCTTTTATAGCTCCATCAATATTAATTTTAATCCAATATTGTAGGGGTGTTTTCAAACTAGCTCTATCATGTCACTCTTGCATTTCAATTTCATTTTCCATCATCCCTATATTAGCCTGAGTTTCCTCTTTAGCATACTTTACCATAGTTTTCATAACTTCGCTCCAAATGACCTGCCAAATGCCATCCAAGGATGAAAAGGTTTCTCTAAAAATTTTGTCATTTCTCTCCAACCATACTTGTCACCAAATAAAATTTAATCCAAGCTTCCATCCAATATGAAGAGCTTCATATTTAAGTCTGCCCTTCTTTCATATTTCCCAAATATTAATCTAGTTCAAATTACCATTGGCTCAATTTTATAAGCTAAAAATAATCTCTTCCAAATCTTGTGTGAATGAAAAATTAAACATCAAGTGGTCAAATGTTTCCTCACTTTTCTAGCATAAAACACATTGGGATGGACCAATGATTCCCCTACATATTAGATTATCGAAAATAAGAATTCCATTATGCATGAATTGCTAGGTAAAGAAGTTTTATTTCAACCAATCATTAGACTATCAAATCTTTCTTCAATCCATAACTTGATATGCATGAGGAGGGGGTTTCATAAGGATATTATCATATCCATACTCTATTGTGTAGACTTCAAGCCCTCCATAGCCCAAAGCTAATTCATCCTCCTCATCTCTACATGTGAGATATATTTTTGCCAAGATTTTAGTCATGATGGATGTCAATTCTGGAGGGATTAAAATTGACCACTCATACAACTTCTTAAATTGCTTAGACCTATAATCTACCAGTTGCTTGGTGTTGAAATAACTTTTAATCTTGGTACAACCCTTGCTTTGCATGGTTGTTTTTATTGGTTGTAGTTCTAGAAATTCAACAATGATAGGTGAATATTGATTCCATGAATCTTTTCAAAATCATGCCTTCTCCCCTCCCCCCACTTTCTAAAATAATCAATTTTTACTAATTGAGATCCTAAATTTATAGCCTGCCACACTAGGGACCCATCACCATCTAAAAGGAAATGACTCACCTCATTCAGGTTTACTTGTCCCATTTATTTACTAGTTAAAACTCTACTAAATAAACAAATATTCCATCCACGATGATCCTCCATTCATTGAGGGTGCCAACAGAACCCTCACATTGGCTAGCACACCCTTGAGCTCATCAAAGCACTGGATTACGCGTTGTTCAATATCATTAAAGGCTTACATTCAAATTTCACATCAAGCAACATGACCTGTTATCTTGACTCATGTTTCTTCACAACCCCTTGGTTGGTTAGGGTTTGGTCATTCTAAGCCCACATCTGCAATTCCTTAGGTTACAAGTGGCTCGAATATGGTCCACTTTAAACAAAACAAGCAAAAAAATCATTGGGTAGCTTCTGTAGATTAAGCTCCCATAAACACATCGCTTTCAAGTGAAAGAATATTCTTGTAATAGAATTTTTAAAGTACAAAAGAAACTAGCATGCCTATCTTTCATTCGCTAAGGTCTAGCTCACATTCGATAGCTCTACATAAGCTTTGATACCATATGTCAAGGACATAAGTTGATCAAGCTTGTACCACACAGTATCGCTCACAATGAGATGAACGACCGTTATTTGGTTTCCTTTACAATTCCCTCCTAAGCCACTTGGTGGTTCACCAACCTCTTGACAAGCCTATGCTGTCAAGTCTGCAAAAAATTATCTTATGTACATGAAACCTTACTCAATATTGGAATCCATAATTTCAACTAGGTATGTCAGGGATAAACAAGTCTATCAGCCTTGGTAGCCCCACTATCCACTGTCCCTTTCTTCCTAGCCGATTGCCATGTCAACCATCGCATCATATTTCACATCAAGCTAGGCCAATTTGTCACATTGGCAAGCTGCCTACTTGCTTGCTTGTCTTCAGGATAGCTCATCCTTGGGCCAATTTCACTAGAAAGGATGATAATGTTGTTTGAGAATTGTGGATGAAGTTTAGATCTCTATATTTTAGCAACCATTTTTTTCCATGCCACATTTACAAAAATCTAAGAGAGGAAGCTTATATTTGGTGGGAAATTTTTTCTAAGGAAAGAAATTATAATCACACTCAAGATGAAATAAAGTATACATTATTGAGTCAATGGGACCCATATACAAAGATAATTAGTTTGAATGTCACCATTAAAAGATATGAAGAAGAAATAAAAAAGCTTAAGAGCGAATTGAAAGAAAGAAATAAAGAGGATATAATAGAAGGAAAAAATTATATGACAATGTGTAATTTCATGGTTGCATTCAAAAGGAAAAGCTTAAGAAGTAAGAATACAAAGAGGGGCAAGAAGCAGTTATTGTAGGGGAACAAGTTGAAGAATCAACAAAAGACTCAAAAGTTGAATTTATCGTAGTAGCAACAATAGATTCCATGGAAGAAGCAATAACAAAGTCTAAGGAAGCTCTATTAAAAGTGCACAAGTACACACCAAAAGAAGGGAATACAATATATGATTGTGAAGAATTGAAAAAAAAGGAACAAAATGTTGAATAATCAAAGGAAACAAAATTTTAGGTTAATGTTCCAACATATCGACACCCACACCAGCCTGAATGGAAATAATCTTGGAGGTATGACTTAAGGCATAAATATTATGGATCTACATGAGTCAAAAGTTATCAAGGATGGGAGTCTTTGGTAGAAAAATCATAGTGATTTTGTATTTCAAAGGGTTACAATAGCATGAGGGAACAACAACACCAATCATTCAACATATCAAAGCAAAGTAGTAGAAGCATGAAGCCAACATAGTAGTTATGGATATTCAAGTGGCACAATGGTCGTTTGGTATCATTGAAGACCATCACTAACCAAGATTTCACTTAGATGGATGGATGAACAAGATTGGAAAATATCAAGAAGAAGGATGTTGAATATTTGTATTTACAAAGAAAATTGAAGAAGACCCAAAAAATTAATATCAAGAATTCATTTTTTTTTTTGAAAAAAGATGTTAGATATAGCATCTCAATTGAGATGAGAATTGAATATGTTTGTAAACTCTCAAGATCTAAAGGATAGATTTGTGATTTATCAAGGGTGAGAGACTTGAATATAACCCCCTTTTCTCAAGCAAAAACTACAAATATTTTAATTATTTATATAATGTGAAATTATCATTCAAAATATTATTTTTTTATAATAAAAAATCTTTAGTTTTATACTAATAAAATATGGAGTGTAAAACTACTAGATTATGTAAGTGTGAAATCAAGCAAATCATATATGTTACATGCGCTACACTCACCACTACTACATATGTTACATGCACAACTATGTCAGAAGATTTTTTAATGTGTCACTGCTACCTATGCTACATTCACCATTGCTATATAAACTACATATATGCCACATGTGCTATTGCTACCTACTAATACAAAGCATGCCATATTCTTCTTCACTCCCAAATGTCACTGCTACATACTTTTTCAATGAGTTATATGTGATTGAAATGGGCCCACCTTGTTAGCTTTTGATATAGTGTGCAATGGGAGATAGCAATCACAAGATGTAGAATAATATGAAAGAAAGTAAATATGTGAGATGATTGAAGTATACTATAATAGAAATAACATAAATGAATACACTTTTAAGGAGTATGCTAGATTTTTTAAGGAAAATGGAATATCACTTTTTCCATTGTCAATTTCTTCATTGATATGGGCTTGAAGATAACATTTCATAGTATCAAAATTATCTTCTAAGGCTTCACTATGAATTACTTTTGAAGTTAGATCTAACCTTCCTTTAGATTTCTTGAGAATATTCATGACACCAAGTTTTATGACACTGGATTTTTCCTTTCTTAAGCAATTATTCTTAGTAGAATATTGAGAAGTATACATCCTTATAGCTCCCTAGTTTTAGAATATATGATCCCTTATATAACTATATAAGCTTGATTTGATAAAACTAATATTAATACTTAGGCTTGTAGGCTTCCTTATGTCTCCCTAGAAATGAGAGTATGAACACCTATTATAGGTTTTGAAGAAAGCTTATATTTTTCCAACTTGACAATATTTGATAGATATTATTATTACCAAGTTTTGTAGAATGTCTTATGATTTCCTAATGATTTTTGAAATATAATATAGAGATTTTGTAAAATATAGTTCAATTTTGGTTAATTTTGTATAGTTTTTGTAAATATAAAAAATTAGCTTTTTAACACCTTATTACTCCTATTGAACTAAGAAATTTTTAATTATGAAGACTTTTTAATTTTGGATTTATTTTGTCCCTTTTGAGAAATTTTTTGAGAGAAGAACATTATAACCTTAAAAAAAATCTTAATAACCTCTTTTTGTATCCTTTAGGATTTTATTTAAGTGTTTCTAATTTTCAATAACCTAGTTTGATTTTGTAACCCTTATAACTCCCAAATTTGAAAAATTAGAACACATTAATATTTGTAAATGTTAAATGGATTAATTCCAAGTAGTATTCCTTATTTCTCCTAGGTTGCGTTTTGCAAATATTGAGAAAATAGACATTGAAGTAGTATTCCTTAGTAGTATTCCTTATAGTCTTCTTTGATATTTAATTTCCCTAAGTTTTGCTTTCAAATAAATATTGATTTTCTTTAATACTTCAACCTTATAATATAACCTTATAACTCCATTTTTAATGAAAGCAAATTAGATGGGGGAAATTTTACCTTAATAAGGCTTTGCACCTTTATGAAATTGGTAGTAGTCTATCCTTCTTGGGTGTTGTGAGTAATGATAGATTCTCCCACTTGCTATTGGTTTCAACACTCTCTTTAATTCTTCCTTGAATTGTTTGACCGAGAGTACTATTCTTCACCACTTCTGAATACTCCCAAATTACTCTTGAATTGCTCTTTGAGTTGTTTCCGAGTTGCTTCTGTGTTTCTTGTTGAGTTGCTTCTGAATTGCTTGCCAAGTCACTTTTCGAGTTGGTTCTGAATTGCTTGTTGCATTGTGTCCAAGTCATCTTTAATAGGTGGTCAATAGAGTAACAAGTATCATAGCCATTTTTCAAATGCTCCAAGAATGCTTTGGGTGTTTGGTGGAGATACCAGTCTTGTCTCAAATCTTGTGGCAAGTGTCACCTTTTCTTGAGATGTTTTTTATTACTCTCTCTTCATCCACTATCCAAGAGATGTTTCTACTTTAATATATATCTTGTTGTAACACTTATGGTTGTACGTAACTCCTCTATTGCATTTTACTATAACGTCTCCTTCATGGGTATTTTTTAGGGTTCTTTTGGAGAATGACAAGTGGTGCCCTCTTTCATTTGCATGCCCTTGTCTTATCAACGCCTTCTTGCAAGCATTTCAATGTATTCTTCCATCTTATTCTTTGTTGTACTTCATTGGTGCTAAGATGTTTTCAACCAAGAAATGCTTCTGGTGGAGCTTTGGTGGAGATATGGTAGCGCTTTTATGAAGACTCCGTGATACTTCACTTATGGTAGGAATGCTCCTTGATTGGATGTATGCTTGCTTCAATTTCATTTTCTTATACACTGCTTGATTTCTCCCTAGATTTGTGCCTTATATTTTGTAGGTTTGGTCATCCAAGATACGTAGAAGATGAGCCTATATGAGTGGCTCTTTGCTATGCTTAGGAGAATTCTAGTATTTGTTTGCCTTTGGCTAGTTCAACCTACTTATATTGTGCCTTTGAGGCACTTTCCAATATACCATTTTTCTTGCGTAGAATGCATTAGATAAGTGCAATACAATGTAACAATATTTGTAAATAAGATACCTTTTGCACCCTTTCTTGCACTCCTTTTTGCAAGTCTAATATTCTATTTTATATGGCAGAATTTTGAATGCAGTGTAGGGGTTTTGAGGTTGTCTCTTTTGCTTAGACACCTTCCCCTTTTTGCTTGGATATTATGATGAAAAATCCAATCTTATATAGAAGTAGATAGAAGTATATAGAAGCTCCTTATATACTGCAATGTTTTTGCACTTTTCTCTTTGCAACTAACCCTGTAATGCTTTGGATTTGATTCTCACCAAGTCTCAATATTTGAAGCTTCTATTTCTGATTTTGGCTAGTCATCTTCTTCTCCAAGTTTTTGGAGGATTCTAACCTGATTTGGTGGCTTCACTTGGCCACTATATGTTGCATATTTTTGTGCACTATTAGTGTCTTTAGACACTTTGATAATTTCAGATTTGTGCCCTTCTCAAGAACACAAACAATAATCCTTTTGAGAGTAATAGAATAGTGCAAATGAATCTAATAATATTTCTTTTAATGCACTAAAAATTTCACCTTATCACTCCAATAAAATCTCAAATTAATGCACTTAATCAATTTACTACAACTAATCAAGAATAATTTGAAATGAATCTTCAAGAGTTATTCTGCAATTTCACTACAATTAATATTGTAGGGCTTAGTCTTATTTTTTTCTTTTCCAAAGTAGATGATAGGTAGTTGATAGATGCAATTCTAAAATCTAATAAAATCTTACTTAATATGCAAATAAACCTTTAAAATAACTTTTCGCTTTTTGCACTTTTAAAGATTGTAATCCATTTTTTCTTCTTGCAACTCTAATCCAAATTAAGGTGCTTTAACAAATCCGATAAGTAATCCAATTAATGAATCTACTTGCACCAAAATTTTCTTACATTTTTGAAAAATTTTGTAGCTCTTTTATCACTTTTGTAGAGGATGTAGATCATGGTGTCTAAGATCACCAAGTTGTTGCTTCGAGTAGGATCTTGCAGATCTTTGTAGACTATCTTGAATAGCTCCTTCTTCACCCAAAGATGATCTTAAAAATTATTTTATGAGCCTAGGATTTGGTGGCTTTTTCTCCTCTTGTAGTATCCTCCTTCTGCTATAGATTTGGAGAAGTATTTATCTCTAAAGTGGTACCTTCTTTTTGTGATAGGTAATATTTAAATCTCCAAGATTTGGTGAGCTTCTTTTGTCTTCAAGTCTTCTTATCGAATTTTGACTTCAAGCAGGATCTTCTTCTAAATATTCTGAATATCTTGAGGTATTCATTGGATTCTTCTTCTAGGATTTGGCACTCTTTCCAAATTCTTCTTCACGGATTTGGCACTCATAGCCAAATTATTATTCTCTTGGGTTTGTTTTTGGAAGGCAACAATTATCCCAAGTCATTCACTATCAAGGGCTTCTCTTTTGTAGTGGATTTCTCCAATGAGTTCTCCTTTGAGGATTTATTTAGTAAGGCTCTCCTAGCCTTTTATTGGATGCTTGATGAGACCTTTCCAGGGTCTTTGATCTTGCAACTTCTATTGGTCTTCCTTGAGACATTTTCTTCAACCTTCTACTCCTAGAAGCGTTGGTGGTGAGATATTCTTCTGGATATCTGATTCTACTACTTCTGGATTTGAGCAAGACTCTCCTAGTCCTTCTTCTTCTTCCAAGACTAAAAGTTCTTCAATGAGATATTATCCTAAGTTCCTTAATTTTGTTTTAGGTGTTGAATTGATTATGAAGAAGATACTCTTCCTAACTTTTTTGTAGGAAGTTTTCTAACTCACTTAATCTTATTTCCCTACAACAAAGTATTAGTACTAAAATATTAATCTACTTCTAAATAAGATACTCTCTTCTGGAGTCTTCTTCAGGATCAGGGCTTTTGTAGCCCTTTTTTAGTATCTAGGCTTCTACGGCATTTTCAATATCAAGGCTTTTGTGGTATTTTTAGTATCAAGGCTTCTATGGACTTTTCAATATCAAGGCTTCTGTAGCCTTTTCTAGTATTAAGGCTTCTATGGCCTTTTCAATATCAAGATTTTGGTGGCCTTTTCAGTGTCAAGGCTTCTGTGGCCTTTTCTTCAAGGCTTCTGTGGCATTTTCTTTTATATCAAGGCTTATATGGCCCTTTCTTCTGTTGTGAAGTTCTTCAATCTAGCAATGGAGATATTAAATATCCTAACTTCACTACTCTTCTCTAAAATTCTTATTTCGGAGTATTCTTCTCTTGCACAAGAAACTAATCTCTGCACTATGAAGACATGCTAACATTTGAGCAATGAAGTTGAAGTCTTCTAGATTTTTATTGTATGAGGAGTCCTATTTATATGAGAATTGTTTTTTTGTAACATAAGAAACTTTGGGAAATAGTTAAAAAATTCTAGATATCATGAATGATATTCACTAGATGATCTATCAATATAGTGGATTGAATATTGAGTCCTGGTCTTCACGAGTTTTTCTTGTACCTATGTGGAAATACTCTAGTCAAATGTAATCTCAGTATTTTTGGAACTAAGATTTCTTTTAATCCTCACTCGTGGCTCTCCCTAATTCTACCACATAGACTCTTATAAGAGTTATTTATTGTGGCTAGTCTAGAAGCACATCAGGTTGACAAAAAAATCAAACTCAATAATAATGGTGGTTTTCCTATTGATCTATTATGGCTAGATCTACCGTAGTTTTGATACCACTGTTAGATTTTAATATAGTGTACAATGGGATATAGAAATCACAATATGTAGAATAATATGAAAGAAAGTAAATATGTAAGATGACTAAAGTATGCTATAAATAGAAATAACATAAATGAATACAATGTAGTTATGGAGGAAATGAACACTCCATTAATAAAGCTACTGAATTATATTGCATCCATCACCAATATATGGTGATCTACACGGCACTGTGATACTACCTATGAATATGCTCTAAGAAGCTCTATATATCTATGTCCTTGACTCTCTATATATTTGTATTACAATGAGGCCCTTCTTATATAGATAAATAGGTTCATTAGCCAACACTTTACCTAGTTGTGCAAGGGATAACTTGCACATATACAACTTGCACATTGACACTTGTGCATTTATTACATTGCATGAAACAACTAGATAACCTCCCCCTAAAGTAATATAATGTCCTAAGTATATACCTTGGAAGATACATTTACATAACCTAAATGATGGAATAGACTCTATTTCTAACACACTTGTATTACATCATCACCACATAGTGGTATTACAATAAAGCATGGATATTATCCATGTTTTGTTTGGCAATATTTGAATTTGGATCTCCTAGAAAAAATCTTGGAGGTATGGCTTAAGGGATAAATATTATGAATCTACATGAGTCAAAAGTTATCAAGGATGGGAGTTTTTGGTATAAAAAGCATAGTGATTTTGTATTTCAAAGGGGTACAATAGCATGAGGGAACAAAAACACCAACCATTCAAAATATCAAAGCAAAGTAGTAGAAGCATGAAGCCAACATAGTAGTTATGGAAATTCAAGTGGCACAATGGTAGTTTGGCATCATTGAAGACCACCACTAGCCAAGATTTAAATTATATGGATGGATGAATAATATTGGAAAATATTAAGAAGAAGGATGTTGAATATTTATATTTACAAAGAAAATTGAAGAAAACCCATAAAATAAGTATCAAGAATTCAATTTGTTTTTGAAAAAATATGTTAGCTATAGCATCTCAATTAAGATGAGAATTGAATATGTTTGTAAAATCTCAAGCTCTAAATGAGAGAGTTGTGATTTGTTAACGGTGAGAGACCCGAATATAATCCCTTTTCTCAAGCAAAAAAATACAAATACTTTAATTATTTATATAATGTGAAATTATCATTCAAAAGATAATTATTTTTGTACTATAATAAAAAACTTTAGTTTTATACTAATAAAATGTAAAGCGTAAAACTACCAGCTTCTGAAAGTATGAAATCAAGAAAATTATATATGTTACATTAATGCGTTACTACTACCTACGCTACATTTTGAGTAAATGAGTTGTCATTAATATCAAGAGTGAATGGTCATTAATGTCGATTGTCAGTTTCAGTGAGCAGTGCAAGGAGAAGAAGTTCCACAATCAGTGCAAAAAGGAGAGTCTGCTTCCAGTTGATCAAAACCCGGTTCCAAGTAGTCAGATGTGGTCCAAAGTGCAAAGAAGAAGCCCAAGCAAATAATATTATAATATTCCTTTATAATATTATACAAGGAAGTTTAAAATTAATTATAAATTAATTAATATAATTTTATTATAAATTGATTAATATAATTTTATTATAAATTAATTTATTAATTAATTTACTTAACTTATAAGTTATTTGAATTAATTATCAATTAATTTTAATATTAATTATATATTAATTTATGTTTTTTTTTTGGTAAGTTAGCATTATATACAATAAGGGTTTTTTAAGAGGATCCCAAAACCTTATAACAAAAAGGGACTACTCTCGAATATCACTGCCAAAGCCTAGATACATAACCATATACATAATAAAAAACCAGAACATAAATTTAGATAAGCCGGTAGACCAACAGACTATAGCAGAAAACCACCGTTTAGCAAAAAAATGCCATCCACACATAGATTGCATCTTGGGAACCTCCCTGGGATGGGAACCACACTTCTTAAATTTTGGTAGGATCCTCATGGTCCGATGTCTCACTCTATTTGCTGAGAAGCTACCTCAGGATATTAGAAGTCGTAGTTGCTGAATTAGATGTGTTGACCATCGAGGATATCACCATATTTAGTAGGAGTTGGGATGGGGACGTTGCTGAGTCTATCTGAGATTCAGAGATGACCTCAGGGGAAGATTTATTTTTAGACATAGGCTTCTTCAACCGAGCCAAGGCTCTAGGGCCAGAATGGGGTTCGATAGATGCTCTCCTCTTCTTGGTGGGGTTTTGCTTAGAACTCTTGGGGTGGGAGGGCTTGGGGGTCTCCTAAGGGCTACCATCCCCATCCTTAGATTCAAAAATGATATGGGAGGCAGAGGGGATTGGATGCCAGAGGGAGGACATCTTGGGGGGAGGGCGATTGGTCAAGACATGGCAAAAAATGATAGCCAAGAGGCCCTAGTGCATGGGCTTGGCCTAGGAATTTTGTCACTTTTCAATTAAAATTATGATGGAGTAAAGTAAATAGTCGAGGATGGATATCTGTCTGGATTCACGAAGGTGATTAACGAAGTTGAGATGGAAGCTGCAGAGGGACTTCTTCGGGTCGTCACAGGTGATAAATTGCATTATGGGCACCATTGCTTCGTTCTAGGGGTAGATGAGGGTAGATCGGAGCAACGTCGACTTGTCCCACCCATAGCTCTTGGCCTGGTCGGGGAATTGCTCAAGTTCCTCCTCCCAATTGTGTTTGTATTTTTGGATGGACCACCCTTCACCTGACAATCCTGTCACCTCATAGAGTAGCTCCTTAGTGAGCTTAAAATGGACACCTTGAAGTCACACCTCACCGTTTTGCCAGGTCTCTAGGAAGTACTTAGTAATTACATCATTAGGGCCTTCAAATTTATGCATAAAAGGGGTCAGCCCTTTCGCATTCATGAAGATAGTGGCGGTCTCGCTCAGGGAAAGGGAATTCATATCAATGTATAAATTTTCCATGGAGATGAAAGGGAAATACCAAGGGCTCAATGGAAGACGAAGACTAGGGGAAATGAGGAACTGCACTCGCCATGCCATAGGAAAAAAATAGGATGTGAACACTGAGCTCACAGTGGAGATAAATAGGGCTATCGAGAGCAAGAGAGAAGGGGAAAAATTGGTGGGAAGCCACCATTTGCATGGGGATGCAACATCATAGATAATGCCAAGGACGTTCATGGGGTGGCAGAGAAGGAAACTGGAGTGCGTAGATGGTTGGGATTGGGTAACGCTAACGTGCCACACGTGCCATTTGGATCTCGCATGAGGAGCTAGCAGATGAGGGGTGGGTTGATAGAAAACTAGGAGGGCCTGACGAGGAAAGGCATGATGCTAGCCAATAGTAGAGAAGCCCTGATCACCATAGGATTTGACAAGATTTCTTACTCCCCTCCTCTCAAGGCTAGAGGAGATACCCAAGGAGTAGTTATGGACACCACAGCAAGAGACCAACAGTCTGTTGAGGGGGAGAACCATGTGGGATGCCTTGAAAACACCACCTATGTTGGCCCAATGGGGGAAAGCCCTAGGGGGTCCAGTTGCCACACAAAAGGACAAGATAGGATTACCTGTCATCGCCTGTAGTGTTGAGGTGGACTTTGAAGCCTTGGGTACGGGTACCTCAATTGTGGAAGTCATCACCATGGGTGTTGCTCCTTTCCTGATTAACCACGTTGGTTATGGTCTTTGGGAAGTCATTTCGCTAGACACATAGCCCCATGGATTCAATTGTAATATTAGCCATAGCATCCGTAAGTTGGTTACCTTCCTTGTATGTGTGATAGATGGATGCTTGAGGAAGCATGAGATAAATCTTTTTGGTATCTTGGATAATGTTGAATATCTTCCATGAGGGAGTCTTATGGCTCGTCATTGAGTTGATGATGTTTCGAGTCTCCCTCAATGATGACCTAACAAGGATCCTCCTAAAGCAGGACCAAGCCATGCCACAATGCCATGGCTTCTACAAAGTTGTTAGTCTGGGTCCCGAGAGGTTCGATGAAGGTAAGGATTAGGTTCCCTGAATGGTCTCAAATTAGCCCGCTAGATCTGACCAGCCCGAGGTTACCTTTGGAGGCCCCATAAAAGTTCAACTTGACACAACCTTTAGGGGGTGGGGCCCATATGATATTGGTCCTGGGGTTGGGACCTACGGGGGAATCTGGGTGGTCAACAGGGATCCCCAAAGAAATGAGGGCTAGCTCACTCGCCTGAGGGGGACCTAGGGAGGGCAAAAATATCTAGATGTTATCAATAGCATATGCAATAGCCTTACTCACAATTGCAAGGGAATCCATGGGAGACGGTGAGAAATCTCTACTATTGCACTCTAGCCAGATTTGTCAGATTAGATGATAAAGGCAAAGGGACCAGAGGTAGTAGAGCTTGCGATGGTGGAAAGGATTTGGCCATTGAGAGAACAAATCTATGATGGATTTGGGTTGGACCCACTAGATGTGGAAGGATTGAAGCAATTTATCGAGGGCCCCGAAATAAAAAATATAGTTGGTGAACAAGCGATTTGTTGATTCCTAGCTAGAGAGGTACAGATAGTATCGATTTGGAATTATGAACCCTCTTCTCGCTAGGTTCTTGATGGTGAGGATATTATTATGAATGGTAGTCCAAGAGAAGAAATTGATTTTGGGAATGAGTTTCTTCCTCTACACTAGGTTGAAGGGGATGGTGGGCACCTATGCCATATCTTGGAGGAAGTAGGTCGACTTGACCGAAAAGGCTACGTCATCAGAGCCTCACCAAATGGGCCTGTCGACGACATATTTAGTTGAAATCGTGACTACATTGATAAGAATGGAGATGTTGGCGACTTGGTGAGGGAACTTGCCCTCAATAATTGGCCTGCAAGCTGGGGTCCCGTGAGACCTAGATATGAAGTCAACTACTTTTCTTCCCCTGGTAGCAACAAAGGAGGGCATAATAATCTGAAGCTCCTTGTGCTGGCTCAATGGGTCATCTAGGATCCATCTATCATACCAAAAATCTATGGATCGCCCATCTCCCAAGATCCATCTGTAGCCTTTCTGGATGAGGTCTCTAGTCTGGGTTATGGATTTCCAAAATTTTGAGCCATTTTGGGGCCCTTGGTCACTGAAAGGGAGATTTTGGAGATATTTCCTCTTGATTATCTAAACCCACTCGACATCATAGCTTGTATAGACCTTCCATGCTTTCTTGAACAGGAGGGCTACATTCATGTGAGAGACATTCCTGAGGCCAAGTCCTCCTTCAGATTTACTTTTGCACACCAAGTCCCAGGATACCAATGGGATCTTCTTTTTGTCTTCACTCTCAGACCAGAGAAAATGTTTTTGGATTTATTCTATCTTAGATCTCACCGAGACAGGGATACTAAAAGCTAACATGAAGTAGACCAGAATTCTCTACAGGTAGGCTAAGGAGAGGATTGCTTTGGCTTCTTGATATAACAGTTGGCCTTTGTAGGAGGCCAACTTCTTTTGGATCCTCTCGATCACGTTATTCCACATGGATTTGGAAGGTCTGCCCAAAAATAAAGGAAGCCCAAGATAGGAGGTGGGGAGGACTTTCAAGGAGTACCCCAATATCCACACTATCCTCCCCTATCTGACCTAGGGGGTGTTGATGAAGTAGATATTGCTCTTGAGGAGGTTTATCTTCTACCCAATAGCGCTTTCATAGAGTTGAAGGATATATCTGATGATCTTAGCCTACGCCACAGAGGCTGAGGTGGCCAGGATGGTGTCATCTACAAATTGTTTGTGGGTGACCGGGAGATCCCAAACGTCACTTTGATCCTTGAGATGAGCCTCCTCCTACCAACATTAGATATGGTTCTCCCTAGAGCTTCTTCTAGGATGATGAACCACATGGGAGATAGGGGATCCCCTTGCATCAAGCCTTTGGAGATCGAAAAGAACCTGGTAGGGGACCCATTGACCAGGACCAAAAACCACGAGGAGGGGATGCATCTTCTGATAAGATTAACCCAGGATGGATGGAACCCAAATTTGAGAAGGAATTGAATCAGGAAATCCCAGTTGACCCTATTGAAGGCTTTATTCATATTTAACTTGAGGAGGAAGGTTGGTTTCTTTACTAGGGTGGTGAAGTGTAATGCCTCATGGATAGTTATGATCCCATCAGTAATGACCCTCCATTTGATAGATCTCCCCTAGGAAGAGGTGATGATGAGAGGAAGGATCCCTTTGAGCCTGTTTGCAAGAGCTTTTATGAGGATTTTGTAAATAACATTGCAAAGGCTGATGGGGAAAAAATTTGAGAGGGATTTGGAGGCTTGGACTTTAGGCACTAGGGCTATGAACGTGGAGTTAATGCCATGGGGAATGGATTTTCCTACTTGGAGGTCTCTAAAATTTGCACAGACCTCAGTCCCGACCAGTCCCTAAAAAACTTGGTGAAAGCGAGGAGGGAAGCCATCTGGGCCAGGGGAAGTGTTAGGCTTCATGGAAAACAGAGCCTCTTTAATCTCTTCAGATGAAAGAGGTCTAATGAGCATTTCATTAGAGGTAGGGGAGATGGAGGGGGGGATCTGCTCAAGAAGGATATTGACCTCCAGAGGGGTAGCCTGAGAAGGGGTGCCAAGAAGAGATTGGAAGAAGGAAGCTACCTCATCCCGGATCTCAGAGATATCCTACAAGTGAGTTTTGAAATTCTATTTGAGATCATGTTCCTCATGGTGGATGTGTGGAAAAACTTCATAATTGAGTCACCATCTTTGAGCCATAGGACCCTTGAATTTTACCTCCAGTAGGTTTCCTCATTAGTGAGGATGTTATGGAACTCTCCTAGGAGCTCTCGCTCATTGGCTCTAGTCTGGTCATCCAGTGGGCCTTCCTGGGATTAGTTTTTGATAAGCTCTAGTTTTCCTTTAACCATTATTTTGTTCTAAAAAATATTGCTAAAAGTGACCCCGTTCCACACCCGTAGGTTGTCCTTGATAAATATGAGCTTATAGAAGAGTTGGGTGGAGGGGGACCCTCGAAAGGGTTGGCTCCACCACTGTCCAACTTGATCCTTGAAGTCAAAATGGTGAAACCACATGGACTCGAAGTGAAAGGGGCGTTTGAAGGGGTGCCCTTTGCCAACTTCTAGGAGAAGGGGATTATGGTCAAAGTCAATTTTGGGGAGGGCTCAAAGGGTGGCATCTGCAAACACCGATATGGCTTTTTGGGATAGGAGGACTCTGTCTAGTTTGACTTGAATGAGATTTTTCCTATCTCTCCTGTTGCTCCATGTGAAGTTGACCCCTCTTAGGTGGACATCCATGAGCTCATTCAAGTCCATGAAGGTCCCGAATTCCTCCATGCTCTTGGTGATAAGGGGTGATCTGCCTTGTTTTTCTGATGGGAACAATGGACTATTGAAATCATCTGCAAGGATCTAGGGGAGGGATTTGAAGGTATCTCTCATGTGGCTAATCACTTACCAAAGCATGCCTCTCTCCATCGAGTTTTTGGGGGCATAGACATTGGAAAGGATCCACGAGGAGATGAAGAATTTGTAATGAAACAACATGTTGATGATTCTGATAGACGAAGAAATCAGTCGCCCTTCAATCTCATTTGGGTCCCACATGCATAATAGCCCTCCAGAGGATCCTTGTGCTGGAATGAATGAGATATCACATGTGCTCCACACATCTTTGGCTACTCTGGGGGAGGATGACTCGTCTAGTTTGGTTTCCTGGAGAATGAGGATAGAAGACATGCATTCTTTACGAAGATGAGAAACAATGCATCTCTTGGGGTCTCCATTGAGCCCTCTCATGTTCCACGTGAGAACCTTCATTTAGCACTTTTGGAGGGTTGTTTTCCTCCCTTCCCCTGATGGGAGAGATGTTTGGATCATTTTGGTTCCTCTTTGAGCATGTTGAGGGTTTCAGATAGCAGAGTGGTTTGAAAATCATTCATGATGTCATCTTCAAACTCTTTCCTTCTCAGTTCGCCAATGGTGGGCTGATATATTTTCTTGTCAATCCCATAGTCAATAGTAAATATTTTTTTGCGAGTCCTTTTAGGGCTGACCCCCTCCAGGGCTGACTGAGATAGAATGGAGATACCTTCATCATCTTTGTATGACTAGCTAGAGAAAGGGCCAGACATGGCAAGTAGGAGAAGGGGGACCCAAATCTAGGAGGGAGCCGACCAAAGCAGAATCAATAATGGGGGGATCAGGGAGGGGAGGGGGGGAAGGGGAAGTAGAGAAAATCACGATCGAACACTCTAGCTCAATAGAGGGTGTGGGGAGGGACGGTCCATGAGAGGCATTGAGTTTGGAGGGGGGATGGGTTGGGGATTGATCTGCTTGCTTAAAAATAGACTCAAGAATATGATCAATTGCGAGTCGGGCTAAGACCCTTCTCATTCATTAAGAATTTGTAGATAATTCAAGAATCCACAATTAGGAGGCTACATACTTGGTCATAATTCGAGATCGGGGTAGTGTCAACTTTTTACTTTCCTTTCTCCTCAGGTTGATGATTTATATTTTGCCACGGGGCCGCCTACAACAAAGGACCATTTTTACGGGGAGCGGGTCACCCGTTGTTGGGGAAGGATGATCTTATATTAGGAAATATGTTTGAGGCTCTGGGAGGAGCCATAAAAATAGGGCCGCCATCGATGGGATCCTTAGGGGGACTGAGGAGGGGGCATTGGTTAGGAAGATGCCCTTGCATTCAACATTGGGTGCAGTAGGTTGGTCCATATTTATATTCCAATGGTTGATGATGATTGAAGGATCTCGAGATAATATTCATGGAGGTTGGAAGCTCAGACTTGAGATTGGCATTTACACAAATGAAAGCATGAACTATTTGAGATCCTTCCTAAGTTGCGGTGTTGATGGCCACCAGCTCCCCAATCGCTTGCGCGATGGTTTTCAGGACCTCTTCTTACCAAATGTGGAATGATAGGTCTAGGATCTAGATCCATATTGGGGAAAAGTTTATGCTCTGAGTATTAGGCTTGAAATCGTCCATTCATTGCCTCAGGAACAAACTACTTCTACCCAGAAACCAGGGCCCTCCCGTGAGGATCTAGCTGGTATCTTCTCTATTGCTAAGTTTGATAAGGAAGAAGCCTCTAGAAAGGGCTACGATCTCCATGTGCCTTGAAGTTTTCCAATTGGAGAAGGCCCATCGCCTGATGGTCTCCATATCTGGGCACCCTCCAATAAAATTCTTGACCATGGAGGCAGAAGCCCTGAAGACGTAGTTGGAGAAGATGTCCCCTAGGATAGTGATATTGGTTCCTACGATGGAAAGGCTAGTGCTTGACGCTTTTGGGAGGATCACCTCCCCCGAGGTGATCTACGCGTATGACAATTTTCTAGGGCTTCCAGGGATGGGACCCTTGGTTGGGGGTTTGTCAGGTGGCTCCTTGTCTTGGGACCCCACTTTGGGGAGAGCCTGGGAACCTGTCAAACATTTTACATCCTTGTCTAGGGAGGGACTGCCCAAATCCTAGGTTGAGCTTACCTGCTGAGTCTTGGTACCACCAGCGCTGCCCTCCGTGGCCGCTCCTCCCGCCCCTGCTGCTCCTGCTTCTCCCGCAATCTCCTCGAGGTTAGTATTCTAGGATGTCATATCAATTTATGATTATTTTAAATAACCCTAAGGTAGGTTATTATAGTCAAAATTTGAATTTTGAATTCAACCATCAAGCACCGATGTGAGAGTCAAATATAAATACTTTTATAAAAAGGGACTCCTCCACCTTAGCCCAAGAATAACATATGCATTTCAAATTAATCCTTGTGTTATGCGAGCTTGTGTGAATATTTCGGTTCAATCAAGAAGATTATGTTTTTTAAAGTTCCAAAGAGGAGGCAAAGGGACTTCACCCACCAAGGAAGGTGCCTTGGTCACCAAGCATAGGTAGCGTAGTTGGCAACCGCAACAGAAGCAAAGCGTTAGGGGCAACAAGTGGTGGAGGTTCAAATCCATGGGAGTATTTTTGTTTTGTGTGAAGTCGACGGTGGATGAAGGTACAAGAGGAAGGAAGCTTCCCTTCCTTCTCGTGGGTGCCTATAGCCCATGCGGTGGGCACCAAAGCGCTAAGGTGCTTGGCGATTGGGAGACGGTGGTTCGAAACCTGCCGAACCCAATTTTGGGGTAAAGGAAAAAGTGTGCACTTAGTTTGACATCGGATTTTTTGAAGAAATTAAATTAAGCCCTAAATTTTAATTTTTGCCTAATTTTATTTAGTTTATAAGGTTTTAAGGGGAGTTACAAGGTTTAGGCAAATATTATTTTAGAGAGATAATTTTTTGGAGATTGATTTATTAAAATTGGAAATAATAAGGGGCATTTTGAGTGAGTAATTTTTATGTGTGATTTGATGATTGATAATTTCAAGGAGTAATAAGGTGTATTTGAGTTTTATTATTTTTGTAATTAAGGAATATTGTGAGAGAGTGTTAGTGTGGTATTTTTCATCTAACCATTTAAATTGGCAAAGAAGAAAATTGTGATTAAGGGCACTTCTACATCAAACAAAAGGTATGGGCACATTTTCCTAGTGAATTATTGTTGAATGTTGTGAATGCTAAGTTGGAGTGAAAATGATTTTTTTGGAATAAGAGTTGTTGATAAAACCTTGTTTGATAATTTTTTTTGTTGAAGTGATTAGTTGAGTAAGGAACTTGAAAGAGAGTGTGCAAATATCATGAGTATCATTGTTATGTGAGTTGTTAAAGATCATGAGTATCATTGTTATGTGAGATTAGCATTGTTGTTGAAGCAATTAGTTGAGTGAGGAACTTGAACTAGGGTTTGCAAAGATCATGAGTATCATTGTTATGTGAGATTGGTTGATAAGCATTGTTGGAAATATTTGAGTGAATGTTCATAAGTTTGGACTAGGGTTTGTGAGTAAGGATTATTTCATTGAGTGATTAGTTGAGTAGAGTTGGTTGAGCCTAGTCAAGTGAATGTGTTGATGTGATAGTTCAAGTTTTGTGAAACAAATTGTTCTATATTCTGAATTGATTTGAGAAAGAAGTTGAGTGCTAATGAATGTGAAACATATTGAGTCTCTAATAATTCTCTATATGTTTCTATGATAAAAAAAATATTGAAAGTATTAGAGAGTTTGTGAGTGTGAAGCATATTGAGTATCTAAAAATTCTTTGTGTTTCTATGGTAAAAATAAAAATTGAAAGTGAGCATTGTGGTGAATGTGAAGCATATTGAGTCACTAAAAATTCTCTATATGTTTCTATGAGATTGGACAAGTTCTAGTGAGGATTTGTTGAGAAGATTGGACAAGTTCTAGTGAGGACTTGTTGAGCAGATTGGACAAGTTCTAGAGAGGACTTGTAGACAGAACAATGTGAGCTTTTGTGGAAGCTTACAAAGTATATTTGAGATAAGTCTTTGAGAAGACTTGTGAGCAGAGTTGATTGATTGATTTATTCAAACCTTGAGTTAATGTTTGGGGCAAATCCAGCAGAGTTGATTTGTGATTGAGTCAAGCTTTGTGTTAAGGCTTGAGGATAGATTTGTGCTAGACCGAAGGACTATGTTCATTATGGATAGAGATTGAGGATAAATTTGTGCTAGATTGAAGGACCGTGTTTAGTGCATATTTGAGGATAGATTTTGGTGTAGATTTTAAGATAGGTTTGTGCTAGAATAGAGACAAAGATTGAGTAGATTTGTGCTAAATCGAAGGACTATGTTTAGTGCATATTTGAGACAGAGCTAAAAGCAATCTTTGGAGGTCATAAAGTATAGAGGACGACAGTCTCTAGTGGATAAAGATCCATTAGCCAGGGTAGTGAGGATAGGAGTCTTCAGTGGATAGAGATCCATTAGCTAGTGCAATGGAGGCAGTAGTTCTTCTAGAAGATCACCAACCATAGATAAGGAGAAAGGAGTTCTCCTATGGATAGAGATCCACGAACTTGATTAGGGGATAGATGTTTCATTTGGATAGAGGTCCATAAAAATTGTAATGGGGAAAGGATTCCCAAGAGATTGATTAAGAAAATTTTAGTAAAATATTTTCTCCGTGGAGTAGCCCACATTGGATGAACCACGTTAAATTGGTGTCTCTATTGTGTGTGTGGTGATTTGTACATTGCTTTAATTACTATTGTTGATATTTCTATCTATACATTGCGTAATATTGATTGGAAAAGAAAAGTAAAAAGTGGTCTTATATTGTTCACCCCCCTCTCAGTATAAGCTCGTGTTCTTCACATTCGCCATTGCTATATACACTACATATATGCCACATGCGTTATTGCTACCTACTGTTACAAAGCATGTCATCTTATTTCTTCACTCTTAAATGTCATTGTTGGATACTTTTTTTCAATGGGTTATATGGGATTGAGATAGGCCCCACCCGTATTACATCATCACCACATATTGGTATTACAACAAAGCTTGAATATTATCCATGTATCGTTTGGTAAGATTTGAAATTGGATCTCCTCCTTGAAATCTTGAGGAATCTATCCAATTGAGCTAATGCCACTTGATGTCACTGTTACATACTTTTTTATATACATAGAGGAATTGGTAACTATCTTTCCTTTTTAACCGCTGGTCACTCGGTCAAGTTGCATTGCCTTCAATTGTAGCATCAAATCATGGTGCTACCACTATAACCCCTATCTCATCTCAATAAACACGACCCGAAAAGAGACCCTCGATGGCTTGGGGTTGGTACTGCCATCATCAAGTTGATGCACACTCAATAAAATTAGGTCAAACTACAACTTTTACCCCAATTAAACATACCCAAAATTTTGAATTTAAATATCCTCTTAATAAATATCCAAGATCTTACCAATCCTTGCTAGATACTTTATTTATGCTACTGTGTCATGTTTTTCATCAAACTCCATCTTCAAGCCTACATTTTCGGGGCCAATAAGCTAAACATTGTAATTAAGGGGAAATAAATCTCCTGCATACTCGATTCTTAAGAATGTCCTAATAATATTTTATATATAATTTAATCAAAATAAATAAATAAAATATAATTTAAAGTATGTAATAATCAAAAGTTTTTAAGGAGAACGTCAAATTTGGAGCATTGGTGTTTACCTTGGCATATTCCTTATGCAAAGACACGACACGGAAATCACTAGAAAGTCCATCCAAGTCCATCACTTTACAAACATCTTTCTCATTTTCTTACCAATACTTCTTATATACATTAGTTCATTGCTCAGGACGTCAAATCTGAAACATTGGTGTTTACCTTGGCATATTCCTTATGCAAAGAGACGACACGGAAATAACTAGAAAGTCCATCCAAATCCCTCACTTTACAAACATCTTTCTTCTTTTCACAAAAACTTTTTATATACATTATTTCATTCCCCACTTTACAACATTGACCGTGGGAATGAGCCCGAAACGCATCACTAATGGTACAAAAACGTTACTAAATTGGTTACAATCACACTGGGGTTTGTATTATTATAATCGCGTACATTCAAAACATTCACACTATTATCTTTAAATTTAAATATTTTCTTAATAAATATTTAATCAATTTTATTATTTAAAATAACGAATTAACTTAACACCCATCAACTTTATTATAAAAATATATATATATTTAAAAAATCCAGGTGGCACCGAAGAATAACTCGTCATATTTAATCAATTTTATTATTTAAAATAACGAATTAACTTAACACCCATCAACTTTATTATAAAAATATATAAATATTTAAAAAATCCAGGTGGCACCGAAGAATAACCCGTCATTGTCACCTGTTCAATTTTATTCCATACGTAAAATAAAGTTCTAAAGTTTAATATTCCTTTAGTATATATTCCCTAATGTCCACCGCAAGTTAATATTCCCTCCAGTGGCCTTAGCCTATATAAACTTCAATTCCTCCACCTGCTTCTCAAACCGTGAGTCTCACATTTTCTCCCCACATCATATTATTTCTCTTCAAAGCTATCTAAGGTAAAGCAAACATGGCATACTACGACCGCCAAGACTACGATCAGGAGTAGTTACCTCCTCCTCCCTGCAGGCAAGCGGAGGAAAGCTACGGATACGGATACGATACGAGTATTCCATCGAAGTATAATTATGCGGAGCCTCACAGGCGCCACAGCCTTCCCCAGGGCCAGATTGTTCGCGTCTGTACGAAGGCCAATCCCGACTACGCTCTCGGCATCCGAGACGGCCGAGTCATGCTCGTCTACTACAACCCCAGCGACCCCACCCAGGTACATATACATTGTGTATACTGCACTGTAGCTTAGTACTGGAGGGCATGTGTGGGATATAATCAATGTGTATATATATGTTGTGTGCGCAGCAATGGGTGAAGGACGATAGCTGGAGCACCCGCGTTAGGTACGCCGTGGGCCACCCGGCCTTCTGCCTTGTCAACAAGGCCACCGGGCAGGCCCTTCGCCATGCCGCCGGTCCATGCCAAGAGGTAGATATCCATTGTATATACAAACGCAATATTATATCATGCTGAACATTAGTAAGCTATTGATTTCCTTATTTCTATTTTTTATATTATACACATACATAGACCTGAGACCAAAGAATTATTGTCCCTCGATCTATTGATTTTTTATGCAGGTATTGGTGACCAAGTATGAGCCAGGGTCATATGATGAAGATGTGATGTGGAGTGAGAATGAGGACATGGGGTATGGGTACAGGACCATAAGGATGGCCAAAAACATTGGCCTAAACATGGATGCCTTCCAAGGTGATAGGAGGCATGGTGGCATTATGGAGGGCACTCCTGCTGTTCTGTGGAAGTGGAACAAGCAAGACAACCAGCTTTGGAAGATAGCCCCAGGCTACTAGAACTTCTATAATGATATATATAGACATAGATATTAAAGTTAATATCAACAGTGCTTCTAAATATGTATTTGTATACATCGTTTATTTCATCCTATTAATAAAGCTGTTGCATAGTCTTTATTACTATATCCTTTCTTCTATCAGAGTTGTGGATTGCTTCACGTTTTCTTCTGTTTGATGTTGATGAGAATAAAATTTCAATGTATGTTAAATAAAAGGAGGAGATATAATATTCAATGCCGTCTAGCAGATACTCTCGGTTTTTCAGAAGCATTTCTAAAGAATTTGCTGATAAAAAGTTGATAGGTTCAAGTACAGTTTTGAATACTGTGGCTGAACGTATGAGGTTTTTACAAAATTGTGATAGAAATGTTGGTAAACGATTTTTATATAAGTATCAAGAGGATTCAAATTTGTAGGGTATGTTATATATGGGATTAAAATAAAGTTTGGATATTATGTGTTATTGGTCAAGATTTGAATTTTGATCATCACTTTTTTAATATTGAAGAATCTAATTGGTTGAGTTAATGGCATTCGATAAATTTTTTTAATAAGTTTACACATATTTTTACAAGGAATCTTGTCTCTCATAATGAGTGGAATTTGAACCTTAGACTTCTCAAAAAAAAGTCAAAACCCTTACCACTGCAACTTTTCCCGCATCAGAAAACTTGACAATAAAGTTAAGCAAGGCTTTTTATTCCCTATGTTGCTTCTTAAATTTAAAAAGAAAAAATATATATTATTGAAATGGGATTTATTTGTATTTAATATTATAATGTAAAATTTAAATAAATTGTGAAGGAAAAAAAATGATTTTGTTAACAAGGTGAACCCAAAATATTACATGTTCTAGTTTCAGAATTAGGAAACAATAGTCTCACTTTAATAATAATAATATCTACAAAATAACAATTTTATTGATAATTATTTTTATATAATATTTTTTATGAAAAAGAATTTGAAAATTTTATATTAAAACAACATTATTTACAAGTGGGGATGAGACTTCTTTTAGTTTTAACCAAAAAGAGCATTTTTTTTCTCTTTTAACTTTTTAACAAACTTTCATAACTCTAAAACTTAAGATCATAAGAATTAAGCATTTTTGGTTACAAAACTAAAAAAAGATTTGCATTGGAGTCAAATATCCTAAACCATATGTCTAAAATGGATGTCCAAATTAGTCAAACATTGGATTTTCTCACCAACCTACTTAATTCTCTCATCCTAAATTGTCATGCCATGGTGCCACTAAACCCCTACCTCCTTCTTGGTACCAATCTTAGCCAAGAAGTTTGTCACTTTATTCAGATATTTATGCACATAAATTGGAACCACATCATCCAATTTCCTTCATAACTCCTTAATTTGGGTGACAAGAATTCCCAACTTCCATGTCTCTAAAGCAATTTTTCTCATGCAATCCATAGCTCCTACCAAGATTTGAGAATTTGGTTCTATGATTATCCTCCTTGTCTTACTACTTAGATAGAAGCAAATTTGATAGATAAGGTTTTTGCTTCATTGTTTGTGGCTCTACCCAAGTCCTACAGTTCCCAATAGAACACTATCCCAACATAATTTCCTGCAAACCACTCCATTCTAGCTCTACTTAGATTACCTTTTATAGCTCCATTAGTATTAATTTTAATTCAACCTTCTAGGGGTGTTTTCAAACTAGCTCTATCATGCCTCTCTTGCATTTCGACTTCATTTTCCATTGTACCTATATTAGCCTAAGTTTTCTATTAAGCATACATTACCATAGTTTTCATGACTTCGCTCCAAATGACCTTCCATATGCCATCCAAGGATGAAAAGGTTTCTCTAAAATTTTTGCCTTTTCTCTCCAACCATACTTGTCACTAGATAAAGTTTATTCCAAGTTTCCATCCAATATGAAGAGCTTCATATTTAAGTCTATCCCTCTTCCATATTTTTCAAATATTAATCTGGTTTAAATTGCCATTGGTTTCGACTTTATAAGCTAAAAATCATATCTTCTAGATCTAGTGTGTGAACTAAAACTCAAAAATCAAGTGGTCAAATGTTTTATAGCATAAAACACATTGGGATGGACCAATGATTCCCCTACATATTAGATTATAAAAAGTAAGAATTCCATTATGCATGAATTGTCAGGTAAAGAAGTTTACTTTCAACCAACCCTTGGACTTTCAAATATTTCTCCAATCCTCAACTTGATATGAATGAGGAGGAGGTTATAGAAGGATCTTATCATATCCATCCTCCATTGTGTAGACTCAAAGACCCCCTGTAGCCCAAAGCTAAATCATCCTCCTCGTCTCTATCAGTGAGAAATCTCTTTGCCAAAATTTTAGTCATGATGGATGTCAATTATAGAGGGATCAGAATTGGCCACTCATCCAACTTCTTAAATTGCTTATACCTAAAATATCCCAGTTTATTGGTGTTGAAATAAATTTCAATCTTGGTCCAACCCCTACTTTGCATGACTATTTTTATTGGTTGTAGTTCTAGAAATTCAACAATGATAGGTGAATATTGATCCCACAAATCTTTCCAAAATTAATATTCACCTATAATTGTTGAATTTATAGAACTACATTCTAAACATTTACCTATCAATGGTTCTAAATATTTAGAGTATTTTTAATCATTCTTGCTTCATTGAGTGGCATCTGGAGTATCTTTGATCGTTCTTGCTTTCCTAAGGTTGACCACTCCTACCAATCTTGTGTCATCCATGAACTGTGGGTGAATCAAATCCTCCTCAATTATCTTGATATCTATTGGTAAACATTTTTGTATTATCCTCAAGATGAGTCTACCCAAGCCTTCAGCCAATATGAGAAAAATATAAGGGAAACAAGGATCTTCCTGATGAAGGCCTTGAGTGGATCCAAATGGTTTCAATGGAAGATTATTGATTAACACTAAGCATGTCAAAGCAGAGACACAACTTATAACCCATTCTATCTAATCCTAAAATTCCAAAATTGATTTATTGCATGGATCTTTATCATCAATATATAACTTTTCACAAGACTCTTAAATACTCTTGACTTTTTCTCCCCTCAAACTCATGGGAGATGCAACCTTTATTCCCTTCTTACATTATGACAAAGTCTGTCATGATAACATAACTTCATACTTCTAATCTTGACACATCCATAGGGGGGTCACTCTGAGGAAATGGTAAATACCACATTTTTAATATCAAGTTGAACCATCGATAAATTGGTAAGTATCTTATAGGGGAGGGGTGTTTAAAATTCAAGCATACCTAGATATAGATTCTACCAGTAAAAAAAGGGGTTAGAGAAGAGGGTGTGGGGATTATATATGAGTTGCATACCAAATATTTATAAAAATATTAGGGCATTTCTTAAAAGGACTAAAATTGCAAAAGAAAAAGAATGAGTGGGCAAGTACACTAAAATCCTTATGTACACTTTTAGTATCATACAATATTTTTAGTGTCATACATTTTTTTTTTTAGCGTCATACAATAATTTTTATTTTTAGTGGGACTCCCTCCCCATAATTTAAACTAATATCACTAATATAAAATACCAACAACATGCCATTGAGGTTTCTTAACAGGAATAAATTAATATTATAATTTAAAATTGTATATTAAAAATGTATATTATTTTATGGTTAATAATGAAGATATGAAAAAGAGATCATACATCCAAGAAAAGAAATGCAAGATTGAAATGTAGCAAATCTAAATGTAACCATGCAAATAAAGAACAAGATAAAGAAATTATTGAATGGTGCCATTTTATTAATAATACTTTGTTCTTTCCAAGAAGATTACAATAAAATCCCTCTTAGGGATTGCTACCAATCTTGATACAATGAAATACAATTATAGCCATTTTGGATGTATTTCACAAGATCTCTTTTACATCCTCACAAACTAATTTGGGAAGGTTTATTATGACCTCCGTAATGTAATATGGTGATGAATGAATCTTTATGTTGTAATTCCCTTGTAAAGACATGTAATATGCACACAAAGAAACTTAAAAGGCATCAATAGAAGAGCCTTTCAAGATAAAGTAATTCAAACTTAAATAAAAAGATAAAGAAAACTTAAATATGATAAAAAAATGCATGGAAATAAAATTAAACTATATTATAAAGTAATTCAAATATTGCTAAATCTACTAAAAGCAAGAAATAGGGAAAATAGATCTTTGTCAGGAGGTCATCTTTGTGCAGGACGGTCTGGCTTGCTGGCCATCTCGAGGTAAGATAGTCACACCTACAAGTTGTCTCGGGGTGAGACGGTCATTGAACAATGATGAATTCCTTATGTATGATGCGAGGTAACATTGGGTTTGATCTGTATGATTGATGTTCAAGGGTGCACTCATGAATAATGACTTGATGGTGGGATTTGACACAAAGCAAGAGCATTGGATGGTGCAAGGAGTGCAAATTCAATATTCAACCTTTGAAATGGTTTATTGTCATGCTTGGAAGCTCTATGGTTGAAATACAATAGCACTTCATTGCTTAAAACTTTGAAAACTTTGATATCCAATTTGGTAGTAGTTCAATGCTTCAAAACTAGACTCTTTTTAATGAGGGAAATATGTTCTTAAATAGACTTCCCATTGGGAGTCTAAAGCTTCCTTAAGAAACCAATAAATAGTTGAATATTAAGAAACATAACCACTTCTTGATAACCATTGCATTGTTACCCACAACTGGCAATTGTAACTGCTTGAACTGTTGTTCAGGATTTGGGGTCTCGTTGCTTCAGGCATGATCATCTCAGGGTGGGACAATCATGATTGCAGGTCATATCGAGGTGAGATGGTCACAGTTGGAGGTTATCTTGAGGTGAGATGATCTCTGCTGTAAAGAGAAATTTGTCCTTGTTTGAGTGGTGAGAACCACTATTAATCTCTAAGGCTTCCCAAGGTGGATCATATGGCCTGAAAAGGTATCCATATAGGTAGTCTCTTCAAAATGACATGTTTTATATGTCTACATATGCCCATTTTTGGGATGCGCTCTGTGAAAGCACAACACAAAGAAAAAATATATGACCTAAATTTAAATTGAGGGTTGATGATGTTCATTGATATGATCAACGTTAGAAAGAGCAGAAATTTTTTAATCATTGCTTCTAACTCAATGGTGGACTTGGTTTTGGTAAGGTTTGGGTATACCTAATATTGGCACTCTGAAAACGTGTACCAGGTAGGCGGTGCTACAAGACTGGGTTTTCAGCCATACCAAGCATTTATTGAAATTTTTGCTTTTTATCTACCCTAAGCAAGGGTATGATTGTCTTTGGTAATGATTCTTGAATGAACACAAATTGTATGATTAAGTGTTTGATTATTGATTTTGATTATGAATTTTTTGATGTATGACTACCTCCTCAAGCGACGAGTCGATATAGGAGATGGCAAGTGATGAGAGTGACAAGTCGCTTGACCAAGATGACTTGACTTGGGTTTGGTAAGGCTTTTGAAAATGTCTCCCATTATAGCTGTGCTTTCAACCATTATTGGTAATTGTACATCGCTATCCCTTGGAGCAGTCCAACCACATGGTATTCTCAGGGAATTGAGGTGATAACAATTTGATTTATTCTAGAAGATATTTGATGATCTCTTGATGTGGAATGGAAGAATGAAATGTATATCTCTATCTCATGGAGTAGTCCAACCGCATGGCTTTCTTAGGGAATTGAGATAATACCATTTTGATTCTGGTTGGAGCTATTTTTGGTTCAAGTGACCTGATGGTAACCTACCCATCCAATCAAATTGCATGGATAATTAGTTGCTACAACCTCCAGGTATATAGGGTAAAACACTAGTTATGAGAATCACTCAAGTTTATTTTATTTGATGGTTTTTAGGTATTTTTGAAGTTATTTGTTTTTTTTGTTATTTTTGTGTGTATTTTTTTAAATTTTTTGCAAATTTTGAAAATTTTGATTTCATCCCTTGGTAGGATAGAATGTGACCGTTTGACCTCGACATGGTTGCAGAATTGAAACAAAATATAAAAGCAAAAATTAGAGATTTTTGATATCATTTTCACTGTTTCTAATTGGAGAAAATGAGAGGTGAGGAGGAGGAGAGAAAATTCTGACACAAAATGCTGCTAAAATTCTACCTATTACAAACATGGAGCATCCCAGAACCTCAATATATGAAGGAGTCAGAGCGAGAAATGTATTTACGTTGTTCCCTCCTTAATTATGCGGTAAAATAAAATGAAACTCACTAATTAATGTGGGATAATGAACTTCACCTAAAATTTAAGGGTTTGGGGGCTATCTCAGGGTGGGATGGACATGTTTGAAATACAATGGTTAAAAGTATAACCATTGCAACTACTGTATCACCACAAGATGGCTTCACCCGTAGATTGTCTTAGTCTAAGATGATCACATTGCTATGCTTTTTTTTTTATGGTTTTTATGATTTTTGTGTTTAGATCTTGAGGGCTATGCATAGATTCCCTATTGTCTATAATACAGTGCATGGTGTATTTGTTATGATTGATTAGGACTAGATTAAGGTGATTGGACTTAAGTATCTAGTGATATTAGATGTAGTGATGGAATATTAGGCTTACTTGACTACCTTAGCAGATCGTTGAGACAGCAAAACCAACACATTCCACCTTTTAACTAGTGAGATGATAGTCACATTGGAGGATGTGTATAGATTTTTAGGATTATGATTGAGGGGAGTCCCATCACTTCCACCCACATTTGTTAGCAGGAGAGATTTCTTCAGAGAGTCTTCTACAATGAGTTATGGTATGAGGTGAAGGTGTTTATGAGCAGACATGCAATGCTTATGTCACTCATGTCGAATATTCTCCTACCTGACTCTTTAGGCATGAGGTTCCCATGGAACCTTCTCAATATTGTATAATATTTATGGAATGTACTACAAATGCTCCTATGATTATGGGTTGGGGTACAACACTACTAGCTCACCTCTATGATGAGTTGTATGAGATCTACCATAGGGGGTGAGTAGGGATCGAATGTAGCTTTCTTATTCAGATTTGGGGGTGGGAGAATATCTATATTATCATGCCAAAATAGCTCCCTTGGTTGGAGTGAGACCGAATGGAGGACTAGGATATTTATTATGTGACTCAATGACACCAAGCTTAAGAGAGGGGTCAAAGTCACCATCATTCGGGTCAACTGGAGCATTATGTTAAGATATTTTCTAAGTTGAGGTTTACAGAGGTTGTATGGTGGCCCTATAGAGATTGTCCAATGTGGGTAGATAGAACAATCCATATGAGGCAAGTAATATGGGAGTGGTGGGTGGTTGGTCAACATGGTATGGAGTGAGAATATATCTACTATTCTCATATTACTCGATAGTTTAGGGTTTGATAGGATGTACCTGCTGAACCTATCATTTATTGTTAGATGAGGGGTAGCTAGAGTGGACAAGCATTGTGCCTGTGGGTGATGAGGTAGATCCACCAGTGATATATTTGAATGTGGAGGATCTTGGTACCACTAGAGAGTATGATACTTAGTGTGTTAATCAATTGTGGTAGGGTGGTGGACCAATGGGTAGGCCAGTTGAGGCTATGATAGAGAGAGGTTTCATAGATGTGGTTGTAGTGGAGGACTCCATGGATGAGGCATACAATTGAGGGTGATGAGTGCATCATAATATGGAGGGAGATTGGGGCCACGCCACCGAGGGGGTTGCTAAACCACAATATGGTGAGGATGCAAGTGATGATGAGGAGGATCCTCAAGGATAGGAGGTCACTATAAGAGCTAAGATTTTGAGCCTTCATAGAAAGTTGCTTGCTCATGATACTTCATTGGTATTAGTTTAGATTCAAATGGGCAGTGGGAGACAACAATGGAGAGAATTTTATAAGGATAGGGACCTACTCAATGCCTAGGTAGACAATTTGTTGGAACAAAATCTACCTTCGATTAATAGTGTTGCGCCTTAGACTTTGCCAACATTGAATAGACGGATCTAACTTGGGACTATCCATTTAATACCTAGATAAGGCTGGTCCCTTTGGGTTTTTAGAGAAAATGGGAACAAGAAAGAAGGGAAATATAGCTGAAGCTGCAACTTTTCTCATGGTGCAAATTAGACAACAACTAGAAATAAATGCACATATCACTGTCTACAAGCTTCCTTTATACCCTCACATAGAAATCATGAATTCCTAAGTATGATTTAGATATTCATCTAACACATGTAAGCATTCCTTAATATTTAACTCCAGGAACAAGATTCATATATGCATAGTTCAGATTTCAAAACAGATACAATATAAACTTAAAATGAATAGAAGTCAAAAAATCAGATACATACACTTGCATACAAAAAATTAGAATCCAGAAGGGGGAGTATCTTTATTGCTTGTATTCCAAAAAAATGTACATATAGTCTGTAAACTTCCAAGATCCAACCCTTTGTTTCGTGGGTCGCTCAACCATATATATTCCCTAAAGGGAACATATTTCTACTATGTACATTTTGATCACCTAATCAATTACAAGCAATTTGTCTATAGTTTCTAAAAATCTACAAAATATCCTCTGCAAATTAGATTTTAGATGAGCTTGTCATATTACAATTATCTGGTGAGCCTGCCACATTACAATCATCTGGATTTTCCTAGGAATAAAAAATTTGGTGTCAGTGGATGTCTCAGTTGCCAAAAATACCTTTTATGCCATTACAGCTGGCATGTCACGAAATCGTGACATTCTACCTTTGCGAAGCTTCTTTTTCTTTCTCCCAGTGAAAACGAAACATGTCACAAAATCATGACATTTTCGTCCCTTTTGCTTTGTCTCCTCTTTTAGGTTGTGAAAATGTGACATGTCGTGAAATCGCGATGCCTTCGTCTCTTCAGCTCTATTATTTATCTTTGATCGTGAAACTGAGACATATCACGAAATTATGACATTTCTGCTTCTTTGGTTCACCTTGATGCTTTCAACCACAAAAAAGTGACATGTCCCGAAATCGTGACATTCTTCGTCTCTTTAGTCCCTTTGGATTTTCTTCCGGTGAAAATGAAACATGTCACGAAATTTTGACATTAAAATATAGGAGACAATAATAAAAATGCACTTAAAATATAAGTAAGCATTACCTCGTCAAAAATTTTGCTACAGTTTAGTGACTTATCACTAATAAGACATTCAACTTCTTGAAAAAAAAATTGTAACAGAATTATTTTCAATTCTGGGAACTAGTCCCAGCTCCAGTTGACTATTTTTTCCCAGGATGCTTGGATTTTCTGATCTTATCCATTGCTTTTATCGTTTCCTGGTAATTTTTGCACACTTTGTTCTAGTATTCGTCATCCAAATCAAAAGAATCAATAAAAAGTTGATATATATACTGTAATTCCTCCACCTTGTCATAAGAAATTATTTTCTGTCTCAAAATTAGCTCCTGTAAGCAGGCTTTGACCTGTGTCATCTTCTGAATCATTTCCATCACCTGTGTCTCTTCTATAGGTTCATTCCAGCCTTTTATATTTACTCATATTCAATGAAATCTTTCACAGATGATGAAAGTACATCTTCTTTCAACACTTTGGAACTATCATCCCAGAGGTAGGGAAGCCCATTCTAAATAGCTAAATCAGGATTTTTCAATAACCCTTTTGCCTCAGCCTCCAGCTTATGCAAAAATTTGTTTCTTTGGATTACTAATTTGAACTTCCTGAAGAAGTTCTTCGTTGTAATTTTAGCCTGAGACCAGACTTCACTCCTTAGCTTAGCTACTATACTTTCTGGCATTTTTTTTAATAAGATTTGAATTTTCATAGCAACATCCTCTCTTTTAAGCAAAAATGCTTCTACGGATTTAAATTCCTCCCCTACTACCTCGATAGTTTCCTTAAATTTGGCCAAATATAGCAACAAAGGCCTAGCTTTCAACACTAAGGACAACAATTCTTTCAACAAATATTTTCTTATTTTCTTAACTTTTTCCTTTAAAAAATCACACGGAGCATTATGTTGCTCTGTTAACTATTGCTATAGTTGTTGTATTTTTTGATTAAGTGCTTGAATCTACGCTTCTGCTATGTTTAATTTTTATTTGTAATTTGCTGCCCCACTGGCAGCGACGCTGAATTTATCTTCCTATTTTTTGGCTTCCAGAGTTAGAGCTTTTTTTGTTGTTTTTTGCTCCTTCACCACAGACTCTAACTCTTTCCTTTTCTATTGTTCTCTCAAAAACTTTTCTTTATAATGCTCTCCATGCAAGTATATAGTCCCAAAATTTTCTTGAGCCTTTCCCCACTCATCTTGCATGGGCAACTGGGAGATATCTTCATTTATTTCTTCAGCCTGATAATCTGTCATAGTCATTTCTTCCTTAGATTTTTTGGTAATGGGAGTCAATTTCAATTTCTTCCTTTGCATGCCGGCTAGGTCTAAAGCAATAATCTCTCATACACTGGCAAGTGCTTTTGGATCCTCAGCTGAGTGGGAAGTCCACCAATCTAGGGTATTCTTGCTAACCTTATTCAGATTTTCAATTTTTGCCAACGTTGGATGCGATTCAGTCTCCTGAGAAGATGCAACTCCAATTTTTGGGATACTGATGTTAGGAAGAAAAGGGATGGGAGCCAATGCAGAGTTGACATTAAGCAAAGACTGGGAAGATGTTTCCATCTCTAGGGGAACAAACCAATTTTTTGACAAGGATGTTATATTTATGTTTACTTCAGAAAGGGAAGGAGAATTACAATGGGAATGAGTAGAAGAAACAGAAGGGGATAGTGAAGAAAACATACCTACTACTGGTTGAATTCGTTGTTGGTACCTTTCCTCCTCTTCTTGCTCACTGGTAACATTTTCTTTATCTTGAATATTGCCCTCATCAGAGGCTTTAACATCTTTTTTTCTGTCCATATTCCTCATCGCTTGCATCAAGATTTATTATTTTTTCATCTTGGGGGGATCCTCCCTGTTGTTGTCCTTCATCTCCAATTTCTTGTTTAACAGGAAACTATTTTTTAGTTTCAATATTTTGGCTCTCTTGAGTCGAACTGGGTAGGCCGCATGAGACATCTCTCTGAGAATCTTCATGCTCAGCTTCCTGAGCATCTGCATCATCATTTCCTTCATTTGTTTGGTCTTTTCCATCTCCTTCAGCCTCTCCATATGGATTTTCATTTGCATCGTGAGGTCCTTGTTCGCTAGGAGAGTCTTGGACAACATTTTTGTCTTTTCTCTGATCAACTATCATTTTTAATTTTTTCATCCTTTCACCTATAAGTTCTTTATCAGACTCTGTAGACAAATCGGTAGGAGGTAAAAATTTCACAATTCTTGAAGAATAATTTTTTGCAACCGAATTATCTGCTCCAAGCGCTAAGCACTTCTCCCTTTTGGTTACCTGAATGGGCTCAACTCTGCCCTGTCCTTCTTTTCCCAACCCTTTTCCTTCATAGCCTATTTTTAACATCATTTGGGCAACCTTTTGACTATAAGTTTCCTCCTGTTCTTTAGTAAAAACTTCCTCTATTGATATTTTCCTTGATGTCCTAGGTTTTGTCTAAACCGGAGGAGGGTTTTGGGCTACTATCACTTTCTTACCCTTATCATATTTATGCTGCTGAGGTGCTTTTGGGCTGGATAAATGACTGCCTCCAATACTAGGAGGGATCCTGACATGAAAACTGTCGGCCCATGACTCATGATTGGCATCATACCTAGGTTCAAATTTATTGTCATCCTTGGTGGGAGTATCTAGATGAAATCATGTTAGTCTGCACTCTCATTAACCACCATTCTCAAATTTTTTCCAGACTCCAATCCTGTCAATTTTTCAATATTCTATTAATTCTATCATTTTTCAATTGATGGGCCTTTACATTTTCAGGATCATATTGGACAACCACTTCATAGAAGTCATGCCAGGGGGGCAGGGGCTCCATCCTCTCTATATGCCACTCTAGGGGTTCATCTTCACTATTATTTTTGCTTTCTTCAATATCTTCCCTGATTTTAACATGATAATCCTTTATTTGGGTTTTATTCAAAATGGCTTACCTCTCAGCAAACTTGTTCAAGGGTCATATTTCCACCTCTGTGGAATCTCAATAAACCCCAATTCTCTCAAATACTCTGTTATTTGCTCATTTTGCCCTTTTTTTATCACAATAATTCCTTCAAATTTGAAGGGCATGTTGCAGGTACTAGTTTTTAGAATTCCAATCCCAAACTTCATATTTATTGTTTCCATCCACCTAACATACTCTAAAGAAAATAACCTATCAGTGACATAATGGGGGAGTAAAAAGGTTTTCTCTGTGAATCCATATAATCTGATACATACTCCTTGGGTCAAAATAAACCAGTATCCCTCCTCAGCATATTTGGTCTGCAAGACTTTTTCTGCTTTGGGGGTCAACCTTCTAATCTGTCCATACATAATTTTCAGAGTAGGGCCTAAGAATTCCCTGTTGAAATCATAGTAGGACTCTAAATTATGCAGCACATCGGTCCATTCATAGACTGGAAAAACTCTCCCCTTTTCATCTCTATCATTTACTGATATAAATTCTAATTCTTGAGATATGAAATAAAAGAATAACCAAACTAGATAAGAAGTGTAGTGGAAATAAAATTGGGTCCCTGCTTTCAAAGCTGCCAAACCCTCATGAATTTATGAACTTAAGAACTCGTGCCAGTCAAAGAAAATTGACCTTACACTTTTATTCATGACAGCAGAGTCATACATCTTAGGGTTTGACAAACATTCTACCATCGCTACTTGCCATTTTTGAACCCTTTCATCAGTTTTGAGCCCAGTAACCATGGCTAGGATGGAATATAGTTTAGGGTCCTTAAAGGTTGTAATTTCTATGGGAGGTTCTGGTGGATTCACTCCCTCGGGAAGGTCTTTTAGCTGAGTAGCTAGGAAAATCCTCATTTTCTCAGATGAACCAAAATATGTAGCTTGTTGTAAAGGATCAAATATTTTTGGCTCTAAAGAAGGGACACGACTCGTATCAAAAGTAGAGATATATGCATCCTTTGATAGAGAAAATAAAACCCTTCTTGAATAATTCCTAATTTTCCTCTCTTTTTCATTGTAAAAATTGGCAATTGCCCTTACTAATTCTAGGCAAGGATGAACAGGGATATATATACCAGTACAAAAAAGAGTGGTATGCAAATGTGGAAGGAGAGGACACTAAAACCCTAGTTGCTACCCGGTTCTTTACATTGCTTCGAATATCTGTCAAGTCTTTCCATGTCACAACTGTGTCTGCAATTCGGGCATCTTTATCAATAAATCTGACACTGCTCTCATCCTTTATCCTTACTACCAAAGTGGTCAGGGGTGACGAAGTCGATGCTTCCTACTTCATCGTTTTTCATGGAGCCATTAGGAATTCTCAGGTATATGGGCACTAAATTTTTTTCTAAGAATACTTCCCAATTACTTCTTTCTTACTGAGTTACTGTGTCGCTATATGGGGATAACAAAAATCTTATGGTCTCTGATTATTACAGTGACAATATTCACTCTTTTCTCTCAGTGGGAGCTTAGCGATTCACAAATGACAAAATGCCTTTCCAGGATTTCAAATTTTAGTTTCATGTAGCTTGGGAGGACATGCAATATTAATGCATTAATGATGGTTGGTAGATTTGATTTTTTCATATTTTATTTGGTTTTCGTTTTTGCCACCTTATTTAGAAAGTTTCTTAAAAAAAAACTCGCCAACTCATTAAATTTTGCGTAGGAAACAGGAAACTACCTCATGCCAAAAATTATGCCACCTGACTGATTAATTATTCTTCCACCCGTTTATCCCTTGGCACGTGGCCACTTCAAACAAGGCTTAGGCTGCTGAACTTAGAAATATTTCTTGGGAAGATTATATAACATATTTCGATGAGTCCATTTAATTATTCCTACTCGCTAGCTCTTAGAAGACCACGTGGCAGATCTGAATTTGAAATTATAAGACAAAAAAGGTGAATTTTTCCCCTTAAATTTATTCAAAAAATGTCTGGCTCTGATTGGCTACACAAAATTCTTACTAAGCCGCAAAAAACATCAATATTTACAAACTTTCAAAATACTTATATTATATTATACATATAATATTTTTTCTTTGCTTTTTACTGGAAGTATAATTTCAGGTGAAATGCATTCACCGCGATAGGAAGAATCCACCCATGAAAAGCATTGAACTATTTTTTCTGAAATAATCTCAAATGTTCCTTCCCATAAAGCATCAAACTTGTCATGGTAGTCTGGTTTCGCTTTCTTGACATTCCATTTTAAAACCAGGTCACCTGTCCTAAATTTCCTGAAAGTGGTTTTCTTGTCGAACCACCCTGTTGTTTCTACCATATGTTTTTGGTGGTGGTCATAGGCTTGCTCCCTAGATTCTTCTAGCTATAGAAGTTGCATTAGTAGGGCATCCATTAGATGGCCTTCATCTTCATTAATCTGGTTCAACAATTTCAATGCTGGTATCTCCATATGAATTGGTAAAACGACTTCTTTGCCATAAACCAAAGCATATGGTGATGTATTGATCGATTTCTTGACTAAAATTCTATCATTCCACAAGGCTTGATTCAGTAGTGAGAGCCAGTTCCTTTTGTTATCCTCTAGTGTCCTTTTTAGGATTCTAAGGATATTCTTATTGGTAGACTCAACTAGTCCATTACCTTGTGGGTAATAGTTAGAAGAAGTCTTCAAGTAAATCCCATATCGGCTGGCAAAATCGATCATATTTGCTCCAATGAAAGAAGATCCATTGTCTAAAATCAAAGAGTATGGTATGCCAAATCTGGTAATCAGACTCTCCACAAATTTTATCACTACTTCTGAATCAGCTTTCTTTGTGGGAACTGCTTCTGCCCACTTTGTTGGAACAAAATATGCCTTTGATTAGTAGTGTTGCGCCTTAGACTTGTATAGCTCTCAAAGGCATAGGTGCATTCCTATTTCTTCCTACATACCTCTGACACTATTCACATTTTTGGATTACTTTGTATGCATATAGGAATATGGAATGCCAATAGCATCCCACTCTAAGGATCTTAAAAATTGTTGTTCGGCCTGCATAATGTCCACCTGAGAGGCCTCCATGAAATTCATCTAATACTCTTTGTTTTTCATTATCAAAAATGCATTTCAACAATACACCATCGATAAAATATTCTATACAATCCTTCTATTCAAAGGGTATATTTTAAATCTTGGGTTATAAACCTTCTTCTTTGGGAAGCATTCAGATTTTCAGGGCACAACCCAGTCTAAAAATACTTCACAAAGTTGTCGATCCAATCTATACTCTCTTTGGCTTGATGTTGCTCAGTATTTTCCATCACGGGCTGGCTTTCCTCATATCCACTTGCTGCTTGTCTAGTCAATTCTTGGCATAAAGCTCTACCTATGACTATTTTAGTCGGATGTATTTCTACATCATACTCTTGTATGTGGGTCACCCACCAACTCTTTTTTCACCCAGTTCCCCTTGTATTATAAAATTTCTTACATCAGGGTGAATCACATAAACAATGGTTCGACTCTGGGATAAAAAGTGCTTCAGTTTATTCAATGATTTCATAATTGAATACACCTATTTATATATAAAATTGTACCTCTCCTCATGCTTGTGCATGGTAGAACTCAAAAAGGCTATTGGTCTTTTTCATCATCTGCTCCCTTCTGAGTGAGAACTACAACATAGCTATCTTACTCTCTGATAGCGTATAGAATGAAACTTTTAGAATAATTAGGGTTGACTAGTACAGGGGCTTGAACTATGGCTTCCAAAATTTTCTTGAAAGATTCTTTTCTTGGTTCTGTCCATTTGAAAGGAGTATCCTTTTTCAACATTTCAGTCATTGGATTAACTGTTTGGGCAAAATCAACAATGAATTTTATAACAAAATTTATTTGTCCAAAGAAAGACTACAATCCTTTCTTATTAATTGGAAGTGACAGCTCTAGAAGTGCTTTCACTCTATCAGGATCAATGGACAACCCAGTTTTGGATATAACATGCCCAAGGAGTATTCCTTATTCTACAGAAAATATAGATTTCTTAGGATTTAGGGATATCCCGAATTCTCTACACTTTTCAAATATCTATCGTAGATGGTTGGCATGGTCTCTTTTGTCATGAGAAAATATAGTCATGCCATCTAAATAGACAACAATGATCTTATTTGCAAACTCTCCAAAAGATACATCCATAGCTCTTTGAAAATTTGCTCCTACGTTAGATAATCCAAATGGTATCCTTTGGTATGCAAATGTTCCCCACTTAGTGGTGAGCGTAGTCTTATATTGATCCTCATTTCTTACCCAGACTTGATTGTATCCAGAAAATCTATCTAACAGGGAAAACCTTTCTAATCCTGCCACCGTGTGAAGTATTGGGTCGATTTGGGGTAAAGGATAGTGATCCTTTAAATAGGACCTGTTCAAATTTTTGAAATCGACGCATAGTCTAATCTCATCGTTCTTTTTTTGGACTGGGACTAAATTGGCCACCCAGGTAGAGTGCTTGATTGGGTATATTATCTTGGTCTGTAGGAATTTTAACAACTCCTATTTCATCAAAGCTTCAATATTTGGATTATTTGGCCTTTGCCTTTGTCGAAAAGGTTTAGCTCCTTCCTCTAGTTTGATGGTATGCTGAATAACTTCCTTATTGTACACTCTTAAATCACTATAAGTCTAGGCTATTATATTGTTGAGCAAAGTGCAACAACAGGATTGTCATTGTTGTCAACACAATCAGCTAGATCATTTGATTCAGTGCACAAGAAGTTCAGATGCTCAGAAGCTATTCAGATGCAGCAAACAGGAAGTTCAGAGATCTCTCAGAATATGTACAGTGTTTTTTCAAAAAGACCTAAGTGGCCCACATGCAAAAATTCAAAGAAAAAGACAAGGAAAGTGTCGCGATATCGCGACATATTCAAAAAATAGGAAAACTGTCGTGATTTCACGACATATTGGAGGAGAGAGAAAGTGCAAAGAAAAATGTCACGATTTCGTGACATATTGGAGGAGAGAGAAAGTGCAGGGAAAAACTGTCGCGATTTCGCGACATTCTGGAGGAGAGAGAAAGTGCAAAGAAAAATGTCACGATTTCATGACATGTTGGAAGAGAAGAAGGCAAGTTGAAAAACTGTCACGATTTCGTGACATGTTTGAATCAGAGGCGCAAGTAGGGAAAACTATCACGATTTCGTGACATGTTGGAAGAGAAGAAGGCAAGTTGAAAAATTGTCATGATTTCATGACATGTTCGAAGCAGAGGCGCAAGCAGGTTAAACTATCGTGATTTTGTGACATGTTGGAAGAGAAGAAGGCAAGTTGAAAAACTGTCATGATTTTGTGACATGTTTGAAGTAGAAGCACAAGCAGGAATAACTATCATGATTTCGTGACAAGTCAAAAGATAAAATGAAAGCAGGATAAAAGTGTCGTGATTTCGCGACGTGCTGTAGAAGAAAGAATTCAAAGTGAGAACCATCACGATTTCGTGACATGCTACAGATGAAAATGTTCCAAATGAGAACTATCGCGATTTCATGACATGCAGTAGAGGAAAGAGTTCGAAGTGAGAACTATCATGATTTCGTGACATGCAGCAAAGGAAAGAGTTCAAAGTGAGAACTGTCACGATTTCGTGACATGCAGTAGAGGAAAGAGTTCAAAGTAAGAACTATCACGATTTCACGACATGCAGCAGAGGAAAGAGTTTGAAGTGAGAAACTGTCATGATTTCATGACATGCTGCAAAGGAAAGAATTTGAAGTGAGAACTGTCACGATTTCGTGACATGCTACAGACGAAAGTGTTCAGAGTATGAAATGTCATGATTTCACGACAGGTTGAAGAGAAAGCGTACAGATGCAAAAAGTGTCGTGATTTCATGATAGGTTGAAGAGAAAGCGTACGGATGCAGAAAGTGTCACGATTTCATGACAGGTTGAAGAGAAAGCGTACGGATACAAAAAGTGTCATGATTTTGCGATAGGTAGAAAAGAAAGCATACAGATGCAGAAAGTGTCACGATTTCATGACAGATTGAAATGGCAGCGTACGATTGCAGAAAGTGTCATGATTTTGTGACAAAAATAGAAAGCAGGTCTTCAACAGGAGAAGTGTCATGATATCACGACAAAAGCAAAATTGATGCTGACGAAGGCAAAAGTGTCGTGATATCGTGACAAGAGCTTAGTTGAAGTCAACAAAGGCAGAAGTGTTGCGATATCGTGACAAAAGCCAAAAGAAAGTGTACGGAGGCAAAAGTGTCACGATATTGCGACATTTTGTGGTTTCATGAAAACAGGAACAAAAGAAGCTACAGAGTCAGGTAAGTTGAAGTCGACGAAGACCGATGACAGCCGACGAGAATTAGGGTTTACAACCGACGAAAGCTAGGGTTTATAGTCGACGATGATTAGGCTTTGCACTTGCATAATCAGTCGACTAAAGTTAGAATTTTATCATGAAAATTTTGTTATAAAAGGAGGGTTGTTTGGATATTTGAGAAGTATCAAATTTGTGTGAATTAAGCCCATAGTGCGCAGAGAGCGAGTCATGTCGAATTGAGCTAAGTGCGAAGAAAGAGCGCATAGAGAGAAAAAAAGTGTAAATGGGCAGAAGTGATCATTCGATTGTATCAAAGTAGAGTGTGCGAGGCATTTGCGCAAAAGTAGACTATTCTAAAATAGATTGTGTGAAGCGATTGTGTAGAAGAAGTAGAGTGCATAGAATCAGCAGACTGTGTGCAAAAAGGGTGAAGGTATTTTTTTGTAAATTTCATAGATTCATTTGAAGTCCAAGTTATAGCTTGGCATTAAGGGTTGGTGCTCCTTCCAGTAGGTTTTGGTAAATGAGGGGTTGTTGCTCCTTTCTGTTGGTACAAAAAAATGAGGGGTTGGTGCTACTTCTAGTTGGTGCTGGTAAATAGATTGTAAAGTTGTTGCTTTGCAAAGGTTGGATTTGGATGGTAGTCCAAGCAGTCATTTTTTAGGAGTAGCCACATTGGTGAACCTCATTAAATCTTGTGTTGTGTGATGCTCTCTTGTTAACTTGTTGTATATGTTTTGAGTTTCCTTTATTTCAGCATTAAGAGTTACAAATTTAAATTTTTAAAAGAACACACTGATTCACCCCCCCTCTCAGTGTCACTGTGAGTGTAACAATTGGTATCATAGCGAGGTTCCTGAATAGGCTCAATCAGCTAGGGTGATCTTGGAAGTGACGCAATGGTAGGTGGTGAAGGTTTCTCCTCAAACAAAGCACCATTGTTTGACAAAACTAATTATGCATTCTAGAAAATTAGGATGCAGACATATCTTCATGCTTTAGGATTTGATATCTGGAATGCAGTAGTTAATGGTTACATAGCTCCCACCACTGCTCCAACCGACAACACCGGTAAAAAGGCATTTGAAAATGACTCAAAAGCAAAAAATGCCATCATGTGTGGATTAGTGGACAGTGAGCTGGTCAAGATCATAAGTTGTGAATCAGCAAAAGATGTATGGGACAAACTATAGAATGTTCATGAGGGAGACGATAAGATCAAGGAATCCAAGCTTCAAACACATCGAGCTCAATTTGAATCATTAAAGATGACCAACGATGAGAACATAGAGGCTTTTATGCTGAGAGTTAATGGAATCACTAATTCGATCAGAGGTCTCAATGAAGATATGGATGATGCTACTATCATGAAAAAGGTATTAAGTTCGCTTCCTCAAAGGTTTGATTCTAAAGTCTCAGCCATAGAATAAGCTAAAGATCTAAATCACTTTAGTATGGATGAGATGCATGGTTCTTTGACTGCTTATGAAATGATAATAGGAAGGTCTAATCCCACAGATAGAGAAGCAGATTTTAAAGCCCTAAAAGGTAAAGACACAAAACAAGAGTCTGAAGAAGAAGAGACATCAGATGAAATGAAAGCAAATTTTGTCAAAAATTTGAGAAAAGGAAAAAGAAAATACAGAGAAAATCTACCATTTAAATGTTTCAACTGTGGAAGCATTGGGCACTTTGCGACCAAATGTCCACTCAATGAGAAGAACAAGGGTGAGGAAGCTTCACACCAAGAAATAAGTGACTGGAAGAAGAAAACAAACTTCAGAAAAGGCAACTTCAAAAAGAAAAGTTTCATCTCCAGGAATGCAAATTCTTCAGAGGATAGCTCTAGTGAGGATTCTAAGAAGAAACAAGTGAAGCTCTATTCATGGCATTTGAAGTAGAAAAATTAGAAGAGGTAGAAAAATTAGAAAATAGGGAAGGAATGAACTCTAAAGTATCTATTGAAAAACCTGAGGCTGAAGTAGATCTAGAAGGTGAGCTGGTCTCTGCACTTGTAGAATGGAAATCTGAGAAAAGAAAAAATAATAAACTTTTAAGAAAGCTTGAGGATGCGAACAACATCATAACCAGCTTAAAAATATAGACAGAAGAATACAAGAAAATTTCTAAAGATCTCGAAGTTCAGATAACTATGAAGATAGATTACTGCTGTAAACTATAAGAAGAGAATGTTGGTCTACGAATGCAGATACAAGAGCTGGATCGAAAAATTAGCTACCATCACAAACATGAAGAAATTTTGATGAAACTGGAAAAAAATTTAAGTGATCAAAGACCTACAGGCATCAAATTTGGTCTCGGCTTCGTTGAAAGAGAATCGTCAAATGGACCAAAAGCCAAAAATGTAGAAACTATAAGGAATGAAGATAAGAAACAGGCTGATGAAAGAAAAACAACTCATGCAAAAGAAAGCAGTAATGTCAGGCCCGAAAGGAGAAATGATAATGATGGATTTACCAAGGTCACACATCAAAGGAGAAGAAGACCTATGGCTCCTACAACAACCTAGCAAAGACCATCTTTCAGGTTCAATCATTTCTTTTCTGGTTTCTGTTTCAAATGTAATGGTTATGGGCATAAAATTGCAGATCGCAAGTATAATGTAGGATCAAGAAATTTCACTAGTAGAAATGCTTTTTCACCGCTAATAAATTATGCGGTAGAATGTTTTAACTATCATAATTTTGGGCATATTGCAAGAAACTGTTGTAGTACTTCTGTTTCAAATCAACCTCGAAAAAGAAAATTTCAACCAAATAGGACAAGACAAAATCGAAAACTTCCTAAAAGATATGCACAAGATACTGAAAAGGGAAAGTCCAAACTAGAGCCCAATACGGTAGTCAAAAGAGAGTGGAAACAGAAAGAGCAACTTAAGGAAGAAAAGGAATCCCTAATAGTACAAACAACTTTCAAAGCACAGAATAAATGTGTACCATGGATACTTGACAGTGGATGCTCAAGTCATATGACAGGTGATAAACAAAAATTTGAAAAATTACAGAAATATGAGGGTGGTTCTGTAAAGTTTGGGAATAATGATGGATCTAAGATAATCGGAAAAGGATCGGTTAAAATTAGTGATGGGAAAATCAAGTCAGAAGAAGTTTTGTTTGTGGATGGTTTGAAACACAACCTGTTAAGTGTCAGTCAGATCTGTGTTAAAGGACATGAAGTAGTATTCAAGAAGCAGGGTTGTGAAGTCAAAAAAAAATAGTGGAAAATTGATAGCAACTAGATCAAGGACGTCTGGCAACCTGTACACACTCTCAAAAACTTTAGAAGGTACTTGTTTCATTGGACAGGAAGAAGAAAACTGGTTGTGGCACAAGAGGCTTGGACACATCAATTTTGATAATCTGGTGAAAATCAGCTCAAAACAGGCAGTGAGAGATATTCCAACCATTAAAAAACCTTCAAATATAATTTGTGCATCATGTCAAAAGGGAAAGCAAACCAAAGTCTCATTCAAAACAAAAGAGTACCATTGGAGGTGCATTCTATCTTGGTGACAGGTTGGTTGCTTGGCACAATAAGAAACAAGAGTCAATTTCTTTATCAACAGCTGAGGTAGAATATATTGTAGCAACAACATGTTGTACACAAGTTTTGTGGATGAAACAAACTCTGAAAGATCTTGGTATTAATTTTAGTGAGCCAATATCAGTTAAGTGTGATAACACCAGTGCAATTAACATCTCCAAGAATCCGGTAATGCATTCACAGACAAAACACATTACTATCAGATATCATTTTTTGAAAGAGAAAGTTGTTGAAGGTGAGGTTAAGCTGGATTTTGTTCCAACTACAGAGCAAGTAGAATATATCTTCACAAAAACATTGCCCAAGGATGTTTTTGAATACTGTAGACACCAAACCAGCACCAATCCGATTATGTGACTACAAACACTGATCACATTAACACACACAGCCCCCAGGGTAGCCCCCAGAGGTTAAACAGTGGTTCTAACCACTTACACAGCGATTTTGCAAGTCAAAAATCAGTTTGGCACCTTTTAGACACTTTATTTCTTATTCGTCCCACCCGGGGACGAGTGCGAATTTGTACTCGTCCTACCCAAGGACGAGTATGGATTTGTACTCATTTCACCCAGGGACGATTACTAGCGCTCGCTTCTAGGTGGGACGAATGCCAGGTTTGACCAACAAAAAGTCAGACCTCAGCGCATGACAACTCAGAACTACCACTCAGCTTTTCATGCATGACATAGGAGTGCGAGTGAGTTCTTTTAACAACACACATCTGCCAATTGACTTTCCCTTCACTGCATGGGAAGGAGAGTAAGATTTTTAAGACAACTCAGATTTGCCACTTAGCTATCCCTTCATTGCATGGGAGTGCAAGTGAGCTTTGCTAAAACATGCAAAGACATGCACAGAGGCAGTTAAGAAGCCCTTGATCAAGAAGAAGTCTTCTCTTCACAAACAAAAGCATTCATGCAAAGAAACACTTTTGCATGTTAATTCAAAAAGACCCCTTGGGTCTATAAAAACGGTGAGTTTTCTCACCCAAAAAGATATACAGAGAAGGAGCATTTTGAGCGACGAAGTGCTGCTAATTCACTTACTGGCGATTTGTGCTTTCATAATCATGGTATTTCTTTTAGTTTCATGTTTATGCTTTTGTCAAGTTTTTCATTTCATTTAGATTCATTTCAACCATCGTTAGATTCATCTTTTATTTTTCATACACAGGTGCTACTGACTTTCTTGTTTGTTTCTTTGAGTGCAGAGTTGCAACATTAGAGGAGCGGCGAGGAGTCTACCTTACCAACGCAAGCGGCGGCAATATTTGGCCCGCCCATTCCAAACGTGGGCATGCGGAAGGAGGAAGACTAAGTCACAAATTGTAACAAAGACCAATTTAACGCTCCTAGCCCCTAAAAAGGGAGGAGACGTCTATGTAACCGAGGATAAGAAATTTGAATAAAGAGGGCTGTGATTTCCTTACATCTTTTCTTTCGTCTCCAATTTATCTCCTTTCCTTGTTTTTGTGCATAGGATTAAAGCGTTACATTTCGTCTTATATTGCATAGTTATAGTTTTCCTTTTGCTTTCGGAATCTCGTGCTTTCAATGGCGATCACGGTGGGACCTCTGTCCTCTATTTTTTTTTAGGTTAAATTACTGATCTAAAATTGCTTGTTTTTTTTTTTTTTTTTTTACAGGTACCTGTTTTTCAACAATCGGACTGTTATTCGTCTCTGCAAGTGACGATTACATAATTGTTACTCGTCTCACCCCGGGACGAATAAACTATTCGTTCCACCCTGTGACGATTACGGTTCTGTTATTCGCCTCACCCAGGGACGATTATAGATCTGTGCAAATTTTTAGAGCAAATCAGAAATTTTCGATTAGGCAGAGAAGAGGTAGGGGTTGTTTTTTACAGCTTCTGTTAAATTTCTATTTTTCTGTTTCTGGTTTTCAGTTTGAATGGCTTAGGGAAAGATTTCTTTTCGTTTGCTTGTTTCAATTTCGCAAAATTAAAACGAACCCCACACATCACGTTACATTTTAAACCAAGGCGTTGGTCGTAAGACCCCAACCCTTGAGCAAGACCAACGGTGGGTTCATCACCACCTTGGCTTAGCTTTGCATCCATTCCCCGATTGTCCACTTGTTGTTAGGCGTAAATCCTGATGAAAGCTGACCGAGTGTCGGCTGGGGTGATTCCCATGCGCGCGAGGATAAGTCTTCTATGGTAGGTGCCATTAACAGGACAATCCCCCTTTTGTACCACCTACGTACCACGTACCATCTGCTCTCACGTACCTATAGTCTCCCTCTCGTAAGGGCGGGTATATAGAGAGGTTGGTATATCGGCTCTGGTTGGTATATTGAAGGGGCGACCATTTTGGGAGTTATATGAGCCGTCATAATGCATTTAAACGTTCTTCAAAACCTACAAAAACAAAACAAAACAACAAAAACACACTAAACCAGATTTAGGGCACACTATTAATCTTTAAAAGAGATAAACATTGCTTGTGTGTGTATGCTATTTTCTGTTTAGACAAAAAAAATCAAAAATCAAAAAAATCATAAACAAAGATAAAAATCTACGCATTTTGTCACTCACTCCAAAAAAAAAAAAAGCTCCAAGGATTCCCGCAATCGCTTGGTCACTCCAAAATGCCCCAAAGGTGTCCATGAACCCTTTGGTCAACCCAAAAGCACCCTGAAGGTGCCCATAAGTGATGCAGGACCATCCAACAAAATATGGGAAATCTTGTATTTTTCCCTAAATTTTAGTGCATCTTGTCGGGGCCATAACTTCTCAACCGTAGCTCCGATTGACGTGAAATGTTGTATTTCCCCAGAAAACTCGTTTTTGGGGCCAAATTCCATCATCTAGGGCCTCAAAATTAGGTTTTAAAATTGCTTACCTAATTTTTTGTGCTTTTTGAGCTGTTCGAAGGTTAATATCTCCTAATGTATTTAGAGTTAGGACTTGAAACTTCATTTTTGGCTTATCTACTGTAAGAGGGATGCGCACACCAATTTTGGGCCCCATCTGACTCATTTTCAATTTTAGGGTTTTTAGAGAGACATCGTCATGGTGCTCACCTGCAGCCAAGCCCAATCACGGGCGAATGTTGTGGGGAATATCCAAGGAGGCACAAGTCACCTCCGGTATAGTCCCCAAGATTTGGTCATACCACCTTGGCGACCTAACATACAAAGCAGTCCCCTACACACCTTAACGGAAAGGGACTATAGGGGCACCTCTTCTAGGGGCACTCCTGTTCAGCATAGCACCCAACACACACCCTCCCACGAGAGGTATATCCATAGGAGAGCTCCCTTAGATGCTCGCTATGAGTGGTCATCGCGTGATGAAGTGCTAGGTCAACATAGGGTTCGACGGGAGGAACCACATGATTACACTATCCCTCCTTCACCCCCTCTAGTTGTCAGGACTACAAGGACAAATTCAGAGCACAAGGCTCCTCAGGCGGGGCGAGCCAAATCTTCCCGTTCCTCTTTCACTTACAAAAGAGAGCACGAGGAAAACCCTTACCTTCCTCAAGAGCAATATACAACGCGAGAGCAATACACCTCCGCAATTGCTAGCTTTCAGGATTACCTATTGAGGCCAAAGCCTCAGGGGAATGCCGCTACCCCCAACAAAGGGAGGCGACCTATAGAGATCTCGGATCACCATGACCGAGATAGATATCTAGGAGAGGCATCTAGGCCTTCTAGACATGAGACGACAGGACCAACTATCTTAGAATCTTCCAAGCATATTGCACGTCGGATGCAACTCACGATACTTGAGCTGGAACAACAACAGTTAGAGCAACAATATCTTTTAAATCAAGAGTGCCTTCAGCGCCAGGAGGATGAGTTGTTACAACACACTATGCGGGCGAAGACTCCAACCCCTCGCATGCATAAGACAAAACATTATGAGAAACACAACTGGGTGCAAGACGGGTCTCTACGACCTTATCAAACGTTGCCCTCGACGCCTCCTAGACTTGAGCGGGAGGCCAATCCTAAGACCAATGACGGGTGCCTTCTTCAGGCGCCCACCCAAGTTCATGGACCACCCCCAAAAATTCTTCAAGAAGCCTCTAAGGAACCTGAGCTAGAAAAAGAGTGGACTAAAACGAAATACCAAAGCATGGGGGGTGCTATTCAGTCATCCCTCTCAAGGCATCAAGTTTCCCACAACTTGCAATGGGAACAAATCAAAGTGGAGGAGCTCAAATCCCCCGATACAAGCAATGTGCTGCCCGATAACTTAGAGTTGGTAGAAACCAAGATTTTGGGGCCCCAAAAGCCCAACTCACATGAAACTCCTCTCAAAGAGGATCAACCCCTGGTTGTAGAGCTACCTGATGATGAGGTCTTCCCTATCTTAGAATCACCAGCTTCTGATGAGCTTGACTCTCTCGCCAAAGATGAGTCAGCATATGCAATAGCGTCATGGGACCCATTTGAGTCCGACAACATTAATTCACAGGTGGTCCCCATGGATGAGCATCACAAAATTCTCCTAACATTACTCCCTTTGGAGGCTCCCATCGAGCCCATGCCATTGCCAAAAAATCAGGTCCCCCCGTAAAGCGTGAAACAACTCCATGAGGACCACATCAATCTGCTCGAACAAGAAGAGCTTAGCATGTCGCAGACAGCTATCGAGGCCAACGAGGGCCTTTGGATCATCGACAATGATTACGAAGATGAAACTGAGATGGCTTATCTCAATCATGCACGATGGCACAATCACCCTGTAACCCATGACGAACTAATGGCCCAACTAGGCATAAGACTAGGGCATGAGTGGCGCATAGACCCAGCCCACTGGCATCAAATGTTGATTCCACTCCTTTGGGAAGATCATGAGCAACTTCCACCCAGAGATATCATAGCACCATCAGTGCCGAAGGCAGACCTTGCCCTCCTATCCGTGCATAAGGCCGATCCATTCGTGCCAATTCCTACAGAGCCAGATCCGGTGCACAAAGATCATCACGCTAGGGGTACCTCTATTCCCTGAAGAGCCAGTGGGTTACACCAAACGCTCCAAAGGTGTCCATAAACCCTTTGGTCAAACCAAACGCTCCAAAGGTGTCCATAAACCCTTTGGTCAAACCAAAAGCTCCAAGGATTATCGCAATCTCTTGGTCACCCCAAAAGCTCCAAGGATTATCGCAATCTCTTGGTCACCCCAAAAGCTCCAAGGATTATCGCAATCTCTTGGTCATCCCAAAAGCTCCAAGGATTATCACAATCGCTTGGTCATCCCAAAAAGCTCCAAGGATTATCGCAATCGCTTGGTCATCCCAAAAAGCTCCAAGGATTATCGCAATCTCTTGGTCATACCAAAAGCTCCAAGGATTATCGCAATCGCTTGGTCATCCCAAAAATCTCCAAGGATTATCACAATCACTTGGTCACCCTAAAAGCTCCAAGGATTTTCATAATCGCTTGGTCAAACCCTAAATGCCCCAAATGTATCTATAAACCCTTTGGTCAATACAAAAGCTCCAAGGATTACCACAATCGCTTGGTCAACCCAAAAGCTCCAAGAGTTACCATAACTGCTTGGTCAACATAAGTATTCAAAAATCAACAAAAACAACACAAAAATCAAAATCACAAAAACATTTGCATTTCAATTCCATGCATAACAATAACATCATCAAAAATTACAAAAACAATGGCATTTCAATTCCATGCATAACAATAAAATCATCAAAAATTACAAAAACAATTGCATTTCAATTCCATGCATAACAATAAAATCATCAAAAATCACAAAACAAATTGCATTTCAATTCCATGCATACTCATAAAAAAATCAAAATTACAAAAACAATTGCATTCCAATTCCATGCATTCTCATACAAATCAAAATACAAAAATATAGGTTGCATTAGGCATCGCATCCATACATTATACATTTGCTAGATCATACAAGTCAAAAATACCATAGGCTGTCATTACTTGACAAGACCATCATTTTCCACATCACATCCATGTGCATAAATGCATACATCCAGCATAACACTACGACCATTTTTAGCATAGTCAGTTGTCTCCTACTGTATATAGGGTTTTCGTCATTCAGCTGTCTTTAAATTTCTAGCCAAAACTGTACATAGTTAAACAGATTTTACACGGGAAAGTTTTACTTGGATCACACCTTGTTACGTAGCATCCCAACACAAATTAACACACATATAAAAATTCCTAAGTTGTGTGAACGAAAGATGAAACCTGCACCGTCATCCAGGTCACCATAAGCGAAACGAATATCTTGCTTATCCCCCTGTGCAATTGACCCTAGAAATGCTGAGAGTTGGCAAAAGGACAAGCATCCTCCCTACCCAATTCCCCATGAATCCCAAGTTCTCAAAAGTTGCAAAAACATCAACAATTTGCAAAACGTCAAAACACTAAAATTTGACATCCTACAGTGCACACATCAAAAGGCACAAACAATAGTGATTCTCGTCACTCCATATTCAAATCCCTTGCTCAAAAAAAAAAAAAAAAAAACAAGACGAGTACTAACACAAAAATAAACAGTGATTTTATCACTATAAAGAGCAAGTATCCCAATACAATTGAAGAAAAGCAGGGAGTCGAACTTGAATCCCTAGAATTCTCAGCATTTCGACAGGTCATGAGGCAAGCTTTAGTATCGGTTTGGTTGATAGCCTATCAGTCACTGATAGTAAACCTCCCGCATGACGATATATCTGTCACATTAACTTGTGTATAGATCAATGTTTGCATGTGGATGAGCTAGCTTATGGTATCCTAGATAGCATCGCAGATTAATCTAACCAAACACAATCAAGGAGTTAGTGGAGCTAATTAGGTGATCCTCAGTACAGGTTCGGTTGAAAGCCCATCTGGCACTGGCGGTATCCTGATGAATAACACATAAACGAACTCAATTGCACACACAGGGATGTGAAATAACTTGGTTAAATTCAAGTCGAATTTATACCTTGTTCAAAAGTCTTGCGAGATAAATGTATAGTCTTGGCTAGTTAGTTAAAATATCTGAATCTAAGAAAAGCTTAACTACATTTTAAAAACAACTGTCACATTTTATTCCGTACATCACCATCAAAATATATGCAAAATACAAAAACAAAGTTTTCACATGCAAAGTCATTTCACAAAGTCATCCCATTAGTATAGCAAGTCAGTCAAATCTTGTACAGTCTATGGTGCATCGACACATCATCAACACCTCATTTCATTCATTCCCTATCCATACATCATACAAATTAAAAACATCACATTCATAATCGCCTCTGCATACATCAAACACATACATAAAAACACGCAAAACAACCAAAATATAAAAAAAACAAACAAACACAACAAAACAACCAAAATATATAAAAAAAAAAAACAAACAAACACAACAAAACAACCAAAATATAAAAATGACAAATGCCAACAAAAACACTAAAAATTGCCGGACAAAAGTGCTCTTGCACTTAACCTCTTCGCATTAGAAAATTGATGTCGGGGTCTACCTTGTCGTTATCCTACTCCCCAAGAATGCTACCATAGCCGGACCGCTCCACGGGAAGACGGATTTTCGCCCATGTTACCCCCAAATGGCATCCCAAAATGGGTTCACACCCACCAAAAATAGGTCAGAATGTTTGGAAACTGCTTTCGCATTAAACGGAAAACATCTGAAGGCACCCTCACTTAAGTCATCTTGGGTCAAGCGACTCGTCGCTTTTCTCATGTCAGTCATTCCTTCATCGATTCATCGCTTGAGGGGGTAGTCACACTTAAGTCACCAATCAACAAACACACACCCAATCACGGCAATAGCATGCATTCAAAGAATCATTGACAAAGACAATCACGCTCCTGCTTGGGGCAGCAAACAAGCAATAATCACAAAATTGATCAAACACTTGGCATTCCCGAAGCATGAACACAAGGTTCCCCCATGGATAAAAGGTTGCGCCCTTTGCCTATTCATGACTGATCAATGTCCAAGCTCAAGTCACACCTCACCAAAATAGGTTAATACTTGAAATAAAATTCCTTAGCTCGTCAGAAGCAAGGATTCAAGAATGCATGCCCTTTCCATGCTTGGGGCATCAAGAGTTGGTTAGGTTACTAAGAAACCCTAATCATTAGTGCTTTGGTTATCTATTTTTGCTCGACGCTGTGCCATGCACAACGCTTCCCAAAAAGGGGCATCTGTAGACACCAAAACAGCACCAATCCGATTATGTGACTACAAACACTGATCACATTAACACACACAGCCCCCAGGGTAGCCCCCAGAGGTTAAAAAGTGGTTCTAACCACTTACACAACAGTTTTACAAGTCAAAAATCATTTTGGCACCTTTTAGACACTTTATTTCTTATTCGTCCCACCCGGGGACGAGTGCGAATTTGTACTCGTCCTACCCAAGGACGAGTATGGATTTGTACTCATTTCACCCAGGGACGATTACTAGCGCTCGCTTCTAGGTGGGACGAATGCCAGGTTTGACCGATAAAAAGTCGGACCTCGATGCATGACAACTCGGAACTACCACTCGGCTTTTCATGCATGACAGGGTGCGAGTGAGTTCTTTTAACAACACACATCTGCCAATTGACTTTCCCTTCACTGCATGGGAAGGAGAGTAAGATTTTTAAGACAACTCAGATTTGCCACTTAGCTATCCCTTCATTGCATGGGAGTGCAAGTGAGCTTTGCTAAAACATGCAAAGACATGCACAGAGGCGATTAAGAAGCCCTTGATCAAGAAGAAGTCTTCTCTTCACAAACAAAAGCATTCATGCAAAGAAACACTTTTGCATGTTAATTCAAAAAGACCCCTTGGGTCTATAAAAACGGTGAGTTTTCTCACCCAAAAAGATATACAGAGAAGGAGCATTTTGAGCGACGAAGTGCTGCTAATTCATTTACTGGCGATTTGTGCTTTCATAATCGTGGTATTTCTTTTAGTTTCATGTTTATGCTTTTGTCAAGTTTTTCATTTCATTTAGATTCATTTCAACCATCGTTAGATTCATCTTTTATTTTTCATACACAGGTGCTACTGACTTTCTTGTTTGTTTCTTTGAGTGCAGAGTTGCAGCATTAGAGGAGCGGCGAGGAGTCTACCTTACCAACGCAAGCGGCAGCAATATTTGGCCCAAGAATCTGGTAATGCATTCACAGACAAAACACATTGCTATCAGATATCATTTTTTGAAAGAGAAAGTTGTTGAAGGTGAGGTTAAGCTGGATTTTGTTCCAACTACAGAGCAAGTAGCAGATATCTTCACAAAAACATTGCCCAAGGATGTTTTTGAATACCTTCACAATAAATTGGGAATGGTGACCCTTCCCAAGAAGTGACTAGCTACAGGGATCACATTCTCAGGGGGAGCATTGAAGTATTTGTTTATCTTCTTGCTCATGTTCTTGTTTATTACTAAGTGTAATAAATTTTTCCTGGGAGTTTGTAGTAGCCCTTTGGTATTATTGTCAAAGGGGGAGAAGAGCTACAGGAAGCTGCACATGTGTTGCCAACAATTCCAAAGGGGGAGATTGTTGAGCAAAGTGTAGCAACAGGATTGTCATTATTGTCAACACAATCAGCTAGATTATTTGATTCAATGCACAGGAAGTTCAGATGCTCAGAATCTATTCATATGCAGCAAACAAGAAGTTCAGAGATCTCTCAGAATATGTACAGTGTTTTTTCAAAAAGACCTAAGTGGCCCACATGCAAAAATTCAAATAAAAAGACAAGGAAAGTGTCGCGATATCGTGACATATTCAGAAAACAGGAAAACTATCACGATTTCGTGACATATTGGAGGAGAGAGAAAGTGCAAAGAAAAATGTCACGATTTCGTGACATATTGGAGGAGAGAGAAAGTGCAGGGAAAAATTGTCATGATTTCACGACATTCTGGAGGAGAGAGGAAGTGCAAAGAAAAATGTCATGATTTCACGACATGTTGGAAGAGAAGAAGGCAAGTTGAAAAACTGTCGCGATTTCGTGACATGTTTGAAGCAGAGGCACAAGCAAGGAAAACTGTCATGATTTTGTGACATGTTGGAAGAGAAGAAGGCAAGTTGAAAAACTGTTGCGATTTTGTGACATGTTCGAAGCAAAGGCGCAAGCAGGTTAAACTGTCATGATTTCACAACATGTTGGAAGAGAAGAAGGCAAGTTGAAAAACTGTCGTGATTTCGCGACATGTTCGAAGCAGAAGCACAAGCAGGAATAACTGTCATGATTTCGTGACAAGTCAGAAGATAAAATGAAAGCAGGATAAAAGTGTCACGATTTCGCGACATGCTACAGAAGAAAGAATTCAAAGTGAGAACCGTCACGATTTCGTGACATGCTGTAGATGAAAATGTTCCAAATGAGAACTATCCCGATTTCGTGACATGCAACAAAGGAAAGATTTCAAAGTGAGAACTGTCACGATTTCACGACATGCAGCAAAGGAAAGAGTTTAAAGTGAGAATTGTCACGATTTTACGACATGCAGCAAAGGAAAGAGTTCAAAGTAAGAACTGTCACGATTTCGGGACATGTAGCAGAGGAAAGAGTTTGAAGTGAGAAACTGTCACGATTTCACGACATGCTGCAAAGGAAAGAGTTTGAAGTGAGAACTATCATGATTTCGTGACATGTTGTAGATGAAAGTGTTCAAAGTATGAAATGTCACGATTTCGTGATAGGTTGAAGAGAAAGTGTACAGATGCAAAAAGTATCATGATTTCATAATAGGTTGAAGAGAAAGCGTACGGATGCAAAAAGTGTCACGATTTCATGATAGGTTGAAGAGAAAGCGTACAGATACAGAAAGTGTCACGATTTTGTGATAGGCAGAAAAGAAAGCATACGGATGTAGAAAGTGTCACGATTTCGTGATAGATTGAAATGACAGCGTACAGTTGCAAAAAGTGTCACGATTTCATGATAGAAACAGAAAGCAGGTCTTCAACAGGATAAGTGTCACGATATCATGACAAAAGCAAAATTTATGCTAACGAAGGCAGAAGTGTCGCAATATTGCGACAAAAGCCAAAAGAAAGTGTACAGAGGCAAAAGTGTCACGATATCGCAACATGTTGTGGTTTTGTGGAAATAGGAACAAAAGAAGCTATAGAGTCAGGTAAGTTGAAGCCGACGAAGACCGATGACAGTCGACGAGAATTAGGGTTTACAGTCGATGAAAGCTAGGGTTTACAACCAACAATGATTAGGCTTTGCACTTGCATAATCAGCCGACTAAAGTTAGAATTTTATCATGAAAATTTTGTTATAAAAGGAGGGTTGTTTGGAGATTTTAGAAGTATCGAATTTGTGTGAATTAAGCCCATAGTGCACAGAGAGCAAGTCGTGTCGAATCAAGCTAAGTGCGAAGCAAGAGCGTATAGAGAGCAGAAAAGCACAAAGGGGCAGAAGCGATCGTTCGATTGTATCGAAGTAGAGTGTGTGAGGCATTTGTGTAGAAGCAGACTGTTCTGAAATAGATTGTGCAAAGCGATTGCACAGAAGAAGCAGAGTGCATAGAATCAACAGACTGTGTGCAAAAAGGGTGAAGGTATTTTTTTGTAAATTTCATAGATTCATTTGAAATCCAAGTTGCAACTTGGCATCAGGGGTTGGTGCTCCTTCCAGTAGGTGCTGGTAAATTAGGGGTTGTTGCTCCTTTCTATTGGTACAGAAAAAATGAGGGGTTGGTGCTACTTCTAGTTGGTGCTAGTAAATAGATTGTAAATTTGTTGCTTTGCAAAGGCTGGATTTGGATGGTAGTCCAAGCAGTCATTTTTGAGGAGTAGCCACATTGGTGAACCTCGTTAAATCTTGTGTTGTGTGATGCTCTCTTGTTAACTTGCTATATATGTTTTGAGTTTCCTTTATTTCAGCATTAAGAGTTGCAAATTTAAAGTTTTAAAAGAACACACTGATTCACCCCCCCTCTCAGTGTCACTGTGAGTGTAACATATATCTAGATATTCTCTACATAACTGTTTTATTTGTTCTAGTTTTGTTATTGTACAATCAGTACCTACTTTGACCATTTTACCCGGTTCTAATTCTACCTCCTTGTATCGGTGTTTATCCACCTTAATATTTTGACCTGTAGTTTTGTCATTATTGTTGAAAAGACTCTCAAGGGTGATCAGTCCCTTGGGAATATGGTTGTTTCTTAACTGAATCAGGCTCTCTTCATCCTCTTCTTGTAGTGCTCTATAATTAGAGAAATTCACCTCATGGATCATAAAATCCAAGATTTGTTCATCATTCTCGAATACCTGCCAAAAATGTCTTTATCAGGTACATAAGGCCTATAAATTAGTCTCACTATTTTAGACTTCTGGATAATGTTGTTGACTGGGAAAAAGTTAGATCCAACTGATGCCAACAAGTTTGCATGAGTGTCGCTTTCCCTTGAAATAGATTGCATTTTTAGAGCTTCAAAATCTTCCAAGAGATCTAACACTTTATTCTTGTAAGCCCTTAGGTAATTTCTCTTACAAATACATTTGCCAGTAACCTGCTTCACTATAAGTTTTGAATCTCCAAAAATTAGCAACTGTTTTGCACCCAGCTTTTCAGCTTTTCTGAGTCCTAAGCACAATGCTTCGTACTCAGCTGCATTGTTGGTGCAACTCCATGTCAACCTATATGAAAAGACATTTTCTTTTCTAGTAGGAGAAATCAAAACAATCCCAGAACCTGCTCCATTCTTGCATCTTGAACCATCAAGATACAGTTTCCAAAGCTGGCTGGAAGAATCATCTTTTTTCAGGAAATAGGTAGCTTTTTTGGCTTCTTGATGGAATAGCTCCCTATTTTCATTTCTACCATAGCATTAAAATATTTTAATGAAAACGGATCCTTGGATTGGAGTTATTCCAAGGTCTCTTCCATTAAATCTATGTCCTCTAAATCCTCAGATAGCATGTTGATAGTGTATGTCTCTTCCATTATTTATATGTGAAAGGTAGATGGTTTTTCATTGAATATCTTGACTCTTCTACCTTTGAACGTTACCTCCAAATTTGAATAATATAGAGACAAATAACCTCCTACTTTTGACGTGAATTCTCTAGACAAACACATACCAAAGTATTGTTCTAAATCCACAACAACTTCTTGTATGACAACTACTTGGGGCATCCTATGGAGCTGAATAGGGATGTCTTTGATCATCCCGATAGATTTCACTGGGGTTCCATCTAATTGCAACACACCAAGATGGATCCTGGTATATTCCATTCCTATTATATCGCACACTACTTTGGGCATCACCGTAGTTGCTACCCCTAAGTCAATCATGCAATTGTGAACTATCCACCCCTCCATTTGCAAGGATAAATAGAATGGAGGTGGTCTATTTTTCCCAGTAGTTGACATAACATTTTCTTGTATAACATTTGAGAAGGAGGGATTTTTTCTCTTACCTTTAGTCAACTTTAGATATTCCTGGAGGAGGTCAATCTGACCTGGAATTTGTAGTGCATCATACATGCTCATTTTCGAGGGAGTCTTCTTCATCTCCTCTATAATGTTGAATGAAGGAGTTGTAGATGAGGGTGCCTCAGTATTTTTCTCCCTTCCAATAGTTGATGCATCATATCTATCTCTGTAGCCCTGAGTGGATTATGTCCTTTGTCTTTTGGTTAATGAAGGAAATCTAAGTTTCTCCTTCACTTGATATTGAGTTTCGTCTCCCTTTCTAGGAGGAAACTCTTTCCTTTGTGTTGGAATAGAAGTTTGAGGAGCGTCAGAGCATCCTTTTTCATTTGACTAATCCTTCTGAGGAGTATCCCTAGGGGCAAGAGGAAAATTTAATGGCTGGAGTTCCTTCGAATCGACTTGTAACAAATTTTTTCTTGATCTTGTTAGGACTACAAATTGCTCGACTGAAGGCATTGCCAAGTTCTGGTGAACTTCTCTGCTTATATTCACCTAACCTTTCTTAGTTTCTTTAGCTCTTTCATTTATCACACTTTGTACATGGTGTTGATGAATCATGCATGAATCCTCTCCATGAGGATCATTGCATGTAGAACACCAATAATCAACATTGGTGGGTTCTCCATTATCTCTTGCTTCATTAGCATACACAACATTTTTTCTTTCTTGTCCTCTACCGCTTGTTGAAGCCCCGTCTCTTTGTATCTGTGGAAATCTCTTTGGATGGAAATTTTTTTCAGCTTCTCTCTTCTTCATGGATGACATTTCATTTGACGTCTTCATTGTATCAACTATGGTTATCAACTGGTTATCTGGGGAAGTTGATGCGAGGGGTGGAACAGGTAGTGCAAGAGGTACAGGAGGTGCGGCTATAATGGGGATAGCCCGCATTGATGGGAGTGTAGGGATATTAGGACCCGAGGCTTGGGAAAGCTCTGGTGCAATTGGAAATAGGGTCTTTGAGGGATATTTCTTAGTGGTGATGAGATCATCTTCTCCTTTGGCTGCTTCTAGATAGATAGCAGGGAAAGTATTTACATGAGATTGCCTTATAATTATGTTGAGATCTGAATCAAAATCCCTTAGATAGTAGCATATAGCTTGTTCTTCGGTGGCCTTTAGACCTTGGGCACTCTGTCTCGAGTTCATGTGAATCTGATGTTGAAATCCTGTATTTCCTCTTGTGGATACCTCTCGATGATAGTGAATTGATTTAGTAATGTGAATGGATCTGCATGTATATTGAATTCATCGGCCAAACGGCCTTCAAGTGCTACCCAAGAAGTAATGGATCCAGCAAGAAGTGCTTTGTACCAATAGAGCATCTTCCCTTTCAAAGATATGACCAACAATATGACCATTACATCTTCTTGGGTAATATTGTAAACAACTTCTAACGATGAAACATCCATACAATGTTCCTCCATTGTCTTTCCTGTCCCATAAAAAGTTGGCAACGCCTTTAGTACGCCTAGGGAATTTGATTCTGAGCTCCTAAGATCAAATGACCAATTCAGTTCCATACAATATGGGTTGGGACATGAGGAGCAGCCATGATTGCTAATGTATTTACAGTTACTATAGGGCTATTTGTAGATGTCCCTATAGTAGGTACTAGAGAACTGTCACTAGTATCGGGTGGATTAGATCGTGCAGCTAGCATGGGATGTGCTTTCAAGATTCTGAGGTGTAACTCGAAGAACTCAACGGGTTCTTCAGAGTTTCTAGTTTAGGATCTAGTTATCATATGACTTTATAACCAGATGTTTTTAGACAAGGTTTTTCTTTTGGTCTAAACCCTCTTGAACGGAGTTGCCAGGTATTTTTTTTTGCTTGAGAATTTTCACAAAAGGCTTTGAAGCAAAACACTAAAAATTTATAAAATACTATGGGATTTTTAGGTCCCACCGGGCATGCCAAAAATTGTTGGAACAAAATCTACCTTCGATTAATAGTGTTGTGCCTTAGACTTTGCCAACATTGAATAGACAGATCTAACTTGGGACTATCCATTTAATATCCAGAGAAGGCTGGTCCCTTTGGGTTTTTAGAGAAAATAAGAACAAGAAAGAAGGGAAATATAGCCAAAGCTATAACTTTTCTCACGGTACATATTAGACAACAACTAGAAATAAATGCATATATCACTGTCTACAAGTTTCCTTTATACCCTCACATAGAAATAATGAATTCCTAAGTATGATTTAGATATTCATCTAACACATGTAAGAATTCCTTAATATTTAACTCCAGGAACAAGATTCATATATGCACAGTTCAGATTTTAGAACAAATACAATATAAACTTAAAATGAGTAGAAGTCAAAAAACTAGATACATACACTTGCATATAGAAAATCATAAACCAGAAGGAGGAGTATCTTTATTGCTTGTATTCCAAAAAAATGTACATACAATATTTAAACGTCTAAGATCCGACCCTTTGTTTTGTAGGTTTTTATCACCTAATAAATTATAAGCAATTTATCTACAGTTTCTAAAAATCTAAAAAATATCCTCTGCAAATTAGATTTTAGATGAGCTTGTCATATTACAATTATCTGGCAAGCCTATCACATTACAATCATCTAGCCTTTCCTAGGAATAAAAAATTTGGTGTCAGTGCATGTATCAGTTGCCAAAAATACCTTTTATGCCATTATAGCTGGCATATCATGAAATCATGACATTTTGCCTTTGCGAAGCTTCTTTTCTCCCAGTGAAAACGGAACATGTCATGAAATCATGATATTTTCATCCCTTTTGCTTTGTCTCCTCTTTTAGGTTGTGAAAACATGACATGTCATGAGATCATGATGCCCTTCGTCTCTTCAGCTCTATTATTTATCTTTGAATATGAAACTGAGACATATTGCGAAATCGTGATGTTTCTGCTTCTTTGGTTCACCTTGCCGCTTTCGACCGTGAAAACGTGACATGTCATGAAATCGTGACATTCTTCGTCTCTTTAGTCCCTTTGGCTTTTCTTCCGATGAAAATGAAACATGTCACGAAATTTTGACATTCTCCTTGACTTGGGCTCCTTCATTGGCGGACTTGGCGAAAATGTGCAACATCATGAAATCGTGACTTCTTCCTCCATTTGGCCTGCTTACTATTTTTCATTGTGAAAACCCGACATGTCACGATTTCATGAAACCTTATTTTATTAGTGTATTTTGCTTTCTTATTGCTCCTTCAAAAGTAGGCCACTTCGGTCTTCTTCAAAAAGTGCTCAAAAAGTGCTTCAACCATTTTTGGGGTTAGTCGTATTTTGACTAACACAACTCCTAAGTAGTAGTTGATAGAGTGACAATAGAGTGATATGCTCTACAAACATAGGTGTCTATGAGGATAGTAAAGCAAGATGGTGTACATGATCATGTGGCATTCAATACAATAGAGTGATATGCTCTATAGGCTCAAGTAGTGGTCTTGACCACAACTTCGGAGTAGGTAGGTATAGGTGGATAGGCCATAGGTGATATGGTCACACTATAGGCATATGAGGCTCAATATTTTTCTCTTCAATGATTATATTAATCATATATTATGAGTTTAGAGGATGAGGTGGAGCGATGTGGAGGCATGATATAAAAATGATCATCATCAAAGGCCTCATAGCAGAGCCAATGCATAGAATCAGGGCAACCATCAATGAGGCAGCATGTCCCAAATTTTTTGTGATCCTCCATAGATATCACAACCTAGTGGGTCTTCTCAACCTCATAAAGGTAAGGTTTAGGGTTGAGGTGGGATCAGTGGTGCAAGGCCAGCCTGATGTGTGCACATATGCTCATTTTTAGAGTGTGAGGTTTGAGGACCCACTCTACTGTAGCCTATGAGCAGTTTTATACCATGATGTACTCACTTCTACTATATATATATAATATTTTTAATATAGTTCATCATGTGTTGATGTTATGTTTCATTTATGTATGGATACACCTTTATGGATGTAGTGCCTATATGATGGATGTGTACCTAGAAATTTTAGTATAGATGCATAAATGTATGCCTAAATATGTATATGTATGGATGCAATATCTAATGTTAGATGCATAGTTTAGATTTTTTTATTTTATTATGAATATAAATTCATGTTGTTGTTAGAATAAATCTAGTGTGTATGAGATGCATTACATTTTATGTGGATGTTCTAATGCAAATTGAGAATGTATATTTTAATTACATAAAACATGATAAATGAATCTAAGTGTGTTTTAAAAAATAATAGAAGACACCACAAAATGTATAAAAATCATGAATTAAAATGTTAATTTTATCACAAAAGTTATACATTTGTAATAACTTTTGTGATAAAATTAACATTTTAATTCATGATTTAATGAAGACCTAGATATGCAATATCCCTATGTGTGCAAAGTGGATGTATTGGATGATGCATAAGACTAATTCATTGCTAGGTGGATTTCATGCAACCCATTACTATAATGAGGATCATCCTATGATCATCTTATCCTAATTTTGGATGTAGTTGGACTAGACTACTAGGCAATACAAGCCACCAAAATCTAGCTCAATCATAAGCTGACATTGGTATATACAAAATAAGGTCACTAATATGATAGACATATCACCATGTGTAAGGCTCCTCCATTTCTATGAAGGTTTCATTCAATCTATTTTTGTAATGGAGATTGCACCATGGGTTTTGAATACTGAGGATTCTAGGGATTCAAGCTCATTACCCCCTTATTTTCTTTTGATTGCTTGGGATACTGTCTCTCTCGTTTTTTTTCTTAGTCATGAAAAATGCTATTTTTGGAGGAAGGGATTTTATTAGTGGTGAAAACCACTATTTTTTTGGAAACTTTGCTCATTTTATGGAAGAGCAAGGGGATTGACTAGGTAGGGAGGATCTTGTCCTTTTGTCAATTCTTAGCATCTAAAACCAAGCACATGATATAATAAGCAAGGAAAACCTTTCACTAAATGTGGCAAGGACTATGTTGTAGTTTCATCCTTCCTTTTTCAAACTTAGATTTTAATGTGTGCAATTGTGTTGATATTTTGACATACGTAAGGTTCTATCAAAGTAATACCTTACTTTTCAAGAGCCAAGATAGCTTTCTACAAAATCTAAAAATATAACTAGGGATGGTTGAATGATCGAAAACCCTAGTGAAAATCCTATAGTAACTTGTTAATTGTGTTGAAAAACATAGTTACTCACAAAGGATGATAATGATATGTGGGATGTGAGGGTTTTTCCTGAAAATATTTTGTAAACTAAAAGGTGTGCATAAAATAGCCAATGACCATCTAAAAATCATTGCTGATATTTATCCCGTATCTAACCTATCTTATAAGGATATCTTAATAAGAAAAATATCTTAAAGAAAACTACAAATGCTAATGATGAATAAGGTTGATTAAATATTCATGACAGGAATACAAACATGGTGTCATTCGTAAGAATGTAAACACAACTTGTCCTAGTGCAAGTGCAATGGAAAAATATATCTAATACAACTAATCAATGAATGTAACGAAATGCATGATGAAATAATGCAAATGTATTTTTGTATTTTGATATTTTGTATTATTTTTTTGTGTTTTTATGCATTTTGATTTGTTTGAAGTTTTTGATCATTTTTGTTGTTTTTGTAATTTTGAGTGTTTTCTAATTTTTTTATGCATTTTGTGTCATGCATGAAATTCCTGTAAATGAAAAAATGTTGAGTTTTTCATGTTCCTCAACACCCTCAAGAGAGGTTAGATGGTAAGTCGTTGGCCCTATATTCTGCATGATGATAAAAGGGCCTAACCAATTTACCATGAATTTGTATCGCAAGTGCGGTGCTAAGTTGGAGTTTTGTTGATTTCCTTTTAGCACTTGGTCTCCAAATTTGAACTCCCTTAGGTGTAATTTCATATTGTAAGCTCATTTAAGGCAATATTGATGAACACAAAGGTGCTCGAGAGCATTAACTCATCATTCATCAAGAAGAGTCAATTGGTAAAAGTGAGCTTGTCGCATGGTGTCATCATCGATGAACTATTGCAATGATATACACAACAAAGGGATTTCCAACCCTAGGGGTATAATGGCCTCAACACCATAGAATAGAAAAAATGGAGTTACCCCAATGGGTGTCCGAATGCTAGTGCAATAAGCCCATAATGCTAGAGGTAGTTGAAGATGCCAATATTTGTGATTTTCCTTGATGTTTTTCTTAAGAATGGAAACTACAATTTTAGATGCCTCTGCTTGTCTGCTTGCTTGCGAATAATAGGGTGTAGAAAATTTATTTTAAATTTTGTACTTTAAAGTTAAAGCACACACATATTTGTTTTTGAATGGTGTCCCATTATTTAAAATGATTTTGGATGGAATACCAAAATGATATATGATATTATGGAGTGTGAACTCTGCAATACAAGCTTTAGTCATAGTGGCAAGAGGGATAACTTCCACCCACTTACTGAAGTACTCTGTGGCCATTGAAATAAACGTGTGATGATCCTTAGGGGGTGATATTTTCCCAATTAAATAAAAACCCCACTAGGAGAAAGACCATACTGATTGGATGGTTGTAAGGCTTGAGAAGGTAAGAGTAAAATATTAGCATGATGCTAGCATTTGACGCACTTCCTCACATAAGTGTAATAGTCCTTCTTTATAGTGGACCAATAATAACACATTCAAAGGGTGTGCTTAGCGATATCCATACCGCTGAAATTGCCACCACAAGTACCATTGTGAGCTTGAGACTACGCACGTAGATTCTTGAGGCTCTAGACAATGAAGGAGAAGACCATCGTAGCTTCGATGATAAATGATGTCTCCTAAAAATAAATTTTTGTCAATTTTTGCTTGAATTTTTGTTTTACGATGTGCGATAATCTTGAGGGGATACTACCAAGTTTTAGGAAATCTTTTAGCTAAGTGAGCCAATATTGATAAGCTTGGGTCTTGACTGAATGAACAATTTGCTCCCATTGTCATTCATCACTCATGAATGTGGATTGTGAGATAACCTTAACATGAATGATCATGTCATTATCAAAAGGACCGTATGGGATTAATGACCCCTAGGATGCTTTTTTCAAAAATTCATGTACCTGATAAAACCAATATTGGTTCGGGTTCAATCTAGATCATGTCATCGTTCGAAGCATCATGCAAAATTGATGATTGTGAAAGTGTTTTGACATGGATGATTGTAATGTCGTTAGAGGGGTTCTATAGGATTAAAGACCCCAAAGAGGCCATTGTATCTTCAAAATGATTAGACAACCAAGGGACTGGATTGATGTTGTACCATTCTAATTTAGCCAATAGTTTATCCACAAGATCCTTGTATGATTTTAATATTGGACATCAACATTGATAGACTTCCTTTACTTGGTTGACTATGAGGAAGGAGTCACCAAAGATATTAAGCTTCTTGATATTCATGGTGATAGCTATTTGGAGACCCAAAAGGAGAGCCTCGTATTCAACGCTATTATTGGTGCATGAAAATTATCGGGGTTGGCATAATTATTGTCATCAATTTTCTAAAAACACATGCATTCACGGGCTTCTTAAAAAATATAATATTTTTAAAATTTACCACCTCCCATTTAAATTTAGTTAACCCCTATGGTAAACCCCTATATAATAAATAATAACTTCTTTTCAAAACTTACAATTTTTTTGAAAATATTTGAATAAATTTTTAATATCCCTTGGTAGGTTTACTATTTTATCAATGTATATCCATTGAGCATGTTTGACTCCATCGAAATATCAAGTCTTTATGAGCATAGCAAAAATTAGTGATTTGAGCTCTAACTTGAAGTAAAAATATGTATATTCTTAGTCTTCACATATTTCATTTAACCAATAATATACAAGAGCATTTTTTTATTATATTCTAGGTCTCCCGCTCTGGGCAGGAGGACCATGCTTCAAATTATTTGCTTCCCCTTGCTTAGGTCCTACTGATATCCAACTGGGTAGATCTTCCTGAGATCTCCTTGTTGCATTTCCAGGACCTCCATGAGATCCTCCGAGGCTTCTCAAGATGTGTCATCCTTTTTTTGACATGATTATAGTGGCTTGGCTAGATTGACTCGAAGATTCTTTCCATGGTGGCCTTTGGTGGTGGCTAGCTTTCGGATGGCTTGGCTTGAGAGTTGGAGATGTGAAGCCTTTCCTAGTGGAATTTTGTGATATTTGGGAGGGCCCTGTGCTTTATTATTCTTGAAAATCAAGGCTACCTCTATGTATCCTTGAAATTTTAGGTCTCTCTAGGCTTCTTGTATTTGGAATGAGACATTCAACAATGTTTTCAAACAGTTACAAATAAGAAAAATGGAAATTTATTTATGTACATTAAATATAAATATATTTATACAATATCTCAAACTTGATGTCAAGCTCAAAAAATATTTCCATGCACTGAATAACATTTTCCAATTCCAAGCCTACTAAACATGAACTTGAATATTATTTTTTTACTAAATACCTTAATGCAATAGATCATAAATCACCTAAAACTTGAAAGGGTATACTAGTTTGTGATTGCATCATTGCACAATTGTATTCAAATTCCTCCATGGATTCCATCAATCATAAAAATTTTGCATAAATTACATGATCGAAGCCACTGTCTACTAACTCTCCCAAAGTCCCTATTTAACTAACAATTCTTAAGAAAACTGGAAACTAATAAACTCAATCTAGATGTTGTTGGTTATTATTTTATGCTTATTACCAAAGTGAAAGTTCTCTACCAAGCCCATATTCTGTTGGAAAATTGCAAGCAAATGATAAACCATATAGCAACCAATAATTTTTTGGGACATATTTTATTGTTTGGTTGACAAATGAATTGTCTTATGGAGATGAGCATTCACTCATTGACACAAAATATTTGAGTAATAGGTTTGATTCATAGATTTTCAAAAACCTATTGATCTTGATTATTTTTGCTTATCACAGGTTTTCATGTTTCCTCTAACATAAAATAATTTCCTCGCCTATTTCTACGAATAGAGACTTCCTAGATCAGGAAATACCTCAATTTATATAAAAGGGTATGATATGCATCTTCTATCAGGGAAAATGGGCCCATATCAAAACCCACAATTGGGTGCAAGTTAGGAACAACCCGACCAATCCACCGCTCCAAAATTCACCCTAGGGATGTGAGGGTTCCACAAGAAGGATCCTATAACATTGCTCTTTATTTTTACTTTTATCAAAAGCTTACTTGTCATATCAAAATTTACCTTGGCCCTTTTGAAGTTTATATATACTCCTTTAAGTATTGTCAACTTTGACTTTGAAACAAATTTTATCTTTAACATTATAACCTTGGAAAACTGAACAAGATTGCCAAAAGTCTCAACCAAATGTTTACATTTTCTATATCAAGCCTATAATTAAACACATAAGTTTTTTACCCAAGTTCAAGTTTAAAAAAATAAATTGACTAGAGAATGACAACATGCAAGTCAAAACTTTAGAACAAAGCTCTACAAGGTTTCTTTAGACAATAGTGACCATTTAATAATGTAAAGGCACTACTAACTTTAGCAAACTAGCTCTAAGAGAGTAGTCATCATAATATCTTAGGCCCCAAAACATGGCATGAGACAGTTTGTAGTTAAGGTATATTATTTTTAGCTGGCTAACATGGGAAGATTCTTACAATGATGCAATTACCTTTTCATATGAACCATAACTACTTTATTTCCAACAGGTATAACTTTAAACAAATTGATAAATTTACACAAAATAACGATATAAATAAGATGTCCATTCATAGATTCTGATTTCATTCACTTTAAGAGTTTTTTATTAACATAGAAGTCATGAGCAAGTGGATCTAAGCCATAAATTTTTGGACTTTAAATGCTGAAAGGAAAACAATAAATTGTCTTGAAAGAGACATATATGTTTCCACAAGCCTTTAACTGACTGGAAACCCACCCTACTGGAAAGGTTATTCCAAAAAAAATTTAAAGATATATAAGGTGACACTTTAGATCAAAATTGTCATACTTATGGTTGCTTATATTTGAGTAACTTTGTAGTTGATTTGACATATGATTTGCAGATTTTGCACCTGGCTTATTTTTCTTAAAGAAAACAAACAAGTTGGATCCTAGTCATTAGGCTACAAAACCACAGGATTGATGGTACAAGCAAAAAAAATGCAATCAAGAACCACAAAAAATTGATTTCATGCAGTTTTTAGAGAGCATTAAAAACATATTCAAAGGGATTGACATTGCAATTGAAGAATCTAAAAATTACGCTTAAAAACACATGAATATAGCAGGCTTTAGCATCCAAGTTCTTCATATTGTTACATCACCGATTTGAGATTGAATTCTGTAGGATAGCATATTTTCTAGTCAATAGTGTGTGCAACTATATTTACATATGGCAACAGTCATCTGGGTGGAAAAGGAGCCTGCTCACTTGCGTACCATATTTTTGTGTTTGATGTTTTATTCAAAAAGCATCTTCACACTTCAATGTGATGCAATAAGCCCTACAACTTGATACTGGTAAGAGTTTATAATAATTAGTGTAACACTGTAGATATTCAGATTCGATGTTTCTTGACTTGGAAATAAGAGGCCCTTTGTGAAATGGTATTATAGTAATACGATATTCAAATAGTTCACAATATTGAATGTTTTTGCAAAAATACTAGTAAAATACTATGATGGCACCAATCTGTCATGAATTTTGTTCTCTTTGGATGTATGTATATTTATTTACCCTCTCTTTAACCACCATGCTCCCACCCCCTACCCTCCCACCTTCTTTTCATAATCAGGTAAACTTTAGGGCCTTGTACCAGAAGTACTTACCTTTAGAATGGGTGTTGATTAGGATAGAATGCTCCCTAGAACTTATGCTTGAGTCTATTGATAAAATGCATTATGTAAAAATGTGATTACCCACTATAGAGTATTCATTCAATGATAAATAATCATCAATTTGGACTGCACAAAGAAAGAATTGAATGAGTTTCCACTCATTGTCCAATACAAATACTTACAAGAAAATTAATAACACAATTAAAGCAGAACAAGGCTATTTCAAGTAGGCAATAAAATGAGGAAATTCACATAACCTTACAGATAAATGCAATATGGAAAAATCCCTTGATGGTAGGGATATCATTTAAATTAAAAATTAAATAGTTTTAAATGGATGAACCAATGCAAGTATTCAATAGTCAAGCATAGGTAGACTAGATTCAAATCACATAATTGCCAACACTTCACAATGGATAGCACTTGCAACAACATAATCCCACAAGTAAACTTCATTAGCATTCTATGCAATATTTTTTGCATATGTGGTTGCAATGGAACATGTGTACAAGTACCAGATGTTACTATTTCATGTAACAACTCTTAAAATATATCAAAGGATACACATAAATCAAATATCTAATGACCAATGAATAGAATGTGATGCACATCAATATGTTACCTCCAAGTATGGAAATAAATCAAACATATTACTTACAACCACAATGACAACACTACTAACAATCATATAAAAAATGAGTAGTACCAAAATGATAGTCCATAATTCTGTTAAGAAAAAATACTATCAATAAATCAAACTACCACATGATTTTGGTTGACAGAACTCAAGCTAACATGAATTATAAATGCAAAACAAGAACACAACTTAGACCCCTTTTAGTGTTATAGCCATGTTATTGAAAAATAACATCTATTTATAGAGACACTCTCCCTAAATTATTTCCTCATATCGAGTTTTTTGTATAGAAAATAAAATTCAAATATGTAAACAACATATATTATTCTATCCATGTTGTGTTAAACTTAATTGTTTTTCAACATGTCTAGAGAAAAAATAAACAAATCAGATAGCACACAAGCATTTCATGCTACAAATTTTTTTAGTATTGATTGTGGACATTCATATAAAAATATAAAATTATAGAAGTTGCCACATAGATGCAAAACACTTCCTTTTATTCTAAACTTTGAAGAATATTATTGAAAAGAGGAAATACAAATTGTAAATCTAACATAACATTTTTTTCCAAAATTAAAATCTTTGTTCACATTGACACTATCATTCAAGAATGTTACAACATACATTCAAGATGATGCCAAGAGGCATACAAATATTTTTGGAAGAAATATAGCTATTATCTAAATTTTTAGTTTTCATCTTAAAATTTCTTCATCAAAGAAAGATAACTTTTAATAGGAAGCAAGTATATCAATGAAAAGTTATAAACAACAAAAACTCTTTTGTGGTATGCATTCAGTTCTTTACCCCCCAAAATAAAAAGGTGGTTTGCATGTGATTGGGTAAATTAAGTGTGTAAACTTGGTATCTTTAATAAAAAACCACTCAAGAAACCAATAAATGATGTCCATAATATGAAAACCAAGTATACAATATCTAAGCCATATAAAACATTATAAACTTTAAAAGGGCTCCAATTGTAAAATCATTCATAGGTAGATCCTCACTAGAGAGCATTTAAAAAAATAAGGGGGTTTGTATGACCATCTCGATATATTTTATGCTTCATGGAGAAAGAAATTAAATAGTATTTGATTACATGTCACCATTCTTGGTCAATATGATAGTATTTCTTACAATCTTGTAAGTTGATATGGATCTAAAATGAGTTCTCCCAATGAAAAAAAAAGAGATCCTGTTGAGTTGGGCCTTTTAAAAGGATTTTCAAATGCCAAAGTTAGTTGAATAGTCTATTCTACAATGATAATATAGGGTATTTGGCTAGAATCATTTACAAAAAATACTCTAAATCCCAATTTAAAAAAATACCAATAAAAGTAATTAAAATCCTAGTTTTGTAAGCATAAACTAAAAAATGTTGAAACATTTGGATAATGAGGTCAATCCTATAGTACATACCCTATAAAACCAATTCAAAAAATAAAAAATAAATGAACAAATAAAAACTTAAACTAAAACAACACTCACTAAAAAGAAAAATACTACTCCCTTGAACTAACTTAAACTCTAACTCCCCCAACAAAATCCAAATAAAAAAACATAATTTACTCCCAATTTAAACCAAACACTAGAACTGTCCAAAATCCAACATATTTTATTTTAATAAAAAGACAAGTTATTAATTAGACAAACAATTTTGTTGACTGAATTGGAAACCAATTCCCAGATTTTGGCTAGCTCTCCAATCAGTGTGCCTTTTTTTGGATGATAAGGAAAATGGTCAAGGGAATTCATGTTCCTTAATTTCAGGACTTAGTAAACTGAAGCATCTACGTAACTAGAGGAAATGGATATTGACTATGCTAAGGAAAGACAAAAATGATGTCAAGTTTCGTAAGCCGATTGGGTATTTGCTTCAATGATAGATGGAAAAATAAGATAAATTACATATTTAAAAATAAAAGCACTTACACATACATGGTTTATATTACTATTGAAGATCTCTAATTTGATCAATTCCTACTGACCATACCATCAACTAAGATGGTATTCGACTCCAAACTTATGGTATTATTCAATATCATTAGGCATGGTATGATATTTGGTATATTATGGACTCTTTTTGGGATGAGTAGGAAGGGTGCTTCAAGAGATAGCCCACTAAGTCCAAAGTACTGTACATGAATTCCAACATTAAGTTGAAAAATGCTATCAGGGACATAGTATATGTTTAACACATGGATGAAATAAAGATTCATCAAATAAACTATTAGAAAGGAAGATATCTAGTAGAATAAGAAAGTGATATTTTAAAATAAATTTGTACAGAAACTTCAACTGTAATGAGATGAGATAGATTTAAGTATTCTATAGACCGAATTTTTTTATAAAATCTTTCTACTTAGTAAATGTTGTTTTAAACCACTAATTCCACCAATTAGTACCACCATTTGCTATTTTAGAATTTAAAAATAGGGGTTCACAAAATAAATTTCACCACTCCAGCCTTTGACTTTCTTAATTTAATGTTGCCTCTTGAAAATCTACAGTAACCCACACTTACACAAACATGCAAGGCTCAACTGCAGAAAAATGCTTTGGAGATCTAATTTTAAAATTAAATCTAATTAAAATATTATAGAAGTCTTTACCCTAATTTAGTAACTTAAAAATACTTAAATTGTACTCATTATTTTTCGCAGTAAACTTAAATTTCTACTTCAAACCCATAATTGTATACAAGTTATAATTCACCTTTTTTCATTTCCTCTTGCATATATTACTCCCAATTTAAACCAAACACTAGAACTGTCCAAAATCCAACATATTTTATTTTAATAAAAAGACAAGTTATTAATTAGACAAACAATTTTGTTGACCAGAGCTGAATTGGAAACCAGTTCCTAGATTCTGGATGGCTCTCCAATGGGTGTGCCTTTTTTTGGATGATGAGGAAAATGGTCAAGGGAATTCATGTTCCTTAATTTCAGGACTTAGTAAACTGAAGCATCTACGTAACTAGAGGAAATGGAGATTGACTATGCTAAGGAAAGACAAAAATGATGTCAAGTTTCGTAAGCCGATTGGGTATTTGCTTCAATGATAGATGGAAAAATAAAATAAATTACATATTTAAAAATAAAAGCACTTACACATACATGGTTTATATTACTATTGAAGATCTCTAATTTGATCAATTCTTACTGACCATACCAATAGCTAAGATGGTATTCAACTCCAAACTTATGGTATTATTCAATATCATTAGGCATGGTATGATATTTGGTATATTATGGACTCCTTTGGGGATGAGTAGGAAGGGTGCTTCAAGAGATAGCCCACTAAGTCCAAAGTACTGTACATGAATTCCAACATTAAGTTGAAAAATGCTATCAGGAACATAGTATATGTTTAACACATGGATGAAATAAAGATTCATCAAATAAACTATTAGAAAGGAAGATATCTAGTAGAATAAGAAAGTGATATTTTAAAATAAATTTGTACAGAAACTTTAACTGTAATGAGATGAGATAGATTTAAGTATTCTATAGACCGAATTTTTTTATAAAATCTTTCTACTTAGTAAATGTTGTTTTAAACCACTAATTCCACCAATTAGTACCACCATTTGCTATTTTAGAATTTAAAAATAGGGGTTCACAAAATAAATTTCACCACTCCAGCCTTTGACTTTCTTAATTTAATGTTGCCTCTTGAAAATCTACAGTAACCCACACTTACACAAACATGCAAGGCTCAACTGCAGAAAAATGCTTTGGAGATCTAATTTTAAAATTAAATCTAATTAAAATATTATAGAAGTCTTTACCCTAATTTAGTAACTTAAAAATACCTAAATTGTACTCATTATTTTTCGCAGTAAACTTAAATTTCCACTTCAAACCCACAATTGTATACAAGCTATAGTTCACCTTTTTTCATTTCCTCTTGCATAAATTTACCCCTTCCAACCTTCTTCGTTCTAGGAAAAACATATATTTTCAGAGACCCAAATAGCGATGACATTGATAACGAGAAAATTCGTAACTATAGAATGAGAGAAAATAAAACTACGGGTTGGTTTATATATGCATTTCAGTTATGAAAGCATCCACGAAAGTGGTTTTCTAGAGGATTCCAGAATCGTGTGTGGAGGATCCTCCCGGTAAATGGTAAAGTGGGCCGGTTTATTACTTGTTATTTAAAAATATCTTTAGGGAAACATGGTCTTTGACGTGTCTCTCAATTTTCTCAACTCAAGGCTCCAAAGCAAAGGGTTTACATTCAGAGACACTACACAACTAGATCCTGAAGCATGTGTAGAGTTAGAAGCACCAGTTTGGACTCCGTATGAAAATAAGCTTGGGGGCTTCTCTAAAACAACCAACTATAATATTTCTATCGAAAAATGATTTAATTTTTTTTTAGCTATAATGAAGTGAGTAGTCGAGAAGCTAGGAAAGCGTACTATTAAGCATTTACATTACAAAAAAAATATTGTATGACATTAAAAACGATTGAAATATATATATATATATATATATATATATATATATGAGAGAGTGTAAAATCTAGTTTATATTAATTTATTAACTTTTACTATTGAAGGATGTAAAAAAATTGAAATTTTGTTAGTTTTTTAAAGATAATAAAAATTAACTTAAATCATTTAGTATATTTATGCTTCTATGATTTTGATCATAACAATTTATGAATATATTAAAACATATCCATACATCAATACCAATTATCTTTATTATTTTGTGGTTAATAGTGATTGAAAGAAGAATCACTATTAACCACAAAATAATATACATTTTTAATATACAATTTTAAATTATAATATTAATTTAAGAAACCTCAATGGCATGTTGTTGGTATTTTATATTAGTGATATTAGTTTGAATTATGGGGAGGAAGTCCCACTAAAAAAAAATATTGTATGATGCTAAAAAAAATATTGTATGACACTAAAAGTTTACATAAGGCTTTTAGTGTACTTGCCCACTCATTCTTTTTCTTTTGCAATTTTAGTCCTTTTAAGAAATGCCCTAATATTTTTATAAATATTTGGTATGCAACTCAGATATAACTCCCAACCCCTCTTCTCCAACCTCCTTTTTTTAATCGGTAGAATCTATATCTAGGTATGCTTGAATTTTAAACACCCCTCCCCTATAAGATACTTACCAATTTACGAATGGTTCAACTTGATATTAAAAATACCCCTTGTATGCACTCACATGGCATTTACCATTTCCTCATAGTGACCCCCATGAGGCAAACACCTCTTCAACTCCCATACCCTGTAATACAACCTCTGCAACTTATGTCGAAAATCTCCCTCAACTTCCTTCTATTCTAGCTCCTTACTCTGCCTTTCCATGGATAGATAAAAGAACCCTTTCTTTTAGCTCCTTCCATTATGCTTCTAGTGAATCATTGCCAAGGTGGAAAAAATATGAGCTGACATCACCTTGAACTCCCAACATTATCTTGGACTCCAAATTTTCTCATGGGAGCCATAATGCATACCCACAAACTCAAACAAATGTGTCAACACTTATATACTTAAATTAAAAGCACAACATGAGGTGGCACTTAAATTATTTATTTCTTTATTAAGGTTATAACAAATAATAATAACCTTAATGCTAATAAATATTTTGCTAAGGTTTGGACAACAATTTCCTTCTTTTAATCTAATGTATTTTTATAAGCATAGACAACATATTTATATAAGGAAAGAAAATTTTTCTTAACATTTATTTTTCTAAAATTAAATTTAATTATTCATCCCATAAATTAAATTAATACCAAATGTTAATATTAATTATTAACATTGATGTTAATATTTCAAGTATTAATATTACTAACCTTATTAATATTTTATTGGATTATCCCACCAATTCTATGCTTCCAAAACACAATCAAAGCAAGATTTTGCAAATCAATAATACACCACATTATTTTTCCTTAAGTAGGTGGATTTTTAAGATAAGCAAAATGTTATCCCCTACCTACTAAGGATGACTCATTTTCCAAAAGTAATCTCATGGTCCAACGTTGTATTCAAACAACAAACACATATGCAATGAATCTATATGAAGGGTATTCTTTTACTCTTGAGCTATCTATGAACAAGTCATTCATCATTTCCCAATTTTTCTCTCAACTCATATGGTTGTCCCATATGAATCCACTAGTGAGAGTACCTAGTCTTGCACTCATAAATTCATCACTAGTATCATATTCCAAGTAATCAAAGCATAAAATATAGCTACCAAAACATTTTAGTAACATAACATAAGATTATGCATTGGATATCCATCCATAATGTACTTCAATTTTTATTTGTGACATTTTTTTGGTTTGGTCTTCTAACAAATCTTGCAATTCTAAAATATTTTTGATCTTAATCCATGCCTTTCATTTGTTCATGTTGTCTCCTTTCCAATGACTTTTATTTTGTTGTTAGAAATATTAGTTCCTTTAGAAATATTTGAGTGATCTCTATTATCATTCTTATCACACTCTTTTTCAATTTATTTTTTACTTTCATTATCTATAATTCTTCCCATAAGGGAGCTTATTTCATTTTCACCCTTTTTCTATTTCTTGAACTTCTTGAACTAAGTTTCCTTTTTTATTTTATTATTTTGGTGGTTGTTGTTGCATATATGGATATTGAGGTTGATATTGTCTTGACTAAAACCTTTGAAAAGGTCTATTCATTTGATTTATTTGGTTCAAATAATTATATCTACAATAGCTTGTAGTATGACATGTATTGCATATGTGACATTATTTTCTTCTCCATTCAGGTTAAAATTATGATGATGTTGCAATATTATTTGATGTTTTTTATTTGATATCATAGCATTATTAGTCATTTCATCTCTAAATAGATTTTCTACTTCATATTCCTAAAGAACATTATATGGTCTTATTTAGCACTTGAAGAGAAGTGACTAGTTTTTTTAATGTTTCTAGGAGTGCTCTTAATGTAACTTAGACAAAACTATTGTCTCCTATATTTTCTCCTATAGTTAGTAACTTAGATTTTAATTTTTATATCCTTCTAATGAAAAGTTCTATATTTTCTCCACTATAAATCTTTAAAGAGTATAATTGTGATTGCAAATGAAATATAGTTGCTTCGTTCTTTCCTGCAAATATTTTGAATAATTTTATCCAAGCAGTTTTTTAAGTCTTTGCTTAACTTATATGTGGTTGAATTTTATTTTTTATGCCAAATGTGATTAGCATAACAATGTTTGCATCATCATCCTTAAATTTTTGTTTTCCAATTTCATCTTCTGGCATGTCCTTTGTTCTATTTACTATTTTCCAAAAAAAATCAACAAGTATAAATTTTATTTTGTTTTTCCATAATGTAAAGTTTGGTCCTTTTAGAAGTTGTGATTCAAAAAATATCTTTGTATTTCAACACATAAATTACAATAGGGTTTTCTAAAAATAGAAGAAATAATGACTAACAACACTCGTTAATTATTCCATTAGATTATAACTGCTTTTAAAATACAATAATTAGGCTCCCAACCAACCTACTAGATTATGCTTCCAATCATGTACCCTCACATTCTTCATAAACGTATTGAATGGTATTGTTGTTTGTATTTTCATCTTGTGCAATTTTAGGTCCAATAAAATTTGTTTCTCTAGAGACATTGACATACTCTACCTCATATGCTTTAGTATCTTTCATCCCTCTTGGAGGTGATGTGAGAACTACATACCAATTGGTATCAAGTGGATCTTGTACATAAAACACTTGTATGTCTTGCGATGCTAGGATAAATGGATCGTCTTTTAGTCTATCTCAACCAAGAAATCTATTCATGTTGACTAATGTGAAGCCCATTTCATCCTTTCTACATCCATTCCTCATATCAATAATTCACCTAGTCACATTTTAATAGGGGGTATCAAAATTGATAGTAATACAATAATATTATTTCCTTAATAAAACCATAATATGTGACTATTTGAAGCATCAGGTTTGTGTCTTTTTCACTTTCTCTGCACAAAGTAGTAGCATTGACACACATGTCACTATTTTGAGTTATTCTTTGTTCCTATTTGTATTTGATATAAAATCTATAATCATTGATAAAATAGCCCGAATGTTTAGTTGCAACTTTCCTTGAACCATGTATCAACCATTTTATTATGTTGAAGTCATCATTATGTTGCATTCCATCTCCATAAATTTGAAATAAATAAGAATAGTTTGAAGATGATTGTAGAACATTACATGACGTTCAAGACAATGACGATAAATTTAAATATTGAAGATCGTATTCAAGAGAGCAAAAAATAACCTGATCTCGTATCAAAGTGATGATTGTCTAATTATGGATTTCTTGTAAAACCCCTTCATCTCTCATTACACAAGGGTTGTATTCCTTGATACTCTTTAGGTGTTTATTGATTTGGTCCAAATTTTATCAAGCATAGTTGGATCTAAATAATAGTTGGTCATATATAACAAAAACAAATAAACATCTACTTACTCTACCCAAGGATAAACTTCATCCTTGTTAAAGAGAACGTATCTATGGGTTTGCTCATGAGAAGTTGAATCCAAAATAAAGTCTTCATTTTTGGACAAAGGCCTCCCATCAATTATAGGTTTTTTGTCCTCGTCACTCCATACCTCGTTGTGACCAAGGTGATTTCCAATTGCTTTCATACCTATCATGTAGTTTGCATATAATGAAATGGATTCCTTGACAAGATAACATTCAATAATACAACCTTCAGGCCCAGCTTGGTTCTTTACATAACCCTTAAAAATATTCATAATTTTTAAAAAGGAAACAAACAATTTTTATTAGATGAGACACTATACAAAAATTAGAAAATTGATGGTTTATAAAATTGATGAATGCATACAAACCTATCAAAAGGGTACATCCATTGATATTATATAGGTCCACATAGATGTACCTCTCGCACCAAGTGAAAAATTAAGTGCATCATGATATCAAAAAAAGAAGGGGGAAAGTACTTTTCAAGCAAACATAATGTCTCCATGACATCTACCAATAATTTTTCTATTTTTATAGGATCCACAACTTTAGTGCATATATCCCTTATAACATGCACAACCGACAAATATTTTCTTACATTGGTTTATCAAGCACACGTTGTAGCACTACCAAAAGAAGTTGTTGCATGAGAATATGGCAGTCTTATGATTTCAAGTCCTGGATATTAAGTTCTTTCATAGAGACACATTTTCTAATATTTAAACTATATCCATCTGGTACTTTCATATTGTATAGTGTATGACAAACCCTTTTTTTCTCAACCTTCAATAGATTATAGGGTGTTGGTGGAAAATAAGTCTTGTTTCCATATATAAATGGCCACAATGTGTTCCTAATACCTATATTTTTTAAATCCTCACAGGATATTTTACCATCCTTTGATTTTTCATCGATACCTAGCAGTGTTTTGAATAAGATTGTGTAGATATTTTTCTCCACACGCATCACATCCAAATTATGATAAACTAGAAGATGTTCAAAGATAGCAACATCAAACTAAAATTACTCAACATTGAGAGACATATCAATAGATATAAAAAGAAAGTTGCATGTTCTACCTCCCAATACGACATATTGAAGAATATAGATTTTTTATTCTATCTTGCTATAGGAACAAACATTATATCATTATTTGTGTCGTGTTTCCCTCTATTTGAGTTGCTCTTTCCCTAATTTGGTGGAATTATCTATACTATTTTTAGTATTTTTATCCCACTTAAAGGTTTGGGTGGTTTACCAAGCTCTTGTTTGTCATTGAAAGATATCCTTTGATGATGAAATAGATGATCTAGAGGAAGGAATCTCCTATGGACCATGTAAACCATATTTCTACTACATTTAAGATATTATGTATAAGTGTTCTCCCTACATATTGGACATGTTGCATTTTCCTTTGTCATACATCCTAACAAGTTTTCATAAGCAAGAAAGTCATGGATGGCCCACATAATTATTGCTCTGATACTAAACGTGGTATTAGAAAATGCATCGTATGTTTCTTCTCCTTTATTCCATAGTTCATGCAAGTCAACAACCAACGGTTGTAGATAAACATCAATATCATTGCCTAGTTGCTTGGGACTATGTATTAAAAATATGAGTATTGAATGTGTCCTCTCCATCCACATCCATAGTGGGAGGTTGTAAGTGACCAACACAATGGACCAACAACTTTAAGCAGTACTAAAATCAGCAAAAGGGTTGAACCCATCAGTTTCCACTACAAGTCATACACTATGTAGATCATCGATGAAATATTTCCACTTAACATATATATTTTTCCACATCGAGGATTCGAGTGGATGTCGCATATTGTCATCTAAAATATTGTGCTAGGAATTCCACCTCATATACTTTCCAACATTTGCAGAGCTTTAGGAAGAAAGCAACTCACTTTAGTCATGTCTAACAATGTTAAAAGAAACTAACACAAAAAGCTAATGATATAACAAAATTGCTTACCTATACATTATATTCAACCTTTGTATAATGGGAAAATACCTCAACACCTTCGCAGGAACATTAATACATACCTTTTGTGAATGAGGGTCAAATTGCATCGATATGCACCACATGTTGGGTAAGCTTACTTCTTTTCATGATCTTTCCAATATAAAATACAATCATTGATGCATGCATTTATCATTACATAATGTAATCCCAATGGCCTCATCATTTTATTTGCCACATATGTGGACTCTAGAATTGTATTTTTGATTGGGAGCATATCTTTTAGTAGCTCTAGTAAGTTGCCAAAGCTTTTGTTTGACTAGTCATATTTTACTTTGATATTATAAAATTTAGCGATCGTTGATAGCTTTGTGTACTTTGTATAGCCTGGTTATAATGGTCATTTGGCATCTTCAAGCAAGATATGATATTCATCAATAGGAACCACTCCATAAGACAATTGGAACTTGACATAATTATCTTATAGTTCTTGTTCACTCTCTAAGCAATTGACATTGAAAAATATGTATGCATCATTGACCATTCTAATGATGTCATATTATACATATTTGGTAATTGGACCCTCATCAGTGGTAGATCATGTGTTTAATGCATATTTGTCAAAATTAGAGTTTTGTTCTCTATGCAAAAAACTTGTTATATGTCTTATAAATATTGTACCAAATCAGGTAGTCATGAACCTTTGTAAAACCAAGAGTTTCCATATTTGAGCACTTTCGACATGGACATCTAGTTCTTTTAGGGTCTGTTGAGTTTTTTCTTGTGAAATATAGGAACTGGTGAACTCCATAATAATAGCCCTTGCTATTTATACAAACAAACCCCTCAAAAAACTAAGTATAATTATACGGGTAGATCAGATCGAAAGCACAACTTTTATTTGTTAATGGAGATAACATAGTTGAAATACCTTGATGCTCCTAGCCAATATTTTTCCATGATGCTTGACAAAATATCTCCTTATACCTGGCCACATCATAGATAAGGTGAAATTTATCTTTGATTCAATATTTGTACAACTACATATTACATTTTACTTGTGGCCATAATCATTTTTAATTTTGTTTTGGCATGCAACCCCATATGCAAATTGATAATTCATTTGATACACCATCATTCTCTTCCATGCCACAGGTCTAACATGTGAGAGAACACTAATTAGAAGATCAGGCATATTGAAGCACTTACAGATATTCACAATGGGATTAAATTACATAGGAATAGATACTTAACCAAGGATTATGACATACAATCATGAATGATTCAAACTAGATTAAGGGTAAGGCTAATTAATGATGATGATCCATGGTTCAAACAGATGTTGGAATCTAGATTCCAAGAGGAATGTGTAGATCTTTCTGCACAATTTGCAAAAAAATAATCTTTCTTGATTGATTGTGTTCCTTCCCTCAAGATGGCATATGCCAACATGGTCTAGAGATCTGTGTTGTCATTTTATTATGGCATTGTATATTGTTATGAATCTATCTTGCAAGTTTTTGCATTCTTGTTGAGAGAGTAATTTGGTTTCCTCCTTCCCTCTTTGAGTTTATCCCTTCCATTAATACTAATGTATAGGGAGGGTAATGTAAAACTGACATAAAAGTATCCCATTAATTTCTTACCATGGTGTTTGAGAAGATAGATCAGATCTACTATAGTTGAAATGGTTGTTATTTTACCACAGTTCATTGTAAAAAAAAAAATTAACCTTTAAGAAATGGGTTTTGACTATTTTTCTAAGCCATGTTTAGGGTGTTCATTGACATTGATGTAAAAATTTTAATCATTCTTGATTGATTGTGCTCCTTCCCTGAATATGGCATATGCACCACATGGTCTAGATATCTAAAATAGACATACACATAGAGTAGGGTATATCAAGAAATTCACAAATGGTGAAATGAAGTGATCTAAAAATACCCCTAACCACAAATTTAAATGCCCAATCAACAAATTCTCTTCTTCCACACTGTTTTTATTTAATGTTCATAAAAATTAATAGAAACTGGATGATTTTTTTTTAAACATGGTGGAATTGGTAGCCGTCATGAATCTGGGAAGGCTGTCCAACTTTTATGGCTGCCATAGTATTCTGCGTTGTTCACCCCAGAAGCTGCCACATAGATCTTAGCGCAATCTGCCCCTATAATCACCATGCCACAATTATTTTAAACCTTTTACACCGCTGAAAGCACCTAGAAAGGGACAAGCATTTATTTCATCAAAGCTTGATATTTGAACCTTGGACCTCTGCCCCCCTTATGGGGTTTGGATGAACCAATTTTTCTACACCTCGGACCTTAATAGAAATTGGATGTTAAACTGTTTATTTCCTAATAATTCAAATTATGGTGAGAACAAAAAAAGACACATGCTTATTGATTCCCTAAAAGTGGCATGTTAAAATTCAACTACATCCAAACCATGTGATTGACCAAATTAAAATTTATAGTGATAACCTTTAAAACCAAGGAACTTTTAACCGATGTTAACTGCAATACCTTCTGTATATGAATGCAAGTGTCAAAAAAATGTTTCTTATGCAATATTGTTCAAAGATATACAAGCTATTCAAGCTGAGGAACTTCGCTAGAACAATCACATGAATAAAACCACTTTAAAAGTGGGACATCAATCATAAAAATAAAAAATAAAATAATGAAACATTATATGATCCCAAATCTGTGATCCCATTTTCTCAAATACCTAAAACTGGTACCATGATCAAATAATATTTGAGACAACATCAAAATTAAATCATATATGGTATTTCCATGCGATCATTGTATTTAAATCTATGAACTTAACCTTGAATGTATTGGAAATCAATGATAAAATCCTACCTTAAAAAAAAGTTCCACCCACAATTAAGATCTATTAACTACAAAAACTTAAACTACAAACTACAACACTATAAATTGTGTATTTGACTAAATAAATTAATGCAAGTCACACTGGCTAGCCATTGGAAATAAAAAATAAGCATTAAAAAATAACAAACACAAAAAATAAAAGCTAATTTTAGAATATTAAGCATATTTACTAGTTTTAAAGGACATCAAAAGATCAACAACATTTCACCTATGAACATATAGGTAAATTGAGGTGGTCAACAATGTATATATTGCGGAGATACAACTAGCATAATCTGAATACTGGAGTGAAAGTCTTGCTTATATCCAATACTATTACAACATGGCAATACAATACTACAACATGGCATAATCTATTTGTAAACAATATTTGATATAAGCCAGTAAATGAAGGAGCCCACAACCTCCTTCATTGTGGTCATCTCATCATTCCTTCTAAACAAGATTGTTTCCTCTTTATGGGCGATGTGCACATTGACTTTCTGGTAACCTTCATCGTGCCTTCACCCAAAAATTCACCATGTATAATATCATCGTGCTTTCGGCCACTATGTTATCCTTATGTATTTGAGTCAAGTAGCATTACCTTCTCTTAGTTTTCATGATCAGTTTCATTTTCAGTCTCTACATAGAAAATTAATAGCCTAGATAAATTCATTGCATAACACACAATACAAACTAATTCAACTATTTAAATATAGTCATACCATTGATGATTCTAGCCTCGAAGGTATTGAGTTGGTGATTGTACCTTTAACACCATAACTGATGTTGTGTCCAATTGCAAGGGTGGCAGGTAGTGATTTTGCCTATGGAATTATATGAAAGGGATCTTTACAACTTTAGGGGTACAACATGTAAGCATTTCAAATATGAAATCATGAAAAAATGATATACCTCTATCTATGAAAGTCGTGTCAAAATATCTTCATGTTTTTTATCTTTCTCTGCAAGATTCTCTTTCAACTTTTTTCGTTCTCTGCAAGATTCGCTTCCTATTTTTTATATTTTTTTACCATATGCTCTTACATCTAGCACAACTTCTTTATGTAGCCTTTGCCAAAAAATAGAGCAATTAGTGTTACTCCTTTACTGACACCCTGAACCTAACCTGATATTTCGAGTCCTAAAACCTTGGTGAGGGTATCATCCTTAATATATTGATTTATGGAGCTTGCAGATGACATTGCATCATACAATTTTTTTGGCAACATCATATGCATAGTTAACTGGAAACTAGTTAAAAAATAATTGATATAACAAGGTTTGAAGTTCAACGTATTGTTATTTCCAAGGGAATCTCACTTATGATTGTCTCCACAACTTTTGGTGAAATAGGAGCCCCATCCTTATTTTTATGAGCTACCATCCACATAGTTTCCCTTGGTAGTGGAGTTTTTGCATTTGGTTGGTTCTTCCTTTGTAGTATATATAGTTGGAGAGACATGGAGATAAGTCATACAACAAAAAACTATAGTTGTGTTTATCACATAAAATGGATGAGTAAGATAGAATACCATTTTGTGCTCCAGTTGAGCATATCCTCTTTGACTAAAAATGTGCATGATGGATTGGTGAGATCTATTTTCCTCACCGTATACAACGCAATGAAGAAAATAATATATAAATTCATAGGGAGAGTAAGGTACATAGAATTCACATGAACATAACAATGATATAAACTACCATAGCAAATTGGTTGGTACTTGCCTTAAATTTAGTGCTGCTCCTACCATTCAAAAAGGCTTCCCAATATTTTTTGTGATACATGAGGTGGGGAATTACAAATTCTATCCACATCATTATCATACTTATCATAGTGGTTTTTTAGAATTTGATTCTTATGATCATGCCATTTCTTGTCAATGGTTACAGAGATCCATTTCTTCATTGCATAAAAAATGATATATTTTTGTTGCATCAAACCAATATCTTATTAGATGCAATATTTATATAAGTATTCAAAAATAAACACTGTGAAATTCATTGGCTAGAAAATTACCATAATGAGTGTTCATAACCGGTTTTTAACTTCCACTGGGACTATTCTCTAGTCAGCATGGTTTATAGGTACAATCTCCCTCACAATCACGCCTAAGTAAGATGCAAAATTAGTAGAATTTTATTCTAGGGTTATATGTTTAGATTGCAAATGATCTCCACCTTATCTGTGTTGCTTGACTCTACTGCACATCCTGTTGGACCTCTCTTTCTATGATATTTAGTGTTTGAAATGTGTTATGACTTGGCATCAATACCTATACATTAGGTACCATCCAAACATCATTATGCCATATAGTACGATAACAATAATTAACCAACATCATGAAAAAATTTCTTGTGTGGTCTATGTACCTTCTTCATTAGCCAAAGTATTGTCAGCCTTATTTCAAGTATTCTTGCCATTAGATTCATTTATGTTATGGTTCACATCCTTATCTTTCTCATTCACAAAACTTCGTAGCTAGTATCTTCTACCAGTTGCTATACTACACCATAGTCAATAATAAAACCATGATCAATTCTAATATGCCTAGGTCAACCACTATTGAACAACACTATAAAATTTCAAGTACTTATTGGTGTGTGAGGCCTCTATCATTGGCTCTTAATTTATTACGATAGTATTACCTACATATAGTCTCTTTCTTGGTATTTTTTGGAGATATTGCCACTCTAAATATTGTATAGACACACCGTAAAACCAAAATAGACACAAATAACCCACAATGAAAGACTATGCATACAAAACTGCAAAAATACTAATGAAACACCCTAACCTCCTCCATTAAGTGTAGATATTTTACACAACAGTTGGTTCCTATCTAGGAATTCAAAGAAAATAAGTCAAGAATGATGTCCAACTTATCAAGTTGGTAATTTCCAACTACAAGCACATATTAACATTGAGAAATAAGATAGTATGGAAGTATAACATATATTCAATCCAACAAGATGTTAGATGTTGCAAAGATCCATTTAGATAGGTAAAATTTTAGGGGTTTACTATTATTTTATCTCAAGTCAAGTAGATTAATAAGACAAATAGATTTTGGTTTATTTATGAATAATTGAGAGACAAACGCATTAGCCAATTGGTCAAAGGAGTGGATTAAATTTGGAATCATATGATACCACTTCAAAGCCTTACCACATAAATTTATAGGAAAGAGATGTAAAATAAAAGCATCGCTCAAGGCATAAACATGGCATGCATAAAAAAAGAGATCCAAATAGGCCACATGGTTCTTCTTGTTATCTAATAACACAAAATGAAAGAATTAAGTATCAAGTAGCAAACCCATGTGTTGTAGGTGAGTTGGAGAGGGTAGGGTAATCCTCCAAGGGAGGTCCCTGGTTTAAATTTCCACCCTACCACATGCACATCAGGCACCTAAAACCCAATTGGACACACTATTTTATTCAAGGCTAGGTGTTACTCCTGGGTGAATTTAATGGTGTAGAACCCCCTGGTCATGGTTTCTCAAACCAAGGTGGCCCTACAAGGGGTTTATCACTAAATATAAAAACAATTATCAAGTAGCAAGACACACACATGGATGGATGAATAGGTTTACTAAAGATATAAGATGGATTTTCCTCTAAAAATTATTCCAACCTATTAATATGCCCATATAGGCTCACCAAAAGGAATTATGAGAAGAAGCTAGACCAAATTTTAGGGGACCAACAAAACTAGAATCATGAGCAACCTTGTGGGAGAGAGAACCAAAGGCTTAGTTTTCTTAGGTGATGAAATGGATATAGGCTCATGTGGAATGGGTTTGGATGATGATGATGGAGGGACATGACCAATCATAGGTGGACAAGGTAGAGGTATAAAGGGTTATGTATGGTTAATCATGGATAATGGATGTGGGTTAGGTGGAGGAATTGGATCATCCTCATGAAACAAGACATCATTTGAGAACCGACCTTCATTATTTTCCAATATATCACTAAGATAAAATACACATTCATTATCATAAGCATTAGAGGAATTACCATTCTTTATATTAAAATAAATTCACATTTATAAAAATATAGGCAGGCTCATGATCACGTATCAGTTCATAGGAGGTATGTTAGTTAGACTAGCCTTTAGCCTTCCTTGTTTAGGGGTTGGGTTGACTAGCCTATTTTTAGTATAGGCTCCCCTCGATTTAGATAGGGATAAGGAGATAGTGGACTAGCCCTAGATATAGGCATAGCCTTTCAACTAGCCTTCAAACCAGTTGTTAACTAGCCTTATCCTTTCCATAGTAACTGATAGACTTAATCAATTTTAGCAACTTCATGTCATTTATGTAAAATACAACCCTTATATATGGGTACTATATTCATAGGGGCTAGATAGGATATGTACATAGGGGATCAATCACAATTTGATTCATGCAATCAGGGTTGTTACATTACATAATCTCGTTTATATATATATATATATATATATATATATATATATATATATATATATATATATAAGATAGGGAAAATTGCAGTGTATATTGTCGACCCCATCCCCAATCTTGTATAGGTTGATTTACATTGCTTTTAATGGTACCATTGAAATTTAATTTCAACTTACTTTACATAGGTGCATCCCATTTTTATTGACCTTTTGGATTTTAAGTAGGTCCCACACTAATTGGGTATGCATAATTTATTTTCTAATGAGTTTACACAGGGCTTTTATGAGGGGTCTTGGTCTTATCATTTTGAGTGGGGTTTTAACCTTGGACCTCTCAAATAGAGGCCAAATCCCTTACCACTACAGTAATATTACAACTATTAAAAAATAAGGTTTACATGGGTTTTTATGAGGGGTCTCGGTCCCCTCGTATCGGGGTTTGAACTTGGATCTCTTGGATGAAAACCCAAGGACTTACCACTATGGTATACCTCACAGGTTAGTTGGGTATGCATAAATTATTAAACTTACATATATTAATTTTATTCATTATTATCAATAATCTTAGTCACTTGGTTCCTTGAATTTAAAGGATGGTAGGGTCTTTCTCTAGGAGACATGTGTAAGAACAGATTAATATTACTTAAAAAATAATAATCATATATATATATATATATATATGACATGGGGGTGTAAGAATAGATTTATATCACTATATTTGTAAGAACTATATTTGTGGTAAGAAGTTATTTAAGATATCTAGACCATGTTGGTGCATATGCCTTCTAGGGAAAGAGCACAATGGAAATTTTACATCAATGGAAATTAAACAAACAAATACCTCAATCATGAACACCTTGAAGAGGACTTAGAAAAAATCAAACCCCATTTCTTAAAATCTTTCTTTCACAAGCCATGAAAATCATGAATATTAAATAAAAATAGTGGGTAAGAAGAGAACTATATTTATTTCAGATCTCTAGACCATGTTGGTGCATATGCCAACTTGAGGGAAAGAGCAGAATCAACGAAGAATGATTAAAAGTTTTGCATAAATGACAATCAAACAAACAAGTATATCAGGGATGAACACCCAAAATTAGTCAAAACCCATTTATTAGACCCTTTCTTTCACAAGCTATGATAATCATCAACACCCATAATAGGTCTTAGAAAAATAATTAAAAGTCCTATTTTTTAAAATAGTACTTGGCCATGACCATTTATCTAAGTCTTGTTTAGATAAGTTCTACACACTCTGGCTAGGGTTTTTATAACCCAACAAATCTTCATGTCTTACCTTATCAAATGGTATAAAATTGTAGTGTACTAATATAGAGAGAGAGATAGAAACTAATATGCTAATTATTTTTCATAGAAGCCATAGTGTGTGGAACTTATCAGAACAAATCTTAGAAAAATAATTGAAACCTATTTCTTAAAATAGTACTTAGTCATGACCATTTATCTAAGCCCTGTTCAGATAAGTTCCACACACTTTGGCTAGGATTTTTATAACCCAACAAATCTTCATGTCTTCCCTTATCAAATGGTGTAAAATTTTAGTGTACTAATAAAGAGAGATAAAAACTAATATGCTAATTATTTTGCATGGAAGCCACATATGGAAGCTAAAGTGTGTCGAACTTATCATAACAGGGCTTAGAAAAATAATTGAAACTTATTTCTTAAAATAGTACTTGGCCATGACCATTTATCTAAGCCTTGTTTAGATAAGTTCCGTAGAATCTAGCTAGGGTTTTTATAACCCAGCATATCTTCATGTCTTCCCTTATCAAATGGTGTTAAATTTTAGTATACTATTAAAGAGAGAGATAGAAACTAATATTCTAATTATATTGTATGGAAGCCCCATATTTACCTTTGCCATATTTGGAAGACTCCTCAGCATAGAATACTCATATCATCTCCAACATGACTATGTAGACTCCTCAATGTGCATATGCCAACTTGAGGGAAAGAGCATACTAAATCAAGAATGATTAAAACTTTTGCATAAATTGTAATTAAACAAACAAGTATCTCAATCATGAACTTCCAAAAATAGTCAATACCCATTTCTTAAACCTTTTCTTTCACAAGCCATGACAATCATCAACACCCAAAACAAAGCTTAGAAAAATTATTGAAACTTATTTCTTAAAATAGTACTTGGCCATGATCATTTATCTAAGCCCTATTCAGATAAGTTCCACACTCTCTGGCTAGGGCTTTTATAAACCAACAAACCTTCATGTCTTCCCTTATCAAATGGTGTAAAATGTTAGTGTACTAATAAAGAGAAAAAAACTAATATGCTAATTATTTTGCATGGAAGCCCCATATTTACCTTTGCCATATTTGAAAGACTCCTCATCACAGAATACTCATCTCAGCTCCAACACGACTATGCAGACTCCTCGAAGTGCATATGCCAACTTGAGTGAAAGAGCACAATCAATCAAGAATGATTAAACTTTTGCATCAATGGCAATTAATCAAACAAGTATCTCAAGCATGAACACCTAAAAATAGTCAAAACTCATTTCTTAAATCCTTTCTTTCACAAGCCATGAAAATCGTCAACACCCAAAATAGAGCATAGAAAAATAATTGAAACCTATTTCTTAAAATAGTAATTGACCATGACCATTTATCTAAGCCCTGTTCAGATAAGTTCCACACACTCTGGCTAGGGTTTTTATAACCCAACAAATCTTCATGTCTTCCCTTATCAAATGGTGTAAAATTTTAGTGTACTAATAAAGAGAGAGATAGAAACTAATATGCTAATTATTTTGCATGGAAGCTCCATATTTACCTTTTCTAGATTTAGAAGACTCCTTAATGTAGAATACTCAGTTCATCTCCAACACAACTATGCAGCTCAACTCCAACAATTAGCTCAGCTCCAATACTCAGTTGATCTCCAACATGACTATGCAGACTCCTCAATAGAAATGCAAACTACTCAGCTCCAACACGAATGTATCATCACCCTAACCGCCCTTAAATCATATCTCTAAAGTTTCATGAGTCCTATATATATATATATAGATATATATATATATATATATATATATATATATATATATATATATATATATATATATATATATATATATATATATATATTGAAGGATGATTTTTAAACCACCCTCTTAGGGTCTATTAGGGCAGTTTTTTACCATCGTAAACAACCGTCGTCTTTTAGCCGCCCTTAAAAGCCTTTTTTGGTGTAGTGAATTTTTATATATCCATCCAATTTCAATTAATCAAAATAAATTTTCCACTTATATCTCCCTGATTTCAATTACTTACTTCAAATTTCAATTTCCCTCCTCTAATATTTAATTAAATCATTCACTCACCTGGTAAATACATTCATTTAATTTATTTCAATTAAATTAAATAAAACCCTATATCTCCTAAATGATTAACTCCAAATTAAATTATATCCAAATAAAAAATTATCACCCTTAATAAATACCTTTCAAAAAATCATCCATCATGTTCTACATTAGGGCAAGACATTACACTTTTAGCATTATTATTGCATGTATGTTCTCTATGATGAATGGTTTAAATTTTCAAGTATCCTCTGATCATTCTTAGGTTTATAGTCATGCACTCTAATATTTTAAATAAAATGTCTCAAGTGTTGTAAATGCTCGCCCACTACTCTCAAGTGTCTCAAGCATTCATTCATTGCTCTTAGGCTTCTCAGTTATTTTCTACTACTCTCAAGCTTCTTAAGTGTTTGCATGCTTCTCTCTAACTTCTCATGCTCTTCATGCATTCATCCAAAAACTCAAATTCTTACTCTTAGCTTCAGGTGCACTCCAATCACTCTTCAATATTGTCTCCTTCAGTATCTCTCCAATGTTATCCTATTTATTCTCTACAATATATCCTTTTCAAATCGTTCCTCTAAAATTTTAATTAGTTGCTTCTCAAATCTCCTCCAGTATTCGTCATGTTCTTCTTGCTTGTCCTTCTATATCCACTATCCTACTTCAATCATCTAATATTGTTTTTAATACTCATTTCTAAAAATATCCAATCTCTTCCTCAAATTCTCTTGTATAAAATTCTTCAATCTCTTCCTTCTAACTCTTTGCTTCTATAAACTCTTCATTTCAATAATATCCTCTCCAAATATCCTTCCAATATATCTTCAACAAACTCATGTTCTTCTCCTTCAATCTTATTTTTCTTACTCTTCCTCTCTCTGTCTCCATCCTAGATAGGTCTTATTAAAGTGTATCTTATACCACTGTTAGCAACATGAGCCCAAAATATCACAGGTCGTAGTTCTTGGATCGATAATCAAAAGGCAATAGTCTCACTTCAATAATAATATTCATAAAATAACATGTTGTATTGATGATCCTTCTCATACAATAATACATTCCAAAATTAATTTTATTGTATGGAGCTTTGTCATCAATATATAACTTTTCACAAGACTCTTTAATACTTCTAAACTTTTCTCTCCTCAAACTCATGGGATATGGAACCTTTCATATTCCCTTCTTATATTATGAAAAAGTCTCTCATGATAATGTAACTTCCTACTTCTAATCCTGACACATCATACATGATTCTTCACTTACACACATGACACCCATCTCTCATGACTCTTCAATTACACACATGACACCTTTCACTTATAACTCGTACTTGCATGCATGACACCTTTCACTCATAACTTACACTTGCACTCATGACACCTTTCACTCATAACTCACACTCACACTTGATTACATGACACATAAACACTCTTCATAACTTGACACATACTAAATAATAAACTCACACTCCTCAACTAAATATTTACAATGGTACTCAAGGTACTAAATAATATAATAATGCCAAAAAAATTAATTATGTTTGTAAGATTAAAATAGTTTATGAGACCAAGAAATTTAGTACAACATGAGGTATGGTAGAAAACCCTACATCCTTTTAAATTTAGACCTTGGAGCTCTTATTCAGAATATTAAAGTTCATCTATGAAATAAAATTTTTCAATAAAATCAAAAATCTCAACATCATCTTATCATCTTTTGGATAGTGTTTCTTATGTTGTTGATTTTTATGAGAAGTTATTTTATTTCTATTCTCAATTCTTCAAAAAAATTTACTAGTGAGTTTACTTTTTAGAGTATCCTCATTTGAAATCCTAATGTCCTTATAGGCTTCACATTCCATGCAAAAATATTTTTTGGTCTTTACTACTACTATCCAAAAGACATATATTTGTTGTGACTCTACCTCTTAAGGAATTGTCCATATCCTACTTTCACATCTTAGATTGTGTGAACTAGATCTTAGTTGGGCTATAAGAATTTTTTCTTCCTTTTGATCTTTTTATCTATGTATTTCTTTTGGCCATGTTCATAGTTTATATTGAACTCATTCAATGTATAACTATTTTTCCTTTCTAATTTTTTAGTCCACATAACAAGTTTGATTTTTCCCTCGCATACTATCTAATTTCTTTGTTTTAGTTTGGAACCTCATGAAATTTAATGCTCTATTTTTCCATACATTTGTTTTTTTGTTTCTCTCATGTGTATTTTCTTCTATTTAGTGTTTCTTTTATTACCTATTTTGACAACCTACTATCTTCCATTATTTATATTTTCTTTAGCTACCTCAATAGCCTTATCATAACTTCTGCTTCTAGTGGAAAAATCCTTGTTTTAGCAAGTAAAATCTCATATGGAACTGATGCTTTAGTTTTGAACTTATTTATAATTAGTTTCTTTTGAATTATTTTTATTTGCCTTCATTTAAAATTTGATGAATTACTAGCCCACACCTCACATCCATAGAGCATAACTAGAATAACTAATAACCCAAAAAAGACCCTAATAGTTTTCCATTCTCACAGCTTTGCATCTATGTTCTTATTTAGCAATGAGTAGAGTGCCTTCCATTATACTTATATTTTTTCATCCTACATTTTCCCCAATTGATTTTTCTTTGAAACTCTAATACAATGTATTTGTATTCTATTGCTGCTGCTAAAGGATTTCCTTCAAAGAAAATATATGTTTGTTTTTGTAGAGACCATAATTTTGGTCCTATTAGTATCTACTTGCATCCCAACTTCTTTATAAAAATACTCTAAATATTTTATATGTTATTTTAAACTTTCAAATATCTTTCCAATCAAGGTGGATTCATCAACATATAGAAGAAGTTCCACTACATAATTAGCCAATTGTATTCTCTCTCTTCCCATCCTTTCTACCCATTCCTCTAAATTATCAATGTAAAGGCCAAATAAAGTAGATGACAATGGAAAACCTTGTTTCACCTTGATATAGTCCCAAAATATTTTGATATTCCTAGAGTTCTAATTTTACCACCACTTGCTCATAAAGTCTAAGTACAACTGCTCTATAGTTGGTTGGTACACCAATTTATTCCATTCTTTTCCATAATATACCTCTAGGTATTGTGCCAAAATATTTTTTAAAGTCCATAAAATTCTTCTTTTTCATTCTATATCCTCTCTATTAGGTGCCTTCAAGTAATAATTGATCTATTTTTGGGTACTTTGGTCTAAAACCTACTTATCTTATTGCCCTCTTCCCTTAATTTTCTACTCACTAACTGATTTTTCTTTCTACTATGTTGCCAAAATATTACAAAAAATAATAATTAAACATGATGGTGCTATAATTTGAAGGATTTTTGGTGTATCCATTTTCTATGCAATGATATGAAAAGGTTGGATATCCATTCCAATGGAAAACCTCCTTTAATAATTCCATTAAAAATATTTTGGATGTGGTGCTAAGAAGTCAACCCCACACTTGAGTTGTTCAACTTGAAAATCATCTATATCCTAAGATTTACCTATTGTTACTTTCTTAATGTCCTCCTTATTTTTAAGAGAAAAATTTTCTTAGTTGTATCATTTAAGGAGGGATATATTTTCTTGGTTTATCTCATATAATTGCTCATCATACTACAACCATTCTTCGCTTGTGCTATTATTTTTGTGTGCCTTTTGATTTTTTGTAGCTCTTTTCAAAAATATCTTGGCCTATGCTTTGTAAGATATATAAATTATTTTTGCCTTGATTTCATGTTTTCTTCTCTCTTTTTTCACTAGCTCATTATATATCTTGTTATTTATTTTTTCTTTGCCTTCTTGTTTCAAGTTTCTCCTTACTACATTGAATTCTTCATCATACCATGGATTTACAGGGAAGCTTTCACGTTTTCTTTTCCTAGATTTTTATTTTTTGCATGATTCCAAGGCTTCTCTAATTATATCCATCAGTTTACTACTATCAAAAGTATAAGTTTAAAAAATATCTATCCTCTTTATTTCCTATCTTTACATAATTTGATTGAGTGATGTTTTAATTTTTTTCTGATTTTTCTTTTTCATAGAGTTGTTTCCTATTGTCTTTCCTTAATTTACTTAAAGATGTTATTTTTTCCCACTTTCTTGCATTTGGATATTTATTTACATTGGATTGTGATCATATCTTAGCTCCATGGAAACTACTTCAATTTCTAGATCTTGTATCCTTGAAATAAAATTTGGTGAACAAATAGCATAATAAACTACTTTGTGTCCATTATGTGTTTAACAAGTATAGTTTCCAGATTTTTGCCACATGTTTATGCTAATGTAAATTATCAATCCCTCTATAATACATAGTTTAATAGTTTCTTCTCCATAATGTATGATGTGTCCCTGACTATCATCTGAGGACTTCAACCAATGATGATCCACCTCTTCTTCCAACCATAGTAGATTATCATATATGTATTTATTGATATTTAAAGAGCTTGCTTGTTTATTTATTGTCCTAGCATAAAATTCATCCACTACAACCACTTAGTCAATCTTGTTATATTTTATGGTGTCTTTTGCCAATGCCATGTATGGATTCTCATTATCTAATCCATGTTTCTTATAGAAATTTATTGTTGTGGAGAAAAATAGCAAGATGCAATGATAATCAATTTATCATTATCTATTATTCTAATCCATATATACTTTTTATTTGGGTCTTCTTTCTCAACCTATATGAGTCTACCCCAAGACTCTTTTATTAGTATTGTTACTCCTTTATGTCCTTTTTTATTTTTTGCTACTTCATTCCATACTGATATCTTTTTGTATCCTTAACAATATAGAATATTATACCCATAATGTTCATGTATTTATATTAGTAAAATTACATCATTTTATTTAGTTATGGGCCCTAGAATAGGACCTCTTCTCCATGGATATTCACAACAATTCCAACCCACCAATATTAAGTGTTCCCTATGGGTCCCAATTTCCTATTTAGTTTGATTTATTTTATTTATAATGCATGCTTTCCCATTTTTGACCATGTATTTTTTACCCTCACTCGTTGCTATATTTACCTTTTCCCATTATGCTCTCATCTATTCTTGTTATATATGAGTAAGATCATAATCTAGGTAAACATGTGACCCCATAGCAATCCTATTTCAAAGAACCTATCTTTTATCTCCTATATTGAACATTGCAACTCAAATTGGTTTAGCTCTCATGTATTACCTTAATTTTTTTGGTCTACATAATTGATGAATATGTTTATTCTAATGAAGTTTATAAAAAAATCCCATGTTAAGTTGGTTGTGTTTTCTTATTCTTTATGCTCTTTTGTTCCCTTAATGGTGATGTTTATTGACCTATTTTATCTTTCCTTTTCTTCTACTAGTTGCATTATGATTTATTTCTCTATTACATCTCTTTTTTTTGTTGGCTTGATTATCATATCTCTTACTACTTGTGTCCATTATCTAGTTTTCTCTAATTTATTTTGTAATTCTTGTTATTTTTCAACATAATAATAATTATTTCCTAGATTTCTTTAATTTGAAATAGATTGTCTTCATTTTATTTTTCTTTGTTGATCTACAACTCAATTTGAATATGGAATCTATTTATAGAATAATTACTGCTACATAAGCCCATGGTAGTGGAGGATTTCATTTCTCATAATGTCTCTAACAAATTTATTTGAACAATTTATTCTAAAATTATTTTTGGTGTTCCATGATGAGGTATTCTTGTTCCTTCATGAATTGGTCAATTTTAATATATCAAGTTGCAGGGACCCTATACAATCGTCTAAAATTATTATTCTATCATGAGATGGGTTAGCTATAGTATCAGTTGATATATTCAAGATAATCTCATATATTTTCCATTTTTCTCCTTTGTGTGTGGGTTTTCCGTTACTTGAATCAATATTTACTAACAAAAATACACTAGAATGTTTGAGATCTTAGTTTTTCAAACCCTGGCCTTGGCCCCACCAGATGGATTTATTCAACATTTATACTTTTGAACCACAAAAATAACAAGAAAAGAAAATAAGATATTTGGATTTAATGGATTACTTTTTTTTGTCTTTGTCTTTTCTATACATTTGTCTTCATTTGTACTATGATGTTGTCAAAAATAACCTTTGCACATGCACCCAGATTTATCAACTACACCTATGTCTATCAGTTACAATGGAATTTACCTCCACTATTGAATCTACCTCTACCTTTGAAATCTACCTCCACCACTTAAATCTACCTCTTCTTCCCCACTTCTACCTCTACCTCTAACTTTGGAATATACCTCCACCACTTGGATATGTCTTTGCCTCCATGTTTCTGCATTTACCTCTACCTGAAAAATAAGAATTTTAAATTTTATGGATTGTGTAAACTAAACTCTCTAGATTCAATGTCTATGTTGTGTATATATCTTATTCGTTCAAGCTTGAGCCTTGAACCTTTATAATTAATATAATGTTTTAGACTTATTACATATCATTGAAATGATCTTTGTGTGTATTATATCATAATCATATCAATCTCATATTTAATAAACTACTACAAAAAATTTCTTTATCACAATATCCATAAAAGTGAACTTGTAATTATTTATTTATTTAAAATATTATGTGGTAATTTTTTTCTTGATCATTATTATATACAAACAATTTAAAAAATAATTATTATATATAGATTTTTTCATAGGTTAGATATCCACTACTTATACACATAAGGCATCTATGTCTAGTGAGCAGGGTTATGCATAAGGGGTCAGCCCCAAAATGTAGTTATAAAAAATTGGTGAATTAGTTTCAAAATCCAGGTGAATAGTATAGAAATGCATGTAGAAGGTTAACTATTATTAGGGGTAATGTTGGAAATTTAAACTTAAAATGGTCAAATTATTATAAAATTAGGGCGAATCGACCCCCCAAAAAATATTGCACCCAAAATTTTTTGGCTAATGGGCCTTGGTCAAGGGTCCCAAATATTAGCCAATTCCAAATTTTGAAAATCCTAATTTTAGCCAATTGGCTATAAATAGCCGCTATGCATAACCTTGCTAGTGAGGCTTGAACATTAGTGTTATCTATATAATACAATCCACCTCATCACCTATAAGACTAAAACATTGACCTATCATATGAAACTCCTTGATTTTTGTTGGAGAATATTAAAAAAATTGATAACATGCTAAAATACCCCCATGATACATTTATAAATATTATATTAGGGTGAGTTATCATATTAGGGTGTGATTTATAGTTCCCCTAAAGTATGTGTCAAAGTGTGTAGAGTGTGAAAGTGTGCAAGTGTGTAGAAAATCAAGAGTCATGTGTGTAGGTGTCACGTATTCAAGTGAAGATGTTAAGATAAGACATGAGAGGTTTATCATATGTGAGAAATAGGAAAATATGTCTCTCTTGGATATGTGAGGAGAGAAATAGTAAAGTATTAAAGAGTAATATTCTAAGGTTATATTATGGAGATAAAACTCCATGTATTGTATCAAAGAAAATTGAGCAAATCTCAAGATGTGTATTTGATTCATCAATAATATTGTGAGTGTATTGTTGATTGACATTATTATTTCATTAATGTTATGTTCATTGAAGTTGATTATAGATATTGATTTCTCCAAAATTAGGTTATTTTAATATCTTAGATATTGGGAACTATGATTTAATCTAGCTAAAAAGCCATTGGTGGTATCAGAGTTACACATCCTCACTCCATGTGAGAAGAAAATTTTATGTGAATTCAATTGATAGTGAACCAAGAAGAAGATATAAGAAAGGGTCGATATTTCACCCTGAGATTACAATATTTTGGTGAAGATAGAGTCACCAAAGAGATATATGACTGGTTAAAAAAAGTACGAAGAATATTTATGTTGAAGAGATATAATAGATAAAAGCTTGTTATTATTGTGATTAAGAATTCAAAGATAGGAAGTCCTAACATGGAGATTCCATTGAAGGAGAAAGTCCTAATGTGAAGAGTCCAAAGAATAAGTTCTAGCTTAGAAGTTAAATTAAAGTGATGGTTATTGGAGAAGTCGTGAAAAAATGAGAAGTTGAATTGTATTCTAAAGGCAGTTTGTAATTACCAGTTGAACTATAGAGATAAAATACTTTTGGATTAGAATTCTAGAGAATGACATGCAAAGCTACATGTGTGAAATCTCAAAGAGAGAAGAGCTTGAGTGAGTATGAATAATTTCTATTTGAAGAAGCACCTGAAGGGTGATTATAATCAATGCAACATCTAGAATGCAAAGAACATGAGCAAAGGAGGACGTATGATTTCAAAGAAGACTACCTGTAATATTAAAATTTGAAGTTGTAGCGTGAAGTCTTTGGATAATCCACCTAAAATAATACATTTTTTGTCTAAATCCTAAGATAAAATAATTTGAAGAATTTGAAACATTTAAGGAGGAGATAAAGTTGGCGGATTCAAATTCACAATGTAATGCCTATTGCGGTTTTGTCAGAGTTTTGGTGCATAACATGGTGGATATGGTAGGAAATTAAGGTATGAAATTGATTTTTCTTTTAAAATTGTATTTGAGTAATTTTTGGGCACATATTCTTATTTTGAATTTATAAGGTTTGTTTTAATAATTGATTATTGAAAATAGAATTTATAAGGTTGAAATAAAATTTATTAAGTTTTTCTTATTGAAATTTATGAAAGTGATTTATAAGGAAAAATATTTTTTGAAATTAAAATTGAAATTTAAAATAAATAATTTAGGAGTTATAAGTAGATCATTGTTTATAGAAGAAATTTTATTAATTGTTTATGAATTTTAGGAGTTATAAGAAGTTGATAAAATAGACATTTAAAATATAAATGAGTTCCATTATGTCAAATAGTAGTATTTTCCTTTCTAAATCCCAACTTCTAAAAGGACCAAATTTTGCATCATGAAAAACAAAATGAAATCAATTCTTGTTGTTGATAAATTTTGGGATGTAGTGAATGGAACAAAGGACAAGCCAAAAGAAGAAAGAGGAAAACAAAAATTTGAGTAAAATGATATAAAATTTCTTGTGTTGATTACATTTGGGATAATTGATGAGATACAACCATATACAAGTAAAGCAAAGACTTCAAAAGATGCTTGGAAGAAATTATTTATAATATTCCAAGGAAAGAACAAGGCTATGATATTACATTTTTAGTCATAGTTGTACTCATTGAATATTAATAGTGGAGAGTGTATAGAACTCTTTATTTGAAGAATAGATGATTTAAAGGCTTAGTTATTAACTTTGGTAGAAAATTTTGAAGACAAGCTTCTTGTCAAAGTTATGTTAAGAGCACTTCCAAAAACTTACAAGCATTTAGTCACTTCACTTCAAGTGCTAAATAAGACAACTTATTTGATAAATTAGTAAATGTTCTTCAAGAGTATGAGGTGGAAAATTTAGTCAAGGATGATATGACTAATAATTCTTTAATATCAAAGGAAAATATACCAAGTAACATTGCAACATCATCATAGTCTCAGCCTAAATGGAAATAGAGATATTGTCACATATGCAATAAAAAAGGTCATACTACAAATTTTTGTAGATGTAATTCTTTGAATCAAAGAAATAAAATGAATATACCTTTTCAAAAAAATTATCCAAGGTAATATCAACCTCAATATCAATATCCATAGCAACAACAGTGATCAAAATAAGAGAATCAAAATGGAAAATTAGTTCAAGAAGTTCAAGAGGTTCAATAGATATAAGAAGCTGAAGAAAATGAAATTAGAGCCCTTATAGCAAGGATTATAGAGACAATAGATGAACACCAAATTGAAGAAAATAATAAAAATTAAAATTCTCTAAAGATATCTAATGGCATTGTTATTTCAGATGGTAAAACAAAATTAATGGAAAGTAAGACGAATGAAACAATTAAAAGGAAATAGGTTAAAAAATCAATACCAAAACCTCAAGTAGTTTTAGATCCAGAGCCAAATAACAAAGACAAGAATAAGAGATTAAATATTAAAGTCGAAAAAATAAATAATGTAATACAGGGGATGTTGGAAAATATTACATTATTTGGTACTATGCTAAAGTACCCCCATGGTACATTTGTAAATATTAGATTAGGGTTTTGATTTATATTTTCCCTAAAGTATGTGTCAAAGTGTGTAGAGTGTGAGAGTGTGCAAGTGTCATGTAATAAAGTGTGCAAGTGTGTATAAAGTCAAGAGTCATGTGTGTAGGTTTTAAGTATACAAGTGACAATGCAAAGACAAGAGACATGAGAGGTTTGTCTTATGTGAGGAATAGGAAAGGATGAATCTCCTGGATATGTGAGGAGAGAAATATTCAAGTATTTAAAATTCATCTTCTAAGGTTATATTATGGAGATAAAGCTCCATGTATTGTATCAAAGAAAACTATATTAAACATATCTGAAATTTAATATTTTAATCATCAATAATATTGTGAGTATATTGTTAAATTGATATTGTTATTTTATTAATGTTATGTTCATTGATATTGACTATATATATTTATTGCTCTAATATTGAGTTTGTTTAATATCCTAGATATTGGGACCTATGATTTAATCTGGCTAAAAAGCTATCATTTTTTACATCTTGTCTAAAACCCAATGAATAGATTTTCACATAATATTAGAAACATTACATAATCAATGCACATATACTTTTTTATGTTAATAATATATATATTTTATATATAGAAGAAATTATAACATATTTAAAGAGTACAAAGTAAGAACAATGTAATCTCTTCATCAAGATTATGTATAACAAAAAAATATTATATACATCCAACAAATTAAGGTATATTGATCAAGACTGTAGTTGGTTCAATACCTTTAATAACTGAATCTTTATCAAGACTAAGTTTTTGACAAGCTCTTCAATATTATTATTGTTATTAATTTCTTAAAGTTATTCCAAGTTTTGATCTACCATGAATTGAGCTCTTAAGGGTGCAAGTAACACCCTAAGCTTGGTATTTACCTATAACCTTTGATACATCTTTTTGAATCCTTTTGTTAGAGTATCCAACTATAATAGTGTGTTAGAGTACAACCAAAGTACTACAAATGTCAAGGGTAAACGTTAATCATTAAATTTGTTATAACATTTGTAGTACCAATTATGACCTCAAGATAAAGTTTAAAGGACTCATGAATTTTATAGAACCCATTGAAAACTCTTAATACATCCCTCCATTTTAACTACACCCCATAATATTGGATAATTAGCTTATTCTCTATTCTAAATGTTCCTAACAAACCTAAAGTTCCAAAATATGTGCTTAAATATTTTCTACCTTCCATAATTGGCATAGTTTGGATATATAATTCCAAACCTAGCTAACTTAAATTTTTACAAAAGCTTCCATTGCATAACTCTCCAAGCTAGCAATTGATAAGGCATTGTTGTCCTATATTTCCATACATGGGAACTCATTCTATGCCAAGAAGACTTAACAATAATTGCTTTCCATTTTTCAATTATCCTAGAAGCTACAATATCAGGTGGTAGAAGGGCCCTATGCAATGTTATAATAGCCAAAGTTCTAATTCTTTTTTAATTTGGCCACATACAGTATTTCATTTGGTTATAGAAAATATAAGTGGTCAATTATCCTACCATTTAATTCTAACCAGAGATTGAATACAAGCAATAAAAAACTCATACTAAGAACCATATCTTCCAATCAACAACCACCAAGTCCCAAAGACCAATCATTATATGTACACCTTTATTAAATAGAATTTTTCCCTTTCTTTTAAAGGATCCAAGTCAAGATGATTGTTATTAGTTAGCAATATAAAATTACACCAAATAGAACATGTGAAAGAGTTGATACCTTGTCTCAATGAGGAACCATCTGAATACAACTATTCAATAGTTAAATACAAAGCTTTCTAAAGACCATACACCATGTGTGAACCCTTGATCAAGAAATTCTAAGACTCTTTTTTTTAATCTATAATCCACCAAGACTCATTACATGAATTTGAGTTATTTTATATTCAATCAACCTTTTCTAAGGTTCCTCAACTACCAAAAAATTAGCTATCCATTTTGATATCAATATAAGTCCTTGAGTCCATGAATCAACGATACCTAATTAATTGGTTAACCCCACACAACTAATTCACCATTATTATTAATTTTGTGTGATGCCTTAGTGGTTGGTTATCTTCACCTCATCATGAGCTAACTATGACCATTACCACTCACCTGGTAATGATCATGGTCACTCTTACCTCACTACAATATGCCACCACTATATTATCTTGTGAATTATATAGAGGATTTTCCCATATCAATCCATCATTATGATTCTTAAGCCTCACTGCTAGGACTACCTAAAAGCCTCATTGCTTTGGGCCATCCAAGCCTCACTATTTGGGGTGTATCATTCATAAATACCTAGGTTATGCCTCACTGTAACTCAACTAGGAAATGGATTCATTTGGGATCAAGGGATTACTAATATGGCTCTAATTTCATGTCCAAAAACCCCTTCCCAAACCCAAGAGTCTTAACATTTATTATCATCTCTCCAAAAGGAAATAAAATGCTAAATCATAATTAAATCCAACATAACACATTGCTAAAGATTAGGAATTAAAAAAATTCTTCAAGCACAATACTAGAATCTAGCATTTCCTTTATTTTCAATGAAGGATGAAATCAATATCTAAAAAAATCATAACCATAACCATCAAATAGATTCCATCATTTCTTCATTAACACATTCTTTTCAATTTACAATTAAATAGCTATTTTCAATATCTTAACATCATTACATTTTTCATTTTTGAACAAATCACAAGTATTATAATGAAAATAAATAACATTTTTCTTTTCATCATACAAGATATTTTACAAAGTTTTTCTCATATTCAATTACAATATTACATTTTAGCATCAAGGATCCCTAGTTTCATTATCCTTTCCAAGATCTTCTTCTTGATGGATCTTATTCCATGATATTTGAGTAGAAGCTTAGGGATCATGATAGCTCTTATATGCATATGCAAGCCTACCATGCACTATGCTAGAAAAACAATGCAACATACCAAACAAATACCATGCAAGGACATCAAGATAATCTCATACTCCTCTTGATTATGGATTTCTTAGCTACTCAAGCCTCATCCATACAAATAATAACTTTTCCTTTATAACTCATAAAAAATAATCAATTCATAGCTTCATTATAAAATTATGGTAGAATACCCATGTATTGTAGGTAAGTTAAAGAGGTTAGGAAAATCCTCCAAGGGAGATCCTTGGTTCGAATATCCACCCTACCAAATGCAAATTCGGTACCCAAAATCCAGTTGATAATGTTGGTGCGGTCATAACCAGGCATGACTCCCAGGTGATTTTGATGGTGTAGAACCCCTTGGTTGTGGTTTTTTATACCAAGGCAGCCTTGCAAGGGGTTTTTGCTAAATTCAAAAAAAAATTATGGTAGAATACCAATTAATACTTAAAATCATAAGTTAACATTGTCTATAACACATTGAGAAATCAATATTAATATAATAGCTTTATGTCCTAATAAAACTATTAATCAAATATCATATAAAAATTGGTAAATAAGAATTAAAGGTAATAGTATCCATTATTGACCCACAATAGATTACTTTACTAGTATACTAATAATAACAAAATTTAGTAAACAAGTCCTTAATAATATTCATCTCATTCTTATGACTTAATTGCAATATGCCAAGATAATAATTGAAAAATCACCCTATGTTAAGAATGAAACTTGAAAAAAAATATTCAATCCATAATAATGTTATCGCATGGTCTAACATTAATCTCCAAAGCACTTTGAATAAAATATAATCACAAGTGCTTAAAAATATAGAATAGAGACTACCTTGAACACCAAACCATACAAGTTTTTAAAATAATATTTTAACTCAAGGTGTTAGCAACATGCATAAAACTTGGATATCAAGATCAACCAGACATAACAACACTATGTTGGCTGGAGAACCTATTGTCTACATGACTACCATGGCTCAAATATCATAGAACAAAACTTAACTTTATAACACCAATATATTACTCAACAAATGTAATCATGCTACAACAAGATGATGTCTAACTCAATGTATGGTCAAGTCAACTAGTTATACTAAGCATGCTACAGTTATACAACTTAGATATCTCCTAACTACTTTCAAATGGTCTTAATAAAATTCAGCTTCTAATATTGCTACCAACATAGACTACCATTCAAAGTTTTACGTCTATTGAAAAAGACTCATACAATTTCCTTTAACAAATAGGATTCGCATAAAAACACCCTTTCTAGGGAGATCAAATCAAGGATAGATAAATATCATATATACTATACTCTAATTATGAAGATGATTTCTTAATATTAGGGATTCATACAAAAATTATTTAACTCATTGTCTATCTAATTATTGTCTGAGAACTACTTTCAAAGCTTGAAAAGTTATAGCAATACGAATGACCAAAACTAGTACAAAGTTTGAATCCCCACCAGTCCGAGCAATACCCTTTGCTTCACAATCCTTCTTCCTCTCCTCTATCCCCCCACTCTTCCATTCCAAGGATTTCCCTAAAATTTTCCAGTTTGAGGGATCTCAATAGTTTCGATGACTTCTTGAATTTTTTGGCATTACCAAAGACTCCAACGCTCCCCCCAAATATGATATTTAAATATCGAAAGTGCACTTCAACATATATATATATATATATATATATATATATATATATATATATATATATATATATATATATATATATATGCACACACACACACTACAATCAACACATGAATTGGAACTTCATAAATTAATATTAATATGGAATTTTTAATGTGAATAATAATTACTAACCTTATCATTAATATACTAACATTCTTACTTGACAAGATTTAATCAATAAGTTCCTTCATTTTAAATCTAATTGCATCCTAAATATGCACAAACAATATATATCTCTTAAGTAAGAGCTTTTACAATAACTACAATGTTATCACCCACCTATGAAAGATGAGCCCAAATATCCATTTTTAATCAAACATACACATATGCAATGCATCTATATGAGGATTTTTACCCTTGTGGCTATCGATGAGAATTCATCCATCATTTTTTTTCTCTCAACTCTGGTGGTTGTCCCATACCAATCCACCTATAAGAGTACCTGGGCCTACAAACATAAAATTCATCATTAGTAAAATATTCTAAAAGTAGCATAATCTAACTTTAGAAAGCATAAAGTGCAACTATCAACAATAAAATAAGATTATGCATTTGATATCCACACATCAATACATAAATCAAGCATCAAGGAAAAGTCTTGCTAGGGTGGGTCATTATAGACATGCAATAAAGGAGCTAACAGAAAATCCTTTCTAATAGATCTTTGAATTTCAATAAATTCTAAAATATTTCCATTAATAATTATACTTGGCAGGGCATCAAAAAATAATCATAGAGATATTATGCCTAAATTTAGGCACAAATACTAACCACTATAACATTTACAAATTAAAAGACCATCTCACCCAATTGTAAGCTTTATCAAATAATAACTTAATAGAAATTGCATCTTGTCCTCAATGAGTTTCCCATCCTAGATCATCTTTTGCCAAAATAAGGTTGTCAAGTATTGGTAAGACCCCAAGGTCTTACTGTAAAATTAATAAATAATTTAATATAAATGTAATCACAGACCACTCAAAATGGGGCTCCTTCATTATCACTTTGCCACTATAGGGGGCTCCCTCCTTTAAATATTTAATACTACTTTTATTCTTCTTATTTGGATGATTTGTGTGAATGGCCAACCTAATATATATCTAACCTAAAGCTACGTTGGTGAAGAGACGTGATGGTTCATGTTATGAAGAGATGTGATGGTTCACTTTATGAGTTAATAATATAATAATTAAATGATTAATAATACTAACTAATACTAACTAATAATTTTAGGATGGAGGATCCTAACATTCTACCCTCCTTAAAAAGAGCTTTTTCCTCAAAGCTCAAAGTGAGGAGCTTTGTCTTTTGTTTTCCAAGAAGAATTTTTGCAAGTTCTTGTACTATTTTAATGTCACTTTTTCGAAGGTAGGGATATCTTGAAGGTCGAAGTGTTAGTGGGGGGTTTCCAAGAACAATAGTAGAATATTCCTTAGGAGAATCATGATGATGATGGGAGGGCAACCCTTGGGGTTCTTCAAACACTTTAGAATGATGCATCAAAAGTGGTGGTAACTCTTCCATATCTTTTTTTTGTTCCCTAGGAGATCCAATGGAGAATGAGTGTGTAATCACCTTTCTACATTATTTTCGAATAGGTTTGGTTATGTGGCAAGAACTCACAATTAGGGAGAAATTTGAGCATAGTTATTATAGAGTGTAAGTTTGGCCATAATGGTTTATTTTGAGAATATCTACTGCATCCTTACCTGATGCATCGATCACTTCTATCATATCAATCGTATTGAATTTATCGTTATGATTAGGTTTTTGGGATATTTCTTTCTCATTATCCTTGTTTTCCACATCTTCTTCCTCTTTTTTATCTTTTGTGGCTTCCTCATATTCCTTACCTTCCTCATCATCCCCATATTTAGTGTCATCTTCAAGTGTATCTGTCACTATGTCTACCTCAATTATATTTTCATTGTTGGAAGAACTACAAGGAATAGTTGCATCTAAAATATATAGTGCAGGTGTAATACATTGATGATTGTGAATAAATTTCTCATCACAATGATAGCAGAGGTCTTTTGCTTGTCGTTCTTTCATTTCTTCAAAATTGAGATGTTTAATTGGTAGGGTTGGGTTAAGTTTAGGGGTTGTGTAAGTGCTTTGTACCTTTCCATTATGTGTATATTTGGGGGTAATGTAAGTGGTTTGATATTTCCCCATAGGTGGTTTCCCTAATTGACGTTGTGCATTGATTTTATCTTCAGCTAATTTTGCCAATCCAATAGTCTGCATCATGGTATAGGGTTTGAAATTTGTCACCTCTATTTTAATTTCTTCTTTCAATCCTTTGGTGAAGCAATATATGAGAAATGCTTCACCCCACCCTATGTTGTGTTTGGTGATATCCTTAAATCGAATTTCATACTCATGCACAATAGTGTTTTTATGAAGATCTTTGAGAAATTCCCACATGGTTGGGTCCCACATGACTCTGATACCAAATGGTAAGACCCCAAGGTCTTACTGTAAAATTAATAAATAATTTAATATAAATGTAATCACATGCTACTCAAAATGGGGCTCCCTTGTAATCACTTTGCCACTATAGGGGGATCCCTCCTTTAAATATTTAATACTACTTTTATTATTCTTCTTTTGATGATTTGTGTGAATGGCCAACATAATATATATCTACCCTAAAGCTATGTTGGTGAAGAGACGTGATGGTTCACGTTATGAAGATACGTGATGGTTCATGTTATGAAGAGATGTTATGGTTCACTTTATGAGTCAATAATATAATAATTAAATGATTAATAATACTAACTAATACTAACTAATAATGTTAGGATGGAGTATCCTAACAAGTATATACTTTCCCCTTGGAAAATATGTTTTTTTAGAGTGGACTATATGTTGTGCTATATGATTAATCTATCTTACTAATATTATAGAATCCATTTTACATGCTATATATTAAGTAAGGTTATGGGTCTCCAACTTTATTTCTTATCATTATTAGACCCTTTGGGAATGAGCTTGATCAACCCTTGACTAATAAAGGACCCTGATAAACCCCTTCTATCTACCTCCTTGTACACCATGAAAATTCAACACCTATTAAATCTCACATTTTCTTAAAGAATTCAACTAGAAGCCCATCAACTCCAAGGGATTTACTCTTGGTCATAGTAAAATATGCATCAGTCAGCTCCTTATAGGAAAGTGGACTATCTAAAAATATATTTTGCTCTTTTAAAATATTACAAGAGATACAATCAACAAACTATTAAAGAATATTTATATTGAATGCACTAGAGTCCTCCCTAAATAGGATTTGGGAATGAGACAATAATACTTTAGTAATATAGTCCTCCTCCTTGAAAAAGTTGCCACCTTCTCCCTAACCCTTGTTATATATTGTTTTTTGTGCCTATGATTAAGGAAATAAAGAAAAAATTAAACCTTTATCACTTTGACTAATCTAATGGATCCTAGATCAGGTTCTAGTCCCTATTACTTATATTGCTCCATTTTATGAGGTTTATTTTTAATCAAGGCTACTTACATTTTTTAATACTTGGAAGAGGGATCACATGGAAAACCTTATCATTACAAAGTTAAGGAAGAAATTGATACTTTCTCACACATCACCTCTAATATTTAGCCATGTGTCTATATTAAGCTTGCAAAAAGATACAACTCTAGAAATAACATGCTTCTACTACTCAATATAGGCCTTATAAACCTTTAGGTACCTCTTCTTCTAATTGTTTCATCTTAATTCCCTTAATATAATCATCATAATTTAGAAAATATCATTTAACATGTATGCAATTCCTTCTACCTTATCAAACTTATGAAAAAAATAAAATCTAGCATCAATAAGGACATGGTATGAAAGGACACCATTATAATCATAAACAACTTTACTCTTCATAGTTGTGCTACAAATTTTAAACCTATCAAAATAGCAAAAGCTTATAGTCTTGAAATTTAACTTCATATCTAATCCTTTGACTATAATAAGTTAGTAAACTTTACTTGTCCACTTCTAATGAATCCTTTAGAACATCAAACATACCTAGCTTATGAAATTTAGTTTCATCTCTAATCCTTTGACTATGTCAAGTGAAAAACCTTGTCCACTTTTGATGGATCCCTTAGCTTCATCCCTAAACCTTATGATAAGCAATCAAGCATTAAATTCAGCTAGTTCTAAATGAGGAAAGGAGAGATCACAAATTTTATCCATTTCTAATTCCATTATGTTAAAGTCCCTAAAATGAACCACTATATTTAATGTAAATTATCATCTATCTAGTTCTAGATATCCATCATATCTAAATAATAATTTGGTTCATATACAAAATAAAATCCTATGACACGACATTAGATTAATAAGGTATCCCAAACATACCTATTACAAGGGTCATTATTCTTATTCAAAAATAAGAAATAAATCCCATTTGGAAAGTAGATAACTATTGTACCATTACTATAATCATGATCATAAGGCAAAACCTAGACTTCCATATAGTGTAGATTATAACATACAACTTCCACATTGTACATTTATTTTCCTATAACATCAATATATCCAATCAATTATTCCTAACAATATTTGCAACTCTAAAATTCATGTCCCTCAAAGTAATCCCTAGCTAGGATATCACATTGATTAGTATTAAAATAGGATATCAGAGCTAAAGTAATAAACATATATTTCCAAGTATTTATTAATAATTTTAGTTTGTCTATCAGTTTTAGGATTGTACACCAAACTCATATTAAGCTGGGTTCCTTGCAACTTGAATAATTCCTACCAAAAAATGACTAGTGAAGGTAAGATCCCTATTAGAGATAATGGAGTGAGGCACTCCATGGAGACAAAAAAATAGAGACTAGGAAGATTTGAGCAACAATAGAGATAGTTTAAGGGTGTGATATGGAATAGAAATGAGCATACTTCATAATATGATCCACTACCACCAAAATAACCAATTTTCCTCTAGATTTAGGTAACCCTTCAATGAAATCCATAGAAATATCTATCCAAACTTGTTCAGGAATCTATAATGGTTGAAGAGTACCAGAGGGACATACATTTTCACCTTTAATACATTGACAGTGATCACATTCAACCACAAAAGTATGAATTTCCCTTTTCATTCCCTTCTAGAAAAAGGTACGCTTGGTCCTTGTATAAGTTTTGAGAAACCTTAAATGGATAGTTGTTGGGGAGGTATGCATATATTATAGGATGTTGTCCTTTATTTGTGAATGTTGGGGCACAACAAGATGGTTGCGATATCTTAAATCTTGACCATCCCAAGTATAGCCAGGGCATGAAGGAGGATTGGCTTGGATTTTATGGACTAAAATTTACAAAGAGGAGTCCTTGATCAATTCTTCCTAGAGATGATGAATCCATTGTGAAAGAGGTGTGGATATAGCATGAAGCATTTCTTATTCTTCATGGAGTTGGAATAAGGCATCCACCACAATGTTCTCCTTACCCTTCTTAAAGATGATGTCATAGTCATAACCCAACAATTTAGAAACCCACTTTTATTTTTCTGTGCTGGCCTCCCTTTGTTTTAAGAAGTATCTGAGACTCTTATGATCAACCTTGATGGAAAATATCTCCCGATGAGATACAGGTTCCAATGACTTACAACATACAAAATGGTAAGCATTTCCTTCTCATAAGTAGACTTGCCCAAATTCTTGCCTAAGAGTGCTTGACTCATGAAAGCCAAAGGTCTACCTTCTTGTATTAAAATTGCCCCAATTGTATTTCTAGAGACATCACTTTCAATGATAAAATATTTAGAGAAATTGAGTATGGATAACATGGGAGCAGTGGTCATAGAATGCTTCAAATCTATAAAAGCCTTCTCTATAGGTTTTGTCCACATAAAGGAATTATTTCTTAGCATAGTTATCAATGGGAAATTATCTTTCCATAATTCTCCACAAATTTTCTATAATATCTAGTGAGTCCAAAAAATCCACGAAGTCCCTTTATGGTATGAGGTATAGGCTAGTCTTGAATGGACTAAATATTCTTAGGATCAATGTGAAATCCCTCCTTAGTGACAATATAGCCTACGTATTCAACCTCTTGTTGGCCAAAAGAACATTTGGACCACATTACATAGAGCTGATTTGTAGACAAAATTTGGATTGCTTGATGCAAGTTTTGGAGATGCTCTTCCCATGAACAACTATAAATCAATATATCATCAAAAAGACTATAATGATTTACAAAAAAAAAGGTTAAAATTTGATTTCATCAAACTCTAGAAGGTAGAAGGTATATTGGTTAATCTAAATGGCATAACCAAGAATTCATAATGGCATTCATGAGTTTATAAAGCCATATTGGGAATTTCCTCATCCTTGATTCGAATTTGATGATACCTTGATCACAAATCTAACTTGGAAAAGTATTAATCTCCATGCAACTCATCAAGTAATTTAGCAATCACTAGAATAGGAAATTTATATTTAATAGTGATCTCATTTAGGTCATAATAATCCACACACAAGTTCCAAGTTCTATATTTTTTTGTGCTAGTAAAATTGGATAAGAATATGGACTAACACAAGGATAGATAACCCTAGCAGCACAACGCTCTTGAACTATTTTGTCAATTTTTTATTTTTGAGCATAAGGATACCTGTAGAGACATACTTTTGGGGGAATACTACTAGGAAAAATCTAAATTGCATGGTTATGAGAGAAATTATGAGGTAGTACCTTGGGTTTCTAAAAACCATGAGCAAATTTGTTCAATAAACCCTACAATGGCACTGGATTGTCTCTTTTCCCTTCCTCAAAAGCATCAATAGCAAAATTTTATGCCACCACTCCATGAGAGGAATTTTTTAACAAATTATCCATCTTATGTGTAGAAATAAACTAAGACACACTAGCTTTCATGCCATGTAAGGTATATTTGGTTCCCTCTTGAATAAAATTCATCCACAACTCAAAAAAATCCTATAAAACTAGATCAAACATCTACAACCATTGTGCTCCCAAAACTATATCACACCCACCTATTCATAGGAAAAACATGTTTGTCTTGAGATTATATTCCCTAATTTAGAGTTTGACATTATGACATTTTCCCTTGCATGGTAGGGTACCTCCATTAGCAATCATGAATTCAAAGGAATTGCACGTACGAATATAATAATTTTTCTATTTAGCCACACATGGATCAATAAAGTTGTGTACTGCTAGAGTCGATAAGAATGATGACCCTTTGTCTCTTCAAGTATCCGATGACTTTCATCATTTGGAGAGTTGATACTCCTGCTAAAGCATGCATTGAGATTTTTAGTTTAGATTCCTCTAAAACTTTGGTATATTCTCTAGTTTCTACCTCTTATAGATCTTCTTCCTCTAAATATTTTACGGTTGGTATCTCATCCATATCCAATAGATACAATTTTTTTTGCACACACTTGTGCCTTGGGGAATACTTTTCATCATATTTATATCATAGCCCTTGGGACCTTATGGTATCCATCTCTTTATGAGTCCTTTTTTTTATGGTTGGATATTTAGTGGTAGGACTTGTCATAGGCTTGAACAAAAAAGGTAGCCGAGATTGAGGAAATTTATAGGTGCATCCTTGGACCTTGAATTTATCTTCTGCCAATCTAGCCAAATTTATTTTTTTTGTACTATTTGGGGTCTCAACATTTTAACCTCAACCCTAATGTTATCCATAAAACTGCTCATAAAATAACTTTGAAAGAAGCCAGCATTTAAACTAGTAGTATGATTGGCTAATTTTTTAAATTGATTTTGATACTCTCGAATAGTTGAAGTTTGTCTAAGTTTAGAAAGAGCTCTTATAAAATCTTCAAACTCACTAGGACCAAAGTGAGTGAGTAGATATTTCTCAAATTCCTACCAAGATAGATTAGGTTTGGCCTTCCTAAGCCATTGAAACTAATGTAAGAAACAATTATCAAACGCATGCAGTGTGGGATATTATGAAGATTGAAATATTTTTTTACCTTATAGATCCACCCCTCAAGATATTTTCCATCAAATTTTGGGAATTCTAATTTAGGCAACCTAAATAAATTATTATTTTATATGTTCTGCTAGTGGTGACTCGTACCTATATCCTATTGATCCTGATGACTCAATATATCTTGTGAGAGGGAATTTGTAGAGACATGATTGTCCAATTCTACCTTCATTTACCTTTATGTCCTAATGATCAAATTTATAGAATCCTATAAATTTTTGAGTTGTCTTCAACTCTTCTAAGCAATTTTTGAATAAGCCCCTAATTATTTTCCTAAATTATCTGCATGCTTAGTAGTTTGCACCTCTAATTATTGTTGTCGAGTACCTAAAGCCATGTCCTAAGAGTTATGACCTATTGTTAATTCTTACTAAAAATAACAATTTTATTTTAGGGGTTACTATTTTTAGTAAGGATCCTAAAATGTAGTTTGGGTGCTATATATCAAAAATATTAGCTTGACTTGTGAAATAAAATATTTGGGACCTTATGGATGAAAGGAGCTCAGGAAAAAATAAGCGAGAACCAATCTTGGACAGGAGGGACATCATCTCAGGATCCTAAACCAGGTAAAATCATAAAATTTGCTACAAGATATGACGTAGGGGAACCAGACTCAAATTTAAAAGATGACAAATCCTCTGGGAAAGAGGAAAAGTCATGGAGAAATGAATCCCTGGATAAACCTGACGGTGATGCCAACAAAGGTGATTCCATTCATGGGCCCTTTCCATATGTATCTTATGCTAAAAATGTCAAGGGAATTAACAAAATATAAAACTCCCCTGAAGGTCATAGCTCTTTATTCTCTATAGGAAAATATTTAGTAATCCCAAAAACCCTTATGGCTTATTATCTATCTTTGAAGAATTATTACCTAATCGGGAATTATTTTGGAGGTATACCAAATATAGAGTCCATTCGAAGATGGGCCATATCCAAGTGTAGAACCTTAGAGAATATAGAAATAATAGCCCTCCCTCTAGGGTTTTTTTAGATTCAACTAAACAACCAAGAGGATGCAAACCGAATCCTAATCTGAGGAACGTGGTTCTATGGAAGGAAAATCCTATTCATCCAAAAATGGGGTGAGGATTTCAATGTCAAAATAGAAAGCATCAGCTTCACATTGATGTGGGTCCACCTTCTAGGCCTACCCATCCATTTTTGGCATGAAGATATCCTAAATGGGATTGGCAGATACATAGGAAAAATTGTGGTCATTGATCCCACCACCAAAGCTCGAACACACATGATTCATGACAGAATATGTCTCAATGCCAACCTATATTATCACCTACCAACTCAGATAAACCTCATTTATGGATCCTATTGTAGATGTCAAGAAATATAATATAAAAATAAATTAGTATTCTACATTGAATGTTAGGCTCAAGGACACCTCAAGACCCAATGCCCATATCTCATACAATAGAAATAAATGGGTAGAAATGCTTGAATAAATGGATCTCAAGATGGTATTCAAGCGAGAATATCTCAGAACCAAAAGGCCAAGTAATCAAATAATGGAAATAACCACCAACTAAAAAATGCATAGAATCCCCTAACAAACAAAGGGAAGCAAATTGTGAATTCAGAACACCTAGGAGACCAAATAAAGGTAAGCTCCATTTTTGCTCACCTCAATCATTTTTATATTCCTTCTATATACACCAATCATGATTCTAAAATAAATGAAGAGTTTCTTCCTCACTCAAATGATGATATCCTTCCTACTAAATATGGGTTCCAACCTTTCCTGCTAAATAAGGTTTCCAGCCCCATCCCCCTTTAATCGATGATTTTACCCCCACTGAAGAGTATTGTCCATCCCTTTCCCCATCCCGATTGGTACCTTCTAACCCTCCCCTAATTCCCACCCTATCCAAGAGTAGTCAAAAAATTCCCCTTTATCCAAATTTGATTTCAATACCAAAAATACCCAAAGATCCAAAAAATACCTTGTGGACTATGAAAGCAACAAAAAAAAGGAAGGCTAAATATACAGGAGAAAAAGAGAAAAGAAAATGTAGAAGATATAGCCAATGGAGTTCAAAATATCTATTCTCATAAATGTTCAATCAACCAAAATATGATTCCAAATTATCCAAACCTCCCTTGCAGCATTCAAAGGGGGGTAATAAAGGAACCAAAGTTTCAAAATGAGAATCCTCTCATGGAATGTGAGAGGGTTCAATAGTGAAACCAAGTAGATACTTATAGGCATTTTAAGGAAAGAAATCAAACCAACTATCTTTATCATGCAAGAAAAAAATTGATCAGAAAAAAGCTCACAAGATTGCCAAAACCATATGGAAAAATAGTGATAATGCTTTGTCCTACCCAAGGCTCATATGGGGGATTAATATGTTTGTGGGATCTGAAGAAGGTGGAGGGTAGATTTATATCATATTTAGATAGAGTAACAAACATATTTTTTCTATAAATACAAGAAATTTTGTTGGATTCTGTCTAATATATATGCCCCCAATAACCCCCACAATAGGAGCTCACTTTGGAATTCCCTAAGACAAATGAGAAATTATTTCAACAACCATCCTTGGATATTAATCAGGGATTTTAATTCCCCCATTTTCCCATTTGACAAAGCAGGAGGTAGCGATATCCCAGTCAAAAGTATCCAAGATTTCCATGATTTCATCACTGATAATGAACTAATAGACATCTAGATCAAAGGAGATCATTTCACCTAGAGCAATAGAAGAATAGGGAACCAACACATTCAAGTTAAACTTGACATATTCCTTTTATCGAGAGAGGCCATTTCCCTCTTTGGTGATGCTTCTCTCAATTCCCTATCTAGAATTGGATCAGATCATTGCCCTCTTCTGTTCAAAGAAAATAAGGCCCCTATCTTCAAGACCCCCTTAAGATTCAAAGCAATGTGGATCCAATACCCTGATATATGAAATCAAATTTCTAAATGGTGGCAACAACAGATAAATGGATCTCCTATATCCCAAGCCTCCCAAAAACTCAGAATGATCAAAGAAAACATCAAAATCTAGAATAGGGAAGTATTCGATAACATTTTTTTAAGTAAAGAAGAAATCACAAACAAACTCAAAATTATAGAACAACAAATTCATAATGGTCAGATGAGCATCCAAATAAAAAATGAGGAAAACAAACTCCTTGCAGAATATCACAATATCATGGCCAAGGAAGAAATTTTCTAAAGACAAAAGTCCAGAGCCTTTTTGCTCAAATAAGGGGATTCAAACACAAAATTTTTCTATGCTTCCACTCTTTTCCACATAAGCTCAAACAAAATTAGGGAACTAAACATAAGTGATGGTACAACAACTAGAGACATCCACAATATTCAAGAATAAGCAGCCAATTTTTTGAAAATATTTTGGGAGCTAGTTCTGTCTATTCCAACCAGGCCCAATATTAGCTCCTATAGAACATTCCCAGTATGGTCACTACCACAGTGAACATAATGCTTATCAAGGACCTTACCAAATATGAAATAAAGCAAGCCCTGTTCACCATGGTACTGAAAAATCCCCATGTCTTGATGGGTCTCCCCTTCATTTCTTTCAAACCTTCTGGGACATCATAAGGGAAGATATTTGCAAAGCTATCAAAAACATGTAGAAATCCGAATCAATCCCAAGAGGTACTAATTCCACTTTCATTGCTTTAATCCTAAAAGGGTCTGACTAAAAATCAATGAATGATTATAGATCCATAATTTTGTGCAATGTAATCTATAAAGTTTTAGACAAAGCAATGACAACAAGGCTTAAAGAGATCGTCCCCCATATTATAGATCTATGTCAGGGTATTTCAGTCAAAGGAATATCTATCAATGATGGCATCATTTCCCTGCATGAGGTCCTTCACTCAACATCCCAAAATAATAAGGTTGCTTTCTTTCTCAAGCTAGAAATCAGCAAAGCTTTTGATAGAGTCAACAGGGATTTTCTCCTCATAGTTCTTCCAAGATTTGGGTTCCATAGGGACTGGATTGACTTAATAAAAGGATGTATTTCAAACCCTTGGTTTTCAATTTTTGTAAATGGATCCACTGTAGTATACTTCTCAAGTGGAAGAGGCATTAGTCAAGGTAACTCCCTCTCCCCCATTCTCTTCAATATGCTTTATGAATATTTGGAAAGAACCCTCAAGAATTATGTTTCAAATGGCACTATTTCAAAAATCCAAGCTTCATCGAATCTAAATCCCCTATCCCATCAATAATTTGTGGATGACACAATCCTTGCCACTCATGTTGTAGTTTTGGAGGCCAAAATGATCAAGTGCATCCTAGACTTATATGAAAATGTTGCAGGGTAAGAAATCAATTATACAAAAAGCAAAATCTTATTCATCAACACTCCCCACCCAAAAAAAGTCAAAATTACCTGAATTATCTAGTGCAACATTGGCAAGTTTCCTACTCATTACTTGGGTTTTCCTTTCTTCACCAACTATCCCAAAGAATCCATGTGGAGTAACGTGAATGAAAGGATAAAAAAAAAGTTGGTAGGTTAGAAAGGGGTACTTCTTTCTCAAGCTGCCAAATCCATCCTCACATAAGCTTACCTTTAAAGTATACCAATATACTTCCTATCCATTTTAAAAGCTTCCATTTCAGTCTACTCAAGAATAGAGCAAATTCAAAAAATATTCCTTTGGGTTGGCTCAGAAGACAAGAAAAATTTTCACTTGGTTGGATGGAAAAAGGTATGCATTCCTAAAATTTAGGAAGGACTAGGCCTTAGAAGAATCAGCAACATGAAAACCACTTTGTTGGTAAAGCAAGCTTGGAAAATATTCATAAAATAAAAATCAAAATGGGTTTCAATCGTCAAAAGAAAGTATCTTCAAAACATAGATATCATGGACAAAAACATCCCAAAGGAAGGATCAACCTTTTGGAAATCGATAATTCAAACTAGGACTCTCATTCAAAAGGGATTAATATGGTAGCTAGGATTATGACTTTCTATAAACTTTTGGATAGACAAATGGATCAGAGATCAAGCTCTAATTGAAGACAATGAAATATCCTCGTTGAAACCCCTTCTATATGTCTCTATAGGTAGCAAGGTGTTGTACTTCATTCAATCAAACAATGGCTCTAAAAAATGGAAAGAACTCAATATCATTACAACTGATGGGAAAATAACCAATGTTGTGTGAATTCTATCCAGCATGTTGAATGCAATAGTGATCTCGATGGATAGAACATATGATCATCCTATTTGGAAAGAAAATGATAGTGGGATGTTTTCTATCAAAAATGCTTATTAGCTCCTTCTCAATTCCCAAAAATTATCTATTCCATTCAACATGATCTGGATTAAACACCTCATTTTCAAAGTAGGGTTTTTCTCCTAGCTCGCCATCCAAAAAAAATCATGTCCATTGATAATCATAAAAAGAGGGATGATGGTTCCTAAAAAATATCACTTATGCATTAAATCTTGGGAATCTATTAATCATTTGTTCATTGAGTGTGAGTTCTCCAGTTATTTTTTGAGCCATGTTTTATCTATGTTCCACTTAAAGTGGGTCCAACCCAATTTCCTAATCAAGTTCTTCATTCAGTGGCCCAACCCTTTCAAAAATTCTAGCCTACATGACTTGTGGAAAAGCTACCTTCACCACTTCCTATGGTAGGTTTGGCTCAAAAGTAATAGCAAAGTGTTCTCTAATTTTCCCAAGGACCCTAAAACCATTGCCAACAAAGCCATTAGCTTTGCCATAGAGAATTCATAGCTTTTTCCCTATCCCAAACCCCCTGATCTGGGAATAGAACTCAACATTTTTATCAACCTCAACATTCCTATGGGAGTCAGTTCATCCCCATCCATTCCCTATACCAAAAAGTATATTTCTTGGAAACCTCCCCCAGAAGGATGGCTCAAGCTCAACTATGATGGCACTTCCAAAGGAAATCCAGGAATGGTAGGTGTTGGAGGTCTTATCAGAAATCATAGGGGTAAATTTTGGTTGCCTTTTCTAAAAACTTAGGAAATAAAACCATGTTTCTAAATCTCATGCACTCTAGAGAGGGTTAAGCATCATCAAAAATTATAAATGGAATTTTGAAATTGAAGGGGATTACCTCAATGTAACAAACTATATAAACAACAACAAAACCCCTTTGTGGAGTGTTAGAAATGCCATAAAAGAGGCCAAAAATATGATCCAAATTCAACTCAATGTCATCTATTGACACATGTACCATGAAGCTAGCAAGACAACTGACCTTCTTTCCAACAAATGATTTCGATAAAACTCTCTGATTATTTGGGACAGGAATATTCCTCAAGATATCATCGATGAAGCTAAAAATGATTGGTCAAGTCATGGGCTCATCTGATCACCCTCTTCCCCCTCTTCATTGGTCCTCTTCACCACCCCTTTTGCCATACCCACTCATTTTTCTTCAATTCTATACTGGTTGGATTTCCACCACCACCAATCCCTCTCCCCGATTACTTGTTTCAATGCTCCTCTAGAGAGTGTTTTTTCAAAGCTATCTATTTTAAAGATAACTTTGGTTTGGTCTTAAAAATATTCATTCTCAAGTCACATGAACAAATTGTCTCCATAATTTGTAAATCAAGTCCAAATACTCCTTTGGTGCTCCCACTGATTCCAATTATGGTGGGTATCAAGAGGGTTCACCTTCCATCACCGATCCTAGTTAGAAATAAATGTTCTCCTCCATCAAATCCATCAAGAAATTTGTGCATGGCCTTCTTAGAGAGGGTTCGATCAGGATTAACTCAAGTGGATACACATGAGTGAGGTGCATCATTTCCAATTTAAGTGCGATAACACCACTTTGATTGCTAATTATGAAGGACCTTCCTAAAGAATCTTCAACCAATGCATCAATGCCAACTGTACTGAACTCTAGATTTTTGGTATTTGTAAAAACTCTTCCCAAATGGTTTTAACCAGCTCCTCTCACAATAGTTTCATACCCTTTGAACTCAAAAATCCTATCTTTTAGTCTCCCATCCTAATAATTTTTTAATACCCAGTCAAGCATCTCCCCATGGAATTTATGGAACCCTATGATTTCCAAATTGATCCCTTGTCCCTGTCATTATTTGAAGCTCAGGGATTCATACCTTTCTTTAAGAAATTTAGAGGGGTTGAGGCAGATATTATCAATGAATTCATGAACTCATGGAACAATGGCAATGTGAAGGTTTTAAACCTTCATTTTTAAGTAATGGCAGAGATGTTAGCAAAGTTTACAAAGTTGACAGTTGTTGGTTGCATCATTCACAAGGACAAGCACAACTGGGATCTAGAGCTTGAAGGTTTTCCCAACCACTCCAAGATTTTCAAATGGAAAGGTATTGCTCTTGAACATGAGTCCCTCCCTTCACCCTAACCCTCTCTATTAGTACCTATTTTATAGTATGTTACTGTAGATGATCCATCCAAGCCTCTCCTTAGTTTTCACCTTGCTTTGGTAAACCATTTGAGAGGTTTCAAACCCATCAACATTCTTGATTTCCTCTATCGCTCGATAAGGCTATCCATTCATTATGCCCATAAGAGAAAATTTCCAAAAACCCCACCCATCAAGGCTTGTTTGCTATTCTATACTATCATACCTGAGCCAAAATTTTGCCCATCGTCGTTCCTCCTTCAATCCAATATGCCTTAGTATCCTTCCACTTTAAGCCCTTCCCACTCTCTCCCTAAGGACCCCATGGAGTCTAAAGTGTCCCTTGAGTTTCATATCCTGCAAAAATCAAGGCTTTAGCAACCACTATCTCTAAGTCTCTATCCTCCAAAAGGAAGATTAAATTGGAGAAAAGTACCACCTAGACCCGTATATTATCCCGTATCAAAAAATCAAATAAGGAAACAAGAAAAAATTCCTTGGAGTGCATTTTTTATGATAATAGTGGTATCTCAAATTATGTCTCAAACATCCATAGAAAAATTTCCAATACCATCATCAATAGCATCATCAACACCTCGAAGAGCATTAGTGGGAATCTGAAGAAGCTAATCAAGAACACTACAAAGAGCAACTTACCAAAGGAGGACATAAAATATGCATGACGGAGGGCCTACGTGGGTATGTTTAGTTTTTTGGGATGTTATATCTTGGTGGGTTTTTGGATGTAATGCATCCCCTACATGGGATTGTTTTGATATGTGTTCATGATTTTCCCTGGATGGGTACTAATATTTTTAGCTTCTCTTGTACGTCTAGGAATATTTCTCCTTTTGTAGTATTAGCGGTTTTCCCAGCTAAGGCTAGTTTTTCTTCTTCTATGATGTTGTAGTCAAATTTTTGTAAGTCTTGAAATGCATGGATTTGGTTTTATTCCAGTCTATGTATTCCCTACGTGGTTTCCCTGATGGCATCTATGGTTATGACTGCTAGCGCATATTAATGAAAGTTGATGTATTTTGTTTTGGGATCCAGTTAAAACCCACATAATACAAGTACTCTAATTACAAAAAAATAATGATCAACTTGAAAAGGTGATTTTAATAGACTAGGTCCCATGAAAATATTTTTCAGCACTCCTAAAAAAGTTCATGAAGGCTATATACCAAACTAGTCATCTCGATGAGATAATCGCAATAAACTATATACTACAACATTGGTTTTGGACACCCTAAAATTATTTTAGGGGTGTGTTTTCTTTGAGTGTTGTCGATTTTTCCTCTTGGAGGCTTTGTTCTCTCAAAAATTTTGTTTTTGTGTTGACCAACCTCTTATGATACTTTGTACTGCCTATTTTGACTACTGATATTATTCAATCAATCCTGACACTATGATGTCAACTATCTGGTCTAGCTTTGATCTGACTGCTGAGATTGTCAACCGATCCTAACACTGCTCTATCAACTGTCTAGTCTAACTTTGTCATGGGCTATTCCATATCTATTTTAAATTTTTACTATCATAAGTAACTATTACTGATAGGGAAAACTCACAACCTTATATTAACTATTACTGACTAAATATTCTAATTGTTATTGACAGTAACCATCATATTCCCATTGTTTCTAATTGATAGTTTTTGCCCTAACTGTTATGTTCCTCTATAATTTCTTTTGACTATTTTTATGCAGTAATTCTAGAATAGGGATGTCTTCTTCGTAAGCTCATTTTCTATGGTAGGGTTATGGTCACAGGTTCAATATTCACAAAACATAATTTTTTGTTTGAAGATTAATATTCAACACAACAAGGTACTATAATCCAAGGTGTATGTACTTCCCATAGGTCCTTTGTTATACCATAGTGACGAACGATAGTGCTTAGACCAATATTTTAGGCCACTATTTAGGGAGGATTTCACACATACCCTTGAGCACATACCTGCCTCTTTTTCAGTACAGGAGAGTGATATTTTTTGATGCTATGTTTGATGTACTATGGATAACACAAGGATAAAAATATTCCTAAGAGATAAAGGTTTCTCCTAATCCTAGGGGGTCTCCTGATATACCTGAAGATACATTGAATCTCAATTTCATAAATAGGTGTTGTTTGAGGCCTGGGTATTGGAGCCTAATTGCCACTTAATTCACTAGATACTTTATGGGTAATATAGCTTAGCTAATAATGATAGCTACTTTGTGATATTTTAAAACCCCTGGAATAGGGTTTCTAACCTAATAAACTAATGAAAAAAATGAAGGTTGAATTTTTTGGTGCTCTTTTTTATAAAAATAAAGAAACTGGAAAAACACAAAAACATAAAATCTTATACCTAACAGTCAAAATGGCAAAAATTATCATAGTCACAATATAACACAACCCTAGAAAGTGCTTCAATACCACTTTTTAAGAACCTTCTCATTAAAATCAGCACAATCACAAAAAAAATTGCAATAAAATGTAAATGCATGAAACATAAGATATTGTAATATGAATTATATGTGCAAAAATGAATTCAAAAAGTAACACAAGATCACAAGCCACTTTAAGGGGTAAACCTCCTTCAATAATTTCATTAAACTATTAAAAAAGATACATTCATTCCTACCCCTCATAGTTTTAAAGACTTCGTCTCTCTACCTAACGCTCAAGGTTGGCTTACATGCAAAATGTCACTCAAGCTAGAATCTTCTACCAACAAAACAATTACATATAATGGCACCACTTTTCTAGGCACTTCTAATACCACAAAATATTAAAAAATTACAAAATATTGGCATGGATGTCCCCCATGTTAAGAAAATATTATTACAACATAGTGTTAGGAAGGGGTCATAATTGTAAACCTTGTAAAAGATATTTTTATAATTTTTGTATTTGTAAGGGTTGATGGCACACTTAAAAGCATCACATACCTAGGTATAAATACCCCTTATCACTAAAAACTTTGTTATTTGTTAAAGTGTAATTTGATTTTCTTTTGTAAAAATCATTTGATGTCCATGGACACCCCATTATATTATATGTTGTTTTTCATGTTGTGTATTTTTTATTAATATATACTAAGTGATGTTTTATTCCATACATTTCTATAAGTTATTATGAAATCTAACATGGTATTAGAGCAAGTATGAATCTTCAATTTTCAATTGCTTTTTTTAACAGGATTTTCCTTTTCAAACTTCTCTTGAGGATAATTTTGTTAGGGTTAGTGAAGAATATTTTTGTAATGTCAATGATGTAATCTAGAAAAGGATTTTTGATAAAACCCCAAGAGAAATTGGGTCGTGAGGATCTTATTGGATTTAGTAGTTTTGTTCCAATGGAAATACTCATTGATAGGTTCATATTTCCTCTCATTAAAACTCAATATTATTTATTTATTTTTTTACTAGACTGATGCCCTAGTTTCATGATTGAGTTTTTTAAAAACCTCATTTGTCTTTTACAAAATTTTCAAAAACATTTGACTTTTGTTGTCCAATAGCAGAACTACTAAATCATGAAACTATGGCATCAGTCTAGTAAATTTTAGAGTAGACTACTTAGCCACCATGAAATAAGAAAATAAGAGGTTGAATTCTTTTAGATAGAACCTTGGTGTTAGGGATTATGTGCTTAGCAAAGACCTTTAAGGTGCTTGACAAAGTTGTAAAAATGGTCTAGCAATATTTTGGCTACATAGGCATGAGAAGAGGGCATGATTGGTTATGTTTGATAAAATTATTATGTAGAGAAAATTGTAATAGATATAGATGAACCATCAATATTTTTGGATTCTTTACAAAATTCTAATGAGGTTGTAGATCAACTTGTTTCACCATTTTACCTCTAGGTACTCCAAATTGTGCTTGAAAATTACATGCCTTTCCCTCTATTTTTTTTTTTAGAATTAGAAAAGAACATTTTGGCAAATATTACATGGAAAATGAAAAAAGGTAACACATGGGTATGCTTGTGTCATCCTGACGTAGGCTTGCATCAACGACGTTCAAGGTGGGAAAAGGAAATAATTTATTTAATTTTAAAATTAAACCCCCTCATTCTCCTCCCAAGATTGACACTTGGAAAGGTGGCTAGTAGGAGGTACTTAAAACCCTTGCCCATGAGATGTCATAGGTTCAAACCTCCTTTTAATGATGACATCAACATGCACACAATTTAGAAAAAGAATGATGTCATCATTGATGACATTGTAGTTGATAATGATGTGGCACCCCTTTTGCATAGGATTAATAACATGGTAGGTCTATATGGTTTTCATTTGGTAGAGATAAGGTGGCACCAGATGCATGGATTCCAAGGCAATATGTACAATTTATATGATTGACATGGTATTCCATACAAGCAATATGGTAAGAAGTGCATAAATCCTTAGGCAACACATAGCAATTGATGTGGCAATTGAGGCATGTGATACAAGACAATATATGGTAGCTTGTTAGGATGGAGATGTGGTATAGATACCTAGGTGACATATGGAAAATGTTGATGTTAGGATCTCATCCTAACCCTTAATGTAATAACTTCCCTAATGTAATAATTCCTAGTGAACGTGGGTAGTACCCATGATTAATATTTTGTAATGTTCTAAGTTTTATCTTAGGTAGTGCCTATGACAAATGGCACCCTTTTTATGTAACACATGGTAGATAGGTGGCATTATGCATGTAATTCGGGTGGCATTATGCATGTAATTCGGGTGGCATTGTGCATGTAATTCAAAGTGGCACTATGCATGTAATTTGGGTGGCATTATGAATGTAATCCAGGTGGCATTTTGCATGTAAGCCAACCTTGGAAGGAAACTCCTTAAATACCCGAAAAGGCACCAATGTAACTATCTTTTGCAAAATTAATGAAGTATTGAAGGAGGTTGCCCCCTCGAAGAGGCCTGCGATTCAATCCTATTGTGAGATTGTTCTTTATGCAAATTTTTGTTATATTAATGTGATGTTTATGTGAGTTATTTCCAAGCAATTGTGTGAGAGTGTGTTATTTGAGTTTATTTTATAGCAGGATCCTAACAAGTGGTATCAGAGCGCTTTCCAAGGCCAAGTTTTGCTGCAACTACAACGATTCTTGCCATCCAATCCGCCTGTTAGGTATAAATTCCGTGTGTTTTTTCCATTCTGTTGTTCCTTATTAAAAAAATCCAAAAAAAAAATACAGTGTTTTTTTTTTTTTCCAGACCAGAAACAAAAAAATATATTGTTAGTTGAGTAGGTAGAAACCCTGTATCGGGGGTTTTAAAATATCGTGAAGGATCTGTCGTTATTGGCTAAGCTAGATAGCCCATAAAGCATCTAGTGAAGTGAGGGGCGATCAGGCTCCAATACCCAGGCCTCAGATAGAACTCGCGCACGGACTTGAGCTCCCACGTATCTTCGGGTATATCGGGAGACCATCTAGGATTAAAAAAACTTTTAGCCATTAGGAAGATCTTCGGCCTTGTATTACTCATAGTCTACGGGACACAACATCTTGGACGATTACCCTCCCGTATTGTCAGAGAGGCAGGTAGTGTGCTTAAGGGTATGTGTGGAATCCTCCTTGAGTAGTGGCCTAAAATATTGGTCCGAGCACTATTGTTCGTCACTATCGGTATATTAGAGGGCCTATGGGTGGTACATACTCCTATACTTAGCATTCCCTGGTTCTGTTAAAACTTCAACCTGTAAAAAATGCCAAAAAATAAAAATAAATAAATAACAATAAAAATCCAAACCTCCCTATTCGTAAACCTGCATTTCAAAAGTGAGCATATGAGAAAGGAGTCCTCTACTAAAAAAATAATAGAAGGGACATGCATTCGGGATAAGCCATGAGGGTGACACTTAAGCTGACAGTTTGGAGAATAACAGTAAAATTCTGATGGCGATCCACGATCGAGTCGATCGAGTCGAGAGAGGTCGGCACGGTCGGGCGAGAATTCACGGTCTTCGAGGTCGGAAACAGAACTGTCATATCAGTCACCTGCAAAATACAAAGAATCTTGAGTGTGAAACACGGCCAGTTATAGATAGTGCTCTAGTACCCAACTTTTGCTCAGTAGCTCAGAATTAAAAACTGTAAACACCGTTAGACTCAGCAAAACAGGAGAGTCTGGGGTGTCAAAAAGTAGTGTTGAGAGATATAGCTCATTGTGACCACCTCCTTCAGCTGATCATTTTGATATATAGCACCCAAGCACTTTTTTGGGCACTTACTAAAAATAGTAAATCCAAAAAAAATCAATTCTATTTTTAGTAACTGGTCACAAAGGTCTAAAAAATGGCCCAGGGTACCCGTGGACACCAGAAAGAAATAGAACACTTGGAATCCCTCACAAAATCCATTGAGAACTTGAACTCGGATTTTCACTCCATAAGGGAAGAAGTCCAAGGTCTTCGCCTAGAGCATGAGGCCACTAGCAACCGCCGAGAAGAAGCACTGACAGAAGTGGATAGTAAACTGAGAAGAGAACCACCCAAATCAGAATACCAAGCTGAGAGTTCTACAAGGAATCGTGACCATGATCCATCCTTTAGAATGCCCAAATTGGACTTTCCCAAATTTAGTGGGAAGGATGTTGATGGGTGGCTATGTCGGGTTGACCAATTCTTTCGACTTCATAATGTACCCATATTTCATCGAGTCCAGATGGCTTCCTTTAACTTGGAATCTGAGGCTCTACACTGGTTCCAATGGTTGCGTCTTGCCTACCCAAATATCTCTTGGGAGGATTTTGAATCCCAACTACTCACTCGATTTGGTCCTAGTGAGTTTGAAGACTTTACAGGAGCCTTGACCAAACTGCAACAAATAGGGTCAGTCCGAGAGTACCAAGCCCAATTTGAAAAATTGGCCAATAGGACAAGAGGATTGAGTGAAGGGTTCTTCCAGAGTTGTTATATCAGTGGGTTGAAGATGGAACTCCAAGCGGAGGTAAAAATGTTGAAACCACGAACTATGATGGAAGCTATCAGTTTGGCCCGTTTGGCCGAATCTAAACTCTCTGCCCAAAGACACCCATCAAAGTTTCCTCAAAATAGACCTTCATTTCCTCCTAGAGGCCAACACCTAGATGATAATAAACCGGCTGCACCCAAGCGCCTCACCACCGAAGAGATGGATGCACGTCGTGCCCAAGGATTATGCTACAATTGTGATGAAAAGTTTTTCAAAGGGCATAAGTGTGCACACAAAAAATTGTTCTTGATAGATGTTGAAGAACTTGATACCATTGACGAGAGTGATGAGGATGAGGACCCTCCAGAACCACCTCCTCCACAAGGAGAAGTGAAACAGGAACCTAAGACAGCAATTACAATCCATGCCCTTGCAGACATTACTACTCCTCAAACCATGAAGGTTACAGGATTTTTCAAGGGCCAACGTCTTTCCATCCTTCTGGATTCAGGAAGCATGCACAACTTCATTGACCCTAGAATTGCTCAACGGGCAAATTGCTATATCCACACTTGTAATTCCTTTGAGGTCATGGTAGCCAATGGGGGAACCTTACCTTGTAAAGGAAAGTGTCGCAATGTTAAAATCAAGATAGGGGACTATGAACTCAAGCGGGACATGTTTGCCCTCCAGTTGGGTGGATGTGATATTATTTTGGGATCCCAATGGTTGAGTACGTTGGGCACTATCAGTTGGAACTTTGTTGAACTCTGGATGCAGTTCTTCCAGAACGGACAAACACACATCATCAAGGGTTCCCCGGTAAGAACACCTCAAATTATCAGTTCAAACGGCATGGAGAAATTGCTAAAAAAATCATCACGTGGGGTCATTGCACAACTATTCTCCATCCAACCATCCACATCTCCAATGGGTGAAATCCCACAAGACATGCAACAGATTCTCCACAAACAAGAGGCCATATTTTCAAAACCAACCACACTACCACCACATCGCTCTCACGACCATGCCATTCCATTATTGCCGGATAGTACACCTCCCAATGCCAGACCACCTTATGAGCGACTCAAGCGCACCTTATTTTGGAAATGTAGGAAACAGGACATTCACTCTTTGGTGGCAGACTGCGACACAGGTCAAAGGATGAAAGGAGAAACAGTGCGCTCTCTGGGCACTCTTCCACCATTGCCGATATCGGATCAGATGTGGACTGACATCTCTATGGACTTCATAGAAGGGCTACCTAAATCTAGAGGCAAGTCTATTATTTTCATGGTAGTGGACCGCCTTTCAAAGTATGCTCACTTTTGTGCCCTAACCCATCCTTACACAACATTCACTATTGCCCAAATTTTTCTTGACTCCATATTTCGCCTTCATGGCATGCCAACCTCCATTGTATCTGATCGTGATCCCACCTTTACTAGCAATTTGTGGCAAGAGTTGTTTAAGTTGCAGGGGACTCAACTCAAAATGAGTTTAGCCTACCATCCGCAAATGGAGGTTCAAACAGAGGTTGTTAATAAATGCTTGGAAACTTACCCTTGCTGCTTTGCCTCCGATCATCCTACTCATTGGGAAAAATGGCTTCTTTGGCCGAATGGTGGTAAAACACTTCCTATCATACCACCACCAAACTCACACCGTTTGAGGCAGTTTACGGGTGCCCTCCACTCACACCTTCCTCCTACCTTTCGGGCAGCTCCAAGGTACAGGTTCCATCAACACTCCCCAAATTGGATGAAGAAGGCTCCATCTTACTTGCACCAAAGCAGCTGCTGGATCGTCGAACTCGCACTCTGCGCAACCGTACCATTACAGAGGTCCTGGTTCAGTGGCGTGGACTTCAACTTGAGGATGCTACATGGGAGTCTCTCCATCAACTCCAACAACAGTTCCTCATTTTCAGCTTTGAGGACAAAGCTTCTTCAAGGAGAAGGGCATGTTAGGATCTCATCCTAACCCTTAATGTAATAACTTCCCTAATGTAATAATTCCTAGTGAACGTGGGTAGTACCCATGATTAATATTTTGTAATGTTCTAAGTTTTAGCTTAGGTAGTGCCTATGACAAATGGCACCCTTTTTATGTAACACATGGTAGATAGGTGGCATTATGCATGTAATTCGGGTGGCATTGTGCATGTAATTCGGGTGGCATTGTGCATGTAATTCAAAGTGGCACTATGCATGTAATTTGGGTGGCATTATGCATGTAATCCAGGTGGCATTTTGCATGTAAGCCAACCTTGGAAGGAAACTCCTTAAATACCCGAAAAGGCACCAATGTAACTATCTTTTGCAAAATTAATGAAGTATTGAAGGAGGTTGCCCCCTCGAAGAGGCCTGCGATTCAGTCCTATTGTGAGATTGTTCTTTATGCAAATTTCTGTTATATTAATGTGATGTTTATGTGAGTTATTTCCAAGCAATTGTGTGAGAGTGTGTTATTTGAGTTTATTTTATAGTAGGATCCTAACAGTTGATGCAAAGGTTTATATGATGTGCTTTGATTGGGTCAACGTGGTAGTTTGTATAGTGGTCAATGTGGTAGACCATAATTCAATAGGCATCTATAAATATGGTATTGGTGAATCACATTTTGCAAATTCATCAAACTTAACAAGTAGATCATATAGTTAGTAATAGAATTGGCAATGCATAGATTTTAGAGCAAATCATATAACAATAACTTGTGTAGCATGGTTTATAAATAAGATAATAAACTAGATTATGATAAGTGGCATCACATGGTTTGTTGGTACATTACACAATTAGCACATAGTAAGCACCTCCTTAGCCAGTCATGTATCAACACATGAAAACCTCTCATTCACTATATAGGTACTAAATTTATTTTTGTAATTTATCAATGTTTTGGAGGTAATTTTATGATTTTGGGGTCAAACTTTGGAGGGCCCTAAATTTTGCATATGGAAGTATTTTGAATCTTTTTTTCAAATTGCACAATTTTTTGACCTCTCTACATTGGTAGCATTGATTTTGGTTACAACTATATAGATTTTTTTTTATTTTTAGCAAAATAAGTATCATCATGTGCCTTTTTTGAGTGGACCTACTATTCCACATGGAAGATCAAGATTGAAGATACTCTTCAATATTATGAACATCCTTGCTCATCCACATAAATTATTACAATTTGCAAAAATATTAAATAACAACCATAATATATAGTCCACATAAATTAAAACAATAAAGATATGCAAATTACTCCATGCTTTCAATTTATAATTCAAACCCTTAAGATAGGGCAACACCGTACAATGCTCCTTATTGGAAGGAAGTCACTCCTTAATATATATCAATATAATATCCCAACTATACAATATTCTTCTTCCCCTTATAAATATTTTGCCCACATTATATAATACCCAACTACCTACCACTACCACTTATCCACACATTTGGCATAATTACATGTAATATACTATTATAATATTAATTTAATATTATTATATTAAATTCCAATCTTAGGTACTTAACATTTTATTCCCCTTACAAAATATTTCATCCTCAAAATATAAGAAAAGACTAAATAATATGGTTTTTTGAGCCTTGTGAACTCATACCAATCACGACCATCCATCCATACCAATAAAAATCTGAGGTCTTTGATGATGTCGATATGTCATTCTGCTATTTAAACATTTGTAAGTAATCCTTTGGTTCCATGAATTGGAGGTATATTTCCGCTATCAATAAATATCACTTCTTCATCCATACTTGCGTCCATTTACAATTCATAGCATATATAAAGTTTTGGATATTTTTTTCTATGTATCTCCCTCATAGTTCTATTTATTTAAACCCTATCTCCATGTTTATTTCCTTTTAGTATGGTGTGGATGGTGATATATTCCAACCTTAGTCTAATGTTCTAATCTTTTTGACTCTTCAACATCTATTTTATGCTCTATTTTCATTCTTACATATTTGGGTTTGTTCTTGGATTTTGATTTTGATTCTTTCTTGATATCTGTTATTGCCTCCTCCTTAGACTCTATTTTATGTTCTTCTACTTCTTCAGTTTGTTTCCTCATAATATATTCTTTGTTTTCCCCTATTCCTTGCTACTTGAGTTGGTAAATATCTTGCAATGTTATCTTCTTTTTTCTAAACCATAACCTTATAAATTTATTCTGCACATTAATATTAGCAGTATCCAAGGTTTCCAACCAAGGATATCCAAGAACAATATCCATTCATATCAATGACATGAAAATTTACATGCAAAATGTACTTATCCATAGAAAGCTTCAAGTCTTCAAAATTTTGAAATGTCTCTTCTTGAAATTATCCTTCTTTGATATTATTTGTTGGAACCTATAAACTATAAGACATGTCCCTACTGATGAAGTTATGCTTGCTACTAAGATTTACGAAAGCAATAATTTTTTTCTTTTGAATGCAATTATAAACCTACAAAATAAAATGTTTAGATTTAAAAAAATATTTTTGAAAAATGTTTAACTTATCTAACATCCAAGCTATGCTTCCTTTAGTCTATACACTACCATCCTTCCCTTTCCATTTTTTCAATTTCTCGTAAATTAACTCTTAATATTATTTTGTTCCTTCTAAGGCTTGTTTAGTTATTTTAGATAGCTTGTGAATGTATTATTCAAACTAGCTATCTTTTCATAATTTTTATCAAATTCCCATTTGCTTTTAAATGCTTGCTTTGTTTCTTCCCAAGTTAGTTGATAATTATGGGTAGTAATAAAACTATGAAGCCAAGGTTAAGATTCTCCTTCACATTATTGAATACACCAATAGACCAAAATACAATTAGTAGAATACATGGATTAAAATTACCTCCACCATTCGTTAGCATCAATATCATCCCTTCTAGTGAATAATGGCAACTCCATGGCCTCAAATCCTAAAAATTTTAAAACTTGGATTTTCAAAAATAAAATTCCTCAAGTCTCATGTTCCTTTCAATTAAAAAATTAAATTTGTAGATTTTTTCCAAAATAAGATAAACTGCAACTGATTCATTTATGTTGATGAATAGATGTCTACACTCAACTAGCAACTATTATCGGCTTGTAGATTTTTTTATTTTTTTATTTGGGTTGATAATAGCTTGTGGACTCTATATTTTATGCACTTAGTCTAAAAACTATTAATATCCTATAGACTCCATACATCTTGCAACTTATAAAGTCTTGCTCTGTAAACTTTTTCTCTTTTTTAATGACTTGTGGACTATTTTTTTATTTTTTATTTAGGCTGATAATGGCCTATGGACTATGTAAGTTTGCACTCAGCCTAACAATTATTAGTAACATATAGACTATGTGCTTCTTATAACTAATAATATCCTGCTCTATGGACTTTGACTCTCTTTTTTTAATTTATTTATACTCAACTTAACATTTATTAATAGGTTGCAGACTGTGTACTATCAACAACTGATAACAACCTACTTTGTGGATCTTTTTTGGATTGCTATCAAATTATATATTTTTTTAAACACTACCCAATTTTAGACTGGGTATTTCTACACTCAAAGTAGCAACTGATAATGGCCTCCTCTATAGACTATTTTTTTTAATAATAATGACTTGCTTTGTAGATTGGGTATTTTTTGTACTTAGACTAGCACTATTAATAGTTTGCTTTGTAGACTTTTTTTGTCAAACTACTACCAACTACATAATGGTTATTTTTTGTATTCACTTACAATTGTTTGCTTTGTTAAATTTGTGGAACTATTGTAGACTATGTAAATTGTGTAGAGACTATTGTTGAAGTTGTTGATGACTGTATGGCACTTCCATGGAAATTTTATCAGTAAAATAGGCCTTGGACTTTAGCTTCCTAGTGGCTTAAGGAAAAATCTCATTGGCCACAAAGGTTGTCTAAGTGAGTACCACTCTTTGAATACCAACAATATTTCCCTAGGGAATGTAGGTGACAAATCTACCCCGTAGAAGAACAAAATTAGTGTGTATAAATTGCAAGTTTTTGGTAAAGGTTTTGGGCAATTTTGACTAAGTATTATAAAACACAATATAAATGAATTGATGTGTAATTAATATAAAATGAAAATTAGGCTTAAATGAAATTAGACACCAAATTCGCCAAAATGAGGAAAATGAAAGCGAAATTGAATTTCATAAAAAATAAAAAGTAACTTTAGGATAATTAAGGGTGCATGTTACACAATGGTTGTAGGGTGGTAATTTTGAATAATGCATTTGTTAGCTTTTGATGAAGTATGCTATGGGAAATGGCAATCACAGAATTAAGAAAATATGAAGGAGAGTAATTTCAAAATATGATTCAAGTATACTATAAATAGAAATGAAGAAAATAATACAATGCAACTATAGAGGAAATGAGCACTCCATGAATATATGCTAAAGGACTGCATTGTACTCCATTACTAATGGAGTTTACCTTCTACTCTACTACTACCTACTATGATATGTAATAACTTACTATGAGGTCCTTTATATAGGAATATGGGTTCCTTGGCCAACACTCTACCTAGTTGTACAAGGGAACACCTTGCAAATTTACAACTTGCACATTGGCACTTGTGCATTTATTAATAACTAGCTAAATTCTGCATAAAGTAATATCCTACTCTAACTATGTACCAAAGGTGGTACATTTACATGACCCAAATGATGTAATATATTCTAACACCCCCTTGTATTACATTATTTGGGTATTGAAGACTTTAGTCTTCAATATGGATCTTCTTTCATTTGATACTAGAATTTGTATCCTTCTTCATTGCCTATTGTAATCTTATCAAGTAAGCAGTTACTATCTTTATACAAGATAAAGAAAGATGTGATTGAGGGTTATTCTAACTTTCCAACTTGAATATGTCTATCTGGTTCAGTATTTGTTTTTTCTTCTCTATTCATATCTTCATTGTTCTATTCTTTCCTACTAAGTATTTTCTTTCTCTTCCTCCTTCTTCCATGATTTTTCTTTGATGCTAATGGAATCTCTATTTCATGATTATTTAGTCTATTATCACACTAATATTTTTTTTTTTTTCTAATTTGCTTCATTTTTTGAGCAAGTACAAAAATGATTAATGATAGATAAATCATCAAACATTCTTATGATGTGAATATAACTATTTTTTATGAATTCCACTATGCTTTGAAGAGATTTTCATGAAGATAACTGATTAATACTATAATTTTTCCTTCTTTTGCCTCTTTAAGAAATAAGGATAATCGCTCTTTATCATTTGTTGATAGATTCTCATATCCTTAATGGTATCTATCAAATTTTGGGAATACATTTCCACTTCATGAAATAGTTCATTATTATTAAAAGCATTTCTTAATATTTCATCCATAATCTTGATATCAATCACTATAGTTTTTCTAGCTCTTAAATCCTTTGTAGTAGTCTACCTTATTACTCCCTAGTGATTTAAGTTTAGAATTAAGCTAGAAGGTTTTGATATGTAGTATTATTTTTGCTTCCTTACTGGTTAAATTTTTAGAATACTATATCTATATCTATATTTGGCATATTTGGTGGAGGGTGTGGAAACAATCTTGTTCTCATACCTCTTCTCTTGTTGAGTTCTAGAGGAGTTTAGGAAGACCTCTTGCTAAGGATTTCTTTCTTCAAGTTGCATGGAGTATTGGGCCCTCATGTATTATATGGTAGATTTGGTTGGAAAGAAATCAAAGAATTTTTCAAAGTAGGAAGTTAATTGTTTATCAGACTTGGTAGAGGATTATTGGTATGATCCAAGAAACTTTTTCTTCTAAATTTCAGATCAGTCTTCCTTTGGAGTAGTCTAATATTCTGATGATGCAAGATCTGGGTTTAGTGGAGAATGACCCTCATCCTTCTATATCAGTCAGGAGGAGAGGCCTTACTAAAAAAGTATAGATATATGGCATATGGCATCCTCCACCTCAGGGGGTGTTTAATATTAATATTGATGGCTCTTCCATAGGGAATCCTAGGCATGCAAGTATTGGTGGTGTTGGGAGAGATAGCAGTGGTGTAATTTTTTTCATTTTTTCCTATTAAATAGGGAAGCTGACTAATAATTATATGAAGACCCTTGCTATTTGTATTGCTTTGAAAAAATGTTATGCTCTAGGATGGCGGAAGATAATCTGAGTCGAACTCTCAGATTATTATTAATTTATTGAAGACTCATAATATTTCTAATGTTCATTGGCAGCTAGTGATAGTAGCTCAGAAGATCTTTCAAATATGTCGGTATCTGGAGTTTATTTATTTTGTTCATATTTCTAGGGAATGGAATGGTGTGGTTGATTTCTTGTCAAAATGGGCTTTTGATTTTTAGGAAGACTAGAATATTAGAGAATGGGATCAGCTTCCATTGGATGGTTCTCAACATCTTGCTAAGTTACTTTCTGTGGATATGACTGGTTGAGGCTGTTGTTTGTTGGATGTTTTCTGGGTGGGTGCTCGGTGGTATTGGGGGTTTCTTTGTTTTGGCCCTTGTAAGGGTTATTGTTATGGGATTATTTGGTTCTTGTAAAGATTTTTGATTCAATAATTTTTTACCATTTACAAAAAAAAAGTAAATTAATAAAACCTATATTGTATTTAGGTTTTATTTTTGTAGGATTCCTTATGTCTCCCTAGTTGTTAGATTATGCTATATGATTGATAAAGTGCTTTTGGAATTAATAGTTCAATATTGAGTTGATTTTGTAATGTTTTTTAAGTAACAATAATCAAATTTTATTACACCTTATTTTTCCTATTGAACTAAGCACTTTCTAACTTGAAGAAGTTCTTAAAGTTGGATTTCTTTTACCCCTTTAATGTTTTTTTTTTGGTAGATTAAAAGTGGGTTTTTATCAAGGATCCCAAAACCTTATTACAATGGAATAGATTGCATCAAAGCACATCAAATTAAATCAAGGCAAGGACAACAAAAAGGAAAAAATAAGGAGCACGTAATAGGACCAAAAAGGAAGGTGCCATCCTTTGCACCATAGAAAGGCACTTTCATTTGTGCCAGAGGAAAATTTCTTCCATTGCACCAAAGGAAAAATAGGCAGGAAGGGAAGGCTCTCCAGAAACCAAATTTGAATCAAAAGGCGCCAAACAAAATTTTGAAGCTCACAAAGGGAAAGAGAAAGTGCTAGACCACCCCAACCACTAAATGACAATTTAAACCTTTCCCAAAGGCGATAAAATAAACAAAGCCATAAATTAAAAAATTGAAACAACACAAGGGTAGGAAAACCAGGAACCACCCTTGGGAAATAGAGAACTGAATGAAAAAAGCATCCCACATAGGGGAGCCCTAGTAGAAACATAGAAGGAACAAAATCCTGTAAAATAGAACTATAGTGGTTCAGCAGCAAAGGAACACCCCAGGCCATAGGGTCCTTTAGTAGAAAAGGAAGCCTTCGAGAACACCTACCTAGCAAAGGAAGCAGCAGCAATAAAACAACACTTCTAAAGTAAAGGACGAGAAAGAGCCACAGGAATTCAAGATAAATGAGTCCCGAAGATGCATGACTACAGGAATTAAAGCACAAAATAAAAAATAACAACCATGCATCCTAGACAACCTTCAATAGCTTCAGGGCCACAGAAGAGGAAGTCCCACAAGGAATCAGTGACAAGAAAAATAGAGGCCCCTACCAGCCACAAAAGGAATTGAAATCCTATAGGAACCACCACCTCAAACCCAAAGAGCAAAGTCACAATAGAAAGCACATGGGCAACCCTCAAAACCCAAAAAGATGTGCAAAACTGCTCATGAAGCCAAAATTCCTCAAACCCACCAAAAGCAGCTTCAAGGAAACAAGGAGGAGAACCTACAAGGATTCAACAAAAAAATACTAGAGGCTACAAAGCCACAAAAGAAACTAAAATCCTACAAGACCCACCACCTCGAATCCAAAGAGCAGAGTCACAGTATCAAGCACGTGGTCCCTCCTCTGACCAAAAGGATGTTGTGCAAAACTGCTCAAGAAGCCAAAATTCCTTAGACCCAACCATTCACCACTGAAGATCCTCAATGAGAAGATGTCAAGAAGACTTCCAAAAAAAACTTGAGAAAACCTAGGAAGAGTCCTAGGAAAAAAATCCTAACCCCAACCCAGAACCCAGACACCAGAGGAAAAGGTAGGATAGTGGAGCAAAGGTGGAACACAGGTTTTCCCATCGTAGGGCAAGGAAAGGGGTAGAACAATGGAATAGTGATCTCCCACCCAAAAGGAGATCGTCTGCAACACCTTCCAGCCTAAAAGGATGGGAAAAGGAGGTGCCAAGAAAACTGGAAAAGGATCAAGGACCTGGGACAGGGTCGAGGAAGGGATGCAGGAAAGTGGAACAGGACTTCCATAGGAAGTCACCTGCAGAGCCCCTCCTCCTTCCTCCTGCCAATGGAAGCCCCTCCTCTTTTACCCCTTTAATGTGTTTATGAGATAAGTATATAAATTTATTACAATTCCTGATAATATTTAATGAACTTCTCTCTATATATCTTGATATTAATAGATTTATGTTTCTAAATTCCAATGATTTATTTTGGTGTAGTATTCCTTATAACTCCCTAATTTGGAATATTAGAAAACAATAATATATGCTATAATAGGGTTTTAATTTCCTAAGTAGAAACTCTTATATCCCCAAATTTATTATTTGAAAATATGTAAATGTTCTTGAAATAGGCTTGTTTTATATGTTACTAATGCTTTATGAATGCTTTTCAATAGTAAATGAATTATATCCTTATAACTCCAGTGTCACTTAGACTTAAAGCAAGAATATTTAATATTAACTTTACCTTAGTAATCTTGGTGGCTCAATGTATCCGTTGATGACTTTGTGGCTCAATGTATCCACTGATGGTATAGTAATCCATGTATTCGTTGATACCTTAGTGATCCTTGTGGCTCAAAGTATTGTTTGATGGCTGGGGTAGAGAATTTAATGCTTTCTGAATGATACAGATGCTAGTAGTTTTCTTTAATGGATCTTGGTCAAAGTATTCTCCAATTGAAGAGTGCTAGAGTTGCTAGTAAATGATAGGTCGTTAATACAAGCTATAGTCTTGCTTACACTCCTATTGAATGGTGCATTGGCTCCTTTATTGAATTAGCATATTTCTATTAATATGCTTCTACACCCTTTAATGCTTGACCATGCTTTTGACTTTGATATTTCTCCCTCTAAGTTGAATGCATTAAATAGCATGAATTGTCTTCAAATTTTAGATAATTGGCAATTAGGAGTTACAATAAATATGGACATTGAGATTCTTCCAATGCTTATTCCCTTTTGTAATGATAGCAAAGATATGTAACCTCCTAATGATTTTGTAACCGCTTGAAGGAATGTGTTCAATTATTCTTTGAGCTTTGAGGAATGAAGTGGTGCTTGGTGTATTCCTACCAAGTGGCACTGCATGCACACTCTTCCTATGATGTTTTATAGCTCATATATTCCTTGCCAATAAATGCTCTTGATAACACTTTCTTTCCAAGCCAATGTATTTTTTTTATGGGTGGCTCCAACTAGTGATGAGGAATGATTCTATGGTACTCCAATGGTGGTCTTATGGGAAACCAAGGGCTGATTTGAGTGCTTCTCTTTGGTAGACATATTATCCTAGCTATATCTTTGGTATAGCACCTTTTAGCTTTGCTCTTCAATACATTTAGTATGTTACCTTTGTTAATGTAGATGATTGTATGCTAGCTCCTTGTGCCTTCCTTAATAATATTGTTTTTTCTGCATTGATAACTATATTGTAGAAACATAGATGATAATCGCCCTTTATTTTATCTCTTTTATCATAGATGTTGATCGATAATGGCCTTATTATATTGGCCTTAATGTTGCATTTGGATGCTTGTTCTAGGTGCTCAAACCTGTCTTTAGGCACCTTGAAATGGGAGCCCTTTGGTGGCTCTTATCTTCTACTAGAACTCAACCCTTATTCCTTTTGAGTTGACAACCATGCTTTCAAAACCTGAACCAACTACTCTTGTACCTTCATTGACATACAAGCAATGTAGAACACTTACTTTTTTTGGTGTCTTGTGACACTCAATACTTCAGATCTCTTTTAGATGTATATGGTGATCCAATGTATTATATATAATAGACCTTATTTTGCACCAAATCTTAGTGTATCTTTTGTCTCTATTAGATGCTATTTCCTTATCTGTTATGAATGCTCCTCGCTATATAGCTTGAGGAATTTCTATTATTTCTTCTAACTTCTTAGATATGGCCTTTAATTACTCTTATTCTATTGAGAGTAATGTATTCTTACCTTTCTTTTTAGACAGCACTAATATTTAACTCTTTTGCTTGGATAGTTTAATAAGTGTTGGCAATTTTGGGTACTTTGGGTACATTGCCTTTGCTCAAGTATATAAGTTGTCATTGATGTCAAGAAGCTTTTGAAGGAATTTGATTTGATGTCAAATATTTTTTTTTGATGAAGGTTACGGCATGACAGTTTCAAAAGTCTTTTGCAAACCCCAAGCTGACAGGTTCGAGAGAAAGAGCTCGTAGTGAAAAAGTGTCACGATATCGCGACATGTCGGGTTTTCATGACCTGAAGAAAAGAAAAGCGCTAAGGAGAAAAAGTGTCACGATATCGTGACATGTCGGGTTTTCACGACCCGAAGAACAAAAAAGAGCTAAGGAGGAAAAGTGTCACGATATCGTGACATGTCGCATTTTTGCGACTTAAGCAGGAGAGAGAAAGCAAGTTAGAAAAGTGTCACGATATCGCGACATGTCACATTTTCACGACTTAAGTAGGAGAGAGAAAGAAAGTTAGAAAAGTGTCGCGATATTGTGACATGTCACAATTTTATGACTCAAAGAGCAAAGAAAACGTACGAAAGCTGAAAGCGTCACGATTTCACGATAGGTTGCAAAGAAAACATACGAAAAGTTGATAGCGTCACGATTTCGCGACGGGTTACAAGGAAAGCGTACGAAATCTGAAAGCATCATGATTTCATGATGGGTTGCAAAGAATGCGTACGAATGCAGAAAGTGTCACAATTTTGTGACAAGCAGAAAAGAAAGCAAATGGAAGCAGAAGTGTCATGATTTCATGACAAAAATTGAAAGCAGGTCTTCTATAGGAGAAGTGTCACGATTTCATGACAAAAGCAGAGAGGAAGGCTATGAAGACAAAAGTTTCATGATATCATGATAGAAGTGAATACGAAGTCTGCAGAGGTAGAAGTGTCATGATTTCATGATAAAAGCAGAAAGGAGGTCGACGAAGGGAGAACTGTCGTGATATCACGACAAAAGCAAAGTTGATGCTAACAAAGACAGAAGTGTCACGATATCATGACAAGAGCTTAGTTGAAGTCGACAAAGGCTTAAGTGTCGCAATATCATGACAAAATCCAAAAGAAAGTGTACGGTTGCAAAGGTGTCACGATATCGTGACATGTTGTAGTTTCGTGGCAAAAGCTATAGAAGAGTTACAAAGGCAGTTGAAGCCGACAAAGTTAAATGTGAGCCGACGAAGATTAGGGTTTGCAGTCGATGAAGTTTAGGGTTGTGCAGCTGACTAAATATCAGGGTTACAGCCGACTAAGATTAAATTTTTGATCTTGAAATTGTTATTATAAAAGGTAGGCTATTTTGAAGAGTTGGAGGAATTGTTAGTTGCGACGTTCATAGATAGGGCACAGAGTGAGAAGTTTGATTGCCGAGAGTAGAGTGCAAAATTCGATCGAAGTGTGCAGAGTGAGTGAAGAGTCATGGTGAATTTTTCTAAGTGTTGTTGTGATTGCATAGAGAGTGCAAAGGTTGAAGTTCAACCAAGTGCGACTGTGATTACGCAAAGAGAGCAGAGGGCATAGAGAGCACAAAGGGAAAATATGAACACAGAGTGCTGCTGTATGAGGACAGAGGTGTACTGGTTCTTTGAGAAGAACCTAAGGATAGATTTGGCAAGTCTTTGAGAAGGCTTGTGTGTAGAGGATTGATCTGTTCAAGTGTTGGACAGATCTGATAGATAGAGGAAGATTTTTACTAGATCGACTGACTGTGTTTGGTACAGGTTGCTGAGCTATTGTGGACATGATCATAGAAGGCAGAGGTCTCTTAGGCTAAGCATTGAGGACAAGAGGTCTTCGATGGAAAGGATTTCCATGTGTTGGCAAGAGGTAGAGGGAGTTGATATTTTGAGGGATCATTTCCAGAGAAGAGGGGAAGGTATCTCCTTTGAGCAGAGGCTCATAAATCTAGAGCAGAGGGGAAGGTATCTCCTTTGAGCAGAGGCTCATAAATTCTGATTGGGGGAAGGTATATCCTTCGGGTCGAGGCTCATAAACATTGTAATTGGGAAGGATTCCCAAAGAAATTTGAGATAACTTTTAGAGAAAAGTTTTGTGGACGTAGCCCAGCCATTTTGGGTGAACCACGTTAAAATTGGTGTCACTTTATGGATGATTTTGTGCATTGTTTAGATATTGCTTTGGGTATATTGCTTTACTATTTTGAATTATAAAGGAAAAATTAAAAATAGGTCTTATATTGTTCACCCCCCCTCTCAGTATAAGCTTGTTTTCTTCAATTGGTATCAAAGCAGGTCCCTTCGAAAAGTTTAACAGCTTGAAAGAAAAGCTAGTAAATAACACAATGGATCATTCAAGTAGCAATGCAACACCTATTCTTGATGGGTCAGATTTTGGTCTTTGGAGTGCAAGGATGAAGGTTCATCTAATGGCACTTGGTAATGAGGTATGGGAAGTGATTGAAGATGAGTACACTATTCATACACATGGTCCTAATACTAAAGAAGAAAGGCTCCTACATCACAGCAATTCAAAAGCAATGAATGCAATCCTGAAAGGCTTACAAAAAGTAGATCTCACCAAAGTGATTCACTGTAAGACAACTAGTGAAATGTGGAAACAGTTGAAGGTGGTTCATACAGGTGATACAAATGTCAAAAAGTCCAAGTTGAGACACTTCAAAGGTATGTTTTAACAACTCCAGATGAATGATGATGAAAATATTAGTGACTACATGCTTCGTATGGATGAGGTTGTTAACTCCATGAAATATTTAGGTCTTGAGCTTGCTGAAAATGATGTTTGTGATAAGATTTTAAGATCTCTTCCTAATAGATTTAGTGAAAATATTTCTGCTATTAAGGAAGCTAAAGATTTGGATAAGTTGAAAAAGGATGAGCTCCATAGTATACTTGTAGCATTTGAGTTGAGAACTCAAGTGAAGGTTGATGTCAAGAAAGAGGCAGCTTTCAACGCTACCAAGAAATCCAAGGGTAAACGACTTCAAGAGAGTGATGAGTCTTCTAGTGATGAAGAGGCATATTACAGCAAGAAAGGCAAGTTCTCTAGAAAGCACAAAAGCATGAAAAATATAAGATGTTTCAATTGTGGAAAGTTTGGTCATTATGCTACTGACTGTATTATTCCCAAGAATGAAAGTGATGAAGATAAATAGGATTCTAAGAGCAAGGATTCTGAAGAGCACAAGCATCACAGGAAGAACAAATATGAGCACAGCAATCAAGGAAAGAGGTATTCTCACAAGCACAAGAAGAGTTTCTACCTAGACAAAGCAAGTAAGTGTTCTAGTAGTGATAGTGAAAGTTCTTCAAGTGATGATGAAAATGAGATGTTAATATCAGAAAAAGAGGAAGAACCGAAACACAGATTCATTATCATGAAATGTCTTAGATGTGGAAATTTTGGTCACCTTGAGGATGATTGTACAAATAATGATTTGGTTTCTAGTATGTATGAGGATGCTTCAGAAAACTATAAGGAAGATGCTTGTATGGTTTTTGAAAAAGGTAGCACCTCTAGTGATAAGAAATCTGAAAAAAGGCTTTGATGATTCAGAAAGCAAACAAATAAAGGATCTTGAAAGTGAACTTATTAATGCTCTTAGTGCTTTGAAAAAGGAAAGAAATAATAATGCTAGACTCAAGGATAAGTTAGATGAATGTTGTATGGAGAGAGATGATCTTATAGAAAGTCTTGATTTCTCTATAGCTAAGACACAAGAACTCAAGGATGAGTTAGAGTCTAAGGTTCTTGAGTATAGTGAGTTAGAACAAAAAATGGCTTCTTTGAAAGAGGAAACTAAAGAGTACAAGGATAAGCTTTACAGGTTTCAATATAGCTCCAAAAAGGTTAAATCACTCATCAAAGGTCAAAGAAAGACAACAGATAAAACATGACTTGGTTTTGTTAAGCCACACAAGGAACAAGTTGGAGAGTCTAGTAAGAGACTCCAAAAGGAAGAGAGTTTTGATGAAGGTTACGACATGACAGTTTCAAAAGTCTTTTGCAAACCCCAAGATGGCAGGTTCGAGAGAAAGAGCTTGCAGTGAAAAATTGTCCCGATATCACGACATGTTGGGTTTTCACAACCCGAAGAAAATAAAAGCTCTAAGGAGAAAAAGTGTAGCGATATCATGACATGTCGGGTTTTCGTGACCCAAAGAACAGAAAAGAGCTAAGGAGGAAAAGTGTCGCGATATCGTGACATGTCGCATTTTCACGACTTAAGTAGGAGAGAGAAAGCAAGTTAGAAAAGTGTTGCGATATCACGACATGTCGCAATTTCATGACTCAAAGAGCAAAGAAAACATACAGAAGCTGAAAGCATCATGATTTCGTGACAGGTTGCAAAGAAAATGTACGAAAAGTTGATAGCGTCGCAATTTCGTGACGGGTTACAAGGAAAGCGTACGGAAGCTAAAAGCGTCACAATTTTGCGACGGGTTGCAAAGAATGCGTACGGATGCAGAAAGTGTCATGATTTCATGACAAGCAGAAAAGAAAGCAGACAGAAGCAGAAGTGTCATGATTTCACGACAAAAACTGAAAGCAGGTCTTCTATAGGAGAAGTGTCACGATTTCATGATAAAAGCAGAGAGGAAGGCTATGAAGATAGAAGTGTCATGATATCATGACAAAAGTGAAGACGAATTTTGTAGAGGCAGAAGTGTCATGATTTCACGACAAAAGCAGAAAGGAGGTCGACAAAGGGAGAAGTATCACGATATCGTGACAAAAGCAAAGTTGATGCTGACAAAGATAGAAGTGTCACGATATCGTGACAAGAGCTTAGTTGAAGTCGACAAAGGTTGAAGTGTCGTGATATCGTGACAAAAGACAAAAGAAAGTGTACGGTTGCAAAGGTGTCATGATATCATGACATGTAGTTTCACGACAAAAGGTACAGAAGAGTTACAGAGGCAGTTGAATCCGACAAAGTTAAATGTGAGCCGACAAAGATTAGGGTTTGCAGCTGACGAAGTTTAGGGTTGTGCAGCCGACTAAAGATCAGGGTTACAGCCGACTAAGATTAAGGTTTTGATCTTGAAAGTGTTATTATAAAAGGCAGGCTATTTTGAAGAGTTGGAGGAATTGTTAGTTGCAACGTTCGTAGATAGGGCACAGAGTGAGAAGTTCAATTGCCAAGAGCAAAGTGCAAAATTCAATCAAAGTATGCATAGTGAGTGAAGAGTCATGGTGAATTGTTCTAAGTGCCGCTATGATTGCGCAGAGAGTGCAAAGGTTGAATTTCGACCAAGTGCGGTTGTGATTGCACAAAGAGAGCAGAGGGCGTAGAGAGCACAAAGGGCAAAGACGAATGCGAAGTGCTACTGTATGAGGACAGAGGTGCATTGGTTCTTTGAGAAGAACCTGAGGAAAGATTTGGCAAGTCTTTGAGAACGCTTGTGTGTAGAGGATTGATCTATTCAAGTTTTGGACAGATCTGAAAGACAGAGGAAGACTTGTACTAGACCGACTAACTATGTTTGGTACGAGGTTTTGCGAGCTCACGTGGATGTGATCATAGAAGGCGAGAGGTCTCTTAGGCTAAGCATTGAGGACAGGAGGTCTTCTATGGAAAGGAGTTCCACGTGCTGGCAAGAGGTAGAGGTAGTTGATATTCTGAGGGATCATTTCCAGAGCAGAGGGGAAGGTATCTCCTTTGAGCATAAGCTCATAAATCCAGAGCAGATGGGAAGGTATCTCTTTTGAGTAGAGGCTCATAAATTCTGATTGGAGGAAGGTATCTCCTTTGGGCTGAGGCTCATAAACATTGTAATTGGGAAGGATTCCCAAAGAACTTTGAGATAACTTCTAGAAAAAAGTTTTGTGGATGTAGCCCAGCCATTCTGGGTGAACCACATTAAAATTGGTGTCACTTTGTGGATAATATTGTGCATTGTTTAGATATTGCTTTGGGTATATTGCTTTACTGTTTTGAAGTATAAAGGAAAAAGTAAAAAGAGGTCTTATACTTTTCACCCCCCACTCTCAGTATAAGCTTGTGTTCTTCAATAAGAACAAATCCAAGCTAATATGCCTTTTTAAAAGTAGAAATTTTTGCACTTACTTTTCTAATGAAACCCTAAGTACACCTTGAATCTGAGACTCACCAAGTCTCTATTTGTATTTTCCTTCAAGGATTTAATGGTAGCTTCTTTTAGCCATGAAATACTATAGGTCTTTTATACCAGATAGTACCTCTAGACACTTTGATAGTATGTTGGTTTTGTGCCCTTGATCTTAACAATCAAAAAACACAAAAAAATCCTTTGAGAGTAACTAGTTTAATGAACAACTAGTATAGTGCAATGAATCAATAAAACCTTTATTTTAATGCACTTTAATTCTCACTTTATTTATCCTGTAAATAAGCTCTCAAATGCACTTAATAATCTCTAAAACCCTTAAGATTAATTATAATTAACCCTTAAGTAATATGCAATTCTTATGTAGTCTTCTTGCTTTCTAGATAGATAATATATAGATGATATATTTCTTTCTTTCAAAATACATCCAAATCCTATTTTAATGTGAAAATAAATCTCTTAAAAGAACTATCTTTTGCATCTTCTTGAAAACTATAATATGAGCCCTTTATTTTTGCAACTTTAATCCAAATATGGTGCCTAATGATATTTGATAATGAACCATAATATAAAGTTCAACTAATTGCACCCAAGTTGCTTACCTTTAATGGCTTTTGTAGATGATGTAGATCTTGGTGTTTAGATTCACCAAGTTGCTACCTTGTGAAGAATGAATTTCATAGCTTCTTTTTGGTTGTCCCAAAAATATTATTGCTTCATTAAAACATGGTCTCAAACCTTCTATATTGAGCCTAGTGTTTTGTGGCTTGATCCTCCAAGTGATCTTCTATTTTCTGATGTAGATTTAGAAAACTTCTTATCTATAAAATATTCCTTCTTTATGTGAGAGGTAATCTCAAAATATATTGGATTTGGTAGGCTTCTTCTATTTGAATCCTCATTTAATATTTGTTTTGAATTTTAACTTCAAATGGGGTCTTCTTCTCAATATTCTGAATATCTTGAGGTCTTCACTTGATTTTGCCTTCTCTCTTGGGCTTGTTGTTAGATGGCAACAATTGTCTCAAGTTCTTCACTATCAAGAGCTTCTCCTTGGTAGTAGATTTATCCAATGAGTTCTTTTAGGAACTCCTTTGATTATGCTTCTATAAGTTCTACAACAAGGCTCTCCAAGCCTTTTCCATATTTATCTTGGAGACCTCTCCAAGGTCTTTAGTCTTATAGCTTCTCTGGTCTTCTAAATGAGACCTTTTCTTTAATATTCTCCTTTTGGAAGTGTTGAGATCTTCTTCTCAAATCTCTAAATTTTGTTGCTTCTTTGATCAGGAATAGGACTTTGCTAGTCCCTCTCTATCTCTTTTGAGATTGGAATATTTCCAATGAGATCTTCTATAGATCTCTTCAAATTCTTCTGGAATAGATCTTCAATATTCTATTTTCAATCGGGTAATTTCTTAGACCTTTTCAATTTCATTAGTTATTCTTGAAACTAGTGGAATGAGTTTTGTGTTGAGTCTTGATCTTCACAGTCTTATGGAAAGAATCTAGCTGATCTTCTTTAATGGAGATCACCAATCTCCTATTTTGCAAACTCTTCTCTGGAGTTTTATTTAGGAACTCTTCTCTGGATTTTTCTTCGGAATTAAGGCTTCTATGGCCCTTTCTTTTGTATTTTTGCAAAATCTTCTCTGGAGTTTTATTTAGGAACTCTTCTCTGGAGTTTTCTTTAGAATTAAGGCTTCTATGGCCCTTTATTTTGGATAAAGGTTTTTTTAGCCTTTTCTTCTAGTACAAGGATTCTATGGCCTTCTCTTCAGGTGCAAGGCTTCTATGGCCTTTTCTTCTGCAATGTGATTTTTTTCAATCTAGCAATGAAGATCTCCAATATTCAAACTTCACCAAGACTCTTTTCCTAGAGTATTTTTTGCAATATCTTTTTTGAAACAAATAACTAATCTATGCACGATAAAAGCACATAGAATTTTAGGTTATGAATGTGAAATCCTTCTCTATTTGTTGTAGGAAGTGTCCCAACTTCTGAAAGTTAATTTTATGCAACAAAAAACTTTAGACTGTAGTTAGCATAAAAAAATCTAGATCTGAATATAGTCTTAACTAATTGATTTGTCAAACTAGTGGGATGAATGTTGAGTCCTAGTATTCACAAGTTTTTTTACAACTTTGTGAAAAGACTCTAGCCAGATGTGATCTCAATATTTCAAAAACTGAGATTTACTTCAGTACTTGTGACTCTCTCATCCTATCTATATTCATCATGGCTCTGATACCACTTTTAGCTTTTGATGAAGTATGCTACTGGAAATGGTAATCATAGGATTAAGAAAATATGAAGGAGTAATTTTGAAATATTACTAAAATATACTATAAATAGAAATGATAAAAATAATACAATGCAACTATGGAAGAAATGAGCACATCATGAATATATGCTAAAGGACTATGTTGTACTCCATCACTAATGGAGTTTACCTTCTCCTTTACTACTACCTACTATGATATGTAATCACTTATTATGAGGTCCTTTATATAGGAATATGGGTTCCTTGGCCAACACTCTACCTAGTTGTACAAGGGGACACCTTACACATTTACAACTTGCACATTGATACTTGTGCATTTATTACATTTACTTAAAGTAACTAGCTAACTTCTCCATAAAGTAATATACTCCTCTAGCTATACATAAAAGGTGGTATATTTACATGTTCCAAATGATGTAATATATTCTAACAACATTATCCTAGGAACCACTTGGAACAACTTGGACATGCATTATATACCCCCTCTATTTTGGAGAAATATCCTTTTTTTGTGCATGAAATAGAACAAGTGTATAGAGTATGAGATATCATTTCATGCAATTGAAGAGTTACTAGGATTGCTAGACCTAGTTAATTATATTGTTTGTGCATGCTATATTTTGCAACCATTATTAATGCAACTCTACATTAATTCTAGTAGTGCTTGGATGTGATGGGAGTGGAATGCTTCTATGATAATAATATGAATTGTGTCATTTTGTGAAATGCATAATGAATAGAACAAATAGAAATCCATGTTAGAGTAGTTCTTTATTGCAATATTGTAAGAGTAAGGTTATTATCAAAAAGTGTACATGTTGTAGTAGATATACAACAGTAGAATTTAGTTACTCTATGACATTGCACATATTGTATTATTACGAGTTAGAATTACTTTGATGATTAAGTTAATTTATACATTTTATTTATTGGCAACTGTACGAATAGAGTTAAGGATCATAAAGATAATTGTAAAAGAAGCATAATTATAGAATGTAAGTAACATGCTAGTTGTAGACTTTGTTACAATTAAGATGAATTGTTATTTGGAGAAATCATACAAATAACAAATACAAAGAATCTATTGAATAGAGCCAAGTGAATATTTTGACCCCATTGTATAATTTTCCAAACTGTACCATCATGATGTAGAATGTTCCTGTGTGAACTATACAGTTGCAAAATTATACATTTTTTTTTTAGTAAACTTCTTATACACATCCACCATGGGGATTGAACCCAGATCACATCATTGATGATGCAAGTGGCATCCTTATCGGTAGACCACTCATGGGGATGAAATTATATATTTTAGTGTAGATTGTACCTTTGCATCAACTGTACATTTGAGGTCGTACGATTAGAAAATTGTATAATTGTATGATTGTACAATTCTAGTCATTGTATATTTTCTAATATGAAGGGTTTGAGATTGCATGCCTGAATCTGTCACCACCTCCCATTGCTCATGCTACATTTGGTATCATTTTCATTATTAGAAACAAGAAGGGTTTAAAATAGTAAGTATCATGAGGGAAATAAATGTGTATGATAGATATAAGTTTACAAATATGTGGAATATGAGATCGTAGAGAGGAGCAAGTAATAGTAAGGAGTACACAAATTGATCAAAGAGGAAATGTGAGTAATATAGAAGTATCAATCCAAGAAATGGATGAATCAATACTAGAACAATTGTGGACTTCAGAGGAAGGATACACTGAGAGGTGGGAAACATTGTTGCTAAGTACAAAATAAGAGGTACAAGAAGAATAACAAATAGTCAAAGAAGACATTAGCATAATGGAAGATGCCAATATATGAAGTGTATAGGGAAATTAAGGATGGATGATGACCCATGAGCAAACAATAAGAATTTTTTCAAGAGGTGAAGAGGATGATACTCAAGCACTAGATAAACCGCGTATAAGTACTTAGGAAGATAGACCAACATCACATTTCATATATCAATGGAGAAGGTCATGTAGTGAGGATGCACAAGAAATAAGAAGAAGACTATTTAGATAAAACAAAGTACCAAAGACAAAAATATTAGAATAAGAATAGTAAGATGAACCACTAACAATAGAAAGGGATTAAAAAATAATTCCAAGGGAGTTATCATGAAGTGACGAAGAAGGAGGAAGTCCACCAATGGCTAATATTGCTACTAGAACGGCATACAAAAATGTCGACCCTTCATGAGAGAAGGGAAAGAGGACCCATTTAGACAAATTGGTACATGTACCACCATTTGGAAAGCAAATGGGATAATACAACTAGATGAATTGTTGCAATTATTTCTTGCTACATTATGAGGACTTGCAATAGACTGGTATTTAAAGTAAGAAAATACACTATCCTTTTGGGTATGGAATACAATGCAAGACAAATTCATTAAAGAATTCCATCCTTTAAGTAATTATACAAAAATTAATATTGAGATAAATGATACAAAACAAAGGAAATATGAGGATGTTAAATCATATAATCATAGATTGAAACAATTGGCTAGAAAAATGCAAATACCACTAGTTGATAGACTTATCAAGAGATGGTTCATTGATGGACTAATACCCAATATAAGAATAAGATGAAGGTAGTTCTATATTCAACATATGCTAAATCTTTAGAAAAAGAAAAGAACTTTGAAATTAATTCAAATAAAATAGTATCTAGAATTGTAGGGCACCCAAGAATAAGGATTAAAATAATGATATAGATGACAAAGTGCATCATGTTATCCGATATTTCAAAAAATATTTGAAAAAATGATGAAGTTAAGGGGGAAACTAAGAAATACCATAAGGATATATGGTGTACTAATTGCAATATCGAGGGACACACTAATGGTAATTTTCCTAGGAATGGATATTGTAATATATATGATGTGTTGGAATATGAAGTTGTGAATTATCCAATTAACCTCAAGGGAGCAAGGCATCAAACTCTAACAGTGCAGGAGGATGAGAAAAAAATAAATACCCAAATTAATGGATGAGGTGCAACTAGTAGTGGTTATAGGAATAACCATAGAGGAGTTAAATCATATCAAGGCAATCAATAGGGATGTCAAAGTTGGTTGTGAATATGATTCAAAATGTAGACCAATCATACAATGTCACAGTTGCTAAAAGTGGGGGCATTTTACAAAAAAAATGTCCTACCCCTCAAACAAACAATATAGTTGGGAATAATGTAATGTATATGTTTCGATGGTGTAGTCCAAGTAAGCACAAGGATGTTAACTAACCAAATAATGTGAGTATAAGTAACTCATAAAATTTTAATTTTCTTGACATTGATGTACCTCTAATAGGAATTGAAGAGAAAGAGGGAGACATATTGGTCATAACAAGGAGCTAGGTCAAGAAAGATAAGTATCCTGAACCTACAAAAGATAAGGAAATATGGAAAGCATAAAGTAATTTAAGAGGAAGTAGATAAAGCTAAACATGAAAGATTAGAAAAATAAAAAGAGTTATATAAGCTAAGGGGATTAGAAGAGAAAGGGGTAATGCAAATATTAGTGATATAAGTTTTGAATACCACCATGGAGGTTAATATGGTAAGTTTTCTAGGAGCCATACCAACATTACATGAGGTAATGGAAGAAGAATTACAGCCTCAAAAGGTAATGGAAGTAAAAATCCATCCAGTGAAATAATCCAAGAAGAAATATCACTTAATTGATCCAATAATATTAATGATCGATGTTGGAAAAAAACTAGCATTAGTTCACATGGAAATATTAGAGCATAAACTAATACAAGTAGTTGTGGATGGGGGATCCAGTGTTAATATACTACTAGAGAAGACTTGGAAAGATATTGCGACTCCATTCTTATGGCACCTAGTTTTAATTTGTATGGAATCGACTAGTATGGCATAGCAATCAAGAAATTTTTTATGGTTCAAAAATTAAGAATGGATGATCAAGAATTCATATTAGATTTCGTTGTGATTATGATGCAAAAACCAACATATAATGCATTTTTGGGAAGAGGATGGCTAAGGTTAGCCAAAGTAAATAACAACTAGGAAAAGGATCAATTAAGATTTAAGAAAGGATAGTATAAATATGCGATCAATTGAGAAATAAAATGATCAATGAAGATTTAGCTACAACTAACAAATCAAGAATTTTTTTAGAAGAGGAAGAACGTTATGAACTAAACAAATAAGGAATTTTGTGCCTAGAAGAATGTAGTGAAGATGAGAATCGATCTAATAGCAAAATTTTCCACTGGAAAATAGATGAGTATGAAATATTTCATTCCACCTGCCTCTATATCCAAACATATGAGACTCCAAAAAAATAAGATGAAAAAGAAGTCGACTACGAGGTAGAGGAAGAAGAAAAGGAGAAATGGATATTTCTAAAAAGTTTTACAGAGTATACAATTTGTGATGCATAAATAGATGTGAAGCCAAAACATCTAGGAAATATGGAAAAGTCCAATATAGAACGAAAAAGTATTAAATATAAATAACCGAAGATGATGGAAATGAATTTAGGAATGAATAATGAACCAAGAATGAACTTCCAAAATTTTCTTACAATGCATGGATGGCTTTGCATTGACATACAAATATTTGAAAGGGATACCCCCAAAAATGTGTTCATAAGATTCCATTGGTCCAAGAGCCTAACTAGTGAGAAGAAAACCCTATAGAATGAACCCAAGTATGCAGCTTTGGTAAATGTAAAAATAGAAAAGATGTTGGATGCTAACATTATCTTCAAAGTCACAATAAGTGAATGGGTATCACCCATCATGGTCACTTTGAAGAAATAAGTAGATAAAATTTGTATATGTGTAGACTTTCAAAATTTAAATGTAGTTATAATAAAGGATCCATTTTATATTTCATTTATTGATTCCATTCCGGAGGAAGTAGCTAGACATGAAATCTACTCATTTTTGGATGGTTTCTCTAGCTATAATTAATTAAGTATTGTTGAAGAGGATAAATTGAAGACCATGTTTAGCATAGGGAATGGCATTTATGCTTATAATAGAATAATATTCACACTATGTAATGCTCCATCCACATTCCAAAGGATTATCTTATACATATTTGATCAGTTCATAACAAGGAAATGTTAGCGTAGCGTATATTGTTTATTCCATTATTATTATGCTAACAACATTTGTTAGCATATAGTTAGTGGTAGGTTAATTTGGGCATTATGTTATTTGTTATAACAAAGCCTAAATAAGCCTCGGATGGTTTCGTAACCTCCGGGCTATTATAGGCTTCCATGTATTATTTAATTGTCAATGATTAATGATTCTATGTTCGCTTTATTTCACATGGTATCAGAGATTTTGTTACCATTACTATGTGGACAAATCCAGATCCTACGTGACGAACGTGTGTACGAAATACTACACAGTAGACAGGGCATGGACGCATGATGCAACAGATCAAACCAACAGACCTGTGGACCTAAAACATTGGAGGACTAGCTGGATTAAACTTGAGAGTGGTGGAACGATGAAGCTATGACCTAGATGTGTGCACGACTAGACACCTACAACAAACTACTAAATTGTGACACGTGACGTAGAGGACAATGTTGAATATTTGACATCTTTGGACTAGGGGATCAACCGAAAGGCAGTGTGATGTTATGGGTTTGCAAAAGGTCAAGCGGATGCTATGACTGTCATGAGGCAATCATTATAGAATAGGTGTTGTTAGATTTTTAAACACTTCTATGCTTACAACATCCCAAATGTGGGATTTTTCATGAAAGTAAAGTGCTTTCCATTAGCCACTATTAAACGAATCGAGCGACATCGGCATCACAGACACCTAACTCACCTATGCAGGTCCAAAAGGTATACGTTAGCAAAAATTTGTGATATTACAAGTTGCAATTTTAGACGAAGGAGGGGTTTGGACTACAATCAATAAATTTCCCGTAGACGTTGGCTCTACATTCACAAGTGAAGCGGATAAAATTGCAAATGAGGATCTACGTGGGTTCTGTATGAAGTTGACATTGTGACAGAGTAGCGCTGATCCAACTGGTTCATTTTTTTTAATGAGGGATTTTGTTCGAGGCCACTGCTATAGCACCAGTTGTAGATCTATTTTTGGAAAGGAATAGTGCCTATTATTTTACCGATGATTTGATTAAATAATAATAAAAAAAACTTTGCAACCCGTCGTCAATTTGCACAATCCCGCCAACCAATATTCCATGACCACCACGAAGCCAAGGACAATAGCTGCCACCATCGTGGAGGTTACCACCGACACCAAGTCACCACCTGTAGCGGAGCACCACCGCCAAGCGGAGAAGCGGTGGCTCCTTGACGAAGAGACTCCAGGAGTCCTCTATAAGTTATCGCGGCCTCTTGATCCTTTTGGATTAGCCCGCTAGCCCAGTTTGTTGACAGACAGTGGTATGGAAGGAGTGATTGGGGGTTCAAAGCCTGCCAACCCTCACAAATAAAGATAAACCATTTTTTTTTTTTTTGATTAATTTATTTTCTAAATGATTTAAAACTTAGATTATTTAAATATTTTCTTTTTCAAATTATTATTTTTTAAATAATTTTTTTAGAATATTATATTTAAATAAATCTATTTGTTTTATTTCATTTGAAAATTTTATTTTTCAAACTTAAAATTACAAACCTTTGAAGAAGACATCCACACATTTTTTTCTGCAAAATTCAGGGGGGATAGAGATTATTTTTCATTTTTTTGAGAAAAAAAAAGGTAAATTGGCAAAATTGTAAAGGTGCATTTTTGGCAGCGCCTGAATCCTATGGGTTTATTTTTGTGGGTACTTTTTTGATGTATGTAGAATTTTCATTTCTTTATGCACTACTTCATTAAAGTTAAACATTAAAATCACTCCCTAAGTCTCTCGAATAAATAAAACCCATCTGTGCAATTTATTGCACTACAGCGTTCGGTATTTGTGATACCTCTAGCCTGCACTTACAGGTAATGTTGTCGTGATTGGACTACTATATCCACTGCCTAATATAGCTACCAAAATGACATCTAAGATTTTTCTCTATTAATCGTCGGGGAAGAATAAGTACACCATTTTGTATTTTTTTACTCCATCCACTACCCTAATCGTTCTTATGTTTAGATGTAAACCCTAACGAAGGTTCTGATATCCAAAGTGTTTATGGGAATTTACACCCCATGCATTAGTATTGACCACTTTCTATAGTAGGTGTCATCAACAAGACGATTCTCTTTCAGTACCACCTAAGTACCACATATCGTATAATCTTTAAAATTACCTATGGTCTCCCTCACGCAAGGGCAGGTAATTTTTTTTATTTTTCAAAATACCTATAGTCTCCCTCACATAAGGGTGGGTATTTTGTATGGTATAATAGTCTAGCATTACAGTATATCAAAAGGGCTACCATTTGGTGTTATAAGGAACCCTCACTATGGTTGCAAAGTTAATGACTGATGCCCATTAGTTATTGAAAGGTCCTAATTATACACCATGGAAAAATAATATGAAGGCTATCCTTGTCATGTAAGACTTATGGGATTTTGTTTCTAGGCCAATAAAAAGACCTTCACCAGTAGCTAGATCAATAGCATCTATAGCTCCAACTGCTGATCAGATTGCATTTGACAAGAAATACAATAGATCAAGAGTGCTCATCTTGCTTGTTGTTTCAGATGAATTTCAACCTCACATAGCTAACAAAGAACATGGTAAAGAGGCATGGGATGACATTCAAACCATTTATGAGGGAAATAAATTCCACCATTCTTTACCTTCAATATCAACTTCACAGTTTGAGTATGAAGCAGGGTGAGATAGTTGAACTCTTTCTATGCAGAGTGTCTAAATTGAAAGTAAAATTGAGTTCTTTGGGAGAAACTTTGGATGATAAACTCCTTAATTCAGTGGTATTCAGAGCTTTACCTGATTCTTATAGGGTGTCGATCAGCTCACTTCAAGTGTCATAGAGAAAAATTATCTTTGTTGAGTTAGTCAATCTACTTCAAGAAGATGAGGCACGCCAAATTTAGAGAGATGATTCTTCTAATACAACCCTATACTCCAATAGGAAGGGTTCAAATAATAAGGGTAATTTTTATAAAGGAGGAAATTCTCACAAATATTCAAAATGGAAACAAACTCAACCAACGAAGAGATATTGCAAAATCTGTAACAAAGACAATCATGATACAAACAAATGTTGGCACAAGAATAAGCAACCTAAATAGAATGGCCAAAACAAACCATAAAATAAGAACAAGCAACCCAAGGTGAATTTTGTTGTTGAAAAATATAACTCGAATTCTGAGTGGGAACACAAGGTGCTCATGACTACCACATCTTCCAAGCAGAAGAATCCTGTATGGTATGTCGATTCTAGCGCTAGTAAGCACATGACTGGCGATAAACCATGGTTTGAATCATTTGAGGTAATAGAGGGCAAACCTGTCACTATTACTGATGACAAAACCTACAATATTCAAGGAGAAGGTACAATTTTGGTCACTCTTCTTGATGTCAAGTGTTAGATTGAAAAAGTCCTCTATGTTCCAAGATTGACGAATAATTTGTTGTCAGTCACACAAATTCTGGATAAGGATATGGTTGTAAAATTTCATGTTGATTATGGCAATAAGTGTTGTTCTATTACCATGAGTGGTAAGAACATTGTAACAACTTCATATAAGTATGGATTATTTGCCTTAGATGCTATCTCTACTCCCCATGTTGCCATGACAGTCTCTACCAAAGAGGCAACTTCCCTGTGGTACAAGAGATATGGGCATCTTAGTTCTGGCTACTTACTTGAGCTAAGTAAGTATGAGATGGTAAAGGGTCTTCCTTCCCTTTCTTCCATATTTCCAATGTGCTCTAACTGCTTGGCAGGAAAACAACATCGAGTACCTTTTGAGAAGAGCTCTATAAGAGCAAAGAAACCTCTAAAGTTGATTCACACCAATATATGCGGTCCTTTCACACGATTCAGTTGTGGGGGAAAGAGGTATTTTCAGTTATTTGTATATGACTACTCACAAAATATGTGGGTTTTCTTTCTCTAGCTAAAATCTAAGGCCTTTGGTTTCTTTCAGCAATTCAAGCAATCTATTGAGGATTCTAGGACTTCTATTAAAAATATCTGCTCAAATTGAGGGGGGGAGTTCACATCAAAGGAGTTTTCTATATTTTTTATTGCACATGGGATCAAAGGACAACTCACAACTGCTTATACTCAGCAAAATAGATTTTTTGAAAGGAGGAATGATTCTATCATGGAAATGGTTCGTTGTATGCTCATAAGAGCTAGTCTTTGGCAACAATATTGGATAGAAGTTGTCACCATAGTAGTATATCTATTGAATAGGGCACCCACAAAGGCCCTAAAAGGAATGACTCCATAAGAAGCATGGAGTGGTCGAAAACCCTCCATATCTCATCTTTGCATTTTTGTATGTAAAGCTTTCATGCATATACCAAAAGAGAAAAGGAAGAAGCTTTATGAGAAGACATTAAAGTGTATTCTTCTTGGCTATGATGAGCACTCTAAGGGTTATCATTTGATTGATCCTATGACCAAGAAGATTCATGTCAATAGAGATGTTGTTTTTGATGAGGCTTTCACATCACAAAGCACATCTAATGTATACCTACATCTTGTGGAATCTAAATTTGAGAAGTCCCCTTCATCACCAAATACTGGAGGTCCTTCTACTTCTTCATCTTCTTCATCACAACTGAAGAAGAATCCAAAATGGTATACAAATACAATCAGAGACTCCAAGTTATCCAATCCACAATATTTGACTTGGATAGACCTCGTACTCACAACATGGCTCGACAGCAAAGATCAGCAGCAGATACTACTGGGGTTGATGACCTTTTTCAATCCTTTGAGGAACTTTTTGTTGATCCAGAGAGACAAACAGAAGATATGGATATATATGATGACAGGGTGTTTATATCTTCAATGAATGAACATGAACCTGCTTCTGTACAAGATGCCCTTAGTGAGCGACAATGGAAGGCTGCTATGGATGTTGAGTATAAGTCTCTGAAAAAACAAAACTTAGGATCTTGTCGATCTACCACATGAAAAGAAGCCCATTGGCTGCAAATCTGTGTACAAAGTCAAGTATAATGCATATGGGATAATTGATAAGCATAAGGTCCATCTTGTTGCAAAGGGCTATGCACAAAAGGAAGGCATTAAATATGAGGAAACTTTTGCACCTCCTGCTCGAATGACCACTATTCGAGTTCTTTATGCTATGGTAGCACCGTATGGGTGGAAATTTTATCATATGGATGTCAAGAGTGATTTTTTGAATGGTGATCTCCAAGAGGAAGTCTACATGACACAACCTGAAGGATTTGAAGTAGAATGCGAAGAGCAAAAAGTGTGTAATTTGGTCAAATCCTTATATGATTTAAAACAAGCTCCTCGAGCTTGGTATATAAAAATGGATAATCACCTCCTGCAACATGGATTTAAGAGATTTCTATCAGATGCAAACCTCTATTTTAAGAAACAAGGTTTTGAGATAGTGTTGCTTGTACTCTATGTTGATGATCTGCTCATTACAAGGAGTTCAGAAACTATGATCTCTATTGTCAAAAGAGACTTGTGTAAATATTTTGAGATGATAGATCTTGAAATTCTCCATTATTATCTTGGTTTGGAAGTGAGCAAGAAGGAGCACTACATCAAAGTGTATCAGAAAAAATATGCCAAGACACTATTAGAAAAATATCGCATGACTGATTGTAATCCAATGGCAACACCAATGGAATCAGGGCTTCAATTATCATGATATGATGATTCACCTTAGGTAGATGGTACTCTCTATTAATAGCTGATTGGGAGTCTCATATATTTGACAAATACTAGGCCAGATATCATGTTTATTGTCAACTATATTTTGAGGTTCATGCAGGAGCCTAAGACCACTCATTGGAAAGCAGCAAAATATGTTCTTCACTATGTCCGTGGCACAATGGAATATGGCCTAGAATACAAGAGGAATGACAAATTCTTCTTGCAAGGATACATAGACTCTGACTATGTTGGGTCATATGATGATCGTAAGTCAACTTCAAGATATATTTCATCTTGGATCCGATCCTGTCTCTTGGTATAGCAAGAAGCAACATGTGGTTGCTATCTCATCTACAGAGGCAAAGTATCATGTTTCACGTGAAGCTATGTGCGAAGTGATTTGATTACGTCGCATTCTAATAAGTATGGGTCATCCATAAAAATCTTCAATACACTTGTTCTATGACAACTAGAGTGTTTTGAACCTTGTTAATAATCCAGTGCATCATGATAAAACCAAGCACATTGATACACAATGTCACTTCATTCAAGACGAAGTTCCAAGGTACAAAATTCAGCTTTAGTACATTCCCACCAATGCTCAACTTGCAAATATTTTCACTAAGGCACTTGCACATGTCAAATTTGAATTGTTTCACAGCTCTTTATGTATTGCAAAATAATGTAATAAAGGGGGGATGTTAGCATAGTGTATATTGTTTATTCCATTATTATTATGCTAACAACATTTGTTAGCATATAGTTAGTAGTAGGTTAATTTGGGCAGTATGTTATTTGTTATAACAAAGCCTAAATAAGCCTCAAATGGTTTCATAACCTCTGGGCTATTATAGGCTTCCATGTATTATTTAATTATCAATGATTAATGATTATATGTTCACTTTGTTTCATAGGAAATTGAAAGTATTCTTGGACGATTGGTCGATATATGGCAAAATACTAGAATATTTTCTAGTATTAGATGAATGTATGAGATTATGTAGAAATATGAGGATAGTTCTGAATCCAGGAAAATATTACTTAATGGTGTTGTATTACAAGTTGATAGGACACATAGTGTGTAGGTAAGGATTGAAGACAGGTTCTGATAAGATTCGCATCATTCTGAATATGGAGGAACCACATGATGTGAGTTCATTAAAAACCTTTATGGGATCAACTAGGTATTATCAAAGGTTTATCAAGAACTATTCCCATGTGTCCTACTCATTGGATTCCTTAAAAAAAAAGAATATTTTTTTGTTGGACAAAGAAGCATCAAGGAGCCTTTGAAGAGTTGAAGGAAAAACTCATGTGTAGCCCTATTTTGGTGTTTCCATATTGGGACAAAAAGGTCCATGTTCAAATAGATGCATCCAATTTTATAGTTGGATGTGCATTATCCTAGGATGGACAATTTAGTCTAGATCAACCTATTTATTTTGAAAGTCATCTACTGTTAAGGGAAGAAAGAAATTATAATATGACAGAGCATGAGGCTTTGGGGATGGTATATGTAGTTAAAAATTTTAGGCATTATTTGTTGGCCAATGCATTTTTCTTCTATGTTGATCATCACTATTTGTTGTACTAGATTAATAAACCAGCTATACAATGATAAATAAGTAGGTGGCTCATCACATTGTAGGAATTTATATTTTGGGTAGTGTTCAGGCTTGAAAAGAAATATGTGATAGAGGATCAATTGTCAAGGATTCACTCAAAATAACCTATAGGAGCAGAAGTGTCAAATGATTTTCCTAATGCTTACTTATTTGTAGTAAGTGTTGTACCATCTTGGTACAAATTAAAAGTTGAATACTTATCCACAGGAGAGTTAGCCCAAGAATTGTCATCAATGAAAAAGAGAAAGGTTATAATGAAGTCAACACATTTTTATTTAATAGTAGAATTGTTGTATAAAATGGGTTTGGATTATCGGTCTACTAGTAAGGATGTCACTTGCATTATCGGTGATGTGATCTGGGTTCAATACCCACGGCGGATGTTTATAAGAAGTATTAATTAAAAAAATCGGTTTGGATGGTATCTTAAGGAGATGCACAATGGAAGAATATGTAAATACAAAAATAAAATAATCTCATGAGAGACTAGGAAGAGGACATATGGGGCCATATGCTACTACAAGGAAAGTGATTCTAGTAGGATTATGGTGGCCTACACTTTACCATGATATAAAAGAGCATGTATAGGCATGTGATACATGCTAGAGAGTGGGAAAACCGTTACATCATAATTTCATGCCCCTAAACCCATATCAACCTCAATAATTATTTAAGAGGTGGTATTTGGACTTTATAGGTCCACTTAGAACAACCCAAAGGAAAAAATGTCGATATATTATGGTAGCAACAAAATACTTGATAAAATGGGTAGAAGCAAGGATGCTACTTGATAATTCAGCAAAAAGAACAACGTAATTCTTGTATGATCAAATGATTACAAGGTTCAAAATTCCACTTAAATTGATAATTGATAAGGGTGATCACTTTGTAAATAAAGTTATTAAAAATATGACAACAAAATTTTGGATTTTTCACTCATTGTCAAGCTTGTACTATCCAAGAGCAAATGGGCAGGAAGAGATGACAAATAAAATATTGGTCTCTACTTTGTACAAAACCTATGGAGTGAAAGGAGTATATTGGGATGGGAGGTTTCCATTAATCCTGTAAATATATAGGACAAATTTAAAGCCCACAATAAACTATATACCATTCTAGTTAATGTATGGCCAGGAGGTAGTTGTGCCAATATTATTTTTGGTACCTAGTTTGTGTATAGTTATAGAACATTGGTTAGGTGACCATGAAATCCTAGAAGAAATACTGGTGGCACTAATTAAGTTGGATGAAAAGAGGATCATGATGCAATGGGAAATTGAAGTAGCTTAGAAAAGAAGGAATTTGTGTCACCTTCAAAAGCTACAATTGAAACAACATGACTTGGTCTTGAAGTATAATGGAAAATAGAAAATTAAATCAAGAAAAGTGAAAACTTTATGGCTTGGTCCTTTTAAATTGGTAGAACTTATGGATAACAATGCAGTAAATTATAAAAATTGGATGATATAATGGTTCCTAAAATAGTAAATGGGTCAAAATTAAATCCATACAAGTTACAATGTGTTTTCATCGCTATGGAAGAGATAGAGAGAAGAAGAAGGTAAAATATGAACAATAGGATGCACCCCAAAATAATCAAACTTCTCAATAAAATGAGGATGATGTTTAAATGATATACCTATTTGTATAAGGGGAGGAGACATAGCCAATCATAGAACAAGAAGAAATAGAACCTCACCTTGGTGAGAGAAGAAGTTTATAGGTACATATAAGACTCGTAGATGGAACAAAACGGTATGAAGAAGAAGAGTTGGTTCCTATGAATGAAGAGAGAAATCAAAATAAGGAACCTTTATCTATAAACTTTGTGGTACAAGAAGTTCCAAAACAAGTGATAGGGTCATTATATCCTTAATTAAAACAACAAGAGTCACCTCAACATTCTAATGGGTGAATGAGGATACAATTCATAGTACAGTATCTAGATATGGTAGATACTTACGATATGGAGATACCAAATCTAGATGAAGGAGGTGTCACAAATGAGGATTTATATAGACACACCCCATTAGCCCAAATAGGTATGATACACTAAAGGATGAACAAATAGATGTAGTAATTGCAAGATAGATATAAGATATTATGGGTACATAATGCAAGACTTTGAGAATGGATCATTCAAGATTTGGATGATACACTACAAAGACTTGAGAGCAATAAGCTACAAGGCAACAAGAGCTCAAACAAGAAAAACAAGAAGAAAATATACAAGTATAAAAATATCATAAAGACATAAAAAAGGCTCGAGAGGAAGTACTAGCAGGGATAAAAATCACAAGTGAAACCAATAGGTCTGACACAAGATCTATTGATCACAAATGAAGTAGCAAAAATATTGTTGAGAGATATTAAGGAAGATACCATATCACTAGAACAAATAATGAATTGGAAATCATATTCCAATGATTATGGAGTTCCCTTAGTGGTCATAAATAATAGTAGTTCTAGTAATAATGTAGATTTCTTGCGACGAATCTAAGAACCCCAATTTTATCTTGAGGTAGAAAACTATGTATATGCATGTCAAAAACTAAGAAATTAATGAAAGAGGGTGAGAAGAATCCAAATGATAATGGAGATATTATCTATATGGACCTTGCAATTAGAATATAGTCGCAATGACTCAAATACTGATTCTAATTTCTCAAAACAATATAGATAAGCCTTAGAAACCTATGAATCACGAAGGTGTTTTACGAAAATAAGATGGATATAAATTTTGTGATGCACGGATCATAGAATAAGGTCCTTAATACAAGTTTCACCAAGGACTCATCATCATGAAGTGCATTTCACCAATATAATTTTTTTTCAAATAGCTCCCAATACTTAGGGAAGAGGGGAATCAAGTAGACAACAAGAATGCCAACAAGGTGTCCTAAGAACCTTGAGAATACAACTAGATATTAAGGATGTCTAAGACAACTTAACTAAGGAAAAAGTTAGTCAGATCCTCTTTCTAGTGGTTTGAGAGGAAGGAATCAACCTCCTACCCCTAACTGGCCTAGTTGACACAATGAATTGTAATGATCATCTTCCAACTTAACAAGGAATGCATAGAGGGGATGCATCCTCTAGGACAGACATTTCTAACCCTCTCAAGAATAGTGGTCTAACATAGAAAGCTAGTTGCGACCACTAGTGCATCATCAAGGATCAAGAATGACAGGAATAGGAAGAGGATTACTCCAAATGGATGAGACTCAACCAAAAATCCAATAATATGCGATAGTAAGAGTGCAAGTGTATGGTATCCTCAGAGGCCTTCAAGAGGCTATTAAGATTGGATGGGAAAAGGTATTAGTTGAGTCTGATTCTCAACTCATGATTAATATTTTGAAGACTTCTAAGAATCTTAAGGTTGATTGGATAATAAAAATAATTATTGAGAAGATTCAATTATTCCAGATGGGATTTTTGAAAGTTGATTACAATCATGTGGTCAAAGATCAAAATAATAGTGATGATGTTTTAGCTAATTGGGCTTTGGACAAATGTGATCTTACTTTTTATGGCCACCCTCCTAGATGGTCGGCTTTGCAAATAAGGGAAGCTCTTCTTTCTATAATTTATTTGTATGGCTCCAATTCTGAAGGTACCTAGTTTATTCTTGCTTTATTTTTTATTTTCTTTGGTTCGCTTTGGTTATTTTAGTTCCCTAGCTCAAACTACTCTTTCTTTTGTTTCCTCTATTGTTTCTTGCCTTAAAAGTCTTCTGGTCTAGAAAGGTCATTGTTTTGTTCAATTTTTTTTCTTTTTTATTTTATGTTTTTTGTTTTAAGGTGTGTGTGTTCTTTTATTTTGTTTTGTTTTTGTATTCTTTGTGTTGTTTTTTGTTGTTCTTGTGTTTTTGTTGTATTATGTTTTTTATGTTTTTTGTTATTGTTCTTGTGTTTTTGTCGTTCTTGTTCTTGTGTTTATGTTTGTTTGTGTTAATTCGTGTTTTTATGTGTGAGTGTTTTCTATGTTTTTTGTTTTTGTTTTTTTTCTATTGTTGGTTGTTTTTATTTTTTATTTTATTTAAATTTTTAAATTTTTTAAGTTTTGGTTGTGTTTATTTTTCATGTTTTTTTTTGTTATGTCTTTGTAGTGTTCTGTTGTTTTTGTCATGTTTGTATTTTTTTATGTTGTTCTTGTGTTTTTCTACGTGGTTCATGTTGTGGTTTTTTTTTTATCTTATTGTGTGTTTTTGGCTATGCTTTTATTGTATTTTATTTTATTATTTTTATTGTATTTTATTTACTTATTTAAAAAAAATTGTGTTTGTTTGCTTCTTGAGTATGTCAAAGGTGGTAGGCCAGGTTTGAGTCCTGGGTGATTTTTGCAGAATGGATACCCCTGCCTCTTTGGTTATTACCCTAAAGTGGTATCCCTTCAGGGATGTTTTACACAAATTAAAAAAAGAGTGCAAGTTCATGGAAGACATACTCAAGGAAGAAGAGATCCTATCAGGATGGTTCACGTATGATTTCAATAAGAAGTTGATAGATTCAGGTGAAAGACTTGCTCATAAAGTTTAGAGGTAGACATAGTTTGAGGAGATAGAAGTGGAAGTCACTTGAATGTAGATTTTGTGGTGGGGACCTAATCAGATCAAGACTAATCAAGTAATTGTATGACAAGATGAAGATAAAGTCCAAAATAAGGCAATCATATGACTTAAAATAAATTAGTCAAGTGGAGTCAAATGATCGTACAATTAATGATCATACGATTATTGAAGGGAATAATTGTACAATCCCAGTAGCAACAAATTATATGACAAAAAATCATATAGTCCAAGATGAATACAACCATAAGACTGAAGGCAAAGAAAAAACTTGTATGATGCATACCATACAAATGAAAATCTTATGATGGTGAATGAAGGGAACCGTACAATAGGTCAAGTTGATCCAAATTGTACAACCTTCATAGTTGAAAAATATCCAAAATAATTGGCTAACATGTTAGCAGGTGAAATAATATAGGTACAAGTTAATGTCACCATATGATTTGTATGTCGAATATGAGAAAAAAAGATAAATTCATAAAAAATAAAATGCACAAATAGGAAAAAGTACATGAATCATTGAGGTGGCAATCATTTGTGTAGTTAGAAGTTATAACCAACTTAGAAAATCTATAAAAATGCATGTGAAGAAGCATTTAAACACAAAAAAAAAAGAGACAAAGCACCAACAGAGAACCAAATGATGGAATTTGAAGTGCATACAAAGATTTTTTTGTAAGGATGAGATAATAAGGGTTTAGAAAAAACCCTAGTGACCAAAAATTGAATGAAAAAATCACCCAAGAAAATAAGAGGACTTAGGAAGCTAGGACCCATGCAACAAAAATTGAGAAAATAGAATGGACAAAAGGAAAAAATTTGGTAGAAGGAAGCCAAAAGATATTTTGAAATCCCATGGAGAATTTTTACAAACAAGGAACCTGCTACCTTATACCCTCTCAAAGTTTGTAGAAGTTCGGGGAAAAGTATCAAATGAAGCAAGAAATGGAAAAAAAAAACAAACTGAATATGCATGGATAGAATTGGTGAAAATTCCATGAGGAAAATACTGAGGAATAATGTCATATAGAACAAGTGTTGAATGCTTACAGGCAAAAGTGCAAAAAAATAAATTTCAATAGAAGGTAAGTATACGATTGCACAAGAGAATTGTATAAATGCGTAAGGAAAAACCATATCAAATTGAAGCATAATGCATTGTATGATTATGCTAGGGTAAAACCATACAAGAAGTAAAGGTACCATATGGTTGTATAAAAATAAAATTGTATGACCGTTGAAAATGTACAACTAAAAGAAGTACAATTGTAAGATAGAATTGTACAACTATATTTTTGCAGGGTGAAAAATTACAACTCGAATAAAATTGTATGAATGCAAGGAATAATCATACAACTATATGTTTTTAGGGTGAAACCATACAATTAGATGATAATCATACATTGAGGATATAGAATCATACATTGTATGCCAAAATTGTATCGTTCAAAGTGGAAGAAAACCATACGGTGATAGTTGGGAAACATGAACGCTACAAAAGTATGAGTGAAGGGAAGGATTTTTATGAGCACATATAGATTATCATCAGATGAAGAATTGAACATTCACCAATCCCATTGCATAAAATATATTCATGGCTAAGACAAGAATAACCCTAATTTCCAATGCAATAAGAGTCAAACTATTACCCACAAAGGCAAGTGCAAGGGTTTTGGCTAATATAATGATGGTTTGATCAACCTTGGAGAGGATGAGGTTATCACTCATGGTGAGGACACAAAAATAAATATTATGACAAGATGGAGGAGTAGAATCATCCTTCTAGGGAGCAACAAATGGAACTTCCTAGGGCACACTATAGAGAACTTTAGAGTAAATTTCATAAAGAAACCACACATAAATATAATAGGAGCCATAAAGTGAAGGAGAAATTGAACAAGTAGCATTGAAATATATCACCTTCACTTAGTCGGTAAGAGAATTTTATCACAAATGATGGAATGAGCACCTAAAAAAGCACGACTTGAAGGTAACATTGGAGAAATATAATATAAGTGTTTTGGCACAGGTACCTCCCTTTGATAGAAATTTCTTCAATATATATATATATATTACAAATAGTACAATCATATGCTACAAATAGAATTTATACTTTTATTCACCTAAAAAATTGGAATATCAGGGTAGACTTCTTAGCAGAGAATTTTTGGCAGACATTTGGACTACCATAGGGAGGACAACCTATAAATAAGAGACATATGGATCCAATTGAATGGCATTGATTGATTCATGACTTGATGGTCCTTAAATATCCAATGGCAACCAAGTATTTTGGTTTGAGAGGTTGAGGAATCAAACAAAGCTAATTGAAAACCCAAGAACTGTAATATATCATGAATATTATGATGTCATAGTTGTCAAGTGAATCTTGATCATCAGATATGCCCATGTGGTTGGCACAATATATGGAGATCATAACAAAAGAAGTGCAATATGATTAGGGCATGTATTTAACGCAAAGAATATAGAGACTACTACAATACATGAATAAAAATCTCCATGATATTTCATAATTTGGAGTTATGCTAGATGTAGTTTCTTAGGTTGGCATACATTTTTATAGAATGATAGAAACAAGGGGTTTACCCAAGCATCATCTTTAAATTTTTATATGGGTAAAATTAGTACTAATAAATAAGGCCACTCTTGAGAAACCAAATACCAATAAAAATGCAAGAAAACTGAAGTCAGTCATACTTGAATAAATTGAGGCTTCTAAAGAAGAGGTGCATAATAGAAAAAAAGGAGAAGGAAGCTAAATTTGGATCAAGAACATGATGATGTAGTCCCTCAATAAAATTTGCAATATCAATCAATGCCTCAAAGGAGGTAAGAAGAAATACCAATAGTAAGCCTTGTACAAACAAAGTGGTAACAAGAGCAAGAAAAAATAAGACCACAAGAACAACTTCCAGCAATTAGTGAGCAACACCATAGAACCAAATGAAGAGGTTGGATTAGGGTTTAAAGGATTGGACCTAATGGATATAAATCTACCAAAATAGGAAGATCAACCAAAGGAAATATGTGGATCACCTACTTTAATAAATAGAAATAAATTTGAATTAATGGAAGAAGAAAAATAATGGCTAAAAAAGGTTGTAACACCACCAAGATCTGGGGCGGGAATTTTAGAAAAGGATTAGGAAGTTAGTGATTGCACCACCAAGGAAGAAACAAAAACAAATTAGATATATCATGAGAGGTGGCAATAATAAAAAACCAATTGAAGATGAGAAGGCTAAGGATAGAGAATAACATAATCAAGTGATAGTGCCACATGATAATATTATAGAGCAACATGATCCATTGGAAGAATCACGGGTACAAAGTGATGCACAACATCACTAAACAAAGATTGAACAAGAGATTGCTATAGAGCAGATAAATCCAATAGATATCATGATAGAATAGGAAGATTAAAAAGAAATAACTGCAGAGCAAATCAACCAACATAAAGAAACTAGAGATATGTAGTTGAAGGGCAACAGAGAAATACCTTCTAATCAAGAAGAAGTGGAGGAAGAGGAATAAGCATATGAGACAAATCAAGGATTGTAGATAAAAAATTTTATTGAAGTACCTAGGTTTGGGATATCTGATGGAGAAGGAGAAGACACTGAAGTGGGTAGACCAATTTTTTGAGTAAGTAATAGAAATGTTTATTACTACTCAATTGTAGTTTTGGATGGCTTGTGTAGTACAACTAAAACATCAAAATAAAAGAACTTTTAATGAATTAGATAAATTGATGAATTGGGTGCACAATGAATAAATAACAAGAAAATTAGCCAAAATCTAACTACAACCACCTTAGTAGTTACCTTATGGAGAGGTAACTAATATGTTAGGATTCAATGACCTTCTAGAAGAAACAAAAACCAATTATAGGTAGCCTTAGATATTATATATGGGCTTAAGTAGATACTAGAGATGTTCAGTAGATATGACAAAATTTAATAATGAAGAGCACCACCAGAATCAGTATTCTTGTTTCATAAATATAATTTCCTAACACACTAGATAGAATGGTTCACCTTATGATTAGAAAAAGTCCATTAGATCAAGAAAGCACAAAAATGGAAAATAGAAGCCACACAAACATAAATTGCTACTATGGAGGATGAACTCAAAAGGATTAAGGAAGAAGCTAAAGCCAAATGAAAAGATACAAATATTGAAATGAATAGTATGAAACAAGCCCTTGAAGATAAGTTGAAAATACAAAAGGAGCAATGGAAAATCATGAAGCATCAAGTAGAAAAAAAAAACAACCATAGGAACAAGAAGATTTTTTGATAAAGTATGTAGATCAATTGAAACAATAGGAAGAGCAAATGAAATTAAATAGTGAATAACTCAAAAACTAAGAACAATATAGAAATATATAATAAAAATATTATGGAACAAAAATCCACACTTCAAGTGTGGGAAGAGCAACAACAGGCTCATCGAATAGAACTAAAGCAACAGGATCAGATGATTTATGAAAATAACGAAGAATCAGACATCACAACAAGAACAAATATGAACTTGATAGAAAAACTATAGAAATGAACCCCAAAATAAGAGAAGCAATTGTTACACGCCTTAAAAAAAAGTAGAAGAGAAATAAAATAAATACATATTAAAGGTTGTGGAACTTAGCATCTATGCCTTTTAACTATGGGAAAAATGAGCTATCCTTTAGGTCTAAATAAATGATCTATGAGTTGAGAAAAAGTAGGAGAATCCAACTATAGGAAAACATCAAGTGTCGGTAGGGACATTGATTGATTTAAAGGGAGGATAGATGTAAGCAGTAAATCTACCCCTAAAAATAAAAAGAAATAAAGTGTGTATAAATTGCAAGTTTTTGACAAAGTTTTGTGCAATTTTGACTAAGTATTGTAAACAAAATTTAAATGAAATGATGTGTAATTAATACAAAATGTAAATTAGGCTTAAATAAAATTAGACACCAAATTAGCCAAAATGAGGAAAATAAAAGTGAAACTGAATTTAGTAAATATTAAAAAGTAACTTTAGGAAAATTAAGGGTGCATGTTATATGACGATTGTGGGGTGGTAGTTGTGAATAATGTGTTGTCCTAGAAATTTCTTGGAATAGCCTAGAAAAGCATTATATACCCCCACTCCATTTTGAGCAATATCCTTTTTTTGTGCATGAAGGAGAACAACTATATAGAGTACGAGATATTATTTGTAGGCAATTGGAGAGTTACCATGATTGTTGGAGTTTGTTAAGTGTATTGTTTGTTCATGCTATATTTTGTAGCTATTATTAATGCAACTCTACAATGATTCCAACGATTCTTATATGTGATGGGAATGGAATGCTTCTGTGATAATAGTATGAATTGTGTCATTCTATGAAATGCATAATGAATAGTATAGATAGAAATCCATGTTAGAGTAGTTATTTATTGCAGGATTCCAAGAGCAGTGTTGTTACCAAAAACCATACAATTTGTTACAACAGATATACAAAAATGGAATTTAGTCGGTTTATGATGTTGCACATATCGTATAATTACAAGTTGGAATTACTTTGATGGTTAAGTTAACCATGCAATTCAGTTGTTAGCAACCACACAAATAGAGTTAAGGCTTATAAGGATAATAATACAAGAAGCATAACTATGGAATGTGAGTAACATGCGAGTTGCAGACATTGTTATAGTTGATATGAATTTCTATCTAGAGCAATCATACAAATTATCTATTGAATAGATTGAAGTGAATGTTTTAACCCCATTGTACAATTTTCCAAACCGTGCGACTATGGAGTAGAACATTCTTATGTGAACTACACAATTTATAGACAATATGTTTGAGTGAAGATTGTACATTTGCATCAATGGTATGATTGTGAATTGTACATTTGAGACCATACGATTAGGAAACTGTATAATTGTATGATTGTACATTTCTAGTCATTGTGTGTTTTGACAATGTCCATTGTATGTTTTCTAAGATGAAGGGTTTGAGATTGCATGCCTGAATTTGTCACCAGCTCCCCTACTAGGAATATTTTTGCACATGTTATAAGGAAAAATTAATGAAAAACTAGCCATGGTTTTACCTTTAAATGATCTCTTTACATACTCTTATAGGGTAAATATACTACTAACAAGGTGTAGGGGCATTGACCCTTTTTACTAGTTACACACTCAAACCAATTACTTCATGGTTCTTAGAGTACTCCTCAAAATGAGTTTTAGGGCAAATATTGTCCCAAGTACTTCCCCCTACTAAGTGGTTGGGACTTACACTTGTTGGTCTTTCTACCACATTTTGTAAATTTTTTATTTATATGCAGTTTTGGGAGTTAATCATTGTAAAAATTCTTTTTTTCCATACAAAATGGTTAAGATGTTGTTATGTTGTTGTGTTTTCACCAGCTATCTCCTTTCACTTTCTCCTTTAAAAATTATTTTCCTTCAAATCCTATGGTTTCTCTAGTTTTCCTATGCAATTCCTATCATTTCGCATACAAAATTGTAAATGTTTTACCATGGGACGATGTTGTGGATAAATTTTTTGCTTAAGTGTGGTTTCTGCAAGTTCGTTTCATTCTTCGAGTGTGATGATAGTTAACGAAACCTTAGATAATTTTCAAAGAGTGCTTCCCTTTTGAACGCAAGTAAGGGGCACTTTCACTCCACTAGTGGAGCGAAAGTGTTTTTGCTTCTAGTTGTGGAGTGAAAGTTCCTATTAAAGGATGGGGAGCAAATGACTAAGGCTTGGTCAAGGCATGAAGTGCTTTCATTCCACTTAGGGAGCAAAAGCTCCTTCTTGAGATTTGTGAAAGTCAAAGTGTAATGAAATTCAAGGTCTTGGTCAAAAGTGGTGTCGTTCCACTTGTAGCACGAAAACCTCTATCACTCCACTTGTGGAGTGAAAATATCTATCACTCCTCTTGTGGAGAAAAAAAATAAAAAAGGCGTAAATTGTCTATATAAGGCCAAGGGTGTTTTCGCTCCACTTGTGGAGCAAAAGCATCTTCACTCCACTTGTGGAGCGAAAGCTGGCCAAAAATAAAATTGAATACTAAACAAGCAAAGGGATACTTTTGCTCCACCTATGGAGCGAAAGTGCTTTCACTCCAGTTGTGGAGTGAAACTCCAGGTGGGCCCCTCAAAGCATAGTGAAAGCTACCCAAAACCACAATTAACTATCAAACTAACCCCAAAGCTATGCTCTGAGCCGTCTAATCATGGTGGATCAGGGGAACCTTATACATTCAATGTAAAGTTATCTGCAAAATTAAATTTATGTTGTCAAGTTGGTTTCGGATCAAATCTACCTATCACCATCGTAGGAGTGGTTGGGCATTAATATTTTAAGAGGTGTAATTATCTATAAAAGATAGAATTTTCTCTGTAACTAAGGATGGGCAATCTTTGCTAGAAAAGTAGTTTTATATCTTGAAATATGCTTTAGAAACATGAACTTCTAGTTTCAGTATTGAATCTTCTATCTTTGTGTATGCCTTCTATCATGTTATTTCTGTTAAGTTAGTCAATTTGTTAGACGACTTGAATTTTATTTTTGGATTTAGCTATTCGTGAAGGATTAATTCTAGAGTACCCTGGGATGTTATGCAGTTGAGAGGATTTAATGTCAGTTTCTATTAAAAGTTTATTTTTTTTATTACTGTTGGTTCAAGTGTTAGGTTGTATATTGTGCTTCCTATCCATCACCCTAATATTTTAGGATTTCGATATTTTTTCCCATTCCCTTTCAGTAATTTCCTTCTCTTTATGCATCTTCTCTAACCCTTATCTCAAAAAACCAATTCTATTTTATTTTGAAACTAGCCCTACTAGATATTTTCATGGAAGACATTTCTTGTTGAGCAAGGTGCAGGAACAGTATTGTCATTGTTGTTAACACAGTCAGAAAGATCGGTTGATGTAGTGGACAGGAGTTAAGAGGTTCTTAAGAGTATGTACAATGATTCTCCAAAAGATCGAAGTGGCCCATATGCTAAAAATCAAAAGAAAATCACAAGGAAGAAAACTGTCGCAATATCGCGACATGTTGAGCAAGAAAAAAAAACTGTCGTGATATCGCAACATGTTGAGAAGAAAGAAAAATTGTCGTGATATCATGACATGTTGAGAAGAAATAAAAACTATCACGATTTTGTGACATGTTTAGAGAGAAAGCGCAAGCAAGCAAAATTGTCGCGATTTCATGACATATTGCAGGAGAGAGAGTCTGAAAGAAAAAGTGTCACGATTTCACGACATATTGCAAGAGAGATAGTACGAAAGAAAAAGTGTCATGATTTCATGACATATTGTAGTAGAGAGAGTCCGAGGGAAAAAGTGTTGCGATATCATGACATGTCGGGTTTTCGCGACCCGAAGGCAAGAGAAAGTGCAAAGGAGAAAAAGTGTCACGATATCACATGTCGGGTTTTCGTGACCCGAAGGAAAGAGAAAGAGCAAAGGAGAAAAAGTGTCACGATATCGCGACATGTCGAGTTTTCGTGACCCGAAGGCAAGAGAAAGTGCAAAGGAGAAAAAGTGTCGTGATATCGCGACATGTCGGGTTTTCACGACCCGAAGGCAAGAGAAAGTGCAAAGGAGAAAAAGTGTCTCGATATCACGACATGTCGCATTTTCGCGACTAAATGAGGAAAGAGAAAGTAAGAAGGCAGAAGTGTCGTGATATCATGACATGTCGCATTTTCGTGACTAAAGGAGAAAAGAGAAAGTACGAAGGCAGAAGTGTCGTGATATCATGACATGTCACATTTTCGCGACTAAAGGAGGAAAGAGAAAGTAAGAAGGCAGAAGTGTCGCAATATCACGACAAAAGTAAAGAGGAAGAGCAAGGAGGCGAAAGTGTCGTGATATCGCGACATGTGTTTTCGATGGTACAAGCCAAGAAGAGTAGCAAGGAGGTGAAAGTGTCGCGATATCGTGACATGTTGTGTTTTCACTGGTACAAGCCAAGAAGAGTAGCAAGGAGGCGAAAGTATCATGATATCACGACATGTGTTTTCACTGGTACAAGCCAAGAAGAGTAGCAAGGAGGTGAAAGTGTCATGATATCGCGACATGTGTTTTCATTGGTACAAGCCAAGAAGAGTAGCAAGGAGGCAAAAGTGTCATGATATCGTGACATGTGTTTTCGCTGGTACAAGCCAAGTAGCAAGGAGGCGAAAGTGTCGTGATATCGCGACATGTGTTTTCACGGGTTCAAACCAAGTAAAGTAGCAAGGAGGCAAAAGTGTCGCGATATCGCGACATGTTGTGTTTTCACGGGTTCAAACCAAGTAAAGTAGCAAGGAGGCGAAAGTGTCGCGATATCGCGACATGTGTTTTTGCGGGTACAAGTCCGAGAAGAGGACAAAGAGGCAGAAGTGTCACAATTTTGCGACAGGTCATTTTGGCGCGAGCTAAGAAGAGAACCCAACCAAAATAAGATATGTGATAGTTAACTGAAGTTATACGACAGTTACAGGTGCAGTTATAGAGAAAAATCATGCAACTAAAATAAGAAGAGTTAACTGAAGTCAGTATGACAGTTACAGGTGTAGTTATAGAGAAAAATCATGCAGCTAAAATAAGAACAGTGAACTGAAGTCAAAATGAATAATCGTTAAAATAGAAAACGAACAGTCATGCAGGGAGAAAACGAATAGACATGCAAAGAGAAAAAGAACAGTCATGACCGAGAAGACGAACAGTCATGACCGAGAAGACGAACAGTCATAGTAGGAGTATATGGTGTCAATTCGTTGCATGTAACGTGTTTGACGAAATGCCTACTCTATATATACAAAAGGAGTTACATATAGAAGGCGTTACAATTGACAAGTGGCGTATGAGAAATGAAAGGAGTTACAACTGGAGTTACAAAGAGATAATATGGTTATAAAAGGAGCGTTGCTTGGAGAATTTCAGTTGGTTGATTTGATCTTGCGAAGTGCACGAGAGGAGAGTGAGAGGAGAGCAAGAGGCGAGCGAGAAGGGTGTGTTGCATGAGAGATGTTGAGTAAGCAATAGACCAGTTAGGGTCTTGTAAAAGTGAAGGCATTTATATGTCAATCTTCTAGCTTCAAAATTGAAGTCCAAGTTGGTGCTTGGCATCAGGGGTTGGTGCTCCTTCCAGTTGGTGTTGGTAAATCAGGGGTTGGTGCTCCTTTCTGTTGGTGCAGATAAATTAGGGGTTGGTGCTCCTTTCTGTTGGTGCAGATAAATTAGGGGTTGGTGCTCCTTTCTGTTGGTGTAGATAAATCAGGGGTTGGTGCTCCTTCCAGTGGGTGTTGGTAAATTGATTGTAAAATTGGTATTTTGCAAAGGCTGGATTTGGATGGGAGTCCAAACAGTCAATTTTTGAGGAGTAGCCAAATCTGGTGAACCTCGATACATCTTGTGTTGTGTGATGCTCTCTTGTTATATTTGCTTTATGTGGTTTTAAGTTTTCATTGTTTTGGCTTTAAGAGTTGAAGTTTTTAAGTTTTAAAGAGCCACACTGATTCACCCCCCCTCTCAGTGTCATTGTGAGACTAACAATTGGTATCAGAGCCAGTTTCCCTTGTCAGGCTAAATCAGCTAGGGTTGATCTTGGATTAGTACGCAATGGGTAAGAAGAATAGATCCTCCTCCAAAAAGGCATCTCAGTCAGTTTCAGTTCCTGTGGAAGAGAAAATTGAACTAGAAAAGATAGAAGGAGTGAATTCTGAAGTATGTGATGAAAACCTTGAGATTGAAGTAGATCTAGAAGGTGAGTTGATCGCTGCACTTGAAGAATTGAATATAGAAAGGAAAAAGAACAAAAGATTGTCCAAGAAGTTGGAAGAATATGAGGATGATATTGAAGATCTCTTCTTACAAATTCATAAAGCCAAGAAAAGAGAAGAAGCCTTGAAGTCACACCTGGATGATAAAGGCGATGTATGTAGCAAACGTGAAGAGGAATCTAACAAAGTTATTAATGATCTAAAGCTGCAAGTAGAAGAGTCCAAAAGAATTGAAGAAACTCTCAGGTCACAGATCAATAAGAAAGAGATTGTTTGCTGCAAACAAGAAGAGGAGATTGTTTCATTGAGGAAACAACTAGAAGAGGCCAATACAAATCTCAAATTTGAGAAGAGCACAGAGTTGCTAGATAAAATGATAAGGCAACAAAGAAGCCCAATGGTTAAGCTTGGTCTTGGATGTGAAGCTGAACAACCTTCATCTTCTAAATCTACAGAGAAGAAGAAATCCATTGTTGAAGGATCAAAGCAAGAAAAGCTTGAAGTTGAATCCCCAAAAGGAAGAAAATCTCAAAGGAGATCTACAGCAAAGCAACCACAACAAAAGAGGTTCTATCACTCTCACTCTATTCATAATAATGCTTTTAATGGCTATTGTTTTAGATGCAACCATTATGGTCACAAGGCAATTTATTGTGGATTGAATAATAGATCAAAGAGTTATCTTGGTAGAAATACATATGTTATTCGGTTGAACACCATGTGCAATGTTTTAAATGTAATGGTCATGGGCACATAGCAAGGCTTTGTCCAAGAACTTTTGTATCTAATCTAAGGCAAGACAGTAGATTTCATCAGACGCAAAGAATGCAACACAGACGGGGAAGAAATCATGTGCATCAAAGAAAGGAAAATAATCATCCATCAAGGATGCACAAGAGACAACCACCCAAGAGAAATGTTCAAGTTCACGAAAAGGTTCAAAATAGGGATGCAGTTGAAAAACTCAAGCCCAAGTTCAAGAAAGCTTGGAGAAAGAAAGAAGAGAGGAAATCGTGTCTCCTTGGACTGAAGGAGACTACTCCTCTATTGCACTAAGCAGCTCCAGGTAGCACATCCTTAGGGGGAGCAATGTTAAAGTTTTATTTTAATGCTCCTATGTATTTGTGTGGTTATCTGAGGATGAAAGGAAAGTAGTCAGGGGGAGTTGTCGTATAGTTGTCAAAATGTGTTTCAGTTCATGTAGATGTTTGTGGAGATAGTGTCAAACTGATGTGCTTCAATAGAACAACATGGTGAACAACTAGGTTTTCGATGCAGCAGCTGATAGGCGTTATCTGAGATAGAACATGCAGCACAGGCCAACGTGTAGGTGGAAGGCATGAGGTTCTTAACCAAAAATTCAACACATCGTTTGGTATAAGAGAGCATTAATTTTCTCTAAAGAAGTAGTCGTGATCAAAGAGATGCCAGAGTCAAAGCAAACAGTGGCACTAGCACCCAGTTGGTCAAGAGTACCAAGTGGCACATGCAAGGCAGAGAAGTTGAGAAAATAGCGCCCAGGTGGTGAAGCGTCAAGGAGGACAAGATGCCTATGCAACTAAGAAAGTCTTGCATTATTTGAGAAATGCGAGATATTGCCCGAGGAATCCCTTGATCACAGTGAGGAGAAATGCTCTAAAGAACATTCATCTAAGACATTGAGTAGCCCTGACATATGCCCTAGCAAGAAGCAGAATACCGAGAGTTGATGACTGCACATAGATTGAGGTTCCAACGCTAGATATAACGGTCCACTGTCAATACCTACGTAGACGATGAAAACATTCATGGCAGCCATTAGAAACCAGAGACATTGAGTTGCACAACGGATGCGAGGCAAAGTCATTAGTCACGGAGGAGGTGGCAATCAAGAGGCTAAAGAAAATTGTGGAGATTGTCGATGTTAAAGTTGATGAAGGTAGGGAATGAGTTATAAGCATAGTGGTTGAAGCCCATTGGTTGTGAAAGAACTTGAGTTAGAAAAGAACTGGATTTGATTTGAGATTGCCATTCATTGTTGAGTTCATTTTGAGTACTACTTGAGCATGATTGATTGAGCCTTTGAGAAGGCCTTTGGGAAATATTTGAGGACAGTGTTGGGACAGATTTCTAGAGCAGATTTGGGCAAGTTCTTGGTGAGCTTACTAGAGTAGATTCGGACAAGTTCTGTGTGAGCTTGTTATTCAGCATTGGACAAGTTCTATGTGAGCTTGTTAAGCAGGTTCTGTGTGAGCCTATTGACAGAGTACAGAGGACAGAGTCTCAATGGATAGAGATCCAGCAGCCAACACAGTTGAAGATAGATCTGAGTGAGGATTCTTCAAGTGGAGAGAGGTCCACCAGTCAGTGCAGCAGAGAGACAGAGTCTTCTATAATATAACAATTGGAGAGAGGTCCACCAGTCAGTAGCGGATACCTTCGCAATAAATTGGGAGTGGTCATGCTTCCCAAGAACTGACTAGCTATCGGGACCACATTCTCAGGGGGAGCATTTATATATTTGATTATCTTTTTGCTCATGTTTGTAATTTTTGCCAACCGTAATAATTTGTGCTTGAGAATGTTGTGCATGGACTCGGGGGAGTCTGCAGCAGCCCTTTGGTATTATTGTCAAATGGGGAGAAGAATTACAGGAAATTGCATGTGTGTTGCCAACAATTCCAAAGGGGGAGATTGTTGAGCAAGGTGCGGGAACAATATTGTCATTGTTGTCAACACGATCAGACGGATCGGTTGATGCGAGTGGACGGGAGTTAAGAGGTTCTTCAGAGTATGTACAGTGATTCTCCAAAAGATCGAAGTGGCCCATATGCTAAAAATCAAAAGAAAATCACAAGGAAGAAAATTTTTGCGATATCGCGACATGTTGAGCAAGAAAGAAAAACTGTCACGATATCGCGACATGTTGAGAAGAAAGAAAAACTGTCGCGATATCGCGACATGTTGAGAAGAAAGAAAAACTATCACGATATCATGACATGTTGAGAAGAAAGAAAAATTGTCACGATTTCACGACATGTTCGGAGAGAAAGCGCAAGCAAGCAAAACTGTCACGATTTCGCGACATGTTGGAAGAGAGAAAGGCAAGTAGAAAAAGTGTCACGATTTCATGACATATTGCAGGAGAGAGAGTCTAAAAGAAAAAGTGTCACGATTTCATGACATATTGCAAGAGAGATAGTACGGAAGAAAAAGTGTCACGATTTTGCGACATATTGTAGGAGAGAGAGTCCAAAAGAAAAAGTGTCACGATTTCGTGACATGTTGGGAGAGAAAGTGCAAAGAGAAAAAGTGTCACGATTTCGCGACATGTAGAGAGAGAGCAAAGGAGAAAAAGTGTCATGATTTCGCGACATGTTGGAGAGAAAGTGCAAAGGAGAAAAAGTGTCACGATTTCACGACATATTGCAGGAAGAAGTGCAAAGGAGAAAAAGTGTCACGATTTCGTGACATCATTGCAAAGGAGAGAAAGTAAGAAGAAAGTGTCACGATTTCGCGACATGATTGCGATAAAGGAGGAAAGAGAAAGTAAGAAGGCAGAAGTCTCGCGATATCGTGACATGTCGCATTTTCGTGACTAAAGGAGGAAAGAGAAATTAATAAGGTAGAAGTGTCGCGATATCACGACAAAAGTAAAGAGGAAGAGCAATGAGGGGAAAGTGTCACGATATTGTGACATGTGTTTTTGCCGGTACAAGGCAAGAAGAGTAGCAAGGAGGTGAAAGTGTCGCGATATCGCGACATGTCGTGTTTTCACTGGTACAAGCCAAGAAGAGTAGCAAGGAGGCGAAAGTGTCACGATATCATGACATGTGTTTTTTCCGGTACTAAAGCCAAGAAGAGTAGCAAGGAGGCAAAAGTGTCGCGATATCGTGACATGTGTTTTCGCTCAAACCAAAGTAAAGTAGCAAGGAGGCGAAAGTGTCGTGATATCGCGACATGTTGTGTTTTCATGGGTTCAAACCAAGTAAAGTAGCAAGGAGGCGAAAGTGTCGCGATATCGCGACATGTTGTGTTTTCGCGGGTTCAAACCAAGTAAAGTAGCAAGGAGGTGAAAGTGTCACGATATCGCGACATGTTGTGTTTTTGTACAAGTCCGAGAAGAGGACAAAGAGGCAGAAGTGTCACGATTTCGTGATAAGTCATTTTGGCACGAGCTAAGAAGAGAACCCAGCCAAAATAAGATATGTGATAGTTAACTGAAGTTATACGACGATTACGAGGTGCGATTCTAGAGAAAAATTCATGCAGCTAAAATAAGAAGAGTTAACTGAAGTCAGTACGATAGTTACAGGTGCAGTTACAGAGAAAAATCATGCAGCTAAAATAAGAACAGTGAACTGAAGTCAAAACGAACAGTCATTAAAATAGAAAATGAATAGTCATGCAGGGAGAAAATGAATAGACATGCAAAGAGAAAAAGAACAGTCATGAACGAGAATATGAACAGTCATGACCGAGAAGACGAACAATCATAGTAGGAGTATATGGTGTCAATTCGTTGCATGTAACGTGTTTGACGAAATGCCTACTCTATATATACAAAAGGAGTTACATATAGAAGGCGTTACAATTGACAAGTGGCGTATGAGAAATGAAAGAAGGAGTTACAACTGAAGTTACAAAGAGACAATATGGTTATAAAAGGAGCGTTGCTTGGAGAATTTCAGTTGGCTGATTTGATCTTGCGAAGTGCGCGAGAGGAGCACGAGAGGAGAGCGAGAGGCGAGCGAGAAGGGTGTGTTGCGTGAGAGATGTTGAGTAAGCAATAGACCAGTCAGGGTCTTGTAAAAGTGAAGGCATTTATATGTCAATCTTCAAGTTTCACAATTGAAGTCCAAGTTGGTGCTTGGCATCAGGGGTTGGTGCTCCTTCCAGTTGGTGCTAGTAAATCAAGGGTTGGTGCTCCTTTTTGTTGGTGCGGGATAAATTAGGGGTTGGTGCTCCTTTCTGTTGGTGCGAGGTAAATTAGGGGTTGGTGCTCCTTTCTATTGGTGCAGATAAATCGGGGGTTGGTGCTCCTTCCAGTGGGTGCTGGTAAATTGATTGTAAAATTGGTATTTTGCAAAGGCTGGATTTGGATGGGAGTCCAAACAGTCAATTTTTGAGGAGTAGCCAAAACTGGTGAACCTCGGTACATCTTGTGTTGTGTGATGCTCTCTTGTTATATTTGCTTTATGTGGTTTTAAGTTTTCATTGTTTTGGCTTTAAGAGTTGAAGTATTTAAGTTTTAAAGAGCCACACTGATTCACCCCCCCTCTCAGTGTCATTGTGAGACTAACATTTCTTTCCTTTAGAAATTTAATGATTGGCAGTGGGTCTAGGGCATTGTAGACTTAGAAAATTTATATCTAGGCTGATTTGATTGCCAATAATTTTTGGTACGCCCAGTGGGATCCAAATATTCCATGTTAAAAGTAGTATTAAGAAGTTGATGCTCATCTTATTGCTATCAAATCCAAACATATAGCGCCTCAGATGAACTCAGATACCTCTAAATATTGAAGACCAGTTTAAAATATCATGCCTTCATACACATGATATGGAAATCTAAGAATACAAAAGAAGTTGAGTTCTTTGAGATTGACATTGACGCTTTGGGAGAGCATCCTAGAGTGGTTCGGTTGAATATCCCATTAGACAGTACATCTTCGCAAGTAGTTGTTGCTTAGCAGACTCCAAGTCCTCCTAGCACAATAACTAGCTTGCCCCTAAATTTGCCAAATTTTTTGATTCAACCAAACTCTCTAATTCAACCAAGTGTGTCGAGTGTTCTGAAAGTTTCAGTCCATCCAATTCTACCAACTATACCAGTTCAACCAACTCTGCTAGTCTATATGGTGCAGTAAGCTGCCCCTAGGCAATTCCCTGTATGGAATAATTCAGGGTCTTTATATTTGACGGATTAAAACCAAGTGCCACCTGCAGTGTTGAAAGCTCTACCTACATTTCATGGCACAAGAAATACCACCTATGAGCACATCCATGATGTTGCCGCATTGGAAACCATCCACCACATCATGGAGGAATATGTAATGGTAAGACTGCTAGTCTTATCACTTAGAGGTAAGCTCTTCTTCTAGTACCAGTCATTGTTGACTGGCACTATCACTTCCTAGGACCTATTAGTAGAGCAACTGGTTAAAGGGTTCAATGAGGTAGCATATCCATTCTCACTATTGCATCAATTCACCACCATCCAGAGACATCCTCAAGAGGAGATAGTTGACTTCAACGTCAGGTTCACTCGAACCTAGCAGAGATTCATCGTTGGTCTTAGACCCACTCTAGATAAATTGGTATTCTATTACTTGATATCTTTCCATTCTTACATTGGTATGAGCATCTACAATTCTAACATCAACACATTCTTTGGCTTGTATGAGCAGACCCAAAATGCTGAGACTAGCTTAGTAACCATCGAAAATCTACCTCCAAAGGTGACCATACCAATTTATCTAGATTTCCCTCAAAACATGTATCCTAGTGCATCTACTCCACCTACATCTCAGATGTACCCCAATCAATCATGGAATCCAAGCCCTCATAATCAAGCAGTATCCACTCCACAGTATAAAGCACCCACTATTCTTCATCTCCCATAGCACGTCCCATATTCGACATTCCCTACACCATTGGTGCCATTGCAATTACCCTTGATCATGCCTCAAGAAGTTTTAAATGTAGACCAGGTTAAGGAATTGCAAGATTTACAGTAATCAATGAAGATGATGGTGAATGAGATGACTGTCATGTGATTGAGGCAAAATTATCAAAGCTTCCAACTGAGAATATTTCCTCCTTTGATCACTAGGGAGCAAGCTGCTTCTACCAGCAGGGCTTTTGAGATAAATACGATTGTATTGGAAGGTGAATAATTCGGTTCATCTAGTAAAACTTATCGTTGTACCACATGCAATGATCCTCATAGTGAATAAACCTACATGGTGTACCTCAACTAAATCCAGACACTGGTCGCTGGTACTTACAACGATCAAATCAACATGATCAGGGAAGTTGGTCATAATTTCATGATGCCTTCCACTGAGTAATTTTTAGTCATCACCAAGGCTAGGAAGAATCCTATCGAGGTAGATCCAACTCATATGGATACACCAAAAGTACCTATTGCACCCATTCCATTGATCGAAAAGGCCCAGTTATCGACAAAATCTCCCTATCCAACGGTGACCTCAAAGCAGTCTGATTTACTGGAGGACTTCCTACCTACATGAGCTAGAGAAAGGGGTTTTTAAACCAAGGCTTTGACTTCTCAACCACAAGTTGAGATGTGAGACCAAGCTAGGTAGAAGCTCTGATATCCTTCACTGACCAAGCATCAAAGGGTGGATGTCATGCAACAGTACCAGAATACCTACGAGTCTATAAAATGAGTGAGAGATTTTGGCCCTTCAGTGTACAACATAGTCAAAGATATGGAGAAGGTCCTTGCCAAGGTAAGCCTTTATGACACCCTTCAACTCCCTAGTCAAGTAGACCTCCTACAGGAATCTCTCAAGTCTTCCAAATACAAGGAGAGTAGGTCGACATAGATGATTTTTGCTCAGTCATTGATGACTTTAGCCATAGGTAAGAATAGGCCCTTGCAATTCTACGTTTCCTTTTGAATGGAAGGATGGATCATGCACAAATGCATGATCAAATCTAGCACTGTGATGACCGTCATGCCCAAAGTAGTGTGCAACATCATGGGCATGGAGTATACCCAGAGTAGCCTTGAAGTATTACAACTAGATGGGACTCCCATAAAGATGATAGGAGTGGTCAAAGATATTTCGATCCTCCTACATAAATTGCTACAAGTCACGGTCATCCAAGAGATTATGGTAGTCAACCTCGAGCCATACTTCAGTATGTGCCTCTCAAGAGAATTCACAACCAAGTTAGGAGGCTACCTCTCCCTCGACTACTCGCATTTAGAAATCCCTTTCAATGGAAATAAATTTAAACTCTTCAATGAGAAGCCTACTAGTTTTCATGTTGAAAAACTTAAATATGGGGGCTCAAACTCTGTCAACCTGATGATAGAAGAAATGCAAGAAGTGAACCTGATGGAATAATCTCTCGATGAACTCCTAGCTGAATATGAGTTTTCAATGATCAATTTTAATGCCAGCATAAGAATAGATTTAAGGTGCTACTCACTTACAAAGCCTGAAAAGGCTAAAATAAAAGCACCTGAAGAAGAGCCCCAAATTTTTGATTAGCTATGGAAACTTTTCTCCAATGGCATATAATGCAAGAATGACATCAATACTAGTGTCACTCTTATCTCTCTATCTAGAAAACAAAATACTTACTCGTATAGGCTCGCATGGAGCTGTACAAATAATGTAGCAAAGTATGAGGTTTTATTCCTCAGACTCAAAAATTCAAGAAGCTCGACATCAAGCAGTTGCAGATTTTCAAGGATTCTAAATTGATATGCAACCAAGTCACCAACAAGTGCATCTTCAAGTAGCACTATCTAAAAGTGTACCACAACAAGATGTGGGATTTGTTTGAATCCTTCACCGTAATGAGCATCAAGTCAATTTTGTGAGAGAAAAACAAGCTTACGGACATCTTGGCCTCCATTGGTGCCCGGTTCTCACTGGTGGACAATATGATGCATAAGCCAAAAATGGTGAGGCTGATCTACAGGCCTTCTGTACCTAATAAAAAAATCCACTGGAAAATGTTCGACAATGATGAATAGCTTGTCAATATTCTGGTCAATGAAGCGTCCTCAATTGAAGGTCAGACTCTAGACGAAGAAGACCGTGAGGGGTTAATTCAATTGAAAAATAATCATATCCCCAAGGGTTTGATAACATTAGAAAATATTTTTTATTGGAATGACAAGTTTATCGCCCACAAGATCAAAGTAGAAAAAAAAGAGTTCGTAGACTTGGATTTAGAGTTGAGGAAATTTATCTAGGTAGGGACAGATTGCATAGCCAAGGAGCTCCAACAGATTCATGCTTTATGCAGTGAGTACCCCAATATCATCACTTGGTGATATAAATATCTAAGGGGGTATGACAATAATGTCATCCAATACATAATTGAGCTGGGATAAGGGATCAAACCCTTCAAGCAAAAATAGAGGCCCGTCAACCCAAATATTGAGATGTTGATGAGAGCTAAGCTTTTTAATATTCTTGAAGAAAATATCATCTACCCGATCAAGCACTCCTCCTGAGTGGCCAACCTAGTCCTAGTATGAAAGAAGAATGGGGATATTTTCTTGTGTATTGATTTTCAAAATCTCGACCAAGCATCACTCAAGGACCACTACCCGCTACCTCAGATTGACCAGATTCTCCATGTAGTGGTGGGAGTGCAAATGTTCTCTTTGTTATATGGCATCTTTGGCTACAACCAGATATGGGTCAAGGATGAATACCAACATAATACTACATTCACCTCCAAGTGGGGAACCTTCACCTATCAATGTATGCCCTTTGGCCTTTCAAAAACTAGAGCAACTTTCCAAAGAGTGATGGACCTCGATTTTGGCAAACTATTAAATCATGTTATCATAATCTACTTGGATGATATGATAGTCTTCTCCCAAGAGGAAGGAAAATGACTTGCATTTATGATAAGTATTTAAGAAATATCGGGAGTTCGAGGTCTCCATCAACCCCAAAAATTTGATTTTTGCAATGAAGGAAGGTAAAATTATTGGGCACCTAATATTTGAGAAAGGATTAACTGTTTATCCTACCCAATCTGAAGTACTTCTCTGACTTCCACTATTGTCAAACAAGAAATCCCTATAGTCCTTTTTTGGATAAATCAACTTCGTTAAGAATTTAATAGCCGACTTCACCCAAGTGGTGAAGCCGATGATCGAGCTTCTGAAGAAGGATGTCGAGTTCAAGTGGACTGATGTAATGAAGTAGGCATTCCAAGATATCAAGGAGCAAATCGCTCAAGCTCCATTCCTCATAAATCTTGACTACGCAAAATATTTTATCTTGTATGTTATCAAGGAACTAGAAAGCTACGTAGCTATTCTGACAAAAAGAGGAAAATATGGATATGAGCACCTGATAGCATTCTTGATCCATATCATCCAATAGCATGAAGAAAAGTATAATTTTATCAAAATACAAGTTCACACGGTGATGAAATCGCTCTAAAAATTTACATTTCATCTCCTAGAGTAATACAATAGTGTACATGGTACACCTCGATGTCGTGAGTTTCATTATTCAAGGAGAGATCGACAATAGGAGGGTTGTATGGGTCTCTAAGATCCAAGAATTTGATATCAAATTATACCCTACCAAGTTGGTATGAGGTCGAGCTATCTGTCAGGAACTAGCCATAAGTGTTGCAATCGAAACAACAAACCCTGAATCAGAGCACTCTACACCTAAAAGCAACCTTGTCAACCTGTCAGTTAGTAGTCCAGATTGGATGGATGACCTTTTTAAGTACTTCGACATAGGCAAATTTCCTTTTCACTTCAATTCTTCACAAAGAAGAATATTTTGCTTGTAGACTGGCCGGTACGTTCTGACACCCAACAGACTATTCTATTAGAATATCGATGAAGTCCTCTTGAGGTGTATCAGAGAGTCAAAAAAATCAAAGATACTTGAAGAGTTTCACTTTGGGATTTTGGGGGTGATTTCATGGGTAGGCTAATGGCCCTGAAGATCATCAAGGCAGGTTACCACTGGCCCACCCTCTTCGTTGATGCTTTCAAGGTTAGTCAATGTTGTGACAAATACCAGCGCTCCTCAAGAAGAACCCAAAACACGTCGCTTCCTATCCACACCATTCAAGCAGAAGCTTCATTTTAGCAATGGAAATTGGACTTCATCTGGATCATTAGCCCCAACTCTTTCATCAACTATAAGTACATTTTGACCACTACAGACTATTTCACCCGGTGGTCGAAAGTAGTTCCAACCAAGAAGGTCAACCAAGATGTGGTTATCTCTTTTATTCAAGGGTTTATCACTCATTTTTGTGTGCCTGATATGATCATGTCTGATAATGGATCTCCTTTCACTACCACAAGGATATACAATTTCACAGTTAGGTATGGTATTTATTTATAGATCTCGTCTAAATATTACCTGCAGGGCAATGGATTGGCAGAGTCTATGAACAAGAACCTACTACGTATTCTAAAAATATCTATTACAAATAATAAGCGAAGCTAGCATCTACTCCTAGACCAGTTACTTTGGGCTGATCAAATTTCAATCAAACACTCTATCAAAACGTCCCCCTATTTACTATTATATAGGAAAGAGGTAGTTTTGCCCACACACATAGAGCTACATGTATTGCAGTTACTCAAGTGGTTGGATAGTGAAGAGGGTGAATTTGAACAGATGGAGGTGAGGTTAGCCTAGCTACTACAACTGGAAGAAGATAGAGAGAAGGCTTATGAAGCTTTTGTAAAGCATGCGAAATCCACCAAGGGTTGGTTTGGTAAAAATACTTCTGAGAGAGCCTTTAGAGTTAGAGACTTGGTCTTGAAATAGAACAAAAATAATTCTAATCCAGGGAACCATGGGAAGTTTGACACCTTCTAGGAGGGTCCATTTCGAGTCTCTGACGTCAATCAGATCAATTCCTTCATCCTGCAAGACATGGAGCATTTCACTCTCCCAATTTCTGTGAATGGATTTCTTTTGAAGGATTATCACCAACAAATTTCTTAGAAGGTTCGATAAGTTTTCACGTGCGATTTTGTGTGTAGATAATAAAATAAAATGTCTGTATATAGTGTGCTTTTGGTCCTCTTTTGGAGCGAAAGTGCTTTCGCTCCATTTGTGGAGCGAAGTTTGCTTTCAAAAAAAAAAAAAGAGACTTTTTCTCCACTTGTGGAATGAAAGCTAAAAATAATAATAATAATAATAATAATAAGTGTGCTTTCGCTCCACTAGTGGAGTGAAAGCCTCCCCCTCCTTTCTTTTTTTGTCTGTTTTTATTTTATTTCCTTTTAAAGTCATCCATCCAGAAGATGCCATGTGTCAAGTAGAGATAGACTTGAAAGGTGTGCCCTAGCCTAGAAAATTTTATAAAAATGGGGTCGTTCGATGTCTTTATCCAAGTAAATGCTTTCACTGAAGATTATAACATGAAACACAGAGAAAAACAAAGCATATTGCAAAACTGGAAAAAGTAGTAAAAAATAAGAAATTGCAGTTTTTGGAAGATGAAATGAAGGTCTTCCACTTATCAAAATCACATGAAATTTATATAGCTTATAGATATTTATAATTTCAATACACTGACTAAATTTTAGAGAAAAAGGATTTATAAATCAAAAGTTATAGCCTCTCAAATAAGGCTACTAATCACTTTTTTTAGAAACAGGACTGCAGCTGTGTTTTTTGTTTTTTCCTATTCCATTCAACTTCTCCTTACACCAAAATATTACAATCACATTTTTTTACCCTATTCTACCCTAATACAAATATTCTAAAGCTGTTACAAGAAGTGTAAAAGACTATAGCTGTTAGAAAACTGAAATCTTCCTATAATGACACATTCTTTTATTCTATAGTTACAAAATAGGGGGTATATTTGTTTTACTTAATTTTTGCTGACTTGTAAATTCTACATGGTCAGAATCATATTCCAACATTATCCCCCTTAATGTTGATAGGGCCAACAATCAGGTCTCTCAGCATCAAAAACTGAGTCTTTGCAACTGGTTTTGTGAATATGTCTGCAATTTGGTCTTTGGTGTTACAATAGCTCAGTTTGATTATCTTCTTCTCCATCACATCCCTGATGAAATGGTACTTTATGTCAAAGTGTTTTGACCGAACATGGTGGACAGGATTTTTCTCCAACTTAATAGCACTTTTATTGTCACAAAAAAGTGTAGTAGGAGCTCCTTGCTTCTCCCCAATCTCTCCAAGAACTTTCCTAAGCCACAAGGCTTGTGCACATGCTGATGTGAGTGCAATGTATTCAGATTCTATAGAATATAATGCAACAGTAGCTTGTTTTTTGGAACTCCAAGTAATCAATCCTGAACCAAGGGAGAAACAATTTCCACTAGTGGACTTCCGGTCATCAAGATTACTTCCCCAATCACTATCACTGAAACCAATCAACTTCAAATTTTGATATGAGAAGTAATGAATGCCAAAATCAATTGTGCCTTACACATACCTCAGTATTATCTTGGCTATCTTCAAATGCAATGTATAAGGATCAGCCATGTACCTTGAACAAAGTGATATTGCATAACAAATATCAGGCCTAGTATTGCAAAGAAACATTAAACTTCCAACAATGCTTCTATATTTAGTTTTGTTTGCATGATCAACCCCATCATCCAAAAATAAAAGCTCTGCATGTGCAATTGGAGTAGCTACATGCTTGTAATCAATCATATCAAACTTCTTCAACATGTTCTTTGCATACTTTGTTTGACAAAGAAAAATCTCATTACTAGTTTGATGTACTTCCATGCCTAGAAAGTAACTCATCAAACCAAGATCAGTCATATCAAATTCTCTTTTCATGTCCTCCTTAAAATCATCATTCATTGAAGGACTACTTCCCATAAATAAAAAATCATCAACATACAAGCACACAATGAGAATGTCATTACCTTGTGTCTTGTAGTACAATGTAGGCTCACTCTTGCTTCTTTGAAAGCCATGCCTTTGGAAGTATTCATGGATTCTTTGGTACCAAGCTCTTGGAGCTTGCTTCAACCCATACAAAGCCTTCTTCAATCTATAGACCTGATCTCCTTTGGCATGGATCTAAAAACCTTGAGGTTGTGTCACATACACCTCTTCATCGAGATACCCATTGAGGAAAGAACTTTTTACATCCATGTGGTGCACACTCCAGCCTTCGTGAGCAGCTAAAGAGAGCACCATTATCACTGTCTCTTGCCTTGCTATGGGAGCAAAATTCTCCTCATATTCTATGCCAAAATTTTGTGTAAAGCCTTTGGCAACCAATCTAGCCTTGTATCTCTCAATGGAACCATCACTGTGCCTTTTGATCTTGTAGACCCATTTGTAGCCAACACATTTTCTATATTTGGACAGTTCACACAATTCCCAAGTGTCATTATTTTCAATAGAATGTATTTCTTCATTTATTTCCTTCATCCACAACTTATTAGAAGCGGTGTGTTCATAACAAGAAGGTTCAAAATCATCAACAACTTTTGAGGCAAGAGCATAATTAACAATACCACCTTTGGTGTCTCCATTGTCTTCATCTCCATACAAATGCAAATTCTCAAGTCTTTGCAAGACTTGGTTCATTTCTTGATGCTGGCCTCTTGCCAATATTCTATTAAAGTTGGTGTCAATGATATGAAATGGTGGATGATCCTTCAACAATCTCTTTCTATTCACATTTACAGTTGGTGATGGAGGTGTGGAAAATCTTGTAGGAACTTCTTCTTGGCTTGCTCTTGGACTTGAATATGAACTTGTGGATCCCATGTGAGATGGTGAACCAAAAGAAGTGCTTCTGTACAAATAATTATTAGTAGAAATATGACTGGGCTGAACACTTGCTTGGTTACTTGGAACAATCTCTTCAAACACATCATCATCAACACACAATTTTTGAGACTTCGAATTTCCCCCTTCATAAAAAATTGCATATCTAGATGCAAAAAATTTTCTAGAATGAGGATTAAAGAATATATAGGCCTTAGATTGCTCATTATAACCAATGAAAATCATCTTCTCACTCGTAGCATCAAGCTTTTTTATCTTCTCATCATTCACATGCACAAAAGCAACACTCCCAAAAACTCTAAAGTGTTGTACATTTGGCTTCTTTCCAAACCAACATTCATAAGGAGTATTATACTCTAGACTCCTAGTAGGATTTCTATTAAGAATATAATTAGCAATCCTAGTTGCTTCAACCCAATATAATGAACTCAAACCTTTAGTTTGCATCATACATCTTGTCATCTCCACAAAAGTCTTATTCTTTCTTTTAGCCACCCCATTTTTTTGAGGTATGTAGGTTCTAGTCTTTTGCCTCATGATGCCAAACTCCCTACAAAACTCTTCAAATTCATTAGAAAAGAATTCACCCCCTCTATCACTCAAACATTTTATGGTATGCCCACTTTAATTCTCAAAAATTGCTTTAAAATATTTGAAGCAAACAAAAGCCTCATCTTTATGCTTAAGGAAAAAAACCCAACAAGATCTTGAAAAAACATCAATTAAAGTGAGAAAATTGGAAGCTTTACCAGTACTTTGAGTTGGCATTGGTCCACAAATATCACTATGAACTAGCTAAAGTGGATATTGGGCCCTCCATGCTTCACCTTTGGGAAATAGTCCCCTTGTTTTTTTACCAAGAGCGTACCCCTCACAAATATCCTTGGTGTCTTCTACTTTTGGCAAACCATACAAAAGTGGTGAAAGCATCCTCAAACTATGAAAATTCAAATGCCCAAATCTCAAATGCCATAGCCTACTTTTATCTTCAATACCCACACAAGCAAATTCTCTCCCTTGCTCAAAAAACCTCAATGGAAATAATTTGTTCTTAGTCATCTGCACTTTTGTGATCAGCCTTCTATTCTTATCATAAATCTTACATATTTTATCCTCAAAAACCAATTTGTAATTTTTTTCTAACATTTGCCCAATTCTCATAAAATAATGCTTCAAATTAGGTGCATAATAAATATCTTTTACCTTCAATTTACCTCTTTTTTTAGGAACCTCCATGTCCCCTTTTGCAACCACCTCCAAGCTCTTCTCATCTCCAAGCTTGATACTTGAATGATAAGAATGGTCAAGAGAAGAAAACAACTCCTTCTTTCCAGTCATGTGGTTTGTGCACCCACTATCAAGGATCCATATCTCATTGGTGAAACTTTTTTGTCTATCATAGGAGAGAAATGCTTGCTCTTCATGGAGTGCTCCATCTTCATTTGAGTAGAACAATGTCTCATCTTCAAAGAAGTATTCCTATCCATAATTTTTTGATCTATGAGAGGATTTTTTCAGCCTACAATCCTTCTCAAAATGGCCATATTTTTTACAATGATAACATTGAACATTTCTCATGTCTCTACCCCTACCTCTTCCTCTTGAAGCATGGGCTTGATGATCACCTTCAGGATTCTGATCTCTGCCTCTTCCTCTACCAAAGGAGCCTCTTCTTCCTCCTCTTCCATTTTTGCCTCTTCCTCTAGAGCCTCTTCCTTGTCCTCTTCCATGTGCATCATTTCCTTTGATAGAAAATGCTTGTTCTTCACTAGAACTGGCTTGCTTTTTCTTTTCTTCTCTCTTACGAATTCTTTCTTCATGAGATGTAAGAGTACCAATTAATTGTTCAAGGTCATGGTGGAAAAATACTTGGATTCTTCAAGCATAAGGGTAGCATTATCCCATTTATCTATCAAATTTCTAATAACTTTCTTAATTACAACTGGTTTCTTTACATCTTCATCAAGAGTGGACATTTTATTTACCACTGCCTTTACTCTCACACAATAATCTCCTACATCTTCATTATCTTGCTGCCAAAGGTTCTCAAATTCTCTTCTCAAGGTCTGAAGCTTGACCTCTTTCACTTTATCATTTCCTTGATAATTTTCTTTCAAGGCTTTCCAAGCCTCTTTTGCATAAACACAATTTGCAATCCTTGGAAAAATGCTCTCAGAAAGAGTAGATTGCAAATGGTACAAAGAAAGACAATTCTTGCTCTCTTTCTCTCTCATATATTTAGTTTCATCTAATGTTAACACAGTCCAATTTGATGGTTCTGTGTAACCTTAATCAATAATGCTCCACATTTTTTTTCCTTTTAACAAAGTCCTCATTTTGATGCTCCAATATTCATAGTTTGATCCATCAAACTCTGGAAGTGGAAGTGAGTTTGAGTTGCTTGCCATTACAACAATCTACAACAACGAACTAAACTATCCAAGAAATTTTAAATTAAAACTTCAAGAAAAAACCCACACCCTTCAAACCCAACAACTCAATCTACCAAGCTCTAATACCAAATGAATATTATAACATGAAACACAGAGAAAAACGAAGCATATTGCAAAACTAGAAAACACAGTAAAAAAGAAGAAATTGCAATTTTTGGAAGATGAAATGAAGGCCTTCCACTTATAAAAATCGCGTTAAATTTATACATATTAGAGAGCTATATAATTTCAATACAATTTCCAAATTTCAAAGCAAAAGTATTTATAAATAAAAATTTATAGCCTCTCAAAGTAAGCTACTAATCACTTTTTTTAGAAATAGGACTGTAGCTGCATTTTTCGTTTTTACCTATTCCATTCAACTTCTCCTTACACCAAAATGTTACAATCACATATTTTTACCCTATTCTACCCTAATAAAAATATTCTAAAGTTGTTATAAGAAGTGGAACAGTCTATAGTTGTTAGAAAACTGAAATTATCCTACAATGACACATTCTTTTATTATGTAGTTACAAAATAGGGGGGATATTTGTTTTACTTTATTTTTGCTGACTTGTAAATTCCACATGGTCAGCATCATATTCAAAAATTCACTTCAAACATCCTGAAACTTGCCTCCCCATGACAAGTCCAAGTGAGTGCACCTCTCGAGAAGCGCCCACCCCAAGGAGAATTTTCTTAACCGGTGTTATTCATCATTTACGAGGGTGATCTACCAACACAAGGGTAAATCAAAGGTGCACAATTTCCACCTGCATTAAAACCTAGTGCTAGAATTTAAGGTGGTATATTTGAAAACAGTGCTATAAGGAAAAGAGTTTCTAGAGACGTTTTGTGCCAATCTCTCCATCGCAATCTCATTTTCGTGTAGTTCTTGCACCCTACAGTTTTCAAATATTTTATCTATACAGATTTTGAACCAGAATAGTTCATTCAAATACATGGGAAAGCAGAGTGGGGAGCATAAAGAGAGAGCGTCCAAGGAAAATACTACATCCCCAAAGGTAAGTGGTTCGAAGAAGCCACGAAAGCATGTAAAAAAGTATATAAAGTTGATGTCGCCCGAAGATAGTCTCTTCAGACTTTGGGATTGTCTAATGATATACAAAGACCTTGATTAACTATGTCGAGATGTTGAGAAGACGTTCGAAGAAATTTCAATCAAAAATACATTGGCTATAGTTCACCACCCACACCTGTTCTTTTATATGTGCACACCTGTGCATCCGTACCCAAAGTTGGTGTGGGTGATTTTACAATTTTATGATTCCTAGATAAGAATAGTGTAGGATTCTAGTGGGAAGAGATTTTTACTCATTACAACTGATATTGTTCGAGAAGCTTTTGCTTTTGGAGAGAAACCTGTTGGTTCGACTTTTATACACACCTTGTGAAGAATGAGCATAAAATACCGATAACACTTATACGGGATAAATCCCACTCACTTTAGGATCTTGCTGGATATCCAAGGTGTGAGTTACAGAGTTGGGTCGAATGTCTATTCACTCTTTTCCGCTTCTGGAATAGTTTCAAGTGGACTGTCTGTTACCTTACAATGGGTTCTGAACTTGTTCAATAATGTTTTTGGAATTGGTTATCTTGGTATACACTCAGATTTACAATCAGTTCTTTGATCTAGCTCTTTATGTGTTAGCAGATTTAAATAAAAGACAAATTTAAAAGAAAATAAAAATGGATCATTCAATCGATGGAACAGAGAGAGTAGGGTAGGGCAGAAAGAGAAATTTATCTAACTTAGTTGCAAAACCAAAACTACCAATTTTAGTTATACTCGGTTAGCTTCAAAATAGAACAAAATCAAAGAGGAAAGTGTCCAGACTTTCTAAGATCACCTTCCACTAAGAGCATAAGACAAAGACAACAATAGATCTGAAATAAAATCACAAACAGAAAGGGAAGTCGGTTAAAATTGGTATCTTTCACCAGCGAGCCTAGCTCGCACAGTGAGGACAGAGCAATTAGAACAGGCTTGAACCTTAAATCTGTAATTTTCCCTAACATACAATAAAGAAAATGAAGCCTAGCAGCATATCCAATCCTGGTAACATAGATCTACAGCATAAATTAAATAAACCTTAATGAAACGAAAACAAAAGAAGATGAACTTATCACAATTTGAAAGAGATTAGGCTCCTGGCCACGCTATCACAGAAAATGAAAGTCACACCAACTCTAAGTCCAGAACAAAGCATTCAAACAATATTTGCAGGAAATTGCTCCAATAGCTTGTATTTCTAAGTTTTCGCCCCTTGAATTTACATTCAGAAGAAGTATTTATAGACTCAGGACAGACCCTGATCTTTTCAGAAATATCTTCTTCTCAAACCCTAAATCTTATCCTCTAAACCTTACTCTCTCGGTTTTACAATATAAGCCCCTTTAAAAATAGAGTTTTGAATAAACCCTAACCACTCTACAAATCTTAGTGCGATTACTTGCCATAAATGGAGAAGGCATGATCTGATATTATTCTCATCCATCTGAAACGCAAGTAAATATCTTCGTTTTCTGGTCGGTCGTCGATATATTCCATAAATGGGCACTGCATAAGTAAATATCTTCATCTTTCTGGTGCACTTTCCGGGAGCGCCTCATTAATTCCTCAGAAAAATTTGGAATGAGTCATTGGTTTCTCTGACATTTTATCTTTGCAGAGCCGCTTCTGAGTTAAAATTCTCTACATGCCATTACTTTCACCATAAATTCTCCTGTTAAATGCGTCCATCGGCAAATTCCGGTAACTATGTGTAGATATTTTCATTTTTCGGTCAATTGCCGACATATTCTATTAAATGGGCAGCTGCTTAGTCACCGTAAAGTCTCTTTGCGGCCAGATCTGTAAAATCTAGATGAACCAACAATTCCCGGCATCTCAAATTTCCATCTAACGGCCTTCATTTAATCCGTGCTTATTTTGTCCTTTTCCACCATTACTTCCGCTAGTATGCAACTGCCAGATGGCTTTCTGCAAAAGAACAAGCAAGGATTAGTATTTTAATATTATTAATTTAAAACCCTAATGTTCATTATATGTCGACTTTATTTTTTGACACGTGTCACAAAATCGTGACGTTTTCATCACTTTGCTCTTCCAAGCTCTTCTGCCATGAAATCGCGACGTCCCCTTTGCTTTGCATTGCTTTTGCTTTGTGTCGCGATTTCGCGACGTCGCGAAATCGTGACACCCTATCCGCCTTGGGCTTCCTTTTGTTTTTGTGTCATGATTTCACGACGTCGCGATTTCGTGACACCTTATCCGCCTTGGGCTTCCTTTTGTTTTTGTGTCGTAATTTTGCGACGTCGTGATTTCGCAACACCTTTCTCTGCTTTAGCACTCTGACTCAAACCCATCGCGATATCGCGACACTTCCAAGACTTGCACTCTTTTTCGAAAACACGTCGTGATATCACGACACTTCCAAGACTTGCATTTTTTTTCGAAAACATGTCACGATATCGCGACGTTTTCTACAAGCTTTCCCTTTGGTCCAAACCTGTCGCGATATCGCGACGTTTCCAAAAACAGAAATGTCGCGATATCGCGACGTTTCCAAAAAGGGAAATGTCATGAAATCGTGACATTTCCATTTTAAATCGCGACGTTTTCATTACTTAACAAATTTTCCAGAAATTGTAGGTTGACTCCAAATGAATTCATTCATCTGTATTCTGCATTTTACATATCTGTGAAAGATCTTTTTACTCAAAATGATTCTAACATTAAAGAAGTGAATTCTAAATTGAAATTAAAGTCACATGCAAGACTACTTAGATACTTTGGTATATGCAAAAACTTGAAGAAGGAGGCAAGCAAAATTTGGAATTAAAACCTGAAAACATCAAGAGGGTCCCTACTGCAAAATGAAAGCTAAATATTTTCAAAGGATGGAATTTCATTTTTTTAGTGGGGGTGTGTTGCTTCTCAAAAAATGGCGATATCTACGGGGAAAATAGTAGCACTATTTTAGAATCCAGGACTCTAGTTTCAAAACAATATAGACCATGTACCATGCTTTGCCACAAATATTCTTCAAAATAATTTAACTACTACCTGATAGTTGTTAAAATTTCCCAAGGACATACTAGGTTGAATCACTTAAGGAAGATTTCCGATGTGCAATTATAAGCGTATAAAACTTTCTTCAAGAATGACTAGGCCTTCGAATGTTGTACTCTGGATTGATCAGCTTTTCTAGATTGTGAAAGGGGAAACCGAGTAGGGCTCTATTTACTAGTTTAGCCTTTTACAGCCCCGACAGAGTTACTCTTTAGATTTTCATGACCCTGATCCACAACTGTGAGGTAGTATCTACAACTTGGTAAAAGAAAACATCTTCTAAAGCCTTGGCTATCTCTTTCATCACATAACTTCTTCCTTCCCCCTTTTTTTTTTTTTCTTTTTTTTTTGTGTGGGAAATAACAGAGTGCCAGTTTTATGTTGTCTTGCTCAACTTTCACCTTCTCTCTCTCTCTCTTGAAATATACCGAAATCTGAAAAGCCTTGCTAAAAAAAACAATTTTTTTTTAATATTTCATCGATCTGGAACTGCTTCAGCCTGGGTACTGATAGCCTCTATGGATACTCAAATAATTTCATGAGTCAGAGTCCCCTCTTACATTCCCTGGGAGTTTCTCCAGCCAAATAGTATAGCAGTTCCTTTATAATTAAAATAATTGTGGCAATCAAGACACAAAATCCAATTATCTTTCTACTGTTGTTCTGAATAACAAAATAGTTCCACTGTTCAGTTTAAGCAGACTATCTCTTAATTAGGATAAAACAAAATGAACACAGGACTTTGAACTCAGGATAAAAACAATTTTAAAGGGTGACTTTTCTTTACTGCTCAGGCAAAACTACAAAAAATAGAATTTTAAAAGCTAAAGAAATTTGTACATACCCCAAAGGATAAAACACAGACATTTTAAAATCAAACAAAATAAAATAACAACACACTACTTCAAACTTTATTTACAATATATACATATGCACAAAGTCCCTTCAATCACTCAAAAAATGTAGCAGATGGAAAAGCAGAGAAATAGTGCCTTAAAAAATTTGACCATTTGCAGGTAAATTTAGAAAAATTACCTTTCAGGTCCTGTTGATGAAATGCACTCCAGACTATGCTTCCAAAAAATTTTTTTGCTACCTGGGAAAGACTTGTGTTTACCGTCTTCCCTCTCTCTTTTTATTTTATTTTTTATGGATCTTGTCCCACTGAAAAAAAACAAATCTGCAACTCTTTCACCCTCCAAATTAATCAAATCATATAATAACATGTTTTTTGTATTTTTAAATAGGATTATGCTTCTACTTGAAGGGTTTGTAGAATTCTTTCAAAGGGACGGAATGTAAAAACCCCCAGGATCAAATACCTTAAAGCCTTTATAGACCCAGATCATCACATCTTCAGATTTATGTAATAACTCAAAGAGATCATATTTTATTTGTACGTCATAGTTCTTAATAACTTGAACATTTTGTGGTTGCTCTACTGTTCCAATATCCAAGATTTCAATTTTTATCCCTCTAGTAGAATTTTCATAATTTGTTCTTTCACCTGAGCCTTGCTTAGATTTAACCCCATCAATGTGTAATGTCCAAATATCATTGTTGTAATTGGTTAGAGTTGTAACTGGTCTTACCTTCTCAGTTGCCAAATTATAAATTCCAACATCTGTATCAACACGGTTTACAACCTCTTTTTTGATATTATGTTCAGTAAACACAGGCTTATACTGAGACTCTTTATCTATTCCGAGTTGGTTGACCACATTCACATTTACTATCTTTTTCTCCTTTTCTTGAAATTCAATAGGTGGTCCAAAGTAAGTTTCAATCAAGTTATCCTTTTGTTCAACAATCTGAGCCAGCTCATGGAGGGTGATGTCAGCTTTAATTTTCTTCATATCCTCAATGATGCTATCCTCCTTCCTAGTTACTTCTGCATAGTGATATTGAATCTCATTTTCATCATCCTTTGGTGAGGAAGGATCATTATTAGGAGTGGGTTCTAGATTTTCACATCTCAAATTATAACTGTCCCTTTGGAACTGTTGAAAATCTTGCATTTCATCCATAGGAATTTCTACAACATTTTCTGACTCTTCGGGAAAAGTGAATGAATCTGAAACCATAGTCGTACTATTTTTGGATGAACCAGAACTATCAATATTTCTTTGATTTTCAAGAAAATTTAACTCACTAGGAAAAGCTTCAAAGTTGGGTAATGCTAGGTCACAAATGTTTACTTCAGGCACTTCTACCTTGAACTTGTCAGAATCTTTCTCTATATTTTGCACATGCTGAGTGGATGTCACAGTTAACGGAGTTTCCTTGGGTTGAGCATGACATGTTGGCACTAACTCATGATGTGGAATGGGTTTCAAAATAGGCATGTTCTGTGTAACATAGGATATCAAAGGACTGCTCAAAATCTGAGGTCCTAACTGTCTTTCAAGAATTAAAGCTTCTTTATAAGCTCCTGCCAGGGTTGTGATATTGATGTCTCTCTTGAGGAAAATAGAGGTCACTGAATCCAATGCATTCTTATAGATTTCTAAGGCTAGATTTGCATTTGGGATGTAATGACCAATCATTCTACCATAAGCTCTTTGGAACCTCATATTGAAAGACCTGACAGCTTCTCTCGACTCTCTCTTAATGCTGGAAAATTGTTGGTATAACACACTGGGGTCTATCACTTCCCCAAATTGTGATATAAAAACTTTCTCTAGGTCATTCCAACTAGTAATAGAATCATTAGTGAGATTCAAAAACCAGTCGTATGCTCCCTCCTGGAGAGTGAACGGGAACAATATGCAAGCCACATCTTCATGCTGTATATTTAACAATTTTAGAGCATTCTTATATGCCATCAGGTGTTCTTCTACTGTTTTAGTTCCATCATGCTTGTATCTAGGAAGATATCTCTCAAGATTTTTGGGTAGATCATGGGCTGCACCAGGGATATTTAAGGCGGTGGAACCCAACCAGCTTGCCATTACTACTTGATTAATGACGATATATCTTCAGTTGCAGTTGGAGTAACTACAAGTGGTGATAAAACAATCCTTAATAAACTACTAAACGAAGGCGTCCCTCCTTCTAGTGCCAATTTTAAATGTTGGTGTTGAGTTTCGCTGTTTAGGCAAAAACTCAAACAAACAAGTTTTAAAAAGAGCTAAAGAGGAGGGAAAAGGATTCAAAAGATAAAATACCAGACTCTGCACAAAAAACTTACAATACTGAATGGAGTTCAGCAGGCCCTCCTTCTAGCACCAATTTTAAATGTTGGTTCGACTTTTATACACACCCTATGAAGAATGAGCATAAAATACCGATAACACTTATACGGGATAAATCCCACTCACTTTAGGATCTTGCTGGATATCCAAGGTGTGAGTTACTGAGTTGGGTCGAATGTCTATTCACTCTTTTCTTCGGAATAGTTTCAAGTGGACTGTCTGTTACCTTACAACGGGTTCGAACTTGTTCAATAATGTTTTTGGAATTGGTTATCTTGGTGGACACTCAGATTTACAATCAGTTCTTTGATCTAGCTCTTTATGTGTTAGCAGATTTAAATAAAAGACAAATGTAAAAGAAAATAAAAATGGATCATTCAATCGATGGAACAGAGAGAGTAGGGTAGGGCAAAAAGAGAAATTTATCTAACTTAGCTGCAAAACCAAAACTACCAATTTTAGTTATACTGGTTAGCTTCAAAATAGAACAAAATCAAAGAGGAAAGTGTCCAGCTTTCTAAGATCACCTTCCACTAAGAGCATAAGACAAAGACAACAACAGATCTAAAAGAAAATCACAAATAGAAGGGAAGTCGGTTAAAATTGGTATCTTTCACCAGCAACCTAGCTCACACAGTGAGGACAGAGCAATTAGAACAGGCCTTAACCTTAAATCTGTAATTTTCCCTAACATACAATAAAGAAAATGAAGCCTAACAGCATATCCAATCCTGGTAACACAGATCTACAACATAAATTAAATAAACCTTAATGAAACGAAAACAAAAGAAGATGAACTTATCACAATTGAAAGAGATTAGGCTCCTGGCCACGCTATCACAGAAAACGAAAGTCACACCAACTCTAAGTCCAGAACAAAGCATTCAAACAAGATTTGCAGGAAATTGCTCCAATAGCTTGTATTTCTAAGTTTTTGCCCCTTGAATTTACATTCAGAAGAAGTATTTATAGACTCAGGATAGACCCTGATCTTTTCAAAAATATCTTCTTCTCAAACCCTAAATCTTATCCTCTAAACCTTACTCTCTTGGTTTTACAATATAAGCCCCTTTAAAAATAGAGTTTTGAATAAACCCTAACCACTCTGCAAATCTTAGTGCAGTTACTTGCCATAAATGGAGAAGGCATGATCTGATATTATTCTCATCCATCTATAACTGCAAGTAAATATCTTCGTTTTTTGGCCGGTCGTCGATATATTCCATAAATGGGCACTGCGTAAGTAAATATCTTCATCTTTCTGGTGCACTTGCCGGGAGCGCCTCATTAATTCCTTAGAAAAATTTGGAATGAGTCACTGGTTTCTCTAACATTTTATCTTTGTAGAGCCGCTTCTGAGTTAAAATTCTCTGCACGCCATTACTTTCACCATAAATTCTCTTGTTAAATGCGTCCATCGGCAAATTTCGATAACTGTGTGTAGATATTTTCATTTTTCGGTCAATTGTCGACATATTCTATTAAATGGGCAGCTGCTTAGTCACCGTAAAGTCTCTTTGCGGCCAGATCTATAAAATTTGGATGAACCAGCAATTCTCGGCATCTCAAATTTCCATCTGACGGCCTTCATTTAATCCGTGCTTATTTTGTCCTTTTTCGCCATTACTTCTGCTAGTATGCAACTACCAGCTGGCTTTTTGCAAAAGAACAAGCAAGGATTAGTATTTTAATATTATTAATTTAAAACCCTAATGTTCATTATATGTCGGCTTTATTTTTTTGACACATGTCACAAAATCGTGACGTTTTCATCACTTTGCTCTTCCAAGCTCTTCTGCTGCGAAACCGCGACATGTCACGATTTTGCGACATGTCAGGAAATTGCGACGTCCCCTTTGCTTTGCGCTACTTTTGCTTTGTGTCACGATTTCGCAACGTCGCAAAATCGTGACACCCTATCCGCCTTGGGCTTCCTTTTGTTTTTGTGTCACGATTTCACGAGGTCGCGAAATCATGATGTAACGATTTTGCGACACCTTATCCGCCTTCGCGACACTTCCAAGACTTGCACTCTTTTTCGAAAACACGTCGCGATATCGCGACACTTCCAAGACTTGCACTTTTTTTTGAAAACACGTCACGATATCGCGACGTTTTCTACAAGCTTTCCCTTTGGTCCAAATCTGTCGCGATATCGCGACGTTTCCAAAAATAGAAATGTCACGATATCGCAACGTTTCCAAAAATGGAAATGTCGCAAAATCGCGACGTTTTCATTACTTAACAAATTTTCCAAAAATTGTAGGTTGACTCCAAATGAATTCATTCATCTGTATTCTGCATTTTACATATCTGTGAAATATCTTTTTACTCGGAATGATTTTAACATTAAAGAAGTGAATTCTAAATTGAAATTAAAGTCACATGCAAGACTACTTAGATACTTTGATATATGCAAAAACTTGAAGAAGGAGGCAAGAAAATTTTGGAATTAAAACCTGAAAACATCAAGAGGGTCCCTACTGCAAAATGAAAGCTAAATATTTTCAAAGGATGGAATTTCATTTTTTTAGTGGGGGTGTGTTGCTTCTCAACAAAACCCTTGACTAATTTCCTCCTTAGGAAGGTCACCAATTTTGAGTAGAGCAAAAGATATTAACCCATGCCTTAGATGTGCTAGTTCATGAAGGAGCGATTGGGAGGAGCGCCATCATCTAGGGAGATTCCTTTTTACCTAGGTGCCTAATAGAATTTGTACGTCATGACATTTATTTTATTCTGGCATAGGTTATGGGGCTCTCTACAGACACCATAGTCTATGATTAGTAGGTGTCCATGGTGAAGTCCATTTTTCACAATGAAATTTATTTCCCATCCAAGATGCAATCAAATACTATGCTAGTTTTCTTCGACTGGGTAGCATTGGTGGTGTGATAGATGCATCTCTCATTATCCTACCTACAAAGCTGAAAAGATGATCAATTCAAGCATTGTTCCTCTCTTGCTTGGTATTTCTTATACCACATACATGAGTGCTTCCTCTTCATCCCCAAGAATCAGATTGATGAAGAAGGTAAGGCATTGCCATTCTATCTCTAGACATAGATCTTATCTAGAGATGAATTTTACTACAATTTTAACTGATATTTCGTGTGACCAGTGTTGAATATGATCTACGACCACTACGAGCGAGTTCATATGAATATGAGAGACAAAGTTGTGGATGGGAATTTGGGAGACATTTTCTTTCTCACCCAGGGCTTGGTAATCAAATTTTTTGGGTTCACAGAGAAACCTTTCCTATTGCCCTACTATGCCATGTTGTACTTGTTCACCCTGGATATCACTCGAAAATGCGACTTCACCAATGAATTGTATAGGAAGGACAAAGGGAAGAAGCACACATGTCATGTGCCCTTTGAGTTTAGAGACATTAAGGTGATGTAGTTTGGTCAGAACATTGTCCTTTAAGTGATGTTATACGACTTTAGATTGGTTGAGCTCCCCTAGCATTGGAAGTATGATCAGTATGATGTCTTCCAAAATTTCATTGGAGTAAAGTCATTTCACTACTACCCTTTCCTGGACATCATCACCCAACGAAATAACCCTACGGGGTGTTATTTGGAGTGGCATATTGATAATATGGTGCTCTTGCCCTCCTAGCATGATTTTTACATCGTAGAGGTTGACTACAACCCAACTACCAACCCAGAGCAAAGGCTTTCCAGATACGTGTACCAGGTGATGAAGGATAAGTTGTGACATTGGTCAGATCACAAAATAAAAGAGTGGTGGATCATGAGAGTCCATAATAACAAGATGTTTTTTGACTATCTGATGATGTTAGACGATAAATTATCCATAATGTATGATGAAAATATTAACACCTATCAGACCTCATCATTTTTTGAGATTGTGTCGTGAAGCACGTAAAGTCCTGATGAAGTGGATGACTTGTAAGTAAAGAAGCATGTGGTGCAGGGTAAGGGCAAAGCAGTCCTGAGCAGTTTGTAACTAGCTAGAGAAAGTGGGTTATCGCCTCATAAGAAGTAGATTTTCCACTCGAAGAGAAAAGCTGAAGAGATGCCTCTCTCGTAGTAAGCAATGAATAGGCCATGTACCAGTGTTTTAAGTCCCTTTAGAACAAGCTCTTATATGGCACCTGAAATCCCTCCATTGAGTTATCCCGAAGCACCTATCGTGGAGCATTTAAAAAATCAAAAATGTGAGGTGGAGATGATTGATGTAGAGATGATTGGCGAGAAAGAGAAAGAAGACCCTCACATGTAGCATTTGGCTTCCTCGACTCCCTTGATCACAAAGCCCAAAGGTACGCATTCAACCTTATATCTTTCTTCTTCCCTCTCGATAGCAGTCATTTTATCAATGGCTAAAACCCTAGTCACCTCCTCTATTTCTCTTTCGTTGCTCCATTCCACAGTTCCTGATGTGTTATTTTCCCCAGCCCTTTTGTCACTCTTAGCTGCATTCACATATTTTGCAATGCACCTTAATTCTTTAATGATTGATGCACCTATCAGCCTTTCTTTATATTTTTAGGAAATCCCTATCACCGATCCTTCCACCATCGCAGAGATAAATCCATTTCCTTTTCACCATCCTCAACTATCATGGTGTCAGTTGCATCTGATATTTCAATACCAAAACCCACCATATTTGCAGTCGTTATCTAGACCTAAGTGCCCTTGAGGGTTAGCGTAGTCGCTTTCCCTCCCATTTCCCATGTTCTATATAGACTTGAGCCACAACTTCCTCTCTTTCCTTATATGCCAATACTATCAGTCTAGAAGTCACTCAAGTCTGAGTTGGAGATGATGCAACACCTTGCAACTATAGATATCATCTACAAGGTGTGCCATATTTCATCATATTGGTTGAGGGACCGCAGGAGTAAGGAGGCACAAACTCTCGTGCAAGCTAAGAAAGCATCCATTATCAACCCAAAAAATATGGAGATTCACACTGTAGAGAAAATACCCATTTTCCAGAAGCCCCTGGGGAGATGACCCCGATTGATTACACTTAACGCCATACTGTGGAGGATGTGACAAATATTAACATAGTGCAAAAGATGGGCAACATTGCAGTCGAAATGGGCTCCATATATTTCCATGGCGAGCACTACAAGGAGCACTTCTTTGAAGCGCGGACAAAGAACTTTGAGCCTGAGGAGGCCTTGGCAAAGGTGAAGAGACAACTTGAAATGCTTTATTCTGAAGCCGCATAGTTGAGGTAGTACATGGTTTTTCTAGAGGTAGAGATTGATGAGCATTCCAAGGTGTGTGATCAACATTCCAAGGTGCACACCCAATAAAACCAACAGATGCAAGAATTGACCATTTAGGTCTAGTAGTTGTAGGCCAAGTTAGTAGAGAAGACATCACAACCTATTGCGTTCTCTAGCAAATACATCAAGGAGATGCACTTGCAGTTCCTGGTAGATTTTTGGGTGAGAGCTGCATGAGGAGTCACAATTTTGACCTTTTTTAGGGAGTCACAGGAAGAAGTTACTACTGGTATCCCTATTTTGAAAGTTTCTAAAAAAAATGTTAATCTTTGGATAGACTTAGCCTCGTAACTCAAGAAATTTTAAAATGTGGATGCGCACCTTACCCCCATGAGCCTCTTGGATCGATCTTTGGCAATAACAAAGATGACCCTATGCTCTTTCTTCATGAATCTTGAGATAACCAAGGAATCTCATAAGCTCTCAGATGCCCTTGAGTATGAGAGAGGCATTTCTATACAATCCTTTAATGCCCTCACCCAAATTAGTATCCCCAGCTTCATAGAAAATGTAGACATTCCACCACTAGAGGAGTTGAAGCTGATGTGGGTAGCATTCATCAGCAATGCCTCAAATATCGATGCTTGGGAGGATCCAAATTTTTATGCACAAGTGATGCCTTTCATGGCCAAATATGCCACCATCGAGTCTTGCTTGTACGAGTTTTACCAGAGGCTAGATCTAAATGATATTTGAGCAAATTGAGACTTTTTGTTACCTGATCTAGGAGCTCTAGAAACATCCAACCTTTTGCCTTGACCAATGGTTCAATGCTTCCATAATGTACGAGAATGTGTTTAAGAGCTCTCTAGAAATATTTCTCTCCCATCTGCATGATTTAGATCCCAAGGAGGAGAAAAAATATGAGCAATAAAAAGAGAAGGAAGCAAAAGGAGAGCAAGAATATAAAGAGGAAAAGGACCAACTTGAAGAAGTCCCAAAAAGAAGTGATGAGCAGTCTGAGGATGCTAAAAGTTAGGATGACTCTACAACCCAAGGATAAGGTATGGGATCTTTGCATTGAGACAGGATCAATACCCTGTGAGCTGCCAGAGATGTTGACCTTTCTACCACATTTTGTAAAATTTTGATTTATATGAAGTTTTGGGAGTTCATCATTGTAAAACTTCTCTTTTTTCATCAAAAATAGTTAAGATGTTATGTTGATGTGTTTTCACCAACTGTCTCCTTTCACTTTCTCCTTTAAAAACTTTTTTCTTTCAAATCCTGTGGTTTCTCTAGTTTTCCTGTGCAATTCCTATCATTTGACATGCAAAATTGTAAATATTTTAGCATGGGGTGATGTTGTTGATAAATTTTCTACTTAAGTCTAATTTCTATAGGTTCATTTCATTCTTTGGATGTGATGACAATTACCGATAACTTAGATAATTTTCAAATAATGTTGCCCTTTTTGAATGCAAGGGGCACTTTTGCTCCACTGGTGGAGTGAAAGTATTTTTGCTCCCAGTTGTGGAGCGAAAGTTCCTATTAAAGGATGGGGAGCAAATAACTAAGGCTTGGTCAAGGTAGGAAGTGCTTTCACTCCATGTGGAGTGAAAACCCTCCCCAAAAGAATTAAGTGTGCACATTGACCAAACTTTCACTCCACTTGTGGAGCGAAGGTGCTTTCACTCCACTTAGCAAGTGAAAGCTCCTTCTTGAGAGCCGTGAAAGTCAAAGTGCAATGAAAGTAAAAGTCTTGGTCAAAATTGGTGTTGCTCCACTTGTGGAGTGAAAGCATCTTTGCTCCACTTGTGGATCAAAAGTATCTCTTCTCCACTTGTGGAGGAAAAGCTAGCCAAAAATCAAATTGAAGACTAAAAATGCCAAGGGATGCTTTCGACCTCTAGAGCGAAAGTGCTTTCACTCCAGTTGTGGAACAAAACTTTAGGTGGGCCCCCCCAAGCATAGTGAAAGCTACCCAAAACCACGATTAACTGCCCAATCGATCCCAAAGTTGTGATCTGAGTTGTTCGATCATGGTAGATTAGGGGAACCTTTTGCATTCAATGCTAAGTTATCTGCAAAATCAAATTTATGTTGTTAAGTCAATTTCGGATCAAATCTACCCGTCACCATCATAGGAGTGGTTGGGCATTAATATTTTAAGAGGCGAAATCCTAGATAAAAGCTAGAATTTTCTTTGTAACTAAGGATGGGCAATCTCTGCTAGAAAAGTAGTTGTATATCTTGAAATCTTCTTTTGAAACACAGACTTCTGGTTCTGGTCTTGAATCTTTTGTCTTTGTGTATGTCTTCTATCATGTTATTTCTATTAAGTTAGTCACTTTGTTATACAGTTTGAATTCAATTTCTAGATTTAGCTGTTGGTGAAGGATTAATTTTGGAGTATCCCTAGAGATTATGCAGTTGAGAGGATTTAGTGTCAGTTTCTGTTAAAATTTTATTGTTTTAATTATTTTTTGTTCGAGTTTTAGGTTGTATATCATGCTTTTTGTCCATCACCCCAGTACTTCAGGATTTTGGTCTCTTTTCCCATTCCTTTCAGTAATTTCCTTCTCTTTTTGCATCTTCTCTAACCCTTATCTCAAAAAACCAATTCTATTTTATTTTGAAACTAGCCCTATTAGAGATTGTCATGGAGGACATTTCTTTTCTTCGGAAATTCAATGCTTAGAAGAGGGTCTAGGGCATTATAGACTTAGAAAATCTATATCTGGGCCAATTCGATTACCAAAAACACCATATTCTAAAAGAGGTTATGTGCCTAATGTAGGTGCTTATTAAGCACCAAAATTCAATTCCAAATAGTGAATAGATGACTAAAACTTCTACAATGGAACATGGTGCTAGAAATTGCTCTGATACCACTTGTTATGAACCTCCTTGCTCAACCATAGAAATTATTGCAATTTGCAAAAATATTAAATAACAACCACAACATATAATCCACATAAATTTAACTACGATAAATATGTAAATTAGTCCAATGCTTGTTATTGAAAAAAAAAAAAAACACTCCTTAATATATCTCAATATGAGATTCCAACAATACAATATTATTCTCCCCCTTATGAATTTTTTGCCCACATTATACAATATTCAACTACCTACCACTACCTCGTATTGACACATATGGTATAATTACATATAATATAATATTATAATATTAAGTACAATATTATAATAGTAAATTCATATCTTAGGTACCTAACATCCAAATCAAGGTATTACTCAAATATGTGAATAAGGAACGTTTAGGACACTAATTATAAGGAGATAAAGAAGGTTTACAAGGATAATAAGGATGAAGCTCATGGCATCATCACCCTCCATGTGGACTATGTATATACAACCATGTTAGAAACACTACAAATTCTAATATACTACTTGAGAAGTTTTAGGGGTTATGTGATCAAATTGATTCATATTGGAAACTGACCTTGTAACCTTATCCATGAATTTCTTTGATACAATTGATGGGTATATCGATTGGTTCAAGAATTTAAAATAGGAAATCAAACTATAAGAGTACTCCCTAAGGAAAGAAGGTATGGATATGAAGCATTGTGGAAAGAAAAGAACATAGAGCTACTCAGTATTTCCTATAACAATGCATTAAAATGTATAATATGGTTGTCGTGGTTTTCGAGATATTTCATGTCTCTTCTAGATTATCTTACATTGGCTATTTATGAGGTATTTAAATATTTCTTTCATCATCAAGCTAGAAGAAATAGGCATAAGGAAAATTATACTTTTTATCAGGCACATCCAAAAAAAGTTAAAATTTATAATGATAAAAATCCCAAATAGAGTGAGAAAAATTCCAAGAAGCCCTTCAAGAAACCCACTTGTGAATTTTGAAAGAGGAAGACACAAGGTATAATTTTGTAGGCTTCGGATTAAGAAGCTAGAGGAAGCAACGGGAAAATGGGGTGTTGATGCTACTCTCTTTTATGCACAAGATGAGGATAACTTTGAATGAGAAACCTTATAGGCACATGTTGCAACTCATTCTATATATTGGACATCCACCTCTTTGGATAAGTGGATAGTTGATTCAGGGACTACTAGGTACATAACAAATCATAAGCACTATGTTCAAGGCTATAACAAAACTCATACAAGGAAACAAGGAAACATATCATGATTGAATATGACTCATCATTGCAAGTTGTAGGAAGTGGAGACATCAATATTTGATCTTCATGTTCCTAATGTTGGTTCTAACCTTTTTTCTATTTATCGTATTACTTACACAAATAAGAAAGTAGAATTCTAGTCTAATAGATGGGTGATCAAAGATATAGACAATTTGTTCAAAATTGATAATTTTGGATATTTTGATGAAATTGGCCACATGTATATGTTGGATGAAAACTTGCTCTTTTTGCTACTTCTTATAGCAAGAAAAGATTTATTGCTATGGTTGTGTATGCTAATAATGAGATTCAAAAGTGGCATCATAGGCTTGGGTATCTCATTTATAGTTCCTTGAGACACATGAGTTAGCATCAAATGGCTATTGAACTCCCATGCATATATTCTCCAAATGGTGCATGTGAGGGATGTATTTCAGGAAAACTTCACAAGGATACCTTTCTAAAAGGAGTAGCTAGGAGAGTAGATCACCCTTTAGAGATCATACATAGTTATATTTTTTGACCTATGGGTACACCTTATATTTTAGAAAATAGGTTCTTCCTTCTTTTCATTCATGATTTTTACATTATTTTACATTATTTGATATCTTATAAAATAATTTGTAAATATATTTTTTCATGTAATTATTAGGTTTTAGGATAATAAAATATTTTTGCTATGATAAATATGAAAAGGCATATCTCCTCTAATTTTTAAATGATATGAAGAGATAGTAGAAGAAGAAACATCAAAAGACTCCATGTAAAGGATATATATAAAGATGAAAAATTAGATAAAAAATATTGGATTGTATTTCATCTTTGTGTATTACCATGTTTTTTAAATGTGTATCGTCCTCTTGAATTTACTATGATTATGGCCTGAATATGTATGAAAATTCTTAATTTATTTACTTGTTCATTTAATATAGCTTTGCTGCAAACATTAGTATAAGAGCCTAGTACTAATATTCTATATGTACGTTATTTTTCTCCATATATTATTCTCATCTCCATTACTTCTTTTTTTAGGTATGCTCCTATTATATCCATTGATATGGGATTCAGAGGTCCAAAACTATAAAAAATGTAAATGATATTTTTGTTAAATGTACAAAATTTATAAGCATTCAATATGCCCAAACTACGAAATATCTAATATGTCAATATTTAACTACCGACATCTATTTGCTAACATTCTACTACTGACACCTTAAAGCATATATAAAACTAATTAAATAAAACTATGCCTATGGCTATCCCTATCATTCCTCCCAACCATAGAAGCATTGGACTCCAATGCTTTTACAACAATATGGGAGATAATATGGGAGAGAAAATGTGCCAATGCCCAAAATACAATCCTCAAATGATGTGGTATGCAAGAGCCAATTCCAAGGATGCAAAAGAATAAGTGAATCTGAAGAGTGAAATCTGAAAATGGTATTATGGAGGATGCTTAAATAAGCATCAGAGAGAATCAATTAGCTACAACAACCAAGGTGCTTCCAAATATGGATGATTGGTAGTTTGGAAGAAGACATGGAAAGTTTTAACTGCTAACAAACTAACACATAGGTGGCTAACAATAGGCTAGCCACTAGCTATATTAGGAGCTAACAACTAACAACCATGAGGTTAACTAAAACAACCTTCCACTAGGAAACTAATGTGAGCATTTGAGGATCACACATTACTAACATAGAAATAATAAATAAAATATGTCTAAGCTTGCATAGAAATAATAAATAAAATATGCCTAAGCTAGTGCTTAGGCTAATTGATGTCCTCATCATACCTCCCCATAATAGAAGCATTGGACTCCAAATTCTTTTACAACAAAGGTGGGAATGTGAGACATCATACATTGAAGATATATCCTATTGGTTGGATGGATCAAATACTAAGATGCCACATCATCATAGGCTTTGACAATGTCAAGGATGCCCATCGGTGCCCGTGTTGGAATTTCATGTTTGGTCACAACTCTATCGATAACCCTAGAAGGAATAGGAAGCCAACGAGGACCAGTAACCTATTGGTAAGGCTATTGAGTCTTCTACAAAATAGGAGGAGGAGGAGCAATAGGATGAGGACCCAATGATGAAGAAGTTGACTCCTCAAGAGGAGGAGATGGTGTAGTTGGTGTCGGTGTATCCTATGGTCTACTAAATATTAAAATTATCTTTTGTGTTTGAATGGGGCATAGAAAAAGTGTGTTATATTTAATAATTTGAATAAGAAAAGTCTTATTCTCATGATATAATGTGTATGTATTTTGAAAATTATTATATTTAGCCCTCTCATCATACTTATATGGTTTACCTAGAAGAATATAACAAAAATCCATTGGAGTCACATCATAGGTGACTTTATCCATAAAATGTGGACTAAAAGAAAAGGACACCATGCACATTTATTTGATGTAGGAGGTGGAAATATTATCCTTCCATCCTAGTGAGTAGGGATAAGGATGAGGTTCCATAGGCAATTGCAACCTATCAACAATAGACTTCGTAATTAAATTCTTTTATGATCCATTGTCAAGGATACAATGCATAGAAAAATTGTGAGTCAAGTGGGCCCTCATGATGAAAAAATTATCATGGGTACCCTCAATCAAGGGATGAGACATTAGGGTTACATTATTTATCTTTCCCTAGCTCATCATATGCTCTATCCTCTCCTAAAACCACAATGGGACCATCTTGGGGTTCCTCATTTTGTGATTGTGCAATGAGACTTATTTTTTCTAAAACAATCTAATTCTTGCAATAACTATAAAAGTTCTTGCCATTGAAATAAGAAGAGGAAAAAGAAGAAGAAGAAGAGAAATAAGAAGAAGGTGTCTTAACCTTATATGACTGCTACTAATTTGGTGCCTTGGAAGTGCGTACAAGTGAGCAACTACTTTCTTCTCTACTAAAAGTGCATGATTAAATGCAACATCCAAAGTAGCTAAGGGAGTGAATTTCAACTCCCTAAATACATATTCTTGCAAACCACTAGAAAATTTTATGATTAGTGTCTCTACTGGATATTTTACTCCAAGAAGAATCCTTAACCTATTAAACTAAAAAATATGTCTTGGACCGACATATTATGAGTTTATCTCAGCCTATACCATTATATTTTGAGATTATTTTGGCATTTAGGTGGATAAAAGGTATTCCTCAAAGCTTTGATGAGGTCATTCCAAGTCTTGATTGAATTTTGGCTTGGTTGCCTTTCTATGATCAAGATTTTGTCAACCCTGTGAGCTTAAGTTTATGAAGGGAACTTGTTCGTTGATAGGAGTATGAATAAGAGAACCAAGTCTCCATATCTAAGATCCAACTTGACAACACATAAGAATTCTTATATCTATCATAAGGCTTTACTTCACATTTTTTCGTATTCTAAATGTAGCAAAACTTTATTATCATTAACATAAATCATTCACCAATATGCAAAAATATCAAATTATTCATCGACAAATAATTATCCACAATAACAATCCACAAATGAGAGAGAGATAGATAATACCCTTAAGGTATGGAAACACCAATAATAATCCTTAAGGAAGAAATAACTCCACAATATCTCCCAATATGAGAGAGCCACTCAAGGAGGGCAAAGTCCCATAAGCCACTTCATGGGTAAAGACGATTACATAAGATTCATCTCCATGATTATTACAATGATAAATATCTCTTCTTTATATATCCATCTTCTTATTCTACTTTGGGGAGCCTACTACTAATATAATATAATATTATAATACAATCAACCTTGGGTTATGTGTGGCCCATGCCAACCCTTATACAATATAATAATATATCCCCAAATATCTATTCCTAGGTACCCTAACATGCCACCCTTCTTACAAATGTTTCGTCCTCGAAACATGTGAAGAAACAAGATAATATGATTTGCTAAGAAATGTTAGCAATTGGTACCAATCTTGATCATCCATCCATCCAAGTGAAACACATTGATGTTGGTATGCCATTTTGTTACTTGAGTATCCAAATCTACTTCGTTGGCTCCACGCTTCTGCTGTTGTATTTTGATAACTTGAATGATGGGTCCACTTGTTCCTTGATGTTGATGAACCGCTCTGAAAACCAAGATCACTATGCTTTCTCTGCTAAACAGTGCCATAGTTGGTGCCCTTCTAATTCCATGTAGAACCATAATATTATTTCCTTGAACCATGCCTCCAATATTGTTGCCACTCATGGTGGTGTGGATAGCGATATGGTGCAACCTTAACTTGATGTTCTACCTTCTTCGACTTCTCAACATTTGGCTTCATTATTTTAAATTCTTCTACACATTGTTCTTTCATGTTCTCTTTGTTTGGAGTGTCTTTGTGCTCTTCTATCAATTCTTTCTTGTACTTTGTTACTATTATTTCCATGAACTTATTTGCTACTACTTCTTCCATGGACTCTGTTGTTGCTACTACCTTCTTGGAGTCTATTTTAGGTTCTTCAATTTGTTTCTCTACAACTTCTTGATTTTCCTTGGATCCTTGCTCCTTAAAATAAGAAATATCCTGCAATATCATCTTATGTGTTATGTACCATAACTTCATAAACGTATTTTGCACATTAATGTTAGTTGTACCCAAAGAATCCAAGAATAACCAAGAACAATATCCTCATCATCCATCTCAATAGCATAGAAATCTGAACGTAAAACATATTTATCCATGGCGATCTTCAAATATTCAAAAATCTAAACATGCTCACCCTCTAGCTGTATGTCTTTAATTTTTGTTGCTTGAACTTGCAACTTCTTAGCCAAAGCAATATTAATAAAATTATATTTGCTACCAGGGTCAATGGAAATAATAACCTATTCCTTTAAAATGCTTTCGTGAACCTACAAAATAGAACTTTTAGATGAATTTAAACCCTTTTGATCCTTCTCTTGCTTTTGAAAATCCAAAGATGTGCCTTCTACATTCTTCTCATTATCTTCCCTAGCATTTTCCTCTTTCTCTTCCTTGAGTAATTTTATTTATTTTTCATAGTCTTCATTATGTTTCTTGAAAACTTCCCATTGTCCTTTCATTTCATTTCGCTCATTTCAAATCCTTTGTAGTTTCTTTTCAAGGTCTTTGATGATATCCATTAGGCTAGCTATATAATATGGGTCCCATTTACTCAAGAATGCATGCTCCACTTCATCCCAAGTGAAGTTATATTTATGGGCACTATTAAAATTATGAAACCAAGAGAGAGCTTCTCCTTCAAGACAATAAGGAAGCATAAAATTATAATACAAGGATTTAAATAGTTTCCACCATTCTCTAACATTAATATCATCTTCTCTAGAAAACTTTTGTAGTTCCATAGTTCATGCCCTAATGCAAACTAGGGTTTTATGAAAATATATATATATATATATATATCTCCACTGATTTAAAGCTAAAATTCCACATAAACAACTAATCTACAATTTTTCTTCCAAACGAACTAAAATGCAACTGATTTGCTTACCCGAACTAACAAATTTTGTCTTCCAAGAAATTCGTGATTTGAAAATTCATCACTGTGCTTGTTCCAGATGGTTGACTTCAAAAGGTCATATCTCCCTCAATACTGCTTGGATTCCTTCATATGACCACTCATTTTAAAGCTCTTCAAATTCTGCACAAATTGATCCAAGAATCGCCTGAATCAGATAAACTTTCTTAGAGATATGGCTCCTAAAAGATGATATGTTTTTCCAAACAAATATGCCCTAATTCTGTAATTCCACAAAAAAATATCTATTTTTTTCTAAAATCGTTGCTTTGATACCACTTGTTGGAGAACTTTATTATCATTAACATAAATCATTCATCAATATGCAGAAATATCAAATCATTCATCCACAAATAATTATCCACAATAACAATCCATAAATGAGAGAGAAATAGATAATACCCTTAAGGTAGGGGAACACCAATAATAATCCTTAAGGAAGGAATCACTCCACAAGATCTTCCAAGACAAGAGAGCCACTCAAGGAGGGCAAAGTCCCATAAGCCACTTCATGGGCAAAAACGATTACAAAAGATTCATCTCCATGATGATTACAATGACAAATATCTCTTCTTTATATATTCATCTTTTTATTCTCCTTTGGGGAGCCTACTGCTAATATAATATAATATTATAATACAATAAACCTTGGGTTATGTGTGGCCTATGCCAACCCTTATATGATATAATAATATATCCCCAAATATCTATTCCTAGGTACCCTAACACCAAAATTTATTGTTATATATTTTTACATCACTAGGAGCAATTTGCATTGTAATATCTTATACTTTGTTCATCAAATCTCCAACTACATGAGCTAGATTTATTATTTGTTTTTCTAGACTAAAAGTCGTTTGGAATTTGGTATAAGTCAGGCTAAGAGCACTTAGAGTGGTTGCAATTTTATTTCTAGACACCTATTAGAAACGATTTGAAGGATTCCTAAATGCAAAAAAAATCCTAAAACTAGGAGGTATAAAATTTGCCTTCCAAAGTATTTTTTTTTTAATACTTTCCCAATACAATTTTACAATAATTTTGGACAAATTACAAGGCCTTTTACCTTTCACAAATTAAATAAAATTGTAAAAAATTAGCACTGTTTTTAACAATTTCACCCCTTAAAATGGCAAAAAGAAAGTTTTATCTCCTTAAAATGGAGATGGCAAAATTTTGAATTTGAATTTCAAATCGCCATGGTCGAACAATCAATGCTTGTAGAACCTGTCAAACAGATACAAGTCTGCCAAATCGCCATGGTCGAACAATCAATGCTTGCAGAACCTGTCAAACCGATACAAGTCTGCCAAATCAATGCTTGTAGAACCTGTCAAACAGATACAAGTCTGCCAAATCGCCATGGTCGAACAATCAATGCTTGCAGAACCTGTCAAACCGATACAAGTCTGCCACGTGGTGTTACGAAACTGAACACCCAGGCCCGTCGAACAATCAATGCTTGCAGAAGATGTTGAACAACTACAAGTCTGCCACGTGGTGTTATGAAACTGAACACCCACCGCCCCATCAACAGGTGCTTCCAGCCGGCCCTCTGTGCGAGGCTCCCTGACCACCACCAGTTGTGGTCGTCTAAAAGGGGAAGAGCCTTTCATTTTTAAATGCTTTGATGCTTCTTCTACCTACAATATGGGATATTTGTTTTGCTTCTTTTTCCCTTGAAATCAGTATTTCTCCTACGCGGGCACGCGTGAGCTTTCGACTGTCCTACCAACCTACAAAAACCACGCTATCGTTTGCTCGTAGTTTTCCAACACCAATGGTGAAGTCTCGAGAAGTAAATCGTGGCATGATCTTGGGAAATCATGCCCTGCTATCGTTTGCTCGTAGTTTTCCACAAGTCTACACCACTAATTTTTGCCCTCCTATGGATTTCAACACAACACCAAAGCTGAATGGCACAACAGGAGCTCGTGCAAGCGATTGGAGGTTATTGCTGGTATAACCGAAATAGAAGAGATCTCCACTGAAAAAGAACTATGCGATAGTGGCCGAAGTCATCCTTTACTGGCCACATAAACCATCTGAAAGTAGTAGAATCCACGTCCCCAAAAATTTTGGTGACTACAACTCGGATGTGAGCTGCCAAGTTTTCATCAATGGTGATTGTCGTTTCCAACTGATGACACTCTGCGGGGTCAAAAAAAAGTCTGGGAATCATTTTTACAGCGTCAGAAGGTCAAACATTTTGTAGCTCAATGAAACATAGCGTTCGACAATAAGTCATGAATTAGGTCTTCTAAACTGGTTGTCTTCACCCGTGATGTGTATAGATTTGGCCTTGACACGGTGAAGCTCAAATAGAAGGGATGTCTCAACTTTGAACTACACTTCTTGAAGGAAAAGCTAGCAAGTCGCGTTCAACAGACAAGACTACCAATGATATGGGAGCCAAAGATTAACTCTTAGAGAATTCCATCTAGAATATCTCATCCAACTATGTCAGTCCACTTAACCAAAATGTCCCTTTGTCCCTTTGAACTATGCTTCTAACGTTTAAATTTGGACGATCGTAAAAATGATATCGCCAAGAGGGAGATGGGGATTGCCAACTGTGACTGTAGGTAGGAAGGAGACCTGCTCTGATATCAGTGATGTGGTATGCAGAGTCAATTTCAAGGATGCAAAAAAATAAGTGAAACTGAATATAGAGGATGCTTAAATAAGCATCAAAGAGAATCAACTAGTTACAACAACCAAGGTGCTTCCAAATTTAGATGAGTGGTAGTTTGAAAGAAGACAAGCTGAAGTTGTCATTGCTAACAAAAATAACATATAGGTGGCTAACAATAGGCTAGCCACTAGCTATCTTAGGAGCTAACAACTAGCACCTAGGAGGTTGACTAAAACAACCTGCCATTGGAAAAGTCAAGTAAGCATTGGAGGCTCATACATTATTAGCATAGAAATAATAAATAAAATATGCCTGAGGTAGTGTTTAGGTTAATTGATGTCTCTATCATCGAATTTGATTAAGAAGAGAAGAGAGAGACATTGCTCAAGATAGTATACAATAGCCCTAATGGAAGCACCACAACTCTTGTGAAGGGGTGCTAAAAACAAAAACAATGCTCAAAAGGGTCTTGTAGGAAGCACCAACGGGATCACCACAACTCTTGTGAAGGGAGTGCAAAAAACAACCTATGTTCAAAAAGGCCTTGTATGAATGATCACTACAACTTCTGTGAAAGCAGTGTCAAAAGCAAACAATGCTCAAAAAAGGCCATGTAAGAATGTTCTTCAATCTTCTCCATAAAATGTTGTTTACTCCATGAACCTACAGAGGAAGATTTACAACATACAAAGAAAAAAAGGTACAAAGCATTGCAATCCAATACAAGATATAAAACGGAGTGTCCAGTACCACCAAACATGCACTCCTTATTACAAATTCACAAACACTTCCAAGAAAGTGTAGAATTCCACAAGGACAAGTGGATATAAATGCTTACCAAGCATACAAATGGCTTTAGCCAAAATAAAATCCAAAATAGGACTTGATGCACCTTAATATAAAGGTAGTTGAAAATTATTAATTAATTATTAAAGTAATTAATTAAACAAATACATTTTAAATGTGTCATATGTTTTAATACATATAATAATTAATTAATTTTTCATTAAAAAATAAAAATATAATATTATTTAATTAAAGAATTAACTAATTAATTAACCGCAGTTTGCATGAAAATAAAATAATATTGATTTTTTTGTTACGTACTATGCAAAATAAGAATTAATTAAATATATTAAATTAATTAATTAACTATGTATGGAAGTAAATCACCTTCTGCATTCTCCATGAACCCCGAGATGTACTTTTACAAGCACAAAAGTGAAAGTGGCAACCTTCTTTACCATGATGAGTTGGCGAAATATAGCTCATCACTAAAATAGTTGTTCTCTCTCACGGGGATTACTCTTGTCGTCTTTCCTTTGGCCGGTGCAAATAGATGAGTGCTAGCTCAACGAAACCAATGTTTTACCACCATGGATTATCCAAAGCATTAAAATTTTAAATGCAACAATATTATTATATACCTGCACTCTCAAACAACTTGAAACTTGAAATAAGAGTTGACAACAGCAGTGGCAGCAATTTGGATTGACTCAAAAGTGCCAATAATATGGATCGATGGTTGCATCTTATGATTCTTCAAGCTCCTTGGGTAGTAACCGGCGAGGGAAGACTCAGTGGTCCATTTATGTAAAATGATTGTTTCACCTTAATCCTAATATTTCCTTTAATTACAGGTTTAAGGTGTAAATCAATTGGTTCAACTAAACTCCTTAAGGGGCAGAGGTTCAAGGTTTAAATCTAAGGCCTTATCGGATTAAATGTTTGTTCTTTTCATGGTGCTTTTATAAGCGACGTAAAAGGTTTAAACTGATTGTGGCATGGTGGTTACAGAAGGAGGTTTAAAATGATTGTGACATGGTAGTTACAGGAGCGGATTGTGCGAAGAACTATGATAGCCATAAAAACCAGACAGCCTACCCAGATTCGTGGTGGCTACCAATTCCTCCATATAAAAAAGTACTTTCTTCAATTACTCAGATTTTAATCATACAAATTTTATTTCGAATGAAATGAGGTACCACAAACTTTGAAGTTGAACATTTTAGTCATAAAAGTATGACTAAAGCTTCACAACTGCAACTCATACTTCACAAGAGAAAATTCACACGAGGGAAAAATTGTAAAAAAGGGAGGGGATCTAATTTGTAGAAATGAGAGGAGAATTTTTACAGGTCAAGAGAAAAGAAGGTTATGATACCAACTAATATGGAAGTCAGAGGCCTAAAACTATAAAAGTAGTATATGATATTTTTTATTAAATGTGCAAACTTTATAGGCATTTACGATGCCCAAAATAAACAATATCCTATATGTCGACATTAAACTGCTGACATTTATTTGCCAAAATTTTACTGTTGATACCTGAAAGCATGAATAAAACTAAATAAATAAAATTATGGCTATGTCTATCCCTATCATCCATTCTCCATCGACAGTTGTATGTGAGGGAGTTCTTTGAGGATGATATCTGTTAAAGTCATAACACTTTGCTTGTCTCTAATTTTTGTATTCCAAAAGTGTTGTTAAGTTCTCCTCAGTAGAGCCTAGTCTATTTGCGTGAGAAGCAAAGGTTGAATTATAGTAGAGGTATCCAGTCTTATTATAGTCTTATTATAGATATTGCCTAGTATGTGGTATTCCAAAGCATTTAGAAATCAATTTGTGAATAGTGCATGTAAATGTGGACAGTGTATAGTGTATGCAAATGTGGATAGGCAATGAAAGCAAGAATGGACAAACAATAAATGAAAGCAACAATTTATAGTAAAAGAATTAGAGCACAACAAAAGATAACGTCAAGGTTGCACTAATATCAAGAATGCAACAATATCAAGGTTGCAGAAACAATAGTTGAAGGAACGTCAAGTTCTTTTTTATAGCAACAAGAAAGCTTTACAAGGTATTTTTAAAAATCCCATGCACATATATGAGCACTAAAGTTTAATATTTGGAAAGAATTAAGTGCCAAGGTTGAAGATTAAATATTTGGAAAGAACTAAGAGAAAAGGTTTGCATATTTGAAAAAGAGTTATTTTGAAGATTGAAGTTTACAAGGAAACTTATAAATTAAAAGAAAGAAAATTAGAAATTGATATAACATCAAAGTAGGAAAAGACACAAAGATAAAAAAATTTATAAGGAAGATTGATATTTATTTGTGAAAACAGGAAAGAAGGAAAAACAATTTGGTGCCTTAGTAAATGAAATTAAAGAAGATTTAAAATATAATAAAAAGAACAAAAATTCAAAGAAGAAATAAGGAAATTATAAACAAATATTTATGTAAAAGAAAATTTTTTTAAAGTGCTTAAAATTAAAGAGAGCTAAAAGGAAATAATTAAAAGAGTGAGTAATGTTGCCTAATATGACTACATATTGGGGTGTGCCTATCTACCCTTTTTTTTTTTTTTGTTGTAAAGACTTGTATTTTTAAATTAATTAAAAGTTAGGTCTTTACATTCAAAAAATAATTAAAAGAAAAAATATTGTATAAATACAAGAAATGGAAGTGATATGCTATAAAAAGGTTAGGGAATAATTGTTGGTATATTGATTCAGAAACAAGCAATGTAAATGATAAAACTTATGAAGTCAAAGGAATAGGAAATATCTCAATTAATCTACTTCATAGAAAATGCACAATTGAAAATGTTTTTTAAGTACCTAGATTGACTATTAGTTTATTATCAATATCTCAAATTTCAGATCGAGGTATGATGGTTGAATTTACAATTATTGATAAAAATGAGAAATGCTTCATTACCAAACAAGAAAATTTTATAGCCCTTAGTTCCTTCAAAATTGTTTATTTTTCTCTTGACATTGCATCATCACCAAATCTTGCTCTATCTATTAGCACATCAACAAAAATAATCTTTGGCATAAGAGGTTTGGTCATATAGGTGCTTCATCCTTAAATAAATTAAACAAATATTAGATTGTAATAGGGTTTCCCAACTTAACATGGCATACCACAATTTGTCAAGAATATTTAGCAGAAAACAACATAGAGCACCTTTTGAACTCAATTCATACAAAACAAGAGAACATTTATAGTAATACATACAAATTTATGTGGACAAATGGCAGTTACTCTTGGAAGACATAAATACTTTCTACTCTTTGTTGATGATTAATCACGTAAAATGTGGGTATATTTTTTTCAATGAAATCAAATGCTTTTACATATTTCAAACAACTTGTAGAAACAGAGACCGGATGTTCAATTCAAGGTCTTCACTCAGATAGGGGAGGAGAATATTTCTAGATATTTTAAAATATTCTTAACACAAAAGGAATAAAACAACTTACTATAGCTTATACACCACAACAAATGGTATTGCAAAAAGAAAAAATTATACTAATATGAAAATGGCTCTTTTTATGCTCAAATAAGTAAATCTTGAGAAGTAATATTGGGCAAACGTTATTAATACTGCATTGTATATTCAAATTAGATCGCCCACATAAATTCTTAAAAATATAACACCTAAAGAAGCTTGGTCTAAGAGAAATACTTCAATAGCACACCTAAGAATTTTTGGATGTAAACCATACATGCTTGTTCCAAAATAGAAAATGATAAATTTACATGATAAAACCTTATGTGGTATATTTCATGAATATGATAATGAGTCAAAAGGTTATATAATAATTGATCCAACCAAAAATAAAATATTTTTAAGTAGAGATATAATATTTGGTGAAAGATGCAAGGTAGACACTAAACATTCTAAGGACATTACATTTCCTATTTTAGATATAGAACCGAATGAAGAAACTCATGAAGAATCATCTAAATAAGAATAAAAAAAAATGAATGAACCTATAAAAAAATTAGTAACCATAGTACTATCTCAAAAGGATGCAAAATGGTATACAAATACATTCAAAGTTTTAAAGTTAGAAAAACTACATAATCGCACTTCTACTAGACCCCAAACTCATGCTATGATAAAGGGAGAAGTAAATATGGGACTTATGATCTCAGTAATGGAAAATATAGAACCAAATTTAATACATGATGCAATCAACTTATCTAAATTGAAAACAACAATTGAATTCAAATACACAACATTAATAAATATTAAAACTCGGGATCTAGTTCATTTACCCAAAGGAAAAAAAAAATAGGCTATAAATAGGTCTACAAAATAAAAGACAAAGTAGATGGCTCCATTAACAAATATAAGGTATGTCTTATTGAAAAAGGCTTTTCACAAAAAAAATGGATTGACTATGAAGAAATATTTGCATCTACAACAAAAATGATAACTATTCGAACATTTTATACACTAGTAGCTCAATTTGGGTGGAAAATACATCAAATGGATGTTAAAAATGTATTTCTCAATGGTGATATTGAAGAGGAAGTGTATATGACTCAAATAGAAGGATTTGTTGTTGAAGGGCAAGAACAAAAGGTTTGTAGGTTAAAAAAATCATAATGTTGTAGAGACCACATAGTGGACCAAGTGCAAACTCTAAGTAGATATTTTTATATTATATTTGGTCTTTTAATAATTTTAAAAAAGAAAAATAGTTATGCTATGTATTTTATTAGTTTTAAATAATTATGGTGCAAAGATGAAGAACAAAAATATATCAAGTTAAGAATACCAAATAATTATAATAAAGCAACATATGATTGATGATATAGTTAGTGGAAAGAAGCAAACAAAGAAAACTAGTCAAGAGAGTAGACATCGAAAGGGCTATAAATATAGGATTGAAAAGACTCACTAGTGGGAAGAATGGGTCTTGCCACTACTACTTAGATGTGTAAGTGTTAAAAGTCAAATTAATATTTTTATGATGTTTACTACATCAACTGCATTTTAATATAAATAGTGTGTGTCTCCTTTTTAATTGTTATGCATAAGGAATGGAATATATTAAAAATAAGGATAATATATATAAAGTACATAAAGTTAAAAAGTGGATTGAATAACAAAAACTTACATAGACTTATGTATTTTTATATAAAAACTTTATTTTAATTTTTAATTATAGCTATTATCATTTGTTTAAGTATTACTTTTTATTTTTATATAAATAAATATTGTTTGTTTATTATGATTTCAAAGAGGTGTCATAGAACAATTACTATATGGAGAGAATGTTTATTTGATGAGGAGGATAATGATGATGACTACATTAGAGAATTAGATGAAGAACCAAAGCAACAGGAGATGGATAATGACCATATTGTGGTATCCAATTTCTCCATTGAGAAGGGTAGAAATTATAGGAATGGTTATAGTAGTGAGAATGAAGATGGTGGAGGCAATCATGATACCAATGTTGGTGGTTGAGAGCCCTTAATATATGCTACAAATACTGAGTCAAGTTTCGATCGCTATTTATACAATTTAGATGGATATCCATCAATATGCTCTTTGTTATCTTCTTGGATAAAAATGCATGGTTGTTTTTATATATATAATTGTATTTATATTGTATATATAATCAAATAAAAATCCATTATTTTTCTTGTATACTTATTTTACTATTTATCTTACTCTTTAAAATGATACTATGTACCTTAATCTTAGGTGTACTCTAATTTTAGTGGATAGTCAAAACATCAACTTCTATATATATATATATATATATATAGATAGATAGATAGATAGATAGATAGATAGATAGATAGAGAGAGAGAGAGAGAGAAGTTGTATTTGGCTACTATTAGGGATACTCTCATCAAAACAACACATTTCTAATAGGTCATCTAGACCATATCTAGTTTTCCAAGTTAGACTATCAAGTTAGGCAAATATCAAAACTAATTAGAAGTCCTATGTGCAAAGCTAACGAGATTCCTCTTGGATAAATCTCAAAGATAACTACAAGTCCTCTAGGTAAACTTAACTAAAGTCCCCTTAAGAAAATATCTAAGCATATCTCTATGTATATAGTTGTACATATTTGTATTTATTTGTGTAAATAGATGTATTAAGCATATCATGCATTATGCATCTTTCATATTTTATTGATTAATATTTTAAAACCACACATCTCAATATTTATCTCTCTTAAATCATGTACATTAGTTCACAATGTCATCATAATTTTAACTTAATCAAATCACATCATAACTTATCATAAATAATCTAAAATATAGGATATACAAATATCTCAAGTTGTATATACACATCATATAATACAAATACAATGAAATCATCAAAATCATCATTTCCAAAACTTAGCACGATCAACCAAAAAATCCATCTAGCTCTAGGAACATGTGTTTGGTGCTCCCTCTTCTTCATATAGGTGGTGGCATTCTCATTGAATGTTGCAAGTGGTATATCATATAATTAGAAGGAGCATATTATCATGTATTCAATAGTGATGGAACGCACCAATCAATTGGGATAGTCACATGCTATGCAATTTAGTAATGTGATGTTTACTTAATATTAACCTATAAATCCCATTGCATATGTGCCATGTGATCTAGTAGTAACTAAACCACCTAGACCTCTCTAGTTGCTCCACCATTGTTGTGGATCTCATCATCGCTACATTTTACTTTGTAGTTAGACTAAATTGTCTATTATATCATGATAATCTAGGCCACAAGCTAATCTCTCTTGGTTCGTAGGCTCTCCACCTATTGATCCAAGGTATCCCACTCTACCTCTATAGTTTATTTTAATGACTTGCTTAGTCCTACCTGATTGACCGTGCTTCCTAATATTGATAATGCTAATAGTGATGAAAGTTCTTGAGGTGGAGAGATAAAAAATAGCAATAAAGTAATTCTGATATAAGACAAAAAAATATTAATGGAGCATGGATATCATCCAAAAATGGTCCAGGAGTGTTTAGTGATTAATCTAAACCAATTCTGAATGCCAAATTATGAAATATCCTTAGCCAAAAGCTCCAATTTTAGCAAACTATGTTGCTAGTCCAAACCAGAAATTTTGATCTAGAATTAAAAAAAGACACAAATATAAATTTTAAAAAAGCTCCACAATATGCACACTAAAATATTTCTATTCTTCTCAGATTTAAAAATATTCCAATTATAAAATATATAATGATCAATCAGCCTTGATCATGCAAAAAAGTTAAGAAAGCTAAAAACTAGCTTTTTTAAAAAAAAAACAGCTTTTATTATGCCACTTTGTATGTTGTTTTTATTTATTTTTAATTTAACTAAAATTCTTAATTTGCATGAATAAATAACTCAATTTAATATATTTTTCATGTGCTTTATTTTACAACTAACATATTAATTTAATAATTATGGATGACTTTTGACATCACCCTCAACAATTCCCCCTTTGATATCAAAGGAAGAAATGTCCAACATTTATTTGAGTCTTCCATGAGTCACCTTAAGTAGCCCCTTTGTGAGTATATCAGAAAATTGATCCTCACTCTTAACATACTCAATGACAAAAAATTTGTCATGTACCAAGTCTCTAACAAAATGGTGCTTCAACTCTATGTGTTTGGTCCTTGCATGGAAAACTAGATTTTTGGATAATTGTATTGCCCCAATATTATCACAAAATATTTTGGTAGGCTCATGTTGAGTCTCACCAAAATCCTTCAATATTCTCCTCAGACAAATTCCTTGAGTACAATCGAAAGTAAGGGTTGCATATTCAGCTTTAGTGGAAGACAAAGACACAGTACTTTACTTCTTGGATGACCAAGAAATCAACCCACTTCCCAAGGTGAAACAATACCCTATAGTAGATTTTCAATCATCAATAGAACCTCCCCAATATGAATCAACATACTCAACCAGCCTTAAAGATCTTGCTAATATATAGTGTATGCCATGATCAAATATTCCCTTCACATATCTAAAAATTTGTTCACCACTTGCATATGCCTTTGAGTTGGTAAGCTCATAAATCGGAAAACTAGTGAAATTGTATAGGTAATATTAGGTCTTGTGAATGTAAGGTACATCAATCCACCCACCATACTTATGAAAGTCTTCTCATCAACAAGAGGACTCCCATCCTCTTTCATAAGCTTCTCCCCACTAGCAATAGGAGTTTAGCAATAGGAGTATCAACCATCTTGCAATCTAGAAATAAAAATTTCTTCAACATGTCTTGCACATACTTGGCTTGGCATATGAAGATCTCATTTTTTCTTTTTTGTACTTCCATGCCAGGAAAGTATTTAATTTTTCTAATATCATACATCTCAAAATCACTTTTCATGCTCTCCTTGAAATCTTGTATCATAGCTTTGGAATTTCCTATAAAAATGAGAACATCAACAAAAAGACAAACATACAACATGTTAGTGCCAATAATTTTTATATAAAGAGTTGGCTCATTTTTGCTCCTTTCAAAGCCATTTTCAGATAACCGTCCATCTATCTTTGAGTACCAAGCCCTAGGATATTTTTTTATTTCATAAAGTGTCTTTTTCAACTTGTATACCTAATGCTATTTACCCTTTATTTCATAACCTTGTGGCTGCTCCACATAAACCTATTCTTCAACATCACCAATCGAGAATACACTCTTGACATCCATTTGGTGAACTTCCCATCCTTTTTGAGAAGCAACTGAAAGCATCAATCTAATAGTATAATGGCGAGCCACATGAGCAAAAGTCTCCTCATTATCTACTCCATATGTTTGTGCATACCCTTTTGCTACTAGTCTAGCTTTGTGTTCGTTAATTATTCCATCACTATGGAACTTGGTATTGTAGAACCATTTTGCACCAATGACATCCATATCACTAGTAGGATGAATGAGATTACATGTATCATTTATCTCAATGGCCTCCATCTCAAAATTCATGGCCTCGATGCATTATTTCCTTTTATTAGCCTCTACATAGTTCATTGGTTCACTAGAAATGCAAGATAAGACATAGTGAGTCATTTCATATTCAATATCTTCAATATTATTACCTAATTGATATTGAAGTATTGTTGTTCTCCTTTTATAGTTCTGATCCAACATCTGAATTTTTGGATGTGAAAACAAAAACCTCTTATTTTTTACTTGGGTTGAAGTTGGTGGTAAACTAATCTCTTAGGAAGAACTAGTATTGTTGCCAAAAAATACTAGGAACTAGTGGAGTATCTTGATTGACCTCCATTTATCCATAAAAATGTTGTTTCTTTTCACTAATAACCTTTGCATTCTTCTGGTTATGATCAACAAACACATCATTCTCAAAATATTTACAATCCCTAAAAACAACATTTTTCTTACTAACAGGATTGAAAAACTTGTAAGCCTTACTACCATCACTATAACCTATAAAAATATGAGGCTTGATCTTAGGGTCTAATTTTTTCCTTTTAGCATCATCAATATGAACAAATTCTAAACAACCAAATATTGTAATATGAGCCACCATGGACTTCTTTCCATACCATGCTTCATAGGGTGTCTTGTTTTTCACCGTCATTGTGGGACTTCTATTCAAGTTGTTTCCATGATAGCAAATGAATAGCCACAAGTATTTTTGATACAAAATATTGTAAAATATGTTGGGAATAAAAAATATTCACCCTCTCTTACTGTAGCTATACCTGCAAATTCTGAAATCACATACACAACCTTGCTTTGATACCAAATGAAAGTTCTTGAGGTGGAGAGATAAAAAACAACAATAAAGCAATTCTGATCTAAGACAAAAAGAACATTAATGGAGCATGGATATCACCCAAAAATGGTCCAGGATTATTTAGTGATTAAGCTAAACCAATTATGAATGCTAAATTATGAAATATCCTCAGCAAAAAGCTCTAATTTTAGTAAACTATGTTGTTGGTCCAAACCAGAAATTCTGATCTAGAATTAAAAAAGGGCACAAATATAAATTTTAAAAAAGCTCCACATAAAATCTTCACAATTGTGCACACTGAAATATTCATATTCTTCTCACATTCAAAAATATTCCAATTACAAAATATATAATGATGAATCAACCTTGATCATGCAAAAAAGCTAAAAAAGCTAAAAAATAGCTTTTTTATTATTATGCCACTTTGCATGTTGTTTTTTATTTATTTTTAAATTAACTAAAATTATTAATTTGCATGAATAAAGCACTCAATTTAATATATTTTTCATGTGCAATATTTTACAACTCACATATTAATTAAATAATTATGGGTGACTTTTGACATCACCCTCAACAAATGACATTGTTGGTGTTGTTGCCTAACTCTACCTCTCCTTGTACCTTTATACCTCCTAGTAATGGTGCATAAAAACTTACATAATCTACCTCACCTTCAACCTCTACAATCACACCCTTGACATAACAACCCTCCTCAACCAAAATACATGGTACCACTACACATACCTGGTAGTCATCCTAGGGTTGTCCTACCTTAGGTATAGTATTGTGAGGTCATCAAGGCTCATATCTACATAAGAATATAGACCTAATGGTCCCCCAAACCCTCTCTCTTATGTGAACCTCCTATGTAAAAGTGGATCCATCCATATCCCCTACTACACATCATACTAGGAGACTATTTTATTAAAATGGAAGAGCTTTTTCTCCCTCTGTGGTCCTACTAGCCATCTGATTCATCTCATGAAAGTTATATTATAGATATGATCTTGCCATATAATATTATGCATTGTATTTAAAGCCTTTGTAGTCTCATGACTATGGTATACTCCCAAGACAACACCTAGAGCAACATATAAGTTAGGCTATGCCCTCGCATTTAGGCAATCAAGGGCAACATTTTTTACAACTATGCTAGTACCATCATTCCCCATGAAAAGATCAATTTTTGGCCTCCCATATTAGCCACCACCTCTTCCTAGCCCTAGTGGACTAGCCTCTTACTCATGTCACTGAGCAAGACTCTAGATAAGATTTTCATGTCTAAGAAACCCCTTTTGTATGTGGCATTAGTGTCAATGATGAAACATACCACCAAAAATTTTGCATCCTCTATTAGCTTCTCTAGGGATCTCATTTTATATTATCCCATGTGAACCTACATCCCTCTAATAGGAACCCTTAGGATCTACCACACATCCTCAAGGGTGACTTACATATCTCCTCTGGGTAATTGGAAGGTATTTGTCTCTAAATACCATCTCTCAATAAGTGGGGTTAAGATTGCCTAGTCAAACTCAACCTTAGGAATTAGGGCTATGTAGTACAACCCTATTTCCAAGATCATGTGATCTATAAAATTAAATATCTAGATTGTTTCTAGTGTAGCATAGTGATGAAATTTCCAACAATGAATAAGTGAAATGATAGATTCAAGAACCAACCAATGCTATAGTCATAAAACTATCCTCATAGTCCTAAGACAAAACAATCTCACTTGTATAATACAGTCTTGTACAAGATGGATTACTATGTGAGATGCTTCAATCCTTAGCAATTTGATCCCTTAGATTTGTATGACAACAATTGTATGATAATCACACGTACAATGATCCAACATTATCAAACAACACTTGTATATATAAGGTAATAATACTTCATGAATGTAGTATGGGCTTGCATACCAATTCCTATGTATGATCCTACACTATCTAACTTATAGTTCTCTTTTGATAGTCATCATCTTCCTACAACTTGCAACTACAATAAACATAGATTGCAATACAAAATATAACAATCCCAATGAACACAACATAAATAGAACACACTTGGGACCAGGGTATTGGCATTAATATTAAAAATTACATTACAGAGTATAGTATATTATAAACTAAACAAATATTATATTGTAATAGGGTTTCCCAACTTAACATGGTACACCACAATTTATCAAGAATATTTAGCAAGAAAACAACATGCAGCGCCTTTCGAACTCAATTTATATAAAACCAAAGAACCTTTAGAAGTAATACATACAAATCTATGTTGACCAATGGTAGTCACTCTTGGGATAAAAATGCTTTCTACTTTTTGTTGATGATTACTCATGCAAAATGTGGGTATATTTTGTTTCAGTGAAATCAAATACTTTTACATATTCAAACAACTTGTAGAAACAAAGATTGGACGTTCAATTCAAGGTCTTCACTCAGAAACGGGAGGAGAATATTTTTCTAGATAATTTAGAATATTCTTGATACAAAAGGAATAAAAAAACTTACTATAGCTTATACACCACAAAAAATGGTATTGCAAAAAGAAAAAATCATACTATTATGAAAATGGCTTGTTGAATGCTCAAAGAAGAAAATCTTGAGAAGCAATATTGGGAAAAAATTATTAATACTGCATTGTATATTCAAATTAGATCACCCACATGAATTCTTAAAAATATAACACCTAAATAAGATTGGTCTCAGAGAAATCCTTCAATAGCACACATAAGAATTTTTGGACATAAAGCATACATGCTTGTTCCAAAATATAAAAGGATAAAATTAGATGATAAAACTTGTGTGGTATATTTCATGGATATGATAATGAGTCAAAAGGTTATATAATAATTGATCTGACCAAAAATAAAATATTTGTAAGTAGAGATATAATATTTGGTGAAATATGCAAGGCAAACACTAAACATTCTAAGGACATTACATTTCATATTTTAGATATAGAATCGAATGAAGAAACACATGAATAATCATCTAAATAAGAATAAAAAATAATGAATGAACCTATCAAATAATTAGTAACCATAGTACTACCTCAAAAGGATGCAAAATGGTATACAAATACATTCAAATTTTTTAAGTTAGAAAAACTACATAATCTCACTTCTACTAGATCCCAAAATCGCGCTATGATAAAGGGATAAGTAAATATGGGACTTATGATCTCATTAATGGAAAATATAGAACCAACTTCAATACATGATGCAATCAACTTATATAAATGGAAAACAACAATTGAATCCAAATACACAATATTAATAAATATTAAAACTTGGGATCTAGTTCATTTATCCAAAGGAAAAAAATATAGGCTATAAATAGGTCTACAAAATAAAATACAAAGTAGATTGATCCATTAACAAATATAAGGTATGTCTTATTGAAAAAGTATTTTCACAAACTAAAGGGATCGACTATGAAGAAACATTTGCATCTACAACAAAAATAACAACTATTCGAACAATTTATACTCTAGTAGCTCAATTTGGGTGGAAAATACATCAAATGGATGTTAAAAATGCATTACACAATGGTGATATTGAAGAGGAAGTGTATATGACTCAAATAGAAGGATTTTTTGTTGAAGTACAAGAACAAAAGGTTTGTAGGTTAAAAAAATCATAATTTTGTAGAGACCACATAGTGGACCAAGTGCAAACTCTAAGTAGATATTTATATATTATATTTGGTCTTTTAATAATTTTAAAAAAGAAAAATAGTTATGCTATGTATTTTATTAGTTTTAAACACTTATGGTACAAATATGGAGAACAAAAATATGTCAAGTTAAGAATGACTTTAAAAAAATACCAAATAATTATAATAAAGCAACATATGATTGATGATATAGTTAGTGCAAAGAAGCAAACAAAGAAAACTAGTCAAGAGAGTAGACATCGAAAGGGCTATAAATCTAGGATTGAAAAGACTCGCTAGTGGGAAGAATGAGTCTTGCCACTACTACTATAAGATGTGTAAGTGTTAAAAGTTAAATTAATATTTTTATGATGTTTACTACATCAACTGCATTTTAATAAAAATAGTGTGTGTATATATAACTCCTTTTTAATTGTTATGCATAAGGAATGGAATATGGAAGATAAATTAACTATATATTAAAGATAATAATAATATATATAAAGTACATAAAGTTTACAAAGTGTATTGAATAACACAAACTTACATAGAGTTATGCATTTTTATATAAAAACTTTATTTTAATTTTTAATTATAGCTATTATCATTTTTTGAAGTATTAATTTTTGTTTTTATATAATAAATCTTATTTTTTTATTATGATTTCAAAGAGGTGTCATAGAACAATTAGTATATGAAGAGAATGTTTTATTTTATGAGTAGGATAATGATGATGACTACATTAGAGAATTAGATGAAGAACCAAAGCAAGAAGAGATGGATATTGACCATATTATGGTATCCAATTTCTCCATTGAGAAGGGTAGAAATTATAGGAATGGTTATAGTAATGAGAATGAAGATGGTGGAGGCCATCATGGTACCAATGCTGGTGGTTGAGAGCCCTTTATATGTGCTACAAATACTGAGTCAATTTTCGATCGTTATCTATACAACTTAGATGGATATTCATCAATATGCTCTTTGTTATCTTCTTGGATAAATATGCATGGTTGTTTTTATATATAAAATTGTATTTATAATTAAATCAAAATACGTAATTTTCCTTGTATACTTATTTTATTATTTTTCTTACTCTTTAAAATGATACTATGTACCTTAATCTTAGGTGTACTCTAATCTTAGTGGATAGTCAAAACATCAACTTATATATATATATATATATATATAGAGAGAGAGAGAGAGAGAAGTTGTATGTGGCTAGTATTAGGAAAACTCTCATCAAAACAACACATTTCTAATAGCTCATCTAGACCATATCTAGTTTGCCAATTTAGACTATCAAGTTAGGTAAATCTCAAAACTAATTAGAAGTCCTATGTGCAAAGATAACTAGATTCCCCTTGGTAAAATCTCAAATATAACTAGAAGTACTCTAGGAAAAGCTAACTAAAGTTCCCTTAAGAAAATATCTAAGAATATCTCTATGTATATAGTTGTACATATTTGTATGCATTTTTGTAAATAGATGTATTAAGCATATCATGCATCATGCATCTTTCATATTTTATTAATCAAAATTTAAAACAACACATCTCAATATTTATCTCTTAAATCATGTACATTAGTTCACAATGTCATCATCATTTTAACTTAATAAAATAACATCTTAAATTATCATAAATAACCTAAAATATAGTATATACAAATATCTCAAATTGTGTAAACACATCATATAATACAAATATAATGAAACCATCAAAATCATCATCTCTAAAACTCAACACGATCATCCCAAAACTCCATCTAGTTCTAGGAACATGTGTTTTGTGCTCCCCCTCCTTCCTATAGGTGGTGGAATTCTCATTGACTATTGCAAGTGGTATGTCATAGACTTAGAAGGAGTATACGATCATGTCTTCTATAGTGATGGAAGGCACCAATCAATTGGGATAGTCATATGACATGAAACTTATTTATGTGATGTCTACTTAATATTAACCTATGAATCCCATTGCATATGTGCCATGTTGTCTAATAGTACCTAAACCACTAGACATCTCTAGTTACTCCACCAATGTTGTGGATCTCATCATCGCTGCATTTTACTTTGTAGTTAGAGTAAATTATCTATTATATTATGATAATCTAGGCCACAAGCTAATATCTCTTGGTTCTTAGGCTCTCCACCTATTGATCCAAGGTATCCCAATCTACCTCTATAGTTGCTTTCAATGACTTGCTTAGTCCTACCTCATTGACCATGCTTCCTAATATTGATAATGCTAATAGTGATGATATTGTTGTTTTTGTTACCTAACTCTACCTCTCCTTGTGCCTTTCTACCTCCTAGTAATGGTGCATCAAAAATTGCATAATCTACCTCACCTTCAACCTCTACAATCACACCCTTGATACAATGACCCTCCTCAACCAAAATACATGGTACCACTACACATACCCGATAGCCACCCTAGGGTTGTCCTACCCTAGGTCTATTATTGTGAGGTTATAAAGGCTAATATCTACATAATAATATATACCTAATGGTCCCCAATACCATCTCTCTTATGTGATCCTCCTATGTAAAAGTAGATCCATACATATCCCCTACTACACATCATACTAGGATAGACTAGGATACTATTTGGTTAAAATGATAGAGCTCTTGCTCCCCTTATGGTCCTACAAACGATACGATTCATCTCATGCAAGCTATATGATAGACATGATCTTGCCATATAATATTATGCCTTATATTGAAAGCCCTGGTGGTCTCATGACTATGGTATACTCCCAAGACCACACCTAGAGCAACATATAATTTAGGCTATGCCCTCATCTGTAGGCAACCAAGTGCAACATTTTTTACAACTATGCTAGTACCATCAATCCCCATGCAAATACCAATTGTTGGTCTCCCATATTAGCCACCATCTCTTCCTAGCCCTAGTGTACTAACCTCTTACTCTTATCAGTCAGAAAGACTCTAGATAATAACACATAGATTAGCATGATTTTCATGTCTAAGCAATCCCCTTTGTATGTGGCATTAGCTTCAATGATGAAATATACCACCAAAAAATTTTCATCCTCTATTAGCTTCTCTAGGGTTCTTAATTGATATTGTCCCATGAGAACCTACACCCCTTAATAGGAAACCTTAGGATCTACCACACATAATCAAGGGTGCCTTCCATCTCTCCTATGGGTAGTTGGAAGTTATTTATCTCTAAATACCATCTCTCAATAAGTGGGGTTAAGATTGCCTAGTCAAACTCAACCTTAGTAATTAGGGCCATGTAGTACAACCCTACTATTTCCAAGAGCATGTGATCTATAAACTTGAAGATCTAGATATTCTCTAGTGTAGCATAGTGATGAAATTCCCAACAACGAATAAGTGAAATGATAGATTCAGGAATCAACCAAGACTATAGTCATAAAACTATCCTCATAGTATTAAGACAATACAGTCTCACTTGGACAATGTAGTCTTGTACAAGGTGGCTTACTATATGATATGCTTCAATCCTTAGCAGTTTGATCCCTCACAATAATTGTATGATAATCACATGTACAATGCTCCAAAATTATCAAACAACACTTGTAGATATAAGTTAATGATACTTCAAGACTATAGTATGGGCTTGCATGACAATTCCTATGTATGGTCCTACACTAACTAACATATAGTTCTCTTTTAATAGTCATCATCTTCCTACAACCCACAACCACATTAAACATAGACTACAATATAAAATATAATAATCCTAATGAACACGACATAAATAGAACACACTTGGGACCAGGGTATTGGCATTAATCTTAACAATTGCATTACAACATATGGAATATGATAAATTAAACAAATATTATATTGTAATAGGATTTCCCAATTTAACATGGCATACCACAATTTATCAAGAATTTTGAGTAAGAAAACAACATAGAGTGCATTTTGAGGTCAATTCATACAAAACCAGAGAACCTTTAGAAGTAATACATACAAATTTATGTGTACAATGGCAGTCACTCTTGGAAGAAAAATACTTTCTACTCTTTGTTGATGATTACTCACGCAAAATGTGGCTATATTGTTTTTAGTGAAATCAAATGCTTTTACGTATTTCAAACAACTTGTAGAAACAGATACTGAACGTTTAATTCAAGGTCTTCACTCAGATAGGGGAGGAGAATATTTTTCTAGATAATTTAAAATATTCTTGACACAAAAGGAATAAACAACTTACTGTAGCTTATACACCAAACAAAATGGTATTGCAAGAAGAAAAAATCATACTATTATGAAAATGGCTCGTTGTATGCTCAAAGAAGCAAATATTGAGAAGCAATATTGGAAAAAAGTTATAAATACTGCATTGTATATTCAAGTTAGATCACCCACATGAATTCTTAAAAATATAACACCTGAAGAAGCTTGGTCTGAGAGAAATAATTCAATAGCACACCTAAGAATTTTCGGATGTAAAGAATACATGCTTGTCCCAAAATAGAAGAAGATAAAATTAGATGACAAAACCGTATGTGGTATATTTCATGGATATGATAATGAGTCAAAAGGTTATATAATAATTGATCCAACCAAAAATATAATATTTGGTGAAATATGTAAGGCAAACACTAAACATTCTAAGGACATTACATTTCCTATTTAAGATATAGAACCGAATGAAGAAACTCATGAAGAATCATCTAAATAAGAATAAAAAATAATGAATGAACCTATCAAAGAAATGATAACCATAGTACTACCTCAAAAGGATGCAAAATGGTATACAAATATATTCAAAGTTTTAAAGTTAGAAAAACTACATAATCTCACTTCTACTAGATACCTAACTCACACTATGATAAAGGGAGAAGTTAATATGAGACTTATGATCTTAGTAATGGAAAATATAGAACCAACTTCAATACATGATGCAATCAACTTATCTAAATGGAAAACAACAATTGAATCCAAATACACAACATTATTAAATATTAAAACTTGGGATCTAGTTCATTTAGCCAAAGGAAAAAACTATAGGCTATAAATAGGTCTACAAAATAAAACACAAAGTAGATGGATCCGTTAACAAATATAAGGTACGTCTTATTGCAAAAGTATTTTCATAAACAAAAGGGATTGAATATGAAGAAACATTTGCATCTACCGCAAAAATGACAACTATTCAAACAATTTATACACTAGTAGCTCAATTTGGGTGGAAAATACATCAAATGGATGTTAAAAGTGCATTCCTCAATGGTGATATTGAAGAGGAAGTATATATGACTCAAATAGAAGGATTTGTTGTTGAAGGGCGAAAACAAAAGGTTTGTAGGTTAAAAAAATTATAATGTTGTAGAGACCACATAGTGGACCAAGTGCAAAATTTAAGTAGATATTTATATATTATATTTGGTTTTTTAATAATTTTAAAAAATAAAAATAGTTATGCTATTTATTTTACTAGTTTTAAACGATTATGGTGCAAATATGGAGAAAAAAAATATCAATTATAATAAAGCAACATATGATTGATGATATAGTTAGTGGAAAGAAGCAAACAAAGAAAACTAGTCAAGAGAGTAGACATCGAAAGGGCTATAAATCTAGGATTGAAATGTCTCACTAGTGGGAAGAATAAGTCTTGCCACTACTACTATAAGATGTGTAATTGTTAAAAATCAAGTTAATATTTTTATGATGTTTACCACATCAACTGCATTTTAATAAAAATAGTGTGTGTATATATGTTGGACATTTTGAGTGGATAAGTTGTCATTGATGTCAAGAGTGAGTGGTCATTGATGTCAATATTTTTGCACTAATCAGTGGCAGTTTCAATGGGTAGCATCAGTTTCAGGTTCTCCAGTTTCAGTTGATCAAGACCCAGTTTCAGGACGTTAGATATGGTCTAAAGTGCAAAAATCCCAAGTGAATAATATTATAATACTTTTTATAATATTATAAAGGGAAGTATTAAATTAATAATTAATTAATTAATGTAATTTTTATTATAAATTAATTTATAATTTAATTTACTTAACTTAAAGTTATTTAAATTAATAATTAATTAATTTTGATATTAATTATAATATTAATTTATATTTATTTTTAACTAACCCTAAGGAAGGTTATTAAAATTAATTTGAAATTTGAAATCGAATTTCTAAGCGCTGACATGGGAAGAAAATTTATCATGTGTATAAAAGGGGGATTACCCACCTTACCATAACTCCCAATGCTTTTCGAATGATATCCCATGCTATGCGAACTATATGTGAATCGAGTGTGCAGCAAAGGTTTTTAATTTTTTAAAGTGCTAAGGGAAGGTGAGATCATATCATTAACCAAGGAGGGAGCCTTGGTCACCAACTGTTGGCAGCACAGTTGGCAACTGTGGCAGTGGTAAGTCATTAGGGCAGTGACAGGTGCAGGTTCGAATCCCCGTGGAGGATCATTTTGGTTTTGTTGGAAAACATGGCGGATAAGGTAGAAAGGGAATTAAGGTTGACTTCCTTCACGTGGGTTCCTCTAGCCCATGTGGTGGGCTCCAAAGCACTAAGGTGCTTGGTGCTTGGGGATACAATGAATCGAATCACGTAGAAACCATTTTTGAGGGATAATAAGGTATGCATTAAAGTTTGAGTGTCAGATTTGTTGGAGAATATTGTTGAGGTATTAAAAATTAATTTTTGGATATTTCATATGGTATATGAGGTTTTAGGAAGTTATAAGGATATTGCAAAATATATTTTTGATATTATTTGTATTAGGGTTTGAAAAAGAAATAAAGGTGTTTTAGAAAGATTGGATGTGATTTTTGTGGTGTTGGATATTATTTTAAGTTGGAGTTGATAAGGTGTATCCAAGTAATTTTTTTTATGTATGGTTTGAGGAATGTTAATTTTAAAAGAGAGAAATAAGGTATATTTGAGCTTTGGTTAATTTTGTGTCCAATGAATATTTTTGAGAGAGTATTGGAGTAATATTTTGATATCTAACCTCCTTGAGTTTGGCAAATAAATGTTTATGATTGTGGTAGATTTGTGTGGCCTACTTCTTATCAAGAAAAATGGTATGGGCACATTATTCCTTGATTGATTTGATTGGTTGGTTTTCTAGAAAACAAATTTGGAGTGAAAAGGACTTGATTAGGTTTCCTTATTGGGTTGTTGAGCTATTGTGAAGATTGTTTTATAAGCATTGTTATTGAAGTGATTGATTGAGTGAAGAACTTGAACTAGGGTTTGCAAAGAACATGAGTATCATTGTTATGTGATATTGGTTGATAACCATTGCTGGAAACATTTGAGTGAGTGTTCATATGCTTGGACTAGAGTTTGTGAGTAAGTATTATTTCATTGAATGATTGGTTGAGTAGAGTTGGTTGAGCCTAGTCAAGTGGATGTGTGAAGCGATAGTTCAAGTTCTATGAAACAAATTGTTTTATATTCTGAATTGATTTGAGAAAAGAGGTTGAGTGTTGATGAGTGTGAAACATATTGAGTCTCTAACAATTTTCGATATGTTTCTATGATAAAAGAGATACTGAAATTGATTGAGATTTTGTGAGTGTCAAGCATATTGAGTCTCTAATAATTCTTTGTATGTTTCTAAAAGAGTGATTAAAAGTAATTGAACATTGTCATGAATGTGAAGCATATTGAGTCTCTAACAATTCTCTTTATGTTTCTATGATATTGGATAAGTTCTAGTGTGGACTTATTTAGCAGATTTGAGGTAAGTCTTTGAGAATACTTGTGGAAAAATTTGTGTGAGATTTTGTGGAAGCTTACAATATAGATTGAGACCAGATTTGGACAAGTTCTAGTAAGGACTTATTGATCGGATTTGGAATTGAACAAGTTCTAGAGAGGACTTGTGGTCAAATTAGTGTGAGCTCTTGTGGAAGCTTACAAGGTAGATTTAAGACAAGTCTTTGAGAAGACTTGTGAGCAGAGTTGATTGATTTGTTTGAACCTTGAGTTAAGGTTTGGGGAATATCTAGTAGATTTGATTTGTGATTGATTCAAGATTTGTGTAAGGCTTGAGGATAGAGATTGAGGATAAATTT